>CM059583.1:54875000-60757500 GCA_030407085.1 Trichopria drosophilae
TTCCATATATCTCGCTCCTCATATATCTCGTTTTGTCTCATAATCGAGATTTCTGCGATACTGACGAGTGTGAGACCTCTCAAAGATCTTTCAGAGATAATTTTTTTACGCAGCCTACTATTAAATCAAATTTTGCACCTGATACGAATTCTGAAAGAATAAACAAGTCACTTTATTTTCGATAGTTATGTAATTATTTAATCGTAACCTTCACTATCTATTTAATTATGAAATCGTTGATGTTATACACGTAAAGTGAATATGGTGAGTTGGGGAAACAAGGGTGTTGAGGCGTATGTCCTAATATCTCCACGAGAGGTAAAACTATTATTCATTTCATAAATCTTACAGAAAATTGTTTACTGATGTGGAACCGATTAGTCTACGGGAACAAAGGGTACCAAAAAAATAAACGAATATCTGAAAGCAAAGGGTTTTATTAAAAAATCACATTCAAAATTAAAAGCTTTGCATATACCAACTACATCAACGATGAATTTATCTCGAAGCTTGTGAACAGGTCGGAATAGGAAGTTGAAGAAACAATAAGTTGTAATCTTTGTCAGCAAACCCTCAGAATCACCTCCCCTTTATATAGAACTTTACCAATAAAATGAATTTACCAACAAGTTCCGCTTCTCACAGAGTACCAAAATATGCATTGTTTTTGCCCACTTCAAGATTGCTAAAAACCGGCTTCGTAGAGCCCTAACTAGATATGTGACCCCTCAAAAGTCAATTCATACATGTCTGCGGCCGGTGCCTTTAGTTTGTTTCGTTTCTTAAAAATCTGCAAGAACCGAATGGGAAAGGCGAAATTACGTACAATATTTACCCAGAATTGGGTGGTCGTGTCGATAAGATCATCAAGTGATGCGGAATTGAACGTTGAAAAAGAAAGCTAGAACGAATACGTCATAAGGTGGAGGGAGCTACTGCGAACAAACGATTCCTCGTGGCAGGGTGTCTTGGCAAATTTCGCGGGACCCCCTCCCGCGAGATGCCGGCTATATGAAGGCACGCTCGCAATGCTTTCCCGAGCCTGTAATTTGAAATCTTCTCAGGATGGGATTCAAGGTGGCGTACGCGCACGTATGCACCCTGTATGCGCCCCGTCATCGCCGCAGCGCCTCCCTCCCTATTCTCGCCTGACAATGCTACAAACTCCGAAGAAATTCACCCTGCAATCAGCCAGAAAGTCAAACGTTCTCAGGGACCGACGACAATGAAGAGGGCGTTACGTGTACTATTCTGTCCAGACGCCACAATGACGTCGTTACAACGGCCGGGGAACAAAGTTCCGAATATCAAAACCCCGAAAGGCTGAAATTTCGATATTGCGTGGATCCAAGGTATTTTAATTTGCTTTCTTTTTGCCAAATTTTCAAAGTCAAAGTGAAGACAATCACGCTGGATCCATGTTATATCGAAATTTTGGGCTTTCGGTATGTTGATTTTCGGAACTTTGTTCCCCGGCCGTTACAACAGGAACCCCGCGAGCTTTCCGCTCTGAGAATACGACGAGACGCGAGATAAAGTTCATTCAAAGTGATCATTTAAAAAAACCTTTCCTTTCATCTTTTCGGTCATCTTGACCAACAAATTATCGTCATTTACTATTTTTAATAATCGTTATGTTGATCTGAACTTGGACGTTTATAACGTGTAGTAGCATTCCAAAGTATTTTGACAAAGATATAGTAATTGGGCAATATGATGCAAACAAAACAACTAGCAATACAAAATTTGATAAAAACTATTTTGACTTTATATAGTGAATTGTACAAAATGAAAGTTTTTTAAGTCGTACACGTATTATGATATTTATCAAATTGATATTCAATAGCATATTCATTAGCCTTAAAAACTTTATTACAACAAGCCGTCATCGACTCGATTAACTTTTTAATTTGACCCAAAAGAACTGTTTCCCATTCCGTCTTAAAACTTGAAATAAATAATTCTGTTAACATTCCGGGCGCGAAGCTCGATTTCCCGCCCTAGGGCAAAACATTCGGTCTCGAATAATTTCGATTTGTGCTCATAGCTCTACAAAAATATGGTATGTATCACATGCTCAAGTTTGATTTCCAACGAGTGCGATTGTGTCCTCGCTTTGTTTGGGCGATAAATTCAATAATTGCACTCTTGATACAATACATAATATATTATTTTCCCACTTATCAACATATTACAAGAGACATTCTTTTTCTGATTTTTCAATACGCTAATTTTTTATAAATAAACAATTAAGATTCTCCACTCATATATTTTCTTTCTCATATTTTACATGCCAAATGTCAGAATCCAATAGATGTGCGATTCATTGTTCTAACCTCAGATTAGTGACTAGTTACTTTTTCGACAGATCGAGTATACATATAGCGTCCAAGACCAAGGGGAACCCACGGTCGGGGGGTCACGATTTTTAACGGCAATTTTTGTACCTATTCTAGGGCGAAAATAAAAATATACGTGTTTCAGCATTTTATCTAATGGGTTTTGGTTTTTATACAATAAATTATTGAAATTCACGTTCTTATTGCCATATATATATATCAACTTTTGAACCTCAGTTACATTCCCCTTGAAACATTCGAATGTCTGACATCCGCATCATAACCCGATAGCGAATTCCTGTAAACATTTCAAAAGCTGAATGCGAAGCATTTTTATATGAATTAATTTATGATTTTGCGTCCTTCCCTCCATTTAATTATAATCGTCAATTTAAAATTCTTTAAACTAGTTTAACCTGCAGCGGCAAAAAAAGATTTTCTTTTAAGTACTACAATACACTATTCTTATACTATTTTGAAATACGGTAGCTCGGTCTTTTTCCCTTTTGAGAAAATTTAAAAAAGAAGTATTTAAAATTTTATAATGGGAAAAATATTTCACGCAATATAAAATACAAAATAGGAATGCTATAAAATAGAAGACTAGAATTATCGCTTTTGTAGAATAATTGTAGTTACCATGAATTTAATATTATAGAACCACTTATTTTTTTGACGCATCATACCATATTCTAGTCATATATGTATACGAGTAATTCCGCGATACTTTTAATATTTAGGAAACTGAACATAAACTTGATAAGTTTGGTATTCTGGATGAATAAATAAATTTTTGCGGTCCTATTTAAAAAAACTCATTTGTTTTATTTCACAAAATAAAATTACATTTTGGGGGGTAATGTGGAATATGAAAATATGAGTAATTACGGACTCATAATACAATGAAATGAATACCATAAAACACGTGTATTGTTTTCGGAAAGTAGTCTAAAGAAACATTTATATGCATACATATATATACATATACAAAAAATCAAATTCATTATTTCTAAAGATTCTCGTAAAAGACTGTCTTATATATATTGAATATTTTGCATTATTCGTTCGGAAATTATAATTCTCCCTTAAACAAAGCTATTGTGCGATATCTTCCTACATCCGCTTTATATAAAACAAATTTTTTTTGTTCTTCTATAATACCAAAATTTTTGTTCAGTTTCCTAAATATTAAAAGTATCACAGAATACGATATCCATGATAACTTCAATTATTCTGCAACAGCAATAATTCTAGTCTTCTATTTGTTAGCATTCCTATTTCGTATTTTATATTGCGTGAAATATTTTTCCAAGGAATCAATCTGTTATTAAGAAAGATATTTATATTCACATAAATGTATATTTTCACCATTTTTCGAAAACAATACACGAGTTCTAAACTGATGCTTTCAATGTATTGTGAGTCCGTAATTATCTATTTTTTCATATTCATCATTACCCCCAAAATGCAATAATGCAGTAAATTCCATATGACAGGAACATTTTTAAAAATATACCATCATATTTCTTTGCAATATTTAAATTATAAAACTTTCTTAAATCTTAAAACAATTCTTTTTTAAATTTTCTCAAAAGAGGAAAAGATCGAGCATACTTCAAAATGGTATAAGAATAGTATAGTACAGAACTTAAAAGAAAATCTTTTCTTGCCGCTGCGTGTTAAACTAGTTTCAAGAATTTCAAATTGACGATTATAATTAAATGGAGGGAAGGACGCAAAATCATAAATTAATTCATATAAAAATGCTTCGCATTCAGCTTCTGAAATGTTTACAGGAATTCGCTGTGGGGTTATGATGCGGATGTCAGACATTCAAATGTTTCAAGGGGAATGTAACTGAGGTTCAAAAGTTGATATATATATATGGCAATAAGAACGTGAATTTCAATAATTTATTGTATAAAAACCAAAACCCATTAGATAAAATGCTGAAACACGTATATTTTTATTTTCGCCCTAGAATGCGTACAAAAATTGCCGTTAAAAATCGTGACCCCCCGACCGTGGGTTCCCCTTGTAAGAGAAATAAGTTGCAAAGACTTCTTAACTCGTGCATCAAATTCATCTTTAACCTGAGACGCGATGTCAGTATCTCACCATATCGTCGCATGATGGGATGGCTTCCCCTCAAATATCGACATCTCTACTTCATGGGCTCATTAACCTACACCATTTTTTCGAACAAGAATCCTGACCATCTATTCGCTTTATTCCATCTCAGATTTGAATCTCAGCTAAGATCAACCACAGTCACGTCAGAATCGTTAATAGTATTTTATGCAAGAACGGCCAAATTCCAAAATTCTTTTTTAATTAAGGCATCCAGACTCTATAGAATACCCTCCATTCCGAAATAAAAAATGCCGAAAACGGCACAAGGTTCAAGTTCCTTCTTCACGAACACTTTCATTCATTCGAAAATATCAATTATGAGAAATCCTACCTTCAAATACTATCATAAATTATATATTAAAACATTACTCATCCGACGGAAGTTTAATACTTTATCTTTCTTATACTAACTCTTTTCTTCGTCATTCGCATATTTTCACAGCCACTTATTGTACTTATTTTTAGTTGGACTTATTGTTATTATTATTAATATTACTTTACTTTATTAAATGTCAATCGTGAACTTAATTTTAATTCGTGAAAAATCTACTTATTATTGTAAATAAATAAATATTTGTAAGAAAATGTATGTATGCCTAAAGGTAACGCAGCATTATGCTGCTACCAAGGTTTATTAAATTTATTCATATTCATAGCGGTAAACCGTTGCAAATACTGCAACGTTGCAAAGTACTGAGACATGAAATCGAAAATGTATGGAAAGGTCTGTATTTTATCTTGATATGAATTAAATTATTTATTTATAACAATTTTTTAAGATTATTTTGCTGGAACTCACTGCTTCGTCATGCTTGCCAGCTTTTTCCTTGTAATAACACAAATAAAAATTATTTACAAAAATGGGTTTTTTTCTTTACAAACATTTTTTTTCTATGAGTATATATTTATTCGAAACCAATAAACATTTACTTCGTAATATGAATGTATTCCATTCGACAACTTGTATTGAATCGAATATTTATTTAATTTCCAGGCATATTTCGTATTTCAAATTTGGCGGTTCATCGTTAATGACCTATGGTATCTCGTTATTGTTCATGCTAATTTCTCGTTATTGTCAGCAGGTGTCGAATAAATTATTCTTTATATTCGCATTCCAAGAAATGGATTCTTATTTTATATAAAAACCTGCATTTCACTTTTGACGATGTTCGTATTCTTAGCGAAATAGTCTGGAAGTCATGCATTTAGGATCGTTTATGTGTAAGTACGTTAGAAAAATTTGCGATGAAGTGTGAACGAAGGCAAGCGTTAGCGACGGCGATTACAAATTTTAGCTATAATATATAAATATACGTCTACCTGATTCCCACCCATTTATTTATGCCATGTATGTGTGTATGAGTGTACATTAATACATACAAATGTAAAAAAAACGTCGGAATAAGTAGTAACAGCGTAATATGATACAATCATTGTTGTCGTTCTAAATTTTCCCAAATAGATATTTACCTTTTTCAAGTAATTATTTACTCAAAGCAATAAAATATTTCCTGAAGTTAAATCAATATTTACTTAATATCATGTCGGAGGAAGAAATTATTTAACAGGGTGAAGTAAATACATATTTCTTTCAAGTATATATATATATATACTGGAATTGAAAGATGCATTATATAAACAAATAATTGATTTTCATAAAAAAATCACATATTTTGTAGAATTAAGTAAATAACAATTTTCTAAGAATTATTTGTTTTTTTTTCAAGTAAATAGTGAATATTCTTTCCAATAAATATTTTGTTGCGACTATTCAAAGAAACCATTTACTCGAATCAAGTAAAATTTTGTTAAAATCACTAAATGTTGTTTTACGTGTATGAGACGTTTTTTTTTTTTTTGTAAAAGTGGAAAAAAAACTTTTTTCTTAATATCATATTG
This sequence comes from Trichopria drosophilae, assembly GCA_030407085.1. Classification (NCBI taxonomy): domain Eukaryota; kingdom Metazoa; phylum Arthropoda; class Insecta; order Hymenoptera; family Diapriidae; genus Trichopria; species Trichopria drosophilae. The sequence goes on from CM059583.1 coordinate 54,881,375, forward strand.
ATTATCCCCGTAATTTTATACATATTTCAGATATTGCAAATATCATTGAATTACAATTAAAAAATTACATCGACTAAAAACAATTCAGACAAAAAATACTTTACCGTACCGATAAATATCATTAACAAAAATATATAACTCTTATAATTAGAGATCACGAAATCTTTTAAATAAATCTATTCTCACGGTCATGTACGCATATAAAATTTCAAAAATAATTGCAAGTTACAAGGCACACACTGTTTCGTTCAGTGGGCAGTATCGTCTCAAGTTACACAATGTACTTAACTGATTAGTCAGGTTCTTACAGGTATGTTTTATTAATAAACTCGATTTTATGAGAGAAAGCCCAATTTTGTAAACTAATGCTCATTCACTCCAACGCCGACATACCTTCACTACCGGTAGCAGTGACCTTCACAGTATAAAACGCATTTTAAAGAAATTTATATGATAATTATTGCAGGATATGTTCTGAAATAAATCCATGACTTTTGGAATAACATTACGAGATATGTAATATTTAAGTTGTTTTCTTATTATAAATTTAATGTTTGTTTTGATTAACATTTTGTCGATGAAAATTAGTTATAGCTTCTCGATTAACCAACGACCCTATTTTTTATCAGCATCTAGTTAAAACTCGATAAGTGTTTCATTTTAAAAATTCTTCTCGAGATTCGAAATAAATACTAAAGTTCTATCTCTCATTTTCTTTTAAAGGCACTTACATATTCCATTCGGATTCAATTATTTAAAATATATTGATCATAATACAGTATATTTTCGCCATTTTGAACCTCGAAATATAATACAGATTCACGAAAAAAGAATAAAATGTTGAGATGTCAATAATTCTGCCCCTTTTCATACTGTAATGAGAACCTCGTAGTCTTTTGAAACCCCGAGAAATTTTTATTTAAATTCCAATTAGACATGTACATATGCTCTACGTTTGCACTGATAAACATCATGCTAATAACTTGCTTAAGATTAAATGAAACAATATTCTACTTCAAATGTAATTTTTCGGTTATGGAATTGCAGCATTTAAAAAAAAATACAAATTTTTAACTGTTTTTGTAGACACCATTGGCAGACAATGGTCCGGAAAGAAAAAATGAGTTGCAAGTACAATGAGAAAAATTTTCTATAAAAACTGACCATAGTGGATGTGTTCTGAAAACGAAGAAGTCATCACGTTTTTCGAAGACGATTCATTCGTTATGTTATAGTAGAACACTAAATATTGAAAAGTAGTTAATTATAGCTTTGTAGTAAGCTGAATAAATTTACAGCTCCTTTTATTATTTATTAATATTTGTATATTTCAAATAAATTAAAATATAAATCGATTTTAAATACAATTACTTTCTAATAGCATTATTACTACTATTTTTTAGTATGCTATACTATTTAAAGTAAAGATAGTATAATGAACATTTGTGATCAACTCGTTATGAAAAACTAACCTGTATTTTACATGCATGAATTTTAAACGTTGTAAACCGTTACGAGTATCAGTTTAATAACGAGTGGCACTTTTGGTTTTGTAGTGATGAATATTCATTACTATTTAGAAAAACTACATGAAAAATGTCTTAGAGAAAAAACATTGCACCTTTGATATTAAAGCGTCTTGAAATAAGTCCTATTTTTACTGTGCGTTTACATTATTGCACATAACTAGAAAGTATAGCAATATTTCTAATGTACATTTTTTAGTGTAGAGTATTGGTGTATAATACTTACTTCAATTTGTATAAAACCAAAATAAAAACTATGCATATATGTAGAAAATATTTCATTAACCACACTTGCAGCAAATATATTAAACACTATTTCCAAACCGTAAACTCAAGAATTGTTTATACCATACAATTTTAAACAAGCGGCTGAAAAATGCCTTGGCACGTATCACGACGCTGCATTCGTGGATTTCTTCATACAAGTCTATTTTTTTAAAGAATATCAGAAATACTGTTTTTAGATATACGATACTTGATAGTAATAAGTAGATAGTAATACATTGGCATATAGTGACAATGATATCTTGTTTTAAAAGTCCCCCAGTTAAATTGTTCAATATTGTAACTCTTTGGCGGTGAATACTAGGAACGACCAACCCTCGAGAAAATACCATCGGCGTATTCGCGTCAAATTTCGAATTGGATAAAACGTGTGATTAACACGAGAGTGTAGTGGAACCATTGGGAGTGGAGTCAGCTGGACCGGCACACGTTACCAAGTATTTAAGATCACTCGATAAGGGACACGTGCGGCTTGGATGTATTAACGTTAACCCCTGTCTCACTTTGGATATATTGCTTTTTAAAGGACTTTAAGAACCGTCTTATCGACAGCTCAGCAGCCGAGGGTGATACGATTCAAATCCTTATATTCGTCCCCATTTCCTTTTTCGATATTACATTAAGTAGTACTGATAAAATCAATTACGAAGCAATTGTACTTTTCGTAATATGTGAAAAATTGCGCTTTAGTATTTTACTATCGTAAATATAATGCGTTACCCTTTATATAGAACAAATTAATTATAATCATGTAATTTCTAATGCATCTTTTCAGCTAAAAAGGTGTTTCTCCATATAATTTTTGACACGAAGGTATAAATGGAATATACATTGTAGAGAAGAGCTGTATGGTTTTACTTGTAGGTCACCTGTTTTCGCAAATCTTATACTGTAAAAACATTTCCTAATTACAAGTAAATATTTACTTAAATCGGCTTCGTGGCTCAGGCGGTTAACGCACTGGACTACGGAGTCGTAGGTCGTGAGTTCGATCCCCGTCCGGTGAACAATTTTTCGATTTCGTTTTCAAGCAGCAGCTCGCTGTTGGTAAGACGAGCCACGTTGTTTGTTTACGTTTTCGAAAATATTGTTTATCTGGCGGAAATCGACTCATGACCGCCGCTGTACTTGGTGTAGGTTTCTGCAGTCCTACATTTCATACACAAATGTGAAGTATGGCGCCATCTTTCTAAGTCGATCTGCAGCTCTCGCAAAATTCTCACGATTAAAAACAATGTGTCAAAAATTAAGTAAAAAGGGCAATTCCGCCCGTTAATTAATAAATAAAAAAAAAAAAAATTAAGAGAATATTTCCTTATTTTAAGTAAAAATTTTGTTTCGACTATTCAAGAAAATATTTACTTGAAATTAGGAAATGCTTTTTTCAGAGTATGAACAGTAACCGTAAAGTTTTTTTATACGCTTATACGTTTCAGGTGTGCTTTATAACGAAGGAGATATGAAGGTTTCATAAGTGTATGGAAAGCATGGTATAATTGTTCGAAAAAACAATGACGTTTAATGGGTTTTGCATGTAACTTAATTTTCTGATTTTAAATCCATGGTTACACGTCTACAAGTCAGTTCCATATGGATATGTATATATGTATACCCAGTATTCAGTGTATTTTATTTGTATGAAAGGTATACTGTTCTATAATTGGTATATAACATATATAGTCTTGTGTAAAATAAGTTGGTGTTTTTTGTAGCGGAACTGATAATAAAACAAAATATAAAAGGCGAATGCCTCTTGATAATATTGGATACCAATAGTGCGGCTACTGCAGTAGTTAATTTTTAGGCCAAAGCCCTTTATATATTGTTGCACAAAATAATTTATTACCGCCTTTCCAGAAATGAATAATAACGTAAAAGTTACCATACTCGGGAAGCATAATTTCGGATCTACTGCTTGGATTTATTTCCACATAGCATAACGGCTTTTAATAGATTATCATGATCACATTTTTATAACATTTAATAAAAGCAATCGTCATGCTACATAAGAAAACTTGAAAACATTATTATTATCAGGCTAAATAGAACCTCCATACACTGAAAAATAATTTATTCCACAATAAAACGTACAACCGGTAGCATAATATAATGGCTTATTTCAATAGATTAAATATTTTATTATTACTACGAAAAATTATTTGTGTTAGTAAGTGTTATTAAGTTGAAAGTTCAGCGCCCCACTGCACTACACTGATACATTGGTTAATTCGAAATGGAACGGAGCACTAATTTCATAATTTCTACAATATTGTCATACAACTTCAGATTCAAACATTCGTAATGCTGTTCGTGTGATTGGATGTGATAAAAAATATGCTCAGAACCATTGTTGGAAACTTACTAAAACCTATTTCTTTCCTGTAAGGCCGTTGTTTACTTCCATTGCGCGTTTGTCTCAAACAAGATCGTAATTTCCATTAAATTTGTGTCTTTCTTGCGGTTGAAGAAAAATTGACCCATAAATTTTAAAACAATTATCAGGATCGACTCATTTTAAGCTATTACTAAAACCTACTTCGGGTTTATCGCGAACAGCGCCTTCGAGTCTTAAAATGAGAAATGATAACATCATCTTTAAAGTTTTAAGACAGCAAGAATTTGTTGGAAGACCATATTCCAGCTAAATTTAAGCCAATTTTTAGAACAATTATTTATATATAAAGACAGCAGTAGGGCATACATAGATTATAATAGAAATCCCTATAAAAATCAGAAGCAATTGCAGTAACTGCGAAACTTGTCACTGAAATGTCAACAGTTTTGTAAACTTTGCTCAATTCGTCTTAATAATTACAGGATGGTTAAGGTTATCGCTGCCAGTTAGAAACAAAAAATAATAATGCTTTCTCTTTGATAGTGACGTCAGAATTCTGTATGTAATTGAATATAAACTGTGGCACATTATTATTGTCAGAATTCCACACAGAAAACTGGATGCTATGGGGACTCTCGAAACAATCACTGCATTTATCACTATGCTACATTATTTTTATTAAATAGAGATGCAGGCAACCAAATCATGTTTTTGACAATTATTAGGCATATTTTGAACTACAAAAATTATTTCTTAGAACAACTTGTATTCAGTTCTTTTTAAAATAAATACAAATACGGCCTCACTCAAACCCCCAGATTTGACTGGGGTTTGACATCGCAAATTGAAATTACTCGTAGATACGGTCGGTGCCTTAGTCATACGGTTTAAGAACCTTTCTGATTTTATTATTTGAAATGATTCCAAGATGTGAATTTATGCAGAGTGAAGCTTCTGGTATTTGTAAGTACTGTAAAAAAAATTGGATATAAACAATCATTTTTGTAGCTTAAAACATGCCTGAGAACGTGATTTGTATTATTTTCAATTATTCTCGTTTATTGACAAACAAAAAATGATGATTTTTTCTAGCGTTTAATGTGGAATGTCCCTTAAGAAAAGGACGATTTAGATAATGTAGATTAATCAATCATTTATCATTATAATCTAAGATATTAGATTGGCAGTGGTACTGTTATAAATCTGTTTTAAACATCTACACAGACATAAAAGTTTGGCATTCCTGTGGTTTTTACGGGTGTCACTCCAGAAATCTAGAACACTGTAAAAATTGCAGCAGTAGACTGTAAAATACTACATAGAAAAGATCTACATATCGATACCTCTCGAAAACATTTTTTTTTTCTAGTTGAGTGACAACCTGTAATAAGTAAGCTTATATTTATATTTCATTTGTTTTAATATTATCTTGTAAAATATTCTGTTTTTTTTTTTGCATTTTAATAACACTTTATTCTAAAATATAAATTAAAATATTAATTATAGCGAATGAATTTTGACTGAAAACATCATTTAAAGAACTTTTAGTATTCTCGATTTATGGTAATTTGAACCTTATCTGTTTTTGTTGGTTTTATTAATATTAGTATATTTAAAGGATAATTGAAAATTTGTGTAGTAAATGTTAATTTTTATCAATTCCGATCAGTATTGTCGAAATCATACTATGGTTTGTGTCACATAATTTGAATCCGCTTTGAATCAAACATCAATAATCAATCATTATATAACCCACTTCACGAATTACTAATACAATTTATGCTATCAAATTCCACCGGAAAAGCATGCCTGACCTTGATTTTCCCACACGTAAACTGTGCATGCAAAGCAATTATGCATTGCCTACTGAATTAAGTCTCTCCGTATCCTTATCGAGTAAAAATGAATTGGCTTACGACTAAAAGTCGACGTGATAATTATACACAAAATATATCATTATAAGGCTCCCGGTTATCTCTGCAATCGCTCCCCTTCTCATAGATCATCTCGAAATTCGTCGTTCTCTGTGCAATGAAGTTCCTAACACCTATTTACATTCCTATCTGTCGAACAACATCCTATATAAGCATTTATTTACGATCAACAGCTTATACTTCTGGAATTTGTTAATCTGTAATTTCATTAAAGTCATAAATTACAAAATTTAAGTTCGATCTATGCATGTTTTATTGACCAAATGATACTTTTGCGACAACACTATGTACCGAGGAGCCGGCTGTAAATTATATTATTACTCTCTTAATTTCATGGAGTAAGAATTCCCTCTTTGGTTAGTGAAAACCGAGTAAATCTCGTGAAAGAGTGAATATTCAGTTCTTTAAGAGTGAAATTTCAATCTAACAAGAGTGAAAATTTAGTGTTTCCCTCAGAGTCGTGGAGTTGACAACTCTGGAGAGTTGTCTTAAAGAGTTGAGTATCTACTCTTTCACGAGAGTTACTCGGTTTTCACTAATTAAAGATTGAACTCTCATTCCAAGAAATTTAGAGAGATGTACTTTCTGATCGTTGAACCCTCTATGCTTTGTCAATCATGGATTACTTTAGTTCTAATCAATTTTAATTAGTTTATAAGGTATAATATTGAATTGTTATAATTATGATGCACTGCTGCCTTTTGGGTTTGTCCCAGGACTTGAAAGCGAATCATATCAAATAAGTATGTTTTCCTTCACCTTTATGATCTAGTCTTATCAAACTATTCTGTAATCAGACCTACCCTAAAAATGGTGTGCTAAGAAAGTTCTTGGGTAATTTATGTATATGCGAAGCAGATTAAACTCTGTTGGACAGGAAACACACGTGAGACATTTGAGCTCTTGGAAAGTTCTAAGTCAATATTTCGAGATAAATGATCTTTGGTCTATTTAACAGTCATGGAGATTTGACCATATGTGCGAAGGGATGGCACCACGAAAGGGGATTATCATTGGGAGATCTGTTATCTGGGTGGCACGCGTTCGCATGTACGCGACTTCTCTCTTCCTGAATCTATATGCGTATGTATGTGTATATATAGAGGAAAGAGAGAGAGAGAGAGACAGAGAGAGTTTGGTCTTGCCCCGCACGTTACGTCCTTTACGGCGTGTATGTGATATAATAGAGATGTCATCCTGTCTCCACTTTGACAACCCGGTATATAACGCGTGTCCAGGCTGCAACTCTCGACCCTACCCCTCGTACTCTCCTTCTCTAGAAAACTCTATCTCTCGTACCCTGGAGATTTGACAATTTCAGGATATTTCGATCATGTATATTATATATAATATTTGTACATATTATGCGTAATATGTGTCGATCAATAGGTACACCGATATTTCGTGCATGTAACACGTACCTTGCTCTCAACTTGTCATGTGCATTACCAGCATTCAAAAATTACCTATCTCAATTTTTGCATTACATGAAAATCAAATATTTGAATATAAATCAGATATAACGTTTATATGAAGATGGTCAAATAAAAATGGCTTATAGCAACAGTTGACACGCATTCAAAAAATACGCATTGAAAATTGTATAAACTAAATTTTTTTCAGGTAAACGTTCATTAGTTACCATCAAACCGTTGACCAATATAATCGACAGTAAAAAGTCGAGAATCAAATAATATAATTCTCTGATAGTGTCACAAATATCTGGAAAAATCAACATTTATACAGGAACATTTGAAAAATGGAATACAGATAATTCGGATAAAATATTTTATAGCACAGGCCTGTCTTAATTCGAAGTAACATAATAGAATGGTACTATAGAAATTAAAATTATGAAACGATTATCAAAATTATTGCCGAATAGTAATCCTTATACCTTAAAAAACTAGTGAAGTCTAAATGTTTGACACGCATGTTATAAAATTACATTTATTCGTTTAATGTAAAATAAACAAAATGAAATTAATTTCAACAGATAAAATTTTATCCAGTTTATATTAAGGAACGGCAGAGATATACTGGTAATTCTGGAGCACGTATATCTCGAAATCTCTGAAACCGTAGTATAACTCCTTAAATCCTTGAAATGCTCAAATTCCTTGTTATCATCAAAGGAAAGTCTCGAATTCCTAAAATATAAGGAATGATATTAAATGCGTAAAATTTAATAAACGTTCAATCACTACCTTTATGGAATGTGCGAATTAAATGTATACTTCTTTACTTTAGTGTAATGATTATTTTACAATATTTTCGTATATCCATTTTACGTGTAAAGTTATACTGAATTATTTTGAGTTTAGATGTGAATAATTTTTCGTTATTTTCCTTTAGGCTTGCTAACCTTTCCTTACATGAAATACATGGAACTATTCTCTTAAGAGTTTCAAATATAAGATGGATATAAATCATTTAATTTGCATAAACATTCGAAAATTCAAATTTTTAGATGATATATGCAGATAAATATTGATTCAAGAAAGCACATATCGAAACTCCATCGTTTTACCTTTCTGGTTAAAATATGTAGTACATCTGTGTCTACTAATCAATATCGATGTTTCAAATTTCTATAACAATATCGTTTATCCAATTGATATATATATATTATATATCCAATGTTGTTTAGTTAACGTTGATCTTTCCTGACCTCGTAAGGTACCGGTGATATACAATAATAATCGAATAACTATTTAAAGTAATAATGGCTAGAAATATATTAGTATGTAAAATCAAGAGTTTCATAGTAAATTTTTGCGAAAATACAGTAATAATATCTATACACAGTTTCCCATATAACACAAGCATGTCTCAGGATGTCCTCAGGAGTTTCCCAAGACATGCTGTCTGAAAAGTGAACGAAACAATACGAACACTTTTAGATAACGTTGGGGAGGGGGGAGGTCCAACTTACTTGTTAGTGAATCGAAACCAGCCACCACTCTTTTTCTTTATTTGTTAAAAACCTAAGTTTATTGTATTTCTTACCGCTTCTTTGGTCTTTTCATTAATGTATCTTTCTATTTTTATGAATAAGTGTAAATGGCCATCACTTTTGGGTCCACTTTGTTGCTTATTATTCTCGCTGAAGAAACATTATCCTCTTAAATTATAGATCGACAAAAACGTGGAAAATTTAACATTGATTTACTATGTTTTTTTAGTATTTAAATACATATTTAAGTATCTACCTTGCGTAGATTAATGGCAATGTAATTTATAGCTATAATCAATTATGAAATACGAAGATTTACAACAAATCGTGCATGAATTAATGCAGCTTTTCTGCAAATTAATTTTCCATTTGTATCTATAATTAAGATATTCTTCAATTTAACACGTTGATGAAGATTTAATTAAATTTTGTTTATGATTGGAGCCTGATCATCGCGTTGCTCGTCAGGGCATTAATAAGTGTCTACTCGGAATGTTAATACAAGATTTGTGATGCGAAACTGAGTTAAGAATTATTTGAATAGCTCAGCAATGACAATTATGAATGAATTTGATACTAATTGAACATTCAAGAACATTTAAAACTAATATTGTTAACAATTACTACATTGCATTTAAATATTTTTCTCCAATGCTTTAGGCACAAAGTCTATCACTTTCAACTGGAACTAAATCGAGATAAAATCATTATGTTATAAATACACATTCAGAATTACTTTTACATACATAAAATAACATTTGGTAATATGAAAATTATCAGAACAAAATGTGAGAAACTTATTTTGTTCGGTAGGGAAAAAAATAAGGAACAAAATACCATTTTGCCATCCGAATATGAGAATAGTTCGTTATACAACACATATTTTGAAAACTACCCAATTTCTCAAATGATAGATGGCATCAACAAATATTGAAATTAAAATGTTAATTAAATTGCCAATTTTTAATTGTTATTGCTAAAATTCCACATATTTATCAAAGAATATACGAGCATTCTTGTAATTTGTTCGACAAATAGTGGAAAGTTTTTCGCATAAAGAAAATCTATCCCAATACATTATTATTCGAGATTATAAAATCTGCAAGACAATTTTCCTCTGTGATAGCAGTGAAACTTGACATCAATTTTACTGTTTTCAATTAAAAAAATTAATAGGATAATATACCAAAATATATTATGTATTATTAGTCTCAAAAGAGAAGAACACACCAGTTCTAGTGTTGCTTGGGAATAATGTTATGGTTCCCTTCCCTTCTATTTAAAATATGATGAATCAATACGAATATGAGGAATTAATCTTGGTATATCTTCACCTTCACTAGGATATAATCAACTTAAAATTGTGCATCGACAAGGTGTTAACAATACGGGGCGGTTCCGGATCGGTTTATTGGCGATTTTAGGTAAAACAATTGATAATGAATTTTGCGTAACTTGCGGTTTATTTTGCGTAACTTTGAAAAAAACTTTGACATGACTGAGGTTTCTTTTCGTTATAGCGTTTATATAGAACAATAATGTAAATTCGAAAGTAGAATCATAAATTTGACATATACTGATAAGACAATATAATAGAAGCGGTCGGCTAATTAGACAATCTAATGCTCGTGCATCCTGGCATTTAAACTACAGAATAATATTTGCGGAATATATTATAATCGGTATTTTACAATTTCGTTCCATACACGAACAAAAATATTTATAAAATGACCCTACTTATAGTGCATAGTAGGAAAAATAGGCCAACTATAAATAAATTTGAAGTGTAGAAGTATACCCAGATTGTAAAAAAACTATTTCTTTTCGTTAAGTAATAATATAATAAATAATTTAGCAGTTACGCAATGAAACTTCAAACCCTATATACGTAATATATAACAAAGAAGACGACTTTAAATTTCTCGAACTTATAATCCAAAGCCATACAAATATTATTATGGGAAGATATTTCAAGCTAAGATTTATATTTCTTCCATTGTATTACTTTTCACCTTGTGCAAGGGTCTTACGTGGACCATTCACTATCTTTTATAAGAACGGATCTCGAGGGCAAAAGCGAGAAAATGGCGAAAAGTGAAGTTTTCGACAGGTAGGTGTGTTATATCGAAGTGTCCACTATTCTCGAACAAAATCTCGACTCCCGGCGTGGGACTTTATAAATCTGTAAAAAGGACTCCATTCATGCGAATTCGAGCGGCGAGCGGATCCCACTCCTGAAGTGTAATGTCGCGCGCGCCCGTTCCGATATTTAGGGAGTGAAAGAGATCGAAAAGTGGTCGGAGGGTCACGGTTTCCGGTCAGCCGCAGCGTAATTTCGTTACTTTCCCCAAAATTGGATTAAGGGCTTCGTTAAGGTTGCATTAGGTTATGTTGGCGCATCGCAGGCGATCAACCTTGAATGCAAGCGTGACATAGTGGAGAGGCCCGTGCACTCGAATCAAATTTCGGTGCCCCTCATTCAGAAAAGGTACCTAGCGATAATAACGAAAATAGGAATGCGCTCTTGTGGTTAACGAATTTTCACTCACTATTCATGATTCGATTCCATACTTCGAAAGTCAGAACACTTAATGTTCTGCTTGTGAACAACTATTGAATGAGTCGCTCGTGCGTACGACCTAATGGGATAATGGTATTTGTGATCTAAAACTTTTACAAAATATCTGGGTTTCTTCAGATTTAAATGAACCCAGAATTCTTTTGTTTCTCATGACAACAATTGAGGGGCTGCGTAGAAAAACGGTCTAAGATGAAAAAGTCGATTACGAGAAAATTAGAAAAAAGTGTTTAACTGTTTACAGGGTTTACTAACGGAGCTCGTAATCAGTGTGAATATCAATGAAGGACATCTACGAAATTACACTTATACATTTTTCGTGTCCTATAATAATATAAGGTTATTCTGAAAATTAGTTTCATTTTATATCAATATTAAGCAAAATTAAGTACTTTTTATGAATATTTAGAAAATATCAGCATCGTACATCAGTATCATACATGCAGATGATTATTAGCATCTACAATGAAAAGCTCAAAATAAAATGTCCGGTTTCATTTCGCATAATATTAATGTTAATATTAATGTTAATGTTAATATTACTTATAATAATTGACGAAAAAAACGACTTGGTTGGGATAACCAACAAATTTGCTGTCCTGACCAACTATCTGGGTGGGCAGAGATCTAGACAAGAAATTTGTTAGCAAGACTATTTCCAGTTGGTAGAGTGGATTATTTAATTGGTTGGGTGTATTATATATCAACCACACCATAATATTACGGAGTATAAGTAAAAACTGATTTCGTTTACAATCAGTCTAACAAATTAATTCTCTAGGCCAACCAACTGAGTTTATTACGCGAAATTTTTGTTATTTCTTCTACAGATGGTAGACGGAAGCAAGTACAATTCATTGGTTCTACCAACCAATTTGTAGATGGTTCTCCTAATCAACTTGTTTTTTTCGCGTAATATTAACAATAATTCGATTGTCTCCATTTTCCTAAAAACTCAATTATAAAATCATTTTATTATTTTCAAGTAAAATTATTACAAATTTTAGCTGTACAGAAACGCAAATGTCAAGTACAGATATCCTTAGGTAATTGTATTATTTTACATGCATAAACATTCAAAAAATATAATATTTTGTACAACGTCGTTGAATCAAGTGAACATATTTTTACATAGATTCGTTTACACCTTCTAAATCCAGCAAGTAAGCAAAGAAAAAAAGTGTAAACAGAACCTTGAAAAAAGGTAGAAATTGCTGTAACTTTTAATAATAGTACAGAATAAACACCGTGTAATGTTGTCGTTGATAGTAGGTTATTTTTATAATGTAGAATATACTGTAAAACATACCATGCAATAATAATTTTTGCTATGGCAAAAAGTTATTTTCATTTAATCAATTTTAACACATCTATTTTATTACTCAGTAATTTTTAAATTGAATGTTCGATTGCAAAGGTATTTCATATTGTGAACTCTATAACACATTTATCGATCTGGAAATAGCAAATGGAGCAGTACCATTATATAGTTTATTATACAAATATTTAATTCTGTGTTTTACTTTTGTAAAATGTTTGGATTAATTATATTGTTTCTCTATGTAATAACTTGCCAAGAAACGTCCACATGCTTGCAGAAGTGTTTGTTATAAAATTTGCAAAAGACTCTTATGATTCTTGTTATTTACATGGTAATCTACTGGTTGAGTAAAATTTTCAAGATACCCAGAGGGAAATTGACAGGCTGAAAGAAAACACGACTTAAAACCTGGTGTATAAATCGTAGGATTTAACCCACTTTTGTGCTCAGCTAGTCAATTATATACTGTTAAAAGTGCTGAGTTATATTAGGAAGCTTCTTGACAAACTGTTCCGCCAGGAGGCTGCAGTAGAAGCTGATACTGCCATTGCTGCTCACTAGTCTCGAATGTATGTTATTCGACATGTTAAATTATTCTGGTGGCGATAAAGAAACTACTGAGATGGATTTCACGTACAGAACCCAAATGAAGTTTTCATCATTGTATACTGTATGTGAAACCCATCTACGTAGTTAAAATCTGGCCACCAGAGTAACTTAATATGGCGAATTGTTTATGTGTATCTGTGTAATTTAAAATATCCTACATAATATCACATAGTGTTTTTTCCCTGCTGTCTTTTTTAGCTTCGATAACGATCTTTAAAGACTTTTTATATATACAATGAAGTGCAGTATAGAAAGCTGTAGGGGTAAAATGCGATTTATATTTCCGACAAATATGGACTAATGAAAAAAATAGTTGGAAGCGTTCAAAAAGCATTTTTGAATCTCTAAAATCAGGACGTGGTTTATATATTGAGCACTTTATTCCAAAGGATATTGTCACCGAAAGTTACATAGGTATGTTTTATTATTACACTTTTTCTACCAAGTCAACTTTTCTTCCAGTCACTTTCGGTGTACACTAAAGATGTACACTTACCTCGAACTATAGTAGTATCTGCAAGCAATTTTAAAGGTTAAAAACGAAGAATTATCATAAACTTTAAATACATACCTCACTGAGTGCTTTTATTCAATTTTTAGATGGCGTTTCCAGTACTTAAAATTGTTTGTTCTCCGGGGCAACTCGAATGCGAGTGCAAAAACGCAAAAAGAAAACAAGGCATAATAGTATATTGTATGTCTAGGGATTTTCTCTGATTCCTCAATTCTCGCCCGTGATATACACGTTATATTTTATAAAATTTCTACATAAAAAACAGCTCCTTTATAATGCCAGTGGAATGCCAAGCGGGTGCGAAATCGTGAAAAACGGGAAGCGAGCGCAAAAAGGCGAAAAGCTCCCACCTAGAAGGCACATGCGCTGAATACATTTAACACCGAAAGCTTTAGTGGCACTCAAAGGCGCTATTTTTGTGCAGGTGTGAAAAAATTGTATTTATGTACCCTTACAGGTACTTCTTGGTCAGAACATCTGGTTGTATTCAGTGATCGATGTCACCAGATTTGTGACTCAAGAACCAATGAAATAGTGGGCATTTAGTGTGAGTTCCAAAGGAGTTTCAGTAAATACAATTTTGAATGGTTAAGTAGAAAATTGGGTGATTTATAAAATTATTTTCGCTGACGTTTTCGGTGAAATGTACAGGGATTCAAATTCAGAGAATAGGTAATCGAAAAGTCGCAAAAATTACCATAAAATGAGGTATTAATTAATTTTAAAATGTCTACCAATTAGCACTCGTTTGAAGATCGTTATACTTATTTCTATATGAAATTAATAACGAGTGATAAATTTGATTACAATTGCATTTAAAAATGCACATACTTTTTTACATTGTCGCTTTATAAATTACGTTATACAAATTTGATGTGTTTTTATGATTTCCAAACATTGCGACTTTTGTCTGGGGTGTCTTATTGATTAAGATAACGAGACATTTCGACCCTAAGAACCTCGGGAGCATGACTGACGACAAGTCGACGCCGTGGGACGTCAAGAGATGCTAGATACGGATACGGAGGGGGTCGAACTTAATTATAAAGCTTATGAATAATAATTGTCGTGTAGTTGGACCAACATTGTGTCGGCATGTTTTCCCTTTACGCCCTTGCTACTGTTGGGCACCACGGGTATTCCTTTCTTGTTGTTTGCACCGCCGTGGGACCGTAAGTCCTTATTAACTGATCACTCGCTGCGATCGATGCACCTTCCCTCCGCACGACTTCAGCGATTTCGTCGACGATTTATTTTTTTGCGTGAGAATTTGGCAAATGTGATTCCTGCGGAGAATTTATGTTAACCGTAAACAGGTTGTAGATGGGAAAGTTCACTGATGAATGTCTTATTAAAAAAGTTTTTCAGAATATTACGGACCCGTTATGACGCCGTATTTTCGTTCATCTACTACCGTGAAAGCAATTTATTTTTTATCGAAAATTAATTTTCCGTTACCATTTTATTGGTGTTTTGGTTTATAATAGGATTTTTTGCTTTATACAGTAATTCTTAACAAATTAACCAACTTGTCAAAGTTCGGGCGCTGTAATTCTAATTACTGTGACGAAATTAATTGACAATTAACTGACAATTATTGGAAAATATTAAAAATCTACTATTTCCAGTAGTTCACTGTAAATTCTCGATGAATTTGGTTAGCATTATTTAAGTCGCCATATGTAGTAATTAGAATTATACCCTTATAGAGCACGAATTTGGAAAAATGATTCGGATATTTTTAATTTACGATTATTAGCGTAAATTCATACCTTACCGGCGGACCACTTTAGAACTCCCTGAACGCTCGATTCAATTTGTCATATTTCACGTTTTAAAGTAACTTATATTGAATTTATTACGTAAATGAATTACGTCGTCGATATTTAAAATACCAAAAATATATATGCGTAATTCCGCGATACTTCTAATTTTTAGGAAACTGTATATAAAAGAAAAAGAAAATTTAATCTAATTGATGAACAAGAAACATTTTTTTATATGAATGAAATATACAAATATCGCATATAGGACATATATACAAATACCGAAATAGACAAATATCACAAAATAGTTCTGGTTGACGGAGAATAATTAGTTTCGCTGACCTAATCAGTTATGTTTATTTTTCGTTATATGAACCGCAAATTTCATACATTATTAATATAGGTCAGTATGAAAAAACAGCATCAGATGTAATTCGGCTCTTGGCATATGCGTTCATAACTATTATGCATGTGGGTCACTCCATGTGAAAAATATCAAAGTTGTGGTCCATGTCGCGGAATTCAAAGAAAATGAAATAAAATATATATAACATTGTATTGAAAATTACTGACAAAAATAACATCTTTTACCCGCTAAGTAGTGAAATGTGAAGTATTCAAAATCAATTCAATTCTTTGTCGTTTTAAGTATTATTAAATTGCTGTGAATTACAACAACAACATGGAGAGAATGTGATTCCAGATATTTATGTACCAGTGTATTTGCCGGGTTCGGTCTCGTTATATTTATTTTTCGCAGCTTTCTTTTTGCCTCACCTTACGCGCTGGGGCCTCAGAAAGGGCCTGTTTTGACGTCACGAACATAACGCGACTAAGGAGAGTGGGAAAAGCGACGCTCCCCTTATTTTGGTAAATATAACGAGGCGGGAGGGGAAGTGAAGTGGTAAATATACCAGAACTCTTTTGTACTTAAAATTGAGCAGCTATTAAATTAAATGCGAACCGTCATGTACAAGCACTATTGACGTCATTGCCATTTATAGAATTGAGGAGATTCCATCGTTATGAAACGCTAAAGTTATCAATCATGGAAGCTGATGGATATGTTGAGAAAACAAAGGACTACATCGCAAAAAAGATTACATGCTTAAAATTAGCTGAAATCAATACAATGCTAGTTGATTTATCAAATGGTGTTGTTGATGTTGAGGTCCCAGTGCACAATGCAGAAGAAACAGCTAAAGCATTACCTCATTTTAAAATAAACCAAGTCTCAATATTTCACGTACGTTTTTTCGGAATTAATGTGTAATTATGCAATTGTTATCATTATTGCACAATACTTGCATATCAATAAAACACTAAAATGATATTCATGTGAGTCTACATTATAATTTATTGATTGAAATCAAATTTGTAAGTTAGATTGAGTGCGTAAATATGACATGAATTGAACGTATAGGTTTGAATTGAAATTCTGAATTCTTCTGTAAATTTTCAGATGTAGCTCAAAAATAGCAAGAATATAAATAAATTTATATTTTGAATTCTTTTCAGTACATTTCAATATTTTTAAGTGGTCATGAAACCGAATTAAAAGAATTGAAATTTTAAATTCTTTTTAATGCATTTTCGTTTGGCGGGATAATATACATTTAACTTTTTATTTTAAATAATATAAATCACTCCGAACGACTTCCCAAACGATTCGATCGAAGATCACACAAATCGTACTAATGTACTTTACCAAGTCGTGTCCAACATCTTACCAGAGATTCTGATTCTACTAAATTAACCCTTATTTGTCCAAAATGAGAGAAGCAGCTACGTCAGCATCGCGTCAATTTCTATAGTGGAAAGAATTTTTTTAATTTTTGGAAAATACGTTTCCGACTCTTTTGAGGTGTGCTCTATCGATTCCCGTTGAGCAAATTGCCAAAAAACGACTATTTCTGCAAAAATTTGTCAACATAAAAAAATCCATGTTTTTTTTGTCGTTTTTTTTTTAATTTTTCACGTTTTTCTCCACCGAAACGGATTTTAATGAATGAAATGCATATACAAAAAGTGATCCCAATTGTTGAACATAAATAATATAATCATAGAATATTTTTTAGAAGCAATGACCGATTCAAAATGGCCGCTAAACGAAGCACGTTTTTTCAAAATGCGTAGAGAGAACAAAGAATTAGAGGATATGCTGCCTTGATCAAATCCACGCGGCGATATTGCGTCGAAATTTAATAAAATCCAACCATATGTATATCCTTCATTATTACACTATGAATCCAATTTGATTGTAGTTAATTTCTTTATACAGAAATATTATTCCATATTGATAATTTCAGCCTCTCAGATACATAGGTCCACACCCTTCCGATTCGTTTATCGAAATTTACATATTTACTATTAATATTGAACCCTTTCGATGTTTACACTTTCGTTTCGACTTGAGAAATGAACTTTGAACAAAATGTTAACAGAAAAAAGGTCCAAGTGTCCTTTCAAATACCATCTACCCGTACTGATCCCTCCTTTACCAATTCGTTAATAACTCGTGTACAGATTCACTACTTACATCTATATAAATTCATTACAACGTTGATTCTTGATCTGTACTCTCTCCAACGGAGAGAACTTTGTCGGCGACGAAAATAAAATATTGATAAACTAATATAAAATGTGTTCATTTAATGATGTACACCTTTACGTAACATGTACATAACTCAGTGTATAATTCAAGAACTCATTAAACCGACGTTAATTCCTATATTCTTTTTAAACTAAATTTTACTTAGTTATTCGACTCGTACAATTGTATTATAAATTTATTTCACCGTTCAGGAGCTGTGTAAGAAATCAGCCCTCGAAATTTACGCCAAAGAATCGGCGAGAAAAATTAATTTGAGAACCTATCGACACCGCATCGGGAACAATATCACCCGCTGATTCCAGGGTCCCATGAAGCCGGAACAAAAAGCTACCACTCGATCACTGCTTTCCTTTCGAATTCACGGAAAGCCCTAAATGAATTCAACATACACCCGTAGAGTAAGGAAACTCGATAGCCAAAATATTGAATTTAGCTTCTAAAGCGGAAACAAGGAAGACTAAGGGAAAAAAGTGATCGGGCCGGACCAGAAGAGAAACTTGCATGAAAGTGAGATAGTGGTACATGGCCAACGATGAAGGGGGAGTGACTTAAAAAGAAAAAGACCCTGGAGAAGAGACAACGGGGTCTCTGGAGCGACAAAAAGTCCCGGCAATGCACCCCTTCCCCCCAACGTTTTTCTTTGCCTTTTTTTTTATTCCTTGGACTTCTCTTTCGCCGCAGTCTTCATATATATAGATATATATACCCTCTTGCCTTCTACCGGTTCTGTATATACATAGACCTTACGGACTCTTTTTCGCGCGATGCTAGCCAACGTCGACATTCGTCGTCAGCGACGGGGTGAAAGAGCAATGGAGGTTTCCCCCAGAATTGCGAAGATCTCGCATTGCGATTCGTTCTCGATCGATTTTTCACATCTTACATCGTTTAACTCTGCCCCACGGGCAAAACGCTTAACGAAGACATCTCTTTTTTATTTTCGTTATTATGTTCCTTTTCTTATCTTTCAACATTTTCTTCAAAAGTTTTTTGTACTTTCCTGACACTCTTTACATTTACCCTATAACAATTTTCCTGATGTCTGGATTACTGAGGAATTTAACATTAATTATATATTTAATAACCAGGAGGAATTACTCAAGTTTTTGGTAGATAAAATTAATAAAATATACCAATCGTTTCTTACGTTCAGAAATGGAGAGCGAGTTATATAGAAAGTTCAGTCTGTAAAGCAGCACTTTTGAGCTATTGGCACCTGTATTGTCTATATATTATTTTAAATCTATGTATTGTATTGCCACAAAGTCGAATTTTATTATTATTATTATTATTATTATTATTATTATTATCGTTGATACATACAAATTGTCCACCCTTTCTGCCATACAATTACGGTAATAAGGAATCCATGACATGATTAACAAACTCTTGAAGGTGTCTTTGTTCGCTGTTGCTTACATATCGTATTGAAGGTACCACAGCATATTTCACACACCAATAATGGTATTGCGATGTTATTGCTGCATCCGTAAGTTATCAAGTTATAATGACAATAAAGGAAATTTAATTTAGAAACCACGTGTAATGATTCGCAATTGTTGATCTTAGTAATAAATATGATGGTTTTTGTAATGACGGTTAAATTTAAAAGATGTATTAAAAATAAAGTTGGTAGATGATCAGATCATAAAAAAGGTTTCAAAATCAATGTTAAAAACTAATCCTAAATACCATCATAGAAAAAATACATTAGAATACGTCCCCCTAAACGCGCTGCATGTTGTAGTTGCAGAAATCCACATGTAATGACCCATAAATAGGTATAATGAATTGTCCAATAATAAATAAGTACGGTGTGAATGTTTTAATTCTAACATTTCAATTTGTAGCTGATGTAATTTTTCTAACAAGATATGCCTAAAAATTGTGTTTCAAAATTTACTTAATTAAATTAAGAAAAGATGATATTAGATAAATGTTTGTTTTATGTACAGTACATTGAGTGTGAGCAATGAAATTGAGAGATGAATGGAACCAGTTAAACGAAACGGTTGCTTGCCAGAAATCAGATATGTAGGTATGTGCAATTCTTCTTGTCACTCTTGACTCGATATTCTTGGTCATGCTAATACTCAACTGAGCAGATCTTATAAATGAATTTTCGTCGCTTCCAGTCTATTTCTCAAAAACCCATAATTTGTAAATGTGACAAGCAATATTTCCAATGATTATAATAATCCAAGAATTTTCAATTCCAAATAATTAATTTTCGGAGCTTACATAACTTTATTAATTTAGTGATTGAAAATTCAATTCAAAGATCTTAATAGTTTTGAATGTTATTAGGAATCATTCACTTTACTGGGTCAGTTCAGCATTAAGAAAGTAGATACTATAGTTAATTTGGATTCATGAAATATGTTATATTATAATATGCGTTATTATACATAATATTACGAGTAATGCATTATTTCCATTACAAATAAATTATTGCTGAAATTAGATTTATTTAATTCGACATATTGAGTTGCAATGGCAATGTACTCATGAGAAGAAATTCTAGCGAAATGGGGATAAGGGTTCTACGAACGAATACAAAGTTGGTAATTTGAAATAAAATATATGTTTCCGTCTAATTTTGAGAATAAAACAAAATAAATAGAATCCTATTCAATAGGTAAATCTAAAACGCGGTGACTGTCGTGCTACACTAGAGTACTCTGACATGAAGTTTCTAAAAATGCAGTGGTGATTTTTCCATCTATCAATTTTTTTTTTTAGACAATTTAGACTTCACCAATTTCATTACACATCTAACAACATAATTGAAACTATTCATATTAAAACAAAGCAATAAAAATTATATTGATACATTTCATTTCATTTACAAAAATTCGAAGTTCATATGAAAAATTAACAGTTTGTTTTTTAGATATTAGTTCTTCTTACGAAATTGAAAAAAAATGAAAGCTACATAAATTAAAACTGTCACAAATTTTAATTGTTTTCACAGGAGTGGAATCCAAGTAAGCCCATTGTGTTAGCTGTATAACGTCAGATCAATACGCATTTTTGTAAGATTCGCAATACTTTGGGAACTATGAGAGCATTGAATACTTACAAGTTCTGATTTAGGGTTATGTATTTTTATTCTTAATTGTGATGTGCTTTCCATACATAAAAAAAAAAATAAAATTTGCACCATAAATTAAGAAAAATAAAATAAATGTTGTTGGAACGTATTTCACACCAATTTGGCGGTTGGCGACGATTACAAATCAGAGTGTCGAGAGCAGAGTTTTTCTCTATGAACCCCGTAACAATAAGTACTTTTTAGAACTCTTTAATTATCTATCAAATATATTTGCTGTTTGTGATTTTCTAATGAATGGTTTCAACATAACAGGGTTTTCAGCTCATTTACAACAATAGTGCAATTTCTGAAACATCTTACATTTTGTACTATGACAGTAAAAATGAAAACGAGAATTTGTTAAACTTCGCCTTCCGAAACGCCTGCAAAGTATTGAATTGGTGCATGCAAAGTTTTCGTATTTTTGAAAATTACCCAAGCCTTTGCACTGTTCTTAATTTTATAATTTCGATATTGGTGTCGTCCAGTCAAGAAATGTCGAGGGGGATCGAGTAAGATCCAATATGATCGAAAATGATACAAATATATTTAAAATGATCGAAAAAGATCGGTAGAGATTAAGAGAAATAGAGAAAGATCGAAAACAATCAATTAAAATCCAGAAAGATTGATCATGTTCAAGATAAATCGAGAGAGATCAACAGAGATCGAGAGAAATCGGGAGAGATGTAATAAAAGATTGAGAAAGCTCAGAAAAGATCGATACAGAGCGAGAGAAATCGAGAAAAATCGAATAAGATCAAGAAAGATCGAATAAGATCAAGAAAGATCGAAAAAACCAAGAAAGAATGAAAGTGATGAAGATAAAGAAAGATCGGATGTGATCAACATCTGGATAAATGAAAACTATAGAGAATTAAGCCAGCGATCTCATATATTCAATGCAACTCTAAACTAATTAATTGTACCTCCCCTCGCTTGGGCTCCTTTTTCGAATTTTAGTGTATTCATTTATCTACATATATCCTAAACCTTGTATATTAAACTTCCGAACTTAGTTAAATATAATACACGTTTTTTTTAATAAGTCCGAGGATGTACTGGTCAGCCATTGTTTGTACATTTGAACCTCCTTTCTTCCAGTTATATCAAATATGTCGTCCATTATATGACCATATTTGGTCATGTACGATTTTGGTCCCGTACGAATGAGTCCCCTTCACATGTGAACGATTAATAGCCGTACCCACGAGTGTCATTTGAGCAGAACATTTGGACGTACAATGGACTTCAGAAGTACGAATTTTGGATGTCCTATGAGCATATGCGGCGGACCCAGTGAGCGTACTTCGGACGTTAACTAGACTACATGTGCTAATTGTGTGTTAGACATTTATTGAAATAATTCTAGTACTATGATTACACAGGCCGACACAAAATGTGAGTCTAATGTGCGTATTTTGTGTGAGTAAAAATCGACGCTAAGATATGTAAGGTTATATATTACACACTGAAAACGGTATGTAAAATCGAATTTTCTTCGCAAAGATCGGGCTGTTTGGACACAGATGAAGAAAATCGAGGTTGTCATCCTCCATTTTGCATTGCTGAATCGATTACATATTTATTTGTATTTGACGAGCCCATAAACTATAAAAAGAATGTTGTACTTTTGTGTGTCCAGCTTGGCTTGGGCATTCAAGGTAGCACATCAAATGACAAGCGCATCAATTCAACCGATGATTTCCTTGAGTCATGTATCGTCTTTTTTACGGTTGAGAAATGTATTTAAAGGGAAAATCAGTAATTTTGACAATCGTCGTCGTCTTGAACACAACATTTCTTCTAATATTAAACAATGACAAATATAGTAATAAAAACGTCTTCTATCTCTAATACGCGTTTGGCGTCATCTAAGATCAAATTCAAATTCACTGCACCTACAGCATTTAGAAAAGTATTGTGGAAAGTAGGTTCTTAATTTCAGCGGTCTACCTTATATTATATATACTTAAATCAAAATTATTAATAAATATACCAATTCATAGATTAAAAGTGTGGATTTTAATAGGTTTTACAAGATGCATTGCAACGATAAAATATTTATTTGTATATAAAGTGCTATTGAGTAATATAATATTCCTCCTTATTTCCCCAACTAATATCCCTCATTAAGGGAGCATGAAAATCCCAACAAGATGGAACAGATCTTTCGTCGCGGCGCGGATGCTCCGAATTTTCGGGATGCTGTGTCGCGAGCCGAATAAATGCTGTGAGCGAGGGCACTCGAGGATGGTAGGAGGGATCGACAATAACTTCTCGGCTCGCCGTACAATTTAATTTTATGCAACGCTTGACACGCCTCTTAGCACGAGATATCCTTATAAGGTTTAACTAGATTATTATGATTGTTGTCTCCGACACTCTTCGTCTCTATTTCATTCTTGCGCATCTTGCTCCTTGGCAACGAAATTTCGAGCAAATCTCGGTCTCGCGTTGGCTGCCCGATATATGTGCTCGGTATATATCCGCGCAACTTAAACGCGTATGTGTACTTTTACTAGAGACTTGTCTTCCTTTTGCAACATGGCAGTTCTCGACTCTGCGAAATGCTGTCGCATTGCACCAATAACTGCCGACAGAGTTGTTAGCTTCTAGATTCAAGTAATGAGTGGAAGGTGCAATGAATAATAGCTAACAAATTAGATTATAATCCTATAAAGATTTGTAATAAAATAAAAATTTTTTTTGCATGAATGAATTCCTCGACGTGTGTAGAGTATGTTGGCAAATTGAAAACATTCGAAGACCTTAGACTCTTACAACAGAAAAGACCACTAGGTAAATCAGAAAAAGTTACTTGATCAAGCTGAAAGTGGGTACTCGGGGGATTTTAGGGTCGCTGATCACAAATCCAGCCTCAGATATTGAAAATTAAAAATGGCGATTCTAACTTTGCTAACCAATTTCATGAAATCAATGGCGACTATGGTAAAAAGATTGAAAGATCAGGTGTGTAACTACCGCATTCGTCCGAAACCAGAGGCACGAATGAGGACATGGCGGCTTCTGTCTCCATTTTTTTCTGTTTTTTTTTTTTGGTATTATTTTTCGCATCTGTATGTTTTTTGTTTTTTCTCCTATATATTTTTCCCTATTTGTAAATCATAGCAGTTAATTTTAAATTAACATTGGCTTTAACCTGCTATGTACGAATATGAGTGCCTTGTTTGTGTTTGTTTTTGATTGGAATGCTGAGCGCAAAGGCTCAATTTCGAGAATGCACTATCGCGTATTCGCGAAGTTGAAGAAACGTTGATTTTAAATCGTTCGGCCAACTTCGATTCTCCAAATGCACACCGGGCATTTTACTTTTCGGCCCACCTTCAAAAGTGAAGGATCGCGGAGTCAAAATTTTTGTATGCCGATTGGAAACTTTATATATTTATATTTTTATATAAATATTAATACATAATTATAATACATAAATAAATTAATATAAAGTATTCAAAAGTGAATAAAACAATTTTTTGGTTATTTAGAAATTCAATTATAGAACTAAAAAGTCGCCGATGAACGTACCTCAACTCTGCCGGATAAGGTGAGTAAATTCATGTAATGAATATTATTTTTCATGGATTTTTAATAAGTTATAATGTATATAATGATTATTTTTATGTCGGTTTAAACAAGGCCCTTGTATAGGGACTAATTCGCCACGAATCCGTGAATAAAAGAATTTTTAATTAATCATTTTTATTTTTGTTCTTATACAAATTTATAATATTTAAACCTGTTAATCCTGACGTAACATTCTATTTTTGTGCTGTTTTATTTTTATATTTTTTGCTTTTTTTTCATTCAGTAACAAATAGTAATATTTATGATAACTTAGAAAGCAGTTCGAAGCTTGAGGTACATTTTAAACTGTACTGTCGTTGATAATTCAATGCCGACGTTATGTGTATTTGCCGATTAGTTTTTACCATAATTTGAGAATAAGCTATTCAAAACAATAATCATTGTAATTATTTGTGGCAACGAATCAGTCATAATGTCCTGATGAAATGAATCAAGCTGTATTATCCAATAACATTGTCCACATTGGGACGACAGCGCAGTATCAGTTCAACCCAGTAGCGCATACGGCATACCAGTAGTACGATTTTGGACACACGCGATTTTAACCGTTAGAATCAGCGACCTCGAAAACTTATGTCCATCGACTTTTGTGAAATTCCGATTGTCGGTGCAACAGTTAGCTTCTTGATGTCCGCTATTTTGAGTCAGCCATTTTGAATTTTGTAATTCTGACATCAAATTGATATTGAGTGATCCCAAAAACATACGATAACCAACTGTCGTTTATATCGAACGTTCGGAAGATTGATTTGTCCAACTGGTTCATTGAAAAACATTATTTCTATGTTTTAACCTCCATATTGAATCAGCTGTTTTAAATTTTACAATTCTGACTTCGGATTAGTGATCAGCGACCCTTAAAACCATAGGGTACATAGTTTCCAGAAAGAAAAAGTTTTATTCTAACCGTTAAAATCGCGTGTGTCCAAAATCGCACCACTGGTATGCCGTATGCGCTAATGGGTTAAAGATATCTAGCGCCACACAAGTGTCACGTAAGGGATGGAGCTAGTTTGCGCCACAAATTCACTAGATAAATCCAGTATACTTCATGTGTAATGTCATAGTCAGTATAGCACTTGCCTTGAAGAAGGTGACTATTCGTTATTTGACGCTAGCTTGTATCTCATTCCACTCCTGATATGATGGAGGAGAAGCTAAGTTAGCGCCAGTCTAGCACCATGGCATTTTTTTTACCAGGATGACATGGATGTTAATAAATATTGCACAACAAATTTGATCATTAAAAGCGTCATTTTTCCAGCTTAATTACACATTCCATCTCATTAAAAAAATACTGGACTAATCGAAGTTTCCAATCTGACTGAATTACATATTATCACATATTCAGTACGCTTAATCTATGGATTGCGACGTAATATGATCGCCCACTTTAAATAAATCGCTCATGCGGAAGCACGCACCTCATAATCTTATGCGTCGTGAATATTTTCGCATGCGCAATTATGCATAATTTTATTTTACGGTCTCACATATAATAAACAAAAAGTTGGCATTCGCGTTCCAAGATCAACGAGTAATTGTCTGCCAAGCCCAATTTATTCATCGCCGGCAACCTGATGAGCCCGACGAGCGAACTTGCATCCCCAAAAAGAAACGGACGGAAACACAGGCGAAGAACTAAATTACGACTCGTCAGTAGTAAAAGGGTGCGAACGGAGTCGCTCCTTTATTAGCGAAGAAGAGCTGGGACGAGCACTTGGGGGGAGTCGGGTGGCCAGACAGAGCGAACTACGTGGGTGGGTGGGTGGGTGAAGGAAGAAAAGGGGGACAGTTGCGGTGGGATGGGGGGCAACGTATGATATTCATATTCTTGGCAGAGGCTGCCTGGAGGTGGTTGTCGGTGGCTCGACAAGGGGTCCGAGGGGGTTCGGCAGGAGCGTTAGGAGCACTGGTGCAGACCAGTGGCCCGACGGAGGCAAGCGCGGTATTCTAACCCTATAGCCGTGGGTCGCACCGAGCCTCTGGCACACGGTCGCGCACACCAGCTCCGGCGACGGAAAATCTACAAGACGCGGTACCAACAGAGACGGATGCTGGAAAAAGACACACGAACCGTGCAAGAGTGCGAGTACGCGCATCTAGATGCGTCTCTCAATGTGTGTCTA
Organism: Trichopria drosophilae; assembly: GCA_030407085.1. NCBI lineage: Eukaryota > Metazoa > Arthropoda > Insecta > Hymenoptera > Diapriidae > Trichopria > Trichopria drosophilae. The sequence goes on from CM059583.1 coordinate 54,908,639, forward strand.
AGCACTAGCACAAGTGCAGACGTGTGTGGGTAAGTCTAGAAAAGAATTCTATGTGGTAGGTTAACGCGTTGGAGCACGGAAGAGACTCGGCCTCTACTCCACCTCCTCCACCTCCATCCCTCTCCGTATGGAGCTCTCTCGCTCTCTCCAGATATTTCTTATCCCAGCGCACGTAACCCTCTAACAAGCTAGCAAAGTTTACCAATAAATTGTATGACGGCAAGCGTCGGCGAAGGAGGAAGCCACCGGAATATCGTGCAACGCGCCACCGAACTACTCTTCCACTTCTTCGTCGTCTTACTCTTCCGAGCGGGATGGAAGAGTTTTCTGCACTTCTCTCGCTCCAACTACGACCGATATTCTCCACCGGAAACGAGCTCTCGACCGACTCTTCCCAGAACAGCCCCTCGGGTGCCAGAAAATGAGAAGAAATTTGGAAAATACCACGGTCGTTTTCATCCTACGCATTGCAAAACACGAGGATGCTGCAATCCAATGATATGGTTCCCGGTATACATCGTATAAGCTCCGATGCCAAATGGTTCGAGGATTGGGCAGCTGTTAAGAAATTATCCATTAGCATAAATAAAAGGAAGGCTATGATTATTGGTAGTTCCCGGAGCTTTAACTCAATTGATTTATCAAATATTCCACCCATCTGTATATATGGCCAAGCTATTTTGTGGACTAAAAGTGCTAGCAACTTAGGTGTATTTTTTGACATGACTTTATCTTAGAGAGAGCATATAACGTATATCTCACAAAAGGTTTACGGTACGCTGAGATAATCTATTCTGGTCAAAATGTCTTAACAAAGCAACTACCACAACAGCTAGTCACAACCCTGTTACTGCCTTACTTTGACTATTGTACTGCTGTTTATAATTCAATTGATGGAATCCAAAAAGTTAAAGTTCAACGGATGTTGAATGCTGCAGTTCGATTTATTAATCGAATCAAGAAATTCGAACGTATTACGACTTATCGGAAATCATTGGGTTGGTTAACTGCTGAAAACCGACGACTTTATCTCATTGGATGCCTCACTTACCAGCTGTTTAATACTCAACAACCAAATTATCTGTACCGTAAATTCATATGGCGCTATAGTGTAGTTGATAGGGAATCTCGACGTATGCAAACTCTTTTGTTATAACTGCGACTAACTTGTGTGGAACGCTCTTCCTGAAGAAACAAGAGAAGCCAAAACACTAAACAGCTTTAAAAGTAAACTGTCCGTATTCCTTGTTCGAGCTGAAAACCGGGGCGAAAAAGTACTAGCTACTTACGAACGCATAATCTCGCAATTATGAGTAATATTGCTATACTGTGTACTTTAATTCGAACCATCATTCACAAATTTCTTTTATATTGTATATGTTAAACTATTATGTAAGCTTAATTTAAACTCACAATGTTAAATGTATTTCTTGTAAGGTTGACTGAAGGAGATAACGCCTTGTGTCATAATAAATATCAATCTATCAATCTTTATGGTATTTTATTTTATTTAAGGTATTTTAACGTCAATTTTTGGTCTATAGCCACACTTTTAATGGTTACCACATGTATCTTCCGATTCAGTCTTTTTAATCAAGGATTTTCGAACAACAAACAAATAAACAAGACAAGGTATTGTCGAAAATCTGTATGAAGCACATAAACAACTAAAAACGCCCCACGCATGGGCCTTCCGTGGCAAACTCGCATGGGCCATGCTTGAATTGTAACGTTTTGCCCGGCAGCGCCAGGTCTACACATAGTTTCGGAAAGAAATCCTAAATGATATCATAATTTCTGCTTTACCAACCGTGCAGAATGAGGTTATGTTCAATCACTAACACGGGCCATGCGAGCCCCATGCATTACAATATTCTAGCGTGGCCCATGAGAGTTTTCCACTCGTGGCCCACGTCAGGAGATGTCTACTAGGATTATTCCTTGCAGAAGTAAAATTGCTACCGAGTAATTTTTTTAAACATTCCTGGTCAATTCTTGGTCACGCAGCCCGCATGAGTCTTGGTAATCATGTAAAGTTTAACCTGGTCAGTGCGTATTCCGGCAATGATCTGGTATCTTGCAGGTAGGTGCCACCTAAATTCATATCGGTCGGACCGATTCCATTTCAAATCGGGCAGAGGTAAAATGTTGACATCTCGAAAATTGTTTTCCATGAAATTTGTTGTTCTTTAGGGCAAATAAGGAAACCCGTATTTTTTTGTTTCAAGAAATTTTTTTCCAGAGTTATGCACAATTTAAAATCAGGAACGAAAATCCGCTAAGTCCACAAAATAGAGTATAACACTTTAAAAAATGGTGTATTTTCTAAAGTTTTTAATATTTTACTATTATTCCTCATGCATATGATTTGGTTATTGGTACTTTATTGATATCCAATAATGAAATTGAAAAATAACAAAATGGCGGCCATTTTCCGAAAAAACTAAAAAGTAAATTTTCTAAAAAACATCATCTCTTTTTCTTCCATTTTTTTGATAGATTACTGGTAATATTAGTCATAATATCTGAGTTGTGTCATGTGCGCTAAAAGACGATACTCTGCTGCAGATTTTTTGTTGTTTTTAATTTAAAGTAGAAATTTTGTCAGGATAGGACATATTTCGTTTTATCTAAACGGTTTCAAAAAGGGAATACGTCAAAAACGTGACATGCAATAACCCGACATCTCAAAAACCCGACACTTCAAAAAACCGACATTTTCATGACTTTTGACGTATCGGTTTCTTTCAAGATATTTTTCATATATTGGCGAGTTTTTGAATTGTCAGGTTGTTGAAGTGTCACATTTTTTAGGAGTCCGATTTCTGCACCTCAGGTTTTTGAGTCAAATTAACTACATAAAAAAAACGTATGTCGTAAATTGCGTTAAATTTGAAATTAAAAAGTTACTAGTGAATTGAAAAATATTATATAAAGAACATTTGAGACAAAGACAATGTACAAATATATTAAGGCAGCATACCAAAAACCCGACACGCCTAATACCCGACACTTCAAATACCCAACATGTTCAAACCTAGCACTTCGAATACTTGACAATATATAACAAAAAACTGAAAAGAAACTGATACGGCAAAAGTCATGGAAATGTCGGTTTGTTGAAGTGTCGGGTTTTTGAGATGTCGAGTCAATTTCATTATTGGATATCAATAAAGTACCAATAATAAAATCATATGCATGAGGAATAATAGTAAAATATTAAACACTTTAGAAAATACACCATTTTTTAAAAGTGTTATACTCTATTTTTTGGACTTAGCGCATTTTCGTTCCTGTTTTTAAATCGCGCATAACTCTCAAAATAGTACTTTTCGGTCCTGGGCCGTAAAGTTCAATTTTACGAGCCGAGTCCTCGGATGCACAATCTCCAAACCGAGGTCATAAAATTTTACGGCCGAGGAGCGAACACTATTTTTTATGCACTGTTCGCAAAAGTAGGCACTTTACCGACTGTTTTTAGTCCGTAAAGTGCAGAGATCGGCCCGTAAAATCACACTTTACGGACTAAAAGGAGTCCGTAAAGTGACTACTTTACGAACACGTGTATTAAAAAAAAAATTTCATGAAACAAAAAAATACGGGTTTCCTTATTTGCCCTAAAGAACAACACAATATGGAAAACAATTTTCGATATGTCAACATTTTACCTCTGCCCGATTTGAAATGGAATCGGTCATCGATTGGTAGACAAAAATTAGTTTCTATTTTGTTTACAAATACTGGAACTATTAAACACCGATTTTTAATTGCTTAAATAAGAGTTCTATTTAACATGAAATATTAAATATTCTCAAAATTCAAGCTTATAACCACACACATTCAATTACAGATTCTCAATAATTAACTTTTTATTACACAAGGCAACAAAATGAAACAAACTTCCTTATGCAGAAACCTGACTGTATTTCTCGATGTGCTGAATTCAAATCTGGCCAAAGAATTGCTGTATCACGTCAGAATTTTAAGATGACCCAACCTAGAAATTGTAAAAATCACGTTTATAACGATTTTGATCCCCCCACCCCCCCCCCCCCCCACCCCCCCCCCCCCCCACCCCCCCCCCCCCCCACCCCCCCCCCCCCCCACCCCCCCCCCCCCCCACCCCCCCCCCCCCCCACCCCCCCCCCCCCCCACCCCCCCCCCCCCCCACCCCCCCCCCCCCCCACCCCCCCCCCCCCCCACCCCCCCCCCCCCCCACCCCCCCCCCCCCCCACCCCCCCCCCCCCCCACCCCCCCCCCCCCCCACCCCCCCCCCCCCCCACCCCCCCCCCCCCCCACCCCCCCCCCCCCCCACCCCCCCCCCCCCCCACCCCCCCCCCCCCCCACCCCCCCCCCCCCCCACCCCCCCCCCCCCCCACCCCCCCCCCCCCCCACCCCCCCCCCCCCCCACCCCCCCCCCCCCCCACCCCCCCCCCCCCCCACCCCCCCCCCCCCCCACCCCCCCCCCCCCCCACCCCCCCCCCCCCCCACCCCCCCCCCCCCCCACCCCCCCCCCCCCCCACCCCCCCCCCCCAAACACTATACAAAGAAGCGTTCTCTTGGTTACAAATGAAACTCCTTCAATACTAAAGGAGCAAAAAACAAAATAAAGGCACGGGACCAGTGTCGCGTGATCAATTTTTCATTTTTAACGTGGGCATTTAATTCCTCAATGAGCGCCAAATGTTGGCATACACGTACTGGGCGAGAATAGGTAGGCACGTATGATCGCACTGGATGGATCGGGTATATACATATATATATAATTCAACGCGAGCCAGCATCATAATGGAGTCACATCACATCGGTTACACAAGCACAATACTAATCCGACATAATGGCCGTAGCTACGTTCGAGATATGACGTTGGGGCTGCTAAAAACCCCGCGGTAGCATCCATCGTCAGGGCTAATGCGGTAGCAGTTGGTTGGCACGTTTGGCACTGCACAACGGCCACTAGTCAAAAAAAATATCGGTGATAATAACCGTCCCCATGAATTCGAAATATGAAGATCCGTACCCTCTCCGAGATCAAATATGGAGACACTCCATCTTTAAAATGACGACCGTTTATTTAAACGTTTACTACATTTACCGTTCTATACACACCCTAAAGTCTTACATTATTCTAGTAACCTGTGGAATTCACTTATTATATGGGCGATTCTATGCGAAATGTGCCTATCAATATTAATTAATAGGTATATTTTTTTCAAATTATACAAGGAAAAATATTTTATAATTAATGTTTCAATGTATGCAAACGTCTGTATTGATATTGTTTCTATGTCCGTGCAATAATGAAATAGTACTTTTCGGTCCTAGGCCGTAAAATTTTACGGCCGAGGAGCGAACACATTTTTCTATACACTGTTCGCAAAAGTAGACACTTTACCGACTGTTTTTAGTCCGTAAAGTGCGGAGATCAGTCCGTAGAATCACACTTTACGGACACGTGTATCAAAAATATCTTTACTGTTGTTATTTTTGTATCCGTTTGATATAAAAACCATAAGGGTAAAGATGTTTACATACATATAGGGTTTTAAATAAAGTGTAATTTAAGTAAAGTGTATTCTAATAGAATCTCTGTCATAAAATTTAAAAATAGGTGCTGCAACCCTTTCAACGAAAAGAACCATACAATACGAAAAGTTTACGTCGCGTATCTTGTTCAAGTCTGGCACAATTTAACTTTTTAGAGTCAATTGATCTTATGTGTTCTTCTTGTGGGAAAAGAATGACTGATTACCAAGTTGTTAAAAACAATCCTACTGCAGCGGTGCGTGGAGCTTGTACGCAGAAATATAAAAAAAATTAATTCCAACAAAACCATTCGTCGGCGCATTACGAATTCTTCGGCATTATATTCGTAGCACTTCCAAGTTTATGTGGAAAAAAGAAAAATCACTTCTAATCGTGCCCAAATGTGAAAAAACTGTTTGTACACAAAAAAATGAATCGTTTTTCTTATATGATTACTTAAAAGTTGATGAAAAAACCATAAATTTTATCTGTTTACAAAAATTCCATAACTTGAATACAATCTGAGTTATATTCAACCGAAAAAAAAGGCTGTATTTTTGTGGTCAAATTTTTGAAAAATTATAACTCGAAAACTTTGTCATTCCTATCAAAATTAAAAAACACGTATCGAATATTTTTCCTTCTAGAATTTGAAAAAAAATATACCAAGTGATTTAATTTTTTGATAGGAAAATTTCACATGGAATCGCCCATATGTAACGTCTGGTACTGAAACCAGTCTTGCGCAAATTCTCAATGTATGTAAATAATAAATTAAATGTTGGATAAAGAACTTTAGAAGATTTGCAATCAATCGATGCGATAGTAACTAATATTATCATTATTTAAATATACCTTTACAGGTGAAGAAAAAATCGAAATTGAACTCAACGACTCTCAAATTAAAGCGAAATAGTAGTATACTGTAATTCAACTAATGGAAACCCCATCCAAATTTTGCGTCTTCAACAATTTAGTTGAAACGATTTCAACAATCGACCTATCAATTTTCAACAGTAAGTGCAATTTTTTTATTTTATACATTTATACCCCTGAAGTTAGACCCTCATCTGGTGTACAATTCAGGATTTTTTTAAATTGTTTGTTGAAAAAATTTTGTTCGCATAAAATCGGTGGCATAAAATTTTGCTAAATTGCTATTAGATAACTGCTAAAAGAGGAACTTCATCGAGCGTGACAATAACGAAATTGTGGACGCAGGAAAGTTTCTACGGTAAAAATGTCAGCAATATAATTTTGGTTTATGAGATTAATTTATTTAATAATCTCATTACTTTTTCCTATTTGACGTTTTACTTTCGGGTTCGACTGAAACTGCAAACAAATTCTCGTTCATCGTAAAAATCAACAAACCATAGTTTTCCTGAAATTTTGTGACAATTTCAATCCAATCTCTGGTAATAATATGTACATATTAGAAAGTTTCACGAAATTGTAAAATGAATAGATTTTATTAATTACAATAAAACTTTTGTCAAGAAACCAAGAGTTGCAGTAGAATCACCGATCAAAAAAAAGACACATTGATTTTTGCAATTTCATGTTTTTTGTGCCCGGAGTTGTTTCTCAATATCGTCGATGTAACACTAATCAGTGAAATTCGGAATTATGTTCGGGATTTCTGCATCTGTCTATTGGAATCTCCACGTATTCGTATCCCTTTAATTTCCGATTTAAATTTCAAGTCGTTCTACAATTTTTTGATAGATAAATTTAAACTAAATTATATAAAAATTGATCAAAAAACTGAATATTTTAAATAATTAAATAAATTGAATATTTTTATTATACAATTTATAATAAATGTTTTCACTTAAGTCAATAAATGTATACACATTTACTTCTACTCCTTAAGAAGAGAAACCTTTTTTCATTTGATAGTGCAGCTGCGAACGGAACTTATTGTTAATGATTAAAGCACTAGCGTAATACTCAAATTCGATTCCCCGCGGGCGAGATTTTTTCTTAATGATTTTCAAACGTAAAGAAATGTATACATAGGATAAGGTATATAGAATTGTGCTTCACCCAATACCAAACTTGTCCAACATTTTGCCAAGAATCCAGCTTTAAAATTTTGTATGAAAATGCAGTTGGTCGTTGATTTTGGTTTCACCCTTTTTTAATCTAATGACAAAATTATGAGAAAATCACTGCTAATACAGTTTTCCACCATTTGTTTTTTAAATACTGTTTTCAAGTGTAGATGTTTTTATAAATCATGAATTATACGTCGAAAACGATGTCGTATCGTACTATAAATATGTAGGAAACATTTTAGAGCAACGCCTAACTGCATTTTCATAAAAAAAGGTTTCGTTCGGCATTAATGGGTTGATATACAAATAATATAAAAATCAAATCAATTTAAACTTAAATTGGGCTGCAATTATTCCTCAAATTTGTTATGTCATATTTTTACCTTTTGCGCCAGAGGTCAATTTCCATCTGGGGTAAACTATATAGAGAAACTGTATGAACTATATAAAACTATTGATAAACTATCGTATGCTTCCGAATGCGTTTTCCGAATCGATTTTTATATATAAAGAATATATTTTTACGTATTTCATTTTTATAGAGGATAATGGGTTTTCTCTATAAATAGGTATTAAATAAGTGAAATCATGTTACCTATACATATAAAATAGGATTCAGAAAATACTTTCAGAACCGAATACATTATTACTTTTAATAGTTTTATCAGTTTATGGTGTATGAAAGAAATAAGGTACATCAGAAAATTGCATACAAAAAATAATTTTGAAAAGTATTCAAGTGACAATTTGCAACAATGCATAATATTTTGAGAATTATAATCAGATAATGAAATGCCTGTTGTAAAGGTTATGAAATTAATATCATTTATTAGTTCCTATAAAAGTCATTATGATGGATTTAAACCGAGCGATTTAATAGAACGATAAAATGTTACTGAACAACTCGTTTTAATTTCTTTATCAATTTTTTACGAATGTTGTCATGCAAACGTTTTTTACTTTATTTTTTATACAAAATTTAGTATTTTACTTGATTCATTTTGTTCACATTATATATGTATACTCTAACACTTGACGGTATTTCAGGCCGCCATGTTAGTCAGAAATTCACTTAAATAATTAAATAATATAATTCTGTAATAAGTTATTTTAAAATAAAGGTTTACGATTAACTTAAGTAAAATAAAGTGCTTATATAGGCAGCAAATATCTTGCGATTAGCTAATAAGTACATTCCTGTACGACAACTCGGTTTCACAAAAACCTTTTTCAAGAGCAAGTTACTTACGTCTATTATTTAATTTAATATAGTACATTTATATTTCCCATGACAATGTTTACAATAAAACCTCCGATTTCAATTTATACGTTTATGAACAACTAAGAAATGCCAGTTTTACATACGTTTTTCATGTTTATTTGTAGATTAAAATTATTGAATCGTTTTCTCAAAGAAGGAATGCTTTTTTTATAGAATGATAACATAATATTGATAAAAATTGTTACTTAAAAATGAATGTCACAATAACGTATCAAAAATATTATCGATAAATAATATAGTTTTATAAATAACAATATATGTTATAAAAATAATTATTTACATCATTACTTCCATCATGGCAATTCAAATAATTCAAACCAAAATTCGGATTATACAACTGACACTTGTCAGACAATAGTAGCAGATTTAGAGTTTTGTTTCTATAATTCAAAAAGGTTCTACAAAATCTATGAAATTTATAAATTTTTATCTATGAAAGATATCCCTCATGGAATGTAAAAAGAGTAACCATCACATCCATTGTTCCGATTTCCAGTTTTGGTTCTTTAGGTATGGGCGACTTTAGCATTCTTCTTAAAAATTATAATGGCTGAAATAGGGTCTACTGACTATTTATGAGACCATAAGTACTTAAAAGTCATAAAAATATAGATTACCATATAATACAGCATTTGCATGACAATATTTTCAAACTTCTAATTACATTTTATTCAGATCAAACAAGTAAAAATGAGGTTTTGAATTATTACAATAAAAGTCGTTATCAAACATTATAATGTTTTACATTACATGTAAGAAAATCAAACAACGAGAGGGTTATAGTATGGTTATTAGTAAATTAACTATGTGTTTATAAGATAATTGTTTCGAATTAATCTTTTAAATATTGCGTAATAATAAGATTGCGAAATACATAAAAAAATTCATAATGTAATATTTTTAAACGTATTAATGCATGAATATAAATTTGAACAGTTATTGTTAAATTCAAATGCACACTTTACAGCATTTAATGCATTATCTTTTTCTAGAATACATCATTTGCAGTTCAAAAAATTCAGCAGTAAAGGCGATGATTGCCGAAAATTGAAAGATTGAACGATGTGTAAAAAGTCAGCTTTAGAAAATGACACATTGCGCTGTTCGATTTGTTTGGACCATCTGTTTACGAGAGAAATTCAACAGAAGGCTAAATTTCGTTTCGGCGGTTATTAAATGAATAGAACATGGCGATCTGAACTGTGGCGACTACTCTGGAACAATATGGACCAGATAATTTAATAGAATACTTTTTTAAGGGAAACATTAATACCAAAACTAATTATCGTTGATTGATATGACGATATCAACGTAACATGTTATGAAACTTCCAGTTATTTGAATTCAATCGATGATTAATAGGCATGAATTACAAATAGACATCAGGTTTCTATCATGACGAACACTATAAGAGCAAAATGTTTCATTTTCATCGAGTATGTCGCAAAGTGTAATAGACATTACGTATGAGATATATTTTAATACTCTAGACGCTGACATTGATTAATTAGGAGCTAGTTCAATTTGTTTAAAAGTAAAATTGTTTTGCTAAGAACAGATTCACTAAAAACTATGATAGTAATGAAGCATAAAAGCGCTTTATTTTTACGCCGATATACATGATACATTCTGTGATAAATTATTTATGAAAAAATGACACAAACAATAGTAAACCACTTTTTGGTAATATTCAGACTAGCGAACTTCATGATTATACTGTTAAAAATGTCATAAAATTTATTTATTATTTTGATGTTATTATTTTATTTAATCCAAATATTTGTTACTTTTAATACATATGCAAATACTATAAAATTATGCCTTCGTTAGTTTCTGTCTTCTTATGTCTATATCTCCAAGTGAAATTGAAATTAATATAATTAAACGAGGTATGAAAATTGCTCATATTGGACGAAAAACCAATCAGTTCTGAATAAAAACTGAATGTCAAAAGAATCTGATGAACAATGATTCGAAATTTAATGTTGGCATCATTTCAACCCTTTTAAGGCACAGTTAAGATGAATATTTGATTATATTTAAAAACTTATCTGCAATCTTAAACGTGTAAAAAAATGTTGATTAATTTTTTCTATAATAAAATATTCATAATTAAACGATGTATTTTAATTAATATTATTTAAATTATAAAAATTAAAAACGGAAATACAACAAATGATCTTGTAATGAATTAGGAAAAGCTTAGAAAAGGCGGAATGCTGTACCTCCTATTCCAAGACGCGCCCATTGCAAAGAAAACACTGAAAATCATGAAACAAAACAAATAGAACTCATGAAATCCCAAGAGTTCCCCGCAGTAAGTCGAATACGAAAACTGATGACTTCTAAATATGGACTTGCTGTCTCGTTCCATTCATTTTTGTTGAGAAAAAAGCTGAAATGTCTTCAAATAGAAAATAAACCATTCTTAGCGAACGAAATTATAGGCAAAACTCTGAAATAAATATAATAGACAGGTACAGAAACTTAATTATCACTGTTTGATCTCCATATGTTGTTCAATTTGTGGAGGTTAGATAGGTTTCCAACGATCGATGTAAGATGATGGAATAGTAAATGGATTAATGTCATGGTCTTGATTACAACCGAAATAGATATTTTAACGATTTTTTGTACTTCCGTGCTTTACTGTTGTAAAATGATTCGATTAACTAAGTTTTTTTCGTTAGATATTCATTCTCTGGGGCGAGCTACTAGTCGCAGTGGTTAGAGCTATAAAATAATTTATGTTGAAATAAAATAACAGTTTCTTTGAAATATGTTGCTCCGTACAGGCTTGTACTGATTTCTTCAATATGTATAAATCTTTATTACATGCAATTTAAATAGTTAATATTTAAATCATAATTTTATATCAATTAACATACTTGATGTACTTCGCTGAAACATTCCGAAACAAGATGCAGCGCAACGATATCCCGGAGATCATCCCCCGCCAGTTAAAGCGCTCACGTTATTTTCCTTTTTTAAAATCGACTACGGCGAGGAAAACTTGCATCGCTTTTATGAGAAAAGAATTTTAAAAAGAAGCGAAGAAGCACGGAGAGAAGGATGAGATAAAGAAGAGAAAAGGAAGAAACGAGCGATGGAAAAGCTTAGCGAAAATGCGTTGCGGGAACGTCGATAAAGGGAAAATATTGTATAAGAAATGGCGCAGGATGAGAGGAGGCGTGAAGTGCGGGAGGAAAGCACTTCCTGGGACATTAAAATCGCTTTTGAAGCCCTCCTTGCGTTTTTCCCGCGGTTACGTCCATTCTTCAAGATTTTCACGCCGGAAGGCCAGGTGGACCGTATTCCCGATTGTTGATGTCTCCTGCATTTATTTCTTGTCGGGGTTAAGGAATGGCGAAGGAACGAGATGGATTCTGGAAAATAGCAAGTATGACAGAGAAAGAGATAGAGCGAGGAAGAATACGACTATATAATAAAGGTGACGGTCAAATTCGGATAGCAGATGAAGTCGACCGACCGTCGAGAAGACCGCGAGACCTCGAGTTCCCGTACAGAGATCAGTGAATCGAATAATTTCAGGACGAGGCGTGGCTGCGGTGAATCCACGATGGATAGATATAAATCCGCCATAGAATTTCATCGCGAGTAACGCGCGAAGAGATAAGAAATGAGTTTCCCTGAACGTTAAAGAATTTTTTGTCACGCCTGCACAAAAACCGCGCCTTTACAAGCCGGTAAACCATGCGACATGAAGAGTATTCAGCGTATTTGTCGTCTGGGGACCAACGGGCGATTTTCACCATTTCGCGCCCGCTTCACATGGCGCTTTTCGCTCTTTCCCGCCCTCTTCTTGTTTTTCACGATTTCGTAACCTACTTGTACTTAACCGGCAATGTAAAGACGCAGTTTTTTATTTACAGGTTTGTTAAAAAAATATCGTGTATAACACGGGCGAGAAGGAATTGCAGACAAACCCACCGTTACAACCCTAGCGGTCAGGACTCTTGTGTTTAGCGCCCTTTATACGCAATATACTATACCATCCTCGCATCCCTTTTAATTATCATGTTATCATGCGGCAAACGGCAGAACTGGAAAAACGTCCACTAAATCACTATACCTACTCTGAAATGAATGAACAAAAATTGATAACAAAATGTTATAATAATTCATCAAGGAGTACACTGACCTTTCTTTAGATTTTGCAACCGATAATTTGAGATTTTTTTCCTTTTTTTAACAAAATTTCATTAGTTATTGTTTACAATTTCCTCCAAATGTGCATAGTTTTCGAGGAAAAGAATTTCAAATATTATGGAGTCAGTAATTGCAAATCTCAAGTCGTGTTTTCAAAATTTAAAATAGCTGATAGAATACGTAAGTAAAATGTTTTTTTATCACCTGCAAATCTCTCAGAAACTTGTTCCCGATAGTTTTACTTCAAAAGTATGCTTTCACATATTTAGATTTGTGGTGATTTGGATTTTAAAATGGCGTCTGAACTTCAACAAATTTTCAAAATTGAGGAATTGTCTTCATTTTAGACACGTATATGGCAATAATCTAATGAACATGTTTTGCAATATTTTCTCGTTTTGATTTTACAGTATATGAGACACTACAGTATCGAAGTAATTATTCTTAGGTAGTTTTATATGCAATCCTTATTGTTCTGCCCGATTAATTTTTAGCTACTCCACTACTTACCTTTTCTTTGTTATTTTCTTTATAACGATTATACAAAATCGTAAAATTAGGCAGTGAAGTTTGAATAATCCTTTTGAAATTTATCTACGTTCATTTGCACACATACACACATTCCCACTCGCACACGCACAAACATCCAACCGCACACTTTAAACAAATGTTGACATTCAGACGCCATTTTAAAATCCAAATCGACAAAAATAAAAATATGTGAAAGCATTATTTTTTAAGTAAAACTATCGAGAACACGTTTCTGCGATAGGTTAGCCGGTCATCAGAAACCGGTTGCATATAGTGAAATTTGCCTTTAAAATAACAATCGTAGCTCATAAATCACATTTTTTCGCATTAGTTGAAAAAAGGTTGTTCATTTTTTTTAAATTTTACCAGCATTCGAAAGGGCAACCTCAAAACTAGTAGGATACAAAGATTTCAATTTTTTAAAAATTGTATTGCATGCAAAAATCTATTCTGAATCTGTGTACAAGTTGTGTACATTAGGGCGTTATGGATTTAATTATCATTATATCCTAATGTTCTTACACTGTAATAGCATATTATTCTTATATTTAAATAAATAATGTAAAGTAAGAACCCGGGTACAAATCAAAATCAGCCACGCTGGAGGTTGCTTCTGTCTAGTGATATCGTGGCTGATTTCGAGTTCCACTTAGAAATATTACTAAATTACAATATAACACTAAATATTTTTTGTAATTTTTCCACAAGGCAAAACAATGAGCATCGTTTCTGGTATTCAGAAAGATTCACGTACCTCATCAAACATTGATTTCGTTCTTTTTAAACTTTTCAACTTGTGACGACCTCTGGGGGTCAGAGGGGTCAGATGTACTACTCTCTGGTCGTCTGAAAAGAGGCATGAAATATAATTGAGCAAAAAAGATCCTGGCCAACCCGAATACAACAATATTAATACCAAAATCTGCACCAAAACTAACAAACCATCCGATATCTTAACAATTAGTATTGTCCCATCTCTAACATATAACCTGATCAGGCAGTTAATTTGATAGTCTGACGAAGCGTCCTGTGTGTATCCAAACATTTCTTTACTATACCGGAAAAGCACAAGCATGCATTCGAAAAAGTGTCCAGTTAACCGGCAGGACCCTGGATTCCCAATGTTTGGGTTCAAATCGATTCTTCCGGCGTGCTGCATCGGCCACTTGGAAGGCAAAAGCGTGACAGTCGGACGTTTACGTGAGTCAAAGCCCCCCGTAGGATCGTCGCTACAATATTTACGAGCTGGGAATACTCGCGAGAGTAAGAGCTTGCGCACGCGAACGAGCGATTTTCGTCTAAGCGAGTGCACCTCGTTGACTGCTCGAGAATGCGCGAAAACCGAGTAGTATACGTTTATATGTTGCTCGTATGCACCTGCAGCATACGTTAAACCGACTACGAAATAGGATGTGCCCACATTACCGGACGAGGGACGCTTTTGCCTTGCTTGCTGACCACGGACATTCCATACTCCCCCCTTCGAAGAAAACAAAACCCTCCTGCAACTTAAAACAACCAGAATTCGTTTTATGTTTACAACCCTTCGAAACTTTACCGATTGTTTACACGCTTTACACTTTTTGGCCGTCAATATACTTTAAGATTGCGCCACGTAGTTCACGACAATAATACCGTCAAAAGCATGCGCAGCATTCTTGCCACATTGAAAAAAGAAAATTATGTAAATCCTAGTAAAATTGACTTTAATTAATAAAATATTTGCCAATTATAATTTTCTCCTTTAAACTAATTATTTTTGTTATGGCTATTTTGTTTGAATACAATTTTTATTTTATTGTGTATTGGGAATACTTATTGGCTTATCGGCCTATTGATGATACCAAACAACTTTTTGTAAGAATTTCATGTTGCCTTATAAGTGAGAGTCGATTCTGCTAGGATTTTTGCTGCAGAATCCAAATACGACCGCCAAAATATCCAATTGGCTCTAGGTATTAAAGGTCAAAGTGTCAAACATCCGATTTCGGGTATTTTGATCATCTATTCACAGCTCAAAAAATGGGGTGTACCTCAAAATCTCGACAAATAAAAAACCAGGCATTTAAAAAAACAGACATTAAAAAAACCAGACATTTCAAAAAACAGAGTCAACAATTGATTTGACCTTCAAGTGACCTACAAAATGAAATTCTTAGTCAAACATTTTTTACCTTGAAATTAACTTCCAGTGAGACCTCCAAAACGGGTGCACTTCAAAAACCCGACAAATAAAAAAACAGACAAGTCAACAATTGATTTGACCTTCAAGTGACCTACAAAATGAATTTCTTAGTAAAACATTTTTGACCCTGAAATTACCTTCCAGTGAGACCTCCATAACGGGTGCACCTCAAAAACCCGACAAATAAAAAAACAGACATTAAAAACTAGACATTTAAAAATACAATCATTTAAAAACAAGTCATGCAAAAAAACAGATACAAAACCAGGTATTTAAAAAAAATACATTCAAAAGCCAGATATTTTAAAAAACCGACTTAAAAACCAGACATTAAAAAAAACAGACATAAAAAACAAGACATTTCAAATGCAGACATATTTTGAAAGACTGCTTTTTGAAATGTCTGTTTTTTAATCTGTATTTCTTGAAATATCTGGTTTTTTAATGTCTTTATTTTAAAATGTCTGGTTTTTGAGTGACTGGATTTTGAGGTGCACCCAAAAAATGATGTTGTCCCACCAATAAGAATTAATTCTGATAAGATTTTCCCCGCAGAATTCCAATATGTACGCCAAAGTATTGATGGACCTCGTTTTTTACCAAAATGAAGGTCAATCGTGATTTTGGGCCTTTTTACACATCTATACTATAAGATGCGACGACACAAAAAAAAACAAAATGCAAAATGGCAGGTCCAATATGTCCGAAAAATAGAAAAAAAATGACCTAAACACGATCTTGACCCTTTTGTCCTTCAATTTGAGCAAAAAATAGGTCCAATTCAATATTTTAGCGTACATATTTACATTCTGCGGAAAGAATCCTGTCAAAATTGACTCTTACTGGTCGGACAATAACATTTTTTAGGGTGTGAATAAATGCTCAAAAATGCAAATCAATTGCCTTTTTGCGAACACTTTTACCTTCAATATCTTAAAAACTTTATTTTATCCGTCATATTTGAATTGACACTTACTTACAGGGAAAAACAACATTTTGTTAGGCTATGTAATTAGTGAAATCCGAGTAATGGGAGGAAGCAGGCTTTAGAAAAGAGATAAATTAATAATATTGACATATCGAATCAATGTCTCAGTCATCTTCGGAAAAATAATGATAACTGAGGATCGGGACTTACCTTATTTAGTTAAGTGGTAATATGGTATATGGTAATAATAAAGTAGTTAATATGGTACCCAAAATTAGATTTATCTCACTATGCAAAATAGTTGAAAAAAGTAAAATTTACTAAACATTTTTTCGGTTTAAGCATTTGGAATAGGACATGGCCATCAATAAATGTTCATCACTAATTGATGTTCCATGCAAAGAGTGTAATTTACAAACCAAAGTAAAACAGTGACATAATTGTTCCTTGTATCACATTTTATGCTAAGCATGTGACCATGTTTCATGAAATTAAAGTCGACATCATTCCATTATAGCTACAACAAGGAATGTTTGAATTGATAACACCCTTACTTCCTTCCTCTATAATGTACGAATGTTAAAAAATAAGAGAAATGTCGCCTTTGCACTTTAAAGATGAAAACGCTCGTGTAATTATGAACCTTCAAACCGGTCGGACAGGCCCCCCGCACGGATCGTCACTGCAATATTTACGGGGTTGCTTGCACGAGCGAGCAATTTTCACTTAACCGAGTTCGCTTCGATGAATGTTCGATGCTTAACGAGCACGCACGTTAAAATCGGTATATATAAGCGCGTACATATACGGATCCTGCAACAACAAAAAATGAGTGAACGAGACAGAGAGGGCGAAAACTGATTCGAGAAAGAGAAAGAAACAGACCATGCATGAAAGAGAAAGAGGACATAAAAGAGGCGAGTACCCCCCCAAGAACGCTCGCAGAAATTTCTCCCTCGTTCTACACTGGTGTCAAAGGAACTTCTTTTACGTCTTTGAAATTTCAATACATTACTCTTCTCTAGGTTTACCTGAATTGCGAAGTTAAAAAAGATCATAAAGATTTACCTACGTAAAAAATACACTTAGTACAATTATTTGTATTTGCTTGTGTGTATCCCTTTTGCTGGGTGCGTTTATGTGCTGTTTCTCCTTAGTACAACATATCAAACGATTTTATCATCTGTGTTGATCTAAAGTTTACCTTTGCATCCAGCATTGAGTTTTATTGTATGCAAAGAAGATTGCGTATCCATTATCAAATTTATATTTATTTTAACCGAACTACGTGCTTGAATTACCAACACGCAAACCGGTAACTTGAAAACCTAAAGAATTTTGGAAAGTAAGTATTTGCAACTCCAAACTTTTTACATGCTCCAAATCCTAAGCTGACCAGGTGACATGCAAGCTTGCATAAACGCCGAGAAGTTTTAATCGAAAACAGCGGTGACTAATATTGGAACTGTAACATCGAACATAAAATGTCGATTATTATGTTGAAAATTGTAATCTGGGATATTGACAAAATAATCATTAAGAAGGTTCAAAAGTAGAACTTCAACCGACCTGTTTCGTGAATGAGCCTCGGTAAATTTTAGAATTTTGAAGCTTTTTTATTGCCAAATGGTTACATATGACTGACACAGAAACAAAGAGTCTTAAAATTGTTACATCTTAAATTAAGCCCTGTAAAAGGCATAATTTCAGTCTAAAATTAAGCTAATTTTCTTAAATTAAGTCAATATTTGCGCTTAAAGTCTTACTTTTAGTCAAATTTCAGGTTCGAAATAAGAATTCTCTAACTTAGTGTGACAAGCTCGAAAAAATTTTCTTTAAGCATAAATCTCGACTAAAATTAAACTTTGCTGTCTGAAAGTAAGACTTTAAGCGCAAACATTTACTTAATTTCAGAAAATTAGCTCAATTTTAGACTGAAATTAAGCCTTTTACAGCGCTTAATTTGAGATGTAACAATTTTAAGACTTTTTTTTCTGTGTGGACTCAATAATGCATGCAAAATTTCAAAGTGAGCATATGTCCCGTTTAGGAAATATAGGGGATCAGAGTTGATCATATACAATAAAAATGTACTACTATTTCACATTTATACTCGAATAATAATATTCACAATGATTGCTTTATGATTTTAGGGTTTACTTCGAACACGGTGCAGCCTGAAATTTTTATGAGGCATACGTTTTCTTACGTATTTTGATGCACTTGGTGTAAAATTGGCGCCAATACAAATTTCATGGAGAACAAAAGTTATAGGCCATGCAATGATTTACAAAATAGGTCCTATGGTTTTTGTTTCTGCAGCAGTCAATTCTGTAATGTCAATTAATTTTGTCACGTAATGTTATTGATGTAATATAATGCATCTAACGCAGATCATAATGGGTTATTTCGCACGCTCTCCGCAATGTGTCGTACGCGGATTCGTTGTATATATATATATATATATATACATATGTATGGGTAATTCCTTATGAAAAGGCAAATGGCTGAGTTCACTCGTAGTTTGATTCAATTTCACCGATACTTAACTCATATTTTAGCATTTAGTGTCTAGAATCAAAAGTCAAGTGGTCCTTTTTTAATTTTTCAAAATGGTGGACACTAGAGCGACACATGTGACACTACATTACACCTTCATTAATTTAAATGTTCAATAAATTTACTGTTTATAATTAGAATTGGCCAAAATACTACTCTCATATTTTTGAGGTCGCTAAACATGGTAAAAATAAACAAATTCAAAATGGCGAATCCAAAATGTGGGTCCAATTTTAAAAAATTAACGGTATTCACCACAATCTGGATATTCGGTTATCTAGAGTCCCTGATTACAAATCCGATGCTGTTTTCTGAAAATTAAGATCGCGGATGTAATATGATGAACTAACATGCAAAAAATTATGTTCATGAAAATAAGTGTCAAGAATTTCTCCTGGTTGATTGGATTGCCCAATTTGAATTATGATTAACTAACTTCGGATTCGTAATCAGCGACCCCAAAAACCCCCGAATGGTCATTTTCAAGAGCTTATCACAACTTTTCGAAATTTAGTCCACCATCTGGTGGAACCGCAATTTTGAATTCTGAGGAACTACCATCAGATTCGTTATCAGCGACCCCAACCATTTTCCGAAGAGTAATTTTCATGAGCTTATCTGATATTTTGTAATTTGTCTCATTTTAAAAGAACAAAAAGAAGCGGAAAAAGGTCGCTGAAATGCTTCCCACGTTCGCGTCGTAAGTCCTGGATCACGCTAAACGGAGGTGCATAAATTGTGTACAAAAAACTGCTGATTACTTAAAAATGTTATCAATGAATGAATATTTGTGGGTCGTGCGAAAATGTCCACAGCTTATGGATGACAGAGATCTCACCCTAAGAACCCCAAATATCAATATATAACTGAGTACAGTAAATTTTAAAAAATTGGACCCTCATTTAGGATTTGACATTTTTAATTTGTTAATTTCTGTTACAGATTCATAATTGACGACCTGAGAAACATACGAATATGTTTTGGCTATTTTTAATTATAAACAGTAAACTTATTAAACGTATAGAGAAAGGAAGTCTTAATGTAGTATTACATTTGTCTCTGAAGTGTCCGCAATTTTGAAAATTTAAAAATGAACCACTCGGTTTTTTATCTAGATACAAAATGCTAAAATTTGAGTCGGAACTGAGTAAAACTACGAGTGAACCCATTATCCATTTGCCTTTTCATATCGAATGACCCATGTATATTAACATTTCGCTTAAAATGTGAGTTCGTTAGTTAGGAGTCTGAAGATAAAATAAAAATCCTTAATTCTGAGCACCAAAGTATGGAAAATTGGAGCTCATAATTTGTCAGTTACACGTATTGAAAAAATAACATCGGACTAGTAATTCGCGACTTGCAAATCCTAAGTACAGTTTTATCATGCTCAAGCCACTTTTTGAATGTTTAAAGTCTGATGCAAGATTCGTAATCAACGACCGGGAAAGATATCCTCTGGGGTAAACCGGAAAAATCCAGTGTTATCTTGTTTACATAGCGTTTTTCATTCGACGTGCAATAAAAAAAAAGAACAAAATGTTGAAACTTCTTTTATTATGCTAAACAATCAAATGCAATAATTAATTGCAAACTTTCATTTATTTGTATTCCCAAATAGTTATTGAAGCAAGGAGACAACAATTTGTGACAAAATTAAATTATAACTAAACAATGTAAGGAATGAATTAAGTTGTCCATACAAGTTGTCCTATCTTCAGGCCTGAAGGATATTGCATTTGAAACCGTAGGTATAAAAACGGAAATTGACGGGTACAAGTTAAATTGTTTATGTTTCCACACGAAATCGTGAAAACGGAATATGGGCATGTCGAAAAATTACGTAATATTTAAATATGTTGTTTGTTAATGAAAAATATAGGATACACATTTTTTTGTTTAAAAAAAATGTTGACAAATTTCATAACTTCTCTGAGTAATAAGAGAAAATTGTTTTCATACCTCTCTATTTTTCTTAAAAGTAAACATTTTAATATTCTGATTCTTCGGTTTTGTAGTGTTTTGTAGGTTCGTTCATCGCAATTTTTACATTTTTCAAACTTGTGAATTTTGACAAAAATGGCGGATGTATTTGAAAAATCATAAAACTCGATTTTCTCAAAATCATAGGTTTTTTACATTTTATTTTTTTTCGGCAGACCTCGTAAAAAGGAAACTATTGCAATAAGTTTTATCTTCACAAAAACGTTATGTGATCGGACATAATTTGTTTTCTAAAAAAAAAAGAATGGACGTTTACTCTCTTCAGTAAGCATGAGAATTGCTTCAAGATTATTTTAAGATGTAAAAGAAAACTTAAGGTGAAACTTAAGGTGAAACACAAATTAGCCCAATGTTTCCAAATTTTTGGTAGTTTATCCTTTATGGAAATTCAACTTTGATAGCGGTAACTTGATTTTGGTTTTCAAATATGAAAAAATTGTTGGGTGATGCCAATATTTTATTTCCAAAAGTTTTTCTTTCGCTTGTATGTATTCAAAATTTTCCTTTTAATTTTCTAACTGAAATAATCACATTGCTGCAATATGAGAAATCGATTATTTTTTCAAGAAAAAAATTCTTGCCGTCCTCACGGCCTTTTCGCTCACATGAAAATTATTGGAAAAATTAGGTGGCAATATAATGGAAAATTTGGTTAATAATTGAAAAACGATAATCTCGAGAATTTAATTGAATGTTTTTTTCCGACCTCAGGGAAATATCTTCAATTGCACTTTCTTCGTTCGTCGAGCATTAATTGGTTGGTAAAATAAATAGTCTATTTTTATTAAATATCGCCTATTTGTCTACGTTCCGACCTCTTGTGGTCTTCTGGACTCCTTCCGAAATAAATGACCGACAAAACGAATAAAGTGCAATTCAATATATTTTTGTGAAAAATCCAGTTTTATTCTGCTTTTTAAAATATGGCCGCCATTTTGTCAATTTTCAAATTTTTTGAATATTTTATCTTAAGGCCCGCTAAATTCATTCGGTAATTCTTCCAAGACATTTTGTAAAACTCTATATTCTCACTTACGCAATTTTTTGTAAATTCTACAAAAGTTGTTTTTTTATGTACAATAATTTACCAACAATAATGGAAAATTGGGCTAATTGAAGTTCCTCCAGGGTGATTTGTTTCTTTTATGCTTTAAATTAATCATGAAGTATTACTGAAACCTTACGGAAAAAATAACTGTGGTGTTAATTAAAATTTTTTCCGATCACGCAATGTTTTATAGAACAGACCAATCTTGTTGGAATAGTTTCTAACAATAACCAAACAAAAAGTGTTTATGAGAAAATTAAGTTTCATGATTTTGTAAAAAATAGCCGCCATTTTTTAGTATTCAAAATTTGGTAAAATATACGATACATGATAAAACTGAAACAGCAGAATGTTTCAATGTTAATTTTAAGGGAAAGAGAGGTTTGAAAAAATGTTCCGCCTATTTCGCACAGAAGTAATGAAACACACAACATATTTCAATAATACATGAATGGTAACATGGAATCAGTTTTTATGGTGTTAATTTATAGGAGAATTTTCTACATGCATTGAGCCAAACTGATGGTAACCAGATAATATTTATCCATAATCGCAGTTATTACCTTGAATATTGATATGATATTTTCGAAAAAGGTTAACGTCAAAAAAATCTCCTTGACATGATAAGGGGTGGAACGTGAGTAGGAAATCTTCGCAGGAAGAACGCTGCTGGCAAGGGGGGTAAATAAAGTTTTAAATTTCCGCAACTCCCGAGGTGGTGGTCCCATTCTGGGAATATCTGCATAATATATCTGTAATGTGGTGGCTAGAAGAGGGAGGAGGAAAGGAGGGAAAAGTTGCCATCACCGCTTTATACGAGAACGCATATAGCGCTCAAGCAAGAAAACGGAGGAGCACGCGCGCCATGAGAGCGCAGAGCTTAAATAACGCGAGTTTAGATTTATAGTAATACTTTTATGAAATAATGTTAGTGGCGGATATTAAAGCAGACACCGGGAGCATCGCTGGCTAAGCGCCACCCGGATCCGCCCTCAGGACCTCTATCTTACTCGTTGTCGCACTCCCTCTCGTTTCCTTACTCTTATCGCCCCTTAGTGCTTTTCTCGTAATTCACGCAAGTTCCGCTGAAAGCTTCTTTTTCGCGCGTTCCACTTTTCCACTGCGAGAACAATGTTTATCGCTCATTTTTCTTGGCCTAAGTAAAACTAGGAGTAAACTAGATTATAAAATAGGTTCAACCGAAAATATATTTCAGGGGAAAAAGAGCTCCAAGGAGATCGGCAGTTTCCGGAATTTATTTAAAAAAAATGGTGACACGGTATATCCCTATACTGTAACGCCGCTCTTGTGGCTGTTCTGGACACGTTTAGTCAGTACACAAAAGTTGAATATTTCTCAATTTCTTTAATAACTTATTGAAAAATTATTTCATTTTTGAAAAAACAGATTAAAAATGATTATTTTATGACTTTCTGGACGAACTGGAGACTTAGCAGAATGAAAAAATGGATACATACACTGAAAAACTTATAAAGAAATAGTAGTTTTCGAAATAAGGGTGTAAAGTTCGACTTTACACACCGCATTTTAACATGCGATTAAATGGGACTGGTGCGTATAGTTGAATATTTATACCCAAGTATCGAACAGTTTTTCTTTATTGTAAGCGTAAAATTCGTGCGCCTTTTTCATATACAAATGGAACAATGATGACCTTCAATGAAACTTCCTTCAATGCCGTGCTCTTGGTCACTACTAAATACGGATCGTTAAAGTTATTAGTTTTGGTCATTAGACAAAAAATTGAAAACTATCCATTTCAAAATATATTCCGACCTTGCTGGATTTTAAATGACCTTAGAGTGACTCTCAAGATCTAACACTTCCTATGACTTAGTTCATATTTAAACGTAAAAATTTTCGTTCTTTCGATTGTTGGTGTCAAAAATGGGGGCTTCTATTTAAAAAACGTAACCTAACCTTGAAATGACATTGAAGATCAAACTCAGGGTCAAATTAAAGGTGACCATTGAATTCTTCGTTGAAAATTACTTCAGAAATGACCTGACCTTTTTAAAAAATATCTTACATGAAAAAATATTTAGTCGTCCCGGGACATAATTAACTCCCAGTATAATAAACAATCCAGAATACACACGGAAAAAAAAGAAATCTTGGAATTATTTAACTTTGACCTTAAAAATGATCTTGTTGTCTAACATTATCTAAATATATTTATTTTTTTTATGTAAACAACAACCCGATAAAGATCTTATTTTGGTCGCCCAAGAAAATCCCAACTCTTTAACAGAGATCTTATCACACAGTGAATGTGTACTTTCGTGAAAAATATTTTCGAGGTATCATTAGTTATAAGCTCCTTGAGGATGGAGGGGGAAGATCGGATTCGATCTCGTTAATAAAACTGATATGAAATGTATTGAGAGTCCACGGGGCATTCTACGAAATTGTGATTTCCCGAAAGGGTGCTGTGTGTAACAGGCCGTGGATAACAAACCGGGAGTCACGGAAAATTCGTCGCTAGTACTCTTTAATTAGCTCACGGCTCTGAGCAATGGTAAGAGGCAAGGAGACGCTGATATCGGGCATGTGAGAGAGCAAAAAGAGATAAAGAAAGACGAGAGGCTACAGTAACGCGCGAAGGGACTTAAATAATTATCGTTTCGATTCCGGGGTGGGTGCCACATCTGTTTCTGATTATTAATTAATATCAACCGACCCGAAGCCATGCTCGCATGAGCGCCCTCGAGCTCGTTCTCGCGCACACGAATTATCGATACCTATATATATGTTGCATTTCACTATATACAACTCGTTTATATTTATTTCCAACTATACGTGAGAATATTACATATACAATACGTGTGCTCTCACATCAAATATTATCTCCGATGAATAAGTTCGTTACAGAATACGAAAATTTAATATTTATTTATGAGGAATTGATTTCATGGATATTGTAATTATAATGGATTAATTAAACAATTATAGTAAATTAATGGGAACTATGAAAATTTCAGGAACTATGTGATAGTGTTGTGTTGTATTGCCCTCCACTTTTTTTGTATAGGAGTAAAAAGGTAAAATTAAGTTAAAAAGATCCACAATCGGTTACTAGAATTCGACCACCAGAGGTAATATTACATAATGCAACCCTAATAGAAATCGGAATTAGCCACGCTAATACTAGACAGGAACTAACACTAAATCGTCACGTTTTATCTAGGTGTAATGCGCATGTAAGTCTAGATAAAATGTGACAATTCACAGCTAGCTCCTGTCTAGTACTACCGTGGCTGATTTCGATTTTGTCTTAGGAAGTAGTGAGCAAAATGGGCGGCAGGAGACACCTATATTTTGCACCTCCGTTGCACATACTATTTTTCCTAATGTACCCATAATAAAGTCTGAATCCACTAATTCTTCTAATTCGTAATTGTCCAGCCCCCGTTATTGTCGATTGGACACCGGACAATTTCTCCCTCAGCGTCAAGCCAGATACATAGAAAGGAGATAGAAACAAGAAAATTTACATTTCCTATTCGGCCCGACCATCAGCCAATAAAGGGATTCGGAAAATTTGAATATAATACTTTGAGTTTTTTGAGTAATAGATATTTTTAACATTCCGGGCGCGAATTATTGTGCCCCATGTCCGTCCTTAAAATACATATATCGTATGTATCACACAACATAATAATCTCCATCGAGTATTTCGGTCAGTCAACCACGCGTCAGTCTGGCCTTACTGCGCGTCAGTCCGGGTGTGTTCCGAAATGCATTCACTTGGGTGTTGATGTTGATAACGTTTATTAGGCACTGGTCAATTTGGACCGTGTACAATAACATAGCCAAGTAAAACTGGTTGACTAGTTGACAGTTGTCAAGAAGTTTTTATAAAGTTATTTTTTTAAAAAGTTATGCTATATCCGAGTCATTTTATGCTATTTCACCTTTTTCATAGGTTTTCTTGTCAGATACGTTGCATGTCTTATTTTAAATTCAGTTTGTTGCCATTTTGTTTTAGACAGTGAAGGTGAAAATAAATCCTTGTAAAAATAAGTCCTTGCTGCAAATGTGAACACTACACTGTAAAAAATCTGTAAAGAAATAACCCACGTATAATAGTAATTTTACAAGCTTGTTGTGATTTCCTTATGCTATTTTTTTTTTTTACGCGGAGGAGGGGAAATCTTGCATAAGACACCAAACACCCGGTGTGACTGGTACTGTCGGATTCTTACCGACTAAAACCCCTCCCCCTTCCCACGACACCATGCTGGAACCGCACAAGCATTACTTCGGCATGGGCATTGTCTAAGAGTTACCCTCTGATAAGTCGTCTATATTCTTTTTCCTTTGTCTCTATTATATCCCTGCATGTTCTATATGCGATCACCCAGCTCTGCTCCGGACACATCAGATTCTTCATCATGGAGGTCTTTTCAAAATGTTCGCCAGCCTTTTGCATAAAGTCTTCTCTAGCTTCGTTCCATCTTGTGCACCTGAACAGTGTATGTTCCGCACCATCTACCTCGTTGCAGTAGAAGCATCTATCGGACGCACTTCTCTTTTTCTTATACAAGAAGCTAAGGAAACAGCCATGCCCCGACAGCACCTGTGTTAGGTAATAGTGCGTTTCACTATGTCCCCGATTTATCCATGTCTTGATGTTAGGAATCAATTCATGTGTCCAGCGTCCCCGCGTGTCTTTATCCCATTCTTCTTGCCATCGCGCCATTAGCCGATCTCTGGCTACTGTTGGCTGTGCACCGTTGTACTTCTCCCACCTTTCCTTTGCCAGGAGTCTAATCGGGGGCATCCCGGCGATGACACCAATCGCCGGAGTTGATATTGTTCGATATCCACTACTCACTCGTATCCCCAATACCCTATCTAGTCTGCTCACGCGTTTTTGCGTATCCTGCATCTGGAGTGCTCCATGCCAAACAGGCGCTGCATAGAGCATAATGGAGTGAATGACTCCTGCCATTACTCTCCTTTTTGATGACCTTGGTCCTCCAATATTTGGCATTAAACCCGCTAGTGCCGCCAAAGTTTTCTCTACCTTGGTAATCGACCGTTTTATGTGTTCTTTAAAGTTCAGCTTTTTATCTAGCCAGACTCCTAGCTGCTTTAGAGAATCGCCCGCCATTTGCATTCCTTGGACTTCGAAACGTATTTCTCCTATTTTTCTTTTCGTGGTCAGTACCAGCGCTTCCGTCTTCTCCGGAGCAATTTGCAATTTCCGGCTTCTCAGCCATCGTCCTATTTGGAGAATCGCCGTATCTCCCTTCTCCATTACTTCCTTTTCGGTGGAAGCAGCTATCAGTAGAGCCACGTCATCGGCAAAACCAATTAGCTCTACCCCCGCGGGGAATTTTAGTCTTAATAGGCCATCGTACATGATATTCCATAACGTGGGGCCTAGCATCGAGCCTTGGGGTACACCACTATTTACATACATTGCCTTTTCCGCGTTTTCTGCCTCTAGCCTAACAGATCGCTCCGACAGATACGAGCTAATTATCGCAAGCAGTGCCTCGTCGATCTTTCTGTATCTCAGCTCATTTAATATGTCCTGCCAGGAAGCATTGTTAAAGGCGTTTCTGATGTCAATCGCCACGATTGCGCAAATGCGCCGGGATCCCTTCGAGAACGCGGAGGCTCGTGTTGCCCCATCGACGATATCCATTAAAGCGTCCACGGTTTGTCGGCCCTCGGAAGCCATATTGTTTTCCCGAAAGTCCACCTGTCTTGTTCAATTCCTCTTTTAATCTCCCCAGTAGAAGGTGCTCGTAAAGCTTGCCTTCTACATCAAGTAAGCAAACTGGTCTATAAGACGAAGATTGGTCTACAGGTCTTTTGCCCTTCCTTACAAGCACAAGCCTTGCCCTTTTCCACTGCTTGGGGAAGTTCTTTTTTGTGGCCAGGTCGTTATATAGGCTCAGCACTAGATTTGGCCTACTTCTCGACACCTGTTTTATTACCTCAGCTGGAATGTTTCCCAAGCCTGGTGCCTTGCCGTTCTTTAACTTATTAAGTGCTGCCTCTAGTTCCTTACATGTAAATGGTTCAAAGGGTGCTCCCGAGTCCGCGCGAAATTCTACTTCCACGTGTCGAGGGAAAAGATCTTGCGCTACCCGTTCCACCATCTCCATCGTCATATTGGCTTTCGGGGGGGTTTCCGAGTAATCTTTTCTTCACTATCTGGTACCCTTTTCCCCAGATGTCCCTATCAAGATCATTGCATAGTTCTTTCCAGGTATTTTGTTTCGCTATCTTAATTGTTTTTTGCAAAACTTTCTTCTTCCCAGTGTATTCGCACCAGTGAGAGAGTTTCAACTCTTCATCTCCACTAGCGATGCTTCTGGTGTATTTTCGTCTGCTTTTTATACAGTTTCTCCTGAGCTGGGAGATCTCAGCGTTCCACCAGGGTTTCGATTGGCCCCACTTGACGTTTCTTTTTTTGGGCAAGCACTGGTTACATATCTCCTGTAGCTATTTTGAGAATGTTTCGGCGGTTAGTTCGTCGTTTTCATCCTTTTCAGAAGCAGCGCTCCGTAATTTTTCTTCGTCGATTTTTTTGATGTTCCATCCCTCAGTCTTGTCCTGCCTTGCCTCAGTGAGCGTGTCCTTTATTAAGAAGGTAATGAACCTATGATCGCTGAGAGTTTCGTTGTCATATACCATCCATTCCGAGAGCCTATTGGCAATTTTTTCCGTTGTCAGTGTGAGGTCAAGTATAGACCCATAATTGTATTTCACAAAGGTCGGTTTCTCACCTTTGTTAGCGATAATTAGGTTATGTTCTGAGGTCCATTCAATTATTCTGTCCCCTCTCTTGTCGTTGAACTTCAAGGTGGTTAACCCCGCAGTGAGGGTGGAGGGGCGGGCGCAACTAAGAAGAGACAGCTCCAAAGTCGGAAGGTGTTCAGGACACCGTGCCGGAAACCGGCAAACTGTCGGTGATAGACTTATAATTTCGGCCACAACCCGAATGTCTCGGCACCGGGGGTTATGAAGGTATCGTGAAACGGTCCCTTAGGGCACCAGGCGCCACCCCTCGTATTAAGCCTTACCTCGGAATGCGGGGCTCTGTCTGGGAGTAAGACTACTTCAATAGCTACTCGTGGGAATGAAATGAATTATACTAACATTACTTCACCCAAAAAACCGACAGACGGCTTGGGGACCATGGAGGTCGAAACGGACGCTTCGGCGGCGCCGGGACGCATCTTGGAAACCAGGCTGAACGTTCAACCGTCGGTATCCTCCCAGCGGCTGCGCCCTCGCAAGAGGGTGTGACGGCCCAGGAGTCGCCGACGGTTTAAACTAGAAAAAGACTTTGCGGAGCTGCAAAAAAGAGGTTCCGCAAAGAAAGAGAGCGCCTACAGACCGCCATTGGTGGCCCGGGTGCTAACACCAACACCGGGACGAAAGAAACTCCGAAGAGCGAGAGGCATCCACAGGAGACTTCCCCGTCGGGGCAGAAACCGTCCAAAAAAAGTAGGAGGCGGGGGGGGGGAGGATCGAACCAAGCGATTTTAGACAGGGCCATGGGTTCGGGTCTCATTGCCGCCAACGGGCGAACCCCCTTACTCTCGTCGTGGTGAGCATCTCGAATCCTTCTGCCGGGTTTTCTCCCAGAGGAGCAATGGCCGAAGATCGAGGCTTCCTTTTGCAAGGCCGAGGCCATCACGTTCATCCCGGCGAACCAAGAAACCAGGGACCGTCTCATGGCTTAACTTACGGCTGAGGTGAGCCCCTGGAAGGGTCCAAAGATCAGGACCGGGGGGGTTGAACTCCTCCAAAAGATGCTGAAGGCTACAGCCTGGATTCATGCTGGAGGGTTATCCGTCAGCCGGCGTCTTCAGCCACGGCTCCAGCATCTGGGCAGCAAGGCGGTACAAAAATGCTGCTGGTTGTCCACATTCCGGAAGCCCAAGCAAGGGCGCTCGCGGCCCTTGATAATCGGCCTTACTACTGGTGTACCCGGGTGGCATTCAAGGTCACTGGTGACACCGTCCAGTAAGAGCCGATCATGGTAAATGAAGAGGCACGACGTTTCACAATGGCGTCCGGGCAACTTCAGTTTACTCAGATTAACTTGCACCACAGCAAGAGCGCCTCTGCTTGTTTACAGAGGAGCATTGCTGTGGCGCACACAGGCATAGCGCGAATCCAAGAACCTTGGGTTATCAAAAATGCCATTAGGGGCTGGGGGCTTTCCACTGTTTTAGCAAAACACACCCAGGGCCTGTATTCTCACCAAGGGAATCAACGCAGTTCCAATGATGGATCTGAGTAACGAAGACCTAATGGTGATAACGATCAACACAACTGAGTTTGGGAAAATAACAGTGGCCTCAGCTTACTTCCCATATGATGGGCCTGTCAATCCCCCAAGGGAGGTAAGGAAACTGGTGGATCATTGCAGGCAGAAGGGGCTCCCCGTACTGATAGGCTGTGATGCTAATTCACGCCATCAGATATGGGGCAGTACCGACATTTACGAAAGAGGACAGGCGCTGCTGGCATATCTGGTCACCACCGACCTGGATATCCGCAACACTGGCAACACCCCAACCTTTCGCAACGCTATCACAGCTGAAATCCTGGACCTCACACTCTGTAGTAGTAGCCTCCTTTATAGGATCAAAGATTGGAGGGTTAAAGATGATCCGTCACTGTCGGATCACATGACGATTGCATTTCATCTGGCGGCTGATGTAGGCGCCAATATGAAATCTACTAGGAACCTCAGATGTACCGACTGGGAGGGTTTCAAAAGAGACCTATGTGTAGCCCGCGAGGATGTGCCAAGGGCTAAGATCAAGAATCCTCTGGCACTAGAGGAAGCAGCCAAGGTGTTCAGTGCAGGCATCAAATACGCCTTCGAGCGAAACTGCCAGGAAACCCTTGTCAGGGACAGGAGGCCGACCTGGTGGAACCGCAGCCTGGAGGCTAAGAAGGTTAACACTAAAAAGCTTTTCAGGTTAGCCAGAAAGAGGAATTATCCCCAAGCCTGGGACAGCTATACTATAGCAAGAGATGACTTCACAGATGCAGTCAGGAAAGCCAAGAAGGACAGCTGGGAATCCTTCTGCTCGGAGGTCGAGAAGGGACCTCCGGCAGCCAGGCTTGGAAAGGTTCTGGCGAAGGACCCGGCTGCAATCATGGGAGTACTAAAACTGCCAGATGGCACCAGTACGACGACAGTCGCGGAGACATTGGACTGCCTGATCCGAGCCCACTTCCCGGGCTTTTATAGGTCTGGGAGTAAGAAGGGGGGAGACGAAGACCTGAACCGAGCCGTTCCCGGCACGGGAGGTGGGATGTCCAAGGCTCGCAGAGAACTTGAACGCCAAATCGCTCGGGAAATCGTCACCCCGTAAGGATGACGTGGGCCGTACACTCCTTTAGTCCGTATGAGTCACCGGGGCCAGACGGAATTTATCCAGCTCTTCTTCAAAGAGCTGGCGATATGATCATAGGACCACTTATGAGACTAACTACAGCTAGTCTCATCCTGGGCCATGTGCCTAGTGCATGGCAGGGTATCAAGGTGGTTTTCCTACCTAAAGTAGGGAGATGCGGTTATGAATCGCCCAAAAACTTTAGACCAATCAGTCTAACGTCGTTCATACTAAAGTTAGTACAAAGACTCGTTGATTACATGAGGGAGACGGTCCTAGCCCGATGCCCACTGCACGGGAGCCAACGTGCCTACAGAACGGGTCTCTCCACTGAGACGGCACTGCATCAGGCTGTCTCACTGATTGAGACCCAGCTGAAGAACAGGGGCTTCGCAGTGGGCGCTCTGCTGGACATTGAGGGGGCCTTCAATCACACCGCGCGAGGAGTGATAAGGAGAGCCCTCAGGACGCACGACACACCGGAACCAATCGCGGATTGGGTGGACCATATGCTGGCGAATCGTAGTCTGCGAGTGGAGAAGGGTGATACGAAAATCCGGGGCTACGTTGACTCCGGATGTCCACAAGGAGGGGTTCTTTTGCCACTACTATGGAATGTGGTGATGAATGAACTCCTGGTTGGAATCACGGAGCTTGGACTACATGCCAAGGGATATGCGGACGACGCCCTGGTAATTGCCAAGGTGCCGTTCTTGAGTCCGCTGACAAGTTTAATGCAACGTGCACTTACATTTGTGGGGCACTGGTGTCAGGAAACGGGGCCCTCTATTAACCCTAGGAAAATAGGGGTGCTGGTGTTCACCTGAAACTACAAATGGGACCGTGTCTGCCCGCTCACTGTGTCTGGACACAGACTGGAGTACCCTGAAACAGCGAAATACCTTGGGGTAACTCTAGACAGTAAGCTTAGCTGGAAGAACCATCTGAAAGTCAGATGCGCCGGAGCCGCAGCTTCCCTATGGCTAATGAGATGGGCCATATGCAGTAGCTGGGGCATCAAGCCGGTTACTATGCTGTGGTTATATGAGTCTATACTGAAGCCGAGGTTAACCTACGCTTCACTGGCCTGATGGAATAGGTCCACTATGACTACATCTGTCGGGGACTTAATGAAAGTGAGAGGGCTCATACTCAGGAGTATCACGGACGCTGCGAGGTCAACTCCCACGGCGCGGCGGCGCTAGGTGTTCTCGTGAATATAGAGCCCTTTCACACAACCCTGAAAGCCGAGCCCCAAAGCCCTGGCGCAGAATCAAGGCAAAGAG
Source organism: Trichopria drosophilae (assembly GCA_030407085.1). NCBI lineage: Eukaryota > Metazoa > Arthropoda > Insecta > Hymenoptera > Diapriidae > Trichopria > Trichopria drosophilae. The sequence continues at coordinate 54,941,619 of CM059583.1, forward strand.
CGGGCACAGGAGCTCTGTCAAAAGAACAGGACCTTTGGATGCCTACTTTCACGGTAACGTCTTAGAAGAGATCGCAGATGATACGTCACCAGTATCTTTTTGACAACAAATATAAAATCAGTCTCCCGACCAGAGAAGACTGGGAAACAACTGATTTACAGAAGGGCGCGGGGGAGTGGAGCAGGGGTATTTAGAAGAAGCGGTGGAAAAGGATCCACACCCCCTTTGGGAGCCTACACCACCGTTTTGCAAGCAGAACTAATGGCTGTCATTCAGTGTTTCTATAGAGCGCTAAATGAGGATAATGGTACCAATCATGGTATAATCAGAAAGGTATAGCAATTAGGAGGATGCGCAGTGAACAGCCAATCAGAACACAATAAGTTTTCTCGATTCCGAGAATTCACAAAGAATACAGTAGCCTGAAAAATCTTACAGAATTGTGGTTGGACGCTCTCGATTTTCCTCCCTTCTCTAGCATGCGCCTTGCTATACCTTTCTCATTATACCCTGGTACCAATACCACCATTTTTTCTGATAGTAGGGAAGCCTTACAGGCCCTCAATAACTTTAGTAGAATGCAGGCAAGCCAAACTTTTCATTGGCGACAGCTGGCCCTGCGAATGGTAACCGGTATTCCTAAGTGCCAAAAGATCGGCGGCCAAAGATTTGGTGGCAATTATCACTGGGCACGGGGATCTACGGGGACATCTCCACAAAATAGGACTTGCAGATTTGCTGGCCTGTTGGTACTGTGGAGAGGTGGTAGAAACCGCCGAACATATTCTCTGTGATTGCCATGCCACCGCTCGACACAGAGTGGAATGGACGGGTAAATCCGCACTAACAGAGTAGAATATCACCACCATGGAGGCTGCGACCATGGCCGCGGTCTGGATGGCTATGCGCCGCGTCACATAGAAGGAGGTCATAAGAGGAGTGCAAAGGGACTATACCCAAGCACTCAGGTTTCCGGTCTGCTCGACCGGACCAACTCTAATTTTCAATTATTATTATTATTATTATTATTATTAAAGAGAACAATACTGGTGGGTTTTCTCATATGTCGGCTTTTTTATTTCTCGGCTTTTTGACGCACACCTCCTGGCGGAAATGACAGAATTTGTTAAATAATATAATTTTTACGTTTTTTTCTATTTTTGTTCAATAACGGGAAAACTGCGCATGCGATCTAAGTAAAATTTTCAAAATCTAATCACGTCGAAGTCAGGTCAGGTCGCATTGATTAAAAAAAACTTCATTGTTAGAAATATTCAGAAATTTCGGATACTTTTATGTTACCGAAGTAACAAAATTTTACTAAATCCTCTAACAGAAAGAACCATTACGTTATATTATCAGAAAATTACGAAACTGTAACAGAAATTTCAGAAGGAATCAGTGAAACACGGTGACATTACTTTGGTTTGTAGTCGCTAGGTGCGACCGCGCACCATTGCAGAAGTGGAATTTTCATTCGGTCATAAAGGATTCCTCGGTCAACCATCAGTAGTTTTTAACGAGTGTCATCCGAACATTGTTGAATTGTATAATGTTGATTCTTATTAGTAGGAAGGTAATAAATAGATATATATAGTATTTTTTCTACCCTGAAGCACATTTACAAAACAGTGATGTTTTTATTAAATTTTCTATTTTTAATAACAAGGTGGTCTTCCCCAAACGAAGGACAATAAATCATAGAAAACACAAAAAAATATGATAAAGCAAACAAATTTTATTCCCCTTGTGCTATTCTGTTACTGTAATTGAAAATTCTGATCAATTCGCTCCATCCCTTGAAGAGAAATGATTGGATAAAATCCGGTATTCATCAGCGCCAACACACACACACACACGCACGCACGCACGCACGCACGCACGCACGCACACACACACACACACACACACACACACACACACACACACACACACACACACACACACACACACACACGGCAAACATCTCTAGAAAAATGTGTCAGTTTGATTCTAGTGGTCACGTGGAGATATCATGAAATTTGCGCTTTCAATTTTCGAGGTGATCATAACAACTTCTCTGTAAATCGCGAAGTTAACCCATTAACGTTTGAATAACACAAAATTGAACCGTGACTTTGGGCTCTCAAATTTTAATCAAATCGCTGTTAGTTTGTACGCCACTGCATTTTCTTGATGTTTAGGGTCTGCTCTGCACGATGAAACCATTAAAAAACGCGAAAAATGTCATCTTGTACTTTTTTTGGCAAATTTGCGTAAAAAATCGCGAATTTTACCAGAAAAATGGTTTCTTTATGCAACAAACAGTTACAAACGTGTTAGTAATACTTAAAAAAATATAAGGATAGTTTGCTACCTAGGAAAAAATATTTTCCTACAAATACGAGCACTCAAAGTCGATAACATCGATAATTTACGAGTTCTACTCATATTAACAGAATGGTTTACTTTATTTTATTCCATTGACACTCGATAACTTAGGTAAATCATATATTGAAGGATTTCGGAAAATTCTGATTATGAATATTATGAACCGTGCAAATATGCAATGTTTAATGGAAATGTGCAAAATATGCAAAAAATTCAAAATGGCGGATTCAATATGGGGGAATTTGTTACATATAATTTTTTAATTTTGTTGTCTCATTCTTTTAATAAGAAAAGTATTTCGTTTGGTGTCATCAGTCCTTAAGATGAAGTCATTGGACATCGAAACGTTGAAAAATATTAGTTAACGGATTTAATTTTAGAAATTGATAATAACTTAAAAAATGAGATTAGAGGTATAGTGACAAACAACATTAGAAGTTATAATAAAAACAAAAAACATATCAGTTTTGACGACCATATCTGCAATTAAAACATCCGTATTCGCTAAATATTGCAATGGTGTATAATTTGACTGACAAAGCGATTTTATTATCTGGCCCTGGGTTCCAGGCAAAAAACATACTACTAGTAAAAAATATATTGATCAATAATAATTATCCATCCGATATTAGTGGACAAATAAATATATATATATATATATATACAAAAGGAAATCTTTATTGTACGAGAAACGTCATAACGTACACTCGCGCAATCCCTATAACAACAACAATAATAAAAGGAAATGCATAGTAATTTTGCTAACTATTTTGAAAAGATTGCAAACCAACAAAGTTGATTTGCTTTGACGCACAAAGAGTCAGTTGCAGACTATTATAAAACAAGGTAAAAGCATTACGGAAAAAATGGACATTAATAATACTGTATATATCAAATATTTTATAAATACTGCGGTGCGTCATGTATATAGGACAGACGAAGAGACAACTAGGTATTCCAACATCGGAACATGAGAAAAATTTAACATCAACTGCACAAATTAATGTCATCTCGGAGCTCCGGTCAAAGCACAAGCATGAATTCAATTTGAACAAAGTTAAGATTTTAGGTAAAGAACATGATCTATAAAAAAGATTAAGTTCTGAAATGAGCCACATACATTTACAAAAGAATTCACTTAATACAATGGAGGTCACGCAAAATTTATACAGTTGTTATAGATACATAGATAAATTTAATTATTGTTTTACTCATTGTATTGTTCAATTTTCAGAATAATTTCGTATAAGTTAATTTATAAATTGTGAAGTTGACATGTACACTTCAATAGTGTACTCGAGTAATTTTTATAGATAGTGTAAGGTAAACTATTTTGGTAGTCAGTATATGACTGGATGATTTGGTTGTAGTGTTTTTATAAATTTATTAATAAAAATTGTTCTCATTTAAGGCAGTCATGATGATGACACTCATTGGACGTCGAAACGTCGAACAAGCATAAGTTTAATTTTGTTGACACGAGATGATCAATAGATTATACACCTCTTAATTATTTAAGGGGTTACATAGATCTAAAAGGCTAAAAAAGGTTATATTCGCGAGTTTTTTAAAAGATACTAAATGAACTAGACATTTTAGTCCATGAACGAAGGAATTGAAAAAAATTAAAATTTTTTGCGTGTTTTTTGCAAACAATGTCTTTTTTTTCCTAAAATTATGCCAAATGATGGCTTGTAAAATGAGTTGTAATCGAAAATACCATAAAATCTTCTTTCAGGAGCTACAAAAACATGCTTAAAAGTTGTGTGTAACATTTAAATCCAATCGGTAAAATAGTCGCTGAGAAATTTTGACTACTGATTTCAAAAATATGGTTTCGAGAAAAACGCTTTTAAAGTTTCAAAGAGGAATAAAAAAGAGAAAACAATTTTTTTAAACTTACATGGAATATCGATTCCGGATCCAGCGAAGGTCTTTTTGCGAAGGTCGGCTGCGATGTCTAATACGTCTTTTTTATACATATCAAATTGTCAAAAAAAATGAATTTTTCGATGTTATAAGACCTATGTAACTTCTTAATTGTTTTGAAAACATTAGTTTATATTTTTACTTACCAATTTGATGCGTGAGGATCGAATTTCCAATTTTTAATTGAATACCATGTGATTAATTGATTTCAATAAATAAAATTTTTTGAAATATTTCAAACACCTTGAGTCGGAATCATTCGGATTCTCAAAACGCTAAGGCCCTGTCGAAACATTTGCAATCTCAACTAGTGACGAAATTAACAACGAAAAAAGGGAAAAAGAAAAAAATTATATTCATAACTATAAAGTTAAAACTCCTTCATAAAATTTCGATTTGACAGTTACTTGGAATGGATTGGTATATGAATATGATTTGTTAGCAAGCAAAAATTTTAAAGAAAAATTATAATAAATCCAAAAAGAAAGAAAAAGGCAAATAATATATCAAAAAAATATAGACATACAAAAAAAAATGTATAATAGAAAGTAAGAAATAAACAAAAATTGAAAAGTAAACAAAAAATGAAAAATAAAAATAAAAAAGATACATGCGTGGCGTTTCGTTCAATTCGCTCCGCACCTGAACTCTTCAGTGAGGCTTGGCGAAAGAAATCAGCCTCAGACGTCCCAACTACACGGAGAAAAATTTCTATTAAAATTTGTACGGAAATCTCCTGAAAAATTACTATGCTGTCCGACAAATGAAGTGCATAATGTTGGCAAAGTAAAGTTTGCATTGTCTTGTTGAATTTTTCTGAAGTGAGATGTAAAATTTGTGGTAGTAGTACCAGAAAAATTCCTGGTCCAGAACAGTAAAATTTTAAGAAACCTTATACAACTTGTGTTTCTTTATGCATGCCGCAAGAATCGTCATGACTTATTGTTAGTTCATATAACGTATTTACAAGTCTTTTCGTACGTTTACAAGCAGTGTCTGTGCTTACAACAGAAACTGAAAGCAGGAGCTTCATCAACGGTTACTATATGAACATGCGAAGCATACCGATGCTTGTTAAGGATATTGTCATTGTACTGCTATTTCATTCGGAAAATTATTAAAAAACAATTTGAATACTTTCTATCGGTTTACCGATGTTTACGAATTAAGAAAACTTAACAAGTTGCAATCCATGCAATCCCAACTGCTTCAATTATGTGCTTGAGCGCCATATTGCTATCGTTTTCACGGTCGGTAAAGTTCGGATGAATTCGGCAACTTTCGCATACGTTTCAGGAAATGGCACATGAAAAATTATGAACCACTCCATTGAAAATTCTTAAACTGCACGGGATTATTTGAGTTGCACCGATTTAAAAAATTGGTGTACTACAAATATTACGGTGCTATATTATACATGTCATCCAGGAGTACAAGAGATATTGTAGCCGTTATTACAACCAGTCCTACTCAAATATGCAATTTATCTTGTCTGGGTCTGTAAATATTACAATACAATGACTTTGCACCTCTTTTTAGATGCCGAGCACAGTCATTTTTCTCGGAAATTTCTCTCCGTGTACAAACTAATCTAAATTCTGATACACCCATGCATTATATTTATGCAATTAATTAGTTTGAAATAGTTTCAAATGAAAAAGGATGTGGACAATAAAAAACAGATGAGATTTTCAGGTAAAATATTCTTATTTTCCAACATACACTCTGCATTTCACAATTCACGAAGCAAACAGTCCTCGTGCTCTTACAAGTCTCGAAGCTTTGGTTTGCACGAAAGCAGCACTTGAAATATGATTTTCAACACACTTGTCGCACAATCTGCCCCGCCGACGATAAAACGCATATACTGAAATTCTATGAAAACAATTCTTCGAAACCAAGTTTCGACGTTGCGGTAAATACGTGATTCGCTGTTACAAGTAAACGTTGCACGGAAGCACAGATTAATATACAATCCAAAATTCATTGTACAAAACTGTATTCGGAAAAGCGCGAAATCTAAGAACAATTATTATGCCCAAGAAGTACAAGCCAACAAAATAATTCGACGTAATCCGTTGTCGTAAACCATTTCTGAACGATGCATGATTATCGATCAAATACTTCCTTAATATTTAAGATTAGTGTAATTTAGTTTCAAATTATCAGACGCCTCGCATGAATAGTTACATTTCGTAAACCATGGCTGCTTTTGCGTTCGATGATCGGCACATTTATCGATAGGTTAATAACCATCCGAGCTAATCATCGACGCAAATATTCGATATACGAAATGTCGTTATTATATAATTCCGATATATCAATTCGAGATTTATGAAAATTGGTACGGATTTACCCGTAAGTGACCTTCGCTATTACTATCATTTCGAAACACACGAAGAAAATTTACACGAGCAGATTTCGAAACTCGTCTATGATAATGAAGAACAAAATATTTAAAAATTAGACAAAACATACTAATTGAACTATTGTCCGAAACTAATACAGAAAAAATTAGTTATTAAACTATTGGAAAATTAATCACAATCCATTATAAAGGTGTAATAGTTATCATTCAATGTTATTTGGCATTACAGAACTCCCCTTCTACTTTTTTTGAATCCCACACTTAGCAAATAAAAATAAAGGAATGTAAAAATGCGAATTCTCAGTCAGAGCACAAAGAAACAAATTCTGCCCGTATTTCCTGAAACCCAATTTGGCATCTTGTAAAGAAAAAAGGAAGCGTACTATTATGGAAAATAAACAACCCGTAAAGTCACTAATTCACGCGTCGAAAAATGTAAAATATGGCGCTAAGTTCATATCGTTCTCTAATTGTAACACACTATTCAAAAACTATCGTATTCGAAATGCCACCGTCTCATGATATGCAGCAAGCGCTTGATTTTTCGAATACTATCCGCATTCGAAAACCCCGCTAGCTTCCAAAACGTCGCCACGGTTTGGCTCCCATTTACTGAAACTTACGGACTACAAAAATATGCCCTCGAAATTCAAATCCTATTCAAAATAGATTGACCCGCAACCCCCGTCGACGAAACTCTGCATTTTCCGTCACCCATTTTTTTGTTTTGTTGCATCGACGTATTATTTCTTGAAGTTTAGTCCACCTCGAAGCACAGAATTTAAGTCATCGTGCCACGTACTTCTAATGATATGTAGAATGAACGAATCTTCAAGACGTAGATTAAATCTACGGTACGCCACGTAAGCTACACATTGTTGGATCGTGTTACGGAAATATATTTACAGTCTTTTTTTCAATGCCATAGAACACATCTACGCGAGTGCACTATGTTGGACAAATCCCTAACGAAAATATCGTCTGTTATTCTACGTCATTCCGTTTGGCGCTTCGGTTCTAGGGTGCACTGGAAAAACAAAGAAAAATCTACCGTGATAGTCGACGACTTAAACGTTTCGCAACTGTCTCGATTTCTTTCTTTTTTGCGCAAATCACTTTCTATCTTTTACGAGATACGTGATTCGTGTAATTAACAATTTCGTTCGCACATTTTATATACAAATGCATTTAAGGCGGTTGTTATTCAAGATTAAAGTTTCTCATCCTAGTTTATTTATACATAAAAATATTTTAAATCATCAAACAAATCCATTTATTGCGTTAGATTCTCTGACTACTATTTTAATAAGACATTGTGGAACTAAAGATAAATTATGTTAAATATTTAATAAAATATGTTAAATTCTTGTTATAAACAGTTAATGTATCGAAAAATAAATAATATAAACAAAATATGTCATTTATTTATACAACAAAAATAACAAACCGAAACCCCAAGCAGCAAAATAAGGTGAAATTACCTTTTTTCGACCTACCATCAGGGCGAGAAATTTTCTCGACCACATCTTATTTACCTAAAACAGAATTCGAATTACGGTAAGTTGAGACAAAAGTAAAAGTCATTTTTTGGTCGAAATTTGGTAATACATGGCATTTTTCCCAACAGGTCGTAGTTTGAATTTCGTAAAATCGACCTTTACTTGGACGAAAATTGATAATATTTAGGTCATTTTTACCTCTTTTCGACTTAATTATGACCAAATTCATACTCGTTTTTCTTCTTTGCACGTGGCACGCCTGTCTGTGTACTTGTATCCTTATATACTCATGTCATGGTATGGTAATGCAATACTTTAAAGCCTTCGTCACAATACAAAGCAAAGGAAATAAATATACGGATTATGTCAGTTTCAAGGTAATGAAATTAATCATGATATAACTCGCTATGAAAATAAGCAATTTAAAAAAATAATTAATTTACCGTGAAAAAATCGGTAATTTTATTTTACGCTTAAATCACCTTGAAATATTTTTGATTTAATTCGTAGAGCAAAAGTGATAAAAATATGTTTTATTTACATTTAGAGAAAATAGAACAGCGGAATTAAATTAATTAGTTACTAGCGGATTTTAGAGGTTATGCTAATGGCGGACATCAAATTATGTGCGAGTCTGACTTTCGATCTAACAGTAAAATATTCGACCTATAAGTCAAATTTCCCTCACATCACCTGCCTTTAAAGTAAAATTATTTTATTTAGGGAATTTTGACTTCAAAGTTCACAGCTTCGGTATCGATTCTTCGAAAAATTGATCTTCGATACAATATGTATTTTGACAGTGATATTTTGTCAATTATTGACTTTTCTTGCTATTAATTATGCCACTAGTAATGGAGAATTACATAGTTCATTAGTCGTGAAATCGTCGGTAACATCTTCAAGAAAATTACTTGCAGAAACACCTAGTCTAACTAAACAAATGTACAATATCGCGACCGGTACCTGCAATTGTCTCTGTTTCACTACAAAATTCCCTTTTCTGTCTATAAAATGTCGATGAAAGTCGGAACGGTCTTTTTCGAGTCATTGTCGCTTATAAACATTTCAGTCAGGACGACTAGTACTGACGTATAGTTTGAGGTTAGGTTGTTTTCGTTATTTTGTTTGTATCGTCGACTATAACCTTATTAGTCGTAATGTCAGGTCTAACGAGCAGCACAGCAGCACGCCATTAAGTCTTAATTTTAACCTGTTAGTCAAAGTATAGACTTATATAAGGCATATTGACCAATTAAGACATTTCGCCCTCGTAGTCTAAAAAGGGAAACGTCATATTGACTTAAAATTGGGTATGATCTCAGCTTATAAATTTATTCGACTTTGAAGACATATTTTTGGTCCAGATTTGGTAATTTTGACCTAATGTGTAACTTTGAAGTCGTAGGACTTTAAAAGCATTTCTTAGGTTATATTTAGGTGATTTTCGACTTGCGTTTAGGTCTTGAAAGTCTATTCGACTTGCAGGACAATTTTTTGGTCGAAAAATGGTGAATTTTACTTGATTAGGGCATTCTGACTTTGGATTGGTCGAAATGACTTCTCTTGCTGCTTGGGACGTTGCTTAGACTTAATCTAAAAAACAAACGCAATTTTATACATCACTAATCAATCTCCCATAAAGTAACTAAAATTATCGAACTTACCCAGTATTCCTAAAAAAAAATAAAAATCATTTCATCGGTCTCATATAAAAATATTTTCATCGAAATCGAAAAAATCAAATGTTTGAAACATTTAGGTCTTGCCAGAAAGAATGGAGAGAAAAATTTGACAAAAACATCTCACATACCAACCACTTTGCAACATGCGTTGATAATAAAATGTCCGAAAGATTGTGAATTTAAAAACCGACCATTCGGTACTCTGAACAACGAAACCGAACAAAAGCACTAGTAATTCGAATCGACTAGCATATTTATCCGTTATACATATTTACACGTTTCAGGATTATACTGCTCAAAAACCGAATTTCGAACACGTACCATACGGCTCACCGTCGACTTGGTACTAATTACGGTACTAATTGTGATTACTATAACAATATGAAAGAAGAATTGATAATATTGCAACTATGTCCATCGAATAGCGGAGGTGTAATTGTCAGACCGTGTACTGCCGTTAAGACGTTACCTTTAAAAACAACTTGTATGACGAAGACGACTTAAATTCCACAACCAAAAAAGTCTTTCATTCTAAAAACTGTGATAAAATATTAATCGCGTTAATACTAATAACAACAATAATGGCTATAAAAATTAAAACGCGTCAAAATATAGCGAAGACGAGGATCGAACTTTGTGCGTCAGGGAACTGGTGCCGATACAAATTGTTTCGTCAGGCAACGACACGATTCGGTACCGTCCGTTCCTACGATGTCGCGACGGCGGCAGTAACTAGCGCGTTATGGCAGAAATAATCTAAATAACTCGCCGAGAATTCTAATCACAACTCTATTAAGAAGTAATCAAAGTCCGTAGACATGACGGACCCATGGCCGCGTACTCTCTATCATTGTGATGCTTCCACATCAACGATACCCTACCGACGGCATTGATGCGTACGGAGAAGCATCTGACCATCCGTTACGACTTTTTGGCGCTACAACAATTTGAACAGTCGAAGCAACTAGTGTGCTATCTCTTATTCGACCAGATAGTTCTGTGACTATTCGCTGGACCAGGACTAGTTGCCATTTGACTCTGTAGCTCTATCAGTCTTTCCTGTAGCAAACGCTTGTCCCTCAGTAGCGTCGAGATGTCGTCTTTAGCCTCGTTCAGGTACATCCGAAGTTCCTCCTTCGCTTTTCGTAATTTTGAGTTCTCCTCCGACAAATTTTCCAAATTGGCAAGCCTGCGACGAAGCTCTTCGTTGTCGGATTTTAATTGTTTCCCAGACTCCCTCAGTACGTTCACTTGCACATCGCGATCCACATCCTTGCTAATATTGCCGTTAGATATTGTCATATTGGAGTTACTTTCGCCCAATGAATTCACTGCGAAAATATAGACTTCGAATTAACATCAGAGAATATTTGACAAAAGAAATTTAACATCAATAAACGAAACAAGGACATTTAATAGAAATCCATAAATTGTTTGAAAGTTTCAAGTAACGCTAGAAGTTTTTTGTCTGGATTGATCGTTTGAATTTCTTAAAACAAAAATACAGCCTGTTTTTAACATATATAATAAATTTGATTTAATATGCAATTACTTCAAAGAAGATGTTTGTAAGCATCTTGCAAAATGAGGGATGTAAAACTGTTCTTTCGTTAGATTATGTAAAGTAAGATAATTACATAGTTTTCTGTGGATTTTTATCAATAGTGTGAAAAAATAAAGAAAATTCAACACTATCACGGATAAACTTTAGAAGAGACATGCAAATCACAGCCTTATAAAAAATTGTAACAAAATGAAATTTTCAGTAAAATTGTGTCTCTTTTCACATACCTAATAGCATACCAACGTAAGAACTAAACACTGAAAATTTGCCAACAAATATTAAACTCGTCGTAGGTATTCGCATTGGAATAGAAAGATGACTTCGTTTGGGGATAAAAGTCAATAAATAAGTAGAGCAGAAGTGTGCTACACTTTGGTTTTCATGCTACAGGATGTTCAAAAGTTAATGTTTTTAAAAACTAATGGGTCTATTTGTGGAGAGATGTATCAGCTAACTTTTGGCAAAGTCATATTTAAAATTTTTTAATTTCAACATATTGTTTTACGTTGTTAATTAAAAAAAGAGAAATTTGCGATTTCACGATTTTGCAGACAGAAGTGGGCCATGAAAGTTTTTTATCTAAAATAAGTAACAGGATCAAGCACTACGATTTTTATGTTAAATAATTAATTTTTTTCATAAATCGTATTGTAAAAAACATTTTTCATGTATAATGCTATTTATTATTTTGCCTCAATAATACTTTATAGTACAAAGCAATTTTTCGTAGTCGATGGGTTCATTTTTTTTGTGGTATGATCGTTAAAGCGTTCAAATTAATTCATCGAATCACTTGATTAATTCTTATAAAAATACTAAATGTAGAAACAGAACTTTAATGATGTCTGCAAAGAATGGCCCACTTCTATCCAAAAGCATAATTTGACGCGAAATAACGTGACGAGAATACCACGCGACAATATGCTAAAATCTCTTTAAACTTTTTAATGTTAGGTCTCTACTTACCCGATTGAATTAAATTATTGACCTATGCAAATCACAATAACTTTCACAATAAGAAAAAAAAAGTATATATTTTTGGCGCTAATTGCTCGTAAACACAAATGTACGTCTGCACGCTTCAATGACCTACTGAAAAGTGAGCTATTGTTGATAAAACATATTTTTCTCAATTTTGTACATAATCTTCCATTTGTTTCTTAATTTTGCAGGTTTTTTAGGAAAACCGTGTAATTATCGTCCTTGTTTAAAGTTGCACTGAGGAACGCTGCAGCATCTATTAGTTTTTCTTTTCTTAATTGCTCCATATTTTATACTCATTTATTGACATTTATCCCCAAACGAGCACGAGATGGGGTTTCCGCGCCACCTTCCAAGGCGAATAAATTGCACTGCCCTACATGATTCTTGCGAGTAACATGCTACATAGTGTTTCTAAAAGGATTTTTCGTACTAAAAAAGACGAACGCAAAGAAAAACGCGGTTAATTGTGTTAACATGTGCATTTTTTGGCACTATTTCGATAGTCTCTGTAAGAAGAGGAATTTATTTTGACAATCGCAGCATCATTTCCGAAGAATTTCTTATGCTTAAAACGATGTTATGTGTTTTTTTCTGGCATTTGTTTTGGCAAAAGAAAATTGACACAGACGAGTTTTTCAGATATCGAGGGTTTTTGTGGTCGCTGATTACGAGTATGCAATCACATTTTTAAAATTCAAAATTTTATAAAAAACGGAACATCATAATTTCTGCATCTAAATAACCTTACAAATATTAATATATTCAATAAAAAAAAATATATCGGTTCAATTTTCGAAAGTGTACCGAAAATTAGTAGTTCTACAAACGAAAGAAGGAAATGAGGCTAAGGTTAACCCATTAAAGACCAAATGTACATAAATTTAACATTAGGTTTGCAATAATTTCGATCGATTGCCATAAATTCGTCCTGCATATTAGATCCGCCATTTTGAATTTTGACAACTGACTTCAAATTCGGAATCAGCGACCCTAAAAACAACCGGGTACCAAGTTTAAAGTGATTTCATTCTAGTCGGTCGATTGATTACACAAAAAATCGACTTTTGTAGCCATTTTTGAGCCGCCATTTTGAAAAATCCATGTAAAATGAAACGTATGTTTGAAAGGACACCGACGAGTTTAAAATATGTGGGCAAATTTTTTAAATTTGGCAATTAAAATTTACCCGTACAATTGATCATTAAAATTTTAGTATTATGGTATGCATTTAAATAACCGGATTTAGACCTTCTATCTGTTCTACCTTACTGTTTATAATTGCCTTATTATAAGCTAACTCCATATATTCGGATAGGGTTGATGTAAATAATAATTTTATAAATATTACACTCGTTCTATTTTAATACACTGGACGATATAACGGCGCATTATCTCTAGTAATTGTTGTGTGAGATAGCATCAAAAACATTTTACGAACTTGAATATCACGGATGCAAAAACAGTTTCCGTAAAAATAAAATACTTCTATAAACATCGTGCTGAAATCACTATTCTATTTCTATTCTTGTGCCATATTATTATAATCATGCTTATTTCTAAAATGCTATTAAAGGACAAAGTGCTTAGTATATGCTTCAATACAAGCAGCAAATGCTTAAAAGCTATTTTTCTAGTCTCTAACTGTGTTGTACCAATGCTCACATTCGAACGGCCATCTGAGTGCACGGAATAATTATAAAATAAATAATGGGATCAAATATGAATACATTACACAAATTCTGCCACTTGCTACCATGTTCAAATTTCATATGCAATAGGTATAATAACGATTTATGCGTTCACTACTATCTTACTTATCGTTCTTTACTCAATCCTTCCATTGCAAATGTTTCCAAGAAATACACAATTTAAATACCAACTAAACTTGACATAGGATGTAGACCCGCAAGGAGTATCTAATTACTAAGAGTAAGATTAATTTACCGTAATACTCTTGTGAAATATTAACTATGAGACCCTTTATGTTTAATGTTTGATACGTGAAACTCCAAATCCTATATCGACACTTGATTATATTGCAATAGTAAATACACATATAATACCTATACATTAATCTGCAAGTAATTTAAATTCTTATTTTATTATGTGCGTCACATTATACATGAGTGCATATTTCCACTTTCAATTGAAACAACACGAAAATCGGTAAAATAATTACTGTAGCGAATCGAGTAATTTTTCCTATATTTTGCAAAGTATCCTTAGGTAAAATCTACTATAGTGTTTGGAGTTCAGCAAGATTTACTACGCAGATTATAAGACATAAAGATTGCAAGTTCATAATCCTAATAACTTTAAAATATCAATCATTTATTTTTAAACAGCACTTACTTTACTATAAGTAGTAATATAATTTTTGTATGCACTATTAACTGAATCAAATCGAAACTTTAAGTAGAGATAGGTTCCAGGATGTTTACTTACTGTAAATTTCTGCGATACAAAGTTAATGTTTGTATTCTACATAAAAGTCACTTAGTCCACTGGAATATCTTAGAAGGCATCTTTACTTTTTAGTGTCTGTGCTAATATTTAGTTTTTACATTTTCATAAAATCAAAGCACATTTTTATAATTTTGTTTATAAGTTAGTCGTGTTTAAAAGCGGTCACCATAATATATAAATAATTTAATTAACTTTTTGGCTCTTCATATACAATCAAATGAATCTTGCATGACTCAGTTCAACATCATTTTTTCGTTGTTTCTTGTACTTATACATTTATTTATTTATTTCATTATTTAAAAATCTATTCTGAAGAGGACTGCAATCAAGAGCCGAAACGTTAATTAAATTATTTATGTATTATGGTGACCGCTTTCAAACACGACTAACTTATAAACATCATTTTTAATGACAGTCAAGAAATTTAAACATTTAAACATTTTTATCATCAAAATCTACTATAGTGTTTGGAGTAGCCGCTGTACTTGGTGTAGGTTTCTGCAGTCCTACATTTCATACACAAATATGAAGTATGGCGCCATCTTTCGAAGTCGATCTGCCGCTCTCGCAAAATCTTGCAATTGAAAATACGGCAACAATTGAGTAAAAAAGGGCGATTCCGCCCGTTAACTAATAATAAAAAATAAAAAAAAAAAAAAATAAAAAAAAATTAACTACCAACGTTTTTTGCTTTGTCGGAGCTTTAGGTAATTACATTTTAGAAGACAATAATAATAAATAGTATTCAATAAAACAATAATTGTAAATAGATTTAATAAAATGCATTCGCCGATGATAAATTAAATATATTTGTCAAGTATTATGAAAATTCAATGCTGTATGAAATAACCGCGATGCCAAACATTTAATTTTAATAATGTTAATTATTAAAAGCGGTTCAGAAGTTTGTAAATAATTGATGCTTAGCATCAATAATGAATTAACCGGTTAACTGGTACAGTATTTTCCCCTTTTCATGACAATTCTGGTAGAAGCGAATCAGCCACCAAAATACGTGAAATCTATTTCTATGGGGTGTTTTTACGCTCCTGATTCCATTTCCAAGCTCAGTTTCCATTTTGCAACATCCTAAAAGGGTGAAAAATAAGGGTTGAGGGTGACATTTTCAGTTTTTCTAGAAACTCAGATCTAGGAGAGTTTTTGATGTTGCTGATTCCATTTCTAATTTCAGTCTTCATTTTAAAACATCGTAAAGGATTAAAAATAAGGGTTCAAGTAGACTAGAGAAGTGGAAAAATAAGAGATGTGAGTGGAATGTTCAGTTTTTCCAGGTACTTAGATCTAGAGGTTGTTGATACAGCTGATTCCATTTCCAAGTTCAGTTTCTATTTTATAACATTCTAAAGGACGGATAAATAAGGGTTGAAGAGGAATAAAGAAGTGAAAAAATAAGGGTTGAGAGTGAAATTTTCATTTTTTCCAGAAACTTTGATCTAGAAGTTTTGATACAGCTGATTCCGTTTGCAAGCTCAGTTTCTATTTTATAACATTCTAAAGGGGTAAAAAATAAGGGTTGAAAAATAAAGGTTGAAATGGAGGAGAGAAGTGAAAAAATAAGGGTTGAGTGTCAAATTTTCATTGTTTCCAGAAACTTAGATCTAGGGGTTCTGGTACCTCGCGCCAACGAGATGCTGCTGTGTCGTCATTCTCGAGTTAGGTCTTTACATTGAGGTTCTAGTGTAATACAGTGGTCCTCCCCTTATTTTAACTCTTATTGTTATAACTGCGTCCTTTATTTTAACTTTCTTTCGTCCCGTATGTTAACTTCTTCCCCTCGTGAGTTCCCCCACCATTTGGTTGAAATCGGTTGAAATCTTCAAAAGTTATTCAAATATGTACATATATGATACAGCACCAGTTAACCGGTTAATATTTCTCAAGTACTTTTGTTACTTTCGGCTTGAATGCTAAAGTTACTTCATTTTTTAATTTCAGCATTATTTTATCCTATTAGTATTGAATTTGTAGACATAATTTTTCTTTGGGATTTTTTCTTTTGAGAAATGTAGTGGACCGATTTTTAAGTTTGACGTCTCATTTTATCCGTTACAGTCTACACGCCCATTTTGAAATAAAATATCCTATTTCAATTAGGGGGGCCGATGCCCCTAATTTCAAAATTATATTTACGCGAAGTTTTGCAGATGTACGAAGCACATTTTTATGTTAACGAGAACGCAAATATGGCCTACATACAGTATCGAATACGCAGGTGCAAATTACCCTTGTCACGAGGACAACTTTGATAATACAATACAAACGACAAGTGGCAGTCAAAAATCAAAATATAAACTCAATTGTTTTGATAAAAATGAAACTTACCAACTGGTTCGACGTGAAATACTCCACTGGTGTCCCTGGTTATCCTGAGTTTGGATATGCTTACGTCTATCGGAATAGGACCAGGTGAGGTTATGTTATTAGGAGGACGATCTTCATTGAGATGCACTCCTATATTTTCCAAGTAAACCTGTATGATGTAAGTCAAATTATATATTGAACATTTGTAATTTCAATATAATTTCTTTAACCATTTATTTAATATAATTTGAAAGAGATTTAGTTGAGAAAATAAATACAAACAACAAACCTCAACTAAAATCAACTTCTCTTAATATGTACTTTGTATAAATAGGTCGAAAGTTTACTTTTTTTACATCATATCATAATAAACTCTACTGTCGATATTCATTTAAATATTTTAACTAGCCAACATACGTAAAGAAAAAGAAAGACAGCCGCACTGGCAAACCTTTGGCTATATGTGGAAATTCGTAATTTTGATTGTATCTAATACAAATTTGATAATACGTTAAATATTAACGAACAGGTTCGGAGCTTCTCTTCTGTAAAGTATCTTATAGCTATCACAAACGAAATTAACAAATAAAAATTTACTGATATCATTATTATATAATTTTACTGATACATATTAATAGCGAATTCTAGATCTTGCACTGTTGTACGGAAAAAGAGAAAATAAACACGGCAAAACAAAATATGTCAACAATCGCAAAAGAATATAATTATTTAAAAACTTGCCTGCATCGGTATTGGCTTGGGTATAATTTCATCTTCCACCAGATCCGCCAGTCCTGTAACGGAACTCATCGCAAGAGTCAACGGAACGTCAGTCACTTTAACATTTAGTTTGTCTTCGAATAGTGCCAGTACAATTTCTTTATCGCTCATGTTCACATTCGCGAACAGATGTTCCGATTCTACCAATCTGCTGCGATCTTGAGAAGATCTTCTACTACTGGCACTCGAACTTTGACTTACTTCCGATAATCTCCTTGAGTCCTTGAGGTAATGATCCAATCGTACTTTGATTCGTGACCGGCAATCCGAGTCCGAAGGTAGTTCAACCCAGCCTCTGGATCGCGAGCTGAACTTCGTCTGGTGGGGAGAAATAATTTGTAGAAAATCATTCGATGTGATATATAAACTACCGCTATTCGGACTCCTCCAATTTGCAACTTGCACTCGGGCTTCAAAAAATCTAATTATAATCATATCAGAAAATTCATCTACTCCGCATCCTCAAGTCAGCCGATCTACGCAGTTCGACCAAAGACCTCCACATCTTGCAGCTACATTAGTAGGAATACACGTAAATGGAAAATGCTTGCATGCGCAAAGCACACGCCATGCAAATAGATAACTGTCAAATAAAGCGTGCTGTAAATTCAACGCAGCTTTTCTTAATCTCATACTCCTCATGCCAGCACCTGTATTTTTAAAAGCGTACATTCCAACTAATTATGCAATTTACATTTTACTTCAAAAAATAACGACAAAGAAAGCTGAGTATTTTTTCTTTGCTCTTTTAAGTCTAAAACATGTTTTTCGCTACCAGTAATTGTAGGCATGAAAAGTCCGAATGGTCTATGTTGGAAAAATGAAAATCGAAGCAGTATTACAACTACCAGCAGTTGCAATAAATAAAACCTAACCTTATGGAATACTTTCACAATACTATTTCTGCAGTCGTTAATAGTGAATACCGATATTTTTAATCCATTGTTAATTTGTTACACGACAATTCACTACAGGACAATTCCGATTCTTTATGCCTCTTTCAATTACTAACGATGCCTAACGTTAAGTAGATATAAAATATTCTGCCAATACCTTTCTCTTGGCCTGCCACAAGTGCCACACAAAAACATTCACAAGAGAAGGAGACGCGGGAGAAGGCATGCAAAAAAAGTTGAGAGACAAAACTTATATAAATACATAGTATGTATGTATAATGGTGACAAGACGAATATTAATCACGACCAACTGGATAAAAAACAAATGTCCAAAATAGCAAACCACTACTGATGTACTTTCTTGAATATTTGAGATATACTTTACTTTCTACCCTAAACGATTATAGGTGTAGAAGAATTCGTTGACGAAAGATGAATCGATACGAATTTCATTTCTTGACGATAATATAAACAGTGACTTAGAATTAAGTATATACGAAATATTATATAATAAATTTCCGTGCCGCGGATTTTACCAGCGGTAGTGGAAATGCTTTGATATCGAAAACGCAAATTGAACAAGACAAGAAAAAATGTTAACTGTTGATCATGAAAACCTTGAAATCGGAAATTCTGTTGTTGTTATCTCCGAAACATTTCATGATGCGAAAAAAGGTTAAAAGGAACTCACCTGGAACTCGTCCCATGGTATCGAAGAGCATTCGTCTGTACCAACGTTACAAACTTGAACTTTAATTTTGGAGGTAAAGCCTGAAGACTGCTGTATCAATTCCACTTTGGATAGTTTGAAAGTTACCATAGATACCTGTCGATATAACGATAATTTTTTTATAATAATAATATATTTAATTAAGAAAATGCAAATACAGAAGTAAAGTTTGTTTATTTTTTGCCGAACAGTATTCAAGTGCATGTGACATTTAATTTTCTTGTCAAATTTCCCCTAATTTTTATGTTCGTTTACTGCAAAACATTATCTGCCCATTGCCAAAATTAGTCATATGGGAAATTACTAAATTGAAAAAAAAAACATATCTTCAGAAGTATAATGAAATGAGGATTATCTTAATTTCTTAACTGCGGATGGCGAAGATCTTCTCAGACTGCGGCCAAAACAAAAATCTTCGTCGGGGTGTAAATTAATGGAATGCAGTCAATAATTTAGACAAATCAATACCCATGTCGTTTCTAGGCAGTATATAAATTTTACAAAGCAAGATACCGCTATCCACTTCTAAAAGCGTGGTATCAGTAAATGGATACAAGTTATTGTTATTATTATTATTATTAACGTCTCACTTGGAAAATATAAAACTAATCATCTCTACAATAATACATACTTATAGCTATAAATACATATGGCAAGAAGCGAGTTACAGCTGATGCTGTTTTCCAAACTGGCCTAATGTTCTGAAACATTTTTATTCTTACGATTTTATACGAATTTTCCTCATGCAAATATGGGTCGACTTTTAAATGCCGTGCACAACGTTGCGTTATCAGTGATGAAAAAATATAAATAAACTGCCAATTGATACTGACATAACATAAAAAAATAATGTTCCCAATGTGTTCTATGTTATTTTCACCATTTTAAATTTGTCCACCGGTGTAAATTTATAATTTTTAAGGCGAGAAAAAGCAAACAGACCAAATGTCGTTTCCAAACTGTAACGCCATAGTAACTGGTTATTAATAACAAACAATAGTCGAAATTAATTAAAATATTTAATCAGACTTGCAAAAATAAAAAATGTAATCTAAAAATATAATAATCCACGCGACTGACATTTATCGCTATTTATGTTCAGACATCGACATCTAGTGGAGAATGTCAAGACTTTTCAGTGAATAATTCTGAAATTTATTATTCGTCATTTTAGGTTAGGTTAGGTTAGGTTAGGTCAGGTTAGGTGGCCCGGAGCGCCATCTGGTGAATATTTCTCGAACACGAATAATGAGCCCAAAAGTACGAAAATACATGGGAATAGTTCATATTTTCGCAAATAATTAATTAAATGAAAGAAAAAGGCGAAAAAAAAGATACGGAAGGTGTTGTTCTGTTCCTCAATGCACGACAAAACATGAAGACAAAAGGTCATATCATTATTTTCCTAAAACTCCAAACATAAAAGTGAAGTGGGCACGTGCATGCAAAATAGGCAAGACTGTGTCAAAGTGCATGTTGGTTGGTAGTGCAGGTTTTTCAAAAGAAGATTATTTTCCATGTATGTGTGTATAATATTTTGAATATATGACATTTCACCTATCGTGTAATATGTATATATATTTCGTTATTAATAAAATAAAGTTGTATATGGGGCATTCCATGTGAAATCGACGATGAAAGTGCGACACTCTCTTAATTTTTGTTTCAAATTTTTTAAACTATAGAATTCAACGAAAAAATTATAATAAAAACCAGTATTACGTACCAAATCTTTTCGTTTGCAGACGCTGTCCAAAGATTTCTCACTCTGCGTATCTGGAGTCTCTTCCACGACTTCACTCGCTTCCTCAACGCTGGTAATCCTCATCGAATCTACCGAAAAGACAGCATCCATTTTCTCCTGGTCTTCCAAGGACACGACGACATAGTTCTCACTGTCGGAACTGACGTCACTTCGCATGGACACTGTGTCACTGGCATCATCTGGTGAAGGCTTAAGAGCAGAGTCTATGGACGTCATCAGATTGCTGAAACCTTTCTTCATGGAAGACAAATTGACGTTGAAATTATTCGAAATAAACGGAGATGCGGGCAAGGACTCTTGTCTCGTGAATTTTGGAGTGACCTCAGGGTGAGCTGTAACCCATTGCCTCTCCTGAACAGATTCACTCTTGCCGTTTTCTTGGAACGTCACTACAGGTTGCACAACCTGCGCTCCAGAATAAACGTAATCCATCGATACCATCATTCCCGAGGTATCGCTCTGAGGCGTCGGTACGTCGTTGCTGGTGTCCATACGTTTGCTGCTATAATCAACCCGTGCATTCGTAGCATTCTGCCACAGAGATGAGGTACCACCAAAATCGTCAGCAATACTCGAGGAGTCCGGAACAACCGACTCAAGATCGCCGCCGGAATTTTCTTTCCCGGGCGTCTGAGACGGCATTATGAACGTAACTTCCACCTGAGGTATCAGTGCACCAATGACCATCGAACCTCCAGATTCAACCTTCAGGATCTTGTTGGAGTCCACGGCCAAGTAAGTCACGAGTTCGGTTATCGTTTCCGACAGTCTCAATAAAAACAGATATTGATAGTGATTGATTTGAACGCTGACTAAATTACTAATGTAGGCAAGGCCGTGGATGTCGGCTGTCTTAGGTCCCTTTGAAGGTACTTCAGCTGAGGGATCTTTCATGTGCACCCAGAGAGTCAGAGGAAAAGCATCGAGAAACGGAACGGGACGGCCTTTCCCGACGGCGCGTGCTCCAAGGAAATCACCCCAGATTGGATCCAAGTTGCAAAACCATACATCCTTCGCCTCAGTCCATAAAAGATCTCTGCTCAACTTGCGCATCATCTCGTTTATTGAATTACTACTAAAGTTCGCCGGAAGGGACTTTATACTATCCGTTCCTAAAAACAATTAAAAGCATGTCAATGAAATCATCAAAATTTAACCTAAAAAATAAATACCTGCACAGTGCTCCAAAAACTTATCAGTGACTACATGATAATCCCCTGGTTCATTAGGGAATTCGCCACCAAAGAACATTTGTCCCATTTGAAAGGCATTAATACACTGAGCTAAATCTGCCCTCGAAGATATCTCCGTGGACCTCACGTTCGTAATCGTCGCCCTAGACGTTTGCATATGTAGTGCCTTCGGTCTGTCTCTTTGATTCGGATAGTCTTGTAAGCTTTCAAAAATAAGCTACAAAAAATAATAAAATGATCGATATGGAACAAAGAATTGTCTTAGACGAAATCATTTCGGTATATTGCTAAAATTTTTTATACATTAACCCTTTAACGCTACAATTGCAGTTTTCGAGTACTCCAAGTTCCATGCCGTGACAATTAACTGAAACCGGAGAAGAGCTTAGTTAAAGTCCATATCCGACTATTTTTGGGTATGCCCATCGATTGGCGCAGGTTAGAATGCCGTCAGACCACAAATATATGATATTTTTTAGTTTAAATTTTAAAAAACACGATTTTTTCGAGCCTTTCTTTGTTAAACGCCATTTTTACCTTGAAGCCTCTTTTCTTTTTTCATATAACCTTTTAAAATCGTGCATTGGAACCTTGAACTAAAATGTTAAGGACCTATAAAAATTCATTTCAATATATCGAATCCAATATGGCGTCTAAAATGACGCATTGGCAGGGTAAACATTAATGATTTTTTAACTCGAGTACCGTCAACATTAAAAAACAATTTTATAGAACAAAAATGTTCGAAATCACTTGAAAAACATGTCTGAATTTTTTCACACATTTTAGAGTTATTTTTTTTTAAATTTACATTTATTTCTTACGTGAATGTAATATTTTAGCGATAAAATTCGTTGTAACGACGGTTAGTTACGATTACAAAACTCTTAAAATTGATAAAATTACAAAAAAGTGTATAAATTTTGTAATTTCTTATATCAAAATGTAAATGCATTTAATTCCTGTATTGACATATTTGATTTTTATACACTAATGTTTGTTATTATACTGCGGTTATTTCAATATCTGTTTTTAACATAATTTAGCCATTTTTTGACATAAAATGTTTCCGACTCTCATCACACGTTTATTCAAAATAGTTGTGTGTTTTTTTTTCTTAGTTTTATCTTTTATTGTATTTTTGTTGGTTTTTTATTTCTGTTTGTTTCATAGTTATTTAATTTTTAACTTTTTATTTCTGAAAATTACAACTTTTTATGCAATTTTTTTGTAATTTTATCCATTTTCAGAGTTTTGTAATCGTAGCCGACCATCGTTACAACAAATTTTATAGCTAACAAATTGCTTAGACTCACGTAAGAAATCATTTTTTTTAGAATTTGTTTAGACGTTTCTAGACTTAGATATGACAGTTTTTTGAAAAACTTAAAAATAATTCTAAAATTTTTGAAAAAATTCAGACGTGTTTGTTCTATAAAATTGTTTCTTAAAGTTAAAAAATTATTAATGTTTTTCCAACGCGTCATTTTAGACTGCATATTGGATTTGAATATAATATATCGAATCCAATATGCCGTCTAAAATGACGCGTTGGAAAAACATTAATAATTTTTTAACTTTAAGAAACAATTTTATAGAACAAACACGTCTGAATTTTTTTAAAAATTTTAGAATTATTTTTAAGTTTTTAAAAAAACTGCCATATCCAAGTCTAGAAACGTCTAAACAAATTCTAAAAAAAATGATTTCTTACGTGAGTCTAAGCAATTTGTTAGCTATAAAATTTGTTGTAACGATGGTCGGCTACGATTACAAAACTCTGAAAATGGATAAAATTATAAAAAAATTGCATAAAAAGTTGTAATTTTGAGAAATAAAAAGTTAAAAATTAAATTTCAATATTATTGAAATTAATTTTCAAGGTCAAAATAACGCTCGACAAAATAGACTCTAAAAATCGTGTTTTTTTAACTTAAAACTTAAAAAAAAACATGTATTAGTGGTCTGACGGCGTTCTAACCTGCGCCAATCGAAAGATCATACCAAAAAATAATCGGATAGGGGATTTAAACCGTAAAGTCCCAAAACGGCATAAATTCCACCCGTTTTTCAACATATGACTACAGATCCAATTCGCAGATGAATCTGAATTGAATTGTATTTCCTGAAGTATTTTTTCGTGCTCTTTTCAAATCCGTCGTTATTTTTTCTCTATCTCTCTTAGATTTTTCAATATGGCGGCGTTTTCCTGGAAAAACGTGTTAATTTTAAATGTTTATTTTGATCAATCGCGATTTACATTCAGTTAAACAGCTCAGTTTTGCTCCAAATTCTATATCGGGTGGAATTTTTTGTTGTACTTTAAGGTTTTATTGGTATTTTTTAAAAATTCAAGATGGCGGTTGATTGGCATGTCGAGTTGTAACGAAATTTATTATTTTCTCAAAAATGATTGGCTTACAATAGAAGTTGGTATATTAGACTTTTTGAGATCACTAAATCCGAATCTAAAATCAGATTTGTGAAATTCAAAATGGCGGACCAAACTTCGCTAAAATGTTTGGATTGCAACACAAATTGAAATTTTACCGTTCTAGAGGTCCTTGAATCCGAAACTGGAATCAGGTTTTAGAATTTCAAAATGGTGGATCCAAGTTGGCGGACCAAATTTCGGTAAAACGTTTACATCGCAACATAAATTGGTATATCACTGTTTTTGAGATCGCTAAGTCCGAAACTAAAAATCAGATTTTCGAATTTCAAATGCCGAATCAATATGGCGGACCAAATTTTACGAGTATAAGGTGTAGAAGACTTGGGTAATTTTTATGAGACTTTTACAAGCCTCAATAACTAATGCAATAGTTCTGTGGAATCTTTGTTGTCAAAAGGTGGAAGAAGTTAATGGGAAATACATCTGTATGGAGATCAGTAAATGCTATCGTAGCAAAAAAGGAAAGAGCAATCTTTCTGCTCATAAAAATGGAACTCTATCCAGAGAAAATGCTCGTTTGAAGATTGTTCTCAAAGAACAACGAGAACTTGTATAGATTACAATGCATATTTTGGTTTTTCATGTTTTGGAAAGTATCGTGGGAAATAATAGAATAATGAAGAGGAGTTTCAAAATTGAGCTCCATGAATTAAGCACCCCAAGAGATCATATCTCCGTTACGTCCACGTCGATGATCCGGGGTGTTGCTAAAAACGGAAATAGACAAAAAGACAATTTTTTGTCGAAGGATTTCGGCCTCTTTAAAAAAAAAAAGAGTTAATAAAAAAATTGTTTATTTTTTATTTTTCAAAGCAGTTAGCGATCTTAAAAACTGTAATATACCAATATTTGTTGTAATCCATACATTTTAGAGAAAATTTGGTCCGGCATAATTGACCCGCCATTTTGAATTGCGAAAATCCGATTTCAGTTTCGGACTTAGAGACCTCAAAAACAGTGATATACCAACTTTTGTTGCAATGCAAACGTTTTACCGAAATTTTGTCCGCCATTTTGAATTTTGAAAATCTGATTCCAGTTTCGGATTTAGCGACCTCTTGAACGGTAATATCTAAATTTTTGTTGCAATCCAAACGTTTTACTGAAATTTGGTTGGCCATATTGGATCCGCCATTTTGAATTTCAAAAATCTAATTACAGTTTCGGATTCAGAGACCTCTGGAACGGTAATATCTCAATTTTTGTTGCAACACATACGTTTTACCGAAGTTTGGTCCACCATATTATATCCGCCATTTTGAATTTCGCAAATGTGATTCTAGATTCGGATTCAGCGATCTCAAAAACTGTAGTATACCAACTTCTGTTGTAAGCCAATCATTTTTGAGAAAATAATAATACATTTCTTTACAACTCGACATGTCAATCAACCGCCATCTTGAATTTTTCAAAAATACCAATGAAACCTTAAAGAAGAACAAAAAATTCCACCCGATACAGAATTTGGAGCACAACAGAGCTATTTAATTGAATATAAATCGCGATTGATCAAAATAAAAATTGAAAATTAACACGTTTTTCCAGGAAAACGCCGCGAAATTGGAAAATCCAAGAAAGATAGAGGAAAAATAACGACGGATTTGAAAAGAGCACGAAAAAACACTTCAGGAAATGAAATTCAATTAAGATTCATCTGCGAATTGGATGTGTAGTCGTATGTTGAAAAACGGGTGGAATTTATGCCGTTTTGGGACTTTACGGGTTAAGTAAGCTTTTCTCCGGTTTCAGTTAATTGGCAGGGCACCGAACTTAAAGTACTCGAAAACTATAATTGTAGCGATAAAGTGTTAAAGAGTTAATGTTCTAGGCATTTATTTAAATAATTATAAACCAACTGTAAAAGTAAATTTCGAAAACACTTACCCTTGGAAGTATCGCTTCAAGCTTTACGTCGAAGTACATAAATTTCGAAGCAGCACTTGGCCCTTTATCGTTATTCATTAACAATGATTGATACAAATTTAAAAGAAATGAGTTAAACCAAAGACACGAACATACGTCAAAATTCACTTGGATTGGATTCAATTGAACGTAAAATTTTGGTGGTGGTACTGAAATACACAGAAAAGTACCATTAGAAATGTTTCGAACAAGAACAACTCCACTGCATTATATTTTATTCGTATTTAATCTTACGTGGAAAAGTAATATCCCCTGGATAGTAATAATAAGTGAATTCAGCGTGTAATATATTAACATCTTCGGGCAAGCAGAATCTGTCTCGATCACCTGAATAAAGAAAGTCATTTCATTACGTAAAATACAGGTGTTCGATGATTCTCTCCGAGTTCATGCTTTGCAATCCAAATTTCACAAAACATCTGTTTTAGTGATGAGATGTAAAAGTATATGAATTATATAAACGACTGATGAAAATTTCAGCACATTTTTTTGTTAGCTGAAAGTCGATGAGTTAAAAGTAATTTACTGCTACGATTTGTTTTCATAAACAAATTTTGTTTGATTTTTCACATATGCATTAATTCATCGCTGAAATATCTTTTCAGTGTTTAATAATAGATGAGAGTGTTCATGATATTGTGAAATAATAACGGAAGTGATTAGCAATTATAAATGTTTCAACTCTAAATTATGCACAAGAGGTATTCGTTTATAAAGGGCTCAAAATTAACAAATTCAGGCACACTACGATTATTGTCTTCTGTACCTGGAGCATGTTTCTTCCTCGTTTGAGCTACGTCAAATGAGAAAATTATTCAGAATTTGTTCAGAATCGCCCAAAAATCGTCAAATCATTAGCATTTTCTTTCACAAATAAACTATTACCTGATATAAATTCCTTAGGCATCATCTTTCGGGATGAAGTCGTCACTTTGTATAAGGTAAAGTCGTCGATTCTTATAACAATGCAAGTTGTCATTAATTTAGCGAGTTGTTCTAAAACGTAATTCTTTACAGGATTGCCACTGGGTTGCTGCGACGTTTTCTTCTGTTCTGGCGGCTGAACTGCCTGATTTTGACTATTCATTCCTTTCTCACGGTTTTCGTCAGGAGAATTATTTCCTTTAATAATATTAAAAGTTAACATGAAGGTTAATTAAACATTTCACTTCGTAGTAAATATTTCCAATATTCTGTTGTAAAAATTATTTTTGTAAAAGTTGCTTGATTTAACACAATTGGCGAAGAACACAACTTTTATACCTGTGGTGTTATTTTGTCGAACTAATGGGGAATGTTGCGACTGTCCCATATCAATTAGCTCCATAAATTGAGCTCGGAATGAGTTGAGAGATTGCTGTAACCACTGACTGTGCGGTGTTGCACTTTCTTTGTATAAGGCCCAGTGCTTCCGATCTGCCAACGCTAAGTGATACGGATAATAGTCGATTTGGAATTTCACCAAAGATATCTGAAGAGCACCTCCGTCTTTCAATTCAGGATGTAATGATCGTCCCGCTGTCAAATGGTGGATTTTATTTTTACACTTCATTTCAAATACTCGTTCGTAAAAATCTTTGCTACATTTTGTTACTAACGCTGAATCTGCTTAGTAAACACTTTGGCAATATGATATAAGTTTTATAGTAATGGATTCTGGATATTTTCTACAAATGTTACGAGTTTTAGCAGAATCTATACAAATTTGTTTAAGGACTGTTTGCCTCACTTCCATAGAAATCTCTTCACCTCTCAATGGCATTAAACGCCTCTATGTAAATTATATTCTATTCTCATTAATTTGTAGATATATTTAAGTTACTATCAAGGCTTTATAACAACTTATAACATATTCTTTCCAACTAATGAAATAATTATGACAATCAATAAAATATCAGTTATTTTGTATAGGTGAAAATAATTGCTAAAACTTCTCCTAAATAAAAGTTATATAAACAACTTTATTCTACATAAAATCAGAAGAAAATCAAATTACTCACGCCCTGGATCATCGCATAAATGTAAATCAATTCTTTGAGACAGGAAGTGATACGATGTTTCCACAACGTCATATCTTGTGAATATTTTCGCAATGGCTGTGTTGTTAGCGCTTCTCACCCTAGTTTGTTGTGAAACTTGTGCCTGATATTCTGGCAATAACTTAAAAAAAAAACACAATAAAATGTAAGAAAATAGAAGACAGTATATACACTTCTCTAGTTAAAAACATTTTCTAAATATTTTTTAAAAAATCGGATTCGATCGATCTCTTGACACCATGTCAAAATACACGTTAAAAAAGGATGGTGAAGTGATGAAGAATATTGGTTTTTAATTGAGCCAATCTATCAAGAAAGTTAAATATAACTCGGTTTCCTTTTATGTCTACTAAAAATTTCAGACATAAGACCCGCATTCCATCTTAGCGATCTACAAATCCTTGGTCCTACCCTTCCTACCAATTCTGTTATACGCGTCTCCAATCTGATCCCCTTACACAGCCCTGCCAAAAATATGAGCGTCCATTAAGAGCTCATAAAGCGTGAAATTGACGTTCGGAAAACGTGTAAGAAACGTGCATTCCGCTTCCACAAAAATTCGATAGGAATACTTAAAGCGTGAATATGCCCATCTTTTAAGAGTTCAACGCTTTGCTTTTGTGAACGGCTACATACGCTTGGAAAGCGTACAGGAAGAGTCCTTCATTAATGTATAAAAAAAAAATAGTTACTTTGAAAACATTTGTATTTATTTTATATTTTTTTCAACATTTTATTTAAAAATTAATTTTTTGTGTGTA
Organism: Trichopria drosophilae; assembly: GCA_030407085.1. NCBI lineage: Eukaryota > Metazoa > Arthropoda > Insecta > Hymenoptera > Diapriidae > Trichopria > Trichopria drosophilae. Next base: position 54,971,348 of record CM059583.1, read on the forward strand.
ATTTAATTTTTTTAAATAAGATGTTCTCATTCGGTTACATATCCAGTCGTAATCAACGGCATGCGACGCTTAACGTGAAACAAAGACTTCGCGTGACGCTAACCACTGATCTACCACCGTTAATCAATTTCTAAGACATAATATGATAATCGTGTTACACCTGTATTCTAATAAAAATGTTCGTTGATAATGAAAAAATAGTGATTGATATTCTCCTAGTATAATGTGGAGCAAAATAATTTTTGAAATCTGAAAATTATAATGTTTCGTAAGGAAGATTGTAAAAATGGCTTTACTTCATCTTGCCAAACGTCTCATGAACTCTGTAATTTTGATTTTCTCATGTAGCGTACAAAAGTAAAAAAAAGCTTTATGCACTCTTAAAAGCCGCTTGACTGGGCACTTAGATAGCGCTTAAAAGGTGCATATTCACGCTTCAGAACTCTTTTCAATTAAGCGTCATTTAAACTTATTCTAAGCGTGCGATTCGCTTCATTAAGTATAAAATTTCGTCAAAACGTTTCTTGTTCTTTCACGGGACGCTTTACTGTACGCTTCATTTTTGGCAGAGATAGCAAGTGCTAGAAAATTGCTGGAGTCGGTTAACAGAAAGTTTATGCGAAGCCTCTCATACAAGATAGGACAGTCTATGCCTTATGACCCCCAGTATCATGATACATCATTATCATCTAAAATTTATTCAATCTAATCGATTCACTCATTAAATGATATTATTCTAACCCGTAAGATTTTGACTGGTACTATTACTGGTGCTGATATCTCGAGTCCATTTCGTTATAGACAAATTTTATATTCAGCCAGTCACTAGAGAATATTGTTTGAGAGGTACTGAAAAACAAATTTCTGTTTCCATTCTGTTGTTTTCTGCTTAACCAAGCTGTGGAATTCGTTACCGCGTGATGTAATTCTACAGTAGGCCCCGCTCTAAGTTATATCGTCCAAAGTTATATGCCTATCCGAATTTATACATTTGGCTCGTCCAAAGTTATATCGCTCCCTTCCTCTCCTTCCCCCACCACATTGTCTCGTTGAGCCACACTCGCACACAGAAGCACTCATTGCACGGAAATAAACAGTTACGGAAGTGGGGATAGTAAGGAGCTATAACTTTGGATAAACTTCCGCCATTTTGAAAGTACCGGCGGTATAACTCAGGATGGGGACTACTGTACTTAATTCGCATAACGTTTTTGTATATAAGTGCAGGTGTTTAGTGCTGTGTTATTACGATTAATTATATATTTTTGGATTTCTTTTGTTAAAATACCGTTATGTTTTTACCACTTTGTATATTTTTATTTTTCTGTATTTTATAAAACTTTTCTTTATTTTCATTATTATTTTGCCATCTATAGCAATTCTGTTTAATATTGTATCATGGGCGTTTTTTTCTCGTTTATAAATAAATAAATAAATAAAGTAAAATAATCTTTTCTCGATTTCATATTGTTAGAGAATATTTTTAATATTTTACGTTCTAACCGCCTACATAGTAAAAAAAGCAAATGAATTTAGCATATTGAATGTGGGTCGATGTTTACCCACATATAATATGATAAATATTCCATGTACACTACCGGCAAAAAGTTCGTGAACGCTCTGAATTTGTTAACTCATCAAATAATGAGTTCCATCTCCGAATCTTTAACGATAATGATGAAATTCATTAGATGTCTTTTAAAGTACACAAATAAAGCTTTCAATTGGTGCATTTAGTTTTACTTCAGACGTTATAGTTTCGCAGTTGTCAAATTTTAAAAATGTTAAAATTTGCCATTTTTTTCTTTCGACTTTTAATACTAACAAAAAGTCTAATAAATTTTTCTGAATATTTCCAATTTTTGGCTAAATACTATAATTCAAGAGCTTTGAATAGCTCTTGTAAAAAGTACATTTTTTTTTGTCAGAGTTACTATTTTTTTGAGTTATCAACTGTTTGCCTTTTTCCAAAGAATTCTGACAAAATGAGGTAAACTGGCAATTTTCAAAAAATCATAACTCAGAAACAAAAAATCGTATCGAATTTTCACAAGAGCCATTTTAAAGCCCTTGAATTGTAGTGTTTAAACAAAAATTGACTATATGCAGAAACATTTTTTAGACTTTTTGTCAGTGTTTACAGTCGGAAGAAAAAAATTGCAAATTATAACATTTTTAAAATTTGACAACTACGAAACTATAACGTCTGAAGTAAAACTTAATGCACCAATTGAACGCTTTATTTGTGTACTTTAAAAGACATCATACGAGTTTTATCATTATCGTTAACGATTCAGAGATAGAACACATTATTTGATGATTTAAAAAATTCATAGCGTTCACGGACTTTTGGCCGGTAGTGTATAATGATCGAAAATTTTCTTTTTGAGATTGTATTTTTACAAATTACAAAAAACCTCAATTGGTAAAAACTTTATGTTACATTAAAGTGAGACTCTAAAATTCATTCTCATTTTTTGTAGTGTAATAATTTAAAGTAACAATTCATTTTAGATTATGTGCGTTTATCCATTGCGAATAAAAAAAAAACAGCAAATGGAAAAGAATTGAGAAATTTTGAAAATCCCGAAATTGAATTCTTTTTGTTAACATTTTTAGTCCTTGTATATACTTCAATACTTTTGTATTCTTTCGGAAGTATTCAGAGTTTATTTTTTAATTCTTTGCAATACTCAAAGATGGCTGCCGCTCTTTGAATATTTTTCAATTTTTTCAATAGTATTGCGTTGGTTATTTTCAATACTTCTGAATGCTTCAATGCAAGCGGTTTACTAAGAATTCTTTTGAATACTTATTGAAGTATTCAGTTTTGTTTGTTGAATCGTTTTGAATACTCGACTTGTAGATTGTGTTTTTAATACTTCTTAATTCTTCTTGAAGCATGAATCTTTATTATTTCAATACTTCTGAATGCTCAATACGTATTTACATCACTCACTAAATGCTTTTAAATTGTTCCATGAGTATTAAATATCTTTGACATGAACACTTTTGAATACTTGTAAATTTGTTATGCGTAAGTCGGGCTAATTATAAAATAAACTTGATATTAAAAAAAAAGGGAAAAAAAAAGGATGTATTGTATAATACGTGTACATAATGTAATTTATTTATATACAGGGTGTCCTAGAACTTCCGAATAATATTGCAGGGGGTGAATCCTAACATCATTTTGAGCCAGAAAGTTTCATACCAAAATCGGATCTGAAGCTCAGAATTTGAGTGGCGAGCCATTGAAGTTTAAAAAAAAATAATAGTTTTTTTTGCAATAACTCGGCTCGTTTTAATGTTACTTTAACGAATGATGACTGATTTTGAAAGTTTTTTATAGCGCTACAACTTACCTTATAGAGCATATGACCTGCAATGTATATTACCCTAGTTATCGACTTAAAAAGGGTAAAAATGACTTTTTTTTGTTTTTTTTTCGTCTAACTCATTTCCGTAAAATGCTAGCGAAATGTCATATAATCAATGTTGGAGAGCTTGAAAAGGCGAAGAATTCGCCCCCTCATACGTTTCCTTTTGATAAAAATTGAGCCCGTAGGGAGACGTTAAAAATCAGAAAATAGGCGAAAAACACGCTTCAGTAATGCCAAAACCATTTTTCGCGTGTTTTATGATTTTTAACGTCTCCCCACGGACTCAATTTTTGTCAAAACGAAACGTATGAGGGTGCAAATTCTCCAATATTGTTTATATGACATTTCGCCAGCATTTTACGGAAATGAGTTAGACGCAAAAAAACGAAAAAAAGTCATTTTTACCCTTTTTAGGTCGATAACTGGCGAAATATACATTGCAGGTCATAAATGCTCTGTAAGGTAAGTTGTAGCGCTATAAAAAACCTTCAAAATCAGTCATCATTCGTTAAAGTAACATCAAAACGAGCCGAGTTATTGCAAAAAAACTATTATTTTTTTTTAAACTTCAATGGCTCGCCACTCAAATTCTGAGCTTCAGATACAATTTTAGTATTAAACTTTTTTGCTCAGAATGATGTCAAGATTCACCCTCTACAATATTATGTGGAAGTTCTGAGACAGCCTGTATATTAAAACATCTCTTGCTTGGTTAATCAAGGTTAGTTTCATTATTTGGGAATGCTTTGTAATAATTCCGCTTAGTGGTCGCCCATAAACTAAGTTACCATTTGGGGGGTAAGCCAGGAACTACGGCCTATTTAAAATGTATGATTAAAATGGCTAAAGTTGTGTACGACTGGGAGGGGGATCAAAAATTCCAAAAAAGTAGCACGACTTTAAAATCATGCATTAGGTGTACATTAATATTAAATTAGGATTAAAATAGTGTTTCACAGTGGTATACCGGAGGTCAGCATTGTCAGCTTATAATAATTTCAAGTTAAGCATCGTACGCTCACCAGCTACACCAGAACCGGATAGGTGACCGCATGAGAACAGCTTTTCTTAACCCTTTGAAGCATACATTTTTCTTTACGCTGAAAATAGCTGAAATTTGTTACTCGGGAGTTTTCGGGTTAGCTGATTACGAATCTGGCCTCAGATCTTCAAAATTCAAAATGACGGAACCAATATGGCCAACTGAAATGCAATAATGTACTTGAATTTTGACAATCTGCGGCCAGATTCGTAATCAGGGATCCCGAAAACCTCCGCATTTGAGTGACGTTTTCTTTTCCACATACAATTTCCGTAAAAAATCCACCATTCTTACACTTTGTTTAATTTTTTAAACAATATAACATGATAATTAATTAAAAATATTGATTTATTTACGATTCCTAACATGTTCTTAAAGTAAGGAAGCAAAAAATTGCAGCAAAATTAATTATAAATATGTAAATAATGAATTACAAAAAGGTGTAGCATATACAAATAAATATAAAAAACAATTAAATTAAATAAAAAGTTAAAAGTTGAGAAAACAAAATATTATTTATATAAATAGGGGAAGAATCCTATTACACAGCGAAGAATTCAGAAGCATTCAAATTCTCTGTATTCTATACTTTCTAATACTTTTACAAGGACTAAGAAACAGCATTCAGAAGTATTGAAATATTCAATACTTATCTGAATACTTTTTCATTGTCAGGGAAGTACACATTCGCATTTGTATGCGAGAAAGAAGCAGACTTATTTCGTATATCATATACAAATTTTTGGTGTACATTTTGGTTTGTTGTCATGTGACAGCCTTCGTTCATTATACAAATTGAATAAAAATATATATATTCTACTATATTTTAATTTTTATTCAAATAAAAAAAAAAGAAGTTTCTAACTTTGTCAACAAAAACATGAGCATAATCTTTTCGAACTTTAAGTTCTTAATGATAAAACACCTTTTCTATAATGTTTTGTTTATTTATTTTATATATACATGTAATATGCGCACATTTAATTCATCGCTATAATTAAAGTACTTAAAGCCCAGTGCAAACAAAGAAAATAATATACCTCTATTTAAACAATAAACTTTGTCAAGCAAAAAGAACAAAAGAAACTATTTGGCAAATGATTTAATATATACATATGTATGTGGATATGTATTAAAACATCAATATATTTTGTTACACATAACAACAATGAGAGGGGGAAAGCGTCTTTATTTCGTTCAAGGTCGTCTTTTTAAGGAAAGTAATGAACGGCTGAGGTATCCGAACATTTTTTTATGATAACGATAAGACATCGGGGTCAAGGATAAAAAAGTTAACTTACTTCTATTTTCCTAGCTGCTTTAGTTTTCCTTTCCAGAATAGTTGCCTTTTCAATAAGTCCACCAAGTGAATCAATGAAATGTAAAGCTGCTTTCAATTGCGAGTCTGTTAATACCCAAAGAAGATCGTCAAGTATAATAACTAATCTAGATCCCATAACGAAACAATCTGTAAGAATAATAAATTGAATTTAAAAAGTTTTAACGGTATCAACTTCATCTTTAACTATCATTTTTACTAACCAGAAAGTCTCTTTTTAATAGTTATTCTGCATCTGGCTTGATTCGTTAATAGCCGAAGGGGAGTAAGATCTTTGTCTTTAGTACTTTGAGCCTCTATCCTTACGGTTTGCCACTCCATTTCCTTGAAAATTAGCAGTTGACCTCGATCAGGATCTTTTACTCGTGTCGTTCTTAGATCACTTCTTTGCCACGTTGGGGATTTCGATTCCACCATTATTCGAGACATCTACAAAATTGTAACATAAAATAGATGTACAAAACCAATTGATGTCTTTTTGAAAATACCTGTACAGAAGCAATGAAAGCAGGACTTTTGAATGTGACGGAAACAGTATTCACAGCAACTGTGATACCATCTATAACTTTGTGAATAAACGAATATTTGGCAGGTCCAGAATATGTGGGAAGTCCGGTTTGAGGAGATGACATGTTTCTCAAATCTTCACATGTTTCCACTTCAATATGTACTTCATCCAAACTCTGCAATGCATTCAATTTTATAAATTAATATGTACAATACATTAAAATTATTAGATTATGTTTGAAATTATTTTAAAAAAAAAAGTAAATTTTACTTACATTCAAACCTTCAGATTATCAAGAAGAATATAAAATTATACACTACTGTAATTAAAGAGAACAAATGGTCAACTCATTTTTTACTTGACTAGGAAGAAAATACATTTTTTTACTTTTTGGGGCAACAAACAGTCAAGTTAGTGTTTTCGAAGACACTTTTGTGACTGTTGCTGTGAACATGTAAAATTTACAAACTAAATTTTCTTATTAATTTCGTTGTTAGTTTTAGGCAGCAAATGGACAAAAAAGTTTAAAATGGTTGTTCTTCTCGCGACTCTTATTTATTATGTATTTAGTAATTTTTATAATAACTTTAAAGATATAATGTTATATAGTTACAAAACGGGAATGTTTTATTTTTAAACCTTCAAGATTACAGCATGTATTAGGTGATTGAAATCGCGATACAAGATATTGATCATTAATTGTTTCATTAAAACTGCAATATGCAGAATACAAATAATGTTCAAAAATCATTATTTTTAAAATTTTTTCTTAGAATTGGTGAAAGATTAAAGTTACAAATTGGTATTTCAATTAGATTACTCTATTTTATTTATTTATTTATTTATTTTATTAATAAATGGATCAAAAGTCCTTTACAAATAATAATACGAAAATGTAGAAAACAAGAAATATAAATTAGAAAGAATGACAACAATAGAGATTAAAATATATACATATACACGCACACGCAAAAACGATGATATATACGATATATACAAAGTAAATTACAAATTACAAATTAATCATAGCACCGATGCAGAAAATTAGATACCGAATGGACACATCTAGATTATTCCATCCTCATTTTAGACACGGAATAGGATGGTAGAACACATAGTTCCTCTTGCAAGTCGATTCTTTAATGACTTTCGGATCGCGGATTGGATAATGTGTGTCCCTTGTTGGAAATAGTTCAGATAAGCGTGGATCTATATTCGAATTTAAGATGCCATACACTGCTAAGGAATCATGATAGCGGTGAAGTGAATTGATTGTCGAAAATTTGAATTTAGATGATATATCATGAAAATTGTGGTCAAAACGTGATAAGGGGTTACCAGACTTAAATACTAAATATTGAAGAGCTCTTCGCTGAACTCCTTCGAGATACTCAATATCAGTGAGTGTATATGGGGACCATATTGGAGCAGCGGTAAAATGTTTTTGATGGTAAAATGAAAGTATTAAACTGATAAAAAATCATTTTTAAGGTATTATAATGAAATTATTGTAATTGAACTCATAAAATAATAAAAAATCGTTTTTTCCAAAAAGGGCCCTAACGAATTTTTTCTATTTGGTATCAACATGTTTGTTAGATCTCCCAAAAGTGAAAAAAGAAAAAAAAAATTGCGTATGCAAAACACTTTGCAAGTAGAGTAATAAAACTAGATAGCTTTATAGGGATGAATGAAATTCATTATTATTAAAATTAGACTTTTTGATAACGAAAGGCAATGACCATATCGTATCTACGTAATTGAATGCAGAGTGTTTCGGATCAACCCTGCTTAAAAAAATGGATAGGAATGGACGCGTATGGATAGAAATGTTATCCAGAATTCGATCATTTCTATCCATTTCAATCCAATACACTCATATTTATCCGAAAATATCCGTAAAAAGTATTACAACTTAATCCAATTTTGTAAGAATCTATAAAAACCACTAAGTTCATACATTTCCATCCGACCTAAGGGATACGCATCTTTCCACTTTCATCCGAAGACTCTATCTTATCCGTATCTGTCCACTGATTGTATACAGAAGTGCACTGTAAAAAATCAAAATTTTACACTGCACTGGTAAATTTCGAACATAAAATTTATTTAATAATACTACGTTGAGCATAGGATTTTTTCCGCATTGAAGTTAAAGTTCAAAACTGCGTTGTAAATTGAAAACGTTGAGTATCGGAAATGTACCAAATTGCGTACTCTTACGACGTTCGTGGGTAATTTTTTTGCCCCCATTGGACTATAATTTTACAAATCGAGGAAAAATATACAAGATTATATGAAAAGTAAGGTTTCGAAAGTTACAAAGTTACAATGTTCCTCATTGTAAATTTCCTATGTTGAAAGTGGGTAATTTTGTTGCCCATGCTCAACATTGTAAAATTCATTTTGATATTTCCCAGTGTGATTATCAGTTGCTTGGAACATTTTTACTTTTTATTTTTAGCGCAACAAACAGTCAAATGCGAAGTGACTGTTGCTCCGAATTATTGGAACATTTAAACGAATAGTCAAGTGAAAAATGAATTGACCGTATGCTCTTCCATTGTCCCTAATCTTATGTAATCTACATTGCTGCACATAATTCCATTAGTTTTGTTTTGAACAGTACTATATTAGTTGACATGTTTTAAGTATTTCTGTAAGTTTGGTAATTAGTAATGACTAAATGTAAAATGACTGCTTGTAACATTTAAAAATATTTAAAAAATTTCAATGGACTAATCTGGAATTTTTCATTTCCTTCGAAATGATACTTTTATATTTTGTTGCTTACCAGAAATATAGGGACATTTTTCAACTTGGTCCATTGTATGCGAAATGTAACTTTATTACACCAAGCACTTGTTAATCGAAGCCAGGATGGCAGTTCAAGAAGATCTGTCAGCACAATTTCATCGAGCTCCAAATTTGTAAGTTCACCCTCGCCTTTGAATGTGCTCAAGTTAATTTTGTCCGCAGACAGGTTCTTCGTAAACCTAATAATCAAATTAATACCAATATTATCTATATTAAATGTTTTTAAAACATTTGATTATGAAATTATCCAATTATGCATTCGCACATGTGTACTTGACGCTTAAATTAATTTGACAGATATTCGCTATGCAATTTAAAAGGAACAATAACAAAATAAATGTATAATTACAAGATTCTAGACACTTTTAAATTCAGTATATTGTATTGTACAAGTGAGTCATGTTGATAATTGTTGTCAAGGACAATATATTTTTTATTGTTTAAGATACATAAAACATAAGGAATGTCGTTGACGACGAGCCTAAGACAACATTTTCACGTACCTCGACAGATGTTTCAACAACTGATTCTTGATGATCGACACCATTTTCCGCAGGTGTTAATTTCAGGATGACATATTGTCGCAACTAGAACTCGAGGCAAGCACGGATGATGGAGATCGCGAATTCGATGGTTGCAAAACTACGCGAGAACCTACATCAGGAACCACCAATATAAGGCATTTCGGACTCGGGGGAATGGAACCTTTGCAACCCGGGATCACTCTGAATGACAGCAATTGAAAACGCAGAAAGATCGAGTCATGAAATTCCGATGAGAACCGCTGCTCAAGATATGGCAAAATTTGGAGGAAAACTGCATAGAGACATTTTTTCGTCACAATGTATATATGCACATGTATGTACCTATATTTGACTAACTTCACCTACTTGTGACTTTTTACAATATGTTCCAATGAATTAACCAATATTTTTCTTTATAAAACGAGACGTAACACACGACGATTCGAAACGTAAACAATAAACATTACATTTGTTAAGAATTTGAAAAACGAATGTAGACTATTCGAATTTCGAAGTTCGAACAGTAATCGCTGTTTCGAAACCTCCGCAACATTCGCAACGTTCGCAACCGCAAACCGCAACCAACATTTCTAGGGATCTGCATAGGGATATCTAAAATATCTAAAGTTCAGTAGCAAAGAGTCACTATACCGCGTGTCGAAGAACTGGATTACGATCCCAACAAACGAAAAAGTACATATACGAAAAATCTGTGTACGATTTAATACAAAATAAATCTGTTTCTTTCCCACTCTTTCAGTTACGAATGCGAGTGTATACGATATTATACGCGATACATAAACGCACATAACCTCAAAGAAACGAGTACTTTGGATTATCGAATGATTTAAACTCAAAACTAGAAAACAAAACATTTCTTCGAAAATTATGAAATACGGAAAATGATATAATCAATTCTTCGATTAAATTAACAGAATTTAAAGCTATTCTAAGCCGCAACAAATCAATTTTTGTAATGTCCCAGCAATCGAGATTGGATAGGACTGGATTGAAAATTTCAATTGATTTTGAATTCATACTTTGATTTGAAGAAAGGAATCCATCTGTATTCAATTTTACGAATACAATCGGAAGCGTAATTTGCCCGATTAAATTTCAGAAAAAGTAATCCATCTGTATTCAATTTTATGAACACAATTACGAATACAATCGGAAGCAGTATAAGAATACAAATAAATATGTACAGAGTTATTCAAAGTTTATTTTTTGAAAGAAAACTTTTTTTGCATTGAAATGAATATTAGATAGTTTTGAATCCGTAATGTTGAATACGGATGCATTCAATGTTTCGTTTTTAAATAGGAAACTTTTTTTGGATTGAAATGGATACACTTGGACAGTTTTGAATCCGTAATGTTGAATACGCATGTATTTAAGATTTAATTTTTAAAAAGAATTTTTTTTTTTTATTAATATGAATGCAGAAAGTAACCTTTTTATTCGTATGAACGAATAGAATTGTATTTACGTATTAAAATGGATTCACCATTGAACAAATTCGATTGCTGGGATGCCATGCAGTTATGAAAGGCTGTTGCAAAATAGGATCTTTTCACTATGTACATTGAAAGTTGCGGTTTCTTGATTATGCCAATCAAAATTATAAGAGCATGAAAGTCATACATTTCATTAATCTCTATAGATGAAAATGTTATTATACAAGATTTTTTTTCAATTTTCCGTTTTTCATAAGCTTACTTTTTTTGTTCTGCGAAATTATTTGTCTCTGTGCAAATCATATCCACGAAATTTTCATCCCAAAGAGTTTTAAACATATATTTCAATGGGAGAACTTCTAGAGGTCAATCCAGATGATGGCTGACCTCCATGTTTATCGTCTGTAAAAGGATGTATAATAAGATGGAATGCATTTAAATTATTTTTTCAACTATATATATGTCAAATTTTTTAAATTTTAAACATAAAATTCAATATATATATTATCCGATACAATTATATATCATCCCATTTAGTTATGGGCTTTGAACCGACACGCAAACCGAAATCCCATGTAAAAAACAGCAACCATCTGCGTTCACTCCTTGTTGATAAGTTGATTCCAAAAGATTACATACTACTATCTCTGGACGTAGTATCCCTTTTTACTAACGTCCCGTTAGAAGTATTAAAAAACAGCATAATTAGAAGATATAGTCATATGCCGCGTACAATGTTGGTGCCGTTGGACGATATTTTAAATATCATTGAATTTCTGTATGACAACACAGCGTTTCAGTTCAACGACCGGTATTATAAACAAATACACGGTACGCCGAATGATTTAGAAATTGAGTGTCTACAAAAACTATCATTTCAGCTAATTTTTTATCATAGATATGTGGATGACATCATAACATGTATCCCTGCTAACAAATTGGACGAAATGATGAAAATTTTCAACGATTACCACCCAAGATTACAATTCACATATGACATAGAGAAAGACAATAAACTTACTTTTTTAGAATTACTATTAAATAAAAATAACGACAATGGAACCCTAAAATTTGATTGGTTCAACAAATCAACATATTTTGGCATCCCCAACCTCAAAAAATAGCTATCATAAAAAACCTAGTGGATAGATCGTTGAAAAATGTAGACGAGCAGTTTCACAAGGAGAACATCAAAAAATCATTTAACATTTCAAAAATAACAGCTACCCGAACGACGTCATAACCAAGCATATAGAGAAACGTACCAAAACATTTACATCTGACACGCAAACAAATAACAACACAGAAAATAAAACAACGTATTTTCTACAAATCCCATACATAAATGGTTTTTATCAATCGCTACGCAATAGACTAAAAAGATGGAATATTACAACAGTTGGATTAATAACAAATAATTTAACTTCAATAATCGGAAAAGGTAAAGATAAGATAAAAAAAAATGGAAAAAAACAATTCGGTTTATTGTATAAAATGTAATTGCTGTGATGCAACATATGTAGGAGAGACGAAAAGAAGCCTAAAAACCAGGATAAATGAACATCAATCGAACATTCGACGTCCATCACAATAAAATACTGTGATTACCGAACACAGAATTGAACATGATCATAATTTCGATTGGGAAAATGTTTAAATTCTGGATATGGAAAGCGACTTTTGGAAACGCAGCATTTCTGAAATAGGCATAACCATCGACACCAAACTTAACTGGAACTCCCATCTCAATCACCTTTTACAAAAAACAACCTCACTAACTAACATCATTTGCTCTCTTAGAAGAACCTGGTGGGGAGTCCACCCCTACTCTCTCATCCTCATATACAGATCTCTCATAAGAAGTACGATGGAATACGGCTGTTGTTTAAGTCTACAAAACAACCCTCTTTTCAAAAAACTAGAAGTATTAGAAAGACGCGTATTACGTTACTCCCTAGGTTAAAGGAACTCTAGCCCCAATAAGATCGTGCTTGCGGAGGCCAGAGAACCACCTTTAATCACTAGATTTACATCTCTAACACAAAAGTACATTCTAAAAACTTGCGCTCTCTCGAATCACCCTCTCCTTGACAAACTCTTTCTCTGAAGTACGACCATAATTATATGAGTATGTAGCTTGTTCGAAGATATATAACTTATGTAGTACCGCACTTATTGCCAGATAACGCCACTTTTAGAGATCTAGATAAAGAAAAAGACTTTCTGTCCTTTTCTATCGCGAGACTTTCTTATGTTTCATGTTCCATGCATGTTCTAGACCTTGACCTATCCCTCATTACAGTTTAGAGCATTAATTATTCAATATTAAGGGTGGGTTCTAATTTTATATAATATAAAAACGCAGAAAGGCAGGGTGGGACTAGATATCTTCGAACAAGCTACTCATATAATTATGGTCGAACTTCACTTACAGGTAAGTTCGTTTAACCATCAATTATATTTCGCTTAGCTTGTTCGAAGATATATAACTTATGTAGATGTTTAGAGCAATCTTCATTAACTACATTCCTTAATTGTATATAAACTCTGTACATCGTTTTAACTTTATAAATAATATTTTACATTTATTGAATTAAAATAAACTAATCAGTCTTTGATTTCTTCAGACTCCGTTACCCAAAACTTCTCTTCAGCGAAGGTAAGTCGATGTTCTACGGGCCGGTTGTAAAATGTTGCAAATGTCTTCGAACTTTGAGACCAACCAGCTGCACTTTTAATGGTGTTTATGTTGACTCCCATTGTTAATGCTCTTGAGGTAGACGCATGCCTTGTGCTGTGCCCTGTGAACTTTCCATCTACTCCAGTATCTTGTAAGACGTTTCGCAGCCACCGACTAATTGTTTGGGAACAGACAGCCATATAAGGTTTCTTAAAGGAAATAAATAATTCCTTCACTTCTCCTCTTATGATTTTGGTAATCTCTATATAACGTAAAAGTGTTCTTGCTATGCAAAGGTTTGGTCTTTCATTAAAGCAAGGAAAGTTGGCATATGGGAGGTCCGCCCCGGGTCTGGATGTTTTTATGAGATCATGAATTGTGATTTCAGTTTCAAAGGTAGAAATCTTTATATTGTCCAGTCTAATTAATGCCAGAGATTGAACTCGAACGGCAGAATCTAGTGTCAACATTGCCAGTTTAAATGAAAGTTTTTGCAGAGTTAGTGCCTCCGAGGGACCCCAACCCTCTAGATGTCTGAAAACTAATTCTACATCCCAGATATAATGATATTTGGGGTTTGATGGACCCAACTTATAGACACCTCTGAAGAAATGGCGCAGCAAACTATTGTCAGCCATGTTTTCATCATTAATTAATGAGATTCCCGATCTAAGTATATTTAAGCTGCCATACCCTGTACCCTCTTGAAATCTTGTTGTCAGACAGCCGATAATATTCAGTGCATTGGCAGAGAACGGATTTGTCTTTCGATTGGCAATAATAATTCCACCAAACTTTCAGCGCTGCATCATATTGCTTGATTGTGCTGTTTGTAATTGAAGAGGTCATTATCTCGACTGTGTCTTCTGTCAAGCCTTTTTAACAGAAAGCCTGCCTGACACAATTTCTACCGCCAGGGTAAGGCTGCTGGCCAACGGGTGTCGGATTTTCCTGCAAGGTGAACACAATAAAGCAGGTGAAGTGGAATGTAAATCTTTTTGAGATCAGGAGATTTTCAAAATCTGGGAACCATGATTGTCCCGTCCAGAAGGGAACTACCAAGATTCCGGTGGACTCTTCCTCTCTAACCTTACTTAAAATTCTGGATATTAAGGAGAAAGTTAAAGGCATACCAAAATGCCTCCTTCCAAGAACATGTAAAGGCATTTATGCAGATCGCTTCCGAACCCCTAGCCGTGTGGGCATCCGAGGCAACGAAGAAGCCGACCGACTGGAAGATGCAATCCACAACGGCCACACATTAGAAATTAAACTACCCTATTCCGACTTCTTTTCCCTATTATCCTCAATCTCAAAAAAATCACGTAACAAATTCTTTTTAGATCCCAGCAATTTCGCTGGACGTTTTTATTTAGAAAATTATTATAACACGTCATCCAAACCGTGGTTTGCATCACTCAACGTCAACATCCCACGAGATGCCATCACCATACTCAATAGAATGAGAAGCAATCATTACAATCTCAACCAGTCTCCATAGAGTAAATATGATACTATCTCCACAATGTCTGTGCTCCGAAGACGTCGAAAACCTCAACCACATACTTTGGGCGTGTCCGAGATTTGCCATGCATCGTCCCTCTCTCCTCAACTCCCTCAAAAAACTGAAACTATCCCCCCCCCCCCCATACGATTACGTCTTATTTCATTAAACCCAAAACCAAATTAGCAGTTACCATCTACACTTTTCTCAAAAAAAGCAACATACTATTATAATATTCAGGATATTCGCAAGCTATCAAATATTCATTAAAAATTAAAAAAAAAAAAAAAAAAATACAAACATACAAAAAGTCACATCGGTCGGTCTCCCGCCTATCCGGAGAACATGACGTGCACAGCGCTCCCTGTGTTAATGGCCGTATGGTATCACGGTAAATATAATAAGAAAGGTACCGCGACACGTAGGCGGTCATAGGGGGGCAACTGCGGACCACCAATCAGAAAGCGACTGGTAGACTCTCTAGCGACGACAGGTCGCTGAAGTAGTTGAGGATGGCTTAGTCAGACAACGCATAGAATTAGCCTCTCGGAAGTCTCGGAACTCCGTCTCTCAGCTGTTCTTCAGCAATTTGGCCTGAGGAATTTAATTCTAATACATATAACAATAAATGTTCCCAGTGTTTAGAGCCGTACGTGACCACGATATAAGTGCAAATACTGTCAACCCTTGGGCGAGCATTAGATCCTGTTTAATTCAGATATTTTTGTGAATTGAAAAGAGCATAGGTGGATATGAATCTTTATACCTATATTTGTTGTTTTTTTTAATTGTAAAATGAATTTTGAAGTAGTAGGTAGAAGGTAGAACACGAAAGCGATGGTTAAGTTGTTAAATTCAAATAAATTTGAGCAAATTATAAAAAACTAAATATATGTAGATAAAATATAAAATATTTGCTATCGAATGACCAAGAGGATCAAAACAGTCGTTCTTCCTGGATCTGATTTTATTATTTTACCATGGTTCCTACAGACTCTATAGTTACATATCGACGCCTGAATCCAAGAACCTGCCGTTTCGCAGCAGCGTTGAAGAACCGTCCGTTACGTGATGGGTTCGAATAACCGGCCATTTCGAACGCTGCTCGAATAACCGTCATTTCGCGGAAGTTTCGAAAACCCGGCTATTTCGATAACTGTTTGAAAAGCGGCAATCTCGTGAATGACAAGAAACAAGCGGCCAATTCGGAAAGGGATTCGAAGATGCGGGCCATTTCCTAAAATACTTTCTGTATGTGGAAATGTTATAGTCGTACCACTGCCGGATAGTGGCGTGACATAATTATATTTATTTCGGAGATTAACAAACTTGCAAATATAATATGTGACATTAAAAATTAATAATGTACGTTATATTGAAATGCAATATTTAATTTTTGTGGTTACTTCAGTTCGTTTATCGAAATAACACTGTTACGGAAATTGGATGATGAAAAAATCAAATATATTTTTATAATAAGATCAATTAATACTGGATAATGTTTTTTAATTACTGTAAATAGATGAGATAACAATGGGATGTAAGTATAATTTAATTTTAATTAGTAATATTTTTACTAGACTTTGAAATATTTGTTGTTTCCCAGTATCGTTCCCAAAAAAGTTAAATTAATTAAATTAAAAAATCAGAAAAATCCTTAGTTGATTTGACTAATTTTTAACTATGCAAAGTGTTTCAATATGCCTCAATGGAATTTTCTAAGTTGCAGTTACGACCGTAAAGATGTTAAATCAACTAAAAATATATGCTTCCATCATTTTGAATACTTTTTAATTTACTGGATAATCAAACTCCAGAAAATGTTTAAAATTTAGTAAATTAAATAATAAATAATAAATAATTACATAAATTTAAAATTTTGTTCCCTTAACTATATTTTTAGTTGATTTAACTTCTTTATTGTCGTAACTACAACTTGTAAAATTTCGTTTTGGACTTATTGAAACACTCTGAGTATTTAAAAAGTTTTTTCAGTCTAATGTGTAAGTAATGATGAATTGACTAAAAGAAATCATCAACAAAAATAATCCAAAGAACACGTAGGAAGCGCATGCATATAAAAAATATAACAATGACACTTCTATGCGATGACAATCTATGCATATGTCTAGAAAATCTTGATTGATTGATTGATGCGATGCGGAAGAGGAATCACAATAAAATTCCCACATACAGAAATTATTTTACGAAATGGCCCGCATCTTCGAATCCCTTTCCGAATTGGCCGCTTGTTTCTTGTCATTCACGAGATGGCCGCTTTTCGAACAGTTATCGAAATGGCCGGTTTCCGAAACTTCCGCGAAATGACCGGTTATTCGAGCAGCATTCGAAATGGCCAGTTATTCGAAATTAGAACTCATTTCGAGAAACGGACGGTTTTTCAACGCTGCGGCGAAACTGCAGGTTCTTGGACTCAGGCGTCGTTATGCGGCGACCGACGGACTGTCGGTTTGTGATTGGTCGTCCACTGTGCATCCATACGTTGCGGTACCTTTCTTATAACCATGATATGCGGCGACCGACGGACCAACCTGTCGGTTTGCGATTGGTCTTCCACTGAACATCCATGCGTTGCGTTACATTTCTTATTATACATCCATGGTGTATGGTATAGACAGTAGCGTGCCAACAAAAAACCAAAGAAGATAATTTTACCACGTGGTGTGTTAGCAATATAACCTATTTTTTAACAAAATCCGTTTTCTAATATTAACTTAGAAAAAGTAGGCACAAAACGTAAGTAATAATTATATGTAAATCGTATTAAAATTAAAGATCATTACATAATGTTGTTTTATTTTTTCAAGTTCAAACAATAAATAAGTGTTGAAATAAAAGTTAACAAGTGAAAAGAGGTTAATAATAATTAAATAAAAGAAGTTTGTGTGTATTTTTTTAAATTTCTCCGTAAATTACTATTTATTTAATTGTTTTCATTCTGTCTTAAAAGTTTGTTTTGTAATCTAACGTACACAAATGTTTCAATATTTTTATTAATTACAAGTGACAGCTAACTTTTATTACAAATTTCTTTTGGATATTTTTGATAATGTGTAATACATACAAAATAAAAATACGCATATTTTCTGATAATATAACATCATAAACAATGTATTAATTACAAATTGTGATATGGCGATTCAACTTATATTAATGATTTACGTATTTAAACTTTATAATAATAATAATAATATTTATTCAGGTTCATTTATCATTACATACATATTTTGGGGTATGTCCCAGGTACATAACAATAATTGCAAAAGTACTTGAATGCACTTGTCCGCAACCTGAAAAGCTGTCGAACGCAAGACTGCCAAAGACTAGAAACTGTTGTGTGTCATAAAATATAAAATATATAATCTATATCTTCCCTAACTTCGGATAGAGTAATACAAAATAATCTATAATAATAAAAAAAAAAAAATTTACGATTTAATAATACACAAAAATGATTTAACAATATAATGTCCTACTTTAATAGCACTCCGTTATTTCAGTGATTTGTTGTTATCTGCAGGAACTAAGACTCTATTTAACTCTTCAGCGTGTTTGGAATAAAGCCAATTTTTTATATCCTTTTTTATATTGTTATTCTTGAAAAATTTATCTCGGATGTCATGTGGTAATAGATTTATACATTTGTGTCCTATATAATCGAAGACGCTCTGTCTTTTTTTTTAAAGTCTTTCATTTGACATATTTATTTTTTACACATTCAATATGTAACAAATGATAATATAATTATTGATTATTTTATTCTTTCTTATATAAAACATATAAATATTTATGTTATTTATTAAGCGCTATGAATGTTTTATTTCAAAACTATAAGGGAAGAGGTTTCGTTATGAACACTTTCATTTTTGGCTCATAAATTTTGCTCATATTATACAGATATATGGATAGACAGCTAGAGACCCTAGTTAACTCCTATTGAAGAAACTAAATTGATTCTGTCGACTAAAAAATTTTGATTAAATATTTAGTAGAGTCGTCATTTTTTACAAACAAAATTTTTTGATTCGGTTGTGGACACCACTGAAAAATCTATTAAAAATTGAAAAAATGAAGTAAAACCGCCCCAGATATTTACAAATATAAGAATTTATTGATTTCAAAAATCTTTAACGACAGAACAGCAACAGAAGATGACATTATTGATGCTTATTATTCTCCATCCTCTTCACAATGTTTACAGTGCCAATGGCTCTTACGCATTTGAGCGCAGTTCAAATGCACTACCCAATTGCAGTCAATGCATTTCTTGGAATTTGAGGCTGTCAAAAACCAAGGATTGATTATACCATACATTCGACAGTACCCTGCAAACACGGAAAGTAACAGTTATGTAATATCTACATTGTTACGTAAATGTTACATAGTTGTTACATAACTGTTATTTTGTCAAATTAAATGTCATACAGTACCGCTCAAAAGTATGAGCTCACCCTTGCGGAATTTTAGCTAAATTAGAATGTTGATATCTCATCGCCAAGTTAACGTACGGAAAAAATAAAAAAAGGGAATTAAAGAGGGGACTTTCAGTTTCTCAGTCGCCGTGGTTTCATTTCTATATATACATTTCTCTATGAACTATGCTCGATTAACTAAAGCCATTTTTTCGTATTATTTTTTTTTTTTTCAATCTGTTCCCATTTTTTTTAAAATGATTGTAGGAGAAATGTACCACTTGTCATCGAAATGTAATTTCTATAGCTTTAATTTGCCTCTTCAGGATTTTGTCTAATATTTCTTTACAAATACTTATTCAATTTTGAACAAATTAATGTGATTTTTTCAGTCTGCTATATCTCGGAAAATTGACGTGATATAAAAAATATTTAAGAAACAAAAAGTTTCATTTTTTAATTATCTATTGGCTGAAATTATTTCAAAATTTTAGAAGGAAATTTTGTTTTACCGTATTTTGTCGACTTCAACATTTTTTGTGTAACAATCATTTTTGGATGCAAAGTTGCATTTAAACTATTATCAAATTTACGATTATGTTTGTCTTTATTATTTGGATGTTTCACGCAAAGCGCGTGGCGGTTTTTCTGAAGAAAGCAAAATTTAATAAATATGCACATATATACATACACGAATACAATTGGTGATATTTTCTATGTATGTTAAAATAAAGTTCATTGTTCATATAAATACGTGTACATGAATTATTATATCGCAAACTGAGCATAGTTGAAATGCAAATCTATATCTGTTAATAATCGCAGCACAAAAGCGTAAATTTGACAAAATAGGATAAAAAAAATTTTCTTCTAAAAATTTGAAAAAATTTCAGCCAATAGACAATTAAAAAATGAAACTTTTTGTTTGTTAAATATTTTTTATATCACGTCAATTTTCCGAGATATAGCAATTTGAAAAAAAATCACAATAATTTGTTCAAAATTAAATAAGTATTTGTAAAGAAAGATTAGACAAAATCCTGAAGAGACAAATTAAAGCTATAGGGATTACCTTTCAATTACACGTTGTACATTTCTCCTGCAATCATTTAAAAAAAAATGGGAGCGGATTGGAAAAGAAAAAAATAATACGAAAAAATGACTTTAGTAAATCGAGCATAGTTCATAGAGAAATGTATATATAGAAATGAAACCACGGCGACTAAGAAGCTGAAAGTCCCCTCTTTAATTCTCTTTTTTTATTTTTCCCGTACGTTAACTTGGCGATGAGATATCAACATTCTAATTTGGCCAAAATTCCGTAAGGGTGAGCTCATACTTTTGAGCGGTACTGTAGATTTGTCAACAAAAAATTTGAGTGTCCACAACCAAATATTGTAGCTACATTAAAACCTTGTAAAAAAATTTCTTTTGCACATTGTGGTGGCTATCGCTATTAAATCACTAAATATAATAAATTTACTTTAAAACTATGCGTTGCACTTATCTTTTCCTTTGATTAAATTTGATTGTATGACGTTTAAGAATACTGAAAAATAGATTTGTGGCAACTTATATACGTATGGAAATCAATTTGTTCACAGCTAAAAGCAAAAGTGACTTTTAGCTTTCATATTCGCACAAAAGCTACATGTAGCGATAAGACACACTTGAGAATTGTCTATAATATGACTTCAATTGAACGTTGAAACGTTAACGAACATAAATAGTGTTCTTATTTACCTCCTGACACGGAATGATCGATTATAAAAAAGATTAATTTTATTGAAATACTACCGTGTGACCATATATATATTTATTACTATTATCTGCATAATAGCTAAAGATGAGTTATGCTTGAATCTTTCTGAAACATAACAATATCTTTAACCAATATGAATAACTTGTTATAAACTACAAACTAAACATATTCTGTCATAGATAAAAAGTTGTTAGTTCATGTCTAATCATTGTAACCATTATTTAATGCAATTATTAAGTGTGACTAGTTTCATAAATTATTTTTGTACATTATATTTTTGTTACAGAAACAAAATGGCGAAATCACATTCTGCAACTAAAGCCCCTCGGAAGCAGGGTATTAAGCAACACAGCCACAGTATGAATCCCGAAAGATCATTAGAAGGTTTAAAAGGTGTTGCTAAACCTCGGACAAAAGCAACAATTAAAAGGTTACAAATGTATCGTAATACGAAAGCAAAACGTGACACTAAAGGAAATATTATTAGCCCAGCCCCGTTTCAAGGTTGGCATCCTTCTGGCACAATGGCACGGGTTGAACCTTCCCAAAGGTGGTTTGGAAACTCACGAGTTATTTCACAGAATGCCTTACAAAAGTTTCAGAAAGAACTCGGAGCAGTAAGAAAAGACCCATACCAGGTTATTATGAAGCCTTCAACCTTGCCAGTGACTTTACTTCAAGAAAAAGCAAAGAATGCTAGAGTTCATATTTTAGATAATGAAAGTTACGACAGTGTGTTTGGTCCAAAAAAACTGAGAAAACGTGTAAACTTAGACGTAATTTCTTATAGTGATTTACAAATGAAGGCAGAAAGTAGAGAAGAAATTTATAGTAAAGATAAGGACACTAAGGATTATGATTTGATTCGTCCAGATGACGGAGTACGAGACGCTCAAAGAGATTGGGTTATGGCAGCAGGACAAAGTCGACGAATTTGGAATGAACTTTACAAAGTAATCGATTCCTCCGATGTTATCCTTCAAATATTAGATGCTCGTGATCCAATAGGTACACGTTCTCCACCTGTTGAAAAATATCTTAAAACCGATGCACCTCATAAGCATTTAATTTTTATTTTAAACAAAGTTGATTTAGTTCCAACTTGGGTAACGCAAAGGTGGGTTGCCATTCTCAGTAAAGAATATCCAACCTTAGCTTTTCATGCGTCTATAACCCATCCATTTGGAAAAGGGTCATTGATCAATCTGCTTCGACAGTTTGGTAAACTTCACACGGACAAGAAACAAATTAGCGTTGGTTTTATTGGTTACCCAAATACTGGAAAAAGTTCAATTATTAATACACTTAGATCTAAGAAAGTTTGCAAAGTAGCACCAATTGCAGGAGAGACAAAAGTTTGGCAGTATATTACCCTTATGCGTCGAATTTATCTGATAGATTGTCCAGGAGTGGTTTATCCGTCGTCAGAAACAGACACTGAGAAAGTTTTGAAAGGAGTCGTCAGAGTTGAACTGGTCCAAAATCCAGAAGATTACATAGCTACAGTGTTAGAAAGAGTGAAACCTGAATACATTGTAAAAACATACAAAATCCCTGAATGGACGGATCATGAAGATTTTCTAGAGAAATATGCTCGCCGATGTGGAAAATTGCTTAAAAAAGGCGAACCGGATATTGCTCAAGCTGCCAAAATGATATTAAATGATTGGCAACGAGGGAAATTACCATTTTATGTTGCTCCACCAGGTTTCGAGGTGCCTCTTTCTAGTTCTGAAACACCTAGCAAAGAAACGGATGAAACTGTTAAGGATTCATCCAATACTGAAACTGAGCGAGATAACGAAGAAGCAAAAACTAAGTCGGACAAGATACAACCTGGTGTAATTCAAGATTTCCGCAAAATCAGAGTTGGTCTGCCATATTCTAAAGAAGATATGAGGAATGATCTAATAAGCACTGAAAATGAAGCTGAAGATAACGAAGCAGATTTAACAAGTCGAAGTGTAAGTCGTTGTACAACCATAAACGACGAATCGATTCAAGAGAGTTCCGAAGACGAAGACGAAGATGATGAAAGTGGAAAACTAGAAATTGATTTATCCGAGGATCAAGAAAATATTGAAGAAACGAGTGTACTCAATAATTCTGAAAATGCTGAAACCAATGGTTCGCTTATGGAATCGCAAAATGAGGAAAGTATGCTTGTAACGGTTGAAAAAGATAATTTAATGCAAAGTGCTTATGACGTGATAGAAGAAGATATAGATTCAAGTGACAGTGAAATGGAAAATATAAAAACAAGTTCGACTAGTGGCAATTTCAAAGTATCGAATGTAAAAGGTAACAAAGGAAGCGAAAATATCGCTGGACAACTAAAATTGAAAAGCAAACAACGAAGAGCCGCAGAAAGGGCTAATAAGAGAAAGAAGATTGGCAGCAACTTCTACGAAGTAACTAACGTTAAAAATAGGAATAGAAACCGAAAAGTTCCTAAAGTAAAACGGTCTTAAATACAAATTATGTTTTTGTAATATGCATATTTTGCATATATGCATCATGTATATATTTTGTATATATTTTGTATATATTATTAAATAAACATTTTATATAAAATTTCTTTTCTCGACAGTTATTAAAACTAACTTACATCAGTAAACAAATTATTTCTCTAGCCATTTTCTTTCTACATATATTTTCACAAATTTTCGTAATCTATCTAGGTAAGTACGATTTTTATTCTGATTTAAAACAACTATCGAAACGTCTGTAAAATTGGTAGATTCCTCAACACTTGCGGTCGCTATTCTCATAGTAAACGGACAATGAGGAAACTCTAAATATGCATCTTTTCGTAGTTGAGACTTGAAATTCGCCCGATTAAAAAGTTTAACGTTACAATTAAATTTCTTCAGGGCTGAAATGAACTCACGATAATACACGTCTAGTAAGAAATCAAAATAATCGGTCATAACAGCCAAGGTTGTAGCTGTGCAAAGAAAATATATTAATTCTCTTAGAGGACTCAAAAATAAAAAATTATGAAAATCGATAAATTTTACATTGTCGATATTGCCACTACTGTCACGATGAAACAATATATTATTAGTCCAAAAATCTGAGTGAACAATCGTCGACCAGGGTTCTACGGGAGTGGTGAACCAATATTGCTTGTTGTACTGCTTCATCGCTTCTTTAATCTGCGGTGCATAGTTTTGAAATTGAAGATCATTGGTCATTGTCTGTGCCAAAGATTCCACCATTTCACTCAATCCAGTATCACAAAAATCGCAGCACTTTGCCCGAATTTTTAAAATTTTAAAATATTCCGGATTCTTATATTTAATTGCTATGCCGAGGGCATGAAATCTTGCTAGCGATTGCAGGGCTTTTTTCGAATGTTTCAGATCTAAACCTAAATTTTATATTTATTAATATGTACAAAGTCGATAAAATTATAAGCTTTAAACACAATTTTTTTTATATACAGTAGGACCTCTCTTATTCTAATTAGTAAAGTTTTACAAGATGGCGCCGACCTCTCTTATTCTAATTTTCCCCCTACCCCCACTTACTTTGCTTGCGAGCTTGTGATTCGTGGACAATATTTTTCGTTGACTTTTCGTGTGATAGTGGGAGAAGACTTGTGGGGGAACGATTAGAATAAGAGAGGCTGGACAATTAGAATAAGAGAGGTCCTACTGCAATACGAAGAAAACAGTTATACTGAGCGCTCCTCAAAAAAAATGATCCTGGAAACAAGTTTGTTAATATTTTCAGTTTTATTTTATGTTACGTTATTGTATACAGCCCAGCAAACGAAAATGGATTGGAGATATGGATTCATTTTCATAAAACTGAATCCGAGGTCTTAAGTTTTTCAATCCCTGCGAATCCAAAAATAATATTTGCCTAAAATAAGAGGATCCTCAATCCATGTGAATCACTGTGAGGGATTCATACAGAATTTTTCTATTCCCTGCGAATCCAAAAATAATATTTCCAAAAACGAGAGGATTTTCAATACATGTGAATCCCTGCTAAGGAATTCGATTTTAATTTTTTCAATTCCTGCAAATCCAAAAATAATATTACCAAAAATAAATGGATTTTCAATGCATGTGAATTCCTGCTGTTGAATTCGAGCTTCATATCAATCCTGGGAATCCAAAAATACTATATTATAATATTATTTTTGGATTTGCGGGGATTAGAATAATGAAAACCGCGGATTCAATTTCATCAAAATGAATCCATTTCCGTTTACTGGGAGTTAATCGAGTAATTTATATAAGCTTTTAAATAAACATCTCATAAGAAAATGTTAACAAACCGGTACCCATAATTTTCTTAAAAGCAATAATCGATTGAGTTCATTTCTTGTGGCTATTCTATCGTATTAGTATCTTTTGTTACAGTTTCTTTTAAAGGTCTCACATTTGAGCTACGTTTTAAAAAATGACCACCACAAAAATTCGCTAAATGCTTATAATCGAAAATGGATTCAGAGTGGGATTCAGATGGATTCAAAAAGAGTGTTCAATTCATGATTTGTCCAAATCTTATCCCTATCCAAAAATAATTTATGAAAATATTGAATTCTGCTGAATGCAGAAAATAGGAATCAAATTAATCCCAAATTATACGCTTGAATCCAAAAATAATACCGTCGAAAATAAAAATAAAGGTGGATGCCTTAGATTCCAAAAATAATATTGTCGAAAATTTAATGCAACTGAATATCTCGGAATCCAAAAATTCGAATTGAAACCAGTCTCTACGAGTCCATCGGAATTCAAAAATAATATCCGTGGACAAATCACGAATTAAAAGTAATTAGAAGGCATTTAAATTTCAATTCTTCCGAATCCATTTCCGGTTACTTGAAAAGTTATAAATAAAATAAAGTTTAACGTTCGAAACATAAAGCATGAAGATATTTTATTTCTAATTTTAATAGAAAGACAGTGAAATAACCCAGTAAATGAAAAGGAATTCAAAGGGATTGACCAGTTCCAAATTTGTCAAAAAATGAATTTAAAGGAAATCTATTCAGTTTCCTCTGTACTCATTTGCATTAATTTTTTGTTTATTATGAACCAATGAATTTGAGAATTAACCAGTAATAACAAATTTTGAATAAATACAACTCTGTTTTCCAGTCTATAAAAAAGTTAATATATAGTGGTAATATTTGAGAAGCGCCCATTTTTTAAATCCCAATAAAACAAAAAGTATACGAAAAATCTGTGTACGATTTAGTACGAAATAAAGACTGTTCCTTTTCCGCTTTTTCAGTTACGAATGCGAGGATAACATAAACGCACATAACCTCAAAGAAACGATTACTTTGGATTATCGAATGATTTGAACTCAAAACTCTAATACAGAACATTTCTTCGAGAATTATGAAAATACGGAAAACGGTATAATTAAGTCTTCGATTAAATTGACAGATTTTAAAGCCGCAACAAATAAATTGTTAGAACGCGTTAAATACGGTATCGTATAAGATCAAATGAATTCAATTCTGGAACTACAGGTTGCATAAAATAGTATGAATTCGAATAAGAATCTCGGATGATCAAAAAGTCACTAAAAAAAAACAGAATGCAAAATATCGATTCCGTATACTTTCTGGTTTATTGGTTTAACTACTAAAGTAATTAAAAATTACAATTTGACGAGGGAAAAAAGATTTAAAAACTGAAAATAGTGCTGACCTATGCGTCTATCAACGCTGTAAAAGCCACGAGCAAGAAGATTCTCCAGAAGTATTACAGCATCCTTATCAACTTCATTGACTTTCATTTTCAACGAAAGCCGCGCCCCATAAAATTCCGGAGCAATGTCCAATGTTTCCTCTTTTGGTACACCAAATTCAATTTCCATTTGTCGAAAATGTGGAATCAAATTCGCGTAAAAAAAGATTTCCTTTTTGAAAGTTGAAGAGTTATCAAACATTTCCCTTTCGATCTCTGTCGAAGGAAGCATTTTCGTAATAAGATGTAGATCTTCTTCCAAGGCATCTGACTTTTTTTTTACAATTACATGGACGTTTAATAATGTACTGCCACAATTTTCACCACCCGAGAACAACAATTTTGCCGTTGACTTAACAACGGTCAACTCCTCTCCAAATTTTTTTCGCAATACAGATTGCACATCTCGTAAAATAATTTGGTCATCAAATTTTGTGGACGGTCCAGGTACTGACATTTCATAATATTTAATCGTATAATTTCGTGCACTATAAGATGGGCAAGGTAGGCCACTGATGTGAGATACGCATTAGCCGCAATGTTGCTATGGAAAACGTGACTTGTTTGGTAAATACATGTTCGCATGTTGCGCATGATGGGTATTCTATAGGAAAACTTATTTTCGGAATAGGGTAAAAGTGTGATAAATCATAGTGTCAAATTAATTAAACTTTAATTTTTGTATACGATAAATATATAGATTAAAATCTTGGTTTGAATAAATGCACTGATAAATTAATATAATTATATGATTCCCAGGAACTGTTAATCCTAATTCTTTTTGTTAATCCTGGCGATATATTATTTTTATAATATTTAGTGTAGTACAGCTTATTACTCTCGTTTATATGGATTTAATATTAACCCGTAAAAAAGAGAATAGCTTCCGGAAGTAGAAATAAGTTATTACGAACTCGATTAAAATCAAGTTTCCCAGACAGCAAAATAGAAAAGAGTTTTGAGAATTGAGAGAAAATGATATCGAATTGGGCTCTTAAATAAGTCAGATGTCTCACATTCGGAGGATTTTTTGAACATGAGTTCATAAATATCTCATAATGACATCTGCTGTCTGGGCATAGTTATTGGCCTTTGCAAAAAAGTCCTCAAAAACTGCGCCTTTTTATTCAATAAAAAAATAGGGTTTGGAAATTGGCTTTCCTTTTCCTTGACATAATTCAATAGAATAATCTTAAAAATAAAGAGTCATGTCTTTATCATTTGGTTTATGGCGAAAATGGGTAACAATATTGTTGTTCGATGTTATTCGCGATTTCTGCGAGGTTTCTGAGCGCCACGGCCGTTAGAGCATAATATGTCTGCTTTGAAAAAACTACAAGAGAGATCTGGGAACTTTACAAGATAATAACGTCAAATTTTTTAGACGATTTCGGAATTGCTCTTTTTGATTTTTCAGTTTATAAAGTCTTTAAAAAAGGTATTGCAATATATTTTTAACTTTATTTTATCACGTTCTTCCGTAATGATTTTTAATTTTGTAAAAATCAATCTATATAGAATATTGATGAACCCAATAATTATTGAGCCTCCGGAAAATAAAACAGCGATACAATTTTTTGGAGCGTTTCATTTGGCATAATGTCCAATAAGAAAGTGATGAATAAAAGTGCACTTAAATACAAAACCGTGGTTTTGTGTACATCGATTTTTAACAGGGGCCCTCTGAAACGCTCCAAAAAATGTTATGTGCTGTTTTACTTTTCAAGTGGCTTAACTGTACTGAACAGTTGCGGAGAAAGACATTATCCGCCATTTTATATGTACGCCACTTTGATAAAGTGATTGTATGTAGTTTACACGTATTTCGTAACTACTAAAGACGATGTATGAGATTTAGAATCGATCGGATTCATTTTGTACCCACCCAGACAACCAGCTAGCTGCATATTGCCGCATATAAGGGGAAAATCAGGCGGACGATATGTCGGCAGAACTACGGAATATGCGTCATCACATATACAGCAAAGGACCCCGCACACTTTAGCTTGATTTGCGGGCCCGGTTAAATTTCCTGAAACTTCGCTAAGTTGTAGTCCAGAACAGGCCGAACAAAAGTTCTATATGGTAAAAGCCCCAAAAATCAATAGTTTTCGAGATAAAGTACTATACGATATAGTCCGGGCGTACGATATAGGCCCCCGGATCCGAGACTTTCGCATTTATTTTTTATATGCGACAACAATATTCATAGGTTTTTTTGGTCGCTGATTACGAATGTGATATCAGATTTTAAAAATTCAAAATGGCGGATCCAATATGGCGGACAATTTTTGAAAAATTAAAGGAAATCGCTTGAAACTCATTATTCTGGGGTTTTTGGGGTCGCTGATCACGTATCTGATATCAGATTTTTAAAATCTGTTATCACATTCGTAATCAGCGACCAAAAAAACCTATGCATATTGTTGTTGCATATAAAATATAAAGGTAAACCTTTACAAAATGGGCATCCTCGCAAAAAAAAATTTAAGTACAGTATTTTCATGTAATTTTGCCCGCTGATTACGAATATGATCATAAAAATTGGGGGTCGGACGTACTGAAGCCGCTATCTTGAAAAAACATCCAAAAAACGGGTATTTTTGTAGTTTTTTACATTTATTTTAAAAAATACTAATCTGACAAAAAAATGTTTCAAACAAAAAATGTAGAGCAAAAAATTCTCTACAGAAAAGATATAATACATTTTTTTTGAAATACTAACGATAAGCTCGCAAATGAGTATTGAACGTGCTCAAAACGAGGTTCTGGGCATTTTCATTATATATCGTATAGTCTTATGTAGTGCGATGGGTACAGGGACATTGAATGCTTCCTTAGGTTCGATCGTTACCTACATCTGGATGATTAGATATCAGGTCAGTAGAAAAAAGTGGGGTCTGGGGGGTGGAGCCCCACAGTACGTAAGCACTTCCTATTAGGTTCACGCAGTGGTAATTACAGAGACATGTATTTCACATGGGTTCGATTGTTACAAACATCTGTTGGTTAGAGGTTAGGCTAGTATAAAAACGGGGGGTCTGGGGGGCGGAGCCCCCCAGCACGCAAGCGCGTCTTAGGCTCACGCATTGGTAATTATAGGGACACGCACTTCCCATGGGTTCAATTGTTACAAACATCTGTTGGATAGATGTTACGCTAATGTGTGAAGTATATGACCCTGTAATTACTATTGCTTGGGCCTCTGGAGCGATTGCATTCTGGGGGGCTCCGCCCCCCAGACCCCCATTTTTATACTAGCCTAACCTCTAACCATCAGATGTTTGTAATAATCAAACCCATGAAATGTATGTGTCCTTATAATGACGACTGCGTGGGCCTAGGGCGCAAACTCGGCTAAAGACGTAAACAAACATTACCGTCACATTCATCGCTGTTTTACGTGCTGCCCTTTGTGATTACGAAAAAAATTTATTCGACCATTTTTATACAAAATTTTACGCTCTACATTTTTTGCTGGAAACTAGCAATAAAAACTATTTATAATAATCATAAATTACGTCCAATTTGTCACAATTATAACGTCTATATTAGACTATAGACGAAACTCCAATTCTGTGAAAGTGTGTAGATTGTGTGCAGCATTAAAAACAGTTGAAATTAAAAAAAATGCAGTTGCGATTAAAAATTGTAATTGTAAAAAAATGTAATAAGTTCGAAGTATTTGTGGAACTATATTCGGAGTTTTAAAAACGATAAATTTAACATTTTATTAACAGATTAAATGTATTTAGTACCAAGTCTATTTCTTCTTACGGTGTCATAGTATTATCCGAAACCTGGTTACATGCAGTTACGGATAAAGTTAATGTTGTCCCTGTATAAATGTCTGCAAACTTGGATACGAATCTCATTATAGAAATCACGCAAAATGATGTTCTCAAAGAATGGGGTGCACCAGTAAAATTTTTGTATTATTTTTTATTATTTTAAATAATAATTTAGGTCATAAATAACACAAATAAAATCTAAAAAACAATTAATTCATTAACTGCAATGCAACAATCTCGATCAATGAACATTGATACTAAAGTTGCGGGAATACAGAGCATGAAGATTTGTCTCAACTTTACGCATATGGCTACAAGCCTTTTAAGCATACATCTCAACCTCCAATGATCGTGGATGGCAGACCTACTGTTCTTGTTTCATTACCACCGGAATCAACATCTGCAGATTCTTCATCCACTGATTTGCAAAACTACCTTTCACTTGTGCACTCAAATGTAAGACATCCCCATCTTACCCAAATTAAAAATTTAATATCTCCGAATGATTTTGATTTCTTTTGCAAATTGGCTTGATCGGTTTATTCCGGGCGAAGCAATATCTATCGATGGCTACATTCTCTTGTTTGATCTGATAGGAATAATAGATGCGGAGGAGGTGTAGCGATCTATTTTACAAATCATTTTAGGTGTATCCAACTTTTAATCAATGAGGAGGAATTTGGCTTGGGACAACTTTGGTTATCCCTTCATTATCACAATAATAAATTTTTGTGTGGTGTATTATATAGACCTTCCTATTTTTCGCTTCAATGCCTGTATACTTGATGTTATAATATTGTAACAAATTCGGTTAAAGTTAATATTGCTTATGCGCCCAAAGAATTTCAGTTAGCAGACTATTACTTAATTGGATGCGGTATTGGTAATTTCCGTCCCCGACATTATCATTTGTCACTATGCGCGATTTTAACAATTTAGATGTCGCTTTATTCAACCAGGCTGCGGGATATTATCCATTGGGAGTAGACATATAAAACAAAATTTGCTTATTAATACTGGAATGATGAAGCTATTTGCATCGTTAAAAACAATTTGTGTTTCTAAATCTTATGTATCATGGATAATCTCTTTCCGACCTCTCATTAGAAAACGTAACTTAGCGGAAAAAAAAAAAAAAGAAAAGACTAAAAAGGAACACTGTTAAAAATGTTTATAATGATACAAATGTATTGAAAGTTTTTTACGAATACGTAATGTAATTTTACAAAACGGACCTCGTAAATTTAAAACTCGTGTATTGTACATTTTCTGTGTACGTTTTGTAAAATTACAACACATTTTTCTAACATATGTCTACTGTTAAAAAAACCCCGTGATACAGAGCCAACGTCCTTATAGCGGCATGCCGTAGAACTAGAATGACAATACAAGTGTTGTAAAGTCTGGCAACTTTATAAAGCAAATTTATACATACGTATTGCAAGTCTACAACATGTAGTATATTTTTACAATACAGGTCTACTAATCGTATCATACGTTACATGAATAATTATAGATTTACAATGCACATTTTTAAGGGTGACGTTAATCAACATTGACAATAAGAACAGAGATTATTTATTTTTCATTCAAATTGATACTTAGAAATAGACCGATACACACCAAGAATATCTATATACATAATTGATTAATTCAAAAGCGGTCGAAAAATAAACAATTAATTAAGAACAGAGAGGAAAGCTTATATTGAGTGAATTGTCTTTATTGAATCAGAAATATTTTTGGTCTGCGGCCAGATACCTTCGTATCTGAAAACAATTTCTCCAGAACTATTTTATCATTTAAATGATTGGAATATTATAAGCAGACGCAAGTCGTACAAAATCCTGATCTTATAAACTTTTTCAGCTTGCAGTTTTCAAATGAAATTCGAGATGATGTATCTTCCTCGTTTAAAGACATTTCCCAGACATCAAAATAAAAAAGAGTTCAGAATGATTTCGAAATATGCTCTAAAACAAGTCAGATGTCCTACATTCTCAGAGTTTTCTGAACATGATGCCATGCAATCTTTATGAATTCACGTTCAGAAAATCGTCAGAAAGTGGACATCTGACTTCTTTT
This sequence comes from Trichopria drosophilae, assembly GCA_030407085.1. Taxonomy (NCBI): domain Eukaryota; kingdom Metazoa; phylum Arthropoda; class Insecta; order Hymenoptera; family Diapriidae; genus Trichopria; species Trichopria drosophilae. Next base: position 55,004,393 of record CM059583.1, read on the forward strand.
AGAGCACATTTCGAAATCATTCTGAACTCTTTTCTATTTTGCTGTCTGGTTTCTTTTGCACAATTATTAATCGTGCAAGAGTGCAACCAGGATTAAATGCGCCGGTTCCGGGGGAATGTTTTAAAAGATTTACGAGTACCGTTTGCTGCAGATCTTGCATATCGTATACATTATATAATAGTCAACGGTTCACCTGTGGTCTGGAAACATCCAAAAAGTAAATACCAACAATATCTAAAACATTTGCGGTCAATTAGTCGTCTTCCAATATTTTCCAAAATCATTGAGGAATGTAGTTCTTAGATTATTTCGATAAAGTAAACTTATTCACAAACAATCTGGATCCCCATCGTTATTTAAGTATATGTCACACTTGTTGTGTTTCTAAAAAGTGCGTTCTCGTATATTGTACCAGCTATTTTCAATGCGCTACCATTAAGTATTACAAAAATAGTCGAATTTTCCTTAATTTTCGCGGCTAAAGTTAAAGAATTTTATCTGCAGCGATAAATATCATGAATATCTCGAAAGTGTTATTTACATGTAACCTGGTACTTACTCATCATTTAACTGTTTGTTTTTTTTATTTTTATCAATTATTTTGTAAGTCTATATGCGTTGAAATGTGCTATTATGTTTATTAATTCACTTTTAATCGAAATCCTACGTTAACTGGAACAGCGTCAACTCTGTCTCTCGTTTGGCATATAAAATCACAATTATGCACGTTTGATTGTAAAGATGATTATTTGCTAATACAAACATTTAATAACAATAACATCAATAAAAACAACAACAACAATAACAGTAAAAATAATAATAATTCGATGTTCTACAGTTTTTATGTTGAAAAAAATATGATCACTTTTTGTTATTACTGTCAACAATATATTCATTATTTTTCCTTCTAAACGAAAGAAAAAGTGAATACTTATTATCCGGAACGAATTATCATTCAATATTGTGTTTGAGTTTTACTGTTGAATATTAATTAATACACATAATTATACATATATATATATATATATATATATATATATATATATATATATATATATATATATATATATACATGGATCATAATATATATACATAATAATACATGGATCACATATTATATGATATACAATCGCAATAATGGGTCATATTTATGGATGGTGATATCGGTTTAAGTGATATAAAAACAGTTTTTGAAATAGAAATATATTTAATCACAGTTTCTTTATATATACAAGTAAAAAAACTCAATGTAACTACATTAAAACAGTAAGTATTTTACACATTAAAATATACAACAGTCGTCAACTATTTCACTTTATTTATATATGTGTTTGATATATAAGTTGTTCTTGCAGCGTGAGCAAACTTTTCAGCGTCTAGAGGATCCTTAAATGCATTTTCCATTATCAGTCGATCACTTATTTTACAAGATCCTTTGATTACATCACGAAATTGGCCGACCGTCATCCCGGCTAGTAGAGGCGACGATGCATAACTTGTCCAGAATATGTCAAACATTTCATCAATTGTTGATGGGAACAGAGATACTTTTTCATTGTACACATAAAAATGTTTCTTCACGTAATCAACGAATGATTCCACAGAAATAACAGGTTTAAGTGGGAGCGTATTTTCTAAATCTAGATCGTCGACATAACTAAAGAACCATTTAAATAAAGAAATCAATCGTTTTTGGTCAATTTTCTGTTGTACCTTGTTTAATCGCGGTTTGTCTATTGTTTGGATACATCGATTATTTACATCGACAGTAATTTCTACGGTGTAGTAATACTGTAACATACATTCGAAGCAACAGCGTTCTTCACCGTCCAGCTTAAATAAAGGTCGTAAGGTTTTTGGACTGATTTTCATCGAAGATAGATCTCTGTGTCCACCGTAAAAAGTATGCACAAACTTTTCTATAGAAACGTTTGAAATGTTGCTTAAAAAGTTTTTCATTATTGGTCTTTTATTGTAATCATAGTCTAAAAGTGCTAGCAATCTGACGTCCATCGTTTCTTCTTTCGGCACCCAGGTAAGAAATCCATATTTTGAAGTTACGAAGTATTTGGACAAAATCCAGTGAGTTCTATCGTTGTCTTTATCGATGGTTTTAAATTCTGCAATACACTGGAAAATAGCTGCTCTTTCATTAGCAAATGTCTTTTTACTTTCTTCGATTTCTTTGTTTTCTGCTATTTCGACAATGTCCAGCATCATTTTAACTGCTTCAATAGGATATTTGAAATTGCGTAATTCTTCAAGCCGAAAACTATTAGATTCAGCCAGTAACTCCGAACTTATAATGGAGCTGTAGTAGCATGCTACGTGTAATGGTACAGGTGTAAAAGGAGTTCGCATATTGATATTGGAAAACACAATGTGAACCTTTTGTTTATTGGTACGAATACGGTTTATCACATATTCCCGAAGAAGAATCTTGACATCATTTTCGATCCAAGCACATTGACAGGCAGCCTTCCAAAACATATAATACCATAAAACAATGGGAGTGTTTACTTTTTTACTTTGAAAAAATAAATGCATTAAAGCGTTGTCGTTGTAATCGTTAAATTGGTCACTTAAGAAAATCCCCATGCATATTTGCCTAGTAGTTGGATTACGTATCATTGCCGCATGATTACTTTCAGTATTGCGTTCAATCAGTTGCCGATACGAGTCAACAGAGATCACTGTTCCGAGAACATTAGAAAGACTCTCTGAGAGAACTGAACTCAGTGGACAACTTATGACCCTCCTAAAAATCGTGGATGAGCCTTCAAATAAATATTTTTGAATAAGATCAACTTTGTTGAGCAGGAGCACGGGTTGATTGTCAGTGTCTTCTAATGTAATTGGATCAAGAAAGTCGCAAGTGGGATAGGAGTCCACAATGCTTTTTTCATTATTGGCATTTTCTTCGTCGTTTTCGGGACAAACGATATCAACGTCTTCGGTTTTTTGAACAGATAATTGCGACCTAATAGCATTCAAATTCATATCCCTTCCTCGGCTCAAAATATATCCTACCAATGCGTCAAAAGCTGAGCTTACTTCTTTGAGTTCTGCCTTAAAAATGGAACCGGTCAAAAACAAGTAATAACAAGATTTTTCAATATTTTCACACAGATCTTCAATAGTATCTAAGGTTAAAGTAGCAGCGTTTTCTTCTTTACTCCTTATTTCATTTAAAAGTCTGTTCTTCGTCTCGATTAGAGAGTCGATTTCTTTAACAGCACTGTTTTGACTAAACATTTTCTTCAGGGTGATATAATCTTGCAAAGATTTCAATTCGTCATCTAAATTCGAGACGTTTAACTTTTCATAATTGTAAGGTTTTGACATGTCAGCTTGGAGTAAAGGTTCACTAAAATTCCCGTTAAAATAAACCGTGGCATTGCAGTTTCTCATAAAACCAACAGCCACTGACATGTTAGGTGTTCTATTGACGATCATCACTGACATTTGAGTAATATTAAAACTTTCAGCTTCGAACATACACCGCATTAAATCTCCTTCATATATTTCGCCATCGGTGAGTAACCACAAGCGTATTGGAATAGTGGTAACTATTGTTTCCGGTGACAAATTTAGAGTTTCTGCTGATGTCCTTCGTAACATCTGAAGTATTGTATCAGGTTGTGTTCCACCTGCACCGCGAAGATTTGTGCATATTTCTTCGAGTTGCTGCGCATCAACTAATTGTGCGAAGCTAGACCATAAAATGTATGCATTCTTTTCTCCAGCATATGTATTATCAAACAACTTCCAAAATTTTCGACCGCATTCAAAATAATTCCGATTGAAGCTTGTCGAACCCGAAAAATCCCAGGCCAATACATTTAAACTCTCCATTTTTAACACTTTTCCGTATATTAATTAAGTCCAAAACTCGAAATCTATGATGTGTATACAGGCTGAAAGTTTAATCCACGTGACACTCGCATGGAAAAGTACTTCGGAAACACCGGTGTCGTCATCATAGAATGCACAGCAATACTAAGTTCATGCTAAGCTCTCCACGACTCCACCGCGTGAGATGTGCATGTTTTCACGAAAGTTAGTAGATATTTTCAGTGACTCATCCAGCTGACGCATTATTCACTGTCAATGCCAGGGGAAAACCCTACCTGACCCTACAATATACATAGACATATACAATATATATGTGTTATATTAATGGGAATTTCACCCGAATTATAGAATGAAACAAAAATGTTAATCTAAATTATTTGATAAAAAATATTATCTGTTTGTATATTCGCCTGTCTTCTTATTAATCAGTTCTCAATATTATACAGTGACCTAGATTATATATGAAAGCTATTAGTAGAACGCCGATTGGTGATTACCGACGCAATGTTCGTCAAATTAAAATACAAATCGATGGCGTAATAAGTTTTCTGTGTATTTTTTTGGTCGTTAAATACGAAAAACCAAAAATAATTTAGCGTTATCGTATTCAATTAACAAGTTGGTGATAAACCTGTCGAATCGTGTTCATTCTTCCACATGCAATAACTATTAAAAATAATTATTATATAAATTTAATAAACGTGTTTTTATTGCCAGTAAATAAAAATCCAAAATTATAATTGGAATCTTTTGAAACTGGTTTCAGCTAATATATATAAATAAACAATATTAAATTCCAAGTATAAGGCGAAAATTCACTGAAAATCAATTGAAATTCATTAAGGGTTTCTGAATTCGTTTTTTTGCTACTGTAATAAATTTAAATGAAAATAATTATTTTGTGCTTTTTTTCAATTAAATAATTCAAATAATTCATACGAAGCACAAATATATATTTGGTTAATTGAACTTAATTTAACCCGAAACTGTTTTAATTTTTTTTAATTAAAATTCGTCCAGGGCGTTATTTTTTAATTCCACTTTCTTCCTATTCAACATAATTGAATTTAACAACTTTAACAACTTAACGTTGAGATGTGCTGATTTTCTGAATTAATTTTAACCTCTTACATATAAAAAAGGTACACATCTTTCAAACGGTCCATGTCCTACCATTTTTTCTGTTGCTCATATGAATGGCATGGTCGAAATTGAAAAAAAGATCTTTAACTCTTTTGGAAAAAATACCCAAAAAATGTCCTTATCGAAGATTAATTTTGTTTCAATTATGTTTTTTTTTACTTATTGGAATTCTAAGTATCACAAAAGGTATCAGAAATATGAATTATATTATACTTTTGTATATGAAGAGAACATTTGTAAAAAATATGTCCGAATTTATTTGATTCTGCAACGATCATTTTAATTTTTTACTTGACATATTTTTGGGGATTTTAAACATTCTTCTATTTTGTAATTTTGTTGTTTAATTTAACATTTTAAAAACAATAAAAATATTCTATAATTAAATTAATGTGTTTTTTTACAAGGTTCGCAGTAATATAATTGACAAATATTGATTCCATTGAATCACTAATGGTATTGCTTGAATGATTTTTGTTAATGTAGCTTACATTTATTGATTTGGAAGTAATTATTGTATTATTATATTTACACTATATAACACAAGATTATATCAGCGAAATTATAATTGAGGCACAGTATCGTAGAATCGGCTATGAATCATTTTCGTTGGCCACACGATTTGATAACTCCAAATTGAAATTTCGTTGTTCCAGAAAAATTGATGCTATTAGTCCGGTGACTGGAGAGAAAATACGAAAAAAACTATGAAATTCTTTCAAGCCACACCGATTTTCCTGCAAATGTGGATTTAGGCTCTATTTACTCCCTACTTCAAAAGTTGACCATGTGCCAGGGTTTGCTTTTGATTTTTAAAGGGTGAAAACTACCCCTACTGGAAAATAATTGTAAAATTCTAGATTCGGACGTGTATTCGATTGAAATCGTCATAAAATATGCTGAATGAATGTCAAAATAAATTAAGAGACAAAAGTAAACATTTATTGAATATTTTCGCCCCCCTCCAAAAAAAAACACTCCTACTCGAAAATCATTGTAAAATTGTAAATTCGGATTGAAATCAACCATAAGTAAGTTGAATGAATGACCAAATACAATAAAGGATATATATATAAATTTATTATTCACGATACGTTTCGCCCGCGAGAACCACCCCCTCCCTACTGAAAATTGTCATATGATATATCATATGACATGTCATATGTGAAATTGTCTTATGACATCATATGACAAATCATAAGACATATGAATTGACTTTAGATTTTATATCCAGTTTCAGAACTCAATTTTGTAGTCTAAATGTGACAACAATTTTGTTCATGACCCATACTTATCTCACACACTGATAGATCTCACATAAGTTGAATTGTCAGCTGTATATCATATGACATCATATGACATATCACATGAGAAATCATATGACATATCATATGGGAGATCATATAACATATCATATGACTTTTGCATTTTTTAAAGGAAGGTACAGAATCGCGTATCAGGGTTTGAGAATTTCATGTATCATATATGATATATCATATGACAATTTTCAGTAGGACTGCGATAGTTAAATGAAATTGAACAAGATCTCAAAAAAGTTGATAGTGTACCACAAATTTATAATTATTTTTAATTTGTTTTCTTTTTATAAAATCACAAAAATGTACTGGCTTCTTTACGTGGGCTGCGGGCACACTTTCTCTGGGCACACAAATAAATTCGTTACCTGCGGGTATATATACGTGTGAGTGAACAGATGTTTTCAGTTTGTTGGCAGACATGCACAAGTGTAAGTAAGCGTAAGAATGCTACATGGAAATACAACTGAACCTCCTGTGATCAAAAGGGCATACACGCAAATTCGGCCGGAAAACTTTTGTTCAATAGTTGATTTTTAAAAATATTTCAAATTTAAATTTTATTTCTTAATCCATATACAGAATGAAATGGCCTATATTTTTTTCCTTTAAACAAATTTCTCGTGGTAACTTGCTGAATTTTAGAAATTTCGGAATAAAACAAAATGAAGTTTAATAAGTATGGTTATAGGGTAGACGTTTCCGAAAATAAATAAAGAAAAACAAAGTTAATATGTTTATAAACAAAAAAGATATCCATTTTTTTTTGCCAAGAAAATGTAAATTCTCGGTATCGTAAACTTTAAGCGCTTCGTTTGACGAGCGAATTTCGAGCTACCGAAAACTTCGAATGAGAAAGTTGTTCATTAAGATACGAAGAAGTTTTTTGGAAAATTTCATAAAAATCGGACTATTAGAAAAAAAATGTTGATTTATAAAGTTTACGGCGCGGATGAAATAATTTCGAACTGGAGTGTTCTGGTTTTCGCGTTTGTCTGGGTAGTTGCTGTTTTATTGTTTACACAAACAAGTATATGTGTATCTTACGGGAAAAGTGCCTTGCAATAATTATTAAGTATATAAAACAAAAATCGTGTTTTAGAAATATCTATAAATATATCGAAAAGTTTCCAGGACATAAATAAAATATAGCAATTGAAAGAACCATAGACATAAAATGACTAAGCTATCATAGATTTATTATAAAAATTATTTATTATAAAAAGTCAAAAATAAAAGACGTTGAAAGCCTATTGACTTATGTTTGTCCTTCTGGATACGCATTTTTTAAAAACTATTTTTCTCAAATTACTAAAGAAAATGAAACCACAGAAGATTCTGACGATTCTGACGATTCTGACGATGAAAGCTGAATGTTATAACACTACCTACGTTAGAGACGCAAGTATGTATAATAAAAGGTTTTATTCCCTGTATAACTAATTGAGGTATTTTTATGTTTATATTTTAAAATGTTTAAAATAATTTATAATTTAGTATTTTTAAATAATTGTAATTAAAATTATAATTTTATAATGAATCTAATAAATCTTACAAAGTCATTTTACATCTTACAAAGAAATTATTTCATCCGCGCAGTAAACTTTATACATCAACAATTTTGTTTCTAATGGTCCAATTTTTGAAACTTTCTCAAAAACTTCTCGTATCTTAAACGAACAACTTTCTCTTTTGAAGTTTTCGGTAGCTCGAAATTCGCTCGTCAAACGAAGCGCTTAAAGTTTTCGATACCGAGAATTTACATTTTCTTGGCAAAAAAAATGGATACCTTTTTTGTTTATAAACATATTAACTTTGTTTTTCTTTATTTATTTTCGGAAACGTCTACCCTATAGCCTCCATTTTGTTTTATTCCGAAATTTCAAAAATTCAGCAAGTTACCACTAGATGAAGTGAAAAAATATCGAAAATTTTTACTTTTCAAAAACTTGGTTTTTCTTATATATTAAGAAAAGTAAAAACCCTATCAATTTTTTTTAAAGAAAAAAAATATAGGCCATTTCATTCTGCATATACACTGTAAAAAATGATGGTGTAAAATTATACTTACAGAATTTTAAAATTGCAGTATGATTATCATATATAAGTAGTGAAAATCACCAACTCTCAACTCTGAGCGGTGTAAAATTACAATTCCACTAGGAATTTTACCACTATCGTAGTCATTTTACAATTTTGTTGTAACTCCGTTCAGAGTATGTAATCTACAAGACCCTCTCTGAGCGTAGTAATTTTACTACTGCAGAAGAGTAATTTCACTACTTTGAAAGTCGTAATTTTACTATATATGCTAGAAGTGGTACATTTACAAGAGCATTGTAATTTTACAATCTTCGTAGGGGTTTCCTTTCCTTCAGAGTGGGTCTTTCTGATTACCTATTGCCATAGTAATTTTACACTAAAATTTTTTACAGTGTAGATTAAGCAATTAAATTTAAATTTAAAACTAGTGTTGGCGTGGTGCCTCGCTCTCTTGGCCGGGGAACAAAGTTCCGAAAATCAACATACCGAAAGCCCAAAATTTCGATATACAGTAGAACCTACGATATCGCAAACGGTCGGTTCCAGCATACCTACGATATCGCCAAAAGAAACCCCTTCTCCTTGTACCCCTTCTCTATATACCTCGCGCCCCTATTTCGGAGACGCGCATGCGCTTCTCTATATGTATGTGTGTACGTATGTAATGCACAGACGATGGTGGGGGGGAAAAAACTTTCCCTCTTTTGGCGATATAAGAGGTTCTTCATTTGCGATATCATGGGTTTGGCGATATCCGAGTTTGCGATATCGTAGGTTCTACTGTAACATGGATCCAGCGTGTTTGTCTTCACTTTGTCTTTGAAAATTTGGCAAAAAGAAAGCAAATTAAAATACTTTGGACTCACGCAATATCGAAATTTTAGCCTTTCGGGGTTTTGATTTTCGGAACATTGTTCCCCGGCCGCTCTCTTCGCTCGCTCAGAAACTTCGACCCACTGGAGAGTCGGCTATTCCTTAGTACTCGTTCGTTTACTAACAGCTTTCAATTATAATATAAAATTATATCGATATTTGGGGGTCCAATCATATTTAGGTCCAAGTGGCTTCGATAGATATGTTACACCAACATAGTGTTTCTTATATGTATGAAAATTGAAAATGAGCATTTTCAAAACTTCGATCCCGACAACAGGCCAGCCGTAGTATTAATAAATAAAATTTGCAAAGCACTTGTATTGTAATAGACTATTCGATGTTTACTATGTTTTACTAATTATTGTCTGTATTATTATGATCTCATATATACAATATATATATACACATAATTCGTCAAAGATATCTTGAAAGTGTCGAAAAGATCTCTGACGGATATCTTTTAGATATCTATAAGACATCTTTTAGATATATCGAAATAGTTTCGTATCAAGGGCGTAAAAGAACTTATGCGCTCGTAGATGATGACCGCGCCCGAGGGGCTGGCGAAGACTACCACGGGCGGGTAACGGGTCGAAACGTCGAAATTTGATGAAAAACTATAGGGTAATTTTTTTGCCGAGGTGACCAAATTCAATACTTTTTTCAGACAATAGTCATAAGCATTTTAAACCAGTTTTTATGGCATTATCGTTGATTTTAGGAACAAAATGCATACAACCTTTTTTGTAGAGAATTTCATGCTCTATCTTTTTTATTTGAAACATTTTTTAATAAAATTTGTATTTTTATAAAATAAATGCAAAAAACTACGAAGAAACTTAATTGAGGCTAATGTTTTTTTTAGTATATGGACGGATGCATCTGCGCCAAAATGTAATCAGTTCTAAGTTATGCCAAGACACGTATTTTCAAAAAAAATGTATGTCATTATACGCTTATCCGTACGCGAGTTATCGCGAGACAAAAAATCGGGACGTACGGACGTTAGGGTGGGTCGAAAAACAATTTTTTTTAAAAATGCTATGGGGCCGGTGCGGAAAAGTTTTACCACCACAAAACAAGGTTCCATGAATTTTTTCAGATTTTTTATAACACTTTTATTGCCGCATCAGTCATGAAGTTTAACATTAGTTTTAAATGGGGAAAAACATCTTTTTTCGTTTTTCTTCTGCAATTTCGAGGGAAAAATTTCAAACAATCTGTACTTCTAGATATCTGTTTACAGATCGATTTTACGAAGAATAGCCGTTCTACAATACTAAAAAAAAATTCTGACTTAGTTATTTCATAATTAACATCCGTAATTTTGACCTTTTTCGAAAAAAAATGACGGATGTTAATTATGAAATAAATAAGTCAGAATTTTTTTTGTCTATTGTAGAACGGCTATTCTTCGTAAAACCGATCTAAAAAATGATATCTATAGAAGTATAGATTGTTGGAAAATTTTCCCTCGAAATTGCAGAAGAAAAACTAAAAAAGATGTTTTTCCTCATTTAAAACTAATGTTAAACTTCATAGCTGATACGGCAGCAATAGAAGTGTGATAAAAAAATCTGAAAAAAAATGTTTTTCGACCCACCGTAACGGACGTATTTACGTACAAGATCACGGACACAAATTTTTTTATTGTTGATTTGGGGTCCTTAGGGTCTGAAACGTCGACATTTGATGAAAAACTATAGGGTCATTTTTATGCCCGAAGTGACCAAATTCAATACTTTGTCCAGACCTAAGGTATGGGTCGAAGTATATACATACATACATAATATTTTTCTTGGACAAAAGTTTTCCGGCCGAATCCGCGTCGGAGGCCGGAAGTTCGGCGTTGGGTGCGTGTCATAGCACATAGTTGAAAAAGACTACGATGATTATGATAAATGACATTGACTTTGACCAACAGAATGTGCACTTGTCAGATCAGATAGATACAGTATCAGAAATTAGTTAAGTCTGCAACTTACAAGATATTTCTGTACTTTTCATTCTAATAAGAAATTAGCGCTACGCTATACCTACTGATACCATATTAATAATCCAATATATCAATAATAGTTGAGAACAACTTGTTAGAACATATCAAAACAATGATTGCATTCACGTAAGGTTTGCTTGCATCATACACCGCATGCGCTGATGCGCATTTGTAGCATACACAGCGAATACACTGAGTGAAACGTGCAAAATTGCCATCAGCAGTACAAAAGAAACCAGTAGAGAATCATTGTAACTTCTCACAGTGTCAATATCTCATTATACCATTCCACGAATACAAACAGATACGTACGGAAAGTAAGCAAACAAATTTGTAAATATAACCTATATGTAAACATACAAGAAATTGTGTTTTTTACTTCGGAAACAATATATTTTACAGATGGAAGAAGAAAAGAGTGACAAGATGGTATATGTAGAAGAAGATGTTGCGCATGTTAATAGGTAAATAAAACTTATTTGTTTAATGTATACACATATAGCAGTAGTGCTTTTAAATTCATGTTTAATACTTTGTTTTACTTCTTTGATTACATTACACATTGCAGGATACTGGCGGCACCAGATTTTTATAAAATATTAGCTGTACCAGAAACTGCGACAGAAAGCGAAATAAAAAATGCATACAGGAGGATAGCACTTCTGGTACATCCTGACAAGAATAAATCTCCAAGAGCAAATGAAGCTTTCAACGGTATGTTCGTCATTTTCTATTTTTCTTAGAGATGGTTGTAAAAGAACCTTTTCTGCCCTCTGGCCAGAAACCGCAACTTCCTGGCCACTGCGCAAAACGAAGTTGCGACTTTCTGGTTACGTTGAGCAGAAAAATAGTATACGGCCCTTGGCCAATAAAAAAGAAAGCCTCAGATCACATGTTTATCAGACTCGGCTTCGCCTCGGCCAACAATTTCATGTGATCTGAAGCACTTTCTGTTTTACTGGCCTAGGATCGTAATATACTATTTGTGCTTTATTAAAAAAAAACACAATGTGAAAACAAAACAAAAAAAAAATTGATGCATAACCAATGCATCTAAATCTTTCGAATTTGCAACTAAATCTATCGAAATGCTACAATATGTCTTTTGCTCACCGCATCTTACTCCGACATACAATATATTTGGTCAAATATTGGAATGTGTTACGTCCCATCAGGATCTGGGTGTCACATTTGAAACAACTGTCTTTTCATAAACGCATTGATGCAATTAGAACTAAAGCTTATCGAATGTTACGCATTAAACGAAAACAAATAGAAAGTTAAAAATACGAATTGAAATGAATTCAAGTGAATTAAAATGAATTAAAACTTTTGTTTACTGGGTAGGCTTTATCAGACGTGTAACTGTTGATTTTCAGAACATACATTCCATTATAACATAAAACAATTCTACCTTTTTTAATCCCAAATAATCCCAAATCAATAAATTAAAAAAAAAAGCAGATTCGCTTCGACCGAGAATCGAACCACAGTCCTCTGCGCAGCGAGTTCGAAGCGCAACCACTCGGCCACGCACTCACTGCGTTGTGAAATATTGAAAAAATAACAAATAGTTGAAACGGAAAGTAGAGAATTTTTCTACGTGTTTATATAATAATGTATTCGGGCAGGCTAAAATACATTAAATACCACAATTCACAGCAAAATTTCACTGAATTGTTTACTTTAAAAACAAACGAAACAAAGAGTTGGTCTTTTTCTGCGTGTAAAATAACATAAATACATAAAACATTTTTTTAATCTTTTTTTCGCACTTGAAAATATGTTGTTTCAAATTTTTGTTATATGAAACAAAAGTTAATTTACAATGTAACAATGCAGTATTCACTGAACACAATTCCAAATTTGGTATCCGTTGGGATAAGTTTTAATGTTTGGAATCGTTGGTATTTGAGAGGATCCATAATATATCTTTTGCAATTCTGGGCTGGAATTCAAAATTAACTTAGGGCCATGGCTATTGAAGGGAATTCATTAAAATGAGTTTGAATTCCAAATATGGAATACAGTGGAATTAATTTTGAAGTGGTAATTGATAGATTTCGAGGGAATTCAGTAATACATTCTTTTATGCGATATTTGGTATTGAATGGTAGTTTTTTATGGGAGGAATTTGAGGGGATTCAATGAGATATTTTTTAATTCCAAATCTTGTATTCGCTGGAATTAATTTTGATGGCCGTTTGTAGAACGACATTTGAGGGGATTCAATAAGTCAAAATTCTTTTCATAATTGGGTTATATTGGGATTAAAAATCATTCCAATACCTTTTTTGCACAAAATGAGATAAAAACAATCAAATTTTAATCTCCATCAATCCCCTTCTTCTAATACCTTTCAATCTTTTTTCGTTTACTGGGATTGGTAATCGATAGTATTTGACGGTATTCAAAGAATATAATCTTAAATCCCATATCTTGTATTAAATGGAATTCTTTCAAATATTGGTAATAAATGGTATTCAAGGGGATCCAAGAAAGAAATTTTTAATTCTAGAAATGGTATTTAAAAGATACTGACAGATGTGGAATTCACAGGGATTGAAACATACGTTTTTCAATCCCAGTTATGGCATTCAAGGGGATTGATTTTCACAACGATTATTTGAGGATTCACAGGGATTCAATAATTTCAATTTATATACCTACTTTGAAATTTACTAGAATTCAAAACCACTCTAATCCCTTTTTTGAACAAAATGAATTAAAAGTAGTCTCATTTTAATCCCAATTGATCCCTTTTTAATACTTTTCGATCTTTTTTCGTTTTACTGACTACAGAAGCGTCACCAGTATCTTGCTTATTTTGTATTTAAGGGTGTTATCGCCTGTTCAATTTCTAATAAATAAATATATAAATATTGAGAAATATTATGAGGGTAATTTATTTAGCTATAAAAGACAAATAAATTATCTTTTAAATATTAACTCAACTGTAATTATTAAGAGAGATATTTGTTATTTACATAAGTTTGCACTTTAGATGAAAATCACCCATATGAACTGATCTTAAGCTTAACCCTTTGGTTATCAAAAAGATTTGTACAATATCATAATATTCTATTTTCAAATGGCATTGAATTCAGACAAAATAGTATAAAACACACTATCTAATCTATATCCTGGATAAGCTTCCAGGACTGCCAGATCTGCTGCATATTGCCGCATATAAGGGAAAAGTCAGGCGGAAGATATGTCGGCAGAAATACGGAATATGCGTCGTCACACAGACAGCAAATTTGCTGGAAATTCTCAGCTGCCGACTAGTATGCAGCGATTCTGATGCATTTCTGCCGAAGAGATTAAAACTGAGTTCGTGTGGCTTTAATCCCTTCGCCGAATCTTTTAATCTCTTCGGCAGAAATGCGTTAGAATCGCCGCAGACTAGTCGGCAGGTGAGAATTTCCAGCAAATTTGCTGTCTGTGTGATGACGCATATTCCGTATTTCTGCCGACATATCCACCACCTGACTTTTCTCTTAAATGCGGCAATATGCAGCTGGCTGGTTATCTGGGTTGATTTACACTATATAAGGATGAATCACTTAAACCGACAGCATGATGTAATAAAACTAAACAGTAAAATTTGTTACAACTTTTAGTATTTATTATTTTAAAAGTAAGATTAAATTTTATAGCGTATTCTTGTGCACAACCTTCTATAATAAATCTGTTTTAGACCAATTCCATTTCAAATCATGCAATGAAAATAAATTTAAAATTCAAAATCATGTTTTATACGATTTTTATTGTTCTTTTCGTTAAATAAAGAGATACGTATTTTTTTGTTTTGCAAACAAAAAATGTTTCTCAAAGTTACGGCCTACACAACAATTTTGCTGGTGATTTCATTTTCGCCCGAAACAGATATTATTTATATTCAAATCTCTCTCTATTTCCGTTAAAAATCGATATTTTAACATTCTGTTTTCTTAATTTAGTAGTGTATAAAAAATTTGTTAAATTAACAAAATGGCGGCCATATTTTGAAAAACTCGACTTTCTCAAAAACATCATTTTTCAAAATTCTAATTTTTTTTTAATGATTAGACAATATAAAAAGGAAAGATTTCCAATAGGTTTGATCTGCGCTAAAATGGTGTGGAAACGTCAGGAAATGTTTTTTTTTTTAAATCTGCATTTATCAGGTTGCAGCAACATCATCTTTCAGTTATTAAAATAAAAGGGAAATTTGGATCATGTCTATTAGTCTTAGAAACTTTCAAATATTATTATTAATAAACAGTTTGATTACATTTTAAGAATAAATGCGAGCTATTGTTAACGACCAGTGGAAGACATTCATTTTCATGTTTCGAACAAAAATGAAATCACCAGTGAAATTTTTGTGTAGGCCTTAACTTTTCAAAAAATTATATATCTCTTACCTAAAAGAACAATAAAAATCGTATAAAACATGATTTTAAATTTCAAATTTTCATTGCATGATTTGAAATGGAATTGGTCTTTATATAATTTGATTTTATATTGTGTAATCTTATTAATAATAGATTAAAATATTTTTCAGAATTAAAAACAGCTGCAGCAGTTCTTATTGACAAGAACAAAAGGACAGAATATGATGAGTTATTACGAACTGGTGGAAGTTCTAAATATACGTTATGTTTATCTGGTCAGTTTATATACTAGTTTTTAACATAATTTTAAAACAGCAGCGTATGTAACATTTTTATATTTTGCAGAATCTGAAATCGATGCTCTATTAATAGCAACGAGCGTAATAGGCGTTGGTCTTGGATTATTTGGTCTGTACAAATGGTTAACTGGTGGCAGCAAAGATGACACAAAACAAAGAAGAGTGAATTAGAAGGTATACATAGGATGATAGTTTTCACCCAAGATATCGAAATTATATCTGCGTGGTTGGTTATGTGATTATTCATTCAGTTCCGATATTATATTATTAATTTAATAACTACCTTTATAACAATGTTTATTAATAATATGAATTCAGCAAGGATGCAAACTTTAGGGCTGAAAAATTCAATATGTAGAAGCGGCAAACGGGGCGAAGTGACGAATCTCAAATATTTCCATTATGATCATACTGATTGTAAAACATCATACATATGTGGTTTCTTTGTTTACACCACTTTACACATTTCAAGGCATAATATTTCATTTTTTGTTCTCTTACCTACCTTTGCGAGCGAGAAATGTAATTTTTAAACAAAATTTTTAAATCATTTTCCTGTACTTTGTTCTCAGATTGGTCAATATTTTCATTTTGGCAGTTTAATAATCACTATTTATATGTTTGTTCTAAAAGTATATTTTTTGGACTTATTTATAAAAAATTATTTGTTTTTTTTTGTGTTTATGATGAGATATCGTACCTGGAAGTCCAAATGACACTGGCGAAGTGAAGAAATTTTTTCTCGGATGTCTTTTTTTTGTGATCATTTTTTAATTTAGAATGCATTGAGTAACCAAAGATGAAGTTAAAATAGGTGATCCTGATATAATATGAGTATTCAACGCTTCCGAAGATGCAATTTCTTCTCTTGCTGCTGTTGGAAACTTTGATATATCTGATGAGGTTCATTCCACCAACATGGAAATTTTATTTTTATTAAAACAAACAATAAAAACTTAAAAGATTATGACTTGCACTTAATTTTATGATAGTCGTCTCAGAGACCTTTAAAAATAAGGATTCGCCACTTCACCCCTTGTATTTTAAGTTTTTTAAATTGTCCATAACTGGCCATCTGTAAAACATTTACCATAAGTAACATGTATGTAAATATTGACAATGAAATTACCTATCAAATGATACTTTGCATCATCCTAAATATGAAATTCAAGGAGAGATATGATACATGGAAAAAAATCCTTGTCGCTTCTCCCTCCCTTCCTCTACATATAATAATTGATTGATTTATTTGAATTACAAATTACCAATTACATTCTTGTAAATTATATGAATGATAGATATTTGTATTATAAAATTAAAAGCAATAAGTTTCAAATCATAACCTCATAAACATATTTTTATTAATATTTGACCAATTAAAAATTATGGTAAATTTGAGGATTTGAGTTAAAATAGAATTAGAGAAAAATGATAATTCCTTCCTTCTTTACTGAAGAAAGAATCTAGTAACATGAAATTATCGGTTTATTATATTATGTAGTAAGTTGACAAGCAAAAATCTGTATAGGAATAAAAGAAGCTACGATAATCATGATCGACTTTGGTAGAATAAAAATAAGAAGGAATTGAAACTCATTGTAATTTTCATTTTATATCAATTTGGTAATATTCCCACACGTTAATTAGTGTTTTTACTATATTTGAGGTTATAGTTTTTACAATATTTTTGTAAATTTTCCAGACAGCACTGTGGATTTCCTACATCAAGCATAGGGACAGTGCAACACGTTGTAAATTAACAATGCTATACATTGGTAATATTTCAGTCCATGTTAAATGTTCTAATTGTACAATGTAGAAAAGCGAAAATACTACACCAAACAAAAAAATTTACGGTTTTAAATGTATGAAATTTACCTAATATTCGAGTTTACACTGTAAAAAGTCGCAATGAATTTTACCAACTCATTGTAATTTTACGTATGTAAAATCGTTGGGTTTTTACCAATTAAGATTAGGAATTTTACAACGTTTTTATAAAATTACAACAGACAAAGTAAATTTATTACTCTGTGCTTAGGGAAACTACAATGCGCTGTGAAAGTCCTATGCTGGACATTGGTTATAACTGCAGAAACCTACGGCGTGTAATTTTACCATTCGAATGAAAATTACAAGATTTTGTAGAAATATACACACTGTAACTGTAAAAACCCTACACTGTAAAAAATCCTGTTGTAAAATTACTACTCTGCGAGTAGGTAACTTCTACGACTCACTCTGAGAGTAGTAAAATCCCTAAGAAAATGGTAAAATTAACATCAAGTTTGTAAATTTACAGCTTCCAGATTAGTAAAATTACATTAATCTGTTAAATTTACTGCTTCCAAAGTAGTAAAAATTACAACTTTCAGAGTAGTAAAATGACTAATCTCAGAAAAGGTACACTAAAAAATTACATTTCAGTAATGTAATTATTTACAACGATTTTCGTGGTCAAATTACACATTTGTTGTAGTTCTCCAGCGATTTCTGAAGGTGTTTTACCATAAATAAAGTAATATTACAATAAAACTGTAATTTTACAACAAGAATCATAGGACACAAAAATACCGGTGATAATTATGGTAATTTTCCGTCAGAAACTGTAAAAAATTTTACATTGTTTGTGTAATTTTCCATAGAAAATTAGTGTACATTTACAAGCTCCACGGAAATTTTACACCGCTTTTCAAAGAAATTTTACATTGAACAGGTTATACTTTACCAAGTATCGGTAACTTTCCTGCGATTATCAGTGGTATTTTTGTGTCCTACGATTTTCGTGGTAAATTTACATCAACACTTTTTACAGTGTAATTATTACGACCCACTCTGAGAATAGCAATTTTACAATTTTGTTGTAATATTACTATTGCAATGGTATAATACCTAGCCAAATAGGAATTTTACATTTTTCAGAATTGTGATTTTACACTTTCACTAGTAAAACTGTGGTTTAATTTTACAACTCCCTAGTAATTTTACAAAGGGATTTTTTGCAGTGTACTCAACACATGGTAAATTTACCAACCCAACTTGTGAAAACCCTAAGCTTAGCGTTGGTCATAAAATTGCCTACGCTTAATGCGCTTAGCATGGTAAAATTCATTGCTTTTTTTTTACAGTGTACGTTCATTGTGGTAAAATTAATTTCTATTTTTACAGTTTTGGAAAGAACTATCTGGGTTATGGAGCATGAATGTACGTCATGCTGCTGTTCCGCTGCTTGATCATACTATGAGGATAGAGTTGTTTGGGCATGAGTTATCATGAAATTAAAGCACTATACAAAGTTATAATAAAAAGCCTAATATTTCTTTTTGTATACATATTAAAGTAAATTATGATATTTCAGAGTGAGTTAAAAACAAAATTGTTTTACATGAAGATATATAAAACACTATTTTTTCCTCAATGTAATTAATGATTTAGAATCTCACTAAATTCCTAGATAACTACTGTACAATTACTAAACGTGTCGCCAACTTCAGTGAAACTATACATTGAATTTCGGACATGGTAGAAATCGGAGTGTTTAATAATGACAAAGACATAATAGAAGCTGTAAAACAACATAAATATTAAGGGTTTTACTTGTAATGAGTTTTTTACCAGTAACCGAGTTATAAGTTGCACGAATTAAGCTCTTCCTTCTACTAATAAACTGATATTTAGTGCTAGGTTGAATTGTTAAGTTTCGATTTTGAGACTACACCAAAAATTTTCTATTTTGAAGAGATATATTTTTAGAATTTGAAATACTTACTTTAGGAGGTTCGATGATGAGTAAGTCCTTACTGTTTAAAGTATCTGTATGTCATTATGTGAGTACAACTGATCAGTTTTAAAAGCAATTGGTTACAATGATTTAAATTTACTGTTGCCTGTTAAACTGTAATATAAGCATAACACATAAGTTTATTTATTTATGAAGTTATGAGCTCCAAAGACAAATATACTGTGAATAATAATTATTTCTTAAAATGGTTGCAACATTAAAATATTCTGTTAATTAATAAGATTTTTACTTGTAGATTTGTAACAAAATGTTATGATAAGTGGATCTTGTTAATAAAGTATGATGATTACCAAATATATTGCATTTAAAAAACACTAATGTATTTTTACTGTTTGAAACATGGGCATTCCATGTGCAATCACCAACGTTTCAGCATCAGGTTTCAGAACTTCTTCAAAGTTGAACTACCTTTAGAATGGGTTAATATAAGCCTACCCTATAAATTTTAGCTCAAAAT
Source organism: Trichopria drosophilae (assembly GCA_030407085.1). Lineage (NCBI taxonomy): Eukaryota > Metazoa > Arthropoda > Insecta > Hymenoptera > Diapriidae > Trichopria > Trichopria drosophilae. The sequence goes on from CM059583.1 coordinate 55,024,559, forward strand.
AGTCATTTGTTCAAAAGTTATTGATAACAGTGTAAATGACAAAAATGAAATTTACTATTTTTTAAACAGCGATATCTCGAAAACTATAATTCAGAGAAAAAAAAGTTGAATTCGAAAATGTACAGAAATGCTTACATTTTTTACTGGTGTAAATGATATAAACAAAGTATTATTGTTTATAACGAATTTTTAAGATTAATTTTTTGTAACTCAATTTCCGAACATATGCCATCTTTTTCTTCTTGTGACATAAACAAAAATTGTTCACAAAAATGTTTTCTTTAATTTTGCGAAATTTAAGTTTGTAATCTCTGAAACTAGCTTTGTACAGTGGTCCCCCTCTTATCCGAAACAACTTGGGACCGAAAAGATGGCGGCTCCTTCACTTATCCGATACAGGTCTTACTTGGGGATACGACTGTTACGACTAAGAAAAATATCGGCTAAGTGAAGGAAGCGAGTATCGGATAACTGAGGACTATTGGATATGCCGAGGATCGGATAAGAGGGGGACCACTGTAATATAAAAAAAACCGAGCGCATGAGTGTCCTCTGTTGTATTCAGATTCTACAAAATCCCATTTATTATTAAGACATTTCCATTCCTTGAATAAACTTTGTTTTTGTCAAAAATATTTTCCAATTGATTATATGTTTTTATAAATCCCAGACATTGTTGATATTTTCTGCACATCATGAGTTTTACCATATCATGATACTTGATCTGAACCTTTTCTGTATTATTCTTGTCAATAAGAGTTGATAATTTAGCACCCACAATCATTACTTCTGTATTTTTATATGTGCAAACGCATTAATTATGGCAGTCGTCAATACTATCGACCAAAATGCATTGTTTACACGAAATTGACAGAATTTTGAGAAACCGATTATAATCATCAGTGTACTGATGAACATATTAATGTTAAAAAATGAATTGCATCTACATATCCCTTGACTATTTTTTTTTTAAATTCATTAAGCATTTCAAGCCTTAAAAAAGGCTTATTTCCGCTACATTACATATGTTGATTTTACATAACGTACAATATTATATCTATATATATATATATACTGTATTTATATTACATTCATCGGAAAATATGAATATTTGATGGCATGCTGCTATGTTGGGTTCCGAAATGAACAATTCGATATTCAGTGGTAACTGGTACTTCATTTGGGATATGAGCAATTTTTTCCTTTGCACATTATACTGTTGGCATAAAACATGGTTAAGGTTTTCATTTTTGCACTTACACTTACACGTAGGATTGTCAATGATATTTTTGCGATATAGTGATTCCTCTAAGTTGTAGTAATTTGCTCTACTTATACTGATACTGCTTATCAGTTTTTTATTTAAACGCTTCCCAGCGTACCAGGGTTTCTTTCTGTTATTGTAAAATAGTTTGAAATATTTGATACTAGATTATGTATTTCAATTTCATACATATTTCTCAATCTCAGTAAAGGCATTTTTTTTTTAAGAGCTCAAATAAGTCAGAATGCGGAATTGAAGTTAATTCAGGGCTGGACTGAAAGTGGCTTATTTTGACATCTCGTCAGCTTCTTCGTTGCCACGGATACTACTATGTGATGGAAGCCAGTAAAACTCAATTTTATATTCATTATTTATTTTTGATTGGAAATCTAAGAGAATTTTTGTTTTATATTTAATATATATTTATTGACCTTGGCATTTAATTTTAGATTGGAGGGTTTTGAGAGCGCTTAAAGAGTCTAAAATAATACTAACATTCTTAGATTGCACCCTCGAAAAGAAGGAGCTCTTGCAAATTACGTTCTACTCCATTATTAATGCACGAACTTACTATGCCAGTCAATAATTTTCAACATTGTTGTAATGAAGGACATGCCTAATTATTATGTGTTGCAAATAATGCTAATTCTATTTCTTATCACCATATTGGCCAATCAGTATACGCTTTCAAATAATGTTACGTTGATGTTGCTTTGATAATTTCCCTGCAGCATGTCAATTAGCATATTGATTTCTTTAAATTTGTATTGTTTATAATGTTATTCAGATCACTCTTTTTACCATTTTCTGTAAGTTAAGAAAATGGCAAATAAGACAATTATTTATTATTAAGTAAAAATTGAAAGAGTTCAGCATAAATTTTTAGCATTCTTAGTGTACAAGCTAAAATTAGTAAATCCGGCTCGAACACACGATTACAGTGATATTGCGAATAAATCTAAGATAAGTTCACTACAGTCACATCGATCCTATGCCGATGTGTGTTTATTGTTTAAAATCACTAATGGACTTATTCACTGTGACGAATTGAAATCGAATTTTGTCTATAGAACAGATGTACACGGTCTGAGAAATACGAATATATTTCAATCTCGTTTATACCGAACGGAATACGGGCTGCATTCCAGTATTAATAGATTAATATGGCTCGGAAATAGTGGAAGTTGTCCTCCTTTACACGGAATCTTCTTTTCTTGCTTTAAAACGTTAGCCAAAAATAACTACGCAATTTTTGTTAAACACGTTCAAAAAATTTGTGTAATACTTTGTTTTTACTTTTATTTTCTTTACCTATTGTTATAAATATTAATATTATTTTATACAGGGGCAACATGTACCGAACAGATTATTATGTTTGTAACTATTGGGCATTGAGAACTTTGGTGTAACAGCTACACTATCGGGAACATCAGCTGCACTAACCAAGGGAAACGTGCCGCCCGTAGCCTTCGGGCAGACGCTTTCCCAATTTAGTGCAACAGTTGCCCTAAGCTTAGTGTAACCCGTGTCCGAACGGCAAGGCGCGAGAGAATCCTTTAATTTCATTACAGGTTATTTATCACACTTATCTACTCTGCGTTCTTTATTTACGTATCCTGTACAGGAAAGGTAATTATAAACAAATAATGTAAACAAACAATCAGTTCTCGATGCAGCATTTATATCACGCAGTAGCAGTTGCCCTAAATTTGGTGCAGCATATGTCATAAAGCTATCGGACTGCTGTTGCACGATAGACCATACACGTGCATAACCGGTCTTCTCTCAGTGCATATAACCTGTTTGTTGAAATAAATACAGTACAATACAACATACTATAGTTGATTAATTATAAACAAATATATACGAAAAATTAACCATGTTTTGAAAAAAAATACTCGCTTCAGATAAATAATTCTGTATAAACGTATTTGTCAAACCGCAGCGCCACAGTGTAAAAAATCCTGATGAAATTTAAAACATTGAACATGGTAAATATGGAACCTACGCTAAATGTGGTAATTTTAAATCGTAAGCTGTAAAATTACTACTTTTAATGTAGGATTTTTACATTTGTGTTGTGTATTTTTCCAAAATCACTTATTTTTTCTCTTTAACTGTAAAATTACAATTGTAGAGTAAAGCTAGTGAACCAACGTTTAATGCGGTAATTTTACACCGCGCTCTAAAATTCCTACGCTTCATGTAGTAAATTTACATAACCTTGTAAAATTCATCTTGTTTTTGGGGAAAATCCGTACATTCTACGTAGTAATATTACCAACTTTTTGCCAAGAAAAGTGTTAAAAGAATTACAGTGCGCTTGTAAAATTCATCAGGATTTTTTACAGTGCACAACTTTGATCATGTTGACTCATACAGGTTATGATGTCGTCCACGTATGATAAATGTTCAAACGAAAAAATGTTTGAACAACGTAATTTAGACTTTTCGTTCGAACATTTATCATACATGATAAAAAAGAGGTTGGAAAGATTATTATTGTAAAGATTCAATTTCTAAATCGTCCATAAGAATATTTGCAAATATTGGTGACACTGGTGAACCTATCGGCATCCCAAACATTTGTAGATAATACCGGTCATTAAAATGTAAAAAATCAAAATGAATTTTACAATGTTGAGCATGGGCAAAAAAATTACCCACTTTCAACATAGAAAATTTATAATGAGGAACATTGTAACTTCGTAACTTTCGAAACGTTACTTTTCATATAATTTTGTATATTTTTCCTCGAGTTGTACAATTACAGTCCAATGTGGGCAAAAAAATTACCCACGAACGTCGTAAGAGTACGCAATTTGGTACATTTCCGATACTCAACGTTTTCAATTTACAACGCAGTTTTGAACTTTAACCTCAATTCAGAAAAAATCCTATGCTCAACGTAGTATTATTGAACAAATTGTATGTCCGAATTTTACCATCAATATTATTTAAAATGTCATGTAAAGGGACTTTGACTTTATTTTGCATACAACTAAATCGACGAATTATACTTGTTACTAAATCAAGCAGGATATTAGTGAAAAGAGAAATCACATCTAAAGAAATTATAATGTGATCACTTCCGATTTAAGTTGATTTAACCCAATATAAAAGTCTTAATATTAGTTTCTGATATATTTTTAAGTAAAACGCAATAAACTTAAATGCAGAGATTTTTTGTTAACAATGTAACTTTTATTTTGTTTCATTAGATACATTTACTGTAATCACCTCATTCACGCATCATCTTTTCTTTTTGTTTAGCAAGTTTCTTCTTACTAAGTTTCTTTTTGGATGGTTCATCCTCAGCTGCTTTAGCTACGACATCTTCTTTCTCCGTCAATATTACTTCAATATGACAAGGGCTGCTCATGTACGCTGTTGAATGAAATTACAATATTAAATCATTTTAAAATGATCCTTAAGAACAATTGAAATCTAACGATATAATATATATGATTTAAGAACGATTTGTCAGGGGCGTTACTATAAAAATGTTAATGTTATTTTATTGCTATAAAGTAATGATATTAAAATTAAGAAAATAGGAATTTAATATATTTTAAAGCTAAAAAATGCAATTAAACCTTTATTTTATTTTGTTACTGCAACACTTATGCAAAATTAAACAAAAATAAATGCAAAACATTTCGTCAAATTGTTTAATTTGTTATCAATTTAAATTATTTATTTCTTATTATTTTAAAACACAACTGACCATTAAATTATATAAACAAATTTTTATTTAAATGATTTTTTGACAACCACGCTGTAGAAAACAATTTTGTGGTAATATTACTACTGCAATGGTATAATTCTTGGACAAATAGGAATTTTACCTTTTTCAGAATTGTGATTTTACACTTTCACTAGTAAAACTGTGGTTTAATTTTACAACTCTCTAGTAATTTTACACCGGCATTTTTTACACTGTATACTTTTTAAAGTTTGAATATTATCTGAAAAGTACATTTCTTGCAAATCACTGAACTAGCATTAAAATAAATTTATGATTTTCGACTACGACCATTGTTATAGTTGAAAGAAGTGAATTGTTCTATACTTACGATTAATTCGTCCATGGGCTCGGTACGTTCGCCTACGCAAACAAGGAGCTTGGTTGACCTGAATATGCTCAATAACAAGCCTATCGACTTCAAGTCCTTTAAGGTCGGCATTACTTTCAGCATTTCTCAGCAACTGCAGTAAAAATTCGGCAGATTTTTTTGGCCAACGACCTGAATAAACATAGAAACAAGAATTAATTAAAATTGAATCTTTATATAAAAAAAGTACATGTATCAAATTAATATTGAAAACAATACCTTGCGTGGTGCCAAACTGTTTTGCTTGCGCACACCTGCCAACGCCGCCATTGAACCTTCTGAATGGAACACATTCCTTGTGTTCGACGACATTTTTTAGGTACTTTTGTGCCCTCCTGAGTGGCATATGTTTGATGGCTCGTGCAGTTTCATGAGTGTTCTGAAATAAATCATACCTTTTGTAGCAAAATAATGTAATACATTTGTCAGATTATTATTTTCCAGTGATTACGCATAAAATTAATTATCACAATGGAAAATAAAATACACCGAAATGTATTATTAAAACATTTTTTACAGATAGTTTTGCAATGCATAAAAGTAAAATTATAACCTCAAAGGGATCGTTAAGGTTATGTTTATAAATTATACTTTACCTTGAAATGCACTCGAAGATTTGAACCTCGTGCTTTGCACGATTTCAATGGATTTGTTGGATCGTGAGAATATCGGCCCATCGCAACCTAAAATAAAACGTGAAACACTATTTAATATTACGAAAGAAACACGAACTCAACGGCTGGTTGTCACTTTTGAGACTCCGAGTTGCCGTATATTGGCAGTCACAGTTAAAAATATGACGCTGATAAGACTTCTTTAAACCGCTTTTTTTAATTTTTAACATTTTTAAATTGTTGTTAACGATTAATTTAAGGATGTTCATGGATTCGTAACAAGATGTTCGAAAAAGCATACCTCCTAAGATAGCGCGATTGAAGAAAAGAAAAGGCGGAAGGATGATGTTGACGTCACGAACCGGCAATCGGTTCAGAAGAGAATTTCCGTAACGTAATGTCCGTAACGACGTAATTACGGCGCAATCAAATCCGCATTCCGTAACGCGCAAATCCATACAAATTACATATCCGAGTTATTTCATTGGTTAAGGGGAGGGTACACCCAAAAACTCAGCTCTATGAAATACAACTTTAAAAAATTTGTAAAAATTATTTCTTTAGTAATTTTTGACGTGGAATTCAGTGGTGCTAGAATAAAAAGTGTAAACATTTTTTTTGCCCCATACAAAATTAATTTTTTTCGAAAAAAATGGAATTTTTTAAAATCCATCCATAATTACATATTTAGAAAATGTAGTTTTACGTTCACCATAATTTTTTTTTAAAGTTTAAATTAATTTAGAAAAATGTAGAAGCATTTTTTTCGAAAAAATAAATTATTTTTCGCGCTAATATGTAGGTGTCGGAAAAATTATTTCTAGAGCAATTTTTAACGTGGAATTTAGTGGTACTAGAATAAAAAATGTAAACATTGTTTTTGACCATTAAAAAAATTATTTTATTCCATAACAAAATTATTTTTTCAAAAAAATGGAATTTTTTAAAATCCATTTTAAAATAAATTTCATCCTTAATTATTTAAAAACTGTGTTTTTATGTTCATTTTAATTTTTTTTCAATTTTTAAATTAATTTAGAAAAATATAGAAGCATTTTTTCAAAAACGGAACTTTTTTTGCCTTAAAATTTTCGGGACAAGCATAACTTTTCCACGTTTTATTTTTAGACTACTGTATTCCTCGTCAAAAATTACTAAAGAAATAATTTTTACAAATTTTCTAAAGGTGTATTTCGTAGAGCTGATTTGGTTGGTGTACCCTCCCCTTAATCGCAGTTTATGGACAGTCGTTGTTTAATTACAGTAGACCCAGCCCTAAGTTATACTGTCCAAAGTTATATGTCTATCAAAAGTTATACATTTGGATTATCCACAGTTATACCACTCTCTTCCTCTCCTTCCCCCACCACATTGTTTCGCTAAGCCACACTCGCTTCGCGACACTCACACACAGAAGAACTCATTGAACGGATATAAACAGAGTTACGGAAGTGGGGATGGTGAGGTATTGGGTGTTGTTAAGAAGCTGTGGATCATTTCCGATGTAATTTTGTGCGTAGAATTCGAATCTGAAACCAGAATTGGTTCATCATGTCAGAATTTTGAGATATTTGAGGTTATGAACTCGAAAAACGCGATTTTCTCTGCTGTTTGAGGTTATGTACAGGATGCAACAATTTTTGTTGGCCTTCTGTACTATATCTTCTTTTCCTTGCGAAAAATTTTAGGTAGGATTCTCATGCGTGAATATCATGAGAATTTGAAACAAGTATACCTTGTAAATTTCATATGAAATTTTAGATCATATAAATGTCGTATAGTACTCGCACTCTCCCAGATAGCAAGGCGCGAGTCTCACGATGTCCTCATGTTTGAGATCTCACTTATGAGTGTTTATGTGAATGCATATGAGAGTTCAGGAATGAGTAAAATATACGGAATTAGATTGCGCATGTGCAAAAAATCTCCGCTTCTGCGCACATATGAGACTTTTGCGATACACTACAAACTCGATAAGACGTGGTCGGTTCCAGCTTTCCCTCTCGCCTCTCGATAATACGTCGTTCGAGAGTGAAAGTACAGTGGTCCCCGCCCTAACGCATACCGTCCTAACGCATATTCCCGTCCAAACGCATATTTCTTACCTCTTCGAATGCATAGATTCCCCTTCGTTCCACTCCCCACAACACGATTCTTAATAGCTTAGGGTTGCTAGTGAGACATCTGCGCACTTGCTCAGTGTGATAAATGTAAAGAGACTTTTGCCGCAGTGGGGGTTGAGTGAGAATATGCGTTTGGTCGGGGGCGGCCATTTTTGATGGAACGAAACATATGCGTTAGGATGGGGACCACCGTAAGCTTCTCCTTCCCAAACCTGCGCAGAAGCACGCACAGCTACGATCGCTGATGTAAGGTAGGGAACTTTGTGTAAGATAGGTTTCCGCGTCTGTTGAGTGCGCTGCGAAAAAGGCAGTGGAGGGGATGAGGGGAGGACATGAAACGACGTCTTAACGAGGGATAGTTCCGACCTTCGACTGATTTAGACGTCTTATCGAGATGACGCATTAACGCGGTGACGTCTTATCGAGTTTGTACTATACTTGTAACGATTAACATGAAGCGAGTTAGACGTGCAAAAACTGCAAACATTTGTCCTTTTTACAATTTTTGAGGCCACGACTTCAGAAATATTGATCGCAGATCTAATGCTCTAAGGGATGAATATTGTAGGGCTTAAGGAGGTTCTAAAGTGCTCGTCAGATAAGGTAGGAATTTTCACGAAAAACCGAAAATAAAAAATGACTGAATCGATTTTTCAAAATTCGGGCTCTGTAAGGGCAATTTTAATGACTATAGACGGTATCCTAGAAAATGCCAAACAAATTAATTAATAATTCCTGGTCAGTTATCAATTAAAGTGTTTGGCATTTTCTATGATACCGTCTATAGTAATTAAAATTGCCCTTACAGGGTCCGAATTTCGAAAAATCGTTTCAATAATTTTTTATATACAGAAAATATATTGAAATAGCGTAAAAAAGAGCCGAGTTATTTCAAAAATATAATTCCCCTCCTCTAAACATTAATGGCTCGTCACTCAAATTCTGAGCCTCAGATCTAATTTTGCTACAGGAATTTTCGATTTGAAATATCAGGGAAAATAACCTCATGAAATATATTATATAAGATAGTTACAATCATGGTTACAATCATGGACGCCATGGTAAAAATGGAACATACAATAAAACATCCAATGAGAGTACAAAAAATAAAATAATGATAATATACAATTTAAACGCTGCTGAAAAAAACAATAGAAAACTATGAAAAATTAGTTTTTTCAAGATGGCGGAAATTTGTTCAAAGTTAAAGCCCCTCGCTATTCCTACTTCGGTAACTTTGTTTATAACCGTGCATGGGTGCTTTTACGTGTGAGTATCGCGAAGCGAGTGTGGCTCAGCGAAACAATTTGGTGGAGGAAGGAAAGGAAGAGACTGGTATAACGTTCGACAAGGCACACGTATAAACATAGAACTTTGGACAGTATAACTTAGGGCGGGGACTACTGTATAGTTTTAAATGTGTTTTTTAAATAGTAGTTAGCGTGTAGATAATATGTTAAGTAAGAACATTAAACGTAAGAAATGTAAAAAACGCTTCATGAAAAAGTTGTAAAGGTAAACATTTGTTTCGCTATAATATCGAGGCTACCGCCGGACTTATATCCATCAGTTCTATAAATGTGTTACAAAAAATAATTTAATTTTATGGACCCTCAATCTTTAGAAAGCTATTGTGGCGTTTTAAATTTGGCGCGTACGCCATCTTGTTATTGAAGTAGTAAGTAGGACCTCTCTTATTCTAATTAGTAAAGTTTTTCAAGATGGCGCCGACCTCTCTTATTCTAATTTTCCCCTTACCCCCGCTTTGCTTGCGAGCTTGTGATTCGTGGACAATATTTTTCGTTGACTTTTCGTGGGGGAACGATTAGAATAAGAGAGGCTGGACAATTAGAATAAGAAAGGCAATTCGAATAAGAGAGGTCTTACTGTACTGAATTACAATTTTACTAGATTTTTGGAAAAAAATATTGTGTGAAAAGAAACTAATGTAAAAGATCTTGAATATTTTCAAAATTGTCTAAACCTTATTCATATGTGTAATTGTAGAATGTATAGATTTCAGAGTTTTTAAGAAAAGAGCAAATCCACCGAAATAAAAGGTCTTGGCAATATATGAAATTTGAACATGATAAGTAGGTTTTAAAATATAAATACACTTATACTAGAAATGGGTCTATGTAGTGTTTATTACAAAATTATTGTTTACAAATTCAGTACAAAATTTAATCTACTGAGTTTTGTAAAAGTATCATAATACATCTAATATAACTACAACTTATACCTATAACTTTACAATGGTTATGCTATTATTTTACGAGTATATCGTCACAGCACTTTAACAATTCATGAAATAACTGCAATGAACTTAGCTTGTGCAAGTCTAATCTTTAACTCAAAGTCCTAAGTTCCACCATGTCATTAGATACTCTCACAACTGTATCCACGTAATTGTTTAATGCACGTTTTAATTGTTCGTGTATTTCAACATATGTACAATCTTCTTTACTGGCATGTTCCACTTCACGAATTAAAACCTCCACACTGTTAAAAGGCAACCATGTTGCTGGTGCCGTAGCAATCAACGATGTGTTTAGTCCAAAATATTCTTTTCCTTTTCCTAATAATGCTTTGATGTAGTCAAGTGCTAATTCAGCAGCTTCCTCGATTCGCCCAACATTAAGCAATAGACGTAAAAGTTCTGCAGCGTTCCTTTTTTTGTAAGATGCTACAAGACCCGTTGGAAGAAATGCTCCATGATGAAGCAATTTTCTTGTTATCCATTTATGTAACTCGCTGCTTCCTGCTTGTTCATATTTAAGCGTCAGATGTTCAAGTAATTTCCAGGCGACATTTGTTGAATTTGTGTTTGAAATATTTAATTCGCTAATTTCATTGTGATGAAGCCACTTCCAAGCTTCGCTATCGTCACTTAGACTCAATCTCACACAATGGGATGCCAAGTTTTCAAGAACTGACCCTTTACATTCGTTAAATTGGTCACACAAACGTAGAGCAGGAACATACAGACCAATACTGGAAAGAATAGCAATAAGTTCTGCAGCACTTGCTTGCGAAACTAAATGTGATCCAGAATTCCATTTAGCAAGTTTTAATTTTGCTTCCGCTAAATAATATTCTTTTTTAATGTCTTCTAATTTTAAGACTTGTACTTGTTGTTTTACTTTATACTGCAAAATTTCTTTGTCATCAATGCTCCTTTTTTTCTTTGGATTTTTTTCAGTTGGAAAACTTTGATCAAAAACTGGCTTAACGATCCATCTGTATTTAACATTTACAAGGCTTAGAGCATTAATGCACGAGAGAAGACACTGTGCTAGTTTCGATATTGTAAATTTGGAATATGTTTCTTGACTCAACCTCATTGCTTGCTCGTACATCACGGAGGCTGCTTTTCTCATATTTCCTTTATTTACATGAAAACTATACAAAAAGTTGTAATAATTGTTCTCCATTAAATCAACGCTTCTCGCTCTTCCTTCCACGATTCGTTCCAAATCTTCGTACATGTCTACATATGGAAATGAAACAAGATCGTTCAATTTCTTTCTGTTAAATAACGTAACAACTAACTGTCTTAAACAATCAACACGACGTGCTGGATCTGGATTTATATTTAAGCAGTGATAAGCTTCAGTGTGATGCTCAAGATTCAAATGTTGAGCAAAAACTATAGAATGCAGCGTAGGCCAATTCGGATCATTTTTATCTGTAATTGTAATAGCGGTTTCTGCCAATTCAATAATGCAATCGGATGCATTGTGTTGTTCGAACATATCGATAACTTTCAAATAATAATGAACTAAAGCATTATTCTCACTGGTAATGCTAGAGTCCAGTAGCGTATCAGCAAGAAAAGCATCTATGAGAACTCCGTTAGAAGCACGTAGGAAATGATCGCAAGCTTTTTGAGGTTCCCCCATTTCGAGAAGTGAAACTGCTAGTATAAATTTTCGAGACGAACTGTTCCATTCGCACCAAGTAGACAAAAGTCGAACATATTCTTGCACTAGTAAAAATTGACAACTGCATAACAACCACTCTGGGAAGATGAAGTTCCCGCAAATAGGCCAAATAAGTTGTGCTATGAGTGTTATATGCGACAGCATACCATGATGCCACAAAATCATAGACGAAGACTGTAAATTATTTTGCGATATTAATTTTTGCATTCGTTTACTACCCCCGGTTTGTATAAAAAGTTCCAGGAGGGAAAGAGATCGTTGTTGTCGTTGTCCTATATTTGACGTCGAGTCGGATAACTTTAATTGTCGACCCAATCGTTGCATGCTAGTATCCAGCAAAGCTTCGGACGGTACAACAGAAGCATTAGTTTCACAAATCCACATGACAACGTAGTACGCTTGTGTGAGAACTACTGTTCTTGGGGCCAATGAAGATTTAATAGAATGCAGAGATGTAGAATCGAATAATTCCGGAAGGGAAAGAATTATTTGTTGTAAAATTAGTAAATCTCTACATACTGAAAATCGGAGCATAGAAATTTGCGAAACACTTTCGACCATTACGGAAATTCCCAACTGACTTCCAAAAAGAAAACTTGTATTAGATGGTATGCGAGAAGATTGACCGTTTTCAATTACTAACTGATTTGGTTGCCCAAGATCGTAAGTTAATGCTTCTAACAGCATTGCCATGGAACTTGAGATGTCTTTGACATTTTCTAATCTGTGTTGTAATTCCATTTGAAAATCTATATCAGACAGTAATTCGTCTGGTTCGGTAATCAGTTTTGACAACAAATTTTCAACAATATGATCAGGACTTTTTAACTGATACAGTTCTCGTTCGAATAAAGTTTTAAGTTCTTCAGATAATTGTTCTTCTAAAAGTACTACGGCTGACATCAGTGCGATTAAATCTTGACATATGTCAGTGTCTTGAGATAAAACTGGTGTTGCTTTAAAACGCGATATGTACGACTTTTCATTTGAGAGCATGAGATGTTCCAAAGCTTCCATTGGACGTAAAAGAGAAAAGGATGATTTCTTTAATAGAGCTACTCCCCCCACTTTCGGCAGCAAGAGTAATCCTACAGGTCGAGATCCATTTAAATGATATTGAATAACACAGGAATAAAATTTTGACCAACAACGATTAGCAATTTCCAAATAATCTTCGTCCATCAGTTCGTAGTCCATTACTTCCATTTGAATGTCTGCTTCGACTGTCATGCACACTCTTTCTTTTAAAACGGCTGCTGTCATATCTAAAACTAAGTTCGATCTTGTGTATATACTGAGGGCTCGTGTTATATCTGCCAGGGTAAATTGACCAGGATGAAAAATGTAATTGATGTAAGCTTGACGAGGATCTGTGCCAGGATCGGTGACGATATAATCTCTGTCTGGGGGTTGCTCTAAAATTGCAGTTTCCCATTCACTGTTTACTGTAGCTCCATTTAAAGGAAGCTGTGCATGAGTTACGGCCACTGTGTCCATATCCGTCGAACGCCATACTGCCCACAGTCGCGATGCTGTAAACGCAAAATCTACCAGGTGTTGATCTGGTGCAAGCAGTGTACATATTCTGACAAATTTAAACATTCCTGATTCTTGGACAGGTTTTAAAATAGTAAATTCACATCCTGTCGATAGTTTTAACCAGGTTCCCAAATAAAAATCATCATCGGTAAGACCAGAGGTTTTTCTTAAAACATGTCCTTGTGCTCCTTCGGTAGCGATACGACCATCGATAGTTACATTTGTGACAGCAACACATTGTGCTTTGTTACACGACCACATCCGAACATTACCTTCTCTGCATAACGCAAATAAATAAGTATCGTTTCCAAAAGTATGAATAACTAGCGACATTGCAACTTGGCCTTCGGATGTACGTCCTCGAAATGCAGTTGCAATCCCACTTAAAAACCGAGGAACGATTGAATCTTGTTTTAATTCACTTGTATGTACAAGTCCTGTAACAGTGTCTAGTCTTAACAGAAGTATCATTCCAGTATTGTATGCGAGCGCAAATAATGCTTCTTCTTGCGGTAATGTTAGCCATGATGCAGCACAATGCGGGACGGGAGAATTTGTTATTGCTGCAGTTGGAATAACGTGAAACATATAAGGAACTTGAACTGTTTGAATTGATGACTCGCTGAAAATAGACTGTATACTAATATCAGCGTGGGATCCCACTAGATGATCTTGACGATGAATTTTATCCGGATGAGGATACGTGAGTTTATGAATACTTGAAACACTTATCACTAATATAACGATTGAATTAACAGTTTCGTGAATGGAGATCCCATCCAAAATGGGTGTATCGGTAAACTTATACCTGACGCGACAGTTGGCCAAGTTAACGTCGAGACTATGTTCGACTAATTCTAAAACGTCGTGTGAAATTCTCCAGTAAATGAAACGATTTCTTGTGAAAGGTTTTGAGCAGTCTCTATACGAATAACCTCCTGCTCTCTCTGGAACTTTTATATCTTGTAGAGTGCTTTGACTTCCACCAGTACTTAAAGTAATTTCTTTCCATTTTTCTGGCAGTGTTTGATCAGGTATAACTTCTCGATATCCGAGGGAATACTCCATAGTACTTGTATGTAATATAAAAACTTTATTTTCTAAACTAACAGATATTTTTAACAAATATTTTAGAAAATCGATTGCGAGCCAGCGAAACCGGTGTTATAAACCGCGTTTTCTGATTTCTGCAAAAGGTTAGGTTAGGTGATATATATATGTGCATTGTACATACGTGTGTTTGTATTGTTTGTATGTATGCATATATGTCAGACAACTTTTAGAGCTTCGCGCACCTTGTTGGCGCTTACGATCGGTGGCCCGCTTAATTCAAAAGCTGCGGATAAGCGATTTGCAAAACTGATTAACTATTTGTGCTGTGTAGTTTACGAAATAAACTAGAGTTGCGAACGCATGGAAGAACTCGAATTCGTCAGCGCAATAAAATCAGACGCTATAATGAAGTGTACCGTTAACCCTTTGAAGCACACATTTTTCTGTACATGAAAAATGATTGGAATTTATTACTCAGGGGTTTTCGGGGTCGCTGATGACGAATATGACCTCAGATTTTCAAAATTCAAAATGGCGGATCCAATATGGCGGAACAAATTAGAAAAGTTGCTTGATCGAAATGAAACTGCCCTGCGAAAAATGTTAAGTAGAATTCTCATGAGAATCTCATGAGAAATTGAAACAAGTGCCTCATACATAGTTGTCGTAAATATACATTATATACATCTATTAGTCATACAAGTATAGTACGGAATATGTAAAGTTTTATTACATGAAAGAAAATAATTTAATAGGTAATTTTATGAGCATACAATCATGAATGTTTTCAGTTGAAATTTTATGGAAATTAGAGAAAAATCTCATCACAATTAGGTCAATTTTCATACAAATCGCAAATATTGTCGAATAGTGTTTCCGTAACATCGTGCGAGTACTATACGACAATTATATGAAATTTACAAGATACTTGTTTCAAATTCTCATGTGATTCTCATGAGAATCCTACCTACAATTTTTCGCAGGGATGGGTACTTGGGAGTTTTCGGGGTCACTGATTCCGAATAAGACCTCAGATTTTCAAAATTCAAAATGGCGGATCCAAGATAAAGGACCAAATTAGGAGAAAGTTACATGTACTTGATCGAGATGAAATTGGGTACACGAGAGTTGTCGGAATCGCTGATTACGAATATGGTCTCAAATATTCAATATTGAAAATGGCGGATCCAAGATGGCGGATCCAAAATTGCGGACCAAAGTAGGAAAAGGTTGCGTGATCAAGATGAAATTGGGAACTCGGAAGAGTTTTCGAGGTCGCTGATTACGAATGTGGCGTCGGATTTCCAATATTCAAAATGTCGGATCCAAGATTAGAATTTTAGGTCTGAGTAAAGATTGGACCGCTGAAGCCTGTTCGAGTCAATTTTACGGCCAAGAATCAAAAACAAAAGTAGCATAAAAAATATTAAGAAGAAAAAACAAAAAAGGTATAAAAGAAAGTGGAGCTACAAGCTTACTACGTCATCCTCGTTAGCTCTGGGTTATGCCAAGGGTAAGCAGTTAAAGTAAATGTACAATTTTTCATCGAAATTTTAGTATTCCTTAATCTCAAAAATCTTAAAAAATAGTTTTAGCAAAATTTTGAATCTGCCATCTTAAAGTTTTCAAAATTCAAAATGTATTATATATGCGTATTTCGGGGTCCCAAAAATCTGACCCCATATTCGTCATCAGCGACCATAAAACTCCTTTAGTAAAAATTTCCATGAAAATCGAAATTGAAATATGATGGAAAATGCTTTTTTTTAAAAAAAAAACGGAATTTTTTTAGTGTTTGTTTATTTATAACACTTTTACAACAAATTAAATTTGAATATTAGTGGTATAGTATTGTTGACAAATACCTTAGCTACTACAAAAACCATCTAATATTTTTAAATACCTCAAAATTGAATTTTTATAAATGAAATTATCTGGCAGAACAGGTGATCCCTGAGAGGACCACCGTGCTTCAACGGGTTAATTTCTGTACTCGTAATTGTTATATTCTATTAGACACCGTGATCTTGATATATTGATTCGTTCTAAAATGCGTATTTCCGTTTACACTACATACATTGCACTTATTCAAAGTTGCATTTATTATTTCACAGCCTTATACATTACCACATATGTATCTGTAAAATAAGCGTATTAGCAGTAGATACTACCCAGATAGCAGAATAAAAAATAGTTCAGAATGATCTCATAATGTGCTCTCTAACAGGGCGGATGCGTCAATTGATGAGAAGTTTATGAGCTTGAGGTCGTAACGTTCTCATAATGATAACAAGTACAGAAATACCTCATAATTTGATGCATCCGACCTCTCGTAGGACACATTATGAGCTAATTCTGAACTATTACTTTGTTCTGTTCTCTGGGTACTTCTTACCATGTTTAAGTTACCAGAAGAAATTGAATCGGAACCAATACGTTTATTTCAGACAAAGTTAAATGGGATTCAATCAGTAGGCGATAATTCAATGGGGTTCTTTAGGAAGCTGAGTGACTGATCGTTAATGGTATTCAATCAGAAATTCTTCTGACTTGATCAAATGGGATTCTATAGTATTGAGTATAATATGGCATTAAGTAGGATTTGATCGTAAATTCGAGTCGAAATCACCGATTCCTTCTTAACTGACTCCTACCGGATATGAGTGGTTAGCCGAAAAAAAATTAAGCATAATAAATTGGTTGAATAGGAATGGGATTTAACAGGAAACGTATTCACGCCATCATAAATGGAAATCTAGATAGGGTTTATTCGAGACGTCGAATTGAATGGGATCCCAGACAGCAAAATAAAAAAGAGTTCAGAATGATTCCGAAATCTGCTCTGAAAGAAGTCAGATGACCCACATTCTGAGGGTTTTCTGGACATGATGTCATTATGAGATCTGTATGAACTTATGTTGAGATAACAATTAGAAAGTAGGTCATCTGACTTCTTTTGGAGCACATTTCGAAATTATTCTGAACTCTTTTTTATTTTGCAGTCTGGGATTCTATTGGACTACATTAGGTTAACGGTAACATAGTTGCTTCCAAAATCGGGTCGAAATCCATGAATATTTGCATTGGGATTTTCTTTTTATATCCTATTTAACTCTCACTTTCAAATTCTGATTAAATCTTATTGGTTCTGGAACTCCAAATTTGCGTATTAATTCCGACTGGACTGTTGCATAGAAAATCGGACCGAAACCCATTACTTCTTGAACTATAGAGATTTTTCCATTAAATCCCATTGATCTTTCGCTTTCAGATTCTGATTAAATCTCATTGATTCTGAATCTAGGAATTTGCCGATAAATTCCGATTGGCCAGTTGTTCACAAAATAGACCCAAAGCCCATTAAGACTTGAACTAATTATTTTTTCATTAATTCGTGATGATTTCTCTCTCTCTTTAAGAAGCTGATTAAATCTCATTGACTCCGGGATTGCGAATTTCCCAATAAATTTTCATTGAACTAACAGTAACACTCCTACAATCGGATTTAAACCCATTGGTCCCGGAAGGAGAATTGACAGTGTAACTAGGAATTCTCTGAAAAAATCCTACTATGCTGTAACTGATTAAGTCTTATTCATTCTTGACATGCTATACATTCCGTCGGAATCTCTCTAACCCTATTCAATCCCATTAAATGGGTTTCAGTCGGTTTTTATTGATCTTAATGGGAATGTTTAAGTAGGGTACGTAACTAGATTTTATTTCACCGGTCATGTGACGATCACCGAAAAATTAAGTTACTGACCGTAAAGTACCGCTTAAGCTGGTGAAAATTGGTTTTTTCACACCTGCAAAAAAAAACGAGCCTTTACGTGTGGTAAAAAGTACAACATGAAACGTATTCAGCGCGTACATCTTATGAGGTTCGGCGGGCATTTTTCGCGATTTCGCGCCCGCTTCACAGGATAGGTTTCACTCTTTCGCGTCTGCTTCTCTTTTTTCTCGTTTTCGTATCTGCCTTGTATTTTATTAATGCTTGTTGACAGTGCTCCCATTTTTTAATTATACTTTTTTTGTTCTAATATCAAAAGTTTTGTGGATTTGACCATAAATGATTATATATAATCCACATTTTCACGGCTACTTTTATTACTTGAGTAGAAGGTTACAGCAAGGTTATTAGTAGAACATTGTGATGTTCTCGAAAATGAAAATGCAGAACTTAGAAATGATATTAAGCTCCTTTACGCCAAGCTTAGGAAAGTGGAATTCAAACAGGAACAAAACACACTGCTTCTCTCTGGGTTGTCTCAATCAGAAGATGAACAACTGCCGGATGTGATCAACAAAATAGCCACTTTTCTAAGTATAAACCTAGTTACTGGTGATCTTAGAGAGACTACCCGGATTCATTCGACTGGAAAAAACCCAACAAAACCCACAATGATCAGGTTTACTTTTGAAAAATTTGAGCAACGTAATTTATTCTATAAGCTCTTTAAACAAAAAGGTAAAATTATGGCGACCCAAATTTTTTCAAATAAAGAGGAACATCCCCTCTATATAAACGAATGGCTGCCATCAGATACATTTGCCCTACTCAAAAAAGTACGAACTATGGCCAAAGAACGGGGCTTCAAATATGTATGGCACAAAGAAGGAGATATTCTGATTAAAAGAGACGACAAACCAACTACAAGAGTAATTAAAATAAAAAATGAGGATGATTTGCAACTACCATTGTTGTGACTACAGGATCTGCAAACACTGGCTTCATTATCATTAACTACGGCAACGTTACCGGCGAATTCTCATATTGCAAATATAAACTGCGTAAACTCTGTATCGGTGCGAAATTTGTATAATGTAAATAGTAATATTTCTGAGGATAAAATTCATCAATCAACATATTTAAATACCAAACCGTCTTCGGGATATCTCCGTTTATGTCATTTAAACGCGCAGTCTCTGCTGGCTCAGGGTCGCATGTCTAACATTAATCAATATTTTTCTACAAATTTTTATCATACTATCTGCGTATCTGAAACATGGCTTAGCGAGGGCATCCCAAATGAAGTGGTTGCACTTGAACATTATACAATTTTTAGATGTGATAGACAAAATAGAAGGGGAGGAGGAGTGGCCATCTATATCCATAAGTCTGTTACATCAGAACTAATACTCTCTTCCTCTAATTCATCTACGACTACCTCGAAAACCAAAACCCAGTTCTTATTTGTAGAATTATCCTTCCAAACCAGTTCTCCTTTATTATTAATATCAGTATATCGCCCACCGGATGCCACATTGTTTAAGGAGTTCGAATCAGAGCTTTTGAAAATAATTCATAAGTACTCGAACATAGTGATCATGGGTGACCTAAATATCAATCTTTGTAAAGACAGTTATGCTTCCAAATTTCTCCGATACTTCGCTACATCACTGCACTTTTACATTATTCCATTTACACCGACACATTTTACAGCCACATCATCATCGTGGATCGACCATTGTTTGGTGGATGATGAAACGAAGGTTATATCTTTCAGCCAAACAAATGGACCATCCACCTGAAATCATGAATTAATATCTGTGCAATATAACTTGAAAGTAGTTACTCCGAAAATAGTACCATTTATTTGTCGTAACTTAAAACGATTTTCAGCCGAGCGCTTTGGTAATGAACTTAGGGCAATAGACTTGCCACCTTATCAGTCCGATCAATCAGTCGATGACAAACAAAGGCTTCTTACCCATACTCTCTTTAGTATCTACGATCTAAATGCACCAACATCGAAAGTCACTCCAATGAAACCTCGCAACCCCTGGATTAATAATGACACTAAACAACTTATAAAACAAAGAAATGTATTGTATAGTTGTTATAAACGTAGACGAGATGTTCTATCCTACGTCGATTACAAAGTAGCACGAAATAAAGCACGACGCGCTATCTCCAATGCTCATACGCAGTACTGCACAAAACGGCTGGAAAAACTAAACAATTCGAAAGCAATCTAGTCAGAACTCAGACATTTGGGCTTAATTAAGCCAAAACCTTCATCGCCTAATCTAATATGTTCTCCTGATGAAATAAATAAATATTTCTGCTCTATTTCAAATCGTGGGTTTTGTCATAGTCCACTCAACGTTTCCCACTCATTTTTCAAGTATTCGGACACACCTGACATGTTTTTTTGCCAAAAATCACGCTAGTATCACTAAAGCAGTCTTTTCTCTCAATAAAATCAAAATCAGCAGGATATGATGGATTGGACTTTCATTGCATCAGAACACCATTCTCGATATTTTTAACCACAGTTTGAAACTCGGAATCTTTCCGCAAGATTGGAAAAAGTCTATAATCAGACCAATTAATAAAATACCATCTCCTACATCTTTTGAACACTATAGGCCTATTTCAGGTTTGTGTATCCTTTCCAAAATGTTGGAACGTCTAGTTAGCGATAACTTGATTAATTATCTAAAATTAAACAATCTCTTGGATCTGAGACAATCTGATTTCCGTCGAGGGTCAGTACTCAAACAGCACTCACATTAGTGACAGATTACATACGATTAGGAATCGAACAAGGATTAGTGACAATACTCATATTGTTTGATTTTTCCAAAGCTTTTGATACTGTAGATATATCCATACTACTACGCAAACTTAAGGACCTCAATATCTTTTCAGTTGCCCTAAAGTGGTTTACCTCATATCTGACAGACCGCAAACAGGCAATAGCTGGAGTTGACGGTAAATTGTCAGAATTGGTAGAAGTCTTTGCGGGTGTTCCGCAAGGGTCTATCTTGGGACCTCTGTTATTTACTATTTTGATTAACGATATATCCAATATTCTAGTTCACACTAGCCATATGCTCTACGCGGATGACTTGCAAAATATGATCCAAAGCAAAGTTTCGGATCTCCCGACTGCCATTTCCAAGATTAATGCTGATATTAGAATGGTATCAAAGTTTGCCAGCGATTCTGGCTTGACCTTACATCTTGCCAAAACGAAAGCAATCTTATTAGGAACCTCAGAAACCCTACGTGGAATCGACATCTTGGAACTCCCAAAAATTAAAATAGGGGCGCACACGGTACCTATTGTTAATGAGATTGTAAATCTAGGATTACGTATAGATGCAACATTAACATGGGATGCACAAATAAAGCATATTTCGAGGGGGGTGAATTCTATTCTGCACCATCTGAAATTCAATAAAAATGTACTATCTACACAGCTCAGAAGACACCTAGTTATTACCTTGATTTTTCCCAAACTCGATTACTGCTGTGTCGCCTATAGTGATATTTCACGGACTCGAAAAGACAAATGGGAGCGCCTTCTAAACCAATGTATCCGTTTTATTTTCAACCTTAAAAGAGACTGCCATGTTACGCCTTATCGTAGAAAGCTTGGGTGGCTTCCTATGAAGTATAGACAGTTATATTTTATGGGGTGCCTTACCTATAACGTCCTTCCTTATGGAGAGCCACAATACCTTTTCGCTTTGTTTATATATCGTAAATCGACAACACGACGGACAACAAGGGTTACGTAGGGGGACCTCCTGGTTCCCTTCTCAAAGTCTCAATCATATTCAAAGTCGTTTACATTTATGGCAGCCAGACTTTGGAACTCCATTCCGGCCTCCATACGCTCATCTCCGTCGATAAAATCCTTCAAATCTCATTTTCATTCTTTTCTTATGTCATATGAAAAAACATTGTCCGATAGATCTTTTTTGCATGTAGATCATTAAATATGCCTAATTTCCATCTGTCATTTCCAGAGATGAGACCCATTATTCCTGTTTTATTTCTATTGTATTAACTATAATAAACATGTAAATCAAACTACGGGATATACTGTATTCGTAATATTAATTAATTTAATTTTTTGAATGTATATATATATATATATATATATATATATATATATATATATATATATATATATATATATAATCTATATATATATATATTATCTAATTTAGCTATAAGATAACGCAATGTATTGCAATTAAGGCTTAAATAAATATAAATACAAAAATGCAAGGTTGCACGATAACGTTCGTAAACTAACATTTAGTGTTATTGTAATGTTTATGAAAATTACTCGTTAACATTATTTTTGCACCCGAACATTTACATTACACCATCGCATAATGTTATTGTAAGGTTATAGAAGGTTCCTGCATATAATTTTACAAGTTTACAATGTAAGGTTTGTGCAATATTCCTAGGATCTTCATGTGATATTAGGCATATAAGTGCGTGGGTAGCATATTGGCCAAGAGCGTAGAAATAGAGAGACCCGGGTTCATTCTCCCGTGCGTCGATGGGGCGAGTTTTTTTCTTATTTGTTGGGAACGTTAATTATTTATTTTGCGATAGTGTTAAATTATATAAAAGTAGCGCCAGATAATAACGAGTTAAACATATGAAATTACATAATAATCATGTAATGCATATTATGACAAATAAAGTATAAAAAAAGGGTTCAATTTAACCTTATGTCGCATTTGAAATCAGATTAAGCATGAACTTTTAAGCTGTGATTTCGCATCACTCATTTTATTGTAAAAGTTACAAACAATGGATGTAAATAAATCCGCACACCCCAAGAAATGAAGTTCGCAATTTGTACATTTAATTCAGGTACGCGAAACGATAAATCATGCGAGTGTATAGATGTTTATATAACTTATAATATAAAAAAAAATATAATAATTTATATCGTTAACATAGTACATATTATATATGATTAAATTTTAACAACGCTTTTACATTCTTCTTGTAAGTTTCTGTAAGCGAGCTTTGAAACTCGAGTCTCCTTTCTTCGTTTTTTCTGCTTGTCGCTTTTTTTGGTTCTTCTCACCTGCTTCTTGTTTTTCTTTTTTCAGTCTTTGTTGTTCCTTTTTCCATATGTCCTAAAGTAAATTATCGTTTTTAATTATTCCCGTTTTTCATTATATTTACATATAAAATATACATATACACACACAAATACAAGATTGATGAATTTGAGATTTAAATATAAAATAATTAATAAATAATAATTAATTGTTTGCAAGTCGAGGTAAAATTTCCGTTTATTTGGGGGTTAATGTGTTATAGTAAAATAATGTTTTGAAAAAGTAAAACTAGTAAAACAAGGACCTGAATCCAAAACAAGCAGACGTTATATTCGCTTTGTATGTACACTTCTTATCGTATTGTTTTAAGCAATGGGGATCTTATAACTAACCCCTGATGTTTATTTTAAATTGTTAAATATGTTCAATAAAATGATTGAGTTTGATATTATTTATAAATTGAAGATCATTACACTATAAATTATAATGTAGTCAAATATATGTTACCTTAAAATCTCTGCAGAAACATAGCCATAATGCAAAGAAATCACAAGGATCGGCAGTATCTACTGTAGCACCTTTAGGAATATACTGGTAAAATTGCATGACTGATTTAAATTTTTGTCTTGCTTCCTGTAATCCTTCCTTTTCATTAGCTAGTGCGGTTCCTGCCACATCAAGAAAAGTCACCATTTTTTGTTTAAACGGGCCTGCGTTGTCCGGACTTTCTTCAACTACCGTCTTACACATTTTCCGGCAATCTGAAATTATTTTTTTCCAAAACATTATGAGAAAGAAACAAATAAAATTTGGAAGATAAAAAGAAACTTAATTAATACCTTCGAGTTCTTTTTCAAGCCTAACAAGCTCTTTTGTTAGATCCTCGAAACTGATGGTGGCGGCTGCTTGAATATCCGTTGGTTCCGGAATCGGCAGCGGCAATGGTTCATCAAAATTGTAGTCATTTTCCATTTGCAGCTGCGCCTTAACAATATAATGCAATAATGTAATTCCAGTTGTTTTCGATTTAACATCTTTTAATTTTCCAAGAATTTCAAGTCCGAATCCATCGGCCTGTCCTCGCATACGATTCCCGCCATTCATGTAATTTCCAAATGTTAGAATTAACCCCATTACTCGTTTCAACGAATTAGAATTACGTAGAAATTCACAAGTTGAGTTCAAATTCGTCAATTTCGACGAAAGACGAGACATCGCATCATTGAATTCCGTTTGGAAGAGTAGACATGTAATTCTCTCGACGAAACACGGGATTTTCGAAAGCCGCTTACAAAACACTTCGGGATTATCCAGTGGAATCTCTGGATGTGCAGCTTCATGTGCAGCAATATCTTCTAACTCTTTCACCGATGGTCTCTGAAGAACAAGGAGATTTCATTTTCTTTGCTTTTATTATTTTTTCCTTAATTTTTATATAATTCTTTTTTCTTCTTTGGAATCTAATTCTGAAACTGTTCGTAGCGCTCGATAAAAATTGCGATACATGACAGCAGAGTACGTAAATACATACCACATCATAAATCTGCTGTAAGGCCTCCAAGCTGACAACGCTCGTATCTAAACTGAACACTGCATTTTCGATTTCACTGAAATCAACATGCAGACTTTTTTCGAGAATTCCAACCATTTTGGAACGTTTAGAATCGAGAATTTTTGCGGGTTGAATTTTTGATGGCTTCCCCAAAATATCTTTCTTCTTCGCTGGTTTCCTCTCAGTAACTTGGCGAGAAAAAAGATCGATAAATTCCGGTAAGTTAACGTTTTTTTCCTCCTCCAATTCCGCCCACAGTGGAGTCTGCAAATTTGAAATGGCTTTAAATGTATATGTTAATAAAATGGTATACATATATTCATTAGTTGTAAAGTACACATTTGAATATTGCAATTAAGTTGCCACTGTATCTTATTAAAACTGATATAATAGAATCGCTATTTCAATTAAGTAAAAATGTCCTTTGATTAATAATAATTGATGACTTGGAACTTCGTAATTGACCATCTCCCACCAGTCCTTAGATTCGATGCAATTCGCCTTGCTTTTTGTGGTACAGGGTATGCGCGCGCACGATATACGGACGGCGCCTTATGGTTATCCACAAGGGTGGGAAACCAAAAGTTCAATTACGGAGTTCTTGGCGTGATCATGTACGGAATTTTGATCAGTTGCGGAGGTAACCAATTAGGAAGGTGGAGTTGTGTTTTAGGTTTCTTTCGAAAGTTTTTACCTGAGTCGGACTTTCACAGGGAATTTGACTATTTTGAACCACAGGCACTAAAATCCTCGTCCAATACAAAGGCTTCATAGGGACCTCTGGATTAAGTGGTGGTTTCCTAATAGCTAGAAATAAAATATTTTTATTATTCAAAATTGATATTTGAATACCAATAGTTTTATTTGTCAATAACCGAGAGATAAATGCCAATGGATTACAGTTAACTTCATAACAGATTGATAAAATTGTAAAATGTAATTTTAAGCGTTATTTCATACTTCATTAGAATGGTGTAGAATGAGTATTAATATATGTATGTGATCAAGTAATTTTAATATTTATTGATAAACTTACTGGCGCGACTAGGTGGATTCCAACCTCCAACTGGAGGAGGAGGAAGAGAGCATGGACTGGACTGACGACTCGAAAGCGTTGAACGTGAAGATGGCGAAAGCCCTGCCATTCCTGGCATTGGTGGAGCCATCGGTACGCCTGCTGCTTTTGGAGTTGGTGATGCTCCATACGCAATTCCTGAACAAGGAAATGGTGGAGGCGGAGGTGCTCCAGATTGTCGTATTGTTTCGGGGATTGATGAATGCGATGGCGATTTCGAAGTCATCATACATCCTGGTAAGGGCGGAGGAGGAGGTATTCCAGTAACACTTCCTGATAATCCCAACATTGGTGGTGGAGGTGGTATGGTCGATGTATTAAACATTCCAGGAAGAGGCGGAGGGGGTGGGGGAAGAACACCAGACGAATTTCTCATCTGATCAGGCATTGGGGGTGGTGGAGGTATTGTTGCCAAATCTT
Organism: Trichopria drosophilae; assembly: GCA_030407085.1. NCBI lineage: Eukaryota > Metazoa > Arthropoda > Insecta > Hymenoptera > Diapriidae > Trichopria > Trichopria drosophilae. The sequence goes on from CM059583.1 coordinate 55,051,087, forward strand.
TTACCTGAAGCGCTGGTGTAAGATGTAGTGATCCAGGCATTGGCGGAGGTGGTGGTATTGTTGATGAACTCGTTATAAACGACGATGAAAAATGTAATGATCCTGGCATTGGCGGGGGTGGGGGCATTGCCGGTGAATCGCAATTTAAATGGATTAGTGATTCATGCATTAATTCTGGCATTGGAGGGGGTGGAGGAATCGTTAATGAACTTGATGTTACAGGAAATTGTGAATGATTTTGTGATCCTGGCATTGGTGGAGGTGGAGGTATTGTCGATGTACCTGATACGAAAAGCGCCGGTGGAACGTTTAGTGGTTCAGGCATTGGTGGAGGTGGAGGTATTGTCGATGAATCTAATTTTAAATGTAATCGCGATTCGTTTGGCGACTCTGGCATTGGAGTAGGTGGAGGAATCAATGATGAACTTGACATTACAGGAAATTGTGAATGATTTTCTGATCCTGGCATTGGTGGAGGTGGAGGTATTGTCGATGTACCTGATACTAAAAGCGCCGGTGGAACGTTTTGTGATTCAGGCATTGGTGGAGGTGGAGGTATTATCGATGAATCTAATTTTAAATGTAATCGCGATTCGTTTGTCGACTCTGGCATTGGAGGAGGTGCAGGAATCGGTGATGAACTTGATATTACAGGAAATTGTGAATGATTTTGTGAGCCTGGCATTGGTGGAGGTGGAGGTATTATCGATGAATCTAATTTTAAATGCAATCGCGATTCGTTTGTCGACTCTGGCATTGGAGGGGGTGGAGGAATCGTTGATGAACATGATATTACAGGTAATCGTGAACAATTTTGTGATTCTGGCATTGGTGGAGGTGCAGGTATTGTCGACGAATCTAATTTTAAATGCAATCGCGATTCGTTTGTCGACTCTGGCATTGGTGGAGGTGGGGGAATAGTTGATGAACTAGATATGACAGGCCATTGTGAATTACTTTGTGATCCTAGCATTGGTGGAGGTGCAGGTATTTCCGAACTTGACACTAAAATCGCCGGTGGAACGTTTAGTGATTCAGGCATTGGCGGAGGTGGAGGTATCGTTGGTGAATCTGATATTGCAGACGAAAGTAAAAAATCGTGTGATCCTGGCATTGGCGGAGGTGCAGGTATTGTTGATGAATGTGGTATTTTGAGACATGGTGGATCAAATATGGACCCTGGCATTGGTGGTGGTTGTGGTGGTATATTTAATGAATTTGACAACTCAAGAGATGATGTGGAAATCTCAGTAGCTTTAGTTGTTTCATGAACTGGTGAAATTGGCAGGATTCTTAATGAACTAAAAGATTCCACCAGAGTTGCTAAATCAGGCAGTGATGGAGGAGGAGGTATACACTTTACATCTTCTGTTACAGAAGCAGACTCCGATACTGAAAATTCAGAATTCACGGTGTTTATCGGTGAAGACGTTGAAATCCTTTTTATAGATTTTACTAATTGCGAGGTTGTAGCTTCTTTTAAAAAGTTAATTTTGCCTGATTTAGTAGTAGGGGTTGAGCATATAAATTTTACTGGTTGCGATAATGCTTGAGATCCTTCTATAAGGCTTGTTTCTTCAGTGAATTCTATTGGTTGTGACATAGCACATGCAACCTCTAAACTTGCAGGTAAAGCTGCAATTTCTGCATAAGTTAAAGAATTTGATACTGATTGATCGTAAACTGTAAATCCTACACTTTTCGTCGCTGGCGGTGGAGTAGTTATGTCAGGCTGATACACTGAACTGTTATTTTGTGAATCCAGCAATGAAAGATGTAGTGGCATTGATACAGAAACATCTATATTTTTAGACAAATCTTGTGATATTTCGGTTGAGCGAAAAGAAGATTGCGATACATCTAGTCTTGATAATAATAATGACTCGGTTGCACCCGAATGAGCATGTGAAGAGGGATGTTCTCGGATCAATGACGACCTGTGATCTGTCAGCTGATCTAATGACGCATTCACGTCTGTGTCTTTGGATGTGAACGAAGTAGACTTTAATGTTTCGTGTGAGATTACATAATTGTAACAAGTTTTTAATTCTTCTCTTGATGCGATTATAAGTGGATATGTTAAACCATTGTCTTCTGTACAATTTTGGTTCTCGTCGATATTATGTAATATTAAATTAAAATTTTCTATATTTGGTTTTAACGCAGATTTTTGATTGTTTTCTTCAAGAAATTCAGGTAAAGAATTAGCGTTAATATCATTTTTATTTATTATGCTTTGCATTTCATTGTTGATTTCGTATGTTTGAGTTTGTGCATCGCGAAATTTGTCGATTTTATGACATGGCTTTTGGGCCTCGGAAATCGAGGAAAGCGTCATTGATACAAATCTGTCTACTTTTGACTCGTCACCGTTGCTTAAGGAATGCGATCTGTGTGGAAATATTGGCGACAATTCTACTTCGTTTATATCGAAATTCGAAGTTTCGTAACTTCTTCCTAATGTATGATTTACAACTGTTCCTCTTAATGGTGAACAAGTATAATGTTCGTTATCATATTCAATAATCTTTGGTTTCTTAAAAAATGCGACATCACCGCATTTGTTAAAGTCATTCAGATATTTTCTTAATTGCTGAACTTCACACTGAAGAGAGGCAACTTCAGCTTCCAAAAAATTATCATTTTCAATTGGAGAAATATCCTTACAAGACTTTGTGAATTGCTGAAGCGGAGATGGTGGACATACCCAAAAATACATGTTCTCCATCTACAATAATATATGAACTTAAATGATATTTGCTTGTATTAATTTCTAAAAATTTCCACGTTATGTATTACCTGGAATATAGAACCTTTTGTCAGCGAAAAATTTTTCTTGGTTACGGGCTTCAAAATGCCACTTGACATTAGATGAGCGCACACGGCAGCGCTAATCTTCCTCAGATCAGTTTCTGATATATGATTTTGTATTTGAAGGTATTTCGATATTCCAGATGTCATCCAGTTAGTTAGGTATTGATCTTGATAGTCATGCAACAAATATTGAATTAATTAGTTACTTTCTAATAAAAAAAGTCTGCATTAGCGACTGTGGATACATAATTTCATAATATAATGAATAAGTAATAAAACGCGTATTCCTGTTGATTGATATGAAGCACATTTAAATAAAAAAAGGTAGTGCTTAAAATGAATTGTTATACTAATTATATTTTTCTGACAAAATAAATTCTAGCAGAATTAGATTTAAATATTAACGTTTATCAGGAAGTAGTTTTTGTTTGTTACGGCAGGTATGACTGTAACTAGATGTGATCTTTTTGTGGTTTTGAACGCTTTATGCTCCTTATTTAAATATACATATATATACAGAATCGACAAAAAGTCACATCCAATATTAGTTTCCAATAATACGTTATACTTTAATAGTAAGTTGAAGAAAGACTCGCATGTACTGGATATAATAATTCTTATCAGAAATTAATATATTTGGATATTAGGTTAGACTAATCAAGAGTTTAAAAAATTAACGTTAACATGCACAAATGAAGTTACTCCTGCCGCCGCTAGTCGCAGTGCCTGTCACCGCTATTTTCCGTGCCCGCTATAGATACGGATTTCCATTTCACACATATCGTGTCTGTCAGAATAAATAATATCTAAATAGTTTTTAAAGAAAAAGCTGTGGATTATATCGTTGCATTCTAGTTGTAGTTGATTCATCGTCTTTTTTCATTGGCCATATAACTATTTTTTAACAATATTTACAAAAATTAAACTTTTTATCTTGGATATAGAAGAGAATTTTCATTTTTAATTTCTGTTGCAATAATCATGAGGATATTTTCATAATCTCTAAATTTCTTTTTAATGTACAAATTATACAAGGTTGATCGTTAAATAATAACAACGCTGGTCTACTTAAAATATTTTAGGCAAAACTTTGAAAATTTCAAACAGTCAATGTGGAAAGTTTTAGTCTCGGTTATCGAATAAACAATGGGAAATACCGCTAGCACAGCACGTGTAAATTGTTCCACGCACGAATATAAGCAATTAGAATGGCTTAGTACAATATTCTCGAATATTAACAGAATTCTTCAGAATATAATGTTCTGCGTACTACATTCTGGATGCGAATATGATAAAGTTAGATAATGCGATTAACGCTGCCGCCATCGTTTGAGGAAGTACATTCTGATCATTGGTAATTTTTTAACACAATCAAAAGATTCGTAATCTTATTTAAATTATCGATCCTCGGAATGAGACGAGTGATTATTATTAATTCTTCAAATGTGCCAGTAAAGATCTTTATTGTATCGCTAAGAATTGCAATTTTTCTATCATAATTTACCTTCGTTAATATATATCCCGAACAGCACAATCCGGAATATCCTGGAGAGCTTCTGAGGACGTATGGATGTCCTCTCTTGGTTCTCGGGAGCTCCTGAGGGGCTCCTGAGGACATTTTGGGACGGGCTTGTGGTGTTTGGGATATTACTTTTTTCCAAAAAAAAAAAAAAAATGACCACCCCGTTGAACGTTTGAAAATTCCCAAATTAATTAAAAATAACTAATTATATGAAAAATACATTTATTACAACCGTACTTATATCATAATGTACTATTTCCAATTAAGTGAGCAAAGCTCGACACCTACATTTACGGCGGCGGCCCAAGGGAGCAGAGAAGTGGGCTTTATTTGGAAAATTCAAAAACATTGTTGACCACACAAGGGGTTAAAGGGGTAAATATTAAAGGATATAAACTTTGAAACATACCAATTTTTGGAGCGTAATAGGTTTCAAACCTTCATGAAAATGTTTTGCACACATTCTCTTAATCGCTCATTAAAAGACAATAAAGAATATGTTAAACTAGGTTGCACCGCTTAGTAGAGTTCATGAAGGGTGAGATTTTTTTTGAGTTTTATTTATTTTATAATTAGGAAACTAAATCACCCTTTTATCCCTTAGCTGGCACATTTAGATATTTGCTGACACCCATAAATAACAATGTGCCGCAAAGAGCAAGTGCCAACTTGGGGTCCCTAATGGCCCCTTTGTACCAATATAAGGGTTAAAAAAACCTTTTAAAATTATAAAATTGTAATTTAAAAAATATGAGATACAAATATATCACAGATAGTAGAAAATATATTTTATGTTGTTATCCAAGGTTAAATTTTAGAAAATTGCAAATAAATTATGTTCTATAAAGACATAAGAGCAGTTTTAATACCCTCATATACTGAAGACAATGCTTATGACAAAGTTACAAAATAATGTCCCATTATTGATAGTTTTAGGGATGGACCGAAAGTCGCACGGTATTCATCATATTTTTCAGTCACTTTAGGTGTAGTCGCACAACCCCTTTATGAACAAAAATGAATTTTTCTGTGTACAACTTACTTTTTAAATTATTTTTACATTTTGTGCTCGAGTTTTCGTGGTTTTAGCCATCCTCAAGACCTCTTTCGCATCGAAAATACGATTTAAACAAAAAATTACCTTAAAAAATCATGTTTTTTCTTTTAAATTGAAAAATAGATTAAGAAGGACAGGTTTTTCAACATTTTCATGCCATATTCTGAAAGAGCACACTTAAAAATATCCGGCTACAAATGTTAAGAGTTTTTTAAGCATAAATAATAAAGTTGTCCGTGCTTAAAATTGACAGACAAAAACGGAAAAATTAGGTCAATAGGGGTTAAGATATTCAGATGGTCTAAGAAATGCAAAATGCAGTAATTAAATTGAATAAAAAATAAAAATAAAAAGGCATAATTTGCACCTGTACAAAAAATGGAAGACCTTTTAACATCAAATAAATTTGAATTTTCGTAAGCTATCAGATTCGCAAGGACTAGTTGGATCATTTGAATCTGTTTTAGTGTATTTTTATTTGCTTTTTAAGGTATGTTTCCTTAAAGTCTGAAAATAGTACACAGGCATTCACAAACGCTAAAGAAATACATTCATGCTTTAAAAAATTCTTTGGGACTTTTATCGAAGCTGCATAGACCTTTGCTGATAGATATGTCCTGAGCTCTAAGAACAAGCTTTATGAATGCGTAAAGGATTACCTTATTTTTACCCGGGTTAGGTGCTTATTACCTATTATTTATATATAAAGTCAGATAGATGGCTTTTTATCATTTTATAATTTATTAAGTTTAATTGCAGATATAGTATAGTGTTTTTCAACAATTACTTGCAGGCATAAATAGAATAAAATGACAAGGTAATGAAATAATCAGTGGATACTTATCATAATCTCTACTTGGTAAATTATATGGTAAGTACAAATAAATATTTCATAACAAAGTGCATTCAATCGCATCCGCGCCCTACAGGAAGTTTTATGTGAGCTATGAAGCTAGAGACCTCGCCTGTCATGATCAGCGTTGGCGTACACCTTTACAAAATAACCTACGTTGCGTGAGGCATGTGAAGACAAAAATGCATTTCCGGATAATGACACGAACAATTCACTACTTTCCTGGATAATGCGTGGATGAAGAAGCAAAATAACTGTGAGTTTCGTCAATCGAACAAACTTCAAAACTATATGAGTTCCAAAAAGTAATTTGAGAGTATTAAGTAGATGAGATGTATATTAGTGCTTTATCACATTTGGCTTTCAAGACCATTTTATTTACATTTTTCAATATGGAATTATGAAAAAAAATCTTCGCTGTAAGTCATCAGAAATTAAGAAGAAATAGATAAATTTCTTTTTTTCGATATTGGAAATGTTTAGGATTAGTTTGAATGTAGTCAACAACCGGATATCGATAATAGATTTCATTTCTTATTTAGGGAAATTGATTCCCAAACTTGACATAAAAAGTATCAAATTATTGGAAACTACACATAGTAACTACAGTAATATAAATTAATTACAATAAATTTTTAACCTGAAATTTATTTTTGAAAATTAATAGTTCTGAATTAAGTAAATTTTTGCATGTTAGAAATGTAGAATGGCAAGGCTACTTTTTAGCCTTGATTATGATCGGTTAAGTCTCAAAGTGAAATTACATCAGCTTACGTGACGTAATGCGAAAAAAATCGTGAATAAAATTACAAGAAAATAGTTCATTTCTTTTAGAATTAGACTAGAAGTTTGAGGTGTTTTATATATAATTCAAGTTAATGGGATGTAAGATAACATTAGTTTGTTTCAATTATACTGTCAGTACAGAGACGTTGATGTTTATATTTTTTGTATCCTTTTCTTAAAAACATCACGTTCTTAAGTATTATATTTCATGATACGACAAATTTCATAAAATGTTTAACTAAGTGTAGAGAAAGGAGTGAAAAATATTTTTATTTTACGACAGGGATGGATAAGTTATCTTTGTAGTAAGTTTTAACAATTAAAATGAATCGCTTAAATGAACTTCTTAGTCAATTACATATATTTTAATTCTATGAAATAAAATATACTTTTAACTTAAAAAATTCTTATACAACTATATAAAGCATAACATTTTGGGTACTCACAAAATATCTAATTGGCACACTCTCACAGTACAAAGACATTCAAAAAGTAAGGTACAATGTTCAAAATTACTCAATTATAGAAATTTTAATTTTATTATTGTACTAATAATATTTATATGTAATATATAATAGATTTAGGCAATAAAATTAAGATATCTTTTTATCTTTTGAATATAGTTCCGGAATAGATTTTCTTCTTTGTACTTTTATCAAATTTCACATAAAAACAATTTAATTGCGTAATAATTTGTGATAAAGCTTAAAAAATTCTCCATTTAGTAAATAAAAAATCATAACCAGTAAACGTATTCAGTGACAAATTATATTAATAAAATACAAAAATATTACATTATAAATTGAGCTTAATAAGTTTACATTAATTAGAATATCAAGATATTTTTTTTTATTTGAAAAATTCACTTTATTTACTATTATGAATAATAATCACTAACTGTAAATAATAAACACATAAATGAAATATTGTAAAAAAATTACTAAGTTTCCGTAAAGAAAATTATGAATTACTAGAAAAATTACTATTATTCGATAGTAAAAACGACTAATGAATTAGTAATTTTATCTAATATCCAATGTAAATAAATAGTGATAAATTGTGAAAACTTTGTTTTTCGAAGTACGTAACGGATACAAGGACTAACGAGAAAATACACACTTATGAAAGGTTTGTTATACAAATGTTATGCTTATTTTGATGAAATTATTTAATTGTATAATAGTCATACGTACATCTAATTACGGAGTATAAAACTTATTTCAGACCTTAATTTTATAAATTAAAAAAAAATCGAGTTCTAAAAAATACTGTTTGATATCTACTTATAAATATTTTCATTTTCTAGTCCAATTATAAGAAAATTTGAAAATATAAGTTGTAACTGCTAACAAGACGTTGAAAACAAATATGTATGCCCTTTCGAAAGAGATATCAATCGAAATTAAAGTCAACTAAGCTAATATAATTAATATTTGTTAAAATGTTTTCAAGTTTAGCATTTACATACTTCAATTTTTCACCTTAACTTATATCGTTCTTTGCTATTGATATAGATCTGTTTAGATTTTTCACCAAAATTGGACTATATGATAACAAATAATACGTCGTCCTTTGTTATAAAAGTTGCGGCACTGTCATTTGTAAACATGGTTTTTTACATTTATAATAAAATAAATGCGGATACTGTTCCGAGCAATAAAAAGTTAAAAAACGCATTTGTGATATTTTGCTTTTCTAATATATTTTTATCTACGTGTTTTACGAATTATGAAAAAGGTGAATTTTAATATGTGGTTTGTAAATTAGAAACAATTTATATAATAAATATTTGTTTCAAATGGGACCTCCAAAGATAAGAGAATGTGATTGTGATTCCGACAGTTTAATGAACAACCTTAACCCAATAACCATTAATATATTGGTTAAGAATAAAATATGTGTCTTACCAATAAATACTGGATTTATTTGTCATCTTCTTCAATATTATCCGTTTTATAATTCGATACCATATCCCATGGTATACTTGATTGCAGTTTGATAAATTACTATATTAAATAATATAGTAGGTAAGCACTTGTTTCGGACTAGATGTTACTCCGGCCACTCGCAATTTAATACTGAATAAGCAGATTACATGACACGAAATCTGCTTACTTCACGATATTTTAGAAGAAGAGCAATAATTGCACCTTTGTTTTGTTATCACGAGACGGTCTGATGTCACATTTTTTATTTTTTTTCTAAATATATTAAATCAAAATATACAATGTATAAACAAAATTCAAACATTTAATATTTACTGAATATTGTTTTTTTATTTTTTTTTATAAACTTAGATTGGTCCAAAATATTACATTTTTTAATTTTTTATTATTTGTTATATGTTTTTATTAATTTTTATTCTTCATTTGAATTATTTCAATTTTGAATCCAACTGCTTTTTGCAGATAATTTAATTTGTCGTATAGGTTTGCTTGCTCCGATAATTTAATTACATGTTTAATTTTTTATAATGACTTCCGCAGAATTCTTTTCGTAGTATATAATTTTATCGTTACTTTTATTATATTTACTTCATGGTCTTCTAATTATTTCCACGGTACTCTTTTCCGAAGATGGTTGAAAAACACAATTTCAAAGCATAAAATGATTCTTCAAAAACATCATGTGGACTACTATTTGGTTTCCCTCGCATTTTCTCACCTCCTGTCAAAATTTCGTCTTCATTAACGTACACAAGTTCACGTGTGGATGAGATTACGGTATATTTCTTGAAGGTATGGTCATTAATTCGTCGGGCTCTCTCGGTTATCTTAATTGCTCAAATGTGGAATTTCATCCTAAGTATAGAATATATTTCTGACACACTGCCTTTTTCACATTGCACACAAACTTTTTTTAAAGTAAATTCAGAAACCATTACTTAGTCATAAAAATGCGTAACAGTTTCTTGCAAATACCGAATAATTGACTCGTATCATTATTAATGATAGACTATATCATTTTTAATTTAATTGTTTTAAAATCAGCGCGGTTCTCTGCAATTCTAAGATTTGTAGGTGTAAGATTACGAAATTCGCACGTGCTGACTTTAGTTCTGGAGTTATTAGAAAATTACATTGTATACTGAAAGTCGTTCTCTACGTCAAGGTAATCACTAATAATTAAAAAGCTAACGATTTAAAAGTAATAACTCTTAATTTCTTTTGAAAGCAAATTAGTAAATTTCGAAGAAGAGATTTATTTTTATTGTGCTTATAAATTAAAATATGAATTTGTTTCACAACCATTCATTTGAGATATGTCTAGAACACACTCTTTAGAGATATTCAAAATTATTGCAAAGAATCAAGTTACTCTTGGCACGTTTGATGCTCCTGATATCGTCATGATTCATGTCTATTATGAATGTTGACATTATATTGTTTCGCTAAATGTATTCATTAGCTGATTACATGTTATCGGATACTTTGAAGTAATATCAGCCCCAGACATTCAAGAATCGTCTTCAATGTTTACCAGGGTAACATGTTGATTTGAAACATTGTCATTATCGTAAACGTGCATAAGGCGATTCCGTGTTTAATACAATCGAAACTGCACGTAAGACTTCTAATATTAATTCTCATTTTCTCTGAATAAAACATGTGATAATGCTATTACAGAATTTCTGTTGTGCATATTGTTTTTTAATTCTACACCAATTAGCAAAAACGTCGTAAAACATATGTTTTTGCAATGTTTTAAAATTAAATTAGTAACTATTAATGTACATGAATTGTCGAAGTTTTTTGTTAAAACACGGATACGAGTTCTTTATAATGATATTTGAATAGTATTATTTTTCCGGAATGTATCGGTTAAGTGTTTTTTTAATGTTCTGTATTTAGTAGGTGATATCCAAAGAGGAATTTAAGTATATTCTGGTCATCAAAACCAATCTAGTATCATCAAGAAGTTTGCTGTACTATTGTCACGTTGACAAGATAGAAAACCCTGTTCTTTTTGTTTGCTTTAATTAAATATCAATCAAATTATATTTCATATATTTTTTTAGAAACAATCTGGTTTTTAAAAAGGGTAGTCGCCTAAAAACTATATGTAAAATACGTTTTATTATATTTACGTTAATAATTAACATTTAACTACTAAATGTAGTATAGAAGAAAAGCAATTTTTGTGGGGTTAGTTAAAAATCGTATTAGAATTATAGCGAACGCATTGTTGCAATAATTGTACATTTTATGAGAAAAGATTTGTCATCATTATTAATTAGCAGTTGACAATTTGCTGGTCGAATTTATTTAAAAATTCTGAATAAAGCTTAAAAGAGGTATGATATGGTTCCAACCATGTTTACGCTGCATTTCTTATCGATAAGCTTAAAAATTAATAAAAGAAATTGCAGCTGCCATATTTCTTTAAAAAATGTAAACGTTTTAAGATTGAACAGCTAAAAAATTATAATTTACAAACCTCCGTACAAAAATGTCAAACACTATGGAATATGGAGATAATTGTCACAGCACAGTTTTCAATGTCAAAAATTCTGGACAACAATTTTGCCGGGTAGTTAGAAAGATTAACCACTTTGTATGTCTATTTTAAGTACGGTATTTTTGAATGCTGTCATTCCTGGAGTGACTAGTCTTTATTACCCATATATTGAGAAATTTTCTGCCAGACAACGAATAAACTACCGTTGTCAGCAATGTCATCTGTAAACGTTATGCTATTCTTCACAGTGTTCTATATTCTTTTAAATGTGAACACGTACGTTTTGTAATACTATAGAAACTAAAAGGTTCCGACTTATATTTAAAATAGATTTATTTTATTTATTTGCTTACCTAAATCGTTATTTTTGCAAAAATCTTATTAGTCTAAGAATCTATTTTTGGATTTTTGCATTCAAGTGTTGAAATGTCTTGTTTATTAATATTGCGTTTACGAGTTTGAAGCTATGCTTCTGCTACTCAATTTTGAAGCGTATACATTTTTTTCATTTCCCTTTTTATTGTAATTTAATTACGAATTAGATCTAATCAACTATTTAAACAAGCATTTAATGAAATATTTCAAACTTAACGTTTTTTTTTATTATCATCAAGTTACAACTGCATATTTTCAGAATTCCGAAAATGAATCGTTACGTATGCTTCTTTATCTGCAAAGTAGTTTTAAGGGTTTTAACTACTTTCTGCGGTGCTCAAAAACCAATAAAATACACGACAATAAGCATGGGACTTGATATCTATTGACATTATATTGTAGTTATATAACAACGTTTAATATTTTATTTTTAAAAAGTGTTAAAAATTAAAAAAAAAACAACAATAAAGGAAAACGTAATCTTCCAGTAAATCTCCATTAGGTGCAATCTGGGGCTGATAATAGAAGTAATTATTTGGTAATTACTAGTTGACAACTCAAATTTTTAAAAATTAATTACATCTGCTTACATTGCAAATTCACAACCCTTTACTCCAATCATTCCTACATTTCATATTTCATAAAAACATAAAAATGTCTGCAATCAATTTTTCGTATTATAATTAACTTCCAAAACCACCGTTGTATAACCACATATAATTGCTTACTTTAAAGCCAATTAAAGCAATAGTCAAATTTTAAATTGCTGAATAAAATCAGTTAAAAAAATAATAGACTCACTTAGAATTCGTAAGCAGAGTTCCAAAAAACCCTAGACGTCCGTGTTATGAAAATATTAGAAATTTTATAAAATTTGGTCCGCTATTATTACGGATACTCTACACTATCAATTTTGCAAATTTTATATCAGATTTCAAATCGTATGTTGGCATTGTATTTTTAGTATAAAAGTAATTCAGTGTTATACCATAACAAACTCTTTGACCCCATTTTCAAGAAGCAACAGACAATATTTTTGTTACTAATTTACTGCAGAATATGGTTATTTGGCATCGATAATTCAGCTGACTTTTAAATTTGTAAAACTAATAAAATTGTCTTTTATTCTTTCATTATTATGTATAACACTATCATTGATTGTCATCCAATTGATTCATTTGTCATTTCAAGTATGTATCACAAGATTGTAATCAATACTCAATTATGTATCTGGCTACTAACAGGCAACAAGATATTGATATTTTATTATTATTTCTCTTTAATTCGATTTATATTAGAAGAAGTTTCATCCTGCAGTGGGCAAGATTCTTGTTAAATTTTACGACATTCTAATTGTAGTTAATAGTTCCAACAAATTAAACTCTTTTTATAAGATTTTCTTTCTTTCTAGTCGATAAAATTCGTGAGTAGAGTTCATATACTTCAGAGATTCATCTAAATTTTATTTGATTCTATTACATTACATTACAAATATTATTATTGTAAGTAATATGCATCTGCAATTGGTATTGTTACTAAATCCTCTTAAGAATATTGATAATAATCGTAAAGTTAGGAATTTCGCTAAGAATTCATATTTTCTTTAAATAACGTATTTATTTGGTAGATAATCAATACCATTAAAGTTATTACTTCGATCGTGAATGAAAATTTGTTTTCAACCCAGGATTTGGGCGATCGTCCCACCTTATATGATAATATTCTGTTTACCACTGAACGGTCGTAAAATCTGTCGCGCTAAATTATATCGTCAGTCCCGTTTTGATTGCTTCCTTTGGGTGTGCTAAGTTCTGGCTTCGAGCCGTTTTTGTGAACATTTTGAAGAAGTGATTTAATTTTATATGTTTTAATATTTTTGAACATTTTTCAGCCCTAATAAATTTAAAAATTGCGGTCGAATTAAGCATAAATGAAAATTAGTGGTTCTATACATACAATTCCGTGATACATTTATGAATAAACTGGTTATTTTATAAAAATAAATAATATTGAACAAAATATCCTCATATGTATCAGTGGTGCTTAAGAAATCGTATCAATTTTAAAAAGTTTTGGAATCTAGCTTAAATTTTTTACATGCTACAATACGTGTAACTGCGTAAAAAGAATTTGCCAGGAATGATGCACGTAAAATATCATCTAAAATTAAATACATATTAAGATCTCTAATTTTAACAATTTATAATTTTGCGCTTCTACAAGGATCTTGGATATTTATTATAAACGATACGGTAACGAAGTATGAATTTTCATGTGAATTTCACTCGTGCAGATTGTCTTCAGCGACATACTCTTAATCACTCATATCCATGATGTACATGGGTCTATGAAGATGGTGTTTGTAGATGGCACATAGAATGAAAATAGTGAAAAATTTCGAGTCTATACGTAGGAAGAAAAATAGTAATATCGTCAGTACTTTCAAGATTAGTAGTGTTATTTTTCTTCCTATCTCAAAATTCGAACAGTATGCAAATGCTTTTCAAATATGTAGAAATAGAAATTTCGAAATATTTAAGACTATGATTATAAAATTAAGCAATTTCACTATTTAGGATGAAAACTTGTTTTGTTTTATGCTAGAATTAGGTGTATGATAACCATACTAGTAGCTAAGATGATATTTAATAATACGTTAAAAATAGTCTCGATAGTTGCATAACGTTGCCATTCTTATTGTAATTTTTGTAGTGAAAATATCGAATGTTTATTGATTAAATGGATATACTCTGTAAGTAATAATTATAAAGATATACACAGTATCTAGCAATTAATCGTTCCCTATTAACTATAAGCTGAACTATCAAATACGCTGTCAAAATTAATGATTTGCTTATTTCTCAACTGATGAGTACACTTATTGTTAAAAACATTTTACGCCCACTGCATCAAAAAACAATGCTTGAATTTCAGGCGTAGAATTTTCACCCTCATGAACATCGAGTCGGCTTCGCAGTCTCTCAGGTTCTGTCGTCGAGGCGTAAAACTTCATTTTACGGATTTGACACAAAAATAACTATTTTTCATAAACTTTAATGGCTCGTTACTCAAATTCTGAACCTCAGATCAGATTTTGATACCGGACTTTTCGATTTGAAAAATCACGGAGAATCACCTATTGAAATATTTTTGGTCAGTTCTTCCTGTATATGGCAAATATACATTTACTATGGAATTTATTTTAGGAGTGCTCACAATTTTCATCCTTTAAGAATCGGCACGCTCCAAGTGATGTTGAACTGACTTTGTATAATAAATTGTACATTAAGTAAATGATTGTGTTGTGAATATAGTTTTTTTTTCAACGTTTATATTTTGGTAAAATTGGGAATGGTTGGAAAAAAGCCACTCCTGTATGTTTGTTGCAATAAAATATGAAAAAATCGATTAATTAATTAAGAATAAAGCTTCCATTCAAAGACTTCAAACACATTTAATTATTGTTGGTATTGAAAACCCTATATAAAATAATGAAAATTACTTTTTTACAAGAAAATATCAAATGAATTGCTTTTTACTATTTGCCCGATATATTGTTACAATTATATTAATGTTTTGAATTTCATAATTGATACAAAACTATGTGGATTCGAAAAGGAACGAAAAAGGTTTTCAGGGTTTTAAAAAAATTGTAATCAATGTCATATTTTGCCCTTCAGGTAAAATTGAATGATTTAGTTACGTAGCATTAAATAAAACGAAATTTTTAAATGTACAAAAATTGTTCTCGCATACTTTGTTTTTATGAGTTTGTCAATTTCAAATTGATTAATGATTAATATTGTGCAGATGTTGTGGATTGAATTAGTTTTTGACACTCACTGAGTACGCTAGATAATTATGTTCTGAGTATCTATATTTATATATATCTGTATCTACATTTTTCTTTATTCCAACAGTAATACACTGGTAAAATTAGCGCCGGTTAAAAGAATACCTATTGAAGCACCTAATGCTAATTTATTGCAATGGAATTGACTTCAAGAGAACAGTATCGAGTAATTGAATTTGGGGTAAAGATTCCATTCAAAGTAATTTGAACACAATAAGTTACTCTTGTACATACTTAAATAATCCTGAATATACAGCGTTTTAAGTTATAAGTGTACATTTTTGTTAACAAAATTTAATTATAAATAGTAACAACTCATAACTATACTATACTAACTTATAATCAAAGTTACTCACCATCAAATTTGTCCAATGATTGAATGTTCACCTTGTGAGAAACTGCTTTCGCCTTTACCGATTTTGGAGAATCATTTGTTCTGTGGCAAGTATTACTGGACACTCGAGGAACTATCCGACCATCGGCGATTAACGTTGGGACTGCGGAATTGTGTCTATGAGGTGACAATCCGTTTGCCTGTTTATTTTCCGCAGGTGCTCCTGCAACGTCAGTTTTATTATGGAATAATATGTTAAACACGATTCAGAATATAATACTCAGCAAGTTGATATTCTTAAAAAACACCCAAATCACAATAACTTTTATTTACATTTTATTATTTAAAATTTACAAACATAGAGTCAAAGACTAAGACTGTAAAGTCACGAATCTACAATTTAAGGAAGGGGAGAGGACCAGGTAGAATTTAAATAAAACTGAAAAAGCTACTTTTGCAAAGATGCTTTAGAGACCGGCAAATATCTCTAAATGTAACTATTTTTCATTTAAATCTAAATTAGTTAAAACCTTAAAACTACTAATAAAGTTGTTGACTACGTGATCTAGGAATGATTGTGACTCGTAAACAGTAAAGTAATAATTGGTTCGTCAAATTGTAACCATTTTAGTTAGGAACTGGCCGACAGACTAACTTTTCGCTAGTTGATTCGAAATTTGTAAAATATATCCTCTCTTCCCTTACTACGAGCGCAAAACGTTACTTGGCTCTATTATGTTCCGGGGGTGAAATATCACTTACTTCCCCTCGGGAGCAAAATAAGTGACATGATAACCAAAATAAAATTGACGGGATGGCTTATTTTTTTTTATCATGTCACTGATAGAAGGGAAAAATCCTATTTCCATTCTCTAGTTGTACTGGCACTGTATATTTTGTTGTTATTATAAAACAATTATGCAAAGATTATTTTTTGTGCAATGCGTTAACTCTAAAACACCTTTGATAACACCTGACAAAAAATAATTAAATTAAATCAGTTCTTTTTACTATTGTCAAGTACACTGACCGACGATAGTTCAATTTGTCGCAAAATTAATAATTTGTTTAAATGGAACTAGTTTACCACTTGAGGCAGCAGATTGTAATTAGATTTTTTCAATTAATCAATTTAATGTAGATATAATAAATATAATTAGCTATATAAATAATTTATAGTTTCAATAGATAGTTAGTATTTTAAATTAGCGTACTAATTTTTTCGCAGAAACAACTATGATGTACATCATACATTGGAAATAAAATGTCTACCTTCAAGTACATAATTATTTTAACAATAGCAAGTAAGGGGTTTGATTGAATTAAAAAAATATGTTTTTATTTTTAACAAGTGTTTTTTCTTTTTAGAAAATTGTCAAATAATTATTTACTTGATATTACAAAAATGTTTTATCATTGTGGCCTTATAAGTATGCAAGTATTTAAATGAATATTTCATACACTTAAAACAAATCTGATAGAGTATATCGATAAAACTTTCGTTGTAATATGTTGTTGAGTATGCATTGCATAAATTACTCACGCCCCTCATGAAAGGAAATGATTACACGTCTAATATTACGTGTTTGAGATTGCAATAATGGACTAATTATCTAATGTTTGATAAATAGCTGCAATTAGCGGAACATCTAAGCGAACAAAAAGTGCAATGATAAGATTTAATGGATTACTAAGGATCACATTGTCAATACTTTGAAGTGATGCAAGTAGTTAAGCGAAATTGATGTAATTTTAGAAATGCCTGTGACAAAGCATCGAAACAAAGAAGTATGAATCTGCTGATTTTTCATTTAAAATATAAAACATTAGATGTTTTATGTGGAGTACGGATTTGTTTATGGCAATTATGTCATTAAATCTTGCTTCTCAACTTTTACTTTTCTGGTAAATTGTGCATTTCTTTTCAATTTCCAAATTCTTGATACTTCTTCATTAATTTATTAGTTGTTTAGAAATTATGAATATAAAATAATGGTAATGAGAAAGTTTAACACTTAATTATTACTTGGAATTTATTGGTACAAGCAAATTACATTTAAATATGTAACTCTAAAAGCAAAATTCTGTACGTGATCGATGATTTTATCAGTACGTAAATAGTAGCATGTTTACTAGTTGAGACCATGGATTAAATATGAATTAAATATCATTTTCAACTTTCAGTCGCATGTAGATACCAAATTTTGAAATCTAAATAAATGGTATGTTGCGTTCATCATACTTTGCAAGTATTATTAATCAGTTTAAATCGCCTTATGCTAACGTCAAGTTTACTCTATTGTTTAAATTTTTTCCACCGAGTTTTACCACTAAAGTCAAAAACTCGTTACAACAAACAGTTTTTGAACATTTTTTAATTATTGGAAACAAGTTAAAGTTGAACTTTTAGAAATTCAATGCGCCAAGATTCGAACAAGACCTTCAATTGATGATTGATTGCTCTACCAACTATAAACAATTTAACTGCAAACACAAAACACATTGTCCATTCACATATTTCAATATGTAAAGACTAACCTAAATTTAATACAATAGAAAAACAATCTACATTCGATCCACGTGTTTAACACCTTCAGAAACATAAGAAATTATAGTCAAAAAGATAATATTATAATTATAAATTTTACATATCGGTAAAATAAGAATAGACGAATATTCTGGAAAACGTATTTTTATACGAAACGTACTACGTTTTGAAACACAAATGTAAAAGAAAAACATGAAAATAACCAGTAGTTGATTATTACAACTCTAATTTAGTTGCATGACTTCTCTGCGTTTTACATTTCCATTAGTGTCATGCGTTCCAATTTTGATTGTGAACTCTCTTCAGAAAATGTGCAATTTACCCATAACTTTGAAAAATAGACAATTATATATAATTACAGGCCAATGGACGAATGTGTGTTGTTTAACTTTCTACACAACCCCATTTTTCAAATGTTTCCATATTTTCATAGTTACTGATATAATAGTGTTTGTAGCAAATAAGTTATTTTTGAAAAGCACATAACATGGTGTTTCAGGCCCTTATTACTTATACTTAAAAATTCGGATGATGACCATTTCGTATAAATAAAAACGGCTCCTTTACAATTCCAAATACAATTTGTACTAACCAGTTTGTTGTAAAATATCATTTATGTCCTTCAAACGATGTTAAAGGTATGCTCGAAGCAAAAATATTCGAATTTGTATAATAAAATGCGAAATTTCAATTTAAAACGTGCATTTCCGGCCTAATTCTCTTATATTAGGTTGATACTGGAAGTTGAAGAAAATATCACTGTTTAATAAAAGACAATGGAATAATAAAGGACCATCATTCATTTGTTATTAAATAGACACCTCTTTCTCACAAGAAATTTCAGATTATAAAACCAGTTAGCCTGACTCGTTTTTGGAAAAAGTTATTTTTAAAATGTATGTTGTATGTAAAAAATGAAACTATTTTAACAAAATTTCAATAAAAAATAAGGTGAAATTAATGTTATATTATTAATGTTATATACAGAGTTTTCTTTCATTGACCGCTTTACCTTTTAACTTTTAAACAGACTCAGAGTTTAGTTATCCCGACTATACTTCCGATTCTCACTAATACACCATTCTATCAGAGTGTCGCTGACTATACCTGCTGTCACTATTAAATTAAATTTTTGAGGTATACGGAGGTCGCCTTTTTTAGGTTATTTTTTTTTTTGCCACAAACGTTTGAATCTAAAAATTGAAAAAATGAAAGGTTATTTAGAATGAATAAATTGAATTTTTAATAACCAGCTTATATTTATTTACTTATTTATACGGGTAGAAAACCCTTTTAATATAGATTTACATTAATAAGAACAACAATTTCTTACGAATAAAAAGTAATAAATATAAAATTGATCAAAAAGTACAAAATAGCGTTTCGAGATTCCGAAGAAAACAATGCATAAGTATTTTGTCTTCATAACAACCATTCAAAGAAAATTTTTAAAATTGCTGTGCCTTCTAACTAGAAGAAACTATAGGGCTTTAAAAATCGTTACTCTGTACGCCCCTAGTTTCGAAAACTTATTTTTGTTCGACACACCATTAATACAATTTAAAACACCAAAAATTTTTGTTTATATATTTTTCAGTGCATGTCACTATTCTCAATACAGGTCACCATGGCTAAAAAACAAGTTGGACAAATAGAAAAAATAATAAAATTAATTATTTTATATTACGTTATTCATTCCTTTATATTGGTAGCACCTTGAAGTTGTTACATGACTTATAATAGTTGGTATTTGCACCTCTTAAGACAACGAAAATAACTTTGCAGTAGACAATAACTTTTTTATGGATCAAATATTAAAAGTATTGCGGAATGAGTCTAAAAAATTTTAAAAGTTATTATGAGTAGTATACATATTATCATTCATGGAATAACTCGAAATTTTATTAATTAATTATGATTATTAATTTGAGTAATCATCTATAGGAATCCTGATATAAATTCTAGTCATGTTGTTGCACTATAAAGTAAGTTTCGACGTATCGATTGATTTTCATATCAATTTTGTTAGCATGTGACAGTTTACGGTTAGTATTTCCGCTTAGACAGTTCTGTTTTATTTGTGGTTTTGTCGTTCGCGGGTATATCCAATATTAATATCATAGAAAATAAATGTATATTTTATATTTCGTAAAATTTGTATTTCTCCTCTATTCGTAGATCTCTAGATTTTCAAGAAAATTAGGTATTTTTCCAATGATGGCTCTACAACTTTTTTTCTGTTGGTCGTTTAAAGTGTGGAAAAATTATTAAAAAAAACGTCACACTTTAGCGCTTGAAGAAAATCGACCTTATTGAAAGTACTTTATGTTATAGTTCAGAACAAAATGATTCAAATCGAAACGTCCATAGACCTATTTTCATACTGAAAAGGGTACTCCAAAATACACAACTTTATTTTGTTGTCAACTATCCGTACAACACTTCAGTTTTCAGTTATTTTTAATATAAATTATTCCAGATTAAATTGAACGCTTGGCAATTTAACCATCATTTGATTTTTAACTTACCAGTAACACTTTCCGACACTCTGCGCCTGGTTGTGGTAAGCCTTTTCTTTTTTTCTTTATCATCGTTTTGTTTTCCCGTTCTTTTGGAGGGGGTTAGTCGATTTTTCTGTTCGAACCGCCTCAATGAGTTTTCGGCCACCATGCGTTGACCTTCCGGCTCGTTGGAGGGACTGCTGTCCGCTGGATTCGATTTGAATGGCCGTGGTGTTTCCGGCGGATGCAGATTTCTACTGATGATGCACTGAAGAATGGGTTCATTTTTAATTAAACTGATACTCTCCCGAACACGGTTTTGTTTAAATGTCATTACTTGACTTCTGAAAGCGATTTATTAACCTTGAAACTTAATTGGGCGGAGCAACCGGAAGAGCAGGAAAACCTGCGTACTTATACCAGTTGCGAATAAAGGTACATGAACTCCATACGTGATGGGTAGAGAAGAATGATCTGATAATAATCTTTAATGAAAAGTCAATATCCTTTACATTATGTCAGCAAGGCATTATTACAACATTGATATGAGCTAAAATTACTGATATTTATTCGATATTAGGTCATCAAGTTACATTTACTAATTTCGCGAGTAGACATTTTTAACATTTCATAGTTATTGTAGTCTTGAAGTCCTATATTTCTCATTGATTTTTACAAGTTTAAGATATGAAGTCAGAATATATGATTATAGTAGAAATAAAACATGGAAAAACACAGTTGACAAAATTGTGTTTTTTAATTGAGAAGTATTAAAGGTCCCAACTGAAAATTGTTTAGTATGGGCAGTGGTTACTTTTATGTTTATATCGTTTATACTATATAGGAGTTAGATTAGGTCGTAATGATTCGATGATCAACACTCGACAAATTTTGCAAGTATTTAACTATTCCAGAATTTCATAAATAAATAGCGGAAAATAGTAAATCAAACAATTTAATTAATTTCACTAGTTTTTAAAATTGTTTTACTTGATTGATAGCATAATGCTGTAAATAGTGATTATTAATAGTAATTTATGGCATAAATTCTTTACTAGTAAATTTTAAAACTTGTCAAATCGAAAAAAATCTCGTACATCATTTCATTGTTTACAGAAAACAAGTTTTTATTCTTACTTGGTAGATTATATTTTCTTAATTCGCATACGTTTAAAATTGTTTAATTTATTTATTTTCCGAATTTGTTGGTCTTTTGTAGTGAGGCCTGAAAATTTTATTGATTTAATCAACATTCTTTGTAGGGAAGGCCAACAATTTGGGAAGTAATAGTTTATTCGTGTACCGAATAACTTCAAAATATATGAATTCAATTTATTTTTATACACTCAGCTTTTGTAATTTTAATTAACTATTAAATAATAAAGTTATAAGTTATCCGCATTCGTATAATTTCATGTAACATAATTTTGTATTATCTTTACAAAAAATTAACATTGTGGTTCAAAGAACATGGGTAAACTAAATGTTCACGAATATTTGGTCTTTAAAATAAAACTGATTCCAGCAGTATAATTAAAGATTTTTACATACGACTTGAAGGTATTATAATTTAGTAATTACGAACAAATTGACAATAAAATATAACATTAGAAAATATAATGTCTGAAGTAAAACCGAATTCAACAATTGAAAGTTTTTTATATCTGTACTTGAAAAGTCCAACGATTATTTGAATATTATCATGAAATTTAAAGAGTAGTAATTATTTTTTACTTCAATCAGAGTTCTCAAGAACTTCTCTCGGATACTGTATATACAAAAAATATTTTCTCTTAAAGTTAACAAAACTTTCTTGAACCATGGATATCAGACAACTTTGATAATTTGATAAAGCGCGAGTCCAAAAACCGATAAATACAAAAGCCGACGTCTCAAAAAACCTTCAGTCAAAAAACCGACAATCAAAACACTGACAATTGAAAAACCGACAGCCAAAAATGACTGTCTGGTTTTGGATGGGTCTATTTTTGTATGAGTCGACTGTTGATTATTGGTTTTTTTACTGTCGCCTTTTTAATTGTCGGCTTTATGACTGTGAGTTTTTTTACCGGTCGGATTTTTTATTTGGCGATTTTTCGACACGCATCCATTTGATATCCCACTATCCCCCGTCAGAACAGTATACTAAATATTCATAGGAACTTACTTTTTTAAATTATTTTAGGGAAGCGTTCAGTGATTTTTTCTGAAACTCAGTGAGATCCTTCACAATGTTCTGATATCCTTGGCTTCCGAAACGTTTGACAACTAATCTGGGAAATTAATTTGTTCGATTGTTTTTTTCTGGTTATATTTCATTGTCAAAAATTCACTGAACATTTTTCAAGTCGCTAAAATAGGAATACGGAAAAGCACTGTAATGCGTTTTTATGTTTTTTTAATAATTTTTTAATTTAATTTAACACTACAGGAAAATATTAGGCAGACAGATTGTACTAAGATCATATATATATATTCCTAGATATCTAGATTTTCAAGAAAGGTAGTTATTTTTCCAAAAAGTAATATTTTAATGGCTCTACAATTTTGTTACTATTGGTCATTTGAAGATCGTATACAATTTAAAATTTAACATGTTTTACTTCAAATGTATTTGGAACACGAGAAATGTTTTATTGTTTATTGAAAAAATGTAATTCACTTGAAGTAACTGATAATAAGAGCTTTTCTTCAAGGGTTTACTCGGAAGAAATGTTTACAGTATTTTTGTAATCGGAAACAAACTTTAGTCAACAAGTAACTTTTATTCATTTGTGAAAAACAAAACGATGAAAATCCTGACATTAGGAACCAATGAAAATCAAATGCTTACAAAATGTTTACTTTTAATATTGTAAGGATGATTAACAATGAGAAAATTAGCTTAGTTACAATAAATTAAAACAGATACACAAATAGTTATTTATTACAAAATGTATTGTGTAGTTAGTATTTGAAAAATGAGCTTTTTAAGTTACCTACTACAGGAAAATCCGTTCATCCAGAGTCACTTTTTTATCTAATTGTGTCATTTTTAATTTAAATTTACAACAAGATTATGTGCATCATTTTTTTACTTTAGGATGAGATTGGGAAACTAACAGGAACTATATAAACAGCTATAAAATTAATTACCACTAGGCCTACCGAATGAAAAGACTCCGACTGCGGCAGTGGTGAAACTTCGAGTGACGATACATCCGCGGTCCTCTCCGAGGGGTCATCACTGACGCCTCCAGAGAAATTGCATTTTACAGGTGGGGGTTCGTTAGGTCTCGATGATCGCTCACTCTGAAGTAGATGTGAATTTGAATAATCGAAAGTTTCATTGTCTATAGTGACTACTTTGCATGCAATGCATTGTTCCAGAATTGTTGACTGATGCTAGAAAGAACCAAGTAAACATAATAATTACAATATTCATAACATGTCGTAGAATCCTTACCTAATCTGTTAAGGTATTAAGTTATCTGCTTAAAGAAATTCTAAAAATTGCTTTAACGTTAGAATGCAGCTTATGCCCTAGTAGATCCCGAAATATAGTAACCGCTTTTTAAAATGTGTACTGCGTTTCATGATGCTACACTTTACGCATATTATCACTAAATAGTGGCCGTTTAAAACTTCCAATTTATTTTACTAGATTGCATAAGAATTTATTAAGTTTGTGTTTTTTTAATATTTTTTTTTGTTTACTCGATTTAATCAGGAAATAAGACACTTTTATATGGATTGATACAAAAATGTACAAATGTGACAAATTGCTTATCCTTATTAATAATGGTAAGCGTATTTTATTATAATAATATGGCATAGTAGGTCATATGTATTTTAAATTGTCACTGTCTTATGGAAGCTCAATACATTATTCATTGTTAAAGATGCGACTTAATATATCGATTTATTATTTTACACAACTTAAGTATTATTATATTAATATTGTATTACATAAAACAATGTTTCGATTTCAAACCTTTTCAACATTCATCAGGCGCTGTTTTAAAAAGGATAACAAAATAAATCTAAATATGTAAGTATTTTTCTTGAAGTAAAATGAACCACCACTTTTTGGATTACCTTTATTAATTTTAAACCCATCTTAGTTAAAAATACCCTTTACAAGAAATTGTAACTAAAAAATCGCGTTTTTTTTAAAGAGAAAATGCTTTCTTCTAAAGAGCGACTTCAAAACTATTAGAGTTTATCGAGTATATATATATATATATTTTTTAATTGGTATTGTATAAATAAAAAGATACTGAAAGCTGTGTACAAATATTGTGCATATTAGTACTATCGAATAGTAACTTTTCACTGTAAATAATTTACAAGTTTACAAAAGAACATTACAAACCGAAAACCTAATTAAAGAATATTTGACTGCTTCTGTATTACAGATCTTAGAGTGACTGGAATATATTACGATCACAAACACAGGAAATTCAATCGTTTACCATTTAATAACACGCAAAAGGGGCCAGGGAACAAAGTTCCGAAAATCAAAACCCCCCGAAAGGCTAAAATTTCGATAATGTGCGAGTCCAAGGTATTTTAATTTGCTTTCTTTTTGCCAGATTTTCCAAGACAAAGTGAAGAAAATCACGCTGGAGCTATGTTATGCTGAAATTTTGGTCTTTCGGTGTGTTGATTTTCGGAACTTTCATCCCTGGTCGCAAAAGGTAATAATTGTATAATACTTACGTTTTTATTTGTGTACACCGATGAAGGTAGAGTTTTAGTTTTCTTTTTTTCTTGTTTGTCGCTATCGTAGTTTGTGATCCAGAGTTGGGCATTCGAAATGGACCTCGCAACATCGTTTTCATAAAAAGTTCGAATCGAATTTAACCAGTTGCGAGTGATGTCACGAAATCTTGTTGTCTGATTGGTCTTAAGGCCCGCTTCTGGTTTGATACGCTCACTGCTTCTTGAAAACATGCAGAACTTCTTCACACAAAATATTGAGTATTTCTTTCAGCCAATAATGTTGGTTATTTTTCGTTTGTTTCTACTTGTCTTGCATAGGCTAATTCAAGTACTAAGCCAATTTCTAAGCTTCCGAATGCTAGATTGCGAAAAAAATTATGTACAATGAATTTCAGTAAGTACGCCAAACATAATTAACTTTGTGCATAACTTCATCAAATAAGGTACATCACCATTTAACCCAAAACCTAAATAAAAAAATTAACAACTTATTTTAATTTCTGTTTTTGAATGTCACTGTGTAGGATACGTCACATTTAAAAACTCTTAATGTATATTAAAAGAACTAAAACATATATGAAATCAAATTCTGTTTGAAAAACACTAAGATCAGTTTAATTTCAGCAATTGAAAAATATATTTTGTATAAATATGCTACGCATAATTCCCTTTTTGGCAGCCAGCCTTGGTAAACATTAATTGGTACTACACATGCTTCAAATTTCTAAATGAATGCTTCTTTTACCATCTAAGCGTATTCTAAACGTTAATGTGAATGGTACATTTTTCTATTCTAGGCTTCCAGGGAGATCTTTCAAATGGCATGTAGTGTCAATGACATTAAAGCTTTTGTATTGTGCAGAGTTTTTTTTTAGTGTTTTAAAAACACGACGATCAAAACAAGATAATAATTGTTATCTCTACTCTAAGGTATCATATGGAGTCTATGGAAAAGTATATATAAATTTTTTGGTACATAATAAATATTACCACTCACATACCGTTACTATAATTTAGTTCAAAAAATATATCAAAATAAATAATGAAACTAAAAAATGTAAGTGCAACCTGAGTTGAATATTTTGTGACAGTATTTGGTTCTGTAAATAACAGATGAATGTGTGTTTACAACAAGATAGTAAGAACAATAAATGTGATTTCTATGTGTTAAAATTAAATTTTATAATCAAGACATATCTAATTCTTCTTATGTAAATAACTTTATTTGGCGATTGAATATTTAAAAATATTACCTTAATTAATTATATTTCTTTCTTGTACTGGTTTTACATCCAATTTTATTAAATAAATTATGTATTTTGGTACTTTACTAGAATTTGTTGTATACTTTAGTTTAGATAACTTTTGATCACATACTTTACAATGCGTTTATTACTTTAATTTCGCGTCATCAGTGGTTATCGTAATTTCATATAGAAGAGACGAACTTGATGAATGTAAACACATATATCAATGTAAGTGAATAGAATTTACGTGATTGTGAAAGTTTGTTTATTTTCGTTTTTCACGATTGATTGGGGCTTTCATTAACCATGCCGTATTCATTGAACGTATTTTATAATTTTGTATTGATGTTTTCTATAAAATAAAGGTCACGGTAACCTATATTGTAAAATCTTACCTATTGTTAGTATTATTATTATTATTATTATTATTATATTTGCTTATGAATGGGAATTAGATAATTGATTGGCATAAAGCTCATAAGCCAACGATCAGCACATACTACTTTTAAAAATGATTGTTTATAATAAATACCCTACGAGCACTAAGCAGATTAGATTAGATTCAGATTAGATTTTATGAAATGATATGTTGAAAAATGAAAGTACGGACTGTCAAGTTTCACGTATGTTCGTTACATCTCTTGTAAGCAAATGATGCAACGAGTGCGGTGATCAAGTTGGGTTATAGTAGGTTAAGATAGCAGGAAAATGTTTTCCGTCCGGTGACGCTTATCTTTAACAGACCTTATATTTCCGGGCGGAAAGATGGACTTTTCGTGCTGGTGTGACAAAAAGTATGTTAATGTTACAGTATTATTTCGAATAAAAATATGTACATTATTGTATGCTGTACACGGGCGTAGATTTTCTGCAGTTTCCCTACGCCATTGCACTATGAATGGGTATTTCTAAAAGAAGACTGCAGGCGCACAAATGAAAAAATGTGCGGCTGGGTGTAATATGACCATGTACTAGAGAATGCTGGGCCGTATACAAGCAAGGTTTGGTTTCGCGATAGATGCTGCGTGATCTCCTGAAGGATCTAGATGTGGAATTTCTGTAAGAATAATCACGGTGTAGGTACTAACAGCCGGGGAGTGCTGATAAACGGGGAATGCTGGCACCCTGAGAGAGCTGACAGCCAGGAAAAGTTAACAGCCAGAGAGAGCTGATATTGTAAACTATTTGTAAATCAACATTCTGATAGAGATCACGCATCTAAAGTTTAAAATATTCAAATTAAATTCGAACCAATCGGAGACAAGTCACGTGTATACGACGGTCTGAAAGTGTTTTTCCGGATCGACGTGGTTGGTAAAGACGATCATGTTTTGTTGATAACGGGACTCATCAGCAGAACTGATTTGCTCTGGGAGAATAGCATGGATTTGCTCTTGGTCGCGTTCAATAGTCTGCTGAATTGAGAAAAAAAAAAGTTTTCAATCAGTACATCGACGTGTTTTCTTTCACCCCTTGTGTTGTCAATTAAGTAATAATACTTTTGTTTCTGAACTATTAGTCTGATAGAAACATAGTAATTTATGGGTAATCATGTGTGTTTTTTTACGTTTAATGAAATGCGATTAAAAAAAGATACAATTAGATCAAAAAATGTTGGACTTTTCATCCAAAACTTTTTTTATCAACAACTTTATCCCAAAATCGGATGCAGAGTTCGAAACCTATAGATAAAAATATTACATTTTAAAATGGAGACATCCAATATGGCGACTTAAAGCCAGAAATTTGATGACATTTTCAATTTTCCCATGTGTACCGACTGAAATTGTTAAATTTTTTTTTAATTTATAGTTTTTTTCAACCGTAAGACTAATTTGTAGTATTTAAATAAAAGACTAAATACTATATTCAGTCATAACGAAATTAGCTTTTACCAATCAAAAAATGTTTGTTCCTTTTGTAATGGTGCAGACTCGAAATCAGTTCATGTTTTTACCTAGACCCAGACCTTAGGTCTGAACGAAGTATTGAATTTGGTCACTTCGGGCATAAAAATTACCCTATAGTTTTTCATCAAATGTCGACATTTCAGACCTTAACGACCCCAATTCAACAATAAAAAATATTTTGACCGTGATCTTGTACGTACGTCACGTTTTTTTGTCTCGCGATAACTCGCTTACGGATAAGCGTAATGACATATATTTTTTTTAAATACGTGTCTTGGCATACCTTAGATCTGATTAGATTTTGGCGCAGAAAATAGGCGTAAAACACGCTTCAGCAATGCCAAACCCATTTTTCGCCTGTTTACTGATTTTTAACGTCTCCCCATGGACTCAATTTTTATCAAAACGAAACGTATGAGGGGACGAATTCTTCACCTTTTCAAGCTCTCCAACGTTGTTTATATGACATTTCGCTAGCATTTTACGGAAATGAGTTAGACGCAAAAAACTGCATAAAAAAGCCATTTTTACCGTTTTTTAGGCCGATAACTGACGAAATATTCGTTGCAGGTCATAGGCTATACAAGATAAGTTGTAGCGCCATAAAAAACCTTCAAAATCAGTCATCATTCGTTAAAGTAACTTTAAAACTAACCGAGTTATTGCAAAAAAACTATTATTTTTTTTTAAACTTCAATGGCTCGCCACTCAAATTCTGAGCTTCAGATCCGATTTTGGTATGAAACTTTCTTGCTCAAAATGATGTTAGGATTCACCCCCTGTAATATTATTCGGGAGTTCTGGGACACCCTGTATATTGTATACATAAGATCATGATACAGACAGCAATTAGTAAATCACAGTAAATATTAATATGCATCGAATAATCTATTATAATACAAGCGCATGAAGGAAGTGTTTTGTAACTTTTATTTATTAATACGTCGGCTGGTCTGTCGTCGGGGTCGAAGTTTTGAAAATTCTCGTTTTCAATTTTACGTCGACTCAGGCCATAGGTCATAGTTGTAAATCATTTTAAATTTTCATACAAATAAGAAACACTATATTGTTGTAACATTTCTATCGAAGCCGCTTGGACCTAAATATGATTGGACCCCTAAATATCAATATAATTTTATAATATAATTGAAAGCTGTTAGTAAACGAACGAGTATCAAGGAATAGCCGACTCTCCACTGGGTCGAAGTTTCTGAGCGAGCGAGGCACCACACCAACACTAGTTTAGTTTTGACTAGGTCCGTTATGTTGTATTCGCTAAGTAGAACGTCTAGTTCATGATCAACACCCTAAAAAATTCCATAAATAACATTTTTGATACACGTGTACGTAAAGTATACACTTTACGGACTCCTTTTAGTCCGTAAAGTGTGATTTTACGGACTGATCTCCGCATTTTACGGAGTAAAAACAGTCGGTCAAGTGCCTACTTTTGCGAACAGTGTATCAAAAAATAGTGTTCGCTCCTTGGCCGTAAACCTGAACTTTACGGCCTAGGACCGAAAAGTACTATTCTGAGCAAATTGAATAAGAAACAACGAATTATCTGAATATGTCGGGCGTATTGGATCCGTCGTCTTGTATTTTGTAGTTCTGACGCCAGAATCCTGATCGGCGACCCCACAACCCCTATATATGATATTTTATCTTCCCGAACGCGAAAGAAAACTTTTAAACCCTGGAGTTTGTAAGTCCATAAAAAGTACAGACCTTTAAGCCGCCATTTTAAAACAGCCACCTTAAAAAATATTTACTGAGCATATTCTTATTACTTGGAAATCGTGATCACTTTTACGATTGATTCGGTAAAGAAAAAAAATCGTTACCCATAAAAAAATATGAATTTATAAAAAAATATCATCGAAATTCGTTATTATATACGTACTTTTTTAACAATGTCTTGTTTAATTTCTCTTTAAAGTGTTCGAACTCTAAAGAAGTTCAATCAAAGAAAAGTACAGTGTATTCATGAATTCACGTTAATGTCGGCTCTGCCCTGGCTTTTTTCGAATAATACGATTCTTATTGTACAAAATCCCTAAAATCTATCTGAAAACAATGACATGTTATTATTGACATAAGAAAAACTCTTCTTCATAATTTGTAGCATTTAAAGAAATATTCACTTACTGTAGAGTATAATGTAGAAAAATTTTAACACACGGTTTTACGAAATTGTATTAAGATAGCGACGTGCTTATAGTTTATTACTTAAAAATTATTTCATTCTTTAATTGTTTTTTTTTCGTAAAACTATGCACAAATTGCTAGATCGTGCAGTAACACTAAAAATAAAACTGAATTACTTTTCCCCGTATGCGAAAATGTAGTGATAAAGTGGCAATAAAACTTGATATGTTTTTTTTTTCGTTCACTGCAAATATGCTGTGGAACTTGTTTATTTCCAATCTATGCTTTGGGTTTACATTTAAATATTTAATTCAATAGACATATACGTTAATGACTATAACGTAATCCCCAAATAAAATAGGTAAGTACGGTTTCATAAATTTACAATAAATTTTGTAGATAACGTATTACATTATAATTTAAGTTACATAAATGAAAACAATTATATGGCTGTATTATGCAGACATGTCCCTGAATTATTTCAAAATATAGAAATATTTCTAAGTGATTCAGACATACATAGCTGTCTGATGCAGCCCTATATTTCTCCTTGGGCCTTTGTACTATTGCGAACAGTGCAAATATGTTTTAAAGTAATAAAATCGTTACATATTGTTTACTTATCCAGATGCAAATGTACAAAAATTAATTATAGTTTGTCTACTGCTCTTTCTATCTATTACAAAACTCTTGCTCGAAGTGCACTCCTCGATATATAAAACAATTGCAGATTATTAACGTGATATACACATCATATGTATTAAGACTTCAGATCTCGTTAATCAAAAGTAAACAAGAAAGAATATATTTTAAAAAATGTATAAATATTGTAAAGTTATATACGTTACTAATGAAACAATTAAACTTTTATTACAGAATTAATTACTACCTACGACACCGCATATCAGGCAGTGCTCCGATGGCACGAAACAAAATACTTGTCCTTGGAATATGTTATTACTTAATATGGATCATTACCTTCAATACATGCAATTCCGCTGTACCAGACGAACTTTCAGAATTAGTAAAATTAGGGAATCTAAATCTTGCACCGTGGAGATGCCAAGAGGCGACTTTAAAGTACTCTTTATGTACACGAGACGAAATTCTAACAGAGGATTGTAATGTGGTGGAGAGTGTAATAAGACGCATTACTACTAATAACAGGCAAAAGAATGTAATCGCAAAAATACTTCTAAATAGTACATGTGAGTCTGTTGAAAAAAATAAAACAGATTTCAGCAAATATTCTTTCTGGGCTGATAGTATAATACACGACTTTCTTATTCAAGCTGCATTTTGTGATAAAAATGGTCTATACAGCTTTCTCTCTCGTGTGATTCAGTCCCAGAAGGTGTCTAATATTGGAGAATTGAAACTCGAAATCTTAAACCAATTGCGAAATGTTCTGACGTGTAATAATAACTTATTGCAACCAAGTACGCAAGCATGGGTTTTCTCTAATCTTATTTTTCCTTTAATTCCACAAATGGACGATTCTGTTAGTATCTATTCTTCCGATTTTGCATATGCCATGGCTGGAATTATATTTATAAAATCATGCCGATTAAACCTTGGAAATGTTAGCAATGAAGAACTGATTCAGTTAGCCACAGGTGTACAATATTTTGGTGAATCTGAGAACAGTGACAAGGCCACTTTAAAAATATTTGGAATACCAGCTTTATTTCATTACACTAATAATCATATTGACAATAATACTATACAAATAGACTTTGCTAATAAGCTGTTTAAATGGCATGTTGCTTACAAAGAAATGGTTCAAGATTTTATATATTATGAAAATACAACTTACTCAGAATACGAATTTGCGATGTCCGCTTATCATAATCGATCCGAATTGGCCGCCTCCATAATTAAAGCATATTGCACGGACTATGACTTGGAAGATGCAATAGCAAGTTACAAAAACAAAGGTAGTAGCTATCAATGCGAGAATTCGATACACTCATTTCCAGACGTTACAAAACTATTTGAAGACCAAAATGAGTTCATTGCCTCGAAATATAGGAAACTGGAAATCATGCTTATTACAAAGACCTTAAGATATAATGCGGACTATGCGATCATTTCGAAATCGACTGTAAAAAGAGCTCAGATTTCGAAAACTAAAATTGATTCAATAATTGCATACCACACTGGTATGATGAGCGAGACGCACGATCCCCGATTAGACTATCTATTAGACGAGACCGTAGATTTGTTTGAAGTAAACGTTACAAACTATAATAAATTAAAATATTACGCTCTTCTGCGTGAAAATGGTACCATGTATGTACTATCGTATGATGAAAACAATCCAGAAGATTTCTATAAAAATATCATGAAAAATGCTTTAAGGGATAAGGTAGTGAGTCTTAATGACAGTTTCACCCTCCGGCCTGTTAGAGAAATTCTTAAGAATTGTAACCAAAATATATTTAATCTTGCGGATGCCATAGCGGCGGCAAGGGCTGATAATCTACGTGAATCGCTTTATCGCCGCGGATATATTGAAACGGGATGGGAATTGACCAAAAGAATATTTTTTTCATTTGTGCCATTCCATAATTGTTACAAAGAGATTGTAACTTCCAAATACTCTAGTGCATGGTTTGATTGTACTTTGGATGTTTTGACCCTTATTCCTTTCTTTGGTCAGATTACAGGACTGGGACTTGATATTTTTGAAAAGGCTGCATTTGCTGCTATTAGAGTCAGTGCATTTAAAAGTACCGCTTATGCATCGATACGGGCAGTGATTAAGGAAATTAGCTTGGCTACCGCCAGCACATTTACGAAAACGACTATGAAAAATCTCGGCATTTCATTGTTACGTGCTTTCGACCCCGGATTCGAAATGGCATTTACATTAAGTAAATCTATTATATTATATATGAGTTCGGTGGGTAATTTGTTTCCAATATTTGGACGCATTGTTGCGTCGTTGAAGCAAGGATTTAAAAAAATAATACAAAATTTCAAGTTGGAAAGTGAAATTAAGGTAATACTTGCGAGTAATAAAGAGGTTAATATTAATAAAGAGCTGGAAGTATTAAATATGCAAGATAGCAATTCGTTCTGCAAAAGACAAGTATTACTAAAACGGATGGTTGTGCGAGAAGTACCTCACTCTACTGCGATCGCCGGAATTTCTCCTGCACATATGCTTACAGATGTCTATCCGCATTGTACTATTGATGAGATTGAGAGGATTTTAGAGAACTATCTTTTTGAAAACCGAAGAGTAGCATATGATTTCGCGTTTGAATTTTCTAACACTCGTCGCCTGCCGCAGTGGGCGCTAAATTTGCGAATTCGATTTCCGGAATTAATTCGTGGTATTGAGATTATACAGCCTTTGATAACTCCTGCTCATATCACTTCTGTTAGAAACAGTGTTAAGATAATGTATACCCAAGAGGAATTGCAAAGAATCGATATTAATATAGATAATGATAAATTTATCCAGCAGTACAACTTTCATCAGGAAACTTCTGAACACATTCTGCCTTTTGAAGATTACTTTGCCATTCGACATTTTGGAAACACGGGTTTGAATCGAATAAACTATGATGTTAATGATGGCATGCATATGCGCGATGCTTTAAGAAGACTAACAATAAGGCAAACTATGAGGTTACGGCGCGAAATTGTCATTGAAGGATATGCTGTTTTTCAAATTGAGGACATTAAAAATGATATGTTTTCGGAATTACAAACAATGGTAGATAACGTTCTTACGAAACAATTCACGCCTTTAAATACAAAGTACGGTGCTGTTGAAGACGATCTGGAAGAATTAGAAGAAGGAATGACAAATGTAATAGTCAGAATGCACATCGATTCCGAATGGGCGGTTGCAGACCTTCGGCACATCCTTCTAGATCAGTTTGTTCTACATCCTAATGTGCCCCTAAGAGTTGAAGATGTTGAAGTAATAGACGATTATGACATTCCCTATTTACTAGTGACGGTGAGTAATGACGTCATCGAAAAGGAGAATTTTATACTAGAAATGATGAACGACATCGAAGGGGAATTACCGCCCAACGTTACCCATTTAGAATATAATGCATAATTTAATTTAATTGGTATATAGCTGGATAGATGTTGATGTTCATCGTACTGAAAATTACACTCAATAGATATATTAAATATTTCAATACTCAGCATCTCGAAAAGACTCCAGACATCAAATTTCTCGAAAATTTTGTAAAACATTTTATATTTTTCAGTAGCGTTATATATATGTGTGCATTTCTAATCTTGCCATAAAAATTTTACGTATCTCATTTAAAAAGTAAAGTTCTGAGAGCTGTATAGTTTATTGCATTTTATATGCATTTACTTACACGTGTACCTCATTTACAAGATTACAAAAAAATTGCAAATATATTTTACTATTATTTCATATGTTACCGGTTACTGTAATATTGAAAAACTATACAATAATGTGAAAACCTTTTTTAATAAAAGCATGTATTATCTTTTAACGTTGATAATTATAAAATTAACCAATTTGATGTGCTACATATAAGTAAATAAATTGAATTTGAACTAGAAGTGTACTAATCATTAAAACAAGAAAACATAAATAGATTATTTCCTTTTAGTATGATATACTTGAATATTTTCAGTATAACTATTCAAATTTGATACTGGATATCGGGGTTTTTGATTATTAATCTACATCAAAAACCTTTTTTTAGTTGGTAATGTTTCACAGTGAAAAACCTTCGTCATATATTCTAAACTAGAAACCCACAACATACGCAGATATGCCGGCATATCTAGAAAATACCAAAGACATTAATTGAGAACTGACTGAGAATTTTCCGAAATGAGTGATTTTTATTTATTTCTAAAAACGTTCTGTCAGTTCACAGTCAATGTCTTTGGTATGTTCTAGAAAACGGTCTGTAGTAATTAGAATTGGCTGTAAAAAGCCCTAATTTTGACATTTTTATTTAGTCAGGTTCAATTTACTTTTTTTAGTGAAGTTTCCTACCTTGCCGGCGGAACACAGCCGCAATGAGGGGGACACATATGATAATAGCGAAGCATAGGCAGTGTCAGCCCCGTGACCCCAAGGGCGTCCACAGGGAGGGGCAGTTGCCACCCCCTGGCCCGACAGTGTATATTTATTAG
The DNA here is from genome assembly GCA_030407085.1 of Trichopria drosophilae. Taxonomy (NCBI): domain Eukaryota; kingdom Metazoa; phylum Arthropoda; class Insecta; order Hymenoptera; family Diapriidae; genus Trichopria; species Trichopria drosophilae. The sequence continues at coordinate 55,087,348 of CM059583.1, forward strand.
TCTATGTAACTACAATTAACATATAGTCGCATATTTAATTTTGCCTCCCACTAAAAATATCCTGCGGACGCCCATGCTTAACCCATCAAATCCTGAATGACATTTTTAGGATAGTTTTCAACGGTTGGATTTTGTTTAAAAAATGGTTCTAAAAAATGTCCGAGCAGGCATATCTGACGTAAAATTAACTCAATTTTCAGAAGTTTTTGTTCAATTTTTCAAACAATTCGACCGTGAAAAACTATATACGATTATTTCCAAAAAAACGTGCATTTTTCAAATTATTTTTCTCTTTATATCGTTTTTCCACATTGAAATAACTTTAGAATTCTTTTCTGAAATAAAAAAATCATCTCCTCGAGACGTGAACTTTAAAATGTTCATAATGCCATTTTGAAAATAAAGGTGACAGTGTTCAAAACAGCGGCTGAAACACGAATAAGTCAACTAAAGTTTCAGGAATTTTTTATTGTAAAATGAGACATTTTCGGAAAAAAGGTTGCCGAACAAAGAATTATTAGAATTCATCGAAGAATGCGCTGAAATTTTTTCAGAATTTTCACACAAAATTTGAACAATCGAAGTCTTCAAACAAATTGAAAAAGGTCAGGGTATTTCTTTGATCAATTCTAAGAATTCTTTGTTCAGCAACCTTCTTTCCGAAAATGTGTAATTTTCCACATAAAAATTCGGGTGCGGGTCGCAAAACCGACAAATCAAAAAGCCGACAGGTAAAAAAACCGACACTTCAAAAAATGACGGTCCGCTTGTCGATGTGCCCAATTTTAGTGGTCGATGTGATCGAGATTTGTCGGTTTTTCGGCCCGCACCCAAAAATTCCTGAACCTTTCTATGATTCTTTCATGTTTTCGTCGCTATTTTGACTTTTATTTTCAAAATGTTAATAGGCACGTTATAAAGTTCCAAATTCAAGTACACGATTTCTTTACTTAAAATTGACTAAAAATTTAAATTTTAAAAAATGCCTACTAAAGTCGATTTTTTTAAAACCATAGTCGCCTGTATTCAATCGATTGACCCGAATACAATCACTTAAACTTGTTACCCGGCGGTTTTTCGAGTCGTTGAGGCCAAATCTCATGTTAATTTTCAGAAATTCTAAATATCGGATTCACAATATGGAATTATACATCCCGTCTCGTTCTCGGGATTACAAGTGTAGTATCGCTACTTTCCCGCCAAAAGCCACAAAATTCAGAGTCAAAATTGTTCGAGGCACCTCCCTGATCGTCTTCCTGTAGGTAACCTCCGCAGGCAACTTCATTCGTTTCTTTGTGTCAACGGTCATAATATCAGAGTTTACGTAGTATAAATTATATTCCAATTTTCATCATGGGAAAACACCGAAAACGTAGAACGTACGATGAAACTGATATTCGTGATTTAATTTATGAAGTGAAAAAATTAAAAAAGGAAGTAAGAGAAAATCGAAAATATAACCTTCCTTCCGATTCGGACAATGATTCGATTTCTTCAAAATTATCATCTACGTCCTATGAGAAGCGCGCAAGTGATAATGTGTCTTATCGCTCAAATTCTCGATCTCGAGATAATTCCCAAGAACGATCAAAATCTTCATCAGTTACAGAGGGTAAGTTGATGTGTTCGTGAAGACGACAAGGCTCATTCACAAGATGAGATGTTGGTCGATCATTTTACTGGTAGAGCCTGTGCAAAGGTACAGGACTTATCCAGATTTTTCTTTGTAGAAGCCCTGTCAAAAGAAGGGACAGTCAAAGACAAAACTACGACATGTCACTCCGATGGATCGAGCGTGAAGGACAACACGAATAACTCCGAAATCGGAACACAATTGGATAGAGAGAGGTTATCTATCTTAGGAGAAAACCCACTCACTTCCACTGCAGGAGAGGTTAAAATTCATCCCGATATTGTCAACAGATGGGAATATTGGCTCAAATTAGGAATTCCTGTTAATGAAATAAAAGATTTATTAAGTAAATATTCTCGTAAAGGAAATATATTTTTAGATGCTCCTCAAGTAAATCCAATCATGTTGCTATCGATGGGAGATTCGGCTATCAAAAGAGACGAACACTTTCAAGACTCACAACGTCTTGCTGGTTCTGCGTTATCAGCCGTAGGACAAGCGATGAATATGCTCTTAGATAATTCAGAAGAACTTGATCAGTTGAAACTTTTAGAATTGTTATCTGATACTGGTAAATTAATCGCACAAATTCATCACGCAGATACCACTGCACGAAAAGCGTTCATTGCTCCTGGTTATAGCAAATCTGTAAAATCTATTTTGGATAAATCCGATCGAGGAACATTTCTCTTTGGCGATAATTTAACGGAAAAAATTAACGAAGCAAATTCATTAGAAAAAATATCTAAAAAACTCAAACCGACTTTGTCTACCTTCAACAAAAAACCGTACATCCAAAAACCTGGTCCTTTAAACTCGAAGAGCTCGTCCAGGAGCCAGAGATCATCGTGGACGAGCTACAAACATCAGAATCCGCAATCTCAGAAGCCATCATGCCGGAAACAAACATCGAGACAATCAACAACCAAATCTCATCATCAAGGACAGAAATAGAGGTTCGTTGTGCAGGTCGATTAAAAAATTTTCTCCCAGCTTGGAAGAAAATTACAACTGATAAATTTATTATTCAGTGTATAGAAGGATATAAAATTCCTTTTAAGCAGAAACCATTCCAATCAACGACCTTCATAGAACAAAAATGGTCGGAAACTGAGATTAAAAATATAAAAATAGAAATCCAAGATTTACTAAAAATGGGGGCAATCAGTCGTTGCAAGACACAAAAAGATGAATTTTTATCTCCGTTCTTTCTTACTGAACGAAAAAATAAATCAAAACGGTTCATTTTCAATTTAAAACAGTTAAATACTTTTATCGATATACCTCATTTTAAAATTGAGGATTTACGGAGTGCATGTAAATTATTAACAAAAAATTGCTACATGGCAAGTTTAGATTTAAAGAATGCATACTTTCTTATCTCAGTTCATACAAACCACCGAAAATACCTTAGATTTTCATTCGAAAATATTCTTTATGAATTTAATTGTCTACCCTTTGGACTTAATATCAGTCCTTATGTTTTCACGAAAATAATGAAAACCGTTGTAAGTCAGTTAAGAAGTAAAGGATTTCTTTCGGTAATTTATTTAGATGATTTTCTTTTCCTTGGTAATTCATTAGATACTTGTTTGGCAAATATTCAAGTGTCAATTAATCTCCTTGAGTCGTTAGGCTTTGTAATTAATTACGAAAAGAGTAATTTAATTCCATCTAATAAGATAGAGTATTTGGGGTTTTATTTAAATTCTAAAGATTTAACTCTAGAATTACCATCAAGGAAAAAAGATCACTTGATTAGATTAATAGACTCTTTTTTAATTAAAAAATCTTCTTCTATCAGAGAGTTTGCTCATCTAATAGGAAATCTCATTGCATGTTGCCCAGCAATATCTTATGGAATAGGTTATACTAAGATCCTAGAAAGAACAAAGTTCCAAGCAATTTTACTATCGAATGGAAACTATGATGAACAAATTTATTTATCAAAATCATTACACCCAACATTAACTTGGTTTAAACAAAAAATAAATTTGTCAGCAGGAAACCCCATTCGCCGTTTCTCATTTGCAAAAGAAATTTTTTCTGATGCCTCTAAGACAGGTTGGGGTGCTTATTGTGAGGGACAGTCTGTGCATGGTTTTTGGAATTCGCAAGAAAAATCCTGGCACATAAATCGTCTAGAACTCTTAGCAACATTCTGGGCTCTCGAAACTTTTGCAGCAGAACTTCATGACATTGAAATTTTATTACGTGTCGACAATACCACGGCAATTGCCTATATCAATAAAATGGGCGGAATCCAATACCCCTTTCTTAATTACTTAAGTCGAAAAATTTGGAAATGGTGTGAAGATAGGCGTATTTGGATTTATGCTTCATATATAGCTTCAAAAGAAAACGTTCATGCCGATAGAGAGTCCAGAATTCGCAATGTCGATACAGAATGGGAATTAGCAGAATATGCTTTCCAAAGAATTTTAAAAAGTTTTCCTAATCCGAAAATTGATTTATTTGCATCCAAAATCAATTCAAAATGTAATGATTATTGTTCATGGAAACCTGATCCCGATGCAATAGCATGCGATGCATTCACAATATCGTGGGAAAATAAAAATTTTTATGCGTTCCCACCTTTTTCAATGATCTTGAGGACATTGCGTAAAATATTAATAGATAAAGCTTGTGGCATTGTGGTCGTCCCTTTGTGGACATCACAACCTTGGTTTCCACTTTTCCAATCTATGCTAATTAAAAAACCTTTAATATTTTATCCTGAGTCAACTCTTCTGTTATCTCCTTGTAGATTACAACAACACCCACTAGCAGCATCACTTATCCTGGTTGCAGGATTGCTATCAGGGAAAGTTACCGAAAAAGAAATTTATCCGAATCAACACTTCGAATTTTGTTAGCATCGTTGGCGGACTCAACGATGAAACAATACGACGGAGCTTTAAAAAAATGGTGGACATTTTGCAATAATCAAGGATTAGACCCATTTAACCAAGAAACAGAAACAGTTTTGGAATTCTTGAGTAAATTATTTGATGATGGTGCATCGTACGGCACCATAAATACGGTTCGATCAGCAATACAATTAATAACATCAAAAAGTTTATGTGATAAAACAGTGAATCGTTTTTTCAAGGGAATTTATAAACTGAGACCTTGTCGTGCAAAATATTCCAAAACTTGGGATGTTCAACCGGTTCTCGATAAAATTGCTAGTTGGTTTCCTCTACAAACCATTAATTTCCAATGTCTTTCCGAAAAATTAATAATTTTATTAGCCTTAGGCACTGGTCATAGGATGCAAACCTTTTCCCTCATCACTCTCAATAACATCAAATTTTCTACAAAAGGTGCTGAAATTGAAGTTGATTCAATTATTAAAACTTCTAAGGTGGGCAATTGCCAACCTTGTCTTATTTTGCCCTTTTTCTATGATAAACCTGAACTTTGCTTGGCTACAACGTTAAAACATTATTTAGAATATACCAAAGAATTAAGAAAATGTAATAAACAGTTGTTTCTAGCAGTTAAAAAACCCCATAAACCCGTAGGTTCGCAAACTCTAAGTCGTTGGGTTAAATCCGTGTTATGCAAATGTGGTATAGATCAAGAATTCACAGCTCACAGTGTACGACATGCCGTGACTTCCAAAGCATATAAAAACGGTCTTGATTTAAATATTATAAGAAACACTGTGGGATGGTCTCAACATTCATCAGTGTTCGCAAAGTTTTATAACCGCCCTATAATGTCGCCGAATGATTCCTTTTGCAACGCGGTTATAAGAAACTGTAACTAAGTTATGTCATTCATGTTCTAAATTAATAAAAACATTGTATCTAAAATTGTCTACTCTAAATATCTACACTTGTAATCCCGAGAACGAGACGGGATGTATAATTGTACGATCAAACGAACTTACCTAAGTGAAGTTCGATCGTAATTATACGACCGTCTCGTTCGAAGGGATTACCATAACCCCTCCCATATAGTATCATTATCCCACCCCGGAAATTCGGACAATTTTCTGAAACACTTTAAACTAAATGAAGTTGCCTGCGGAGGTTACCTACAGGAAGACGATCAGGGAGGTGCCTCGAACAATTTTGACTCTGAATTTTGTGGTTTTTGGCGGGAAAGTAGCGATACTACACTTGTAATCCCTTCGAACGAGACGGTCGTATAATTACGATCGAACTTCACTTAGGTAAGTTCGTTTGATCGTACAATTATCTACCTAAGAAACTACCGAGTACCAAGAATGAAGTGATTTCGTTTGATTTTTTAAATACGTTTACCATGTTGGATCCACGATTTCGAATTTGTTAAAACTAACTTCAAATTTGGAGTCGGCGAACCCAAAAACCCCCGGGGACAGGGTTTGAAGAGATTACATTCGCCTATGATTTTGGAAAAAAATCAAACTTAGGAACCATTTTTGAGCCCTCATTTTGAAATTTAATTTTTTGCTCTAGTTCTATCTTCTAGCCAAAACATTTTTAAGCGATATTTATAAATATTTGAGCTATTCTAATTCTTGCGGGAAATGATAAAAAGATTAAGATAAGTGAAAAAAAAGTTCCTACAAAAATTATGATATTTGTTTAATAAATGCTCGTAATTTATTTTTAAATTTGCGACATTTTTCAAGAAAGAACGTTCATTCCAAAATTTTATTTACTGCACTTTACTACTAAAAAGTACTGTCAAACTTTACATTAAATATATGTATATTTGGTCCTTAAGTGGTTCCTAAAATGGTCCGCCGGTAAGGTAGGAATTTCCCTAAAAAACGTAAATTAAGGGGTTACATGGGTTTTGTGACGCAAAACAAGGTCGTTTTTCTCGATTTTTTTTTGAAGGTATAACATTAGTATTTTTTTTTTCGTTTTACACATATATGTATATAATGTGAAGATCATATACAACAATTTTCATTAAAAAATATTGAAAATTCAGCCGTTGACAGCGCCGGAAGTAACGTCAGCTTAAAAAAAGTGTCCTCGCGGTAGTCACTCTAACTTGAGTAAATTTTATCTAAAATCAAAAAAACAAAATTTTTCTATTAGTATGTGAGTATAGCTACTGCTTGAACGAAGGATTTTAAAAAAAATTGAAACTTGAATTTTGTTTGCGTTCTTTGCAATTTATTTGCATTTTTGCTCTAAATTTAGCCACATATTACCATGTAAACTGAATTGTATGTGATGAAAAAAAAATCCTTCGTTCAAGCAGTAGTAAAACATGTTTAAAAGATGTCTGTAAAATTTCAAGTCGATCGGTTCATAAATATTCGAGATATCTTGACTACCGACTTGAAAACCCCGGTTTTGAGAAAAACGCGTTTTAAGTTTGTCCCGGTCGAGTCGAGTTGACCGTAACTACGAACTTCGAACGCCTATATCTCTGGCAATTTAGCTCGGATCGGCTTGAAATTTTCACACAATATTCCTAATGAGTGGTACAATCGAATAAAAAAATAAAAAAAATCGACTTTTTTCAAGCCACAAAACCCATGTAACCCCTTAAAGATGACTAAATAACATTTTTAATATTCGAGGTCTGTAAGGGCGATTCTAAGCACTATTTAGCTTCCTATAAAATACTAAAGATATTAACTGACCGAGAATTTCCGAAAACTCTCAGTCAGTTAGTTCTCTATTTATTTCTTTGCCATTTTTTAGGATACCTTCAATAATAATTAGAATTGTCCTTATCGAGCCCAAATTTTGAAAAATCAATTCAGTCATTTTTGATTTATGATTTTTGGTGAAAATTCCTACCTTATTTGTAGAGCTCTTTAGAACCACCAGAAGGGTTAAATACGCCATAATCTTATATTATACTAAATTGTGTTTGGTAAAACTTCGGAAACACTATGCCATCTGATAATATGGCAAAAATGCATATAACCTTTTTTATAGAAAATTTCCTGCTCTATACTTTTTGTTTAAGAACATTTTTCGCACGATTTATATTTTTTGAAATAAATAGAAAAAACTAAAATAAATCACATTTTTTGAATGTTTTTTCGAGATAGCGGCCAAGATATGGCCGACCGCTAATTTCTATTATCAGATTCGTAATCAGCGACCCAAAATACGTTGGAAACCATATCAGAAATGTCTTTCCGAAGATATACCTTGGGTTTAATTAAGTTCGTATTTTTTAGTCACACTTTCGTATTTTCGTATTTTCGTTTACTGAGTATATATATAGCTATCCTTAAAATTGGATACAAACTATTTATTAACCACTTCACTGGTAATGTATCGTATATGTACATTTTTAGATAACTTCCACAATTTTCAATGAATTTGCACGAAATTTGGTCTGCTGCAGTTTCTTAGGTCGCCGATTACGAATCTGAGGTCACCGTTTCAAAATTCAATATTGCGGCTACAAGCTTGCTTTTGAAGCAAATTTTTTTCTGTGCGTGGAAAACGCCTGAAATTTGTTACTCGGGTGTTTTTGGTGTTGCTGATTACGAATCTGATCTCACATTTTCAAAATTCAAAATGCCGAATCCAAGATGGCAGACGAATTTTTAAAAATTCATTGGATTTGCTTGAAACTCGTTAGTTAGGGGTTTTTGGGGTCGCAGATTACGAATCTGACCTCAGAATTTAAAAATTCAAAATGGTGGATCCAATCTGGCAGATGAAATCACACGGCATACAATATTGAAACATCTCTTTTCGCAAGAAATATCTTTATCTGAACATGATATAAATGAATTTGAAGTGTGCATTGGTTTATAGATTCAAAATAACGGATCAAAAATACAAAAAACAACAAAAAAAAATAACAAAAATACAAACAAATATTTAAAAAAAAAGAAAAAAAAATGGAGTGCAAAATCGTCATATTCAACATTCTTTTTTTTATTATATTTTATATAATTTGATAAAGAAAAATGTATACTTTAAAAAAAAATTGTGCACCCAGCGGGGACGAAGGGGAGGGGGAGGTGAGTATTTTTTTACGTTAAATGATATGTTTTATGAAAAAAAGGAACCCATGTTTCACAGTTTCTCTATCTCTACCAGTCTTGGCACTTTTTATTTGAAAACGGCTACCAGTGAAGTGGTTAACAAATATTCCCAACAGATTTTTCATTTGCCGTTTCCAAAACTTACAAAAAGAAGTAATTTTGGCATTGACGAATACTTTTCATTTCTTTTCCGCTTGTGGGAAATTATTGATTTTTTAAAGGTGTAAAACCCGTTTAGAGTTTTGCCCAGCTGTTACGAGAAAGGTGGCAAACGAAGGGGTGAAATACGACTCAATGCTGGATTCTGAATATGTTACGTGCGTAATATACTGTACACTTCACTGATAACATATAGTGTGTATAATAACATACACTGTATATATTCGACTCTAACCGAACCTTAAGCTTATAACCTCCAGCTTCTCCAGCTTTAGTACATGACTACACTGTAAAAAAAAGAAAATGAATATTACCACATTGAATTTGGATCGATTTTTACCCATATATAATGTGGTAAATATTCCATGTATAATGATGAAAAGTTTTCTTTCTGAGATTGTATTTTTACAAATTTTTATGTTTTTCTCCTGCCCTGCAAACACAAAAGTAACAGTTATGTAACAGCTATGTAACATTTATGTAACAATATAACCAATACGTAAATATTACATAACTGCCCAGCAATCGAATTTGGATAGAGTTGTATAGAATTGGATTCAATTATTAAATTCTAAATCCATACTTTGGTCAACGGTGAATCCATTTTAATACGTAAATACAATTCTATTCGTTCATATGAATAAAAAGGTTACTTTCTAAATTCATATTAATCAAAAAAAAGTTTTCTTTTTAAAAATTAAATCTTAAATACATTCATATTCAATATTACTGATTCAAAACTATATAAGTGTATTCATTTCAATCCAATAGTAGTTTCCTTTTTAAAAACGAAACTTTCAATACATCCACATTCAACATTATGGCTTCAAAACTATCCAAGTGTATCCATTTCAATCCAAAAAAAGTTTCCTATTTAAAAACGAAACATTGAATGTATCCGTATTCAACATTACGGTTTCAAAAGTAGCCAAGTGTATTCATTTCAATCCAAAAAAAGTTTCCTATTTAAAAACGGAACATTGAATGCATCCGTATTCTACATTACGAGTTCAAAAGTAGCCAAGTGTATTAATTTCAATGCAAAAAAAGTTATCTATCAAAAACGAAACTTTGAATGCATCTATATTCAATATTACGGATTCAAAACTACCTAAGCGTATTCATTTCAATGCAAGAAAAGTTTTCTTTCAAAAACGAAACTTTGTATACATCCGTATTCAATATTACGGACTCAAAACTATCCAAGTGTATTCATTTCAATCCAAAAAATGTTTCCTTCTTCAAAACGTAATATTCAATGCCTCCGTATTCAACATTATGAATTCAAAACTACCTAAGCGTATTCATTTCAATGCAAAAAAGTTTTCTTTCAAAAAGAAACTTTGAATAAATCTGTATTTATTTGTATTCTTATACTGCTTCCGATTGTATTCGTAATTGTGTTCGTAAAATTGAATACAGATGGATTACTTTTTCTGAAATTTAATCCGTATTTATATTATAAAATACATATTTACGGAATCAAAGTATGAATTCAAAATGAATTGAAATTTCCAATCCAATCCTATCCAATCTCGATTGCTGGGTGTTACTTTCTGTGTTTGCAAGCTAGGTGCAAACAGTACAATTGCCACATTCAATGTGGGCTCGATTTTTACCAACATCTAAAACAGTGAATGTGCAATACATTGTAATTTTAATTTGCTTTATATTGTAAATTTTCACAGTCGCACCAAGTAAAATTACAAGTTGTAAAATCCCTAACCTCAATTGGTAAAAACATTATGTTACACGTGGGTATATTACCAAATTTGTATACAATGAATATTAGAATGAGACTAAAATTCCTTGTCATTTTTTATAGAACGTCTTGATGCATATCGAAAATCAAATTTCAAAGTTACGTCGCTGCACTGTGCTGCGATTGGTCCGTTTTCCGCTGCCATTACATTTATACGGTCATGTCGTTGGTGGAACAGCGATATGTATTTGCATCGAATAATTTCATCTTAAAAACTTTAAACTTTACAAATAGCTAACGCATCACTTAATATGCTTGATATACGCATTGCATTCTAGATTATTGTAAGGTACAGAAAAGATTTTCTGAAAATTCTGCAAAGATGCGAAAATTCGCATGCGCAGATATGGCGTCAGTTGTTCTCGGCTAAAAGCGCACCTCGACTTTCACTACTTTCCTCCGTAAGGCTTGGGTTGGTTGGGATGGCTTCGTATGTCGCTGGCTTTAAATCTGACTACATACATGCATACATAGCCATGTATATAAATGAGCAAATATTCGTCACGACAGACGTACCAAAATGGTCTCCGACTTGTCTTCTCTCGGACAGTGCCGTCGTATCTTTTGTGCGACATTGCTAAATTCCACAAAACTCCGAATTTGAAGTAACTTGATTCCACATGCATTTTCGCAAGATGCTTTATGACGCGTATAACGCGCGAGGTTATGACTCCGCAAACATGAGTCGAGTCGATTAAATGTCGCAGAAAGCGAAGCATGAACGTCGTGGACGACGCCGATGGGCCTCTGGATCCCCGTATTCAGGTAATTCCAACTTGTCATTTTCAATTCGACCAACAATTGGACTCAAAATTCTAATCTAAAGTCCCTCCCGTAACTGTCAATCCCAGCTTCTGACATTTGTGAGGTTATGCTCGCAATTGTCATTTCAAAGAGATCGCACCTATATTCTATTTTGCTTCGGGCGTTTCCATTCGTCGCGATATGCCTCAACAACAATACAAATTCCCGGAATTTTCAGATTTCATCCTCTTGAGTATGACGTTTTGATTGACCCGAATTAAACTCTATATAGAATCTTGTCAATCTGACACGGACTGATACCTACTTCGTCCCACTTTGTTTACACATGCAAACACGCCCGGTTTTGTTATCAAACCCAATTTCTTAGAAATTCGTGTCATTATATCACACACTTGTCAACAATTTCGGCCAAACAAGATATTCATTACTCCTGTCTCCAAATTTCTGAATTTAGTTTTACTTATTTATTAGAATACACAACAATGAAAAAAGTAATGACAAAGATGAACTTGGAAATAGAATGTTATAATCAACCGAAATATGTCTAGACAATGATAATAACTACTGACAGCTCAAATACCAGTCGATAAACTAAAATTAACTTATGAATTGCGAACAGCAAGTCTTTGTCATTAACGAATAGAACATAGTATACTATGTTCCTCACTCAATTGTTGACGCTCTCCGATTAATTAATATCCGTCGAATACTTTCTACGTTCATTAGAAGTATTTTTCTTTTCGTTTGCGGCACTCTTCTAAATTTGTCAATGTGATAAAAATCCGTGTTTATATACAGAATCTTTCAAGTCTTTCTGACAGTTCGAGATCATTTCGAACACTTCCATTATTTGACAGAAATTAACTTTTAATATAAGCATAAACTATTGATTTGAATGAAATTGAATTAAAACTATTGAAAATAATAGGCATTAACCAAAATGAAATACAAATTCTAAATATCAAACAAACCTTCGTACTAAAATCTATACTTTACAACTATAAAGAACTTATGAAGATCTACAATGAACGCCCTCGAAATACCAGAAACAGAAGTTTACCATTGCCAAAGTATAATTTATCAATTGGTCAAAGATGTCAAGATTACTATGCCGTTGAATCTTTTAATATGCTACCTAACTCACTAAAAGATATGCAGCTACACAGTCAAGTAATCAAGAAAAAACTTAAATCAATAATCAGCAGATTCATAGTGGATTAGATGAAAACCAAATTTTTCTGAACATACCCAAGAAATGCTAAAAGAAAAATGAAAAATAATTTGTTTTTATGTGTGTTTTAAACAGCCTGAATATTTTTAAAAATCTCAGTGTTATAAGATAGGATAAACTCTATATAGAATAATGTAAATACTAGTACTACAATTTATATTTTATATATATATTTTTTATTTTTTTGTTAGGTTATAAGTAACCTCCTATGTACGGACATTTTAGTCCCCTATTGGTCCTCAATTGTATTTATTGTAGGAAAAGGAATAAATTTGATAATTTGATAAAAAACTATAATACTCTTCTTTATTATATTTAACTAGATGAAGACATTATTTATTTATATTATAAACAATTTGATAATAACTAGTATATAAATTGAATACACACTTTGTCGTAGCTGCTGCATACTTTTATGTCATTTTGTACGTTATTATAGAATTTCCTTATCTGAATAAGTTAAATGATATAAAATGAATAATGGAACTTCATTGTACAACTGCGCTACATTTTTAGCTTACAATATAGAAAATGTATGTAGATACACAAAATCATTGAGTGACATTGTACTGTTTAGTACAAGAATAATTGGCTTATAGCCAGAATTTGATAAACTGTAAGAAATAATAGATTATCAAAATATTAAGATACATGTTCTAATTGTATTTGATAAGACATTCTAAAGCAATTATCAGATGATACAAAATCAATGGTGTCATTAATTTTTGTTGATTACGAATTTTAAAATATAAAACTGATTTATATGTCATCATTTGTTTTGATTTCTCGGTGTATAATTTAAGAGCACTGGATATTGCACAGTTCAAATTTGTAATTGACGAGAACTATATCCTATCTAAAATCAACAATTTTATAAGTAAAAATATATTATTGAAATATAAATAAAAGAACCTTATTGAAAAGTCCTATGCACACAACAAATCATTCAATTTTACTTAAAAGTATACTGACCAATTTCCACCGAGAAACTTCCTTATTATGTAATTTAAATTCATCGATCGAGAAATATCCTTTAATAATTTATTACTTTACAGCTTTTTCCTTTTACAATTAAAACGCTACAAATTTTTGGAGCATACTTGCTTTCCACTATGATTTTTTTAATTATTTACTTTTGCAGTTAGAAAACAAACCTGTTTTTATTGCAAAATATTAAAGAAATTTAATCTAATTGTATAGTAAACATACACAAAATTCCGCTGGTCGTGTATTATTTTCGTTTTTTCTCAAATTTGCCTCACATAAGTAAAATATGTTATTGTTTATTCAAATGAGGGATATTACTTATGTGATAAAACTTTATGTTTTTCTTTTTTATCCATTTATAATGTCATCCAAATCCGTATACTTTAAGATTTTACTAATGTTTTTTCATCTTTCATACTGAACGTCTAAGGATGAGTGTGCAGAACCTTATTGAAAAGTCCTATGCACACTCAAGGACGAAACGTTCTAAAATACATTTTTTACTGAGGTTGCCTTAATGACAACTTTAGTAACGAATACATTTCATTAATTTTACTTAAAAGTATATTGACCGATTTCCACTGAGATATATATTCATCAATTCCAGTAAACGAAAAAAGATTGAAAAGTATTAAAAAGGGATAAATTGGGATTAAAATGAGACTACTTTTAATTCATTTTGTTCAAAAAAGAGATTAGAGTGGTTTTGAATTCTAGTAAATTCCAAAGTAGGTATATAAATTAAAATTATTGAATCCCTGTGAATCCTCGTCGAATAATCGTTGTGAAAATCAATCCCCTTGAATGCCATAACTGGGATTGAAAAACGTATGTTTCAATCCCTGTGAATTCCACATCTGTCAGTATCGTTTAAATACAATTTCTGGAATTAAAAATTCCTTTCTTGGATCCCCTTGAATACCATTTATTACCAATATTTGAAAGAATCCCATTTAATACAAGATATGGGATTTAAGATTATATTCTTTGAATACCGTCAAATACTATCGATTACCAATCCCAGTAAACGAAAAAAGATTGAAAGGTATTAGAAGAAGGGGATTGATGGAGATTAAAATTTGATTGTTTTTATCTCATTTTGTGCAAAAAAGGTATTGGAATGATTTTTAATCCCAATATAACCCAATTATGAAAAGAATTTTGACTTATTGAATCCCCTCAAATGCCGTTCTACAAACGGCCATCAAAATGAATTCCAGTGAATACAAGATTTGGAATTAAAAAATATCTCATTGAATCCCCTCAAATTTCCCCCATTAAAAACTACCACTCAATACCAAATATGGCATAAAAGAATGTATTACTGAATCCCCTCGAAATCTATCAATTACCACTTCAAAATTAATTCCACTGTATTCCATATTTGGAATTGAAACTCATTTTAATGAATTCCCTTGAATAGCCATGGCCCTAAAGTTTGAATTCCAGCTCAGAATTGCAAAAGATATATTATGGATCCTCTTGAATACCAACGATTCCAAACATTAAACGTTATCCCAACAGATACCAAATTTGGAATTGTGTTCAGGGAATACTGAATTTACTATTCAAATAAAATTATTAAAAACATAAATAATGATCATTGAATAGATGCACGAGTTCATAAAATTATATGTAAAAAAAATAATTTGAAACAACATATTTTCGAGCGCGAAAAAAAGATTTAAAAAATGTTTTATGTATTTATGTTATTTTATGTACACGCAGAAAAAGACCAACTCTTTGTTTCGATTGTTTTTAAAGTAAATAATTCATTATTTATACATTATTTTTACAAATAATTTTTCGTTTACTGGGATTGTATTAACATATTTTTTGTGTTTTTATCTCATATGAGTATTGTATGATTAATTATATATTTTGTTTCATTAATTTTGTCCCTATACAAATGACAAACGTTTTAGACAATTTTTAAAAGTATACAATACATTTATATTTCCCGCACTATTCGAGATATATGTGATGGTTAAATTAAAATTTAATTCAAATAGTTTTTGAACATGAAGATAAAATGGTAAGGCAGGAAAACTGCTTGGCTTTCAAAACTGTGTATAACAATGATTGGGAAAGATGACGTAGATGTGTATTAAATATTCTACCGTGTTATGTATATTCTATTGCATTGCGTACAAGATACAAAACCATTGTAGCTTTACTGCATATCTGTCAATCATGAATCACTGCTATTAACTTTTGAGGATCGAATTATTCCGTTATGAGTCTATCTTGATATTATTTCTTATTTCTGATGTATTTATTAATATATGGACCAAGTAGTATACACAATAGGAAAACAATGATGCTGACAAATAAATACAAAATATAACAAACATAGACTATTACAAAAATTACAATAAAGACAATCAAAAATAGCAATACAAAACACTCACACTAAAACCATGTACAAGCACAGCTACATACTATCATTCGTAATATCGATAAACAACACTAGGCAGTGAATTTCTAAAAGTACTTAGTGTATGGAGTTATCGAGAGGAAACATCTAGTTTATTCCGTTTATGGTACGGGATGGGATGGTAAAAAACATAGTTCCTCTTGCAAGTCCATTCTTTTAACCCTTAAATCTAGGATTGGATATTGTGTAGATCTTACTGGCAATAATTGAGATAAATGTGAATCTATATTAAATTTCAAGATCCGGTACACTACACTGTGAAAAATTTCGATGTAATTTTAGAGTTAAAAAGTGGAAATCACAATACCAGTGAGTATCATTGTAAATTTACAATGATGCAGTAAACTTTCTACATTATGGATGTAATTTTATAAGTGCACTGTAAATAGTAAAGAATCAGTTCTTATGGTCAATGGCACTTCTAGTGAACAGCAACTAGAGCCAGTTTCCATTGCACTTGTAATTTTACATGAAAAAAATTGAAAATTACAAAGGCAATGTAAAATTACATTTTTTTAAATTGCACAATCGATGTGAAATTACCATTGGTATTTTCATATCCACCTTCTGCACTGTAAGTTTATATTTTCACTCCAAAGTTTACACGTTTATGGTAAATTTCCTTCTATCTCTTAAATTGTAAAAACTTGAAATGTCATTTTACATTTGCTTTTCACAGTGTAGTAAGGAATCCATTCTAAATTATAATTGATTTGAATTCTGAAATATAATTGATTTTTGCAGATCGAATTGGAGAATTTAAACACAGCAACAGATGATATAAATAAACTTGAGATCGAGCTAGATGTGAGTATTTTTATTATATTACAAATAATGATATTTTTACCAAAATAAACAAATAAATTAATTTCTTCTTTTTTGAACTTTCCAATTAACGTTTTCTAATCCATATTAAATTTAAATGTATTCATATTAAACAAAAATTATGACAACTGTGTTTACGACTTTACTTCAATCCAAAACGTGTGTCGCAATAAAGCAGAAATTATAAGTAAATAAAAAGTAATTAATCAACCGATTTAGAAAGATTTATCAATCAGAATAATTAATTATACAATAAGTGTATACAGACTTTCAAATAACAAACCAAACGAAAAAAATGTAAATCGTGTTTCTTACAAAATCTAATTTGGTTTGAATACTCTAAATCAAAAGTTACTGAAAAGTACTTAAAACATAATTAGTATTGGATTTGTGTATTGATCTTTAATGTGTTTTCATTGATAAATAATTCAAAATTTATTCACAATTAATCTTGTGAGAATTCACACATTTGATAAAAAAATGCTGAAAGAGATATTCAACATACTTTTAGTATATTGAAATATATTTTAAAATTGCAAACCTGCATAAGTACATTTACATTCATAAATTCATCCGAATATAATAACGAGAAAATACATGGATTAATTGTTCACATACGCAAACCTATGACTATGTATTCATCAGTATAGTACTTGTCAGGACTTTTGAGTACATTCAATGTCATTTTACTTGATACTTGTAGTACTCAAGATTAGTGTCTTTCTGAATTCAATAAAATTTTATTTAAATTTTAATCAGGATTAATTTACAGTTTGATTAAGGCACCATCAGCCAAATATATTGTAATATTGCATTTCAAATACCTGAATAAATAAGGTATTCGATAAAAATTTGAATGAATAATTAACTAATTATTTCCGCATTTTAGCTCTCAATACAATTTAAATTAAAAACTTATGTTTATAAATCTAATCATATACTTTTCCATTTATATAAATTAAAAAAAACGATATTTAAAACTAAAATTCAATTAGTATTTGTAATTTACATGAATTTAAAAATTAGTATTACACACATTTACAATTATGTTATTATGTATTTAAATGTATTAGAAAGCTGTAAATTTCATTTGCAAACATCATTTTCAGATCTTCGATAGTAAAAGACACTAAAATGAAGGAGTGTTGGTTAAAATTTAATTCATACTTTTTATAGCAATACAACATTTTTATGAAATATAATAGGTGTAATGTAAATTAATTTTTGAAGATGATTACTGGATTTATGATGTATGAAAAAAGAATCCCGTTTATCTTTTTTAATATTTCAAGCTTTAAAATTTAACCATTATTCACTATTATAGTACATTTTGATCAAGCTTTTATATATTTTACGCATATATCTGAAAGAGAATATTATTTGTTCACGTTTTTCAGAATATACAGTACCGCTCAAAAGTATGAGCTCACCCTTGCGGAATTTTGGCTAAATTAAAATGTTGATATCTCATCGCTAAGTTAACGTACGGGAAAAATAAAGTCATTTTTTCGTATTATTTTTTTCTTTTTCAATCAGCTCCCATTTTTTAAAAAATGATCGCAACAGAAATGTACTACGTGTAATCGAAAGGTAATTCCTATAGCTTCAATTTGCCTCTTCGGGATTTTGTCTAATATTTCTTTACAAATACTTATTTAATTTTGAACAAATTAATGTGATTTTTTTTTCAATCTGCTATATCTCGGAAAATTAACGTGTTATAAAAAATGTTTAAGAAACAAAAAGTTTCATTTTTTAATTATCTATTGGCTGAAATTTTTTCAAATTTTTAGAAGGAAATTGTTTTAATCCTATTTTGTCAAATTTACGCTTTGTGCTGTGATTATTAACAAATCTAGATTTGCATTTCAACTATGCTCAGTTTGCGTTATAATAATTCATGTACACGTATTTCTAAATGAACAATAAACTTTATTTTAACATACATAGAAAATATCAACAATTGTATTCATGTATATATGTACATATTTATTAAATTTTGCTTTTTTCAAAAAAACCGCCACGCGCTTTGCGTGAAACATCCTAATAGTAAATACAAACATAATCTTAAACTTAATCATAGTTTAAATGCAACTTTGCATCCGAAAATGATTGAAAAAAATTCAGCCAATAGATAATTAAAAAATGAAACTTTTTGTTTCTTAAACATTTTTTATATCACGTTAATTTTCCGAGATATAGCAGATTGAAAACAAAAAATCACATTAATTTGTTCAAAATTAAATAAGTATTTGTAAAGAAATATTAGACAAAATCCCGAAGAGGCAAACTGAAGCTATAGGGATTACCTTTCGATTACACGTTGTACATTTCTGTTGTAATCACTTTTAAAAAAATGGGAGGTGATTGAAAAAGAAAAAAATAATACGAAAAAATGACTTTAGTAAATCGAGCATAGTTCGTATGGAAATGTATATATAGAAATGAAACCACCACGACTGAGAAACTGAAAGTCTCCGTTTTAATTCCCTTTTTTTATTTTTCCCGTACGTTAACTTGGCGATGAGATATCAACATTTTAATTTAGCCAAAATTCCGCAAGGGTGAGCTCATACTTTTGAGCGGTACTGTACATGTTAAACATAAATTATAAAACTTAAAATCCATGATTCTACATGTTCTTAGATGTCACTGAACTGATTATAAAAATTAATCAAATATATCATGTATGATAAAATTGCATGCAAGCAAATATTAAGATTGCAATTTTCAGAAATAATTTAATATACAAACTGTGAATATTTTTATCTATTATATCTGATGAGTAATTTTAACAATCATAGTTTACATTATTTTCAACTTTTAATAACGAAGTAAAATAAAGTTGTAACATTTACTAAAGTATTACGTATTATAAAGATATATAAGGAAATCTATGAAACTTTTGACTTTCGCTACTAACATGTTTTTTTTGTTAAATTCGGAAAACATCGCTTTTATTTTTAAATTATAATTTCAGAATGGTGGACAAAAATTGTTAATAGTCATTTAATTTGCGCGAAACGTGGTATTTGGGCGTTTTTCAGGTTGATGATCATGAACCCAATATTATAATTTATTCCTTAAAAAACGCAAAAAATCTTGATAAAATGCACATCGGACATTTGGATAAGAATACGAGGGAAACAAAATTTATCAGACAATGCATACTGATGCAACTATACATTTATACTGCTATTTTAATATTCAAATTTAGAGATCAGATTCGAAAACCTTAGAGTAACTACAAAAAAGAACTTGAGTGGTCAATAGGTGGTATTGACCAAATTAAAATTAAAAGAATGAATGGCTGAATAAATTTAATAAATTTATAATTAATAATACCATTATTCATATTTACCTGTTAACATTTGTGTATTTACAAATTTCAGGAGGCTCATACTGCCTACAGCCAGTTGGTCTCTGAATCTAGAAGACGTTATGAGGAACTAACTCACAAATTGGGAGCTAACTGTATTGAAAAGGCGAAATGCTATTACGAAGTATCCAAAATTGCACGACAGGCTCGGGTAAATATATAAAGATGAAGTAATATAAATATATTATTTAAAATGAGGGACGAATGAGAGGAATAGATAATATTAAAACGTTTCGAATTCACGAAAAAAGTTCCTAATAGAATATGAGAAATCGGACAATTTTGTCATAGCTAAAACTTATTATTTATTGCTGAATTTAAATGACTAAATATATTGAGCTCGAAGTTGGAATCTTTCAATAAAAAATTACGAGAAAATCAGCAGTAGGAGATATGTTCAGATGTACGGAAATACTGAAATTCCATATTTGAAATCCTAGATTACCACTTCAACGAAATATCGTGAAATCAATAATATGGAGATATGAGTATTAATTATGTCACTTTGTTTCTGATAAAACTTGCAGATTTTCACATTTCAAATATTTCATATTTATATACTTTTCTGCTAGGTTTAATAGCTTTCGAGAAAAGTTATAAAAATCAAGAGAAATATTATTTTTTCGAAAATAAGTTTCTCATAAAAGTATTTATAAATGTTGAGTATTATGTTAGCATTGCTCTATTTTTTTCTACGTTGAATAATTTTTCAGAAAATTTGGAAAACCCATTTGAAAACACCTACTTCAACCTTTGATGCTAAAACTAATTTCATTCGGAACTCATTTTTTAGAAGCAGCTAACTTCAGTTTTGTAGTTTTAGATTTTATTTAACATAAGATTATTGCACGTTTGGTGTAAAAATACTGTACAGAATCCAATAAATCAAATTTATGAATGCCTGACTCGAGTTTCTTAAAAATTACTGGAATAAAAAGTAGGCTGAAGACGAATCTGAAAATGGTTTTACTTCTGAGATTAGAAAAACTCGGCCATATTGGCTGAGTTATCCTGCGTAAGTCCAGTTTTCTGATAAGTAGATTTAATTTGGAACGGTATGATGTGACTGTAAAAGTCTGCATTAGGCTTGAAATGAACGTGATCTCGTCAACCAGGAACTAAATCAATTTTCGCTTAGGCTTGCGTTTGTAGTCCAACAACCGTTTCTATGTTCTGTTGCATTTTTGTTGTGTTTGGCAATAGTCCGCTATCATATTTAGGGCACAATTTCTTGCCCATCTACTATCAAACCCCTTCAAATCTTGACAAAAATCTTGCTACGTTGAATTCTTCAAAATATGAAAATAGCTTCAAGTTCATTCAGGAGAGGTTCCTATGTTATTTTGACCCCACGAAAGTTTAATAGTTGACATTATTTATATTTTTGTTCTTACTCCATTTAGAGGTAAAAATCATGTCAGATTCTTACAAAAAACATTTCAAAAATTCTCTGAAAAACAAAAAATATTTCTGCAACCGTATATGATATTTTCAAATACTTACGGGCGATTATTCGAAATATTCAGAAAATCATATAAAAAAATTCTAATGAAAAAATATTAAAAATTGTAAGAGATTTTTAAGGTTGAAATCAAGGAATTTCAATCTACTGAAGCTGCAAATGAATTGAAAACATCCTGTTTTTACGTAGAAATGCATTTCATTCAATAATCAAGAACACTAATGAACCACACGTGAGAAAGAACACACACATTGTATACAAAATATTACAAAAATACATGAAAACTTAATCATATCCGTATAACAATAACCATTCAGGAGAATATGTGTGTAGTGATAATGACATAAAAACCGAGTATTTTACTATATAAAAAAAATGTATAAAAGTACATTTTTTAACAAATATTGACTGATAATCCCTTGTTACCTAACAAATTACTGAACTGAACATAAATGAAAGTGTTACACAGCGTTCTTTGGAATAGGCGACCAAAATAAATGTTTGTACATATTCACAGATGTTAATTGCAAATTGGCCATATAGGTCTATAATTTCGGGTCCACAAGAACAGCTTCGGAAATTTTGAAACAACCAGAGTAGGATACTGAAAATATTGGATTATAAAAAAATATCCAAAAATCAACACGAAAATTCGGATAAATATCATAGGATGCGTTAAAAAAAAGACATGAAATTATATTGCAAAAAATATACTGCTTTTGCATATTCAATGTTACTGCTGCGTGTTTGTGTCGACATTATTATACACATGTATACAATTTTACATCTACATATTTGTCTGTAGCTGTCTATATTCTTGAGAATGCATTGTGAACAATTTCATAAATTTTCATGCCAGTATATGCACGGGAATATTTGGTAAAATTGCTGGAAATAACATATTTTCCGAAAAATTCCTCAAAAAATAATATAATTTTCCAAAATAAAATCTGATATTTTTGCGAACTTTTGTGGAATTTTTATTGCTAATTTATAAATATATCAGAAGAAGAAAGAAAAATACCGTGGAAATGGAAATGTAAAATACCCTATTTCATATTACAACGTTATGGTTATTAGTTGCCCTATCATTTTGAAAATTTGTCTGAAAAATCTGTGTATTGGGCATGAATGTTCTTGATTATTGAAATAAATGCATTTCTATATAAAAATAGAACTTTTTAAATTCATGTGGGGCTTCAGTGGATTGAAATTCTTTAATTCTAACCTTAAAAATCTATCTTCTCTTACAATTTTTAATATTTTTTCATTGGTTATTTTAATAAGATTTTCTCGACCAATCGCTCATAGGCATTTGAAAATATCTTTTATGGTTACAGAATTTTTTTTTTTCGCAGAATTTTTTGAATGTTTTTTTTTCTAAGAATCTGACATGAATTTTACCTCAAAATTCAGCAAGTAAAAATATAAACAATTTCAATCACAAATATATAATATTACAGGAGCCTCTCGTTAAGTTACCTAAGGTTTTTTAAGCTTTCTCCTATTTTTTATATGAAGCTCATAGAGTTGTTGTCTTTGTTATATATTTTTCCAACTCAAACAGGCTGCTTTTTCTTTATCATTCGTATGTTGCACAAACGAAATCTACAATTTAATCAAATCTATAATTGGTGTTTGTTAGGGTGTACAACAAGGCACAACTATCTAAATTCCTTGGAGTGAAAACTGAGCCACTCTTTCACGAAGAGTGAACTTTTCACTCTATTGAGAGTGATATTTTACTCTTCTAGGAGTGGGTTTTATTTTGTCCACTCTTTATGGAGTGAAATGTCACTCTTCACAGAGTGAAATATTCACTCTTAAAAAAAGAGTGGCTCAATTTTCACTCCATGGAATTTAGAGAGAAGAGGGAAATCCCCTACACTGATAAAAGAATTTATTTACTATAAATCTTTAAATATGGCGAACCAAAACATTTCTTAGCTGTAAACAACAATTATTAATAGTTAAAATATATTTGTTACTTCTTAAAATGATTTCCTTAATATTAAGAAATGCATTATAACTGTTAGCAAATGTTTAATGTTAAGAAATGGTTAAGTTCGCCATATTTAAAGAAGCCCTTTTTACAGTAAATAAATTCTTTTATCAGCATACAGCTTACTCTCCGGTATTAAGTAATGAAATAGATAATGCGGATAAAGCCTATGAAGCTACTGAAATTACGGCATCCCTAAAGATACACGTGCTTGAAGATTTCTGCAATGTTTGCGGATTCTGGGAAGAAAAGTTAGTTTAAGAATTTGTTGCTATAAAGTAAGCGAAAGTTTCATTAATTCCTGAAAACTTGCAGAAATATAAACTTATTTCTAGGGTAGACGCTGAGGGATAGTTTGCAGCTTGCGTAGAGAAATCGATGAGAGCAATCGTAGAGTTTTTTCCAACGCGCCTGAACAATTTTTTTAAACTTTTTAATTTGTCCAAGAAATAAAGTATGTTTGAATTCGAATTATATCTAATCTACGCTTAAACAAAATTAGTAATTTTGACTAAATATGCGGTTGCCGATTAGCACCTAAATATTTAGTAAATGCAACTACAAATTAGTGCTTCCAACTATATCATGATACCGATTCAACAACATGTAGTTAATTCAACTAAAATGTAGTTGACATTACTTAATATTTGTTTGCTAACAGGCAACCACATATTTGACAAATATTGCTAATTTTTTTATCAGTGTAAGTTTAATATTCAAGTTCAATACACATTTAATCATTAAATGATACCCATCGTCGATCTTAAAATGCTTCAAAAGAGATCAAATGCTCCAGATTCTCTCGTGATTAAACTTTTTATTAAAAATGGGGTTCTCTTAGTACAGCTAGGAAAAAATAGTTTTCTCTGCACGAGTAAGGAAAACAAATTTTAGCTCATCTACCCCGCATTCATTACTTTTAATAAAGGGTATAGTTGTACATGCAATAAACTATGCTTAGGTACAATGTCAACATCAAGCCCAGTTGTTTCGGCAAGCAAATGAAATTCATGCAGCAGCGAAAGAAACGGTAGCAGTGGCTGAGCAGCGATTTCTATCGCATCAGCATGAATGGAATTTTGATCAAGCATGGCAAGATATGTTGAATCATGCAACAATCAAGGTAAATCTGTTTTCAATTAAACTTTCTAAGTATATTATACAGTGGTGCCATTTAGAATCAAATAAAATGTAGCTTACATAATAATAAGAAATGTATTTATTACATAAGGTAAGAGATGCTGAAATTCAGAAAGCAGAATGTGGCAGGGAACATCTTCGCAGAACGAAACTCTGCGAGGATGCGGAGAAAAAAGTTCAGCAATTAGAAGAAAAGTATCGCCGGTCGATTATTAAAGCCACGCCTTTTCTGGAGATGAAAGCGCATTATGATCAAATGTTAGCGACTCAAGCGGAATGCGTTCAGATCTTGCAGAAGGCCGTGAAAGATGCAAAGTTATCTTATTCCACGAGCCTACGTGCCTTGGAGGACATTAGTAATCAGATTCACAGGCGAAGAAGAGATTACGGTAATAATTTAAAAGTAGATATTTAGTTATTTCCTCACTAGTTCGACAATGGTTAGATTTCATTAAGTTTTTCACTAAGTTAATACCGATTATTATATTTTCATTTTCTACTTTTAGAAATGGTAGCAAATGGTCCGCGAGAACCCGGAGTTGGTGCAGAGCTTGTCAACTCGGGGGACGTCGTAATGTATGAAGGAACATTAAAAACACCTCTTAGTAGAATGAATTCTTTAGCTAGCAGTGAAACAGATATAGACGATATAGACCAAGACTTTGAGGTAAGTTTTCGTTTTAAATCATCAAAATATATAAGGGAGATTCTCGTGACAAGAAGAACAAATTCAAAATTCTAATTTTATTTTAAAATATATTCTAAAAAAACGTTAATAGTACTAGTTCTATAACGAGAGGATGACAGAGGACGTTGCCATTAACAATATTGCCATTAATATAAAACAAATTTAATAATCATAAAAATGGTGAGAATCTACTTAACCTAGTATAATATTTATTGTAGGAAAAATTTTAAAAAGTGGACTCTTTGATTTTCTCCATATGAGATAAATATTTTTACTAAAGTATTCATGTAGAAAATGTAGTAATAAAAAAGTACGCGTTTTATACAAAATA
Source organism: Trichopria drosophilae (assembly GCA_030407085.1). Lineage (NCBI taxonomy): Eukaryota > Metazoa > Arthropoda > Insecta > Hymenoptera > Diapriidae > Trichopria > Trichopria drosophilae. Next base: position 55,113,119 of record CM059583.1, read on the forward strand.
TAAACATCGATGTAAGTCGATTTATACAGCTAAAAATCTGTTTGCCATTTTGAATTTCTAAAATGTGACCTCATATTTGCAAACAGCGTCCGCAAAATAAAGAAACAATATACAAAATCTGTTCTTTGAGAGCTATTTACAAGCCGTCATTTTGAAATTTAAAAAATGGCATTTATCATTTACAAGCTGAAAAGTTTTGAAGTTAAGAAAATGCACTTTAAAAGTTCGTGATTTTTCAGGATAAAAATCGTTTTTTTAATCGCGTTTTGTACCAATTTTTTGTCAGAATCTGAAGAACAAACGAGTAAGAAACATTGTTAGCAGATTTTTTCTTGGCCATAACATTATCCAATACAGCGGCTAAGTTTACGTTCAAAAAGTGTAATCGTTAATGATGGCAAGAAACAACCGTGCGTGTAAAACTCTTAAATTAGTTGAAACTAATTGGAATAGTGTGCGCTGTAAATTAATTAGCAAATGTATTTGCGAGTCATAGAATTTGTGTCTACTTTCTTTGTTCGAATCAATTTCCGTAACAAACGAGAGAAAAATTCAAATTTCTTCGAATTTAAATATTTATGTACATACAATGCCAGATGCATGTCATTTTTTTCTAAACGGGATGTTTGAAATATTAAAAGAAATTTTATAGCAATATGTAGATTTTTTAAATCTTTGAAATTAGATTGAGAACCCTATTTGTAATCGTTTTTTATAATAAAAATATATTTTAAATAATGTAACAATCGGTATATGTATTTATACTGAAAAAATTGTAACTAAAACTTAGTTCAAGTAACAAATATAATGAAAAAATATTTTATCATTTATTGAGATTCGTCAAGTGATTTTCCATCCATTTTTTGACAAAAATGGTCAAAAAAATTAAATTTTCATTATGAACAGTACACTGTTTTTTGTCCTCTGGTGTATTATTGTTTTACACCAAACACTATAAGAAAAAATAATAAATTGTGACGAGAAAGAGGATATCACGTTTCAAAAATTCGTATTCAACTGTGAAACAGAAAATCTAGCTTACACGGAAAATTTTCTTTTCTTCACACCGGGAGGAAAGCAGCAACTTTCCTCCCGCAAGCGGAAGGAAAGATGCCGCTTATCCTCCCGGCCATAAAGAAAAATCGTATACTTCCCTCGGGAAGTAAAACAGAATGCCTCAGACTAGAATGCGACAGATGAAAATTACACGCAGTCTGAGACATTCTTTATTTTACCTCCCTCGTTGAGTAATATACTATTCTTTGTGTCCTTTAACCGCGTTAATATTGCAAGAAATTTAACCTCTACATTGTTTGTTTAACCCTTTGTGTCAGTTTTTACAGGTTGGTTGGTTGGTTTCTTTATTAATGGCACAGGATTAACTCCCTTTAGCCAACCATGATATATACATAATATTGTTTGCAGGTTGCATCCAAATTGCTTGCAAATGTTTACACGTGAGTTTCCGGGGTCGCTGATTACGAATTCCAAGTCAGAATTTTGAAATTCAAAATGGCGGTTCAACCCTCTACTTGAGGGTTTTCCAGGTCGTCGATTACGAATCTGAAATCAGAATATGAGATTCAAAATGGCGGATCCGGGAGTTTTTGAATTGGCTAATAACGAATGTGAAATCAGTATTTTTAGATACGTTAACGCTAATATCGAGTTATAATGGCATGTTTAATTTTTAATTTTTATATTATCAATTCGAATACTTGATCGACGATCTTGAAAACCATAACATATAGATTTTTGTCTAATTTAATGCATTTTTTTAAATTTTATCCACCATATTGTATTCGCCATTTATAATTTCAAAATTCTGAACTTCTGCGACCTCGAAAACCCCTAGATTCGGTGTTTCCTCTAATTCGATGCAAATGAAGATTTTTTGTATCCGCCATATTGAATTTTAAAATTGTGGCTTCGGTTTCGTTACCAGTGACACGAAAGACGTATAAATGATAATTTTCCCATATATGCCTGTAGAAGACATTTCTTCACAAACTTTTTTTGAAAAAAAAACTAAATTTTTTTTTGGTATATTATTGTTTATAATTAATAAATGTTATTGAAAAGTGTTTCAACTTGATTTTTATACGTTAGTTAAACTCCTTAGGCTTTTAGAAATAAAAGAATGAAGTACGCTGAATAATAAATTGATTTTTAAGATAAAAAAATTAACAGACGAAAGGTGGTCCCTGTAGGGACCACTATGACACAAGGGGAATACGTTTGAATTTATTACTGTTTCTTGTGACCGGTTACGGGGTTGATTTTATATTGCCGCAAAAAACTAATTTCATTTTAGACAATTGACTCGCCACTTCAGAAAGCATTTAAATATAGAATGACTAAAAGATATGCTTGATAAATGATATTGTTATAGTGCAGAGTGAAAGTAATAATTTTGCAGAAAAAGTCTTGTTCATACACGGTTCCGGAGTGGAGTTTTTACACCACATAATCTGTAATATTTCAGATAGTATGAAATTCCTCGATGTTTCCTTATATGGGTCATTCTTCAAAAAAGTGTAAGAATCGACGTATTTTTTTCCCATAAAATAAAAGATTATAAAAATTAAAATTTAAAGTTTAGATATATTCATCGGCTTGCTAATTACGTAAATACGAAGTAATAATGCAGCAGCCATCGATACGCGTGAAATATGCAAGTAATTTAATTTTTTAATGGAAATTTTATATAAAAATGGCGAAATGTTCACTCTTAGCCAATGAGTGATTCATAAAGAGTGAGAATAAAAATAGTAACTTAATAATATTTATTTTATAAAACTCAAAACAGTTAAAATTATTATGGAAATTATAAATTGATATGTTTAGTTATTTTAGCGATGTAAAAAAAGTTTTGATTATCGCATATTACTGATGATGCGCGTTTAATACTGAAAGTAGTTAAGAAAATTGATGTTAAGTTCAATAAAAATCCGTTCTATCACTAACAAGAACGGAATTTCCGTAAATCTCTACAATTGTCCAGGAGGCTTACATGACAGGGGAGCTTACATGTCAACGTATTAACCACGTTAACATAAGAACAAAATAAATTTCGGTCAAATGCACATAAGAGTTTAATCTTTTCTTTATATTTTAAGATATTACTCGCTTTCTTAACATGCTAAATTAGCGTCGCAAATATGACAGGAGGCTTACAAGGAATAAACGTACTGGCCTTAGTACTAACAATATTACTAAATTTGGGTTTAAATTAGTTTTGAAATCAGTAAATTATACGCACAATCCATAGTCTAAAAGTAATCGAAATTGTAGTACAAATGTCTGTATTTACATTTAATTTTTTAAAACATGAGGACACATTTTACAAAGCCATAACAATGTTCAGGAACGTTCTAGTGAAATTTTCCCAGCACTATTTGTTTGTTATAAGTAAAACAGATCATAACCACTTTTAAACAAATTTAATCATTCACATGAAAGAGAATGACAGTGATCGAAAACGTGTTATTTATACCAGGGGAGTACAGTCAGGAGGCTTACATTTCGGATCTTTATCAGTATGTCAAAATTTTATCATGCGATTTGAACAAATTATCTCTTGTGCAATGTTTACATAAAAGTATAAGGCGCAAGAAAAAAAATGCTTGGAGAATAAATTCCATTATTTGGATAAAATATTAACTGGGGACATAAAATTACACTTTTCTGCAGAATGACCCATATAAATAGATTAAATAATATCATCATCAACTCTATCATATCACCGTTATAATTACTCTTAAGTTTAAATATTTTGTAGTAAAAAATGCGATGAACTAAACATTTCTTGTTTTTTGAGATAATCATTCATAAATATTTAGTTAATGTTGATTGGTTTCTTCGTGTTTTTCATATATTTAACATCATCAATTTACATTTTTAATATTTTTATGAAAATTGTTTTTCAAAGAAGCCCACTGTTCGTGAAATCGAAAGGATTTCGGCAGAGGGCGCTTGAATGATTAATAATATTATTTTATTTATGTTTAGGATATGTTGGAACTGCAGCAGCGTGTCAACTTCGATGGACGAGCCGTCGATGGCAGCGAAGCTACGTCTCCTCAGTGGGAACTAGAATTGCAGGCTAGTGTGGAAAAACTCAATAGTATAACCCCTAGACCTAAAAATTGTGAGAATATCGATACTGTTGATACGGGCAAGAGTAGGTCGATGGAAGATAAGAAAGAGAACGAGCCGGTCCTAAACGAAAACGAAATTAATAGTCAATCGATACCAGCCATAACAACACTTAAAGTGGAACCAATCGCCGAGCACAAAGCAATTGACGATAACCAATCTACCATCAAGTCGATTATTAATTCGACTTATTATCAAGGATGGCAGTCGTTGGCCCAAAGTCCCATTAATTCGATATTCAATCGTTCAAAAATCGCGTTGAAGAATAGTTTCTCTAAGTCTCTCAGTAGTAGTCCCGTGAACATGAGTTCGTTTTCGTTCGGAAAGTCGAGGCCGGTGACAAGCCATCCTCCGTCAACAACGAACGCAATACCAGTTCGATGTAAACCGGAAGCAACGGCGCGAGAAACTCAACCTAGAAGAATCATCGTCCCAAACGCTACATTAAAAAATGAGCGTGCGCATCTAGAAATTAAATCGACAGAAAATGGTTTCAAGTCTCCAGAGCCAGTTGTCGACAATAGCAATACTCTCGATAGATTACAAGCGACACACGACAAGGATGGTGCTTCGCAACCGGAGCCGGCAACCTCCCAAGAGAAGCAGCAACGGTTGCTCAAAAATAATACTCAAGTACAAAAGGAATTTCAAGTTACTCATAGTCTAGACTCAACCCCGGTAAGAAGCAAACCTTTGCAAGCAACGGTCTTCACGAATTCCTGCGACTTTGCCGGCGAGCTCGGCGACGCGCGTTTCAAAACTTTAGAGATTTCGTCGTCCAGGGCCAAGGAACTGCCTTTGCTTTCGATCTTTCAGAAGCCTTCCGCCTTGAGGGATACTAAAGATAAGAGCTGTAGTATGATTAATCTGAACGAGAAGCAGAACCTTAAGACGTTGCTCGATAACTCGGAATTAGGGAACATTCAAGCCATAAGCATTGGAAGGCTCGCTAATGCGAGGAATCATTTATTCAATGAGGAGTCAAGTCAAGGACCTTCCAAGAAATGATGGTCGTAATTGTGATACAAATTGTTCTGTCTGAAAATGTTTATAAGATATAAGTCCATACCTTCGCCCCTTTGCCAAAGCGAACATGGCGTCAAATGTCGTGGGAGCATTAATTTACTTCCTTTTCAACTTTTTCTTTTTTAATTTGTTAAACTATTTGTGTTCACTGGAAAGTCGATGGGCTTGAAAAGCTTTCAATACTTTCGATATGTTTTGCACAAGAAAAGGAACAAAAGAACGGAATTCTGAAATTCCTGCTTTTTACAGTCAGCGGTGTTTTCGAATCATCGTAGTTGACGCTTCGATGCAGCCTAACAGAAATGTTTGATTACGAACGAGTAATCATTTCTCGCCAGTGTATAAACCAAGATCTTTCGGATTCGATAGTATCGCAGAAACTTCGATTATCGAGTCCATTCGATACTTTCATGGTAGTCTACTTTTGTAAACGTATGTACAATGAAGTAGAACTATCGCTCTATAGTTTCTAGACTGTAGTTTTATGATAATTGTTGTTGCGGAATTCGCATACTCTTAAACAGAGACGTTCACTTCTGCTGTATAACTTTTATCCCTCCACAGAGAAAAATTTCTGACTCGCGTAGTTATTCGTCCATACAAATGCCGTCAAATTATCAACACAATCTAAAAACTGGCCATTTTCACACAAAATTTAAAAAAAAAGGAAAAGTAAATGAATAGCGTGCTATGACTTTTCTTTGTAAGTACTTGTAGATATTTGTTTTTTTTTTTACGTGGGTTTTATGAACATGTTTTTTATTTTTCTAATTAGACATCTTCTTTTTTCGAACGAAATTTCCGGTCAAGTGTCGGTTTTAAAGAAAATACGTTGCTTAGATTTTAAAAACAGTCGCATTTCATTTTCATTTCTGTCACCAAAGTTCAAATTGTCGTGCGTCAAATGTAAGTTACATTTCAACGATCATAAAACGTGAGGTTATATTTGTAGTCATTTTTGTAAAAATTGTAGAATGATATGTATTTTGTGTCTTGTGATATTAATCAGTTTAAGTTATTATATTTTTAAAATAAGTTCTACAATTTCGTTAATAATTTTATTTTTGTGAAATTTCTGAAAAGTTATATATAAGAAGAAACATTTCTTACTATTAAAAGGCGCAAAAATTGGACTAGTTATATATATTTCTTCCATCTTAAAATATATACCTTAATTTTTCATGCAAAATTATTTTTGTAACTCATTTCAGGAACCTCTAGTCAAAATACGAAACATTTTAAGGTTAGAAACAATTTAAATTACTGTTTCAATCATATCCGAATTGAATAATTTAACCGTCATCGTCCTGGGGAAAATCGATTATTCGCTTTTCACATCCTAAAATTTATTTAAAACAATGAAACATAATTATGTTAATTAATTAACTGAAATCAATATAAACATACCGTATCGAACTTTTCTGGGTATGAGTCGAAAAACCAACAAATCAAAAAGCCGGCAGGTCAAAAAACCGACTGTTAAAAAACCGACAGTCAAAAAGCCGACACATAAAAATGAGGCACATCGACAAGCGGAGAGTCATTTTTTAAAGTGTCGGTTTTTTGACTGTTGCTTTTTTGACGCGTCGGCTTTTTTATTTGTCGGTTTTTCGACCCACACCCATATTTCTTGATGCCAAATCTATTAACGAATGGATTGAAATCAACGGAAATTTTTTGGCCAAAGTTAATGTTAGACTTCTGTTCACTTCAATTGATAAAACTTTTACGAATTAAAATCTAGTAAGTTTTACAGAAATTGATTTAGGCTAATTTTGTATTTAATAATAAAATTTAATTAAACATTGGAATTTGAACATTAATGATCTTTAATCAAATTCAATTGGACCCCTATGGAATTTCGATGACATGTTTATTAATATTTTCATTCTATATAAAATTTGACAATTTGATCATTTTTATTACACACCAATTAAATCATAGATCTGAAACTGTACTATTTATTAATTAAACTACATTCAAGACGGGAAATTTTAATTAAAGTCTATTAACAATTAATCCTTTAAGGACCAAATGTACATAAATTTAACGTAACGTTTGAAAGTACTTTTTAGTCGTAAAGCGCAGTAAAATCAATTTTGGAATTAATGTTTTTTATTGTCCAAACCCTGCTCTTTCGAATGGTGCATTAAAAATTTCACAAATTTAAAAATAAACGAATTACGAGTATTTATTTAACAAAAATCAGGATAATATCTCAGATATTTATAAATATCGCGTCAAAAAGCCAGAAGATAGAACCAGGGCAAAAAATCAGTCGACTGATCCTAATGAAGTCACTTCAAACTTGGTACGCGGCGATTTTTTGAGTCGTTGAGTCCAAATTTGATGTTAGTTTTTAAAAATTGAAAATGGTGGATCCAATAAGGCCAACGTATTTATCAAAATCAAACGAAATCACTTCCATCTTGATATTTGGTTATTTTTGAGGTCGCTGATTCCGGAATGTGGATCCGCCATTTTGAATTTTTGAAACTAAGATCAGATTTGGACTTAACGTCTCCAAAAACCACTGCGTACCAAGTTTGAAGTGATTTCATTCGTGAAAGTCGACTAAGTACATGTAACTATGGTTCTGAAAAAAAATATCGACTTTAGTAGATATTTTTGAGCCGCCATTTTGAAATTTAATTTTTTACACTGGTGCTATCTTCTAGCCCTAACTTTTTTGACGCGATATTTATAAATATATGTGGTATTCTAATGTGGGAAATGATAAAATAAAGACAAGTGAAACGTTAAATTTATGTACATTTGGTCCTTAAAGGGTTAATAAACTAAAATTTTAACCATGACATACATGAATTAATTTAATTAACTGAAAAGAAGTTTTGTGACTTTAATTATTTTTATATTAAATTTTAATATTTAATGTTTTTTAAAATAATTTCTATGAATTATCTGTAATTGGGTCTTACAATATCGATCAGAGCAAATGTTATTCACGGGAACGTGGACATTTTATCATAACCTCTAAATGCGCGTATATTATTAAGTGACTATTCGTCAAGATTAAGTTCGAAATGGGCGTATACACAATAATTTAATAATAAATATGTTTAAATATAAAAATGTTGTATTGCATACACAAGAATTAAGAAATTTAAGCCAGGGTATACATGCAGAAAATCTCATTGTGACTCGAGTGAAAACAATTCTAACCCTTTGAAACATACATTTTTCTTTCAATAGCAAGATTTTCAAAATTCACGATGGCGAAACGAATATTCTGACACATTCTATCCGTCATTTTTAATTTTTCAGAATTTCTACTGTTTTCGTTAAAAGTTTCATGAACATCCAAATTATATAATTATTTTCGTTTGCCACGTTGGATCTGCCATTTTGAGTTTTTAAAAACTGATCTCGGATTCATAACACAGGACCACACAAAATTTATGTTGGGGGATACCACGAATTAAGGTAGTGGATCTTAGAGATTTTTGGCGCCTGAAAAGGAATGTGTTTAATTTATCCACCACGTCAGGATTTTATGAAAACTGAACCGAAAAGGGCTAAAAAATATTCTTTTTGATTAAATTTGAGGTTAGAATATGTGAAAATTTTGACGATATATATCTATTTTGACAACGAATTAATTTTGAGCGACGAAAAATCGATTAGACCTCTCCAAAAAATTGTTTTGCGGTCTTGTCTTGCGATCTTAATTAATCACTGAAAAATCTCAGAAAAATAACATTTTTGATATAATTTGAATCAGAGGTAGTGGATCTAATAAATTTTTCGTCGCTGAAAACGAATTTGTTGACCAATTTCACCCATCACGTCAGATATTTCACATATCCTAACCTTAAATTGACAAAGAGGATAGTTTTAAATATTTCCAGGGTCAGATATCATAAAACCCTGATGTGATGAGTTAAATTTGAGAACGAATTCGTTTTCGACGACCAAAAATGTATAAGATCCACTACCTTTGAATGAAGTTATATCCTCAAATTGTTTGTTTGTTATCCTGTATAATCAACAACTTGATATACCTTTGTCAAAATTACATGTATTGTAAAAAACATAATTTTTTAGACTTTATTTATTTATAAAAAAAGTTATTGGAAAATTGCGAGGCAACACATTTTTCCGCAATCATTTGAATTTTAACGCTCAGGAGCGTTACTATACCACAAAGGGATAGTGAGAATTGTTGATAAAAATGGGTGCGTGTCCAAAAATCGACAAATCAAAAAGTCGAAAGGTCAAAAAACCGGCAATCGAAAAGCCGATCGTAAGAAGAATGACATAGCAAAAAATGGACACTTATTTGTGTGTCCGTATTTTATCTGTTTTTTTTTTTACTTTTCGGCTTTTTGACTGACGATTTTTCGACTGTCAGCTTTTTTATTTGTCAGTTTTTCTACCCGCATCCATAAAAATGACTTTCAGGCATTGATTTCTGAATATTTTATTAGTAAACATTTGTCTCGAATTTTTTCATAATCCAGATATTAAAAAATTAATTTTTTTTAAATTATTTTGTTGTGACCTACGTTTTACTACATTCATAGCATGATTTTTTAATGGTGGATTTCCGTCCATCAACGTTTAAAAAAATTAAATTAAATAAATTAAGCATGCACATATACTACGAATTTTTCCCAATCAATTGAATGTTTATTTTGGTTTAAATTGGTCTGATTAGTATGCTTAATTTTTTCGGAACAAACAACGTTTCTACTTGACAATTGCTCTTGGAAACTTATACTCAGGCACTTTTGAGTTCACTTTTAAATACGAAGATGATATCGGAATGTGAATATCATTTATTTCCAAGAAGGCGGATTCAAAATGGCGGGTAAAGTGAATAGTTTTCTCGTAACTCATAAACCTCATAATTTAAAATGACCGTACTTTATGAGAATAAAACGCATACTATCGAGTAATAGCTCATTTTGCTGCGTGAGAGTACTATTAAATGATGAAAATAGAAAAAGAACATAAAAATTTGATGCATCCAGTGTATAACATCAAAAATAGAAAAAACGATTTTTTTAAGTACACAACATTAAATATCTTAAAATATGTGATCTTCATTGAAACTACTTCGGAAATCGCCCACGGTTTCTCACAAAAAAACCTTTTGATCCGTGTTGAGTAAAAATATCGAATTTGCTACAACATTAAGGTTCCTTAAAAAAGACGGTCTATTCTACAACATATGTTTTAAGCTGTCAATAATGTTGGGAAACTTTGCGCCATTAACATTCCATTTTGAGAATATTTTTTTTTTAGTAATGGTCATGAGACGATTTCCTATAAATAAACAAAATTTTTCTACAGGAGTACGATTTTCCTCGCAATGGCTACCGGTTCAACTAATATAGTCAGAATTTATTGCGTGTAAATAGCAGCAATCATATCTGAAAGTTTGATGTCTGGACAAATTGACAAAGAAAAGTCGTCAAAATTCAATGTGTCATTTTTCCTGTTTATAAGCAACGAATCCTAACTATATTACTTCATCCGGTAGTTCTTGTGATCAGGAACCTATTTCTGTAAAGTAATTCTGTAAAATTGGTTTAAAAAATGTTATGGTGCCAAGTTTCTTCGGTTTTTTGACAGCCAGCGCGACGCTCGAGAACCCTTAAATAATATTGTACCAATTTTTACATATTGAAAAATAGGCCCGCCACCTGAGTAATAAAAGGAATTTATTTACATTTTCAAAATTGCTAACAATGAATTCGAACATACATTTTGTTTTTCACGAGTTGTTTGACGATGGTAATGCCACGAAAAGAACATCGAGGGGATACTAAAATAGTTAAAAAATTTTCTCTGTGGATTACTGTATTAGCGTATGCTTTTTCCTCAAGATTAAAAAGGCCACAATACACAAAATAAAAAATTGTCGTTGCGTATCAGTCGTAGACAATACACAAACTCCGAAACTTGTGCACTGCCTTCGATAACAATTAAGTGTTGCTCAGAAATGAGAGATTTTCTGTATTGCGGCCTTTTCAAAAGTATGTATTTTACGAGTTGTATCGAATGAAAGAACGAGTGTAGCTAGTATACATATTTGAATCGATCGGAATCAAAATTAAGGTTAATATAATTTATCTATGTATATTTAAGATATTGATTTTTTTATGTAATATAATATCGACCGCTTTTGTAACCGATTTACAATATGTCTCAGTTGATGGAGAACTTCGTGCTGGAGGGAAAAATCTTGTTACTGTTGCTGAATCGACCAGATAATAGGCGTTTCAAAAGAATGCAGTTTTATCAATAAATAATAAGAGCAATGCGCAGTATATGAGACACCGATGTAAAATGATTCATTTTAAAGGTTTTTGTATAATTTCCTTGCTAGAAATGAAGCATCGATCATATTTTTTCAAAGTAAATTACAAGAATGAGTCTCGTTATGTGTTCGTTCTTTTCAAATAGAGCGATGCTTCGAAGTTCGCTCCCCTCGATGTGTTTATTTTCTATAATAAACACGATCCCTAAGCTGGTATGTAAAAAGACGTGACGCGAAGTAGTTTTTCCATGCATTTCAGCATTGTGCTTCGCGTTGATGATGCGAAAGATTAGGTTACTTTAGTTTATTTAATCAGTTGTCTAATCTTGCGAACTTTTATAATTTATACAATTTAAGAACTATTTTGACGATGAAAATTCAAAACCAAAGAGCAATAAGTTTCAATTCGAAAGAAACATGACAAGTTAATGTAGAAAGACGAACGTATTATGCGTAAATGTACATTGTAATCGGGTTTATTGACATCGTATAGAGATATTAACTATATATATATATGCGTTTATATAGAACTAAAAATGCGTTAAATATTTTTTACTGGGCGTAACAATTATTTTTAGTTACATTTTACTCGTCAGAAAAATGTTCGCGCCTGAAGTGGTTTATTTTATACGTAATATAAAGCCATGATTTTCAGTTTTCAAATTGACATTACTATTTCAATAAAAACTTCAATTTTACTGAAAGGCTATTCGTGTTATAGTACAGTTAAACGCTTTCAAATGTCCACTTTTCACTCGTTAAGGCGTGTTATCTTAATGAGCAACGTAATGTTTCTAAAATATATGTTAACTGTTTTATTCATAATCCGAAAAGAAATTGAAAAACCTTTATTTGATTTTTTGGCTCTTATCTGCTAAAAATACTTTCTTGAAAGTAATGCGAATCTCAAATTAAAGATGTAATATTATGTTACTTACTAAAAAGTGGTCTCATCATTTGATATAATTCTTGGAAATATGAATATTGGAGAGATTTCCATCCAAAATTTGATGTATTTTTATCACTTTTCATCACAACTTGTTCAACATGTGTTTAGGTGTTTAGCTTGAACGTTATTTTCTTATTGATTTTGCACTGACCACTGGACGGTTGAATATAAAGTAATATATGTATACGGTTCAGTGTCACATACAAAAATGACTGCGGTAGTAAAATATCGGCATTCATTAGTATTTCAAACCATTTATTCAAATCGTAATCTATTGCCATGAGCAAATTAATGAGAAGGAAGTAATAATTTCCGGAGGTCATTATTTTTATAATTAATTAATTTTAATTGATGACTGTTTGAATGTCATACTGGCGTAAAAGATAATTCGCTAAAATTAGATTTTATGGTATATTTAAATGTAAAACGTGATAAAATTGGTATAAATACAGAATAGTTTACTTTGAACCAAAAAAGTGAGAAAATAAATTAATTTAAGTAGAAAGTATTGTAAATACTTTTCCTATTATGAAAAAACATTTAACAAATATTTTAGTAACCTATTTCGCTTATTGGGATGATATCATTGCTATACGCATTAATATTGAAAGTACTCACACAAATAAATTTTGTGTCATACATCGAAAATACATTGTTTTTATTGTAAAAACAGTATGTATATGAGAGTAGAAATTTTGAAATTCAATAGTAGAATTTAAAGGGAAATATTGATGAATGTCATCTTTATTGACAATAACAAAAATGTGTCTATTCATGTAAATAAAAAATATCTTATTAAAATTTATTGTTAAGTATAGTTTTAATAAGTTCATTTTAATCGGTGCGATACATTCAGTATTTAAAAACCATTTAAAGTATAACTGTTTATTTAATTTATTTATGTATTATTTCAAATTACGTAGGTTCACACAAAATCAATCAACGTTTCTTTTGTTCAGACCCGATGTATTGAATAATATTCGGGTCACTGAACACGTCCATTTTGCTACAATACGTGTTTCCTAACCTCAACATTTTTTCGAATCTTACGGGAAGGACGACATTTAATCAATGTTCGAGTATTTACAACAATCTTGGTATTTAGGAGTTTCTATGGTAACTGATTATGAATATGATGTCAAATTTTCAAAATTCAAAGTAGCGCATCTAATACTGTTCTTTTGGAGTCCCCTTGACCATCAGAATTCTTAAATTAAATTTAACCCTTTCAGTCACGAATTTTTCCGGTGATGGTTTTTTGAAGCCGCTGATTACGAATCCTGTTTCAGATTTACAAAATTCAATATGGCGGATCCAATATTAGACTAAATTACCGTTCCCAGAATTTTGGTCGGTCATATTGGATTCGCCATTTTAAATTTTGTAAATCTGATATTGAATTCGTAAACAGCGCCCCCTCTAAAACCCCTGTATACCAAAAGTCAAATAATAATAGTTATTAGTTCATCGTGGTATGATGAATTTCTTTTGAAAATAATTTCTTATTAACAATAATTATATTATATAATTATGCAATATTATTATTTTTTAATAAAATTTATTGGAATCTTAGGAAGGGCAGGAGAAACCGTAACGAAATTGTTGACAAACCACTCATAAGCGATGAGAAGTTGATACCATGTAGGTGGGACACATGTGTCCCGTTATGACTGAAAGGGTTAAAAATATATAAATATAAGATAAATATACAACATTGACTTTAAGAGTGAAAACGAGTTCTTTTATTTTGGATGTAGAAAATCTGAGATGAAATTCATAATTGTCTATCTCAAAAAGTCCTAGTTTGCAACCCACGAACTGAAAAAGAATTAATTCGTATTAATTTTTTGTTATTTCAATCCCTGTATTGTCCACTTTCGGAATACAACTGTTTCACAATTCCTTAAAACTCTTCTTAATACGTTTCATTACGAATTACCAACCATTTGCATTAATACGACAATATACTTTCAGTTCCCTTTAACGCTTATTGACTCAATTTGTCCGTCTTTGTCCGTCAACTTTAAGCTCGGACACTTTGTTATTTATGCTTAAAAAAATCGGAACCTTTGTAGGCGGGTATTTTCGAGGGTGCTCTTTCAGAATTCGGATCGTATATAATACCTTACATACTAAAGACAATGCCTATGATAAAGTTATAAAATAATGTCTTCCCATTATTGATCGTCGCTAATTACGAATACGACCTCAGATTTCCAAAATTCAAAATAGCGGATCCAAGATGGCGAACCAAATTAGTTAAAAGTTACTTGACGGAGATAAAGCTGGGTACAGGGGAGGGTTTCCGGGGTCGCTGATTACGAATGTGACGTCGGATTTCCAATATTCAGAATGTAGGATCCACGATTAGAATATTAGGGCCTGAATAAAGATTGTACCTCTGAAGCCTGTCTGAGGCTGCGCAATCGTTACGAGGCAATATAATTTTACAGCCAAGAATAAAAAACAAAAGGAGGATTAAAAAAGAATAAAAAAAGTATACAAAAATGTTAAGCAAAAAACAAAAAAGGTATTAAAAAAAAGTGGAGCTACAAGCTTAATATGTCATCGTCGTTAGCTCTGGGTTATGAAGCAGTCAAAGTCGAAAATATCTAATGTACAATTTTTCATTAAAATGTGAGTATTTCTTAATCTCAAAAAGCTTCAAAAACGTTTTTAGCAAATTTTGAATTTGCCATCTCAGAATTTTCAAAATTCAAATTGTATTACATATACGTATTTCGGGGCCCCAGAAATCTCCGAATAAACGTTTCCAGGCATAAATACTTGTTATTTTTAAAATTTGTGTACTGCTATTTTGAATTCGCCATTTTGAATTTTGGAAATCTGACCCCGGATTCGTCCTCGGCAACCATAAAACCCCCTTAGTAAGAATTGCCATGAAAATTGAAACTGAAATAAGCTGGAAAACGCTTTTTAAAAAAAAATGCATTTTTTTAGTGTTCGTTTATTTTTAACGCTTTTACAACAAATGAAATTTGAATATTAGTGATATAATATTATAGAGAAATACCTTAGCTACTAGAATAACCAACCAATATTTTTAAATACCTCATAACCGAATTTTTATAAATGAAATTATCTGGTCCCTGAGAGGACCACCTTGCTTCAAAGGGTTAAACTGATAACTAGAAGATTTTCGTAGAAAAAAACAGGATATCGTAAAGAGTATCAATGGAACGACTAATGCATAATAAAATGATGAATAATGAAAAGTAGAATAATATATAAATATTAAAAAATAACACTCATTACTCTTTTTTTGCGAAAGTCTAAAAAGAACTCTAGCAAGCTCACATAACGGGGACTGAATATACCATTCAAACGGCATTTCAACATACTTGTTAACATATTTTATCAGCTTTTCGCAGTGATTAATTGTACTAAATATTAATGCAAAGTCACTTACTCTGTACAATGCTCTAAAGGATTAAAATATCAAAAACAGGTTTTGTAATTAAAACTAAAAAGCCCACCACCAGGGGCTTCAACTTAATAATCTGAACATTTATGTCAGTGCAGAAGTATCAAATGTTGGTGCAGTTTCTAAATTTTACGAAAGACCTAAATAAAGAGAGGAATTTTTGTCATCAAACTGTTGATTATATAAGAATACATTACAAAATTCAGGATTCCATACACAGGCATTCTTAGTAAGTTCATATGATATTTGAGTTTCGTTATGCAATATTGTAATCTTTCATTCTGAAGCCTGCAGTGCTTGATCTGTAATTTCTTTATGTTGATTGTTTAAAATATTTTCGATGTGTAGATAAATTTATATTTAATTGCAACTCGACTAATAATATTCTATTTTTTTAAATTCAGATCTGCAAAAGTGGAGTTATTACACATATTATTTTTCGGTATATCCATAAGTATTTACAGAATAGTTAAAAAATAATCTAAAACTAGATATTACAGGCATCACTGTAAACTTTAGACTTGTCTTTTTTTAAACATTTTTTTTTATTGTACCATTGGTTACAATTACTTATCTAAAAGGGGTGATCGTGAATGGCACTTACGTACGTATTATGAGTATCTAGAAGGAGGGGGATTTCGCAGTCTTATTCTGTATTTAACCTGAAAGCTGGTGAATTCTATTTTAAATTTGTTTATGTACTTAATACATACGAAAAACGTGGATAATATATAACAACTATACCTAACTATTTTCATTAACAAATAGAAGCCATGTCTCGTACGCTAAAATCTTTTCCTCCTACTTCGATACTTTCTTTGTTATGCATTCATTAGTGTTATTACCACATGCTAAAAATACGTAGAAATACGTAGAAAAACTCTGGGCTGAGTAATGTATTTTAAACTTTTTATGTTCGTTACAGTCGAGAATCGAAACGTTGTATTTTCTCTGTAGAACATCGTACCAAAATATCAAAAAAATCCAGCATATCAAATAATTTTAAAACGTCTGAAACTTTTTAAGCGAATCAGATATGGTTAATACGAAGAGAAAAGTGATCGACTTATAACTATAAAATCAATCTGTATAAAAAGACGTGTAGATCTTTCTTAGATTTTGTAAGAATCAGTAGAACCACCATAATCTGTAATCACTTAACTCAAAAAGTCCCAAAAAGGCAAAATTTGTATCTTACGTTTCAGCTCAGGAAATTCTCTGAAAACGTACGAAAATCATTTGGAAAATACCCAACCCTACTATTTTCGGGTAGACTCTACACGATAGAATAGTTTACAAATTCAAAAAATTTGATTTTCAATTGTTGTTTAACAATTTAAACAAAAAAATACAATGTACGATATAGGATACATTAAAACGACAAATATTCATAATACAAGGATACAAAAAAAATTTTTAACAATATTTTTCTAGGTATCTATAGGTTTCATATAAGAAATGGTAATATATAAATAACACTTTATACATTCTTCAGTTGGAAAATCATTAGAATTATTCATCTTTTTGAATAACGTGGATAAGTTCACCCAGCTCGTCAATGTACACTTTCTTTGAAGATTATGTGGAGGGGCAGTCTTGGGTTTAATGGATGCAAAGTGCATATCACGTATAGTATGTTTTGCCGAGTTGCTTCAAGCTGATGCTGCGACCTTCTTCCAAACATATATGTGGATATCTGAATATTAATTAAAACGGAAATGTATTATTTTTATTTGTCATAAAAAACTTGTTTCAACCAGATTTGGATAACACTTTTGTGACACTGGAGATATCATGTTAATAGCGGTGAGTATAAGGGTTTATTTATTTACTACGAACATTTTGCTTATATATATATATTTGTAGTCGGGTATAGTTTAAAGCTTATTTTGATCATTTACCCCGTGAAGGCTTTTGCTCTGTTCCCAGTAACCGAAAATCGTTGGATTATATTGAGAATAATTGTGTATTTGATATCCGAATTACATTTCTGAGCCTTTTTCATTCTTTCTGTATTTGGAATTATTTTGAGTTTACCTAAATGTATCGCAAATTTCTTCTTTTATATATGGGTGATACTCAAACAACTAGGATATTGTATGTCCATGGCTTTAATTAGTTAAAAAATATACTAGATCTGATTTATTCTTGTGTAAATATGAAAGTCGTATTAGATTTTACTTGGTACAAAAGAAAATTATATGATCACAGTAATATTTAATTTTTTTTTTCAGAAAAATGTGTGCAAAATGTCAGTTCCGTTACATATCCCATTAGAAATATTAATGTTATTTTCTCATTTGTATGTTCATGCATAAAATCAATCAGACTAAGTTACTGCATATTACAATTTGTTATTGCAAAAGTTTCATGCCAAAATTCTTGGTCTAATCTTTCGTAAATATTATGCAAATAGTGTCGCACATTTTTTTATGAAATTTATCATTTTTATGTCGGAGACTTTTTATATTCAATTGCATTCTTAGACCTCTCATTTCTGGTTATTTTTACGTTTGAACTGTGCAGATAATGAAGCAAAAATTATTGAATGGAATAGTCGAGAATAGCAATAAAAAAATAACATTCTTTCTCGCATGTAGGTGTATAGATATTTTCAGTCAGTTCCGTAACATGCTAGTAATTTAGTGTAAACTAACATTTTCAAAACGTAGTCATGTATAATTAAATAGCCGTTTGTGAAATGTATGCAGAAAGCTTTTGCGATGGAGTAGCTTTTGTTTTATATAATGTTAAAAATGAAAAGTAAATTCCGACATCGTATTAATTTATTCAAATGTACAAGGAAAGTAATCAAAATAAAAAATGATCATTTATTTTGATTAGTCTCATTTCGAGCACCTATTAATTAACAGAAAAATGTGTTGTTCCAAATTATATTTTGTTAAAAGTGAAAGCTTGGTTAAATAAAATGTAAATGAATAACTTTAATATTATCGGGTCTTCTAAAATATTACGTACTATGACATAAATGTAACATAATTATACTAAAAATGTATGCTCAGTCTCGCAGCAAGAGATTTAATGATACAACGGAACATAAATATATTATATAGTTTGTTTACTAATTTGAATCATCATATTTGCAAATAGCAATCTTTTTTTATTTCATAAAATTTCATGAAAAAAATCAATTGATCTTTCTTATTAATTGTGTTTGGTTTTCTGACATTTGTGTTTCGATTAAGGGTTCTTCACAAAAAATTTAAGTGGGTTCAATACAAATATAAAGTACTTAAACTGCGCAATTTAAGTATTTAAAGTATTATTAATATATAAAGTGCATGCGCCAAAGAACAGATTTTATCACTAATGCTGGAATGTAAATTTTCGATGGGGAAGTGTTTTGCGCACGCTAATAAGTGAGCACTAATTTCCACTTTGCAAAAGTATTTTTGAACATAACGTTAGGAAATAGTACATCAAAAGTGTAAAATCGAATAGTATTATATTAGAGTTTTTCATGAATTTCTAGACAGCAATAGTCAGAAATTGAAGTGATGCAAATAATAAGAAAAATGAGGAAAACCCAATTTAAAATTGGATTTGGAATCACATTTATACGTTCTTATTCTTTCATTCTCGGCAATGCAATTAATAATGGTAATACGAATTAGGCGGTATCTTACAATATTTTAAGTACTTCGGATTAGGAAAGAAAATCAAACGTATGAAACCTCGAAAATCTTAATACAAAAATGTAAAACTGATTGGATGAAAGCTTAAAAAACAAACGTTACTAGCTCAGATATGTTTAGATCCCTTACATTTCGTAAATTTATTGTTCTTTTTAATAAGTATTTCGTTTAACCGAATAATTCTTCATCTGGAATCAATACACATTGTATATGAGAGGAACTTGCAAGAGAGGAGCCTTAGAGTTTATAGACAGTTTACTAACGGTATCGATCTGCAACAAAATTACATGTTTCCAAACAATATTTTCAGCAGCTGACGTTGACCGTTTTGTTTTGGATGATGGGCTTGGCAAAGGCTGGAGTAATTATTAGCGCAAGGGAACATCCTTTTCCACGATTCGGAATGGGTTTCGGACATGATGCGATGGATTACTTGATGAACGAACTTAATATGATGGATACGTCTTCGCAAATTATGCCACAGGAATCTGAGTACTCAAACGCAGAATGGTCTGTGTACAACGTCCCAGAACCAGATGTAAATTTCAAGTTTAATTTTATGCATTTTAGATCATATTATGGTAAAATGTTTTCTATATTAGGACTCCACTCATTACTTTTGGCTGATCTGATTTTGAAGCTCGAATTTTGAATTCACAATGGCTGGTCCGTTTAGTTTTTTATATTTACGATACCTTTTTTAATTTTGTACAAACATATATGTATTTTCTAAATTATTAGAAACCTTATTTGCTATAATCTAGTTAAAAATTTAAATAACTTATTTATATGTTTGCTACAAACAATTAACGAAAAATCGTACATTTTGCAGAAAAAAAAATTGTGTACAACGGTAATAATTAAGCTTTATTTATTAAGAAAAAAATTAAATAGTCCACAAATGAACGCTAAGTGTACAATTTTCTATTTTAAAGCTTTAGAATTAAAGTACATTCAGAGTTCGGCATTCTGAATAAACACTGATTGATTACTTGCCCTAAATTAAGGCTGCATGTACTATTAAACACCTTAAATGAACGCTTTGCTTTTTTAATTCGATTTTTAGCAAATTGCTGCCTTATAAACTGACCTTTTCAGACAGGTGTTCATACTTTTTTTATGCAAATATGTAAACAATGACTTTGTAAATTCAACAAATTACTTTAATTTTTATGTTATATGACACTCTTAAAAATGCAAATGTATTTCTCTTTTATTCAATAAATATTCAAAATCAATTTTTTATTGTATTATAGCACAATAATATTTTTCATTGTATTATAGCACATTAATATTTTTCATATGTATTTAACATCCCTATTTATTACCTTTATGTTATTATATATAAGGTTTATTTAACTTTCACTTTTAGAATATGATGGGTAACGATATTAGAGGTTAGAGGAAAGTATATAATACAAAGTAAAGGAAAGTATATAAAATAGTTTAGTAAATTTCAATAATAGCTGCCAAGACAAGTTTTCAATTTTCCTTAGTCAGCAGAAGAGCATTCAGCTATGAAATCTGGTAAAAGATCATTTAAGTAAATTTGGTAAAATATTTTTCTGAGTGGATGTTCAAAGATGTTATAGACGTTTCAGCCAAAATATTATTTTACGATATCCTACAACTTGAGAGAATATATATAATGAGTACAGAATTTCTTTGCGTCAGAATGAAAGAGATTATGCTTTTGGATACGACAATGTCCAGGATTCCGACGGGAATGAACAATACCGATCTGAAGAAAAGTTTAAGAATGGAACAACAATAGGAGAATACGGATTTACGGACATTCGTACTGATAACATGGTTCGAGTAAAGTACACTGCTGATTATCAAGGATACAGGTTACGTATATGTTTATTTTCGAAATTGAGAAATTACAATAGATAACATTAATGTCAATTGTTTCCAGGTCGAATTTTCAACTTTTACCCTTAAATGAATTGATCTATCAAAGAATTGAAAATTTCTTAAATCGAGAAATTCCATAGGAAGACTAAATCTATCCTGCTGCATGGACTATGATGACCACACATGTTTTCAAATTCTATGTATACTTTAATTATTGTTTATCTTATAGTTAGACTATGATATAATACAATTTCCTTTAATTATAATGATTGGTTTAATACAAAATGTTTAATTTGAGTATTTCTATACTAAAAATTATATTTTGATTTGTCAGAAAAACTGGACTTTGCATTTAAGTAAACACATGTAAATTCTGAGATTGTAAACGCTACAATGTATTATGTTGATATAGATATGGAAAGTTGATATAAAAAAAATATTTAATTTAAGTTCGCCTGTGTATATCATGTCAATCTTTGTGTCTGAACATGATTCTTTTTCATTTATGTACTATGAAATAAAAATCATGCGCATGCAGGTACATGACGAAAAATATTAAAGTATATGCACGTACGGGTGTATATGTATATATGGGCCACTTTTTTGGGCGTATCTTTTAGTTTTATATTCATCACATATTATCAATCCGTTATATACAAGTTGACTTTTAGCTCATACAAAAAATTTGTATTTCTCCATAAAAAGTATTTTTTCATTTTTTCGAATTTCCAATATTGCCTTTTTGGTTAATTTTTCGTTAGTATGGGTAGTCAGAAAAAAATGTTACATTTCGTAGATTCTTTCACGGGCTTTCTTAATTATCTTGGTGAAAAATCTTTTAAAAATTTTTAATGTTTATTTTAACGCTTTTTACCAGTTAACCGGCTCTTTTTACATGGAATGCACCATATATATGAAATAAATAACAAGAACTGTAAATTAGTACTAAATAGTAAGTCGTATTACTATTTATAATCAGTTGGCGATTGGCGCGGTGGCGATAACACCGAAATCTATATCCACATGTAAAGTAGCTTATTGATTTATATAATTACATTCGCTGCAGTAACAGATTGAACCTAAAATACAGTCGAACCAGGCACTGAGTAGTCCTCGAATTTTCATCTGCTTGCTGGCTTTGTATCCCCATTCGTTTTGTTCTTATCTCTAACTAGAGACTTCTAAGACTCCTCTACATAATCTCGAAAATTTAGCCATATTGTATGCCTCACTTTGAATATTACTTTTTTGGATGCAGAATCGTAATAGATGATAACCTTTACACGTAAATTTACAAGCAGTTCAGATTTTTACAAAATAAGTATAAAAATTTCATTTTTTAATGCCTCTAATCATTTTTCGGCTCTCTAAAGGTTCAGCAATTATATAACACTTCAAAAATTACTAATGTAAAATAAACAAATAGACAAAGATGAAATTAGCGGTAATACTTATAACCAGAGTAAATCTTACATTTAATAATGACTATAGATTCTTATATTTTAGAACGATGGTCAAAATTTTGAATGAAAAAAATGCCATAGTCCTAAATTCTAAAAGTCTTCAATCTTCCAAAATTGGATCCTCGACCCATGTGCAGGATATTATATTTCAGTAGTACCTAAAATTCATTTAGGTCTAAGCGCCTATAAGAAAATATTAAAATCTCGAGAGAAAAATAAACAATAAAGTATTTTCGCATATGGACTTTTTTACACGTAATTAACGTATTATATAACCTATACACTCAGAGACATTTTGTATCAATAAATGACAAAGCTTTGTCAAAGTGTAATATACTAGGATATGAAAGTTGGGAAATCGCGGTAAAAATCATATTTATTAATAGTAAAGTTTCAAAGTTTTACATAACAATACGAGTTTCTAACACAACTAATACTAAAATTTGATATGCTGAAAATTAAAAATTATAATTTGTTGTGTCAAATATTCGTTATATCAAAAAGTGATATACTAAAGTAATGGATTTAAAAAATGATTATTTAAATCTTTAGCTTAATAGTTAACATAAACTAAAAACAGTTTTCGAAAAATTAACATGCTTGAATATCAAAACAAAAGGAAACAGCAAATCGTACGATATTGTGAAACGACAATACTTATCCTTTTCATATATGCTAGGTATAATCCAAGCAGTAATGTGTCCGCGAAGCGTGTGAGCGTTTATATCTTAGGTTAAGTTAGTTTTAAAATATAATAGTGTGTTGTTTGTCTGGTGTGTAATGTTTATAGATCGTGTAGAGTTAGTCAGCAGAGTCTGCTGTGTGGTATAATTCGTATGCGCAGTTGGCACCTGCGCTCTAATATTTTTTTAACAAAACGTCAGAATATTTAGTATGCTGTTTATTAAATATTAAAATATTCATTTCAGTTTTTCACATTTAGCATATCAATATTATTTTCCAGTCACTCTCTATAAACATTGATATGCAGCATGCTAAATATTGTTTACTTTTATACTAAATTCTGACACAGTTTTTCTACTAATTGGAATAACTATATCAGAATTGCAGTGCTACTAAGATTAGAATGCAGCATATCAATTTTTGAAAAAAAATCCCGAGTTTTTCAACATTCAAACGCCAGTATATTAGTTTTTGATATTGCCGGATTCATTAGTATATACAGTCTATCAGTGTAACTTTTAAGTTCTAAATTCTAAATTAGATTTTTAAAATAAATATTTTGGCATTTCCAAAACCTTAAAAAAATTTCTTATTTATTCTAAACTAAATTGAGAGTAAATTTAGATTCCAAATTTTCAGCGTGCTTAAGTGAGGCATATTATCCTTGTAGGCACTTTTAAAAAGTACTCATTACTTCTTATCATGTGTTTTTAACACTATTTCGAGTAGAATCAATTATACCCTGCACTTTGGGGAGGAAATAATGCATTACAGGTTAATTAGAGTTAGGATTATGTCGTAACTATTATCATAAATATCTACATTGTTCATGAATTTTTCTTTATCTCAGTAGTAATATTAATAAATTATAGGACCTGCTTACAGCGCCGATGATACTAATACTGATTATCATGCAAAGAACCTGTCTTCGATTCTAATAGAAGTAATTGTAGGTTTAACCAACGCAGCATAGCGTTGTATTGCGCCGGAATAAAAAAAGCCATGTCCGGTTGCATCATTCAGGGGTTTATGGTACACATTCTTCGATATGTTTTACCAACTAACTTAACCTTCCCCCAGTCGAGTATTCACTTTTTTCGATGATAGTTTGAATTTTCAGTTTTTGACCGTTTATCCGTGACCGGAATCGTCACAATTTTGAAGGATTCTGAGAGGTACGTCCATTCGGGTTGCAATGGCGTGGGAAACCCAGCTTTATGGGAAAAACCCCACGCCAGGTACCGCAGTTGACAAAACATCCATTCTGTCCTCAACGCATATTATGAATCTTTGTTAAAGTCTTTTATCATTACGATTAAAGTTAGTAAATTTTTTCATTTTTCAAAGTTATGACTTTAATATAAAACTTTGATATAATCATAGGCTAAAAATCGAAGATAATTCTACATTTATTTTTAAGTTTTCGAGTCATTTTTATGAATATTATTCAGTTGCAATAATTAAAATTTTAGACAAGTTATAATTTATTCTAAATGCTAATATATAATTATTCTAAATAATTTATACTAATTATGGTAAATTATACTTAGTTATGGAAAAAATCATAGTACCCTAAAAGTACGTAATACGTTTCAAAGTAATTTTATTACCTAGTCGTAATCACTCGTCGAATAGTAACCTCCGAATGTATTTAATATTTGCGGATTTATGCAGCTCCAATAAAACCTCCCAAATATTCTTAAATATCTAAACCCCGGTGTAATGCTAAATTATTAATTCTTTTTTAAAAAATCCATCTCTATCTCAGAAGTGCCTTAACCCTTCCTCGACACACCTTTTTTTTCCATCAAGAACGACACTCCGGGTCAATGTGACCCGAGACAAACTTTGATCGCTCGCCATTCAGTCATGAATGCACCGATCGATCTGTAGAAATTCTGACGTATATTTTGGACATACGTAAACGATATCCGATGATAAAAAAAAATATTAAAAATTATTAACATGCTTAAAAAAATTCGCGAAAAACAATTTTTTTTGAAAAAATCAATTTTTGTAATCCTTCGACTGCCACCAGAGGGCCATGAAACCGCCATTATTTGAATTGCTGGAAGGATATATGCCTTCAAACTGAACCAACGGGTCACATCGACCCGCAGTGTCGAGGAAGGGTTAAAAGTGTTATTAGCTCTCATGAGGCATATCTCGATATATAATATGTAGAGATATATCTATAGATTTATTATAGTGATAACATTTGTCAATTTAATTCTTATGACACATCAAACGAATTTGACAGCGAACGACATTAGGTATGTATTACGTTTTTGAAATACTTCTACAGATAATATTCTGTAGTCATGATATTGTTCTATATTTTTATTGTAATTTTTGTTATAATTCAGTTTTATATAATACGTGATTTACAAGGTAATGTTGACCACATTTAATGTGGATGTTATACGGAAAGGTAAAGAAAAATGTTAAGTTTTAAAACATGACATTAGAAAATATAGTTATTTCTTGTTTAATTTCGTAATTTAAAAGTAATAATAATACACATCGTTTTTAGGATTCGAGATTACTTTTTTTTTAATAAAATTACAAGACATTCATAAAAGATTTTCATAAAAGACACTTTATTTATAAAATATATACATGATCTTTGTAATAATTCTAACAAATTATTACAATAAAAGATCATCCCTTAATATAGATAAAATTGTATTTATAATACATTTCAGGTGGTCCTAAAATTAACTGCGCTAAAATTTAATTACTAAGGAAACATTTTTGACAATAGTATGTTCGTGTTAATTTATACATTGAACAAAAATCCAATTCTGTAATTTTTTACGACAATAAATAGAGCTTTTGTGTAAACCCAAAGCGCGAAGAATCTTAATTGAAAAGCGTAACTATGAAATCGTTATTAAAGAAATTAAAAAGAATTCGTTGAATTGATTTCGAATTCTTTCCGTCTTAATTCTACTTTTGTTTATTGAGTTTATTTTTTGTAACAATAGAAGGGAAGAACAGAATGTTTATTCGTAAATACAATATTTGCAGATGAGTCGAAGATGTGATTTGTAGAATGATGATTAATATTTTATGAGATTGCCCGTAAAAGAATTAAAGTACACTATGCATACTTTCTAATATTCCAACATTATTGAACTAGTTAGCTAATTCGAAAAATACTTTTTGTCTTTGAGTAACAAACAATATTTATAATAAATAATAAATGATTTTCTTCTTTTCATATCCATGATTTTTTTTCTTTGTGACCAAACTGTTAAAAAAACCTTATTTTTTGTATAATATAAAAATAAAAGAAAAAGTCTTATTCCTGAAATATAACTGACATTTTTCAAGTAAATTTGTAAGTCGTAATATACTACAGAAATTTATGAGTGGTTGTTAGCACACTGAAAGTATAGTTGTGCGGATCAAAAGTTTAGTCAGTTTTCTTCTGAAGTCAGAAAAGTATTCAGGCTCACAGTATACTCTCTCAGTTCGAAACAGTGAAAAATCCATTACTTGAATTAGTGAATGAATACTCACGCAATGAATCAATTTTATTGTCTCATAAAGCAACTTAATTTCACTGCCAAAAACAGCGAAATTTCACTGCTTATCAGTACCTCATTTTTCATTACAGCAATCACTGACGATTCAGTGAGAATCGGTTAATTTTCACTGTTTCAAATTAAGAGAGTATAGTTATGTCGACTATACTTCTATCAGTGCAATACTCAAATGAAAATTTTCACAGCTTCCAATCGTGCTAAACAGTGTACCAAGATTGTGTGTTCCCAAATTTTGTTGTTGTTGTTTTACTGGGATACTTATAAGATTCATATAAAATATACTTCGACGAAAACGATATAACATAACGTCTAAAGCACTCATCATAATATCAAAAAAATCTTAAATTATTATTGACTACATTACTTTACTTCGTTACACACACTTGTTTATCGTATTACAAGTAAATTCCACGATTTACAAAACATTCGCAGATAAATGCAGCATTTTTTTAGGTGGTGCAAATTTATCATATGAGTTTTCCTGATTAGAATGTTCATAATATATTTGTCAAGGACATCATTTCTGTTATCATGCGTCTACAATATGAAAACGAAAAATATAAAAGAAAAATATCTGACTAAATACAAAAATAAAAAATAAACATTTTTATTGTTCTAAGCTACTTAATAATAACGATTGTCTTTATGTAAAGTGAAAATTCACCCTAAAGGTCTACTGAAGTTAAACTTTACCTTTCTTACTTGTTTAACATGTACGCTCCTGTTTTAGTGTCTTTTTTTATGTGAACATTGTTAAACAATTTGTTCTTTAGAAATTTTATGAAACACGTAAAGGAAGATTTTTACAGTTTCATAATTTTCTGATACAAAATTTAGCGATTTTTTTAGTTGCATAGTAACAGAAAAAAATATTGGTTGGCTTCATTAAATAATTTATCAACAAGTTTGATGAAGTTATGTACTTAAATACTTAGTAATTTAAGTTGATTTGTTGTTAATTGCATGAATAAATTGTATAAAACACGTCCAGTTCATTAAACCAATACCGCAACATAAATTACCAGCATATTATAAAATATTATTCATATTTTATCATTATACTCAGACCTATCCTGTATAATGATTTTCTGCTATTCAGATATGATATGCTGAAGCGAGGCTAATGGAATCCCTTGTAATCCAATAAAAAACAGGAATCACGGGTGCCTGTTGTAGGGATGCTAACGTCGCGTCTAACTCCTGGCGACAACAAACCAAACTATCTACTCTCTAAATTTGAATTAGTGAAAAGTGGATTACTATTTGAAATTAGTCATAAAATGTACTAATCATTAGTCAATTTTAACTAATTCAATTAGTTATTCAAATTATGTTACTGATTCAATTAGTAGAAATTGACCAATATTTAACTAATTTTGTTACTAATTTAAAATAGTAACCCACTTTTCACTAATTCAGATTTAGAGGGTACACCTTCGTTCGCTGATTCGTATTGAAGTTTCGCAATTTTCCGATACCATTGCATAATTTGTCTATCTTTTGCAGATTTTAGTAAAACTCTGTTACTCCGCTAGTATAAAAGTATCAAAATTTCCCGAACATTTTTAACCGTGAACTGATTATAATATATAAAAGAAAATTACACTTTTGTGAATTTTAAATAAATTCCACCTATAGGGGAAAGAACAAATGCTCTTGGGTCGATTTTATATGGAATGCAAGTTTTGTCGCATGTTTCGACTTTGTAGTTCTTTATAATTTTGATTAGCCCCACTTTCGTTTGATAAATAGCAAATCGAGCACCTGTAACAAAATAATAAATATATTAAAAATGCACGTTGTTATTAACAATGGTAATATTACATAATAGTATTTGGTGGAATAGTTACAAATTACTAGTTATATTATATTGCACCAACATAATAATATGTAATAGTTCAATATAATATGATATTATAGGCAAATTTCGAATTCAACACGTTAAATAATTATGATAACTTACAAATGTTATTAACTTTCTAAATAAATTTGATTATCATCTGATCTCATATCAATTGTTTGGATAATATAAAACAACTATGAGCAAGGTTACGTTTATTGTATTCACCATTTAAAAATTAAAAAATTGTGTTGTCGGATAATATTGCAGAATAAAAACAAATATTAAATACAAATAATATTGATTAATTACCGATGCAATTTCGCGGACCATCGCCAAATGGCAGGAACGTCATAGGGTGTCGTGCCGTAACATTTTCCTCGTTAAATCTTTCAGGATCAAAAGAATCGGGTTCTGGATAATAGTCTGGATCACGTTGAATAGGGAAGGCGGGGATCCATACTTGTGTGCCTTGAGGTATCGTGATGTTTGTTCCACGGAACGTGTATTCTCCCATAGATTTTCTCAGCAAGAGAGTTGCTGGAGGATATTTTCGTAATGTCTCTAAAAAAAGAACATTTGTATTAAAAACTAAAATAATACATTAGAATATTCCGAAAAAGTGATAAGCTTACCGTTAAATATTTTGTGCAAATACGACAAGCTTTTAATTCCTTCATATGTGAGTTTCCCATCTGTTTTTTTAAGGTGTTCCACTATTTCTTCGCGAGCTTTCGTTTGGATCGATGGGTTGAGCGCCAGTTCGTACAAGGCATGGCTCATCGTTGTTGAGGATGTTTCGAAACCAGCCACGAAAAAGACAAATGCTTGTGCTGTTATCAAACCGTCTGTCATTTCTGAAAATGAATGTAAATTTTAAACGCAACCGGAAAAGTTAATGAAATGTATAAAATTGGAGTGTAATTTCTATTTTAATTATTTTCTGTACGGATCTCTAATTTTGAGTATAGCATGGTATATTTGTTGATACAAATTACATAGGATTTACACCAATATGTTTTATCCAGACCAGTCAATGTATTTAGTAACTCAGAAATCTGTTAAAGTTCGTTACTTATACATATTGAGAAAATCTATCAAATTCTAAATCTGTTCACCATTTTGGCTTATATTTTATATTGCTTTCCATTCTTTGATTGCTAGACTTTGGTTGAAAAAATGCGAGAACAGATTGTTTGATGAACCTTAAATTGCACTTCCGACATTTCCATTTTAACTACTTTCGAGTGACTTACACTGCAGTGAACAATAAAGAAAACAATTCCAAGTCATGAATGGACCGGAAAATCGGTACCCAGAAAAATGTGACGGTAAATTAGATAATAAGAACATAAAAGGAAACTTAATGCACATCCATATTTCTTTTAATTTTTAATAATGTCAAATATTTTAGTCAAAAAGTTCAATAAACCTCGATTTCGAATGCGATTAATATAAATATATAACAATAACACTTCACCTAATTTGGAAAATTAAAACATCGTCTATGATAATGGACAGATTTCTGATTTGGAAGTAGATTCGACAAATATATATATATCAAACAGATTTGAGCCAGATGACAAAATTTATTGGAATTTTGTTGCACACGGAATTTTTCACTATTATTTTGCGATATACTTAAAACTTTGTGGGTGTTTTGGGGGAGAACGGTTTTAGATGCTACTGGTTTAATACATAAAGCTCTGCAGCTCTAGTTAAAGGTATAGACATATTTTTTATGGAGCTATGTAATTATTATATTAAAACTTTTTTATTCTATTAATAGGAAAAATCTCGTACACTGCGTTTAATTTAACGACTTGGATCAAATAATCAATGTTTTAGTATCGAATTGTTTCCATAATAATCGAGCCAGATTTTAAGTAGTTTTTTAACGCAGTTTAGTCCTATTTCAATGAAGGACATAATTGGGTTCATCTTTTATTTCATGTCCAAAATCCAATTCGCCGGACAAAAATTCAAAATGTTATTGACAATATGGTGAATACGAATTGACGTCGGAGTTTCGAAATTCAAAATGGCGAATCCAAAATGACAGACGAAAATTCAAAATACATTCGAAAACAGACGTAATTTGATGTTTCCGGGGGTTTAGGATCTCTGAATAGCAATGTCGTAACAAAATGTTAGAAATTGAAAATAACGGATTCAAAATTTTGAAATTTAGAACAGTAGATTCAGCATTAATAAGAATTTGGAATTCATAAAGGTGTGATTAGGTTCCAGAATTTGAGTGAGATTCTTATCTTTAATCCAATTTATATAATTCCATTTACATATTTTAAATTTTAATCATGAAGAAGTCGTTTTCAATATTGCATCGGATTCATTTGCAATTGGTTACTCGGCTGCTGTTTTTGGTCTCGATAAATATAAATCTGATGGTATAATTTAAAAATTCAAATGGTGGATCCAATAAAGGTGTCGAAAAGTCAAAATGTTGAAAATCGAATGATTTTGGTATTTCCAGATTTTTACGACTGCTATGTAAGAATATGACTTCAGAATTTCGATATTCAAGATGGTAGATTCAATGTGGCTTATATCTATAAAGCCGAAATTACAAATCAAAAAACCAATCGGTCAAAAACACGACAGTAAAAAAACCGCCATTTCAAAAAATTCTCCGCTTGTAGATGCGTCTATTTATTTATGAATCGGTTTTTCGACATGTCGGCATTTTGCTTCGTCGGTTTTTCAACTAGCACCCAAAAACTGTTGCAAATTCTTATGATTGCTAAATCTGCCATTTTGATTTTTGAAATTCTGACGTTAGTTGCGTACATTTTTAATCCGCCATTTTTAATTTCGAAATTTGTTCGTCGCATTGCTATTCAGTGTTCCCAGAAAAACGAAAATACCAAATTATGTCCATTTACAAACACGTTTGGAATTTTTGTCTTTCATTTTAGATTGGCCATTTTGAATTTAGAAATGAGGACATCAGATTTGCGTTCAGCGACCCCCACATTTTGGAAAATACATGACCATCTCGCGACCTCTAAATGACCTTCATACTTGTTGGAGATATTTACACTACGCGTTACATTCAAATAATTCATGACAAACTGTTCTGGATATTGAAATGTTGATTACATCTTTTTTTTGTTATCATCATAACCAATGTATGTTTTTGCCTTTTATCTTTTCAAATAAATGATTATATTTGTTATTATGCTCGTGTTTTAATTATCTTGAATTGATTCATAGTTCCCTTTACTGTAGCAATATTTATTACATAAGTAATTTTATTACATAAGTAATAAATATATATTTAAATTTTATTTAGACTATTTATAAAATCAAATTGAACTGCACAAAATTACCCATAAACAAGGATCATGATAACACTAGATGTAAAACTGATTCAACTCAAAGTTTGTCACAATTACAGAATATAGTATTAAAAAAAGAATATAAATATAATACCTATATCCACTTTTCCGGGAGTGTCCTTCAAGTCTCGTAGAAGGTCCACAAAATCATTTCTCCTAACATTGTTGTTTTTCCGATATGCCATCGTTTGCGTGAAAGTGTTAATGAAGAAGTTGTTAATCTCTGTATCATACATAATCGGTTTTAATAAGTTAAACAACCAAGGCATACTGTCTCGTATCAAGAGTTTTATAGACCTCCATGTGTCTACATGAAAAACTTTTCTCCCAATCCTACGGAATTCGCTATCCTCTTCACCAAGAGTATTCGTTTGCAATCCAAAGGCACAAACACCAATGACGTCTGTAGTGAATTTGGCGGTTAAATCGCGGCATTCTATTGGCTCATTCTTTTGTGTAAGGGTGTCAAGAAACTTTTCGAAATGATCGGCGCATTCAGTAATTAAATAGAACATTTCTTTTAGCTTTCCCGATGTAAATGTAGGGGACAATTTCGATCGCAGAGGTCTCCATCGCTGACCTTCTAACCTGAACAGGTGTTGAGACAAAGGCTCGACGTTTTCATTGATTCGGAATCCACGATCAACAAATGATGAAAAATCTTTGATTAAGACGTCTTTAATAAGGTCTAAGTCTTGTAGTATCAGAACCGGTGTTCTACGAGAAAAGATTCCAGTCATGGGTTCTCCTTTAAAGTTGTCATATTGTAACTTGGCGAATTCGCCGACTCCAATCTTGCTAAACATTAGGTCTTTGACATTGCCGAATACAGGTATTGGTTTCGGTCCTTTCACACCTCGACTTGACCAAAAGTCAAATGTTGATGTGAAATAGTAATAAAGAGCACAAACCACAGTGGCAAATGCAGCCAAATATTCGACCGGCCCCATGTTTCAGACACTGTAACTAAGTAAAGAAGTAACCTCGTTTCTGAAGGAACATAAAGGCGCGATAATTTAATTTGTATATTAACACTGACACTTCAAAATCTACACATTTTATATTAGAAATGTCTAATATTTGTCGATTTTAATTGTAAACAAAAGTATCAGCACATCCATCTAACACTGCGCATTCATTTAGTCTGCGCTGTCTTTTTAATCTCGTATCCCATAGTAAGTCATGATGATTCTTGCCAGCGTGACTTGCGAAACGTTATTACGTCAGATGACCTTGTGTATTCACCGCATGAAATGCAATTTGAAGATGCGATCTGATTTATTAACAGGTAGTCTATTAAAACAAATATTTTGTAATTGACGTATGAATTTTGGGACATTAGGAACCATCTAAACATTAGAGTTCTATTTTCATTCTGTATTATTTTTATCTTCGGTGAATAATTTTACCTGCCTTTCAGCACATCACATGACATTTACCACGTGTGCAATTAGTAGTCATAGATGAAACTGCACATTTACGTTTTATAATTATAGCATATTATATTCCTATTTGCAAGTAGAAAATGTAAAATGGAATTCTACATACATCACTAAATGCTTTATTTGTATATTTATTTGCTATAACCCTTTTTGTTTAACTGTTAAATTTTTGAGAATCATATTTTGATTCGCATTCTACGATATTACAGAAAATTGCAATTCAGATACTTACGGATAAATTCTCCGAACAGTGAATGACCAATTAAGTTTAAGTATTTGGATAATAACTTCAATGATGATCTATTCGTGGAAGATACGTCTATGAATTAAAGCGTATGACTGGTAACTTGGTCAATGTATTTAAAAACTTTAATTAATTTAGTGCAGCTAATATATCATTATTTTCCTGCAAAATATTTTTCTGAAAATTTCCCAAACTGAACAAGATTTTTAGCACGAGCTATTACAAGTCAGAATTACAATCATAATTATGCAATTTTAGATAGGAGGATTTTACATTATTTTCCGTTTATTTTTAATTGCATTTATAGCCAGTTAACAATGTACTCGTCATTTACAGAATAATCTTCAAAAATTCATATAAAAATGATGTATGTTTTCTTATTGTTCCAAGAAAAGATAATTATGCTTAAATCCAGATTTACTATAGGCAAAAACATAATATATATAGCAAAATAGTTAGTTCAACAGAATATAACGTGCTCCAAAATGTTTTACTGCTAAGTAATATTACAAGAATTTATTAAGATAAGGAAAATAATTTCACTGAATGTTTTGACATATTTTATTTAAAAATCAGGAAGAACATATGTACACATTCTGACATTTGTCGAATCTGAGTATTACAATAATATATGCTAATTTCTTAATATTACAATTGACTTGGTTACATTTCGTGTAATAAGTCTTAAAATTAATGGTTTAAAAACTATTCGTTTATGTACGGGAAAAACACATTTCCGTGAAGTTCAGTCATGATATCGCATAACGTTTAATATATTTTTTCAGTTACAAGTGAATTAAAACTGCATCATGGACTCCAATAGATGACAGTTTATACCTAAAGTTTGATATGCCGATTAACTAAATAGTAGATTACTTATAATTTCATATTTTGGATGTAAAGTAGAGAGGATTAATATCTCAATATTGTGATATACACCTGATGGGTATGAACTTATTTACTTTAAATGTAAAGAGTATTTTCAATGTACAACATTGCAGGACTTCACTGTCTCGAACTTTCGTTTTATTAATGAGACAGATTTATCATTGACACATAATGTACCAATAAAGACTAAGTAGTTAGTTTTATAACATGAAACTATAGGATCATAACGATCACGGGTGACATACAAAATTATGAGATCCATTTCATTTACATATTTTTTCGAACTTTAACATTAAATAAACTCTGGAATGCATCGCATAATAAGAAAAAAATTAACATTTTGAAGTAGAAAATTATATTTTAGTAAATTTCAAATATATTCCGCCTACTGGAGCTAGAAGCAAGCCTCTGGGTTCATTCTTGTATGGAATGCACGTTTTTTCACATGGTTCGATTTTGTAGTTCTTGATAATTTTTAACAGTCCCACTTTCGTTTGGTAAACAGCAAATCGAGCACCTGAAATACCAGAATAAAGATATAGTAATTGTATGCAATTGATAGAATATTGTACAATATAGTAGCTTTCAAGGGCGACAACAGGGCTTTTTCTGCCCTCCTAAAACTCTTATGGACGTCCTTGGTAACTTTCCCGTCTCATAGAAACGTGCCTATAATAGATAATGTTAAAAATGCTCCCTTTTTGTTTTAAGTTATTTAAACACTTCAAGAAATATATACTTTATTATTCCTAATTTTGTTTTGTCATGCAAACGCGAATCTGCATTAAAGAGTAGGGTCCTATTAATTAATTTTCTAAAAAATTACTAAAAATACTCTAAAAACCCGTATAAACATTTCATTGTTAAAATGATGGTAGTAGTTCGGTTTAAATGACAGGGGGAAGGGGAATACTTTTTAATATATGTTAAAGTCTTATGCATATTAGATGCAGAGTTGTGTTAGCACTTCATGACCTAGTACAATTATAAATCAGTGTCATATTTAATTACATGAACTAAAATATTATTGAATTGACTACATGTTCAGGTACTAACCACCAACCTCGAATTTAGTCAATAATGCTACATTTTTCCTCAATCTAGTTAATAATTTCAAAACTGTAATTAATAATATTGACTGATTACCAATACAATTTCTTGGGCCATCACCAAAAGGCAAAAACGTCATAGGATGTCGTGACTTAAAATTGTTTTCTATGAATCTTTCCGGATCGAAAGATTCGGGATCAGTATAATATTCAGGATCACGCTGAATAGCATAGGCCGGAATCCATATTTGTGTCCCTGAGGGTATCGTAACGTTCGTTCCGCGGAATGTGTATTCTACCATCGACTGTCTCATCAATGCTGTCACAGGAGGATACTTCCGCAATGTTTCTAAACAAACAAGACATTCTTGCATTTAAAACAAAGAACGAAAATAATGCAACAATTAAAAATGCAGCAAATTGCAGAAAATATTACACAAATATTAGGAAAAATAATAAATTTACCATTAAATACTTTGTGTAAATACGACAAGCTCTTCACTCCGTCGTATGTGAGTTTTCCGTCTGTTTTCTTTAAATGTTCCAGTATTTCTTCTCGAGTTTTCGTCTGGATAGAAGGATTGAGTGCTAATTCGTATAACGCATTGCTCATTGTTGTTGAAGAAGTTTCAAAACCAGCGACAAAAAAGACAAATGCTTGGGCAGTTATTAAATCGTCCGTTAGTTCTGAAAATGAATACAAACTCATAATATTTTCAGAAACTTAATTAATAATTCATAGATAAATACTGTTTATTTTTCAGAAAATAGATATCTATTATTTCATACATAATAAAATAAAATTATTACCAATATCCATTTTTCCGGGTGTCTCCTTCAAGTCTCGTAAAAGATCAACAAAATCATTCCTACGAACATTCTTATTTTTTCGATATACCATGGTTTGAGTGAAAGTACTGATAAAGAAGTCATTAATCTCTCTATCATACATAATTGGTTTTAATAAGTCATACAACCAAGGCATGCCATCTCGTATTAGAAACTTTACAGATTTCCAAGTATCTATTGTGAATACTTTTCTCCCAACCCTTCGGAATTCGCTGTCCTCCTCATCAAGAGTGTTTGTTTGTAACCCAAAGGCGCAAACACCAATGACATCAGTTGTAAATTTGGCTGTCAGATCGCGACATTCGATTGGCTCATTTTTTTGTGTAAGAGTTTCAAGAAAGTTTTCAAAATGGTTGGCGCATTCCGTAAGTAAATAAAACATTTCTTTCAACTTTCCTGAAGTAAATGTAGGAGACAATTTTGTTCTCAACGGTCGCCATCGGTGACCTTCGAGTCTGAAGAGATGTTGAGATAAAGGCTCAACTTTGTCATGGATTCTGAATCCACGGTCAACAAACGATGTGAAATCTTTGATTAATACGTCTTTGATAAGGTCTAGATCGTGAAGAATCAAAATTGGAGTTCTGCGAGAAAAGATTCCTATCATTGGCTCACTTTTAAAATTATCATAATGTTCCTTAACGAAATCTCCCATCCCAACTCTATTAATCATTAGGTCTTTGACATTTCCGACAACTGGTAGAGGTTTTGGCCCTTTCACTCCTCGGCTTGACCAAAAGTTGAATGTTGACGTAAAATAATAATAAAGTGCAAGAAACACAGTCGCAATCGCTGCCAAATATTCGACTGGTCCCATGTTTCACTTTAACACAGCACAATAATTAAACTGAAATTAAAGCAAAACATTCCATTATTTTTAAAATGTGACTTTAAATTAATGAAGTATTGATGTTTATAAAAAGAAGCACTAACTTATTTTAGGTTGCACCAGATTCTTAATGGGAAGTAAAGCCACTTTCATCTAACACTGGGCATGCATCTTGTCTGTCTTGTCTTTTGTATCCTATGATCCCGCAAGTCTCGATAATTCTCGTCAGCATGATTTGCACGAAATTATTACCTCAGTTGTCTTTGCATCGTCACATCGTAAGATACAATTTGCAGAGACGCTCTGATAAAAATACCAGCAGTCTAAAAAATAAAAATGTGTATGATCAATGTCTTATTTTCAGCATTAATTCCTGCAATTATTATCCATTAAAGGATATATTGTATTTTCGATATTATTTCCAATAAACAAGTCGGATTTCTTCAAAAATATGCAACAGAATTGTTCAGAAATAAAGACGAATAATTATCTTTATTTTTACGACTGCGAAGATTTTATTTTTGAGACATAACTTTAAGAAACTGCAATCATTTAAAATTTGCATTTGTAGCAATTCATTCTAATGAGTCATTCAGAACCTCCAACATTGCATATAGAGTATGAAACAACACCCGTAACTACCTGGATTGTTTTCGTTCGATGTACTTTGTGATGTCAACAATGCGAGATACTTCAAAATTCTGAATCAAATTAATTTTGCAAATCCTGCTATTATCATTTCCTACTTTTATCTTTACTACGTTCATCGTTTCTTTTTTAAACGTATTTATCTGATGTAATATATATATAACATCTGAACGAGTTTGCTCGCGAGGTCTTATCTTAATGTTATAACGGTACCCAAGGTCAATAAGAACTGATATATTTAATTTGAGACGTCTTTCACTTTAATCGATATTTTAAATAACAAATTTTGACTTTATCACCATTTAACAAAATATTCGTATCTCAACTTCGTAAGTGCGTGCATGCATATACTTAAATATAAACTTTATGTATTCTATATCTTGGTTAATCTGAAAATTTCGCTGAACTTTCGGTTACATAAATTTTTCCTGAACATTTAAAAAAATATCCGTAAACACATATCCGTAAAGTAGACACTTTTTAGTCCCTAAAGTATGACTTTACTAGTGACCGCAATGTACGGACTAAAACCAGTCCACTACCTCTAATCAGTCTGTCAAATTCTACTTTACGGCCTAGAACCGAAAAGTATTATTAATATAACAAAAATGTCAAACTTTAACCATCGTAATTAATTACTTTATTTGTCTCGATGATTAATGACTTCCCCATAAATGCAAATTCAACAAATGAATTAGGTAAAATTGTAGGTAATAATGGATAACTTAACCCAAAAAGAAAATTAAGGAGTTACTGTGTAGAACCTGACATAAATTCTGGCCAGCAGGCAGATCACAACTGAATCTGCTAAAGTTTAACAGAATCTGGTGAAAAGACATTTTAAAAAATTGAATGACTCTTCTTGCTCGTTTTCGCTACACCCCAAAAATTGTTCAGATTTCGCTTATATCTTACCCTTTTCGAAACAATTAAGAATTTAAAAAATGTCTAATTTTAGAAATTTTCAGAATCTCCTTCTAAGTCGGTATTAATCCACCTTATTAATACAGCAGCCAAATTTTGTCAGATTTCGAGTATATCTCGCCGTTCTCGAGATAATTAGGAATTTACAAAATTTCGATCTGCGTTCATAGATTAGGTAGCTTGAAATGCCCTTCGGCTTTTCAAGATGGAAGTTTTTTTTCTCGGCTAACAAATGAAATTTCACTACACATAAGTGGAACTTACGAATCTACTAGATAAAGCCGAGCTTTTCTCAAATTTCACTTTAAATGGAAAAATTCATGTTGTATATTAAATTGCTAATTTATAACTATAGTCCGAGCCTATATCCCTGATAGAAATTTTGTCTGGAAACAACCCAGGTCCTAGATAGTTTTTAGAAACTTTTTCTGGGATTCCGGTAGGAAAATCTGTATAGATTCCGGCTCGGTTTGAGGACGCCCTGCCAGGACTGAATCCTTGAATTTTTGTTACATTTTTAAAATTTATATCATTTAAACTAGTTTTAAAGTGTAGTTCAATGTGTGCTTTTGACAACACCTTTTCAGGAACAATGTAATTAAATTCCTAATTTTACGATTTCGAACTGCAGATACACAAATATCGAGAAAATTGATATTGAAACGATCCAGAATCCAGTTCACTCGTACACTGAGAGAAATGTTTGTTTACAGTTAATGTAATAGCTTCATAGTAAAGCTAACAGAATTTAGATTTTGATCTTTAGGGTGAGGTAAGGTACTTTATCCTGAAGTTACCGTAATCTCAAATTCGGTAAAATTTGTTGTGTTAGTAGTTAATATAACAATTTTAAATATTAATTTTGGGATCATTCCGCACGTGCAACATGTATATTTACGCGTTTAGAGTTTCGCCGAAACAGAGGTAAACACACGCGCAGTCGCTCGATGTTCTGGGAATTTTTCGAACAACAAAATTTAATGCAAGATTTTTATTAACAGTTAACGAACGCTCCTTGAATGTTAAATGTACAATAATGTTGGAGAAAAGTGCTGATATTTCCACCTGAAAGTTACCTGTCGATTTTGACTTAACACTGTTATAACTTTACAGTTAAAGTAAGTGCCTTGAAATTAACTTACATTAACTATTAATAAATAATTTCTCTCATTGTATGTTCGATAAAATATTGGTATATTTCCAGATTCTACCCAGAATTTATACGGATATTTCTACATAGAGTTTTCCTTCCGGGTCCTGTATATGTAATAATTAGGAAAAATAAAGGACAATTTCTACCTATTATGGTATTGCATCGTATTTATCTAAGAACTCTAGCCTTTGGACACGTTTGTTTTACTTCATTACTATTTTGATTTATTTTCGTGAATTTATTGTATTGGTTTATTTTTTGTGATAACATTCATCTTTAACCCTCCTGTGCACCCTGATCAATATATTCGCCCAAACTACATGTTTTCCATATTGGAAAAGAAAAACTGGTATTCATGAGGGTTAATCGACTTGTACACTTTACCCGAACGCCGTCAAAACCTTCTCATTCGGCGTCTAATCCTCACACGTAGCCCGAAAACACTATTCTTTTAAATTCAACTGCCTCCGCTTGGTCTTTGACACAATTGGTCATCCACGTGCTAAGGTCGAGAACATTAAACACTGGAAACTGCGCAAAGGTCGTTCACTAATGGAGGAGAATCACACTCTTGGCCATCACGATATCTGCTTCCAAGAACTTCTGTTGATCTCGGTCCGGAATGAACAAGCGTAGAGGTTGCACCAGCTACCATTTTGGAGCCAATTTTCCTCAGTAAATCTCCCGTGAATTCTGCTGGTGTTGATCAAGGACCTTCCTACAGCTATGGTGAGTCTCTTAACACTCCGCGTTGAATGAGCAGAAAAACATATGAATTCCCATGAAGCACTCACTTATTTTTTTTTTTTTTATATTATTTTACATCGACTTTTCTGAACCCATATGGGACTAAATATTTGGCATATAGTGGGAACTGAGACACTCACCTAGAACTCCGTTCCAAGGAGAAGAACAACGCGTTGTCCCTAACCACCGCTCTTTCGATACCATGCCCTCTTCTTCTCTTGAATCCGTGTAGTGCACCTTCAGACTTCTACCCGCCGGTGTACCTTCCACGTGGGAAAAATGGACTCCTTTGGACTTTTCTCCGAGACCGCCAATACTTTGCGTGTGATTCTGCTGAATTTCGATGGAAGAGAGAGTCTTTCTTCCTTCTGCTAAGACGACACACGACAACTCCCCCTTCGAGTAATCCCTTCCTCTTTCGCCATAAGTCGCGCTATCTACAACTGGTTGCTATCATCAATTTATTGACCTCATTGATCAAGTTTTCACTGCGGTCGATAAATATAATTCCTGAGCTTCGCCATTGGTAACTAGCCCCGTTACAATATATCAACTTTGATGACATTTAGAATATAAACATTGAGGATATTTCGAAAGTATATACAAGGTGTCCCAGAACTGGGTTACGATATTTCAAGAAGTGATTCTCTATGATATTTCAAACAAAAAAGTCCTGCACCAAAATTGGATCCGAGGCTCAGAATTTAAGTGACGGGCCATTGAAGTTTAAAAAAATTACTTGTTTTCCAATAACTCGGCTCGCTTTTAAGTTATTTCAAAGAGTCTCAAGCTTTTTTCAAGCCCTACAATTTATCCATAAGCGCATTTGACCTGCGATGAATATTTCTGAAGTTTATGGCCTTAAAAACAGAAAAAGGCCAATTTTTGCTGATTTTAGCATGTTACTTATTTCGCCAAATAGCTAACGAAATATCACACAGGAAGAAGTTGTAGAGCTTGAAATGACGAAGAATTTGTCCACTCATACGTTCAGTTTTAATATAAATTGAGTCCGCGGGAACACTCTTAATGTCGTAGAATTGGCAAAAAACTCGTTTGATACTGTCGGTACGCGTTTATCGTATTTTTTTTTATTATATGCTCTAAATATATCCGTCCCCGTTAAGTTGTCGTGAAAGAGACATTTTTTCTCATTAAAATAAAAACAAAATTATTTTTTGTTTTCGACCGAGATACGGTAGGATGAAAATGAAAAATAGAAGGCCTCTGACATTGCATGCAATCGTACCTACTATACTCAGGGGACTTATTTTTTAATAACCACTTTGAATGTATTTTTTGCATATGCGCTCTTCCATTGCCACTTAATTTAATATGTTATAATATTCGTAATAAAATGATGTATTTTTGTGAACTTTTTTCAGAATTTTAAAAATACCCGAAATTTCGAAAAATCAACTTTGAAATTTTTAATTGAGTTTTTTTGGTTGAAGGTGCCATTGAAATTGAAAATACATATTTTTATCTTAAAGCTCCCCTGGTAGAAAAATCTGTCCAGTTATTAGTTACATTGCCCAGTTTCCCTATATGTACCTTTAATATGGGAGAAATGTAAACTGGATAGAAACTAGCCTAAAACTGGATTCCTTTTCTACTAGGGTCGTCAAAAAATCTACGAAAACATGTAAGACAATATTTTTTAATATAATAATTTTGCGTAAAAAAATAAAAATACCACAAACGAGTGAATTAAAAAAAATCATTAAATAAGCTATAACTTCGCTAATCATTGGTATTTTTGGGTTATACACGGTCTAAATAACTACATTTTCATTACTTTTTAATACAAAAACGGTAAACACAAAATTAAAATAATTAATAAATAAAAAATTCTACTACAGCTTACCCTGGATTCCGAACCAGCGTGGAAGTGGGCACAATATAAATTCTTATACTTCGCAAAGTAGGTATTTTCGTTAAAAATATGAACACGTTTTTTGAGCGAATGTGGGGTTGTGGACTGAATCGTTCATAATGAGGCGTTCATGTGGGTTTCTAAATTACTATCTATGAGTATAATGCATTGAGAATAAAATGTACCAAGTTGGTTAGTGCAGTTGCGAATATTGGATGTTTATCATCTTAGATCATTGCTTACAATCATCTTTGTCGTCATCATCATTTTCGCAATGTTATTAAACGTTACATATGAGCAATTCCACGTGAAACGGATCAGTCATGTCTCAGAATTATGAAAAATAGTAAATAATTTTAAAAAGCACTGTTTTTAAGTAATTTTTTTATAACGCTATTACTCCTTTGAACCATACATTTTCTTTACATGAAAAATGGTTGAAATTTTTTATAAAGTGATAAAGTGAAGTAGCTAGAGTAATTATTTCCTTTTGTTAACTGTGAATTTGGCCAGAGCTACACTGCTCTTAACGTTAACCCAGGGTTAATGACAAGAAAAAATTTTGCACCTCATGCACAGATCCAGAAATGAAACAGTGGAACTGCCTTGTACCCTGAATTGTCTGGTGCTTCACTCCATTACTATCTCTGATAGTTACGTAGTCCTTTTTCCCAGGTAGTACGCGACTGATCTCATCAGAATTTTAAAAGTTGATTACATTTTTTATCACTGATTCAGTGAGAGTACGCGATGGCCTTGGATCTGGTGATGATCCGAATCCGCGTTCACTCTGG
Source organism: Trichopria drosophilae (assembly GCA_030407085.1). Lineage (NCBI taxonomy): Eukaryota > Metazoa > Arthropoda > Insecta > Hymenoptera > Diapriidae > Trichopria > Trichopria drosophilae. The sequence continues at coordinate 55,156,836 of CM059583.1, forward strand.
AGTTGTTTAGCCTTTCTGGCCATTCTGAATGTGGTTTTAAAATTTCGCTCCAACTCTCTTCTTGACTAACTACGAGGTGTCATAGTTAAGTATTTAATTTTGTCACTTACAGTATTTGTCTCATCAAAGAGCTTTTTAATGTCATTTAATAATTCTTGAGCAACGTCACCCACATAAATAGGATATAGACATAAATAGGCCTATTTTGAAATAATCTTCTGAAATGGCGTTTTCCGATACAACTGTGAACAAATTTTTGTCTTCTAATGTATTTCTGAGGCGAAGCTAAGGCCTAAGTTTCAAAAAACATTTTTGCACAAAACAATATTTTGTTTCTTACTTTAGGTATTCCAACATCTTTCACAAACATACAATATTAATCTGAAACTGGGTTCAGATAAATCACGAAGGAATGTTGAACTGAATCAACAACTATTTAGTAAACTATGTGCTTTCACACATGGAAATGTCATAAGGTTGATGGTGATGTAACTTGCGTTTCATCAAATATCAAATATGAATGCATGCACATTATGTTAAAATAAATATTTTAATTATAAAATATCTTATTATTTCATATGAAGTAGATCTGATAATAAATTTTTGCAGAATGATGGGTTACTTTCCATGTTTATCATGTTTATCATGATACGCCAGTGATCACAATTATACCGTAGTTGGTTGTAAAATTCTGCAAATATTTTTTAGGTATTTAACAATATCAGTTTATACCATTCTCTTCCTTTTCTCTTCGAATCATGCAATTTGTAAAAAAAAAAAACATTACAACGTACCTATTCTTGAATATAATATTATCAATTGGACTGGTGAAATATGGTACAAATACCAAATTTATAAAATAATGAATATAAATTTAGCATGGTACGTTCAAATGGTATTTAAATCAAATGTGTAAAGTACATCGAATTATCTTTTTTAATTCGATTCCAGAACACGTGCACGTGCTACATGTAGACCAACTCTATATAGAAATTTAAAAAATCGTTAGAGCCGTTTTCGTTCTATATTAATTTCTTTTTTTAAAATGCAATGCATGGAAACGAGGAAAAGTTTACGAAAACGTCCTTTCTCAAATTTATACTACACTTATGTAACTCGATGCGGTGAAGATGACTATCATACTGAAAGTTGACAAAAATGCTATTTACATGTTGAAAATTGTAAAAAACCATATACATAAAGATGTTTCTCATTTATGTATAAAAATATCAAAAAATTCGAAAAGTGTTTAAAATTAAAGTTGTAAAGTTTCTCAAAATATATATTTTATAATGTAGTGAATTTTTTTGTGAAAGTGTGATAGAAACTAATGCAGGTATTATTATAATAATGATCAAAAATAAATCGAGGTTGTCTCTAAGTTTTATAACATCCATTCATACATACTTCGTGTTTTATTACGTTGTATACGAATATTGTTGTGTGAAAATTTGCCCCAAATGCAATCTACATAGTGAAAACCATGACAACTCGGGAAAAGTGATGATTTGTCGTAGTTTTTCTCGTTTACTCACAAACAAATTAGAAATGTTGAAAAGTGTGTCCAAAAAAAGTTGTAGATCTGCTCAGAATATATATTTGATATATTCAATAGTCGAAATTTTCAATATTTAACGAAATAAACGGGGAGTGTGACGAAGAATTATAATTTTGATGACTTTTTCACGTTTTTCACCATGAAAATCGCATTTGCATCAATTTGTGTTCACATTCACGTAGAACACCATAAATGCAATAAAAATGATTGCAACTCTAATAGGTTTTCGATGGTTATTATACAATACACGTATACAAATGATGCATTTAATTGTAATTTTTCTACGTTTCTATCACATCTATAAAAACGGGCATAAAATATAAAAAAAAAGTATTTTGAGAAGATCTACAACTTGTAATTCAAACATTTTTCGATTTTTTTAATATTTATGTACATAAACAAGAAACATTAGAACATTCTTAATTTTTATGAGGATTTAAAAATTGTTCGCCAGCTAAAAGGCATTTATGGGAATCTTCGCTATGATATTCTTTTTAGCATATCGAATTACATAAGAAGAGACAGATCTACTATAAATTTGAGAAGTGACGTTTATCCTTGCTTTAATGTATTTTGTTTTCAATAAAGAAATCAATATAGAACGAAAACGACTCTAACGATTTTTTTTAAATTTATGTCTAGGAATGGTATACAGGTGTCCTGGAATCGCATAAAAAAATAATTATATGTAAATGATGTCCTAAAATTCAAACTTAAATATATATATAAGTTGTAGTTCATCAAACCGATAACAAAAGTTGGTAAGGGTTCTTAACCACACTGATAGAACAGTATGGTTGTGAGGATTAGAAATGTAGTTTGGATCCACCGAACCATTAAAAGTATATAGTATAATTATATCAATTATATTTTTGATTTTCATAACTATACCATCTATCAGTGAATACATGTCCCGCCCATTTTTTTATTTAAAATAATAGTAATTATTTTTTCTGGGTATAATTAACCCTCCTGTGCACAAGGACGAGTATACTCGTCCAAATAACATTGTTTCAATATGGGAAAACAAAAACTCGTGCTCAGGAGCGTTAAATGTAGTTTCTTTGGTTTCAACAATATCCTTGGAAATGTATGTGTCGGGGCTCATTTTTTATACAAAAAATGTTAAACCTCAAAAATTATAAACAAATTGACTAGAGAGCATAGGCAAACTTGAAAATAATTAAAAAATTGAAAGAAATATTCCTAATAGTGTTCAGAACACCAAGGTTTGACGATTTTACCGGGAACGGCTCTCATTGTTATAATAAAACGCATATTGTGATACGCAGAGAAAAATACGAAAGCATTTTAATATTAAATGTCATGGTAATTTACTGTTAGTTTACCAATACTACTATGAGGAATATCTAATACTATTTCAATGCTATTCGAAAGTATGTGTAATGGTATCAGATACTGCTTGTAGTAGTTAACTTGTATTTAAGCACTGCACATATTACCTTTTAGCTCTGTGTATTCTTAGTGCATCTAATAGTGCCCTAAATACCAAGGCATGACGATTTTCCAAGAGGGGACTCTAATGTTTATGATTCAGTGCATATTTGGAGTTCATTTGTTTATAAATGTCCTCAATACGACGCTTGATTACAAATAATATGAATAGTCCTAAGGAAAATTGTCTTGTCAGAATATTAATCAATGATAAAAGTTTTTCAGATAAGTTTTGAATTACTTCAAATTTGTGTACACTCTCTAGGTCGATTTGTTTATAAATAATGGCCATACCTTGGTGTGCTAGACACAGTTATTAGCATTGCACTTTTGGAATTATTTCATATGCTTTCTTATATGCGGTCCATTTGTTTACAATTGTTGAGATTTGTCATTTTCTTCTAAACAATGACCAGCACACCAGTATAGATTACCGTTACTTTTAATAAATAACAGGCGGGAACTATCAACCCTTCTTACAAAGACTATGCCATTTGCATATCTATCCGCAAAGACCAGTAGCATTTGAAATGTTGCCGCAAAGAGTATGTAGTCTTCATCAATAATCGTCAAATGGTTCTTCGCATGTGTTTTCAAATATCATAGCCTTCGTAAGAGGTAGATGTTGAGAATCCTTGTCGGCTGTCATGGCGCTCTGGCTGCTAATTTCATAAATGTCTTTAAGAAACGTAGACAACTTACTCGTTGACCCCGTTACGTTAATGAGGATATATTATCAAAACATTAAACAACTGAATATGTTGGATTACAAAGAATATAAAAATAAATATATAAACCTTGTTTAAAACTGTCAATTTTTCGATCTTTATATATATACTTTATATTGATTTCTATGTTTACATTAGCAACCTGAATATATGCTCATGTAGGATGATATTGAGCTATTTTCTAGACCTAGAGATTATCAACATTTACAAATGACTTTTTTTTATTTAGCAAGTCATCATGAGTCTCAAATGTAAACATGAGGTACGAGTATTAGTCATTAATAATATGAACAATTATTTTGAAAAATTTCTAGAATAAGGTGATGTTATTATACATTACGCAAACAACACCAAATTTCGCGAGAACTCAAATGATGAAATAGTACATGAAAATAAATGACGTCCCTGTTTTTTAACATAGAAGTGAGAACCATATATTTAGAATATTTTTTATATTTAATTTTAAATGCCATTTTGTGACATATTTTATTTAAAAAATTATAATAACAAATACATATTTCATCATAAAACTGTAAATTATTACTATAATACGATCACTTCTTAACAGATAAGATTAATACTTAGACGCATTACGCGTTTGAATGCAATCTGACATGCAAATATTGCATTCTTATCATGTATTCTCATATTGAGTGCACACTTAAGTTTTGTTGCACCACTAACAAATATGCAGAAATATGAGAAAACACAAATTTTACATTTACTTTTTCGTTCTTTTCTACCAAAAATGTATAACAAAATAATTTAGTTTTACACTCGCGTGCGAAGTACCGTTTTATGCACATTTGCACGATGAACGGGAAAGGAGACATCTTGATCTTATTCGCTTTGTTCATGAGAAAATCTCTTAATCGATGGAATTTTGAAAATTGCCCTCGATGCTAACTTAAGTTAAATTAAATACCGCACTTACATAAAAAATAAAAAATTACAACTTTGTGAATTTCAAATGGATTCCACCTACGGGTGCGAGAAGAAATCCTTTAGTATCATTTTTGTATGGGATGGTTGTCTTATCGCATGGTTCAATTCTATAGTTCTTTAAAATCTTGATCAGCCCTACTTTTGTTTGATAAACAGCAAATCGAGCGCCTGAAAGAAACGAATAATTTTGTTTTTATTACTTATAACATTTATCACGCTAACAAGTATAGTTACATGTAAAAATGCTACTCAATTTTTTTAAATTAATTTAAAATTAGGTTCAACGTGAAAACACATTTTCTAAATAATTACAGATGAATTTTAAAAAATTCCATTTATGTCGAAAAAGAAATTTTTGTGCGGGAAAAAAATTTGTTGTATGAATCAAAACAAATTTTGGCATTTTTTATTCCAGCACTACTGAATTCTACGCCAAATATTACGAAAGAAATAATTTTTTCAAAATTTTTAAAGGTGCATTTCATAGAGCTGATTTTGTATTTTGTATCTTTGAATTATTAGTAAGATTAAAAAGCATTGTTTATGTTTTTTAGCGAATGTTATTATCTCGTATCACATCAGAGATTTGTTTGCATAAATGGTACCACTATTTTAGCCTCTCTGCATTAACACTATAGTACGCGGAGTTTAAAAGTCCAACTAGAAGAATATCAACTTAAAATAATTCAAACAAAAATAAAAAGATGAAGTTGGTTCATTCGTAGCGATAATAAACCGCTACAATGTAATAAAATGTTTAAATTAACAATGTTGGCAGCTCACCAATGCAGTTTCTTGGACCGTCTCCAAATGGCAAAAACGTCATTGGATGTCGCGATTTGGAATTTTCTTCACTAAATCTTTCAGGATCGAAAGTATCAGGATCAGTATAGTGCTGAGCATCTCGTTGAATTGCGTAAGCCGGTACCCAAACCTTCATCCCTTTGGGAATTGTAACATTTGTTCCACGGAATGTGTATTCCTCCATTGATTGTCTCATCAATACAGTTACAGGAGGATACATTCGCAATGTTTCTAAACAAGGAAAATGAGCTCGTTTTAAGCATTACAAAGAACAAAGAATTGTCTTAAAATTGTCTGAAACGCTAAATATACCGTTAAATATTTTGTGTAGGTAGGACAAACTCTTAACGCCCTCGTATGTCAATTTCCCCTCTGCTTTTTTAAGATATTCCATGAGTTCTTGACGAGCTTTAGTTTGAATCGATTGATTAAGGGCCATCTCATATAAGGCGTTGCTCATTGTTGTGGACGATGTTTCAAAGCCAGCGGCGAAGAAGACAAATGCTTGGGCAGCTACGATATCGTTGGTCATTTCTGAAAATTAAATGGTTCATAAATTGGAAGAAGCAGATAGAAAATGTAAAGTTCTATTAAAGCTGGCTACGTAATAAACTACGAATTTATAATTACGTGCATTTCATACAAGATTTAAGTTAACGTTTCAAATTTTTGTCAACTTTTGGTTATAAGTAGTATTTAGTTTCCTAAATAAATATGCAAATTTTTGACGCAATATTGTTTGTAATTTTCAAGATATTTGCAATAACAAATTAGTCTACTCTATATTTAATCTAATTATAACCTTTTGGTATTCTAATCACTAACGTAATTAGATTAAAAATATATTAGACTAATTTGTTATTGCAAATATCTTGAAGATTATCAACAATAGCTAATCAAAACATTGCATACTTATTCAGGACACTGCTGATTAATACTTATAACCAAAAGTAGAAAAAAATTCTGAGACATCAACTTAAATCTCGTGAAATTAACTTTTGTTTTTATTTTGTTGAAATTTTAATCTGGCGCATTTCGGCTTATTAGGAAACAATGGTTACTAACGGTTTAATCAGTATGTCTAATTAATCTTGATGATATCGGATAAGATATCAAAATTAGTCTGTGATAAAAAATTATACGGATCTGATCTCGATCTGTTGTACTTTTGTACATTATGAATCCATTCGCATCATCGACAAAGTAATAATGATTTCGAACTATCATTTAATATCTAAAATCCGATATGTATTTTTTTGGTCTATTTAAAAACATTAGAGTAAAAATTTGTTTGTAATTCAACCATAAAGAATTTTGGTAGTTGTATTATTTGTGATTATTTATGTTCAATAGCCATTGAATAATAAAATGATTACAAAGAAATATTACCGATATCAACTTTCCCAGGAATCTCCTTTAAGTCTCGCAGGAGATCGACGAAGTCGTTTCGCCGAATATTGTTATTTTTTCGATATTCCATTGTTTGACTGATGGTACCGATAAAGAAGTCATTCATCTCTCTATCATACATAATTGGTTTTAAAAAGTCGTACAACCAAGGCATGGCATTTTTAATTGTAAATTTCATAGCCTTCCATCTATCCATTTGGAATACTTTTCTCCCGATTCTACGGAATTCACTGTCCTCTTCACCAAGAGAGTTGGTTTGTAATCCAAAGGCGCACACGCCAATGACATCAGTTGTAAATTTGGCTGTCAGTTCACGGCATTCGATAGGTTCATTCTTTTCCGTAATAGTTTCAAGATACTTTTCGAAATGATCGGAGCATTCCGTAAGTAAATAAAACATTTCCTTCAATTTTCCTGATGTAAATGTAGGTGACAATTTGGTTCTGAGTGGCCTCCATCGTGTAGACTCGAGAGCGAAAAGGTGTTGCGATAAAGGTTCAACCTTCTCGTGAATTTTGAATCCACGATTAATGAAAGACGTAAAATCTTTTATTAAAACGTCTTTGATAAGGTCCAAATCTCGAAGAAGCAAAATGGGGGTTCTTCGAGCAAACACTCCAACCATTGGCTCGCCTGGAAACGCATCGTATTGCAACTTTCCGAAATCACCAAGACTAATTGTATTAAGCATTAGCTCTTTGAAGTTGCCTACTACTGGTGCAGGTTTTGGCCCTTTCACGCCCCTACTCGACCAAAACCCAAACGTCGACGTGAAATAATAATAAATTGCAAGAATCACCGTTGCAATTGCAGCTAAATATTCGACCGGCCCCATGTTGAAGCCGATTACTTTACACCTATGTTACTGAAACAAAATAAAAACACATTCCATTATTTTATTAAAACTAGTACACACATAATTATATATCGATTACACTTCAAAGCATTTTAAAAATTTAGAACATTATTTACTACCACTGTCACGTTAAGTTGCACTTTTAAAATTCGTATTACCGTGTGTCTATGAGGCAATTATCGTAAAACTAACCAAACAAGCTATCATCGATTCGATTTAGAACTGAATGCACCTTGTATGCATCATCTTCTGTTCACTAAGATCCCGACGCGCAGGTCTTAATAATCCGCGTTACCATGACTGGCAGAAATTTGTCACTTTATCGTATGTGTACTGTCTCATCGTAAGTTTCACGTTAGGCAGGTTTTTGTAAACATTCAAGAAATTGACAATATACAATATAATTTCTTGTGTAGACATAACTCACATGTTAGCAGTAAAATTATTGCACAACAATCACAATTCTAAATTATTTAATTTTACCCTTGCGAAATGGGGCTAGTCAAAAGCACACACACCTAGTAAGTGTTAAGGAAATTTTATTATTCTGACTAGAACTGTGGAAAAGACTCGTATTTATATTAATGTGTAATATAGTACATGTTCCTATTAGTTATAGAAAAATTTATTAGTAATTCATTAGTATCCATTCACTTAGTAAATTCGGACATTATTTCTTGAATGATGCATGAGAACAGTTTATGCCCAATCTTCAGGTCAGATTTCTTATAATATATAATATAGAGACTAAAAAAAGAATATTCAGAAAATGATGCTTCAATTTGGCATGGGTTTATTTATTCTTTTCGTAGACTTTGTAATTAATGAACATAAATTAACGGTATTAGATAAAACTATTAACAACAAAAACGGTATGTTCTTACTGTTAACGTAATGATAATTAATTAATCGTAGTTATCTTTAAAGATGTTAATCCATTGGTAAACCATTTCTTAAATAGCATATCTGTCAATAAATACTTGTTATTTATTTAATTATAACGATTATTTCATTCATTTTTATAGGAATCTGTAAATGGCAGGAATTGAAACGTCAAATTTCAATTTTATTTTACAAATTGATTCAAAAAGTGTATATTCAATTTGATTAAGCAATTTGGTTTACGGGTGTAGGCTTTGAAGATAATATAGTGTTCTAAAAATAGTTTGATTGTCTATAATAACGAAGTTTGCCAGAACTTTATTCAGAAGTATTTTTGTAACATGGTTTATTTTCCTAATGTTATGTCTAACCTCATTCAATTCAAGCCCGATCCATGCGAAAATAATAATTTGGAGATCAGTTTGGAAAAACTCTGTCATATAATCCTAAATTTTAACTAAGAAGCTTTAGTGAGATCTCGGTGTTCGAAATTTAAAATTAAGATGAAATAGGAAGTTTTTGAAATCCTAAACGATAAAAGTATCATCTTATTAATAATTATTAATTATGATTAGATTTGGGTTCCGAATGCTCGAAATTTTAGTTTAATACTTAAATAACTTTTTGAAGTTCGGACTGAAAACAATGAAGAATTAAAGTGCCCAAGAAAATGCAAGAAATGACGCATTTCCAAACACAATATATATGTACTAATGTATACATTTTATATTTTGTATCTAAGAAGGAGAAAATACATTTGCCGTTTATTGGTATAACTTTGAATTTTTCTAAAAATTAAAGGATGGCAAATAGTATAATGGATGTCAACGAAATTGTTTGCATGACCATTTTTACGACAGGTTAGTAGACATCGCAAATTGTGATTAGAGGTTACTATTCTGATGAATTAAAGAGATTGCCACTGAAATTTAAGTTTTTTTTAGTCATACCATCTTGCAATTGTGTTTCATTTGAGAAATTTTAGTTATATTTCGGAATTATTAATTATTTTTGGTAAATTTCACCTCTGGAAATAATTTTATAACATTTTTGTAAAATATAGTGTCTTCTTTTGTAACTAAATTCGCTTAGTCATTTAATATTGGCTATTACATCGGTATGTTTTCTAAAAATTGCTAATACTGCAGTTTTTATTATTTCAGTTAGAAAAGTATAGGTAATGATGATAATGATCATAACAATGATTAGCAAAATTTCCTCAATTCTGCAGATATGCATCGAATCTTCTTTCAGAGCACGCAATTGTTTTCTTTGACTCATTGTTCAGTATAGTTTTTGTTTGTTTCATCATCTATGCAATTTTAGTAATACTGTTTATTCGCCATAACATTTGCAACAACATGTGTAGATCTACATGTGGCTAATTATTTCAATACAACATTATTTTACAATATTAGATTTGTAATAAACAGGCTATGTTTAATATATAACAAATTAACCACACCCATTTTTTATCCTAGCGGATGTTTAAGAGTACGTTTTTACCGGAAACAACTTTGGTAAATTAATAATTTAAAATCTGAAACAAAAAATGAGTAGAATGCATTTGCGCCCAAGTTAAAACCTTTGAAATAGATTTGATAAAATCTTGAGGAAACCTTTATAAAGAGTTTATATAAAAATTACGTTATAAGTTGTATCATTAAAAGTGATATTATAAAAGTTTTCATATTGATATACAAATTGTATAAATTCTTGTAAAAAATAATTTCACTATACGAATGCACAACATTTGATTTTAAAAATTCGGTACTTATTTTCGTGTTAAAAATCCATCCAAATAAAAGCATCCGCAACAATTTCGTTCTCCATACCAACCAATAAACAATATCTATCAGAACTATTTTGGTTGGTCCCAGTTAGAGTCATGTAACTAAAAGAATGTTTACTGGAGTGAAACCGAATCGGTCTTTATTAATTTGAACCAAGTAGTTTAATTCCTGCAGTCTTACTGCGTTCATAACCTCTTGTTTGTAACTGATCCGGTTTCATTCCAGTAAACATTCGTTTACTTACATGATTCCATCTGGGACCAACCAACATAGGTCGATATTGTTTACTCGTTGTAATGGAGAGTGAAAGTGTTACGAATGCTTTTATTTTCTAAAGAAAGCACGAAAATAAACTTTTTACACGAAAATGAATGCCCGATTTTTTTAAAATCGTACTAAATTTTTTTTTTAAGTTGTATACATTTTGTATATCAATATAAAAACTGTATAACAATTGTTTTTATAAAATCTTTATCACACTTTTTGAACTGGGTGCGTAGGAACGATGACCTCTCTTGATAAACACATAAAACTCTTCTGAAGTTCAGATTTGTCTCATGACATTTTTATTCCACTTTCTTATTAATATACATTAAATAGAGTTAGTTTTAACGAATGAATAAACATAATTCACAAGGTATTATAAATTATTGCGCTATAAAAATAAGTACCTTATTTTAACTTTAGTTTCTGAGACGCAATATGTCTTCCTCCAAGACATTTATAATGCATAATATGGCTCGTAAGACACTGGATTCAACAATATACAGTTTACATTCCTATTAATTCGCAGTTTTCTTCACTAAAAAGCAGTCGAGAAGAGTAAAAATAAAATATCCATAGGTGTCTTAATCATTTACAACCATTTACATTGGCATGACTGATCCTTAAGACTATCACTCTAAAATCCTTAAAGTGAAAATTCACTGCATAACAGGGAAATCTCACTTTTAGATATAGTGCCGATTGGACCAATCTCCTAAAAGTGAAAATGTCACTTTATACAAAGTGAAATTTTTCTGCAAGCAGAAGCGAATATTTAATATATGTCTAATATTATTTACATATTTTAGGATAACATATGTTTTTACTCGGACAAACATGCATCGACTAATTTCCATAGATTACCGACTATCAATGTCTATTGTCCCATTCGGTAATCTCAAACATCGAGTGGTTCTGGTATGATCCATTTAGAACGCGAATTTCTTATATACGTAATTAATCGCATTTCACCGCTTGCGAAAATGACACTGCCTAGGGTGAATGTGTAGGATAAGATACATACACGCCACCAAACGTCGAGCCGCACGCACTGTGTCATGCAGTCGATTTCGACACGGATTCTAACCTCACATTTTTGCTAACTGTATTCAATACCGTGAAAATTGCACTTTTATAACAGTGAAATTGTCACTTTCATAACAGGGAAATTTTCATTTTACTATAAGTGAAAGCCACTGTATTGGAGGGAAATCTCGAAAAACGGCATTTCACTTTAAGTAAAAGTTACATATTCACTTTTAGAATTTTAGAGTGATAATAAAACCATAATCAATTAGCAAATAGTTATTTTTGGTAAATAATTTACTTATGTACACTCTTAATGTTGTAAAAGACTACTTTTCTATAATTTGCACACACTCTAATTTAGTACAATAAAATATAACGATAAAAATAAAGGAAACTAAGTTTTCATAACAAATCAGATTTTGTAGATTTCAAATAATGCATGAGTGTGTTCCTCACATAAAAATGCTGCAGTCAACACTTTTTAAATTACCGTGCCACTTTACCAGAAAAACACTTTTTATACAATTTGAAAATACCCAAAATCTATTGATATTTTTTTGTTTACGGAAACAATTTTATTAATAAAAAAGTGTAATTAGTTTAAAAAATGGACACTTTTTATTTAACTCACGTTTCGAGGAACAGACAGACAGACAGACAGACAGAGAGAGAGACAGACAGACAGACATAGAGAGGGAGAGATTCCCAGTAAAAAACGTTTTACAAGCAATTTTTGCACGAGCCACCAAATGTGCAGCATTGTACCTTCAAGTTTTATATTTTAAATTTGTGTAGAAATAATTATTTTTTATCTCTCAGAAACATAAGGCCTCGAACCGATTAAAATCGAACAAGAATTACAGATTCTATAAGGTTCTGAAAATGGATAAGACATATATTTTGTTCATAATTTTAAAGTTGCTCAAATAAAATGTGCGTTTTTTAAAAATTGAATGGCACAAACGTTCGCTATTCATATCAGCTAAAACAAAAAAAAGTAACTTTACGACTGGGTGTAAGTTAAAAAAAAATTGTGTTCCTTAAATGTCAAATATGAAAAGTGTCGCGGAATTACTCATATATATTTGATGTCATGCCATAAATGAGGTGTAATGCACTGATTATATACATTTAAAATATAATTATTTGCATACTTCAGCAAATTCATAGAAATAATTGCTATACAAATGTCTTAGAAATGATTACATAGCGTCGCTTACGACGAATATTACAGTAAAAGATAATTGTTATACTCATTATCCAATAGACAAATGTCATTCTTAGTCAGTGGAAAAGTAACTGATTTCCATAAAAATATGCACAAATATACTGCTTAAAAAATGTAACATTTTACCTCTCTACTTTTACTATTTGGAATTATTAAAGCCTTCAGAATTACTCCGTAATAATAAGTAATTCTACACATATCCTATTTCTAGTCGCAACAAAATATTTACTTAAAATAATAAAATATTTTCTTAATTTAAATACACATTTACTTGCCGGATAAAATCAAATTAATATTTAGTTGAATTAATAAACTATTTTTCTATTATAAGTAAATATTTTATTGTGACTATTCAGGAAAATATTTACTTGAAATTATAAAATTTTTTTTCAGCATATTCTCCTATAATTTTGGAAATGACACTTCGTCACAACACATTAATATTAACCCAAAACGAAATACAAGAACTAAACTACAGGAAAACGATCAAATATGGCCCATAATTGTCAAACTACGTAGTTGGGAACAATGGAAGTAGTGGCTGAATTATTACATGGCGTTGCATTGATCATAATAATATTTCATCAGTTTGGAGCAGAGTTGTAAATATTTGTTACTTACATGAAATTTTCGCGCGACTACAGGACTTTTCATAAACCAGCCTGGACTCTTGCAGTTACTAGTTTCGACTGCTTGTGAATGTATAATAACTGTTGTACTTCCTCTCTGTTAATCAGTGTCACGGTGACGCGACACGTGCATTTGATGCATGCGCGATCACAAATTCCTGAAGTCCACAGAAGAAGAGTAAATATCTATTTTAGATAAGATATGTTTACCGCGCACTAGTAGAGTATATACGGGGGCTGGCTATAGGTAGAACACGATATAGCTCAACGATACGGGAGCACTGCATGACTGGTCCATAAGACCTTATACACGAACGTTTGATTAACCACAAGAGCATGCAATTCACGACACTGAAACTTCCCAACTCTGCCGAGAGATGTACACCTAGATCGTTCATTCTTTAAATAGCAGTTGCTGCCGCAGCACGGTATCGCTGTTCCTAAATGATCAAGAAAATAGAACCAGATTCTAGAGACAAAATGTGATATTCCTAATTAGATTTTCGTATATACCCAATGATTATTAACTCTGTAATTGCGTAACAACTTTGCTGGAAAAGGAGGAACGATTAGTGACTAATTCATTTACGTAATGTTCGGAAGTAAACAATCTGTAGCAGTAGTAGGTACGCTTAAAGTACAAATTACCATCACTTCGAAAAACATTGTTGAAATATGATTTTCAGTCTACTAAATTAATAAAAATATATAGTAATTTAAATGGACCATAGCTATAACACAGCCCCGCAAAAAAATTAGTCCAGATGTGAAGGTCAGACTATGTCTATAATATGTCTTTTAAGTCACTGAATCCTAGTCCAAAGTCTATTTAACCCCACCACGTCAGGTTTTTGACATAACCTCAAAAAAAAAAAAAAAAAACTAAAAAAATCCTATAATTCGACCTTAAATGTTAAAATGGAGAATAATTTGTCCTCAGAAATCCATTCCAGGTTTCAGTTATGTTTTTGGCATTGTTGCAACCATATTCGAAATCCATTCAGTCCCGCCCAAGCGGCACATCTAGATATAGTTGTATTACGGGTACAACAACGTTTAAAACTTTATAACTTTTATTATAACCATCATACAAATGTTTATGTAATAAAGTCGTAAAGGTTGTATCAACCAAATGGGGAATATATACGAACTTTTTTCAACGTTGCATAAACGTTATTACAATTATGAATACAACTACTATGGAACCAATATAATTAATAGTCACAAATAGGAGTTGTAACGTTTATATGCACTTCATAAGACCTTAAAGATCAACCTTTTTAACTGAAATGCATCTAAACCTAACATATATTGACGTCGTTTTAACTTACAATACAACTGTTATACTACTAACTGTGAAACATTGAAAACATACAACAAATGTAAAGTTTATTATTCAAAAGCTACTTTATATGCACACTATCTTTTACCAGACACATTCATCTACATATATACATGTAGTAACATCAATTTCGAATTTACATGCATATCAACACATGCACAACCAACCTTTGAGGAATCATGTAAACGTTTATATAACTTGAATAGTGTATTACAATGCAATAAATGTGTATGAAGTTTTAAAAACGTTTTAATGACTTGAAGTACATATTACATACCGTTTAATAAGTTAGATATAATATCGCTGAAATTCAATTCGAAGCTCTATTCAAAATCCTGTGTTACCTTTTTGCTCTTCGGGCCGCTGAACGAGAATCCGAAGTTCATTCAACTTCAGTACGTCAGGATTGACTACTAGAATCATTTTTCGCAGTATCCACGTGTGATATTGCCATTTGAATCCTACTGTATGCTTTCAACTATTTTAAATTCTACAATTGGAGCAGAAAATGTTAAATCAGCTTCCGGTAGCAGTAAAAACAAGGATTTAGTAGCAGAAAAGTTTAGGAAAAATACGCGTGACTACTAGAATCAGTCATAGTAATTAGTTTAAAATTGCATATTAATTAAAGTTAATAAGGGAATATCGCTTAGGTTCCTATGCAATACATGGAGCATAAAATGGACATTTAATGTTACGAGATATAAAATTAAAAAATATAAGTTTATTTTAAAATTTAACCATCTTTCCTTTATTTGGTAATAGTGTCCGTTATTGTTCGATATGTTCTAGTACTTTCAGTCTATTGTATTGTTCAGAAATATCTCCTATACATCCCAGCAGTGACCAGGATTGTCTTATAACGGCCGATGGACTTCGGAAATATTATTGCCGATGGACTTCGGATATAGTTTTAGCCACCTCAAAAATATAACGCAAACATAGTATGGATTTTTAAGCGCAGATTATTCTTCGTTTTAAAATTTAAGGTCGAATTATAGGATTTTTTTTATGTTTTTTTGAGGTTATGTCAAAAACCTGACGTAGTGGAGTTAAAAGGACTTCGGACACACATTCAACTCTCTTTGAAAAATCTGTTTTTAGGGGGTTATAACTTTCCAAGATAATTTGCAAAAAAATGTTGATTGTCGCCCTTTGCAGCTGATTATTCAGCAATGTTATTGATTTCAAATAAGTCTATTTTAAGTATGTGGCCGGTATCAAAGATGCATTATTATTATTTTCGGTACGATTTCAAAACGCTACTCATACATGACGCTGGGATCGATTCCCAGTTATTGACTTTAACATTGTTAATATCGTAACTCACATTCGGTGCTACCAAAAATCATTTTAATAAATACATATATAATTAATCAAAATATTTCTACGCAGATTTACGTACATATCTTCGGGATTTTCGATTTAAGTGTTATTTTCATCCCTCACAAAAAAATGTACAAAAAAATAATTTCATTTAAAAAATCGATCTCTACAAAATTTACTTCGTATTCACAGACTGAGTACCTGCAATTGTCACTGATTAAGTCTAAACAATTTCTAAGGAAATTATTTGTACTTATTTCAGGTAAACCACTCAATAATACAGCTTCAATTTTAATGTTTGGAAATTTTAGAAATTATATTAAACTGGTATAAAAAATATTTTTATTACTTATCGACTTTTCTCATCAAAAAGTACAAAAAATGAAACGAAATAAGCCTAAGGGCGACTGACAAACTTGAAAATGGAGGGAGTGATGAAATTTTGACCGAGACGTTTGCAAAAAACTTATCTTTTTAATTGTTCACAAAAATTTCAAAAAAAGTTAAAATGAATATTTAACTTTTTTTAGTTTGCAAGTAGAATAACATATTTCATCATGACGATGATTCTTGGCATAGCATCGTACAGCCTTCGTGATTTGAGATAGATCCAGTCATGACTTGTTCAGTTTCATATCTGTTTCATGTTTTTTCTTTACAGAGTAAAGAGTCTCTTCACAGGCTTAACAATTGTCGCTGATCACAAACTCGGCAAGTTAAGATAATTAATAATAAGAGAATATATAGAATTGAAATTAACTATCAATAGTTCGAATAAATAATTATGCTTGACTTCATTACCTACGGCCTTCACTGTACCGTCAGGAATTTAACATCGTCAAATATTTACGTTTATGTGTTAGATAGCCTATGCATTTTATTGCTTTTTCGCGAACTGCGTATCGTACACTAAATGTGATTTGCTTATTATTAGTACGGAATTTCGAGACTTTCATTATACGCATTTTGGAAATCATTTTTCGGGGAACATTTTACAGAGAGGAGATTAAAATTTTACGTAATGTATGTTGAAAACATGAAAACGCTAAAAACTTGTTTGTTTTTAATATTGTAAAATTTACCGTTTAATAAGTTAGATGTAAGTTTTCAGTTAAAAATTATAGTTAGATAGTAATGGATAACGCAACAGTTTAATACATCGATCAATGTTGAAAGATTTGTTTGACGTTTACAGTATACCGACTACACTCAATCCTATACTTGGAACCTAAGAATCTATGGAGCTCTAGTTTAAACACTATATCATCCGCCACTTTTACCTGCTAATTACTCAAATCATGATGTAGGATCAAAGATATCAAATTAGAAACATGGAAAGTGGGATTCTCCAAAATTAAATTATTATATCATCTTACTGAAGCAATTATCACGTTTTCCACATGCCCTTGAGTATCCAATATTACTTTTAATCATTTACTGTTCAGAATATTCAGAAATAACTACGAAATAATTAATATTAAACTGCATGATGATAGTATTTGTTCAAAAAAGCCAGACATCGATACATCTTCATTTGAAATAATCAAATGTTTTATCTATGTATACCATGAAATACTATTAATTAATATTATTGCCCATATTGACGACAATTTACCTTCGGTACAAAGAAGCAACTTTTCCCGAACATTCTCATACAAACCCAACACATAAGACTGTCGAGATATTTTAATCGACAGTGTAAAAAGAGCTCATAATCATATTATAGTCTGAAACCTATTACTAAAATGTCAATGAGGAAATAGCTCTATTATCTCTATTAAAAGCCTATTTTCATAATTAAAATGACGTTATCCACGTTCTAGGAAATATTTTTTAATTTACTTAAGTTTAACGCGTGTATACCTAGATATGCGCAAGCAACGAGAATAAGATTGGGTCTAATGTTCGAGATCGAGATTGTAATGTCAAGGTCAAGGTCAAGATTCTCGGCGAGATCTTGCCAAGATCTCCACATATTATTTAAGTTCGTTTAACAATGTGAATAGGGATCGAGATCGTCGATTTTTGGAAATTGGAAATACTTTACGGTAGAAAATTTGATCTGTGCAATTTCAAATTGGTGAAATAAAAGTGAAAACACTAGACTGTAGAATCATATTCTATTCGGCCAAATGACTTGAACATTATTAATATGTGATAATTTGTGATTCAAACCTACTTTGACTTGAAATGCTAGCTGCTTCTCTGAACATTTTTTTTCAAAAACATATGAGTTTTCATTCTAAACAGGAATTTAATTTTGTTTAACTACGTCGCCGTCAAAAAGTGTAAAGTGAATTTTTTTTAGAGCGTTATTTGATGATTCAAAGTCACCAGGACTTCGAATCTTAGATGTTCGTCTAAACACGTTTTTCATTCGAAGCTATTTATTTTAGTAACTTAATTTCGTAAATACAGACTAGATAAGGGTGTACAGATACCAATTAACATAATAATAAATGACAATTAATATTTTTAACGTACAGTATACATGCGAACAACAATAATCAATTAATCTAGCGTTGGCGTGGTGCCTCGCTCGCTTCGTTCGCTCAGAAACTTCGACCCTGTGAAGAGTCGGCTATTCCTTAATACTCGTTCGTTTATTAACAGCTTTCAGTTATATTATAAAATTATACCGATATTTCTTTATGGACTGAAACAAACAAGAAGTTATCTTCTCTCTCTGCCACTAATCAGCTGTCAACCTTAGAATGATAGTGAAACACAACATGCTTGCAGTTTTCATTATTTTCAAAGATTTTTCGAATGCTGAACTATTTCTGAATATCGACGAATTTCTGAAACTCAGTAACTTTAACAGGCTTTATTTTTCGGGAAAAAGAAATTGTGTTTTTAGATACACGACATATTTTAAACGAGTACTTTCATACCGCATCTGACTTAGTGAACCGAACTTATCTCGTGATAACCCATGAGATTTAATTATACAAGACAAGTGTAATTTTTAAACTTAATTCATTTTAAAATTTAACTTGTTCTAAAGTATCTCAAAACTTGAGGTGCTCTGTCTATATTAATCCCGATTCGATGCGTTACAAAAATATTTTCGAATTGTTTTAATTATACTCTGAAAGTGATAGAATCAGACGTATTGAAAGCTATGAATGAAACGAGTTTGTGATGAACAGATCAAATTAAAACCAACAGAAATTATTTCAAAGTTTATGATAGATTTACTAAGGTTTCCGCATCCATTCCGATAAGGTATCCAAATATCGAGCATTCTATATAACGAGGTCCTACTGTAACGGTATAGAAATAGATAGCTATTAATTGAATAACGAATATAAAATAACACAGATATAAAGACAGCAGAATATTAGGTGTATTATTTAATTAAAACACTTTACATTAAATAGAAAGCGGGCAGTACACCTCCTCTCCGTTGTCAGCAATATGAATGGAATGCGTCTTTAATTAATTTTGATTCTTTTACAAGAGTTTTAAAGATCATTCTTGAGATCGTTTAAATGTCTAATGTATTAATTGTAAATTAAGGAGAGTTAATGTTAAATTCTTTGATAATAAATTATAACATTTTATCAATGTATGACATTATCACATTTCTCATTAATTTAGCGAAAGTAACATTCGATTATTATCGAGTTTCGCCGTTCTTCATTATGCAGGTTTCGAATTATGTAACCGCGTGATAATACATATTAATTAATGCAACATTGTTGTGAATACAACAAGCTAATAGTATACACATGTACACTGAACAAATTTTCCTTAACCCTTTGAGACCCACATTGCAAGGCATGTACTAATTATTTCAAAATTACGAATACGATGTTAGTTTTTCGAAATTCAAAATTATGGATCCAAAATGGCGTTCTTATAGTTTATAAGCAGAAAACCCTGAAAATCTACGAATTATTCACAAGTTTCGTGCAATTTTCCAAATACTGTCCGCTAGCTTGGAACTGCCATTTTGAATTTCGAAAAATTGATATCGGTTTCGTAATCAGCGACACCTAAACCCTCAAGTATGAATTTTAATTTTTTTCAAATTTGTAAAATTCTGTCCGTCATATTGGATCCGCCATTTTGAATTTCAAAATTGACATCGGATTCGTAATCAGCGACCTCGAAAACCCCCGAGCATAGATTTTCACGAACTTTTCTGACATTTTAAAAATTTTGTCCGCCATTTTAAACTCCGAAAAATTGATATCGTATTCGGAATCAGCGACCCTGAAAAAATAAGTAACAATAATTGAAAGCACAAGTTAACGGCCGAATTACGGAGGAAAATATTCAGGAAAATTTGTCTTTCATATATTGTTGATTAAATTTTTCCATAATCATCGATGGAAAAAACTAATAAATCAAGTTTGAGTAGACGTAATTCCGCACATTTCTAACAAAAATCATCTTTCTTGCTAAGTTAGCTATTACAGAGGTTTCACGTAGATGTTTATTCGACAACAATAATAATAACAACTTTATTGGCTTAATAAAATGGATACATCAACAAATTATACAGATGTGCAAAAGACCACAGCTGATGCTGTTTTACAGACTGACCTCACGTTATTAACAGGGAGGGAATTGAAAATATTTTTGGCAGTAAAATGCATTGCAAAATTTAAATTACGAATTCACTAAAAATACGACGAATTCACCACTAAACACTTCAGATTGCTCGATTATTAAGCTGCGTGTGAATATATTATATTATAATTTAATGTTTTTGTATTATACAGATTTTTTCATAACAAACTTGCAGTTTTTGAAACAAATTGAGTATTTTCTTTGGAAACGTGTACGGTTATAGTTTGAAGTTAAAATGACGATTTAAAAGATGCTTTATAATGCATCAAGAATTTCAATTAATTTCTATCCTTTCCCGAAAAATTCACATTTTACCATATGAAAATCGATTGAAAAGTATTCATAATAATTGTGTGCTCGATGTCTGAAATCACTTTCTGAACCTTTTCCAATCTTTCTATATTCCGAATTATTTTCAATATTTGCAGATGTATTGAAAATGTCTTCCGTGAATAATTCTGAACAGCTCCTTGCTTAACATTTTTTAATTCAAATGAATGACAAAGAAAGGTTATGTATCCATTATGTTTCAATTTCTAGGCGCTAGATGAAGTTTGGCGATTTCGACTACAATTGTATACAAACTTGTACAAACACTGGGTCCATTATACATAAGCTAAATTTCTGTTCTAAAATGGAAGTTAAATCATTTCTTTAAAATAATTCTGAATTAACATATAATAAAAACTCCCAGTGTATATATTCAAAAACGTGAATTAATACTCACAAGTAACACTACTAAGTGTGACACGCCGATTGGTCTGCAAATTGGCATATTTTCAGAAAAATAGTAAACTCCGAAAAATAATCGATACGTATTTTTTTATATCGGCAAAGAAGAAGGTTTAAGGGTTGAAACTGATCCCTGAATTGCTTGAAATCCCCTAAAATGTAGCATGCACGCACATATGAACTAAAACTCGTTTCTATAAAAGTTGCTATCTGAGGATTTTTTTGGTTCGCTGAATTTGATTCTGAAGTAAAATTTTCTATATTCAAAATGGAGCATCGAAAATTGCGGGCCAAATTTTATAAAAGTTTTTTTCGTAAAAAGTACTATACGGAGGTTTGGAGTCATGATTTTGTATATGAAAAACGAAAAACCTTTGTAAAATTTGATCTGCCACTTTGGTTCCGCGATTTTAATTTTTGTAAATATGACCTCAGATTCGAAATTAGCGACAAAAAAATCCTCAGACACCAACTTTTATGGAAATAAGTTTTCCTTCATATCTACGTGTATATTATACATTTTCGGGATTTTCGAGTAATTCAGTGATCAGTTTCAACTTTTAAACCCTCTTCTTTGCCGATAAAAAAAAATACGTATGTGTTACTTGTAAGAGATTCAAAAAGTGAATTGAGAAGAATTCAAAATCTGAATCGATTTTGGTTTACAGGGATTGATAACACTTCAATGTATTTCAAACAAGTAAACAAAGTTTTATGGGTTTTAATACCATTTGTTAGATTCTGTGAATAATCCATATTTTCAATAATTTCAAAACCTGATTTAAAAATAAACTCTTTTCGTTTTGAATACTTCCAAATAAAGGTAAACCTTTACAAAAAGGACAATATGGAATAAAAATTTCATACTAGGTCATTTTTATGTATTTTTGCCTCCTGATTACGAATTTGCCTCCACCCCCAGACCCCCTTTTTGTACTAACCTAACCTACCTAATCCATATTTCAAGAGATATCGACCCCACATCAAATTTAGAAACTTGTAATTTGCCGCAATATTCACAAATGTCTCAAAACCTAAACAATATTATGGACCGAACTGGGAAAGCTGATTATGATCATGTTCCCCCTTATTTCGCAGTATTACCGTTGATATTACGACTAAAACGCATTGGAACTTTTTTGTAGAGAATTTCGAGCTCTACATTTTTTGTTGGAAACATTTTTTTGTGACACTCGTAGTTTTCGAGATAAATGCAAAAAATTGAAAAAATCGCTTTATTCAGACAGTTTTTTCAAAATAGCGGCTTTAATTTGTCTGACCGCTAAATTTTATGATCATATTTGTAATCAGGAGGCAAAAATACGTTAAAATGACCTAGCACAAAATTTTGTTTTGATGTCCTTTTTGTAAAGGTTTACCCAAATAAATGTTCTTTACCGAAATCTTGTCAATACTCCTAAATCCTGAACAGTTTTCGAAGCATTCGTAGCATTCACAAAAGTATTCACCAAACTGTATGTAATCTATACTTCATAATTTTGAATACTTTGAGGCCAAGAAATATGATTCGAAAGAATTAAGAATGATTGAATTTTCAATACTTAATAATTTTTTGTTTGCTAGGAAAAGACTGTGCGCCCGGAAGAACTGTAAATGCATGTTCTTTCCGAATGTACATCCCGAAACGATTATTGAGTGACTCTGCAGTTCGGTGAAGCTGAGCTCGGACTTTTAAGAGTTTATTTTCCCGAGTGCATCGTAAAGAATCATCGGTTCTGGAAATGCTCGACTTTTTATGTCAGAAATGGTGCAGCTTAATGCGACGAGACTGTGCACCCTTTGTAGGTGTGCGTGTGTCTCGTTTTCCTGGTATATTTACTGCATGCGCGCATATATACCTGGGTCTGTTGGGACGGATCACCTACAGCACACAAAGGCAGTTCTCTCAAGAGGCCCCGCACTTCCCACACTTTGAGGGCATTGAGTTGAGGGCTTGAGGCCCAATAACGAGAGTCAGTATTGGTCGGTCGTTGGTGTCCGTACGATCGCATGCATTTGTCGCAGAGGTACAGGTCTGGCGCGGTCGGGTGGTGTGCTGTATTGTTCACAGGTGTTTGTTCGATCACGCGATCGATCAATCGAAGAGACACGAGAAGATTCGGCCTAAAACGGGGCCCCAGCTTGCCGTGATTCGGACCCCGTCGTCGACTGAGGGACGACGACGACGACTTTGCAAAATTCGCGAGCACGCGGACGTTCGGTCCCCGATGCTACGTACCGTGTCCGTGTCCGTGCGGCCCGTTTAGCCGTGGGCACCGCGAAACGGGACGACGACCAAGAAGATGAGACCCCGCCGCAGATATAATATGTAACCGAGTAGCTCACGGAAATTTATCCAAAATGGCTTTCCTGTGCCCCGTGCGGATCCGCCGTGGGAAAAAGAAGAAACGTAAGTTTTGTCGCTGACGGGAGTTTTCGATTCGTGCGGTCCGAGTGCGTTGAACGGTCGCGAAAGTATCACCTGTTGCTAACTTCGGGAACAACGCGACAACTTTGATACACTTTATTGCGCATTCCGTCTCTCCGAGGATATATATAAACGAGAGCGACTCGCTCTCAGATTTCTCCGAAACTTCAACCTACCAAATGACATCTGCATTTCTTCAAATTTGATTTTCGATTCTTTTTACAACTATTAGAAACAATTGTCACGGACCTTATGCAAGTCATTGGGAATTCACACCTTTTTGTCTCAAACACTTGCTCAAATTGTTATCATTATTAATGCATATTGAGAATCTCATGAGAAATTGAAACAATCCAGTAAACAAAAAATTATTAAGAATCATTAAAATTGGAATCATTCTTAATTCTTCGGAATCATATTTCTTGGCCTCGAAGTATTCAAAATGATTTAGAAATATAGAATACGTACAGCGTTAATACTTGTCAATGCTACAAATGCTTCAAAAGTTATTCAGAAAGATTCAGCAGCACTGAAAAGATTTCGTTAAAGAATACCCAGTAAACGAAAACGAATAGAAAGTTAAGAAACGCATGAAAATGATTAATTGAATCCGCTTTTTAATTCACTTGAATTCATTTCAATTCGTATTTTTAACTTTCTATTCGTTTTCGTTTACTGGGTAATTATTTGAAAGTATTGAAAACGAGAGTAGATTATTCCTAAATCAGGATTTAAAATGATTGGAAATAGGAAATTATTCACAGAGACCAACAAAAAGTATTCAAATCCATAAAACTGAATACTTTTAAATAATTTTGAATCATTCTTCGTTTACTGGGAAGTGCCTTATAGTTGTCATAAATAAACATTATATACATCTATTAGTCGTACAAGTATCGTACGGAATATGTAAAGCTTTATTACATGAAAGAAAATAATTTAATCTCCAGTTTTATGAGCATACAATCATGAATGTTTTGAGTTGAAATTTTATGGAAATTATATAAAAATCTCAATGAAATTGAAACTAGCCGCACATTCGTAGCTGCAGATTAAAAAAAAGAGTAGTTCTCAATGAAAAAGAGTAATTTTTTGAAAAAACAGCAACTCTAAGATGACCATTCACTCATAAGTAACAATAATTTAATAATTGCAATTAAATAAACAACAATTTTTAATACTATTCCGAATATGCGGCTAGTTTCAGTTTTATAAAATCTCATCACAATCAGGTAAATGTACAAGGTACTTGTTTCAAATTCTCATGTGATTCTCATGAGAATCCTACCTAAAATTTTTCACAAGGCACAAACAAATCCGTGTTTAAAATGTAGGCCAAAATAAGATCTTCTTAAAGTTTTAACGTAGTTACATTACTCTCGTTTACTAAGAAACACTAATTCCTACTTATATTTATTCGATATTAATTATGAGAAAAGAAATTATTAATTATGTTATCATTATTATTTACTTCTTTCATTGAAATACAAATTTTTTATAACACTATATATAAATAATACAAAATAACATGCATAGAATGCTTACTTCGCATGAATTCAAGTTTGATTGAATCTGTATAAGTGCTTTAATATTTCGCTAACATGTATTAAAAGAGTTCACTTAGATCTGCGGATTGATACATTTTACAGTGTTATTAGTAACAAAACCAAATTAAACTATTTAACAAAAGAGAGTAATTTACATTTAAGTAAATTACTTTTTATTAGACACTAAGGTCATTGACTTTATGTACCGATTATAATAAAAACCAGATTTAGTTTTATTGATATTAATGTGTAGTTGTTGAAAATAAGATCACAGTAAATAAAGAATAATTCATAAGTATTAAAGTAAGGAAATTCCTGAATTAATAAATTAATTAATTAAAACTTAATTAACTCTTATCCAGTTTTTGACAGTTATTTCCACAAACCAGGATTATTTTCGTGAGGATGCATTTTGTACATATTAAAATGCATCAAAAATCTTAAAGAATTAACGATGATCATTTTGAAATATCAATCACACAAATTTACATTTTTCTAAACAATTTCATGACGCTGAAGCTAGCAGTAGATTCACAGCAGCGGATTCAAGAAAACTGTGGATAATTTCTTATTAAATGACTTGCATTTAAACATTTTTAGACAAATTTTATACAAATAATCTGTTTTTGGCAATTTTAATGGCTGAAAACCACAGTTTTTTCGAATCCACTACTGCAAATCTGCTGCTATCTTCAGCGCCATAACAATTTCTATTTAAAAAATGTATGAATCATTTACATACAAGTCACAGAAATATGTGATTTTTAGGATAAGGATTAATTGAAGTTTTTAAAATTATTATACATTAACATGGTGGCCGCTGTCCGGGAAAACTGGGAAATCAGGGAAATGTCAGGGAATCAGGGAAGAGTCAGGGAATTTCAAAATTTGTCAGGGAAAAATAAACTATACAAATCTTTAAAAAGTAAAAGAAAGCACATAAAACTTTTTTATTTTTAATTTAAAAGTAAACATAAATAAAGATTGGTATAATTATAATGATAAATCCTACTTTATCATATCAATTGAAGCATAGATAATATAATAATTGGTGCACTTGTTTTATATCTAAAATTCTCCTCGCATGGCAAAAGTCGCTCAGTTTTTACTTAAGTGACTCTAACCAAGATAAAAAAGCGATTACAATTCTTATTAAATTTTTGTATTAAATAGGTAAACATTTGTTGTATCCTTAAGTATATTTGTGCTTAGTTTGTAGACTTATTTATTTATATGATTTGTAAATGTCGTTAAAAGAGGAATATCGGTAATTTTTATGAAAACAATCCAAAATATACCAAAACTGCACTGAAAATTTGTTGTAGACAAGAAATTTCCTACCAAAAGATAGTCCTAGTCTAGAGTTAATAGGTGAGCCATTTATTCTCCATCAAATAAAGTACTCTAAAATATTTTCGGATTTTTATGCTTTTTTTTTAATGGCCAAAAGACTTAAAAAAATAACACCCGTTCTAACAATTCGAACAAATTAATTGAGAATTGACCGAGAATTTTCTAAAATTAAGTGATTTTTTTTTGTATTTTTTTTTTTGTTTGACTTATTTCACATATTTCTCAATCAATTTTATATATATATATCTTTAGTATTTTCTAGGAGACCGTCTATAGTATTTAGAATTATCCATACAGAAGCCCGAGTTTTTAACAACTGATTCAGTCATTTTTAATTTATATTTTTTTGTGAAAAATCCTACTTTATCAGAAGAACACTTTATAACTCCGTAAGATGAAAGTTTAAGAAATGTAATTATTATACACTTTGATCAGTTATGAAGTAAAATGATGCCAAAATTCGTCAATAATTTGTATTACTACAAAATATGTATTTAAAAATAATATTTGTTGTTGATTGAAAACGTAAAGAATTTATTGAAATCGTGTAGCTGCCTTTAAAACATTTTTATCCGTATTATTTATTTTTTAATAGATATTATTAAAATGGTGGTCAGGGAAAAATCAGGGAAATGTCAGAGAATTTTTTTCGACAAAAAAGCAGCCACCATGATTAATGCACAATAAGTATATTTAAAGCCAATCAAAATGAATCATGAAGAATAGTGATACATTCTTCTGTGAACAGAAAAGGTTTATGTGCATTTTAGTTCATACTTGAGAACCCCGTTGCGATTTAGTCCCATTTGGTTTCACAAAAGTCGACGTAAAATAATATAAAAAAAAATACTTGGGAACCCAGTAAACGAAAATTCATTGGGATTCTATTTTTCAATTGAAATTCATTCCAGAAGCTCAGAAAGTCAATTGAGAAATAATAAATCAAATGAGTTTGAATGAATTTCAATAAACTTTGAATAAATTACTATGAATTTCAATTGGAAAATATGTGCTCAATGAATTTTTGTTGACTGGGAAAGTAAACATGGTTAGAAATCTCATAGACAAGAGCAATCTAAACTTCAAAATTTGTTACGTTCTTTCCTTATATATTATTAAAAAATCATATACATGCACTCATAAATTCAATAAGTATTTATTATACGTATGAAAATATTCATGTAGAGATATATGTAAAGTTCAATTTTCACAGAACCATGATAAATTACATTTCTTTTTTATATATAAACAAATATAAATAAACGTAACACATTTCCTTTAAGTCTGAGCAACCACTGTAAAAGAAAGATACAAACCTAGTGAAAGGAATAAAATAATTAGGTATGGATAAGAATTAAAAAAATATTAAATGACAAGGGTTTTGTTAAATTGAAATATAAATTTCATTGATAAATTAATAGTCGTCAAAGGATTATTAGCATGAATAATTAATATTTAAGCTGATCACGTATTCATTACAATTCCTATTAGCATCTTTGTAGTTATTTCACAGCAAACAAAAAACGATTGATTGAAAAAAATTGTGTGATCGATGTCTGAATTCAATTTCTGAAATTCTCCAATTTTACATGAATAAATAAATTAACGTTGAAGTAACAGTCACCATAATATATCTAAAACATAAAAATCACAAAAACAACAACGAATTTATTAAAAAATGTCTAAAAAGACTCAAATATAAATAGATTACAAAAACAACATTTAACTTTTTCGACTCTATTTCATAGCCCTCTTCAGAAAAGTATCATAATGTTATAAAACAAATGAAAATTAAAAATGTTGGTATACAAAAAAAAAAGTTTTTAACATTCATTTGTAATGTTAAGGACTTTTGTTAAAGCTGTTAAAAAAAAATTCTTCCACATTCAGTAAACATAGTACGTATCTTATTCACTGTATTAACAAATGGTTATTTTATATAGAAAGAACTTCACAAATTGTTTTACTTATATTGAAATTAAAGGTCATTATTGAAACAGGAAAGTTTATGTGCCTGAAGTTCCAAACGTTTATTGAACGGTTTTCTAATAATCCATTGATGATTTATTAATGATACGAGTATCTGAGAGGTATTTGTATATTTGGAACATTGATAAATAATCATTTTCTACCTTATGCGGTTGTAAACAATAAATATAATATTTTTTTAAAGCATATAACTGTAAGTCTGTTCTAAACATTCGTTCATTTAACGTTCAGAACTTAAGGTACATGACAGTTTAATAAATTACGTGCTTCTATTGTTTAATAAATGTACTGATTTCTAATAATACATTGTACAAATGTTGATCGAAATGTTATTAAAGAAGGACATTATAAATTTGAGGGAAATTAGATTTTTCAAATCTAATGTTAACCGCCTTTATAGCATTTTTTTTTAAATAAAATAGTTCTATTTCTTTTCTAGTCTATTTTAAAAGAAATTTTAAATCAATGCGACAGCATTTCGGGAAGTAGTAGTTACCGCACAGATTCTGACAAATTTGAAATGACGATTACAATTCGAATTCGTTAAAAATAAAATTTTTATAAACAGATCCAATTTGAGTGTACCTTTGAGAATATTTATTCATAATTTCTAGACGATATAGTAATTTATAATTATTTGTAACGATTTATAAACGTTGTTGAAACGGAAAAACTTGGTACTTTTTTCATTCTAAATCTTCCGTATCGAAAACAGTGCAAGATACACTAAAAATGCACTGAACCTTTTTTATAGGACTCAAAATTTCCTAAAAAAAAGTCAGCAAAAGCCCTAGTCTAAAGTTAATAGGTTATCCATGAATAACGCTGGAATTTTGTCTTACAAGTTAATTATGAATATTTTAGAATTTCTGTAAAATATGATGCATATTCCATCGTTGCTCGTGGTTAAGCTATTAACTTTAGTCTAGGGCCATCACTGACTTTTTTGCAGTAAATTTTGTGCTCTACAAAAAAGTTTGAGTGCATTTTTAGTGTATCTTGCACTGTTTTCGATACGGAAGCTTTAGAATGAAAAACGTACTAAGTTTTTCCGTTTCTACAACGTTTATAGATCATTAAAATTAATTATTAATAACTAAATAGTCGTAAAATTATGAATAACTATTCAAAAAGGTGTAATAAATGTGTATCTACTTATAAAAATGTTCTTTTTAACAATTTCGAATGTTAACCGCCATTGGATACTTCTCAAAATATTGAAATCGAGAATGTTTAAGTTTTGTTAATTCTTACAATTGGAAATAATTAATGAATTAACATTCATTCAATCATTATTAGATTCTGATTTAAGAATAAACTACACTAAATAAACTACATTTTGAATACTTCCAAATAATTGTTCTTTACTGAAATCTTGTCAATGCTCCAGAATCATTTTAAATCAATTTCGGAGCATTCATACCATTTACATATATTCACACTGAATACCGTCTACTCATTAAACGAAAATGGCTTGAAAAAAATTAAGATTTTAAATTTTACCGAATACTTGAATTCCATTCCTAAATCTAGAAATTGTCCATTAATTATTTCCAATTGTAAGAATTAACAAATTTAAACATTTTCGATTTGAATACTTTGAGAAGTATTCAAATAAATTCAACTTTAATTAGATTTTTTAAATATTAACATATATATTCCAGAAAGACATGTTCAATATATCTATATAGATTCAAAATAATTCTGAATTCAGAAAGATTGGAGAAGTTTCAGAAATGGAATTCAGACATCGATCACTCAATTATTTAAATACATTTCAATCAATTTTCATTTACTGGCTATACTTAATCGTTTTGAATATTTTGAATTCAAGAAATAGCATTTCGAAGTATTAAGAATTTTAATAATTTCTCAGTGCCTGAAAATACTTGTTCAAGGGTTAAGAAAAATATTTAGAAATATTAAAGGTTCAATGCTTTTCAATAATTTTTTGTTACTGTGATTTAATTCACTACCCTACAATATAAAATCTAATAAATGTTTTTGGTTATTCCGTTTGTGTACTCCAAATGTATAACATTTAAAAAGTTTATGTTTAAGCAATTTCTTAATGGGCAATCTCTTTTTAGAATGTATACAATTTTTCTTAGAAAGTTAATATGTTTAATACATTCCCAATTTTTGTCAGAAATTATTGTTTATTGTGTATTTTATAGATATTCATATTTATAAAGTGGTATATACCTTATATATGCCAAGTAAATCATTTTTAATAATTCAAGTACAAGATATAGTATTTCGAAGTATTAAGAATCATTCAATTTTTAAAACTTCTTAATAATTTTTTGTTTACTAGGCAATCACTTTCTCGACTTGAAAAATGACATAAGCTCTTTAAATGCATATTGTTTTTCTCTTATTGAGAATTTTTGTCTCATATTAAGAGAAAATTTAATATCTTTGTAGGTCATATTAATTATTGTTTGACAATATTAAAAAACTTAGAAAAAAATTTAATTTTTTATGTACCGCTAACATTTTTCCGTGTTAAAAACTGAAGATGTGAACGAAGATCCTAATCATTTCTTCTATTCCAAAAAACACAGGAACAAAAACATAAGGCAAAAAAGACAAAATGAACGTAAATACTTTTAGTGAAATTTAGTTAACAATGATATTTTAAACAACTCACAATGCGTTCTGTATTTCAACTGAGAACAGTATATTGCAGTAATTTTTAATAACTACATTGACTTTTATCATCACTATTGGACTGTACTTTTATCTTAATTTATGGCTGAAGTAAAAATGTATGAAATTTATTTTCCAAAGTAAACAACAATAAGTTCTATACCATATAAAGCCATGTATACAACTTTGTACAAATATAAATCAAGAACTTTCTTATTGAATATATGTACACATACAAATAAATATTTGCAAATAAAGAAACTTGCATACTAAACTTGTTTACATATTATCTACTGGAAGAGGTATAATAAATTATGAAACGCTATTCAAAACATTGTAATTTTTGTAAAAGTGTTTGATGTATAAAATTCAAATCATTTTGGAAGATTCCTTATAAATAAAGTAATTAAAAATAGATTCATGACTACAAAATAGAAATAAAAAGCCAACAAAAAATTAATATGAATGTACCTTAACCGAGGCGTTCTTTCTGAGATGCAGTTAGAGGAGTACTGCATATATTATCATGCTTACGAAAATTATCAGAAGGCTTTTATCTGAATGTCACAACTTTTTACTTTATTTTGAATTAACGAAAAAATATTGTAACATTAACTGAGTTTCCTCATATTCAAAGTTAAAAATAAACTAAACCGTAAATATGTTATCATTAACAAAGCAAAAAATTTTAGTCTAAGTGATTCTATATTTTACTATGATTCTTAACACTAACATGATAAGTGAAATACAATTCAGAAAGTATAAAATACTTGAAAATTGTTGACCAATCATCAGTGATACATAGTTTTCGCAGTAAAGATATTAATAGTCTTTATAAAAATACAATTGTGTCACCAGTGACTTAGAATCATAATAATAATATGTCTGCTATCAAGGTAGTAAAGTTTTGTAATATCACACAAATATTACATTTTAATTGTTTTAAAAAAACATTTAATATTTTTATAAAAATAAGAAAGGTCGTAAGTACATACGAGCTCTTTAAGGGATTTTTTCAATAAAAGTTGAATATATTATTAATTACACTATATTTTCAAACTATTTAAAAGAAAATATTTTCATTTGTTTTATCCATAAAAACTTTCATAAAAATAAAACAAAATTTAAATAGGGTTTTAAGATAAGCATGATTTCTTCAATAAATATAAATTTTATGGGCTCTGCCTATCACTTGAAAAAAAAATTAAAAATTTCTTTGTTCTTCCTTCTTCATGAGTTTAAAGACACTATCACTTTTTAAAATTAAGACTTTATTTAAAATTGAAAACATACAAAAAAAAATTTGTTTAAATTATAAATAAAACTTAAAACTCT
Source organism: Trichopria drosophilae (assembly GCA_030407085.1). NCBI lineage: Eukaryota > Metazoa > Arthropoda > Insecta > Hymenoptera > Diapriidae > Trichopria > Trichopria drosophilae. The sequence continues at coordinate 55,189,702 of CM059583.1, forward strand.
TTAAAAAATATATACACAAAAATAAAACTTAACTTTAAAAGACTCAACGTTTTGTACCTCTTGGGTCCCTCTTCAGGAGTCAATAATTGAAAACTGTTTTTATTATATTTATAAAACAAAATTTAAATTAAAATGCATCAAAAATGAATTACTTTTGTTAAACATAAAAATTTTTTGAAAATGCAGATAAACTTTTCCTATGGTACACGGCAGTATTATTTATTACTCCCATTTTAAACAATTGCATGATGCCAAATATAATTTTACCAACAAATTAATTTTTAATGAACATTTATTTTGTCTATAGTAGACAATAATATTAGGTCTCTTTTTGGTTTTGTAAATGAACGGACATTAGTTACTTTTGATGGAATATCTATAAATTTTTATATTTACAATTCGGTCCCAGGAACTTTTGTGATTGATAAGTGTAATATATTTATTAGAAATTAATATATATGGAGTACGACTTCTTGATATACTATATTAATCTTACTTTAAATATACATCTATGTACTTACTTTTTATTCTTATTTCCATTATGAAATGACAAATGCGAAGCCGGAAGAGGGCAATTTAATTTTGTGATGTAGAGAGAACTCTGTTATCATTTGTCATATATCTTTTTCAGAGTAGTTTTGCTGTAGAATGATTTAGCAGTTATTATATAAATCTTATGTGATTATTCTGATTTGCATATTCTGTTATCGATTAACTGAAAAAATTATACAATTAAAATTTACAGAGGTCTATTAATATTTTTTGAACTTATTAAAGAATATTATTACAGAATATCAGTTCTCTTGAAACTATATAAGAAAACATTTCAAATAATTAAAAGAATAGATTTTGATCAAGTAATCGGAGCTGATGTCTGCAGCTTAATGTTTGTTATGCAAAATTTTATTTTCTATATTTGATGAACTGAAATTTTGCCAAGGATATCACTGACATAAATGGGCTATGGAAAAATATACTGTTAATGAGATTCTTACAGTGTTGAAGAGTCTTGTAAAGAGCATGTTAAAACTAATATACTAATTTTTATCAAATACTTGAATGATTATAACACTCTGGATAACATTTTTAACTTTTACTTTGTTATCAATTAGAAAATAATTATTCAGTCATAAGAAAGAATAAAATATTTTACGCGCACAAATGTTGCATTTGCAGTTCTGGTTGCCAGTTTTAGTCTCAATTCATAATTTGATCAGTGTTAGAATATTCATTATAATTTCTCTTTTTTTAAATTAATACTATCAGGATGAGAATATTACAAAATATTGATAGAACTTTTAATTAAAATTATTAGTTAATTATCAAAATATATGTTTTTAAAATACCAAAACTGCTTAAAATTTACTAGATGCAATATAGTTTAATATCAAATTATAAATGTTTAAATGTCATAACGCTAAAGTTGGCAGTAGCCAAGTCACGATGCAAGGATTCTATCATATGTTATATTAAACATCTTAGTGTAAATATAGCACAAAAGATTAATGTAAATACCATCTTGACTTATTAGAATAATTAGAATATCATCCTGTTGAATCGGCTGCTACGAAACCGCTGTTAACTGTAGCGTAACTCGTGTGTCAACTATTGCAATATAAAAGTAAAAGATTAAAATATAAGAATTTGAAACTAATGTTTCATTGTTTATTAGTATTATTAGTATATTTTATATTGATAATTTCTAAATTTGTTAAAAGATATATTGTATTAAAGAATTCATTATTATTATTATAATTTATTCGTTAAGGTACCTTATGATCAAAAACTATTGAAAAGATTTTTGTAACTTGAGATTGTTTATCTGAAGTCAATATAATTCACCTGTAACAATAATCACAAAATTGTTATTTTCTATAATTTCATAAGACTGAAACTACCTCACAGTTCTTGTTGACCAAAGACAAATAGCGTAAGAATACCTCAGGCTGTCCTAACAATTAAAGCCAAATATTATTAATATAATTTCAGTTAATTAATGAACTGCATAATGTGAAATAAAATTGCTACAGGCAATTGTTTAATCAAATAATTTTACAATAACATAAACGTAATATTAAACCAACTCAATATATTTAAAATTAAAGAAGTAGAGGACGAGTGAAATATTTACATATAATAAATAAATCGAATCAAAACATAGTATTTTAATATTATTTTTAATAAAATATATTTGAAAACCCTCAGGCTATCCTAAATTTATACAAAACTCTAGTCTTGTCTTTCTTGACTTATGGATCGCCTATTTGGTAAAAAAAATTATATAAGAATTCATTACTTTCAAAGAATAACTGCATCTGTTAATTTTATATTTAATAACTTATAAATTACCATAATTTTTCAGCTGGAGCACATAATTTTCATTTAGAGAAAGATGGAGTTTCACTTGGCGGAGGAATGGGCCTTGGAACGAGAGTACCATTACCTCCTGGTCGTATAACAGGAAGTGCCAGTATAGAAACGCTTGTGCGTGTTGGAATCGAAAAAGAAAACGGTCTATCTCCAGACAGTAAAATGGTCATTATCCATGATTTCATGCCATGCGTCGATGATGAACTTCAAGTCAAACGTGGTCAAGTTAGTATTTTCTGCTTTTAACATTAGGTTTGAATTTGCGAATCATTTTTTCAAAATCATATTATTTTGCAGGTTGTTAACGTTTTATATAGAGAAAATGATTGGGTCTATGTTATCGCGGCTGATACTAGAATGGAAGGTTTCGTTCCTCATTCGTATTGTGCACCTTACACGTCGCAACTTGCAGAATCGACATTGGCCACTCTTATGAACAATGTAAAAAAAAAACTTCCTCGTTCAATGGATGATGGAGATCTGACAAGTACAGGAAGGTCACAAGGGCTAGATGCTCAGCAAACAGACACAGGTTCCACGTCGGACTGTGAAAGTTATGCCCGTAATGTAACGACTGCAGATATTAATGTGAATAGATCTAATATCTCACAGTCGCAAAACTCAGTTCACACAACACAATCCCAGCCTGATGTGCATCCGTTTTTTAAAGTAAGTTTGTCTTTTCATTACCACTTACTCAGGACTCTCATTAAAACAATATAAATAACAATATTGTCTTTAGGACCCATCAGCTGGACGATATATTGTTTTGTATGCTTTTGTCGCAAGAGACGAAAATGACGTTAGCGTAGAACGAGGGGAGTTTGTTACTGTTCTCAATCGAGATGATCCTGATTGGTTTTGGGTGCTTCGCCACTGCGATGGCAATGAAGGATTCGTGCCGTCCGGATTTGTTTATCCCGGTCATGTTCTACACTCGTACGCGACAACACCAACGACGACTACTACAACGACAGTTCCTGGTGATTCCCATAACCAAGGTTAGTAGTAAAACATTTTGTTATTTCGTTGTAAAAATTCTTTATTAATACACTATACAAATATTAACTATACACGGATTAACAAAATACAAATTGTACGGTTGGGATTAGGTGTCGGCAATGGAAATGCAATGGGAAGCGAACAATTGCAAAAGGATTCAAGAGACTTTCGGGACGAAACTAATGGTACGGAATTGGTTGTACTGTACGACTACAAGGCGCAGGCGCCGGACGATTTATCCGTGAGACGAGCCGACTGGATATACGCGGACTTGGGGAACCAAACGGTTGATGGTTGGCTCTGGGCGTACGCGCCAAAGACCAGGAAGTATGGCTTCATTCCCAAGGCGTACGCTCGCCCACCCGCCATGACCAGTTTGTAATATGGATCGTAATTTTGTACCCTTAACTTTTATACTTATTTTCTACTATTACAAAGTTTCTATATAATGCTTTGTGTCTTCTTTGCCAAAATCGCCTCAATATCAAACAATTTTTTCCATCGCCATTACAAATATGAAATTAGTGTATAACAACATTCACGTTCAAGTTAGACGAGTCTGCTATTATGTTGTTAATTAGGCCTTCGTGCAAAATTACACAATCTCCTCCGAGAAACACTTCTCTTGGACGTTGTGCAGTTCGCAGGGAATTAATAGGGCCGGTGTATGTCAATGACCTGCAGCTTTCACTGTCAAGACTATCTACCGCCTATCGATGATATTCATGATTAATTTAATCGCCAACAATTTTTTGTTTTCATGCACTTACCTGAACGCTGCAGCGTAAAGAACTTGCATTGGTACACCCATTTTCCAAGCCTGCTACCCATACTATTATTACGTCACCTTCACCGTTTCCTTCTCCTCCAGCATAAACTTCGTCTTGTACAGCATATCGATTTATACAAGGCAAACGTGCAGCTAAGACTGGTAAAGGCAGTCGATTTTTGTATTTCGGATGAATGTGGCTACCATTAAATAATTTTGCTGCATGACCACTGTTAAAATAAAATTATAGCTGAAATGTTAAGTTGTGAAGAAACACCTAAATTTTAAACCAATTTCAAAACTAACACAAGTTTGCCAGAGACTAGCAGCAAGGCTAGACATCTACTCGAGTTGCAGACCAATCCAGCAAAGCTGACAATTAGAGTACTTTTAACACCTGGGTCGACACTCAAAATTGGTACTTCCGGATGGTCGAAAAGAAAGTGGTGTGTTAATGCGGAAAATGCAACATTTACAGCACAATCGAGGCGGGGGCATTGAATTGGTCGACGGGAGCAGTCCGCCAATTGTTTGCTTATATGCATCTCTGATGGAGTGATGTCTGGTTCGTCTCTGCGTGCAATATTACAATAACTTGGTCGTTTGAAAGTTACTTCATCTCTATGTTCATATTGCTCCTCGTCAGAACAAAACTCAGGAGGGTAATTTGGTGCTTCGTATTGCTTTGATTCAGGTTCTCGATGTCCACGACTACTTATCTGGGGTGCGTAACGTTCTTGGAATTTCTTATTTGTTATTCTGTCGCAAGGATTGTTTGAACTGCAGTTGCTTTCTCGTGAATTTAGGTTTGAATGTTGCGATTCGATACTATCCATACAAATGACGCAGCTCATTTCTAAATTAAAAAAAAAACAAATTAATACATTTATATATTATGTTAAAATGTTTTTAAAACCGACCTGATTGAATTGCATAGTGCTCTACGCAACGGTTGCAAACAACATGTCCGTGTGAACAAATGAGTGTTTGATCGAAACCTGGAATATGTTCCCCGATAGCCACATGACATATTGAACATGCAATAATTCTAGAATTTTTATATACAATTGCTTCGTCCTCGTCGTCTTCATCGACTTCATCGTCATCGACTGTTGGATCCCTCGATCTATAGAAATGCTTTTCTTGGTATGCATTGTCGTCCCCTGCTTGCTTACCTTGAATTTGTAAAAGATGCTCTGATTGCTGGCAATGTCGACGAGGCTCCGAACCCTGCACATTTTTAAAATGACAGAATATACCATTTAACCCTTAAAGCGACACCCTGTATAAAAATAACACAAAGCGCCATGTGGGGTCGTGGGAGACCCCAATCCGAAGATAATATCGTCCTGCGCGAACAGTTTTCGTTATTTCGTCTCTAACAAAATTACTGGATACTCTCCAAGTATCACTTTACCGCGTAGATAAGTTATCGTGATAAAAAAATTATTGGTGTTCGTTATAAAAAATGAAATACAAAAGTGACGTTTTTCACAAAAAAAATCGTAACTCAGCCGATTTTCAATATTTTGTCCTCAAAATTTAACTTGTGCCTCTTGAAATGTAGCTCTTTAAGATAAAAAATGCTGTAAAAGTGCAGCTTTAGAAGGGAAAAAAATGTAATGTTTATGTGTGGGGTCTCTCAGTACTCCCAGGGCGCTTTAAGGGATAAGAGCTTTACAGTAATTTTATATTATTTAAAATGTCAATTCAAATGATTGAGAACTAACGGTTACATTTTAAAAATACGAAAAGCACAAATCTATGAAGTTTAATGAAACACTTTATAATACATTGCTTTTTTTCTTAGAACATTATAGTTACATAGAATTGCTTGAAACTATATTATGAGAAATCAATAACTAATAAAGTAATTATTTTAATTTCGAGTTTTTGGCACAAATAAATGTACCTATGGAAAAGTCTGGAACATGACATTCAAAAGTGCAAATAAAACGAATAATGCAAATTTCGTAAAAGTGCACAAAAATTTTTTTAGACTCAATACAGTACAGTAGAACCCCTCTTATTTCAATTGCCCCTCTTATTTGAACATTTCGATACAGTTTACAGTGTTTACACCATCAAAGTTGTACAGTGTAAATACCGTTTAACCTAAATTTGCAAACATGTATAGTCGGTAGACTGATATATAATGAAATTTCAAATTAATTTAAAATTTTGCATCAAACTCATGATTTACATTATACAAATTATTGTGTATTTCAAGACATCCACCAAAATCGAAAAATCTTTCAACTAAAAAAAGTTAAAAAATATTTGAATTAAATAAAAAATAATAATAAAATTAAAAATAAAAAAAAAATTTTTTGTATACAAAGAGGAAAAAATTTAAAAACAAAAAATTAAAATTTGCTATGCTTCTTAATTCTTACTGAAGGATACAGAAATAGGATTCAGAAGTATTGAAAGTTTCAATGCTTCTCAATCATTCTTGGTTTGCTGGGTATCTTTGAATATGGATTGAACAAAAATGTATGGCCTATCCCTATATATGGTTAGAAAAGGATTACCGTGAGCCAGTGCATGGTCTATCCCTGAATATAGATAGAAAAGATTTAACTTTCTTATTCATAATTCCCGTTACTCCGTTATCAGGGATTCAGATTGTGGATCAAAAAGGAATGACAGAAATTCAAAATGTTTAATCCCTGGCAATCCTTTTCCGTTTGCTGGGTAAGAAACAAATCCAATATCAGCAGCTTAGTACTGAATTTGAAGTGATTTGAAGCTTTAATTAATCATATTTGCAAATTTGGGTTAAATATTGTCTCCTATATTAATTTCGGTCTTAATCACAGTGTATTTGGTTGTGAAACAAAAAATTATTGATATATAATTATCTGTAATAAATTGCATAATGTAAATTTAAAATGTTTATTTCTACACTCGAATGCAGATATAAATGACCATAAATAAATGCGAAATGTTGCAGTCTTTATTTATCACATAAAGGCACGAGTTGTGATCTCGTTACATTTTTATCCAAATTTAAAATACTCTACACATTTTTCAGATAAATTATATATATATATTTTACATAATTCAACTCTAAAATATACACCATGTCTATCTAAAATAAAAAGATATCAGATATTATCATCCACTATTAAAGCGTTAAGTAGAGTAAGGGGGTAAGGGGAAATTTCAAATAAGAGGGGTCGGCGCCATCTTGAAAACCATGACCAGTTGAAATAAGAGGGGTTCTACTGTACATGTCTTATTTCAATAGTTCCTGTTTTACCCAGTAAATGAATCCAAATAAAATCAATTCCTATTTATGGTCAAAAATTTGATGCCTTTTAACTTAAATTGATTGAGAAATCATTATGAATAATTGATTCTTCATTAAAGTGGCAGTCCATAATAAAAAAACCCGAATTAAATAATTATTTACAAAGGGGATTCTAAGGTACTCGACCAATAAGGTAGGAATTTTCACAAAAAAAAAACAAAAAATAAAATGTGACTAAAAAGATTTTTCGAAATTTCAGATCTGTAAGGACAATTTTAATTTCTACACTTATTTCCCAAAATTCTCGGTCAGTTCTCAATCAATATCATTGGTATTTTCTAGGAAACTGTTTGTAATGCTTAGAATCGCCCTTACAGAGTTCGAATTTTGAAAATGTTATTCAGTCGTCTTGAATTTACGTTTTTTAGTGAAATTTCCTACCTTACCGGCGGACCACTTTAGAAGCCCCTTAATATCAACAGGTAATTAATAATTAATCTACCTGCCGTTGGGAAACAAGACTTATTTACACATGTATGTTTAACATCCATTTTTCAATAATTATAATTGTTCATAGGTAAGTATATATAAAGATTATATCTGTATTAATGTTTTGAGAAGTATTTAATTTAACTGTTAGGCACTGCTTATGGATTAAAATTTTATAGTGTTCTAAGTGTTGCAGCATGGACTTAAACCATTATGATTATTACCCCTGTTAAGGGGGTTCTAAAGTGCACGGCCGATAAGGTAGGGATTTTCACTAAATAATTTAAATTAAAGATAACTGGATAAAATTTTTTAAATTTGGATGTTGTAAAGGCAATTCTCATTACTGTAGACGGTTTTCTAGAAATTACCATCAACATTAATTGAGAACTGACAGAGAATTTTTGGAAATAAATAAAACTTATTAATTTATATTAATTTCTTTGTCATTTTCTAGGATACTGTGTATAATAATTAGAATTGCCCATACAGAGCCCGAATGTTAAAAAAGCGACGTAGTAATTTTTTATTTACCATTTTTAGTGAAAATATCTACTTTATCAGTCGAGCACTTTAGAACCCTCATAAACCTCTCTGGTGGCGAAAATTGAACTAAAATAATTGGGTACACATACCCACCACTATGACAGTTTCTGTCATTGAGGATTGTATGTGTACCCAACTAGTTTAGTTCCATTTTCACCACCAAAGGTACTTAACAGGGCGAATATGTGAATTCGTTTTTAATTTGTCGTACAATTGGTTTTTCCTTTTTTTAATTCCATGTTCTCCTTCATTAGTTTTCCAGTCCACCAAACGTAAAGGGATTGATATTATTGAGGGTATTATATGGAATTCGCTGGGATAGAAAGTTAAATTTACAGTCCACACAAATTCCAACGATTCCCTGAGAATATTGATATATACGTTATAGGTTATGTTACAAAATTTAATAGAATTGCGTTGAATAAAACATTAAATTTTTAATTCCTAACAATTCCAATCAACGCATATTATTTTTGGTTAAGTTAGGGAATTCAATGAAATTGTACGGAACAAAAGCGTCAGTTACAATGTGGATAAGTTCGCCATCAAAATTCAATGGAATTCAACGGAATTCACATGCAAGATATGTGATTTCCGAAAAAGGATTTGAATAATGGGTAATTCAGAATGTTCAATAAAAGGATTCAAAATACCCATCAAACACAAAAGTAACAGTTATATAACAGCTATGTAACATTTATATAACAATGTATCCACTACGTAAATATTACATAATTGTTACTTTCTGTGTTTGCAGGGTAGTCGCCTTCAATCCCTTTCCGTTTGTTGGGACGCCACTGATCCAGTGGAATTTTCAAAAAAGAAATTTAAAGGAATTGAAACGACTTCAATTTATTTTTCATCACACTGGGACGAAAACAGCAAATTTCCTCCCTATTATGAAGAAAAATCGTATACTTCCCTCGGGAAGTAAAAAGAATGCCAAAGAGCGGCTTGACGCGGGTAAAAATTAGACGCAGTCAGAGACATTCTTTATTTTGCCTCCCTTGGTGAGTAATATACTATTCCTCTGTGTCCATTTAAATTCCTTTTTTGACAATTGAATCCCATTCAATCCCTTTTTGTTTACGTGCAGCAGGTAAATGAAAATTGATTGGAGTGTATTGGTCAAAGTTTGAATTCCATTTCTTAAACTTCTACAATCATTCTATATTCTAAATTATTTTGAATCTATATAGATCTATTGAAAGTTTGTTCCTTGAATATATATGAATGTATAATGAATCTATGTGAAGATGAATTTGTTTTAATACGTTACAACATATTTTACTTCACCGTTTTTAATGTATTGCTAATTCATAAAATGGAAATTCATTCACGACGTTCAGAAAACTTCAAAATATTAATATTTTTCGCTCAATCATTGTTTTCTGGGGTTAGTACAAGTAATAATGATAAAATCACAAATAACTAGGAAATGTAAAAAGTATTGAAAAGAATTAAGAATATGATTTTATTTCTACACTGAGAAAAGTGTTTTTTACCCACTTTTAGAATTCTTATGCCCCGTAAAAGATAATATTTTACGTATAGGGATTGCCATCTTTCTATTATCTGTTAAAAGACGAAGATTTTAGATTATTCTAACCAATATGTCAGTTTATTTTAGCCTTTTCTCATTAACTAAAAGCAATTTTTGTTTATGGAAATTTATCTAGCAAATTAAAATATTAAAAATGTCTTCTTTTAGTCATAATAAAACATTCTTTGAAACAGGAGAGTTTAATACAGTTTCGTATAACCTGTGGAAAACAAATGCTGAAAGACGGAGGATTTTACTAGTTATAATATTTCTTAAGGCCTATAATATACTTTTTAAAAGCCAAGGGATAGTAACTGATAAAATACACTTTTCTCAGTGTAATATTTCATTGTGTAACAGAATTGAGGGAATAGGCGTATTTACCAGAATTAAAATAATAAGTTTCCAATAGCTTGAAATGAATGGAAAAGAATTACGAATAGAAAAGAATTTACAATTTTATATTCGTCATAAATAATTTGGTCGAATAAATAATACCCATAACTGCTTGTAATAAAAAAATTAAGACCTTGCAGTCGTGAATTCGTCCAACCCAAGAGAGATTGTAAAATTCAACACAATAAAAACGAATTGAAAATGTCATAAAACTGATAAAATGCAGAAAACATATCCTGAATTATATTTATTATATTTAAATAGTTCTATGTTTATTGAGTGTAATTAAAGGGATTCTAAAGTGCTCGGCCAATAAGGTAGGAATTTTCACTAAAAACTTCAAATATAAGATGACTGAATGAAATGTTGAAAATTCGGACTCTGTAAAGGCCTTTATTATTATAGACTGTATCCTAGAAAATACCAAAGAAATTAATAGAGAAGTGACCGAGAATTTTCTAAAATAAATAAAAATCACTTATTTCCGAAAATTCTTGGTCAATTCTCAATTAATGTCTTTGGTATTTTTTGGGAAACTGTCTATAGTAATTAGAATTGCCTTTGCAGATCTAATTTTGAAAATTTCATTCAGTCATCATTAATTTACTTTTTTTAGTGAGACTTCCTGCCTTACCGAGGACCACTTTAGAATCTCCTTAAAAGGGCTTGCCAAATTATCAGAAGGGAATAATTTTGACATAATATGAATTACATAAAAATTGACGAGACAAAAATCAAGAATACAAGCATTTTACTCAGCAAAAGAAAAATAATTGAATTGAATACAGTATATAACATTTCTCCAATTCACTTTCTTTATCAAAAGTATTGAAAGAAATTGGAATACGAATTTATTTCTATTCTTTTCATAAATTCCCAATTTTTTGAAAGTAATTTAGCGTCAATAAACTTCAATCGATACTCCTCAATTCCATTTAAAATATATTCATTTTTTTCGTTTGATGTGCTCCGAGTTTGTCGTTTGTATTTCTTAATAACTGTTATATTTTGCGAGATTATAGGACATCATCTACCCGATGCGATATTGTTAAATTGTAATCAATGGATCCTGAAAATTCCTTATACAAAATGAATTGTTTTAATATATACATATACATAATAGCGTCCCTTGAAATTTTAAACACTTGCGAAACATCGTAGATAATAAAAAGCAATTTTTAAATATAGTTGACATTATCCTATTTCAATTTAATTATATAAGTACTAACTGAAATATCCAAGTTTTAATTAAAATACTTTAACAGTGTTTACTATTAAATTTGGAATTGTTAAAAAATTATTTAAATAGCTTAAAAAAGTCTAATTATTTCTAAGATTCTCCTAAATTTGAGAAGTCAAATTATACTATTAAATCAATTAAATTACACAATGATCATCCCGCTATTTAACAAAAAATTGTAGGTAATAGTTGGGCAACTTACTTTGAACCGACTTGGTTTGTTTATGCTTTCCTCGGACCTCTGATTACGTTCAAGTCGATCCATATTTAGGCTTTAATCGACTATAACCAATTTTGGTAATTGCACGAGGAAAAAGAAAACTGGAAGCTTGATGTCAAACCTATCAATGGAAGCGCTTCTCGACAGAGCATTGTATGACAGCAAATTTGTGAAGGCTTATTTCGCACCTACGCCTAATTGCGGGCAGGTATAACTAGGAGATAATTTAACGTTTTGAAATTTGTAAGGAACACGCCCGAAAAGGCCGACGTGCGACGGTAAAAAGCACTGGGTTGCTAGTCGCAGGCCATCTTGGTTAGGTAAAAAAACAAAATTCGGCGCGAATGTCTTTCGATATGTGCAACATTTTTGGGCCGATATTTTTATCGGTTTAGCTAATAAAAACAGAGAATAATTTTAATTTTTGTATGCTGATATAATTCGATTTGTGCTTAGTCACGTTATTTATACCAGACATTTAGAAGCGATTCATTAATTTAAAAATGGAACTAGTTCATCTCCATTACAACTTATTTCAAATGTTTTCAGCTGCTCACAAACTATATTAAAAATAGAAAGTGGGGATAATTTAACGAAAATATGTCCTAAAATACGAAGAAGAAATAATAAAAATAAAATAAAGGGATACGTCTTCAAGTGTCAGTTGTATAACCTGTTACTTGTTAAGCCCATAATTTGAAGTGTGTTTACTACGAACAATTATTACAAGAATAAATGGCTTTTGTTAGATTTGGATCATGTTATTTGTCAGTCCGTACGTTTTAATGCAAATGGGTAAAACATATTGCGAACACTTCTATTTCTAAATGTGAGAACACCGCACAAAATTATAGTATCTGTCTTTGCGCACCTGCGCAAATCTCGGCACTTCTTATATGGGTATTATTAGTTTTATTAGTTTCTAATGGACTTTTATGACATATTTGTTTTAGGACTTTGCTACAAATTATTTCTTAAATTAATATATATAGCAATATCTCTGGAACTTTTAACTTTTCAGTTTTAAAAAAAATTAAATATTTTTAGAAGCACAATCTTTTTCAAATTATTTTTTGTTTTGTTGGTATATAAAACGATGAAAAAAGTTCGCGTCATTAAATTGTTGTAAATGCTCGACTAATTAAATAAATAATTACACAAATAGTTTGTCAGGAATTTTTCCTTTCACGTGATTGACTCCAAATTTGGTACTGGGGGGGTTTCGGCATCGCTGATTGCGAATCCGTTGTCAGATTTTCGAAATTCAAAATGGCAGATCAAAATCCGAATCCTTGCTTGATTTAGATGAAACTCGATACTTGGTGGATTTCGAGGTCGTTGATCACGAATCACTTGTCAAATTTACGAAATTCAAAATGGCGGATTCAATATGCCGAATCGAAACTTGCAAAATTGGTAAATGTTCATGAAAATCCGCATAAGAGTAGGGGGGGGGGGAGGCGAATAATGCGATTGAAAATTACGAATTTGACCTCGAACGATGGATTCAATTTGATCAATCAAAACATAATAAATTTATAATTTGTTTGTTGATATTTAATTATTTTTTTGTTGATAATTAATAAATTTAACATTGTTGATCGGCCATATTGAAGTCGCCATTTTAAATTTTCAAAATCTGAATTCAGGTTCGGAATCAACGACCCCAAAAACCTCCGAATACCCCGTTTCATGTCAATCCAATTGAACATTTGCCGGCGAAGGCATTTTTTCTATAAAAATGATGATTTTTAGTTGTTAATTTGTTTATAAAATGTTATATTAAATAAATATTGACTTAAATACAATGTTAACCCTTTCAGTCACAGGCGGACACCAGTGTCCCACCTAGATGCTCTCGTTTTTTTAAGGTTTTGAACAGATAGTTCTGGATTTCAATGCGATATTTTTGTTCCTGGCTTTCCTAAGAGTCCAATAACTGTTAAAAACAATAATATTACAAAATTATTTTAATTAATTATTTTTATTAACAAATTAGTACCAAAAAAGGCATAATTTTCAAAAGAAGTTCATGTCAGGAAGAACTAATCGCTATTATTATTTGAAATTCGGTATGCCGGAGTTTTTGATGTTGCTGACTACAAATCCGGTGTCAGATTTTCAAAATTCAAAATGGCGGATCTAATATGGCCTACAAAAATTTTAAAAACTTATGATTTTGTCTAATATTTGGTGTATAGGGGTTTTTATGTCGCTGATTACGAACCCAAATATAAAAAAAAAAACGAAAAAAGAATACAAAACCCCTATATACCAAATATTAGCTAAATTCATTATCTTTCAAATTTTTGGTCGGCCATATTGGATCCGCCATTTTGAATTTTGAAGATCTGACACCGGATTCATAATCAGTGACCTCAAAAACTCAAGTATACAAAATTTCAAAAAAATTCCGTGGCTGGAAAAATTCGTGACTGAAAGGGTTAAACACTTCTTTAACTCCCGCTTAAATTGGATTTAAAAAAAGGGGCGCAAAAGCATTATTTTGTGTTTAAAACTCAAATTTTCAACTGAATTCCGGTAGCCACCGTATCGGAAAGGGTTAAACGATAACATTTCTCTGCAAAAATGTTTTTCTATCCTTCTATTTAGTATTCCAACAGCAATTTTATATTTTATTGTGGCCTAGGGAACGTAAATTGGCATGAAACACGTACTTCTCATTCTTATTAAATATAATTTGTACCTATCTCCCGAGCTATCTCCTCGTTACAGATTTATTGAGCGATCTGGATAAATCTTTAAGACAATTGGATAAACCGTTAACGCGGCCATAAACTGGGTCATCAATTAATTTGTAAATGTGCCACCTGATAATATAGTTTTTTAAAACGAGTGACGCTGAAAACATCAATATTAAAATACGTGTCAAATTTGTTATAAATGAGGCACATCAAAAAATCAAGATTTCTTGAAATTGTTATGTTCTATAGAAACATTTCCATGCTATAAATTTTTATGAAGATAAGCGCTCAAAAAATAAAAGGACAAAATGACTGAAAATGTTTTTTCTCAAAAATAGCAGATACCCGAATTGATGAATTTTTCTTGCGTGTTTATAAATGAGGCACACCTTGTTATGGTACATTTTCATGTTCGACACAGTCCCAAATATATGTAAAAAAAAAAAAATATATCTTCAAATTACAGAATTGAATTTCCTATACTTCGTTGTGACATAGAATCGCGATAGTCGCAAGGGCCTCAAGGATTCATATAATGGCGACTAAGCTGCTTTCCGTTTCAACCACAACTGTAAATTCACTCTTGACTGTGAATATTTCGACTCTTCTTTGAAGAGTTTCTACTAACAAGGGGAACCCACGGTCGGGGGGTCACGATTTTTAACGGCAATTTTTGTACGTATTCTAGGGCAAAAATGAAAATATACGTGTTTCAGCGTTTTATCCAATGGGCTTTGGTTTTTAAGGTAAAAGTACCCATAGCGGAACACTGTCCAAATAACGGAACAGGTTTTGAAAATTTACGTTACTGGTGTAATTTAATCTAAAATAAATGTAAAAAAACCTGAATAAAATTTTAATATTTTTGAGCGAATATCTGCCATTATTTTATGATAGTATTTATAAAAATTACTTATAAAAAATGTTGGAATATAACTAAGCGACATCATTTCAATTTTGTAGATGTAGAAGACGAAACTACGATGTAAGAGCGAAAAATTTAATTTATATTTGAAATGAAATATCTTCTGGATCAAAGTGGAATTTCGATTTCCTGAAAGTATTTTGCATCTAGTTTTTGATTAAGTACATATGTTTGTAAAGTATTTGTATATTAATGTTTTATAAAATACGTATTCCTAATTAGGAGCTGTTTCAGTTTCATGCTCCGGAAGCGGAACGCCGAAAATCTGTGTTCCACAATAAGCACATGTCACCCAGTGCCAAAGAACTCATGTTATCTTTCGTGTTATAAGCGTTGTGAAAATGATATTTGATTTAGAAAGTAATTTTTTCGAATTGTTGAAGAATAATAGTTATTCTAACAATTTATCTGGCAAGTTTAAATTCGATATTTGTCACGAGAACAAAACTAACTTCAAAAAACATGTTTACAACAAGTTATATCAACTCACTAGAAATACAATTGATTTACATTTTTCTTACAGAATGTACTACTTGAACGATGGGTAAAATATCTACCCTCTGTAAACACGGAAAGTAAGAAAGTAAAAAGTTTGCTGAAAAGAAAAGATTACAAGAAGAAAAGAAATCACTATCAGAAAAAAAAAACAATTAACTCTGAAAATGAAACAACTAACAGAAAAAATTAAAGAAGGAAAAGTTTAAAAACGTGTTTTATTTGATGTTTAATATAAATGAGCTAATAAATAATAACAGTTTTCAATAATTTCACTGCCTACGTTTAAGGAGGATCGACACTGCAAGTTCATAATCCGGACACACTTTGAAATTTAAAAATTTCCTAATGATGATATTATTAAAAAGAAGAGAGATTATTGTTCCCTCTCGAAAAAAGTTGATAAGTTGATAAAAGTGGAGGCCCTTAATGAGACCATATATAATATTTTTGATGCATTTGCTCCTTTTCGTAAAATTCGTGTATCCAAAGCTGTTGCCCCGTGGGTAACTGATACAGTAAAATATTTTATAAAGAAAAGGAATGCTGCCCAATCAAAAATGCGCAAAACAAGACTAGCCAGTGACATATCATACTACAAACTACTTCGTAATCAAACGACGAGCATCTTAAGAAGCGAAAGGAAGGCATATTTTGAGAGATTGCACTCTTTACACTGTAAAGATTTCTGGAAAAATATAAGGATATTAGGCCTTTGTAAGATTAATGCTAGCGAGTTGCCCCCATCTCTCAATGATCCAGATGTCATCAATAACTTTTTTGCCGCTCGCCCAAGCATTGACCACTGTCAGGAATCCATTCAATTTTTTAATAGTTCTCGTTCACCTAAAATCCCATTGGAAGCTAAATTTGCTTTTAATGAAATTGATATGGATGTCCTAAAAATTGTTATAGATAAAGCTAAATGTGTGGTCCCGGTTCTGATGGCATTTCTTGGGAAATGCTCTCTCATATAAATGAATTTTGTATGCCTGAGCTTCTTCATATAATCAACTCAATAATAACCTCTGGAATCTTTCCTAGTGCGTGGAAACATGCAATAATTACTCCGCTCCCAAAAACTAAATCACCACAGTCTCCTAAAGACCTTCGGCCCATCAGCCGTCTTCCTATATTTTCAAAAATTACAGAAGCGGTGCTATATGAACAGTTACTTAATTTTTTTGATAAATTTAAGATATTTCCGCGTTTTCAATCTGGGTTTAGACGCGGTCATGGATGTGAGACAGCATTGCTTGATTTGTCGGATGACATTTTGCAAAATACGGACAAAGGTTTACTCTCCTTCTTTTGTTTGCTAGATTTCTCACGAGCGTTTGATACGTTGAACCACGAGCTGCTTATCGCAAAATTAAGGTTCTATGGAGTTATGGAGAGTGCTTGCGGCTTGATTAAATCTTATTTGCAAGAAAGAACGCAAGAAGTGTCGCTAGAGATTAATAACAAAGTGTTCAAGTCCGATCGGGTACTGTTAACATGCGGGGTGCCACAGGGAGCAAAACTTAGTTCCTTGCTGTTTATTATCTATACAGCTGACATTTTTTATTGTTGCTAAGATGTCAATTTGAAAACTTATGCAGATGACACACAAGTTTTGCTCGCATTTCACCCAGACCGATTTAGTGAGGCATCTCACACTCTCTTGGATCAACTGGAAAGCATTGCTGATTGGGCAGCTGCTAATGCGCTTATCGTAAATTCTGACAAATCTCAATTATTAGTGGTCGGTAACCCGAAACTTCGTGCTAAACTGGACTTTTCAAATCTGCGAATAGCTATTCGAGGAAGAGATATTCCGGTGGTTTCATCTGCACGTGATCTTGGTTTAATTGTTGACCAAAACTGGTCATTTGAGCATCATTTATCCGCTAAGAGGCAGATTGCGTTTGCAAATCTGCGTCGTCTGGTTCCGTTCAGGCGGGAGCTATCGCACCAGGTGAAACTTAACCTCTGTGAATCGCTTGTTCTTACTCACTTACATTATTATCTCCTGGTGTATGGACCGTGCCTGGGGGCGAATGGTTGGCGCTTGCTGCAGGCGGTGCAAAATGCTTGCATTAGATTTGCCTTTGGCGTTCGGAAATACGACCACATTTCGCCTGCCTTTAATAAGGCAGGTTGGTTGCGAATGAAACCGCGCATGTACTTTCGGTTATTGTTGTTCGTATGTCGCCTAATTACGTCACAAACGCCGGAGTATCTTTTTTCTCGAATACGTATGCTGGGGAACACACGTGAGAATGCCAGAAGAGTGGTTGCGTACACTATGGGTTTCCCCAAATACTCGTCCGAAAAATATAAAGGCTCCTTCACCTATGTAGCGGCAAACGCATTTAATAGCCTATACCATTCAATATAAAGATCGCTCTTTTTACACCCGCGGTATTTATGAACCGTTTACGCACTTTTACGTACTTTAATTGTATTTTTAATGATTAATCTGTATCTTCAGGTCAGGCTGTAAAGCAGCTATAGCTGTGTCTCGCCTTTTGTACTATTGTATTGTACAATAAAGACATTTATTATTATGATTATTATAATTGGCAACAATTTTTACTTAATATGTACTATTTATTGTTTAAATTTTCTTAAAAAATAATTTACATTTTTAATAATTACGCATTCCAGTCAATGATAATATTATTTTATGATATATCTTATATTTATGATTATAAACAGTGTTTGTGGAAGACTTTATTATCGAATACCGACCCTCTTTAAATTAAATTAAAGTTCAGTTTTTATCATAATCTAAAATTATGACTGTTCCACAATAGGAGCAACTGCCATGGAACAGAGGTGCACACGACTTCCAGGCCGTTCCGCTTCAGGAGCATATTAACTCCTCCGTATTTTTACTATTATAATTTTATTTTTTATCAAATCTAACTCTTCTTAAGCGCATTTTGTTTACAAAACTATAAGCTTTCACATAAAACAGTTTTTGATAAAATGTAATAACACATTTTCTATTCAGAAAACAGGGAAAACGAGGTTAAAAAACGTTCCGCGATCGGTACATTTACCTTATCCAATAAATTATTGAAATTCACGTTCTTATTGCCATATTGTAATGGGACGTTACACGTCAAATAATACATCATATATATATCAATTTTGGAACGTCAGATACATTCCCCTTGAAACATTTGAACGCCTGACATCCGCAGAACCCCACAGCGAAATCATGCAGCGAACATGGTGGAATAAGTATTCCACCATGCACAGCGAATTCCTGTAAACATTTCAAAAGCCGAATCCGAAGCATTTTTATAGGAATTAATTTATGATTTTTGCGTCCTTCCCTCCATTTAAATGTAATTGCTAATTTGAAATTCTTTAAACTAGTTTAACCCGCAGCGGCAAGAATAGATTTTCTTTTAAGTACTGTAATATACTATTCTTATACCATTGTGAAGTATGCTCGATCTTTTCCCCTTTTGAGAAAATTTAAAAATATATTCTGATCAAATATTTTTTTGAATATTTTCAAAATGGCATATTTGCCTAATTGTTGCCTTCAAATGAGACTACCCGAAGAAAGCTACTGGACTAGTTCTTAGACGTAGTTCTTCAAAACTTACCAGAAATCGGATGGAAATTTATAACTCAGCATTTTAATGCTATAATCAGAATCGGCATTTTTCCACCACTATGGAATGTATTTAGATCATACCTATTTTAAAAACAGGAAAAAATCCAGAAGACCTAACTTCATACTGACCAATCTTGTCAAAAGTATTGGAAAAATTGCTGTATTGGAAACTAAAACCAATAATTGAAGAAAAACGATTAATCCCTAATCATCAATTTGGATTCCGGCAGAAACACGTCGCTGTTGAACAGATACACCGAACATATAATACAATTTACACAGGTTTGGAGCATAAAGAATATTGCCCAGCTGCATTTCTGGATATCACACAAGTCCTCGATAAAGTCCGGCACGTTGGGCTATTATATAATATTAAAGTAAACTTACCTTACGTAATATTAAAATCATTTCGACAAAATAGACATTTCCATGTGAAATACCAATCTGGCGCAGAAAATAAAAGCGGGAATGCCACAAGGAAGTGTACTCCGTCCGCTACTCTGATTTACCCACAACTCGTCAAATACCAGCAACTACCTTGTCTTATTACCCGAAGAGAAACTTGCCCACAAGTGTTGCTTAAGGACTTTCCCGGAGAAAATGAAACACTACAAATTTTCCTGAAACTTTGCTAAAATGTTTATTTCGAGATGCTTTATCACTGATTAAAAATTCAGTATAGCAATCAGCATTAAATTTTGAGAAATTTGCTGTTAAAGTTGCAAGGTTTTATCGCCCATAGGCGATATCGGAAAACGCGGTTTCGCGAGGTAATTTTTTAGAATTGTGAATCAAATAATCTACAGAATCCTTTAAAAAACTAACATGTGTTTCGGAATAGTATTAGGATTGTTGTGTTGAAATCTCGAGATGGCTTACCGAAAGAATTTTAGAATTATCATTGTGCAAAATTTGTGACTGAAAGGTATTTTAATAGGGTCTTCCTCGAAAATTTTGTTTTTTTTTTCTAAAACGGTCGAAATCGATCACATTATATTCGAAAACAAAAGTTATTAAAAACTAACGCAGTAGTTCCGATTTCGCACTTCCGTGCATATAAGAAAGTGAGTGAGAAACCCATACGCTTATTAACTCTATCTTTTTCTGGCTGGTGAACGTCCTTTATTGTCAAGTAATTCCACAAGCAGAAGTTGTTAAATATCTGGGAATACATTTCTATCGGTGCCTAAACTGGCAACATCACATATTCACAAAAAGAAAGCACCTCGGTCTAAAATTAAGGCAAATGGTTTGGTTATCCAACCGAAACTACAGTTGACTATGGAAAACAACATTCTCTTATATAAGGCAATACTGAAGCCAATATGGACATACGGAATTCAGCGTTGGGGTATAGCCTCAAAATTCAATATCGAAATAATTCAACGATTTCAATCCAAAGTCCTCAGAATGATAATAAATGTGCCATGGTTTATGGCCAATAAAAACATACATTGCGATCTCGTAATTTTAACAATCAAAGAAGAAATTACAAAATGTTTTAAAAACTACCAAGACAGTCTCAAAAACTACCCCCTCCCCCCCAACGGTCTCGCAAAAAATTTCATGCAACATCCCAGAACATTTCGAAGACATAAAAAGAAGAACACCAACGGACAATTTGTGAATTGTGATTGAATTCGATGACTTTCTAATATCTTATATTCCTGTAGATGGGTGCGTCAATGGACGCCACATATCCAATTATGTATGTATCGTAAATATATTGCTGAATGTTCTATATGAATGTAGACAGATTGTAATAAACTAGGATTCAGAAAAAAATGAGACTACGTGCAATGATTTCCTAGACCACGAAATCTTTTGTAAAATTTCTATTTGGATTATTGTATCCAAGCAATGAAATTATAGATGTTTGACCATTATTTAATTTCCTTCATTGCATACAAATTAATATAAATTTATTTTAATAACATATGAGTTATATATTACATTTTAGAAGTCCATTTTAAAAGTGAAATGCAGAAGTTATTTTGATAGTTTATTTGACTTTGATTACAATTCTTTTTTGTTTAAACTCAGATAAAATTTAGTATAGACAAGACAAATCGGAAGATTACTTAAGAAATTAATTAACGAACATAAAAAAAGACATTTTTAGAAAAATAGAATCAATACTGGATACAATTTTTATTATGATAACATTAAAATGTATTCTGAACATAATAAACATAAAAGAAAACACATCGAAAACTTTTTTATTAAACCAAATGATAATAAAGTAAACATCATTACTTCCAGACAGTTAATACTCGTTAATGTAATTTTGACTATAATAAGAAAAATTCCGTTTTATTGGTTTCCATTTTTAATTCTTTTTTATTATTATATTTGAAGTATATGCAATTTTATTTTTTCACAATTTTATTGGACTTTTAAATATAATTTTTAATTAATTTAAATACAAATTTTACAACGTTGGACGAGGTACTTAATTTTAACACAATTTTAATGTAAGAAGAATAGTTTTACAATTTTATGTTTCATCTTTTTAACTTTGCCCCGTATGACTTAAATAGTGTTTCAATTGTATAGATTTTATGTAATTCATTATATATAACTTTATAGTGTTTTTTTCTGAAGAGGACCTAAAATAAAACGGATGGAAATGTTAAATTTAGTTAGATGGTTATTTTCCATGTCAAACTATATCTGTTACACCATTTAAACAAAATTATTTCACTGATGAAAACGCTTACTACGGATAAGAAGATTATTTATATTATTTTTTGTAGATAAAAGATCGTGTAAAAAACTCAATGCATACGCCGCTATTCGTAAAAGTTAAATTCGGCGCATTTTAGTGTTGATTATAAGTAGATTCTAGTCAATACAGAATACAATCGATGGCCCATATTGCAGAATGTTTCGTCTTATTGATACAGCATTTAAAACACCCGGGATATAACACTATGGTTACCGTCGTTACGTACACAAAACTCCCTACAAAGTACTTCAGTTGTTTTATTATAGCTAGTGAGGCATTTCGATTTCAAGACAATCAGGCGCGTTTAGGCGGCTTGGAGATTAAACATTTTTTATATCCCGTAAGTAATGCGTACTTTAATTTATAAAATAAGATAATATAAATTTGAAATATAAATGGAAGCACGAGTAATAAAATATTTTTGTGGCCTTTAAATACTTATTTAACTGGGCTGTATTAATTTAATCCTGTATAAAACCTGAGATTGAATATGTCTCGAACGAAAATAACGTTTGAAATTTTGCAAAATCTATGTTTAGATACATTATAAGAAAATCTTGCGAAATTTAATGTGCATTTAAGAATTTGCATTTTGAAAATTCGTTAAAGTTATAATTAAATTGAGAAAATAGATAGATTGGGAGGTAAGTAGGGTAATAAGCTATGGTCCAAATCTTTTATACTTTCCGCTACTACTTAACCCTTTACGGACGAACTATACAAAAATGCATTATAAAATTTTAGAGTATGTTTAAATATTTATACGACAATTAAAAAAACGTTACAGCCGTTTCTTTTTACTAAAAAGCCGCTCATTGGAATGGCGTGTTAAAAAATACGGTAAACATAAAGTAAACATAAGTAAGCAAATTACACCCAATTATTTCATTAAAACCGATATTTCCAAGAGACAACCTATATTTGAAGTGCTGTCATTTGATGAATACTTGCAGCACACACTTCTACCACGTCTCAAAATTTTCGTTTTCACGTTAACTATTAAGGTATGTTCATAACTTTGAATTTAGAAAGACGGCGCGTTGTTAAAACAGTTAACTTTGCCAAAATTCAAAAAACTCAATTATGTTCTTACACATTTTAACAGTATCATAACTTCCGCCTGGGAAGTAGCACATCGATTTTCTGGCAGGTGAGATTGTATAATTGATACAGGAAGCTAATTCAATTGGATTTAGTTCGATAACTATTACGGCGTCACAGAAAAACTGTTAAGATTAGAAAAGTTTAGGCAACTTACAAGTCAAACTTGTCAATTTTTCTTCATTAGCCTTCCTGAAATCATTTCAAATTCGCTGTTATAAGACTAATACTTTATCGGTATCTATATTTACTACTATTATACTTGTTTTACCCCGTACATATGTTTCAATACAAATATAAACTAGCATGTCTTCACTTACACCTAAGTTTAAAAGTTCTGTGGATTTGCCCATATAAAGATTGCGCCAGGCTTTCAGGTAAGCACATTTATTATCAAAAATTTCAAGATGATGGAAAGAAAATTTGGACTGAAGTAACATTAAAAATAAATGTAATTTTAGTGTCCAACTAGTAAACACTCGATAGAATTGAATGAAACTAGGCTGTTTATTGGATTTTCTTGATACATTTCACTATTTATGATGTTACATTAGTGAAGGTTTTAATAAACTGAGCTTGAGCTCAGCATTTTAATAAATAAATGTCGGTATTTTATTTATTTTCATTTTATTGCATTTTATTATGAATCA
Organism: Trichopria drosophilae; assembly: GCA_030407085.1. Classification (NCBI taxonomy): domain Eukaryota; kingdom Metazoa; phylum Arthropoda; class Insecta; order Hymenoptera; family Diapriidae; genus Trichopria; species Trichopria drosophilae. The sequence continues at coordinate 55,213,753 of CM059583.1, forward strand.
TTTTAAAAAGAGTGGTTTGAGTCACAACAGACGTGTATTAGCCATTTTATACTAAAACTACTGTTAGTCTACATGTTAGATTTTCGCAATATTGTTCCATGCACAGTTCAAATACTAAAAAAATCTATGAAATATTATTAAATAGTAAACATAAATTAAATTTAAAAAAATAAAAGATGTCATTAAATGTTATGAATGTTTAGGAAACAAGGTTTATAAATGTACGTGCAATTACGTGATACGAGAGTAGAACATTTTACGTCGTTCGCGTGACCAACTTCAGATCTCATGTGCCCAGATTGCTTTCTGACAGATATTTTTAATAACGAAGAACTGACAGTAGATGCAGTTTTCGTGTGCATTTCTATCATCCGTTTTAAAACATGTCATGTACCGTCCGGAATAACAGATTTTTTTAAAATAATTATTAGTTGCGTTGACGTCAGAATGTCAAAAAATATAATATGACCTGCCGGAGGAAGTACTGGTTAAGATATCGCAATGGTTACATGTAATTGAACTAGAGTTTGTCTTGTCTTAAAAAGTGCTATATTTCAATCGTAATTGACATATCTATTTATCGCTCTAACAACTAAAACATTACACAACAAACACTCTGGCACATGCTATATTTTCTATACGACATAAGGGATATTGCATGCACTCTTAAAACGTCTTCTTATCGCAAACGGAATCCTCTTACCGCAAGTGGAAATCTACTTTTTATATGATCAAGAGGATTATTCCACTTGAAGTATGCCACTCATGAATGTTTAGTTTTTACTTGCCGCAAGTGGATTCCGTTTGCGATTGTTTTAAGAGTGTTCCAATCCTACTACATTTTTAGTAACGTTTTTTAATTTTTGTTTTACCTACATGAACCTATCCAGTGGAATAAATATAACTTTTTTACAAGTTAAAAAATTTGGCATTCAGACACGATCAAATTTTAGAACTTATTTTAGATATTGCCGAAATCAGAATTTGTGTTTTATTTTATTTATTTAAACGTAATAATAAATGATAAAAAAATGTTCACATAATGCTTTTTCTAGGCTTTTCCCACTTTTTCGCATAAAATTATTAAATTTTAATTATTATTATTTTTTTTTTTATTTATTATTAGTTAACGGGCGGAATCGCCCTTTTTTACTTAATTGTTGCCGTATTTTCAATTGCAAGATTTTGCGAGAGCTGCAGATCGACTTCGAAAGATGGCGCCATACTTCACATTTGTGTATGAAATGTAGGACTGCAGAAACCTACACCAAGTACAGCGGCGGTTATGAGTCGATTTCCGCAAGATAAACAATACTTTTGAAACGTAAACACAAACAACGTGGCTCGTCTTACCAACAGCGAACTGCTGCTTGTAAACGAAATCGAAAAATTGTTCAGCAGACGGGGATCGAACTCACGACCTACGACTTCGTAGTCCAGTGCGTTAACCGCCTGAGCCACGAAGCCGAGTATTATTATAAAATATGAGCAAAATGGTCTGATATTTTTAAAAATTTAGAACAAAATTGTAAAAAATAATATATTCAAAGCAGAACTATTCATATATAAGAAAACTTTGAAAAATGTTGTTTTTAATAAGTGAAATAGACATTTTAACCCATTAACGCCTCAAATGGCATTTTTTATACTTCATTTTCAATCAAGAATTTCGTATCAAAAGAATGAAAAGTTCTTAGAATTAATCCAGAAATATAGAGCAATTTTTTCAGATTTTTTTTCAACATTTTGAGAAATTTTTTTTCAACATTTTTTTCAAAATTATAATTTGTTTATGAAAAATTGTGAAAAAAATTTTGTGTATTCACTTATGAATTCTACGAGTTTCTTGTTCTTTACAATTTTTTCCAAAAGTTGATAAGTTTTGGAGGGAAAAAATCCTAAACTATAATATTTGAAATTCATTTCCTCGAAAACTATCAACTTTTCGAAAAAATTACAAAGAACAAATAACTCTTAGAATTCATCAGAGAATGCACTAAATTTTTTTCAGAATTTTTTGTAAATAAATTACAATTTTGGAAAAAATGTTGAAAAAAAATTTGTCAAAATGTCATCAAAAAATTTTGAAAAAATTCCACTATATCGCTAACTTTTCATTCTAGGCATTTTTTTTTAAAGTTCGTGGTTTTTTAGTTAGAGCGTCCAGAAATTTCTCAAAGAAATGTTCAATGTTGACGCCATTTTGAGGTCGTTAGAATGATGTAGAGTATAAAAGTGAAATTTTTTCTTAAAATTCAACTATTTTATGCAAGGTTTTAATAAAATTCCAATATTCTAATAGCTGGAAAAAAATTGATAAGAATAAAAAATTTTTTTCCAAATCAATTTTCACCTCGGATTCTTGAAGAGCGACCTCGAAAACAGTAGGATACGTACCTCTCAATTGTTTTCAACTTTGATTTTGATACGAAATACTTGATTGAAAATGAAGTATAAAAATTGTCATTTCAGGCGTTAATGGGTTATTAGGACCATGAAAAAATAAGTCCCCTGAATTACATGGGACATATTTTATATCACCGTTGTATATTAGCGAATTCGAACCAATTTTCTTTTATTTTGATGGGAATAGTTTTCTTTTCATCTGCCCGTAAAGAATGACTGCTTGATATCTTAACCCTTTCAGAGGCATATTATTCTACGAAATCGTTTATTTTGATGGCGGTTATTCTGATTATTGTTCTGGAGGTCGCTGATTACAAATCTTATTCCAAAATTTAAAAATTCATCAAAATGACTGAGCCAATATGGAGGACAAACTGTTACAGAATTGTTCGAATTGTATGAAATTCGTTAGTCGGGAGTTTTCGGGACTGCTGCGTTTTATAAATACTATGTAACAGGTTTAATGTAGCAGTGATATTAACGATCTTTCGTGGTTGACTGGGTGTTTATGAGTCCGATCACAAAATTTGAAATTGCAAAATAGCTGATTCAATATAGCGGGTCAAATTTTACAGATTTCTTGGACTTACAGTACCGCTCAAAAGTATGAGCTCACCCTTGCGGAATTTTAGTTAAATTAAAATGTTTATATCTCATCGTCAACTTAACGTAAGGGAAAAATAAGAAAAGGGAATTAAAGAGGAGACTTTCAGCTTCTCATTCGCGGTAGTTTCATTTCTATATGTACATTTCTCTATGAACTATGCTCGATTTACTAAAGCCATTTCTTCGTATTATTTTTTTCTTTTTCAATCCGCTCCCATTTTTAAAAAAATGATTGCAGGAGAAATGTACAACGTGTAATCGTAAGATAATTCCTATACCTTTAATTTGCCTCTTCGGGATTTTGTCTACTATTTCTTTACAAAAGCTTATTCAATTTTGAACATAATAATGTGATTTTTTTTCTATCTGCTATATCTCGGAAACTTGACGTGATATAACAAATATTTAAGAAACAAAAAATTTCATTTTTAATTGTCTATTGGCTGAAATTTTTTCAAATTTTTAGAAGGAAATTTTTTTTATCCTCTTTTTGTCAAATTTACGCTTTTGTGCTGCGATTATTAACAGATCTAGATTTGCATTTTAACTATGCTCAGTTTGCGATATAATAATTCATGTACACTTATTTATAAATGAACAATGAACTTTATTTTAATATTATACATAGAAAGTATCAACGATTGTATTCATGTATATATATGTACAAATTTATTAAATTTTGCTTTCTTTAAAAAAACCGCCACGCGCTTTGCGTGAGACATCTTAATAGTAAAGACAAAAATAATCTTGAACTTGATCATAGTTTAAATGCAACTTTGCATCCGAAAATGATTGTTACATAACAAATGTTGAAGTCGATAAAATACGGTAAAAAAAATTTCCTTCTTAAAATTTGAAATAATTTCAGCCAATAGATAATTAAAAAATGAAACTTTTTGTTTCTTAAACATTTTTTATATCACGTTAATTTTCCGAGATATAGCAGATTGAAAAAAATCACATTAATTTGTTCAAAATTGAATAAGTATTTGTAAAGAAATATTAGACAAAATCCCGAAGAGGCAAATTAATTCCCTTTTTTTATTTTTCCCGTACGTTGACTTGGCCATAAGATATCAACATTTTAATTCAGCCAAAATTCCGCAAGGGTGAGCTCATACTTTTGAGCGGTACTGTATATAAATATAACTCGGGGATCTCTGATTATGAATCCGATGGCAGAATTTGGTGGAATTTTTCTTAAGTTGAATGTTGCAGGTTAGAAAATTCATAATATTTATTTTGTTGGACAAATATAATATGTTGAAAGATAGTTAAGAAATACTAATTTCATGACAAAATAGTATAGTTATAAAAAATGTATCAGTTTAAGGAATAAAATTTTATGTAAAACTTTTCTTAATGATATTTAAAATAAACTATAAAGATGTAAAATTGATCGGTAAAGATTGGTTCAATTTATGTTTTGTATATTAAAATTAAAAATGCTTTTTGACTGCCTTTGATGTTTTAACGTATTATTTTAAAAACTCTATAAAGCAGCGTATTAAAGGAAATAAACATTTTGGTTTAATTTAAGAAAAATCTACAATATTGTTTTCCTCTTATCAATTTTTTGTCAATTCGACATATTTTAATTATTTCTATATGCACGCATTTAAATTTGTTTTTGTAATTATTTTTTGAGCGTCGTACGATTTACTTTTGGTATATTGACTTTCTTAGGATTTGTTAAAGATACATATTCCAATTTTGCGCTGTTACGTTCTTATAGAATGGCACAATTTTCTTATAGTTTTTGACAATTTGAAAATTAAACTACATTTTTAATCCAAGCGCGAGAAGTTTCAGTTAATGTTTTGTATTTTAATTAAAATGATATTTGACTAAAGAAAGCAGGGACTAAATCTCAATGAAATTATAATTTAAAATATTTCTAAATAGTCGAGTAGTCGAGTTGTCAAGTAATTGAGTACAAATTCACATTTTCAATTAATACTAACATTTCCACTATGTAGTTTCTGTACAGTCGACGTCGTCTGAATTAGATAATCGCGTATCCCACAGGTAAATTGATCAAAGCTTGTGTAAGTTGGAATTGCTTTTAGCCTGTCGCGGTCAATTTACTTCTAATATATCACGGCCGTTGACAAAATCGCGACAAGCGACTTTGATCCAGAATTCTCTGCGGGAAAGCGAAAAGTTCCTTGCTTGTTCCCCCTCACATAACCTAAAAGACACGCGTTGGACGCGTGTTACTTTGTGTCATATGAGGCCATGCATTCTACAGCAGAAGTACGTTCAGTATCAGGTAATATAATTATTTAATTTGCATGATGTTTGTCAGAATGGATTAATTTCACAACATTCATTAGGTTTCCAAATAGTTAAAGTTGTTGAAAATTATGCACTTTTTAAAATATTGTATTTTTATCGCAGTATAAATAATGGTTCCATCATGAGGTAAAAATGAATTTTTATTAACGGCATTATGGTGGGAAAATTGATGACATTTAAAGATATTTGACCCTTTGATAGTATACGTTTTTATACGGGTTTGTGGTGTCCATGATTTGCACAAATTTTGAAAATTCAAAATTTTGGATCCCAGATGGATGTCCAAAATGTAAAGTTTACGTTTACTGACTACGCGGGAGATTTTCGAAGACGTTGATTACAAATCTAATCTAAGATGTTTAAAACTAAAAATGACGAATTCATTATGGTGAAGGCGAATATTAAATTGCATACTTAATTCTGCTGTAAATTATCACAATTATATTCCGCTTTTAGTCTCGGCTGCTAAAGAATAGCATATTTTGGCTTTCGGCGCTGTCTCGACTTTGGCTTTAAATAAGTTATCTCATATTAAGTTTGGAAAATACCTAAATTTCACGTAGAGAATCATGGGCCTGGATAGTTGTAATCTTCCTAAAGCTAGAAAAAGGAAAGTTTCGTTTGGGAAAATTTTTAATGATTCAGTTTTCGACAATCTATGACAATAATAAGCTATAATAATGGGTATCGCAGCATGGCTGATAGCTATTATCATTGAAATATTCCCATACTATGTTGTTTACCGCGATATAAAGTATTCTATTGTAAATGATAAACCGACCACTGTTGTAGACGACTAAATGGAAATAATTGCTTAATACATAATAGAGCTTCGATATTTTTATGAAGTACGCCGCAGCTTATTGACACATATAACCTGCAATTAAACATAAATATCTTTAAAAACGATTAATTTAACATATAATAAACTTTCACTATAGCTATCGCTATATTTACATCATGTTTACCTCTATTTGAACTAGTACTGCCAATGATGATTCAATGGATTCATTACCATAATGATTATGGACAATTTTTGTTGTGTTGTTTGAACTTCACTTTGGGTAAAGAAAGGTTACACGCATTATCCAGTAACCGAAAAAGGATTGGAACTAGATATAATTGTCTTAACAATTATACTTAGTGCAATTTTAATAAATTTTTCGGAATCCATACGAAAAAATAATAATATCATCGAAAATAAATAATTTTAAGTGTGTATTCTTGTGCATTTGCGTTCATTGGCTTTAATCCCAAAGAAAAATTATGGATTCAGGGGACTGAAAATATTAATCCATTAATTCTTTTTATACTGCATCCGACTAATCAGCGGTAGGGTATAGGCTAATGATCAGAGTATATGCAAACACAGGTTGTCAGTGACTTTCGCTGATGGGTTTCGCTTAAATTCATGTACTAAGAGGAGCAACGCCTACAAAGTTCGTTAAAAGAGCTATACAATACAGCTTAAACTAAACAAATTAACCACTTTCACTTTCGCTTCTTAATTCGCATAATGCCCTAAAATTACTTAAGAAGGACACTAATATCGGACAAATCGACGGATTACAAATATTTTGTTATGAGTTTGAAGGTATCATAATGGACGTCGTGTTAATATTAAACGTTCTGGAGATATAAATCCATATGCAAATTGAGATTTAGCCAAACAATATGTATATATGGGCAAATCTCAGAAACCTTTAAATTTCAGAGCACAAAAGTATAAAAGTCTTCCTTGCTTAGCGCATTCGTGAAATTTTTATGTTTTTATATACGATAATATGCACTAGATGGCACTATGTGCTTCATTTTTTTAAGCAATACTGCAGAGTTTTTTAAAATTGTTTTCGCTAACCAATTCAGAGATATATTTTTCTTTTGGATTGTAAACGACTGGTGGAAGGGCTTCAAAATAAAATGCATAATTTGATCGGCCACACAAAACTATTTCAATTTATTGCGATCAACCGGTGACGATCCTCTCACTCGACGTCATCCCGAAACGTTCTGAAAAAACCGATCGTCACTTTTTCACGTCTCAGTTCGACTTTTCAATTTCTCGAACATTTAAATAGACTACAACTCTACAACATTTCGAAAGGCCTTTACATAATGTTCCTAGCAGGACACCTTCATTTTAAGTGGTACCCTCATTTGGGTGTGCAATGGCGTACGTAAAGAAAACCAATTTTGCGGGAAAAATCCGCACTCAATAAAACATCCATTCTGTCCGTAACAGGAATAATTAGTTTAACTTTTACCTTCTTATAGTTTTCAGGGTTGTGATTCTGATTGTAAATCTAAGCCCAGAAATTAGAAATTCAAAATGGTGGACCCAACGTGGCATATTTAAACAGAAAGAAAAGTTTCTATTTAAGTGAAAATGATCGCTTGTTGGTATTTGAGTCCTCTGATTATAAACCTGGAATTTGAATGTAGTAATTCAAAATCGTGAAAACAAGATAATGATTTAAAATGCATATTTCATATAAATGAAAGTTGCTAATTGAGGGGTTGATAGCATAACTGTCTCCGCTCAGCTCTCGAAACAATTTATAGTAAGTTTCACCGTTTTTCTGCATTTATCTTGTTTCAGTTAAAAGATAGCAACTTTCCGTCGTGAAAGAGTTGTAGGTATTCAAAATACCTTTAATTTGGGACATTACTCATTTAGATTCGAAAAAAATTTAGTCCAAAGGAGCCTTCGATAAATTCCGAAAGCTCCATTGGACTCAATTTTCATCGATTCGAAATTAAAGATAGCTCAATTGAAGGTAGTTTCAATACCTATAACTTTATTACGGTTGGAAAATTGCTATTTATTATGATAAACACAAGAAAATTGCGAAACTGATTGTTATTACTTATGATAAGTTATTGCAGTATTATTTAATAATTTCATACATTTTACTATCTTTTGCGTTAACTTTTTCTTCTAGATTCACAATGATGACAAAATCAATATTTTTAAAATGTATGCTAATCCTTAAAAACATTCCGATAAGAAATGTTCATTATTCTTCCTGATAATGTACGTAATGTCCCTAATCAAATTAGGAAAAATTCAAATTTTCAAAACATTGAAACATTTGATCAAAATATCGATTTTATTTTTTAAATAAAGATGTAATTTTTAAGTAAACTAGATAAAAACGACTCATTACATCTCCTACAATATATGTATACACAGGATTTTCAAATTGTTTATTGGTACATTCGGAAAAATATTACAAAAAGTGTCGATTAAATAGTTTTTATTTAACATAAAGTCACAACAATTTTATTTCAAGGCCATACAATATATTTCGATCATTAATCGAATTGTTTTTTTTTTTATATTTGACAGTAACAAAAATGATATAGATGAATCATTTTTTTAACCTATTGGTGTTACTAATATTTTGCTAAAAAAACATCTTTCGAAGGGAGTGTCCTAATTTGTTTTTCGATAATTGTTTTCGCGTTAAAAAAATTGCATGCACAGATGCAGGGGCGGTGCCTTTAGTTTTCGAGGGATGAACAGACCATAACGATATTCGTACATATGCAGCAGGGAGAAGATGACGCCAACGGGAGCGATAGCGCACCTTTCCGCAGTAATGTATCATTTTATTCTGACCAAAATAGGGTGTTCGTATTTACCTTGTGAACATTATGACAGACTGTGTGTACATGCTATGACAATGGATACTCCTACACAGGGAGTATAATCTGTAATATTTCTGGGTTTCATGAATGTATACCAGTTGTGCATTTTCTTTTGTTTGTTTAATAAACTGCGTATGATATATGTTTAAGGGGTTTATTGGTTTATTATATATTTGTCGCACCTTTTACGCCTCTGTTTGATAAGTATACAGAGAATCGCATAAGAGCAGATCTTTTTGATATTACGGATTTTATGAGTATCGCAAAGACAAATTAAGAATTGTTGATATAAATATTTGAATATTGAAAATAATAACGCGATCATTGAAGCTTTTAATATACTTTTCCAGAGATTACACTTGTGCATCATAAGATAATGGTCCAAATTTTGCTAATTTATATAGATGTTAAAAAGGTATCGAGAGTTGAATTACAATTTGCACATTTGAAGATAGGCAAACAAAAATTACCAAGTTAATAAACCTTCAGTTTTACTTATCAAAATTTTTTGAAAAATTGCCAAAACTTAAAAAAAATCATGTGTTGTCTTTGATTAGGAGGATTCTCGCAGATAAATATTGATAAAAACCTATGGATGTGTTTAGCAGAAACCGTTGGTTTGGCGTCATAACTGGTCAGCATTTTTGTTGTTTTTGTTAAAATTCGGTGTCAGAATTGACGCCTAATAATGACGGCCCATCGTAGTTAGTTTTATATATTTTCGTATAATCTCAGATTGTAAAATATCGAAGGCACTTTTCTCTGTATATCGACATATTTTAAGGTTGGATGAGTTTACGAACATTCATTCAATTGCTATTACTTCATTATTCAGGCACATTTCGTTGCCACCGAAATTACACAATTTCGACTACCAATACCGTACATCAATTTGAATAATACATTTGAGAATCAAATAGCATCGTAATATCTTGGAAGCAGGGACTCCCCGTATTGTAATTATTAAAAATGATGTGATAAACTTTGGTTATCGAGTGAGAGTTCTTCGACGTTTTGCTACAGAGACAATGGGATTATTAAAGGATCAGCCATCTGTATATCCTTTTTTATAGGGCTCTCGCGTATACTTTATAGACGCATCTTCCGCGTATTCTGATCCAGTTCTCGGTTGGGGTCTGCTCATTTGTCAGCACACAATATGCCGGCATGTGACGTGTATAGCACAGTGATACTACCGCGATTTTGATGGCTATAGTCACAACACATGGCGCATTCTATCGAGACTAGTAAGCAAATGATTTATTGCTTCCCCCGAAACAACAAAAAAACGAAGCGCTTCGATTGTCACAACCATGAAAAAGCATTTAACTCCACTGACTAGTTCTTTATTTTGTGGACCTTTTTCAATTATATCATAATATATGTGCGTTGTTAATCCGGTTACTTGGAGAATAGCTGACTACATTTATTTGACGTTACCCGTCCGTAATTAGTATAAATTAAAATCATGTAATCTACAGAAAATATTTCTGGTTTAAAAGTTCACTGATGAAAGTATTTGTTTTATTCAACGACTGAAGGATTTTTAATTCTTAACAAAAGAAATTGTAGCATTGAGCAACATTAATATTTATAAACTATTAATATTCTACAACTCTGCTTCCACTAAAGAAAATAAGTCTTAAGTTAAGACCATTGATGGCTACATTTAAATTAACAAAAACTAGCCCGATTAGAAAAGGACAAATTTATGCACTATACATGGACTAATTTTAAGCCACTTTCATTTGTAACAATTTTAAGACTTTTTTTTCTGTGTACTACAGTGAATTTAATATAAAGAAAACATTATCTTAGAACAATTGTTTCCTTTATTATTTATTTTATTAAATCAAAGTTAATTATTTGTTTCTTATATTGCAAATCGTTTTTCTTTAATAATATTAATGCCCTTTAACAATAACTTTTTCAACGAACGCGCGTCCTTCTTCAAAACTTTCCCAAGTAGAATAAATAGATTCCTTTTCACCCGAATAGAAACATGGCTTCAGATGGCATTCATCCTGGTTAACCCGATTAAAAATTGAACTAGATATGGCCAGAATATAAACCGGATTACATGTGAAATTCACTCTTAAATCCTACTTGGCTCAAGTCGGGAAAAGATGGCAAGCCCGGTCGAAACCCCGAATGCAATCAGGGATAACCCTGCCGGACTCTGGTCAGGGCCCGGTTGAATGTCTACTTATTTAAAATTGTATTTTACCAATTTTGTACAATCAAATAAATGGCGTTGTTACATTAAGTTTGTGTTTTCTAATAAAAAATAAATTTTAATCTTTTGGTTGGACACCGAGCTGCAAAACAATGACTCTCCTTCGATCTGCAGACACTAACTGGTTATTTGAAGGACAAAAATATGATGTATGAAGTGTTAATACGAGAGCAATATTTTGGATATAATTAAAATGTGACAGTAATGATTTCCTTTAAATTTTTTCTACACGCAATATTTCAGTGTAAAAAATGGAAATGAAATTAATAGTGCAAATGGTTAATTTAAAACCATTTCGCTAATAACACTAAAAGGAGCGTTCAAGTTAAAGGTTTATCTATACGTTGTGAATTTACTAAGGCTCGAATAGAAAATGCACTATATTGTACGATTACAATCTTGTACGTGGCTAATTGTTCGAGCCCGCCATGAATATGTATTCATTTGGTGCAAAATAGATTCTGTTAGATTCAGATCAATGTTAATTTTCAAAAACCATGAAACGAATAAACCATTTAGTGTAGCATATCGTTTATGTTATATGCGGTCGAATAAATTATTGAGTATATTGTTACATATTGATAGATAAGTGATAATCAGTTGTAAGAAATGTAATACTGAACAACTTTCATATTAGATTAATTCTAGCTCTTAAATAGAAATATAGATTTGATATGCTCGCATTATTGCATAAAAATAAATATAAGATATAGGCCTCACAGTAAACTCAGATGTTAATATTGTAATGTTATTTTAATTTTTTTAGACGGTAAAGTTTTACTATATCCATGGATACATGGACACCTGCAGGTGTAATTCCCCAATACTTTCGAAATTATCGAATATTTTGAAAATTTAAATAATTTTAAATTGGATATTATATCACTAAGATATAACAAAAACATATATTTTAATATTGAAAGCGTGTTAAAAAGTAAATTGTTTATAATATTATGACATGCCTTGGGTATTTTTTTGAAATTACCAATATATATATATATATATACTTTTTAAATAATTAAATAGCGCCATGACATTTCCATATTTATCACTGCAGTTTCAACAACCTTGTCATCAAAATTTGACTTTGACTCGAATAGTCGTTAGTTCGTCATAGTTAGCTAGCCTTTATAATGTTAATATTGTGTCGTTCAATTTGTATCGTCTACAGAATGAAAGATATTTGTTAAACAATTTAACCCAATAAGTAAGTAAGAAAATAGAACTTCAAAACTCGACATTTCCCGCGTTTAATAATCTATTTGGTAATTATTATTAAATATCCGGTTAAGATAATAATAAACGTTTCCTCTATTCACATCAACTATGCCACGTTGTCCCCAATTACCGACCACATACCATTCATTATATTATACTATAACATAATATTCGATAACAGTTACCGTCATTTGGTATTATTAAACAAAATTTTTTTAAAATTAATGATCATATGCAATAGGGAGGAATAGTGTGAAGGAATGCAATGATAAATATAGCTTTTCCTTTAGTTTATTTTGCAACAAAGCTTATTCTTTTTACTTTACAAATGCAAACCGTTTAATTTGGCGCCTGCTTTTTTTTATTAGATACATATTTTTCATATTAGTCTATGTATCTACATCATTACCAAATGGAAACTTTTTAATGTACTATAAAGATCTCATTTTTTTATATGTTGCACTCAATTAATTGACTTGATGAATAGAAAATGAATATAGCATAAGATCAAGTCCACAATATACCTTGTAAGTATTGCGTAAAATAGCATTACGGCGAAACCCCTCTAAGGGCATTTAAGTAATTTGACTACTTTCATCCATCGACAGAGGGTGTGTTTTCATAAACATGTATTGTCGAGACGTATTACAGAGACCATGACCCTGAATTCTATGTGTTCTTTCATGTACCTATTTATTTAGAAGTATATGTTATAATACAGAGTAAGTCACGCTGAACACTTCAACGGCATTCAACAAATTATACATCACGTTAAAATAATGAAAATATATACAAAAATTTACAAAGTACGATTTGTTTCATTATTTTTGAAACGAGTTTCAACTGTAGTTTTATTGTTGTCCATTTAAAAATGTGCCTGTCAGTGGCCTTAAATTAAGACTTATATCATATATTAATATCAGGTAGAAAATAGATTGTGTATGCATAAAAGTAAGTAAAAGTTAAAAATATGACTACAAAACTCCTACAGAGTGTATTAAATCCAATAGAGGTATGACATGAAACAATTGTAATCTGCGGCCTAATTTTTTTGGAGCAAGAATTTTCTAGTCATATATTATATAATGCGGTAGAAAGTGCATTTTGTGTCATGATATTCATGATATAGGAAACAAAGTAGCGGGTTTTCATACAGAGTGTGAGAAACTTATTTTTTATGGAATGCGTAATATTTTACACATTTTTCGGTGCGTAAAGTTCGACTTTACATATTTGTACTGACCGCCAGCTTCCTTCATTCATCCCTGAGACGTAAAGTCGGATTTTAAGCACAAGAAAAAGGCCCACAAGTGTTATACGCATACTAATTAAAAATAGTATATTACCGAACAAAGGTGTAAAGTATATTTTTACGCCCTAGAAGGGAACTATATATTTACTTGATACAGAAGGCGCCGATATGCTACTTAACGCATTTTTTATTTTTTTTCTGGAGTATTTTACACGCACTTGCAACATAAAATAGTGTTCGACAAATGGGCAAAAATGTTTATCATATGAATAGAAATGTCACCCTCACATCCTGCTCGGCTAGCATAAAATAGCCCAGCCCCGTACTGGTCCGAGAATGTAGTTTGCTCACTTATTTGCACTCATTTTCTTCGACTGTATCTCGTGCGGGAATCACCTGTTTTGCGCCCTTATATACAATTTTGTCATAGTCAGTCTAAAATTCGATTTTAAATTTGCGGGAGTCAAATATACATCAGTTTCCTCATTTCTCGACATGCAAGTTGGTGGTATAAAACAAAATTTTATGCCCATTGTAACGATAAATGATGTTTGCTTCATGGGCATAAACTTTTTCATTCGGAGACGTTCACTAGTGCCGTCAGAAAAGTTGTACCAGTTGATTTCACTCCCTCGATGCAAAAATATCTATTTCTCCTGGATATACCTATTTTTCTAAAGTAGCATTTTTAGAAACATTTATTTTGGACTGTTCTACGTTTTTCGGAATGAGGACAAAACTCGAGAGATTAGATGCGCCGGAAATTGAACCGATGTACTTTGACTGTTTTTCACTTTATTTCTTCATTTTTTTTCTTTGTTTATTTAATGTCTCATGCACCTAGAATGGTTATTAGCGACCACAGTTTTTATACATCTCTATATATTTTTTCGAATTGTTCTTAATTACACTCTTTTGTACAGATTTGTTTTCGTTAGGAATTTTATAGCCCTATATATAGAATTTTATATATATGTTCATTTATGTTCAACTTGTATCTTTCTTCTTGGTGGTCTAAGCACTCCAACAATAGGTGTTTGATTGTTAATCTTTCATTACAAGTGTTACACGAGTTTGGTTCTTCTTTTGTTATCAAATGAATGTGGGTGAGGTTAGTGTGACCTTTTTTTAGTCTTGTCAGACGTATTCGATCACTTCGATTGAATGTGTATGCTGGATTTGGTTCGAATATATCCGTCCTTGTTGTTTTGAGATAGGTGTGTCTGGAATTTTTCCATTGCCCGTTTTGGAATTTTTTTAGTGATGCCTGTAGTGTCGTCTTCAGATCTTCGTAATGCAATTTCTGGTGCATTTGTTGTCATAGTTGTTGTTCTTTTGGTCGCTTTGTTGGCTCGTTCATTTCCTGGTATTTTGACGTGTGCTGGAGCCCATTGGAACAGAATGTTTTTTGTATTTAGCTTTGATGTTTTTTCAATAATTTGTTTTATTATAGGATTTTTTGCAGTTCTGGTTTGGAGCGCTTGTAGGACACTTTTGGAGTCTGTATTGATCAAGAAGTTCGATGTATATGAGTTTTCTATAGAATTTATTGCTTGAAGTACAGCGTAAGCTTCGCTTGAAAATATTGAAAAGGAATTTGGTTGGTTGCAGAGTATTTCCTTGTTTTCTATTATTATCGCGCAACCAGTGCTGTTTTCTCTTTTAGATCCGTCGGTGAATTTCTTCATTTTTGTAATGCAAAATTTGATTGATTAAAAATCAATGTATCTCCGAAAAGTGTATTGGTTTACGAATGGTGCAAAAAGTAATCTTGCGGCGAAACGCCGTATACGAGTCTTAGGTATAATAAGTCATTAGGGGTAATTGCAAAACGAATGAGGGACGTATGCAAAGCGAAGGAGAAGTTCAATACCTCGACGAACTGACTGAATAAGGGGATTCCCCTTCGAATTTTATAATATCAATGAACGACGGAGGGGTGGTGATGAT
This sequence comes from Trichopria drosophilae, assembly GCA_030407085.1. Lineage (NCBI taxonomy): Eukaryota > Metazoa > Arthropoda > Insecta > Hymenoptera > Diapriidae > Trichopria > Trichopria drosophilae. Next base: position 55,229,370 of record CM059583.1, read on the forward strand.
CGCATCGCATTACCAGTGAAGCGTTCTATGAGCGACAACCACTATGGGTATCCGAGGCGGCGACCCCACGACCCATTACGATGTTACACGATATGGGCCGTCACCCCCAAAATGGGTAGGAGAGGGGGTGTAAAATAAACGATACCTAATTATACCCGTCCCGTTCGCGAGATTGCCAAGCCGAAGGGCGAGGAAGTGTGTTCCGTGCTCACTTTAAATGGGATTAAGAAATCGTGATTTAAATTGATCTCGTATGACGTATTCTCTGTGTCTGGAGTTTAATTTCCGTAAAATCGTTGTGTAAGAAGTGATTACATTACAGCATTCCAATTAATTCTGTTCTTTTAAAAGTGTTTTCGAGTTAATTCGGTATCAATGTTAATAACGATACGAAACTTATGTAGGTCCATTCCCTGCCCGGTGTAAATGAGTAGTGTGCCAATTTTCTCGACCGTACATTATAAATAAAGAATAAACAATCTGTAGGTACTAAAAGTTACCGTATAAATGGTAAACAAAATATTACGTTATGCTGAAAGTATACTTTTGTTTACAATAAAAGGTGTCTCTTATTAACGAGACAGGTCTTATTTACGCCTGCAGATTTGTCAGTGTATAATGTATCTAATGATACCTTTCAAGGTTTATTTTATTTATTTTTATTTTATTTCATCAAATCAACTGGAAAAGTAGTTCCGTCGCAAAATGAAATTACAAAATATGTAGTCAGAAGTCATAGATAATAACATATAGTGTTCAAATATAATAAAAATAATAAACGTAACAATTATTAACGAATATAATTGCAAATTTTCTGCCAGATGGATGCGGGTCGAAAAACCGACAAATAAAAAAGCCGACAGGTCAAAAAACCGACAGTCATAAAGCCGACAGTCGAAAAGCCAACACATAAAAAAATACTCACATCGACAAGCAGAAAGTCATTTTTTGAAGTGTTGTCGGTTTTTTGACCAGTCACCTTTTTCATTTATCGGTGTTTCGACCCGCACCCTGCCAGATCAATTTCTTATTCTCTTAGATTTATTATTGCATTCCAGATTCAACTTAGTCGAGCAGAGTCGGAAAAATAGCCAAAATTATTTTTCTGATACCCAAAATTCAAAAAGTTGGCTTGACGCATATTATAACAAAAGATTCTGCAAACTATTAACTCAGTTCACCATATGTCCTCAAAATTCATAAGATTCTGAACGAACATTAATGTAGCGTACTTATGAGGTCACGGGTGTCCTCAACCAAAAATAAGTTTTATGAAAATGCCCGGGGAAAAGGTTTGCGGCATCTTATTTTATATGTTTCATAGTTTCAAAATCCGTTTCGAATGAAATCCTGACAATGACGATGATGACGATGATGATGCTGTTGATAATGAGCATCATGAGAATGATGACGACGATGAGGATGACGACGACGATGACGACGATGTCAATGATAACGAGGTGAGAATGTTGAAGACGATGACGACGAACACGACGATGACGACGATGACGACGATCATGATGATCATGACGATGATGATGACGATGAATACAACGAGGACGATGACGATGATGAGACAACGATAACGATTATATTATTTCCAATGTTCAGCTACGGGACATGCTAAGGGAGCAATTAGCTAAAAAAGTTGTGACCCCGGCTTTAGACGCTTTAATAAAGCAATATCTAATGTGGTCCGCGAAAGAAAAGCTAATGTTAAAAATTACGCCCAAGTCACGAAATTCTTCTACAATACCGACGTCATTATTGTCAATTTGATAATTACAAACACCATATTCTTTTGACATAGAGAAAGAAATAGAATTACTTAGATATGTTCAAAGATAGCAAATTCTCTTTCAAGACGTGAAATTATTGAATTTAGATCCCTGTGTAATGTCGAGCAGTCTAAAGGAGATCGAATACAAGTGTCATGTTTTGTGTCATTCATATAAATACGAATCGCTGCATATTTTAGCATTAAGTTCACATCTACAAAATATTTCAAATAGGTCCCACATGTGAAACTTGTGGAACACCGCAGGAGATTTTAATATTGGCTGCGATTCATATCCATTAATTCTAACTATTTGAATTTTAGGGGTAAGAGGCGCTCTAATCCATTTCAATAGCATATTAAAACATATACTAAAATAGCGTATAATAAAAATAACAAAAATAATCTTCTTAAAAAAGTCTCAATTGCAGCAATCTTATATAGCCCAAAGGACGATAAACTGCTAACTCTATATTTATTATATATATTATATTATATATACATTATGTTGTTTATTTACTAAGACATTTAACTACAATTAGTATATAAATATACTGGGTTACTGAATATAGATCGAGGTTTGTTAATTTTATTGAACGTTTAGGAACAATGGACAAGAAAAGATTTTTAAACATTTCCTCAGCCATTTTTCTTACAATGAAAAAGGTGGTTGGTTAATTAAGTCCTCCCACTACCGACAGTAGCCATTCTTTTATAAATCAGTACACTCTTAAGTTTTTAACCCCGTTGAAAATATAGTATTTCATCCTAGTTGGGGTTTATGCTGACTGAAAAGGTCTAAAAAAGTATAATTTTTTTTACATTTTGATAGGGCTGACCACATGGAAAATATTTTTTTACTGTTTTCTTGTGCATTGTAACTTATACATTCAATAAATACAAGAAGTTTGAAATAAACAAATCTAGACCGCTTTGGTCCCCCAACGTTATTGTTAGTTAATACGTTACTTAAGCTTTTTAATACAACGGGTATTTTATTTATTTAAATAATATTTTTAGATTTTATTAAAACATTTTCTAAGTAAATATTGAACTATTTAATAATTTTTTTTTAGTATAATGAATGTTATTAATTTGGTTGAAGAAAGGTCTCTCAAATCTTAAACGTTATCTTAATTTTGAATTCAAGTCTTACGTATATGCATGCGTGGGTTACTTAAATGTGTTCATCCATCCATTAAGGCGTTCAGTGACATTAATATTTCAATGCTTTATTGTATATATAAGGGTGCTAAGAAACACGTGTTTATTGACTTCCTAGATGACATTTCGTCGGTCACTGGTTTTCGTCTTTGTGTATTATATCTTGTGGTCCCGCCCCTGTCGGATGTGGTGCAGGTCAGGCAGCGGGCGCGGACGGGTAGCGTTTGCACATGTACATAGCCTCGGGTTTAATTAAAACCCTTATTATTATGCTGCATGTGAACTCAATTTGATGATTTATGGTCCACAGCGCACAGAGTAATAGGAGACGTAATGCAAGAAACCGCATGTAAATTGAGCATGTACTAAAATGCATATTCATCGATGCATTTACATGAATGCAGTTTCAGATTTATTAAATCTATACACTACGTATATACAAATATGTACTATAAAACGCAATACTTAAATTAATACAAGGAAAATTAACTGAAAGTAAGATGTAAAGTAAAGAACACCACTTGGGCTAGCACAGACTTGTGCACTATACATTGGCTGATTTTAAAATGTAATAATTTTAACCCTTAATCCCGACTCCAGGGTCGGTTTCGACCCAGAGAAAATTCAAATTGGAAGAAATTCCCTACAATTCATTTTCCATGGAAAATTCGACTTTCAGGTTAAACCTGCAGTACGCCATTTTGTCTTAATTTTAACGTAATTGTCGATATATAAGGCATATTAACCAATTAAAACATTTTGCCTTCATGGTCGAAATGAAGTAATCTTGCGAGCTTGTATTTGCTTAACTCTTTCAGTCATGCAATTAGGATAATTCACAAAACATTATAATCGCTATTAAAAATAGGGTTTCTGGGGTCGTTGAATATGAATCCGTGGTCAGATGCGCAAAAAATTAAAAATTAAAAATGGCGGATCCAATATGGCGGACGATTATTACAAAAAATGATTCAAATCACTTGAAACTAGTTACTCGGGGGTTTTTGGGGTCGCTGATTACGAATCTGCTATTAGTTTTCATAAATTCAAAATGGTGGAGCCAATATGGTGGACGACTTTTTCAAAAAATGATTCAAATCACTTGAAACATATTGGATCCGCCATTTTGAATTTTTCAAAACTAATATCGGATTCGTAATCAGCGACCCAAAAACCCCCGAGTAACAAGTTTCAAGTGATTTGGATCATTTTTTGAAAAAGTCGTCCGCCATTTTGAATTTATGAAAACTAATAGCAGATTCGTAATCAGCGATCCCAAAAACCCCAGAATAACTAGCTTCAAGTGATTTGAATCATTTTTTTGACAAAGTCTTCCGCCATCAATATGACGATAAAAATGTCGGATCAAAATGGCGGATTTAATGATCAGCCATTTTGAATTATTGAAAACCAATATCGGATTTGTAATCAGCGTCCTCAAAACCCCGCCGATTATCAATTTCTAAGCAAATCTAATGGGTTTTTATACGTTTTTCATCCATCTCAAAAGGTAGTCGATATATCGACCACTGTAACTGAAAGGGTTAAAAGTGGACCAGATATCGACCTATAAATTTATTGGACTTTGAACTCTTGATTATGGTTACAGATTTGGTACCTTGAACCTAATGTATATCTTTGAAGACTTAAGACTTTAAAGGCATTTTTTAGCATTTATTTTCGACCTGTTTCCAAATCTTGAAAGTCTATCTGACTTATAGGACAATTTTTTGGGCGAAAAGAGGTCAATTTTACTTAACCAGGGCATTCTAACTTTTGTTTGGTTGTAAGAATTTCTCTTACTTACTGTTTGAGTTTGCCTAAGATAAACGTTAAAAAGGGCAGGCGCAGTGATTTCCTCAGTATTAGGTCGTCAAAATTACTTAAATATCACCAATTTTCGATCTACTACAGGACCGTCTTACCAAATTTGAACTACGACCTAATGGGAAAGATGCCTTGTATCGACAAATTTCGATCGTCAACTTTTAATGTCCGGCCACTTTGTTTCCACTTATCATAATCGGACATAACACGCAAGGTCTAGTTAACCTTCTGTGAGATTGTTCAAGCCAACAACTGTAGCCTTAAAGTGTTGGAGAAAGTACAAAAATCAAGATTTTACTCAGCCAGGACATTAATCACATTCTGAACACCCTAAAATGGGATGCAATTATCATTAGATCCATTAAAATCATTATGAAGCATTTCAACATCTTACAATAGGACATTATTTGTTTGTATTTTAAAAATTACTTATTTTGTACGTTTTGTAAGAGTTTTTAAATTTACTTTTACAATCTTATAACTAATTAGTTTTTTAAATATCGACTAAGTGGTCATTGTGTTCTGTCGACAAAATTATTTGTCGTATCGAATAAAAGTGTAGTTGTGCAAGTTAAAGCTCGGCCGACATTTTTTGGCAATGTTATATATAACCAATAAATAATTCCATAAAAAATTGTATTTCGAAACATTCAGACAAACATTTGTTGTAACTGAGTCCTTATTCTCAGAATCAGCTGTATACATTATAAACAAGTTTCATCACGATTAAAAATCGAATTGCATAGTATAATAAACTTCAGCGTTCTATTTGCGTCCGAGTCGCGTCGCATTGTTAAACATTGGACGATGAAGAGGACGAACTTGACTGAATTGCAGATCAGGGTTTCAAATGTATGAAGGGATGAGAACGCAAAGTTGGGCGTTGCTGTAGCAAAGGGTGGTTCATGAGCCTCCGTGGCTGTTATACCTATACGTGCAATGACACTGCCCCCCTGCACCCTTCTTGCATCCCCACCGTGGCTGTCACTCCCTACTCCCATTCACTCTTGGATTTTCCCGCTCGCTCTTTCCCGTGAGGGTCTCCTCTTATTCGACAAAGACGAGGTCTTCGCATTTCCTCATACATATTCATTAAACGCTAATTAATCATCGCCCAGGCAAGCCCACGACGAGCCACCCTCCCGCGCTTCGCGGCGACGAGACCAAAAATACGAGCGCCGTTATGTTTACGTCGCCTCATAAATTACGCGTCAATCCAGATGGTAAATTTTTACGTTGCGAAAAAGAAACAATTTATTTTTTCTTCAAATGTAATAATTTCTTCCTAAGGTGACATGTAGGTGTGGAAAATGGAATTTTCTTCATTGTAAAATTCCTATTAATGGGCAGGGTGTCGTTAGTTTTAAGATTAATTATTCACTCACACATTTTTTTACTGGTAATGCCCTATGACATATTTCGTAAAATAATTTGTCAAAATGCGAAAATAAGATAATTAAGACTAGTCGATAAATCCGGTTCAAACCAATGTAACGGAGTGTTTTCATTCATTATAATAAATAATCTACTGCTAATTGGGATTGATGTTAATGATTTACACCACGGGAATCGAAGTATATCTATATATTTTAATATAATGTATTAAAATATCTTAACTACTATTTTAGAGAGTGTGATAATTGTTATTCATTTTTATAGCAATAAAGTGGTTTATTATTATTATTATAATTACAATTATGGGTGTGGGTTGAAAAAACGATAAATCAAAAAGCCGACAGGTAAAAAACTGACACTTCAAAAAATGACTGCCCGCTTGTCAATCTATCTACTTTTTTATGTGTCGGCTTTTTGATTGTCGGCTTTTCGACTGTCGGATTTTTGACCTGTCAGCATTTTGAGTTGTCGATTTTTCGACTCGCACACATAATTATTGGTATTAATATGACAACCTTTAATAGATTTGGTGAGGGTTAGAATAATATAAAGAAAAATAACGAATGAGTAGACAAGGGATCTTTGAATTAGTTTTTTTGCTTCTTAGCGGTACGAAATTTCCATTTCATTCAGAAATTTTGTTATTTGAGGGGTTTCGCGGCCGTAGATTTCCTAGCCTTCATCAGATGTTGTAATTCGAAATATAAGAGTGTGTTGGAAATTCATAACGGCGGATTGCATACGAAAACCTTTCATAAATCCAGGAGGTCGATTAAAGCTCCGCTCGTTTAGAGCCACCAATATGATTGAAGAATAGCATTATTATTAGTCTTAAGTCTTAGGATGCCTTTTACAGCTGGGATTCTAAGAATTCTGCTATATCGTATTAAAAATCAAAGCCTTTTAAGCATTTTGAGTTTAGGATATCTTAATAATCTGATATAATGGGACTCAATCGGATTCATTTTCAACGTCCAAGGATAATAACTTTCAAATAATAGGTAACGTGATTGCATATTATTTTATTAATTGTTATTCCATCCGGGAGTGAATACAAACACAGGTGCATTTCATCAGCCATCTTGAAAGCCTACATTCAGAGAGTTTTTTATAAATGAAACCTATTCCGTTGTAGCATCCAACAACTGCTGGTTTTCAACTGGTTGAAAATTTGACTGAACTTACTATGATCAAAATGATTAGATCGTGCAATCAAAGGATTATTTCCAGAATCTGAACTCTTTTTGCAGGGAATAAGGTTTATTACGATTGTAATTGTGTTCCCTTCTTCATGACAATTATTCCACGCTGTTCAGAGTACGTATATAATTTACTCTTATTAACTTGGGTGGTCAATTTTAAATAATTCTGGACTCCTATATGATTTACAGTCATTGTACTATGTTTTATATATTTATGTTACAAGTGTCCTAAAAATTATAAAAGAATCACAAAACTAATTAGAAACATTATATATATACCACAATGATAAATCACATTTTAATATCTATTTTTGTGAACATTTTTAGGTTATGCCAATGCATGACGTCTTATCAATTCAGGGAATTATATTCTGCATAGCAAAAATGAGATAAATTACATTTTCAATTTCTTGAAACTTTTTTTCACTTTTTCAGATCAAATAAATGTATTGTTACGCTCGCAATTATTGCATAATAAACAAATATTTGACGGGCGTCTTTGACGAGCATATTCCGATGTTTTTTTCTGATGACCAAAACTCATCAGCTCGATCAGAAACAATGCAAATTTTGCTAGAAAAATTCACAATTTTTTTTATGACGGTAAACATGGGAAAACTAAAAATTATCCAGAAAAATTAAAATATTAAGACGTCCATTAAATATTTAATTATTATTATTTGCTATTTTTCACGTTTCAGATTTTCATGATTGTTGATTATGAAAACAACATAAAAGACAGATCTAATAACGCAGACGGAAAAATTAACTTGAAACTTCATATGTTTTTCGTAGTGGTAAATATCATGACAGAATTTCAAGATTTCAAATAACGGATGATTCAATATTGTGGATAAAAATATAGAGATTCATTAGATTTCAAATAAATCTGAAAGAACGTGTGTACTATCTACAGTATATTATTCAAATCAAAGTGTGAAATATTTTAGAAAAGTTGCATTGAAAACAGAATCAATGTCTGAAATTAACGGTATCCGGGCGTAGGTTTGTCTGCATCCCTTACGCTATTACACACCGGAATGGTCCTAGAAACTCGGCTGAGGCCACATGATAGAGGAATCTAATTGGCACATTAGTCTCCGAACATATAAAATTTTGGTTGTGAGTATTTCTTATGCTTATCCATTTCTTGGGGGTTGTGAACCTGGGATTAGATTTTCCGAAATTCAAAATGTAAAACGCTATTTCGGTAGAGTTTTTATTGTATTTGAATGCAGTGAAACGAATTTCGTTAGTAGAGAGGAAATTGTTTTTTTAATTCAAAAATATATTTTTTTAATTTTTTCTTTTCTTTTAATGTTTCAATTTTTAAGTAAATGTGCATAGTCTGCATTAGCGTTTGGAATTGTTTGTAGTTGCTTCAAAAAATTACTACAAACGATTAAATTGTAGAATATTACCTACGCCTGATTGACATTAAGGATAAAATGGACGTTTGTAATTATTTATAGTTGCCTAAAGAATTACTACAAACGATTTAAACTCTAGGATATGATTTTTAATTAACAGTAGATATGAATAAAATACACTTTTGTGGTTGTTTATAGTTGCTTAGAAAATTACCACAAACAAGTTAAATGCAAGGACATGTTTTTGATTAACAATATAGACGAAATAAACGTTTGCATGTGTTTGCAGTTCCTTAAAAATTACTACTACAAACGATTTAAACAGAAGGACATTGTATTTTATTAACACCAGATATGAAATGAACGGTTGTGTAGTTGCTTAAAAAATGACTACAAACTATTTAAACACGATGATATTGTTTTTTAGCGATATAAGATCCAAAATAAACTTTTAGTTTTTGGAACTTATTTAAAAAGTTCATCATAAACAAAGCTACAAAAATTACGTTTGATGTTGATGATCTCTAAATGAGCAGTTGTTGGTGGTTTTGTAGTTATTTAAGGACATTTTTATAAAAAATGAATATGCACTAAGCAGCTTTTGAAAGCAATTGGACTGGAAATTAATATGTACGGTTGTTTTGGGTACTCTTATCCGTTGGTTGTTTGGTGCGTGGAGGGGGGGGGGGCATCACTTTCGTATTAATTTACGGTAGGAACAAAATTTGAAACAAATAATTTTTCGAAATGGGGTGCTGGGCATTTTTGGACCCCCTGTAATTTTTTTTTCTGCAACTACAAACGAAATTCATTTCATTACATTCAGCTACAATCAATACTCTATGGAAATAGCGTTTTACATTTTGAACTACGAAAAGTCGGTTTACAAAGTTTCATGTAGAATTGCTCAGATGGTTTTAAAGGACCTGAAGGGCAATTTCCAGTAGTAAAAAATTTAGGATTCTCATTCCTGAGCCATTAGGATTCCGCTACCTTTGATCAGATGTTGATAGGTGTTTGTAACAGCATCACCTTCTGATTTATTTCTAATGAATGTCGTACTTCTCTGTGATTAGGTATTCTTAAGAACATTACATTTTGATAGATGTCTGAAAGAAGATTGTCTTCTAATCCAATATGTTCCGAACATCGGACTCGCCAGATACTTGGAAGGGCATCGCTTTTAAGTAAATGGTTAAAAGAATATCGATATATTGATTTATTGATGTTCAAGTCTAAATTTTGTATAGATTCGAGTAAGACATCGACTGACATACAAAAAATATTACAATGTACTTTGTGTATGAGAGGTTTGTCGTTGTTTGTTTTTAAAAGATTTTTTTTTTCAACGTAAATACATTTTATGCAGTAGGCGTGAAATAAGCATTTTACGCCCGCAAAAGAGGGCGTAAAATTAGCTTTTCACGCCCCCTAGTTGGTAAAATACATCGTACCCGCGCGTTCTGTCATCTTGATACAAAAATAACTAATAGATATTTGATTTTTCGCTTTCAAATCATAATTCGTATTCGTTGGGTATTGTTGGATTTCTGTTTACTGAAGAAAATGACTGATGATCCTAATATTACTGCCACATGTGTAATACCAATCATAGTTTCAGTTATAAATATAATCGATATGAACAGATCATCGGGAAAGTTATTCCGGGTATTCTGTGACGATCGTTGAACCGCTTTCCCAGGGAACCTCACACGAGACAGGCGCCGAGTATTGCGAAGCAAAATATGAAACTGGGCGGTGGAGGCTTAGATTTCGGGTAGGGCTGAAAGGCCGGTGGATTGTTCGGGCGCCCGATAGAAACACAATGCCGCGAACAATGCGAGTGGGCGGGAAATGCGGGCATCGCGCCGCGACGCGGTGAGCTCCGGCTTACATAGGAATACAATTACATTATGAACTCGATTACCATTTAAATGGAAGCGAACGTGAACCCAGGAAACGCTAAAACGCGCCAGATTCCCTGGCAAACTCAACGATCCTCTGGCCTTTCCGCGAATTCTCGATTGTTTTCCAAAAAAAGTGCACTATCGATGACCCCACGCTTATTATAAATATTTCCAGATTTTCAAAACAAATTATCTCAATAATTTTATTTAATTTCTTAATCAGAAAGAATTAAATAGCAAATAATCGAAATACTGCGTAGTAGAATGATTGTAAAGGGTCATAATAATTTTATTTAGAATAAAAACGTAATCAAATTAAATATAAAACGGTTAGGTAGAAATTAATGTTCCTAATTCGTAAATCGGAAGTGGAAATTTGTCTAGTTTTACTAGTTTGGGGTAAAACTAGATAGAAACAGGACAAAAACTAGACATGCTAGACAGATACTAGCTAGAAACTGGTTGTTAGGGATAGCTATATCAAGAAACTAGTTTTTCATGAGATTCAATTTCCACTTGGGTTACCAGGGAAAAAGATCAGATCACAAGCCATATAATTTGGGCCGGGAATAAAGTTCCGAATATCAATACCTGAAAGGCTAAAATTTCGATATTGCGTGAGTCTAAAGTATTTTAATTTGCTTTCTTTTTGCCAAATTTTCAAAGACAACGTGAAGAAAATTACGCTGGAGCCATGGTATATCGAAATTTTGGCTTTTCGGTGTGTTGATTCGGAACTTTGCTCCCCAGCCCTAATTTGAGATTATGACCCCATATCTAACAAGTAACGCTACACAAGGGTCAGACACCGATTTTTCTGAACTTTTGATATGTTATAGTATGCTAGAAACTATGAGACAAATATTTTTTAAAACGGCGGTCAAGCTTTTTTGGGGGTGAAACAGCTCCCCCCCCCCCGCTCCCCCTGTAGGGGATAAAACAGAAACATTGCGATATCTTGGAGACTAGGAAAGCGAATTCAATGATTTTCAGTAAATGAATGAAAATAATTTGAATGTAATTAGGGGTTAAATTACCTGTAAATGAACAATGTGCGGAAAAAATGGGTTTTCATTTCATCAATACCTCGTTTGAGAAATATTTTATTTTAAGGGCAGTTTTTAGACCTAATTTTCACCCCCCTTCCAGCATAACAAACCCTGCATTTCGTCTTTTATCGAATGATATTTTTACACCCAAAATCATTCAATTCGCTTCACTAGTCTCAAAGATATCCCAATTGTGTAATTATTGTCTCCACTTTAGTGGACCTTTGACCCCCTAAAACGTTTTTCTGCCGATTAAAAAAATTACGTGTTTCTTAGATTTTCGTATATACTACCTACCACATATCAAAATTTCGGAGTCTTATTAGATCTGATTAAATTCATAACAAGGTCTATCGAAATCGAACAGTAAAATGTAAATTCATTTAAGGTGAAAATGACCGCATACTACAGGGTGATCCAAAAAGTCCGGGAACACCAAAATATCTCAGCGAGAGGACAAAAGTTGAAGGATTTTTTTCCTGGCTATTTAATGGCGACATTGAATTTGACCTTATTTATTGAAGGTTATTTCAAGGTCAATTTTTTTTTTTTAAATGGAACCCCCTATTTTTTCTCACGGATTCGAAACGGAAAAGGATAACCTTCAAGGTCATGTTCAAGGTCAAATTGCGGTATTTCATGCCGCGCCGGCCGAGCGCGGACCGCACGCGCACGCCCCGCCGGGCCGGCAAAACTTCAAAAATCATTTTCTCGTAAACGAAGCAAAACACGTCTTTAAATTTTTTTGTAGTATGCAATAAGGTTCAAAGTTTATGAAACATTTCTTTTTTATTTTTCGGTGGTGTTCTTCGTAGTTTAAAAAATCATTCACAAATATATTGTTAAATAAACAATGAATAAACAATGTTTTTGGCATTGAGTAAAATTTCATTTTAAACTATAGACATTCTTTCACAACTTCTATTTTATAACTTTTCTTAAAACAAAAACACGAAATAATAACGAATTTTTAAAAAAAAAAGTCCTAAAATTTTTAGTTGTGTATAACTCGAAGAATTTTCAATTTAAAAAAAAATGTTTGGTACAACATTTTATCTCATTGAGATCTACCGATTGACAAAATTTGAACCTTTTCTGAGACGCGACTGATCCCGTCTCACGTGGAATTGCTCATATGTTAACTTGAATAAAGCAATGCCCCTATTTCATTAACATTATTTTCAAGACGATAACAAATTCGTTATCCTATGATAAAAATTGGATCTATATTTATAGGTTTGGTAGCTAAAAAATCATCGCTTTTTTAAGGTAATAATTTGGTTGTCCCATAAAAAGTGATATGATATTTCCGACGTAAATGTGGAAATTATGGATTCACTTTAGATACAGTCCAACTCGGAATCCCTGTAGATATGTTCAAATAACATATGTCTAATTTGGTTTTGATTTCGTCGAATTTCTTTCTTGGTTTATCAAACTTTAATATATATTAGCGTGAAAAGTTTTCCGATACTTTTATGTATGATATACTGCCTTTTAATTATTTATTTTTCAAAAATGCCCAAATTAGAGCTTATAAATAGCATGAAATAAAATTTACCAGTCTATAAAATCTAATACAGGTTAAGTCCTTAAATGCAAAATCAAAATAGTTTATTTCTTTCAAGGTTATAAGTTCTAGATGTGTATTTTCAAAAAATAACATTGCATTGAAACGATCCTAAGGTAGGACATTCTCCGTTCCTGTAACGTTACTGAAACGTCGCTGCGACTACATTTTTAGCGGGAAGTAGTTTGTTTTTTTTTCTTTATGCATAAAAATACTACATATATGCTGATATCTGCACCCCTTGTTATTTCTGTTGTACAAAAACTGGTAGAAACATCCCGGTTATTAATAAGTACGTCCTTATTTGTAATTTATGCTTTCTATGAGTTTTTCCAATTTATTTTAGCTGACAATGAGTGGATATTGCAAGTGTTGATCAACTATAAGTTTTTATCCAATAAGTATAACATTTACAACTTCCCATAATGGCAGTTTAAAAACTCTCAGTATTTTGAAAACAGTGAATACTCAATGATTTCCTGTAATAAATGGAGCCACGGTTTCGAATCAGTGCTTTCGGGGGATAAGTTTCCACCATTGATATGAACAAAATTTTTCATCATAGTGGGTATGAAAGTCGAGTTTCTACTCCGAATTTGCAGCTTGAAAGGTTAGGTTAGGAAAGTGCTCTAGTATTTTAAAAGGGTGTAAAGTCGAATTTTACGCGCACAGAAAAAACTGTTTTCTGGGTGTACCGTATCAAATATTGTAATTTTATCGTAGTTACTTTAGTCAAGGACATACACAATAATTTAACTTTTGTGTAATTCTTTAAAAACATAACAAACGAAACACGAAACATTCTCTTTTATAGTTACAATCATACACATATGTAATCTCGTCATAATACACGCATTTAAAAATTATCTTCGAGATTAAAATTGCTCCCGTTTATTTATATTAATCATGGGTCAGTTCCTTTCATTGCGGATGACTCTTAATAATTGGCCTATGTCTGTTACGCATTTTACGATTCGACGTACTCGTCGTTTAATTTCACGGACCACCTGTCGCTTATTCTTCCCTTCCCAGTTGCCTTTGCCTAATTCGATGCGCTCCTTGTAAACGCATTATCTTTAATCGTGGATTTTGTATGCAACCACGCAATCTCTATCATGTACGAGACACTTTTCAATTTTATTTTGCAGTAATGCAGTTTTCACCTACTCAACGAGAGACAGAAAGACGGAGACCGAATATTTTAAATATCTGAATGCGGTTCGTTTATTACATTCAAAATTCACTTATTTTTATACTAGAATAAAATGTTAAACTTTTACACAAGGAAGAAAGGGTTAATAGAACCATAAAAAAAGTTGAACGTGGTCCTAACATATAATAATAGTACAATTAACAAGTGAACAAATGTTGTTGAGTGTATTTGAATTTTATAATTAAAAAGTATTGAGGTTATGTATTTTACAGCATTTAATGATTGGGAAATAGTAAACGGAACAATATTATTGACTTGTTTACTATGAAAATAGTTAATTTAACTATTTTTTTAATTCCTTGCATTCAATTTGAAAAGCGATAATTGGATTAACTATGTTTTTTCTCTAAGAATGTTCAGTATTTTATAGCCCAAACCCCAGTTTTGCTTTGAGCTGACCATCAAGCTTAAATTTTTCCGTCCGTGCGGACGTATAGTCACACTGATACGTTAATATGGTTCATACAATTTATCAATTGGTTATAAAACTAATTCACTTAGTTTCTAACCTGTTTGATTGGCTGAATTTCACAAATTATATCTAAACATGAAAACGCTTAGTGTTTTCTAAGTGTTTTGCCTGATAATTAAATTGTTTTTACTTGAATATTAATTTTTGGTAATAATTAATTCGTTTTTCTAGCAGTTATTTATTTTTCGAACACTTCGTACAGTAGAATTCTGTCTTGAATCTCAATTCTCAATTACTATTGCTGTAAAAATGAATAGTATCAAAACATTTTACTGTCGTTTTGTCTTTCTGCGTTAAAAATACTGTTTGAAACTTCTGATTACGAGAGAAATTTTAGTGAAAAATGTATTCTTTAAATTGGGAAAATACTGTTTTTAATTTACCAAGCATATTCCCCTAAATAACTTTTAGATAATTTATTAAGAACATATTTTCTTCATTCAAACTGACGTTTATTTAATATTGTTACAATATATATTTACGCGAGTAAACGGTGTGTTTTATTTTCATTATATATGATCAAAATTGACGGAAGTAATATAGAAAAATAAAAATTTTTCCATTCTCCACCCATGATAGAATGACAACAATAGGACTGTAAAATATCATTAATATTTTGTCTTATAATTGCACAATGCAATTAATAGTTCTTATTTTATTGATTACTAGTAAATCAGTAATAGTTAACATAATATTCTAAACATAACAGTTAACGAACTTAGATTTGTATATTAATATATAAGCCTCGAATGTAATAAAAGCAGATCGGACAGCACGTAAATCACTTCTCAACGGAGAAATATCCTTTTTGACATTTCCGAAAAAAAGAATAATCGTTTTTTCGGTAGGGAGGGCGTGTGGTGTGGGTTTTATCTCGTTCCGTTTTTATTTGCTGCTCTGTCAATATTTTCTCGTTTGCATTGTTACTCTGTGCTCTTCGACCACAATACGATGCTGCGACAAGCTACAAATATAAATTCATTTCCGATTTAAAAGTCAACGTGCCAATGCCCTGTAATTTACGTATCGTATACGAGTTCGCTGACGTATTATGAAAATATTACAATCTCTACTTGAGGAGTTCGATATACATATACTTTTAGACCGTCTATGGCAATATTGTCATGCATAAGATGATTCGTATTATTGATTTTATTTTAATCACTCAGAAGATTTTAGAAATTGTAGTGTAAAATGATTAGAAATTATTAATAAATTTTTTTCCATTATAATCATTGTCATTATGATATGAACTTAATTTTTTTAGCGTAATTGGTAACAATGTACTATATTTATTTTTGTTAAAATTAATTTTCAACCTTTTAAAGAGAAAGTTGTCTATAATATAGTTGTGAAATATTAAAGTTATTATATTATTGTTATGTATGTATAATAAAAATAATGGAAGTATAGTGAAATAAAGTTCGGATATATCAAAGAGTTTTTCATTTTCGATAAAATTAAAAATATATTTTTTTTTCACATTATCCAAACTGATTTTTTTTTAAACGCGATTAAAAAAATAAAAAATGCTGTATTATTCGTCTTTGTTTATACGTATGAGTTTAAAAAATAATAATATGAAACCTTGAAAAATGGAAATACGAATAGAATTAAAAGATTAAAACATACCTTTAGAATTTGTAACTTTTGAGTCCGTGTCTAGTCATTGTACCAAGCACACCTGTTTATATTTACACAGCGTGAACTCGGTGTACTGAACGAGTACCACATAAAATCAATAAGTTTATTGAATAGTGTAAATATTGATAATTGTATGATGCACCAAGTTCGCGAACCTCTGACTATAGGAGTCATCCCAATACCAGTGTTTCAGTGCATCCAAAGTAAGTGCCACCCGCCCCATTCAAGAAACAATTATGTTGAAATCAGAAAACTTCCCAAAAACAAATCATGGATTCATTATAAAATGTAAAGACAGACTCCATCTAACCGACTGCACTTGCGCTGTTGGAAAACGTGTGCAACCAAAAAAAGTTCTCGTTGCCTCGTAATCGTATTTGCTTATACCTGTCCGGCAAAGTATTTGTTAACGAACTAACAGACAAATTCCAACATATAAAAATAAGCGACTAAAATATTGAAATTAGAGCGCTTGTAACGAAACATAAAAGAATTATTCTCTCTAATTTCTCAGCGATCATCCCACATACAGCCGTGAAAGGTCTATTAGATAACTTCCGGCGAGGATCCCCAGTATACTCTCTTAAAATTGGAATAAATATAGAATGCTACGGACATGACCTTAGTTTCACAAGTTAAGTTTATATCCATCCACCCTGATGATAAACAAAAACATCCAGAAATAATTCAAATCATACATGACGACACCACCTACATAATATTCCCATAATATACCCATCTACTCGCCCAACAGCGTACTCACTAAAATGCTTTTTGTTTAAAAATGTTGCCAAACATTGCCCCAATACTCACAACATTATTTATATAACTTTGAATCGCAAATTAATTACACGCAGGAGGCATACCATACGATATCAGTAAATGAAGTCATGAACAATGAAGAAAGAGATACCACGAAAAATAACATTAAAAATGTAAACAATAAACGTGCACATTCCCAAATAAGCTCCACCAACACCTATTCCTACTGCAATAGTCAAATTGATAAATCTAAGGTGACGAAAGAAACAACAACAAACCAGCAGAAAAAGAAACCATATTAATTAAAGAAGAAAAAAGCCTTGATGTCATACTAGAACCTATAAAACAACTACTTGACTCAACAAACAAAATTGTCAGTCTTTTAGAAAAAAATCCATGGTTCTCAAAATCTGATAAGCATTATAAATAAATGAAGACAATATCTTGGTTGTTATACGATCACATGAATAAATTCAAAATTAAAATTGAAATTCACGTGACCGTAACAACCAAGATATGGTCTACATTTATTTATAATTAATTTGAATAACGGCCGAATATTTACCATTTTTGGACTTTACTGATAAGCATTGTCTAAGAATATATTGAAGAAATTAAAACCTTTATATCATTAGCCGAAAATGAAATATACCCAGTGGTAATTGATCGATGCATTAAATACAGGTTAACTACACGGAGAAAAAATTTCCTGAAAAATTACCGTGCTAGTCACCTGAAAACGGGTGAAACTTGATTTTTCGGAAATATTTATAACGAACAGACAAGAAATATTGCTTTTCTGGCAGGAATATTTGCAATAACGGCTAGATATTTTTATGTACAAGCTAGTCGAAATGTTTAGTGTAGCACAGTAAAATTTACAGGACATTGAGTTTTTAAGTTAGTGCAAGTCAAATAATCCCCAATATTTGAAGAATTTATAATATGTTGCTTCACTATTTTTGCTATGCCACTTCTCGAAGTGGAAGCGAAAGTTTCCGAACATATTCGAATGCTACCGAGTGGCTGGTATGATAACTTGGAATAATTAATTTATTAGAAAAATTTTGCATTTTCAAAAATCGCCAGAAGCACATGTGCACGCTGTAATCGTATGCAAAGTTCTTTTTAGTGAGTTTCATAGCAATAAACAGAAGATAGCGAAATTGCATACGCGAACTCATTGTTCGCCTTAGTCTTTTTTTTTTTTGCAATTTGAAATAATTTTTTAGAAAATCCCTGCACGCGGAAATCGTATGCAAATTAGTTCTTGTCGGTTTATTTTCGTTAAAGTATAAGAATAAAATTTGGCATACGCTAACTAATCGTTTTTGTTACAAACAGTGGATGACGTTTACAACACCGCTGCACGCGACTGCTGATTAATTAGCCGCTTAAAATTCTTGAAATACCCATACAATGTCCCCCTTTAAGTTGTATACATTTATCTATCATTCACATTTTTTGGTCACTAGCTTCTAGTCTATATAAATCATCAAAAAATATCAAACGTTTCCAGAGCTACTATACAAACAGGATTCATTGCATGAAGCAGTAGACGTTAGGAACACCTATATATCATTCATTCGCTTAAAAATTGATTATAGATCTGTGATATACTATTTAGAATCAAAAAAACGAACTGGCCATGCTCAACCAAATCAATAAAAAATCAGCAAGACAAATAATAGGGACAACCAGAATGAGCCTTGTTGAACGCCTACTACGCGAGGTTCGGATACCAAGCTCTAGATCATTGAATACAACTGACTCTCAACTACACACTAAAAACATGTCAAATAAATAAAATGTTAAGGTCGGATGGTACGAATGTGCCGGGAAGTATTTTTTAAAGATATAGTACTTCTGTTCTAAACGTTTCCAAATTTACAGACATTTAAAAACGAATGGACTGTGTATTGTACGTAATACTTAATAATATTTATAATTGTGTGTAAAGTTTATAAATAATTTAAGTCGTATTTTTGTGACTTCAGCAGTAATGATTGAAATTGTTTGAAATGAGTATTTGCATTCAATAGACAAATTTTTGCATGCAATTTGAATTACATATTGCTAGTACTGAAACAGAAAATTCGTTCTAAATTAACTTCGGAAAGTTAGATGATATATGCCCATTTGGAACGAAATACTTGATACAGTCACCCCATAATTTCGGATCGTGGTTTTCCTAACGTGAAAATTTCGTTTCGAACATACGGCACTGCAGGGAGTTGCAATAGATATATATATACGCGGTTAGCATAACGGCGGCTGACAAAAGGCTGACCAACATCAAGCGTCGGGTGGATACATTCAAATGGTAATTCGCTCTCGTGTCTAATATATTCCGGCAAACACCCTAGTCGTCTTCTGTTCACACCAAGCCCTATACATTGACTATGGTTTTGAATTATGATTCGGTTTATGAAAAAGTCGATCGTCTTTTTGTGGATGTAAAATCAATGTTTTCATTGTACTACGGCTGACGGATTTAATCCCAATTTAATCAAAGGTTTAATTTAGTATATATATGTCATTTGTATATTGCTATTAGATTTATGCATGTTAAGTAGGCACAATAATAATCTTGTGTCTACTTAACTTGCATTGTGATAATTTTAAGTGCCTTAAGATTTATATAAGTATCCATGTGTTTGAATTATAATTTAAATGTTAAAAACTTAAGCAAATTCTAATGTGATTATGAACCATTCCAAATAGGAACATAATAGTTGAAAATTTTAATACGGATTTTTTAAATATTACTCTTACTGGACACTGTTCATATACTTACAATCATCTAAACGAATAAATGAATTGTTTTTGCGGATCGAAAATTTACCCTATAAAGGGAAAACGTGGATCAGATTCTAGAATCTATTAACATTAGGCTATAGCCTCTACTGATTTTTTTGTAGGACATTTCGTTCCCTACAAAACAGGTTGAGTTCATTTTTGGTGAATTCTGCACCGTTTTCGATATGAAAGCAATTTAATGAAATAAATACGGATTTTTCCTTTTTAAGACCGTTTACAACTCATTATAGTTAATTATTATCAACTAAATCGTCTGGAAATTATGATTAAATATTCTTAAAGGTGTAATAAAAGTAAACTCATTCATAAAAATGTTCTTTTTTACTGATTTCGTATTTTAATCGTTATTTCAAAATTGTCAGGGCCTACGCGGTAACTATTACTTCATATGTGTGGCAGTCTCGACCCAAAATTTCTTTGCCTGCACTTGACTTAATCCTTTGCGGCATAATGGCAGCACCTGATATTGAATATTCGAGATGGGATATTTAAGAAACGGGCTAAAATATAAAGTTATTTAACAGTACTCATGTTGTTCCCACCAAGAATATTCCCCTCAGATATAATGCACTTGTTCCAACACTTATTTTGGACACTTTAATCCAGTCATTTGAAATTCCTGGAAACGAGGAAAAGAGCCACTCTAAAAAGTTGCCAAATTTCGCCTGTTTTTTGGACTTGAAATTTGGGATCAAAATGTATGTCAAATGAAAGTTTATCATAATAGCTTACTGGTGTAAAAATTTTAGATTGAGCATATATCTCAATCTTGAGATTTTGGGGGTTTAAAGGGGGATTTAACTGCAAAAATGGCATTTTTTTTAAATCTGACATTTTTTATCTCCGAAAATATACATTTTACGAAAAATTCACAAGAGATATTTTTTATTTAGAATTGTCGAAAGAATCTAAACAAATTTTTTCCAGATTACGAAAAAATAAAATTTTCAACATTTTCAAAACAATCAACATTTTGTTAACAATTTGGATATTTGATTTTTTCGGGCCTGCAAAAATTTATTTAGATTCTTCCGATAATTCTAAATAAAAAATGTCTCTTGTGAATTTTTCATAAAATGTGTACTTTCGGAGATTAAAAATGTTAAATTTTAAAAAATACAATTTTTGCAGTAAAATCCGCCCTTTGAACCCCCATATCTCAAGATTGAGATACATGCTCAATCTAAAATTTTTACACCAGTAAGCTATTAGCATAAACTTTCATTTGACATACATTTTGATCCCAAATTTCAGGTCCAAAAAACAGGCTAAATTTAGGGTGGTTTTTCCTTGGAGCTAAATCGTAATAACGGTTGCTGAGTTCTAATTGTGACATTGTTTTTGTAAAAAAAATACACATGAAATGGTGGATGAGCCGGATTATCGTGATTTAAAAGTTTGTTTGTTTTCCAAAATTGTTAACTCCAAGGTTTTAACTTATTGACCGTACCACCTGAGGTACAAAAATACAAAATGCATTACACCATAGTAATCCAGGCAAATAGTGGCAACATTACGAAATAAAAATTATTCGAATTTAGCATTTTTTTTCTGGATCCTTCCAAATTCTTTTCTTAGGATAATTGTAGGTTTTGGTTTTCAAAAAGGCGATAACTGGTAACGAATCAACGAAGCGTCAAACACGATTTCTTCATTAAACTTTTTAACGGCGCATACAAAAAATATGATCTGCCAACTGGTCCAAAACTGAGTTTGAAGTCTAATTTATTGCAACCAGCTAAGAAGTTAGCAATTGAAATGAATAGTTAGCAAATTGTGGTATATAATTTAAATATTGGCTCTGAGAAAAAAATTGCAAGGGTATTTATACTGAATTAAGACTTTTTCGCTTTTGTTAAAGCATTTGTTGAGGTCATTTTTTGCAAATTGTCCACGATGCTAGTACGCTGCCAATATAACTTCATTATCGAACCAAACAATCTATAATGAGTAAATTTTTAGTATATTCGAGTTCGCGTTTTTATTAGGCATGTAAAAGTCAGAAAACTTGAACAACGGTATTAAAATACAGTTGATAAAATCACAAAAAAAACATAATGAATAAAACGTTACCTTTCGCTAAAATGTTAGGAGTATTACAGCTTTTAAGTCAGCTGTTAATTCCTAATCATTAGCAGGTACAACTGGTCTTGTCTTTTCGAATAATGAGATGATTTACCAACAATATTCTCAGGGGTATTTTATTAAATGTTTCTTCGCAATAGTAAAATGAATTTTCTGTTAGTACACTAAATCCAGAATCGCATATTATTGTTTACAACTTTTATTTACATGATAGTACAGTAACAGTAATACCGATAAATTTTTTCTACGTTTTGAAGGCGCTCGATTTTGATTAATTTAATATTCTCCAATGTTTTCAACAAATGATTGTTGACGTGTTTGGGCTTCCAGATTTCGTCATAGTGAGAAATTGGGCATCTGATAAAAATTTATTTTTTTTTACACAAATGTGATAAAATGACCGTGTACTGTTGAGACTGTGAACATTTTTACAGGACGAGTGTATCAATATAAAATATAAAATAAAACTACAATATCCATTTCAATGATTTTTATTCTAACAATATATTTTCATCTACTGTATATATTTTTTAAGTATTATTATGAAACCTGCATACGAATGCATCGGAAATCTTTATCGAATTTACATATAAATATCAGACTGACCACCCCTTGGACTCAATAGCCAACATTTTCTACAGAATCCCACACGTTCGCGCGAGAATCCAACCAAATATTGGCAATATCACCCCCTGGCATTTACTCGCGGCGACTTGTCCCGTTCTTTTTCCCCTTGGCCTCGCATAAACCTCATGTCTCGATGTTCATTTCAATGCTCTGTAACAATAGAATAGTTTATTTTAGCTTGCTAATATTAAAGGATTATGGTAAGATATGGCGCTGATTCTATCGGTTTCCTTATAGTGGAATTTAATACAGTTAATTGCAATCACAGTGTATATCGAATAGCTATGATCGTAAACGCCGTGATTGTCAGATTGTTGGGTAAGCAAGCTAAAATGGGGCAAATAGATAGATATATTGTGCGCTCCCACTGATTAACTGTGAAGGACATTTATTGGCAGTCTCGCTAACGTTAAGAACAAGATATATTGAATAGTTCCGTGCCTCGTAATTTATTGACGTCTGGAACGTACTAAGTAAATCTAAGACATAAACATTACACGAATTTCCCAGTATTGTTAAATAAATAAAAGTAGCGTAAATATATAGTTTTTCGACATTTTTTAGCATCATATTGTTCTGTTGTAATTTACTGTACAAGAATATTTTGTGATTTAATTGTAAATAAATTTTTTTTCTATAATCTAATACTTTTGTATCCATTTCAGTCATATTCAAAATTTTGAAGAGTTTGGAGGAATTTTATTTACTTTTGAAGAGTGTATAGGTTCAAACGACTAGTATTAAAATCATGTGATATTTTAAAATCTTCTACTTTGACCTTTGCAATTTCTTATCAAACTCCTCTTCCTTTATATCCAGAGAAACATTTCGATTTTTTGCTTCAGCTTTACATGATGCTTTGGTTTCATCAATTTTATATCCTCTAAAAGCATTGGAGTCATCTTACAACAACGTGGTTTCATGCCTTTTTAGTCACGGCCCACGTTTTAAAACTATAAGAATGCCGTGAAATAAAAGCATGATGTCACACCATAATATGAAACCTAGACATTTCTGTTCATGCAAAATGCCCGTTTTTCTCTATTATTGCACTAAATTATCCGCCCTCCAATTCATCCCTTGCATATAAATAAAAAAAATCCCTTATGGCCGATGGAACAAGACTTATATGCAATTAATTTCGGAGGTCATTTTCATAGTAACTTTTGGCGCTGGGTCTAATGGTGTTTTGACCTTGCCGATGGTTATCAAAATTATTTCAATGTCACTTTCATTAAATGAAAGTTTATTTTTAACATTTGTTTGGTTTTCTTTTTCCTTTGTTGTTTTAAAGCACAAAGATTACCTTGAAATACCCTTCAAGGGCATCGACAAGGTCAGAATCATGATTTAGTTATGACGCACTTAAGTAAGATTTGTATGAATAGAGGACTTATTTAATGGTTTGAGGTAAATGTTTGTATTTTATTATTTATATGTTAATTTTTTTATTTATTTTGCTTACAAAAACTAATAATGGGTTTATTAAGCTTTACTGTATGTTACATTTTTCATTTTTATTAATTACATTGTAAGTTATACTATATAAATCACTGATTAACCATTCCATATCCATTTACATATCTACATCATGACGTTGTAGGAATTTTTATATAATTTTTAAGACTCCAATGTTTGGTGTGCAGAGATTGTTTTGGCTGAAGCACAATCGTGCTTGCAGAGATCGTAACATGATGCCTTGTCCGCCAAGTTCGCATTTCGTATGTTGCCACATTATATGATCTATATAAGTATTCTGGGGATTCGCCGCTGCAGTTTAGATATTCAATAAACCCTATGCGAGTGAGAGATACATTTAGATGGTAATGGTTTGTGCGAGCTCTGTTAACCCACGTGATGAAGTCTGTGGAGAGAGTTTTCTTGTAGAACCAATAAGGCTTTCGGATGTCATTGTGGAAAGATTCAAAACAGAAGGTTATTATTGTAGTTATTATTTTTGTAGGGTGCTTCTTTGAGGGTTTTCAGCGTTGCGCAGTATGCCTATGTTGACATGTTTTCATATAGGTCATGTGGTATTTTAAATAAGTCGAGTGGGAGGCTACCTTTGCAAGGATATCTACAGTTTCAGTTTGATCAAGACCACAGCGTAATGGTATCCAATATAAATCGATTCTTTTTGCGTTTGTGGTACTTAAGAAGGTATGAAGTTTTTCTCCAACTTGCATAACATCATTTTATACGGTTATTGAGTTGTTTGTTAAGGATTTTAGATATACTTGTAGTGCTGCCGGCGTTATGGTTTTTACAGTGTTGTAGAGTAGCATCTAATTTCGTATTGCAGTCGTAAGATTTCAATATTGCCTTCTATTTGTCTCAATATAGAGGAAATTTATTCGTTGTGAATATGAGATTTTCGTATTCAGCAACTTCTTTTATGTGTCTTGTTAAAAAGGAAAGTTTACGAGGAGAGGCATTCGCTGCGTATTCTACTATTCTGCGTGTATTGGTAGAAGCAGTTAATGTTTGGTTACTAAGTATTTTACTAATATATTTTTGGCACAATAGTGCTCTGTCTATAAGGAATTTCGCTTGAACCAGGGTGATATTTCTTATAGTGTACTAAATCTGTGTCCTCGCCTATCTTAGAGCTCTATGTTGTATTTTCTCTAATTTCAATCTATGTTTTTCAGTGTCGACCTATAGGTAAAGCTTGCGTACTCCAGCCGAGGCCGTTTGAGACTTTTGTAGAGTTGAATTAGCGGTTTTTGGGTTAGCACCCCCGTCAAATTCCTCGAATAAATTAGATTATCTTCGTACTCCTGATGCACATTTTCCTCAACCTTTCGCATTGCTTGCCAAATTCATTTCAAAATTGAAGAATATGCCTAAGAATATGACACAGCGAGTTGACTTAATAGAGTATAAATCGATTTTAACTTAAACTGATCCTGAGGGGATACTTTTTTGTTGAAATGAACTAGAACTGTTTTCTTTGGAGCTAGTTCAAGGCCCAGTTCAGGAAGATTGTTTTTTACTATTACCAAATATAAATCTGGAGTATTTTGCAGGTTTTCCACTTAAAATGAATGGGGAAAATAAGTAATTGCTTAAATTACTTATTGTCATAACTGACAATAACTCATCATGAATTATGGTCAACTAAACTGAACTGATTAAAATTCTAAATTCTATAAATTTCGCATGACATTTGTTGGACGAAGAAATTGGTATAACGTCAAATTAATGACGTAATGAATAAACTGATAGTCCCAACCATTCGGCTAGTATTCTTAGCTTAATGTCCAAACAGAGTTTTAGGTCTCATAAAACATTTCAGAGTACCATACAAGTCCGATTTAGACTATCACAAACTTCTTGTGTGGAAAAATATGTCCATATTCCTTGAATCGGCTGTCATAATGCCTAAGATATAATTCTTGCATAGGCATATAAAAGTTAATGAAAATTCTACTTTTATCTTACGTTCTCTACGAGTTTAAGAATATTTGTTAATATCGCGTGCATTTGATAACACGTGAGTTTTGAAGTCCATCGGATCCTGGATTATGATATAGCCGAGGAGGATTATTTTATGAATTCTAAAAATGTTATTTTTGATATGCATAGTATGCATACAATCCATGTATTTTTTATCATTCGTTGATCTGTGTACTACTTATGAGGAAAAGCTAATGTGCGATTAGTTAACTTTTTTTGCTCATTTTAACCTTTTTCACGAACCATGGTTGCTTCCGGCTGGGCAAAAACCAAACGTTATTGTAGAATTCAATTCTTATTCCTTTTTTTCAAAACAAATTAAAAATGAAATAAAGTACCGTATATATTTTGAAATGAACGTATAAAACACTTTCATGTTTTAATGTCGATTTTTACAGTTGAAAATAACGTCAGACGAGAACAACCCCTATTTGCAAAAAACTTTTGCAGACGAAGGAATAACTTATGGAATTTATACCTACTAGTTAACTTACTGAAGCATACGAGTTTCTTTATGATAACTCGTCACGAAAACATCAACTTTAACGTTTACGAAATCGTTGTACACGAACATGAAATCCGTCCATTTGCATATCTAACGACGCTTTGAAATGTCATGTTTATACAAATATTTGTACTTATCGTGTGAAGAACAATGTCCGCGGAAATGTCGTAACTTAAAGTAATCGAAACATAAAATCTTGGATGATTGATTTATAACTGTTTTCGAAGTATAATGGTATAATAATTAATTAATTTGTAAAACAAGTTTCTGTTCAGGCTTGTCAATTTTGAAGCAAATATAAATTATGACATTAAGTAGAAAGATGTAAACCGTATTTTTGTTATAAAGGATTAAATCCAGGCGTATTTGTATTATTATTACTAAATATATGATGTATCCAATGCACAACACTAATCAAAACTTTGTGGGTCCTACGCATAACCTCAACAATAAGACAAACTTACCTATTTACTAAATACATAACCTCAAATATCTCATATTTTTTACCTGATACAGATAATGAAAGGAAACACTTATTACCCATTCTACTCTTATAATAGTACATTATGTGCTGTCGGAGATCGATATTTCGCACGTGACCAATAATGTATTTTTTGATCCGATTGTCGTAGGACTCGATAATTCGCGGCCGAAGGTTTCACCCTAGGCCGAGAAATTGAATTTTACGGCCGGTTCGTCAAAAAAACTTATATCGCAGGTGGGGCATTTTACGTGAAATGTCCCAAGTCGAAAAATCTGTATCTCGGGTCAACGTAAATCTTAATTCATTCCACTTACGCATACAATGATAAAAATTTTGTCGCAAGTGATTCTTATACATTTTTTGATGCTCTTTCGATTGATGAATTTATTTTTGCAAAATTATCAGAATTTGACCTTGATTTTACAAAATTAAAAATAAATATGCTATTTTCTCGAAGAGGGACATTTTTTTTTGTTTAAATAAATAATTTTAAATGAAAGCTGAGGTTTTTTCCTATCAATATACCAAATTTCAGAATGCCGTTTTTTTTTGTTCTCGAGTTACAGCGCAGCCATGGTCCGACCGGGTCGAGTCGAGTGTGCACCGGACTAGTCATTATTTAATAACTCGAGAACAAAAAAAGACGGCATTCTGAAATTTGGTATACTGGTAGGAAAAAAAGCTCAGCTTTCATTTAAAATTATTTATTTAAAAAAAAAATGTCCATCTTCGAGAAAATAGCATATATTAATTTTGCAAAATCAAGGTCAAATTCTGAGAATTTTGCAAAAATAAATTCATCAATCGAAAGAGTATCAAAAAATGTATAAGAACCACTTGCGACAAAATTGTTATCATTATATGCGTAAGTGGAATAAATTAAGATTTACGTTGACCCAAGTTACAGATTTTTCGACTTGGGACATTT
Source organism: Trichopria drosophilae (assembly GCA_030407085.1). Lineage (NCBI taxonomy): Eukaryota > Metazoa > Arthropoda > Insecta > Hymenoptera > Diapriidae > Trichopria > Trichopria drosophilae. The sequence goes on from CM059583.1 coordinate 55,257,630, forward strand.
CACGTAAAATGCCCCAGGTGCAGATTATAATCTGAGTACCAGTTCGATACCTTGACAAGTATTTCCGTTCCATCTAGGTTAGGTCTTCGAGCTTTCGGTCTCGACGTAGTCTCGAAATGGTAAATGTGGTAGCGGTCTCGGCCCCGGTCTTGACATTAAATTGAGTATCTCGAGTCTCAGTTTCAGTCGCTGCAAAAAATATATCAAACAAGTATACGCCGGTATCACTACTAGACTACCGACCTTTTCGCACGATCTGCACAATCAGTAATTCGACAGAATACAAATAAAAAAGTTCACATGTATTCCGAGAATCTTTAATTTTATACTCGAGATATCGTCGAGAAATAGAAGAAATCAGTCTAAGTATCGATCACGGTCTCGATATCGATTTTGACAAAAATGTTAACATCGACCAAAAATCTGTAGCAATTTAACCTTCGTTATGTGAGAATGAAATGGAACAAAAAATGTGGGAAAGCTACATGGTTGATTCGAAAGGAGTCATTAGATCAACCACCCGCGTTGTCAAAATAAATGACACGCATGATTAAAAGCTTGGAATAATGTTTATTTTAACAAGCATAAAAGAATTAGTAATAAACCGTACCCGGTTTCGAAAAAGGTGTAAGAATGGAGATTGTCTTCATCCAAGGGTCGCCAGCTGTGCGTGCGATTCGAGGGGATTTCTTTCGCGCCATTTCTCTCAGCATTGGTTGTTACGCGCAAAACGTAAATACATACACCGTGCCATTTCTGGTCCTCTTCTTCAGCTTCCATCAGCCCTCCGTGCCCCACGACGTTGTGAGCCGAGATGACACGCGTAATCGCGTAATCGTGGCGCGTGCTGAAATTCAGATCGGGGGAGCTTTAGCGTTCGCGTTTACACGAAGGCACGTGGAGATGTTGTAGGGCCTGAGTCAACATCGATCACAGGTCACTGAGATTCGTGATCTTTCGCCAGAATTCTGTACATAAATGCAACGTATGCGCAAACAATGCCTCTGGTGCAAAAAAAGAACTCCTTAGACCCTTCCTGATAAAACATTGCACGTCTATACGTATGCAAAGTAATGTAGGATTTACGTGGTGTTTATAAACAAAAATAAACTTCTGAAATTTGCAAAAAATTCTTAATAAATTTAACTGCTTTTTAAATATTCTCTGTAGTCCAAAATGTTCTTCAGACATACAATTGGTTCTGGGAACTAACCCAAAGTAGTTAAAATAACTGTAAATTTCGTTGGGTGAGTAGTAACAGAATAAAAATAATAAAATTAGCTATATCAACAGAATATACCTCACTAAACAAGCTTACCACCTAAATATAGTAGAATTTTCCAGATAAATTGCGAAAATACATTTATCCGTAGGTAATATTTTCCGAATGCCAATCATCCGAAAGTGAATAAATCCGAAAGTAAATTTTCCGAAGGTTTAAAATTCCGAACCTAAATTATCTGTAAGGTACAGAGTTCCCCGAATGACGAAGTTCCGAATTAAGGTAGTTCTCCGCAAAATCACTTTTCTTCAGATTTTTTTTAAACTTTGTGCATACATTCATGGCAATGTTATTTACAAATGCTGAACATTTTAAAGGGCCCAGCGGTGCCGAATCAAAGATAATCACCGTCAAAATGTCGACTTTTAACATACAATCTCTATACCAAGCCCCCGTCCAACGATCATTTTCTTTGTTAAATTTCCTAATTTTCTTCAGATTTTTTTAGAAAACTTATATGTCATGCAGAATTTTATAACAATTCTAATAAAAGCATGCAAAACACACTTAGCGGGGTCGTTTAGAACATTTAGTGCTTTGAAAACTTCGTTTTTTGGCATTTTCGACATTTCTCTTGCAAGTTGTAAGTGCCGCGGTCCAACGTTGCCAAACCTTTATCTCGCATATACATGCTAGTGTATGTTTACACAGATACACCAACGTGGACAGACTGCCACAAAATTTTGTTTCGAAGACTGCTTGCGCGGTATACTACTTTAACGCTGGGAGCGTATAAATTTTTGAGCGAGGAGGTACGCGGAGAACTACCTTAATGTACCTAGGCGCCACGTATGGTAATGTGGCCTTTTATATATCCCTAAATGAAATTGATTCTTATGTATTTTGGGCCCCTGAATCCGAATTTCTTGGGTAGAATGCCTGAAAGTGGTGCTGTTGATTGTTATTAACAAATTTTGTTTTCGGAATTATTAAAATTCGGAAAATATTAACTTCGGATAAATGTATTTTCGAAATTGTTACCCTCCTCCCATGAATTAAGGTTAAAATATAAGAAATTGTAATCTTATTACTTTTTAAACAACCATGAAGAGAACATGTTCTGTAATGCAAATATCCATTATGAAAAATATTTAGCAACTTTAACTAAATGATGAGATACCCAGTTGAAACTACTTATTTGGTATTTTTATGGTCTCACAGAGTTCAGATGCATATGAAAGATTTTTCTTAAAATGGAATATTTTTCTGCCGGAGCTATAGTCTTTTGTCAGTAATCAATTATTATCATCGTTAGGATCAGCACTGAGCCTAAAAAAGCCCAATGTATATCAACATTTAAAACCCCTACATTCAAATACATCAGGCTATTTATCTAATATTACATATTGTATAACTGTTAATATTTTCACATTTACGACTTTTCCTGAATGTATTGATCGCATTTGATTAGAATTGACCACTATGGTTCGTATCACCGAATCTGCTACATGTGAATGTGCCTCAATTGACCCTTTTATAAATTATACGTCGTTTTCGTATCATGAAACCTGCAATATAAAGATCTCCCACACATAAAGTGGCGGAACCATGAGAGTTTAGATTCTAACTACCATCGCGACACGTCGATTCGAACGTCACTTTTGATCGTAATGTAGAGCAATGGGAGAAACAGGGGGTCGAGGGTGCCCTGCTGCACGAGTCGACACGTGACATGGTTGCTTTGTACAAACAGCATTATGCACGCCCGTGCTAACATAAATTACTGCGGGTTTAATATAGGACGGCGGCACTGGCCGTGAGGGACCACCTTCTGGGCAAAATACCACTCAGAACTCGCACCCTCGCTTAAACTGGGTTTGTTTTAGCGCCTCCAACCAAGAAAACCCTGTGATTGGATTACTAGGATTTTTCTCGCCCTTGCAAGCTTACAAACATCTTCAAACAATTTTGTCGAGGGTTAAGAGCTTTTTTGTTGTCTAATCGAATTTAACAGTTGTTTTTATCATGCCTTTAAATGATTATTCATTCGATGGTTATTAATGACAATTTAGCAAAGGCAACCTGTGTCTGGATAGTCTTTAACGTCTATTCAGGAGGGTATTATGATATTTTAATTTTTAATGACCTAGAGAGATGCAGATTGTAACAAGTAATACTTTCAACAATATTCTTAAATAAATATCCATCATGAATATACAATATTGTTATTTATTTTCAAGTATTGTCATTGACGACCAATATTATGATTCATGTATGTTTATATTGATATCGGTCATTGACTCTTATATATTCTGATTTTCGTATGATAATCGAAATATATTTCAAATATTTTTGAACCGATTATTTTCAAGCCAGTGTTTCAAGAATATTTTAGAAATCTAAAATTCAAAATGACAGGTCCAATAAACCGATAAAAAATGTTTAATTTATTGAACTGGACTGCAAATGTCCTTGCAAAATTCACGTTTGATATCATAATCGTAACATTCTAAATCTTGTAAAAGATTGAAGCACGTATGAATGATGTTAAAAATCAAGATCAGCTTTCTTCAAGTGAACCAGTAGATCAGGACAACAGTATAAACGAAAAAAAACGTGATATTGGAGAATCTTTCAGGTTTTTCAAAGAACAGCTTTACAAAAAACGAATAATAAATATTTCATATAGACATTTAAGATATGCAAATCTTGTGAGAAATACCTATGGCATAGATGATTCAAAACTGCCCGTAAATAAAACCAGCGTTAAAATGTACAAAGATTTAACGTGATTTATATTAAATGAATAAAAATTGAAAAAAAGTTTAAAAAAAACAAAGATTACAAAAAAAAAAACAGATAAAAAAAGATTTTCGATGAATATCTTCTCCCATTCATGCTTCAAACAATCTTTTGCAATATTTGCGATTGTATTTTTATCGCCATCTTGTACCCACCATTTTGAATTTTAAAATTTCGGCATCAGATTCGAATTCAGTAACCACAAAAACCTTAATTATTAATAAAATTAAAGAATAAGCATTTCCAGAGTTAATTTCCCTTATTTGAAGATGTTTGGTCGCTGCCTTGGATCCTCTATTTTGGAATTTTAGATTTCTGAGTCTGGATTTGTATTCAGCACCCTCGAAAGCTAAATACAATGTACTTTCCGTTTCCTTTATTTGAGGTATCGGAGATAAGCGGAAAAATTTAAGTAGAAATTTGCCCATTAATTAGTTAACTGATTAATATTTAGCATGACTTTTAATTTGTTGAGGATTTGTTAGTTGATATTAAATCATTAACTAAACTATACTCTATAATATCACTAATTTTTTAAAGTTGCACATAGTAAAGAAATGTCCTGAAATTTTTGACAAAATGGAAAGAGCTCTAAAAACCTATAATGGCTTACATCGTAAGACTTAAGTGAGCTTTAAAATCCTACGATGAGTAAATATCGAATTAATCACTCAAAATGTATTTATAATTAATGTATTATTATATATTGTTATTAATGGCATCCTTCCTTTGGTGGTCCATTAACTCTTTTTGGCTAAATAGGCGAAGCACGAAAATATTTTTTTTTTCACAAATCCTGAGTCTTTAATATATTTTAATGTATTTTTATTAATGTCACTTTTGCACTTCTCTCCTCTTTGTCCTTTTTTTCAACGGAATTGCAAAATGTTTTATGGCGTAAAATGGCATTTAAAGATTATTAACATTCTTATTAGAATTATCAACTTACAGTGTATTTTTATTAACATAGAAAAGTACGATCTATATAGTTACCCTAATTGATTAGGTCTACGTTAAACATTAAAAATAAAGCTTAAAATTCTGTGAAGGCCGTTTTTTAGTCTTCTGCTAAATTTATATATAAAGTTAGTTCCGCAACCATTTTCTCAAGAGCTATTGGAGCACTAAATTTCTTATTGATGCCCTAACTTAGCCTTTAACCCGTCCGTCCATCTGTGTGGACTGAAAATGTTCATACTGATAGATCAGAGAATGTCCTTGAATTTACCAAGTTAAAAAAAAATAAATGTGTAGCAGAATTAGTCGTTTTTGTCGCTTGGGTCCAGCGGACCCAGTGGTGAATGGATGATGGAAATAGGAAGTGGTGGACGGAAAAGAGACTATTACTTCTAAGTTAATAGACATTTCACTGTTAGAAATGTTCGGAAAATTCTATTACGTTATCGGAGTAACAGAAGTTTATTAAACCCTGTAACAGACATATAAATTATGCAACAGTTTGAGAAAATTACGAAACATGTAACAGAAACATGAAAATGAATCAGCGAGCGAAAGTGAAGTTAGTTTGGTATATCGTCGCCTGACGCAGATCCGATGTTAGAATCTCCGCTACTGACGCCCATGAATCCTGTTGAAGTTGGATTTTGATTGGATCACAAGGAATTCCATAGTCTAACTTCAATGCATAAAGCATTTCATATCCGAATAGCATACAATCATTATGACGTTGATATGTTTGAGTATAATGACAATATTATGAATATTATTTTTTTGCACACTGGAAATGTATGTGCCAGTATTGGTTCAGTAAATTTGATATGTTTTATATAATTTGTTAATGTAATAAACAATAAAGCAACTTAAATTACTCAGAATTTACGTGCAAAATTTTTTTTTATTTACCTTACATATTTCTGTTACTATAACTAAATTTCACTCATTTTGTTCATCAAATTCTGAAACGGTAATCATAAAAAGATTCCGTTACATGTTTCACAAATTTAATAAAGAAATGTTTAACAGTAATCATACATTCTTACATTAAGAGATTAACGCATCATGAATGCCAATTCACTTTATAATGATACTTCAAAGGGACAGATTATATTAAAAAATTGACATTTACAGAGGTCTCGATCAGGTTAATGCGTGAATAAATTTTTATACATTATTACATTTAACAGAAAAAACTATTATATTCTTTAATTTCTGAGATCTTAGGTTAGGTAGAAGCATGAAATTACGTTGTTTTGGCAAAATTTTTGCGCAATATTTACATAAATCGTTGACAGAATAATAAATTCTATTTAATAAACGTAGTGTAAGAATTTCTAATTTAGTATTTCTCAATACAGTTTCATTTTTAATCAGTTTTGTGGACTACTTCAAGCTAATTCATAATACTTAACCTCATACCGTTATTATACATCAGTAATAAGTAACGTTATTATTAGTTGTTTTAACAATTATTTTGAAGATTATTTTTATATGTTGAACTAAAAATAGAAAACACAATTTCACAGTTACAAAAGTCAATAGTTATTTAGTTTAAATTAAACAAACTGTCTTAACCAAATTTTGTGTATAAATAACATTTGTACCATATGAGAAGATATTTAGACTAAATTATAAACAGCAGGTAATTTGAATAATGGAAAAAACAATTCGCAATCCATATCCGATCCCCGACTTATCCCGTGAAGGGGTATGGCTAAAGGAACCAGCGGTAGGAAAGGGCATTTCCAGGTACGACGAAGCATGGGCCATGGGTATCAGTCCATTTCATCGTTTGTATGCTCATCAAACTTTGACTATGGCTAGGAAAAACCCTCTTTTGCATAGACCTAAGGTAAAACATTAATATGTAAAAATTAGATTATATGCCAGTAACTTTAAATTGTCAAGTTTCAATGTATTTAAATATTTTATATTTAAATTACATTTATTATGTTTACAGGTTCCACAAGATTCGTTGGATTTAACTTTAACGAGAGTTTATGATCACGTGAACGATACATTTATCCCAAAAGCAATGGCTGTGCTGCAAGCTGAAACTCTCAATAGAGAAACTTGGAGACTCCTTCGTAACGAAATTAAGGTGATAATAAGTATTTAAACAATTTAAACACCTTTCAAACATACAATGTTTGGCTCAATGCATTAGCGATGTCAGAACATACAAGGGATTAGAGATGTGGAAGAACGTGTTAACGTGTAGGTTTCAACAAACGTATCATTTTTTAATGCCAGGAGAAGTTTTATTTTTCTTTTAATTTTTGATTCACTGTGTGTGTTCAAATGTATTCAAATACAAACTAACTAAATATTTTTTTGTATATATATATATATTTATTTATACTATTTACATGCTGAATTAAATGTGCACGAAAGTGAACAGCTAGATGGTTTTTAGACAAATTTATAAATTTTTCGTGTGTTTCTGTTTCAATTTAGGACAGAAACACTACTGCACAGAAGTGCTAAAAAATTATATGAATGAAAAGCATTTTATAATTTTTTTTCTATCATTTTTAGGTTCTAATGCTTTCCAACCTAAATATACACCATCTATAAAAAACGTTCAAAAGTCACACAAAAATATGTCCATCTCCAGTGTCAATGTGAATTTATTTTTTCCATCATCTTTGTCACGTTTCTGATTTGGGCAAACGAGTTTCCGACTACCGAAGAAATATTACCGATTAAAAATTAGTAAATTATGCAAAGAATGACAAGGTCTAATATAACATTGGTGTAAGCTACCATTAAAATAACATCGATGAAAATATAATTTAATTTTCATAACTATAAATTCATTTTTCACCAAATTTTATCTTTTCATTAATTAGCGAAAGCCACTCAAATATATAAACTAACGGAATAAACTCAATGAATTATACAAATTAAGACATGTGATTTCTGAGTCATCTTATCTAAACGATGAACATATATTACTCATTAAGATCAAATGTAGAAAATCACACCTTTGAAATTTCTGCGGAGAAAGGCGGAAGATTGGAGACCACAATGAATTATCCGTTTTTACGACTTTATTCGAATGATAATGACGCTTCGTCGTTCATCATCAGGTTTTGTTCATTGTTAGTCACATTGTCTTCCGTCTCGCCGAGATAGCGGACGTTTTATTAATTTACTGCCAAACGTGAGATGTGCGTGACGCTGGCGTTTTAATAAATTTTCAGTCACGTTTAAAAGCAGATTAGATAGCATGCGCTGGTACGGTGCAAACACAAATTTACATGAAACTCGGCACCTGTTTGCACTTCCACCTTGAATCGCGTTCCTTCAATATTTCAAGCGAACTGGTAGATATCTGTTTCCTTGCAAGATTTCTCAATTTTTAGTGTGTCTTTACATACGGATCACTTCTGATCATCGGGATGAATTTTCTTCGAACAGTCATTCCGCAATTCCGTTCAAAATTATAAAAAGATAATAGTACATATTTTAGTTACGTGTACTTCAACATTTGTGATTTGTTCATTATAAGAACGTGTCACAGATGCATAGAAAAATTGTATTTATCGGAATACTGATGCATTATAACAGTAATTTACTATTTAAAAATTATTCTAGATGTTGTTGATAATAATTTGTTATACATATATAATAATAATTATTTAAAAATATCCACAAATCCCTCATAATATTTGACATTTTCTGCAATATTATATGTTCGATTACTCAATATTATTAGTATTTGTATATTCATTTGAAAGAACTAAAAAATCGGATTGAAAAAATTAGTCGTCTAAGAAATATGGTATTCAATGCCTTATAATGAACAAATTCTTTATTTATTATTTTTTGTTCGTTTTCTCTTCTGAAGTAATAAATTTTTTAATTAACTAAGATATGAGATTTCGGATATAAAACGCTACAAGAAAAATGCACATTAAAATAATCACCATAGTGTTTGGGTTGTTTAGTATGCAGGTATTTATTACTGTAATTACTAGTTATTAGTACAGTTCTCGTTTTCACATGAAGTAACATTTTCACATTCAGACATTTTTAGTGGAGATTGTATTTCACCTAATTTTATGGTAACTGGCAATATAATTTACTTAATTTTACTGCGAGAATAGTAACTGGTAATATAAAAGAAGTTTTTATTAACATTTGCGATGTAAAATGCCTGAATGTATACTAAGCAACCTGTAATGTAACCTATAGATTCGTTTTCAGATGAATTGATTTGCGATTGCAAATAGTTAAGCCTTCAGATTATGATCATGTTAAGAATCGTTTGTATATTAAATTAGTTCGGCACTACCCAATATTGACGTAGTATTATAATCTGGTACTAGAAGAAATTTACGCCCCATACTATGCCTGCCGATTATTGATTTTTATTTCAAATAATTAAAATTAAAAAAAAAAGTCAGAATTAAAAAGTGTTCTATGGGCCATATGACATTAATATTGTTATTAAATATCAGATTATTTGCCAATGTGAATTTATAAAATCTTTTTTGAACCTCCTGCCGTAAAACTGGATTTCTCGTAGGGCGAAACCTTCGGTCGCGAATTATCGAGTCCTACGACAATCGGATTAAAAAATACATTATTGGTCACGGGCGAAATATCTTTAATATCTTTAATTATATGCACTTTTTAAAATGTTTGTAATTTTACAGTTTCTTTATTAATACCTAATGAAATTTTACAATAAGTTTCTTGTGAATTTACACGTGTATTGTATATTTGCACTACACGTTATGTAAAATTACAAAACGTTTTTCTAACATAGTGTACTACAAAAAGAACACAGAGTCAACGCTCCTAGCAGCGTGCTATGGAATATATATGTATTGTAAAGTCTGGTAACTGAAAAACAAATTTATAGATTTCCAACACATGTATTATAATTTTATAGCACATGTATATTAATTTTATTTTACAATAAAGAAATTTATATTTACAATACAAATGTTCAACAGTGTATAATTATTTACATAAATTACTATTATGCACGACCTTTCGATGTATACAGTATACTCGTGAACAACCGTGAAATAGGATATGCAACTCGATATCGTGCATAAAGTGCACGTATTGGTTCTATAAAACACTATTTAATTATATTAAGTGAACTGATTATGTGCTGATTACCCTATATCCATAAATGATAAAATCATAAATTTTATTATAAACTAAATTTTAAAAGTTTCCATCATTGTTAAAAGTCGATATGTCGTGCGAACTCTCGAAATTTCAATGAAATCTGTAAAAACTTAACTAGTCTCGTGACTTCAATATTTATCTAAAGTTAAATCCCTTTTTAATACTCCGGGAGTAGAACTCAATTTTGCGCCCTGTATTGAAATCTTCGGGCGCAAGTTATCGAGGCTTAGTCCTGCCGTATAACGAGTGTGATTGTCGCCCTCGCTTCGCTTTTGCGACAAACTTCACAATCGTCGAAAATTGATAACTGCGCCTTTGTTACTAATACACTATTTTTTACATTGTTAAATTATTTTCTATGAACATGAACCTTAATAGAAGTGACAATCATGAAAATTGTAATTTTGTCGTACGTTGGTTCAAGTTTTTCGTGATTTTCAAATTTTATAATGCAGTTAATTAACGTAAACAGTTGCATAAGCAACAAATATTATTTTTCAACTGCTTGCATTCAATTTTCGTAATTTTCATAAATTATTCTTGGTTTAGACGGCCACCTTACAAAAAATACAATTAAAAAGAATTCCAAAATGGTTTTCGATGGAAAACACGAAATGAGAGATAAAAACAAGTTGCAAAAGAAAAAAAAAATTAGAGTGTGTATAATCGTCTTTTACAAATAAATCTCAAAAATGGAAGTTAACAGTATTATAGTTCGCTGCTTAATTAGCAGCAGTGTATTCTTCGATTGTTTAACTATCGATTTATTACCTTCTATAGTGCTTTCTTCTCTAAAATACATTGCCCAGATACTTAACTTCTTGAAATTTTTAACACTAATTCAAATGAGAAAAAAATGAATAATTTTAGTTAATTTTGCAACAATACACCCTTATAAATTTCTTTAATTTTCAAGCATTAGCAATATATATTTACAAAAATATTTTTTTCAAATACCATATTTTGACCTTACCATACTTTAATCGTAAATTTAATTATGACACATGGACACCGGTCATTGTTTTACAAATAGTAAAGTATTTCATATCTTTCGTTCAAGTGGCTGAATCAAAATAATATAGTTGTGATGAATAAAACTACAATCACGTTTCATTGAATTTTTATGTCCAAATTTTAATAATGGCAAAGACACATTTTGGAAAAAATTCATGACCCAATTCACTTTCATTGAAGTATTATTTTTGTCAGTAAGAGGACTATCTTTTAATCGATCAAATTTTTGTATTGTTGAAGGATTCGTCAAAGGGGAAATGGCAAAGGGAACAACCTATCCAGCTCAGCGATGGAAAAACTTCGAAAAAACTATCCAAATTTGACTCAACGGCTGGTAAATCAAGCAAACACGGCAGGTTGGCACAATTACGTAATAAATTGATGGAAGAAGGTCGCAAAAGAGTGCACCCAAGCAGCATAAAATTAGGAATGGAAGGTCCGCACACAGATCGTACAAATCCTGGATTCTGCCGGAAGATCGACGGAACATTCTACGGCATCTAACAAATTTATATTAATTATATTTTCGAGAACTCAATTTCAGCTTTATACTATAAATATAAATAATTTACTGACTATGCTTTCGATTTTTGTGAGTAGCATGCATTTTATATACTTTGGATAATCAAAATTGCATTTTAATTTATATATTGCTCTGTATAACTTCTTAAGAATTTTATTTCATAAAAGTGTATTTTAAATGTTTAGTTTAATTTAATAAATTAACAATTTATATATCATCAGGATCTTGCACATAGTACTAAAAAATTTGTTCATTGTACAAATATTTAAATTGAACGTAGTAAAATATCAATATTACACTGGACACAATATTCTGTAGGTTATATAATTGAAATGAACATATATTTATCAAAAAAAGAAAAATTACAGCGTAAGTTATTCTCTTAATTCAAGTAAATCGTTTATTTATTACTATTGAAATAGATATTTTGTCGAATCTTTTTGTGTATTGAATATTCATTTAATGTTATATTGTCAAATAGAATGAAATATGAAATATAGTAATTGAGCATAAATCAAACTTCATATATATTGTTTTTACTTACACTAATATGGAGTAGATACGTTTTACATGATCTAATGTCATGTACAGATTTATGTGACTTATTTAAAAAATTATGCCGTTGATCTATCAGGTGATCCCTATCCTCATTTTAAACATAGTATTAGTTAAGATCTAATTTTCCCCATCTAATAATTAATGGATTTTAAAATTGAAAAGTGATTTTGTCATTGAGATGTAGGTGAAAATTTGAGTCTTTACTAAAAAATGACACATATGACCGGTAAAAAAAGCGTTTCGATAGCGTCCAATAGATAATCCTATACAGATTGTCCAACTTAACGTTGTCAAAATATCTTTCATCTATTTCAGATTTCTCATATACTTCTGGTGTAGGTTGTTAACGAAACTAACAATATTATGCCAGTAGCAGTAGCTCTAATATCTTGTTATGTCATTCCTATATTTAAATGCTACGCATACAATGTGAAATGTTAAAAAACGAAATATAATTTTGATACCAAGATTGAGCGGTTGGCAAGATATTGTAATTTGAAACTCTCATAGATCGAAATCTATTTCGGGAATCACACTTCTCTTTGTTCAAGAGTTTAAGAGCCAAGAGTAATCCACAATGCGAGCGATTGAATTATCGGTATTGTCACGTGTGCATCATAATATAATATGATTATCTGATCGTGTTGACAAATTGGCTCGGCGATCTTATCGCATTTCATGCAAGTTGCAGAAGGGTGAAACTGTGACGGCTGTCGGCTTATGTGAATTTTCGAACGCAGATATCTTTTGATCCCAGTCATGACCTGCGATCTCGCTCTCTGCTTTATTTTGCCTCTGATAGATAATAATTCGAACGTGCGAAATCTCCTATATGGTCTAACTATACATTGCAAAAAAGAAAGGAATTATTTGCTTCCGATTGCAATTGAATATATCATATATCATGCGTGATTGAAAATAAATTGGCAATAGTATATTTTTTAAATCGAGTTTATTGTTATTCTTGTCGAATACTTGGACTTTTTATTAACTTTTATCGAATACATCAACTAACATATCGTTTGCACATCAAATCAATATTTAATCAATATTTTTTCATTTTCATAAAATTGTTTTTTCGCGAATAGGACCCGAAGATTTTAGAAATTATTTATTTGTTTCGAAATATATTTTTATATATCTGATGTTTTTGATAGAATTACATGTAATTCGATCATTTTTAAATGCTTTTTTAAAATTTTCTACAGTGTTGTTATAGTCAACATTTCTGGAGACGACTGCATTGCAGGAGCCAAAAAAAAGCGAAAAAATTTTGTGCCGATCTGTAAGAATTTATGCTCCACTTCTGAGATAATTTTTTATTTAGCATCTCTTATCTGCGGTCGGATTTCAACCGGTGACTTTAAGTGAAGTTACTTCAATCCAATGCCGATTTGACCACTTTAACTAACAGTGGTACAATTGGTACATTTATAAGTGACATTTCAAATTCAGAATTTTAGAGAGTAAACAGTGAATAAAAAGAAATGTAGTAAGATTGGACTGAATAAAAGAGTGACAGGATATGTCTATTCGAGTACGGCTCTCGCATCTTCGCATATATTTTTTCAGGACATTTTAGATGCAAATAGATAAAAATGGAAAATTATCTAATGCAACAATGTTTAAGAAACTGCTCATTTTTTTATTTATTAAAATCCCTTCAGTCGCAGAAAAAATTTGTCTTAAAAGTGCATGCGGGTTCTTACACTTGATGGCCCTTAATGGCATAAACAATTTCTCAATTCCATTGATCTTTCTGTTTATGGTAACACTATACAATTATGTAATTATTAATGGTACAATAAATATAAAATGCATATACTCTTATGCGTTTCGTGATCATGAAAAGTGTATCGTGTGTTGTCCACGTTTTCGTTTACGATCATGTCATTATAGTGCTTCAAAGCATAACTTATCTCTTTTGTTTGTAATACTGTTACCTGATTCTAGTTTACAATTATGCAGATAATTTGTTGTTATAATATGAATGTGGCTAATATAAAGATAACATATAAATGTATCATATACAACGATTTCAATTCTCTAAAGATTTGAATTATTGGCGTTATTTTAGTCTATGGAAATACCTAATGTTACTCAAAGACAGAACGCTGAGTTCGATGTATATTATATATTACTTATTATTTTACGCATAACAAATAAATATTAAAATTCAGGAATGACATCATCCTGATTGGCGATATTATCGAAATAATTCAACTCTGATAAAGCCAAGAGTTATAAAATATATACTGCGAGATGCTTTATCAGACATTTACTTTTGAAATCTTTTTCAGTGTTTATGTTAATATAATATATACATAGTCCAGTGCAAACGTGTCATCTGAGCTTGAATAAATCTTTAATGAAGTATAGTACATGCGTCATAAATAATTTGCATAATATTGCATATTTTTATAGAAAATACCTTAGTAGATTTCTGCGTGTATGTAACAAATTTTACGTTATTAATTTTCATTAACCTCTTTGGTACATGAAATGTCACACAAACTGGTTGAGTAATATGCACTGGCAAAATTCGGTAAATAGAGCCGAACTTCAAACTCGATCAATTTCGTCAGATTTGAGTCAAGCCTTTTTCCATGTATACTCTTTTATTGAGAAATATCGTGATCGAGTGAGTAGTCACTGAATGAACGGAGAAAACTGCTTGGCTATACAGCAGACGGAGTTTTAGCTGCCATAGCAGAACACCAATTGAGCTGGTTACAAAGTAGTTTAGCAAAGTACGCAAGTTCTTTGGCTGTTTTAGCGACAGTGGCCAATCTAGGCAGGCCTTAGATTGTGCTCGCAAATTTATTTGTTTTAAATCGCCACAACAATATTGAGAATTCTACAATGAATAAAGAACGAAATTGATCAGTAGACATTTCTGGGTGTAATTTAGAAAGAAAAAACGATACACGTAAAAATACAACACATAATCGACACCATACAACAGCTAATAGCCTAAGCCGTTGCAGGCACATCGCAAATATTGTCCGATTTTCATTCAAGACAATATTTAGGATGTTAGCAGTACGGAATTCGTATCAGCTACCAGCAAGGTTTCCTAAAATATCCGCTATGAAAACAAACTGAAAAAGTAACCGAACAGTGATTCGAACTAACGACCTAAGGAACGATCAGTTTACAAAAGGAATATGCTAACCACTAAACCATCGTGTTCTTCATTCATGAGCTGTGTTTATAGCGCAAATCTTGAGCAACCGAAAACTTTTAGCAAACATGTTATTCATTAAGATAGATACGATTAATTCATAATCGAAACATTCATGTGTATGTTTTGGAGAATCTCATGAAACCTTCACATGAAAACTTGCAAAAAGAGGCAAATTTTATACCAAACGGAGCTTCTTTAGAAGAGGTGGTCCTATATCGACCTCTTGGCTTTCCTCATAGATGGTGCTGTTGCTTGACTCAGTGGCAGTGTGACTGGAACGCTGCCATACAGTTCACAATTTGGTCGTAGGTTGTTTACACGCCTCATTTTATTCGAATGTTCTGACATCCGATTAGATTTGACAACAGTAAAATTTATGAGCTTAATGAGACTTCAGTTAGTAGTTCATATTTTCCTGCAGAAAAATCGAAAGTTACGTTCTTTTCTCTACGAATGGTCTGAGTTTTAACACCCGCAATTAAGATCATCGCCTTCGCTGCTGTCATTGAAGGACAGCGACCTTCATTGTTTGCATCGTAATTGTTTATAATTTATTTATAAGGTGTAAAGTATAATTAATAACGACTTCGATGATAATTATAGCGTTTTTATTTTTTTTATTATTATCAATTAACGGGCGGAATTGCCCTTTTTTTTACACAATTGTTGCCGTATTTTCAATTGTAAGATTTTTGCGAGAGCTGCAGATCGACTTAGAAAGATGGCGCCATACTTCACATTTGTGTATGAAATGTAGGACTGCAGAAACCTACACCAAGTACAGCGGCGGTCATGAGTCGATTTCCGCCAGATAAACAATACTTTCGAAACGTAAACACAAACAACGTGGCTCGTCTTACCAACAGCGAGCTGCTGCTTTGAAAACGAAATCGAAAAATTGTTCAGACGGGGATCGAACTCACGACCTACGACTTCGTAGTCCAGTGCGTTAACCGCCTGAGCCACGAAGCCGAATATTTTTATTCTGAAAACTGGATGAACATCCACGATGAGTACCTGATAAGCGGCGATTCTAGGGAAAGCACTTGCACCAATGCAATGGGATTATCGCTTTGTGCAGCATCTTGTGAAAAAGAAAAAAAAAATGTCAAAATACGAACGCAAAATAAATGAAAATAATGGAACGAAACTGAAAACTATGAGAAATTGAAGATTATTTGATAATAAAGTAAAATACACAAATGAATTAAAAATCTTGCAATTTGTGCTACTCGCTAAAAAAAATGTCAAAATTACCTTTGCTTTCTTAATCTGTCAGTACAACATCCATAAACCTCATCAACCAGCGAGTAATGTAAAGAAGGGATCTTGAATTGATTCTTCATAATCATAAAAATCATTAGATTTTAACATTTTTAAGGTTCAAACAATTTCGGTACTAGACAACGTCAGATTAATAGATTAAGCCCTTTTTTTACTGTATCGTTCATGTCCCTCATGGGAATATTTGGAATACCAAAGTTTGGAAAACCTGACTCGTAGAGATAGCTAAATAGGATATAATAATCTTTTTCTGTACCACTCATTTCTACATCGGATTGGATCAGTGAGCCACACTGAGTCACTGTGTGTCTCCTCGCGATCCGTGCCTCGTGCGGGCGGTGAAGGGGCAAAATGTCCCATTACCCGGTAATCCTTGTTTGCAATAAACCAGAGCCCTGCCAGCGGTCGGCCGCCCTTCTCGGGCGGGCCTATTTACGTCGCATATGTTCCTCCTGGAATATCATTTATGTCCCATCCCGCGTGTCTGCGGCGCATCTTGCCGTTGTATGTATAGATTGACCCCGGACACCCCTACACATCTACCCCCGAAACACGACCCTCCCGAACCAAAGGCTCATCCTTATACAGGATCCTAATCCGATCGTGATTGGCCGGACTGTGGGGAACGTGACTGTGTCACATATAATTCAGCGGTTCGCAAAGTTTAAGCGAACCCTTTGAGACCTATGATCTGCACGACCAGCCAATTATTGTCGCTGATCTTTTATCAGCCTTGAATAATGTTCGTCGGCAAGGACTTCAAAGAGAAAGATTGCTGGTGAATTTATTCATTTCGTAATACACTTTTGCGTAACTTAACGTAAAAATATAAAAAGTTACTGGTTATATTTATACTCTCTTAATCTGAATTAGTGAAAAGACTGAGAATCAGCGTTTATAGACTGAAAAAAATTTGTTACTCGATAATTGATAAAAAATCTTAATTCTTATGTTAAGATGTTTACAACATATCGCCTGGTCTATTAAGTTCTCTAGTCACCTTAAACGTTTACATAACACGTAATTGCTATTTTCAAACATTGCATGACATACGTCAGAAATGAATACGTATCAGTATACATACGTTGATTCTCAGTACTTTTCGCTGATTGAGGTTAAGAGAGATATTCATTTCTGATGTATCTCATGCAATGTTTAAAATTAGCAATTGCGTGCTGTGTAACGTTTAAGGTCACTGGAGGACTTAATAGACCAGACGATAGATTGTGAATATTTGCAGATAAGAATTAAGATTTTTGATCAATTATCGAGTAACACATTTTTTAATTTTGTTGTCGTTGAATTAGTCGTTCGTTGTTTCGTACCCTTTGTTAGATTTAAGATATGCTTTTGCTTCAATTTAACTTTTAGTTCGTTTCTGCACAATATGTTTTTAATTACAGATGGTCCAGATGCTTATGACGTAACAATTGCTGAATGAAGAAGTTATTTTTATATATCGGAAATTTGGTGATGCATGAAGCAAAGTTTTAGAATGATGTTACTTTGTTCGTTTTATAACATCGTCGATATACTTAACTTTTGCTCCATTGTAATCGATAGTTGACAATAAACTTATGACACAGGATCTTTTGCTCTATCTGCAACTCAGGAGCTTGCAACAATTCAGTGCACACACTCGCAAAGTTTCTCCATCTTTCGACTTTATGCGAAGAACGTGTATCGGCTACACAGTGAAAAGTTTTCACTATTATTATACATTTTGTATTTGTTTAATTTTCAACCGTATTTTAATTAATATTACTAGTATTGGTATTTTATTAGTATTCGAATTTTCCGATTTTACTTAAAAAAAAAAGAAAAATTAGATAATTTGGGACATTTGGAGAAAGATGGCTTTAATATCATTTTTCGAAAGGATTAATGTGGAGGGCAAAAACGTTTTTTGTTTTAAATAGACACTTAACGTCGGAATTTATTCCTCTATGGCGAGATTTTCTTCCTAATTTCCCAAATTAATTAATTTGTGTACCAAGACCGAAAATGCCAGTACTAGAACATTGCTGTATTAACTGAATTAGTAGACTCTAAGTATTCAAAAAAGAATTTTATGCATCCGCCATTTATGATCAACACTAGGGGCCATTTGAGGTGAACAGAATTCGTACCAGAGTTCAGTAACCCTAAAACCCAATACTTTTAGACATCTGAAAGAATTTTTAAATTAATAAAGAAACAACAAGTTACTTTTGTAAAGTTTTTAAAGACAGCTATTCTATACAACAACAAAAATGATTAAAAACTATTAAAACTTATTCATTTCTTACAGTAATTAATAAGTTTTCTTAGAATTAGTGTGGTAACTTTGGCTCTATACATACATATTTTATAATGTATAGAATATGGCTGAATATGTTTTATTTTTCATGTTATTTTAACTATACGTAATATACATGATCAAATAGTGAATTTTTGCATCCATGTGTACGTAAAGGTAATTCACGATACAAAATATATATTCACAATAAACAGTAATAAGAGTAAACAAATTGTTAATACATTACCTTGCTTGAATGCTGTCACAAAACTTTTTTTTAATTTTCATTATCATTTCTCAAAAGCCCAGATTTGATTTTTTTTGAATTTTGTTATTATTAAAAATTTTGAAATTTGTAATACTTTTGTTATCTGTCGGTATTGGGCCAATATTACCCAAGTATTAATTCAGTAAAATACCGAGTCAGTGGACAATTTCAACCAGGGATAAATATATATATAGTGTGAGAACAGATGCAATGGATTGACGAGAGAGAGAAAACACTATTCGGTAAAAAAGTAATGATTCTCTTTATTTAGTTGTCGAATCGTTATCGAACTGATCCACGCAATACATAATAGACGCGTCGCGTACAAAGGCATAAGCGTAACTAAACTGGTGAGTGTAGAGAAAAATATGAATGAACAAAATATTATAATGTAAACAAACATTCGAACTATATTTCAAATAAGCACAAAAGTAAATGTTGTATTATAACTGCGTAATTATTAATTCGAGTTGTAATTTCCAACACTCTCCCTCAACTCGAAGACACTGGTGATGTAACAGGCACTAGTCCAAGACCAGAAATGCAACTAGCAAATTTTGGTTCCGAAAGTCCCTTAGTTAAAACGTCTGCGATCATTTCTTCCGTAGGCAGGTAACGGAGATCGACAGGATGCTCCTTCAAAACATGACGAATGAAGTGATGTTTCACATCAATATGCTTAGATCTAGCGTGGAAAACTGGGTTCTCTGCAAGTTTTCCAGCACCTTGATTGTCGTTATGAATCGTGCAATTGGCTAGGGCTGACAATTTTAAGTCTTCCAATAGGCGGATAATGTAGATGGCCTCCTTGGCAGTGTCGGTGATGGCCATGTATTCAGCCTCCGTTGAAGACAAAGCAATGGTGCGTTGCTTACGTGACTCCCACGAGATTGCGGCGCCGTCAAGAACAAAAACTGAACCAGTGTAGGACCTTCTGTCAATTTCGCAGTTGGCCCAATCCGCGTCCGTGTAGGCGGTTAAAGGCTTGTCGTCCTTGGTGAACTTCAGGCCAAGATCCTTGGTGCCCTGAAGGTACCTTAGAACTCGCTTTGCAGCTGTCCAGTGCACGCGTTTCGGGTTGCAGTTGAATTGTCCAAGCACACTCACAGCGTGCGCTATGTCGGGTCTTGTGCCGAGAGCAGCGTACATGAGTGAGCCTACAATCTCTCTATAGGGGAACTTCTCATTGTCATCGTGGTCGTGACTTTCGGTGAATTTTGAACTTGGAGAAAGGGGAGTCTTGACAGGCTTGCAATGGCTCATGGCGAATCGTTGAAGGATCTCAGTTATGTAGCCAGTTTGACAAAGCGTTATGCTCTCCCTGTCTCGAATTATTTCGATGCCCAAGCAGTACCTCACTTCACCTAGGTCCTTGATCTTGAACTGTGTAGACAGAAAATGTTTGATTTCCTCTTCTCTCTTCCTATCGTTTGAAACAATCAAAATATCGTCGACATAGACGAGCAGAAAAGTCATGTCTAGTTTGTCAACATAGACACAGGGATCTGAATTTGTTGGTGACATGCCAATCTTCTTCAGAGTAGAATCCAATATGGTGTACCATTGTCGACCTGCCTGACGTAGACCATATAAGGCCTTGTTGAGCTTACAGACTGTGGCTCCTTCCTTTATTTGGTTCAACATCTGTTGAGCACGTTTCGAAATCTTTAAATTTTCTTCCGTGCAGGCCATTCGTTGAAGCATCGCCTCCAAAAGTTCGGGAGGTTCCATGAAAACTTCGACGTCCATTTTCCCATTCAAGAACGCAGTCTCGATGTCGAGTTGCGTGATTCGGAGATTGAATCTTACTGCCAAAGCTACCAACAATCGCAGGGAGCTGAGACGGGCGACGGGTGCAAATGTCTCAAAGAAATGGATTCCGGGTTGTTGAGCGAAGCCCTTGGCAACAACGCGTGCTTTTCTTCTCTCAAGTTGACCATCGGGGCCGTATTTATTTCGCAAGACAGTGCGACATTTGATGACCTTTTCACTTGATGGCCTGTCGACGAGATCAAATGTGTCATTCGACACTAAACTTTTAATTTCAGCGTAGATGGCATCTTCCCATTCGTTGCTGTCTAGGCCCGATAAGGCTTCTCGGAATGGAATTTCGCACGCGTTAAAGACGAGCTCGGCACTGTCCCAAGCTAAAGGATCATCGCTACTTAAAACAGATGAGTCATGATTTTGTGGCTCTTCGGGGCTATTGCCCTCTCCAACTGTCTCATCCTCAGACCATTCCGCAATGGGAAGAGTGAGATTGTCATTCTCAACTTCTAACGGTGAAGGAGCGCATATGATCGTTTGGTATTCCTTGCGAGGACGCCCGGGTTTACCAGTTTTTACTTTCTTCGGTCTACCCGGCCCTCGTCTTTTTGAAACGGATTCTGATGCCTGTTCGTCATTTTTCGGAGCTCCAGGAATCGTTGTGCGAGGAGATTCGTCGATCGAGATGTTGTCGACTGGAACGAAGCGGTATTCTCTTTCGCTGTTGGAGTTGTGATCGTCCTGATCCGTGTTTGCACGATAATCGTCCATAAATCGAACGTCACGAGTAATGTGAATCTTCCTGTCGGCGGGCGACCAAATTCTATAAGCCTTTGCGGTAGTCGAATAGCCAACGAAGATTCCTTCGATGCCGCGAGGTTTCAACTTGTCCTTGCCTGGCGATTTGTGGAGGAAGTAGACTTTTACTCCGAATCTTCGAAAATGTTGGATGTCTGGCCGCTTCCCAGTCCATCTCTCGTGTGGCGTCTCGATACCTAAGGGCTTCGTCGTGCATCTATTACGAATATAGCACGCAGTTGCGATGGCTTCGCCCCAAAATGACATTGGCAACCCGGCATCTATTAACATGCAGCGAGCTGGCTCGATCAAGGTTCTATTTTTTCGTTCCGCTATACCGTTTTGTTGTGGGGTATGCGGGGCTGTCAACCGGTTTCGGATTCCTGATTCTTTCAAAATCCGATCCATCTCGGTGTTGATAAACTCTCCTCCGTTGTCGGATTGAAGTGCCTTGATCTTCTTTCCTGTGTGCGTTTCTGCCAAATTCTTATATTCAATGAATTTAGTGACAACATCGAATTTGTTGCGTAGAAAATAGACTTCCGTCCAACGACTGTGATCATCCGTAAATGTCAACATATAGCGGGCCCCTCCTAATGATTCAGTTCTCATTGGACCGCATAAATCGGTGTGCACGATCTCGAGCAATGAGTGCGTTCTTTGACTACCTCTCGGGAACGGGGCGCGAATGATCTTCCCAGCCATGCAGGTCTCGCATGACAAGTGCCCACCATCGATTTTGAATTTCATTCCAGAAACAGATTCATTTCGCATCATTGCATTCATGTCGTTCTGATTTAAATGTCCTAACCGTCTGTGCCATTCGGCTTCGTCGCTTTTATCGCTGCTGACAGCATTCGCGGCGTTGGGCTCGGTGTCGACAAGAAACAGGTCACCTTCGCGATTAGCTGTAAATTTTAGGACTCCCTTCTCATCGTTGACGAAGGCACGAGTCTTTGTAAAAACGACACTGTGATTTTGATCGACAATTTTAGCCACAGAGAGGAGATTTGTACGCAAGTTCGGAACATATAGCGTATCTCGGAGAAGAAATGACTTAGTCGTGCTGCCGTTGGACGCAGTGATTTGTACGTCGCCTTTGGCAGTTACTTTCGCGGTCGCGTCACTGGCAAGTTTCACACCGCTTTCGACTTTATACGAATTCGAGAAGCAATTTTTGTCCCTGCAAATATGCGAGGTTGATCCGCTATCCAGGCACCATTTTTCACTAATCACCGCACTAAATGACGAATCCTCGTGATGCATGACAGTATCGATGACGACAAAGGCGTCGGACACTGCTCTAGAACTGTAATTTCCATGTTTCTTCTTCGTGAAGCACTTTGATTCCAAATGGCCCGTTTTCCCACAGAAGTTGCACTTTGGTTTTTCGCGACGATGAGAACTGGATTTTTGTCTGCTCACTGCACGATCACCACTTTTCACATTCGCGTATCGCTCTTTTGTGAACAAGGCGCCACTGCTATCACTGGTCTTATGATCTCTAGCGAAGCTTTCTTCGATAATTTTTCCCATTAAGGTATCGACGGTCGGTAATGCGTCGCGAGCTTTTATCACACAACAGAAATTGTTGTAGCTACTCGGTAAACTATGAAGTAACATGATCGACAGTAAGTCTCCATTTATGTCAACATTCATTTGCTGAAGGTTGTCGACCGTATTCATGAACTGGGATAAATAATCTTGAACATCGTCTTCTTCGTGCATCTTTTGGGACAATAATCGCTCAAGCAGGGTAGCCTTTCGAGTGGGACCCTGAGATGCATATATCGATTCTAATCTTGTCCAAACTTCCCGAGCAGTTTCACAATTTCGAATATGCTTGAGCTGCGATGGGTGAATCGACAATATGAGATCGGATTTCGCCATTCGATCGTCCAAAGTCCATTTTTCGAGCGCTGCTTGCGCCGTGGCACGAGCTTCTGCGTCGTCAGGAATTTCGGGTTTAACTCTTGTACCTGAGACGTATGGCCATGTACCATTTCTCGTTAGGAGAGCTTCCACTTGGATTTTCCATGTCTCATAATTTTCCTTGGTGAGAAGTTCGATACGCATCGAACTGAAAATTTGAGGTTGAGCCATTCTCAAATTTCTGTTGCGCGAGAGACGCGTTCACGAAAAGTTTATTCCAAAATGGTGGGGAGCACGCGGTTACAATTTTGAGACGAGGCCAAGCGCGCGTCGGTTTACGTTTTCGATTACGATCGATGAATTTCGTCAAACGTGAGTTCTCCTGGGCCCATAACCTGTGAGAACAGATGCAATGGATTGACGAGAGAGAGAAAACACTATTCGGTAAAAAAGTAATGATTCTCTTTATTTAGTTGTCGAATCGTTATCGAACTGCTCCACGCAATACATAATAGACGCGTCGCGTACAAAGGCATAAGCGTAACTAAACTGGTGAGTGTAGAGAAAAATATGAATGAACAAAATATTATAATGTAAACAAACATTCGAACTATATTTCAAATAAGCACAAAAGTAAATGTTGTATTATAACTGCGTAATTATCAATTCGAGTTGTAATTTCCAACATATAGAAATTGTGAACTGTAAAATTATTGATAAACTATTGTATGGTTCTGAATCAATTTTTACATATATAGAAATATGTTTTTCCTTATTTAATATTTATTGTAGATAAATATTAATAATAATATTAAGATAAATATATTTTTACGTATTCAGTTTTTATAGTAAATATAAGTTTTGGCTACAAATATTGAATAAGCAAAAACCTATTATCTATGTGTAAAACACGATTCAGAAAATACTTTCAGAACTATACATGTATTTTTAATTTAGGAGTATTTTCAAATCGATCTAATACAGAATACCTATAATGCATTATTAAATTTCAACACCACGACGCCATGTTTGCTACAGGTGACTAATGTAAAAGCCTTCGTGGTTTTGCGCAATTTAAGCAAATTTTAATAAATTTGCATAGTGTAACTCAATCACAAAATAACTGCCGGAAAAGATCAACATTCGTTAATATATTCATATAAAAGATGACAAGTATTTTGTTGTTAATATTTTTGTAATTTGGCATTCCCCATTTTTAATTTTACAATTTTTGTAATGTAAAATATAACTCTGATGGTATTCCAATGAATTGAATAGTATAACTCACAAAACCACGGTGTGAATAAAAATAATATAATATATTTAATTAGAAACAGTAATTGCGTTAAAATATATGTAACTTTAAAATAACTGTGAATGTCAGTAAATTTAAGTTAATTTTAAAAGTGAAATTAAATAAATTAAAATCTACCTAGAGATGAGTTTTCGTACAGAAATAATGCAAAGGGGTAGGCACGCGACGTTAAAATAACAGAACGCTTGATTTAAAATGAAAAGGAAAACATCAGCACGCGTTACGATTTGTATTCCCACACTTTTTAACCCTTGCTTGTGCATGACCATTGAATATCGCGACTTTCTTTATGAGCATTGTTTTCGAATAACTTTAAAATAAGCTACGCGTTTTGCGACACTTGAAATCTCAGAAAATCTCAGGAAAGCGTGCGAAATGTATCCAGGACTCACGTAATGTTGCCCATTCACATTACTCGAGTGTTTGTAGAGTATTTATACATCATCTTCCTTATTGATTGTATTAGTAAATACTGTTTATTTTATAATTTGTTTATTAAATTTTTGTAGAATCTACTCAAATTATCTTCCCGAAATTTTCTAAAGTGTTCTTGTATTATGTTTTTCGAATGCTTGGTTCTTTTATGAAATACGATTTCAACTAAGTAAACTGTTTATTTTTCATACCTCGTAAAATATGTAAGAAAAATAAATTATGATATAATACAATTTCGTAGTAACCGAAGATTTTTTTGAGTATATCGAGGGCCATTGACATATGCGTAAATACAGATAAAAGCAATATTTAAAATAAAATAAGAGATAACGTGTCATATTTTATAATTCCAACATTTGTTGTATTTTGCGTTTTTAATACTTAATGAAAATAAAATTATTATTTGTTGGACAAGTTTAGTAAATATTTAGTGACGACTGCCGACCGTTAACTGCGTCAATTTATTTTCAAAAACGTTCTGCGTAAATGGAGTTATTACTGCTCATTTATGAGATATTTTTGTTATCATTGAATGACCGATATTACGAGGTAACAATCCAAAAATATTGTTTTAAGTACATCCATAAATTAACAGTTTAAAATTGGTTTAAAATTATTGTTATTATTTCCAACTAACAATTTCTTTCTTTAGAAACTGATTTCATTTCAGAAATATATTTTATGGCCATTTAACCAAAAAATAACTGCTCTAGCTTTCACGGACTTTTTATAGGACAATTATTTATGCTTTTCAAAAAGGGTTATACCCCTTAACTGCGGCTATACTTTCAAAGAAAGTGCCCGAAATGAAACAAAAAATTAGGTTGGATTTTAATATTAGGTAGTTTTTTTGGGTCGCTGTTTTCGAATATGGAGTCAGATTTTCGAAATTAAAAATGGCAGATCTAATATGACGTTGCACCACCTTTACGTCGATCACAACATGACTTTACGAAAATTCCTTCCAGTTCAAAGTGGAAATATCCCACAAAAGGATGCGTCAACTGTAACGAGAAGGGTGCTCGAAAAGGCATTTGACAAAAGTGTCAAAATTGTGATAGTGCTTCATGTGGAAGTTCTTGTTTCGACGAATAATATTTTTTAGAATAAGTTTTTGGTACCCTGATCATGAATCTCAAGATAAAATCCCCAAATTCATAATGGCTGACAATAGTCATGTCACTAATAAAGTAAAAAGTGGATTATTTTTTAAATCCTCCTCTGATCGATGCTTTTAAGTAATTACCTTACCAGTGTGCATTTTGTGGAGAGGGTAAAAATGGTGGCAATAACATTATAAAATGACGAAGCTAACGAAATCAAAGCTCATCCAGGTAATGTTGAGAGTTAGAGAACCAAAAATATTTAAAACTTTTTGAACGATTTGGAATTAAGACAGATTTATCAAATCTCAATCCATCAATATTCGATTGAGAAAGTTTGTAGAAATGCCCGACTTATACTTCAATCTTTTAAAGTCACAGACGAAATATCTAAATTTGGGATAGCACTTGCACAGTCGCATAATAGCGTAGTGGTGAGGGTGCAGGTTGAAAAATGGACAACCCAAAAAGACGTCATGTAAAAAAACCGACACTTCAAAAAGTATGGATGCGGGTCGAAAAACCGCCAAATCCAAAGACGTCAGGTAATAAGCCGACAATTGGAAAGCTGACAGCAATAAAAACCAATACTTAAAAAATTGACTGTCCGCTTTTCGATTGTCGATTTTTTCACTGTTTGTTTTTCGACCTGTCGGTTTTATTTGTCGGGTTTTCGACCTGCTCCTATGGTGAGAAGTGACGTATCCCAAAAAAACAAGGTTGTCTACAATTTGTGTGCGAACATCGTCGAAGTATACCCAACTGTAACAAGTCATAATTTCAAACGAACTTCAAGCAAAATTTATTCAAAAAATAAATTTATTACTTCAATGGACCATTCTTTACCATCTTTTACCATATGCTGGTTACGATATATAGGACTAATATAATAGATTTCGAAAACTACCTTTGTGTAATTTTTATGGATAATGCAAAGTAAAATGAGTTTACTTTGAATATAAGCAAATTTTATTTTCGCAAAAATAAGAGCATGTCCAAAACAATCACATAAAATAAAGTCCGCGAAAATCGGAAATCTTCTTTAAAATGTTTAAATATTTAAATTCCTCAGAAAAAAATGACCATGAAAATGCTCCATGTCCACTTTTTTATCATGTTATTGACATAATTTTATTGCAGAGTTGGTTTTGAAAATCGCCGCCTTTCGTAAACTTACTATAAATTAGAAATTCACTTTTCTTCGTATGTCGGAAAATGACTTCCAACGTTAGACAATACATGTCTGCCATATTGGATCAGCCATTTATAATTTCGATTATTTGACCTCATAATCATGATCTGCCATCTTCGAAATCCTACAAGTAATAATAGTTCCTCAAATATTTTTGTTAAAATCATAGTAAAATACACAATTTTTTTCAATTCCTGAAGACACCATTGAAAAAAACACCCTTGAAATTAGTAAATGAGGTACATTTTAAAATAAGTGTTCATTAATTTCAATTAGTAGATTCGAATTTGTACGTAAGAATATATATGGACCTGAATGTTGAAGAGTAAAGATCTATTTCTCTAAAAATAGGCGCTAAAAGATTTAATAAATTCCAGGATACCCAGAAATTATTTACCTATCCATTATGACTTGTGCCGAATTTTTTAATGATGCCGTTCCTGCCTTAAAAAATAAAAATGTTGAAATTATAATTATTTATATAGTATGTCACATATAACACTTCGAGCCGTTTGCACGCCCACTTAATGTGATTTAAGCTACTTGCTCTAAAGATGAAAACGTTTTTTTATTATAGTCATTTAAGTAATAATATAATTCTATTGCAAATAATGGACAGATTCTTAAATATACATTTTGATAGAAGTGCATTTATAAATAAATTGTAATACAATAATATTTAAATAGTTAAGACTTCATTAGGTCAGAATTAGATGGCCATTCTAGTGCTTCACTGCATCAATACACTCAGGAAAATCTCATCAAGGGTCCATATTGGCACCTGGTCAGGCGCCTGGACAAATTTCCACTTGAGTAACTTGTCGTAACTATCTTAGTTCTTCCTTTTAAAAAAAAGATATTTCCACCTAATTTAATGGTTTATAATAAACATGTCACAGACTGATAAGTCAGTTACTGTATTCCAGAAAAAAATATTTTCTTGAAATTAGAAAATGTTATTTTACAATCAAGGCGTTGGGGTGCAAAACCTGCCAAATCCGTTTTATGCAATTTTGAGAAAAATGCGGAAAACTGTTTGCCGCTAACATTGGAAACATAGCAGATTCATAAGAGTCCAGCTCAATTTTAAAGTGAAAATTTTTTTTTTTTTTGCATATACACAATCTCTAAACATTCAAAAACTATATGTAATGTACTTTTATATGATTATAACAGTTTTTATTTGTTGGGACTTGGCAGGTTTTGCACCCCAGCGCCTTAAACGATTATTCGTTTTTGTAACTGACTTACCTAAATCAATCACAATTTACTTGAATTTATACCTTTATGATTCAGTACTAGAGTATTTGTTCTAAATGCAGGACATTCCTCGTTTTCGTGTATAAAAATATACAAAAATTGCAACCTGAAAAAAATCAAGAAAAATGAATAAAATAATTTTGTATAAATAAACAAAATTTAGCCTTGTGCAATTATTAACATTAAGAATATACCTGGAAAGAAAATGGGATTTATTTATATTTTGTATATGACAGACTCGGAAAAAATGTTGCTGAACAATAGGTTCTTAAAATTAATCAAAGAATACGGTGATATTTTCTTATTTATATTTTGTTATTGTTTATAATTTTACATTACACCAATTTACATTATGTTCTATATACCCTACAAGTGTTTGGAATGTCAAATAGAATCAGAAGCATGCTTTGACAAGCAAGTAATCTGTATAAAACTTTAAGAACCTACTGAATCCTGTGAAACCCAAAGCTCAGTACTTTGTAATCTGATAACCATTTCTTATCCTACAGACAATTATTTCATAATGGCTAATACGTTTTGAAGACTGTGTAATTAATGTTGTTATATTAATCATGCATACATTTAATGTCACAAAAAAAAATCAACATTAATTACACATCAAAAAATCAACATTAACCAATTAATGAACACGCAGATTTATATACACAATCACTATGGAATATTTAAATATAATTATAAATTGCACATGATTTTTTGAGGTTATTAGTAACCCGCATAATATTATTTATGCATATTTAGAGAACGATAATTTTGGTGAAGCTCATGTGAGAAGGCCATAAATAATTGTAAATAAACTATTTCTTCAGAGCATTCGGCAGTTTGTTACTTGTCGTAAATACGTTATTATTCTATGATTAAGTCACTACGCGAATGTCTTAGACCATTAATTTACTCTTTATCCAAATCGCCCAAAGATGTTTTCCGTATAAATGATATTTTGGAATTGCACAATAATATGAAACAGTGTAGTTATGACGCTATTTCCAATTGAACTTCAAACTGCATGCGCATTATTTTGAAAGCGGATTAACTAAGTGGTGCAAAAAACGTAATAATTCCTATAATGTTTACACGATTGATAACTTCATAACAAAAACAGTTCAAATTTAGCCGGAAACAAAGACTAAAATACCGCTGTTTGCAGATTAATGAACCAAATATTGACATAAAAAGGCTGGATTAAACAGTAAAAGAAACTCGTCGTCTGAGATGTTCTTTATTGTTTTAAATATAAATATTATAAAATCATAAATAATGTGCGTATACAACATAAAAGTTTACAGTGTAACAAAAATAACGAATTTACAATGATACAATGTTTAAATTAGGAAATAAATTAATAACATGCAATTCTTCAATTTCTTATATGTAATATATATGACATTAAGCTAATTGTAAATATAAATACGGAAATTTGAACTTTAATCACGTGATTTATCCGAATTAAGAAGTTTATAGTACACCCAAAAATCAAGTATTCAATTATAATTTTATATTGTTGCAATTGTACTATTCGACGGCATTTTGCGTACACGGTGAACACAGTTTGGTTTATAGGGTCAATATAAATCAGTTTTCCCAGTTCCCAAGTTCGAAATAATCAACTCAATATAGCCAACGGCTAAAAGAACATACTTGCATTAACTAATTTAGGTAGTCGTTTCCTGGGATGGGATATATTGGGGGAAAATATTTTGTAACGATTCCAAGAACATACTGGTATATTTTTACTGGTGTAAATTTCGTTCTTATTATCTTAGTAAAAACATGTTTAAACATGAATGGATTTTAACGAATGATGGCTTACTTTTTCTAGAAAAAGATTCCGTAAATATTCACCGTTTGAATGTTTAGAAATTTTTATAAATCATTAAATTTATTTTTAAAAAAATGTAAAAACCAATTATATTTCTTTTAACCTATTAAGCCCTGAATGCACATTTTTACACTACAGCTTTCGGCTGTTGTATTTTGGGTTAAACAAGGTCCTAAAAATATCCAAGCAACGTATCTGACGTCCAATTAAGTGCACAATTAAGGAGATTTTTTCGAAAAATTCTGTATGATTATTTTCAAAAAATATGGATTTTTCAACTATGCTTTTTTTATCTTGTCTTTTTATTGAAAGCGTTTCAGAATTCTTGTTTAAAATAAAGAAATCGTGGCCACTAGACATGAACTTCAAAATGTGCGTGTTGGCGTTTTAAAAAAAAGTGAATGCATCCAAAACGGCGGCTCAAACACGAATCGTCAAAAAGTTCAGAAAGTTTTAATTCGAATATGACTCTCGGAAAAAATGTTGCTGAATAAAAAGTTCTTGGAATTAGTCAAAGAATAGGCTGACATTTTTTCAAAATTTTTGAATATAAACAACTCCCTAGTAGAAAATGTGTCCATTTTCTGGCCATTTTTTCTGCCCTCTATGCTGAAAGCAATGGAGCCCAGGAAAACTGGCCAGAAACTGGGCTCCTTTTCCACCAGGGCTACCTTAACCCATTAAGGACGGGAGGGACACATTTTAAGCAATTTTCAACTCCGTATTTCTTTATGATTAGGTAAGTCAAAAAATTTGGTACATTCATTTATTATGGTATCCAGCTCGCTTTTTCAGATTATAAAATCAGAATTGCACCAAAATGAAAATCCAAAAAGATATGGCCATCTTCTGGCCAAAAATAAGGTTTTTAGCTTTGTTTTTGTAAAAGTATTTTTTTGAGACACGAGTACGCATTGATGATACCTGAAAGCTTGAAATATTTTGACCACCCGAAGCATTGAATTTCCATTTTAAAGAATCAAGATGGCGGACGAAGAATGGAGGCCAGAAGAATTTTTTTTTTCACACAAATATAACGTAGTATTTCAATTAATGGAATAATTCCGTACTTTTATTAACCTTTGTAACTTTTGAATTTTAAAAATCTGGCGTCAGATTCGTAATTAGCGACCTCAAACACCCCCAAGAAACACATTTCAAATAGATTTCGTACGATTTTTTAGAACCGTTCGCCATATTTGATCTGCTATTTTTAATTATCAAAATCGGGCTTCAGATCTGTAATCAGCGACCTCAAAAACTCAAGATAAATGTAGTTTCATTTACAACAACGATCCCCCATATCAGATCCGCTATTTTTAACTTTTTAAATTTGACTTCAAATTGATGTAAAACATCACTAGCTATCAAATGTGATCAAAAATGACAATTTCTTAAATAATTCAAATAATTTATTTTGTTGTAAAAGAAATTCTTCTGACATCTATTCTTAGTTCGCCATCTAAACCTTTGAAATATTATGCATGTGGAATTAAAAATGTTATGACTCGTGGACGCGATATTTTAAGCTTTCATGGATTTATCGAGGATTCTTCCAATCGGAAAAATGTACTTTTAAAAAAAAATGACCACATCTTTTTCAATTTTCCGTTTTTTGCAGTTCCGAATTCAGAATCTGAAAGGGTAAGAAGCTTGATACCACGAAGTGGAGTTCTACCAATTTTTTTGGCAGACCTAATCATAATACATAGTGCAAATCAATGTCTTATCTGCAAGTCACATCACTTACTCCAGCAAAGTTTGCTTCATAGAAAATGTTTTTTTTTTTTAAAGATAATTGTTTTTGTTTTCTCATAGTACATGTAATAATACCATGAACTTTTATTTTTCAAATAAAAGCACTTAACGCGAAAACTTGTTAGGTATATTATATTTCGTTACAAATGCGGGTCACGCTCACATGTATAACGAACACTATTATGGGTAATGGGATGTGGAACAATGATGGTTGTTTTTTTCAAAATATCTTTTAACCATGGAAAAATCGAAAAATAACCAAAAAAACGTGCCTTTCTGGTTGACTATTCTTTTAAAAATTACTCTTCAGTCTTTAACCATTTTTTTTATATGTCTAAAACTGTTTTAAAAAAATTTTAACAAGACATTTATCATTGCGGTCGCCATTTTGTTTTAACGGTCAATTTTTTAAGTCTGTTTATCGTATTTGTTTTAAGTTCAAACAGCGAGGACGAGATTAACATTTTTACACATTTCTCCTTTTTCGGTTGAAAATGTTCACTCGGTCGTTTTCGGGGTCTCTGATTACGAATGTGATATCAGATTTGGAAAATTTAAAATGTCGGATTCAATATGGCGGACATTTTTTACATATTTTACTGTTTTCGATTGAAAATGTTCACTAGCGGTTTTTCTGCAGCAAAACATTTTTTAGAGCAAACTCCCCTCGTATTTTGTAAGTGCAAGTATTAATAACACGTTTGTAGTCGTTTGTTGTATAAAGAAACCATTTTTCTGGTTAGAATCTAAAAAATATCGTTTAAAAATTGTGATTTTTTACGTAAATTTACAAAAAAAAATGTCCAAGATGACATATTTGGCTTTTTTAATGGTTGCATCGTGTAGTGCACGCCAAAAAACATGAAAAAAATTTAGTGGCCTAAAAGTCTAACAGTGAATTGATACGAATTGGAGAGCCCAAAGTCGTGGTTCAATTTTGTGTGCTTCAGGCGTTACTGGGTTAATTGATAAAGAAAATGTTCGTTTAAAAGAGTTTTCATGCAGGTGCACAGGGCAATCATAATTACTTTAAATACATACTCACAGTTTAATCAGAAATGGTCCAGAACCTGAACAGTTGTTATGCCTTACTCGGTTCTTGTAAATTCTAGACCGTAAATAGCCAATTAATCAGTATTTTAAAATAGAGTCTTTATCTACGTAGAATAGATGTTTAGTAAATCAAATACAACTGTAGAGTGCTCATATTATGAATTATAAGTTCAGCTATAAAAAGAGTGTTGAAAGGGCCCGAGTCGAAATTTTAAGTCTATTTTTATTCATTCTACAGAATTCGAATTTACAACTACTTTCAATCTACAAGTGGTAAATCTGGAAATTGGTGCCAATTGTAACATTAACGTAGAGGTTAATTTTATTCAGTTTCGTTTTATTTTACACCTTCTACACAGAGAGAAAAAGAAGGTTAACAGAATCATGAAGAAATGGTTAAAACAGTTTTAAAGTATAATAATAGTAAAATTAACAATGTGAAAAGCTGTAGCTCGTCGAGTGTTACTTTTGCAATTCAGAACATTGTGAAAAGGGCCATACAATATAATTCTTTTTAGTAAGGAAAGAGGATATTTTCGTTTAATTTATTTTATTATGTCCTTTTCAGTATTCGATAATATTTGAATTAACTATTTAAGGAGGTTCACCAGGTACCTATCGAGTCAAATATGGAACGGACGCCAATATGACTTCGGTGGTATGCTTCCTAAGACGTTACCGTCCGTCAACATAACCAAAAATGACCCTTTTAGCTATTTGTTTATTTTATTTCTCGTCCCTAAAGGTAGGAAGAGACGTTTTTCTTTCTGCAAATAAAATCTCACAAATTTTTTTATCAGTAGTATAAATTTTACGAAAAACTCAATGTTAATTCAATACGAATTTCATGAATATATACATGTTCCCATAAAACTCAATGTTAAAGAATCGTGAACATTCTTATTAATTTCTCTGCTCTGAAGGTACCTAGGGGCTTGAAACTTTGCAGGCATTAATTTCTTTCATTGTTTAACCTACTATAATTTTTTCGTTAAATTCTCAATGTTAATTCTTTGACCTGGTGAACCTCCTTAAGTATGAAACTGAAGTTCCAAGTACCTTAGGTTATGTACGATGATGCGTACTTAAATATCGAGAAATGGTAAACTGAACAATATTATGATCTTGTTTATTATAGAAATTGTTAAATTAATCTACTTTTTCTTATCAAATGTTTTACTAGTATGAAATAGTTCCATTAAAAATTTTTCTTCTCTCCGTGTACCTCCTACAAATGTCCTCCCTGCGAACATTAGTTTTAACATTTCGATTCGGGTAGCAATATTATTATCGAAACCATTAAATTTGTGTCGTCTATAACCCTCCTGAGTTTTTCTTTTCCCATATGTAAACAATGTAGTTTGGACGAGTATACTCGCCCGTATACTCGGTTAAAGACGCTTCAGCTTTCGATACCAAAGAAATGTGTCCTAAAGTTTATGATTGGAAACTAATAAGATTAAGTAAAAACCAAATGTAAGATTCCAGGCGGAAAAAAGTTGTTTGGCCCAAAAAAGTTACTTTCGACTCTTTAAGTATAGTTTTAGAAATTTAAATGAACTTTCCCATGAATAGTTTCACGTTAATAGATAATATACATATCAAAAACGTTGAATGACATTGTTGAAAGCCGGCTATATTTCTGTTGAAATTGTACATTTGTACAAATCAAAAGTTTTATAAGTAAGAAGTATTTATTTATATTTAAAAAAAAATCGTAGAAATGCTTGATTTTTGCGCATATTAAATGGGTATAGTTTCTTTTCTTGACGTGTAAAAATCACAAAGAGCACCGCTTACCAATAAAACGGATGTGCTAGGCCCGAAATTTAAAATAGTGTTAAAAAATATGCCGGAAATTACCGTCCGTTCTCTATAGTGACATTTTTCAAATTGCCGCAATTTATAAATCTGTTTCCGGAAGACGAACGTGTTTTTCCACCAAGAGTAGAGAAGAGTTACCGCAACAACCGCGCGTAAATATAAATAAATTTGGACAACATTTCGGATTTGGATGACAGGAACACCCAAGAGCGAAAGCCTATTAATAGAGTGGATTTTCGAGGAATCGACGGATACTATCGGGTGTGTACCGAACGTCACCTAATTTACGGACGCGCGTCAAACAGGTGGAATTTTTGTTTGTTGTGATTTCAATTTGATTCGCTCGAGAATAGCTGCGTGTAGGAATCAGACCTATTCGAAAGAAAAGACAGAGTCGCTGAGGAAATAAATAGGATGGAGCTTGCGCGTTACCGGGTATAAGCGGAGGTGACTGACGGGCTGCTCGTATCATTCAGCAGCTCGTACCTTCTCTCCCCTATGCCTGGTACGTGCGCTTTTCCGAGTTTCCTATACGGCGGCGGCTGCTGCATAGGAGTCTCCGGTTGTTGCAAGGGTCGACGCGTTGATCCCTTCGGGATGAAACTGCTATTCCGGCGAACTTGTTACGTTATATTTATCAGCGAGCAACACACCGAATCTTTTCCTCTATAGGCCCTCGTTCTCGCGCTTGGTTGACTCGCTTTATTATTTTTCACCACTGGCGTTATACGCCGTAGTACCATGTCTCCTTGACTCGCGCAACTCCCTCGAGAAAGCGAACATCTTTATTCGATACTCATTCCGGAATCTTTTCTTCCTTCTGGGTGACACTATGTTTCCTGGAAAATCTGTGCGGTTAGGCGGTTCCCTATATGCCGTACATTTCGTAGACTCCGGTTCAAAGTTTTCATGCACGAATGTCAGCAGGAAAACCACCCAATTTTCGAAATGACTGTTTCAAATTTTGAATAAACGACTCTAATGTGTAAATTAATTCAACTCCATATGTGGTTTGGCATTTTTTCATTTAATTTGCATCTCAATCAACTAAGTTATACCTGTTACACAGAAACTCCAGTTTTTTCATGTGTATGGTATTTATAAGAATGCACAACCCCGAAATCCCTCAAATACTTAATTTCATCTCGATCAAGTAACTTTATATATTTTGGTTCGGCCATTTTTAATTCGTCATTTTGAATTTTCAAAATCTAACATTAGATTCGTAATCAGCGACCTCAGAAACCCCCGAGTAACAAATTCCAGTTGATTTCCGCGACAAGAAATTTGTATTCTTCTAAGGAGTGCAACATGCGATGAACAAACCTGCATACTTCAAACCTTTATAACTTTGCGAATACAATAGATAGAAAGATTTCTTTTTTAAGAATTGTGTGGAAATTTGTCTACTCGAACTCGCTGTCTCAGATTTTTCCATCGACATTTGTAGAACAATATGATCAACAATATGTGAAAGTTGAAACAAATTGTACTAGATATTTTCTTTAAAACGTATGTTCGAAAGGCTCTAACTTTGGAACGAAATGAGATAAAGCAAAGTTTCTTTCTTAGTTTTACAGATAATTTTGTATACTTTAATTTATTCTTTTATAATTTGTCGCATGATGCCTGGGACAAATTATATTTACAGAGTTTGAACATATAAAAGTAATAAAAACATTTCGGGATTATCTTTCTAGAGTCAAAATCTAAACGTTCATGTAAAAAAATCAATATCTAATGAAAATATTTACGATAACCTTAAAAAATTGCGAAAAATCAAGATATTTCGAGTTTTCCTCTATCGATTATTTTCATTTAAGGCGTAATATAACCTACGAGACAAATATCGGTTGAATTTTTGGGTTGAACTCAAACGAAGCTCACCGTCTCCGGAAGGATTCAGCAAAATATCAACTATTTTTTAACTTATGGGTCAATATGTTGCACCATGAGCTTAACCAAATAACGCCCAAAAACTTGGAATGTTTAACTTAGTATAGTTTGGAGCCTCACAATTAAATTGAAACATGGAAATTATAATCTTGAAACCTGATGATTTTACTTCTTTTCGGTGTGTTATTTCGATTTCCGGGATCAAGAATCGCATTCTTCGGAAATAAATATGGCGGATTTCATTTTATACAGTACCAAAAAAATGTTGTTATTCATAATTTTTTGTAAGTCCACAATGGATGTCGATTCGTTCCGAATTATATGGAGAAAAGTTGATAAATTATTTGTAGACTACACTTAGAAAAAAACGCTTTGTAAGTTCAGCAAACATTTCTATCAAACAAACTATTATATTGCTATAGGATTGATAAAATATTTTATTTATTTAAACAAATTATTTACTTAATCCTCTCTTTTTATAATATATATATATATATATATATATATATATATATATATATATATATATATATATATATTTATAATTTGTTTAAATAAATAAAATATTTTATCAATATAATAATATACTATATAATAATATAACTATAGCAATATAATAATATATATATATATATACACAGAATGATTCGGAAAAACATTTTCAGAATTAAAAATTTTTTTTCCCGAATTTGACAAAATTATTGTTTGAATTTCAAAAAAATTATTCATTGGATTAAATGAAAGAAGTTCTTTAATTTTAAGTATATAAATAAAATATTCTAGTAAATAAATCAAATGTAACTTGTCAATGCCCCGAGTAAAAAAAGTTGATCAAATTTTGATCAAAATCGGTCAGATTCAAAAATCATCCAAAAGAAATCCAAGTTTTGAGACACTCTAGGACCAACTTTGGACGAATTTACCAAACAAACCAAAAAATAATCTGAATTATAATTGCATGATATTGAAAACTAATCCAATTTTTGTCGTTAAACATCCAAAAATGGTGAATTTTTTCATCTCATGCAATTATAATTGAGATTGTTTTTTGGTTGTAAACGCGTCCAACTTTGGTCCTGGAATGTCTCAAAACTTGGATCAACTTTTTTTTACTCGGGAAATTACAGCATTATTATCCATTATGATAACAATCAATTGTTTCAAATTGAAAGATGCTTTGAGTTGCTCTATGATCAAATCATACATTTCTTCAAGATTATACTGACGTTATATATACGAAATTCATTTGATCAAGATTACACACATTTTTCTAAATATTTTTCTGTATTACACTTATCTGATGATATCTGGTCATTATAAATATTAATTTGTACATTACTGTTGTCAATATAACCATTTAGACGTCTCAGTACTTTACGTTATGCATTCATAAGAACATAATATCAGTGAACGCTAAAATTGAAATTACAATTCACATTAAAAAACAGAAGCTTCCTGATTATTCCGACAATTCATAGGTTACCAAAGTTAGGTCAAACATTTTATTAAGTATCAACAATTTTAGTTACTCAATGGTACCGGTTACTCCTGTTTAAAAATATGACACGCGGAAGAAAATTTTCTTTGAAAATTTTACTATTCAACATGGTTATTAGTGGACAGAATTGCATAATGAGAAAATGTCCTATTCCTTTTTCTACAAATTACAATTTTTATCATACCTTTCCGGAATTTGTAATGTTAATTTTGCCAAAAATTCAGAATATTATGGTAAAAATTACATAAATTGTAGTAAATTTTAGCAAAATTAACAGGAAATTTTCGTCTGATGCACGTCTGTCCCCTAGTAACCATGTAGAGTAGACACACATCTTTAAAGCTCAGTTTGCGCAGAAGAAAACAATCTACTCAAAAACATTATTGATTTAAATTAAAAAAAAACATACTTATTAATTTAAAATAAAATTGTTTTGAAAAACAAAAAAATACTAAAACCATTTCAACAAAGAATTTATTATACATTCAAATTCAATACTTTTTTAAATTACTAAAACATTTTTGTAACTTAACCGATTTCTTACTTGTTTATAAAAAAGTAAGCCAACAAAACAATTTTTTGAATTGAAATAAAGCTTTTCTCTGACAAGAGTGTACGGGAACTTTTTATTTTTTCAGATTTATATATTTCATTCTATTTGGCGTTATTTATTGTGGCGTCAACGGCTAAGGTTTTTGGCAACAAAAGTACTTCATTTTATCACACATTTACAAGTTCGCAAAAAAATAATGTTCGTTTTATATAAATAGTTTGTCTACACTTTGATGTTGCATAAAAATAATTATATTTTTGTAAACGAAATTTTTCAAAATACACTAGGGTGTTGTGGTGTGATGTGGAACACGGGATAATTTACATCATTGTACGTTTGCTGGTTTATTGATATTTTATGATAAAACATGTGTATTTACTATTTATTAAGTGCTTTTATATCTTTGAAGATGGTTTTAGTTATTATACCGCGGAAGTACAAAATAAATGGATCGTGACTGCGGTGGACTTTAAGTGAATTTGGAAGCAATTAAATTGCTGAAAGGAGATACTTCGGAATTTCAAAGGTTTTCATCAGATGTCGACCAATTGACATTGCAGAATTCTTTATTTATCATTTAAAGTAATTTACATCGATATTTATGCAGTACATACCCCAATTTTACTAGTGTTGCACATCGCCCAACTAGTTTTGAAAATTTGAACAATGATGAGGTAAAATTTAAAATTATACTAATAAAATTTAAAATATTTACATTAATTCCTTTAGATTATTTAATCTTGAAATTGTTATACAAAAAAGTTATTTTTCCGCTCGCAAAACAGCGTATGTTGAATAATAACCTCCTTGGAAAATAAGTCACTTGAAAAAGTAGTCCTTTGCAAAATCACTAAAGAAACGGTCCTATTTCTTCAAAATAAGAAAAAAAATGTCTTTTCATCAAGTTAAAGTCAACAGTGCAGAGATTTACTTTCAGAAACGAGAATCTTTCCACGAGTCTCGGTGAAGAAATAACTAGCCTTTTTCCATTTTGTTAGCGCAGGCTGTGAGCTAGTAGTCGTAAAAAGTAAATTAAATAAGAATTAAATACAAATAAAACCGTTCGGCCAAGTAATTGGTTCTGGGCTGGCCTTTTCTCAGTGTCCGCGTACCATGACTGTTCGAGAGCGCCTGTTACCTCCCTTTCTGAGTATATATATATATACATATATATAGAGATATACAGTGTCACCCTCCGTACCGGAAAGAAAGGAAATCAATCTGCTCCAATTGCGAAGCTGTGCCGAGTAATCCGTAAAAGAATTGCCGTCTTCGCGCACCAGGGAGGTACGACACCCAACGTTTCTCTTCCTCCCTTACAGGTCTCACGTCGATCACGGAATAGTAACGAGTACTGCATCGAAGAAACGATTTTATTTCAGATCCATCCGAAAAACGACTCTGGTGTTAATTCCCCGAAGCGGAAATCATTTCTTCTTTGTGGCCTGAAAAATCTTATGTCTATATAGGAGAGATAAATTTGGTCCGATTCAATATTTAAGGCTTGTCCAGTCTAATGACCTCATTTTAAATACGAACAAAACTCAGGCAATCAACTTTGGCGCGCCATGAAATTTGTCAAAGCTCAGGGCTTATCCAATAACTCCTCTAGTTGTTGGTAGCACTCTAATATCTTTACGTTGATACGGTTA
This sequence comes from Trichopria drosophilae, assembly GCA_030407085.1. Lineage (NCBI taxonomy): Eukaryota > Metazoa > Arthropoda > Insecta > Hymenoptera > Diapriidae > Trichopria > Trichopria drosophilae. Next base: position 55,298,687 of record CM059583.1, read on the forward strand.
GAGATTTAGGAGTTATCTTGTCATCTGAGTTCACTTGGAACAACCACGTGGCTAAAATAGCGAAATGAGTGGTATTTTGTGTGCTCTGATATTGCATGGGAACTTTTTTTCTTTTACTGGTACCGTATAAAAATTATTAATTGAATCACTAGTATTACCTTATTACTTACGATGCTTGCTATGTTTACCACGATACACAATTAAACCGCTAAACAAATAACTAAAAAATATGAATTAATTATATTTAAATATATTCAAACCGCAATATCTTATAAAAAAAATTTATTTTTGCAATATATTTTGTTCTGTGATACATTTATTTAAAGTGTATATTACAGCGCTTTGAACATAGCACAATTAGATTTATCTGTACATTGAAACGAGATTATCATATAGTTGCAAGTTAGTATGAATGATTCTCATAGTAGGTCCTATTTTTTTTTAGACACCATAGCATTGAAATTCTTCTTTACTGATACACATGTTTCTTTTCGCGAATTCTGTTTTAATGTTAGCGAATAATTGTGTTCTAATTCACTCTCTTGATGGACTATCTTTTCGGATAATATTATACGTGCAAGTAGTATGCCTATATTCACGGAGAGATCAGCTCAATACTTAATCTTCAATGAAATGGAACGAGCGTAATTATCAAGAGGAATTAATATAATAATAATAATAAACGACTTGACAGTACAATACGTAAATATAAAATTGTTCATAAAAAGACAATACAGTAAAAAGGCCAGCTCCACCCTGCTGTTTTACAAACGACATTATATCTATAAGTATTATATTTTAATTCTTCTAAGTGAATTGGTAAAAAAGAATTCAATTTTAGTAAAAATTCGAATAAAAGGCAAGCAGATAAATCCTTATAACCGTTTCTCCTTATATTCCGTAATTCTCAGGGCATATTACCCATTGAGGAAATGAAGAGACTACTTTGACATTAACAACTTTTTTTTTCAAATTTGGATACATTGTACTTTTAAAAATAACATATTAAAATTTCAAGAGCACGTGGCAAATAATTTTGAGTAATAACTATTTCAGAAGCAGCCGATTTATATTCATTGAGTAGATATAACTTAAACATTAAACCCGATTTTATGGACACTACACTTTCCAAAATTACTGCAGTTAGAAGTCGAAGACAAACGAAACAACTTCTTTCGTATTGCAGATTCTCCCAAAAACGTGACTTTATTAGAGTGTAAATTATTAAATTTTTGGGCTAAATTTGAAACTTTTTATAAAACACCGTTTTATTAAATTTTGATTTTTTTTAAAAAGATTGTTGTAATCAATTGTTCATGTTTGACAAACCAGGAAATGTCAAAATAAATTCAAATACATTTCTAATAATTTGACCAGTTACACAGTCAAATTCTTACTAATTCTAATTTGAATTGCAATACTACTTCTCTGTACGTATTTTAGTGGCGTTAATGATTATATATAGTTTTTTATGTAACAGGTAACATTGATATTATCTAGATTTTTGTAGATCAGCTTTCCGAATGTTAAATTTACAGATTCTTATGTGGAATCACTGGCGACTTACTCTGTCGAGTTTTATAACAACAAAGTTAAGAACGATTTAAATGGATTGGAGTATATGTTAACATCTCTTATAATTGGGGAAAATAAATAATAGGTCTAGACTACCCATAATGTCGATAGTTAACTATTTACGGAAAGGTTGCCAAGAGACATTACTTAAAAGTCCAATAGAACACGTCTAGAACTCTGAGATAGCCACTACGTGATAAAATTGTACATTTCATCAATTCGTAGGACGTAAGCCTCATTTTTAATGTTAATTTCATCGTAGTTTAGTGTTTTATTATAAATTAATATTAAATTCCGTATTTTGTTGTTGTTGTAATTTATGTACTTTCCCTCATCAATCTAAGTAAACGTATTATATATTGCGTTAAGAAAAAAACACATTTGCCATAAACACAGCAGTCGTTTTGAAATTATTTAATGCACTGAAATGTAAATTACATTTTCGGATTTGAATTAATTTCACTTGGCGCTCGTGGTTCATTTGCATACATAACAGAATGGCGGTAATGTTCAAAGAAATGCATGCTATTTTTGCTTATTCCTGTCGATAAACAAAAAATGTTGGACGTACGAAAAAAGTTAAGAACGTTTAATTTCGTATTAAAATTTCTTGAATTTCATTCGAAAGTGGAAACAAATCTCATAGAAGCTGAAAATTACTGAAAATGTTGCGCAAGATATCGTTCATTTGGATCGTTATCCTTGTCATCATTTCGACTACAATAATTATTATCCCGTTTAAAGTTTGTAGATTTTTCTGTTTTCTTTTCTCAGTGTTACTAAATTTAAGTATCTATTATGATAATTTTTCTTAATTTGATTTAAATCGCCTTCTAAGATCAGGTGAGGTTATGCTAGGATAGATATTTCTTGATCTCTTGCTTTATTGTCATTATCCTAAAATCAGTAAATTGATCAAAAGGCATGTTTACTATGTGATTTTCATTTTTCAGACAACTTCAGTCGATCTCTTTGTGATAAAGGTGAAAAAATACCAAATGAACGACCACAAGTTAAAAATTAAATGTGTTTTAATTCATTAGACAGAAAATATCTTGAATTTTGAAACACTTCCTTTTTAAGACGCCTAAATTTTCAAGACACATTTTAAAAGAGGACACTTCTAAATGCCTTAGTGTCTTCATCCGTAAGACATTCGATTTTGCAGCGCACCACAGTATATTTCTATGAAAAATACGGATAAAAGGCTCGTTGAACGTTATTTGGATATATAGTAAAGTTGGGTAATGCCATGTATTTTTTACAGTTGAATCCGAATTCGGAAATCTGAATTCTCAAAGTGGCTCCATTTTTTAGAAAAACTGGAAAAATTACTAAATAATACAGATTGAACACAAAAAGGAAAACTTTCTATGCCTAGCCAGTACCATATAGTATTTTAAATTCTATTGTACCTTTTTGTCTTATGAAATGTAGTTCAATAAAATAAATAGCCGGGAGTAATCCACGTGACGAAGTCATTGGCAGTATTTAAGTGAAGTCCGTAACGTCCACATTGTTTAATCCGAAAAATCGGTAAATGATTAGAATAGCTTTATTATTGTATTTTTTATTTTATATAACGATTATACATTCCCAGCGTATGTCTCAAGATGATATATACCAAGAATTAATTCTTAAAATGACAGAGGCCAACAACAATTTACAAGTAGCTAAAAGAAATAACTTAGAAAAAGAAAATGAATATTACACAGATAATTATGATGAAGAATACGATTTGCATAGTTACCAATATTCAAGAACACATACACAAAATGACGTTTACACAGACAATAATAACGTAAATACTCGCCAACCCCAATCAGTTGTCGAAGGATCCGCCGAAAATGCAGAAGTCAATAAACCGGCAACTGATTACTTAAGAAATGTTGAAGGAGATATGAATACTACCACAGATGATCATGCACCTATAGCCAACAATACCCGGGTAGTTTTCTGGTTTAAAGTGCACCCTTCGAAATTCAAGTAATAGATGCCGAAATTCTATTGTACCTTTTTGTCTTCTTTCAGGACCATCTGTTTTTAGTCTCCACCAATAATTTGTGATCATATTCTTATTCTAATATGATATGAATCTAAAAAAGTACGATATCACCGAGGGTGCTTAATCTCTCGACGGCCGGTATGAAAAGTATGGTGGCAATAATGGTTAAAAAAATTCAAAGCAAAGAAATCAAATAAACATGGAAGGCATTAACAATCAAAAAATAATACTAAAAAGAATAGATAGCTTTCAAAGTCCATGTTTTTACTCCTGGGCAACGATAAAGGAAACTAGAAAGATCCTAATAAATACCTACATATAATAAATATAGTAAATTTTTCACAAACATGTCTGACATATTAGATTATTACATCGCTGTTTAAACTTGAAATTTATTGTAAATAAAATCCACGGATGCACTATGGCATTGTCTGGGCGAAAAAGTTTTTTTTTCTCTTCAATCACAGGTTTTGAGCAGTCAGGGGAGTTATTCTCTTTGAACCAATCTGACAATCCTGGCTTCAGATTCGGATTTATCTGGCAAAGTAAATAAAAATACTTTTTTGTGTATCTGTGTAATTTAGTAGTATTATTTATTTCAGTAAAAAAGTTCGGTTTTGCAAATCTACAATTCTTTTTCTGAATTGTAGTTTTTGAGATATAATCGTTTAAACAATATTTAATGGTTAGGTTAGGTTATGTTAGTTTACACTTTTATCAATAATTTTTAAAATATTTAACACTTAAGCTCTAATGTTCTGAATGTCTTATCTTTACACATATTAACCTTAGTTCAATATTAAATAGCTATGTTACTTTAATCTATAGAAACATCGATGATTTCACATGGAATCCCTTGAGCCCAGCGAATTTCTCATACATGTCGAATAAATAATAATCGAACTAGATGAAACAATCGAAAATATAATAGTTTAATACACCAGCATCATCATATATAAGCCTTTGGTCCGTTGATGTACATACATTATCCATCCATTTGCTCAGTTTTCAAAAATACCCAATTAACGGCATAGCCAAACCGCATCAGTACAATAGATTTTCAAGCTAAAACTACCATTACAAAACATTCTCGAAATTGTGTAAAATTCGACTTGCGGTTCCAGTCCACTTAGCCTTGAAGATCCCTCGTGATAATAAATTATTGTTAAGACCACGTATATTTGTACGCAATTTCTTCACTTATCAACAGCTCATAAATACGAAGAAATGAGATGAATGTGTTCATTTACGAGTTGGTTTTAATTATTTAAAACTTGACACGACCGACGGATGCGAAAGAACGTGTTCGTGCTTGACCCGAGGTTTCAAGGATCAAAGCGCGACCCTGGCGAACGTGGAAGATTACCTTCGAGAGCCCTCTATCAGGCCTTAGAGCGTTTTGAGCGCGTGGCCAGCTAACTGTAATATAACACGTATAACGTAACGCCACATCGCAGTATACAACCGTGTTAGCTCGAAAGTCGCTTAAAATAACATCGACGAGCAGCGCGAAGGCATCACGACGGGACCGATTTTATTATCCACCAAAGAGATATAGGTATTTCGGTAGAATCGTAATCCCGTATAATGGTCCACGTATAGAGAGGAACCGTGCTTGCATCTATTTTCATTCTACCTAGCGTAACGCGGAATCGCAAACTCGGTGTGATTTTCCGGTCGACAATTACTTTTCAATATTTTACACGACCTGGAATTATGTGATTTTTGTAAATATGAGTTAATAATCCCTGTATGCGATATTAGAAGAAAACTATATAATAGGGGTTGTTGATATTACCATCTTCTTTCTCCGGATACATTCATGGAAATGCACTTAAATGCCTGTTTAACCCTAACGTCGGTACAGACACTTTTTAAATGCCGACTTCAGCACGATATTAGATAATGTTATGGCCAAGAAAAAATATTTGCACACAATGTTTCTGACTTTAAAAAGGCTGCTCTTCCAGATTTTGTAAACACAATTGGTCTAGAACTCTTTTAAAAAAGATACAGCTGTATATTTTCAAAAAAATAGCGAATTTTACATTTTTTTTCATAAATCATCAATTTACAGGACTCGAAAATACAAAATGTTTCAGCTTTAAAATGCCACTTATGATTTTTCAAAATTTAAAAATGTCGATTGTAATGAACGACCGCAAAAACCCTTTGGTGATTATTTTTAAGAAAATCCGTTAATAATTGTTAAATGTCATCCGTCATATTCGATCCGCCATTATGAATTTTGCAAACCTTACCCAATAGTTATAATCGGCAGCGACCCCGATATCACTTAGTGATCATTTTTAAGAAAATCCGTTAATAATTTAGAAATGTCATCTGCCACATTGGATCCATCATTATGAATTTTGAAAATCGGGCCTCATATTTGTAATCAGCAACTCCAAAACCATACGTAAATTTGCAGTTATTGAGAAATAGCCGATTTCCAAACTTCAATTGGCAAAAATGAAATAATATAAAAATTTTGCACATTGGACGCCATTTTTGAATCGCAATTTCGAAGTTTTGCAAATTCGCAGGTACCATTTTAACACTAAAACATTTTGTACTCGATATGTTGCATTTCCAAGTCCTCTCTTTTGCAGTTTCCGGGTGTAAATCGACGATTTATGAAAATAATATTTTAAAAATTAGCGATTTTTTTTTTAAATACAGGTGTATCTTTTCTGGAAGAAGTTTTGGACCAATTCTGTTTAAAGAATCAGAAAGCGCATCCTTTTTTTACATTAGAAACATTGGGTGAAGATTTGTTTCCATAAATCACGGAACGACTTACACGTACCAGAGTACCTAATTATCTGTTTATCTGTTCCTCCCCGTGGAAGTGTCCAGATTAAATGCGAATGTGTACTATCGCTCCTGAATGGTTGATTTGGCAAATATTTTTCTCATCAATTACAATATGCCATTGATATACATGTAGCAATCATACAAACGATTAGATTGGGAGCAAACATGTATTTGCAACTAATCGTATTCAGAGGCGTTGTGATTTTATTTAGCCATAACTTAAAGTGATGAAAGGGTCTGTCCAAATGCGTGTATATACATAAAGTGAAATACTTATTTCGGACAATTGTCCTTTGGACATGCGCCATTAATTGCAACGAAAGCAAGGTTACCTTATTATTAATAATGAACACTTTCTATGTTAGTACATATCACTTTTGGAAAACGTACATATTAAAAAAGCTGTTTTGATAACTTGCAAAAATGCTAATTTTAAAAATATTTCATTGCCCTTGACCAAATATTACATTAATTATTAGCCGTATTTCATCGAAAAAATAATACACTCTTATAAAGTCACTTGTATCAACAATCGTGGGAATATTATACTGCAGATTCCTTGAGGGGTGTGCTTTTCCCCTTTTCTTTATGGATCGATTGTAATCGTCCTGCTACGACTGGTTGAGTACAGATCGCTCAACTGGAAAATCTGATACATACATCTATATCACATCGCCAATCGTTCAGGCATGACAATTATGACAGCCTAAACATCAAGTTGATATTAATGATTGACGTTTTCCACATCCTCCACCCGGCACACGGTATTTTAAAAAACTTGAACCTATGTCATGTTGCTTTGTGATTGTTGTCATATACCCATAAATATATTTAGAAATTAGAATGCAGTAAGGGAGGTTGCTTCTCACTGGTTTTAACTGGAGGATAAAAATAATCCATTCTTCTAAGAATTGGAATACAGACAGGTATAGACGCGAATTTTATTATGTTTTTCCATATATTACTGACAAACTACGCAATACTAAAATAATGCAATATAAAGGTATATGGAAAACTTGTCTTACAAGTCTTATTCCACTGCACAGACCAGGTGTTTAGTAGATACCTGAGGATTCGACCTTTTCAGCTCATTTATCTTCCTAACGTCTAAGTTTGATGTATTTTAGATATACTTACATCTACTGTGATTTTGACTTAAAATTTGGTTAATTTTATTACGGGGCCTATGATTTCATGATGTGCCTTTTAATTTTCAAGGTAAAGTTAAGCTTAAGAGACTTGACGTCCAAAGTATATCTTTTTGTTTACAAATTCTTTAGAAAAAACAGGTGCATTCTCATAATTTTCATAACAAAATGAATCTGAGAAATTATATCAATTATAAGTTGAACATGAACATTGATTTGTTGAATTTGAGATGCACAATTGTTCTGAAGAAGGAAAAGGTATTTTTTTTTTTACAATTCTGTCTAATAGGAAAATAGACCATCGACATTCATTATCTGACACTACTATGCCTACCGGATCATTGCTTATTTATTCCATCAAACAAGACATATACATTGTTAATTTTAATTCAAACTTTAATGTAATTAGCTAACACATATAACATTTAAGATATTCAATCTGCCTTGTGTGCAGTAAAATTAAAAAATTATTTTCATTCAAATTCACATTCAACTGAAGTCTTTTATAATCTCTTTACAAGAAGTATAGCTGGCATTGCATCGATTTCGATGGAGATAGCTCAGGAACCAATATGATACACATACCCATAGAAAAAGGGCAGCATAACGTGCAATGAATTACACAGGCCAACAAAATGAAGCCCATCTCCATACCCAGAAACCTGTCTATACTTTCCCGAAGGTTGTCAATGAGCTGATTCCATATCTGGCCGCAGAAATGTTCCTTCACATCTGGATTTTTAGATATCCTAACCTAAAAGTGCAAAAAACACTCTTTTCGCTCATATTCAATAAGTTTTTATGGGGGAATAAAATGCTTGTTAAGACTTTGACAAGAACCGTATTAAATCATTATTCATCAACTTTAAAATGCTTTTTTAGTAATTTCGTAAGATTTTTTTTCAATGAGTTATCGAAGTTTTTGTTAAGGCACCATTATGATTTAATTTTTTGCACTTTTAGATTAGGATTCTCAAGATTTTTACGCCATACAGCAATTATACGACCAGATTTTGGTTCAGTACATCGAAATCGTCGGAGAAATATATTCAGATTTTTTATGAATGCCTTCTAATCTTGTTTTTGTCAAATTCCGAGAAAAAATGTATTCAACCACAAAAACTTATTAAAAATGTACAAAACCTGTGTTTTTTGTATATTTAGGTTAGGATATTTCAACATCTTGACGTAATAGAACAATTTTTAGCAAGAAAGTCTTTCTCAGTTTGCTAGTTATTTTCTTGTAATTACACATTTATTTAATGTATGAAAATCATAATTATTCCCTGACAAAAACGCCGATAACTCGATTTAAAAAAATCGTATCGGAATTACTAAAATGGCATTTGAAAGCTGACAAATAGCACCTTAATATTGTTCACGTCAAATTGCAAATAATAATTTGATTCTACCACACAAACTTCCTAAATATAAACAAAACAGTGTTTTTTGCACTTTTAGGTTAGGATATCTCAAAATCTTGACGTGATAGAGCAATTCTGCGGCCAAATTTGGATTTCGGAAAAGTATAGTCAGATTTCTGGGTATAAATTTTGTTGGCCTGTATTACATTAGAAACATACGCACAGTGTGTGTACAATTCAATTTTCAGCCGTAACATCTTTAAGTGGTAACCACCTAAAATTGGAGTTTTAAAATATTAGACAGCCTTATGTAAGCCATAAACTAGTTTATTTTTGACATTTAATTCCGTAATCGTTTCGACATTATTGCGATTAGTCATATGGGCTCTACATCCAGATAAGAGTACATCGGGACGGGTAAACATAACTGACTTTGAAGAAAGGCGAATTTGGTGACGAGCGTGTCCCTGACGTTCTGAGAACTCTACAAAGCAATGCGCGACAAGGTGCAACGACTTCCTCAATTATTTTTCGTCGTCAACGAATTCATAATGACGTCGTCACTCACACCAACGATAATTCTGTTCGTGAACACAAAAATGTTGAAAAATTCATCAGGTAAAGCTCGTTCGGAGAGTAAGTGCGATGAAGAGGGCAGACTAGTACTAAAAAAGGAAAGGAAAAACGACGAGACGCAAATAGCGAGGGTCGTTCGTTTATAATCGTTTCTCGTATTTGCGTAAACGCGAGGCAGGAGAGATAGCGATTGCGAAGAGGAGAGGCGTTTGCTCGTGCTGTGAGATAAGGTTTTATTGCCCGTCAGTCATCACTATGTAGCACGCTGCTATCGACCGTAACGAGTCGATGTCGCTCAGAGTGGGGCCCAGGTGCATCCCTTCGATGTGGAATTCGGAAAATATTGCTGGAAAAACCCCGGAACTCAACCCAAACCGAAAACGCAAAAATCAATAGTCGTCAATTGAATTTGATATACTGCTACTGCTCGAGATCACTGTAGTTTCAATAATATTTGAATTCGATCTTTTTGGATTAATGAAAACGAGGGGCAAAAATACAATGAGAAGTTACTTGCAAATTACATGTGTTTATATGTTCATCGCCTGAAAGAAGAAAAATATAATTCATTATCTTTAAATCATGTTACTTTTAATTTAATGAATAATTTTCTTAATAACAGATGACTATAAAAAGTACAGCAGAATAAGGTTAGCCCAGATCCATGGATAATACTATTCTCTACCTATGATGCAAGCATTACGAGAAAATTAGATGTTAAGAAGATGATAATCGACATCTAAATATTAATTTCATTATGTTTACGGTCACTATCTGAGATATTAATGCCAGTGATACTTTCATATTATAAACTTGATCTAAAGATCAAGATAGTAAGGTATAATATTTAACGTAGTAACGAAAAATATCTGGCGATCCCGGGAAAAAATAGACCATTCATGACAATACATGATTATCAAATTTCGCGAATGATCGTAGATCAGCATACACGGAACCTTATACATGATCATGTGTGAATTTTAACCTGGCATGACTGTCCATGTTTATATAAGAGCATGTATAATAATATATGATTATGAACAAATCTGTATAATAATATACGATCATGAATAAATCTGTATAAACATGAATTACCGTACCAGCCAAATTCACGTTAAATGGTGAAGAAAGGCAATTGTTATTAACGGAATCCATCCCGGAGAATGTGCAAATACATTCGCGAGCTATTATTTTTTCGCAAACCAATACGTCGGAAATTTATAAAAAAATTAAAACCAATAGCTATTCAGTTCATGTCAATTTTCCTGATAATTCCAGTTTATACGGCACGATAAGGTTCTTTTGTTCATCGCAAGGCAATTTGTATTTTTGTATTCGCCCATATTTAATTGAGCATTTAAATACGATTTACCATGGCAAAACTATGGAAAAGTGAAAAACACATTACCTGTGACTGAAAGTATTGAATTAATGCTAATAAACGTTAGTGATATAAGTTATATGTATAAAATTATTAAAATTGAAAATTATCTGTGTAATAACCCCCCAGTTTATTATCCAAAATTTTGAAATTTTGTTACACGTCATAATTGTTATACGCCATTGTTGTATCACTTAAATCAGTATATGGACATGCATTATTGTTCATGATCGTATATGTTACCAGACTGGTGCAGACGTGGTCTTGTTTCCGTCGCTATTTAAATATATGTATACATGGGCATGCATTATCGTGTAAGATCGAATATACTTTCATGTTTCACTATAAATGCTCATATGATTACCTATATACATATGCATGGTCTTGTATGAACATCCAAGATCGTAAATCGTTTCATGTATAATATTATACGAACATGCATATAATCTTATAGAATTTTTGTATGGATCATTTTTTCCCGGTAGCATGTCCTTATTGTAAACATCTAGATAGTAATGGTTAGCATATTATTTTCTCCACGTACAAGATTGAAAATTGAGTTTATTAATTACATACATGATGTAAAGTATATGCGAAAAGTTTGCAAAATGTAGTAGGGAAAGATGAGAGTAATATTACAAATCTATGGTAATTCCAACCCTCACATTATCTCACTTCGAATAAGACATGATAATAAATTCTCCATATTAGGTACTGGAAGTACTAATGAATAATTATTGACAACTATATAATTTCTCATTGTATGTTTATCCCTTGTTTACTTTAATCCAAAAAGATAGAATGCAAATATTATTGAAATAATAGAGGCCTCGACCAGTTGCAGTATGTCTCCTTTTTTTCCAAAAAAATTATAATACAACGTGAGAAAACTTATTGAAAAAGTCATAGGATTATATTGAATAAAATGAATTAGGTGATACTGGGCACAATTCTTAATTGCGTGTCAATTTTCCAGCAATGATTACACTGGTTTAATTTAATCAATATCATGCAGTTTTATACTGTCAGTATCCTATATGAGTTTTAATATACTGTCAATATGCGTTAACTCAATTGAATTACTTATACATTTGTACTTATCGACGGATGTTGAATGTTTGTGCATTTACTGGATAAAATATGTTTACTCTTACGCAATTATAAAATAGCAATCACAAGACCAAGCAAAAATCGTATTAAAATGTTTTACAATGTGTACAAAAATCTCAATGCATTTAAAGTAATTTTATTTGCAAATAATAGGAGAGATCGAAACTTCCCAGAGTCCTAATGAATCTGAAAAAGTCTAAAAAAAAAACAAAAATATATATATACATATATGTATTGATAGTAATGCTAAAAGTTCACTTATAAAATATACTTTCAATATCCATACCATAGCATTATATACCATAACCTATTAAAATTGTACGTTTATTTCTTTTTTGTTTATTTTGAATTATAACTAATCTATTTATTTAGTCTTTGTACGTATTAGAAAATCAGTTCAGCATTGGTTGCCATCCAAAAGACGAATGCATTTTTTAGAGATAGATTTTTTGAGCTAGGTTAAAAATAATTATTTTGTATATAAATTGTAGAATTAATAATACGTTATTTATGCACAAATTACAAAATTGTTCCCGACTTCATACCATAAAATGAATGATCTTGTTCCTTATGTATTGCATAATGCATTATTAAGTAACAAATAAGTAAAGTGCGTCAATCGATGGTGTAATTCAATCTTTTTTCCTGGAAAAGAGGAATTCTAAATGCTGATTTAGTATAAGGTATTAAAATATGGTTCGTATCATACGAGTTAATCGCTTATTTTTGTGATTGATTTAAATTTCTTCAGTTTTCATTCAAGCATCATAATGACGTAAAAGATTTTATAACCAGGTCAGTTGTTTCTCTACCTGTTTGCTTGAAAATAACACGGAAAGTTCAAAGATCAATAAATGTCGAAAACAGTGATTGTCCCTGAAATAAAAAACTTTGCGCAATTCTTTCCCCATTTTACATAAAAAACACGTAATAAACATAAAGCACTTTAAAGCTCAAAAGCTTACCCGCGATGACGTAATATAAAATCCCACTATTTTAAAAAAAGGTAACAAAAATAAGGTTTGTTGCATATTACTTCCGGATTATTCCCAGGAATTTTATATATATGTAGTAATATATGTGATCCTCATGCAGACATTTTGTAATAAATATAATACCCAACGTCTTGTTTTTACGTTGATTTAGAAGTTGACATAATGAGAATAATTTTCTTCATACGTTAACTCTCCTGAAAAATCATTTAAAATTCTCTGAAGTTCTGAGTTAGTCAAATATTATGTCATATCTTAGAATTCTTTAATGATATTAAAAAAATTCAAATAATACTTTTTAAGCACAGGAACAATGTTGCAATTGGTGCATTCAGTTTTACAGATATTACATTAGCTTTTCCCAAGAATTTTGTTTTTATCATTAATGATTTTGTTGAAAAAAGAAAGCACTATTATGCGCGAAAAAAAAAGTTTCAAAATAACTTATTAAATAACTTTTTTTACTGACTAAAATTTTGTTGTTATTATCTTGCAAACAAAATATCGTTTCAGTTTTTCCAGAGTCGACGTAGTTATCTCCCTCCCCTCCCCCTTCCCAAAATAACCACTATTTTGGTCTTAAACGTCGACATTTGATGAAAAACTATAGGATCATTTTTTTGCCGCGGTCAGACTAGTCATTCACATTTTAAAACAATTTTTATGGCATTATCATTGACTTTAGGAAGAAAATGCATACCATTTTGGTAGAGAATTGAATGCTCTATCTTTTTTGTTTAAAACATTTTTCAATTAAATTTGTATTTTTACAAAATAAATGCAAAGATTAACGTTCACCCTTTCGACGCATCTGCATCCGTCTTCCGTAGAAGTATCCAGAATTGGTTTTTCGGTGGAGGGTAACTGCAGAAAACCTACACCAGGTATAGCAGCACAAATTATAACAAGTAATGTCTCAAAACTCAACTTGCAAAACTGTAAAAATATAATCAATAACAAATCAATTATGTTCGTAATGCTATATATCTAAGCATGAAAAACACCAAAGGAGCAGAGTCGAGTTCAAAGGAGGAAAATTAAGGTCTAAGGGAGTGACATTTAATGATTACACTCCCTTGTACAAAGTGGCATCACTAGTTTTAGTGGTATAATTCGGTTATAGTTCATTACCATAAATTGTTACAAGCAATACAATTATGCAAATACTATAAGTACAACTAGATTGTATAATTGTCTCTGCTTTTCCACCTCTATTTTTCAACTAAAGTCGTTTCCAGTTTGGTACGTTACTCTGAACAAATAAAAGTATATCTTCTAATTGTATTTCACAACTCTTCTTCGATGATCACAATGTAGTTTCCTGTGTTTGTAGAATATCGCCACATAAATTATCATAAAGTTTAAAGTTAAGCAAAACTTTGTCTCTTTTATTTGTTTAAACAATTTTCAGAAAAATGTAATATTTGTTTATTGTTTATTTATTCCATTTACATTTACTTATAAATATGTTCCGTTATCAGAATAAAATTCAAATTTAAATGGAATTCAGAAAATGATCGAAAGCATCATACCAAATATGAATGCCCCAATATAAATTATTGTTATGTGGGTATTAAGAAGTTTAAAAAACAAAAATGGCAAATGAAGATATCCAAGAGTGTTATAGTATCGAATTGCATCTTGAACAGGAACGAATTCATAACCAAGGGGAAGCTCCTGTTCCTTTAAGTCTAATAGTATTAAAGAGTACTTTAGTATTATACCTGTGCATCAAAACCAACAAGTTAACGGAACCTAGTGTCAACGAACGCACACATAAACAATAAACATTCCCATACAAGCATACAATTTTTATTTTCAATGTAAATTTAATCTCTTTTGACTGGGAAAAGAACAAATGATATCGCAATATGGAGCAATATGTAACTTCAGAGTACTAACCATTCGCAGCACAAGGGGACCCTCAGAGTCCCATGTGTACATAATATTATTTTGTAAGTTTTTTCATCTAAATCAAATATCATTATCGATAATCATGGTAAATGAAGTATCCGAAGACCTTAAATAATAACATGCAGTATCATAATATTGCTTTTTTTATTAATAATCATATTATTAATGTAAATAAAATATTTCGAAAAAATCATATTTTTTTTTCAATAAATTCGATTTTACGAAAAATGACAGTTATAAATTGAAATGTATAACTCGGGTGTTTTTGAGCTGATTACTAATATGTTAACAAAATTTGAAAATTAGAAAATTCGATATGGTGAATTCATGATGGCGAACCAGAATTCAAAACTTTATATGAATTCGATCAACCTCGGTGCTTAAGGATTTTCGGATCTATTAAGAAAACGTCAGATTTATAAAATCCAAAATGACAGGGCCAATATTATGCCATATTGCATCCGCACATTTTGAATTTCGAAAATCTCACAATGGATTCCTGGTCTGCGGCCAACCCCCCTCCCCCCTCCCCCAGTATTATCCGATTTCCACAAGGGACAGAGGATTTGACAAAGCTGACAAAAGTTGTCATTTAATGATCCAATTTACAATTCCATTTAAATTTATTATTTGTTCTTTCCTTTTCGCATGGATCCGACAGCAAAATGTTTGCATGGTGGACGTGGACAGTCCAAACCGTCTCAAGAACCAAATTTCACAAGAAGGTGGCTCAATTCTCACTCGTTTAAGTCGTTTTAAGAAAATGTAGCGCGCGCATTAACATTGCTATTAACATCCAATGAGGCATGACAAATTGTAAAATAATGCTATATAATATGGACATATAGATGTTATCTTTTCTACTTTTATATCAATATGTCAATCATTTTATTCAATCTGAGGAATCAAAATGTATTTAAAACAATTATTAAGAAATTCCTGTGAGCTATCGCAAAATGTTCTATTCTTAATGATTTTTTTAGACGCCTCTAAAAATTTTGCTGTTCAGTTGGTCTGATAGATCATACATTGCAACTGTACTTATCGTACCACATTGATCTTCATGAAAAAGTTGTTAGACTTGATCAGCTCGTGGGTATCGAATTCGAATACATTACAATGTATACAGAGAATGTAAAGCGGCTTTTCAGTGTAAGGTACTGCTAAAATTTAAATACTTGAATGCAATGAGTTATTGCAAGATTGGTATACAACCTTACAACAATCTGAAGGTAATTTTCTGTCACAATGCAAATTTTTAAACATGTAATAGAATCAGGTATCATACAACAGAAAATTGTATAAATAATAATGGAATATTATTGTTTAGCTTCTAGGTAAGGCATTTAATCGATGATTCACAATTTAATGTAAGGTTGGTACAAGGTTCTAAATAGGATTCTTATTCTCCATGTAACGTTATAGCCTTCCACATGTAATAGTACGATAACATTACTGTGACATAAATTTTCTGTGAGGATATCAATTTATTTTATCTCTTTTAAAAATATAACGAGTTTTCGTTAAAATCAGTATCTAACACTTCCTTGTGATTATACTTAAAAGAACATTCCTTGATTGAAAACCAAACAAAATATGCAATATATCTAGGTAACACTGTTTCAGGCTATTCTAAACATCGGACATTTTTTATTTGACGAATGGCTCTAATACATAAAAGGTAGATACTGCATTAACGTGGTACATCAGCTGTAAAATATCTGAGTAACGTCTATAGAACGGCGAAGCGCACATAAATTTGTCGAAAATTATAAAACTTCCCGCTCTTCACGATGAAGCAAATGCGCTTGATTTTGATAAATCGCCAACAGGGAGGGTGATGGTTTAATAGTTTAAGAAACCGATGTTCGCTTTCGCAAGCAGCGTCAGAGTAACCGAGGCGTGAGATTTTCTTTCGAAGGTAAAACGGGGGTTCTACGACTATCATTCAGAACGATGAGGGAAGACGAGAAAATAAAGCGAGCGAGGCGCGTGTGGGAGAGAGATGTACAAAGAGACCATGATGGTCCAGGGGGGTTGCAAGAGCAAGAGAGGCGGAAAAGGGATGATAGGGGTGTGTCGTTCGTCATTCTACGTGGTCGGAGTAAGCGAGAATATTCATAGACTACCCTTCTCGTCCCTCCGACTCTAAACCACCGTCCCTCGTCGCTCTGAACGAAAAGAAAGGAAAAGAAAGCAGGGGTCGTGATATATGACATTGCAGCACGTGGCCCGTTTCACACCTTCTTGTAATCTTATACTATTCGATGCCTTCATCCGACTTACTTTAATATAAGCCTCATCATTCCATAAATACCGTAATCGAATTTCACCGAATTACAAGCAATTAAGTCATTAATGTGTTTCCTATTTTTCTCCATCCTTGTCGGAGAAAATGACGTCTGACTAGATTGTGATCACTAAACATACGAGATTCATGTAATGAATTTTGCCCAAAATTGTACATTGTTATGACGACACAGGGTGTCCGAAAGTAGCAATATTGTAGATTCTTGTAATATTTTCAGCTAATAAGTTTAGTACCAACATGGAATCTGAGGTATAGATAAATTTTAACCAAATTAATAGAAACTCTACTCATGTTGTTGACAAATGTGATGGACATAGAAAGAAACTAACGATTTAGGGGTATTTTTCATGAATACAACTTTTTTCTAGTTTAAACAGTCACGATGAACTGATGTAATTTGCACACATCCGGAATTAAGAGTTTCTCCATTTTTCCAGAAAAGGTAGAAATCGTGTTTCCTTCGCGTTTGAAGTTTATATCGTTCGGATTCTGGAAACTTAAATAGAAATTGCAACGGAACTAGTGTTGGCGTGGTGCCTCGCTCGCTTCGCTCGCTCAGAAACTTCGACCCAGTGGAGAGTCGGTTATTCCTTAAGACTCGTTTCTTTACTAACAGCTTTCAATTATATTATAAAATTATATTGATATTTGGGGATCCAATCATATTTAGGTCCAAGTGGCTTCGATAGATATGTTACAACAATATAGTGTTTCTTATATGTATGAAAATTGAAAATGAGCATTTTCAAAACTTCGACCCCGACAACAGTCCAGTCGTAGTATTAATAAATAAAAGTTGCAAAACACCTACTTCAAGCACTTGTATTGTAATAGACTATTCGATGCATATTACATGTTTACAGTGTTTCTAATTACTTTCTGTATTATTATGATCTTATAGTATATACAATATATATATATATATATATATATATATATATATATATATATATATATTATATATATATATATATATATATATATATATATATACATATCATTCGTCAAAGATATCTTGAGAGTGTCGAAAAGATCTCTGACGGATATCTTTTAGATACTATAAGACATCTTTTAGATATATCGAAATAGTTATTTTCGTATCATGGGCGTAAAAGAACTTCGCGCCCGAGGGGCTGGCGAAGACTACTCCTGGGGGTAGGGGGTCGAAACGTCGAAATTTTATGAAAAACTATAGGGTAATTTTTTTGCCGAGGTGACCAAATTCAATACTTTTTCAGACAATAGTCATAAGCATTTTAAACCAGTTTTTATAGCATTATCGTTGACTTTAGGAAGAACATGCATACAACCTTTTTTATAGAGAATTTCATGCTCTATCTTTTTCGTTTGAAACATTTTTTAATAAAATTTGTATTTTTCAAAATAAATGCAAAAAACTACGAAGAAACTTAATCGGGGCTAATGTTTTTTAGTAATGGACGGATGGATCTGCGCCAAAATCTAATCAGATCTAAGTTATGCCAAGACACGTATTTTAAAAAAAAAATTTGCCATTACGCTTATCCGTTCGGGAGTTATCGCGAGACAAAAAAACGGGACGTACGGACGTACGTACGTACAAGATCACGGACACAAATTTTGTTATTGTTGATTTGGACTCCTTAGGGTCTGAAACGTCGACATTTGATGAAAAACTATAGGGTAATTTTTATGCCCGAAGTGACCAAATTCAATACTTCGTCCAGACTTGGTCTGGGTCGAAGTAATAATAGAAATTAGTTCCAGATAAATTTGATTCGATACAATGTCTATCAACAACCGAAAGGTCACATATATATATGCAAGTAGTTATCTCATAGTAGAAGACTGTTAGCAAATTGTCGCAAAGAACACTTTGCGATGCAGAAACCTTTAAAGGAAAAGCGTCTTCGAGTTCTGCCGTTATTATTGTGACACGTACGATACCTATCTATACAATAGTCATTCAATGCTGAGATAAATCTGTTTCCATTTCTAAATGTCATATAAAATTACTGATTCCTTTCGTTCGATTAGACATGTGTAAAGTATTGATTTAATTTTGCAGAGAGTTCTAGTTATTTATTTAAAGTCTGGATGACATAAATCATAAATTTAGTTGTTTTTGTATATTTTCATAATTTTCGTCAGATACACTATTACATTATTGCAAATAATATAAAAATTTAGAAGGTTAGGAGTTAATAAGTTATACAAATAAGGTCCAATAATTGTACCGTAAAGCTATTGCGTAAATTCTGTATGTCCTAAATTTTATTTAGAGGATTTCTTTTACTAAAATAAGTATTACCTATACCTGGTGTATAACAATAGTTTTGGAATTGTGTCCATAGGTTTTTTAATACACATATATTAAACATAGTAGACATCATAACATGTAATCTAAATCACTGAAATGGTGGATATATTGGATAATTACCTCAGCAAATTGCCATTCAAGTTTTCAATATAAAAAGAGAGTCTACAAAATACTAATTTTAAATTTACAATTAATAAAAAGAATGACAAGAATAAGCTACTTTTCATCCAATCTTAATCGTAAATATCATTAACTTCTATATACTTTTCCTTCTTTATAAAGATGTACATAAAGGGGACGAATGGCCAAGGAAAGCTACTTCAGGTTCAGATCTGAATACTACTTCTAGAGGACCAAAACTTCAAAAATGAAGATATCTTAGCACAAATAAGCTTAAACACTTTATTATAATTAAATATTAAAGTTAACCTTCCACGTTTCTCGTAACATATACTCACATTAGCATCATATGCCACCATTCTATTTTAATTACCAAAGAACACAATCTCCAACTTTATTGGCGAGATCGCTTAGATAGCTAGATGTGTTTTCGGCAATACTATAACCGTGTCTGATAAATTAGACTGAAGGAGATAGAGGTGAATGGTGTATGCGGCATGCGTAGACATCTGTTATACATAAAGACCCAGCTTAAAGGGATATCAGGTACCGTCACGGATTATCCGGAACTAAGCAAAGTCGGATTGCTGGTTTCTGTTCGACAGGTGTATCGAAACGAAAGGATGTAAAAGGTTCGTGTGGATGGTCAGTGCTATTTACAATGAACCTATACTGGTCAAAATAAAAAAGCTCAACGCCCATTGAATCACAACTACTTTGGATGAATTCCGCATATCATTCATCCAAACTAATCCTGCTAAATTCATAAAAACTACAGGTGAATGAACTCGACTTGATTAACAGAAAAATCTCATTCACTGAATATGGTATGACGATAAATCCGTGGTAATATGAAAAAGGGCCTAAGTCTACTTTACGTGATTTCGAGTTATTTAGCTTTAATCGACAAACTCTTCATAACATTAATTAATACATTATGTTGGTTATTGAATGGCACATTAGTAGTAAACAACACCCCATATTTTTATTATGAAATATTTTTCTTGTGTGATACACCCTTAAATCGTGTCAATTTGGTAAAAGAGTATAAGTCCGTTCGACGTATATGATGAAGTAGTCAGATGATGGTGATGATAATGATGATGTCAGATGATGATGTCAGATGATGATGTTGATGATGATGATAATATCGGATGATGATGGTGATGTTGTATGATGATTATGATTATGATGATGATTATGGAGGTAACGATGGTGGTGATGATGATGATGATGATGATGATGATGATGATGATGATGATGATGATGATGATGATGATAATGTCGGATGATGATGGTGATGATGATGGTGATGATGATGGTGGTGATGATGGTGATAATGATGGTGATGATGATGATGATAATGATGATGACGACGATGATCTAAAGTATAACTGATTTTACACAATGAACTGAACATTCTTCACAAAGCTCCTATTCCTATTTCGAAAGAAAAATACACAGATTTGATCGATATGTTAGATTATTCCAGAAGCCAGATTATTCCATTCTGCTTTAGATGTTCATGAAAATTTAAAAAATACTGACTCGGATTTGATTGCTTCTGACACCTGACACAGCAAAAAGGGATATATAATGTCAATATGATACAATTGAAGCAAGTACAACAAAGGATTGACCTAAAATTGGATTAGAATAAGAAACATTTTTGAAAGTAAGACAGGCAATAAGAATTACGTAAAAAAAAATTACCGGAAAAGACAACTGCTTTAGCTGCTAAAAATTAAAAGAAGTTTACGTTTATGAACAATGCAGTGAAATAGAGCATTATTTATTTAAATTTGAAAAAGGGACAATTTTTATTTCTAAATGTTAGTTCTTACAGGCAAAAATTTCTTATGCCCTTTTTCCACGCCGCCACAAAAATAAGCCTAGACTCCTTTCGTGATTTATGAGAAAACAAGATTTTTATGAGCGATCTACTAATGGACATGTGGCATATTAGAAATGTAGCGTACGTGTATTATATTCACTAATTTGAAAAGCAGTCAATGTTTCGAATCCCAATTCAGAAAGATGCAATGCTTCAAAAAATAGGGCGCAAAATTATGTATACACGCATCAATCTCTATTTATATGAATGGTTACTTATGAAGAGAATGGCAAATTATTTATTGCTAGAATATTGACTCAAATATAGGCTCAACATATTTACAAAACTAAAAAAGAAACTGCTTTTTAAAAACAAGGATTAAATGCCGACAAGCAGATCCCCTTTGCAGAGACATAATGAGGTATTTTTTAAGGCTTATATTTTTAGAAAAACTCGAAAAATAGCTAAAGAAATGAGGACTGAAAGCACAAAGAGAAACGTTTTTTGCAGACACACAATTATAGTGTATTATCATTTATTTTTCATACTGAATTCGAATCCACGGTTGAAATGACAGACTGGTTAATCGGCAGTTTACAATTCTAAATTCAAATGATCGATGTTGAATTACTCTTTTAAATTTTTGTCCTCTTTTGGTTACATCTGTTTTTGACGTGCATATATTACATTGTTGCCTCTATTTGCAAACTGACTTGCCTTTACTTAAATTTCAGTATTAAAAAACGTTTGTGAGGTAAATGGTTAAAGATTAAGGATATTTCATGACATTGTATCAGAATGTCAGTTTGACTTTCGAATTCGAATTCGGCGGGGAAAATGCATGAACCCACTATGGTATAGTGTTCATGCAAAAAAACCTTTCTTATTTTTAATCCATGTTTTTAGTAATATTTTGAGTTTTTCTCACAAACTGTATCCGATTTGACACTTCTGATTTCGTATTCGGATTCATTGAGAAAAATAAGCGGGAATATACTCTCTCAATTTGAAGCAGTGAAACTCACTAAGAAACAGTCAAACTTGTCAGAATAGCTCAAGTTTTAGAGAAAAACTCGTTTTCCGTCGCCCTACGTTAATACTGTCTTAATTTTGAAACAGTGACTAAATGTGTTCCGTTCTTGCATTCAATCCATTGGTGAGTAGTTCTTTAAGTTTTTTGTAACATTTGAGCCATATAGAGAAATAATCGAGACTGAAACAGCGGGTGTTCTTATATCGAGGCTCTACTATAGTTCAATTCTGATCTGTGCGTAATACGCATGGGTAATATTCGTTGGTAATATTAACATAAATATTAACAAAAGCCGAAATTTGTCTGACGTGGAATTTGATACTGAACCTATAATAAGAAGAAAGAAATACAGTGAACTATTTATTTAACACCTCAGAACGTTAAATAAATATGCACAATAATGTACAAGTACTACGATAATAAATACAATTACTTAAAATTATACTTATAAAACATTAATTACATATTGCTACTGTATCGTGATTCAAAACTAACAAGCTATCTCATACTGACTTTCAACATCAATTTCTTTCGATGACTCGTATGATGTTTGAGTGAATGATTTTAAATCAATCGCAGTACTAATCCTGAATATGAATTTTTATAAATGACTAATAAGGAAAGAAGTTGAAGATGGATTGTTCTATTTGTAGATCATTTCTTTAAAATCTATAAGTCGTGCGAAAACATAATGCTAATATATTAATGAGCACAATATACTTTGTACACAGAAAAAATTAAAAATAAGTAAAATTCCTAACCTGTAATACCAAACATTGCACGAAATTAAATGACGTAATTGAAATTATTATGATTCACAATGATGGCTTCAAATCTGAATTGAACAGAAGATTTGATTTAGTGGTATAAGTCATTTCAGTTGGTGGTGATAGCACATTGTTTTAAATTTACTTTCGTAATAATTTGTAAAAATTCTACGTCAATTTTGAAACCATGGTATTGTTTGTTAAGTTCATTTTTTGAGTAAACTAACTAAAGATATTTACATTTCCATTTACGGAGGTCAGCAAGTAAATTACGTAGCGTTGGCTAACACTCGATCCAGCGTTAGCCCTGTATACGTGCATGTGGCACTAAATGTCACTGAGGATCAACGTGTAATAGATGAGTAATACTAGAGTGATCACAAGCGTACTACGTGGGCTAAATCTAGGTCAGCATCAGTAACAAGTTGGATCGTTACTAAACTCTACACCAGATCCAAGAACTCTATTATTCAAATATATAGAATTTATAGAATTTAGTAAATATGTTAATATAATTTATATTTTAATATATTACATTGAAAGAAAAAGTTATTTACTCTAATGAAGGCTTATTAAGTCACATAAAATCTGTTGTTTGTTTAATTCCAATCGACTTTGATCTAAATAGAATATTTTAAACAGGCTTTATTAAATAAATCTAAATAACAGTTAATAGTTAAAAAATCAGTTTCAAGTAATCTTTTTGCAGTTGCAGGTGGCGAGGTAAGTTTTTTTTAAATGCACATATACAAAATTGAACTATTCATATGGACCTAGCCGAAAATCAGCTAATTTTGACCATAATGTAAGTGCAAATGACAGTTTTCTGTATCAGGGTTTTAAAAAGAAATGCTTTTGCATTTTGATGACTTTTAAAGTGAAAATAAATAATATGAGACATACCTTGAATGTACATGTTCATTATAAGTTAATAATGCTGTAACGTGCTAGATTCAAATGAATGGAGATTGTATTCCATTCAAGAATTTATTACAACTAAGAAAGTATAAGTCATAAAAAATTGAGAAAAGAGATAAAATTAAGAAAATGTTTCTCTTGTTGTCGTAAGTTTCGACTTAATATTTCACGAATGATGTAATTTAAATTTTGCAAAACAAAATCAACAAAATAAAATAGAGCCTCGAAGAAAAAAATGTATCTAAATCTGTCTCTCCTGAAATGATAACACGTCGTTACATTTCGATTTCATAAGAAACTAATTCCAGATATGCTGTCTGTTGGTGGAAGAGTGCATTTTGGGGTCACAACAAAGGTACAAAAAGTCCACCCCCGTATCGTGTACGCTAGGAAAGTTATAGTGCTAAAAAGTATACAAAATTAGGTTTTTTGTAAATAACTAAGTAATGAAAAAGAGCAAACAAAAAATTGTGTCTGTATTTTCTTGTACATTTATTGAAATGCACACCTTAGATTTGATTATATTTTGGAATCGATCCGTAAATACACCGGCATCAAAACATTCAATTGCCCCGGCTACTTCTCAACTACCCATTCAGTGTGCCCTGAGAAAAATAGTGCCACTCACAGCCAAAGCATTTGATGTGGTCAAATATAGATATGGAGGGGATAATGTTCGCGATGTTAGGTCTGTTGACTCGAATGTAGGAATATAGAGGTTAATAAGACCCCGCAAATCATCATATTGATACTTTAAGCTAATCTAAAATTGCTGGTATCGTTAAAATTGGTTTAATGGTAGTATAATATACGCATGTTGGATCCACCATTTTGAATTTTGATATTTCGAGGTTAAAATGAGATCCAGTGACCCCGAAACCGCGCATGCGAATATTTTCAACATGTTTAAAATCATTTACTGCGGTAAAATGGGTTTGATGATGGTACCATATATGCTACTTCGGATCCGCCATTTTGGATTCGGAATTTCATTAGCAATTGCAATAAAAAAAAATCAAGTAAATCTTACACGATTCTTGAACGTACATTTCTGAAATTAGAACATTTTATTATCGTTTTGTTTGAACGTTCCATGAAAATGTGGATTTCAGGCGCCATACTTTATGAGCTATGAGATTTTCCAAAAGGTCATTTTTTAAAGCGCTTGGCCAAACGAACATTTTGAGCCGTTAAACGACTTGATAGGTGAATCCAAATTGTGGGTACATCCAGATAAAAAGTTTTACCGCTCTGTACAACACTATATAATTCAAAATATTCACATTGATGTTTATCAATCCTTTTGAATTATCCTTTTGAACCTTTAATAGTGTTTTTACAAATTTCAAAATGGCGACAACAATACGCGGCTTTTCCCGACAATTATTCGTGATTTTCAGATAGAAGCTGCTTTCGATAGAAATTGCTTACCTTGAAAGACATGTTCTGAGACTTAAAATATCTGGAAAGAGTAGGTTAAAATAAGATTCAGATTTTCTCTAGTGTTGGACAGAAAAAAGTAATAATTAAAAAAAAATAAATAATAAACTAGATGCCTTCGACCCGGGTGCCTATAATTTTGGCTAAATTCGTACTGCAGTTCCCTGACGAAAGGCTGATGCTTCCGGGAATATTCCAATTTTAACACTGCCAGGAAAGAAGGCGGCAGAGGGTAGTTCTAGCATCGTTAGGTTCGAGTAGTTTCTATACATATATTGTAACAATATCTTGTTCCTTAAATAGGGTGAATATGCCAATGAATGGACGGTTAAGCATTTTTCACACTTTGATCGATTGTAACTTTTGAATTCTTTTATGAAAATTGAATTATGATACCACCATTAGAATCGCTACACTGCTCTTTATGACCGTGTAGTTCAACCTTTGATTTTATTCAATTATTAACCTCGCCTTCATACGTTTGTAAAAAAATCCTCTAAACCCCAATGAATAGACGGGTTAAATCAAATGGGACGTTTTCAGTAGCAGTTTTGGATGGCTTTAAAACTTTGCTTTGATTTTACAAAATAATAAACACTGGAAGATCAATAGTACTGTAAATATTGTTTTGAATGTACAAAGAACATAAAAATATGTATTTTGTTGCATGTTGTGCACCATACATTCATAAGAAATAGAAATATGTAGAAAATCGTCCATTCATTGGCATATTCACCCTATATTAAAATTGAAAATGAGCATTTTCAAAACTTCGACCCCGACCGCAGGTCAGCCGAAGCACTGATAAATGAGCACGTCTTGTTCACACTGATGCTTAAAAAAACGCGGTTTAATTGAGTTTTTGACAGGTCGGGTTGCAGGAAATAAATTTTTTTATATGTGGGATACTTCGGTTTCCGTTTTTTACGGCATTATCGTTGATTTTACGAAGAAATGAATACAACCTTTTTTGTAGAGAAAAAACGTGTTTTTTGAGCGTTTTTTTGTTAAACCTCCCCATAATCTAGTATGCATTGTCTCCAAAAACTAATCAGATCTAAGTTTGGCCAAGAGAAACCCAAATCCGTTTGTACTTTTTAAATTCGTCCTGCCAGTCGCGAGATATCGCGTATACAAAATTTTGCCCACGGACGGACGGACGGACGGACGGACGGACGGACGGACGGACAGACGGACGGACGGACGTACAACCTAACGGACACCAATTTTTTTATTGTTGCTTTGGGTTCCTTATGGCCTGAAACGTCGACATTCGATGAAAAACTATAGGGTAATTTTTTGGCGAGAACTGACCAAATTCAATACTTCGCCAGACCTATGGTCTGGGTCGAAGTAAAAAAGATTAAACAGAAATTCTCGTGTTACATAACAAACACACATACGAGTTGAGCTAATGTAAATGTATTCTGTAGGTAATAATAAATATAAACTAGTAGCACCAATTAATAGTTCTGAAACTAAAAAGATTAGCAGCATAATGATATACGCAACCCAAGAAGTGGGCATACCTCATCGTAAGCTGCAAAATAATTAGTAGGAAGGATAATACTCTACAAAAGTTATTCGATAGCATGAACAGGAAACTCGGTGGTACCATCCAGTATGGAATCAGTCGCTTATGTTGCCTGGTTGGCATTATCTAAATCTTATATATAATGAGGGATTAATCCTGGCTACGGCGGAAGGTAGCCTTCCGAGTGTGCTCGGTTATAAAATTGACTTAATGGGCTCTGTAGACATATTTTCTCTCTGTACAACACACCAGAGACACCTCTAGATTATTCGTTCATTTATTGTTGTAAGCTATATGTTATCCCAACCATTCTCTCTTCTTTTGAACGTATAATGCTGAAAAGTAAACTACATTGAACAATTAAATATTATACCTTAAATATCTTATTACTTAGCGCATAATTGAAATAATTGTACTTGTACATAATAATTGTTAATCGTCGTGAACATATATTTTTATAAGATACTTATGGAATCCTTAAAACGTATTAATTTTAATTTACATAATTTTTACATGAAACATTAATTGTAATAAATTTTAGAGTTTGCTCTTGCTTTCAAAAAAGCAACTTTATCATTGGCGAATGAAATTATGCATACACATGTTAGTTAGTTAGTTAGTTAGTTAGTTTTATTTATTATGTCATGGGCGAAAATTTCCTTGTGACAACTTTGATATACATAAGTAATAGAAAAAAAACATGTTATAAATTAATAACGAAAAGTTGGAAATAAATTGGATGACAACAGTGAAATTTCATTATACTGAAAAAAATAAACTGCCAGTTATACCATGTTCCAAGCCAAAACAGACTGAACCTGGTTCAGCTAGCGTCGCCAACTTTATCGATCGTTCACACATATTTCTAATGCACGGTTGACAATAGTGTGATATATATATATATATATATATATATACATAATCAATTTATTTCGAAGAACTAAAAAAAAAATTATACATTTTTTTGCATGTAAACAATTAGTTCTCAAAAATAAATTAAATAAAGAAGACCTCCAAGCAGACTTATTTAATAGAGCCCAGATGTTGAGCAACTATTGAATGAGTTATTACTGAATTTATCTAACTTTATATATATTTTAATGACGATATGATTATGGGAGTATTCCGAAAAATATTTTTTCATATTTGTTTATTTACAAATTGAAATAATAAACAATGGTTTTTAGCAGTTTGTAGATGTTCTTCTTTTTACTAAATAAACAGAAAACAGCCAAAATGGATATGAATGTGTTGACTAGATTGTATAAAATACAAATAATAGATACTTATTCCGATGAGGCATTGAACCTCAGTAAGCATTGACAGAATATAGCCACCATGTTTTGTACCTGAATTCGTGATCACAAACCGAGAAACTCTTCGAATAACGATTTTAAACCAAATGCATTACAATCACAGTTCAATGAGTTTCAAATTTTATGTATATCATAATTGATCCGTAATTATAAATTACCAATTGTGGAGGTACGACCGGTAATATCTGTTACTTTTTGATTCCAAGCCAAAATTGTCTGAAGGCCTAAAGCTGATTTCACTTAAGTTGGAGGGTCAAAACTATAGAGTCTAATTTCTATACCTTTGAGGCGTTTAATTTAGTGTTTAAGTGTATGCTACGTGAATTCATAAAACAATGTAATAAGGCTTTGAGTGCTTATTTTTTGTAATGCAATTCTAGTCCATGCAAAGAGACTTTATGACTCGAAATAAAAAAAATAATATACGTTAATTTAATTCGTTCCAATATTTTATAAAATTATAAAAAAAGGTGCCATTGTATTATATGACTGCGAATTCTAGTCGAAATAATTGTTTACTTACAAAAGAATATATAGATTAAAAGTTAGCATTCGAAATAAAATAATGGAATATCATTAATTTAAATTAATTAATATGCAGATATAAAATTTTGATTGTTTACAAATATATACATATCAAGCAATTCGTTAAAAGTAAAATAGAACAAAGGTTTAACATTACAAAGCCAGAATAAACGTTTTATGTCATAGATCGATTTAAATAAAAGACAGAAAAAAGTGAAAAAGGATCAATAACATTTTAGTCAAGATATATGTTCAATTTTGTTCCTTAATTAATTTCATATTTCTTTTACGTAAACATTGTAAATAAAAAAAAAATCTATGTCGTTGATATATTTAATCATGAATACTATAAATGTGAGCTTATAATTGTAATAAAGAAAATTGTTTATAGGAAATAAAATACAGGAATGGAAATGTCACGGGGGTATTAAAAATAGAAATACCGCATTTTTTGTTCTTGTATTAGACTGATAATTGTAATCGACTGATAACATGTAGGCGGACCTATAAGTTACTTTTCTCAAAACCCATCAAACTTAACGAAAACATTAATATTTCGTATAAGTATTTAAGGTATATTTTCTTAGCATACCATATTACCTTAGTATACCATCAACCATACCAGCAGCATAATATGCATATAGCTGTTGTGTCTATATAATTAATTCTGTTCTTAGAATAATTTCTTCATTTTTTCAAAACATCTTTATTTCATCAAAGGCATTGCGAGTTTTAACCTAAATATATCATGTACATGTTTTTACAAGCAAAACCGCACATGATACATCATCTCAGCTTTTATCCTAAATTTTTTAAATATTAATTTTTTAAGTGAATAACAAATTATCTTATTTGAAGTATGCAGTTATTTAGTAATTAACAGTATTCAAAGTGTCATAAATATTTATTTTCTTATTCAGTTGTGTTTATCCGTGTAAGCATTTTAGATCTCTAACGTTTTACATGCCATTTTTTAGAAATCCTTACGAAATTTGCTACACAACGTGAAAATTAAGTCCGTTATACATCCACAGATAGTGCTGGATCGTTTCAAAAAACCAACTAGAGACGGACCACCGCAGATCCATCATGGATCCGTCACAGATCTAAAATTTTTACACGGGTAAGCACAACTTATAAAATAAATATTTATGACACATTAAAGACTTGATTGCTTAATAACTACAGTCTGATTTAAATGCCTGACCAAAATTTGGCGTTTCTACTTAACTTTTGCAACGTATACCCTTTCCTGTTTGGTGCTTATAATTTATTTTTTCGTACAACGTCAGCATGCAAATATTTTGCTTTTCATCATTATGTAATTTTTGTCAGTTCTCGAAGAGTATACTTCAAATAACATAATTATTTATGAACTTAAAAACAAGAATTAGCATTTAAAAAAAAGAATAAAAGTTTAGATTATTATGTTTACTCTAAAAGAGATAAAGGTTAAATAAAAAAAATTTGGTTTGAAGTAGGTCAGAATAGAGTAAGCGACTTATATTATTTGAATTGATCACGGCTACTAATACTAATACTAAACGTAATAACAAAACTATATCATATAATTTGTAACAATTTCAATGTACTAGAAAAACAATTGCATACGTTTAACAGAAACAGAACATATCATTTAACAGAAAAAATATGAAACCATACAGCAAAGTTACATGATCCATTTTCTAAGGATTTTCTGAACATGATATCACCACGAGATCCTTATGAACTCATGTTCAGACACCCCTCAGGAAGTAGGACTTTTGACTTCTTTTAGAGCACGTTTCGAAATCAATCTCTTTTCTATTTTGCTATTTGGGATCATCCGTAGATCAGAAAAAACACTTTTTTGTCGAATACCCGCCGTTCGAAAGGAGTTGTATCACCACTAATCGCCAAATCAGTTTACCCTTTCTAATCTAATTAAGTTATCTCACGACATGTTCTTTGTAAAATCGAGATTTAAATTGAAACACTCAACCAGAAAAAATGAAATCTCACTCCAGTAGCGTGAAAATCACTCTTGTTCTATTCACTCTTCGCTGAGTTGAAAAAATTTCTTTCTCACAAGTGATATTTGATTTTTGTGTGTATCACTCCTTTCGAATCGACGATTTCCGACTGAATAAAACTCAAGTCACGGTACGCGAAATGGAAAAACAAACAAACAAGCAAACAAGGATTTAAACTCAGTCGCGTGACGATCCGTCGTCTAAGACGAAACAGGTAAATTTTTCCTCTTTCAAGTTTCAAAGTGAGTGAAGAAAACGCGGCGCGCAGCAGCGTGCCCATGCGAAGTGTTTTCTCCTGAACTGTTTCGGATTTGCGATGCCGTGACAGGCTGCCATCATGGTTGCGACGGGAAGGCGCCGCCCCACGGCAGCTTTTTGATTGGCTGCGATATCACGTGGCCAAGGGGGGTCGGGGGTATGTGGGGGTGGAGGACACCGATGCGCGCACACTTGAAAGGAAGACAGTGGGTGAATGCGTATCGAATGTCCACGCACACAAGTCAATATTCGTTGGGCGGAATACCTATACACAGACGATCATAAAAATTACTTGTGGTCGAGTGTATCTATTTTTGCGTTTTTGCTCAACATTTTCCAAATGAAATTTTTGTCTCCAACTTTTTGTTGCTACACGACGTGAGATAATTGATTGGAATGGTCTATAATTAAAAACTGTATCTTAAATTTATTCTTGTTTCTCGTGTCAGATTCTTTGTACATATACTTTCTGCACACGGTGCGAGGGAAGCGATCTCAAGATTGAAAAAAATTACACAACAAATTGACAAAATCTAACGATGCCATTTTGTTTATCTCTTAAAATTATATACAAAAATGTTTGTTGTTAAATTTGAGTCGGAGGGTTTCGGGGTTTTTATTGAAAGAAATGTAAAATTTTTATTAAAAGAGTGAATAACACGGTTTCTATAAATTGTAGAATAAAAGCATACCAGAGTTTTTTGTAGCTCCCAAGTTCTACATATAGCTAGCGAAAAACACATAGGAGTAGCATGTAAAGCCTGAAAATATGTCACAGAATTTTTTTGGAATATTTTGAAAAAACGTACAAAAAATAATTCTTATGAGTTTTAAAAGTTTATTCAAACATGCGATCAATATTGGACATTTTTAAGCTCAATTGGATCCATGTGTATAGAATTATTTCAGATATAAGGAAAGCAATTGAAATTATTTACCAGAATGTATTATTATATTACAAGGAATAATAATACGTAGGTAATAATATTAAATATAAAAATTTTATATTATACAATAGCAATTTACACTTGACAAATTTTACATGACATATACATTTTGACGAAGTAAAAAAATGGATGTCGGTATTTATATACGGTTTAGCGAAAAATAGACGACAGATGAATGATGATTGATTAGGAAGATCAGGTTGGACGATACTTTCAGGATTGTCCTCTAAATTATCTCTACAGCCAATCGCGGGAATTTCAGAATAGTCATAGATGTGTATGATACAACTGTACTAACACTTAAAGAAACAATAGACATACGCATCGGTGCACCTATGACCAGATTACGAGTCTATACCCAATCAGCACATGTACGTCCATTGGACGTCCAATGTACGTACGCTATGTCCAGAACGCACTTCCACTGGACGTCCATATTGCACATTTGGGACGTCCATTGTACGTCCATGGTACGTCCAGAGGAGAGAGAGAGGTGTACATCCAATGGACGTCCAGGCGTGTACGTACTCTGGGTGGAATTTGGACGTACTATGGACGAAGTGTGACCTTTAAATGGACGAAATACGTAACATATCAAGTCCATTCGACGTCCAATATACGTTCAGTATTCTATGGACTAATAACGTCCAAATTATTTTACGTTCAATATTATAACATTCCGCACGAAATATGGCCGTTCAGTGGTCCGAAAATGGACTTTAAGCGAACAAAATATACGTAATATAATATATCCAACGTATGTCCACTTCTGCGCTACGGGCCTCCAACGATACACGCCAACAAATGCGACCGAAATTATCGAATTTCATTAATTTACTTAAAAACGTAAGGAGTACCGCGTGTAAAGGAGCCCTAAAAGACAAAGGAGTTATTCACACCAGCGCGTCGCGTCGTCGTGGCGGCCATCTTGTGCACGCAGCGCCGCATCTTCTTGGAAAAATGGAGGTGCCGCGGACGTCCACTTATGTACGTACACTGGACTTCCACGTATGTATGTACATTGGACGTCCATTATTCGTCCATAAAAATGCAAGCCCGAATGGTCGAAAAATGGAAGCACGGTTGACGTCCACGTAAGTGCGTACACTGGACGTCCAAGTATGTACGTACACTGGGCGTCCATTATTCGTCCATAAAAATGCAGGTCCGAATGGTCGAAAAATGGACGTACCGTGGACGTCCACATAAGTATGTACACTGGACGTCCAAGTGTGTACGTACATAGGACATACGATATACGTCCATACATTTATGTACCTAATTTGGACGTAATATGGACGTCCGTTGGATGTTCAGAGATGGACGTACATATAACGTCCGGAGATGTACCTACATTGGACGCCCATTTACGTCCTTTTTTTGTCCTGGACGTATGGACGTAACATGGACGAAATATGTACGTCCACTGGACGTCCAGTGCTGACTGGGTAAGTACCTGCGGTCACTGAATATTTTAAATGTGAAACTAGCGACACTTGGAAAATCGCAAAAATTGGCATTTATTACATTTTACAGTAGAGTCCCGGTATGTTTGCGTCTCTCTATATTCACGTCTCACGTATTTTCCCAGTTCCGTCTCGTTATATTTGCCTGTCGCCGCTCTCTTTTTCCCCCACTTTGCAGGCAGGGCCTCAGGAAAGGCCTGTTGTGACGTCACGAACGTAATGCGACTGAGGAGAGTGGGAGAAGCGGCGCTTCCCTTCTATTGGTAAATATAAAAACAGGGAAAGGCGCGGAACCGAGTAGGTAACAATACCGAGACTCGACTGTATCTGGCTGTAACAGGTGAAATAATCATAATCAACAGATGCAAAGAGCTACAAAAATACTCCTGTATGATTTTATTCTGTAAAGCATAGAAACTGTGTTATTCACTTTTTTAACCAAAATATTAAAGGACCCCGCACAAACCTTATGGAAATTGGCTTTCGGTGTATTCTCTTCAAACTGCGGGAAAATGTTGTTCATACCAAGCTGATCAAAAATTCTCATGGCCATAACTTCCGTTAAAGCAGGATTTTTGCTCCATGGGCTCTTAAAAATCGGTAATTTGCCATGAAACGAATCATTTCATACAGCATACAAATTAGACATATTTCCTCACCTGCGATTAAAATAGTATTGAAAAATTGTACTCAGAGGTGTTCGGGGTCTCTGATTACGAATCTGAGATCAAAATGTGAAAATTCAAAATGGCGGAACCGACACGGGGGGCCAAAAATAAGAAAAATGATTTATTTAATGAAAAAGGTTGACCAATCGTTTTCGGGAACCTTTTCGGGACTAAGAGAGTACAGGCTCTTTCGTCTCATGTAGAATACGCAACACCAAGGAAACATCAAATATCCGTCCACAAGGCTCATCAATGTTATTTATGATGCAGCGAACAGATCTGTTCCTCAATGAAATCTATCTCGCTTTCTGATTATGCTAGCGTTGAAACTTTCGACCATCCCCAGATAAAGTCTCATCTTAGTCAATCAAAAGGCCCTTTTCAGGGCCACATTGATGTGCAAAGTCCGATCGAGCAACCTCCACGTGGTGCACATTGGATTACACTAATGCCAACGGTAAAAATAGGCGTTTACTAAATATAAAATCTCCTCATGCGCTATCAAGTGATTTTCTGTAATGCACAATTACAACTTCAGTTTTTTAGTCACATATACACCAACGATTTTTACAAATGTTAGATTTATTTTACAAATGACCACCTTACGACCGATGTAAGCTCGCGAATATGATCATTCTAGTTAAGTCGGGAAAAAATAGCGTATTCTACATGGGATGAAAGAGCGTGTACTCTCTTAGTCCCGAAAAGGTTCCCGAAAAATATTGATCAAGCTTTTTCATTAAATAAATAATTTTTCTTATTTTTGGCCCCCCGTGTCGGTTCCGCCATTTTGAATTATCACATTTTGAGCTCAAATTCGTAATCAAAGACCTCGAACACCTCCGAGTACCATTTTTCAATACCATTTTAATCGCTGGTGAGGAAATATGTCTAATTTGTATGCTGTAAGAAATGATTCGTTTCATCGCAAATTACCGATCTTTAAGAGCCCATGGAGCCAAGTTGTGGCCATGAGAACTTTTGATCAGCTTGGTATGAACAACATTTTCCCGCAGTTTGAAGAGAATCCACGGAAAGCCAATTTCCATAAGGTTTGTGCGGGGTCCTTTCTTTCAATAAAAAACCCGAAACTCTACGACTCAGATTTAGAAACAACAATTTTTTAACATAATTTTAAGGGATAAACTAAATGGCATCGTCAGATTTTGTCGTCATTTTTTATCAATTTTAGGACTGATTCCCGCGAACCATGTGCACTTGGAGTACTTTTCTACCCTTATATATTTGAAAATCATAAGAAATTCTTTTGGAGCATGAGTTTCCTACGATAGTATTTTGTGCCTTCAAAATTAAAATCACTTGCTTTTGTGTTAATTTTAGAGCACTTTAAACATACCATAAAGAAAAAATCAATTTAATATTCTGACCAAACTAGTTTGGTTGATGCAACTAAACGATTGTTTATGAGAACCGTGTCATTTCAGTTGTACGTTAATGAGTTTAAATAACAGACCGGAACTTTTTAA
This sequence comes from Trichopria drosophilae, assembly GCA_030407085.1. Lineage (NCBI taxonomy): Eukaryota > Metazoa > Arthropoda > Insecta > Hymenoptera > Diapriidae > Trichopria > Trichopria drosophilae. The sequence goes on from CM059583.1 coordinate 55,334,504, forward strand.
TTGTGATGTTTAGGATATTAGGATATAAAAAAAATGCAATTCGGTTATGGCAAAATATACTCATACTACCTAATAGCATGATTTCTTACCATCAGAGCAGTATAAATGTCTCCTTCATATTTTGATTGGTTGCTTGCTGTAGGTGCCATATTCTGACTATATAAGGATGTTGATGCTATACCAATCACCTGATGATGCTATTGCAGATAAGTGAAGCAGTCTGTGTTTAAATTATAATATCCTAAACGGTTATAGTATGTTTATTCGCATTACAAACGTATATTACATGTGGCGATTACAAAATACGAACCTGGTAACAGATGGTCCAAAATGATCAAATGCTATAAATGCAGCGTCTGGTGTTGAAAAAATACAGAAGAATTAAGGACGCGTAAATTTTTTTATTAAGATATGAATAGTCAAAATAATTACAGATTCCATAGAAAAGAAATGTGTGAGTAAAGCCACTTTAGTAATTTATGATTTCATGAATGTAATTGTTACTGAAATTATTGTATATTCACACTTAAATCTTTGATTTGAAATGTTGAAGACTTCAATTGCTTTAAATATATTCTAAGAAATTGGCTTCTTGTGATTTGAATTTCTGTCACAACTAAATTGTGTATGTCTTTCTCTATTTATCCTAATTCTCTGCTAGGTATTGAAATGTGAAGTATTCAACGTTATTTCAATTATTTCTTTCTTTATGCAATTCTGAGTTACTGCGAATTCTGGAAAGTGAATACAGAAAATAAAATATCAATTATTTAATGGATTACTTCCAATTCAAAATAATGAATTAAGAAAGTTTACCAGCGATTTGATTAAATATACTAACCTTGAAAGATGAAGTGCAATTCATATCAATTCTACACGTACAGTTGGAAGGTTACAGCAATATACCATTTTATCGCTAAGTTTATTAGTTTAACTATGGTGAAAATGGCAGTGCACCGATACCCTGCAAAAAGACGAAAGACGGTTTGAACAAGTTTTTCTATCGGTAAAAAAATTTGACAATATAAAATCTTCCTTCGACAAGAAGTTTACACCAGAATTCAGTCATTTCTAGCAGGATTTCTACCTTGGAACTGATTTTTATCCAGATCATAAAAATCTAGGACAGATCTGCTCAGATTCTCGTGATCATGTCTACTAGCGTTATTTAATGAAGATTGAACACGAACAGGAAAACAAAGAGTTTTTATCTAATTATTTTAAAAATTACTTTAAAAAGTCTTTAATATTTAAAAAACTGTCATCACATTTTGCCTTTTTTATTGTCAAATTACCTATAAATATACGTTTCGGAGTATAAAAATAAACTAGAAATTGGCTGATTTCCCTTATAGCAGCTACTAGCAAATAAGTCCGACTCCGTTTATCGGTGTCCCTCTTGGTAAAATTCGAAAGACAACGCTTTTCTGTTTTACGACTAGGCGATCCGTCGATAAAACGTAACGTCCGGAATGAAATCCTACGCTCGAGCTCGGTCCTCTTCCATAAGGTTGCTCCGTATACGACACTCGTCCTGACGCGACGTAAGTCATACACCTCCGTACTGCAGAAATTCTAGGGAACTGTTTCGAATTTATCTTCAGCCTTGACTGCCACATAGAAGAGAAAGACGAACATATCCGAAACGGTCGGAGGTCACGTTTTCTCCATTCCGATTTCGGATCTTTTTATCTCTCACCTTAAGACTGTTCAAGAAACTGACGTATATGCATAATGAGATTTTCTTTATATCTCATACAATGTTCACGTTATTGGCTTAGAAAAAATATTCTGTACTTACTATATATATATATTATATAGTATATCTCAATTTATTTCACAATAGACATTATAGTATTACGTAAGAAATAGATCCCTAATACACTGCCTTAATGAGCAAATGCATTGTGTATAATTGTTGTTTTTTATACCTAATCGAATTGGACATTACTATTAATGTTGTTTACGACTGGTGGAAGGGCTTTGAAATAAAACACACAATATGATCGACGGCATTGTTTTTCCCTATTACCCTTTATAAACTTTAAATCTTTTGATGTATCCAGTTTTTCAGTCTGTCAACCTTGAAACCTTGTAACTTCCTTTGATTTGTTTCAATGGAGATTCGTAATTAGCGACTCCGAAAACCCCTTGATACCAAGTTTCATGAAAATTCATCAAATGTGAAAATTATGGTCCGCCATATTGGATCCGTGTTTTGGATCCGCCATTTTGAATTTTGAAAACCTGACATCAGATTCGTAATCAGCAACCCCGAAAAACCCTACACTGTTAGAAATGTTCAGAAATTTCGGATACTTTTATGTTACCGAAGTAACAGAATTTTACTAAATTCGGTAACAGAAAGTACCATTACGTTATATTATCAGAAAATTACGAAACTGTAACAGAAGATTACGAAACTGTAACAGAAAATTCAAAAGGAAACACTGAAACACGGTGACATTACTTTGATTTGTAGTCGCTAGGTGCGGTCGCGCACACATCGCAGAAATGGAATTTTCATTCGGGTATAAAGGATCCCTCGGTCAACCATCTACTGATGGTTATACCCTACTGGGTATAACGAGTATTATCCGAATATTGTTGAATTGTATAATGTCGATTCTATATATATATATCGTATTTTTTCTACCTTGATGCACATTTACAAAACAGTGTTGGTTTTATTAAATTTTCTCTTTCTAATAATAGGGTAGCCTTCTATTCCCCAAACGAAGGACAATAAATCATAGAAACACAAAAAATATGATAAAGCAAACAAATTTTACTCCCCTTATACGATTCTGTTAATGTAATTGAAAATTCTGAAACTGTAACAAAATTTTCTGAAACATGTAACCGAAGCTTTTCACGGTTACCGTTTCCGAAATTTCTGTTCATGTTTCGTAAAATTCTGAAACGGTAACCGTAAAAAGCTTCGGTTACATGTTTCAGAAAATTACTACAGAAATTTCTAACAGTGTAGATACCAAGTGTCATAAATTTGGAATAGTATGAGCGGTGATTGGCATTTTTTTCTGGTTTCAAATATTGTACAGAACGCCAAAATCATTGTTTTAAGAACGTGCATGCAATTTGAAAATTCGATGAAATTGTGCCGAATTAAGGGATTTTTTTATGGAATTCGACATATACCTCTGAAACCAGACCTAACTGCTTGCGAAGTCAAGCATCTCAATACTACGGCAACTTGGTGGTAAAACGTATCTAATTCTAACAATTAGGAAAATGAAAATGTGGCGTAAAAATGTGAAATGAACTCATTGTACTACATAATTAAATAAATAGTACATAAATATACACAAAATAGAAGGTACACGAGAGATATAGTGCTCGGGTGATTTAAAAAATGTACAAAAACTATTTATTTTAAAATTTCTATTTTCTTTGATTATTCATTCAATAGATGATAGATCCCATTGAGGAAATGTAAGATTTACCATTGGACATTTCATTAATAATACAAGTTGACTATTTTAACCTCATGGATTAAAAGAATCCGCCCATCAAATATTTAGTGGGACTAATAAAATATTTAGTAAATTCAATCACTTTTTCAAGCGTTTCACGGACTAAAAGAATATGCCAATCAAATGTTTAATAGATATAACATAATATTAATAAATTTAACCAAATATCTGATTGTTTTAACCATGCGAAAAAACGAGAATATGTAATTCGAATATTAAATTGAACTGGGCATTTTTTTAGTGTAAATAAATAAACACTGTAGTGATTGAATAAAGTAATATATATAATTAAATAATGAGATATGCCTTCAATCCATTTAATGGGCATCACTGTTTGGTTCCCTTAAATACCGAGATTGAAAAAAGATATACAGTATTACACAATAAAATAAAAAATTCATGAGTTTTAATTTTCATTTTATAAACGTGCAGGTTCAAAAGCACTGTTTAATAAATTAATAATATTAATAATAAGTTAATATAAATGTAAAAGACATGGGCTTTTAAGAAAAAAATCGGTATATTAACTTGACTTATTCATGAAATAACTAAAAAATTAATTGACGAAATTAGTTTTAGGTATATATTAATTTTTTTAACCTAAAGAATGTGTCACACAATCTTAATTTGGTATAATCTGCAATAGTATCAGTTGGATGACTATTATCAAAATTCTTATGCTATATAGATATCGCAATGACTTCGCACAATGTTTTTTCTAGAGCTAATTATTATTTTCTTATCGACTAGTTTTCGTTGACATATTGAAGTTTATAGTGATCTGTGAAATGTGATAGTCTATTTCTACACAATCGAATGTATATTCTGCCTTATAAGTATTTTGTTTTGAAGTTTCAATATAAGTTTATACGCATACACGTTGTCAGTTTTATAAAGCTATATTGCAAGCATAAGAATTGATTGTATTAAGATATGTTATAACTGCGATTACCCATCATTAGCAACAATTTTATTATATATAATTATTGAACAGACACCTTGGTTTTACTAGGACTTGAAATTTTGTACAGTAAATTTTGAGTCAAGTTCAATTTTGCATTCAGTGCATCCTTCACTTCAATTTCTCTTTATCGAAAACTCGCTATTTAATACAGAAGCAAAGTGAGTGAAGAGTAAAAGGAAATGTATACTTCATGAAATATAATATTTTTACACCAATTGGACATGCATTATTTAACAGTTCATTGGGGCTTGGGGCGGGATATTTATATTTCACAAGGAAAACAAGCTTTTTGGTCATTTTAATTTCGCTCCGAATTAATTCCGTAACGTTATTTGTCGGAAAGTAAGATAGCGCTTGAGCTCCGTGAGTAAAATTAGTTTCTTTTATTTGAATTTCATTTCAGTTTATTTTATAAATTTAATTGATAAATTTAAAATCGAAATATCGACTTCTAAAAATGTCAAAAAGTCTTTATTCTGATCCCCAATGCTTTCTAGGAATCGGCTTTTCGGTCGTCCGAGGAGTTATTGAATTGTAGCACTCAACTGTGGTTGATGTAGGATAAAATAGACACTTTTAATAATGGTATAAACATATCTTTCCATATTTTTTCCTTTTTTTCCATATTTTTTTTATAAATGCCAACTAAGCATGGAACATTAATTGTATCTGTCTATTTGAATCTGGAATTGTTTTTTTTTATTATTATTGTTCGTCGACTTTTGTGAACCCACATGGGACTAAATCGCGACGGGACCTACAGTTTATGAAGGTGGAATCCGAACCACCTGAGCTTTGGCTTTATTAGACACATGTGGAATTGTTATTGTTCTTTTCCTATTACTTCGATGCATACTACAGATCTGGACGAAGTATTGAATTTGGTCAGTTCAACAAAAAAAATTACACTACAGCTTTTCATCAAATGTTGACGTTTTAGATCAAACAAACGGTAGTGGGATAATCGAACTACGTTGACAGTGAAAAATCTGAAACGAAAAATCTGATACGTTTCGCCCTAGGGCGCGAAGCTCAATTTCGCGCCCGGAATGTTAAAAATGTTATTTATTAATATTCCGGCTCACATGTGCAAACCCCCATTTAAAGAACCCCCTCCTCCACTCTACTTCTTTCCTACCTACGTTACATAGGGAATGTTCTCATAAGCGCCACTCTTTTTTATAGTTTCTTGTTATGTTACATTAAGAATGTTCTCGTAAGCTCAAATTTTCACTAAAAAAACTACAATACGAACTCGTTTTATATTATAACTAAAAGCTATTAGTAAATGAACGATTCTTAAGGAATAACAAATTCGTCGGAGGATCGAAGTTCTGAGCGAGCGAAGCGAACAAGGCACCACGCCAACACTAATTTCATCGTATAATCTGTGGCAAAAGTGATATTTATTCCATTTCACTATTTATGACCGATTCAACGCTGAGAATCCATTCACTTTTTTAAACAGTGACCGTTTCATTGTTTAAAATTGAGAGTGCATTTAAACTTATACACCGTGTCTTAGAACATAGATTAATAAGTAACTATTAATTTTCTTTATCATATCTGGCACATCAAATAATGAAATGATATAATGATGAATACGGAGAAGAAATAAAGAAAATCTAGAAAGAAAACTCGATCAAATGGTACAAACCTTCCACATTTTTATCGTCTCCTCCGTTTTCTTCACTCTACTTCCTTTTCTTCTTCTTTTAGTTTAGTATTACGTTCTCTATTCTTGGCATTACCTTGAAAACCGAATCAGCTCTCATCTCCCACTCCATAGGAAGATGTTCGATCGTTAGACGAGCTGGCGCCTTTACAAATTTTATACCGTTTTTACGAGGCATAAAGTCGTCGAGAAGCCGACCAAGACAGAAAAGCACGAAATAGGATGTAGTGCACGCACACAAGCTGATAACTCCAAGGAATGAAAAGGAGAGAAACGGAGTGAAAACCGAAACGAGAAAATGAGAAAACGAGAAGTGGAAAAAAGAAGGGAATACAGAAGAGGTTTCCATCGAGCAGAATTTGTCCCTGCAGAAAACTCGGCACGATTATTGGAAGGAGATAAAGAATAGCTCGATAAAAATTGAGAGGAATCGAGAAATAGCGATAAACTAAGGAGCGAGCCATTGTGAATACTGCATAAAGGTCAGAGAGACAGCATCTGGCAGGTAAAGAGCAATTTTTTCCTATATCACTATTCATCATCGATTATTGTAAATTAATTGACTACTAGAGGAAGTGTAATGGGCCAGTTGCTATTCAGTTTTTCAAGTTGCACTGTTCAATGTATTCAGCTCAAACTATTATTGATCGAGTTTTTGTAATAGCGGTCATTTCCAGCTGTACTCTGTTCAAATTTTTCGAAATATTGAGTATTTTTAGCAAAAATCAGATTTTCTTTCTTAGCTAGATATTAATTTTTAAAGATACTGTTTTCGTAACTTAACTTTGTCCCCTTCAATTAACTTTTGCATTTTATAAAACAAGCTGTAAAATATATTTCCTGCCGATTATGGAAATACATAAAATTGGAAATTAACGACAACCCATTATCTTTACACGTAACTATTCGGAAGAAAGGGAGCTTTTACTCGATGCGAGTGTGAACGTTTTAAATTCAAATACCACTACAGAGATATTTTCATCTTATGATGAAGTCGTATCAGCTTCCCCTTTTTTCTCCCTTCCGATTTGAAAAACGAGCGTCGTGGAGCCTTTCGAGCCTCCTCTATTCCGCTCCATCAATTTTCAATCACAAAGAAGTCTCTGCGACGCTGCAGCTCTTCCTTGGTGGAAGCTTTTTACCTGTGTCTATGTATATGAGAGTTACATATATAATGTGTGTGCTACGTGTTTCATACAACCTGCAGCTTTCACCCCAATGGCTTACGCCCCGCGAAGAAACTCGTAACTTCCGTCGAAGTTCAGGATTGGCGGAAGTAAAGCTCGACATTTTGAAAAATTGTGTTAAATACAGAAAATTATTCAATTATATTATGTATGAAAATATTTCATACTATAGAGCAAAATAAAAATAAAAAATTTAGGAACGAGTTTCAGTGTTGTTTTTTTATACTTATAAAATAAAGGTGATTGGATGAAAATTGTTTAAAAATTAATACTTATACACTGTAAATATATGCATATAACATACTGATACGTTATTCTTAGCAAATACGTTTTAGTACATTGTACGATTAAGAAATAATGTTTTGAAAGTTCCGTACAAATGAAAAAGACAATGCCCACGCTGCAAACATAAATAAATAAAGTTTAAAACATTAAAATAATATTTGTAATATGAATCAAACGAAAGATGAAAATATACTGAACCTTTAATAACTAAGTTGAAGATCCTTCGAATAAGAAAAATTTATTAAGATTCGTACATATGTGACATTTTTATAATAAATACAAATGAAATGAGAACAGACAAATTAATCAGCTATTACACATTTGAGGATCTTTTCATCAAACTTTCCTTCTTTAGATCAAAGCAATTTATGGTTTATATTTTAATCTTAACGTCTCTTTTAACTGCAATGCATCACAAAGGTTAAAACCATTACGAACAATAAATCAATTATACCGAAGGCATTCTTTTTTATTCCAGCTTAGCCCATTAACGCTGGGAAATGGAGATTATATTACACTAATTTAGCCTCATTCTTATGATCACTCCGGTATTTCTGTTTTGCTGAATGAATGAAGAAATGGGACTTCAAGTTTTTGTTTGCAATACCTAATTATGTATCTATTACTGTGCGAATATATCAATCTACTCAAGGCCAATAAAAATCCGACAGATTATTTTCAAACAGTTTTGAATGAATCGAATCGATTAAACTCCGACTTTATTTAATTTTCTGAAGAGAATGGAATAAAAAATCCGTGAGATTCATCTTCATATTATAGAATATAAAAGAAAGGGATACATTCATTAATCGCCAGTTGAAATTCAAGAATTATTTAATCATTTTTGGGCCATAGAAAAACCTACACTTCGAATTTCAATGTGACTCCAAATTCGAAATCGCTATGAATGCAAATGTTTACTTTCGGAGTTATAAAACTTGATCTATTTGAAATACATCAAGAGGTGTATGGGATCCATCCTTGATATTCCAAACTTTTGTTTTTTAACTTTTATTTTGCAAAAGTAACGACCTACATCAGGTAATAACTTTAAATACTAGTTTGTATATCAAATAAAGGAGGCTAAAAAAGACGTTCTATACATAAAATTCGCATGTCGTAAAGTTTGTGGGATTCCTACTGATGATGTAAAAGACCTGAAAAGAACAAAAAAGATTTTTCTATTTTGACAACTGGATACTGTAGAAAAAACTATAGAAAACATGTAATTCTTCGCAGAGATGCATTTCTAACTGTTAATTTTCATTTGACATATTTTAAAGGTGAATTTTTAAAAAGTGGGTTTGCTCAAGAACGCAAAAATAATGCCTTTTTAACCATTGAAGTTTGAAATATTCCCAAAGTCTTTTTAGTTATATACACGTATTATAATATTGTTATTACGAAATGATCGGCAGTTAATGACGAAATAGTTCTAAGATTAAAATGTTGCTAAAAATGTCATCGTTTGTTTGTAACATTCGTTGAACAGTAAACGTATGATTCACTGAACTAAGTAGAAAAGACCCGTGAACACAAAGATTATAATCAACTATATAAACAAGAAACTTACGTAGAAGCTTAAACAGTAAGCTTCGTGTGTTAAATGTGATTAAATACTGAAATTAAATACGTAATACTAATTAGTATGAACTTTCTTAATTTTGCAGAAAATATCGAAACATACCATATTATCTTAAAAAAGTGGAAAATATGGGAAAACGCAAAAAAGAATTAACTGATCGACTCTTTAGTCAATTCACAAATCAATTAGAAAGGAGTTATAAAATTTCTCCAGTACTTACTCGGCACGGTGTAGCAATTATTATTTAAACAAAATTTAAATTAAAATCGAAATTTCTTAAATTAAAATTTCCAAAACTTCAATATTTACAATACAAATGATAATTTTCTTGAATAATTTTATGAATGGCGGGTAAAGGTATTTCTTATCCCATTAATCTCAAATTGCACATTATTTCGTCAGTAAAGTCGCTCTTCCAACTAGCACTGAAAAAATATTTGACTGCAAATTTGAACATTCCCTCAATTTTACTCTCAGTAAATATTCACTAACTATCATAGCAAATACATAGCGAAAAAGGTGTTAACTATAATAGAGAACTGAAAGTTAACTGAAGCATAATTTCTCTAAAGTGAAAATTCATGTAATATTTTAATCAGGCAATGTTTCACTGTGCCGTCAGTTACGAAAGTATCGATCTACATCTTTTCACTGTTTATTTAGTGAACAGGTTGAAAGTCGCTGATTCAACTAATGAAATGAGCAATTAACTTTTCACTATTTCGAATTATGACACTAGTTCTTAGCAGAGACGAGTAAAAACACGTGTTTTAGGAGACATTTTTGGTTATATTCTACTCTTTTTTTATTAGAATTAATTTATTTGGTTTAGAGTCTATTATAAACGTGTATCGATTGTTCATATACATTACGAGAACTAGATTTATTAGAAAGGCCAAAATTTCAATATAGCATGGATCCAGCGTGATTTTCTTCACTTTGTCTTTGAAAATTTGGCAAAAAGAAAGCAAAATAAAAAAATACCCTGGATTCAGGCAATATCGACGTTTTAGCCTTTCGTGTTTTTGATTTTGGGAACTTTGTTCCCCGATCCTTCGCTGAGGTTAGTTTTGTTATGTTCACAATGGTGGATACAATATGGCGTGGCTGTATGGCAAGGTATGGAAATATAATATAACAATATGTATTAGACATTCGTTAATTTTTGTGTTTTTTATTTTTTTCTTCAAATTGGAAAATTAAAAAAATCTAATTTACAATCCTTTGAATTAATACCAGGATGGAAAGATTATTAAAACTCGTTGATTAACGTTACAGTCAAGTACGTTGAACAAAATTTTAAACATAAATGATTACCCAATAGATCATCTTAATCAATGCAGTAAGAAAAAAGTTCATCCATTGTTTAATAACGAAAATAAAAATAAAAAATTTATTAAAATAGATCATTAATATACAATAAAACAACGAGCATCAACTATATTAAACAACTAAATGAAACTATGGCAAGAATTCTGAAAAAGGAGAATATTAGAATAGTACACAAGCCCTTCGAAACGAATATTAGATTCATCAAGCTGTTTAAAGATAAACTTGACATCGGTAATAATAATAATGTTTTTTATCTCATCCTATGTAACTATTATAATAAGGTACATATTGGACAACCGGAGTTATTATTAAAGACTAGAATGAAAGAATATCAAAATAATATTCTAGGACTCCCTGACAAATACACAGTTTTAACATAACATCGAATTGAAACGTCCCACGATTTCAACTGCAAAAATTTTAAGATCTTAATGAAGCCAATAAAATCAAGAGACTTAAGCTACAAAATACCTGCATAAAACGAAATAAGAATGTATTTTAAAAGTAAATACAACTCACAACTAGTTTCATTCAAATTAAATTGATTTAATCACATTTAGGTGACATTTAAAAAAATTAAAATATTTCTACGTGTTAAATATTTTGATATTAACAAATAAAATTTGTTAAGTAAAAAATGTATTTAGACAAAGCAATAGGCTAGCAAATTTCGTTCAAAACACGACCAATTAAGTCGTCTATAGACTTCTTCTCGTGTTTTCAGGTCATGTTTAATTGACTTTTGAAAAGTAAGTACATGCTCGAAATACAAAAGGAAACTAGAAAATGTATTATCCCCAGACAATTATTTACTTATCAATTATTCATTGATTGATTTTAAAACTAAAACAATATTGCACGATGTTTGTTTTTATTATGTATTATCATAAAATTACTGACGATATAAAAGTTACTATTTACAACTGTCAAAAAATGTAATTCTTACTGCGTAACTTACATCATAATTTATATTCGAAACCTTAAAAATCTGAAATAGTATTGTTCTAATATTTCATACGCGGACTTCATTCTTATCAAAGATCTGATAAAACATCGCAGCGACCACGGCAGCGATAATAATCGACTCATGAACGGTCGCGAGGCTCGATGGCGGATCCTTTGTACCGAAGATTTTTCTCTATACCATTGTTGAATCTTCCATCCAGGAAAATAAGAATACTATTTACTTTATAGATAACCATCTACTAGTATACAGCAAATAAACATAGATATAGTGTTATGTAGGGGAAGAAACTCTGCTTACTTGCGTTTATGTTTGCATTGAAAAACATCCATTAAACAATTTAATGTAGTTATTATTCAATCAAACTTTCAATTTTTGAATAAAGGATAATAAAAATTGATCTATGGGAAAAGAACTTGTAATAAATAAATAAATTTGCAAAAATGAGATTTAACATAACGTGTCATGATTAATATGATTTATTATTGAAGCTATCATTGCAACTAACATATAACATGATAACAAAATGCATTCGAAAAAATACATAACTAACGTTAAAATTCCGAGGAGCTGATAAAGCCAACGTGATCTCTTTATGGCAGTCACGAGCCGGTCACAAGTCATTTTATGAGCATCACACATTTACTCGGCTATTGATTAGGGATAAAAATAATCTTAAATAAGAAGTATAAGTACCGACAGATTTACATTCATGCATAAACTAAGGTGCTTGTTTTAAGCTGCAATAGAAACGCAAACAAACAATTTTATTAATTAATAATACTAAGTTTTGTTTATGATAAAACGGGTGACTTTATGATATCTCAATGTTGCTGTATTAGACAGCACGTTAATAAAGTGAATAATTTAAAAAAGAAATTGTTTTAACATTTTTTCCTGAAAACATGCACATGTCTAAACGTTCACTGTTTAATCTTGTTCAAGAAATATGGCTTAAAAACGCTTACATTGAGAAAAGGTTTTGTCGTTATAAGAATTACTAACTTGAATTATGTGATTGGAATCCATGAATCAAATATTTGTTTATATTTGCATTACAAGGCAAAAAGTAACGTAATATTCGTGATATAACTTATATTTTAAAACTAATTTGAAATAAGTTGAAAAACTAACTGAACTTAATTGATAAGTCTACTTACTTTGTTGGATTATTACTATTCATAATAATTACAAAACTAACCCTAATCGTCCAAAATACCTAGCGAATGGTTGAACCAATCTAAATGCACACCTACTCTCGCCGAGTCGCTTTTTCAGTCGTTAATTAAACGATTATTTTCACCAACTGACAGTCACATCCATTTAAGAGAACATTTTACTTATTAAGATTGTTATTCAACCTAGTGTGGAGTACCTTGCTATCTGTTGACGAAAAAACGTTGATCGATAGTGTATAAGTGAAAAACCCATGTCTATGTAGGTTGGTAATATAAATATGCAAATATAAAGATATGTAGATAATCAATGCTGCCATGTTGATTGAGAGTAATTCCACAATTAATGGATATTTTTAGAAGGAAGCTCGATGCATGAAAAGGACGGAAGTGAAATAAGAAGCAGACTATCAATTTGTTCGAGTATATAACTCCACTGGAGTCCATTTTATTCTAAAAGAGTGAATATTTTACGATATTGAACTACTACTTTGGTACACCATTACATGGACATTTGAATATTTGAATTATTGATAATTCGATGTCGATACCAATAATTCAGAAATAAGATGACTATTTTAACAACACATTTTTTTTACACACGTGTACAGAAAAAACATATTGCGCACAGAAAACAATGTATTCTATCGATGCAAACGCGAACTAAAAATGATCGAAACCACGGATTTCTACATCAAATTACTGCGCGCGAACCGCGGGAATAGCGGTACAGTAGTCCTTCCCTTATTCTAATTTTCTCCTCTCCTCCACCACTAAGATTTGCTGTCTCGCTATTGTCTCTTCTTCCTTTGTTGCGCATGCGCCGTTATTTTTATTTAGAAAATCCACACGTCAACACACGTCAGTGGGGAGAACGCGTGAGGGAAAATATTAGAATAGGAGAAGAGAAAATATTAAAATAAGGGAAATTAGAATGAGGGAAGTACTACTGTATATGACGAAACCAGATGTCGACAAATTCCGCGGATCCCCGTGACTGGTCGGGTGCACTCCTTTGAGAATGCAGCGCCAATTTGTGGATTAATTCCGTAGAAAGAGTGGGGAGCTTGAATAGACGCAATACAGGTGACGCAAAATATTCATCAGTGTCAGCTCCGTGTAGTAAGTTCGGAATCCCTCTAATGGTAACTGTAGAATTAGAAATGCCTGTTGTCTGTAAAAATAACGTTTCGGTTCAATAACATTTATTGTTATTGAACATTTAATAAATCCAAGAATTTTGAAATGAACAAACCGTGACCTTTTTTTGGAACCGAGTTTAGTTAGAATTTGTGCAACAAATTTCGGTATAATTAATTTACCATGCATGTTACATTTAGTTCAGAGTTATTTTATTTATGTAAAATGAAAAAATAGAATTTACATATTATTTAAACATATTAAATTAAACATTCTATTAAATGATATGTTTTATACTAATAGTGTAAGCTTTTTCTTTGGAACTTATATGCTTGACAGACCTTAAAGTTTTCTCCGAATCAGCGCATAATATAAGACTTGTCAATGATCACTTAAAGATGTGTGCCTTAACAGTATATAAGCCACTCTGCACATTTGTTTATTGTTTAGATTATATAAATAAACAAATATTAAAAATCACGTTTTTTCGGAAAAATTTATTACTAACGATGTTTATACAGCTAATTGCTCGAAAATTTAGCCTGACAGTGTTTTTTAGGGCCGATTACAAATCCGATGATAGATTTACCAAATTTAAAATGGCGAATCCAATATGGCTAACAAAATCTTAGAAATTCTTCAATTTCACAAAATTTGTTACTTGATGGTTTTCGGGGTCGCTGATTGTTAATTCGATAATAGGTTCAGGGAAATTCAAGATGGATCCCTGCGAAAAATTTTAAGCAGGATTCTCATGAGAATCTCATGAGAAATTGAAAAAAGTGCCTTATAGTTGTCGTAAATAGACATTATATACATCTATTAGTCATACAAGTATCGTACGGAATATGTAAAGTTTTATTACATGAAAGAAAATAATTTAATAGGTAGTTTTAGGAGCATACAATCATGAATGTTTTGAGTTGACATTTTATGGGAATTACATACAAATCTCATCACAATCAGGTAAATTTTCATACAAATCGCAAATATTGTCGAATACTGTTTCCGTAGCATAGTGCGAGTGCTACACAGCATTTATATGAAATGTACAAGGAACTTGTTTCAAATTCTTATGTGATTCTGATGAGAATCCTACCTAAAATTTGTCGCAGGGATTGTATTTGGCGGTCATAAAGATGTGAATAAGTAACAATTTTGGCGAAACGACGTATCCGGGTGCTTTTCAGATCAGATTTACTTTGTAGTACCTATGTATCTTATTTTGTATTACTCAATTTTTAGCTTTGTTTCATGACAGGAAATGGTGGATAAATTTTGCAATTTCAAACGGCGCGTTTAATTCTAGATGTAAATAGCCTATCGGAAGTGCAGCAGATCTATAATATAGTAGTAAGCTGTATATACTACTAAAAATATGCTACAAAAGCAAACTTCCTAGTCATGCTTTTGGGATGCTATTTAATGCAGCGCTGACAGCCGTTCGAGTGTTCGGCCTACCGCCTTCTAATCTTGGTAGTTAATATTTTTTTGGTCGATGTACGAATCTGATTAAAATAACGAATCCAATACGACTGACCAAAATTACAAATCCTACGCTTCAGATAAATATCGGGTGCGGGTCGAAAAACTGACAAATCAAAAAGCCGACAGGTCAAAAAACCGACGGTCAAAAAGCCGACACTCAAAAAACCGACAGTCATAAAGTCGGTACATAAAACAATAGACACATCGATTGGAGGACAGTCATTTTTGAACTGTTGGTTTTTTTACTTTCGGCTTTTCAATTGTCGGTTTTTTAACTGTCGGTTTTTTTATTTGTCTGTTTTTCGACCCGAACCCCATTAAAATTAAGGGTTCACCTCAAAAACCCGATAAATCATAAAACAGACGTTTCCAAAACCCGACATTCAAAAACCAGACATTTAAAAAAACGGCCATTCAAAAACCAGATATTTCAAAGTGCAGACATATTTCGTAATTCTGTTTGTTTTTTAATGTCTGGCTTTTGAATGTCGGGTTTTTTAAATGTATGTTTTATGATTTGTCGGATTTCTGAGGTACACCCAACAAATCAATGCGTACCATGAACCTACATATTAGTTACATATATTTTTTCTCTTTGTTTACATTTATAGGGATTGTAAACACATCGAAAATGACTTTATTTATTTGCATCATTTCGAAGGATCGATAAAATGAAAATTTTTAAATTGATGATACAAGTTATCGAAAGGAGTTCGATTAAAGCAAGCTCACGTCGATTGCTTCACACTCGCAGGCGCAGACAGGCAGCGGTCGGACAGTGCACGACGACGACGACGCTCGTTAATCAGGGATGGAGGTGGAAGAGGCGCGAAAAGTCACAGCTGCATGTGAATCGGTAATCCGACCGATTATCAAATTACAATAACGAGAAGTCGGACGGGCTGCAGTCGAATCGCCGATATCGCGACGCGGTCCGCTTCGGGTATGTGCGGAATATACAGATTACAAAGGCGACCGCGCTCAAAAATCAACGCATCACCCCTCCAGCCGCTATCCCACTTCCCGACCCGTAGGGCAGAAACGTATACCCGGAGAGCAAGCCGACGACGTCAAACGTCGGGAACGCCGCCCACGCGATGCGAAGGCGTGGTTTCGTCCATCAGTCTCCCGATGTCCCCGCACGAGACCTCCGTTCGGATGGCGCCACCTTCGTTTCCCCAGACACCTCTCTTTCTCTAACAACTTTTCCCAGGCATTTTTCCTCTTTTCCTTTTGCTCCGCTGTGTGCGTTTTCCTCACCTTTTCTCCAATTTTCGTACCCGCGGTCGGAGAATTTCGTTGACCAGAGAGAAAAGGCTTGGGAGTATCTCTTATCCGAGCTAAGCACGCATTGCTTACTCGACGGGCTTACTTATAGTTGTATAGCGGCATTCCAACTTGATCCACTTTTACAATTTTTTGAGCTACTGCACGACTCGCTTCGAGACCTTTGACGATTTCCACTGAGATTACCTACAAATTGGACAGATTTTTATAAGAGACAGTACACATTCTACAGTTATCGATTGGTTAGTTAATTGCACGGAGAGAAATTTTAAGTATATCTGCTTTTTGGGAAGTAGTATTTACCGCACAGATTCTGATGGATTTGAAAGGGCGGTTGAAATGATACAATTTTATTACACCTTTGAGAATAGTTATTCATAATTTCTAGA
This sequence comes from Trichopria drosophilae, assembly GCA_030407085.1. Taxonomy (NCBI): domain Eukaryota; kingdom Metazoa; phylum Arthropoda; class Insecta; order Hymenoptera; family Diapriidae; genus Trichopria; species Trichopria drosophilae. Next base: position 55,351,469 of record CM059583.1, read on the forward strand.
CGAATTAATTTTAATGGTCTGTAAACGTTGTTAAGAGTGAAAAAATTAGTATTTTTTTCATCCTATGGCTTCCGTAAAGAATAGAATAGAATAGAATAAATTTTAATAGATTATTAAACTTTTCTAGATTTTAAGACTAATAAGTTTAATAATTTATTTCCTTGAAAAATATGGACTTTAGAGAAAATCTGCTAAGAATAAAAATGTCTTAGAATTGGTTAAAGAACATTCTCAAATTTTTTCAGATTTTTTAAATGACTTTTTTAAAAATTTCGATTTCTTGAATTTTTAAGAAACCATAAAGCGTATCAAAACATTGTGATAAAATTTGAGAAAGTTCGTTAACCAATTCTAAGACATTGTTCTTAACCAATTTTCTCTAAAGTCTATAGTTTTAAAGAACAAAATTTATTAAGTTTTAAAAAGATTTTTGAGCTTCTAGGCTCCATTTTGGAAGTCGCCATCTTGAAATTCAATTTGAACGCGGTACGTTTTAACCCTAAGGGTGGTCCATGGACGCGATATATTCACCTTAGATATGTTTCTCAATGCAATTTCCACGTGAAAGTGATGTTAGAATGAAAAATAAATTTTTGAAAACCATGTTTTTTACAAAAAAAACGTGTATAACTTTTTTGCTTTTCATTTTATCGAAATTTTATTGAAAGATTCTGAAAGAGCATACAATTTTACGTCGGAACTAGTGGGAGTAAAATTTTTCCAAATGCTTTTATATGCAAATTATCGACGTTTAAACTGATGCTCAAAATGTGTCCGTTTAGGCCTTAATGGGTTAATACTGTTAGGTAGAGCAGTCCAAAGCCTGGTGGATGTAATGAGGAACGATTTGGAGTAGGTCTCAGAACGATGACTGGGTACTCTTAGCTCGCTTGTAGTCGAACGAAATACGGTGCCAGATACGCCTAAAATGCACTGAGCATTTTTTGTAGAGCACGAAATTTCCTACAAAAATCAGCAAAGGTGTAAAGTTAACGTGTTAGCCACGAATAACGCTGAAATTTTGTTTTACAAATTAACTATGAATATTTTAGAATGTCTGTAAAATATGATGCGTATTCCATGGTTACTCGTGTTTAAACTATTACTTTTAGACTAGGTCTCGCACTGACTTTTCTGTAGGAAATTTCGTGCTCTACAAAAAAGGTTGAGTGCATTTTTGGCATATTCGTTACGGAAGCCGTAGGATGAAAAAAATACGAATCTTTTCACTTTTAACAACGTTTACAGACCATTACAATTAATTGTAAATAACTAAATCGTCTAGAAATTATGAATAACTATTCTCAAAGGTGTAATAAAATTGTATCTGATCATACAAATTTTATTTCAACGATTTCAAACTTTAACCGCTATGCCATTTCATATTCGTCAAAATTCGTGCTGTTACTTACCGGAGCAGTAGTATCTACTTAAAATTTCTTTGAGGTGCTAGATTTTCATGACTTATTGTCGAAATTTTATTGTCTACCATTACACCCGAACTTTTAACGTAATCGATATTTTTATCTTTTCGAGTGATTTTTGTGACATTTAAGATCTAATATATGGGTCTGGAACTTTTAAACTTTTAGTATACGATTTTTTATTTTTAAAGGCACATGCTTAAAATTAAATTTTTGTAATTGTGTGCGTAAACCTCGTGCGTAAAGTACTTTTGATGTCTGTTTTTCATGCGTAAAGTTAATTTTCGTGCGTAAAGTTGTATACTTTACGCACTCAACCAGGCATGAAAACTTTACGCACTCTCTTTACGCACCCAATTACAAAAACTAAGATACCTAACATGGGTGTAAAGTATAACTGTTACGCATCGGTCAGGAATTTTACACATCACTCGGCGCCTCGTAAGTATAGTTCCCGCCCGGTGCGTAAAAGTACACTTTACATCCTTGTTAGGTAATATACTATTCTTCTTTTCAGTATCTATCAAATAACATAAAACACCCCGCGTTACTCGTTTTTAAGCTTCGTTATATGCCTCAAAAGTAACCTCAACTTTTGAATTTGAATGGCAAAAAATGTATATTTCAATCTTTAATTTGAATATGGTCACGTATATCAATGATATGTCATGATATATATCAGTGATTATTTTTCGCGACTGGATGTCAGCCAATCAGAGCGCGATATTCAAAGGGTTCTGCGGTCATTTGTTTAAAATTATACTGGAAGTTTCACGGCAGCTCCTGAAAATTGCATTCGGCAATGGCATGCTCGCTAGTCATTTGTTAAAACTTCTAAATTCATAAATTCGTCTCTCCTCTTTGCTCAGCTGTAACCTCAAATACCGGTCACAAAAAATAATCCGCCGAATACCCCTCGACCTTCAAAATTAATCGCAATATTTCCCTCTAACTTTCCTGCGAACAAATAAATATGGTAAGTTTTGCAGAAAGATCCCTCGTGCTCGAGTCGTGCTACGTACTCGGGATCTTTAACCTGCAAAACTTGACATATTCACTTGTTTGCCACAAAGCTATCGGGAAATATTCCGATAATTTTGAAGGTCTCGGGATATTACAACTGAAAATGTCATGACAAAATGACAATTTTATAAAAGTGAAATTTTCTCTGTATTGAATACAGTGAGATTTTTCACTGTTAGCGAAAAAGTGAGATTAAAACTCGTGTCGAAATTCACTGCTTGAGACAGTGAGTCCGGCCATTTTGAACTGAGGTTTGTCTAGACGAGTTGACGGTAAGCTGATGTACCGAACTCTGGTGGCGCATATGTATCGTATCGAACACATCCAGCGCTATGCGGTGTCATTCTCGCAAGCGGCGAAATACGATTAATTAAGTACATAAGAAATTTGCATTCTGACTCGATCGTACCATACTCAGTGTTCACGGTTACCGAATGGAATAATAGTCATCCATAGTTGAGATAATCTATAGAAATTAGTCAATGACTGTTTGTCCGAGTAAATACATGTGTCAACCAAAAGTATGTAAATAACATTAGACATACAGTGAATATTCACTTGTGCTTACATTGGCTTACAGTGAAATTTCACTTTGTATAAAGTGACATTTTCACTTTTACATCTAGTGATAAAATCCACTGTGAATTTTCACTTTTAGGAGAGTCTCCAATCGGCACTGTATCTTAAAGTGAGATTTCTCAGTTTTGCAGTGAGTTTTCACTTTAAGGATTTTAGAGTGCATACAAAAAATGCCTAATTGCGTTTGCGTTAACCGCTTAAATAATTGTCGAACTGTATGTCCTGTTTCGCGTATATAAACGACAACACATAAAAATTCAAGGTTACACAGAAATTAGTCCGAATTTTATCGCTAAATTTTCACTTTAATGAAAATGAAATTTACTGCATGACAGTAAAATCTTGAAAAAACGGCATTTCACTTTAAGTAAAAGTGACATTTTCACTTGTAGAATTTTAGAGTGTACTAAAGTGAAAATTTCACTTTTATAAAAGTGAGATTAATTTGAATACAGTGAGATTGTTCACTGTTAGAAAAAAAATTATGTTAGAACCCGTGTCGAAATTCACTGTATGACACACTGAGTGCGGCCTTTTTGAACTAAACTTTGGCCAGGCGATCTGATGGAAAGACAGAAAGACTAGAAATTGTGATATATCGAACACTCGCCGTCTGGTGGCGCGTATGTATCGTATCCAACACTTCCACCCTATGCAGTATCATTCTCGCAAGCGGTTAAATGCGATCAATTCCGTATATAAGAAATGCTCGTTCTGGATAGATCATACAACTATTACCCGGTTTTTTGGGATTATGGAGTAATAGACATGGATAGCCGGTAATCTATGAAAATTAGTCGATGAATTATTGTCTGAGTAAATACATATATATTCTAAAAATATGTAATAATAGACATATATATTATATATTCTCTTGTTCTTGCAGCAAAATTTCACTTTGTATAAAGTGACATTTTTACTTTTACATACAGGGAAAAAAACACTTTTAGGGACAATTCACTTTTAGGATAATTCACATTTAGGAGAGTGGTCCAATCAGCACTATATTTAAAAGTGACATTTCATTGTTATGCACTTTAAGGATTTTAGAGCGTTGATGCTCACATCAGTCACTTCACTACTGATATTGACGCGTTAATGGCAATTATATTGGAGCTTACACACGAACTAGATGTTACTGGAGTCAAATGTAAGCATTGTTATTGATAGATGAAATAAAATCAACAAATAATACTGATCTATTATTTCTTTATTACAGTGATGAAAATTGGAAAACAAATGAAAATAAATAAACATTTATTAGAAGTTACTTATATTTAAAACTAAACAATTGAAAATAATATCATATAATAGAAGGTCTATATTGAAATTTATGACATTCACAAATCATATTATTAGTTGTGGTTTATGGCGTATAGAGCCGAATTATTCAGTTAACAAATTTCTCGTATACTCTTTTATTATAAAAGAAGAGTTCACAATAACTTTTGGGCCTTTAAAAGCTAAATTCAGCATGTGCAATCAAATTATGTACAACTTTGACGATTTACGTTTTAATTTTTCATATTTGGGGGTGCTAAAATTATTCATGAAAGTACACAATTCTGCCGGTGCTCAAGTCACTTCTTATTATTCAAGGAATAACATGATATTAGTATAGTCACATTTAATATGTCGTTACAAATGTTACAGCAGTCGAATTACGAAGAAGTCCAATTATGCAAAAAGTTATCGCGCAACTTTGAGTGTTCCTCTTTTTATTCTGACAAAAAGGCACATCCTTATTTTCAAGATTTTTTACTTCCTTATGATCTCAACTACTTATATTGTAAGCACAATAAATTGTCAAATTAGCCGCTTACAACTTTGGGGTTATGATTTTAATGCCGAATAATTATTAGGAATACAGAAAGGGCACTATAAACTGACAAAATAAGATGTTCCATATTTATTTCTATGAAATCTATCTGTAATCTATCTGTCTTCGATGCAAAGTGCCTCAACATTTAAGACAGAGTTTGAGTCCATCGCTCAGAAATAAGACTCTATTTTTATGATATTATGAGTTATACGTAATTAAATACGCAATTAAGCTATTAGGCAGATAGTTATAAAATTACAAATTGAGAATCTGGTGTCAGGTTCCTAAAATACAAAATACCGGACCTAATATGTCAAGCTAAAAATTGAAAACGTTATCGAATCCTCGTAAAAATCCCGACTCCATGGTTTTTGGAGTTACTAGGAAAGAACTTGTTTCAGGTTCTCAAATTTCAATCTGGCAGATACAACATGACGAATAGAAAATTGGAAAGGCTATCGCATCCACATAATAATTGATATTTAGAACAATTATTTTACACATTATATTTTTGTTTGTTGTTACAATTCGTTACAGATTTGCGTCTGCAGCCGATTTTTAGAAGTATTCATAATGCAATGACGCATATGGAAACAATACACCCACCGTTGTAGAAATTGTGCCAATATTTATTGCATTTAGTCCATATTCTGGAGAAAGTGCGGGGTTTAGAACTATATGCAGCAAAAGTGCGTACAAAATATACAATAACCATACAGAAATCCCTATATCAGTATTTTGTTACAAAACTGTACACATAATGGATAAAATTAAATGGGCAATATTTTATATTATTGTTTTCCTGTAAGTTCGGTTCTTGGAAAAATTATATGTAATAATGTAATAAAAAGTTAATTAACAGTTTCTCGAGAATATTCGCTTAGTTCCGATGATAAGATCAATCCTATCTGAGTTGACAATTAATGATCTTTACCCTCATTGAGCCACAGAAGCTGATGGAACCTTACATACATACCAAATTTTACAAACCATAATCACAAAAGGTAAAAGGCTGATAATAAAACCGCGATTATACGTCACTTAAAAATGTTTTGCAATTTTCGGAAATAAAAATCTATCAGTGTATCAGTCAGTGTCAAGCGTATAAATTCTGACGAAATAATGGATGAAATTGCTAACGACAGTGTAGCAACAATAACAGCGATGATGATTATGATGATGACGATGATGATGACGATGACGATGATGATGACGATAATGATGACGATGACGATGATGATGACAATGTTAAAATATGTTTTAATCCTAATAATATGTATGCTTAGGAAATGCCCTGACGACTTTTAGGTTTTATTTAAGAAATAGCTGGATAATATGACTTAAATTTCGGGCTAGAGACTGGACAAAAGACAATTAGTTTATTATTGATATTTATTTTGAGTGTAAAGGCATCTAAAGTCTATACGGGAATTTGTTAAATTTTGTACGGAAAACTGACCTCATTTATTACCTACAAACGGGCCTGTATATAAGTTATTAGCTAAATACGGGGCAATATTTAGATAGAAATACAATTATCTATACAATTTTAATTTAAAATCATTATGTAACGGTGATGCGTTTGTTGTCATCCTAGAGCTGACAAAAATGTCTGATAGCAGTTCTTTTTAGGGATACTTGAATATATTTTATATATTTATATATATTTATATATATATATATATATATATATATATATATATATAGCAATGTCCAAAACTTTTTTCCCCGGGTAGACATTTGAATTTCATCAACATAGTTCAAAATTGATCAAAATAGGTTTATTTTTCATATATCCTACACCTTTTTGTAATTCATTATTTACATATTTAAGGTAATTATTAATTAATATATAATACTGAAATATATGGTAAATCTGACTTGTTTTTACATTTCGGTCGGCCATTTTGCATCCGCCATTTTGAATTTTGAAAATCTGCGGTCAGATTCGTAATCAGTGATCCCGAAAACCCCCAAGTACCCAGTTTCACCTCGATCACGTAAATTTTTGCAATTCTGTCGGTCATATTGGATCCGTCATTTTGAATTTCGAAAATCTGAGTTCAGAATCATAATCAGCGGCCCCGAAACTCCCGAGTATCAAATTTCAGCTATTTTCAGCGTAAAGAAAAATGTATGCTTCAACGGGTTAATAAAAATGTTGAATTTGAAAAACGGGTAATGAAAAAATTCGAATACATTGAAATAGTCGCCACAGGTCATCTTCAATACTTTATATCCTTTTACAATATAATGTGGTTGAGTTGTTCAGTCATTGGAATTGTACATCGCGGTCACGTGTTTGAATCCGCCTTGATCCACTTTTTTCGATTATTTTTTTTAATGATGTTTCAATTATGCGTTATAATGAATTAATTGGCATTTTTTCAAATCTAAATTCAGCTCAAAATTAATGTTTGAAAATGAATAATTGAGGGGCTGCGGCGAATAACGTAATAAGTCGAATTATTGCGTTTTTTATATTATTGCATTAATGAAATATGCACTTGTAGCTGCATATTTTGTTATAATTATTTGAGTGTAAATGAATTTTTTTAACGCAAAACTGAATGCGATAATCAGAAAAACGGAATAAGTCGAATTGTTCCAATATACTTTAAAACGGTATAATTCGAATTATTCCGTTATTCAAAATTTTGTAATTGAAAAATATGCATGTAATTAAAAACTTCAGTGATCAGTGGTTCAGAAATCATAAAAGACTGGTTTTCGGAATTTATACAGCACGCCTTTTCTAAACCACACCAAAAGGGTAATACTTTCAAAATTCAATCTTACAATCGTTTATTCTATACTTCAGATGGAGAAGTAAAGGTTTCATTTTTAAACCATAAAATAATAGATGAAAAATTTAGAGTTTGGAAATACATAAGTAATGAATCGCGTCTATGGTATGAAAACATATTGCAAGAAGTGAATGATTCTGCGGATAAAAACGATCGTGCGTTGTCGAAAAAATTTTAAAAAAATAAGATTTCACAAAAAAATATTAAAAAATAATCATTTTGTTAAAAAGAAAGTGATAAATACAAATTTTATTTGTCATTAAAAATCCGAATAATTCTGTAGAATTTATTTTCCCGTCCATAAACTAAGTGCAATATATAAAATTTGTTTCAATAATATGAAAAACGTAATAACTCGAAATTTACGATTCAGTTTTTTAGTGGATTGTGTATAATTTTTCTGTATTATTCTACAATGAGTTAATCTATAATATCATTATCTACCTATCAGCCAAACAGTTTTGCGATATAATATTTATAAAGTACTTTTCTACGTTTTTGGTGTTTTTCTCAAAACGTCATTTTTCGAGTTATTACGTTATTCGCCGCATCCCCTCAATTATGTACAATGACGTCCAAACAATTTTCTTCCCGCGGTGGAATTATACTCCGCTTTAATTACTTCTTTAGCCTATTCGTGGGTCGGCTCTCGGGTGGATATGACCATATTTATTGAAGTTGATGTTCTTAGATTTTGTTAAATTTTGGTTGAGGTTTGTGCATTGATCCCGCAATTATATCAATACGAATAAAAATCACAGAAAACCAAAGGTCTGGACGAAGTATTGAGTTTGGTCACCTCGGAAAAAATAACTAAATACCTAGTTTTTCATGCAATGTCGACGGTTTACACTCTAAAGAACTGAAAAATTAAATACAAAAATGTTTGTCTTGTAATATCTCCCGAATCGCAAAAATGATTTTCAAGTAAGTAAGAACCTCATTTTGAGTTAGTTATAGCTTAACTCATTAACGCCCAACAATTAAAAACCAACCGTTTTTCGTTCACATTCGAACCGTGTTATTATACGTAAGAGTTGGTGCAGAAACCATCACGCAGTTTTTCTTGACCGCTTAATGAATAAAATATAAATTCTTGAAGAAGAATTTAGGAAAAATTTGTTATTCTCAACTAGAAATATAAGATTTTATATGGCGGTTTTAATGCAAAAAGAAAACCTAAAAATGCCTGTTTTCTTTCAAGTTTGATCGCCTTTATCTTGTTGAAAAAGTATGTATATATAATTTTGCTCTCAACCAAAAGTGCATAAAAAGTATATACTTTCGAAATATGCACGGCGGAATTAAAAATTTTAAGATGGCGAATCAAATTTGGCGTCAAATAAATTGGAAAATCTTAAAGATTACTCATTTATTTTGCCCAGTACTCATCGGAGTCGCCTGCATCATGTTAATCGGAGGTTTTTGGGGTCGCTGATTGGGAATTTAAAGTTAGATTTTGACAATTCAAAATGGCGGATACAATATGGCGGATGTAAAATATGAAAATTGATTGATTTTACCGGATTTTTCCTACCTACCCGGAAATAACTATTTTCGAAAATTTATACTTTGCTCACAGTTGCTCTGTGCATAAAGTCGGCCTTAACCCATTACCGACAAAGAAATGTGATTTGACATTTTCAAGTCTCATTCTATTGTAATTAAAAATAAAGCATTTTAAACGAATAACTATTTTCTACTAATTTTGCTATGCTTTTTCAAAATTAGGCATCGTCAAAGTAGAATATTAATATGGCAACGATGTTGGAGTTTAAAGAATAATTTTTATTTCCCGTCAAAATTGGACGTAACCTTTTCAAAATGGTGGGTTTTCAATATGTCGGACATGAAATTTTGAACAACACACAAATTTCTATGAAGTTGTATATGTCAGGGTTTTCGTAGTCGGTGATTATCATTTCGATTTACGACATTGGATTATTACATTCGAAATGGCGGATCTAATATGATGGACGATAAGTTTTGGAAACCTCAATATTTTTGGACAACTGTCTACTTTAGGAGTTTTTCATGGTCACGATTAGGAATGTGATCCTGAATGTTATAAATTAAAAATGACGGATCCAATATGGCGGACAATAATTATGAAATTCCTCAATATTTTTAAGTAACTCCTTATTTTGAAGGTTTCGTCGTACAGTAGTTCCCATCCTAAGTTGTACGATCTGTTCTTACAAAATGGCGGTTGACTGTCCAAAATTATATCCCCTTCCTACCCCTTCTGCCGCGTTTACGGTTATGTTCGTTGTGAGTGTGTATGTGGTACGTGTATAACCGAAGTGTTTCGAGATTTGCCGATCCTTGCTGAATATCGTATGTGGTTTACATGTGTGCGTCTGTAGAGTGTCGCCACTGTCGTCGTGATGCGCAAAACGAACCATCATGGAGGGAGAAAAAGGGAACAGGCTTGTATAATTTTGGAAGGGAGAAATGCTTAACTTTGGACGGCAACTTTGTATGGGACAACTTAGGATGGGGACTACTGTAGCTGATTACGAATGTGATAATGAATTTTTCAAGTTCAAAATGGCCGATACAACATGGCGGACAAGAAACTAGTTTCTATTTCAACTACGCTGTAATTTTTTATTCTACTCTTAACATCGATAGATAGCGCAGATGCGGTAAAATATTGTGTTCTTAACGGAGTTTGATTAGGGTGAGTTATATACTACTAAAGTGAAAAATCCCGATTCTTCAGGGTAGGGCAAATTGTGTAAATCGATATTTCGATTTCCCAATAAAGGCAATGGCACCCCATGTATTGGGCAATAGTTAAGTACAGGTATAGCAATCAATAGGAAAGTTTGTTAACTGACATGGCAGCCGATTGAAGTGTGCATTGCCAAGCACCGATATTACGCGTTTGAAAGCGTAACACACTTTGGAAGTCACAACTTATTCGGTTCCCCGATGTGCAAATTCCTCGTTGACTCAGTTTACCACAGTGTCGTCTGCGAAAGCTACCGCTTCTTCCAATAAATCAGCGGCAGCATAAACAAGAACCCAGTACAACAACTCCGCCTCCGGGTCCAATTTCTCGGTGAATACTCGGAGCGATGTATCATAGGCACTTTCTGTAACTGTAGTGGAAGCTCGCGTGCTTGCAACGTCCGTGGAGGTTCGTGTCAAGTTAAAATTTTCCGAAAGCTCGAAGCAACCCCTGCAGCAACGCCGCGGAAGGCAAAGCGTTCCTCGGTTGGTACTTTCGTTGGAGGTGGCGTGGTGGGAGACCCCTACCGCGGCTTCAGAACCAACATCGTCCGTGGGTGGAACCCGCCGATTAAAGGAGGGGCGACGGAGCTTTCGGTGGGGACGTCGTACGGCGCAACCAAACTGCACACACACGACGCGGCACACGGCGCGGGTTCCCAGCGTGTCTCGGCTGTAACGTCGGACGTTCGCATCTCTGGTTCTACCGGGGCTTTTTCGGGGGTCGTGGGGGTGGGGGGAGTAAGAGCGCGCGGGACAGGAGAAGCGCAGTCAGACAGTCAGGCAGGCCGCCCGACAAGCGAGCAAGGAAGGCAGGCACAGTGCAGCACGAGCAAGACCACTAGATCCGCTTGGCTTACCGACTTAGAGACTTAAGCCGCGGCTGGCAGTCCGAAAGACTCAAACGGCTAAGCCTTACTGTCCCGACCCACCTACACCGTACCGACTAACGCAGCGGCTACCACCTACGACCTACCTACCCATCTACCTACTCCAGCCAGCTTTTTTCTCCGTTTAGTATCGCGCTTTATCTCCCTTCGATCCTCGCGTACCTGGCTCACGCGGGGAAAGTGCTCGATCAGTCTCGTCAGCTGGAGATTCGTGACGCGGCGACGATCCCGGCGATGATCGCCGTCGACTCGCTACCCGGACGTACGGGACCTTGAGTCGCGGTCGCGAGTGAACCTCGTGAAAAGTTGTGCGTCTCCGAGACTTGCCGAGGGACTTACGTAAGCCCTGGATTTTTATCAGTCAGTTGGCCACGGAAAGAGTGCTCTGTGCAAGTCCCGTAGGAGAACGAGAAAGTACCTAGTCGAACCAAGTGCCAAAACCGAGGGCCAAAGTGTATCGTGGGATGTTTAAGACGATCTGGGGAAACGCTCGAGCTTTCTGAGGTTCCGTTTGCGGAAAGGAGCAAACCGATTGAGCGACGGGGTGGATTAACTCTTCCTCTTGCCGAAAAGGCAGCACGACGTTAACCTTTTACAGTATGGATCGCGGCGAGGGCGGGGGTGGCCTCGAACTCGCCGGCGGTGGTGAATTGTGTCTTCAAGATTTGGTAACGGGTTCCGGTACCGGGTTGGTGCCGCACCATACCCACGCAGCCGCCGCCGCATCCATGGCTACTTTACACACCAGTGATCATCTCCAGAGCAGCATGCATCCGCTCGATATTCATAGAAATTCCCATCACGACGGATCGCTGATGCACAACGGCTCTCATCAGATACATCATGAACCTCTGGAAAAACTTAAACGTGGTGAGTCGCTTCATGTATACGCGCGATTCTCACAGAATATCTTTGATTATCTAAGAAAGGGTGTCAACGATTTTTTTATTTCTTCAGAACGAATCGTGGGTGTGTAAAGTTAATGGCATTGAAAATTTGAAATTTATTCGATTTGAATACATCCAGGTAAATTTTCTGTCTGGCGTGTCAAAAGATGTAATTTTTCAGTCGAGTCTCAATTGAGCACTTTTAAAAATACTTTTGAGCTGCTTTGAAAATTATGAATAATTAGGAAGATTCGGTTTTTTCTTTGGAACTTCCTTTCAGATCTTTTACAAAATATTTTTCGTTTCTTTAAGATCATGCACGGATAAACTTTTAATCTTGAGAATCACCGGCGGATTAGATGTTGAGTAAACTGTAAGAAATATCTGTCAACAAATACTGTAAAATTACAAAAGTAACTTCAAATTGTAACGCAAATTTAAAACGTTATTCATTTATACTATTCTAGAGGCGGAATCACCTTTTTACATACATTAACATGTGACATTTTACACCATTTCTGTCATTTTTTTCCAAGTTCATAAGATATATTTCTTGCTGTATATTTGAGAATCTTTCAATCATTTTCGAAAAGATGTCCAAAATTTGGAATATTTCGGCTATTATTGCAATATGCACGCTAAATTTTTACAGTGTTTCGTAAATTATCGAAATGTTTTGAAGCGTTCCTGAAGGATGTATGAGTAAAATATGTTGGAACCTTTCGCATGCGCTCAACAACCAAAGATTCATTAATAACCACTGAAACTGTTTTTTTTTTCCGAGTCCAAAACTGTTTTTATTTTTTATTAAAATGAAGTTAAGAATATTTCAAGGTTTGCCATGAGCTTTGTAGTATTCTGATCGAAAAATACGTATATTAAAAGATCTTGCGCCTTGTAATAATTCAATTAGCATCATAAATGGTGTGAAGTTAATCATTAAAACCTTAACTAATTAAATAGCTTAAATCGAGTTTAAAATTAAATTTAAAAGATAAAATACGACGACCATATTTTTTTAAAACGGGAGAAAAATTCGAAGTACCGGTTAAAATAACATTTTTTGAAAGCTCTTTCAAAGTTATATTGAATGATCACAAAAAAAACTTGGAATTCACAACTTCAACATTTTTGGATAGTTTTGTGGTTTTTAGACAAGTTTCTTGTAAGGTTTTTTTGAAATCATGTCTATTTTCACGCAGACGTGAATTTTAATTTTTTTAATTTATGATGGTTCACCATCAGAAATTTTTGAAAATATGAAAATAATATAATACGTGAAACTCTAAATAAATATTATTCATTGTATATGAAAATTCTAGCAATTATTTAACATTTATAACTAACAAAGAACAGAATTAATTATCGCAACTTTTCTTATTTTTTATTACTACATAATAGATACACTGTTTACAACATTTATTTTCCATAAAAAAATTACGTAGGCCTTCATTTTACCGTTACTTTTAACGGGCTTAAATATGGCTTTTAATTTTTAGCTTTTTTAGCTTTTTCTAATACTGAAATCGCAGAAATTCAGTTTTATTTTTTTTCATTCATTTTTCACATGAAGTAAATAACTACAATTGCGTATAATTTAGTACCGAAATATATTGTTTCTGTTTAAACATTGTTCTACTTAATAAATATAATCACATTCTCTTAAAAATCTTCATTCTCATCTTAAATTGGACCTAAATGTGGTTTGCAAATTTTAAAACAACTGTAACAATTATTAATGATTTTTTGATCATTTGTTAATTTTTACACGGACTTACTAAGGCAATAAAAACAGAACTAATAAATAAACATCGAAATACAGTTAATTCTTTTATAACTAAAAAATGTGTTTATAAATATTTTTCTCTTCTCGTACGAAATGAACCTTTGTAATTCTCTTTTATTAATTTTATGAACTAAAAAATGAATTCTTCGAAATATCTTTTTTGCTATTTTATTGTGAAAAATATTAAGTACACTGTATTTTTTCATAAGGACATTTTTGTATGTTATTGAAGTTGACACACTTCGATAGAGCATTTAAAACGAGTTAAATTCAAGTCATTGTGATTGTACTTGTTAATAGCATATTCTAACTAAATATAGAATTTGACCAAGAATAAACCAGTTTTTGTTAATTAAATACCGTTTTTTTACCGAGTTTTTAATATCATCATTTGTACAAAAAATTCTTAGTTAATTTGACTTCTTTTTTACAACTCAACATTTTAATAGGTATTCAATGGATTTTTTTACTAGCAGTAACGAACGCAAAGGAGTTAAATGAACTAAAAATTTAACTACAGGAATGAAATTTTGAAAGTTCATTTGTCTTCATTTGAAAAAATGACTACCATGTAAACAAAGAAGAATAATGATACATTTTTAGTTAAATTTTGTTTGATTTTTAGAGGAACTTCATATATTCTTGATTTAAGTTCTTTACCGTCGTAACTAAAATGTCGTTGAGGGCCTATTCAAACATTTTGAGCAGTTAAAAGGTATATCAGATTTACTAAAAATTTGTCTGGGTATTTTTTTAGTGGAATTATTTTTTGTGGAGCTATATACTGGCCGTTCTTTTTTATTACATTAGTATATGCTTCTTTGAGTTTATTGCACAGTATAGCATTTTTCGAGAATTATTAACCTGATTGAAAATAGTACAATAAACAACACCATCAGAGTTATACTATCTAAAAACGTAGTTCTTTTCTTTCAATTCCCAGTGGTAGTTGATTTGATAGGTCCTTTTTTCAGTTTACAACATTCAATTAAAAGTAACCGTTTATATATTAATGAAACATGATTTATCAACATTTTTGAAAATCAATGGATGAAAGATTCACCTTTTGTGATTTACATTGTATCAGAAGAAGTTAAAAATATAATGTCAATACTTTTACTAAGAAAGTTTCGATGGAATTATTTATTTACGTTTTGTTTAAATGCAAATCTGCGTTAGAAATTTTTATATATTATACTGACAACGTTTGATGATTTAAATTAAAGATCCCTTTACAATACTACACCAAAAAATATATTCTAAAAAATTATTTAAATGTTATACAATTATGGATATCAACAAATTTTTATGAATAATACTGAATTTTCAAGAAAAATTATCGATCGAAAGCAAAAATCAAGCATTTCATAAAAGGTTGACTAATTCTTCTGAAAAAGTCTAGCAATCCTCTCTGCACCTTTGTAACATTAAGAAATATTAATCTTATGTGAATATATTAACTGTTTGACTGCAATAATACTAAATAATTAACAAAATGAAAAACTTCATTTATCAGGAAATAATATCTATTAATTTGAACATAAAGTAATTTAAATTAATGGTTTCATAAAACAATAGAATGTTTTTTAATTTCATATAATGCTAATTATGACCATTGAACGATACTTCATTGTATTGCGAAAGGATTAAATTTGTATTACATGTAGCAAGTAATAGTGCAAAAAAACGATTTCTTAGTGTTGTCATTGGTTAACTATTAATGGCGAATACGTGTCCAAAATTAATGAATCATATTAATTAATTCAAAATCTAAAAACTTGCATCGTTTCACAATAAAATAATCAATATTCATTATCTACGTTTAAACTGATATTTGTACGATTAACCTATAATACTTTGTGACGTGTTGGCAGCAAAAATAGTAGTTGAAAATAATGTAAATGGAAAAAAGTAATATCAAACCTAAACAATTGATCGCTGGAATCGTGATAGAGAAAATTAATTTCATTAATATTTTATCAAACCTACCATTATTGGGTTATCATTATTTCGTAATGTTTGGAAAAATATGTTTTGAATATAATAATAATCGACTTTATTGCATATACCACTAATAACAATGTATACAGCATAGAACTTACTTAGTAAACAAATATGGATTAAAAAAGGGCGAGACACAGCACCACTAAACTGTTTTGTTTGACCAAGTATTTTAATATTTTCATTCGTTATTCAAATTCAAAATCATTAATTTTTATGACAGATCTATTTTATAAATACTTATAGCCTTCTAAAGGGGGACGTAGTTACAAGAATATCTTAAAGTTTTGCAAGTAGATCATTGATTCTCTCGACGACGGATTGTTTTTGTTCTTCTAGAATATTCGAGAATAGAAACTTTTTAGAATCGTAATTATTTATTACGATCGTTTTGTTCTGAGCATAATCTCAGTCACCTTATGTGATATATGTCTAGAAATTTAAAGTTTAAAATAGACGAGAAGAAATAGGTCGATGGAATTAACGTAAAATAAACATAATAAAATACAAATTCTACATGCAAACGTAAAAGTAACATAGATATGATGCAATGCGACGCTTGCATCACATTTCGCAAATATTAAGGAATTTGTATTATGACTGTAATACGTTCTCGTGCACATTATATGGAACTTCATAAAGTTAGTTGCGACCTATATGAGATGTAGTCAAGCGTCCGGTATTGGAATTACTTCGATCGTATGACACACATTGCATGTACGAATAGGCTCGAAACATGCCGATAAGATAGAAGAAAATAATAGTCATTTATCATTTAATTAAATGAGTTATTGAAGTACACAGTACGAGTCACAGACTATCTTCAAAATATACGGGGCCTTTGCTACTTACACATTTATCCGCATATAACTAGATCCTTTTAGTTAGGTTAATGAAAGTAATTGTTACTTTCTTCGCATTGCCATATTAATTAATATTATATTACACTTCTGCTTCTCTTAATAATGGTATTTTAATTATCTTGCGGCGAATGGTGTAAGTATTTTGTTTTCTGACATTATTGCTGATGATTTCAGCAGGTTGCATCAAAATTTCCATTCATTAATCCACATTTTTTTATTTATTTTTTTTTCACAAAATACCTAATGGATTTGGTATGGAAAATTTGATTTTTGAACTAGCAGAGATCGAGAATATAATTTTATTTCCATCTTGTCGTTGATAAAATTAGGACTACATGAACATAGTGTGAAAGACACAAGTGTTATCAAATCTTTTTTAAAAATCTCCTGTAACCCGAGCGTGCGAGGACTGAGTGGTAAGGCTTTTGTCAGATGCCGGATAAATATAGATAAAGTTTTAGTACCTACAAACCGATAAGAATATCAGTTCCCGTCGCCGTACAAAATTGAAGAAGCGCAACACGCGATACGGCAGGATTCTGTATCTCATGTGTAATTAACCTTACAAAATTGGCAGTCTCTGCTTTTATTTCGGTGTAATGACCTTTGATGATTATTTGCATTTTTTTATTCGTTTCATGTCAAATTTGTCTCCGAAATGAGGGGTCGTATACTTGGTGTACCTTAGACTAATTTAATTTATATCAATTTGAGCATGCTACCTCTTTTATTGCCTCATGAGTAACTGTAAATTATAAATTAATTACTCATCCTCAGTGTTTCCTCTGTAACTCAGTAATTCAAACCTTCGTGTACGCAAATTCTTATTCTGTCGATACATAATTTGTCGAACATGGAAAAAGTTTCCATTCCTCGTCTAATGTTACGACGTTTATCTCCTAACTAACGTTCGGGTATACGGACAAGTGTAACGAGCATTGTGCCGTCATGTGTACAATTCCTCCTATCATTATTTGACGTTATAAAATACGTAAACACCGAGTCCAATAATAAATGATGACGCAATAAAAATAATAACTCGAATCGTATAAATATTAACCGCAATTGTCAATCTACGTTAAACAAAGTTCTACGACTTTATACGACTTGTAAATGTACATTTTTTTTATATCTTCTAGAGTGCGAAAAAGAAAGTATGCAGATGATAAATAAATTAATATTTTATTACGTATTGCCATCGTAATGTCTGATTTAATACAAGACGAGGATGAGATATCTAAGTGAAAAAACCAGAATTTCCGCAATGGGATCATTAGGGGAGGTATTTTTCTAACGATGTAAGTAGTTTTCTGCATGGGCAGGATGCGACCTCTTCGCCGTCGCCACCTGTTTTGTGATTCATTAACTCACCGGCTTATCGGGATAAGGCAGACTTATCCAGGGCTCGAACCCGACACCGCGACTAAACCCGATCTTATTCCAATAGCATCCCACCTATTCCCATTTGAGTTCCAGTTCCGATCTGCTTTCTCTTTTCCTCAATTTGTACGATTATTCAACGATGCCGCAACTCAACTTTGACATTTGCATAATAATCACAAATCAGGGTATTTACAATCATGTAATTTTTTATTTATTTTATATTTATTGCCACTATGCATTGTTTTACTTTTATTCATTATTATTGAATACGTGAAAGTATCATTTTACTTCATATGCGAGTTGTTAATATATTTATGATGATAATATTTGATATATAACTTTTTAACATTACTGTTTATTATGCTCAAACTTTTAGTATTTACATTTACGTGCATATATAGACTTTGCTTCTGATAATAATAAATCTGTACAAGTTCAATGTTTCTTTGATAACTTGGATATCTGTTTGTATTACACTCTTTTCTGTAAAGTATATTATTATTTTTATAAAAATTAATTTAAACAACAAAAAGTAAGTGAAAAACAGCAAACTTGAAAGAACTGTTTACTGAATAGTAAATGATCAAAATTGTATGAAAATCATTGGAGAAAGGATTATGTTTTATGATTTTCCTTGTAACCGAAGAAGGTGATTTTAGCATTGTTTAAATTCTAACTTTTTTACACTCTTGTATTCTTTACTATTATTTCAGGTATCCACCTTCTTTTTGTAACTTATATTTAAAGGAATATGCTTTTATTTTTATGCAGTTTAATAAATTAAATAAACTATCTGAAAATTTTTGTTAATTTTAGTGATATTGTATTTTATCTGCTGTTTTCTGCCCAGTAATTTTAATCCATGCGAATTCCTGTCTGTAATTTGGAGTAAATATGAATCTAAGATTAATATTCTGAAAAAAGTAAACTATTAGTTCGAGCCTATCCAAATTTCGTACTTCAATCAATCTTCATTTAAAAGTAATTTTAGCAAAAAAAAACACACATTTTCATTTGTAATTTTGAATTCAAATGCATTTAAAACATATGCCGAAAACGGATTTTTATTTTTGTATTCAAACACATTAATTTATTTCCATCGATGTTAACGTATTTCTATCCGCCGTTGTTTTCAGTCAATATGATTATTGTCATGAACTTTTTCGTTTAAAAGAAATTGCACCGTTTGGATTGAAATGTATTACATTGTTGAAGAATAGGATTCATTCCTGGTGTAATACATATTGACAGATTCGAAGTACGAATAAGAATGGATTAACATTTTCAATCCATTTTCATCCAGTTCCGATTAGTGGGTATAGTAAATTTGCAGAACACTTTGATATATGTAGGGGAATGTATACATGAGTGGACCACGTTTTTAATTTAGTGTAAAAAGTTAATTAAATAAAGGAATTTTTAAGTCTTGTGTACATCGTTAGGTAGATATAGTCCCTAGGTATAAATTAAATGCATTTCGGTTACTTTCGGCAGTTAAATAAAATTGATTATACATTTTTTAGGAAGGGATGTTTTTTGGTTAAAAAAATTTTTGTATCCATGAGTGGACCACTCGTTCAAATCCCCTTAGAATGGCTAGAAACAGCAAAAATACAACGAAATTCTAATTTTCATATAATAATTTATTTATTTTGAACACTTTTACTGTGGGCAATACACGGAGAAAATGTGAATAAAGTTAAGGTTAACATAAAAAAGAAACTTTGTGAAAAAACCATCGAATCAATCATTCTAATATGTATTTCGGTTTAATACAACACTTAAACGCTACTGTAATGACTTATTTATATTCAAAAACAAAATGTTAAATTACACTCAGAAATTACGCTTCCGCACCATAACCTTTACGCTGTTAAAAACAAGTGGACCGCTTATGGATACAAAAACTGGTCCACTCATGGAAATGGAAGCCGAAATTAAAATGCAAGAAATTTTTTCGTAGCATTGAAATACTTTTAAACCTTTCAGATATGATGAATTTCAATGTTTAATTTACAAGAAAAAATAAAACTTACCTAAAAATAGTAATAAAAATGTTTTTTAATACTCAATTGAAATGAAAGCAAAACTTTGACAACGTTTTTCAACAGGACTTTTCTATTTCGAGCATTATTTTTAATACTATTCTTTGTTTTCATTGCATTAAGACATTATTTATTAAAAACTTGCAAGCAATATTTGGGTGCGGATCGAAAAGCCGACAGTCAAAAAGGCGACACACAAAAAAATAATCACTACAAACAGTCAGTTATATTTTAAAGTGTCGGTTTTTTGACCGTAGGCATTTCCATTGTCGCTTGTTTGATTGTCGATTGTTTGACTGTCGGTCTTTGGACCGAACGGCTTTTAGATTTATCGGTTTTGCGACCCGCACCCCAATATTTTTACAAATATATTAATAAATGTATTAAAATCTATTTAACTGTCTTTTATTTTTCAGGAAAATATTCTCATACTAATTTTTACATAGCAATTACAGTTTTTATTACCTCAGATTATGGTAATGTCCAGTATTAAAAATTAATATTAAAATGAAGATAAAGTTCTAAACTAAAACATTTTGTTAGGTTAACTGGCTTTTAAATACTAAACGAACAGGAGAAAGAATTTAATTCAATTAACCTAATTTTATCTTTAAGTTTCACCTTTAGTAAACAATATCTACAATATTTACCTCACTTCTTTACAACGGAAGTGAAATAAAATTTAACTCCTAACTGTTTTAATAAATAAAATTTTATTTCAAACAAGAAAAATGTTATCACGTTCGATTTTCCATCGAGCAATACGAAATTTTCAAGACTAGTCCTGCTATAAATACACCATTTTTAAGAACATTGTCAATTATTCCTGAGTAAAAATTAGTTTCACCGCCAAAACGTATACTTCTTTTTTTAATAAAATTTACTGAATTTCATTACATCCCATTTGAATTCACAATAGTATTAATAAAAATAAACTGCAGCTTTCTCGTAAATATCATAATTTTGGTCTCGGATGAGAATTTAATTCTGCTGTTCTACAGGCGCTCGTGTTTCATTCTCTTTCCCTAAGGTGCCTCGCCATTTCTCATGGCATATACTCCTAAACGTATGCAGAGAATTTATTTGCAACACAATTGGAAATGTGATATTACCGGGATGTAACGCTGCAACCCAAAGTATTATGCGGAATAAATTCAAAATATCTCGTCATTGTATATCCAAATTCCTAAACTCAATTCAATAATACTCCGTGAACTTGATGAAATACAATAATTAATTAATGATAATAAAATATTATAGCGAAGCAATGATATACACGTAATCTATAAATGTTGTGTATGTCCTGAACTTCTTATAGTAAGATTCGACAGATTCGATTGAGGTTAGGTTAACAATACAGTATTTAATGACATAAAAAAGATTGTAGCTCGACAAATTGAAAACATCCACGTCGACGGTCGGTCAATTGGTCATTTCGGTGTTAAGGTCTTAAGAATGACAGATAAGCTGATTTATTATATAAATGTGCATTTCTGTAAAATATATACCACCCGGTATCGAAATGCGATCAGTCGATGAGGAAATGCTTTTGTTATCAGCAGACACGTGAACGAGTCAGCGATTTGTTTTTGTCCGAAATACCCACTCGATCATTGTTATCCAAAATATTTCGCGTCGGAACAGTCAGTGATAATCAAGTAGAATTAACTTTTCTCGTTAATTAGATCCGTTAAAATAGAGTTTCATATTGAGATATATACAAACAATAAATAATTAATTTTAGTTGAACGAGTGCATACGATTATACTGCATCGATTAATTTGTTTTATTAAATGATATAAATGTAATTATTTCGTAACCCGATTAAATTAAGCCGATAACAACATTAAACATCAGGCTTGTCGCCGACTTAAATTTGATCAGTACTTGTTAAAATCCAAATGAGTCATTTTTATACGCTGTCACAAAAGGGCAAACGACACAACTGTATAATATGCAGAATTTTTAAGTAAAACAAGTAAAATATGTATTTGGTTACACAAGGCAACATGGTTTTGTTGTTCAAAAGTGAAGAGATTTCTAAAGTAATTTTTTTGTGGTCAGTTTTGGAAATTAAAAAATTGCTGTTCGAGTATGGCGAACAAAAATGTATAGTTGATCGGATTCACTTGAAACTTATCATAGATAAATTTTTGGGGTTGATGCTGACCACATTGGATGCACTGTTTCGAATATTTAACAACTGATCCAGATTTGTGATCAGCAATCTCCAAACCAATTCAACAAAACCATTGAAAACTAGTTTCATAAAAATTGAGCTTCGCAAATTTGAATATATGGCTAGGGTATTGTGAATAAAAAAAAATGTTTATGTACATTTTGAATGTTTACTGTTCGTAATATCTGATAGCAAATTCATTTTTGATACGATATTTGCAAGAAAAATGTTCAAAAAGAATTGCATGTTTAAAAAAAAAAACGTGTGTAACTTATTTATTTCAATATTTGAAAATTTGTTATATGCATCATTGGAAAGAGCGGATCTGGGCAAATCAGAAATTACTAGTGACAAATTTTTCTCGTGGTGTTTAAATGCCATAATAAGGTTTCAAACTTCATGAAAATACTTTGTACATTTGGGCGTTTAAGGGTTAAATTTCACTGTCTAGTATAACTGTAACTGCAGAATTTATAAGGCTATGTTTACATTTATTTGCCTTCTGATTACGAATGTTGTAATGAAATTTGGCAGTGGGGCATATTGAAGCCGCTATCTTGAAAAAACGATAAAAAACACATTTCTTCGAAAAATATTTATAAAACGAAAAAAATATTTCTTGCAAAAAGTGAAGATCATCAAAATCTCCATAAAAAGGGTGAGTTTGCATCAGTTTTCTTCGTAATATCAACAATAACAAAATGTAATTAGATTCTTTTACGTTACGCAGGTGCAATCGTTAACTTCATCTACGGTTAATAATTATATTCATAGAATCAACCATTTATAATTGAATATTTTCTTTAGTTTTAATAGAATTATAATTCGTGAATCTAGCTATTATGTGTGATCCTCAAACTCATCCCACCCCTTTTTCATACTAGAATATGCATGAGCATCGTAGTTGTATTTTAAATTTGAGTGATTGAATGTCTTCGAATTATACTCTACTTATTATAAATAATGATTAATACTTCTCTCCGGTTTATTGTCTTTTACGACATTACCTCTGGTAATACAAAGATAACATCTCTTTATAGGAAATTTCATTTTTTTCTCCGAAATGCATTTTTCAAAATAAAATCAAATCCCGTAAAACACGTTTATTTAACATAGAGCGGTTTCAGTTTACTACATCGCAAAATTACGTCCGTAATTCCAGGTGCTGTAGTTATTCTTGCAGTTTTACTAAGCACGCATAACAATCGAATTGATCTTTGAAATTCGAAGCAAATTGAATTAACGATCGCATAGCATTTACTTTTCGTGACAGAATTGTGACAAATCGTCGATCTGAATACTAATGCGTTTCAGTTGGTAAACACTGTTTAAAATTACGTCAATTTCAATAGTCAATATTTAAAATTAATGATGCGTGCCCTGAGGTGTTGCGCATCATTTCGTCAGAAGATCCATTGTCAAGATCAGAGATGAAAAATCCGCTTTCCCCATTGACTTGCGGAGAAAGCAAATATTTTGCCAACGAAACGGCATACGGTCCATTTTGGCGTAGTACAATTCGAGCCCCTGTGTCATTAACTACCCCTTTATATATTATTATATTGGCAGTGCTTCGCCTCGTAGTCATCGGGCGGCAGATGCGCCCAAAGTCAACCCTTGTGCGATCTAATAGTGTTGACAAATTACTTGGCTAGCCGCGTCTCCCCGGGGACACGAACTGCCACATACTTCCGCCCGCAAATGCTCATGGTCGTTTAGGGAAAGATTCACCCTACTGTGCACTATCTCTGCTTCTCGTAAACCCGACTCGGACGCGACAGATTCTCATTGTGCTCCGACGCTTCGTGCTATACATTCCGACTTGTATGTACCTATTCACTTTTTATGTCGACTAAAGGGTTGATTAACAGATAAATGTTGACATTCAATTCTGAAGTTAAATTTATATTAATTCCCAGCCTCATCTGGCTGATTCTCTCAAACGTGACACATTCAGAAATGAGGTTGAGTTTAAAAAAACATTAATATGACGACTCATATGTGAACAAGGAGATGAATGTTTTATGAAAGATAAAGAATGAATGTTTTTTTTTAAATAAATAAATAAAAATTTGGTTGAAACTGATTACTCAAAGTTTTCGGAGTTCGAATCCAATTGATAGAAGAATCTTTTTAATTTTTTTATTTAACGTGTTCCAATTAATTCATTAATCATTTGAAAAGATTGGATTTACGCTTTCGAAACAATTTGTAAGCCAGTATGCCATGAGCTATCGATCCTCCATTTTCAGTTTTAAAAAACTATAATACCGGACTTCAGCAGCAATGTCATCCATATTGAATCCGCCGTTTTGAATACTGAAAATCCAACATCGGATTCATAAACAATGACTCAAAAAACGGG
The DNA here is from genome assembly GCA_030407085.1 of Trichopria drosophilae. NCBI lineage: Eukaryota > Metazoa > Arthropoda > Insecta > Hymenoptera > Diapriidae > Trichopria > Trichopria drosophilae. The sequence goes on from CM059583.1 coordinate 55,376,259, forward strand.
GTGCACCTCAAAATCCCGACAAATCAAAATACAGACATTCAAAAACAATACATTTCAATAAATAGACATTCAAGAACCCGACGTTTCGACACCTCTGATTGGTGCGTTCAAGATATAAAAAAATTATCTCGGGCACGCCATCTTTGAGGTCTCACTGGCAGGTCACTTCAAGGTCAAAAATGTTTCACCAAGAGATTTGATTATTTTGTAGGTCACTTGAAAGTCAAATCAATTTTTGACCTGTCTGTTTTTTAAATGTCTGGTTTTTTACTGCGTGTTTTTTTTAATGTCTGGTTTTTTATTGTCTGTTTTTTGAAGTGTCTGTTTTTTTATTTGTCGAGATTTTGAGGTGAACCCAGAAAACTCCAACAAACGGATCGTATAAAAACGAGTTCATCATTGACTTCCCAAAAATTGCACTTAAGGTCCCACAGTAACATTTTTTTTCGACAACTCAAAAAATTATGGATTCTAATATTACATCAATACATTTTACAAATAAATAATTAATAGTACTCGCGATATTTTATTAAAATAAAAATGGTTCGTTTATCTACCAAAATCAAAAGTGATCCGGTAACGGAGTAGATTTTGCGTAACTCCAAAATATACTATTTTCTTTAGTAGGTGCACACATTTCATAAATAAACAGTTAGTCTTTATAATTTTTTAATAATTTTTCACAAAATATGCTGTATGCCTGAAGTGGCCCGGGTAATGTTTTCATAGTTTTCATTGTTACCTTCATTTCGAAGGGAAATTCGTAGACCAAGCTCTAGCTTCCATTTCTTTAAACTCAGCATGTGTCCATCTAATCAATGTAGACCTAAGATGAGAGAACGTTATTCTTAGGATTGCCAACTATCATTGATAGTTTACGGGCTTCCCTTAGTGATTACGAAAAAATGTATACAACCTTTTTTGTAGAGATCTGAATTCTCTACCTTTTATGTTGGGTATATTTCTAGTCAGACACATCATTTTTCAAGATGAGTGCAAAACGCGGTTTCAGCAATTTTTTTCAAGATGGCGGCCAAGGTTTTGCCGTGCGCCAATTTCTACTGTTATATTCGTTTTCAGGTCTCAAAAATACATGTAAAACAGCTCCCCGAAGGTTTACCTTCTGTTGAATCATGTTTGTCCCTAAATCCAAATTGGAGTTGAGGTATGAGATTGTTTAAATCTGTGAAAGGGTTAAGTCGTTATATTAATACGTTTACACAAAATTTTTGAATAAAGTAAAATAAGAGTAGGTTTTAATATTTTTAAATCTTATTGGGAATTTATTAATTTAATTTGTATGAAAGAATGACAGTAATTAATTAATAAACATCAAAAACTGCAAGTGAATACAAAAATTAATGAGATTGTAACATCTGTCATCTATATATACGAAATCGATTAAAAGAAGTACTTGATATGGATAACAGCATTTGCAGTTCTTGGATGCGCTTAAACGAGACAATGATACCTAATGCGTATTTCGTGCGTAGGGTGCATATTTCTAAAGCTTGTCACGTATCGAGCTCTTTGCATCGGAAGTGATGCGTCGATCGATCGAGTTTGCGGTTTCCTCGATTACACGGGCAATCTGCAGTGACGCCTTTAACCACGGTAAGGGGCAAGGATTCTCATCCTCCGTTGTCACGGGATCAACATAGAAATGAACTGATTTCCTTCCTATTATCTGCGCTGCCGAAAGGCAGATTTTCCAACGTGAGCGGCTATAGGGAGCGTGGAATAAATTTCAGGACAATGTCCGAAGAACCCAACTTACTGTTATTAGATGAAATTTGTTCTCGATAATAAACGAATTTTTTTAACCATCAACTCAATTTCAAAAATAATTTGAATCAGCGATCTTATGACTATGGATTAAAGGGAAAATGTATTCGATAATTGCCAGTTAACCCTTTAATGGCCTGAAATGGCGTTTTTTTCATATCTAATTAAATCAACTATTTCATATCGAAATCAAAATTAAAAAATTGAAAAGTACGTATACTAGAATTTTCGAGGTTGCTCTTGACGGTTCTGAAATCAAAATTGAGTTTTAACCATTAAACATTGGAATATAACTTCAAACTTGAAAAAATTTGCCAAATAATTTAGAAATATTTGTCCTATGAATTTTTTTCGTGCGAACAGTGTATTGGGATTCTATTGAAGCTATAGAAAAATCGGGATAAAATATTTGGATTTTAAGAAAAGCATTCTACTTTTATACCCTAATTCATTACATGACACTTAAGATGGAGGCGCAATGAAAATTTTATTGAAATATTTCTGGAGTCTCTAACTAAAAAAGATGAGCTTCATTAAAATCAAAATGTAAATAATAAAAAGTTCTTAAATTTTTTTTTTAAATTTTCAACAAATGTTTAAAAATTAATGAAAAATTCTCTCGAAATTTAGTATATTCTTAGATGAATTTTAAGCATGTTTTGTTCCCTAACGTGTTTTCGACAAGTTGATAGTTTTTGAGGAAGTGAATATAAATTCAGGTTCTTTCCCTAAATAACTATTAACTTTTGAGAACATTGCAGATAAAAAATGATTAGAATAGATGAAAGAATATACAAAAATTTATCAGAATTTTTTTGTTAAATTCTAAAAATGTGTGAATAAATGTAAATAAAAGATTTCTAAAAATAATGTTTAAAAAATCAGAAAAAAAGTATATTTCTTGGTGATTTCTAAGAACTTTCCATTCTGAAAATAAAAAAAAAACAGTTTCACGAAGTAGGATATATCAGTAAAATTCAGATATTTCATCACTGTTGTCCGCAGTTTCTATAGTATCCCTATAAGATTACTCGAAAAAAACATCATAAGACTACATATTTCTTATTTTTTTTTTAACTCAATTGTAACCTTGGAATCTTTAACAGCGCCCTCGAAAATAGTAGGACAAGTACTTTTTAATTTTTTTGAACTTTGATTTTGATACGAAATACTTGATTAAAAAAAAAGTAATTTTAGGTCTTAATGGGTTAAAAGGATGTTTATTTTCTGTTCATAAATTTTTTGCAAATAATTTGAAGAAATTGGATTGAATCAATCGGCTCCTAACAAATACATTCAAATACATCCGCACGGTAAAAAATTGTCTGGGTTCTTCCCAAAAACCATGGCTTTTGTGATAATCACAGACCGAGAAGTTTGTGTTAAACCCAAACTTATATGTGACAATCACAGGAAAGTTTGTGTTACAAAAAAAGAAGGTTGTGATGATCAAACTGAGAGGTTGTGATTATCCTAATCCTGGTTTTTGGGAAAAACTCAGACAATTTTATTACGTGCGGGCCTCGATTGCCGCTCGGTCTGCAACCCCCACATTGGTATAAAAAACTTTTACGCACTTGTATCGAAAGCTACAATTTCTTACGATTTTTAATTTAAATCGTACTCAAAACATGAAAGATCACCATGTTTCCTAGAAATGTTATTTCCAGAATTTATTTTCAAAGTTTATATGACTCTGATATTTCTTGATCTGAAAAGTACTGACATTTTTATGAAAAATTTTCGAAATAGCCATAGAAACAAAAATTTCAATCAAATATTTTGGGAATGTTTAGAGAAAAGTAATTTTTTCTGATAGTTAAAAAAAATCAATAATACGAATAATAAGGTTGAAACTATATTATACATATTTTGTTTTAACATAGAATAAATTACTTACACTTTTCTGCGTACTGGAACACATTCGAGATAAAATAAAATAGGAGCTTAGGAAAGCAGAAACTATCGACCTTGTCGACATATATGAGAAAACGACACCAGCCGATCTGCAAGAACTAGAACACGATCCGGCCAGTACCGCGTTTGAAATCTTGACTTTACAACGATGGGTCAGCGCCAAGCAGTCTGCCCATACCTGTCACGGATTTCCTCTTCGGTTTTCGAAATGCGATCTTTTTTGGGTCTAGAAACCGGAAAAATGATTTCAGCCCCTCGTAACTTACAACTTCCTTCGTAACTCATGAGTTGAGTTCAAAATAAAGGGATTATCGGACCCTCAAGGATGACATGTCGAATTCGTTGTTTGACTTCTTTCTATTTTTGATAGATAACTAAACTGGAAAACACAAGTAAACAACCATCCACTAAAATCAGAACATTAAAAAATGTCAGTCAATTTTAGAAATATACTGAAAAAATATAAAGAATATTTAAACATTTAAACACTTAAACATTTCGAAGCATTTTAATTAATTATTTGTTGAATTTGAAGGAACTATATCTTTAATTTCAGTACGAAAGTAAGAACGTAAGTTTAATTAATTTCATGAAATTTTCTTTGCATACAATAAATTTTAATTATATTCAAGTATTATCTTTATTGTGTACTTAATGGAATTTGCATTCATAGTACTTAACAAGTAAATATGTATTAATAATAACTCCTTATTCTGTCAGAAGCTCGACTGTACAAGTTCGCCAATAAAATATTTCATAACGAGGCACTGTTTTTTATTAGTTAAATAAAGAAATACAAAATATTTAACTGTATACTGTCGAAAAGTATCAAGAATAACCACGAGGGTGGCATTACTTTAGCTACACTACAGAAGTATAGTATTCTCAGGTTGGTTATTTTTCGAACCATATTTGTGTTGCTTTGGATATCATCTTTCTTTAGAACGTGACAAATCAACTATTTTCAAACAGAAACAGAAATAAAACAATAAATAAAACGATTTATTCTAAGGTCAGTTGTTAAATACCGCCAACACTATATTTGATCAAAAGTCAAATTACGTTAATAAAATTCTCGATTGCGAATTATGCACAAAAACTGTTTAAAAAAGACCATCAAAATAACAGTCAAAAACAAAATTGTGCATTGCCGTAACTGGTTTCGACTGCACAGCTGACTAATAAACGACTTCCTAGGGAAGCCATGGATTAGGAGATTATGGTGGCTGTGTGCTCGACTCTTCCTCTTGACATTCTCTTAGCCGTGTTTCGTCTTCCAAAGCTCACAGGTGCTTTTGTAACGTGTCCGAGCTTTACCTTCACTCTTTGACGTCTCCATGTCGCAATTTGTCTTTTTAGCACTTTAGACATACTTCCACCGATAGTTATGATCCTGCGATTGACATTGCTAAAACAATGAGATACCTAATGCCGATCAGCAATTTTTCATTTATTAGACACATGCTATTTAGTAGCAAGTTTTTGAAACGCTACCGAGAGTCGGCTGTATCTCTATGATACCTATTTATAATATTTATATGTTTTTTTTATCGTAGGTCTATATTAATTTTGAAATTAACATTTTAACTTTTTAAATATTTGGTAGTGAACATTATTGAGCATTGATGGAAGGAATAACACAAATGTAAACCCATGTGCAATGATTCTATTGTTTTTGGCAGATCATCTCTCCTTTTTTTACATAAAGTGTATGTGGTAAAAAAGATCTGTAAAAAACGACATAATGCACATGGGTGTACATTAAAGTATATTATGTATACGAAGAGAAAAATATACGGGGATTACCATTTTTAGATACTACGTACATAGACTGTAGTATACATTGTATAAATAAATGTATCAGGATGTCAAACCAAATATATAGCAATGACAATCTCGGGGGTTAAAATTGATAAAAAGGGCCAGATGTACTGAAACTGACATGAGAGTTAATCTTTCTGATTATAGTTGCGTATTCAAACGTTAATTTTAATTCATAATTAGAACGATTTTGAAAGTATCATTCTCACCTGCTAAAGAAAAAAATGTATGTTCTACACTTACAGAAATACATGATACTTTCATAACCTTATATATGCATAATGTGCCTTGCATATAAGCATATCTTGTTCTTGAACTGAAACAATGGCCTGACGACGACAAGTGGTTGAAACAAATAAATATATTTTAAATTTCTTCACTCGTTAAGATGGTTAGATTCTTTAATTTAACTAACGAGTGGTAAATTCTACAGTGAAGAACCTGAACCATTCTGATTTAAATATATTTATTATTACAAACGGACCGGATTGTTAAATGCCTCCTAATCGATCTAAACATTGCCAATAACATGAAGAAAATTTAGTTGAAGATATTTTCCCTGTGGACGAAAAAATTTGTCTTCTTATTATTAGATAAAAATATTCTAATTAAGTACCATACAAACAAAAAAGATATTTATATCACCTTGGATACTATCCTAGTGTGTAAAAAGAGAATATAACATATACAAAAAAAAAAATAAATAATTGGTTTTACTATGTAAAATGCGGGAACTGGTACAACTACGTTTTTAGTTCGTTCTACTACTTAAATATCAGGCTACTTGGCTACCTAATTTATTGAGGTCACTATTCAGAAAGTAAAATTCAGGAAAAACACGATAGCCATAGCTTATCCTACTAGTTAGATAGTAGTTTCTGTTTAGTAAATAATATAATATAATGACGGTATTGGATAACTTATTTATTGTTATTGTCAATTTTTACCACACATTTCCACCCTGCATAATTTATAAATAAAATACACTCCTTTCCTAAATTCCTTTCAAACCTTTCATACGTTTCATGTCTGAAATTTTAAAGAATTAAATGTAAATTGGAATTACATGGCTTATAAAGCTAATGATAAAACATTAAATGTGGTAAAAAGAAATTATTTGCAAAATCGACCAAGTATAAAAAAGGAATGTAACTATTACACTTTTTTTATATATTTTATATTTCAATTATGTAATTTATTAAATAATTGATGTAAAGGAAATTGTAAAATTAAGAGTCTAAAATTATATTAATTTTAATGATTAAAACATCAAAGTATGGGCAACAAGGAAAAATAACAATTTATTCTCGCGCTATCTTCTATTCAGGTTTTGACATTAACATTTTTGCATACATTTTAATGCAACATTAATCATTAATTTGTTTATTTAAAAAATGCAATTCTATTCTATTTTAAAAAATAATGCGTTATCATATTTTACCACTGGACGCAAAGCAAAATTGTCGAGCTATTACTTTACATAAAGAGCAATTAGTGTACGTACAAGGAAGTGTAATTTATGAATGATACCTCAATTGAGCAAATTTGCGTAAAGAAAAATCTTACGCTTGAATGAGAATCGCTCGGGATCGTAGGGTCTATGTTACAGAAGCCCCCCTTATTTGCACCCAGAAATTCGGTTACCCTCCTCTTGGTGTAACCGAATTGCGTCACGCTAGGTCACGCGTCACTAAACACCCATCGCTTGGCGCCACGTGACGTTTTATTCATGTTTTTGCGTAAATTTCACACACTGCGTGACGTTAGTAGTTTGTTCGGCTTGCACGGTTGGTGTGAAATATTTAGCGATAAAAAATGCTTTATGTTCGCATCTATATATTGCAATAATAAATGTCCGATTGGTTCTCCCAAACAAGTGATGAAGCACCTTTAGAAAATCGGAAAAGCTCTTTCATAATGTGTATCTAACATGTTACTAAATTTTATAATCGTGGAATCTTATTTTTTACGAGATGAGTTGGAAATACTTGTATATTTGAAAAATTAAATGTAGACGTTATTGCTGAGCACATAATGAATTAAAGATCATAAGCATTACATATGATAAAGCACATAACATTTTCTGATATTTCAAAATTCGTTTTGAATTTTCTTTAATTTTCTTTTCTATCAGTTGATATATGGAATACCTTTTATTATTTGACCTAAATACTTCATTATTTATGACATTTTCAATGAATAACAGATGGGCCGATAATATTGAGTATCGCATAAATGTACTGTAAGCAAGTGCTCTTGTTTCTTGCCATTATCGACAATTTGATTATAACATCCAGAAATAGCTGTAAAATGCGTAAAAACTCAATAAAAAGAATTAAATCATTTTTCACGTCCACAGAAAGACTGTTTATGACTATTTCTAGTAAATGTTTGATAGTTTTGCGGTTCGCTGTGTAAAAGTTTTGAATCTTAAATTATTTGTTAGAACAAGTTGACATTTTCATTTGAGGAATTATTGCTTATAAATAACTGCCTACAATAGTTCAGTCTTTGATGAATTGTTTGCAATTTAAAGAAATGCAGAAGTGATTAAATTTAAATAATAAAAAAACAGTGATTAAAAGTATGGTCTTCGCGACTGAATTTTACTGCACTGAAGACAATGTACTAAGTAAGCATTTAGCATAAGCTGTTAAAAAATGATAATTTAATTCAATAAATAATTAACAAACTGAGGTTCATCAATTTATACCTATTTCTCCCCTTCTTCCGTACCTCTCCTCCATTACCTTCACCTTTTATCATTTTCGAGTTTTGACCATTTGAATATGATTTGATGTCAACAACTTGAAAAATTCCGTATAAAGAGATCTGATTAAATTCGATCTAGTTTCAACCTAATTCATATATCCTTTCACTCCCTTAATTCCACTATTTTCAATATCGATTTTAGAAATTGGGAATTGTACATTACATCTTCGGATTTTTGAAAACCCACGGAAAACAGGTTTCAATTTCTAAGTGCAATATTTCGAATTTCAGCTGTTGTAAGTTTGATGTATTATGAACATTTTTATATCAAAAATATAGGCATGTAGCCCATGAACCGATGAACAGACCATGAGGTTGATTTTGAAAAGCCTCCAAGTAGATTTAAAAAAAATGTTGAAGTTTTATAAATGAAACATTTTTAAGGAAGATCTGCGCAAGTTTCCATTGCGATCAAGGAAAAATTCTCAATGGTACACGGAAAAAGCGATTGGTTAGGTCAACAAAGCGCTTAGTGCTCTAAGATTAAAACGAAGATTTCACGAAGAAATAAATTTGTAACGAACCCATTAATTGAAACACAAATCTAATCAATTGATTAATGCAACAATTTTCTTAGTTATCCAAATTAATTTGTCTTTTGGATCTGAGAGGACTAAGTGCTTGCATGGCCCAACCATGGTTAGGTATTAGGTAGTAGGTGTGTATCCTGGTGGATAAAATTTTGAAGGTTAACTTGTCTTAAAAATATACCAATTAACTATACCTCTAACCGAGCAGACACGTTTCTCTCAATAGAGGAAATTAAAGTTCTTAAAAATTTGATGTTGTTGATCGTTATAAGGCGTTTAAGCAACATTATATATACATCCATCATATTTTGGTGATTAATAATATAATTTCCTTGCGATACACGAAAAAACGAGTTGGTTAGAAAAACTATTCATTGGTTGGAATTTGTTGGATGGGAGAACCAATAAATTGGTTAAATTGGTTTTCTCAACTAATTTATTTGTTAGGTCCCAGCACACTAAGCCAGTTGGTTGGGCCATCCAATTAGTTGCTTTTCCCAACCATTTCGTTCGTTTCGTGAAGATATGATCTAAGACCCAAACGGCACAATCCGTCCCGGGATGTCCTGGGGAGCTCCCGAGGACGTCCATATGTCCGCTTTTGGTCCTTGGGAACTCCTCAGGGGCTCCTGAGGACGTTCTGAGATGGTTTTGTGCTGTTTGAGGAGGGATGGTGAATTAGATAGAAATATTAACAGGACTTTATTGTACTATTTAGATGTTAAGGTGCATCTTTGTAGACAATACAATCATAATCGATATGGGGTATTACGAACGATATAACTACTAGTGTTTTAATACTAGAAGAAAGAAGTTTATATCGAAACAGATATAACTCCAATCGTGCACCAATTTTTTATGACATAGTTATGTAGCTTGCAATGATTCCTTGAAAGTATATGTAAGCCATGTAACTTAGGTAAACAAGGAAAATATTTACAAAAAGTTCCGTAATGTAGGACATAGAGTTTTACCAAGTATATTGTAAGAAGTACCGAATTAATATAGTAGGCCTTTTATACGTATTAATAAAAAACTCTATAAAACTGAAGGTCTGGGCCCCATCGGGTTCGGTGTTTCATTCCAGGTCGGGGACCAAGTAATTTCCACACGAGTACTAAACGTATCATTGGATCACACTTGCTGTAGTGAAATATCCGACTATTTAATACCATTACAAAAGCATCTAATATTATAAAAAATAGCTTATTTTGTTCTCAGTATGAATTTTATAACGATAAAAACGCTTTTCAGAAATTGAAAGACATTATTTAAAATTGCTTATCACGTAACAAAATTACGAACTGAGCAAGGCCACTGGAAGTAATTGTAAACAATCGCAGAATATCTCGCGTAATCGAGCAAGAGTATATACAAACATCAGTCACGGGGATAATACCTCAAATTGCGAGTAAACCGTAAAAAATATACTGGAAAACGGGCTGGATCATTGAACGAAAAGAAGACGAAACGGAAACGTCTGACGATGCGGGCATCTTCCACACAGCCGTCTGTGAAATCCGTGCGGCTTAGTGCCGGTTAGAATATATACGTATTTCTCGCGGATAAAAACGCGACGAACAGCTGAGGCGCTCGATCTTCCACCGTTTTCAACTCTCTGCATTTCTCCTTTTCTTTTTTTTCCTTTTTGCATGGGGTACGCAATAACTCGAAGCTTGCGAGGAAAGTAACGAATTGCTGATTTACGGTCTGTCTTGTCCGGGAATTCGCTCGCTCCGTCTTCTATTCATTTCCTTCGAGGTACAAATTTTTCCAGCGGTTCGTGAAAATACCATTTAAATTAATTTTCTTTGTGTGACAACCACATTTAGTATTATCGTCAGTGAGGGTAATCCGCTTGTGTTGTCATAATTTTGTTTGGATTTTATTCAATTTTCTTTGCAATTTCAACATCACGAATTTCATCATATCACTATGTTTATCATATAAATGAGTTTAACATACTATATTAAAGGATAGTCACGGTCCAGTTAGCCTAAAGAATAATTTACCAATCAAAGAATGTTCCTCAACAAAAAAGTGAGGAATTAAGAAACTTAAAATTGGAAATACGGTTATAAAAAATGATTAAAAATATTACATTCAAGAGGGTTAAGTATAAGATTCCCGTCACTTAAGAATTCTGTTTTTATTTGAAGAAAATGTTACTTATTTGGCAACTTTGACTTACTTTGAAAAAATATTTCCACAATTCATGTAAGTATTACGACCATGGCAGGAAAATTTATTTAAATCTACAATCTATCTAGGGCGAAACCTTGGGCCGCGAATTATCGAGTCCTACGAGAATCGGATCAAAAAATACATTATTGGTTACGGGCAAAATATCGATCTCCGACTAGAAACTTCACAATCGACGAAGATCGATAATTGCACCCTTGGCATATAAGGTACTATTTCCTAAAATAAAAGAATTATTTTGATTGGTATAAATTTAAAATTCCCGGAATTAAAACTACGCAAATTGGAAATATATATATTATATTAGAATTATTTTTAATTAATACTCTTAAAAAAAATTGTACATCTGCAATTCCAACGGAGTCGATATAATAATTGTTACAAACGTAACATTTTTTGGAGAATTTTGGACCGTAAATAAATTGTAAAAGAATAAATTAAGTAACATTAGAAACGGTTACTATTATTAACATTTCATATTTTAATTCCAGACGCAGTAAAGATGGTAGCAACATTTTTAAATTCTAAATATAAACAAACGGGAAAGAACGATAATAGTTTATTTTATGTATGAGTTTAGTAATAGTGGCCATTTTTAACGCTACTTAATGTATTCTTTTATATTTACTTACGGTAGGGAATTTTTTCCAAACGGTACTTCTTTTATCCTCCGGCCGTAAAACTCGATTTCTCGGCCTAGGGCGAAACCTTTGTCCTTAAAGAATCGGATAAAAAAATACATTATTGGTCACGGGCGAAATATCGATAATAGCGCCCTTAGCACATAATGTGCTATTAAGTTATTATTTTTACCATTTGATCATAGGTTACGTTCTAGATGAACAATATATTTTTCTATAGGAATGCATCTACTTGCAAAATTCGTCTTTTTTCAATATTATAATAAAATATTTCTTGGTTTTGAGTTGTTGATGGTACTAACCACCATGAAATAATCGAGAATGAAATTGAGAAGTTAATTTTCAAAGTGTTTAAATTTAAAATAAAAAAGAAAGCCTCAGATCACATGTTTGTCAGACTCGGCTTCGCCTCGGCCAACAATTTCATGTGATCTGAAGCACTTTCTTTTTTACTGGCCTAGGATCGTAATATACTAAATTTTAACTGCATATTTGACTAAATTGAACTTTTAACTAGAACAAAAATAGTGAAAGCAACATGGTTTGTTTAACAACAATGTATTTCGTTTTACTACGTTGCCCTTAAATACTCATTGGTAATTTATCAGCTAGTTATTTTTTTTTTCAGTGCAATGCAAATTTGAAGTTATTATTATGAATTATAAAATTCCTGTCTATGTAACTGTACTATCGCATGGATAATAAAACAGATAATGATCATGCTTGGAGAAACGCAGTTATTGGAGATAACCTGAAATATGGTGGTATAATAAATCAATAAAAATAATACAGTATATAAAAGTCTTTATTTTTATTTTAAAAAATAAGGGCACACTTGGTACTTTTACTAATCATCAGTAATAGTAATAATAATAGCAATACCCCCATTTTCCTTATTTTATTGGTATTTCCGAGTTTACTTGTAGTGAAAAAATTATGAAATAAATAAGTACATTGTATAATATTTACAAACATATAAAATCCAAGAGTTTCATTTACAAACTTTATAATATACTCATTAAATTATATAAACACCAAAGACCATGCAAAATCAAATAAATAAAGTTGAAATAAATAAATAAAGTTAGAAAGACTTTTTCAAGTTTTTCAAGTCTGAATGGATATTTTTTCACTATAATTTTCATCGGTTGTATTTTGTGTAAAAAAAACATTTTAAAAAATGTCTAAGCAGGCATATCTGATGTAATATTAACTGCGCTTTCGTTAGAAGGTTCAAAAAATCCAACCGCGAAAAAATATAATATATATTTATTTCCAAAAAACAAGCATATTTCAAATAGTTTTTTTCTTTATACTGTTTTTTCATATTGAAAAAATTTGTTTAGCCGCCATTTTGTATACTTCCTTTATTTTCAAATTGTTACTATACACATTTTAAAGTTCTAATCTCAACGACATGAATTCTTTCCTTCAATCAAGAATTCTGCAATTATTTCAATGTGATAAAAACGATGTAAAGAAAAAAACCATTTGAAACATGTTTTTTGGAAATAATTGTAAATAGTTTTTCACGGTTTAATTTTTCAAAAATCTAAGAAAAGATTCTGATGTTCACTTAAATTTACGTCTGAGCTTGGACATTTTTTAAAACCGTTTTTTAAACAAACCTGTGAAAACTATAGTCAAAAATTGTCGATTTAGAACTTAATCGGGTTTTCAGGAATATCTGATAGTTACCAAACCGTCGAAGTTAGAAGCATACTCAAAATCAATATAAAGAATTATTGCCTGTTAATCATTTTGACACGATTACAGATACAATTTTGTCACTTAAATGTTTGGTAAATAACAATTAATATTTGGCATATTCGATAAACACTTTACGTTGTAAAAATAACTGAATGCAATTATAAAGTGATTATATTAAGTCAGTCATATCATATAAAAACATTATTATCGATTTAGTATGTGTATTTTATAGTATATTTCATTTATATTATAATCTGGAAAGGTAAAGGAAAATATGAAAACCTCTAATATTTGCATCAAAAACTATTTAATATTTATATGAATAAGAAAGCCTTAAAATAGATTAATAATAATAATAATAATAATAGCCATTTATTTCATTTTGAACACAACGGATAAAACATTAATATACGATGTGGATGAGTCGCAACTTTTAACCAAACTGCTTTTGAGACTGACTCATAAATCCCTAAAAATAATTTTTTATTGTGTAAATATTAGTTATTTCAACAATGATAGAAATTTGTACCTATCTCTGACCACTTTTTTAATTTCCGTTTTCGGTCCCAAAAACAGAAATATTATTCGTTAACATATAACTCACTACATCATTATTCGTAGCCATTTATTTTACGAAAATGTCTATTGTTAATATTTGTAATGATTTTTCCCAAAGGACAAACAAAGCATCAACCATCTAAAAGTGTTCTTCGAAATTCTTATTAGAGAGATAGTATTTGAGAAATGGGTTCTTTAAACAATTTCGGCAATTGAAATCTCATCATTGAATTAACTACCAGTTGATATTCCCTAACTTCAGCAATTAATGGGCCGTGTCACTCACAATAACTAATAAAAGAATCTGTTAATTCTAATTTAATATTGAAAATTCACACCGCACCTAACCTAGCATCTAACCTGATCGATTTTTCGTACGTCACGTTGGACAACTTGCAAATTTATTGATGTCATTGAAATACACCCTTCTCTAACACCACACGACACCTTGAAAAAATGCAACTTCATTGTTTGTAATTATATAGGAAAATTAATTCATTTTAGTGAAGTATTGTAATTTCGGTGAGGCGTTTCTTAAAAATGTCTTGAAAACGTGATAAAAATTATATTTCTAAATAAACTGTGTGAAGATACTCGTATAGAAATAAAATATTTTATTTCAAGAAATTAGTATAAAATTAAAATTTGTAAAGTTAAATTCTATCCCATCTATTCGTAGCTTTCAACCAGATATCATTATTAATTAAAATAAATTGGATGCAAAGCATCCTCCGTCAGACTAATGTACGTACAATTGGTTTAATTAGTACAATTGGTTTTTTAAGTATCACCAAGCATTTCGCTACTATTGCTGCACCTAGAGAGGACGTTTCAAGTTTCGTAAAAAGATTTCATAGAAGTAATCCGAAACTAGGTTATATATGCGAACCAACTGGCACGGCGGTCCGGAACTGGATTAAAAACCATGTCGCACGTGAAATCGAACGTGGCTCTTCGTTTGCGCAAAGGACCTATATTTTCGGTACCGCCCGAACCAAATGAAATGTTTGACACGAAGGGTCGTAGGTTCGACACATCCCGCCCCAGGAGTTCCGGGGTGTCGTATGAACCCAATTGACTCGTGTGGTCTTGGAGAAATTCGGAACGGTCTTTGACACATAATCGTCCATTAACCCGGAACGTCTTACGTGTTAAGTTGATGTTCTAATACGAGAGGGAGAGTCATTTTTGGAGGGTGTTCGATTTTTAGAAGCAATAACTCCTCCAAACGGAATCTCATTCATTTTCACGTTCAGTTCGAAGATGAATCTCAGAAATTAGATAATAAACTCTACACGTCCGGAAATTAATGCGATAGGAACTCCTTAATAAGCAGAAAATATGTTAATTATTACTTAAAATTTTTTTAATTAAATAAGACATAAGCTAGTATACGAAAAGATGAAAATTTCGTTATTTGTGATAAAGCAGCTTGAAATATGCTGCAATATACTTTTTATTAATGTTAAACAACATTGCTTAAAATTTCAGCGAGAGAGTAATACATAGCAGAGAAATACGCCATTTGAACTATTTCGAGATGTTATTTCGGTTAACTAATTATTTATTTCCTTAATAACTAATCAATATGATTATTAAAGTCCTTTTCTTTCTATTCCGTGCGCGAAATTCAATTTCGCACACTTTTTTAGTGTGGAAGTGACCAAATTGCGCACTTTAAGGACTCACGGGGACAAATAAAATAGCATACGGGCGAAGTAACTGACTCTCGACAGACTGACAAATAATCTACTTCGCGCGCTTGTATCGTAATGCACTATTTTATTGCAGGTCATAATTTTGGTACATTCATTTTCTGAAAATTTGCATTTATTTAAAATACAGATTATTAAGATATATTTCGAATTTCAAGATGTGCTATTGTATACAATTATACTGCAGTTGGTACTTATATATTTGCGATAATATAGTTGATTTAAAAATAATAGTTTGATCTTAGTATTCATTTGAACACTTTTTATTATACATTAAAATAACTTCAATGATACACGGGAAAAAATGAAATAGTTGAGACTATTAACTAGATAGTAGGATCAGATTCATTCATTGTGTTGAGTTAAATTTACTATCTAAAAAGGGATCTCTACAAGTTATATACATAAGCCTGCTATTTAAATAGTAAAACCAACTAAAAAATGTAGTTGTTCCAGGTCGTACTAGGTAGTATAACCAACCATTCATTTTTTCCGAGTAAAGATGATTTTCCGAGTTTATTACGAGTTTATTAACGATCACAATTGTTTGTTGTTTTGTTAATCGTAATGTTATAAAGTTATTTCATTCTAGAGGTAATATAATTATATATAGTTATATATAATAACATAATTGTTATTCACTTAATCGTTAAGTCATAAAGTTATTTGGATTATTATTCATTGAATTACAAAAAGTTGTTGAAATTCATTTTTCTGACTCTTATTGTAACGTTTTCTTTCTACTTTGCATACCCTATTAACCATGAATATGTGATAACAACAAAGCTGCGAAGTTAACCGATTCACAAAATAATAACAAAAAATAATTAGAACACTTACAGGATACTAATTGTTCACTAAATAATAATTTTCGAATATACAGAATAGTATATGTATAGTGGCTAGATATTTGCTTATTTTTATATTAATTGTGTAATTTGGTAAAATAATGAATACAAATTTATTTAATTTGACAGATTAATAAAATATTAAATTCTATATATTGACATTATAAAATGATCTTTACTGAGCATCTTGATAAATGTTAAAAGCGAGTTACGAAATGAAAGGCTTCGTAATACAATGCAATATCATCGTACGATTTCGATTGAATTCATATTAACAATGATACGTTATGTCATATATCTTTTTGATAGTGAGTTATTTTAATCATATAGGGGAGACTGGGGCGAATCGGTGAACTCAAAATCTGAAATTAATCATACAAACTACAAAACTCATATTACCTTAGCTTTGTCTTTATATATCATTCACATTTGGTGGTATGGCATTTCTGTTTTTGTTAACTCACATGCGAATTTCAATGATGAATGTATTCTGTACTCCTTAGCTTACAATTTTTTAGGTTTGCAGAACATTAAAAATGTCTACGAATTTGTTGTTTGTACCAACTAACGTTTACATATTTTATGAATAATTACTAATACATTCGTAGGTGATCAACATTTTTTAGGTTGCATACTTTGCGAATAGAGTTATCCATTTTTAATAGGGAAATATGTCTTAAGGCAAAGTTGCACAACGTTATTTTTTTTATATTAATGATTTTCACTTAGTTAAGCTTTTAAATGTTAATGTTAAGGAATTACAAGTAATAGAATAATAATAACAACAATTAAAATTACAGAATAATAATGCAATTAGCGTTATAATACCTACATTCAGACAAGATTAGTTTAAATGATATTTATAATCCCAAATAAAGCCTTCTAACAGTCGATACTACTTTCGTGCATATTAGTTCCCTCCCTACTACCTCTTTCTGTCCGCAATAAAATGCGCAAATATACAAGATCGGCGTTAGGTAATAAAACGAACTTATTTATTCCTGAATTTATTGAATCACTAAACACCAATGTGAATACACCCCCTAAACATATAAATGAGACGTTATTTTTCAAAAATGCCCAAATTACAGCTTACGAATACGATAACATAAAATTTACCAATCAGAAAACGTAATACGCTTAATATTCTTAAATGCAAAATCAAAATAATTTATTTAATTCCAGTTTATAAGCTTTAAATGTGTATTTTTAAGAAAGTCCATTCTTGCTTCTGTATATGGATATTGACTATATTTTTAATTCATTTTTTATGTAAAATTCAAGAAAATATTCGTATTTGTAATAATTTATTAGTGTGACTATTTTTCAAACTCGTATAAGAATTCGGACTGATTGACACAGATATGTGGAATTAAACAAAAATGCGCCGTTTCGTCCCAGGCTCCCCTATGGTAAAGCAAAATCATAACGTAGTAAATAACGAATTTAGATTTCATAATATATTTTATTATCAAATATACCATTTTATTAGAATCGTCTCGATTATATAGTAAGCAACGTTTGAAGAAATAAGACTTTAGTAAATTCAACCATTATTATATGATATTATACAAAATATTATTATATAGTATGCTAATCAAGAAATCTGAAATTAAATGTTCATAATCCGTTTTTCAAGATTGATTGATCGATTGATAAAGCTTCTAGAATTAAATTCGGCGGTGTTTTGAAGTAAGAAAGAAAAAAATACTAGAATTCTATTGAAGATAAAAGAATTAAATATATGAATTTACGAAAAAAGTGAATAATGAAATCGAACATATGATTGATTAAATGGAAATGGTTAAGTAAATATTCAACATTTTTAAAACAATTCGACTACAACCCAGAATGCAAATTTCATTTATATAGAAAAATTATTTAGACTTGAGGGGATGTAACAATATTAGTTATGATCTTCCATAAATGATCGACATCTCCACTGAACTGACATCGATCAGGCACTCCATGCACTTCAACCAATTAATTAATTTTCACCAGTTTCAAACATCCGGATAAGATGAAAAGGCCTTTATCCCAATTCGAAATTGATGCGATACTTGACCGACAAAGAAGTGCTTGTCGAAATAACAAATTGCCGATAACGAGGTCTTGCGTCAAGGTTCGATACTACCTGCAGCTTGCACGCGTATATGAATCCCTCTCGGGACAATGTCGACAAGCTGCCGACAGTCCTATAGAGGCCTGAGCAAACATCAACCTACACTTTGAGAATCATATGTACGCACAGCTTCAGCCAGCCACTTCACACACACGTGTTCCAAAACCTCCGGAGAGTATGACGAAAAGCTCTTCTCGTAGGCAATCTGTTTGTTTCTCGAAGATTATCACTGATCCGGAGACGTTGCGCAGGCGAGGAATCTATTCTACAAATTTCATATTTCATTGCCAGGGTCGTTGGTGATCGGAGATTAGCAGGACAAATAAACAAACACTGTAACCTACAACAAATGATTTGGTGAACGCAGTAATTCACTATCTTTGTTGACAACCCTCAGAAGTGATAATATCATTTGTTCTCTTTTTCAACAACATACCTGCTTGACAAATTGGAACAATTTTTATTTTCGAAATTTAATTTTCGACATGCATCGTCTAAGCAAAACACTATTATCCCTATTGAAACTTATTTCTTTTCAGAAAAGTTGACTTAAACAAAATTAGTTTACATTTCAGAATTTTTCTTAAATTTCGCTTTTAACCACTCATATTTCGCAACATTTTAAATTGTGCTGATTCAACACATTATTTTATATTTCTCCAATCGACCACTAATGGATAATATTTCCTCAAAATAATACATTCGTAGGAAAAAACATGACAATTTAAAAAAATTATTTTTTTCAGTAACAAAATTATACATGAACACGATGAAAGTAAACAAAGGACAATATCCATTGATAGCAGAAGTGAATTATTTTGTTGTTCTGGTGCAAATACGAAATAAATTAGACAAGAAGTAAATGAGTTCAAATCTTATTTTGCAAAAATTAATTTAAGATGATGTAATTTTTTTCTAAGTTCAGATATGAATAAATTACGAAATATTTATTTTTTGTCTAACGGCGAAAGTGAATTATAAGTATAGTCAACCCTTTTTAAGTATTTTTCCTTTCAGCGTGTCGTATAGTTTGTATATTTCTAAGAGAAAAACGATTCGTAGTAATATGAAACAGAAAACAAAATTATAAAATTGACGCGAAAATGCATTTTAAATACGGGACAATAAAATTCAAAATTCTTATGCGGAAAACCCGAATAAATGTAAATAAATATATTAATCATTTAATTGTATTAATTTTTAAATTATTTTCATAATATGATTAAATTTCTCATTTATATGATCATTTACTTATTCGCGTATCCAATGATGACCATCATTTAATAAGAATCTACTACCTTTACATTTTTTCAAAATCATCTATTTTGAGGAGGGTGCGTACATGATTATTAAAATTCGTTTTACAAGGTCAACATCGCGATAATTCTTTTAAATAATTTGGAATTAAATTGAAAAGCGTTTTACGTCACCACCTCCACTAATACACGAGTTGCGTTTGCAAAATAAAAACGGTAATCAGTATACAGATGTTAATTAGTCATCGGTCAAGTCTAAAAGGTAATTTTAAATCCATTATGCATATCATTAAAATATTAAATTACTTAAATTTTATCCGTTCATATTCACTGGAAATTGATTTATATTTATACAAAAAAAAATACTACGTGCGTGGCAACATTGTAACTACGCGTGATATTACTATTTTTGTTCTTTTAAAAGTGATAAGCAGAACAAGATTTTAGTAAATAATTTAAACTTAACACTTGATATTGGTGTATTTTACAATCAATTTATGAACAGTTTTTATACTATACTTAGAAACAAGTTCATCCATTAAAAACCTAAAAATTAATGTTCATTGTTTTTGGATACAATTTTGGAGAATGAAATTACACCAGACATTTAGATACAATGTAAGATCAAATTTTAAACACAGACATAAAAGAATTTTCATTTCATAGCAGAAGATTGTCCAAAGGGATGATGTTCGTATTAAAAAGCAAGGTATTTTTAAGAAAGAAAAATAACACAGTGTTATACTGAGGTGTTACACGATGCTGAAGATTTAAGAATAGTCGTACTTTTTTCCACGTTCAGTAATTTCCAACAAAATGTGTCGCTAATATTTTTATTATTAGCTTTTAAGCCTTAAAATATTTTAAAAATGTATTATATCAAAATATTTAAGCCAATTTCCATGTTATCGATTATAAAACCCACGAAATTAATAATTGGTGAAACAATGGACTACCTGCATTCGAACAATAGACAACATTTCTCGTGGAATTGAGATACAAATGTACTTACAGTAACCTAATTTTTTAAAATTGCAATATATTAAATTACGAACTGTAGGTATTGAAGATTGAAATGTTTCCACGTTTGTCATTTCACAGCATTATTTGCCATCAACTTTAAAATAAATACATTAAGGGTGAGCATGATGGTAAATATAATAAGATGCGAAATTTTATTTGTATACAGCAATCTAATTAAAAGTTTAGTCTATCTCTCAATCTATATGGAATAATGACCATTAGCGTGATTTAAATCTTAATTACGTCAAATTATAGAATAGTCATGAATGTTCATGAAAATGAAATAAAATTCATTGATGGAAATGAATCGTGGTCGATTACAAGGAAGGTGATAATTATTATCACTCATTTCTCCATTATATAGTCTACGATACTATTCACGACTATAACATCGTAATGGGATCGAAAATATGAATGAATGGAAAATTAATAATGACCGAGTATTTCCTTAGATTTTCAACACAATATTATTTTTATTTAATTGCTTTTTATGAATGAAAATCTTACATAATTTCTCATAATAAAATGTAATAATAAGATATAAAAATACATTGTGTTCTGATTTTATTAAATGTAAATCTATAATATTAATTAAAGTTTATGGCAACATTTTAAATTAACACAAAACTTTTAATATCTAAGGAATTATGACAATTGACCATTATTAAATTAACAAATAAGTAATTTACATACTATTCTTTTGGTATTAGAACATGGTATAACAAATATTAAAAATTTTATTTATTTCTTAATAACAAATATTTCTATTTCAAGTGTGTATTCTAATATTCTTCTAATAATATTTATTAACCACATTCAATTGAATAAATTACTAATTCACCTATTCAATCGTTAAATCAGGTAGAAATACAAACTTTTATGATAACATTTGACACCAATAACATTTAAATTAATTGTATTTCATTAATAAATCTGGGTGACATGTATAAATGAATCGACATATCTATCTTCAACTATTTTTTAATCATAGAGTCTTTTTGAAAAAGCGGATGTAATAAGTAATTTTTGATAATATTATGCTTAATTACTTCACAGAAATTCACATTAAATTTATAAATACGATGGAATAGATAAATAAAAAATTATACAATTTCTTTGGAAGTAACAATTTATAATATCCTACATTAATCCGATCCAATATTAACAACAACAATTATGCGTAGGACATGCCTTTGTTATGGTTATGGTAGAAAAGTAGTTTTTTTAAACATAACCTTAAAATGCATATTACAAGTTCACCCTACGGTACACGGAATTCAGTGAAGCTTCATAGTGGCGCAAAAAAATGTTAAACTTGTTCAGTATTAAATAATTATTACGCTAATTGATTTTGTAATTCAATCTGACTAAAAGAAATACTTCCTCGAGTTTTTGATTCATTTCCTTTGTCTGTACTCCGGCAACTTATTTTATATCTGCTTATCATTATGAGATCAGATTGAAGACAGTCGGTAACAGATGGAAGTGGAAATATCCGGAGTACTTTACGCACGTAACGAAAAAGCAGACCTCTGCAATTTATGAAGATCTGTATGTTTTAAAAATGCGTATGGGCTACTTTTATGTCTGGATAATAACATATTCAAATATACGCATTGAAAGGCAACTCTATTTTATTATCTGTTAAATCGATTATATTTTCAAAAACCCCATTTATTAATGACAAATTAGTTATATATCAACCGTCTGAGATAACTGATAGTGATAAAATAGTAAACACGTGCCTGTTATTATAAGAAAAAATGATAGGTATAAATGGCTTAAAGGGAAATAATTGAAATTTTTACGAAATGAACGGTTTAATAATATAACATTTATCGATTGTAAATTATAAGAGGAAACGCGTGTCGTAGTCCCGTTATTATACATACACATGTTTGAGTTATAACTAACAATTGTTCTGAAATGTTCGAAAAAAATACATCAACGAATAACAACAATAGTTGCACGAAACAGATTCCATGCGTTCTTAAAAGTGGGGCCATAAAATACATTATTTTTGTACAATGTCCAAAACCGCCCACAAAAGAAATAATTTAGTAAATGGTTGAAGTATACTGCATTTTAATTTCAATAAATTTTTTTTATTAGATATTAGAAAGTTAATGTAATTAATCTACAGTTTTTAATTGAATTCTATTATGTTTCGAAGTGAAAATAACTTTTCGAAAATTAACAGAAAAGGAATTTTCAGGCGCATTTTCTTATATGTCGGGAAAAATATATAAACCTTGAATAAGACCAAGATAACCTCAAACCCTTGAAAAAATATAAAACATTTTTCTCTAGTAAGAAACTTATCAAAAGTTTTTAAATTATTTTTGGCTGACCATTCATTGCCGTTTTCACTTATTATTTATAGTTCTAGAGTCATGCATTTCAATATATTTTCCCTATGTTTGCATAGTGTCATTGTCATATCATACGGATCATATCCCATGGTTTTTCTTTACTTTATATACAAATTTCCTGTTATTCAACTGGGCAAATGGTCAGCTGCGCTAATTAATTAATACCATTCATTCTAATCAATAACTTATCCCAGGTCGGGATATTTTCCGAGATTTACAAAACTCCAAAACAACTATTATAAAAATACAACTAAACGCGATAACGTATCAAATATTTTTAAGAATGTTGAGACCTTGATGATATTTTTCACTTACACAATGTATATCTATGTAATAATAATTTATCAAGTCTAGCCTGTCGTCATAATGTGGATGATATTTTTATGTTTGATAAAAAATACATTTCGAGTACAGCGAAAAAATCACGATTTTATTACACGGCCATTTTCTCAGTGAAAAATGTATACTGCGGCATTTTTGGTCCGCCTAAATCAGAAAATAGAGATTTCCATGTCGGATTAATATATACAAAAAATTTCATACACTGAAACGTAAGTTTCAAAGAAAAAGTCGGAGGCGACCGGCTTACTTTAAAGCTTAAAAATAGAACTAGATGATTCAAATAGTAAAGAAGGCAAACAAGCAAATAATTTTTTGGTGCATAACCTCTAATATTTCAAACTTCTGACATGATGCACCGATTTGAATACAGATTCGAAACACAAAGTCATACAAATTCTCCACTGTAAAATTTTATTGTACCTTTTTATGAGAACAATTAAGACAAGTCTTCAACAGCTTATTCTATTCGCTTTTATCAATTAGTATCTAAAGCTAGATTAATTTTCTCACATCCCAATCCCATTTAGGTTTCAAAATAAAACCCTTTTTTCTTATAAAATGATTATCATTGTCGAAATCTCGTAACGTGACTGAGCGTAACTGTATAAAGTTATTTATAATGTATTCTAATAATATGTCACTAAACATCACAATCATCAGTCTATTATAACCACCCGGTATTTTGGTAGAAAACACAATAAATTAAGTCAAGAATATAAACAATTCTGGTGAACTTCATTTTAAACAAATTGTCTTCCAAATTTTTCAAACTAAAAAGAGTGACGTTCCAGGTCCGAAGTGTCTGAAAAGGCTTCGCGGTATTCTGGCAGTAAATCAGCCAGAGTTATGCGCCGACTAATCGTAAGCTCCCTCGTTCCTCCACCGCGACATTCATCGAGGAACCAAATATAACTAAACGAAACTTAAACGACCCGACCGATTAACATCTCAGCCACGCGACAAAGTCCCGACAGCTACATTTGACATATTTTTTCCTACTCGCTTTTTTATATTATTCGGTCTTAATGCTACTTCCTCCATTTTTACGGCTGCCTCCCTCGATCAGTTCCACATATTAAACGGGAACCGCCTCCTGT
This sequence comes from Trichopria drosophilae, assembly GCA_030407085.1. Taxonomy (NCBI): domain Eukaryota; kingdom Metazoa; phylum Arthropoda; class Insecta; order Hymenoptera; family Diapriidae; genus Trichopria; species Trichopria drosophilae. The sequence goes on from CM059583.1 coordinate 55,400,970, forward strand.
AACTCAGATTGTATCCTGCAACAGTAAAATGTCAATTAACGGACTTAATGTGATACTTCCTATACATTATATGTGTCCGGCTATTATTTTTGGACACCTTTCTTAGTATAAAATTTGAACAATGTGAAATTTGATTGGTAAAATAATTGAGTATACGGGGATTAACGTCTCTATTTTCGGCTATAAAATCATTTTTCGTTTTGGACTTGATTTTGCTTCATTTTTTTTTATTTCATTCTTCCACTCTTTTTTCGAGCCTTTATTCATGACTAAAATTATAGTTGATGAACTGCCAGATTGTCGTGAAATTAATCGCAACGATTTCGAATACATACCAAAATAACTGGATTGATTAATAGAATCTTTGGAACGCTGTGTCAGGTAAAATGAGTAAAAAGAAACCGCGGGAAGACAGACGACTCGACAAGATTTGATAGCGGATATTTAGACTTTCTTCGGCTGAGTTAATATATACAACAGTCTCGTGCCTTAACTTATTTGTATTTAGATCGCTCGACATTTCGTAAATTTAGCAAAATTGTTCATTTACAAGTCAGCCATTTAGAAGCCGACTAAATTAATAATTTGTAATATTTTTATGAATAATTCCGAAAAGAAAATGTCGAAATACATATATGTAAAGTAAAAATTGATATTTTGTCCTTTATTACACTGACATCCCTTAACTGCCTATAAACGATAATGCACATTTTCATTGTAAATTTCAGAATGGGCGCAAAACGACTTCCGGGACGAGACGAACAATGGCTTGGCGAGGCTGGACTCTGCCGGCCACGGAACACACACCCCCGGAGGCAGCAACCCCGGAACGCCAGGTACCACACCTACGACGCCCTCAGGTGGATTCTCAACAACGCAGTCACGAAATCGCCCGAACAATGTTCAGCGGCACGATGTACGAAAAGGTACTGAAATGTCTAATTTATTATTCATACCCATATGGTGCATTTTAAATAGAATGGTTGGCCATAAAATATCGGTGACATAACAATAAATTTGAAGCGCGACTAATGTACGATTTATTAATATCGGAAATAATAGATTGAAATAAGAAGTAAAACATAGAAGGATACACTGTTAAAAATACTGACGACAAAATTAATATAAATGTATATGAAATCATTTGTATATGCAAGTATATTAAATTTAAGATACATGATTATTTTAAACTAATATACGCGTATATTAAATTTTATGAAGTGAAACGTGAAAAAAACGCGTAGCCGCGTAGGGCCGATATAAATTCAAAAATCAATTTCTCGCAAACGAAGCAAAACACGATTTTTAAGTTTTTTTGTCACATACAGTAAGGTTCAAAGTTTATTAAAATAATTTTTCTGTATTTTTCGATGGTCCCCTTGGCAGTTACAAAAATTATTTAAGTACATATTGTTACATAAACAATAGATCGGCAATATTTCTTGCATTGAGTTTAATTTTATTTTAAACTGTAGACATTTACTTACAACTTCCATTTATTAAAAGAAAAGCGCTAAGCAGTTACGAATTAAAAAAAAAAGTCCCCAAATTTTGAATTGGGTATAGCTTGAAGAGTTTTGAATTAAAAAAAAATGTTTGGTACGACATTATATTTCATTGAGAACTACCAATAGACAAAATTTGAATCTTTTCTGATACATGACTGATCCGTTTCACGTGGAATGGTTCATATCGATGATAAAACTTTGTTCAAAACAACTCTTTAGACCCAAAATCTTCTATCGATGGTAAAAATCTTGTTGAAAAGAGGTTTTAGATTTAAAATCTTGAATCAATGGTAAATCTCTCAACAACGGAAGGTTTTGAACTAAAAACCTTCTGCCGATGATGAAACTTCAATTAAAACAAAAATTTAATTGTAAAATTATTTGTTGATGAAAAAACTGTCATCTGAAAAAAATTTCTGATCTGGAATTTCTTATCCAGGGTAAAGGTCTTGTCGAAAGCAGTTTCTAAATTTCAAATCTTGTGTGCATAGTAAAACTTTCATTGATAGAACTCTTCAGATCCGAAGTCTTCTGGCAATGGTGAAAATTTTGTTGAAAGAGAGTTTTACAACTAAAATCTTGTACCGATGGAAAATCTGTCACTATAAGCAAGTTTTAAACGAAAAATCTTCTAAGTCGTTGAAAGAATATTTCAGATCTAAAATTTCTTGACGATAATGGAACTCTCACCTGAAGGCAGTTTCTAAACTGAAATTTTGGTGGGTGGTTTGTCTGCTTTTTATTATTAAGTACAGTATTAAGTACAAAAATGTGTAACTGTTTGTACAATTTAAAGGAAATACGAAATATCACAATACCTCCACTATCGCAATTGCCCGAGTTGACCCTACCTTACCGACACTCGAGTGCGATACATGTATATTAAATATTTAATATTTGAGTATATTAATTTAAAATTAAGACACCGTATATTAAGATTAATTTACATGTACATATTAAAAATGTATTAACTTTAAAAACATTTTTAACAGTGTATAAATTTTATTGATAAAATGTTACGGACCAGTAATGTAATTAATAATTAACAATTAAAATAATGGAAACATTTGATCATATAGGTGTTAATGGCGCTAACGAAATATCTGTCTAGGAAGATCGAACGCTGCACCGGTTGGCAGCACGACAAACGCTGTTTGTAAATCAAATATTAAAGGGATTTGCAGCAACAAGCCATGCTTGCAATAAGGAGAACTCGTAAAATGAAATATCTCTAAAGCTTTAATGTTTCTGGTTAACAACAACCAAGACAGATCTCGTTTCGTTCCAGGTAATCCAGGATGAAAGTGAGATCTCGAGTTACTTTCTTAGGCAAGTTGGATTTACTCCTCGAGTGTCTAAGTCAGTCTAAGTCGTTTCGCGGTGCACGAGGCTATTAGGACTCATTGTTTTTAATACGGCACTTTAAGACTTTAACACGAATATCAGGCTGAACATAACAGAGTAATGAATAAAGTTGGATTTAATGAGTAATTAAATAAGTAACATTATAGCCGACCGTTTTAGGTTAATTAGAATAAAATTTTACATTTATGTTATTTAAATAAAACAGATACTATTTAGGATTAAGTTTGTGTTATGTTTGGAACAATCATTAAATTTTGTTTTCAAATTTTAATGATAATAATTATCTTAAAGATCTTAATAATACTAATATTATATTAATTTTGCTTTTTTTTAGTATAAACTTTAGTGATTGAGAATATCTTTTATCAATTTTTAGCTTAATTAGGATTAACTATTTAAACAATAATTAAATTACTGCTAGATTTACATATTATTTAATGATTCATAACTGTGTAGATTAATAACAAATTTTACTAGCACATGAAACTTTAGTAAGTAGCCTATAAATAAAAGATAAAGTTTTATATAAATAAGATATCATACCTTTTTCTCATTAAACCCTCGAACAGAAAAAATAGTCATTATTTGTAGCCACGTTTTGTTTGTTAATTATGCGCTTCTTTCCAACCATTATAATTGTGGTGGCTAAACAAAATTCAGATAAATTTGAAAAAATGGAGGATATATCACATTATAGAATCATTTAAAAATAAAAAATGTAAATCAATCAGAAATGATAATTTGTAAACTTAAACTGAGCGAATTAATACAGATCGAATTCTAAATAGACAAGTTACTGTATAATAAGGTTAACTCGATATTCAATAACATTTTGTTTATAAATGTATGATAGTTAATGCAGGTTTTAATTAAATAATTAATAAGCAATTAAACCGGCTTATGCCCTGCAAAAAAACTAAATTTTTGCAGGGCATAAGCCGGTTTAATTTCTTATTAATTATTTTGTTTATAATTTTCCATATGTATTTTATATTCATAAACAGAATTGTAACGTTCCAGTCATAAAGGCAATATATTCTCTGAATTTGAATTACTAAAAAAATACTAATATAAAATGAAAAAGTGGTTACCATAAATTAGTCAATTTTTCACTAACAAATAGTGAAACACCACATATTAGTAAAATTTTACTAATAGACGGGTTGATTGTATTCATCTAATAATAGAAAAAAAATGTGATAGTAGTTTTCCACATTTATTATCAAAAACTATTACTAATTGAATGAGTAACCCACTTTTCGTTTAAGGATTAGTCGTTTTATACTAATTCAAATTTAGAGGATACAGAATTTTTCTTAAAGAATTTTTTCATAATTTTGATAGCGGCCTTTCTGTTGAAAAAATATTGCGACGTTCTGTTTCCTTCATCATCGAATAGTTCGGCAACATGTATATCTTTGCAAGAGCATTCTTCATGTTAATCAAAATGAGAAAAGAAATGATAGATACACTGATTCACGTAATCGATACCAATTGATACAAAATCATAAGCAAAGCATAAAAAAAATTAAAATATTTTGTTAACAACATTTTCATACGGAATATTCAATAATCCATGATAAATAAAATTGATAAAATAGTAAGAGTACTTTGTAACGTAATTAACCCATTAACGACAGGAATTACATTTTTGTTAATTCAATTTCAATCAAGCATTGCGCATCAAATTCGAAGGTGAAAAAATTGAAAGGTACATTGATGTGTTATTATTTCCAAGTCGCTCTTCAAGATTCTGAGGTCAAAATTGAGTTTCAGCCATTAGGGATTCCAATACTGCACCAAATTTACAAAAAATTATTAAAAAATTTTGAAATATTTATTTTTATGAATTGTTCAACTATCGGAGTATTGAGGTTTTACCCAAAAATAACAAACGGGCGACGCTCAACAGGATTGCTGTTGTTTTACAGTCTAACCAAATATTCGAAATGTTTTAAAAAATTTATATAAACAAATTTCTTAAATTATAATTTTTCAAAGTATGGTAAAATGTCTGTATATTCCTTGATGAATTTTAAGAACATTAAGTTGTTAGCATTTTTTTGAAAAAATTCCTAGTTTTTTAGTTAGTTTGTCCACAAATTTTCCAAAGAACTTTTCAATGTAAAAGCTAAAAATTCATATATTTTCTTCACATTTCTTCTGAGTTTGTAGAAAATCCCAATATTCTGATAGTTGGAAAAAATTGAGAAGAATAAACATTTTCTAATTTATTGACAATTTGTCAAATCTGACACCATGTGGAAATTGCCGACAGTTGAAACTCAATTTTGTTATCTGAATCTTGAAAAGCGGCCTCGAAAATAGTAGGATATGTTTTTAGTCTACCTTCCAATTTTTTCAACTTGATGTGAAAAATGTGATTGAAATTGAGGTGATAATCATTACTTTTTGTATAAATTTAGTCGTAAAGCAACTGAAGAAACAAATATGTTCATAATTTTGTCGTTGGTCTATAGAGATAATGCCTAATCTGATCTTTCAAATACCCAATATTATGATATTTATTAAAATATTTCGAAAATACGGAAAATTAAATGCGTTTTTATATGATGTGTAAAAGAACACTTAACACTTAAGCAACGAATTTATTTAAATATGTTAATTACCGTATCTGTTTTTAAAATCGTGATTGAAATCAACTTCATGAACCAATTTCTTGTTGTTATTACATTTTGTGGAAAATTACATAGGGAAATCTGTAAATAACTTACCACAACTAAATACAAGATTAATTTAAAAAAAACTAATTAAATCGACATGAATCCAACGTAAGATCAAGTTACTTGTGAAGTATCTGAAGCGTGCCATGGCGTTATGACATAAACGAAAAATCACGCCTACTTATTAATTGCTACACAGATGTTTCTTTAATTTGCTCGCGCCCATATTGTAATGTACCTACCGCGCCTACTTTACTGACAATAATTTTGGCAAACATTCGGAATAACTGGAAAAACGATTTCTGTTATGATTTATAACGTGACATCGGTGGATTATTTGACTAGAATGAATATAACAGCGGTCATTTACAATTGGCGAAATTTGAAAGAAACACTATTATTAATGGACTTTAAGGGATGATCGAGCGCTCAGTTTGATGGGTTTTTGCAGCCATCGATCTTGCAACTGTCGATGTAAGGGGCGAGAATAGATCGATATAGAAGGGAAGTCGAAGTATCGAATACCCTCACCTGTCATTGTCACAATCGTGCCGCAGCGCGGGCACGCTCGATACGTGCACTATATATCTCCGGTAGTACCCAGGCCAGAATCCGCATACGTGGTCCTAACGCCTGAGATTACTCGTCGAGTGACTCGAACATTGTGATCTATGGTCGTCGCCTCTGCCGGACTGAGGCCATTATGAATTGCCCCTACTTCGACGACAGAGTCATTTTTTACTTGTGATGTTGTGATTTGATGAATGAACGATTCGTCTCCGTGGAAAACGGTCAGATGTAGGGGTGACAAACATTAGATCATTACTATCATCAACTGTCCTAATCAAACATTCAACTGCATTAATCTTTTTTAATGTTTTGACTGACGATCTTTTAAATACTGGGTGTAAGATAGGGATGTCGAACAATTAGCAATACTCAATGCGTGTATATAAATATATGAATACAAGAAAATGTACTACTTCGTAGAAAATATTATATAAATATATTTCATTTATTATACGATTAAATCCTGTGATTAAACATACAAAACTGTTTTTTATCACATTTGCTTTAAACGTTCTTAGTTAGAAAGTAAGTACTTTTACCAACAGTTAAAAAAAATTTACCAAACTCTATTAATAAACATTGCCATGGAGAAATATGTGAAAATATGAATAATCATTAGAAATCTCATGCAGTTCCTTAGTTATTAATATAAGAATTACTAATATGCAAGTAGGGCTTCATCGCCCCCTCTTCTTCTTTCACCACAAATAAAATAGAAAATATCCTGTTGAAAATACAAGTCTGGATAATGATTTGACCGGAACTAAATCCGTGAAATGTCGAATTTAGATGATAATCAAAATCTTAATATATCATCATGTAAATTGACAAGTGTGTACTTCATCAAATACAAATTACTCTTCATTATTTTGCCAATTTATTGTTAATAACAAATTGCTGAACATTGGTATTAAAAAAAGTCACATAGGTTTTTTGTTTGCAATATAACATCGAACCTCACTAGTTTCAATGCAAAAACTTAGTAATAATCGATCTCAATTTTATAAATTAATTAACCCTTTAACGCCCAAAGGGACCATTTTTTTACAATACTTTTAGTGATGTACAGCATCAACTTAAAATTATTCACATTGTTCAAAACTTTCACACGTAAAAGTACACGTACTTGCAGAATCCGGTATCAGAATTGTCGAAGAAATTGTTAATAAAAAGTTATAAACAATTTTTTGGAAAAAACCATGAATTTTCGAGGAAAAACATTCGTTTAACCAACATTTTCGAACGAAAAGAGTGCTCACTTGTGTGTCTAACGCATTCAAATTTGGTAAATCGCGTGTATACTTACTGTAAAATAGTTACTATACCAAAATTAAACATTGCGGCCATCGATGCAACTCCTTTTCCACCAAAGTTTTTTAAGAGGTTCGTAATTTTTTTTCTTGGTTAGGATCGGCTAACGAAAAAAGTTCTAGGACAAAAAATGCTTAGAATTTACCAAAAAACATATGTGAATTTTTTCAGAATTTTTCTTAGCCATTTTTGGATGTTTGGATATGATCATTTTTTGAAAATGCACCTGTCGTCATATATTCAAACTAACATGTATAAAGCTAATCTTGACGAACGCCAAAACATTAAGCTCTACAACCTAATATTGTAAATTACCTGGAAGGTAAAAAGATAATATAACACAGATCTTGCTAGTATTTATAGGCACGCTTTGTGCAAACAACAATTTTTAATTCAATAAAAAAGTGCTTAAAATTGATCAAAGAACACATTATGAATTTTTTTATCAACCTTTTGTTCTATAATTTTTTATTAACAATTTCTTCGACAATTCTGATACCAGATTCTGAAAGTACATGAAATTTTACGTTAGAAATTACCATTCAACAATTTTTTGAGCAATTTTAAGTTGAAGGCGTACATCATTGAAAGTATTGTAAAATAGTGATCACTTTGGGCATTAAAGGGTTAAATAAAATAAATAGTAGGCAGAATCACTATAGCAAACCCTTTAAAGATATTCGCAGAAAACTCATTTTAAACGAATCTTTTGTACGAAAATAATACCACCAATTTTATGCACGTCAACGGAAAATATCCCCAGATCGAGACCGATATTAAACGATACGAGACCTAGACGACATGTTCGGTAACAAGATTATTTCGAGACCACTGTTGATTGACGATTCGAGATAAAAAAATAGATTATTGTCTAATAGTATAGTATTAACAAAACGACTTCAGGTTTCAAAATTCTATGTACCAATTGTCCTTGAGCAGAAATAGTCAAATAATTTCTGTCAGCATGTGAATTTATTAAATCTTGTTATTTCTAAAAATCGCTTCCATAATAAAAATTATAATTTTGGGATTTTAAATGAAAAATTTATAATACATAGTTATATGAATACAAGTTGAAACTCCACTATCGCAAATTTATGATAAAATACACCCTAGTTTCAGGTGGTCGTACGCCAGAGGTAAAACACGAAATAATAGGAGCAGTGCCGATATCACCTCAGCTATCAGGAGACTCGGACGATAAAGATGGGAAGAAAAGTAAACGCCAGAGGCGGCAGAGGACGCATTTTACGTCGCATCAGCTCCAGGAGTTGGAAAGTACTTTTGTTAGAAATCGATACCCCGATATGTCCGCAAGGGAAGAGCTAGCCATGTGGACTCAACTTTCGGAAGCAAGGGTTCGGGTAAGTAAAAAATATGGCTTTTCTTTGTTATTATTTCCTATCAACGATCTATTGGTATTTGTAATAATTCATCCAGTAAATGAATATTAATTTTTTCAAAAATGAAAATTTTGAGGTACTTTACATGACATCTGCAGTACTACGAATCAATTGTAAAAAATTAATAGTTTTAATCCTTTGTAAATCCGCAGTTCCTACATTTGAACCCCTTGATATATGCGATGATTTCGTTATTTTTTAATTAAAAATGACCCCCTTTCCTCGGCTGTCAAAAAAAAATAGGGATATTGTGTTTATGCGTAATAGACCAAAGTCGTCAATCAAAAGAAGACATTTCTCGCTAACGAATACAAAAGTAGTGTAAAAAGATGAAAATCAGCACATTGCTAAACACTAATTTTCAGAAACCAATTAATTAGAATTATGATTAGTTAACAATCTTTTATTTTTCCTATTCAGTAGTCCTTCTCTTATTCTAATTTATGCAGTCTGGTAAGATGCAGTCCTTTTTCTAATTTTCTCATCTCCTCCACTATTACATTTGATGTTTCAGTGAGTGCGGGTAAATATCAGAGTAAACGAAGATACAAAATTAAAATAAGATAATAAATTAAAATAAGGAAAGAACTACTGTATGTACCTGTCAAATCCCTAATGACAATGCCCACCTATAACTAAATTCATTAGGGATAGCTGTCAAGATTCAAAATGAAACAGGTAGCTAACGAATAATGTCTGAAATTAACTTGTATTTCATTGTATTTCAGTCAGTTTCGAAAGCACATTCAATATTATGGTTTTCAATTACACAGTTCAAAAATTATATGAACATCAATCTAGCAAACACAAAAGTAACGTCTATGTTTCAGCCTTGTAGCAGTTACGTATAAGTAACGGTGACATAAATATTAGATAAACGTTACATTTTGTGTTTGCAGGGAAACGCCTAAAGATTGCGATTGCAATTAGAGCATTTGCGCCCAAATGTATATTAGTAAAAAACGCATTATTGATTTTTTTAATAGTTGCCCCAACTATTAAGTACAAATAGTTCAATTGCATGCATTATAAGTAAAAAGTTTCTTATTTTATTCGACTGATCTACCTACGTGACATTAAAAACACAAAAAAGCGCAAATCTTACAAAATTAAAGTAATTTGTTATTTATTATATGACACAACATTTATTAAATGACCAAAGAAATAATTTAAATTGTCCATAATTTTTTTTCACAAACAAATTGTGAATTTTGTTGTACTCTATTAAATGATAATAATGAAATTATCTTATTTTTGGCTATAAGAACATACAATATAATGTAAACCTAACCTTTATATCATAAAATTTGAAGAGTTTTATAATGAAGAGATTTCAATGTCAGGAATAATTTTATCGACGTGTTGTCGTCTTCGGCAGTGTGTAATCCAATTCGAACGTTAAAATAATAAACCCTTCTAAGGACTGACGAACGTTAATCTTCATAGCAGACAAGGACTAGCAGAGTATGCTACAGTAGCTGCATTGAAAAGTATCAATTACAAAAATAATAACCCCACATACTAAGTGAATGAGTTAATGAATTCATGTGAGATCGTACTGTTCTTGACTTATACATCTATACTTTAATTGTAAAAACAATATTATTACTTATGTGTTCGTTCTCTTCTAATTTTAAAATTCGCAAAATTATCATTTAAACCTTGTGTCTAAAATCATTTATCAATCATATGTCAATTTGTAAAAGTGTATAGTCCTTTGCAGTTTCAATGAAGAATTTTTAATTAAACGATTATTACCATTCATTGAAAATGTCCGTATGATTTTAGATTTTTATGCGAAAAGTCATATTAAGTTTTTGATGTTGCACTGAAGTTTTTTTATCAGTTTGTCCTGATGATTACTCATTCATAATTTAAGTTACAAATCAATGCTGCTACTATTTCTTTAATTTTTACATTTCTTTGCATTTTAATCGATAATAAGATATTAAAGGAAAAACAAACCCTGGACACCCTTTGTGAAATTGATGACAATTACCACTCTATCAATGCTATATTGTACAATTTTAATGAGAGTAACGATTAGATAGCAGATGGAATTACATTAAAAATTGTTTATTGTAAAAGGAAGCCTGAAAATTACAGAAGGTGATCTGCTGTAATAAGCAAATGACACATTGCTTATTGTTGTCAATTAAATTAGAAAAGATAATTCCCTGCCATCAAACTTTATTAAATGTAACCCTGTGATATCCCGTACATATTTGAAATAAACATTCCCTACTAAAAATTTAAATATATATCATGTAATTAAATCCTATTTATGTGATATCACATGTCTATCAGAAATTGTACCAAACTTTAGGCGCCAAGTTTTTATACTGTTTGCAGATTATGTTAAGATGTTAGTATAATGTAACTGGGATCTTAGAGATCTTTTGACGAAGTATTCAAACGTTGGTCAGGTCTTGAATTTCTATAGAATCTTGTATGTATATGGAGACAAAAATTATACCTGACACTATCTTTTCCTGGACTATTGACGTTTCAGTTGTTTGTTAAATGTACAATTCTATTTGCTACCAGTGAAAATTAGTTTTTTTTTTGTTTTAGGCAATACGTATTTGATACATGCAATTTGTTGAAATTGCTATTCGATATTACTAGACAATGAAAAAACAACAGTTGCACACCAAGGATCAATCCTTGGAACAATTCGAATTATTGGCTCAAGTTTTTGCTTGCTCTGAAGGAAAATCTAATTTAAAGGATTTTGTATTGGTTATTAAGTTGCAATTAAATAGAAGCTTATATTATTTAACATTAATGACTCAATTATTTTCAAAACAAGTTTTACAACAAAAACTGTAAATAATTTAAACATTTTATTAAATGTAATTCTGAAATAGCTTAACTTTATTTTGTCAGTTTAACTAAATGTACGATTTGAAAACAAATTAGCGAATATGTTAAATTATTCGCTTTCTAATTAGATAGTACTTAACTCTATTATCTATCTGTAAAAAGTATAACACAAAGCTGCAGAGAAGGTTAAGTTCCGTGTTGTATTAAATAACAAAATGGGCTTGTTATGGGTTGTCTGCAGAAATAACCGAATTTTTATACCAGCAAAGTTTATAATAATACATGAATGTGACAAATACCATCCCAGTTTTCTTATAAAATTCATTTATATACAACCAACCTAATAAATTCGAATAGTATTTCTTATAACATTTTGTTTGTTTTAATAAAGAGAATAAAATTTGTTATTTCTTTATTACTATTAATCCAGATTATCGGAAGAATTCATTTTTAGTAATACCACATCCTGTTTCTCGTGAATTAAAAAGGTTTGAATGCATTATCAGGAAATATTATTACAATTAACATTTGTAATTCTTCCTATATTTTTCACGTTAATGTTATCTGGCATATTCATTACTGGTAACTCTTAATCAGTTGTCGGTACAATATAAACTCGCATGATTAACGATATATATATAAAAAGGATATCTTATTACAAACTACAAAACATACACATTTTCGTACATTTAAATCGAAGCAAGGCATTTGACAGCAGAGCCAAATTCATAAGTCCAGCAGAAAATAGACAATGGACATTTAATAAAATATCCACAAAATATCTCAAGAAATGAATGTATCTTTAAAAAAAATGTTTACAGAGTATTGCTTATCAATGAGGCCTTAAGGGTTGGCGAAGTATCCTTATAGAAGTGAAATGTGGAAATAATTACATAGCAAGGGCCACACTTTCCCCCTCATTTTCTTGAAATTGCCTTGCCACACGTCAGACATATAAATAGAGACATATATTAAGTTCAAGAAATCGAATATACGCAGCACATTCAGTATACGTAGGATTTTATTTTTCGGTTTGATTCGGACTTGTATATAGTCATTTACGTTTTAAAAAAAAAATGTGGTAGACTAGTGTTCATGTAGTTAGCCGATTCGCGCGCATTCGCGAGGGAAGCTTTGCGTTGGTAAGCCTCTATGGATTTATAGAACCACACACAGCGTCCCGTTCGTGCCACGACGTTATACGCCATGTACCAAAATTCCGCAAATTCTCTTGCTCAAGTCTCCAAACTAGACCTCATCTCATCGAGAACTTGGACGATTTTCCAAGTTTATGTTGCTTATTAGTCAATATTACCATTTTTCCACAATATACTTGAATTTAACAATAAGTCATTTTCAATGAGACATTTTTGAAAATTAAAATTTTGACTATCATCTCATAACCAATGAAAAAAAGAATTTGCATATGGAATATTATCGTGTCCATGAAACTAAAGATATTGGATATGCAAATAATAAATTTAAATTTTGGTGGGTTTTATCCTGCAACGCAATTGGTGGTGATTGCATCAATCAAACCATCTGTCGGAAGCATTTCGATTCCCGAGCAGGCGGCTTTTTTGAAAAAAACATTTTTAAAGAAAAATGTTAAAAATGCTGACTAGAGATGTTAATTCTACGAAAAATATGAAAAACCCGAAAATATATGAAAAATTAAGAAAAAATAACGGGGAATTTTGAAGAGCAGTCGGCAAATACCAGGGTACGATCCTGGGACCTTTCGATTTCCGGTCGAATGCTCTATAACCAACTGAGCTATATTTCCCCACATCCCTCCGTTCTGTTAATTTTTAATTAGTCCCATGTTTCGTATTTCTTCATATTTTTCATATTACTAGTATTTTTCACATATTTTCGGGTTCTTCATATTTTTCATAGAATTAACATCTCTAGTCAGCATTTTTAACATTTTTCTTTAAAAATGTTTGTTCAAAAAAGCCGCCTGCTCGGGAATCGAAATGATTCCGACAGATGGCGCTTGGAAAATATTTCAACCATGTTGAAATGTTTGATGATGCAATGACCACCAATTGTGTTGCAGGATAAAACCCATAAAAATTTGAATTTATTATTTGTATAATATTTTCCTGCAAAAGAATTCTATTTATTGATATTGGATATGGTTCCGGAGCAAGAAGATTTCTTCTATTAGCCCACAATACAAAGCAGCATTGTTGGGCATCGTGCAAATTGAATTGGGTATGAAGATTCAAATTAAGCTGGGTCTATGCTTATGAACGAAAATTGACCAAAATGAAATAAAACAATTAGTGTAAACGAGTGAACTTTAATGTTCATTATCATAGAATTTGGCTATTATTAAATATCTGACAATAAAGTTATATTATTATCGAAATCCTAATTCAAGGACAGTTGACAGAAATAAGTACTTTTCCATATGTGTCATAAATGTATTTTGATATTATCTTTTTTAAAGGTGTCATTGAAATTGGAAGAAATTTGAAATAAAAAAGACACGCATCAATAAATGCAGCGAGACAAAATCTGATCATCCGTCAAAAACGAATGGAAAGTCAAAGACATCTCTGCTGGCGACAAATCAGCGATACGTTCGCCGACCACTGTTGAGCGAATAGAGCAGAATATAGCTGGATGGGACGAAAAGCCGGGAAAATATAAGTGGGTGGGTTGGTGGGTATACGTATATTCCTGCAGTTATCTACAAAGAGGCAGGCGTATGTTTCGGTCGGTGGCAGCGGAGCGGGCTGTCCAAGATAATCCGCTGGTGATTAAGACCATAAATCCATCGGCGGATTAGTATGGTTGCAACTCTCACACCAAGCTCACACGTTGGTGCAAAGCTTGTACATACAATGCTATACGCGTCGACTTTGCTATTATGCACGCACCTTTCGAAAGGATTCCTATAACTGGAACCCAAGAGGCTCTAAAAGAAAAAGGATTTCATATTTTATGCTACTCTTCTTTTCTTACATAAATTGAGTATCATAATGTTAGTATTCAACAGCGGATGAGATAATCTAAAATCCATTACACACAAAGCCAAATACTCAGCTTGAGATTTGTCCGAGATAATTCGTAATCAAAGTACAGCAATCATTCATATTGGATGAAGAACATATACCAATATTAGATTTGTAAATTACAAGTACCCTGGTAGAAAATGAGTCCAGTTTTTGGCCAGTTTCTGTATTGCCCATGTTAAAGGTATAGGAAAACTGGGCAATGTAACAAAAAACTGGACAGATTTCTACCAGGGTAAAACATTGCAGATTAATTTACAATTAAAATGTATTTTTCACACTTGATCTTGCATCAATATTAATTTAGGAATCTTTTAAAAAATTAAGCAGAATAAAATCTGATGTATTAGTTTTGTGGTGGCTTCGCATTGGAGAAAATTCATTTTTAAATTCGTTCTACGTATTCTTTTTAAAAAAAACTGTTAGTACATTGTCTGTCAATATTCCTTCATACCGTCGTTAGGCGTACATTACATTATTTTGTAAGTTGTAAAGCCATATTATAAAAAATATCAAATTAACCCTTTATAGGCTAGAGAACCATTCTTTTCAAGATTTAATAGCAACAACCTATTTCAAATTTCCATGAGCTTGGTACCATACAAATGAATTACCACTTTTTCAAACAAACATTTGTAATCGTAATAAAGTTAGTTAAAATGTTAACTAGGGATATGAAGTTATGTAAATAATAACTCTAGGTAGTCTTGCATTTTCAGTTCTATCAATAAATCTAGTGGTATTAATAATTATCCTCGATACGTTAACTTATCAGCGCTCAAGAGTATGTTTTGTTGTTTTAAATCCCAATAATGTTACCATCAGCTTAAATTCTAATTGCGTCAAATTTAAGAAAACTTGTCCGAAATACTAAAATATTTATATTTATAAACTTTGTTCTGGCAATCATAACATTGGAATTATTATAATAAGTTAAGTATAAGCAATGAAGAGAAATTATCTGTTATTTACATTGGTTATCGTTAAATATTTTATAACTGCGACAAATTTTTTTTAAGGTAATTTAAGCAATTTCTCACCCAAAATGCGTAGACTATTATTTGCGTCGAAATTGGTTAGTTTCTGGATTGGAATCAGTAATAATATTGAAATCAATAATATTGGAATCACAAATAAGTAAATACATATATTATGATTATATAACTCACTGAGAAAAAATCCATAGTTAAATTGACTATATCACATTGTTGGAAAAATATATTTAAATCTACTATGAAAAATAGTTAAATTTACCACTTTCATAGTCGATTTTACTATAATTTTGTTACACCAACTATCTCCTTGTAGTTAAAAAAATCAACTACGTAGAATGATTTAAATCAATCTCTCAAATGTAGTTAAAATAACTATAATCTAGCGTGGTCCTCATTTCACACTATGTCTCGTAGTACATCTTTATATTTACTATTAGTCATAGTTTACAAAAACATATATTTACAAAAATCCATAGTAAAGGTTGCCGCACCCCGTGTGTTTTGATGCCGCCAGGTGGCGACACAGTTTTTTTTTCTTCCAGCCCGTGGCTCCCGTTATTGAAGTGGATTTTCATTTGGTCATAGTAAGGTCCGCTGGGCGTCAAGATATGATAATTCATAATGCATGTCATTTACGCACGTGTATCTATCGACTAGTTACACGACATTGAAATTTGTATGTATAATGGAATTGCATAATGTATTTTTTAACTGGCTAGAGTGTGACATTCACAAACTTAGCGCAGTGTTGATTTTTTGTTTTTCTCTTTATTTCCTTGTTTATCTTAAACAAAGAACGAAGGGAGAAAAGTGGACTTTTCATATGCTATGATATATATAGTTTACAAATATTTTTAAAAAGTAAATATTGACTCCTTTCCATATTTTTGATGACACTTTCTCTCAGTGAAGGTAGTAATTTTCTGAAATTACTATTTCAAAATAGTTGAGTCTATTTGTCTATTATGATAAGTAGCATTTTGAATCATGAAACAATAGTTTTAACTTTACTATTTCAGAATAGTTATTTTAACTATTACCATGCCTAGTCGTCATTTCATACTATGATTCATATTAAAAAAATGGTTATTCCAACTACTTTTTTTTCTGAGTGCAGTGGTCACATCTAAATGCACAGTGTATGCATTGAATATTTATGGAGAACCGGTCAGTTATTGAGTTATTGGTGGTAACGGAACTGAATATTTACTTGTATCTACACTAAATTTTTGCGGTGTGTTTTTGTCACTTTGGAATTCGGAAAGCTGGACTACATAAAAAAAAGTATTTTGGTAATATATCGCATCCAAATATATGCATGCGAATGTATCTGCATGCAAATTACTCTCAGTGGCGTGAAAAAAAGAAAATAAAAATAACATGGATAGGTTGATGTGGAAGGAAGGATTACTCTGGATCGCTCGATTGCATAATCATAGATAATCACGAATAAACGAGACAACATTTTCGAACGAACGTGTAACAAAATTTGTCTCGTCGGCACTTAGTGGTTATTTCCATCCAAGTTACACTTGCGTGTTTATTCGGTCCAGCCCGGCAAACTCCTTTACACATATAAACATATATATGCATCCCCGGCTCGAAAGGTCAAAGGGGTGCAACGTCACGTATATAGAGATATTATTCCCGCACGCGTTAACGGAAATACGCGAGGGACCGCTGGGTGGCCATCGGGAATATAGGTGGACACTAACTGGTATATGAGAGTGAGGATTACCAATGTCATCCGTATTCGGCGGGTTAGCAGCTGTCAGCGACCAATGCCGTCGGTCGGCGTATATATCAATTATTACGCCAGCGACGCACTCTCCGGGCATTTTGCTCGTCGGATGCACCCCGACGTGCTCCTCTCACCAAACCGCGGATGCACCGTGGTCCATTTGCATTCTCCGATGTGGGAGTACCTTCGTGCCATACTATGTCACCGTTAACGGGTGACTACGGCTCGCAGTTCGCCAGCACATTCGTTTTCATATTCAGGGTAAATAATGGACGGGACACGTAGATTCGTTGTTTTCCGGAAGGCCCTGAAGACGGATCATTGCGAAATCAAGGAAATTAACTTTTTTTCTATTAATATCTACGATTTCAGTACCTCCTGCGAGGGCAAACATTAATCACGATGTTTCCCCGTGTTGGTAATATGTTTCGAAAATTGGAATGTCACTTCTCCCTACGTTACTTTTTGTATTTCTGCCTGTCATCTTCTCGTTCGTTGAATCTGACATTTATATCACCAATCTTGATTGATTACCAATTGTCACCTTCATTTTCTCCTTGTTTGATGATCTTTATTTGACAGCATATTTATTACTCGTTATTACACTCTGTTCCGTGATAAGAAACCTGAATGTCGATGTATTTAGCTCAGTTTATTGTTTCATTACATGCAGTTCAAAATTCTTTGTTCCTAAATTAAGAGTAATGTATTCTATAACCGTTCATCGAGATTCATTGATTTGAAATTTTGTGCAGATACGAAGAATTTCGAGAAATTCTTCTGTTTATTTTTTTTATAAAGGGAATCGATTTTATTAGTGACGGAGTTCTTCCCAACAAACGAAAAAGAATTAAAACGAATTGAATACGTTTTATTTCGGTTTCATGACCACATTCTTTGAAATTTTTTACGTTCTAATCCGATATGCAGTAGCCCCTGTCCTATTTCATCTCGACCTTATTCATTCCCTTGCCTAATTCACGAATATTACTCGTCCAAATTCACAATTTCTCCTCCGTTCCTCTCCCTACTCCAAGACCCTTCACGCGACTACAGTGAGAGGGAAACAAACAAAATGCAGGGCGCGCGCATGTGCGAAGGCAAATTTGCAATGTTGACGGTGAAAAAACGTGCCTTGGTAGGGTTACTGAAGTAAAGTGAATTAGGAGAGGGGCCGCCATTTTCTAAAAACCAACCGGGTGAATTTGGAGAGGGACCACTGTAATACGTGAATATAAACATAAACATAACCTACAAAATATTGGCTAGCAGTTTTTACATGAACACACGAACTAAAATGTAATAAATTTCACCGGAACTAAGTAATACGTGAAAGTAAACAATGTCCATCATGGACGTAATATTTGTTTTTTCTTCTTTCTTTGTAATAAAAAATATTTATAAGAAGACCTAAGGTATTAAAACGAATTTTGTCGAATTAAAATATTCGGAAAGCCACGTGAATGTATGATTTAACTTCGAATTAGATTGTGACGTTTCTCAGTTCGAAATGTCAAGACACCGAATTGGAAACGTAATTTCTGAATTTGATCTTATTCTTTTTCGTTTGTTGGGTTATAGTATATTTTGATAGTAATCTTGATAATATCCACCTATTAGATTGCTATGGTGAGAAATTGCCAAAAGTTCCAGCAACAATTTTACTAATACTATAAACCTTATAGGTTTATATCCCTTATGTTTAAGATTTTTTTCATAGTAATATGGATCGAAAATAACATAGACCAACGTGGTTTTGTTATTCGAAAATGCAGGGTCATTTTCGAAGTGATTTTTTGCGTAGAATCTCAAACTGGCGTAAGAATTGGCCTGTCATGTCAGAATTTTGAAATATTTGAGGTTAGGTACCCAAATAATTCCGTTTTAGTTTGTTTTTTAGATTATCTGCAAAAGACACAAAATTGTTATGGGATTTCTTTTAATTACATCATGTAGTACTATGCATTCTTGATTTGAGAGTCACAAAGTTCAATTATGACTTTTCTTCACTAAATTACGCCAATTTGTAATTACGAGACATTGTCGTAACTTAGTGAAAAAAATCATAATTAAATTCTGCGACTCTGAAATTAAAGAGATAGGTAATACTACGCCATAATCGAACTGCAGGAAAAATGTTCCCTAAAAATGTTATGTCTTCTGTACCAAGCTAAAAAATAGAAAATAACGACACTTTTTTGGGTTCAAAACCTAAAATATGTTAAAATCATGAGGTTATGAACCTCCATATTAAACCTTCCTTTTGATCACACTAGTTATTTTGAGTAGATTGCACACTTATTTACGAATTAAAAAAAATTAATCCAGAAAAATTGCTAAACTTTCCGGATCAGTTTATCTCGTAAATTAGAAAGCAAAATATCGACGAAAATACCGTCATGATGTGCCAACTAAATATATGACCATACAAATATTCCTTAATGATTACGAACTAATAAAATTAGTTGATTTTATAAAAACATCAGCAGAACCATCCTAAAAACTCTTGTTTTATTTTTAATAATCACCATGTATCAGCATCGTATCATTCTTTTATCAAATAAAGTATTATTTATTATTCGCTATTCGCAAAAAATCTGTCTTATTAGAATGGGATGAAATATAGCTATATAGCAGATAATATTATAGGGGTATAGAATTTCAACAGGTTGCTTACGTGCTTTATTGTTGCGGACAGAGATGATTTTGTACAAATTTTCGTACCTCGTGTGGGTTTGTACCACAAAAATAGTTTTCCCACATCATTACACACGCGAAGGGGGATACTTCTTAATATGAGGTGACAAGTAGCTAATTTTTTGTAAAGGCCTTTCGTTTGAATGGAGTCATTTGTGCCCTTCAACTGTGTACACAGATATCCACTAAGCCATTTTTCTTGATTTAATCGGAATAACATTTTGATTGCCCTTCAAACGAGTTTTATGTCGCACCCTTCCACGCATTCAAGTGCATTTATGGTACATGACAAAAAATAGCTCTGTATATACACATCATTTTGTTTTTACATTCTTTGATATAAAATAAGTGACGACGACATCTACCAGCACATAGATGAAATTTAAAAAGTTGACTGCGTGTTTCATGCAATGCAGTTACACTCTAAAATTATTGGACTCAAATTTCAGTCCATATGAGTTGAAAATGGGGTATGCCGGGTTCGACTACATTTCAGTTCTTTGGAGACAAAATGTAGTCTAATGGCGTCAATTAACACGGAACAAGAGAAGAGCGACTGAATGCCGTATAAACAGGACGAGTTACTACGTGGTCGGCTTTTTTATTTTAACTCGCTATAACATAGTCAATTTTGAAGGTTTTAAAACGAATAAAATAAACTATTGTTCATCAGAGATTTCTGCATCTAATGGTAAAATAACAAATTTTATATATATATATATATATCAGTAAAAAACAAACTTATTAATTTTTTTCTACGCAACTGCAAAATATACCTTCTGGCTCTTCGTTTATCGAGAGAATTTCGAGTCTCCGAAAACTGTCAGCGAGAAAGCTGTTCATAATTTATGTGCTTCGCTGCCCTGCATAACTTCATTGTTTATTGAGATATATAATTTGCTCTTTCTTCATTAGATACAAAAAACTCCAACGAACAATATCTTTTTTTATTCGTTTCAAAATTCTCAGAATTGCACAAGTTATAGCGAGTTGAAATAAAACATGTTTGTCGGCCGGCGATGTAGTAACCAGTTTTTGATGGAGTATATAACTACACCGGTAAAGGGATTTAAACCTAGCATGAAATACCCCAAAGGAGCAAATGTAACTCCAAGAGAGTAAAATCGAATCCTATAGGAGTGAAATTTAACGATTACTCTCTCTTGGACTCCGCAATTGAGTCCAATAATTTTAGAGCGTATATACACATTATTTTGTTTTTACATTCGTTGATATAAAATAAGTGACCACGACATCTACTAAAACTTGTAGCACTAAAGATGAAATATAAAAAGTTGACTGCTTGTTTCATGCAATGCAGTTATGAACACTCGTAATCATTAAAGAATAAAATGAATCGTTTGCCTTACGCGTCAACCAACATCAGTTTTTTTGGTACGCGCAAATAAAAATAATCTTCATTTTCATACGGAGATCGATCAAACGCTAATCGTTTCATAAATCAATTTCTATCAGACGCAACAATTTGATGTGTCGATAAACGAGAATGCGCAGAGCGGCGAAGGATTGGCAAGTTTGCGAGGAAAGCCCGGAAAATCGAAAGCTCCGACATATTGTTCACAGGGCGGCGATGCAAATTTGAGCGTCGCAAAGGATGGAAGTCCTATTTATAAATTAGGAAGACACGGCCCTCGGACGCGAAGCGCCTCCTAGCTAGCGGCGCGGCATTAAAAATCACGTGTTTCGCTTGAGCTCATAATCTCGTATAATCTTTTGCAAAGTTGTTAATACTCGCGGCTTACGGGTGTTAATTTAATATCCATACAGGTTCGCTAACATTGAATATCCGAATCCCACCGGTGCGTCGCGCCGCGCCCGGTAGCTGCTGCCGATAAAAAAATCCATAAAACTACTTTCTCTCTTTCTCTTTGGTTATCGTTCTCTATCTGCGTCTCTTTCCCTTACGCTCGCTCCATATCTCGTTCTCTTCACCCTTCTCTCTTCAGCTCGAATGACCGGTAGAGCTTCGCGTATCGCACCTCGAATCGTAGTTTAATGCGCGTAATATGCCTCGGTTAGTCGTTTTATTGGGTGTTTTCCCGCTTTCCACATTGGCGTTCGCGTCGGTATAAACCTTACGCGAGATTTAGCCAGACGCAAGTTTTCGAATTTCCAACACCGAAGACACTGATGATAAATACCACATCAGATGCTCTTTTCTACATGGTGCTTTTTTTGACTAAGTGACGTTTACCTTTTTCGTGGGAGTACATGATTTTATATAGTCCTTTTTTAATTTCATCAATTTTTTCAATATTGTATTTTCCCGTTCTAATTTCAAATTATCTGATTTATTGTTATTTGCCGGTAATTGATAACATTTGTAGAACTAGCTGGATACGAGCAACTGAATCTTTACTCGTATCTATTGATAATTTGTTGAGGCAAGATTCTGTAACTGTTCCCACGTTCTTCACATTTCTTGGAATGACAATTCATGTATGGAGTGCCTACAGCACAGCTATCCTCAAAGGCTCATAAGTCTGACAAAAATATGGAGAAAAACGGCTTTCACGGCTTTATTTGCACAACTATTTAGCTTGAAAATTTGCAAACTGAGAAATCCCAGCTGATCGTTTTCTCCAAATATATCTGATTATAGGTGATTTACAATTTTTACAGCGACGTTTCTTTCAAAAGTACACTATTTGTATACACTTTTGGTTGAAAGCACAAATAATAATGAACCTAAAAAAAAAACCTTTGACACAAAATGTTCTTTTTTGTTAATTTAATAACAGATTTTGAAAGCGAAGGAAAAAAAAGTTTAGGTGTTAATGAG
This sequence comes from Trichopria drosophilae, assembly GCA_030407085.1. Lineage (NCBI taxonomy): Eukaryota > Metazoa > Arthropoda > Insecta > Hymenoptera > Diapriidae > Trichopria > Trichopria drosophilae. Next base: position 55,423,899 of record CM059583.1, read on the forward strand.
TTAATCCATTAAAATTTAAGATTATCTTTTTCTAAAATCTGTACAGTGCAGCGGTTAATGATACTCCACCAATAATAATCAGGCCTCTAAAGATTTCAATAGTTCAACAATCAGAAATCACTTTCATAAATTTAAAAAATTGAAACAATGCATACATTTTTTGGAAGAATAAATAAAAAATACCGTTAAATGAAGTGACGGACTGTTTCTAGTATAATAAATATTTATTGCACAGGAATGTACAGCAAATATGTCGATACTTTTCATCGGTCTCCCTTTTTCATTGTTTATGAGCTTCTTTCAAATCCGGCGATTCGCGCAGTTCGCTGTAGTGCTTATTACGATTCAGCACCGTAATGTTAGACGTGGCCATTTTCTTTGATCCATTTCGACGTTATAACGTGATTTATGGAGACGCCGACGCTTCTCCTGGTAGTACTAGTATAGAACCAAACTTCTCTGTTGGTTGCCCAAAAAGAAAAGGTCTAAACGCGATATGCACACGGAATGGCAAGTAGAAAACGTTCGACCGTACATACATGTTCCAGTACTCCACACGCTTAAACATATTTATGTGGATATGTTTCAGCATCCTTTATTAGTAATTTATTTTTCAAAATAAGTATTAAATATCAACGAAAGAAATGTCGAACTAAGGACATAATTTGGAATATTACTTTCTAGAAAACAGTGCTCAATTAAGAATTTTGAGTGAATTTTCATCATTTAAGAGAGATTTTTGGGCACGTAAAGAGATTCTTTTAGCCAACGTTGTACATTTTTAAAACGTACATTACATTTTTTATAACATTTTTTTCAAAGATTTTCGGCAAATAGCAATAAAATAATTAGATTTATTTTTATACCGATTGTAGGTACTGCACTAATTCATTCTATAGTAATAATATAAGAAGTTCAATTAACTTTATGCATTTTTAATTCGTAGCATCGCAAACGTGCATTTCAATTACTAGCATGTATCACATTTCTTCCAGACGCGTAATCAGTGTTGCCGGAAACTTTTTAGGTTGACTCACGAAGTTCCGTCGTAAATCAATATATCTCATCACCTACATTATTTTTTCCTGTTTCTGAAAATTCGCACATGCCCTTTCCTGTACATAACTTTTTTGTAAATACCGCCAGTAAATACAGGGAAATGTCATGTAATGTCATTAAACACTTGATTTATTATTAATTAATTACTATTAATATGTATATCACACAATGGTTTTTGTTTTTCTATCGTTAAATTGCTACAGTGAAAAGTACATATATCATTCACATTTTCATTAGATATATTACACGATCAAAGCCATGACGTTCGAAACATTTATTTAGTAGACAGAAAATTTGTCACGTCTTCCTTATCTCTTCGCTTCATAATCTCAATTTTATCGTTCTATGTATACACAAGCTCCTAAATCATAAACTTTGTTACAAGTACATTATATGTATATTGAATTCGATAGATAAGCAAAATAAAAATATCACAAAAATGGTTAAAAAGATCGTCATCAAAGCCTCTATGAAAGTTGAAAATTGTATATGTAAATAATTCATTCACGAAAATTATTTTTAAACAGATATTCATAACTTACCGTTAACCATTAAATACTTATTAGTGAATGGAAACGGTGTTTGATAACTAATTTGATTCTTATATTTTCATTCATAAATATGTATAAATTGATAAAAGTTCATATAATAATTAATTGTGAATCGGAGTTACGATCAATTCATTCAAGTTCTAAAAAAACAATGAAGATTTTATATTATATGCTTTTGTCCGTTTTATTTCATTTTTATATGCATTTACGATATGTGCCGTTCATCATATGTTTGACTTTGTTTATTCTGAAAAAATTCGGCGAATCATACCACGTCATAATCTCATCGTATCGGGTGATGATCCATCATCCTGTATTAACTTTCAGATGCATTGCCCTAAATCACTCATTGCAACGTTCGTCATAAATTTTAAATGACTAGACATTATTTACGTAATGGATATACCCTGCGATAATGCATAATTAATTATTCTTAATATATTTTACCTTGAACTCTATTGAATTAAATAATACAATTTCTTTATTATTTTACCATGATATAAATTTATATTTTTAGATAACTGAATTAATTTTAGTTTTTTATTAAATTCATAAATATTCCTAGTGTTTTATTGTAATAAATGCACATCGTATAAATATACTAAAGAATGTTTTCATTCACTTTATTGCACAAGATTGTAAATTTAATGTATTTAGTATTTGCCATAATATTATGTGGTTTATCATAAGTAAATCATATTTAATAGCAATGTTAGAGATTCCTATAAAAATTAGTACCACTGAGAACAATTTATATTTTTACTAATTTGAGCATGTTGTCCAGAATGCAGTGAAGAAACTATCGTAACCAAGTGACAAATCAGTCATTTTTATGAATGAAGGAATTTGCACTCTTAAAGAATACAATATAGTGAGCAAATCCCACCTTAAAAGAGTAACAAGTATTCTGGGGAAGTAATTCATTTTTGCGTTTCTATATTTGAAGTGGATCTTTGATTGTATAAATTTAGCTATTTCTTCTATTCTTTATAGGCGTGTTTTCTACAAAGACTAGTAATGTTTACAAAAATTGGCAGGTCTGTTGAGAAAATTAGAATTTTTCTATTGACATGCTGTCTCGAATGTCTCATTACTTATCAAATCTTATCGGGTGCATTTTAAAGCCTTCACGCGATGATATAAATATAAATAAGGAAGCGTTTCTTGATCAATAATTTGAGTCACCCTTATAGACATATATAATAATAAAGAGGTAAAAATCAGCTCAGAAAATTTAACAACTCCTTTTATATAAATCAAACATAAATCGAAATCAGTTCAATATGCATTGGTAGCTATCCGCATGAATGTAAGTAAAAATCACAAAAATAGTGCTTATCGATAAATTAATTTTCAATCACTAATTTAAAAATGGAGAAATGTCGGAAGTTGCAGAGAAATCTCTGTAGAGAGATTCAAAAATTCCAACGGAAAACAACAACGACGCTGATACAGAGTGCTAATACCGTTTCGGTAGATCGAGATTAGTCGTCGCTTATCTCTTATCATGGTTGAAGTTATTTACGTACATGCTGTTAACATAAAAGGACACCGATATTGTTGGGTATTGCGGTTAACGAACAAAGAATCTGACGGTGCCGTATGTATCGATCAATATGTTGCACACACATCCCTGTCCTAATTAAATGCTGCGAATTAAATTTTCTCAATTTCTTCCTGACTCTGAAGCTGCCAATACACAGAGAAAAAATAGATAATCGAACCATTTTATGAAGGGAAAACGGGTTAGTTTAGGAAGTTGATAGTTTCACTATTGTTCATAGTAAAGCAGAAAATAATACCACTTTATTTACTATTTCCTGATATGAAAATGCATGTAACAATTTTAAATAGTACGTCACTTATATCACGTAATGAATGAGAAAAATATTTACTGAAAATCATTTCCTCCGTACGAAAAAATGTTTGTGAAAAACGTTTGAGGAGATATGCACTATTAACCGAAAAGATTAATTTTGCTAATATTTTTCTTTCCATATGTATCTAAACATACTCACCAATCATTTAAATAATTATACGTACTTTCGTTTTTATACAACAACACTGTAAAAATGCTTAGTAAATTTGCTTACTTTTTAACTAACTGTGATATTTTAAAGGTCCTCAAGTGATTTTAATAACTACCATAAATAGTTGAAACTATTAAGGAAGTAGATAGCTGAATAAAACAAGCATCGTCTGAGTACATATTATAATAATTTAACAACCAACTACTAAATTAAATAGTAACAGTAACAATATTGATACGGTTATTCTAACTTATGCCATTATCCTTCAGTATGTGAATTTTCTAGGAAAATCTAATTTTAGTGTACTGTATATTTTATTATCTTTGATTAAAATACATAACCTGAAATGTCACGTACGACAGTTTCATGCAGTCATTTTAAATATTTCTTAATGGTAAAGTATAAAAACATTTTATAAACTATTCCCATTTTAAAAAATATATTATACAGTTTACAATTTTTAATGGTAAAAGTATCGACTAACACTTCATAGTTCTCTCCTATAATCCTTGTTGTCCTTATGTGCAATACAAATAAGACAAGAGCTTATGTTTATTTTGAAATAAAATGAGTTCCAATTAAATTTGATACGTGATATATTTGGTTTAATATTCACATTTATCGGCCAACATCAACGATAAGAAAACGGAAGTGGGATTAAGTGGACACCTATTTTATAGGGTCAAAAATATCGATTTTTTGGAAAAAGTTTAAATGACTGAATAAAACGATTTCCACGAGGAAGTAGAGGGATTATTTTATGCAGTTAATTATCGTAAAACTAAGATAAGTTGTAACTATCAGTCACGTAGTATTTTGTAGTATTTTTAGACATACTGATAAAAATCACTGTATAATGAAGTGGAAAGTAGCAAAATACTACTTTCATAGCTGGGTAACACGAAAAATTCGAAAGTCGAATTATTAACAGCACCGTTGCGTAGAGAATTTTATGAGAAACACTGCTAATATTGAATACTTTATAGTACCATGTATAGTTTTAGAGCACAAAAAATAAAACATATTCAAATTACTATCCATAGAAATATAATAAATAATATCAACCTAACATATATATTACGATTAAATACGTTAATTTCACTTTAACCTCAAGTTATAGATTTTTAATCTCGCGAACTAATATTTACTAATATTCCAATCAATCGATCGGGCAAATGAGCGTAATTTTCGTAAATGAGCCGTTAACAATGCAATATTGTAGTATATTGAAAAAATATGTTTTTAGTAAACACAGAAGATTTTATCAATAAACTGTAAACAATGGCGGGCATTTTTTTAGCGCGCCCTATATACCGGGAACATTGTTATAGTCCACCCAGTATAGTGTAACATAAGTCGTTATGCCCATTCGCCATTTAGGTTACTACAAAAAAGGCTAATCATAGTTTACTATTTATAGATAACAATTTTCTGTTTTTACTAAAAACTTCTTCTTTTCATACACTACGATATTGCATTAAGCAAGTTCCAGTTACGATAATTTGGCTCGACTTTTCAATCGGTTGAAGCGGAATATTCATAAATATTGAAAATTAAATAAACACAATTTATTACCCTCATTCTTTTCGGATAACTGTTCTGAATAGGATATTTAATTTTGAAAGCGATTCGTTTTTAAAATAGACGTAATCACATTAGGGTTGTTCACAGAAGTTTTTATTTTTTTCTTAAAACTATGAAGGCTATACAAAATATTAAATGGTGACATTGTTTGTCATTAAATTTTCTAAAAATTTTTAAAAAAAATTTTTAATTCGTCTTTGAAATTTGTATTTTTTTCGGGGTTTTTTACTAATCCATCGAGCGCTTCAAACACTTGTTCATTTCGCACTTCTATTGAAGAGCTCCTGAATCATTCAGTAGATAAAAAGTCAAATTTACTAAGAAATTTTTTTAGTGTGTATATCCAGAAATATATAATAACATTTTAAAACCAGTTTTATCGAATACATTTTTTTCGATTTTGTGAACACGATTAAGAAAATTTCACTGAACCGATTTAACTCAACGACCTCTCGCTTTAAACCTAATTAAATTCTTTTAAATGTGACTTTAGATGTTTTATAAAAATTTAATTTTTTACCATTTTTTTGCACTGTAATGGCGGGGTTTAGAAGGTAACGCACTTTAATTTTTAAAACTACATTCAATTCTGGTTATTTAGTATATTTCGGATCTATTTTGATTAACGATAATGATGGGACGAAAATCTGAAAAATATTGTAAGTTCATTCTGAATTCGTGTTTTTCGAATCTTTTCCTTGTTTGGACGTAACCAAAACTTAATTTAACTATTCTGTATCACGCGTTGAATATTAAAAGAAAATCCTGCAGATACAAAAAAAGAAAAGCATTTTATATAGATAGAACCTGAAAATCGCCGAGTACCAACCTATAACAGAATCGTACCAATTTTGATATTTGCACTGAGCCATGTCGTATTTGCCATCTTGATAAAATCGCCATTTCTATGTCAAATTTTTGTTTCTAATATAAACCGCGCTTTTGGAAAGGTCCACCCGTATATATACTAAATATGTAAACAATAATACAAAAGTTCGCCAGTCACCCTTGACCTTGAAAATAAAAAAAATGAAATGTGACCTTCACTGTACATTTTCAAGGTCAACCATACACAAGTGATGTTTTTCAATATTTTTTCATATTCGGTTTATGTAATTACATAGGAAAACGATCTGAAATTCTCGCCTGTACTCGAAATGAAATTTGATCTTGAAATACCGTCCAAGGTCAACAATGTTTTGAAGATTTTGTTTTGCTATAAAATTATTAAACACTATATCTTTATGTATTGATTTTCCACTGAAAAACTATTTGGTTACATTTATCGAGACTTGGTAATAGTTAACGAATGGCGTGGTTGGATATGAGCAATTGAATATTTAGTTACATTTACTTCACAGACCCATTAATAGAAATGAGAATGTTTTGTTGAATCAACTGTGTCTGCTTTACACCCAACTAAGGCTAGATAATAATTACCAAATATCTGGTTCGCTCAACTAGTGCCATCTTTATTGTAAATGTAGCATTCAATATTAAGCTAAGCACACCAAGTAACTTTGAACAAGTGTTATGCCATATTAAATGGAACAAGAATTTATTAAAATAAAATGTTCCTTGCGCATTATGGACATATTTTTCTTCAGTAATTTTTAATAATATAGCAAACATTTTAGTTATAAAAGAAAGTACTTAGTCATATATATTTTTCGAACTCTCTAACCTCAAAGTAAGAAAATATGGCCTTAATTTATCCAACGAATGTAGTGTACGTTCGTATTCGTTGATTTATCGAACATTTTTTAGATTTCAAAGATCATTGTTTTGTATGCAAATTTTATTAACTACAGGTTATAACCTACAATTGAAAATTCTTCGAGAGCGTTTATGAGATTCCAGTTTTTAACCTAGCCCAGTGGTAGCTAATTCAGCATCAGATAGTGTTTCTAAAAAGTGGCTGGTTCTAAATAATACAAGAAAGTTTTGTGAAATATAAAATGCGTTAATTAAATGTGTATAACAGTTAATTTCACTGTTGCCTTGCTTTAACTCAGATTAGAGGTTAAGTTGACCTTTCAAGCATAACAACTTATTTTCTTATGTTTTTCCACCCAATAATTGTTTGGTATTTAATAAATAGTTAAATGTAATATTTAAAAAATAAATATTTTTTTCGAAAAGCTCTGACCTTTCTACTATAGTGTAGCATATTTTATCCAATTCCGATAAAATCTCGCCGATATAATTTTTCGAAAAAAAAATTTGTGAAAATTTCAAATGGCCGCCATTTTGAAAATATTCGGAACTTCGAAAAATCCCTTTACCACCTTCATATGTATGCCAAGTACTCATTTTTCTGCAATTTTTATCAAAATCGGAGATGTGATGTCAGATCGTGATCGATTTGACGAAGAATGACTCTATTATTAAACGAATATTTTCAAAAACTGCCAACTAAATGCGTTTAGTTGGGAGAACCTAATACTTTTTTCAGTGTACCTGCCAAGGTTCGAGTTAGGTTTCAAGGTTACCAGTTCAGTAGTTTTCGAGTAATTTTGGACATCTCATTCTAAACATTTTCGGGTGAAGTTGACATTTTAAATTCGTATTTTCAAATATGTATATTAAAAAAGTGCAAAAATAAAATAGTACAGAATCTTGACTGATTAGGTGTCGAGTATGTCAGATTAAACGAGATCGAACTCAAGTCAGAATGCAGTAAATTCGTCAACGACCTATCGAAATACGTCGAAATTTCATTGTTTGGCGACACTAAACAGAATGCATCACATTAGATTCCATAAAAATGTAAAGAGCAGACAAGCACTGTCTGAAATTTCCGACCAAACATATAAAAATAAGTTTGCGACGTAAATACAAGAGTACTCCCACATATTTCTTAGACTTCGTCAAGCTCTTAGAGCCGTGGCTCGCATAAAGTGACGTATATTGGGCACTCAAATATTTTCAGTGGATTTTTGCGAAATTGATGTCGCGCGATAAGGATTACGCAAACAAATGCGAGGAGCAATAAAGAAGCAGAGCGAGATTTGTACTTGACGCGAGTGTAAGAATCGGAATAAACTGCAACGACGGCGGGCGTCAAGCTGGAAGTTACGGGTTCCGCGGGAATGTGGTTGCGGCGCGCAGGGGTCGCTCTCGACTCTCGCAGCGTCAAATCCTTCGCGAAGCCCCGGATATCCGGCGGCTTCTCCATGGAATTTATTTTTAATGAAGTGGCGCCGCGCACCTCGTTGCTTCGGTTCCTCCCGGTCCCAATCCCTGTTGTTTTTCCCAGCAGTTTCGCTATTCTTCGCCCGACTTCTCGGGATACAGCTTTCCCGCTGAGATAAAAACGAAGGAGAGCTTTCGCCATGAGGTCACGCTATCACGCGGCGTACTTAGATATCCTGTTTTATCGCCAGAGCGTTTTGTAAAGGAGTTTGACACTGCAATATCGTCAGAATTAGGCCTGATCCAAAATTATTAAAATCCAAATTAACCCATTAAGGCCTAAACAGACACATTTTGAGCATCAGTTTAAACGTCGATAATTTGCGTATAAAAGCATTTCGAAAAATTTTACTCCCACTATTTCTCACGTAAAATTGTATGCTCTTTCAGAATCTTTCAATAAAATTTCGATAAAATGAAAAGCAAAAAAAGTTTTTTACACGGTTTTTTGTAAAAGAGCATGGTTTTTAAAAATTTATTTTTCATTCTAACATCACTTTCACCTCGAAATTGCAGTGGGAAACATGTCTAAGGTAAAAATATCGCGTCTATGGATCCTTAGGATTAAAACGTACCCTGTTCTAATTTGAATTTCAAAATGGAGACTTCCAAAATGGCGCCTAGATGCTCAAAAATATTTTTATAACTTAACAAATTTTTTTCTTGAAAACTATAGACTTTAGAGAAAATTTGCTAAGAACAAATTTTATCACACTGTATTGATACACTTTATGTTTTTTTGAAAATTGAAAAAATCGAAATTTTTAAAAAAGTCATTTAAAAAATCTGAAAAAATTTTAGAAGGTTCTTTAACTAATTCTAAGACATTTTTATTCTTAGCAGATTTTCACTAAAGTCCATATTTTTCAAGGAAATAAATTTATTAAACTTTTCTAGATTTTAAATAGTTTATGGATATCATCTTTGAGATATCGTTATGAAATGCAGGTTTTCTATAGTTTTTGGGTATGTTCTTTTCTTAATCTTAATTGACCAACTTTTAGTAAAACTCATTATGCCACAGGATTCTGAGGCCTGACAGAATTCCGGAACTCCTTCGCAAGAAAAATTGCAGTTTTCTAAAAAAGTTTTCGCTTTATTCCACGTTTTCTTCCGTTTATGTGATCATATTTAAAAAATGGAAAATCATATCGAATAACGGACTTCAGATTCGAAAAGAGCTTACCCAAAAACTATAGAAAACTTGCATTTTATAACAATATCTCAAAGATATGCATAAACTTACGGAGGATGAAAACCGGCGACAAATTTTGTCGTTTTGGGACGAAACGGGTTAAGTCCCAAATGTGCACAATTGGCACACGGATTTCCGCATCGTTTCATTTATACCATAAAAATTAAACAAAATGGAAACATCTATATCAGACTAGTTTTGAGGTCGCTCTTTCTATTGGAGCTACTGAAGTTTGCGAGAATTGACATTTGCCACATTTTTTTACATAGATAATGAAAAAAAACCCATTTTTTCGCCTCAATTTGTTTTTAAATACATTTTTAATTATGGTACACATTTCAGATCATCTTCTAACCTATCAGAAACGTGTTCCCGATTTTTTTACTTCAAAATTATACATTCACATATTTTGATTTATTTTGTTCTTTATTTCAAAATGGCGTCTGAACGTTGAAAGTTTTTGAAATCGATGAAGTTGCTATTATTTCGAATCTGCCAGATTTTCTTTATAGTAAAACTTTATAAATAAGTTAATACAAGTTTTGCGTAATCTGTTTTGATTTACGGAAGCAGTAATATCCATAAAATCCAATTTCAAGATGGCGACTGCCATTTCCTCAATAGAAATATGCGTATTTCGAGTTCTGTTGCAACCAAAATTCGTGTAAAATTTGCCAATTAACAATCTATGAGATATTACTGCTCCAGTAAATTAAAATAGGTCACACAAAACTCATAGTAACTTATTTGTATGAATTTACTACAAAGACAAAGCAATCAATTTTACGTTATTAAGCAGTTTATACTTTAGATGCCAAAACACCACATTAGCTGATCAATTACTAAATTAATATAAATCAATCTTTTTCACCCTAAAATAATTGAACTAAACAATGTGGTTCTTGAGAAAAAGAATATTAAATTATGATCCTTTAGACTTAAATTTTACTCCATTGTCAAATTTGAATCCCTCCACCAGATCAATATGCAATTCTCATTCGAGGAGAATAGAAACGAATTGCCTCAGGAGGGATTCAATTCTATTTTTACGTGGAATGCGAAAAGTACAATCACTGAAATGTACGACTGAACAATCAAAATGGCGCTAAACACACATACACTAAGTACGTACGTAAACGGAAAATTCAGAGACAATGATATTAAGTGCTTTGTGATTTTAATAACATGAGTATAAAATACATATTGGTTTTATAAACGGAAAGTAGATTTATAAGTGTACTGTACCATACAAACTGTTGTTGCAAAAGTAACAGCAATGCAGATCTTTAGTATTGCACGAGTTATATTAACATTATCCGTCAAATATCCTGGTTCAGTTCTTGTTTATTTAATATTTCTTCACCGTAGGATAACCCCACTGGAACATAAAAACCTCTCTGTTGCAAAGTTGTGTTAAAACAGACGCCTACATTGACTGCTCATTCATAATTTGTACTTCAAAAAGATGAAAACGTGGTCGAACCTAACCTACCGCATTATCCAAATGAGCTGAAATTCTACTCTAACAATTTTAGAGTAGAGGTTTTACTTTCATCACTAGTCATATTTGAACACAATGACAAATACTTCGGTAAATACATTTATGCAAACAAAAAATGCCCCACATCAGTAGTAATAGTCCAAGCATTGGCATCTCATTTCAAATCCCCTAAATATTCTAAAAAGGACTAACTGTATTCCTAACTATGTATAAAATATTCTCTCAATTAAACGCGAACGGCGGAGGTAATCAAGGAGAAAGGCGGATGCTAAAAAGAAGGCACCACGTGGAATAATGGATGGGTGAATGGAAGATAAGCGTAAAGGAAGAAATAAAAAGCGAAGGTAACAAAGCGAAGAAAAGTGAGTGAAGCAAAGGAATAGGTAGACGCTTAGGTTTCAGGTCGTAGGTCTCTGCGCGCACGTCGGATAGACAGAGGGATGGTGGATAACATAATGATGGCGTCGCTGGCTAAGGAGGGGCGGGGCTACGAGGGGATCAATATAATCCTCCTCCATCCCTCTACCCTCGTAGCTCGCTCTCGTTCCAATCCACGCGAACCCCTCTACCTCTCATCCATCTCACCCTTTTCCTCCCCCGCACCTACACCCTCATCCCAGCGCTCCCTCCAGCCCCCAACGCGTGCAAGTGCCATCTCGTTCGCACTCGCGTTACTAACGTCACTCTAGCTTACTCCTTTTTCGTCTGCTTTCGACCATTTTCCAAAAACCTCTTTTCGTTACCTCAATTCTTTGTTAATTTTCTAACATCTTTATTTTTAACGATTGTTCTTCCTTACAGAATTTTGAATCCAGTTTGATACATATCAGACCGGAAATAACTATAGCTTTCTTTGTATTTATATATTTTTTGGTATTTCTAAACACATTTATAAATCTAAAAATTCAATTATTTTATAATTCTGTCTGGCGCTGTTCCGAATTTCGTTTAACCATTCCTATCTTTTGGAATATATCTACGGCGCGTTCTCCCTCGTCTTTCATTTTTCACAATCTCATTCCCTCTAGCATTATCAATTTCAATTTATTTCCACCAGGTCGTAGAATGTTTGAGTGCGTTTCGTGTGTAACTTTTCATTCGAACGAAAATAATTCTCTTATTTTAAACCTTCACTGAGAGAATTTTGCTGTTTAAACGGGATATACTAGCAATATGCGCAAAAGTGCCTTACTGATATTAAAAATGTCCATACTGGCATTGAAAACCATAATTGTGCCGTACTTGCACTAGAAAGTCCCATACTGTAAGCTAATTTTCAATACTGTAATCGCATTTTTGCGCATATTGCAAGTATATCCCATTATAACTAGACAGTATGGGATATGCTGAGTACAAATTGCAACCGGGTGCTGACCGGAATCAATTTGGGTTACTCTGGTTATATCCGGGATCCGGCCGGGCTTGTCACTCTTACCCGACTTCAGCCCTGCCAGATTTGAGATACTGACCGGGTTATGATCGGATCCCGACCAGGTTACCCTTATTGTATTCAGAATTGTAAGGGACTGAACTAGCCCGGCTGGATTCCAGACAGAACCTGAATCGAATTTTTAATCAGGTTAACCAGGCCGTATCCCGGCTCGGGCTTTGTTTCTATTGGGGTCAAATCGGAATATTTCTACTCGAGTTTAACCATAAAAATTCTCTTAGTGTTCGCTTCTTTCAGTAAACTCAACAGCCGTTACTGTTTCATTGTTCCAAATGGGAGATTTATTATTTAACCTATTCTAAATTGAATGTTTGTGGTTCTTCAGTATGATCAATCAGGAATGTTTTCATACTTGTTTTAACCAGCCCCTGCAAAAAACAATTCTACCACCTTTGGAATCTACCATTCTTCCCGTACAATATTACGAGTATGCCGTACAAGTAAAGGGCCAGAATACACGCACATCCATTCTATATTGCGATACGGACACGCGCAGAAACACGCGGAATACCCGAGTCAATACGCACGGAATAGAGATTTCTTTCAGCGATATGGTCGACGAATTTTTGCTATCGCCTACTTTATACTCCGATATTTGTTACAACATTGATCAAAGAAGACATAAACAATCCTTCTCGTAAATTCGAAAATTTTTAGGTCGTAGACTTCAAAATAGTAAAATACTTTGTAATAAACCTGTTCATGTAGTTCACTTCATTATTTTCATTGCAATTAATCAACAGCATACAGCGAAAAATGTTATACAACAGTATATCTTAGGATGGTAAATTGTGGACACGTTTTAATACATTCAAAAAAATTGCTTATACACAATATAAATATATACTTGTTAAAATATGAAAGATTAATTACAACGCACTATAGGGAATTATTCATACAGCTTGGTTTATATTGCGATTAAGGCGAAACTACTCGACCGATTATAACGCGTTTTTTTTCAAATAAAGCTAATCAAATTTAGAAAAAGATTGTACTGTTAGATTTTTTTTAAATTTCACAAATCGCATTAAAAAAACCACAAATAATAGCAAAATAAAACATTTTCTCGAAAACCGCTATTCCAATTCTTCGACTCCTTAATTTATTTAAACTTACTTAATTTAATTGACATATAACAAGTTTTTAATTAAATAAATTAAGAAGCCGAAGAATTAGAATAGCTACTTTCAAGAAAATGTCTTATTTGGTAATATTTGCGGTTTTTCCAATGCGATGTTTAAAGTTGTTTAAAAATCTGACCGGATAATCTTTTTTCAAATTTTACTAGATTTGCTTTGTAAAAAATACGTTAGAATCCGTCAAGTAGTTTTACCTTAATCGTAGTTTTAACCAAGTTGTACAGGACATTCCCCACAGTACCCACGATGCGCGAGTCACGACTGCGACTATCGGCGACAAGAATAACTACGTTATTTACACAATTCGATTACTTCCTTTAGATTTGCCTGTATTTACTATTCCTTAAACCATTCCATTCCGAAATAAGAAAAGCAGAGTACGTCAATTTCAGCTTAGTTTCACCAGTAAACAAATTTTTGTTTTCCTAGTTTTTTTGAAGTGTGACAAAAAGTTACCCAAAAAATTTGCAAAATACATTAAAAATGCTAAGTTTTTTAGGTCTTTTTTTAATTGTCAATTATATTCTCCACTGAAACGAGTTATAATCAATAAAATGCATACAAAAAGTAATCCCAATTGTTGAACATACATAATATGTTAGTTAATTATTTTTTAGAAATAATGACCGATGCAATACGGCAATGTAATGAAAAAAGTTATTACATACACATGCACAAACACACAATGAGTACTTACAATTTCAGAAAAAATTCACATATATATGTGATGAATTGGTTCGACGAATGTTGGTTCTTTTCCTGTTCTTATATTCTCTATTAAATATATTTTTATTATTTATACACAGTGCTTATTTTAGAGATCAATATTTATTTTTAAAAAAGTAGTCATGCGGTACCCTCTGACGTACTATAATATACAATTGATACAATAACACGCTGCAAAGTTGGAAATCTGAGTGATCAATAACCGTGAACGAGGCATTTGCATATATTGAATTGAGATACAGAATGCGGCATGAATTGTATCTTATTTTGAAACATTTTATTCCAATCTAGAGAGTTGTTCCCAAATGCTCCTTGAGTCATTATTACAAATCACAGAAACTTAAAAAACATGGGCAATACAAATATTATTCAATGGCAACCCTAATCTTGTGCATAATCCCAATGAAAAAAATATTTTATAAACACAGTGTAATTCTCCTGCATTAAAATTTACCAATATTTCCTGGTGCACGAGTAGACATAATCTGCAAATGCGTTATATAACAATATTTTTTGCACAAGTTAAAATATCTCTTGTATTTTTTGTATAGACTTCTATTCATTGGTTTCTACACGATTGTGATGAATTGTTCTGGTCAGGTCCTGATTGAGTGCATGATCAAGCACCAGAATCTACGAAGGCAAGATCAGGTTTTCTGATCAAGGTCTGAATTTATATTAAGGTTGTATTGCCGTGTTCCAGTCTGAACTAAAATGAAATGTCGTTCAATAAACGAACGAATAAATAGTATTGTTACTGCAAATAGAATTGCAGATATTTATAAGATGATCATCAGTTCTAGCTGATGTTAAAAAAAGGGAGAATTTTATACTCTTTTTGCGGACGTTCGAAGGGTAGCAAAAAATCATGTATTTAAAACATAATTTGTCATCGTCAAATTTAATTTCATATGTTTTTATAAATTTTAGAAATATCTAACCAGTACCCTGGCTCCTATATTTTTTATGTCACCATCACTATACTTATGCAAGTATATACCATTTATCTTGGTATTATATCTTTTAATCTTATCATCCATGAGTGAAACCTAGATGTAGTCATCTTATGTCACCTGCCAAATCTTAAATGCTTTTCAATCTCACTAGTCTTTTTTGAATTTAGCTCAGTGCCGAAATTAAAATGACGCCCCTTTATATCACACATTCAGATCTATTAATCTTCGTCCTAATATTGAGTCTTTTTGAATCTCTCAGTGGAGTTTTTGTCTATGGAATGTTAAAGTTAAACGAGTGCACGCGCACGGAAACGAAGGGAATCGAAAATCATATCGCAATAAGCGTCGTTCGGTGTCGCGGCGGGATAAATGGAATCGGACGTTTTTCCAGAGGTATCCAGAGGTCGAACAATAGCTCTGGCGGCATCACGTCAAGCGAGCAATAAAACCTCATCGAATCACGACCCCCGTTCGACCACCGTGTAAGCCGCGGCACGGCTCAATCTACGGAAGCTTATATAACAGTAATGAGACTGCGGCCGAAGGCCTCATCAATCACCCCGCCCCAGAGAAAAGCTCTCCCGAAGCGTTTCCTCGTGCAGTCGGGGCGCACAATGTTGCATTTGGATGTGTGGGTCTGGAAGATGGCTCGTGTACACCAGCACAGCGTAGTGGCCGTAACGGGAATGGTCGACCGCCGTAGAACTCGCTTAGACTGCGAGTTGCCCCTTCGACCTGATCCCGATGCCTTAAGACCTGTCGGAAACCGGACAATCGGATAACGATGATTTGTCATGGTAAACTGACTGTACGAAGACGCATTGCGCCTCACTGATGAAATGTTCGCTTCAAATTCTCACCAATAATTAATCTCGATTCATCACACTCAATTCTCACGGTGGCTGATCGAAACCGTTTTGATCTCATAGTTTCCTCATTTTAATTCAAAAGCAATCTTGGCACATACCGTGTGCAGTTTTAACGAGATCAATACTGTGTTTGGGAGAGCGAAGGGAAACGAAGTTGCCGACAATTATATCAACCCTTCGTTAAGAGTTTAAACTTTATTCAATTAGGTACTGAATTAGATGGATGGCATTAATTTGAAAAAAGTGACTAAATGATGACGCCCCAGGTCACAAACGGTGACTAAGATTAATCGAATTTAATATCAAAGTTTCCAAGGAAGGTAACCAAAACTTTTGTTAATTTTTATGACAAAGGAGTATATTGACTTGATATGAGTTTAGTTTTTACACCACAATATTTCGATGTGCGATCGATATCGCTACAAATTCATCGATACAAGTCCATCATCATCGAAAATCTGCAAATATCAGTAATTTTGTTAAGACAGATGGAAGGTTCCGTTAATCTGCAAGGAGTCCGCAATTAATCGTTCGCAACTACTTGTACGGACTGTGCTTTCGCGAGGCTCTTATACTTAAGACTCTGCTATATCCGGACAGGCTGTCGCGACTTAGCGAGCGGCGTTTTCCGGAGTCGTCCGAGATTCGAAAGTTCATTCATCAACTTTACGACCCAGCAGGGTTCGGCATTGCGCTGGTTACGGCACTGCGTGTGCTGGTCTTGTGCAGAGATTTCGCAATGCCGTTAAAGTTTATGGGCTCGGCCTTGGGTACTTTCGTCTTTCTCTTCCCTTCCTATTCTTTTGGCTCCAGCCCGTGCTCCACTAGTATATATATGTCCTTTTCGTCTTATTTCCGCACTTCTAAAACAGCATCCGAACTACCGAGCTTATTGATTTCGAAAAAACGTCAATAGCTCGTTCGTCTTATTCCAATGCATCATTCGTTTCCAGTTTTATCTCAACCGATACTACTTTTACACCTTCCTTAAATTTAGCTAAGTTCCCAGCAACTGGAATACAATAATAATGATTTACGAGTTTCCGATATTTTTGTTGGAATCTTCTACGCTTTTCTGATTACTCAAAATAAATCCTCAACATTCATTTAGTTGATAGAGGGAAATGTTTCAGAATTCTTCATAATGACAGTTTAAGAATACCACAAACTCACATTCCATAAGAAAAGTATAATGGATGCCTTCTCGGAAATCCGTTCTATAAAGAAATATTCCAGAAGCTAGGAGATACCCAAGTCATAATGCCTTCTGGATGAAGGTTAGGTCATATTACTCTTCATTAGCCTCTTCCCTACTTTCAATGACTCGTCGCGCCTCTTAGCGTCTCCTGAATGTGATCGCAGTGCCATCCATCTTGCATGGATTCGCTTGAAGCGCTTCCCTTCGGTGAGGTCCTTATATTCTTTCTCTTTTACGTGTGTTTTTTTCGGTTTATACATTCTGTCTCTTCTCTTGGGTTCGATCGAGGACCCTCTACCATGCTGCCAACGCCCCAACCTATGAGTTGCGGACTATTTTACCTACCCTCCGTGTCACTCTATACGACCGACGTTCCTTGCCTTACAGTTACGCGAGAGCGACGTGTATCCGAACGCACCCACTCGTATAATTGTTGGGGGTGACTCGTTCTCTTCTGCAGGCGGGGAAGCTTTAAGAGGCGGGTATAGTTCGAGGTTGAAGGGCGAACCGGGTCTGGAGGGTGGAGACGGCTGACGAGGTTGGATACCACCCTTGGAAAACTGTATATAGATACACAAGCCCACGTACATATACCCACATACACTCACCCACACCTACACGGAAGTATCTTGGTATCGAGCGCGAGCGCCGCCTTGAATTAACGCCATCATATTTCAGGATGGGAGGTAGCGCGAGCTCGAGGGGTTTCCTTCCCATTTGTCTCGGTGCCGCGCTTCCTCGCCTCTTCGTTCGTCTTGTCATGCTGCTTGTACATGAGTAATACGCCGAGAACGATTCGTATAAATCTGAGAGAAAGGAGCGAAAGGGGTAAAAATAATCGGATACTATACTTCATAGACGTTAATCATTATTCCGAAAGTTTACTCATAACTTATTTATAGCTACGTGATGTATTAGATTCCCAAGAAATAAACATTTTTTCTATCAATGAACTTTATAGAGTATTACAGTTAACTTGTCTCTTGTTTAGTTTAATCCAAATAACATGTAATTGAATTCCTAAAATAATGTAATCTTTCTTTTATTTCAGGTCTGGTTCAAAAATCGCAGAGCGAAATTCAGAAAACGGGAGCGTAGTGCCATCAATGCTGCTAATGCGGTAGCGGAGAGCTTTAAAACAGGCTACGGAACTGCGGGATTAAACAGCTTCATTGGACAACCCTTCGCAGACGCCGAATCACTCTATAGCTACAGTTCCTACAATAATTGGACTTCGAAAGTTCCATCACCTTTGAATAGTAAGAGTTTTTCATGGTCCGTCAATCCCCTAGGATCAGTAGTCCCTACTGGCTCCCACCATCACCATCACCCTCAAGTGAGTCCGGTGAATTGTTTCAATACCGCCACTTCCTTGACCGGCAGTCATGTGGGAGGCATGTCCGTATCGGTTGGCCAAGCTGCTACATCGATGATTCCCGGCATGGGATCAGGCTTGGGCGTAGCAGGATCACCCGTGGCGGCGTCGGGTGCTGCCTGTCCATACGCTGCACCTGCAGCTCCTCATCATCCATATGGTCCACCTGTGTACTCGCATCACAGAACCACTGGTGCACCTGAAACGTGCACCGCAATGTCCAACAGCCTCGCTTCCCTTCGATTGAAGGCCAAGCAGCACAGCAGCGTATACCCAGGAACGGGGTTCGTGAGTGGAGTTAGTACCGGAGCAAACACTGGTAGCATCAGTCCGGTGAGTTCAAGAGCCTCGTCGGGTGGTGGATTGAGTGCCTGTCAATACGCACTGACCACCGGAGGTACGAATCCCCATTCACCGGGCGCCGAACATGCAAACGCCACAGCCAGAGCTCAAGTGTGAGGCGACGCGGGGGCTGCATCTAGCCCCCATCAACATGCGGTATCCGTACCGACAACTATGGGAAGCTCCCTCGACAATTCTACGGTGCAGGTTGCCAACTCTAACCAACAATCGACGGATGACCACCTGCAAACCCGTGTATCGGTGGAGTGACACAGGCCTCGGTCCGTTGCATCACCGACATTATCGTCGACGCCCTCCTCAATGGCATCGCCACATAACTATCTCGTTTTCGAGGAGGAATCCAATGCGACGGACCAAAAAATGTGCGTTCACGATGATCTCAGCTTGAGCAGCGGACTCGTGAACGACAGCAATACAACACAGGGAACCGGCGTGAATGCTGGCATCGGTGTCGGCGTCGGAATTGGAGTTGGAGGACCCAGCGCGGGATTCTCCGGATACTGGCAACATTCGGCGACGGGCTACTGGCCATCCCTATTTGATTGGACGACGAATTCGATAGGTGGCAATTCGCAAGCATTGCCTCTTCCTAGAGATGATAATCGAAGACAGTCATAGTTTGTTCGTCAACTCTCCGAAATTCACGTCCAAAATATGGACAGACTTGTTTTCTTTTATTTTCTGTTTCTCGTCTCTATCTTTAGTTAAAACGGTACGATACGATCTATGTTTGAATAAAAAACGGCGAGATGCGGTTGTTTGGTCAAGCAGTGGAAGTTGAGAGAATTTTGAATTCTTCGTTTTAAATTGTGAGATTTTTATTATTATTACTATTATTATTAGTAAATATTATAATAATAATTATTATTATACCTTACACTTATGCTTATTATTAAAGTCGTCGGGTTGGTCTTATCGAGTATTCGATACACGTGAACCCTATATATACGTTAAATTGTGGCTCGCATAATGAGAGCTGGAGCGAAGGCATGGGATGCATCGAGTCGACACGGCCGATTCGACGATGATCCTAATTCGTTGGTCATTTACTTATTATCCTGTAGATATCTGTATAGTAGGAGTTGTTCGTACGAGGCGATGAATGTATACCAAATTGTTACGTCGCGACGTTGATAATGGAGGAAGTCATACTTCGCTATTGAATTCGACAAATACCAAAAATCTACCATTTAAGTACGAATATGAAAGAAAATAATAGTGTGTAAGACGAATACGACCGATTAAACGGAACGGTATGATATTTGTACAGAGTACGAAGCACGGGTTACAACTATACCGATTAGGCGTGCGTTATACATACTTATCGATATCAATGAATTATAGTTATATACTATTCGGTATCCCTACAAACGACGCCTCGCGCGGCCTTTGAAACTTGAGCGAGCTTGTAACGTGTATTTTACTTAATGAGGTTCTTGCAAAAATCTCTAGTCAAAAAGTGTCAAAACTGCAATAATGATTTATCACGAATGTCAACCAAAAACGTGCGTATTAAAGGATGAATATTCTTGATTTAAATTATATATGTACCAGAAAACAGAGTTATATTTTTCTTTATTCATTTATCAAATGAAGCAATGCGAATTCCACTGAGGCAATCGTAAGTGTTGTGTCCTTATTTAATAAGTTTTTATTTGCTCTAATTGTAAATATCATGGTGATTAATGTAAATTAGGTATTGACAAATATCAATTAAATATAAAAAAATGAAAATGTAACAACTGATTTCCGCTTATTTTTTAATTAAATTTTCTAAACCTATGTTTACGTTAATTTTTAAGGAATACATTAATAGTTAGTCTCGGGTACTGCAATAATCATTAATTAGAGTTATGCAAATTATAATGTTAAGTATACAATTTTCTTAATCGTAGTTACAAGTGCAATGTTCAACACGAGGCTACTTCGAGTTGGTAGCGATACACTTAATCCCACAACATTGAATCGTCTTGCATTTACATTATCAGGAAATTTCATTGTCTGGACAAATTATTGTCATGGACACATTTCTTTGTCTTGCTCCTTCTGGCTGCTTCGCTGTCTGCTTTTCGAATCAACAGAGTACGAAGAAGGACAGAAAGTCTAAGGTTCTAATTTTTAGTAGGAGGACTCTCCCAGCAGGTCAATAATATACATTTGGGTTACTATGGCATTCAGTTATTTATTAAAATAGTGAGTGGTCTTCCTCTTCTTTCTCCTTACCTTTGATTCAGTTGAGAAGAGGCCGTGAAGCAGGACAGCACAAGAACAGATGAGGTGTCCTAATCAATGATCTGTCCAGGCAATGCATAAATCCATAAATATTTGAGTTTATTCCTATACAAAGTTTTAATTACAAACTATTCGCTGACTAGAGAAATAATTTGCATCGATATGAAGTAATTTTACACCGCTCCATGTGTGAATATATTTTTTGTGTAGGGACAACCGTTTGATTTGGAAATATCATTTGTAAAAATAACAATTGATTCGAATTGAATGCGTATATCAAGCGTGACTGAGTTCTCAGTGAATACGAATATTGCGAGAGATTAATGCATTAAACAAATATAAATGAAATTAATTGAAGCTGTCGAAAACATCCACGGATATGAAGGTATAGATGAGAGAAGATATTGACTTTTAAAGGCCTGCGCAAAGGCGCTCTGTCGTAAGTTGACTCGAACTGACCGAGTAAGCCATATAAGAACTAAGGAAACGACACCTATTTTGTATGGATCCCGAAGTCGTACAAAAACAAAATGTCTCTCCAATACATATCTCGAGTCTCGGTACGGTCATCGAGACGTGCGAAACGGGAGAAACATCATCTGCAATCCTGCGTTGCGTCGCTTTACTACGTGTACACGTTCCTAATCGGCGTATCAGACGCCGTAAGGTACCATTTGTAATCTAGTCACAATAAAACCAATTCTATTCTAGCCTTTTTGAATCACTGAATATTTTAATCCTTATCCGTTTTTAATTTCATATCATCTGTGAGACAGTTTCATGTTTTTACATTCCAGAAATATAGCCACGAAACTCCCCATTTATCAATGGAAAGTTTCCTATTGAGTATACTTTAAAAATATGTTGTGAAGCTAAAGAAAAAAGGTAAAAGACGATGAAAAATATAATTTTTTTATTTTTATATTAAATGCATTTTACAGTATATAATTTAACTATTATAATTTAAAAATTTGCTGCTATAAATGTAGTATGCATGTTTTGTATGGTATCCCTAGTAGAAATTTGTTTCTAATTATCCGGGCGCAGGTTGAGCTTTCAGACCCACCTAGAAGATATCAGTCAGTGTCATCGAGTGAGAGCCTAGTTTGTGCCCGGAAATTTACAAAATGATTTCTATTAAAGATACGTTATTTTCATTTTCACCTTTGGGTCATAGTAATAACGCACCTTAGAACCTCAATTTTGTGGGATTTTCGTGATTTACCTGCTAGTTAATGCATTCAGATCAGCGTTTTTACTACTTTGTGTTAACAACGAGAGATGTGGGTTAAGTGCAACTTGGATCAGTGCATTTCGCATTATTGCAGTTTCTACCAAGGTCTATATTTACTTAGTTATTAACTGTTCTACTGCTTGTTAAAATATATACATTAATTTCATTATTCGTCAGACAGAATATTTATCCTTGTTAAGTTCAAAATTCTCGAAAAAATATTTTGATGCAAAGATTAAAGTTTTGTAAAGTTTTATATTGCATTTGCCAAATTAAAAAAGGATAACTAGATGCCTTCGACCCGGGTGTCTACAATTTTGGCTAAATTCGTATTGCAGTTCCATGACGAAAGGCTGATGCTTCCGGGAATATTCCCATTTTAACACTGCCAGGAAAGAAGGCGGCAGAGGGTAGTTCTAGCATCGTTGGGTTCGAGTAGTTTCTATACATATATTGTAACAATATCTTGTTCCTTAAATAGGCTGAATATGCCAATGAATGGACGGTTAAGCATTTTTCACACTTTGATCGATTGTAACTTTTAAATTCTTTTATGAAAATTTAATTATGATACCACCATTAGAATCGTTAGACTCTGCTCTTTATGACCGTGTAGTTTAACCTTTGATTTTATTTAATTATTAACCTCGTCTTCATACGTTTGTAAAAAAATCCGCTAAACCCCAATGAATAGTCGGGTTAAATCAAATGGGACGTTTTCAGTACCACTTTTGGATGGCTTTAAAACTTTGCTTTGATTTTACAAAATAATAAACACTGGAAGATCAATAGTACTGTAAATATTGTTTTGAATGTTCAAAGAACATAAAAATATGTATTTTGTTGCTTGTGCATCATACATTCATAAGAAATAGAAATAGGTAGAAAATCATACATTCATTGGTAGTCGTCTATTCATTGGCATATTCACTCTATATTAAAATTGAAAATGAGCATTTTCAAAACTTCGACCCCGACCGCAGGTCAGCCGAAGCACTGATAAATGAGCACGTCTTGTTCACACTGATGCTTGAAAAAACGCGGTTTAGTCGAGTTTTTGACAGGTCGGGTTGCAGGAAATAAATTTTTTTATATGTGGGATACTTGGGTTTCCGTTTTTTGCGGCATTGATTTTACGAGGAAATGAATACAACCTTTTTTGTAGAGAATTCGATGTTCTATATTTTTTGTTTGAAACATTTTTTTGTACAATTGGTATTTTTTGTTAAAAAATGGAAAAAACGTGTTTTTTGAGCGTTTTTTTGTTAAACCTCCCCATAATCTAGTATGCATTGTCTCCAAAAACTAATCAGATCTAAGTTTGTCAAGAGAAACCCAAATCCGTTTGTACTTTTTAAATTCATCCTGCCAGTCGCGAGATATCGCGTATACAAAATTTTGCCCACGGACGGACGGACGGTCGGACGGACGGACGGACGGACGTACAACCTAACGGACACCAATTTTTTTATTGTTGCTTTGGGTTCCTTAGGGCCTGAAACGTCGACATTTGATGAAAAACTATAGGGTAATTTTTTGGCGGGAACTGACCAAATTCAATACTTCGCCAGACCTATGGTCTGGGTCGAAGTAACAGTAAAAGTTAAAAAACTTTAAGTAACTTTGAACAGAAGCAATTATAATTTTTGTAGAAAAATATTTAATTCTAAAATTAAAACAAAAATTTGTAATTTGTCTTGAGTGTATATTTCCAAAATAATTTCATATTTTCAAAAGTTCCAAAATTTGCACTAACTCTTAAAAAGTGTATTACCATTATTATATTAATGTAGAAATATGCGGCTTGTTTCCTAATAATAACGCGCAAGGCGGAGACGCGGGAGAAATATACAATTATCAAATTTTTTCTCCCACAATTTATGTGATTCAATAAGAAAATCGTGTCGTGAAGAAAATTTTTTAAAAAATGGAAGCTGCAAAATCCATTCTACTGACATAAATGTAACTCGCTATAAAGTATGGAAAATGCAAAAAATTACCAGTTGAATTTATAAAAATAAAAAATAATAGTACATAGGTTATATTTCGTAATCTATATTCCTAACAAACTTAATTATTGTTACGTTTCGATGCGTTTCAATCAATAAATTGTTAATTTTTATTTGTTTACTCTTTAAAAATTTCGATATAGATTATTCTGAAGTGGCACAAACCATCTCGAATATCTGCAAAACAGCTATGGTGAACAAAATACAGGCATTCTTTGATGAAACGTCATACTGTTTACTTTGGGTAGTCGATGTAAAATCCAGATTTAAACATTTATCACTTCTATTCTTGAATATTACTCAACGTCAAATTCTTAGTGCATATTATCCAAACTCATCAGCACCGATGATCTTCAAGAAATCAAATTTACGAAGCCCTGGTTAATTTATTGCCATGTGTCCAAAACGTTAATCGTAATTCAGGAATGGATAATCGTATACTTCGGACTCCATGAAAATGGATGTAACAATTACAAGAAGGGATTGCAGCATTTCATTACCTGGTGAAGTATTTTGTAACAATAAGTCACATATCCAAGATTTTTATTATAGAAAAACTACATAATATTAATTAAATATTTGGTGGACGTCTTTGACGAGCAAATCACGATGTTTTGGTGATGCTACTTTTAATTTTTGTAGCAAATTTTTACTGAACCCAGAAAGTCATCTGCTCGATCAGAAATAATGGAAATTTTAATAAAAAAATGCACCATATGATGGTAAAGATGGAAAGCTTGAAATTTGACGAAATTTTTGAGATATTTGACGTCAACACCCTAACTATTGAACACAAACCGCGAAAGATCCATCTGCACTTATGAAATATTCTCCAGAAACAGACTATCGCTTTATACGTCAATAATATACCAAAACTTTTCCCAAAATTGCAGAAAATCGAAATGAATATTAGCAACGAAAACAACAAATGTACGAATCATATAATCATCTCGGTAATATTGCTTTCGATAGTCGCACACGATTCTGTCCGAAACACAGTAATAATATAAACAATGGCTTCACACATTCATAAACAAATCACTAACAGCGTGTATTTGATATAATCCCTCTCTTATAAAAATTCTGCTCATAAACAGATAAGTTTCAAGATTATAAGTAGCCAAAGCAAATTTTAGATGAAATGTCAAGTTATCAAAAGTTTTTTTGTTTCCATTGAGTCTGAGGTGAACCCTTTGAAACTTTATCACATCGGATGGTGAATGCAAGCTATTTTTATATGCTTATTCAATATGTTTCAAACAAGTATTAATCACTTAGAAATAAGTTCTGGATTTTTTATGTATAAAATGGACAACATAATATTTCCTTATTGTCATTTTACGTCAGAGAGCAAACCAGATCGATTTACAGTAGTCAAACTAGAGATAAAAATTTAGAGGATTAAAAGCCATTTGTACTGAGATATAACCACATTCTACAAAAAATTCATATGGATATAATGTTGATCGAGTATCCATGATACCTTGTTGCTAACCAAGGACCGCTAAAATTTGTACAAATATATAAAGATTCCACTGAATTTATATTGAATATTTTTGCTACTCAACCACTTTTGAGAAATAACCACCTTAATGTATTTGAATAGATATAGTTGAATGGATGGAACACATTTTTGTCAGTTCAGATCAGATGTATCAATATTTCGAATGAGCTCTAATACTAAATCGGAGAACAGATCTAAAATTCTACTGAAGTTATCATCAATTACAGAGATCATCTAGATCAATTAAGATCTAATAATTGTGTTTTTTAGATCTCCTGTCAATAGTTTTTTTCGAAGTGAATTGTGCGGTATTAATTTTTTATGTTTATTCTTCAAACTCAACTGTGCAAGACTTTGTTTTCACATAGATACATTTGTTATCTAAATAGTAATTATCAAAACAGAATAGGGAAAAATTACTATTTTCGTTAAGAATTTGAGGACTAATTTCATAATCTTTGTTTATAAACTATTGATATCCATTCAAAATATTCGTCTGTATAGTACACCGTAAAATGATTCAAAAGATGCATTGGTCTTTCTTTTACCCAGAATAATTATCCCTTTTCTGATACAGATGATGTTATTCAATAACATGGTTCGAAAGTCTTTTAATTTTTCATTCTTTGCTTGGTATTAAATTATTTGCTTGTAAAAAATGCCAGGTATTAAAAAGGAACATTAAGATTTAATGTTTGCGTTAAGGTTGTTTTGATGGATTGATGTACCATCATCGACAGCTCATGTTCCAAAAGTCTAACAGCTCTTGGGCACTTGCGGGTCGGATCGTGGGTGTTATTGCGAGGACAAACTCATCGATGGAATTCAGATCTACGCGCCGAGCGTGTAATGCATTACATTACGGAAAACGGGCAGGGGTGGCTCGATAAATTATGCACCCCATTCGAACGTGCCGTAGGGGAAGCCACTTCGGATGTCGCGACCCTCGCACATGTTAAAGTAAACTATGCCTTTATTACAATATCGTTGCACGTTAATGTTATACCTATTACGAGATATTATAACGGCCGTATGCTGCTCGTTATGCGGTTCTTCCAGTATTAACGATGTCTTGTAACAACGATGAATACGTAATTCTGATTTAGGATATGACGTCAAAAATGATGTAGAACAATTGAAAATTTAATTAAAATGAATTTCGTTTATAATGTAAAGATATTAAAAACTCGATGAATACATTTCAGGGTTTATGAGTATTTTGTGATATTATTGAACCGTACCTGCTCTGAGAAAATACTCAAATGGAAATTTGTTACAAATTATCTGTACCACATGGAAAGTAAAAGTCAATGAAATTTTCTTCAACTAATCGATCACTTATTGGGCAGGCCAGAACATTTTACAGAAACTGAATTTCACATTCGTGATATTTTATGATATTGCTTGGCTGAAAATCTTGAAATATTTGAAGAACAGTCTTAGACTAGGAAAGCAATAGCTCATATGCATTTGAAGAATTTTGTTTAACACTGTTATTTTAAACATATATCAATTAGTTAAACATTCTTTAACACTGCATACAAGTTTTAAAAACAGTTCAAGGAATTTTCTTCGTCAGTTGACTGATTCGTCGACTTGCAAAGAAATTATTATTTTCTGCGGAACAAAAACTGTTTAACTGAAGGTGTTTACTTGTTGGATAACAGTTCATTTCTTCTTTCTTATTTTCCGTATAAAGTTCATTAATCTTTCTACAAAAGTGGAATAAATTTTATAAATCTAATGGCCTGCCAAAAGTGATCAACAGTTTTATAAATTTTCGTTGACTTTTACTTTCCATGCAGGGCCGCTCAAAACTACAATAAGGCATTTCTAATTAGGTTTACTTCATTACACTCTGATCAGGCCATAACAAGGTTACAATCAATTTTAACTGGCAACGATGTCAATTTATTACTGAATGGAGATCACAGACATTAATAAAGCTTACTTTATTTGCAATTTCGAGAAACTGCTAAATGTTTTGGAAATTTTAAATAATGGTCAATTCAAGGCACGATAAACGGGTCCTAGTTCAGATATATCGATTTTGTGCAGTTCTACTTCTTTTCTAGTAAATAAATGCTTTTGTATTCTGTATATTAAAATACATCTAAGAACCACTGTGTAAAGTAATACTTAAATTAATACAAGAATTGCGACTGAAATCTAAAATTAAGTAAGAAAATTGACTGAAAGTAAGATGCAGTGTAAATAAGACTAAGGCAAGGACAGACTCATGCACTACATATTGGCTGACTTTAAGATGTAATCATTTCAATTATTTATTTTTTACACTGACGTTTCAATGGTTGTGTATCTATACATAATATTTATCTCGAACTTTGTATAGCCATTTACCTTTCAAATAAAATAAATATGAAATTCAGATTATTTTAAGAGCGCGAAAATGAAAAACAAATAATTTTTGCAAAGAAATAAATCATTAAATGTTTTAACTCTAGTTTACAAAATTAATTTTAATTAAAAGATTCGAAAATCAAGCGATGTTTAATATTATAGCGTTCTGATCGCGTCTCATTTCCTGGACAGTTTTATTGAAACCGAACAAAATTAGTTTAAAAATATCATCCGCTTTTTTTTGAACCAGCTGATTACAAATCTGAAGTCCGAGTTTGAAAATTCAAAATGACGGATCAAATATGGTGGACAGTTTTTAAAAATCGTACGAAATCTATTTGAAACGTATTATTCTATTTCGTTTGCTGGCATTGTTTTACAGCACATATGGGCAAATCTCTGGAACTTTTAAATTTCAGCCTCTCAATAAATTTTTTTTTTAAACTTCAAGCACAACATTGGCGTTGGGTATATGTATTCATATCTACATAAGAAGTAAAAATGTACGCTCGTGCATCCTTTTTACTCAACGGCATTAAAACTTTGCGGTACAATGTCCAAAATATTGACCACCGGGATGAGCTTGAAATTTTGATTTTTTGAAAGGTTAATAATTAAATTACGCATTTGCGCCCCAATTTTTTAAAAATATCACTTATGTGAGAGTTGAAGAATGGTTCATATATGATCCATATATGATTCATTTTTTCCCGGGTTATCACTTATACATAGACTCGAAATGCATATTTTGTTTTACAATAGCTCTAATTTGAAACACAGTGCTTAAACAAGTATAATAAAGAATTGTTTTTCTTTAAACACATAAAGAACACCAAATTTTATCTGAATAAACATACTTTTAGTTTCTGACCATAATGTTACTAAGCTTACAGTGTTTAATTCATCGTTAAATTACGACTTTATAAATAGTTCTTTCAATAACTTTGAAAATATGTAAAATATAAGAATGCCGCGCACTTTACATACTTATATAAGGTATTTACTTACCAGCACACCGAACAACAACTTGATATTGGCGATATTTTGAATGTGCCACAAAAAATAGTCAATTTTCTGAAATTGGCACGTTTTTGGAATGTATGTTTACACTTGTATAACATCAACAGTTTAAGGCGCACAAAAATGAATAAAGTGTCAAACACTTTATTATTGTGTCCATTAATAACCAAAAACAATAAATATTCGATTTCTAAGACGGCGCGGATAATAAATAAACAAGTTTAAATAAGTTTAGAATTTACGAAATTCAAGGGACGGGTACTGTAGGCTTACTCTATACAATTAAATGTGTGGCACATATAATTCATATGAATATATTGCTTTATGAGATGTTTGCCTCCATTTCGCGCAAAAAACACAACGTTAACTCACGCGGCGCAAATACAATACTCATAAGAGTAAAAAAAAACATGCAAGGGACGCATGAAATTTCATTATTTTTTTATCTATAAATAATTATAGAGCGTCTCTGTAACGTCGGGCGACTTCGAAATTCATCAAGCTTTTTATTTATGATATCTTGATGTATAAAAAAAATATAGCATTTGTGTGAAAGCAATGACGTTCAAGTAGTGTCACAGGACTCCACAGTTTAAAAGTTCTAGAGATTTGCCCATATATCTAAATTCTATTTACAAATTGTGATATACTAAAAATAGTGCATTTGGAATTTAATATGCCTGTATAGGAAACAAATGCATACCCAAAATCTGGAAACCAATATTACCTTGTCATATTCATTTTTGTGTTAAGTACTAAATTCTACATATACATATTAATTTTGAAAATTAAGTCATTAAGAAGGTTTAAATATTAGAAATCAGTATATTATTCTTTATTTATTCTCCGATAAGTATTCGCCCAGTACAGTGAGCGAATGCTCATTTTAAAAAGAATTTTCATTCTTAATTACTCCATTGCACCCTACCAGAACAGTTTTATTTCATACATTAAATATGAATGCTACTAATGTGTTTCCAATAATCTGAAAACCTTGTACTCTTCACTACATTGTAATACTTGTCGAAACGTATTTTATGCTTTCAAACTATGTTAATTGTATTTGTTACACTTTTGATGGTATCGTGGTAAATTTTGATAATGGCCTGGGGCACTAGCGATTTTGTGATCCGGTGAGTTTGTGAATCTAAGATCAATATATACGATATAAGTGACTGTCGAGCAACATATTTTCAGGATGTATCTTCGTAAAGAGAGTAGTCTAAATATGTTATATAATAATGCTCCGATTGACAGGAATTAACATTTTCAATTTTTGTCCCATTATCAAGTAAATAGGTGGGTCTTCCAAACCTTGCCTATCTTAGGAATACATGACCTAAAGGCCGCAGGGTAGAAGCAACTAATTTTCATTTTAAATTGATTTTATGTAAATGTAAAAATAAATGAGACCACAAGAGTCTGTTTTATCGTATTATTTAAAAAAAACATTAAGGCGTGTATACATGTAAAATTAAATTACATAAAAATCGCTAAGCATGTAACTGATGAGTATGTTGTTTCTTATTTAGTTTTACCTGCTATCAATATTTGCGAAATATTATTAATAATATTACGAAGTTGTAGATTTGTTTTAATCCATACATAAATGTAATTGAAGAATTTTGATCTTTCGACCAACATGAATAAAGAATAGGCTTGTATTAGGTATATTTTGCAGTAAAAATTGATCTGAAGTAACAGGATTGTTTTTCAGTTGGAGCTAAATGTACTGTTTTAGAAAACCTAACACTGTAAACTACGAAAAGTAAAAATTAAATTTTTCGCCCATTTTGATGTTCATTTTAATATACAAATATCATTTTACAATAAAACGCCTAGAAACAACAATTTTAATTTAGTAACGATTTATACTCATAAAGATTTAAACAGATTTGAAATAAAATTGTTGAACTTTCTTTTGCGATCATTCTTTTGTGATTGGAAAATAGCCGGAAATTACAAAGAATGCGTTTTCAAGAGGTTGAAAACTAAGAAAAAGACACCGAGCGGAGTCGTGAAAGAGAAAACCTTCATTCGTCTTCGCGGCTATTGCCATTATTTTGTATTTTACGGAACTTCATGACAAACAAAGATTTATTTAAAAAAAGAAAAATTCACAGACACTTAAAGCATTTTATTCCCTTTTTCTTAACCGAAATGAACCAGAAAATAGCGATCGTTCTTATCTTTAGTAATCATCGCATGCAATTCGTATAAACTAATATATAATGAAATATCTGTACATTATTACATCAGTAATTTGTCTTTGATTTAAAATACATTTTTAATGCAAACATTAAATATATAACTGAAACAAATAATTGATTTAATGTATGTCTCGCATCATATGTCGGTGTGGATATGACAGACATAATAAACAAACTACATTTAAAATTATACTTAGATCATATGATGATATGTGCTTAATTGTATGTAATTCATATTTCAAGTTGATTGCAAAATTTTCAGAATTTCGAGTTGGAACGTGAGCATCTATCTTTATGCTATAGTTTTATCGATTTAGTACTTTTTAGCGCAACGCGACATCATTACATAAAGTCTTCACTTAATGACGAATAAAAAATAAAAATTATCATTCTTAGGGAAGGAATTAAGTTTTAAAAGATCATTTGTATGAACTACTAAAATTTAGTTACATACTTAAAAAACATAAATAAAGTCGAAGAAGGGTGTCCAAGTGAACACCATCTAAACCATCCAGTCCTGGATGTAAATAATTTAAAATAAGTTACACACGGATAAAAAAAATAGTTACTTTTACCACACTGTAAGAGATACCTACTGTAAACTTCAAACAAATTCTTGAATTTTTTTTATTGTGAAAATACAGTAAAAAAGTACTTGAAAGTATCTTGCAGTAACAAGTAATTTTCAATAATTTGAATGTAGATTTACAGTAAAATCATTGAATTTAGTACGTGAAAGGAAAATCGTGAAAGATCGAAATAATATGCTCCGATTTTCCGACAAACATAATTCATTTTCAGTCTTGAAAATCTATTTGTATTTTTCATGACCACGATGGAAGTGTTTCGTCATTATTCTATGCAGGTGGGGATGCGAAATATAAGATTTACAGTCGACACAGATAAAGTTACAAGATTTGCATAAATACACGAAGCACCTAAAATATCGAGAGGCATTGTTCTGTATATATTATTTATTAATATATGGTTATTAACCTATATTATGAACAAAACCTTCCTAACTGACTCACTAAGAGAGAGAATGAGAAAGAGAGAATAATACCTTACTTCCCTATCAAGGTTCCCTTTTACTACTATTTTTTTAGAGAGATATTAATCTATAAAAAAGACCAAGCAGTTCCAATCTCCTTGCATTTACTTAATTTTATCAACATTTTAACTGCACGCCTCGACATTCAGCAAAAATCATAACCTAACACAAAATATATGACCAAAATTAATGCACAGGAGTTTACTATCGGTAGATCGAAATGGATTATACATTACTGACACTCGTTATTTTTTCCCTT
Organism: Trichopria drosophilae; assembly: GCA_030407085.1. Classification (NCBI taxonomy): domain Eukaryota; kingdom Metazoa; phylum Arthropoda; class Insecta; order Hymenoptera; family Diapriidae; genus Trichopria; species Trichopria drosophilae. The sequence goes on from CM059583.1 coordinate 55,456,970, forward strand.
ACTTCCAACTGGATTGTAGTGTTTTCTAAACATTTTCATTGGCGTAAAAATACTTTTTCAATAATGTTTTAAGTCTGGTCTGGGCAAATCTTGATGAAGGCAATAGATAGGCATAGTATATATATATTTATTAAACCGCGATAGAATACTGTAAAACCACAAAATAAATGTAATTTTACAACCACTTTTAACAGTGCATCTAAATAGTAGGATCTGGTACACCATCTTTAGCTCTTTTTATTATTTAAATAGCGGGCATATCTTCTTTATTTATCGAGGTTACTATTTAGATACTAAAATTAAGTAAAAACGATAGTTGCGTCTTATCCTACTATCTAGTTAGTAATTTCCAACTACTTCATTTTTTCCGTGCAGTAATGCCGAATACAGCATAATGCTAGCATCAAATTGCACCATTCATTCAATGTCGAATAACAACTTCAATTGCTTTAACGTTGATGGTAAATGTCATCTAAAAAACCATATAATTAATTTCATAAATTTCTTTTTAGTTTAATCAGGAAGCATGTTTATAAAATATTTCTCATATTTTTATGATTGGTTAGTGAACTATGTTTTTTATTTGGTTTCGTTATATGCTTAGAATCCTATAAAGAAGAAATTCATAATAATTCCTAAATCACAAAGGTTTCATTTTTTTAACTGGTCCAACTGAAACAAAATAATTGTGTATGTAAAATCTGTCGACGTTGAATCAGTAAAGTTGAATCTCATTTTTTCGTGAAATTGATTGCATGTTTCGGTGTAAACATTTTTTTTCAAATAGAAAATGTGCTGTAGCAGTCATCAACACTGTATTAAAATTTAACTAATATAGCTGCAAAAGTTAATTAAATTCTAAATTAGCAATGTTTCTTCAATTTTTTTTGCTTATTAACTGTGAACGCAAGTGAATTATTGTAAGATGTTTTTAGTGTCTAAGGCGTAATATGTCTTCGCTCAAGACATTTTTCCCAGATTTTTTCTATACGTAATAACTTTTTTTCAGTATGATTTTAATTTTATATCAACTTAGTATCTATTAGATTAGGTACACAATTGTATTTGCAATGTTTGTATCGCTTCACTTATCATTCGAGATGTATTGAGCATAAAGCAAATTTTTCATCACAATTCTAGGCGTATGCGCATTTCACTGTCGGGAAAAAGTGGATAATAACGCGTCTGAGGAAGATAAAACGGCAATTAACATTAACGCGAAGAACGTCCGACCTATGAGGGGTAATAAAGATATCTCGTCGTATCTAAGCTAACATCTTCGAAGACCTTATCTCTGCAACGCTGCTGCGTAATCACTCTTGTCGGGTGAGATGTTTTTCTGCCTTCACCAACGTTGTGTCGTACCGATTCCTATATTGGATAAATTCCGAATAATTATAGTTTTTTTTTCAGAATCGCAATTTCGCTATTTCGGATATTCTGAGTTGGAACATAAAAATAAGATAAATTCGTTTGGAAAGTTTTTTCAAATAATATACTTTTCCAAACTTAAGGCGTCCAAATATTATAAATATTCTTTAATTTTGTTTAATTCGAAAAGTGACAATTGGAATCGTTAGAATACAAAATTATGAAAATGTGCAAAAATATAGTTAACTTAACCAAAATCACTAACCTAAGCTTATAGGGGAACTCCCAGAAGAACATACATGGTATTGATCTAAAATGACCTAGAATTTTTTGTCTGAAATAAGAAAAAAACTTTGTTCTTTTCTATACAAGAGCAAAAGTCGTAAAAAAAACATTTGATATAAAAAAAAATGAGTGAGTGGACGAATCTGAAAGTACAACATTGCTCTTGCACGTCGGGATTATTTGAAATTGTATCCGAATTAATATTAATTAACATTTTTACCAATATTGTATTAAGTTTACAATGTAATGCATTTATTTTATATAAATTTTTAATTTAAAAGCAAAACGAAATTTCATTTGATAAAAAATCATACGGTAAGTTCTTAACCCTTTCAATCAAGCAATTCAGACGGTGGGTAAATATTTACAAATTGTATGTAAAATATACTTTTTTAAGACGCTGAATACGAATCTGGTGTCTGATTCCCATGATTAAAAATGGCGGATAAACAATTGAGATCGTTAGTGAGCTCTCACAAAAATAATTATTCGTAGGTTTTTGGGGTTGCTCAATACGAATACGGTATTAGATTTTCAACGTTCAAAATCAATATCATTTTCATATCCACTATCCACACTATCATTGCCACACAAAGGGTTGCGCAGTGTCGTTTATCTATTTCGATGAATAAACAAAAATCGTGAAATATATGCCACTATAACTTATGGATGAACAAATTTTGATAAAAATATAATTTTGTTGAAATAACTGTATTAAATATACGTTATGTAACTATTCAATTATTTAATAAATAAAACAGTCTAACATATATTCTTGCATGTGATTATGAGACAAATACAAATAGTTTCAAATTGGTTGATACTTGTATTTATTCTGCAATAATCATAAATAAGATATAAATCATTCGAAAGGTACGAAAATTCCACAACCGTAGATTATTTGAAAAGATTACTTTAGCAAATCAAACAAAACTTGCTCGTTTTTATTGTCAAATTTAGCATACTCTCTAAATTCCTTCAAATGAAAATTGAGCCACTCTTTTATTATAAGAGTAAAAATTTAACTCTATGACGAGTGGAATTTCACTCCATCCAGAGTGAAAGATAAAAATTCACTCTTAAAAGAGTGAAATATCATTGTCATTAGAGTGAAAATTTCATTTTTCGAAAGAATGGCTCAATTTTCACTCCAAGTTTATGTGCGGGCATCTATATGTCATGAATTGTATACTAGGGATTGAGATAGCTTCATAATCATATTTCGAATATATTTTGCTTTCTTATTTTTCGGAAATCAAGATATTCTTATGTGTAATCCCAAAGTCTGAACATCAAGATATTATTTATTTCCGGCACGAGTTTTCCGTCGGATTGAGAAAACGCGTAACACACTACATCTTCGACTTTACTATTGGAAAATCGTATTGGAAACGTGGCACCGAAGGATTTTATTTGTTAGAAAACCGTCGACTGACTTTACCGCACGTATCTCGCATAGTCTCACCGTATTGGGACAATTCGTGAATCGCATCGCATTCCATTTTCCTGCATTACCATCTCTGCACATTGTGAAAACACAAAGTATATACGCGCTTACGTGTTTAAATGTGCAACGCAGGCTACGTATACGTTTGGCTTGATTGTGTGGTTGGAGCGAATTGTTTATGTAGAGTGCAATCAAAGAAAGTGCGGACTTTTCGTATGCATAGATGAGGTCCCGACTTCGTTTTCCAAAATCGGCGATTTTTATGTTTTATTGTGTTCTTCGTTTTCTTATTACAGCTTCGAAGATTGTTTTTCGAAGGAGCTTTTTAATAATTTGTCGCGAAAACACAAGATGACGTTTTTATAAAATTACTTTTCTTATCGTCGTTGTTCGTGGCACAGAAAATGTATAAATTAAGAATTCATTATGCATATATTATTTGATAAATAGGTGCTGATATAGGCTTTCTGTATGGCTTTTAATAAATTCAAACTATTAATGTCTCAATGGTTATGTTACAAGAGATATTTAGTAATAATAATTAATAATAATAATTCGTCTTTATTGACAAAGTAAGAGGGATTACAGAACGGTCTCATCAAGCCAATGGGCGAGCCACAGCTAGGGCTGCTTTGCAGACTGACCTACTATTTATTAGTTATAATTATATAAATTCTTGTACAATTATTAAAAACATAACAAAGTATCGGATCCATAAGATGCGGGTGCGGGTCGAAAAACCGACAAATAAGAAAACCAATAGATCAAAAAACCGACAATCGAAAAGCCGACATTAAACAAACCGACACTTCAAAAAACGATCACTGTCCTCGTCTATTTTTGTTATGTGTCGGCTTTTTGACTGTTGGCTTTGTGGCTGTTGGCTTTGTGACTGTCGGTTTCGACCTGCCGGCTTTAAGATTTGTCGGTTTTTCAACCTGCACCAGTGATTTGTTTGATGTGTCGTTTTATAGACTGTCGGTTTTTCGACCCGCACCTTACAGTGTTTAATTATATTTTCTTTTGTTAGCAATCACGACTTGACTAATAATTTGTATTTTATGGTTTTATATTGTAACTTAAGATTATTAAGTATGGATTCAGCTACTGTATATAAATAATGCACTACAATACACGTACACGAAGTAGGTTATTTGATACACACGAGTACCGTATTCTATTTTTGTTGTGCCCGTAACAGAAAATTTTAGCCCATTGATTTGTAAAAAATACCTTATCTAACTCCGTGCGCAAATTTCAATTTACACACTAAAATGGATGCGCAAAAGTATGATATCCTCGCACTGGTAAATTGGGGTGAAAATGTGTCGTAAGCTCGACTCGTGCAGGAATCACCTATTTTGTGCACTGGTTGCGTATTGAAATATTTCGTCACTAAATAGCCACAAAATTAAATTTTACAGATGTAAAATTCTTTTGGACATTCAATGGGAATGATTGAACATGTTACCAATTTCTGATTTACATCAGTCTACTGACCGTAATTAATATTGCAATGTAATATATTGCAGTTAGGTGTTTGCGAAATGTGTAAGGAGTCAGAAAGTATTGGATGTAGTAAATTATTTATAAGAAAAGAAATTACAAACTACATTTTAAAGAATATAATCTGTTTTTGGGGTTACATATTTTGTAGTAATTTCAATCAATGACAATGACGAAACGTTAAAAGTAGTCAAGGGAGTGCTCCAGATAAAGACCAACAGCTGCATATGTGGTAGGGATATGGGGTACAAATATGCACTACCCCACTTAGAGTTAAAAATGTACTTTGGATTTATCTGAAAAGACGGAACAGATCGTAGGTTGCGGCGACCGAATTTATAAGATATGGGCTTTTTGGATCAACTTGTGCATTTGACTAGATTATAATACAGATCTGTACGATTGTAAAAGGTGCAGGTCCGGCCGGTGAAGAGGGGAGGGGTGTGGTTTAAGATATTCTTAAATGAGATTTTAAAAGACTTTTCAAGACTGCTGTTTGTCCTTGGATCTAGTTTTTAATTTAGAGTCTTTAAATACATCATGCATGATACATCAAGTCTTGGAAAACTTCTTACTCTTCTACTACTTACTGAAGTTGAAAATATCTTCGTTTGTATAAATTTATATATGAAACTACATTTTTGATGATTAGTTGAAGCACAATTATCAGCCTGTTCAAAATATCCTTGAAAAATATCAATAATTGGAAAATGTCAATGTAACACGTGACTAATGGAAATGTCGAATAAAGATCGTTACATTTCGGATATAGAAAGTGATCGGTCAATATCTGTACCATCGGAATTGCGATGTTCAATTGGTTGTATTTCGTTCGCGAATACCGTTGGAAGCTTCAACGCGATAATATGGGTTTTAGGGGGTGGCAGTGTGGAATGGTGGAGGGCTAGCATACAGGGGATTCTTAAAATACTCGCACGAGATTCTAAATCATGGAGGCTTATGTGCCGTCGCGCGGTCAGGGATTACCTACCTTACTTCAAAGTGCCCTGCAGGTGCAGCCTCTCTGTTTCTTCTCTGACAGGACGTTGAATCATGCGACTCAGTTGCCGCGAAACGCGCACTACGTCGTCGGCGGTCCGCAGCGGTCCTCGATTTCTCGTTTTTCTTAATTTTTGTTGTTTACTCATGCGGATACGTATATATATCCTATACACGTGATTTAGAAATCCAATGATTGGTACGCATTCCAACATTGTCGTGAATGAAGTTATTCAAGTATCGTTAAAACAACTCTACTGGAAAATGGACCATGTTCACTTATTCAATTAATTCCAGAAAATATTCATCAGTTTAGAATGCTACATGCAAAAATAATTATTGTCAAAAGAAATTCTAGAAAATTACTTCAATTCATTCCTCTGAGGGGTATCTCCGAGCGGTTGCTTCTATTTATACAAAAAAATAGGCAACATTAACCGTTTCCGGCACAGCCAGACTCTGATGTCCCTTCTTTTTGTTTTGCCATTTTTTGTGTTTTTCAAGCACCAAAACATTTTTTAGCCGTTTCATTTAGTGACCAGCGTTGCGTATTTTATAACGATTATTGACTACTATCTTAATAACGTAGAGCGCAATATTCTCTATAAAATAGTTTAGATGCATAGTTTTGTTAATATGAACAATATGCTCACACATGAGCGATGAAAGTGTATGAGGGGTTTCTGCTGGGTATACGTGTATCGCGTTCTAAAAACGACGATTTCAACGTTGGTTTATTTAACACCAATCCGGGGGTGCATTATATAGTCACTGATATACGGAATAATATAACAAAAAAAGTTGGTTGCTGACAACATCGTCGGGGAGAAGCCTTCGAGGACCGAGATTCATTCATTTGTGCTGAAAGAAGGTATCAATTCTCAAATTCTGGTGCGCAGAGATGAAAATAATTAATAAATAAATTCGCAAGTCAATTCGTGAATCTCATGGCGTCTGCTTAATTAAGGCGAGAGAGAGAGGGGGAGGGGGCATTTATGAACGATGCTGGCCAATCAATATTGTTTAATCGTGTTATAATTGTCAGTAACTGTTAAACGATTCGGACTCGTCGAGGTCGGTAATTACGCCTTAGTTACGTAATATAATAATATAGCCCACTCCCTCTATCCAAAATTATAACTCAGCGCATATGAAAATTCTTATCAAAGATTTTGTTATGTACATGTTTGTCCCACGTTCCCAGTGACTTGCAATATTCACAAAAAAAAACCTCAAGCGTTTTTCTCCATCTTAAATTTAAGAGATGAACTCGTTTTCGGCGAATATCGCTCTCATTTTGCCCACTTCAAAAAAATCATACAGGCAAAGTTGTAGCAAACCAAATTTAGTACATTTAAAATGTTTCCTTAAAGACTATTTTATTTCAATATTATTATTGTTCTCCAACAGTTGAAGAGTGAAATACAAAAAGCATCACAACACCAGTGGAAAGAACTCCCTCAAAAGAAAATACTGAGTTGAAATAGTCAACATTCATACTCAAATAAAAGTAATCAAAGGTAGGAAATTGCTTTTGAACAAAAGCTTGTTCAAGCAAGCGCGAATAATAGAAACATATGTACCTTTAGAGTGGAGAATTTTGTTATCCATTTTTTTTAAAGAAGTATCAAATTTCGCCCTAAAATTTGATGAGTTTCGCTGAGATTAAATCACATGTTTTATTTCATCAGTAAATTACAGCCCCTTGAAAAAACATACATAAAAAACCTGCATTGAGAATCAAAATAATTTGCTCAAGTAAGAACTGTGACATATTTGAGAAATGTAGTTACCAGGAAAACTTATTTAAAGATTAAGTAATTGATTTCATACTCAGAATGCTACATATTTTTTTTTTGTCGAATGCGCATAAAGTAGCTGATTCTGTCTAGAAGCATACACGCCTGCGCACTGCTGGAGCAGCGTATCCCGTGCTCAGTGAAAATCGTGCGATTTCCTTCCTTGTACACGGAATAAAAATAGTTTGGGTTTTACCCAAGCCAGCTTTTGTGCGCAACCCAAACCTAGAACTTTTGTGCTCAACACTCAAGTAAAATTTTCAACCAAGCTCTAAGCGGAATCCAGGCAGGTTACCATGGTTGTATTCGGGATCCGACCGGACTGGTGATGTTTCCCTGACTTGCGCCCGGTCTGATTTGAGATGAAGAACAGGCTATGTTCGGAACCCGATAAGGTTATCGTAGTTGTTTTCCGAATCGGGATTGGTCGGAATAACCTAACTTCATTCCGGACCAAACCCCGTTTATAATTGGACCGAATCCAGTTCATTCTTTAATCGGGTTAACCAGTCTGGATCCCATATGCGACCCTCAGGATTCGTGTTAAATCAGGCACAACACTGCTCTATGCTTAACATAAACCAGGTTTGTGCGCACTTCAAACTTAGTTAGTATCTACAAAAATTGGTAGCACATCCCGAACTAACGAAAGTTAGAATTGAGGACAAACTACGAGGTTTGTCTTGAATACAAATGTCTTTATAGCATAATGGAGTATTTTATTTGCAAAATAAAAACAATTTCACAATAGTGGTACCTTAAAAGTGAAATTTGAATGCGGTGCTTGAATTTCGATTTTAATGGATTTCGTCGAGTTTGTTCAATATACTTGTTTGCCTTTTGTATATCAGTGGAAATGAAATACATCGTGCAATTCCATCTTAAAAAAGACGACGACAAAACTCTAGCTTTCAAACCCGTCTGTTCCTGCACTTTTAAGCGAAAAAATGTACCGCCAATCGCTTTCAATTCACTTAAGCTTCCAGAAATTTGACAAGTCTGAGTTTCTCCCATTTGTAACCGGAAAGTAAAGATTGCCACAATTTTAAAATTGGTCCTAAGCCAAGTAGAGAGTTAAAGATATTGGTTTATAATTACATAGAGGTTAGTTCATTCCTCTATATAGCATCACGCTATATTTATATAAAACGGCAGTTAGGTAAAGATGAACTTGGACTAGGAAAGGTCCAAGATTATTCGAGTCAACCAATGAAACTAGTATGAAACTAGTCTACTTCTATTTGAGTGCGAGTGTAATAAATGCATGTATATCTCTCATGGGACTGAATCAATCCCATACTACAGTTATACTAAACTGCGCGAGGCATCATGGTTATAATAAGGTTCCGCAAAGACTATCGGTAGTACAATTGAGTGCCCGGATGCAAAAACGCCTTAGCCGCTCGGTCTGACTCATCGTAAGTAGTAACAGCTAGTTTCGCAGTTTTTTGCATTTATCATATTTTGCTTGATAGATAGCAATTTGCCACCAGTGATAAAATTGTAGGTATCGAAAATATCTTTAATTTTCGTCATGATTCGTTTCGATTTGATGAATATTGTGCCCAGGGGATCCCTCGAATGTCACTTTTTTTCGCCAGCTGTCGGTAGCCACAGTTTTCGAAGGCTCCCCTGGACAGAATTTTCATAAAATCGAAACGAATGGCGACTCAAATTAAAGATATTTTCAATACCTACAACTTTGTCACTAGCGGCACATTGCTATCTATCAAGCAAAATAAGATAAAGCAAAAAACTGCGAAACTGGCTGTTACTACTTACGATGAGTCTGACCAAGCGGCTAAGGCGTTTTTGCATCCGGACACTCAATTGGAAGAAAGTCGAATACATTCTTAAATCAGCTCTTAATATCATTGCGTGCAGGTTGTCATATTTTGGCGTATTTTTGTTTAGTCTTACTTATGATATCGGTATAATCGGTATTCTTCTTGTAGGGTTGCCTCCTATCTAACTCACTTTCTTCTTCTCCTACGCGTTTCTCTTTTTACAATAACATATATTACATTGTTGGTTACAAATAAAATTCGTCATTATTGCATTAGATATTGTCAACATGGTTATCTTCCAATAGAATCTTACTGTTTAAGTATCTAAACATTGCTTTACCTACGTATACCGAATAAAGACGGAGGGTATAAACCGGGTTTAGCGACATTCTATTAATTCAACTCTCTTGATTAAAACACCTAAAATTCACGTAATTTTCTAAAATCGGGTTGATTAGCTGGAAAGCTCCGCAGCTGATTGCGAGGTGCTTTTTAAACGTCTCCGAAAAGCCGAGCGGATGGTTATACGGGAATGATTATCGTCGTCGTAAAAGTAGCTCGCTCTCTCGCGCACGAGCACCCCTGCTGGGTTGTACCTTATACCTTTTCCACCTTATACCTAGAGCTCTTCCGCGTGCTCGGTTCCATTTCCACGTTCTCGAATCCCCGGTAGTAGTGGTGCGGATCTTCCTGCGCGCAAACGAAGCCGAATAGGGTCTCGTCCGATTCTCTAAGCTCGGAGCCGGGCAAAGCCCTCAATTTCACTAGAGTAGGAGCTTGCAGTGGGAAGAGAATTCGCGCTCGCTCGCGGGCGCGATAAAACGACTTCTTATTCTCGCGTTTATATTCAATCCGGTAGCGGACTACGACGACCGCGAGGGGCTCCATCTGAAACACGTTAGCTACTCACGGGACAATGTCGTCGAGACCGCGGAATAAGGGAGTCTGCGAAATCTGCGGGAAGGTCGGGTAATAAACATTGAGCGAAAGCAGTCAAGATTGTTGCGAATAAACTAACGGAATAAATGCGAAATAAAAGAAAGAGCGAGGGTTAATCGCATTTCCCTTGCAACCATCGCTTAGCATTTTCAAATAAATTTGAATTTTTATAATTCCATATTTAATCCATTATTGTGGAATCATTGGATAGAAATTGCAATAATTCATCCATATTCTGCATAATGTGAATATATCTTTTGCGGGAAAAACACACGAATATCTGGTTCCCAAGTGGAAATTGCGATATATCGCCAATATGAAACAAATGGTTCGGTACGGATTTATTTCTCTAGCAGTACTGGCGCGGTACTGACACAAGTCCGAATGATAACTGCGGTACGGGGTTTTTCACGGGTACATACGGGTTTAGTAATGGTCCAGTACTTTCTTCATTATTCTGTAATCGTCAAGTTCCGCGTCGAAGATTTCCGTCGTCCAGGTACGCATATAGGTTTCGGTAAACAGGTGTCCCGCACCGTAGTTTTTCGTTGTTCAGATACACCGCTCCACAGGTTTCGTTGTCTATGAATAACGCTCCATAGCCTTTGGTGTATACGTATACCTCTCAAATATCAATCATAGTGCTATGTTGTTCAGGTATACCGTTCGGCGCCCAGGTATACTGCACCGTAGTTCTTTTAGTCCAGGTATACCTCTCCATAATTTTCAAGGTTTAGGTAATCTGCACTAGATTTTTTTTCTGATGTTCCTCTCCATAGTTTTTAGTATCGACTTTTTCGGCATTTTGTGACTTTAGGTTATAATTAATTAGAAAGAATCTTTTTTCGAACTGACTTTATTAATTAATACTTGTGAATGCCTGTCCAAATTTATGTAATAATATAAATTTGTGCATGTTTTCTTTCCGGCATTGCAACAATTTTGTAGGTTATAGTTGAATAACTGATTACTTCGATAGAAACTACATTATGGTCATGTAAATTTGAAATGAAAGTGAAAGAAAAAAAAAACAATTTTACATGTGGTATTTTCCGATAAAAATCAGTACTCCTTTAAAGGTTGCACAAACGTATACAGTTTTAAGTAGCGTAGATTAATGCTATGGTGAGAATTTTGTCATGGAGCTTCTTTTTACCTCATGAGCCCGAAATTACTCTTGTTGGGGAGGGGGTTGGCGGTATTTGCTATACTGACGTCTTATTTGCAAATTTAAAAAATTAATTAAAAATTTGCCTGACTCTTACCAGCAGTAAACAGTTAGGAAAGGTTATAATTGTATGTATACTTTACGGTCGTGCATGTAATTTTTAATGTTTCCGCGCGTACACTCGTGTATACATATACAAAACAGTATTTTACTTGGAGCAAGGATGTAAATTACAATTTTATACCTGAACGGAGGGTGCTTATAAGCGGTCTCGAAATCATCGAAGTATAAAGTTTCCAATCGAGTTTAAATTCCATATACCATACTAGGCAATTCTGAAACTACTAATGTAACAAAATTTTACAAAACGGTATTGTAGACAAAAAAATAACTATTGGTGAAAAATTGTCCACGTGGTTTATGGACGGCTCCAAGACCAATTTAACAATTTAACATCACAAATTGGATAACATGTCGAAGAATAATTGGATAGAGCAGTCAAATCTTTCTATCAGTGCGGTGATGAAATAAATCAGTAAACAATTTTTTCCTCCTCAGAAAACTGTAAATCACCCAAATTCTGTAGATTTTATATAGTACTTCATTCTAAGCAGTCATCAAATAATATGGAACTCTCTTACCGGTTTTTACATTTTCAATGTCACGGCAACTTCCAGAAAATTTTCAAGCTTCTTGAACAGTTATACATTACAGTACAGCTTTACAGAAAGATGAATGATGCCTTAAAAGTTATCAGAGTTGTAGAAGCGTATTCAATGAAAATTGTTTTTAAATGTCACAGCCAACACTGCATCCTATCGTCATTTGTTGAAGTCCACCTATGCACTGCACGCAACTTCTGAAGGTTGTTGGGCTGTTGAAATCTACAGTGGAAATAATAATAAATAACACATGGGCGTTTCCCACAAAAGTTATTACACATTTAACACGAAATAGTCACCATCGAAATTTTATAATAAATGTCACAACCGCCTTTAACAGTAATAAGATATGCACGCATGAAGATTTGTGTAAGTTTTAGTTTTTTCTGCTTTGTTTTAATACTCAAAAATTGTGTTCTCAATTACGTTAAAGTGCTCTTAAAATTCGCAGAGTAGCAGCAATTTTAGTATACTAATGCATACATGCATTTATCACATTAGTAAGTTCTTTATTTACAAATAATTGTGCACAATAGTACATTGTTACATTGGAGATGTAAAATACGTTACTGAGTCGACAATTCGAGCGAATACAATCACTACAACCGTAGGGAATCCGTATGCCCTAACATCGCACAGTACTTTATGTAATAATAGTAAGTCAAAACAAATTTTTGGAGATTTTTTTCCATTTCTACATAAAATGTAGTATGTATAGTACACGATCGGAAATGTGCTACGTAGGACTGAACAAAAATTACTATTATACTGATCAAATTGTATATTTCATTGGCAAACTTTCAGTAAAAGCACATCAAGTGGGAAATTTTATAAATTATTTTTTTTAAATGCATGAAAATTGCATTTTCATGAAATTTGAATGTGCGTGCACTTCTGAAACATGAAACAGTTACGTTTTTGACAGGACTGTGATCAGTGTGAAAATATTCATTGAATGAAAATGAAAACGAAAAATCAAGATGGCGACCAAAATACACCCTATAGACTAAATATTCGTTATATATATATATATATATATATATATATATATATATATATATATTTAATAATTTTTAAAATTATTTTCAACTTTTTTTGAACTTTTTTAACACTTTTGTGACTTAGGTTACTATCAATTTCAAAATCCAATAATCTTGCCAAATTTGTAATAAATTGTTGTATTCGTCGGGCTCTTCAGTAGGTATTCAAACATTAATAATTTATTGGCATAAAAAATAAAAGATTCATCCTAGTTATAATAGTAATCAGGTCTGAGGATACACCAGCAAAATCCAAAAACTAAATTAAGTTTTAAAAGAAGAACAAATTATTGAAAAAGAAAAAGTTAAGAAAATTTAAGGAGAGATATTGAAAATCGCTTCGTACATTTCAGTAATACAGTGTATTTCCATGAAACAAAATGTAAGAAAATATCATCCAACACAAATGTGATGTAAAGCGTTAATGCGTTGGCGTAAAGTTATATGTATATGGCTATTCTTGCGGAGTTGATGCGATACCATACCTTCAAGACGAGATACTTATGAATTATATATTATTTTCGATCCAACTTTTTCCATTTCAGACTATTTGAAATTATAATACCCTTTTCCTAAGAGAATATCAAATCCGAATAATGTAAGAATTTATGATACTTTTAATGTATACCTAAAGTGCAAAACTACTTTATAATAGAGCTGAAGAATAACATGTTTTTGATATATGTATTACCTATATGTACAGATTGTTCTCCCAAGCCATTAGAAACAGATATAAGAATATGCTGCAGTTTATTGTATAATTTACAAATAAACAAATATTTATGTTAGAGTACACCGGAGCATGTTCGTTTGCATGTTCCTTTTTAATGTTTATACCCTCTAGTTTGAAAGAAAATGTTAAGCATTTCGTTTCCTCTTATTATTTTTAGTACAGAACATAAAATGTACCTGGTTTACAAATGTTCATCATTTTCACCAGATTTTAATGAATTTATTCATAGCTCACAACATTAATTTTCGCTGAAAATGGATTTATTGAACAAATTTTTATAAACCATGATGAGGCAGTAAAAAATTATTAATATGCAGTCATCATCAGGCATTGTTGGCACTGAAGGTACATTTCGGCTGTAAACTGGCGTAATCAAGTAAAGAACAAGAACAACTTAGGAAATTCTATTTGTCACGAATGAATGTGATGTAAACACAAATTAATTATCGGCGATTTCCAATTTTGACTTTCCAATATTCCCAACGAGTTATTTTGCTTTTATCATTGTTAAATTTTAAGACTTATTTTCAATAATATTTGTTATTTGTTATAGATTTAATATCTTATTTTGAGTGTCACATATATACATCATTCAATTTAAAAGTGTCTATAGATATACATATGTATATATCAGTAAATTTAAAAAATGTTACTAAAAACTTATTGTGTACGTATATTTGGTGGCAAAAAATAAAAACATGATTTTTTTAAAAGTCTGCTATTATTCTATCACATGCAGATCGCTTATATTTAGTCAAATTTAATGTGTATTTAATAAATATTCGTATACAAGTTTTATATTCTACCAAACTATTTAAGTGTACGTTATTCTCAACAATATATAAATATTTGTAATTGTGCCAACAGCGTTGAAATACTAGAAACATACATGAAAAATTATATAAATAATTATAAGCTTACAGTTATTATAGTGAGTAGTTTACCAAATATTTGGAAGATCGTATTCAACAAACATTCATATCACTGCGTGTGTCACTGTTCTTATCAAACATCGACATGTCGTCTCTGTATATATTCCGATTGATATCTAATAAAACTTGGATCACTACTCGAGTAGTTGTGTAGAAATACATAATCTTTTATGCTTATACGATTACATTTTGGAGATTTTAATTAAAGCAGCTTAAGATAACCACACAAAAGTTTAGTATCAATGAAATAGCATCGATTAATATGGTTATTATTAACGCTGTTTGTTGTACTATTTGAAATATCAAATTATTAATCATCTTGTTATTTAAAAAAAAGATATCTTGGGCGGTTAACATATACACATAAGTGACATAAATTTAATGAATCTTCTATAAATGATCACTCTCCGAGTCCGGTATCGTTTAAATATGTTAAATGAACCTAAAGTTAAACAATATGTTTTTTCTTCCTTAAAACAATGGATTGTTTTACGGTTGCTCATTTCGGAATACAAGTAATTCAATATAAACAATAAATACGTCTAATATTATAATTAAGTGGATTGCTTATGTTATGTAGCTTAAGTAAATGCAAGAAGTTTTTAAGAAAAGTAACTTGTCGTTATGGAACTTACCTTGCGTCTATAATAAAATCGGCTTCGGTATTGACATTTCGCTTTCATCATTTCCTTGTTCTTATGCTTTTTCACGTATAAGTTAGTCTTCTTGTTCATGAATCGTCGATCACTCCACTTAAATAAAACATTTAAAAGTACTATTTTACCGTAAAACCTCTAAACAAAAATCCGTAACCCTAAACTACTGGCAGCAGATAACCACAGCAGCAGTGAAACGTACAATTGCAATCTCGATGAGCAAAGCAGTAACTCTTATAAGTAACGAGATCTAGTAAAATAAAATAATTTTCCTAGCTTTTGATGATAATATTAACAATATCATTTTTCGTTTATTATTTGAAATAGTGAAACCCAGTTTCTAATAGAAATAGTAAACACGAATTACTAATTTATTAGTTGACCGATTCTACTTATTGCAAATAGTAAGGCAAATACGAAATAGTTTTACAAATTAAAAAATTCAAATGCCATAAACTGATTAATTCAATAGTCAAATATTATCTTACTAATTGAATAATTAAAATTTTACTAATTTAAATTTAGAGAGCACTAGTGGACAGCATTACGATCCAAATAGTAAAATCACCACAAAAGCGGTTTGGCCGTCCTTTTAATATTTAAGGAACACCACCTATATAAAATGACCTACTTAGGATATGGAATAAATTACTTTTGCTAAGAATTGAGTTATTAATTGCATCACAAATTAGTTCAATAACTAACAAGACATTTTCTTAATAACTTTGAAAAAGTGCGAACTTCACTGCTAAAATTATTGTCTTATTGAAACACACTTTCCCGATCATTTGTAAGAAAATTCTTAGTATATGTTATGGATGTCTTATTATATAAGGTTTCTATTATAGAATTATAAAGATTAGAGCAACATTCAAGTTCAAGGTCCGCCGTTTTAATGTATTTTCAGATACATACAGATTAATAATAATTCCGTCTTTAATACCTTAGATAAATACATAATTCACCCAAGACAGTGGACGAATCACAGCTAGTGCTGTTTTGCAGACTGACCCGTGGTATACAAAAGTACATAAACGGCCAACGTATACCATATTCGAAAGAGAAAAAAGGTTTAGAAAAAATCCTTACACACGCGCAACACCTCTAATAAATTGTCAATCCTAATAAATACATAAATATAGAAATAAAAATAAAAAGAGATCATCAGTACAATAATCTAAAACCTTTAAAAGATGTTTAAAAATATTTCATCATAGCCAATACGCAATATACTCATCTTTACACATTACACTCCAAAGTATATTAAGTTACCATAAATTAATTTAGGTTAAAATTACCGAGAAAAATAAGTCTTTCAGATAGTACAGGATTTTACGAGGACAGTAAATAAGCTTCCTATACACCAAAACAGGAAATCTTTACTGCAAAATAGAAAAATGATCCATTATAATTTGCTGTCGAACCTACCGCGAACCTAAGGGTGTGAGTAATATTGCTTCCATGGGTTACAGAATCTTGTCCCAACTCAAACGAGAATATAAATAATCAGTAAACTTATTTACTAATAGCCTACTTAACATGCTTGATATTCTTAAGTTGGGCATTTTGGACATTCAGAACTCTTAAATGTATGGTGAATAGATCGAATTTCCTAATTGCATAAGAATATCGAAGATGCGCATTTTTTACATATTCACTTATGTTCGTCTTTAACTGCCATACAAAGGCTATAAACGGAAATACAGTGCGGAAGATGATGTAGAACAAGTAACTCGCAAAGTTTCAATTTAGTGTCAATAGATAAATTACGCCTAAGCGGATATAATTGCCGCAGACAACCAAGCGATTGCAAGCTTTTTTTGTGACGTCAATAGAAAAGCATCAAACACTATCAATAAAAAGACCAAGATTTCTGGCTTCATCCACAAGTGGAATTAAATGTCTTCTAATATTATTTTGCAAGAGCTCGATGTTAACGTTTGCGCCCTAGAACTTGCTGTCAATTAAAGGATTAAAATAAGAGCATTGTCAAAATACTTGCATATCATCGACATCGATTTTTATATTGATATCTGTCCACAAAAAACCTAAATATCATCTGTAAAAATAAGAAATAGAAGGGCACTCAACTTAGCTCCTTGGGGTACCCACAATTAATTGATTTTTGTTCAGAAACTAATTTAGTATTACCTGTGCATATAACAACAGACTGCTATCTATTCCATAAATACGGCTTGAAAAATTTACAAACATTGTCCGAGATGCCATAAAACGTCATTGCAACTAATGAATTATGATTTAGCAAATCGAAAGCGCTTGAAAAATTTTTTAATTTTATCACTGACTTAAGGAGAGCTGTTTCCCACCCAGGAAATTATGTAAAACAATTATTCTCCAATTTTAGAAAAAACCGGTAAGCGACTGATTGGAAGCGAGTCACTCAAAGAAGTGGGATTACATTTTTTAGCAATGGGACAGACCAAGGCACTCTTCCATACCTCAAGGAAATCATTAGCTGTTATATTGTAGTTATATTATGAAGAATTTCAGGTAGATAATTATAAACCATTTAGACCAGATCCAGTACATTTCATTTTTCTAACGATTTCACTAAATTTAGAAAGTGATATCTCAATAAAAACCGGGAGGGATTTTAGAAGATAAATTGTCCTTAAAATAATTAATCAAACTCATTTTAGGAGAGGTCTGAGGATAATTAACAAAATGAATGTTAACAGCAGAAGAGTCATTAAACAGAGGTGGAAGTCTAGCGGATTTTGAATAAAATAAAATATCTTAAATCAAGACGAAGAAATGTCTTTCGTTTTTTAAAGATTTTCTTTCAAGACGTTCAATCGATATACGTTATAAAAGAATGCGCTTTTAAATGTCTTCCATTAAGACATTAAAACACCCAATTTTACGGTATTATAATAAAATAATTGTTCTAACCAGTATAAGTACTTGGTTTCTTCTTCTAGATTTTAATTTGGCTGCCATAACCGAAACGTTTATTGTAGATGATCATAAAATGTAGGATTATAGCATATATTTTCATGAACTTTTTAGACATAAATTATGATTATAGTGTTGCTACACCGTAAAAAAATATTCTTAATTTGAGAGGAAACTTCATCTTCTTATATCCTCTCTCTTGTTCCTCTAAAAATAAGACTATTCCACTAGAAAGAAGAGGAATTCCTCTCTTTCTGAAAGGAAACATAGCGTAAGGAAGGCTTTCTAATTTTCCTATAAAATTGAGAGGAATCCTCTTATTTAACACCCAACATTTCAGTCATTTGCCACAAGATGGTGCAGATTACGTTTACTTTTTTGCGCAAGTGGTCCACATCTTCTAACACAGTATATAAGCAAGTTTACATCGTCACTGCATGCATGCGTATGTATGTCGTATTTATATAGGTATGTATAAGTGTAAGTACATATGTATATTCTTTGTGATTCTACGTTTAACCGTCGTATTCATAAATATGTGAGCCATTGTATATAAGAATATATGAATATACGCGTAGCGATTAGGTATATAAAAGGATCTATTAGAGAAGGGGTTTGTATGTGTGTGCATGTGTGTATGTGTGTATAAATAAGGTATATACATTGTCTATTAATTTATATATGTAAATTACTCAAACAGTATTTTTTGTATCAAACAAGGCTTTTTTATGCAATTTTTTAGAGGAATCCTCTCAATAGTTGTAGAAAATTACTCTTATATCAAAAGTATATTTTTAAATTAAGAGGAATATTCTGCAGAAGATTAAAATCCTTTTACAATAAGAATATTTCCTTTTGACACCATATTGGAGTATAAAAGTTGCATCAGAATGAGAGGAATCCTCTCAAATAGAGAATATTTTTTTTACGGTGTATACGTTACGAATAGAATTGAAATGTTTACTTGCATAATATTGGTGAACTGTTCATACATTACACGAAAGACGAAACGGCCTACAGCTTGATCTTACGTCGACTAAACGTAGAATCTCCTCCTTCGTCATAAAAATCGAATAACGCTGGTTACGGAAGTTTTTACTTTGATACAATTTTTCATTCTTTCCACTCAGCCTCATTCTTTATCTGCGATTAGCTCGAGTATTCTCTCACTTTTTTATAGTTTAGAAGTACGCAATTGCTGGGCACATGGGCACGTGAGGTATATATAGTTAGGAAAAGGGAGGTTGCGGTATGCATTCGTATCCTTCTTTAGTCGCAACCTTCCGCTATACCTTCGCCATCTCTTCTTCACCCTCCTGGCTCGTTGAATCTAATTACACGAGACGAAGAGAAGAGAACAAACCTGTACCCATCGTAGCCCACGCTCTCGTGTTCACCCTCTCTGGCCCCTCAGTCACCCTCCTACACTCTCCTACTCCCCCTCGGTCTTTCGGCCTCTCGCTCTCTCCTTTTTCACCCCGTTCGGTTGCCAGGCGACCCTGGTAGCCATCTTGGAGGGTTGCAGCCACTAATGGCCTAATGAATTTAATGGAGGCTCCGACGAAGAGTAGCCCCGTACATGGAACACGGCGCTTCCACCGGAACGTTGCGTTTTCCTCCAAGCGAAGAATAAGAGGGAAACCGAGTTGCTAGGAGAGTAAGAGTGAGAGAGGAAGAAAGCAACCGTCCGTGTGAATAGAACACAGAGGAGGCCAAGTACGGGAGGGACTGAGACCGAACCCAGGGAAGAACGGGGGAAAATAAAAGAAAATGTCAGGATCAGACATTTCGGGGAACAAAAACAAAGAAGAAATTACTGCACACATTAAAATAGAGTAGTGGATACAAAAGGTAATGATAAAGGAAAACAAAAGCTGATGCGCAGGAAATGGAAGAATCGCTCGTTAAGACTAAAAAAGGAAATTTTTAAGTTAGAGGTCGGTATAACTCGGTGGAATTTTTCTTGAGTTTAGGTCGATACTTTCAAATTAATATTTTTTTTCGTATAAGCCAACTCTATTCTATCTTAATGTAAGTAAGGAACAAGATGGCGTGCAAGTGGATATTAAAAATAGAATTCATTCGATTCAGGAAAATTTACTACCATTCAATTGTAATGTCTCTGACTCTTTCGTCCGTATTCACACACTACGGAAGTTAGTATTTTAATTACTTTTAGATTAAATGGTTTTCTGATCATTACAACCTCAATGACAATATTTCAAAGCAAATGAAAATTATAACAAAAATCTGTCATTCATCAAATTATAGTCTATCTGATTGTATGCTTATTAGATAACAAAAGTGAAAGTAGTTAATTCCATAATTTCTTGAACGTAATATTTCTAAAATTTCAAAAGCCAAATTCACTTTACTTTAAAGTGAAAGGACATATTTTAAGATTCTACTATAATAATATTTTTAAATGATTAACCATCCTTGTAACAATTATATGTTTGCTATTTTAACAGAAGTAGGGTTTTTCACAGTTGAGATCTTTCAGAATGACAGAATCTTATGAAGCTCACCGTTTGGTGGCGCACATGTGGCTATAGTTGAATATGTGTGTCAGTACAGCAGTATACGAATTCCCGCAAGCGATAAAATACCATTAATTCTGATGTAATGCACGATCGATAAATAATTTATGGAAATAAGCTCCTGAATATTTGACTCCTTAACCCATTAACGCCGAGAAGGACACTTTTTAAGCCACCACTTCCACGTCGCTATTTCCAATTCATTTGACGGAGAAAAAAATCGTGACATAGTGAATTTTATCGAAAAAAGGGTGCTCTTTCCGATGGTGTCCATGAAATTTTGAAAAAATTTAAATGTCCATGTGAAAATGGAGGTTTTTCGTAAAAAAACACGATTTCTTTCAATAAACTTTTTTTTCAACTTTGATTTTCGTCGAGTTTCCGGCTTGGAATCACTCTAAAATCTTTGTAGATCGTGTACTTTTTGTCTGAACTTAAAGTATCGATGATTTATATAATTAATTTAGGTCCACAAAATTGAAAATGGCGGCCAAAACGCCAAATTTTTTACTTAAACATTCAAGAATTTTTTTCTCGAAAACTCTCGGAAACTTCTCGAAGAACGAATCGATATTAAATATTTTTCGTTGTTACAATTTTTTTCCAAAAGTTCATAGTTTTCGAGAAAAAAATTCTTGAATGTTTAAGTAAAAAATTTGGCGTTTTGGCCGCCATTTTCAATTTTGTGGACCTAAATTAATTATATAAATCATCGATACTTTAAGTTCAGACAAAAAGTACACGATCTACAAAGATTTTAGAGTGATTCCAAGCCGGAAACTCGACGAAAATCAAAATTGAAAAAAAAGTTTATTGAAAAAAATCGTGTTTTTTTACGAAAAACCTCCGATTTCACATGGACATTTAAATTTTTTCAAAATTTCATGGACACCATCGGAAAGAGCACCCTTTTTTCGACAAAATTCACTATGTCACGATTTTTTTCTCCGTCAAATGAATTGGAAATAGCGACGTGGAAGTGGTGGCTTAAAAAGTGTCCTTCTCGGCGTTAATGGGTTAAATAGATAAATATTAGAAATTTTTTTGAAAACGAGATTGCCAATTGGTAATTTTGTTTATATGTCATCAATAAAGTAGTAAACTCAATTAAATATTTATATGGGCTTACATTTTAAGTTTACTCCTTATGGAATAAAATTTTCACTTTTAGATACAATGGTGATTAATTTTATATCTCACTTCAAGAAAAGTGATTTAATTAGCAACCTTGTTTAATAAAAACGGTTGCGTAATGAATTTTCGCAATAAGTATTTAATAGTAAGTATAATACTACTAACAAAGCTTCCTATGTTGTTTTGTTTTTTGTAAAGCGGCATTTAGATTGATAAATGTTCGTTTTTAACAAGAAAATATATGGAAAATTCGTTAAATAATATACTTCATACTCAAATTTCATTATAAGCTGTAGTGTCAATCGGTTCACTTTCCTTGTAGTGCCATTTCATGTTAGAATAAAGTAAATATATTTTTTTTATATACGAAATTAATCGCGTTTCACCACTTGCAAGAATGACATAGGGGGCATGTATATTCGACTCGATGCATGTGCGCCACCGAATGAGGAGCATTCGATACAACAGCTTCTTAAAGATCTCCGACACATTGTAAACGTCATTCTATCCATAGTTTAGTTGAAAATGGGCGCACTCACTGTGTTTAGAATTACTTCCGGTCTCACTTTTAAGAAACTGCAAAAGAGTCCCAGGTCACTCTATACAGACAACTTTTCACTGTTACAAGAAGGGCTAGTCCATTGAAAATCACTTCATTGCAAATATTTCTAAAACCAACTGTTTACTTTAATATAAATGACAATTTAACTGCCAAAGAGTTGTAGGGTGTATTCCAGGAGCCTGATGAATTAAGAGGAAGGAATATTTTATACATTCGATTTCATTAACATTGGTGAATTCAAACTGTTTAAGATTCCAACACTTGCGAGTAAGAGTTATATGTAACTCAACATGATTTACGGACAGTATTAACTTTGTTTCGGAAAGTGTTTTATACAATTGACATTAAATTTCGTATATCTGGAATTTAATACATATATTTTCTCGCAAGTGCTGGGATTTTTGGTAGTTTATACAGAAGAAACTACTGAAAGAAGTGAAATACACAATGTTATATATCTTTTTTCTCGCCTGGAAGTATCCAAATATGAAATTGGTAACAACTTTTTCAGAAGAAAATTCATACACAAAAAAGTTAATAAAATTTCATAATGTGTTTTCTTGGAATCTTTCGTGGTCAATGAAGTTTAATTAATAATTAATTTAAAAAATGTACCAACATATTGGTAAAACTGTTTCAAATAACTACATTCAATATATGAAATAACATTTATATAACATAACATATTTTTATATTTTTTAATGAAAATGTTAAAATACTGGAGATAGACCCATACCCAAGTGTATATAATATAATTATGTAGGCAAACAATAAAAGCGGTCTATCTTTGAGAAATTCGTTTAAAATTTAATATTACACCTACATATATTATGCATATATGCCCCGCAACTCGGTAGCTCTGAAAACACGAGAGAATTTCAGCCGAATAGGGAGTTTATTAAACTTATAATTGGCTTTCTGTTCGATGCATAGTAAAAAGAAAAAGAGGTTGCAATAATTGGAAGAAGAAGTTCAGAAAGAGTGCACAGTGCAAACATTAAAAATAAATAAAAACAATTAGAACGAAATTACAGCATCGGTAAACGCGAAATGAGATCGAATGAAAGAGATGTTATTGCATTAAAATGCTATCGTGCATTGAAAGCTTGAAATATTTCAGTTTTTATAAAATAAATGAATATTTCCATATCCATTGATTTCCGTAATTTTACTGGGTTTTAAATTCTCTTAAACAGACTTTTTATAAATACGTATAGAAGATATGGTTTTAGTCTTCATTTTCGTAATTTATTATCATTATCTTGAGACCAGATAATATGATAAAATTATGTATTATTAGTTTACTTTGAATGTTATTTATTTATAATAAATGAGGTTTGAAAACAATTGCCTATATTCAAGTAATTAAATTAGTTGAATTGTTATAATTAAATAATAATTAATTATAAATAATTTTGAAATTAGTCGGACTGAAATTAAGTACTATTTCGTTCTACGTCTTTCAATAACAAAAAATAAATATGCTTAACAAAATGATTTGTCCAATTCAGTGAACAATTGTGTATTAAGTCTGTTTAATAATTGTACATTTCCATTAAAAAATATATATGTACCATAATACATATTACGTACAAATAATTGTTTATATATTCAGTCACCAGCCACGAGATAATTTTCCGCCAATCTACATATTAATGAACAATTCTGTAGTTTGAATATATAAATTATATACAATTTAAAAAATGTGTTTATTTAAACTTGATATTTCCGGGGGGAAACGCCACTCTTAGGTGGAAAATCAGACTAGTACTTAGAATTATAGTAGACATGGTATAAAGTAGTTAGAAATAATGCCTGACTTTATTTAACCATAGAACAATAAAGCAATCGAGACCAACAAATGTGTTAGATATAATTAAAGGATAAGAGATAAGAAAATTCGCAAGAGAGGCGAAAAGAAGAAAGTGGGGAAACTCCTTAGAAACAAGGAAATAGAAGGTAAATTGTAAAGGGCGAAACATCTCGAGAACTGTGATTCGACTGAAATCCAGAGAAGGGAGTTGAGGTAAGAGTCAGGGAGGGTAAAGGAGCTTTGCTCTAAATCGTTATGCACCACGAAATGAAGCTGAAGTGAAATTGCTACAACGGCGTACGTAACTCCAATTTCATGGTAGAAATGAATTTTTAGTTTTTATTGTTTTGACTAATTTGATCATACGATTGTAATTCCAATTTAGTAAGATCATATTAATAATGACAATAGGTTAGTTTACATAATGATTACGACCTCTTTATATGTATCTCTAAATATTTTGTAAATCTTTTTAAGAAAAAAGGCGTAGAGAAAACACACAGAAGAGATAGAATGAAAGGTTTCTAAGTAGTATATTACCTACACTTAATGTACCGTATAATTTTATGCTTGAATCTGAACTGTCCGTACGACTCATGAGTTCATGGTCAGGTTCTGACTCGTGTTAGGTTTACACCTTTGTTATGTAAACTACGATTTTTATCCGAGCGTGCACCTATTACTATGTTGCACTCGGTCTAAAATAGTACACTTTTCGCACTACATACATAATACAGTATTTTTTATTTGCAGATATTACACAATCCCCTTCTCCGACTAATTCGATGGCGGAAAAAGGAATCAATGCCGAAAGAGGGTATAAGCGAGGGAATGCTGGAGTATCACCAGGAAATTCTGCATGAGACGTTAGAAAATATAGTTGACATTAATAACTTACGGTCTTCCACAGGAACTCATCAATATATATCTAAATATCCGCTCTGGTCATTTTGTTAATATCATCAGAATATTCTCGGGTCGTCGGACGAGGTGATGACGTTAATAGAACAACAAAAGCCGACATGTGCATATCTTTAGGAGAATTTTTTCCTGAAAATCTATTTTATAAAAATCTTATTTGTGATAAATAACAGAATATTGTGCAAAATTTTGCTCAATAGAACATTGGAGGGTTATGATCTGCAAGGGTCGTGCGAAGTTTTTGGCTTACTCAAACATCAATCGGCTTCCAAACTGTAAATATTTAAGCCGAAATTTCGTATCATTCAATGTACTTGCAGATCAAGAGACCCAAATCTAAAATTTAGTATTCGACATAGCCGATCCGAGTATCGATTAATCACACGTGAAATCAAGGTTTACGGATGTGGTACCACAAGAAGACGCTCCATACGGGTTAATAGTACTTTTGGTATCAAGGGCGTAAAATAGAGTTTTACACATGAAATGGTGATCATGCCCGAGAGGCGGCAAAGTACCACCTGAGGTAATTCTGAGACGATAGCGCAAACAATATTTTTCGATTCAGATGATATAAAAATGTCCACTTTTACGATTGATGAGTCAGCAAAATAAATTGTAAAATAAATTTTACGCCTACGGAGGCGTGAAATTCGCATTTTAAGCCCTCAAATCGAGGCGCAAAATATTTTACGCCTATTGCAGCAAAAAACAATGTTTGAATCTCAGGCAGAATTTTCACCCTCATGAACCTCGAGGCGGCTTTGCCTTCCCTCGGGTGCTATTGTCGAGGCGTAAAATGGAGTTTTACGCCCTTGATACAAAAACAACTATTATATGTATACTGGTTATAAAATATGTTACAACATTGTCATACATTTACGGCGTGTAATGAACAACGATTCATAATACTTAATATTTTTCATATCGATTAACAATACAACATTAATATAAGATATATTTACTTACTCATATGATAGGTCAATAAATATTTTTTTATTTAAATACAAAAATTGTAGAAATTTGCAAAAACTTACACCAGACTTGATAAAATTTCATTACATGTTAAATCTATGTTTGAGATAAATTTGTTTGATTATGTCGAATCATGGTATGTGTTTGAAATACGATAGAATAAAAAATTACAAAACAAAAGCAAAAATATTTTGTATTAACTGATAATAATTCTTAATGAAATATTATTATAATTTAGGAACTCGTACGACTCAGACAATATGTATCAAATCTAGTAAAAACAGGTACAAGTGCTACTTATGGTAATATTCTACTTCATTAGTTAATAATAAGTAAATAATAATTTAATAATTAATAATAGTTAGCAAAAAAATATGAAATTAATTAAAAATGAAAACTACAAAATCTAGAGTAATCAAGTCATTTTGAAAGAAAAAGGCTTTTTGTAAGTTCTGTAATTTCCTTTACCTACGCCACTGTTGCTAATCGAAGCTCCACGAGGAAGACTGGGTGGTCGTTGCGGGGTTGCTTCTTACTACGGAGCGCGGATTTTCACAATTAAGTAAAGAACGAGTGCCTGTCTTTACCGCACGAGGGTGCGAAGGCCATTCGAAACTTAACGAGGTATAAAGTCTTAAATACTAGCCTTACAACTCTGTTCGTAAATAATTGTTTGTATCCGAAATCTGTCGATTAATTTACATTGGACTCGTTCAGTTTTTATGACACTACTTATGAAATTTAACGTCAACATTATTATAGTAGTTCAACATTTTTTAAATTAATGACAATGCATTTTAAATAACCTAATTATTTTATTATAGGTTGTTTTATTACAATCCTGACTTGGTATTCGTAATTCACTTCATATTGTTAGTTATTAATATTTTTGGCATGCAGTTAATATGTGATGTGTAGTAAGATTGATAACTCAATCATCACATTTCGGTGGTGAATTCTTGTCTAGTGTGTATGAGTGTAGTGTGGAGTGCCCTATGCGTAATTTGGTTATTGTAGTTTGTTCGCGTCTTGTAAATTCCGGGGGAAATTGCTGACATGCTGAGTATGCTGATGATAATTTATATTTTGTCGGTCTGTTGTTAATCAGCTCCTTTGTATTTATTTCTTTGAAATACTTTATGGTGTAGTTTTTAACATCGCATGAAGTTACGGAATTTGCTGTATGATTTATTTCGGGATATTTCATAGCTTGTTTAGCGGCTAGATCTAATTTATCATTGCCAGGTACCCCTGTACAGGATGGAATCCAGGGTACGAGCAATGCGTTTTCTGGACTTTACTTGAGTATTATATTTTATTTGTATTGATTGCGTGAGTTCTTCGAACGATGTAGCGTAAGTAATCAGTTGTACCATCGCAGAATATAACAAAGTCTGCTGCATCTGATATGCTAATGAGTTCCATGGCTTTCTTTACTGTTACATTATTCATTAATACTGTATATCCTACTGGATGATTTGTTTTAGAGAAATCTGTGTACAGCTGGGTTGACAATTTATATTTGTCATACAGTTTTGAATTGAGACTTCTAAGTTCTTTCAGTCCCGCGACTTTTTTGGGCCATCAAATAATTGTGTATTTTGAAATTTCGAATTTAGCACATGGTGGTATTGGCAAGGTGGCATTGAACTTTTGTTTTGGAGAATTACACCTTGATTCCCTTAGTAATCGTGCTGAGTTTTGGTATTAAGGTTGAGGAAGATGTGGTCGGACTTTGATGCATTTATATCTATTTGTGAATATATTAATAATAGTTAGACTAGAGCGCAGTGCAGCGGTCATAGCAGTAAACATTAAAATTGGCAAATTCTTTGATTTTATAGTTCTATTTCTCCTGTCCCTGGAAGAATACGTTTACAGGGCTAGTATGAAATGTTCCAATTTATATACACAATGCTTTGTGGTGTAAAGGGTCTAGTTTTGTTTAGAACTTTTGGGTTAACTGAATTGTAGACTACTTCTCCATAAACAAGATTAGCCTTATCAACAGCCTTATATGTATTTTGAAGAGTTTGGTATTCCACTCCCCATGAGGTCGAGGATAATAACTTAATTATAGATACTCTTTCATCAAAACACAAATGTTTAATTTTTTATTTATTTTTGATTATATTAAGATTTAGTATCCATAGGCGTTTTTGCGGTTATTGATTACGAATCAAAAACCACATTTTTAGATTAAAATTCTCATAACCCAGTGTTAGCTCAATTCCCATATTATTTCATAACCTCAAAAGTTAACAATCCTGATGTTTTAAAGAAGTTTGAAAAACTTATTATGCAACGATTGTAGAAAAAATTATAGATAATTTTAAAAAATTAGGACGCCTAATGGACATAAAACTGTACTTTTCATATGTCGAATATTTTCCTGAAAAATTGAGTAACTTTAGTGAAGAGCGGGATGAAAGATTCCACCAAGATTTACAAAAGATTGAAAAGAGATATCCGAGCCTGTGGAATAGTCCCATGTTGGCAAACTACATTTGGTCACTAAAAAGAGACGCATCAAAGCACCATAAACCAAAATCAATACGGATTTCATTCACAACTAAAATATTTTTTATCACTTTAAAAGTCAAGTCATATAATATATTTATACAAAATTGTTGAAGCTAATAGTGAGGGACAATTAAAGGTACTCACTTTAATTATTCATGTACTCCACAGGTAACTCAGGCAACTGTAAAGTAAAGGACTTATAAACCTTTTATTATGTAATCACAAATTTGTAATCAACATCCTCAAAAATCTCGATATGCCAAGTTTTTTAAACTATAAATATTTTTTATAAGTCGACTCCATGTTTCATCCACCATTTTCGATTTTGGAAAGTTGATTTCACATTTGTAATAGGTGCTCCAAAAACCCTTAGATACTATGATTGAGGTAAATTCATCAATATTTACAAAATGCCCGCCGCGTAAAATCGACCATGTTCTTTGAAGTTAGAAACAAATCCTTATATGATAACGCAAAACGGACTTCGTAGTTCTCGTTCACTTGGGAGTTTTTTGTCGTCCAGAGATTAGTGGATAAACTAATTTCTTCGTGTTCTCTTGTCCCAGTATCAGAAGATCGGTAGGTATGTCGAATTTACGACCTATTGCAATATAAACGTCGTATCGTTTTTCAGAAGGCAACTTGTCTTGTTCTTGTTTTATTTTAACAATATTTGTTTTATTATAAATTATTTTGTTTCATATGTTTGTATTACTAGAATTTATATTTTTTTACACGTTTTTTTGTATACAGTTTAGTATAATTGCTTATGGGTAGTCATTTTACAGCAATGTTTGTTTTAAATGTTATTTTTTGTTGTACGCGAACGTACGAATCAAAGTTTGATTTCATTGTCAATGCATTGAATTATAAATCATATCTACATAGCGCGGGCGGAATCAAAAAATTTATGACTTCCAATATCCTGGATAAAAATGCTTCTATTAAGGAAATTGGTTCGTTCATTTTGTTTTCGTTCTCAATATTTTGATTTCTTGAATTTTTGTTCTATTTAATAAATATTGGTCGATACTAAAACAACAAAGAGTAACGGACTATCCTACCCAACACATTCCACAAAAATTTGTCAACTACTTAAGAGGCACTTTTTGAGTAGTATTTGAAGTAAGAAAAAATAATACGATAGATTCCATCAAGAGAACGTCTTTCTTGAGGAGAGCAGGTAGGAGAGCAGAAAGTAGAAGTAACGTATCCAGGAAACAGAGAAAAGTATAGTAAAGGTAATCCAGAGCGCGGTCCGAGGCTTATGGCGTGGTCTCCTCGAGATGTTTATTGACTTGGGCAGCGCACGCGGCGGCTATATAATCTCATCTGGTCTCACTTCATCTCGTCTCGTCTCATCTCATTGAAGCTCATCTTATCCTCCCCGCGCTCGTCGTCTTATATACATTTGCCGTTTCACCCTCCGCTTTCTTCCATTCGTTCTCATATTTTTCAAGTCGCGCACGCTTTCATTCCCGATGGGAAATCTTGCGCCTTCCATTGAAGCGTCGAGGAAAGTAGGTCTCGCATGACTCGCTGCCAAACCGAATCGCGTTTGCCAATTGAAGATCGAAACGACGATGAATTTCCCAGGATAAATTCTTCTTGGATAAAGAGACATTTATTAACTGGATTGTGAGAATATTTCAGGATAAAAATGCAAAATAACATAATTTATCACAAATTGCAATTTACATCAATCAGAATAATTTAAAACTACTTTATGTGATTTCGTACCTACCATTATATTATTATTATTATTATCCTTTAGATCAGTGATTGCTTCCAGAGTCATACTCAGACATTTTATACAATATAAAAGACATAAATAGAAACTATAAGCATCTCTCGGGTGCTCTTTGGTCCCAAAATCCGTGAGGAGTCGCATACCCAGGACCTCTCATTTGCGTCGCTTGAAACTTTATGCGTTCGAAGGCTTCCACAGTTGAAATTACTTCGTCCTACCCTTAGAACACTTCATGTTCGATAATACACCTCAGCTCATATAACAAATATAAATCGTGTACTTCGCTGGCAGCAATTTGAAGTTTTTATAAATAGCATACGAAGTAATAAAAATATCCGAAGTTCATCAGCGACAACAAACTGATTTTCAAGTATGGATGGTCTAGACTCCGACAAATGATACTGAGGCCAGATGAGGTATGCAATATCGGAGTAATGACTATGATGTTGCAGGCGTGTATTGGCTGTGCATATTGACGATGATGTTGTCCAGTGAACATAATATTGTCGGATTATGAAATAGAATAATGATTATGATCTCGGACAGTAATGTAAAATGATGATTGCAACTGCAAAAACGGTTTATAATAATATTATCCAAATGGAGGAAGTATCTATTGACTAACTCTTGAGGATTTCAATATGAATATGTGTAAAACAATTAATTTGATACAGTGTGGACGCAGTATAAAATGTGAGAGACGAAGCCAAGTAAAGACACACATGAAATAAAATGGTATCTTTGTTATTAATGAGTACTTGAAAATACAAAAACGGTGCTCATGCAGACTCGCGAATCAAGAATATCCAGAAATATTGGAGTTTACGTATTGCGGACAATATCAAAGTTAGAGACACGAATGTACCGTTGAAATAAGATAGAGCCAAGGAATTGGCGAAAAAAGTGAGTCTTTAAAAATGAAAATGGGGTTATATATTTTTAGAAATATAAATGTACAAAGTTGATGAATAAAAATTAAAATAAACCAAATCCAATACCGAAAAATTTTAAATAAGTAATACAATATTTAAACTTTGACTTGTTTTAATAAACTTTAGTCAATTCCTAATTTATAAAGGTTGGGAATAATAACTACAGCTATTAATTGTATTTGTGTGTTTCTGTCAGTTATAAAATTCTGTTTATGTATAAAAAATTCGTTGCACATAATACGAGTTTTTTAAATCTCACTTCATAGAAACACTTATATATGTATATTTAAAGTGAAAACGGACGAAGCCGGTCAGAGCTGCAAAGTGGCAGTTACTATATTGAAAGGTATTCGTTTACAAATTTACGATGTATCTATTCTTCATTTTTAAATTAAATTATTAAATGAATATTATGATAGTGAAATGTGGTGAAAATTTTATTCTGATTTGAATTACACTACCATATAGTGAGTCAAAATAATATACATTTTCGTTACTAAATATAAATATTACGAATAGAAAATACGATCGCAATACGATATCAAATTGAGTAATATAAAAACTTGCACTGTAAAAACTGAAAAAAAATTGAATAACGTGGAAGTCATTATGTTAATATTCAATATTTATGGGCATATCGCCATTTCAATCTATTATAGGTAGTATGATTTCTTTGGCTTCTGCTGTACATATTAACTATCACTTTTATATAATAAATTTAACAAACTTAGTAAGAAAACATGAAAAGTGTATACATATACAAAATAGGAATATACTAAACCTGTTTTAGCTAGCTGATCTCCTCGTCGAGACCTCATCCAGGCGTGAGGAAAGGGGTGTATTATATGAAGACTTATGCGCTTTCTCGCCTATTTGACATTCATTTGCCACATTTGACTGATCCCTTAGATAATGATTCCATTAAGAACATGCCGAACATGCGATCAAGCAGTAACTCTATTCGCAACCCGAGTCGTTATCAAAGGTCAAATCTTCCCAAAAATACGTACGAAATATTATCTAAAGAATTTATTGTACTCCGACAAAGTTTATTAAAAAATTAATTCACTTTGTGAAATTTCTAAAGATCTAGTCTGATAACTTTTCATTGTAGCTGTGAATATATGCGGGGAACAAGAGTTCTCCTCATATTCTCACTTGAGAACTGATTTAAGTACTTACCTAAACAATCTAGCGGAAAATAGGTGGCGCTATATGGTGTCGCTACATTAAAATTTTCAAGGCATGGAGCCATAATGGGAATTTTTCAAGTTTTTCAACTCTATTTTCTGTGGCGCAATCTGTACCTTACACTCTAAAATTATTGGACTCAATTGCGCAGGCCAAGTGAGAGTGATCTTCAAGTTTCACTCCTATAGGTTTCAATTGTACTCTCTTGGAGTCAGATTTGCTCCTTTGGGGTATTTCACGCTAGGTTTTAATCCCTTTACCGGTGTAGGTATATATGTTGCATCGAAAACTGGTTACTAAATGGACGACCGGCAAACACGTCATATTTCACCTCGCTATAGCATCGTGAATTTTGAAGGTTTTGAAACGAATAAAAAAGAAACTGTTCGAATTGTTTATTGACGCCATTAGAGTATATTTTGACTCCAAATTTTCGGCACCTCTATGGACTGAAATTTCAGTACAATAATTTTAGAGTGTAGGTTCAAAAGCAAAATACGTTTTCAGGCAATAGAAGGGGTTTAATGTAACAAATTATCATGTTAATAATAAATTACACGTTTTTTCGATTGAAGTGAAAATATCTTTAGTTGCACATTCTTCGTTTTGTCAGTAATTTATTTGCAAGGATGATGAAATAAAAATCTGATTTTTACTAAATATCGTTTATTTCACTAAGTTTTGACCTCATGTGGGTCTTCTTCGGGATTAATAATAATTTGATTATAAGCGGTTATAATGTCGGTAAAATTATCATGTGTTGCACATGGTCATGGTCAAAACTCCGCATTTCTCCTGGCCAACGATTTGAAGTGGAAGACTTTCTTTACTGAAGCATCAGCTTAAATTTGACGTTGATCTGCATCGAGTCTAGATATAGTGTACTTTATCACTTCCGGATCAGGCCCTGTTCACATGCCGAATAAAGTGTGCCTTAAAATTGACTTATTTTGACCTAATCAGGCAGCAATCCGGTGCGTCTGCTAAGGTGTTGTCTGATCATGCTCTGACAAGGCAAACTTCTTCAGGAAACCGTGGATGTAGCCGCATATAAAATTTTGTTACTTTTATATAGAATAAATAAAAATAATAGATACACGTTTCAGACTTAATTTTCTCTGCAATATCGATTGCCACAACCAGATTTCGCCTACAACCACACTTGACGAAATTGTTTATAACATATTAATACAAACAATTCTTTTTTATAAACAAAAAGGCATAGATATTTTATTTTTGGCAGTTATCTTATTTTAATAGTTAGCTTGCCTGGACCAGTGGTACCATTACGTTCTTGATCAGGCTTTGATAGTATAACGTGATAAAGACCTAACATATAACAGAACAGGACTTGATTATGGCCGTATCAAAATTTCTACTCGGAATTAATTCTAATTGCTTTAATGGTAGATTGGCCATCTTACCAAAGTCCATTCTAATATTCGACATTGAAATTAGTACGAAATTTTGCAGATGTTATCAACTACTTAAAAATATAACGTATTAAAATTGAACAGTCACTGACGTTTATGATGATTGATGATTACTAAAGTATTCGAGGCAGTGCCACTGTGATAATCAGTGTAATATAATTATTATGATTTTAAATATTGATAATTGATAACTACTTCGATAAATGTACGAAACCAAAACTACTCAGTGTTCTAGAAGTCAAAGAAAATCTATCACATGTTTCCATTAGAAAATTATAAATAAAAACTGTTGCATAAATTGATGATATAATTGTAGCTAGTCCAAGGGATGTTTTAGCAAGGATTACTGGGTACCTTTATTATTTACCACGCTCTTCATTATGTGCTTGCAACAATAAAAGCGTATAATTCATCTTAACTTACATAAATATTGGCGTAATACATTATAAGTTAACGATGCCCACGCCTCGCTGATTAGTGAGAATGATTCACGCAACTCGTTTTTTTGAATTACGCGGAAGTTGTGTAAGCAACCTGTGCTCGTGCTCGATGAAGGGTGGCTTTTCTCGCGGAGTGGAAGACGCTTATACGAAGAAAAGGAGCCGAGAGCATGGAAGGTGGAAGAGTATCCAGCTACCCAAGAATGTGAAGTAGAGCGATATTGCCAGGACCTCTAAGCGGTAGGATTAAGTGCTACGTAAATTCTTCTACCCAACCCCGGACACGCTCTCCACCGGGATAAAGAATCGCCGCTCACCTAGTTGCGCCCTCCTTGGAAAAAGCAAGTACCTAATACCTATGGGACTGCAAAACCCCAATCCACTTCATTCCACAAAACGTAACTTTCTAGGGCTCTTGGCCATCGAGCACATTGTAATGATTTTTACTTGAGCGCCTTTCTGATTATAAACTTGGATAAAATACCAATTCCTAAGGGTGGTTATTAAGGTTCCTCCATTTCCTGTGGGTTTAATTTCACATATATACTACGTGTTATATTTATTCAAATTTTTCATGCAGCCAATTAATCGAGAACATTACGTTACTTTTCTTTATAAAATTAAACTTTAATTCCGTGGTAGAAATCTGTCAAGTTTTTGTTACACTGCCCAGTTCCTGTTTTAACACCTGCGGTACCTGGCATAGGTTTTTTTTTGTACGCCATTGTACACCCGACACTGGGAATAGTCTAAAAAGGTTCAGGTGGGTGCCTGGAGAATTAATATTGTACGATATTTATACTTAATTTTAAAGATTAATACTTTTTCAAAACATTGCCGCCGATCGGTTTAATAAATATCCTTTTATAAGTTTCCGATAAATTATTGAGTTTTTATTTATTAACTATTCCGTCCGTTTGCGAATATCATTTATACAAAAAAGGTTGTGCCACTTAACCAGGGACATATAGGTTAAAATTTGTTCTTATAATAAGGAACACATGTATCATAGTGGGATAAATTGCAATGTAACATTCAATACGTGTAATCGGTTATAATATGTTGCGTTTTAATGGTTATAATATTAATAATGCATGTCTGGATTGACACCAAGATTATCACCATAAGGGAATGTCACGCTAACATTTTGTGATTCCTCTTTCTCAAATACCTTGGAGTACATGTGCTTGACAGAGCGTGTTTTTATTTGATCGCTACAAATCGATGACATTCGACATGAAGTATTATGATATTAAAAAGGTACAGAATACCACACTATAATAATCCCGAGTAGAAATTTGAATACGCCCGTGATCATGTTGCCTCAATATACGTCAGAACATGTTCACACTACCTGATATCAAGTCCTAGACTTTCTTTCTGATGTCACTCAAAGTTTTGCTGATTGGTACAAGATAATCAAACACGAAAAGTCATTAAATCTTATATTTAAGCATCTATTAAGTATCAATGTTTAAGAGATTAAGACATGCCTTATTTAATAAGATAATAATCACACATACTTAATAATAATACTTTATCATGATTGGATCAAACTCTGATTGATGATATGTTATTTTTCTCAACATTGATGTGGGATTTTCGCAACTTGAGCTCTCTAATTATTTTGAATTTGTGACGTGGACTTGTGTATTCATTCGTAACTATCGATTAAGAAAGTATCTGGAGTATCTGGTGACGGAAAAATAAAAAAATTCCATTTCGAACAGTCACATTATATTCATTTTTCAAGTGAATTTAATTTGAATATACACATATAATCCTTACATTTAATTTTATGTAAACGTGTTACGAAACCTGGACATTGCATGAAAGAAGTATGATCTTACCAGCTAACTACCCATACAGCACAGACGTTGCAAATATGTAAGGGTTATGTCACAGGAATGTAAAAATGTCCGGCTTCATAACCGTTATATATCAGTAACGTATTTGGTATGTAACAAAATATTTTGTGCTGTCTGGGTAAGGAGATGAAGAGTGTTGAGATAAAATACAAGATTATTCTATAAGACCTTACTTGGTGAACGAGCTATGCTAAACTTATGTGGGCCATGCTATCCGCATCAGTTATGTGGCAATCGCATAAAATGAAACTTTACATACTTGTAACAATCTAGGTATCGCCTTTTTGTTTTCATTTTATCTTAACAAATACACAAACTGAGCTCTAAAACACAACGAAGCGAAAAAAGTATGTTCGATAAGTGCCTTGAACTTGATGGTAAACTCTTTCTACAGAAAGATGTCAATTAATTTGATCACATATTCAAATAATACAAAATATTTTTTTGATGCACGTGTCCGTAAAGTGTGATTTTACGGACTGATCTCTGCACCGTACGTACTAAAAACAGTCGGTAAAGTGCCTACTTTTGCGAACAGTGTATCAAAAAATAGTGTTCGCTCCTCGGCTGTAAAATTTTACGACCTCGGTATGGAAATTGTGCGAGGACGCAGAATCTCCACTCGGTCCGTAAAATTGAACTTTACGGCCTAGGGCCGAAAAGTACTATTTTAATACAAAAATTACAAGACCGTAAATGTAGTTAAAAATGTGGTCATCAATAGTTGCTAAAATCTAATAAATTTATATGATTCAACAATAAATTCTGAGTTTCTTGCTCCATATAACATTCAATAATACAACTGGACTTTGCACCTTTTACGATTATTACAATTCAACTTAAGAATTATTCAGCGAAGTTTTAAAAATTCACATAGTTATTTTTTCTTCGTCAAATTACTTATTTGTTATTAAAACAGAAAGGTTATTTCCGGTAACAAAAATAAAACCTAAACCAGACAAAAATGGTCTGAATAAATATATTCTATAGCCAATCATATTCTGATCGCATCTAAAGTTAACACACAATTACTAATCAAAACAATTCAACGGTGATTTCAAATTCTTACCGTACAATGTAATTTGAATAATAATAATAATAACTATATAACTAATTTCTTTGCTGGCTCCTTTACATAACATGGCCAGAAATGGACTTGTAGAGATGTATCTATGGTCCATCCCTGCCCAAATAAGTTTACATTAAATTCTGTGTAATGCATAATAAAATATTTACGAAACCTAAAAGTTAAGTTTCTGATAGTGCAGAATCATGTACATCTTAGACGTATTTTGTATACTCTATTTATTCTCAACTTGAAATACGAGTAATATTGACTCGAAATTGACAAAACCTATTATTATCGAGTATGCTCCTTCGATTGGCATAGTCAAAATTGCATTGAAATTGCGCCAAAAACGAATATAGCACATTTTAAATAAAAAATAAACAAAATTTCGTGTGTTTTGTTTGTTGAATTTTTTTTTGTATCAATAAAACTGCGAGGTCGATGCCTATTCGCAACCAAAAGTGCAAAAAATTTTGAACTACACTACAAATTTTTTTGTTTTATCACGAGTCAACCTAACCTTCTCAAAACGTCAATAGGTTGAAAAAATAAACCTTATATGATCAATTATGAACATTATTGATGGATTTCGTATCTCTACTGGTATAATTATCCTCGACATGTAGGTACAGGGGTTTCGGAGTCGCTGATCCAGAATTTGAGGTTAGATTTTCAATTCAAGATGACCGATGCAGTATGGTATTCCGAAATTCAATAAAATGCTTGAAAATCACTAAAGAATGCATGGGTATGTACACAGAAAGAAATAGATTTAGATGGTATCCAATACCATCAATATGTTATTCGGTAACATCAGGATGTTATCGAATACAATATTTTTCTCTCTGTGTATGTGTATGTGTATATGTATGTATAGGAAGGAGAATGGTTTTAAAATTCAATATGGCGGATACGCTATGGCCGACCAATTTTTAGGGTCAGTGATACCTCTAGAGATGCGAATTTCATCAATAAAATTTAATATTGATAAAAGCAGATTTATTTTTTCGACATATTGACGTTTTGAAGAGATCGGTTGATTCGGAAGAAAAAAATATGTAGTTGAAGTTTATAGATTTTATGCACTTTAGGTTGCGAAAAGACATAGATACCCCAACTTTATTGATGCGAAAAAAAATTTAACAAAAAACGAAACACACGATTTTTTATTAATTTTTTATTTTTAATGCACCGTATCAGTTTTTAAAGCAATTTAAATGTTGACCATGCCAATTCAAAGAGCATTTGAAAAATGATTGAAAAATTACATTTTGCTTCGCTATTTTCGATGCACAGGTCTTCATTATATTCGTCTTATTTTTCTGGGCTATTATCCGTAATTAACTTCTTCAAATTAAAACAACATTGCAATTCATGTCCAAATAAAGGAACACCGTATAAATCAGAATAAAAAGCCTGTCATTTACTTTGGTCTTAAAATATATGTATATGTCACTTTTTATTAAATTGTTGTTTAATTTTTCGCATCATTTAATTTCCGCAATAAACACAAAATTATACAATTACGTAAATCTACTATGTACAACTATATAAGAATGAGTGAGGTGGCACCATCTGCATTTAGTTCTTGAAACTTGTACTTCTATTATGAGTTCAACAAGATTATCGTCGGTAGGTACTTACTAAGAGATACACGATACGCGTACTCTAAACGCTGCTTAGATGGTATTGATTAAAGAATTCTACCCGAATTCCTTAAATTTGTTAATATTTTATATTTTGCAAAAATTAACTAACATTTTTAATAAGCGTATACAAAACTCTTAAACCAAATTTATATTATAAAATGGTAAATATTGTTTAATAATTAAACTAAATATTTTACCATTAATAATAATAGTAAGAATAAAATAAGTATTCTTTACCAACATAACGCATTTATCTTGTGTTCATAAAACATAACTCCGGTTTCATACCAAAAATAAAATGCGAAGACAATCAGTACGTGCCACCATTGATGCGAAGAACCAATATAATCTACCCAACCTGTATATAGAAATAAAAATATGCATGTTAAATTAACATCGGGATACTTTTATAGAATAAATTGTTTTTAATGTTATTGATTTTGTAATAATTTTAGCACGAACAGCACATATAGTTTATAACAGTTCTACTCTAGTTTGTTATTTTACGGCAGATATTTTTGAGGTGATAATATTTTATGATTCATATTCGAACAAAAAATTGTGCCTATTACTAGCAATCAATAAAACTCTCCCAAACATATGTGTAAACAATTATTTTCGGAATTAATAGTTTATAATACAATATTTAAAATACCACAAAATAAATAACTAAAAATACAACAACAATGTGCAAAATATTCAATGTTTAAAAGTAAAAAGGGATAATACTGTAATGGATAAATTGGAGCCAATATTACTTATGATTAGATTCACAGAAAATAATCCTCAATTTTAAAGAGGTTCTCAGATCTTGACAGAACATTTTATTTCATTTAGGCTAATTTCCATAGCCTTAAAAAAAATATTTAGTAATGTATTCATAAACACTGAAGCGTTGTTTGTAACTCCTAAAAATGGTAAAAAGTAAACAACAGTTAAAAACGTATATTCTCAACTGAAATAGTGAATGCCACGTCTTTTACCATATTTTGTACATAATTTTCATTATTTATAACATTGAGGCAAAATCGTGTGCAATTATTTTCTTATTGTACAAAATCATTGAGGTAAACTTTAAGCGAGTGTACTTTTTTTCGTTATTTTTTAATAAAATATGTTTGTTCTGTAATTGCATAATAAACCCCTTTTCAGACTTTTTTTACGGTAAGGTACCCTAAGAGCAGACACTTCCTAAAAGTACGGGCATTTAAATAACCTAGTTTATTAATTTCCGATGGAGATATTGGCATCTACCTATACCATTAAAGCATTTATTAAGTATTTCGAAATAATTTTAGTCACAATTTACAGTCATAAAGTTTGTAAAAATTTCATATAAAGTTATTTTTATATTGTCAGTTACGAAGAACGGGCTATAACTATAATTTTCCATCTCATGAAAATAAGCGATTCATTGCACATTGTACACTATATTCAAGTACGTCAAACGTAACACGGATTCCTGTTGTATATAATTGAAGAATTATACACTTATTTTTTATGGGTATATTTGTATTTTAACTATTCTTTAATTATTTTTCCTATTGCCAAGTGTACGCACTGAAGACTGAATAAAAAACAGTTATATGAAGTACTATTTTCGATATAACTTTTAGTAGTATTACTAAGTAAATAGCAAATTACTATTTTATTTAGTATTAAAATGATTTCATATTTTCCTCAGTGTACATTTGAAAATCATAACTCAAATTTAACTTATACTTTGCAGATGTATGCTTTACTTGTTCTCCTTATTTCGCAGTTTGTAAGAATGAGTGGATATAAAAGAATAGGTGACAGAAAGCTTGCTTTTTCTGCAGAAATTATCGGAGAAATAGAAAAGGTAAAGGATACATAACAAATAGACAAAAGAATTAGCAGAAGAATGTGACTTACACAGAAAAAAATAAGTCTTAAAATTGTTACAAATTAAAGTGGCTTAAAATTAGTCCATCTATAGTACATAAGTTTATATTTTACTAATCGGGCTAATTTTTGTTACATCTTAAATGTAGCCCGTCAATGGTCTTAAATTAAGGCTTCTTTTTTTCATTGTATGTTAGAAATAAAAAAATAATTTATATCATATACATTTAAATTACTAAGGTATCAATACGAAAAGATAAATATTCTCTACTTCACTATTTGTAATTATTATTTCTCTTAGCAATTTAACTGGCGTACTCTTAGGTCCATCATATTGCAAAGTACGCAAATGACATGTCCAACAATTTATTTACTTAACAAAAAATATGATAATATGTATACTTTGAACGAAGTATTTCCCCTGTTGAGGCATATTACAAAAACTTTGATGTTTTTCGGTGAGTTCTAATTTCTAGGTTGAAAATTAAAAATACTATAAAGTAAGTCATGGGCGTACTCTGAGAGCAGTCAGCCCATATGAAATTCGACTCAAGACTCCAACAAAAATTGCGTTCTTTGTTTAAAATTTTCTTAAATTTTCAAAACTAGTGCGAATATTTACTCTGCCGTACTGAATGGAAAAAGCCGTAACTGCATTCGGTAGAATTCACAAAAAAAAGAAAAATAATTTTGTATTTATTCCATGCAAAATTTTCTTTTTAACACGATTTTACTGGGACACTTATTGCTAAACATTATGTAACAATGAATTCACAATAAACAATGAACAATAAATTACATTTATTGAAAATTGACAGTTGCGGTCTTCTGTCAGATGTGTCATAACCGTGTCTCGATTTAAAAGATTTAAAAAGCCGTACCTTGAATCAATCGATATGCGATTTAATATTCATTTGCTTTTAGCTATTACCGCTACTTATTCAGTACTACTACAAAATAAGTGCAATGAAACTGCACGAACAAACAATAAAATGCATTCAAAATTGGTATTATCAGTCATCATCGCATGTTATTAAATCGTTTGTAGATTAAATTGGTAGTGTCTTCCAAAAACCTTCCAAAACCGTAAATGAGTACGTCAGTTGAAAATGCCGATAGAAACAATTTCAAAAGGCGTAACTTCTAATCATTTGTACGGCTAAGTTCACGTCTGTCAGTGAAGGTATTGAATCATCTCCATAGGTATATATAGAAATCCTACTGTATTCGTTGCGCATGTTTTTACGGTGTTTGTCTTAGTTTGAATATTATTTTTGACTGATTACGCAATATGTAAATGCATTTTATGATGTATGCATGTAGTATTGTTAAAAATTAATCGTATACAAAAATTAAAGAACTAAGTTTATTTAGTATACGGGTATGAACATCTCAAATTCGAAAAAAATGCAGTTAGGCCTTTTTCCATTCAGTACGGCAGTACTCTGCTTTGTTTTACAATTCTTACTTATTTTATTAGCATCCAATGGGAATATTTTGAATTCGTTACCTGGACAAAATCTCTCCGGTACTTTCGTTATATAAATTCCAAAAGCCATTCCTCCAATGACATATATTCCTATAATTCGAGGAGTCAACAGACGAACATCGGGATCTTCAAAACCGCCTTTGTATATGCACCAATGTATACATGGCACTACGCCGTAAAGAGCCCATGCCACATGTAACGCAACTTTTACAATAAACGGAGCGTTCAGTTGAGGAATTTGTAACACAATTGTACATACAAAGAATAACAATACCGTAGTCAAATAAAAGTATAATATGGCCTGTAAATGAATAAACATTGGTATGTTAGAGAAATATTATCCAATAATTGTTTCAATATTTGTTTACACATAATTCATAATTCCTTCTCCGGAAATACCCAAAATTTAAAAAAAGTATTGGTGCAAGAGTCCTCAACTTACATTATAAATTTCTCAAACAGAATTATCAGTATGACGTAACAACAATATATCTTACTATTTAAATTTGTTATGTGAATCATTTTCCAGAATTACATGTTTAAATTTCAAAAAAACAGTAAATGCAACAATATTATTGACTGGATGACTATATCAAAAATAGTGAATTTACCTACTTTCAATATTAATTCGTTTTACCCTTCTAAAAAGGTTTTATTAACTGTTTTGTTTCTAAAAATAATTAGCAGTTTATACGGTTTACAAATCTAAATGATAAACATAACGTTTTTCTCTTTGCATATAGAGGTTGCCTACGCCTTTGTTACATAGGTACGATTTACAACAAAAAACTAAACGTAATTGTTTTATTCTGAAATTAGATTTCTTTGCAATTAACTAATCTTACACATAAATCTAAATTGCTAATATAATGTAAATGAACATTCAATAAACTTATAACGCAGTACATTTAAACATATTGGATACTTACTTTTTGACAAATGAAGGTCATCACAATACCAGTCACAAATATGGCAAGAAAGGCAAGGGCGACCCCAAATAAATCGAATGTTAGAAAACATTCATAATATTTTCGACTTCGGCATGAAAAAGTGTGATAAGTCGACGACAGTATCATAGCTATCTAGACAATACGTAGAACATTTCAAATGTAACAAATTTTGGTTAAAAATGTTCAAGATGTTATTAAATATATAAATAAATTTCAGTAGCCATGTTGTTACTTCAC
The DNA here is from genome assembly GCA_030407085.1 of Trichopria drosophilae. NCBI lineage: Eukaryota > Metazoa > Arthropoda > Insecta > Hymenoptera > Diapriidae > Trichopria > Trichopria drosophilae. The sequence continues at coordinate 55,500,552 of CM059583.1, forward strand.
GTAATTCTAAGTGAAATTGGCAATTCTCAGAAACAATAATTGAAGTTTATATTGAATAAAGTTTAATTAAAATTAGCAAATAGTTTTTACATTTTCTTGCAGTACACTGATTTCGTTCTTTGTGTCTACATTTCAGGATTCATCGATATTTACAGCTAGTTAGTATCTAAGTATCTTAAATTAAGATTTGGGGTTAACTAGTCTGTCAAATCCATAGACTTAGAAGTGTAAGTATAAGGGCAAATCAGCAAAAAACTACTTGGAATTTAAGTTACAGTTTTGGAATTTTAAGTGATATCAACTTATTATTCTTTCTCTTCAAAATAATCGTAATGTTCATTTCAGTAACGGTAATTTGGAAAAACGTTTGGAACTTATTGTAACTGAATAATGACCGGGCATTTTTTACAGTGTTAGTGCATGTATTTATGTAATAACATTCTAGTTTATACCAGGACATTAGTAAATGTTACGTATGTTCTTTGGGTAATGAATAAATTGCAGTGAAGGATATTTCCACAAAAAAATTCAATCTTGCGACATGAATGGTCAAAGACAAGTATTCGTAATGTACGTATTGCAGTTACAAATTAAGGAGATATAATTTTCAAATGTTTACCTGAAAACTTATAAGCAATATAAGCAACAAACTTTTTTGGACTGAAGATGCAGGTATGTCCTTTAATGAGTATGACTCTTTAATTGTAATTCCTAGAAACAACAGCCATCCAAGAATATGGCTCCATATGTTGATGGTTTCGTTCGTCCACCAAAATATACTAGAAATTTTTATGTAATTATTAATTTGTGTGTTTACAAAATAGTTAAAAAATTGAAATTGCCATTTATGAATATTCTACAAAAATAAATATTGACTTTCAAACCCTGTCTAGTCCCGAACCATCAATAATAGTAACTTTTGTTTGATATTAGCGAAAGTTAATTTTTTTGGTTAAAGAAATGATTACATATCATCATAACATGACTAATGACTTCATGAATTATGAAATCTTCTAAATTCAATATTCTGAAATGAACACAGCTTAGTTGAGTTCTCAAAACTTCATACTTTTTACCTATACACTACATTGATTTCCTAAATTTTCTTCACAAATTGTCTATTACATTGTAAAATTTATATACACCAATTTTTAGTGTTTCCATATCGCTGATTTCGAAAATTTGCCTCAAGTTAGCCTAAAGTCCAATATATTATGTTTAGAATATTGTGGACTTAACTAATGATTGAGTGATTATAATTTTGCTAGAGCTTTAATTGGCTATGATAATTCAGGTTTCCCGAAATTCAAATAAAATCATGATTTTAAAAAAAATTTTAAAATGCCGCTTGCATGAGATGAAATGGTATATGTCTGTATGTCATTACCTTTCTGCACATAACTTAATGGTTAAATATCCACGATATCCATGACGAATAAAAGGATTTAAGCGAAGATGTTCTGGTGCTAATTCATATGGTAATAAAATTCTTAAATTGTGTTCATTGATTTCTGCGATTCCGTCACCTGATATTGGCTCAGGAGTTTCCATAATGTATTCCTTTGTCATTTATACGGTTTGGTTTTCTTTGTATAACAATAGTACCCAGCATGTAAACTAAATCATTGACAGAAAGGTTTGCTTTGAACTATGTACATTTCCATAAATGTCCAGAACAGTGTTCCTTTAAATGCTCCAAACATATTGCACAATTCAAATTGTATTCTTGAAACTCAAACTCACATACTTATTTTATCTGAAAATATGTACAAATAACTCAATATTAATTGCACCTCAACTTACACCCTCACGAATTTTCACATATTATCTCGATGCAGAGTATATAAAATTTTCGTTTTATTCTTTTCATGAATAGTATTCGTTGTGTTCATATCACTTCCAAGTGCACTGCTTATGCAAACCACATACAAACGATGTTAGCCATTGCCAGTCGTCCTTGACACAAACTTATCGTGTTGATAGTTTCTAATGACACATACATATTATAGAGACACATGCAGAGTTTCAACATTTTCAAGCGATGCAATACTTTTTTCCTATTGGCTTGAAGTGTAGTACCTTCTTTCATTGTATGAAATATATGTTTTAAAGGACCACCGAATTGCCGTAAATTTACGAAAAGGCTGCAATGTTACAAAATTTTGTTAAAACTTTATTGGTTTTTTGTTTGTAATTTCACAATATTTTACACAAATTTATCAATATTTTGTTATAATATTACAATAATTTTCCAATTTTATATAAGATTTAATGACAGTTTTGAACAGAGATTTCTTGCAATATATAGTGGACTGAAGATTTCCTAAAATACTGATATATAGAAAACTAACGGTTTTTCAATTTTATGCTCATTTATTTTGAAAGGAAAGGAAGTCTTTTCTACAAAAATAGATAAAATAATACTTCTATCTAACTATAATACTAATACTTCTTTGAACCAAATTTCCTTATTTTCTCAGACCTTAGGTCTGGACGAAGTATTGAATTTGGTCACCTCGGCAAAAAAATTACCCTATAGTTTTTCATCAAATTTCGACGTTTCGACCCCCTACCCCCCAGGGGTAGTCTTCGCCAGCCCCTCGGGCGCGGTGATCACCTACGGGCGCATAAGTTCTTTTACGCCCTTGATACGAAAATATATATTTCGATATATCTAAACGATGTCTTATAGATATCTAAAAGATATCCGTCAGAGATCTTTTCGACACTTTCAAGATATCTTTGACGAATTATATGTATATACAGGGTGATCGGCCAGCCATTACCCAGCGGCTAACTGTAGATTGTACAGATAATTCTGAACAACTTTTTCCTCTGACAAAATTTCCGGGAAGGTAGAGTTTTTAAGTTATTCAACACTAAAATTTAGGGGGAAAAAATCACTTTTTTTGAAATATCTCGGCTCTGTATGAAGGTATCTTAACGAACCGAAGCTCATTTTAAAGATATTTTCAAGCTATATAAGTTGTATCTGTTGATTTTTGACCTGCAATGAATATTCCTCTTGTTATAGCCATAAAAACAAGGGTAAATACCGATTTTGCGGGTTTTTCGCGTCTAACTCGTTTGGACACATAGCTATCGAAATATCACAATGGAAAAAGTTGTAGGCCTTGAAAACACAAACATTTTTTGTCCTCTAATACGATGCGATTAAATTAAAACTGAACCCTATTTGTACTCGTTTTCATAACATTTTGTTATTAATATCGATTTATTTGTCGAACTGTATTTTGTCAACTTTACGAGGCTCTTGTAGGGTTCAGTTTTAATTTAATCGCATCGTATTAGAGGACGAAAAATTTTTGTTTTTTCAAGGCCTACAACTTTTTTCTGTGTGATATTTCGGTAACTATGTGTTGAAACCAGTTAAACGTGAAAATCCTGAAAAATCGGCATTTATCCCGTTTTTATGGCTATAACAAGAGAGATATTCATTATAGATCAAAAACCAATATAGACAATTTATAGAGCTTTAAAATATCTTTAAAATGAGCTCCCGTTCGTTAAGGTACCTTCAAACCGAGTCGAGATATTTCAACAAATGTGATTTTTTCACCTAAATTTTAGTGTTGAATAACTTAAAAACTCTACCTTCCCGAACATTTTTTTAGAGGAAAAAGTTCTGTAGAATCTAGAGTTAGCCGCTGGGTAATGGTTGGCCGATCACCCTGTATATTGTATATATAAGATCATAATGATACAGGCAGTAATTAGTAAAATGCAGTAAACATGTAACATGCATCGAATAGTCTATTGCAATACAAGTGCATGAAGTAAGTCTTAGTAACTTTTGCTCATTTTCAATTTTCATTACATAGAAGAAACACTATATTGTTGTAACATATCTATCGAGGCCACTTGGACCTAAATATGATTGGACCCCGAAATATCGATATAATTTTATAATATAATTGAAAGCTGTTGGTAAACGAACAAGTATTAAGGAATATCCGACTCTCTACTGGGTCGAAGTTTCTTAGCGAGCGAAGCAGCGAGGCACCACGCCAACACTAGTTACTATGTTATTCAGATTACACGATTTTATATGACTACTGGATAACGATTTTGTATGGTGTCATCATTTCCGAAAATGCGTAACAAAACGCCTTTGTATCAGATTCATTTTCTTTGTCTAATCCTAACCTTAACATTTTATTAGTTATTAATTGCTAATAATAAAATTGTGATAGTTATTGCTTGATGATAATTTTACTTTTTCTGAATTTTAATATTCTTTTACGAACTGACTCTTACAAATTTTCACTAAAATTTTTAATCGAGATTGCTCCAATGAGCTTCCCCAATTTATTTCTTTATATTTATGCAAGTTAACAATATTAAAGATAAATTTATATACAGCACAGAAAGAGTACTATCTAATATTCTATGTATAACAATTTATAAACCGAAAATGGTTAAAATAATAATAGTATACATTAACGTAAGTCTGAAGTTTGAATACTAAAACTTCCTACGAAATTTCTGTGCGTACAATTTCATATATTGTTAGCTCCATTATGAATACTAATCATTGGTTTTACGATCGTAATACTTATTTAATTTTCATTATGATTCATCGTAGGAAAAATAGCGATTACTAACTTCGAATGTATATTTACAATATCAGAGTATAAATAATGGAGATTAATGTTCACTATACTTTACAACTCATATTAATAAATATTCAATGCCTTCGATGAACGAAGATGGAATCCCGTCGCATGGAATCTGTACAAAGTTCGGCCATTTTTTCATAAATCAGAAATGCGTATGTAATAATTACCATATTTCTACAAACTTTTATGAATTCGAGTTTCAGATCCACTGAGAAATGTGGATATACCGAAATGTAAACACATCGAATGATATGAACCTTTATTTTCTAAATATGTTATACTGCAATTTGAATTAGAAACAAATAAGTTATACGTATTTTAAGAAACATTATGCAATGTACCTTAGCTAATAAGACTATATTGGTAGCGCGTCTTTATTTCATGGACAAATGATCACACAAGAAAATATCCCGGACATTTGACCACAGTCCAAATTATCACACGGCTAAAATGTCTCGCATAAAAATATCACATTACTTTTATTCTCTTTATCTTTTGTTATAAATATTAATATTATTTTATACAGAGGCAACATGTACCGAACAGATTATTATGTTTGTAACTATTGGGCATTATAATTCCTGTTTGTTGAAATAAATACAATACATAAATAAATTTTAATAACTATATAACAAGTCATATTTATATTTAGATATTCTAAAGAACGTTAGTGTCAAATAAACGTGTTTCGATATAGACTACATATCTTTCTTCCCATAAATACATGCTATTATTACTCTAATAATTAAAACAGTGTAAACAAAAATTGACCCTTTTCGGTCAAAAGTTTAAAGTTCACTTTCTGATTTGTTTTGATTGGCAAATCAAAGAATAATAGAGGTTTTTCCAACAATTTTAGACGTGATTTTTAGAGCTTTTTCGGATGTCCGAGTGACCAGACCATATAACCAGTAAAAATCTTGGCTCGATCATGAATTTTAAACCAGATTTTTTACACTCGCATGTGGATTACTTCCTAGAAAATTTAAGTGATTATAGTGAGGAACAGGGAGAAATACTTCACCCAGATTTTAGTAAAATGGGGTATTGGTATCAAGGCAGATGAAATGTAAACACCTTGGCCAATTACTGCGGTCTTTAAAACAAGATTGATAGTTGCTGATATTTAATAACAAAATAGTTGGATAATATAAGAAAGAGTAGCAATCCTGCGCTAAGTAGTAGTATGTATTTAAAATATATTTAGTTTAAAGTTTACTTTATTACATAAATACTTAAATGGTTTTAAATTTTCAATTTGACAGTATTTAGCATACCTTATTTGGCGAAGAGATACCGTATTTGGATTGAGCGATCTCAAAAACATACTGATATAATGGTTTAAATTGATTGAATCATACACTTTCCTTATATGGGGCATTCCACGTCAAGTGATACCACCCAGAAATACGGCGCGTTCGGAGAGGAGTTTTCCAACGCTTATATATTTTCTTTTATAGCAGATATAAAAATGTTTGACCATCGATTCTTAAAGCTTTTTTTCCTGATCTTTCAGGCGGTAGTCTTTATTTTTAACAATTTTGAAAATTGAACCTCCATTTTCACAAAAAAAAAGGAATAAAATTCAATTTTTTTCCAACCCGTATAGCGTTTGGCATACAGTGCGTAATTTCGTATTTTAATTTCAAATAACGCAATTTAAAAAAAACAAGTTATTGAATTAAAATGTATACTACTCACTCCATTCCTTGTCTGTTTAAAATCTCGTTAAACATACGCATTCTAAACTTCTAGCGATTCCTCCATAGACAGCACAGAGCAAAATAGGCTCTGAATGTTCTATCCCTTGCTCTCCGACATTATCAAGGGCACATGTGTGGGCCGCATAGTGAACGTGTACTCCCATTTATAATATCTCCCATATAAGATCTCCCATTTATTCTATATGGATGATCTTAAATTATACGCATCAGATCAATTACATCTCTCATATCTCTGAACATCACTCTCACATACTCCAAAGATATAGGGATGGATTTCGGATTGGACAAGTGGGCAGTCGTTCATGTGCACAGAGGAAGGTCAGATTCCATTAACAACGATATGGAGCGGCGTCTTCTCCGTTAAATCTGGTCATTAGAATCGACGGGGAAAAATAAGGTGGCAGCCACGAATATGTTGGCCGTTTCACTAGTGCTCTCTACATTTGGAGCACTTAAGTGGAACGTTGACGAGCTAAGAGGTCTTGACCGATGCACACGGAAGATGATTTGTATGCAACGCAGTTTGCATCCAAGATCTTCCGTGGAACGAGTGTATTTGCCCCGAAAATTGGGAGGTCGTGGCCTTTTGAATCTGGAGTGTATCCATGACAGATTAGTCCTCGAAACGGCTTGCGACGTGATTAATCGAACGGAGGATCCCCTGATGATGATAGTTCATCAACATGAAATTCAGGGGAAGGGGGCGTTTTTGTACAACGCGGCACGAACCCTCGGTCTGGTTTTCAACGTAGGACATAGTGGTGCACAAGAAGCTGAATCAGTCATCAATCTGTACCCAGTGCGTCTCAGGGCTAACATACGGAAGGAACAACTCCTTACGTTGCAGGGAAGGCATATTGAATTAATAAATTAATTCTTTCGAAATGTCCACCAACTTGGCTTGTCGGTAGAGATAACCTTCTCGTTCTTAAGATCAGCCGGCTTAAAATCCGAGACCGAGGGTTTTAACTTCGCATGCCAGGATGGGGTCGCCAATACCTTAGCATACCGTCACAACATCTTACACCAGGCGGTGCAGTGTACGCTTTTTAGATCATGTAGATGTCATGTTGAGACACTAATGCATCTCTTGGCAGCATGTCCAAGATATGCAGTTTCAGCGTACATCCAACGTCACAATGCGGCTCTCCGAGTGTTGGATTATCTTCTCCGCAGCACCTACGGTATTTACGGGACCCCAGTTATGCCGTACGTCCCCACTGATATTGAATTCGTAGTCGGAAATGAGTCGTGCCGAATGTACTGGAATTACTCATTTCCGACGAGCAGGCAAATATCAGCCAGTAAGCCTGACATCGTCCTTGTTGACTTTGATGACAAATCCATCTTCGTCATCGAGTTCTCTGGACCAGCAGAGACAAACATAATCAGCAAGGGAGACGAAAAACTAATGAAATATCAGGAACTCCTGTTCGAGATTCGCAAGCTGTATCGAGGATTCAAAATCAAGCTCGTCTTGCTAATAATTGGAGTGCTGGGAGGAATGAGACCAACTTTCCTCGATAACATAAAAAGTATTCCGGCCTTTCAACAACATGGAAATTCCATCGCAAGCCGAATGCAGAAATAAATGCTGCTGGGATCTCTCCGCCTGCTGAGATCACATGAGATCCGGCTACCACTAATAGACCAGGAGCTAGTGACAAAAAAATGTGACTGATTTTTTCGCGTATGCAAATTAAATGGGGAAGTTGTATGGGTATTTCATGAACTTTAAGCGAATAATTAATCTACATTCGACTGCAGTGGTGATGCAAACGTAATAACTGTTTGTAAGAAAATCTTGTGTTTTTGAACGATTACTTAGCGTATGCCAAATTTTATTCTTAAACTTTATCAGAAAGTACCCAGCAAGAACTAATTTGCATACGATTTCCACGTGCAGGAAATTCTGAATAATTTTTTTATCCTGCGAAAAAAAAATAAGCATTTCGAACAATGGCTTTGTGTATTTCTATTTGTTGATATGAAAATCACGAAAAAGAACTTTGCATACGATTTCAGCGGGCACATGTGTTTGTGGTGATTTTTTAAACTGCAAATTTTTTTCTAATAACTTGGAATAATTAATTCGTGTATGCCGTTTTCACTGACTGTCAGACGTAATATATATATATACAGGGTCATCGAAAAGTATCGGACCCCCCTAATATCTTCAGTTAGAATGCACTCAGGAGAAAATGTCCAATAGCAAAGTTGTATGGTTTCAAGCGGGGAGCAAGATGATGACCTTGACTTTGACCTTGACCATGTCCTTCAAGGTCATTTCAAGGTCAATCTTATTTTTTTAAATAGAACCCCCTACATTTTATTGCATATTCTTATAGCTTATCTCGAGAGCTTTCCAAAACACTATAATAAAATATTTTTTTATTAAGTACTTTTTGAGTTATAAAGGTTTGAAGTTAACAATTTGTTAAGTGGTGTGCGAGTCCGACCAGTTAAGGCAAGAGTGGTGTGCGAGTCCGACCAGTTAAGGCAAGAGTGGTGTGTGAGTCCGGCCAGTTAAGGCAAATTTAATTCCAATAGCTTGGGCAAAATATTTAATTGTACCAAACAATTCACAACAAATGTTCAAATTGTTGCCCTTCAACAGCCTGGCAATGTGCCAATCTGTTATAAACAGCCGAAACCGCATTCCGGTACGTTTCTGGCGGTATTAGTTCTATCTCTCGAGTTATTCTCCCTCTTAAATCATCTAAATCTTGAGGCTTGGTGGCATAAACTTTACTTTTCAAGTAACCCCACAAAAAAAAGTCAAGTGGGGTCAAGTCCGGAGACCGAGGTGGCCACTCAATATGACCCCTTCGCCCTATCCACCTTTCCTGAAAGACCTCATTCAAATATTGACGGACAATGACACCATAATGAGGTGGAGCTCCATCCTGTTGGAAATAAATTTCATCCATATTTCCACCAGCTATGTCTCGAATAGCTGGAACAATTTGTTCGCGAAGCATGACTAGGTATACTTGTGCTGTCAAATTGCCTTCAATGAAGAAAGTGCCAACTGGTCTACCATTAAGAATACCAGCCCATACGTTAACTTTTTGTGGATATTGAGTATGATTGTCTCTTTTCCAGTGAGGATTAACGTCACTCCAGTATCTACAATTGTGTCTATTTACATTTCCAGTCAGTTCAAATGTCGCCTCATCAGAGAAAACAATATTATCAAGTAATAGAGGATCGTCGACAATCATCTCCATCATAAGATCACAAAATTCGATGCGTCTATCAAAATCGTCTTCGGACAACTCTTGGACCAAATGGAGTTTGTATGGATGCTATTTATTCAATTTCAGAATTTTACTGACAGATGCATGACCGATTTCGTGTTCTTGTGCAACGCGATTGATGGAAATATGGGGATCTTCAACGAAAGACTGTAAAACATGTAATGCCTTATCATTATTTGTTGCTGTTTTAGGTCTACCAGATTTTGGGCGGCTTTTAACGCTACCAATGGCCTCGAAACGTTGAATAGTACGGATTACAGTACTTTTGGAGATCCTATTATTTTCATTCCGAAAATTTTCATTAAATAATCGCGTTACTGTTTTATACCCTCTTTGTCGATCTCCCCATCCTCGCATCATTAACAGTGTTATTCGATCTCTTTCAGAAAGCTCCGCCATTCTTAATTAGAGCGAAGAAGAATTAATCAGGTAAGTGATAGGAAATTGATCTAGATAATTAAGTAGAGAAAAATACTAATTATTAAGTGTTGGTCCAACTATCGATTTGTTTATTTTAACCCGCACTAGCAAAAAGCTCGTTGAGCAACTGAAAATCTAATAGATCAATTAATAATATTTACGAAAAATATCTGGGCTATTGGAAACAAAATGAAGATGTTTGGGATAATCAATTGAAGCGCAATGGTTTCTTTTGTTACAGAAAAAATTTTTGAGGCTGTTCGTTTTCGTCCACGAGGTGACTGCTGCTCGCTAAGAAGAAGACAGCACTGCATCAAAGTTTCAAATCAGTGATCCGTATTGTTTGCTCAAGAGCTCGTACATTGGTGTCTGCGAGAGTGAGAGAATAAAGATTGGCCAACGCTTTCGGTCAGATTCCCGCTAACGCCTTCGGAAATCACGCATTCGAGCAGCTTCTCGCGATTACGTTCGGGCAGTTTTTCGCCAGAGCCTATTAGCATAATTGCTTCAAGCCGTACAATACTTTGCTATTGGACATTTTTCCAAAATGCATTCTTACTGAAAATATTAGGGGGATCCGATTAATGTATTTTCTTTAAACCAATTAATTGGTCTCATTATTCCGCGCACAAAAGTATTAAGGTTATAATTACTGAAAACTAAATAATATTTTACAAGATATTCTACATTTAGTGTCAAAAAATTGTTAACTTCAAACCTTTGTAACTCAAAAAGTACTTAATAAAAAAATATTTTATTATAGTGTTTTGGAAAGCTCTCGAGATAAGCCATAAGAATATGCAATAAAATGTAGGGGGTTCTATTTAAAAAAATAAGATTGACCTTGAAATGACCTTGAAGGACATGGTCAAGGTCAAAGTCAAGGTCATCATCTTACTCCCCGCTTGAAACCATACAACTTTGCTATTGGACATTTTCTCCTAAGTGCATTCTAACTGAAGATATTAGGGGGGTCCGATACTTTTCGATGACCCTGTATATATATACAGGGTGGCCGATTTATCTGAAGACATCGAAATATCTCGAGAACTATGCACAGAATCAAAAAAGTTGTCGGATGAAAGTTGTTCGACACGAAGGGGGGCATCCAGTGATAATTAAATTTACCCCCTCCCCCATCCCCTGGGGGTGGAGTGGGGGCAAAAACAATAAAACTTAAATAGGAACCCCCAGTTTTTATTGCAGATTTGGATTCTCCAATATTGACAATTTTCGCCCGCGTAGCGGATATGGAATACGGTCATTCTAACAAAGCCGGGAAAAAATACATTTAGCGTTACCCAGGAACAATGACGTGGACGTAGTATTTTTCTGTTCCCTTTGGGGTGCTTGTTTTACGTGAGTCCCCTTGCCTCTCACTGTCTCACTGTTCACTTACTTGAGTAAGTGTTCGAAATGTTGACCTTCCACTTCAATGCATTTATTTATTCTTTCTTCAAATGACTTTATACATGATAGAATCATATCTGCAGAAATTTCTGCGCAAGCAGTTCTTATGCGTTCCACCATGTTTTCACGAGTCGTTGGTACTTGTTCATAAACCTTACCTTTTAGGTAACCCCATAGGAAGAAATCCGGAGATGTTAGATCAGGTGACCTCGCAGGCCAATTAATGGGGCCACCTCTACCAATCCACCTACCATTGTAATCACGGTCTAGTATTTCCCTTGCTACTCTTGAAAAATGTGCTGGGCAACCATCATGCTGAAACCACATTGTCCATCGGACGTCCATAGCAACATCCTCAAGTAGTAATGGTACTTCTTGTTCTAGGAAATCTCGATATTTTGTTCCATTCAAATTACCTTCAATGAAATAAGGACCAATGAGTTTATTTCCTATGATTCCACACCAAACGTTCACCGACCAAGGACGTTGATGATTAACTTGTCGTAACCAATGGGGATTTTCTACGCTCCAATAATGCATATTATGCCTATTGACGCCACCATGGTTCGTGAATGTAGATTCATCTGAAAATAATACATTAGCAAAGAAATTGTGGTTCGTTTGCATTTTTTGAAATGCCCATTCACAAAACACCACGCGGTTATGAAAATCATCGCCATCTAGTTCCTGGTGCAGTGAAATGTGATATGGGTGAAACTTATGACGATGCAATATTCTTTGAATACTGTCTCTGGAAATGCCGGAATCGCGATGTAATTGTCGTGTGCTTACATGTGGATTTTGGTGAATAGCTGCTAGTACAGCTACTTCGTTAGCTTCTCCTGTAACTGTTAATCTTCCCTTCCTTTTTTTCATTTGTACGCTGCCATCAGAGTGAAAGGCATTCACAACTTTGTAAAAAAAAGAACGCGAGCGAGCATTATCTGGAAAACGCTCAGCATACAACACAACAGCATCGTCAATATTCCTCTTACATTCACCATAAATAAGAATCATTTCGATTTTTTCGGGAACTGTAGCAGGATTCATTTTTAACTTGCAATTCGATTTAAGCAATGAAGGGTAGACAAAAAATAGTCACGTAAACGGAAAGTTGTTATTCTAAAAGCAAAGTGACCTCCGACCGAATTACTACCAATACAATGGACTTCAAAAACAGTCTTACACTGAGAGACCGTGAATACTAAATTTTAATATGGGGATTAGAAAGTCGCGATATCCATTTACTTCCCTTCAGGAAAGTAGAGAAAAATGTAGGTGAACTGATTACGTGTGACTCAACTTATGTATAAAATGATATGCTACTTTATTTTCGAGTTATGTCGCCCTCTAGCGTTATGTAACAGAACCGGCGCCGGTGATGGCCGAAATGCAAGAGATGTACATGTATGAAACCACGTGAGTTCTCTCGGGGTCCGGTAGATGGCGACGAAATCCCCAAATGAAGTAAGAGTTTCGTTTTGTTTAATAGAAGCTGGTTTGACCGTCAATGCTCAGCTTATTTATTCTCATTTCGGAAAAAACATACAGAGAGAGAATGAATGAGCTGAGTGAAGGGACATGACGCGTTTTTTAATGGATTGCGTGATGTCCTCTTTTTGTTTATTAAATAATAAATTTAAAACCTAAAATGTAATTTTATTGAAGGTAGAAAACTTATTTATAAAATTGCTTCCATATTGTATGCACAATTTTTATGTAATCAGTTTTGATTTTTAATATGAAGAATATCAATTATTCATAATCTTAATTTTTCGAATGGACATTATTAAAATTTCATATTCAGAATAACAATTTTCGCAATTGATATTACTAAATTCTAATATTAAAAATTCTAATATTAGAATTTTTAATATTAAAATTTCATAAAGGGATCAAATTGTCCATATTTGCCCCCTGGATGCCCCCCTTCGTGTCGAACAACTTTTTTGATTCTGTGCATAGTTCTCGAGGTATTTCAATGTCTTCAGATAAATTTGGATTTTTATCGATTACAGCGCCACCTGTGAACCAAAATGCAATAGCTCCTAGGTCAAATTGGTGTACTTTTTTCCGGAGAATCCAAATCTGCAATAAAAACTGGGGGTTCCTATTTAAGTTTTAATGTTTTTGCCCCCACTCCACCTCCAGGGGATGGGGGAGGGGGTACATTTAATTATCACTGGATGCCCCCCTTCGTGTCGAACAACTTTCATCCGACAACTTTTTTGATTCTGTGCATAGTTCTCGAGATATTTCGATGTCTTCAGATAAATCGGCCACCCTGTATACTGAAATTCCGAGTAAATATGTATTTCACGAAATTGAAAAAAAATGGGTTAAAAGAAAGAAATTCTGGAAACCAGTAATAAGTAGAATGTATTTCGTTCAACCTAAAGATCGTGAACGTTTCTTCTTACGACAATTATTATTACATGTTCGTGGAGCCCAGTCATTTGATGATATTAGGACAGTTGAAGGAAAAATTTATGACTCATTTTTTGAAGCCGCAAAGGCAAAGAATTTAGTATGTACGGATGATGAATGGGATAAATGCCTGCAAGAATCGATAGATATTCAATTTCCAAAATCATTATGTGAATTATTTGCTTATATTTGTATCTACCACAATCCAGAAAATGCCAGAGATTTATGGGCAAATCCACGAAACTTTTAACTTTCAGTGTCGAAATTATTTTTTAAACTTTCAAGTTCTACTTCATCAAGTAATCGATCAATCAAGTAATACTTGACTGTTGTTACTCATTTTTACTATACGCCCTTAAGATGGGGTCTCAATACTACCTCACTTTTATACTTAAAGCTATAAAATAAACGAAAGTGATTTGATTTAGGTTAAAAATGGTACTTAGGGGTTTTCGTAGTATCTTGGAGTTATCGAAGTCGCTGATTACGAATCTGAAATCAGATTTCCAAAATTCAAAATGGCAGACCCAATATAGCGGACATATTTACAAAAATATTTTGGATTTTCGTATAAATTGGTATCTAGGGGTTTTCGAGGTCGCTGATCGTGAATCCATCATCTAAATTTGTAATTTCAAAATGGCGGATCCAATATGGCGGACATATTTTCAAAAATATTTCGGATTTCCGTACAAATTGGTATCTAGGAGTTATCGAAGTCGCTGATTACGAATCTGAAATCAGATTTCCGAAATTCAAAATGGCAGACCCAATATGGCGGGCATATTTACGAAAACATTTTGGATTTTCGTATAAATTGGTATCTAGGGGGTTTTCGAGATCGCTGATCATGAATCCATCCTCAAAATTTATAATTTCTAAATGGCGGACTCAATATGGCGGATAAAAAAGGTTACAAGTCATTTGATTTGCACGAAACATGGTATTTAGGGGTTTTTCGGGTTGCTGATCATAAATCCAATGTCATAAATTATAATTTCAAAGTGGCGGATTCAATATAGCGGAAAAAAAATCTTAATGGTCATTTAATTTGCATGAAACGTGGTATTTGGGAGTTTTTCAAATGGCTGATCATGAAACCTATATTATAATTTGTAATTTTAAAATGGTGAATTTAATATGACGGTCAAAAATTGTTAAAAGTCTTTTCATTTGCATAAAACATGATATTTGGGGGTTTTTGAGATCGCTGATTATGAATCCAATGTCATAATTTATAATTTCAAAATGGTGAGTTCAATAAGGTGATTAATATACTCAGAATTTTATTCAAGTGTATAAATGTACAAATGCGGATTTCATATGTTTAACAAAATTCCTAACAGCCATTTTATTTGGTACTAGATACTCGGGGTTATTTGAACCACTCAATTCAGGTTTCTCTAAAGTGATGTTTTTGGTAATAGCTCTACACCTAAAAATATTTATTTAAAATAATTTAAAAATATTTTCTACAGTAGATAATTCTAATGCGTATTAATAATGAACCATTTGTACTTTTGTAAATATCTGCATTTTTTCATTACATTTATATTTTAGGAACATAATAATATGAAACTGCAATATAAATATATGTAACATAATAATAATATTTTTATGTAATAATATAATAATACGTTATATGTAACATAATAAATAAACCATTTCAACTTAGTTCTTTCTTCTTTTGTTGCTTTTCTTGTTATTTGCAGATATCTTCGTTTTCGTTTTTGATGTCTCTTTTTTCGGATTCGATGTCTTCATTTTAAAATTAGATACATTTTTCGTATCGGGCATTTTATTCTTTTTATCAGGTTTACCAATGGTTAAATAGCGATCAGGATTTAATGCATAATGTTTGCATGGTGGATTTCGTCTACATTCATTACAAGATAAGTAATTAAGAAATAATGTGTCGTCTTTTATGTTTGACCATATTAGCTGATGAATTTTCATGGAGTTTGGTGCTTGTTGTAGGTTTTGAATAAGAATTGCATCAATTTGTGTTACATTTTCTTCCTTTATCAAAAACATCTTTACTTTAGAATTTTTTGATTTAATAACATTAATTATATCTTGCGCTGAGGTAATATCTTTACCAAACGTTACAGCTCTGTCGAATAATCCTTTAACAGTGCCACCTGTTCCATCAGCACAACTTTTACCATGACCCGACGTTGTGAAGTTCCAGGTAGCATGATTAAGTTTCAATAATTTACAATGATGTAAAAATAAATAAAAGTTGGTTTTGTTTTTGTATTGTGTTGAGGGTCCGTCGCTTTGAAAATGAATGGCTTTTAAACACGGTACATAATTTTTTATAAGTTCTAATATCGGTTGCATGTGGGCCCAAATAGCTGAAGCATCATGACGTAAACATTCAGATACAGTGCAGAATGAAATACATTTAACCTCTTCAGATTCAAATTCCTTATAAAAGAAAGCTTCAGTATGGAGCGAAATTTGTTTTTTCGATGCTCCAAAGTACGCGCTTTGTATCTCCGAGGAACATTTGCAACAATAATTTTCTGAAAAATCGATTACGATCATAACTTCGTCGTCATTCAAAAATTGTTGAAAATTTGCTAAACTTCTGTTTTGATGGCCAGTATCATACACATGTTTTAAATATATTGGTGTTTGTCTATTCAATTCCTCAATTATGTCGTTAATATTGCACTCGATTTTTTGTTTGGAAGTTACTTTTGCCCGATAGGTTAAATTTTTTGCACCTAATCTGTCTACAGTTTTAGTGCCCCATTGATAATAAAATGTAGGTAATTCTTCATCGAATGAAGAAATGTTCTTTTCTTTGCAGACATCACATTCCCTATACATGCACGTCTTTGAATTAGAATTACACGTTACCAAACTTGTGAAATTTTTTGTACTTGAAGTATGCAGAACTTTTAAGTTCGTTAATCTTTGTAAAACGAAATCTACGTAGGCGTGAGTTTTACATAAACAAGTATCGCGTGATGATAGTTTATGTTTCATAATCCAGAATGGCCGAAGTTTGAAAAATGTTGATCGCGAAATTTTTACCGAGGACTCGGATTTGAACTTCAAGTATAAATTGTCCATTGTGTCTTGTAAATATCTTTTCTGCATTGTCTCTCCAAATCTTGTGATCGAATCTTTTTTCCCTGGCGCTGGCGCCGAGTTCTCGTTTTTTTCTAAAAATGTTTGCACAGCATTTTTAATCTCTAGATGAAGATTCAATTTTTTCTCATTATTTCTGTTGAAATTAAAATAAGTAGAATTCATATCTTTTCTTTGCAGGTAGGAGGACACTAATCCAGAAGTTTGTTTCATAGATTTGTATTTTTTTTAAATTTTTCCAGCAACAACTTGCGCATGGAGTGATTTTTCCTTTTCTGATTTTATCTTTCTTTTATTTAAATAAAGCTGCTTTTCTAGTGCTTCGCAAAACATCAATCGATTTTTTATTGCAGATTTTCCTTGACGCATAATTTTTTTTACATTTCGTTCTGGACTGGTTTCTTTATGCTCTCTTGATCTATAATATTTAAGTTTCCAATAGCGTAAAAGAGCGTCTTTTTGTTTGATAATATTTTCTAATTTTAACTCTCTCTTTCGAGCTAACTCTCGTTTTCGTGCTGACATAGCTCATTTTTTGTAATTAGAAACTGACTTATGTTTTGTTACTGTCAATTTATTTTTATTAGAATCAATGTTATGTTAGTTTGTAGTAACAGGATTTATAATGTTATTTGGCAACATTACTTTTAATTTCGCCTGTCTTCTCAAAATAGGATCTGTATAGGATACGTTGTGCTTTGAATTTGTCAGCCTTTCGGAACGACGAGGCGTTTGTTCCGTACTATTTGTCGAAACTTCTCCATTCTCACATTTAACTACGACTTTGTTTTTATTTGCCGAACTTACATTATTTTTTTCTTCTTCACGTAACTTACGTTTTCGAAGAATTTCCCGTTCTCGCTTCTCCGCGGCATTCCTTCGTTTTTCTCTAATTTGTTCCAATTTGGTTATTTTTGATAGCGTTCTTGACGACATATTGCACACTATATCAAATATTTTTGGTTATAACAATGAGATGTTTAATTTTATTAATTTTGTATACTATTATTACAAACTCAAGATATACTTACATAGTTTTACAATTTAAATGTATCATGTGTTGACGTATTTTATAAAAGTATCTTTAAAGACAGATGAAGTGTAGGTAAGATACAGTTCAGAAGTTACATGAAATCCAGGTTATAAACAGCACCCATGGAAACCGAAAATGATATTCAAATATCGACAATTAAATGCCTCAATAACATCGGCATGGATAACGATAATGTGAATAAGATTATTTAAATATTAAACATTTTTAAGTATATATTTTGAATTTGTAATAGTATATCGTGTGTATAAATAATAGGGGAGAGTGGGTATAGTAGGCCGTAGATAATTGCAAGACACATCGTTTTTTTTGTATATAAATTTTTAGTAGATGATCTGAGCTAACATGCCCAAGTGAAAAAAAAATTATGTATAGAAATAAGGGTATCTATATAAATGGAAAAAGATCGACAAAGATCGAAAAAATCGAGAATGACAAAGAACGATCGAAAATGGTCGAAAAAGATCGAGAAAGATAGAAACAAAACAGGAAAGGTCGGAAAAGATCGAAAAATAGCGGAAAAGGTCGAAAAAGATCGAGAAAAATCAAGAAAGATCGATCTAAAATGGTCGAAGACGATCGAGAAAATCGAAAAAGATCGAAAATGGTCGAAAAAGATCGAGAATATAATATACATACATATGCATTGTATATATATGTATGTACAATTTATGTTAATTTCATGTTAATTTGCTTTTTACGGCATTATCGTTGATTTTACGAAGAAATGAATAAAACCTTTTTTGTAGAGAATTCGATGCTCTATATTTTTTGTTTGAAACATTTTTTTGTACGATTTGTATTTTTTGATAAAAAATGGAAAAAACGTGTTTTGTAGCGTTTTTTTGTTAAACCTCCCCATAATCTAGTATGCATTGTCTCCAAAAACTAATCAGATCTAAGTTTGACGAAGAGAAACCCAAATCCGTTTGTACTTTTTAAATTCGTCCTTCCAGTCGCGAGATATCGCGTATACAAAATTTTGCCCACGGACGGACGTACAATCTAACGGACACCAATTTTTTTATTGTTGCTTTGGGTTCCTTAGGGCCTGAAACGTCGACATTTGATGAAAAACTATAGGGTAATTTTTTTACGGGAACTGACCAAATTCAATACTTCGCCAGACCTATGGTCTGGGTCGAAGTAAAAATGATATCAATATATTCTGAAAAAATTTGGGCATACTCTTTGATAAATTCGAAGACATTTTTATTCTTACATAATTTTCTCTGCAGTTTATAATAGTTTTCATGAAAACATTTGTTAACGTTTACAAGTAAATTACTCACTGCCGTCGCCATTTTATGATCATGATATTATTTTGTTAATATATACAAAATATATTTCAATACTACAACTATTTTCTTAGCTTTAGTGAAGGCATTTTGTGACTGAAAACACTCTTTCGATGAGAAAAAAATGTTTTATTCAAAAGTATAAGCGATTTTTTTTACATTTATTAAATCACTATATTTAATTTTTTAATTATTATGAACCTTTCAATTCAAATGTGTACATAACATAAGTGCAAAACCTGTGCTTCCCGTTGCTAATGGGTAATTTACCTTTATTTGCTGGGTTGTGCCTATACCCAGAATTTCAGAATTTGCAACCTACCATTTGCGGGCCCGATCATTATTATTATATTTTACGCTCCTGTGCGTAGGGAGATTAGGTATGTGGATACGGGTTTGATCCCGAAATCCAAATCGAAAGATGATAGATGCGCGTCGCGGTGCGGTGTCGCGAAAATTCGTTCGTGCGCTGATTTCGGTGGTCGAATTCCCCTTCCGCGCGAATCATTGGAGCGGGGTACGCCAGCAAGGCGACGAGAGAAGATGGACACAAGTGTCACTCTTCGCTACAATCTTCGTAGGAGTAGTCAGAAAATCATCGGACTTGGACGAGGAGGACGTCGACGGCGCCTTCAGATAGAATCCAGAATCGCGAACCCAACGTAGCTAGTGAGAAATAAGGCGGATAAGCCTCATTTCTCAAATAACTAGGCAACTCCCGTCTAAGTGACGATTATTGTTACTCTGACGTGGAGTGAAGGACCATCCATTTCTTTCTAGGACCCATCGTCTTCTACAAAGGACACGAGAGTCGGTAGCTAGAGGAAAATAAGGTGGATAGGCCTTATTTTCAAATTATAGGCATCTCTCGTACAAGCAACGATTATTGTTACTTGGACGTAGAGTGAGATAGTTTCTTTTTTTTGTATCGCTAGACTGACTCTCCTAAAAAGGTAAAAGATAATTTAACCATTTTATTACCGTTAACGCGAGACATTCGGTTCATATAAATTGTTACGGCTTGATTTGAATATACCATTTCAGTCAAATTCATCGGTGTTGGTTTACTTATCATTAATTTAACCTACGACCAAATTTTATTCCTTTCAAATTTCCTAACTGTCGTTATCTTGAAACGAAAGGTCAGTCGAGAGGATATCGGATAACATCGGATGTCTCTAGTCGTTCACAGGGAAATCCCAAGTTATCCGAGAAAAGTAGACCTTGCCAAAATTGGAAGGTTACATGTATTATGCGTATACTATATTCGTTAATTTATTATTCAGCAAGAAGAAAAAGCATTAATTCTAAATTTTTGTTGGTTGAATTAATACGGCGTACTTTAGTTTTGTCGAGTAATTGGTGCACTTCTAAAATAATACATAACAATATTAAATATACTATATTTTAACAAAAACAATATTTTTCTAACATTTGTATATATTTTTTGTTGTTATAAAATGGAAAGTTATTTACATCACTGTTATTCAGATATTTTTCGGTATCTTTAAAAAGAAGGCAATTTAAAAAATATTTTTATAATATTTGATGTCTATGAATGTGCTAAATTCATTAACTGAAAAATGTGAAAACTTGAGACAATTCATATAGTAGTAGATAAATATCAACAAGAATGCCCAGTTTACGAGGTTGGATGTATCTTGAGTAGGAAGTAACAAATATACGTAATCCGTACACAGCTAAACCGGACCCCAGACAACAATAAACTATGGTATTATCCGCGAAACCGATGGAACGTGCTTTCATGGCACTCTCAACTTCCTTCAACATATATTTGGCTTTTGCTCTAAGCACGATAAACTCAGTTCAGGTTTGTTACCTACATACTATTAACCCTCCTGAGCCCGAGTTTTTCTTTTCCCATATGCAAACAATGTAGTTTGGACGAGTATACTCGTCCTTGTGGACAGGTAGTCCAGTCAAATGGTCGGAAAAAAGCACTGTTCGGGAGAGAACGAAAGTACAATACAATGACTCAACACGAATAATAAAATACACGATTTATGATTAAACGAAACTTTATTATTAAAGAACGAAATGGCAAATTCAAATTAAATTCCACGAAATAACGCGTTCGCGACGTCGATCGAGAGAAAGTAGAAAATTAAACCACGAACCTAAAACTCCGCCAATCGAGCCGACAGCGCTGAAACGGAACGAAACACTTTCGAGTGGGCGACCACTCGTTACCTCACACCAACCTCTTTTCCTGGACACTAGCAGTGATGGGCGACCATCACTTCTCCAGAGGGTTTACGGTACCAATAGTCAGTCCTCGTCTCCGGTGGGCGACCACCGCCTCCACTGAGGATTCCCTGTCCCCTCGGAAGCGCTCTGCCAACGACGACGACGACAACAATGGGATATCCTGGCCAGTTCTCTCGATCGACTTTTTACGACTATTCACGTTTCTGAGATCCTTCTCCGTCGGAAGCTAAAACCGATCTGAGGCCTTAGTGACCACCAAACATAGAGTTTACACCGTTGTCAAGGATCGCGAGTAGTTCTTTTTCTTTTTGAAACAAATCAAATTCGAAGATAACCGAATCACGGATTACGAAAACGAATTTAAATCGAATTCGAGTTTTCGAATTATTTGAACTTTGCCTTTTCGCAAGGCTGCGGCCGATTTATACATAGGTACCCCATTCGGTGTGCAGTGGTGTAGGAATACCGCAGAAAACCTACACCTAGTACCCTTCGCAAATGATTACAACCATTTCGTCGACAATGATTCTACGTTCGCGACAAGCACTAACCTTCAACAAAATCACCCTGTCCATTTCTTTTTCAATTACCTATAGAAGGTCGATAACTGAATCTAAGTTTAACTTTGCGGGATAGATGGAGCCACCGTCGCGCCGCCATGTTGAAAAACGTCTGTTTATCATTTTTTTTAAATGTCTCGCTTTAGAGGAGTAGTACGCTAAAAATATTCTATATAAATTTTGTTCAGAATTAAATTCTCTACAATTTTTGTTAGAAACTTTTTTTCGTAAAATTAATATTTAAAAAAATTAGGAGCAAAAAAGTAAAAAATGCGTGTTTCTGAAATGATAATGAGTAAATATTCAATGATTTAAAGTAGTTTTTACTGTCCCGGGAAAAAATGATTTATATCTGGCACGCATGCGTTTCCTTTTGCAGCAAAGAAGCCAATCAATCAATCATCATTTTTCCAATTTTTACAAATGGCGCATAAACATAATAATACCGATTGTTATTATTACTATTACGCCAGCTGCACGAAGGTAAGTACTCAAAAAAATGTATTTGATTTAATTTCATTATGTGCAAGCAGATAGCACATATTGTAGATTTTGCCGGGTTTTTAAGGTTACATCGGATATGTTTACTTTTGAATATAAGTTTGCAAATTTTGTGTTTGATTCATAAAATATTTTCAAGTTACTTTTTAGATTTTTAAAATTTTTTTTTTATTAAATGTTAATATACGTGTCTTTTCTTACATTTTAATTGTTTAAGAAACTAACTTTTTTACGATAATTCTGTTAACTTTCTGTACAACAAGTTGCTGTATTGCTCGTGTAACGTTCGTTATTTATTCTGTTATTAGGAGAATTGCGAATATCGGCACGAGCCGTCTGCATTGGGGTGTGAAACAATGTGCATCTAACTGGTTAAGAGGCAATTGTCTTAATGTCCGTTGCAATTTCCGACACATGGAGTTGAACAAAAATCGTAAGACGATTCCGTGCTATTGGGAAAAGCAGCCTATGGGCTGTCAATAAGTAAATTGCCCTTTTTTGCACAGGATGCCACCGATAAAACCATCATCTACGAAGACGGATGGAACCGCTGAACAAAGAACTCAGTGGTGTAACACAAATTCTCATTCTCGTAAGTTTGTTTATACTTTGTACGTTTTAGTGTTACCTCGCATATGAAATATGCAGTCTGCTATGTGATTAAAATAAGTATCTATTCTAGTGTCTCATTTCGCACAGTATAAGTTTGTGACTTACTCTGTTACAATTAAAAAAAAAATTACTGCATTCAACTAATGTGCAAAAGAACGCCTTTAAATATATTAAATCTCGCCACTATTTACTCTTATGCACTATTACGTTATGGTACAAAAGTTTATCAACGTGCCAGAATTATTTTTAAACGCTTTAAAGAATTGGCTTCTGCATGCCAATAAGAAATAAGCACAAAGCGTACAAAATTGATAAATATTGAGCAAATTTAGTACTTTTATCTCGACAAGAGAGCAAGAGAGCAAAAGAGGAAGAAAAAAAGTACAGATAAAAACGTGTTATGATGTAGTGATTGTAATATATCGATGTGCAAGCAAATGAAAATTGATACTTTTCCGTGGGTATATTTAGATTCCACTAAACTTTGATACCTCGAAAAACATAAATAACATTATTTACATTATCATGGAAATTAATACACAAAAAATGTACAATTGTACTGGTCACAGAACATGAAAATTATGATAAATCGTCCGTGAATCTAGAAGAGAACTTAACATGAGACGCAAATTATAGTTAAAAATGCAAATCGATTAATAAACGCAGTCCTTGGATGGGTTTGGTAACTCGAAATCATTCGTAGGACAAGATAAAAGCGTATGAGGTAACACATATTATAATCTTACTACGTGAATTGCAGAGGTATTAATCTAATGTTCTTATGTTTACAGATAATTACAAGGCCAAACGATTGCCATTGTCTTCTCGACAACGGTTTGCCAAGCCATTCTCTTCCAGTCGAGATAAATTTCACCTCGACAATAGAAAAACTGTCGAAACCGGACTACATCCAAAACTAGTTATTACAGATTAAAGATGATCTTCAACTGCGATCCAGAATCCACCGCGTCCATGACTTCGGTGCCGATATTGGATAACGGCTCTTAACGCGTTTAAGGTGATGAACGCCTTCAACCTTCGTCAGTCTCTGTGTTTTAATCGAGTATAAACAAGAAATGGATTTTCTACGATGCAACGAGCCAAATCTTGATCCGCATAAAAAGGCAACTCATGATACCACGACAACGGCCATGCTTTCTTTTCCATCTCACAAATGTTTTCGTGCGATATACTCTCCACTGCAATTTAAAAGAGACACATTTTAGTAATTAATGACATATTTTTCATACAGTGTAAAATTGAACTTCTCGAAACAGTAATCAAATCTAATGGACAAAATGACAACAGTCGTTGGTCTATATACATATTACATATATACATTTATTTATTATTCAAGCTCTGGTAGAAATTCTGCCCATTTTCGTTGGGTTCAGTTTATTTTCAGAACAAGTTTTAACTGGTTTAGAACTGTACACAGCAAATAAACCTCCTAAACTCGTAACAAAATTATTTTGCTACAAAACATTCCACATTTTAGATAAAAATTACATTTTTGCACGGCCGTGCGTAAAGTGCCTTTTTCCGTGCGTAGGGTACTCCATTAGTGCATAAGTGTGCGTATAGAAAAGACTGCGTAAAGTGAAACTAGGGCAAAAAGTAAAAGCAGTGATTCCAATTTAGGGGGATTTGGGCGATAGTGATGGAACGTCTACCTACTGTAATGCTTGTGTAAGCTTCTCCCACTATCCTACAAAATCTCCTAAAACTGATAACACTGAACCCTCCCGCCCCTAATGCACCAATCCTAGACTGTGTGACGAGCGTAAATATATTCTATGAAACAACAAATTATTCACATTATTTTCATTTGTGAGCGAGAGGCTCAGCCCCTCAAACCCCCGTCATTTAACGTTTATATATAATTTTTTTTTCAATTCCTGGAACATAAATAGATGTTACTTCGTAAATAAACTTACACTATCATAAACAATAACAAAAGAAGCAATAATATAGAATCATTATACTTGCAAAGGAAAAAAGTTAGGTATAGATATTAACTTTACAATGATAAGTCGATCATGAAAATTGAATGATCAGATGGAAAGTTATGGATAAATAAACAATACCCGCTGCACAACAGATGCGTTTACCCTGTCATTTCTTTATCGAAATGATAAGATCAACAGTCATTGAAAACACCTCTAAAAAAATCATAGTGTACCAAGAATCCCAGTAGTGTAGTAGAATCCAGAATGCGACAAAGCTCTAAGTTTAAAAAAAACAGTTTTCAAAAAGTGAGAGTACTCTAAAACCATCGATGATATCGCTTTTAAAAAATAAGTTGCTCTCGTAAGAAGAACCCGCAAACGGATAACATTACATTGCCTGGAAATAAAAGTTCCTTGGGATAATCGTTGCCCTAACCAATTCGTCTTTCCGTGCGGACGTAATAAGCCAGTTATTCATGAATTTTCATTTTTGGATTTCGAAAGATTGTCGAAAAGAATTCTTGTTCAAAGAAACCACACGGGAAGAAATGTTAATTCACATTTAATGTCCTAGCTTCATAGTAAAGCTAACAGAATTGAGATTTATGTCTTAAGGTAAGATACTTTATCCTGAAGTTACCGTAATTTGAGATTCGGTTAAACGTGTTATGTTAATAGTTAATATAACAATTACTTCGACCCAGACCATAGGTCTGACGAAGTATTGAATTTGTTCAGTTCCCGCCAAAAAAATTACCCTATAGTTTTTCATGAAATGTCGACGGTTCAGGCCCTAAGGAACCCAAAGCAACAATAAAAAAATTGGTGTCCGTTAGGTTGTACGTCCGTCCGTGGGCAAAATTTTGTATACGCGATATCTCGCTACTGGCGGGACAAATTTAAAAAGTACAAATGGATTTGGGTTTCTCTTGGCCAAACATAGATCTGATTAGTTTTTGGAGACAATGCATACTAGATTATGGGGAGGTTTAACAAAAAAACGGTCAAAAAACACGTTTTTTCCATTTTTTAACAAAAAATACAAATCGTACAAAAAAATGTTTCAAACAAAAAATATAGAACATCGAATTCTCTACAAAAAAGATGGTTCGCGAACCCCCCTCCACGCTACCACCTCCGAGTAGCCATACTGACGAGTCCCGCGGGCAGACTTGCAGCCGCAGATTCGGTAAGTCATTTTTGACAATAACGCCAATGTTATTGCCGGTAGCAACAACTTCAACTGATCGTGGTTCAGGATATTGTTATTAACAAACATACTGTTGACGTTATTGTAAATAACGGTTTATAGAATCGGGCAACTAGGACGAAACGCAACAAGCTTGTCAATTTCGGAAGTTTTTCAGTTATAAATAATCAATCGAGCCAAAACCTTTCGCGTCCAGGGCCTGAAGAAAAACGTATTAATGTAGTGGATCGCATGAACGCAAACCGAAGTATCCCACATATAAAAAAATTTATTTCCTGCAACCCGACCTATCAAAAACTCGACTAAACCGCGTTTTTTTAAGCATCAGTGTGAACAAGACGTGCTCATTTATCAGTGCTTCGGCTGAACTGCGGTCGGGATCGAAGTTTTGAAAATGCTCATTTTCAATTTTAATATAGGGTGAATATGCCAATGAATGGACGATTTTCTACATATTTCTATTTCTTATGAATGTATGGTGCACAACATGCAACAAAATACATATTTTTATGTTCTTTGTACATTCAAAACAATATTTACAGTACTATTGATCTTCCAGTGTTTATTATTTTGTAAAATCAAAGCAAAGTTTTAAAGCCATCCAAAACTGCTACTCAAAACGTCCCATTTGATTTAACCCGTCTATTCATTGGGGTTTAGCGGATTTTTTTACAAACGTATGAAGACGAGGTTAATAATTAAATAAAATTAAAGGTTGAACTACACGGTCATAAAGAGCAGAGTCTAACGATTCTAATGGTGGTATCATAATTAAATTTTCATAAAAGAATTGAAAAGTTACAATCGATCAAAGTGTGAAAAATGCTTAACCGTCCATTCATTGGCATATTCATCCTATTTAAGGAACAAGATATTGTTACAATATATGTATAGAAACTACTCGAACCTAACGATGCTAGAACTACCCTCTGCCGCCTTCTTTCCTGGCAGTGTTAAAATGGGAATATTCCCGGAAGCATCAGTCTTTCGTCAGGGAACCGCAATACGAATTTAGCCAAAATTGTAGGCACCCGGGTCGAAGGCATCTAGTTTGTAATTAAGGTTAATCATTAACCATTATTTCAGTCAATTGTAATAGATACTTTTTAAATTACAATTAGCGATAGTATTTGTAATGGAAAAACTGTGATTACAATTAAGGCTACTAATTGTAATCGGAAAGCATGGGATTACAATTAACCCCTTCGCTGCGGCGAGAATTTTACAAAAAATGCCCAAAATGCGGGGAAAAAAATTTGGTTAGATTTTACTGTAATTTGGTGTATAGGGGTTTCTTAGGACGCCGATTACGAATTTGAAGTCAGATTTCGAAAATTTAAAATGGCGGATTCAATATTACCGGCAAATTTTCCTAATACCAATCATTTCGCCTGAAACTTGTTACTCGGAGGTTTTTGGGGTCGCTGATTACGAATCTGAAGTCACATTTTTGGAAAAATCAATATGGCGGACGTATTAATCAAAATTCGAACTGATTACGAATCTTATATCAGTTTTTGCATGTACAATATTACGGCAATTTGTTATTCATATGCCAATAATGCTGCTCGTGGCAGGTTGGCAATAGAAACACTCTCGTGATTATTTATAGAATATTTATACCGAAGTTTGTATTTTTATCAAAAACTTCTTCTATTCTGCAGCTACATATCTACATGTTTAGTTTTTATAGATATTTTACAGAGTTTATTATCTATCCAGATTATTCCGTGTAAATTTCAAATTTTTGTTATGTACTCCTGAGTGATCGTGTTACATGTGGGAAAAAAACACTGATTTCTAGAGTTCAATATGGTACAGGTTTTATTTTAAAAAAATTTTTAAACAAAAATATATAAAAACAGGAAAAAAATGCACTTTGAAGACCTTTCTCCAACCTCCTCGTAGTAAAGTGTGTAAGTACATATTGTATATCGAAGCTAACGGGGGAAGGCTAACATTAACCCGCAGTATTGGATCCGCCATTTCGAATTTTCAAAATATATCATCAGATTTGTAATCGGCGACCTCGAAAACCCCTGAGTAGCAAGTTTCAAACGATTTCATTAATTTTTAATGCTGAAATTGACCTAATACGGCGACATAGCTCATGACAAAGATTTTTACAAAATCGTAAAAACAACATATTTTAAGAACTTGTATCTTTTTTTTGACAACATGTTTTTGAAACAGGGCAACGGCATGTTGTTCGGTATACCTTAGGTCAATTAGAAATAGTCAAGTTTTTATATTGGATATATTATTGACTTCATTAGACTAATTTATGTCATGACAAAGATTTGCGTTTTTGCCGCAGCCAGAGAAAAGTCCTAAATGACAAAGATCTTTGTCATCCGCAGCGAAGGGGTTGACCAGAATAATTGTAACTGGAAAAATATTGATTACATTTAACGAAAGTAATTGTAATTGGAAAACTCTGATTACAATGATTAATGAGAATAATTGTAACTGGAAAAATATTGATTACATCAACTCTCGTAATTGCAATTAACGAGACTATAATTCACACTCATATGGTTATTTCCGTGTAGTAATTTTAACCCTTTGCGGCACAGCGGAACTTTGAGAGCCCAACAGTTTCCTTCCCATTTTCTTTGTCTTTCAGTATCTAAAACGTCTTTTTTCATGCGGCTTTTTGCGTATGCGTTTCACTAATATGTTAATAATTAATAATTTTTCAACGGGCTATTCACACAAATTGTTTATTATATTGTTAATATAACAAATTGAATTAAAAAAACACGTTTTTTTTACATTAAATGCATGAGAGATAGAAGAATACAATAAACAAAGTCAAATATTCGTATATATAGGGTTTTGGGGTCGCTAATCAAGATTTCACCCTCAGATTTTAAAAATTCAAAATGGCAGATCCAATATGGCGGACGAAAAGTCCAAAATGTTATAGGATCGTTGCGAAATTTAGTATCGGGGGTTTTGGAGGTAACTGATCACGAATATGCCTTCAGATTTTCAAAATTACAAATGGCGGATCCCTGATAGCGGACCAAAGTCCAAAATGTTATGCGATCGCTGCGAAATTCGGTTTCGGGGGGTTTTGGAGGTCGCTGATCAAGAATCTGCCCTCAGATTTTTAAAATTCAAAATGGCGATTCAAAAGTCCAAAACGTTACGCGATCGCTGAGAAATTTGGTTTCGGGCGGATTTTGAGGTCGCTGATAACGAATCTGCCGTCAGATTTTCAAAATTCAAAATGACGGATCCAATATGGCGGACCGAAAGTCTAAAAAGTTATGAGATCGTGGCGAAATCGGGTTTCAGGGATATTTTTTGGGCTGCTGATCACGAATCTTCTCTCAAATTTTCTATTTTAAAATGTTCAGGGTCTTCAAAGATCAATTTGACCTCAAATTTATTAAATTCTAAATAAAGGTTCTCATGTGAAACATAACACGTGAGAATATTTACATACGTCTATTCGTCCGTTCGTTCGTCTCACTGCATACAAATGTGATTAGTTTTTGGAATCAATACGAGGATTATTTATTAAGGAACATAGTCAAAAACATTTCAAAACACAACATTTTCTTAGAAATTGAATATTTCACAGCATTTTTAATAAGTGACAACTAAGGTAAGTTAAAAATACTCGGGTGGGTTTATTATCACGCCAAGATCAGTAATTGCATAGTGCCAAACGGATTCATCTTATTAAATGACAGATGCAGCGTTATCGCCTTAGATTTGATTACAGAAAGTTCTCCCTTGATGGGATGGGTAGGTTCTCAGCTCAACCTCTTAATGGGCCGCGTGAGGGATGGTATCGTTCTCCTTCTACTTCGGCGTTTACCGCTGCGCTAGAGTACTACGCACATGCGCTATGTTATATATACACATGAGTGGTGGGTCGGGGAGGAAGTCGATCACCCAAAAAGCGAACGGCATATGGCCGCACAACTGAATGAACCCATAAAGAGAAAGCCCATCAAGGGAGATCTTACTGCACATCGTATTTTAGATATATGCCAACATAGAATGCCGGTGGATGAGAGTGGGGGTGCAGCGACAGGAATTCAAAATATTTTTACGCGATTGCATATCACTGTACTTTTATTTTAGATTCGTATTTGCATAGTCCTTCTTTGGTTCTCTACAAACATTTGCCGATTAGTCACCTGGATACGCACTGAAAGAAATAAACGATTCCTAATACTTGAGAGACCCTGATAAAAATAACTTACCTACAGTATTCACTACATCGGATGATAAAGTAGTTTCTCCTAAAATATTCTGTTAAGGGTACTTTACCATTCTACCGCAATTCCAACAGTACTCTCGCGGTTCCGTCAAACTTGTATACAGGGTGATTCTCCATTGAATGACTTGCGGTTAACTGTAGATTCTGTGATAAATTCTAAGAATATTTTTCCTTTGAACAAAATTTGTGCGATGTATAGTTTTCAAATTATTTAGCATTAAAGTCAGCCAATAGGAACAGGAGTTGCTTGATTGTCGCGACGATTGCATTGTCAGCGAACATCGAAGCAATCAAGCAATTCCTGTTCCTATTGGCTGACTTTAATGCTAAACAATTTGGAAACTGAACATCGCACAAATTTTTTTTAAAGGAAAAATGTTCTTAGAATTTATCATAGAATCTACTGTTAACTGGAAGTCATTCAATGGAGAATCACCCTGGCCTGTATATTAATGTATTGTTGAATAGTATTACTTTTTTTCGGTCATATATATAATGGAAATTAAAAATATTTGAGTTTAATAAAGATTAAAAAATTAAAGGAAAAGGAAAAAAAGGGGAAAAACAGATAAGGGTTAATAATTTGGAGGTTTTTTTTTGTAATATAAATAATCTTAATTTAAAATTATACTAAAAGGCGTTTTTGCAGGTCAATGAACTAATTAAAGGATTAGATTAAAAAATGATTAGAAAGGGGGGGGGGATTTTTCGTTAAAAATTATTAAAATTGATGTTTCGGTCACTTAATACGTGGCCCTCTTCAGAATATAAGTGAATTGATGTCTGAAAATGATTAGAACTATGCCTTTATTAATAAATTAGGGGGCAATGTATTATCGGGAATGATTTTAACGATCCTCTACCTCTTATCTTCGAAGTGCATTAAATATCTTTAGTGTTATAATAAACTTTTGAAGTTTGAAATCTATCAACTTAAAAATGTATTATATACCGAAAGTGTTATAATGCATAGAAGTTTTTAGGATTGGAGATCTTTTAGAGCATTGTTGATGGAGGGAAGTTTAGACGTTTCAAATCGGATGTTGACTGTATTTTGCGTCTTTTTGATGAAGTAGTTTTCCATCTGTTTACGTTTTATTTTGTTATGCTCAAATGCTAAAATCGATGTTTTTTCGTAGTCGAATTGAGGTCCAGTTTCGATTCTGTGTGTTGTTAGCCCTGTATAGGCTTCAACTCTCCCTTCAATATGGATGGGGCATAGTGGCACTTTTAAGCAAGCAGCAAATTTCCAAGTATGTAGGTAAACGGGCAGGCTGCCGAAAGTGCCCGAACGCTTCCGATGAGATCCGCAATTGCAAGGGGCAAAGTAGTGGTGGAAGTTTACCATGGTGTGCTCAATTCTTCGAGACCACGCCCCTTTTTTAGCCTGTCGCCCGGAAAAGAAATAAATGCTGCCAACTATCTAAAAAGAAATATTTTAAGTTCATTAAGTTGGTGAATCTGCGTATATGTACACACTACACACACGGGGGTGATAGCAGTCTGTCGAAAAACTGTCGGTCGAAATTCGAACTGCCGAGCGTCGAATGGTCGAACGTCGGAAAGTCGACAATTCGATGCGTCGACTCGTCGATCTGCCGAAATTCGGCGCGTCGAACCGTCGTTTGGTCGAAAATGTTTTCCTCCTTGCACAGGTATCGGTCGGTAAAGGAGAACATCCTTCGGTGTTGTAGCATCGGAATTTTTAAAAGGGATACGTTCCCCATCGCATGATGTATATGTATATATATTATATATATTTTTACACTAGAAAGAAATATATATTTACATATGTATTTACATTTATCATATGTATATCTTTAGTGTTCTAATAACGTAGTGTACAAATAAAAAACAGAATTAAAAAAAAATTTTGACCATTTTACAAGTTCTAATTATTTTAAAATAGCACACAAATCATCAAGAAAATTTGTACAAAACTTGTCAAAAAATTTTGCACACTGTAAAAAATATTTTATGAAATTTTAAGAAAAAAGTAGGAAGCAAAATTCATGAATGCTAGAAAACAATGTTTCATAACAATCCTTAAATACTTATCATGACGTATTATTAAATTTAAAGAACTTTTATTAAATTTAAAGAATGTTTATTAAATTTAAAGAATGTTTATTAAATTTAAGACATTTTTATTTAGTTTTTGTTTCGAATATAGACAGTTGAACTTTAGCATTCGAGCGAAGAATTCATTTATGTCAAACAAGTGACTTTTTAAAATGATCAATAATCGATGCCAACATAAGGCTGTCAGGCTAATGATTTTTTTTGCATTTTTCACTCAGAAATTACTCAAATATTATTTAATTTTACATATTTATATGTGAAAAATATATTTGTGACGTTTACTAATAACTCCATTAACATTTTTGGTTGAGTCGATGGAAGCAGGGGGTCCAATTTGGTCCACGTTTCTAATCAGCGTTTTGTAAACTTATAAAAAAGATATAGGTATGGCAAATTGTGCAAGTCTGCTAAAATTGGCAAAAAAATGCAGTTATACCCTTGTCTCTTCCAATTTTTCATAAAAGAAATTACATAACCAGGTCTTGAGTTATGTCTAACACTCAACAATGTTAAAAAAATTATTTGGTTCGGGTCAGTTAACTTATAAGTTTACAAAAAGCTGAATAAAAAAGTGGACCAAATTGGACTGCGACAATATACCAGGCTTCCAACGACGCAATCAAAAATGCTAATGGAGTTCTTGTCTATCAGAATTTTATTAGTATAAGTACCAAATATATTTCTCATCCATAAATGTGTACAATTAAATAATATATGAGTAATTTCAGAGGGAGAAATGAGAAAAGTCACAAATGTCAAGAAACTGAACTGTCGACTCTTATATTGATGTATGTGACATAGCACTATTTCATTGATGTTTTACTTATGTTATGTAATGACTCCAATTAAAGAAGTAAAAAAACTCGAAATTCATTATCTGTGCAGAAATAGGTATTCATACTAATATGACTTAAATCTTTAACCTTACGCTTTTTTCAATGGTATATATATATATATATATATATATATATATATATATATATATATATATATATATATATATAGTGGTCACTACAGCACATCTACTCGTAATCACTCCCTGGCGAAAAAAAATATAGAAAACTATTAAAAAATAATGTATGGTTCAGAATGTATTTTCTGAATCGTGTTTTACAAATAGATAATATGTTTTTACTTATTTAATACTTATATGTTTTTAATTATTCAATATTTGTATTAAAAACCTTTCCCTATAAAATTTGAATAAGTAAAAACAAATTCTCTATATGTAAAAACCGATTCAGAAAACACATTTAAAACCATATAATAATATGTTTTTCAATAGTTTTCTCTAGTTCATTTAAAGCTATGTGTATTGTTATGAAAAAATTGAAACCTATTCATTTCTTGCAGTACTTAATAAGTTATAACAGAATTAATATGGTAACGACAGCTCTGCAGTAGTATTTCTACATACGAAAACGCACAAATTATCTACTTATAGCACAACACATACATAAACACTTCATTCGAATAAATTCACACTCTATAATCTTAGTATATTAATCCTAATTACGCACACATGTATTTACATCGTTCAGTATATTACATACAATGATATAAAAAAGTGCTTCATATATACTGATCGATACTGAGCTCCGTCATACACAGGTTTGCAACTTGAGATGAAAGGCCACCTATCGGTAAAACTGAACTTACACGCCTGCAGTGACACGTAAAAAACATATTCAAAATATTGAATTCGTATTGTACAATCCTGAAAGTTACATATCGCTAAAGTCAATAAAGTAATTATACTGACTGACACATTCAATTCCAATAATTAGCAATATGGATCATTCGATGAATTTTAAAACTTATAGCTATCTGAATTACCCATATTGCTAATTACTTGATTTTAATATGTTAATACATATAAATTATATACGGTAAAATCATGCTGGAAACTTATTAACGATGGTACATAATAAAACATACATTTGTATTGTGAATTACTTCTACGTACACATTAACATTTAAATTCACCATTGGATCATATAGATTATGTATAGTTAAAATATCATAAAAAATAAAATATATTTGACCATATTCTACATTATAGAATATGCATACGTAGAACTGGGATTATCGCATTAATCCTAATAAAACTTATTAATTAATGTAAGACATGGATAGGTTTCAATAGTTTTCATTCATTATTTTTCAGATATAGTTATATGAATTACCCACGTAGCTAATTATATGATTTTAATGTGTTAATCCGTACAAATAATTGACTTGAGTGATATTTAAAATACACATTCAAACATCTAAATTGTATGGTAAAATCATGGTGAAAACTTACTAACGATGATACATTATTAAAACATATACATTTTGTATTGTGTATGTAATATGTATACGTAGAGCTGGCGTTACCTACTATTCAAACTTATTCATTACTGTAAGAAATGAATAGGTTTCAATAGTTTTCTATAGATTTTTTTCGGTAGGGCTTTTAATATAATTTAAATATTCTAATTACAAAAATATAATCTTTTTCATTATATATGTACTACAGTAACGTTTCAAGAAATATACAAAATATTTGTAAAATTATATACTTAAACAAAACAAGTACACCTACTTACGCCTCCAAAAAAAAATGATTAACATGTACAGTATTATTTGTTATTCTTATAAAAATGTTGTATTTATTTCAATAGTTGAAAAGAAGTTATGTACATTTCATTACCCATTACTTAGCATTATTTAATAAAACTAATTGTAAAACTGCTATTTTTCATATTTGAGGTTATGTCTTATAATGCATTGCATTTCTTAATATAGAAGTCGAAGATCAAAGTGGCTCTTATTGTGCCGGGAAAATTGCGTCTTCTTTAAGTTAACTAATTAGTATTCTATACTCATAACCAATTGGAACCAATTACAATGAAAAATACTATTTTGACTTTCACAGTCAAGCTTACAGAATAATATTCATTGTTATGTGCGACCTCAATCAAATTCACGACATTTTCCTGCTCGCGATTCAATTGGTTCACAACTACCCCACGTGTCTCAAGATACCCAATGCCTAACCAATGAAAAGTTAAGTATTTACCTTCGCGGCGTTGGCAACACTTTTTAAGTTTCCGGGCGAGTTGTGGGAGAGAGAAACGAATTCAGAGAGAGAAGGCAAAAGAATTGAGCACACCATGTATACTTCCACCATGGGCAAAGTGGAGCATGCGTCGTTGCGCCGTGCTGTAAGTGGCTGACGGGTTGCGCGCTTAAATTCAAATATCAGAAAGTGTGCAGTGAAACTTAATTATTTACCAGGCATGTAGTAATGTAAAAATTACATATTAAAAAAATTCAAGAAATCATGCAGTTAATGGAAAGGTATTTTATATGCCACCAGAAGGAGTGAATGTTATAAACAGTGGGAAGTATATTAGATCGTGAGATAGAGACACTGGAAGCATACTTCATCCACTGATTTGTATTTAAACACATGTTCAAGAACATATTGGACTTGAGAATGTAAGTATAATATATATAATATATAATACAAATATCAGACATATACAGCCTAAATGTTCATAGGTACATGAGAAATATTTAATTAAAACATAAATATAATGTCTCAATGAGTACAAATACAATATTTGATCATCGGTTAGTTGTTTCAAGACACACCATCAATGGCTGAAATTCGACAGATTCAGATATCGATTCACTATGAAAACAAGACACTGAACCAAAAATAATGGATCAATGTATCTGTTTGATTACATCATTATGTATTCTGCCTTCCATTACGTCCCCTATAAATATTATGCCTAGATGGTTTTTTGTGCATAAATATGCAAGATACGAATAGTGATAATTTTCTTAACAATTACTCAATGGCTAAAGCACTTTTCCAATCGTTGGATGTATCCTTTGAAACATATGACCACCTTTACAGATACTGTTTACAGAGTATGTATCAGAAAGCAGAATCATGTGATGCAGCCGAAGAGATAATTGATCCATTAGTTTTTGTTTAGTGTCTTGTTTTCATAGTGAGTCAATATCTCTTGAATTTCAGCCATCGATGGTGTGTCCTGAAACAAGTAAACGATAACCAAATATTACATTTTTACTCGTTGAAACATTATTTATGTTTTAATTACATATTTCTCACGTGCACATGAACGTTTATACAACAATCGCTCATAATGTACTTAAACTGTACATATAAAAAGCTGAACTATAAGAATTTTAGTTCAGCCTTCAAGAATGAACTGTTGTATGTACGTGTGTCACTTTGCACGATAGCTCAAAAAAGAACCGACAGAATTTCTTTCGTAACTTGTTTTTGGAAAAAGAGTAATGGCGGTGAAAAAAATATTTCAATTATATTTCCTACTTTGGTACACGTTTTTCTACTTTTTTTAATTTTCTATATATGTACAACTAAAATGTAACTTACAATTGTAGAGGGTTATTTACAATTCCTTTGTAATTAAATTTTCGTAAAATAGCATTAATTTCATTTAAGAATTGCAACTGGACAGATGTAGATTATAAATTACATTCGACATATTTTGGAGATTTTTTTTCAGAAGTAAGACCCACATTGCGCATGCTTTGACTCACAACCGATGAATGACTGTTAACAGTACAAATAAATATTGTCTTTAGACGATTAGTTGATATCCTTTATGTACAAGTGTAACTTTGCAGGGTTGTTTTCTGCATACTTAAAAAGTTCATCAATTTTTACTTATGTCAGTTACTTCTTCACGTTAACCTTGAACTTAATTAGTTAATTTTTTAATCAATTTTGTAACTTTTAACTAGACTATTTTTAATGTAATAAGTTATAATTGTAATCTTTTATCTTGTAGCTGTGAAGTTAAGGTTTGTATTTTTTTAACTTTTAATGAACTTCTCAGTAATTGAGTAGGAATTAATTAGAAACCATTTTAATTACCGAATAGTAAAAAAAGGAATTAAAAGGAATTAAGTTAACACGATTAAAATTAAAAAGAATTAAAAGGAATAGGATTTTATTCCAGCTTTTGGATTAAACCGAATACATATTTTGAAGCGTGAATCGTGAGAATTGAATAGCATTAAAATGAATTGATTGTAAAAATGTTCAACTCCGAAAGGCACACGTAAGGCATTTCAAATACAGTTGGTTTGGAATGTAGCATTCGGAAATAGTCGTACGCATTCCGGAGGTTTCGGCACCTGCCCGTTTACCTACTTCCCAAAGTTCTATTTGGCGAAAAATTTTACCACTATGCCCTATCCATATTCTTACATATCAGTGGTTTCCCCTATGTAAACACTATTACAGTGGAGACAAGGGATCTTGTATACGACATTACTAGATTTTAAAAGTGGCAATGTATCTTTTTGAGGTTTAATACCTGTGATGTTTTTATGAATTGGTATCGCCACTAGTCGTATTTTTTCCTTTTTTAAGATGGATTTAAGTTTTTCAGTGACACCGTAAACATATGGCATTGCTGTTGTTTTTATTATTTCCTCGTTGTTGTGAGTTTTTTTTGCTTCGTTCTGTATTGTAAAAATCATTGACTTTTTTACAGATACTATTTTCAACTATCTGTTTGGGAAAACCATTCTCTCTTAGGATGTTTCTTACTTTGTTGGGGTTTTTTGATCTAAAGCGAACCTTTGAGAGTTTTATCGCTCGATCTATTAGGCCATATGCTACCCCGATTTTGTAAGTCAACGGATGATTTGATGAAAAGTTTAGATATCTGTCAGACCACGTGTCTTTATGGTACCAGTCAGTGTCTATGAACCCGTTACTTTTTCTTATCAATGTCATATCTAGGAAATTGATACGGCCAGTCACTTCAAGTTCTTGGGTGAATGTGATTCTGTTGACCTTGCCTTTGATCTTTTTGAGGCTGTTGAAAGTGGTAAGGATGTGGTAATCTTCATTTCGTGGATAGGCCAGTATAATGTCGTCAACATATCTGAGGAATAGTGGTAGTTTTAATTAATAAGTAAATGAATGTCTTTAATCTCTAAACTAAGTAATGAAAATTGTGTTTATTTGTTCAACCTTTTGTATTTATCGATGACAGAGAACGCGAAGAAATTAGTATTGTGAATAAGTCTTTGATTATAAATGTGGCTAGGAAGGATACGATTCGAACGGCATTGCAATAAAAAGTTCCTTTGGTTAATTAATTTAGATAGCGTTACCGTTGTACGCATCCAAACCTTTAAGAAATAAACAGCCTTTTGTCCATATTTAAAATTGATAAAATTCATAAATTGGTGCGGCATGTTTACTTTTCGGGAAACAATAATAATAAATCGTTTATATTTATTTACATACGACCGCTTACAAGATATTAATTTAAAATTATACTAAAAGGCGTTTTTGCAGGTCAATGAACTAATTAAAGGATTAGATTAACAAAATTAAAAAAAGGGGGGGGGGCATTAAAAAATTATTAGAAAGGGGGGGGGGGATTTTTTGTTAAAAAATTATTAAAATTGACGTTTCGGTCACTTAATGCCGCACCAATTTATGAATTTTATCAATTTTAAATATGGACAAAAGGCTGTTTATTTCTTAAAGGTTTGGATGCGTACAACGGTAACACTATTTAAATTAATTCACCAAAGGAACTGAAGAATAATGATATAGCCTAGGTTGTAGTGCACAAGAAATATTTTATTTACTCCGATTTTGCAGATCGTGCAATAGTTCGATTTTCGCATTCCTGATATAAGCAATAAAGTCGATTATTATTATTATTATTATTACATTATTATCAAGGGATATCGTACAGGAACTTTTTATTGCAAAATGCCGTTCGAATCGTATCCACCCTATAGCCACATTTATAATCAAAGACTTATTCACAATACTAATTTCTTCGCGTTCTCTGTCATCGATAAATACAAAAGGTTGAACAAACAAACACAATTTTCATTACTTAGTTTAGAGATTAAAGACATTCATTTACTTATTAATTATTCCATAAAACTAAGAATAAATTATGTTTTTAATATTCAGAGATTATTACCCTTCTATATTTATAGTAAGTTTTTACATATACAACACATAAAGTATCAAAAATTATGCACTTTTCACTGTAATCGTCTTAAACGAAAATTCAATTTATTATTATATTATCAAAAACAGCAATCACAACATCAAAACAATAACAAACCTGTAATACAAAATAAATGGATAAAAAACTATAGTCATATATCAATCCCTAATGAAATTAATGAAATCATTGCTTTAGGTGAAAAACACTCTTTTCCAATAACAACAATAAACCAATTTCCTATGCATAACTTTATAGCAAGTATAGAAAATGGTTTAAATGCAGTTAAGGATATCGTAAATGAGGAGGGCCATATCATCTCTGATAGAAAAAACCCTATTAGAAAAGACTGTATCAATGTTTTGAATAATACAAAATTTAAGAGTACACTGTAAAAAATGTAAATGAAATTTACAATTTTCTTGTGATTTTCATGTCTAAAAATATGGTGATATTACCACGTTAAACGTTGTAAATTTCCTAAGAGAGGTTAGAAATTTCAGAACGATTTGTAAATTCCCTACACTGAAGGTGGTAAATTTACAACGTGACGCGTTTTCCCCATGCTATAAGTGGGTAAAAATCGAGCCCATTCTGTGCATGGTAAATTTACAATTTCGGATGTACATACTTCAGTAATGTATATATAACTTACATTGGCAAAGTATACAAGTAGGTTATTAAAAATAAGCGGACCAATATAATCCTTATTGTTATGTACGAATCTTTACGTAATTAAAAAAAAATACATTTTTAAAAAATACTAGAATTTATTTTATTTATTTATTTATTGGAATCAACGGCTTATACAGCCTTTAACATACATGGGTAATTCTACAAACGATGGAAGAATATGAAGCTAAATTCGGCGCGACATTTTTTTCGTGTTTAAGTTGTAAAGTAGGTTAAGTTCAAGTTAATGGCAGTATCTAAGATTTCCGAAAGTGACCAGACAAAAAATTACAAATTACAAATTCTGCAGCCATTTATAAGTTATCAGTCTACGAGACTGTGCACACAAAAACAAAATGAACAATAATACTAAAAACGACAAATGGATTTGTATTAAATTTGTTACTCAGGGATTTCCCGAGTCGCTGATTACGATTCCGATGCCAGTTATTCAAAATTCAAAATGGCGAATACAATATGGCGGACACATTTAACAAAAATTCATCGGATTCGTTTGAAACTGTTACTTAGGGGTTGTTGGGATCGATCATTACGAATCCGATGTTAGTTTCAAAAAATTCAAAATGGCGGACGAATTTTTAAAAATCACTTGAGATATACTGGAAACTACTTACTTAGGGGTTTTCAGGGTCACTGATTACGATTCCTTCATCAGTTCCTCAAAATTCAAAATGGCGAAACCAATATGGCGGTAGAATTTTTAAATATCGTTTGAGATTCACTGAAAATTATTACGGTTTTCTCAGATTTAAAAAATCTGTCAATCTTAAGGAGGCGTTTTTACGATGATAAAAGTTTATTAATTACAAATTAATATTGAAAATGCATTTTTTAAATGGTCGATTTTTGAAAATGTGATTTTCCTGGACACTAAGAATTAACATTAACAAAAAAATATTTGGAATGAATTTTTATTACACCATTTGCTATTTTCAATTTTGAAAAACTGACATCGAATTCGTAATCAGCAACCCTGAAAACCCTGAAAGTAAGAAACTTCAAACGAAACCATTTAACTTTTTAAAAATTCAGCCGCCATATTAGGTCTGCCATTTTGAATTTTAAGAAACTGACATCGGAATTTTAATCATCCACCCAGAACACATCTGAGTAACAAATTTCAGACGAATCCGAACAATTTTTTAAAAGTTCGTCCGCCATATTAGATCCGCCATTTTGAATTTTGAGAAACTGCCATCGGAATTCTAATCAGCGTCCACGAAAATCCCTAAGTAACAAATTTTAAATGAATCCCATCAATTTGTTTTTAAATTCGTCCGCCATATTGGATCCGCCATTTTGAATTTTCAGAAGCTGGTATCGGAATCGTAATCAGCGACCCCGAAAACCACTGAATAACCAGTTTCAAATTAATCCGCTCTGTTATCCTTTCGATTTCTGTGTGTCTTCTCAAATGTGCCAGACGAATGAGAACCAGACGAATGATAATTTGTCAATGATTGTCTAAAAAATGAAAAAAAAAAAAAAAATGAATTAAAAAATCCATCAGTTCTATTCGACGGGGCAGAGTAATCTACGTCACATTACCTTACAATATTACCTAAATGTAAAATATTTTTTTTTTAATAGCATGCCAGACGAATGAGAATTTGACTGGACACAACACACTCTCGTTCACAATCTTCGCTACCTTGGCTAATAAAACCGCGGATTAAGTAAAAACACGTGACATCATATTTACTTGGCTTTAATTAATCACTATACAGAACGATAACTTCATCAGAATGTGGATTCGTAATAATTTTAACGTATTTTTCTCTGTCAGGCAAATGATAACAAATTCGGCGGACAAAATTTAAGAGGATATTTTTAAAATAAAATGTAAAGTAATGTCCCATTTATGTAAACAATAGTGAGGTATAACTATTCAAAATTACTTTCCAATTTGTAAATTTGCCATTGACCACTGAAAAGTAATATTTATTCAGTGTTTCAACTGCGATTTTCACAAACGGACATGCCAGACGAATGAGAATTTAGCACTTTGATGCGTATTTTATGAATGAAATATTTTTGGAAATCAGCTTATTTTTTGTGGAATGTTAGAAACGATTAAGATTTACAATTTTTATTACAAATAAAATTATTTTTTTCAAAATTAATATAAAAAA
The DNA here is from genome assembly GCA_030407085.1 of Trichopria drosophilae. Taxonomy (NCBI): domain Eukaryota; kingdom Metazoa; phylum Arthropoda; class Insecta; order Hymenoptera; family Diapriidae; genus Trichopria; species Trichopria drosophilae. The sequence continues at coordinate 55,543,129 of CM059583.1, forward strand.
TAACCTTCACCGCACAAAATTCCCTCGTTTGTAGAACTACCCACATACATATAATGGCGAGACGGCGATTACACTCATGTAAATACAAGGTATGTAAATAAACAAATATGCGTCGTTCAAAATGCGAACGTAAACGAATAGTAGTTTTCGATACAAGGGCGTAAAAGTTTTTTTTACGAATGGGAGAAGTTGCGGCCCGAGCGGAAGCGAGGGTTGCATTCACATTCGTTCAAAAAACATTTTTGCACATGCGTCGAAATATATTTTTTGTTGCAAGGGTGCGTAAAGCGTCCTCAAAAATCGAAAAAATCACTTTACGCACTACTTTACGTACACTGTAACAAAAAATAATTACTGAAACTAGCGGAGAATTTAAGGATGAACAAAATTACTTTACTATTGAGAATTGTGGAAAAACCCCATCCAATATTTTATTACACAAAACTATTGCATTAAAAAAACGCGTTTCGCATTGGGCTACCAGTTATGCTCATCAGCAGGGTTCTGGCAGCCTTACGCTGGACGCGATTGCAGATTTAAATTTGTAATTTTATAAATGTTATTGTATATTCAAGTTTCTGGGGAAAAAACTTGAAAATCAATAACATTTAGAAAGTCAGATTTAAAATATGTTTTAAATCCAAAGGAGACCAATAAATATCAATATTTAGTTCTCATATAGAGAACTTAAAACACTTTTTGTCGCTTTTTAAAAATGTTTTTGTGAATTATCTCGCACCACTACTTTTTACGATTTGAAAATAGCGGTTTTCGATACAAATACATAAGAGAAATGCACGAAAAAAAAGCCGCTCCCTTAATTCAATACAATGCGCATGTAGCAAAATCGAAATGTTGAAATAATTGATCTAAAAAATCTGAAAAAAAATTGAGAGTCATCTTCGACTAATTATAAGATATTATTATAAGGATTCATAAGGGTAATTTTCTATTAATGTTTATAGTGTCTGAGAAACAAAATTATTAATTATTTATACCGATTTCAAGAATCATAATTTATTTTGTCGAAAATTATAGACTTTAGAAAAAATTTCTTTACAACAAAAATGTCTTAGAATTTGTCAAAGAATACACACAAAATTTATCCAGATTTTTTAAACGTCTCTTAAAATTTCGTGTTTCGAAAATTTAAAAAAAAAATAGATGCCTTCGACCCGGGTGCCTACAATTTTGGCTAAATTCGTATTGCAGTTCCCTGACGAAAGGCTGATGAATATGCCAATGAATGGGCGGTTAAGCATTTTTCACACTTTGATCGATTGTAACTTTTGAATTCTTTTATGAAAATTTAATTATGATACTACCATTAGAATCGTTAGACTCTGCTCTTTATGACCGTGTAGTTCAACACGGAAAAAAAAATTTCAGAGGCACAGGTCTAAATCGCCCTAAAGTAGCCATATTGAAGGGCTGCTGTGGAAACAGCTCTATTGTATGGTTATGGTAGACACGTAAATTGAGCCGTATATAACATAACCAATCCAGCTATATTGGAGAGGTGTGACGACTCTGCGTAAAATATTTAGCCAAATTTTATAGCTACCAGTTGTGTATGATTATAGATCTGCCAGCTATATAAATACGTATATAAATGCGTGTTATAAATCCAGAAAACATTACTTCAACTTGCACAGGTAACAGGGCCGACATATTATTCAAATGACAACACTGAAGATATTATTATATTTATTTCTATTATTACATTGCACATTTTGGAACAATAAAATATCGCCCATACATTTGAGTAATGTGTGTAGGCATGTAATGCAGTAATTCACAGAAACTAATTATTTTAAAAGACGTATTTTCATAAAATACCTCATAACATGAAAAGTGTTCATGATAAGCTGTATGTACACTTTGGTATATAAAAACAATATTATTTTCAAATACAGCGATGAATTTAATAACCCCAAATAGAGGTTGCCCATCATCGATACCGACACAAATTGATTCACCAGGCGTATACCGAGTACCAAAATTTTCTACCCACTTGCAAAAGAACATTGGTGTGCTTTTATCAATAGGACATTCAATCATTGAAACCGGTAAATCATTCAGATTCATAGTATTTCCAGGACCTACTTCAAGGGTACTGGAAAATACATTTTCATAATAAATTGATGTGCTAATTGAAGTTGGTGTTTCTTTGCTAGAGTTAAAGCTATTGACCGCCTGGAACTAGTAGCATTGGCAGCTACTGTGGATTCCCTGTGTTTATTTTCAAACCTCATACACCATAGATGTATTAAAGGTCCACATTTTGCCATTACTCTAGGGTAATGATTCAGATGGTGTGCTTTAGGTTTCAATTTCTTTTTAAATAAATTTGTGTATAAACTATTATGAGACTCAATTAAACTTTTCAATAGTTCGCAACTCTTCTTCTGAATAGAATGTGCTGATACTAAGGAAACTATATTTCTTAAAACTATAAAGAATTGCCAAACAGGCTCATTGAAAGGAACGAAGTCTCCAATTAGTAGTCTGAAATGACGTACAAATGTCCACATTTCTGATACAGACATTTTGATGTGGCCCTTTTCCAATCGATCAGAAGATATTTCAGGTGGAATATTTCTAATTTCTATGGGCCCGTAATCATCGCAAGTTATTCTCGAATTTAAATCGTCTATGGAAAATAATTCTTTTTTGATGAAATAATTTATAATTTCTACCATGTCAAAAACGCACACTCCTTCAAAGAGATCATGCATAATATCAACAGACCAGTTTTCGGTTACATGAAAATCTGGGAGTTTGTGAAATACGCATGGTTCTGTAATCCCCGCCAAGGTAGCATTATCTATAAGAATATAATTTTCATAATTATCTCGATTCCTTAATAATGTTTCATTTTCTATCGAGCATGTATATCTATCAGATTTACACATTTTGCAAAACCGACAAGCGAAGTTTGCTACAAGACTTTCAACGAACCCTAACATTGAATGGAGGCCGAGATTGTCACCTATAATTAAACCTAGTTTGAAATACAGAGTAGTTTTTTTATCCGGCAGATTAATTTCAACTCCTTCTTCCTGCAAAAAGGTCAGTTCTTGAATTAAAATATTAAAAATAGATTGATTTTTAAATAGATAACAGTCAAAATATTCTTATTATACTCTCTATAATATTACCAGTTGTCAGACTATTTTTTAATCGCCTCGAAACATTCGCACGGTAACAAACGTTAACCATGCAACGTTCAAAATAAACCTAGAATATGAATTTAAATTTGGAACTAGAGTGTAATATAACAAGAAGCGTATTCAAATTTTGTAGTGTTGAGGTAGCAATATTCTTGGGGAAAATGATGAATTTTAATATATAACTATATTAATTTAACCTACAAAGTGTCAAAAATTTGTTCGAATCAAAATGTAACTATATTTTATTGCTGAATTCCAGTATATATCTAACAATATTTGAAAAGTAACAGCTACTATATTGAAGGGTTGGAAATAGGCAAGTTCTATGCTGTCACAACTATAAATTCGTGGCTATATTCGTATAGCTGTGAATCCCCTGTCATTTTTTTCCGTGAACCTTTGCTTTTATTTAATTATTAACCTCGTCTTCATACGTTTGTAAAAAAATCCGCTAAACCCCAATGAATAGACGGGTTAAATCAAATGGGACGTTTTCAGTACCAGCTTAGGATGGCTTTAAAACTTTGCTTTGATTTTACAAAATAATAAACACTAGAAGATCAATAGTACTGTAAATATTGTTTTGAATGTTCAAAGAACATAAAAATATGTATTTTGTTGCATGTTGTGCATCATACATCTTCTTCTCTTCTTCTTCTATTATATTAATTGACTTCCTTCTGAAATTTCAGGTCATGTATTTCACGTCATTTTCTACGAATTCATCCCTTCCATAGGATTCCTGTTTTTCAGAACAGTATTGTAATAAATTCCCTTCCCACCCAACGTACGGTATGTATTATATTCCGTGTCCGGGGTCATCGAACATCTAGTCCATGTAACGCGCCCCGTAGTTTTTAATTTTTAACATTGAAACCATTTTTACCTACTTGTGACTTTAAAATCCAGGTAAAAGTAGTTTGAAAATATAGTATTTTTACTTTTTTGTCATTTGTTACTTGGTCTACTATATAATAGGCTGTATATTAAAGCATGTTTACTGGCTTAAAAAAAAAGATAAAAATAATATATAAGCAATGAATGTCATATCGGCAAATCTTCCAAACTGCCGGCATTTTGATTAAAAACATAATTTTCAAAAATATTAGTGGCACAATTTAAAGTAATGTAATTTAAAAAAATATTCGGTTGGCGCGGAGTTGGGCCGCCTACGGCATCATTGGTCCGACCTTGATAACCGTAATTGGCCTAACCAACGAAATGATAACCACAAATTTCATTTGACATACTTTATTTTCTATGGGTGGCACTACATTGGTTGCCAAGGTTGGACCAACTTTGGGAAATTTTATAAAATGAAACTGACGGTCGGGTAAGTCTGGGGACAGAACTGGGCCAACAGTCGGTGGTACTCGCATAAAAATAAATTACCATAAAAGGCCCAACGGTAGGGCTAGTTGGGGGTAAAAGTCGGGTTAATAATTCTGAATTGTATAATTTAAATCTATTTGTATATATTAACCAATCAACAAGTCGAATATGGACCAAAGTGGGACCAATAATCGGCTTTACTGTGTTGCGAACGACTTTTATGAGTTTGCCCGATCGTCGGGGTATATACTCCAAAGTTGTGCTGACTGCGGCTGCAAGTTGGTGATACTCTGGGAGCCGACTATGGGAAAAGGTAGCTCGGCCAACCTTCAACCAACTGTTTGACTACGGGTGCCAACCTTAATTCGCACATGGGGTAATGGTTCCTTGTAATCCCTGTACATCCTTAATGGGAGGCACAATTCTCAAAATCAGCTCTATGAATTACATCTTTAAAAAAAATTTGATACATTTGATATTTTGAATTATCACATTTTACTTCCATGTTTATAATCTGATAACTCAAAGAACCAAAATGACATTTTATGATTAAAGTAAATGTAAGTGTTAAGTTCTTTCTTGTCTATTTTTTTGACACTCCTCGCGGGAATGTGAAAGCAGGCAATTTTTTGCATAAAAACCAATGTTGCACCTATGCATCGAAATATACTATTGTCGAACTCGGTGAGCAAGATGGAATTTTGCGCACTCCATTATTTAAAAAAATGTTTCGCACTCGTTAGAAAACATATCCTTAGATACTGATGAGCAAAATGCTTCTTCTGCGACTTTCTCACATTTGCAAAAAGATCATATTGCTGACCAGTATCGATATAACTATTATTTTTTGTGAATTTTTTATAATGTTAGCGTAAAAATTATTATGTGAATGCGCTTGCCACCCTCGGCTTCGACCCGGGCACAATGTCTGACAGGACAATAGTACTTACGAAAGTACTTCTATAAATATGGATGGGATCAAAGGCTGAGCAAGCCATATTTGATTGTTGAAAAACCGAGTATGGAAAGAAAAATGTGGTTTATGCATCTCAACAACGTTATAGATGATATTATACAGAACAGAATATCATACACAGCGTCGACTCCATCCGAGAATACGATGCTACAAAACAGAAGAATTAATAGCTGCGTAACGAACTGAAACGAATATGAAAGTCGAATATCTATAACAATGGCCCACTTCGAAGTAATGATAACGTGGTTACGAAGTTGGCCCAACGTGGGAAAGGGAGGTGGTTTTTAGTGGGTCGGCACATCATCGCCAATCCCACACTACCTGTCAGTGCGGACCCTGATCGGTGTTTTTTGTTAATTTTCCCCTACCCTCGGGAAAAAAAAATTGGTTTTTACTTCAATCATTTACTAATTTTTTAATTTAATTTCTAATAAATTCATTTCAGAGTAGAAGATTTATTGATTTTTAAATTAAGTTTTTGATTTTGTAATTTACATATTACTTTTCGACTAATGTCCTAAATTTTCAAACAATTCATTGATTTTGGATTAATTAATTTTATTTTTCAAATATTTGTCAAAATGATTATATCGACGGCTCCTATCCATATAATGCAATCTCAGAAAGTTATTCTATGAAAGGCTATTTCAGGATGAATTCAATATACCACTAGAATAAGAACATGTACATGTAGCTGAAGAATCGACGATAAAAAATTAGTCGAAGTACTACACTACAAAAACAAGTGTCTCATTTTGAGATATTTTGTCCCCATTTTTTAGACATTTAAGGTGTTTTGTGTCCTCACTTTTGAAACACGTTATGTGTCTCCATGTAAGACATTAAACATCTTACACTGAGACACAAACATCTTACACTGAGACACAAATGTCTTGCATTGAGACACAAATGTCTTGCATTGAGACACAAATGTCTTGCACTGAGACACAAATGTCTTGCACTGAGACACAAATGTCTTGCACTGAGACACAAATGTCTTGCACTGAGACACAACAAAAATCATCCATTTTATAGTGAAACACGATTGATGTTTTTTTCAACAGAGTACGCGAAGTAATTATATGTATATATGTATGTTTGTCCTTCTTTCTTTCGTTTCGATACATGCCCAGGCGCATTCAAAACAATCTGCGGTTCCCGAAAAACGTAAACAACGGTTACAATAACAAAACGGATTCATTATTGTATACACAATCAAACTGAATTGTTTTCGTTCGTTTTGTAGGCAATCTTATTCTGATAATTATTTATCCAATAACTGTAAAAAGTGTAGTAAATTACAATTTTATTTTTTCCTTATTAAATAATTTAAATTAATCCTAAATATGTACTTAATAATAATGTTACTTAATAATAAGTGTATACTTTTCATATGAATTTGATACGTTCCTGAAATATATTATTTCACTTCATAATGTTTATTTATTCTATTGGGGGGGCTCCCAAATAATATTTCTAATATTAATCAGGATTCAGACTCGTTCCTACATTTTAACCCTTTTTTTGCTTCTAAACTTGTGAATTTGTAACTACTAAAAAATTCATGGAACTTTCTTTATACATTTAATTTAACGTGTTTCACGTTTAACGGTTCTTCTGTATTGAACGCTTATTAGTTTCTAATGCTGTGTTTTTTAGTTTGTTCCACATAAACATTTTTTATCTCATTTCTCCTGGGCTATAACAATACGTGAACAGAACTTAAAAAATAATCATAAAAAATCGTTCCGACTCGTCTTAGGTAAAAATATATGTATTCCGCTATACGAGTTATGATGTCTATGGTTCAGTGTCTTGAAAAAATACCCTGGAACTTAGTTTAGTGCACATCTTCGTAAAAAAATCATTTCCATTTTCGAATATATAACTGAACAATTTAAATTTAAATTTTAATTCCGAAATACTCGTAATTCTCGGAATTACATTTAAATGCTCTGTTAACTCTTGTATTTGAATATTTACTTTAAATTTTCGTGCCACTTTGTTTGGTTATTGACTCCTGTTACCTCAAGTGTGTGTGACTCCGATGTTTATACTTGCGTAAGTATAATTCCGTATTCGGCGCGGAATAGATTTAATTTGTATTAGTGTATTTCTCGCTCTTCTATTTTCCTGCGAGTCGAACTTACGCGTTCTCGTTTCTGCGCCCGTTTTTAACGCGTGGCACGTCCGCCACATATATTATTTATTTGTATATTCAGATATATATGTGTATATAAATGTGTACATTGTGTTGTACCGTGCATAATTATGTGTGCATATACGGAATACGTGGATCTCTTACAAATCTTTTGATATTTGTTGTAATCTGTAAATTGGTTATTAAATATTACTACAAATTATCTTTTGCACAGTATTCTCACAAATATATGTGTATATATACCCATTGATTTCTTCTTCTTGGTCATCGGCTAATGTGTTTGAAACTATTTCCATTATACTCGATGCGATAACGGATAAATATTTTCGGCCTCTGAAATCGGCAATTTTGGCGCCTTTGATCCTGACAATATTGCCATTTTTTATTAATATTAATTGACTTCCTTCTGAAATTTCACGTCATTTTCTACGAATTCATCCCTACCATAGGACTCCTGTTTTTCAGAACTGTATTGTAATAAATTCCCTTCCCACCCAATGGCAGGCTCAGTCATAGTGGTTGAAGTGTCGTTATTGGTTGAAGTCAATTGGTTAATAGTCAAACGTCCCTTTCCTTCCGTCGATTTTGGCCCGGAGTAGCTACCTCGGAAAAGGCTGGTAGGAGTATATCCTACCCTGAACCAGCTACCTGGGAAAAGGAAAATGAAACCATGCTGTTTTCTTTTTTCTAAAGGCTTCACCTTCCCTTTCATTGTTCTTTCTTTTCCTTCTATATTGTTTACCGTTCCTCTATAGAGTGTTTTCACATTTGATTTCATTCAGTCTCCAATTAGCATTCTGGATAGCTACGCAGTCATCCACATAGATCAGTTAAGAAGTATGAAATTACGCTGGGAGTACAATGTACGGTATTATATTCCGTGTCCGGGGTCGTCGAATATTTAGTCCAGATAACGCGCCCCGTAGTTTTTCATTTTTAACATTGAAATCATGTTAAGGTCATGCTGGTGGCAACTACACGGAAAGAACGTTGTGAGATCGAATCACCCAATAGTGCCGGCAGCGTTGCCAATCATAGTTCGGCATGGCAACGTTCATGTGGAAAAGCTTCTCTCGCAAATTGGGAGAACTGGTCGCCCAAATTGAGTGAGTTAGTTGTCGAAAGTGTAGGCGAGAGCGCCACCTGTTATGTGAGGTATTATACATACCAAGAGCTGGCAACGTTGGCGGCATCCGGCATATCGAGCTACGCTGTTAATTTCTTGTGCATATATACATACGGTGATGGTCTGGTGATCCGTCTAATGAGACCTCTACGGAGCTGGTCTACCTTCTTTATGAATCGTCATGCACCCAAACACTTGCAAAATTCCGGATGCCTGCACGCTGCACTTGCACAAAAATGAAGACTTTTCCTAACTCAGCTCAGCTCGCGCTCGACGGACTCCATCAGGATTCGCTGGGTCCGACGAGACGCGCTCTCAGAGACCGTTCCTGAAACATGTGGGATTAGCAACTATCCTAATGTTACTGATGACCGGGTTGGCATCGAAATGCTGAGGTTCCGAACGGAGTATGTAACCCGCATATTACAAGTGATGGCCTTAAAAAAATACGAATGGGTATTGTCACCAACTTCCGACGTGCACCTTTTCAGCCAGATTAACCACATGAACATCCGGGAGGAGGTCATTAAAAACGACCAGAACCGATTAGAGGAAATTTTGGGATTACACGCTCCTCCCAGAAACAAATGCTCTTTGTTCCCTATTATCAAGAAAATCACCTTTTCAGCACCTTTAATGCAAGTGCACGCCAAATCCATGAACAACGTTACTGAATCCGTGAACACTCCACGGTCAAAAGGCCTTCCATTTTTTGGATCAAATACAGTTATTCCACGGGAGAAGCTAGATGCAAAATTTGTTGCTTGCAAATCATCTTTCCTGCACATCAGTCCCGTAACTAGATATGGTATCATCTCAATGCTCCAAATGAATGCCATCTTATTTTTTGCTGCTAATTTTGATGGCCAGCTCTGATGGAGAAGGGGTGGTCGTTTTAGGAGTTTTCACATCCTAGGTGTCTTTGAGGCGCTCCCAGGTATGAGTAGGGTTCCTCAGGGACAAGGAGGTGGATGACGCTTCCGTTGACTAAATCCTACAAGGGATTCTTTGTCACCGTGGAATGTGTATTTTTATTTGAAAGTAAAGTAGAAAATTACTTCGACCCAGACTAAGTCTGGACGAAGTATTGAATTTGGTCACTTCGAGCAATAAAAATTACCCTATAGTTTTGAATCAAATGTCGACGTACGGACGTACGTCCCGTTTTTTTTGTCTCGCGATAACTCGCGATCGGATAAGCGTATTGACATAAATTTTTTTTTAAATACGCGTCTTGGCATAACTTAGATCTGATTAGATTTTGGCGCAGATCCATCCGTCCATTACTAAAAAAATACTTAGCGCACGGTGCACGAATGTTCTAAATTGCACGGAAAACAGTGTGCTAACTGGGCACTTAGCTCACACGTTAAAAAAAATAGTATACGATACGCGTGCGCGTAGGTGATCCAAGCAATCGCGTCTATGGCACCCTCGCTATGCTCGGGCGCCAACTCCGCTCGTGCGCGAATCACCTACTTAGCGCACTTGTATCGTATGGTACTATTAACCATAGTCTCGAACAACTTGCACATGCAAGACGTTAGTGATACTGGACGCACGGTGTCGCTTTCAGGTTTTGGAATAAAATGAATAAAAGAGTTCTTCCAGGTTTGCGGAAAATCCCCTTTAGTGTACATTTCATTATAAATATCAAGTAATATTAACTTATATTTTATAGGAAGATTCTTTATAATTTCAAAGTCAACACCATCCATACCTGGAGCTCCATTTACTTTTTTCTCTTCTAATGCAATATTAAATTCTTGAAAGTTAAATGGTACATAAAAAAATTCTTTAGGCGAGCAGGGAGGGATCCATAACGGATTTGTAGGTACCCAATCGGGGCATAGTTTATCGAGAGCGACTCTTTGATTATTTTGTGTATTTTGTAAATTTCCTGATGCGCTTAAAGGTCGATTTTTTGTCCAACTATTTTTTAGTACCTTACATTATTGCCGTACATATTTGGGGTTCGTTTGGTAATTAATGCTCTCCGCAAACCTTACAAAGCACTCTTTCTTTTTTGTTTTTATGATTTTTTTGAACTATTAAAAATGACATTTTTTTGGAAATTTGGCAATTTTTATCTCCGAAAATACGCATTTCAGGAAAAATTCAAAAGAGACGATTCTTGTAGAGAATGACCCAAAGAATCTAAAAAAATTTTGTTTAGACTGAAAAATTTTAATTTTTTAATTTTTTGTAAAAAATGATATTATTTAGCGATTTTTCACGAGCTCCAGTAATTAAAAAAAAAAAATTTTTACATGGATTTTAAAGATGCATACTCTGGGAAAAAATTCCAATAAAAAAAAATTGTCGAAACTAGAAAAAAATGAATAAAAAACACCAAAAAAATAGGGCTTTTGCAGCCATTGCGCGAATATAGGATATTTAAAAAAATTTTTTTTTATACTTTCCACGGCGATCTGGACCACTCAAACTATCGAAAAAACCACCGCCATAACGAAGTTGCAAAGTTCACTCCACCCTAATATATATATATATATATATATACAGGGTCATCGAAAAGTATCGGACCCCCCTAATATCTTCACTTAGAATGCACTTAGGAGAAAATGTCCAATAGCAAAGTTGTATGGTTTCAAGCGGGGAGTAAGATGATGACCTTGACTTTGACCTTGACCATGTCCTTCAAGGTTATTTCAAGGTCAATCTTATTTTTTTAAATAGAACCCCCTACATTTTATTGCATATTCTTATAGCTTATCTCGAGAGCTTTCCAAAACACTATAATAAAATATTTTTTTATTAAGTACTTTTTGAGTTATAAAGGTTTGAATTTAACAATTTTTTGACACAAAATGTAGAATATCTTGTAAAATATTATTTAGTTTTCAGTAATCATAACCTTAATACTTTTGTGCGCGGAATAATGAGACCAATTAATTGGTTTAAAGAAAATACATTAATCGGATCCCCCTAATATTTTCAGTAAGAATGCATTTATTGTTAACTTCAAACCTTTATAACTCAAAAAGTACTTAATAAAAAAATATTTTATTATAGTGTTTTGGAAAGCACTCGAGATAAGCTATAAGAATATGCAATAAAATGTCGGGGGTTCTATTTAAAAAAACAAGATTGACCTTGAAATGACCTTGAAGGACATGGTCAAGGTCAAAGTCAAGGTCATCATCTTACTTCCCGCTTGAAACCATACGACTTTGCTATGGGACATTTTCTCCTAAGTGCATTCTAACTGAAGATATTAGGGGGGTCCGATACTTTTCGATGACCCTGTATATCAAAAAAAATGTTATTCTATTATTGAATGACTAGACTGTGATAATACCATTAAGATTTGGCAGCCCAATTTTCAACGACATTTTATTGAATGCTTTGGTCGTTATCGTGTGTAATTTCTCGAGTTCCATTTATTTGCAATAGATAACAAAGTGACCAATAGCAATCCAGTTGAATTATTTCAACTATAAAAATTGGCATTAACTGGCTGCTGAGTCACCAACATCATGTCATTTATTATACCACAAATACATTGTAACAAGAGCACCGGGTGCCGGACACTCTTGTTACGGCGAACCGCCTTCATCGGTTAAAACCGAATAAGTTAATTTAAATATAGATTTAAATGTTTAAATGTTGAATGTTTATTTCAGGAGAGACAGAGAGAAAGAGAGAGATATCGCGTTCGTGGGCGTATCGAACGGGCGCGAAGGATCGCGACGTACGGGTGCTAATCCCGACTAGATCAGATTCTCTTGGGCTTTGATCGATGTACGTTTGCATCGATCACCAAAAATTAGATAATAGTTTGTAGCGCGCGTGTGACTTTTTTTTAATACAAAAAGTTTTATTTTGTCGGGTAATCGTGACGATCCATTGAGGATTTTTGTGTCCGGTATTTTGGTGTCCAGAAATCGGGTAGACATTCCGGAAGCGACTCTGAGGAGGACCGGCATAGATCCGGGAAAGTATAAGTACCGGTTCGGCCGTAATTTGGGCAAGTGTCCCATTGTCTTCTCTCTTTCCCTCTCACTCGTTGAAGCCACGATATTAAGTTTGTACCGGCAAAAGTGCGGTAGAGAATTTTGTATCTTCATTGACGTGAATAAACTTATTATATTTTTTTGTTATTCGTTAGAATTCCGGCTACCTTTCTTATAACCACCCGTCCCATTTGCTCCGACAGCGAGTTAACCGGTGGACGGTATTGTGCACCGTGGGTTTCCGTCAACCGACGGTTGGAACAAGTTCAACCGCCCGGTGGTTGAATACCGGTCAAATCCCGGATCGCATAAAATTCGTTACAACATTTTTACTTCAATGGAATAAAATAATAGCAACAGAATGACTAATAACATGCCATTAATTGGTTATCATTGGCTGAATCACCGCCATCGTCATATGAATTGGCTGACAAATCGCCATCAAAACTATATTTTTTTAAAAATATCATTTCAATAGAAATCTTCAATATATAATTGGTTTTAGTATCGCCACCATGCAATTCATTTTAACTAAAAATTCAATACTTCCTCCAAACCTGTGATGTATGCTCCTGGTGATATTATCACATAAAAAAAGAATGTGGCATGTCGATACCTATGCGGTGATATGGGAAATCGACAAATTTATTTATGAAACATTTGCGATATTTTGAATTATCATATTTTACTTCCATGTTTATAATCGGATAGCTCGTCTTCGGCTCGGGCCATAACACGCACATTCGTAGAAAACAATTTTACACCCTTTTTTTTTCTTTTGTAAAAAAAGAATTTTACAGTAACAAAAACAATGTTAATTTTGAGGTGCTCGGACAGATGCATGTGTTCATTTCACGTAAACAAGGAGCACATATTAAACTTCCAAAAACAACGAATATAGTGTAACGTCTATATTTGTTCACTATAAGAAACGCCAAACGCTATATATGGAATTGTTCAATAAGACTCTCGATAATCTGGAATACTCCATGGTCACGTGCTTCGTAGATTATTGTCCATAAGAATTCATAATGTAAAAATTCTTTAATTATATTTATCTATTTGAAAATATTCACACCCATTATAATAGAAAAACACCGAATAGGTCGCAATCCGAGCGAGCGTTAGCGAGCGAGGACATACAGCTAGTTTTTTATTAATTTAATTGCATGTGTGTTCCACAGCGTCAATGATGTCTATAAAAAAATAATTATTTTATACGAATATCATCTGTAGAAAATGTTCATTAACATAAACGCGTAACTTGCATGCACCATAACATTTTTCTAAATTAATTTTAAAAATTAAGAAAAAATTGGGTGAATGTAAAAACACATTTTCTCAAGAATTGCGTATGGATTTTAAATAATTCTATTATTTTTTGAATATTTTTCAAACAAAGGCAATTAAAAACCGTAAAATTATTTTCAAAATGCAAAAAAAACTTCTGACGAACAAAAAAACAAATTTTCTAAATAATTACGTTTGGATTTTAAAAAATTCAATTGTTTTCGAAAAAAAAATTGCGCCATCAGAAGGTAAATTTTTTTGCGACCGCGTCGTACGACACTACAATAGGTTACGTTCCATAGGCTTAAAGGTTGCGAGTTCAAATCCTCGCCCAAGTATTATTTTTTCTAAGAAGTAGATGAAGATAGATGTCAAATCATACCGTGTCTTTTGTGTCATTAATCATCTTTACGTCTTTTTTTATAAGCATGGTCCCATTTCGCGTTGTGATAATTTCAGAATCGCAACTTTCGGATACGATACCAACAATATCTTCAAAAAATTTAATGGTAAATTAGTATATTATTCATCAAATGGTAATATTGTTAGTATAAAAAAAACTAACCCACGAATGTATTAACATTTAATTCATGTACATCAGCGAACTTGATGTACTTATGTTTAATTTCAAGAATTTTGTCATCCTCCAAATACTCCATAATTTCGCTGTTATTTGTTAATTGCAGTTCGAAAAGCGGTTTCTATCGTTGAATGCCGGGCTGGGTGATTTTAATAATAATCCCGGCATAGTGTAGGTTTTATTAACCTACATTACAACAAACATACCATTAAATCCACGACTTGGATATTTGTCACATGCGTAACATCGTATTTAAGACACACTAAAAAAAGCGCGCAAATCTTAACGGTGCGCAACAATTCGATTTTACACACCGGTCCTATCTAATTGCATCTTAAAAAGCGGTGCGTAAAATCGTATTTATCCACATGTTGTAACGAGCCGTTTACCTTGACCGCGCGGAAGAGAAAGAGCGGCGGAGAGAAAGAGGGCCATTACAATTTATATCGACACGCGTAATCAAGAAATTGCAAAGGACGAGATGCGCGCTTTTCCCGGCCGGTCGGCCATTTTGGATCCCAAGCCCACGTGGGATCCGAGCGCGCATCAAGGGACATGCGCGCGCAATGACAAGGCGCTGGCGCTGTTGCGCCTTTACATGCGCAGAGGAGGTGCAACGGCGCCCTGGCCGCGCACCATTGAAAGTGGGAAACAACGGGCCGAGTTCCAAGCTCGGAGCGCATGTGTCGCCGCAATGGGGCGCATGCGCTCCAAATTCAAATGAGGGGCGGGCTGTCAAACTCAAATTAAGCAAATTACATTCAAATGTTTGACAGTTCCCGTCCCGATTCTCAGGAAAAAAGGAACTCGGCGACATGAATGGACATAGGTACTTATAATACCTCGGTAAGTATTCCTCAACTCTCTCTTGCATTTGGACTCTCTTCCATTTGGACTTTTCTCTTGGACTCCTGGGGACGACTCGCTGCCTCAACTACGGAGACCCTGGCTGCTCCGAAACAAAAGGTGGGCCCGCACTTCAACAGCCAGCACCAAAATTCAATAAATCATGGAGGCAGCGAGGACCAATTTTTGACAGTATCACCAGAATTGACGACGGAACTCTGTTCGTCCCACGAAATACAAGGCTGCTGGTCCTCTCCCTCGTAGTCGCGAGGGAGTGCGACACCTAAATAGGTTCATGAGGTGACAGCAGCCGAATTCATAATCGAGACGGATGGAGAACCCGAACAGAACATAATCAGGAGAAGAATGACGCCGGAACAATAAAGAAGACAAAAGTAAGCCTCTTTCTCTTCCGTACGTTAAAATAATAAAATGAAGTTATGTATATAATTATTGTATTGTGATTGCGCCAAATATTTATGTATATATGTTTATTTATTTACGAGTGTGTGAGTGTAATTACGTATGTGTTGAATGTGTGTCCGCGTTAAGGTCTAAATTATTTTACCGCGTTAATTTATTATTCCGTTGACGACATGACAAGTTTTTATATATAATGACTCACACAACTTACCAACGACTCGATAATCGTTTTACTTTGATGACTCTTATTATTTATATTTGCGAGCAGACTTCGAGTATGTTGTGTATATGTGTGGAAATAATTTATTTTTATGACGAGTTAAATTATTTATAAAATTCAAATATATTTTTAATTGAATGACTAAATATAATTATGACTTTTCATTTCAGCACCTAACGATTCCAGTCTATAATTTTAATTTATTTATAATGCTTGACTATAATTGACTTTATTTTATTTATATGGGTGATTCTCCGGAAACAGGGCATTTTCGTGTCTTTACGTTATATCTTACAAAAACTTTGACAATAAATTATTAAATTTCGATAGAAATGTTAAATAAATATCCCTGGCCCATGTTAATTTGAAAAAATAATACTTTTGTTACAAAAAACTGGTGTAAAATGACATTTAAAGACTAAAAGTAGCATTTTTGATATGTCCAAACCTCTAAGTTCAAAACTTTAAAATATTAGCGCTATTAAGAAACCGAATTATTTTAATTTATTCAAATAATATTTCTATAGTACAGCTCAAACTGTACAATTTCTCTCTGTATAATATTTAATTAAATCAATATATATACTTATAATTACTGAAATATTAACGTCTTAAGAAATTTCTATGAGGTAACGACAATGCGTAAACTGGTATAAATGAACTGGAAATAATTAACTTTTTTACTAAAACTTACGAAAAAATCAAAGAAAAAACACTACACTTTACTAATCCCCCATAGAAAATTGAAAAGAGAACATATTTACCTCATGAACAAGTAAAAACTGTATAAAAATACCACGTATTTTTATTAAATTAATTGTCGTCACCCGTCCTAATTTTGGTATTTTGATACAAACAGCAATTAAAAAACGATGAAAACTTAAAGATTAAAGGAATAAACGTTACTGGCAATTTGTTTTTTAATTTATTATTGTTTAAAATATGTAAAATTGGATTTTTTTACAAATTTTCATTGTTGTCACCTTCATTGTTGTCACCTTCATTGTCGTTACCAAACATTTGGCGTATCAGGTACGAAACAAGAACAAAGTGTAACCCGTAGCAGAAAATATTTTTCAAATCATAAATAACATTTATATTTCTCTTCCTCTTAGACATTTATTTAAATATAATTTAAAAAACCACAAAATTAAACTTTATATTTGTTACAACGTTATGAATCAAGTTTATTATGAAATAATATTATTTATTAAAATTATGAATATAATATTATCATTGTAGTTACTAACCAACGACACATTAACTTTAATAAATTTATATTTTGTCTAAAACTTCTTCAAAAATTCTTGTGTTTTTCTTAATTTTTTAATTATTACTTAATAAATAATTTTCAATTATTCACAAAAATGCACTAAATCAGATATGTACATTATGTTTTTGACTCTTTAGAGTTATTCTTTTCAAGTTTTTAATAAGCAATTGTTGGTTTATATAGCCGTATGAAAATGCGTCATAGTAAAAGTCTTCCCCTTTCCTTTAAAATAATTTTGTAGCGTGACTACTTTAACAATAACTTAACTTGGCGCTAATAAGCAAGAATCCATTAAAAAAACGAATTTACAGTAACTTAAAAAAAAAAATTTTCATTCTTGAAAATGCCCTGTTTTTGGAGAATCACCCATATGTTTGGACGATTCAGAAAGATTTTAATTAACTGACTCCGAATCGTTTCAATGTATCGAAATATACTATTTTATAAAAGATAATAATAAGTTTTCCAAGAATTAATAATAAATTGTAAAAACAATTTACGCTAAGTGCAGGGTATATAGGCAAAATATTATCGCGATAAAATACATCTTTAAAAAATGAGAAAAAGGTAATGTCTTTAATAATTTTTTAAGAGTAATTTAATAATGCTACAATAAAGAGGATTAAAAACTTATTCAACACATACGTTTTTGCGCTTAACAAATATGTTCATTACAAAAACAGATATATGAAAATGGCAAAGAATTCGTGTAAACATAAAAACACATTTTCTAAATAATTGATTTTTACAAAGTTAAGTAATGAAATACCTTAAATACATTGCAAAATTTTTCGGCCACATCATTGAAGGCAACGCATTTAACCTCGCCAGTGCCATCGTAGACGGTTAACGAGCAAATTGTGTTCTCGTTAGATTTACCGTAAGGCCGGATTTCGGACATATTAATCACCCTTACATTAAATGTCATTCTGTAAAAATTCATTACGTATTTGAATATACCAGGAATAATTCATGTGCTAGATCAAAATAAATGAAAACCAAAAATATCTATAATTTTCTTAAAAACTAAACAATTTTACAAACATTTATGTAAATACTAAAAGCTAAAACATAATTGCTTTTAAATATAATCTGTGAGGTGGTAAATATTGAAATTGAAGTGAATATACAACTTATTATTGAATATATTTACAAAATGAATAAATTTAATTTTTCACATTCACAATTAAACACAATCACAAAAGCAGACGCAGGTACATATGTGCATGCATGAAAGCGTGCATATGAGCAGCCTACACATGTAGTCACACACACACACACACGCGCACACGCACACGCACACGCGCACACGCACACGCACACGCACACGCACACGCGCGCGCGCACACGCATGTTGCACCCAGTGGTGGGTGTGCCTGAATAATTTTCGTGGTTGAATCATGATAAAATCATAAATCCCACGCAAAACTGATTCCTTTTTTTTTAATCACGAATCACGAGTGATTCATGATTTTATCGTGATTCAATCACGAAAATGATTCAATCACGTCTACCCCTGGGTGCAACAAGCGTGCGTGTGTCCGTGTATGTATGAGCGTATGTGCCTGCGTGCATGCATGCGGGTATGTGTGAGTGCATGTGAATGTGAAAAATTAAATTGTTTCATTTTGTAAATATATTCAATAATGAGTTGTATATTCATTTCCATTTCAATATTTACGCATCTTACATTTTAGATTTAAAAGCATTTATGTTTTAGCTTTGTAGTACTTACATAAATGTTCGAATCACGAGTGATTCGTGATTCATTTTTCATAATTTCAAAAATCATATTTTGCCCACCCCTGGTTACACCAATATGTCAAATTGTTCTGGTATTTATAAATACTTACGATTGTATAAATTCCGAAACCTCTTCGATGGTCGCACGGCAATTTTTCGACGTTTCGCGTCTATAACTCCAACCAGCGCATCGATTGATATGTCGGCCACTCGTTTCGACATTCTCGATAATTACTTACGAACTTAAAAAAATATTCAAAATTAAAATAAGAAAGATATATTAGCAATAATATAAAATATGTGCAAAAAAATAAATAAGAAGTTTTAAAAATTCGTTAATTTTATCAAAAATTATACACACTTTAAAATATATCACGATTGTTTCTAATGAAAAATAATTATACTTATTTCAATATAATCCAAGTATATCCAAGTGTAGTCAGCTACGCGAATAGATTACAACTAAACATTGATGCAACAATAAACCTACGGTCTTAGACAATAACATTGTTGGAATACAAGGATCGTAAATCTTATGTTTGAATATGAAAATCAATAATTTAGAGTAATAAGCATATATTTCATTAATTAATAAGTCAAAAGTTTTGTATTTTATATTCAGAAAATTGAATAAATTTAGTGGCTTTTACGTCCTACAAATTAGTACAAATGATGGTAAATGCAACTCTGAACACTAAAAAATCGTGTAAAAACAAAGATTTTTTATTCAGCAAACATGACCATATACATAAATGTGGAAATTGTAAAATTTAGATGTTTATATTTTATTCGTTTCGTTGATATGTACTATGTCTGGCGTACCATCGCCGTCTAGAGTGCCCTCCTTTCGATCTTCTTTTTCCTGCAATAATATTAATATTCTCATTATCTCTTCACCTACTAATTGATTATAAAGTTCAAAATACTACTTCGATACTACTGTTGGTGTGTAATGGTTATTTTCTATACAAGTGCATACAATATGAATTAAAATTTAAAAGTTAAATTTAATTTAATTCAATTACAATATTAAAGATATATGTTAATAAAAATAATAAAAATAAAAAAAAATAATTTTATATATTTATATAAATAAATATAAATATTTTTCAAACAAATCTGTACGAACTTGATAACCTTGATACACGATTACACATTAATTAATTACCTTGATACTCATTATTCTCATAGTCATGAAATTGAGGCTGAAATCTTTCTACGTTTGAGGTACCGTGATATTTCGTATTCAATTGACTAATTTGTAATTTTAGCTCTTGCACATCTTGTTGTAATTTGTCAATCTTTATTGACATTTGTTCAAAATATTTCTGAAACGACTGCCAGTCAATATTTGGCTCGGGTAGCTCTACAATACCCTATAACAAAACAATTTAAATAGAATAAATTAATTTTTTTTAACTCCGTGCGCTAAGTGCTCACTTAGCTCACACGTTAAAAAAAATAGTATACGATACGCGTGCGCGTAGGTGATCCCCGCACTCGCGTCTAGCTCGCTACGCTCGGGCGCCAACTCCGCTCGTGCGCGAATCACCTACTTAGCGCACTTGTATCGTAATGTACTATTAATGCGCACCATCAATTTAAAATAATGAAAATTATATTTTGCGCTATAAGTACGGAAATAGTTTTTATGTTACAGTGTGCGTAAAATGCTATTTTACACATTTTTGACATTTTTCATACGCATTTTACTCACACTTGCAACATAAAATATCTTACGGCACACGCAGGAAAACTTTTACCCACTTGTATCGTAATATACTATTTTCTTGCAGCGTGGGCAAAATGCTATTTTACATACGTTTCACATTTTTTTTCGCATTTTACCCACACTTGTAACGAAAAATACATTTTAAAAAAAATGATTTTGTATAAAAATCATTCACAATGTATTAAAGGGAGGTACCGGTGAGATTTTGGCCCTTGTTCTTTAATATGTATAGTATTATTATTTATGGGGTTTTACACTATTTTAACACAAAAATTAAGGAGCATACTCTAAACAAAAAAAAAGTATTTTTATTGATGTTGGATGAAATATTTTATACATTATAGTAAACATATCTGAAGCTTTTAATACAAATATACAGGGTCATCGAAAAGTATCGGACCACCCCAATATCTTCAGTTAGAATGCACTTAGGAGAAAATGTCCAATAGCAAAGTTGTATGGTTTCAAGCGGGGAGTAAGATGATGACCTTGACCATGTCCTTCAAGGTCATTTCAAGGTCAATCTTATTTTTTTAAATAGAACCCCCTACATTTTATTTCATATTCTTATAGCTTATCTCGAGAGCTTTCCAAAACACTATAATAAAATATTTTATTATTAAGTACTTTTTGAGTTATAAAGGTTTGAAGTTAACAATTTGTTAAGTGGTGTGCGAGTCCGACCAGTTAAGGCAAGATTAATGTATTTTCTTTAAACCAATTAATTGGTCTCATTATTCCGCGCACAAAAGTATTAAGGTTATGATTACTGAAAACTAAATAATATTTTACAAGATATTCTACATTTTGTGTCAAAAAATTGTTAACTTCAAACCTTTATAACTCAAAAAGTACTTAATAAAAAAATATTTTATTATAGTGTTTTGGAAAGCTCTCGAGATAAGCTATAAGAATATGCAATAAAATGTAGGGGGTTCTATTTAAAAAAACAAGATTGACCTTGAAATGACCTTGAAGGACATGGTCAAGGTCAAAGTTAAGGTCATCATCTTACTCCCCGCTTGAAACCATACAACTTTGCTATTGGACATTTTCTCCTAAGTGCATTCTAACTGAAGATATTAGGGGGGTCCGATACTTTTCGATGACCCTGTATATAAGCTTTTAACTACTGTCTACTTATACGAAGGAACAAATTTCCTTAATCCAATATGTACACATGTTTACATAACACGAGCAAACTTCTTAATTGTGCATGAATATTAATTACATCTACTGCAAAGCCGCCGAGACATAGCATTTCATTCAGTGTAGCGAAACGAATTTTAATTATTTAAGTATACGTGCTAAATATTATTTTTCAAGGCTAATTATTAAAAAATATCACGTTATTCGAAAAGTGAAAAAATCCATCAAATTGTAAGTATAGGAATCGAAGATTTACTTTTCTACATATAATATACGGACCGTCACACCGAGTATACGCACAATATGTTTAAATACAAGCGGTCAAGAATTTTACATTTTAAATGTTACATTTATCAAATGTATACATAATATTAGATAGGAATCGAAGAGTATGATGTTTTGAAAATTTTTATTGGAAATTGTTGGAGGTTTATGGGGCACTGCAGTTTTACGTAAATTTGATAATTTCATTGTTTTTTTGGTAAATCTTCGGAAAGACTGCTTCACCTGGAAAAAATATTTTTTATATGGTTTCCGACGTATTTTGGGTCGCTGATCACGAATCTGATGATAAAAATTGGCGGTCGAACGTATCTTGGCCGCTATCTCGAAAAAATACCAAAAAAATGTCATTTTTTTCATTTTTTTTTGCATTTCTTTCGAAAATTGAACTCGCACGAAAAAAAGTTTCAAACAAAAGTTGTAGAGCGGGAAATTCCATATAAAAAAGGTTATATGCATTTTCGTCGTATCTTCCATAAAAAACGCGAAATAAACCTGAGATGGTATGGCTGACAATCTAGCCACATGTCATATGGGTTCGATTATATCACTCATAACTGTGTGGTTAGAGGTTAGGTTAGTATAAAAAGGGGGTTTGGGGGGCGGAGCCCCCCAGCACGCAAGCCCCACTTAGGTCACGCAAGGGCATCCAGGACGTAGACCTACGTAGTGTGTGCGTGCTGGGGGGCTCCGCCCCCAGACCCCCCTTTTTATACTAGCCTAACCTCCAACCAACAGATTTTAGTGATAATCGAACCTACATGTAGTATGTGTCGCTCTGAATAACAATGTGTAGACTGAAGGATAGTATAAATAAGGAGGGGGTGGTCTGGGGGGCGAAGCCCAAGCACACAAATGGCCTTAGGTATACTTTAGTTCTACGTAGGTTCGGCAGTAGTTACGTTGGGTTAGCATAAATTGGATGTTTAGACACATATCCGAGTTTGGCCATTTCTAGGTCAGAAATCCCGCTTTTATCATTTTTCTCATATTTAGGGCTTTATTTAAGGGGTTTCTTTGCAATTTATGAAACAAAGGACCCCGCACACTTTAGCTTGATTTGCGGGCCCGGTTAAATTTCCTGAAACTTCGCTAAGTTGTAGTCCAGAATAGCCCGAACAAAAGTTCTATATGGTAAAAGCCCCAAAAATCAATAGTTTTCGAGATAAAGTACTATACGATATAGTACGGGCGTACGATATAGGCCCCCGGATCCGAGACTTTCGCATTTATTTTTTATATGCAACAACAATATGCATAGGTTTTTTTGGTCGCTGATTACGAATGTGATAACAGATTTTAAAAATCTGATATCAGATTCGTGATCAGCGACCCCAAAAACCCCAGAATAATGAGTTTCAAGCGATTTCGTTTAATTTTTCAAAAATTGTCCGCCATATTGGATCCGCCATTTTGAATTTTTAAAATCTGATATCACATTCGTAATCAGCGACCAAAAAAACCTATGAATATTGTTGTCGCGTATAAAAAATAAATGCGAAAGTCTCGGATCCGGGGGCCTATATCGTACGCCCGGACTATATCGTATAGTACTTTATCTCGAAAACTATTGATTTTTGGGGCTTTTACCATATAGAACTTTTGTTCGGCCTGTTCTGGACTACAACTTAGCGAAGTTTCAGGAAATTTAACCGGGCCCGCAAATCAAGCTAAAGTGTGCGGGGTCCTTTATAAAACCTTTTTTGTAGAGAATTTTGTGCTCTACAACTTTTGTTTGAAACTTTTTTTCGTACGAGTCCAATTTTTCGAAATAAATGCAAGAAACTGAAAAAAATGAAGTTTTTTGATGTTTTTTCAAGATTTTAGCCAAAAATATTGCCGACCGCCAATTTTTATTGTCAGATTCGTGATCAGCGACCTAAAATACGTCGGAAACCATATAAGAAATATTTTTCCAGGTGAAGCAGTCTTTCCGAAGATTTACCGGCATAGGAAATTATGCAGGATCCAGCAGTATGTTAAATGACATGCATATGTATGAATTAAATAAATTGTTACAGGAATGTACGTCATACAATATGCAATCGACACTATTCGTGCAAGTTCCAAATCAAATTAAAGCAGTTCCATCGGATCAAGATTACCTGCAAATATTATTTTCAGGTAATCAATCGTATGGACATTGGATATGCATATGGTACAAAAATCAAACGTTACATGTTTATGACAGCATGAATTCAAAATGTTTAAATTACGATCAACAAACATTCATATGTAGATTATTTCCTAATATTAATAACATACGTACAATTTATGAAGAGGTTCAACACCAGACTAATAACTGGGATTGTGGAGTATATGCAATTGCATTTGATGTATCTATAGCATTCGATATTTGTCCGTGTAAAGTAAAATTCTATAATGGAATGCGTGACCATTATTTACTAACTATATTCGAAACTTCACAATTACGTATGTTTCCTAGCTTATATAATAGATCTCAAAATATATCATGTGAAATTGATATCTGTCAAAATTCAAATATTACTCCCAACAAAACTGCAAATGTTAATTTATATATTAATAATAATAAAAACATTAATCCAAACACTGAATATCCACGAACAATTAACCCAAATATTTGTAATGGAATTCAAGCGAAAGACACTGATAATATTGATGTAGAAATGAAACACAACATTTATCCTGTAAAAAGTAATGCAAAATTAAGTGATATATCATTAGGGAAACGGAAATGTAAAGGACATCCGATAGATGATAAACAACATTTTCCTAAAGTACGAAAAGGACATAAGGAATTACATACAATCAATAAAAAAGAAACACCTAAACGAAAATCAAATCAAGTTGATAATTATCAACTTCCAAAAAATTTCGTTCTCGAAAATAATCGCGGAAGCGACAGATTTCAAAGTAATGAGAAGGTAGATATTCCTTTTCAGAAAGTTACTTACAAGAAACACAATTTAAAAAAAAACTTAATCCAAACGCTGGATATCCACGAGCAATCCACGAAATTATTGTTAATGGAACACAATTGGAAATCACTGAGAATATCGATGTACAAATGAAACATAACATTTATTCTACAATAATTAATGAAAAATTGCAAGCTGATATATCATCAGGTAATCGGAAAATATCTTCTAGAAATCAATTAGATGATAAAATATATTCAGGTAAAGTACGAAACAGATATACTAATTTGGATACAATTAATAAACAAGAAACATCCAAACAAAAATCATCTCAAGTTGATAATAATTATCAAGTTCCAAACATTTTGGTTTACGGTAATAATCGTGGAAACAACAGACTTAATTATTCTGAAAAGATTGTTATGCCGTTGGAGAAAATTACTACCTTGAAACAAAATTTTATTCCAAGAACAAATATACGAAATGAAGAATATGCTAACAACCAAAAACAAATAAATGACAAAAAAAAAGAAGCGTCGTGTAGATAGTTCTAAATCGAAGGAAAGAATGGAATGCGATAATGATAGACCTAATAGAAAAATTATTAAATCTAATGAAAAACAAAATTTACCAAACCATACTACTAAAACTATATTGAAAATGAATATGAACAAAACTAGATTAGCAGTATTAACCAATTATAATATGAGTATTGACGAGGATGCAATTGTTGAAAATTATCTGGGAGAAATGAATGTGATGTGTACTTCATGTAATGCGAGACATTTTTCTTTTATAAAAAATTTAATACATGCTGTAATAAAGGGAAAATTTTGTTGGTAGATAATTCTCAATATCCTCAAAGATCAGAAGATTTAATGGTCGGCTCAAATGCAGAATGTAGGAATTTTCAAAAAAATATTCGTATATACAACAATGCTTTATCTTTTGCAAGTTTTGGCGCAAAATTTGATGCATTATATTCTGCTGGTCCACAAGTTATGAGAATTTGTGGACAAACGTATCATAATTCGTACGAATTACACCCAAATGATACTGAACAAAGAAAATATGGACAACTATATATTATTGATAATGAAATGGCTAATAATATTCGAATGAATAATACAAAAGAAATAGATCAAATATCGGGTGAATTATTAAAAGAATTAGATCTATTATTAAGGAAAATAAATCCATATGCCAGAGCTTACAAGATAATGTATGAGGTTGAATTGGAAGAATTGGGTCATTCACTTAAATCTGGTAAAAAACCAAATGATATAAATATGATTCTAACACGCAATGATAATTTGGATAAACATCGATTTAAGGAATCAACTTGCAATGAAGTGGCAGTTGTCTTTGTTGGGACCGATGGCTTACCACCAGAAGAAAGAGATATATGTATTTATTCCAAGACTGACAAACCAATAAATATCCATCAAATTAGTAAACATGTGGATCCAATGACATATCCATTAATACATCCCTCTGGTGAAAAAGGTTGGATGCCAAACATGCCTAAAAATGGAAATACAAAAAGAAATAACATCACGGCAATGCAATATTATTCATATAAATTTAGCCTCCGTGAAGATTTCAATCGATATTTACAAATGGGAAAACTAACACAACAATATATTGTCGATGCATGGACAAAAGTTGAAGGATCAAGATTGTATTATTTACGAAATCAACAACCAAAATTGAGAACAGAAATATACAGAGGTTTGATGGATCATTTACATAAAAAGAATGATCAAGAAACTCGTCGAATTGGCAAAATGGTAATCTTACCGTCAAGTTTTACAGGTAGTCCTCGTGCATTGCAACAAAATTTCATTGATGCAATGTCATTAGTACAAAAATTTGGAAAACCAGATCTTTTCATAACCATGACTTGTAATCCACAATGGAAAGAAATTACTGAAAATGTAAAATCTAACGAACAGATTATTAATCGCCCAGACATTGTCGTAAGAGTTTTCAATCAAAAAGTTAAATAATTAAAAAATGAATTAATTAAAACAGGTATATTTGGGGAATGCATAGCGTATACATATGTTATTGGGTTTCAAAAACGAGGATTGCCCCATATGCATATGCTTTTATTTTTACACAAGGATAGTAAAATATACGATGCTGATCAGGCAGATAAAATTATTAGTGCGGAAATACCTAACGTGAAAAATAATCCAAAACTATATGATATTGTGAAACGATTCATGGTGCATGGCCCGTGTGGTAAACAAAATATGAATTCCCCATGCATGGACAAAGTTACTAAGAAATGCACGAAGAAGTTTCTAAAACCATTTAATCTCGAAACTAATTGTAATACACATAGTTATCCTGTATATATGCGGAGAAACGATGGCAGAACAATCCAATATGGTTCAATCAAATCTAAAATTCGAATTGCCGATAATAGATATATTGTGCCATATAATCCATATTTATTATTGAAATTCAATTGTCATATTAACGTCGAATTATGTTCAACTATACAATGTATTAAATATCTATTTAAATACTGTTATAAAGTCTATGATTGTGCATTCATTAAGATGTCCAATAAAGAAATCCAAGATAATGATGAAACACTTAATAATGACGATGTATAATATGACGAAATTAAACAGTATATGTCAACGAGATACATCTGTCCACCTGAAGCTATGCATCGTCTTAATGATTACTTAATGACAGAATTGTCCCATGTTATATACAGATTAGCGGTTCATAATGAAAATGAACAATACGTATATTTCAAAGAGGGATCAGAAAAAGAAATGCTTAACAAAAATGTAGAGACAACATTAACAGCTTGGTTCAAATTAAATGCATTAGATATTGATGCAAGGAGTTTATTATATACTGAAATTCCGAGTAAATATGTATTTCACGAAATTGAAAAAAAATGGGTTAAAAGAAAGAAATTCTGGAAACCAGTAATAAGTAGAATGTATTTCGTTCAACCTAAAGATCGTGAACGTTTCTTCTTACGACAATTATTATTACATGTTCGTGGAGCCCAGTCATTTGATGATATTAGGACAGTTGAAGGAAAAATTTATGACTCATTTTTTGAAGCCGCAAAGGCAAAGAATTTAGTATGTACGGATGATGAATGGGATAAATGCCTGCAAGAATCGATAGATATTCAATTTCCAAAATCATTATGTGAATTATTTGCTTATATTTGTATCTACCACAATCCAGAAAATGCCAGAGATTTATGGGCAAATCCACGAAACTTTTAACTTTCAGTGTCGAAATTATTTTTTTTTAAACTTTCAAGCACAATGTTGTTCTTTGGCATATGTCTTCATATGCCCTTTACAAGTAATAATTGACTGTTGTTACTCATTTTTACTATACGCCCTTAAGATGGGGTCTCAATACTTCCTCACTTTTATACTTAAAGCTATAAAATAAACGAAAGTGATTTGATTTAGGTGAAAAATGGTACTTAGGGGTTTTCGAGGTCGCTGATTACGAATCTGAAGTTATGATTCCAAAATTCAAAATGGCAGACCCAATATGGCGGACATATTTACAAAAATATTTTGGATTTTCGTATAAATTGGTATCTAGGGGTTTTCGAGGTCGCTGATCGTGAATCCATCATCTAAATTTGTAATTTCAAAATGGCGAATCCAATATGGCGGACATATTTTCAAAAATATTTCGGATTTCCGTACAAATTGGTATCTAGGAGTTATCGAAGTCGCTGATTACGAATCTGAAATCAGATTTCCGAAATTCAAAATGGCAGACCCAATATGGCGGGCATATGAAAATATGTCCACCATATTGGATCCGCCATTCGAAATATATTTACGAAAACATTTTGGATTTTCGTATAAATTGGTATCTAGGGGGTTTTCGAGGTCGCTGATCATGAATCCATCCTCAAAATTTATAATTTCAAAATGGCGGACTCAATATGGCGGATAAAAAAGGTTACAAGTCATTTGATTTGCACGAAATATGGTATTTAGGGGTTTTTCAGGTTGCTGATCATAAATCCAATGTCATAAATTATAATTTCAAAATGGCGGATTCAATATAGCGGAAAAAAAAATCTTAATGGTCATTTAATTTGCATGAAACGTGATATTTGGGAGTTTTTCAAATGCCTGATCATGAAACCTATATTATAATTTGTAATTTTAAAATGGTGAATTTAATATGACGGTCAAAAATTGTTAAAAGTCTTTTCATTTGCATAAAACATGATATTTGGGGGTTTTTGAGATCGCTGATTATGAATCCAATGTCATAATTTATAATTTCAAAATGGTGAGTTCAATAAGGTGATTAATAATCTCAGAATTTTATTCAAGTGTATAAATGTACAAATGCGGATTTCATATGTTTAACAAAATTCCTAACAGCCATTTTATTTGGTACTAGATACTCGGGGTTATTTGAACCACTCAATTCAGGTTTCTCTAAAGTGATGTTTTTGGTAATAGCTCTACACCTAAAAATATTTATTTAAAATAATTTAAAAATATTTTCTACAGTAGATAATTCTAATGCGTATTAATAATGAACCATTTGTACTTTTGTAAATATCTGCATTTTTTCATTACATTTATACTTTAGGAACATAATAATATGAAACTGCAATATAAATATATGTAACATAATAATAATATTTTTATGTAATAATATAATAATACGTTATATGTAACATTATAAATAAACCATTTCAACTTAGTTCTTTCTTCTTTTGTTGCTTTTCTTGTTATTTGCAGATATCTTCGTTTTCGTTTTTGATGTCTCTTTTTTCGGATTCGATGTCTTCATTTTAAAATTAGTTACATTTTTCGTATCGGGCGTTTTATTCTTTTTATCAGGTTTACCAATGGTTAAATAGCGATCAGGATTTAATGCATAATGTTTGCATGGTGGATTTCGTCTACATTCATTACAAGATGAGTAATTAAGGAATAATGTGTCGTCCTTTATGTTTGACCATATTAGCTGATGATTTTTCATGGAGTTTGGTGCTTGTTGTAGGTTTTGTATAAGAATTGCATCAATTTGTGTTACATTTTCTTCCTTTATCAAAAACATCTTTACTTTAGAATTTTTTGATTTAATAACATTAATTATATCTTGCGCTGAGGTAATATCTTTACCAAACGTTACAGCTCTGTCTAATAATCCTTTAACAGTGCCACCTGTTCCATCAGCACAACTTTTACCATGACCCGACGTTGTGAAGTTCCAGGTAGCATGATTAAGTTTCAATAATTTACAATGATGTAAAAATAAATAAAAGTTGGTTTTGTTTTTGTATTGTGTTGAGGGTCCGTCGCTTTGAAAATGAATGGCTTTTAAACACGGTACATAATTTTTTATAAGTTCTAATATCAGTTGCATGTGGGCCCAAATAGCTGAAGCATCATGACGTAAACATTCAGATACAGTGCAGAATGAAATACATTTAACCTCTTCAGATTCAAATTCCTTATAAAAGAAAGCTCCAGTATGGAGCCAAATTTGTTTTTTCGATGCTCCAAAGTGCGCGCTTTGTATCTCCGAGGAACATTTGCAACAATAATTTTCTGAAAAATCGATTACGATCATAACTTCGTCGCCATTCAAAAATTGTTGAAAATTTGCTAAACTTCTGTATTGATGGCCAGTATCATACACATGTTTTAAATATATTGGTGTTTGTCTATTCAATTCCTCAATTATGTCGTTAATATTGCACTCGATTTTTTGTTTGGAAGTTACTTTTACCCGATAGGTTAAATTTTTTGCACCTAATCTGTCTACAGTTTTAATGCCCCATTGATAATAAAATGTAGGTAATTCTTCATCGAATGAAGAAATGTTCTTTTCTTTGCAGACATCACATTCCCTATACATGCACGTCTTTGAATTAGAATTACACGTTACCAAACTTGTGAAATTTTTTGTACTTGAAGTATGCAGAACTTTTAAGTTCGTTAATCTTTGTAAAACGAAATCTACGTTAGCGTGAGTTTTACGTAAACAAGTATTGCGTGATGATAGTTTATGTTTCATAATCCAGAATGGCCGATGTTTGAAAAATGTTGATCGCGAAATTTTTACCGAGGACTCGGATTTGAACTTCAAGTATAAATTGTCCATTGTGTCTTGTAAATATCTTTTCTGCATTGTCTCTTCAAATCTTGTGATCGAATCTTTTTTCCCTGGCGCTGGCGCCGAGTTCTCGTTTTTTTCTAAAAATGTTTGCACAGCATTTTTAATTTCTAGATGAAGATTCAATTTTTTCTCATTATTTCTGTTGAAATTAAAATAAGTAGAATTCATATGTTTTCTTTGCAGGTAGGAGGACACTAATCCAGAAGTTTGTTTCATAGATTTGTATTTTTTTTAAATTTTTCCAGCAACAACTTGCGCATGGAGTGATTTTTCCTTTTCTGATTTTATCTTTCTTTTATTTAAATAAAGCTGCTTTTCTAGTGCTTCGCAAAACATCAATCGATTTTTTATTGCAGATTTTCCTTGACGCATAATTTTTTTTAGATTTCGTTCTGGACTGGTTTCTTTATGCTCTCTTGATCTATAATATTTACGTTTCCAATAGCGTAAAAGAGCGTCTTTTTGTTTGATAATATTTTCTAATTTTAACACTTTTCGACGCAAAGCTAACTCTCGTTTTCGTGCTGACATAGCACATTTTTTGTAATTAGAAACTGACTTAGGTTTTGTTACAGTCAATTTATTTTTATTAGAATCAATGTTATGTTAGTTTGTAGTAACAGGATTTATAATGTTATTTGGCAACATTACTTTTAATTTCGTCTGTCTTCTCAAAATAGGATCTGTATAGGATACGTTGTGCTTTGAATTTGTCAGCCTTTCGGAACGACGAGGTGTTTGATCCGTACTATTTGTCGAAACTTCTCCATTCTCACATTTAACTACGACTTTGTTTTTATTTGCCGAACTTACATTATTTTTTTCTTCTTCACGTAACTTACGTTTTCGAAGAATTTCCCGTTCTCGCTTCTCCGCGGCATTCCTTCGTTTTTCTCTAATTTGTTCCAATTTGGTTATTTTTGATAGCGTTCTTGACGACATATTGCACACTGTATCAAATATTTTTGGTTATAACAATGAGATGTTTAATTTTATTAACTTTGTATACTATTATTACAAACTCAAGATATACTTACATAGTTTTACAATTTAAATGTATCGTGTGTTGACGTATTTTATAAAAGTATCTTTAAAGACAGATCAAGTGTAGGTAAGATACAGTTCAGAAGTTACATGAAATCCAGGTTATAAACAACACCCATGGAAACCGAAAATGATATTCAAATATCGACAATTAAATGCCTCAATAACATCGGCATGGATAACGATAATGTGAATAAGATTGTTTAAATATTAAACATTTTTAAGTATATATTTTGAATTTGTAATAGTATAGCGTGTGTATAAATAATAGGGGAGAGTGGGTATAGTAGGCCGTAGATAATTGCAAGACACATCGTTTTTTTTGTATATAAATTTTTAGTAGATGATCTGAGCTAACATGCCCAAGTGAAAAAAAATTATGTATAGAAATAAGGGTATCTATATATATGGAAAAAAATCGACAAAGATCGAAAAAATCGAGAATGACAGAGAACGATCGAAAATGGTAGAAAAAGATCGAGAATGATAGAAAAAAAACGGGAAAGGTGGGAAAAGATCGAAAAATAGCGGAAAAGGTCGAAAAAGATCGAGAAAAATCAAGAAAGATCGATCTAAAATGGTCGAAGACGATCGAGAAAATCGAAAAAGATCGAAAATGGTCGAAAAAGATCGAGAATATAATATACATACATATGCATTGTATATATGTGTATGTACAATTTATGTTAATTTCATGTTAATTTGCTTTTTACGGCATTATCGTTGATTTTACGAAGAAATGAATACAACCTTTTTTGTAGAGAATTCGATGCTCTATATTTTTTGTTTGAAACATTTTTTTGTACGATTTATATTTTATGATAAAAAATGGAAAAAACGTGTTTTTTAGCGTTTTTTTGTTAAACCTCCCCATAATCTAGTATGCATTGTCTCCAAAAACTAATCAGATCTAAGTTTGACGAAGAGAAACCCAAATCCGTTTGTACTCTTTAAATTCGTCCTTCCAGTCGCGAGATATCGCGTTTACAAAATTTTGCCCACGGACGGACGTACAATCTAACGGACACCAATTTTTTTATTGTTGCTTTGGGTTCCTTAGGGCCTGAAACGTCGACATTTGATGAAAAACTATAGGGTAATTTTTTTACGGGAACTGACCAAATTCAATACTTCACCAGACCTATGGTCTGGGTCGAAGTAAAAATGATATCAATATATTCTGAAAAAATTTGGGCATACTCTTTGATAAATTCGAAGACATTTTTATTCTTACATAATTTTCTCTGCAGTTTATAATAGTTTTCATGAAAACATTTGTTAACGTTTACAAGTAAATTACTCACTGCCGTCGCCATTTTATGATCATGATATTATTTTGTTAATATATACAAAATATATTTCAATACTACAACTATTTTCTTAGCTTTAGTGAAGGCATTTTGTGACTGAAAACACTCTTTCGATGAGAAAAAAATGTTTTATTCAAAAGTATAAGCGATTTTTTTTTACATTTATTAAATCACTATATTTAATTTTTTAATTATTATGAACCTTTCAATTCAAATGTGTACATAACATAAGTGCAAAACCTGTGCTTCCCGTTGGTAATGGGTAATTTACCTTTATTTGCTGGGTTGTGCCTATACCCAGAATTTCAGAATTTGCAACCTACCATTTGCGGGCCCGATCATTATTATTATATTTTACGCTCCTGTGCGTAGGGAGATTAGGTATTTGGATACGGGTTTGATCCCGAAATCCAAATCGAAAGATGATCGATGCGCGTCGCGGTGCGGTGTCGCGAAAATTCGTTCGTGCGCTGATTTCGGTGGTCGAATTCCCCTTCCGCGCGAATCGTTGGAGCGGGGTACGCCAGCAAGGCGACGAGAGAAGATCGACACAAGCGTCACTCTTCGCTATAATCTTCGCAGGAGTAGTCAGAAAATCATCGGACTTGGACAAGGAGGACGTCGACGGCGCCTTCAGATAGAATCCAGAATCGCGAACCCAACGTAGCTGGAGTGAAGGACCATCCCTTTCTTTCTAGGACCCATCGTCTTCTACAAAGGACACGAGAGTCGGTAGCTAGAGGAAAATAAGGTGGATAGGCCTTATTTTCAAATTATAGGCATCTCTCGTACAAGCAACGATTATTGTTACTTGGACGTAGAGTGAGATAGTTTCTTTTTTTTGTATCGCTAGACTGACTCTCCTAAAAAGGTAAAAGATAATTTAACCATTTTATTACCGTTAACGCGAGACATTCGGTTCATATAAATTGTTACGGCTTGATTTGAATATACCATTTCAGTCAAATTCATCGGTGTTGGTTTACTTATCATTAATTTAACCTACGACCAAATTTTATTCCTTTCAAATTTCCTAACTGTCTTTATCTTGAAACGAAAGGTCACTCGAGAGGATATCGGATAACATCGGATGTCTCTAGTCGTTCACAGGGAAATCCCAAGTTATCCGAGAAAAGTAGACCTTGCCAAAATTGTAAGGTTGCAAATTTCAAATTATAAGTAAAAAAATTAACGATTCTCCTTCAAGAATTTACACATTGACTTAAATACAGACTCAATAAAAAACAATTCTAAAAGTTTTTACCTATACAAAATGCAAAACCTTGTACATAATTTGATTATTAAACACAATTTTTTTACGTTTTGTAACAGAAAGAAAGTATTGTTTTTTTTGTGCACGAGTCGTTAAAATGCGATCTACTGCCTCAAACGAAAAATCATTTATTTTGTATTACGCTACTTATCTACTTTACATTCAGATTTCTCTTTGTTTTATGCATCGGTTTAATTCCTTTCGTGGAATATTCCAATGTTTTCAAAACAAAATATTTTAAGTACCTGGCATTAATAGTAAACATGATGACGTGTTTAGGCTTATTACCTATATACTAATAAATACGTCATTATGTGACTAGAAGTTAAGACCATACCGAGATTTTGACTTTTGATATCGCCGGTTATAGTTCCCAACTCCCGGATGTGTCATTTTTTTGATCATTAAAATTGTTTAACAAATATGAAAAAGAAAATCATTTATATTCTTCAATCTTTCAACTTGAAATGGCATTTATAACATTAAAATACAAATATCGTTTTCATGTATTTAAATTGATTTTTCAATTGACAATTTCACTTGAGTCTAAAACACTGAAAATCTAAATGCATTTATTTTTGGATATATAAAAAAACACATTATTAACATTGTGTTATAAACAATTTTGTCAAAAGTGGTTTTAAACTAGAAATTTGACTGCGCCAAAATCTATTCCACCGGACAAATTACTGGAGACACGTGTATAATTTTTGTTAAAAGAAATAAATTGCGGTTATTAAAAATAATATATAACCGATATGATTTAAGAAAGGTTTCCTTTTACGAAATTGTTTGTAACAGATTATACCCAATAGAAATTGATGAATAAAGTGTAGCAAATTTTTATTTTTTACAGTCTCGTCTTCTCAATTGATATTTGGCATTTCTTTGCTGTATTATGCGTATGCTATATTCGTTAATTTATTATTCAGCAAGAAGAAAAAGCATTAATTCTAAATTTTTGTTGGTTGAATTAATACGGCGCGTACTTTAGTTTTGTCGAGTAATCGGTGCACTTCTAAAATAATACATAACAATATTAAATATACTATATTTTAACAAAAACAATATTTTTCTAACATTTGTATATATTTTTTGTTGTTATAAAATGGAAAGTTATTTACATCACTGTTATTCAGATATTTTTCGGTATCTTTAAAAAGAAGGCAATTTAAAAAATATTTTTATAATATTTGATGTCTATGAATGTGCTAAATTCATTAACTGAAAAATGTGAAAACTTGAGACAATTCATATAGTAGTAGATAAATATCAACAAGAATGCCCAGTTTACGAGGTTGGATGTATCTTGAGTAGGAAGTAACAAATATACGTAATCCGTAGACAGCTAAACCGGACCCCAGACAACAATAAACTATGGTATTATCCGTGAAACCGATGGAACGTGATTTCATGGCACTCTCAACTTCCTTCAACATATATTTGGCTTTTGCACTAAGCACGATAAATTCAGTTCCGGTTTGTTACCTACATACTATTAACCCTCCTGAGCACGAGTTTTTCTTTTCCCATATGCAAACAATGTAGTTTGGACGAGTATACTCGTCCTTGTTGACAGGTAGTCCAGTCAAATGGTCGGAAAAAAGCACTAACCTTCAAAAAAATCACCCTGTCCATTTTTTTTTTCATTTTCCTGTAGATGGTTTATAACTGAATCTAAGTTTAACTTTGCGGGATAGATGGAGCTACCGTCGCGCCGCCATGTTGAAAAACGTCTGTTTATCATTTTTTTAAAATGTCTCGCTTTAGAGGAGTAGTACGCTAACAATATTTCATATAAATTTTGTTCAGAATTAAATTCTCTACAATTTTTGTTTGAAACTTTTTTTCGTAAAATTAATATTTAAAAAAATTAGGAGCAAAAAAGTAAAAAATGCGTGCCAGATATAAATAATTTTTTCCCGGGACAGTAAAAACTACTTTAAATCATTGAATATTTACTCATTATCATTTCAGAAACACGCATTTTTTACTTTTTTGCTCCTAATTTTTGTAAATATTAATTTTACGAAAAAAAGTTTCAAACAAAAATTGTAGAGAATTTAATTCTGAACAAAATTTATATAAGATATTTTTAGCGTACGACTCCTCTAAAGCGAGACATTTATGAAAAAATGATAAACAGACGTTTTTACGTCGCAAAGATACGACGCAAAGTTAAACTTAGATTCAGTTATCGACCTTCTACAGGAAAATGAAAAAAAAATAGACAGGGTGATTTTTTGAAGGTTATTGCTTTTTTCCGACCATTTGACTGGACTACCTGTCAACAAGGACGAGTATACTCGTCCAAACTACATTGTTTGCATATGGGAAAAGAAAAACTCGTGCTCAGGAGGGTTAATAGTATGTAGGTAACAAACCTGAACTGAATTTATCGTGCTTAGTGCAAAAGCCAAATATATGTTGAAGGAAGTTGAGAGTGCCATGAAAGCACGTTCCATCGGTTTCACGGATAATACCATAGTTTATTGTTGTCTGGGGTCCGGTTTAGCTGTCTACGGATTACGTATATTTGTTACTTCCTACTCAAGATACATCCAACCTCGTAAACTGGGCATTCTTGTTGATATTTATCTACTACTATATGAATTGTCTCAAGTTTTCACATTTTTCAGTTAAAGAATTTAGCACATTCATAGACATCAAATATTATAAAAATATTTTTTAAATTGCTTTCTTTTTAAAGATACCGAAAAATATCTGAATAACAGTGATGTAAATAACTTTCCATTTTATAACAACAAAAAATATATACAAATGTTAGAAAATAGTATTTTATGCAACAAGTGCGCAATTATCGAGCTTCGACGAGTGTGAAGTTTGTCGCTCGAGCGGAGCGAGGGTGACAATCACAATCGACGGAGATCGATATTTCGCCCATGTTCCATACGATATTTTTTAATACGACGTGTGTAGAGGGCAATTTTACGTACATGAAAATTTCGCCCTAGTGCGTAAAATCGTGTTTTACGCACGGAGTGTTAAAAATATTGTTTTTGTTAAAATATAGTATATTTAATATTGTTATGTATTATTTTAGAAGTGCACCGATTACTCGACAAAACTAAAGTACGCCGTATTAATTCAACCAACAAAAATTTAGAATTAATGCTTTTTCGTCTTGCTGAATAATAAATTAACCCAATACAGTATACGCATAATACAGCAAAGAAATGCCAAATAACAATTGAAAAGACGAGGCTGTATCAATTTCTTTGGGTATAATCTGTTACAAACAATTTCGTAAAAGGAAACCTTTGTTAAATCACATCGGTTATGTATTATTTTTAATAACCGCAATTTATTTCGAATACGGAAAGTCCAAAATGTACATACACTGGACCAAGAGTGGACGTTCGATGGACCATAACGGACGAAATACGTAACATATCAAGTCCATTCGACGTCCAATATACATTCAGTATTCTATGGACTAATAACGTCCAAATTATTTTACGTTCAATATTGTAACATTACGCACGAAATATGGCCATTCAGTGGTCCGAAAATGGACTTTAAGCGAACAAAATATACGTAATATAAAGTATCCAACGTATGTCCAGTTCTGCGCTACGGGCCTCCAACGATACACGCCAACAAATGCGACCGAAATTATCGAATTTCATTAATTTACTTAAAAACGCAAGGAGTACCGCGTGTAAAGGAGCCCTAACAGACAAAGGAGTTATTCACACCAGCGCGTCGCGTCGTCGTGGCGTCCATCTTGTGCGTGCAGCGCCGCATCTTCTTGGAAAAATGGAGGTGCCGCGGACGTCCACTTATGTACGTACACTGGACTTCCACGTACGTATGTATGTACATTGGACGTCCATTATTCGTCCATAAAAATGCAAGCCCGAATGGTCGAAAAATGGAAGCACGGTTGACGTCCACGTGAGTGCGTACACTGGACGTCCAAGTATGTACGTACATAGGACATACGATATACGTCCATACATTTATGTACCTAATTTGGACGTAATATGGACGTCCGTTGGATGTTCAGAGATGGACGTACATATAACGTCCGGAGATGTACCTACATTGGACGCCCATTTACGTCCTTTTTTTGTCCTGGACGTATGGACGTAACATGGACGAAATATGTACGTCCACTGGACGTCCGGTGCTGACTGGGGATCGTTGGCGCCGTTGTATGTTCGAATCGGAACTAATTTGAAAATTGACGAAAACGCCAACCGCGAATCTCTTACACACTAATACATATTAACGTACAACTAATATACAGTTTAAATGCGAAATAAAGATTCAAAATGTAAATATTCAATGTTTTCTCGGGATAATCGAAGTCGTCAGTTATATATATAAATTTACATTAAACTATCTTTGGTCGCGTATTAACTCCGCTATTTGTCCGAACAAGTTGTTAAAATAAAAATTTTGTATAGGTATTTATTTTTTAAATCTTTTAAACTATTTTAAAGTATAAAAATATTACAAGGATATTTGTAATTATGAAACGAAACAATATTGACAAAAAAAACGCGTTTTACCCGCGGTTGGCCACGACGATTCAATAATGTCGTCTAGAATTAATTCTCACACTAATTAACTGTTTTTTTTAATCAATTGTTATGTACGAGTGTTCCTAAACCCGAAATCCGTACCCTAGAATAATATATAATATATATATGTTTTTATTTTTCAATAATATACTGTAATTTTAGGCTTCCCTAGAATATTCCAGAATGAATGTGTATTGCCAATATAAATATAAGTATTAATTTTTAGAATTGTTTTCTATTGTGCCTGCATTTAAGTCAACGTGTAGAATATTTAATTATTTTCTTATCTAACGTTTTTGAACAAGTTTTAGAATAATGAACTAAAGATTTATGATAGGTTGAATGTTCGTATCTATATTGCATTAGTCGTCCAAATTTTCTTGAATGCCTAATTAACCTATCAAGCAATTGAAATGTTGAGTTTTTATTGTTAACGAATAAAACCAAGAAATACGCTTTTTCCAAAACAGTCCGTCTTCTATATTTGCTTTCAAATCATTCTGGTCTTTGGCTGATGTAATCGAATGAAATGGTGTTTGTTATAAACCTTACATGCATGAAATCCGAGTTCTTGTAACGGCTGGATATTTCATACTCAAGTGAAATTGACAGTATTAAATTGTTGTCACTTTCAATTTACAAATACATGAAGACGTAAATTGTAATGTTCTAAATGATACCTCAAGTTGAACGATCAAAGAATGTACTTGATTTTCTTCTTCGTATTTGTTAAAACAATTTTAATGACCGAGAAAAATTATACATTATACGGATGTTAAGAAAATTACCCGACAATATCAATTATTAGTATGTAGATAATAACCCTTAAGTGATGTCATCATGCTTAGTACTAATGCCAGGTATGTAAAAAAATAGAAAGATTAATATTTTAATGTAATTAGCAGATTTATTATATATAATGAGCAGAAAACATAATGTAAAGTAGATAAGTAACATAAAACAAAATAAATGATACTTTCGTCAGCGGCAATACATCGCATTTTAACGACTCATGCACCAAGAAAACCCATGCTTTCTTTCTTTTACAAAGCGTAAAAAAAATTATGTTAAATAATGAAATTATGTACGCGTTTTTGCATTTTGTAAAGCAATTTTTTAATGAGAATCATTAATTTTTATTAGTTAGAATACGAAATTCTGAAATTCCAGGCATAGGCTTATAAAAATGAAAGCAAAATGAAAATCATTTAACCCATAAACCCCGGGAAAGACACTTTCTGCACTTCAAAGTATTTCGTATGAAAATCAACAAAATTGAAAGGTTCATAATTAAAAAAATTAATATAGTGATTTAAATGTAAAAAAAAACGCAAAAAATTGGTTATAATTTTGGTAAAACGTTTTTTCTCATCGAAAAAGGGTTTTCGGTTACAAAATTCCATCATTAAAATGAAGAAAATAGTTGTAAAATTATTAAAAAAGTCGATTAAAAAATCCCCAAAAAATTTTTGTGTATTCGTTGACAAGTTCTAAGATATTTTTGTTCTAAGGAAATTTTTTTGAAGTCTATACAGTTTTCGACAAAATAAATTATTATTCTTGAAATCAATAAATGATTAACA
The DNA here is from genome assembly GCA_030407085.1 of Trichopria drosophilae. NCBI lineage: Eukaryota > Metazoa > Arthropoda > Insecta > Hymenoptera > Diapriidae > Trichopria > Trichopria drosophilae. The sequence goes on from CM059583.1 coordinate 55,584,225, forward strand.
ATTTTGTTGCTCAAGCACTATAAAGTTTAGCGAAAATCTGCTTAGAACAAAAATGTCTTAGAGTTAGTCACAGATGACTCTTACCTTTTTACAGGTTTTTTTAAATGAATTTTTTCAACCTTTCGATTTTTTTAATTTTTGAAAAATAACAAATTCTATTAACATATTCCTAAAAAAATGAGAATATTCTATGACAAATTCTAAGAAAGTTTTGGCTTAGAACATTCTTTTTAGGGTTTGCAGTTTTCATGAAAAAATTTGTTAAGATTTAAAAAGAAAGTTGTCACAAGAAGGTCGCCATTTTTTGTCCATGATGTTAGTTTTTTAATATTTAAAAAATATGTCTTAACACTACATCTATTTTCTTCACCGTTAGCGAAAGAATTTTGTCTCGGCAAATACTCTTTCTACGGGAAAAAAATGTTTCATAAAAAAGTATATCCAATTTTATGCGTTTTTATTAAACATTTAAATAGCTATATTTAATTTTCCAATTAAGATTGATCATTTATCTATAATTAAGAAATCTATTTTAAAATTGAGAAATATTGTCGAATTATTTTTTAGAGATTCAAAAATGGAATGTAGTTATTCAAAAGAATTATTGATTTCAGAAGACTTCTGTTCAAAGCATCTTTATTTGCTGCGTAGTAAATTATGAAAAAACCATTCAAATTATGAATTTTGAAAGTCTTTAAAGTTTTTAATTCCGAGGAAATAATTCGAGAATAATTTTGAATCATAGGAATTCTCACAAATTAAACGCTATAGGCTAAGGCCAAATCAAACAAATTCACATAGAATTTGAGTTACATATTCAAATATATTCACGCAAGAAGTGTGCAGTACATTTTTGCGTAAATTCAAGGTTTTTTGGTCATCGAATACTAAATTATTGTCAGTAGTTTCAATCGGTTTTTGATTATTAGAAAAAAATTAAATTATTAAATACTAATATTTAAATGTCGAAGTTAATTTGGTTTATTGATTTATGTAAATAAAATCTTTGTTATTAAGAAATAATATTTTACATAAATTTTTGTAAATGTGGTGCGATTTATGAAGTGAATCATAGACGAACCCTCATTAACTACAGTAATTTAGTCCTGATTATCTTGTTTTTTCCATCAATTTAGGCGACGTACCCAATTCTTGTACCTGCTCATCCCATTACCGACTCCCACTACGCTGCTCTATCCTGGGCGGTGACTAGTTAGTGCCGCCGCCGCCGCCGGTGGCACTACCAGCCCTGGGGTATATAAATCCCGGTGTGTCGGCCTCACCATCACTCGTTCTAAGTTAACTCCGATCTTTCTGTGAAAGTATAGATATTTGGGGATTCTCTTGTGCGCGAGTGTTGTTTGTATTACAAACTTTGTGTTGGTGTGCCGTAGCGTCTCGCGTGTCCGTAGGAATCCTGCAATCAGAGGTAAGCAAACCATTTAATTTTAATAACAAATGGGAAAAAGTGACATTTTCTGGGATAATATTTATCAATAATTGTTCTGTTGTTTTGAAAATGTCATTAGTAACGTTTTACATGCTTGTGGAACGACTCCAATCTATATTAGAACTTCATTTTATTATCCTAATCGGGGTTTTACAATTACATTTACTTATAATTATCAATTAATTTAATATCTGGACAATTGACAGCATCACATGGCTGTGATAATAAATACATGTGTTTCTTAAATTGCGAGTCTATAATTTCAGTTAACATTCGAAACTATTAACCGTATAAAAAATCGGACACCTTTGATTGATAGTACCAATTTATTGATTATCATCGATTCGTTACCTTTAAATCAATTTTAATAACCATTAATTACCAAGCAAAAGTGTTTATCGCTTTTTCCCATTTTCCTAATTACAGTTCAAGATGAACGGCATACCGTACTATTATAATAAAACGAATTTTTATAACTGAAATTTTTCGAAAATTAGTTCAGTTAGTTTAATTACAGACACTAGTAGGTCCGAATAAACAGGTTTAATTAGAAAGATAACCTAAATTCTAACGTACTGATTTAATAAATGATTAATCTCACCTTATACTTATGAATATTAATTTCATGAAAAATATCAGTTTCCGTCGTTCATTATAATAAAGTAGATAGCATTTCAAAAAAAAATTAACTATTTCTTTTTAACGCGTTCGAAATCTTCCTTTCATAAGAACTCGTGTTGAATAAGTACCGCTTTTTGACGAGATTTGATGTGTGTAATAAATAAATTAGAGAGAGTAGTGATTCTATTTATTTTAACAATATTGTTCAATAATTTAAATATTCATAATGAACCAAGATCAGTTTATCCATACAAAAAAAAAAGAAGGGACTTACCAGTGCCATCTTTGTATGCGACATTCTACCCAGAGGCTTCACCACCAAGTGATTCATTTGTCAAATTCAATTTGCTTTCATAATTTTTTTTTTTGTAAAATCAGTTTAGTAAAATTTTATTAGTTGTGAATTAGTAGGTGGATGTGTACTTTTCACTGAAAAAAAAATTCTACCAAACAAACGTCCAGACGGCGAAGCGAAACAAATTCGGTAATTCATATTATTTAATTTTGCATAAATTATAATCAAATCAACAATAAAAAAAATTGCCTATGATCTTGTACGTCCATACGTCCGTTCGTACGTCCCGGTTTTTTACTTCCCGAGGGAAGTATACGATTTTTCTTTATGGCCGGGAGGATAAGCGGCATCTTTCCTTCCGCTTCCGGGATCCACCTTCATAAACTGTAGGTCCCGTCGCGACTTAGTCCAACATGAGTTCCGAAAGGTCGACGTAAACTAATATTTAAAAAAAAAAAAAAAAGAGAAAAATACAGTAATTGGTAAACGACAATATTGGTAAGATATGCATGGCATAGTCTATTACAATACAAGTGCATGAAGTAAGTGTTTTGCAACTATTATTTATTAATACTTCTGCTGGCCTGTTGTCGGGGTCGAAGTTTTGAAAATGGTCATTTTCAACTTTACGTCGACCCAGGCCATAGGTCATAGTTGTAAATCATTTTCAATTTTCATACATATGTTTCATAAGCGAGCGAAGCTAGCATGGCACCACGCCAACACTAGTTTTGTCATTGCAATCCGTTTTGCTCACCGTTTTGCTATTTTTATTTTGTTTTGAAATTTATTTTAATTCGTGTGTAACGTAATCTTTTTTCCTTTTGCAGCAAAGAAGCCAATCAATCAATCATCATTTTTCCAATTTTTACAAATGGCGCATAAACATAATAATACCGATTGTTATTATTACTATTACGCCAGCTGCACGAAGGTAAGTACTCAAAAAAATGTATTTGATTTAATTTCATTATGTGCAAGCAGATAGCACATATTGTAGATTTTGCCGGGTTTTTAAGGTTACATCGGATATGTTTACTTTTGAATATAAGTTTGCAAATTTTGTGTTTGATTCATAAAATATTTTCAAGTTACTTTTTATATTTTTTAAATTTTTTTTTATTGTTTCCAATGATTTTAGGCACAATGAAATTTACACATTTTTTATGAGATAGTGGACTGTATTTTTGATGGATATGGTTTGAACCGTGTGTTCCAATGTTCTGACCCCACACTCACTTTTCGACCACCTTACATTAAATTATCGCGCATGTCAGGTAGGGTTCCCCACCTTCGCATTTATAATAATTGCCTAGCCTTATTAATAATACTTAACTACACACTTGTAAGAATACATTATTTATAATATAACACACAAATTTATTTCGCGATTACACATACTGCCCGCCTTGAACGCTTGCGCTTCAACAGACATCGACGTACGCTCTTTACTATTTACTCGCAACTGATTCGTTTTTGGAACAAGGGATAACACATATTTTTGCAATACTTCGCATGGTTTCGCCGCTCGATGTTTTTACCTTTACAACCCGTACCTTGCCGTCGGATCCCGGTATCAGTTCAATAATACGTGCATATCGCCATTGCATTGGTGGAAGAACATCATCTTTTAATAGAACCAATGCTCCGACCTGTAAATCGTTATTCAATTCCCGAGTCCATTTTTTTCTCTGTTGTAATTGAGATAAATACTCTATCGACCATCTAGACCAGAACTGTTGTTTTAATTTTGTTATCAACTGATACCGAGTTACGCGGTTTTCATTAATACTACGGAAGTCAGGTTCAGGTATTTCTGTCATTGGCTGACCAATGATGAAATGACCTGGGGTAAGCGCAGTTAAATCATTAGCATCATTTGATAAGGCTGTTAATGGTCTCGAGTTTAAACACGATTCGATTTGTGAAAACACTGTAGAAAGTTCTTCAAATGTCGATGCAGCATTCCCTACTATTTTATGAAGATGCGTCTTGGCTGATTTAACCGCCGCCTCCCAGAGTCCTCCCATGTGCGGGGAATACGCAGGAATGAACCTCCAAGTAATGCCTATATCTGTCAGGTATTGCTGAATTCGCTGTTTATGCTGTTGATTTTTCAACAAATCCGCCAATTCTTTTAATTCCCGGTTTGCGCCGACGAAGTTTCTTCCGTTATCTGAATATATGGTATGACATTTTCCTCGACGGGCAATAAACCGTTTCAAAGCATTCAGACATGACGGCGTCTCTAAACTACTAACGACCTCTAAATGAACGGCCTTTGTCGAGAAACACACAAAAACTGCTAAGTATGCTTTTGCGGTTTTATTTCGGGATACCTTGATTGTGAACGGACCGGCGTAATCAATTCCCGAAATAAAAAATGGTCGATTGGCGATGAGTCTTTCGGCCGGTAAGTCACCCATAATTTGTGAAATGCATTTAGGTTTCACGCGAAAACACGGAACACATCGTTTTAAAACTTTTCGGACAGTTTCGCGTCCATGGATAGGCCAATATTTCAATCGTATTTGTGCTAGTGTAGCTTGATTTCCTGAATGCATTTGTGAATAATGTTCATGAATGATTATTAATTCGGTAACTTTATGACTTGACGGTAGAAGTAAAGGATGTTTCTGAGAATTGGATATGACAGCGCGATTCAACCGACCTCCCACCCGAATCAATCCGAATTCATCAAAGAATGGATTTAAATCCTTCAGCTTGCCATTCAATGCGACCGGTCTCCCAGCTTTTAACGCCTGAAGTTCGAGGAAAAATGTATCTTCTTGGGTCCTCTTGATTATGCACTTTTCTGCATTATTTAGTTCATCGAGAGTCAGACAACCTTGTTTGCGCGAATTCTTTTCTTTCGCATTGTGGACAAACCGATAGCAATACGATACTACTCGTTTTAATCGCTTCCATGATGATATTCTTTGTGGTAATTCGAACCCTGATACAGTGACAGTTAAAGATGGAAAGATTTTAAGTTTTTCTTCCGGTAGCATATCTTGAGTAGTGATTTTAGTGTTTGGCCACTCTTGTTCAGGCAGTTGTAACCATTTCGGTCCATGCCACCATAGATCGGATTGTTCTAATTCATCAGGTTCGCTACCACGTGATATCAGATCGGCCGGGTTTTCCTTAGTTTTAACATATCGCCATTTCGTTCGTTCGGTGTTATTTTGGATTTCGACTACGCGGTTAGACACGAATGTCTTCCACCTGTGTGCATCACCGCGAATCCAACTTAAAGCGATCATAGAATCCGACCAGTAAATCATATCATCGATTTGTAACTCTAAGCATTCCCTTATCTTTTTGCTTACTTGCGTGATGAGTGTTGCACCACACAATTCCAATTTTGGAATCGTTTGTCGTTTAAGTGGTGCTATGCGAGATTTCGCGCATAAAAGTGACACCTGCACCTCTCCTGCACTGTCAATAGAACGTAGATAGATGCAGCCTCCATATGCTTGCTCGGAAGCATCACAGAATGCATGGAGTTCTGTTCGAATTGGCTGAGCACACAACACAAATCGTGGTATAGAAATGTTTTTAATTTGAGGTAATGTCTCTCGAAATCTGATCCATATACGATGAAGATCAGTCGGAATAGGTGCATCCCAGGAAAGATTATGTTGCCACAATTGCTGCAGTATAATCTTTGCCCGCACTGTTGTCGGACCGATCAATCCCAATGGATCAAATATTTGTCCGATAATTGATAAAATTGATCGTTTATTTGCAGCGATTGAAATTCTGTCTTCTTTAACATCATACCGAAACTGATCTGTCTTGCTATCCCAATACAATCCAAGAATTTTTCTTTCTTCATTGTTATTGAATGCCAGATTTTCCGATGATGACTGTAGAATAGAAACATCATTCGTCGCCCATTTACGAAGATGAAGTCCATACGGCGAAAGAACTTCTGAGATTTGATTTCGAAGCGTAATCACTTCCTCGATAGTTGCTCCACCTGTGAGAAGATCGTCCACGTAAAAATCACGCTTGATAATTTCACAAGCCCGAGCATACAGTGTTTGATTCTCATCGGCGATTTGATGTAGACTTCTTATGGCCGCAAATGGCGACGATGATAATCCGTAAGTTACAGTTTTCAAGCGATATTCCTGCACTGGTAAGTTTGGTGATTCACGCCATAAAATCCTTTGTAGATCTTGATCCTTTTTATCAATCCATACTTGCCTATACATTTTTTCGATATCACCTGTCAATGTATATTGATGTTGGCGAAACCGAATTACTATACAGAAAAGATCTTGTTGTATGGTAGGTCCAGTCAATAAAACATTATTCAGTGATATACCCGTTTGTGTCTTGCATGAGCCATCAAACACTACCCTTAATTTAGTCGTTGTGCTGTCATCCTTTATTACTGCATGGTGTGGTAAATAGTGTATCCGTGATGGTGAATGAGTTGTATCAGAGACCACTTCCATATGTTGCAGATGCTCATAGTCTCGCATAAATTGAATGTACTGTTCTTTCAATTGGGGTGCTTGTCTAAAACGTTTTTCCATTGAGTATAAACGACGTAGCGCTGCTTCACGGTTGTCTCCTAATTCCAATGCATCAATTCGAATAGGTAATGCCGTTATAATTTTACCGTCTTCATGTCTTCGATATGACTTTATAAAATATTCTTCACATGCTTTCTCTTCTGGAGACAATTGTTTTGGATGTGGATATTCTTCGAGTTCCCAAAATCTTTCGATTTGTTTATGAATCTCGTTAGTTGTAACACATCCACAGAACGACCGAGTCGGATTGAATCGTTTGCTATCAATTGTTACTTGCCCAGAAACAATCCATCCCAATTTTGTTTTCTGTAGTACCGGTAAATTACGTCCTAATTTAATCTGACCGCTACATAACAGATTCCAAAAAATATTCGCACCTAACAGCATATCGATATGACCGCTAGTATTAAATGCGGGATCAGCCAAAATCAGGTTTTCAGGAATTTGCAAGGCATGCCGACTTATGTTTCTATTTGGTAGTTGAGATGTAATGTGCTTCACAATCAGACAATCTAGATTAGCTTTAAATGTAGTGATTCGCGATTGCATATTAATCTTTGTTGTACCTAACACTGCACTATTTGTTAACCCAACACCACATAACGCGGCATGTTCTTGTGTTTTCTCTAACCCTAATGCATTAAATAATTGTTCTGTGATTAAATTTGGTTGAGACCCGTTGTCAAGCAATACTCTGCATTTTTGTTGATTCCCATCTTTATCACAGATATATACTAATGCAGTTGCTAATAAAGCTTGATCACTTATTTTCGTTTCATTTACTAAACTTGATTGAGCTATATTACACGAAACCTGATTTGAGCGGTTTCCCTCATTACGATACTGACACTTCGCATTACCAATTTCATCAATGTGCAATAAAGTGTTGTGCTTACCGTTGCAACGCTTGCATCCTCCTGCAGTACAGTTTTGCACTTGATGATTAGTCCGTAAACAATTACAACACATTTTGTACTTCTTAATTTCATTTCGCCTTTCTGTTATTGATAGAGCACGAAATCTCGAACAATTAAATAATTGATGAAATTCATTACAAATTGGACACTTAGGATTTGTAGAATTTACTGCTACATGTGTTTTCGGACTAATCATCATGTTTTTGTGTGTTCTCATATTGTTTAAAACTGTCTTATTACTTGAAGGTTCGTCTAAAATACTTATACGATCCTCCAAAAATTCAATGAAATCCTTCAGCGTGACATCATCCTTTCTTTTAACCGAATCGCGCCACTCTCGTTTACCCATAGCGTCTAATTTAGTTTGCAAAATGTAAACAATCAGAGTATCCCACGTATTAGCTTTCATTAATTCTAACGCACGTGTATGTTTTACCGTCTCGTCGAATAAATACAATAACGATAAATTTGATTCTCTAATATAATTACCGGAATATCTATTAATTTTTGAAAATGCATTTCGATTATCTTCTTCGTTTTCTCAAAGCGTCTTGACAATTGTTCCCATGCATTGCGGTAACTATCACCGGCCGTACCAACGGACTGAATTACGTCAGCGGCTTTACCGTCTAATGCACCTCTCAAATAGAATAATTTTTGCACATCCGATAAATTCGGATTATTGTCAACAATTGTTAAAAAGCTGTTACGAAATTCGAACCATTTTTCGAAATCCCCGTCAAATCGAATTATGTTCATTACCGGTAACTTTACGGCGTCATCTAATTGCGCTCTTCTTATATTTAATTGTTGCGTAACAGAATTTGAATTATTCGTTTGATTTAATAAATGAGCATTATTATTAGCATTTATATTTATTTCACTGTTTTCCTCTCTGTTTTCAGTTACTTTACGTGTAATATTCGGATTGTTTACTACTTCATTTACAGCTGTATCGTTAATCCCCATTGTTTCATTTCCTTTTGTTTTCTGAATAACTAACCGCCTTGCTTTCGCTACATAATTTAAATACGTTTCCTCAAATTCTTCGCGTTCGTTATCTTGAATATCAATTTCAAAATTAAGTTCAATTTCTGTTTGAATTTCATTGAATTTTTGCCAAGTTTGACTCATCGAGTCTAACCGTATTTCTAATGCTTCTATAAAATTTTCAGAGTTAAACTCGGCCACAAACTTTTGAAATCGCGTTAATTTTGATTTTTCTACGCCCCTAGCTCTTTTCAATTTCATTAATTCGTTATCCATTATTTTACTTATAATAAATTTATGATGTGTATGTATGTCGATATAATTTCCCCGTAATTTTCAATAATTCCACTGTCAATATTATTCTTAACTTTTCAACGACCTACTTTAACAGTCAACTCGATTCACGCGTCCCTTTACAATTTAAAAATAATACAACACTAAAAAACTAATTTTCAATTGTTTACTTACAAACAACGTCGTTAAATGAATTCATACACACACTCTCGATTTAATTGGAACACACTTACATCTGTGTTTCCGATACAAATTATTCGCTCACGTTGATTTTGTTGATCCTCTGTTTGATAGCTCGATTGCTGGTTTCCGTTAACGTTAAAAAATGGGCTCCTTCGTCCATGTAATTGCCTCCAGTGATGATTGATTAGATTTCACACTTGTTATGATGACCGATACCACGTGTCACTGATTCTTAATATTTGATGCTAACTTGATGATTGCTGATTCCTTATGATATCCGGTAGAATGGACCAATTTGTTTCCAATGATTTTAGGCACAATGAAATTTACACCTTTTTTATGAGATAGTGGACTGTATTTTTGATCGATATGGTTTGAACCGTGTGTTCCAATGTTCTGACCCCACACTCACTCTTTTCGACCACCTTACATTAAATTATCGCGCATGTCAGGTAGGGTTCCCCACCTTCGCATTTATAATAATTGCCTAGCCTTATTAATAATACTTAACTACACACTTGTAAGAATACATTATTTATAATATAACACACAAATTTATTTCGCGATTACACATTTATTAAATGTTAATATACGTGTCTTTTGTTACATTTTAATTGTTTAAGAAACTAACTTTTTTACGATAATTCTGTTAACTTTCTGTACAACAAGTCGCTGTATTGCTCGTGTAACGTTAGTTATTTATTCTGTTATTAGGAGAATTGCGAATATCGGCACGAACCGTCTGCATTGGGGTGTGAAACAATGTGCATCTACTGGTTAAGAGGCAATTGTCTTAATGTCCATTGCAATTTCCGACACATGGAGTTGAACAAAAATCGTAAGACGATTCCGTGCTATTGGGAAAAGCAGCCTACGGGCTGTCAAAAAGCAAATTGCCCATTTTTGCACAGGATGCCACCGATAAAACCATCATCTACGAAGACGGATGGAACCGCTGAACAAAAAACTCAGTGGTGTAACACAAGTTCTCATTCTCGTAAGTTTGTTTATACTTTGTACGTTTTAGTGTTACCTCGCATATGAAATATGCAGTCTGCTATGTGATTAAAATAAGTATCTATTCTAGTGCCTCATTTCGCACAGTATAAGTTTGTGACTTACTCTGTTACAATTAAAAAAAAAATTACTACATTCAACTAATGTGCAAAAGAACGCCTTTAAATATATTAAATCTCGCCACTATTTACTCTTATGCACTATTACGTTATGGTACAAAAGTTTATCAACGTGCCAGAATTATTTTTAAACGCTTTAAAGAATTGGCTTCTGCATGCCAATAAGAAATAAGCACAAAGCGTACAAAATTGATAAATATTGAGCAAATTTAGTACTTTTATCTCGACAAGAGAGCAAGAGAGCAAAAGAGGAAGAAAAAAAGTACAGATAAAAACGTGTTATGATGTAGTGATTGTAATATATCGATGTGCAAGCAAATGAAAATTGATACTTTTCCGTGGGTATATTTAGATTCCACTAAACTTTGATACCTCGAAAAACATAAATAACATTATTTACATTATCATGGAAATTAATACACAAAAAATGTACAATTGTACTGGTCACAGAACATGAAAATTATGATAAATCGTCCGTGAATCTAGAAGAGAACTTAACATGAGACGCAAATTATAGTTAAAAATGCAAATCGATTAATAAACGCAGTCCTCGGATGGGTTTGGTAACTCGAAATCATTCGTAGGACAAGATAAAAGCGTATGAGGTAACACATATTATAATCTTACTACGTGAATTGCAGAGGTATTAATCTAATGTTCTTATGTTTACAGATAATTACAAGGCCAAACGATTGCCATTGTCTTCTCGACAACGGTTTGCCAAGCCATTCTCTTCCAGTCGAGATAAATTTCACCTCGACAATAGAAAAACTGTCGAAACCGGACTACATCCAAAACTAGTTATTACAGATTGAAGATGATCTTCAGCTGCGATCCAGAATCCACCGCGTCCATGACTTCGGTGCCGATATTCGATAACGGCTCTTAACGCGAACGCCTTCAACCTTTTAGGATAATTAACGGTGAGCAGTCTGATGCCAAAACGGCGGAGCCAAAATATCGGGCGCCAAACCAGAGGGGGGCGGGGGTAAAATGGCTGCGACAAAAAACGGACATGAAATTTCGTGTGTGATGTTTAATTATATTTGGGCTGGTTTTTTGTCGCAGTGATATATTTGTAGATTAATCGTCATGTGAAATATTAAGTAAATCCGGCCATGCTGTATTCGAAAACATTAAAACCACTTGAAAAACAAATTTATATTGCATTATGTTTATAATTTACAATTAATACAATACATATACGACCTATCCTTAACTATTCGATGCTAAGAATATTTAATTATATACTGTATTGTCAGTCTCCGTGTTTAATTTATGGAGTATAAACAAGAAATGGATTTTCTACGATGCAACGAACCAAATCTTGATCCGCATAAAAAGGCAACTCATGATACCACGACAACGGCCATCCTTTCTTTTCCATCTCGCAAATGTTTTCGTGCGATATACTCTGCACTGCAATTTAAAAGACACATTTTAGTAATTAATGACATATTTTTTCATACAGTGTAAAATTGAACTTCTCGAAACAGTAATCAAATCTAATGGACAAAATGACAACAGTCGTTGGTCTATATACATATATACATTATTTATCAATCTCTGGTAGAAATTCTGCCCATTTTCATTGGGTTCAGTTTATTTTCAGGGCGTGTTAACTGGTTTAGAATACATTTTGGATAAAATAGTACATTACCTAACAAGGGTGTAAAGTATACTTTTACGCACGGGACGGGAACCATACGAGGCGCCGAGTGATGTGTAAAGTTCCCGACCCGTGCGTAACAGTTATACTTTACACACGTGTTAGGTATCCTATTTTTTGTATTTGCGCGCGTAAAGTGCGTGCGTAAAGTTTTGATGCCTGTTTGAGTGCGTAAAGTATAACTTTACGTAAACAATATTTCGGCACACGTTTGTGTGTGTGTGTGTGTGTAAAGTTCTTTACGCAAACGCCCTTGTATCGAAAACTACCATTTTTTCTTAAGTTTTTCTTACGCGATTACTCAACCGATTGGGGATACTCGGCAAATTAAGTCGGCAGCAGACACAAGAAGGGTGCCTTTAGGCTATCATGCACGAGCCCTTCGCAAATGGCGACGAATGGGTTAATAACATCCGGTTAGTTTAATCTAAGTACCGGACAAGTGCTGCTTAGATAGCGTATTTTCTTTGATTAAAGGTAACGATTAAACTTTTGCAACCCTGATCACCTGGTGCTTGTATTTTAGCTAATAACAAGCAAAAGTACGTAGCTTACTACTTAGATATCGTCCCCGCTTATACAGCACTATACATGGATTCTTTTAACATTTTTATCATCAAAGATTGCCACTACTGTTACACTGAAGCATTTCGAAGGTCAAATTAAAGGAATTCATTGAACTCGGAAAGCGTGATTAAGACTTAGAGGGGCTAAGTGATAACAATTATTGAAATAATAATAAAATATTAAGTTTGTATTCGATTATATAGGTACTTTACTCTATGTAATAACTTATTCAAGACCATTAAAAAGTTATCAATTTAGAATTCCTATTGGTTTCACTTAATATTTTTAATCATGGTGCTCAGCGCGGGCAGCGCTTTAATTCTTTCTTTATTTTATATGGAATCATTATACTTGCAAAGGAAAAAAGTTAGGTATAGATATTAACTTTACAATGATAAGTCGATCATGAAAATTGAATGATCAGATGGAAAGTTATGGATAAATAAACAATACCCGCTGCACAACAGATGCGTTTACCCTGTCATTTCTTTATCGAAATGATAAGATCAACAGTCATTGAAAACACCTCTAAAAAAATCATAGTGTACCAAGAATCCCAGTAGTGTAGTAGAATCCAGAATGCGACAAAGCTCTAAGTTTAAAAAAAACAGTTTTCAAAAAGTGAGATTACTCTAAAACCATCGATGATATCGCTTTTAAAAAATAAGAACCCGCAAACGGATAACCTTACATTGCCTGGAAATAAAAGTTCCTTGGGATAATCGTTGCCCTAACCAATTCGTCTTTCCGTGCGGACGTAATATGTCAGTTATTCATGAATTTTCATTTTTGGATTTCGAAAGATTGTCGAACAAAATTCTTGCCCAATAGCCCGGTAATTTTAGACAAAATTTAAGCCGAAAAAGGAAAAAATGGAAGAAGAAATATTTTTACGCAGGTAAGTTCCAAATATGTACTAGAATATTTTTTTTTTTACCTTCCAATTTCTTTACAATCTGCCAGTAGGCAATAAGTAAATTATATGTCGAGCATTACAAATAACACGTTAGGTGCTTATCCAATGATTAGTGCCTGCACAAAAGTAGTTTACAGAATATTATAACTACACTAGTATTATATATATTAAAATTCAATTTAAGTTAACACTTCAAATCTTCTGTGATCCAAGGGTTTAATTCTTTTGAGTCGTCTCTCGTCTATTTCTTCATTTAATAGATTTGTTGCCAGCTTATTTTGATGATTTTTTAGCCTTGCAATATATTTTTTGCCAAAATTGACTATTTCTTCCTTCACGGTTGGGATTTGCAAATCAGATCTTATTATTTCGTTAGTAATAAACCATGGAGCTTGTACAATTGACCTTAGTACTTTCGACTGAAATCTTTCTAGTATTTCGATATTTGATTTTGATGCAGATCCCCATAGCTGTATGTCGTATGTCTACACATGTTTCAGGATTATTTTGTACATCAGCAATTTATTTTCTAACGAAAGTTTAGAATTACGACATAGTAACCAGTAGATTCCCTGTAGTTTAAGTCTAAGTTGTTTGTTTTTTTTTTCCAAATATGCGTTCTCCATGTTAGTCTACGTTCTAAATGAATTCCCAAGTATTTCACAGAATCTGCTTGCGGTATTTCTTTACCGTTTAATTTGACGGGAGGACAGGATTCCTTACGTAAGGTAAATGTTACGTGGACCGATTTTTGTTCGTTTACTTGAATTCGCCATGTATCAAGTCATCTTTGGATCTCGTTCAAGTTTGTTTGAAGGTTTGACGTTGCTGTTTTTGGATTATTATGTGACGCCATAATGGCTGTGTCATCGGCAAACGTTGCTGTCTGCACATTGTTTGTATTTGGCAAATCTGAAGTGTATATTATAGGATGCGAGTTTGAGTCCGTGGATTAAATAAAAACACACCTTCACGAGAAAACAGACCACTCTTTTATTTTACCGATTAACTCGTCGTCTATCGCTCACAGCAGCTGCCGTCGAACTGCCCATTCCTGCCGAAAAGCGTTAGCACCCTCGATTGTTTACAATAATATATTTGTCGCGTACACATTCAAAATCCTACAATATTGTGTACAGAAGTGGGCCTAACACGCTACCTTGAGGCACTCCAGCTTCAATTTGAAGCAAATCTGTGTATTCATCTTTATGTTAACCTTGAAAGTAGCGTTCACTAATATAAGATTTTAACAAAAGAAAAAATTTGTGAGGAAGACATTTTTTTTATTTTGTATAATAAACCCTTATGCCAAACCTTATCAAAAGCTTGCTTTATATCTAAAATGACTGCCGAGCAGTATCTTTTTTCTTCCAAATCATTGTTTATTTTTCTTACAAGTCTATGTACTTGCTCAATTGTTGCATGTCCTGTACGAAAGCCAAACTGATGAGAGGGAATTATTTTTCTTTTTGTTATTTCCATAACAATTCTATCCATAAGCAATTTTTCAAATATTTTTGACATTATTGGTAAAAGACTGATTGGCCTGTATGACGTGACCAATGTCCTTTCTTTACCTGGCTTAGGAATGAGAATTATTTGCGAAACTTTCCATTCTTCTGGGCATTAATTAAGTCTGATGACTGCATTATATAAAATTGTTAAAAATCGTATTGCTTTTTCTGGTAATTCTTTAATGACTTTACCTGTAACTAGGTCGTATCCTGGTGATTTCCTTGGTCTCAGATTATTTTTTATTATTTTCTTCACTTCCTTTATAGTAAATTTTCGTATGGGTTCTTCTACATTTAACGGCTTACTTACATACAAGTCTATCTTATTTTCTTCTTCTTCTGCAATTTGCCTCGGGAAGGGTGTAAAAGTTTGACTCAGATGTTATGCAAAAACCTGTACTTTTATTTTGTTGCTTCGCGCCCACTGTCCATTTTCCTTTAATAATGGAGAATTTGTTTGTATAGGTTGATTTATATTTTTTGTTGCTTTCCAAATTGAATAGTCCGTGTTTTCATTTGGTGATAGCCCTGTTAAATATTCTTCAATCGCTTGATTTTTCTCCTTGTTTATTACTTCCTTCAGTTCTTTAATTGCGGTATTTAGTTCAGCTTTGTCTTTTGGAGAGCGAGTTATTTGCTATTTGTTTCTCTTTTTACGCTTTTCCATTATTTTAAACCTTAAAATATTTGAACAACCCATTTGAGTTGACTTGTGAGAATGCTCAGGTGTAGATTGCCAAGATGCTTCTTGTACTTTTCTTGTAAATTCGTATATTGCACATTCCAATTCTTCTCTCGTTTTTAATCTAACACTGCAGTTTAGATCTTTTGTTAATATTTGTCTAAAAAGTACCAAATTAGTCTTTGAATTATGTAACATTGGTGCTATACTGTATTTTATTACTTTAGAACTCAGTAATGCAATTAGTGGAGAATGGTCCGACGTAAGATCGAGGCAGGAATTTATTTTTAAATATTGTTTTGGTGTTTTGATCGAACTGTCGTCGGGAACGGACGTACATATTGTGTTCTCTAGTCGATGCGGCAATTATTACGCTACAAATACAGTTCGATAATACGGAATAACGCGATGTATATGCGAAGTCCACGCTTTGAAAAATTGCGCACTACGTGGAAGTGAAAACCGAAATCTAAGGTTATTACTATATACTGAAAATGTCTAAGGACAAAGTTAATAATACTATATTACGCCAATCAATGTGGCAGACAGTTGAAGAAACCAAAAATAAAACAAGGAACAGACAAAGTCCAGATGCAAAACTAAGAAGTGCTAAAAAACAGGCAATACTTAAAAATTATTGGTTAAGCAGTGCAGTGCCTACAAAAAACACTTTTGATCTTTTGAATCAAGAGGAAGAAAATGAGATACAGCAGATAAATATTAGCCAAATACAAGAATGCAGCTCCGGAAAAGAAAATAAATCCCCACCTATTTTTGTAAATGGAGTAGAAAATATATTACCGCTCAAAAATCTACTAGAAGAAATTGCAAAAGATAATTATACTTTGAAAGTTATGGCAAATAATCAAGTAAGGATTCAACCGATGAGTAGTGAGAAATACTTACCTATAATGAACGCTCTAAAAGATAAACAAACACAATGTTACACGTACCAAAGTAAACAAGACAGACGATTCAAAGTGATACTCAAAGGTATATACAATGTATACATGCAACTGCTGATATGAACGAAATAAAAGCAGAGTTAAAAGAAGCGGGTCACGTAGTACAAGTTATTTCAAATTTGTTGCACCCGAAAACAAAAAATCCAGTGCCTATGTTTTACACAGAAATGGAATCGCAGTACAATAATAAAGATATTTTCCTATTATAGTGCGCAAAGTTCGATTTTGCGCACGTATTTGCGTGTGCAAAATGCCACTTTCCCACACTTTACTGATCTTATAATTTAGCGTGCGGTAAAGAAAATTTGCGTGCGGTAATGAAGTTTTGCGTGCGGTAAAGTAGCGCTATAGGTATACAGACATGTAGAAGAGACCTGTCAAAACTTTCATTTGTTTTACTTTTCAATCGCTGTTCTTCAGTACGGAACACGATAGGTATAGGTTAATTCTATCTAAAAGAGTAATTTAATTGAAAATGTACCCTAAAACGCAAATGCGAATGAATATTTAAATACATTAAAATTTATATAAAATATTAATAACAATTAACAGTAATAACGATAATAAATAATGTGTTACATAGATATTTATAAATTTAGTCTATTTATTTCAAAAGCATTTACAAATACTGCTTTCGGTAGGGGGGGCCCCCCCCCCCGAACCCCCCCTTCTTCACCGCCCTTGCACCGCCACTTTAAATGTTGTATGTAGGTGTCGAACTTTGCGCACTTAATAGGAAAAATAGTATACGATACTCGTGCGCTGCTTAGGTGTTCCCACTCTGCGCACTTGTATCGTAATGTACTATTTCCTATTATCGTGCGCAAAGTGCCCCGTTACTGATATAGCTTAAAATGCGTGCGGGAATGTATAGAGTGTGGACACGTGTACCGAGTCGCCGAGTCTACAGTACCGTTATCGTTCGTGATTGGTTAGTTTGAGACACGATCCTTCTCGCGTGTGATTGGTTGTAATTTGAAACGAGCGCTACAGCCGCCGGCACGCGCCGGTTTTATCTTCCGTAAACTGTCAAGTTACAATAAAAATTAACCATAATAACAAATAAATGTCATATCTTTATCTTTTTTAAACTTAATTTGTGGCGAATATTGCGAATAGTACTTTCTGCTAAAATGTCAATTTTGATGTCAATTTGGAATTATTTGTATGTATTAAAGATTATGAAATCAAACTTATAAAAATATCGCCTTCTCATTTTGTAATATTCATTTCATTTAATCTTAATGGTGTTTCACTTTTTTTGTAGGGGCGCTCCGCCCCCCGAACCCCCCGTCTCCCCCCTCCTTCCATCCCCATCGTCCTTGCACGTACTCTTGAAGATGTCGAACTTTGCGCAACTCAATAGCAAAAATAGTATACGATACTCGTGCGCTGCGTAGGTGTTCCCACACTCGCTCATTTACCACCCTCGCTTAGCTCGGGCAGCAAACTCCGCTCGTGCGGGAACCACCCGCTTTGCGCACTTGTATCGTAATGTACTATTATAAGGTAAAAACACTGCTAAGTACTATAGTAAGATTTGAGCTACCTTACAAAAAGCGTGAAGTTCCGCAATGTACAAAATGTCAAAATTATGGGCATACAAAAAATTATTGTTACCAAACACCGAGATGTGTTAAATGTGCTGGTATGCACGAAACACAAAACTGCACGTGGAAAGAAAGAAGAATTGAAGTCACGTGTTGCAATTGCAATGGAAAGCATCCAGCAAACTATAAAGGATGCCTCGTACGTAAGCAGCTAATTAAGAAACTCTATCCATCTCTAACAGAAAAAAAGAGTAAGCCTAATTGATAACGAACATCAAACGGACCACCAGACTAGGCCAACATACGCTCAAAAAACAAAAAATAATCTTCAACAAACTAACACACATGTTAGTAAACAAACTATAGAGGAAGAAATAGAACCCACAAACAAATTAGAAAATATGATATTTAAACTAATGGAAAGAATTGACACCATGCTCAACCTTATTACCATGTTGATAACTAAATTAAATTAAAATGGACTATTGGCATATGGAACGCTAATGGCCTTGCACAAAAAAGCCAGGAACTTAGGTTATGTATAAAATTGCATAATACAGATATTATGCTTTTCTCCGAAACACTCTACACACTAAAAAGTTATCTCAAAATACCCAAATATGATATATATGATACACAACATCCGGATGGAACTGCACATGGAGAAACGGCTGTAATTATCAAAAATTCTATTAAACATTTTGAAAATGAAAAATATTCTAAAGAATATCTACAAGCTACCAGTGTCACAGTTAATGACTGGCATGGACCAATTACAATTGCAGCTATATACTGCCCGCCAAAACATAAAATTAAAAAGGAAGAGTATTCAGAATTTTTTATGACGTTAGGAAACCGTTTTATTGTAGGCGGAGATTATAATGCCAAACATCCCTGGTGGGGATCGAAATCACATATTCCTACTCCAAAAGGAAGGCAACTGTATTTAACCATGGTCGAAAACAATCTCTACCCGTTATCTACTGGAGAGCCTACTTACTGGCCTACTGTTCGATGGAAATCACCGGTTGTGATTGATTTTTGTGTAATAAAAGGTATACCAAAACAATATGTACTAGAATATAGAATCACGTTTTTAGACCAAAATTTAATACGGCGTCATTCCCAAAATGTAGAATTTTTTCACATTTTCTCAATTTGCAGCCGTATTTTTCATTTTTCGCTAAAAATGGTAACAAACAAATTTACGCAGAATTAAATTCTCTATCTGTTTTGTGTAAACAACTTTTGTGTAAAATAATTATTTATTACTAATAATAATAAGCACAGAAGATAAAAAAATGTGGACATTCAACCAGTTTTTTCAAATTTTTGACCATTTTTATAAAAAATAAGTTATATATTTACATAGCAAAGTTGTAGAGGACAAAATTCCGCACAAGTTTCGTATAAAACATTTTTTCGTACGACGAACGCAAAACGGCCGAGAGCACGTTAAAGACAGGTCGGGGGAGAAAGTTGCTAAACGCGGCACTGTACATTATACCTGAGGGTCGGGACAATAATAGAAAGAATTTGTCGGTCGGCCTTGAAAACATCTGCGCACATTAACGGATTTCTTCCAAATTCAGTCCTTCTCTAGCATTCGTCGCAGTAGCTTGAGAACGAAATTTCGACCATGGCAGATTGTTTTATATGTGGAATATCATGTGATATTGGTGAAGTTTCAACTGTGAAGGAAAAGGGCATGAAAAAGTTGTTGTTAGCGAGTGTTGAAAGAGGCGAAAAAGAGCACGAAGAGAAACTGAAAGAATTAAATTCCGTGACTATTCATTCGGCTTGCTGGCGTAATTATACAAAAGAAAAACTGATTTTGGCTGCTCGTCGGCGAAGCGCGCGTAGTTCGGAGCGAGCACCCTCGCCTTCATATGAAGAATCCGTATACGAAACTTTTATTTGATTGATGAAAGTTAAGGCACGTTATCACGTCAAGTGCTGTAATATTGTTTATAAAGAACAATCCCAAAAAGTAAGAGTTGGACCGTCTTCGAGTGAACTTGATGATGCAATGAATGATATATTTGAATATATTGAAAATAATTCTGATGAATGTCAGTTTACATTTTCGCATCTGATCAAACAAATAAAAAGTAATTATCAGCCCAACATAAAAACGATTAAACAACGGCTACTGTCAAAGTATGAGAACGATGTACTTATCTTTGAAAACAAAAACATTGCTCCCATTGTTTGCTTCAGGAATTTGAGTGGACACAAATTACTCGCGAAAGCGTGGTACGAATCCCAAGAATGTGATCCCAATAAAGAAAGATTAAGAGTTGTACGAGAGGCAGCTGCCATTATTGTCGAAGATATTCGGGCACAAGTTTACGAAATGATTCATATCCTCCTCCCGCACGGCCTGAAATGCACAATACTTTGCGACATTTGTAGTGTGAATTCATGCACGAATGCTCCTAATCAACTCCACGACGACGAAGAAGATGATTTCCACTTGTCTTCCGAATCAAATGATATCCATGCCGAAGAAAACGTGACAGAAGACCTCTTAGGAACGTATGATACCATATGGGAATGTGCGCCAAAAAGGCAGAAATTACAGTGACCCTATAAAATTAAAGTAACATAAAAAATGTTGCGTTCAGCGTCTTCCTGTTCGTGATAGGTTTGTCATACAAAAAAAAATGTTTCATATGAAACTTTTACGGAATTTTGTCCTCTACAACTTCGCTATTTAAATGTATAACTTATTTTTAATAAAAATGGTCGAAAATTTGAAAAAAAAAAGACACCATATTAAATTTTGGTCTAAAAACATGATTCTATATTGCAGTACATATTTGGAACCTATCTGTGTGTGTGTGTGGGTGTGTGTGCGTGCGTGTGTGTGTAAATCTTTTTTTCTGCCTCTTTTACTATAGCACAGAATTGATTCTCAATAGTATCAGTGCTGCGGTATTTTAAACGAAGTTTATCTGTCTGTTCTGGTATAAATGAGTGATACTGCAATGTACCCTGCACTGTTTTAGCTTCATTGAAGCGTTTCTCTAGTTCCAGTCCAATTTCTTTATGTGACTGTTTTTCGCTCCTTGATATCCGTTGATGATTAATCGCTATGAAGCATATACAGCGATTGTATTGTGAGTGACATCATCTGAAACAATAGCCATAGTTTCATAACATAACTTATTGTCTATCTTATAGTAACACATCACAGTATGTACTGAAGCCTGGTCATTGTTCCAGTGGAACGACTGCGCTGCATCCTGTACAACAAACGCGTAATTTTCCGAAAAATCACATTGAACGAGAGCTTCGCCGTCTAATAAATTTTCTTTTCTCCATGTTAAATATCCGGATTGTTGCTTAGCAATATAATTGTGCGTTTTAAGTGCAATTAATTTCTTGCACAATTCATCTAAAAATGTATTAAACGGAAGTTCTTTAGTTGTCATTGTTGCTCTGTCAGTACTGTTCTACTCTTTAAATTTTATGCGCTCAATTTCGCTGCACTAAATTGAGTTAGTAAAAACTCTTTAAGGTCATCAGTACCGGGACAATGTTTGCATTTATTGCAATGGCAGTCAGGTGAAGGATTACTGCACATAATGCTATTAAGACATTCTTTGTAGCTAGATAAATGTTTTTCACTATTTTTTTGTAATTAGAGGAATTTTACTGCAGTCAATCATTAATTTTACATTTTGGTGATATACGCACACACAAACTACGTGCGTTCCATTTGAACCCGCAAGAACACAGTTTTTGGGTCGCAGTTGGGCAAATTTCGAGAAACCTACGTTTACACGTGAATGTATTTCTTTAAACAATACATACAGTTCTTTCAAATTACATGAAACTAATCGTTTTTTAATTTGTTGTAGGCTGTTGTCAGGAAGTTTGATAGACACCTAATAATTTTTTCCTGGTAATTAACGACTATTGTCATCGTTTAAATAAAATGATACAACCAATTCATGTATCTCCTGAGACAGACTTCGGCCCTTTTTATTTTCGGGTTTCATCATGATACCACTAACTCCGAACTTTTCCAAATTCAGTTTTGTTTTTTTAACGAGATCACGTGAACATCCGAAGTATTTTGCAATTTTATTAACTGTCCAAGAATCAGGCGCTAATGACAAAATTTCAAATTTTTGGATCGAAGTTGTGTCAGGATGCATGAATTTGGCTTTTAATTTTTTAAGTATTTCACAAGAATCTTTGCCACATGAGGTCTTGTCATCATCTTCGAAACCCGACAGATTACTGGAATCGAATAAATCCTCATCTACTTCTGAATAATCAGAAGCATTTCCGGAGAAAGTATCACAGTTTATGAGAGATTCGTCACAGTAATTATCATCCACTATTGAATTTTCAATTAAGTTTTGTTTTTTTGGCAGGGGGAGGCAAAAAAGAATCTTAAGTGGGATTAGTTGAACAATTAGAAACATCAGAGACGACCGATAGATCTTTTTTTTTGCACAAGCTTACGTTTTACAATTGCGTCAACATCTTCACGACAAGAGCTACAAAGCAGTGAACAATTTTGGACATTTTGTAGCACTTTAATTTGTGTCGATGTCACACGGCGAAGAGAAGCCCTTTTCTTATGCTTTGCTTTTTGAAAAGGATTGCAACACCTATCTTTAAATGGCTCAGACATTATAAAACGGACTATGATTTAGAATCAGAAGTGAGATGCGGGTTAATGAAAACAAAGCTTCTTAAAATCTTATTCTAAAGCCTCAAATACGTTTTTGGTAATAATTTCAGATTTACTAAAGAATTCAAAACGCTGACAAGTTGGCCTGTTTATAGTCTCGCAGTAACTCATTTTACGAGTGAGAAATCGATAAGATGTAGCAGCGCCATAGTGAGAGCTTAAAAAAACAATGCAATGGCGGCGGTAGACGATTCTCTACATAGAAACGTTGTATACAGTTTTCGGTCATTATTTGTAGTTAGACCTTAAAATGTTTTGGTTTTGAAAAATGCATCTTGTAGAGCATTGAATTACCTTTAAAACAAATAGAAATTGTTTTATTTCGACCAAAATTGAACGAGATAATCGAGGTTGAATTTGAATAAAATAAGTCCCCTGTATTATGCAGTTTATACGTTAATCAGGGGACTTCTATTTATTTACAATCATTCAGGTCGATGTTTTTATTGTAAACAGATCCAGAGCCAAAATTTCAACTATACTGCCATAAAGGGTAGATATTAAACCTTTTTTATGAATTTTTTCAGAATTTCAAAAAGGGCCCTTCGTTCGAAAAATGTAAATTAAAAACTCTACAACGATTTTACAACATCATCCTGTAACAACAAATGAAAGTGGATATTTTCACGAGAAAGAGCATCAAAAAAACTACGAAAAACATGTATTGCATTAATTTTGAGTCCTGATACTTTTGCGTTTAAATAAATTAAACATTGCCAGAACAGAAAATTAAATTTTCCTAAATATCCTCACAACTCTTACTACAGTCGATTTTAAAATGTTTTATATGGTCAAGAATACTTCTTTTGCATCTACTAACAATACACAAATGATAAAACTAAAATTAAAAATTGTGTGAAAAAAAGAATGCCCCTCATATGGTTGTGTTATGATTCTAATAATGTTCTATTGGAACCGATTCGGTGGATATGTGGATGCAAATTCAGAAAGTATAGATGACGGTATGTTAATTCGAGAAGACCAGATTTTCAAAACGTTCTTTATTGAATGCACGGATGGGAAAATTTGTAATTAAAATTAATCATTAGCCATTACTTCAGTCAATTGTAATAGATACTTTTTAAATTACAATTAACGATAGTAATTGTAATGGGAAAACTGTGATTACAATTAAGGATAGTAATCGTAACCGGAAAACATGGGATTAAAATTAACCAGAATAATTGTAACTGGAAAAATATTGATTACATTAACTCTCGTAATTGCAATTAACGAGACTATAATTCACACTCATATGGTTATTTCCGTGTAGTAATTTTAACCCCTTGCGGCACAGCGGAACTTTGAGAGCCCACCATTTTCCTTCCCATTTTCTTTGTCTTTCAGTACCTAAAACGTCTTTTTTTCATGCGACTTTTTTGCGTATGCGTTTCACTAATATGTTAATAATTAATAATGTTTCAACGGGCTATTCACACAAATTTTTTATTATATTGTCAATATAACAAATTTAATTAAAAAAAAAACACGTTTTTTACATTAAATGCATGAGAGATAGAAGAATACAATAAACAAGGTCAAATATTCATATATAGAGGGTTTTGGGATCGCTAATCAAGATTTCACCCTCAGATTTTAAAAATTCAAAAAGGCAGATACAATATGGCGGACCAAAAGTCAAAAATGTTATGGGATCGCTGCGAAATTTAGTATCAGGGGTTTTGGAGGTAGCTGATCACGAATCTGCCTTCAGATTTTCAAAATTAAAAATGGCGGATCCCTTATAGCGGACCAAAAGTCCAAAATGTTATGCGATCGCTGCGAAATTCGGTTTTGGGGGTTTTTGAAGTCGCTGATCACGAATCTACCCTCAGATTTTCAAAATACAAAATGGCGGATCAAAAGTCCAAAACGTTATGCGATCGCTGAGAAATTTGGTTTCGGGCGGATTTCGAGGTCGCTGATCACGAATCTGCCCTCAGATTTTTAAAATTCAAAATGACGGATCCAATATGGCGGACCGAAAGTCTGAAAAGTTATGAGATCGTGGCAAAATCGGGTTTCAGGGATTTTTTTTTGGGTTGCTGATCACGAATCTTCTCTCAAATTTTCTACTTTAAAATTTTCAGGGTCTTCAAAGATCAATTTGACCTCAAATTTATAAAATTCTAAATAAAGTTTCTCATGTGAAACATAACACGTGAGAATATTTACATACGTCTATTCGTCCGTTCGTTCGTCTCACTGCATACAAATGTGATTAGCTTTTGGAATCAATACGAGGATTATTTATTAAGGAACATAGTCAAAAACATTTCAAAACACAACATTTTCTTAGAAATTGAATATTTCACAGCATTTTTAATAAGTGACAACTAAGATAAGTTAAAAATACTCGGGTGGGTTTATTATCACGCCAAGATCAGTAATTACATAGTGCCAAACGGATTCATCTTATTAAATGACAGATGCAGCGTTATCGTCTTAGATTTGATTACAGTAAGTTCTCCCTTGATGGGATGGGCAGGTTCTCGGCTCAACCTCTTAATGGGCCGCGTGAAGGATGGTATCGTTCTCTTAGGACGATTCCGTGCTATTGGGAAAAGCAGCCTACGGGCTGTCAAAAAGTAAATTGCCCATTTTTACATACGCTGCCACGGATAAGACCATCATCTACGAAGACGGATGGAACCGCTGAACAAAAAACTCAGTGGTGTAACACAAGTTCTCATTCTCGTAAGTTTGTTTATACTTTGTACGTTTTAGTGTTACCTCGCATATGAAATATGCAGTCTGCTATGTGATTAAAATAAGTATCTATTCTAGTGTCTCATTTCGCACAGTATAAGTTTGTGACTTACTCTGTTACAATTAAAAAAAAAATTACTACATTCAACTAATGTGCAAAAGAACGCCTTTAAATATATTAAATCTCGCCACTATTTACTCTTATGCACTATTACGTTATGGTACAAAAGTTTATCAACGTGCCAGAATTATTTTTAAACGCTTTAAAGAATTGGCTTCTGCATGCCAATAAGAAATAAGCACAAAGCGTACAAAATTGATAAATATTGAGCAAATTTAGTACTTTTATCTCAACAAGAGAGCAAGAGAGCAAAAGAGGAAGAAAAAAAGTACAGATAAAAACGTGTTATGATGTAGTGAGTGTAATATATCGATGTGCAAGCAAATAAAAATTGATACTTTACCGTGGGTATATTTAGATTTCACTAAACTTTGATACCTCGAAAAACATAAATAACATTATTTACATTATCATGGAAATTAATACACAAAAAATGTACAATTGTACTGGTCACAGAACGTGAAAATTATGATAAATCGTCCGTGAATCAAGAGAAAACGTAAATTATATTTAAAAATGCAAATCGATTAATAAACGCAGTCCTTTGATGGATTTGGTAACTCGAAATCATTCGTAGGACAAGATAAAAGCGTACGAGGTAACACATATTATAATCTTACTACGTGAATTGCAGAGGTATTAATCTAATATTCTTATGTTTACAGATAATTACAAGGCCAAACGATTGCCATTGTCTTCTCGACAACGGTTTGCCAAGCCATTCTCTTCCAGTCGAGATAAATTTCACCTCGACAATAGAAAAACTGTCGAAACCGGACGACATCGAAAACTAGTTATTAAAGATTGAAGATGATCTTCAACTGCGATCCAGAATCCACCGCGTCCATGACTTCGGTGCCGATATTGGATAACGGCTCTTAACGCGTTTAAGGTGATGCCAAAACGGCGGAGCCAAAATATCCGGCGCCAAACCAGAGGGAGGGGGGGGGAGGCAAAATGGCTGCAACAAAAAACTGACATGAATTTTCGTGTGTGATGTTTAATTATATTTGGGCTGGTTTTTTGTCGCAGTGATATATTTGTAGATTAATCGTCATATGAAATAAAGAAGTAAATCCGGCCATGCTGTATTCGAAAACCTTAAAACTACTTGAAAAACAAATTTATATTGCATTATGTTTATAATTTACAACTATATTTACAATTAATACAATACATATATGACCTATCCTTAACTATTCGATGCTAAGAATATTTAATTATAAACTGTATTGTCAGTCTCTGTGTTTTAATCGAGTATAAACAAGAAATGGATTTTCTACGATGCAACGAGCCAAATCTTGATCCGCATAAAAAGGCAACTCATGATACCACGACAACGGCCATGCTTTCTTTTCCATCTCACAAATGTTTTCGTGCGATATACTCTCCACTGCAATTTAAAAGAGACACATTTTAGTAATTAATGACATATTTTTCATACAGTGTAAAATTGAACTTCTCGAAACAGTAATCAAATCTAATAGACAAAATTACAACAGTCGTTGGTCGATATACATATATACATTATTTATCAATCTCTGGTAGAAATTCTACCCAATTTCATTGGGTTCAGTTTATTTTCAGGGCATGTTAACTGGTTGGATAAAAATTACATTTTCGATATACTATATGCGTAAAATACGATTTTACGCACTACTGCTGACCGGGGCTCTCTCATGCTGCCCGGATGTGCCTGGCACTCGCGCGCCGCGGTCATCACACGTTCGTAACATCATATTTGACCCACAAAAAACGGCGCACAAATTTTACTCATAGTATATCGAAAAATAACGTTCGACACGCGTGCGTAAGAATTCGATTTTACGCACCGGCCTATCTAATCGCATGTTAAATACGGTGCGTAAAATCGTATTTTCGAAAAATACTATTTTTTCGAAATGCGTAGTATCGAAAAATACTATTTTTTTTTAAGTTTTTCTCACACGATTACTCAACTGATTGGGGATACTCGGCAAATTAAGTCGGCAGCAGACACAAGAAGGGTGCCTTTAGGCAAATGGCGACGAATGGGTTAATAGCATCCGGTTAGTTTAATCTAAGCACCGGACAAGTGCAGCTTAGATAGCGTATTTTCTTTGATTAAAGGTAACGATTAAACTTTTGCAACCCTGATCACCTGGTGCATGTATTTTAGCTAATAACAAGCAAAGGTACGTAGCTTACTACTTAGATATCGTCCCCGCTTATACAGCACTATACATGGATTCTTTTAACATTTTTATCATCAAAGATTGCCACTACTGTTACACTGAAGCATTTCGAAGGTCACATTAAAGGAATTCATTGAACTCGGAAAGCGTGATTAGGACTTAGAGGGGCTAAGTGATAACAATTATTGAAATAATAATAAAACATTAAGTTTGTATTCGATTATATACTTTACTCTATGTAATAATTTATTCAAGACCATTAAAAAGTTATCAATTTAGAATTCCTATTGGTTTCACTTAATATTTTTAATCTTGGTGCGCAGCGCGAGCACCGTTTTAATTCTTTCTTTATTTTATATGGAATCATTATACTTGCAAAGGAAAAAGTTAGGTATAGATATTAACTTTACAATGGTAGGTCGATCATGAAAATTGAATGATCCGATGGAAAGTTATGGATAAATAAACAATACCCGCTGCACAACAGATTCGTTTTCTTTATCGAAATGATAAGATCAACAGTCATTGAAAACATCTCTAAAAAAATCATAGTGTACCAAGA
Organism: Trichopria drosophilae; assembly: GCA_030407085.1. Classification (NCBI taxonomy): domain Eukaryota; kingdom Metazoa; phylum Arthropoda; class Insecta; order Hymenoptera; family Diapriidae; genus Trichopria; species Trichopria drosophilae. Next base: position 55,612,801 of record CM059583.1, read on the forward strand.
ATCCGAGTAGTGTAGTAGAATCCACAATGCGACAAAGCTCTAAGTTTAAAAAAACAGTTTTCAAAAAATGAGAGTACTCTAAAACCATCGATGATATCGCTTTTAAAAAATAAGTTGCTCTCGTAAGAAGAACCCGCAAACGGATAACATTACATTGCCTGGAAATAAAAGTTCCTTGGGATAATCGTTGCCCTAACCATTTCGTCTTTCCGTGCGGACGTAATATGCCAGTTATTCATGAATTTTCATTTTTGGATTTCGAAAGATTGTCGAAAAAAATTCTTGTCCAACGAAACTACACTGAGAGATGTTAGTTCACATTTAACCAATTCAGTGGTAGCTGTTTAAAAAAAAAAGTGCCAGAAGTGGTACAGCCCTGTACTTAAGATATCGAAAAACGGTGAAACACGGGTTCCATTTTTTCCTAAAATATATCATTTAACATTTCATTAATCATTTAAAAAATCAAGTAATATTTCACATTTATGTCGGCCATCTTGGATCCACCATTTTGAATTTACAAAATCTGACTTCAAATTCGTAATCAGCGAACCAAAAAATTCCCGAGTACCAACTTTCATCAAAATCAAGTAAATTTTTTACATTCATGTCGGCCATCTTGGAACCGACATTTTGAATTTTCAAAATCTGATTTCAGATTTATAATCAGCGGCCGCGAAAACCCCCGAGAACCCATTTTCATAAAGTTTGGGTAATTTTTCGCATTTCGGTCGGCTATCTTGGATCCGCCATTTTGAATTTTTAAAATCTAACTTCATATTCGTAATCAGCGACCCCGAAAACCCCCGAGTAACAATTTTCAGCTGTTTTCCGTATAAAGAAAAATGTGCGCCGCACATTTTAATAAATTTAGCAAATTTCCAGCCGCCATATTGGATCCGCCATTTTGAATTTTCTTATTTTGACGACAGATTCGGATTCAGCGACCCAAAATATCTTGGTATACGAAGTTTGATGCAAATTCATTAAGAATTGTAAAAGCTATTGCAAAATGTACACATATGATCCATTACCACGTTTTGTCAATAATTTTTTTTGTACATATATGATCCATTACCACTGAAGTGGTTAATGTAATAGCTTCATGCATAGTAAAGCTAACAGAATTGAGATTTTGATCTTAAGGTAAGATACTCTATCCTGAAATTACCGTAATTTGAGATTCGGTTAAATTTGTAATGTTAATATAAGAATTTTAAATATTAATTTTGGCATCGTTATGTGCCACATTAAACGCATAAAGTTTCACCGAAACAGAGATAAACATACACATGCGCAGATACTCAATTCTCTACGAATTTTTCGACGCATTGTTGATATCCGCAGTTCAGACGACAGAGTTTAATGTATGCTTTATTAACAGTTAAGGAACGCTCCTTGAATGTTAAAATATATGAGTTAATATACAATAATAATGCTGACGTACTGGAAAGTGCTGGTATTTTCATGTCAAAGTTACCTGTCGTCTTTGACTTTACAGTTACTGTTATAACTTTACATTTAATGTAAGAGCCTTGAAATTAGCTTACATTAAATATTAGTAACTAAAGTTCTCTCAATGTATAACGTTCTCCGTCCAAACTTTTAAAACATAACGTGGTAAACCTTCGGAAAGACTACGTCACCCGGAAAAAAAGTTATTAACATATTTTCCGACGTATTTTTGGTCACTGAACACGAATCTGAAGACAAAATTTGTCGCTCGGCTGAATCTTAGCTGCTGTATTGACAAAACATCGAAAAAACGCCATTTTTTCGGGCTTTTGCATTTATCATGAGAACTTGAAATCGCATGAAAAAATGTTTAGAACAAAAAATGTAGAGCTCGAAATTATCTACAAAAAAGGTTGTATACATATTCTTCGTAAAATCAAAAGTAACGCTGTTCTTGAAGGTTGAATATGAGAATAATTGACTTGGCGGGTTCTCAGCATAATGCCAACGCTCGGCTTCCTACTGGAGGGGCCTGTGCTACACACATAAACACATAAATATGTGTATATTCTTTTCTCCATTGGACCTTCACATGACTTGGAGTTTAACATTTTGCAAACAAATGGATATATATTTGTTTCGTATCTTTCTGTCAGACTTTATCGTTATTACCTTGAGATGGGCTTAAAATATCCCATTGAAATGACCGTAAAATAACGATGAAATGTTATGCAGATGTTCTTTTAGAGTAAAAAAAAAATTCATATTCGGACTCAGCAACCGTGAAAACCTAAGTATGAACTCTGGCAGATTTTTTGGCGGGCTTTTCTCAAACTCACCTTTAAATGCTCTTGACAATGACGTTACGGAAACAAACGGACCTCAGATTCGGATTCGGAAACACCAAAAACATATATATGAATTTTTGCAGACTTTTTGGCGAAGTTTGCTTAATTTGACTTTCGAATGCCCTTGACCCTGACGTGATGGAGGCAAGTGTCGATTTTCTTTTATTTTTCCATTAATCTACATAGATACAGCTCTCATTAAAAAAAAAATGATTGCGATATGCGTTACACATGGAAAGTTATGTAAAAACTGAAAAATTTTGATAATATTCCTGACAAGAACGAATCAAACAAGATCATACAAGATCTCAGTCAGATGAGAATGTATATCAGTTGATCTGATAAGATCAAATATCTATAACTAATTCCCTTAAGATCTGCTCATATCTCGGAATTGAACGTTTACAATCACACTATACGGAATGTATTTTAGTAGATATGAAGAGATCTGACAATATACATTCGACGATCTAGCATAAAAAAAGAAAATGTAAAATGCAACTTTCTAATTATAAAACTGTTACGGACAGAATCGATGTTTTATCGACTGCGGTACCCGGCGTAGGTTTTTTCCCACAAAGGTGGTTTTCCCTACGCCATTGCACACCCGAATGGGGGGTACCTCTAAAAATGAAGCTGGCCTGTTAGGTAAATTATGTAAAAGGCCCTTCGAAATGGTGACGATCTCGATAAAAGTATTTGTATTTCGAATAGTATAATCGATATATATAATATGACGCTGTAGTCTATTTAAACGTTCGAGAAATTGAAAGATCGAACTAAGATGTGAAAAAGTGACGATCGGATTGAGAGAGAACGTTTCGGAACGTCGTCGGGTTAGGTTAGGAAGTCCGCGCCGCGATCGGATCGTCACCGGAACTGATCGGAATAAATATTTGATACTTTCGTGTGGCCGATCAAACCGCGTGTTTTATTTAAAGCCCTTCTACCAGTTGTTTACAAAAACCTCTTCAGAGGTTGAAAAAGCTTCAGCAGAAAAGCAATAAACTGGAAATGTCGACGTCATCTACCAGAGTGTACGACAAAAAATATTGAGGTATTTAAAGCTACGAAGCCAAAGTCATCTCAACCAAACCAAACCGGGTGGGAAATTTGTTAAGTTTTAAATATAGGAGTAACAAAATCGTCACTCGGGCAACAAATTAGCAACAAACAGGCAACAAATTATCAACAAACAAGCAATCATTTATCCAACAGGTTTGTATTGGTTTCGATATCTGTGTATGTTTTGACATTTGTTAGTAATTGGTATGCGGTCAGAAATAGGTGCAATGTTGTTTAGATCAATTTTTTCTTGGAGCAACAAATGAGCAACAAATTCCTATGCTTTTATTTTTTTTACTTTATCCCGTCTATACTGTTTTTTATCCTGGGTTGGGTAGCTTTTTCTTAAGCCAGTCAACCCTAGGTTTTTTTAAAAAATATAGGAGCAACAATATCGTCACTAGGGCAACAAATTAGCAACAAAAATGCAACAAATTTCCCACCCAGTTTGGTTTGGTTTAGATGACTTTGGCTTTGTAGCTTTAAGTACCTCTAATATTGGTTATTTTTTATAATCGCTTACTAAATTCCAATACTGTTGTAATATTTTGTCGCGATTATATGCGTATATTTTACATCCCGATATTTAGATTTTGTTGAATTCAACTATTTTTAGCAAATCAAATATCCCAAAAAACTTACACCGAACCATAAATCGGCTATTGGCTGGACTTCCATATTGTTGTCTGTGATCTACAAAAATGATAGCAGTATTATACCAATATTGGAGCAGTATAATTATTAACAAATGCCACCATTGATGCGACCATCCAACATAATCCACAAACCCTGAAAACGTAAATAAATTTTAATAACTACATAACAAGTCCTATTTATATTTAGCTATTCTTAAGAACATTAGTCTTAAATACACGTGTTTCAAAATATACGTATCATTCTTTCCGTAAATCCATGCTATTATTACTCTAATAAGAAAACAGTGTATACAAAAATTGGGTGCACTTTTCGGTCAAAAGTTTAAGTTCCCTTTCTGATTTGTTTTGATTAGCAAATCAAGGAATAATAGACTTTTTTCCAACAATTTTAGTCGTTCCTGGAAAATTTAGGTGATTACAATGTCGAACAGGACGAAACATTTCACCAAGATCTTAGTAAAATGGGGTATCGGTATCAAGGCAGATGAGATGTAAATACCTTAGCCGATTACTGCGGTCTTTAATACAAGATTGATATTTGCTCACATTTAATAACAAAATTGTCGGATAATATAAGAAAGAGTAGCAATCCTGCGCTAAGTAGCAGTATGTATTTAAAATATATTTAGTTTAAAGTTTACTTTATTACGTAAATATTTAAATTGTTTTAAATTTGCAATTTGATAGTATTTAGCAGACACTATCTGGTGAAAAGATACCGTATATGGATTGAGCGATCTCAAAAACATACGGATATAATAGTTTAAATTGATATCATATTGATTCCTTATATTTCACATTTGACAAAACTCGACTGTGATCTGTCACGATCTAACGGACATCGAATTCAGATTCAGCCACTACAAAAACGAATAAATATAATAGCTCACTGTGATAATTGGTTCCATACATTTGGCCTCCAATAACCATTAACCTACACCTTACGAAGTCAAACAGACACCAGATTCGGATTCAGCGACCCAAAATATATTCAGCTATTATGGTCTGGCCTTCGGACCTCTTACTTCTTTTTGAGAGGGTTATGAAATCAATATATTTCATTTCTTTTTGTCTTTGTTTGGTTAAAATGTAATTTAGCACAATTTTGAAATGTAATTGAGATCATTGTCCGTCTAAAAAGCAAACCAGTTTTTTCAAGTAAAAAACATGATGTCTCTAAACATTATGGTACGCTTTGCATCTATCATGATATCTTTCACAGCCCTTCACATAAATAATATACGTACGGCTTATGAAGTACGTCGCTGTGACTTAATATTAATAGTATCCGGGCTCCCGAAAACTCCAAACCAGGATCTTATATCTTATTGCAATTGCGCCAAAATTGCAAGTACACTTGATGCTATCATGGACGTCAAAGATGTCATTGCAGCTTATCGTATTCCGCGGTTGGCTACTACTTCCACATTATCTGCGTCATTGAAGTCTACTAAATAGTCTTGCGCACCGTTTTATACTCTGATGTGTTGTTAGTTGCCTCTTTACTGAAATCCCGCGTATTTGTAAACGAATCTCTTCCAAGCGTACATTAAGTATTTTGAAAAATGCACGCGTCTTGGAAAAAAACGACCACAACAAACGTGTTTATGTCTATCGCGGAATTGTTAATTTTCGACCTATGTCTGGATTTTGCCATTACTTGCGAAGATAAGCTCAAACAGCTCACCAAATTAACGACTATCTCGCAGTCTTTTGATAGGTGCGTCTAATGCTACACGTTCCACCCATAGTCGGTTAAGATCTTGTGCTTATGCCTTTATGAAATTATGGTTGGTGCCACAAATAAATTCAACCATTTCAAATCTTATTACGCTAAACATTTTTATCCTGTCATACTACTAACCATGGTTTCATACGTCTTCCCTCGACGATCAGTTTAGGCTTACGAATTACCAGCTTATCCGTAATGATCGTATACACAAGAAATGTGCGGTGTAGCAATGCACATACACAGAACGATTAAATATAAAATTCTCGAGCGATCTCAAATTTGAAATTTGCTAGATAACTCGCTTGAATATATAATTACTGAACTTCTAGCGACTCCTCTTCTGGTCAGCGCATTTTGCTATGTGTTGTCTGTATACCAACCAAGAAAGCATTATTAGATTAACTTTCCAAAGATATTCTTGCAATTATTCCAACATTATTATCATGGGTGATTTTCTTACCGACCTAAATCGAAACTACTCTGATTCTGCATATCTCAGACATCTTGCAACTGCGAATGACCTACAAATTGTAAGTTACTAGCCCATGAATCACACAGTCCATAATTAATATAATTCTTCCAACATAATCTCGAATTTATCTATGGCCACGATGTAATAGATACCTAATACAAAGTCGAGGCGAACGTTTCAGACCATCGCCCATATCATGTCGCGACTTCAGGTTCTTTAATCGTTCTCTGCTGCTCAATGATCTACAAGAATGGAATTGGAGCAAGTTCGCCGTCCCCTGTCCAGGGTCCAATGTTCACTTGCTCGCAAACACACTTGATAAATATTTACTTGATTGTTTTAACATACTATCTTACTATCCTCGATATTGATTCCATTCCTCCAATAGTTATCAATAACACCACCTTACCATATGTAGAATCTGCCATATATTTGGGCCTTAAAATGGACCGTACTCTATCTTAGAAGAAACATCTTCCCCAACTATCTAAATGGGTGTTCTTTACCTTATGTCAACTTAGCCAAAACCGAGTGTTGTTATTTGTTGGTGTCCATGAAATACTGTTAAAAACACTGGTTTTGCCCAACCTCGTCTATCGTTATGCTGTATATAACGACATCAACATCTTGCAGAAAATCAAAGTACAAAGGATTGTCATTGCGGGCATTCGATTTATCTGCGCCGAGATGAGCATATTACACCGTACCGTGAAAAACTACATTGGCTCACAACCTCATCACGTCAGCTATATTTTATAGGTATCATCACCTTCCACATCAGCACTACTGGTGTACCAAAACATCTTTTCGATTTCTCCCAGTGGCGAAATTAAGTCACCAATCGAACAACAATACCCAGTTCCACCTTCTAGTCTTGTGCGGAGTGATTTTCTCATTCTTTTACAATAACATCGAAAAGACTCTAGAATGCTTTGCTTCCCAACATCCATGCAAGCAACGCTGTGGGATTAATCAAATCAAAGGAAATCTTTCGTTTTTGCTACTATCCAACCTGTTAAAAAAGTAAAGAAAATTAACACAAAAAATATAGTCGAATAATATTTCTGTAGTAGAAGGGGATCCCTCCCAGTTCCATGATGTGCGTTGGTCTTGCTAGCGCCCGGCAATGTGCAGTCAGAGCTGGGACGCCAGGGGGTTCACATCGCAACTTGGTGAGTTAATGAGATACATATAATTAAACCATTGTTCCCTTACATAGGAGGTGTTTCAACCAGAGCACCCACGCTTTTTCACAGCGCCCTGCGGGGCTCATATAGGTGGTAATGACTAATAAATTACTTCTCCTTACAATAATGTAATCGCGTGCGAGGTATCTCAACCTGAGCACCCAGGATTTTGCACAGTGCCCTGCCGGGCTGATATATACGATAATAAGTAATAAATTACTTTTTGTAATAGTGTGCGTAAAATTCGATTTTACGCATTGTTTTTAGTGCGTAAAATGCGATTTCACGCACCGGTATGTGTAAAATGAAACCAGTGCGTAAAATAAACACTATGCGTAAAATGATTTCCCACGGATAAATCAATAATAAACTAACTTTGAACCAATGTTTACAATAACAAGTGTCCCCAATAATAATAATTCTCTGAGAGGTGAACGTATTGTTTACTTCTGTGAGAGGTGAACGTATTGTTTACGAAATCAGTCTCGTTCTTCAAATCAAAGAGTGAACACGCGTCTCGTTGTGTGAAAAAATTATGGAGAACTCTACAGAGATTGGTGACGATAATTATATACCGCCCGATATACTGCAAACGGCTGAGGACGTTTTGTCGGATTTACTCCCGGAAAAATCTAAATTTATTTATCAAAAATGTTATTCAAATTTCGAACAGTGGCAAGAAAGCAAAAATACGACCTCGTGTGACGAAATGGTGCTACTAGCTTATTTCCATGAAATGTCAAAAACTACAAATTCAGCTACAATGTGGTCCAAGTTCTCGATGTTAAAGTCTGTGCTACAAACTAAAAAAAACGTCGATATGAAAAATTACCATAAATTACATGCTTTCTTAAAAAAGAAACACACAGATTATAAGCCAAAAAAGTCAAACATTTTATCACCGGAAGATATATTTAAATTTCTAAATGAAGCTCCAGATGACAGATTTTTACACATGAAGGTAAGCGTATATTTATAATATTATTTTATTATTAAAACAAGCAGTATTATTGAATATTGTTATTTACAAATTTGATTAGAGATTTATTTACAAAAATTATTATTTACAAATTTATTTACAAAAATTATTATTATTTACAAATTTATTTATAAATATTATCGTTATGTACAAATTTTATTTTGTACAAATATGACACATACACAGTTAAACACAAACATACTTGAATGTTATGTACAGGTTGCTTTGATTTTTGGAATCAGTGGGGCGTGCCGAAGAGATGAATTGTATAACATGACAACAAATGACGTCAAAGCATACGAGTCTTACATTGTTGTATCGATTCCAAATACGAAAACGCACATATCGCGAACATTTACCATTGAAGGACCGTATGTTAATACAATTAAAAACTATATTAATCTGAAACCTAAGAATCCTACGACGAACAAATTTTTTCTATGTTATCGAGACGGCAGGTGTATTAACCAAGTTATTGGTATTAATAAAATCGGCTCAATACCGCAAGAAATTGCATCTTACTTAGAATTACCCGATTCTAAGCAATATACTGGCCACAGCTACCGTCGGACATCAGCAACATTGCTTGCCAATGCAGGAGCCAGCATGACCACTCTCAAACGCCATGGAGGATGGCGTTCGTCAACGGTGGCTGAAGGATACATTGAAGATTCCATTAAAAACAAAAGAAAAATATCCAACCAAATAATACAACAAATCGACGAACATTCAAACAAAAGCGACGACACTGATGAAACACCAACAAAGAAATCCAAATTAGATAACGAAAATGAACCTTCAACATCAAACAATACAAATGTGACAGTCAATGTGGACAAAATATGTAATATTCAATAATAATTTATCTTCTTCAAATCACTTAAAAAAAAAATTATGTTTTCGTTATCAGTAAACAAGCTGTAATATTTACTTTTCTTCTTATTAAGATTTACATAAACAATGAGATATTTTGTTTATTTACTATTTTTCCAATAATAACAAATAGCGTTAATTTCAATACATATTACATTTACATTAATAATGTACATTATTAAATTTATTTCAATAAATATTTACTATTTCAATTAACAAATTTCTCCAAATTATTTATTAGAAAGTAACCATCCATGAAAATGTAAATGAAGAAATCATATATATATATATATATATATATGTATAATTCGATGTATATAAAATTTTAATGTTAATTTCATAAAACTTGTTTATTTACATCATCATATAGTACTAATATATAATTTATTAATCGGGGGGCTCCGCCCCCCGAACCCCCCCTCCCCCCCCCTCCCACCCTTCCCTGTATACCCATGGACTTACAGCAATCATGCCAATCACGATACCTAATAACCATTGCATATATTCTTCAGCTCATGATTACGAATTTTACGCACACTATTACAAAAAATAATGTATGGAACACGTGCGTAAGTTTCACGCTCTCGTACTGACCGCGCGACACTCGTGGCCGGCTTCGCCGGCCACTCGTGCGCCGGTCAGTACTCGATGCGTGAAATCGCATTTTACGCACTAGTTGCATAAAATACTATTTCGATATACTATGCGTAAAATTTGATTTTACGCACCGTATTTAGTGCGTAAAATACGATTTTACGCACTACTGCTGACCGGGGCTCTCTCGTGCTGCCCGGCGCAGCCGGGCACTCGTGCGCCGCGGTCATCACACGTAACATCATATTTGACCCACAAAAAACGGCGCACAAATTTTACGCCTAGTATATCGAAAAATATCGTTCGATACGCGTGCGTGAGAATTCGATTTTACACACCGGCCTATTTAATCACATGTATCGAAAAATACTACTTCCTTACAGTAGTTTAACCTTCCTGTGCACCAGTTTTTCTTTTCCCATAAGGGAACATTGTAGTTTGGACGAGTATACTGGTCCTGGCGCACAGGGGGGTTAATTTTCCCTCACATGGGAAGTGTCTCAATCGGAGCACCCACGCTTTTGCTCACTGCCCTGCCGGACTATTATATAATGTTTGTTGAGTAATAAACTACATGTCCTTGGGGTAATTTAATGTTCCCTTACATAGGAGGTGACTCAACCGGAGCACCCACGCCTTAGCATATTACCCTGTCAGGCTTAATAGCAAATTACAATAATAGATTAGGGTCTGAAACGTGGACATTTGATGAAAAACTATAGGGTAATTTTTTTGCCCGAGGTGACCAAATTCAATACTTCGTCCAGACGTAAGGTCTGGGTCGAAGTAATTAATTATGGTTAATTATCTCCTGTCGCCGTTCCCTAAAATTGCAGGTGGCTAGACTAGCGCACCCACGCCAGTGTATGTTGTGCTTTATTCTTTAGTCCTTTAAGTCAATGGTCCCTAAAATGGGAGATGTCTCTCTACGAGCATCCACGCGCATGTTTTCGGCCCTTCCGGGCTGGTATACGTATAGTGACTATGAACAAAAGGAATGTATATTATTGGATAAGGAATATGTTGGTCCCTGCAATTGGAGGCGTCTGCTACTGCAGCGCTACCGTCTTAGTCGAAGGAGATCGTGACCCCTGCAATGGGAAGCGTCTGCTACCGCAGCGCTACCGCCTTAGTCGAGGAAGTTCTTGGCCCCTGCAATAGGAGGCGTCTGCTATTACATGTCGGTTGTAGCATCAGAACGGTGCAAGTATGAGAGAACCACCCGCTGCTGGAAGTCATCTTACGAGCCACTACCATACGATACCTCAATCGGATATAACCACTTCCCCCCTGTCAAGCAGTATGGCCACTAGGAAAGAGATTCAATGGCATTCAATTCCACTGGTTTATCTGACGACCTAGGCTAATACAAGCCATGATATAAGAAACAAAGTATACCAAAGACCGAGTGCGCAGTAGGCTGCTAGTGAATATAACCAATCGCAGATTTCGAGAAATCATAAAATTCCCATTCTCGAACTCTGCAATTGGTTGAAAACAGGAAAACCATTCCCTAGCATGCGCTTTAATATACCTTGTTACTTATACCACGATGTAAGCTTGCCGCGTCCCCCTTATGTCATGATCGTATGACCACCATCCTAAGCACCGAATTCAAGAATGGTGCAACAACCTAGCCAGGTATACTTTTCTTCTCCTTTGTTATATTTCTTGATGTGCATTTCTTGTCTTGTTTTACCACAACCCACTGTTCAATATTGCTCGAGGTAATGGTAAGCTGCACTATACAAGTGCTATTGTTATTGTTGTTGTTATTGTTATTATTATCATTTTAATAATAACTTAAACAACAACATTGGTTTCTCGGCCGGGGAACAAAGTTCCGAAAATCAACATACCGAAAACCCAAAATTTCGATATAGCATGGATTCAGCGTAATTTTTTTCACTTTGTCTTTGAAAATTTGGCAAAAAGAAAGCAAATTAAAATACTTTGGACTCACGCAATATCGAAATTTTAGCCTTTCGGCGTTTTGATTTTCGGAACTTTGTTCCCCGGCCGGTTTCTCATGTCGCTCAATCTGTTCGAAAAATGAGAATTTTTTTTGCTTAAATCTCTACCAGATTAGCGTGAAATGTCACTGCAACCACGCCTCAAACCATGAGGTAATGTGATTGCAGTGTCGGTACTGAGTTCAATTCAGCGCGCAGAAAATTGTGTACACGGGGACTCGAACCCAGAACCTTCAAAGCCGTTCAAGTTACGAAACAAAGCGGACGCCTTAGCCATCGTAACCAACTCGCACTCTTTATTATTATTATTATTATTATGTTATCTCAGTCCGTTTTTACTGGCACTCACATACCTTTATGCATATTATATATGTTTTTGCGAATGGCATCGCTCGTAATCGCTAACTTTGTAATCGTGCCAGGCGTCTTAATGTCTTTTATATCCTATTTTACTGTAGGGGAAGAGCTCCGGTTGTGGGCATCCTTTGGTTTTTAATGAATAATTTTTAACAACATTTATATTATGCAGATATATGTGTATCAGTGGAAAGCTAGATACCTTAGCTAACTCCTGTAAAAGAATTAAATTGATTCCTTGTAAAAGAAGAATTTTATCATACATTTAGTGAAGTGACGATTTTTTACACAAAAAATATTTGTACCCGGTTGTGGGCATCCTTGAAAAATCTGATGAAAATGGAAAAATATGAAAGAAAACCACCAGAAATAATAAGAAAATAAACATTTATTTATTTTAAAGTCTCGGCTGACAAAAAGAACACAACACATTTTCACATTAGTCATTCACTAATCTTTCAAATCAGAATCACAATTCGGGCATGTTCAGCGCACTTCAAATGCACCTCTCGACAACATTCATTGTATTCAATTCATTAATAATTCATCAAAGTAATATAAGAACGTTAGGTCAATGTAAACAACGATAGCGCTACGTTTCTAAACCAAACAGGCATTAAATGAGAGAAAACAAGGGTGCCCACCACCGATTACATGAAAGTGTCCATAACCGGCAGTGATTATTTAAAACGCCAATAAATTATGTGATTAAAAAATGTTTATTAAAATCGACATCAAATCACAAAATATAATGATCACACTGTACAAAAAATTAAATACTTACCGCTTTGAAACAATTCATAATGATTTATATCACTTTGAAAACAATTACTTTTCTGTTTATTTATTTCAGCTCAGTTTTATTATGCTCGCTGCTACGACGGAAATATATATTATTCTTACGTAACACGAAAGCTGCGTAATGTCAACACAAGTTTTACAATACTCAGTTCAGTGCCGTATTCTTCTTGACCCAATTTGCGAGGAGGTGCCCACAACCGGACAGTGCCCATAACCGGCGCACTTCCCCTATTTAAGTTTATAATAATCTTTTTATTTATTAGTATATAAGTCTAAGAAATAGTTAAGTTATTTTGAATGATCTGTGCAATGGTTGGCAAAAGAGGTTTCCCCTCAAGCCATAATAAAAATAATTGAATTGAATTGAAATTATTTCAATATTCACAAGATTCCTAAATTTTGGGCAGCAAAGCATCTTCAAATGAGAACGGATCCTCCACTAGTTTTTATAGGTGAAGTAAATTCGTCGACTTAACCGCAGAGATATTGCGAATCTCGTACATTTCTTAATTTTTATGTCATTTGTGACCAGGTAGAAAAAGACTCACAAACCTTTTTTTTCCAATTTTAGATGAAACACCTGAATTTGCTTATTTGAACCCGATATATTAATAAAATAATTAATAATTTGTTTACATTCAATCCCTCACACTAATATACCCCTATTTTAAACTGCAATACTTTAATTGTATATTATGTAACAAGTGCGCAAAGTGCATTTTACTTAGTGCATAGCCAGTGATGAGTGAGACGCTGTCGCGCGAGTGAGATGAAGTTGGGCATGCGTTGCTTACGATATTTTATGCAATTCTACATTGTGCAACGTGTTAATTTGCGCCGGAAAATTTCAATGCGCAAAGAAAATTTTGCCGCAAATGTGCGAAAGCTATAGGCAAAGTAATATTACCGCACGCAGTAATATTTACTTTGCGCACTGCTTCGGCACTAGTGCGGTAAAATTTACTTTGCGCATCGAATTTTAGTGCGCAAATTCTCCATTTACACACAGAATTGCATAAATATATAAAACTATCGGCGAATGAAGACAATTATGACTAGATGCCTTCGACCCGGGTGCCTACAATTTTGGCTAAATTCGTATTGCAGTTCCCTGACGAAAGGATGATGCTTCCGGGAATATTCCCATTTTAACACTGCCAGGAAAGAAGGCGGCAGAGAATAGTTCTAGCATCGTTAGGTTCGAGTAGTTTCTATACATATATTGTAACAATATCTTGTTCCTTAAATAGGGTGAATATGCCAATGAATGGACGATTAAGCATTTTTCACACTTTGATCGATTGTAACTTTTGAATTCTTTTATGAAAATTTAATTATGATACCACCATTAGAATCGCTACACTGCTCTTTATGACCGTGTAGTTCAACCTTTGATTTTATTTAATTATTAACGTCGTCTTCATACGTTTGTAAAAAAAATCCGACAAACCCCAATGAATATACGGGTTAAATCAAATGGAACGTTTTCAGTACCAGTTTTGGATGGCTTTAAAACTTTGCTTTGATTTTACAAAATAATAAACACTGGAAGATCAATAGTACTGTAAATATTGATTTGAATGTTCAAAGAAGATAAAAATATGTATTTTGTTCCATGTTGTGCATCATACATTCATAAGAAATAGAGATATGTAGAAAATCGTCCATTCATTGGTAGTCTTCCATTCATTGGCATATTCACCCTATATTAAAATTGAAAATGAGCATTTTCAAAACTTCGACCCCGACCGCAGGTCAGCCGAAGCACTGATAAATGAGCACGTCTTGTTCACACTGATGCTTAAAAAAACGCGGTTTAGTCGAGTTTTTGACAGGTCGGGTTGCAGGAAATAAATTTTTTATATGTGGGATACTTCGGTTTCCGTTCATGCGATCCAGTACAATAATACGTTTTTCTTCACGCCCTGGACATATTTTTTTATGCCCCCCCCCCCCCACCCCCGTGATACCCGCCTCACTCCCCTGCTTCCTCTGCGTTTCTGTTTTTTATGTAATGTATATAATATACATACATATGCATTGTATATGTGTATGTACAATTTATGTTAATTTCATGTTAATTTGCTTTTTACGGCATTATCGTTGATTTTACGAAGAACTGAATACAACCTGTTTTTGTAGAGAATTCGATGTTCTATATTTTTTGTTTGAAACATTTTTTTGTACGATTTGTATTTTTTGTTAAAAAATGGAAAAAACGTGTTTTTTGAGCGTTTTTTTTTTTGTTAAACCTCCCCATAATCTAGTATGCATTGTCTCCAAAAACTAATCAGATCTAAGTTTGGCCAGGAGAAACCCAAATCCGTTTGTATTTTTTAAATTCGTCCTGCCAGTCGCGAGATATCGCGTATACAGAATTTTGCCCACGGACGGACGGACGGACGGACGGACGGACGTACAACCTAACGGACACCAATTTTTTTATTATTGCTTTGGGTTCCTTAGGGCCTGAAACATCGACATTTGATGAAAAACTATAGGGTAATTTTTGGCGGGAACTGACCAAATTCAATACTTTGCCAGACCTATGGTCTGTGTCAAAGTAATAGAGAGTGAATGTTGGAAAATTCGACTTTTTTGTTTTTAAATTATTATCTGTAATCTGAAATATTACATAATGGTTTATAATTACCTGATAAAAATCTCTCCGGAAATCGTGTCATATATATTAGAAATGCAAATCCTATTATTAAGTATACTACTAGAATTCTTGATAAAAATATGACGATCGTGGGATGTTCCAAACCTCCCATAAGCACAACATAATGTACAGTTGGCACACCTCCGAACACAACCCAAGCAGCGAAAACTATAAGCTTTATATTGTACGTAACATTAAATACTGGAATTTGTATCAGCATTGCGAAAACGAAGATTCCAAAAAGCGTTATTAAATAGCCCTGCTGCATTTCCTATAAATTATAAAAGATGTATAACATCGATATTAAATATAACAAATGATTAATAATTTAATGATGCCAATGCAGTCAGAATTAAGATTGAAATTTAATTTGACTAAATAATAAAAATTGAAAAAATTCTTGAATACTAAAAATATATTAGGTGTACTTCAAAAATTGTTCATATAAGAAAGGGGGTGGGACGAAGGGGGGTCTGAAGGACGGAACATGAAACAGACCCCTTCTAGATTCAGGCACTATAGTTACAAAGATTCAAATGTAATTTGAATTCCACATCTCTGAAAATATGGATTGGTATATGAATATGAGTTTGGGGAACCTCACCCCCTCTTCTTTAAATCTGCACCCTTACTTCCTTACGTATATGCAGAAATGCTTGAATCATGAAGGGCTTGTTATATTCGGGAGGCCCCTCTACCCCCTCTCTGGATTCACCTCACCCCCTTTTTGCACAAGACTGACCTAATAATGATAATAAATCTGTGTTTGGATCTATTATTTAATTTCCTCGATAAATGTACACGTTACCGATTGTGAATATCCTTCAAGTTACTTTTGCGGCATTTATCGTTGATAATACGAAGAAAATGCGTTATACCTTTTTGCTAGTGAATTCCATGCTCTATATTTTATTTTTCGTTGTAAATTAATGAAAAAAAGCTAAAAGAATTGTTATTTTTCATGGTTCTTCTCTATTTATCTTATCTATTTTCGGAAGCATATCCAAATATTGAATATTAATCTTATAAATTATCTATTTAAATAGTCTTATGTATTTAAAGACTTTGTTGCTCAAATACTGGCCAGGAAAAATATTATCACTAAATACAGAAAGCTCATAACATAAGTCTCATAACATCTTCATGAGCAATCAATTTTTTCCAGAGATGAATATTAACCATCATAAAATGGATACCCTCAATAGTAATAATAATCCTTCTATCAAATTTTCTTACAGTTATAATAAGGTGGTATCGAAGCACATACAAAATGTCAACCATAGATTGAAAGTGAAATTAAATATTACCTTATAACACGTAAACGCGTAATAAATTCCAGTAACATACATTGTCATAACACATTGGGCGACTCCAAATAAATCGAATGATAATAAACGCCAATAATTCTTGGCACTTGAGCATCCGAAGATGTGGTAAATGGAAGATAATACCATGCATACCTAAATATAAACAGTCTTCTCGTATTAAGAATAACCGATTACAAACAGTAAGCATATTAAATCTGTATAACATGTAATTGCTTTGCTATATATTTAATTCGAAAAATGTGTAGCATTATTATGTAATATAGAATGTTATAAATGATGTAAAATTACCATCAAATGTTGTCAATATTTTAATAGCTCTTTAAAATAAGCCCAAAAGCATAGGGAAACTTTTTCATTATTAGAATGTTTTACTGAGAAGATCAAGCGAGTGTAAAATATAAAGTACAGAACTGAATCGTAAGAAATCCAGCCATCAAAATGGTTGCTTTGTTTCGCATGTGGTTGACTATAAAAGAACATGACGACAGAATCTTTCTATTATGTATATTCTGAAATATACAAATTTTTTTATTGCAATACTTGTCAGCGAAAAAATGCCTATAATAATCAAAGTTATAGTACCACATAAGACATTGACATTCTAAAATACTTGACTGTTACACTTGACACCAGAAGGAAATTCTGGCTGTACATCTAAGCCACATTTTCAAGCAATACCGACCGGAGTCAATTCCAATTTTGAATCGCTTGTTAATTAATGTTGCGAGCTCTTGTAATGGAATCAGTGTACATTTCTTAGCACGGTGAAGGTTAGAGTATATTCGTTATGTTGGTGTTTGTTAACATGGTTGAAAGAGTGATTTGATCCTCATGCGATCATACCCGTATGATTGAATTGACCATTTGCAGGAAGGACGCCTATTATTGGTACCTTACTTTCAGGCGAATCATTATAAAATATGCTCGGTACAATTGATGCAAAGACTCCAGACAATGCCTTACATTTTTTGTATAATAATACACTTCCTTACCACTACAAATTGGTAATTAACCCAACATTGACATTTCCAACATTCCGGTCTCTTATTAATAAAACTTACTTGAAAGGATATGAGGTTTCCAATAATTATATAATTATCTCCCCAACTTAATCGTTCTCTACGAAAAACATGGTTATGCATCATCAGACCAAAAAAATATATGGCGCCCAGAGTATGACTCCAAATATTAACTGTCTCATTCGTCCACCAAAAAATACTGTAAAGAATATGTTCATTATAAAAAGTCAAATCAAGAAACAAGCATAAAAATGTTGAAAACAGTTCATATTTATATACTATAATATATAAATTCGTTTTATAAATTTAACATTGATTATTTTCAACTTTCATATTTCGTACCTTTCTAAACATAACTTTTTTGTTAGGGTTCCTCGGTATCCACGTGTAATGTATGGGTTTAAACGAATAAATTCGGGTGCTGAGTTATAAGATAGAAGGGCTTTTAAGTTACTTTCATTTACTTTTCCAATCTTACTGCATTTTGAGGAATCCTCTTCTGTCATTCTATATTCTCTATGAATCCTAAAATATTTATCAATAATTATAAAAGTAAATTTGATTTATTCACAATTATCATTCCGGAAATAATATTTAATCCGCAAATTCAAAAATAAATTCATCTTGAAAATATTTTTCATCTCTTCATTTTGGAATAACATAATTAGTAATTTGAGTAACTTATTATTTTTGTATCATCAATAACACTAATTTAAGGAATATCATTGATTATGTAATATATAACCCTAAAACACTATTGAAACTGAGCAAACATTATTAGAACAGGATTTGTAGCTCCCGATGTTGAGGATAAGGTATGGTAAATTTTAGGCGTATCTAATATGGGTGATTTAAAAAAAACGACATTATTTGTATATGGAAATCTCCGATATCTGATTAAATAATGCCATTAAATAGTGTAAAATATATAAGAAATTCCTCACTTAATGTAGTAAAAGCCAATCAATTTCAGTCGTTACGTATGTTTTGCTTAATTAATATTATATAATTATAAAATAAGATTTTTTTAAAATCTATACCTTTAATCACTTTTTAGAAAATTTTTAGGATAACTGAAAAAACAATTTTGAATATTGTGTATAAATTTTTATACATCAATTATTGTACACATGATGTCACTAAATATCTGCACATATAAAGATGTTTAACTTTTATTTAATTGTGGATCTAAAATACAATATTAAAACATTATATTATATATGTCCACTACTTGTGAGTAACAAAATATGTCTTAAATTTTATGAGTTATATAAACGACAATTATTGGACGTCGAAATGAAATTGCCAGTTATTCTAATCAGGGTGTGGGGTGAAAATAATTAATGATCCCAATAAAAAACCCACAGCCCAAATGTCGATATTCACTAAACCGAAACGTTAAATAACCGGCTTTATGAACTTGTTTATAAGGTCTATATTAGGCTAGGTCATTTTTGTATTAATTACTTTTTCAGAACATACGTATTATTTGATTATAAGGACGCGTAATAAAAAAGATTTAGTAACATTTATTGTTTCATCATAATTTAAGTAGGAATACAAAACCTCATATTAAAATTAACTTGTTGAATACTTTTATATAATAAGCATTAGTTTGCTGTTATTAAGGAATATCTGTTCAAATGTTATTGATTTTTAAAGACTCATATTTTCACTGACCTTTAAAATAATCTGTATTTAATGATGGCTTAGAATTTTCCTCATACAACAGATTTTCCTGCAACTCTTTTTTAAATAATCTCTTCGAGGTATTATGTAATTTTTAGACCAATAACACTATTTAGTGCAAAAAGCCTTCTCTTGTTGGTATATTAAGCATTGCACTAATATAATTGTATGTTTTAGGTATCCCCTGCTGCATAATAATGTCTGGTATACAATATACATTATCCACGAAAATGCAAATACACTTAAGCAAAAGATAAGATATTGCATATCTACATTGTCATTACCTACCACTACATAAAATGTTCTTAGTCACGTGATATTTATTAATGTAGAATATTTTCAGTTAAACGGCCATCAAAATCACCAATTCCAAGTAAATAAAATAATTGATTAATGAAACGGTACGTCGTAAAAAATGATTAACTTTGTTGCTGGTGTATGCACATCGAGAGATAATACTATGAATGCCATATGTATTAAGCCAAAAGCCGACGTGTTGAAGATTTATCGCGAAGGCAATTTTGATGGATGTTTAACTACAAATACTCTATAAAATGAATAATAAGTGATCTTTTACTCACCTCCCAATAATATGTAGAAATCGAGCAACAATTGTGGGTTAGTGATTACCGACTTTTTCTTAGATCATTTTTCATCCCTGTTTGGCGGCCTTAATGTATTTCATAAATCGTAATTTTCTATTTTAAACATATCTCGAAAAACCTTTTACTTAAACAAAATGAGCAAGGAATTCAAATGTCGGAAGAAAAATCGTCAAAGAGTTGAAAAACAGACTGAAATAAAAAATTGAAAATAGCCTTAAGGATAGTAATAAGGCTAATCCTGACAAGATGGAATTATTTTTCATTGGATTCTATTAAGTAAATATAAAGTAGTTGGTGCGCAGTTGTCCCAGCTAGCACACTTGAGCAATAGTTAACGAAAAGTCGTCGTAACATCCACTTGCATTTAATTAATGCTCAAGTGTGTTAGTTCCTATCCTAAAATGTTATGAAACTCACGATACTGCACATACAACTGCTACAAATGGACACTCTTTCTAGACTTTCATAATCAATTCTTAATCTTATCAAAATGCTAAATTTTGCAGTAATGTGTCCGAAATTACAAAATACCGTTCAAAAACGTTTTGACCCAATCCTACAGTATAGGACCGAGAACTGTCGGTACACAAGGAATCTCGGAAACCCGCAAGCTATTTGGTCACTTAGATTTATAGGACCCACAAAAAATACTGCTTACCTATTATTATATTTGTATGTTTTTGTGAATATGTACTTAGGAAATTATAATTACAAACCTCTATACTCAATCATAATTCAATCGAAGGATCTTACGGAATGCCCGTTTTGAAACGCATCAGGATCGGACATTATCTTCTAAGGTACCTGGACCCGATACGGATCTGCGATTCTGTAACATCCGAATCAGATTCAGATCAGGCATCCGGATTTGAATCGGATTCGTGCTAAATTTCCCGCATCCGTGTCAGGTAAAAGTTTTTTCGGGAGGTTGTTGAAATAGGTCAGATAAAAAAAACTATATAGTATTTATTCTCAGTACATTTAACGAGTTGTTATATTTCTTCTTTCAAAATGGTATTACGAGTCGAACATATCTAAAGGAAACTAGAATTAAGAAGGATGTTTAATACTGTAAGAACGACAATAAATTGGCTTAACTATATACTCACCTATTCGGGCTACACAGTTCACGTTATGAAGACTCTTCATGAACAGTAACTTCTTTTTTTTATATATAAACTACTAAACCATAATCAAAATAAAACCACACCAGATTGGAAGGAACTATGTATTAGATGCGGGATTTTAAATGAATAAATAGTAAGCCTTCTGATATATAAAATGTAACATTATTTTATAACATAAAATGTTAACTATAAATAATAACAGAACAATAGAACGAAATTATGTATACGGTAACGTTTAAAATTAGGCCTGCTAATTTTTTGTATTTACATTCAATATTTATTTTATATTAAACGCAAATAGAAAATTAAAGCTTTTACACACTTTTTCTGATCATGTTTCATTAATTTTCTACTTTGAGATCGTTGCTTTTGTTAATTTCCGCCAGGTTATTCTTTTTCTTCAACATGTAATAAAATAGTAAAATTATTTTTCTCTATTTTCAATTATAAACTGAAAATGAATACACCAACATGTTAGCAAGTGATATTTAAGAACGTAATACATGCAATCTTGGATATTACGTACTTTTTATTATGTATAAAACTCGATTTAATGCCTTATATTAAAATAGTAATATCAAGTTTTATCCTCAACATTGATACTCGAAATTTGCGAATACTACTAAACAAAATTATTATATGCAATTTTAGCGTATTATTCGAATTTAATCTCGAGTCCTGTATAACTGTATGTAAAGCATAAAATAGAATTTTATTCACACTTTTCATATTTTTCGTATCTACTTAAGTGATGAAAAGTAAAATTGTTAATATTAGCTATGCATTTTTATAAAGGAATATTTACAATTCGGAGATTACATTTCAATGTTAATAATTCAATTACAAGTTAAACCAAAACAATTTTACTCATTTTCGTTTCCGGTACTACATTAGTATTTATATTTCCTTATTGGCAAAAATGTTGCTGTTAATATCTTACTTCAACACATGTTTATACATCCACTTTAATGTTTTGAAAACTGTTTAGCAATATTTCATACGAATTTTCTTTACACCGACTGTACACCGCTCTGCTACATATGCATGATGCAAAACGTATATTTTTAATAATGTTAATAGAGCCAATTTTTTATGAAGTACCGATTTTCAGAATTTTGTTCGTTTTTATTATGTACTTTTTGTATATTTTTTTCTGAAATTCTAATCTAGTGTCGCTAACACATTTTTTTAAATTCTCAATGTTCTTAGTTGTCATTTTCTGGGACAATTGGAGAAAAACGAATGTTTTTTATTTTATTGTTTAACTATTTATCATATAAATGGTATTCAGATTTTGAAAAAAAAATTCCTGAATATCTCGAACGTAGATCATTTCCGAAAATGCTGTAGTGTATTGCTTTTCGGTATTTTTATTAAATATACAAATCTTTATTTCATTGATTTACAATCAGTAAGTAATTATTTAATTAATTGTTATATCAAGCACTGTTTTATTTCCATGATTTAAAAAAAAAAAAATTTTACAGCAATTGTAATATAATTGTTTTTATAAAAACATTAATTTTCTCATTTAATTCAATTACAAAGTTATTTAGTGTACTACTATTAAAATGATATCAAATTTATGGTATAACTTCATTTATTTTACTGAAAATATTTATGAAATATACGTAATTGTCTGGTTCAATATATGAGACACTGATCAAGATATATTCGCACAATATTGTCATCATGATCACATCTCAATGAAATTTGGCATTGGATCGTTAATTTTCGAAATAGCCTTCAAAGGCTTCAAATAAAAATAAATTAAGTTTAAATTGTTTACTACTTTCTATCCTTCCAATAATAAAAATTTGTACAAATATCCAATAACTTCAAAATGAAGAATACAAATTTATATATAATCTGTAACATAACGCAAGGTTTTGGAAATTTATAAATATTATCATAACCGTATCTGTATAAGGTTGTTACAATCTAGCGGAGAAAATGAACAGCAGCCATATAAAATTAACTTCGATTACGAATTTCAGTATAACTTGGTATTTTGGTTGTATTGAGTGAAATTTAATATGATTCAAATGCCACTTGAAAAATAGGGAAACATTTTTAACTGTGACATTTGGAACATAACATCTCACATGGAAGATACATTGAAACACCGTCTTTTTCTATGGGTTGAATTATTTTGTAGTTAAATTATCTAAAACATATATTCTGTACAAAATGCCTATGCGTATTTACGTGTTATTTCTTGATACTGCTTATAAGTGTATGTTTATGTTAAAATAAATAATAAACAATTAGATGTACAAGTACTGTCATTTGTATGAACGCAACGAACATGTAATTATCATCGCCTCAGTCGAACATATGCACGAAGAGGATTTTCAATGAGGCAGGAAAATAAATCCTGTTCAGCGTAATATGGTATATCCTGATACCACGACGACGACCATCGTTTTTTCTCCATTTCACAGGCACATTCCATCGAAAATACTGCTGGAGCTGCAATATACAAATTTAAAATGATTAACGGTAAGTATTATTAGAAAACTGTTTATTAGTTTATAAGAGCTCTTTTTTAAAACAATAAATCAAATAACGAAAAGACGTTAAATAGTATTAGAAATATATAACTCCCACAGACCGAGAACAAATGAATTAATCAACCATTTAAAGGAGTATTGTACTATATAATACTACAATGAAAAAATAATTAACGAACTGTCAAGATCATAATTTAAAATCCATAATTTAAATCATATGATAATAATGTTTAGAATGGAATAGGTGACGTTAGGTTCAAGTTTATGACGTGGGTACAACCAACCTATATCATGAGTTTTCATGACCCTGATTCGATGAGGAATTGGCCAACAAAAGATTCGGATATTAAGGTGGTTCTTGCATGGAAATAACAGATTTTATCGAAAATGAAATTTAACTACTTTACATCAAGGATTTCGTACTCCAGATTTAAATTACGAAAAAAAGAAACTAAATTACTGTATTAAAATAATCAAATACATGAACACAATAACTATGAACAAAGCTACATGTATTTAAAAAAATTAGAAATATGATGCCACAAAGAAATTAATAGTTCAATCACTTATTTAAAGATATTTTGTACTAAAAATGGCGTTAAAAAGTACCAAGTGACTCAAATTGATTGTTGCTGTTAATAAGTAGTTGTTTACATAAAACAAAACTCAAGGTAGTTGTTCTCCGAGATATCTTAAATGCGGATATATTGGAAAAATATTTTATAACACTTCCAAGGATTTAGTTTTATGTTAAAATATTTTTTCCAATACATCCACAATATATATGATATCTCGGGGAGTAACCAACTTAATTTATACAATATTATTTCACAGCATTCTTTTAAAAATGCTCCGGAAAGAATTTATAATTATGAAAAACAAATTCTGAACTGTTTTTATTAAAGTTATGTCAAGACTTGTACATTTTATACGCGAAAACAGAAAATATGTTTGAAACTACACAACCATCCAATTCCTTCTTATTTCATGACAAAACTGAACATCTTAAATAATAAGAACAACGATAAATGATTGTACACGATACATTGCAGGATTATATTCCTGGTTTTCGGTGCAATTTAGCGTTCGCCAAGAAATTAAACTAAACTACTAAATAAAGCTACTGCGTAAATAGTCCGAATCTTTGCAGCAACCACGTGTAGTTTTAAATTGTAAGGATAACTATTTAAGTAGTTAAGGCAAGTTAAATGTATTCACTATTCAAAACGCTCCCCTAACTATTTATTTTTCCGTATTATTTTAATGAAATAAATAAATATTTTTTCTCTTTGTATCGGTTAAATATTTTATTAATCAATTGTTCGTCTTTCATCTAATATATTGTTAAAAAAAGAACTCCTGTTACGCATTTATTCTAGTTTAGTTGTGCGACGAGAAAGGAGAATTCCAACGGCAGAAAAATAGAAATATGCAAGTGTGACCTTTGTTACTTAAATTAAACGAAGAATTACAACATATTGAATGTTGAACAAAGATATTAAAGGTCTTTAAAACAAGGGAAGTTTATAAAAATCTGACGTATAAGAAATTTTACTGTAATACATTACAAATTTTAATTAGAAGCAGAGACATTTATCAGATATGACAAATTCAAACTTCCCTTCTTCGGAGCAAAATGTTCTTTTTAAACATTCACTTTAATGTCACTTTTTACTACTATACTTATTACAAACGTTACACCTTTAAGAATATTAATTTAATTATACCGTGGGCATTCTTCTTAGATGAAAATGAATAAAAATACGTACATCAAGGTATGTGCATTGGTTTGCTGTGCTCTTGTTACATAATTACCATTACTTATTAGTAGCATAGCAAACATGTATAAAAATGTAAATACATTGTACAGGTTCGATGTGCAGAGCTGATCCACATTTGCGTATGAACTTTCAAGCCGTGTCCTCCTCGATATGTATTCAATATGAAGTAATGATTCATAAGTGTCCATTGTTTAATATATTAGTGACGTTGGGCAATGAACGCATTCAGCAGTTAATGTTATTAATAGCAAAACAACATGCACAATATCAAGTCATAAAGTTTGCATATATTAAACATAGCATTAATTGATATGCAAGCTTCCAATAAGCATAATGACTTTTTGAGGAAAAATTAAGAATGTCAAAAATTAAAATGTTATATGTCTGATTTGTTATAACAATAAAATTATTGCTTTTTATCCCATTGTGAAAACCCGACACCTATTTTTAATTTCTTGCAATTATTGTTTTCCTCCACTATTCATTAGTATAACCAGAATTATTTTTTTACTCTTTCTTAAAGCACCTCACCAAAAAATTACATTTCAGATTAGTAAGTAGATATAAAGAAAGACGTATGCATCATTTTATATCTACCACCACCAATTTTACATAAGCTATTCAAATTGTTTCAATGTAGTGAATAGAAAGCTGCTGTAATAATAATAAATTCAATTTTTTAATACATTAGTAATAAATATAAATTATTGTTCAAAAAGAGAAATTGTACAATTTACAGAAATGTAATAGTATATAATGAAAATATGCAATTATAATAGTGAATATTAACACCAGTAGTATTTTACTAATACTTTCAATGTTTTATAGAACTATATTAGCAAAATTTAAAACCATCATAATAGAATAAATTGCATTAGAATGTTGTGCTCAGGGAGTAGTAAATAAAGCTAAAATAATCCAAGTTAATTTTTATATTAATGAAATTTGGTTTTTCTTGATTATTGTAGAATTTCATATTAAATAAATCAAAACTATATGCATACTAGGCGGTTACTTTGAGTATAATAATTTTATTACCAAGTTTTATCAAAATTTATGTGTATCTGCCTAGCTGAAACCATATGATTAATACGTCGTGATTCTTTTCTAATGTAGTTGTTAAAATTTTGAAAACATTCGTAACCCAAAATTAAATATAAATATTTATTTAAGTAAAGATGCATATATACTTCTTACATACAATTAGTGTTTAATCATAATACGCACATAGCATATGTAACGCGACAAATTTTAAACGCAACGCATTCCGTACAAAACATTAGGGCCGATAAATTATTCGTAACTGTATAAAAAAATGTCGTGCTTGAAAAAAAGTGTGTATAAAATGACTATATCACAGGATGTCTCTGTTAATCGAAGTTAACGTCGCTTAATAAAGACGTTGAACCAGAAGAGACTTACACGAATGACCGTCGGAATCCGTATGTCATAATCGCATGTTCCTCGGACATCCGTGATTCATTCTGTATTCTACATACAGCATACCAGTATTATGCCAGTAGTACAGAGCTAAAACTACCAATGCATGCCACCACTGATGCGACGAACCAATATAGTCCACCCAACCTATAAAAATATTTGTCATTATTAAAACATCCATTTTGAGGTTCTTCAAGATACATTATAAAATATTTGTATTGCTATGGAATTGTTCAAAATAATAAAAATATACCCTGTAAGAAAATTAATAGGAGTTACTGGCCAGAATCTAGCATAATTTCTCGTCGGTGGGCGACGGTTTCTGGCCAGAATCTGGTGAAAAGACGTTTAAAAAAATGTACACATTACTAGATATAGTTACAGGCATGGCCCGAGTAAAACAAATAGATTATTATGAGTAAAAGCATTGATAAAATATACATATTTATTCCAAAATAACGCCACCAGTACTAATATGAGGTTATGTTGTAGCACTAACTCCGGACTGCTGAAACATAATATTGAGTTGTTGCAGAACATTAACATTTACACCTGCCTTTCAATGAAACTTTTGATATGTTATTTGCAATGATAATTTTAAATCAGAATTGTATAGAAAAGGTTAGGACACAGAAAGACAAACAGGCATGTATACATCTTTGCATCTTTATGTGCTGAAACTTATTAAATTTTGTTTATTCCGTGATTCAGACAAAAATAAAATTTCGGCTGCAAATTGTGATATAGATACGTTACTAATAATATTTTTCACTCTTAAAACTAACATGATTAGTTTGGTAATTTTGTTGTTTCTTCGTCGAAAGTCCACTCGGAGCCCAATTTCACCAGTGTTTTGTATTAACTGTTTCACTACCTTAAAAGCAACTGATTGATATTAAACTACTTGGAATAGTTTCAGAAGAGCAAAATCTACCAAATTTCATGGTCATATTAGAATTTTTAGCACAATTTCTATTTTTATTGTATACCAAGCAACTGTTTTTTATGAGGTGTGGTTAAAGCACATAAAAATGGAAATTGTGCTAAAAATTCTAATATAACTATGAAACTTGGTAGAGTTTGCTCTTCTGAAACTATTCCAAGTAGTCTGATATCAATTAGTTGCTTTTAAGGTAGTGAAAAATTTAATACAAAACACTGGTGAAATTGGACTCCGAGTGGACTTTCGACGAAGAAACAAGAAATTAATTTTTTCTTGAAAAGAACCAACCAATGATTACCAAACTAAAAACATTACTTTTAAAGAGTGCAAAATGTAATTAATAACATATCTATATCACAATTTGCAGCCTAAACTGTATTTTTATCTGAATTACTGAATAAACAAAATTTAATAACAGCATATATAAAGATGCAATGTTATATACATGGCTGTTTATATTTCTGTGTCGTAACCTTTCTTTACGCTTATGATTTCACATTGTCATTGCAAATAGCACATCAAAAGCTTAAGACACATAAAGAGGGTGGACTATATGGACTATAACCTCATTCCTTCACCAGATTCTGGGCAGATCCGGGCAGATTCTGTCCTACTTTCTAGGCAGATTCTGCTAAAAGATCTAGGCAGAAGTTAGTATGCCGGCCAGAAGATATGGTCAATTTTCTTACAGGGTATTGTTATGAGTATATTGGTATTTTGATAAATTAATATAATTATTTACCAGGATAGAATCTTTCCGGAATTCGGCTCATATACATGAAAAATGCGGCGCCGCTAATGAGATACATCCCCAAGACCCTTGGCAGCAGAAGATTCACCATTGGATTTTCCATTCCTCCCATGGCGACACTCCAGTGCAAAGTGGGTAATACACCGTACGCAGCCCACGCCACAAATACCGCAAGTTTTATATTGTCATTCACATTGAATCGCGGAATTTGCAACAGCATCGCAAATATAAAAATGACAAGCACGGTTATCAAATAAAATTGCTGGAGTTCCTGTAAAACCACAAAATGATCAGAAAATTACTTACGCAATGGCAGAATGCCTATGTATTTTTATTTATAATTGAATTTTATTGTATTTTAATTAGAAATGTCGAAAAATTACCTTATGACACCAAAAAGCATAGTAAACTCCAGACATGTATATCGCCAACAGACTTAAGGCGACTCCGAATAGATCAAATGATAGAAAATACCAATAATCTCTCTCACTTCGACATGCAAACGTATGATAAATAGAGGATAGAACCATACACACCTGAAACAACATTGAATACTGTTACATAGGAAACCCTCAAAGTATACAATTTAGAAAGCAAGTTATGAAATCAATTTTTCAGGATAACCGAGAATAATAAATCAATAAAAAGTTAACTTTTGTAATTCAATTTATACTTTATTATTTAGTATTATTTTCATATAGCCTTAATATTAAAGTATACAATTTTGAGTATGAATACTTACTTGAAAACAAACAAGAAGTACAGCAACCAGCATTTTGTCACCGAAAGGTGCGTGAATATTCAGTAGACAAAGGTCGTACAGTGTCAACCCGAAAAACAACATCCATCCAAATATGTGGCTCCAGATGTTGATTGTTTCGTTTGTCCACCAAAATATACTGAAACACGGAAATCATTGCAATTATTTGTGATACATAATATTATATATTATTATTAACAAAATGTAGTGATTGATCATATAAGAATGATTTAAAATAGTAAATGTTTTGTGATGATTTATTCTATTATTTTAATACAAAAGTAGAAACTATTTAGCTATAAATTTCGACCATTACCAATATTCTGAGCTTTCTGCCTTTTCTAAACAAATTCTGGTATTTGGGTTATTACCGTTTCTAAATTTCAATTTGTTCAGACAACAATAATCCTTGAAAGCTAAGTTTTCATTACCAAAAACCAAAAAAAAATGTTAGTATCTCCTAAGACATAAAATTTACTTACTGCCAGTAACAAACTGAATAGAGATTTCTGTGTGGAAAGGACGAAATATCAAACATTTAACAAACCTAACCTACCCTGTAAATAATTGTTTCTTGATCATTATTTCATTAGAAATTTTTACGGACAATAGTTAACTCAAGAAAACTAAATCACTCGTGATTACAAAATATTACAAAAATTATTTCAAGTAATGAGTTGATTATCTCCCTTCTAGTTCGAACAAAATCACTGTCGCAAGGACCAAAAGATTATTGTGGTCTTTTTGATATGACTTTTTTTCAAATATTATTAACCAATGGTTTTATTCTCCAGAAAACAATGTTAAATTCAAAGAACACTTTCTTCTTTTCTTTGAGACAAGTTATATAATTATAATTATATAAATATTCTTAAATGTTGAAGTTTCTATTACGAAAGTGCCTTATGTAGCATAAGTACATACGTAACAACATTATTGTATACGTAATATACGTAATATCTATTAACAGCAACCAACCATCCGGAATTGATTAAATTTAATTCAACTACTCAACAGGAAAGTAATATGTTTCTTCCAGCCTGTGCCTATGTGATTTTTTATTTTTTTCTATTAATAATAATAACTAATTGGTTTCTTATATTTTATTGTCCCGATACATTCCGAATATGACATTATGATACATGTCCAGTAATTTAGTGATTACTGCATGAGTGCAAGATTTAAAGTATGAGCCGAACGAGAGTGCTTTAATCTCGCACGAATGTAATTATCACTAATCTGCACGAGTATGATATACTATTTTTTCAAACATTGCGGAAAGTTTCCGCTATGCATTATAATAACATTTCAGGTAAAAAATGTTCATATGTGGCGGAAAACACATTATACTTTTCAAATGTAAACAAAATGGCTCACAAATTACGAGATGTTGCACAGAAACAAAGGAAAATTAATTATTTAGCGTACGGGGAACCTGTACGGTTATGAATTTACCGCACGGGCAAAATGTAAGATTACAGATATTACTGGTAATAGGTCATTTTCCGCACAGTTTTCCGTGCGGAAAGTGCGCCCTTTCTCCACACTATTTATTTTTTAAAATGCATCTAATAACTTGTAGTTAAAAACAAGTAGAGTTATAAAAGGAACATTGTAAAAATTATTTAATTATAAACAATCATACAACAAAATGAACTTAAATATATGTATCTGCAGGTTTCATAAATCGCTGAAATATGGGATATACGGGACCATTATGGGGTACAAATATATTTTCGTAAAATTCATTAAACGCATTTCTTTTCCATGAAATTCGTCCAATTTTCATTACAGTACCTAGTAAATTGGTCCATTTATGATCAGTATTATTCGCATTCTGCAACCAGAAAAACTCCCATTTTTATAGACATTGCAAGAATGTTCGTTTCTTTATTTTGAATGTTTAAATAATAATATTCGTATGTTAATATTTACAATTTTCTTGAAAATGTTTTTCACGACAAATTTTTTGTTAATTTTTTAAAATATAATTCGATTGAAATCTTGATACCTTTCTAAGCATAATTTTGTTGTCAAATACCCTCGGTAGCCACGAAGAATGAAGGGATTAAACCGCAGATACTCTGGCGCTAAATGGTAAGGTAGTAGTACTCGCATCTTCTCCTCGTCTTCAGGCGTGATCTTGCCCGTATACGGTGAACCTGCCAGTTCTCTCCGTCGTTCATGTTTAGGCTGAAATTATTACACAAACATTGTTTATAAATGTACAAATAAATTCAATAGTGTAAATGTTAAATTGAACTAGCCATATAAAAACATACAGTAATCTTGTCATATTTTAATTATTTCCATTTACATATAATAATGAATCACACTCTGAAAACATGTTGGTTATATGTGTTGCGAACACTGGCGGAAAGAAAACAACACTGTCGATCGAATATCAAATAAACAACTCGGTTATTAAACTTAACGACGCAGTCAACAATTTCTTCTTACTCTCTAAATTTCTTGGAGTGAGAATTCACTCTGTTGTTAGTGAAATTTAGAGAGCAGTGGAGTAAATATTCGCCGAAGAAATAAAAAATAATGTTTTGTCAAACAAGCAAAAGAATTCGAATTCCTTAACGAATATATAATATATATCTATATTTGTAATCAGTTCGATTATTAAAGGTGATTTTCTTTCAGGCATCTATGCAAAGAAAATTATGTTCTGCCAGACATCTAACAAAAAGAGATGATGTTCCTTCAGGCAACTAATTTCCGACATCTGACACATGGGATGATATTCTTCGAGACATCTAAACAAAATTAGATGTTACTTCCGACATCTATTAAACGGGATGATATTCTTCCAGGAATCTAAACAAAGAAAATGATATTCTTCCAGAAATCTAAACAAAGAAAACGATATTCTTCAAGACATCTAACAAAAGGGATGATGTCCTTCCGGATATCTAAACAAAGAAAATGATGTTCTTCCAAATATGTAACAAAGGAATGGTGTTCTTCCAGACATCTCAAAAAGGAAATTATGTTATACTCTTAACAAATATGTTATATCTTAACAAAAGGCAATATTCTAATTTCAAACTGCAAGAATACGGCAGAAAAACTACACCGGTTACCGCAAATTTCTAATAACAAGTCAGTTCGCATTTATTCAGTCACCATGAAACTTCGAATTAAATTTATGACATAATCGAACATTAATTAAAAAGAATTCTCTCTATAAAACTTCATGGACTGTACACTAAGAAACATGTATGCACGAAAATTGCAATCATATTTTTAATTTAAGGATAACCGGTATTTTATCGCACAGCTTTTGTAATTGTTGCTATTGATGTTTGTCAAATATCCTATTTTCGGTTGTAAATTTTGCAAACTTCGATATCAAAAAATACTAAGCCAGACGATAAAACCCCGGGTATCCCTAAATTGCAAATATTTTTATTTTTGCAATTTTCGTAAATAAGTCTGGTGGTGTATTTAAAAAAAACACTATTATACTATTGTGTAAAACTTTGTTGAACTATAGATTGGCATCTCGCATAGATGTTCCTTTGATAGGATTATAATTTAATGGCTCGGTTTTTCCAAGAATCAGAAAGTAAAAAGAAATATCACTTCCAATGAAATAATAGTAGTTTTCGATACAAGTGCGTATGCGTAAAGAACTTTACACATGCACACGTGTGCCGAAATATTGTTTACGTACGGCTTTTCCGTAAAGTAAACTTTACGCACTCGATTATACTTTACGCACCGAAAAGACGTACATAAATGTATTTTTATGCTCGTAATTCAATAATTACTAAATATTTAATGAACATCTTTGACGAGCAAATTACGATGTATTTGTGATGTATACTTTCAATATTTCTAGTAAATTTGTTCTAACGATAAAAACTCGTCTGCTCGAATAGAGACAATGCAAATTTTGCTGGAAAAATTCACCATTCTTTTGAAAAGTCTCAAAATAGTCTAACATGTCCATCTTTACCTTAAAAAAATTGTGAATATTTCTAAAATCTAGTATTATTTCTGATCGAGCCGACCAGTTTCCGTCATCAGAAAAAATTTACTAGAAAAATTAAAAGCATGCATCAGAAAAACATAATATCCTCGTCAACAAATATTTGTATTATATTTTAGTGGATCTCACGTAATACGCATGCTTTTCGTGAACAAGTAATTCTCATGTATTTAAATTTTACAATCTGAATTGGAGAAAAATGTTAAAACCAATTTTATTTGAGAACTAGTTATCTGAAAGTTACACAAAATGATTGGGGCGAGGTGATTATGGGTTCTCTAAGATGAGTAACATTCGCGAACGTCGACCTAAATCGATTTCATTTTAGTTCGCAAATATTCTTCACAATAAATTTAATAAAAGTAATATTGAACCACATAATACAAGTTCCGAAAGAGCTCTTGGTGTGCTTCTTAGAAGAGGTGTGCGGCAGAAGAGTACAAAATGTGTAAAAAAAAGTTAAAAAGTTGACTGCATGTAGGGAAACTCAACTCAAAATGCTTGGTTGAAAGATTACTTATTTCATCGCTTAAACGCGTGGTTTTAATTAGTAGTTAAACATTGTGTAACAAATAAACCAAATTAATTAGAATTGAATTTATATTTTCATTCTGTTATAACTTTCACATTTTTGTAGTCGATTCAAAATTGACGAAAAACGGTCAAACTAAACCGGTGTACTTTCTACAAATAAACTCTGATATTCTCATTATCCATGTACAATCTACATTTAGCCATGGATAATTACTCATATGTTTTAGTTGCATTATTCATTTCTTTCATTATGCAGTCTTATAGAATAGAATTCATAAAACGTAAATGGTTAAAATGAACAAGCATTTTAATAAATATTTTTCTTCCTATATGACCTGCCTTTATAAAGTTTACGCTCTAGTGACGAAACTCACGGCATCATCGAAGTAGATTTAATAAATCAGGAATTGCTTATAAATCCTTCTTAAAAAATCTTATTTTCTAGAATTTATATCATCCTAATTCTAATCTATTTTTACACTTATGCCACTACTATAAATATTCCCATTTTCAATTTTAAGTTGTCTACAACAGTAAAAATCAAATAAGCTTTCATACACGAAGCAAAAACTACAATAAAAATACGTAAAAGTGGCCTACTTACACTAACGAAAACAAGCGCACTGACCTTCTTAATGGAAAAAGATAAATAAAATAAGTATTCTTCAGTTACTTTTTAACAAGCGACTCGCTTTATTGGTAATAAGACAGCGAAATAATAAAGTGAAAAATAATAGATTATAATTTTGAAATAATTATATCTTAAGAAATGAGTTTGTAGCGATGAATCTGAAGTATAGACGAACATTTAAGTAATATTGGTCATAATCATGGTATTATCATAAAAATATGAAATGGTTTCTTCGACCGTAGTTTAAAATATATAATGTAATTTATGTCATTGTGTCGGTTTTTGAAAAATAATTTAAAAAAAAGAAAAAATACTTTTCTCAAAAAAAAATGTATTTATTCTCTAAGGAGAAATACTATTTGCACTCCTAAGTAGTCCTGAAGATGGCCCACAAGAGGCCAAAATGTAGATAATAAATACATTTTTTTCAAGAAAAGTGTTTTTTCATTTTTCATTAATATCGACACAACGACATAAATTACATTATATATTATCATAAATAATATTTCTCAAAAATAGTAATAATTTAGCAAATAACAAATAAAATAATAGTTTACACGAAAACTATTACAGCCTGCACATGAATTATGTAGTTTTGCAAAGATGGTTGAAAGATGTTGGTATTTTACTTTATAATATAATCATTACCTTTTTATAATTTAAGTTGATACGGAATTCATATGTACTTATTATTGAAATCATTTAATGTATTTAATTAATGGATTGATTATTTGCCTTGTTTATTTCAGTTAATAATCAGCCATTGCAATAATTAACACCTGGCTTTCGAGTACGATACAATGCATTTCACCGCGTCCGAAAGACGAATTGTCAGTTAATAAACGAATCACTGTACTGAAGTAACCCTGTAGAAAATGAGCTTCTGGCTAGTTTTCTATGCAGTCTATTTCTTTACCATGTTAAAGTTATAAACTGGGAAATATAATACAAAATAGAACAAAATTCTACTAGGAAATGATGCAAACTAAAATTAACGAGGTAATTTACAATTATTAATTATAAAATTATTAAGCA
Organism: Trichopria drosophilae; assembly: GCA_030407085.1. Classification (NCBI taxonomy): domain Eukaryota; kingdom Metazoa; phylum Arthropoda; class Insecta; order Hymenoptera; family Diapriidae; genus Trichopria; species Trichopria drosophilae. The sequence continues at coordinate 55,648,614 of CM059583.1, forward strand.
CAACATTTTGTTCGAAAAATTGCGGAGAAATCCCAGTAGAAAGTCTATAACTGTTATTGCACAGACTACAACAAAATAATCAGGTCGAAATGTCTTTGAATCGTAGAATACAAAATTATATTCTAGGAAACATTATTTCAAATAGTTGATTAAATCTTCAAAAATAAATGTGCATATCGAAATAGTAACAAATATATTGTTACAAACATATAGTAATTTTATCTGATGAAAATGCGAATGTCAGATTACTTACGTTGAGAAAGTTCGTAAAATAGCACGTGTTCTCCATACCCATATACTAGCGTTCATTGATGCTGAAGTGATATCGAAAAAACAACATACAAACAAATGCATTTTAGGAATTCATGCAGGTAATTGGTTATATGCAGTTGAATAAGATTTATTACTTTAAGAAATGTCAGACAAATGATAAACAATAGAGTTGATAACTTTTGTAAATAGCGTAAGTAAAAATATTTTGTGTATATTTAATAGAAAAAATCGTATTTATATTTGTTTATAAAAGAAAATTTAAAAAACAAAATAAAAAATAATTCCTTTGAATTATCTGTTCGGCTATCAACTATTTTCCGTTGTTAATTAGAATATTTCTATACCTAAAGAGTATGGCAGAGCCACAATTGTATTGTATTATAGTATAGAAACTATTCTTAAATTCTTTTAAGAATCATTGAAAAATGAAGAACCATTCACATCATAAATGAAACTTCGTATCGACATTCGAATCCTTTCTTGTTAAAATGTAAATCAAGTACAATGAATTTGATTTATTCTAATGTGATCATAATCGAAAATAATTAATTTATTATATCAGTAATGATATGAAAGTTTAATTGTAAAAAGGAAAATCAGTTTTCTTGATCAACCCAAAATAAAAAAATGACAAATCATTTACTTTTTTATTCATTTAATGGTTGCAATCAAACCATTTTAACTAAATTGTCATAATGCTTTCTAGGAAATCGATTTCAATCTGATGAATAATTTTTAAGTTACGTATGTAATTACTTGGTCGAATTAAACCAGTTTCGTTGAAAAATGACATTTTACTTTTTGTGAGTAATACATGGTCAACAAGTCCGGTTTAGAGCAGCTTGAAGAGACATCTGTTCAAGAATCTCATTCAAGTAATCGGACTCCAGTTCAAGAATGAAGGAAAATTCGAAATAATACACGGAGAAAAATGACTCCGCTGGATTAGCTGATTCATATCAGCTAAAAATTTCGGCTGGAATTGCCGAAAATATCTGCAATTTTAGCTGTTTTGATTCCGCTAATGTAGCCTTAACCCTACTCAATTCGCGCTTAGCTCTAAATTTCCGCTACATTAGCAGATTTGTTCCACTAAATTTGCGGACTTTTTCAGTAAATTTAGCTGAAATTATCGGCTATCCCTAACGGAATTCCAACAGCTATCCCAATAGGATAAAATTGGTAGAATCTGCGGATTTTTCGGCTGATTTAGCCGGTTATTTTTCTCCGTGTAAGTGTACTGTGACAATTGTCAAACTAATTTTTCATATACTTATAGATTTTAAAACAAAATGTTATAAAACATATTCTACAAATATCCCAATGCTACGAGCAGGGAAAAGCTGCTACATCAAACTTAACGTGCAATTCCTATAAATGTTATATTATCCGAAATATTGAAATGGTAAAACCAACGACATAAGCAGTAATAATACGAACGATAAGACCGAATGTCAAGTATATTACTCTTTAAAGTGATTACCATATAAAAGTGGAAAACCTACAAATCAAAAAGTCGACACTCAAAAAACCGATACATAAAAAAGTAGACACGTTGATAAGAGAACAATAATTTTTTTGAAGTGTCGATTTTTTTACAATCGGCTTTTCGATTGTCGGTTTTTTGATTGTCGGGTTTTTGACCTATCGGCTTTATTATTTGTCCATTTTTTGACCTTCACTCATGCGATTATATTCACCGCACATGGGTCAGAAATCGGATTCAATAGCGTTTTCGATCTTATCATCTATTCATGAAGACTGTTTCATAGGGATGTCAATTGCTAGATTTGAACTGCTAGAATTAGAGTCAATCTAAATTTTAATTAAGTACACTTAACCCTGAGAAGACGAACTTATTTTTTCGTTGGCCCCTGTGAATAATAAAATACTCTAAAGCACATGGGCCAACTTGGAGAATCCCAGTGTACCTTTGAAGAGAACTGATTTTAGCTGCAGTGACAAAATCTTTTTGACAAATCCTACACCGTTGGATATAGTTGATGAGAAATTAATAAATTGAACTACATCCTTTGTTAGTCGTTGTGTCGATGTTAGAAATGTATAATTTTCATTAATATTTAGTGGATCTAATAAATTATCTAATAAAGTAAAAAATTAAACTGATTTTTGAATCTTTATCCGAATAATTCATTTGGTACTTCGATATTGATTTTTCATCTCACGAACGAAACATGTTACAATCTCTTATGTGCTGTACATTACAGAATATTTTCTCCAAAATGAACTTTTTTTAAATGACAAATATCAGAACAATTGGAGGATTTTTAATATACTCATATCATTTACAGGAAACATTTCAATAATTTTTTGTTACAAGATTGGAAAACATATTTCCAATAGGTGTAACATTCAATATCGGAAGATTCTATAATATCTCCATTCTTTAATGTGGCAGGAAGACTACTCTGAGAAAATTTTCATTACAACATTTCCCATGCTGTCTTACAGTTCCATAAAAAAAGTTCTACACTGGCGAAGAAATTGGGGTACATGTGTTCTAATTAATTCAAGAGAATTTCTTCATTTTAATGTGTCCTGATATGAAGATGTTTCGTTATAAATTTCAGATATATTTACATTTATTAGTATAGCATTTGATAAAATACCAATATAATACGATTTATACTATTGAAATAAGAGATTTTAATTGTATGAAAGAAGAAATACACGAGTTTGGTGTAATTTCCTATACCGAAAGATCGCCACCTTAATCGCTTCCGGAGAAAGAAGCGCGGAGAGATTCAATGTCGGCGGACCGCGACTGAAACGCGATTCTTGGATCTATAAACATATAGAATCGAATGGTAAGATGTGTACATTATAGGCACATATAGCAGCGATCAGGAAAAGTAGCAAGTGGGTCACAACGGGACCTGTCTTGCCTTTCGATTCGCACTGTGTCACGACCATGCCGGAGGCTATAGGTTCTCCAACTTCCCATCTCAATTGCGACATTTATATACTTGCCAATATTACGATTATTTGGAGACGAGTTACGTTCTTCAATTTCACTCACTCGTTCATGATTTATCTGTCATTATCTAACACAAAGAATATACCAGTAAAAACTTCACGGGAAGTAAAAGTAAACAGATTCACTTCTATACTAATTATACATAGATATTGTACATTAAAAAAAAGGTATTGAATTGTATAAATACGATGATATTCAATTATTTCCTGGAGATATCAGTAAATCTTGAATGTACGTATAATATCAATAGGGAATATTAATTTGGTACTGGGAGTAAAAAATTAGAAAAGGTATATTTATTCGTAACTGCTTGAAAACTAATTCAATGCTTTCTTAATAGTTTAGATATTTACTTTTTGATTTGATTTTTTCTAACTATATTTTTGACTAAGGAAAACACTACATATCGCGCATGTCATTCTTGAATGAACCAAGGGGTCCCTGTTTTATCTTGATTTTTCTTTCAAGGCCGTGTCAGAAATGTAATACTTTCCTATTGTCATCTTCTACCAGGTGTTGTAGGAACCGATATTTCTCTAATTCTCAAAATATGCTATATTCAACAAGTTTGAATGTAATTAGGAATGGCCAATCTTCGAAAAAATTATTCATTTAGAATTACTAGCATTTTCACTATTTTAATTAGTAGGCTAGTAATTACTTACCCTGATGATTCTATAGCAATAAATCAATAATATTTTTTAAACATAGGGGAGATTGAGGAGTTGTGAGTCGTGGGGAGATGTGAATCAGCGCCGTCTCATATATAATTAAGAATTTTAATGTTCCGTTATACGTCTTAATAATGTTTATAAATGCAAACTCATTTTTTAGCAAGAGTTCTTTAAGCAAATTACGCATTCTGTAGGTACCTCCATGTGATGTGTTTTAAAATGGTTCCCAAAGTTTCTCGATCAATATAGTTTGTGCTACAAGTGTATCAGTTTTTCATGCGAATTGCAGATAACTATATAGCAATACTACCTTAATCAATGAAGTTTCGAGATACACATTGAGTTTTGCAGGATCACATAATGTACTAATTATGCGGACACTTTAAATATATATGATTATCTTAGTTGTGCCAATACCATTTTTTGACATTTATCGCATCTTGTACCTTACAATGTTTATGCGTTTTTTTTTAATATTCTATGATGCATTACAATTATAAAGGTGCAATGCCAAAAAAGTTGAACAGAAACAACTCCATTTATTGTAGTGTATGCCACCGAGCCCTACACTTAAACTTTGCAAGCTGAATATTATACGTGTGCTTACTGAGAATCCAATTATTGCATATTTACAACATTTTTTCATAATAGTTCTCATTTCTCTTATTTTTCACGTTGAATAGAAAATAATTACGAAAATAAAACATTCTTTTTGTTTTGAAGTGGTGTCTCACCGATCCCAATATTTTTGAACATTTGGAAACATGGAATATTTTTATGGTATAATTAAAATTTTTATAAGAATCGTCATTTTCGGTGAAAAGATTTAACTAATAGCTTCCATTAGTGTTAAAGTGGAGTTAAAAACTTCCACACATGCAAAATACTGCGATTTTTTAGTCGTTCAACTTCAAAAAACAAAACCCGTCTCACGATCCCACATTTTTCCCTATTTAAAACTGAACTAGTCAAATTATGAGTACGCATGCTACAAATTATTATTAATAGAATTATATATCAGTATGTTATTATATCACTCAGTTAATTAGCAAATTCAACATTCTATACCTGAATCATTTAAATTATAATTTCTCCGTATATATGGAGTACTATGTGGTTTTCTTAAAATTTGATCCGTGAAAACCACAAATTTTTATTTTTATCGTATCTCGAGAAATCTTGTTAATGGTGAAAAATGTTTGTATGTTGGTCTGTGCATGAGTGACCTGATACAGTGACATGCTGATTTTCAATAAAAATATTCAATAATTGATTTTTTTCTGATCGTAAAATTGATCATATACCAAGTTGGATTTTAACAAAAATCAAGTAAACAATAACTTATTATACCAAAGTTAGAACGGCATTGCATGAAGCGTGTTAGTGTGCTATGAAAAGGTCATGATTTTCAGATCAAGTTAGAAAAGTACAATGCAATGTTTAAAGTGTCACAGAAAGTTCATACACGTGGAACCGATATAAATGCGTTTCTACTTTCATTCAATTCTCATGTATATAATATTATCTCTAACAATCACGTATGTATGGATTTAAAATCGTTTAAATAAATTTTTGTATTGAATTTGACTACGAAATAAAACAAAAACTATTGATTGTAATATGTTTTTGCATTCTCAAGAGATCGCAATTATGTAAAATTGTTCGATTTTATATAAAGTATTTTTTTTAAATACCCCCATAAAAAAGACCGAGCAGACCGTTACTTTATGTGACTTTCATACGAGTATATTAGTTTATATACGTTTGAAAGAACCGAGAATTTTCTTATAAGTTACATATTGTACCATTTATTAACTCCTTAACCCTTTGAGGACGGGGCGTACCCAATTGAACGCAAACTTTAGCGCTTTGTTATATGATTTTATGGATAGGAAAAAAATCTGCAGACGTTTCCTACGTGCAAAAATTTCCTCTTTCAGATGCTGCTAACTCAACTACTATAAAACTCGTTCCAAAAAAGATACAGCTGGTTTTTCGAAAAAATAACTTTTTTTAATTTGCAATTTACACCCGGAAGTAAATTTACACCCGGAGGGCGTCGTGTAAATGGCGCTCAAAGAAGTGATTTTGAATATCATTTCTTTGTTAGCCAACCAACAGAAGTTTCTAAATCAGCAATCGCCCCATAGCGCCAAATTAATTTTTTTGGAGTCACTGATTAAAAATATGAGGTCACATTTTCGCAATTGAAAATGGAAGTTCCAATATGGCGGACTAATAAATGGAATAAATAGAAATGTCTAATAATTTTACGTACTTATTTTTTATTTCCGGGTTTGATACTTATACCAAAATAGGCGCTAAAATATGTTTTACTAAAAATAAAGTATTTTTGTTCAATTAAGTTGCATAGTTGATTTTTTAATTTATTCACTCCGTAAAAATATCTTTATATTTCAAAGTGCCTTGCAAACAGTTTTTAAGGAAATCAAGCAAAGGACTGGCTTCAAAACGCTCCAGCATTTTTTATTTTAATAATTTATAATTTAATTAACGTTTAATAATGTAAAACATTTATTTCAACACATATAACTGACAATTTTTTCAGTACTTTAAAATCTGCAAAATATGTTACGTAAAAATAACATTTGTAAACAATACATGCTTTATTCGTTAATCTTCGCGACGTCAAGTATTATATAAATGACTTTTTAATAAATCTTAATCGCATTAAAGACAAGAAAATATTGACGTAATTCTAGACATTAGGAAATGGACTTTCCCAGTATTTATATGGAAATGGACAGGATTGCCATATGTTTCTCTTTCTCTTTCAGTTATAAGGTGCTTACAACCTTGAAATCAAGCGAGATACAACCAGCCGAATATTTGTTAGATCTCACACTTTCTCCGACTCTTCAATGACTCAGGTAAACGAGAGTAAAAGTTATTTTGTGACTTTTCATTTTAAGAAATCGAATGTCATTTAACCCTCATTCAACAACACGGATGCGCAATATTTACTACCGGACATTATTAATTCTGAATGTCGTCAAAAATACAATTATAGCTGTTATTTTAATAAACGTGGTAATACTATATTATTACGATAATTACCTACAAGTAATTCTAACTATTTTAAGTGAAAATATTAACAGGTTACGTCACCATATGTATTTAGTGGATTAGGCATTTGCAAAATTTGTTCTGCTCTTAAATTACATTAGAAGTATTAGCAATTTGATAAAAAATTGAACTTTTCCTCAAGTCATTCGCTAATTTATTAACTGCAACAATAATTAAGCAGAGAAACTGGAAGAAGCGCGTAACGTGCGGCGTGCTGTGCAACCTAGTAAATAATAGACGCGTATCCAAGTTTGTAACAAGAGGAGAAAACGTTCTATAAAGAGAAAATCTGGAAACTGACCATACGTCTCGTCAATTTAATGAATCAGTCATTTCCGAAACATATGTCAAATATTTACTGTTCAAGTTCTTCAAGTTCCTAATCGGCATCGTAAGTTGCAAAAGACTCGAAAAAAGCACGTAAAATAATTTTCTGATTTAAAATTTAAATACTGCATTTATGTTATGTTACATTTCTATTATATCAGTAACGATAATTCATTTCAGCAAATGTCTGCAGAATCAAATTTCCTAAAATGCACAAAACAAAATTGAAACTAAAGATGAAGGCGATAAAAAAATGATATGATTGTTCATGATGAAAAGAAAATGATCTAATGATAATGCCGTTACTTTAGTAAACAATACATTTCGTGTCAAATGGGCACAGAGTGTTACTTTTCAGCATGAACATAAAACCTACTCACGTAACCAGGATCATCATCTCTCTGTACTTATATAATGAATATGAATGTGAATTAAGTAGACAGTTAATACTGCACTTATAAAACATGATCATATAAAAAAAAATTCTTTTTGCTACTTATTCATTTTATATTCGTAAAAAAATTATGTGATTATTTTCTTTCTTTAAGAGAACTGTTATAAAAAGATTGATGAAGTAGAAAGTTTTAAATGAACGTTTGAAAGAAATAATCTTAAGCTACAATTTTGATAAAGAAATCATATTTTTACTGTTTAAAAATAAAAGATTATGACACGTAATAAAAAAAACTTAAAATGCAAGTTAAGAAACCTGTATTAATTATCAAACTATCAAAATGCATAATTAACAGGACATAATTTCAAAAATTCATTGTTTATTTATTTCATTGCAAACCCTCAGCTATAAAAATAAGAACGGAGAGATTTGCTGCAGACCATTTTTTGTTAGAATCGGAATCATAGCCGAGTATATTGTTAGATGAAACATTCTAAATAAGGGAGGCTAGGCGATTGTGGGCACCATTTGGGTTTTCAATCATATCTTTTGGCACGGTAGATACACATATTTATATGTGTGGACAGGTGCAATTCTTACAGCTACTGGCGAAAAATAACTTGATCCACGCAAATAGAAGCTTTTTTTAATAGTTTAATCAGGAGATCATTTTCGTAAAGAAAAACATTTTGAGCATATTGTGGCCATCCTTGAACATTTACAATAAAATAAAGTACAATTGAAAACCACAGATTTGGAAAGGAACGAATTGTATGAATTCTAAAAGCCTGCAGCTGCATCATAATTACACACGGCCCATTTCCTGTATGATATTCTTCAAAAAGTCGACTTGAGCAGTTAAATGACGAAACGCCGCGTAATTGACAAAAATCAATAAGAAATTTATTATTTTATCAACAACGATATTCCATGATTTGTCAAAAAAAAAAGAGGGGCGGCCACAACCGAACCATTTTAAGTGCGGCCACACTTTTGGTGTCATACCAATCCATGACCCCAATCGAACCTCTTAATTAACTTTTAATAATTTTCAAATCTATTGGCTATATCTAACATGAGAAGTCGAAAATATCAACTGTATATACTAACATTCAAAATGCGTGATGTCACTAGTCACTTAACCTATCCGTCTTAACTTTTTTGAGAGACGCGAAATTTCATTGAATCATAAAGTATGATATAAAATATGTTGGAATTTAAAATATTACTATACTCTCTCAATTTGAAAAAGTGAAAACTTCACTGTTTGAAACAGTAAATGAATACTCACTGCTGAGTCAGTAACTTTCATTATATTCACTGCATAAACAGTGAAACGGCGAACGAAGTTGACTGTTTTGCTTTAAAATTTCACTATTCAAGCAGCGAATCAATTTTATAGTTTCATAGCGCAACTTAATTTCACTGACTAAAACAGTAAAATTTAACTGCTTCTCAGTGGCTCCTTTTTCACTATGTCAAACAGTGAATTTTCACTGTTTCCAATTGAGAGACTAGTTATCACAAAATTCAAATGATTACGAAAAAGCATACTTTTTTTAAAGATATTTTTATAAACTTTTTTCTAACACAAATTCACGAATTCTGCCCGGAATATACATTAAGAAATTCTATTAACCCTTTCCGGATCCATGTGAGTCATATTGACCCGAATAAAAGAAGAGCATTGACTTTATTTTTCCGTAGTTACCTCCATTTTCATTTACAAATTTTGCATACAAATTGAAATTTATTAAATATTTATGATTGGTAATCAAAAATGAAAGATTTCGGATGCTTCATGACCTCTTCATGCACTTCAATATCTTTGAAAAGCGCTCAACAAAAGACCAACGTGTGTTCGCAATGGGGTTAAAAAAATATGGATTGGGTGAGGTTAAGAATGGGACTGTATTCGCCTTGTTTTTCTCTACAAGCATACAAAAATATCTCACTACCACAATCTTTTTGCGTTTCCCTTACAATTGAATAAAAAAGGGTGTAGTCGATTCAGCATAATCTAAAATATCCAAATATTTGCAAATATTACTTTAGGCTAGTTACAAATAAAATTTCTGACAAAACAATTAGGAATTGAAGTAGAATCTTCTTGACTATAAAATATAAGACTCCATTTGGAAATAAATGTCGAGTGAATTACAACGCGTATAAAATTTATATCAAAATGATACTAATACAATGGCTTGAATGAAATAAAAAACTAATTAAATTATTTAAAAAATATCTTAAATCCATGGATGAACATATAAAGTTGAAGATTGCTCCAATTTCCCGTATAAAAACATAATTGAAGAGGCGGAAAATGTCAGATTAGATTTTGATACAAGCTCAAATTAAGGGCGTTATCAGATATCTTATAATGGTGTAAAAAAAGTATTCAACAAACTAACTAGTAATTATAGAGTAAAAAGAACTGCAGCATACTTTTATCCCATAATTACGTGCTATTCATATAATATCAACCTAACAAAAGACTCATCAAATGCTATAAAATATCACATTTCTTCGAACGCGAATAATATTACGGAGGCTCATAACTGCAAGTATTATGGACACTGGAAATTGCAGTACTAGTATATACTAATAATATACATTTACATAATTACAAAATAATTTAAAGAACATTTATATTTTAAACAGGTATGTGATATACGTATGGCACAAAATAGTAGATTTTGTTTATTAAAATTGATAAATTCTTATTAGAGTAATACAAATGAACCTTATAAGTTACGTAAAGTTGGATTACATTCGAATGTTTATGCTGTAATATAACACATCACCAGTTATAGCTTTGTAGGCTTTTGATTAGTTGCATAAATATTATAGATTTCTCAAATAGCCGGTTAAAACAGATAGATTGACAATAAAGATTAAGGAAATTACGAAACAATAAACACCAGTATAGTATCCGTTAAAAGCAATTATTTAAAAACTCCGAAAACAATACGATGCAAGTTTTATATTGTAACAAAAAATCCTAAAGTAGTAAATGTTCATAATCCGCATTCGAAACAATAAATTTTCTTTAATCAAGACCTGCCTCAATTTAAAATAGTGGAGAGAGTAAATGCCTGTTCTACGTTTATCTACCTGTGATTTGAACGTATAAATATTAAACAACTTAAAATAAACATCATGTAAGTGATATTAAATTATCATTTTAACTCGATTAAATAACAATTTTTTATTTTTAAATAAAGAAATACATTAAGAATATACTCTAAAATTTTTAAGACGTACGTGATCAGTACTCATTACATCATTATCCCTGCTCATATTATTAGACCCATGCTGAAAAATCACCTTTTCGTCATTTTAACTACAGATCATGTTTATTTCTAGACAGTTTTAGTTGTTTGATACTGGTTCACGTTTTTAACTTTCAACATACCGACAATTTATGCAACTCTAGTAGTGGATAAATCAAATCGTTTACCTATTCTGAAAATTACAAAATTATCGCAAATCGCAAAAGTTTGGATGAGGGTCGAAAAACCGACAAATCAAAAAGCCGACAGGTCGAACAATCGACTGTCATAAAGCCGACAGTCGAAAAGTCAACAATCAAAAAGCTGAAACATAAAAATAGATGCATCGATAAGTGGACTATCATTCTTTGAAGTATCGGTTTTTTTACTTTCGGCTTTGGATTGTCGGTTTTTTGATTTGTCGATTTTTCGACGCACACCCAAATGTTTTACACTATTTGCAGAAAAATATGTCAAAGCATTAATAAAGAAATTACTTTCGCGATGTATTTTATGTAATGTAACCATGTATTTTACACAATAGTCTGTTACTGTATTTGATGTTTATTTGTTTATTTTACGTTTTCAATAAAACAATAAACATTCAGTGAAATATTCATTTTTGAACATGGATCTAATAATATGATCAGAGACTGTAATATGTTAGAACTTTAATTTATTTAATTGTGATTATTTCGACAATTTTAAAATTTTATTCTTTATTCTTGCATATAGAAAATGGACAATTGTATCTTAGGTTTTTTACATTAACAAGAGACTATAAACATCCATTGCAACCACAACTACAATTTGCCTTATCAAATACATTTATCAGAACCGCAACGATAAATATCTCATAAATTAATACGTAAATTAATTTTTAAACGATGCTTGTCTGGATGTACCTGTCTAGTGAAAACTTTATTCGATGATTTTGGAAACTAGAGGCTGCTTATTGATTTGAAGAGTTTGGAACTTATTGCCATTTTAAATTTATGTTATTGGTCTCTTTATCTCCACTATTTACAAAAATATCCGCCATCTGGATGTGTTTTTAAAATAGACTGGCAATGTTAAATGTCATTAGCTACTAACTTCTAGAAAATCATAGTTTTCAAACAGTCACGCTTTGCTGAATAAAAATAGTTTTGTTATAAATTGACATTCACAAAGTTCCTTCATAAACATTTTTTTTAATAATGTTTCAGTAATTACAACTTATTTTAATTACGACGATATTAAGAATGTCTACTTCTCTTTAAAAGAAAGTAGTGTTTACGTATACGTAGACTTCAAGATATCGTCCCCTTTTCGGTAGTAGTAGAATCTATTAATTATGTTTCTGCTTATTAGGTGAGTAACACTTTTCTCAAGATGTCCAGGTGAAAAGTGAAGATTAAATTAAGCATATTTGAAATAAAAATATGGTTACTTATGGTAATTTTTGTTTCGACAAAAAATAAATGCCGGAATTTTTACCACCCAATAACCTTGATATAAAAAATGATTATATTACCTTAGAAACCAAGGGGTTTTCTGTTTCTTGATCAGCATGTTTCTGCTTATCTGTGGTATTATTATTGTGTACGAGATGATCTAGATGATTAATTTCTTCAGGAGTTTCACCACTGACCTCCTCGACACATGGCAGTATTTTCATCATTGGTAAGGCCGTATGTTGCTTTCACACCTGTTGAATTCAGAATTAAAAAATGTAATACATTATAGTCATTATCGTTAGATATCTACTAAAATGAAATGATCTTTAAATATAATTTATATTTTGAAAAAAAAATGATGTGCGCATCGACAAATTTTTTGAGTGAAAATTCACTCTAATAAAGTAACTGTAGGTTTATAATGTATAATAGAAATTCAATTATAAGTTTACAAAACGTCTGTTATACAATGCCGCTTAGAAACTAAAATATCTCTTATACAGTATTGTCTAAACGTGCAAATTGTAAGTGCTAATTATAAAAATAAAACTTTCATGATAATTTTTATTTACTCAAGTCTAAAATTCAATTCGTTAAATTTCTCATCACTTTTGGATTTGTGGTATTTATAAAATTTCATTTTAAACAAACCATGTTTATGTATGTAAACCATTGTATATTTTTATGCCATTCAAGCACAATGCTTTACTAAGGCAAATTAAAGCTAATATATCTTATTGAACTAATGTATTGACGGATCTGGAAACAGTAAAGCATCAGGTACGGTCATCGACCGTGTATATACAGACGACCGTCAGTGCATAGACTGACTATATTCAGACTCATTTAAAGTTAGTTACTACTTGAATGCATATACGCATTCATGTCAGCGTATTTACATAATAGGTTTTTCTGTACATGGATTTATTTCCGCCTTGAAAATTATAAAACATGACATGAAATATCGTCACTTCACTAATTAAACTCGACATGATAATTATTATTGGTTCGTGCATGAAAACTTGAAATTAGCAGCTGATTAGTGGCACCTAATTTGAAGATTCGGTTTTATATCACCATCAAATTTAAATATTTATAAGTATGTGGTGAATTTTCAAAAGGTTTCGGCAGTAACGAAAAATATATATTTTTTGGAAAATAATAATATATATAAATATATATTTATGTACACACATTATATTTCTCTTAAATAATGCTTTAAACACGAAACTTGACTGTTAACTAATTTTGATGATTTAATAAATTGCCAGTATTTTGGTAACTTTTAATTGCTGTATATTTATTTATTTTTTTACTACAAAACAGTTTCACATTTAGTCCCATGAAGTACAAAGTGTATTGTACAACAAAATTGAGGATATTAAATAGTTAATGGAGTTCACGTTTTTATTTTAAATTTAATGAAATTACTTATAAAAAAGTTTTAATAAAATGAATTGTTACTGCAATATTAACTATTAAATGAACTGATTCCTGTCATTTATCTCAAAATCATATATCGCTTAATTAAAATAGAATTTCACGAAAGCTACTTGTATTTACTATACAAAGTAATTTTACGCATATTATTATTTGTTATTACTTAAATTTATATAACAATACAAAAACTCTATCATTATGTACTTTATTTTCGAGTTTGAAATAGAACACATGAATTTACCAAGTGCTAGAACATCAGAGTGGAAGCGGAAATGTACAATTGATTGAACTTTTTTGTTAATGTAAAACGAACACTTAGTGAAAGTAGAATATTTTTTGAAAGACATTCAAGATAAGTGTAACGTAAAAATATTTGTTTTCAGATTACTTTTGTAGAGATACTCGTTAACCAGATATTTATAGACTCTGTTGGAATATATGTTATAAACATTTTTTACGTTAATACAGCCTATATTTTTAATTTAGAAGACCAAAGACATTTTCCGTCTTTTATTTAAATTATCGCTAATTTAGTTTACCAGAAAGCACGTTAATGTTTTCAAATATGACAACTATTCGATTTGTGCAAATATTATGAAGGATCGATTTTTTACTTTCATTATCATCAGGGTACTGATCAATTTAATTATTACGAAATCATGTACGTAAATTTATATAATATACGAATGGCAAAAGCTTGTATGCAAATGTCTACATATTTGATTCAATTTTACCTAGATCTTGTTGAACTTGAAATAGTATTCGTACTACATTATAAAACTGTTACGTTTAGTATAATATAATTTTACTTATCGGTTTAATGTATAAAATTGTGAAGCATAAATATGTAGAAATTTAAGAAAGTTGTTTGCACATAAGTTTACTTTACAACAGAATGTGAAAGATACTTGGTTACACCATTTATTTTTATTACTTCGTATTTCAACTTTCAACTATATTTTATGTAAACTCATTTAAAAGTGCGATTTTATATATTATTTGTCTTGCGAATTGATACTGGGCGGTTTTCAAAGTAATTTAGAAGTCTTAAAAGTGTATAACTTAAAGTGGTAATTAACAGTCCTTTGTTCAATTTTTTAAAATTATTTTTTCTTTATATCGTTTTTTTCACATTGAAATAATTTCAGAAATCCTGTTTCAGGTAAAGAAATCCTGGAGACTGGAACTATGAAATATGCATATTAATATTTTATAATAATAAAGATGAAAGTATCCAAAATAGCGACTAAAACACGAAAAATCGTCGCAAGTTTCAGGAATTTTTTGTGTGAAAATGATACTCTCGAAAAGAATGCTACGAAACAAAAGTTCTTGGAATATCTCAAAGAATATCCTGACATTTTTTACAATTATCAGATTTTTAAAAATTCCGATAAAATTTCAGCATATTCTTCGATCATGAACCATTTCCTGATTCTTTTTGTGTTTCATCCGACATTATGAATACTTTCACCACTATTTTGAAAATGTTAATATACACATTTTAACGTTCCAGTCTTGAGGACACGACTTTTCACTTCATACAAGAATTCTGAAATTATTTCAATGTGAAAAACCGATACGAAGAAAAAAATAATGTTCTTTAAAAATAATAGTTTTTCACGGTTGAATTTGTTAAAGAATCTAACAAAAGATTCTAAAAGTTCAGTTAATTTTACGTCAGATATAACCGTTGAAATTAAATAGTGAACAAATTTCCATTCAGGACTGAATGGGTTAATTCAGATTTGGAGAGTGGTCTTGGGTCCAATGTCTGCGTTAAGGGAGTTCTAAATTGGAAATTTCACTTAAAAACGTAAATAAAAAATTACTGAATCAATTTTTCAAAGACATTAATTGAAAACTGACCGAGAATTTTGGTAAATTAGTAATTTTTATCTGTTTCAGAAAATTCTGAGTCAGTTCTCAATTAATCTCTGTAGTATTTTGTGGAAACCCGTTTACAGTAATTAAAATTGCATTTACACAGTCCGAATTATGAAAATTTTATTCACATATCTTTAATTTACGTTTTTTAGTGAAAAGTCTTATCTTACCACCGGACTACTTGAGAACCCCCTTAAACATTGCTTTTATTTGGTTTCTTAGATGTATTCAAAATTATAGTACTGAGCCATTATTGAGTACCCCGAAAATTCGGTCAAGTAAGTTGCTGGTTCGTCATAATAAAGGTTTTGAATAAGAAATAATTCTGATTCATTGATAGTAAAATAATGGAGTCAAATTATTTTTCACATAATTATATTCACAATGCATATACGATAATCCTATATATTATGTCAAAAATAAACAATCCTCTCGTTTAGTGCACATGTAGAAACAAGTATTTTACTTTATCATAAACGTCGACGAAGCGTAAATAATTACGCATATTATTTTTATTTTTGTTGGTAACATTAGTGCACCGATATACTCAGTCAATTATTTCATGTACTATATTGTCCGTAACGGTAATTGATGAGTATTACACATATTTACAGGTCGATATTGAGAAGGTTAGTATTGATTTTTTGCGTTTTTTTGAAGAAACGATTTGATTTTTAAAAAAAAAGAAAAAATGATTTTTAATATAAATATGGATTGGAGATGCGTTTACAAAAAATGTAAAAAATGTTTGAAAGGGACAGTTGGAGTTGGTTTCATCTCCAATTTTAGTCCTACTCTTTAGTTATTTCCTTAAAGGAGAATGGTAAATTTTTCATAAACACAATTGCCTCCAATATTTATTTGACTAAAAACAATTTTTTTTGTCTCTCAAAAGACCATACAAAAATCTATACTAACCTTTTCAATATTTTATAATTCGAACGTTCGCTAGTTAAGACATGAATTATTTACAAATGAATGTTTTACATCATAAATAATACTAAACTGTAAAGTATTTCAAAATAACTGCAAAAATGATAGCACAAATAGGTCGACATACTATCACCAACTGCATTTTCTTTTCGCTATGTATAAATATTTATTTTGAACATAAATTTAACTTTATTTGACATTTTTTCCTTTATTTCCTATACTGTTTGTATTTCCTTTATGTTCCTATAATGTTATCTACTTATAATCTAAAAATTATTGTAATTTAAACATCATTGAAATTTATCAGTCATTAGACAAAATATTCCACACCTATTCACAGAAGTCGAACAAAATTATAAAAAATAATTAAAATGTCTCCGTAGTTATGTTACATCCATTTTCGCTTGTGCAACAAGCTGTAAGTCATAACAAAATAAATCTCATTCTTTAAAAGTGCGCCTTTGTTCAACTTGTATGAGAGTAGAAGTGGAGATAGTTTAATATGCACAATAAGTTATAAAGAAAATGAGTGAGATAGTACGCATTCATCGTTGCTGACCTCTCAATTTGTTATCAATAATAATGTACAGATCATCAAAATAAAGGAAACAGACGAATTGAGATGAACAATGAAGTACAAGAATGGATTTTTACCGGATTAATTAAATATATCATAAATAATGTATAGTATCTGCATAAAAATATGTTGAGACGAAAATTTCAAAGACTAGTTTCAAATTATGCATATCTGACACTTTTAGGTCGATAATACTGAACGTGTGATCAAAATATTGTTCAGAATATTGTATATATAACTATCGTCAGCATTTTTTAGGATTGACAAATCAGAAGATAGAACATAACTGCGCTGTGATAAAATATTGAAAACATTCTTACTTAATTTTTAGAGACAAAAGGCACCGGGTGAACCTCAAAAACCTGACATTAAAAAACCAGACATTTCCGATTGGTGCATTCACTATATAAAAAAATGATCTCGGGTCGCAGTCCTTAAGGTCTCACTGGTAGGTTATTTCAAGGTTAAAAATTGTTGACCAAGGGATTAATTTAGAAGTCAATCACTAATTATATTTTCAGAATATGTACATTTTGAAATATCTGGTTTTTTGAAATGTCAGGATTTTGAGGTGCACTGAAGGGACCGTGTATTATTTATAAAAATACTTCTAAGGTGCTTTAACATATTGTAGATAGTAAAACAATTAAAAAACGGGTTTAAAGTTTTACATTTAGTAATATGAAGTAAATATACTACTAATTTATTATAGATTAAAGTGGAATGAAGTGTACTATTAATTCATTATCACAACCTCAAGAGATAGAACAAAAGTGAAAAAAAAAATTATTCGAGACATTTTTAAAATCTTTGCAATATTTCAGTATTCTTTTCCTAATTTTTTTATCCTATGATTAACAATTTTAATTGTTAACATCAACAATATATAATTTTTTTCCACAAGTTCAGGAAAGAGTTTCGTGTACATATTATTTCATATTTAAATGGTAGATAATTAAATAACTAATATATTACGTTATCTGGTACCAAGTAGAAATAACAAATAAAAATTTAGGAAATCTAGCAAATACATCAGAATAGTATTTGTTGTTTACTTTTAATCTGCAGTTCAACTATCGTAGAAAATCAAGTTACATGTCAAAGCAGCCTGCTCGAGATTTAATACGACATACTTGCCACTAATTATATGTAATATCACATAAAATAATTATACCTACTAAACCCAATACAAATAAGTAAAAACATTTAAATTACCCTCAGCGTTTTAAGAAACTGTAAATAGAAAACCAAAATGCTGACGTTCAAAACGCAAGCGTCATGCTTCAAAAGATAAGTAGGTTAAATTCGATCAGTTATAAAGCAACAAAAAACATATCTTTCTTTATATTTATTTCGTCGCATCCAACGTTACAGTTCAGTTCATGAATTACTTGCTCGATCTCCGAAAAAAGACGACCGTCCTATAAGCACACTTATAATTTTCTTCAAATGATTTCGTATATCTCCGTATCTGCGTCTCAACCATTTTAAGCCTTAAAAATAAATTTAAACTGAT
The DNA here is from genome assembly GCA_030407085.1 of Trichopria drosophilae. Lineage (NCBI taxonomy): Eukaryota > Metazoa > Arthropoda > Insecta > Hymenoptera > Diapriidae > Trichopria > Trichopria drosophilae. The sequence continues at coordinate 55,667,431 of CM059583.1, forward strand.
ATTTTTCTGTCAACTTTTTTAAAAATAACAAAAAGAGTCAATTAAAAAATGTACAAAAAAATATACATGTTTAAAGATAAAGTTAATAGATTAAATCTGAATTTGCAAATCGCTTGTTTGCACACATTCTCTATTAACTCTAAACTACCTATACGTTGTTATAATTTTTATTATTACGAAAATATGTCAGTTATTGAATAGGATTGTTTCATGTTAAAAAATAACTTATTGTTGTTGCAGAAGATGGTGAATTGTGTTATATAAATACGTTAACTGATGACAATTAGTGTTTAAGTGTCATCTTAGAGATTTGAGGTTATATTTCATATTTTTATGAACTATGTTCTCTTTGAAAAGTTGCAATTAACGTTTTGTTAAAAAACTTTCTAAAAGAAAATGAAATTTAAAAAATCGAGATCGACAATGTTACTAAAATTGTATTAGTTATAAGAAATCGCAACTCCCAAAATGTAATTTATTAGATATGGACTCGAATTGCAAATAAATCATACTCAATCGAAACACGTATTAGTGAATTAAAAAATTTGTTTGCCAATATTCTTTCCGGACATTTCGCATTGAACTAATATAACATAAATATTGTACATCCCATTTTCAAGTGTTCAGATACACAAGTACCACGTGGCTGGCGATTCACCTTAACCTTTCAGGTATGAAACAAGTACATAACCTGCTCTAAACGTTGAACTAGTTTGCGAAACGAACCTTCACCCTTTTTTAAAATCTCCGTCCGCAGCCATGCAATGACCTACTTTAGTCCTTGGCGGAGCCAGTCCATTGAATACCTGTTCACTCTCGCCTCCATCTCACTACAAGATCTCTCGTGGTTGTAATCTACGAGAAAGTCACGAGGAAACGAAACCGCGCTCTTTTCGAGATGCTCAAACGGAACTTGTTAATCGAGGATACCAGATGATAGCAGTCGAGCATCCCGCCGTCTCGAGCTTTCGCCGCAAATAGCGATAAAATAAACCGCCTTCGGCATTACACCGATATTTGATACGACCTTATAAAACACTGTAAGACTATTGACAACAATAAATCTTCATGATTCTTATTTTTCACTTGTTCTGTTAACACATTGTTCACTGAATCAATGGATGAGCCATGAATATCTATATACAGAACTGCAATTAAAAAGTATTCTACGGGTGCATTATGGGAAGTTGCAAATTCCATGGATCGAAAAATCATTGAAAAATTGTTTGCTATATCCACATCATATTAATAAAATAGTCTTATAGTTCATTAAACTATCAAACATGTGATTCTTTAAGTAGGGCATTATGAAATAACCGACTGTCCTATATTTATAATTGCTGATTGGTTAGAAATGCAATTGCTACTTGCCAAAATCTATTGGAAGCTATTTATGACTGTTCGATCTGTAATAAGTTAATGAAAAATATTTCATTGAATATTCTAATATTTTAAAAAGTAATTTAGGGATAGATTCTAAACAGGCGATACGATTCTTACGATAAGTTTCGATATCTTTACAATTACCCTGTCCGACACTCATTTTTCTATTGACAATCGCAGTACTATTTCCAAACGGATTTTTCCGTCATTTTCCCTCCGACACTCATTTCTCCGAAAGTGAGGTTATACGTTTCAAAAAGTAGGTTTTTGGTCACATTTCGATTATTTTTGCAGCAAAAGAGAATTTACTTTTGACAATCGCAGTATAATTTCCTAAGAGATTTTTCATGCTAAAGACGATGGCGCCAGCAGAATTTCCCTATCACGTTTGATTTTCGAGAATAGTGAGGTTAAATGTTTTGCTATAAAATAAATGGGAACATCGCCAAAAACGCAGTTTGCCACATTTAACCTCATTTTTATCGAAAGTAGGACGTGATAAAAAATTCTGCTAGCACCATCATCTTCAGCACAGAAAATCAGTTCGGAAATGCTATTCCGATTGTCAAAAGTAAATTCTCTTTTGCTACACAAGCAGTCGAAATATGGCCAAAAAACGCACCTTTTGTCACATTTAATCTCGCTTTTCTGGAAAATGGGACGTGATTGAAAAATTCTGTTAGCCCATCGTTTTTAGCACGAAAAATCAGTTTGGAAAGGCAAACGAAAAGTAAAATTTCTTCGGCCAGTGTTATTTTAAAAATTATCACAGGACTACTAGTCACTAGTGTAGTCATTAGTATGTCACTAGGAATTTATGTGCTCATCATGGATTACGTTGGGAGCTGGTGTTAATGTAAAGTTTGTTTTCATTATTCGAAGAATGAAAATTCAGTCTCAATATAGAATAAAATTGAAATATTGATATATTATGATTCACTTTTCCAAAAGTTAAATGTTACTTTAAAGGAGTAAAGATTGACTGACTAAAAGACAAAATGTGAATCCTCATTCAAAGAAATATAGGGAAAAAGTAGAAAAGTAGAAAGATCAGATGCCGGTCGAAAAAGCGACAAATCAAAAAGCCGACAGGTCAAAAAACCAAAAGTAAAAAACCGATAAGCGAAAAGCCGACCCTTCAACAATTGACTGCCCACATGTTGATATGTCTACGTTTTATGTGTCGGCTTTATGACTGTGGGTTTTTAATTTGTCGGTTTTTTGCCCGGCACCCGAAAGATCCGTACATACATATACACATCACCGTTGATTGATTGCACCGGCCGACAAAGTTTAAAACCAAAAACCCGAAATACTCTATGGACTGTTTTTGGCGTGCTGAATCCGAATCTAACCAAAGCGTCATGTGATATAAAGAGATAATTCTATTTTCAGAAAGTTGGACAATGTTTCTGAAAGTACTACTTTACTCCTGGTCAAAAGTATAATGGTTATTTTAGCTTGGGGAGTCGCTGAATACAACAATAATGTCTGATTCCTAACTTCGAAAATGACGGACCCAACATGGCGGACGAATTCTAAAAAAAGTTATAAGAATGGCTTAATAGTTGATGCTAGAAGAAGCATTTTAAATAATATGATTTCAGAAATTTTTTCTCGAAACCTGTCAATATTTAGAACAAATTTTGAAGAACAACAAATTCTTAGTACTCATCAAGAAATATACCAAAACTTTTGTCAAATTTTTAGTAGATATTTAAAAATTTAACTAATCAATTTTTCAGAATAAGGATTACATTATACATTATATTAACAAAATATTTTTGGTTTTTTGATTTCAGATTATGCTTTCAAAGTTGAGAGTGATCACATCGAATGGCCTTTTTTAATGGGACTCCCAGACGACGACTGTTGCGGCTTTAATAATGCTAATTTTTAGTGAGAAAAATTTGAAAATACACTGAAAAGTTACCTCTATATGTAAAAGAAATTTCAAGTTCTGAAATTAAGCCTTTCCATACAAAATTCTCAAAAACACTCTTTTTTCGTCCTCGTAACTGGATATAAGTTACTTTTCAAAATAGGTTTTCAAGTAAAGGAATGGTACTGTCAGAAACCATGGCGATCATTATGAAAATTACATTATCAACTGATATTATATGAGCATAAATAGAATAAAATATATTTCAAACTTGATGTGCTGAGGTTCTTATGAGGCCAGATTTGGCTCAATCATGCCAAAACCTTCGGGAAAGTATTATACGTACTGGGTTTTTAGTTCTGACAGTCAATCAAATTTTGTCGTCCGGTATTTTCATTCCAATTGCTGCTTTCAAGCAATATTTATAACTTTTTTTTTTTTTTTTATTTAAGCATTTTTTAAACCTTTCTACACGGAGAAAAATAATCAGCAAAATCCGCCGAAAAATCCCCAGATTCTACCAATTTTATCCTATAGGGACAGCTGTTGGAATTCCGTTAGGGATAGCCGATAATTTCAGCTAAATTTACTGAAAAAGTCCGCAAATTTAACGGAACAAATCTGCTGATGTAGCGGAAATTTAGAGCTAAGCGCGAATTGAGTAGGGTTAAGGCTTCATTGGCGGAATCAAAACAGTTAAAATTGCATATATTTTCGGCAATTCCAGCCGAAAATTTTAGCTGATATGAATCAGCTAATCCAGCGGAGTCATTTTTCTCCGTGTAGGTTTATTCAGCTGCACATGAAATAAGTAGATTTTAGTTTACAAGTTCTAAACGCGTAAGTTACAATTTTGTAGGTATGAAAAAATATATCGACAGGCCTTAATGATTGGTTTAGCAATGAGCATATCCACTTGTAGTGGGAGATTGAAACCAACTTTGATTAGTCCTTGAATGAGGGAGGTGCGCTGTCCGCTGTACAGTTCGCACTGCCACAATACATGATCCAGATATTCATCGCTACGATTACATTTACAGGTTGGATCGGTGATGATAATAATTCGGGCAAGGGATGCAGCAAGATTATAATGGTCTGTCCTACAACGATTGATTGTGACTATTAATGGCCTTTCCAGTTTTTTTTGTGTGTACCACGGCTTGTTGTTACTGTTGTAATATTTTTGAAAGTATGTTTTGCCTTTGGTGTATCCTTGATCTTTAATGAAGGTCTTTGTTAGTCTACTTTCTTCTTTCTTAAAGCTCTCAAAGAAATCGAAAAAGAATATTTATAACTATTAATGTAATAATCCTAATAATTTTAATAAACACTTTTCGTTGCAAACGATGTACCTTTGAATATTAATTTGACGACAGGTTTTTCTTGTGAAAATATTAATTTATAAAATAAATACTATGACTAATTACTATATTACTATATATTATTTTAGAATATTTACGCACGATCCATTCGGAATTGTCTTCCGTTCTCGATGAATAATTTTGTTTCCACAGGAAAGATCTTCCTAATGCAGTATTCCTCCGAATGCCTCTATCTTCTTTTTTTTGTAAGTTGTTTGTAACACATAGTTTGAAGTTTTTCTTGCAACTTTCTAATATATGACATTTGTATTCGTTATTGTGTTTTATATCATATTTTGTATGTGATGGCAAACTTGCCCGTAAATAAATAAAATAAATAAATATAGCAGAAAATCGATGTTACTGAACTAGCACCTATTTTTGTATATTTAATAATGAAGTAGAACCACATAATTGTTATGTTGTCAGAATATATCCTACGTTAAATTATGATTGCTTATTGATAGTTGTCAAATAAGTAAAATTCCAATGATTTATTTTTTATTGAATATATCGGAAACTGTAGTGATAAAATGATTTATGTAATGTAAATAAGGAGTCTTTAAATATATCGCCATAGTTTGTTAACATTAGCAACAGTTATTAATGAGTTATAATAACACTCTTATCATAGTTTAATACACTTGTTATTTTAGGTATTAAATAACACTGTTTATCGTTAATAAGTTATTTATTACAGATCCCGTCTATATAAGTGACTAGGTAAACTATCTTATATATATTCAGGATGATCTTTTAGGCAAAGATAAAACCCGTTAATTTTTTTATGTATTAAAAATCATCAAGTTTCGAAATACTTTCGAAAGATATCGAAAATCTACTAGCAATGCTGTTTATATAGCCAAAGTTAACTGTTCTTCTCACATCAACAAAAACTACTCTATGTATATTCAATGGCAGTCATTTCGCAAGGCCAAATGTCACGGTTGCGGAAAACAGAATATACCTACATTCGTACACAGGCTACATATACATAGTAAAAGTATAGCAAAATGCATGTCGTGTCTATAATCAACTTTACATATTCACGACAGAATTATAGAATAGGTGTCATAATTCTACCTTTTTTAGCTTGGACTTCCGTTAATGCGTTAGTTAATAACATAAACACGTTCAATGCAATCACGGATTCTTTAAAACAATAACGAATTATACAATTAAAAAAAATGTTAGCTACTACTAAAATAATAAACGTTTTTATTATTCTTTATAATTGATATTTTGAAACTCTTTAAAACAGAAAATGTTAGCTCAAAGTCTTGTTTTCTCTACGGCTTGGCTGTAATCCAAACGACTTGAGTATAATAATATGAATTGGGTACTCTTATGTACGATAAATCATAAAAGTAAACAATTAGTTTCTATGTGTTTTAGTAAAAGTAACCATTTTGGATTAATTATGCAATTTTTGTAACGATATTTATAAGCACATTTAGTTTCAAACAAATTAAACAATTTTAGACTCCTTCTAAATTTCTATGTATGGTCATTTTATTCTCATTCTTAATGCTGTGTGCATGGACATTTCACAATACGAATAGAGTCAGTTCGCATATCATTGTCTTAACTTAAGTGCTTTTAAATATCTCGTTTATTGTAATTAACAAACTCATTAAGTGTCTATAGACACTCAGCTAACGGATGATCAAGCGTGGGCAACTTTGCCATTAATGACTTTTTGGCAAAAACACATATTTTTCAAGGTAATTCAAAACAAGGAACAGAAAATTTATGTACTATCTGTAATTTACTTTCATCGGCACGAGAAAATTGTTAAGGATTGTCGTTTTATCACGATTTAAATATTTACGTGAGATATTTAAATGAAGTCGGTAAACCAGTGTATCAAATGTATATAAACTATATCTATCTGCATCAAATTTGGTTATAGCCGTGAAGAAGGATTTAAAAAATGAAAATCTTTGTAGAAATATAGTACTAATTTCTAATTTAAATATCAAAATATATTTATTCTACATTGGTGACTATTTTTAATGTTTTAAGTCTATAATATTAAGGTTTTATTTATGTCAAATAAATTTTATAAAATGTTATAATTAAGATCGTATGAATATAAATTTCGAAATTTTTATTTCCTTATTTTATTCGAAAACGCAAAACAATAATACACATTGAGTACAAATCTGGAAAGTTGCAGGACGTTCATCGATGTAACATACCTAATGAAAGCCTTTCTAATCCTCATTCCCGTAGAGTTGAAAATCGCCAAAACTGCTAAATTCGAAAGTCTCCATTATAAATTTAATGAATTCCAATTCGATTGATTATTACGGATTTTATGATAAACTCTTATGCAAAGTGAATCAAATATTCATGCATAAATCCATAAATGCAAATACAAACGCTTGTGTAAGTCAGTCAATCTATGATTATTATTATAATTAAAATACGTTCATTGGTACTAAGTCAATTGCGCTACATTCTCTGAATCGATTAAAAAAAATGAATCCTAATTATCTGTCATGCATGCAAAATATTTAGTTCAATGTTTATTGAAAACAAACTATATTTAACAATCGATCGAAAGCACAAATCAATTACATAGAGCAGGATTCCGTGATAGTATTTTAGAAACTTTCAATAAAATGAAACTAGTGTTATATAATGTTGAGAATCATTAAGAACACATTCTATTGAAAGAATTTTAGTATAAAATATACATATGAAACTGTACTATTTTTAATTTGTATATTAAATGAACTTAAATGTTACGAGTATGAAATTAAACACCAATATTACAATGGTTTCAGGGATAAATAAACATATTTGATACAGTAAGTGATGATTCAAAATAAATATTGAACAAATTTTAAATTCAAACGTGTGTATTTACAACCAAAAATGTAGATCACGTTTAACGAAGTGATATAGGCCAAACTATATTGTGCAGAATGTTTAATTATTATTATGGATTTTCTCGTTGCAGTGTAAGTATTAAAGTTAAATAAATACAAAATGACAAAAATAAATGCAGTGATATTTAAATTAAAATCTGTCGTCGCTAAGTTGAAAATATTTTGTCTATTTTCACAAACGAAGATATGTTATTTAGTCTGTATTTCATTTAAATCAAATCTCAATCATAAAATGAAAAATAACCAGCAAAATGCCATGTACAGGAATGTTACCCAGTAGAAGTATAAAAATTGATATTATAGACAAAGGGGAAGCAATAAAATATTTTAATGTTAACATTCAGCGCCAGCTTTAAATTGTGTATGCAGAAAATTCATACGATATGATATTTATTATAATCATCGAATTAATATGAAAATTGTTATGATATAATATGATATTATAATAATTAATGACTGCTAATTTTTGCAGCATTGTGCATTAAGATGTATATTACGAATAATAATAAAGAAGCCAAAATATATAAAAGAAAAAAAGTGCATTAAATTAATCGTCTATTTTATAAAAACTCATTGTAAACATTTTGCAAGATTTTATTTAAGAGATATAAACATGGCAAATATACATATAATCAAATTTTTGAAAATATTGATAAGTAGCTAAACCATTTTTACAACTCCTCAGTGCACTTAGAATTTAAAAAATAAATAAATAAAAAGATATTATGTCGAAAATACGTTTACAGCTGGAATTATTTTAAACATAATACGGGTATACAAAATTATCTGTATGATTAGATGGTTTACGTAATAATTAATATTGCAGTTATGAACAAAAAATAAATTATTGAAAAATGAAGTGTTTTCTTGCACAAAGAAAATGTTAAGTTGTGAAACCCAGGTTAGAAAAAACGATTACTGGCTCATTTTTCTCAGCTAGAAAGTAACTTTTATCGATGTATCTTACGTAATCAATATCAATCAGTATATAGCATATTGTGGATAAATAATTTTTTTTATAAAAGTACAATAAACTTAGTGAAAGTTTTTTTTTTATTCTGATCTGTTTTTAGCTGTCTTAATCACAGACTCAGAAGTCTATGATATTAATAACCAATTATATTTAATACCTCTAAATCATTATTGATAATATATTTTCTGTAATGATATTATTAATATTATTAACATTAGAATATTATTAAGTAAGTATCTAAATATATGTAAATCAGTTTTGGTTTATCCCATACAAATTCTATCAAATTATAATTATTGTTATCTAAGCTATATTTATGATATTTAATCAATATAATTTATATATCTAAGAAATTATTTCAAAATAATTATTAGTTATAATAATTAATAAATGATTAATCATTTATTTTTGCAATCCTGTAAATAACAATTCAGATATAATTTTATGTACATTCATGTATATAATTATATATACTCTTGCGACACTAATTTATAAGTTTAGGTTCAAAATATTATAAAATACACCAATCTTTCTCAAAATGAACCAACTAATTATAACAAATTTTCACCTAAAATAGTATTATGCTATAAATCACTTGAAATTTCTCATTTCCTCAGAACTGCGAGTAACAACTTTCCTTCCGCAATAAGGCATTATATACAAACCATTTCACATTTTATTTCCTATAACGTTTTCATTCATTTTTAATTTGTGCACATCAGGTATGAACGATGGAAAATAAAGAACTTAATATTCGCTTCCTAATACCTCAGTAATTTACGGGTAATTTTCGATTTCAATGAAAGAACACACGACGATTATAATTTTAAATTGCGATTTTCATCCATTTGAAACGTGAATGTATTTTGTACAAAATCAATTAGTTTATATTTTTTATTTAGAAAAATATTAGTATTACATTGCCCTAATTAAAAAATGTTATCCATTGTTAATCTATATGCTTGGAAGTTTGACGATTACTTAAAAGACAGTATTTAAGTACATAATCAATTATAAAAAATACTAAAATGGCTTTGAAACAAAAAAAATTATATTGTAGAAAACACACATTTTTTGCATTACAACAATGTTTGTTTGAAATGGAATTAGATGCAACTGCTTATCGCGTAGACACATTTACATTACAGAAAAAATATACGATTGCAGATAACTGTAATTACATTTTTAGTCAAAATTAGCACTAAGTTCCCAAGCTACAAACAAAATTAGCACTAAGTTAAACTACATACAAAATATCTGCAAAAATTTAATAATTAACAACAAACTTTTTATTTTTAATGGCAATTAAAAAAAATATTATAATCATAATAAAGTTCAGTGTTTTCATATTAATAATAATAATATTCAACGTCAATGAATAATATTAAGAAATACTATACTTTTCGATACAAGTGCGAAAAGGTTTTTTATGCGAAGGGGAGGGTTGCGGGCCGAGCTGAAAGCGTCACCATTTATATTAGTCCCAGAAAACAGTTTCGCGTTTAAAAAAATGTCAAAAATGCGTAAAGAAAAATATACTATTATCTGCTAAGAAACAGTGTCGAAGGAATATAAGTGCAAAATAAACTAATTTCTTAACGGTAAAAGTTTCTAATACTTAACATAATTAAACTACTGTCATATACTTGGAAGATTGTAGAAAACTTGTTCTGGAATCTCCTCGAGTCACTACTATATGTCTAAAAATTAAACATTATCATTGCAACCTTTATTTTCTGATAACACAATGTGCTTTATTGGAATAATCATACATGTTTCCAAAACAACTGTAATTAAGTGAATACAGACAGCTTTCGCAACACTACTGTCTTTTATTATTTATTGCCAACACAATACTTAGAGTTCTTATTGCATCATTCCATATTAACCGATAAAAGCTGTGATTACTCCCAATACTCGATGCATTTACAGTTCTTTTATAATTTTTATTGTACTTATTTTCATTTTATTTGAAATTTTGACGAGCTCAATAGAAATATAAAATTTGCATTAAAATATATGTTTACTTTTAAATAAAACCAATACTTTTAATCAGATAAACATTGTTTAATCCCGAAAAATCTGTCATTAATTCTACGCCAAAAAATTCTTTGAGTGAGAACTCATTCGTTCAAAAGAGCCATGATACTCTTTGGAAAGCGAACTTTCAGATGACAATTCACTCATCTAGAAAATCGTCTTATTTTTCATTACAAAGAATCATTTTTCACTCCAAAAGTTCAGAAAGATTATTATATATAAAAAGATACTTAGCAGTTTCAACCTTTTTGACATAGCCTATTCTCTTTAGATTCTCTTTAGATAAATAAGACCAACGTCTAAACTAACTATTGGCAATAGGATACTTGCCAACATTATTATATTAAACCAATTTCGTCAAAAATATACACACGTTTCTATATTTACATGGCAGAATCGATTGTCCAGTCTGATTTAGTCGAAAAACATTTCTTAACGAAATTGTATATAACAAATTTTTATAAAAATTATTTTTTATAAACAAGAAAACACGGTTATTATTAATTTTGGCAAGTATCCTATTTCCAATTGTTAATTTGGCACTGTCAGCGCTGTAATGAACATGGGTCTTAATGGTTAAACCAAACTGGAATTGATTTAAAATATTTAGTATAAGTTCACCTACTTTTGTGTATATTAACAATTCCTAACCTCCAATTACATTATACAGATTACATAAATTCCGTATTAAAGTGGTTTTCAACCATAACTTTCTTTTATTTGATAATAAAAATAATAAAAATACAAAATAATGAATTGGTCAACTATATGCTATCCCAAAATATTGACAAGACTCGTAAATCCAATCGATTTTTAATTTGGTCACATTTACTCGTTTAAGGTTATGCAATTAAACAAAACTACTAAAACCTCTTTAATGTTAACTTAATTCTAATTTAACAACTATCGCTCATTGGACCTTTCATGTTTTGGGCGCCAAAAATATATATATCCTTCAATTGAAAACAAATATTGAATCTACCAAAATTATCCAGATTTATGAAACAAAAAGATTTTTAAAACGATATTTTCCAAACATTGTTCATATACTTTCAAACGTAAAATTGGTTTTTATAAAAAACGCCTATAATAACCTATATTTGTTTTTACACACCACATACGATTGTTTGAATCGCTAATTTACGTCTATATAACAATGTAAAAAATTATCATTAACGTTTGACATGTCATTAACTACATTTTGTTTTCTGTAGAACCCGTGCACGTATTGAAAAAATTAACTACACCGCGATGTTCATCGAAAACTTTCCATGCAGTTTTCTAGGTTTTACTGACAACGAAGGTAAATGCCCCAGCCTGTAATTTTAGTTTCTTTTATTGCATACAAAACAGGAATAAAAGGAAATTATAAAGATCGTTGAAAATTTTTCCGCGAAAATAAGCGGTGCTATACTTTGTTTCTACTTAATGTTCGTTTACAGTTTACTGACGTTCTGAAATAAAATGCCAATAGAATTTAGTGCACATAGCTATAGTCAATACACTATCAAAATAAATGCGAGGATAACTCGAGTAAATATCTTCCAGATGTCGTAAATATTTCTTGAACTATAATCTACTTCAAATATTGTGACATTCATTCAAACATTAATAAATTTAACTAAGTTATTTAATCAACATTAATATTTATTTTATTATATTAATATTTATTCTGAATATATACATGATCGATTTGATGAGGAGGAGGAGGAGGGAGGGGCAACTTAGTATTATCTACTATTTAATACTATTTGAGTTTTAACTGTGTCTTAATAAAATATCGGAAAAATTGACTTTCTCTATTTGGGAAATTCTTCGGAGAATCATTAAAATTGCTAGCGCTTCCGGTTGATGTCAACATTTCGGTATCGTCTATAGAATCCTTATGTCTACACAGAAATTCATAAAGATCCACAAATTCACAAATTACAAACGATGCTAACGTGAAAAGTTTATTCTCACCATACAAATAAAATATACTATAAATTTCTTTTAGATCAAACTTTCTGAAAGTACGTTTACTCTCCGGATTACAGTATATAATTGTGACGGTTGCTATTTTAATATTCATGTTAAATATGTATCTGGGATCATTTTTAGAGAAATTTTGCTGCGGAAACAGCAAAAAGAGTTCTTCTTGAGATCATTGAAACATTTTATGAGTATTGTAACTTGTTAAGCAATACTCAGAAAGAGCTCTAAATACGATTTTAAGAGGATTTCTATATAGATTTTTATTTAATTTCTACATCGCGTCTTTTAAAAAAGACATTTTAGGATAATGCTTTTATTTAACAACAAAGATCACACTCTCATAGTAAAATAACTATTTGCAAAATAAACGTAATTTGATTGAAATATTATTATTTAATTACTAATGTTATTTACTTTTTAAATTAATATCTTTTTTTCGTGCATCATATTGCCCAAAGTGAAAGTATGGGTGTTTTTATAAAATTGTACAAAGTCATTATCGAAAAAAGCGGAAATGATTCTAAAATACTCTTTATAAAAACTTATTTTCTTCCTAGATGAACTCAATTAAAGCTATGTTATTCTAAAGAATCTTTTTGGAAAAGAGTGAAATGTAAAATATGTATTTCGTAAATGACAGTGCTACTAAAAATTACCTAGCAACATTACTAAGAGACTTCTCATATTATTAGCATCATCTTTCATTTTTCAAAATTGCTAAGAACAAAAAATGTACCCAGAGTAAATAAATTATAAACTCATTATATGGTATTAAATAAAAACAGTCAAAAAGGCAACAAAGTCGAGTCATTATAAATATGTTTTATTCCAAAATTCTCTTGTATGCACCATATTATTTTTCAATATTTGCTTTGTGGATTACTTGGATATAGAAAATGAATTCTTTACTACTTTAATAAGTTTTATATATTTTTGCCATTATTACATAAAAATGTAAATTTTAGTAGTAAATAAAACTAGAAACTTTATAGAACAGTTTAGTCTGAGATGTATGCCGAGATAGTTGCAGCAATATTTATTCAAAATTATACGAAAAGAAGATAAGTATTGATTGTCCTATACGAATTACAATGCAAGTAAACACCACTATTGTTGAAGGTTTTTTTAATGGTTGATGCGCCATCTAGCGTTCTAGGAAACAGCTTAGACCAAATACTTCATACATTTGCGTATTAATAACCATTTCCATAACCTCCCAAATATGCAACATACTCATGAATAGGATTACTTTTACAGTTCAATCTGCCATGGCGAAGATCACTTTTTAAAAGAAACACTACGTAATGCTCAAATACAAATTATAATCATGTATATACGAGTTAAAGGAGTTCCAAAGCCGATTGACTAATTACATTCGGCTTTTCATTGATTCCTTAAATACCAATCAAATGGCAGGTCGGTGAACTTTTGAAACCGAGCTTTTTGATGCAACGCGACATCACTCATTTTTGTAGCCTAAAAAGCGGAGGAGGTAAGAGTCATAAGATTCTATGAGACCCGTGAAAAAGCAACTAATCGTTTAGAATTCTTTTTTTTCTTTAACTATTACAGCAACAATTTCTCAGCGTATTTGAACTATAGCGTGAGGTGGAAATTGCGCGAAACAAAGTCGAAAACAACAGACCATAACACTGCGACATTTATTTTTGGCATTCCAAAGCTATAATTATTGCGCGAAAATTCTGTTAAGTGGATTTTTTTTAGGTATTTCGTCAAAAATGCTTTGACGTTTTTCAAAAGTCTGATGACAAGGACAAAGGTTAAAGTAATCGTTTCATATACGATCTTTATTCAAGTTTCAGCGAAATCGGTTCTGAGATAAGCGACATAAATCTCATATCAATCTCCTTTTACAAATCCCTTAAGCGTCATCTCCCGGAAACAACGTAAATTTAACCCTTAAAATGCCACACAGACTCCGAACACCCCAGATTGTTTACATATTTTTCAATGTTCTCATACTAAAAACTCGAAGTCATAGTTCCCTCTGAATATAGTTGAGGGTTTGAACTATATACGTTTGCACACTTATCAGTGGTCAGTTAAGTCGCAGCAATTATTTAGTGCTGCCAAATTCAAGTGGGGTTCCCAGTACCCCCGTGTGTGATCAACGTATTTTTCATTTTGAATAATGAAATCATATTAATTTTTCGTTTTTACTAATTTTTTGGATAAATATAATTATGTAGGGTGCTAATAACTTTTTTGGAGCGTTATTGCATTTGTTTACTCGTTTTTAAGATGACCTTTTCAAGTTATTCTTTCAAATTAGCTTCGACACCGTATCTGTGTCAGACCACAGTTGCCAGCACAAGTAAGGTGTTTATTTTATAAGCGATCAAAAGATGTCAAAACAAAACTTTCAAACCTACATACGTCTGACTCATATGTAACACCGCTCGTTCAGTGTCAAATTATTTAAATTTTTAATTTGGTTCTGAGTATATCCACGAGAAATTGAATAGGAAGATGTCTACAAATAATAGGAATATGCTCGCAGGTTAGTTGTGCTCCATTGTGGCTCCCGTTATGGAAATGCTTTTTCATTCCCTCCTCAAAAGCAGATCAAATGCAAGCTTAAAGAATCCACATGGAATGTGATGTGCGAATATTGTCCGTGTCATGGAATAGCATCTTTTTTCATCGACTTGAGGGAGTTCAATCCAATGCCCAATGGAACTTTTCTAATTGACTTAGATGAAAAACACAAAAATATAATAAACCCCGTGAAAATGCTGTAAGCTATAATACAGCTGCAAAAAAATAAACACAAATGAATAAAAATTATAACAATACCACTTTATTATGTTAAAAATGTTAAATTTATTACTCTATATATCAATATTTTCTCATATCTAAAATTTTCGTGTAATAATAAAAATTCCTATTCTGATATAGTAACAATTTATTTCGATAATGAAATATTGCTATTCTGCAAGTTTGTCCTCATATCCCTATCGGAGAAATTTTTCCTATACTATATCTTCCGGTAAAATTTCTTTCAGTGTATGAGAATTTACAGACGTGTGATATTTAAGGGTTAAAAATAATCCAAACGGCTTCTTCTGAGCAATTAATACAGTAACTTTTTAAAGATTAACACATTAAGAATTTAAAACTAAGCATTCTTTACGAGTTTAATTCGACATAAAAACTAAAATAAGCCATGTGTCCATTTTTATGAAAATTTAGAAAAAATATTTATAAGATCTTTCTAATATAAAGTATCATATAATGAACTAAGATATTACAAATATTTGTTTTCAGATATTAAAGAATAATAAAACAAGTAAATAATAATAGACATTCCCTTAAAACGGTAGTATGCTCCAATTTTTGGGACTTGCGACTTTCTTAGTCACTAAGATATCTTTCTAGAGCCGTATCTACATACTTTGACTTAAAAAGCTAGTAGGTCAATTTTTAATGAACATACGATATTTTTCGTTCAATTGGTCAAATAGAAGCTATGGTAAAACTTATGTTTTGTAAGAAAGTCGTATCTCCATTTTTAAACTATTATTTTCTAAACGCTTCTGTATTTATAATTATATTTTATACGTGCGTACATTTTCTTGCGCTGTAACTCACGAAGGAATAAGCGGATTTAGCAAAAAAACTGTTAGAAAATGTGTGGAATTGTACCATTTAGAGCTGATTTGCATTGCATGCACTCATACAAGTTTTTTCGTAGTTTTACGGACATTTTCTTACTTTTTTGTATTTTGTATCCGCGCAGGAAAACATACAAACATGTAACCTAAAATATAAATTGGAACTATGCGAGATATATCGGACATGCATATTATATTACGCGGATGTAATTATATGCAGGATATATTCGATATTTGCAAGACTTTCCGATATATTTACATCAGATATATTTGGCATATATCTGAGTTTTATATAATCTAGGTATATCCTTAAAAGGGAATACTTCAAAGGCCAATACTCCTAAAAAGTGAACTTTAAAGTCAATTGCCTTAGGAAAATGTAAGACTTTTTTAATGTTCTCGGCCAATTAATCAAATCTAAGTCAAGCAAAAACATGCATTTAAATTAGAAATTATGTTGACACTACTACCTACCCTACCCATTCGTGAGTTAAAGCGTGTAAAAAACTGAACACGCACACACGTTAATTTTTTTATTTCTTGTTTTGGAGATTTTAGAGTCTCAATCATCGATATTTGAATGAGAAAAATGTACTTTTATAAATATCTAATGAAAATGTTATGTGTCTAAATTCTGTGAGTTTCTGCTGTTTCCAAGACATTTCCATTTATCACAAAATTCGTTAGCTCTTTTCTTAATTATTGAGGGCTCTATTCTTTATGAAGCAATACGAAAATGTTCTTTAGCTAATGAAATAAAATAGTCATGTATCATTTTTTAATTTAATAATAAACAACTATTTGTTTAATTATAACCGATTTTTCGATATAACATTATGGATATGGACATACGACTTTCTTGAATTCCATGTTCAGGTTTTTTTAGGGAACGAGGATATTATAATTTTAGGAGCAATAGAAAGGTCCTATGTGCAAATTCTGTAACTTACGACCTTTAAAGGAATTTTCATTGATCTTAGAATTCGTTATGTTCATCATTTATTTATTTTATGCTCTGTTCACTATGGAACTATACGAAAATGTTCATTAACTAAGGAAACAAAGTCTTAGCATGCCAATCAATTTTTTAATAATAAACAGCCATTTATTTGCTTAAAAGTGATTTTTAACATTTACAAAAATCATGAATATGGACAAACGACTTTTTTTACTGATCACGGCAGTTAATAAGTAATTGAAAAGACTACTGAAAGACCACTATAAGAACTGGATTGTATTTGAATAAAAATTAAAATCAAGTATCTATGTACAGCTTAAACGAATCATAACACTTTTCAGATAACAAAAGTTACAATTTTTTAATGATTAATAAAATAACTTTCATTCTTGTAGTCCTGATTTTGCAGCTTATATTTAGATATCCTTTATATTGCGATACTGCCCTTACTAATATAAAACCACGTCAAAAACTCATAGTAAAATTCTAGGGTAATTTATAAAAATTACTTCGAAACATTCAAGACAAGATCAATATTCTGTGGCAAGACTTTTACAACTTTTCGCGAATATCGATTATTCAATAAGTTTTTAGTAGTCCATGATTACTTTAAACATCGAAGCACGTGTGCACACTATCATTAAACTGTAATATAACCAAGACCAACAAGATCAATACCTTGGTCAATTAATGTATTTAAGATCAATAACTTCAATAAAGAAATCTTGTTTCCGCTATGTCTGCACTGATATCTTAAAGCTCTATAAATGGGTTATTCTTGGTCTTCATTAACTCATCATTCGAATTTTATAATTTTTAATCTTACGTCTGTACATTTTTAGTAATTTTACCAAGACTATAAAGCAGTTTCGTAGCTTGTCAAGATCAACATAAGTTATACACAATTATTTGAAGCCGGTGGATTTTTTTTACTAAATTCTTACAGAATATTGAGGAACAGGTGATAATAGTTTAACAAAGTACAGTAAAACCCCGCTGGATTGGCATTTCTCGGAATCCCTTCATCCCCACCACGCCGCTCGCAGCCTCGGGGGCGTGTCTAGTTAGACATGCGCATTGCTTTGGAGTTACAATAGAAAGCAGAGAGATTGTCTGTGATTGGTCATGAACGTCACGTGCTTACGGCGTAGAGGTGGAAGCAATGCTTCCCCTACTGCCGACAGTCTAGCGGGGTTTGCGGGGAAGACTCGGAACCGATCGTGACAATCCAGCGGGGTTCTACTGTGTTGATATTTTTTACACCCTCTTTGTATTGCATTTGTCTCTGCGAGGATGTGTTTTCCGAAGGTTTACCGAGTTTTGTAACATATCCACCTTACCATGGTCTTGACATTGATCTTGTGATGGTTTTGGCATTGGTCTTGCCTTGATCTTAGCATTGTTCGTTTACGTCTTGAGCTGGTCTTGATTTTTTGTTTATTATTTTAATAATTTTCAGTGCATTATTAGAAAGTATTCTGTAGTCAGTTATTACAATAATATACTATTACTACATTAAAAGATCAATACTATAAGACCATTAAGATCAATCTCAAGAACAACTCAAGACAAATGCATTACAAAGAGGGTGTAAAAATCAAACGTCATAGAACAAAACTAATAGCAGATTTGAAAAGTACGGACAAAATACGTCAGCAAATATAGTTTTGAACATTTTTTGCGTATCATTACACAGATAAATATTCACTTAAAAAACATAACAAAATTATAATAGCCGTTTGGCATGAAAAGGGTTAATCTTGGAGTTGGTACACCATAATTTTTATCAATATTGTTTATGTCATGTTAACAATCTATCAAACTTAGTAACAACGAAGACCAATGCACTATATAATTGATGCGATCGAGACCATCACTGTTAATAAGTCTATCTGCATGATAACGATAACAATATCTCCGAAGCGCATTGGACGTCATGCTCTTAGTTTTGATTGACCCATGACACGAGTCTTTTCGGCAAATTTTACAAAAATAAGTCATGCGAAGTAAAACAATGAATTTCCCAATAAACGAAAAAGTGTACGGAATTGATATTTTGCAGTATGTTTCTTTCTAGTGGCGTATTGATTATTCGAGATTCTTATTCGAATTTACACTATTTTATACGACCTGTAATACCAGAATTGAATTCATTCGATCTTATACAATATCGTATTTAACGCATTACAAAAATTGATTTGTTGCGTCTTAGAATAGCTTTAAATTCTGTTAATTTAATCAAAGAATTGATTATATCGTTTTCCGTATTTCATAATTTTCGAAGAAATATTCTGTTTCCTGGTTTTGAGTTTAAATCATTCGATAATCCAAAGTAATCGTTTCTTTGAGGTTATGTGCGTTTATGTATCGCCTATAATATACTCGCATTCGTAACTGAGTGGGAAAGAAACAGACTTATTTCGTAGTAAATCGTATACAGATTTTTCGTATACTTTTTCGTTGGTTTGGTTTGTACATTCGAACATGACACCAGAATTAAAATATGCACTGGCGGGTACTTACCCTGGCGTTAAAAAAAAAGATGCTAATCAGCCCCAACGATAAAGAACAAAAGCCACCGTCGAGACTTTGAACCGCGAAACTACTTTCGCAACATGTCACGTGCGGAGGAGCGGATCTAGAATCGGCGACACGAGCGCGCGAGGGAGAGTGCGACACTGATCGCCGATTGGGAACTTCGAATTGACCCGCGTAATATCGTCCGAGCGACTGGACACCCGGTGCTCAGCGACGTTCGGTTCGGCCAACCTCGATTCCACTTTTACGCGAGAAGGGGCTCCTCTTCCGTCAGGTTTCGCTTGCGTCAGCACTCTCTCCGCTCGCTCCTCTATACATGTACACAACAATACTTGGACGTGGACAGCAGCATCGTCGGCAAGAATCATTTCGTGAGCGGAAAACCATTCCGTACGCACAAGATCCCTCCTGGACATCGAGAAACCGTGAAAGTGACATCCCACCAAGGACTTTTGCCGATTCTTCCCTCCAGAGGTTCAACTCTCGGGTAGGCCCCAACCCAAAGACGACGGAAGCTGCGTTCGACTATGCTAATTTCAAATTTTACGACTAAAATGTGTGTAAGGTATGTTCGAGAAAAGAGATTGTGTGATTCAGTTGGCCAATGAATGTAGCAACACAGGAATTTGTTGCGAGAACAAAAATTCCCGTCCAGAAATGGTTTGTGTTGAGATATACCCAAGTTTGAGACATGGAGTAAACAAGACATCTCATTTTCTACGTTTCATTTAGGAGCAGTAATAAATTACATTATTTTTTCAGATAGATCGTTTTAGCCAAACTATACAAGAAATCGATTATGAAGTAATATCACATGGCATGAAAATATACCAGGAATGTATGAGAACCTTACATTGCAGGTTTATTACATGGAGCTTACGGAACCAGCTATTAACCCTTTGAAGCATACATTTTTCTTTACGTTAAAAATAGCTGAAATTTGTTACTTCGGAGTTTTCGGGATCGCTGATTATTACGAATCTGGCCGAAGATTTTCAAAATTCAAAATGGCGCATCCAATATGGCCAACCGATTAAAAACAATAATATAAAAACAAGTCAAATTCACCCTCGCTTTCAGTCGGCCATATTGGATCCGCCATTTTGAATTTTGAAAATCCGCGGCCAGATTCGTAATTAATGATCCCGAAAACCCCCAAAGACTCTACTCTAAAATTATTGGACTCAATTACGGAGTCCAAGAGAGAGTAATCGTTAATTTCCACTCCAACAGGCTTCGATTTTACTCCCTTGGAGTGACTTTTGCTCCTTTGGGGTATTTCATGCTAGGTTTGAATCCCTTTACCGGTGTAGTTATATACTGCATAGAAAACTGGTTACTACGTGGCCGACCGACAAACATGTTTTATTTCAACTCGCTAAAAATTATGCAATTCTGAGAATTTTCAAACGAATAAAAAAAGAAATTGTTCGTTAGAGTTTTTTGCATCTAATGGAGAATGAACAAATTATATATCTCAATAAACAATGAAGTTTTTCAGGGCCTCGAAGCGCATTATGCGTTGGTCATCGGCTGCCACCAACTTTAAACGTTCATTACTTTTTGACTATGCGACCAATAAAGATCAAACTTTCCAGAAAATTTGTTTATACCTTTATTAACAACTTTCTCGCTGACAGTTTTCGGATACTCGAAATTTGCTCGATAAACGAAGAGCCAGAAGGTATACTTTGCAGTTGCGTAGAAAAAAATTAATAACTTTATTGTTTATTGAGATATATAATTTATTATTTCACCATTAGATGCGGAAATCTCTAACGAACAATTTCTTTTTTTATTCGTTTCAAAACCTTTAAAATTGACTATGTTACAGCGAGTTGAAATAAAAAACCCGACAGTGTAGTACGACATTCAGTCGCCTTTCTCTTTTTCCGTTTTTATTGACGCCATTAAACTACATTTTGACTCGAAAGAACTCAGAACCCGGCCTACCCCATTTTCTACTCCTTCGGGCTGAAATTTGAATCCAATAATTTTAGAGTGTACCCAATTTCACCTCGATCAAGTCAATTTATGCAATTCGGTCGGCCATATTGGATCCGCCATTTAAAATTTTGAAAATCTGAAGTCAGAATCGTAATCTACGATCCCGGAAACCCCCGAGTACCCAGTCTCATCATACTTAAGTGACGTTTTCTTCTCCACATATGTTTTCCGTAAAAAATCCATTTTTACATTTTGTTTAATTTTTTAAACAATATAACATTATAATGAATTAAAACGATTGATTTACTTACGTTTCCTAACATGTGATTGAAGTGAGGAGGCAACAAATTGCAGCAAAATTAATTAATAAATACCTTAAATGTGTAAATAATGAATTACAAAAAGGTGCAGCATATATGCTACATCATGCTTCAAAGGGTTAACCTTACCAATACTTTGTATGAACGGGTAAACGTTCACGCGGTCAATGTTAACGAGTAATTTCCATTAACATGACAGCGTTCCAGTCACACTACGAACGCCAATTCAGGCCTCAGTGCCATCTATAACGAACACAGCGATAACGCCGGAAGCGGCACAAATTTTCACGGTTTTTCCATGTCGATAGTTTTCATAGATCGAGTCGATGGTAATTTTCAAATTTCTGTCCACCATTTTGGAGTCACCATTTTGCATTTTGAAAATCGGACAACGGATTCGGAATCTGTGATCCCAAAAACCCTTTCATGCACAGTGTCATAAAAATCTATGAAAATTTTCCATTTTAGTCCGCCATTTTTAATTTTGAAACTCGGACAACGGGTTCGTAATCTGATTCCTAAAACAGTCTGATGTAAAATTTCATAAAAATTGAAGAAAATTTTAAATTTTAGTCCGCTATTTTGGATCCATCATGTTGAATTTTTAATGTTTAACCATACATTCGTCATTTGTGACCCAAAAACACCCCTACACTGATTTTCATAAAAAATTGTTCATTTACAAAAGCGGTACCTACACAAAGGTAAAATTTTCGTCATGGTGGCTCCGTATTGCCACTCCATTTTGAATTTTTCATCAATGTCTTCATAAAGTACAAGTCATTACGTCACAAAATCCAGAAGCGCAATTCGATTGGATACTTCATATAGAAAAATAAATTTTTAAAACAAATTTTTGAGTTTTTCCAGAGATTTCCTCTTTAAAACGCCATATTGAAAAAATGGCTAAATTTATGAGAAAATGAAGGTCAGATTAGAAATGAACACACTGGAAAACACTAGGATATGAGGTGTGCAATTTCATGGACTTGTTCTATGAAAACTATCGACAAGACGACGGATTCAAGATGGCAGCTGAAACGTCGAAATCGTCGTGAGCGATTTTTTTCGCGGGTATTCTGGAGAATATTTTTCGAAAATTTGTGTACCATATTGGATCTCCCATCTTGAATTTTGCAAATCCGTCTTCAGATTCATGATCAGCGACCTACAAAACCCCCGTAAACTAATTTTAGCATTTATCTGACGATTCTTTTTTAAATTACGACGATTTCGACGTTTCAGCCGCCGTCTTGGATTTCATCAATCTACCTTATCAACTTTTTGAAGACGTCAGAAACCAACAATTTGAGCCCAAATCAAATCGAAAAGAACACCAATTTTCTTTCCCACGAGCCTTTTAATTCGAATTCTCAATTTTTGTTTGGTTTCCAGCCTCCATTTTGAGACGCTATTATGAAATTTACCAAAAGGCCAGAACTTTTTTGAAGGCGCTTGACCAGATGAACATTTGGAGCCCTTAAACGTCTTGATTGGTTAATGCAAATTTTGGGTACACTGATTATCTGGTTGATGTGAAACGTCCTTATATATTATTAATCGATTAAAAACAAACTCAGTTCCTCGACCGGACTTTGCTTCAAAGAATATAATTCGTCATTTACCATTTTAAATCCATCAAAACTGCTTAGAAATGTTTCGTGTGGTATTTGCGAATATATCCTAGTAACTGGAGAAATTATAATGTCATTTTGATTCCGAAACTTTTCGGCAAGGGTTTTAGAACGATAGTGCTTATAGCCTCAAATTTTGCCAAAATTTTTGTGTCAATGATTAAAATATGACTACTAAGATATGATGAATAATGGAGTATACCTTTAGGTTTACGGAGCTGCTCTGAATCACATCTGTGTGCCTAACAGGTTATACTATTCATCTAAAAAAGGGAGCTTTCTGCGGACCGAATATGTTGCGCGCTAGCCTTGAACTTGTCCTTATACCATGAGGCCAAATCCAATCAAAATTCGGAGTCTGACTGTAATTCCCCGTGTACGAAACCACAGTTACCATCCATTCCCAAAACGAACTATTTGCGACATTGAAGGGCGATATCTAAAGTCACTGTCTGCTCTCGTAATTTCCCGCATTGAGAACTGAGTAAAATTAAATTTGGTACCCAGGGTACCCAAGGTGAATGGAAATGACAAATTTGTTATCTTTAGTCAGCTCCATTTTAAATCAAATATTCCGACTGGTTTTAAGGGTGACATCAATAATGATATATGTCAAATTCGAAACTGAAACATAATATTTTAATTCAAAAGACCACTTACAACCTTCTCCAATATATGAAATATCAAAATATTCAATATATCGTTTTTGTTGATATTTATTATTGCTTCTTTTCAGGACTTTGCAAACATGTCCCCGTCTCCTGTGGCTGAAGCTGTCTTTCCAGGGAAATACCCTCATTTGGGTGGCAATGACATAGCGAAAAGCTCCACTCATCTAGAAGGACAATCCTATGTTGGGTATCACAAATGTCATCATTGATTCTGTTCACAGCACAAGCCCAACCACGTGAAGCAAAGGTCTCTGTCATTGAGACTTATAATATAGAATGAAAGCAATTTGAACTAAAGACAGCCCAATCGCCGTGGAAGCGTTCAATAACAATTCTGACTGTCGAAATTTTACACGGTGAAAAGCATAAATCTGAATGATTGAAAGGTGTCGAAGGTAACGATTTTAAGAGGTGTTCGAAATTCCAACCTGTCGAAGGGTGCATAATTACCCTTTTCGATGCAGTAGGCGTAAAATGGTAATTTCATGGATCATAAAATAAATATCAGGGAGGCGTGAAATTGGCATTGCAAATAGAGGCGCAAATAGTATCTTAAGTATCTAGGGCGGAAATGAAGTCATTGAAACGATGGTGATGAGGATAAAAACTGTTGATCGCCGAAGGGTTCACCTGTGTCACCAATATTTGCAAATATTGTTATGGTCGATTTATAAATTTAATGTTTACAAAAATGATCCTTCCAGCCTCTTTTTTATCATAGATGTGTGGACAATATCATAACTTGTATACCAAAATCTAAGGTTATTGAAATGTTGGATGTTTTTAATAATTATCATTGTTGAATAAAGATTCCCGAATTTCCCCTTCCATTGCCCTGATTGTAAATTGAGTGGCGAATTATTACGTACGAGTCAGTTGGCTCGAAAACGCGCGTCTATCTATAGATGTATAAGGCAATACGCGTGCAATAAACTCGTTAGTCAAATGAGTGAATATGTGCATTTATTTGTGACCTCGTATAAGATTTCTAATTCAATAGTATTAAATTCAATATAACTAATAAAATAAGTTTGAAAATCGGTGATAAGATCGCTGATCGACGTGCTCGATTTCGAGGCTATTCGTTGCCTCAAGTTGTCACGAATAAGAAGTTTAAGAATTGGGTATTATTCGCCATGTTAAGTTACTCTGGTGGCGAAAATGGAACTACTGAGATGGGTTTCACTTACAAAACACAAATGAAGTTTTCATAGGTGAAACTAAGAGGGCATTAAAGATTCGTGTTTCTGAACATAAACAGAGCTGATACTGCAATCACTAAACACAGACGACTCACAAATCACGATTTTAATTGGAACGACGTTAAAGTTTTAGATATAGAAAATAAAGAAGAGTTTCCGAAATTATACAAGTTGCACTACAAAATAATCCGTTAAATAAAATTTCCCCGTAATCGAATTTGGATATCGTTATATAGAATTGGATTCAATTATTAAATTCTGAATCCATACTTTGGTCAACGGTGAATCCATTTTAATACATAAATACAATTCTATTCGCTCACACGAATTAAAAATTTTTAACAACGAAATATTGAATGCATCCGTATTCAACATTACGGATTCACAACTATCCAAGTGTATTCATTATAATCCAAAAAAAGTTGTATTTCAAAAACGAAACTTTCAATACATCCGTATTAAACATTACAGATTCAAAAGTAGCCAAGTGTATTCATTTCAATCCAAAAAAAGTTTCCTTCTTAAAAACGAAATATTGAATGCCTCCGTATTCAACATTACGGATTCAGAACTATCTAAGCGTATTCATTTCAATGCAAAAAAGTTTTCTATCAAAAACGAAACTTTGAATACATCTATATTCAACATTACGGATTCAAAACTACCTAAGTGTATTCATTTCAATGCAAGAAAAGTTTTCTTTCAAAAACGAAACTTTGTATACATCCGTATTCAATATTACGGACTCCAAACTATCCAAGTGTATTCATTTCAATCCAAAAAAAGTTGAATTTAGATGCATGCCTATGGCAGTTTTTAAAATAAGAACTATTTTTTTATTTAGATGAATTCACGAACCAAACTTTTATTCGTATAAAATTGAATACAGATAGATTACTTTTTCTGAAATTCAATCCGGCCAATTACGCTTCCGATTGTATTCGTAATTGTGTTCGTAAAATTGAATACAGATGGATCCCTTTCTTCGGAATTCAATCCACTTGAATACATATTTACGGAATCAGCGTATGAATTCAAAATGAATTAAAATTTTCAATCCAATCCTATCCAATCTCGATTGCTGGGTTATGACACACAGAATTTACATGATAGTTACATGGAACTAATGCCAATTTTACAAACATATTAGCGAATTTAATTATTTAGTATTAATTAATTTACCATTTTCCACATTATTATTAATATGTAATATCATTGTTTGCAACTCATTCTATTAATAATATAGTCGGTAGAAACATTTATTTTATATAAAGATATAAAAATCAATTTCCTAGTTGTTAATCAGTGGTCGAAATGTAGAACAATGAATTTGATCAAATTATAATTTTTTGTATACTCCTGTCAAAAGAAGGCATAAAAAAGAAAATAGATTAAATATTTGCCAAAGATATGGGTTTTTTTGCACATTCAGCTCAATTGATGCATCAATCAATTAGACAAACTTTTAAAAATTAGTCCAACAACCTATGCAAAGAAATTTAATTAAAAATGTATTATTTTTTCTCTTACCAATTACATTTTCGCTTCATACATTCTAATAAAACTAATTCAATTTATCATGTATATTATTATGAGCATAGGACATCACAAAAAGATGTGAATTAGCAGTATATAAACATAAAATCTACTCTTTATGAATTAATTCATAGCGAAGGCGAGAAATGGAATCGAGCGCATCCAAGCGGTAAGGTTTGTTCCGATTGAGATAAACAGGAAAAAAATTGATTGCGAAAAGAAAGCTTCCAGCATTTCAGTTACACATTTTCTTATTCCATACTGCCTGAAGTAAAGGTGAAGAACTGGAGCATCCTGCTCCTCTCGCTCTTTGTCAGGTGTGACTGAAAATTCAAAAATAAAAAAAGTGTAGAAAGTAAATGTCATTGTAAAACTTTAAAACTGTTCCATTATTTAAATGGAGAAGTATTAATAGAAACCACATTGCAAATAAAAAATACAAATGAAACAAGGAAATTTGTATGAATTTATCTATTTGAGCATTTTATGATATTTGAATTGAAAGGCTTTACATTCTAACACAAGAACTCAAAGTAAATTATGCTTAATTTTCTTGATTTAAAACTCATTAGAAAAGAAAAAGGATATATTGATACAAATTGGTGTCATAAAAATACACGATCTAGTCGATATATCAATTTTCATTCAAGCCACCCTTTAACATACGAAATGAGTGCTGCAAATGGACTAATTGATAGAGCCATAAAATTATCTGAGATATGTTTCAGACACAAAAACCTTAATTTCGCTTATAGCCAGAAACATATTACGCCAAAATGATTATCCAATCCAAATTATCGAAAATTGTATATGTAAAAAAGTTCATGAATTTTACAATACCATTTGTAGAAAAAATAGCAATAACATAGCCTTTGTTGCCTTACAAGAAAGAGTCGATTCTGATTTTTATTCCAGAATCTAAATATGGGAGCCAAAATATCCAATTGGTTCTAGTTTTTGAGATATTGAAGGTCAAAGGGGTAAAAAATGCGATTTTCGGCATTTTTTAGTATCTATTCACAGACCAAAAAAATGCTGTTGTCCCACTGGTAAAAGTCAATTTTCATATAATTTTTCCGGCAGAATCCAAATATATATGTGGAAATATTGAATTGGATCTACTTTTTGCCCAAATTCTAGGACAAAAAGGTAAAAAATCTTGTATTAGGACGTTTGTCATGTCTATACTATTGTCATGGCAACACAAAAAATGAAAAAAATGCAAATTGGCGGATTCTATATGTCCGACGAACTTTTTGAAATTCAAATCACTTCAAACTTGTTATCGTTTTGACTACTTTTCTAGAAAAACCGAATAAAGGTCCGAAAACACGGTGTTTTACCCCTTTGACCTTCAATTCGGTAAAAAACGATGTAAAGTTCACAAAATGATAACGAGCCTAAAGCTATTCGAATTTCCAAAAGTTCGTCGGACACATTGGTTACGCCATTTCTTGATTTTTTGCGCGTTCCTTAGTATAGTTAGGGAAATGTCCTAAAACACAATGTTTTATCTCTTCGACCTTCAATTTTGTGAAGAAGTAGGGTCAATTCAATATTTTGGTTTACATATTTGGATTCTTGTGATAAAACTCCTAACAGAATTGATTGTTACTATTGCAACAACAGCATTTTTTTGGATGGCAATAGATGCTCAAAATGCCTGAAATCGGCTTTTTAACCCTTTGACCTTCAATATCTGTAAAACTAGAGCCAATTGGATATTTTGGATTCTGGAGCAAAAATCTTACCAGAATCGACTCTTACTTATAGGGCAACATAAAATTCTCAACTTTTTGTTGGTCTGTGTAATGAATCTCAAATTATAAGAACATCATCGATATCATATGTATATGGAGTCACAAAAAAAATAAAATCAATGATAATGAAAAAGGAAAATATACGCATGGTTTGTAAACCCATAAATAACAACATATTTGGTATTAAACCACATAAAGACACGCTACCTTTACTAAAAAATAGTAATGTCGTACACAAAATCCCTTGTCTTCATTGTGCAAAGTATACATTGGAGAAACATGTCGACACTTAGAAACACGATTAAAAGAACATGAAAAAAATATACAAGGAGAAGAGGAAGCATACACAGGTCTCACAATGCATCTTATAAATCCAGGTCATAATTTTAATTACCGAAACAAATAGTAAAAAAAGAAACACATAGAAAATTACTTTATCAAAATTATAAGTAATATAGTTAATATTAGATTTAAACACCTCAAAATATTATGAACTTATACATTATATCTACCACCCGCTGTATTCTTATAATTGAAACCTGTTTAATAGATGTCATGTGCATATATATGTCGTCTTCATATATGTCGACTTCAAAAGAGTTTCTACCTTCTAGATATTGCCAAAAACAAAATATCTGTTTTTGACAATATGCTATATTTTTTTACAAATATTGACACTGCTTCTATATAATTATATTCTGAAGAAGGCCACACAGCTGTTGGCCGAAACGTCAATTTTTCAAAATTCCAACTTTTAATTGTTGTTAATACACTAATTAGTTCATTGACCATATAACGCTTTTATTTACTTCTAATTATCATAAAAAACGGTCGTATATAATTGTCAACAAAGTTTAGATTCTTGTTTAAATTTTTTTCTAACTCTACATGCATCATTGACATTTCCTCGTTGACTGACATTAGAAAAATTAAATGATGATTGTCTAACCAAGTACGATTTCAAGACATCTGTACTACATGACCTGTTAAACTAAAAAATAATCTTAAGATTTGTTATAAACCTAAATAGTTCTAGAATATATTATACATGTCGCTTTTTCTTGACTTGTAATATTGTTGGTGACCATCAATTTGCTTTTCCACTTGTGTAATTTCTTCCATAGGAGGATATTATTTTCCAAGGGGAATTTCCTGGTTCAACTTCTGCAGATATCCTCATTTTCTTCGTCTTCATTTTTATCAGAATCGATTAAGCCGAGGTGTCTAATTATATGCTAACGAACGTAAGCATGATGTCTATACATCACGTTGTCATTATATTGTACTTTTTAATGTTAATCAAAACAGAGATGAGTAGGTTTATTTACAAACATGGCAATACCCTCTTTCTAAAAAAATGTCATTCTAATTCATTGACAATTAAGGTGATATAAATACATGTTATCTCCCCTAATTTCTCAACCTACCGTCAAAAATGAAGAAACAAAACTAGTTACGGAAAATCGCTGGTATGTAGAAACCCTAACCGACGGCAGTACATTCTAAAAACTAAACTTAAATATTTAAACTTGACGATCTTCGATTATAGTTGTCAGCGTACAAAGTCGTTGTATTTCTCTTGTTATTAATTAATTCTTTGTAAGTAATTCGCATTTAGTCACCTTAGATACACCCGAATACTCATCATCGTGGTACATCTGAACAAAAAGAAAACCCAAGCAGAAACCATACAAAATAATATATCTTACAATTACTGAATAAATATCATTATTTGTAATTGAGAAAGTCTAAAATGACCAAAACAATTAATGATATTAAAATAAATAAATTAGTATTCATTTTATGTGTATGATTTAGATCATTAAACGTAAAATCCTCGATATAATAGTACAATCTTTAATAAAATATCCAAATTAATAAAAATAAATAAATAATAAATTAGTGTTAAATTATTCTCTTTGCCATATTTAAATTGAATCAATTCGCCAGCATCTGAACTTCATTAGATGTTCAAAGTTCTATCAACCTTCCAGAACAAACTAAAATTCAAAATGCAACTTGATTTCTAAGGTTATATCTAAACTCTCTAATAAATTTGATTTACGAAAATGATGATCAATCACCAAATAATATCAAAATGAATGTCATTTAATACTTATAACGTAATTTAGTATTCTTTAGTGGGTAAATGTTTTATAAAACATGATAAAGTAAATAAAATTATTCTAGAAAATGTGTTAAACGATTAGCATGAACGACTTTATATTTCCTAGAAAATTCCTTTTTATTTCGAAAGACTACAGTATTTAGTTTTGTTTTAACTATATATGTATCATCCCAATCACATTGTATCTTTGAAGATTCACCTCTGACTCTTTTGGAGAAAAAGTACCTAACTTTTTGTCCTCCATCAAAAAAATGTTTTACTCATTGTAAATCATATCTTGATTTTAATTTATTCGACTTAGAAACTAAAGTATTTCGCGTAGTTTGATAAATGGTATTAAGTTTATTTTTCAGATTGTTGACATATTCGAGTAAGAAAATAGATTATCGTTTTGGTTCATATTAAGTCTATTGGCAGTTTCAACTCTCTACCTAGATTCAAAAGTGCTAAGGTGAAACCTGTGATGATTTATAAGCTAATAAGAATAAAAGGATCCATTTATCCCAATCCTTTTCATGGAATAAAAAAAATTTAAAAAGGTATTCTAAAATAGTTCTGTTTAGTTGTACGACTAAACCATCACATTGTAATCGAAGAGGAGTGGTTCTAGTTTTAGCAACTTGGAAAATGGCAGATTCAAATTCTCGACCTTGATCGGAATGAATCTTCAAAGGTATCCCAAAACCAGAAAATATTTGAGAAATTAAAATTTCAGAAATGGTAATCTTTTTTATAATTGGAATAATGAAAAATAAATGTATTAAAATAAAAAAAGGTGTTTTATTATTTTTGTTTCATTACCCCCTTTCAACTTTTAATAAATTGATTTTTTTTGCTTAATGTTTCCCATGTTCAAATAAGTGTGTATTATTGCCCGTACTATTTCGAACCAGTTGTATCTCACTAAGTGTAATTATAGACCATGCCGATGGTGTGAATAGATAGTTGCAAAGACGATTTTAGCTGACGTAGCCTTGACATACTGTTACCAATAAAGTCATTCAGCAGTTTTGCTTAAAATCTGGCCACATTTCATACATAAAGCCTATCACTTAATTTGATTTTTAAGCAAAATATCAAGTTATAATGTGCGAGAAAGCGCATATGCATTATTGGCAATATGTAGATCTCGAACAGAAATAATATAGCACTGGCAATAATTGTTTAAAATAATTGTCGATATTATAATATATTTCGACAATTCGTAATAACGATATTATACCAAGGATAAAAAAATATTAATGCTTTATGCGTTTTTTAATACGCAAATAAAAAACTTTTCATTTGTGCAAATGAGTTTATCACTATTTATTTTAAATAAGATAAATTTGAATGAATACGCCTCAATCCTAAAATCGAAAATTTAATGTTTTAATGGATACATAATTTAAATTTTTTTTATAAACATTTTGACGTAAAGATGGCCAATGCTAATTGATATATTAAATTCATTATATTAAAAATAGACACTAATTTCTCTGAAACACTATAATAAATAAAATTACATTCAATTTTTTATATTTAAAAATAAAGATGACGACAAAGTATTTCTCTATTGACAGTGGAAAGAGATATTTAGTTTGCTACTCTTTATGATAAAATGAAATTAATTAAAATGTTGTAGTTGAATAATTAACAACAAAAATAATTAAAAGTTAAATTTGTTTTTAACTATCATATTACTGCAATATTACACTTTTTCATTTTTTTAACTTTCTTGCATTAACATGTTTAAGTGTGACTCGCATTTATATAAACGAATTCAAAATTACATCAATATGATTTGCGTACTTTTTTACAAAAATAATTTCCATTTGTTTCAAATCATTCTCAATTATATGAATTCTAAACACCCAAGTAAAATTATAGCCGCAACCCTCACATACATAGAGAACAAACTTTTACGTACTTACGTTCAACACTAAAAGCAGTTACGATAAATTAAAGTAATCATTCGGAATTCAAACTACAAATTTGGTGAAATTATATGATTGTGAAAATGTTATTTTCTATAAAAAAATAATTTTTAATTTATCATTAAGTCTAAACATCTGTATTATAAAAACTACGAAATAAAATCGTACGCCTTCTTTGCTGATAACGAATGGGTGAATTCAACATACAAAATGGTGACAAGAAAATTACGGAACCATTTCTAAAATATTAAATTACGCAATTGAAAACAATGTAGTCCAATTGTAAACAAAATTATCAAGAAAAAGCATTTTTTGTGCACTGAAAAAAAAGTTTAGTAATGCTGAATACATACATATGTTGCTGGCGGTTAGAATCTAAATATTTAGTTAATTCAATTGCGTATTAGTTCATGATATTGAATCATGATACCGACTGAACAACACTTACAATTAGTCCATTCAACTAAAATGAAATTGGAATTACTCAATAACTGACTAACGGCGGGTAACACACGGAAAAAAATTGTCTGGATTCTTCCCAAAAACCAGGTTTGTGATGATCACAAACCGGGGAGTTTGTGTTAAACACAACCCTGGATTGTGCTTAACACAAACCAGGTTTGTGCTCAGCCCAAACTTAGTGTGTGTCTAAAAAAAAGTTTGGGCTGAGCACAAACCTGGTTTGTGTTAAGCACAATCCAGGGTTGTGTTTAACACAAACTCCCCGGTTTGTGATCATCACAAACCTGGTTTTTGGGAAGAATCCAGACAATTTTTTTCCGTGCATAACCAGACCGCGAAACAAAAAAGAGTTCTTCAGAATGATTTCGAAACGTACTCTAAAAGAATTCAGATGTCCCACTTTTTGAGGGTTCTCTGAACATGAGTTCGTAAAGATATCATAATACCATCATGTTCGGAAACCTTCAGAAAGTGAGACATCTGACTTCTTTAAGAGCACATTTCGAAATCATTCTGAACTCTTTTCTATTTTGCTGCCTGGGTACATACTTATTCAATATTACTATTTTTTTACCGTCATTTTCGTCTAAATCACTGTTTCCGAAAAATACGTTTGCCAGGTAAAAACATCCAGAGATGGTGCCCGACATTTATTCCAACCACCATTTTTAATTTTCAATAACTGCTCACAAATTCGTTAGCAATAAAAACAAACAGATATTGGAAAACACAAAAATCGATGAATATTTTATATTTTTCGCCGCCATTTTGGGTCCGCCATCTTGAATTAAAGAAAAACATCAGATTTGTAATCAACGACCCCAAACAGTTTCAGCTGTTTACTTTTTTTTATCCATTTTTGTGCAATTTTGAAAGAATACCCAAATTTTTCGCCATTTTATTAATAACAATAATATTCATGTTAATTTTAGTAAAAAAATTAACACTAGTTAGAGTTTCTTGACCGCTTGCATAATAATAGTATTAAAATTGCATCTATTCTTGGTTTTGCGGTCCTTTTACTAAATATTAGCAAAAAAATGTTCAAGTTTCCTAAAAAAATATACTTTAAAAAACAAAGGAGGGCAAACAAATTTTAAAGTATATTTTTTTAGGAAACTTGAAAATTTTTTGCTAATATTTAGTAAAAGGACCGCAAAACCAAGAATAGATGCAATTTTAATACTATTATTATGCAAGTGGTCAAGAAACTCTAACTAGTGTTAATTTTTTTTACTAAAATTAACATGAATATTATTGATAGTGGTAATCGATATGAAAAATTCTATATTTTTTCATGTCCTTAAATAGCTTCGCTGTTTTTCGTAGTATAATTGAGAAATAATGTTTCCGCTGCTTCGAAAACACGATTCTATGTAAAATTATTGTCTACAGTGTTTTTTAATTTTTTGTCTTTCTCGCAAGGAAAGTACATTTTTCAGAATATATATAGGTGCAATTGTTCTCTGTAGATCGTTGACTTCACATAATGTTAACAGAACATTCCGTTTTTCGATTTGTTTACGGGCCAGCATTATTGGCCGTATTACACTTAATTAATTTCAGTTATACGTTTAAAATATGTACAAGGCAGGATCCTCTAAACTAGCCTTGCTGAAGAGTTCTTTTAGAGGATCTGGAACGAAACATATTTTTTTGCCCTCCTTTGTTTTTTAAAGTATGTTTTTTTAGGAAACTTGAAAATTTTTTGCTAATATTTAGTAAAAGGACCGTAAAACCAAGAATAGATGCAATTTTAATACTTTTATTAATAACACCATAATAAAAAAATATGACAGACTCTTTTAGTAGACACATTGGACGCAGGTATATGATAGATTTTAAGTCAATAGAAATGCGTTTTGATAAACAATTGTGCCAACAAATCTTGTTTTTGCATATTTTTGCAAAAAAATGCTGAAAATTGCAATTTTTAAAAATGTTCTCATCGTTATTTGAAAGAGTGACATTCAATCAATAAAATCCATCTACAGTAGTCCTTCTCTTATTCTAACTTCTCTTATTCTAATTTTTTCACTTCCTCTAATCTAATTTCATACATACAACATAACCTAAAAAAACTCTTTTTAAAAACAAAAACATTTAACAATAAGTCAGTTCGCTTATCTGTATAATAAATAATATTGTGTAAATTAACATTGATGTAAAAACTCCTCACAAGATCCTGGAAAAGTGCAAACGTTTTTGGCGGCAAATTAGAATACGAGAAGGAGACGCCATCTTGCCTATCTGAACAAATTAGAATAAGAGAAGGGCTACTGTACTTGCAATCCAGCAAACGAAAATTTATTCACTGCATCATTTCTGAATAGGTTTTTTCATCGTCTGGAATGGATTTCAATGCAAAAATACTTTAGATATGTTTCATATATTACCTTTTTATAATTCCAATTTATTGAAATTAATCCATTTGAAGCGAAGATAATTATTTTTCCATTGGAATTAATTCAATCTTCAACTGTTCTATTTGCAATTTTTTATTGAAATTTATTAATAGTGACACTTTTTCCCCCATTCAAAATCATTGAAGCAAACAACTTTCTACAATCTATTAACCATTCAAAGTAATTGAAATTTATTTTTTCGACCTTCAATGAATTTTCGTTTACTGAGAATTTTGTTTCACATGAGAAGTAAACGGTAAAGTTGAGTTAATTAGAAAGAATTAATAAGAAAGAGAGGTTAATTTTAATTGTAAACCCACATCAAACTGAAGTAAACTTTCCTTCCATGAACAGAATCCAAAAAGTAGATGTACGACTCAAATAGCACTGAACTTTTTAATAGTTTACAGAGAAGATGCAGTTCCTCAATTTATAGTCAAGAATGAATTTAAAAACTAACTAAAAATATTGTTACAAAACAAATTCAACTCCACTTATTCTTCACGACCGATTACAACAAAGTTGACAAATTTTATTAATTTTGTTTACAGGCAGGATACTATTTGGATTGGTTTCGTTCAAATTTTTGTCATATGCCATGTAAACAAAATAATTTAATGTACAATTTCTGAATTCGTTTTCTGATCTGCTGTAATAAATTTTAATGAGAAAAATATAAATTAAATAAATTTCCAACGATATAAATTTGTATAACTCTAATGTTTGCATTTTAATGATTTCGAATCAAACTGACTTAGTAAGTATCCAGCATAGTTTGCTCACCTCGAATTTAAGACAATTGACTCCAAAAAATCGGAAAATGTATCGAGAAAAATATAAATAAAATACTAACGAAGATATCCATGGTGTTTACTTCTTTATTTATCTCAGGTTTTCGGGCTAAAAGCCCTCTACATTATACAAAATAACATTTACAGATTAATCAAGTAGTCTTTACATAACATAAATTTAACCGTCATTTATTCTATTTAATTTTTCATACTTTTATAATTTCATGTATGTTTTACAAATCTGTAACTTTCTAAAATTGTACCTATAATTTACAATGCTGTTTTAAATACAACCGAGACGTTATAATAGAAAACATTTTCATCAATTTCCTGCCAACTAATATTTTGTATTTAAATGTATTACTTCTTTTCTGTCAAGGTACCAGTCTTGTGAAATCGACCCTTGCGTGTATAAAACGATAAAGTAGGCCGGGTGTACAACTATTACATACAATGGTATCTTATAATTATAGAGATATTTTACATTTTAATAAAAACCTTTTGTCGTAAGTTTTGAGAGTTGATATTAAAACTTGACAAAGTTACATTTCTATATTATGCTCTTTCAAAACTAATATAAGTTTAGTGCATCTTTAGAATACTGCAAAATATGTATATCAAAAACAGAATATCAAAATTATTGATGTTTCATTCAATCGTTTTATGTAGTAACTTACTTTTTATTGACCATATTTGCTGCGAATAAAGTAATACATTTAGTAATTCATAATTTATGTTCATAATTAAACATAACATTTCTTACGAGAATTTTAATGTTTATTTACCGAAGGATTTCAACAAATGATTGGTTAATATGTTCTCTACAACTACACTGAATAAATTTAATTTCTTAAATTATCGTCTCAAAGTTTCATACAATATAATAAAACTTGGTGTACTGGTGCAGTTCTAGTTGGAAACTACTTTGATTGGTTATTTCACATCTGATGTCTTCTAACTACCCACAAATACGCTAAAAAGTCAAAGTAATTTCTATTGTTTATGATGAAAATTCAAAAATCCATTCTGTAAAGTTGTAGAGGGTACATAAAACATCAACCAATCATTTGTTTAAATTCCTTAGTATTATACAATATCATTAATCGTATTTATTTTCAACACAAAAATTAAGAAAAAAAGAAAAAACCCTAAAGTTTCATATAAACAAAAGATAATGTATGAATATGAATCAATAAACTTAAACTTTTTTATTTCATTTGTAAAAATATCAAATTTGAATATCAACTCTCGAAATAACCTTAAATACATGATTAATTAAAGTTGTTCGAGAATGAGTTTAGAAAACTGTATACATTATACACTTACACCGTACGTAAAACGTTTTCGTCTTAAGTAATCTTATTTTTCACCGAATAAGCAATAGTCCTAGTAAATGCCCCGTCAGTATACATCTAGTGGCAAATAGTCTTTAAGGAGCTATTCTAGAGTAATGAAAAAATTAAACTTTTTACTAAACAAATTGAAAAAATCCCAAAAATTCGATTAACCCATTAACTCCTGAAATGACAATTTTTATACTTCATTTTCAATCAAGTATTTCGTATCAAAATCAAAGTTGAAAACAATTGAGAGGTGCGTATCCTACTGTTTTCGAGGTCGCTCTTCAAGATTCCGAGGTCAAAATTGAATTTCAGCCATCAGAAAATCCAATATGGCGCCGAATATGAAAAAAATTTCAAAAAAATTGGGAATTTTTTTATACTTATCAATTTTTTTTCGAGCTAATAGAATATTGGGATTCTATTGAAACTCTGAACAAAGTTGAACAAAATACTTCAATTTTAAGGAAACATTTTACTTTTATACCCTACATCATTCTAACGACCTCAAAATGGCGTCAACACTGAAAATATCTTTGAGAAATTTCTGGACGCTCTAACTCAAAAACTACCAACTTTTAAAAAAAAATGCCCAGAATGAAAAGTTCTTAAAATTCATCAAGCGATATAGTGGAATTTTTTCAAAATTTGTTTGATGACATTTTTTTCAAAATTGTAATTTATTTACAAAAAATTCTGAAAACATTTAGTGTATTCTCTGATGAAGTCTAAGAGTTATTTGTTCTTTGCAATTTTTTCGAAAAGTTGATAGTTTTCGAGGAAATGAATTTCAAATATTAGGATTTTTTCCCCCAAAAACTATCAACTTTTGGAAAAATTGCAAAGAACAAACCCGTACAATTCATAAGTGAATACACCAAATTTTTTTCAGAATTTTTCATAAATAAATTATGATTTTAAAAAAAATATTGAAAAAAAAATTTCTGAAAATGTCATCACAAAAATCTGAAAAAATTCCACTACATTTCTCGATTAATTCTAAGAACTTTTCATTCTTAGCATTTTTTTATAACAGCATCTAGTTTTTGAGTTAGAACGTTCAAAAATTTTTCAAAGAAATTTTCATTGTTGCCGCCATTTTGGGCTCGTTACAATGATGTGGGGTATAAAAGTAAAATTTTTTCTTAAAATTCAACTATTTTATGCACCATTATGCACGGTTCCAATAGAATCCCAATATTCTAATAGCTCGACAAAAATTGATAGGAATAAATAATTCCCAATTTTTTTGAATTTTTTTAAAAGTTCGTCGCCATATTGGAATTCCTGATGGCTGAAACTCAATTTCGACCTCGGAATCTTGAAGAGCGACAATCAAATCTCGAAAACAATAGGATATGTACCTTTCAATTGTTTTCAACTTCGATTTTTATATGAAATACTTGATTGATAATGAAGTATAAAAAATGCCATTTCAGGCGTTAATGGGTTAAATTTTTTCTAAATATTGTAAACGAAAAATAAAAGCAAAACAATATGAGATTTTTCTAAAAAAAATACTCTAGAATACCCATTAAATCGATACACCGTCCTCAAGATAAATTCAAAAGTTGGACAAAAATGAAAGATGTCACTTCTATAATCGACACTCTTAATATTTTCGTCAACCTGCGTCGCAATACATGGAGTTTACGAGTATTAAACGAATTACTTAAATCGTCATTGACAATAAAGTATATCGAAGTAGCATTGAAGATGATAGATAATAAAAAGTCTAGTTCAAGTTCATCGTTATGTAGACTTTATTTATATAAAGGGCTAACGCTAGAATGTACACAAGATAAGTTATTAAAAATGTTCATTATTGCGTCTTCTATAATAATTACACAAGATCGTTTGTTTTTTTAGATCATTGTTCTATCAGAGGTAAACGAGGATTAAATCGGGTCAAAGACTTAAACATCTAAAAAATTCTCACCGCATTGTTTTTTTTTTCGTTCTGTTTTCATTATCTTATTTTTAATTTGTTTAAATTAAAATAACACACGTCGGCACGACAAAACGCTAAAACTCAAAGGCCGCACCCTGCCCACTCTCGTTTACGATCTAAAGACGTTCACCCTATACGTTTTGGATATTCGGTTCTTTCCTCCGACAGTCGGTTGAGAGTCCGACGAACCGTAGGATTAAACGTCTTTTGACGACTCGCTCGCCATTGTCCTGTTCGAGCAATCGACACATCCCATCGCGTCTCAGTCGCTCTTCGGAGCTTCTCCGAAACAGTTAGCACCGTCAGAGCGTGCCATTCCATCTTAATTGATAATAAGATATAATGAACCATTGCATAGCCTTAGTCCTTACTCCGACGAGGACACAAAAAAAAAAACGCACTGACATATCCATTCTTCACAAGTTGTCTTTAACATCGGAATGCAATATGTGTACCCACCATCTCGATGAAGCCTCACCGACAATGGATGTGCATATCGCTGATGAGAAATACGATGTTACATTAACGAGCTTAAAGGTTTCAGCCCGTTAAAAAGAATATGAAAAATCAAGCGTCACAAAAATAAGATACAAATGCAAAGGTGATGTTTTCTTTCGAACGGCGTACATAATAACATTAGTAGAATGGCAATGACAGCTTTTTTTTTCTCAGAATTATAGTATAATTTACAAATACAAACGCAAATCGCCCCTTTCGACCACCTTAGGCAGTCTGCTAAGGTACGATTCTAACGCTGCTTCTACATCTTGAATTGATTTAATGGAGCTTATGGATACACAGGTACCTATGGTATTCAAAAGTTCGGATGGTTAAACTCCTTGGAGGAGGTATACGTAAATTCTAAATTCATACTACAAATGTTATGTATAGCCACCTTCGCGGTAAGGAGCTGGACCTAGCGTGTCTCCCTCATAAAAATGTGTTACATCTGTGTACAAGTAAAATACACCTGCGCTTACTATTCAGACTTTGCAAAGAAAAAGAAATTTAGGTTGACAAATATGCAGGAATATCTTTCGATGATCAAAGAATAAAGAAAAGACAAGGTCGATATCAGTTTCAGAAATATTTATATAGAGCCCAGTCTTACAAAAAAGTGACCGCATCGTATGAAGGGACGGGCGTGGGTCGCTTGCATTTAAAACTAACAATCGGTGCGCTGCCGGTTCCGAATTTCATCCTTGCACAATGTTTCCATTTTTTTTTGCTTATTTTCATACACGTATGCGTTTACGTTTTTTTGTATTTTTTTTCCACTGAAAGTAGGTATATATGCGTAGCAATACAGCATTATAAGTACGATCATCATAGAAATTAGACTATTAAATTAAAATACAAATCCTACTTTCATTCGCCGGTATTGATATTTTCGTTTAAAACTCTTTTTATTTTTTTGCAAAAATCAAAGCGAACATATTCTGTGTTTTTGTTATCTATGTATTTTCATGCTGTTTTTTTTTTCTTTTTTCTCGATCCATATATATTTAATAATTCATAATAATTTGAGGGATAAACCACCTTTCTGTTCTTTCCTTTTTATTATTAATCACCTCAGTTGCCATCGTGGCGCCGTCTTTGAAACTCTCGCAGAGTACCCAGGGCGGAGGGAACTTCGTCGAACTGATCACAGCTGGCCTGGGTGCACTGCGGACCCGAATGATCGCAGCGTGAATTTTTTCTTAAGGACAGACGAGCCATAGCTATGTTGATTCGGTGCTGATCGATAAATGGCATTTAGGCTGGGACTGCTTGATGGTGACGTACGGATGTTGAGGTTAGCAGGGATTGGCGCATCACATGGCATACTTGCGCGTCCATTCACGAGCCAATTCATTATATTTCTCCCTGTCTGTTTTGTATATCCTTGCTATCTCCGGAACCAAAGGATCATCCGGATTTGGATCACATAGCAGAGAGCATATTGACAGTAAAACTGAAACAATTTTAAAACATTTTAAAACTTCAATTTGCAATTACTATT
Organism: Trichopria drosophilae; assembly: GCA_030407085.1. Taxonomy (NCBI): domain Eukaryota; kingdom Metazoa; phylum Arthropoda; class Insecta; order Hymenoptera; family Diapriidae; genus Trichopria; species Trichopria drosophilae. The sequence continues at coordinate 55,709,137 of CM059583.1, forward strand.
TCATTATTTAGCTAAGTTAGTTCATTGTATTAGTCAAGCATAATATGGGGCATTCCATGCCAAACGGGTAACTGAGAAGATTAGCCCTTTTCGGTGTCTCGCATTAAACGCTTGTTTCTGAAGTTCTGAAGTCCGAGAAAGGAAAAAATAATTAGTGGATTTTATTAGTCTTTTTATGCACTTCCCAATGATTAAAATGATTTTTTATTTTATTTATATATTCATCATGATTTTTCAGTTTAAAAAATAAAAATTGATTTTTTTCAAAACTTGGACGTTTTAAATATTTTTTTAAACAGGCTCAAATGAAAGCTCGTATATTTTTCTATAAAATCCCATTGTCATAATTATGGGTCGGTTGGTTCTTCATCCTGAAATGTGCAAGAAATGCAGCCTCGTGAGCGGCAATACCCAAATGCGCTTATTATTATGCATATTTATGGATGAAGAACCAAGCGGCCCATAATTGTGACAATGCGATTTTATAGGAAAATATACGAGCTTTCATTTGAGCCTGTTTGAAAAAATATTTAAAATATCCAAGTTTGAAAAAAATCAATTTTTATTTTTTAAACTGAAAAATCAAGATGAATATATAAATAAAATAAAAAATCATTTAATCATCGGAAAGTGCATAAAAAGACGAATAAAATCCACTAATTATTTTTTCCTTTCTCGGACAAAGAACTTCAGAAACAAGCATTTAATGCAAGACACCGAAAAGGGCTAATCTTCTCAGTTGCCCGTTTGGCATGGAATGCCCCATATGTACTGTATTACTTAGACAGGCGTAATTTTACAGATTGATAAATATTGGTATTCCGTAAGTATGTTTATAAATAACTATAAATAAAATATTATGAAAATATCTGTATTTATTTTGAAAAATAATTTAAGATTAATGCGCTTTCTTTCCTACAAGTTTGGGCAACCTATAGCATATGATTTCCATAACTACCAGTCATTTTATAAGAAATTTGACTTACGTACTCTGAAATTAATTCATGATCTAAATGACGTGATGGTAGTACATAAGGTGTACCAGGATTAGTACATGATTCCCTAAACTCTGGTTTGTTTCGATATAGACACATTTAATATTCAGGTAATAATTTCAGAGCATTATATGAAAGATCGTGCCAAACAAATAGAAGTTTTCAATCGACTGTATACCACCTAATGTGCAAGTGGAATCTATTGCCTCGGAATATCACATCTTTGGATATGAACCAGGGTTTTGCTAGTCACAGCAAAAGACTATTGTTATCAGAAAATAAAAAGGTCGTCTTTGTCCTACAATCTCAGGTATTGTAAATTTCCCTCAACGTTTCGAACAATTTCGTCTTCATGTTCAACAGGTTCCTGTAACTACTGAGATTGTAGGACAAAGCCGACCTTTTTATTTTCTTATTATATACTCCTACACAACACCACCATTTATTTACTATTGTTATGATATTATTAGTTTTCCTTATTTTTATTAATTGATGTCTTTGTCTACGTTATTATTTCTCTAGTAGTAAACATTTATATTTTATGTTATTATTATTCCCAATGTATAAGCAATCGCAATATCACATATATTTTTTATTTTGAATATTTACATCCGTGTTAAATAAATACATAAATAAATGAAATTATTAATGCATATTTAACGATGACTTGGTATTAATCAAAAGAGGTTGCTTAAGTTTACAATACATATCTTTCACAGATCTGAACAATGTAAACCTCTACAAAATATTTAGCAAAATCCCATTTTCTTTTTATTACAAGAACAAAAATTTTCAAATTTATTAGATTGAAAATTACAAATGTAACTACAAATGTATTTTTAGATTCTATATGTGTATTAAACTGAAATCAAATTCATATAAAAATGTAATATATGCGAATTTTAATAAAGCTTATCCATTTTTAAATTGATAATACAACTGATCAACTAAACTAAAATATGATAAAGTATCAAAGTACTAGATTGTTTAATATTATCAAAAAATAAAATAAAAATAAACATATCCCATAAGTTACTTAGTATACGTATTCCTTTGTGTTATTCTGTGTTTTTTTATTATTACTATATTGTTATTGTATGTTTTGTAAGCGTATTCTTATTCTTATTTACTGCGGCACATTCTTATTTCTTAATGTTTATGTTTATCTTTATTTGTAATATGTATCTTTAATTCTATATTTTTATATTATATTTTATATTTTTATACATTTTGATTGTATTTTAGGGCGTATTCGCCTGTAAATAATAAATAATAAATAAATAAATAAATATCAACTAACAAAGTATATTTTCATCTAAGCAAAGAAACAATTGAAAAGACGCCAAGTTTAGATTTTTATGGATAAAAAGCAAACAAGAAAAAATACGATATTTTTTATCTTTAGTTAATTTCTATCGCTCTTAGTTTTCGAGATAATAAGAAAATATAAAACAATGTTTTTTTATATAAATAGTCATAACTCCAGTCAGAAAGGTCATAAAAAAATTTGTGAGCGATCAGTTTAAAGGTAAAAGGCATACCTTTAAAACCCCGTTAGTATCATTTCCCTACTATTATTCGTTTCCAATTGGCAAACAATTAACTGCAGATAAAAAATAACGTATTTTTTCTTGTTCGTTTTTTATCCATAAAAATCTGAACTTTGCGCGTCTTTTCAATTTTTCTTCTGCTTAAATGAAAGCTGTTGCAATAACCTTTGAAATGCCATTCGACTTTTTAAGCTATGATAATTTTTCGCAAAGATATTAAACTTTGAAGTTTAATAAATGTCGGCTCAGGTATATCAAAAGTGTCTGCCGGGGAGTGTAAATACAATATATGGATCGTACAACTGCACCATAGTGTAAAAAATCGAAATGAATGTTACAATCGCACTGTAATATTCCTTGGCAAAAATTTGTTAAAATGACTACATATAACCTAGGGGTTTTCCACAAAACGTATACTGTTAAAAATGTCATGAAATTTCATGTACCTTCAATGTACAGTAGATTAATTTTCCTAAAGGTTTCCTATATTAGGTATATATAGGTATAGAATATGGTGAATTAATGTACATGTAACGGAAGCATTTTTTTGAAGTTTTTTTAGAAGTTTTTTTTACAGTGTAATAAATGTTACAACTTTATGTGTATTTACTGCATTAAAAGTAGGAAATTTACAATGCTTTATAAAATTACCATGTTACATATCGGTTCACTACATAATCCCAAAAACGGTAAAATTACCGTTGAGGAGGAAAAATACATGATTTTATAAAAATACACGTTGCAATTTTAAAAATTCTCCATAACACATAGTAGTTTTACATCACGAGCTGTGCAATGACTGTGTTTATCACAGTAATTTTACATCGTGAGCTCTAAAATGACTATGTTAAGGTCATTTTAGAGCTTATAGTAAAAATCCAATATCCCTACGTTTACCACAGTAAACTTCAGTGAACATGTGCGTACCACTAAATATAATGTCACATTTCACGATAATCTCTTAATACCGAAACAAATAATGACCAATGATACCTCATTTAAAATTAAAGAGCTTGGTGTGAATTAGTGATAAAAATGATCAAGTTTTCTAATATTATAGTTACTTTGACCAAAGTACAGGAGTTTTTAAAAATTACTCCCTACCTACACTGTGAAAATTGTCAAAGTAATTTTACAGTGAAATGGTGGAAATTAAAAGAACAGTGAAAATTATGGTAAATTTACAGCTTTGCAGTACGATTCTTACATTATTGGCGCGATTTTACAAGTGCATTGTAAATAAGACGTCAGTTGGTTTTTGGTAAGAGGGACGTGACTTGCGAGAAGGAAGAGCAGATACATAATTCCCTATCACAATTTACAGTGCGCTTGTAATTTTACATTCTCCGTGCTCTTTTAGGTGAAAAACTATGGAAAATTACAAAGACAATGTAAAATTACTGGCATTTTTATTTCTACCTTTGACGTTGTAAATTTTACATGTTTATGATAAATTTCCCTTTATTTTTGGCTGAACTTTACAAGAAAATTGCAGTTTTACTTTTACTTTTCACAGCGTAGATCAACCAAATACAAATAAGTAAGTTGATGCATCTGCATGGTGTTTTAAAAAGTTTAAACTACGTTAAAAAACTATATTTGCGGACATTAGTTTAATAAGCTTAGTTATTCATTGTTTATAATCACATTTATTCATATTATTTAATTTTATCTGTGAAATATCGCATAACCTACGACAGCCTAAATGCACACTTGATAAACTTCATCAAACTTTTCGAATGATTTAGATAGGTTATCAATATAATCTTAGAGTAAAGTACACATGTACAGAAAATTCTATGCCTGTTAAGGCTAACAAATATAAGGGAATTTAATTGATGATCTTTTGTACTAGATGTTGAAAATAGTACTTTTTTGGGAAATAGTAATAGTAAACAACTTAGATCTTTTAATTTGGTTTTGATATTTATCGGTCAATATTAATAATAACCTCTATTAACTTAAGGTTATACAAAAATATATATAAAAAAGGAAAATGGAAAATGGAACGGAATTAAATTTAACAGAATATCTGTCTGAAAATGGCCCGAATCTAGAGTCCAAACGTAAACAATTATATATCCGTCTATTTTACATTATTCTATTAAAATTAATTCCACTCCATTTTTCATTTTCCTTTTTTATAGATATTTTTTATAACCTGAAGTTAATCTGATAGGTTGTTATTAATACTGACTGATAAATATCAAAACCAAATTAAAAGATATAATTTATAAAACCATAGAGAAAAATAATAAAATGAATAGTTAACAACATTTAAATTGTTCATAATTGAAAATTATTTGTTATTACCTATTGGATTTTGATAACGAATTTTTTTTTCATTTTTCTCGCATTAAGATTCATATATATAAAAAAATGTTTTCTAACAATTTGCTTATATGCACCATATATATATATTGTACCATTTTTTTCACTTATCATTCTTTATTACTGTAACAAAAATAATTCTTTCAACATTTCTAGAAAATAAATTCTAAAGAGGACCAAAGCATGGGTTAAAACATTTACAAGATTTGTACTTTATTAAACTATCTATTTAACTATTCCATTTACCAACAAAATATTATTTATGCGATTATCAATTGTATATTTATGAAATTTTGTAAATAATCTATTTGAAGATATTCATAAAAATATATTTTAAAAACATGTAAATGTTATGGGCTCTGCCTATCACTTGAAAAAAAAATTAAAAATTTCTTCTTTCTTCCTTCTTCATGAATTTAAAGACACTTATCACTTTTTAAAATTAAGACTATATTTAAAATTAAAAACATACAAAAAAATAAAACTTAAAACTCTTTAAAAAATATATACAAAAAATTAAAATTAACTTTAAAAGACTCAACGTTTCGGACCTCTCGGGTCCCTCTTCAGGAGTCAATAATTAAATAAAAACTCGTTAAAAACCGAGAGGTCCGAAACGTTGAGTCTTTTAAAGTTAATTTTAATTTTTTGTATATATTTTTTAAAGAGTTTTAAGTTTTATTTTTTTGTATGTTATTAATTTTAAATATAGTCTTAATTTTAAAAAGTGATAAGTGTCTTTAAATTCATGAAGAAGGAAGAAAGAAGAAATTTTTAATTTTTTTTTCAAGTGATAGGCAGAGCCCATAACATTTACATTTATTGAAGAAATCAAGACTATCTTAAAACCCTATTTATTTTAAAAACATATTTAAAAAATGTATTCGAAATACTTCTACATGGCTACAATCATTCTATTGAATCTATATGAAAGTCTATATTACGCAATTGTTAAAATTAAAGTTATAAATTATTACAATTGCATAAATGTTAATTAAATGTAAAAATGTTCCTGCCATTAAATTTGTAAATCTTTATGAAACCTCACCCACATATTTCACAGTAATTGGAATACAATAGAACATTTTATAGGTTAGGAAGTTGGCATTAGAGATGTAACGTAATTGATTCATCAAATTGAAAAATACTTTAAAATACGTATCGTGTGATAATATATACGTTGAAACGTGAAATGCAATTTTATTTAATGCACTTTCAATTATCACATTCTCATGAATAAAAGAAATCAACATATGGTCTTATCATGTATGAGAGTCATCCATTACATGCAGAACATTTTACATCATGCATGTCGGAAGATCACTGAATGACATTTTTTAATTTCTTAATTGAAAATGAGTAGTAATATTAATCAGTACATATAAGATTAGAAGATACCTTGAATGTATGAATGTTTCGAGCTTTATTTTTAATGAATTATTATTATGCATTGTAAGTGAATTTTTAATATCGATTTATATTGAATTGGTGCATGATCATCTCAAAAGACAGACTTTCGACGGAGTAGATCCACCGATGATCCATCAAGGATCCGTTGTGGATTTAATTGATAAAAAATAAAAAAATAAAATAAATAAAATAATATAATAATAAAATTGTAATAATAAAAATTTAAAATAATATAAAATAAAATTTAATAATAAAATTGTTTCTTTGTTGTGTTTGTCATCTGAAACTGAATTATGCTCCGTTAATGTTATTTTTTTTATGTTCTGTATTTTTATTTTCAAATGACTGTCACAACGAAGAAACAATTTCACAATTTAATTATTAATTAAAGCGGTAGAGAAATATTAGATGCTTTGGCATCAAGTTATTATGTTTACAATTGTAGAATATATTTTATTATGTTTTATAGTGTCCTTTCGCGTATTATTTGTATTTGTATTTACATCTAGTGTTACTTATTATGTTTACCACGACCGATCTACCCATCTATTTTTTATTTTTAATTCTAATTGATTCTGTATATTGAACATCTTTAAACATTATATGAGAAGTAACCATCAGTATTATGACTAAATGACTTTTTGATTGTGTATGTTTCTCAACTTATGTGTATTTTTGCGCTGTAACTTCAATAGTGTATGTGTGTGTGTGTGACTATATATACTGTTTATATTTCGTATTTTGCATTATTTTGTATAGTTAATTTTATTTTTTGTAAGGACTATTTATGTATATTTGTATTTTTTACTAACCGTATTTTGTATTATTTTTGTATAATTTATTTTCTGCTTTGTAAGGACTTATTGTCCGTTTATTAATAATAAATAAAAAAAAAATATTGAATGTGTGATATACTGCGTATTTTAACTTCAATATTGCTTTTATTGTTGTTCTTTTATAATTTCTTTATATAATTTGTGTATTTTTTGTGTATTCTGAGGGCGATATAATAATAATAATAATAATAATAATAATAATAAATGTACATATTTGTAGATTTATTTTTCTGATATACTATAATTTAAACTTTTCTAACCATTAAATATTTTAAATATTACTATCGGTATTGTTTAAAGAAAAATGCACTTGCTAATCTTAAAAAATTTAAAAATTGATTATTTTTATTTAATATCAAATCTTATTATACAAGTAACATCGTATGATATTTCATTCTTACCTAACATAAATATTGGTATATAACCCGATAAGTAAACAAACAAAAATTGTTGATAATAAATTAAGTAAATATTTTATTTTCTTCTTTATTTAACAAAAAAATAGCATGATTAACACTTGAAAATAATAAAAATTCACATCGTTAATGCATGTTTCTTAAAGTTCATGTATGTTTCAGGTTTTATCAAAGTGTTAAAAAAAATTTAAACAAAATGTTAAAAATCATTGCGTTATGAAAAAGGTACTATCGAACTTATTTATTTTCATTTTTAAACTCCATAAGCATCTGTTACAACTTATTTGAATAAGTAGCCAGATTTTAAGTCCAAATTTTGGCCCATGTCTAAAGAACACCAAAGTGCATAATGCATTTCATAAGGAACAGAACCCTATTCATAAAAAAATATGTTCAATAAAAAGGGATAATAATGTCTTTAAGGCAGCTCGAGCAAAAATCAACTGACAGAATTGCATAAAAATATTTTATATTCTTACTAAATATGAAGATTTAAGGCTGTAGATGAACCAATCAGATGGTATTTTTTTGCACTACTAATTTTTTTTTAATTTTCTCTAACGTTTGCTTCTAAAGCCAGAAACTCGCCTGGATTCATTAGAAGAATTGCAAATATGTCAGAGAAAATTTTAATTCGTAAAGATGGAAAGGATGGAATTTTATACGAAACAGTTTTTTGGATTGTTCTTGATTTTCGAAAAAAATGGAGGGCCGAACTCGAGAGATTCGACAAACCGTATATTTAGTAATAATTACTACGAAGTGAACCAAAAGACTTTAATTTTATATTCTTGTTAATGAGCCCACTCGTCATCCTGCAAAGTTTCGGACCCTGTTACTGAAGTAACTAATGATAAAAAAAATGTTAAAATAACACTGATTTACATGGAACTGCATGGTAATACAGTATGAAAATGACATTTCGATTTTAATAACAAACTAGAAAAACAGATTTTTAGAAAAAATCACATGTAAATCAATCATTTAATAATGATTTTGTTACGATTTTAAAAATATATGCTTACTGAATGATTAGAAAAGATATTCAACCGCTCTTGTCACGTTTTCATTTTCAGAGACGGAATAATAAAAAACAATTTTTATTGAAAAAATATAATATGTAAAATTTACAACTAATAATGGACATTATATTTGTATAAATCGACGAATAGTACATTACTCAACGAGGGAGGGTAAAAGAAAGAATGTCTCAGACTGCGTGTAATTTTTACCCGAGGGTGAGAAACAGGCAGTCTGAGGCATTCTTTTTTGCTTCCCGAGGGAAGTATACGATTTTTCTTTATGGCCGGGAGGATAAGCGGCATCTTTCCTTCCGCTTGCGGGAGGAAAGTTGCTGCTTTCCTCCCGGTGTGAAGAAAAATAAATGATATAAATTCACTAGTAGCAAAAAAATGACTAAAAATTAATAAATCAAACGGCCCTTTTTCCTTTTAAGTATAGTAATCATTGCAAAGTCATGTGTAGACATAAAACCATTCTACTAGAAGTAAGCAGAATTAATTTTTTTTGTTTAAACTTTTGTACAAAATTATTTAACTCTACACCTGACAATTAAATCTGTGATCGTTGTGTAAATATATATGTTTATCTAATCAAGCCTTAAAGTACTTTTTATATAAAAAGGAATTGTTTTATTTTTCTATCAGTTGCAACATTAATGTCATTGTATGCCGCAGACGGAGTATTAAACTTTCTAAGCTTTTGTTTAGTTTATAGCAATACAGTTTTTTTCATCATTACTTATTAACAATACGAATTCATAAAATTTTTTCATTATGTAATTAATAAATAAAAAATTTGTAAATTAAACAAATTTATGGAATAAGTATAATTAGTAAAAATATGTTTTAAAATTTTCAGTAATTAGTAGCGGTTTAGTTAATAACTTTGGCATAAAGAATGAAACGGGAATAAAAATTCTTATTTATTATGGTGACTGAACTAAACCGCTACTAATAACTGAAAATTTTTAAATTTATGTGAGACTTTGTTAATGCAATAGATTGCGAGCCAAACTTGAAAATTCAAGAACAAGATCATTTGTTAAAATTATCTATTATAGTTACAATATTGTAAATAAAAAATGAAGTAAAGAAATATAAATTAACTTTGAACACGTTTGAAACATCCATTGGTTTTAAAAATATTGATTACTGATACATCAAGCACTAAAATACAATTTATAAAGAATGTTATACAGATCAATATTATTATTATTTGATCTTATTTCCTGTATTATATAAGTTAAAAATATTCAGTAAACATTCATTAAAAATATCTAAATTATCTCTCCAGTAACTAATCAGTCACTTTCATATATCTATATTCTATTCCTACTAATTAGGTACTTTCTTCCATCAAATGCTCTTGAAATCCAAAACTCTATATATATATATACTCTAAAACTATAAATAGACCTTTCCCTTGCCATATATGTATATAAGAAAAGAAAAACTTTAATAATTTACAGAAAATACAAAAATACTAAAATTTATTGTCAAGAACTTGATAATGTAATTAAAAAGTGCAAATAAAGCAGTTTAATTTGTTATTACGCAGTTAATGGTACTGATTTAAAAATGCATAATTTATTATATAAATCTTATTTTACTAGACAGGATGCATAATTTTAATCTATATGGAAATTTAGAAGCTGCATGGAAGAATGGCCTAACTCAAATATTGAAATTTCCAAATAAGTACATAAATCTGCCACTGAACCTATATTAAGGCCATTCTTCCATGCAGTCTCTGAGTTAATAATATTAAAAATATACCTTTTGAAATAGTTAATGCTGGAGACCATTGCGATCTAAGAATATCCAAACAGATACTTCCATTACTGTTAATATTAGGATGATAAATTCTTGTTGTGAAAGCAACCTACACAAATAACAAAATAATTAATTTTTATTATTAAACATTGTTAGTAATTATCAATTTATTAAAATTGGGTAGAATACATACCTTAGGAGGTTTGAAAGGATAATCTGTGGGAAAATGAATTGTTAAAAAAAATACCCCTCCTTGATAAGGACTGTCAGGCTGAAAAATTTAATTTTATTTATTTTTTAACACAAAATAGTTTAAATTTTTCTCTAATCAATTGATTAAAAATTTAATAACTTACTGGTCCCATAATTGTCGCCTGCCAATGAAATACTGAAAAAGAAAAACATTTTTCACTTTTATCTATTTTCTAATTCAAGTTTATGGATAAATTAATTTTAGAATTCTTGAAAAGTAATCAAATTTTTTATAAATCTTTTGTAATAAACTGAATTATCATTAATTTTTGTAATAATAATAGTTTAACAATATACAAATGTTTTTTATATTTATAAACAAAATTATTTGTAATTTAAAAACCAAAATAAAATAATCATTAACATAAAGTCTGTTTAAAAGTACATAGCATGATTCATTTGCTGTTAAGTCGATATATCCCAAGCGTTCCTTTTTAGTCATACTTAATTATTGGATCATTGTGCTACTTTCATTACATGACAAGAACATAAAAACAAAGAAAACAGCTTAATACTAAGTCGAATATGTATTTGCAAAATGACTTTTATTTTTAACAGTTAGAATAAATTAAGAACTTATAAAACAATTAGTAAGTATTCTGATATGAATGTTCAGATTTAGGCATGATATTGGTTACTGGGTGGATTTTAAAAATCGTAATTACATTAAAATTCAAGAAACAGAATTAGAAAGTTAATTAATGCTAATTAAAGAGATAGACTAAATTTGTTAAAACTATATTAGCAAAAGTTATACATAAATCAGGACTTCCAGTGCCTTGTCCCCTTAAAAAAAAAGGAAAAAAGGGAAGTTGAACTTAAAAAAAAAGCCACTAAAAAAGGGACTTGAGGTAGAAATATGGACTAAAAAAGGATTAAAAATAGTTTTGATTTCAACTTTTTAATTGTAAGTCTGATACAATTATTACATTATAATTTATAATACAATTTTTTTCGTTTGTTATCACAAACAAACGTTCAAAAATTCCCCAGAAATTATTTCTTTAGTGATTTTTGAGGAGGAATTCAATTGTAATAAAATAAAAATTAGAAACAAATTTTTTTACCAAAACAGAAAAATTGTTTTTTTTTTCTAATAAAATGGAATGTTTTAAAATCCATACGTAATTATTTAGAAAATATGTTTTTCTGCTTTCCAATCGACGAAAAAAAAAAATCTTTTTTATCAAACATTTTTATAAAATTGTTACCATTAAATGTTACCATAAAAAATTCGTTGTAAAAAAAAAACATTTTTTCGTATTTTTCGAAAGATTGTTATAGTTCCTTAAAGTTTCAATAACTTAGTTTTTCCGTTTCCCTAAGATGCTTTGCAACTTTTTCATAAGGGGTCTATGTATACAAGGAACCTATATTTATAAAATCATAAATATGGAAAATTGTTTTGTTTATTTACAATTTTTTATTATTACATAATGAAAGTAATCGTTTCTCAAAACATTTTGACAAAGTTTTTAAATTAAATAGAGAAAAAAAATAATCGTATAATTTTTGTTGCATACTACATACTGTGTATAATTTATAAAATAATTTATAGATGAAAAACAATATGGATATAATTTTCAATGGTTTCATACTATTTTTTAGTTTCTCCGAAGTTAAAACGTAAGTAATATTGCCATATTTCAGATTTAAAAAACGAATTACTTTTCTTAATTATTTATTCATATGCAGAAAACAAGACGTAAAAAGCCACAGACGGACAATTTAAATTTGAACGATTAAAAAAAGGATATAAAAGGGACTTTTGACAAAAAAAGGAAATAAAAGGGATTAAAGTCGAAAAAAGAGACTAATTTCAAAAAGAGACGGACTGGGAGCCCCGATAAATAAAACTAATTAGATGCAAATGAGGGAAGTCTAAAATTTCATCGATTTAATAAAAGAGTACTCACAGTCGTCGCCTACTGGTCCAGCTGAACATTGTGCAGGTGGATCCCTTCCAAGGTCTTGAAGTTCCTGAAATACAAAATACAGATAATTAATAAAACTTTTTAATACACTTTAAAGAGTTTGAAACTCAAAGGCCTGTATTGGAGTTTTAAACGAGAAGTAAGTCTAACGCTTCCAAAATAGGCAATAAAGTTTTGAATGTCATAATGACTATTTAATGTCCTTCACACGAAACTCTAGAAACGAGTCGAACTGACGGAGGAAAGAAAAGCGGAGAAAGAAGTTAGGCGAAGCTTTAGTGAGAAAAATGATATAAAACACTTTTATCGCACTGGAGACACTATAGGTTGAAGGATCACTCTTCTTGGTTGAATCCCTTAAATGTATGGATTATCCACAAAGCGATTTCTATACAGGAATTAACATATATAGACATGCAGGAACCACAATTTTACGTTACTTCCGGCAATTTGTTGGGCAGTTTCCTCGACTTTCTTTTTCCCTGTCAAGTCCTCCTTTACAGGGGGGTTTCCCGAGGGTCACGCGTCATCGGGTTGAGGCACGGCTTCCCAGGGTACGATCCCGGGATCGTGAAAACTATTCGATCGTCGAGATGATCGGAAGGAAAAAATATAAAGAAGGGGAGGAAAAAGGCAAGATTTTCAATGCTGGCTCGCATTACTTCACTCTCGTCCGCTCCAAAAATCGTTAAGGGCGCCCAAGCGTGCTCGGTACTTTCCTTGCCGAACCTCATGCCTTTTCGTCTACCCCGATCATTGTTCAACTTTCACGTACCTTATTAATTCGTTTTAACGCCATTTGACGGACTGTGTGTTGATATTAACTGGCCGCAAACCAGACAACGAAACCCGCTAGCCAAAGATCTTTGATTAGGGATTGCAAGATGGCTGCCTTCTAAACGTCGTTTCACTACGCGATTCAAGACCTTGTCCACATACTCGAGAGGAAAGTACCTTTCGGCAGTTTTTTCTCCTCTTCCACGTCACGGAAATTTAAGGCGCTAAACGTATTGTCGATTTGAGAAAAGAAAAACCGTCCGTAGTGGAGTTTAGAGAAAGACTCCGTAGGACCTTGAAGTCGATGTCGTGCGAGAGTCGCCACGGATTTCCTTCTGTCCAAGATCAGCGGATTTTTGGAGCTTCGCCCCGAGACATGCGAGATGGCGCCAAAAAAGGCGGCCGTTCAAAAATTAATTATTATTTATTATTTTTGCCAAGTCATTGTCTTATTATCAACTTCGTGGTATACGATAATCAAATCGCTGCAGTAATAAAACACTAGTATCGTTCAAAACATAAAACGCCATTGTTTAACCATTTAACTTTCTTACAGCGTCAAAATTTTATTGTTTATGCTTTCTAAAAATACATTCATCTACATTAAATCGTATAATCTTATAAAATTAATGTTTAATTTTTTTTACACAATTTTAAACTAGATTTACATATACATTTACATTTAAAATATATTTTTTACAGTTTCATTAACCAGTTAGAAATGAGCAAAACGTTTTAGTAACTTATTACATCTAGGGCGTATTTTTTTTCTTGGTTATTTTCCACACTTAAAAATTTTAACGTAGCTATATTAAATTATTTTCTGGATGCATCCAACTCATATATAAGAATAAAACAGTAAAACAGATTTTTCGATAAATATTATTATTATATGAATATTATTACAATTAGTGAATTAATTGCATCGATTTGGCCGTCCATGATTGGTCTAAAAAGGCACTAGATTAAAGATGGCGCTGGCATCAGAAATGAACAATTATGAACATAACTTTTCATATTTCATATAAAATTTATTTAAAAAATGAAAAGTAACGCCATTTTGAAAATTTTAAATATTCCTTAAATAAATTTATAAATAAGTATACTTTTGCAGCTGAACTAAAAATTATATAATTGTAGAACATATCAAATCTCGGGAATGCTTCAAAGTGGATATGCATCGGTTATTTTGTCCTTGTTTACCAGAACTGCAACATTTTTACGGTAACGCCACCTACACAGAGAGAAAAGAATGTCCTGAAAAGTAAATTTTACAATTTAGAATATTATAAAATATATAATACAGTAACTATTTTTATTATGTCAAGATGTTATTTTTGTTTAATTAATGTTATCACCACATCCAATAGTTACGAATGTTTGAAATTACTATTAAGGGGGTTTTAAAATTGTCCACCGGTAACGTAGGAAGATTCTCTAAAAAACGTAATTAAAATATGACTATAGTAACATTTTCAAAATTCGGGCTTTGTAAAGGCAGATAGTTTCATAGTAAATATCTTAGCATTTAATTAGAGAGATAGAAATAAATAAAAAACACTTATTTCCGAAAATTCTCGGTTAGTTTTCAATTAATTTCTTTGTTATTTTCTAAGATGTGTATATACTTTATATACTTTATTATTATACTTTATATACCGCGTGTATATAATTTATATTAAATTTATTTATTTATAATAAATAGAATTGCTCTTACAGAGCCCGAATTTTAAAAAATCGACTCAGTAATTTTTTATGGTAACAGGTCTAATCAACATTGTGAAATGTTGACATTTGCAATTTCAACATTCAAACTCAGCATTTGGAAACTGAACATTCGACAAACTGAACATTTGCAATTTCAACATTTAACAAATTTAACATTAATTTTAGTTTATTGAATTGTATTGTATAATAACATTAATCACAAAATAAATTAAATCTTAAATCTGCATTTATAAATGTCAATAATTCAAATGAATGATAACAATTTGTATTAAAGAATTGAATGAATATTGTGCGCTTGTCCACGGAGATATTCCATTAAATTAGTATTTCCGTTAGGTTAGGTTAGGCTAGGTTAGGTCAGGTTTGGTTAGGTTAGAAAATTATATATAATATAAATTATCTATAGATATGCCGTTGAAAGGTATGTGTTAATGTAACACAATTGTGTTGAATGTACATAACATTTTAATAATTTAATCATTTTTTTATATTATTTATATCATTTGTTGATTTAGTCAAATGTTGAGTTTGTTAAATGGTGAGTTTGAAAATGTTGAATGGGATGTTGACTTTGTTTTGTGTTAATTAAACATGTAACCATTTTTTATTAACGGTTTTTAGTGAAAATTCCGACCTTATCAGCTGAGCACTTTAGAATCGCCTTAAGGGGGTTCTAAAGTGGTCTTCTGGTAAGTTAGAAAGTTTCACTAAATAACGTAAATTAATGATGACTGAATACAATTTTCAGAATTCGGGGGTTGTAAAGGCAATTCTAGTTACTATAGTCGGTTTTCTAGAGATTTTCAAATACATTAATTGAGAACTGACCGAGAATTTTCGAAAATAAATAAAAATCACTTATTTTCGAAAATTCTCGGCCAGTTCTCAAGTAATATCTTTTGTATTTTATAGAAAACTGTTTGTAGTGCTTAGAATTGCCCGTACAAAACCAGAATGTTAAAAATGTTATTCAGTCATCTTTTATTTACGTTTTTTAGTGAAATTTCCTACCTTACCGGCGGACCACTTTAGAACCCCTTAAACCTATATAACACTATGTTTGATATGAGGTTATATTCTCTATTACCGATGGGAAAATAGTAAATTTCGGAAATATAACAGAAATATGTAATTTAACTATTTCTTTTTGTAATTCATTGTTTTACTTTTGTAAAATGGTTGGATTAGCTATATTTTTTCTCTTAGGTGTACAAATTTAGCGAATTCTTGGTCACAATCAAGGATCTGAAATCTTAATCCTAATCCTAAATAATATATTATATGCGATTCTGTCGTATTTTTCATTCCGCATTCAATATTATAATCCAATTGATTTGGCTAATTACATCCTAATCTTATCAAACGATAACCCACACATAAAACATTTATCCTTAAATCGTTCGAGATTAGTGTTAATGCTGATGTAAGTCTAAATGTTAATCTATTCTCGTCACTTTTACTGATATTGACAATTTGTAATTGAATATGATTAATTTTCATTGACAAATATTTAATTAATGTTACTTCATTTACGTAAATTGTGAATTACAACTCCTATTATTTATTAATTCAATTTAATTTCATAGATAATTAATAGATTAATTAAAATCCTGAATTAAAATAAATCAATTATTCCGTTTCGGGGGAAAATTAACTCCAAAATTTAATCACATCCGGACTTGATCAATACACGTTTATTATCAGCAAATTTGGGATTTATTTTTATAAGTTGTCGAAGCTACAAAATACGACATATGTGCAGATACAGAGATGGATACGCCTGCGAATGCATTGATGAAGGTTCAAGATTAACGGCATTTCGGTATATTGCCTCCACTTAGTCCTTGACTTTTTCTTTTAAAAATTTCGCAAGTCACAGGATCGAGGAATTGTAACGAACCATATTTAAGACTGCTCGATCAGTGATGCAGACTACTAGGGACTTCTAGGGAACTCCTAGATCCGAAATAAAATACGCTTATTAGTTCTAAATCATAAAATACATGAAATAAAAATTAAAATGCAATTTTAATAAAAATTGACTGAAAATATTGAGAAATTCAAATATAAATTGCGATGTCTTATTCAAAAAATAGTTTCTTACATGAGAATTTTCGGTTCGATTTAACGTACTTCTTGCACGTAACTTTCTATTCCCCATATACGATCCCACTTGGGATGTCAGTTGGGTGTCCCAGATGGGAACCCACCTGGATTACACGTGGGAATTTACAGCTGAAAAGAAACAACCAAGAACGCATCTCAAATTTAATAATTAAATATTAATTTCATATTCTTAACGTCATAAAAATAGATTCAATTGTACAATCTGAATCATCAAGTCTGTTATTGCGATTTCGGAAAAGGGTTTAAAAAAAAGGTCAACATTCAATAATGTAGATTAATTTCATATTCGACAATAAAATTCCCAAAAACAAAAGGCACTATAGGCCTGTACATTTATTTAGGTTAACAACACAAACGCCAAAATTTACAAGTATAAATAATACCCTACGATTAACAATGCAAGCCGGAATGAACCCGAACAAAAAGTGTAGGTGTGCGTTGAAACGAGCAAAGGATGCTCAACAAAATAGCCGAAATGTGCCCAAACGTTCCCAATACATTAGAAGACGGCAGAACTTAGTTTATAATCCAGAAGAAGAAATTTGGTACGAACCTTACATGCTTTCCCTCAAAAGACAATTTTCAGATACTTCAATAAAATGCGATTCGAGAATTGAAATTCCTTGGAAGGATATTGCTATTCCAGCAAATGATATAAAAATTCGACGACTTTCGAGAATGTTTCAAGACCCTGATGAACCGATAATAATCGAATCAGATGGAGAATATAACAAACATGAGGGCGTTGAATCATCTCATGAAATGTGTTTACCTTGGGCAGATTTAATTGTCCCAGCCGTAATAAATGAACCCTCGCGAAAATCAGTGGCAGAATGCGATTCGGTCCTGGAAATTCCATGGGATATTCTATCCATCGAAGGGCCTATGGATATTCAAGCACCTCCAGAAAAGGAGACTTGTCCAAGTGATGACGTCGAAATCCCATGGGAAGATATTATGATTCCCCGCAGCATCAAAATAGCTAAAGTGAAAAAACGAATCCATCCATCGACTAGATATCCGCCGCGGAAACGCAATAAATAAAACATTATATCCTGTTGGTGCAAAAATTAGCCATGTAGGTTATAAAATGTTTATAAGAATCCGTGTTGAAAATAAATAATTTATTTGTTCCAATACCACTACGAAATGTTAAGAAAATTTAAAATATTGAAATTGTGTTACTACTTAACGTATACTCTTATTTTATCAAAAAAGCCAATTTTTCATTTTTTAGATAAAACTGACGCTATGAAGGTGAAACCTATTCACTACCTTTTTGACAGTCCTAACCTTGATTTGCGCGGTTATTATGTTAAATAGTGAAATTAATTAAATTAATAGGTGATTTTTATGCAAAATATCATACGTCACTTATGTGTAATATATTAATTCGTTAATGTAAGGAAAATATGAATCACTGACGTCGACCGCAGGTACTCTCATTGGAACATTTCTATAACCAAACTTTGCTTGTTCTAGATACAAATTATTGCGGAAAATTTTGAACATGCCGAATTCCGTGCGAGATACGTACATCTCGAAGCCCGAAAAAAAGCTTGGAAAGCTTAATCTTTTGCATGACAATTTTTCGAAGCTGTCTTTGTGTTCGAACTCCGACTACGAAACATGCAGTGACGGATTGAGTCCACACATGAAATTAATTCGAATGAAAAACAGCGGCAGTGAAAAAGATTTCGAAAAACTAAGGATCTTGTGCAATGGATCTCAGCTTCAGTTTAGTTCCAGTCTGCATGAATATTCAAGAATCAAAAAACCGTTTGATTCTAAAGTTATCCACTCTGTTCAAAGCGACTCAAACGTGGAAGCGAAATCTGCATTTATAGCTGCATACATGAAGAATTTACTTCATCAGAACTCAATTGATTTTAATAATTCAAAAACATCCCTCCGACCTTGGAATAGTGCAGACAATTTTAATTACCGGCGGTATTCGTCTGTGAGTGTAACGAAAGCTACGGAATCAATAAGCAGCAAAGGAGTTAATTCGTCCCTCATTTTGAGTGTTTCCAATACTTCAATTAAGTCTCCTGATATCGATGAAATTGAAGAAACTGAAAATGCTCACATGAAATCTGCTGTAAGCTTACACGGTAGGAAACAAGAAAATAATGTTTCTGATAGGGAAGTTACTGAAACACAACAATATTTGCAAGAATATTTCATAAGTGACGAAATAGGCGCAATTGATCTTTCAAAAACTGGAAGATTTCGTGATGTTTCTAAAATTAATGAACAGGAGAAGAAAACATTGGAAAATCATGAAACCAGACACGAAAACTTGAAAATCGACTCGATAAATTCTCAAATATTAAACAAATGTAATGATTCGCTGCTTAATGAATCTGAATCTTATGGTGAGCTAATTCCAAAAGTAGAGAATTGTCGAGAAAACAATATAAATGAAGAAAATGTTACAAAATCTAAAGTTACAAAAGAAATATCAGACCGTGGTCACAAGAGCAATAAGAGTTTGCCAGCAACTCCATCTTTTGTAAAAACGGGGAAAGATATTTCACGGGAACGTTTTATAAATACGCCCATAGAAGATACATTACCGATACTCAGCAATACATCAAAACAAAAACATGAAAAAGAAGTCTCCCAACATTACATAGGATCCGTTAAACAGAATTCTATGCCAAATTCAGAAAAAGTTCCTGACACATCGTTTAAGACTATTCCCAATTTCGAAGATGAAAAAAAAGTTGATCCACAATATACGATTGATACCGTAACAAAACCAATTTCTCCACTTGTTCCAGAACTTGAGCTGGAATCAGTCCAAAGGACAGAAGAAGACAGATCGGGATCAATCGTAAACACTTCTCCCCTGGACATGACATTCAGCGTCATGGCATCATCAGAAACTTTTCCACTGCGTAGTGACGCGTCATTTCGGAGTTATATTAATAAAGACTTTTCAGCTTCAACAGGAGACGAAAAAATTCCTGAGAGAGTGGCCCCATGTCAAAATTTTCTTCATTCTCGAAATTTTTCACCAATTCTTCGCATCGAAGATGAATTAAGACCTTTTCAAGCTAAACTTTGCGAACTTCATGGGAGAATACGTGCCTTAAATTTGGATTTGCATATGAAACGTGGAATGCGAACTGGGTGCACTATACATGCATCGGATAGACCAGCAATGTTGGAAGGTATCAATCGTTGGTTAATTAAGTTACCTCAGAATATCTTCATGTGCAATTACGATCCACAAACAGTATTAAACAAGTCTGACCATTCTAGGAAACAAATAGTGAATATAATTAATAAAAATCTACCCTGTCCTATTCACATAAAATCGTCGATTGAGTCCAACATGCATACTAATTCAATGCAAACAGCAGACTCGAAACCTTTATGTAATAAATGTAGCCATTGCATGAAATGCCACATGATGACAAAGGAACCGAAAAATTATAAATCCCCAAATGTTAGCCAAAAATCATCCGAAAAACGCATCAAACACCATTGCAAACATCATTGTAAGCATACAAAGAAAGATAAATCAAAAAGCAATATCGTCGAAGAAACTAAAAAAAGTGAAGAACCTTCAACAATCCAAAGTGAGCAAAAATTATTACAAATGCCTGTTGCAGAAGAGTGCAGAAAATACATGTCCCTCAACGATTCGAACAAAGAAATTCATTCGATTCAAGACTTTATAATAAACGAAGAAAAAACGCACGTCGAACAAATCACGAAGCAAACTGATGACAACGTATTAATACCAACTTTAGATGAAAGCAAAGATACAATAACGAAAAATCGTAGTTTCGATGATGTAAGTTCAGAAGCAACACATCAGACTTATTGGCATTTATCAAAAAGCGATTTACCAGAAAATAGAGCTTCATATATTGAATTGTTTAAACTAGCCAAGAAGTACGCTTTCCTAAGCAGGGACAGTTCTGATCCAAGTTCACAAATAAAAGAGGAAGATTGCAATGGGAAAATAGAAATGAAGGACTGCAAATCTTATTTCGAGACAATTTGTCCTTTAGGTACTTTTAAGAATGTATTATCTGCAAAGCAAGATGCCCCCGGTATTCGATGTAATCCAGAAGATTTTTTATAGAATTTTTGGTAAAAGTTGAAAGTCAAGTTTGGAAACGATTCAACTTTTTTTTACAACAGTGTATTTTGATATACTTGTACAAAATGTATTATAGAACTTTTATATTAGAAAGATTTATGTTTTTCACTACATTCAGTGTTTTTCGATTCTAATTGCTATTCGACGTTAATTTTTGTTTTTATGGTAAGTTTCAGTTTTCTAGGAAGGAATCACACGCAGTTGTAACGACAAATTTATAAGATACGGTAATCTTAATATTTGTTAACCAACACTCGGTTTCTACATTACCTTGAATGGACCAATAGTTTCGAAGGAAGAAATGATCAAATGTTATTATCGCCACAAAATAACAGTTGCATCTCGTAAACGAAATGCGTTACAACTGGGATAGACATAGAGATTAGGATAAATTTCTAGGAATTTGATCCTACGTTTACTAAATTTTTGTCCTATCAAACAGCAAATGGGTCGATTTCTTTCTCGTAATTAGAAATTGAAAACCGAAAAATGTAAACATAATGAAAATAAGTCATTCCGTACAAATACTTATGATTTACTTCCTCAATAGTACATAGTAGTAAAATGTCGCCTTACTAGAGGGACTCTATGTATTAATAGAGACTTACTAGAGGGTCTCTATGTATTAATAGAGTCCCTCCAGTTTAATACACAGCAGCGCAATCTGACAGATATTTCTGGAACTAATGAAATGTTAACATTCCGTTGGGCTATTCGAATTTTCTTTTGTATTGCATATGTAAATCTTTATAACCCATTTCAATTTTAAATTATTTTTAGGAAATGATGTAGGGAAATTTGTTTCCAATTTAAAAGTATGTTTACATTTATTAATAAACAGTTTAGGCGATTCATTGTCATTGCAAGAGTAAAGTTAGACCTTGCATATTACCGTTCCTAACCTAAAATCGCAAAACACACCCTTTTTGTTCATTTTCAGTAAGTTTTTCATTAAAGTTATATTCATCAGACTAAAATGCTCTTGTAATAATTCTGATTCGATTTTTTTTTCGTCCAGTTATCAAAGTTTTTGTCAAGACACGATTATGATTTTCATTTTTTTGCACTTTTAGATTAGGATATATTAAAATCTTTATATGATAGAGCAATTCTACTATACTAAATTTGGATCAGCCCATCAAAACCGTTTGGAAAAGTATAATCAGGTTTCTTAAAAATGCACTTCAATTTGGTTTTGGCCTGATTACGAATAAAAATTTTGTTCTACCACAAAAACTTTCTAAAAATGGGCAAAAACGGCGTTTTTTGCACTTTTACGTTAGTATATCTGAAAACTTTGACGTCATAGAAGAATTCTGAGCAGGAAGGACAGTTTCATTGAGTTCCGCCACAAAAACTTACTGAAAATGATAATGATGCGTTTTTTACACTTTTATGTTAGGGTATCTAAAGATGGTGACGCGATCGAACAATTCTGCGGCTAGATTTGGATTCAGCGTAAAGAAAACCTTCGGAAAAATATAGTCCGTTTTATGTTTATAAATTTTGTTGGCCTGTGTAATTCATTATAACACTTCTGACATAGATGTTTAAAAAACAGATCTGTTTTAACATTTTGTTATTGACACCAATTTTTTCATATTCACTCCAATTCAATAAATATTAAAATAAACTGAAAAGGCACAATTTTTTTCAAAATGACGACCAGAATATTTAACGCCGATCAATTGTCAAATAAACACCATAATTCAAAACACGTACAAACTTGGAATGATATGAAGGGCACGCGAAAAAAATTAAATTTGTACTAACTTTATTGGCAACACTTCTATTTAGCAATCGAGAAAATATTGCTGCTTAAAATATTATAAGTAAAAATATTATTCACTTAGGCAAAACTTATTCGCACAATACCTATTACTATGGAATTGTTATGTTCTCCAGATTTTGTTTATTACGTTTCGGTAATTTGTTATGACGTGTTTTAATTATACTATAACAAAACGTATACCTATTACAACAATCTTAAAATATCCATTATTTTTCGAGTTCATTCAATGAAAAGAAAAGATTTCTTATTCAGCATCAAAGTGAATAAGAAAAAAAACTCACATTTATTTTTTTTTATAATTACGATCGCGTAGTTTTTTAGAGGTATTAATTATTTGCACGCAGTTCGCTTTATTGCTTAGGCTATAATCGCATTGCATACTCTTGGTCGATGATTCAGTTTCCTCGACCTTGACCTCCGCATTACTCTTGCGGCAATGGCTCCGTTTCCGCCCTTGTTATGTAATGCACTATTTTTGTTTTCAACTCTCGAACTGCAACGTATAACCGTGTTAGCAGAAAAATATGTCTTAGGAAAAAAAACTAAGAATAAATCGGGTAAAAATATATTTTGTTATCAGCCACAGTTTTTCGTGATTTGGAAATTACCTTAAAAACCCAGCGGTTCCGGCAGATTGTGAAGTACTCTGCTGAAGTTACTCGAGCGGAATCTATGGATTTGTAACTTCTTCAATATTTATTTGTTATTCGCCAATGTTTTTTCTTCAGGGTATAGTACACATTGATACATATTGCCGCGTTTAAAGTACATATTGCTGAAGTAACTACATATGTACATTTTATACAGTTCTTACTAAATTACTCTACTAGCTGCTATTTGATTCTACGACAGACTTTAACAAAGATAAATTTTTCATTAGTCACTATAATTGAACAATCGTTGACGATGCCTAACGGTTCTTTGAACGATATTTTCCTTACTTAATTTAATTAGAATCAATTTTACATGAATATTCGTATTAAAATTAATTAATATGAAATACGGTCACTATACTAAATTAAAAATCTCGATTATTTTAATTATATATTCTCAAGAGGAACATTAGCAAATGAAAGGTCAATTTATGGTCTTTTATTTGAAAAAAAAGATTACTTTTTTTTGTTTATATTAATTTTTCTCCGATTATGGCCATCATCATAGAGCCGAAAACTGAAAATAATCGAGTTTTTAAATTAATTTAGTGATCGCATTTGTCGAAATTGAAGGATTAATTATTAACAACGGTCGATAAAATAATATTGACACAAAAAGTAGTTTTAAAATGACAGGAAAATTGATTTACTATTTCAATTCGTGTCCTATTCTATTCATTATTTAATTTAATATTTGTATGGGTTGTAGTTATGTGATGTAGTAAAGCTAATGGAAGTGAAAGTCTTCGTTTTTTATTAGCGAGTATTAATTTCCTTATTAACTTTTGTCTTTGTGTTTCTATGTATAATAATAAGTTCATTGCAATATTTTTCCGGACTGCGCTTTGCGAAATATGCTCTTAGACTGACAAATGCATCATACTGATGTTGAGCAACCTCTTGTGATATGTATTGTACAATTTTAATACTTGCATCGTTATAAACAAACTTACAGAAAAACAAAAAGGATGCTACGGAGCAGTATTGTATTATTTAAAACTATTCCTTAATTCTCGTTCGTTTACTAACAGCTTTCAGTTATATTATAAAATAATAACGGTATTTGATTATAGACTGAAACAAAAAAAAAGAAGGGACAGGGAAGGGGGGCCGAACATATTAGGTCCAAGTGACTTCGATAGATATATTAGAATCATATAGTGTTTCTTAATGTATAAGAATTAAAATGATTTACATCTGTGACCTATGACTTAGAGTCGAAGTAAAATTGAAAATAAGCATTTTCAAAACTTCAACCCCGACGACAGGCCAGCCGAAGTATCAATATATAATACTTGTAAAACGCATACTTCACCCACTTGTATTGTAATATACTATTCGATGCATATTACATATTATGTACTGTGTTTGGAACATTTACACCGTTAGTACGCATGCGTTATCTCCTATCCCGGTCACTAATCAGCTGTCAGTCATGTGTAGTGAAACACAACATTGTCCTGAGTATTTTGACCATTGTCTTCGATCAAAAAATATTGAAAAAAATGCAATCCAGAGAGAAATTTTTGTTATTATTAAATTATTTTTTAAACATGTTTTTTACGATTTTTTAAACACCGGATATACGGATTGTCTGCAAAACCTAATCAGATATAAGTTAGGTCTTTCCAAGCTCAAAAAGAGGTTACACTGGTCAATCCATCGAACGTACATACTGAACACTTCGAGTTGATTATTTTTATGTAAATTCGTCTCCTACGGCGGTACCTTTCATTTTACATAGAAAATAGATATAACATTTTTCGTAGAAAATTTGATGCTTCACCTTTTTTGTTGAAAGCATTTTTTTAATGATTCGTATTTTTTACAAGAAACGCAAAAATACGTTTTTTTGGCTTATTTTTGGTTTGACAACTACGTATTCCAGTCTGGATCGCCTCTAAAAACTAACCAATTCTAAGATAGGTCATGCCAAACTCAAAAAGAGGGGGAACTTTAAATTCGGTCTTACTGTTAACGAGACATCGCATGAGAAACAAAAATGGGACGTATGTATGTAAGTATGCCAAACAGCAAAAAGACATGTTAAACAGCTCTTTAAGAAGTCTTGAAAATTGTAAGATGTCTTAAATACTTATCAGAAAGAGCTCTTAAAATGGACTTTAAGAAGATTTATGCGTCGATTTTAAGAGCTGTATAAGACCTCTCAAATATGAGGTCTTAGAAAAGAAGTCTTATTTGCGAGCTTTGACGTATAAAATAAATAATATAAATGAAAAGCAAATTTCTGAAAATTATAGATTCTATTTATGTACCTTAATTATTAATTTATATACTTTAAACCTGAGTTCCTTTTACCGTTTGTATATTTATATGTATATATTGGATGCTGATTACATTCAGTAGAATGGGATCATGCAATAATAATACAAAACTGTCGGTCTGCATATGAAGTAGATATCGCGCGATCTCATTTTTGGATTCAATAGCCACCTGGTGTCTCTGGAAGAAACACGTGTAGATTTAAGACCTCAAACATAAGACCTCTTCGAGATTACGATTTTAAGAAGTCCTAAGTAAGACATCTTTTAAGACTATTTAATTCAAAATCGTAAATGTGAATTAAATTGAATTTTATACGACTGGCATATAAAAGCGAGGATATAGGTAAAGTTAAAACTAATAAATTAATAATCAACTTTCATTTAAGTTTCATTTAATTGTTTTTATTTTTGTAAACGATGATATTAAGAAAAAAGTCCGATAAAATAACAATTTATTATTGGAATTAAAACAAAATTTCCCATATCTGGAGTAACACCATTCTAAATAACTTAACACATCGATCTTACGCTCTGTTTAGTATACTTCTAAACGTTTAGTAGGAAAAACAACGGCTATTTCAGACATATAAAAGAAATCTGAATGATTAAAGTGTAAAATGTGAATAGCATTAAACTAATTGTTTACTTTTAGCGACTGGGAAAATGCGCTATTTACTATTAATCATTAAATGGTAACTTTTTTCAGACAAATTAAATATTGGTTGTTCTAATACATTGTAGTAATAAAATGAATAAATCTTGAATAGTTAAACTCGGTCGTTGCAAATTGGAGTAAATAAAATATTTGTATAAGGCTTTATATCTTTACATTAAACTAAACATTTTATTCCGATAAGGACTAATGTTCTGTGCACATTTGACATCCAATAAAATGTTTTATATTAAAAATATATGTCTGAACGAAACAAAATATCGCATTGTCTATTCTCATTTTACCCAAAAAGTGTACGACACAATTTCATGATTCGTGTTCACCGGGTTGCCCATTTACAGGAGCCAAAGTTTGGGCTACGTTAGATTTAAGATTCGTCACAACCGTTTGCGTGAATAAGTTTCCACAACATTAACATACCGAATTTTGAAACGATGCAGAATACAAAAAACTGATTTATTTATGAATTTTACTATAGACTAGTAGTTCGAATGTAATGTTAATAAATATTTACGAAAATTATCAAAAATTTGTACTGCGTTTTAGCAACCTGGGAATTGAATTTATTATGATTTCAACTTGTCTTTCTATATCAAACATATACCGAATAAACATTTTTATTACACGCACTATGTCTTATTTAATTTTTAAGCAACCCTTAAATGTAATTTGTCCAATACACGAAATATACTTATAACCATTACTAGAGGGAGAGAGTTGTTATTGTTTTTATTATTACTATTTTTAATATCAGCCTTCAATTTGTATTGTATTTTTTATCCTTTAACGATTCCTGTTTTCTTTCTTTCATATTTTTCTAGTTTGTTTTCTTCTACTTATGTCGTCAACAATCATTTGTTATGGGTCCATCTTCTAAATGTGAATTTTCAAAACCTAAACTTGTATCATATTATTATCAGCGTCCCCGAAAATGCAGAGGAATTTAAGATATTCTCCATGTCACAGAAAAAATATGTCTCAAAAAGTTAAAGCAACTAACCACAAGATGGAACTTCAGATGAGCCATATCAACAGGTGCAATTTTATAGCCGTGTTTGCACCGTGCATATTTCAAATCATCAAATAAGGATTTATTTGTATATAATAGACCAAATTGTTTTCCCAATTCATTAAAGCTCTTAAGTCGAAGTTTTTAACTTATTAAGAATGCCTCAGACAAACTTTTCCAGAACACATTTTGTTACGTTTGAAATGTGTATACCTGGAGTGGATTATTAAATTTTTAACGAAATAAAATAATTTATTCTGCAAATTAATGTTATAAACCGTATGATTCAGTAAGCATTCAGAATATTAATTTTCTTAAAAATAATGGTATTCTTATACCATTTTATTTACATAGTATACACCAAAAAGTACTCAATTTAGATTTATTCATGATTAGAAAACCTATTTGGACTGTAGAAATAATATGTGTGATATAAAATATGA
This sequence comes from Trichopria drosophilae, assembly GCA_030407085.1. Taxonomy (NCBI): domain Eukaryota; kingdom Metazoa; phylum Arthropoda; class Insecta; order Hymenoptera; family Diapriidae; genus Trichopria; species Trichopria drosophilae. The sequence goes on from CM059583.1 coordinate 55,737,263, forward strand.
AACGTGTTTTAAATAGTTATTCTATTTGGCAACAAGAAAATAAAATTGCCTAAAAACTATTATTATTGTTAAATTAAATTATTCTAAAAATTACAGCTCAAAACTTTCGCAGTTACCAGCGAAAGAACGAAACAAAAATAAAAAGGAACGTTGATCAAGAACAAACAGGAAACTTAAAGTATAAACGGAACGAACTATAACGAACGAATATTAAATCGAGGGAGCAGTTGCTATGTTGCAGGTGACGTTGCATTCCACATTGACAAGAATATTGCACTTCCATTGGTTTATTTAATTGTATTATATTTGTATATATTTCAACTAGTCATTGTGTGTAGGGTCGAATCCATGGATTGACTATATGAATACAGAATTGTTTTTCTTGTATCATATTGCTTCAAACAGTACGTTGCCAAATTTGAATCTACACTGTTTTTAATAGATTCATTAATATTTATATTTTTCATACATACAAATTTAGGTTGTTTTGCAATTATAATGATTTTTTTTTAACTCCGTGCGCTAAGTGCCCACTTAGCACACTGTTTTCCGTGTGCAAAGTAGAACATTCGTGCACCGTGCGCTAAGTAACTACTTATGTAATGTACTATTAAGGAACGAGTCCAAACTGAGGACCGAAATTTCGAAGTTTTTTTATGATTTTTTCAAAAATAATATATATTGTGTCTGAGTATATAATAAAGATCGTATCATACTACTAATAAACTAGTTTATTTGCGATTTTTGAACACATCAGTTTAGATTCGTACTTTAATGCAAAATATTTAAAACCCATTATTTTTCTTAGGATTACACTTATTCAGTTATCACTTATATAACGCACTTGTATAATAATGTAACTGCATCAGTACTTCCTTCGAATTATACACTGAAAAAAAATTTACTTCACAAAGTCAACTACCATTGAGAAGTTGAGTCGAGAGTAGTTAATAGACATACTTTTTTTGTTAGTATAACTTTGTTAATTTTACTATTTTTACTTAAATTAATAATAGTATTTACCCAGTACGCGAAAAAGTATTCCGAATAAATGAAGATCAAGAAATGCGATACTATGCATAAAACTCAAAAAGGCATACACTAATATAATAAAAAAGCAACCGCCAATAGCTACACTAAAAAGAATTCCACTAAAAAAATGTCCAGAAAAATTCTGAGTTGATTTCAATACTTTTTAACTACGCAGAGTAAATCAATATGCTTCAAGACAATTTTCTAAGTTGCAGTTACTACCGTAAAGAAGCAAAATCAACTAAAAATGTAGGTCTGCTAAATTCAATTAAAACTAGTGTTGGCGTGGTGCCTCGCTCGCTTCGCTCGCTCAGAAACTTCGACCCAGTGGAGAGTCGGCGGTCCAATCATATTTAGGTTCAAGTGGCTTCGATAGATATGTTACAACAATGTAGTGTTTCTTATATGTATGAAAATTGAAAATGAGCATTTTCAAAACTTCGACCTTGACGACAGGCCAGCCGAGGTATTAATAAATAAAAGTTGCAAAACACCTACTTCAAGCACTTGTATTGTAATAGACTATTCCATGCATATTACATGTTTACTGTGTTTTACTAATTACTGTCTGTATTACTATGATCTTATATTTATACATATAATTCGTCAAAGATATCTTGAAAGTGTCGAAAAGATCTATGACGGATATCTTATAGATATCTATAAGACATCTTTTTGATATATCCAAATAGTTATATTCGTATGAAGGGCGTAAAAGAACTTTGCGCCCGTAGGTGGTCACCGCGCCCGAGGGGCTGGCAAAGACTACCCTTAGGGGGTAGGGGGTCGAGACGTCGAAATTTGATGAAAAACAATAGGGTAATTTTTTTGCCGCGATGACCAAATTCAATACTTTTTCAGACAATAGTCATAAACATTTTAAACCAGTTTTTATGGCATTATCGTTAACTTTAGGAAGAAAATGCATACAACCTTTTTTGTAGAGAATTTCATGCTCTATCTTTTTTAATTGAAACATTTTTTAATAAAATTTGTATTTTTCAAAATAAATGCAAAAAACTACAAAGAAACTTAATTGGGGCTAATTTTGTTTAGTAATGGACGGGTGGATCTGCCCCAAAATCTAATCAGATCTAAGTTATGCCAAGACGCGTATTTTAAAAAAAATGTATGTCAATACGCTTATCCGTTCGCGAGTTATCGCGAGACAAAAAAACGGGACGTACGGACGTACGGACGTACGTACGTACAAGATCACGGACACAAATTTTTTTATTGTTGATTTGGGTTCCTTAGGGTCTGAAACGTCGACATTTGATGAAAAACTATATGGTAATTTTTTTGCCCGAAGTGACCAAATTCAATACTTCGTCCAGACTTAGTCTGGGTCGAAGTAAAAATATCGCTCCAGCATGTTGAATAGTTTTTAGTATACTAGGTAGTTAGATTCTAAAAAATGTTTTTAAATGTAGTAGAATTAACTGCCAAAATGTCGTTTCCATAACTATATTTTTTATTGATTTCACTCCTTTATGGTTGTAACTATAACCTATAAAATTCCGTTGAGGACCTATTGAAATACTTTCAGTAGTTGAAAAGTAGTCAAATCAACTAAGAATTTTTTCAATGTAGGTTGGATATGATAAAAACTGAGATTTTTAGTTTGTGTAATATTGTTCAGGGAGACTAACAAATGTAGGATTCAAACCCATAAAATTGAATGCTTTTGAGTAATTTTTAATCATTCTTGGTTTGCTGAAATCTGAAAAAATTCGTACTTGAGCCAATTTTTTTCGAAAATTTGAATTCTCTTCTTAAGGAATCGTTGATTTATAAAAGCTGTTCACTTATATTTGTAGGATCAACTGAAGGGATTTAGAATTATTGAAAATTTTAATAACAATAAATATTTCTTGCGTGAAGGGTACGAATCCACGCACACATTTCACCTAAATGTTTGTCAACTGAGCACGCATTACATGTATTCGAAATGTCCAATGCCTTTGAATCAATTTTCAAATACTGCGATTCCAGCTCTGATGAATTCGTAGTTTGACAAAATTATTAAAAGACCAAAATTACAGAATGTGGGGTTTCTTTAATAGTAAATAAAATAAAATATTCAACTCTCCTTACGTTGTTATGACGGTCTACTAATAAATAAAAATACAACTATTTAATGTAATAGTTTTATTAATTAACTGACATAACAACATAAAGAGAGTTGACTTTTATTAAAGGACTAAAAATTATTAAAAGATAATAAATAGACAATTATTCAAAAAATCTGCAGTTCATTACATATTTTCCAATTACGTTTTTATGTTTTGCATATTTCCAATAATAAACTTTTGGTTAATAGATAGCGAAATTGCACTCAAGAGAAAGTTGTAGAGCTTAAAAAAACCTACAATTTGACCCCTTAATCGATTTGATTTGATTAAAATTCAGCCCAGGAGAGCCTTTTTACCATTATTTTTTTACAAAAACTCCCCCGCGTTTTTTGTTTGTTTTTTGGCTCTAAGTGTCACAGGGTCCCCGAATAATGCCCCGTTAAGAAAACCAACTTTCTTGAACTTTGGACGCACCTCTCTTGAACCAACGGCAGGTTGTACTAATGTGGATCCAAAAAGTGTGGAGTTTTCACAAATGGTCTGTAGATTCCAAATTTCCAAACCTGAAAATCGTACCTGATCCTATTTTCGAGATAAGCATATATGTATACACAAGACGGTTTATATAGATTAAAAAATAAATTTTAGTAAACATTAATTTTAATATTTTTTTATGTAATGTTATAAAGTTTTCTGAATTATTTTCGGTTAATATACGTAGATTTTATTTCTGACTAATTATTATATGTATTATTATTTGTAGTAATTTCAGCAAAGACGTTGTTGTATAAAGATGAATCTTCAAAGTCGGAATGCATGAATCATAGCGAGATGGTTACGGAACTTGTCGTTAGATGTAGTCATGGCTTTCGTCCCTCTTTTTCATATCCGTTATAGAAGTGGGTTTCTGTTTAGTACATAAGGAGCTTGCGTGAAACTCTCCAACGTTATCCCAATAATATAATTCGCACATTTAATTTTGGTTGTATACAAAAGATTTATTTCTTGTTACGATTGCTATAACTTGATTTACGTTAAAAAGTTAACCATATTCCTTTTTGAGTGTTTAAATTATTGAAGCTAGACGACTTATGCGGTAGAAAACATATCTACCATTTATCGGTCCAACTCCTAACGCATAATAATGGACAATACAAAACGATGTTCTCATTCTGAAAATAGAAAAAAAGTATGCAGACCTTGTGGTAAAAAAATGTAATTTGCCTGCTATAACCTGCTATCTCACTCTATATCATGCAGATAAAAAAATGTTCAAAAGACCTATTCAAGTCATGCCATAGTATAATAGTATAATTTTAACTAAAAAGATTCGCACAACTGCTGACGCATGTAATTGTTGTATATATTTTTATTACTTTATTATAAATTAAAAATTTTAAATCTCACAAAAAATAAAAATGCAAACATATTAAGAAAAAGGGACCAAATAGCTGCTACGTCCACGTTGTTGGTCCTGGGTAACGCTAAAAGTGGCTAACATTCATATAAACATATTGAAAAGAAGTGTTGTCAAATTTATATGCCACTGTTTAAATTAACAAATAATTGGTGAAAAAAATAAAACTCGCATTTAAACTACTGTTGAAATTATTGAAACTAAGAATTTATATAAGAATCGCGTTATGTATACACATATATGCATATATCTTGAAAATAGGATCAGGTACGATTTTGGGGTTTTGAAATTTGGAATCTACACACCATTTGTGAAAATTCCATATTGACACATTTTGGATCCACATTAGTACAACCTGCCACTGCTTTACGAGAGGTGGGTGGAATTAATGTTGCCCAGTAATCGAAAATGCATTCAGAAAAGATTCAAATGCATTCATTTCATAAATTTTGAATCCATTTTCTGTCCCTAACGAATCCATATGAATACAAAAATAAACATACATAAAATTTTTAAAGCATATGAATTCATTTATATCCAAAAATAATATGTACAAAAAAGAACTTGAATTCATTTGAATTCATAAATAATATGTAATAATGACCATATTAATTTTGAATCCATGCAAATGCAAATATAATATTAATTTATTAGTGGTACAAATTATGAATCCGTGGGAATGCAAATTTAATATTGGTTTATTAGTGTTGTAAATTATGAATCCATGCGAATGCAAATATAATAACGGTCTTGATATTATACATTTTGAATCCATTGCAGCATGCTGGGATATACAGGACACACACCAAGTTCATTATTTTCACGTCCATTCGCCATTTATGGCGTTATCTTTGACTTTACGAAGAAAATGCATACAACCTGTTTTGTAGAGAATTTAATGCTCTAACTTTTTTGTTCGAAATTTTTGTCAATAAATATTGTATTTTTACAAAATAAATGCAAAAAACTACAAAGAAACCTAATTGTGGCTAATGTTTTTTTAGTAACGGATGAATGGATCTGAGCCAAAATCTAATCAGATCGAAATTATGCCAAGACACGCATTTAAAAAAAAGAATTATCCCGATTCGCCTACCCATACGCGAGATATCGCGGAAGCAAAATTCGATTACTGGGGGGTTTAGTGGCTTTGAATCATTGCACCAACGTACCCCTGCTTTGGGAATTACGTCAAAGTTTCGTCAAATTTCACGTATCTCGTAACGTTTTAGAGATATTTCGTAATTTAGAAAAAAAATTACAATATTTATTTTATCAACAAAAATATGTACTATCTGGATCCATTTGTTCTTTTCAAAAGTCGATAAGTAAATTGTTACATAAATGTAGAAAATTGTAATATATTTATGACATTATTTTTATTGACACAATTCATAAATTCTCCATATTTCAATAAATGTTAATTTCACATTATTTTACAACAGCGAGTGTGTTTGAGAGGGTACGGATCGAGGAGATTGTTGTGCGGGACCCAGCAATCGAAATTGTATTGAAATGTATTGACTTGGATTAATTTTTCGCTTTTGAATACGCTATTTGAAATTTTCGAATACATTCGAATCCAAAAAGACTTCACTATTATTTTAATACAAAAATATGAATCCAAATGAATATATAAATAATATCGTTGCCGAAACTACTAAAAATACTCAAAAAAGGCAAAAGTCGTGAATCCATCTGAATACAAATGAAGATTGAAATGATAATTTTTCAATACAATCCAATCCGTAAATAATAACAGTTAATTACCGGAATTAATGAATCCATTTCAATACATGACTGAGCAAAATAATGCCTGCTTTAATCCAAATGAATTTAAAATAAATCAATACAAAAATTAAAGTGTTCACGGAAAACTCTTTGGGAGCGCTGCTCACCCAAATCGGGCGGGCAGCACTCCCGCAGCACTTTTAACTTTTCAAATGATGATTAAAAATATAAGAGCGTAAAAATCAATTTTTTTCTGAATAGATATCGATTCATAGTATCATTAAGAAAGTTCATGCACTATTTTGAGACCATCAAATTACTTATATGATTTATTACGATCGTTAAAAGCGTAAAAACCGGCACTTTTTTCACTATAACGCTTCCGTGTAGAAATTAGAGCAAAATAGAGCAAATTACACTAAAGCTTTTTTGTAGAGCGCAAAATTTCCTACAATACATTTCAATGCATTTCCGATTGCTGGGGAGTCTAGGGTTCGATTCTCGGTCGATGTATTATTTTTTTTTTTTCATTAAATGTGTGAACTAGGATTATTTTTGGATATAAATGCATTCGAATTCTCAATGCTTTTCTGAATGCATTTCAATGCACAACTGCATGACAAAAAAGGCATTTAAATGCATTCGAATTCTCACTGCTTCTGAATGCATTTTAATGCACATCTGCATGACAAAAAAAAGCATTAAAATGCATTCAAATTTCTAATGCTACTGAATGAATTTTAATAAATTTTTATGGACAGAAGATGGATTTATATGCATTTATATGCATTTATATGCATTCAAAAATTCCCAATGCCTGCGAATCGTTTTTCGATGGGGAGTCGGGTTCCGACGCACTGTGGAACGTCGACTAAGCATGCATTTACCGACGGATGAATAAAACTGGTCGGTAAATGTATAGTAACCGAATGATTCGTGGGATGGAGCCAGGGTTGTGATAAGACCCCCGCTCATATCGCGCCCGTCACTGTGCGCGGAGTGCCTTGCTGAAAGGTCGAGGATCTAACATACGGGCTATATACAGCAATCTCCGCCGGCCGCGACAGTCTGGCGAGCGCCAGTAGTGGACGCGAACCGTAGTTCTTGTACTGACTCGTGGAGTCGCGCGCGATGAAAATGGCGTAGCCGCCGTGCGCACTTGTTCGCGAAATGTCGTAATCGCAGCTCCGTCCCGTTGAAGACAGTCCTCGCCTTGAGGAAACGTGAAAAAAGTGCAATTTCTCCCCGACAATCGGTGATAGTTTTTTGTCCAAGTGTTGTGCCACTGGTTCGGTGACACTGAGGTGGATATAAGTGATTTTGACAGCGAACGTCGCCGATGACGCCCGGGTTCCTCTTCGCGACAGCCCGTGGCGCGAGCTCCGAAATTCGCGGATTTGGCCCCTTTAAGGGCACCTGAACGATTTAAGGCTCCCCGCATAAGGGCGAACCTCGCAGATGGATCCCGCCTCCTCGTGACATCTTGAACGACTCGGCCATGGTGCGAGGTGGCGCCGTCGTCGCTTTGACATATCTCTGCGAATGTCAGCTGGATTTCACGGTGGCAGCGGGCTGTTTCCTTTGATATATTATGAACAGAGAATTCTACGTACCCTACACGCCTTACGCATATCCGGTAAGCACGAGGATCCCTCAGGGCTTATCGATTCCCCCGGGCCAACCCGGAGTGGGCGGACACCCTTCCTTGTCCTTCTTTTTTACCTTTCAGGATTCCCCCATGCAACGGTTACATGTCTAATCAACGCAAAACAAATTCAACAGTTTCGAACTTAACAGTTAACTAAATGAACAAATAATAGAAATAATATAAAAAATAAAATTATCAAACATTACATTACAACACAAATAAATATAAATAGTTCGAACCTAACCTAGCTTAACCTAACCTAACCTAACCTAACCTAACCTAACCATTAACAAAGTATCACCTCTCCTTAGTAATATTTTGATCCAATACAGATAAACATCGTATAATTAGTTCGAACCTAACCTAACCTAACCAAACCTAAGTTAGTTCGAACCGAACCTAACGTAACCTAACATAACCTAACATTACCAAATTTAATGAAAAATCTCCGTGGACAAGCGCACAATACTCATTAGATTCTTTGATACACATTGTTATCATTCATTTGTATTATTGAAAATTATTAACATTATTACACTTGATTTTAAAAATGCAATATAATTCAATAACATAAAAATAATGTTGAAATTGTAAATTTTGAGTTTGTAAATGTTGAGTTTGAATGTTGAAATTGCAAATGTCAATATTTCATAATGTTGATTAGACCTGTTACCCACGCTAGCCCTAACTTTTATTCATCTTTATTTTTAATGCACCCGTATATAATCTTTATAATTTCTTATCCTATTAACGATAAATAAGACGTTTCTAGTGGTTTACTAAACGTCCCAAGCCTTTTTACATGCTCGAGAGCCTCCTATAATGTTTTTTTGAGGATGTTTGGATTACGTGTGCTGTACATCTGTTTGCCAGGTTTTTCTCAGTGGTAACGAACGAGTAGTGTTTTCACCAAGTTTATAGGCAAGGCCAAAACAAAAAATGTTATTTTTATCCAGCAACAGGCCAAATTAAATGTCAAATGGACTGTTTTCTAGTGGATTATACAGTCTTTGCATCTATGTTGTGTGTTCTTTTTTGGTCTTACGAAGAAAATCATCACTGTGCCGAGTATGATTTAAATTATTGATGTTATTTATTCGAAAATTGCAGAGCGATAACGTCCATCGCTTTTTGTTGTTAGACGCAACTAGTGAGTGATATTCTTCTTTGTGCCGATATAGTCAAAGATATTGTGTTTTTAGTTGTTTTGACAGTATATGATCACAGTTCACGTCTCAGTATTTTTCTATTTTAATCATAACATAACCGCACATTTGTACAATTTGACAGTTCCAATGTAAATAAAAACAATGTGACATTTAAGTAGTTAAATTGCGTAACACGGCCAATGGACTAAAATTAATATAATTTAAAACAACAAAACAAATAGATAGATAGATAATTTATTAACCCTTATATGAAAATGCATAAAATATTCAAGAAATAGAGTGCACACAAATTCATAAAAACCTTTAATTCGAAAGATATAACCGCAACTATTGACCCTAGTGAAAATAACATGATGGTTTACATTACAGAAACGATTATACAGTAGGACCTCTCTTATTCTAATTAGTACAGTTTTTTAAGATGGCGCAGACCTCTCTTATTCTAATTTTTCCCTTACCCCACTTACTTCGGTTGCGAGCTTGTGATTCGTGGACAATATTTTTTGTTGACTTTTCGTGTGATAGTGGGAGAAGACTTGTGGGGGAACGATTAAAATAAGAGAGGCTGGACAATTAGAATAAGAGAGGTCCTACTGTATGTCTGAAGTTCCGAAAATTCATTGAACGGTTTTCTAATAATCCATTGATGATTTACTAACGATATGAGTAACTGAGAGATCTTGTATATTTGAAACATTGATAAATAATAATTTTCTACCTTATGTGGTTGTAAACAATAAATATAAATGATGCTGAAGCTAGCAGCAGATTCGCAGCAGCGGATTCAAGAAAACTGTGGAAATGGATAATTTCTTATTAAAAATTACTTGCATTTAAACATGTTTAGACAAATTTTATACAAATAATCTGTTTTTGGCAATTTTAATGGCTGAAAACGATAGTTTTTTCGAATCCGCTGCTGTGAATCTGCTACTAGATTTAGCGTCATAAATATAATATTTTTTAAAAGCATATAACAAACAGTAAGTCTGTTCTAAACATTCGTTCATTGAATGTTCAGAACTTCAGGTACATGAAAAGATTGATAGAAAACTGACACAAAAACCGATGCAAAAAGGAGGTTCACAGACTCCACAGAATTAACTATTAAAATTGTAAATACTATTAAAATAAAATAAAAATTAACTTAATTTATTATAATATATTAAATTAACTTAATTAATTAACTTAATCGAGTACAAGTTGTCTTCTCGTAAAAAATTGTCAAATTGTCTTCTGGTAAAACATGACTTGACAAAGTAAAAAGAACAAAACAAATAAAATTATCAAGAATATTAAAAAATATATTAAAAAATATGGTTATGCTTGAGAAAATGTATAATTAACAAAATGTGACATTTCTGTGCTCCAATTTTAAATATTTTGGAGAAGGTCGTTGTCATTATACTACACTGTAAAAAATCAAAATAAAATTTACACCGAACTGGTGAAATTCGGACATAAAATTTGTTTAATAATACTTCATTGAGCGTAGGAATTTTTTTCCAAATTAAGGTTAAAGTTCAAGACTGCGTTGTAAATTTACAACGTTACGTATCGGAAATATACCAAATTGTGTACTCCTATGTTCTAGGGTAATTTTTTTGTGCACGTTGGATAAATTTTGTTAATAACTATTTATTTTATTTTTAAACCGTAATTTTCTAGTGATATTATAAAAAAGTATGTTGCGATTAGCTCTAAGGTCTCTAATACATTGAATGGTATCCACGATTTCTAAATTTAATTAACAAAATTTCAAAAACCTTTCATATCGGAACTGACGCTACCAAGAATTTTGAATTTGAAAATTCTTCTAAAAGAATACTCAATATTAATTATTACTAGCAATCAAGAACATTCATGAATATCAGGTCGTTAACTTACTTAATATCATAATTTATGACAGTATTTGTAGATATAAGAATGTATTATTGTAGAGATCATTAGTTTTATATTTGCCAACAAAGATTTTAATAATAATAACATGAAAATAACTTTTCCAACTAATTAATTCAACATTAATTTACTGTCACAGATTTTATTTAAAGAAAAAACACTGGATAGTAACAAGATCTATAATAAGAAGAAAATTTTGTTTATTTCTTTTACTCTGGCTATATAGTATTCCATAATTTAGTTTCAAAAACAGCTTTTACTAACAACTATAAATTCAACAAAAGAAAAGTTAAAAATTTATTGTTTTTAAATGTAGTAATTGTAAATAGCAATGATGCTCCGAAATAATATGAAATACAGATAAAAGATTGCATGTAATGTTGTAAGAAATGAGCTGAATGGTGAAATATAAAATAATAAAATTATAAATGATTACTCAATTGTGACAGTTATATATCAACGATGGATTATTAATAAAGCAAATAGTAAAATGTATAAATACGTGTGACAATGAGTATATAACTGTTAGAAATTAAAAGGAAATAAGAAATTGAAATGAAGTCGGATGTTATTGTGTCATATAGCAACTTTGACATTGTGTCGATGATTTGAAGAATTTCATACACGTTTCGAGTAACATGTAAATGCCACGATTCAAGCGACAAAAATAATGATGTCTATACTTGTGTTTAATGTTTATAATTAAAAATAAGAATAATAATGTTAGAAAAATTATACAAATTTTTAATTCAGACATACAATTATTTGGCTTAAAAAAGAATTTTTCTTGATCCCTTCGTCATCTGTTATAATGGTCTATTTGTGTCGGTTCAATAAAAGACGAGAAAACATTTAATCATTTGTCTTTTATTATCTATCGAATTAAATTTATTGTATTTTAAGAAATTTTTATAGTGCTACACAGTTTTATACTTGTTTCAAAATTCATTTCAAATTTATTGTGCCATAGTTTATGAACAAAATCATCATAAAGTTAAAATTTTAATTATACGTCTATTACCGTATAATTGTCTCTTTGAAAATAATATTAACAAATTCATATCTTTTTAATTGTTTCTAATTACATTTTATGAATTCGAGATTACCATTGCGGTTGAAGTCATGGAAGTGACAATTTAACATTTTTTATTTGATTAATAAATTATAATTTTACAGCTTAGTGCACATGAAAATGAAAATTGTAAAACCTGTATGAAGTTACAGGAAATTTTTGTATAAAAGTTTAAAAAACTATAACATCGTCCACCACTTCAGAATAGTTCAGTAACTTTTATGAAACATTCGATAGTAGAAAACACACATATAAATTTTAATTTTTATGTTTGAGTATTTTTTACTTTTGCTTCTCAAATTAGTATTCTTTTAATGATACTCAATTAAATTAAAATATTTTCTTAACTTTCTTGATCCCTTCATCATCTGTTATAATGATCTATTTGTGTCGGTTCAATAAAAGACTTGTCATGAGAAAAAACATTTCATCATTTGTCTTTTATTATCTATCCAATTAAATTTATTGTATTTTAAGAAATATTTATAGCGTTACTCAGTTTCATGCTTGTTTCAAGATTTATTTCAAATTTATTGTGCAATAGTTTAGGAACAAAATGATTATAAAGTCTTTGTGTATACTTGTTTCTTTGAAAATAATATTAACAAATTCATATCTTTTTAATAATTTCAAAATACATTTTATGAATTGACATTATTATTTCTATCGATGAAATGTCACAATATTGTTGAAGTCATATGCAAGTAAGAAATTGTTAATTTTTTATTTATTTTCCTTTCAGATATAAATTTTTATCATAAAGGAAATAAACTTATACATACATATTTATTTTTTAAATTATAATTCCATATTTTAGTGCAGGTGAAAATGAAAATTGTGAAACAATATATTTTTAATAGTAACAGACTATTATCCCCCGTTGTATTCATACGCACTATTTCCAGATGCAAAAATTGTACAATAACATAATAAAATATATATAAATTTTTATTTATAGAAACCATTTATACGAACAAGATTTTCAAAGTATATTCAAGAATTGCAAAAAGAAAAAGCAAAATTCAGTACTGGATATTTAATTAAAAAAATGTAAAGTATTTTTTATTTTAATCGAGTCTCAGATAGTAGGAATTAAAGTCAATTTAAAATGACTATCAAAATAACGTTCAAACGGCATATGTTAAGCTTTATATGCAAAATTTTTGTTGTACTTGATTACAGGGCCCCAAATCCAAATGTTCCATGAACTTTCTTTCTGTTTGTGAAATGAAAGTTGATTTCAAATGCAAATTGAGGTCTGAGTTTCAACAATGAATTAAATAGATACACATTCTAAATACATACAATTTAAATACTTAATCACTATTTTAGAAATAAGTCAAAGTAAACCCAAAATAAAAATATATGTTTAGTTTAGAAATAGCATGATATACATAATATCTGTTAATTACAATTTGATGTCTTATATTCCATGTTTATTATGAATGACATAAATATACTCTGAATGAAAAAATTGATCTGAATAAGTGATATACAAATGTGTGTAATTGTTCAATATGTGTGTATAGAATTTGTATACATGTGTACAATGAAGTTTGGCTTTTAATTTAATAGATGGCCTCGACATTTCTAAAAAACGGTATACATTACCTTGTAATTGTAAAAAAAGGAAGTAAGAAAGGATACAAAAAAAACAATCAATGAGAAACTATGACCTTGAATTTTAAACGTATTATCATTTTTTGAACGTTTAATCGGAGCTATTGCTATTTTTATTTACAAAAGTTTATTGGGTAGTAAACATTCACACATTATTACAAGAAAAAATTTTTTTTTAATGATAATATTGTGTACCGGAAAAGATTATTTTTCCTGGAAAGAATTGAATCACGAAATGTTCCTTTTTTTAATAAAGATTTTATTACTTTTATTACTGCAGAAACTATATTTTTTATAATAAATTTTGAAAAATGCTTATATTTTAAATAATTATTATATATAATTAATACATTTTTTTAGTTGCAATCTAATAAGTTTTTTCTTTCCGAATATTTTTACTCCATTTTTAAGTTTTGATAAAAAAAAACCTCTAAATTCTTCAAGATTATATTTTTTTAAGTAATAGGGCATTGACCAACATAAATATACACTTAATTACTTTCTTTTTTAATCAGCTGTTACAACACATAAAAATACATATTTTTTCGGAAATATTGATAAGTTGAACGTAAATATTTTAAAAACAATGCATTATTTATTGGAAGGTTGATTTATGATATTTTTTTCGAAAAAGGTCTTTTTATGTTCCTGTCAATATTTAAAGAAGTAAAACTTCCTAGTTTGATAATAGATGTTTCGTGAGAAAAGATTCAATAATAGTGGTCATTGATATTTTAATATAGCTTATCGCTAGATCATTACATACGACACATTTTGTAAGCCTCCACAAATAACATTACCACCAAACGTTTTCCTTTGTGTTTAAGAATCGAAAATTAATTTCTAGTTTCATCATAAACGACGTGTGTAAAATATACGTCGTTATCGCAATGTGTGATATACAACATGAATGAAAAATTCTTCGGTACGACATCCAACAATGATAGAGCGCAACAAACCAATGGTTTCCGGGGTGATAACAACATTTTTAACCGATTAAGAACCTACACTCACATGCTGTTGAATGTAATTTTAATTAACATTATCTTAATTGACGTTGGAGTTTCCTGGCGAGTCAGAAATGCATTTTCTTTATTATTACAAATGTAAGAAATATCGACGTACGATTTAATATTGGATTTACATCGCGGAACTTGGGTAATAATTTTAAGTAAAATCGAAGTTTTCATTTAATAGCTATTTATTACATGAATATTTTAACCCATTAACGCCTAAAAGAACACTTTTTTCCCTTTATTTTCGATCAAGTATTTCGTATCGAAATCAGGAATTCTAATCCTGCATAAACTTGACAAAAATTGCCAAAAATATTGAAATTTTTATCAATATTTTTCATTAGAATGTTGGAAGTTTATTAAAACTAGGGGTGAAGGTGGATAAAATATATAAATTTCATGAACAAATTTTGCTTTTTACCCCTCTTCATTTTACTTACCTCAAAATCGCGTCCGCAATGAATATTTCAGCGAAATTTTTCTCGACGTTCTAACTAAAAGCTATATCGGCTTTTTAAAAAAATTCTAAGAATGAAAAGTGCTTAGAAATTACTGAAGAATATACTCGAATGTTTTCAAATTTTCGTAATGATATTTTGAAAAATTGTTTATTTAAATGTTAACCGACATTTTTAAATTCTGCAAAAAAATAGGTAAATTCCTTAACGAATTCTAAGAATTTTTTGTTATAGAAAATTGTTTCTAAAAGTTGATTGTTTCAAGGAAAAAAAACATCCTAAATTATAATATTTGAAATTCTTTTCCTCGACAAATGATCAACCTTTGGAATAAATGGTAAAGAACAACAAATATTGAGAATTTATCAAAGAGTGTACAAATTTTTTTCAGATTTTTTGGTATATATTTAAACAAATTTCTACAAAATTAAAATGAAAAAAAATCTCAACATATAATTAAAAAATCTTCAATAATTTCAGTATATTCCTGGATGATTTCTAAGAATTTTTCGTTCTTAGCATTTTTGTACAGAAACTCATAGTTTTTGAGTTAAAACGTCCAAAAATTTGTCAATTAAGTTTTCATTGAGAACTCCATTTTGAGGTTGTTATTTGAAATTAGGTATAAAAGCAACAGTTTTTAATAAAATTCATATATTTTATCGATCTTTTAATACAGTGAAAAATATTGATAAAAATAAATATTTCCCAATTTTTTGGCAATTTTTTTTTCAAATTTTGCGTCAAATTGACCTTGAAAATAGTAGAATATGTACCTTTCTTTTTTTCAACTTCCATTTTAATACGAAACGTTTCATTGAAATTGAAGAGAAAATAATGTCCTTTCATTCATTATATTAATGGGTTAAGGATTACATGCAAAAATTAAATAAAAAACAGATAATTTCATTAGTTTGAAGAAGTAAAATATTTGTCATTATATCCTGGAGTTAAATTAATGTCTGGTAACAGTAAGTCACACAATAACATTTTGTTTACTATTTCCCGACATTTAAATATGCAGGTAAAATATACAGATCAATATCGGAACATTAAATTTATTATCAATCGTACTACTACTTGTTCCAAAATTATGATGAATTTTAAGTCACAAATCTTGTGCAAAAAATAGGGAACCACGTGATGACAGCAACTTTTACTATGGGTGTGAAATTAACATCTATGTAAGTCCATTTGAATTGTTTCTAAATATTACTAACGATATTGCAAAATTATTCTTATCTATGAAAACTTTTTTGTATGATTTCCAACTTGAAACGGCATTTTACGTTTCGAAACCAACGTTGCTTTCGAGTAGATTTGGCATTACTATGCGCCGTCCCTAGTCCCTTATTGATACTATTTTTTTCTATCAACAGCAGTTGGCAGTTTATAACTGCGGTGAATTTTAACTATATACTAAAACATAATTAAACACCTTAAATATAAGAATATCCTGTATTCAAACTAAAAATATAGTCTTATTATACGGTACTAACATTTTTAACTGTTTTATAATTACTTTGATTTAAAACCCTTTTTTTATCTTTATGAATGCATGTCGAAAAATGGTCTGTTGATTTATAAACTACTGCGTATAATTATATGAAAATTTCTGCTAAATTTACAGATCAATTCTATAAGAATTAAATATATATTTTCTGTTGTCAACACCGGCTAATACAACAAACTTCACTCATAAAAAAGTAGTTAAAATGACTATGAACATAGTTCATGATATTCGTTAAAATAACTATCAGGAGGTAGTTGGTTCAACAAAGTCGACTGCGAAAGTGGTAAATCTAACTATTTTTCATAGTAGTTTTAGCTACATTTTTCCAACTATGTGATATAGTAAATTTAACTATGGATATCTTTTGTCAGCGTTGTGTAGCAAAATATACAAATAATTCTTTTGCTTATCCCACATGGAAAATATGTTGCAATAAACATAATCAAATATTTGAATGATTTACTGACAAAAATTATTAGTAATTTTTCTTGACAAATTTCAGAAATACTTTTTGAAATTTAGTATTTATATCTTGCTTTTTTAGACAATATTTTAATAGGGAGTATGTAGTTCAGTAAGTTTTACTAAGTCCATCGACTTTCAATTACTTATATTGAATTTTCAAAAATGTATCTTGGATGTGGGATCAACCACTCCACAGGAGCAAATCGAGTCTGAAGGAAAAAAAAACTACTCTTGTGGACAAACATTTATTACGGAATAATTACTGCAAGAGTAGTAATGGAACATGACAAAAATAATGTTTAAATTTGAAAACATATTTTTGTGTTCAGTTTTCTGGTTTATTATTAATAAAAATAATGTACTAATGATAAATACTAATTCATCGTGCAAAAAATCATAAATGACATGATCAGAAATGAATAAGCTTAAAAAACAAAATGCCATTTTTGTCGAATTTTCGTTGAACGTAAAATTGTATACTTAAAAGATGATGTATTTATCTTTTTATTTAAAAAAAATAGTCACTCATAAATACAGTGGCAATTAAAGTGCACGTTTTCATCGTACAAACGTGTTGCCAGATACAATACTCATTTCGAATTCTGAAAATGCAATAAATTATCCTTTTTCTAAAACCTGATTTGTCAATAATGATTCCCTTTAAGTAAACCCATTTACAATTGACGCCAAATTTACAATCGTCGATTTTAAAATACATTCAGTAATGTATAAATGTGTAAACATTGTAGATCAAATGCTAAGTGTAGTATTTAATCGGAAAATTTCTGGTACCTTCAAAAATATTGAAACTGAAATTTCTCCAATAATATGAAATATGAAATATAAAAAAAATTGAATACGAAACGTTACGAATAATTAGCTATAGAAGCGCAGTAAAAATGCGTTCTACTGGTAAACAAAACACGTTTGTCGTGAAGATTTTGATATTAGAAACAAAAACTGGTCGTCGAGAAGGATCATTTGGTTAGGTTTCTAAATTGGGAAGGATCTGACAGCTGATGTCCTGTGATGATGTCCGACTATGCTGACATCATTCAGCTCACTGGATGAACGTAACATTGCACTATGAATGAAGAAGCTGAGTCATCGGGTCCAGTAGAAGCCGCCAATTTACCTGTCGGCTTCGAAGATGTGTTGGTATCAACAGGGACCACTTCGACGTCAGCGGCACCGCGTCATGATAAGCGAAGAAGTTCCCTGGGACAAAGGGTATGTCAATAGAACAAACTTTTCGTTTTTTGGTAAACGACAGAAAGTATCAATCTAAACAAATAGTTGATTGCTATATAAAAACGATATCATGACCCTAATTTTCTGGGATGAAATTTTTAATATATATTTGGGAGTAAATGAGGGGCTTGGTCAGTCCCTTAGCCTCATCGTCGCAAAGAGACGGACATTAGCCTCGTAAGTGATGATAACGTTGAAATTCAAGGCAAAAGCTTGCATCTGACGTCATCGAACCGGCGACGACTTGGTTGCCCTTTGCAACGTTGCACAGGGAGTGCACTCTAGCCGCCTGCCTTTAATCGCGCAAAGTAATTACGTCATTACTTTGTCGACGATGAATATGTGTACGAGGTTGATTTCAGAAATGAGGGTTCAACGACGCAGCTGGGCGCTGCTGAAAATCGACCAAGATAAAAAAAGAAACACATTTTCTACTAAATGAAATGATAATTTTTACAAATTTTTATAATTTATACGATTTTTCAATCTAACAATCAATTTCAACTAATATTGTAAAACAGATCAAGTCGAGGTTCCCGAATTTGGGCAATCGCATGAAATCGTTCCTCAAACTGAAGAATAGAAAGGGATCAACTTCGGCAGATACAGAGGGAGCTCTTAGGCAGTCGGAGACCCATGCCGATAGTGGTAAACAATTTTAAGAAATTGCAATATTTATTACTTTTATTGATTGACGTACTAAAGTTAAGTTTCTTTCTGCAAATATTGGACAAGATTCGAAAAATATAAACCTTTTTAAGTATAATCGGGAAATAATGGACTTTATATTGATTTGAACAATTTTTTTAAATGTAGGAATTTGTAAGACATTTTTTATAAAAACTTAAAAACTATAACATCCTGCTCCACTTCAGAATAGTTCAATAACTGTTATAAAACGTTCGATAATAGAAAACAAACAAATAACTATTAATTTTGATGTTATACTATTTTCCAATTTTCCTTCTAAAGTTAGTACAAATTAGTATTTTTTTAATGATCCCCAACTAAATTAAAATATTTTAAAAACAGTTACCTTAATTTTCTTCCATTCCTTATGACGGAATTATTAAAATTGTACGGTACTTTAGACAGCTCGTAAACAAATTCTAACATTAAAAATAATAAAAATATTGTAATTGCGTAAAACATAGCTTAAACTTAATGCGATAATTCGTTACCGTAATTACAAGTCTAAACATATTGAGAAATTTACGTCATTGCATGACGTGCATGCAATTAAGTTTTCACATTTTAGTTGTTGACGGTTGATATATTAATTCCTTACGTTAAATAATAAGAAATCGAAATATTAATCAAAGAAAACCTGGATGGAAATTTAATAAGGTCTTGATCAGGACCTGATCCCCAGAGTTACATCGTGATAAGGGTCATAATAAATGTCGACTCTGGAAAATTAATAACGATATATTCCCTTTTAATTTGGTGATTCTAATTATAGCATCTTGACCAACGAGGAAAGTTTTTAATCTAATTTGTTTGAAAACTAAATGTTTTATATGACTTTACACAATATTTATTCTTGTCATTTATCATAGTAATGAGGAGAAGAATAAAAAAGTATTAAAACTTGTAAAAACTTGTAGATGTAAACTAACTAAAAAAAGATGCTTTAAATGCCTAAAGAAATTATTTAATAAAGGCTAAGACTTTAAAGAAATGTTTGAAATGATAGTAAATTATATTTTTTATGATATTATTGAACATATCGGCAATTAATTGTCGTCCTCTTCAGAACCTTTTATTGAAGACAAAATAAATATCAATAATACGGATTGTTATAAAATTCGAATATAAGGGTTCAGTAAACAAAAAACATTCTTTTGAATTTTCGAAGAGTTCAAATAAAATGTATTTATTAAAATTAAATAATTTTATTTTATTCTGTTTTACTTTCTACAATAGTAGTACAATTAAAATGTTTGCTATTATGGAAACATTGCGGACGATGTACGAAATAAGAATGATGTAAAAAGCTATTCTTAAAACAACACTACAGAGATATAAAATATACTTAATCCAACCATTTAATAAAAGTAAAGCATGAAATTCACTATTTATATAGTAAAACCAGACATTAATTTTATTCCATTTGCTATTTCCCGATCGTTTAGTTTATAGTGGAATACATAACCTGAAATCTACCGGAGTTGTACACTAAAATAGTCACTTTAAATTTCGTGAACAATAAAATAGATGTAACGAATGTGATTAAACCAAAATAACCTCTTATGATAGTAAAAATAGGTGTTGCATGGTGTTTTACAATATACCGAATTCCAAAATTAACATACTAGCAACAATAATTTCTACAATTTTTATGCTTCCATTAAACGCGAAAACTAAAGAATTACCCAAAAAAATGAAAACAATTTTTTGTTGTAAGAAAATTCTAGACTATTTATCTACATGTTTTCATAAACATTAATTTCAAATTTTTTAAAATTAAATAGTTGTTCATCTAAAGAAGTGTTCGATTTTATTAGTAATCGGTAATAAAACAGTTAAAAACGTTTCATAGAAATTTGGATCAATTCTAACCAAAAAATATTTGTACACTCACAATAAAAAGTAGTTAATGACTATGAACATAGTGCAAAATGAGTTCTGTGCACGATATTAGTTAAAACAACTATGAGGAGGTAGTTGGTTCAACAAAATTATAGTAAAATCGACTTTTTTCAGTTTGTTTTTTTTATTTTAATCAAAATTACATATGAATTTTGCGATATGACTTGCATCGAGAATAAAAAAAAATTACCTCTATCAACAACTTTTTGTCTAATATAGTATATAAATTTCATAAATACTGTTTTTATAAAAACCCTTAGCTACCGATGACGAAGATTTTGAAAAATTTAAATATTTTAAATCTTCTATTTGAAACAATTATTTCAAAAACGGACACCGACATTTTGTTTAGTATACCCCAGACTATCTAAAAATAATTTTGTTTTAAATTTGTATAAATGATTGACTTCATTAGATTAATTAATATTTCGGGGTCAAAATCTTCGTCATCGGCGGCAGTTTTAGGGATTAAAACCTGAATTTGACATAACTATTATCTGTTAATAAATGTGAAACTGTATTTGAGTTGACAATTCATAGTCGAAACGTTAAATAATATGCTAAAAATGTTAGAAAACGATTAGACGAAAGCAGTAGTTGAGAAAGCGAAACAATAGAAAAGATAAGAGACCAGATGGAGATTTAATATAACGGTAAATATAAAGCTCGTTTTGACCTACAGAACAGTGCGCCACCAATCTCCTTGTTCGAGAGAGTCAAGAAACTAAGCCGGAAGCGAGTGCTCCTCTTGCTGAAGGCATTATCATTGCAACTTCTTACGACATGGAGACAGTAACCCTGCCTTCGACCTCCAATTCGGAACAAGCTCATGTCACCGCCGTTCAATCCAATGTAACACTCAGCGAGAAACCAGAATCGATTAATTTAGCCAGCGCAGAGTCGCCCAAACAAGGCTCGATCTTTGGAGAAATTGGTACTAATCATAAAACACTTGCATTCGAAGTTTTAAATTTATACGTGTAGCCGAGGAGATCCTCGTTGGAAAGTATATGCGCTTTTTGCTCCGTCAATAAAAGTAACAAACATTTTTCAATTTTACGATTTTTTGTTTTTAGCTAAATTTTCCTACAAAAAAAATCAGGTCTTGGAAGTAATTTTAATTTATTGCATCTTCAGTAGAACAATTCAAAATGTTTCAGATTAAAAATAGTGGATCTAACCAGAAAAATTTATCCCAAAATGTGTACACGGCGTGCAGAAATTTTGTTAAAAGTCTCATAAATAAATATGCGGTCGTTTTGGGCAAATCTAACAAAAAATGTTTTCAAACAATGTTCATGCTGGGTTCAGCAACGTCAACCAATTACAGTAGAGTATATTTGCCAGCTCGGTTCCTCGCCTTCCCCTCCCGTCTCTTTATATTTGTCAAAAGAAGGGGAGCGCCGCTTCTCCCACTCTCCTCAGTCGCGTTACGTTTGTGACGTCACAGCAGGCCCTTTCTGAGGCCCCAGCGCGCAAGGTGGGGGAAAAAGAGAGTGGCGACAGACAAATATAACGAGACGGAACTGGACAAATATGCTGGGCGTAAATATAGCGTGACGCAAATATACCGAGACTCTACTGTACAGCAGTCCTTATCCTAAATTGTACGTTTGAATTGTCCAAAGTTACAAATGTATCTTTCCTTCTCCCCCACTACATTGTTTCGCGACAGTTCGTCGCAAGATTGGACAAGGATCGGCAAACCTCGAGAGGCTTCGGTTAGACAGTCGTAAACAAACATCCGAAAGTGGGGGTAGCGAGGGAACATAATTTAGAACACGTCATTTTCCCAAAAACGGATGATATAAGTTATAATATATTATAACTAAAGGTTCGGGTATGACTTTCAAATCAAGCACGAACTAACGAAATTTCGCTTAAATTCTCGTTGGATTTGCTTAATCTGGTCATCTATCTATTCGTGAGGTTTGTGACAAAATCTTTACATGCCCAAACTATTTAGACGTATTTTGACCCACTGAATACGAATCGGCAATTAAAGGTAGGGATAGAGGGTGCTAATTTTGGAGATAACCTCAAAGAAAAACATTAAAAATCGCGCTTTTTAGTGTTACGGGTTATTAAAAAAAAGAATATGATAAAATCAAGTTGATACCATAGTAGTCGTATTTTGTTGTGCTGAACATGATTTTGATGACAAAAATGGTGGTTCGTGGGGTCCCTAATATTTGTCCGTCACTTCCAATATTGAAATTTTGATTTCTTATTTATATTTAGCCATACAAGAAATATAAGTGCACCTTGCTCCATGAAATTCCAGTGGCTCTTTGTCAATATATCAATAATAGAATTCACCATCTGCATCTTTTTTTTAACTTTTTAATAAGTTTTTCTTTGGAGAAGCGTAATTACCCCACCATTTTTGTTAACAAAATCATATTCAGCACAACAAAATACATGAAATTACTATGGTCTCAACTTGATATTAATCATATACTTTTTTTAGGTTATATCTGAAATTAGCCCCCCTACCTATTTTTTTATTGCAGATTCGTGGTCAGTGGGTCAAAATACGTCGGAATAGTGGGGTCCGATACACTTTTTTGTGGGCCTACGTTATTGTTGATGATTAATTGTTACATAATTAAGAATTGACAACGCATTTTTAGAAATAATTAGATTTTCCAAAATGTCTATTTTCTTTCCCATTTTTCAAAAGTCTTTGCATTGGTTAACCGATTAAGTGGTGGCCTTTTCTCCAAGTTCTATGCCAAAAGTAATGGACGACGGTTGGTATTACTGGATTTTTGTTGGTTGCCGATTTCGGGTTTAAACTTAGTTTTTACTTTGCACCCCTTCAGGGGGTTCTAAAGTGCTCCACCGATAAGGTAGGAACTTTCACTGAAAACTATAAATAAAAAATGACTAAATCGATTTTTCCTAATTCGGGCTCTGTAAGGGCAATTCTAATTACTACATACGGCATACTAGAAAATGTCAAAGAAATTAATTGAGAAGTGACCGATATTTCTCGGAAATAAGTGATTTATGCAAGTATTAGGCTAAGGGCGTGCAAAGAAAACGATTTTTTAAGCAATTTTAGTCTAGATTTTGAACATGATGCCTTCGACTTTTTAAATGTGCATCTATTCTTAATATTAGATATTCTTTATTAATGGATTTTTAAATTCTAAATCCCAAACTTGTAATGAAGTCTTTCTAAACTTGTTTTATGAGAGTACACTATGGAATCTGAACAATACAAGCCAATAATCTTCCACGACCTGATCTTTAATTAGCACGAGTGCAAATTTATAAACAACTAATAAAGCTAAAATGATTAATACGGTTTTTTCGATCTGCGGATATGAAATTCCTGTTTTTAATGTGCCGTATACGACTTTACGTGCTAGTGTTGACCGGTGATTCCATTTGTCTGCGGCTTCCGTAGCCATTCGTTTCCTGCGGTCATCACATGGGCGTGACGTCGTATTTGACACCAGTAGGAAACGTGGGCGTATTTTCCGTACGGTACTTTGAAAAAATTACATGGGCGTGCAAATTTTACCCACACAGGTCTTATTTAATTCTATGTGAAAACGGGATGATTAAAAATTGAATTTTATGCACTCGTTGTTTCATGTAACCGTTCCGTTTTCTTTTAAAGAAGAATATTTCTATTATGTTATCATTAATTTTAATTTTTGCCTTTTTGGTAATTTTTTATTATATGTCTGCTGATACTTCGATCAATTAATCCTTCCACTTCAGATAAATAGGTTTTTTAAACTTAAAAACAGATGTTTTTGTGATAAAGGATGCACAGTTGTTACTAATATGCACTGCAAAAACATAATCCTCCGAATATCAGCCGACCTCCCATAATTTATTAAAAATAATATAAAAACGAAGCAAATATGGTAAAATCGATAAAATTTCAACAGAACACGTAATGTACACTACGTAGTTTTTTAAGCGCAATTTCAGATCCACTTCGTAAAAAGCATTAAAAAAGGGGTTCAACCATAATCGTCGGTAGCGATTACGCGTTAACGGGAAACCGCGTCATTAACTTAGTTAAAAGGGAGAGTTAAAAAGTTACCCACAGGAATAATTTCCTTGTGTAACCCCTGTAGACCTCGGCAAAGTGCGTGAATCACGAAAGTTAAGTGCGGTGAACCCGCAAGCACTCATACGTAGGTCGTATGCGTTCTCTATTTAAGGCATGTATTTGTTCGTCCTGTAGAAGAGCCCTCGCTTCCAGTCGAATCGGAGGTAACCACCATTGTTTCGGCACCATTAAGTTCCACGGTGACCAACGTTTCCCAGACGTCCAACGCGTCCCAGAAGTCCAACGTTTCCCAGAGGTCCAACGTTTCTCAGAGGTCAAACGTTTCTCAGAGGTCCAACGTTTCCCCGACGTCCAACGTTTCCCAGAGGTCCAACGTTTCCCCGAGGTCCAACGTTTCTCAAAGGTCCAACGTTTCCCAGAGGTCCAACGTTTCCCAGGCGTCATCTACAAATGCACCACAAGATGATGTTTTGAGCATCCGATTTGAGCAAGTTACCGAGGGCGCCATTATCGCAGAGGACCCTGCTGAATTCGCTGCTGTCTTGAATCAATTGCAGTATTTATTTATTCACAACCATACATTTTTCTTGCCCAATTTAGTAGAACAAAAATAATAGTACGATTTTGTGGAATTTATACGATTTTTTTTCATCGACTTTTGCTCGAACTATTAATGCCGACAAGAACACATTTGTTTGTTGCTACAATCTTGAATTTGCATCTTGCTATTGGGGCTCTAAACTATCTCAATCTTAATTCTTAAAACTATAGTTAGTGATCCAAGTCGTATTATATTGGGACGAACAAGATTGCGACGTCTCCTTTAAGTCATATTTTTTCCCTCACCTCCCACCACGCGAATTTCAACCAGTCGTCCAAGATGCCAGGAGGAAAATATTACTTAGAGGGAGATATCGTGAAGGTGTTCATGATACCTTGACATACGATATGTACACATTCAGTTTCCCTCCCAATATTAGCATGTCCAGTCTTGTCTGTCCTTTTCTACCTCTCCCCATATTAGCCCAATAAGGGACGAAATCATTCCTCCCGCTCTCCCATAAAATAAAAGAATGCGTATAAATGTCAACTAATATCCATTGCGTATACGCTAATATTGGGAGGGCGTACTGTAATATTTATATACAGTTTCATTGCATTTAGCAGTGTAACAACTAAGAACTTTTAAACATTCCCATCAATCTACAGTATAAGAAAAATAATTTTTAAAACGCTAAATAGCAAATGTAGCAATATGTTAGCAATTTGCTAAACTTGAATTTTAGAGTGTAAAAATGGACTCTTTTCGGCATTAATGTAATATGTACAATAGCAACTAAATACACTGAGAAAAAAATTCAGTAAAATTGACTAAATCTGAAGCTGCCGGTTAGCATCCAAATATTTAGTAAAATTTACCGGGATTTAGTCAACTCAACACGATTGTTCTCTACAACTAAATGTTGGTAGATTTAACTAAATATGTGACTGCTAACGGGTAACCTCATATTTAGTCAATTTTACTAGTTTTATCTCAGCGTATGAAGTATCATTTACTTAAAGAATAGTTTAAAGATACTTCGAGATCAATGACTTCCTTTTCTTGTGACACAAGCTTTATAATGAGAGATGACACACGAACTATATCGTTCTATCAAAACGTTTTTTTGTTTTCCTCGTAGAAAACGTAATTTGATAATACAGTCGGAATATGAGGTTGAACCATTAATAATCAGAAAACTCCAATTATAGCTAAAGCTTTACGTAGAGAAAATGACCAACTCCTTAGTCAAAAATATTAATAATAATTATTTTGTATGTTTTTTATGATTAAACTAATGATCGATTTTGCAATTTTTATTATTAAATTGGACACAAATTTTATGGTCCTAATTATTATTATCATAACAAAAATTTATACGATTCAACTGCTTTTTTTACAGATTAGATACTTGAAGTTCATAAAAAAAAGATATGATTTTCGAATTTTTGTTGGACTTCAACAATGCAATCTTAAAATACTTCTACTTTATATCTAAAATAAATTCAAAAAGATTGACTATGACGTTGGAAACCCTATTTAAAAAGCAAAATAAAAGCTATAAAGAAATTGCTATTCCACTATTTTTTAGATTAATTTGTACTTTCTAAACGATTATTTACATTTTTATACCTCGCAAAATAAAAGTAATAAATAATTTTATTTTTTATAATAACAATATTCTAAATACGTACGGATAAAAAAACAATTTTTAAAAAAATTAATTGTCTAAACTTCATATCCATTCGATCTATACATTATTGACACGTAAGGTAATTTGTTACATAACGCGTATAAACATTTCATTTTTATAATTGGGTTGATTGTCGATATAAATCAAATTATTCTTTATCATCAAATCTGATGCCGCTTTGATTGCAAATATCAATTTTTTAACAATCATCGATTAAAAGTTTTACGCACTTTTTTCAATATAAAAGTACTTGATAAGATCGCGCTTTCTAAAATTGAACGTAATACGTATTTCTAAATTAACAACTGTATGCAAAAGATATGTCTTGTAAAACAGTTCTTTCATTGTGCCACAGTATTATACAAAAATTCATTGCGTGTTAAATAAATTCCCATTATTCAAAGTAGGGAATGTATTATTTATTGAAATTACTTTGGTTGACTTTGTTAATGTACTTAAAAGATTTCATTCAATATAAGATCGTTTGAAAAGAATAGCACGCAATAAATTAGCTAATAAACCATATAGTAAATGTTGCATTGATTTGTAAAAACACGTATGCTAATTATATATTGTTAATTTTCATTGATCATTAAATCAGCAATATCGATTAAGTTCATTTTCGATGTATTATACGATACGCTAAGAGAAATATTGTAAGATTTACAATATGTATTCTGTTAATTACAGAATTTCATTCCCACTTATTTAACAAAATCACAACAGAGCAAATCTAAGTTTAAAGTAGGGTCTTGCGCAAATTTTAATACGTTGCCATGAATCTCAAATATTGTACAAATGCAAAGACTTTTTTTTTCATATTACTTAAATACATATATTTAAATTTTTTAAATCATGAAGAAGATTTTATTCCTCAAGCATCGCCGGTTCAATGACTGATTGAATTTTTCTATTTTCCGGCGCGATGAACATCGTGATGGCATATGATTTTTAATACTAATCTAATTATTTCATTGTTATTTCTGTCCTATTTAGAATGCAGGTAATGTAATGTGTGAGTATTTTTTATACATTTTTATATAATTCTTAGTAACTTGTATATTATGATAATAAAACCCAATGTTTAAATTGAAAGTGTTCATTATAATCATTGGTAGAAAATTTATTTGGGCATTTGGAACTTGTTAAATCCAGAAAATTGTAATTTTGGATTAAATATGGCACGTGTAACCAATTAGCGACCCTACTTTAAACTTGTACAGCAATTTTAGAACAATTCTTAACTCGACATTTAATTAAATTATTTATTAAAAATAAATTTTGTTGATGGAGAATGTTAATACTATTTGCGAATAATTTGTCTTTTCTTACACTAATCAACTATATCAATATTATACTGAATTTCGGCATTGAAACAATACTCAACAAGTTTTCAATTTTGACAGAAATCAACAATGAACTAATAATCAATTTTAAACTCGCCCTGGACTCGTACATCAAACGGATGGCGAAGATTATCATTTAAATGAACGGTAATAAATTCATCATCGGAAATTATTTCAATTAATTGAATCTACATGTCTGGACACAAAATTTTGTGAATGATTTAAAAATGTATATAAATAAATAAATAAATAGAAAGATTGTAATTACACTATTGTCTAGATTATATTATTATTATTGTTGTTGTTACATTAAATTACGTTGTATGTTTTACTGATGAAGAACATATTGCAAATTCAATATTTTTGCATTCATGGTGCTTTTTGAAGTAATTCCAGCATCATTAGTATTTTAAGCAATATATTGTAATTTTGTTAAACTTCTTATTTCTACAAGACGTTGGTCGCTGATTACGAGACTGACGAAGTTTTATCATGACAGATTATTATAAAACAAAGGTTGACGGCCTTCTTTCTTTTACCATTGGTAATCAATTATTCATCCTCACGAAAAAATATAAATTTCAGATTTTTATTAATTGATAATAATTTTGATCTTTGTTATATATTTTATTCAAACATTTCTATTTTTTTATCGTAGAATTGTGATGTCACTTTTAGCATAATTGGTACATCAATTCTGAAATATGAGGCATGTCCATGCCTTATTACTAAACTCCTACTAAGTTTGATATATTAGGAAATTAAGTAATTAACTCTTCGTTCTCATCCTCCATTAAGTTTTTAAGGTAAGGTAAAATCTGTTAATTAATTGGATTTTAATATTTATGATTCATTAGTTAATATTTTTTGAAAAAACTTGCATTAACCAGTATTAAAGTTATCAAAATTTCAACATATTCTTTTTATTAATTCGTTTTTAATGTGTCGTCTCATATTTATTACATACAGTTTATAGTTGCGAAAAATTGCGTAAAGGAGCTCCAACATATTTATTAGACGGAATATATTTACAATCGTAATGATAACAATAATACCTTTGTATCGTTTAAGAATTGTATTTGCTAAATTAGGTGATAATTTTGTACTTTAGATATCATTAATTAATATTACGAAATTCGCAATTCGGTGTTAAGAAATACGTGCATTGCTTCACAGTTTGACATACTGAAATATTTCAACGGCATAATATCGATCAGTTTTATATGTAGATTATTTACCGTGGATAGAACATTTCATTAAAGTAGTTTAGAAATATAAAAAACTTAGTTTTTAATATTGATTAAAAATTTTCATGCCAGGAATAAATAAATAAACAACAGAAAAATCGTTTTTGCACAAAATACACTTTCTATACATATTCTATAAAAATACTTTTTCTATACTTTTCGAATTGCACCATTTTTAGTAAAACTTTTTTGTAGATCAGGCACCATTAGAGCACAGCTAGAAAGCGAAGAATCTGAGTCATCTAGGTAAGCGGTTCATTGATTGCGTCTAAAAAAACTATTGATCTTGGTATAGATATTAATCTGGGGGATTCGTAGTTTCTACGATAGGATTTCTATCAAATATCACCGATTTATATTGTTTTTTGTTCTAAAATGAAACCTCATCTAATGAAAATTTGAATGTGTTTTTAACGAAATCCGTTTTTTTGTATTCCTGATACAGTAGATATACCGTTTAATAAACCGTTTTATAGTTGCATAAACTGAATTATAGTAAAATCTTCAATCATTTATTTAATTTTTTTACATTTAGAATAACATTTTTTTTTCAAGTACACAGAGAGAACGAAAATTAGTTAATAGAGTTATTTTATAATGGTAAAACGCTTTAATATAAAAAGTAGTTAAATGAACTATTTCCATAGCAAATGGAACAATAAAATTGTTGTATTTACCATTTCCCGGTTCTTAAATCATTCGTACATAACCTCAAATATCAACTATGACTTTTCATGTTGTTAAATGTACTGTTTACACGTGTTAAAATCGTTTCTACGTTCATGGTGCCACCAACCTGTTTTTCTCTCTGTGTAGTAAGAAACTGACATAAATTCATGTACAACATTTGAAAATGAATATACATTAAAAACTATGTCTTTCATTTTTTTTTGTATATTTTGTATATGACTGCTTTTAAATTAGTAGGTATGACTTCATTGTCTTATCGTTTATTCACTGATTGAATAATAATTTACACATTTTTTACTGATAATATATGTATGATACGTCCATTTTGAAATCAAATATTGACGGAAAGGATCAGTTCGAGATTCTTAAAAGTTAACGCAAGTCCACCGCGTGGTGGCGTATTTATAAATGTACATAGGCTACATACCGAACCATTCACATTAGTGGTGAAACTCTTCTCTAAATCCTTGGAGTGAAAAGTGAGCCACTCTTTCATGAAGAGTGACATTTTCACTCTTCTATCAAGAGTTATAATTCACTCTTCTAGGAGTGAATTTTCTTTCTTTCACTCTTGATGAAATGAAATGTAACTCTTCATAGAGTGAAATTTTTACTCTTAATAAAAGAGTGGCTCAATTTTTACTTCAAGAAATTTAGAAAGTTGGTATTAAACAAATATCACTTTATATTAGTATAAAATCATACTGGAACTACACCATAGACATTTAAAAAAATTAATTTATTAAAAATTAAAGTAAGAATTAATTTTATGAGTCATATTTGAGTCATTTTAAATGTCAAAAAATCAATGAAAATATCTCATTGATTCTCGACAGTACCTGCATGAGGGTCCGGTATATCGTCAATTCGTTCTGACGATGCACGAGCATAAGGGAAGAGTGAGAGAGACAGAAAACAAAAAAGTAACAAACATTGGCATTTGTGAATGTGTTTTATTTTGGTTTTGGTGTGTAAGTGATACATAAGTCTGCTCGCATTTCACCCAGGCTAAAAATCGGTAACGGTATCGGCACTGTGGTATTCGCTACGGTGACAGACGACAATTTCGTAACGAACGGAGATAAATTATGACCATTGTAAAATGAAAACGCAGGGAGTTCGAATAGGACTAACTCAGGCAAATTATCGGTAAAACGAATAATTGGCGATCTACTTATTAAATTAAGAAACGAAATTCACTGGCGGCTCCCGACGTTGAAAAAAGCCGTTTCAGTCGTTTAAAAGTCGTAAAATAAAATACACGAATCGGCTTGTTACCCTTGTCAACACAACTAGTCGGACTTGAGACAGATATCTTGATTTTAGGATGTTTAGTTATTCGTGGTATTCTTAGAAATTATAATTCGGAATTAGAATTTTGATAAGTCATTCTTGGTTACAGGCGGATCGAAGTAAAATAAATTAGGGCAAAATTGATGTTTCGGTAATCTTGGCTCTCTGAAATAATAATGAATTAGTGATGTTATAAAAATCTATGTAAAATATGAGGTTTAAGACAGCGATAAGAAGACCGAGATAAAAAAAAAATCCAAAGTATCGATTTTTACAAAGACGCTGGATGTACTGGTCTCCATGAAACGAAGTAAAAAATAAAATTCAAAATGTTTTGATCAGGGCAAACATTTTTAGTAAACTTTACAGTTTGAATAACTACCGATTTTAATTTAACTTCAAACATTGTGTGTTAATTTATCTATACATATTTTAGTAAATTTAATGGCTGCAAAACTTAAATAAAAATAACGACCTCGACCAAGTTTATCTAACTAAAAAATCAGTTTCTTTTACTGCTTTTTGCTCACCTATCTAGTGGTAGCTGAATTTTTCAGGTAGATTTTTTCAGTGTAATGGTCATACTTTAATTAATCTTGTAATTGTTACAAATTCTAAATTGGAAATGTCTATTATTTAGTTATGTTATAAAAACATCACGAGACAAAGACTTCAAGGTAATAAGAATTGGTATCAATTACAATTATGTACCCATGTCATAAGATACCAATAAGCGGTATCTAATTTCATCTTGTTTTCTCAGTGTATCATACGTATTTTATAGTTCGTGACATCCGTTTGTACAACTTTCGAGGTGACTAATAACAATTAATTTCATTAAATCTGAAAGTACTAGTAGCAAATAATCTAAATATAAATTTTAACAACAAAGGAGTGAAAGATTGAAGAGCATTATTTCAGTTTAATTTTTACTAAGAAGCTGCAAATTAAAACAAATCAGGGATTTACAAATTATTTTAATATTTTTTTAATTGGTTTGGTTTAATTTTTCCGAGAGTTTTTTCTAATAACATTCGGGGACTAATTTACAATTTAAAATAGAGTAAATGTGCAAGGAGAGATTTAATAGTTCGCTATTGATTATTAAGAAACTTTTCTTTTATAATTTAATATCGAAACTCAGGTATTGTGGGTATACCAAAATCTACGTTTCCCAAGTCTTGTATTAAAATTCTTGATGTATTTAAGTGAAAAATAACATTTTTATTTTAGATTTTATGAATTTCTTGGAAACTTCTTTTTTAAACACTGAACTAAAAATTCACAATAAATTCTGATAAAAATAAATATCCTACTGTTTATTGTCAGGATTAGAAGTACAAACAAAATCGTAATATGTATCAACAAAAATAACGGATCACATTTCAGGATAACGTTATAAAATTCCTAAATATTATATTCCTAATCTGTCATGATTTTTTTACTGCCTTAAACGTTTCCAAGATTTTTTTTTGAGATCTGCACAAATTAATTTACATGGTAATATAAATGAAAAGTCAGATTTAAATTATTATAGATGTTTTAACTTCATCAATGAGTTTTTTATCTTAACGCTTCTTTGACAACTCTAAGTTTATGGTAAAATAAAATAAAATAAACTTCAGAAGTGGTTCATTTTATTTTAATATACCATTGCCTTAGAGTGGTCAAAGGATCGTTAACACAAAGAACTTATTGATGAAGTTTTAAATTATTTTAAAAGCCGCTAAGAAGTTTTATCAATAAATTTTCTCAAAAGTAATTCTCTTTTATTACTGACTATACACAGAATATTATGGGTATAACTAATGTTCTTTTTATGCTGTAAAAATGTGTGGGAATAATAATAGTTTAGTACTTATTAAATTTTAGAAAATCAAATGCCCACTTAAATATCCCACAAAGAATTTTAATACGAAACTTGGAGAACATAGGTTTTGGTACGTCCGTAAAGTTTCGATATTAAATTACTGAAGAAAAGTTTCTTAATTATCGATAGCGAGCTATGAAATCTCTCTTTGCAGTTTTACATTGATCAGTATAAGATAACACGCACAGAATAATGAATAGAGAATTTTCTTTATCGCTACAAACATTTATCATTTCTACCGATCTCGGACTAGTTTGAAGAAAAATATTATTATATACAAATTTCTATTGTTTCTATTGTTCTATTCATTCTTGCTGAAAAAATTAGTTTTTCTGTGATGATTCATTCAAGTATCTATATGATAAGCATGTATTAACTTTCATGAATGACAAGTATGGATGGGCGTCAATTCATTATTTCTTTCTTGTTAATTAATTTTTCTTAGCTGTCTTTTCTGAGGCGGTTGTTGCCGATGGGTTTTTGTGGTATATTTTTGTTCTAAAATAATATATTTGTATGGTCAACTTCATGATAATTGATAGATCAAGAAAAAACATTCATTTTAGATGAAGAAATATAACTATTGTGTTCTCTGGTACAGAAAGGAAATAAAGTTAAACCAACATAAATATACAAGTTGTGTTTTTTGTCGTTATAGTTATATTCTCATTTTCTGAAATATAAATAAAAATAAATTTCACATTATTGGTAATGTTTACTTCAATTTTATATTTCTATACAATTTACTAGCCATAAGGTAATATAATTAAAAAAAAATTCTCGCAATTAGGCTTAATCTTTAGGTTAATTAATATTTTTAATTGTTCGTCTATATTTGCCATATTCTCTTATATGTGTATTCTTTTTTTAATTTAGTATTTTCTTACGTTTGGCATTTATGCAACAATTTTGTAAATTAAGAGAACTTCTATTTATTACTGTTTTTTAGAAAATTAGAAGACGATTTCATTTTAAAAAGAGTGGATTATAGTGACTGTTGAAATAAATTGACAAATTTAGGTTATTAGTAGACCAATTTTAATCACTTTTATTCTATGAAGTACGTGTTACCTTATACGAGTTCAAAAATCATTTAAAAACCATGTAAATACGCTATTTTCGATTCGTTTTATTGAAATTTAATTAGCGATACATATCATATTCAAGGTCTATTAAGGTCTACCTTCAATTCCACGATTTTATAATGATGAGATTAAAAACAACGTTTGAAAAAAGAATTAATTAGTTTTTTAATTGAGTTTTTTAATTTAAATTAGTTTTTTTTTTTACATTTAACCCTTACCAATCGTTCATTTTTGCATTATATATTTTTAGGTTATGTATCTAACATTAGATACATTCTAAGCAAGACTCGGTACGAAAACCAACTAAAAAATCTTGTTTACAGCTTAATAAAAAAATCTGAACTTTCTCACCCACCGACAAATGTGTGCTTTTTGTGAGTGCTTTTTTGAAACATATTTGTGCTAAATCTAAGATCTCTTTCAGCATCAATATGTGTCTATTTGATGAACTTTCATCCATTCTTTCGCACTCACAATCGTTTTCTTTAATTCGGAGCAGTCAACCTCCAAATATGGTATTTTTTGGAAACGTATTTAAAGAAACTGCATTGTTGTTGTTTTTGGACCGAGTCTTCTTTTAAAAATTCTGTTACGATTTTTTTATTATATTAGAGATATATTCACTCAAACTGCGATTGCAGGCAGCAACGCTTCTATTGTCTTAAATATTTATAACGCTTCCTAATTAGACATTCGAAAGTGTCTTAACGGGCGTTTCGGCAACAAAATCAGCTCCTGAAATATACCTTTAAAAAATTAATTCTGTACTAATTTTTTATGAGAAATTCAGTGGCTCTGGAATAAAAAGTGTAAAATGTGTTGTTGCTTTAGAAATTTTAATTTATAAAAAATATGTTTTTCCGAGAAAATGCTTCAACATTTTTCTAATTAAAACTTTTTTTAAATTTACTGAACAATTACGGCTGGATTTTAAAAAATTCTATTTTTTTCGAAAAATAAAATTTTGTATGGGTCAAAAACATCTTTTTAATTATCAAAAAATTTCTTTACATTCTTTATTCTTGCACCACCAAAGTCTATACAAAAAATTACTAAACTCATCATTTTTTTACCCCTACAATTTAGCTCGAAAAAATTTGTTATTTCGGAAAAATTGCTTCTACATTTTCCTAAATTAATTTAAAAATTGACAAAAATTAGGGTGAACACAAAAGTACATTCTCTACATAACCTTGGAATGGATTTTAAAAAATTCTAATTTTTTCGAAAAAAAATGTTGATATGGGTAAAAAAAATTTGTTACACTTTTCATTCTGCATCATTGAATTCTTCGTAAAAAATTACTACAGAAATTGTTTTAAAAAAATTGTTAAAAGGTGTATTTCATAAAGCTGATGTTGTTCCTGAATCCTCCCCCTAAAAATGGTGACAAAAATATCATTTTTTTGCGTGTTAATAAACTAAAAAATAAACCGGAATCAGGAAAATATGATTGTATCTTGTGAACTTTTTTTTTTGAGGCATTTGAAGTTTCCACCTTTAATTTCGCATACAGAATGATTATTATGACTTTCACATATACCAGATGAATGTACGTGCAGATACGCACAAGCTGCATTCAAAGTCTATTATACAGTTTATTATACAGTGGCGTGCTGACGCCTGATCATGACTCACTAGTTTCATCCTGAGACTTGCGCATATATCAAGCATTCGTCGATAGCTTCGGCAACGCGATTGTGCAATTCGCATATAGAATATAGCCGTATACTAACTTTTCCACGGAAGTCGCACAGTTTCACTTTTACAGTTTTATTAATTAATCTGGCAAGTTTTTTGCACCGAACTTTCCTCTCCTCGCGCGTCAGAAATTATGCGCGTTTCTCTCCGCGCGCTGCGCCATCCTCCATCGCCGCCAACGAATCATTTTAGAAATTTCACAATTAATTGTCTGTGTAACGAGATATTTCAGAAACGGATTACGAACTGATTTATGCGACAATGTCGTAACGAAAATCCGCCGCGAAAAATAGACGTCATGATCGAAATTTTAATAACTGCTTGCGAATTTTTATCCAATCGACATAAATTGCAGGCGAATGTTGTTACTTCCATAGCAGCGTTCCTTAAAGTGGAATCTTCCAATTTACTTTCGCATAAATGCAGGCCTGGAAATAACTAGGCATTCTGTATGAAAACTCATATCAAACTGGCGGAATTGTAATAGAATCGAAACTCGTTATTTTCTTCACTTTCGCAGTCGTTTCTTTTGTGCGATGCCATATATTACTCGGGGAAAAAGAACAGCGTCCTTTATAGCATCGAAGGATGGAATTTTTAGATGAATGATATTTATTCTTCAGTGAACATTATACCAAAATGTATGTCGGGGACTATTAATATAGAAAATTGAATGCAAAAAATTAATAATCATAATATTATCAGGTTTTGAACGATTCGTTAAATAAAGAGCCACCATAAAAAGTGGCAAATATTCACCTGCTTTTTTGGGACCTTAAATTTCTAGTAAAAATGTATGGGAAAGAAAAATTTCTAAGGTTAGTCGTGTCAAATTTTTAAATTGACAACTTATCTTAATCTTGAGATATGGGGATTTTACTACACGGAGAAAGATTTTCTTGAAAATTTTACCATCTCAGATGATAATTTTGGGACAGACTTGTAAAATGAAAAAAATTAGTAGATTTTTTTGTAACTTTTACTGTCTGAATAGTAAAAATTCCAAGAACTGATCGTCATTTTTGCCAGAAAAAATGGCAACGTTTCACATTCTAAGAGTCTACCCTAAAATTACTAATTGAAATTGTAAAATTTCCCACAAAGTTTTTCTCCGGATACAAAAATTGCATTTTTTGAAAATTTGATATTTTTTATCTCCGAAAGCATACATTTTACGAATAATTTATAAGAGATATTTTTTGTTCGGAATTGTCCAATGTATCTAAACAAATTTTCTTCGGATTGAAATTCGGAGTTAAATTTAAAATTTAATAAAACTGCCAATTTAAAAAAAAATACAATTTTTGCCATAAATTCTCCCCTTTGAACTCCTACATTTCAAGATTAAGACATATGCTCAATCTAATTTTTTTACACTAGTAAGCTGGCATCGTAAACTGTCATTTATCATGCATTCTGATCTAAATTTTATAAAACACGCACAATTTGGATTCGATGTTTGTTAATAGTTTTAGTTTAAAAATGAAAGAAAACATCTAAAATTTCTAAATTTTGTCAATTTTTAAAATTGATAAAAAATACCTTCTTAAGAGTAAATTGAATGTAGCATTCGGTAATTTGTTGTTACTGTTCGGCAATGACCCTCAACATTTTTTAATATCCTTAACCCTTTTAACGCCCAAATGTACAAAATTTCTTCATGGAGTGTCTCTTTTTCAGCATTTAAATGCCATGAGAAACATCACACTAGTCAATTTTTATTGGCCGAGAACTGCTGTTTCCAATGATATATGTCAAAATTTATCAAATTCTGAAATAAAACAGTTACGCGATTTTTTTTTTAACTCCTGACATTTTTGGTTTTATTTTTAATTTATCGAATTTTGTGATGGGCAATGGCATTAGCATACCTCTAAAAGTCACAAATATCTTGTCAAAACCGAATTTGCTATCAGATAAGCGTATTTCAGAAAGCAAACATTCAAAATGGTGGACACATCCTGATTCAGTTTTTGAAAATAAAAAATGGCCGTTCGAATATGTCGAACAATGTTTGAAGATCAGTTCACTTAGTTTTAGTAATTCCCGATATTTAACATTGCACTAGTAGTTTTAGTAATTCCCGATATTTCAATAAACATTAAGTATTCAATCACCTGCGAAAATTTCGTTGATCTCAGTTATTTTCCTCTGCTATTTTACTTGGATACCGCAGGGTATCAGAATTAAAAGAAAGTACAATGACTAATGTACCTAATCGATTATTCGTTGATTTATGGCCGTTCCAGAATAACCTTCAGCTATAGTTGATCACGTCAATGACTGTTTCCAAGCAAATCGCAAATGATCGGTGGTTTAAGTTAGAGAGTTTTTAGAAATCCATGGTTCATAGAACTTTTCAAAATTGTTATAAAACAATTTAATTGAAATTTCTTGGCCCTACTTATATTTTCAGACGTTAAATAAGTAACAAATATCTGAACGTTTAATTGAAACAATTCAAATGTTCATTTTGGACGAGAAAAAAAATGTCCAGTTGTACTCGAATTGTCTGAATTACTTAAGAATATGTATGGTGCAGCTTACTTATTTAAATCGTACATCAATCATAGAAACTGACCCAAAGGTGTTAAATGAAGTAACAATATAGTTAATTGAATGAAATTTATCAGTTAGTTTGAAGGTTTAAAAAGAAATGTTTACAATACGAATTACAAAAGTGCAAAAATAGGTGACTAGGATAGTTGATTTTCATTCCAAATACTTAATTTTGATTGCAAAATGTTCAGAGGTTTATTTTAACAAAAATGTTTTGAAATTTTATCAATTTCTATTATTTAAATTATTATTAAACTAATTTTTATGCATCTTTTAGTCATTTTCTAAATATTTTCAAATTGGAGTAATAAACATATCAGACCCACCCAAAAAACTTCATTCAAATTTTTGTAATTCAGAGTATACACGCCTCATTCAATTTTGACATGCGCATGTCAAAATAATGTTACGTTTTGAGTGTCATTCTGCCTTCACTTTTCACCACTGTGCTATTTCCCAATGTATTTTGAAATCGTAGTTCAAATTGGGCGTCTACGTCACGAACTGTTCGAAGGATGACGAGACGTAATAGGGTCGTTCTGTTCATCGATGTCAGGCACATCCTGGCACGGAATATGGATTTGCAGTTTGTTTTAGAAGGGATGGGTTGGGTTTCGGCTTCACTGCGGGATATGGATATATATGGCGTGCATAAAGCTTTCCTAACTTTGATTCAACAGGAAAAAGTTCAGGTGTCTTCTATGCTGACATACCGCAATTTCAGACAATTTCAGCCAAGGACGCTGCTTTTAAAACGTTCACTTGATTTCTCGTTTTGGAAATAAGAAGTTTCCAACAATTGATTACCTACATTTGTCAAGTTTGCGAGTAGCCATTAAAAAATAGCTCGGTATCTAGTTTTGCTAATGAAACATTTGTGATAATATAAGAATAAAGTGAAATTCGGAGTCTCGACAAAAAATTGTGCGTGCATTTTTTTTCCGAGTCCTAACCCTATCAGTAGGGAAAAGTGTGTCGTTAAGATTATTTTTTTTTGTTGCTGCAGTCAAAATTACCTTTAATTTAAACAAAATTAAACTTGGTATCATTATTTTCAAAAGACATGTAACTTGTTGAAACCGTTGGCCCCTGAATTCCGTATGATAGCATGCTATCCGAGGGACTTATTATTTTTATTGGCAGGTAAAAGTGTTAATTTCACTTTTAATACATTTCATTCATATATCGTGTATTTCACATTTAATAATCACTGTTTACAAGTTATCTTCAGTTTTTTTAAACATACTCAGTAAAAAAATCAAGATCAAAAAGTAAAAAACGAGGTTTGGATCCGATTTTGAAAATGTTATAACAAATATATTATTCCTTTTGAAAGAGCGGAAAAAAACATTTAAAAAGTATTTTTTTTTTTAACTGTTCGTCTTGAAAATAAGTAAAATTAAAGGTAATTTTGGAGTTTGCTTATTTTGAAGTGCGCTCTAAAGTTCAAACGTACTTTTAGTAATTTTATTTATTGGGACAAATACGTCTCCCTATTTGGGCGTCAGTTTTGTATTACGTTTTAGTCGGCTATATTGAATTCGCCATTTTGAATTTTCAAAATCTGAATAGGTACAGATTCGTAAACAGCAACCTAAAAACCCCTATATGTAGTACCCTGTTTCATTTCGATCAAAACCAGGCGCAAATGCCTTATTTTGTCTTTAAAAACTCAAATTTTCAACTGCCTTCCGGTGGTTTATATACATCCGTGTCGGAAAGAGTTAAAAAGTACTTTTAAATTTCATGTTAATTTTGTAACATTCTGTGCTTAAAATTTAAAAAAATTGACTTTGAGGTCGTATTCGGTAAAGAAAAAAAAAGAATTTTTAAACAAGAAAATGTATTTAAACCATTATTGTTTAGGTGCATTCAACAAAAATACCACGATACAAAAAACATAACATTTCAAGATAAAAGATTCCAATTAGCACCGAATGTCAGTCACGTTTTAAAAACGTTTTATGTCTGCCGTTCACAAAACGTTTCTGGAACGTTTTAAAAACGTTACGGAAATTCAGTGTCGGTTGGGTGCAATCTAGAACCCAAAATTGAAAAATAGAAGACAGTTTCAAGTGATATATTGTGAGAAGTTAGAAATTAGTAACGAAAAAAAGACGGTCGTGATTAATGTGGACGACAATCAGAATGATAATTCGGAGGATAATGCACCGTTGTTTGATGGCGTATGCAATCAGCTGATTCTTTTCGTACTTGCTCGAGCTGCCATTATAAAATCAGCTCGTTGGAACCAATTTATTTTCTTCTGCCGAAACGATCTCACCGAAAGAAAAGAGTCGCGTAATGCACGAAAAGTTTCCCGCGATCCCTTTCTTCAATTACCGGTAGGCTTTAATCGTTGACTAGGCACGCAGAAGTTTGCGTCTGAAAGGCGAAAAGACTTTACGACGCATTGTCGGCGCCATAAAGTACGAAAAGTATAAGAGCATCTCAGAGGATAATTGTTACGACTCTGCAAGGAGGAACATTGTTACTGCTGAGGCCGAGGACGTAGACGAACATTGCCTTGTCGTTTCACAATTTCAGCGAATCGACCGAGAGATTTTCTTTTCGATTCGGTTTTAAATAAATAGTTGCTGATAAATTGCTCTCGATAACATTCCAAGGTTCACCAATAATGCTCGCCAACGTTTATTCGATTTTCAAAAAGATACCTTCGTCGATTGCATTATTATCATTACAGCGTTGAATCGTCCCAAGTTTCGATTTACATTCGTTTGTTTTTTAATTACATTCGTCGGCTTCGAGATTCAATTATGCGTGCATTATATTTAAATTGCAGTCGACGGCTGAAGGCTTTTCGTACACACAAAGTCTACACGGTAGAGCAGTTATTTTATGCGGTTGATGTGTTTGAAGTAATCGCGATTATGTATTATAGAAACTTATAAAAGTGACGTCATGGCGTAACTATTCCGTTTCGACTTGGCGATATTGCGTAATAGTAAATTTGCAGGGATTACGAGTCGTGAGTCACAAGAAGGTGCACATTCGATATTTCCATGTGTCCTGTTCGTTTTTCGATTTCACCTTCAAGTCGGGTTGAACATTTTTTTAGAGGCGCTAAAAGTCGAGTGTGTAAGTAATATGCCTCTTATGATTTATTTTGTTTTCAGCCAGCTGCT
The DNA here is from genome assembly GCA_030407085.1 of Trichopria drosophilae. Taxonomy (NCBI): domain Eukaryota; kingdom Metazoa; phylum Arthropoda; class Insecta; order Hymenoptera; family Diapriidae; genus Trichopria; species Trichopria drosophilae. The sequence goes on from CM059583.1 coordinate 55,779,428, forward strand.
ATTTTCATTTTAAATGCACCGTGTATTTTGCGTAATAAATTACTGTTTATATAATAACATCGATTTCAGTTGGCCGCAAATCATCGAGTTATTATTGCTTTCGTTTCATTCGAGTTTTTATAAATGTTGATCGCTTTATCCAGGTTCAATCTGATATAAGTCAACACGTTACGAAGTTTCAGTAAAATTAAAAACCGAAGATATGGAAGAGCAAACATTTTTATCGTCGTGAGATAACGATAACGAACTGTAAGCAGCGGGATTTGTCTACAGTTTATTAAACAATTGGATTGTTTATGTTGATTGTTTATTGATGGAATCATATTTCATTTATTTTCAATACTGAAAGTTGTTAATTATTATTTTTATTAATAATATCATTAAACAAATATTTACAATTATTATGTAAGTAATCATCAATTCAATCATCGTTTAGTGCATTATTTTTTAGATTATTGGTACTAAAAAATTTGTAGCTGCTAAAACCGAAATAAATATATTTAACCACATGTGCTATCTTGCAACTTTGTAAACTATATTTATTGCAATTGATACCTTTGGAATTGTTATAACAACGTATCCATAGCAAAATCTAGTTGACAGTGTCAATTTCATTTCTACAAGTACCCAAAACGAAGAAAATTTTGTTTTCTGATTTAATAAGTTTTAATGACGTTTGTATTCATTCATAATAGTATTTTTAAATTCATTTTGTAACAAGAGAATTATTAAAATATGAAACAAAGGGAAATTAGAAGAGATTTTATTAATATTTACTTACTTGTTTCCATCTGTTAATGAATGAGCAATTTTTGAATACCATGATAAAAGCTCCAACGCCATTGGTAAACTAAACTTCCGTCATAACATAATAAAAATCGCCATTCTTTATTTTTCACGAGAAATACTGAAGGCGTTAATAAATGCTATGTTACGTGTTATTCCTCGTCATCATGCGGCGTAGTTGTGTTTATATTTTAGCATAACAATGAGCACAGGTGATAAATGCAGAATGATCACACGCTTAATTTCATTAAAACAGCATTTGCAATTACTAAAGTTAAATATTGAATAATCATCATGAGTTGAGGTATTCAGATTTTTTATTTACATGCTACTGTACTGAAAGCCATTTTATTTGAAAAATGCACCGAAATAAGTATTTGAATTTTCTATTATAATAATAGAATTTTTTAGTATTTATGTATGTATTATTTTTTTTAAATGTTCCCTCGAAAATATCAAGACGTTTTACAATTAATATCGATAGAGTACTAACATTTGATATACTTTTTTTTATTATCGGAACCGTCTAATATTTTACTGAAATAACTCAAATGCAATATTACTTTTTAAGGAAAACCAGAACCTTTTTGTTCAGTAAACATTTTAAAACGTACGTGCGTTCATAACCTCCGAAACATTTTTCCTAGTCGCTTATGAATTTCCTGACATTTTCCGGATAATATTCAATAAATTACCGAAGTTTTCCTGAAAGTTTCCAACGGTCAAACATTAGAATGTACATTTGATGACTGATTACTTTTTATTCTGCCCAATATTGATAAATTTAAATAGTATTCATGAAAATTAAACATATTTTGTTTGTCTTTCATTGCAGTTTCAGGCCGGGGAACAAAGTTCCGAAAACCAAAACCCCGAAAGGCTAAAATTTCGATATTGCGTGAGTTCAAGATATTTTAATTTGGTTTCTTTTTGTCAAATTTTCAAAGACAAAGTGAAGAAAATAACGCTGGAGCCATGCTATATCGAAATTTTGGCCTTTCGGTGTGTTGATTTTCGGAGCTTTGATCCCCGGGCCCAGTTTCATCCTTTCAACAATCATTTTCGATTTTCATCGAAAATGAGTTACTTAATGTGAATTGCACGTTAACCCATTAACAGATGAAAATACACTTTTTTACTTCTTTTTCGATCAGGTATTTCGCGTCAAAATCAATATCAAAATTCAAAAAAATCAAAATGGAGTTTTACACATAAGGAATTCCAATATGGCGTCATATTTGACAAAAATTGAAAAAAATTTAGAAATATTTATTGTTATGATTTTTTGTTGACATATTAGAATACAGACTCTACTAAAGCACAAAAGTAAACAAAATATTTATATTTTAAGAAAAAATTGTATTTTTATGTCATGCTTCATTGGAACTTTCATCACAATTACGACTTCGTTGAAAAATGTCTGGACGTTCTAACTGAAGAGGGATGAGCTTGTTTAAAAAATGTTAAGAATAAACGGCCTGGGAAATTTTTGTGTTTTCAAAAAAACTCCAAATACAAGAATTCCAAAAATGTCTTCAAAAATTCTGAAAAAAGTTACAATTATTTCTTACATGATTCTCAATCATTTTCCATGTATGAAATTGTATTGTAATCGGTCGGTTATGAGAGAAAAATGATAAAATAGGTTAAAAATAACATGAAATTGATATATATTTTTGACAATTTTTTATAACGAATTTTATCCATGTATTTTCATATTTCGTTTTTATACAGTTATGTGTAATAGTTTACATGCTGTTATTTTAACACCTGATTTTAACATGAATTACTCTGTTGTAAACCTGTAAAATGTTAATTTTTTTCAAGAAAAGCTCCGGACTTATAAAAAATAGGTACTGAGTTATAGAGTCCACAAATTTTTCAAAAGTTTTTCCTTAAAATTGAAACATTTTGTCCGCCTGTGTAAATGGATTCAGTAGAATTCTAATATTCTAATGGTTAAACAAAAATTCATAAGATACTTCTAAATAATACTTCTAAATAATAATAAATACTTCTAAAAAAAAGTGTTGACAATGTTCTTCAAATTTTATAACATATTGGAATTCCTGGTGGGTAGGACTCAATTTGGACCTCGGAATCTGGAACAGTGACCTTGAATACAGTAGGATAAGTACCTTTCAATTTTTAACTTTAGTTTTGAAACCAAATACTTCACTGGAATGGAAGTAAAAAAATGCTTTCATTTTCATGTAGACTATAGTAACTACTAAATATTTAATTTTCACTGGGTTATTTAGCAATTAGTTATATTTATTAAATATGTTCTCAATGGATGAAAGATCACAATATCACTTGATAATGAGTAGGTCGTGTTCGAAACGCCGAGACATCACATATCGACACTTCTTATGAAGACTATGCCATTTCAGTTTTTCCTATTTAAAATTACACAGGGAAAACGTAGGACAATACAATTAATTGCTTTAATACTTTTTTAATCTTATCTACATTCTCAAGGGATTGCCATAATCCATAAATTGAGAAACAAATATCAATTTAAATTATAGTAATTATATTCTCTAATGATCACAATAGCTGTTTCAATGAAATCATTGTAAATAGTGATAATCACAAGAGTATATATGCAATATTACGCAGCTATCAATGTCATAAAAATGAACTGATAGCTTCTATCAACGCGTAACTACAATTACCTGATTCTCAACGTAATATAAATCGCAACAATTTTATTATCCTTTCCATGTGTTGAATTCAAACATATTACAGCCTGATAAAATAAAAATTGAGGTCGGTTCTTCCGGCAAATCACACAATGCAGAGATTATTCTAAATAACTCTCAAGATAGAGTCAAGTTAGACATTATTGCTGACTATTCTCTAAATTTAAATTAATGAATAAACTACTTACGAATGAATGCAAACTGTGTCGGTCTAAACGTCACAACGTCATGTAGAAAAAATATGATTAATTCAGATATAGGAAATAAGCATGTTTTTTATATTCCAATAATGATTTATATTCGAGTTGAAACATTTTGAAAGTCGATATACTATTCAAATCGTTATTAAATTTGTGGTTGCACTACCATGAAACTTTCAGAATTGCAACAATCGAACACAAATTTACATGACCTTTTTCATGTCTTTAATTCAAAATTATATTATGTTTTTTCAATCACTTAATATAATTAGTTAGAAAATTGGACATATAAACCCAAATTTATGTTTTTTTGTATGATAACAAAGTTTGGAACTTGAAATCGGGCAACAAAATAAAGGTTATTAACGAATTCATCCTGCATCGTCATCTTCCTAAAATATGATTATCTCTCAACATACTTTGACATCATCATTTGATATTATCATCACTTTAAAACTTGAAGACAACGCTTCATGTCTTATTTTCATAATTTAGTTTAAGGCTGGACACTGTCTGTTTAATACAAAGCTCATCTAATATTACAAGTTTGTTACCTTCCGGTTCTCGGAATAAGCATATTCAGGTCCGGTGTATTCTAATGCTGGAATTCTTCTCACGAATATGTCCAGTAATTTACATGTATACGATTGTATCTGCAGAATTAACTGTACTTTCAGTGCAGTTTATTAAAGATGTCTATAGGCTACACGTTTTTTCACAGCATCATGACCGAACAATGACATTTTATCGTCTCATATTTGAATCGTATTATCGTTTTGGAGCGATCTAACCCTCGTAAATAATTCCCTGGGAATTTAACGGTTTAATTAAACATGTAACAACAAGTACATGTAAGAGTCGCTGAAGTTATTGGGAGACTGTATAAGAAGAATGAAAATGGACAGGAAATAGCAATGAGAGCAAGAAGACTATTTCTTGTAATTTGTAAACAAATATTCTGGAATATTTTAAAATACTTTCGCGGTACTTTAGATTACTGTGACTTTACATACCCTAGTCTGTTCCATACTTCGAACTAAGCTTTTTTTTTTGTTTAAACGGGCAAGAAATAGGAACTTCCAACTAATGATTGGTGTTTTTTACAACATCCCGAGTAGAAATTTATTAGAGCCCTGATCAGGGCCTGACCAAAAGCGTTACACCCTGATCAGGGCCAGACAAAATCTTTACTCGGGATGTAAGTACTATAAAATTGCAATAAAATCGGTAGAGTTATAATAAAAATGTATTTATTATTTTTATTATAACTTATGAAAGTACCATGCAGTATTGTGTATTCCAATGGCAATTATAATTTCTTTGAAAATAAGATATTGGGGAAAGTTTGAGAAACATACAGAATGCACTAGATTTGGGTGAATTTATGAAACACCAGTACAAAAAATATGTCTACATATGTTCTTTACAAGTAATATTGCACTGTGGAGACTTATCTTTGCTAAACACTTTTAATGTAGAGAATCAATATCCCCATTTTAAACTAGGTAATTCTGACAATAAATTCGAAATTAGAAACTCCTAAAAAACCCTTCAGTTCAAATTTTTGCGAAAAAATTCAAAATATGTTCACCATACTGGAGCTGTCATTTTGAATGTTGGAATTATGACTTGAGAGTTATAATAATTTCTGACGGCTCCAAAATATCGGACAATGTCTTCTATTTAAATTTTTCAAATGAAAAAAACATTATCATATTTGAAACAAAATTGTAAAGAAATAGTGTTAAAAATCACAAGTAATACTTTAATATATGCTTTTATTTTTATGTAGACAGTTATTAAATAATAAAATAATTATGAGGGGCTGTGACCTACAAATATAAATTTTGTTACAAATTAAATACCTCAAAAAAGCAAATTTTGCACCTGACGTTTTGCATCAGAAGGATAAAATACGAATTATGGTTGTTTTTGGTTCATTATACACTATTTACTCAGGTGGAGGCGACTAGTATATAAACGACCCAAAAACATCCATAATTCACATATTGCCTTTTGTTCTCCTGAAGATGGAACCAAGGCATTTGGTTCATTTACTATACTTAGTCATAGATGTCAGCTGTGATTCTGTTACCGCCATTTTGAAGTTTGAGTATTTGATATTAGATTCATAACCAACGTATTAGACAAATAAAATTGCTTGAAAAATTCGGGAATGAAAGGGTTAATAAACCTACATTAGAGTTACTGTTTTATATGTTATATTACCTTATTATTTTTGTATTACATAACATTATTAAATGTTAGTACACTCCAAGAAAAGGTATAAAAAATGTCAATATTGTGGCCAAATTATATTTTACTTTTATTCTACTACATATTCTCTTTATTCATATTATTAGTTCTATAGACTTTTAATATTTACTACTTATTTTACTATTTATTTTAGTAAACTTTCCTGCTGTTAGTAGAGAATTTTCGAAAATTGGCACAAATTTTACGTATAGAATTATTTCCATTTACAGTTGACACCTTAGTGTGATTAATGAAATTAAATACTTTGCCAATTTGATTATTTATCTAGGTTACCGGGTATTTGTCCCATTTCGATTTATTTGCTGCCGAAGTTTATCAAACACTCTATTTTGCTTAATCAGGGTTAAGTTTGTAAGCTCCATAATGCTTCTGTTACGAAGCCAGCCGAATGCAACGTCAGCAGAACTTTGGCAAGTGAGCAATTCTAAGCGAGGTGATAATTGGGAAAATTGGACAAGGCTAAAGTAATCTCAGTAGGTTCGTTGAACAAACATTCTACGTGTTTGCGTAAATATTTATTTTAATAATATCAAGAATATTTACGTGGATTAGATAAATATTTTCTTAACTCACAATATGTATAATGGAATGTTAAAAATATTTTTATATAACTTTGTGAATCAATTGGTTTTCAGGTTTGTTACAATCTTACTGAGATGCTAAACAGTTTTTATTTTATTTTACTACAAAATGGGAATAGAATACCGGAAGTAAGATTTACTGAATGTCAAAATTATGCGTTAAATATAATAATAGTATATTTTGTGAATTTAATTAAATCTTTTAATATAAATATGCTAAGGACATTTTTATTTACAAAATTACCATAATACATTAGTAGACAACAGATATTTCCTTGTATTATTAATTAAAACATGGTCATACTATCGTGTAATATTTTTTACAAGGACTGCAAATACTATATGTAGAAAATTTATTCATTTTCCGAATATTTCCCGCCCACAATCGTGATTTTTCTAAATATTCTGAGTGTGTATTTATTGAAATGAAAAATTTTCAGCGCACCGAGTGTGCGAGTAGTAGCACACCCATTATCGATATTGATTGTCTTACGCAAATGGTTGCATTACGCAAATTCGCAACCGTGCAATTACGATTGAATCGATTAATAAAATTCGCAACCATTATCAAATGAGTACTTTTACCTTCCGAATGAGAAAATGGCAATAAAAATTAGTGAACGAATAGTCGTCATGTTTTTATAAATAGCAAAAAAAAAATTTTGTTTACTATTTTGTTTATATCTTTTGAAATATTCAGGTAAATTTATAGCATTTTTAAACTACTCCAAACCTGGTAGAAATTTGTCAATTTTTTCTTACACTATCCATTTCCTATATGCCTTTAACATGGTAAATAAGAATGTAATACAAAAATTGTACAAAAAATGTTTTCATTTCTACCTGAGAACTAAATGCAACGGCCACTGTACATGTGTAAATGAGGGGGGTATTCCCCATTTACACGTTTTGACAATATTTTAACCTCTAACTATATAGGATTGGTTAATAATAAATAAATAATGATAATAAATAGCACCTGGATAGAAAACAGTTTTAGGGAACATGCCGAAGCAATTTTTTGTATATTGAACCATTTTTGACGCCATGATCTTTAATATTTCTAAAAAAGTGCATAGAATTTTTTGCTATTTTTTGGGATGCACCTCAAAAACCCGCGAAATCACAAAACAGACACTTCATAAACCCAATATTCAAAAACTATACATTCAAAAACCAGGCATTTAAAAAAACAGAGATTAAAAAACGGGACACTTCAAAAAACAGTCTATAAAAATATGTCTACATTTTTAATTGTCTAGTTTTTTAATGTATGTTTTTTTAATGTGTCTTTTTTTAAAAGTCAGGTTTTTCAATGTCTGGTTATATAATATCTGTTTTTTGAAATGTCTAACCAGACATTTATAAAATGATACATTAAAAAACCAGACATTTAAAAAATCCAGACAATTCAAAATTCAGACATATTTTTAAAGACTGTTTTTTAAATGTTTCGTTTTTTAATTTCAGTTTTTTTTTAAATGTCTTGTCTTTAATCTCTGTTTTTTAAACGCCTGGTTTTTTAATGTATCGTTTTTGAATGTAGGGTTTATGAAGTGTCTGTTTTGTGATTTATCGAGTTTTTGAGGGGCACCCCTGGTTTTTGAATGTCTGTTTTTTTAAATTTCTGGTATTTTAATGTCCGTTTTTTAAAATATCTGTTTTTTGAAGTGCCTATTTTCTGATTGGTCGGGTTTTTAAGGTTCACCCATTTTCATATTTCATAATTGTGTGATCATTGGTATGCTTTACAAACGTCGTTAAAAGTAAAAAAACGTATTTTTTAAATTTTTACGGCTTCCGCGTTGAAAGCAGCATAGGATTCACTCTAATAGTACTGGAACTTTTTTGTATAGCAGAACATTTCCTTCAAACAAAATCTGAATAGGTCCTCGTCTAGTAGAATGGTACCAAAATTATAATAATGTTTACCACATATAATGGGTGCGGATCGAAAAACTGATAAATGAATAAGCCGACATGTCAAAAAACCGACAATTGAAAAGTCCAGAGTCAAAAAACCGAAAAACTTCAAAAAATGACTGTCTGCTTGTCGATGTGTCTATTTTTTTATGTGTCGGCTTTTTTGGCCAGGCCCCTTTTTGATTTGTCGGTTTTTCGACTTACACCCAAGGTAATGGCAACTTTTTACATACTAACGTTTCCTTGATACCCAAAATGCAGGCAGGCTTGAAATTGCATAATTTCACTGTCGAAAATAGTAGCAGTGAACTGATACAATGTCACAATAAGATCTATGCAATTTGAAATTCGAAATCCCAAGACGATTTCAAGTTCATGCTTGTGTGTACTGGAAGCATTTAGACATTAGCCGAAGGCAACGTTGACTTATCAGAGCAGTCGTGAATCATTTCTGAGTGAGGTCGGTCTGAAAGAGGAAAAAGGTCCCTTTCGCTCCGTCTTCCTCGCTCCCATTCTCTTTTCTTGGTTCAAGGAACTAATCGTTTGTCAAGTGGTGCCCAACCCACGATAACTCATTACGGCACATCGTAGGAGGACAGAAGGACGAATAAAAGGAAGTTGGCCTATCGCTCGTATAGAGTGCGTGCCGGTATATAGAGTGCAAGGATAAGCGAGCAGAGCAGTCCCGGGAAACGGAAAATGATAGCTGTAGCCTGTGTGAATTACCATCTTCTCAGCCCCGTCTCTGCATTGCAACAGCCGAGATACGATTTTACCCAGCCGGCGATTGTCTTCGCAAGCAATCGACGTCTATTTTCGGATCAAGCAGTGATTCATCAAAGCGTAAACATCCGCTTTCAAGCATTTCCTCTCCTTGTATTCTTTTCCTTTTTTCACTCGACTTTGGGTACTGTGGGTAAAACAGAAACTCTGCCAAGGGGATCCTAGCGTAAACTTTTCACATGCAATTGAAACTTTTGGGGGTGCTTTAGTATGACAACATTTATTAAGGTTCTTTATTTCATAAATTCTTTGTATTTATTAATTTTATGATTTTCAAAAATTCGTTAAATTAGTTGATTGCGCTCATTGAATCTATATTCCATTTGTTGTTTAAGAAGTTTGGTCAATCAGTTATGAGTATTTCATTCCTTCATTCTTCTTTAAATTCATTCCTATCTTCATCGATATAGTTTCATTAATTCATCCTTAATGACCAAAATTAAGTTTTGGTCACAGAAAAATGTTCTTCATATCACTGATGCAACATTGTGCACGGCATTAGACTGAGGAGTGAAAATGCTATTTTGCGCCCTAGGTATGCAAAACACTATTTCGACATCGCGTGCGGAAATGCTATTTTCCACACTTTTGATATTTTTCGGACGCATTTTCCGTACGCTCACGGCGAAAAATGTTGTTCGGCACATGTGCAAAAATGTTTTTTCAATGTGAATGCGAACCTCGTCCTCGGCTCGGCCTACAACCCTCACATTCGTCGAAAAAACTTTTACCCACTTGTATCGAAATGTACTATTTTATTCGTTTCAATTATTGAATATCCTCTGATTTTTTCTTATAATTACGTTTCCTGCTTTATTAATTTCATTCACAGATTATTTTCATTAATTTGTTTATTTTATTAAACAACGAATTCTCTTCAATAATTAGTTGATTGAAAGAAATCATTCATTCATTCCATTCTTCGTTAATGTGGACAATAAATTAATGTTATTAATTCATTTAAATTATTGAATTTCTTGCACAATTCTTAATTGTAATTCAATAAATTACAATCATTTTATTAAATTTAGATCATTGGCTACCATTTGTACCTCGATTAACTAACTTAATTAATTTTAGCCAGTTCATTAACTGATTTCATTTGTTCCTTCATACTCGACGTGATCCAACTGGTCGACCGTCATAAATATTGTGCATTAATAGCCAAAGTTAATTTATATTTAACATGCAATTGTAAAATGTAAAATAATAACTATGTTTTTTAGAAAACAGAAATTTGAAATTGAGTGAAACTATCTTCTTAATTGCAATCCACCAGTTGATTAGATCTGATAATTATTTAAGACTGCGGGTTTAAATTGTGACAAGCAGTAAATAATCTTATTAAGCCATTATAAGCATAAAAACCATCTACACGAAATATACTCTTATCTCAATATAATAAGTATTTAGTCAGTATTTTGACACTGTTAAAAATAAAAAACGTATTCATTTCTAAAATTATACTAACTTAACAGCACGAATTTAATGCTTTAAAATATATTATGAAATAATACTTAATAGTCTAAGGTAATAGACTAATGAAATATTTCAAATTTAAAAAGTAATATTTAGAAATAAATTTATGACGCGACATAAATTCCCAGTTAAATTTTCTTGATATCGAATGCAAAGACTTGGAGGAAGCACAATTCCGGCTGTACTCACTAATTATCGATAATTATTTCCATGAAGGTTTTATCTTTTTCTAAAATCATAGACTTGACAAAGCAGGAAAGTACTAGCTTTAAGGGAAGTACTAGCCATCAATTTGCTCTTGGAGGTTCTCTCAAATTAATCATACACTAAAATGTGTAGTACCTGCTGTATTGATATACAGGGTGTCCGAAAAGTATGGAAACACTCAAATATCTCGGAAAATCGACATCGAATCGAAAAAGTAAAAATACACGTATTCAATGGTTTCAAGAGAGCTATCCAGTGACACCTAACACAACCCCCCACCCCCACCCGCTGGGGGTGATAGAGGGGGTAACTTAAAAATTTTAAATGGGAACCCCCAATTTTTATTGCAGATTTTGCTTCCTCAGAAAAAGTTACGTAAATTTTGCCTACCATTATAATTGTTTTTGTTGACAGATGGCGCTGTAATCAACGAAATTAAAAAATTATTCTAAAAAGTTTTAAAAATCTCGCGAAAAACACAACGGATCAAAAAAGTAAAAACACACGTATTCAATGGTTTCAAGAGAGCTATCCAGTGACACCTAACACAACCCCCCACCCCCACCCGCTGGGGGTGATAGAGGGGGTAACTTCAAAATTTTAAATGGGAACCCCCAATTTTTATTGCAGATTTTGCTTCCTCAGAAAAAGTTACGTAAATTTTGCCTACCATTATAATTGTTTTTGTTGACAGATGGCGCTGTAATCAACGAAATTAAAAAATTATTCTAAAAAGTTTTAAAAATCTCGCGAAAAACACAACGGATCAAAAAAGTAAAAACACACGTATTTAATGGTTTCAAGAGAGCTATCCAGTGACACCTAACACGACCCCCCACCCCCACAGGCTGGGGGTGATGGAGGGGGAAACTTAAAAATTTTAAATGGGAACTCCCAAATTTTATTGCAGATTTCTCTTCTTCAGAAAAAGTTACGTAAATTTTACCTATTATAATTATTTTTGTTAACAGATGGAGCTGCAATCTGCGAAATTAAAAAATTACTAAAAAATATTTAACTTGACGTACATGGAATAGCATACCACGTTTTCAGAATTTTAAATAACGTCTTTTGCCTTTAAATATTTCTAGTTTACCGATTCTCACCGCGAGGAGGTAGACGATTTTGAGAATCTTCTGTTTTACTTTTTTTTTTATTTGATTTCTGTTTTTTACCTTTTTTTTATTCTTCACTATTAAATTTTTTTATGTTTTTTTTTAATGTATTTGCTTACCTTTTCTTCCAGATATTAAAATTCTTTATTCGCTCCCCCCTTGTAATTGTGCATACAAAGTTTTTGACAGAAAAATGAAGAATCGACATCCTTATTCTACGAGGAAGTGAATGTCGTGTATCCGAATAGCGTAAATGGTGACCAAATCCGCATATGGTGTTATGGCTTTCTTGCATGACTGTGATTTTGTATACTTGTGTGAAAGTACTGTAGGTATCGCTTGCGGAAACCCATTGCATACACTCGGTCGATTTTTTCAACTGCCAGTGTTACAGAGAAAGTAGTCAATAATCGAACATCGTCAGCGTCCAAATCAAAACAGCACGTCTTAGTATTAGTTAAGCTCTATTGTTTGAATGAGTCAAGGTCTCGGTTATTTTTCAGCTTTGTGAAAATTACACATGCGAGCGTCACTCTTGTCGAAAACTTGGTCAAATTCGTACCGCAAAAAATCGCAATTCTCTTCGTTCTCGCTATTTGATACTTAATGTAATGTTTCTCTAACATTTGAATTTCTTCTAATTTTTTATATTTCTTTTATTTCTTCATTCTTTGCTTCATATTTCTTCCATTTCGATACATTCTGTATTCTGCCTCCTGTTGTAATTTGGCATACTATGTCTTTGACACAAAAAGAAAGGATCGAAATCCTTATTCTGCGAGGATGCGGCGATAAAAAAAGAACATACGAACAAGTCGTCCGCCAATTTAATGATACCCATCCTGATCGTCTACCTATTTGCAAATCAACTGTTTGTAAGACTGTTTCTCGGTTTCAAGATACTGGCTCTGTCAATGATCGACCAAAATCAGGAAGACCAAAAACGTCCACGAACGAAGACAACAGTTTAGCGGTCTGTGCAAGTGTCGTTGAGGACGTCCATACTTCGGTAAGAAAGATTGCGCAAGCCACTGGTATCGGCAAATCGTCTGTCCATGAAATATTAAAAGCAAATAAGTTCCATCCATATAAAATAAAATATGTACAAGAACTTTCGGAAGATGACTTCGATCGGAGATTAGAATTTTGTGAGGAAATGATGAGACGTTGTGACGAAAATGAATTATTTCCTTTCTGGATATGCTTCTCTGATGAAGCTACGTTTCAGTTGAGTGGAGAAGTTAATAGGCACAACCTACGATATTGGTCGGACGAAAATCCTCATTGGATGAGAGATACTCACACACAACATCCACAGAAAATCAATGTTTGGGCTGGCATTTTGTGCAATCAAATTGTTGGGCCTTTCTTCGTTGAAGAGAATTTCACGGCTGAAAGGTACTGTAATTTGTTAAATAACCAGATTATACCGGCAATACGAAATATTGCTGGTATAGCGTTTGATAATGTCTGGTTTCAACAGGATGGAGCTCCTTGTCATTTTGGTTTGATTGTACGCAATCTATTAAATAATATTTTCCCCCGACGTTGGATTGGTAGGAGGGGTTCGATCGAGTGGCCACCGAGGTCACCTGATCTAACTCCTCTGGACTATTTTTACTGGGGTTTCTTGAAGAACAAGGTCTACGAAACGAAACCAAAAGACATTGATGAGTTGAAAGAAAAAATAATTCAAGGTTCTAATACAGTATCTCAAGAAATGCTGCAAAAAGTTTATGATAACTTCTATGCACGATTGGGATATTGTCAAGTTGCTGAAGGACTTCAATTCGAACATCTTATAAATTAGTGGGCATAGACATGTTAAAAATCCAGTAAAGAAAATAGAAGCGAAGGAAAATTTAAACTTTAAAATAGAAAAAAAATTAAAAAAATAAAAAAAAAACAAATAAAAGGTAAAAACAAAAAAAAAATATACAAAAATAAAAAAAAAAGATTCTCAAAATCGTCTACCTCCTCGCGGTAAGAATCGGTGAACTTTGAAATATTTAAAGGCAAAAGACGTCATTTAAAATTTTGGAAACGTGGTCCGCTATTCCAGGTACGTGGTTCGCTGATTGCAGCTCCATCTGTTAACAAAAATAATTATAATAGGTAAAATTTACGTAACTTTTTCTGAAGAAGAGAAATCTGCAATAAAATTTGGGAGTTCCCATTTAAAATTTTTAAGTTTCCCCCTCCATCACCCCCAGCCTGTGGGGGTGGGGGGTCGTGTTAGGTGTCACTGGATAGCTCTCTTGAAACCATTAAATACGTGTGTTTTTACTTTTTTGATCCGTTGTGTTTTTCGCGAGATTTTTAAAACTTTTTAGAATAATTTTTTAATTTCGTTGATTACAGCGCCATCTGTCAACAAAAACAATTATAATGGTAGGCAAAATTTACGTAACTTTTTCTGAGGAAGCAAAATCTGCAATAAAAATTGGGGGTTCCCATTTAAAATTTTTAAGTTACCCCCTCTATCACCCCCAGCGGGTGGGGGTGGGGGGTTGTGTTAGGTGTCACTGGATAGCTCTCTTGAAACCATTGAATACGTGTATTTTTACTTTTACGATTCGATGTCGATTTTCCGAGATATTTGAGTGTTTCCATACTTTTCGGACACCCTGTATATCATTTGTGTTCATTATAGATTTCAGCATAGAATATGAATATTAATAATAGAAATCCGGATATAAAATGTCGGCATGCTTCAAATAAAATACGAACAATGCTGGGCATTTATGGTTTAATATTTTCTTTTATGGTCTCAAGCCTGCTGTTTCTACGAACTTTCACATTATTTGCTCTTTTCGTCTAATGTATGAAATAATTCAAAACGAATTATGTTTCGAAAAAAATATTACAATTCATAGGGAATAGGTGTAGTCAAACAAGGGATTACTTTGCTTGCTACTCATACGCACTGTACTAATTATTACTCTTGAAATCCTTATTACTAACAGACTACTAATGAGGAAGTGAAAAGGTCGAAGCTAGTTGAATAGTAAAGATTGATCCTAACAAAGAGTAAAGAACTACTAATTCATTAGTCGAATTTTATTAATTTCAAGTTAGTTATATATATTTTTAATATCTTATTACTAAAAAATTTAGTTCAATGTCATTAATAGATTATTAGTTTCTTTTCTCTTTATTAAGAGTAATGCATTGTACGTTATTATATTCCTTCGTTAGTAGTTCGCAGTAATTCAAATTCAGAGAGTACAAAATAGTATTTTTCGTCCCTAGGGCGCAAAATGACATTTTGCGCCCCGAGAGTGATCGGCGCGCCCGAGGGCTGGCGAAGCCAGCCCGATGGTAGCGCGATCACCCGAGGGTGCAAAACGTTGCGCCCGTGGTTCGAACGTTATTTTTTGTCGCAGTAGTAGCCGCAAAATGCCGTGCCGGAACCCCCCCCCCCCTTCTCTGCAATTAAAAAAATGATTACACACAACATATAATAAGTGGTAGCAAAATAGTTCATAGTATAATTAGGCGAAGGACAGTGGATTGGGGCAGGAAAGGGGGGGGGTTCGGGGGGGCGAAGCCCCTCCGACATAAATGAAATTCTGATTTTTAAGAAAAAAAAAATGAAAAACCGGCGAAGGACGAACGATTGATAACTTTATTGAATAACACAATTACAATTTGTTTAATTGTATATTTATATATTTCTAAGAAAAGTTTTGTTTATTATTTTGACCAAACAAAAGATAATTTATTCGGAAAATCATATACTAATTATTTAAGCAATAAATAATACTGAATTATTATTATTTTTATATTTCCACTCAATTGTTTTCTAAACAAAACAAAATAATATTTATTTATTTTTGGATAACTAAGACTGCTTATTTTGAATTTATTTACTTCTTTTTATCTTTTATTTGTTTACATCGTTATCGAATGAACAGAAAAAACTGTATTGTTATTATTAATTTAACAAATATAACTTATTTTTTATTTATATCGTTGAACTGAAACGTGAAATTAAAATTGTTATTCACTTTTGATTGATTTACTTCTTTTTTGGATCTTTTGTTTTTGATACATTCGTTGTCGCTGTCGTCGGATGAAATATGCGATGGTGATGCCGTGTCGATTGCATGTACTATACGATCGGTAAGTTTACGTTTATTTTTTACAGATTCCTCCACGTAGCCTTCAGCCACACTTGCCGATTTCCAACCCCCGTGTCGTTTTAGGGCGGAGGTATTTGCTCCTGCATCAGCAAGTATAGTGGCGGAAGTTCTACGAAAACTGTGCCCTGTGTACAGTGAAGGATCTGGCAAATTTAAAAATGCTATACCTCTCTTATTGTACCATGCCTATGATCAGAGATTTTCCTCCTCTCCTTTTCTATAAACAAAAGAAAATTCAGCAATGCGATTAATATGTTTTTCCGCTCCCCCCAATTTTGCGCCCTCGCGGGTGCGAAATCGCATTTTGCGCCCTGAAAACGGGGCGCAAAATCGCATTTTGCGGCCTACTGCGACAAAAATATACTTTCTTAGTAGTGTACAGGAAAATGTATGTATTAAAATTTTCAGAACATTTGTGTTGTACAGATCAAGTATATTTTTCCGCAATACCAATTTGTCTTCAATGCGGAAAGGAATAAACTTTAATTTTATTATTAATTTTTAATTCTTGTTTGTCAACACCGGACAAAATTTGTAGTACATTTTGCATAAAACTCGGAAAAAGGGCATCGAAAAATTTAGTAATCGATACTGCAGAAATTACAAGATTTACTATTTTTAGTATTGTGATATGAAGACATATGGCAGATTGTGTACTTAACGTTTGTATTAGTGTATAAAATTTCAATTTTTCCATTGTTGTTACAAAAATGCTTTGTAATCGTACCGTTGTGCTAGAAGTAACGCGCGTTTTATAGGGGTTTTACATAGTATTTTACATAGAAGATTGTATTTAGTATCTAGAGTTCGAATTTTGAAATATTGATTTTTTTGGTCAATTCCTACATTATTCCATAACACTTTAGAATATTCTCGTAGGGGGTAACCAGTTTCATATTCAAAGAAAAACTTTATTATGGAATTTGTTAGTCTTTTGAGTTGTGTAAAAAACGTTGTCATATTTCTGCCCTAATCCCGGACTCCAGAATTCTAAAGCTGAAACAATTAAAAAAAATATAAAATTAAAAAATATTAACCGTACAGTAAACAACAAAAAAAAAACAAATAGGTGCATATTTAAAAATGCAATCTAACAAAATCTAAAAGAGCTAATTCTAACGCCAGGACAACGAATTGCAAACCCCACAGATAAAATGATACATGGCTCTTTAATAGTACTTTTCTAAATAACTTACTTAATAAAATACTTAAATAAAACTTTATTTTACGTCCGTAATACGAAAAGTACTATTAAAGAGCCCTGGATGTATCATTTTATGTGTGGCGTTCGCAATTCGCTGTCATAGTATTAGTATTAGATCTTTTAGGTTTTTTGGATCCCATTTTCAAATATTCACCTATTTGTTTGTATTTTATTTTTTGTTTACTCTACGGCAAATACTTAATACGAACAATATTTTTCATCCGAGCGAGTGTATAATTCGAATATGTGCCCCACATTTGAAACTGGGATAGGTCGGGAACTACTGTCTCAGCCATGTCATTTTCGGGGGCATAAAATGCGATTTTGCGACCGGGATGTCAAAAAAAAACGTTTTAAGGTTTGTTTATTCCTGAGGGTAAATACTATCGAAAAATATAAGAAAATTAATTTTTTGGTCTGTTTTCCCTCTTTAAATCCACAAACGTGGGTATTCAGACGAGTGCTGGAGTGTCGGTATAATTGGTAAATATTCTGGAGGCAGCATGTCGCCGTCAACTGCAAGGTGATGATTGCTCACACGTTTTATCAATACACACGTACACTCGCGTGCGTATATTGTGAAAAAAAAAGTTGTGCTTAAGAGGCGATGTCGTACTTATCATTTTAGAAAGTAAGAGTGACGTCTTGTAGGATTGACGTTGCACGCGCGCATTATCTCGAGAAGATACGTAAAACTCTGCATATGCAACTCCCACTCCATGACGTCTCAGTGATCGCGCACTGACACCCACGCACCCGTTATTCCGCCACGCGACAGACTTGAAAAATTGTTTCGCTCAAGCCGGCAAAATGCATATAGGCGGATTGGGAAATAAATTATTGTAAAAAATTACGATAAAATCAAATTAATTTATAAATATTCATTTGTTACGTAACACATGCGCCTTTTGAATTTCTTGCAGTGATTCAGTCCTGAAGAATGTTTGTTTTGCACCAGGTCCTTCCTCGATATTTTCTTATCGGGATTTATAAGTATCTGCAGATTTTTTTATATAAAGTTCAGTGGCTTAATATACAGAAAAAATCGTTCCCGTGTAGAGTAACTAGAGCAACGGAAATCCCTGGATGCTGATTTTCAAATTATGACGCCGAAACTAGCAGCACACTGAAAAAAATTTCCTAATTTCAAGTAAATATTTACTTGAATAGTCGCACCAAAATATATACTTATAATAGATAAATAATTTTTGTTAATTCAACTAAATATTCATTTGATTTTATCCAGCAAATAAATATTTATTTAAATTAAGAAAATATTTCCTTATATTAAGTAAATATTTTGTTGCGACTATTCAAGTAAATATTTACTTGAAATTAGGATTTTTTTTAGTGCAGATTCGAAAAAGCAATGGTTCTCAACTTAAGGTGGTTAGACCCCGCGAAATCGTATGTTGGGGGAAATTATTTAATATCGTTTCCAAAAATATAATTTTCATTACGAATAATATTGTTGAAAAGAGAAAGCATTATTCTTCTTGTAAGAAAATGTAAACATGCAAAAATAATTTGTTAAATGATTTTTTTTTAATGACGCAAATTTTTTTCTTGTCGCCTGTCAACAATTTTTTTAAACTGAATAGATTTTAAAAAATAACAAGATTCTCTACAACTTGACCGAACGGATTTTTCCAAATTCTTTGCCTAATTACTAAAATTATCCAGAAATCGTATAAAGTAATAGTTTTTTTTAATGAAATAGAGATATTTGCACGGGTATTTGCACGGGTATTTGCCGTCAGCTTCAGAAAATATATAAAAATAGTACGGTCAAGTTGTAGAGAATCTTTTCATAAAAAAATAAGCCGTCATTCGTTAAAATCTATTCAGTTTAAACAAATTTTTGACAGACGATAAGAAAAAAATTTGCGTCATTAAAAAAAAGTCATTTAACAAATTATTTTTGCATGTTTAAATTCTGTTCCAAGAAGAATATTGCCGTCTCTTTTCAACAATATCATTCGTAATGAAAATTACATTTTTGAAAATATTAAATTAAATATTTTTCTTCAAAGTACGATATTCCGGGGTCTAACCACCTTAAACGTAAAAATACCCTTTAGAAGATTTAAACTTCGCGATTCAATCCTACTTTTTTTCTGCAGCTTCCATACAGATTCAGAAGTAATTTTCAAATCGTAGACAAATTTAACAAATTGTGTTGTTAACTATTGCTTATAAAATATTTAAGCAATTAACGCACAAAAAGTCTCTGCAGAGGACTCAGCCTGCGCGTTTCAATCCCAGTTTTCTTCTGAAGATTTCTGATTCACGAAACTATTTGCAAATTTGCATGACCTAACCAATTAACAACAGCCGAATTTTCATGAAAATAACTCAATTTTCTCAAGTTTGTTTGTGGTTAACAATACATTTTTAATCAGAAAAGGCAAATTCAACATTTGTTTGTGTTTATAAACATATTAAAACAACAACAAGGTAAAAAACTGAGCTAATATTGTTTAATACTCGAGAAACATAAACAAAAGAATTGAAGCAGGTAACACACTAGTGCCATCTATGACTGAAAGGGTTATAACCCTTTGAAATCTGTACGTAGTAGTAATATTATTTATTCGAACTATTTAATATCTGACATATAAATTCCGTGCTCCAATTTGTTGACTAACAGTCATAACATAACCTTGAAATTAGTTTTGGTTTACATACTAAAAATTCATGACTTCTTCGAAAGAGCGATTATAAATTCTACATTAAAATCGCATTATATATATCTTAACCTTGACATTTTAGTTGTCTCTTCTGTTTTTTATCTTATACAAACTCTGCATAGTAGATTAACCATCGTTAGCAATTTTATGAACACATCACGACTCGTTATGATTCAGTCAGCTCTTAAATGAAACATAATACAATGTTAATGAATAAATTAGACAAAGTATTTCAGGGTCAGAAACGTGACATAAAAATGACGGAATTTTCGAAGTTTTAATAATAAGGGTTACAGAGGTTTTAACCCTTGGGCGGTTAAAACTGTTACGTAACCGGCAAGCCGGGTCCATTGGACTCTGTAGAATTTAGAGTGTTTTATAAATTAAAAATACGATATAAAAATGATGATTAATTTGTTAACTTTAAACAAATTTCAATAAATTGAATGCCAGTTAAACATTTTTAAAAATGAATGGATTTTAACGATTGATGGCTTATTTTTTCAAGAAAAAGATTCTCTACAACTTTACCCAACGAATTTTTTCACAATTTGTACCTGATCACTAAAATTATTCAGAAGTTGTAACAAGTAATATTTTTTAAAAATAAATAGAGATGTTTGATCTTCAAAAATTTACAAAAATCGTGCGGTAAACTAGTAGAGAATCTTTTTCTTGAAAAAATAAGCCGTCCCTCGTTGAAATCCATTTACTTTTACAAAATTCTTAACTGACGAAAAGCAAAAAAAAAAACTCAAGAAAATTTGAGTCACTAATACCACTTGTTTAAGAAATGATTTTTACAGCTTTCAACTTTGCTTAAAAACATTAATGCTTTCTCTCATCAAGATTATCATTAAAATGTAGTTCATAGTATGTTGTTGATTTACTTTTTTTAAAGAGTGTTTTGTTTGTTTTCTTTGGTTGCTGGAACCAAAAGTATTGTTCAAAATAAATACTGCGGTTCCTAATAACTCAACCAAACGTATGGTTGTGTGCTTCAACGAGATTGGTTAAAACGTTGATTGCTGATTTCGAAACAATTTGATTTATTTATCTTGTGTTTGCATACATAATATCGGATGTTGGCTCGCTCTGTTCAAATGATATTCGAAATACTAATAATTCCTAAAGAATACCATTATTTGTGCGGTCGTATATTGTTGCAACTAAACGAATTTGGTTATCACAAGCTAACCGATTTGTTCCAACCTCCAAAACATTTGATTCTGATTATTAAAATTATTTACTAATTCCAACCAACTCCAGCTGACTCCAACATCATTATGATGAGAAAAGGAAATTTCCGAATTTCGTTTTTAAATTATTAACAAACTTTTTTATTTTGTATAAAATTATTCGTTCGTTTACCGATTTTTAATAGTTTCCATAAAATCAGAACAATTTCATCAAAGGAACTATGTAATATTGCTGGCATACTTTAGATTTTATGAGGTATTTGAGATACGTAATTTAAAGTAATTAAACTTGAATTGAAACTCTGTTTTCGATATACTTATAATATGTTCGGAATATTTAATTGCATTTTTTGTATTTATAAATACAGTACTATTTTTATATACCATATACTATTCTATAATATCATGAAACTAAAGAAGTACTGTGATCACAAATTAATAGTTTCGTAATGAATTATTATTCTGCCAGAAATGACAGACAGATCTCCTTTGTATAGAATGTGACGCAACTACTGTATATGAGGGCTTCTAGTGCTCAGGATAATGAACAAATTTTTTCATTTTGAAAGCATTATATACTGCAAATGAATTTTGATGCGAATATTGAAATCCGGGTAGTTGTCCGGGAATTTCAATCAATCAAACAGCCCATAATTAAATAGCTTTTTATTACCTTTTGCAGGCGTTAACCTTTATTGGTTTGTAAATCAGTTTACTGGTTCAAAAGATATTAACCATAAAATATAAAGTGAAAATAACGATTTTGGAAATTCAAGCTGGCAGATAATTCCACTCTTAGAATGAAGATTTTCCTAAATTATTTCCTTGAAACTGGTTTCAAAAATGTATATAGATTTTTTATATCATTGATATAGTATCAAGTCAGATTGTAACAATTTATGGCAGCAAATCCAATACGATAAACATTTTAGGTTTTCTTTATTTAATAAATGTAATTACACTCTCATGAACTACAAAATCAGTAATTACAAAATATGCAGTCCTAACATACTTTAAAAAATATTGTAATGTTTTATTATTTACTAATATCCTCATAATATGTGATGTCAAAACATACTGTAGACATTTTTTAGCTCATTTTTCTGTCAACTTTGAAAATAATTCTCAATTATTTTCTTTGACATTCATTAAGTGTCTGTACGTCTTAAATAGAATTACCATAAGGAAGTTCTCTCGGTAATAGAATTCGAAAACTGATCTTGACCGATTTGGTATTCGTTTTCATAAAAATATAAGGAATATGGAGTTAACATTTTAGTGGCCTATGGTACTTGTGAGAAAAGTTATCAGAGATTATATTTTTTTTTATTTAACAAACCATTTTTTCAAAATTTTGGGTTTATTTCCTTTATGCGCATATGGTGATGTATGTGATACACATATATTACTAAAAATGATACGTGCTGAATATTTTCTAAACATGTAGAGTCCAGAATATTTACCGGTCAGAGCTGTCAGAGACAAAATTAATTATTGAGGCATTCGCGGTATTTTATGAGTCAGCCGACGTTGTTGCTAAAATTGCGTTATACTCTTTGGTTAGGTTGTTTGGTACGTATTCGCTTATTTGACTAGCAACGTTAAGAGAACTCACTTAATAGAACCCGAATTATTGAAAAATTGATTCAGACATTTTTAATTTACAGTATGCATAGTTCTGTAGTTAATTCCTACCTAATCGGTATCCAGACATATTTTGCTTCACAAACACAAAAATGTCAGAAAATAAGACACTCGTTTTTCTAGCACAAATACCATAATTTACCATTCTTGTTTTCTAAAGGATCGAAATAAAAAAACCTATATTCCTTGAGTAATAAACTGTATGGGGAAGTGGCTAAAAATAAGATGAGATATTTTCACTTTTATGGAATTAAGGCATTGTCATGAAACACTTTGTACGACAAGGGAGAGAAAGTGTTACTTTCTGTTCAAGAAATGTGATACATTAGACACCAATGTCAAAGACATTCATAACAAGGAGAAAAAATATTATAAATTTCATCTTTCAACGCTGTGAACTTTGGTTTCGAAGTAGACTCTTGCGGCTTAGCCTGCTACTATTTTACCTAGCAATTTCCTTATCTTTAAGTAATTAACCAGTCAAGAAAGTAAATCCACAATACACGTGTAAAACATTTTATTGCCTGACAACTTTCTTGCGAAATGAGAAAAGTTAATATTTCATTGTGTCAGACGGAAGCTTGACTCGAATTGCAGCGTGATTATTGCACCGCGATCGCGAAAGATGGGATGTCTCTTTCGGTTTGACTTGTACCTAACCTAGGTACATTTCATTAAGATCGTCTCACCGTGAAACTTTATTCTAGGAGCGAATCTAGCAGCGAAACCGACCTAGGGAATGTATCCGACGACAGTCAGAGGCTCGACGATGAGGACGAAGATTATGCGCGGCAGTATTTTGGTGACAACTCGCAACCAACGGTTAAAAAACAATTCAGTCATTTCGACGATGAAACGCCGTTTTAGCTGATTACGTAAAAATCTGGAAAAAATACGATGTGAAAATTTAAAGGTGATGAAATAAATTATTTGATACATTTTTTGCGTTAGTTTTAATGCATCTGGGATTGAAATAAGTACTTTTTGACTAAACTTAAAACTGAGAAAAATGCCTTATAAACAAATATTTGTATCCTGGAATTTTCGTTCGAGGACACCGATACATATTACAAAAATACGGAGATTTCAAAAAGATATAGGTTATGTTTCTACATGATTGGCAAAATCTGCATGTATTTTTATTTGTTCTTATAGTCATGCATTTTTGTATACTCTCGATTTAAACCTGAAAAAGTTTCAGTTTTTTTTGTTGCTCGATTTTGCTGTTTTTCTGCCTAGCATGTCACATACGGGCGTCGAGGCACTCTCTGATGACAATAAACTGCATGACAATAATTAAAATGTATCAGTAAACTAATATTGGAATTGATACGTTTATATCTGATTTATTTATAAAATATACGACAGTGTTGGTAAAAATAGAACTAGTATGTCGACTTTTTCGCCGTTTTTATTTGTTACACTGTAAAACATTAAATGCACTCGAAACAGTTTCCGCTTCGTCGTAAAATTTGCTATCAGCATCATTTGGCAACAAATAATTAAAAAACACTTAATAACCGACCATTTGCCGTCATAAATTTTGGATATCATCATTAAAATTAATTAAAATGGATCATTTTATTTTTAAACTATATTTTATTGTTTATAGTACTTATGTTAACGATATTGGTTTATACTGCAAAGCATAATAAAATATATAGAAATAAATAAAATATACAGAAACCCTGCTGAGCCTCGCCAATTTTCTGTACTTTTTTGTTGGCAGTAAAGTCGCTTATTATTATTATTATATATTTTTTTGTAAGATGCCTCGTATCATAAATAATAAATTCCATTTCTCTAAGTGCAGTAGGTTTTTCGTAAGTTAATTATTAGTTATTTATTAGAATTAATCATATTTTTTTAAATCAAAATTATATTTTCATGGCATTGTAGAAAGTATTTTGAAACTTCTAGATTACAGAAACCATACATCATCGATGTTATATCTAAAAAGAATCATTTTGATTAAATACTAAACAGTAATATTATATTAATATAACAATTACTAATTTTGTGTGGGTGTATAATTTTTTTGCAGTCACAGAGAGGTTTTTAATTTGTTTATTCTTCGAAGTTCATATTAAGATTGGTCCTGCGACGGATATTCACAAGAACATCTGGAACTTGTGAACAAATAAATCGAAAATCTATGCAAATTTGTTTTTTGTTATATTTTTTTTTTTAGTTCCAAAATGTTGTTCGAAAATAATTTAGCATTTTATTCATTTCTGCAAAGGAAAGATCGCTATCTGGGAAGGTTTAAAAGTACTGCAATTTGCTGTCACCTGGAGCCAAATAATATTTACAAAAATGACAGATTATTTCTTTATTTAAACTTGGTATTCTAACATTTTTATAAAATACTATTGCTTTCATTGGAGCTTAAACGTATTTTAATTGATGAACTGATAAATCTTAAAATAATTTCTCTGACTAGTCTTTTGACTAATTGAAATGAAAACTAACTACACAACTTAAAAATAAAAATATAAATAACAAAAAAATTGTTTCCTGTCTTTCCTGTTTTATATCGCCTATTATTTAAAAAAATTATTCGAGTAAAAGTGGAGCCTTAAATTAATAAACTAATTGCACATTTTTTAATAATAAATAATAGTATAATATCCGTATAAACACCATGAAAGTATGGACTTTCATCTAAAACGTTTGTTAGACTTTTTTTTATATAGACAATTAAAACTGAGTAACACAATTTTTATTCTGAACCCTATCGGATTTAGCAATTTTTCACATGTTTGGTCAACTAAACCGAAACCTTCCTAAAAAGTCGAATAACCAATATAACCAAAGAATTTTTCAATATGAAAAAGCAAAATTTTCTTTTTTCAACTCCATGCGCAAAATTCAATTTCGCACACTGTTTTTAATGCGCGAAGTAGCTGACAAATCACCTACTTCGCACAGACACTTGTATCGTAATGTATTTCTTAAACCTGTTAATAACTATTATTACAAATAAATCTAATATTTTTGCAAAATAAAAATCTGCCTCGGAATTTCTATTCAGTTTAGTAAATTTTTAAATAAAATGCTTTTCTGTGTTCTCGCATTGCAATCGAATTATATAAATCGTGATTTAATCACGTGACTAGTTGTTGCTGGGAAACTTTGCCAAATAAGGAAATAACTCTAAAATAGGTTTCTTAACTCAGATTGTAGGTATTCGATGCAAAAACTGACAAAACGAAATTATACAATTGCGTGTAATTGCTGCGTTTAAAGGATCAACAACTATAAATTACGGTATTATCAATAAATCTAATAAGCGTTCAGACATAAAAATTACTGTGTGTATAGTTATATGAATTTGTATATTAGTGCCAGTATCATAGAGATTAATCTGAATATTTTGCTGCGGAGTGAAATATTTATAGGTTAATAAATAATTTTTAGAGAAAACTATCGATAGTCGATAAGAATTCTGAGTCAGCGTTATACTGATGCATTGCTCTCCCAGTATACTCGTATGAATCATACAGACAGATTTTCCAGCGGATCGTGTATCTAGTAAGTTTAATCATTCATTTCATTACGACTTTTCGGTGGATGAATAAAAAGTACGACATGATCCTCTGTGAAATTCGACTTATCCGATTTGTTATCTTATATTTATTACTACGAAACTAGCAAAAGAAAGTTTTCTATCTAAATTTGTTTCTAAATTGTGTTTCCATTAATGCTAATAAGCGGTAATGATTTTAATCCTTGGTAGAAATCGAAATCGTGTTTTCCATGCCTATGGTTAGTAGCATATACTACAATAGTTGACACATTAGTTTAAAGATAATACGGGATCAATATATAAAAACTGGAGTGAGAAGAGATATGTTATTAAAAGTGAACTAGTAAATTAAAAGTATTTTAAGGATGCCCTATTTTAACTGGTTAGAAATCAATTCATGTCGTTAGTCTTCCTATAAATAATTTTGTATTATGAACAATATTTAAATAAAACCACTTTCAGATCATGGATTTTTAATTATTTTATTTCAATTTAATTATTTCTTATCTGCTTTTCATTTTAATTAACCGAAACGAAATTGTTAATAAAAATACATTTGGAACATATATATTGTGTTTACAAGAAGTGTTTGAAAGTTTTATTTACTGAAGTCTTACCTTTTCACCATATGTTGAAATACTAGATCATGCCGGTTTTTTTCGAATTAGCTACCATTTAAATGATTAATATTATATTTAATAGCCTCGATTTAGATAACAGGTCGTATTTTACAAGTATGAAGCTGTTATTTACATATTTTGCTGTTTACAATATTAAATTGTACTACTTTAAATGCTAATTTCTGCTATTTCTTACAAGATAGC
This sequence comes from Trichopria drosophilae, assembly GCA_030407085.1. Lineage (NCBI taxonomy): Eukaryota > Metazoa > Arthropoda > Insecta > Hymenoptera > Diapriidae > Trichopria > Trichopria drosophilae. The sequence goes on from CM059583.1 coordinate 55,806,719, forward strand.
CTATCTGAATGCACTGCAGGTTTTAAACACTATTACTACTTATAGAACGTTAAAATTGATCCTGAAAGCAGCAGTGCATTTGTCAACAGTACCATGAGAGAAATCAATAGAGAATTTTACTATTTTTACTAGATCTTCGAGGACAAACCTATAAAATTTACATATAGCTCTAACTACAGGACTTACTAATTTTTATTAGCAAATGTTTTTGTTTGTTCTTAATAAGACTTTTCCTGATACATAATAGGATAAATTAATCAAACATTGGCGTGTCTTATATATGTATGTATAATAGCATATATAGGCTCTCGTTAGTTAGTAAGTCGTACAGTTAGAGCTACAAAATTTCATATAAATCTGGTGAGGGGGAATTTTTAGACGGACTGTTACTACTTAAGGTATCCAAACATTGAAATCACTTTTGACCTAAAGTAAGAATGATTGGAAATTCATTTTAAACATATATGCAAAATCTGTCAAAGTTATGAGTTATTAATACGCTTGTCAGTACATTTTTCTTTAAGAGCGATACAAAGTTGAAAGTAATTGTAAATTTAATAAACTTTTTCGACTTTTTCTTTGTCTATTGTTGATAACATAATCAAAGTAATTTCTTAGATGGTTGAAAAATGCGTTTTAATTTCAAGTATTGTAGAGAAGTATATTTTAATTCATCATTGTTTAACTATTCTACTGTGATTTCTGCTCTTACAATCCTTACATAACAATTGCCAAATTTTTGTTCAGAAAAGAGGTTCAAATAGTTAAAAATGAGTCAATAATAATCTCTTACATTAATATTAATTTTTACAACGTTACCGGTTCGAAATGGCTAAATTCTTTTAAAAACTCAGTGGTGTATACTAAGTGTGCAACAGCAAACAACGCGGTTGTTCCTTCCGCAATGGCGATTCAGATTGATCGCGTCAATTGTGGCAACACGCAATAATTAATGGCACTTCACGAAAGCAACTTCAGTCGAGGTTTCTAATTTATGCCAACCCTTTGTAATAATCGATTTTTCTCCTGTGGCAACGGAGTTTATCTCGGAAATTGATCGTCTTGCAAACTCTCGACTTCACATATACTAATCACGAAATTAGTGCAGAAAAAATTAGACGAGCGGATTAATCACGACATAGATTTCCCAAGCGACTCTCTGTTTCGCCACGCATACTGCTTAACAAATCAAAGATGGAAGGAAACTTCCGCATTAAACTACCACATGACAAGGAAAATGTCTCAATGCCGTAAAAATCCTTTTTTACCAACGTTGTCGCTCTGGTAGAAAGTTCATTTCATTAAGTTTCATTTTTTATTCGCCTCGGCTCTATATCAAGATGACAAGAGCCGCGTAATGAGATAAACTTTAACCCCAAAGATTATTTACGGAATTACGCGGCTAATAATAAAGCAAAAAGGACATTAATAGTAATGCCGATTATTTATCGCGACTTATATAAGATGGCACATGTGCGCTTCACGCTCAATCTGAGGTAACCGTTTTGATGTAATCAGTTTTACGACTCGACGTAGGTAAAATAATGCGATTTTCATTCGATCGGCCATATAGCCAACGGGGATAGAAATATTCCTATATATGTACAGATAATGTCTATTATAACTATTTTTTACGAGACAAGGAAAAGTCGAACACTGCGTAACCAAATTAGACTTCCTCGGCGTCTAATTATCTTCAAGAATTTGGTTAATTTTTCTTCCGATATGGAGCATTTCCTGAATTATAATTGGAATGTGCGAAAGTGAAATAGATTTTTAATTTACATTCAAAACACGTCACTACTTTTCTATGCTACAAAGGCTTGTGAAACCTTGTGTGAAGAAATTCCCGACATTTAATCATACTTTTTACGACAATAAAGCGTCGAATTAATTCTCTGCAGAAACTATTTCAGGATGTAAAATTAGAAAAAATTCATGGCTATGTACTACCCTTGATTAAAATCCCACTAGCGTTATCTGTATATCATAATAAAATATTAAAAAATGGTTTTAACTTTTATTTCTTAGGGAACTAAAACGCCAATATTTTTAGGTTATGCTTTTAATAAGCAAAGATTTATAAGTCATTAGAATGCATTTTGAAATGGATTCTACTAGTAATGGCTGATGTCGGACTAAAGAAAAGTGCAACCTGTGTAATGATAATTTATGGCTTGTAAAATATCCAAAGAATTACAATGGACGTAAAAGTTGCAAAATGCTTGTGCGTATGACCACATCCTCTGTGTAAAACGTTAGGAGCGTACTTTACAATTGATTTTACAATTTACCATGAAAGAAATTCTGTTCACACAAAATGTCATGTGATCAATTTAGATTACGGTTATGGACATATCCACAGAGATTTATAATTTTAATGTAATTTCAATAGTAAATTTACTGTTAATTAGAACTCTTCTTTGAAATAAGGGGTGTACCTCAAAATCTCTGTTTTTTAGAAATGTCTGTTTTTTTAATTGTCTGGTTTTTGAAGTGGCAGTTTTGTGATTTGTCGGGTTTGGTTTTTGAACTGTCTGCTTTATGATTTGTTTTTGCGGTGCACCCAAATTAAGTTTCTTACCATTGCCAGTGCTTTTTTAGTTCCCAAAGTAACAATTTTAAGCTTGCATTTAAATTCTAGTAGTTCAAAATTTTCCATTGATATGGAATGACAATGAAGAAGTTGTTATTTACTTTTTTTAATTATTAAGAATGACGGATTCAATAAATAATTGTGGAAGAAATAAAAATCGACATTTGATATCTTCAAAATTGTGGAAGAAATAAAAATCGACATTTGATATCTTCAAAATTGTAAAAAATAGATAAAAGTATATATTCTTTAAAACTAAGACAGATGAATTTTACTATTACGTGCCAAAACAAACAAGTGAGATACAATCATTTAGAAGAATATTACTAATTGTTTAAGTAAATATAAGTTATTAAATAAATTAGTCAAATACCTGTTTTACGTATTTTGCATTACATTCGAATTGGACATATTTTAACATTGTTTTATTAAAAAAACACTTTTGCAAGAAATAGCATTTTTTATTTTTCTTAATCGATGTAAAATTAGACTTGAAGGGAGCCGAGAATAAAATCTTGAAAATTAATAAGGTATTGCAAGCTCCCTTATATACCATATTGAAACTCATTTCTTTGGCGGGAGTGAAATGAATCACTGCGGCGACTAGGGGCAATCCGAGTAACTACATCGCGTGTGTTCTTTGAACGGTTCTTTCTCGCAGATCTTGATTCGATGAATTCAAATCGTCAATTTTTATAATACTAAATACTAAGTACTAGTAGCATATATTAAAATAAATTTACAGTTTTTAATTAGTATAATCAATGCGTATGACTTCTTTCTTAGTCGTGATTGGAAATTTATTTAGTATATTATTATAAATGTATTATTCCATTGTTGTGTTACTATTTGAAATTTAAAAACTCTACTAATTCAGATTTACAGACACAATGAATATAAAAATTGAGACATCTATTCTCCAATGGTAATCTTGTATACATATTTGCAATTGTAAAAAAGTATATACTCTGCAAGGAAAATTTCCGTTACTTTGACTGGAAGTCGTTAACTATTACCCGATATGGGATTATTTCCGTATCAAAGGAAATTTTCAAGGCAATTAAGGAAGTTTTCGTTATGGCAATCTTCTACAATACATGTGCAAAATTATATAAATTGTTCATATCTGCAGTTTTCGCGCATTTACGTTGAACAAATTTCACGAAAAAATGATACTGAAAAAGCATATCAACTAAATATGAATGACTTTTTTTGACGCTAGGTGGCACTGAAACCCCAAAAATAAAGTCGCGTCTAGGTTCGTTGAAGTATTGGTTTGAGGGTTGACAATCATGCAGAAATCTGTGTTAGCCTTTATATCCGCTCGTAACTAAATATTGAGTGGTTTCATTTTTGGAGTGTTATGCCATCTAGCGCTCATCCAAGAAACTGCATTGAACGGGAATTTCCAATGTATTCTTACATTGTCTTAAAAATGCGAAACGCAATTTCTTTCATACTTGAAGCGTATAAAACTAAAGAAATCAAATATGGCACTTGTGCGTTTATATTTTTTTGGATTTTGGTAATCGAATTTTGATTACTTCGCAGATACTGATATAAGGCATTAATTGGTAGAGTATAACTCGTGCAAGATTCTTGGCAAGTTCACGTGTGCGCATCGGAGATAAAAAAGCAAGTCCGTTGAAGGCGTTAGAAAGCGAGTTGTATGTGATTTCCGACGGAACGCGTGCATTGACCATCTGACGCTCCACGATACCCGTTACTTTTCCGCCATTTTTCTACTTGGCATTATTATTGTGCTCGGAAAATAGCCGCTCCTGCGAATCCGTTCACCGAGACGTTATTAGAGATAAATTAGTCCTTGACTGCCAAGTCGATCATAGATAGCAGCCTGGACGGATTTGATGTAAGATGACAGGATGATCGTTTGTCGAAACGAAAGCTGTCGATGTTTCAACGGGCCGATCGGGAATAACTGATTGTGAATAATGAACTTTTTATTTTCCGGCCCTCGATGTAACGGTGTTGAAATTCTATGCCTCTGGTGTATTTTCCATTTATTAAAAGTCGATAATGTATACATTTATTATGTGCTCATTAAATCATGCAGGTAGAGAAAGATTTGTGAAAAAATTTGACCGACATTAGTCAGCGCCTGTCGTCCGAACTGCATTTTAGTTGATGTGTCTGATGCCGTAAGCAGTGGACTTAACAAAAGATAATAACGCATTGTAATAAGTTATATAAATCTTTAAATTCATTACGCAAATTCTAATCTAAAATAAGTTCTGCACAAATTCGTATAGACTAAAATAAGAAACAATCGATTACAAATTCAATTATTTTCAAAGAATCAAATTTCAAAATTGGAATTTTGGAAAAGAGGACATAATGAATATTTAAAGAATTTCCCAATTTGGAATTTAGAGTTTGTAAATTCTGAACTGCATTGATATTTTTACCCTTTATTATAGCTGTCATTACGTTTGAAACTTCTACAGACTTTCTATAGTTTACCATTTCCATTATAAAATTACATTTAGCAAGGATAACAAAAAAAGTGTGTAATATTCAGAACATTTAAAAAAAGTCGAAAGGCATTTTTTTATTATATAAATAATCTACGAATTACCGAGAAACTAAACATTCCAGAGTATAAATCAACGTTTTGTACAGTTACTCTTCAGATTGGACGACAATGATAAATAAATAATAATAAATAAAATAAATAAACTTTAAAAATAACTACAATATTAAACTATTTTTCATATTACTACAAAAACGTTTAGTTTTATCATTTTTTAATTTTTCAATATTTCATTATTTATTCATAATATTGTTAGAATTATTTTTTGGTCTGTTTCATGAGCTTTTCGAATTTTTCTTTTAACTTTCGTAGATTTCGCTTTTGTATTTGTTTTTATATTTATTTCTTATCATATATTTCTTCTTTATTATTATTCTTCATATTTAATTAACATATTCTTTTTAAAGTGTAATTTATAATTATTGTCAAGTAAATGCAAGATTCTCATTTGCCGTTTTTCAAATAATGTCCTTTTCACAATTGCTACAAAATATATTGTAACTTTTTAACTAATATTTTCTGTTTGTCATACATTGCCGCATGTTTACATTTCTATGCAATTTTGTGTTAATGGGATAACTGTTGGGTTTACTGAACAACAGCTGTGTTCCATGAGTACCTTTTTCTACACATGACTTGAAATGAACAAAAGAACTCAAGAACGATTCGTCTGCAATTGAAATGTTAACAGTTTATTATATTCTCTTCTCTAGTCATAGAACAAAAGATTTTATTTTTATCGAAAAAAAAAATGACCAATCACTTCGGGCATAAAAATTGCCCTATAGTTTTTCATCAAATGGCTAAACCGCTAATATATAATTAATCTAAAACTCTAGGATTGTTCGTCACTCAGTAACTTGGAACATTCTTAATATAATAAGGAATACAATACATAAATAAGTAATAATTTTTTCGCGTAATTTGCATAAATGAATATATTAGAATTAATGTTTCTGGGTATCAACGAGTAAGTTAAAGATTAATAAATTTTAAAAAAGATCGTATTTGGCGTACATTTCAACACGTGTTTGTGTTTGTGGAGTAACCATCACCAATTTTAATAAATAAAACTCGATTTTCTATTAGAGTCGATAATAATTAATAAATTAATATAAACTACTTATCATCCATCGAAAAGTAAGAAACAACATGCATTAAAAAATGCATACACTGAAAGACCGGAAATAACAAAAATTGCAAAACTGTTTATAATACTATTCCATCTAATACTATTAAAAGAAGAATGTAATTAATACAAAATTTAGTATAAAATTTTAGAATTATTATGATTGTGCATCGATTATCTCTAAATTCTTACTTCTTTTTATGGCGTTTCATCAAAATATGGAATACTTGTTATTTACCTAAATATTAGTTTTATATTTAAATTAATAACGAAAATTACCTACGGACATAAATTATAGTATTGTTATAGTAGAGACTTCCTTGCTATTTTACAAAAAATTTGTAGTTGGCCTTTTGTTGGGATTTGACATTTGTCAGTGGCTGATTTTCGATCTATTCAATCTTGCATTTGGAGAAATATGATTGGACAATTAGCCAATCTGGCGGTTGTAAGCTTGAAAATTTATCGACAATATCGCCGAATGTCAGATCTCTATTCAACAAGGCAACTTTACTAAATCCTTGCACGCAGGTGCAAGGAATTTTTTTAGTGTACATCTGGTCGCACTCAACATTATTTTCTTTGTATTGATACAGCATTCTTAAAATAAATCCCAGCTGTGTTCATACCGAGTAAAGTTTCCAGTATTCCATTTCCACCTGCGCTAAGCTACAAAGAAATGGTGTTCTAAAAATAGCAGCAGTTAGTCATAAATAAGTTGAAAAATTTCTTTTTGATACACGTGTCCGTAAAGTAGACACTTTACACGGACTGCTTTTAGTCCGTAAAGTGTGATTTTACGGACTGATCTCTGAAATTTACGGACTAAAAACAGTCGGTACATTTTGCGAACAGTGTATCAAAAAATAGTGTTCACTCCTCGGCCGTAAAATTTTACGACCTCGGTTTGGAGATTGTGCGATCCTCGGGCCGTAAAATTGAAATTTACGGCCTAGGACCGAAAAGTACTATTTATCGAAAATATTAATTTTGAAAACGTTCCTAGCGTTTAGAAAGTTTTTTTAATACGTATATTTAACAGGAAAGTCATTAACATTCTGATCTATGTCCAGTTTGCACGCGTATTGTCGATGACTTGAAATAGTTGCGAATTCCTCCAAAGCAAGCATCGCGCGAATACGAAAACATGACGTCGTTAGTTGCGTGGTTGACGAGTGAAGGAATGACACGCATGTTTATGGGACTAGCAATGACAGTTTACGATACAACACTGCCTATTGTTTCTCATCGAACGACGATGATATTGAAAGAGCAGGTCTTGATCTGCCTTCGGTTTATTGCCTTTTTGGACCTTTCTCAAGGATCTCGAAAATTGTCTTTGGCCTCCCATTGTTATAGTTACGAAACGCAATAATTATTTCCGGTTCGAAAAAAAATGTACCTTCAAATCGTTATTGTCTACGCGCAATTTACGTCTGCAAATGAGTAAAATAAATCATTTCAGTATACTTAAAGTAATTCTTGCAATAATTGTTTTTCTTAAAGTAATTCTTACGAAACAAGCGTAATTTATTTAAGTTATTAGGTAATAATTGTATGTAATTCTTTCATCAGAGTTACGAAAGTAATTTTAATTTTTAATTATGACATGACGAAACAGCACTATCCTTACCATCATAAATTTTAACTGTTAGATATTAAGTAGATTTATATTTATATTGACGTGAAGGTGTAAATCAATTTAAGATCCTGTTTGTGCATAACAAAATTCTGTACGTTTGTAATGCATGTGAAAAAGATAATAGATTCAATGAAATCTGTCTGTTATCGGGAGAAGATCGGTTTTCATCTAGACTTGCGACAAATGGAGAAACTTTGAATATATTCATTTAATTACGCGAAAGTTGATACCCAGCATAAAGCGACATGTGCGGGTCTAGTAAACCATGTCGCCAGTCTGTTCTTTATGACATTTAGCATTAATTTTTCAATACGTTAACATATGAAAACGCTGTCGACACAGAAAATTAATATTAATTTTTCAACCATTACATGGTAACAAATAAAATTTAAATATATTGACGAATTAACACTTTAATTTATTTATATCCAAAAGTTATGTTAACAAATACAATTATTTCGAGAGTAAACTTTCATCCGTTTAAGTGAAATTAACATTTAAAAGTATTACAGTTATTTTTCAGCATTAGGCTAATTTTCACAATTAATATACGGTAATTTCCGCAAATACTTCTGTGTCAGAATGCACATTAATCCACAGCGGTTTTGTGCGTTTAGTTAAATTATTTAGTACTTATAAAAGCATTAGAAATGTTGACAAAATCCATTAACATTTTTACTTTTGGTCGTTAACAAGTGTCACATGCTAAAATTCTTACAACTTTCCCTTGGAAATATTTCAATTAATCTTCGCATACACAAGCATATTTTATTTTTGGTTTTTGAAATATTAGGTTATACACAATGTTTTTATATAAACAAACATTTGCGAACATAATAACGAAAATTTTATCAGCGTTGTTTAAATAATGAACTGATTAATTACCTGACCGAAATATTTAATTTTGGACCAATGCCGTTTATTCACATAATGTCGCATTGCTAATTTTTAGTCAAGAATTAAGTGCAATTGCAAAAGTATAGACACTAACAAATAACTCGTAAGTTTATTTAACCGTAACAATTTGTTTGGTTTGTAACACGTATCGAAAAGTCAGAAAAATTTGTTTACTTCGTATGTTTATTCCTTATGTTTTTATTTATTTAAATTGCATTTTTTTAATTGTCCCAAAAGAAAGTTTACGTATAATGTTTTTAAAGTGAAAGGAGAAAGCCACTTAATTAAAGTTAATCTGCAATTCTCGTGAATCATTACTATTTAACAATCTGTAATATAAAACTTGTATACAATATTTTTGATGAAATAAAGAGCATTGAAGTATATTTGCACTTTTCTATTTTTGATCAGGGGCGATAATAATTGTACTGGAAAGTAGGTTGAATACTTTTTGAAATTTAAGGTGGTATTTTGTTCCGGAGTATTTTTCTTGGACAATTTACAAGTAAGGATTTACGAAATGCACAATGGAAAATTATTTTTCTGTTCCTGTTTCTGTAGTTGATGTTCTTCACTGTATGAGATGATCTGCATTTGTAACTTTTGAATCCAATGACAGCAATATTGTCTGAAGTGAAGAACATAAAATTTCTATATTTGTAGAATTTTATTAAAAAAAATTGAAGGAAACAGAAAAGAATGTAGCAATATGGAAGATACTACACTGAAAAACAAATTATCTAATTTCAAGTAAATATTTACTTGAATAGTCGTAACAAAATATTTACTTAAAATAAGAAAATATTTTCTTAATTTAAATAAATATTTACTTGCTCGATAAAATCAAATTAATATTTAGTTGAATTAACAAACTATTTTTCTATTATAAGTATATATTTTGTTGCTAGTATTCAAGTAAGTGTTTACTAGAAATTAGGACATTTTTTTCAGTGTGTTAAAATAATTGCAGTTTCTCTTAGAAAAATCGCTAAAATTTATTGACATTGAATTGTTATATAAAAAACATGATTTTTTAAGGGTATACAAAAAAATTCCTTTCCTCATTTCCGTCAACGAATGAGCATAGATTTTGCAATGTCTTTATGGAGGAAGCCATATTTATCCATAATTCGGATAAAAAATTACCTTCTTGACCGGCCTTTCATTCGAAGAAGAGTTTGCAAGTGCCAATTGTTTTTCATACGAAATAATATAATCATGAATGTACGTGACTGGAAAGAGGCTTTCGCAATCAAGTTAAAAGACAATGAAGTACGAATTATGCGCCCATTACCTTGTATATTTCGTAATCGTAGTTTACGTGATGATTCACGTCTCCGAAGAAAGGAGACAAAGCCCCCCAATATTCTTTAACGTGTCACTCACGCCCCCGTGATTTCTAGACCATTTATGGGTGAACCTACATGCGACCTAGTATATTTTAACGCAACATCAGATCAAGGCGTTGATTCAACCATAGACAGTTTTGATGAATCGTTCGATCGTCAATCAATAGGAATATACTTCTTTGATCGATGATCTAGGATCGTTTTTTTGTCTAATGTATTTCTATACAGAAAATTTAAATTAAAATTGTGTTTTTATTCGCTTTCCACTTTGGTTTTCATATTTCACCCTTAGCCGGCACACTTGATGTTACATTGGCCCCTGTAAACAATAAGATGCCATAAAAGCCACGGGGCCAACTCGGGATCTTTAGTGAACCAATGGGCCAGCTAAGGGTCCATGGTTTACAAGGGTTAAACCCCACTTTTATGACAAAAAATAGGTACTTTTCATGAAAGTTTTAAAAGTTCATTCTATCATTTTAACCCTTTAACCCCCAGAAGTCCCGAAATTCTACTTCACCTTCATAAGTATTGTATAAATAATTTTTGTTACCAAACTAACGTACTTAGATGTTTTCGGGGTCGCTCTTTTCGAATTTCATGTTATTGAATTTACAATATTTACAAAGTTTGAAAGTAAATCTTTTTACTAAATTGTTAATGTTTTTTGTGTTTTTACGACATTTTTTCTCAATAAATCCAATTTAAACAAAAATCTGTTCTTCCACCGACATCTAATAAACGTAATCCGTAGACCCTATAGTTGTACTAAACATTATGGCAGATCCAAAATGGCAGCCGTAATGAAAATTTTGTTTCTTGAACATAACAATTTAAAAAAAATTTTAAATTATTCGGAATGTAGTGAAGCTGATTTCTCGGGGGGTTTGGTGTCGGTTTTTCTTGGAAACTATAGACTTTAGAGAAAATGTTCTTAGAACAAAAGTGCCTTAGAATTGGCCAAAGGATACTGTCAAATTTTGTTAGAAATTTTGATGCAATGGTTTTTTAAAAATTTGAAAAATTGAAATTTTAAAAAGTCATTTAAAAAATTTGAGATCATCTATAACCATTTCTAAGACAATTGAATGAAAAAAATTAAATAATTGTTAGATTTCAAAACTGATGATGGTTTTCCTTTAAAACTATATCGGTGCAAGTGCAGAATTTTTTTGAAATTTGGATTTACAGAAAAAGAAGCATTTTTACAAAAAATACATTAAAAAACTAGTGAAACGACTTATTTCTAAATATTCTAAACTTGCAAATCGAAAAGAACGACCTCGAAAACATCGAGATACGATAGTTAAGAAAAAAAAAAAAAATTGTTTGTACAATTTATAAGGGTGTTTTTTTAAGCCCGATAGAATTTGAAATTGTAAAAAATAACACAAAAATTGAATTTTAATTAGTGAATTTGTATTATTTGTTTCAGTATACTCTGGAAAATCATCTTGAATAGACTCACTCTATTTAATTTTTTGTGTTATTTTTTAAAATTTGAAGTTCTATCGGGCTTAAAAAACACCGAAAATCACTTACGAAATTGAAAAAAAAAGTTTAAAATAATAATACTTTTTATAAACTAGAAAAGATTTATCTTACAATGCAAGTTCGTTAAGGCTATTTTTATTTTCAATTTTAGCTCGTTTGGTAGATACTAAAACGCATTTACTATTTTTTTATTGGTTCCTGTCTATCTAGACTGTAAATACGTGTCATTAGAAGGCGTGAGATGATTTCACTGAAAGTTTTAGACGCTATAACGATGGGAGCCTGGGTGTAACAATAGTTTGCATTTCACCGGTGAAACTGTCGACATATTTGAGTGTACGATATGCACATTCGCTTTTCTTCATTGAGCTTCGGCGGCTTTGTACCTACAGCGATATCTGTCAGCTTTGCGCATTGTACATTCGAAACCATGTTGAATGCCTAAATGGGAGATCGTCACGCAAGAGAGTTTTACCTCATGTTCGTTTTAAAATAATGTCATTAAATAAGATTAATGTGGCGTGGATTAATACATTGTTACCTACAAAATCTTACAACATATCATAAAGGTTCAAATTCATACGCAAATCGAGAAATAATGTTTTTTGCTGTCGCAACAAAGTGTTTTGCCACGCAATTTTCTGTACGTTTTGGAAGAACACCAACTTGATGCCTTCAACCGATTTTTCACACACTTTGAACACAGGAAAAAAAGGGCAGTATTGTTAAGGTCAGCGACTGCTATGCAGTTTACGTCAATTCGGTAAAAAATTTAATACATACGACGTTTTCTTGAAATTCATAAATTACAGGATCAGATATGCCGAAAAGGGAAAATTTTTTTTACGGTTATGTATAAGCGTAATAAAATCCTTTGTTCATGTTACATTTGTTAAAGTACTTTGTAAAAATTACTGATTTATTTCATGTAATATTGTAATTAATGAAATGTAACTCGTTAACGCCAAGAAATCCTAATCTTTTAGCATATTCGATTCCCAGTACCAAAATATAAAAACCAGTATAAAAAAAGGTAAAGATTATAACGAAACCAACTAATCGTGCTATTTTCGTTACAAGACAATCTGGTTCATTTTCTTTTTAAATATCTGGAATATTTTGGAAAATCTGATAGTAAATCTGTATTCATAGATCCCCAAACCAGCATCAAGTAATAAATTTCAAGCAAATTCAAAGTATGTAAAACTACATGTCTAATCAACACAAAACAAACTCAGCATACAAATTCAACATTTTCAAACTCAACATTTGATTAAACCAATAAATCATATAAATAACATAAAAAATTATTATTACAACAATTACAAAGTATTACAACAATTATTCAAATGTGATGTACATTCAACACAATCATGTTACATTAAGACAAACTAATCAACAGCATATCTATCGATACCTAACCTAACTTAACTTAACCTAATATTCTTTAAATTTTTTAATACAAATTGTTATTATTCATTTGTATTATTGACAATTATTAACGCAGATTTAAGATTTAATTTATGTTACGATTAATGTTATTACACTTGATTTTCGAAATATAATGTAATTCAATATAAACTAAAAATAATGTCAAGTGTGTCGAATGTTGAGTTTGAATGTTGAAATTCAAAATATCGACATTTCACAATGTTGATTAGACCAGTTATTAAAACGAAATTACATACATATTTTTAAACTTATTATCACTGGCTCCCGATTGCCATTGTTTAACCGCTATTATTAACATCATGAAGTATACGAAAAATGACAACACGTTAACATTTTACATAATTAAAAAAAGCAGTTCATTGAATTTTGATTAACATATTTTTCGAGATTTTTCGCCACTTTTAAAAGAGTAAATGAAACGGAGTTAAAAATATATTTTTCTTGAACTTTTCCAAATTAAATCTGCCACATTGATTTCTTGTGGCATGAAAATGCAATTTTCACTTCCTGAATCAATAGAACATGTTCAAAAACTGATAGTCTAGTTTATGTCCTTATGGTTTGTAAGTAACAGGTCTAATCAACATTGTGAAATGTTGACATTGCAATTTCAACATTCAAATTCGACATTTGCAAACTCAACATTCGACAAACTCAACATTTACTAAACTCGACATTTGACAATTTTATTTTTTATTTTATTTATATTATTTGTTGATTTAGTCAAAAGTTGATTTCGAAAATATTGAGTTTGTCAAATGTTGAGATTGAAAATGTCGAGTTTGTTAAATGTTGAGTTTGCAAATGTTGAATTTCTATGTTGCGTTTGTTTTGTGTTGATTAGACATATAACCGGTTTTTATCATTTCTGGTTTTAGCAATGAGGTTCAAAGACGAGCTAAATAATTCAGGTTTCTGAAAATATAATTTCGACAGTATGATGTTAGATACGACATCATCGACTGCAAAACCTTACAAATAATTGCATAAGTTCGAAACGTTTTTTCTTTAGATACTTTTATCAATATTCTCTTGCAATTAGACTAAAGCGGACAATATTTTTTTAAACATACGGCGAAAAATTTCTGTGCAAATTTTACTATTCTACATGGTTAATAGAGAACAGACTTGTATCAGACGAAAATTGTATGCTAAAACTAACATTTGTGTAATTTTTCCCATAACAATCTGAAGTTTTGCCAATACTAACTTTAAAAATTCCGGAAAGGTATGATAAAAATAACAAAAATTGCAGTAATTTTTAGCAAAAGGAATAGGAAATTTTCTCATTATGCAATTCTGTCTCCTAATAACGCTGTAGAATAGTAAAATTTCCAACGAAATTTTTCTCCGTGCATTCCAGTTATAAATTACCGTTTATAAAATTGTAATGACTTTTGTAATGAAAACCCAAAACATTTTCTCAAATTACACGATTTTGCGTTGTTCTTGGAAATTTTGACATTTGGTAATTTTGGGACAGACTGCAGAATGAACAAAGTTGCCATTATTTCTGGTAAAAATGACTAAATCTTTTATAATTTTTCTGTCTGAGTAGTAAATATTCCAAAACCATCTAATCATTTATATCATAATGGATGGCAATTTTTGTCATTCTGCGAGTCTGCTCCAAAATTACCATCTGAAATTGCAAAATTTTTCTCCTTGTAAATTATTATAGACGGTGGTTTTAGCAGTAAGTCATAGGCGAACCTTCATAAGGTACCAACAAATGAAGTAAGAGGACAAAAAATGAAGGCACGAATAAACATCGGCCACGACATTCAAATATAAATCTTGCATCTGAAATGGCATGTCCAATTGTCTACGGAAACAGAAAGTTAATTTCACTCCGAATAAAGAAACAAAAAGAGGCGTGCACCGGGCGGCGGCGGCGGCGGCGCAGCTTTTCCAAGTTTCGTATTCGCTCGTGCAAAACTGAGATTTCGCCGGTATTCGTCGTCATGAAAGGGTAGGTATCTTATCAATTTATCACTGACACAGATACCTGGCGTTCTGTCTCGGATATCTTACAGGGTACTTACACCGCATCATTTAGCGCGAAACCGGGACGCGTTAATCGCTGTTGCTTACTTAATGGTGCGTTCGGTGCTAACGTCCCTTCCAAGACGAGTAGCGCCTTTAGAAACGTTACTTTCACATTTCGCCTTTAACTTCGGTGCGATTGGAAAAAAATCATGGCAATTCGCCTGTTCCACTTGATGTCGAATGTCCCATTTCTATCTCGAAAAAAAAGACTACAGAAGAAATCCAAATCGATACCCGTTAACGGCGATGATCGACGGCGATCCGATGGCTAAACGACTACACGCCTCGTGTAGTAAATATCCGATAGATCGTTAATCTTAATATCTCCTATGAAGACAATCCGTCGATTAATTGGACGAGCCACTGAGCACTGATGAGGCCGATTGCATCTACCGCCGACTTGATTTTTTTCATTTCATACTTTACCATATGAGATAGTAATATATAGTTAGTATGAAAGTTAACAAGTTAGAAACTTTCATTTTGCGAAAAGTATGTATTGTTGTATCTTTATTTATGAATTATTTGCTATATTATTAATCGAAATTGGAAACAGTGATTTGTACAAAAAACAATTTCTATGAAAATAACTTTTAAAAATTTGTTCTCTGTGCCCCTTGATTTATCTCTATCTTGATATAAGCGGCAAGCATGCCGCATACAAATTTCATATACTTATATGGCGTTTATCTATTTCCAAAAATATCCTTGAATGGACATTTATTAGAAATAAATTTCTAGATTTATATACACTCATAGAACAGTATAGTTGTAAGGATCAGAAGTATAGTAAATTTCTCATCCGCATAACTACACGTTCTATTAGTGTTTTTTTAAACCGTTGTTTTCTGCATGTATGATGTTAAATTTTGCTAATAATGCGTTCATGATAGTAGGGCGTTTTTGCATTCGTAAAAAACCCGGGTAATTGCTCTGCTAATTTTTTTTTTGCAACTACAGGTAGTAAATTATTCCTAAATTCTCATTAAGATCGTACTAACAATAAGCATTTACAAATTAACAATAAATATTTCTTTATATAACTAACCGATTATTTGCCGTAGCTATTTTGTATTTGTTAGGATTAATTTTTAGCAGCAACCTCGACAAAGTGGCGACGAATTCATTTTTGTCTAAGATAATGGCAATTTTGGAATAGAAATGAATGTTTGTATTTGTTATTGTTTTGTATTTTATTTTATTATTTTAATACTTTTTTGCACTGATAATATATATATATATATATTGATTATTAAAAATGTAGTTCAAGCTAAACTGTATTTCCTGATTAACGTTTGGAAGATAAAAAATAATCCATTCTAAACTTGATTACTCTAAACTTAAAAAGCATTTTTACGCTCGCCGGCGGTCAATGTCAAGGGGTTTAAGTTTACGTCTAATTAATTAATGGACAATATTTTTTCGTACAATTCGAGTTTATATCTGAAATGTACAACTTGATAGGTTAGGAAATGCTTGGTACATTTTAATCCTGCAAATTAGGTTGTAAAATCGAATTTTGCACTCACTATGACCAACAATATAATAAATAACCAATAATAAATAAAATAAACAACATGCCCATTTTTATATAATACTAAAAAAATGCATTATTACCTCTAGAAATCAAAGTTCTGTTATTTTCTATCAAGTATTGCATAAGAACGATATTAGCACAAATAATTAAGTTTTGGAGCGATATATAGGTTTATATCTTGTTTAACCTACCATATAATTGTTTATATATACGAATAATAGAACTTAACAATTATTACAAATAATTGCAGACAATGATGAATTTAATTGCTTTTCTAATAATAACACATTACTCCATTGATACTAAATGATATTTTTCAAAATTCTGATTTCATCAAGATTAAATTATATCACATAATTATAAAAAGCCTTTTGGTACAACAGTTAAAAAAATGAGTAAAACAGTTACAAAGTACAATATCGTTTGGAAAAAGTTCCTTTCACTGTTCTTCACACCAAATTTACTTTTAATTTAAAATCTTCTGTGCTACACGTGAAAATGAACATTTATTATTTGAAATTAGTGGAAACAGATCAGTATCTTGGTATATCAATATGAATACGAAATAAACGAAGATGATAAAAAGTTATCGATTACATTTGAAGAAAAGATGGGAAATCATATTTCACGGGTTTTGTATTGGTATAATTGAAAATAATGACGCGCACTATTTCCCGTTTAAGTCTCTTCATACGTTCATTCATGCTGCTCGTGTTTTTATGGGCTCTTTTGACCTTTTAACCTGTTTTGTTTTGATGAACCGTTACACACTTTTTACTCATATGTGTAGTAACTAATACGAGTTTCTATTTACCGACAAATAAAACGGACTTAAAGAATAACAATGTCCATCTGCCATTAAACAATGTGCTTAGAAAAATAATGTTTATTGTAGAACGTAATAATGCAATTTCTACTCTGCTTAAAAAATGATAAATGTAATGTAGGCGTCATATATCGTGAAACGCATCTTTTTATTTCATTATTGCTATACTATATACATAATATGCATTGCCAAAAATGTCAACATTTTTTTTAATATTTATTTGCATGGTCGGAAGTAAAAGAGGCCGGAGACGAAAGTTCCGAAAATCAAAACCTAGGAAGGCTAAAATTTCGACATTGCGTGAGTCCAAGGTATTTTTGCTTTCTTTTTGCCAAATTTTCAAGACTAAATAAAGAAAATCAATCTGGAGCCATGTTATATCGTAATTTTGTCTTTTCGGTGTGTTGATTTTCGGAACTTTGATCCCCGTCCGTAAAAGAGTTACTTAAATTGAAAAAAAATCGCGTGTGATTTGCAAAAATGATTTCGCGTAAATGAATTTTATTTAATTGTCGCGGTTAATATCCATTTTGGATACACTTGGTATCAAAAAAGTATGGAATCAAGTTTCATGCAAATATTTTGGAAAATAGTGCACGTTTTGGAATATAGGAAGTATCGGTCCTCCCGATTATGGAAATATCATCTTCTATGTTTCTGAACAAATTTTCATTGATACTAAAATTAAACATATTTCCTGGACACGAATTTAACAAAATACACTTTTTTAACAGCAACATTACACGTCATTATAATACTTCTATTAAACTTTCCAAATCATTGTATTAAAAATAATTATGTTCAACCGGAAATACATTGGCATCAATAGTTTACTCCAAAGTGCCTGTAAGTCGTTAAAACGCTCCAGAGAAAATATCAATCAATCCCGCAATTGTAACGCCCAATGCTGACATAAAATTTTCTCTTCGAACATATTCCTGAGCTTGTACGTCTTTTATTTTCTCGTCGAGAATCGATGATTGGCAAATAAAGTCGCGAGCTAAGGGAAGAAGAAAAGGAAAACCGCAAAAACTTACAAGTGATAAAGATTACGTTTTTATTAACACAATCCGGGAGTTTCACTTTCCCTGACTGCCTCGTCCATATACTTTCAATAGATGACACACTTTCTTTCTGATGTGAAAAAAATCTTTTTAAGGATTTTCCAAGCTCGTTCGAGCGAGACATCGGGCAGACTCGGGAAATACGTATTAATGTTGAGAATAGGTCCATTGCTGCTGCCCTTTTTAATTTTTACGAGGAAATATCGGAAATATACAACTGAAAACATATCTTAGGTAATGCCTTCTTTTTGCGGAATGGATGATGGTTTTTTACATTCATTGTGAGTCTGAAAAGAACCTTAAAATCCTACGATCTGAAAATATCGAATTTTCAACATAAATTGTATTTTTACTGGTGGAAAAGTACGATTTATTTAGGGCCATTTTTTTAAACCAGGATTGGCATTAAACATCCTTCTAATGCATATTCTGAGAGCCTTAAACTAGCTTTAAAATCCTGTGAAAACCCTTGTTTGGTGTTTTTTTAACCCGAAATTTGAAGTGGGCGCTGGTAACTTCATATTAATTTAGCATCGCAGTTTCTTGACATCTATGGGGGTTCTAAATTTCTCATGATTTCATTAAATTCCTCTTAAAATAGCCTTCAATTTTTATAATAGTTATAATCGCGTGTGTTTACCTTACGTTGCTATAACGAGGGAGATTGACAAAATATTTTTGTAACGGAATGGTGATTATTGTTTTGGGAATCAGCCATATGTATTTACTTAATTTCTTACGGTTTCAAGTTGAGCGAATATGCACAATTCATTTTGTAATCTTGTCAATTTTTATACATTAATCATAACTATACACGGAGAGAAATAGATGTTGTTGGATACCATACTGATGATACCGGATAACATCTGATGGTACCAGATAACATCAGATGATATCCACTACCATCGATATGTTATCTGGTAACATCAGTATGTTATCGAATAAAATTATTTTTCTCTCTGTGTAGAAGAAACAAAGTTGTTTAACACATCAAAAATAGAAGAAACACAACATTTCAGCTGGGATATAGCTTCTACTTAACATGAGAGCGATGTTTGACAATAATTTACAGCAATTTCTGTTTAAAATTAGTAGATCAGAAAAACATTACTGCTTCTAGATAACCATATAAAATATTAAAATTTCCAAAACTAAGATTGCTTAGCTTAGATTTCATAAAATTATCAGAATTTTAGGGTGATATTGTCCCTAACGAGATAACGAGATTAATATATTTCGACTTTTCGTTAGCCAAGTGGTATTTTTTGTGTATGATAGTTTCAAATTGTAGAAAATCACACTACGTCGAAAGAATATTAAACGTCATTGATATTTTTCAACTGTCTGTTATGATCTTCATTTTTCAACATTATGATACGTCAAATCATTAGTATCATATATAAAAATGTGTATGTTAATACTTTTGAATTCGATTTAATATGTAGATATTTACTACAGTCTGTCATGCACAAAATATTTCTAGCAAATTTGACACGAATACGTTGGAGATATATTTTGGTAAAGAACCGGAAGTGTAAAAAAATCTGTACAATAATTAGATAGCATGGCAAAAGGCAGCATAGTGACGTATATATCAAGGATTTAGTTTGGAATTTGCACCTGTAAAAATGGTAAAAACAAAATTATTAAGGCCAATCGGGCCTTCTAGGCATTAAAATTAGAACATGCGACGCTGTGACGCACTTAAAAAAATTGAATTAGAAAAAAGTAACTTTCCAAGTAAAGATGTCTGTCTAGAACAAAATTACACAAAATAGGTACCCACAGGGAACCGCACGCGAACTGTTCTAACATAAAGCACAAAAGTAGTTCTACTATATGTTTAAGGCGTAACGGATAGGAT
This sequence comes from Trichopria drosophilae, assembly GCA_030407085.1. Classification (NCBI taxonomy): domain Eukaryota; kingdom Metazoa; phylum Arthropoda; class Insecta; order Hymenoptera; family Diapriidae; genus Trichopria; species Trichopria drosophilae. The sequence continues at coordinate 55,827,169 of CM059583.1, forward strand.
TGATAGACTACCCAGAATGAACGAAGTATGGTACACGAAACCGACCTTTAAACCCTTAAGAAAGATCTCGCAAGTACTAACATTGCTTAACGAACAAATTTCGAACAAATGCTACACCTGGGGTGTACAAGATTTCTCTTTCTACATCCTCCTGTGGTTAAAGTATAGGTAATGAAAAAGGAGAAAGGAAGATCCTTAAAAGAACTGTCTGAGATAATTTGCTAAACATAAATTGAAAATTAGACGTTAGATTTTACATCATTAGTATCGGACTTGAGTGAAATCATCTTTTGTAAATTATCAGTGGTAGCTTAAGACAAACCTTTGTTAAAATTAATGGAGTAAATTGTAAGAAAAGTTTGTTAATTCAATTTAAAAACAAATTGCTAAAATCTACCAAATTGAATAGGGGAGTTCAAAGGTTCAAGAGAAATTCAGTTAAATAAGATTTTACAATACTAGTATACAAAATATAATTTTTTTTCTATAAAAAAGTGAATAAATTCATGTGGATAATGTTAGCGCATCATTGAGGATAATATATTGATGACTGTGGATGATAAAGGATGATGACGAATAACGAATCTAGATAACGTCTATAAATCATCGAATATCATCCGAAATCATCTTCTGCGTCATCCATAACAATCTATGATTGCCATCACCATCCGGCATTATTCATCTCCATCCACCATCATGTATCGTCTTTCATCGTCATTGTCTGCTCCCATCACTGTAATTTAATCAAGCCTTGATAGAACGAACACAAAAATAGAACTTAATCTACTTGATATGAATAGTTAAGAAGCATTCCTTGAACATTATCCAATTAGAGTAATTTGTATTTTGACTTTTCAATTAAATACATTTACTTGTTTTAGTAGCAACAAAATTAATGAGCTGATTTAACCAGCATAAAGAACACTAAAGCTTTTAATAATCTACTGTGATATTCAATTAAAATGCTTTCCTCAAATAGTAAGTATAAATAACTAAAACCCTGCAATTATAATAATTGTAGTAAAAATAGAAACAAATTGTAAAGTCATCAATAGAAATAATTTTATATTTTCAGTAGAAAGAAATACTGAATGCAAAAAATTATTTAAGTAAATTTCTTGGAACTATTATTTAAAAATATATCAATTTTTTCTTATGTAATTGATACGTATAAACCTGATACTTACTTGCAAATTTTGATTTTTTGTAAACAAGGCGTATCAGATGGAACACGTGGCAGAACTCGCTTCAAATTACTCAATTGACGTCGAGACCAATCATCGTCTCGTCATTTCTGGTATCCGTTCGTTATAAAGCGCTTCCTCCGACGCTTTCTCGGTAGGTGATTAACCATCAGCATCATTTTTTTCCCTTAGAACGATGGGAAAAGCCGACTAAGGATCCTTCTTCTCGTCACTGATTTGATTTAATTAATTACAGAGCACACCAATTAACGTACCAACTTTTTTACAATCCACCTGATGTTAACAATCTTAATATTTACATATTGTAAAACTGGAAGAAGTAAAAGTCGTGACAACTAAATTTCATAATGCTGATGGTCTTCGCTCAGAATCATTGGAATTAGGAATTGCAGAAAACACATTAAGATTGGGAAATGAACTGGAGGCATGCAAGTCAATGAAAACAATGTAGATATTTTGCGTAACATGTCTAATCAACACGAAACAAACTTAGCATACTAATTCAACATTTTCAATCTCAACAATTTCAAACTCAACAAATAATATAAATAATATAAAAAATAAAATTGTCAATTTTCGTTCATTACATTACAACAAGAATAAATATAAATAGCTCGAACCTAACCTAGGTTAACCCAACATACCCCTAACCTAATTTAACCGAACCAAACCTAACCTAACCTAATTTAATGGAATATCTCCGTGGACAATCGCACAGCATTCATCCAATTCTTTAATATAAATTGTTATCATTCATTTGTATTATTGACAATTATTAACACAGATTTAAGATTTAATTTAAGTTACGATTAATGTTATTACACTTGATTTTCAAAATACAATATAATTCAATAAACTAAAAATAATGTTGAAATTGTAAAGATTGAGTTTTCTTAAATGCTAACTTTGTCGAATGTTGAGCTTGCAAATGTTGGGTTTGAATGTTGTAATTGTAAATGCCAAACTTTTACAACGTTGATTAAACCTGATGCCATATTTTGAAGATGATACAAAACAAAACAACTGTAAATAATTGGTGTTATTGTTTGATGAATAATTTTTATAACCTGATTAGGTAATGAGGAATACTTTAAAATTATTAATAAAATTTATCATTTATGTGGATTTTGTATATAATCAATATACAAAATATTGTATATATTGTATATAATACATGCAAATAGTTTTACATAAAGTAACGACAAAATCTGACTGTATTAGTCATTTTTTCATTTAATTTATTTATGAATTGCAGAAAGTCTTCTTTTCAATTGTTACTTAATCTGCAGTGAAATGTAACACAGAAAAATTAAATCGTCAAAACTAAGATATGACAGTCTTTGTAATTTATGTCATTGTCGATTCAACTGCTGTTAAACATTATGTAATGGTTAAAATTATTGTTGAACATATGTTAAACTTACAAACAAATATTTCAAGTTCCTGAAAAATACGGGATGTAATTTTTTCTTTTTGTTTAGGCTGATTAATTGTTGATTATGTAATTTATCCTATTGCCACATCTGTAATCATTACTTTATCTTGTATAAAAACAAACTTCAATAACATACAAAAATATAAAAAATTGTTTGTTGGGCTCCGAAGATACAAATTTCAAGTTCTTTCTACAATCCTAAACTAAAAAGTTTAGATACCAAATATTATGATTTACGAGATCTAATTAATTAAAAAAATAAGAAATATTGCATTGTATTGTATACTTCTTAGATCTAAATATCTTCAAACTTATTTGCAATGTAAATATACGAAAAACTGTTTGACTGCCATTTTAAAATCGTTCTTGACCATTTGCGACGACTGAAATTAAAAACTAGCTTTCCCCAAGATCGATTTTCAAGAGAACGTCAGGTTCAAACTGAAAGTAAAAACAATTTTAAAAAGTGAGTAGTTTTTTGAAACCACGTTGCATACAAAATTGTAATGTGCACGATGTATTTTTCATTCCAAAAGAAAGAAAAGTGAACACGCGAGTTTTCTCTGGAATGCCATATTTTCTCTTCGAGTTAAAAAACACTTAGAGATGGCATATTTAAAATTACATATATATATACATTTTTGCGTTACTTCAACTATGAGTGAATTAATTCATTAAAATAAAAAGCATTTATAAATGCAATTTAATAAATACAAAAATAACAACTTTAGAGAGATTTTATTTGAATTATTGAAACAATGTTAGTTAATCTTCTATTATGCGCAAATAAATTACTTTCGTTTTCTAATTAACTTTGAAAAGAAATTGATTCAACGTGTCAGTGTTCTGTGCGTGTTCTAATTATGGTCACATTTCAATTTGAACAAGATATCATCTTAAATACTATCAACATATTACCCTGTTTTACTTGCATTGTTACATAAAAATTGGATTTTACTTTTTGCATTTACAACTTCGTAATTTGAGAGATATCGTTTAATTACGTAGCTTAAACATATAAGATGAAAATAAAAATTCTAAAGATATTTTTTTCATTTTAATTAAACTGTATTAACTTGATAAATATTTTAAATTGCTTTTTACTTTCAATATATTTGTTTTTAAAACTTTTCTTTTATGTAGTTAGCAGTACATTTTAACCAAACAACCGTCAACTAATTACTTCAAACCCTTTCAGGAACTTGACTTGGAAATTATATAAATAATGTTGTCAATTTAATAGTATATTTCACCTCTAAATAAACATGAAAAATAATACTTTTGAATTAAGGGTGTAAAATTTGAAATTTGTATTTCTTATCATAAGTAATATTTAAAGTGTAAATTTCATGTCCCTGGGCGTAGATAGTACAGAAGAGTTTTTTCGCTGAATCCGAATCTGAAGTCCGTTTAACCCAAACACCCCAAAATTTTGAATAAATCGCAAAAAATAGCGAAAAATTGCGAACAATTACATTAATGTGTGCGAGAAAATTCTGAAAAGATGTTTTTCCATGTTGGTCCAGATCGAAAGATTTTTTGTGAATTTTCTCGCGCACATTAATGTGATTTTTCGCATTTATTCGTTATTTTTTGCGATTTGCTCAAAATTTTGGGGGTATTTGGGTTAAACGGATTTCAGATTCGGATTCAGCGCGTCAAATACATAAGGACTGATAGGTCTGGTTAAAAGTACAGACCATTTTTTGTGGGCCTGTGTAATTAAGGTACAAAAACAGAATCGATAATTTTCAGAAATTTGCTTTTCCTTTATATTATTTATTTTATATGTCAAAGCTCTCAAATAAGACCTCTTTTTAAGATCTCATATTTGAGAAGTCTTATAGAGCTCTTAAAATCGACGCATAAGTCTTCTTAAAGAGCTCTTTCTAATAAGTATTTAAGACATCTTACAATTTATAAGACTTCTTAAAGAGCTCTTTAAGACATTTTTTGATGTTTGGGTTATTCGAAGAATCGAAATGACAAAGTAATACAAGTAATGCATATTAACGTAATCGACTAACTTTAACAAATAAATTAAGTAATCGATGGCTTTGAATATTTAGCTTTACTGTAATCCTCCTAAAAAAGAAAATAATTATATTTTTTAAATTTAACAGACAGCCCTTTCTTGAACATTTTTTTCTAATAATTATTTTATTTCCGTGAGACCATCAGAGGCCCGCAAAACAGTGTGCGAATACTAATTGTTGTATAGAACTAATAATTTTTTTTTACTGTTTCGACACTGTTTGAAAGCGTTAGAAGAGTAACGCGTATATCCCGAAGCGCGCGGCTAGAACCGGAATGGCGGTAGCACGAAAAAGTTAGAAACCGAGTCCGGCAATTATCTCAGGCAGAGGTATGTGTACAGCGACTCACGCGAAGCGTTCGACTTGTTCTTGTAAGGACTGAAAATGAACTTTAATAATAGTCAAGTTCCTTCGGTGCGTCTTTTGCGTACACCAATGAAACGGAGGCGCCGGAGATATACGAGAGAAGAAGTTCCACCGATATGCTGGAGTCGAAAAGAAACGATCGTGTGGAGCTCTCCAAGCTCCAGGACTTGCAATTACCTGCACGCGTATCACTCTTGCTTTTCAGGGTGTATGTCGTATCCATGTTTTGCCTTTTGCGGATGTACGACGCAATATATGCGTTTCGAACGGCTGGTCGGCTTTGCTCTTTACGAAATTTTGAAAACCCCCAACTGGGGATAGCGCCGGGAACGAGTTAAGTAATGCACCAGTACAAATTGGTCAGGTCGCAAGGCGATGGATAGATAATGCGCGATTACGATATGCCGGCAAAAAGGTTGGGGGATTTTTTCGGAGAGTTTCCATTGTCTTCCGTTGCTGCACTTCAAATATTTATTCTTTCGAAATACTAAATTAGGTTCGGTAAATCAGCGTTTAGTCAACATAACCATAAATTGTTTAAATTAATGGATGTCTCTGGTTCTGCCACAAAACTTAACTTAAAAAGTTAAGAAGTTTGTGGTGAGATGTTCGCAGTAACGCATTAACATTCCGAAATTAAAAAACCCGACACTTTACATTCGGGTAGCAAGAAGAAATTCTATTTAATTGTAGGATAATCAAATTCGAAATTAATAATATCAAACAAAAATTTACAAACAAAAAATTTCGACATGGTCAAAAATAATAATTAAAATATTCCAATATAAAAGTATTTTTCCCCAGCAATGTACGTATGAATGGAAAGATTCAGTTTGATATGAGAGAATTTATAATAAATCAAAACAATGTTTTCAGATACGAGTTTCTTCGGGATACACTACACAGAAAAAAATAAGTCTTAAAATTGTTACATCTTAAATTCATCATTAGGTGAGGCTTAATTTTAGCCAAAATTGAGTTAATTTTCTTAAATTCAGACAGTATTTAGGATTAAAGTCTTACTTCCGGACAACAAAACTGACTTTCAGTCGATATTTTGGTTTGAAATAAGATGCGTCTAACTTAGATGCCATACGCGCGATAAATCTTATTTTAAGCCAAAATATCGTCTAAAAGTCTGTTTTGCTCACTGAAAGTAAGACTTTAAGCCAAAACACTGACTGAATTTAAGAAAATAAACGCAATTTTGGGCTCAATTTAAGCCTCTCCTGATTATGAATTTAAGATGTAAATTTTAAGACTTTTTTCCTGTGTAGGAAGTATACTAGCATTTAGTTCAAATGACGAACTAATGGGCTACATGTAGATGAGTGAGTGACATTGCTGAAGGGGAGAGGGGGGAACATCACAGTTGGGATTTTTCAGTGTTCATATTCTTTGCAACATCACTTTTCAACAAAACTTGCAACAAAACAGCGTCACAAGCTGTTTTTATAACGCCACAAAAATAACTACTCGGATGTGAACTTGTTTTTACATCCTCATATTAGAAAATGACAACATCCATAAGAAAAATTGCGATCAAGTGGATGGAAAGTTCCCATTAAGCTTTTCACATAGTATCCCATCGACATTCTTTATAATGTGTAAGCATTTATAACCAAAAATCAAATTTGAACCCTAGGGTCCAATATGAAATTTAAATAAGTGGTTTCCAAACGCGTATTTTTTTAAAATTGCGTATATTTTACATACTATAAATTAACACAGAAACACTGTTTTGTGGCTAAACGGATAAATTTGCTTTCTCTTTGCTCGTTTAAATGTATCCTAACCTCAAAACCTCAGCAACTCGTTGCATTCATCTCACTCTCTCGTGTAATAATGAGAAATGCACACCTAGAAATGGACACTCAGTATTAAAAACATGTAGGCACAATGTCAAAAGTATTATTATATGCTACTGTCACGGTCATGGAAAATAAAATATTTCGACATTGGCACACAATGTTTGTACTATAATATTCCTCAGCTCACTTTTTTGTGATTTCATGATTCAGTTTGCATATTACTCGTATCTTTGTAAATAATTTGCTGTGATATCTGGAAGGTGTTAATTTATATGTCATGGTTTGAAATTCGATAGTATTTTCGTAAAACTTGCCCAATTTACATTATGAAACCTTCCCGGACATAAATGTGATCTACATGGCAATAATTATGTATTACGTACCACCAACTTACCACTTAATTATATCAATCTCAAATATGCCTATTATTATAAAATACATTTATATATGAAATATATAATTTCCGATGCAACTTGACAATTTTCTAATAAATTTATATTTTATTTTCAGGTACGTATAGCTGTTTTTTATTATATCAATAAACGTCCATGCATCTGGATTGGGTGAGTAGTTAAGTAGAAATGTTTTTATCAAAATGAGCCCGGTAAAATTAAAAAAAAATGAAAAAGTCAATCGATGATTTCTATTTGAATAAAATGCGAATTGCATATATGAGCGTTATGATCAAGCGGACGAAAGGTATACCAAGGCTTTTTATAACTTACTCATTTCATTGTTTTCAAAAAATAATGGTCTTCATCGATTTCAAAATAATCTTTTGCTGTCCTTGAAAGGCATCTAATGTTTTCCGTGCTCATTCTGGCATGTAGCTTAAGGTTCAATGATGTTTTAATAGCTAGAAATGATTAATCACCAATATAATTAAAGAGTAACTTCATTACTATATCATTTATACGATTAATGTCTAAAATGAAGAAAAATAATACACCTTTATTCTGAATTGATTCCAATTATACATTAGACTTTAAATTTAAATAAATATTTAATAAATTATTTATTTCTATAAAAATAAATTTACTTTCAGGTTGAATAGCTAGTTATTTATACTAACAATTCATTTTAACATTACACAAATTTTACATTGTTTATTTTAATTGTTTGTGTCTGTTTGATTTTCTGTATAACAAATATAATTCACCTAAAAAATCTCGAAAAATAAATATTGATCACTTCGAAGGGTAAGTACTTTTGTTTCTCCATTTGAATATATGCAGGGTATACCATCGCTCACCGTACATATTAAAAAACACTCACAAAAATAAAACCAAATGTCCTTTTGCACTTTTTATGAAAGTTTTGTTGTTTTCCAGTTATTCATGAGCAAAGTCGAAAATTGTGTTTTTTCGAATAAATTCGATTTCTTGAAATATTATAGTCGGGAGTTCTGGAGTTCCCTCATTACAAATTTGTTGTAAAAATTCCAAAATTCAAAATGGCTAATCCAATATGTCGGACCAAAATTGCGACGAAACTCAGTAATAAGTTAAATTTTGGAAATCTGACAACAGATTTGTATAGTCAGCGACCTAAAAAAAACTCCAAGTACCAAGGAAGGTTCGTGGAATAAAATTTCGGAATTTAGTCCGCTATATTGGATCCGCCATTTTGGATTTTGCATTTTTGACAACACATTCGTAATCAGCGACCTCACAAACCCTCGGGTATAAAATTTCATTAATTAACTTTTAAATTTCTAACTTTTTCGAGAATTATAATTTTTTCGACCTCGCACATTTATAACTCGAAAACGGCTAAAAATTGATGAAAAGGCTGCTTGCACTTTTCATGAATTTTTATTAATATTTATGTTGAGCTGTGTGACACTCTGTATAGTAATTGCTACCAATTTAATTTGTAAGAAAAAAAAGTTTAAATGCTGCAATGCAACAAAATTAATTAAAATACCCAAATTGTATTACCTAGGTAACATAATTTCCATCATTTATCTGTAATTGTTTGTTTGTATATTCGAACCACGTGTATTTATATATAGTCATTCCGTTTTCTTGATTTATCATTCGAAATAACCGGCTATTGTAGCGACCGGTTTTTTAGCTACTGAATCCCGTTTAAGAAAAAAGATGCCGTTACATTTATTTTTCTAACCTTGTTAAACCTTCGCCACTTATCTGAAGTAGAATTAACTGTATAGTTGAGTAAAAGTTACTGCAGTGTGCGAAATTGAAATCGCCGCAATCTCTCTCGTTAGTTTGAATTGCACATTTCTGGTTTAAACATTTGTATTACGAAACTGCTTTATGTATATTTTTTTCTGAATCATAAAGGATATTTAAAGTTTATGACCTAATTTTTTATGAATCGAATGAATCATGCGTTCCTGATCAATTTATGTAATTATACTATTAGGTGCAGTATACGATTATAAGAATTTGCAATATTATTTTGCACGCATGATTAGTTTTTAAAACTGCACTTTTATCCCCAGTTATTGGTTAAGATAATCTACATGTTTGTCTATGTAGTACATACTATTAATCGTGTAGTTAATATTCCAAATCCAAATGATACCGGCCATTATCATTAATTGAGCCAGAAATAGTTGTTTTATAGTATGGAATTGTGTACATAACATGTAAAAAGAAAAATAATACAACCATTCATGAATTTATATGGTTGATGAATACCTCTATCAATTTAAGGGCACACAAAGAATGCTTTCTTTCTTTTTAATATTCGTTTTAGTTGGTGTCCCGAACATAATGTAGTCCAAAAGTTGCCTGCATTTTAGGTAACTGATTTCCATCAAGTTGAAACTTTTTGCATACGTTATCGAACCCACGCCAACTAACTATCGGTCGATTATCCACGAAAACCATTTTTGAGACACAAAGCCACCAGGATGTATAACTTTCTACAAAAACAAACGAATTTTATTTCTTTTGTCACAATCGATTTCCACCAAACTAACTTTTTTTTAAGGGAAAATCACCTTACCTACATAACAAAACTTTTATGCAGCATTTTAAATATTTCCTATAAACCATGAGATATTTCTTTTGCCGAGTATTTCAAAATTGTGATCTTGAAAGTGGAAATATTATCAGAGATTACTTTAATACTACGCGGATATGGTCAATAACATATACTCTTAATAATACAAAGCAAAGTCTGTACCAAACAAGATTTGTTTTCGGTTTCATTCTCTTGCTAACAAGTTTTAAATGAAGTCATATGTATAATATTTCTTTGACATTTTTTGTTATAATAGATAAAAGAATTTAAAAAATAACAATGTTTTTTTGTAGAATTTTCGTTTTAATAACTTTTCAGATTTAATAAAAGATGGAAATTGTATGGCAAATTGTATTCATGAAGCCTGAGCGTGTAGTAGTGCCCCCTTATAAAGAAGCCTAAAATAGAATTATGCTGACATTTGTTACCCATGTTGCGTTGAATTTCTTATGAGCAACGTGGGGTTTACTTTAGATATTCTAAAATGTACCAAAAGTGAATTTACTTTATAATGAAATTTGTTAATAAATAACAAATTATATCGTAAAAAAGTTATGGATTTCGTGCAGGAGAAAAAATATTTAGGAATTATTAAGTAACATTTTTGTTAATCTCTCTATTGTAATATTACGACTTAAAGTGGAAGATAAATCAGTTACGAATGGCACTAATAGCAATTTCGCGTTCGGGGCATGACAAAAATATTCTACTTTCTAATTAAGTGTGTATGTGCTTCTTTACTACATTTTTAAAAAATACTGTCCTATTTTAGCAATAAGTTTTTGCATAATTCTTAGTCGCAATATTTGGATGACAAATGTAATTTACTATATTTACAACATTAATTAACGATCATTTAGATATGAACTATGCATAAATGTAAAAAGACTACATTTATGTGATGCAAAACGTTTCATTGCGTACTTTCTTCGGGCAATCGAATAGAAATACCTTAATAGAAAAAAGTGATTGGAATGTAAGCAGCTATATACTTTGTAGATTTCACGTAAAATGCCGTTAAATTAAACGAACCAGCCAGGTGAATAATGACGTATTCATCTACGTATAATTCAAAATTTTACTAACAAGAATGTTTCGACCGCTCATGTACAAAGATATAGCTGTTCTTATGGTATTTCAATTTTATAATAAAATAGGCAACGGCAGAATATTAAATAATTTATTAAAACGGAAACGAAAGATGGCAATATTGTAGTATCAAGTCATCATTTTGTGAAAAATATCTGAAAGGCTTAATTTTCCCTGTTTATGTAATAGATATAACAAGTAATTTTCTGCATTAGATTTTTGTTGCCATTTGTGTACTGATAATTATTGTGTAAATGAAAATTTATTTGAAAAACTTCCGCATTCTGTATCTCAAAACTGTGAGCTTTTTTCGAAATATGCTAAGAATGAAAAGTTCTGAACTATGAAATTTAATGTTTTTTCCTCGAAATATACGAACTTTTCGGAGAAAATTAAACAGAACAACAAATTTTTAGAATTCAGCAAGAAATATCCTAGAATTTTTCGAGTTACAGCGTCCCGAATTTTTTTACATAAATTTTCATTAAGGACATAACAATGCAGTGGCGTATTAAATTGATAAAAATAGAAATGTCCACGTATTTGGCATTATTACAACAAATTTCTCGCCACATTGGATTTTCTTTTGGCTAAAACTAAATTTCATGGGGATCTATGTTTGTAATGAATTAATTTTTGTGGCGATGTAATTTGCTTTGTGTTTTGAAAATTTAATAAAAATCCATACAGTTGTAGTGGAACATTTCGCATTGTCAATAAAAATATGTTTGATATTTTTTGTTACTATTTTTTATGGAATTTAGAACAGTAAAAGTACTTAAATATATTATTAATAAACTTTCCTCTTTGTTTAAGAAGTAAATTGAAAAGGAAAGGGGAATATTCGACTGGTTGATGCGTTCTAAAAGCCAGATTAAAGTGCGTAGTGTGTCTTTTTAAATGGATTTGACATTCAATATAGCTTAGCGTATTGAATTGGGCAGTATACGCATGACGTTCAGCCGGAAGTCAGAGACATTGAACTTCTACGCTGGAGAAGAATAGGTGAATAATGGAAATTAACGTTTCATTAAAGAAATGTGCGTCATACAATTGTGGTATTTAATTAAATGTCTGGAATAAATATTTTAGAAGTCATGTCTTTATTATTTATTTTACTAAAGATGAGGAATAATTATTGTATTGCTAAAATCACCGAGAAAAAAGTTTTGAGCATCGAATTAAACGTTTATTTCAATTGTAGCAATTAATTATTTAGTTGAATGAAGAAAATAATATCCTAAGCCAAGTATATGGTTATAATCCTTATTAAATGCAAATATTTAATGGCTACCATTCAAATAAACTTTTACTCGAAAGTAAAAAACATTTTTACTTGTGTATTCTTTTTATTTCTTATTTCTCTTCGTGTAGTCCATTGGCTAAAACCGATGAAGAATTGGTCCACGATCGAACATCCGGAATGTTCATTTTTAATTTCTTACACTGTTTTTTTTTCAACAATTGTAATTTTTTCTTATATGAATTGTAAGTTCTGTTATACAACTTCCGCATTATGTAATCGAATTAAACGCCATTTTTATGTTTATTAAAGTTGTTTCTTGAATGATATCTTGATATGATTATCGAACAAATATCACAGGGCAATAATTTTTTATACGATTCAAATAGAGTAGTTGAAATTTTATATCCGAACTTTTCGCTGAAGAAAAATTTAGCAGCTTTATAACGAATTTACTTGACATCTATTATTTGACTCTAATAATTTTATTCATTCTCCTTTGAGATGAAATAATCAAATAAAAATCTCTTCCATTCCTTATACAAAATAGAGAGAATTATATCGGATGCTGTGTTATTTCTATAATCTTGTTCAATACAAGGAAACCATCATATTGAAAACTTAAATAATTTTCATGAGTTGCATATTCTCAAAAAATGTATTTGAAAAACAATAATAAAAAACATTTAATTCATAAAATCATTTTACCATTGCAGAATGCATTACGGTAGTCGATGCATTTGCATATGCTTCTATATTTGATCAATACGAGTATTTGAAAAGTTGAATGCCAGGTGTGCCTCTCCCTTCAAGCTCCCGAATAATATCCAATTGATTGTGCACCTTACCAAGGGAAAAATGACAAAACGATTAAAAATAACACTTTCTGTGAAATATTTAACTTATACCGCCATTCATTTAATAGGTTATATTAACAAGAATAATGAACTCGACATTTTTTTCATATTGGTCAAATATACAACTAAATAAATACGAAAATGTTTTTGTAATTTTAATCCCTGTTCATTTATACACAAACTGATATACTAAAATCATATGTAAAGTCTTAAGTCATATACATTTATAAATTCGGTTAGATCGTCTAAAAAGAATACACAGTCGTGGCAAAACGTCCGGGAACGGTTAAATATTTCGAAAACCATCGGTATTGAAAAAAACGCTTAAACCCGTGAAACGATTTTTTAAAGGATTTATCTTTTTTAGGGGCGTGTTTCTGCAATTTTCGATTTTCCGAAGTTATTATAAATTAAAAATTTTAATAGTCGAATTGTTCTTCGAAAGTAGTCGCCACGCCATCTGTGGCTAGTGTTGTGTATTCGTCTTGAAAAGACCTTTCAAATGAGCCCCCACTCGATCCATGTTGCCATTCAACATTTTCGACCCCCCCCCCCCGTCGTGCACCACGTGTTCCCATATAAGTGGGGGGTCGCAACCTTTCATCATTATATACATATAAATATAACTAAATGTTCCATATAACCATTACAATTATTACCATCGTTGTTTCGTGTTCTGAAGCAAAATTTATATAAAAAATAACAGTAATTGCGTGCTTTTAATAACAAAGAAATATCACGAAAGCAGCATCCGTAACGTAAATATAAGAGCAGATGTAATAGGTATCGTTCCTAAATATTCTAAGAATTACTTTCTACGTTATTATTTTGCGGTATTAAGTCCTGTTTTCTAAAATACGATGAACAAGACTATGATCGCAATTATTACAAAATAACAATCGTGAAAGTAATTTATCGGATATGGAGCCGAGAATATTATTGTGCGGCTAATCGCGAGTTTCTGATTTTACAACTGCATTTGGGCGCTTAATTTACTGAAAAATGATATGCGCATAATAATTTAATATTGCATTATCAAATTGAAACCTATAGTGTTTCTATTCTGCAGTTAAAACGTAAACTTTCATTAGAAGAAAACGCTCCACGCCGCACATTCATATGTCTACTTTTTAAAAGATTACAAATTTGTATTATGTATAAAAGTAATAACGACTAGTTAAAAATGAAAATTAAAACCGCAGCGTAGAAAGTGAAATTCTTCAATAACTTTTTAAATATTTCATTATTACGTGAATAATTAATTTGGTATCCTCTTTTCATTTTATGTTTATTTTATTTTTTTATCAATTTAGTTTCTCTTCGTATTAAGCGGAATAATAGAAAGGAAATGCATTAACAATGAATGAGCACACGTTTCGCATGTCACAGCAGTGAAATTATATATTGCTATTATATTGGATTGGGCTATTGGTATAATTGGATTTGACGACGTCATTGAATATAATATACTTACGTTAAATCCTGTGTTTACAAGTGTTCTTAAAATTACATATTGCGTTTTCTCATTCATAACAGGATGACGTTTTATTTTCTTGTGGATCTTGAATGTTCATTTTTAATGTAATTTATTGACAATATATTTTTGTTTCAATTTATTTATTCCATCAAAAGATATCATGATACACAGTGTTCCATTTCATGCATAAATTATTGTTATGCCAAATACTATGTACGTATGAAGTGAAGTTAGAGTAACTGTTTCGGGCTTATCACATTTACCATGCAATTTTTACCTCTTAAAAAATATTATTTCAACTCATGAATGTAAAATTTACCGACTAAAAATCTGTCTACATTTTCTAACAAAAGGCACTTTCATATAGTATTTAATGACGCAAAATATTAAAAATACATCAATTACATTGTCACTTACTGAAAATATACTGACTTTTAATCAGGAAGACTTAATGTTCATTGATTTATTATGCCAATTACTGAAAAATAATACAGTACAAAATATTTCGATCTCATGGGTCGTTAATTATCTTATGTAGAATTGTAAAATATTGAAACAAAAACTAGAAAATGCCTAGCATTTTCTTAAATTCATCTCAAAAGTTTTATAAACGTTGCAAAATGTAATACTTGACAAACTGTTTTCGTTTTATAAACCATGGAGACATAATTAATAATAAATAATTATTTTTATACAAGTAGAATACTTCAGTATCGAGTGAGTTTATTCCATTCTTAGTCCAGTCAATGAAGGTAAAATACAGCAATACTGTAGGATTCTTTGAAAAAAGGTCGATTCTCCTGCCCATATGGATTAAGCTGAGATAAATTTAATTCTCTTTCGGCTCTTATTTTTGAAACAGTTTGAGCTAAAAGGGATTTAACATTTTACTATTTGCGATCATTTGTAACCTTTAAAGTACCATATCTTTCGCCATTTTTGTCCTACAGAAATTTACATATTTTTGTGTATCACTACTGGTTTTTCAGTAATTTTGAATACAAGGCAATTTTTTCAACTTTGCTAAAATTTCTTTAATAAAGGTTAAATTGGTCCTTCCAATCAATTTATTGACAGGCTCACAGCGGACTAAGCGAGTTGGTTAGTTGCCAAAGTTTATTAGCTACACCAACCAATTTGGACATTATGGATCTTTTCCTTCCTCATTAAATCGGTTTATCAAGCTATGGTAAGCTTAAAAAGTTTTTGTCACACCTGCACAAAGTCTTTACGTACCAGTAAAATAATCGGAAAGTCGTCGTTTGCTGCCGGCCACCGCAACCGTGCTTCTGCGCATGTGCAAAGGGCGATCGAGGACTTTTTGCCGCCCGTCGGGCCTTTTTTTTTGCACGTCCTCGAATTTACATACAGATGTGACAAAAAATAGTGTAGATAAACGCGGGCGGAAACGCATTTTACAAACTCGGTCGATATATTGGGCACTCTCGACGGTAAAAAATCTGCAGTATTTACCCCCTCGCCCCCCCCCCCCCCCCCCGTCATCTCCTTCGTTGCAATTACTTTGTTTCCGCCCTAGATACCTAATATACTATTTTATCCTTTGACGTTTCGGTCACGTAGTAGTCGCTTTTCAAAAAGGATCGATTTTCTTACAACTCATACTTTATACGGTAAAAAAACCACTATTAAAAACAAAAAACATTTTCTCTGCGAATACGTCACTTTGCGGAATCGTAATTTATAGAACAACTTTAAAATTCATATTCATATTTCCTGAATGTAAAAAGCTTTTGATGTCAATACACTGAAAAAAAGAATGGTTGTTACAACCAAGTAAATAGTTTCCTTAAAAAATGAATTGATTATTAATCAATTAATTGGTACAAAAAACTGATCTATTGGTACCAGTCTATCTGAAGCAACTAAACGATTAGTTGCCCCATCCAATCCAATTTTTCTTTTTAAAACAGCCCCCCCCCCCCTTCTCTCTCCATCGTTCAACCTGATTTGTTTAGATTTGCAACATTACTTTCAGATCACACAGAGATAAATTAAAAGCCACGGTTTCTTTACATTGCCAAATTATCACTGCTTGGGCCCTTTTAGAGAATCGCGGCTTGTCGATAAAGTAGGGTATACGGGGCTGTTCGGTGTAGATAGCTTTGGTTTTCCATTTGGTTTACCATTGCCAGGCAACAGCTGCTTGGCTCCCGAATTTCTAGAGCTTACTATCGATGTTTGAGAGAGCCAAGCAGCGACGGCCGATTTTGGCGTCGTAGGTACTTTTAATTTTTCTCCGTGCATAATATAGTATGCTTTGTAAAAAATCTATAATTTCTATGAAAAAAAAACATAAAAAATAAAAATTTTGTTACCATTCCCACTGCGCTGTACTCAAAGAGCGATATGACGAAGAGCGGAAAATACTAGTATATTTTGCAACATTGCCAGTAATTTGAGTCCCGTCGTCCACTACAGACAATTGAGATTTCTCTCAAGAGCACGTGGGAATGCTGAAAACGTAAAATCTTGTTTAATTAAAATGAATTATTATTAAAAAAATTACTCGTAACTGTGGCAATTATATAGTGCATACGCACGAAAATGCATGTTTGCCGACATTTTTCCGCAATGCAATACTACAAGTAACTACGGTGGGACTATTCGGCTACTTCCGCGTTTCCTTCCGTCACGTGAAAATTATGCTGGTCGTTAAAGAAACGAAGGCGGCGTTGGCGTCGTTGACGCCCGCTTAAGCGTCCGTGGCACACTGGCACACATTAAATCTGGGTGGGCATATTTCGAAGGCGCTCATTACTACGGCACAAACGGGTCAGACGCTTGTGCCCCTTAGAAGATCGGGCCTTTCGAAAGGGGGCCCAAAACACCCGCAGGGCCCTCGACACATTTCCAAGTCCCAAAAAGTGCCCCTCTTCTTTTCCGACAAACCAAACGGCGCGAGAACCGTACCATCAGGTGGCATGTTTCAATTTTTCTCGACCGGCACACGCGCCGGTCCATGTCGGATACAAATTCGACAAATCGTAAGGTATGGCTTACTCGAGAGAACGAGTTTTTTTTTTACAACATGAAAGACGTGTGTATACTTAAACGTGATGAATTTGTACTTTTTTAATTAATGGGCAATCATTGCCCGGGCTCTGTTACTGACAATCGGACATAGATATATGACTGTTTTGTGTGTTTTCGAAAATGACAAAAGATCTTTCGACATATTTGTTAATGGTGTACAAAATAGCATGTTTCGAATATTTTTTGTTAGTTTCTAAAATAATAATTATCTGTAGCTCGTGCTTTAACTTAATTAAGTTGTTTTCTAAGCTTCTTGATTTGTTTTCATCATTGTGTTTCAACTCATTGAGGTCTGAACAAATGATTTTTCGTAATCGATTTTAACGGCTGTGATAAATGTAAAATCGGATTGAAAAAAAAGACTTTTTATATGAAAATGTTCGACCTTTCCGTAATAACGTACATAAGGAAAGCCGAGTCAATTACAACAAAATTATATATTTTTTTTTATTTTCCATTAACAAATAACACATGCAAGTTGGTTAAGGAGATCACTACGCAGACAAATTTTCGTGACCTGGAATCCTTAATTTTAACATTTTTCAAAAAGGAACTTAATTTGAAATTGGCGACATCCAAGACGGTGGATAATAAATCTCTATCGCTATCGCGATTTATAACTTACCCGAAAATAACCATAAATAACAAATCTATAATTGCATAAAAATATAATTTCTCGTTTAGTTTTTTCGCTCGCCATTTTAGATTTCCTAATTTTAAAAACTTTATTGGCAGAATCGTAATACAAAACTCAAAAATCTTTTAATTTATAAGAATGAAAATCATTATATAGATTTTAAAGTTAAAGGTTCAAGGATTAAGTAGTATATCTTAACAAATAATTTATTAATTTTTTATATTGGGCTCAATTTTTAATTTAAGCGAAGTTTCGGAAGCATGTAGTAATTTTACACTAGATACGTTTGGTTTACTTATGTCAACCTTATTTGACATATAAAAGATCGTCAGTGAAATGTTCATTATGATATTGTTAATATTAAAAATTATTGATAAGGAAAGAAACTATGAAATATCAGGAAACTTACAATAAAAAAGAGAAATTATGGTTCACTAACATTAATTCTCAGCTAAAATAGATTTTCCTGTGTTAAGACCAGCTTAGTGTCGGATTGCATAGTTGAACGAGATGTCCATATATATGCAATCGTAAAGCCCTGGAGAGACATTTACATTGACGTTTAACTCAACTTAATGAAGGGAAACACATACTTTTGATCTAACGAGCTTCTCTCTTGATACTCCGATCAATCAAATGTAGATTTTAAGTGGAAATTGTAAAAAGTTGCAAATATTTAGTTACATAAATTAACTTATCTTCGGTGATTTTTTAAATAAATATATATTTAACATTTGTTTTATCAACATTCAATTTGAAAAACAAATCATCCGTCTTTTATGATAAGTAAATAAGGTCACTTGTAAAATATGAGTATTTTGTATTTCATAGGCATAAAAAGAAGACAATAGTATTTTAGGTATAGCTATACTGAACAAAATTAGTTAATTTAACTTTTTAATATTTAAATTAACTTAACAAATTTAACAATGGGCAGTTGTGCAGTGACAACAAACTGTTGAACAGTGTTGACAGCTGCATTTAGTTCAGTTGACTAAGTTTGAGTTTGATTAACTAAATTTCGCTTAATTTAACTATAAAACTAAAAATTTAGTTCCCTCAGGGCAACTATCCATCAAGTTGATTTAGCTACATTTTTTTGCAGTATAGGTGATATTTCTCTTTTCCAGTGCTGAAAACTGACATGACAGAACAAAGGAAGTGTAAAAATCACACATGTTAGCTATTCACAATTTGCACCTAATTTGTCATTTGGATCTTAGAAGTTGCGAAACCAATCACGAAGAATGCATTCTTCAAAGAATATTTATCAAACAGTGGTTTCTTTAAAAATATTTTCAAATGGCATAAAATGATGCTTCTTTTTTATCGTCGGAATTCGACCTCTTTTACTCAAAATAACATAGTACGCACAAAAATTCGATTTGAAAATGTTTACTGAGCAGAACACGATTTTACGCAAATCTGATGATTTACGGTATATATTCGTCGTTACGCATTTGTCATATTTGACCCACAAAAAGACACGCATAATCACACCCCAAAAAATATCGAATTCAGCTCGGAAGGCTGAATTGTTTTCGCATGAGCTAATATAATAATAAAACTGAACGTATAGAATGTATTTATGAATTATTTATTAAATAAAGATTATTATAAAGTATTAAACTATATTCCTATAACTCCATTAAAATCGATTGAAAATTGGAAATCATTTCTATCTCTCAGGCATAGATCATAAAATTAGGATATAAATCTACGCCCTTTAAAATCAATAGGAAGAACACTTAATACATAATTCTATAACATAAATACACTTTTTTTTAAGATTAAAAAATCAATATTTAATTTAAAAATAAATGCTGTGTTATTATCGTCTCGCTACTGTACCATACCTTCTAACGTCCTTACATTTCATCTAAAAATAAAAACAAATACATTTTTGTATAGTGTGTAATACCAGCTTCTAAACGTTGAGTATTTAAATAAGTTGAAATTTATATGAATATATATTTATAACGTAAACTGAATTCTTAGCTATAATAATTTACTGGAAAATTAACAAAAATAATCTGCAATAGATTCGACCTGAAAATGGAGTGAAATTTACGTAAAACGCATAATAAATAATGTTGTGTATAATTTGGGTTATTTCTTCGACAATGTTTAAAAGCAACATTTATTTGTGTAGTTAAGGATTTTATATCTTTAATGTGGAAATAGCAAATGTAAACTAATGTTTTACATTGCTTTTGTAAAAAATGTGGGTACTTCAACCGTGTGTGCTTCAGTTAGATAATATGTGAATCTTTTTTTTGTATCTTTAAAGTGCTTTAAAAATGCGAAAAAAATAATAAATAACATTCGAATCTAACTTGAAGTGGCCCTAAATGTCATTTACTTCAAAAGAAAATAAATAAGCCAGTTAAAAAATACGCAGTTTTTAGGTCCAGTGTATTTATGTCTTTAAAAAAATTCACTTTGAAAGAGAAAACTGCATTAAATTAAGTATGAAATAGGCAAAAGATACATGTTAAGATATTTTGGAAATATTCAACTCCTGGGAATATTTCGCTGTAGAAAAAAAATCATGATTTATAAAATTTGCACATCATAATACTAAACGGATTTACTTTCCGAGTTTCGAAATGTGTGTCAGATTTAGTGTTCGAGATAATCTTCTAATGTTTTAATTAAAACAATTTCTAAGCTAGAGAGTTTATTTAAATGCCATATCTTAATCCCGCGTAGAAAATTAGGTTGATATGCAGTAGGAATGACGATGAGGATGATTTCATTTTCTACCTTGAATATTGTGGGAATCTTTCTTCTGTATCAATCTAATAATAAAGTAAAGTTTTTTATACTTTATTGGCAATCAGTTCGTTGCAACGCCATTTTTATTTACTATAAATAATGCGTCTAACTCCATCCTAAGTCGTTCCAGTACATAAATATTGTCTTTATGATCACATATTTAATGTTTAATGCAGTCACGGGTTTTGATGTAAACGTAACTCTGTTAAGTTTGCTTAGCTCTACACCAATTAATTACGTTGTGAAATGTTGCATTCACACATTGTATGTGAACTTTCCCTGCAACGTAGTCTACATTAAATTATTATTTTCAGACAAATGAAAACTAATAAACTAACTAATTTTTGATAAATTCTTAACTTTAGTTTGGATAACCTATAAAAATGTTACAAATAAATGAAAAAGGACGTATCATTGTATCCAGTGGTTTAAGCTTTGATGTAATATCTCAAAAATGGTAAAATGTTTAAATACAAGAAATTCGCAAAAAATTCTTTATTTTTTTCGATACTTTGCTTAGAAGCTAATATTTTTTGTTATGTACTTAATGTTTATACAGTCTTTGCTGAAATTGGATATATTTTTTAATAAATATTTTCTCACAGTTGCTTATTTATCTGTTCCAAAATGAAGTTTTTAGTTAAAAATGCATATTATACGAAAACGACAATTAATATTAATTTCTTATTCATTGAGTGCCTTATCTGAAGAATGGCTTATTAGTTCATTTTGCATGTACACTTTCATAAGTGATATTCAAAAGAGAAAAAGAGAAAGCGATGCTGCTAAGTTTAATATACTGAATTGAACGAATGCAATCTGGATATCAAAATTCCTTGCGTCATAAATTTTACGTGCGAGTCTTGTAATTTGTTCCATGTGTGTAAACCTCATAAAAAGAAAGTTAGGTCAGTAGACGTTAATCAGGGCAATGCTAGGAACAAGAACGTTACATCATTTATGAATTTTTGTTGTAATTTAAGAATGTGCATTAACAAAACATTGAATTTCATATTGCGAATTTAGACGTTATTAATCTGGCGAAATAAAAAATACCTTTCCAAGTTGCAGACGTAGAATTTAATGACTAAGTTCGCAACCAATATTTTTATTTGATTTTAGATTTAGCAATTTATGAAGTGATGAAATAAAAGGCTAATGAATTATCTTCTTGGTATCAATTAAATGGATTAATATTACGGTGTTTAACCAGCATCGACCGATATTAGTAATATGACAATTTTGTTCTGAATCCAATTTATTAAAAGCAAGAAATTACACAAAAGCTGTTTAAAAATAAATATATTTCTAAATTTAAACTTTTATTTGGAAAAGTAGTTAAATAGATCAGTCAGATGCAGTTCAAGCGTTTTAATTATATTTGCAGTTTATCGCGGAGTATCTGAAACGTAGTACATATTGTCATTACTCTGTAATTATTCTGTCCTTTAATGGGCGAGACATGCACTTGTCATTAGTTGGGCTTTTAATGGGAAATATTACAGACAGTTGTATAACTGGGAAATAATCGTTTGCACCCCGAAGACTTGACTTTAATGAGTTTTGCAATCGACAACTATCATGAGTGTATTAGTTTCTTTATCATTAACCACAATATTAAAGTTTATATTTAAAAGAAAAAGTTGTTTTTACTAGTATTATATTATTTTTACGTAAAATGTATAAGCCAGGGAGATTATTTTCAAAGCTGTGCAACATATTTTCTTGATGTATTGTAACAGAACGTTTGTGTAATCTATCGTCCTGTAGGGATGATAAGCCTGATTTTCATTTAAAATGTTGTGTGACATGTTTGTTAGGTTACAAAATATATAAAATGATCATCAAAAAATAAAAAACATACATTTTCGACGTATGAGGACTTCGGAGGGCAACAAAGTACTGCGGAAGTCATTAGCAATATGCAATTAATTTTAAAGTTCTTCGATACTGCTAAAGTAATAAAATAGTCAGGTTTCTTTAAAATTAATAATAAAATTTGTAAATTTTCATGTTTCGTAGGATGAAATCGGATTTCTCTAAATGTACATCTTCTTAACTAGTAACTGATTTGCAACGCACGCTAATGAATAGGGAATTATTGAAAAGCCATAAGTTTTCACCTATACTGGAATTAAGAGAGTATAGTTACGCAATCCTATTTTACGGTTTTAATTGAATTTTGACGAAGATGTGTAAGGCATTTGAATGACCAGGAGAAAGTTGACTAGATCATTTGAAATGAAATTGATACGTTGTCCACCGTAATTGAATTACTTATTACAGTGATAGCATTCATTGCCGGAAACTAAATTAATATAGCAATCTATTTTTTCATGTTGTTTCGTATATATATGAAATTATTGTAGTGAAGTTATTGTAATGAACGAGGATGTAATGTTATGAAACTTCATTCTAACAATTCGATTTTTAGGTATATTTACTTCTTACGCTAAATGGAAATGAATATATCTAAATTTAAGTCTAAAGCACAAAGAATAACTTACGATAAAAGGCTTCTATATTTAAAAAATGTTTAATATTATCAAAACGTATTATTATTTGTAAAAATATTTTTCTGCAAAGATGATTTTTTACCTTTTTAACATATTATAGTCATTGTTGTTCGTAGTGCATTGATCACATTTCTTTCGGATATGTGTATTTGCTTTGCGAGTTCAGAAGACCCAAAAATTCTTCAATTCCTCGGATTTCTTTCGGAAGTTATATATGATCATATGATAATATTGATGGCTGATAACATATAATGGAGAAATTCGAAAGAATGTTAATTCTAAGGATAAGTTACTTTATTGATATATCATTCAGATTATTAATATTTTTTTATGATAGG
This sequence comes from Trichopria drosophilae, assembly GCA_030407085.1. Classification (NCBI taxonomy): domain Eukaryota; kingdom Metazoa; phylum Arthropoda; class Insecta; order Hymenoptera; family Diapriidae; genus Trichopria; species Trichopria drosophilae. Next base: position 55,851,005 of record CM059583.1, read on the forward strand.
TCTCAAGTCAATTCAAATTGGCAATGTTTCCTGATCGCAAAGCCCGATTATTTTTTTAATTTCATCGGGAACAGATTTCTTTATATTTTCATCACGGTTCGGAAGCGATTAAAAGCTTAAAATTGCCCCGAATCACGGTGTAAAGCTTTGGGTCAGCCTCTGGTCAGGGCGCCAATAAATTTCTACTCGAGATCTTGTTGATTCCGTATCATTATTCACTAGTTAAAAGAACTAATATGTAGTTGAACTGATTCAATATTCAGTTGATAATAACCCCAGAGAAAAAGTTATGACCACAATTTGATCAATATATCGAATCCAAAAGTGATCTAAATGAGATCCTAGTTTTGAGACAATCCAGGACCAAAATTGGATGACTTTTTGAGCAAAAATAAATCATTTTTTTATTATATTAAATGTAAATAAATATTAAAAAAAAATTCGGACCTAGCTAGACTCGAACCCCAGTACTCTGGATAATAATCCACGGTCATAACCACTCAACCACGCTTGTTTTAATTTGATGGACAAATAACGGATATTAGATACCGGGATTCGATATAAAAATATTACTATTCTGTAATGTGTTTTAACGAATTGCACGTTAAAATAAAAAAAAAACAGAAGGAATATAAAACTGAAGAAAATTTTGTTAGCAATTGTCAACGAGAGAGGTTAGAAGATTGAAGAAAATTGAAGAAAGTCAATGTTACTAAATTTGTTTTTTCATTGTACTAGTATAAGATTATAAGAAACATGAAAAATAAATAGAATTAAGTCTAAAGCTTTTCATACTTAACGATATATTTCACCTATGATTTTGTTGAAAATTTGAATAAAACGATTGCAAGTTAGTGGTTACGTGCATCATACAAAATATACGTGCATTATTTAAAAGCATGCATAAACCAGCCAGGATGATGACCTCTCGGACTGAAAAATATCGACGACCAAGGCGGACTTTACGCATTTAAAATGACTTGAGAATAAAAATGACGTTACACAACGTGTGTACCGATGACTTTTAAGTTGATGCTACTTTACGTAACTCTGTAAAATATTGACTGCGGAAACTGTCACAATTGCACAATGCAGATGCGGTGAAGAATATAACAATCATCGATATTTCACATCTCCAATCGTCGCTTGGAAACATCTCCTATCAAATTTCCTTCACGCCCTCTTCCTACTTTGCATGTTCCAAGCAGTATTGTCTCGGAATGCATTATGGTGAACCATTCATTTAATTGGGGAAATTTATCGCGTTACAAAGGAACGTTGAACCGAACTGTTTTCCCGGCGGGTTTATGGTTAGCGCGTGACGTAGTTAGTTCACACAAGACTTTACCAGCTTATACCAGGAGACGATTAGCAGACTATTCGATCGAGGCCAGTGAGATCGGGGAAGTCCCTGATAAAAGATCGGTATATCGCGTGCTGGAATCGAGCATTCATCCAGACGGTTAATTCCCTCGGAATCGAACCATACCTTGCGGGAAATTCGCGGGTGTTCAATTCCCTATTTTCAATCGGTGCCACATATATAACGTTGTAAATCGAACCCGTGGGAGGTCGATCATGTCAATTTTCGATCCTCCATGCAACCAGGAGGATTTATGCACGACTGGGATTGCACATGTGCAGAACTTTCAGGATACGTGCCACTACGGGAGACTTTACAATCTTGCCAACCATTTTACGATTTACACCGATTGATGCTGTGTTTTTTCATTTTTACTCTTCAGGTTGAAATTAGCGCGTACCTGGTTTCAGGAGGCGGAAAACGCGTAATTGCCGCAACATTCCCACTCGAACGAGAGTGAAATTTGTCTGTTTCACTTCATTTGAATCCGATGAGGAAATAGACTTGCAGTCAACAACTACCGTTTCTTCTGTCGGTCATAATGGGAAGTGCGTAATTGCGAAGGAAAGAGACATCGACATTAATGAAAAGTTTCGACTCATCTCGATAATTGCGGAAGAAGAAGAGTCATTCACGCCAACTTTTTTTAGGTACACTTTTCACTGCAAAAGAAAGAAAATTTGAAGTATTGTTCATTGAATAATAAAATCCACTGCCAGGTCATGCAGGTGATTTAAAACGGAATAAGCAATGATTTTACTGGTTAAGATTGACAGATTCAAAAAAGTTTAATAAGCTAGAGAATCCGCAATAAACGGGGAGTTTATTCATGTGTAGTTTTCAATTCAATTCGAGAAAGTGCTTCATCAGTTTCACTTAAATACCAAATCGACATACACAGAAGTAATTAATGCCTACCATATAACCAAGAAGAAAGTAATACTCTGTAAATTGCGAACGAAAAATGATTAAACAAAATTTTAGTGTTTGTTAATTGTACATGTAAATATAAGATGAAAACTGTTCTTTTAATTAAGAGAAAGATGTCTCTATAGGACTAATAAGATAATAGTTCTTCATAATGGTTGGTATGCAGCGTTCATTATACGCTTTTATAAGTAACAAATGACCCATATAAAACGACTTATGAACAATGGATTGAACTGCAATATAATATATTTTGAAAAGTTGTTTCTAAATAATTTTATTATTAACATCACTTAACCAAATTATTCATTTTCTTGGTCATATCCCCTGAACTCTTAGTTCGCAATGTAGTTTTAATCCGCAGACCAAATATTAATCTTAAAAAGTCATATTTGAAAATACCTTTTTTACTTTATCTCATTTGATAGTGTTATATGACAAAATACCACTGCTTATGTTGAAGAGATATGAAATACTTACCGCACGAGAAAGAAATTCATAATAATATTTAATAACCATACTTATGCCATTTTCTAACGATTTCTCGACATTTAAACGGTTTATCGGTGGCACAGAGAGTGGGAGAATGGTAACTAATAGCTTAAGTAATCCCATTAAATAGGATTAATCAAATTTAGTAACAGTAACTTACGATTGTTGTACTTTCTAATTTGAACTCGGTTTATTAACTCATTTACTAACGTCAACTATTTTGTGCGTTTCCTTACAGTAACGGACCTCTGTCCAGGATGAAAGTATTACATGCAGAAAAAATTGCTTAGGATTAACCAAACAAATTCTGCTGCAAATTTTGATGAAAATTTTGCTGCAAAATTTCGCAACTCAAATCAGTATTTCTAACACATTTTCTAAAACATAAATATGCCATTAAAGTTTATCGATAAATGTTGCTGTCACTATATTAAAAATGTGTCTAGTGTGCTTTTCTAATCGATTCGTTAAAATTGATTAATAAAGAATAATCACAGTTTTAGTAACGTCAATTAGTAACTATTTAGTACGATAATTCCAGAAAATACATTCAACCAATTACATTAATAATTTAGTTCAGTTAGTAAAGTCGTCCCTGCATCTTTTGTCATGTGGAACAACATCAATATTAACTAAAAAGTAGTATAGTAACTACAAAAATGATACATCAATATATCTCACAGCAGGATGAAAGATTTGGTGAATATTCATGTTTTTTTTGCGCACAAATAAGCACTTGTTTCAGTTAGTATTCTTTTTTTATAGTTAGTATTTCAGTTGGTAATATTAAGATACTCAACGATTTTTTTATTTCTCAAAGCATCGATACGAAAAGACGTTTTAATTAATTAACCAGTGATTATAATTAATAATTTTGAATTAGTTGATGATTTTGCTTCCAAACTTCCTGTTTATACCTCATGAAAATAAAATTCAACCTGATTCAAATGTCTAGCATAAATGTGTCAGTATCTTCAAGAATTTTAAAAATAAATAAGAAATACCCGATTATGAAATTTTAATAAAATTCCACATTAAAAGATGTTAAATTAAGCACTTACAAAAACATCTGTTCTCGAAGAATTGCTTTTCATGAAGTTCCTCAATTGCATCAATTTTCAGTATAAAAATAGTTTGCTACATTAATCCACTCATGTCCAAATAAATTTCCAACAAGAAATGAATTTCGAAAAAAATTAAACCTGCCAATTTTTTTCATTTTTCATTTTCGGTGCCACTCTTTCGAATAGTGGTGAGGATATTTTTAAAAAAGTTGATATATGATTTTGACATATATAGTAAAAAAACATGATTTTTTTTTGGTCATATTTTTTTTACAAATATAGTATTTTTATACAATACCTTGTTTTGAATAAACTAAAATATAGTGAAAGCGTGCACTCGACAGTTGTACATAAAAGAAACACTGATAAAAGCTTGAAATTTTCGATACCACATCGAAAATTGGCAACGCATTGACTAATTACTTTTTAAAATAAAAAAAAATTGTTAATGATGAAACTAGACTTTATAGATATATAGAATTTTTCCAGAACAATTAATTAGAATGAATAGAATGAGTGAAAGAATAACCTTGAATTTTTTATATCGAAATATTACAATTTGTACTTTTTCAAAAAATTGAAAAATTGATATTATGAAAATAAATATTAAAAAAATTTGTAAAAAACTGGACAGTATTTTTTCAACAAATACAGAACAGCTTAAACTACAGACTTTAGATAAAAATTCCTATGAACAAAAATGTCGAAAAATTGGTTAATGATTACTCTCAAATTTTGTGCTGATTTTTTGAAAATTTGAATGTTTCAGAAAACAACAATTTTAACAATACAGTCTGACAAAATTCTTTCACTCGTTCTGAAACGTAGCTGGTTTTAGAAAATGTTCTCTGAAGTCTATAGTTTTCAAATAAAAAGAAATTTTAAATTTAAAAATAAATTTGTAAATGCGGTGGCCAGTTTGGATTTAACATTGTAAATGTCAAATATATATCAGCGTATCTTTTAAGTATATACATGTGAAAATTGCTTCGAGAAAAAATCATGTTTTTTCCTAGAACTTCAAAATTTTTACTATATATTCGAAAGACTGGCGGCGAAATTGTTAGAATCTGGTAGGCTTAATTTTTTCAACATTTCTTTTATGTTGGAAGTAGGTGTTAAAGTTGAGTTAAATCTTCTGCTCATTTGAGCATGAATGTTTTAAGCTCCCTATTGTCTTTAAGTCTTGAGCTAGGAGATTTTAAATTTGATTTAAATAGGACGTAGTAGAAATATTTAAAAAAATCTTTCCTCCGGTTTTGAAACGAAATGTCTTAATCGAGATCGTCATAATAAATAAACATAGGTTACATACGTTACAAACGCTAGTAGAAAATTAAAATCCGCACGCATTCATTGTTATTTGTACGAGTGTATATATTTACGACTATTAACGTTTACGTGTTGCACTTTTCATATTCCATACATTAATGCAAATAGTACAGATTAAATCTTCAAAAACTCGCAGTTTCTAGTTTGGAACGTGAATTATTTACGATAAACCACCGTGGTCGTGTCTCGTTGTAATTATATTTATCGCGTGAGGAACTCTCAACAAAATGCTTATCGTCGCATTATTCAAAATACGACGAGGCGGAAAAAAAGTATTAAAAAAAAGGCAATGCAATGATACATCGAAACCGTTTGAAACGATTCCATTACAAGTGCTTTCCTATCCCGGCAGGCGATATTAGCGGTGCAATCGGAAAATCATCCGCGTTGTCAACTTTCTATTTTGCATGAGACACCGTGCTGCTATTAGCATTTATCTTATATAAACAATCGATGAAAGATTCTCGACAATTGTTTGAGAAAGCTGACATTTCGAATTATCAAATGTTACGGGCGAGACACTGTCATTGCTTGGTCATCGTTGCAGGAAGTGAATATAACTTTTTTCTCTAATCCACACATCAGGAAGTGAAACCGAGTGCACATAGAATAAATGGACCGTAAGTTTCTTTATTGGGAACTTACAAGAATATATTTAATTATACTCGGGACTATTAATGTGTCACCCTCTGTCGGCTTATTATGTGTTACCAATGCTGATGATCACGTAATGTTATGTGAGATAAATTGACCGAAAGCGATATGGTTGAAAAGATCTGTCGGAACAATCACTTAATTTTTTCAAATTCTTTTAATAATTATTCATAAGTAATTTCCAGTCACTGGTTACGAAAACGTAAAATTAATAATACTGCTCTCTAAATTTGAAACAGTGAAAATTCACTGATGCTCATCATACAATCAACACACCACTTTTAAACATACGACATTTCATCACATAAATTCAACATACGACAGCAGTTCAACATTCGACTTTTCAACATACAATAATTTTAACACAAACATTACATCACATGCTCATTTCAACACTAACCAAAAACGATGCATTTAAATAAAGTAATTGAAATTAACAGTTATATGTTATACATGCAAAATAATAAAAAAATCAAGCTAACCTAACCTGCCTTAATGTAACCTAGCCTAACTTAATCTATTTTGTTAAAATGTTTAATATGTTATGTTGAAATGGTCATTTGTTGAAAAATTTTATGAAATTAAAAAATTAATGGTTGAATAGTCGCGTCACCCTGATTGCCATAGTGCAAAAGGAGACACTGAGAAGCAGTTTCTTTATCAAACAATAAAATTGATTCAGTGCTTAAATCAGTGAAACTTTAACGCAAAACAGTGAAATCTTTCGCCTTACCACTGTTTATGCAGCGAATATGACGAAAATCACTGACACAGTAGTGAGTGATTCACTGATTCAAATAGTGAGTTTTTCACTGTTTTGAACTGATGAGAGTGAAATAAAATGAGTAAATTAACTAAAATATTATTATTTTATCTGTTGAGCTAATAAAAACTGCTGCTTTAAATTGATATAAAATTAGTGAATCAATATACTGATGTATTATGGACGCTGTCTTGGTAAGAAGTAACATTTCCATTTCTGGTAATGGAAAGGTCAAAGTTCTTGGCGCATCAAGTCTCTCGAAGAGTTTAGTCCTGTTTTTTTCGAAAATAACAATAATTTTAAAAATTTGCAAATACTTTCCATCATTATCACTTTTATGATAATTTAATTTCTACCAACAATTTTGCCAATATTTTTTAATTGCGCAGATGAAATTCTGACTTCAGAGTAGAAACGACGAGAAAAATAATCTAAATTTGAAACAGTGACACCTTTTTCAATGAAAATCAGTTTCAATTTGAATGAGTATCTGTCTTAGTCCATGGCACGATATTACTGTACGATGCTGTTACTTATTAAAATTATGAATATTACTAAACATATTTAAATATTTTTGTTCATTATTATTAGTATTTCTTAAATGTCCATTAGTAAAATTTTTACAATTTTAACTAATATTGCATAGTTGACTACTTTGTGTCTGCGAAATCAGTAATCGGCATATGATTATAAACAATTAGTCATATTTGTTGCATCTAACTTATATATTGCAAATTATACTGTATTCTCCAATTTGTTATTGAGTTAATTGTATTATTTAATAATTATTGAATATTAATTTTCATTGTTGATTAGGTTGATCGGAGGACCCAGTTCTATCGATGTAGTTAATCATTCTACCGCTAGACGCTTTGTGATTATCACAGTCTTACATTTCGCTGTCGAAAATTTAACCTACCTATTGTCGCAGCCGATACAAATATGTTCTTAAACAATAGTAGGGTTTAAACATGTGAAGTTAGATTTTTCGGAATATTATTTTTTTCCCTGAAAAGTTTAGCCAATCTAAATTTTGGTACTCGATTTATAGGATTTTAAAATCAATACATTTGAGAAGAATGTGCAGAACCTATACTTTTTCCTAATTTTTTATTAATTTGTATTCATTAATACTTTTAATAATTTTTTGCTACTCGTTAGCAACTGACTTTTTTTATATAGTCTAATTTAATTTTTAGCTATATTTAGAAAATTGCCCATCATTTTGAAGAAAAATGTGTTTTGACAATTTGATTAAAATTATAAGCTGATTTGTTAATATAACGAAACATTAAATATAAATAAATGCCATTTTAAATCTCAATTTTTCTGACGAAAAATTCTTGCACCAAAGGCATCAAATTACAAAATAAAATTTAAAAAACAATAAATAACAAAAGTTTATTGTTTATGTACTACATTCAAAGACGTACCATGTTTTATGTACATTTCTAATTTTTGCGATTAAAAAAGTAGAGAAAAGAAAGGAGAAAAGTGATTGTGTCTTTTTCATGTCGTAAACAACTGGACCAGCAGAATATAAACATAGAAAATACATAGTGTTGAAACCTGAACATTAAATAAAAGTGTAAATAAAGTAAGTAACGGGGCTAGCAAATCGTAAATTCTGCCATACCAATACGAACGAATTGATCGGCAAAATTGCAACGAGGTTATTTAATACGATAAGTAGAAAATGATAAAAAAGTTATACGACCTTGTTGATACGCGAATTTCAATAGTATCGTAGATCCTGTTTACACCGAGTAAGTAGTAATTACTTTATCGATCGTTAACCGATCTGATCTAATCCGACGCGAATGTATCCATTCGATTGCCACAAAATGCGATGTGATAGCGATATAATTCATATCCATCTGGGTACTTTCGATGTTGAAATTTCTAACACCAATGGCGCATAACCATCGGAGCTTGTTTCATATTTATCATGGGATACAACACCTGAGACCTAAACTAGTGTTGAACTAATCACGATAAGTAAGGACCCAACAATGGATTCTCTTGGCTCCGTTAAGGCTGATAGGTTTTATCTAATTATTATAACCTTTGTCTAAATCTATTTCTTTGTTTGAATTATTGTTGCGCATTCGTTTGTTGCATATTAGAGATAAATGTGACGTAATTATCAATGCGAGATAATTGTTTGATGTATTTGCTTTGCGTATTAATGGTATTTCGAAAAATGATCCAAAGATACATGAAGCATGCGTAAATTCTTGTCGTTGAAAGGCATAACAACATAACTGACATTTTCATACAATTTTGCCTTAAACGTCATCAACATAAGCAACGTCATGAAATTTCATCAAAAATATGCTATAAAATATTAGCAATATTATTATAATTTGAATAAATTATACTTATCTAAAGTGGTCCCCCGATAAGGTACGTAATGTTATTAAAAAACGTAAAATAAAGACGACTAAATAAAATCGTCAAAATTCCGGTTCTTGAAAGGCAATTCTAATTATCACGGACGATTTTCTAGAAGATACAAAAGAAATTAATTGAGAACTGACAGAGAATTATCGGAAATAAGTGATTTTTATTTACTTCCAAAAATTCTCGGCCAGTTCTCAACTAATTTCTTTGGTATTTTCTAGGATACAGTCTATAGTAATTAGAATCACCCTTACAGATCCCAAATTTTGAAAAATATATTCAGTACTTTTTTATTTACAGTTTTTTTGTAAAAATTTCGTTATTTATTGCGATTATTTAATAAAAAATAAGTTTAAACTGATTGAATCTTTTATTATACCATTACAATTTCTGTATTTCTAGTATGAAAAAAGGATAATCATTTTCAGGAAAATGAAAGACAAGATATTGCTTGAAAAAAAATTTGTTTCTTGAAGTTGACTTTTAACACGTTTTAAAATATTCGAATTTTTGTTATTATTCGAAAGGTATTAATCTCTGAATTTGGTTATAATGTTACAGGAGTTCCTGTGTATATTTTAACGATATGGTTGTGCCTTGAAACTCACTGAACGTAATATTATCTACTTATACATGTAATATAGTATGATTAATAGCATATGTCACGAATTAAATCACTCGTCATTCAGTCATAACGGATAAATCGAAATATATGTCATAAGTAATTAAGCGTAATGGCAGATATATGTCAAAAAATACGAGAAATAATATACGCGCGTAAAGGTTAAATGTATGTTTTGCTATTTATTTCCATACATCCGTGTTACATTAATTAATAATATTTTCTTATGCGATTATGCCTCAATATCTTTATTAATATTGGAAGTAATAAAAATGAATGCAATGAAATTAGAATACGAGATATGTAAATAGAGTAACCAGGTTTCAAACTAATTCATTTTTCCAGACGATAAAATCGCAGCCGTTCTGGATTCCAATAGAGCAATTTGTAATTCACGTAGCTTCTGGTTGCCATTCGATTCAAAATGTATCTTGCATTGTTCCTTTGAATTTGCAATATCCGTATTGCGAAAATTGTAACTGATATTTGATTTTTTATCCCAATTATAAAGTGGAACGAAGTATCCAATGTCGCAAATAAGCACAAAAAACGACCCACTTTTCCATGGTATTCGAAAGGTCAAAGCATCTAAAAACTATCGATAAATCTGGTGATTAATGGTGTTATAAAATTATCTATTCTCCTTGCCAGTGACCTTTTACCTAATAACACTGGAGTGCGGTATAAGGTCTTGGTTTTGTTATTTATTCAATGTTTAGGTACAATGAATCAGAACAGAGTAAAACAAATATTTTCCATGTGGTTAGTTCCATAAAAAATCTAGGTTAAAGTGTAAAAAGCGATGAGTCACAATAAAACCAAAATCAACAGGATGCAACATTTTTCAAAAGACACTTTTTAATCACAAGAGAAAGATCACTGCCGGTCGTCGGGGAATTTTCTTTACCAACTACTTTTTTATCGTAGCAAAAATAATTTTTGAATGAAGGATTTTAAAGCATTCAATTTTGTATATTCAAAATGCACGATCCAATATGGCCACGAAATTTTGTAAAGTTAGTTGGTTTGAGATTTTTTACTATGAGAGATTTCGGAATTGCTTTGTATTACAAAATATAAGTAGCAATGAACGCAATGCATTTTGTATTTTGCGTCTGTAATTTTAAAAATCTGTTAAAATTTAAAAGTTAAAATTTGAGATCAATGCATAATACATTTATAGTAATTTTCATGAAAAGACGTTACGTTCACAAGGATGCAACTTAATGATGATGGGTGCAAATTAAAATGCCTACCTTTGAATAATTTATGCAATATCAAAATGTGCAACTCGGTAAAAAAACGCTTTCATAGCAGAAACTTTTTTAAAACAATCAGTTAAACTGCCGTAATTTATATAACAATAAAGACAAGATTTACAATGAGCATACTAGAGAAATCAGGAATGCTGCATTTCAAATATTTTCAGTGATCCATTCTACCAAAACTATTTACATGAAAAACGGTTGCAATTAATGCGATCTTTAGCATCACTAAACATCAATATACAATACAACATTAAAATTGAACAAGAAAATACTTAATTATGGGCAATGGTCAAAGTTAGTCACTTCTGTTAAGGTCTCTTTTAGCTCAATTTGGTCAGTAGCTGCAAACCTGTACGAAGTATTAGCCATATTTACAGTGATGAACTCATTTTGTTCTCCACGCAAGCCTCAATATAGTCTCATCTTTAATTTAATAAAACCTATATAAAACAATGCAACGAGTCAATCTGATTCATATAGTCCAATGAAGTAAATATTTGGTGCAAGTACTAAATTGGTATTTCGTCAAGATACGAGTCAAGTCCTTTTCACGCTTTGAACAGTTAATATCTTGTGTCTCGGAACGAGTTCTGGAACTAGGCGACCTCCACAAGGCGAACGAAGCCTTCTGGCCGCTTTTTTATTTGCAATTTGCATGGGACGCTCTCGTTTGGCTTCGTTGTGTGGGCTGGCTTGGACACGGCGTCCTAATAAAGCCAACCGGTATGCACTTTTGCCCTGGGTGCAGATGCCACTTTCCACCTCGAACGACGTAGGTGGACTTTAACTCCAGACATTAATTGACACTAAGCGGGGTTATCGAAACGGAGAATGAAAGTGCAAGTACTCAGGCCATTGTGCAGCAACACCACTAGTGATTTTCCCACATGGTAGGCGAAGTCTGCAATAATCGTAGCACTGAAAAACATCAATATATACTAAATTATAATTAGAATTTATCACTCGTTAGTAATTTCCATAATGAGGGTATTTGCATATATCGATCTCCAAACTAGTAAAAAAATAATGGCGTTTAAAAAATTAACAATCCATGTTAGTGTCAATTATCCCGACGTTTCGATGACTCACACCATCATCTTCAGGCGAACAAACATATTAAATTTTAAATAAAAGTGAGGAACAAAGAGTTAACATCTTCAAATAATGATCGTCACATAATTGACACTAACATGGGTTGTTAATTTTTTAAACACCATTATTTTTTGACTCGTTTGGAGATCTATATATTCAACTACTCTTCTTATCAATATTCACTATTCAAGAAATTAATTGTCGTGACTTTATTTTAATAAATAATATGAACATTTCTTAATATGCTTTGATTTTATGAAGGGTGTCTAAGAACTAACCAGCAGTATGTCAGACTTTGATCCCATGTGATTTTTCTAGGAAAAAAGTCTAGTACCAAAATTGAATTTGAAGGTATAGAATTTGCGTAGTGGACCATTGAATTTTTGAAAAAAAATCATTGCTTTGCTTTGCAATAATTCTGGTGATTTTAAAGTCACTTCGACGAGTGACTGGTTATTTTAAAGATTTTTTCAAGCCTTACAATGTATATTTGAAGTATTGTCACTTACAATTTCTCCTGTTACGTCCACAAAAAGGGGAAAAATGCCGATTTTTGCGTTTACCGCATCTAACTTATTTCGCGAAATAGTCAACGAAAATCACAATAGAAGAAGTTCTTGAGTTTGAAATAATCGTTTCGATAAAAATTAAGATCACAGGGAGTTTCCTAATCTCACGAAATTGGACATAAACGCGCACCGTCATCACAAAAATCCGTTTTCCGATAATTCTGGGATATGAAAGGGCTCAATCTTTATCTAATCATAACGCATACACTTAGAGACTATAAATAACAAAAACTGTAAAACTGTTTAAGAATTTAGAGATAATCGATGCATAGCCATAATAATTCTAAAATTTTATACTAATTTCTCGTATAATACTAAGAAAAGACGGACGTAATTAGCAGGTAATATATGAAAAATTCGTATAAAATTTTAGAATTATTATGGCACTGCATCGATTATCTCTAAATTCGTAAAATGTTTTACAATTTTTGTTATTTACAGTCTCTAAGTGTAAGCTGTAAAATTTGTTGTCTGTTTTAAACTCTGTAAGGTCTTTTTATGAGATTTTCGTTGATTATTTAGCGAATCGAGTTAGATTAGACCTAAAAATCTGAATTTTTCCTTTTTTTATGGCTATAACAAAAGAAATTTTAATCACAGGACAAAATTTTTTGGAGTGAAATTGTAGGGCTTAAAAAAAGGTTTCTAACGAAGTACTCACTAGTCCAATTAACTTTAAAACTGACTGAGTTATTGTACAAAAATAAATCATGTGTTTTTTCGATAATTTAATGGCTTGCTTCTCAAAATCGCTTTTTTATTTCGTGAACTGTATTTTATTCAACGTTTTCAAAAGAATACTCAACATATTAAAATAGTTTTAGATTAATTATGAAAGCTCGCGTAGCATATTACATTTTTATTTTAATTTCTAATATTTTGTTATTAAGTTCTTGACTAGCAGTAGTTAGTGTTTTGTTATTGAACTGCTTAACCCAGCATGTGAGATTAGCACCAAAGTTGGTCCTGAATATCGACTTTATCCTGACACAATATGACAAATTGTGTAATTCATTAGTAGAAATTGAAATTGATTACAGAAGCTATTCATTCGTTAAATACTGAAAATTCCTTTGTCAAATCCGGTTTAATTAGCATTTTAATCATTAGTAATAAAGAGAACCAGAGCATAAACGAATTCGAATGTTAAATACTGCTAATACAACACTTTAGACACGTTAAAAATTAATTGGAAAATTAAGCACTGAGTTACAAATTTCGTCTATAAAATATTTTAATACTCCCAGCCATAATTTATTTCATGTAATTTGCAGTAGATTGATCTAATAATTGTATAGTTATTAAGGTTTTTATTACTTCAAATGAATTTGTAAAGAAGATTAATATTAAGAAATATAAATGAATATTTTTATCCATATCCAGGATATTTCCTAGGAATTAATGCATTCTAAAAATCATTAGAATGTATATTTTTACAATCAATAATTGTAATGAAGAAAGTCGTAGTATAGGGGCTTACATTTTTCCCACTATGGTATCCGGTAGACCCGCATTGGGAGGTCTTTGACTTCCTAAAAAATTGTCTCCATTCAGAAACACCCTCTTGCATTTCAAGGACATAGCAAATCTATTGGAAGCCATTTGAAAGCGAATAAAAGAATTCAAGACTGGGCTTTTCATTTATTTGGCTACTTAGATGCATAACCGAGAAGAAAATAAATCTACTTTGAAAATGAGTTACTATATATAAAATATTTGAAAACAATTTTTTGTTATTTTGGTCATAAAATAAATATTTTTTATTTCTACAGACAAAATTTTCGCTATTACTCGTTTTCTTTTAAATATTTGGTTTTTAAATCATAGATATAAAATATAATAAAACGGTAGGATATCGGTACACAGATGTAACGTAATTTGAAGGATTGAAAGTTGTTGCATTTATTCTAACAGTCATAAAAACTATAATCAGCATGATTTTGTTATCGGTCGAGACCCTCTTATTGTAGACTGACTTACACATGATGTGCATTCCAATCTTGAATGTATGCATTACAATATTTCAACAAATAGGAATTTATAACACTTCTTACAATGGTGACATACTGTGTTTTTTAAATACTACATCGTTTAAGCCCATATTGAGACATATATCTTTAAAACGATTTATTTCATGTCTTGTTAATTTAAGCGAGTTATTGCTCGAAACTGTTTAAAGGATTGAGAACTGTAATAAAGTTATCAAACAATAAAAGATCCAAGTTCTTAGCAGATGGAAAGGCGTGTTAAAACTTTATAGCATTGATTTTTAGTCAATTGGGTTTTTGTAAGTATGTCGCGTTAGTACAAATTTGTAAAAGTATCAGTGTACATGTAATATAATAAAAAATATTGAAAATAAATTCACCGGATTGTATTTCGATTTTGGATTTTAGATTAGAATCCAGCAGTTTTAATAAAATCTCGTGATATTTATTTGTTAGTATTTCGGAGATTATTTGGGGATGTTTAGTAATATGCATAATTTTTGTGATATCCAATAGTCAAAATTTTCTGATATCCGCTACTTCAAACTAATTCCGCAATTTTCTTAAAAATATTTTTACTATTCATAATAACAAATATAACGTTCTTAATAAAATTGTTAATCATATTCAAATTATAATAATAATTATTTGTTCTTTCTGTTTTCAGGTGAGTTGAGAGGAATTAACTACCACTAGGGATTTGTGGGTAATGTACTGTAGAATTATATTATAATTATTATAATAACATTGGGTCATAATGTATGTAAATTTAACAACATAAATATGAAAAATATCTGTATGTGATTTGCAGTAATTTTCGCTTATTCAAATTTGGAGAGTATGTTTATTGAGCAAAGATAAATAAAAGAGAGTTTTTGAAGTTTGTTATTGTCTTGTTTCAATAAAAATTATATAATATTCATTCCATTTTGAAAACTGCAATTCCAAATAATTATTGTCGTGCAAAGTCGCAAGTAAATGTTCATTTGACGTAAGGAAATATGTCATTAAGACGTATGTCAGACTGAGAAGAAACTTTTATTTCAAACAAACAAAAACATATTTTTTCAAGGAAATTACATCTTTTACTTGTAACTATTCAAATGTATATTTACTTAAATACAGATATGTAATTTTAATATAATTTTTATAAAAAAAAATAGTTGTTTCACAACAATATACATAACTTTAGTTATATCTTTTATATAACTATTACATTAACGTTAAATATTAAATCAAGTTTACCAGAAAAATATGTATTTGCAGAACTAACGGTACTTGTAGTTTTTATAGTTCATTGTCATTTATTTCAAGGTTTACACATCATGTATATGTAGAGAATAATTCTAGAGTATATATAATAAACCCTATGACAAAATAAGTATGTATTCTAGGTCTATTGTATTATTTCAAAAGCCAGTAGTTGTAAAATAAATGTTTTTCCGACTGGAACTTTGTTCGCGTGAAATATATGAAAACCTTACGACTTCATTTAGTTGTCTAACTTTAATTAACAAGATCAAAAGAAATGAATTATAACACCACCTGTTGCAGAAGATCAACTCGTAGGAGATGAAGCACAGATTTTTTAGTATTATTATATAATTAATATATGTAATTAGTTTATATAACACGAGTGTACTGTTGCACGTGTAACAAATGTAGCTAGTTAACTGAATCTCAAGCATTTCATTCCGAAGTAAGTGAATGCAATCATTTTTCAACGCTAGGAGTTCCCATTGTTCGAGATTTTATTTTTAGATGATTGCATGTATTCGCCCCTATGCGGGTCAAAAATATCTCAGAATAAAAGAGTATCGATCAAACAGAATTTATTATTATGGCATGATGGATATGTTATAGAATATAGTTCAACTTTACAATATTCAATAATGCTAAAAATAATATTTGTAAATAAATATAAAAACGTATTCAAGATGTTATTGTATCGAATCAGTACGAGTGATATAAATAACGTTAGTTTTAAGCTGATGGAATATTTTTTACTTTTCCACAAATCTGAAGAAGTAAAAATTCACTTACAATAGTTTTTATGGCATTGAATTTCTGTATATAAATACGTATGTTCTTTTTCGAAGCTATTCCTTCACTTATATATTGAAAAAGCCATCTGACGAATTCAAATTATGTCAGATGGTTCAGTAACAGTAATAAAAAAAACTTTTCAGCTACACCAACTTCATTATTGAAGATTGTTCTTTCTTTAATCAATGTTGAGTTATTATTATATTAAAATAACAGAAATATATAGATAAAAAAGTAAATTAAAGAAATTGTTGAATAAATTTTAAAGAAAATGTTGTTCAATTCAAAAAACGATATGATGTAATTCTGGTCAAAGATCTTGATTCATGAAATGCATTGATGGTCTGAAGTGGGTGGTCAATGTGATGTTATGTTATGAATGCCTACTCTGTTTAAAACAGCTTACATAAAAATAATTGTTTTCCACTTTCTGCATTTTTCATAATTGTGTATACAGTTTCCAAATTAATTGACTTCCGAAGAATTTACTTTGGTAGAATTCATTAACCCTTTAACCTATGGACCAAATGTACAAAAATTCAACATAAAGTTTGATAGTACTTTTTAGTATTAAAACGCAATAAAAACATTTTGTGATAGATCTTTTTAATGTCTCAAAACCCAATCTTTCGAATAGCGTATTGGCAAATACTGAAAATTAAAAAATAATAAAATTACACGTTGTTAATGAATAAAAGCACGTTTTTTCCAGAGTTCTTTTTCACTTATTGTTTTTTTATAACTCCCCGCATTAGAATATCTTAGATAGGTATAAATAACGCGTCAAAAATATTTTCAAAAAATTCAATATGGCCTTCCCCAAAATGGCGTCCCAAATGCAAATGTATTTGAAAAATTTCAGGATGCCCTAAATCTAAAACAATCAGCTCTTTTTTTCAAATTCAATTTCGAACGTTCTATTAAGTGTATTATACAGAAAACCAGAATAATATACGTTTGAAAGTTTTGTTGCAAAAGAAAATGTCAAAAAGACAGGAAAACAATTACTGTGTTGTTGGATAGTAATATATTCAAAGTTGCTACATTCAAGAGGAGCTAAATGAAGAATGTCACATCGCGTCAGTCATAATAATTAATTTCATTTGCTTGAACGTAAGATAAGTAGCTAGAAAATGTCATAATGTTAGTACGACGAAAAATGTAATTTCACCGTGTAATATTTGAAAATTCGAGTTATAATGAGAATTCCTATGAGCTTATTTATGTCGTTGGAAACTTAAAACGTCGCATATTAGAATATTGGTATACAAAATCAAAACGGCATCAATGTTATTTTAAATGGTTTTTAAAATTTTGATTGCGAGATAACAATAATAGTTGCTACAGGTTACCACCATTACTATGGCTGTTGTGAATTACAATAAACAAAATATAAGTTGACGCCTTTGTAGCTTAAAAATCAATCACTATTTGTCCACTGGTATATTAGTCTTGTAGACAAGTGACGAAGATTTTTCATTTAATTCGGAATAAAAAATATTGCGTTGATATGAAACCACCCTTATTTGACAATAAGGTCAAAGAAGCATTCTCAACATCATTATGCATTACACACGTAACTTAATCACAATGAAAGTATTCAGAAAAGTTCAAGTAGAATTCTATTAATAATTACATATATCAAATTTTAAGGGCATAATCTCACTTAATTGCACACATTTTGTCGTATTTATTCCATAACAGTAAAATACTATTTATAGTCCATAAAAGTTCGTAAAGAGTTCAATAATTAGCTAAATGCCACAAAAGCTGTTCATAAGAAGAATGCAATTGAAAGGTTTTGCAATCCAAAATAAGCACTTACTACATCGACGTTCTATTTTTAATTACTGGAAATTTATTAATCAATAGTTACTACTTAACTACTAGTAATTTCATTAGTGATTCCGATTTTTCATTTTTTCCTTAACCGATTATCATTACTTTAGATGTGGTAAGTAAGGGTCATAAGTCAACAATATTTTCATATAGAAATTGAGACATTTTCGGTGCAATTTAATTACTGATGTACTATCTAACTAATTTCATGAAATAAATTTAAAAGTAAAAAGCACTTTTTTAACAATAATTATTTCCATATATTAAAGCGAATATTTTTATCGTAATATTACATGGTATAAGAAAGAAAAAATACACCACAAACATTTTTTTTTAATTTTGTATCGGACTTCAATTTCGTGTTATCATTTATTTAACGCAATCAATGAGAATTTGTGTATCGACAAAACATGAACTTTGCATTACTATTTCAAGAAAATTCGTACCGTAAACTGTACTTTTTAATAAAATATTTGATATACTCCAAAATTTTATTAAAATTCTACACAAAATTATGGCAATTTTTCCTTATTCCAAAAAATATCGATATTATATTTAAATGTTGCGGTATTTTATTTTATACGCATCAAAATATTACATGACAAAAATACTACACGACAAAAATATTAGAAAATAACGTAATACACGAATATAATAGTTTAGGCTCAACACAAGCCAGGTTTGTGTTCACCCAATCCTGGAAGTTTGCGCTGAACAACCTTGGTATTTGTTCAACACGAAACAATTTTATGTTCAGTCCAAATTTAGCGTCTATATAAAATATTTAGACGCTATACTAATGTTGTGTTGAGCACGAACGCAGGTTGGGTTCAGCACAAATTTGGAGATTTAGGTTAAAGACAAACCTGTTTTGTATGCAACCCAAACTTTTTCCCGTCTAATATCACAAATTCTATAATATTAAATGACAAAAATATCACAAGATTCGAATATCATGCATTAAAATATTGTATAATAAAACTTGTATTATGTGTTGATTACTAGCATCATCGTCTTTACTGGGATATACCTATCTATTTATTTACCTTTCCAAAGTTATTATACAGCTTGTGATTAAGTTAGGTTAGGTTAGAACAGGTTAGTTTATTGTCACGTGTTCATTAATAAATTTGCATTCAGTATTATTTTGACAGTGATATTTTCGTATTTAATACTTTTACGTGCAGCATTTTGAAGCAGACATGTAACCGAAATACCTGTAGTAAGATTTGCAAATATGGAAATGACATTTTTTCGGCCGGGGAACAAAGTTCCGAAAATCAACACACCGAAAGGCCAAAATTTCGATATAGCATGGCTCCAGCGTGATTTTCTTCACTTTGTCTTTGAAAATTTGTCAAAAACAAAGAAAATTAAAATAACTTGGACTCACGCAATATCGAAATTTAGCCTTTCGAGGTTTTGATTTTCTGAACTTTGTCCCCCGCCATTTTTTCATAACCAATAGGAAGCGATGTTTTGGGATACGAGTTTCGTAACACTAGAGGGTGCACAAATCCGTAAATGAAGTCGACCATCGTTTAGGTCACAGGACAAAATGATGAGTGACATATGGAATGAATGAGTGATCCATTGTCTCTGAAATTTGTGAGGGAGACAGGCAGGGAGATTTGCACGATTTGTATTCGCCCTGTTAACACCGCCGCCTACGATCTCTACTGGCAGAAGAGCGAATTAAAATGATAGGGTTATAGTTAAAAAATAACACATTCAAGATGAGCGAAACCCAATATTTAATTAGTTTTGTAGATTTCATAAATTACATTGGACTCGGTTCGCGATGCTACATTGAAGGCGAACTTGTTCTCAATGCGAAACATAATGTTTTGGGCATTGACACACGTTTCCGATGTGAAATGGGAAATTATAGGGTTGTGTTTACAGACGTCATGTCTCTAAGGAAGCCCGCATGAAGTTACAGTTTTTTATAAGTAACGATAATGACGTTATAAATATTAATTGCACAACCATAAAATTTCCCAACAGCGGAAACGTGTGTCAATGCACAAAACATTATGTTTTGCATTGAGAACAAGTTCGCCTTCAATGTAGAACCAAGTCCAATGTAATTTATTAAATCTACAAAACTAATTAAATATAGGGGTTCGCTCATCATGCCTGTGTTATTTTTTTACTCTGACCCTATCATTTTAGTTCACTCTTCTGCCGGTAGAGATCGAAGGCGGCGGTGTTAACAGGGCGAATTGTCCGATGTCTGTTTTCTTTGTAAGAAATGTCCAAAATCCAAATGGTCCCTTCGATGAAACTGTACGTAATATTGCTTGCTATCTCTTGCCAAAACTACCCACTTTAGCGCTTGAAAGAGTAATTTTTCATTATCAATGGAGAATTACTGTATTTTATTTTAAAAATTATAATTAGACTTTTCATAGCGTATCGTTACTGACAGTCGTTAGAAAAATGACAAAAAAATGAAAAAGAACGATGTAGGACAAAATCATTTGAGGTCATCTTCACATAGCAACTGCAAATTTCAATGGTAACCAGCGTTGTTTTCAAAAACAATTTAAGAAATAAATTTCAAGAGAGAGTTTTATCATTCAACACCAGCGTGAAATTCGAAATTTACATTGTACGAAAATTCGAAACGAAAACTCGAGCCGGCTGATCGGAAATTCGACGCCGGAATAGGGTTCTAGGTTACGGTTACGACACTTGCCGCAACGGCAACTATGACAGTCGCGGAAATACGGCGCGAAAGAACCTGTTATCGTCACGGAACGAAATCCGAGTCGATTAGAGCTGGTCGAACGATCGAGTACAGTCCTGGAGCGCTTTTTCTATTCGAGAAATATACGTGTTTTGCTCTCGGGAATAAACGAGATGGATCGGTTACGCAAGGTGAGTCGATCCGTCGAAATCCGCGTGATAGTGACACTGGAATTTTTTCTCCCTTTTTTACACGATGCAATTTTGTGTACGATTGTCGCGGGAAAGTACAACATACTGCAGAATGAACTGTTTATGCTAAAAATAAATAATATTAAATGAATTGGTCACCTTGAAAATAAAAAAAAAACATCCACTAGTTTGTCATATATTTTTTGGCTATTATATTGGTAAAATGTCCAAGGATATACTGAACAATGTTTCTATTGAAATAAAACTCCCAACTGAAATACTTAATCGAATATCAAGGTTTTGCGTTTCCGCAGAACACCGAGTGTCTTTTTCTGAAAGGCAGTCAGGCGCCAATTTTTTGACATATATATATTTATGACAAAAAAATACAATTCCCTGATTTTTAATAACTAAAAAATGTATTTTTTGGTTGTACTTATTTTTGAATAAAAATCTGATTTTAATTTTAATTTTTGAAAAGGTATTTTGACATTCCTGCGACGGGCAATTAAAGGTTCCTGGATCATATTTTGTATCATCATTAACAAAATAAATTGCATTTAAAAAAGTCCTTCGAACGATTTCGCTAATGAGAGTTCAAGTGTTGATTCTTGCATTTCAGTCATTGCTACTACCAATGGCCGATATTTCAAACTGTTGACCATTGATGAAATTGGCACTACATTAACGCCAAGAAGGACACATTTTTCACTTTTTTAATGACGTATTTCGCATAAATATAAAAATTACAAACAATGGAAAAGTATGTGTCTTGCTATTTTTGAGGTCGCCCTTTTCAATGGCGGTTGGCAAAATTAAGTTGTCTTAATTACGAAATGAAATATAGTGATTTGAATGTCAAAAAATTGGGTATACTTTTTTATTAAACATATTTTCTCATCGAAAAAGTATTTGCCAGCACGAAATTCTTTGGCTAAAGAAAATATTTGTGCTATTAAGATATATTTTTTAAATATTAAAAGCTAATAAAATGGAGAATTTACTTTTTGAAACTTAATACATTTTTTTCATGAAAACTGCAAGTTCTAAAATAAATGTTCTAAGTACAAACATTTCTTAGAATATGTACTTTCTTACAGTAATCGTTGATCAATCCTAAGATATTTTTGTTCTAAGGAGATTTTCTCTAAAGTTTAAATTTTTTGAGAAGAAAAATGATTATTCATTTCTAGATTTCAAGAATAATAATTTATGTTGTCGAAAATTGTAGACTTTAGAAAAAATGTCCTTGGAACAGAAATATCTAACAATTAGTCAAAAAATAATCTAACATTTTTTCATATTTTTTAAACGACTTTTTTCAAAATTGCGATTTTTCAAAACTTTTAAAAAGTTTTTGTTAAAAACACGATGTTGTTTTGTTATTATTTAAATAATATATCTTAAAACTACAAATAATTTTTTGACCTTTAGTTAAAGAATTTTGTGACGGGAAGTATTCTTTCAACGAGAGAACAAGCCGTCGTCAAGATGTTCTATCATTATTCGAAATGATAAAAAAGAGTTTTTGGTCTAGTGAGATGGTTCAGTGTCAAGTTTATTGGAAACAATATTTTTCGACTTATAAGCATCATCAAATTGTATATTGTATCCCGCTCTCCGGTCTTACCTGAACTTATACCCTATCACTTTTTTCCTACAAGAATCCTCAGTCTATAATTTAGTTTGTCTTCTTTTAATAAGATTCAAATTTTCTGGCTTATAGACATTTTTTTGTTGGAACTTTTTTTGAATTTAGGAAATCGACATTTGATACCCGCGTTAGCTACATGTACACCACTGGTCGTCATATAATTAAAAAAAAAATCAAAAATGTAATTTCTTTTGACAAAAATTCTTTTGAGAAAATCAGGTCAAAAATAAAAATCTGTAGAAGCTGACCGTACCTTACTAGTAAATTCGAGGTCTTTCGAATCACCCACAACATCGGCGACTTCGAACAGCATATATGACGAATACACATCCTGCGGAAACGGATGTGAGGTACCACGCTTGGCTTCAGCCCACCCCGCTATTCACCATTGTAAAGTAGCCGCTACTCGTATGCATTACATAATTGCGGCAAACTGCTCACTCTTTTCAACTGCGGAAGGTCCGGTCGTGTGGGAAATTATCTTTTTTTTGCCTCCGTTATAGCCTTTTTTTATAATATATATGGAAGTGCACGACCTTATAATTAGACTCCACGGTTGCTTTATCTTCAACCTAGAATTGTTTTTACGTTCGCATCACAGTTGACATTTTTAAATTGCTGATATTATTGTTATGCATGCGTTGTTTTTCCTGACAGAAATCATGTGGGACGAAATTTGATATAGTATGAAATTTTGGGTAATCGAAAAGTCCGCCATATACGTATGCAAATACCGTAAAGAAGACAAAATTAAAGCAATAAGTTGCATACACGAAGAAAAAATTTGCCATTCCAGATGATAATTTTAGGCCAGACTTGCACAACGAGAAAAAGTCCCAATCATTCTGATAAAAATGACTATAAGTTCTTAGAACTGTTATAATTCAGGCAGTCATTTTACTAGAAATAATGTCAACGTTCTCCATTCTGCAAGTATGTCCCAAAATTACCATCTGGAATAGGAAAATTTCCAAGAAAATTGTTTTTTGTCCGCCTTTTTGAATGTTTAAAAGCCGAGTTCAGATTCGTGATCAGCGACACCAAACAAACCCGAATACTCGCAGTTTCATCTCAATCAGGTAATTTTTTACATATTGATCGGCCATCATGAATCCATCATTTTGAATTTTTAAAATTCGAGTCCAGATTCGTAATCAGCGACCTCAGAATCCTCTGTATATAAAGTCGCAGAGCAATCCAATTGAACGTTTGCCTGAGACTACCATTTTTCCACTAGCTACTTGCCGGAAAGGGTTAATGCTTGATTTCCTGAAAATTGTCCATTGTATTGCTTTGCACCCATGACAACTTTTATTAGATGCCTTGAACTACATTATATTTCAATTGCATCCATTTTCACTGGGAACTCTTTTTTTTCCTATAAAATGTGTGTGGTCCTTTGTGTTGTGAAAAAGTTTCATCAAGTCGTAAAATGTATTATTTTGAAAAATAGTCGATAAGTAGGATAATTTATTACAACGTTAGGAAACTATTACATATTTTTTTGTTATACTAGAACTTGCTTGAAGGCTGATCTCAAGATGGACAGTACTCCGACTTTTTATACAAAACGAAAGCGTTCTGAGTCTACATATGGCTAATGAAAAGAAATTGCTGAATTGAAACTTAATTTGGTTGATATATATTCCCAAAGTTTTTGTAACATATTTCGTGACCTACTTTAAACCATCTGTCAATATTGGTCCTTGTATACCTTTATGCAACGACCGAATAAAACTGAATAATCAATTTAAATTAGACAAAAAATAATTGCAATTCAATGTTTTCTCCTGGTATGGATTCAACAATTCCATAAAAAGTATAGTGAATGTCTATTAAATTTGAAAATACCTTTAACTTTATTGGTGGCTCGATTTTATATAATTTTGCTGTTATATATTGCGAAACTGCAGATAACAAACGTTTTATTGGCTGCAAACATTGACAATACTGGGCTGCAGTATACTAGTGACGAGGATAATGTAGAACTTGTTTTGTTTTTATTAGACACTTGAAAATATATTAATGAAACAAAGAAATGCAAATTTAGTATGCCAAGCCGAGTAATGATTTTACGAAAAATTACATGTTTTTAACGATAGTTACGTGAACGTAACAGGTACTTTCGAATATTTCTTATTTATAGCCCATTCGTCGATACTATTACCAGACTCTCTATGGGTTCGATTTCGAATAAAATGCAAGGACAAAGACTGATTTTTATCGATATTTCCATAATCTCTAGTTTATAGTGCCATAATTAATCTAACAAAAACAATGTTGGTATAACCTATAAATTATAGTTTAAATCTAGTACTTTCGAAGTAAGAATTTGGCTTTCAAATAGGATCAATAAAAATTGAAAAAATGTTAAAAAATATAATACAGAAGAGGCGTATGCATTCCAACAAATATTTTCTAATAAAAATTACCATAATTGTATTTTATTTATTTTTATAATTAATATAAAAAAATTTTATAATTAAAAAATAAAGTCAATAATATAAAAACATGTGTATAATACTAACCAATTATATAATTAAAGGTAAATTGTAAATATGGTATAAATTAGTCAAATACATTATAACTCATGTTTATTAAAATATTTTAAAATATCGCAGATGAAGTGTGATACCGATTATGATTTCAGATGATAATCATGTACCAGACAATATATATTTTAGTAATTTCAATACGTGATTACTAAAAAATATATGAATTTATTATTATTATAATTTAGAATTTAAAAATTGACTGTTAAGTTCTTATCCTCGTCATTCATTATTAAATGAACTAATTTTGGAAATAAACTATATTTACTCTGGCACCAACATAACTCTTCGTTCTTGCAGGAAAGGTTAAAATATAGCATAAAATACTATAAACGTGTCAGGATTTACTACTTACATGGTAAAGCCCATTAGAACGTAAAATAAAGATTTTTGCTATCTCACTAGTGAAAAGCACTACTTGATATGCCATAATTTCCCATTTGATATCGTGTAGTACTATTTTCACTGCAATTTATTACATTTCAAATGACAAAGAACAAGTTGACATTTGTTAATTGCAATTTATGTTTGGAAACCCTCTTTTCTACGGTGCACACACTGTTATCTAGTATGTTCCACCCAAGAAACGTTGGTTTCAATGAAAACGAGATAAGAGCATAATACTAACCATGATTTAGAGTAATATAATATATTTGAAATGTATTGATTAAGGATCGCGAATTAATACAGTATAGTCAAGACGTTGCAATAACTTCATCTCTTTTTTCCGAACTAACTAGTAACTCAATGGAAGGCGTGTCGACTAACCGTTATTCAAAGGTGCTGTATTTTGTTTTCATGCACAAGACAACGATGCAGCTAAAACAAAACGTTGCAGTCATAAACACGTTAAAGGACATATTGGATTAATGCAAGAAAAAACAATAGAAAAAATCTTTTCGAATTTTTTTTGTTCTGTCAATTAAAAATTAATTTTGTTTGAAATATTTGATTGCTTACTTCGACTGGGAACGCCCATGAATCAACATTTGTCATTGTAGAGCCCAACATTTGAGAATTTTATGTTGCCTTGGGCGTCGATTATGGTAGATTTTGCTCTGGAATCCAAACATGATCGCCAAAATATCCAGGTGGCTCTAGATTTTGAGATATTGCAGATCAAAAGGATTTAAAATCCCATTTCAGCCATTTTGAGCATCTATTCACAGCCCACAAAAATTCTGTTGTTTCACCAGTATGAATCAATTCTGATAGGGTTTTTTTCCGCCATATCCAAAAATGTACTACAAAATAATGACATGGACTTAGTTTTTGACCAAATTGAAGGTCAAAGGGGTCAAAAATCAAATCTTTTACATTTTTCACATTTATACTATAGAATGAAAAAAAAGTCAAGAAATGCAAAATTACGTATCCAATATGTCCAGCGAATGTTTTGAAATTCGAATCATTTCAAACTCGTTATCCTCTTAGCTAATTAAAAAAAAACAGACAAAAATGTCCTAAAATACGATTTTTTACCATTTTGACCTTCAATTTGGACAAAAAGTAGGTCCAATTTAATATTTTGGAGTAGATATTCTGCGAGATAAGTCCTATCAGAATTGAGATAACAGTAATTTTTTGGCTGTGAATAGATGCTCAATAATGCCTAGAATCGAATTTGTAACCTCTTGACCTTCAATATTTAAAAACTACAGCCAATTGGAGATTTTGGCGGTCGTGTGTGTTCTGGACCCAAAATTGACAAATACTTATAGGGCAACAAAATGTTGTTGGGCTGTATTATTCAGTTTATTTGAATTTTTTTTCAATAAAAAATTCTTATTCAATGGAAAATGTCACGTAAAACTGGATACTCAGCTTTTCGGTGAACTCTGAAATAATAATTTGAACTTATTTTTTGCTATATTACATGCAATTGGCATTTTATAAGCTACAGTTTTCCAGACCTAGAATAGCAAAAATATATTCGTTCCGATAAAACAAGATAATAAACTTGACTATTTCTATAAATATTCAGTTTTACTATCTGCAAATAGCAGTTGGAACAATAATAAATGTTTGTGAAGCGCATGTCATCTGTTTGAGTTGGGTGTAAAATTCAAGTTTATGGCTTATATTTTAAACTCAAAATAGTGGAGAACTGTTTTAGAAGAAAACACTATTTTATTCGTAGGCCTAAAGGTTTCATTTTCTCCATCTAACTTTTTGTATTTCCTTTTCTTTAATTCAAAATTTAACATTTCGATGTCAAAATGGCACATATGAATGCCAAAATTAGCTATTGCAATGCACCGACTATTCGGCGTATGAGCAAAACTTGATAAGACTTCGGTAAATATTCGTTATTGTAAAAATTATCGACGGCATTTTTTATTAATTATTCAGGAAAACTTATGAAAATGTAGGTTACTTTTAGAAAAGGGTTGGTAATGTATGAAACATATCTCGAATATTACCAAAATGTTCCAAACTTTCTAACGTTGGGGTTGAGGTTGAGGATATAAGAGCGGTATCAACATTTTTTACGGATCAGGAATACATTATCAAATTTCGATAATGATTATGGAAAAGTTCGGTAATTGACAAAAGATTTCCTGAAAATTATCAATGTTTTATTGTTTTCTCATAGCAACAACATCCAAAGGTTCGGTAATTATTCCGCAGAACAAAATTGTTCGGTATACTTTTAAAATGCTGTAATCTAAAATGAATTCTTGGTGAAGCTACACATAGAACAGTCGGTTCAATAAAACAGGAAATTTTGCTTTCAGATGTTAAATTTCAATAATAATGTTTGTTGTATGGGACCGACATTTCTGGATGTAAAAACTGAGTTATTTGACACACTTAACAGTAAATGCAGTTCCTGTGGTCTAAAAGGGACAATGTGCAATGAAATGTTTGGTTGTGCTTGTTAGTAATAAATAATGTCAATTAAAAGCATCGATTATTTCAAGGCAGGAATTGACCGTCGAGACTACAGACACGCCAGTGTATGTGCTCATAATATATCAGATCCGCAGTCGTATATCATACCCTGCCGAAGCTGTTGATGGTGAGCTTCAACGTTGTTCGTCGAATGAGAATAACGAGACTTTAGTATACGTCCGTTGGTATATATGCTGAAGCTGAACGAGCTTTTAAGGGACAAGTCTGTGCACGTGCCGCACGTGTTGTGCTCGTTAAAATCACCCGCTCACCCAACCAGTTTTACGGGCGTA
The DNA here is from genome assembly GCA_030407085.1 of Trichopria drosophilae. NCBI lineage: Eukaryota > Metazoa > Arthropoda > Insecta > Hymenoptera > Diapriidae > Trichopria > Trichopria drosophilae. The sequence continues at coordinate 55,879,704 of CM059583.1, forward strand.
CGACGATATATAAGTGTTGGTATAAATGTACATCTTACGACTTTCTGTGTGTTCTTTAAGTGTTCATCAGTTTAGCAGTGAAACCAAACTTTACAGCTCAGACTTGCCAAATTTTTGTTTGGCAGCGCATAAAGACGTTACCGACCATTCCTAGTGTGAACCGTCAAACTCAAAGATAGAAATATCACCAATATCGCGTTTGGTTGGCTACTAACACAACCGTAGAATACGAAAGGAATTATCTGGTTTAATTAAGAGTACCAGTAACGCAACGGTCCCTGCAATTTGGTTATGTCGTAGACGTAAGGGCATTGACGCCGCCGCCGCCGCCGTTAAACGTATTTCTTTTGTGACTCATTCAAGAAATTCCCGCGAAACTTTAAGCACGTTCCTTTCTAGATCGTGAGACGTGGATTTGAGGTCACAAATATCACATGGCGGCTAGTTGACACAATAAGAACGTTTTATGGCCTCTATTTTTAATTATTACATTCTGAAAACTCGTTGCACGATTAACTGGACGAGTTTTTCCGTGGAGTTTGTTAAAAATTGGAAAATTACTCAGGTATTTGTATTAATAATTATGCTTTTAATACCGAAGGATATCAGACGTTTTTTATACTGACTAGGGTAAATTCATATGTAAATTTCTATACAGGAAAAATAAATAGTTAAGGTATCCGCTTAAATCTTTAAGTCGCGGAACAATTAGTTTTTTTGGTTGCTGTTATTGTCTACGTTTTCGGCCTTACAATCTAAATAGTAAGCAGATCTGCAGATTAGTAACTGTGTCGATCCTTATTACTTGTATACATTCAGCTCTGACTACTTGCTTGTTCTGTGTACCCAATTTTCCAATTTCCAAGATAGAAATCACATGTTAACAAATTATAATTTTCATTGCATCATTTGCTTTTAATCTAAATCAGTGAAAACTGCGAATCAGCATATGTTATATACACTGGTTCGCAAAACTTTTCACTGATTCAGATTAAGAGAGTATAAAGAAATTGTAGTAGACACAGTAGTTTGACCGATTCGATCGTCCCCACTTTCAAAATATCTGTTTTTGTAACATAATTCACAAAAGTGTAATTTTTCACACAGTTTCCCGTGTACAAAAGTAAAAACAAAATGGCGAGTTCAAAAAACCGACGTCTCTGCTCTAAAATTTAGCTTCATAAATATTGCATCGAAATATACTCGAATGTATAGACAACAAGGGTACAAATAATGTGTGCGAGTTGAAAAACCGACAAATAAAAAAAACAACAGGTTAAAAAACCGACATTAAAAAAAGCCATAATCAAAAATCCAACAGACAAAATCCGACCCTTAAAAAAATTACTGCCCGTTTGTCGATGTGTCGGCTTTTCGACTGTCGGATTTTCAACCGTCGGCTTCTTGATTTAATTTATGTAAAGAATCCGAATGGTCCAATTACACCTTTTACTTTTATAAAGTGGTTATATACGATCAATTTTTGATATCTGTAATGTTTATTCACTGGTAAACTTACATATTTTTATTTAATTTTTAACATCACTGTAATAATTTCTCATTAAACAACAACAATATTGTAAGATTTCTTGGAGAACAGATTCTGACGAAAAAGTTACTAAACGTTGATATGAATATAAAATTAATTCCCTGAAAATTTTGAGTCATTTGGATACCTCAGTGTTAAGGAATTATGAAAATCATTTTGTGCCTATTACCGTAGTGGCTTATGTAAAATGACATTTTTCAAGTGTGTATATGCTAGACTTTCATAAAATTAACAAATAGATTTACTTAAATTTAATGTAAATTAAAGAAAAATATATAATAAATGTTCGAAAGAAAAAATTTGATCGATTGTATACGTTAGGTAAGAAAACTTCAATCAAATTGTTGTCAAAAGTTTATTATCGTACAGGTTAGAAGCCATTATTCGACTTCCAAACAGTACTGAACTAGTCGAAATTGGGCGAAAATTGCACTCTACTCCCTATGTATCATATCAACCTCCTTAAACTCGTATTTATTGCATTTGTAGGTTTCATAAAAAAGTGTAGTTTTTAAAGACTGATTTTGGCACTGTTTAAACTGATATTTCTAAAAATCTCCATAATTATTATCTGGCATTAAAATACTGTGCTTCAGACCTTCTTCTCGATCGTTCATTTGGAGCAAGTTTTAATGAAATTAACGAATGGGTATATATTCTCCCGTTGGCATTAACCGTGAAAAAAGCGTAACCCATGGTGACGACTTATCGCTGTCAGGGAAAGCTGAGCCATTCTCGTAATTTCAATTATACGCGAAACTTAGGCGAAGAAATAATGGCTGATGGCTGCATAAAGTTGAACGGCCACATAACGTCCCAGAGTGGAATGATCGAACGGTGCACGGTGCAGCCGGCGAACTGCCATGCCAGTGCCACCGTTTAAACGGATTAGGAAGCCAGCTGGAGAAACTGTGCAGGTCGCGCGATGTCTTAGCGGAGGATGCACTTAAGTGCATCTCGGTGAATGTGTGCGCGCACTTACGCGCCAGGACATCAAGGCTCGTAAGTTTCAAGGCGATGATATAAAACGTCTATATTTCACGGACGAGTAAAAAACAAGCAGGAAATCCCATGTCCAGGCCGAGTCTGGCGAACTTCCACTTCCCTGGTCTAACAGTAGGGAAACCCGCTAAGAACGGGACACTTTCGAACGTAAGTTGGACGCCGAGCCCTGAGAACAAGGGTGACCCATAAACCGACAGACGATAATCACTGCTACTTATTTTAAAAATTCTAATTCTTTGCAAAACAATCTGTGGCAGATTTTTACCGCTTCGTTAGCAAAATTACTGGATTAATCGCGTGTACCAGTACTTTTATTTTACAAAATTGGGTCTTGGATGAGATCCAGGAATTCTATTGCCAAAAAAGTGTACATGGGAAATTGCTTAGGACTACATGAATTTTATCAAAAAAAAACTAAAACACACTTTTCTGAAGCTTTAAGGTTGCTAATTACGAATTATAATACACATCAAATTTGGAAATATGAGCAAATCATTATGAGAATTGCTACTCAAAGTTTTTGCATCGCTGAACACGAGTCTAGTATTAGATTCTCAAAATACCTAATGGCGGATCCAATATGATGAATTAAAAATGGACAAATTAGCGAATTGTTATAACAATTGCAAATCGTTTCTTTTTTTTATTGGAGGTTGCTAATTATTCACGTGCCATGCCATTTCGAGAAAAAACATTTTGTACCAACATATGAGCATTTTGAAATTTCCTCTTTCTTATCATTCACTTTTTTTCTGTATTTCATTTTTTTTACTTTGTTTAATTTTTAATCCTTCATTTTTAGCTTTTTTCGCAAAACCCTTGGAATTTGATGTTCCGCCACTGAATTGTTTCCAGTTACTTTAATAAATTGATTTATTTCAGAGAGTAGAAAGTACCTTTTTGCGGTTATCCAGCCTGTGGGTAGTGAGTTAGGGACGAACAAAAACGTTTTTTTCATTCAATTATTACGATTGTTACTGTTAATGATAATAATAATAATAATTTCGTTCATTAATTTTTAAGTAGTAGATTTGTAGTAATAATTAAATTTTCTTTTTATTTCAGGTAAGTTAAGAGAAATCACTATCGCTTGAAGTTTTTGGGTAACGTATTGAAGACATGGATATAGAATAACATTTTTTTCATGAAGAAAATCAGAAACATCGAAGAATTTTTACTAAATTTTTACATAAATTACTGCACAGAGAGAACAAAAAAGGTTAATGGAACCATTTTAGAAAAGTAAAATACTTGATTATAAAAAATGGTTAAATTAACCATTTCCATAGTAAAACAAAACAAAAACATTGTTCCCTTTACTATTTCCCGATACTTAAATATGCAGCATGGCACATAACCATAAATGTACCGCAGCTTTACAGAGAAATAGTCACTCGAAATATTCTTGACTAGAAAAATAGGCTTAGTAAAAGTGATAATAACTAGTTATCATCATAAAAAGTAATTATTGTATGTTGTATTTTACAATATTATGAATTATAAAAATAACTACAACTTTTCACGATGTTAATTGTACTATTATGAAATGTTATCATTTCAACCTTTTTTTTTCTCTCTGTGTGAACTCTAAATAATAAACGAAATAGATTTTTACAACTTTTAGGAATTTTATATGCAGTTCAAATTCTGGATGTTATTTAAATACCTTTTATTAAATAAATACATGTCGTTATAACTAACCAAATAAAAAGAAATAGAAATTGACTCCAGGGATGCATCGGAACAAGTAACAAGAACAAAGAAATAAAACAAATTTTTACGCTATACAAATCTGGATAAGGCTCGTGTTCAAATCATGAAGATAATATATATAAGAAGATGCTGAGGCATTAATATCTTAAATGTCTTAAAAGAATGATGCTGAAGCTAGTAGTCAATTCGCAGCAGCTGATTCAAAATGTACAAGGATTTTATTTTATATATTATCTTCAAAATAACATTATATATAATAAAATATGAATGCAGAAACCTGAAATTGTTAGAATAATTTGTACCTTCTTTTTTCGAATCTGCTGGTAGTTTCAGATTCCTTCTAAGAGAATTCATAATGTCCGACTTTGTGTAGTAATTTAGTTACAAACACTTAACTATTTGGCTCTACACTATGGACATTTTTTAAACAAAATCTTATTTATGTGACTATATTATTAAATGTATGATGTCATGTAATTAGTTTCAGCACACTTTTCATTTTTGCAGACTTTTTTATAATGTTTAATAAAAACAAAACTTGGCCAATCGAAGAATTCGAACGATACTAGACATATCTTGTCACTTAGAAATTTAATGTTTATAGTCCACGCGTATAAAATTTAAATAAATAAAAATGCATTTAATGAAAATAAAAATTGGAAGGAAGACAATATACGATTTTTTAGTCCCATCAAGGAAGCCCTTAAAAATCAGTTACCAATGTGGAAGAAGCGGAAGTTTAAGCTTTACACTATAGTTTTATGTAGTATTTTTTTCAGTAGATGTTAAGAAACCTTGATATATTTATTATCTTTGCGTTTTTGATTCGAAACCCTATATACAGATTTGACATATACACAAGATACGACTGTCCATCGACGAATGATGGAGTTACTCAATGCATACTCTAACGATTGAAACATATTTTCGATTTTGATAAATTTTGAAAGTTTAAAGTGAACAAACACTGAACTGGGGGCTTTTAAATTCGTTGAATTGTGAATATGATATAAAAAATGTAATTCGAAAGAAAAAAATATTACGTGTGATTTCTTGTAGCTATCACATAAACTCATAAAATATTTGTTTTTGCGAATTTAATATTTTGGCACACTCTCTACTCATGATGTTCTTTCCCTGTTCATTCAAATATGTGAACCCTAGAACATGTGTGTTCAGTAAATAATATATTTTTCCTAGGTTTAATAACAATGAATAAATTATAAAATTGAACAATATGATTAGTTATGACTAAAACACTGATGTATGGGGTTATTGTCCAAAACTTTATTGCACCTATAGTTGCTTCTTCAGCGTCGTACCAACCCTAACATATTTATATATCAATAGTAAACAATGATTTATGAAACTATCAAAATTTAAACAAAATACAAAAATATAGTCTAATTTAACTTTAGCAATTGCTAAATTAGAATTCTAAGAAATAATGTTGTTAACTATGCCAGGAACCGAGGTTACGTACGCATACGCGTACAACTTCCTTAATCTACGGAGTATGAAATTAATTTATGCAATTTCCTACTGGCCTGAAAAATTTCATTCACCTAAGCTACATCACGTAATAATAAATTGATTCCCTTTTAATGAGGTACCAATTAGGCATTGTAATTAAAAATATACGCTACTGGCGGTTTTTTTTTCTGGTAAGTGATTCTCTTCCGTTCTAACGAACTTAATTCATGAAATGTTAATTGTACTCGACAGAACTAGCTGTACATTTAGTGTTACCTGCAATAAAACCTTGGACTGCAGAATCTAAATCGTCCACAATGTAGAGATAAATTACATTTTAACAGTTTCTCGTGTGGGTGATTTGTGATTAAAAATCAAAGTTTGTAAACAGCCGCCTTTGGTTCATCAAGGGATACCACAAATGTTAGAATATCTGCAGATTAAATCCCAATAGATTTACGATCTGAATTAGACTTACGCATTCTAAGTTTCTAAGATATATTGTCTATGTTGATGCGTTTAAGTCTTTTATTAATGTCACATTTGATTGACTATTTGTTGAATAAAATTGACTATTCTAAATGTGTGTTCACAGTAATTAGAGATTCGTTATATGAACCAAATTGGTTTGCTCGTACCCGATAAATGCAGTTCCATAAATTCTATTGGAGAAATGAAACAGTTTGGTTGGGACCATATCCGTATTATTGAATATGAATTCTTCATATTTTGAATATATCATTGATCGAAGTAATCACGAAACCGATGTATTTGGTCAGAATATTACTAATTTAGTTTTTCGGTATATTTTGTTGTGCAAAACTTCTAGGCTCATTTCATAGAGGCAATCTTGTCGTAAGTAGCATATACCAAATTTAATCGGTTTCAGCGACCTAAGTTTCCTGACTAAACTAGTTTTGGCACCGCAATCAGCAAGTTTGCTTGAGTCTCTATGATCCAAACTCTTTAACGGCAGTAATTGTTTGTTGCAACCAAATGCTTTTTCGAGTGCGATCATGTATTTGTATACTATTTTATTTCGACTATAGCAACTAGGAGTGATTAAATGTAATTAAAACTGGTGGTTTTGAAGAATTGGACAAGTTACTTGCCAAAATTATGGAAACATTCTTAATGATAAATTAGTACAAATAAAAATCAGTTCAAAGTAGCTGTGAAAAACCAAGTTATAAAAGAATAGTGACATTAGATGTGAAAATTACACTGTGCTTTTTAATAAACGAGTATTATATTGAAATTATGTTAATTGCGTAATTTACACGACATGGTGCTCTACAGTATGTCGTAGTTTCCGCACTGTTCCATGTCATTGTTTTAATGTGTGCTCTGAGAACTAGTGAATCTAATGACACAAATCGAAACAAAAACTTAGAAAGAAAATATACTTTCTTGGTGTGCTAAAGATGAATGCCGTGAAACAATGTTAAGAGTAGTCTGTTCCGCACGAATATAGAATAGCCATTTTAAAAATCACCTTCAGACATTATCGGATTGCATTAAGTAAATATAATCGAGAGATCTGAAAATAACTGTGATCAGGAATGAAATAGCTGTCTCCAGTTATAAATAGAAAGAGAAATTTCATAACGTAATAACGGTTCGTTTGTAAATGACGATGATGATGCTTAATTTCAACTGCAGTGTCAAAAACCGGTTTGTGGTTGGTTACAATCGATTCGTGTTATTGTATTATGACCTAGACATTTCCTTTTTCAAGCGCAAATATTTTTAGAATCAATCAGGAATCCTTTTAAAGTAAAAATGAGTTTTTACCGTTTCTGACGTATGCAAATATATTAATGAGGAAAGAATCCAACGAAACTAAGTTTTACAATTTAAAAATAGTAACTTAATAGTAACCTGTTTTCTGAAGTGATATGTGCCAAAGTTATTAAAATTTGACTGTAAATTAAGAAATGATTATTCATTATTAGTAAAAATCAATATTGAATAAATTACTTATCTTAAATTAGCCATTGTTTAGCAGAATAGCTATAAAAAATTGTCATAACTTTAAAACCATTTAAGAATCTTGACCTACACATCTCTGACAAAATAAGGCGACATATTATTGCTGAAACTTTAATTGTTAAAAAAGTAAGGTATTGACTTTGTAAATTCAATCCATTTTGAAAAATGCTTAATTATTTAATTAAAAACTAATTATGTTAACAATTATTTAAAAAATCATTTTTAAGTTACTTTTAAAATGTATATATTCGTTTTGAAGTATATTTTACGAGTTAGTAAGATTTATAAAACTAGGACACGGTGAATGAAAATCAATATATAAATTTTTGTGATATATGTCATTTGTTTATGTCATCTTGTTTTAAGGGCCTATCATGTAAAAATATTCCTGTTGTCAAAGGGACAATATAAACATGAGTAATTTCTAAACAGAATTGTTTCTTCCTATAATATTTTGATTTCAGTTCTTATAATTTTGAATTAATAACATATAATAATTTTAAATTAGTTTTTAATTTAAGATTAAGTTAACCCTTTGCGGCATACGTTTTTCAGATGCACAGTTTTTCACGAACATTATTTTACTAACATTTTCAATGTCGCTGATTATGAACTCGGAGTATATTGGACTAAATTCAAAATGGCTGATGAAGTACGACCGACAAAAAATATAACAAATGGCACCATTAGAACAAAATTTGTTAGTCGGGGGTTTTCGAGGTAGCAGATTGCGAATTGGATCCGCCATTTGGAATTTGGTAAAAGTAACGTCGGATATGTAATCGGTAATCCCGTAATTTGCAATCAAAAACCCGTATAAATAAACCTGTAGAAAAAAGGAACTAGTAGACTAGTTTGCATAAAAACGAATTCATTCGAAAAAAAGCATTTTTTTAAATTTTATTAAACGAAATAATTCATTTTTTATAATTATCTCGGTTCTGTATAAGACATGGATAAAGATTTTGTCTTTTATATTCTGCGTGAAAAGTGATGTAATGTGACTAAATCTGGATAGAATAACTTATGTCACACTAAGTCACCAAGGGTTGAAGTGGTATAACCTGTTGTAAAACGATCCAAATTATTTAAAATGATCAAATATTAATTAAGTCATAGTCAATACAAATTTTCAAATATTGGTATGATATCTAAAGATATTAATAATAATAATGAAAGGAATGTTTTATAAAAAGTAACTTATAATGAAATTTTCACAAACATTCATTCATTTTTCCCCTGACTTTTATTTCCTACCATCAGAAACTAGTCGTAAGAAGAGGTTGAAAATTGAAAAATAACTTTACGATTTGGATTCCCGGCGCATCTAATCTTTCGACTTCTACCCTCATTTTTTGTGGTTAAAAAAAATAATTTAAAAAAACTAACAGTCATATCCTGGTCGACTTAACCCTTATGGTATTTTTTAATTTGTCAATCTCAGTTTGCCAATTTAACGATACTTTTAATAGTTTTATCATTATGTCGCTCCACATAGAACAGAAACAAGCCATCGAATGTCTCAATAGATGACTTAAATTTCAAAATATATTCATCCCACTTTCAAATTTGAACACACTAAGTGCAACAATCCGTCTTGTTCTCTTCCAGAAATAAGCAAAGAAAATCGATCGAGACTATACTAAATAGGTCATAAAAACTATAATAATAGAGTATAATAGAAATGGTAGTCCAACAATGAAAATCAGTTTTAGTCATTTAAGTAATGATACCTGCTTTTGTAGCCTACAAAAAACCAACTGCTATAAAAATTCAAGAAGAATTAGGCGATGTCGTATTAAAAAGGAATGCCAAGTTTTATGTTTATTTAGTCAGATTTGTTGAAATGGGTTTTGGATGTGTTTCATATTAGTCCGAATTACTATTTATATAATCGAATCTTCCTTTAATTTGCATTTTAACCAAACAAATGATATTAAAGACCAGTACGGATTCATCATTTAGCTTCGTAATTAAAAAAAATGTAATTAATTCATTCATTTCAGACCAATGATCTGCAGGAGATTTGTTTTAATTACGAAATTTAAAATTGGGGATACCATAATGTCGAAATTTTATTGTTATCCGATTTATTTGAAATTTATTAGTCGAGATTTTTCGGGATCGCTGAATACAAATTTGATATCAGATTTTCAGAGCGAAGCATACTTACTATTAACCTTCAAAAGGGCTTAATAGAAGGAAGTAATTTTATTTAGACTGAAATTTTAGATGTACCTTACGATTAACATTCTAAAATGTCTAGATTACAAAGAAATTACCACTATTGTAATTAAATTAATACAACAATCTTTTTTCCATTACTAAAATAATTATTACATGTCATAATTGTAGAAATAAAAAAGTAATTTTCTGCGTTCGTGTTACTAAAAATCATTATGCAAATAGGTTCAGCGTACCCTAATATGCCGAACTCCTCGACATAGTCAATTATCTTCCATATTCCTATCGGCATAGCAAGATAGGCAAACATAATTAAATTAACGAAGTTGATAAGAATTTTTATAATTTCTCGCCGATTCATTTTTGCTCATAGTTTTATGGTAGTCAAGATCATTAGAATCGAATAAATTGTTTTTAACTGAATCTGAAATCGGTTCCGTGCAGGACTTTAAATGGACGCAATCTCTCGAGAATTTCACGCGCGTCGCGCGCCTCCATAAGGAGCGAGTGTTGATACAGAATGTCGATAAGACTTCCATTATGGCTAAATAACTATACTGGGCAAAACTGCACCGTATAGCCCGACCATAGATAAAACCGTGCACTTTGCCACGCTCTACAAATCAATGGAGAATTCTCTTGGATAAGATGCGGCTGCTCGCGGTGTGTGCATCTGCATGTATGCACCAACTGAACATTGCAGAATATTAAAATGATAGTGCATTTTAGCACACGAATTTCCCTTCCCGCACGCGTAGAACAGTATGGAAAAAAGCATTAATCGATAGAGTCGAGTACATGTGTGTGTGTTGGGTTTTCTCCTTATGCGTAATGTGACGTACGCATCGTAGATGAAAAATATGTAAATAATTTGCTAATCTCCGCCAGTGTATTAATTCAGAGCATTGATGAAAAAACGAAAAGATATTTCTCGAAAAAATTAAGGAAGTTCCATATAGAAGATAACGAAGTACCGAATGATGCAGCTGTCAGAAAGTTTAATACTAACTTCAGATACAAACTAATTTAGAACTTGTTGGAAAAAGTTAATACCAATTCCTTTGGAGTTTTGCGAATAATTAGTAGTAGACTCTCTACATGCAAATATTTTGCAATATAATAATCATCAGGTCATCGAGGTTAGGCATGCAATTTTCTTAAGAGATGCTACGTAAAAAAAATGTCGTGTTGGCAATGCCGCTATGATGTCGACAGGATCGTTAGAATTGTTTTGAGCTACTGTTTTTAATAAAATCCAAATACCTTTCTAATTACTATACTAATTCATATTTCGAAATTTAAAAAAGGTATTATCAAAAGATGTCACTCTCGCAATACTTTTTAAATAATCATTGTTAACTTTAAACAGTGTACTTGGTGTGTGCTTTTCCTGATCTTTTACAAAGGCGACTGCATAAAATCAAGAAACCATATTAGGATAATTGTAAGAAAAACCATTTTATGAGCATAATTAATAGATTTAAATGAAATGAAATAGTAGTGACGAAAATGCGTAAAACAAAACCACTGATGAAGATAGGATAGGTTAGGTTACGTTAGGTTACCTGTTTCCCAGAAAAACAAAATCTAAGAGTATTTTGATTGCAATATTCACTTTAAACTGGCCAATTTGGCTAATGAAACGTTTCATACTACGAGCACGAGATTACTAAACATAGATAAAAAAGAAACAGTTTATTTAAATCTTTAAACATCCTGCTCTTCTATAGAGTGAAGACATATGTACTAGTTGTGAAAGAATGTGTACACTTAGATTCGGAAAAGCTTTATTTTAACCAACTATGGTCACGTTGTACAATAGTAGCGGTTTGCACGGAAGTTCGGCGGATACTGACTTCGTTTTCGTACGCATCAATTTTCGAATAGCTTTCGGTTAAGTCATTCGGTATTTTTCGGCTTCCAATCGTCAATATGAAATACAAATCTCACATAGTGTAGGTTTTGTTTTTCAATGTTGTTTTCATATTTATCAAAACAATTTTGACGTTTGCATCGATCAGCTCTCATTAACAGAGTTTTAAACTAATCCGCCGATAAGATAGAAATTTATGCTAATAACTGTAAATTAAATATCTTTAGTAAGGGTAATTTAATTACTATACATATATCGCCATCGAAAAAATACTAAAGAAATTAATTGACAAAAATGGTTTTATAACCATAAAAATCACATATTTCCAATAGGCCTTGGTTAATTCTCAATTAATTTTTTTTTTCATTTCTTAATTGGCCATAATTAGAATTACCATTACAAGCCTCAAATTTTGAAAAAATTATTTTTAATTTATATTAAAACCGCCTTTAACCTATTTTATCAGCACTACCTTGTCTCTTATTTTGGTTGAAATAACAATATAAAATTTGGTTTATGTTGCAATCCATGTTTTACTTCGTGTGCATAATACCTAACATTAGAAGCATACGGACCGAAATATCGCCGTATGTTTTCCTTATATGTTTTAATTATACATGAAGCCAATTTACTGCAATAAAAATATGTTTCTGAAGAATTTATTGATGATATTGTCAGTTTTTTGGAATATAGATTTTGTGAACTGATGTGAATTTCAATTTTAAAACTTCAGCCAATTTTTTGAACCTTAAATTTCACAGCACCGTGCAACATAATACAAAGTATACATAACAACTTAACTTGAAATTTTGCCAAGACATTCCTCAAATTATTATTAATCAAAATATGAGCTTGTAAGTTTCAAATTTTTATGATGAATGTTATTTAAGGGATTGATTTAAAAATAACACATATTGTTTTAAAGCGTTTCTAATTTTGAATGTATGTTTGTTTACTATATTTTGATTCAGAATGTGAAGAAAATCTTATTTTTTTTTATAAATTACATACCAATATTTTCCTGTGAATTCACTTAAGATTCTTTAAATTTACTTATAAAAAATTCACAAATTGGCTTTCTTAAATTTCTAAAATATTTTCATCCAATTAACATTTTAATTCACATGGTCACATTGTTTTAACATTGTCATTAAAAAAAATGTTTTTTCAAAAATCCGCCTCTACAGGAATCGAAATGATTTCAACAGGTGGCGCTTGAGAAATATTTCAACTAATTTCAACCATGTTGAAATGTTTGATTGACGCAATTACCACCAATTGCTTTGCAGAACATAAGGCGCCAAAATTTGAATGATTATTAGTTTAATACCTACCTGCACAAATTTCCATTTATTGGTATTATAAAAATATGCCTTCTTTGTGTTTTGGTGTGATGAATCAGAGAGACCTATACAATAATCATTCGCGATGTAATTGTCTTGTGCTTACATGTGGATTTTGGTGAATAGCTGCTAGCACAGCTACTTCGTTAGCTTCTCCTGTAACTGTTAATCTTCGCTTCCTTTTTTTCATTTGTACGCTGCCATCAGAGTGAAAGGCATTCACAACTTTGTAAAAAAAAGAACGCGAGCGAGCATTATCTGGAAAACGCTCAGCATACAACGCAACAGCATCGTCAATATTCCTCCTACATTCACCATAAATAAGAATCATTTCGATTTTTTCGGAAACTGTAACAGGATTCATTTTTAACTTGCAATGCGATTTAAGCAATGAAGGGTAGACAAAAAATAGTCACGTAAACGGAAAGTTGTTATTCTAAAAGCAAAGTGACCTCCGACCGAATTACTACCAATACAATGGACTTCAAAAACAGTCTTACACTGAGAGACCGTGAATACTAAATTTTAATATGGGGATTAGAAAGTCGCGATATCCATTTACTTCCCTTCAGGAAAGTAGAGAAAAATGTAGGTGAACTGGTTACGTGTGACTCAACTTATGTATAAAATGATATGCTACTTTATTTTCGAGTTATGTCGCCCTCTAGCGTTATGTAACAGAACCGGCGTCGGTGATGGCCGAAATGCAAGCGATGTACATGTATGAAACCACGTGAGTTCTCTCGGGGTCCGGTAGATGGCGACGAAATCCCCAAATGAAGTAAGAGTTTCGTTTTGTTTAATAGAAGCTGGTTTGACCGTCAATGCTCAGCTTATTTATTCTCATTTCGGAAAAAACATACAGAGAGAGAATGAATGAGCTGAGTGAAGGGACATGACGCATTTTTTAATGGATTGCGTGATGTCCTCTTTTTGTTTATTAAATAATAAATTTAAAACCTAAAATGTAATTTTATTGAAGGTAGAAAACTTATTTATAAAATTGCTTCCATATTGTATGCACACTTTTTATGTAATCAGTTTTGATTTTTAATATGAAAAATATCAATTATTCATAATCTTAATTTTTCGAATGGACATTATTAAAATTTCATATTCAGAATAACAATTTCCGCAATTGATATTACTAAATTCTAATATTAAAAATTCTAATTTTATAATTTTTAATATTAAATTTTCATAAAGAGATCAAATTGTCCCTATTTGCCCCCTGGATGCCCCCCTTCGTGTCGAACAACTTTCATCCAACAACTTTTTTGATTCTGTGCATAGTTCTCGAGGTATTTCAATGTCTTCAGATAAATTTGGATTTTTATCGATTACAGCGCCACCTGTGAACCAAAATGCAATAGCTCCTAGGTCAAATTGGTGTACTTTTTTCCGGAGAATCCAAATCTGCAATAAAAACTGGGGGTTCCTATTTAAGTTTTATTGTTTTTGCCCCCACTTCACCTCCAGGGGATGGGGGAGGGGGTAAATTTCATTATCACTGGATGCCCCCCTTCGTGTCGAACAACTTTCATCCGACAACTTTTTTGATTCTGTGCATAGTTCTCGAGGTATTTCAATGTCTTCGGATAAATTTGGATTTTTATCGATTACAGCGCCACCTGTCCAAAATGCAATAGCTCCTAGGTCAATTTTGTGTACTTTTTTCCGGAGAATCCAAATCTGCAATAAAAAATGGGGGTTCCTATTTAAGTTTTATTGTTTTTGCCCCCACTCCACCTCCAGGGGATGGGGGAGGGGGTAAATTTAATTATCACTGGATGCCCCCCTTCGTTTCGAACAACTTTCATCCGACAACTTTTTTGATTCTGTGCATAGTTCTCGAGATATTTCGATGTCTTCAGATAAATCGGCCACCCTGTATATATATGGGTCATTCTCCGTCAACCGGTGAACCCGCCTACCCAAAATTGGTTTCAATAAAAATGATCGAGTAAAGGCTTAAAATTCATAAAAAAATAAGGGCTATCAAATGCCGTATGCACATTTTTATTATCCAAAATGGCCGACCCAATATGGCGGCCAAAATGTAGAATTCGATTTATAACAATTTTTAATCGCAAAGGAGACATTCACTTACGGTGTTTTTGGGTTCGCTGATTACGAATCCATCATCAGATTTTCAAAATCCAAAATGGCGGATGAAATATCTGGAATATAAATTTACTTGAATAACTCTCATTACTCGGGGGATTATGAAGGTGGAAGAATACGAATTTGGTACCAGATTTTCAAAACCCAAAATGGCGGATGAAATACTTGGAATATAAATTTACTTAAATAATTCGCATTACTCGGGGGATTATGGAGGTCGCTGAATTCGAATTTGGTACCAGATTTTCAAAATCCAAAATGGTGGATTCAAATGATTAACGAAAATCCGAAAACTTAAATTTATTTAACGATTCTCATTGTCACAATGTTTGAAATGGCGCTGAATATGAATCCGATTTCAGATTTTCTAAATTTGAAATTGTGGATGAAATATACGCGCACGCGTGGGTGTATAGGCATGTCCGAGCGCACACACACGCACGCGCACACACACACACGCACACACACACACACACACACACGTACGCATACACACACACACGCACACACACATGCTTGCCTATGTGCGTGCGAGCGCAGGCATACACCCATACTCAGCGACCTCTTAAACATTGTGGAAAATGAGAATCGTTAAATAAATTTAAGTTTTCGGATTTTCGTCCGTCATTTTGAATCCACCATTTTGGATTTCGAAAACCTAGTACCAAATTCGAATTCAGCGACCTCCATAATCCCCCGAGTAATGTGAATTATTCAAGTAAATTTATATTTCAAGTATTTCATCCGCCATTTTGGGTTTTGAAAATCTGGTACCAAATTCGTATTCTTCCACCTTCATAATCCCCCGAGTAATGAGAGTTATTCAAGTAAATTTATATTCCAGATATTTCATCCGCCATTTTGGATTTTGAAAATCTGATGATGGATTCGTAATCAGCGAACCCAAAAACACCGTAAGTGAATGTCTCCTTTGCGATTAAAAATTGTTATAAATCGAATTCTACATTTTGGCCGCCATATTGGGTCGGCCATTTTGGATAATAAAAATGTGCATACGGCATTTGATAGCCCTTATTTTTTTATGAAATTTAAGCCTTTACTCGATCATTTTTATTGAAACCAATTTTGGGTAGGCGGGTTCACCGATTGACGGAGAATGACCCATATATATATATATATATATAGTTATAATTATAGTAGATAATATAATCAGAATTACCATGGAAAATCTCTTTAAATGTTAATGATAAAGGTCAATCCACATCAAATTGTTAATCGAATGGTTTTATATTTACTAATTAAAAAAATTATTGTGGCATATGCAATCTAATAATATTAAATTAACGGGTAGTCAGATTTAACGTCCACAGGACATTCTCAGGACACATGACGCCTGGAGGACGTTAATAGGACGATAAAAGCGGACATTTGGTCGTACTGAGGAGCTCCTGAGGACGTCCCCAGGACAGTGTGCTGTGTGGGTTATATCGCATCAATATCGTACAGGATCCAAAATGTAATTGTGAAGTCGATAATGAAAACTTGAATCATGTAATCTGGCAGTGCAAAAATTACGACGCTCAAAGACAAAAATAATTAAAAGCTCTATTTCGATTAAAATACTTTCTCCCGCTAAATATAAACACCGTCATAGCAAAACTTAATCCGCAAAACTGCCAGCACATTATTCAATTTTTCAAAGATTGCGAGCTCAAAATTTAGACTGGCATATTATGATATTTTAACTGATATAAATGTGTGTAGAATATTGCAGAAATAAACCTCACATGAAGTTTGAGTGCTTAATAACAATTTTTATTCTTGAGACTAAAATTTTACTTTAGTAAGACTAAAATAAAACGAATAGTTTCAACATCAGTTCTTGTATAACAATATACGACATTTTCGAGTGGGGGTGGAGATGCCACACTATGTGACTGTAACTAATAGAAATTGTAAAATTGTCTAAGAATTTAGGGATAATCGATGCACAGCCATAATAATTTTAAAACTTTATACTAATTTTTTATATAATACTAAGAACAAACGTATGTAATTAATATGTTATATACATATGAAAAACGTGTGTAACATTTTAGAATTATTATGGCTGTACATCGATTATCCCAAAATTCTGAAACTATTTTACAACTCTATTATTTACAGTCTCTCCGTGCAGTTTTGAAATTGTCGATTTTCAATTTCAGAAAAAATCATGTACTAGAATGTAAACGAGATCCTATTGCTACAGCATTTGTTTGGTACAGAAGTATTAAAAATAGTTAAAGTGTATTAAAGAATACCTGACCTTCCCTCAGGCCGAAAGTGTCTGAGTGAGCGAAGTCAAACCACGCCTAGTTTAATTATGATTACACATACATTTCCAAACATATTTAGCTACTTGTTATTTCCGTTAGACAGCTGGTTTTGAAAAATTGTAAGAATATTAGTAATTATACTTTGTTAGAAAAACTCATTACATAACTGATCGGCCTACTTACTGCATAAGGTTTTGTGTTTAGACATAATCGCTCAGTGAATATTTCATACCAGTAAAAATACCGTAAACACCACATTAAGAATATCCGTGCAATTCCAATTTTTAGGCATACATTAAGAATTAAATTTCGCATTCAGTTTTCGCAAAACCCAAATTTCTGATTTTATTTCACAAATAATCTCCACAGTCAGACTTTGCACAAATTTCGCCCAAAAAGTCAACTTTCGAAGTCTACATAGAGGTATTTAAACCGGTTTCGACGTTAAAATCGTTTCAACCCAGTATGAAGTCTTCTCCGAAGAACACTGCAAAACGTAGATGACAGGAAAGTCGACATATTATAAAAATGCAAAAAGAAATTGGCGAAATCCGTTTAAAAATTACCACGGATTCGAAAATATCTTCAACATTTAAAACTTATTGTTGCATATATTTACACTTATCTTCATCAAATTAACTGAAATGTGTTTCGCGTATATAAGAAATGCTTCTTTCAGCTGGAATAGCATTAATTAATTTTGAAGATTGTGGAAACATTCTGTAATTGAACATCAATATTCTTGATAACGGCGCACATGTCTTAGCTGAAGCTGCTTATCATAAAAAATAAAGGCAATTTCTTACGGTTGGTTGATCTAAGTAAAAAATAAGTTATTTCATTTAGAATGCGGATTTTCGAGTGAACATTAGAATTTTAAATATCTTCATCATTTTTAAATAAAAAAAAAAAAAAATATCTTCATCAAATCCAACATACGCTGAACTTGAATTGATTTCAGTTGAGCGTCTAAAAACGGCTTTTTTAAAATGAAAAACGCTAAAAATGTTAACATAATTTACTAGGATATTTTAAATATGAAAAATTTTTAATATAATAATAAAGTCCGTGGCAAGTTTACATATCGTTTAACTCTGGAAGAGTACGTGCAAATAGAATGCGCGGCAAAGGCATCCAAGTTTCGAAACGACGAAATGGCCGTTGGTATTCGAGTCACGATATGCGAGATGTCGAATGTCCTCGATGTCCATAATTATAAGCAATAAGCTGCCGAACGTAAATGTCGATTAAATTCTCGCATTTAAGCATCCTGCTGTTTGCCAATCGATACTTAAACTATTTCTCGTTGACCTTGGCATTCAGGTTTCAGTGCTAATAACATATTACACTGTTTAATAAGTAAATATGTAATTAATAGTTAGTCGCTGTGCGATGGAGATTATAGATATTCCAAAAGATGCGTGATTTATCTCATCGGATAGCATGAGAATCATTTTGCTCGTTGGCATGTCCACAAATATTAATAGAGATATTACAAAGATAGGACATCTATCTCATTTTGAGGTTAATGTAATTTATTTCGTTGCAATCATGCAATATTCTATATGGCAAGATGTTAAAGGATTCATTCAAAATAAGTAGGTCTTTATGTCGCAAATTCCGATGTGAGCTTTCTCAATTATTTATTTTTATAAAATAATTGCGGCAATTAGCTATGTTGTAAGTTCTAAAAAAATCCAACTCGGTTTTGGTTTTGTGGCGAATGGTAGATTTTGGAAATGTTCATTAATAAAAATATAAAACATCCGGGCGTTGCTAACAATCTAAAATAATCTACGATTAATATAACTGGGTCATTAATTAAGAGTAGTGCTTATAAACCAGTAACCGATAAAACTAAGAAGCTAGAACTAATTTATTTCCAAATTGTACTAATATAAAAGTAGCAAATCGGGTTTTCAAGGGAACAGTACTTCAATGAATTAGGTCACTTGACTAATTAGTTTTTGTCGATTTATTACAGTAGTGACAGACATTGTATAGGACTAGTTCCTATATGAGAACTAGGACCGTATTTTATATCTTTATGCACGACTCATTCTGTTTTGTGAAACAATTTTACTACACCCACTAGCAAAATTTACTAAAATTATAATATACCATCATTGAATTCGTAGTCACAATCGCAAAATATTCTATGCAGTGTCTTCTGAGTAAAATAATCGGGAGTATATTAAGTGACAGCTTTCCCTATTTCAAACGTGACATATTTACTGATTCCGGTTTATATGATTTAGAACAGTGAAATAAATGTTCTAACTATTAATTCGTCAGAAGAAAATGGAGCTACTTTATTAGAAATCACCCACAATGACTCAATTGTCATTTAAATGTCCAATGCAATTTATTTAAGCAGTAAAATATAGTAAGGATATGTTTAAATATTTTTCCTATTAATCATACCAGAAATGTTCAGTTTATATTATTTTGTATTTAAAGATCCAAGAATGGAAAACACTTGTTGATATAAGCTGTGTCTAACTCAATTCATCAACTTGCCAACATGCACTAATTCTTAAACATTAATTATAAGCAGTTATTTTCTGAAAATTAATGTGTAATAAATCGTATTCAGTACATGATATAATTGAATATAATTATTCCCAGTTTGGTATTATACAATAATAAATAAATTTCAAATTTGGCGGTTTATGCCCTGCAATATCAACTGATGGTAATTACACATTTTCAATTGCCCTCTGTCCAAATCATTTCGATGTCCGACCAGCGAGCATGTATGAAAATCATTTTTAATTAAAATGTTAAATGGCATTTTTTTCTGTTAATTATATGAAAAATATAAAAAAAGCGAACATTTTTCGAAAGGTCCCAGCATTGTACCCTGGTGTCTACCGAATGTTCATCCATGGATTTTTCATATATTTTCGCTTTCATATTTTGCATATAATTAACATACAAAAAATACAATTTAACATTTTCGTTAAAATGTTTTTCACAAATTGCAACTGTTGGAAAATCGAAATGATTTCGATTGAAAATAAACAATTACCATCAGTTATTATTGCAGGTCACAAGCCGCCAAATTTGAATTTGAATGATTTTTTAATACAGGTTTATTATACTCTAGCAGGAAGTAAGATGTGCATGATGAGTATCGTAACACTTAATCTTATTTACTTTTATAAAACCTTTCATGCTTGGAACGGATGCAGTATGTATCATCATCATTATGAAAGGTGTATGTTACGAGTGTGATGGATTTACGAAATTTCACAGTATACTTATTACAAATATCTCATCGCTACGCAGCTGCCACACTTTATAGCAGCTGTTGGTAAAGAATCTGCTCTTCTCATATCAAATCCAGTTTTTACAGGACAGATCTTTATATCCGATCAATTATCTTAAAACTTTCTAATTTTATTGTAAATACATTTTTAAATGTTACGATCCCAACTTTTGTTGAGATATTGGTCAAAAATACTGCGTGACAAGGCTAAATTCAACTTTTTTCAATGTTACAAGGACTGTTCAAACGTTCTTGGAATTATTTTTCTTTGTTCTCGGTTGGCTTCATCAAATCCATTTTTAAAAACTTCATTGTTCACAAATTTTATCTCATTGAACCATTTCAGACAAATCACAAATATTCAATACCGAAGTACTGGAATGTATACACAATAATATAATGCTGTTTATTTAGTTTCCTAGAGACATGTACTAATCGTGTTCAACGTGCACATAAAGTTGATAAGGTAGTAATTTACATTTAAAAAAAATAAATTCATCAATTAATGGATAAGAGAATACTTTTCCCATTTTTGTTTGGAAAAACATTAAAATAAAAAAGTGGTGTATAAATACATAAAATTAATCGAAATGTAGAAATCTTTTAATATTTTAATATGTTGCTAAGAAAAAATAAGCTATGGATATATTTTTATATTTTAAAAAACATTTGTGGCAATATTATTAAAACTTAAATACTTACCTTCTCAACAGGTTTATACACTTTCTAGGTATTTATTCTTCTACCTGTTCTACGTTGGAATTAATAAAGACAAAGAATTACTATTTATTTTATTATTAACCTTAAATATTTATAATACTAAATACTTACATTTATCAAACTAATTGGTACGTTTACAAGAAATAAGCATGTCTTAACGTCAACTGCACAATTAGCCTTAAGCAGAACAAACGCAGCATAAATCATTGCAAAATTAAGTAATTTTTTGTGTTCATTAATTTTCTTTCTAAGACAACAAAAAAATAATGTATTATTCGATATTGTAATATAATCGAAGCAGTCTAATTCATTATTGACTGAGTTATTGGATTGAAGATGGTTATACACACGAGGACAAGTTAAACAAAAATTGCAAATTGCTCAGAAATTAATGATTTGCTTAGCGGAGCATCACTTAGTTGGACGAATCTTTTCCTATACACTTATGTGCGAATCGGAATTAATTCTGTCTGACACATCACTGATCTGTGCTAACGACCAGAGCACATATACAACGCTTGGATGATACGCCAAAGGAAGCAATTAAGAACTCGTTGAATTTCCGCCTTAATGCTTAAATGAATGTCTACATTATGTCTGCTAATTGTATCTAAATCTAGCAGAGTTTACAAGTTGCAATTTTAAACTTGTAGCGGCTAAGTTACGTAATGTTCAATTCATTTAAGTACGCTTCCGAGGAATAATTTGCCAGCAATTATTGTACAAAATTGAAATTACATTTAAAATACGTTTTTAAAAATAGCTAAGTGATGTAAAAAGTAAGATTTTTTAAAAACAGAAATTTATTCAATAAATCATAATTTTAATTCCCATCAATGTTTTTGCAACAAAATATTGCAACCAACTCTAAATTCCGCAGACAAATTTCCTGACTTCGAGTATAATAATGTGGGAAACTTTTTTTTTCATTATTAGATTGCAATTTCCATATTCGTTCATTATAAGGCAACTTCTATGTATTATTTTGTACTTATAACGTATAATGAACATAAACATACTTGTTATTCAGATTTAAGTGAAGTAAGTAGCCCCATCTGGGAGCTGTCAGTATTCGTTCCTATTTTGCAAAAATTTACTGAATTGTAGTTATTCTTTTCTTTGTTAAATTCTACACATTTTTGTAGTTAAGTTTTATCGCTGAAATAATGCAGAAATAAGTTAACATTATACCCGGAAATATCGATTTAATTTGGTAAGTTGTTGAGGGACTGAGGATAATATTGAGAGGGACCACGGGGTAATATTTGATTATTACCAATATTGGTAATGTTAATAATGGGAGGGGCTAATGTATTTCTATGAATGTATACAAAATTATAAAAAAATGGTTTATATATATAAAAAAAATAGCGGGTTTTAAATATGGAAACAATTTTCAACCTAGTGTAATATTTTCGGTACCTATTCGTTGATCAATGACTGTCAAAATATACCTTGAAAATCATTTTTTTTAAAATTCAATACACAAAAAAGGATGCGCTGCCGATGATAATGTTTTTATCATATTTTGTAGAGGTAGAGGTTAATATGAATTTTAGCGGAAAATCTTGGATTATTTTATACAAAAAATTCAATCGTTTCTTTATTTGAAAGCCGCTATTTTAAACATTTATGTACATTTCTGTATTTACGTTCATCGAAATACAGTATTCCCTCCTATTAGTAACCTTCCCAATATTGGCTACCTCCCGATATTGCCAGCGCAATCCCTCTCAATATTAACCTTTCCCCTCCACAACTGTTCTTCACCAATGGTAATAATGACGCCTGCTCAATGTTTGACATGGACATCATCTGACGGTTCTTTCACTACATGTGTAGTCTAGGGGGAAAATATTGTACCCTCATTTAGCTTAGATAGGATGGGGGAATGGGGAGTTAGAAAAGAATAGGAAGACGTACTAGGTCAATATTAGGAGGGAGTACTGTATCCAAGAGTATAAACTAGGCCACTTTGACATCAATATTAATCCTTTTTTTTTGTTGAGATTGAAGTTCAAAAATCTACAAAAAAATCTCTGGATGAGGTAACGTTTCATGGCTAGCTGTTTTTAGTTGCAAATGAAATGCGTTTCTTCTTGTCAGTTGATTTTGCTGCTGTATTTTATCGAATTCCAAAAACAGAAACTGAACATAACTTATATTTTATCAAACTGTTTCACCTTTCATCATATTTGCATCACTTCAGTTTAAAGGCCTGCTATAAAATTCGGTTCCGACGGTCGACAAACATGTTCAGAAGGTTGTGTAATCACGAGCGAGTAAGACCTTGGTGTTCTCTGTATTACACACCTGTCTGCAATGATGCCGAACGAAATGATTGATTGGCAGACACGAAGGAGATTTCTGGTTTACGTAATGTTACAAATGCACGGGAAGTGGTACAATTAAAAGGCGTCTTCATTGTTCGATAGTCCATCACTTGCACTACGTTACATGGCGTGAGAATCATACCCAAACATTGGGAATCAGTTTAATCCTATTGCAGCATTCAAACGGAATGTTGATTTTTTTTAGTGGGTGGACAGTTCAATGCGATGAGACATAATGGGAACATTTCTATTTTCGGTAACGTGACTTTATTTAAATTGCCTCCGTGACTTATGTAACAAATTAATTTTGAATTAGTTAAAACAAGCGATATTAAGCTGATGGAAACAATATTATTAAAATTATTACGAAGTAAACAAAAGTTATTTTAATCCTAAAAATAGAGTTATGAACGATTCATATATTTGACGTAAAGTCGATAAATTTTGTCGAATAAATTCCACGTAGCCAATCCTAGCGATTTTGAGATGATGCATTTTCAATGAAATACACAAAAGCTATTTTTTGAAATTTGCTCCATACGTAATCATTTAAAATAAAATAAAAAATAATTATTTCTTTTTTTTTAAATTCATACAAAATAAGAGTAATTGAACGTTAAGGCACATAGGTGGCGACCATAAATAGGCTAGGTGATAATATATAAATACATCGACTGTGTCGGTTAAAGTTTTCCGCATTTTCTCTACCCTTCCCATACAAATAGGGAACTACCTTTGGGTTACTTTTGCTTTGTGCGGTCTTGTTTCGTTTGTCTTTTTGACCCGAAAACCGACCTGAAAATAGAAGAAATGCCTTTAACGAGAGGAATAGTATTTTTCTTCACACCGGGAGGAAAGCACCAACTTTCCTCCCGCAAGTGGAAGGAAAGATGCCGCTTATCCTCCCGGCCATAAAGAAAAATCGTATACTTCCCTCGGGAAGTAAAAAAGAATGTCTCAGACTGCGTGTAATTTTTACCCGAGGTGAAGCCGAGGGTGAGAAACAGGCAGTCTGAGGCATTCTTTATTTTACCTCCCTCGTTGAGTAATATACTATTTCCTACCAAGGGCGAAAAATTACATTTCGCGCCCGAGGTACGATAATTTTTTGTCGCAATACGTTGCAAAATGGGATGAGCGCTTCGTTGCCCGGAGTATTTATTCTTGTGGTTAAAACGGGGGCGCAAAATCGTATAATGCTGACTACTGTGACAAAAAATATATTTCAAATCGAAATTTCAAATCAAATAAAACTATTTCATTCAATTAATTTATTCCATTCATATAAAATTATATGCGTTTACAATTTATAAATATTCCTGCGCACGATTATCAAACATTTAATTAAATAAATTTTTATATAAAAATATTCATTGTGTACCATGTTAGGAAGGGGGAGACACAATAATTTTCGGAGTCGGCTTTCGACTAAGTCCTGGGCTTCTATTAAAAAGTAAATCAATTTTAATTAAAGGGTTTGTAAATTCAAAATTATTATCTTTAAGCTTTAAGTTATTTTCTTGTATTCTTCAGTTTTAAGTTAATTCAAAGAAAGTTAAGTTTTTGAACTCTTGTTATAAAATACTAAACATGAAATTTGCGTCTTTAAAATTCATCTAATTTTTGCAAATCAAAAAGAAGTGTAAGAAAACAAACTAAAGCTCAAATATTTGACAAATAATAGCAAAAGCTTTCTTTGATGCATTACTCACGCTGGCAGTGAGTTCGTACGGAACTCTGAGTCTAATTTGCTTAATTCTCGCATATCTGCTGCATCCAAATGGAACTGAGTTACTTTAAGATTTTCTTTCATGTGTCGTGGATCTGATGAACTGACAATGAGAGCAGCACCACTGTCGATCTGAAACGATAAAATTGGTTTCATTACAATGATTTAATATATTTATTAAACGATTCTGGTTATAGACTGTTCATTGATATTTTAAGAGTAAAAGTGTATGATGCAGTTTTGGGGTAAATTATATAATGAAAAGAAATTTTAGCATCTGAGATTGGAATTTAGAGACACATTTCAAACCCACAATTCGGGGAATAGATTTTTCAAAGCGTATGAGCCGCATCGTGTTCGATGGCACAATTACCAATCAGTTTTTTGAAACTTACAATGACGGATCTAAAGTGTCCGAAAATATAAAAAAAAAATCCGCCAAATCAGTACCATGACATTATACGAGTCATTACGAGCCATATTGGATTAGCCATTTTGAATTCCGAAACATTGACTTTTAAAAATTGTATATTTTCTTGTATATTTAATAGTGTTAGTACCTGTTACAAGCAATAATGTAAATGTTTTCTATAATGAAAGTCTGTCCATAAATTACCATCTGAGATATTAAAATTTTCATAATAATTTTTGGTATATAATGAATGTTGCATCTGTTTAGTAAATCTTGCTTAAATTAAGCTAATTATTTTTTTTCACTGTAATATCAATGAAAGTCATTTAGTATACATATGTGGAATAGTAAACATTGAAACGATTAATAGAAATATTGGCATTCGAAAGTTGTTTGTTCTTTTATCGGTATTTGGAAATAATCTTTTTTTATTCGTATTATTTTTTGTAATATTCTTCAAAATCAACGACTGTTAACTTATATTTAATTCGAATGAAATTTGTAAAAAATATTAACAAAAATCAAATTTTATGTTGATATTTAAGTTTTATGTATATGATTAAGTGCTCATATTTTGAGCATTAACTCCTACAAAACCGAACGTATAAACAACCTTTAGAACTTACAAAAATATTTTTCAAGAGCGAAAGAAACAGTGAATGTTATTAAATGATACGATACGGATTTATTCCATTCAAAATTCAAAATAAAATACAACAAAAGAGTTAAATTAAAACAGTTCAAAGAAACGCATAAACAAACATCACTCAAGACATTCATTAGTCATTCTTATATGTGTTGTTAATTATTCGCATCACCAGGTTTTTTTAATCTTTGTTTGATAACACGGAAACAAGGTATGGTCTATACATTTATTGCATTTCTTTTAATATTTCGCTATTTTAAACCTACTCTATTTTAATCTTTCAATTATCAATCAACTATTTAAAGAATAACCAGTTCCTGTAAAATAGTGAGAGAACGAAATTTAAATATATTTTAAAACGAAATCTATATTTATTACCATACTTTATTTCTAATGTGTTCCGAATCATATTAGAATAATAAGTCAAAACAATAACAATTGTCCGATGTTTCGACCGCAAAGAATCATCTTCAGGGGCAATAGCGAAATTCTAGTGTGTATATATACGAAATTATGACACGTATCGGTATATACTTCACATGGGTCAATGAACTCTAAAGTAAATAAAAACAATTTGCGAATTAAATTTTAACTGATTAATAATTTGGTACTATGTTATTGTTTTTATTGTTGTTTATATTTTTTTAAAAGAAGCTTTTAAAATTTTGTATATCTTCTTGTATATTTAACTCATTTTAAATAAAAGTAGATGTCATTTCCGAAATCTGTCTGAAGCCTAACTCTTTATTTTTATCTAAATCTTTATGTTGTTGTTGCATATGAAATCATATCCCGTATTTCTTTAATAACATTGTTGGCTTTTTTATTTAATTGACTTTTACCGTGTAACAACAATTTTTTCATATGGAATTTTTAAAAATCACCAGTTTTGTTATTATTTTATTATTGAGGTATTATTGACGTTATTGCTGTTTTTAAGTACAATTTCTTTTTCAATATATTTATTAATAAAATTGGGAAGGAAAGAATCGCTATTAAGGACTTACTTAATAATTTAAGTCTTTTTACTATGGAATACAATGTTCATTAATTTAGTAGCTTTACCTCCCATACTACAAACCATTGCTACTTTTTTTTTAATTTGATGATGTGAATTAAAATAAAGAATTCTACCATAAAAGGTAGGTTTATGCTAATAAATGCACCAGATTGTATTATTCTCATGGAATAGTTATTTTTGTCACAAGGGCGTTAAATTGAGTTTCTCGCATCAGTACTGAGCACGAGGGCCCAAAATTAGTATATAACTCTACTGCATCAAAAAATAATGTTAGTGAGATAGGCGCAACATCGTGCAGCCTCAGAATGATATTTTGCGGCCGTTATAAAAGAAATAGTGTAGATCATTTACCAGAAACCGTAGTCTGATTTGTGCATCTGTTTTGCGATGTTTCCTGGCCAGTTCGTTAACTAAAATTGGTTCCGGTAAGTCGACGAGTTTACTTTTTTCTGGTTTGTAGTCTAATGATCTTGTATACAGTGGTCGATATCCCATTGGTACTATGCCTCTTTCTTTACACGCTTGTATAAGCTCGTGTTGATTAAAGTGGACATGTACTTCTATTTGATTAACGGCCGGCATCATTGTGCAATGTCCGATTAAGCGATCTAGATGGAAAAGGTTAAAGTTGCTTACTCCTATCGATCGAGCCAACCCTCGATCCACGCAGTCTTCCATACCGCTCCAGGTTTCAAGATAATCTCTCCCGCCCTAAAACAGATCATAATGGAACATTTTTAATGACACT
Source organism: Trichopria drosophilae (assembly GCA_030407085.1). NCBI lineage: Eukaryota > Metazoa > Arthropoda > Insecta > Hymenoptera > Diapriidae > Trichopria > Trichopria drosophilae. The sequence continues at coordinate 55,908,119 of CM059583.1, forward strand.
TTACAAAGAAAATTATAAGACATAAGCAATAATGTAACTTTACGTTCGGTAGCATCAATATTACAAAAAGAAGAAAACAAACAGAACAACCAGACTAACCAGAGAGCACGGATATTGGAGCAAATAGAGATCAACATACGTAAGTCCCAGTTTTTCCAACGAACTTTCCAATGCTGGTTCTACATTTTCTAGTCCGAAATTTTCTGGTCCTATCTGTAACGATAATATTTTATTAAAAGAACGATACTTACCAACACAGAACCGAGTTTATTGGATTCAGTGATTCTACATAGCTTGTAAAATGCAGGTTTTTTACAAATTCGCCTAAAATATGCACAAATTTTTACGTGAGTGATTTGTGTATGTGCTTTAGAAAGTTTGCGTCATATTTACAGATGAAGTAATTTTTAACAGTAGACTATCTCTGGGCGAATAATTCATATAATGTTTGATAAAACTTCCTAATGGTAAAAGAGCCTAAAGTGAATTTTAGGCATTTTTTATTCATATAAAGTGATTCTATGGCTTAATTCATTCTCCATAATTGATTTCTGTTTTTACGCATTCGTCATTTAAGTCGAAGCCAAAACAATTATGCGTTTTATATACATATAATATTGTTTACGATACCTTTGTAATAATAAATAAGTCTTCTCTTTTGATATTACTATTAGCAATTGCATTTCCTAATGCAGCTTCAGTTCCGTATAATGGGGCGCAATCAAATGCCCTAAACCCCTCCTTGATTGCTCGCTCGACGTTCCTCTGCACTTGGTCTGATTTTAACGGCGTTCTCTAAAATTTTGAATTTGAAAAGTGTACCGTTTATTATTCAATTTTTCTTCGAACTTTTATTAAATATCTTAGAGCACGAGTGTAATAGCTGAGATATTGTAAAGTGTAAAAAATGGAAAATTAAAAGAAAAGTGCAACAGACAATGAAAAATGAATATTTAATTAATGTAAACAGCCATTATGTTATGAATATTGTATATTCTAAAATTAAATTGTAGTGCTGAAAATTTAAATTCATTTTCTCCGAAATTTTATCATTAGAAGTCATGAATTAAGGTATAGATTTCTTGAACAGAATAAGGCACTTCTTTTACACTAACTAAAAATAGAAAATTACGGTTGAATAATGAAGATATGCTCATCTTATTAAGTGCTGAAATGTTCATATTTTAAATGTCAAATACATTACATTTTTGTGAAATGCATTGACAACGTAAACGTCAAATACATAATAATGATTATTTCGTTATTATGAAAAGGAATTGTTTGTATTTTGACGCCGAAAGTAAACATTTATTGTTTGTACAGTCGTCAAATTGAAAAATAATAAACAAATTAAACATCGTTAATTTTATTTCCTATAACGATTAATCCGAAAGAAACTCATATTTTTATACGCAATCAACCAATCTAAGATCTTAGAAGTATCTCCAGCACATGACAATATAATATGATAATAAAATATTTAGATGAACAAAAGATAGAGTAAAAATTAAAATGAAATGTAGAATTGAATTTTGAAGAATGACATTTTTGCTTTGTAAATACTAAAATATACTTATTGGTCAAATATAATTTCCTGAGATTCACATAACTCCTTAGGTAATTTCAAAATATCGTTCCACTCACATCTCTTTTCTTATGAGTTCCAAAACAGATTATCGGCATTTTTCGTCCATTATTAAGGATAAAATGAGTCGCGTTTCGATGCCAGTGAAGTGATCTAAAAAATGATGTCTTATCGACAAGGTATTGAATAAACATTCTTATCCGTCGGGTAAAAATTTTGGCTGATTAAAACAAAAACGTCGAAACAATAAAAACACGCGTACGTGAAAATACGCGAAAGCTAATTGTATGCGAGCCGAAATCGAACTAAACATTATGAAAATCAGGTACCGTTCTTAGACAATAATAAGTGTGTATATACATTGTAAAGTAGTCAAATTGACAAAAACAGTGAATTTGTTCAAGGAATTAGCTCGGAGCAATATGGAATTCGAAACAAAAATCGATAATTGCAGGTTTCAATGCAAGGTGAATTGACTTATTGTTTTTTGCATTTCAATTTAATCAAGAGATTATAATGATAATAAATATTTTTTTTGCTGTTCATTCCATCACAATGCTCTATTACCGATAAACGAACTATTCGTGGTTGTCGGCTCGTCCTCGTAACCTTGATTCGAATAGGTCGATAAAGCTGAATGTTTGGTCAATAGACTTTTTCGACAAACTCTTCAAATATATATGCATTCTAGTACTGCCGCATTAAATGCACGAAGTAACCTTTTTAATTGCACGTTAAATGACAATGATTGGAAGAGATTAAAAATGTGGAATTAAATGGGTTTAAATGTGAAGGTGAAATATTAATCGATCCATTTTTTGGTGCGGCTGATATAAGTAAAAAGTGCTGTCTACCTTTAATCTTAATACAAGTAAGGAATTGACGATACCGACCGTGTTAATTTATTCTAGACCATTTAAATTTTATATTTAGAAACTTCTTAAAATTAATACCAACATTAATTTTTGTTACTTTTAAAAATAAAATAAATAATATTACAATTTGTTCTAGATTTCAGTCCAAAGAAACTTCAGTTGCAACGTTTATCGTTCATGTAAAAAAAGAAAAATCAAGTAATGAGTTGTTTATATAAATGATTGATGATTGAATACACTAATATGTTAGTAGCATTGATGAAATCGATTATCATTTGTTTACGTTTCCTAGTTCAATAATTGAAAGGGAACTGAATCAACGTCGATAACTTCTGAGTCACTTCGCAAACTATAATGATTCATTACCTTGATTTAACTCTTTCAAGTTCGGTACGATATGTTTTGTCGCTAAACTACATACATTTTTTAATTTCTAACTGTATTAAGATTCGTAATGATGTAGAGAAGCTATTTCAAGATAAGAAACAACATTTATTCTTTCTTTTCATTTGTGACGTATATTAACCCATGCTTTTTAAAAATGTCATTTTTTAACAGTCTATATTTAGTTGTGTTATTGTGTGATAATTAATCTCATATACGTCGAAATACTCTATGACAAGAATTGATAATTTTATATTTATTTCTAATACATTTTATTTTCAAAGAATAATTATTAACGACACAAATATGAATAAATACCAAACAACGGAATTAAAAAGAGCTTACATTTTTTATAAGAATATTAATTGGCATAAAATGTTGAAGATATGACTAAAAAAATTTCGTCCTATTTTAATTTAAAATATATTGAAAAGTAATTATTGAATTATCGGGAGAAGTGGTTTAAAAAATGCTAGTTGTAATATAAGTATCCATATAACAAATTGTACATTATCATTGTTGTCACAATTATATTATATATTAGTTGTCACAGCATATAATTATTTTAAATATAAAATACAAAAAACATAAAAACGATCTGGATCCAGATCTGGAGTTAAACGAATCAGTTAGAGTAATGTTATCAGACAGGTTTAGATAGTAAAAATCTTATTCTCATCTACAACAAAAATAGACGAAAAGGAGATTTCGTTTTTCTGAAATTTAATAAAAAATTCTTTCAACGATGTTAAATTGTAACTTGTGTATCGAAAAATGATGTTACCAACGGTTTGTCAGACATTTTACCTGAATATTTATGTGCAAAATAATTGTTCAATTATCAATAACCTAAGAAGTTTCTGGATTTGTTAACTTTGACTATTTGCTATATATTTTTATCAAATTAAGTTTTATTTTCAATTATACTTTTTTAGATACTACATTTTGTATTTACTGCTTAGTATCTCACTAAAAAACCATAAATAAATATTTTGAAGTTAATTCGCTAAGCAGGTGTCAAGCAAGAACCATTAATACCTGGACTTAGTTATAGTTAATAATCATTAAAGACCTTAATCTTAAGTAGGTCTTAACAAAGTCCCTTCACTGTAGATCAAGTGAGTGAATTTTTAGTCTGTGCGCAGAACATGGTTCCATGGCAGTTTTATACATCCATGGGTGCAACCAAGAGCTTTCTACAGATATTTACTTCCTGAATACGATTTGTTTTATCTCAATGCCGAAAAGTTGTTTATTAAATTGTTATTCATAAAATTCTGGCATATTTTTCAGTTCTATCGGAGCAAAAAAAGGTTCTTACACGTTTTTACATGCAGACCTTATTTCTGAGAAAAAAGAGTGTTGAAATTTCAAAAAATTCTATTAATATAATTTCTTAAAATTCCCACCTTTTAGATCAGACAATGATACTCCGGACGTTGAAATCCAAAGAATCAACTGTCCGTGACATTGACTCGACAATGGATAAAATAGGTGCAATAACGTAATTTAAATCGAAGATAACTTTCAAAACCGATAATATATTACTACTTGAATTTGAAGAGTTTCCGATAAATACTATTAAAAAAATGTGAAACATGTAAGTGTGGCAATGCACTGAAACTGGCAAAAATGGAATTTTTTGAAATTCAACCATTTTTTTCTCAGATACTATGGGCCGTACATAAAAACGTGTAAGAACCACTTCTGTTTCAAATGAGCAGAAAAATATGCCAAAATTTATTGAAATTTTTCAAGTTGTTATTAAAAATTTATTAATATCAATTTAATTAACAACTTTTCGGCATTTAGATAAGAAATCATGTCCTGCGGCTATAGAATATGCACCGAAACAAAAAGTTTGGGTTCCACATAATTTAAGTACTGTTAAGCACGTTTGGGTTGAACGCAAAGTGTTTTAGTCATCAATACGGTTATCACAATTATTATTGGAAATAAGTAAAAATCATCTACCTATAATAATTGTTGAGAAATTCTCAATTAACTTCTTTAATTGAAATTACCCTTACTGACTCCGAATTTAAAAAATTCGAGTGCGACATTTTTAATTTACGGTTTTACTTTAGAACCCTTTTAAGTATTTCATTCTAGTTTATTTTAAGAGTTTGCTCTTTGTATATTAAATACAATTTAAACATTCTCTTGTTCCTGATTTTAAATCAGGAGTCAAATTTTACGGATGGCTCAATTCTCACTTGTTTAAAGCAAAATTCACTATAATGAAGTGATTTTTACCTTGAGAGAATGTACAGTATACATTTGTCTCTTTCCAATGTATATGTTTTCATTTCTCTTCTCCTCTGCACGACTTTTCGCTCCGGTTTACGACACTCGCAATATTAGGCAAGGATTGGAAAACCTTGATACTCGGTTCATACACTAATGACGGACATAAACGAACATTTAGAATAGTGAGCGGGCATAACTTAGGACAAGGACTATTATCTATCTTATAAGTATCTGTCATAAGATTTTGAGAAACGGGCGTTAATAAAGAATACAACATTACAACTGTATTCTTAATAAAGTAATATTAATGGTAGTTATTTTCTTGTACTGTCCAGCAGTATCAATATTCATCACCTTCAGGCAGTTAAATTTACCGTTGATGAGGCAAGTAAATATTTTACGCATCGCGCATTACGCTGCTCTTTTTCGCTTTCCGCGATTTTTTGAGGCTTTTGCCCCCGCATTCCGTTGTCTAAATCTTCAATATTAATGAGCATTCTAGCTGTACACAAAGAATGATACATTGAGTGCGATAAAACTAAGTACAAATTCATTAAGATCCAGTAAAATCAACGATTAATAAGGCTTCTAACGGAAAACTTTTCAAGCGAGCGCATTCTCTTGCGTGCTCCATCCGGAGTGCGTCGTACTGGTATCATCCCTAATGCCTTTTTCCCGCGGATCTCGTTTTTTAAACATCCTGGAAGCCCGGAACGAAAGGAACATTCGACACCGTCTTATATATATATATTCACATATAAGCGCAATGTGCGTCATGAACTTCCCGACTTAAAGACGAGTAGAGCACGCACGTCTGAGAAATGCAGGACGCAGTCCATAAAGAAATCGCAATTGGTCTAACTGTAATTCGTGGTCTAACATTGCATTTACCGAAGCAGAGCGGACTTCTTGTACAGTTCTTTAAACGGCGGTTGGAATAGCCGCTAACGAAATGGTTCACATTTAATTTGGGTTAAAAACAATGCTTTCGAAAATAACCACAATGAGAAAAAGAATTTGTTATGGTTTCAATATGTAACTTAATTTCTTGGCCGCTTACAAATAATATTAATGTGACTTTTGGTGATTTGATCAGTAGACAATAAAATATCGAAATCTAATTGTGTTGCCCAGCTAAATACTCCGGGCATTACGTATAAGAAAGACGAATTCGATTCACGTGACAAAAAATGCATAACAAAGGATTTTAAATCATATATCAATCGATATAAGACAATTGCATAGGACCACAAAAAAAATTATATGGAAATCACTTGAATCAGAAATAGTGGATCTTGTAGATTTTTAGCCGCTGAAAAGCAATCCGTTATTCCATCACGTCAGGATTTTAAGACATCTGATTCGAAAAATATTAAAAAATATACTTACTTTTTGGCAATTTAAGGTTAGGATATGTGAAAAATCTGAAACAATGAGTTAACTTGGACAAAGAATTCGTTTTCAGCGACCAAAAATTTATAAGAGCCTCCATTTCTGATTCAAATTTCATGAACAAACAAAATTTTGCAGTCTTGTATTATTTTTTTCCAGAAGTACCTTCAGTGATTAATTACACAGGACCGCAAAACAATTTTTTAGGGGAGATAACTTAAATGAGAGGTACTGGATCTTACAGATTTTTAGTCGCTGAAAATAACTTAGTTGTCTAATTTGACCCGTGACGTCAGATATTTCACATACCCTAACCTCAAATTGCCAAAAGGGATACTTCGTTGTCAGCTGCCAAAAATGTATGGGATTCATAAGTTCTTTAATATTCAAAATTATAAGTACTATAAGAGAAACAAACAAAATTCGAGATAGTCAATTATTGAAATGTAACCTGCAATCATAATTTGGTAACAACTTAGTGTGAACCACCTCTGATTCAAGTTATCTCGCAAAAAAATAATAGTAATCCTGTGTAACACAAGACCGCAAACATTTTTATTTGCACAACTTGAATCAGAAGTGGAGGATCTTATAAATTTTTGGTCGTTTGAAAATTAATTCTTTGTCCAAGTTAACTTATCGTTTCAGATTTTTCACATATCCTAACCTTAAATTGCTAAAAAGTATAGTTTTGAATATTTTTCGGATCAGATATCCTAAAAACCTGACGTTATGGGCCAAATCGAATAACGGATTCGTTTTTAGCGGCCAAAAATCTATAAGGTCCACTATTTCTGATTCAAGTGATCTAGAAACAAATTTTGTTTGTTTATTTTTTACTATTTTAATTTTAAAATGTTCTTAGCACAGTTGCATTGCGGCATACTATTAATTTTTTAAAATAAATTTAATAAATTTAAGGTAGCATAACAGACTTTTCTATAAAACAAAATATAATTGCATTAGTAGCAAACTAGAATGTAAATTCAAGAAAATAATTTTAAAGGCAACAATGCCGGAGACGTTAAACACCGATTTGTTGACGGTACAACCTTTCTTCTCATTCGAGTTTTCCTACAATTTTTAAAGCTTGTTTGCTCTAAATAATTACAACTAATTAATGACTATTCGATGCGAAGTGAAAATATGTAAACTTTTTTTAAAATCCAAACAATCTTTGAAAACTTGTAATCGTTTGGTTACAGACACGCCGGAAGACGACAGCTACTTTAACGGTTAAAGTGATATTTTTGTCCGTTATGACTTAAATGCCATAATTTGGGAAAATCTTCATTCGAAAGTTTAATAAGTTAAGTACAAAATTGTATTTGGTTTAGAGGCAGTGAAAGTTTACAGTTTCATGTTGAAAAGAGCAATTATGTGTTATGTTTGGACACTAAATTTTGGATTATCAAGGGGCAATTGCCTGTTAACTTCAATCACACTTAATTTGTTGTAATTTGTATCGGTGGCAGTTGCATTCCAACATATTTTCTGTTTGTATTAAACTGTACAATTTATGGGATTATTATTATGTTAATGATTATTAATTGCGAAACATTTCAATTATTACTTATTGTTTCTAAACTATGTATTTAAAAATTCTTTTAGAGGAAGACTGATGTTTTTTTTTAAGTAGATTCTATAAAAATTATGAATATCGAAATTAATGAAATATTTTGTTCGAAAGGGGAAAACGATAACTCCAATCGATAAATAAGAAACCAAGAAACATTACTTTAAAATTTCTATTGTATACATAAAACAGATATAATAACTAGTTATCTTCATTTATGAACTGAACTGAATGTTAATTACCTGACAATTGGTAAAATATATTATTAAATTAATATGTGGTTATATCTTAATCTTCTTTATTTGTTCAAACAATTATTATTTATTAAAAGTTACTACATTTAAAATGTTATATTATAAACATTATGCACGCTGCGATTGTATATTGCTATATAGTTGACGTTTGATGTTTTTTAAGAATTTTATATGATGATAATAATGATTTGAATAAGAAAGTAGCTGAGAGGATATGGTATACAAATATCTGTTCCACAATCACTACTTGTCTATACTTCAATTGATTGCAAGACACGGTTGGATTGTCCGAAGGAAGAGGAGCTGAGGTTCGAAAATAAAGAGGACACCTTCACATAGTACAACTTGTCCCAGAATTACGATATTCTGAAACTATAATTTATGTACGCAAAATTGAGTGTGAATTTATTATCTTCAGCTTTGTTATCATTAAATGTATGAGAATATTTTTATTTATAAAAATTCCCCTGGACATGTAGATTTTTTCCATCTTTAGGTTCCATGTTTAGTAGTAAGGAAAGTTAGAGCAAAAGTATTCCTTGATCTAAGCGTTCGAATAATAACATATGCTGCATTACTAGAAATTCTATAAATTCTAGAAAAATGTATTAATTTTGAATTAGAAATAGTGATATAGTATTTTCTCTTAGAAATGCTTATACTGGAAAGTTACATATATTTCATACTTTTATTACATGAATAAAACTACATACAAAGTTCTGTTGAAATTAGCATATATAGAATATAAATTATATATCATATTTTTCTGTGTTTCTGTAGTATTTATATAATTTTCTTTTTGTTACAGGTAAGTTGCCCGATCTTCGTCATGCAGTGTATTTATACGGTAATATAAATGAATTATTTAAAATGAATAAAAAATTGGATTTACAAGACATTGCACAAAATACACGTAGCAACAGCTCGACTCTATCCGGTTTATTAATTTATATCATATGTTAAATTGGCCAGTGGAACAAATAAACTGCGACAAGGATTTTATTTTTTGAAAAACAAAAACATTGTTTAATTAAAAAAAGTAAATTGATAATCTTTATTTAAACATAAAGATTTGGATCTCCTGTAAATTAATACAATGTCAAATATAGTTTGGGACTTCTTTATGCACATAAATACAAGAAAAAAAAATTGTTTTTCGCTTTTTTGTAAGTTACAACGCATTATTAAAAAAAGTTATGAGGAAAATGAATTTTCTATGGAATAAAAAATCAGTCATTTTTTTTAAACATTAGGGTTATTTACTCCTTCAGTAATGAGCTTTTATTTTTAAATAGTAGCATGTCTTCAAGAAAAGTATTCAGTCTTTGACAAGAGAAATTCAATTTTCAATCCATAATTTTTTTGTTTGCTATAGAAGTAACGTAAAGCCTTTTTAGCTCTGGTTAGTAATTTTGAGAAGGGGCGATTGAGAGATTTACTAATACACATGCGGTAAAACATTATTTTTTTTCATTATGTTTTCTTTCTATTTAATTCTTCATGTAATCAATGTAGCGTTCTTGGAGTGTTGATATGCACTAAAAAACTGATATAAACAATTATCCATCGTTCGAATTTTGTAAGAAATATTAGAACATTTTAATACTGATCGTTTAGGTTTAGGGAAACTTCGTAATTATCGAAACAATCTCTCTATCAATGTAATTATCAAAATTTACTAAACACTTACCAAACATTTTCCGAAATTTCCCTGAAAATGTTTGAAATGTTTTACTGAACAATCAGTAATAAATGTTTGAATCGGTAAATTTCACCTCTGGTTTCATGTATACTCTCAACGACGTATGCGTAGATCATGACATTTTAACTAGTGTATACTATTTATTTAGAAAACGCATTTATTTTCGAAATGGGCAAGATTTTATGACTGACTGATATTACTAGTTTACAGTTTTCACGTGATTAGTACCATTCAGCACACGATAAATATAAATAATATACTGGAGGAAATGAAAACATTAACGCAAAATGTAGCATGCAAATATTTAATGACGACCAGATATTTTTATAGTAATAAACAGCTTAGAAAGTTATCGATCTTGGTTTGGAAGTCATCGAATCTTTACTCGTTAATTAAAATAGCATTTAACTAGATTGATAAGGTACAATTATGGAAATGATATTGGGCAAATCTGTAGTTAGCGCGAAATGTCGCGACTAAGAAAGCAAGTCTGGAACAATTAATCAGTGAAAGTAGCGTTGGCGTAAATTACTACGTAAATTATGACTTATAGCGCAGACGTAGAACGAAAAGAAACCTGTAAAATGTATAAAAAGCCTGATTACCTTTACTTTAGTTATTATCCGGAGGTGTGGTGTGCGATGGGATCTCTGGCCCATCCCAGGTCCTTGACAATGTCACGATGGATACTTGGTTCTTCGATAATTAACTTCCCGTCACGCAAACTTCTAACACAGGCACATTTACCAAGGTACAGCTTTTATCAGCGGATGATTATTATGTGTGTAATCTCTCCTGAGAAATTTACAACCTGAAAAATTTACAGCTCACAATGTCAACTAAAAAATGTGGACTGTACTGGTACATTAGTAAAAATATGTAAGGGAAATTGTATGTAATATTGAGATGCAATTAAAAAATAAAAATATTAACACACAGGAGTACCATATATTGCATACGTTTTTTAATTTAATACACGGTCATTGCACTTGTAAACGTAAACATAAATATGTCAACATAACATAGAAATAAGGGAATTAATTGAATAAAATCAAAATAATTTGAACACATTATAAATGTGAATTCTTAAGTATCTATCTTGTAAAAAGTAGGAAAAAAGGAATTTTATTAGAAAAAAAAGACGGTTGAAAAAGGTATAATTTTTAATTTTCGGCCAATGATTGTGGCCCTCTTCAGAAAAATATGTATCTAATGTACGGAGAAAAATTTCTTTGGAAATTTTACTATTCTACATGGTTATTAGGGGACAGACTTGCATCAGGCGAAAATTTCCTATTCTTTTTGCTAAAATTTATGTAATTTTTACTGTAACATACTGCATTTTTGGCAAAACTAACATTAAAAAGGTATGATAAAAATAACAAAAATTGTAGTAATTTTTAGCAAAAGGAATAGAAAATTTTCTAATTATGCAATTCTATCCCGTAATAACCATGTAGAATACTAAGATTTCCAAAGAAATTTTTCTCCGCGTGGATCATCTTTACCCGATCTTTGGCCGAAAATTAAAAATTATACCACATTCAACCTCCGTTTTTTTCCACATTTTTTCTCCGCGTTTTTGTATAAAAATGCCTTTTTTCCTACTTTTTACAAGATAGATATTGTTACGATTTGTACACCTGAAAAATTTGAATTGTCGCGGCTATAGATAAACGCCGTCGTTCGGCATTAATTGTAATTTGTGACGTCATGCTTTCCCACTGGCAACGACGCCGATCCTTTCCGTTTTCGGCAGAGACTGTTAATCCTTCAAAGCGGCAACTCGTCGCACAATTATATTATAAAAATAAAATTTTATCTCTCGCAAAACTAAGTCGAGTGTTCGTAATTTTTCACCCGAGCGGATAACGTCCTACCATTGGTCCTTCGAGCCGGATTAAAAGGAAGTAGTCCTACATAAATTAACTGGAAAAATTAGTCGATCTGGTCAACGTCAAGCCACGTGGAGATTCTGGAATTTTCGACATTTTGAGTGCCATCTCAACATTACGACGAACCACGTGCAATTCACGGACAAATTTCGACGTTCTTCAAGTGAGGTCAGACGTTCCTTTAAAAACTTCTTTTTTTCCAAATTATTATATATACCTTAAAAAAAAAAATCATTTTATTTAAAAATCTATCTATTCTGACTATAATTGTTTTTTTTTTTCTGTTTCGTATCATTGTGTTATATTACATATTTAAAGAATGGCAGAAGTTGAATTGAAACAAAAAAGAAAAACTTTAAAATCAACTTTGACGCGCTTTAAGACGTATTTGACTAACTTTGATATTGATTCTCATGAAATCGAGGAACTAAAAGCTCGTTTAAATAAAATTGATAATATTTTAAACGATTTTACTGAAAACCATAACAAACTCGCGCCCTTCGTTGAAAATCAAAATAATGATGAATTTGATATGGAACTGGAAAGCTTCGAGACCGCGTACTTTGCCGCCATTGGTACAGCAAATAAATTCATCATCGAAAAGAATTCTCGTTTAAATCGAGCCGTCGTATCGGGATCTCAAATTCAAAATGGCTCCGGTTCGACCGTTATACCAAATATTTCTAGTGTGAACGCTAACGGTCGGGTGCAATTACCAATCATTAATATACCGACCTTTACGGGAGCTTATGAAAAATGGCTTAATTTTCGAGATAATTTTCGATCCTTGATTCACGATAATGAGCAACTGCCTAAGGTTCAAAAATTTCATTACCTTCGTTCCTCATTGTCGGGAGAAGCTGCGGACCAGGTACAATCGCTTGATACAACAGACGCAAATTATGATATTGCTTGGCAACTGTTGTACGATAGGTACGAAAATAGTCACTTTATAATAAACAGCCATATCGATTCTATTTTTAACATTCCGTCTTTGCAGCAAGAGTCTTATACCGGAATACGACAATTGCATACGGGCATTGAGAAAAATCTTCGGGCTTTAAAATCATTGGGATTACCTGTAGAAGGCTGGGATATGATGATAATCAATATTATCACATCTAAACTTGACTCGATTACCCTTCGCGATTGGAAGGGCGTAAAGCTTAAAGAAAAAATTCCTACGTTAAAAGAAATGATGAGTTTTCTTGAAGAGAGATGTCGAATGCTGCAAGGGTTAAAACTTGAGAAACAAACGGCTAAATTGTCTAAAAATTCATCGCATACGCGTCATATTAAAACTCTTGTAGCGACCGGCACACCTGTTTGCATGTATTGTGGAGAGGTGCATTATATAAATAGTTGCTCGGCATTTCTTAAACTCTCGATAAGTGACAGGATTCAAGAGGCTCGAAAAAATAAAATCTGTTTAAATTGTCTAAAAAAGGGGCATGCCACACGTGAATGTCGAATAAAATTATCATGCCTCAAATGTGGTAAACGGCATCATTCGATTCTTCATTTGCAAACAACCGTTGAAACTATTGATAAACGCGAAGATTCAATTTCGCAATTGTCTGCAAACAGTGTAGTTGCGGCATGCAACGCAACAATTTCCACGAATAGAGTTTTATTGGCAACGGCTTTAATAAATATTAAAGATACCAGTGGTAATTCCCATGAATGTCGCGTTTTGTTAGATTCTGCATCTGAGTCCAATTTCATGACAGAAAATTTATGCAAAAAATTGAATTTAATTCCGAAGTCCATACGTGTTAGTGTATCAGGCATTGGACAAGGAGCGCAAACAATAACAAAGCAAACGCATGTTGTTATACATTCCCGATTAAATTCCTCTAAAGCCAATTTAACGTGTCTTGTTTTGCCCGAAATAACAGAGAATGTCCCATCGAGCACATTTAAGTACGATTTATTAAATATTCCGGACGATCTGCAATTAGCGGATCCAGAATATTTTGAATCAAGACCTATTGATATGTTAATAGGTGCTTCACTCTTTTGGGACCTTCTCTGTCAGGGGCAAATTCGCTTAGGCTCTGTTTTACCCCGTCTTCAAAAAACTCAGTTCGGTTGGATTTTGTCTGGACCATTAATTTTGCCAAATGATATGGGTAAAAAAACTGTTTGTTATTTGGCGAAATCTGATGTCTTAGAAAAACAGCTCGTAAAATTTTGGGAGCTAGAAGATCGGTATATGAATACTGAACCCAAATCATATTATGATCATTTTTGTGAGGAGCATTTTAAAAATACTACATATCGTACATCGGACGGTCGATTTGTGGTCTCTTTCCCATTTAAAGAAAAGGATCATAATATATTAGGTGAATCAAAAAGCATTGCTATAAACAGATTTTATTCTTTAGAGCGTAAATTGAATCGGGATAAAAATTTAAAAATGTTGTATGATGAATTCATTAACGAATATCTTACGATGGGACATATGACCAAAGTTTCGGATAATAATGATAGCGTCGACCCAGCTCTATGTTATTATATGCCGCATCATCCGGTGCTTAAACCTTCGTCGTTCACAACAAAGCTTCGGGTCGTTTTCGACGCGTCTGCAAAGTCAAATAATGGCAAATCACTGAATGATTTGTTGTTGTCAGGGCCCACCATTCAAAACGATCTCTTTACTGTAATTGTGCGATTTAGGCAGCATAGATATGGAATCACAGCTGATATCGCAAAAATGTATCGCCAAGTTTTAGTAGATTCGAAATTGAGGGCATTACAACGCATTATTTGGCGGTTTAAAATTAATGAACCACTCGGGACTTATGAATTAAACACCGTGACTTACGGCATGGCTTCGTCTGCTTTTTTAGTAATTCGCTGCTTACAATCGCTAGCTGAAAATATTGTAGAAATTCCATTGTTATTAATTCGAGAAATACTCATTGAGGATTTCTATGTTGACGACCTGGTATCGGGAGCCGAAAGTGTCGATGATTTAAAATGGATTTATCGCGAACTTTCTCATATTCTCAGGGACGGCGGTTTTGAACTGAGAAAGTGGGTTTCTAATAGTGCCGAATTTATAAGTACAATTGCGGACAGCGATGTAACGACAGCGAATTTCGTGCTGGGTGACGGTGAGAATCACAAGACTCTTGGGTTATCATGGAATCCAAGAGAAGATGTTTTATTTTTTACTGTGGATTTGAGACATAAGGGGTTGCAAATAACAAAACGAGAAATTTTGTCGACTATCGCGCAAATTTTTGACCCCTTAGGATTGATTGCCCCCGTGACAACTATTGCAAAAACAATCATACAAAGGTTATGGCAGTTAAAATTGTCCTGGGATGAATCTATACCTCTAGATTTAAGAACTAAGTGGCAGAATTTGCGAGATAGTCTAGTAGACATTAACGATTTTACAATTCCCCGACATGCATTTGCAATTAATTCGGTTAATGTTCAGCTGCACGCCTTTTGCGACGCGTCGGAAATGGCCTATGGAGCCTGTGTTTACATTCGTTCCATCGATAAATATTCAAATTGTACGATTCGTTTACTTGCTTCTAAGGCTCGTGTCGCGCCGCTTAAAGCAACGTCTATACCCAGGCTTGAGCTGTGCGGCGCATTAATTTTGAGTCAGTTGGTAAAAAAGTTGCGGGATGCTTTAAAAATTAGAATCCACTCGTATCATTATTGGACCGATAGTACCATTGTGTTAGGGTGGATTCGAGAATGTTCAAGTAAATGGAAAACGTTCGTCGCGAACCGTGTGAGCGAAATACAGTCGAATGTATATACAGCTGATTGGCGGCATATCGCCGGCGTTGAAAATCCCGCGGACTTATTATCGCGAGGTGTTGAACCGAGGTATTTGAAAAATTGTAAACTTTGGTGGTATGGCCCACATTGGTTAAGGTGTTTGGAAGCCGAATGGCCTTCAGGTGCCTCTGATAACAACGCGACTAAAGAGGTAGATTGTGAGCGGAAAACTGTTGTATTAGTGACGGCTAGTCATTGGGGTTTTAACGTCATTGATCAATTTTCATCTTTTACAAAGCTACGACGTGTCATGGCGTATTCTCTTAGATTTATTAGAAACGCACGAGATTTAAAGGAAAATAGAATCACGGGTCCCCTCAGTATTAAGGAAATTCGCGAAGGCACGGCTGCTTTAGTAAAGTTGGCGCAGAGAGATGCATTTCCAAATGAAATAAGTCGTCTGAGTAAAGGACAAAACCTCCATGTCAAGTCTGCTCTGCTGTCTTTGAGTCCCTTTATGGATAACGGCGTATTAAGAGTGGGAGGAAGATTGCGACTTTCTAAGCATGCATACGATAAAAAACATCCTATAATTTTGCCTAAAAACCACGCTCTGACGCGTTTAATTATTAAATACGAGCACGAGCGATTATTGCACGCTGGTCCGCAAACAGTCCTCGCTTCGCTTCGCGATAGCTACTGGCCGGTAGCAGGCAGAAGCCAAGTTAAACAGTTGGTTCGTAAATGCGTGAAATGTTGGAGGGTCAATCCAAGACCTATTTCAGTGTTTATGGGTGATCTCCCAAGCAATCGGTTAACTCCATCTCGACCCTTTGCATGCTGTGGAGTTGATTATGCGGGCCCTTTTTTGATCAAGGATCGAAAATTACGCGGTGCAAGGCTAATAAAGGCGTATGCTTGTCTTTTCGTATGTTTTGCCACTAAGGCAGTTCATATCGAATTAGTCGGGGATTTGTCGACTGAAGCGTTCCTTTCTGCTCTAGGCCGTTTTTCTTCGCGAAGAGGAAAACCCTTACACATATATTCGGATAACGGGACAAATTTTGTTGGTGCTAATCGCGAGTTGTCCGAGCTTTCCAGGTTCCTAAATAAAAATCAAGAAGCCATTGTAACTGAGGCATGTATTCGTGAGATTCAATGGCACTTTGCTCCTCCTCGCTCCCCTCATTTTGGAGGGTTATGGGAGTCTGGAGTAAAGTCCATGAAGATGCACTTAAAGCGCGTTTTAGGAAACGCGTATTTGACATATGAGGATTTTAACACAGTTCTAGTTCGAATAGAAGGTTGTTTGAATTCCCGTCCTATCCATCCTATGTCTGATGACCCTCACGATCTACAACCTCTTACACCATCGCACTTCCTCATCGGCGAGTCGATTAGCAGTATTCCAGACCCTGATTTAAGCCACATACCAGAGAACCGTCTGTCACATTATCAAAGGTTGCAGTCATTATTGCAGCATTTTTGGGCTCGATGGGCAAAGGAATACGTTTCGGAGCTTCAAATACGCTCGAAATGGAAACAAAATAAATCATCGCTATTGAAATTGGGAGCGCTAGTCGTGATCCAGGAAGATGGTACAGCTCCGATGAATTGGAAAATGGGTCGAATTATTGAACTACAAGAAGGAAAAGATGGAATCGCTAGAGTAGCCATTGTTCGAACAGCCACTGGAACCTTGAAGCGTGCCGTTGTCAAGTTGTGTGTTCTTCCTTTGGATGAAGAAAATGCCAAGTTGGCAGAGAAAACAGAATAATTATGCACCTTAGTGATAAACCAATTATGTACTTAATAGACATTGCGTTTCATATATTTTAACACGAAATGTAAAAGTGCGCAGTTATGACGTTATTTATAGGTTATTTTGAGTTGCTTATTTATCTATACTCTATATCTACTATTTTGAAAACGTATATTGTATGTACAGTATTGATAGCAGGGCCTATCAAGGCGGGCGGCATGTTACGATTTGTACACCTGAAAAATTTGAATTGTCGCGGCTATAGATAAACGCCGTCGTTCGGCATTAATTGTAATTTGTGACGTCATGCTTTCCCACTGGCAACGACGCCGATCCTTTCCGTTTTCGGCAGAGACTGTTAATCCTTCAAAGCGGCAACTCGTCGCACAATTATATTATAAAAATAAAATTTTATCTCTCGCAAAACTAAGTCGAGTGTTCGTAATTTTTCACCCGAGCGGATAACGTCCTACCAGATATTTAAAAATTCACATTTATAATGTGTTCGAATTGTTTTGATTTTATTCAATTCCATTATTTCAATGTTATGTTGACATATTTATGTTTACGTTTACAAGTTCAATGACCGTGCATTAAATTCAAAACATTTAAAATGATAAATTTACTGGTCAATAATTATTATTTTTGATACATTGCATAGATCAACTTTAGTTAATATCAAAAACGAAACAATTTAATAGAGATAAACTAATTTCGAATATATAAAAAATTAAAAATTAAGTTTGTAAAATATTATAAGGACATCGCGGAAATTTTCGCTTTTAGGTAAAACTCCTGTGCTACCGAACTTCGTCGCCACCTACCGATCATCGGAAGAACCAATCACAGGTTTATTTCATATACTGACCCTCGAATATGATGCAAGTTGATCACATATGTAATATTCGAGGATATTGTGAGGAAGTAGTTCGAAATTAAGGTCTTTTAAAACAGTGCACGTTTTTTAAAAGGATTGCATTCAATTTTTCGGTCGGTTCAAATATATCCATCCTTTTTTATCGATACCCATATCGCGTATCATATCGGAAACTGTGTGCTTATGAAATATTAAATTCTTATAATACGTGACTCACCAATTTTTTGTATTTAATATTTCTTGTCCTTCATTAATTTTATTCAACGCACATATTGTGCATTCCTTAGATGATTAGAGATAAATTCAATTTTTTCTCCATCGACAATGATGAATGGACAATTGATTCGTCATTTCAGTTCTCCGTAAATTCTTTGACTTATCGTTTATTATGAAATCGAATTTTCTTGCGAGAACTCTGGTAAAAGTAGTTGTAAGACTTGTTGGATTGAAACTAATTGTTATGTATATATGTTGGTTTAAAATTGCACAATTGAATAATATTATAAAAAAATCATTTCCATAATTGAAATTATTCGACGGTTTCGTTAGAAAACATATCTTAATATGTATTTGAATAAAAAAGTTAATTTTATTAGACATTACACTTTCGTATAATTAAGGTGCCTGTTTTAATTGAAAAATGTAGTTAATATGATGAAATCATAAATTAAAGTATGTAGTTATAGATTGAGTACAATAAATCCTAAGGTGTGTAACCAATTTTTAATTAGTGCTGCGTTAAGTAGACTAAGTGGGGTAACCTGCAGTTAAGAATCCGATTCACCGTTAGCCTATGCTTCCTGTCGGATGTAGATATAATCGGCATTTTCAATTGTATAAAGTAGAGGGTTTACAATGATTCGCTGGTTATTAGATAGCTATGCAATTAATTGCACGTTTTGACAGCGTGGAATAAGGTTCATTATTATTAAAAATGTAACATAATAACATTACGGAAGCATCACAAGTACTAAAACTTACTGTAATCATTTTTAAGCATTCAAAAGATACTAATATTTTTGTTTGATTTACCATAAGGACTAGAAGAATAATACATTGGGTCTGTTTTATTGATAATAAAACACTTTTATTAGGACATTTTTCATTAGTTCTATATACATGACATTATCAATACTTGTGTATGAAACGTCTTAAGTGCTTTAGGCACGATATACGTGACATATGTTTACAGATATATTTCAGTTGTAATCGCCTGTAAAGGGGTTGTTGTGCGTAGTAAATCGGGATCACGGCTGACTAATGGATTCATGGTCGTTGGAGGATACCGGCATCGATGACTGCTGAGAGTCGAATCTCCTTATATCGTTGTTAAAACCGGATCGATAAATTCCATATCAGGAACATATATATCGTAAACCTTAAACGTACGTCATCGAAATGTCGCGATATTTGCTTTACGCGTTTGTATAAATCAATCCATTTTTTCAAAGAGAGTTCACTTTGGCAATAGATTTTCATTATGACATTATTTGTTAAATTTTTCGAACTTAAATATCGTAAATCTAGACTGGACATGGGGAGAAAAATGTGGCTGCAGTGACGTCAAAGTTTCCATCATAAATTAACACTTAAATAGTTAAAATGCAATAAAGTATTTTTTTAATATTTCGAAATTTACGAAAGCTGTATAATAAAAAATATGATACTATTAAAAGCATTCATCACCGTAAGATATATCGGCAAGATTTAATCATTTTCAACGCCATCATTAATGGAAATATCAACTATAATCACGAATATTAAATCGGTATCAATATTAATATCGTAGTAAAAGCTTGTGAGGAAATTGATTAATGGTTTGGTTATCGTTATCGTCAATACAGATTTAGAGAGTTTGTCGGTACTCTTTCCACACTGTAAAGTAGAACGTCGATGAGTTGCAACGCCTAGACACTGGTACATGTAAAAAGCTAACATTACACTGTAGCCTACACCCACGTTACTCCATTCAACGACTATATCTGCCCGGAAATGGGAAAGGCCCTCGCCTTTTACACGGAGGCCTAAAGTTATATTCCTAAAGTCTCCCCAATAAGGCTGGCACATACAACAAATTACGCCTTTTAGACTGAAAATCGACTCGTAATTTGCAGACACTTGTCACCAAAGCATTAACGTATCTGTATACAATCAATTGCACGAACAATACGAGGAAGAATATGCCTGCAGTGTTAAGACTGTAGCAAAAACTGAAAGAAACATTGATGGAAGATCCTATACCTCTACTGGGAGTTATTAACCAGGTATGGGGCAATTATGAAATTGGAAATTTTGTGGTTTTCATTATAATTTTTCACTGCAATATTTTGAGAAATAGTAAATAAACGGGCATATGTCAAAAAACCGAATTTCAAAAATCCAAAATATTGAAAAATCGACATTTAAAAAGCCGACACTCAAAAAACAATGACTGTCGAAAAGCTAATGAGCCATAAAGCTGTAATATTCATGAAAACAACTATGTCAGCTTTTTAAATGTCCATTTTTCAATGTTTCGGATTTTTAAAATTCAATTTTTTGACATGTACCCAAATAATCTATTTTTCAATGGCTAGGGGATGCTCAAATCGATGTCAAGATCGACTATTGTGGAAAAAGGGCACGGTCGTGATATTCCTTCTTTTGATAAATATAGCAGAGAGCTTCCATTCGCTGTATTTGTCAGCCATTAGATTTCTACTTCAACTAAACGTATAGCGCGACCTTATTTTTCAATTGAGACGTTACCTAGCACTTCCCGATGGAACTGCATTATATTTTCTATTTGAGATGATTCCCTTTTACAAATTGGATTTTGATATTCGATTTTCCACTTTATGGAGGAAATATTTTACAGACTTTCAATACCTGTATGGTATTTTCTTCTTAATATGCTAATATTCTATTAGTATATTTTAATGTCGTTATCGTATTTCCACTAGCAGTTTGGATCATCATTGGACGTGGATGTCTAATTGCAAATATCACGAAATTGCGTAACTTAGATG
Organism: Trichopria drosophilae; assembly: GCA_030407085.1. Lineage (NCBI taxonomy): Eukaryota > Metazoa > Arthropoda > Insecta > Hymenoptera > Diapriidae > Trichopria > Trichopria drosophilae. Next base: position 55,929,426 of record CM059583.1, read on the forward strand.
AAAATCGTCGAAAGTTTAATTTGACGTTTAATAATAACCTGGATATTTTACTAGAAAATGGAACAGGAATAAATGTTATAGATGACGGAATTTAAAATTTACAAAACATACAAGTTTTAGTAATAATTACAGATTAAAAAGTTAAAGGGAGCCAAGAAAAACAATTCTATAAATGGATGAAATATACTCATTGTCTACTTTTTGTTAATTTCGTTGCTTCCACAAATGTTGTAATAATGTAATACAAAAAATTAGGCTTTTGAAGTATTTAAAATATAAAAATAAGATGAAATTAGAAAAAAATGAGTCAAAATCAAAATGCTTTAATGAGTATATTCAAACAAAGGTCGAGATTTTCTCATCGAAAGGATTGCATCTCTCTGTCAGAAGACAGGGACGAAGTGTCAAAGGTCGATACGATCGGATAGGAGCCCACCATGACAATGGTCTACCGTGTTGTCCTCCCTTATCTTATATTTTGATGCCGTTCTTTTATTTGTTCTATCTATTTCCGGCCCTTACTGTACGTCAGTTCTAGAATTCTAAGAAATAACCCTATAGTAAAGCTCAATTTAATTAATTTGGACATACATTTATCAGAAAAAAATATAATGACCATTAAAAAGTTAATAATCCTTAAAAATAATTACTTTATGATAATGGTTAATCAGAAAAAGTTAAATGTTTAAAAAAAACTTAGTTCTTAAGATACCTTATCTGTCAAGTTGTATATTTTATAATAGAATTTAATGTAAACTATTTGTATTGTTTATTACATTTTTTGGGTGCGGACAGCTTTTTAATTCGTAGGTTTTTCGATTCACATCTCATTTTTTTATATAAAATACTATATTCTGATTGTGTTGTGTTTATTAAAAAGTCTGCAACTTCCTACCGCTTGCATAAAACATTGTATAAATTAATATTACATAAATGTCCGCATCCTGAAATTTTATTTAAATTTTGTTTATGAATCGTGAACCATGTATACGGACTTAAGGAAACTTGGTTACAGTAATTAGCATAAATAAATTTAAATGAGGTTAGTTTAATGATATGGTAAAATTTGTACACGTGAAAATAATTGAAAAAGGTTCTAAAAAAGGTATTTTCTCGCAATTTTTCGAAAGTAAAAGGGAAATGTTGAATAGTTGCGTCTCAGACGACGTAGTCATTTATTTTGCAAGGTTTAGTGATTTTGTTATTTTCAGGATATATCCCGCTTACAAAATTATACTAAATAAATAGTCTGTCATTGAAATACTATATTTGTAAACTCGCTCATTTTTCAAGGCAAATGATATTAACCTTTTTCATTGAGCCATATCTATTTACGAAGAAAAATTTACTATTCTCCGTAGTTAAAGTCACATTTTAAGGATATATTGTCCAACTATTTCTAGTTAGATGCCTGGTAATGGTTTCAGAAGATTCAACTTCAGTTACCTTTATATAAAGGTGAACGATTGAAATATATTTTGGCTTTTTAGTAGCAGTCCTATAAAATTCTAGTGCTCGTTTTATTGGGTCTAAAAGTATAAATTAAAAATTATACTAATTTTATAAAAGTATAATAATTGATTCAATACTATAATTTAAACTCTACTTATAATATGTAAATGTTTATATCTATATTTTAACATTTTTAAGATTTATATTTAGATAAGCAAAAGTAGATTACTGAAAATAGCTATAAAAGAATATCTTAGACGAAGAGTCGGTTCTATAACTCATATGATCACCCAAACGTGATTCAAAATTTGGCAGATTCTAGTTGGTTCAAAAGCCTCCACTTTGATAATCGCTTAATTATGATGATAAATTATCAACCAAATATATTTGTAGTAATCTACAAAAAAATGAGTCTCCAAAATGCTCTGACAGATGAAATAAAACGCTCTTCATAAATGATGATGGATAAAGGATAATATAAAAATATGATTACATATTTCACAGAAATTCTGATACGTTTAACAGTTTTTTTAAATTTATTCAGATCTTTATCAGCAATTATCAACTTAACTTTATGCTGACGAGTTATTCAGGTTGGTTAAAAATAATATCCTTTCATCGCGCAATTTCGATTGAAATTGACGAATGTGTTTACAATAAAATTTGCATGCCTGGAAGCATAGCGGCAGGCTTGTTTAAAAATACTTGGTGCAAATATGGAAAGAAAAAAGATTCTGCTTCCGGTCGTATTACACTTTGAAATCCATACACGTGATAGCTCTTACTGCTACTGGTTCGTTTGCAAAGGAATAAATCTATTTATACCTGTGTATCAACTTGTGGTACAGTTATTTCATACGTCGGAATTTAATTTCCGAATAATCCTAAGAATTTTTGTCATTCGTCAGTAAAAGGGAATCAATAAAGTCAAAGCAACAATTTAACATACGAATGAGATATTAGTGATTTTCAATTTTTTTAGCGATAAACATATATACATATAGAAAATGGAATTCAATTCTTGAATTTAAGTTTCGGTTTAAAATGTTATAAACAGTATTTTAGTTAAAAAATAAGATTTCAAGGGGAACAAAATAAATGCAGTCGATCGATCAATTCCGTTTAACGATTTATACGTATATGAAAGCCACAAGAGGTTCTCAAGGTTAGGAGGTTCGATCTTGCCTTTGAGCACGTACCTCCCCAGGAACGTCTGAAAATCTTTATGAAAAACCTTTTAAGAGTCGAGGGATCGCGTAATACTTGAAGGAGTGGATGAGTGGAAACCTCGGAAAAACTCAACATCCGCCTTGGTCCCTGTCTCTTTTTATACTAGTTACGAGGCGGCACTTTGAAATTGTTCACAACGCACGTCGCCGACAGTCTGCACGCCCACTTCGCCGCAGACTATAGGCTCTTTTAGTTTTTACCCAAGGGAGAAATTGCATTTTTCAATTTTAGTAATTATCCTTAATTGCTTAAAAAACAGTTATTACTTAAATTTTGTAAGTTTTTTCAATTTTGATAATGCATATGAACGTGTATTTCATAAAACTACACTGAATTAAATTTTTAGTAGATTTTACTACTTTTAATCATTGCTAACTAGGTGGTCCTCAACTGAATGTTATTGATTGTAATAACTGATCTTTAAGTTGTTAAAGCAACTGAGAAAGTAGAGTGCAATTTAGGAGTTCATTGACAAAGTCTCAACCCTTTGATGCTACATCTTTTTGTAATTCATTATTTACATATTTAAGGTAATTATTAATTAATTTTGCTGCAATTTTTTGACTCCTTACTTCAAACACATGTTAGGAAACTTAAATGAATCAATATTTTTAATTAATTATCATATTATTATTAAAAAAAAATTAACAAAATGTAAAAACGGTGTATTTTTTACGGAAAATATATGTGGAAAAGAAAACGTCACTCAAATATGACGAAACTGGGTACTGATTTCGGGGTCGCTGGTTATGAATCTGACATCAGATTTTCAAAATTCAAAATGGCGGTTCCAAAATTTCAGCTACTTTCAGAGTAAAGAAAAATGTATGCTTCAAAAAAAAATCCAGTTTTCATAAATTTAGTTAGCTATTAACCTAAATAAAAACAGTAGAACCTGCACCATGGACACCAGTTATCCAAGACGTGACTTCGAGTCGGTAGTTGCTGAGTATTCGCGAAGATACTCGAATCGGCAATGTGTCTTCGATTTGCAAGTGTCAATACATAAAGCTTACAAGATTTGCAACACATTAAATTAGCTAAAACGAGTTAAATGTGGACACTTTTACCGTCTTCATTGTATGTCTCAGATCATAAGTCACAAAAATGTCTTATTTGAGATCGATAGACGCAAATAATGTCTCAAATTTAGAAACACTTTGCTACGAAGACATTAAGCAATTTTATATTAAAACGTTTATTCTGAAAAGACATTTTTTAATTGTTCTAATGTCTTCAAATAAAACATTTGGAAGACACAAGTTTTTGCAGTGTTACACAGAAAAAAATAAGTCTTAAAATTGTTACATCTTAAATTCATCATTAGGTGAGGCTTAATTTCAGCCCAAAAATGCGTTAATTTTCTTAAATTCAGTCGATATTTAGGCTTAAAGTCTTAATTTCAGACAACAAAACTGACCTTAAGCTGATATTTTGGTTTGAAATAAGATTCGTCTAACTTAGATGCCATAAGCTCTATGAATCTTATTTCAAGTCAAAATATCATGTAAAAGTCAGTTTTGCTCACTAAAAGTAAGACTATAAGGCAAAACACTGACTGAATTTAAGAAAATTATTGCAATTTCGGGCATAAATTAAGTCTCACCTATGATGAATTTAAGATGTAAGAATTTTAAGACTTATTTTTTCTGTGTATCTCCCTTAATTAAACCCAACATGACCTAAATATATTTTAGTCAATACTAATTTTTGTTCTTAGTGGAATCTATTTTGAATTCGTTCAAGTATCCATCGGGTTGCAATACTCTCGATTGATGGAGGGCCTTGAATGCCAATGGACCGACCATTAGTGGCAGACATAAGGTGCCCTTCAAAATTCCAGATTCGATTTCCACCTCTGGGACACGCGACGATAGGGATCCTTGGCGAGAGTGCGAAAGTACTTTCTTGGCGGAAACCGCTCCTCTTTTGCTCCTTTAATCGCATTGGTGCATCGAATGCAGTAGCAGACGCGCATTTTCTATGGGCGCGGCCAAACGTAATCTGTTCCCCGATGATTTATGCTCGAATTAAACGCGAGGTATATCGGTGCACCAGACGAGGGAAAGCCTAGGGTGGGATAGAAATAATCAAGAAACTGCATAAAATTGAATATTACGTATAGTGAGAATGGTTTATTTTGGAAGGTTCCGATCGAGTAAATTGGCGTTACACGATGTAATTTCCACTTAATTTCAATCAGACGCGCTTTTTCTGCACCCGGCGTATATTACTTGAGCGGATTCTTAGCATCTACAGTAATTATTAAAATTGGCTCGTGTTCTCTGGACCTTATTCCAATTACGAATAGTTTCATTTTGTATTACCGTGATGCAATTCATTCTATTTCACTCTTCCCATCGTGTAGTGAAATATCGACTTTTTCGCTCCTCCATGTGAGTCATAACAGAGAAAATGATCTAGGAACGCCAATACGACACTCCATTAGGTAAATTATATAAAAAATGAAATTAATATCTACTGCTATATTAACTTTGCTACTAGACTTATATAATACAATTAAGTATGTCCATTTGTTAGTAGCAATCAGATTGGTTACTTTAATCAAGGGAAACTATACACATGGTAAAATAAAATAGCTAATGAAAATGTCCACGAAAATGAAGTAGTATCATTTTTTAAATATAATACAATGGAAACTGTATATGAGATGCAATTATGTTACAAAACATGAAATTAAGTATATTGTGCATAAGTTCATCTTTCAAAGATTAAATCAATCAAGTAACTAACTCCTCTAATATTTTGAACTGATTAATTATTATGTTTACTTATTTATCAAATTAATATGTGAGGATACCTTGTAGTGAATTGCCTATTAAGGTACAAGTTTCATAGTATTTAAAAACCTACCCAAGTAGAAATATATTAGGGCCCTGATCAGGGTCTGACCAAAAGCGTTACACCCTGATCGGGGCCTGAACAAATTTCTACTCGGGTAGTACAGTCTTCTGAAGTGTGCCAACCTTTGTTGTTTTATTCTTTCAGAAAAATTAAAACTAAGCTGCTTGTTTAACTTCTTTATAATCTTGTGATTAAAAAAAATAGCAACCTTTCGGTGATATTTTTTATTGTATATAAAATACATTGAAAACATAGTTTTAAGAAAATCCATTTTCAATTTATTAATTGAAAATTTTTTTATATTGTTAATAGAGATTTTATTTTATCTGATTATACCCAATGGCGAAATTTATTTTTTTTTAATAGAAAAATAAAATATAGAATGTGAAATATTACCATCGAATCAAAATTATTAGTTATTAAGATTAAAATATAAGATTCTAAAGTTTCATGTACACTATACCAACAAAAGAGATAATAATTAAGTTGGTTAAAACAAAATGATTTAATCTTTAATGAAAGATACTATCATTCTGATTATGTAATGCATAGCAATCGTAAATATTCACATTCTTTCTTGAGATATAGATGTAGAACTATTGATATTAATATGTACTATTCGAACTCATGTAATGTAAAGTGAGCAGAAAATATTTGCACATTTTTCTGTTAATATGTTTCATTAAAAGCAGATCTCGGTTATTTTTTTTTATTTCATAGATTTTGGACGGAAGCATTTTCACCTTCCTCGTAGCAATTCCAGATATTACACAAGATTGCGGATTCAGATTGTATGTGTTTTTGTTAACAACTTAAAGTCTTCAGTTTTTTTCAGCCATAAGGAAAGTAAACTTTTTGTGTTAAATTTTTAGTAACATATAGAAATTATCCTTTCACTTTCTTAACCTCATTAAATAAGGAAACAGTGTAAGATCGATAATCGTAGTGTTCTTATGTAAACCATTTATATGATTCATTATTTTTGTTTAATGGCATAAATTGTGTAAGTGTAATCTTGCGGAAAACGTTAATGTATTAAGATTGTCAGTTATGAGGTTTCTATCTATCCACACGTCATCGAGTCAATTTTAAACTTCGAAAAATATTTTATAATACAAAAATTGGGTGATTTTAATTTTAATTAAATTCTTATAAGTTTGTGAAATTTTTGTTATTTTTATTGCCAGTAAAAAATATTGTAATAATTTTATATTTATATATTACATATTGCCTGGATTTCTTTCAATGAAAAGTTACACTTTTTAAAAAGGCATTACGTGTAAAAATGATAACGTCATTGGAATTGTATAACGAAATTAATACTTTCGTGACGTATTCATATTCGTTCCTAATGTACCTGAAACGGAAGTAATTTTGAACCAAAATATAACTCTATTTTATTGTAGTATTTGAGGATTAAAATACTAAACGAAAACAATAATTTTGCACAATTTATTTAACATTCGTGATTTTTCGAGTCATGTTTACAAAATCATATTTTCAAAACTTTTTTTAGCGCTCAACTATTAAAAAATCTGCGCAAAAAATGGAATGAAATTTACCAATGATTAATAGATACATTTTTTAATAATGTAGTTAGTGAAAATATTCTGTCAGATGATCACAGGTATAAAAGTTAGACAATATTTTTAATATATTTTTAACTAAAAGGAGTAACAGTCGGATAATGAGTTTGAAAATTCGAAAAATGCTTTGATATTGAGATGGAATTATTCTTGCTTTTTGTAGTAATTACAAAATAAAATGTGAGTGCTAATCAAATTGATCTTCTAACCAATTTCCGTCTTAAACACGCCATCTTCTAATACAATGTTTATACTCAATTGCCTAATGAACAATCTGATGTAAGTGAAAAATTGAATATAGAAACAAATATACCTAAAAATAGTACTTTTTGATAGAAGTGTGCAAAGTCTATCCGCGCACATTCGTAAAATAGAATATTATGTAACAAGGGTGCAATTATCGATCTTCGATGAGTGCGAAGTTTGTCGCACGAGCGAAGCAAGAACGATAATGACACTCGTCGAAGATCGAAATTTTCGAGGGGCTCGATAATATTCACACTCGAATATTTCGCCTCAGGGTACAAAATCGAGTTCTACTCCCGGTGTGTTAAAATAAATAATTCCGCACTGGTGTTGAAAATAGCACATTACGATACGAGTGCGCGAAGTGGGTGATTTGTTCGTAAGTGAAGCACAGTAATAATGGAAGTGCACTAACAATTTTGTACTTCACAGACTGAAAACAGTGCGTGAAGTTCTCCGCACACTAGTTAAAAACAAAGTGTATTATTTGTGTGGGTTATTTGTGCCCGAGGGTCTAGGTCGCTATATCCCGCATTTGCATCGTAATGTACTATTTTTTATACAAAAATGATTGAATTATTGATATGCAAATAACAAAAAATTAAGATTATCCATGTATCTTTTTGTCACTTTGTTTTTTTTGTGCAGAGTGTTCTTTTGTCGAGAAATTGCTTTTTTCGCTTGGTCGTGCGCTTTTTTTTATTGTCACCAGAATATTGAATCTAAAATGAGCAGTTATATGAAAATGTCGAATGACATTTCTCACAACAATATCTTGGATGTTTTGTTCTTTTTCTAATTTTTTTTATATAGACTGTGGATGAAGATCACGTGGGTGTTTCATTTTACCCAACCCTTACTTCCCTTTGCTGCTAGTCAAAAGTAGAAACACATTAACATTTTGGTTCGGTCTGTACTAAGTATTTCTGGGAACGTTGTAGACGTTTCTACTTGAAGTCATATCGTGCACTGTACTGTGATATAAAGAAAAATCGATTTTCGGAAAATAGAGCGACAATATTAAACAAAAATTGCAACAATTGAATGGTTGATCTTATTCTTTTATACTTAATAAGGTTTAGCAACTGTGTCTCAATGGATAGTAGACCGCAGGCTAGTTGTCACTTTTTAAACCCGATGGTGTGATTACGAGTCTCCTCTAGATATAGATATCGAGGAGCGTCTCGAGCGTCGCCTAGCAGGTTTTATTGCAGAAAAAGCAATACCAGCGATCGCTGATAGAGCAAGGTGCATAGTGTCGAGGGTTAGCACTCTTTCCCAAACAGGCTGATGTGTCTCGATGATCAGGTCGGTGTGATGTGCAGGCGCGGGGGCGGACTGGATTCTGTCGTAGATACGGGATTTACGGTCTAGAAAGAGACTAAGGTACATAGATGCACATCTTCCCTAACTCTCCATGGCAGCTATATGGACTAGATGTGTTCTTTATGGAACGAATGAAATCCGCGCAAATATCTCTTTCCTTTTTATCCTGGTCTTTTACAGGTTGATATTGAAAGCAACTGGAAAAGGATTGAACATTTTCCACTCGAAACTACTGAGTACAATGAAAAGAACGTGTACAACATCGAAAAACAAAAAAATTCGTTGATGGTACCCAGAAATAACACTTTTTGAAAGCCGCCACGTTTCAAACAGCTGTGATACCAGTTTTACTTACTGGAATGTAATATTACGATTCAAAACGTGATTTTTTTGGGACTATCAAATCATTTTACAAATACAAAGACAACAATTTTTATCAAGAATTTTTTATTTTTCGATGTTGTATATGTTCATTGTACTCAGTAGCTTCGAATGAAAAATGTTCAATCCTTTTTTACGGTTCAACACAATTCAACATTTTTCGGATTTATTGTAAACAAGTAAACAGACTGTATTTTGTCATCAAGATGTTTCAAAAGAAAACCTTTGAAATGTATACTACCCTCTAACCTGAATAATGAAATATTTTTGTAGGATACACATTTTGGATAAGCATTTGACATATTTTTTGTTGAAAAATGAATAACACGGTTTTCGATTTATTACAAGAAAATCAGGAAAAAATGACTTATTATTCAGTTTTCCAATATTGTCATAATTATTTTAAAAAATTGCATTGATCCCTTCTCATTTGTAATTATCGTATTATGACTGTTATTTTGCATAAGGGTTCCTCAATTAAGCCCAAACCAAAGTTAATTAGCGTATTACCAATGAAACTTGTAGTTCAGTACTCTGCAGCTAATTTCTTTAGAATATTCTATCAATATGCTGATTTGAATCGGTGTTTGTTCGTTATAAAAGCTTTGGTTGGAAAGTGAATATACATCTTAACATTTCTATCTTTCAAATTTAATAAACATAGAAGGTTCATTTCAGTTTACAAGAAAATTCTTTTATAATCATTAAATCCATAAAAACATGTCATTACAAAACAATGCATACAACCGAAATTATAGTAGGGAGTTTTTCAACTCTTAATTGTAAAACCAATGCGTAGAAGCCAACTGCCTCTGTACTATCTAACCCCGATCTTACCTATACTTTACACGATATTTGTACCTACACTAGACAAGTAAAGATTGCACTAGTTGTAAAGAGATTTAAAACATATTATTTTATTACAAGCTTATGAAATTTTAAAACAGCACAATAATATATGTCATGAATTGAAAAGTTTTACATGTTTCAACGACTCTACCACATAAAGCAAAGTGGTTGGGTTTTGTTTAAAACCGTCAGTCTGCTTGAAGGTTAATCGGTTAGCATAAGACGAATGTGCAACGCCTACTTCCTATTGGTCGTGCAATTTGATGCACGTGATCTCCATATGACAATGTGAAAGCTATAATTTCTGTGTCATCCGATGAGTGGTCGCATATAAAACCAAAGAGTGAAACAATCATAAGAACAACGGAATTTACGAAAGTATAAAATGCACTCAAGAGACATTTTGTAATGAATTTAATAAATAAGAAAAGGTGTAAAATTTATTGAAAATAACAAAAGTCCATGCGACTACTACAAATGGCTTTTAATGTAACTAAAATAACATTCAAAGTATGGCTTACTTAAAAGTTGTAAGTAAGAAAAAAAGGAAATGGAAATTTTTTGATGGTAAACATAAAATATATATACATGAAATTCTTAAAATTAATTTTATCTTGGTGAAAAATAAGTAATAAGAACTCAATGTACTTTTAATATATTTCTTCGACAAGATTCATGCATTTTTAATTTTAGAAAAGTGTGAAAGATGTGCAAATCTTTTGTGCAAAGGGCATAAAGATGTGGGACAATTTATGAGAAAAAATACGTTACTTGCAAAACCTAATAAGCTTTTGGTTGATAGTTCAAAAAAAGGAAGACGAAAAAAGTACTGGAAGAAAAACTGTGAAGAAAACTAGGAACTACAGATCTTTTGTCAAAAATACTATATCTAAATAATGTTTTTCTAGGCTATAATTTTTTAACATAAGTCTATATATGTAAATAACCAAGCCTTAAAATTGGCACTTCATTTCACTAAAGCTATGATGCTCAAACAATCGTAATTAAACGTAAAAATACCCTTTGGAGGATTCAAATTGCGCGATTCAATCCTAAGTATTTTCTGCAGCTTTCATACAGATTCAGAAGCAATTTTCAAATCGTAGAAAAATTTAATAAAATCTCTTACTATTGTTTGTAAAATAGTTAAATAATTAAAGCTCAAAAACTCTCTCCAGAGGTCTGAGCTGCGCGTTTCCCCGTTTTCTTCTGAAACTTTCTTATCTACCAAGAAACTATTTGAAAGACAACTACTAAAGTGATGTTTTATGAACAAAATAAAACATCTTGAAATTCATAAAAACAGTTCCTGTTCTATGTTTGGCTTTTTTGCGGTTACAGTTACAAAAATTGAGTTTCGGTGAAAGTTACTAGAATATTCTGAGGTTGAAAATATCAAAAAATTGTTAAAATTATTACTGAACATCTATACAAAATTGATGAACGTTTCCTATAAAATTATTGAATTTTATATAAAATGCTTAATTTTAGCTATTGTTCAATAATTTGTCTAAAAAAGTGTCGTACGTCATCCAAAGTACGTACATCACGGATCTGTGGAGATTCTACAAGTTGAGAAGAACACTACTGAAATTTACAGTGAAAATCTGAATTGTTAAAACATTCGTAATATGAATGAAATATCAAACAACAATCCTATTATTGAGGACTATTATTACTAAACAGCAACTAATTAGTAATTCATCTGTTAAGTTCTACTGTTGTTAAAATGACAAGTGAGATTCTTAAAAGCGTGTCCCAAACTAAACTTAGCTGAATTTAAGGAATCTCAATTACTTAGCAGCTGACAACAGTGTAGTTCGTCAGTATCAATCACATGTAATAAACTTCAGTACACTTCAAGATGGCAGATTGATATACCGAGTACGGTAATTTTGAGTGTATATATAATAAATATAATTAATTCGTTCCACAACGCAAAAGTTATACTGTGGAGTAGGCACATCTCAATAATAGCAGCAACTAGTCATCGTAGTTAATTGTTCCGCATAATTTTAATAAATTTCACACATCGTTCCTAATTACGAATTAATTATAAATTTCAATCCAGCTAACAACGAATACGAATTGGAATTTTCACGCATACGGGCCATTATTAACGCGAAAGTTATCTCGCCAGGTCAAAGAGATATTTTCTCGATAGAGGAATTATCAGGAGAGCATGACTAGGGAAGTTAATCGTCGTCGTGATATTTGATGCCGTTGTTGAATTTTGCGATCCTACGTGTATTCCATTGGACTCGAATCATCGGACGAGATTGAACCTAATTGCCAATGAAGCGTTAGCTTTACCAGACCACCGCACTGTATGATGACCTAACGCTAGTTGCTTTTTTCTTCACGATCGATGCTTTCTTCTTCACTCGACTGAAATGAGTCATTGAAAAAATTGCTACGTACAATACCAAACAACAGTTTTCTCTTGCTTCGATTACAATTAAATGAAAATATGCTTTTTAAAGTCAAGGAACTGAATCAAACTCATTGTTCTTATGAAGTCAGGAAATCAATGATATGCGAACTTGTTTATAAAGTAATTACCTTATATGCTGTCTTGACTTGCTTCGTTTTATAAATATGTTAAGTACTAAGTAGTCGATACAATGATATTTAATATCATCATTCGGAAGGTGTTGTATTAAGTTCACGGTGTAATATAAATTAAGTTTATAGTGTATTGAGTGTAATTGCAATCAATGTGCATTTCACGCTCATTGGTTATGCATGAACTTTACACTAGATGCGACCGCTCTACTTTTTTCTTCCGTTTAACCACATTGCCAATGCCACCGCTATGAGTAAAGTCGTCACCTTGAAATATGACTTTACGAGTAGCCGCTACTAGTTCCGTGCACGCGTTGCCGATATACACGTTGTTTTTATTTATTGCGGTATTAAATATACTTTTAGTATAATTTTAGAATTTTATTAATCATAAATTTTCTTTGTTGGCGATTCGTATCGTATTTTTAACTATTTTTTTTATTACTCAAGTCTATGTTTTTAATACTTTATATGAGATCAAGGCAATACATATTTACTAGATGTATGCGATTAAAAAAGTAATTGCATTAATAATTTTTATTAAATTTTTACTAAATAATTCTATTTTTGTCATAATATAGAAGTGATGCATTAAAATGTTAACAACTGCAATCCCGAACTGTACATTTTGCATTACATATTTTTTTTTTTGTTTAAAAAGTTAAATCGTTTAAAAATCCCGTGATTATAATGTCAAAAAATATTGATACAATCGATTGTAGCGACTGTTACTTGAAAACTTAAGTATGAAACGCTGACTCATTCTTGAACATTTAATATATCACTATCGTAAACTTTCTTAAATTGGCGTAGAATTCATCAAATGGGTAGAAAAATGTCGAAAGTGAATTTTATTTGAATTTATAAGATTTCAGGCGCAGCAAAGTAATGGTATAAAACATTCGACTGACATGACCATTCAACTTTATCTTGCTCGCACGAGCGAAAACAGTTACACCTTTAATTTTCACTTGTAGCAGTTATCGCAACCTAAGCGATCTTAATTGCATCTTACTGCTCGCTGGTACACATTAAGCATAAAAGTACCTTTGTACTATTTATCCTAAAAAGTATCGGCGATCTATATACAAACAAACTCAGGTCTAAGCGAATTATCGGCATGATATAGCAATGAGAAGCGCGACTTTCGATTATTTTAATTAGATTTATTTTTTCCAGTGTAATTAATACGTTGTACTTATCCAGGTCGATGTATTTGATATCAAGATTGAAATCGGCACAGCGGTGACCGATTGAAATATTTTTATAAAATTTATTGCAACGATATCGTGGCCTATATAAGACGACGCATTATTTCTTAACTTTCGGAAAATTCGGACGCTATATATGACACCTTGGATTAAAAAATAGAGATCAACGGTTCAATACGCACAAGAGATATATTATATGAGTGTGTAAAATTTACGAATATTACAATGATAAATCACAAACACTACGTTTAAAAGCTGGACTTTGTTAGCGAGATCCGACAAGTGCTAAGTCCCAACGCGTATTCGTGTTCTTCTCCTTTTTCTTCCTCGTCGTTTGCTTGTACTTGCACGATTTACGGCACACATTGCGTTACGACATTTTTTTGTAAAGAAATGCAAATTCAGACTTGTACGGTATCGAAAGGCACGACACGTGGTTGAGAATAATTTTTGTCGTTCTTTTGTTCCCTGACGTATTGGCTGAATTAACGAAAATGACTGGCCTGATAAAATTATTGTGCGATTCTGACAGAAGCGTGCTTGATTTCGAGTTTGAAAAACGTATCAGCATGTTATTCATGATTTTATCGCTAGAAAAGTCCACTGATCAAACTGACAAACGTTAGTTTACTCCTACAAGGTTAAGGTTTTATTCAAATAAGTGCCATGCCTTTTAACTATTCTAATCTTTTATGGTGTCATTTCTACATGGTGTTACAATAAGCTTACGGCGTTCTTTTTTCCTTAATTTTTTGACAATTAATTTAATTTTATTAGTACATATTCATTAGTAATAAACATGTAGAATGAAGGTCTATGGATTATAATATCTAAATGCCTCACAATTATTTTAGAAGCAAACCATCTTTTAATAAAATATTATGAAAATGTACATAAAGCTATATTCTAAACTATATATAAAACTCGACATAATTTCTATACGATTATTTTATTTAGAAAGTATAAGGGTGTTTCAGACTCAACCTTTAATTAAATAATATACACGTTGTGACCGATAAATAAAACTCAGAAGAATTCCTGGTCACAATATTATTATATTTTCGGGTTAACTAATTACACTTGTCAGAATTTATCTTGTTCTATCGGAAGGTTCGCTACAGACTGACTCGAACGCGATACAATTAATTAGCGCTTACCTATAAACGTTATTTTCAAATTTCCTACCTTGTTTTCTCTTACAACGTTGACAAATTTCTTTGGAAATTTTACTATTCTATATGGTAATTAGGGGACAGAATTGTTATTTTTGTTATTTTTATCATACCTCCGGAATTTTTAATGTTAGTTTTGCTAAAAATTCAGAATATTCTTGTAAAAATTATACAAATTTTAGTAAATTTTAGCAAAAAGAATAAGAAATTTTTGCCTGTTGCAAGTCTGTCCCCTAATAACGTGTAGAATAGTAAAATTTCCAAAAGAATTTTTTTTCCGTGTATGAACGTATTATAGTATATTTCATGTTTTAAATTTATAAAGAGATTACGTAGGAAATACAGAAAAAAATCATGGTTATAAAATATAAAATATAAAAACATAATGCTTTTGTTCTTGCAATCAAGATTCTGACAGTAATTTTCTAGAAATATTTCTATACACTTTGACACGCATCTTCTGTGTTATTTGTATCTACTAAAGACTGCATGGAAATAAATAAATAGGAAGTAATATCATTTTGATTTGAATGAATGTAATTTGACTCACATTCTGCTGTGTTTTAAGGAGGTTCTGATGTCCTTAATTGGTAAGGTAGTAATCTATATGTAATAATAAAATATATTCCAAGCACACTATAAAGAAACTCCTAAAAAGTACCAAGGAGCTTTATCGAGAATTGATTGAGAATTTTGGGTGAGGGTCGAAAAACCGACAAATCAAAATGCCAACAGGTCAATACAGTGATATTAAAAAACCGACAGTAAAAAGACCGACACTTCAAAAAATGACGATTTTTGGCTGTAGGCTTTTTGACTGTCGTCTTTTCGACTATCAGTTTTACGACTATCGGTTTGTTGATCTGTGGATATTTTATTAGTCGGCTTTTCGACCCCACCCAAAATTTTGGGAAATAGATGAATTTTCTTATTTTTGAACATAGGTTTCCGAAAATTCTCATAAATTCTTGACAAATTTTTCAGAAATTTTAAAGAATAAAATGTATAATGGGAAGGATTGCAGTTAGAGAGCCTGAATTTTGAAAAATAGCTTCAATCATTTTTATTTTCGATTTTTCAACATGGATTACTGCCTTTTCGATTGACTATTTTAAAACTCCTTTAAATCTATAAGTTGTTGCTCGGTTACCATCGATTTTTCGTTACTGAGTTACTAGATTTTTCATTGGAATTGCATAAATATCGAGTCGATAAGATTGTAAGCAAATTATTGTTACATTTAATTTAGCAATAATGGTTCATTTCGTTCACTACAATGTATCGAACACAATATAATTTTATTAGAAGCCAACACAGTAATTGGAGTCATTAAGGAGGTTGCTACGGTTAAGAAATAACAAATAGATTCTGACGAAAAAATGACTAAACGTTAATATGAATATAAAATGAATTCCCTGAAAATTTTGAGTCATTTGGATACCTCAGTGTTGAGAAATTATGAAAAACATTTTGTGCATATTAACATGATGTCTTATCTGAAATGGCATTTTTCAAGTCTTTATGTGCGAGATTTGCACCGAATTAACAAATAGATTTACTTAAAATTAATGTCGATTAAACAAAAATATATAATAAATGTTCGAGAGAAAGAATTAGATCGATTAACTACGCTAGGTAAGAGAACTTCAATGACTTTGTTGTCAAAAGTTCATTATCGTACAGGTTTAGAAGCCATCATTCGACTTCCGAACGGTACTGAAATAGTCAAAATTGGGCGAAAATAGCACTTGACCCCTACGTACCACACCAACCTCCTTAAGCAATGAATTGGTATTTTTTTTGGTATGATAGGGTGTACAAAATAATTTTAATCAAATGCACACATTCAGTAATTGCACTATTCACTTATTCTACGTGAACGACATATAAATTTATGAATAAACAATGACTTGGAATAAGTGAATTTTCTGTTATTGAATTTTAGAGAGTACCTGAGAACATCTTCATCACAGTCTTGTTATCCGCATGTCATGTAAACATTTCGCGTTCTAACACTTTCTCGAAGATGATCAAATTGGTAAACTTTTCTAGTATAAAACTTAGAGAATCAAAAAATTGAGGAACAAATTAAAGGCTGCTAAACGTTACTTCCACATCTATTACAGGAAACTTCTAAACCACAATAGAATAATTGTGAAGGAGAAGATTGTCTCGTAACACCACCACGCAATTGTGTACATTGAGAATAGAGTTTGCAAGTGTATGGTAATGTATATAATTATTCTACCAATTACTTCCTCAATAAGAAAATTACTAGCGAGAGAGACATAGTCGATGCCCCCGGGGTTACGATATTTTTATTTCTACTCTCACGTTACAATGCTTGACAAAGGCGCCGAGAGAAAGAGATGGAGAAAGAGGCGTTAAACTTTCGATTCGGACGATGTCGAACGATCACGAATCGCTTACGCAATCTTGGCTCAAAAAAGAAAAGAGCTCGTTGATGGCCCGTTGCTTTTGTTGCAACTTTTTTCTCGGATGCACACAGCGAATGACAGACCGTCAACTTGAACCGTGCCGGGCGAGCCTTTTTTCGCTCCGCCATATTTAGACGTCAAGTCCGATAGAATAGCGTCGAGAGGATTTTTTACTAAAAAGTAATTAAAGTACGAGAGAATGTAAGCCCAGCGTTGCATTACGGAAACTGGTCAATTTTTGTAGAGTGACGTTTCTACGCTCTTCTTCTCATGATCAACTTTTTGCTGATGACTTTCGCATTCAAATGATTTTTGTCGGTTTTTTAAAGTTGCTACAGTTTTAGTGCAAACTATCAATGTACGATTGTCATTATTATCAAACGATAAACTGTTTGCAGAGAGTCAAAATATTTTATCTAAAAATTATGAATAATTTCACAGCAAAAACTTGTGTTTTCTAAACGTCTTATTTGAAGACATTAGACACTATGTCAGAAATGTCTTTTCATAATAATCGTCTTAACCCTTTAAGTCCCAAATGTGCATAATTTGCACACCGTTTTCAGCATCGTTTTATTTATACGATACAAGTTTAAAAAAAATGGAAACACCAACTAATCATCACCAAAAATCCGACTAATTTTGAGGTCGCTCTTTCGATTGGCACTATTGAAATTTTCCAGAAATGAGGTTTACCACATTTTTGTATAAAAATATTGAAAAAAACGCGATTTTTAGCCACATTTTTTTGCAAATGCATTTTTAACTATGATACCCGTTTCAGATCACCTTGTAACCTATCAGAAACGTGTTCCCGATTTATTTACTTCAAAATTATAAATTCACATATTTTGATTTATTTTATTTTTCATTTCAAAATGACGTCGGAACGTTGAAAATGGTTGAAATTGCTATTATTTCGAATCTGCTAGGTTTTCTTTGTAGTACAATCATACAAATAAGTTGTTAGGAGTTTTGTGTGACCAGTTTGATTAACGGTAAGCAGTAGTATCCCATAGATTTGTAATTGGCAAATTTCTTACCTATTTTGTTTGTAACAGAACTCGAAATACACATATTTCTACTGAGCAAATGGCATTCGCCATCTTGAAATTGGATTTTATGGGATATTACTGCTTCTGTAAATCAAAACAGATTATACAAAACTCTTAATAACTGATTTGAACGATTTTACTACAAAGAAAACCTAGCAGATCCGAAATAATAGCAATTTCATCGATTTCAAAAATTTTCAATGTTCAGACGCCATTTTGAAATGAAGAACAAAATCAATTAAAATATGTGAATGTATAATTTTGAAGTAAAAAAATCGAGAACACGTTTATGATAGGTTAGAAGGTGATCTGAAACGGATATCTTAGTTAATAATGCATTTATAAAAAAACTGTGGCTAAAAAATCGCATTTTTTTCAATAATTTTGTAAAATTTCAATAACGCGAATCGGAAGAGCGACCTCAAAACTAATCAGATATAGATAATTCCATTTTATTTAATTTTTATTGTGTAAATAAAACGATTCTGAAATCCGTATGCAAATTGTGCACATTTGGGACTTAAAGGGTTAATATATGTGTCTTCGTTGTAAGTTGTCTCAAGATTTGAGTCATTATTTGTGTCTATCGATCGTAAATAGGACATTGTTGTGTTTTTATAAACTGGAGACATAGAATGAGGACGTTAAAAGTGTCTACATTTAAGTCGTTTTAGGTAATTTAAGACATGTTTTGAGACAAATTTCGTGTCTAGTATCTTCGTGAATATTCGGTAATTGCCGACTCGAAGCGACGCCTTGATAAAAGCTACATAACCTATGCGGTTGATGTGATTCCAAAGGTTCAATATTGTGTTTGTAAATCCGATATGGGTGAAAAAATTATGTACTGTTGCATAAATGAAAGATGCAAAAAAATCAAATTAAAATTGAAAGAACACACATCACATAAATATCAAACACTTTTAGGTTATGTAGAAACTATCGAGCAGTACATTCAGATTGCGACTGAAGACACTTCTAGCATCTCCAAAGAAGTCATTTAAAACATATTTCTATAAAACACCAAAAAACGTCTTAAAAGTGTTTTAGGGTCAGTTTAATACTGTCCATTCACGGTTCAATTATGACTTCGTATAAACACATTCAACCATGTATTTATACATATACTTGTGCACCATCGTAAATATTACCAAAATATAGCTATGTAAATTTTAAATATTGCTAAATGCGATACTAATATCTTCTGTCAGTGTTTTGATCACTAATATTATACATTAAATAACTAAACACTTAAAATTCAACTACCATATAAATTAATGATTATTTTAATTATAGACAATTTAAATTTCATGATCATGTTTATTAAAAGTAATTTAATTGACAATGTCATTAAATTTCGTATACGTATGCATCTTAAAAGTTATTGAAATTTAATAACATTTGTAACAGTGCATGAAGTGAAATTGGATTATTCAAATTTGTTTATTATTAATAATCAAATAATATTGTAAATAAGAAAGCATAAAATCTCTAAAATTTACATTTTTCAAAAATAATGATTAGTTTAACTTTCAAATAACGTCATTTTGTTCAAACTAAAAAAACTTTTTTCGCTGGCAAGATATTCTAGAACCTTCATTCTGCAAAGACATTTCTGGGGTATCTGTAATGTTAAATAAGACGTTTAAAAGCAGGCGCAAGTTTTTTCAATATGACATAACTAAATTGAAGATTCATATTGCTAGAAATATAAAATCTATAGCGGACATATGTTAAAGATATCTATAGATATATTTCAAATGTTATAATTGTGCTTACTTTCTAAAAATAATTATAGATTTGCAACATTACCTTCCTTTGAAATAAACACGATGAAATATATAAACATATTGAATACGTTAATGTTTGTACAGAAACCACCTTTATATTAAGCATTTACTATGTATTCAATAAATCCTTTTTGCTACAATCGAATATTGCATTAGCATAACACATTATCAACATTGTTACTAGGAAAAAAGAAATATTTGGATTTGATATCTAAATAGATGTGTTTTTTTACTTGACTTTATTATTTAAATAGTGGGCTTCCTAACTGGTTGAGGTTACTATTTAGATAGTAAAATTAACTAAAAAAGATAGCTGCCTTATCCTACTATCTACTTAGTAGTTCCAACCATTTCATTTTTTCTGTAATAACATTGTCAAGCAAAGTATAAAAGTACTATCACGTTAGCCAAAATTATCGACTCACCCACCCTTCAGATAATGGTTTTGTCATGACCTCCTTAAACTTACCCTCTCGAAGAGAAATAGGTCGACCCATTAAACACTAACATGTGATTGGACCCCTGTCTTGTTTAGTCCCGCAACTTTCACGCGAGTTCTGACGCGTTGTAATACCTTTTCTGAGGTTTTAGATTTCTGAACTAATCACACGGTGAAATTTAACTTTTCAGTTGCATACTTTATCTGCGTTTAAAGTGAAAATTAACCGCAACATGCAAATGTAAATTTGAATAGATTGTTATTTATCAAAGGAGTGTACATTATGTACAAGAAGTGCTTTTATTGACCTACCAGGATTGATATTATTGTCGTGTACAAAACAGTGAAATTGATTTGAACGAATATGTTTTTGCACTCGTGCTGAAACTTTCGCAAATAAAAATAGCGGGTTTCTAGTAAATATTAATCTTTTTACTCGAAATTTATTTTTGTGATTTTAGTTTGTCGATTGTTCCCTGCACAGTTGCTACTCGTGGAAAATAGAAAGAAATAATCAATTTTAATATAAAAATACACGTTTTCGTTTTGTTCAATTCTGATGCACATACTAACTAAACGAATATTACGCAATCAGTAGTGTTTAATTATAGTTTAACGTAACTCCGGGCGCATAAATATCGCGAATAGCTGAAAGTTTTCTCATTGAAAGAAGTAACATTTCACTTAAAATACGCTTTTTGTAGTATTTCGTAACCGAGGTTTTTTAAAGTTTCTGTACGAAGTCGAATGTCGAAATGAGTATATTTAATGCGCATGGGGTTAAAACACGAAGTCGATCACTTTCTAGTAATTATATGCTTTCGCGGTAGTTTTAAACAGAGCCCTCCGAAATAGGTCGTGAAATGTTTGTCTTTTGCACTAAAAACTTGTGTTCGATTATCGTTTTAAACTTTTTTATTGCGTTTAACGATATAGGAAATACATCAGGAGTAACAAAGCTACGGGAGACTAATAAAATTGAAATTGGCGTATTAAGAATAAATCAATCTGGTCCAATTTTCTGTTTTTGACGTCCACTTTATTTCGGCTTGGGAAGCTCATCGTAAGTCAAATTCAGAGATTTGCAATTTCATCGTTAAAAGTCTGCGGTATGATTCATATATCAGATCCTGTGCCAATAAGTAATTTCAACCATCCGTGCATTATTTCCAAGTAATAATCGGATCAATTCAACTTCAAAGAAAGAGAAAAGTGCATAGAAATAATTGAACTTGAATCAAGGAGAAACCACGAGCGCATCTTTATTGAAGGATACAAAATTTATCGTCGATGTTGATTTTTCGAGATGCTGGAGGGTAGGCATTCCAGTTAAACGTATTATTATGTCTCAGGTGTCAGAAAAGTACCTCGCTTTCACACGGCCTGATCATAGAGATTCAATAATAAATTATGCAAGTTACCCATAAATTCTATTCAAAGAAGCATATATCACTAGCGGCATTGCTACGGTTTCACAACTCACACGCATTCGATATCACATGAAATAATCGGTAAACCTACATTTGATTTTTTAAGTACTGACCATCTACGAGCTGTCATGTCGATAATAGCAACAGCGTAGCGCTGTCATCAAAGGTCGTTTGATACCTTCAAACTTGCTCATTTACATGTGAATTCACGCAGGTTACATTTTATTGTAGAATGGTGATTTCTTAAGGTTGATAAACATTTATTGTCGGAACAATCTGAGTTATTTATGTATAGGCAACAATTTAAATTGATATTTAAAACCTTATTTTTACAACAAACAAAAATTGGTAATATATTGTAAAGAATATTATCTGGATTTTTTAGGATAAAATGTCATTGTTGTGTATTATTACAATGCATTTTATAAAGAAACGGGGGTATTCAAATTTAACAGTTATATGGGCAAATCTCTGAAACCTTTAAATTTTAGGATATAAAAGTGCAAGAGTCTTCCTCATTAAGCACATTCTTGAAATTGAGATATGTTATTTCGTGGGTTAATATTTATTAAATGATAAGCAATGCTGAAAATTTTCGTATAGTTTTCCATTGTTTTGAAATGTGAAATTATCAGGTTTAGAACGTGATACTGGACAGGCTCTAAGGGCCTATAAAAACATTATTCGATGTTAGCGAATTGAGGTTACCTTCATTTAGCACTTTTGAAATGAGTACACATGTTATACATAATGTTCTTGTTCAATTGGGGATGTCCTATTGAAAAACTATGTTGCACGTCCGATCGGTGAAAAATGAAGTAAAATTGTTTTTTTTTTTGGGGGGGAAAAACGTCGGACACGTTTTGTAAGCACTTTTTTCAGTGCTTTGGAAAGGGGTACATAGATCTATCACGGCGTGTTTTCTTCGTTTGTTTGTCTATTATTAAGTGTATAGAAATAATATAGTAAAATGAGTGAAGGTACGAATTTCATTACTTACGTCTAATAAATGGTGCATTATGTATATTCACAAATATATTTGGAGTATAATTAACCACGTTGATGATTTTCAAAGCATAAAAATAACCTACAAATAGGCAAAATGTACACAAACACAAAATGTAAAAGTTTCTGCGATTTTCCCATATATTGTTATATATTTTTTTCGCATCAATGCATATTCCTCCACTTGTTCCCTTATTTTCTATGTAACAATTTTTCCATGTACTAACCTTTAGACTGCCAGTAAAATCTAATGATAGACATTAATAAGTTATTCAATAAATTCGCATGAAACGCGTTACGTAGGAGTTTTGGGGGTCGCAGATTACGAAACTGTCATATGTTTTTGAAAATTCAAAATGGCGGACATTTCTTTATGAACTCATTAGTTAGGCTTAGTTGGGATCGCTGATTACTAATCAATTCTATTAACTTACAGTAAATACTAAATGTTAGTAATATGGAACCCAGTTTCATCATCGGCTCACAAAAAACACCAAAGTAACGAGATTCAAGAAAATTTAATTCATTTTTAACAATTCAGCTGCCGTTTTGGATCCGCCATTTTGATCTCTGACATTTTGACTGCGAGATTCGTAATCAATGACCTCAAATCCCTCGAGTAACAAGTAAATATTTACTTGAATAGTCGCAACAAAATATTTACTTATAATAGAAAAATAGTTTGTTAATTCAACTAAATATTAATTTGATTTTATCCAGCAAGTAAATATTTATTTAAATTAAGAAAATATTTACTTGAAATTAGGAAATTTTTTTCTTAGTGCATGTTTTTTACACAAAAAAATTATTTTTTTATTTTTAACCATTGGCTGACTGAAAGTCTGTATACAACAGTCACGACCTATGTTATGACCTTTATTTATTGTCAGTACGTAACAAGATATGTTTGGTCCATTTTAAATGGTGATTTGAAGCAATAAAACCCTCGCAGTCTAAAGATAAAAAACACAGACAAACCATGAATTTCGAACAGTCAATCAATTCTAAAATATATTATCCTCCTATTATTCCTAGAATTGTGCAAATTGTGGTTCATTTTTGATAATTCTGCTTGAATTTGCTCAATTACCCGCTGCAAGTACAATGAATTTATTGTCCTTTTGTTATTTAACATCTCCATAGTGCCAAAATATATACTTTGTGAACGTCACATGAAGCGAAGAATAAAAAAATATGGCCCGATCATTATCGCTGGTGCATAAAATAACGAGAACTAGTCGACTCTCGAAAAGGCCAGAAGGCACGTCGATCGTCGGTTGCATGTCAGAAATGCACATGAACCAATCGACAGGAACATTGTCACAAGACTCGTTAACATCGTTGAATCTTCTGGAACCTCAAATTTTACGGTGCCTCGATGTGTCCAGCAGACGTCTAAAAAGTGCATATCCAAGACGCGCCTCAAGCACCGAGAGTTATTACGCAGCTCTTGACACAAAAGCCTCGTTTTCTCTTACTTTCCTGCTCTACCGCTTGAATGATCGTCGAGCAATGGCGTGTTGCTCGAAGCGGAGGATGGCAATCAATTATACAAGGATGCATCGTACCACTCAATACGGCACACTACCACAGGATGTGTCTCCGGCAAACACGCATGCCGGTAACCTCACTGCATCCAAGAGTTGCCCTTCTGTGTTTCCTACTGGACCATTTTGCAGGCCGCTGAAAATTTGTGATAGGTATTATTGTCCCATCAAGGTATGCGCTGTGGAGAAATTGTTTGATATGTATGATTTATATTCTGTAGAAAGTATGCAATTTCATATGCTTTCGAAGGAAAGGAAATTATCTTTCTTATCGTACTATTGTTCTCAATAAATCCATCTCCGATGGGTGCTTCGGCAGATGTTTCTTGCGAATAATCGATTTTGATGTAATTCGAGGGCATTCTATTCTACATATTTGTGTTTTCCATGCCAAAAATTATATTCAATGAAAATTACCCAACTTTTGGATATTAATAGTATAAGAGAGTATTGGCCGAATATAAAACATTAAATAACATGGCGTAACAAAAAATCAGTGACCTTGTGTTTGTTTTAAAATTCCAGTATTCACTCAATATTTAGTTGCCAATAAACAAAAAGATAATTAAAAAATAATTCTTAATTTCTTCAGTCCGTTAAAAAGGAGCGTGGCATCAAAAAGTAGTTTTTTCATACTTTGAAGTCCTCTAAAAAGAAAATGAGAAAACTTAAAAAGCTAATGTATACAAATGAAACACTGTCTGTTTTATGTTAAATAAAATAAAATTATTGTTATTGTTACTATGAATTTGTTACTGATTTTTTCAATCTTCAGAAATGGTTACACAGCGAACAAAATAAAATTAATGAAAGGTTCCTATGATTATATGTTTATCATTTATATGACGTATTATATGTTCTTAAGATTGCTGAACATGAATCACATTTTTTAAGAACCCCTTCTTTTTAAGAGACTGGTCAAATTAAACATTAAAAAAAAAATATTTTCTTGTTTATTAACACTTAAACATTCAGTAAACACAGAAATTTCAAAATGAACACAAGGTCACCGTTTTTTTGATACACATTGTAATTATTAATCAAATATCAGTATATCTTGAAATTATTTATTCATTTTTTTATTTCATTAGGGAATTTAAGTATTGTAAACGGTCCAGAACTATTGTAGCTGAAAAAATCATTTTGCAGGAAATTGTCGTTTTTATTTATATTAATTTTTCTTCTTCGATATAAAATTACGAAAGAAATTGATAGTGAAAAAGAAAAATAAACTAAAAAATTGAATATCGACATCGCTGCACTTTTTATCTATACATACTATATATACTAACATTTAATTTTAGGACATAAATCGGAAGAAATATTTTTGTTTCTTTACACTCACATTATTTGTAAAATAAACCATTAACCCCTTGTTTGATAGTGGTCCCTACAGATACCACCTTTTGTCTATTGGTTTTTTATCTTTAAAGTGAATTTATCATTCTGCGTCATTCTTTAATTTCTATAAACCTAAGATGTTCGAGTAACGTATAAAAATCAATTTGAAACAATTTTTAATAACATTAAATAATTATAAACAACAATATACCTAAAAAACACAGTGTTGTAAATAAAATTGTTTGGGAAAAAATTCTCCCTACATAGTACAGACATATATGGGAAAGAAAAAAAATTATCATTTATCCGTTTTTCGTGTCACTCATTACAAATCCGAAGCCAGAATTTTGAAATTCAAAATGGTGGATCGAATATGGTGGATACAGTATGGTGGATAAAATTTTTTTTTATTCGAATTAAAAATTTCAAAATGAAACATTAAAAACGCCATTATAACTTGCCATTATACTATAGGCGTTAGCCGGGACTAAAAATTAGAGATTCTATGATTACACATTAGTTATTAGCCAATTCGAAAACCCTCGGATCAGTTTGACTCGTTATATTGGATTCGCCATTTTGAATGTTATACTTTTCTTTACGGATTCCTAATTATCAACCCCAATACTCCTTAAATACGGAGATTTGTTTAATTCGAAGTAAATTTTAAAATGTTAATCCGCCATATTGGTTCCCCTTTTTGAATTTTAAAATTCTGACTTGAGGTCGTACACTGACCACAAAAAGTCACACGTAAAAATTTTCAAACGATTTGGATGCAACCTATAAAACATGACACAAGGGTTAACAAACGAGATGTTTATATTCATTTCTAATGGTCGAGAATGGACTACTGAATTAATGTTATGTTATTACCATTTAAACAAAAAACATACTTTTTGATCATACTTTCACCGTCTGACGCAGTGAAACCTCTCAATACTACTACTTGCTAGTGTAACTAATCCTAACAGAATATTGAGCGAGGTATTATTTATTACTGACATATTTAGTATCTATTAACTAAATTTCCTTTCCGAAATTGAAATGCAAAAAGTTTACAATAAACTTGTTTTAATTGAAATGTACTACTCCCCTCTATCGATGTAAACCTTTAATTTGTCAAAACTAAGATAATATGGCGATTAACTTGAAATATTTAAAATATCACATTATGGCAATTGGAAATGTAAACAAACTCCAATAAATGTGCAGACGATTTGCCATTTATTAAATCTACAATTTGACATTTTAATTACAGTACATCCAAGCATTGAAAGTAAATAATATTGAGCTTATTAGTAAATGACAAGATAAGAAGTCCAATTATACTTTTCGTGCAGTTATAATCGCAAGAAGTATTGCTCATCAGTTCGCCCACCGTTCAACATCCAATTGCGTTTTCAAGGTTCATAAACTTACGTGAATTGATTAAGGTTGCGGATGATTAACGATAGATCTAATCCCTGAAATGAAAACCTTGACAACTTTTTAGTGCATTTAGTTTGTGGTTATATTTTTATTTTTAGTATAAATTGTATCTTATTTATTTTTTTTAACTATAACAATTTACCAGCAGAGAAGTAAGACGTTTCTTTTCAACAAGACTTCTGCATTTGTCATTTATGTTTTATCCAAAAATTGGTTAATTTTGTAAAGGAACAACTGTACATAAATCCGTTGAACACCAGCAATCGTAGAAATTATATTTTGTACTCATTAGGAATTATAGTTTGCCTTAAAGGATCTTTATTTTTGAAACTAAAATAATTGTTAAAAAGTGTAAGAAATCAACGTATTTAAAAAATTCATTCATTTAATAAATGGCATTCAATTCTTTATTGCTTCGACCAAGGCCAAAGGTCTGGATAATGTATTGAATTTGTTCATCTTGGCAAACAAAATGATCCTTTAGTTTTTTATCAAATATCGTTGTTTTAGACTGAAACGAACTGAAAGTTAAATAAACAAATGTTTGTCCGCGATCTTATAAACATCCATACGTAAGTTCAACTTCTTTTTGAGTTTGCCATGGCCTAATTTAGTTCTGATTAGTTTTTGGAGTCGACCGATACTGAATTATAGGGAAGGGATCGAACCAAAACGATACGTTTTTTGCAATTCTTATCAAAAATACAAATCAAACAAAAAAATGCTCTTATTTAGAAAATGACATTTTGTTCAATACTTTACATAAATACAATCACATTGGAAGCTACAATGTCAAAATTGAACCCACGACGGCGTAGACCAGCAGCATTGATCCCTCTTTCAAGAGAGTGAAATTCTCTAAACTTCTGAAAGTGTGAAACTTGAATCTTCAAACCGTAAAAGCTTCTATTCTACAAAGAGCAACTGAATTGAAATGCTTCGAGAGGATTATGTATGGCGAGATTTATCGTCTTCTTTCTTACATTTTCTTTTCTTTCTATTTTTGTAATAAAAGGAAAAGTAGAAAATTATGTTACTAATATATCTTGCAAAAGAATTTTAGAAAATGTAGGTAGGTATTTTATGAAATAATAAGAAGGAATTAATTTTAAATACACACAAACCTCATAGCGGTACTTTTGCGCAGCATTAGAGGTAATAAACATCGTTATGAACAAAATTTAACATTCTTTTAGAAACTGTGTTTTTTAAAGAAGCCCTCCAGACGTAATGTTATTTACTAACCACCTGCCATGTTCTGATTCCTACAATTATTTATGAACATTAGAGTACATTTAAATGAGACACTTCAGAATTTCAGATGCATGTGAAGTATTATAATTCAATTTGATTTAACGGAACAAGTACAAATTACAGGTTTAAAATTTTTATCCTGATCTTTTTTCAATTTAATGCTTACAGTATACCGATCGAATTACTGGCGAGCGCTAATTCAAGCGCAGTTTCGCTTATCTGAGATTCGTGACCAAGTTGTTCATTGAAAAGTCGAGCAACGAAGGAGGTGTCTTATTAATTGTCGGGCCCCAACGTGTAGTCGATAATAGTGGTTTTCACAATAGGATAGAAAAGGTCCGAAACCGCAATTACCAAAATTAATTGCCAATCTGATGGATTCAGATAAGTTTACTACATCCGACTTCATCGATATTCTACAGTCGGGATGACAATAGAGGGACGCGTTGGAAAGCAATTTCCTTATGGGTCGCTAAACGCGTAAGGTGATGAGACATCAAGAAATCGGGTCAACGGGATACTACTACTTTCATGCTGTTTTTTTATTCTCGCGAAACGAAACGCTATGTCTTTTCCATAAATGTTATTTCCGGGTCTCGCGAATAAATGCGCTGAAATGGAAAAATAGACCGACTAGCGGTGTACTCGATCAACGGAAAATAATACGTTATAGATATTTCAGAAATTCGAAATAACTCTGTTGAAAGTATTTATTTCTTAACTAGGAAGCATAAAGAATTAGAGCAAACAACGAAGTGCTGTAAATAATTATTCGGTATATGGACAATTGGGGGAAAACAAAATAATTAGGTCGGAAAAGGCATTGTCGTTCTTTTATTTTTATCATTGTGGTGAAATGAAAATATTTCGTTAAACGTTCTGTCATTTGAAGTAACAACGATATTCCCGCATAGAAAAAAAAATTCGATGAAAAAATATGCAAGAATATATACATTTTTCACCGAAAATATATGTGCATTTATTTGCCATATATGTCGCATGTATTTATTTTCCGTGCGCGTTATTGCTTGTATAAAATTTGAATAGATTTTTCACGATTTTGTTATGACGTATTTTGAAATATTGCAATATTGCATATTATTCAGAAATTGATACTGATTTTATAGCAATATTACGTAGAAAGTGTTTAGATGAAAACAACTCAAAATCTGTAATAAACACAGTTTGGGTTTAAATAGTTTTCTTTGCATTTCTTGCCATTTCATGAGTGGACAAACTTGAAACTTCTTAAAAGGGAAGCCTAATTTTTTTACCGCAGATTCTATTTTTGCAGAAAAAATTATGTTGAATAAAAACGATAATCACCGGTTCTAAAAAATTACTCCAAGAAAAGTACATAAGAAATAATATTTTTAACCAGTGTTTTAAATGGACTGGTAACTTTTCCATTTTGTTTTCATCGAAGCGTCACGTCCAATTACAATTAATGACAGAGTACACAATGAAAATTTCGTATGTACATTGTTATTTTTTTTTTTTAGTATTTTTTGAAATTTTACAAAGTTTTTTACAATTTTTTATTTTTCTAGTTATAGCACCATGCACTGATAAAGTTTACTCTAATGGATAAAATATACATATTTATGTTTTTGAAGAATCATTTAATATTTTTCAGCCTAACTATCGTCTCGAACTCAGTTTCTACTGTAAGAAAGTCAATCTTTAAGTTTAAGGGAGTTCTAAAGTGGTCCGCCGGAAAAGTAGGAAATTTCACTAAAAAACGTAAATAGAAGATGACTGAATAACATTTTTAAAGTTCGGCTACTGTAAGGGCAACTCTAAGCACTATAAACAGTTTCCTTGAAAATACTAAAGATATTAATTGAGAACTAACCAAAAATTTTCGGAAATAAGTGATTTTTATTTATTTCCGAAAATTTTCTGTCAGTTAACTAATGAATGTCTTTGGAATTTTCTATGATACCGTCTATAGTACTTAAAATTGCCATTACAGAGCCCGGATTTTGAAAAATCGATTCAGTCATTTTTTATTTAAGAGTTTACTGAAAAATCTTACCTTATCGTCAAAGCACTTCAGAACCGCCTAAGAGGTTTTCTGTATATGGTTTCAGAAATGCAGGAGTCTTAAAATTATTAACTCTTACACAGTCATAAAATAAATTTTAAAATTTTTAGACCGTCAGGCCTTTAAAGACCTTATTACGAGAAAAATGACTCTTTTTGTTTTTGAATACTTTTCTCATAATTCGTCTTATAACATCACAAAATCGGTTACGGAGATAAAAGCACATGCAAATATGATGTGCAAATGAGAAAGACTTTGGTAAGAATAAACAATTAAGAAAAAATGTCCATATCCCAATTTTGCTTCTAATTATTGGACAGACTAGTTTCTATCATTGAAAAATAAATTGTTAAAAACACACACGGGTCACGTGTCACGGGTCATAATTATATTACGAAATAACTAATACGAGAATAACAACGTATCTATTTGATTTAAAAATGATTATATTTAACAATAAGTTAATGTAATTTGTTTCCGATATGACACGGAGACTTTTTCAGAAGTAAAAAGGAAAATTTCAAAAAAAAACATAAAATTGTCTCATACCACCATCGGACGTTTCCTCTTAATTAGATAATGACTTTCCATTGCAAGAAATATAGACAAAAATGTAATTCTATCCACCGAGAAAATTCGATCAATGATTGGAAAATCTATTTACTAGAGAAATATAGAAATGAAATGCCGGACACTCCACAATTTCACGTCGAAGATGGAACACAAGAAAGATCAGTTTCAATTCTATAAGTAGAAAAACTCCGAAGAGAAATAAATAAAAAGATAGTAAAATCTAAATCCCTATTGAAAAGTGCCGTCACGTATACGAACCTACTTCTAAGAGACTAAGTTTGATGACTCAACTTCCTACACCTTCCGACTTTACCTACCAGAGAAAGTGAACAGTTTCTGGACAAATTTGTGATGGAAGTAAGAAAACAAAAGCCGCTGGGTAAAGTGTTGCCTTAAAAAGTGTCTGTTCTCGGAAGCAGCAACCGAATTGCTCGCGGCGCGGTACGTATTCTTACCACGATATTTATTGCATAGTAAAATCTGAAACCGGCGCAATAAATCGCGAATTTAGCGTTTTCTCGAACGTTTACCGTTACTCCGAGTTTTCTCGTCATCATCGAAGGTCTTTTCTTACATCAGGAACGTCATCGAACAAAATTTGATATGGAAAATTAGTGTTTTCAACTTTTGAGGTTTTCATGTTTTCTGACGTATGTCTAGTTGAAACGTATCAGAATTATTCATGGCCTATGAGTTTGCTACTGTTGCAATAGCCAGCAACCCATGTACGATGGCCATTAATGCTTGGAGCTGAGGATTACCGAAGCGTAGACGCGTTAAGGATGGCCACGAGTTTGCAATTTAAAGCCTTCGGAAAGCCATTCTCTAATGCGCGATTGCCCGATCGGTTCTTATATTACCGCCAAGAGAAAATACGGCGATTTTACCTCGCGGCTATACGATACTCGAGTCGGGTGTTGTGCAAGATAAACGACGTCTTATTACAGACGTAGATGCGTCAACGTTCTATCGGTTTTCATCAAAACTATTTTCGTCATCTGTAATGGAACGTGTCTGGATGCAAAACTTTTATTACATTGCCGTACTGAGTAGGAGTTACCTTTTTGGTTGGAGCGTTATTTTGTTACGGACGCGTAGAAAGTTACATGGAAGTGCCGATCAGATCGGATGATGAAAAGTGACGTTAGATAAGTCAACCTGTTAAATAATCGACAAGGTACACAATGTGTTAAGTATACAAATTGTCATTAAATATTATATGCTGAGTATTAGTGAATATAGCTACTATGTGAAGGTGAAAATTATTAGGACATTAGGAAAAGTTTGTCATGGCTGTATAGATATGTATCAACGGTAGCAGGTAACAAAATGATCTTAAGAAGGATGAACTTTTGATTTGTTTTACAAATATTTTTAAATATACCGGTGTGTGTTAACAATTTAAGCAACAAAAAATCTTTTTGACAGAGATTGAACATTGTAAAATTACCTCTCTGGACGTTGAAATTCATAAATAGGAACGTGAAACGAATATTGCAAATTGATGTCAGTAGATCTACATTAGTTTTCAGATCATGAATGGTTTCAAACAATTAGTTTAAGATAAGGATTACTAGACAGAACCACTAAATTTTCTCACCGTATAAGTTTGGAAGTAACAATATTAAATTGATAAAATATGTTTTAATTAATGTTTACTCAAAACAAATAATTAATAAGATATTTGCAAACCTATTATATAGGAGTCAACCATACACCGAGCAGAAATTTATTCAGGTCCTAATCAGGGTGTAACGCTTTTGGTCAGGTCCTGATCAGGGCCCTAATAAATTTCTACTCGGGAATGTGGTAATATTGGCCAAATATGTAGTTGCCTGTTATCAGTAAAATTTTGAGTTAATTCAGCAACATCTTAATTGAATCGACTAAATGTTCAATGAGTATCCTTATTCTGTTAAAAGAACTAATACGTTGCACATATTTACTAACAGGAAACCACATATTTAGGCAATATTAAGAAATTTTTATTTTCAGTGGAGAGATCAATGGTATTGGCATCTGCCGTGTTTGTTTGACGTACTACGTCAAAAATGCGGTAATAGATTTAATACTGATATTTACTTTAGGAACTATTTCTAAAAGTTTCTTAACAATATTTAAGATAAAGATGAAATGTTCGACTAAGTTAATTACGTCTGAAATTCCATGCATTTTTCGACTTGGTATGCACCAAACTAAAAGAAAATTAATTAATATCCAAAACATTCCTGTTTTTGCATCTTTACTGAAAATAGGATCAAAGGATTATTTTTTTAAATAATCTGTCGAGAATATAATTATTGCCGGCGTGGAAATAAAATGTTTAAATAGTTATATAATATATTAATCCTTTCAACCTTTTTTTTATTACAGAAATCGATGACGATATTATGAATTGCATCCATAACAAAGCGCCAGGAGTTTTCATAAGTATTTTTATCGCGATAGATTGATATTCATGTGCGAAATAAAACTGAAGAATCAAAATTCATTTTTAGATTTCATAAATTAAAAATATAAAATACATAACATTTGATTTTGATATACTTTAAACCCGACTTTTTCATAAAAGTTTCTGTATAAAATTTTAAAGCATTTTAACTCATTTAATTTAAAATTAAAAAAGATAAGTATAACACTCTAGTAGAGGTAAAACATTTCATAAATTCATTACAAAAACATTGTAGTTTTGCAAATATTACATAAGCTGATAATGATATCAGTTATTTATAAAATTTATTTAAACATCCAAAGAGAGTAATACTTAGTTCAAATCTTAATAGAATAATATCTATTGCTTTTATTATAATAGATGCGGATAGCAATGAATTTAATTGGCACATAATTTTGGGTGTCGAAGGTAGCTTTCATGGCAAGAAAATGTCGGACGTTGTCCACATTTCCTTTAACCCTTTGCGGCATGGTGGTAGCCCAGATTACCACCTTTTTTATTCACAACTTTTCTCTATAGTTTCAATGCTTTTAAAGCAATATTTAAAAAATCTTTTTATAATGATAGATGGGGCTTTTTGGTACGTAACGAAAAGGATAATAAATGTAATTACGCAAAATTATTAACAATTATAAATAAATAAATTTAAAAAAACGTCGATTTTTTAGAAAGAGATCATTTTTGAACGAACTAAAGGGTAAATTAGAACCAAATTTGGTACTCGGAGGTTTTTGGGGTCGCTGATTACGAATTTGAAGTCGGCTTTGAGAAATTCAAAATGGCCGATCCAAAATGGCCGACCGAAAAGTGAAAAATTACCGGATATTGATGAAAGTGGGTTTTTCGTGGATTTTCGACGTCGCTGATTACGAATATGATCACAGTTATACATTTAACATTCAGAGTACGTAGAGTATCCAATGTTATCTATATCAAGTAAATTTTCACCCAGTTTCATCAAGTTTGTGTAATTTTTCGCATTTTGATCGGCCATCTTGAATCCGCCATTTTGAATTTTCAAAATCTGACATCAGATTCGTAATCAGCGACTCCGAAAACCCCCGAGTAACAATTTTCAGCTGTTTTCCGTGTAAAGAAAAATGTATGCCGCAAAGGGTTAAAATACTTCATTGAACAAAATTAGAGATGCATAAAAACTGCACAGAATCCCTTCACAATGACTAATGTAGGCAACCTTTTCTCTAAGATTTAATTTTGTCAATGTTTGCATGAAATGAGGACTCTCAACGAACTGAAATGTTGGACAGATTTAAAAAATATATTTTTTAAGGGCACTAGCAATATTTATGTTTGTTATATATTTAATAATGTTGTACATATTGTTTTGCTGAAAAGTCGAATGATTGGTAAAAGCTGAAATTTAGGTAAATTAAAATTAATTAATTTATATAAACTGACATTAACATTCACTGCCCTAGCTCAAAAAATGAAAATAAACTAAATATGGCGAATCTTATTTTGAAAATTAAATATTTTTTATTACATTATTATTATTTTAAGCAATTGGTTTACATAAAATATGTCTATTTTTTGCAGTTTGAAGTGTAGGATAACTATATTAAACTTTAAACGAAAAAAATTAACCTTCACTATATGAAATTAGTTATAAACTAGCTCAAAATAGTGCCAAGAAATGTGTCTTTGAAATAAAAAGAGGGAACAATTTAATTTAAGACTGTAATACGGTTTTAACATATTATTTCAAAGGTTGACATTGACTTATAATTTTTAAACATTAATTTGAGAGAGTACTAAAGTAATTATTTAAGTTATCAATTTCCCCGCTTATCATGGACGTTAATCGGTTTCTGGGGTATTTCAAACAGAATTTGTTTAAATAAAAATTATACAAATTATAGAACAGGTTCTTGCAACAAAAACTTCAAAACTTAATAAGAAGGTACCAAATCCCAAATATATACTTATACACAAAAGTTAGTGATAGTTTACGTCCTAATAATGTAAGGAAGTGAAAACTTAGTATTTTGTTAATTTCGTGTGAATTTATTAATTATTCTCAAAATCGTGACACGAAAAGAAAGTTAATTTCCCTTACCTTTCATAATTTTGCATCTTGACTATATCTTTCCTTCTTCGGTTCTCGTGGGCAACTGGTTTCCAATTGTAGCTTACAGAGCCCTTCATTTGAATATGCGAAAACTTTCAGAATTTATGAAAAGCAATTTCGCCGGTGATTAACTTTTTTTGACTCGTATTTTTTGTTCATGCGACGTATACATTATAAAAATGTAAAAAGTATTGCTTCGTAAGGAATTTCTTTTCGCCCTTTTATTTAAAAATTGCGAATTCTAATATCTGCGATATTGATTGGTTTTACAGTTAAACCAATGGAAATATTGCCATTTGAGTTATAAAATATCAGAAATAGATTGCGAGTTAGACCGTACATGTTAGAATAATTAATACGAATGCAACTAAACAGAATAGTTACATTTTCATTACAATACATTGATATGGCTTGACTTATATGCCCGGAAAAAATGAAATAGTTGGAACTATTAACTTAATAGTAGCATATGACAGAGACATAATTTTTAGTTAACTTTACTATCTAATATTTCAGCCAGATCCTACTATTTACATAGTAAAACCAAGTATTTCTTATCTTTTTTTTGTACTTTTTAGTTAGTAAGATAGTGCAAAAATTAAAAAATTGTTATTCGAATGAAACTTAATTGTATATTTTATTGACATAGATTCAATACGTAATGCGTTTGTTGTATACAAGATGTATTTTTACAATAACAAGGATTATTCATACTATTCAGGAAAATTATAAGAGAGCTTCATTGCAAAAAACCGAAGGTCATTTACCTTAGGTCATTTACCTTAAAATGCAATTTGTGAACGAATTTCTATTATGTCGATAGAAACAACTTTTTAGTTGCTGGTTTT
This sequence comes from Trichopria drosophilae, assembly GCA_030407085.1. Taxonomy (NCBI): domain Eukaryota; kingdom Metazoa; phylum Arthropoda; class Insecta; order Hymenoptera; family Diapriidae; genus Trichopria; species Trichopria drosophilae. The sequence continues at coordinate 55,966,048 of CM059583.1, forward strand.
TTATTTATAAAAACTCATCAACGGTATTTACCTAAGCCATTTGCGTAGCATTGCATTTTTTGGTTGCCATGCTGATTTTCGGTACTTTCTTTTCCTATACAATCTATGTCGAATCACTGCGTTACGGTTTTCAATACGAATTATAGACAAACTAAATCTGACCTATTTAAATTGTAGGAAGGTCGAGCTCTGTGAAGGACTACTCGACCGGAACTAGTGGTTTACAGAAAAACAGTTGACGTGGCTGTACAGTATCCAAGTCCTCAAAGAATAAATTGAAACAAGATAGACCAATTTCCGCTTGTCCGACAAATCCTTGGTACTACACGGTTACTTAATTGCGCTTTTAATTCGTAAAGTAACTAAAATTATTGAAGATAATCCGAGAATTTAAAAAAAGTTAACGATTATATTTTGTGAACCTAACACTGAGAGACTGTCACTAACAAAAATTGTAAAATACTTTTTAACATTAAAGAATTTAGAGATAATCGATGCACAGCCATAACAATACCTACTAAATTAATGAAAAATTAGTATAAAATTTCAGAATTATAATGGCTGTGCATCGATTATCCCTATATTTTTAAACAGTTTTATAATTTTTATTATATACAGTCTCCCAATGTAGATTATTTGGAGGAGATATCACAACCTTCATATCCGGAGGCTACGTCAATGCACTTTAATGGGAAAGTTATGTTATTAGTCCAAATCTTGGAATTGAAATGGTATACATTTAAATTCTGAATTAACATTCAGTTGTATTCAAATGTTCCGTTTCGATAAATCTGGCCTCGATATACCTTGAATGCTTCCTAGTGCACGATCGCGTTTCCATGTAACGCACCATGAACCTTCTAAATACGTAGGGTGTTGTGGGCTGATGTGCAACATCGTCAGTTTCATGATCAACAGTTCCATATTGAACAGAATCGTTTACTGTCATTTGTTTGTGTCCACAATAACTTGTTATTGATATGTAACTGATGAAACACATCGCAATCAGGTTCGCTGTACGTTCCAGAGAACATTTTTTGGGCTTTGAATTTTTATTCGTTTCGTGGAGTGTTTGATTTTATCCGATAGGTAAATATGTGTCTACTGTTGGTTTTTAGGGGCGTTTGAAAAACCAAGGATATTCTGTGTTCCCATTGCACTGTATTGCATACAAATCAAATCGCGAAAAAATATCGTAATTGAGATGCGCAATACGTTTTTTGAGGTGATGTGCAACATTGTTCTGTTGCTAGTTTATAGATATTCTATGATAAAACATGTTTATATGAAATGTTTTTGTCCCTTTGAAAATGGTTTTTAGTTATTATGCCACGAAAGTACAAAAAAGACATCGATGCTCTAGTGGATGTTCGACTACATCCCAGTGAACTTTTTTTTCATCAGATTTCGATTAATTGGCATTGAGTTTGTTATATTTAGTATTTAAAACAATTTATATTGATTGAATTGTTTTCCTCGAAGGACAAGGGTTTAGCGGCTATATTTCAGCCGTGATGAAATTAAAACTACAAACTTTTCGGATCACTCCGTTGATATTTGACGGAAAAAAACTTAAATTTTATTTTATTTTATATTGAGTGCGCGTGAAGTACAGAAATGAATCCCGCGTGTCAAGCGACCGCGTTCGTTCGTATCCTAAACGGTTCTGCTTGATGCAAATTTCGGAAATCGCCATTACGCCATGAGCGCCGTACCGCGGATTACATGTCACTTGTAAATAATCGTACTATTATTGTTCATCAAATACGCCGAAAACAAAATAATTTAAATTGTACAAAGAAAAGATTGGACATTGATATTTGTGAATTACATACCCGAATTTTATTACTGTTGCATATCACCCCAAGTTTTTGGGAAAATACCAATACAGACGTTTTTGTAAATGGGAAACATAAAATTCTAAAAATCTAATAACGCAGAAATGTTTTATATTAATTCCTTTAAATTATCTAATCTTGAAATACTTCAAAATGTGATGATTATCCATGAAATGTACTATTTTATTCATACAGCGATTCGATATGTGACAGTGAATTATTTACGATTTCCAAATGCTTCCTTGGAATCGATTCGCAGACGTTTAAAAAACATTCAGTCTTCGATGACCTTCTGCAGCCATTGACATATCCGTGACGACAAATTTTAAATTATTTACGACACATGTCATAGTAATGGGATTGCTGTAATTTGATTTATACAAATAAAAATTAATTTAAAAAATTTAAAAGGTCTGGAAAAAAATTAGCAAAAAACAGGAAATACTTATTCTTCTGAATTTCTTTCGAGCTATTTGAATATTAGGATTCTATTAAAACTATGCACAAAGGTGGGAAAAATATTTGAATTTTAAGAAAAAATTTTATGTATATACCCATCATCATTATAACAACCTCAAACTGAAAATTTTGTTGAAAAGTATCGAAAAAGAGTAGGCTTAATACAGACCAGTTTTAATATTTAGAATATATAACGTATTAAAAAAAAAACTTCAACGTTGTTGAAGAAATATTTTTATTTTCTTTCGAATAGGTTTTACGGTGTTAAACTATAAGCCACAAAAGAAACAGAAAGGGGCGATAAACTTGACATGATACCAAAATTAAGTACCCATAAAACATCTGTCTTACAACTACCTTATAAAAATATTTATGCAATAATCTTTTGGAGTATTTAAAAAATGCGAGCAGAAAACCTACTTTAAAAGCGCGTAAATCAAAATTAAAGCGCTAACACTGACCGCAAAGTATCAGTCTCTTGTAAGGTAACGAGGCTTTCTCCAGTGGCCAGTCTACTTTTTGCTGATAGTAAGGAGGGAATCCGCCAGCATGACCTGAAGAAGCCCTCAATATATGTAATCATTATGACATTAACGGATTCAGTGAAGATGTAAAGCTAATAATTAAAACCAGCAAAGTATTATTATTGAATACTTTTCATTCTCGGCTTGATAACTGACCTATCTTTTATTAATGTTTTCCCTCAATGCTCATAATGGAGCACACGTCAAAAACCCGAATTTCAAAAATCCGAAACATTGAAAAATCGGCATTTAAAAAGCCGACACTAAAAAAACGATGACTGTCAAAAAGCCAATGAGCCCTAAAGCTGTAATATTTATGAAAACAACAATGTCAGCTTTTTAAATATCGATTTTTCAATCCAAATAAACTATTTTTAAATGGCTAGGGGATGCTGAAATTCAAAAGGAAAATTGCGCATGGTTTCGTTCAGGTAGAGATGTCAAGATGGACTATTGTGGAAAAGGGCTCAATCGTGATATTCCTTCTTTTGATAAATATTGCTTAGAGCTTCCATTCGCTGTATTTGTCAGCCATTAGATTTCTACTTCAACTAAACGTATAGCGCGACCTTATTTTTCAATTGAGACGTTACCTAGCACTTCTCGATGGAACTGTATTATATTTCCTATGTGAGATGATTCCCTTTTACAAATTAAATTTTGATATGAATGGTTTCGATATGTATAAATGACTCGAAAGTGTTTATAAAAAATATTCCTGACGACGATCAATAACAGAGTTAATATTCAAGAATGACCCGTCAGGCTTTTCATTTGATTTCAAGAAGTAGTTCATACAGTTTCACAAGGTTACTTAAATAAAAAATGGAAATGTATGTAAAAAAATAATCTGCAAATTTGATGAAACCAAAAGGAAATATTTTGAGTCCAGAAACAGTAGAATTGGCTGTTGAGTTTACCGATAATTCTGGTAGTTTTATAAATTATTATGGAAGAGTTAGAATTAACCTTATTCTAAAGTTAAGGAACTCAGACAATTTATACGAGTACTGAACAACCACAAACGATTATGGAACTTGCACTGCAAAAATTACCGATCGATACTTTTTGATACCATAATACATGAAATTCGATTGTTGTAAGGCATATAACAACAGTTTGTAAAATAAAATTTTACGGCGGTAATTCCGACCAACAAATTTTTTTACATAATTATTATTATATAATTTCAATAATTACGTATTTATTGCATATTAATATATATAGATAATTGCATTAATCGCGAAACCTTTTACAACAAATGTTAAATTAATATTTTTATTTAAAATGTTAACAGTGTTCTTAAAATCTTCTTATTTCGGCATATTCTAAACGTATACCAAGTTTAGAGCAAATTTCATGACTCAACTTCCAAAAGTGGATGAAATCACATGGAATCGCCTAAAAGTTGATTATATAAGAAATACTAGATTATATGAATTTTCTGATCGCAAAACGAAGAAACAATATAGATAACCCATACTCAAATTGCTCTAAAATTGTTGGTTTTCTGCACTCTGAGACCCTTGTCAAATTTTCTTTGAAACAGTACTTCCAAGTCTCGTGGGTTTAATGTATGATGTAAGATGATCTAAAGATTGGAGGAAGAACTCTTTGTGGCGTCGTCTTATCGAACTGTAAATGGAAGAAATGCAAATTATTCACAACATTTACCTGCGATAAATCTGTTCTGATGGAACATTGAGTAAAATGAAAGCAATTCGTGAATAACTAGATGAACAGCCTAGAATAAAAAGGATGTCGGAAATAATACACCTCAAAATGTTAGGTTAGGAACAACGTTTTAACTCGTGTCACGCTAGTGGCTTACAGAAAAAAGTTTAGACTTTACGAAAAATGCGTCTCTTACGATTTTTTTCGAATATAGGATCTTTTTTCAAACTATAGCCGATCGATTACAAAAACCTGTCGTTTTATTTTTCTTGTCGCTTTTGTCTATTCACTTCCCTCTCAAATGGGAATGATTACATCTTGTTTAGAGATAAACAGGAGTTTTGGAACTCGACTATAATTGGTTGAGCTTTGAAGATATTGAAGCTGGCAGCCAACTCGGTCTCATTATTACAATGAGTTTAACAGGGTGTCTACATTCATATTTCGCGTTGAATATGCATTTAAATATGGTCCTTTGAAGATACGTTAGAACAAAGCCTTCACTTCTAGAATTGGGTGTCATGATTTGGCTGCCAGTTATAGTATCATTTGCACTTGACTTGTATTTGAATTTCTATCTGACAAATGACATAGAAACTACCCAGCAACTTAGACTGGAACTTGAAAGAATAGTCGACTTCTGCTTATATTCGACATTTTTATGTCGGGAATTTAGACATTAAGGTTCCTTCCTTGGTAGAAAATTGGTCAGGTTTCTAGCTATCTTTTCTGGAAAACTATGCTTAAGGATGAAGGCCAGAAAATGGCCGGAATTTTAATTTCTTTTAGGGCTAATTATTAGACAAGACTGATATATATTCACTAGTTTATAAGTTATGTATGCGAATAACTGCGGAAGGAGGGAATTTATAAAATATATATTGTATGTGATAATAATGTTTTTGTGTAATAAAACCTTTAGTTTTGGCCAATTGGAAGATAGTTTATAGAACCAACTGCACTATAATACGATAAAAATACGTTATAATAAATGAAGGGAATTAATAATGATGATAAACAAGCACTTTCTTGTTTTGTGCAAGTAATATTTGATAGACATTAAGTATAAATGAAATTGGAGTAAGGTTTAAATGGAGTCTAACTAACATATGTTTTCTTTTGTCAACAGTGTGGCAGTGGACCGACCGCGGGAGTCGTGGTAAACGGGGTCGGTGGCATGGACTGCATGCCCCTGCGTCCCGGGCCGTTTCACTACCTGATAAGCGAACACGCCAAGTCCTTCGTGGCTCTCCAGGAGCTGCAGAATGAGGTCGGCGCCCTCATGGAATTTCGGGACCTCGTCATCGAGACGTTCCCAAACCTCAGGCACAAGATGGCGGTCACGGCAGCAACGGCAGCTTCCGTGTCGGCGAACGCGTCCGTGATGTCATCCTCTCAAGGTTCTCACATTCCGTTGCCGCTATTAGCGAGTCCGTCTTCACGTCGGATCGGGGAATGGGAGCCCGGCAAGGTGAGGCGACGAGTGGCGACGAGGGAGAACGAATCATCCTCATCGTTGCCGAGGAGTCGCAGCAACTCTCACAGCGGCGGCAACAAGAATAGTGCGACTGTCCAAGATTCAGGATTTAGCACGGAGACGTCGTCGAAGGACAGCGCGTCGACGGCCATCCCAAGGCCAACGAGTCCACGGCCTGTCTTAGACGAGACCGAGGACGAACTATGGAATCTCCTGGACGTCATCCACCGGAAGGGTATCCGGTTGAGAGAGGAGGTGGAGAGTCTTCAGGGAAGGTTGGAAAGCGTCGCGCAAGAAGATCTCGCTCTGTCGAGCGACGTGTTGGAGGCTGTGAAAAAGGTAGCGAGACCAAAAGAAGATGGTGACGATGAAGATGACGTCGAGCGAGATCTGCATATGTTGGATAAAGTTGCCGAACTCGAAGCCGAGACGATCTCCAGTAGGACGAGAGCTTTAGAACTGCAGTCGGAGTTGGCTGCACTCAACTCGGCCCTGAGGAACGGCTTGGAAGATCAACTCAGATCTGGGTTAGAGAATAGATTGGATGGTAGACTCAGGACTGAATTAGAACTTGGGCAAACGAACATTATTGCACCCGGAGCCCAGAGAATTCAACCGATCACTCCCTCAACCAATTCGCTTTCATCGCCGAAAGGTGGCGCGCTGAATATTCGGAGCAAGGATTCGGCCTTCGCCGCGGTGGTTTCTAATAATAAGGCTAATAAGAGTAGATTTAGGACAAGGACAATAGAGAAAAATGTCTTAGCGAATGTTACGTCCAGGTCGATAGAAGATGTGTATGTGGAAACGAGTGTCGATGAGAGGAGATCGAGGCTCGGAGCGCTGGATTCGGTTCTGATCTCTCCAAAGAGGGTGGCTCATATCCGAAATGTCGACCGTAAAAAAATCGAGGCGATATTAAATGAACATACCCCTCTCGAATTACAGCGACATCTTATCACTACTACCGTCCATAATCAGGTGACTATTGCATCTAAAATTGCACATTTTTATTATAGTTCAGGTATTAACATTAGTATTACACTGAGGGAAAGGATTGTTTACTAAAAAGAAGTCTTCTTAATAGTTAAGAAATCGTATATTTAAATACGGCGAATCGAATAATTTTTCAAGTATGAAATAATTATTTATTTCATATAAAACTAACATTTCTTTAGTGCAAACAACGCATTTTATATCTTAAGAAATATCTATTAAATGCAACCAAACATTTCTTAATAGTTAAGAAACCGCTTGTATACTATAAGTTTGTAACTATAAAGTAATGATTCCTTAATAATTACAAAATTTAATGGTTGGAGTCGATATGCATCGAAACATAACCTCTAATGCCAACACGGATGTTGTGTTTGGTTTGTTAAGAGCTCCTGAGTGCCATTGCAATTCGGTGGTTGTTATTGTTAAAAGAAATAAATTAAAGATATTATTTACACCTCGTCTTAAATATGCTCATTTTATAAACAAATACATTGTATTAGACACAAGTTCCATGTCTTATTTGTGAATTTGCGCAGCTGCCAAGTTCAAAGTATACATTTCTTAACTATTAAGTAATGGTCAATTCTGATGTAAGAAATAAAATGCTAATATTAAATGAATCGCCGTTAATATTACAATGCCATCTTTACGTTAAAAGAACGATTTCAACTTTTCAATTGAATGATATTTCTTTACAACAAACAATCCTTTTTCTCAGTATAGTATCACAGCATCCTCTTCAGTATCATTAATTTCTATTTCAACCACACTTCCATGTACTGTTTCTTCAACTATTCCTCCATCTAGCATGATGTCACTAAGTTTAGCATCAGTATAACTAAATTCGCGATGTCCATACTTTCATAAATATTTAATGAAATTTTTGTTCGAATTTAGTGGAATTTATCAACATAATGTTAAAATATTAATTTACAGTTACTTCAATTAATAATTTCAATTTAAGAGTCAACCTTTAATGATGATGCTAGAAATTGACTCTATTTTGTTCATTCTTTTTTAAAACGAATGTTCAGTTTGTCCAGTGTTTTCTCTTCTGTAATTAGACAAGTGTAATAATCCTAAATATAGATGTTATAGATTTGTATATTATTTGTAAAAATTTGTTAAACTTGTTACATAAATAATGTTACAAAATCATTAATGTATTTTGAACGTAACTAAAAAATTTCACTTTACTAATCGATTTGTGCCATCGGCTCCGCTTTCCTTATAGCAGTTTTTGAACTGCACTCTATTTGTGCACAAAAAATATTTCAATATTTATACTTCTCGTAAGAATTGAATATAAAAACTCGAGGATTTGAAATATGATTAGAATTGTAGTGTTTAAAAATTTCGAAAGTAAAACTCCTCGGAGGACGCATAACTTTGTTGAAATTCGGCGCATGGAATTCGCCAGCTTCTCCTTATTTTTTTGAAAATCAAATGTAATTTAAAAGATGGTAAAAATCATCCATATTTCATTTTCTAGCTTTTTTAAAATAGTTTTGAATGGTGCAAACGAGCTGTTTTCTTCTTCAGAAAAAAAACCGAGAAAATTTAAAATAATTTTGCAAATTTCATGTAATTTGTTAACAAAAAGCGTTTCTAATAATACGGCATATTTGTACAATTAAGATTACGTATTATTTTTAACATAGCTTAATAGAAATTCATTTTTTAGAATGAGGTAATCAAATATAAAAGGAAAAAATTGAATCAAGTAAATGAGATATTCTCTAGTGCAATATACATCCGTTTAACAATTCTTTAAAAATGTTTCTAAAATTACGACACAAAATCATTGATGTATTTTGAAAACAATTTTAATTGACAATTTTTGCAAAAGGGAACAATGAAACTGAAAAATGCCAATTCATAATTGGATACGTGTCCTTCTTTCCTGATATCACTTTTGTAATTAATAAGACTTCACATCATATCTGTATAAAGTAGTCATCTTACAATGAATTTTATTTATGAATTATAATTTGTTATATTTTTACACGAGTTGACAAAATGTATATTACTAAAAAGTGTTATTCAATACAAATAATGAACGACTTTTATTAATATTCTTTCTTGTACACAAGGTTTTGTATACATTTTTGACGTAACAGTAGTGTCAGGATTGAAAAATTATGAATATCTACTTTTTAAAATCAATATCTAGTTCTTTTCAAGGACGGAACTAATTTATGTTTCCATCTATTTTTTTTTGTAGAATAGAAAACGAAGACAAAGTAGGTTTTAATTTTTTGCTTGGTTTTCAGTGACAGAAATTTGCCTTTGGAAATTAAGTAGAAATACAAGCCTGTATAAAATTATTTAATTTTTATGTAAAAATAGTCACAATGCAATCAAATTAAAATATATTTACATGTTTTTGTGAAAAGTTCTATACTTTCGTTCGATTTTAATTTTGGAACAAAAATAAGTACATTTTAAATGTTGAATAACTGAGTCTACAACCTTACTGTAATAATTATTTTATTGTACTGGAACATTATCAATGAAAATGTTAAATTCCATACGATTGATCCAGAGAGGAAAAATTGTTAAAGTCAGAGTGTTGATTTTTATCTAAAAGAATACCATTTTAGGATACACAGAACGTATTTTCCAATTTCACGAACTGTCGTAAAATTATGACGTGTTTAGAATGAAATATGATTCATACTATTTCCTAGTCATAAATTGATCTTTGATCATAGTTTCCTGAAGTTGTAAAATATCTGTTTAAATTTATATATAGACGATATTAATTTCTTTTTTCAAAGAATTAGAGTTTAATTATCTTCTGTGCATTGACTATTTTATGGATATAATGATTACAATCAAGATTTTTAAATTTATATTAACAATGAAATATTTTCTTAGAACAAGATAAAAATGTAAAAATGGAACTTTGAAACTAACAATAATTATTTTTCCCTTTCAGTAGATATTACCTTGAAACATTTAAAAAATTACTTTTAAAAGTAATAACCCATTAATTGGAAAAATATTTAACGAATTATTTTATGATTTAGGCTCTACAAGAAAGACTTGACGAAGTTGAAAAAAGTACTGAAACGCTTTCCGAGCGCTTAGACAAGGCGCGCGAAGAGAACGATGACCTTAGATTCCAGGTAAGCATAGAAAATTAAACGACTTAAGTGTTCAATGACGGTATTTTATAACACATTGTTATTTTTTACTTGTTACAATTAACATTACCTCTCTTAAGTACTTAACATTTATTATTATTAGTTTACTATTATGTTTGCTATATAATTGATAAATATTGTGAAAAAATACAAACTCTTCTTGGTATTAAGAAAATAACAGTGTTAAAGATATACAATTGCAGAAAATACAAGTCAGTATACGTATATATGCCTCATCTGTCAATTTTAAATGAAATACAAAAATATAAATGTATCTGAATGGTTTTCTAAAACTTTGGTTACGAAAAAATGACCCATTTCTTATTGAAACTGCCGTTGAATACGTCAATGCTCACATCATGAAAAAGACATTCGATTTCATTCATCATATGGAGTAACACGTTTAATTATTTTATAGGTTTATGTTTTAACGAAATATCAGCAGTGTCAATTTGACTTTATACAAATTAAGTATTAAAGACAAATTACTTTATTCATTATATACGAAAAGAACAGGAAATTAAATTTATTTCATGATATTACTAAGATGAAAGCGGAATATCAGTACTACCAGTATTTTCCCTTAAATTTTAATACTTCTTTGACTATAACCTTGTAAATAATGCAATTGGAATTTCTTTTTTCTTTTCGATATTTAATAGTTGCGAAAAAAAGTGCAAGGAAAACATAAATAGTTGAAACTACTAACTGGATTGTAGAATAAGACACGGGTATCATTTTTAGTTCAATTTATTATCGACATAGTGACATTAACAAATTAGATAACCAAACCTACAATTTAAATAGTAAAACTAACAAAAAAATAATAATTTTGCCAGATCCTACTATTAGATAGTAAAACCAAGTATTTCTGTTTCTCCGTGAGGATATGCCTATAAAAAAATAAACGTTTTGCGCATTTATTTTTTTAATATTAACAAATACTAATTTTTTAAAATCGCCCCTTTACAACATATACTAAATTGTTTGTATCACTGGGAACATAAGGTACATTGCCATAAATTTTAATTATTCATCTTAATGGAATTCAGTCAGGAAATTAAATGTGATTTTTTTTTGTTAATAATATTACTAATGTTTTAAAATTCGATAGTAAAATCAATGTTATTCATTAAATTTTGCAGGGCGATGTACGGAATGCAAAGTATATTTTTATTGTCCCATATTCCTATATTTTAATTTACAATTGCTGAGTCGAATTCTCATTATAACGTACCGCCCACCATTGTTTGATGCGCTTTTACCGTTGTGTCACTGTTTTATCATTACCCCAACATTATCTCATAAATATATATGTATATTCTTTACCATGCATTATCAATAAAATGCTACAACGTCATAAGCCTTATTCTACTGCATAATGAAAGATTTCAAGTCACACGGTGTCTTAATTCTGTTTCATTAAGACTCTGTAATGTTATAATATTTTGATAGCCATGCTTGTACTCACTTTTTGTGCTACTGAACGTTTAAACCACTTTACAATGACATCCGTGATCTTAGACAATGAAATTAAACAATGTAATTAGCAAGTCTGGGGCAATGAAACTCAAATATATTCTCAAAATCGATTTCTCTACTCTACTTCGATTCCTTTCGAAAATTATTTCATTTAATTTAATTGAAAAGGTCTATCATTTTCTAATTGAGCGAAAACGAGCATATTGAAGTTTTGATCCCTCAATGATGAAACATTTTTTTAAAATTTAAAATAATAAAATACGTATTTAGGTATCAAATTAAACACGTAAGAACCATTTCTAGTGATAAAATTGAGGTGCATAAGGAGTAGCCGAAAACAGCCAGAAATGGGTGTTCGGAAATAAAAATTAGCATTTTGTAAATTCCCAGTAATGTACCGAGAAAAATTTGCCCTAGCTAGAGTGATTATAAATACTTTACAGCAACCAAAAGAAGGTATAGTCTAAAATCCTTAAAGTAAAATCACCGAAATCTAACTGTACAAAAATGCCGATTTGACTACATTAACTAACAGTGGTAAGATTTGCATTTTTGTATCGTGAGATTTAGGATTTTTCACTTAAAAAATTTTAGAGTATGTATTATCAACTCGATAAGAGTGACGCAAGGCATCGATCATCTATTTTTGATAACACTACAAATTCCACGTGCCACTCTTATTTTAACCACTATAAGAATGGTTCTCATATGCTTAATTTTATACCTTAATACGTAATAAAAAAGAAATAAAAATTGCCAATCATTGATCGACCAAAATTTCAATATGCTTAAGAATTAACATTTATGTAACTTTTTATTGCTTTTGCTTGGTTATATAAACGTTATATGACTATTATCTAGCTGTTACTTTTGAGTTTTCTGGTTGATCCACAAGGAATGTTTAAAACTTTTTCTGTTACGAATACCATTAGCAGTAGTATAGTAGTATATAATACTTTTTATAGTTCTTATTCATCTTTTCTTTGTAACTTACACTACGCTTTTTGAATTAGTTTTTATCAAAATCTCATCAAAATCGCATCAAAATCGCATCAAAACGATTCCTTTGATATACTCTGAAATTTAAACAATTTATTATTATATAAACTTTTGTTTTATACATTTTACATTCCTTATTATGACTTGATTCAAACCTAATTTAAACTAATTTTGTTTTTATCGAAGGCCAAACATAGAAGCAATATAAAAGATGCATTACTTTTTGGCTATTGTAAGCCATAACTGATGTCATATGACTAGCCGAAATGCTTAAAATCATATTAGCACGGTTGGAATATGTAAAAACAATTTGGAAATGTCTGAATCTATATATCTTTTCTGTGGAACAATGGCATATTAGAGAGAATGGTGTTATACATACAAAATGCTTTATATGGTGAGATGGTTAGATTTAAAAGGTTCGGTGTTCGAACACTTCCAGTAGATACAGACAATATAATCAGACAAAATCTGAAACGCAAAAAATCTAAAATTTTTGTAGGGTTTCCCGAATACTAGTTGTAATGAAATGATTATTAAACCACTAAAACTTTAACAATATTTTGAATATAGTTGCTGAGATTTATAAATTATTAATAACATTCCATAGCATTTAAAATAATGACAACTTACAGTTTTTACATTAAGTTACGTTTTGATATTTTTTATTTATCTACAAAGCATGATCAATTTAATTAAGTCACTTTCATTATAAATTTATTTATTATTTAAATACGAATTTACGATAAGTTTAATTTCGAAGAAAAGTTTTATTTTATTGTTTACATGACCTGTATTTGTCTGTATTTTTACATAAGAAAAATATTATTCATCGAATGTCTTTAAAGTTAACAAGATCAGAAAAATGCTGAATATTTAAAAAGAAAAACAAACAAAAAACTCGAAAAAATATACAGAAAGAAACCAATTCTTGTATATTCTGGCCGTAAAAAGGGCTCAGTAATTTGTTGTGAAGATTCTGTAAAAACAAATGAAAAACATGATGTTATATACAAATCTGAAGAAAAATTGTGATTTTCATCTATAGAGCATTGATTCCTAGAAACATAATGTTCAAATCTCCATAATACAATGTATTTGATGTGTCGCAAATAATGGTAGACTATACATTTTTTTCTCGAAATCAGGACAATCTCGATGACAGTCTTGATGTTAGACTCATCAATTGACTCATCAATTGGCGATGACAGTCTTAATTTGGCCATTTGCTTAGAATATTATAATATTTTTTTTTCAAATCCAAATTTAGTAATTTAGAGATGGCGTTCACTAACGACTAACAAGATGTACGGTCACTGAAAATCAGGAAAACTGATAAATATTTATTACATGACCGCTGTATTGAATTTTAAAATTCTGAGTTCCGACCAGTGTTTAGAAACCCAAAAAGCTTAAGAATATTCCACTATATGGTTGTGAATGATTTCATTTCACAAATGATTTTTTTGTTAAAAATTAGGTACCTACTTTTATAATTATTTACTTATAATAGGTGAGAAAAATGGCGACTTTCACCGTTGAATTTTCCGAATTAACTTTCAATATTAGTAATGCTTTACATCTGTCGACACAACAAAAGGAGTTAATTTAACTCTCCTACGGTTGTTTTCAACAAAAAACTGTGAACATAATTCCGTAAATGTTTAGTTGCTTGTTAACCTCTAAAGAGGGCATCAAATTGGATGCCGAAACGTAGGGAAAATTAATAAACATTTTAATTAATGGAACCGTAAAGGCCGATTATTTTTCTCACCTATTTTAATTAACCACGGTTCAACACAGTATCATATTTATACTAATTTACTTATAATATCATAAATTAATAAGAAGTGAAATATATAAAACACTAACTTTTAAGGGCAAAAAACCAGATTTGAACAGTCCGGACATAACATTACTTTTTTCTTTTTTTAGGTATCCTAATGAATAAATAATTAAAGACACTAGAAATCGACGCATAAGTCAAAATGAAAATGCCTAACGATAAAAATCTGTTTTAGCTCGCCGAGCGAAATATCGAGTTGGAGGGTACCCGTGCGCGCGTTCGAGTTCTCGAGCGCCTCCAACAACGGCCCGCGACCGAGGATGACCCGGATGAAGACGGGGACCATCCGCGTTGCGAGCAGAATGGCCTGGAGCCGGGTAGCAGTACGGAATCGGCCCGAGATCATCATCAAAATGCCGTCGAGGTGAAACCATCCCCTCGGCGACGACCTAGTCGAATCCCCCTGCTGGGCGTTGCGAAGCCCGCGGCCCCGAAACCACCCGGGACGACGAACCATCGACGGAACGACAGCCGCGACTCCCTCAAGTCCTTGACGAATTCCAGGCACAGTTCCGTGACGACGTCGACGCAGAGGGACGGCAGCTTGGTGGGTCGGGATCGAGGCTCCTCCGGGTCCAAGATCGGGACCAGGGACTCCAGCCGGGAGTCGCTGAACAAGAGCCTCCCAAAGAGCAACGGGGCAGCCAGCAACCGGGGCTCCGGTCGGGATTCGATCAGCAACAATAGATCGTTACCGCGCAGCGTCGGTCGGGACTCGCTCAGCAAATCCTCCTCGTTGTCGCGCGTCCGCGATTCCCTCGAGTCCAGCAACCTGGGCAGCTCCTCACCCGGGGGTCCTCCGAGGAGGCCGCCGGCGCCGGCCAGGCGCTCCCAAAGTCAGGCGAGAACCTCCTCCGTCGATTCCGACAACGGCAAGGTACGAAATGTAAAGACATTTTTTACCCAATGGCTCAAGTTGTCACCGCCGAACGGTCCTTTCTAAGTGTCCGGCCTGACTCCTAGGGATAGTCGCTTCGAACACCCGACTGATCCTTGCAAGTCCGGATCCCATTCGGACTATACGAAAGAACTCACATCCTGCACGTACACCGACGACAGGCGTCTAGTTTGAACAGAGAAAATTATTTTATAGTAATCAAAAACATTCTGAATTAAAGAAATTCCTTCATTATTTACTTAGCATTAACAGATAACTTTGTTTCATATTCTTGTTTTCATTTTTTCGAACAATAAGACTATCACTGATATTAATTTGTTCTCAACCAACTTGATGTTAAGTCAATTTACTGGTATTGCGCACTGTTTGACGCACAAAATTAGAAATAAACAAATCATATTCTTTGATTGGATCTGAAAAAATAGATCAAACTAAAATAACTCTTCAAAAGTCAATAATGTAGATTCCTGCATAGAGTACTCTAATTGTTTTACGTGTTTGGTCAGACTTTGATGAGTAGTTTTACTGATGTGTAGTTTCTTTAACTAAATGTGTTTTACGAAAGTTTTATTGTTCTATTTATATCATGTTTCGGATATTACTTATTTAATTTGGAATTTCATTAATTCAGAATCATCATATTTCAAATACTGAGGAAAATATCATAAACGTTTCAGCATTGTTTAATGGTCGAAATAATTTATGATATTTGGATTCGAAAAAGTATCAATGCCTGATTTTTTCTACAATTTTAATTTTGTCGATAATTGAAAATCGCAAACTGACAACCAAAGCATAATTCGCAATTAGCTTTCTAGTTTGGAATTTTAAATGATGTCAGTCGAGGTTGTCGCTTGGAATGATATATGGCACGTCATTGCAAAGTCAAATCTTGAACCGTCGCCGTGACGTTAAGAATATCAATCGTACGAATATTTTAATGCAATTTGAAAAGCTATTGAATGTTCATACGAGATCGATGTAAGATTTTGAGTTTTCATTACGACAAAAAAAAGACACTTAATTCTCTACTTAAAAATAATTTTCTCTTTTTCACTCAAGCGTCTACGTTTCCATTCAGTTTTGTTTCCTCTTCTGTTTTTTTCATGTCGTTTTTCTTTAGTTGATGTTGTACATTAGTGATTAATGTTTCGGTTTTACAACAAGCGTATAGTTTTCCAGCGGAACTATTTTTATTTACGTTTAGTTTTTTTTACGAATCACGTGCGACGTATAAACTTTCAAAATTTTTATTTTGATAATATGATTTATGTTTATCAAAAAAGTGACTGTGATGAAACTTCTCGTTAGAGATATTTTTGTTAATAAGCAATTAATTTTTTTTAAGCCGTGGGTAGAATACGTGGTCACTTTTTGTATTTATACCAGGTAAATAACGACCGATGAGAAAATTAATCGTCAACTACGCGCGTTCATACTGTTTATGTTGATCATTTCAGTTGATTCTTAGTTTAGTAGAACGCGTCTTATCGAAATAAAGTTGTGTTAATTATGCGTCTTTTTAACATTCGTCACCTGCGACTTTCATCTTCTCAATTTTTGTTTTCATCTTCAACAAATTTATTTCTATATTTTTTGCACTTGCAAACCTATTGCCCCGACCACGCAAAGTTGATATTAAGACGAAGCGAAAAAGACCAACAAATACTGTCTACTAGTTTGTGTTCGATACCATAAGAAATGAGCATCATGGTAATACCGCAATTACGTCCACTGCTACCGAAAGAAAAAGTCTGATCTGGAGCGCAGGCGAGCGTGCGTTCGAGCCCGTCCCGGCTGCCCGAAAACGAAAATGGCCCCATTTTCGCGCGTTCTTCGTCGGTCTCTCGTAAGTTATGCTTCTTTTATTATCATTTGCTTCGAAGCTTTTCTTGGATGTGGTGCGAGCCGTGAGATGATGATGGCCTACTTGGGAGTAGTTATGCACCCCTGCATATTTTTGGTAAATCCTGTAGTTTTTTGGACATTCCTCGTTTTTTTGGACACCCACGTAATTTCTCCGTTTGGTTATTATTTTTGTTGTTTTACCCTGTAGTTGATGTAAAAATGTTGCGTTCTTAATACTTTTAATGGGTGTGATATGCACTACTTTTGAAGGTCACTTTTGTGCATTTTCATTTCTGTATTCAACATGTTCCTACGATGACAAAGTTGGAACTACTAGTGGCTGGCCTGTTTTTCAATGTGATTAGGCCGATGTTTTATTTATTGTACATCAGTATATATTAGAGAAACCTCAGTGGTTCCTCCTTTGTCCCCAGGGTGACTTGACGATCTGTAAAATTTGAAAAAATAGAGAATCAACAAACATTTTATTTTGTATATAATTATTAAATTGAAAGAGCAAGATGAATGTTTGAATGTTTTTGAAAAAAAAAATTTTCATTGACAAATTTTTTGCATATTCGAGGTTCGAGGCCATTTTGTTTTTATCGGTAAGTTTTAGAAATACAATTTTTTCTATGATTAAAAATACTTAATGAAACGTCTCGTAAATTAGAATAGATAAATATATTAAAATTAATTTCATTTTCAAACAAATATGATTTAAAATAAGGAAATGAATGCGCATCGATAGCATTTTAACATTGAAACTTAAAAAAGGAATCATCTTGTAGTCTAAAAGTACAATTTTTTTTCTGAAAGAATCCCAGAAATATTTTTATTTTAATTCGCAGTAAAGTGTTTAAGTATACCCACGCAAACTTTGAGTGTGGTCATTTTTGTATGCAAAAGATATAGTAGAATCATAAACCTTAAAGTTTTACGCAGCATGTAGGGTTTGTTAATGTAGTTTCCAAGTTGAATGTAATTCTGGATGTGTCACAACGTTGAGTAAATAATGTGGAAAGTCGTTCAGTTGATTTTAAGGAAACATGCTTTATTTTTAACTCATAATTGTTTTTTTTTCTAGATTTGTTGCCAATCTATGATATGAGAAAAAATTATTGCTGAATGTAATACAATACAACAATATTTCTCACGCAATTATACAATTCTGTTATTGATGACTTTGACACTTATTAAAAATGTAAACAAATAAAATTGTTTCATATATAAAAACTATAAATTTATACGAACAGAAAATATAACCGGGTCATTCTCTCAAAAAGAACAAATTCAAAATTGAGATACAGTTACAAAAAATGAATTAAAAGCACTGATACTAGTGGTTTTATGTCATGAGGAGGACCTAAATAATGTTGTAAAATGCGTTGTTGCAATCTTTATGAACACTATTTTTTACACTATTGTGCTGTTCTAAAATAAACTGATACTATTATTACAAAAATACATTTCATAAACAAATATTCCTATTTATTTTTTCATATAACCTTATTGAATACTGACAAATACTATCACATGGCCGTTATAATGATTATTAATATTAAATAATTCTTAGAAAAATTAACATGAACGAGGCATTTGTTATTTACGAGAGAATCACCCAATCAGATCATTATATTAATGAAATTATAAGGATTTGCAATATAAAAAAGTACATTTGTAATATAAAATGAAAAAACGAATCAAAGTTTATAGAATTTCCCATGCTTTACTTCTTACATGTAATAGAAAATTTGCATCTGATTTTCATTGTACAGTATACTGTTACAAATTTTAAATTACAAACATCAATGAAAGAATTCTGGGCAATGCACGTAATATTACTTAAAAATATAAACATTACAAAACTATCATTGCATTTTGATTTATCCTACATTAAAAAGTGGAAGAAGAAATAAGAATCGAGGCATATTCAGAGCATTGTTTAGGCGAAACTATTTATGCTGTGAAAACATGTTAAAATATTACACAATTTCTTATTATAGCATTGTTGAAATCTATGACAACCAATTGTATTTACGTCGAATATACATTAATAATATAAATATTCCATTTTATACAAAGTGGTAAAAAGTTTAAATTCCCTTTAGTCTTGAAAAGTAATTGGCAATAAATACTAAAAAATAATATATCATTTTTTTCATAAAATACTTCACATATTCTGTGTCACGGAAGTCACGAATTCGAATGACTCATGTTGTTTTAATCCACTTCTATTCTTAAAAATACTGCCCTTGATGAATGTAGAGATCTGTTGTTGTTTTGACATCAAAAGGGGTTAAGAATGTTTACATATATGAGGAATTCTCTGAAACCTTTATTATTTTATTTAAGAAAAAACATAAAAATAAAGATTAATACAATGCATTATGTTTGATTGGTAAATAATTTTGTTTACCTACCCCGGGTAGTTATAAAATACATTAGAAACAAGTATCCGGTTTTGTTTTTCAATGGTTTACGTTATAATACAATTTTCGATCAATTTCATTTTTAATGATAAATGATTCTCTAATTATCGGAAAATTATTTTGAATTTTAGTGTGCAAAACAATTTATTTATTTTGTTTAATAAATTTTTTGATATATTTTTTAGAAAAGTGTGTATAACCTATTTCATTTGATTTAGTTTAATATTTTTTCTTTTTTTTAATACTCCCAGAAAAAAAGCAGAATACCTAACGAATAGTTTATTGACAGTCATTAAAAAATGATGATTATTTAATCCGTGATTCGCAACGACGCTCTTTGCATCAATATTAACGCAATTCTAAACAAGGCAGACTTCTGCCAAAATGGGTTTTGTTTCTTATACAGTGAAAAATGCATTCTCGTAAAACAATATTGAATTAAAAAATAAATATTTAAAAAATATTTTGTTTAAAGGCGAATAAATAAAACAGAATTTCTAAAAAACTAAGTTACGCTGACTTCCAAGTGTTTTTATTGTTTCTTCAAGAGGCTTATGTCTGATTAGCATATTTTTACAAACTTTTGTCATTGTAGAAGCGCTATATAAGTTTTATTATAATTGAAATTTAATAAAAAATAACTTACAAAATTAATGTTCAATGTGTACCGAATGACATATTTGAAAAATTCCATTTTTAAGGATATTTTCATTGTGATATTGGGTACAGAACACATTGAAAAGTATCGTTAAATGTGGTTTTTAGTTACTTTTAAGTATTAGCATAGGTAAACGTTGATAAATTGGCCTGCACTTGGAATATTAAAACTTCGAGAGAATTCCTCATATGCATACCACATAAAATTAACCCATTACGATTTTACTGTTTCAAAATATAACTTTTGTAGAAAAATGTATTAAAAGTAATAGTTAAATACAAAAATTGATTGTGGAATAAAAATATGTTACAAATTACTTTATACCCTAGATTATTCATTTGCACTGAATATTAATAAAAATATATTAGTTTTTTCATGTTTATTTAAAAAAAGTACGTACCACGTATCATTTTCATCAGTTTTGTGGAGTTTCAATAAAATTATCTCGGCACATAAAAAGAGACTTAATCCTTACAATTACGAATGTAAGAAACCATTCAATTAAAATTCTATAGGTTAAACTTTTGTAAAATCGAAAAGTATCCTGATTGTATATTTAAAATAGGTTACAGACGCGGCACGGCAATATTCAGTAAAATTTATGTATAATAAGCAGAATCATTACCCTGGTAGAAATTTGTTTAACATTTGTTTAACACGGTAAATAAGAATATTATACAAGAATTGTACAAAAAATGTTTTTATTTCTACCACGGTACTTTTTACCTTTTCGTAACTGCTATTTACAATAATTGTCCCACATAAATTATAACAATTTGTTTTATTGCCGAAATTAGTGCATTAATTATAAATATTAATTTAATGTGAATCTTTCAGAAAGAATTATGTACATTTAGACTTTTACAGAGTTAATTAATTATCCATACTCTCTAAAACACTTTTACGAGATGATTTTCAGGGAGTATAGTTCCGGTACAAACAAAACTTACCAAATATGTGAAAATGCACAAAAAAGAGTTTTTTATTTATGTTTGATTGCTTTACGTATTTTGCTTTATTGTACATGTATTTAGAAAATGTTAAATTATATATTCAATGAAAATTGAACCTAAATGTCGCAACATATTACATCTGGATTGATTTTTAATTCCTCGTGTGAAAAACTATGTGTTACATCATTAGGATTTAAAAGAATGGCCTAAACACATTTTTAGCGATTATGAAAACTTTTAATGAATCAACTTTAACGTGATGTGTATTCTACAGATTTTGATGAGAATACACAATAATAACTAGTCAAATATCGCTAAAAAGTAATTAGGCAGTTCCTTAATAGAAAATAGTTCTGTGTATTGATTCCGACAATTTCCACATCCCTTGTTGAATTTCATTGTTACACGTGAAACAACCGTAGATATTGTAGAACCAGCTTTATGATAAATTTGCACATTCGCCTACGTTTGAAATCTCGCATGTTTAGAACTCCTACCCTTCAAAAATCCGCCGCATTAAATATGCACGTCGGTTATATTTTGTAAGTTATAGGCAATTGTTTGTTTGTTATTATTTAAAGACTATTACACATTATGTAGTTATTTCGAAAGATTTAAAGAATTTCTATATATTTCATTAATACTGAGATGCACGCGATAATGCTTCGCACATTTTGATATTTTACATTTTGAAAGTTTGATTTTGTACATTTTGAGAAAATCCTATTATTACTAAAATACACTGGAATTGTTAACTCATTGTTATTCGCATAAAGCATTCAAATATGTATGACGATGCTGCATTCGATTTTTGACATTCCTTTTTGAAATATCTCAATTTTACAAGTCATTATTAGAAAAAACGTAAGAATTAAAATATAATACGTTTCGTAACAAATTTTTGTTTTATAAACGGTATAAAACTAAAGCACGTAGAATTAATGTTTCTTTCTTACCTAATTTCAGTGTATTATTAGACAAATAATTTCGCTTTTCAATTTTGCATTATGGTCTTCCGCACATTACCTTTTTTAGTTGCTCTATGATTTGCTATTTTCAATTAAGTTTTGCAAGAGAACGTGCCTGAATAATGATCGTATTTTAAGTCATTCCAAATTAATTTGTGCAGCAGTTATTTAATTAAATATAATTGAATTTTGATAATTCAATTTGAGTTTATTTATTGAAGAGTGTTTATTCATACATTTACTTGTTGCTAGGCAGTAATGTGAACTCTATGTTCGAATTTTGATTGGA
Organism: Trichopria drosophilae; assembly: GCA_030407085.1. Taxonomy (NCBI): domain Eukaryota; kingdom Metazoa; phylum Arthropoda; class Insecta; order Hymenoptera; family Diapriidae; genus Trichopria; species Trichopria drosophilae. The sequence goes on from CM059583.1 coordinate 55,988,541, forward strand.
ATGGTATTCTAGGTTAATTTCAGATATCGGATAATCTGATGTATTTTTATTTGGCTTGAGAGAATTTATAAACATTAAATTGTATAAAAATAATTAGAATGTTATGGTTAAGTTCGTAAATGAAGCTATGTTATATTTGTTTTGTATTTTTTTCCCATTTACAAATATATTTTAATAATTAGCGTAATAATTAACAGAACAACGTCCTCATTTACGCAAATAACAGTTTAATTAAAAGAGTTTAAAATACAAAATTGTGAAAGGTAATTGATCTAGGGTAGTATTATATTTAAATAATGCATAACTCTTACAAATATTTCTGTTATTAATTTACTTTACTACTTGTACTAATTAAAACCTCCTACTTGAAGTGAGGTGATAGAATTTCTAAATTGAACTATGCAATATATTAAATTAACTTTGAATACCATTCCAACGACAAGAAATTGGTGGTGATAATTAGCGTTTATTGCTGGTATACCTGTAACTGTTTGCTAGAAAATTGTTTATGCTTTCTTTATTGGTGGGCTCACGGAATAAATTCATCGATTTTTCTGTAGAATGTCTTGCATATTACAGGAGCTCATTTAAAAACCATAAAATGTTAATAGCTTGTTCATAAAATGTTAGCATTTTGTAATTATTAGTGTTTTTATTATTACTTTCATATTAGGTGTTATTATTGTGGTATTTTGAAAACCGGCCAATGAATAAAGAAATGTAAAAATATTCATGACTACCTATATAATATCAGAACAATGTTTAATATTGATGAATACATTCTGTTGTACGTGATTATACTTCTTATACTAATGCATCTGTTCAAGTACAAAATATTTTTTACTGGGTGCAATTTAATTTCATTTGGATATAAACCAGTTAAAGCATGGTTCATAAACACATCTGGCAATATTTTTATTTGTTATGATGTTTTCATGTAAAAATTTGGTGGCGACTTTGATGAAGAGTATATAAGGTTGTCACAATAACGTTTAATATAATGACGACATAAATTAATTTTGTATAATTTTATACGAAATTGTAGTCGACATAATGTACTAAACCAATGTCAATTTATTCACTTCAAACTGCCATATCCGAGAGAAAAGTTCTTTTATTTTTAAATTTTTTCAAATGTTTACCGAGGCTCGTGACAATTTTAGAAAATAATTATCATATTTTTGGTACAGCTTTTAGAGAAGTAAAAAACATTGCCAAAAAGTGTATGGAGTGACGAAGTCTGATGCTGGATATATTCCCTATTTACTGTGATCGTGAATACCAAAATGTTCGGGGATTACTTTTTTTAACCACTTCACCCGTGTGTAATTTGCTTCGGACTGGCAAGGAAGACTTAAATAATGTCAAGATTCTCGATTATTAAAACCAGTGACAAATTTTTATTTGTCGAAATTAGGTAGTTTCGAGTTGGGGGAACGCGAATATAATGCCAAGAACGCATTAGTTGGAGGTTTTTAAGATGTTTTAGAACATAAAATATTAACAACTTTTCATTACTTTTCTGTGAATGGCGTCACCGATTTGGAAATTGTGAGACAACCGCTGTTTTTTCTTTATAAATAGATATTTATGCAATCTTCAGCTTAAATATGTAATTATTATATTATAATAAAAGTAAATATTAAATAATAAAATGTAATATTTTATGAGCACTCAGGAATCCATAATAGTAAATATAAAAAAGATTAATGAAAATAATTGTTAATATTTAGTCTTCGAAGTTATTTTATAGTTCGCTCGGATAAAAGTGATTTCTATAAATTTATACATAAAATTATAGAGTAGGCGAACAATTATATACAAATATAACAAATTTAATACAATTCATTAAGAATTTTGTTTGGATATAAAACTATATATGACCACCAACCACAACCATACCACCAACAGTTGTTCATCATTTTATTACTTTATTACCAATATTCACAGTTAGACAATTTGTTACTACTTTGAATATCACCAATTTATACATTATTTTAATTTGATACAAAAGTACATTATTTTTATGGACACGTATAACATAGAAATTACTTTCTTAAATTCAAGATTATATCAATATTTTTTCATAGAATAAATAATTTTTTCTTAGAAAAAATGAAGAACACAACATAACAACTACGAAAACATTAACACGATTCCCAGAAAATTATTGAAATGTTTTGATTTTCAACGTCCTAATTATCCTTGAAAATCTTAAAATACTCAATTCTTAGCATGATATTCGTGTTTTCTCAATTCGACAATATGATAATGTCCTTTCTCGATAGACAAAAATTAATCACAGATTTTAATAATCGAATCAAATTTTTGAAATTTTAGTCATTCTTGCGAGATTGGAACAGGTTACGATTTACTTAAAAAAGGTGTCGTGTGAAGTGGTTAAATATAAATTTTGATTTTATCATTTTATTTTGAATATATAATACAGAAAATGTGTGCGCCTGAACTTCCGAACGATCCGCGAACGACTTTCTGATCATTTACAGATGAATCCATAATCAAATAAGTTACTAAGATGATCTTTAAGTCTGGACCAAGTATAAATGATAAATTTAAGCCTTCTGCAGTCGTAAATGGTACATTTACTATTTTTTAAACCTATTAAGTCGGTTTTGAATATTCGTTCATTGAACGTTCAGTTTTTCTGGTATATGAAAATGTAGCATCTTGTTTTCAATGTTTAAAATTACCTGAAAATCTAACATATAGCTTTATTTCTATTTTCTACTTTTATTTTTGGTAATGGAATTTTTATATTTTATTGATGAGTTTTATCACTTTTTCCTCCCTTTGAATGATACTTTCATCAATCTTGTAACGTAATAATCAATATTTACATCAAGTTACGGTAGTTCATTTTGTTACGAAAATATGTTACCGACTTATAATAAGTAAATGTTTGATAAAGTAAGAATAAAACAATATTTATATACACGAAACAAGTAAAAAATAGATCACGTTAAAAACAATGTTATTTCTCTGAGCAATAATTTTACTTTCATACATGGAACAATATAATTAGGCAATTCTACCCAGAACTTATGTAAAATTGATCGAAAAAGTATTTTTAATAAAAATAATTAAAAGAACAATACTAATTTTCTGCAGCTTATTTGGAATTTATCTTTTAAATGCTTGATTAATACCAGTGATGTATTAAAATTTTATTCAAGTAAAGAAATTAAGATCATTTTAATATTTAATATAACTGGTGTCAATTTTCTTGCGACTGCTGTTATAGAATATCTAGCCTAGTTTTTGGTTAATCTGTGATTAAATATCGTTTAAAAACTTATTACTTAAGGGCTAGAATAATATTTATATTCTTCAGTAAATTTTGCTTTTAAATGAGACTCGGTAAATTTTACTTAACTAAGTTTGGCAAATTATTCTACTCATGATTTTTTTTTCGTGTAATTGAAGTCTTGACGAGAATTTCGATCTGGATTTGGCAATCTTATGTCTCGACACCTTGAAGGCAAGACCTAATTTTCATCTTGACCCACGTCTTGAAATCGAGACGAGATTTCGTCGATATCGATTATTTTTTTTCGCCCCGTGCGTATATCTTGGCTGTCCTAAATATTATTTTTCTATACAAAAAGAAAAACAATTATTATAGTAAACAGTGTCTAACAAGGAATTTTTTAAATATTTTTCAACAATTTGGGAAACGTTAAAAATAATATTAATTTTATATTCAGTTATTTTGGTATTTAATTCTACGATTGATTGAAACCCTCAAGTGAACAAATATTGAATATTTTGAGTAAAAATGTCTAGATATGTGTTATCCTTTCTCTCTTCAATAACATCGTCACTCAATACTGCAGGGTATACGAACAATAAATATAACACATTAAAACGAAATGAATTACAATTTTTTTACCATAAAAATTTTGTTCTTTGAGTGGTATTAAACAAATAAAATAAAAATATTACCATATGATATTTTGAATTGTAATTGTTCTAGTTTTGTCTCAATGTGGTAAGTAATAAATGCCATTTTATAATGGTACTTATAAAATAAAAATAAAAGTTTTGATGCGTTTATACTTACTGTAATAAAATAATATTAAAGAAGTATTATTTTTACAGTCACTTTATATAATGACTGTCCAATTTTAGATATCAGTTGGATTATTACGGTAGAAAATGAATATTACGTTTTACATTTTCTCCTTAATAATTGTTATCAGATTTCATTGGCCGGTTCTTCTGAATTTATTGCAATCCATTAGTACATGTACAGTAAAGTTATGAAATTAAAAGTACTTTTCAATATTAAAATATTGTAATTTGAGGATAATTTTATTTTATCATATATCTGAGTAATTAGTGAAATCGTAATCATTTTATTAAAAAATTACAACGCTAATAAAGTAATCAATACTTTATAAAATTTTATTTAAAATTACAAGTAATATTTACATATTACATGCTCAGCATGAATGAAAATAGCACGAAGGTTGTTACGATTTGTACTTGATTAAATTAAAGAAAGTTTTAAACCATCAGATGATGGCAGAAAGACGCATACTCACGATATTTGATGTTCCAGGGATTTTCGGATCCTCCAAGTTCCTGGTGCTCCTCAAAGGACAGTTTCCATCATAGCGACTCATCCATCTATCCTGATTCGCTGAATCAAGAAACATCTTCAATAACAGGTTCGACACGAGTAGAGTTTATCATTGGTTCCCCAACAAAACAATTTTCCACCGGTGCTGCAGTATGGACTCCAAGATTTTTTGACAGCATCGATTCAACCGAAATGTTGGCGGAAAGCTTTTTAACTGACGAATACCCTCCGAGGCAGGGCGAAGCCTTAGCCGAATATGATTCCCTGGAAGGTTTCAATCCAATTTCGAGTATTGGTTCTAAATAACCCTAGGAGCAAATATGTATCAAAATCTACGACACTCCGATGTCATAAAATGTACGTCGAAAGTTCTCAAATGAAATTTATGAGTTATGAATATCGTTTCATTAAAAATGACGAATCTTAACTTTCTTTTCAGTTTTTGATTACATAGTATAGACAGCAATATTTAATAATAATCAAATTACACTGCCGATGGTAAACATTTCAATTTTCTATACTAGTTGTCAGGGCGAATAAAGCTCTTAAGACATGATTTTATAATCGCGCAAATGTTTGAGAACTTACGACTGAAATGCTGTCCATGATTAACGAATTTTAGAAAAGATGTAAACATTCCTGCTCAGTTGTGCCTCAAAGTTCGAAACGATGATCGACAACCTTTGTAAAATGTAAACACTTTCTAAGCGTGCAAGTGCTAATTATGAAGACCCTCAGGTACTCTTGAGACGAGAAAAGACTGGTACGAATTTTCTTGAAAATCGCAATATCTTTCATCATTACAAGGTGTAATGCTCTTTTCCTCGTTAAACGATGTTTTTTTTATAAATTAACTAGTCTGGAACTTGTTGATTACTTCAGTTTTTCCTTGTCACTTACAGACAAAAAAAAATGTTGGCATGTGTAACACTTCATTTTGTGTTAATTAAACAGTTGGTCAAGAATGAGTTTGCCTGGCAAACTTCCCATTACTTGGTACACTACCTTTATAAAACACGTGTTCATATTTACAGAAGTGAACCCTATAAAAAAAACACTGTGTACATTTTTAGTATTTGACAATTGCTTTCAGCGATATTTCAGATCGCCTCTGTATTTTTTTTTAACGAGCCATTGCAAGTAAAACGTGACGTAATTCTTTTCTTTTCTCATCTCATGATTAATCATTTTGTTTGAAAAGCGAGGTTTAATTCTCTTGTTACTGAATTATTCAAATCACTCATTCCGCAATGCAGCATTTAAATTCATTTAGCGTCAAATAAGTTTTAACCATTTCCAACCGAAAAATTGTTAACTGTGTTTGTAATCTTCTGCGATCGCCTTTGTTTGTATTAAAAATTTGATTTTGAAGCGTTATGATATGCGTTTGAATATACACCTCGCGACTGCAGTCATTAATTTGTAAATTAGCGACGATAGTTAGACTACAGCACATCTTTTTGCACGTTCTCGATTATAAATCGGTATTTTATTTCTTATGTGATCTCACTTGTTTAAAAAATGAGTTTAGCGAAGATATCAGCATAGATTTTGTTAGTGCTGTGTAAAATATATGATAATTTTAACTGAATCTTTAGTTACTCTCTAACATATTACTTTATACCGACAGGTTTCAGCGAATGATTCTAAAGATCACTTAAGATTATCAACTATTTGTAGCAGTGCAATGATAAGGCATAAAAAAACTTTTTTCGTTACTTTTCTGAATAAACGCGATGCCAAAGTTCAGTAACAGTTCTAAAGGTTTTTTAAAGGTTACACTTATGATGGAAGCGACTTGGATAGGAAGAAACTTTAAGACAATATGCTTTTCTGTCCCTTGAATCAACCAATCTGCTTAAACACTTCTTTAGTTCGATAGAAGTGAATGTTGAAGACGATAACTCATTGCGCAAATAATCACTTGGCGTGATTTTAGACATAACATTCGCGTAAATGTGATTAACATTTTTCAATCGTTGTATGGAAAGTACTTTATTTGAATTTCTCAATTTTTTATCACACATCGTCGTTATTTTACTCATTAAATAAATATCTTTCCATATATGTTTGATAAATAGTGGAAGTTTTGCTTTGTAGCCTGATTTATAAGTTAGACAAGTTTAAAATTGTCTAGTACCTTGTCGCATATGATCTGATTTTCATTAATTTCTTGAAAAACTTGTCTAATTTGTAAATTTATTGGAACCGTCAGTTTACTTGTAAATGCACTCGCACGTGTCATTTATTGTTTCCTCTTATTCTTTGTTATTATTTCCACAGGATTAAATGTTTTTTTCGCGATCAGAGAATGTTAATGTTAAAAAATGTGCAGATTGAGACTAGTAAACTCACGGAACCGAGGCTCCTATTTTTATACACTAAAAAACGGCAAACATCCTTACTATACAAGAGTAAGGAATAAACAAAGTCATGCGATAGAACGCCGTAGGATGAAAATGTCTTACGTCTCATCGATGCTCATTGTATACTTTCTTTGTATACTTTCTATCTATTTGCGTAAGAACGTAACCCTATGCAGTAGGCGTGTAGTTATATTGATGCATATTCGTGATGGACTTGTAAATATAACGTAAAACGCTGTACGAATGTTTATTTAATTAGCTTAAAAACGTGTAAATATTATAACGTAATAAAGGAGCGATAACGTGATAAAGTTATAATAATTATAATAAAGTAAACTATTATAAGAAATGTCATTTTATTTTCCCCTTTCTTCCAAGGTATTTTGTTTCTATGATTTTTACAATACGGACAAATCCACCGAACTTTTAACTTTTCTGTGATTCAGTGATATACGGAAATAAATATGTTCACTATTAAAATATATTTAATGTGTGTTGATATTTCGTTTTAAACACATTTAAATAATATATTTGGACGATATCGAGTCAATTAATAAACACAGACACTTGCTGCAGAATTGAAAACCGAAAAATTTAACTTGTGATTCTTAGAAATTATTTAAAACTATGCTATGCTACATCTATGCCATGCTAGATATTTTATTTTCTCAAAATACAAAATGTGGTCAAGTAAATACACTAAGTAATAGTCACAGTCTGATCAATGTGCTTGCTTGTGATAAAAAACTACAGGGATTTAAAACTGCGTGATAAGTTTGGTAGAAATATAAAATTAATTTAGATTATCTATTATAATTTTCATGCCATATTATTAATTGTTTTAACTCAGAGTCTAATTTGTTACTAACATAAAAACGAACGAATTACGATGTCACTCATTTATGTGCCCCTTTTAAAAATGATTCTATACAGGTTTAATCATTTTCACTTTAAACGTGATTATTTTCAAAATTGCTTTTTTTACTGTGGCACACTTAAAATAAACAATATTTTTAATTATTCCTTTCTGTGATTGTTCTCCAATTTCATACACTATCAAAAAATTATGACAGCATCTTTCGATTTTGCAAATTGGTGAGCACCACTTTTTCCGGATGGCTTTACTTCAACGGATCTTCGTTATACGATTTGCAAAGGGGTTTAAATACATTTCAGTATACTGTTTACTAGTAGTAAACATTGAAATGTATAGAACCTTTTTTGTAGAAAATTCAATTCTCTACCTTTTTTGTCTACCATTTTCAAATAAAAAATTCCTGAACTTCTCGAGAATTTTTTTCGAAATTTTTCTCGACAAGACTTTAGGAGAAAATGTTACGGAAGAAAAACTTCTTGCAATTAATCAAAGAATGCCCGAAAATTTTTTTAGAATGTTTTGACGACTTTTTTGATTTGTCAAAATTTTGGGATTTTGAAAAATGAAAAAAGTGTTTAAAAAATTCTGAAAAAAATTCAGCGTATTCTTTGAATAATTGTAAGAACTTTTTGTTCTGTAACATTTTTTCCTAAAGTCGATCGTCTTTGAATAAAAAATTCCTGAATTTTTCGCTAATTTTTTTGTGTTTGGGCCGCCATTTTGGATGCTTTTACCTTTATTTTCAAAATGGACATAGGCATATCTTAAAGTTTAAGTCTCGAGGACACGATTTCTTTACCGTTTAGAGGAATTCTGAAACAATTTCAATGTGAAAAGACGAAATGAAAAAAAAATTCATTTGAAAAATGCATGATTTTTTTGAAAAAATCGAATATAGTTTTTCACGGTTGCATTTTCTGAAAAATGTAATAACAGATTTTGAAAGTTCAGTTAATTTTACGTCAGATATGTCTTCTTTCAAATTTTTTAGAGCCTTTTTTCACACTAAATACAACCGTTGAAAATTGTAGTGAAAAAACGTCCATTCAGGACTTAATGGGTTAAATAACGGCCAAGATATGGCCGAGCGCCAAATTTTATTGCGATATTCGTTATCAGCAGCCCAAAATACATAGAAAACATCTGGCACATTTCATTTTTGGGGTGAGGCAGTTCTTGAAATACAGTTCTCAAAAACATAAAGATACATACAAAAATGTCTTTGTATCAGACCATCGTACGAGTTAATGTCATCGAGATCATGCAAAAATCCACAAGTGATGGAGTTGAATGTGGGCGAATTCGGTTTCAGCGACCTCAAAAAATGTAAAGAACACGTGGTATGACTTCCAGTTGAGAATTTTTCTTTTATTTCAATATTTTGGGGTCGATTTGTAGATTTTTTGAGGTTATATAAAAATATGTCATATGGTTAATTGAACTCTGAACCGGATTGACTAACTATAATAATTTTTAGCACTACGCATGAGTGCTATTGTCTTTCTATTTCCTATCATATACAGTATAGTTCAGTACAGTACATTCCAGTAGAGTCCAATATTCTCCGGTGGTCTCCAGTACAGTCAAGTCTAGTAATGCCCAGTTGACAGTTCCATTTACTCCAGACAATTCTGGAAGTAACTACACAGCACAAGCTGTCGAGACCTATTATACGTGTGATCAACTTCGGATTCGGGTTCAGCGGCCCAAAGAACTAACAGGAAATATGGTATGGCATTGAGGTTAGAATTTACCATTATTTTAGCGTTTTGGGGTGGATTTTTAGGATATTTTTAGGATTTTTAGGATAGGTTATGTCAAAAGACTCATCTGATGAGATCGAATAGACTTCGAATTCAATTTCAGCGGCCCCAAAAACGTAACGGAAACACAGTTTGCCTACCAGAACAGAATTTTTCTTTATTTTCACATTCTAGGGTAGATTTTTAGATTTCTTTTTGAGGTTGTGCCAAGAACTTTATGGATCTGAATAGGATTCAAATATGGCTTTAGCGATTCCCAAACACATAACGGAAACGTGGCGTAGATTTCTAAGTGCAACTTATTCCTCATTTTAACATTTTAAGGTCTAATTATAGGATTTTTTTAGGTTTTTTGAGGTCATGTCAAAAACCTAAGTGATGGAGTTAAATGGACTTCAGATTCAGTGACACAAAAAACATATTACAGATAACTTTCGTTACTTTTGCGGGTAATCTAAATTTTTTAATTATTTAAGTTATGTAATTAACAAATAAATAATCTTTTAATGGATGTAGGGAAATAATTGGTGGTAAAATACTAAAAAATTCGACTGTTTAATACATTTTGGAACTTGAGATAACCCTCAAATTGTTGTTGGTGACCATTGATGACCAGTGTTTGAAAAATGTTGCAGAGTTTTCTTCATATAAAATTATATACTGATTCTGTGTTTCTATAAGAGTCCATGTCTACAAATGTTTAAATATGTTATAATGAGGTCATTGAACGAGGGCACCCGAAAGCAGAAAACACTATGAGAGTTTATAATCTAACTCGACATTAATGGCGAAGATTAGTTCATTCTTTCCATAAAAAATAATCAGGTTTATCAAAATTGTGAGACACTATATTAAAAACAATAAAAACGCCGTCGTTAGGCAATTATTGTGTATTCAAGATAGAAAATAATAAATACGTAACAATTGTAATGAAAAGTTAATAGAATTAATTGGTTCTTAGTAAACACATATGTAATATGTGTCAAACTTAAAGTGCACAGATTAGCGTCAAATGCAAAAATTAACTATAAAGGGTTTTTCGTTCATATCTCACTGAATTTAGACAAAAATTTTAAAAATAAGAGTTTGTTCGTAATTGTATTACCTATAATTTTTCTTTAATTACACAAAGATCAACATGGTTTTGTTGTTGAAATGTTCTAGGTCATTTCCGACGTAATTTTATTCGTAGAAAAGTCTAATGTGGCCCATCAGGATTTTGAGATATATAAGGTTATGTACTCGAAAACGCGACTTTTGCTATTTTTGAGGTTACGTACACAATGCAACAATATTTTTTGGCCTATTGCACTATTTGCATCCTTTAGTACTACCCTTACCCTTTTGTACATTTGTCGTTAGTACCCTTTAAATTTTTAATCACTTTTTATAAACCACTTAACCAATTTGTATACTATTTTTATGCTTTTCAAATTAAAAGAGCTAAATAAATTATAATAAAGAGTTATGTGCAATATGAATAAAAAATACTGCTTAGTTATATAAATGTTAGACGGGTCGGAAAACCGACAAATACGTTGGCAGGTCAAGAAACCGACAGGACGAAAAAACAACTGTCAAAAAACCGACAAACGAAAAGCTGACAGTAAAAAAAACAGACACTTGTCCATGTGTCTATTTTTTTATGTGCCGGATATTTGACTGTCAGTTTTTCTACCCACACCCAAGAAAATAAAATCTGCGTCACTGCCAACCGCCCTACCTATCTCGGAGAGTTACTGCAAAAGGTCACACTTTTCTTCAAAAACCGAAAGTTTTTATAACGACATGCAGATCACTGAGTAGTAACATTATTATTTTACAATACTCTTTTAAAAAATAACGGCAATATCGATTCACTAAGGCCAAATAATGATTTTAAAAGACTCCAAAACATGTCCATTGTCAGCAGGATCATGCCCAATAATTACTTATTTTCGAAGGCGTACAGGAAATTACTTTCGTTTAAATAGAAATATTTTTTGCATTTTTGTATACCGTATTGGTTCTGATGTGTTTAATTTGTTATTTTGCCGCCCGGGCTTGTAATCCCCAATGTAAACGTTGAATGTGCTCAATTGCAATAAATATTCTTGAATTGGTTATTAAAAATAACGTAAAAACTGCTTAGTATTGCAGCATAAATCGACATCTGGTACATATTAATCTACGTAATATCTTACATAAAATTGATGAATGTATCAAACAAGGAAGACTTTTGCACTCTTGAGACAAACATTTCTCAGGATTACCTACATAACAAAACGGATTTCTTATCAATGTATGAATATGTACTTTTAATAATTATTTTAAAAAAGAGATACTGAATATTTTCGCTTTGTGCACTTTATTCTAAAGCTATAGAAAACATGTTTTTTCTTGCAATACACATAAATATTAAATAACTATCTCATTGCGAAATATGTAATGACACAGTGATTGTTGTAACACTTCTTCGATTTTCTTATTTTTTGTTAACCTACTATTCAATATAATATATATTACTAAGCTGTATATCATTGCTTCAGTGTCGGAGGACTGAAATCGTTGCATTTGCAACACGTGATTCGAATTTAGCGAATTTCGACAGTTTGGAAAGAAATTTTCTCGGCGATAGTCATCTTGTAAATTTTTATCAAATCCTACTTTTACCTAATAATATAAATTGTCCAAGCACATTTCAAATTTTACATAAATATTTATTAGCATTTTCAACTTTGTATTTTTATAATAAACATTTTTGTGAAATAAATTATGTATTAAATTAATTTCAATTAAATAACTATTTAGTCATAAACTAGTCCTCCTGTCATTGTAGAATGTCGTAGTGTGTCTTTTGCTTTTTATTTTCTCTGGATCATGTCCCGAATAGGTTAGAACAGTACTTGCGAATCGCATTTAGTAATCTAATTTTGTGCAGTGCTATTTCGAATAAAAAGCATTATTACGTAGGTTTCTGTGTCTTATCTTATCCGAATTGCTCTCCGTCAATCAATAGGTAAGCGTAATAAAATAAAAAATGTCAATGAAGCATAGCCTGAAAATCGATCGCGATCTGATGTACCCGTGGGTCGTAAATTGAACGAGATCATGCTCTTATCATTTTACGATTTGCAAATAATTGCTTTGATTAGCACAAGTGATTGCAATACTCCTGCAATCTGCAATATTAGTGAGAAATATGTTCTAGGAATCAGATAAGAGAGAATTTCTATATATTCCAAATGTTGACTTATTTTCTTAGTTATTTATTTACTATTAATTGTTTTAGGTATAGAACATGTTTAATATCACTAAACAACAATCAAATAAGTAATATGCTTTATCCAATGCTTGAAATATATGAATAAATAAAGACACGATATTTGTACAATTTTCTTTTTCAAAACTATGTAAATAATTGTGACCCGTTAAATAAACGGCATTTGAACTCATACGATGTTAAATATTAATTATAATATTAATTTCTTTAGGAAAGAACGAAACGTATATAATCCAACGGAGAATATCACTAACATGTGTTGAGACGTTCACAGACAAATTCGACACATATTATTCAAATTTTTACTAACGTTTGATGCTTTTTTCAAAAATGTCAGACGGTATGGAAATTTAATACGGATTTATCAAATAAAAGTATCAAAACTAACATTTTAGTTTGATTTTTAGAGGTTAGTTAACCAACGAAAATGACTCATGAAAGTGCGAAACTGCAATCGTTTACTTTTGGACTTTCTTTTACTGAAGGATAGAAAAGAATTTTTCACATAAACGTAAGGAGTAAAAGAAATACAAAATGTCAGAAAGGTAAGTAGATTATTATTCTACAAATTATCGGGGGCAAATGCATTACCTATCTAATGTATAACTATACTGAATTAAAATTATTAACTAATTTAACTAAATGGATATTAGTTTAGAGAAAAATAAACATTTAATACTTTTGTCAGTTTCATTTAATTCAGCTGAGTACGTTTTGGATGTATATAATAAATTTAATATGTACCACCAAAAGCTATTCAGTAGCTTCATTATTTATTCAATATTGTGCAACTACCAAATACAATAATTTATACAGAAGAGTTAAATTGTATGTCTTAAGAAGATAATTCTTTCATTAATATTTTTTGGTTTATTTCTATTTTGGATAGTCTTGAAAATACGAGTGTAGTCATTATTAATGTAAAAGAAAAATTGTATTAAAATTTAGTCCGCATAATAAACAGGATTAAAATGTGCGTTAATTTGAAATGTACCCATCACGGAAAATGACACACTTTTATAGTATATTATAATAATATTTTATAAACAAAGAATTAATGTTAACTGAATGCATAATCATTCCAGATAGTAATTGTGCCACATACTTCTAGAATGGATTGCCATTATTTTTTGTCAAAATTAATTTATTTCTTTTCATTTGTAATCTCTGGCTTGTAAATATACTAAGAACTTATATTTTTTTTTAATCAGAAATAATGGCAATTTTTCTTATTCTGCAGCAACAGGAATGGTAAAATTTCCAAGATTAGTTTTTACATCCAAATTTCAGCCAACCAAATTACAAAATTCAACGGTATTTTATATAACAAATACGAAATTTCAGTGAAATTTTCCCTCCTTGTATATATAATAAATATTTCTGATTCGAATTAAACGATATAGAAACATGTTAACAATGTACGGCAAAAAATGTCTTTGGAATTTAATAATGACGTCGTAATTTTTTTAATATGTTATGGAATCTGTAATTAACTTCTAGAACCTGAGGAACTCCAGTCTGGCGACGTCATTCAGTTATTATTGACGTTAAAGACAGAACTGGAATGCAGCGGTTGCTTGCTTTTAGAGATTGCAGATCAAAAACTAAATGCGTTAAAAAAAGTAACTTTAGAATATGCTTGGAGTTTAGTATACGAATGTATATCAATACGATTTATCTTTTGATACATTTGAAATTTCATTTCACAAGAAAGACTTATAGATCTGTGAATAAATAATTGTATGTTGATATTTATAACAAACCCAAGTAATACTATTGTATTAAGCAGTTATAGTTGTATTAAAATACGAAAAAATATTTCTCGTGCTAATTTTGACAAAGTTCAGTTATAAGCCTGGAAAAATTTTACATTCTTTGGAGGACGTTCAGTGTTAATCATGAAAGATTTGTGGTGCCATCAAAATTCCATTTCGGTATTTTGTCGGAAAATATTTTTTCCGTGTATGAAGATATATACAGTAAAAGTAATCAGCTCTACTTTAAAAACGACTGATTAAAATAATCTTGTTTGTATGTTAGACACATTCGAATTATGACCAATACCCTTAAGCATGTTTACATGAAAGTTTTATAACAATCCTTTACTTCACATAGGATGTTGACAGTTTTAATTGAACACTTTAATAATCATGAAAATTCTATAAATAAAGAATTAATTGTATATTTCTAATAATAACTGTTCAGAACCGCATCATACTGGAGATTACAACCAGTATTATATAACAGAATCCCATATCCTAAAATTTTAAGGAACTGCGATTATTTAACAATACATTCATAATTACGTAATGTATTCCTTGGTGTAGAGCAAGCATGTGTTTCAACCACACATTTTTTGATAAATTATATTGGTTGTACAATGGACAAAGGCATCGCCTCACGTCTCAGTCATATCTGGACAATGCACGGAAAAATTGAAATAGTTGAAACTGCTAATTAAATAGTAAGATATATCACACCCAACGTTTCTATTATAATGTTACTAATTAATAATTACCTCGACAAATTAGGTAGTCCAGCCTGCTATTTAAATCGTAAAAACCAATTAAAAGACATAGTTGTACCCGATGCTACTATTTAGATAGTAAATCCAACTATTTATTTTTTTCCGTGAACGTTATAAAGCACGGTTCTGTTGAACCAACTTTAATCCAGAGCCATGAATGAACTGGGGTTCTGTTTTGATTATGTTTCTTTGGGGTTCCTGGAGTTGCATACCAAATGTAAAAAATTGAACGGACATGATTTGAGAAAATTGAAACTACATTTTTCATCAGATTAAAAATCCCTAAAATTTAGTGCTTAAACGGTTTCGGGGTCGATAATTATGAATTTCATCTCGGATATAAAATTAAAAAATAGCTTGTTAAAGATGGAGGACCAAAATATACAATGTTGTTTCATTACAATGAAATTGGGTATTCGGGAGTTTTCGGGTTTGTTGATTAAGAATTTAACTGCAGAGTTATATCCAAACTGGAATTAGCTTCGGATTATGCATTTATGGTATACTACGAACCGTCAAATACAAGTGTTTTTCGGGTATATATGACCTTTTGATTTTCAGTATTGCTATAACTTGCATTCTGTCCCAAATAGAGAACATTGTTTGCAAATTACTTATTTATGATGTAAGATTGGACAATACTGAGATCTGCAAGGCGTGGAAGCACTGCATTTCGACTTTATTGTCGTATACGTATATCGCTGTTATTCGAATTATTACACACTTTATAGAACCCTAAATATCTAAAATTCAAGTACTCAACAATATCAGCTATGTAATAGGCCAAATAGAGATTTCAATTTTAGCTTTAGTGTTTTCTGAATGAAAGTTATAGAATGATGAGTTAAAGTTATAGAAAATTGAGAGACTGCGTGCAAAAATGGCCAAACTTCACTTAAGGCTTTTTCCAGAAATGAGCTGAAATGTAAGAGCATGTTATGATGCTATAAATGCATATATTAGGACGTAGTGAAGTATTTTTTTTAAGATGTACTGTTGTATTTTTTTAAAACAATTGAAAAAATGAACTTACTCGGCTTAACGAAGACATTCAGTAATAATTTATTAATCCCAATGATTATTTTTTTTTTCCGCTATTTTGGCCAAGTGGCGTGCAGTATTCGCGATTTTGCGACAACTTCATATCGAGTGTTACTTTGATTATTTCTTTGTCTGCAGGGATATTATCAAGCGATAATAGCCTGTCAATTACTTTCCATCCATTTGATAGACATTTTTAAAAAGGCTATATAGAAAAACCGGGGATGGATTTATAATGAGAAGTTGGTCCAAGGTCGTAAAAATTGCACGTCGATTGCGCCAAAATCGCGATATGAAAAATAATTCTGCGAGTACCTCTCGACCTTCGAAGTTAATTGTAAATTTCCCTCAAGTTTCCCTGTATATCAACGATCGGGATAAGATTTTTGCTGCACTTAGATATATCGTTATAATTTGCTTCAGAAATACGATATAAAATTCTATTTACTTTTCCACTTTCTATATCTCTTGAATTTACTAAGTTCATGAGAACAATAAAGAAGATTGCAAAACTTCATTTAACATTCTTGAAGAGAGCATAAATATTTAATATTTATAAAAAGAATCCAACATCATTAAATATTCATGGAAGAGACATAATTTTGCTCAATTATTTATAAAAAACTATACTGATTTTCAGAATAACGGCCATAACTATTATTCTTAAGAACGGCGAATAAACCGATTTTGGAGTTTGAAAGCTGTCATACAAAAAAATAAAAGGCCTAACTCTACATTTTTTAATTGTGATAAAATTTGCATTATTATATACATATGTGAAAAATGTATTCCTGTAAAGTTAGATAATATCAAAGATATCGATCTTTGATATTCTTACTGATTACGTGCAGTGTTAGCAAATTCTCTAAACAGTTAAACACGTTTTTTAGTTTTTCTCGAAATCGTCTATTCTGACTTAGGCCGTTCTTCACACAGCCCCTGAATTAATTGATATATCAATTTTTTTCAAAAAATACTCGTCCGATAATTTTGTATTTGGCTTTTCATTTCATTATATTACAGGAATTTCCAGTAGATTACAGTTTAAATATAACATTTCTGTTAGATTTCTACAAGACCCTGAAAACAAACGAGTATAAAGTTTCATTTCGTTCAAGCAACTCTTTATGTTTTGGTCCACGATTTTGTATCTGCCATTTGGAATGTTGAAAATCTGTGATCAGATTCATAATCACAACTATCCCAAAAATTCAAAATTTTAGGAATTTTAAATAGGATTAAAAAACGTTGCTTTAGAGGGTGACAGTCCAACAGATTTAGAGTGTTAATTGATAAAAAAATGTATTTTTTCAAAAAGTTCCACTAGATTTTTTTGTATTTAGTATTAAACTGTTAATAGAATCTCAAAGAAGCATAATCAAAAGAAAAATCCAGTTTATTTTGGCTAATTTAGCGGCACCGTGAGAGAATAATTAATTAATCGAAGGTCATCAGCCTACCCGAAAAGTCATATCATTTAGTAATTTTGTCAATCTATCGCATATCCTAAAACTTCTGCAAGTTGAAAATTACGAGAACGTGAACAATTTCCTTTGTGAAAAGTACTTATTTTGAAAAACACAAATTGTTAGAGAAATCAAATAAGACAGTTTATCATTTTTACTAGGTATTTCAAGATAGACTATATCCTAATAAACTTGTTAACGACTGGTGGAAGGGTTTCGAATAAAACGCGCAATATGATCGACTCCATATTAATATTACTTCGACCCAGACCATAGGTCTGGCGAAGTATTGAATTTGGTCAGTTCCCGCCAAAAAATTAGCCTATAATTTTTCAGCAAATGTCGACGTTTCAGGCCCTAAGGAACCCAAAGCAACAAAAAAAAAATTGGTGTCCGTTAGGTTGTTCGTCCGTCCGTCCGTGCGTGGACAAAATTTTGTATACGCGATATCTCGCGATTGGCAGGACGAATTTGAAAAGTACAAACGGATTTGGGTTTCTCTTGGCCAAACTTAGATCTGATTAGTTTTTGGAGACAATGCATACTAGATTATGGGGAGGTTTAACAAAAAAACGCTCAAAAAACACGTTTTTCCATTTTTTAACAAAAAATACAAATCGTACAAAAAAAATTTTCAAACAAAAAATAGAGAACATCGAATTCTCTACAAAAAAGGTTGTATTAATTTCTTCGTAAAATCAATGATAATGCCGTAAAAAACGGAAACCGAAGTATCCCACATATAAAAAAATTTATTTCCTGCAACCCGACCTGCCAAAACTCGACTAAACCGCGTTTTTTAAAGCATCAGTGTGAACAAGACGTGCTCATTTTATCAGTGCTTCGGCTGACCTGCGGTCGGGGTCGAAGTTTTGAAAATGCTCATTTTCAATTTTAATATAGGGTGAATATGCCAATGAATGGACGATTTTCTACATATTTCTATTTCTTATGAATGTATGATGCACAACATGCAACAAAATACATATTTTTATGTTCTTTGAACATTCAAAACAATATTTATAGTACTATTGATCTTCCAGTGTTTATTATTTTGTAAAATCAAAGCAAAGTTTTAAAGCCATCGAAAACTGGTACTGAAAACGTCCCGTTTGATTTAACCCGTCTATTCATTGGGGTTTAGCGGATTTTTTTACAAACGTATGAAGACGAGGTTAATAATTAAATAAAATCAAAGGTTGAACTACACGGTCATAAAGAGCAGAGTCTAACGATTCTAATGGTGGTATCATAATCAAATTTTCATAAAAGAATTCAAAAGTTACAATCGATCAAAGTGTAAAAAATGCCTAACCGTCCATTTATTGGCATATTCACCCTATTTAAGGAACAAGATATTGTTAGAATATATGTATAGAAACTACTCGAACCTAACGATGCTAGAACTACCCTCTGCCGCCTTCTTTCCTGGCAGTGTTAAAATGGGAATATTCCCGGAAGCATCATCCTTTCGTCAGGGAACCGCAATACGAATTTAGCCAAAATTGTATAGGTACACGGGTCGAAGGCATCTAGTTTCAAATTTATTTCGATCAAACGGTGACGATCCGATCGCGACGCGGACTTCCTAAACCGATAACATCCCGATTCCCGAAACGTACTGAAAAAACCCGATCGTCAATTTTTTACATCTTTTTTACACCTTTATTCGATATTATAAGATTCGAATTACAAATAATTGTATCGAGATTGTAACTATTTTGAAGGTTCTTTTACATAATTTACCTAAAAGGCCTGGTTCATTTTGAGAGGTACCCCCATTCGGGTGTGCAATGGCGTAGGGAAAATCACCTTTGTGGGAAAAAACTTAGGCTGGGTACCGCAGTTGATAAAACATCGATTCTGTCCGTAACAAAACTAAATACTTTTGAGATTAATAATACATATTAGGCAAAATTTGCAGACGCACTCACCGAACATATTAAAACCATGCCCCATGTCTTCTATCCCTTTCAAAACTCCATGGTCACATATGTAAAAAAGGTTGCCACGGCGCGGCGTAGGCGCCAGCTTTTACCAAATTTTTTACCTTTGGCAATTTTCAAATAATTCTAACTTCTGCCAAAATTATGCAATATGATTTTATGCTGGGTAATTTTCGCTTATTTTTCTTCGAGCTTTCTACAACAAATATTGTTTTACGTCAAAATAACTATTACACAGAACTATTTGATTTTGAGAAATGTTTTTGGATTTTTCTCAGAAAGCGATCCTTAGAATTTATGTGAAACGAAACTAGAAAGAAATCTCAAAGCACTTGTTTTTTAAGAGGAATCCATCTGAAATTGTATATAGTATGTCATCAGTCAAATTTTTCAAAATTAATCTTTTCACGTGAACACTTATAAGATATATTGCAATGGTTCCCAGTATAAATATAATATTAGTCACGTTTGTGATTTTTCCTTTATCTTTATAAAAAATGTGAAATTATAAAAATGGTAAAAATATATGAAAAGAAAATGAGTAAATTTTTATCAGATGATTGTATCATAAAATGTTTGAAACTAAATTGTCATACGATTTATGTGGGATATATTTCAGATGATAAGTTCTTCCGAATCGCGAGTATCAGAGAAATGTTTGTATAATAAATTTGTTATTTTAGTAAGGATTTAATCACCAGATATCTTTTTACATACACATACTTTCAAATATAGCATTTTCGACTCCTTCAAGAAATAGGTATCGTATTTTATAATTTGTGACTTATACATGTGACTGGTTATTAGTAAAGCCTTTTGGTTTTTATTAGTTTTGAAAAATGGAAAATTTCATTCAATCCTTAATAAAAAAAAAATAAGAAATAATAATATTTTTTATTTTTCTCTCCATTCTTAGGAATTTTCCGTAAAGCTAAAGAAGAATTTTGTAAAAGAATGTAAGTTACACCTTTTGAAGAGTTGTTGTCTCTTGATACCTTCAAACCCGTCACTAATTCTTTCACAACTTCAGACTCAAATTGTGTTATTTAATTACAATTCTTAAGTTTTTCTTGGGCATATTTTGTTAATATCTACTTCGTTAGTAAGGGTTAGGCATGCAAATATAATAGCATAGGCAATCAAACGGAATCATATTCCTTTGTCTAAAGTGGATTGTTTTAATCTATTGCAACTGCAATATGCACAATCGATTGTAAAATTAGCGTATTTCGTTTTGTAATAAAAATTGAGCCAATTCTGCAGATACTCCATGTAATTAATGCTCGTAACTATACACAAGTATAACACAAAAAACTGTTTATTGAATTTTTGGTTTCTTTTGACTTGTTTATGTGAATATCAAATAATTTTTTTACCCCTTGATGCATTGATTGATGATGGAGATTTGCAAAATTAATGGATTTTATGTTAAGATTACTGATTCGGATAACACTGTCACTACTTTACATAAGATAATTTTAGAACAACCAGTTAATTTTATCGCGGTGCAGAGTAGCTGATTCTTTCTCTGTGGATTTTGCTGAAGTATGCAATAAAATAAAAACATGATTTAATGATGCTGAAAATAATAATATATTTATTCAGTAATATAATAACCATATAGGTGGTTAACACTTTGAGTTTAAGGTGAAGTAAGAGTGCGAGAAGTAATTCCATATTCATTCAACATGCAAATTTGTAACTATGATTTTGTTTTATATTCTATTCTTTAATGCTAACAATTAAATGCTTGAAATATTTCAATAAGTAACTGTCTGATATGTTGAAAATTTGAATTTTTGTTATTTGGCTTATTTTGCGAAAATATCATTTAAATGTAATTCATTTAGACAACCGAATCCCACGATCTAATTAAATTCCCATATGTGTAGCTATGATAATCTTTCACTTTCATAAAATCTGTTTTTTATGCTCGTTGTAGCAGTTCGTCAAAAGGTTTCTTACCTCGATGTTCGCTGATTTGCATCTCAAATATGTCGGAAAATCAGTGAACACGTTTTGACGATTTGACGTTTTATTTTCTTTTCTCTCTGCTATAATATATTTGTTAGTATAACTTGTAATTATAAGAATTTATAAAAATAAACAGAAAGTATTGTAAAGCGTTTAAAACAATAACTATTATATATAGTTTAAAACATTTTTATGTTGATTTTTTACGTGATATTTCAATTCGAACAAATTAAGTTTTGAAATGGTACAAACAATTTTTTACGATTTTCAAATCTCGCGGAGAATTGATTTATTAATATTAAAGAATATATTATTCCAAATTGCATCCAAATTGTAAGTAATTACAACAATATTTTTATAGAATGGACGTAAAATAATGTAATTTCATTTCGGAGCTCGTTAGCGTGTATCTTTTTTATTCTTTCTAATTCATGACGAATGCGCAGGAATACCAAACAATTCTTGAAATTTAATGTTTTGAATAATTAGAAACACTTAAATTGCGTTAGTTTATGAGAAGAATGGCAATATTTTTTATCACATAGAAATGACGGGGAACAACTGAATTTGTTTTTGTATTAATACGAATTAAAGAAAAAAATATCATCGTCAGGGTTCCGTTTTCAATTCTCAGCAGTGATTTAGTCACGACTATTTTTTAAAACAAACTGGAATTGTGCATTACTGCAGAATGCTGAATTTAAGTTGCAATAATTATATAAGTCTTATTTTTCTGTGTTGTATATGAATAATTTAAATGGATAACTTCGTGAAAACTTCAGTTTATGCTGAAATAAGTACTATGAAGAACAATTTACTGTGCCTGGTTCTTATCTTATTTATTAGTAATTTGTAGTTTTAATATTTGATATTCGTAGTGAATTTACAATACCACGTTTGGTGTCTGCCGAGGCAAAAAAAAAATAAATGTTTCTATCCGCTACATGAGACTCGAATGATATCTTATATTTTAAAGAAGACTCATAAATCATTAGTTAAATTGGCAGAATCCTGTTTTCTACAAATCTCAAACAAGTTTACAGCTACTGGAATATATTTAAATATATTTTGGAATGTATATCTTATAAAATATTTGCAATGCATGCTTTCGTGATACGTATAATTACCGCGATTAATTACTTACGTGTTACTCTTAGTTTCTTTTTAAGTTGATGCAGCTATAGATATAGTTTGTTGCTTATATGGATTTAAGATTCTAGAACGCAAATAATGTTTTTTAGTGTATATTCAGAAAGAAACGTATGCCTAATCGTATCATATCGATGTCATTGTGTGGGTCGATTTATTTTCAACTTCAGGCATATACGGAGATGTTTTTGTCGAAAAGTAGCGTTTTAAGAATTAATATGATCGATAATGAATCTGTGTAAATACAATATACGTTTTGTATTTTATTGAAATTAGAAGAACACATTGTTGTAAGAACACTCATAGGCACTACTTTTCTAATTGGGCACTTCGAAGTAATTAAGTTGTTAAATTGTACCGAATCGTTTATATTTAGTCAAACTATAAATTTCTTTCCACATAATTTTGAACTGATGAAATGCAGTTGAGGATCAGTGAAAAACTAAAAAACTCACAAAATATATTCAGAGTAATATTGGTTAATATTAATTTTTGCCTAAATGTTGTTCTAAACTGAGAAATAGAATTTTAGTTTTATACGACTGAAATATGGTAATTCCAATATTTTTTATTGTGAAAAATGTGATCTTAGCATATCCGCGATCAGAATATTGAATAATTGGTAAACCTTCGAGAAATGAGTGTTATCGTAAACAAATTTTATACCACATCAGGTCGATGTAATTTTGCCTCCCGATTTCGAATTTGTCTGTATAAATATTTGCGATCGTTTGATCGTAAAAAATGTATTTTTTGTTTTTTTTGCTTTTATTTTAAAAAATTCGCACCAGACGAAAGAATGTTTCAAACAAAAAATGTAAACGGATAAAAATCTCTACTAAGAAGGTTTAGTACACTTTTTTCGTAATCGTAAAAGGAAGTCCATAAATGAGTGATGAGCGTTCCCATGAGTTTTTATACCTTTACCTGCATACATTGATTTAAATATTATATGCATTGCTTTATATTATATTATCTTTTGAATATATATTTGATTTTACAATTGGAGATTAGGGTGGTATAAAAGCCTTAGATTCACGAATTATCCTTCGAATTTATAATTCACTCTTTCCAATAATTTCAAAGATACGCTCAGAAAATGCAGTGATATAAGATACTACTTGCAGTGGTTAAATATAAGCCAATTGTTACAAAAAGCATTATACCATTACACATAATTGTAGGCACATTGCAGATGCATTAGATCTTACTTTTAGAAGTATTTGTAAACTAATAATAAATTACTACTACAGGTATTATTAAAATGCTCTCAGGGAATTGCGTGAAACTCGTCAGTCTTGAGAAGCTTCGTATTTTTTCGCATTATCGTCACGTTCACCGCCATTTTACACGTGTTCCATCGCGGTTACGATAAAAATTATAACCTTTATTATAGAGAATCTTTATGTTCCATATTTTTTGTTCGGGTCGTTCGATTTGTATTTATGAAAGGAAATGCATTTCTTTGAATGTCCATTTCCCAAAATACTACCGAATTGGTTTTTTACAAATCTTTAAATCCATTATCAATGTAATAGGGAGTTATCTTCTGATGTCAGATATTCACCTACACAATTCTAAAGAATTACAAAGAAACCGGATACATTTTTCTCATGATCATTATACAGAAAGACTGTTCTCGAATTTTTCAAAATTCTTAATTTTAGATTATTAAACAAAATATTTGTAGTCCAATGTAACATATTCGTTTTTACGTACTATTGCTAGAAATTATCATCTTTTAATATATTTTATATCGTCCTTAAATGACATATTTTTGGAATAACTTGCTTCATGATTTTAAGTTATATCCCTGTATACCTTAGGTTATGTATTTTAAGAATTAAATTAGGAGTCTAAATTTTTATGTATGGTTCTCACGTTACCTTCATGAGCTCAGTAACAAGATAATCAATTAATTTGTCATTTCTTTTCTAGATAATTTATCAGGACCCTTTAAGTGATTCACCCAGTTGTAGGTACTTTTATGTATATGTGTATTTATAATTATGTGTAATGTGTTCAGGATTAGTTAATTCAAATTTATGGCATGCATTGTTTTGATTTTTTACGAAAATAGTCGAAAAACAAGACTATGTTTATTTTATATAAAAAACAGAATGATATGGAATTATACGTCACATTTATTCTATTAAAGTTACTTCTAATAACATTTGTCTGTATGGAAAAAAAGAGTTTCTCCAGCAGTACTAATTCCCTGCAACAAGTTCTTTGCCAGATCTAAAAAGTGATCAGTGACAATGAATAGTTTACAAGGCGCTGTTAGCATCTTAGAACATGTTTAGTACACTAATCATACTTGCTTTCAGTTTTTAGTCGTCTTTTCTTAATTTAATAGCTATATGTAATTAATTTTTTTGCTAATTCTCTGGTGACTCCGAAACCAAATAAATTTCATGAAATTTGAATCCGTTTTTTCCGGCACTATTGAATTATATCATTCATATTATACCTAAACAAAAGTTTCAGAAATCTCTTATGATTAGTATTGTCCCAGCTTAAATTTGAATCAATTATAAAAGCAGGGAATGTATATATATATTGCAAGTCTTATTTTTGCTATATCAATTCCTAATTAGTAACCCGACCCTTTTATCAAAATTTATAATTAGGAAGGGGACCATTTTCTGTCCAATTATGTATCACATAATTAATGGACGCTTCGTACAATATATTCCATTGCGAAAGTAATATTTATCTAGATTGGTACTCAAAATTGATTAACTAAACTCAATCGCCACGTTCATTTCTGCTTTTAACATTGTTAAAATGCAGTATGTATATATGCATAACTATAGCAATTTTAAACGCTGTTAGTATAGGATACCAACATTCAGAGTTTCCGCTCTGCGCATTTTGGCAGTGGTGGCCCGTGGCAGGAGGTTTTTGTATTTCAACGTATGGATAACCCTCTTCCCCTATCTCAAAATATTTCAGTAAAGTGATAAGTTGACACATAATAAGATATTGTGAAATTACTAACGTTCGAAAGACAAATGATTTTGAATCCACCATTATTGTAAAACATGATTATCGAGGAATTTTTTTTCAGTAAGTTGTGATTGAACGCTGAAATTTGTACAAGAATGCTCAAGCGCAGGATTTTCGCAGTAATACTAATTAATTGTTTGTTCAGTTTACGTATGCATAACCATTTTCTGCAAACAGCTTTCTTATATCACAATTTTACAACCACTGCTTGCACACTATTTTTAGTAATCTGTATTTCAATTATAATCTTTGATTATTAATTTTTTTTATAAACCTATCTATAATATATTGTGGTTTGTGGTAAAATATGGTACTTAACTGAAATTATGACTACTGAAATTGAGCGTACCGTTCTGTATTTACAATTATTTCTTCTTTGACGGCGTATTCTGTGGTATTTTATCGAACAATATATACTTTCGAAAAGAAGGAAAGTATATTAACATCATGATCATGTTTATAATCTTTACGGTCAATGATCGGGCAATTGAATAAAGCTTGTAATCCGATTTATCAATTTCGTCCAGATTGTTTTAAATTTATTGTTTTCTTTCTTCCTCAAGTGCTTTTTACGATATGTTTCTTATTGACAATCAGCTGGTAAGAGAAGAGATTGACTTTCACAATAATTTCCTGATAACACATTTAAAGGTTGAAAGATGAATAGAATTTAATTTTGAAATACAAAATATGAAACTTTCGAAAATAGTTCATTCATGAGTTATAATTGACCTAATTTTTTAGCACAATGAATAAATACGTTTTATGCAATTTTTTTGGATATTTAAAAAATTATATTCTGTAATTTATTATCTGTTCAACGGAGATCTCTCCCTAAGTCAAATGAGCAAATACGTCACAACCTAACCCAAGAGTGCCACACGATGTTAACAGCTAGCAATGAGAGCTGATAAAATACATCGAATGTTTTTACAAAATAATTAATTTTGTCTCTCACATCTACTGAACGATGATTATTTTGTTCTATAATTCTGAAGGAATTATACAGGTTAGGTTCGCATAATTTTTAGTAATATATGAATCTCAAGTCTTTCACAATACGTGTATAAAGGATAAAAACGCAGTTTTTCATTTTAATATCGAAAAATATAATCGCTGATAATTTTCTTCACAAGTACAAGTATAACCCACCAAAATTTTGCATATCTTTATGAAGAAGTATATACCAATTTTAGTCAAAATCTGGTTGTCAGTTCTATTATCGAGAGAACGTCCTTAATAATTGATGCTCTATTGCTAAAGGTCATAAGTAATTTCATGAAGAGTGATTACGTGTATTTTGTTCACAATTGCCTAAAGATGCATAAGAAAAACTTCATTTTTTTATTCCTCGTTACTTCTTCGTTAGCTTATTATAACATGAATATTTTCCAAATTATGTTAAATTAAACTTTACATTTGAAGTAACCATCTGTAATTTATTTAAAACGTTGCATAAGACATAAACTATAGAGGGAAATGGAATCGATCAATGAAGAGATAGGAAGCTAGAGAAGATATAGAAAATGAGAAACATTGTATGGGATATTTATATCTTTAAATGAAATTGACTTGACACAAATACCAATCTAAGAAATTTACAATTGGATAATCTCACTAAATACGAATAGAATCAAATTTACGGGAGTATAGGTATTAGAAATGCTAAAGTACCTCTAAAATGGACTACGAATTTGAATGACACACGTAACAACCTAATGAAATAAATAAAACTAAAATCAGGTTATTGCGGAAATGTTAATTCCATAAAATTAGAAAACATTCTCGTCATAATTATTATTTTTCGTAGTTAGTTCTTGCAATTCTATATTTTTGTATAATTTTGGAAACGCATGAAACGTTTTCTTTACATTCTAAGAGCAGGGTAATATCTCTCTGATTAGGTAGTTCATTTTTAATGGTCGTGACTAGAAACAATGATAAATTAAAAAAAATTGTTTGAAATTCTCTCAGATTTCTTACCATAAAATATAAAATTTCGAGATCTTATGACTTTACTCTATACCCAGTAATAATTTTCGATTTAATTTGTTTTTCTGTACCCTATGACAAACTATAATTCCATATGAATCTCATGATTTACTTACATTACTCGGTTTCATCTAGCTTATCCTCAAGTTTTATCAATTAAAAAAATAGAGCAGAACTAGTACAATGTTGACGAATTTAAACACATTTCAACAACATTATTCTTAACAAATCTATGATTAACTGAATATAGTTAAAGTCTGTCATTATTAGTAGTCTACATAGAAAATGAACTTGGTAGAAACGAAATCAGAGAAATGTTCGTAAATAACTACAAAAGAACAATAAAAAATACCAAAGTGTTTCGAAATTGATGAGATTATCGGTTTGTAAGATCGCTCAACCAGTATCAAATGCCATTACACATAGTTTTAGGAACCATTAAAGAAGTATTAGATACCCCTTGTAGTAATATTAGTAACCCAATAGTAGATTACCACTACATTTGTTAGTACTAAACTGCTTTCGTATTGCTCTCAGTGCTTATAAGGATAAATTGCGATCGGATACTAACATCGCACTGCTAACTTTACAAGTAATATGCGCTTCGTTTCATAAATTTTTCTGTCTGGCATTCTTTTCCCGAAGAAGACTTTTCATACACCGAGAAAAATGACTCCGCTGGATTAGCTGATTCATATCAGCTAAAATTTTCGGCTGGAATTGACGAAAATATATGCAATTTTAGCTGTTTTGATTCCGCTAATGTAGCCATAACCCTACTCAATTCGCGCTTAGCTCTAAATTTCCGCTACATTAGCAGATTTGTTCCTTTAAATTTGCGGACTTTTTCAGTAAATTTAGCTGAAATTATCGGCTATCCCTAACGGAATTCCAACAGCTGTCCCTATAGGATAAAATTGGTAGAATCTGCGGATTTTTCGGCTGATTTTGCTGATTATTTTTCTCCGTGTATGTCTCTCTTCAGTTTTGTTTCGTTTTAGTATACTAATCGCAACGTACCATTTGTTTTGTATCCGAAATTAAACAATTTGCGCAAATTTAAGTGCTCGTGTCGCAAGTTATCTAACATCACTACTCAGATTTCTATACTTCATAGGAATAATATATATAGGTTTATAATCTCGCCAACCGTAAATATGCCCACTACACGTGGCCTTACGATCTTAGATTCGCGGAGGTGTCGAGCTGACGTGCATAATGTTAACAATCACTCGATTCGGAAACGCAAAGGAATTTATCATTTGTTTGTGGATCCGTCTAAAATGATTTTGTTAATGATGAGTTTTCGGGAGATTAAAACAAAATTATTGCCACTAGCACAAAACACATGATTCCTAAGGTGCATTATTGTTATTTATTAAAACTACCCGTAACTTTTTGGCCGAGAACAATAATATGTAAAATTATTTATGACAACTGAAAAAAAAAGTAAAAAATGAAGAGTCATCTAGTAAGATTAGCAATTACCGAGGATAAACAATTTGGCAGTCATGTGGCTGTGAAATTAAGATTTAATTAACATACAAAATTTATGTCTGTTATTACAGTTCGCAATATAAAATATAACAATCCTAAACGGAATTGAACATTCTTCGTTTGCCTCTACTGGTCATTAATTTTGAATTAAAGACTTTAAACAAATAGCGGAATGGATCTGAGGTCAATAAAATTGTTTAATACTAATTATTGAAAAATGATTTTTGGAATTTCTTTCTCTTTGTATTACCGAAATGAAACTTATAGTCTATGAGAAAAACGTATAAACCCATGTGCAACGATTCTGTCGCTTTTGACAAATCATCTATCTTCTTTTTTACATAAACTGTGTATGGTTAAAAAGAGACGAAAGATCTGACAAACACGACAGAATCAGTGCATACGAGTATACAATGTGCAATCTGGATCTAGCTATAGTGCACAATAGCTGAACAATGACATCTCGTTTATATGATGAAAATTGTATTCAGCCTTGATCAAATTATCTTTAATATTTTGTTAAGGAAAAAGTTACGCTATGTATCTCCATGTTTATATGTATTTATTTCAAAACAGATATTTCCATTATTTCATGATATACCAATTTTATTTTTTTAGATATATGAGTAAATACATCTGCAAGTTCTCCAAATGACCTGAATAGAGGTTATAATCTCTAAAACGATGAGTCCCAGCGAATACAATCCATTCGAACATCGATTTGTTGATGAATCCTCCCTGTAAGTAACGCAAGATTTATAAATTTTACATTTATCTGAAACAAGAATCTAACATTTTCATTAATTTATCTAAAATATTAATAATTTTCAAATATGTAACCGCTATTAAAATGAATTCTAGTTCAATAGCAACACTTTTAATATAATGAATTTGTTAGATAAACTTCAGTATACTGAAGAGATATTATACATATAATTGATGATGAACTTTTTTACATAATTTTCTATTGAAAATTCATTTATTTTAAATAATGTTATTATGATATTAAAATTACGTAATTATAATAAACTGTGTAATTTAAAAAATGTTTGTATTGTTAAGTTTTAGATTTCTGTACATATATTTGATTTCAATTAATAATAATAATAATATTACTTTACTGCCACAACAAATTTACATATACATGAAATACTAAAACAAAAAAAATATAACTAGTGTAGCATAGGGGTGAGTCATGATTTTACGCTGCTTTGCAGACTGACACGCAGTAATCGTTGAATTGAGCATTTCCTAATCAAAGTATGGTAGTTTTGAAAAGTGATGAAAAATGTGGTTTTTGTGCATGTGTTTCATAACAATGGTTTTTACTGAGAGGTCATAAAACTCGATTTTAGATAAAATAAAGGATTTTTTAGACTGTTATAATTTTCCAACATGAATCATCAAATTCTTCAATGGATTATTATAAATTATTTATTTGATGGAAAGATTAAAAAATAATGGAACGTGAGATGTAAGAGATTTTGGTGACTTCTAAATTTTCGTTTTCTATTATAAAAGGATGTACACTTTGTCGAACTGCAGTATTGTAGTTTGAATTGTGCTTTTTAAGAAACCCTCGTTATATAATCCCTTTTTTGTATGAATTGGAGATTGAATAACTTAAAACTCAAAAAGGTTAACTGGGCAAATCAAAACTTTTTTGACAGGATAAAGCGGAACGTTATCATTTTTATATTTCTTTTCATTTTAAGTGAAGTTCAGTTTGTTTGAAAACAAAATTCTATTAGATCGTTCGAATTAGTTCATGTCACTCGTTTACTATGTTACTTTGTTTATAAGTAATTTTTAAAATATTTTCTAATTAATTACAGAAAAACTTCATTAATATTGAAATATACGATGAAAAATAACGAAAAATCAATCATTCCTATTTGTTTCATGGGTCTGTTTCTGTTTCCAGTTCGACTTTACTTCAAGGAAGATAAATGTTTCGTTCCGATATTCCAATAATATGCTGCACCGCAAAATTTTGTTTATCTCTGGGAAAAGTTGTATAATGGGATAAAGTTTCAAATCACACTTGTTTCCAGTCGAGACATTTCACGTTTCTGGCTTATATAATACAATAGTATAGTATGTATAAAGGGCGCAGTTGTCGCAATTGCTAATTAAGTTGATTATAATATAGAGTATAGTAATACCTTTGTAGGCATACCGATAATCTGTTCTCAAATTTCCAAAAACTATACAATCTTCAATCAATCGTCTCGTATGTGTTTTTATTGAATGGATACATTTACTACAGATAGAATTAAAGATTAGCGAGTTTGAGTTAAATAAAACCCAACAATAATGCAATTAACTATAACCTTTCACATTTTATCAGCATTAATAAACATACAGGACTTCTTACAGGGGAGATATTCCAACATTTTTACATCTATTAAAAGGAGCTATAGGCACTGGAATATTAATATTACCCCATGTTTTTATGAAGACTGGATATGCCGTTGGTCTCGTCGCAGGTCTGCTTATCGCAACATTAGGAATTTATAACTCCGTAAACTTAGTAAGTTGAATGTAATCAATATATAATAAAAATGTGCGTTAATGCGTAAGTTAATCCATCCGTTGATATTTTATTTTTTTTTAATAAAAACTCTTCAGATTTGCTAAATTTCGTAATGTAAATAAAGTCTAAAGTGTAATGTTAAATGTAACCCTTTCAAAATGTCTGATATTAAATCAAGAATGATTCAGCAGTACTGTAATAAACAGAATCTCTCTTAAAACATAAACTTACCGAATCTTATTGTTCAGAATAGTATATTTATAATTTAAATCATTAAAAATAATTTACTCCGTGGCTAAAGATTTAACTCCAACCACTTGGTACACATAGTATGGTTGTAGATTATTAAACGAATGTAGATTACTAATATAAAACTTCAAAAGGATACGTTATACTAAATTAAGGATCATAATATCCCAATTTTTAATCAATATCTAGTTTTTTCTGTTAACTTATTGTTTTTGACCCATTCAAGTTGCATCAACGCCCTATGTTCATCGTCTAATTTTTTAATGTTTATAAATAAGTTAGACATTTTTCTCGATTTTAATCAAACTGCAATTTAATAAATTATTCCTGTTTATAGCTGCATTTATACTAAGTTCTCATATTAAACGTAGTCCTAATTTAGCTTAGTTTTCTATAAAAACCCACTTATCGAGACTTCATATGGCAACATATTTCTAAAAAGAAACTGATCTTTGTGCAAAAATTCTTCTAGTGGTAATTAGCATTCACCGCATTCAACATAATTTTTGTTTGTTTTATTTGATCATAAAAATGTTTGTATAAGGATAACATTATAGAAAATACAATGAATTTAATTAATTATTTTAATTCGCGGTGAGATTTTTTTAAGGTTTTTTCTTTCTGAATAATAATCAAATCATAGATTTTTATTATCTTAAGACAGACATTTAGTTTTAGTAAATATTCCTTGACATTTCCAATTCATTTGCTTTAAGCTTCTGAGAATAAAAGTAAACATTCCAAAATGACTTGTAATTATTAATAATGAATGTTCCCTTCGAAAATAATTATTTCCAATGGAGCAATTTGCAATAAAAAGTGTTTGGGCACGTTTATCTTGATTAGTGTATTTTTTAATAAATGAAGCCAACTCAGGATTAGTGAAATTTTCAATTTATTTCAACCAAACGACTCATATGAGTTTATATAACATTCTAAAAGTGACTACACATTCAATCCATTAAAATATACACTACTCCCAAAGACCAAACTTTCTACTCCTTTGCTGTTCATTTTATTCCAAAGGAGTAAAAAGTTTGCTCCTTCGAAATGGTCTTCATTCCAACAATAATTATTTCAGGGTGAATGATGAAAAATAATCTGCAAGTTGTACTGTAAAAAGAATACTGTGAAAGAATATTACTGAAAGCATTTATGCTTAAATTATTTCTTCTATTTTGTTAAATCAGCAGGTTTAAAGTTTATAGATTTTTTAATTTTATTCACGATCATTTTAATTTACTGTTTTCGCGTAAAAGATTAATTTAGTATGCGTTTCTTTATTTGTAACGTAAATTACTATTGAACATGAAATACTAGAAAAAAATTAATTCCAAAACGCAATTAATTGAAATTAAGGCGTGTTTAAACGAGTTTTCAAGACTTGATCATCGTACCAGCAAAAATAACCGGTTTATTCGATTTCAGTACAAATTTGAGCGAAATTAAGTAGTCACCAAACGTAACTGTACTAAAACAAATTTGCTGAAATTTATACTGTAATTAAATGAAAAAGATAAAACTTTTTTTGTTTATAACAAATTTCGAAAACCAGCTTACATGTAAAGTCATAATTTTTTAAAAAGTACCATTCTGTTATGATATATAACACCTAAAATATAACATGCAAACGCTCTTTAAAATGTTTTCGCATATTTTTAAATGATTGCTCTTCTTTTATATAGATCAATTAAAAATGATATTAAATATTGTACGAAATTGTATGAAATTCAACAAGTTGGATTTATATATTTGTAAATTTAGATGATCCTGATCAAATATTAGAGAAATTTTATAATATGAAAGGAGTAACACTTATATAATGACAAAAAAACTAGTGCCTTTAGTAATTCATTTTAAGATTACAAAACTTTCAATTTCGCCTTCCGCGACTTCAAGGTTCCACATAAGAAGTTATTTTTCCCAAATGCGAAGTGTCTAACCAGTTTTACTAATGAATGCAGGTAGTGTGTAACCACATGTTGTGCAAACGAGCGCAGATTCCGTCAATGGATTTGGCCCAGACGGCTGATGCCGCGCTTCGAATGGGTATCCCTCAATTCAGGAAATATGCGCAGACCTTTGGAATACTTACAAATCTCCTTGTATGTGTCGTTCAATACGTATCTATCACTGTATATGCGATCTACGTAGCGACA
Source organism: Trichopria drosophilae (assembly GCA_030407085.1). NCBI lineage: Eukaryota > Metazoa > Arthropoda > Insecta > Hymenoptera > Diapriidae > Trichopria > Trichopria drosophilae. The sequence goes on from CM059583.1 coordinate 56,022,960, forward strand.
TCTACTCAGCAGGTAATAACTGGTTGAACTAAATGTTGACTAATTTTATTTATTAAGATCTTCGTATTTTAAGATTATTTCTAATTAATTTTTCGAAATAAGAGTGTCACATCTTCTTTGTCATACAAGATAACGTCAATTCTTGAAGGAAAAGGGTTCTTATTTTATGACATACTTTCAAATCGGTGAACAAACAGCTTGAAGTTAAAAGTCTATTTAGGGTAGGCCATGTTTTCCATTTTGTCTACAGCAACATCCAGAAATACTATTCATATGATATACCTTTACCGCAAATATTGTTTTTATACATTTTCTCTTCACACGTTAAAATGTTGCAATTACAATACTTAATTCGATGGTTTCAATAAGTCCTGATTCGAAGACAGAGACTCATATTAGAATGATGCATAATAGAAATATTTCAAAATGTCGAATATCTATAATCTATGATTGTTATCTCTTATGTAAAAGGCGATACAAGTAGATCGCCAGAATAATTAATTTTTTAAGCGCTTAAATGGTAGTGGACCATACACATACATGTTTCAATAACCGCCACATTTTTTAACGAATTTGTATGAAACTTGGTATACCGAAGGATTTTGGATCGCTGAATCTAAATCTTTTACCACGAGCTCACCCGTCCGAAAAACAGGGATATGTTTTGTTTTAGTAGGAGTTACTAACTTTTTTTAAATCTTATCGTGAGGATTTTATGCAACAAATGAGCCAAGTCCCATTTCTGATCGACATACAGAAGCTATTTTTTAAATTACAATTGTTTAAAATAATTGTTAATAAAAATATGAAATTTAAATTTTACAATTATGTCATACACTGTACTATAGAATATACACTTTAAGCTTTTACTAAAAAGATGCTGAATTATATTTACGTATTTCCGAGTAAGAAATAAATGAACAAATTATTATCCAAAAATTCAACCCTCGATTATTTCTACGATTTATAAAATTTCCGAAAATATAGGTAACTTCAAAATAGAACATGAACATTTTTGAAGTGGCTGTTTTCATTTATTTTATCTTGCGAAGAAAATTCATTTTCTAAAATGCGATAATTGGTACGAGCTGTCTCATATGTGTGGTGCATTGTTCATAGCCATGGGGTAATATGTGCCATGTGTTGTAAATCTGAGGGCAATGAGTGACAAATCTTTTACAAGAAAGATTATTGCCCGATATTATTTCTGATATTATTAAATATTATTCATTTCTGTTTATTATATTTGATTTTCTTTCTATCTCTTGTTTAAAGTAGATGGTGCAAATTAATCTGTGGAATGTGTACATTTATTACGTTTCTTTCTGTAGCCGTACACTGTCAAAAAATGAAAATGAAGTTTACACAACAGTGATAATTTTCAGGCATAACATTTTGGTAATAATACATCAGGCGTTGGCATTTGTTCAAATGGAGGTTAAAGTTCCACAATTCATTGTAAATTTAGTACGTTGAGTATAGGGATCGTGCTAGTTCGTGTGCCTTTACTCCGTTGCAAGTCGGTGATTTTCAAGCCCACTGTATGAACGATAATTTTGCTATCGACCAGGAAAAAACATCGGAATTTGTAAAAATACAAGGCCCGATTGGAAAAAGTACCGCATTAGACTTGTAAAATTTACAGTTGCAACCTAAGTAAAGAGGGGTTAATATCAGACCATGTTAAGACGATTTTTTTTAAGTAGAGTTAAAAAATCCAAACAATTACCTTTAATAACATTGTCGTTATGGCACAACCTGCCCAACATTTTAATGTTATAAAGAACCCCACATGCACTTTTTGACAATTTAAAAGAGTATTCTAAAGATATAATCTAGATTTTACCATAAATCTAAGCAAAGCAAGCTAAACATCTAAGGAAAATAACTAACCTCACTTTTTGAAATTGCAGTTTTTAACGAAAACTCGTTATACTTTTGCTAATTCGCAGAATCAACAACATTTGACAAATAAATGATAACTACTGATGGCACGGACTTTGATAAATCTCAACTGCAACACATATTATTGTGCTTAGTATCGGTGATTCTGATATTCGTATGCAGACTGCACAAATAAAATAAAATATGTATATAATCTATGTACATCATGAAAAATTAGACTCGCTATAACTCTCCAAATTTTAGGTAACAATTGTTAGTAAATAAATGAGCAATCGGATTTCTCCACAGCTTTAATTTCATATAAGTATGTATTATTTTTTTCAAAGCACTGGTTAACAATTATCTTTTCACCTACAATGTAAAATAGAGCTTCAAATAGATTACATGATTACATTTGCATGGATATTAACTCCTACCCACTCACTTCTCCACCTTGTACTGTGGAATTAACGAGATAATATTCGACCGCCTAGTCTGTATAATAGCAATGATAATGATAATACTAATGTATATATCAATAACTATTTATTTTCGTATAGCTTATTGCCTACAAAAAAGGAAAAAAGTCAGCTCCGTATTATTGTCCTGCGGATTACAGAATATGTCGTTTTCTGTAAATAGGATCTGTAGTTGATTTATCAAATAAATATATAATTTTGATTACATTATTTATTGATAGAAAAATCACATTCAAAATATTAAAAAAATAGACATTAAGTATATTATGATTGATCTTCAAAACGACAATCGATATATTGCTTTTAAAGGGTAAATCTCGAATCTGAGTTCGGAAGAATCCCCAGAATTCAGCACACTTGGCTAATTGTCAATGTCAATTTAAAATGGATAAAATTCAAATAATGTGAAGTCATCGACACTATACTATCAACCCTATTTTTTCTAAAATTTAATTTTTTGGTATATTTTAGGCTGAAAGTTTTGTTTCACCATTTGATATAAAACATCGCCTAGTACAGGTTTGGAACTCTCATTCACGCGTATACTTTTAGATCTACCTATATGCTTCCAACAATTGTTTAGATTAAATTAGTTTTTATAATAAATTTCAGTTCCTTCTTCAAAAGATTAGATTTCCGAAAATACTCATCTCATATCTACTTTTAATCATTATACTAACACTTCCCGGATTTGTGTGGGTCATATTCACTCGAACAAAAGAAGCGCACTGCATGATTTTTCCGTAGTTACCTCCATTATTATATAACAAATTTACATGAAATTGAAATTTATTTATGATTGGTATTTCAAGATGCTTCATGAATGTTTGCGCACTTTTTAATGCACTTTAACACCTTTAAAAAGCGCTGGAGTCAAATAGACCCACGTATATCCTCAACTGGAGTAAAAAAAACGTGAATCCGGTAAGGGTTAATAAAAATGTAATTTTCCACCACTTTCAAATACGAAAATCAGTAATTTATTGAATACTGCAATTTTTATATTTCTTAGATTTCTAAAATTTGAAATATTTTTATAATTCAAAATTAAAGAATATATTATGAAATCAGCTATACTAAAAAACCCAAGATACAAAGTTTCATAAAAATTCAAACAATATAGGCCATTTAACATGTTTAAAATCTTACCCCGGATTCATAATCAGCGATTCGAGAGACTTCATACAGAATTTTTTTTAACATTTATTTATCATATAACTTTCTAAAAACCACACTGTCTGCAAAAATTATGATTTTTTAAACTTTTTATCTATATCCATCACTTTTGAATTCCTTTAATATAGTAAAGAATAGTACGGAATGTATGACATAAAAATTGTAACTTTAAAACATATAAACTGCTATTAAAAAATTGCGAGACAGTAAAAAGAAGAAGGTGCTATCCCTGAGTTAATTGTCAGTATATATCGCAAAGAAAACATTTCATTCTTGAAGTTGTCTGTAAACCGCTGTACGTACCATATTATGAGGTTCCATAAACACAATTCACCGAAATCAACCCCTGAACCTAATTTTCGTAATGGACACGCAAATAATACAATTTCTAAGTTAGCCTTTTAAGTTCAACGAAGTTTAACATTAGTAGTTGTTTAAAAGTACCAAAGCAATACGCAACCTGCAACCCTTGAAAAACATAGAATACTTTAACATTTTTCTAACATTATAATAATTTAAAATGTTGTAATTGTAGTCCATGAACCATCTAATTAAAAATAATTAGGTATAAACAATGGCCAACTCGGTTCAAACTTAAAGTTAATAAAACGACCAACAGGTCTTTTATTTCCTGCCCAACGTTTCGACCTTCTTGGAGTCCTCCTCAGAGGCATCCGAGATAAGTAATCGTACATGGAATACTTTTATTTATTATAATAATTGAAATTAGTAATAAGAATTTACTGGGTAAATCATAACACATTATTATTATATTTCAGATCGTAGAACACTTCTTCGATATACATATGGATGCTCGAATCTACGTTGCTGCATTTTATCCGGTGTATTTCGTTTTGGCGTTGGCACCGAATCTCACTTACCTAACACCCACTTCGATAATGGGCTTTTTCTGCCTATTTAGTGGTTTTTTTATTACTTTATATTACCTTTTTCGAGATTTTCCGGATCCTTCAACTATGGAAGCGACTACGACGGCTGAACATTTGCCTGTCTTTTGTAGTGTCTTCCTTTTCGCCGTTCACAATGTGACAATCATTTTTCCGATTGAAAATTCAATGAGACATCCTCAGCGGCTACCTTATATATTGACTGCGAGCATGATAATAAACGCTGTAATGTACCTTACTTTTGGGTTTTTCGGATACAACAAATACCGAGATGCCTGCGATACAATTATTAAGAATTTGCCATGTAATGAACGGTAATATATCAAGTATACTTACCATAAAATTATTTTCTTTTTTTATAAAGCGCTATATTTAATATAAAATATTTTTATATATGGGAAATTTTTAAAATGCTGTGTGCAAAATATTTATTTGTTTTTTACATTTTCATTGCTTATAATAATGAATAGGTAAAAGAAACAAGTAAAGAATGCAATGATTATAAAAATATAGTAAAGTGAATTCAGGAAATAGGGAAAACATCACGATACTGAAATATTATATCATAAACAGTTTCTTTCAGTAAATAACAATTAAATCAATTTATTTTCGAATCGCTGTCGTGTTTTGTCGAATGAAATGACGTTAGGGCAAATTCACAGAACTTTTAACTTTTAACTACACGAATTTAAAATTGCGTCAGAAGTTTTATAGCAATATAAAATGAAGTTAGGTTATCTATTGTATTTTTCATTTCATTTCATTAATTGTTTTAAGTCAAACTCCAATTTGTTGGATATTTGATGTCCCCGATTATGAATATGAAAGTAAAATTTTGAAACTCAAAATGACGGATCCAGTAGGGCGGACAAACATACTAAATATAACATTAGTTTGACAGAATTTCATATTATGAGGTTTACGAGATTCCTGATTACGAAATCAGAATTTTTAAATTCACTAGGGAGGTTTCAATATTATATCAATTAAAAACATAAATTACATCGATTAAGATGTAAGGAAGTATTCGGATAGGACTGAATATGAATTTCCTCTCGGATAATCAATATTCAAAATGGCGGATCGAATATGACGAATATCCAAATGTAGGGACTTTTTAGGCCGTTGTCTATGTATCTGAAATCAGAAATTCTTTCACAATATATGACTGAATGAGGTAAAAACATCCCGAGCAGAAATCTGTCCAGGCTGCCTGAAAACTTAGCAGGGCCTGGTCAGGCATCAATCAGGCCCGCCTGATAAGGTGTGCCTTATCACTCCCGGATCAGGCCCTGACCAGGCTGCAATCAGGCGCGCCTGATAAGGTGGGTCTTAATACTGCCGGACCATGCACTCGTCGGACGCCCACGGAGGCGTGAAATTGGCATTTTAGGTCCGCAGAATCGAAGCGTAAAATATTTTACGCCTACTGCATCAAAAAACAATGTTTGAATCTCAGGCGTAGAATTTTCACCCTCATGAACCTCGAGCCGGCTTTGCCGTCTCTCGAGTTCTACTGTCGAGGCGTAAAACTCTATTTTACACCCTTAATACAAAACTAACTATTTCATCCCGTTATTGAAGCCGTCATTTTGTTTCCAAAAGCCGGATGCGATTAGTACCTCTTGCATCGGTCAGTATTATCCTTTGCAACGTTAAAATAACGCGATTCTTGCGAAGAAGTCGAAAAGACGGTACTTTGTTCGAAGATGTGGTCATTAATTTTTTATTTGAAATAGTCGGCTAATTGTGACCACTGGGTTTGAAACAGATGGTCCAAAACTATCAGTTTTGACTTAATTTTTTTGTAATTTTGTTTAATAACATCTGGATCAAAAGTTACAGTGCAGAAAGTTACATCCATATTTCGGACTTTCTGCACGAGAATGGTTAGACTCCTACTGTATCGCTTCATGTATTCTCTGAAATGTTTTATTAATGATTTTTGTGGTGCATGAATTCTCATATAATTAAAAAACATCAATTCATAGAAATGGTGTACGGAAAAAACACCCTGATTATTACAACCTAAGATATGGTTGTCTTGACCATTCTATGGTTGCTATGAGCATATCTGTAGAAAGGGTTTCCATATGCAAAGTTCTCTTTACAATAGCAATGGTCGACCTATCAATATTTTTATTCACCATACTTCTTTGGTTGGTATGTCCGAACCTGTTTTTTTCCATGTGTACTTATGTATCTTACACTTGTTATTTCAAAATACATATCCAAACAAAACATGGTTTTATAGTTTATAATTGTTTGTCCAACAATGCGTATATTAATTTAGAAGGAGAAATAATGCAATTTGCAATTTTTATTCATAGTAAACTTACGTGAAAGTACCTAATATTGCGAATGACACAAAAATAATTTTAATCAATTTTACATTCTTTTTATGCATGCTATTGTACAAAACAAGACGGTTCATATAAAGTGGACCATTATATGTATTGAATTTTGTTATGGTTGTCCTTAAGCACGTTGGGAACACGATATGCATTTCACGGTCGTTATTTATTTACTTATTGCACCTCTATATTAATATATTTTTGTGTAAAATCTAGATGATTAGAGGCTATTCGTCAACACATGAAATTTTTCTTTGAGTACTTATTATTATAATTCATACGAATTCTTATTGTCATTGGGTTTTTCTTTATAATTTTATAATCTCAATTAAAAATGTAGTGACATATTTCGATAATTATGCCTTGTGTACGCGGAATCTATTGTGAATATACGTAAGATCATTCATATTATAATGGAAGTATTTCATTTGTTTCAGTGTGGACTCTTCTTAAATAAAAAAGAAAAAAGTATTTTGTAAAATTCCTGCATCTAAAACTATTATGCGTAAACAAAATAATTTTTTACTTTGACATTTCACGAACAGATATACTTGACCACTGCTGCGAATATATTTATGTATTTATCGTGATAAATGAACAATGAATATTTATTCATGCAGCCTTTGGATTTATATTTCCAGATATCGGCAATGCATGGCAGCATTAGCAAATCAGTTTGAAAATAGAGCAAATTTCCTTCTAGCAAACATTTTTACCGTAAATGCGTCACACGGAATTGTAAATAATAGAAATTGCTAACGACCACTGGTTGTGCCGATATTCTATAACTAAGCATAATTGAAATTTGACTTTTCATATAAAAAATACTTTAAGCCATATGCGTATACTTAGTAGTCAAGAACTTACTAATATTTATAAATCATTCAAAAACTCATTGAAACTGCAAGAAAGTACCAAGAAATGACATTCTATATTGTAGGTAGTTATTATTTTATTGTCGGCAATGATAATTAATTCTCAAGAATAGGATGTGATGGAAGGTTATGCTTAATTCATGTTTCGATACCGCTTACCTCGTATACATCTACTTTCTTCACATGTTGGATTGAATGCGTACTACAAGGTTCAAAACAAGAGTCTCTTAACCACGTACGTCCTTGTTAAATGAAATAGTACATTACTGTCCTTTAGTGCAACTGGACTTTAAATTATAAATTATATTTCATTCCTTTAATAAATACGCTTTATGGGAACAAGTGATACATTGTTCGTGACCACAATGTGTCACCGGAAATATCATGTTTTGTTTAGTTATTCAGTAAACTACTAAAATCAATAATCGAAAGTTTCTATCACTGAGAGCAAAGAGTGCAGTAGAATTTGGCCTGAATAATACATAAATTAAAAACAATGATGGCATTGTGTAATATTATTAGAAAATATTAAATATGTAGAAAGAAATATTGCCTACATCAGTCGTTAAAAAGAAAATGATATATTTACTTATGACAATCGATATCAAGTATGCAGATATTACCTCTTTTGTAGAAAATTGTTGAAATTTTAATTTCGAAAGGAAACAGGAAAGAACGGTGGTTCGATATGAACTATTGGTTTGCAATTCTTTATACATCCTAATGTGTTTTTAAGTAATTAAAGAAAATAATAAAATCGCAACACCTGACATATTTGTGATTAGTTAAATCTATTTATTATATACATAATCGCAAAGAATATTAGTTTAGTCATAAACTGCTCCTTTCATCATAGAAATTAATAATTAATTACTGTAAAGAGTATTAAATTATAATGAAGGTTAACTTTACTTCTTTAGACGCCGTTAATCAAACAACGGGACTATTGTACAAATAATAATTTTTTTGTTAATTTCATATTTTATTAAAGATTGTATCGTATAAAGGTATCCATTGCTGATTAATTACACCATGATATCATTTGATAGTATCATTCGTATTTTATTATTCAATGATAATTTGTTTCTTTTGAGTCGCAACAAAAAATCAAAATAATTTATTTTCTTCTGTAATCAGATAACTTTATACAATTGTAGGCACATTAAGTATTCGCGCCCTAAGTCAATTATAAGTCTTTTTAGGAATATCGCCACTTACGAGGGGAAAAATAACTACCAATATTAGGTTTAATATTTATAGAAGAGTATATTTGCTTTTGATATGAAGTAATACGCGTAATAAAATGTACTATTACATCATAACATATTTCTCTGAAACTATTTGGTAATCATTTAAAATTGATTTCGAAACAAGTACTAGAGATAAATATTGATCATACTACTTGCAGGAATTGAATCAATCAATATTTACTTATTAATGGTTAAAGCGGTAATTTTCAGTGCTTTATAAAAGTTTATCTTTTGTGAATTTAAATTGATTCCATTTGATTCAAGTACTTATTTTTTTCTCAAAATGTTGTCACATTACGAGGTACTAGTCCATTGTCAAATATATTGTTATGATTATTAATGTAACAGAAATCATCCAATCGCGGCAAAGAATCCTTAAATGGTATTTTTTAAAACTTACAATTATTGGATTAGGTTATTTTCCATTTACAAATCTATATATGATCTGAAATAATAAAAATGCGTTGAAATCTTCAACTAACACATTCTTCCTTTTAAATTAATTTATCTGTTAGAATATAAATATTTTGACTGATTTTTTACCATTTTTCTAGGTTAGCTCAGTGTGTGAAGGTGCTAATTACGTTATCTGTAGTATTTACCTTTGGACTTCAATATTTTGTTCCAATTACAATTCTATGGCCGATGATAGCTAAACGATTTGGCGATGTATATATGTATGAAGTCATGTTCCGATTAGGAGGTGTTTTGTTAGGAGGTAACGTATATATGACCTTTTCTAAATATGTTAATAACCTTTTCTAGATCTATGTGTAAGGAAATATTAACCCTTTAACACCTAAATGTGATGAATTTGCATACGGGACTCAGCGTAATGATATTTGAAAAATAAAAATCTAACAAATATCAGATCGCACTGTTTATTGACTTTTTCGAATGGCCAATAAACAATAGTGAAATTTTCTATAAATATCATTTTACATTATTTTTTTTAAATATGCCTATATATTATATTATATAATATAAGAAAAACACCGATTATTTATATAAAATTAGTTGATGATTTTTATTAAAAAAATATGCATTTGAATATTTTGATTTCGGTACCCGAACACCACACACATTAGAAATCCTGGAATTTTCACAACAATCCATTCGTCATACTGAACCCACCATATTTAATTTTGAAATATTGACTTTGGTTTCGTATTCGTTGTCGTCGAAAACTATATAAAATACGAATTGGCAGGTTAGGCATTGTTAATTAATCTCTAATGAAACACTATACTCAAAGAATCCTTACCTATGCATAAAAAACTGTCATTTTCATGATCGAAAATAATGTCTGCAGTTTCAAAACATAAAAATGTGCATATTTACTTTATATATGCACAGGCATTATGATTATGCATACGTGACTCATCGTATTTAATAACCTATTTTATAAGATTTAACTATGTTTACACTGACAAAACCTAAAAATGAAAGAACTTTCGCGATTTCAAATAATTTTTTGCAGTCAGGTGTCATTTAAAAATCGAAAACAGTAAAAATAAAAATTGTAAATGCATATTTTTAATTAAAACCATCAGGCCCAATGTTCTGATTAGTGAGACGATGTCTGGACTGCGTTATCATGCTGAAAATTATCAATAGGTTTTTACTGAGCTAAAAAAAATAGGGTACAATGATGTTTTTCGAAAAATGTCACCTACTCCATTCAAAAAAAGGTTATTACGAAGTATTGTAATAAAAATATTAGGTACTAATTCCAGAAATCAAATTTTGATTTTTTTTTAATGTAAAATAACAAAATAATCGAATGCCTGCTAAATTTATAATTTATTATTTATATGATTAGGTATTATGCAAAATTGTTGAAACTTAGAATGACGAAGATGCCAGCAAGGCTCTATATTATAATCTTCTCTTATATTTCTTTGCCACGATTCAACAAATGAAACCATTGCAAAAGTCGTAAAATTAATGCAAAATCCGGGCATTAACGTTGGAATATGACTTATTGGTTTATTTAAAGGCTTATTACTTTTCTTCATTTAAATTTAAATAATCAGTCACTTTCCACAACTGTTGCTGAAGTAAAATAAATTACATTATAATTTTGTTATTTTTGTGTATTTCTATTTCACAATCTGAAAGTGCTTTTGTTTTGGTGCTTCTAATAAAAGTTCTGGCCCACTTAATATCCGCAATCAATAATACAAATGATAATTGCAGACGTTTATGCATTCTATTTTCTAAAGGCTGTTGCTATTTTTAGAACACGTGCATAGAATGTAGCATTGCATCAATTTTTCGTGGAAAACATTCATTGTTTTATGAGAAAATAAAAATAGTGAATACTAATAATTGAAATTCCATTATTGAAATTCCTTGAATGAAAATTTATTTTACGTATTTTTTCAAATAAAAGATATTCGCATTAATTTTTTCTTTTCAGTTATTTGTTAAAAATCGTGAATTCATAATTTTCATGTTATATGTCATTAATGTAGTTACATCAAGGGATATAGTATATTTGAAAAAAATATGAGAAAATTTTGAGAAAAATATTTAATAACGTTTCCAAGAATTTAATTTTTACTAATAATAACATTGTTTAAGGGAGAAAGTATTATTATTAATTAATATGAGTAAAATTCGCGTTAATTAACGGTTACAATAAACAATATATACACTTTACAATTTACAATTCAACACTTAACGTTTACGGCCCTTTATTCGTAGCCATCATCAGAATATAAAAATTTTGGAGTAATAAATAATAAATAATAAACATTTACAGGTATAAAAGTATTATTATTCTTAAAAAAATTCAGACCTGCAAAAATAATTAGTTAAAAAATGTTTGTTAATAACTCAAATTTTCTTCTTTTTGCCAGTTAAAACTTATTGTATATAGATATTTTTGAGGTCACTGATCATCAAATTGGATCCACTGTTTTGAGTATTTAAAAACGGATCCAGATTCGCGATCAGCAATCACAAAACTAATTCAACAAAACCATTGTATGCCAGTTTCATAAAAATCAATTAAGCTTTGCGTTTTTAAACACATGGTTACAATATAACGAATAAAAATACACTTTTTCACCATTTTGAACTTTTACTTTCCAAAATACGCCTATCTAATTCCGCTTATCCTTTCGGCCAGAAAGAAAAATCGTATACTTCCCTCGGGAAGTCAAAAAAATGTCTCAGACGGCATGTCTCTCACCCTCGGGTTCGCCACGGATAAAAATTACACGTAGTCTTAGACATTCTTTATTTATCTCCCTCGTTGTGTAATGTACTATTTGACACAGCATTTGTGACTTTTAGAGGTATACGAATGCCATTACTCTTAATTCAATTCGATAAATAACAATAAAACCAGAAAATGTCATGCTTTAAAAAAAAAGCTTATAACTTTTTTATTTAAAAATTTGAAAAGTGTTGACATGCACCATTGGAAAGAGCGGATGTTGGATAACAAGAAATGACTAGCTGCAAATTTTTCTAGTTAAGTTTAAATGCTAAAATATAGTGTCCAAATTCAAGAAAACCCCTGTATATTTAGGCGTTAAAGGGTTCACATCTTTTTAAGAGCTATGCACATATAATGCCCAACATACAAAACGACAACAGTATAGTTATTATTTTGAATGATTAAATACCACTATTTTATGCAAGGACTTTAATTAATCTCCTAATTTGTAAAATAATCACTTTTAGTGGCGGTGTCCATAGCATTTCCTAATCTGGTACCAATGCTTGGAATTTTTTCGTCATTGAGTGTTACTACGGTTATGTTACTTATACCAGCGTTAATCGATTTTTCTACGAAATTCGAATATTCGGCAGGCTTTGAGAGGATTGTAGTTTGTATAAAGAACATCAGCATTGCAATCATTTGGTTGATATTCCTGGTACGTATCACAAATATTTTATATTTCTCCGTATATAACTAATCCGTTTACATTTGTCACAGTAACTAAATATTATAGATATTTATTTCTGTAATGTTACAAATAATAAGTTTTGAAATATATCTAATGTGCTCGTTTCTATCCAGATCACTACTTTAGTAGATTCATTTAATTATATTATGTTGTTGAGCATATGTGTGTTACGTAGTATTATTTTATGTTCATCATTTATTTTCATTTTCAGGTAACGGGATGCATTGGAAATATAAAAGACATGGTTGATTATTATTCAGGCAAAACCAATGTATCGGATCTTTGTGACTAAAGCATAACAAGAAATGTAGAATTAGGAGAACACAACATTGCTGTAGAAATTATAAAAATTCTAAACACTAAAATAAACGAATTCACATACACTATGTATCGGCTTACACGTGATATAGAAGATTTATAATTCGCAACAGTATAATGTTAGAACATCACTAGTTTGTTTATATAGAATTTAATGGAATCAGAAATGCGGGAAATGATGCGCGATAAAATGTCGTAATTCATTTGTAACCGGTAGACCTTCAAAGTAGAATCATTACTTTCTCGAGATACCGAAATAACGAAGAGTAATGATGCTATAAAATATTTTACTACTATCTTGTATCCAATGAATACATATAATATATATACGTGTATTTAAATAGGTATATTTACTTATTTACGTGATATCACTACTCACTACTAATGACAGATAACCGATGATAAATTTTTCTAAATTTTTAGTAAAGATGTAAGTTATCAGTGTAACAGTAGTCTTAATTTTTATGTAACAGTCAATAAAATCTCTAGTCAGCAAAATAACAGTGTATAAAATACTATTAAATTGAACATATTTCTTACTTACGATGCACATTCTTATCACAGATTTTTCGAAACGACAATATAAACAAAATAAGATATTGTTTAAACGTTTATAACTGTTGTTCGATTTATTAACATTCACTGATTTTTTTTTATTGATAAGCTTTAGATCTATGGTCAGATCCATTCGCTCTCTGAAAATTTATTTAATTTTGTTATAATTATAATTGTAAAAAATGAAAGTTATAATCTGGTTTTGCAAGTAATGCTTAAGCACGTGTATTCATCAGACTTATTCTATAAAAAATTTAACTTTTCATTAGTAAAGATCATCAAACGTATTACAGCATTACGCTAATAGAAAACTTCGTTATTGTGCCTATAAAGCTTTTAACCGGTGAAAAACATTTGGTTTAATTCATTTTAGGGCAAAATTGTTCGTTATGCAGAAAAAAAAAATTTTTACAGTCATTTCGAAATGATCATAATAACACACGCTACGATGGGTTTTATGTGCATTACAGCTTTCTAAAGTTGTCATAACATGTAGATTAAACGGCTATTTTCACCAGAAAAATGTTAATTTATTTGTTAGTTTTATATTCTGGATACTCAAGGGACGGAGCAGGAAAGAATTAGAATGCATTTGTTAACACTCCGGTACGTCGTTTCAGGCTGCCAACCAAAATTTTTTCAAATTGCTTACTGATTAAAAAGGAAATACAAAGTAAGTTTTCAAGGGTTGTGTATATTGTGTGTCCCGTTTTTTTTTTGTTTTTATAGTATAATAAATGCTTGAAACTGAAAATTTAAGATATGAACCATCGTTTTTATGTATATTAAGAAACCTAATAAATTTTCTAATTTTTAATGCTCAAGTTGGACGCTTATATTTTAATTTGCTCATTTTTACAAAGATCTACACGCTTTTGAAACCGTTTTTCTATTAAACTGTCAGCGTAAACGGTAATGGTACTGTAGTTATATTTTTTACCCATTGTTTTTTAATTTGACGGATTGGTTTTGTTATTACAAAAATGTCGGTGTCGAAATGGTATTTCAATGGGATGAATATGTTTATAATGTTTTTTTAATGTTGTTTCACTTGACCTATTGGTGTATTCAATTTCTAATAAATTACTAATTTTAAATTTACCCATAACCATCTTAACTTTAATTAATTTTTTTTTTAAATTGAATACTTCATATTCCAAGTATTGAGACATGTTTGAAGGTTATGCGGTTGCATTTTTTATAACTCTGCTTATATCTGACACTGTAAGCGCCGTATCAAAATCTCACTCTCTTTGAAGTGGACTTTAACTCCACACGGAGTGAATTTTCACTCCACGCGAACAGTGAATTTCTTGACTCTTTCATTTGGAGTGCCTGATATCACACTTTTAGAGTGGTCTTTCAGTCTTTTCAAAATGAGCACCGTGCTCGCGTCAGGCTTGGAGTGAAAATGCCTCTCCTAAAAATTTAAAGAGCGAAATCAGTGAATGTCAACGATGTAACATTCTAAAATTGATTTTTAAAATTTGTCGAATTATAATATTAGATTGTAACATTATACTCTCTAAATTTCTAAATTACTAATTAAAGAGTGAACTCTCACTCCAAGAAATTTAGAAAGTACTAGAACTTTTAAGTTAATATGCATTACTTTTTACAAAAAATCATGTACATAAATAAAATATAAAATCAGTGTATGGCAAATTAATTTAGATTTAAATCACAATATACATTGTCTTTTTAAAAAATGACCATTTTTAATCCCAGTACAAGATAAACGAAAAAGCAATGATAATAATAAAAAAGTAATCGTAAAATATATACGCAAAAACATGATCATGTAATAAGCAATATAATTCGATATATATAATAAGATGCATTGGTATTCGCACCTGCCAATAACATCAACTCTACAAATTCTGTTGTTGATAATAATTTTTAAATATCGCCATTGCTGTCTGGAATGTCTGGGTTAAAACCGTGATCTATATAGGAACGCATTTCCTTCTAAATATTGGAAATACCGATTAGTGTAAAACATTCACATAACCCGTTTTAAATTGCAACGGTGATGGATCATTTACAATCTATAATTTGTTGTCAAGAAGTATTTCGTCATCAGTGTAGTTTAATAGTAGAAACCAGTTATATCTAGATGTAATTATAATGTATCGAAACCTTTAATTTTGTGTACTTAATAGATCGACTGAATCGAATTTAAATTGCTTAAGTAACTCGCGATGATGTATTTATAGTATTTGTAAAATGTAGTCAGTCCCGTTTATAATGAAATACATTTGCATAATGCAAAGTGTTTAGTATTTCATTCATTGACCGCAAAATTTTGCTTTATTATTACATAAAATAATTTCCATTACGTTAATTTATGCGATTGTTACATCATATTAGATGCAAAGGCAATGAAATAGAGCAACTTGTTATTACTACTTTTAAAATTTATGACAATTATATTTAAGTGCTAGAACAACCTACCCAATCCAGCAACTAAGAAATCACACTTTTCTTATTGATTTCCAAAACTACTTTTAATCATTGTGATAACTTTACTAGCAAATTTTACAATATTTTGTTGTTCGAAAATAAACAACATTGAATTTTTCAATTAAACAGTGGTGTATCCCAGACAGTTATATTTGTCATTGTGAATGACGTCCATTCGTTGAGGTTACATTATTTCAATTTTATGTGCCGGTTATTTTGAATACTGATTTATCCATTCATTACATTCTTTAATTTTCAAAATATATAGCCTTGTTTCCGTGATTTCGAGCCCACGCACGTCATTCGCAAAAAACATTCAATGTTGCGGGATGACATCTTACCAAACCTGTGCTGAATTTAAAATTCCACTATTAATTTTTGGTTATTCGTAATTGAACAAGTTATATTAGTCTTATTTATACAAGGCCTACATATAATAAGAAACGCATCGATTAAACATCAATACTGATTATTCCAAAACTTAGACCTAATATTTTTTAAATTATTCAATTTCTGATAGAAAGTAACAAAATATTAATAAATGGTGGGGCTGCATATACCGATTACAGATATAAAACCTTTTAGTTCTTTTTTCTTATAACCAATCAGGATCATCTACAATCTTAATTGCTTTAACCTTGGTTAGTTTTGTAGGACTTTTTAGTGATTGTGAAATGTCGATCATGCGTTTATAATTCAGGTATGTAATATATAACGAGTGAAAAAATCATTAAAATTTAATTTCAGTTATTAAAATCTACATTGAAAATATATAAGAAACAGGAAATATACTTTAATTAATTCTAGTCGTATAATGCATGGCACAATAAAAACGGTTTTCAAAGAATCATATTGTGTAATGCATATTATAATAAAAAAAATTACATGTTGTAATAAATCATATGATAGGAAAGAGGAAATTTAATGTTTAATAGAAAATGTTATTTACATTTTTATTTGCAATATTGAACTGCTTGATATAAGCAGTTTCATTATGCTTTCAGAATGTCATAAATGGTAACCCAAATTATATTTACAATAAACAAAAATAATGATGGTTTTTGGTGTATTCTAAAACAAGGTTGACGTTTCCGCAATAGGCTGCAGCTCGCCAAGTAAACAAATTTTGTATAAATTATTTTTAAAAATATATATACTGTTGAAGCAACATATACCCATAAATTGATTCTAGTATATATATTGTACAAAAAATGTGTTAAGTCTGAAAAAATTACGTGCAATGGAAATTAAGTAAGATTAATATTTTATACAATTTTTAGTAAAAATTGTATTTAAAAAAGGGTAGAATTGGTTGTAGAACAAAATATATCCAGGAGACAAAAATTGTATACAATAAGAAAATAGATATAGAATAGGTTTACAATTTGTATAATTTTTAATCAAAAACGCAAAATAAGATATCAGATATGATAAATCGGTTACATATCTAAATATTACACATTAAAATATTCCGTTATAAACAATCGCCACAAAATAATTACCCTCATAGAACGCAACGAAACATTGTCATAATATTAAAATAAGATTTCTTACAATGTGCCTTAAAGTGTAATGTTAATGTAAGATGGCGATCATTTTATAAGAAATTGAAAATTTAATTTTGCAATCTTAGTCGCACTAAGGTTGTGTTAACCTTCATATAAGGTTACCATTTGAAAAAACTGACCGACTTAGTTAGTTTTATCCCCACCAGGTGTTCGAGCAACTTTTGCAGCCCTGTTTGGCTTCCGAAATAGAAATGGGTTTAGAACTACGTATATATTATCACGTATAGAGAGTATAGTTTTTATACTGTAAGTATATTTTTTATTTTGTAAAATAAGGTGTACTATGTAAGGTGTAAATGCAATATTAAAGAAATATAATGCCATTAATATATGAAATACAATGATACCATTACATACATGTAAAATGTTAATCTTAAGAGGACTTTGCAAGGTCATCTTACAAGGAGTTTATGTAACATTTAACGTTATTCTGTAACCTCCATGCAATAAGTATGGTCGACGATTCTCATGTTACTTTAATATTAACGTAAGGTTATGTGAAGGTTTCTCAACCTCCATAAATTGTTACAAGCTTACATTTGAAAGGTTATTATAATTATTCAGGAACATTCATATTTTGAGTTACTCTCAAAAATATTATATGACTAAGATATTATGCGTGAGAATATCATAGGGGTAAATATTACACGTCAAAATAATACATGTAAAAATAAACAAAGAGCCAAACTATAACATAATATACAGTCCTCCCTCCGTAATTGCTTCCCTGCATAATTGTTGTCTACCTAATTCCATCCATAATAGTCCCAAAATATTCCGTAATTGCTGTCCTGATTCTCTCTTCCAAGTACACCGTAAGAAGAAAGGCCCACTCGCGCATGCGCACGTGTGTTCTTTACTTGTTTAATACATGGAGAAGGGGAAGTACGGGCTGGAACAGCAGGTAAGCAATTATAGAGGTATGAGGGGAAATCCGTCCTCGACCGGACAGCAATTACGGAGGGAGGAATGTATTAGAATTTATTAACTACAAACCACAAAATAAAAATTAATAGACGAACATTCTGTGATTATGCGTTACGTCTTTATTTGGAAACAATCCTACCAGATGAAAACTGTTTAAGAATTTACAAATAACATTTTTAACACTGGATTACCTTCTGTTTACCTGATTTTGGTAGTAGTGTCTAGCAGAAAGTTTATAACAACATAATAAAATTGCATTGTTAACACGTAAAGGATTTAAACTCACTTAATTAAATATGTCTTATGAAAATAATATTGTAAGTAACGCTTGTTACTACTTAAGTAATGCGGTTACAACGTTCCCTATGTGTTTCAAATTTTTGAAATTTATATTTTACTTATATTTAACGCACATAACTCTCTTCTATCTATGTATGTATGTATACAAATAACATAATCTAAAATTAAACTGGAAGGATTGGACTTCTAGTCCAATTAAAATAGTAAAAAAAAAGGTTACCTTCATTACTACTTCAATAAGGTCCCTTATATTTATTCAATTAAATCAGTTTAAATCTTCTAACAATTGTTATTATACCGTGGTTGTATTTAATAAATGGGAAGATCTTAAGGTAGACTATGTCGTTGATTGTTGATTTTGTTGTCACTTGTTACATTGATTTTTATTACACCGTAGGCTCTTTATTCACAATCATTTGGGAGTGTAGCTGTGACGGACCAAACAAAGTGTCTGTAACTTAAAAAAGTCGAGTAGATTTCTCAAAAAAAAATTTTGCAACATTTATATTTTGTATAATTTTTATACGATAGAAAAGCTACCTCATAATTTAACTAATATTTACTTTGAAGCTAAAGGAGCTAAGGATAAAAAAGTCCATAAACTTTTGAAAATAGCTCTTTTCAAAATATTGCCAAAAATTCTGTATTACTTGCACGACCTACAATATGCGGTGATGTAAGTAATAATGAAAAAGAAAAGTTTGTATCAGCAACGATAATACTGATATTGTATCTGGAATGTTGATATCTACTTAGATTTTTGTTTCGCTTATTAAATGTTCGTTTATAAGAAATATATATTAGGAAAATATTTACCGTATGGAATAAATATATACATGTATGATTTGCTAACAGTATTTATTCGATCAACTACAAAGAATGATACCCAGCGAATGCTTATAAGTATACGCGCATTTTACTATATTGTTCGCTATATAAATTACCATATGTTTTGTATAATAGTAATTATAATTTTTGCTACAAAATAATTACATCTAATATAAAACGCTTCGATATTTTTTGTCTAAGCTATTGCGTGGCGAGCATACGTAATTGCCAACTCTCATCAATTTTCCTTGAATATCTTTTAAACGTATTATGCGTATACAGTATGTATCTCGAACCGAAAATAAATATTGCGATAAAGTTAACAAAGCATCACTAATTATATTGTCGTATAATCTGCCATTTGTATTTACGACCATTTCCAGTACAACAGCAAACAAATTATTTCCAAGTTTGAAATAATACAATGCTTTCAAAATGTGAGTCATTCTAAAAAACGTAAGAATTATTTCGTTTTTGTTGTTTTATATCGCATTGATGTAAACACAGTTGTCCTGATTTTGGCTCGTTCATAGAATTTGATAGGGTCCATCGGAATTTGATTGTATGTATAACAATTAATAATAATATGTAATTGTTCAGCATTAATATTATTAGTTGAGGGTTGACCAAATAATACCAAATAAAAGCTAGTCCTATTATTAATGTATTTATTTTGTATCGGACAATATATTGACATCAAATACGTGCATTGCGTTGGCATTTTCTATATCTATTTTTCTTAAGCCATGAAACTTTCTGAAATCTTTCACTCCAATCTTTTAATTTGACCATTTCCATCTTCGGAAGGAAATGCAGTCCACGCCCATAGGGGCCTTCAAAACGGTCACTTCGATTTATATGCAGCAATTGATGTACATTAAGGAGGTTCCAAAGTGCTCCACTGATAAGGTAGCAATTCACGCTGAAAATCGAACATTAAAAATGTCTGAATCAATTTACCCAAATTTGGGCTCTGTAAGGTCAATTATAATTACTATATACGGCCAATGAATGAATGCCAAAAATATTTAATAGGAATTGAACGAGAATTATTGGAAAACGGAAAACGTTATTTATTTCCAATAACTCTCGGTCAATTCTTAATTAACTTCTTTGGCACTCTGTAAGAGTCTGTATGTATTAAGTAAATTGACCCTTACAGAGCCCAAATTTTGAAAAGTTGATTCAGACATTTTTATTTTACGTTTTTTAGCGTAAATTACTACCTTATCGGCAAAGTACTTTAAAAGCCCTTAAAATGTATTTTTATTACTGCAATCAAGAGTTCAATTTTATATTGCAAAATAGTTTCTTAACCTATAATGCATAAACAGCGTTGCAATAATAATTTCAGAAATGAGTTCAAAACAAAGTATAAAACGGTATGCATGATGCAACTAAATGCCTCTAAAAAACTGTGAATATTTGTATTGTGTTCAATAATGTGATAAAACTGTCTTAGAATAGTTTGGAATTATAACATATTTCATTTAGTATATGCTATATTCGCTATATTTCTGGAGCTGTATCATTTCTCTGAAACTACATTTAATCATTTGAAGATATAATTGAATATCATTGAAAATAACACATTATGATGAAAGTAAATACTATTTGGCATCAATAATATGCCAATTTTTATAATGAAATTTTAAATATATCTGTAATGTCATAAAGTTTGTTAAAATGACATATACGCTCCTTCCCACAACGCGCCGTAATCAATGAGTATGATTGAATATTTAAAGACTTGTATGATGCAAATAAGTAAGATGGATAAAATAAAAATCATTAAATAAACCGAAAATAATCGGATTCTTAATTATTCTTCCGCTATACGGAAAAACATTCACGAATCGATTGAAAAAAACATTAACGTAGTTGAACAAGGTCAGCTATAAAAAATAGTGAATTTAATAATTTCATAACAGTGAAATATGTACTTATAGAAATTTGTTAAATTAACTATGTTGTATATTAACCCTGGCAGAAATTTGTCCAATTTTTCTTACACTTTTCATTTTTCCTATACCTTTAGCATGATAAATAAGAATGTTATACAAGAATTGTACAAAAAATGTTTTCATTTCTACCAGGGAAGGAAGACAATGATATTTTTTCTTTTACTATTTCTAGATAATTATTAAAGGTATGCAAACAATTTATAACAATAACAGTTACAAATCACACAACCTTTTCTGGGACAATTTTATTTGGACTAACATAGAAATATTGGATAATACTTTATTCTTGAATAACCATGAACCTTAAACTAACTCAACGGGACATATAACAACTCTAAACGTGAAAACAATATCTTTCTATCTTAATTGTACCGATTATGGGTGATGCTGTCTACACTTCTCAATTGCGAACGTAACTTTCTATTGACGTTTTATTTTATTAATTTTACTATTAGGATTATGCTATTACATCTGTGTTCTTATTCAATTTATAATAAAGCAGAATGGAAAAATATTCCTTATATTATAATAATAAAGTTAATTCATGACGCAATCAAACAGAAAATTAAAGATACTATACTACTATAAATGAAACGAATTATCCAGTATATTATCATGAACATTAAATTATGGCAATTTGTATTATCGAATACTCTAAAACATCAGGAACTGCCAGTATGTATTTTTAATGTAATTATTAAGAAAAGATTTTGGTTAACGTATTGGTAAATACGCATAGAGAGTAATAAACAGAATCGGAAACATGGAAAATTATACGATCTATTGATCATAAAAATTTTATTCTCTTGTTCCGCATTAATAAATCGCAATAAACTGCTTCCGCACGATTCGCGATGTGATCTGAAAGTGAATTACGCATATTTATGATACATAAAATGGACACTAAAAGTACCAACGTGAACCATCTTATTAATGATTTAAATACCTCAAGAATTGCATAATTTTTTAGCGTGGTATCAGATAAGTAAATGTAATGAATGTGTATGAAAGATATCGTATTATTTCTGTCTCAAATGATACCTTATTTTATTATTTGTAAGACGTAAGCTGCAATTGAAATGTCATTACTAGTGACGATGTGATTACGCACTTGAACCGGATTTTATGCACAAACTTTGTAATACTATTTTATTTCTATTGTTCATTATGTATAATCTTTTTTAATTTCAATCATTCACGAGAAATCTATGTGATTTTGATGATTGTACGTTGCGCTTGGGATAGGAAGAATCTCGTAATGTGTTAATTCTAATTCTCGTAATATGTCTAATTTCATAGTTAAAATTGACGAAAAATTTTACATTAGTCTTCAGTGGGCAATTTTTTAAAAATGTTTTGATTCTTTTTTGTTAAGCATTATTAAAGTTAAAAATTCTATCATTAATGAACTCCAATTATAATGAATTGGAGTTACATACATTTGACTTCATTGTATTCAGTACCGAAAGTACGGTCATAAAAACTGAACAATGAAATTAAATACCGTCGGTGGATCTCAATCCCAGGTCCTGATAATTCAACTATTCATTTCTTAACTCTTTCCTCACATTTACCATTTATGTATCATGTTTAATAAGATCTAATCTGACTTGGAGATTGAACAAAGGCATAAGGCTGTAAACAAAATATCAAATTCATTTGTAAACACATCTTTAAATGTGTACTGTCGAATATGTTACCTAACTTTACTGGAATTTAATATTTTCTTTCTGAAATAAAAATCCACTGTTAAACGTGGCTGATGCAAGTAGCAAATGCTAACCGTAATATTATTACTATTTCTGCCTACATTAATTACATGTTTTTTTATGTTATTTTAATTTCAGTTCTTATCAGTTTATCAAACACGTGCTTAAATCGTATTTTTCTAATTTACTGTTTAATTTACTATTGATACTACTAATGTCAGATTTATTCTATACTTGTACTCATTTTAATGAACTCCAAATCAAGACGATTTTTTAATTATTTTAAAATAATTGTTACTTATTATTTCGTGATCTTGGTTCACACATCCAACGTGATATGACAGTTCTAAAAAATATCATAATACTCGAAAAGATCAACCTTGTCTCCCCTAAAAAAATACTATGTACTTGGTCGTTTCAATAGCATCAATATGTTTTCTGTTCAAGTTGTTTTTGGGAATTATGGCACCCAAATTGTATTCCCTTATAACTGTATTTATACAGTACTAAACAATAAAAACCTTTCTTCGATCATCTGAACACGTTGCTAATAGCTGAAATGTTTGTTGTGTACGATGTGATTAATTCTGCTAGTCAACAAACCATAAATGAATTGTTTAAAAACATAAATCAACCCAGTATTATTTGAGTATAACACGTGAATGAGTACTTTTTTTTCGAAAATCGTCACTAACAGAATAAGAGACTCTATAAATGCTCTTTTTTGACGTAAGATATTTTACATACGATTAAACAACAACTGGTTGTATTTTTCTATTTGGTAGGAGAGTGTGAACTTATTGTGTAACTGTAGTTATTAAAATCCAAAAATTTCGACTATGGCAGGCTTAGAAGCTGAGTGGCATCCAAAAACAATTTCAAACGGTGTATTTAAATCGACACTGACATAAATTGGTAAACAAGTATATAATATTTCGGTGAATACGGTGACAATACTTTTAAATAATATAAATTTAAAATTGATGTTTTCGGTCCTGTAATGATACCATCTTCAGAAATGAATTACAAATGTAGTAAAACGGGAGTTTTTTGATACAGGAGAATTCATATTAAAAAATGTTTAGATGTTTAAACATTCACCCTACCAACCGGCTATATTTTACACTCTTTATTATAAGCAAAAAGAGATATTACATACTTTGTTAACAATTTATGCACAAACGGTCGAGAAATATTATTTAATACATTATTTGATCAATAATAAAACAGTTTATTTTTATGAACAGATAATCATTAATTAAAGTCCACTAGGTGCAAGCATATAAATAATCCCGTTATAATTTAAAAAATATATAAAAAGACATACTAGACAGCGATGTGTCGTGTGATGCCGTTAACGTCTGCTATCAGCATTTCGAAATCCTCACGAAATTTAGAATAGACTATATATAATCATCTACATTCCACGTATCTTTGTATCTACATTATTTCGGAAAACATAAAAGGTACGCGTATTATTATGATAAATCGATAATTAATGAAGTGATTAAAACCGAAACTAAAATCGTAAACTAGACTCCGAAATCATATGCTCGGCGAATTTATCTTTTATTTACAACCAAAAGATATTAAATTTATGTATTTAACTAAGTAATGTTTCGTCATTTTTATAATATCTCTTAATATGACCCAATAAATGTGGTTTGCTTCAAATTTCGGAAAGCGGTCATTGTTTATTGACATTGCGCTAGATATTCGAATATGTATTATTCTGATAGTTGTAATAAATTAGAATTCATTCCTTCAAAAAAATGTAGAATTTTACTATTTTACGATATTTCCGAATTTGTTATTTTTAATTTACATACTACCTCTTTAGGTTATTAAATACTATACCCTTATAACTTATGATAAGTAAATTTTCACTTATTCAAATTTATAATACATGTAAGTCATGTTACAACGATTTTTGCTTGTTTTCTGTAGCGCACATTGTGGCCGAACGGCGTAATACGCGCGCATTGGGTTTACTCGCTGATCGTGACGAATCCACATTATATTATAATGTGCCGTATATAGTTTTTTTACGGATTTTTCCCGTAGAATCGATTGGTGGGGTTATCTTTTGGCTAAAAGTATTTCTTAATGGTTTAAACGAGGAAAAAACGACATAAAACAAAAGCATTACTCGGTATTACTTCAAATTTGAATTCGATTTATTGTGTTAATATTTAGGAAGAAAATAAGCGTGGTCTGATCTGCGACTATTTGCAACACTCTTAGATATCGACAGAAATGTAAAGGTGATCCTATATAGGCTTGGTAGTACATTATGATATCGATGCAGAAGTTTTGACGGAATATGTGATGTCTGCCAACAGGAGTCACATACACATTCTCTGAGAAAACTTTTCCACACGTATATCAAACAATAGCCTATATAACGGGTGAGAAAGAAAAACGCGAACTAGCGGATTTTACTTCTTAGTTATGCGAAGATCAGTCTAGTTTTGGTTTCTGCGGGTATGTATACATACCTTTACTTCATTATACATATGGCCTCTCTTTCATTATAAAATATATAAGTACACATTATATATTCGGAAAAAAGAACTGTAATAGGTAATAATAATAATATAATAATAACAATAATTCGAAAATTTTTCCATACAATAATATCACCTTTATTTCATACAACCCTGGTAGAAATCTGTCCAGTTTTTTGTTACATTGCCCAGTTTTCCTATACCATTAACACGGGCAATACAGAAACTGGCCAAAAACTGGACTCATTTTCTACCAGGGAATTGCTGCCTGTTAATTAGAAAATTCAACAGTGACCTATAAAAATCTCGCGCGAAAACAAACTGGTTTTGTTAAAGTATATAATCAAAAATATACGAATTATATAACAATATATTATCAATATAATATAGTATAGATTTTAATAATAATATTGTATTAAGGGCCTTCGTGCATGACCGGAAGCGGCCAAAAGACGGGAAAATTTTGCGCCAATCTTTAGAAATTGTACACAACTTCTCAGGTAATATTTTTTTACAGAAATATTTTTTAACTTATTAGCCACCGAGTGAATGATTATGGATAAATTCTGCTGCTAGGAAGTGTTTAAAAATAAATTCAAAAGTTTTAAATTAAATGGCAGGTTGCAGACTTTGAACCTGTCATATTTCTATCCTTTTATTGAACTCACAATTTCCGGATTTATTTTTAAATACTTCCTAGCCGCAGAATTAATCCACAATCACTCACAGGGTGGCCAATAAATTAAAAAATAATTTCTTAAAAAAACATTATCGGAAAACTTGTTTGTAATTCTTCCGATCACGCTCGAGTGCCCTTAAAGTAATATAGTTACACTGACAAATATAAAATATATATATTATAACATTATACTCAATTCAATTTGAACATTTCTTTTACTTCTTTCGGAAGGTCTTATTTTGGATTTGATTTTTTGGAAGCCATACACAGATATGTCACGAAGGGATCTGATGTATTTTCAAATTATTGTTATTATTATATTATTATTATTACCTATTACAGTTCTTTTTTCCGAATATATAATGTGTACTTATATATTTTATAATGAAAGAGAGGCCATATGTATAATGAAGTAAAGGTATGTATACATACCCGCAGAAACCAAAACTAGACTGATCTTCGCATAACTAAGAAGTAAAAGCCGCTAGTTCGCGTTTTTCTTTCTCACCCGTTATATAGGCTATTGTTTGATATACGTGTGGAAAAGTTTTCTCAGAGAATGTGTATGTGACTCCTGTTGGCAGACATCACATATTCCGTCAAAACTTCTGCATCGATATCATAATGTACTACCAAGCCTATATAGGATCACCTTTACATTTCTGTCGATATCTAAGAGTGTTGCAAATAGTCGCAGATCAGACCACGCTTATTTTCTTCCTACATATTAACACAATAAATCGAATTCAAATTTGAAGTAATGCCGAGTAATGCTTTTGTTTTATGTCGTTTTTTCCTGGTTTAAACCATTAAGAAATACTTTTAGCCAAAAGATAACCCCACCAATCGATTCTACGGGAAAAATCCGTAAAAAAACTATATATGGCACATTATAATATAATGTAGATTCGTCACGATGAGCGAGTAAACCTAATGCGCGCGTATTACGCCGTTCGGCCACAACGTGTGGCGCCATTGACCATTATTTTTCTCTCGTACAAATCAGGCAGGTTAAAAAACTAACAGTCACAAAGCCGAGAAGACACATCGACAAGAGCCGGCAGAAAAAATGGTAGTGTTTGTTACTATAGACTTCAGTGAAATACATAATCACAGCAATATTTTGGAGTAAAAATAAACTACATTTTTATGGTGCTACTTACGCTTTCTGTAGACAAATTAACTACATTTCAGTTCTGATTACCGTAAACTTGAATGAAATGTAGACAAAACTATAAATTTCTCTAAATGAGTACAGACATATTTTGGGTGCACCTCAAAAACCCGACAAATCACAAAACAGAGACATAAAAAATCCGACATTTCAAAATACGGACATTCATAAACCCGACACCTCCGATTGATGCATTCACTACATAACAAAATTATCTGGGGTCGCCGTCCTTGAGGTCTCACTAGAAGGTTATTTCAAAGTCAAAAAAGTTTGACCAAAGGATTAATTTAGAAGTAAATCACTAATTAACATAAATCCTGAGAATGTGTACATTTTAAAATGTCTGGTTTTTGAAACTCTGTTTTTTGAATCTCTTTTTTTTTAAATATCTGGGTTTTTGAAATGTCTGGATTTGGAATTTCTGGTTTTTCATGTGTCTGTTTCGTGATTTGTCGGATTTTTTAGGTGCACCCCATATTTTGAAGTTTCGGTTATTTGGGTGCATCTCAAAACCCTGAGAAATCATAAAGCAGAAATTTCTAAAACAAACATTAAAAAGCAAGTCATTTCAAAAAACGGACCTTCAAAAACTAGACATTTCAAAATACAGAAATATTTTGTGATTCTGTTTTTTTATGTCGGGTTTTTGAAATGTCTGTTTTATGATTTGTCGGGTTTTTGAAGTGCACCAAAATCCCGACACTTCAAAAACCCGACATTCAAAAACCAGACACTAAACAAAACAGACATTTCTGACATATGTTGAAAGTCTATTTTTTTAAATGTCTGGTTTTTAATGTTGGGTTTTTGAAGTGTCTGTTTTGTGATTTGTCGTTTTTTTGAGGCGCACCCGGTTTTTTTACTGTCGGCTTTTCGATTGTCGGTTTTTTTAGGGTGCGCGTCGAAAAACCGATAAATCAAAATGCCGACAGGTCAAAAAATAGACAATTGAAAAATAAACAATTGAAAAACCGACAATGGAAAAGCCGACAGTCAGAAACCGAAATCTCAAAAAATGACTGTCCACTTGTCGATGTCCCTTTTTTTCTTATTTTGTTCGCTTGGTTTAAGTAGTAATAGTACGCGGTGGTGCCTCAATCGCGAGGAATTGTATGCAGTGGCTGTATATCGATGTTGTCTCGGACCTTAATCGCAAACTGCGTTCTTTTCGCTTTTTTCAGTTTTATCATTCTAATCGGGATAAGAAACAGTGATGAAATATAATAAGTTCAAGTTTTAGTGTGTAAGTGTGAGTTTTTATTATTTCATTTCCTCAGATTGATACAATCAAATCTGTCAAAATGGGATCCAATTTCCTACTCCCTTTATGTATAAATAGATTCAGTATTATAATGATATTATGTTTATTCTCTGATATCAAAATGTACAGAGTAAAACTATAGTTTCTAGGTTTTATATCGTCTATATGCAGTAAAAGTGTCACAAAGTATAGAATTTATGAAATTAACAAATTGGTCATTACATTCGAGGAATTTGTTACTTAACAATTACCTAATGATATTACTCCTGTTATACCTAAGATGTATAAAAAAACCCGTCGTTAAAATGCTTTCATGTTACTTAAATCTGTAACTTTCTTAAGCGTGTTCCTTAATATACGTACATCAGAGAATATAAAAAATATTGTAATATGCTATTTTTTTTAGATATCATATATTCACAATTAACTAATATACCAGTACATATGTGAAACCCAAAAACTGCTATTATAATTTGTATGTTTTGAGAGTCGTATATTTGTTGCGAACCTTACAAAGTAGAACTAATGTTTTTGAGTTTTGTATTATTGGGATATAGCGAAAATGTAACAGTTCAGAATTTATGAAATTAATTGCCGGTTATTATATTCGAATAATTTTTTACTTGACAATTATTGCAGAATTACACCACTGCTACTATATCCGAGGCGTGAAAACTTGTTTAATTATGTTTTGTGCTTTTGAATACAAATGCAAGCTGCGTTTGGTAAATATTCACTTCTATGATTGATAAAATTCGTATAATATCAATACACTGCATCTATTATCTCACATAAAAGGAGCATGAATTTGGATCTCATCTTGACAGTTTGACTAACGTCTGCTTCAATCTGTCTAAATGAAATAATAAAAATTCGCATTCACCACAAAAACTTGATATTTGTTATATTTTACTTTGTTCTTTTTTTATCCCAACTATAATGGGATAACATTGGAAAACGTACAGAAAAAACGTATTATTACAAATTGAACAAAATTATTCATTATAATTATTTTATGACAACATTCGCTTGCAGAAAAAGACTACTTTTCAAATTTCGAAAATAGGATGGATAACGTCTAGGGTGCTGTTTGGGAAGACCGCCTGTGTCTAGATATTTCTAAAGATATTTCCGCTTCATGAAATCTTGCTTTTATCAAAGTAATATCGATATCATCAAATTGCCGTCAAAGTATGATGAAGTACGAGTAGAGAACCCCCGAAGAATCTATTGAAGAATTTTAACACATGACATATTTCACGATTCTATTATCTTTTCTGATTGATATTATTGACTCATTCCACATATTACGTAGTAGATAATTAAAATATTAAAGGATTAATGACCTACTGGCTAATTGTAATTGTTCATCAGAGTAAAATAAGCATCAGCAAACATAAAAATGCCAAACCTTCTAATTGATAATATCTGAATAGTTGCTTTTTATTGAAATATAAATTAAGAATGTAAAAGAACATCGTCATTTAGAAAAATTGGACTCAGAAATATTGGTACGGTAAACTAGGAAATTTTTAAATCGATGTGTCAAATTTGGTCCTTTAATTATTAAATTTTGTCATTTGTATGTAAATATTTGCTATTTATAAACAATTTTGTCTACATGAATTTAAACTATTCATTTTTATTAATTACATTATAATTGTTTCGAATTTGATTAAAAATTTGAAATCAAGAGCATCCAATAATGTCTTTTGTTATTTATTTAAATTCGTCTTAATGTTAATATTGTTTATAGAACATCTTATGCGAACTCACGACAGAATTGCAATTTATGTTTTCAATTATTTCCAACGTTTCTGCCTCAGAGGTCAGAAGCTCTCAAGTATATCCAACATTTTTAGCAAATTTTTTTTGGCAATCATTTTTAAAATGTTAATGCTGAATGATGGAAAACATTTTAGGAAGATTCTAGATTACAAATTTTAGAGATTATCCCCGGACCTTTCGATTGCCGATCGAATGATCTACCTCTCGCAAATTCGCATAATTTATTTAAAAATGTGGAAATTATCCAATTATATTCGTAATTCACAGATCGAGGATTGGTCCGAACCACCTTGTTAAATAATGTATCTTGGCTCAATTTAGACTTCATTGGATTGTTTCCATGTATGTAATAGGCTAATCGTTTTCATTGTTTACATTTGCTTACATGTGTTTTAAGCAATAATTCCTCTGCAGAATCACCTGCACTTTTTGTTTGTGTCGCTGCCAAGTACTGAAGAATCACTGTTGGAGCATTCAGTTATTTAAATTATTTATTCGGGGTTTGCTAGGTAACCGATTTTAGAAATTCAAAATGACGCTCCAAAAATGGCGGATAATAAATTGTAATTTACTTTAAATCCTTGTAAAATTTCGTATGAGGGATATTTTGGATCGTTCTTTGGAAAGTTTGCTTTTGATTTTTCTAATTCAAAATGTTAACCCTAAAGTTATAGCAATTATCAAAATATCTTAATATCTTCAACTCGCAATATTTAGGAAAAGTTTACAGAATATATCTTTCTCGTATAACATCTAAGTTGTCTATTTACTTTCGGTATACAAACATTAGATCATGTAAAAATGACTAGTCATTTCGTTAATCTGGCTATACATTTATGGAATTGTTACCATACCCATAATAAACATTGGCTACAATAATTCAAGCTATAAATTCAATATTCAACTGTCACAGAGAGAAGAAAAATGGTTAATTGTATTATTGTATTAAGTCTAATTCTTTTGTCTGAAAGTCTATCATTTTCCAATAAAATATCCAGGAACTTTTCGCCGTTCTTTTCGTGTTTGAGTAGTCATTTTGACAGTTTCCAACTTTATTTTGAAAATGCTATCATGCACATTTCAAAGTTAAAGGTTCGAGGACACGATATTTTCACCGATCAGTGATCTCCCTAATCACTTCCAATGTGAAATGCGGATTAAAAAATATTTATCAGTGAAAAAATCTGATTTTTTTGTGAAAAACCAAGGATAACTTTTTTGGAATGGCCTGGATTGATTTTACAACAGCAGATTCGGAAAGATCGCTCAATTTTACGTCCAAAATGATTTGTCTAAAATTTTTTGAATTGATTTTTAATGTCAAGAAATATTCCGAAAATCTTTGTGAGATTTGTGTCCTCTTCGGCGTTAATGGGTTAAGTTATCGTGCTGCACTGAATGTTTAGGTTATAACCCAATTATTGATATACGGATAGAAATAGATGTTATTGGATAACATACTGATGGTACCGGAAAATATCTGATGGTATCCAGTACCATAAATATGTTATGCAGTAACATTAGTATGTTACAGGATACAATATTTTTATCTCTGTGTACGTCCGACGTATATTATGGTCATTTTCAATTTCACAAGTATAACATGATAGGAAAACACCGAAAATTGAGTGTAAATGAGACAAAAACTTGTTCAAAGCTCATGATATATAACTAATTTGAGGTTATGTACTCTCAGTACTATATATCTACGAGCTTGAGACACATATAATACTAATGCCATATCGATATTTGTACGTCAAAATTAAAAATCACAGTTTGCAGGCGACATGTTCGTGCCGCCATTTTGTTTTTTGAAAAAATCCAACTGGAGAAGAAAGAGCTCAAAAAAAAATACAGGATTAGTACGTTTTGAAATGGTAAGCATCTATGCAATGTCAAAGTGTGCGATTTTTGAGTCGAAAAATGTGAATTATTTTCGATAACAAAATTTTTCAAAAATCATTAAGTCACTCGCTCCAATGTCAGACAATTTTATTTGTTGTTCCACATCCACTGTTGGTAAGTATTCGATTCACCACAAACTTAGTTAGACTTCTAGGGAACTTTTGTCAAAGTGCGTCTTTACAAAAACGTCGGTCGATCGGGTCACGCGAAACGGTGAGAGAAAGGCCGCGAAATGCGATCCGCTCCTTGAGAGTGAAAGGATAAGAGGGAGGCTGTGGGAGCGTGCGAGGTAGGAGGATTATAATAGCAGTTTGTCGTAATAACTATGTGCAATGGTAGAAAAGAACTGCCTCAGATCGACTCGGTGAATCTTAATGATCGAAATTCGTTATCGGGGAACGATAAAGACAATAGTCGATAAGGAATCAACGGGGTGGCACCCCCCACCAGCCATGCATCCGAGAGATGGCTTAGGCCCACGATAGGAGTCACGTGCTTGCGTACCTATCTGTGCGGTAGTATATATACCGTGTCCCGAAACCGTCCACCTCCAATCGAACATGTGTCGTTAATCGTGTGTTGCCAGTGCGTACGCTCCGTTTTGGTCATTCAATGTACATCGGTACGCGCATCGGTGCACCTCACGTCTCGACCCTGTAACGATTCGGTCACGGAACCCTTGGCACGATTATCCTAAACCTTCGCATTTTCGACAGTTATGACAGTTAACAGACGTTCGACAAAAGTGAAAAAGCAGATTTGAAAAGTTTTTCGATCCAATTTTCGACCCAATTTTGGACAAACAGGAGAGGTCAACAGTACCCAAAGGATCGTTTATTGTTACTACTAGAGATTTTGCTCAGGTATGTGTTCTCTTAGAATTTTCAAAAAGTTTCAAAAAGTGTATTTCTACGTAATGCAGTTTCAGATTTAAAAATTGTTTTTGAAATCCAAAGTGACTAGTTACTATAGATTTTAAATTTATTTACATAGTTTCACTAAATTTATATTTTCGACTTGTAGACATGATTAGCGACGTTTAATTTATTTATATTTTCTTTTAAAGATTAGATATTATACTTTTCTGTCAGGTTTTTATTTTTTAAATTGTACAATACGTCATGACGAAATTCAGTCCAACATTTCAAATTAAGTAACTGGAGAACGTATATAATTATCGTGGCACATTAATGAGCTCATTACAACGGAAGCTAATTAAGCGCATACACATATTCTTTTAAATTTTTTTGTTATTAGGGATTTTTTGACCACTTGTCACCATTTTCGATCTGACCGAGCATTAATGATTCCTCGATGTCTTATTGTCGATTACGTAAAAATGCCATTGCGTCATTTTACACGCGTTAACCCGATCTCGTATTCGATGACTAGGTTTTTATTTGGGATAAAGATCGAAAGCGAAACGAATGTCAGGTTTGTACCTTTCCGGTCAGTAAAAAAGAAGAATAAGAAAAGTAAAAAAAAATAATTAAAAAGAAGGAATTTTAATAGTGAAATAATAATAAAAGAAACACATAGAACTCGCGTTTCTCTTTTGCTTACTTAGAATTTCATGCTTCCGTTTCCATTTTCTCGCGCCGAATGAAATACGAGCTCCAGTGCAGATTTAAATTGCGACACGTATTATCGAATAGACTGAGAAATTTTGTTTTGGCTGTTCTCGTCTATTTTACAAACGTAACTATTTTTTTAAGCGTGCTGAACGACAAATCAAAGATCAAGCGGACAGCCTCGTCCATATCGTTCGGAATTTCTATTTGCATAGAGCGCGCAGGTAAACAAAGCGTTAAAAAGCGGAGTTTTTGTTTCTAAGGAATAAAAAAATTTCAGTTTTTTCGAGACGTCGATTTGTCAACTTGTTGGCGACCCGGTCCAAAATCTCTGAATGTTTTGGGTGGAAAATTTATTCGGGTTCGCGCCGATACGTGACATAAGCTCTGACGCATGTGGTACACGTGCTCTCGACCGCTAGGAATCGTATCGCAGTATTACACCTGCAATTTCACTTCCATGTTGAGATTAGGTTTCTTCCGTCGTTTTACCTCTGGAATGACTAGATTTCGCCATAGGAATCGACGCGATCTCGTTGCAATAAGGCAGTGAAATACTAAAATGGGGAATCTAGGTTGTTCCTCGCGAATGTCACTTCAGAAGATTCCGTATGTTTTCTCGATTTTCTCTGACGCGAGGTTGCCGTTACATTTTCGAATAGAGGCTTAGTAAAAACACGATCTTTTTATTTCCGAATCTGGCAGTCGCTAACTTACAGGTTAAACATTTGTGAAGTATATGAAATTTACACGGCGATTAAAATCTGTACGTTTATCTCGCCACAAATTCTAATTAAATATTGCACAAGACATGCAATTAAAAAGAAAAATTTCATACGTGCAGTAGAAAATAAGCAGTAACTAATTTCTCAAAGCTGTAATATAAATAACATAAGTGAATTTTTCATTTAAGAGTTGAATTTAAATTATTTTTCTGCATGTTAAATTAGTGGAAATATTTGCGCTGCAGAAAATTGCAGTCAAATTTTCTGAAACAAAGTAGGGCAGCTCATAAGTAATTCTTTTATAAATTTTCTTGAGAGATAATAATTGGATATTATTACTG
The DNA here is from genome assembly GCA_030407085.1 of Trichopria drosophilae. Taxonomy (NCBI): domain Eukaryota; kingdom Metazoa; phylum Arthropoda; class Insecta; order Hymenoptera; family Diapriidae; genus Trichopria; species Trichopria drosophilae. Next base: position 56,058,392 of record CM059583.1, read on the forward strand.
AAGACAAAATATCTCTTTTGGATTTATTTTATCATTATCAGTTTGATTTTTAATAATTTTTAAAACGTTTCCTGTCAATAACGTGTAGGTGAATGTCCGACATTTTGCTCAGTGCGATATTATTTGTAATTATTACCTTGATGAAATTAATTAAATTTATCGCTGACAATGATTAACGCTTGAAAAACAGTAGTAAATGAAGAATAGTAGGTTAGTTATGTTCAATGATTCTATAAAATATTTCAAGTTTCTTTTGGCGAACTACAAAATATCTTGCAAATTTATCATGCAATTATTATTTTATAATTAAATAATTAAGTAATGCTGTATTTTATATTTAAATTTAAATCGATTTGTTTTAATTGCGATCTATAATCAAATGCTAAATATTTTGTTTGTGTTTCTATTTGACAAACTTGATTGCATTATTCTAAGCTTTTCAACCAATTAAAAATTGTGATATTGAAAAAAATTAATTGAAATTTAGACAGTTTTGGTGTTATTGATCTTTCGATGGATTTCTTTAAAGATCCTATGCATCTTTTCCTGAAAAAATTTGACGATTTTACTATGTACTATCATTTCCTCAATGAAAATGGATCTTGACACATTATTAAATACGCGAATGACAAATCATATCCGCAGTTCATAATTCGTTAATTATATATCATTAGTATATTATGTGTTAATTACGACATTTCCTTAAAACGTGGATATTATACAGATATTGACCTCAAATCAATATTTATTTATATGTCTACTAGTCAATATTTATTTTTGGACTCTATTGTTAATATACAGAGATAACAACCATAACATCTAAATTCACTTTTGTTGTTGTAATTTAAACATTTTTAAAAGTGTGTTAAAATTGTGAAGGGGATAATACAGTGTTTCAATATATCGAAAAAAATTTGGAAAATGTGGGGAACTGAAAGAAAACTCTTGTTTCTTGTAATAAACACTTCTTATAACGTTTATTTTGTTTTCTTTTCATTTTAAGACAAATATTTGTGATCTGGGATCTATTACGTCTGCTTGAGAACACTGTGCCCGGAATTCATGCTCGATCCTAACAATTTAAGTAGTAATCAACTCTAACCTTTCATACGCAGTTCAGAATTATACTGATCTTAAGAAATTACTATGAATTCAAGCCTACAAATGTTTACCACTTTTGAATATTTGAGTGTTTTCAATCAATTGTAAGGACCAATTCAGATGTTTTTAAAATTATAAAAAAGGAAAAACATGGCATTTTCATTATCACAATAAACAGGATGTTGAAATTAGCTGAGCCATTTTCTAATGTTAACGTAAAAGCAAAATTCATTGACTCTATCGAATCGAATCTATTTTATTTTAATTTATTTTGAGTAGAATTGACAAGCAGTATACGGAAAAAAAGAAATAGTTGGAAGTAGTAACCAGACAATAGGATAAGACACATCTAAATAGTGACCTCGTCAAATTAAGTCGCCAAGTCTACTATTTAAATAGTAAAACCAACTATATCTTTTTTTTTGTAGCCTTTTCAAGGGTGGGCCCACGTTAACGAACCTTTTGATCTCCTCATCTTATGTACCTTCGCCTGCCATCAAGATGATACAGCTAGAACATTTGATATATGCTACTGTATTTTAGCCGATAAGCTGAACTTCCACCATTCTCTGTCATATCAGCGTATATCATAATCTCATTCCTTTGTGTTCACCTAAAAAATACCTCCATCAGGATCTCCTTTGAAACTTCTATTTATTATTTTAAAATGTACTAAGGAGTAGTATATCAGACTTTGAATTCCTTTTCACATGGACAAGAGTAGAAACTTGACATTAGTAAATCTCTATTAGATGCGTTTAAAATCTAAAGTGAAGGCAATATCATAACAAATGGTTCGGTTTTATAGTTGTTCTCACCTCAATACAAGTAAATGTAAGATAATGCATCATTCGACATCACAAACTATCATTCTTTATCATTACATTATTAATAATGTGTAGCTTACTAACATAGACAAGATGTCATAGAATTAGGTAAACTGTTAAAAGTGATGTTGAACATTTAATTATGCCGCAAATAGAATCTATTCTACATTTCATAGACTCGTTTTTTCGAAATGGTATTAAATATTAGTTGTTTTTCGAGTATATTTTACTATCACAGATGGTATCTCATACCAATTTAAATATTATTGTTACCGTGGTTTACATTACACGGGTCGTTAAAATTATAAGTAACGTTTAATGCGATTCAGTTTCGTAAATATCAATTTCAAGTTGAATTTTATATCTCTCGAATTATTTATTGCTAATTTGTCTGCTTTTGTGTTTATTTTCCATGTTATGTGATTTTTATCGCAATATCTATTTTTGTACAATACATTTCAATACGCAAAATTATTAGTTTTTTTTATTTATTCTTTTTAATAAACGCTATGACCCGTAAATAAAGCTATTATAATAATACCATATTTCAATTAACTGTAACATATATAATCATTACTATTTCTTGTCATTCCATATATTCTTTCTGATATTCGCACGTGACGATGTTATGTTAAGTGCGATTGCACTTTGATTAGATTTACGTTAGCACCTATCAGTACATTCTTATATGATAATGGTGTATGTTACACACATATTTCTTCATATTTATCTTGCTACAGGATTTTTTTTAATTAAACAAACATATACAACTCTTTTATGTGTATTTTTCTTTGGTAAAATCAATTAAATTTCTATATAAACAGAATCAAACTGTAATTATTATTATCATCAGTTTATGTAAGAACAGTTATTTAGTTATGTGCATATACATTACGGTTTATTTTAATCAAATAGTACTATCGATTAAACATATAAATGGTGGAAATAAATTACGCAATGAAATAAATGTTTCAGTACTTCCTAGCCTTGTTTATCACTGCAATTTAATTTATACTTAATAACAAATATTTCAGTTGACGGAAGTGATTAAATTGTTACATAAAATTGAATATATTTAACAGGACGTTTGCAATTTAACTAATTTATAGAATGTTATATAAATCAAGTTTTAAAAAATATTAGAAATGTTTTTTTGCTGCCTTGTAATTACTGTATATTCATTAAAAAAATATATAGAAGGAGTAAAAGGTAATATAAAACGTATAGTAACATATAAAGTATAACCATTATTTGAATGAAATTATTTTGTATTCCCTTATATTTTTGGGACGAAACTTTTTATTTTGAGGTTCACAACAATAGACTTTTACAATTACATCTTATACTTTAACAAATATATCTTATTTATTTTTATTTATTGAATTTTTCATTTAATTAGCTACATAAATGAACCAAATTATAATATTAATTGCTAAACTTAGACCTTTTACAAATTTAATTCAATGCGAACTTACATGACAGGTATTCCATTAAAAATCAATTTGTGTAATATCTTAGATAAGAAAACAATAAATAAAAATAAATAAGATAAACTTTATATCCACATACATAGTCGAGTATCTGTCGTATAAGTTCGCATTGAACTAAATCTAGATAAAAAAAACGTTAATCTTTACGCTGTCCTACTGAAACACAAGTAAGCTATATAAGTCGTCGTTTTTCCTCCAATAACATTGTAAATGCAAAAACAACATTTAGGGCTATTTGCTTACAGCATATTAGTTTTCCTCGGTTGGTTTTAACATTGAACTATTTTAAAGTTCGTGATTTATTTACTGTATACACTCTGAAATTGCGTAACTGAAAATTCACTTATTTATAATAAGCACGTTTCATAAAATTTTATTTTAAAAAATCATGCAAACTAGTTATTAAATGCATTTTGTTCCAATAATTTAGATGCACATTTATTATTATAAGTTAATTTAGACCCGCTAAAAAAGGTTGTCAAATTGTTTGCGTTGTGCGCTTATGTTTTCTAAGAAAATACTTCGATACTCTGTTAAGATTTTGACAAGGATTTACAATTAATGATTTAATTAATTTATCTTTATAATATTCCAAACCAGGAAAAATCACTTAGTCTGAAAAAGATTAGTATTAAGTCGTTGAAATGTTTATATCCATCTGATTGCGTAGGATATTAGTAAATGATAAGGAATATTTAATGAAATCCGAACATTTCTTAACAATATTTATGATAAAGTAAAGATTCTTCTTTTATATACATTACTATCGCATATTTTACGCAAACTCTAATATTCTTGTGTTTTCAATAAGATAAAATTTTAGTTTATTCATGCGTATAAATATTTTATACTTAATTTTTTCATTTATTTCTTATTTCGAATGTAAAAATTTTCTGTACTCGTGAGATACTTCGAAGTAACCGAACAGCATATTGTTAATATGAAAAGTAAAGCAGTCATCCAATTCAATGTACTTTAAACGAAGAAAGTTTACATAAAATGCACTTGAGAAAAATAGATAACATGAGTGAAAACATGCTAAACAAATCAGACATTCAGCCCACAAAAAGTAACTATAATTTTTCATGTATTTTTATATTGCAAATATTGTCTTATAAGAAAGTTATAAAATTAAAAAAGAGTCAATGATATTTCTGATATTAAAACAAAATGTATTTTAATTAAATTATAATGCTTCTACTACTATTTGCGCATATTAATACTGTGTGGTTTAGAGCATTTTATAATAAACCATTTTCTGCGTTGACTTTACTCAGTTTATTCCCAATCTGGAATGAAATAATGTTGTCTTAGATTGAAGTAAAAGGTTAAATATTTATTTGAAAGTTCCAAATGAAAGATTTACTTGAATTCAGAAAATATTTTTTTATTTTGAGAATGTATTTTTTACTTGTGACTTGATGCAAATATTTATTTAAGTACAGAAAATATTTTTTCAATCTAGTAACAATAATTTTTAATAATTTTGTAGCAATTATTTTAAACAAAATTGTAGTATGCTGTTTCTTCTTGTTTTGCAAATTGTGTTAGAACTTTAAAGATATAACATTACACCTTTAATACTTCTAAGTAATTTTATTAATGTTTTGAAGAGTATAGTTTAAAATGTATTAAATTGAGACTAATGCAATAATTTTGAACGGATTAATATTTTTAGAATATATTCATATATGAAATCGATAAAGCACTTCAGTTGTTTTTAAAATATTTTGTGGATATATTCGTCTCCAACATAAGAATTTTAAATATTTAGTCTTCTAATATAACACGTTTACACTAACATCCTGGCTGGCTATAGTCTTTCCCAACTAATACCAAGAGATTCGGTTTCTCGTTGAAAATATCATACGTTTTTCCGAGAATCACTTTGCAATGTTTAATTAGATTAATGCATAACTGGTCTCTTTTTTCAGAAGTCATAAAAATACCAAAGCAGTAAAACCAGATTTTTTTACGTCAACAAAATTCTTTGTCGGTTGTCCTTCAAAAAATCGAATCGCCTGTAGTACGCGGGTCGTGCGTTTGACAGCTACCAAATGTTTATGTTTACGTATAGATTAATATCTCTCTGCGCACGAGTACGAATGATGGACTTTTTATAGATTTCATACAGATTAATGTATTATGATGATTATGTACTACTTGAAATCGAAAATAGTTTAGATTAGGTACAGGTTTAACATGATAAGCGAGATTTAATCTTACAAAACACAATCCATCTATTGTCTGCAGAAATTTCACTCTATTTGAACGGATTACATTGACCGAATGATTAAAAAATTGTACGTTTTGCATCATACACATTAACTGAAAATATTCCGTCAGATTTAATAATATTATAAGATATAAGGATAAATTAAATCTTCATAAACAAAACACATGTCTAGATGAAATGATAGCGATTTTTAAAGATGAATATATATTAATATATTTTATTCATATAATTTTAATCGGTCATCTTGTTCGACTAGTTGAACAATAGCCGTATTCGCTCTGGTTAAGTAGCCACTTTGGAATTCGCTGAGATTAAATTTTATATTTTTCTATTATTTATTAATTTAATGTAACGAAACAATTGAAATTCTGCATATATACTTTCATTATATCTAAAGTTCTTTGTGAACATAACAAATCTAATTTCGTAATCACTTTGTAAAATCTTTTACTTTTATGATTATTGAATTTAGTCGAAGCTATAAATATAATCAATATATTAAGACCTTCAGCAAATCTTTTAGTTATTTCGTCAACGCTAAATTTAATGTTTAGTGAATTCGTATGATTCTATTAATTGTTTTGATTTTGTGTATTTTTGCCATGCGGTTTTAATGATATGCACAGAATTGCATTGTTTATCAGAAAAGGGTAATAACCTCTAATTCACGTTGAGTGACTCGTAATCGGAGCTTAATATTTATCAACAGCCATTAAAAATTAAATTTAATTGATCTCGACAACTAATTTATACATTATATAATGCATCAATTCCTAATAATTCCGAAAAAGTGGAAGAAAATAAAACCTGATCTTGGCTCATATTAGAAAAGAATAAGTTAATAAAGCCACTTGTTATACCAAACTATTTCTTAGACAATAATTAAATTATACGAAACTAGAATCATTAAAGAAATACTTGTCACAAAAGTTTTTACTTATACGAAAATGTCCACATAGTGCCTTCTCAGAAAATGTATTAATTTTTGCAGTGAACATTTCTTGAAAGGTTGAAATATAATCTGTGTGTCATCGTAGTTTATAAATGAGAGTTCAAAGCATTTTATTCGTGAACCCCAATTCTTATATGTAAACTAGTCACTTTAAATTATTTTCAATGTATTCATTCCCGAATATTTAAAAAGCATTCATATGTATGAAAATCCTAAATAATTTCGGTGAATACGTTGGATTAGTAGGTAATAAAACTATTATCATTTGCAGATTTCCAATATGGGCAAAAAGGAGGAAGTAAAGGAATACGGCGGCGAGCCAATGAAGGACTTCAGCAGCACGTAAGTCATTCAGTGTTGAATTTAAAATCTTGATATCAATCTGGTAAAATTCCCAGTATCGCTAATTGACCATGACTCGAAATGATAAATAGAAGTAATTTAAGTATAAACATTGCACACATTATTATCTCCTCGGCGTGAATGAATTTTGAATATCGTCATTTTCTGATAGCAGAAGAATGAAGAATTCGACATTAAAAGAGCATGTATTAACTAAGATTGTGGGAAATCGTTTTAATCTTTCTTTCGTTGTTTGCAGATCATTCAACAATTCTGAATGCTTCAATACTCTTAACTTTTTATGATCGACTTTAGAATATCCGGATTTTGTTTAGAATTCAGTTATTGTAATAATACATAATAATAATAATAATAATAATAATAATAATAATAATAACGCTTTTATTGACACAATATACAATAATTTACATTGTTCAAGGAGCGAGGCACATCATTGAGTGCTGTTTTACAGCCTGACCCGTGATATAAGATAAATTTTATTCCATTCACTTATTTTATCATTTGGTCTCCATATAAAACGATAAGATTTTTTACACAGATTACGTATCAATATTCAGAACATCAAATTTACATTAACATTTATATCGTTTACGATTCTAATAATAAAAGAAGCCCGAAATGCAGGAAGCAACTACTTTATAATCGAAATTAGGAGATTTTAACGGTACCGGCATTTCTTTATTGCATAATAATATATTTATATACATTCGAGGACCTAGACAAGAATTTTTAACGGTAAATAAAATTCTCGTAATTTCGAGAGCTTCCAGGCACTGTCAATATTAAACATATCTTTATTTTAATTTTTGTTGAGTTTTTATGTTCAATAAGATAGTATAATTTTTCAAACTCCATTTAATGACATATATATGTCATGTGCTGATTTTCATTTTAATTTCCAGCACGACAATAACGTCCGCTATCGGACAATATCACGAGAAGGACGAACTTTACAATCCCTTCGATCATCGTGAGAAGAAGAACGCCAATTCGTAAGTTCCTTATCATCATTTTAATCCCGATATACAAGTCCAGATAAAAATACACACACGGTAAATAATAAAATGAAATCAATAAATAGGTTAATTGAACGCGCACAATACCAAAAATATTGTATTGTTAAAGTTAAAAATAGATATGTCGGAAACGGCGATTAAAGCATGTTAGCGCTTTTTGAAAAATCAGGTCATAAAATATGTTCACATTAATTGATAAAAAAAAAAGATAGTGTACAATGTAAGAAATAAAATTAACTAAATAACATTATTGACAACATTTCTTTATAATTGTTCAACACCTCTAAAAGCGGAATGTATTTCCAATTTCTCGCAAAATATTTAATTACGCAAAAGTATAACATTTTAAAAAAGTATTACTAATTCATGTCAATGCATGGATGCAAAGAGATACGAAAATAGAGTAAAATCGGTAAAATCTGTTGATAATTTACAATCAAAATCTCTTATCGAAAATTTATGAAATTCCGTTTATCCTACCATTGTGAGGAGCATTTTTTAATCGTCAACAAAAAATACTAAATATCTCTTTGCTTATTTCGAAATAAACAGGAAATGGTTCTTTAACTTGTCAATAAAACGTCAATAATTTATTACAAAATGTCAAAATTGTTGGGTGTTTTTCTTTCTTGGAAAGAGTTTTTTCTTTGTTAATCTTCTAATTAAATTATCTCTTGTTTACTTATTCATTTTAAGTTTTATATTATGTGAAATTGATAAATACTTAAATATTTACTGGTTTCGATTTCTGGTTCTATTATTATAAATCGCAGCTTTTTTAAAGCATATTTTGTTGTTAATAAAAAAAACTCGTTTACATAGCGTGGAATGATAAAATTATCTCCATTCAAATTGCACAGATTGTTCAAAATTCTCGTTGGTAAATTTTATTTAATTCAAGAAAAGAGGTCTTTAATTCAAGTAAATTTTTAACCTTTAAACTGCCGGGATTCGAGATGTCAAAACTTCTTTTCAAAATGCCTAAATTTGTGTTAATTCTCTGAGAAATAATAAAAGCAAAATCGGCTGCACGCCGACTGACCAAAATAGCAGAAAGTAAAATAATCATTTCAATTTATTTCATCGAATTCTGAGATTATATTTTACTTAACATTATTTTTTCGATAAGGAGTTTTAAGTATCGCATTTATTATGATATATACAGGGTGATCGGCCAACTATTACCCAGCGGCTAACTGTAGATTGTACAGATAATTCTGAGTAACTTTTTCCTCTGAAAAGATTTCCGGGAAGGTAGAGTTTTTAAGTTATTCAACACTAAAATTTAGGGGGAAAAATCACTTTTTTTTTAAATATCTCGGCTCTGTATGAAGGTATCTTAGCGAACCGAAGCTCATTTTAAAGATATTTTCAAGCTATACAAGTTGCCTCTGTTGCTTTTTGACCTACAATGAATATTTCTCTTGTTATAACGGGGGTAAATGCCGATTTTGCAGGTTTTTCGCGTCTAACTCGTTTGGACACATAGCTATCGAAATATCACACTGGAAAAAGTTGTAGGCCTTGAAAACACAAACATTTTTTGTCCTCTAATACGATGCGATTAAATTAAAACTGAACCCTATTTGCACTCGTTTTCATAACTTTTTGTTATTAATATCGATTTATTTGTCGTACTGTATTTTGTCGACTTTACGAGGCTCTTGTAGGGTTCAGTTTTAATTTAATCGCATCGTATTAGAGGACAAAAAATGTTTGTGTTTTCAAGGCCTACAACTTTTTCCTGTGTGATATTTCGGTAACTAGGTGTCGAAACGAGTTAAACACGAAAACCCTGAAAAATCGGCATTTATCCCGTTTTTATGGCTATAACAAGAGAGATATTCATTGTAGTTCAAAAACCAATAGAGACAATTTATAGAGCTTTAAAATATCTTTAAAATGAGCTCCGGTTCGTTAAGATACCTTCAAACAGAGTCGAGATATTTCAAAAAATGTGATTTTTTCACCTAAAGTTTAGTGTTGAATAACTTAAAAACTCTACCTTCCCGGAAATTTTTTCAGAGGAAAAAGTTGTTCAGAATTATCTGTAGAATCTAGTTGGCCGCTGGGTAATGGTTGGCCGATCACCCTGTATATATTGCCTCTAAAGATTGTGATTGAATACAAATATTTTATATAGATTTATTTTACAAATAATTCTGTAATACATTCGAAACACGTTGAATGTCTTTATATAAAAACCAGTCTCTTATTTTAAGAGATTTTTCACTAGAAATACTATAATGTTTGGAAGGAAGACTCCAGATTTTACAGCGCAGTGGTTGAAAATATGTATAATCAGACACTCGTGCACCCAGAATGAATTCGAGATCTTTTCACAAGTTTTCGCATGAATCACGATATTTGTATACCCAAATTTTAAAAAACGTCAGTACTTAGAATCAACGGAATAATGGATAAAAACAATTAAAAATATCCGTTTAAATGAAGAACCCCGTATTTAACATTTCAGGTTAACCGCGTTTATAATAAATAGTCACGTCACATACTTTTTTTACTCAACTATTAGGAAAAGCTTAAAGTGACTTTGCCCATAAAATCTCTTCTTGAGAGTTAAGGTTATCCCTGACATAAACTGCGAAGATTTCACAGAAAATTTATTTGTAGTTAATATTTTATAGTCAGATGTATTATGGAAAAGTCATTAAATTAAAAAGTGAGTAATAGAAAATCATCTCGTATTTTATAATAAAAACATTCCTAACGATACCGGCATATAGTAGCCGTAAAAATTATGCATAGCTCTACGAATCGATTACTTCGAAGTTATATAAAGTGCCATGAAAAAACTAAACAATGTTATTATTACTAATTGGAATTTTAGTCAGCTTAATCCGAGACTATTTATAACATTTGACAAAATTCTTTTTACACGTTTCAAAATTGTTTTAATGGCGGACCATTTTTAAATCTCCTCAAATATAAAAAGCTTGTAAATATAATACAAAACTCAACTTAATAACAATTGAAAACTGTAACATATAAAATTAATGAATAATTTTATTTTAGTATAAAGTGAAGGTTGATTTTCCACATATTTTTGCTTAAGCAATTTATTTTTTTTTGTTTGTTTATCACCATGTGAACTTCTATGTCACTTGAGTAATATTTTAAACGCTTTTGAATACAAAAAAATGGGAATTTTGTTGATATTAAATGCAAGATCACGCATATCGTATAAGCCTTGAGGCACGAGACTTTCAAATTATATACACAAATAGCCACATATCGAAAATTAAATTATAAAATTAACAAGATCGATTGGTGTTGTTAGATACTACCAGGTAAGCAAAACAAGAATCATAGACGTCTTTTGAAATGAAACTCACAAAATTGATATATTGCTTGATATTTAAATCGACCACTTAGGTAATATTTGTTTATTACACTCGAACGAATAATTCTTTTACGTACGTAATATATTATAGTGAATTATGTAAACAATTAAAATAAACTTCAATTCGTATGTAAATATTAAATCTCTGCTGGAGATTAAAAAACTAAAAAAAAAAATCAGAAAAAAGTTTAAAGATATTTGCGCAGATTTGAAGTATGACTCCATGTAGGTGGCAACAATCAATAACAATTAACGCAGATAGCAAGAAGATCTTAGCATCATTGACAAGCCTATACGCGACCTAATTCCTTCTTACGTGTGTGTGCTTTCACGATTACTTGTTCATCAGTCACTCACGAGAAAACACAAAACGCAGTAATGATAATTAAGAGTCTCTTAAAAATACTTGGAAACCTTGATTGTTATTAAGGTCAATAGTTAACCATTTTCATCTCGTATAATCGAAAATTTACATCGTTGCAATTTACTCCTGCTGAATTATTATTGTCATTTCCTCTGAATATTTATAATTAATTTATATATATTTTATTTTAAAATTTTCTTTTAAGGAATTTTGAAAGAAATTACGAATTCGAAGTAAGTTCTTCAAAATTATAGACGCAAGATCCAAAATGGCTAAATAATTTTCTTAAATTTTCGTAAACCCACTATTGTAGATTAATTACAATAGAATTTTCAACAAACCGTGTCAAATCGATAAAATTATTTCAATACAAAAAAATATATAAAAATAAACGAAAGTAATAATATTATTTTGCCATTTGGAATCAGCACATTTTAAATTTTGAAAATCTGATCATAATGGTAATGAAAGTTTTCCAGGTTCATGAAGCATTGTAACATTTTTGTACTTTTTAATGCTATAGTCCTTGATAGCTACTAAGACATTTTAAAACGTATTTTTCTAATGTTCGCTTTAATCAGAAATGACTCGAGTTAATACTAATAAATCTAACAAATGTTAGAAACAAAACCATGTAGAAGAGTAAAAACTTAAAGAATAATATGACGTATATTAAATAAGAGGGTAAAAAATGTATAAATTCCAAATGAGCACTTTCAATTAATTGAAAATAAAAAATTCTTTTATAAAGTTTTAGTTAATTTAATTAATTTAAGATGGAATGTTTATTTTCATCAATATATTGAACGCACTAATTAGTTTTTGGTAAAAAATGAATTAATTAATTTATTAACACACTACATTTCTTATATTTATTGTAAACAGTTAATGAACTTCCAGTTTTAAAATATCAATTGCTGATTTTTAAAAATTATTAAATTAATAAATGGTGCATAAGCGCAGAAACGTGTATTGATGTGCCTTTATTACTAGAAAAGATTTATCACATAATTTAAAATGAACATCATATTTTAAAAAATTACGAAAATTTACTATTGATAATGTATTACATATTTTGCATTTATATTTATCACTTCCATTCTATTAAATGTTTTACCTATGATGCATTTTCTCTTAAGAACAATTACAAAAGTTTCGTAGTATGACATATTGTTCATTTTACATTTTAGATAAAGCAAACAATTTAATTTCATACATCAAGAAGTAAAATATGTATTAAACCGTAATATTAATTACTGACAATAATCAAAATTGTTATCGTTGCTGGATCAATTATATCGAATATTATACCTACACGGAGAAAAAATTTCCTGAAAAATTACCGTGCTAGTCACCTGAAAACGGGTGCAACTTGATTTTTCGGAAATATTTATAGCAACAGACAAGAAATATTGCTTTTCTGGACACGAATATTTGTAATAACGGCTAGATATTTTTATGTACGAGCTAGTCGAAATGTTCAGTGTAGCACAGTAAAATTTACAGGACAGCAAGTTTTTAAGTTAGTGCAAGTCAAATAATCCCCAATATTTGAAGAATTTATAATATGTTGCTTCATTATTTTTACTATGCCACTTCTCGAATTGGAAGCGAAAGTTTCCGAACATATTCGAATGCTACCGAGTCTAACTGCGGTGAAAACAAAAGAGCACCGATATGGCGGCCGAGTAGTCCGACGTACGGGTCTGAACTGGTCCGAACCGAGTAAACTGTTTTTGTTTTCGTTGCAGTAATTTCTTTTGAAATAGTTCGGCCAATTTATACAGGGTAATAGGAATATGTGAATCAGTTATTAATAGTCCTTTTCCTATTGCTTTAAATTTTAATAAAATATAAATATTACTTTTTCAAGTTGAAAGTAAAATAGAAATTTTTTGTTCGTGCATACAAATAATATACAACAAACATTGATATATCTTGTCAGCTGAAAGTAAATGTCGATAAGGCTCTTACGATTTTAAGAACTATTGATATTACTTGTAGGCTTGCAATTTGTTTCATCTATACCCAATAAACGATATCGTGTGCAAAATTTTCACGTATTTTCTGTTTGCATTCGATTTGTTTCCATTTTGAAATGAACTGTGAGCCAAAAATGTTTACTATGCTATGACCTAGGAAATTCTACTGTATTGTGGCACAGGAATTTTTGCTGTATTGTGGCACAGGAATTTTTACTGTGCTCTTGATCCGAAATTTTACATTTTACTTTGGAAAAATTCAGCATAGCAATGTAAATTTTACTTTGCCAACAACATGCACTGCGTTTATGGGACAGCACGGTAATTTTTCAGGAAATTTCCGTACAAAAATTCTGGGATTTTTTTCTCCGTGTAAAGACGTTAGAAAGTTGTAATTTTCAAGTGCAAACGTTTTATGTAATCATTTTATTTATTTTTGTACATTATTTTATTTCATTCGTCATATCATATAAAGTATATGTTATCATTCGAAACGTACGTTATCAAACGTCTTTCAGTACTAGTTTCATAACTAGTTAATATTATGTGACTTATCAAATTTCCTATGTTTAAGTATTCTATCAATAATTTATGCATGCATGAAATTAAAAACAAAATGTTAACTTTCTAGAAAAGGTAACGGTATTCACAAAAGATGGTATTTATTCAATACAAACCCTACATCTATTTGAATTTATGTTAAACTTTAATGAAATCGTCAAAGTAATATACTGGACTACATTAGTCGCAAGTTTTAAATCATATCTAACTTTATCAGAAATGAAACTATCAAAAAAAATAACGAACTGAATTTTGAATGATATTTCCTGATTTCATATTTAGAATGAATCTTGAAGCATTCAAAAAATAATTAAATGAAATTCAGAAACAATCGGTGTTCATTTTATGATTACCATTACGATTTTAATTCAGCACCCTTAAGGTAGTTAGACCCCGAGATATAGTATATTTAGGAAGAATATTTAATAACGTTTCCACCAACATTGCTGAAGGAAGAAAGTATTATTTTTCTGGAAAAAAAATTGAGACCTGCAAAAATAATTTGTTAATGATTCAAACTTTCATGACTTCAAATTTAAAATAAATGAATGAATTTTAACGAATTTTGACGAATGATTTTTTCGAGAGAAAGATTCTCAGCAACTTTACCGAATGAATTATTTCAAATTCTTTTTTTTTAATTAATTTATTAATTAAAACCCAAATTAATTTTATTTGAAATAAATAGATATTTGAAGATGCTTCAGAAATTTGCAAATATCCTACGATAAAGTTGTAGAGAATAATAATAAGATATTAGTTATTAAAACCATTCATTTTTAAAAAATTCTTAACCAGCAAAAATACTAAAATTTGAGTCATTAATAAAAGTTATTCAATTTTCATCATTTTTGCAGGTTTTATTTTTTGTTAAGAACAATAATGCTTGCTTTCGTCAAAAATACCATTATTAATGCAAATCAAGTCTAAGGTATAACTACCTTTTAACACACTATCAGACTTTTTTAAAGAATAAGAAATGTAAACATTTTATTATTAGCAATTTTGTGCTCAAAAAATAAAATAACTTCATCTAAATATCTCTTGAAGATCTCACAAATGTCTCGAAAAGATCTTAATAAACCGATCTCAAAAATTGCTTGAACAGCGACATTTACAGGAAAGAACTTTTAAACAATTTTTAAAATCATTTTGAAACATTGAGTGCTATTAAACAAATGTATTAAACGGCAAAATAAAAAAAGTAAACGATTTAATAGAATTAACATATCTGCGACAGAACAAGAATGGTGCAAATGGTACAATCGAATTGTAAATTTGCACATTTTTATCGTCTGCATATAACTATTATTACTGAGAAAAATTTTTTAAATCTTTTTATTTTATTTTATTTTGCATTACATAAAACTAAGAGCACCTATATAGCTAAAACGAATTATACAAGAAGAAAATTTTAACTCTATTAAAAAAAAACACCAATTTAAAAAAGAATTATATATTCAATCTTTTTTCTGCTAACTTTTTATCTAATGTAAGCATAACGGAACACGACATAAGTTTAATGATTTTATAATATTCTAAACGGCATACAATTAGGTTTTAATAATAGGATATAAATAATATTGTCAAGTATATCAGTACTAATCTAAAGGTAAAATTTATATAATATTAAAAATATTTATAACGATATTCAGTAATAGCCACTTACGAAATGTTCAAAAATATAAGTTACTTTATCATTTATTCCTTATTTAAAACTAGTTGTACGTCAAAACGTCTATTTTACGCGCACTTGAGGTCTATGAACCTCACAGAAAAATAAATATAAATACATACTGCAAAGCCCATTACGTAATGCGTATTAAAGTAATAAATTAAGTTAAGATATTAACAAAAAGAAAAACCCTATTTTTATTCGACGCAGCGCATCGATATGAACTATAAATCTTCCACGCGGCATCGATTTCGGCAATGAATATGACTTTTATAATTTATATTGGAACTTTTTCATATAAAAGAAATAAAAGCGAATGAAAATAAAAGGATTCAACGTTTCGTAAACAGCGTAATTTAAAAATGTATTCGGCGCGAACCTTTCACCCGTCGCATCGAGATCAAGGTTCCCCCTGGCTCGTCTGATTTTCTTAAATTGATTTTTTCTGTTTGTTTTCAGGGACCTAGGTGCTGTAGCCCATTTGATAAAATCATCATTAGGCACCGGCATCCTTGCCATGCCGATAGCTGTGAAAAATGGTGGACTTCTTATCGGTGGTTTAGGTACAATTTTGATCGGTATAATTTGTACCCACGCGGTGCACATCTTGGTCAAATCGTCCCATATGTTATGCCGGCGGACGAAAACGCCGCAAATGACCTATGCCGAGACTGCTTACGCGGCCTTCCAAAGTGGCCCCCAAAGGCTAAGGAAGTTCTCCAATGCTGCCAAGACCCTGGTCGAGGCGGCTTTGTGTTCAACTTACGTGGGGGGCTCCTGTGTGTACGTCGTCTTCATAGGCGAATCCATCAAACAGGTGAGTTCAAAAAAAGAGATTGTTTCCTATGACTTGCTTAATGCTTGTGACGCAATCACTGAGCATGGCGTAATATTCTTCGGGGTTGAGGATACCGACTGCCTATATGCGCAGAGAAAATATTGTTATGTCGATTTTCTTGAATATTATTTTTTATGAATTTTTGAATTGGCTCGTTAATCTTGCGTCACGAACGTAATAAGCAAGAAGTGCATTTGCGCGAAGTTTCCACGAGTTTGGTCAACCCGATACCAAACCATGAAAGATTAATGAACTTAATATTTCATAAGAGCCTTCTGTTTGTTTTGTTAAAAACTTTCCCGAATGACTGCAAATAAACTTGGTTCACGTAACTAATTCTCAAATTACTCTGCCCATAATGCATACATTCATTGCTGAAGATCAGTACGTTTTATTCTGGGATTATTGTTTATGTTGTAAATAACATATTTCGTATTTTCCTTCAGGAATGCGAAATACATAATATATTTTATGTTATTTTGAAATTCGAATGAGCGAAGTTACATGGAAAATTATTTTCTGTGAATATCACTGAAGTGTTCAGATGACTATTTCTGAACAGCCAGACAAGATCCACTGCAGAAATTAATGAAACGCAATTAAAGCGAAGAAATTCATTATTTTGCAGGCAAAGTTCAGAAATCTTGAGTGATCATTGAGATCCTTAAATTCGTAACATTCAAAATCGAAATTGCAAAATGTAAAAGTGTTAATTGCAAAATTGTTAAATACATAATTTTAATAGTTTATTCATTTTAATATGATATTGAAAATAAACGTAATATTTTTGTTATTACATTTAAAAATGTGCCAAAAAATCAAACGTCAATTTTATTAAGAAACTACCATTGATTTAACAGAAAAGGACAACAGAAAATCAGAAGTAGCGTCTTAGTTGTCGCTGTAGAATCGATTGGATGATTAGAAAGGGTCGAAGGTATTCTTCTTATGATCTGGATATTAGATTCATATTTAAAAATGTTGAAAAGTTCCTCACATAAATTTTACGTTAACCAGTAAAAATTTTATTAAATAATGGAAAGTTTTTACTTATTCAGCAGAAATACAAGAGAAGTATATGAGCCTAGCGTGTTGTATTTCTTTCAGGTACTTTCTAACTCTTTAAGTATGACAATATTATTATATACGTTTATTTTTTAATGTAAAGGGAAGACGACCGGTCTAACCATTTCTTTCATCGAACAGCTATAGCATCTGATCCTAGTGTGACAACAATTTTTATAGGTCTATAATTTTCGTAGAATTCGTCTGAAAATTTAATACAACTCTCCTTTAATTTAAATCAATTACACAGTTCAACGTGGTTTTGTTGTTGGAAGCTGTGGGTCATTTCCAGCGTAAATCTGTGCCTACAATCCAAATCCGAAGTCAGAAACAAATATGCAAATAGTATGGAAGGCAAATAGAATCGTTGCATCATGTACTTAACTCCAAAAATAGAAAACAAAAGCGTTTTCGCGTACATAACCTCAAATATTTCAAAATCCCGACGTGATGGACCAATTCTGACTTCGGGTTCGGATTCTACAAAATTACATCGAAGATAATCCACAGCTTCCCAGATCCATTTTTTGGTAGACCTGTGTTATCTATAAATTTCGCAGATGAATCTGTCGGTTTTTTATGCAAATATCTGTTGGCCTTCATATTGTTATATCTTCGGATTATTTGTTTGCATGTAACGTGTAAAACAATCAATAAAATTTGCCTGGTTAAATAAGTTTTATTGTGCGATAGGAACAAATGCGATGGAACAAGTCTCTTATTTATACCATTAAAATATGTCTATATTACAAAATATTCCAATACTGACATATGTTATTTATTTTTATTAGAATACTTAGTCGCATTTAAAAAAGCGTTCTTTATGACAACAAGAGTTCTTTTATCAGTAAACTATATGATGAATTACAGCACACAATTTCATATTTGAAATGAGCAGTTAATATAGTTTTCTTAATCGAGCTTTTTTAATTTCCAGAATAGAATAGTTTTATAACTAAATCACTTTTTATCTCCGTTAAGAGAAACGTTACTGAAAGTCTAAGAAACCAGCAGTAATTACTAAAACTTCAAGCAATATATAATCCTTACACTGAAAAAAGTTTACCTACAAAACATTAATCTTAATGTAAAACTTAAAGTATATTGAAGTGATAGGTAACTGTATTGAAGAAACGTTTTCTCTCTAATTCTCGAAATAATAAACGGAAGAATACATATACCAAAAATTCCAGGACAGACAACAAATTGACTCCATTTGATTGAAAATTCACTCTATGTTCAATCGTTCAATTTTTACTCCTTTGGAGTTAAAGTACACTTCAAATGTTTAAATTAAAGACGATGGAATTATTTGCAATTCCTCTATGCTTACAATTTTGCCTTTCAAGAGAATAACAAAAAGGACGCAAAGCATATTGAATATCGATTGAGAATTCTCGTATAAGTACGAAAATGTAGTGTTTTTCATATACAACATTTCTTAAAATTTTCATTGAATTTGCTGTGTAAGCATGCATATTTCAATCGCTCGAGTGCCATAAATACGAAATCCAAGAGGGCCTGTTGCAAAAGCAATAATAAACAAATGAATTTAAATTTAAAAGCAAAATAAAACTGTCAACCAACCCAGTTCTCCAATTCGTTATATAAATTTCTATTTAATAATGTTGTAAGAGCCATTTTGATTCTAACACTTTGTCATCAAAAGTGTAACAAATTGATGCTAATCAAGTGAGTCACTATTCGGATTGACGCTAATAATAAAATTGTAATGTTTACAGTCAAATTGAATGTAGTTGACGATAATACAATTTTTTAGGTCACAAAATAATGAGAAAACTAAATTGATAAAAATTTTCAACGACAAATTGAGTATAATTACAAATTTCTATAAAAATAAAACAATCTTATAGCGAACTAATGTAAAATTTTATTTTTTGTAAGGATTCTCGCGCCTGTTTATATAAATAAAATAAAAAATTGTTCAGAAATTTAATCAGATAATGATTTTATAACCACATTTGCTATTTTATGATTCCATATTGATTAAATTTTACCATTTATTATGAAATTTTGCTAAATGTTTGTACTGCCAATCCTGCAAATATTATAAGAACAATTTTTGCTAGCAATTTTCATAAAATCAAAATCTATCTTCAAATTGCCATCATATGTATATAAATTTCTTAACAGAGTTTCTGAGTGTAAATATGTATTTTTTACATGTATTAGAATAGAAAATTTGTCATCAAAATGTAGAAATATATAAAGCTAAGAAGTACTTTAGTTTAGTTTAGTGGATGAAATATGTGACATTTTTATATAATTTCAAACTAGGAGAATGTCTTAATTTACAACTTGAATCATAATTTATGCGAGAAGTAATGCCATTTTGGATAATCACACTTAGCATAGCATATCATCTTAATTAATATTTATTTGTATTATAATGACTATTGCATAATTAAACTAATTAAACTAAAATTTTAATTTTCTCTTTTTAGTTAGCTGACCACTACACTGGAGTCAATGTGGACAAGCGAACGTGCATGTTAATGTTGATACCGGCTTTACTTTTACTCGGTCAGATTAGAAATTTGAGGATTCTGGTTCCCTTCTCCGTCATTGCGAATATTTCGCTGACCTTTGGTTTCGGAATTTGCCTCTATTATATCTTCAGCGACATCAAACCACTCGATTCCGTCACTATGGTTGCAGACATTCACACTATTCCAAAATTACTGGCAACGGTCATCTTTGCGATCGAAGGAATCGGAGTGGTAAGTTTTTTTTTTCGTTTATATTTTTATTGTGCAATTTATTTATATCAATATTTGACGTATTTTGGAATTAATGAGTAATTAATATTTTGGGATATTTTCAGGTAATGCCAATAGAAAACAGTATGAAACGTCCGGAGCATTTCATCGGATGCCCAAGCGTTCTAAACATTTCTATGGGAATTGTAATTGCACTGTACGCATCTATTGGAGTTCTTGGATATTTGAGTTTCGGAGAAAAAGCACAGGCCAGCATCACCTTAGATCTTCCCATTGGATCAATGTAAGTTTTAAAAGTAATTTCGAAAAATAAATACTATTAGTAGTTGAAATTACGATAAAACTAATGTAAATTAGCAATTAGCGAGAAAAATCAGTTATTTATATGGAAAATGTCTTATTTATTTTGTAGAGGTGGACAAGCCGGAAAAATTCTAATTATTCTTAATATTCTTCTGACGTACGGAATGCAAATGTACGTGCCCTTGGAAATCATGTGGAATTCAATGAAACATAAATTCAGCCATAGATTCGAACTTCTCGGCTCAACAACCTTGAGAATATTAATAGTGCTTTTGACAGGTAACGAAACAATGAATTTATTTTAATATAATTTATCTGCATGACATGAATCTTGAAATTGTAATCTCATCTAATAAATATGTGACATTCATTAAAAGAGCTTGATTTAATATCTGTTCAAATAGGATAAGATAAGACGTTAATTGATACTATGAATAATTTACTGACTATTTCTTCAAAATACTATTCTCTAACTTTACCTATTTATATTAACTTATCTTATTATAATTAGCATTGAGATATAAATATGAGGTCAATGAATTATTTTTTTGTTTATTTCATCATAATTTTCACAATTTAGGAGAGCACAGGTTGTCATTTAGTCGATATCACATTAAAATTCAATTTTCATAAACGTTTCATTTTTTATTTGAAATTACAATTGGAGAATTCTTAACCATATTTACACACACTTTTTGTTTTAAAATGTTTGCAATTTTGTTTCTTAACAAAGCTGGATTTCTTATCATGTAAATAAAATATATAGGAAGGTTATATTATTTATGGACAGAAAGACATTTAGTCGGACATCTTTTGATAAACATAGCAGGATATTACTATTTTTGTGTTGTAAAATAAGTATATAAGGAAAATGTAATAATCTGGATATTACCCAGTAACATAGACAATAGCATGAAAATATTGTTGTAAATTTCATTGACGATATTCAATATAAGATACTAAGAAACTTGTAGTAAATTGTAGTCGGTAAATTCATAAAAATTTGGGTAAAATAATATATATTCTGAATTAGCATCAGTGTTTATATTAATGAAAGAGAACGTCTAATACGTTCGAGGATATGCTACCTTAGCGCATCTATTGAGTAGTTATATAAATAGTTCAGTAGTTCCATTTTATTGACTGTATTAGGGCATTAATATTTGAAATAAAGTTTATTTTCTAATTATGATTTAATTAAATGAATTTCAAATTTTTTTGTGGTAATATTTTTTATATTTTAATTTCCTACAAAATTTGCTTCTGCATGATCAGACCAGAATATAATAAATTAGATCCATTTTTCCTAACCGATTTGATTTCAATAAAAACTGTCAGAGTATAAACAATAATTTTGTAGTAACAAAAACACAAAATGCGCTTAGAAATTTTATTAAAATGCAATAAATGTTTTTATTTGATTACAGTAAGCGTGGCTATGTTGGTCCCCAATTTGGAACCATTCATATCACTGGTCGGCGCTTTATTCTTCTCTTTCCTTGGCCTCACCATACCACCAGTCGTGGAGACTGTCGCTTGTTGGGAATCTCACCTTGGACCACTTATGTGGCGCTTGTGGAAGAACATTCTCTTAATAATGTTCTCCATGCTGGCCCTCATCATGGGTTCCTGGCTTTCTATCCTAGACATCATCGCATTATACCAACCAGCTGCTGCCAATTCAACTACTACGACATCCATGAGGCCTATCACCTCGACGACAATGGATTCCATATCGTCAACTTTGTTACCATCAATCTCATAAAAGTAGTCGATATTGACTAAATATCGACTAAACATTTTAGCGTTAACAAAGCATAGATCTCGACCTTCGCAAAATAACTACTTTATATATAACTCGCTTCATCGTATAAACATCCGACACGTCTTAACTTCATTTATCATAAGTAAACTTGTATAATTTATTTATTTCATTAGATTATACATAGGATAGTTATTTATTTTTTAACGCTGTTATAGGAATATTGTCGAAATCTAGTTGTAGTGTCACAAACATTAAATGTAAAATACATCGACCACGTTAAATATCATCGTGAAAGAAATTTAGGTATATGTAAATATTATATGCAGGATAGCTCTTTTTGGCAGCTTTCCTACATGTTATTTGCTAGTATATTATAAATCACTGTACTTAAATGATAGTATGTACAAATTTAAGCATTTGTTCATAACTATACATTAAGAAAATTGTCGTCATAATCAGCAAGATCTCATATTTTCATGTTTATATAACATCGCATTACACAAAGTTTTTATACATGTCGAAAGTGTATAGATAGTTTTTTGTTGTACATCGTAATTTCATCAGTGTTTTATTGTCTTTCATAGTCACAATCAACCGACGCTTGAAACTTCTTACTTGGAAACATTCCGAGCGAACTTTTGTCACGGTATCCCATCTATCATTGCCTGTGTGATGCATAGGATTGTATAGTATTATACGCAATGTACTTTCGTATCACCACGTTTTTTACATCACGAGTTTTGTACTGTGTGTTATAGCAATAAATATATTATAAGAAAACGTTCGCGACAAGCAATTGTGCTCATTTAGTTAGATTTAATTGAATACGTGTACATAAACGATTATGCAAAAATATATCCTTTATAATACTAACTGTTATCTTGTGTTGAGTTCTTTTTTATACTCCGGATTATACTTAACAATTATAGATTAGATAAGGCAGTTTATTTGGAATTGGGTATTCAAGTTTCTAAAGCGAAATATTTTAATTATCTCATCGGGATTATCAAAGTTTATATCAACACGTGGGATGATATGTTGTTGTATACTAGTAACTGAGAACTATAAGGTGCAGAATATTTATCGAGTTTTATAAATATCATAGTACCGTTCTAAAGATGACCACCCATATAGAATATCGGGTATACTAATATGAAAAGATATTTAATAGTATTAATAAAGTATTTTATTATAAAAGCCTTTGAAACTATTTTAATTTTTACTTTGACGATCTGCAATTTTATCTGGTTGTTTTTAATACACCCAAACATTGACTTGATTTCCCCCATTGACGCCTGAATAACACAAAATTGAACCGCGACTTTGGGCTCTCAAATTTTAATCAAATCGCTGTTAGTTTTTTAAACCACTAGATTTTCTTTATGTTTTTGGGTGTGTACACGATACGAATATTAAAAAAGCAAAAAATGTCATCTTGTACAGTTTTTTGGCTAATTTGCGTAAAAAATCGCGATTTGACACGATTTTTTTTTAGAAAACGGCCGATTCTAATCAGGAAAATAATTTCTTTATGCAACAAACGGCTTCAAACGTGTTATTAATACTTGTACTTAAAAAATGTGAGGGTAGTTTGCTCTAAAAAATTTTGTACTGCAAATACGAGCCTCTATAACATCGGTATTTTATGTGTTCTACTCATATTAACAGAATGGTTTACTTTATTTGAATTTCTCTTGACACTCGATAACTAGTTAAATCATATATTGAAGGATTTCGGAAAATTCTGATTATGAGTATTATGCAATATTAAAAAAATCCAAAATGGTGGAATTTTTTTTACAGATTTTTTTACGGGTCTTTGATTACACAGGACCACAAAAAAAAATTTGGGGGTTTCTTTTAATCAGAGGTAGTGGATCTTATAGAATTTGGGTCGCTGAAAACGAATCCGTAGCCCGATTTGAGCCATCACGTCAAGTTTTCGAGATATCCTATCCGCTAATTTCAATTTCTGGATACGATATTTATTCGTAACGTTAAAATACTTGTAAATTTATTCTAGAAGTTCTATATTATCTTTGTTTTTGAACATGTTTTGAAATTGATCAATTCAATATTTCCCACTTAAGAAATTTTCAATAAACGTCAAAAATTTCACCTGGTTGTAACTGGACAATGTGAATGATTCGTGATGGCGCATGATGCGCTATAATTAGTATAATTAGCACTATTTTAAGTTCCAAAATGTCGATGCGACGTATTATTCCTGAGGTTCCTAATAAGATTGCTTTGGTTTTGGCAAGGTTTAAAGACAAACCCGAATCGAAAACAAGATTTTATTGTCAAATAGCGACTATTTTTGGGTCCCGATTGGAGGTACGAAGGACGTCCTGTGGTAATCCTGGACGGAGGCAGGATATTCTGGACGATAACAGGATGTCCCGAGGACGTCTTGTGCTGTGTGAGATGAGTATGCAATAGGATTGTAGACATATCATTAATCAAGATGATAAATATAACAGAGGTCCCAAAATAGACCTTTCCGAACTCCCGCTAAAACATGTACCCATTCTGACAATTTACTGTTAATTCCAGCTACTGCCTGTTTGAGATCTGACTCATATAGGTAAACTACTTTAGGTCAATGAAGAGATATTGAGGTATTTAAGTTTGCGTAATAGTGTAGATACATCAACAGTATCGAAAGCTTTGGAAAAATCTACCGGTATAATCAATTGATGTTACGAAAAAAAGGCCTAACCCCCCAAAAAATCGCAATAAAACCAATTCTTTTGGGAATCTATCCCAAAAATTATTGAGAAAAACATCCAAAATTCACCAAAATCCGTTTCCAGGAATTTTTTATTAATTGGTTATAGTACGATTTTGTAAACAAATGTGATTTTCTCGAAAAAGAAGACGAAATAGAAGATTAAAAAATTGTTAGTTAAACAAAAATATAATTAAAAAAAATAGTCATTTGTCCATTTTTTTAAACATTTTTATAAACATTTTTTTAATACTGTTTTTTGTCACATTCGATACGGGAAATATAACATGCAACTTATACAATATAACAAATTTTTTAAACATATATTATTTAAATAGAAATAAATAAATTAAACAAAACTCGATTTCGCCGATAAACTCATTACGTGTACGCGTTACAACTTAAAATAATAATTTCTTTATAAAAATCGTTAGAGAAAAAACGATCGTCTATTTTAGATATTTAGAGATTACCTATAGTAATTAGAACTGTTTGTATTTACTTTTTTAATTATCCGTTTTAAATTTAAATTATTCGTCGATAATGTAATTTCCTGCCATAAAATTTACTTGAATTAAATATATAATTTTCGATTTCTCTGTACTTAAGGTCCTAAAGTGGATCGCCGGTAAGATGGGATATTTCACTAAAAGCCGCAAATAAAAAATGATTCCATCGATTTGTCAAAATTCAGGCACTGTAAGGGCAATTCTAAGCACTATAAAGTTTCCTAGAAAATACCAAAGATTTTAATTGAGAACTGACCAAGAATTTTCGAAAATAAGAGATTTTTATTTATTTCCGAAAATTTTCGATCACAGTTCTCAATTAATGTATTTGGTATTTTCTAGGAAAGCGTCTATAGTAATTAGAATTGCCTTTACGGAGCTTGAATTTTGAAAATGTTATTAAGTCATCTTTAATTTACGTTTTTTAGTAAAAATTCCTACCTTTCCGGCGGGCCAGTTTAGAACCCTCTTAATGTTAGGAAATTTACCATTACGCGACGATCATCACAATCGAGTCACTGAGAAATGTGAGGGTAAGGATTTTTTCACTGAGAATAGAAGAATACTACTTTACCGACAGGAGGTATCTTGCGATACATCCTACAAAGTACCCAAAATGCTCGGTAGATGGCTCTGCGGCTGAAATGTACCTTATGTTCCTTGACCATCATAATATGACTCGGTAATCGAGCCTTCCTTCTGTGCGCCTCCTTTCTTCACCTCACCCTCCTTTTTCACCCCCGCCGCCTCGATGAAGGTTTCAGGGATATGAAGCGACCACCAGTGATGGCGGCATTCGTGACAATCGTTAGTTTCTCTGCTTGAGCTTTGTCGTTTTATAGTCGTTTTACGAGTATTTACGAGTAATGTGACTTTATTTCGATAATATTCTTATTAAGTAGGATTCAACAGTTAAGACTTTCATCTTTCCGGTGTAAAATCCGTAAAATTTGCAATATTATTGATAAAACGCGTGCGTCATAACCTCAAAGTTCGAAGGATACTTGACCCTGTGCCTATATACATTGCTGTTACTGACTCGATACAATGGCAATGAACGAGGATTTCAACTTTTCTGAGTTATGTAGACTCTGCTCGCTCAAAACAAATCAACAAATGCAAATTTTTGACAAAGAGGGAGAACAACGTCAATTACTCTTTAAAATAAGATCTTGTGTACCTACAGTGGTGAGTAAACAATTCATTTTAAAGTTGTTTACAAAATGGATAAATATCTAAATGAAAGATAATACTCCTTTTTTTAAAATAAATTGATAAATATGGGATTTTAGATCCAGTTTTTTCTTATAATCTTATTTTGTCATATACAAAAACCTTGATGTTTTTATAATTCAAATCATAAAGAAAATTCTGTATTTATTTCAGATTACAAAAGAAGATTCTCTGCCAAAGAATATTTGTCAGAAATGTTTGTACAAGTTGGATTTATTTTACGAATTTCGCATCAGCTGTATGACAACAGACACAGTTTTGAAAAATTATGCTGAAAGTTTAAAACATCTTGCCGCATCTGTCGCTAATCAGGTACAATAATTTCATATTTAATATACAATAATTTTGTAGCTTTCATTCAATACAAACTATTTGCTCAAAATTCAATTAAAATTGTATTTTGTAAATTTGCATATTTGTCAAACGAAAATGTTGAATGTTTAATTTCTATTAATTGCTAAAATAATATAAATCAATAAAAGTTCATTCAATGAAGTAAGATATTTTGAGTTTAAATGTATAAATTAGTTTATACAAATTTTAATATTACAAAATTTAAAAATATTTTCATTTTTAAAACATGTTACATTTACAAAATTGGAGATAAATTCTTTCTTGATAATGATTCGTATTTTATATGAGAAAAGTAGAAACGGAGTACTACCTTTCTATTATGTTGCTCCGAATTTTGTTGAGTTAATATTTAATTATAATTAAGATAAGTTTGCTATGCATGCATGTTATATTATTCGTATATCTTTAATTAATATATAATATAGTTAATGATTGTTTTTAAAATATATTTGAAGGAAACTACTTTTAAATATTTCCTTCTCGCATATGATTATAAGGTTACTTTTTAAGATCATTTTAGATTTTATAAAAAGTGTTTCATTTTCTATTAGAGGAAATCACTTTTAATAGAATTATTGTGCTACAAATTTAATATGGAAATGTAAATACTGTGTTTGATGGATCGTACATCATTAATGAAGAATATTATTGGATCTAGTTTATTAAATATGAATCAATATAACAAATTAGCCAAATAAAATGAAAACTAATCTTTGTTTTTTGTTACGCTTCTGGATATTGCAAACACATATTATATGTACTAATATGAATCTTTTTTTCATACATTAATCATTTATTGATTGACAGTACATAGTTTCTAGTTGGTTTAAAATCTCTTTAATGTTCTTAGTCAAGTTTTACATTCCCCATGCATATATTTTGATAGAATTGAAAGTTAGTTTCATTCAATAGTACAATATTTACTGAATATTATAATAATTATGCATATTTTTATTCAAAACAATTTTAATAAAATAAACTTCATTAGCATGCAGAATAGATTTTGCACCACGGTAATGTTCAAATTAGGAAATAGCCTATTAAAAAAAGATTAAAACCCCATTAAAAAAACATTAACAAGTGTTGAATTTCAAATTATAATTGAAAGAAATTGTTGAGAGCAAAATTACAAAAGATGATTAAAAATAATTTGGAATTAATTTGCAAATACAAAAATGTTACATTTCATTATCATGCCTCCAGATTTTTACAGAGGTAATCCTTACCAAATTAAAAGAAAATGTTATATTTCATAGTTTTTGGTTCTCATTCATTTTCCACTCGGATCTAACACTTAGTGCACTTCTTCAAACATTTAGGGCATTTCTTTGAAATGCAGGAAGTGCATCCGTCCATATGCCATACAATTTAAAGTAAGAAAAAATTAATAAATTGAAGAGTATATTTGATTTTTTTTTAAATATATATTATTTTTTTTTAAATATAAAGATAATTTTTCACACTAGAATTATGTTGATAACATTTATTATCCTCATTTATCAGTGTCAGTATTAGTTATATTATAGGTCTTTCTTTTCTTTAAGTTTCCATGTTACAAAAATAGTGACAATTTCTCTTATTTTACTCGTATCCCTGATACGAATTGTTAGTAAAGAGGGACATCGAAACAGAAAATATATTATTAAAGAAAGGAATAAAATTTAAATAAAAGTAGTAAAAATATTCAATGGTCTACTATAATAGATTTAACCTACTTTTTTTAATAATAGATTAATAATAGTAAAATAAATAGTGAAATAGGTGATTTTTACTTATTTCCAATTATTCTAGGTGAATTCTCCATTATTTCCTATGGTATTCTTAAAAAGGTCATAGATAGTAATTAAAATTACCCTTTACAATGCCCGAAATTTAAAAAAAGTGATTCTGCCATTTTTAACTCCTTCGCTGTGAGGAGAAAAATATGAAATGTGGATAAAAAATGTTAAGAATTATAAGCTAGCAAAATTTGTGAGATTGGGTACACTTGGGATCATTGATTACGAATATGAAATCCATTTTTAAAAATTCAAAATGGCGGATCCAATATGGCGAACATATTTTTTTTTTAAATCCTTGGATTCTGTTGAAACCTGTTAGTTAATTGTATCAAAAATAAGTTTATTTAACATTTCATGTCCTGAGGTACAATAATGTATTCACATTTACAGATAATTTAATAAACTATCATACATTACAGTATTTTATGTTTTCAACACTAGATGTCTAAGATAAGAGCAACACTACCCGAAATAGAAACAAACTTTTTGAACATTCCCTATTTAGAGAACGTAATTTGCTCAAGTCATATTAAGAAGAATGTATGTGTGATGTAAATCTACTTGTTTTTCTTGCTTTTTATCAATTTTGTTGAATGTACTGTAGACGTACCCTCACACTCAAAGGGTTAATTTACATTTTTTATCATATTTCCTTACATACTTGCTGTTTTAATCAAATTTTTCCGACGCCGCATTTTCATACGAATTTTTGTTTACAAATGCATGAAAAATTTCAGCAAAATTTCGCCCCTTAAGGGATGGACTAAAGAACATATGTCAATTTTATTAAAAAAAAATCTATTTCTTTCGATGCCCGTTATTAGTTTTATGTACTTTAATAAGATTACTTTCTCAAAAACGTGATACAATTTAGACATTTTTTCATATAAATCGGATATTAAACATGAACTTCATTCCATTATTCGAATATAGTACTTCATTCACGAATTCTGAAATAGATTCGCAACTAAACTTTGTAATGTAATGTTAGACATTTATGTTTCCACGTGCAAAGATATTAAGCTTGTTAACAGATAAATTTCAAAACTTGTTGAAATTCGAATATCGCGCGCAATCAATTGTGGTGAAATATGTACCATGGAAACGTAATTGTAGGGAAACTGCTGGCCGTAGTAAATTACCACAGGCAGTAACATACGTAACACGTGGTGTAGTTGTAGATGCAGTCTCTCAGTTAGATTTCCTATAACTTAGGGATTTGTAGTAGGATGGGGGCCAAATCACATATGAGCAGGACGGCGTTTCAAAATTGTTAGAAAATTGTTATCTCAATATAAAATTACTACGGTGCACTGAAAAAAATTTGACAGTCATTTTGTAGTCGACTTAGAAGTAGTAAAAGAACTACTATTTTATTTAGCTAAATTCTGTTAATGTAAGGTAAGTCTCCAAAGCAGCTCTTTAGATTTACAGTTCTTTAAAATTTAAACTGAAGGTCTGTAACTCATACGACTAACTACATTCACATTGTAGTTATAATAGCATAGGGCCGGAGAACAAGGTTCCGAAAATCAAAACCTAGGAAGGCTAAAATTTCGACATTGCGTGAGTCCAAGGTATTTTTGCTTTCTTTTTGCAAAATTTTCAAAGACAACGTGAAGAAAATCACGCTGGAGCCATGCTATATCGAACTTTTGCCCTTTCGGTGTGTTGATTTTCGGAACTTTATTCCCCGACCTAGCATAGATAGTTGAAAAGAATCTGATTTATTCCGATCGTTTCAGTAGAAAACTAGTTTTTAAAGTATTTTGTTCCTTGTAAATAAAATATCGTAAATTTCGAACAAATATTTTCATAAACCTTACGGGATTTGTAAAGTTTAACGTGAGGAGTAGGAAAAATCGCAACTAAGTAGTTTGGTTCACCGAACCGTTAAACCGTGTCTAAACTTCTTTATTTGGATAAACGTATATGATAGTGCTGTTATCCACGTAATAACTTCTTTAGATTTTGAGTTTAATCCCGTATAAACAGAATGGTTAAATTCATCATTCATGTTTCAAATTTTATAATGAGATTAGTGATCAAAATGTTTTTTATTATGATTTAAGTATTGTCACATTAGTAATATTATCTAAGAACAATGCGGATCATCAACTCGAGTTTTTAAAACTGTCATACTGGTTTGACATCAGAAGTCAACAAAAAAGGAAAAGGACACACATTCAAAGTATCATTGAAAATAATGATTCCTTTCCTAAAACACAACCGGGAGGAATCCCCTGCAGCAGAGGAAAATTTTGTGAATTTTTTGATGAACAAACTCTTCGCCTGTATTCCTATACAGGTAGAATTTTTCGAGGTAGACCTGAACGCATTGTTGAACGAAATTTTTCGAATGCATTTTGTATCAACCAATTTCATGAATATCGTAAAATATTTTGATAACTGGTGTAATGGTTCAGTAAAGATTTTATATAAATTTTCAACTTTTATTTTATAATGAATTAAAATTGAATAATGACTTGAATCATATCTGTACATTTTTCTACACAAAAGTTGTAAAGAGATCTCATTCTCTTGTTTCCAACGACCCAAAAGATATTTTGCGTTAAGCCGTTAACCCCTTTCAGTCACGAATTTGTCCACCGTGAATTTTTTCTTATATTTGGTATGTAGAGATTTTCGAGGTTGCTAACTACGAATCTGGTATCCCATTCAAAATGGAGAAATTTCATGCTGGTTAGAAATTTCTAATTTTAAAAATACGACTTCTACAAGTTCTACTGCTACGTTCTCGTTTGTGTTTCTAGTGTTGATTGAGAGCGCTTCTCTAAAAACTTTACAAATGTAAAACAAAACGAAGTTTTAAATTAATTTGCAATTACGAAAGACAGAAATCCACATACATACATTTTCACAGAAATCAAGAATAGTTCAGATGAGTTCTTTCAGATTGGATTTCTTTTGAATATTTTGTAGCAATAATTATTATAAATAAGTATACAATATAGTTATTTTGTAAAATGTATTGGAGTCTTAGAAATCTCAGAAACAAAAACTAACGAAATCTATAACGAACTGCTCATAAACGTTGAAAAGCACATAGTAAGTTGTGGGATATTGATGTCCCGCTGTGACTGAAAGGGTCCAAGAATGACAGCTTTACTTCACGTGGTAGCCTATTAGTCCTAAGGTGGTAATGGGTTTGGCCATTTTTTGAAACAATATATTGCCTGAACAATGCTGATACTTTAAATATATAATTCTGATACCAAATTTTCTTAGCTTAACCCAATAACTTTTTGTTATATATATTTATTTTTTCCCTGTGGATTTTATTGTCATTTCCATTGACTCAAAATCTATCATAAACGTGCACTCGATCAATAAATGAAAGAAATCCATCATACATTTTTTAACGTTTGTTTTATTACCAACATGGCGATTGAAACGTCGAAAAGTTGCGCATTTTTCCAAATAGGACTAAATTAAGTGACAATATTTTTTCATCACAGATTGGTAATTACTGACCCGAAAAATAACAAAATTGAAAATCACAAAAATCGAAAGTCCGATTTCGAACAATTCTCAATTTTTTCGTTATTTCGACCGCCATTTTGGTAATAAGACAATAAGAAAAAATGTCTGCGATACCGTTAGTACGGAATCTGTAAAAACAATTAAGTAAAAAATGATATCTTTTAAAATATTCAGCAAAAAACTATTAAAAGTTACAAATTTTCAACGCCATTCAGAAAAGCGACCTACAAAAAGATAAATCCATGTACTCATGATTTTTTTTCGTACTTGTTTCACATGAGAAATAAACTCTGAAGTCCGAGTAAAACTACAGTGCATTTAAGGGTTAAGTTTCTTAATACAATAAAATATAAAAGGCGTAATCGGCAGTGTTTAAGATATAGTAAGTAAGTAGAGTTTGTCGAAGGTTTCAAAAGAATATTAAGAAGGTTGTTAAATTTCAGAAGAACACTAGAATGCAACCATGTGTTATTTAAAAATATCATTAAGAAACTATTATTTCCCTAGCTCCTAAATTGCAGCAAATAAGACAACATAATTAATGGAAGGAAAAGCGTGAGAATACTGAGAAACTAAATCGTCTCCATTAAGGTACTATCGGGCAGTTAGAACAGCAGTGTGCAATAATGATCCATCAGTCGAAACTTAGGGGAAGAACCACTCCGTTATATATCTAATTTTCCCTTGGGGTAAAAGTCGAAATATACGATCCATCTTCACATCCGCGAATGGACAGTTAGCCGTTTCAGGCGTGAAAAGTTACGAGACGTGTAATATTTTCAAATGAGTGAAAGGGTTTTAGGGCATCATGTTAAATTGTATACGAACCTTAAAATATTTTTTCTTAATTTGTTGCTAAAATAGTTACGAATGCTTTTTTTAACCTGCACGAATACCTAATATCGTTTCTATGGAATAAGAAATTGCTGGAGACTTCGTTAAAAATGTTCAAGCAATGTTAATGACAGCTACTTTTAAATAGCATGGTCAGGCCTGAGTCTCATTTTCAAATAGCGTATTTGTAATTCTTATCAAGTTGTAATTTATTGATCGAAATCAATATATCAAAAGGAAACCAAAATGACTGAAATTATTATAAAATAATATTAATATTATATTAAATAACAAATTTGGTTTAAACAAAGCTTTTTCTTGATTTTATTATGGTTTCAAGATGCGCAGAAAAACCGATGTGATCATTGATTAAAGGTTGTTTATTCGTAAAGGTCCGAAAATTCGTGAGTACCCCAGGGTACTTACCTGCATTGGTGTTTGGACACTTTCCCGCCAGCCTTTACTAAAAAACACTCTTTTAAAACAAATTACAACTACTGTATATTTAAACGAATATACTAATAACAAACGTCGTTTTTTTTACAGTTAATATTTTCCTCAAAATGGTCAACATTTTCAACGAGGATTTTAAATTGTTGTAATATAATTTAATATAATTTTCAAAATTTTTTGTAATTTAATGGGCGTTCATGGTAAAATAAAATAATTTTTATTACATTGTTCTTAAGTATTCGTTAAAATAGTAAATAAGGCAATGAAAAAATGAAAAATAAAAGTTCAATTCATGCATTTATTTTAAATTTCAAGCCACTTTTAAAAGTATTTTACAGTTTATAAGCAATACAGGAACATTGTGGAGTATTTTCAACTCAAGAAGTGATAATTGCCATGCATCCGGATCAGCTGAACCACGTGTCTGTCATATGAAGGCCTAAATTGTCTCCCCTCAGGCCGCATAATACGCAGTAATTTTCATCCCAGTGGAGGTGACAGAATGTGCTGATAAGTACAAGAATAGAAATATTTTTACGATAAAATTAACTGTTATACACGCAAAAAATTTCTTATAGTTGCGCCCAAACTAAACAAAAAATTCTGTATAATGTTTTTTTTTGTTATTTTTGGCCACTTATTGATTCCGCCATTTCAATGCTTCTGAAATAACGTTGAATTTTGTAAAGTCTACATCTGATATTACATTCAAATAATGGCATTTGTTAAATTATGCATTTCTGTGTTTTTTTTTTTCAAATAAATAAAATTATGGATAATGGTTTGTGCCACGTCATCTTTGATATTTCACTGAGGTCTTAAGAACCCAAACAGAATTATTAAGTAGACATTTTTAACTCACTTTTCTGCTTTAAATTGATAATGATGAGATTATCCAGTTGAAATAGAATATCTCATATGAATTTCTAGTTTTTTGAACGTTGTTCGCATATATATAGCAAACAAATTTGATAAAAATTTGAGCAGCTTTGGATCATAATTGATCTGAACCAAATATGTTCTGAACGCAGGGCCTGTTACTGTCCAACATATCTGGAATTTACAAAGATCATTTTGTTTTACCGAGAATTGATTAATCGAGATCTAAATGCAAATAAATAAATAGTAAAATTCCTATATATGGATAATGTCCCTAAAAACAGTAGGAATCGAGCAACAATTGCTGGATAATAGTTGTCAGCTTCTGAACGAGTCATTCATTAGTCCCCCCTACCTAAACCTACTTATTTTTTTTTTAATATGGGAATCCATTTGACGAAACCCTATATTCTTTGAGTAATCTTTTAGCAACAAATGAGCAACAATTAGCTGTGTACTTGTTTTTTCTATAGTATAGGTTTTTTTCATGTTTTGAGCTATGTTTGGCTAGCTTTTATACAAGCTGGCGAAACCTGCTTTTTTTTTAAATATGGGAGCAACAAATACGGGATTAGGGCAACTTTT
The DNA here is from genome assembly GCA_030407085.1 of Trichopria drosophilae. NCBI lineage: Eukaryota > Metazoa > Arthropoda > Insecta > Hymenoptera > Diapriidae > Trichopria > Trichopria drosophilae. The sequence goes on from CM059583.1 coordinate 56,093,895, forward strand.
GAGCAACAATTGGGCAACAAATGTTTGCACTCGTTTGGGTCAGTTTGGCCATAGATGCTCGTCCAGCTTTTGGTACCTTAATTCTACCATGGCTCGAACTATCCACTCCTATGACCTATAGAATCTTCATTGATGAAAATCTGCAAAAAGTATAAATTGTTTGAACTAAATATTATTTTCTTAACAAATGTTGATATGAATAATATGCAATGCTGGCAATAAATAGGATAAACATAAACTTCATAATAATGAGTGTGTGTTAAAATTGTTTAAATGACTAAAAAAGCAGTTTCAATAGTTAACAAATTGTTCATCACTTTTAAAATAGTTGCTTTTTTTTGTAACCTACCAAAATATAGTAAAAACTTGCAACTAATGTTGTAATCGTGAATTTATTTATTTAAAGTCGAAAATACTAGTGTGCTTTTCGTTTTTTTCTATATTTATTATTTCGAGTTATACTTTATTCCATTTCTAGTACAATTTATTTTTGAGTATGAAAATTTTTTTTTCATGGGCTGAAACAATCTGTTCGTTAGGTATTCATACTTTCTTGTTGTGAAATATGATATCAGTAATATTCAAATGGAATAATTTCAAACAGATTTTATAAGAATAACTTGAATAAACTGTTAAAAATGTCTAGTATAAACAGATTAGAAAACACATTTATAGTTTAGTAGAATACTAAATACGCTTATCATCACTTCAATCGCAAATTTCAGCGATTCCTTTGTAAACGAAACAACTTGGTTTCTGGTTTGGCTAATCGTTATAATAAAGTATATAATAAAGCAATTTGTTCTCACGTCTTTAAAATTTGAAGTTTCTAAATAGGATGCATTAAATGGCTCGGAAATTGTCCTGGGGCCATTCCTTTTATCCTGACATTTAGAATGACAGGTTATAAGGATATTTTAATGAGCTATAAGTGAACGTTTTTGTTATTCGCAGACTGAAATATTAAATGCGAGATGAGGTATCGAATTACTTCTTTCATTACAAAAATTCTTTCAACAAAAAAAACACGAAGAAAATTATTTGGTAATTAGTTATTATATAACTAGATATTAATCATTTTAGTATCTTACAAAAAAAGTACATTACTATAAGTGAAGGACAAACGGATCTATCTATTTGCGTTAACTGAAACATGTACGGTGCACGTGAATTAAATGGTTTAGGAACTCGATCTGAACTTCACGGGAAATGGATTGAAACTCATTACCATCTTTCAGTTTAGACAAATAGATCTGTTATCTTTTTTGTTTTATTTCGCCTACAAAATATATATATACCACCAATTAAAAAAACTCTAGGAAAAACTTCAGTTTTTATATATATATATATAAAATACCTTCTATTATAGTTTTTATTCTATAATAATATTAAATACGAATATATTGAGTATCGAAGCAGCGCATGGAAGATATAAAATTACGTTTTTTAATTTGGAATTGACTAACCGATGAAATTTCATCTTAAAAATTTGAATAAAAAATTCGAATTTTCTGGTTAATATAATCGGAAAATAGCCATTTTCTAGCACCAATATGAAAACCAGAGTAAATGTCATCAACTATATTATACAAGTAGTTTTATATTAAAATCAATAAAATATTACTAAATATTCAGAAAAAGTGAACAGAGGATATTAAATATACTTAACACTATGTCCCAAAAGCGTTAAAAAAGAGACCTGACAGAACATTAGTCCAATTAGCAGAACCATTTCACAGTATTAGAAAATAGTTCATTTAGATACTAAACCCAATTTTATTTTTTGACTATAAATTGAACGTACCATTTTATGATAGAAAAATGTAATGACTGGGATAATATTTTGTCGTTTAGTCACGAGTTGGTGAATAACGCATTTCAGATGAAAATTGCCGTTTTGCTTTGGTTTTGACAAATTCAAAATGGGTGATCCAATATGGCAGACTGAAATTTATATAATATGAAATAGTTAATTTAATGATCTTGTTTTTTGCGGGTTGGGTCGTATATAACCAATCTAACATCATATATTATCATTTCCAATACAGTCCGACTGCCAATTTGGGGTCCAGAATTTGTTGCTATTTCTAGGTAATTTAGGCCTGATGATACTACTCACTAAAAATATTAGAGTAATCATTACATGTCATGCTGGGCTCCATGTTTACTTTTCTGGACTCACGATTGCCCCTTTTTTCATTTGTAGGTATACAGCAGTGGTTATTGTGTGTCCGACAGGCGAACATTTTTTATTTCAACTTGCTATAACGTTAGTCAGTGCCCTCAGCCGCTACCAACTTTAAACAGTCGTTACTTTTGAACTATTACAGCAATAAAGATGAAATTTTTCAGAAAATTTGTTCCTACGTCTTAACCTGCCCAAATGCACAGAAATCTTACTTTCGAATGGTGTAAATTGAAATTTATATATGATTTTGGCTCGTATAGTAATAAAAAGTGATTTGTTCAGTGTTAGATACAACATCTAACTTCGAGTGAGCTAAAATATATTGTACCGATGCATTCGATAGTTGTACTTAAAAGGTACACTGGTATACATTTGAAATTTTCAACGTCAGATCCAACATGGCCACTGCATTGATAAATTTGTTTTCAAAATTTTACAATTATTTTCACAAAAAATATAAGTTTTAAAAAAACTCTATAAGAACAATTATGTTTTAGAACGAGTCGAAGACTACCCGCCACATTTTTTCAGAATACATTGTCACAATTTTTTTTGTTTGACAAATTTCACTAACCTAAAAAAATGGAAAAATTTTAGAATATCCTGCAACCAATTCTAAGAGATTTTTGTTCTTAAGAACTTTTCTCTTCAGTCTATAGTTTTTAAGAAAAATAATTGTTAAATTTTACAACAAAAAATTCAATGTAGTGGCCGTTTGGGATCTGGTATCGAAAATTTCAAATAAATACCAGCACGATGTTGTATCCAAAACTCTTTATTTGTAAAAAATTTGTCCTGAAAAATCATGTTTTTTTATTATATGTGTCAAAATTTTAATCAATAAAAAGTACATTTTCTCACCTCCATTCAAAAAACCGGCCACGAAAATAGTAAAATCTGATAGATTTGAATATTTTCGAAATGTATTTCATATTTAAAATAAGCGTTCAAATTGGAGTAAATTTTCTGTGCATTTGGGCATTAATGGGTTAACTTTCTTGGTGACAGTTTTCAGATTTTCGAAATTCGCTACATAAACGAAGCGTCTGAACCTATTTTTTGCAGTTGCATGTAAACAAATTAGTAACTTTATTGTTTGTTGAGATATATCATTTGTCTTTCTTCAGTAGATGCGGAAATCTTTAATGATTAATTTCTTTTTCATTCGTTTTGAAATCTTGAACATTGAATGTGTTATATCGACTTGAAATAAAAAACCGGCCGCGCAGTAACTAGTCCTGGCTATACATAATTCAGTCGCTGTTATTTCTTTCTGTGTTTATTGACGTTATTAGAGTATATTTTGACTGCAAAGAACTGAAATGTAGTCGAACCCAGCTTAACCTATTTTCTACACTTATGAGTTAAAAATTGATTCCTACATTTTTAGAGTGTACCATAATTTCCGTGTAGGTTACCACTAGGTTAACTCTGAAAAAGGATATAGGATATATGCTTCCCTGTGGAATTCTGGGGGTTGCCATTGATAAATTAAATCACTAAAATCACTTTCGCTATGGTGAAGAAACCTTTCCGGTTAACTGATTATCATTACCAGAATTTCTTGTAAAGCTTATTAAAGAACACTATTGGAATTACCAGACATCTGGCAACCAGACTAGAAAAATAGTAAGGGCCTATGTAATCATACTTCCTGTAAAAAAGAACCAGAATTTTGTTACTACACATTCACATCCAAAAACATTGTCTTATTAGAAATTTCTCGAACAATTTCATTGTTTATCGTTTTTTATGTGCATTTAGTGTTTGTTTTCTTGCCACTTCAAAAACATCGATCAACTGAATTCTGTCTCGCATGGCATCGATGGGGGTAATGGTACGTAGGTTTTTTAGAAGAGGAAAAAATACGTGCGACGTCACCCCTTTCCGCAAACAGGAAGAAAGCGAGGGTGGATGATGAGGGGTGAGGGGGTGACCGGTGGTTCGAATTCGCGAGTGTGTTCGTACAATCGCAGCTCTCGCTCGCGATGCTATTGATCGGCGCGGCTCGACTCGGAGCTGCGCATCGGTTACAAGAGAAAGCGAAAGTCAGACCTCCTTTTCTTCGACGTCTAGCCTCCTCTCGTCTCTTTTCCACCACCTGATCTCTGCATGATCGGTCTCTCCCCTGGTTGCATCTTTCTTCCTTGGCCGGTTTGATCGGTCAGTTCATCTCCCTCGCTCTGAACGAGGCAGACCTTCCATTCTGTCTCAGACATGAGCAGCCTCTCAGAACTTAATCCGTATCGCTTCATCTCTCTTCGTTTCTTCATCTCTTTTATTTTTTAGCCGTATTGTTCCTCCGATCCTTTGTCTCCTTTTTTAACCAGCTCTCGGCCGATCTCCTTGTCTCTGCTTTTGACATTGTTCCACGTTCCGATAATTTGGCTATCTGCGTTTTCGAATTCGAGCGCTTGGGATATTTCGCCGCGCGATTCCGACGGCCTTGGCATCATCAGGGCTTTTGTTTGTAGTTCGCCGTGCTGCATGCCGGTTCGAAGGTACCTTACTTTTTTACACAGCAATTTATGGCTGTGCATACACTGCAGTTTAAACGATTGGAATGGGATATAAATTGATTTTCGCGGTTGGATAATAACGCGCTTGCTTTTTACCCGACGTGCGCGTTATGAACAATTTGGAGCGAATGAAAGACGTAGTTTTGAAAAAATCCCCTATCTGAGTAGTTTTCGAGCGAAAATAAAAAGGATTACGTGTTCTTGCTGCATTGAGGAACTTGATCATCTTTGATTATAAACTTTTTTGAAAAATGTTCGATACCGCAATTGTTTTTGGCATAAACGGTTAACTACATTATAAGGGGAGGTAATATACATAAAAAATTCTCAAAAATACGACCTGTTTCTGACGACTTTTTTTTTTAGTCACAGAGCTGTGTATGGAATGGTGTCCGCAGCAACTGACCAGACACTGATTTCATTCAAGCTACACACGAAACAACAAGAGAAAAATCGATAGGAACTATTGTCGTTAAAAATAAAAGAAAAAAAGAATGTCCATACATCATATTTTTGTCGTTCGCTTTAAACTGATGCTTTAGAAGGATCACGACAGAGACAGCTTAAACCCCTGCTTATCGATTGATTGATTGTCACTTTTAGGCTTTGGCTATGTAAAGATCCTTGAACTTTTATTGTCATTTAATGCAAAAAGTTAAACGGAATAATAGGTATGTTACATATGCTTTTTTTTCTTCTATTTTTATAATATTTCGCCCTTTATTTGTAAATTATTATATTCAATTTTTTCGCGGTTTTATCAATGACTTAAAAAATAACAAAAGACGAAGAAATTCACAATGTTTCTGAAAATGCAATAAATTTGTGGAAAATTGTCCAATACGTTAGAATTGATGGTTAGGTCATTTTTAGTCCGAGCAAAAAAAATAGTAAATATTTTTTTCGAAATGTGAGCAATTTAATCTTGAATACAATTTATTAGGCTTACAACTATTTTCTGAATTTAAACTTTTTTTTTATTATTTTTGTAAATAAATTTCATACAGAATTTGAGTTAAAAATGATCCATTTGTATTTGCATTGGACTAATTTTCAAAAAAATTTCGTTTATTTTAGTATTTTTTCGGTATTTTTGTTTTAAAACAAATTATATCAATGAATAAAATCCGAATTAAAATAGTTCGATAAACTTTTTTCGTAATTGACTAGTAAGCTGCTATTTGTGTAAATCGTTAGATATCAAAATGACAATCCCTTGTCAATAGAAACACCCTTGAGTTAAAAAAGACAATGAAAATCTTGGTCATCCTTGACAACACATAACATAAACAATCATTTGTTTTACCCCTTAGAGAAATAACGTGGGCCTTTGAGACCCAGGCGAAAGTGACAAAATGTTGCAGTACTTCATTTTTTAAAGTAAAAAATATATGAAAAATTATTTTTCGGTAATATTATGACTGTTTATACTCGAAAAATCCTCTGACTTTTTAAGACCCACCTTATTACTGTACGGTTGCCGAAAATACCTTATTTTTGTAAGAGTGAATAAATGGTCCTGTTTTATTAATAGTCAAAATTGTGTATCAAAATTTAATTGTGAATATGGAATATAAAAGAACTAATATTTCTAAAATATATCGCATAATTCCTTAATTTTAAATTTGAATATTTAAATTTCGGAATTTTACACTTCCTAATGTTTTGGACTCCGAATTTTGACTCTCGGCCCTATTCGTTACAATCTTTGTTTCTACGTGTAGAGAGATTCCACACCATATCAACATAATGGAGGATGCATTTGTGTAGCGGATCGTGGTCAGATGAGATTATTCAGTAGTTGGAATATCAAATCTCCATTTCACCAATTTTGTAGTTCAGTATTCACGCTTAGAAATTCCGAACAATAAACATTGTTTACCATTATTGAATTCTACATTTTCAATAAAAAACTAAAAATAAAATAAAGTTATATCGCGGCGAATCTTTGTTTGAAGTTCTGAGAACTACCGTCAGGGTTTCCAAGAGCAGTTCTCCACATCTATTCGAAGGAACATACATATTAGTTATTACTATCTTAACCGATTGGAATAAGAACAGGTATTTCCAGATATTTATCTTTACCATCTCAGATATTATATGCGTTATTATCTAGATATTTAGAACAGGGTTATAATATAGAATTATCACTGATGATAATTTTATCATATCTTGATGAGCATATCCAAATTTAGGTCTAAAATTATGTTTAATAAAAAAATAGCCTTTTTCTGGAATAAATTACGTATAACTTTTAAAGCATCCGTTCTAGATAAATTGTGGGATGATATTCTAAAAGAAAATGAAATTTTACGTTAGTTATCACATGTCCGAATTTTTGTTTTTTAAATACAGCGTGAAAAGAAACGTTCAAAAACAAACATGTTCAAAAGGTCATCGAAATTTGACGCCATTTGGGACCTAATGGATTGAATAGGTAATTTTTTCTATCAAACTAAATTATTAATAAAAATGTTCTGAATTTTATTTTTGTAAATTATCTCGGACTGTAATCTTATCATAACCATGAGTTCATTTTTCAGAAATATGAAAAAGAAACGATGCTAATAATGAAGTCTATAGGAAACGAAAATAATCTTTTGAGGATTCTTCATTGGTTCTGTAATTATTTTAATAAAAGCCTGGATGTAAATAACCTGCGATAGATATATTTATGACGAATCATAAAAAAATTAATTTCGGAAAGAATTTTAATGTGATCGTAAAAATCAGATATTTTTGGACGGAGTTTATATACAGATATAGTACTTGTGCTAATTAGTGACTGCGAGTTAGAACAACTGCCATTAACGTAAGTAGTAACAGCCGTTGCTAACAAGCTGAACTTGATTCTCGGAATATTTCTTGCAGTCCCTCCGTGGTTCTCTTCGTCATGCAGTTGGATCGATTATGCAAATAAAATGCCGTATAAAACGCCTCGTCGTGTCCAATTTCTACTTCTGCATATTAAGGCCCCATATATATTATTTTCTCCATTTGGCAGCGCGTTCCTAAAAATTAAAAAAATAAAATGGCGGCAATAACGGCTCGATGGAATACGCAGACAAAAAGATTTTTGTGTTAACAAATTTGTGATTAAAATTGCCATTCTTTATTGCCTTTACAACAACTTTTAGGAATGCTTATGTTTTTTATTTAGTTCTGACCTCTTTGCTACTTTAAATTTACTGCTTAATCAATACGATCTTCCTAGGGCGAGATAAAAACATTGAGAAAGTAAATGTTATCTATACAATCATTTACAATGCTGGTTACTATCTACTATCCTCTTATTACAATCTAAGATGGTAGTTATGGCCAGTTAAATATAAGTAATCCATTAGTACACATACGTACGTAAAAATGTTCTAAATAGGGTTACCAAAGTGGTAAACATATCTGTGGAAGATCAATTATATCAGCTGATATGAAAAAAATGTTTCCGTTGCAAAATTGAGATTGGCATGGCTGCATGGAAAAATGGCAATTTCGAAGTCGGAAAAGTCGATTTCGAGAAAAAGGAAAAAAACTGTTTACTAGCAGTACTTATAACACAAGCCCACAAAAAAGTGGGTTGAACTAAGGATTGGCCACATGGATTTTATGTATTTTGATCCGCTGAACTCGTTGTCAAGAAAACAACAAAAACATGTAAAATAACACGTTTTTATAGCAAAAAAAGCTTTAAAAAAAGGGGTGACAATCACATTCGTTGGAGATCGATATTTTGCCCATGTTGCATACGATATTTTTTAATACGATGGGCGTGGAGCTCGATAATTTGGGCTCGAAGATTTCACTGCAGGGCGCAAAATTGAGTTCTACTCCCGGAGCGTTAAAAATGTTATTTGTTTGGTTGCAACCACACTATTTCCATGTATTTTTCCCTGCTGGACAGGAATCTGTAATAAAAAGTAGGGCTTTTCTTCCTCGTTTTAGAGAAAACCGCAGAAAATGGTAAAAAAGCACGTTTTTATGTCGAAAAAGGATTGAAAAAAGAATATGTATTATCTTACGTTGAGATCACTTTACTACTAAACATTTTGTACCGCTGGACACATATCTGCAGTAAAAAATGGAAGCCGCTCAGTAAATATCAAAGGCAATTTCAGAAAACTATAAAAACTGCATATCAAACTTGGATTGACGAAACAGTTCTTGAAGTTAGTAAATCTGACATGAATAAATAGTAAGCAATTAAGAATTTTATATGATATTTTTGAATTTGTTGAAATACATGTAAGAAACAACAAATACTTTTATTCAATTTAATTTTGAAACCACGCGAAGAACTGATTAAATACGTGAAAAATATAATTGTTTATATTATGATTATTGAGACCGGGGAACAAAGTTCCGAAAATCAACACACCAAAAGGCCAAAATATCGATATAGCATGGCTCCAGCGTGAAATTCCTCACTTTGTCTTTGAAAATGTGGCAAAAAGAAAGCAAATTAAAATACCTTGGACTCACGCAATATCGAAATTTTAGCTTTTCGGGGGGTTTTGATTTCCGGAACTTTGTTCCACGGACATTATTGATTGTAGCATCTGTCATGCCAACTGCATTGACCTCTAAAGTTTTACGAAATATTTACAAACATAACACGGAAAATAGAATTTACGGTGTGAACTCGTATTACCTTATTAATATTAATATTTGTAATAACAATAATAATGGTGATCATCATCATGATCAATATCGTGATGAAAATAATAACTACCACAATAACAACAATATTAATAATAATAATAATGCAAATATTTCGATTTTTGTAAAAACAGCCTCGAGTTACGCCGTTTTTTTCGTAAATCGTAGTTGTTTTATTGTTAGCCTTAAAAAAACGTATTTTCTTCCTAATAAATGCATTCACAGCGTCATAATATGCTTTTAAATTTTAGCTCATTTCTACAAAAACCACCTAAGTCGAGATAAGCTGTTTTTCCACGCAGTCCCTCAATTGTTGCATCATCTATCGGTGTGTTTCATTGTGTATATAAAGGCCTTACTTTATACAACGAATTTATCGTTCTTCCCCACTTGCGAAAATGATACTGAACTCCATGCTCGTATTCAATGAGATTCGCCACCAAACGGTGAGTGTTCTATGTCCACGATTAGCTGCCGATAGTTATTTTCAAAATGGTCGCACTCAATTCCGAGCGGTTTCTAGTCTCAGTTTTACGCTAATAGTCAAATATCTTTTGATTTATTATAATGCATGCTAACAAATCATATTCACATAACACTCTATTCCTAGTAACTGTCAAATCGAAATTTTATCAACTTTATAGTTATTGAATATAATTTTTATCTTTCCTTTTTTCTATTAGCTTTTTGCGTTGTTTAATTCATTACTAGTTGAGATTATAAATATTTCGGCAAGGCCTAAACGTTTGTGAATCCGAGCGATTACGACGGAAGGTGTTTGAAATGTTTATGAAATTTCCAAACTATGGCATTTTAACATCTAATGTAATTGGTAGGTTTAAGCCGTTCATTATTTTATTTTAATTTTTAAATGCACCTACGTTAAATCCATATTATAGTCAAACACCTTATCACTATAAATAAAATTCAAAATCTTACGATAATATATCGCAACTTATATAAAAACTAGATGTATGAATTGTCATCCTTACGTGCCTTCCATATTTAGTTTAAGTTAGCAAATGTTATTATCGTTGCCTTATTCATGGTGGTTCTCTACTATGGCGGCATCGCATGCAGAGGTCTCTGTAATTCCCTGCATTATTCTCGCAAGCTACAAGGCTTCGTCTCATTCAGTATAACCTCCTGTTGTGATATGCACATTGCACACAATTATTATTATTTTGAGTGACTCGACGATGTAGTTTATTCATCAATTATGTGCAGTTTCGTTATCAAGAGCATTGTTGTATACTGGCGAAGTGTAAATACTTGGGTATCTTTGACTGCATAAGTGGCCTGAAAAATTTTCAACCAGAAATGTGCTTTTCATTTTTATAAATTCTAACGATTCAAAAATTGCTGGAGGTATGCCGTATCGGCCAAAAAGTATGGCTGAATTTGCCACAAGAGTTCAAGCGGAAAAATAGGCTTAAATTAAAAACACCTTATTTTTTTCTACATATACCAGAAAATATGTCTAAAATGCTTCTGATTTTGACGAAGTATTTCTCTCCGGGTATACGGTAGTCGCGAAATTAAAATTGTTCTGTATTTTAAATGCCAAAAACCTCAGTAGCAAGGTACCTCGGGCGATTCCGCGCTTGGATGAACAGCAACCTTCGGAGTTTTTCTGTTTAGCTCGCTCTTCCTTCTTTCACTTTTCTTCCAATCCCCATTGTCCTTATTTCCGTCCATCTACGTGCATCACAGGTGTATGCAGCTTCTCCTTCCCCTTTTCAGCACTGCACGGTGTTTTTAACGATCCCGTCGTTCAGCTTCGGCAGCTTCGATATCGGCAACCGTGCGGAGTGCGGAAACCTGTTCTTCGCTCCTCGGGAGGCACCAAAAAATAAAAGGATAAATCTGGAGACGCCCTCCACCTCCCTTAAGATCGCCTTACTTCTCGCGGCCCTATAGCTGGCGCGATACTTTGTCGCAATTCTTTTCCGACGGGCCCTCCGACGTATAAATCCCCTCTAATAGACACGCACACTCAAATTTACCTTTACAAGCAATTATCACTCCCAAGGCAGAACTTGAAAGCGGAAAGGACGCGACTGTCAAGAAAGAGAATAGTTTTCTGCGTTCGGCAAGATGCTAGAAAAATGTAACAAAGTCATTATAGGAATCGTTCCCACGCAGGAAACAAAAATAATTTGTTAAATACTAAAATGGTACTAGTTGAAATACCACGATAGAAAGAGAACGTAAAGTAGATTTTTTGTATGGTCTAACGTAATAATTGTTTAACGCATTGAAATTTAAGCAATGTGCCTGGTGTTCATAAATACGGTGCTATACTTGGGAACTATTCAGACAGACCCTCTGAATAATAAACTCTCGTTTCAGTTATGAAATTCTTATTTTGTTTTACGACTAATGTAGAATAATCACCTTCATGCTGAAACACGTTATTCTATTTGAAAAATAAAGGAACACGTATTTTTTAACATTTTCTTTGCCTTGGTTAAAATCACGTCATTCCCTCAATTTTCAAGTTTTTCAGTCGTTCTTAGGATTATTTCTTTACATTTTTTGTATTTTTTAATACTACATTACTATAAATAAGAAAAGTCGATAATTAACAAAAATAATTCTTTTTTTTTTTTTAATTTTTCTTGAAAAGGTCATTTTTTCCTCCAATTTTTCGGGATTCATAGATAATTATAATATGTACTACTTACCAGAAACATTTCATTTGGTGCTTTTTGTTTCCGATGGGATATTCTCCTCCGAAACACAAAAACACAAAATTAAATTTAATAAAAAAAAATTTTTTTAAAATATCTATAAATCCTGAAAATTTGAAGGAGAAAGAGGTGGTGTTTTTTGATAGAAAAGTTTGTTTTGTTTACAAAAAATGAGTTATTTCTATAATAGACTTTTCTTATGTATAGCAGTCTACCATTAAAAAATAAGAAATGAAACGATATAAGCCTAACGGGCGACTGAAAAACTTAAAAATTGAGGGAATTACGAATTTTGACCTAGGGGTTTGAAACAAAATTATTTTTTTGCCAAAATCTTAAATTGTTTACATAAATTTTTTAAATTGTTTCATGAAAATTTAAAAAAATACGTGTTTCTTTATTTATCAAGTAGAATAATATATTGCATCATGAAGGTGATTCTTGACATACCATCGGACTGTCTGCATGATTTGAAATGGTTCCAGTCTAGAATAATCTTTGCTTAGCAGCATTATTATTTAGCATTTAAAAGGAGAATAAATAAATGCCCAAATATTGACGTTGTAACGATTGATATATCATGGTTGTAGGTGAGTACCTGATGAAATTATACAGCAGTTTACAATATTTTTTTTTTTTTTTAATAAATCTACGTAAAGGCATATTCTGTTTTACGATTATTAATCATCGACTACATTGAAAACATATGGTGCAATTTCAAATAAATATTTAATGGAGTAGCATATCTCTCTTATGTTATCTATTGCTGGAAAAAGAATAAAAGGTCTTATTTTTCGCGGGAAATGAATAGCATGTGTTAGTTTTCGCGGGAAATTTGGAATATGTTATTTTTCATCGAGACCATAAAAATAATGCTTTTCTTTCCGCAAATCTAAAATTGGTTAGTTTTAATATTGACCATGGATGTATGCTGTATGCTCATATAGCGTTTTGGAGTTAACGGAGAATATTGGTGTTATGATATATATATATATCAGATTTTGAAAATACGACTTGAGATACTTAATCAGAGTTTCAAAACTACCCTTGACTATTGTATATCGTACAAATAAAAATAGGGTTTAAGTTTGACCACCATATTGAATCCGCCAATCTGATTGCGGCTCAATCAATTCCTAGATACTATGTATTATAAAAATGTTAAAAAATATGTCTTAATTCCGCTTCCATATTGGAGCCGCCCTTTTGAATTTAGAAAATCTGAACTCAAATTCGTAATTAACGGCTCAAAAAAAGACCTGTATAAAGTATTTAATGAAAATCCTCGCAGCTGCTGGTGGTGACGATGAGGGAAACCTTAAAATAACAGAGGGCGCCGCCGTATTCCCCTTCACTCGAAATCTTAGTTAAGGAGAGAGTCTACTGCATTTAGTTTTTGCTAGTTTAGATTTGTACTTGTATTTGACACCCACTCAATTGTACTACATTGTGTTTGAATCCTTGTGATGGATGATGTGAAAGAAGGATTTCTTTCAAGTGAATAATACTTATTAGCAATTAACAAGGCTTATAGGTACTTAAAAATGCTGAAAGAAATATTTGACTAAATGTAACAAAACGACATTCGCCTAACGAAGCAAGTATTTATGACATACTAATAATTATTGATTTGTTAATAATTAATAAGTATATGTTTCTGGGCAATAAATCTATTTTTGTTAATACTTCATAAATGTTTATTGGAAGCAAACTTATCGGAGTATGTTTACACGTAGCATGCAGTTACTCTTTTCAAATCGAGAGCAAAGACGTCGCCGACCCTAGCGGCAACAATCGTAACTAATTTGCGACCATTTTTCGCAATTTTTCCCTACATTGCATGCATTTTTCCATAGTTTTTTTTTACTATTCGTCGTATTTCAACAAACGTATAAATAAAACATTTGTTTTCATTTTGTAGAGTATCTTTTTCATACATGCGTTCGTAAAGTAGACACTTTACGGACTCCTTTTAGTTCGTAAAATGTGATTTGAAGGACTGATCTCCGCACTTTACGGACTAAAAACAGTCTGTAAAGTGCCTACTTTGCGAACAGTGTATCAAAAAATGGTGTTCGCTCCTCGGCCGTAAAATATTACGTCCTAGGACCGAAAAGTACTATTTAATTTTGAATACAACTTGTTTCCATAAATGGAATGAATTTACAAACAAATAGACGAATATTCGAAATATAACAAAATTAAAATAGTCCTTAACTCTAGTCTTATGATGCTTGTTCTTCACCCTAAAATAGAACGCATATGAAAAGTCGTTTAAATGTTTCTGAATTTAAATTTTTAGTGCTTGGAACTGACATGATTGACGAGACGGGTTTCACACCCTTCTAAACAACTTATAGAAGCATACATGTATTTGTGCATTATCTACATTCTCATTTGAAACCCTTCGTGAGGTTCATAATTTTGCTAATATGGACAGTTTGCACGAAAGCATTAATTTCACGCGATTAGGGGATTGTTATAGTGACAGCCATTTTTTACTGCTTAATGTAGTACATCCATTTTTTAAATTGTATGCAATAATAGTATAAAAGCCTGAATTTTGCAATACTATTCAATTACAGTAAAATATTTATTTTCGATAAAGAATCTAACTGGCAGATATTGTTCATGAATAAGCACAATAACCACGTACGGATCTCTCATTAAATGCCTTGTTGAAAGATTTTGAAAATAACGTAAACTATTTATGATATGTCGATATGTACGTAAGAACCTTAGCTTCCCTTTCATTATAGTTTCACAAAAATTAGTCTAAGAATTTTTCTAAATGTTGAAAAGTTCAAGTATACTTTCTTTAGTTCTTCATTTTGTTTCTCCTTTATAAATTATCCTTGTTATCTTCAAATTTTCGGTTAAATGAAGTAAGGAAGTTTAAATAAAAAATTTTCTTGCATCAAATTTTGAACTTCTTACTTTAGTCAAACTTACAATCATTTGAATCACTTTGTGCTGTCATAACGATAACTAATAACTAATTATTAGAGAGGAGGTTAAAATTAATGTTCTTTCTTGTATTTTGAGGAAATTTCATTAATGATGCTAGAAAATTTTCTTAGTGTTTTCACGACGCTCATTCATTTTATTAGTTGTCTGGATTTAATCTAGATCACTTTTGAATTTGATGTATCCATTTGCAATTTAAATGACCAGAATTAATACTATTGTAAGCTGAAAGTTATTTACCTGTATCCCAATTTCGGAACGACATTAATAAAATTATGTAATCTATTATTCAAATATTAAGAACGCCATACAGAACACCGAAACCCAGCAAAAGGTCGGGCTCCTCTTAGGTGGGGTGTGTTGTGATAAGCAATCGGACGCGCAACGCGCCGCAGTTTAAATTATGCTCTTATCCTATTGTAATCAACATATTGTTGCCGAAACTTTTTAATACCCCTTGTTACAACACTGAGGGGTAGATATATTCCTCGAAAAAAATCATAAAAAATAAGAACCCCTAAAAAGTCGCGCTACTCTGATACATTTAAAGATGAACGCTCTGATTAGTAAAACTCTGGCAAATTATTCATATTTTAAATTAATCACAAGTAGACATAATCACCCACAGTACTATTAAGTTAATCAGTAATATATTTTGAAGGCTATTTATTGTATTATAAACATTTTTATTTTTTAGCGGATAATATATATAATAAAGTTTTAGATAAAGTGTTTATTGCCCATATAAATATTTTTTATGTCATGGTATTGAAATGAATAACGGATTTATAATAAAGTGTTGTTTTCAAACTGTAAGTAACCATGTAACTGGAAACGGTTTTTAATTTCTCAGTTTACTGGAGAACGCTAAATTCCCTGCGGGGACCGGCCTCAGCCTACACAATCGTCGTATTGAAAGAAATCAATATATATTTCTCTGCTTTTCACAATTTGAACGAACGACTATGCACGCGATTGCAATGAAACGGAGATACTCTAAGCAATATATACATATAGTGAATAGTCATTTCGAGGAAACGATTAATAAACCATTTAATTCGACGATGTACACAGATGTTTACTGACATGGTTTGTTTAAAAAGTGGAGGTATCATTTAAGAATTCTTACATTTTATTTGTTTCAATAATCAAAAGTAAACTTTAAGAGAAAATATAGATCCTTCCCATTAAGTTAATATTATGTTAATATTTGCCATTATTTTAGCAAATATTTCTATTTTTTATAGTAAAGAATCTTATCTGAAGAATAGTAAAAGTTGTTATATAATTTCTTTCAGTGTATTAGTTGAGATTTGACTTTAACTGTGAACTTGAATATCTTGTGAAGGGCAAAATTAATTTTTTTTTAAACAAGAATACCAATTTTTTACTACAAAAAAAGAAAGAGTGGAATAATCTCAAATTACATAACGCGATCTTGGGTTAACTTGTATTACAATACTAAACTTTTTTGTACATTATTTGGTAATTTCAATTGTTTGTATGAAACATTTTTTAGTCTAAAGTATATTTTTCAGAATAAATCAAAAAAACTTGAAAAATCCCCATTAACTATGTACAGAAAGAAACAATGTGTTAAAATAGCCTTGTAGAATTTTCTTCGAGATGTTGCAGTTATTCTGAAATTATATCTTTCTAAGGATCGATCTTACAAAGGTACACTGATATAATAGTATAGTTGTAAGGATCAGAGGTATATTCTGATTTTCTCCGGATCCTGAAAAGTACAGATCCCTCTGACTCATTGTATAGTTATCTCTACTACATTTCTGATTCTCATAACTATACTATTCTATCAGTGTATATTACACCTTAAAAAAGAGATAAATGTATGTCAATATTTGGAATACATATTGTACTATTTACAATAAATATTATAATTAGTAATATACATTTTTCTCCATGTACTCAAAATAGTCTCTTTTACTGGTTATTAAATGCTATAAGTTACTTTAACTAGACTTTCTCTTGTGTTTTGAAAGTTACACCCCTTGAAAAAAATATTATAACGTTTAAAATCCTTGTCATTTAGCATTTCCTTATTATATGCTACAACACGGAGAAAAATAATCAGCAAAATCAGCCAAAATATCCGCAGATTCTACCAATTTTATCCTATAGGGACAGCTGTTGGAATTCCGTTACGGATAGCCGATAATTTCAGCTAAATTTACTGAAAAAGTCCGCAAGTTTAACGGAACAAATCTGCTAATGTAGCGAAAATTTAGAGCTAAGCGCGAATTGAGTAGGGTTAAGGCTACATTAGCGGAATCAAAACAGCTACAATTGCAGATATTTTCGGCAATTCCAGCCAAAAATTTTAGCTGATATGAATCAGCTAATCCAGCGGAGTCATTTTTCTCCGTGAAGATACTCTTTTAAACTTTTATAGTTTAGCAGAATGCTTCCCAAAAAAGGATTTTTTTAATATTTTCAATTAGATCATTTTCAATAAACAATATTTATTGTAGTATAAAGAGATAAGTCTAAAGTGGCCAGATTTACATTATAGATGAAAAGTTAGTTTATCATAAAAAATTGTTTGGTATCATGGTTTGGCATTATGCTTTTGTTTTCCGAATTTCTAATTCTCTAAAAGCGCGGGGATACGAAATCTACGAGACAAAAGCGCAAAAACTACAAATATTTCCTTGTGCATGAATGCAGAAATTATGCTCTTGGTGGATATTTTGAAGAATTGAAAATTTTGTATATAGACTCGAAATGTTTTTATGTTTAAGCATTACTAGTTAGTTTTGTTATGTTGTTTATGTTATTTTTATAGTTATTTGATAAAGTATGACAAAATTGTTGTGGAAAACTATTTCTTTCGTAATTTCTTTCAAATCATAACGTACTCTTACATACCTCAGCAGTGAGCGGAACTCGTTATATTCATAGTCTACATAGATTAGTATTTTCAGGTTTTAAGTGCTTAGTATTTAGGTTTTAGATTTAAGTTTCATTATTTTGTGAAATGATGCAATTTTGCGGTTTGTCCATGGACACTGTTGTCAAGGACAAAAATAAATAGTTTATATACATACTCTCTAAATATAAATTAGCAGAAATCACTGCGAAGCAGTTCATATTATGCACTAATTAGCAGCCCATACCATACAGCTGACTGAATCAGCGATAGGATATATGTTGATAATCAGGATATGTACCCAGATTCGCAGTGACTTTCGTCGATTCCAGTTTAGAGAGTAAACTTAAAATTGTGAACGGGTAGAGTATAGGTTAGAATAACCTAAAATCTTGTTCTCCGAAATCCATTAAATTTTACATATATACAGGGTTTTGTTGATTCTCCTGTTTCTTTCTCTATAGGAAAATGGATTAACATTTACTCTAAAGTGACCCAGTTCAGCATTTTCGAGTATATTCTTTACATAGGCACAATGAGAATTGCATTTAAATATTTCTAAACCCAAAAAAAAACTCGGAAAACTAATCAGTCATTTTCTGCACTTATGTTTGAAACACGAATTATTTCGATTAGGTTTTTACGTAAAAGTTTGTTTTTTACGGGGTATTCGAATTCTAGTACTAGGTTAAAGACACTTATTTTCTCAATGTGTCCAAAATCATGGTAAAAACATAGATTTCTACTTGGATAGCAAATATGTATACTCTTGAACGATGAATATAACGCAACCGAAAAAAGTTCAAAACAAAATCCAAATATGACCGCCAATATAGCCAATTGGCTCTAGTTTTTGAGATATTGAAGGTCAAAGGGGTCAAACATTCGATTCTAGGGATTTTTGAGTATGTATTCACAGCACAATAAAATTCTGTTGGCGCTAGTAAGAGCCAATTTTGACAGGATTTTCTCCGCGGAATAAAAATACATACGCCAAAATATTGAATTGGGACTAAATTTTTGCCTAAATTGAAGGTTAAAAGGACAAGAAATTGTGCTTTAGGACCTAAACGATAAAGAGTTTGAAGTCAGTCGAATTTCAAAAAGTTCGTTGGACAAATTGGATTCGGCATTTTGATTTCTTTACATCGCATCCTAGAGTAAAGATGTGAAAAATGTCCAAAAACATGGTTTTTGATCCGTCGGACCTTCAATGTGGACAAAAACTAGGTCCACATCAATATTTTGGTGTACATATTTGGATTCTGCGGGAAAAAACCTATCAGAATTGACTCTTCCTGGTGGACAACATCATTCTTTTGGGCTGTGAATAGATGCTCAATCATGCCTAGAATCGAATTGTTTACCTCTTTGAGCTTCAATATCTCAAAAATTAGATCCAATTGGATACTTTCGCGGTCATATTTGGATTTTGGAGGAAAAATCCTATCCAGAATTGACTCTTACTTAAAGGGCATCATGAAATTCTTACATTTTTGTCGAGCTGTGTAATTTCCTGAATCCAGTAAGGCTTGACAAGGACAAAAAATTTGTTAAAAACAAGAAAATTTTGTTTAATTTATGCGGATTTCAGCATTGTATTAATTATTTCATAAAAATGTTTTAAAAGTAGAAACATCTATATCCGACAAGTTTTGAGGTCACACTTTTGATTGGTGCTACTGAAATTTTGGAGAAATTACGTTTACCACATTTTTTTTACAAAAAAAATGGAAAAAAAAGCTTTTTTAGCCACAATTCTTTTTGTTAAATGGATTTTTAACTACGACGCCGGTTACAGATCACCTTCTAACGTATCAGAAACGTGTTCCCGATTGTTTTACTTCAAAATTATTCTTTCACATATTTTGATTTATTTTGTTTTTCGTTTTAAAATGGTGCTGAACGTTGAAAATTTTTGAAATTGGAAATTGAAACCGGGAGGTCAATTTTCAAGTTCTTGATATTTTTTCTGACAAAAATACTTGCGGGAGGTTGAATCTCAACCAAACGGGACAATTTTTTTTTTAAATACTCGTAATAGATTACACATTGATGGATCACTGCCCAAATTTCGAAATCGGACAGCATACGTGATTGGCGACCCCGAAACCCCCCGAGTAATGAGCTTGAAGCGATTTCGTTTAATTTAAAAAAAAATTCCGCCATAGTGGATCCGCCATTTTTACTCTTCAACGTGGGTTATCAGATTCATAATCAACTACCGAAACCTAGAATAGTGTTATCGCATAGAAAAAATAAGAAAAATAGAAATGAAATTGTGAAAATCGCGAGTTTGTTTATAGAATTGTTCATATTAGGTGTTTATATGAATAATGGACATATGCCGTCCGATTTCGAAACTTCGGCAGTGACCCATCAATGTGCAATCTATTAATAATCTATTATATTTGTCCCGTTTGGTTGCAATTTGACATCCTGCAAGTATTTTTGTGAGAAAAAATATGAAGAAGTTGAAAACTGTGCGGTGCTCGGAACCAGAGAAGACTTTGTATTCCTCCGGCCTGGAAAAATTCCTAGGTAGAAATGGGAAGGTTGCAATGGTCAAGAGCCTGCAGGCGTCTACAGTTGCTGGGTGTCGTACCTTGGAGGATCCGAATGGCGACTGTGTGCTGGTATATCGTAGACACAATGGACCACCGCGTGCCTCGGAAGTTCCTCGGGCAATGTCAATGTCAAGGTCAGCCGGGCGACGCACCGCTTGGGGGCAAACCGGGGTCGGGGTCTGCGCGACGGTGGCGGCGCCCCGAGTATCCGTCGGACTCTCGGCGGCGCCCGAACACGAACGCCGGGGCGCAATACGGATAGAAGAGACACGTCAATTTCAGTCCAGTGCAGTTCGGCGCCGGGAGCAAACCAAGAGCGCATATATACGCGGCCCGCCGGCGCTCGATGTCCGGCACGAAAGTGCACGCACGGTAAAGCGCCCAATACGTACACCCGTCCGTACGTACATACATACATACATACATACATACATACATACATTATATATAGGAGTGCACGTATATAGCATCAATCGCCGTAATCACCTTATAGTATACCGGCGACCTCGCGGATGCGCTTTCGCGGAGTCGACGTATACCTCCTCGATGTCATGTGCTCCTGATACACTAGGACGGCTTTTCTTTGTTGATGCCGTTTTGCAGCGCTTGCATACCCGGTAAAATAGCTCTGTAATTATAGCACCGGCGGCGGCGGCGACTACCGATACCGTTCCGCTAGTCGAGGAAAACCTTGTGAAAATCCCCAAGTTATTTACACGCCGATTAGCTAATCCAATTTTCAATCCACGCTTTACGCGTCTACGTGCGCGTCTTTTGTAATTGACATGTCACTAGGCAATATAAACTGTCTATGTATGAGGAAAAGTGGTTAAATTCAGGGGAGACAAGTATGAATAAGAAAACTGGATTATATTATTTAGGTTCACTCCAATTTTCTTAAAGTGAAAACTCACATTAAGGAATAGTGCCGATGGGACCACTTTTTTGCCAATGTCAATTCTTGTTAATACAATGTGATTGTTCGCCAATGTGACCAACAGTGACTATGTCAATGTGAGAATAAATATTAACGCACAGTTTTTGCGGAAAACTTTCCGCAAGTATTTGAAAAAATTGAATACTGTAATATTCGCGTGGTGCTTGGAAAATCGCACTCGTTCAGTTATCACTAAGTTCTTGCCAATGTTACATAATCTACTAAGCAAATTCAGTAGAACCTGACCCTAGTGTACCTCGCACTAGTGAACGTTTTTCCCTAATGTGAACCTTACACTAGTAAACTATTATTAGTAATTTTATATTAGTGTGTATATAGGTAGACATACATACTGTAAAGTTCTATGTGTGTTAATGGATTTTCCCCACACTACAAAATAACAATAACTTTTCAAATCTGTGATAAAACGGACAAATTTATCAGTTCACTAGTGTAAGTGAAAAAAAATACTCGCAGCTCCGCAGTTTCACGAGTGTGAGGTACTACTGTAAATGTATCTATACCGGGTGCGGGTTGAAAAACCGACAAAACACAAAGCCGACAGGTCAAAAAACCGACAATTGAAATGCTGACTATAAAAAAACTGACACTTCAAAAAATGATTGTTGGCTTTTCCACTGCCGGTTTTTTGACCTGTCAAGTTGTTGATTTGTAGATTTTTCGACCCGTCCCTTTATACCCTGGTAGAAATAGCAATCAGCCACGCTAACACTAGATAGGAGCTACCACTAAATCGTCACGTTTTATCTAGACACAGACAGGTTTAGTACAATGCGCATGCGTGTCTAAAGTAAACATGACGATTCAATGCTAGCTCCTGTCTATTAGTGTAGTTGATTTCGGCTTCTACTAGAGTATGCTCACAATTATTAAATGATTAATAAATATGTGATGGACGTCTTAGACGAGAAAATCAGGATGTTTGTAGCTAATTCTTTTTGACGATAAAAAATCGATTAATGTTGCGAAATGGTCGGATGGCACGTAGCGTAGATGAAAAAACGGTAGATCGACAATTGAAAGGTCCCAGGTTTAAATAGAATCGACTCTTTTTCGTTTTTTTTTTTCGTAAAACAATCCAACTTTTCAATCTTTACCATCATACAAAAATTTGGGAAATTTTTTAGTAAAATTTGCATTATTTCTGATCATGCATACGAGGTCCTGTCATCAGAAAAAATAGCTAAAAAAATTAAAAGCATGCATCACAAACATCGTGATTTGCTCGTCTAAGACATCTATCTTATGTTTATATAGTACATAAATGCACTAATATTTTCAATTATTTGCGAAGAGATCGAATTTTCCGCAAAACTTGTGAGTAAATAATAGTTAATGCTCAAGTTCCAGGGCTATAATGGATATTGCCGTATAGGTTCTAATTAAATGGTACTAGACTAATTTCCCTGTATTTTTCGTGCGGAAAGCGATAGTTTTCCCAACAATATTTGAAAAGGTGAGATTTTTGTTTACACACACCTGTTCTAAGGACAAACAAGTTGTAAATAATGTCAAATGAAAATTTTACTTTACGGACTCATGGCCGTAAAAGTCATAAAGAAAAATTTAATGAAATTAAACTTAGATGACTATGTACCGATACGTTACCGAAATCAGTGATATGACCGAACAATTTCAAGGTCTCGTCTTATCGATAAATAGTCTGATTGGCTTTGTCGAAATTAGAAATGAGAATTTTTTAAAACAGTAGATGTCACTGTGAGATTTTTCGTATTCTTGCGCGCATCTTTCATCAAAGAACAAAAAATTTTAAAAATATCCTATCAAAATCGATCGAGAAAATGCTCGCATTAAATTAACTAATGAATCTTCATCTAGTAATTATTTAATTAACTAATTTTCATCAGTTTATGTATAAAAGCCTTTTCCTAAATTGACGCCCAGAATAAAAGTTCCTATTTTCGTTATTAAGAAAACAAACCCCCAAAAAACAGGATTTACAAAGATTTATAAATAATTATGCCTCTATTGTACTTTTGCATAAAGAGAAACTAATCGGGATAAACAATGGAAAAACTGCAGAATCCCTTAATATGGTTGAATACTGAATATGTTGTGAGTAATTCCGTCGCATTTTTAAATTTTATTTATAAATTGTAAATTTAATTTTTATCCTAAAAAAATAATAAATGAAAATAAATGTTGTATTTTTACGGCGTCTTAACGATCCTTCTACCATTATATCTCCAAGGCCACAAAAAGTAAAAACATCGAACCCATTCATTGTATAACAGTTTCTTTGTAAATTAAAAAAGTGTAAAAAACAAAACATGAATCATTTCGGAACTTTGGACGTATTGCAAAATAATGGTTGCTCTTAATTGTCATTGCGGATATCGGTAGCTATATGTATTTAGTGCGTAAATGCGTTTTTCAGGATGAACATTGTGAAAACACCGTAAAACTCCTCTCTTTATTGGTTTACCCGATTCATTTTCAAAAAATACCGGGTATTTTGAAAAATAACTCCTAGTAAGTAATTTTCAACATAAAAAACTTGCAAGTTGACGATCTAAATTTGTTAAAGACTGGTGGAAGGACTTAAATTAAACTCACAATTTGATCAGACGAATGAAAAAATGTAAATTTATTGCGATATATCAGTGATGACCCAAAGCCAAAAAACCGATCGTCACTTTTTGACATCTTAGTTGGGGTTTTTAATTTCTCGTGTATTTAAATGGACCAAATCATCATATTATATATCGATATTATAATATTCGAACTGTAAAATGGTATCGAGATCGTTACCATTCTGAAGGGCCTTTTACATAATTACCTAACAGGCCTGCTACATTTGAGAGGTATACCGGGTGTGCAATGGAGTAGGGAAACCCCCCCTTTGTGGGTAAAACCTACGCAGGGTACCGCAGTCGATAAAACATCGATTCTGTCCATAACAAAATTATTAAAGATTAAGTGAAATTACTTTTTTTTTAAAATGCAGTTACGTTTTATGAAGCTCAAAATAGAAACGGTTAAAAAGATTTAATAATTATTAGAAATAATTAATAAATACATGGTATTTATAGGTCCAAGTAACTGATGGACATAATCGTATGACAAAAAAATCGAGGAATATTTTCTGCTAATCAAAAAAATTGATTTTGAAAGTCATTCCTATAAGTTTTTGCAGGAGTAATAGTAACCTGAAGGAATGACAATCAGATTTATCATTTGACTACAGTATATTATGTAAAATAGTAAATTATCCTAATTTCATATGGGTTCAATTAGTAACTTTGTCTCCATAAAAGGAGTCGGGCGTGTAGGGAAGGGGCGGGGGGGGGGGGGCATCCTGAAGGCTAGGAAAATTTTAGTTCGCTTACTTTAAAGATTGATTCTTTAAAAAAAATTGATATTTTAAAGAAAAATTGGTAGAAAGGCATTGCATGAAACGTTGCCAGTGTCCTGTAAAAAAGTCTTTATTTTCAGTTGGGATGAGAAGTGTCATCACGTAGAGAAATGTGCTGTAAGAAATATATGATACAGTTTAGTAAAAAGCTTTATACTACGGTCTAGTATATTTTTAATAATAATTACCATCTGTTATGCTACTTTTCGATTACACGCAGGATCCATGCATAACATTTTCTGTATATATAAGATGGGATATTAAACGTATAGGTCGTTTCGTTATGTACTTCACTTTTTCAGAAGTCAGATATACAAGTTCTGCTTTTATATCTCATCGTGTATGAAAGAGCAGAACAACGTGATTTTTGCGTTATTGAATGTATATGAAATAACAGTTATGGAGTCTGAGATCAGGATCAGTCTTCATATTCGAATGGGTTAAATTTGATTAATTTTCCGTTATTTTCATTTTTTTTTAATGACGAAATACTTATTGTAAAAAGAAAAAAAAGAAAAAGTTTATGAAAAACTATATAAATGAATGTAATTATATATTATAAATTAATATATATTGCGTGTGATGGTACACAATAGACAAGAACATTCAAACAAAGAAAAATAAAAATTGTTTATTTTTTTGTGATTTTTGAGATGCGACATGTTAATCGAAACAGGAGTGCTATGTCTTGTACATAAATTTTACAATAAAAATGTCTTAAGTAATTTTCTCAAAATACTTATATCAGTACTAACTATACTTACTAACAAAATACTTATATGGTAACTAACTCAAGCTTGATCGTGGCAGAGACATATCTGATTTTTATTGTTCATTCACACTTTTCCTCTGTTTTTGCTGAAATGATAAACTAATAACTTTTTGGACATTTATAATTGGTTTTCTGAAAAATCTGATAACTTTAATATTTCTTAAATTTAATGTGTTCTTGGATTGGATAAGCCTCATACTAATGTCTCAACAAAAATAAACCGTAAATTTTGTAAGTCTCATAAACAGACTGTTTTTCATTACAACACGTTAAAAAATAATTATACGGATTCATTTGCATTTAATGTTTTTTTTTTTCACAATTGTAATATAAATATATCCGTAATTATGAATAACAGCAGAGAGGTTTAAATGCGTGACGAGTAACTGACAATGTATACATTTACAAAATATAAATAAGAAATCAGGAAATAAATAATTACGTTATGAATGAAGTCTGACGATCCCTACAGTTTTAATGGGTTGAATACAGTTGCTGCCTTTTTATTCAATCCTATGCTTTTCTTGGTCTGTATGATTAGTTTGAGCAAAGAAAACTATCCGGTTTTCGCATGAAATTTTCATCACTTATTCGAATACATGAGGTTTTATTTTTTCGACCTGTCCTTCAGTAGTTACATCGAGTATTTTCTTCATTATACCAGTTCCTGTCTTCGTTTTTGCTCTTCACGATGATTGCAAAGTTATGAATAAGGGTATTTTTTCCCTGTAAAACATATTCTTTAATTGTTTTTTGGTAATAATTAGTATAGGGCACTTTTTTCGAAATGTTGCAATATATTTTTTTTACAATTAATTCGCAATTGATTTTTGTTATAATATAACTAAATTTACGGTTGTACATTTTTTAGTTTTTAATAAAATATTTGTCGTACAAAAGAAAGATCTTAGAAATTATGATTCCATTCGTTATTTTATACGCCCTTTTATTTTTTCAGCCGAAATGTACGCTGGCAAGTTTCTTGTATTTATAACTGCATCTCAACATTACTGAAAACTTATTTATATTTCATTGATAATATAAATTATCGAATGAATGTTTATAGCGCAACTCTGAGTATATTTCACACCGCGCATGAAATCAAGAACTTCTAGAAGCAATCGACCGGGCACGAAAAACGATAATCGCCCTCTTATGTGGGAAATGTCTGTGCCGAGGTATTCATGTTTGAATAGGCACGTTTAGACGGCTTTTACCGAGGGAAAAAAAGGAAAACGCTTGATGCAAAATACGTAAATTTCATGATATGAAATAGCAGATTATAATAAATTATCATACGCTACCTGAGCATTATTGTTGATGTTATTTACGACTCAAAGTAAAAAAATATAAGGTTCGTCTCATTACTTTTGGATGACAATTTTAATGGTGCACTTTATATTCTTTTTTTTTAATTACAATTAAACCATATAAATGCTCCGTCGGAGTATTTCCTAAAATAATTTTAAAATTAAGTATTTATTTTAGTTTTACCGATTAAACTTTTACTTCAAAAGATTATAGGATGTTTTTAAGTACTTTTGATTTATCCTGATGTAGCATATTTTTTATTTTTCGTACCCAATCATAAACGTTTTTCTTAATATTATTAATTTTTATATTTACTACAAAATTCATATGTATTACGTGTAAATGTTTAACATTAAATATTGTTATTTTAGATTAATGTCTTTATATCCTTATTTGGCACTACACATTGTAAAAAAACATAATAACGATAATAATGTTTTTATATTGCACGAGTCACAAATTGCATACAAGGCGAGACAGAGCGCAAGTTGTTTTAAAATGTGACATACTATTCTATAATATTCTTTTTATCTCAGTAAGAGTAGTGGATTTATGTAGTTCCCAGGGAAAAAGTATAAAAAAAGGCCGTGTTCGGGCGTAAAATGCTGTGTTTTTCCGAATCTATGGAAGTAGTTTCCGAATCAGGAGTTCCTATTTTAAACAATTTCCTTCACCTTCAAGGTCATGTTCAGGGTCAACTTCAATGGTCCCATTAAATAGCCAGGGAAAAATCCTAAAACTTTCGTACGAAACATATTCCTCGATGCAATTCCACCGAAATATTTCGCCTTACCCGGACTGTTGGATCACCGGATATACGCGTAGGTAACATCCGTAGTTTTACATATTAACATTTACATACAAAATACGTTTACATTGATGTATCGCATTCCAAATTGACAGATTAATTAAATCAATGTAACTAATATGCTCAGTTGAATTTTTGAATTAACTAAATGCATCGGTTGCACCTTTTCAATACAATATTTTTATGTACGTGTTTATTTCTTTTCTTTCACTTTCCAATATATGAATTCAATATATGATCGTTTCATTTGTTTCCGCATAAAACTTTGCCATATGTAGTTCAATCAATCTAGTGTAACAAATATTTTTTTTTTTTTTTTTATAATTGTAATTAATGCATTTTATTATTTAGGTAAACCTTCGGAAAAGGCACCTCTTTCTAAAAAAAAATTAAATTAGTGTATTTCCAAGTATTTTTGCCTCCTGATTATGAATATGACAACAAAAATTGCAGGTCGGACGTATTAAAGCTGCTATTTTGAAAAAATAGCCAAAAACGCGTTTTTTTTTAGTTTTTTTGCATTTATTTTCAAAAATACGCATCTGACAGAAAAATGTTTCAAATAAAAGTTGTATAGCGTAAAATTCTCCACAAAAAAGATTTTATACATTTTTTTCGTAATTGGAACAGTAATCCCGTAAATGAGGATTGAAAATTACCATGATGCGTTTCTACCGGGTACTAGGTAGAAATAATTCCCCAACCGATTGTGAATCTAGGGGGTGCTTGTGTGCTGGGGGGCTCCGCCCCCCAGACCCCCCTTTTATACTAGCCTAACCTCCAACCACACTGGTGTGGGTGAGAATCAATACCATGTGCTATGCGAATGGTCAGAGATTAGGATTATATAAAATAACGTACTACTGTCGCACGTGGGTTTGATAGTCACCGACATCTGTGGTTGGAGGTTAGGTTAGTATAGAAGGGGGTCTGGGGGGCGGAGCCCCCCAGCACACAAGCACTCCCTAGTTCCACGCATTGGGATATGTTATGTGCGCGTTCAGCGTTCATCATTACGTACGATCAGAAACATATGTACGTATATTGGCAGGAATTTTTTGTACCAGTATACTCGGTAGAAACCCATCATGGGAACTTTCAACCCTCATTTACGTGCCTACTGTTGCAATTACGGAAAAAATTTATAAAATCTTTTTTGTCGAGAATTTTGCGCTCTACAACTTTTATTTGAAACATTTTTCTGTCAGATGCGTATTTTTGAAAATAAATAAAAAAAACTAAAAAAAAAAACGCGTTTTTGGCTCTTTTTTCAAAATAGCAGCTTTAATACGTCCGACCCGCAATTTTTGTTGTCATATTCGTAATCAGGAGGCAAAAATATGTCGGAATAGAGTAAAAAAAAATTCTTTTAGGAGGAGGTGCCTTTTCCGAAGGTTTACCATTATTTATTTTTCCCGTTTTTTAATTATTTATTTTGAGACTGTTTATTTTAAACTTTATATTAATTACAATTATAATAATTAACATTAGTGACTTCGGTACGCAAAATGAACAATGAAATGAGAAACATATTAATTAAGATCGAGGTGATCGATGACACCGGTTCCACATTCAACGCTGGATTTAATACAATTTCAAATCCTAATCATCGACCACGATCATAAAAAATTTGTAACCTTTAGAGGGCCGGGATGATGCATATGGAGGTGTTATGCCCTGATCTGCTGAAGACTTGGCCTTTGTTTATCTTTTGTTCATGGCTCAAACTCACTTTTTCATAGAAAAACAGGGATTTTGAAATTTCTCAAATCGCGGCGCTGTAAAGGTTAAGTTCATATCTTTAACGGGTGTTAAGCTAAATATGTTAAAAAGTGTGATTTGTAAAATAATCATCGTTACCGTCAAACTGCCGTCAAATAGAATGATTATTGTTTTATTATTGTCACACATGGTTCATAACAATGTAGTATAACATAATGGTAAAACCAAACGTTGTGATTTACGTGATGCTACCGAATATCTCTCTGTCTAAAGATATAAATTGAACAAAGATATATTCACTTCAGCAGTTGAAAATATATTCTGACAACTATATAAATATATTAAATATATCACAAGAGCAGTATTGGCCCTGTAATCATTTAATTGTGGAATTTAATCATATAATTTTGGAATTCTGATATCAGATTGCTGATCATCGATGCCAGAAACCTCTAAGGTGTGGGTCGAAAAACCTACAAATCAAAAAGCCGACAGGTCAAAAAACCGACAGTCGTAAACCGGACACATAAAAAATAGACACATTGACAAGTGGATAGTCATTTTTTGAAGTGTCGGTATTTTGACTGTCGGCTTTTTGATTGAGGGCGTCATAACTGTTGGTTTTTTTTACCTATCGGCTTTTTGATTTGTCGGTTTTTCGACCTATACCCTAGAGGTTTCTGACACCGATGATCAGGAATCTGATATCAGAATTCTAAAACAAATATGCCGTATTCAATATAGCAGATATATTTTTTTGATACACGTGTCCGTAAAGTAGACACTTTACGGACTCCTATTAGTCCGTAAAGTGTGATTTTACGGACTGATCTCTGCACTTTACGGACCAAAAACAGCCGGTAAAGTGCCTACTTTTGAGAACAGTGAATCAAAAAATAGTGTTCGCTCCTCGGCCGTAAAATTGAACTTTACGGTCTAGGACCGAAAAGTACTATTTACAAAATATGAGGATAAACTGGTATCAGCTATAGATATCACAAATCCGTTTTTTTTCAAAATATGTGCGCATATTTGATTTAACTCTCTTTTGAATGTTGGAATTCGATTTCACATTCGTAATCAGCCATCGCAAAAGTCTTTATATATCAATTATAGAACAATACCAAATATTTTTGAAAATATGTCCGCCATTTTGAATTTTGAATTTTGAAATTCTCACCCAAAATTCGTAGTTAGCGACCCCAAAAACTCCTCTATACCAATTTTCTAGAAAATCCAAATACGTGAAAAAACGCATATAGCTTTTCCGGGGAAAACTTGCGTATAGGAGGGAGGGTTAATGAAGACGGTAAAAGTATCTGCATTTCAGACCTTTTAGCGAATTTGAAACGTTTCCATGTTGATACACTTGACAGCGACGGTACATTGTCTATTCGAGCGTTACCGGAAATGCAAGTGTACCGAATTCAGCATACGGCATTGTTCGTTTATAAATAAATAACTGCCTAAATTATAGAGTGAAATGAGTATGAAAAACAAGGTACTATGCTGCAAATTATTTATTTTTCTTATTTCTTTCTGGTCAAATCATTTGGTGTCATTAACACATGATCGGCCACTTCGAATAGACTATGCAAATTATGTAGCGACAGTTGTTCATACTTTTTCATGGCTCATAATGTCTCTTTATTACGCAAATGTCTTATAAATGGGGACAAAAGTGTCTCCAATTGTGACACTCGTTTTTGCAGCAAAGTGACAGCTATTTCATGTCTGCCTTCAAATTCTTCTCGAGCATAGTCACTTTTTCTGTTGTTTTAGATAATTTCCTACCCAATTTCTAAACACATTTTTTTTTTTTTTATATTTTTAGTTCGAGATTTTGTAAGATTGATGGTAGGTGGAAATTTTGAGTTTTTCGACCTCCAAGGCCTACGTCTGTCGCGATCGTCGACGATTACGTTGAGGTCCGGGACGGATCCCGGGCACGGGGGGTTGTTGGGGAATCGATACGTCTCTCGGCGACCTTCGGCCGCGGTTCGTTCTCGATGTGCGTGTTTTCGCTCCGGATGCATCGGGAACGGCGCGCCGCGTCGGCGAGGTGGAGGGTTAGGTCATTGCGCGCACGCCGTGCATTGGGGAGGAAAAATAAAAGGATTCTCTCTAGCGGCTGAGAGAGAACCGAGTCCTGCCGAATCTGCCCTCCTCCTCCTCCCCAATCCCTGGCTCCTCATCGTCCCGTGAGAACGATTCTTTGCTGAGGCCTCGTTTGCGCTCGTTATTGCAGCTATCTCTGAAAAAGGTCGAGAGTTTCATTCTCCTTCGAATCGCAAATCCACAATGCCTGGATCCTCTTATTGCAAACTGGCCGCTCGATTACAGATTATTTATTCATCGCTCGTACCCGATTAATCGAGCAAGATCGATTAATCTTTTCTTTGTCGCGACCGCACGAAAATTCGCTCTTCACGTGTCGATGAAATCACCAGGGGATATATCATAGCTGCCTTTCATATCTGGATCCAAAATATTTATATATTTATCTGCATGCAAAGGGCGTCTTGATTGGGGAACTAATTCCAGTTCTGAATAACATTTTGGTTTACACTCTAAAATCCGTAAAGTGAAAACTCACTGCAAAACAGTGAAATCTCGCTTTAACCCATTAACTCCCAAAATCGAAGTTAACAAAAATTGAGAGGTACATATCCGACTATTTTCGAGGCCGCTCTTCAAGATTCCGAGGTCAAAATTCAGTTTCATCCATCGGGAATTTCAAAATGGCGCCGTATTTGGAAACAATGTCCAGAAAATTGGGAAATATTTATTCTTACCAATTTTTTTCGAGCGTTCAGAATATTTGGATTCTATTGAAAAAAATTTTACTTTTATACCCTACATCATTCTAGCGACCTTAAAATTGAAATATTTTGTTCACCTTTATTCAGCGTTTCAATAGAATCCCAATATTCTAAGGGCTCGAAAAAAATTGGTAAGAATAAATATTTCCCAATTTTTTTGACATTTTCTTCAAATTCCGCGCCATATTGGAATTTCTTACGGCCGAAAATCAATTTTATCCTCGGAATCTTGAAGAGGGACCTCGAAAACAGTAGGATATGTATCTCTTAATTTTTGTTAACTTCCATTTTGATAAAAAATACTCGATTAACATAGAAGGAAGAAAAAGTGTCCTTTGGGCGTTAATGGGTTAAGATAATAAAAATTGGCGTTCGGACATACGGAAGCCGCTATCTTACAAAAACTGCACGCATTACCTCTCGAATTTATAATTAGTTACATTCTTCAATTGAAAATGCATAAACCTAGGGGATGCTTGCGTCCCGGGCTCCGCCCCCCCCCCCGCGACCCCCCGTTTTATACTACCCTAACCTTCAATAATTTGTTAGGTGGGGCAGTTCTTCTGCAACTTTACTAACATTTATTTTGCATAAGACATATCGCACTAAATCATCCGATGTTAGACGTGAAACTTTCTCTATCCAAACGTTAAAATTATTTACCAGGTTTGTCAACGTATAATTAGAAAAATATATAGATATTTAACAAAGAGCCCGCGAAAAATATTATAACATCTATATTTATCAAAGACATTAGATTTGATTTCCCATACTAATGAAAAGTAACAAAAATGACAATATTGGAAATCCGAAAAATATATGTATGACGAAAGAATACAATGGTAATATATAAATCTTCTTACGTAGAGATACAACTACTTTTGTACTTAAAATTTATCTTTTAATCACTGTTGATTGTAGAATATAAATATGTGTAGCAAAGAAATTCTTCATTAAAGATATACATTATTTAAAGAAATTATGAAAGTTAATAGCGTTAATTAATAAGTGCATCTCTTTTTTTGTGCAGGTGAACGACAAAGATAAAATGTCTGCTGGAGGTCAACAGCAGAGATCGGCATACGTCGAAGCTCATGCCGTAGCACATGCAGCCGTGCAGCAACACATGGCCCAGCAAGTAGCTGCGCAGGCGAGACTGACAGGGTCCATCCCAGCTGCAGCGGCGCAGCCTCCAAATCCAACCTTCACCTTGCCAGACGAGGGACTAGGATACGATGACGGTGTTCGCGTCCTTCGCTCCTTGGGAACATGGTAGGGTTATCTATTTTTTAAGCCACCGATTTGTAAACATATATTTTCAAAATTTTACCTCTACATAGTTTTGATATAAAAGCCCCATTCTAGCCCCGTTTTCGGATGAGGCCAGATACGAATCGCGCAAATCATAAATATTATAAAATAACTATTCTATCGGCTTTAATATTCTTCCGAAACAAGTTTTCCATGAGGACAAGACAGGTATCACCCGATTGTACCAAATCACTTCTCGTCACTTGAGGATAATTACAGTTTTTATTTAACCCATGGAGGCATACATTTTTCTTTATGTTGAATTGACTTGAAATTTGTCACTAGGGGAATCGCAGATTACGAATCCGGTGTCAACATTTCAAAATTCAAAATTGCGGATTCAATATGGCATATTTGTTGCATATTTACATGGCGAAGACCGTCATATTGAAGTCGCCATTTTGAATTTTCTAAGACCAACATCGGATTCGTCATCAGCGACCTAAAAAACCCTATTATACCAAATTTCAAATGATTATCTTAAAAAACAGCGTCAATGATGAATTCTTTTGAAAAAATCATGGTTTTTTCATGCTTTTTTATTTATAGATGATACACAATAAACAATTACATCTTAATAACTGCGTTTATACATTCTTCTATCACCATAGTAACAGAAAATACCAAACAAAAACCGATTGAAATGTGTTAACTGAAATTTAAATTAGCAAAATCAAAGAAATCGAGGTGGTAACGTAGGTTATCACGATGCTGCAAAGGGTTAAGACATATCATTTTGTAACGCCAAAGTCGTGTACACAGAAAAAAATAAGTTTTAAAATTGTTACAAATTAAAGTGGCTTAAAATTAGTCCATGTATAGTGCATAAGTTTTTCATTTTCTAATCGGGCTAGTTTTTGTTACATCTTAAATGTAGTCCATAAATGGTCTTAAATTAAGATTTATTTTTTTCAGTGTACTGGTTGTTGCACCAATGTACCAAATCAGGACTCGTCAATAGAGAATAATTGCACTTTTTCAAAAAAATGAACGGTTTTTTGGTAGAAATATCATTTTTTAATTTAAAAGTTAGTCGCGTGATGAGCCCTTGTATAGTAGGTCCAAGAAGCTGCACGTATTTCCAGCAAATATGAGTACCAATTGAATCACATGCGTTACAAAAACCGAGCAAATGTGAGAGTAACGTTAATAATGAGAGTAAAATATTCACTTTTGCTGAATGTGACATTATATCACTCCTTTCTTAGAGTTAATACATTATTCTGATAGAATGAGTGTGGGTATTTTTTCCATGTTTTTTTTTTTCACTTAAAAAGAATTCTACAAATTTTTAAGTTTAGAGAAAATCTGAATTTCATATTCCATTTTAATAAAAAGTTAAATTCTACGGCATTAAGAGTGTTTTTTATCAAAATTGAAGGTATCAACGGCCAAATTCTTCGCCTTTTGAAGCTCTACAACTTCTTTTTTTTGTGCCATTCCGTTAGCTATTTGGCGAAATAAATAAGGTATATGTGAAATACCGCAAAAGTTGGCTTTTTCTTTTTTTTGAGGCCATAACTTCCGAAATATTCATCGCAGGTCAAACACTCTTGGGGATGAATTGTAGGGCTTAAAAAAGCTTGGAAATAAGCCCCCACTTCTTGAAATAACTTAAAAGTGAAACGAGTTATTACAAAAAAAAGTAAATTTTTTTCTAAACTTCAATGGTTCCGCCACAGAAATTCTCAGATCCAATTTTGGTAGAGGACTTTTTTGTTTGAAATATGATGGAAAATCACCTCCTGAAATATCGTAAATAATATAAAATATATCAGGTAAACATTCATCAACCATAGATTATCGAATATCGAGAACTTGTCTATAATTCTGACAGTGGAACCAAAGTAAGTTACCACGATTCAGAACGCGTATTTCTTATAGCCTGAATTACTCGTGCTTCACTTACGAGAAAGATACACAGAAAAAAATAAGTCTTAAAATTGTTACATCTCAAATTCATAATCAGGCAAGGCTTAATTTAAACCCGAAATTGCGTTAATTTTCTTAAATTCAGTCAGTGTTTTGGATTAAAGTCTTACTTTCAGTGAGCAAAACTGACTATTAGACGATATTTTGGCTTAAAATAAAACAAAATTAAATATAGATTTATCGAGCGTATGGCATCTAAGTTGGCCGCATCTTATTTCAAACCGAAATATAGGCTGAAAGTCAGTTTTGTTGTCTGTAAGTAAGACTTTAAGCCTAAATATTGACTGAATTTATGGAAATTAACGCATTTTTTGGCTGAAATTAAGCATCACCTAATATCCAATGAGCGTTCTATACATCCACTTTTTAAATCTCCTCGTCACAACATGTTAACCCTGTTAGTCGTGCATTTACCGACCGGTTGCTGATTTCGAATACGGTTCAAAAAAATGGGGGATTCAATATAGCCGTCAAACATTTCTAAAACTCGTAATTTTATCTAATATCTAGTACACGACGGTATTTGAGGTCATTGGTAACGCATTATTTGTCAAGTTTTTAAATTCAGAATGTCAGAACTAGTGTAGCGGAAAATGTTAAAATATTATTTTTGCCTAATTTGATTTTGGTAGTTTTGGGGTATTTGTCGTATTGTCGGAAACGTTAAACAATTCTTGGAATCCAAGTGATTTCCAATTGAGCGAAGAAAAATTATCACGAGATATTAAATTACGGTCGTATTAAATTTTACTAATAAAAAGTTTGAGGTTGGATTCGTAATCAAGGACGGCTAAAATATCTATATACAGGCTTCTGTTTAATTCTATGCACATTTAAATATTTTGATGCGCCATATTGAATCTCTTATTTTGAATTTGAAAAGTGTAGGATCAAATGTAATCAGCTATTATAGGCGTGCGTCGCAAAGCCGACCAATAAAAAAACAGCCTAAATATCGATAATTTATAAAATGAATGGTGAAAAATATTGTTTAAAGAGTCTTTCATCAACGAGTCCTTGTAAATAGTTATAACCGATATTATAACGATATTAAGGTTAAGAAATTATACTTGATTCTGCAGAAAATGCAAATTATCTAGGGAAATCTTAATCATATTGATTTCAATTTATCGGATCTGCTTAAAAAAAATAAATCACATTTTAACAAATTGAAAAATAAAATGTTCTTGTAGGTTTTATGTTCAACAGAGACTCGTGTGCTTGATGTATTAATGGCTTCCGACACTATTTTCTAAAAATGTAAACTTTTTATCGGTCAAATTTTTGGCAATTGGTTTTTAAAGTGACATTTTTGACATTCCGTACAGTGATTGCCGGATTTTTTACTTCGGTTTTTTGACACGTCTTCACCCGCACCCGGTTATTGATATTTTGGATGTTAAAAAAAATACATGCTGTTTGACAAAACCTTCCCGAGTAGAAATTTATTACGGCCCTGATCAAGGCCTGAGCAAATTTCTGCTCGGGTTAATTTCTGCGTGTAGTAATTGATTCATGGATTTATTATCTGTTAATTTTGCAAATTGCGAAACTTGCTTATTTCGTTCCTGAGCGAAAAGTCATAAGAAATGCTGAGGCCTACTGAGAGTACGATTATCTCGATTAATCCAAGTGAAACGAATTTCATTGAAGGTCTCCGGATTATACGGCAGCGATGAGAACAGGCGGAGTGATGGGGACATTTCCAAGCACTACGGAGCAACAATTTGGCAATGGCAGGGCTCCGCCGGCAAATCAACCTCTGCGAAATACCAACGCGACAAGCATGCGACCAGGATCCGTCTCGAAAGCCACCAACACAGGGGAGCCAACTACAAAGGCATTCGCCTGTACTGTCTGCGGCAAAGGACTCGCGCGCAAAGACAAACTCGTCATTCACATGCGCATACATACCGGCGAAAAGCCATACTCATGCGAAGTCTGCGGTAGGCATTGTTTTTCATATTTACAAGTTTAATTAGTATTCGTTAGTTTGCAAAAAAAACATTAAATATATTCAATTTTAATATCGGAATCTCTGATTCCACGGCATGCATACCCAACTTTGGATTTTGAAATCATATGCTCAAAATCGTTATTATCATCCAGCAAACGTCATCAGACGTAAATCAGGAGTCAAGAATCTGAATTCAGAATCATAAATACGAATTCATTTCACTTCCTTACCAATGGCATGGATCGAATTCATGATTATGTTTCTGAATTCGGAATCTTGACCTCTGAGTTTAATTTTGTCTATTGGATAATCTAAAAAAAATCCTAAATACTAAGTTTCATGCATATTTAGGAATTTTCACTGGGTACACAATTGAAGTCATTAAAGTAAATTTAGCTGTCAAAG
Organism: Trichopria drosophilae; assembly: GCA_030407085.1. NCBI lineage: Eukaryota > Metazoa > Arthropoda > Insecta > Hymenoptera > Diapriidae > Trichopria > Trichopria drosophilae. The sequence goes on from CM059583.1 coordinate 56,131,746, forward strand.
CAAAACATTTTCTAAAAATTCGAATAACTTCGCAAATTGAATTGAATCCCACTATTCTGATAGTTAGAAAAAAATGTATAAGAATGAATATTTTCTAACTTTTTGAAATTTTCTTTTCAAATTTGGCGTCATACTGAAATTTCTGACGGCTGAAACTCAATTTTGACATTAGAATCTTAAAGAGCGACATAACCGGATATGTACCTTTCAATTTTTGGGAACTTCGATTTTGATGCGAAATATTTGATTGAAATGGAAATGACAAAAATGTAATTCCGGCGTTCACTTAATAGTGAAATGTCAGAACCGCGTCACTCTCGGACTATTATGCATTTATAACAAATATATTGGATAGCAGAAAACGTTTCTATTGTGTTAATAAAAGCAATCAAAATATAAATTATATATGTTTATTTAGATGTCAATAGGTTATTATTATTCGCTACTACCATCGTACAGCACCCGTTTAAATTCAATTCATAAAATTAGCTTTAACTTTTTGTTTTGCATAATGTTGATATGCTACTGATCTATTTGAAGCAAAATAATAAAATATCGCAACGTTCACTATAAAACGTTTATTAGCAAGTGTTACAATTTTATATTGCCAGTTACGCAATATAAAACTTGTAGTAGTTACTTTTAAACGGCGATTCTACATCCCAAAACACAACTAAAAACGCCTGAAAACCATTATTGATAAATTTAATTCTTCCAAATGTTACTTCCTAAATTACACATATTCTTTTCTTTTATCACTTCAACCAGCTCAAACCTAAATATAATCTATTTTTGCGTATTAAATAGATTTCTGATAGTATTCACATTTCACAAGAAATAGTCGTAAGTAGTAGTAGGTGATATTAATCGGTGTAAGATATACCAGTTTGATTTTGATTGATATTCAGCTCATACGATAAACATGCGCAAACTGCAAGATGACTCGATATAACTACAGAGTCAGTAACGTGTGTGCTCTTGCACATGACGTGTCTGTTTTAGCATAATTAATATTCACCCTTTATGAGGGTATTTTATCTTTATCCCGCATAAAAGAATACCGAATACGTTATTTTGTATGTTTCAGAAATAGAATGGTAACACTTAATAAGTCTCGAATCCCTATTTGCAGTACTTGAAATTGTATGGAAACCATTTATCAGATTCGGAAACTTAATTTGTTATATTTTGGTATATTGAGAATAATCAAATTTCTTTTTTTTTATATTACTTTCCGACCTATTCAAATCATCCCTCTAGTTTCCATTATGTTAAAGGTTAAATACTTTATATTGTATTTAAATAGCCGCAACCTCTCCAGACGCAAAGACAAAGAAGTGCAACTATTTTTTGCGAAGTATTTATAGATGATTTCAATTTCAGGGAAAGCTTTTGCAAGACGAGACAAATTGGTCATACATATGAATAAGTTGCGGCACAGGCCGGGGGTAGCAGCGCTTTCCACACCTACTGTTCCAAGTTTGGATCCACAACAGCAACAACAACAACAACAGCAGCAGCAGCAACAGCAACAGCAGCAGCAACAACAACAGCAGCAGCAGCAACAGCAACAACAATCACAAGCGCAGTCACAACCTCAAGTTCAACAACAACGCCCGGATAGCACTTTAAAACTAAAGGAAGAACCAGTCAGTTGGGCGTGCGAAGTCTGTGGACGAGTATTGTCTTCGAGAGACGAATGGATACAACACGCTAGGTAATTTTATTAAATTATACACTATATTTTTTTTACGTGGGAAAAAACATTGTCGTAGTGTATTTTTCATTCAGACTCGCTGCGTAGTTTGAATGTTTTCTTATTTTGCTCTTTCTTTAAAAAACTTTTAAAAGCTATATGGGCAAGTCCACATAACTTTTAACTTTTCTGTGATACAGTGATGTAAGGAAATAAATATGTTCACTATTAAAATATATTTAATGTGTGTTGATATTTCGCTTTAAACACATTTAAATAATATATCTGGACGATATCGAGTCAATTAGTCAACGCATATGCTTGCTACAGACGTTCCAGAATTGTAAAACGAAACATTTCTCTTGTGATTCTTACAAATTATTGAAAACTTTGTTATGTTACATCTATTACATGCAAGACATTTTATTTTCTCAAAGTACAAAATTTAGTCCAATAAATCCACTACGTAATAGTCAGAGTCTTATATATACTTGCTTTTGATATAGAACTACAGGGACTTAAAACTCCGTGATAAGTTTTGTAGAAATATAAAATTAATTTAATCATTTTTATTTTACGCGCTATTATTAAAAAAAATAGTTTTTGCTGCGGCGCACTTAAAATAAACAATATTTTTAATTATTTCTTTCTATGATGGTTATCCATTATCATACTTTAGACAAAAATTATGACGGCATCTTTAGATTCTGTAAATTGGTGAGTACCATTCGGAGGTGTTTAAATACATTTCAGTAATTATCCTCTAAAGTTGTCTAGGTTGCTGATAACAAATCTGAATTTAAAAATTTGAAATTCAATATGGCGGACCCGTTACGGCGACCAATCTTTCAAAATATAATCTAAAGTGTGCGAAAAAGGAAAATCAGTGATTTTCCTGGCCGCTGACTATGAATTTAAATGTAAAATGTTGAAATTCAAAATGATGAATCCAATATGACGGACAAACGTACAAAATGCAACTTAAATTTGTCAGCATTTTTCACATTAAGAGGTTTACAAAGTCACTGATTACGAATCTGAATGTTTAAATTCACTGCGGAGAATACAATAGCTAATAAAAATAGCAATAATAATAATAATTTACATCGATATTTATTGTGCTTTGAGTGTATAAAAACCCAGCGTGTACTCATTATGCATTATGACCATCGAAATTTTTAGTTATTACACCGGAGAAAAAAATAAAAAGAGCAAATAGTGCAACGACTTTAAAAATCTATGAGAACCCAGTTTCATTTAAAACAAGCAATTTTTCGTATTTTGGTCCGTCTTTTTGAATTTCAAAAATGTGACAATGGATTCGTAATCTGCGACTTGATAAACTCGTGATTAGCGAGTTTCGTCTAAAGTATGTAATATACATATTGTATTTTGATCTATCATAATGGTTATCCATTTTGAATTTAAAAAATTGAACAACGGATTCTTAATCAGCGATTTCTCGTATTTTAATTCGCCATATTACACCGCCATTTTCAATTTAAAAAATCTGACAACAGATTCGTCGTTAGTGGCTTAGAAACTCCTCAGGAACCGAGTTTTATTTATATTAAACAATTTTTCGTATCGCTGTAAATATATGGTCCAAAGGAAAACATAATGCCACAAAATAAATACCAAAAATGTTTTGGTGCTAAAAATTAAAAGTTCCGTAGGTTTGCCCATATCACAATTTTAAAAATATCTGCATCATTTTTATTATTTTTTCCGTGCTAGTGTTTAGTTGAGAAATAATTTGTTTCTCGAATAATTGAGACTGTCATTCTTTACAACTGTTGTTGAAAGAATTTTTTGTCAGATGCATATTTTTAAAAATAAATGAAAAAAAAAATAAAATTATTTTTGCAATTTTTTCAAGATGGCGGCTTTAATACGTCCGACCCTCACTTTTTCTTGTCATATTCGTAATCAGGAGGCAATAATAGGTTGAAATACACTAATTTAACATTTTTTTACGTGCAAGTGCATTTTCCGAAGGCTTTACCAAATTTTCTTGTATTCTTTCATGTTCATTGTAATATAAATTATTAAAAAATTGATGTTTATAAATGAATTTCAGATCTCACTTGCCAGAAGCGACTGCACCTCCCCAGCATGCAGCGGCATACTTCCCAAGTTCGACCTTCCCTCCGCAAGCTTACACGTCGGAAAGGAACTTCTGTATTATGTGTCGTACAGATTTCGTGGACAAGACTGAATTTATGTTCCACGTACGAACGCATCTCGATCACGAGAACGGAAAACAAGGGGGCGACACTGCGACCGCAGAGTTGATAGCTCGTGGACTCGTAGATCCCTCGGGATTGTGTAGCTAGAATCCCACATTGTGTCGTTACACGACCCCGACGATTCGTGTCTTACCATAGTACAACTCTTTTCTCGACTCCACGTCACCTCGACAAATGACTCAACGAAGATCAGCTAGCTTATTGTGATTCTAAGTTAATTATTTAACATCTAGGAAGAATTGGCACACGGTAACACAGCTGACTACTGCGGAGGTGGGAACACAAAATAATCAGATTAAATAGTTGACTAGTCTTGACTAAACCGGGATAGATCTCGCTAAATTTTGCGTTCTCACTGTTGTGCATATAAAAAGAACTTTCGAAATAGAATTTTCCGACTTTGCTAAATTCAAAACCGGGAAAAAAATGCAATCAAAAGTAAATTAAATGTATAAGCGCATTCAAAAATAGAAGATTTTTGTACAGGTTTTGATTCGTTTCAACTTTAAGAAATCTTACACAAAGAACAAAATATTTTTAGTACATATACTTTTGTTACGTTATTAAAAATATTTGTGGATACTATCTAGTTTTAAATGATTTGTGAAGGTCGTTAAAAGTGCACAAAATCAGTACTTTTTCATTTTATGGCAAGATACGCTAAAAGTGTATTGTTTTCAATATGGAAGCCTAAAAATGAAAAAGTATTTTTTTTTTATTTATCACGACTTTCCCAAATCATTTAAAAATTATATAAATATCTACTTGGTCTAGAAATTATACATTAACTAACGTCACCCAGTAAAACAATATATTTATATACAAAAATTGTTTACTATTTCTAATTTTTATCGATATTTTATGTCTTCAACGTCTTTTTATTTTTTTTCGTCTATGTAATATAATCTGACAATAAACTGTTTACAGGGTATAAAAATCGTTATCATGGTAGCTAAAGTTAATTTTAAGTTTACATTATTTAAAGATTTTAATAAGATTAAAGATTATAAATATTGAAGTGACTTTCGTAAATATTATTGATCTAATTATCATCCGGTTGAATTTGTTCCTGCACTTAAAATATTATTTCTTCCTTGGATGTTTATTTTCTTTAATTCTGTTAATTCTTTCTCTGTGCTAAATTGTGGATGTGGAATCGAAATTTGTCTTCTTTGGAAGACAATGGAATTTAAAATAATTTTGATGCTAAAATAGTCTAGACTCTTTAACATTTCAACAGTTATTAATTTTTATATTTTAAAGCGCATAATTCTTGTTTATCTTGAGACACTGATTGCAATTCCTCAGTACTAAAAACAGTTATGGGCACTGACAGAAAAGAGAATTTTCCTATTGAGATTTAGCTCAAAGAATCGGTTAATAATTTCAGGATTATTACCTTGCAATACAAAAATACAAAGAACGAAAATTTCTATAACGAAAGTTCTTTTGAAACTACTTTCTATTTGTTTTTATTGCGATTTTGTTTTTTTTTAAGAGGAGACTCAACCAATTAGAATAAATCTACATTTTATACGCGACTTACCAGATAAAGAACGTAGCAAAATGGACGACATTTTATATGAATGTTGACAATCGTCCCAATTTTTTTATTATGTAAAATATTGGATATCTTCAATGCATTTTTTATATATTTAATATTACGTTACGTTATTGAAATTTATAAATGGCTTATGAATCAAGGTGATATATATAGATAATAAATTTTTTAAAATTTATTTTATTTCAGCTTTATTGTAATGCATAAAAATGAATTCATCTTAAAATATCAAAAAGACAACTTAAATAAAAATATACTCAATATCTTTTTTGTTTTATTTGTTATTTTTAGAGTAAGTATGCAACTAATAAGTAACACTATCCAGGTAATATTCTCGATTTTTCTGAAATTTGGATATGTTGTAGTACACAAAATACTGAGGAACATTTTTTTTTGCGGTGCAATGTTTTTAGGGGGTGAAACAGGGACATTAGGGGCAAAATAAAAAATTGTGGTAATTGAGAATAGTGTAGCGAATATCCCTAATTCTCATTTCCCTCTCCCTTCCCAACTTACCTGATTTTCACTATTCTCAAACATACCGTAATTTTTGTATTAGAATAAATTACTTTAAAGAAAATTATTTTTCGGGAATTTTCCTATTTCTCCACTGGTGATATTAAAAACAATGTGTTTACTCGTAAACAACGCAGTAGTTCAATATTTACAGCTCATGTTATTATTAAAACTAAATAGTTCCGAATAGTTCCAATTTCACTCATGGTGTTTACATACGAATACACACATTCAATCGACTTTAATGAATTTATAATTTCAATTAAGGTAAAAGAAAAAATAGCGGACCAGTTTTTACAAATTTATATTACTGTCTTAATTTTACCTGAAATCAATCTGATAATAATAAAAAAATTAACTTAAAATATTTTGGAATTAATTTCTACAATAATTTTATAATAGTAAAAAAATCTTTAAAAAAATTAACTTTTATAGCGATATATACAGAAAAAGAATAAAAATATGATACTTATTCCCTGCCTGACAGTATGTTTTATAATTCATTTTTCGGAATTTAATGTTAAAATTTTTAATTTTACTTCTGGATTATATTGCCATATTTAGTGGAACAAAATACATTAGATTAATGTCCCAGCGGAAATAAAAAAGGTACAAAATAAAAAAAAAATAAATTCGGACATTTTGTACACTTTCGTAAATTTCGTAAATTCCCATACAATTTGGTACGTTTATGTACATTTTCATACTTTTTCTATCTTGCATTTTATTTTATTTTGATTTTTTCATTACTTTATCACATTTTTATGCATATGCGTACACTTTGCATATAGCACACGGATTTCTGGTAATGTTTCAAAAACATTTCAGAAACGTTTCCGTGAAATCTTGAAATCGTTTCAAATATGTAACGGATGTATGTTCAAAACGTATTGCAGTACATTGCAGATATGAAACGTATTCAATTTGTTACGTAACAGAAATATAACGAACACGTAACGTGGTAAATTGTATAAGATTATTGAAATGTAACTGGAATGTATCGGATGCATAACAGTTGCGTTTACAATTGTGCAACGGAATGGTAACAGAAACATAACGGACACGTAACATGAGCAAATTTGATAACATAACCGAAAGATAACATCGGCGTAGCAGAAACGTATATTAGATTTTTTTTTTAATTTCAGGAATGATTTGTTATGTGACGGAGTTCTTTTTTTAAAACATTTAACATTTGTCGTTTGTGTATACATATAGATGTCACAAGATTAAGCGAAGAAACGACTAACATAAAATTTCAGATGACACTGAAGCTATCAGATTATTTGCTGACAGGTTTATCTGGGATTTGCATAAATATAAGTCCCAAAAACATAATAATGTTAACCCTGGAAAGTTTCCTCGTGTTTTAAAAAACGAGCAGTTTTGTCTTGATCATATTTTTAATAATTAAAATGAAATATACATACATAATATATCAATGCAATAAAATAAGAGTTATATACCTTCCTGAAATATTCCGTTAAATACTTCGAATCGATAAATTGTTTTTCCGATCGGAATCGCGAGGTAAATTCTGAGGGTATTTCAATTTCTGTAAGTTATGTATCTATCAAATTATTTTGCCAATCGAAATCTCAATGTAATTTTTATTATTATTTCCAACAATCTCCATTGCATATTGATTTTCAACAACTAAGTAAAAAAACCTCATCACAATATCACATATACTTGGTTCCCACGGCAGCAATGAAACATTTGCGTTTACGTGTTGTGTTATATTTTTATTACTTAACAAATTGTGTACGTTACGTACAGTAGAACCCCTCTTATTTGAATCGTTTCCCCTGAGACCTTCCCCCACTACCGCTCGAACATTTCGATACCGTTTACAGTGTTTAAACCATCAAAGTTGTACAGTGTAAAAACCGTTTAACCTAAATTTGCAAACATGTATAGTCGGTAGACTGATATGTAATGAAATTTCAAATTAATTTAAAAGTTTGCATCAAACTCATGATTTACATCATACAAATTATTCGAGGAGCTGCTAATTTCGTAAAATAAAAGTGCACATTTGAAGGTTAGGATGTTGTCAATTTTTAATGATGTGTTTCAAGACCTCAAAAATTGAAAAGTCATTCATTTGCAAAATAATAAACAAATCCAATATCAACAGCTTGGTACTGAATTTGAAGTGATTTGAAGCTTTCATTAATCATATTTGCAAATTTGGGTTAAATATTGTCTCCTATATTAATTTCGGTCTTAATCACAGTGTATTTGGTTGTGAAACAAAAAATTATTGATATATAATTATGTGTAATAAATTGCATAATGTAAATTTAAAATGTTTATTTCTTCACTCGAATGCAGATATAAATGACCATAAATAAATGCGAAAGGTTGCAGTCTTTATTTATCACATAAAGGCACGCGTTGTGATCTCGGTACATTTTTATCCAAATTTAAAATACTCTAGACATTTTTCAGATAAATTATACATATATATTTTACATAATTCAACTCTAAAATATATACGATGTCTAACTAAAATAAAAAGATATCAGATATTATCATCCACTATTAAAGCGTTAAGTAGAGTAAGGGGGTGAGGTGAAATTTCAAATAAGAGGGGTCGGCGCCATCTTGAAAACCATGACCAGTTGAAATAAGAGGGGTTCTACTGTATTTTGAAATGCCTGGTTTTTGAGATGCACCCAAATAAATAAGTTTTGACAAAAAATAATAATACATTATCCTTTCCGAAAACAACGAAAACGAGGTTAAAAAATGTCCCGCTATTGGTACAATTACCTTACCTGTGATGAATATGAGTAAATTTTTTGTATATTTTTATAATATTATTTTATGTTATTACAATATTATACTTTTGACAAAACATTTTTCAAATTTTGTTTGGTCAAATTCAGTTTCTTATTAATATGTTGTAAGGAAAATATCTTTCATAATTTTTTACTAATTTCATATGTTGTTAAGATGACTTCAGAATCAAAATTAAAAAGTGAGATATCTATTTTGTTATTATTTGTTTGAAATTAAAGTTTTTCTTATTTTGTAATTGATATCGGGCAAGTGGCGAACAATACGTAGAAAGTAATTATTTGTTTGTGTTACGTACGGGAACACGTCTAAGAAACTTCATAAAAAAAACGGTATATCAAACAACTTTAAACTTTTTATACAAATTTAATTTAGTTTAAGAAATGGTGTCTTTTATACACATTTAATAACATTATTGATAATATAATATCGATAGATTTGTTATTAGTTTGATTTTTTGTTTCCTATTTTTGAAATATTCGGCATGTAGTTGATAGTGTTACTGTGATGTGTTGTTAATTTTTAAATGAACGTGTTGAAATGATTTTTGTGGAAGTCTTTCAATTTTACGTTGTTTGGTATGAAGTTTATTTTTTTAAGTTCTTTTGAGCAATTTTTTTTTTGTATAAAGTTTTGCAAAAGTTTTTTGTCGTAGTTTGTTTGGAAAAGTTTTTTAGACATGGACCTGTTACGTACAAGTTCTGAAAGAACTGCACTGAAAACAAAATTTCCTAATTTCAAGTAAATATTTACTTGAATAGTCGCAACACAATATTTACTTAAAATACGGAAATATTTTCTTAATTTAAATACATATTTACTAGCTGGATAAAATCTACCTAATATTTAGTTGAATTAACAAACTATTTTTCTGTGATAAGTAAAAATTTTGTTGCGACTAATCAAGTAAATATTTACTTGAAATTAGGAATTTTTTTTTCAGTGTGTGTAATGTAAACAAATTTTGAAGTTTGTTTCTTCCATGTGTTTTATGTACGTACGATTAAAGTTGAGTTTGTATTACGATAATGATAAGGTTTTTCACGAGGAAAAATGTCTAAGTTGTCTTACTATTGCCATGAATCGATTAAAAATGTTCTTCACGTAACTCGCGTAGAAGACATAGCTTCGTACGTAACATATGTAATATATTTTTGTAGCTTCGTAACGACAGGTTGAGTCTCTCCTTCATGAAATAATGTAGGGAAAGTATTTTGTAAACAAGCGACCCTCGTATTCTGGTATTTTTATAGTAACTTCTTGCAGATTGTTTTGTACCGCTCTCTTTATAGGATTTTTTTAGAGACGTTTGTTTATCGATGTATCATGTTGTGATTTTATAACCGATCGTTAATGTGTAGTTCAGTATTGCGCGCGGAAGTAAGCCGCATTAGACTGATGCAATAACGATGATTCGACTCGGACCAAGAGTCGTATTTCATTCGATGTATGATAATATAGTGCGTCTGGTGTACCCTTTAAAGACTTGTACGTAATAAGATGAATTATGCACCTTTTATGCTTAATCCGAAACATTTTGTTGCTTTCATTTTTTTAATGAATCATTTTTTTGCAGGTTTTGTTGCAAGTAGTATTCATTAAGTACCTTTTTTTTAATATAATGAGAAGAGTGAGTTTCAGAAACAGAATTTAAACAATATTTTATAAGCTAGATTTCTTCCTTGCCATTTTCTTTACTTCTAAACAGTTTCATAATTTTTGTTGTTGCTTTTGTGTAAAATAGATACTGTGAACCTAGTAAACCTCATTTTGAATAATCGTAAGTAATTATATTATTGGTTAATCATGAAATGTCAGAAAGTTTCGTTATGTTACCTTTTACGTTTTGTAAAGAGCATTCGTGATTTCTTTGAAATCATACAAAACTATCGGCACATTTTCAGACTGAATTTTTACAATTAGTATTTTGTAGTTCGCCAATTTTTGTAAACTTTATGTACTCTAGAAGTAAGCCATTGAATTGTAAATGTGAGAAAAACTCTTATTACAAAATGTGGATAAATAAGAGTGCGAGCAATCAAAGAGGAAAGGAGGTTATTATTTAGTTTTTAGTGTCGAAAGTCGCATCTATCGACCACATTTTTATGAAATACAGCCTTTTCCCGAAAATAAGCATAATGTAGAAGATAATTTCGGTCTGTGTAAAACACCACAAGGAACGCAAGGAATCTGTTGTGGAAATCAATATAGACAGATGTAACATTTTGGTTGCTCCGGACCGTTTGAGAGAAAATTACAAGACGAATGTGCAATCGTTATTGAGAATCAAATCGTCGGTATGCATGCGAGACGGTTTTCATTCGGGATATTGTACAAATATCTTCGTCGCTTTGGAATGCATACAGTGCCTTCTCTTCCGAACTTTTTTAATTGGACGTACAACGTGATTGGGAAGCACGCCGATATTGATTTTTGAATGTGCATAATAATTTGTAGTTAGATTGTATGGTTAGGAATAGCAAGGGATTGTCCTGTGCTGAGCCTTCGCGTAATCGTTTTTTTTTTTTTTTAACTTTTGTATTGTTGATGTCAGCGCAGCTAATCAAAGTCAGTATGTTACTGCCATAATCATTGAATACGCTGTATACTCTATATACCTTTATAAATAAACATATTAGAATACAATTCTTTGATTTTCTTTCACCTAGTTGTCAATAAAACAATAATTGACTTTCAGGAAGATTTGTGTCAATTTTACACGCAGCCACTACTGGAATGATTGGCCGGGAAACAAAGTTCCGAAAATCAATACCCCGAAAGGTTAAAATTTCGATATTGCGTGAGTCCAAGGTGTTTTACAATAAACATCCGGCGATGTTCACAATCTGTGACTAGTGTTTTGTACTCGTCTTGAAAAGGCCTTTCAAATGAGCCCTTACTTGACCTAGGTTGCCATTTGAGATTTTCGACCTCCTCCATTTAAGGTTTCGAATATATAATGTGGCTATTATATATCCATTGGATACCCCGGATAAGTGAAATTAATACTAATTATATCTCTCTACTAGTACGTTCAAATTGTACACATTTCACATTCATTGCATCTGCATTAGATACAAGGCAGCATGTTATAGTGAATTTTCAATCAATGTCCATTTTGAATTTTAAATTTATTTTTGTCATACTAGCACAAAAAGGCCATCTTTCCGCCCGGATAAGAGGGCGGAATGTGCGCGATTGCCGCTCGGTCCGATAACGATGAGCGTCACCGGGTGGCAAAATGTTTTGCCAACCGGGAACGTCATTAAGCGGGCGAGAAATGGTATATTACTCAACGAGGGAGGTAATTTTTTTTTCCCCGAGGGAAGTATACGATTTTTCTTCATGACAGGGAGGAAAGGAAGCAAGCGGGAGGAAAGTTACTGCTTTCGTCCCAGTGTGATGAAAATGTTGATTTTTCCTCTCGCTTGCAATCTGTTGACAGGCTTTCATCGAAAAACAATCTTTCAATGAAGATCATTGAATGTGCTTGATAGCCTTGAACCACTTTACAAGCCTGATAGGTGAGTTGGACTTTTCTTGTACGGCCGTGACAAAAAATAGTGTACGTATCGCGGGCGAAAACACCCACTACGAGCAGTGATCTTTTCCTTCCGCTCAGCCCATTCTTCGCACTCGCTGCAATGCCTCTGTTTCTGCCCTGAATAGGTAATATACTATTCTATTATTTTTCTCATAAGGCATAATAAAATAAAGAGAAATTTTCAGTCATTATAAATGTTTGGGAACGTTTGCACGGGAGGGTAAACTATAATATACACACAACATCAAACAACATGCCGTTCTCATTCGGAAATGTCCGAAACCTTTCGTGCGGGTTCGGCTTGGAACTGTTTATATCAGCCACGCCTATGTAAATTACTCCCGGTACGATAAAATTTGAAAACATTCGACAATGTCAGGTCCTAGATCTAGAGCCATTGCACTCTAATTATATGTGGAGTACTTTTCTTGCACTCAATAAATAATTATTGTTTGTACCTGATTACCATAACTAATTAATGTAGTGCGTTGTGAAGAAACTGACACAGTAAGCATTAAAATAGCTTCCACGCTAAATAAGAAATAACACATAATTTGTTTTCTTATCAAATTCTATGGAATAGGTTGACGAAACACTTTCGTGATTTATGTGCAAGTGGTAGAAAGTGAAAATGGGAACATCGACGATGTAATAAATGGGAAATGGATCACAGATACAATCGGTTAGCGTAACAACAATACGCGTACAGTATTCAAATAGAGCGAAGTAATTCATCATTTCGCAAATTCCTAAAGTGCATTATTGAAAATGTAGTAACAGCATTTCTTAGATATGGAGTGTCGTGGCTAAGTTCCTGCTCCTCCAGAGGTGGTTCGCCTTGCAAGATGCCGCACCCGTCTCGTGAACCCGGTCATGGGTGGTAGACTGGGCGGTCGCGGATCAGCAACTTTTCACTCTGTGTTTACGTACGACACATGGCATCGGAAACGTTTGCACCATCGCTTTTTAACCCTAATGAGATAATAATCCCTTTGTCTTCTTTTCTATGCTCGGTCTCGACTTCCCCGAGTCAAATCACAATCGCGCCCAAGGAAAGTGGTTCTCTATTTATACCGAGCATCGGTAATTACCTCATGATCAATTACAGTACTGTCAACTTTCATGATATTGCCACAATGCGGCTGTCAACTTACCATTTTTTACTGTCTCCAAATATAACTTAATTCGTGAAATATACATTTCTTCATTGTCAGTTTACAGCAAAATGTACGTAACTATATTTATTTTAGTTAAAAATGATATATTTAAAATTTATAAAAATCGTAGAGAAATTCCTAATTATAACCATTATTATTCTGTAATAACGTAAAAGAACCGATACTTAGGCAGTTTGTGACACGTAGGTGGTCTTCAATAGATATTGTCCTTAATTTCATGTTCTCTACATTTGAATCCGAATATACTGATAATCAGCCTATATATATCCTACCGCTGATTAGTCGGATGTAGGCTGTGGACCACCAGTCAATGCATATGCACTGATTCACAGCGCTTTCCGATGATTCAAATTTATTGAGTACGAAATTAAATTAAAAATGCTTCAGAAGGATTTCTATTTGTTGGCATCCATAAATATTTCCCTATTTTCAATCATTTTTATTCGAATTCAAGAGTAACCTGCTCTCGCTTGAAATACTTTCAAATTATAATTATTCTATTCTGAAATCTTAATTTTCCTGACTCGTTTTGAATAATTTTCGAAGTATTCCTAGCATTCACCAATATTTACACTATATGTAATCTATACTTTCTATTCTGAATAGGTAGTATTCATTTTGAATATGTCGAGGGTTAAGAAATATGATTTCGAAGTATTAAGAATGATTTAATTTTCATTGATTCGTAATAATTTCTCGTTTACTACACAGAAAAAAATAAATCTTATAACTCGGACCGATTTCTTTTAAAAATCGACTTAAATTTAGCCATTAAGACAGAATATGGTATTAAAAAAAATCTTGCGGTTTTGAAACTTAAAGAAGATGTTATCATTTCTCATTTAAAGACCAGAAGGCTTACAACAAGCACTGTGGTGGACCCAAAAAGTAGACTTTATTAACAGCTTAAAATGAGACGATCGTGATAATTGTTCTAAGCTTACTGAGTCAATTTTTCTTCAAACCGCAAGAAATACGCAAGTTAAATGGCAATTACGATCTTGCTTAAGCAAACACACAAAAAGAGTAAACAACATACACTACAATGATCTTACAAGTCGAAACACGTTCAGTAACAACCCACGATGGACCTGAGTAGACTTTTTAACACATCCAACCACATGTAAAGTTTTTTAACACTCCGGAAGTAGAACTCGATTTGCGCCCTGTCGTGAAATCTTCAGGCGCAAAGTATCAAGCCCCGTAGCTGTCGTATTGAAAAATATCGTTTGCAACACAGCGAAATATCGATCTTCCAGGAATGTGATTGTCGTTCTCGCTTCGCTCGTGCGACAAACTTCACATTTGCCGGAGATCGCTAATTACGCCCTTGTTTCATAACATACTATTGCGAAATTTTCAATTAACCACTATGTCAGTTTTTTTTAAATGGGAGGGAGTTTTTTAAATACCTTCAGTGACACAGTAAATCGATTTATGATTTTGAAAATATCAAGTGTATTTATGTTAAACGTGTTCCATTGAATCCATTTATTATTCTTATAAAATTAAATAAATTTCAAATAAATCCCCCTTTTTGTGTATTTCATTATTTTCCTTTCAGTGTGTTCTTTTTCATGCAGGAAAAGAAAGCAAATTAATTTATTGTAACGAGAAAAGTTTCATTGAATCGTTGAAAGTTTGAAACGTGCATCCGTTAGTTACAGTGGAATGTATTCTTTCAACAGATTAAATATATTATTATTACTATAAAAATTTCATTTGTTAACTACATTCATAAAACATTCTTTCCATTCATTACACACTAACTAAAACAAATAATTTCGTAGTAATAATAAAATATTTAATTTTAAGCCGGTTCAAATAATATATTGCATTGTGTTATCGTTTATACGTTTGATTGTGTAATGAATATTGTTCAGTGCATGAAGGTTCCATTTTCGTCTGAATAATCTAAACCTAAAATTTTCAATCGGCTTAATTTGAGCCCAAATTCCGATCAATGTCTAATTTTTTATACTTCATTATAGTCGCATAGTAAGCTAGTTTTAATACTTTTTATGAAGTCTACTTTTCAGTCGAACAAGGCTTCTTTTTGTTACATTTTAAAATTAGCTGACTATTGAGATTAACTCAAGACTACATTTTTTCTGTGTAGCTAGTCCAAAGAAAACATAATTCTTTAATTAAATAGCTTTATAAAATTATTTTCAATGCCATAAATTTACTTAATTAAGGAAAATATATAAACGACTAATGCTCGACTTCGCGCATAACCTTAACCTGGTTATCCAGTTGTACTTTGCATTTTCGGTT
This sequence comes from Trichopria drosophilae, assembly GCA_030407085.1. Taxonomy (NCBI): domain Eukaryota; kingdom Metazoa; phylum Arthropoda; class Insecta; order Hymenoptera; family Diapriidae; genus Trichopria; species Trichopria drosophilae. Next base: position 56,147,572 of record CM059583.1, read on the forward strand.
ACCAAGATACCCATTATGAGATGCTGTTAAATGAAGTATTTAAGAATATATCAACGACATTTTTAGAATTGATATTTATTTATTACATAAAATTTGGTTAAACATCAAATTTTTTATAATCTATACAATATTATACATTATTAATAATTTCATACAGAATAACAGAAATTTTAGTTCTTCTCTTGTTATAGAAGCGTTAGAGTCTTCTATATTAATAGAATAATCTCAAATTTAAGTAATTAAATTGAGAAATGAATTTATCGTCTGGTGTTATTTAATAACAATTGAATTTAACGGTGTTCCGGATCAAAATGTCCGAATTTTCAAATTTGGCGCGACAAATATTTAATCCGCTAATGAATTTTGAAAATTCCAATTAAATTCTAAATGACACGAAAATAATTAAATTGTTGAAAAATCATTTGTTAAAAATGCGCATATAGATGTTAATTCGTGAAAAATGTTGAAAAAACTGAATAGTGAAAAATTCTCAAAAAAATGTCGCATGGAAGCACATTAATTGCAGCCGGTGGCTTCAACCTCACTATTTTTCACTATTACGCTTTTTTCGGCATTTTCCGTGAATTAACATTTGTATTTCACATTTCTAACAAATCATTTCTCAATGATTTAATTATTTTCGTGTCACTTACCATCCAAATTGAATGTTCAAAATTGATTGGCGGTTCAAATTATTTGTCGTGCGAAATATAAAAATTAAGACACTATAGTCCAGAACACAGATAAATTCAGTTGTTAATTTATGATAATATTTTTCCGTTAAAATCAACTATATCCCAGAAATGTTAGATCTTTTTTTTGTTTATATCTTTCATCTCAGCCGCTTTCTTTAGTACTGGTTATACCCAGTGCGCTTTTCAAATATAAGAAAGAGTAATTTACTAAATTCATAACGACTACTTAAAAACCATGTAGTAAAATCAAACTTATAAACATAGGAAATCTATAACAGTTTATTTTGTGTCTGGAGTATTTTTTGTACATATTTATACCGGTAGGGCGCATGGATTATTTCCTCTCAGGGTCACTAATCAGCTGTCAATCTAAGAATGTAGTGAACCACAAAATTGTCATGATTATTTTGACCAATTACTCATTGCCCTCGATCGAATAATATTGAAAGAAATACAATCCGTAGAAAACATGTTGTTATTTTTAAATTTTTTAAATTTTTAACATTTTTTAAATTATTTTTTTAAAATATTCTTTATGATTCTGTTGAAGACCCGATATATGGATCATGTCCAAAATTCCTTCCTAAGCTCAAAAATAGGTTATACTTGTCCATCCGTCAAACGATTTGCGAGATATGCAGCGCACGAAAAATATTGACACTATAGTGTAATTTTTTTTTTCGAAGTCACCAAATTCAATACTTCCTCCAGACCTTTGGTCTGGGTCGAAGTACTAACAAGGGCGATATAATACACTGATAGCTGAAAAATATACCCCTCAGACTCACAACAATAGCGTTCTATCAGTGTATGCATTTATACATTTATTTTTAACATGCATAATTTAGATGTCCGCTTTCGACGTTGACAAATTGTTAGTTATTGCTTCTTTCCCAAGCTTCGCACATATAAATATTTGAATTTCTTCATTCTTGTAGTAAAATAAAAGGATTTAGAGAACAATACCGTATAATTGCATACCGTAGAAAATGCCAAACATAACTTCCGCCTTAGTTACATTTTTTCAATATTCGTCGTAGCCTTTCACCAGATCGGATATAATAAGAAGCTAGCGACGTTCCTGGATTGAATGCAAAAGCCCCGTCGACCTTTCGGTTCTAACACTACTAGCAATGGTGAAATAATTTTTCCTTTCCATCGTAATTAATGTAATCGATTTTGCAAGCAATATAAATAACTTTTAATAGTCAAGAAAGAGTTTCCTGTGGGAACGCGTACAGGTACGTGGGCGCGTTTGCCCGAAACGTTCGAAGCTCCCCTTTAACACGCAAACTCCTCTCGATGAGCCTCCCATTCGCAGAAGTCGATTATGCAACGGCAAATTACCTTTGAATGGATGGCTGCTTTTATTTCGGTAAATCTGTACATTCAGTGCCACAAATGCGCCTCGCGTCGATTTTTTCCGTTATCCACTTAGGTTGCGAATTCGCGAGAATACACCACGATTCTAAAATTGGAAAGATCGCGCCTAGTTGCGCCATTTGCAGGGAAATCAAAGGTTAACGGTTGAAAGTGAATCGAGTCAGTCGAAAAGAGAATGTGTGCTTCGAAGGCGCGTCGTGATTTATAGAAATAGAGTCATTTGCAACAATGGGAAAAAATGAATTGGATTCATTTTGCATTTGAACGGAAAAGAGGAAATAATTTGCTTCTAGTCAATTCCAGTGGCATTTCGATTTCATTCACTGCCCTGTGTTTAGTGGTTCTTCGATTATGCCCGTTCTTCGTTATTAGCATACTTTCTATGCAAGTAGTAACTAACTTGAGGACAGCGTTATATAATGTGTTATTCTTATCCGAAAATCTAACTCGTGCAATTGTCTATGGATGATGAAAGTATTGAGATAATGTCTACTAGCAAAATGTCGTAAGGCTCGGAGTATCAGGTCGTGAGGGCTGTATAACGAAATATGTGAGAAAATAATGCAGGTGACAAAATATTAGCTGAACCATAATGCTAAAAGTTCTTACTGTTATCAATTCAATGTCGGTAGCTTCAAACACTCAAAAATATCATTCAAGAGGTTCAAAAGTTAATGATAAGCTCACGGATAGAGCTTATAACTTACAGATATTACGAGGTCACATTCTTATATTTGGAGCATTCCATGTAATTAGAGCCACTTTTTTTTAGGTATTTTTAAATTTTTATATTTGCTACATATTATCATTAGTCTATGTAAATGTTGTCTTTTAGCTCGTGCAACAAATTTTTAGAGTATTTTTTCATTTTCTCGAATTTACAATATTGATTTTTTTGTATAATTTTTCGTTAATACGGGTAGTAAGAAAAGTTTCTTTTTTAAACATCGATGATGGAGTTGTGAGAGCTCCACGGCCTTGTCAGTCACTGCGCAATACGAGAATTATTAAAAACGATGAACTATCAACGTCAAGTCTATTTTAATTTTATTTTAATAGAAATACCGTTTGCAAAATAAGTTAATACAAGACACTCGTGCGCTTTGAAATGTACCCGAGTAGAAATTTGTTCAGGCCCGGATCAGGGTGTAACTCTTTTGGTCAGGCTCCCTAATAAATTTCTACTCGGGTAGGTTTCAAATACGTTAGCATCACTGAATTTTGTCTCATTATCACGTAAGTTATAGTATCACTTGCTTTATATATTTACATTGAATTAAATTACATATATATTTCATTGTATTAGTAACAACACCGAAAATTACGTCGTCAAAGCCGAAATTATATACGAGATGTTTTCAATTTTTTCGCAACCGAATAACCTAAATACAGCTACGTACGTATTTTTTCGTTGAAGTTTCACCAAATTCTGTTGCAAATGAAAAAAAAAACATTCCCCTACGATAAAAATTCACGAAGTTGTGGTCAGTTACAGTTTCCATGTAGTTGGCCCCTGAAGTATATATGTGTACATGCTATTCCGAGGTCTTCTATTTTAACAACCTTTTTCAAAGCAATTTTTAATACATTAAACCTTTTCATCCTATGTCTTTTTCAATATCATCACTTTCGCTATAAGTTATAATAATGTTCTGTGTTTTTTTGAACTTCCAAGTGACAGACCAAAAGTGTTAAAATAAAAATGCAACGATTTTTTACCAAGATAATCAACATATAAATAAAAATAAATGTTTTCACGACAAAGCCCGTAAACAAATCTACAAATATTTAAACAAATTTTGTTCTGACTACCGGTATTAATGAAAAATTAACCATAAATTAATAAAAAAAAAAAAGAAAAAATACGTCCAAAAAATGGCTCTTTTTACACGGAACCTCATTTGTTTATTTATGAGTTTCAAAATTGAATGTTTTAATATGAGAATTACATTACGGGTATATTAACATTATAAGTATAACAATTCCACATTACTGCGAAAGATTTCGATTTTGTATATTTGTCCTATTAGTAATTTTCCTCAATTTCGTAAATAGTTTATCGCCTCCATGAAATTGTTCATTTATGCAATATCTGAAAGGTTTTATGATTATTCTTACAATGATTGTGTTCATAAAAATCTTTAGGAATTACAACAAGCAACATCATTTTGAAAACTTCATTTTTCATATTTTTCAAAAGAATACTAAAGTAACATTGTATAATAACAAAATTTGAAGAGTAACAACAATGATCATTAAAAAGGATTTATTGTTAAAAATTTTAAAGTCTTATTGTGGGAAAATTCGTTGTATATTTTTTAAAAATACTAAGCTAAGGAAGGTTATTATTCATTCAATAATTCTGGTTGACAGTATTAAATCGCATTGGTATTATTATACTTGCACTCCGAAGGATGTCTTCTTTACATAATCGTATTTCATACTATTTATGACAACATAATAGAACAGTTAACAATTAAATTATGAAATAATATTTGTTTCTCCAGGCTATAACTATCATGCGTATACAACAACTAATATTTTTAAAAACTATATAGTCCTTTCCAACAGTTTATTTATATTGCGATGATGTACTGTTAGAAGCTGATGAGCTCATACATATGTGAAGAACATTGCACTTATTCAATCGTTCCGTACACTCAAGATTTATTTGCTAATTCAAGACGTCGATTTTGGCTTTATTCCGATAGAGGTATCGTCTGATCGAACTTTTTCTTGTAAGTATATAGTTCTCATATAATGTGAACATGAAAACGTAGGAGTACTTAATAGAAAATCTGCTAAGGGAAGGTAACAATAGGATCTGTTTTAACCATATTTTGTTTTACATCATAGAAGAAAGAAAAGATTAGTATTTTTTGTCATAATCCATAAAAGTTGATATCACGGCCCGATCGCGATCGATGAATATCGAAGCCGGAATGCGATCGCGCAGAGCCTTTAATTACAACGGAACAATTTGGGCCGTAAAAAATTACGTCCGTATGACGAAAATTTTCCGGTAATATTGTCGTAAATATTGCATTCTCAATATCTTTACGTAGGTCAGGAACTTGAAATATTGTCTCCGTATCTTTATTCGTACATGGAAAAAATGAAATAGTTGGAACCGCTAACAAGACAGTAGAATATGACAGAGCCATCGTTTCCGTTAATTTTACTATTTAAATACTGACCTTGACAAATTAGGTCGCCAAGTGTACTAGTTAAACAGTAAAAGCAGCTAAAAAGCATACATTGAAAACAAAAGTTACTTCTTTTAAGGCCTCTGAGACGACTCTTAGTCACTTTACGTCATAGTGTGAGTATAAGATTCGAGTAAATGTCCAGCATTTTGTAGCTTATATTTTTCTCCCGCAAAATCATATTTTACACCCACCATGATGAAAAACAATGCTTGAAAATGGCTTATTACCAATGGCTATAGGGAGAAAATCGAGTTCTGCTCCCGGAATGTTAATAGTATATTATGCTTCAAGGGAGGAAAGCGCGCGATTCCTGCGAGGTGCGCGAGCTTGACTCCCGCGTGGCATACGCTATTTTTCACCAGACCCCATCCATTACTCCCGCTGGCGGCACTTTCCGTCCCTAGGGAGTAATAAGAACGAAGTGCGCATGCGCCATGGCGCCCGGGCCGAATCGGCGGCTTTCGTCCCGCGTTCCAGGCATGGAATACGGACATTCTGACCCGGTCGGGAGAAAAAATAATTTTTTAGTACAAATTTTATGAGTTCGATTCTAGTTTCAAATCACACCCTTCAATTAGAAATGTATTGCAGGAGAATCCAGAAGTCACAACCTGGAATGTCGTTAGTCCGATTTAGAGTCCCCTTTGGTTATTTCGTTACTTTTTTCATCTGCCGTTTTATTTGATTTTATGTTTCAATTTATTTATGAAATGTAATGAAACATATTTTTTAATTTTCAAACACAATAACGCAGTACAAAATTTGCATATAAATGATGCTTTACTTTACTTAAATTTAACGCTGCAATTTCCATACCTCGATCGCTGTTTATTTGACAAGATTATGGGGAGGTGTTTTGCACCTGAATAATCTCGAAGGAAAAGTTCCGAAATTTTTATAAGAACTTGGAAAAATACTCTTTCAAGATTAAACAATTTAATACAAAAATTCTTTGTTGTTCGCAATGCTACATTCGTAATCTTGAATTTGGAAAAACTAATATCTGATTTGTAAACATCGACCCTAACAACTCTTACAATTAAATGTATGTTGCAATTTGGTAAAGATTTGCTGAAATTGAATTTATACGATAAAAACCACATTTTTTAAGTTGTTAAGAACAATCACATTAATAATGTTAAACGAGATAAAACAGGTAGACGTACGCGTTACAAACACTAAGTTTATATTGTAATGAACAATCTTTGTTTAAAACATATATTCTGAATATTTATTGATGCGAATAAACTTTAATTAAAACTCTTTATTTAGCTTCAATAACTGTAATTATACTACTGTTAATGTAATTTGCAGATGAAATTAACATTTTTTTATTGCGATCCGATTGTTATATTTACTATTATTACAATATATACTGTATCGGTTTTTGTACTATTGGAATACATCTTAATCATTTATACAGTTATAAGAATTGCATGAGAACTGAAATGAAAATAACGGTCTGAACTACTTTACAAATAAATTGAATTTAGGAAAAAGTGAAAGTTTCTTGACGACTATATTTGAACTATTGTAAAAACAAAAAGTAAAATATTTATATGAATGGGCCTCAATAACAGACTCACAGATGATCATGTTCAAAGCATCATCGATAAAAATAAATGCAAAGAATCAATCCATACTTTTTCGATTTGGCATGATCCCTATTGTTTGCCTGCTACGTATACCGACAAGTCTTTTTTCGCAACCTTTACACGTTTCAAGGTGGATGAGCTATCCGATTTAATATGCCCTTACATCTCCTAATCATAAACATTTGTTCGATTAAATTATATAGTGCAGCATCGCATCAATGTCTGTCTCTCGACGAATAAATTGCTCAATGCATCTCACGACTAATTCCAGTAACATACCCATTGGAGTTATAAATGAAGATACTAAAATGAAGGTAAAATTAAATAATGCCGATTGGCTCAGAACAAAAATATATTTAAAATAAAATATCAAGAGCTGCATCAGTGTAATTGATATTTATCAATATTTCAACAATATAAAAGCAATTATTGTTTTTGAATGTAATATTTATTATAGTAAGAAGGGTTAGTAATTATTTTCAATAAAGAATCAATCATGTATGGAAAATATTTTATTCTTCTAAGATAAGATGGTTTCATATTCGTCATCTGCAGAAGAGACAATGCCTAATATGCAACATTTAAATTTATGTAAATTCATGTACTTAATAATGTTATTTATGATTACTTTTATTTATGAAAAAAATGTCCATGCATTACAATTTATTATATTCTGAAATGGATACATAATGCCAGTGAATGGCGTTTTGTAATTTTATATTCAATACTCTGAACTATTTTTTACAATTGTAAAGAACAACATTTAAAAAATGGAGTGTATTTATTACAAGCTCATCGGGGATGTAGGCAATTTGTATAAAAACAATGGGTCATTCCATGTCCAAAATATCAAAGTTGTGGTCCATGTCGCAGAATTTAACAAAAATTAAATATTTGATAGGTATGTGAAAAACGTTCTGGCATAATATCTCCATTTGTCTAATTATCGCATTTAAATGAGACTACGGGCAATTTTTTCATAAAATGAAGTATTTTTATTGAAAAATAGAATAATATTAATAAATTGTCATTTTTTCAAGAAATCGACAGAAAATATTTTTCCATTAAACATTTTGGTACTGAGCTTGTGATTTCTTTTTGAAACCGGATATTGTATCTTCAAGAAAACGATTGCACCTTTTATTTCCAATAAAAAAATTCGCGGAGGCTCTTGTCTTTCTTATTGTTATGATTTTTGCAAGAACGCAAATCCCACTGTGGTCACCTATGTTGAGTTTAACTTTTACAAAACAACATCTAAATAATTTTTATACTAGGTATTTTTGGCTCCTATTTATGAATATGTTGATAAAAATTGTCAGCCATACAAATTGAAGCCGCCGTTTTAAAAAAAGTGTAAAAAAATTCCTTAGTTTTGAGCATTTATTTCGCCAAATACGAAGTCTATAAAAAATCGTTTTAAACAAAAAATGTTCGGCTTGAAAGTTTGTATACAAAAGTTCTGATGGGTTGGTTTATAATATGAATGAGAATTCCAAAAAAAGAAAGATGAATGTTGGGATTATTGGCATGGCGACGTTTTTTTACAATGATCCAATTTTATTGTGGGTTTGATGTCATTTCAGATGCAGATTAGGTTAGATTAGTATAAAAAAGGAGGGCCTAGAAGCAGAGGGCCCAAGATGCAAACTACTCCTGGGTACTACCATTGCATTAAAAAGTTTCTACTTGTGCTAGTCTAACCTAATTTTTGGTTATGTTGAACTTTAAATAGTGGGGGCCTCCTTCCTTAGACTCTTATTTATTATACTAACAATAAACCAACCTAACTGAACATTTTTTAGTAGAACTCAAAGGTGAAATCGTTTTCTTGATGATACCATTTCCGGTTTCAAAAAGAAATCAAGAGCACAATAACAAAATTTAAATTGAAAAAAGGTTTCCGGTCAATTTCATGAGAAAATGATGATTTTTTAAAATTATGTTATTTTTCAATAAAGATACTTAATTCTGTGAAAAAATTGCACGTAGTTTCATTTCAATGCAACAATTAGAAAAATGGATATCGCAATTTTAAGAAATTCAGTAATCGTGATATTTATTTCGTTTATTTCATTTATTCGTTATAATATTTTAAAAATATATTACTAGAATGACCCAATTACGACTCACTTGAAATTTATGAATTTATTATATCTTAAGATATTCAAATCAGTGGAGAAAAAATGTTGCTACATGATAATCAGAAAAGTGTTTAATCGAATTAACAATTTCTTTGGGGCAATTCAGTTTTTTCGAAACTATGAATTCGAAAATTTTTGCATCCAGGGAGTTTTCCGGGTTAAATTTAGTCTTTTTACTTATGTAAAATGTGGTAAGAATGCAAGCTTGGGTAATTTTTAATTCGGAAATGCGTGTTCTTTACTTAGCACACGATACAATTAAATTTGTAGATCTAAAATACAGCAAATGAAATAGATGTTTATTCAAAAAATTAGAAAATGAGATATTACGCAAACTGTTATTTGAAAAGTAATTAACGTTCAATACAACCGACCGCCACATTAGAAAGGAAACCGGCATATAATTATTTGATAATTTCATGATATCTATGAGATTAACAATTCAATTACAATTGGAAATCAATTCTCTCGTAGAATATTTTTTAGCGGTCCATAATTGCTAATATGTGCCTTTAGTCTGTAGAATTAATCAAAGATAATAATTGGTAGAAAATTGAATTCGATGTTAGCTGTATTGGGCTTGGCCAAATTCATGTTTGGCATTATTAGCGTAATTACGAAACATAATTTGTATTCAAGAAATGCTTCGCAAAACGAAAGAAGATCATATTTTGATTAATGTTGACATATGCTTCAAATAATGAAGAAATTCTCAGGATTAAGTATAATAAGAAAAAAATTGTATAGTTAGATACTAATATTTTGCATTTATGTATTATACTGATGTTTAATGTAAAACAGGATGTATGACGTCATATATGGGTGTTGCAGATCTTTATTGTTTAATCTTTTTTAAAAAATGTATAATGAGCCTAATTTGACTATTTCAATAAGTATTTCAGTTTATTCAAGTTTAGTAGTAAGCAAGCGAAAGCGTAGGCGAGTTGATGGTTTCTTCCAGATGAATCAATCTCTGACAAAGAAACTGCATCGACCATTTATAATCCATCGATGGCGTCATGATTTGCTTACGCCTAATATATAGGTCCGTTGGGAAAAATTTCTCATTTTTATATTATTGTTACTCACGTTGCTTAGGCTTAAACAATTGTTATTTATGTACATAATACTTCACCACTGTTATTTTCAGGCTACTAAATATGGATTAGAAATTAGTAGCTAAGGTAGTAAGTGATTTCTGAAATTGATAATTTATAGTCACAAAATATACAGCACGTTAATAACAAAAGCAGTTTAACCTACGAATAAAGTTTCAAAATCTACTGCTAAAATTTTATGTCTGGCGAAATTACTCTTCGGACTTTATTTCTTTGTAGAATTCTTAAAAAGTAATTACTTCAACTACAATCTTTTGTTTATTTTTTGGGGATGAATTCAAAAAGCTATTAAAAATTAAAAGTACATTAAATCTCACATAGAATGTTCATTGCCGGAGCTTTTTCTAATGACAGTTTTAATATTTATCTTTAATGTCTAATAAGTTTTGAGCAAAATAAAATAAATAAAAATAATATTATTATACAACTCGTAATTTTTCTTTTCATTTTGAGAATATAAATATTTATTAATAACTTTCAGAATCAAAGGAAATCAGTTTTAATGACTAACACTTTAAGTAAATTTTTTACAAATAATTTATAATTTATTACTTATTTTTAATTTTGGTTACTATTGTACTCCATTAAATTACTTGACATACAAACTATTTTAATTAAATACATTACATCGTTCTAACTTATGGATGATTCAATTCAATAACAAGGTAACTGAAATGATCATAAATAATATAATGTAGTAATTGATTAAATAATTACGTCAAAGTCTTAGTTTTTGCTGAATGTATACGAAAAACCATCAGGTGTCCTATTGAAATCGAGTTTCCCTGGTGGATAAAATTTCCTTGGTGCTGGAGTAGTTATGTCATTGTAATGTGGCACAGGTCTGGGCGCTGGTCTGGGCGCAGGTCGGTACTTTGAAACTGCTTGACCTTCATACTTTTGGTAATTATTGTCAAAGTCGAACCGAAATTTGGACTGATACTGGGCTGGTGGAGCCGGTGCTGGCCGATATTTTGGAACAGGTGCTTCGTATTGTGGTTGACTTTCTGACAATCGACGGTACGATTCCGAAAGGAGTCGTGGCACAAACAATGGCTCCTCCGTGGCTTGATATTGCGGTACATACTTCTGATGTTGATATTGAGCCGGTTTTGGTTCAGCGTATCGATGTTGAACTGCCGGAGCTGGAGCTGGAGTTCTCGGCACGTATGATGTTTCTTCTTGATACTGATGTTCTCTTGGACGATAACGTGGTGCATACTGGGGTGCATATCGGGGAGGAGGTGGCTGTCGCTCCACAGACCGAGGTCGATAATAAGCTGCTAAGGATTCTGGAGGTTGATAATCTGGTGGGTTGTACTGAGGAAGAGGAACATACTCCGGCTGTGGTGGTGTTGGCGGTGGTGCAGATGGAATATGATCTCCGCTGGCCTGTAATAAGCCGTAGTTTGAGCTTACTTTTAAAATTAATACCAGGGTAAATATCATTATACTATATAATTAAAATATGTTAACTACCAACTTTTCTAGGTAAAAATAACTTTTACGATTAACCTTTATAAATTACAAATCTGACCAAAAAATTCTGATAATGGAAACGGTAGATACAGAATTGGATTATTTCTGGTTGGCAGCATTTGCAGATATAATCTAGTTTTGCATAGAGGGTGGGGGGAAAAAACCGATAGTTGAAAACTATCAACAGTCTAAAACCGAAACATAAGAAAAAAATACACATTGACAAGCGGACATCCGAGGTCTCCATGGATATCAAAACGATAAATACATCGATATTATTGATATTGTCAAGAACCTTAGGATACATTTATCTAAAGGGTCTTTATTAATCTGTTTAGAAAAGTATTATTAAATAATGTCACGATTGCAGACAAAGTTCCAGAAATTGTGATGAATACTTGAGTAATTTCCATTCTATTGAACATTTCTTTACTAGGGCTTTTAATGATTATTTGCAATGGTCTTAAAAAATTGCACATGTAACTCAGATAAGATTTCTGCACCACATATCTACACTGAACTCCCGAAGAACTTGTGCTATTATTTTGACTAATAATAATAACAATAATATAGGTCTTTATTATAAAAGAAATTAATATTTCACAAAGGGCACATACGCAGGTTAAAGCTGTTTTACAGCCTGACTAAATAGCAAAAAATAATTGTTTTATTTTTAAAAACATTAATATGTTCTGAAAATCATACATGAGAATAGTTATGAGCCAAATTTTAGCTGGGAACTTTACAGAATCCCCCAAATTATTTCTCAGAATCGTTTGGATTATTTTTAGTGCGATGAATACCTAAACCCTTTTCGGGTTTTGACTTGGAACCGAGTTCACACAAGCAAAGCAAATTCATAAAATATATTTATTAAATATTATTAACCTGCGTTTTTAAACTTATTAATTTATTATAATGAGTTTTACATACTGAAACCCTACGTTTGGTGGTTTTTATAGTCTAGTATTTTAGACTTAAAATATAGTAAAAGCACGAACTCGAAACTGACGAATTTCATAGGAATAATAATCATTTTTATTTTTTTTTCATAAAAATGATGAAACTATTGAAATTTGCTATGAGTTTCGAAACTTGAAAACCATTCCAATATTAACAATAATACAAAAACTAGTGAAGATTACTACTACCTAGTAGTAGAATGAAATACATGTGAACTTTCGTAGATGTTCGAACTATGTATTAAAATTATGCAATGATCAATTAAGTAGTAACACCGACCAAAAAGTTACTTGTGCCGTGTCCTACTATTTCGAGCAGTTACCGTAACTACTTATTTTATACTTTGCACTATTTTACTACGGCATCAATATAATTTTTTAAAGGTTGAATAATTTATATAATGATCATTTTGTCTAAGGACCAAATTTTTGTATATATTTGCATGGTTAACGGTAGACGAGTAAATGAAAATAATTGTGTATGAAGTTACGGTATTAAATTTAATTTGAAGCTGTTAAGAAAATCAAATATATTTTAGTTATTCCATCGAAATTACTAGACTGAAAAGCTTAAAAAGATAGTTTCAAATAGTCGACTTAGAATAGAATAGTTACAAATTTTCACTAAATTCAAACAAACCTAAATATATTTAAAGAACAAAAAAAATAACTGAAAATATTAAATTATAAATTTAAACATAACATGTGTTACATACATACATACATAATATAATAAACACAACAATATTTAAAAAATGTATGTTACGACGTTTAATTTTTAAGATTAATTTCATTACAGAAGAATTGGCTTAATTATCCAAAGGGGATAATTACGAATACGATTGTACATAGTGATCCGGAATTAATTCATGAGATATTATCCATATATTTATTTATAGCATATCAGAAAAACAATCATCAGTTTTAGTAGTTTAGTATTGTTAAATAAATTATGCAGGTGCAGTGAATACAATACGAGAACTCTGCCAATAATGCAGGCATTACGTTTCTCACGATGCATAAAAATAAGTTATGAAATTTTCATATAATATGTGTATCGATTTAATCAAGAACTAATATAAGAAGCCCAACAAATATTTTCATGAAATGGAAACTGTGGACGTTAACTCATATATAATGCATGATAATATCAGTATTCAAATGTTCACTTATATCGATATGATTTAAACCGTCTTTGAATTTGTCACTGCAGGGAAGAAAATTATTCCATCTACTTTTGTACAAAATAGCCTCGGATTTTATGTTTTTGTTATACACAATTCACACGTTCTCATTTGATGATTTTTTATTATTTATTTATGACACATTATTTGAATTATCACTGCTGAATTATCGGAAATTTGTTTTTAAAGTGAATATTTAACGATGTGCTTAAGAATAATGTTCATGCGGGTGATTAATCAATATGCCATACAGAACTTGTATAATATTTTAAAAAGTACGTCAAGATTGCTGGTCCAAGCCGTTAATCTTCTTTATAATATGTATTATTTTAATACTTTTAAAACAGCATCGTGATGTTATTTTAGACCATTGCATGATTTTTATACGAAATATGCTAATATATATTGTAATACATATGACAACTTTTAGGTCATAAAAATTGTAGTGGGATTTGTAATAGAACATCATTATATATTGTCACTACAAACCATAATTGAATTAACTCTTTTAGTTTTTCTTCTGTGCATACTATGAAATAAAGAAATTAAAGTTAGTAATAATTGATACAAATATTCTTATTACAAACGAGTATAAGAGAGATCTTTTATGTATTTAATGATTAATTTATGTATTTTCTTGTTTTGCAATTACCTTGGCAAGATTTTGGCTGAACTCAAACCGCGATAAGTTAAATTTATTTTTGGACTCGATTAAAAAAAGAACTTAGTGATGGATTAATATTGTCACAAGAGTCTTCGAAAGGTTATGTTAAATCAAGATTGGTGAAATAATATTTTATAATTAATATAGCCCAGTCAAAATGGCCTTGAATAGTAAAAATAATCTGAAAAACAGGAGTAAGAAAATGTGTCGGGTTACTTTAAAATTTGATAATATTAAAATGTAATTGAAAGTAATATAATGGATATTCGAATCATAAGTATGTATTACTCAGAAGAAAATATGAACGTGTTCCAAATTCTTTTGTCAATTTTTATTAATGATATACCTGAAATTAAATTCGTAAATTGTTATTATGAATTATTAAATTGTTCTATTACAGTGTGTATTATACTTCAATATGTTTTAGTTTTAATTGTTACTGATTTTAATTCCAGATTAAATTATCTCTCATTGTCTCGCTAAGGCAAATTAATGTAAAGGATTATTTCTTAGTTTCTAATGATTGAGGTGTTAATGTTCATACTATAAAGATACTTGCGATGATTACCAAGCTTGAATAATCAGTTTTTAGTTTTTAAAATGATATTTTGTAAACATTTGTAGTGCCAAGTGAGCATTTTACTAGGGTAAATCATATGAATTTTGCTTAATTTCTACTCGAATTGACCAGATGTTTTAAATTATTACAGTTTTAAATTTCCATTCAATTACTAATGTTTTAAATTTCAACTAAATAATGTGGAAAAGTATCTAAGCACTCTCCGATTCTTAGATAGATTTGAAAATAATAAATTGAAAATTTTTAAAAATTATTAGTTTATTTTTGTGTTTATATTGTCGATTGAAATTAAAAACATGTTCTGAGAAAGATCTTCAAAATAATCCTAATTAATGAATCGTTTCAAAATAATGAAAGTAAAAGCTAAAACTCGAACAAGTCAAAAAATATACTAAAATTATCTTTAAATGTTCATTAATAGATTAGTTTTTAAATTATTTATTGAGATATAAACCTTTTCTCAAAGTGAATGCATATCATAAGAAAACATTAATTTCATGTTTTTATGTTAGGTATTGAACAATATATACAACTTAATTTCATGGTGTTGATTATTCATATTGAACTTGAGTTCTTTTATTATGTGATCCTTTATTCATGTTGCAGCAGTTAAAAGTGAAAGGTTAAACGTTATTTTCTCA
The DNA here is from genome assembly GCA_030407085.1 of Trichopria drosophilae. NCBI lineage: Eukaryota > Metazoa > Arthropoda > Insecta > Hymenoptera > Diapriidae > Trichopria > Trichopria drosophilae. The sequence continues at coordinate 56,163,226 of CM059583.1, forward strand.
AAGGATTTATTTTCTTAGCGTGGGCATTCTCCTGATATAACTTATTATCTAATAAATGCATGTCAAGTGCCGAGCGATGAAAGAGAATTAATAAGAAGCAATTTTCAAGATAATTTCTTTAAGGTTCATTTAACTTCTACTAAACGAACTATCGATATATCTGCATTTTTTGCATGCTGAGATAAAATATGAAACTGATTAGTTTTATTACATAATTATTTAAATAATGATGATTTTTTAAATTTATTTGTTTGAAAAAATGATAATAAAAATATTGTCATGTCCAACCTGGAAACCATTGACGCCTGCTGTGTAGGTCACCGTTCGTCTTTGGCCTGTTGGGTCGACGTACGAGTACGATCCTTTGCGATTTCCATATTCGTCACTTTCTTCTTTAAATTCGACCCCGTCTTCTTGAGTATATGCTGCACCAAACGTACCATCACCTGAAAGGTACCTTGCATCACTCAAAATTGCTGCATTTTGTGATGGTTGTTGGTAATGTGATTGGGATGATCCTAAGGCTACAATGTTGCACAAAAATACCTGTGCATACAAAGTCAAACAAATAACAGCATTATATTTTCCATCAAAATGAGAACTAATTACTTTATTAAAAACCATCATTTTTACAACGGTGTTAGGTATTCTCTCGAACTTGTATCATTAGTAACAGGTCCTTAAAAAGACCTGACATCCTTGTGTTTGTTCTTATAATTAGACAGAAATACTGAAGAAGGCAATTCTTATCTTATGTAATTTAATAAAGTGGAATAAAAAGAATAAAATAAAAAATAAACTTTTAAATTTTGATTATTTCAATAATTTTGTTTAGTCAATTTTATCACAAAATTAATATTTAATCCTGAAATTCTAAAATAACACATGAAAATCATTCTTCATTAATTCAGAATTACACAATTTCTGACCGATTATGAAATGTTTCTCAAAACACTTTAAAATCATTTCAGAAATACATAAAACAATTATTTGCATAACTGATTAAAGAAAATTATAAGTATCGTTGAAGATAAGTCAACATTATTATTTTAGATCGTGAAAACGGCTTAATAAAACTTTCAAGACACTAGCCTTAAGTTCGTGTTTTCGCACTTTACAATGTACACTTTGACCGTAATGATGCAGTTTCATTTTGCGTAAGCAACACACCCTTTTCCCACGCTAGTCATTTTTGCGGGCTTAAATATAATGGCACTATAAACACTTAAGGTGGAACGAAAGTTCCATTATATTCATTTTATATTACGTCCCTAACATTTTGATTATACTAAACCTACAAATTATTGAAACTTATTAAATTAAAAATATTAAATGTTAACTTAAATAATCAATTTAGTTTTTCATTACTATTAGTTATGAATTTATTATCATTATTGGTTTACACCCCACACATTCATTTTTAATTCACGTCACTGCATCATGAACTTATGGCTCTATATATGCTAATTCACTATTCTAACGATATTGCAAATGAAGTTGGCGGCACTTACTAGTACAGCGCGCATTTCGAGAAAGATGTTTAACAAGTGAAAGAACGGTAGTGCGCGATGAACCGACGAGAGGGACGTTTTATACGAACTGTAAGATCCGGACGGTTTCTCAGGGCCCAGAGAGGCCAGAGGCCTTGGTTGCCGCCCTCTCGTCACTTCATACTTGCAAGGATTGCATCTATACCTTCACCACATTTGCGATCCTTTGTATTTATATACATGAAACTATTCGTCCGTGTGGTATTTGCTATTCATCTACAACCCACCACACCCTCGGTGCAACGATTACTGTGCACGGGCACAGTCGCTCCTTCCTCGTGGAAGCACGTGCTGAAATTTCTCAGACATGTAACATGTACATGATCGCTCTGCGCAAAAACACGTATATATTATTAGGCACCATATTAAAGAATTCACGAAATGACGCTACGTGCGAAACTACACCATGTACGTGATCCAAGTCATTATTATAGAACTTGCCATTAATTTGTCTAATTCTCTATGATTAAAAGGTTAACTGAAAAAGGTGTTGATACATTTAAAACCGTGCAGAAGATAAAAGAAAAATTTTAAAATAATTGAAATAAACCTATACAATTACTCACAGAGTAATTATAGCATTTGTAACAGGAAATGTTTAGAAACTGTCTTGCGTGTAAAAGGAGAACTTGCTTCTTCCGAATAAGTGCATGTGGTTAGCACTTTTTAAAATATTCAATTAAAGTAATCAAATTATGAAACAGTTATTGAATGTTATACATATAGATCTATTGATCATATTATGCACTCGGAGAGAGCTACCGTATGCGCTGCAAAACGTCATATCTAGTCAACATATTATTTGAAGACATCCAAAAGATTTTTTTCAGAATAAATATCTTACAATATCTTTGTTTTGTAATTACGTTCTATAATCTAAATCCCCGTAGAATAATGACAACAATTAATAAGTGTCTGTAAATTTCTTTGACTTTGATTGAATTTATTGTCCAAATTTTTATTGGGGTTATGCATTTCAAGACCACAATAATGTATTTTATCATATATAGATGAGCAGATTGCGAAAAAAAGGTTAAAAAATGAAAAAATGACCAAGGATATTATAGTCGATAATTTGCACTTGTCGGCTAATATTCGATCAATTGAGATTGAGTATAAACAAATAAATTACTTTGCGATCGTGAAAGTTAATATAATACGGCATTTGTAAAGTTGAACGTTAGTCCTGTTAAAACGTGCGTAAACTCTCTGAAATACTCATTTTTCAACAGAATGAATAAAAGAGATTCAAAAAGAATAAAAAATATGGGGGCCATTGCCTTTCATTTGAACGATAGAAAGAACATGACATGAGTAGATACAAAAAGATAAAAATAAACGGGTTGTCAACGAATACTTATATTAAACTTCCTGTCACTTTATTACAATAAAAATATTGGTCCTCTCCGTGCGTCAATAACCTCTTAAATTTTAGTAAACCGCTGATCAACCGATTTAAAGGTTATACTCTGTTGAGACATAAAATAATAACATATTTAGCGTCTCATCCGAAAAAATCAATAGCACATTTGCTCATTTTAATTACATTTAAATAATTTACTAAAGAATAAGTAACAGTCCATTCAATCTTATTAGCTGTGTTTTTTCATGTGTGTATTTAAGTACCTTGACTGTAGATCATCTGAGCAAAAATTGAGGCTAACATTCGGTGTCCCAGTGGTCCATTTCAACACGAAGACTTCTATTAAATTTTAGATTTCATATGCACATGTCCTTAAATTTAAGACCGTTTACAAATAGACGTTATTTTTTACGGTTTTATAAGGCCACCGGAGGGAAATGCCATGAAATTTCGATCAAGAAATCTAGATTGCTTTAGCATGCTTTTTTCGTTTTATCCATGAAACTGAATAAAAGAAATGCATACAACCTATTTTGTAGAGAATTTAATGCTCTATCTTTTTTGTTTTAAACATTTTTGAACAAAATTTGTATTTTTACAAAATAAATGCAAAAAACTACGAAGAAACGTAATTGGGACTAATGTTTTTTAGTTTTGGACGGATGCATCTGCGCCAGAATCTAATCAGATCTAAGTTATGCCAAGACACGTATTTAAATAAAATTATGTCGATACGCTTATCCGTACGTGAGATATCGCGAGAGAAAAACGGGACGTACTTACGTACAATTTTTTTATCGTCGATTTGGGCTCCTTAGGGTCTGAAAAGTCAACATTCGATGAAAAACTATAGGCTAAGGTCTGGGTCAAAGTAATATAAAATAAATAAAATATATAAAGAGTGACCGGATTGTATTTCGATTGACGATTCTTCACTTCTTGCTATACCAAAATGCCGATCAAATAAAAAAAGCTCGCGGAACGTTAAATTAAAGTAAAAACGACACCGATAAATCTCTCTCGAAGACACGCACAATGAAGATGGGCCACAACTCCTGTATTTGGACAAATTTGTACAACTTCGAAGATTTCTAGAAGGAGTCTGAAAGAGACCTGATTATTTCATCGAAATTACGGAAATTTTCGGTCCTTGCATCAGACGAATCGTCAATAAGGAATACAGTTCGACAATTCAGGTTAATCGCAGCATCGTTCAAAAAATTTAAAAATAAGGAATCTATCGCTTCCGCTTTACGAAATTCTCGAGTCTCTAAAAGAAAAGCATCAGAACAGAGCACACACTAACAGTTTTATTGATATTTTGTCTAGTAGAATTTCCAATACGATTTCCAATACTTCTATTGTCGAGATTGAATCAAAATTGCTAAAAAACGTTCCCATTATAAATCAACTAACCTCAGTAACCACGTAACCAACGATTCGATTTTTTTTTTATAAATCTTAGAAATCAACGGTAATCCTTAAGAAATCATAGTAATCACCATGGAAGTCAAAAGAAAATACTTCACGAATGCCGCAATCTACGTTGTTAGATTTCCAGATTTATTGAGTGAGAAGCCCGTCGGGTTCCACTGCAAACGGTACAGAACTTTACTCTCCATTTGACGACTCGTCAAGATTTGTAGAAGTAACTATGTAAATTTAATATTAACGTTGGTTACATAATATTGGTTTCATAATCTCCAAAAAGTGTTCTTTCTGTGTATAAGGGGATTTTTAATTTACCAGGTTAACCTTAGAGGGCTGCGGAAATTCAGTTCAAATCGAATACCGACTTTTGCCGAACTTAGCCCTATACTTGACCAATAGTCGATATATTTTCCCCGCTCTACACTTTAAGGCCAGTGTAATAAACTGTTTATTTTGGAATAGGTTAGTTTTTTATAAACTTAGAATGAAACAAATTATGAAATAAATCCTAAATTCGCCTTTGACATCGAAAATTTATATTTTAAGGTCCAGTGATCTTGAAAATCGCTCTTCATGGTCAAATTATAGCATTTCACGGTTTAATTTTTAGGTACATGTTTTTCGGCAAACAATACTTGTAAAATTGGTATATATAGGATCAACGCATAGATTGGCCTCGCTCTCTAAGGACTAACCTCCTATTCTTATCAGATTTTTTAATCAAACAAATTAAAACGGATATTGAAAATTAACATAACGCATCACTTCAGAAATTATAGTAATATTTGCCGAAGTTATTAAGCAGAATTTAGAGGACAGTCATATTATTAACACTAAGATACATTTATTTACAAAAATTGCAAAAGCATTTTCAATTCAGTGATAATTTGGGGTATATCGTACAGCTTTTGTAGATTTTGATATTAAGGTTTGTAAAATTTAAAACGAAACATACCAAATTTTACAAACGACAATAGCAAAATGCACAAAAGTTGGACGATAAAATCCCGGTTATCCCTTAATTGAAAATGTTTTTCCAATTGTCTTAAATAAAAATCTCTAAGTCTAAGTAAATTTAACCTATAACGTTGATTACACAAGTTTTAGTCAAAATCTGCAGAAGATTTTTCCGTATGCAGAATTTTATTACATACCTTACGAAAGTTGATACCAGAATTTCTATAGTTCATTCTCAGGAAATTTTTTCCGGATTATACACGACATAACAAGAACTTAATGCTAGAATGTGTTAAGTTTCAATAATATTTAATTCCTTTCAAATATCTCGTTTAAACAATCGATTAATTTTTCATAAACTTTCGTTAATAAAGAAAATACTACTTCTTTAATATTCTGCATCTAGGAATTTTATCGGTCACTGATTATGAATCTGATGTCGGTTTTTAATAGCATATTATGCTTCAAGGGAGGAAAGCGCGCGATTCCTGAGCGGGGGGTTTACTGTCCGAGTGACGCGAGAGCAGCACTCCTCCGAGGTGCGCGCGCTTGTCTCCCGTGTGGCATACGCTATTTTTCTTCCGACCCCATCCATTACTCCCGCTGGCGGCACTTTCCGTCCCTAGGAAGTAATGAGAACGAAGTGCGCATGCGCACTGGCTCCCGGGTGGAATCGGCAACTTTCGTCCCGCGTTCCAGGCATGGAATACGGACATTCCGACGCGGTCGGGAGAAAATACTCGTAATGGCGGATCCAATATGGGTTAATACGATCCAGTGAAGGCAATTAAGGCTATGTCATGCCCAACCAGCTTTGCTATTTTATATAAGTCTCAAGCACGTCAAGTGTCTGAGAAAAATGTAGAGTAAAGTCCCTGGTAGAAATAAAAACTTTTTTTGTACAATTTTTGTATAACATTCTTATTTACCATGTTAAAGGTATAGGGGAAATGGCCAGCCTAAGAAAAACTGGACAAATTTCTACCAGCGGCCACCAAACTCACTTTTTTTGTTTTTACCCCCACTTTTTTAAAAATTCTGACGTGTGATGAAATTTTGGAACCCGGGATCGTTTTCATCGTACAATATTAAATCGGAAACCATTCCGAATCTAAAAACAAAAAGCCACATTGACCTGTGTAATCTAATAATAGAAAGGGTTATTCATTTAATTGCCAAGAACTCGAAGGATATATTGCGTCAATGAAGCTCCTGATGCTGGTAATTAGTTAATTTGTGTATTTGTTTTCGTTGTAAAGACTATACCGAAATGAATTATAATTTTATGGAACCGCTTGTGTTTTTTCAGTGCGGCTAGAAAAGTACGCTAACGAGTGAAAATTTCAAAATGTGTTTCTCTACAGAGTTCTGTATGTTATATGTATATGTGATCGTAAAATATTCAAATTTAATTTGATGATATTTCACAGAATGATATTGTATAAGGGCTGATTTTCATTAGACAAGCATTCTCTACAATTTTTATCTTGTGATTAAACATGCAATTCACCATCAAAATCCTCAGCATGCGAAATAATTGTAACGTACTTCAATTAATAAAATGCATATAGTGGCCAAGAGGCTAATAAGCAGAGATCATAGAGAAACGAAATCTCCGTATTCGTTCGTTAAAGGTGAAGAGATATCGTTGCGAGTGCCATTTTGGCCTACGATACACAGTGAACTTCCTAAAGTCAACGATAATGCCATAAAAACTGGTTTAAAATGCTTATGACTATTGTCTGAAAAAGTATTGAATTTGGTCACCTCGGCAAAAAAATTACCCTGTAAATTTTCATCAAATTTCGACGTTTCGAACCCCTATCCCCCTGGGGTAGTCTTCGCCAGCCCCTCGGGCGCGGTAATCACCTACGGGCGCATAAGTTCTTTTACGCCCTTGATACAAAAATTTATAACTATTTCGATATATCTAAAATATATAAAAAATGTCTTATAGATATCTAAAAGATATCCGTCAGAGATTGTATGTATATATATATATATATACATATTGTATATATAAGATCATAATGATACAGACAGTAATTAGTAAAACATAGTAAACATGTAATATGCATCGCATAGTCTATTACAATACAAGTGCATGAAGTAAGCGTTTTGCAACTTTTATTTATTAATACTTCCGCTGGCCTGTCGTCGGGGTAGAAGTTTTGCAAATGCTCATTTTCAATTTTACATCGACTCGGGCCATCCATAGGTCATATTTGTAAATCATTTTCAATTTTCATACATATAAGATACACTATTATAGACATTTTGATTTTTGTCATGTATGGCATTCACTCATTTACTTTGAAGTTACAATATGATTCGTTCATCATAAATTCATTTGTTTTTAAATGTTCTCGCTACGGACAAACGAATCATGAAAATCAGTAATTGCATCAAGAAAACGACAAGGCACTCATTTAAAAATAGCTATATGAGTTGTACCATACGAAATATTTTACTAGATTTTAAGTAGTTCAAATAGTCTGGCAATTTTATTACGTGCGCTGTAGAGGTCCGTGAAAACTTACTCTTTAAATTTCTTAGTATCATATGTCGTTTTTTATTGAGTGAAAATTAAGCCACACTAATGAAAGAGTAAATTCTAACTTTAAGAGGGACAGTATAATATTATTAAAATCGATTGATTATATATAACCCCTTCTGCGCACTTTTATCTCACGATATTTTTTAAACAGTGTTAGTTAAAGCGTTAAGTTAGCTAAGTTACAGCTAAATGCTTACTTAGCCCAGAATTTATACTTAGCACATTGGTTATAAACATTTTAGGATAAAAGTGCGCGGAAGGTCCAATTCGTGTCTATGGTGCACACAATATGTTCGAGAGCCAACTCAGCTTGTGCATGAATCCTCTACTTCGCGCAGTATGTATAGTAACGTACTATTTTTCGTCTACCAACCGGTATTTCATTTAGTCAATGTTCGTAATTATAAATTATGGCCGTAGATTATTGTCATTGTTATATAATCACAAAAAATCTATAAAATAGAGCATGTGTTAAATGTCTATGAGTCTAAAGTGAGGACCATTTATAATTGTACAGTCCATATTCCTTAAATAATTTTAGTTGTGGTATTTTAGAAAAACATTAAAAGCTGCTAAATCTCTTTGATGCGAATTTTACAATTAAAAATTTCTTCATTGTAGACTTTAATTCGTTAATACTCTGCATTTGCACATAAAAGTACACAAATTCCATAAAAATGACCAGTCTAGTATGCATGATGCTCATTCTTGTCTACATGTTTTGCCCGGTAATTGTTAAAGATAATGGAATAGAAAGCTATATTGTTTCTGATATTGCTATTTTGTTCTTCATCCTTATGTAATGTTATTTTTACAAAATTTATTATTTTCTATTAATGTTCAATGAACTTCAGAAGCTTAACAAATTTTAATTTAATTGTATCAATTCAGATTTATCGGATTTTATTATTACGTCATGAACACTGATGTATTTTACATATATCATACAGAGGATTTTTTTTATCTTGAAACTTCTAAATACGATAAATGTTTTAGACAAATCACATTCATTTTTATACAAAGAACAGGAATATGTAATAAAGAATATGGATTCCCATTCAAGATTTTCATCTTGACCCAACCGCCCGTGGAGGTAGAACCGATTTTCATCAATGTATATGTTCTCCTCAGAATGATCAAATTTTGTTTTATAACACTTTTTCTTAAATATAGTGCCTATTTATCAGGATATTTGAAAGTTTCAAGTTAAAAAAATCACCCTGAATGTTGTGGAGACACGTTTTTATTTATTTTCATTCAATAATCCAGGCATTACTTATTATTTATGGTTAACATTGAATTACAGCTATCTTATTGTCATAAATTCGAATCATTGGAGAAAGAATGTAATTAATGCTATTTTATGTGCTCTAAATGATGGAATTTTTTGCGAAAAAGAATGATGAATATAAAGGTAAATAATGAGCATTGTTATGAAAAATTATCAATCATTTCATATTTTCTTTAATTTAAAATAATATTTGCAATACTCTAGGTACAAATAATTCAATTTTATCTTGAAAACAGACGCTTAAAAGTTAGAAAACTTTTAAATACGCTCAGAATAAGTTTTGTATCCACGGTATAATAAGTGATCCGATGTACTGTAAAATTAATTTTACAAAGGTATAATGGAATTTTCAATCAGCCTTCTATTCTTGTATTCCAGTAGATTCCAATTTGTATTTACACTCTGAAAGTTGTAATCCCCAATCAAGAATCTGCGATGTCACTGGATTACAATGCCAATTCATTTCATATTCCGCGCTGTTTATTAATTTTTCGAGTATTATTCATATGTAACAACATAAAACTATATAGCGATTGTTTTCTAGTATTTGTCGATAACTTTTTATTGAGGTAGAGAACGATAATATCGTGCGCCGGTAAAAGTGAAAGTCAAGTTAAGAACAGTTTCTAAGTTTCACTGAAGATGTCGCATACTCTCGGTAAGCTCGAACATTTGTAGATATATAGATAAAACAGTTTTTTTTACATTTCTACTCAGGTTAACATGCTGTCCTGTTTTTTTAAATTTTGTACGAGTGATCAAAGTTGGTAATATGATACCCAATTACCCAATCAAGGGGACATTCTATGCTCTAATGCAATGTTTTCTATATAGAATATTCTTTATAGGAAACAAAAAGGAAAAAAAGTTATTCCATTACAGTTTTTAATTATTGTGCAGAATATCTTATTACAGAATAAAATACCTAATATTGTTTTAATTATAAGAGATTAAAATTAATTTGAGAAAATTTAAACTAAAAACTAGATGCCTTCGACCCGGGTGCCTACAATTTAGGCTAAATTCGTATTGCAGTTCCCTGACGAAAGGCTGATGCTTCCGGAAATATTCCCATTTTAAGACTGCCAGGAAAGAAGGCGGCAGAGAATAGTTCTAGCATCGTTAGGTTCGAGTAGTATCTATACATATATTGTGACAATATCTTGTTCCTTAAATAGGGTGAATATGCCAATGAATGGACGGTTAAGCATTTTTCACACTTTGATCGATTGTAACTTTTAAATTCTTTTATGAAAATTTAATTATGATACCACCATTAGAATCGTTAGACTCTGCTCTTTATGACCGTGTAGTTTAACCTTTGATTTTATTTAATTATTAACCTCGTCTTCATACGTTTGAAAAAAATCCGCTAAACCCCAATGAATAGACGGGTTAAATCAAATGGGACGTTTTCAGTACCAGTTTTGGATGGCTTTAAAACTTTGCTTTGATTTTACAAAATAATAAACACTGGAAGATCAATAGTAATGTAAATATTGTTTTGAATGTTCAAAGAACATAAAAATATGTATTTTGTTGCATGTTCTGCATCATACATTCATAAGAAATAGAAATATGTAGAAAATCGTCCATTCATTGGCATATTCACCCTATATTAAAATTGAAAATGAGCATTTTCAAAACTTCGACCCCGACCGCAGGTCAGCCGAAGCACTGATAAAATGAGCACGTCTTGTTCACACTGATGCTTTAAAAAACGCGGTTTAGTCGAGTTTTGGCAGGTCGGGTTGCAGGAAATAAATTTTTTTATATGTGGGATACTGCGGTTTCCGTTTTTTACGGCATTATCGTTGATTTTACGAAGAAATGAATACAACTTTTTTTGTAGAGAATTCGATGTTCTATATTTTTTGTTTGAAACATTTTTTTGTACGATTTGTATTTTTTGTTAAAAAACGGAAAAAACGTGTTTTTGAGCGTTTTTTGTTAAACCTCCCCATAATCTAGTATGCATTGTCTCCAAAAACTAATCAGATCTAAGTTTGGCCAAGAGAAACCCAAATCCGTTTGTATTTTTTAAATTCGTCCTGCCATTCGCGAGATATCGCGTATACAAAATTTTGCCCACGGACGGACGGACGGACGTACAACCTAACGGACACCAATTTTTTTATTGTTGCTTTGGGTTCCTTAGGGCCTGAAACGTCGACATTTGATGAAAAACTATAGGGAAATTTTTTGGTGGAAACTGACCAAATTCAATATTTCGCCAGACCTATGGTCTGGGTCGAAGTAATAAATATTTTTTGAGAATTTATGTGTTTTCACGAGCACTGCGACCAAATGATTTAATTTATAATATAAGTCAATATGTTTTCGTTTTCTTGATCAAACTTGATTATTTTGCGCTTTAAATCTTATTTTTTCGAAAATGAGTTTGGAGTTAATAAATTGTAATTGATGCATTTTAAATCATATTGATTAATATTTTTAAATTGTTTTTTACAGACTTTACAAACTTTATGCAGCTTTTGACGGATAACGTTCGTTTAAATGCTCTCAATTAGTTATTTTTTACACTTTTTTTCTTTAATTATAGAAATAAAAAATTTAGTTTGACATCGATTCTGATATTTCATAACGCTCTCTTAATATTTATTAATTAATAATATAATCAGGGATATTAGAAAACAAAGAAAAAATATAGTGTTCCTGTCGGTTTGTTACAAATAAATAAAAAAATTAAAATTACAATAATGTTTAATGCACTTAAAAATTGGGTGCAAGCTGTTCTTCTGCAGATTATGATTCTGGAAATTTAAGAATATATCAGTGTATGTACATGTTGGTAATATTTATTAAATCGCAGATTTATAAATCATCGAGTTCAAATTGAAAAAGTATACAGTGAACTAATAATACACAGAAAGAAATAAAAAAATTATATATATGTAGAATATAAACAGAGAAAATTCGCAAAAAATGATACAATAGAAAACCCTACGAACTAATTTTTATGAAATGCACATATTTTGTCGGTAATATTTCGAAAATAACTAATCTTGAAAAATTAATTTTTGTATTAAATTTCTTGAACATCTTGTACTATATAGTAACTATATATACAGAATAATTTTTTGTTTAATCAGTTTCTCATGGAAATAAATGCAATAAAAGTATTTCCAATAATATTTACGTTTGTGAACCTCATAAATTATAAATTATCGTTAACAAAATACTTTGATACATTATTAGGTATTTGTAATTCATGATTATGCTAAGAAATCAGTTTATTCAATTTTAAAAGATATTAATGTGTGTTACATCGGGTCGTAACAATAGTATTTTGAGAATAGTCCACAGTCAACATTAGTCACCTGTACGTTGGCATTATCTATTATCGCACATTAATATACAATTTTGCATTAATAATCTATTTAATTAATAAAATAGATAATATATTCCGATGCTTGTGAAAACTCATGGAATTATATCCTCGTTGTCGTGAAATGGTAGCGCTAAGAATAAATTAATCGTGAAAGTGAAAAGTGAAAAAAATCGAAAAAATCGTGAATAAAAATGCAGCTCGCTTTTCGAATGGTTGACATGTTATTAGGTGTGCAACTAATTATATTACAATTATATTACACAATAAGTTGCACATTAAGGTTCCGTCAAATCATGGGGACCTGACAAAATCAGTGTCGATTGTGACATTTCAAAAACGATTAAGTTTTCTGTTAATAGATTCTATTCTGGCTTCAAAGCAAGTAAGAAGTAAAATAGAAATTTTAATTCGTAAATTGTTGTAAAAATTAACTAGCCATAGTAAACTTCTTTCTACAACTATAGTATTAATTCTCTCATGTACCGTAGAATGTTTACGGAGAATGGAAGTGCCCAAAAATGTAATATATATAAATTAGGACCAATTTACGTGAACATGAAAATTTACTGGACGATCCTTGTCAATGAATACACCTATATAACTTATAGAATGCACATTGCATTTTTGGTTGAGGGAACGGGTTTCTCTATACTTATCCTGCAAAAGAACTGCAAGTCTTTCGAAACTGGTCCGTGATGAAGTAATAACTGTTGATGCCAAGATGTAAAAAAGAAAACAAGTTGTGCACGTGTACTGCATGGGTATTCTAGTATCTTCTTGATTTCTTCTTTAGGGTATTTAAAGGGCAATGCCGCACTAGACATTAAATAACTTTTTTATTGCACAAATAGTCAGTAGAATTATTAAAATATACGAAAAACCATCACTAAATGGTGTAAATCGCAGATGGAGTATTAAGCACATCATACAACTTATTCCTCACTTAAATTTCTGTATTTTGTCACTCTTTTACTCCACTTTTTTAATAAGGATATTCCGAAACGTCTCTTCTTAATTCGTATCCATTTAATTCACGTGCAGAATTATTTACCTATTTTCATGTCTAATCTTCTAATCTTTTAGTCATGTATTACTATTTTTGACACTCATTCTTGAGGCACATTGCGAAGCGGTCGGACCGCAATCAGCGCATTCGTAGAAAAAACGTTTGCGCACTTCTATCAAAACCTACTATTAGACCCACAGCCTAATTTAGGTCAAATATAATACATTTTGACTTCTTCTTATTTTTATTACAAAAGTAACAAGAATTTTACATTCGCATGAAATTTGCAACTTGCGCATTATAATTGCAAAAGTGAATCCTGACGACTTTTGCAAAGCACGCGGCTTTTGATTTTATACGCGAAGAATTCTTGAACAAATGTTGAGCTCTATGATGAGATATTATTACATGCCCTCACATTACAAATGATTCTATATATTCCATGCCCATGGATGTAAGCCATTTAATTCGTCCTTTCAATTATTATTTAGCGGTTCTATTTTTTTTCGAATATACAACATAAAAGTTAATGACGACAATTTTCTAATAAAATCGAAAGGAGAAACGGCTATGTTTTCAGTGGGTTACTTGATATATAACATGACATACGGTATCCAGTTATCATTGATTGGAATGACAGAAGTATGCTCTAATGGTCTGTTGTTTGAATCGGACTGAAATAATTACGGATTCTTTCACATAGAACTGTTGAAGCTATCGGATCTTTTGATTCTCACATTAATCACGAATTGTTCTATTCGTTATGTCAAAATGCAAAGCAATTCTACACAAACGCTCAACATTCAACCTGACTTTCTTTCCTTTTATTAGGTTCTATTCATTTAAAGTTTTAATCAATTATATTATAATTATATTATAAATATAGTATATGTGTGAAGTTAATTGAATATTCAACGTATCTTTAAAAGCCCAGAAAAGTGGGTATTGAATTACAGAACCATAACTTAAATTTATTAATATTATTTTTAAATCCAATGGAATTATCAACATTTTTATTCATTTTATCGAAGAATTCATTAGCCAAATAAATGCTGTAGCGGAAGTTCGCTCCGTATTACATGCTTGCATACTTGACGATATCTATTTTTAAGTAAAAGTAAAGTGAAATTATTGATTAGTATTTATAGCCGTCGTTTTTCAGTTTATTGCACCTTAAGTATTCATTTATTTTATATCATTATATATAATACTATTTATATAATTATTTTTAAAAAAATGGTGCAATCTCTTTAAATGTGTAGGCCTCCGCGTTCCGCTGATGTTCAATAATACTAAATAGTTCTGCATTTATTTTAGTAGAATTTTAACAATAGAATTTAAATCAGCAGAAATATATCAACATGCACATTTGAAATTTGTCTTACTGATCTATGTGAAGTCGTAAATCATTATTTTTTTAGAAAGATTATGGAATATTCGAAAACTGAAAATTTTTGCTAAATAATACGTTATACCATGTCAAATAATTTTTTATATTTTAAAATGGTTGTCACTGTTTAAAGCGTTACGAGTATGCAATAATACAGCTATAATTTTATTTGTAAATTTAAACGATTTTAATAAACTCAATAAAACTAGAAAGTGATACGTTTCACGCGAGATTTAGCAAAATACATTAATAGATTACTATAATGAGTATTTCACGTTGTAGAAGGAATTGCAAAATAACAGAATTAGTTTAAGCAGACATGATAAGTCTAAATGTATAATTAACAAGACTACTTTTTATTCTTAGCATTTCGTGAACAATTTTCCAGCTTTTTGGTTAGTGAGCTCTGAAATTAAAAAAATAATTAATTGCGAACTACATTTTGGGAACCAGCATATTGCATTTATTGTGCGGCTCCCCTTACAATTTTTGAACTCAAAAACCCTTTGCTATGTGGAAAGGGGTTACGTTGCATAATACTGGATTCATATAAGAATTTTAGATTGCAATTTTGAAAGTTTAACGTTTTTAGAACTGTTTAAGGAGGTTCTAAAGTGCACGTCAGATAAAGTAGGAATTTTTACTAAAAACTGTAAATAAAAAAAAAGACTGAATCGATTTTTCAAAATTTGGGCTCTGTAAGGGCAATTTTAATTACTATAGACGGTATCCTAGAAAATGCCTAGGAAATTAATTGAGAATAGAATTTTCGGAACTAAATAAAAATCACTTACTTCCTAAAATTCTTGCTCATTTCACAATTAATACCTTTAATTTTCTCGGAAACTGTTTGTAGTGCTTAGAATTGCCCTTACAATCCCGAATTTTAGAAATGTAATTCAATCATCTTTGATTTACGTTTTTCAGTGAAATTTCCTATCTTAAACAATGTTTTTATGAAACATAAAAAAATACGTGTATCTTTATTTTGCTCGGAGAATAAGATATTTTAAGGATAACTAATTCTACAACTTGAAGTTAGTTGGCCTGTATCATTTGAAATGGATTCCGCTAATTATTGAATCGATTTTAAAAATTCGGGCTGTGTAAGGGTGATTCTAATTCTTATGGAAAATACCAAAGAAATTAATGCAGAGCTGACAGAAAATCTTCGGAAATAAGTGATTTTTACTTGTTTTAGAAAATTCTCGGTCACTTCTCTGTGAATGTCTTTGGCATTTTCTACGAAGCCGTCTATAGTAATTACAATTACCTTTATAGAGCCCGAAATTACAAAATTTGATTGTCATCTTTAATTTACGGTTTTTAGTGAAATTACGTACCTTTACAGATGGAACACTTTAGAATGCTCTTAAGCATTGACTTTTGATAAATTCCATGGATAGAATACCATGTAACCGAGTTTTTTCTTTGCAAATAATGTGAAAAAACTGAATAAAAATTAATTGATATTATAACGACATTTAGGACTTGGTTAATGGGTTAATGAGTTAAAAAGTACATTGGGGTCAGTACTTCTCTTCTGTGGTTCATGGTTTTTGATTATTTAAAAGGGCCGAATGAAAAAATCAGGGTCTTTCAAGGATTAAGGATTATAATACAGATGCTTTGAAACTGTAGTGAAAACTGTAGTATTGTATTATAAGATAGAGCATCATAAAATCACATCGTCATTAGTTTAAATCATTACTGATATTTCGTACTGAATAATTAAATCGGTACATAATACTTTTATAAATCTTTTACTATTATTGTCTTGCTATAATAAATAGTAAAATCTTAGTCTTATAATTTAATAAATAGTTTTTATTCATGAGTATAAGATAATCCGGTTTAAATATATCTACAGAATAGCAAGTATAAATTCCCTTTTATTTTCTAAAACTTCTAGTTTGAGAAGTTTTCAAGCAACTTGGCGAGCACGTGGTATCCAGTTATCAGAGATTTTATTTTTGATTCGATTTGCTTTCTATCTTGTTTCTTCAACAGGCAATAATTTCCTTTTTTTATATATTTTATCTGTTTATTTTTGAAATCTAGTATTCAAATCCGATAATGGTGTGTATTTTTATCAGTTCCTTTATTTATACGCTGAAACATTCTAGGCGCAGCATTTTATCGATTTGATGTTGATGTACCTACTTAAATTCATGGTCTTGTGTAACATAACTGTTCGATACCCAACGCTGCACATAAATAAAGTCCCACTATTGGGAGGGTCTTAAAAATCCATGTACAAGTATTTATGCATAGAGATCCAGGTGTCAAGTTACAAAAATAATGAGGCAATGAGTATAGTACGAGTATAACAATTTATCAGTTCTGCACGATAGTTTAAATTTATTGGATGTTTCGATCGGAAAGTATACAATGGTTAAATGTAGTTCATTATTATTTGTAATTAATTGTTGAGTTATGGATTACCATGTATTTAACTTTCCGGGTTCATTTATTGATATTGTACAATACTGGTTATTGTAATTAATTAATTCTATCCGTATTATATTTATAAGAATTCCGTGTTTATAATTGCACTTCTAATATCGGTTTTATAATCTCAAATAAAATTAGCCCTATTTGAAACATGGCCCCAGCTGGGATCCGACCTGGTTAACCCGACTAAAAATCCGAATAAAACTAGTTTAACCTGGGAAGTTGTTGATCATAGTCCGGTCAGCATCTTAAATCAGATTGGGCTGTAGTCACTTAGTCAGGCATGCATGACAAGCCCGGTTTGGACCAAACCCAACCAGGATAACCCGGCCGGATTCCGGTCTGAGCCCATTTGAAAATTCTACTTCAGATCTTATGTTTTGCATTTTATTTACATTATTTAATTTTTTTTACTCTTTTAATTGTTATTATATTTTACTTTCTTTTCTTGTTCCGCTGATTTAATTTATTTACTGGTTGCAGTCTTCTTTTAAATATACTTTGTGAATATACAATCCCATTTTTCACGTGATAAGAAATAAAACAATTTTTAAACGAAAGACAAAAATTCTAGAGAGGTTGGTCAAACGTTCTTTCATTAGAATTAAGGATACTGACGAAAACTGAAATAACCCGGGAAATTCCAAAATAACCTACTTTATTAACGATAGACAAATGGTGACTGACAAAACAAAAATGGAAAGAATATGTGTCAACGGGGTGGCCTATTTGAGACAAGGAAAAACGGAATTTACAAATTTTTGCCTGCATCTAATCTACAACATTTTTAACATATATAACATATTTTAGACATTCTGAAGATTTTCTGTAGATACTCTGCAGTCCATTTAAGAGACTACATTAACTTTTGAAACTGTACCAAAGGTGTTGATTGCACTGTTGCAAAATAAACGCAAACTTATAAAATTATATTATCCAATGCAGATCACATATTTTTAGTAAACATATTATCTTTGAATATTCAATTGGATATATATTTTGAAATCCTTATATTTTTATTGTAAAAATGTATGAATGACGTATTGTATGCACGTTATTTTATTAAATAATTATTGTTTTCTAGCATTTCAGATTTTGAGTTTCATATGATTGTTGCATGGTTGAATGGTTTTGACTAAGCATGTCATTTTTTGAAAGCATTATCGTAATCAGCACCCTATACGTACACCGTAGTACACAGTTCTAATGTCGTGAAAATGACAGTTTGCGATGACTACTGCCTAAGCTGTATAGAAGGGACTGCGTTACCCTTATAGTTTATTCAGGAGGAAATCAAACAATATTAATCTATATCTACTGAGAACATACGGGAATTATAATAATATAAGTGCGTTTATACTTGCAATTATTTCACAAATAGATTTTTTATTTTTCCTTAAATCAATAACTTTATAGAAAAATCGGATACGAAGGTTATTATGATCTGAAGATTTAGCGTCCACTGATCCTAAACTTCATAACCTGCAGGCGGCAAAATTGAATGACAAAATGGCGTCATCCAATATGGGGGCTTATAGACGAAACTTTGATGCTATTTTCAATTTTTACAGAGGTTTTGAGGTCGCGTATTACGAATCTGATGTAAAAATTCCGAAATTCCGAATTCCTGTCCGTAGGCGTTGAATCTTTCCAAAATTCATCAACTTTTATACAAATTTGCATGTAGGGCTTTTTTCGAGACGTGCGTCGTCGATGCTATTAATATACAAAACCGCAACGATTCACGCGGAAACTAGAAGATTTTATCACTCGCCGTTAGGTGCGACCGCGACTTTCAGCGCTCTTTTTTCTCCTTCTAAAAGTGGCTTTTAATTTTTACTTAGTAAGTCGGGTTAATAATAATATTACCCCGACTCCCATATATGGCTTTGTGAAATAGATGTATTTATTTTTATTTATAAAGCATTTACATCAGGCTTTTATTATACCTCGTTGAAGCCTGTACAAATTTGCTTGTTCATAAAAAATAATAACAAATTCTGCACAGCAAGGCGGAAAAAGCTGTTTAGAATCACTGAAAATATTGAAGTTTGAAAGCGAGAAAATGGAAATGAAATGAAGCAACGGAGCAAACAGAAAGCAAAAAAATGGAAATATGGAAATTAATATAAAAGATGAGATATTTTGTTCAGTTTCGATTAGATTCGTGATAGACGTCTCTAGAAACTGTTGGGCAAATCGAAAATGGCATCGTATTTTCACTTCGTATTGACTTCCGCATACAAAGTAGTTGGTAAAAAAATGTTTGGAAAAATCCGCCTTTTCCTGAAATAATTGCAAGTATATTCTTCTGATCGTATTGGTTAATAATGTTGAGGACAGTTTAGATTTTCTTTTACATTGATAACTTATAAGAAAAGAGACACAAGAAAATCGTCCGGTTGGAACTTTGTGGGTTAAGCTAGGATTAAGTTATTAGAGTTACATTAAAATATCAGTTACGTTTGCCGCCGGATTAAGTATTGTATGCAATAATTAGTATTATATTTTTCGCCGTATTGCAGGTACTGCATAATGTTGAGAACTACATTTGAAGAAATAATAGTCTCGAAAATTCGCCCAGCCAATTATAGTCGAAGTCTCAGAAAGAAATATCAAACATAAATTTATTTTTTCCCTCTTGTTATTTATACCTAGAAATCGTCGTGAACGCAATCTTCCTGCATAAGTTACTTTGAAAGTCCGAGTCTTGAAGTCGAAAAATTGAAGTCACAGCTCATCTTAAACCTGCTGATGTTGAAACGGTAATTTCAACTCCCATTATTTCATTATCGAACTGTAACTAATAATGAATATTATTTTGTTGCAGCAGACGGTCATAACAAAATTAAGAATAATTACAATTATCAATTTTGTGAGAAATTTGCCCTGGAATTTATTTTAAGTACTATTTCGAAGTATCATCTTATCCAGTATCGACAATATTGGTCATTTGAGAAACTGACGATTGTGTAATATATTCATAAAATCTTGGAAATGTTATTTCATCATTTATCCACTTGCATTTCGTATTTTCCCATAACTATTCGCTTATTTCTATTGCAAAGGAAGACCATGAAAACATTTGCCACAGCAAATCAGAGCTGAATGAATTCTAACAAAGTAATATATCTAAACAATGTCATAGATGTCGAAAACTATAATTAGTAAACAACGAAACTAAATCCTTCGTTACAAAAAAACATCAAATTATTTCAGGTGAGAGATAAATCGAAAAAGGACAGTTATGCAATAAAAAGCAGTGTCGGTGAATTCAAAGGAAAACAAATAATTGTTGTTCTTTATCAGTGTGCAGTGTATTTGGGACAAGAATTTAAGAATACGTACGAGAGACTTCTGTTTAAAATCAACCATTTTTCTATGAAAAGAAATAAAATTAGACTTTAACTTAACGAATTTTGTACGCATTTTTAGAATACAACTTATTAAGGCTACTTAAATTTAATAAAAGAATAATGAAATATAACAATTTAATAAAACAGTATCTAAGAATTTGAAAATCGACATTACAAAACGATATTATGCAGAGATAAAGTAGAAGATACACTTAATTTACCAGGGATCTCTAGATAGTATAAAATAATCGACGCCTAATTCTAATTGAATTGATTCAGCCTTATACTATCGCACGCAAAAACTCAAATTTTTATTTTAAAAATTTATCTCAGGATATAATTGGTATCTATTGTTATTATGCATATTTTTAATACATCATTATATAATTTTGTTGATTTACAAGTTGCAATTTCTTGATTTTCTTATTTGTAACTGGGGATTATTCGTTATCTCGTTCGGAGATTCCCATCACTTTCTATCGTTTCTCTCTATTCTGCCATTTCAAATACGACTATGATGATTTTCATATGTCTAGGACTTTCGCAAGATTGCAATCTACCTATTAATACTTTACAATGTGATATTGTTTTTCAACATTTATCCGCATTTTTCATTATTTTCCATCACTTTAGAAACATATACATAACGTCAATTCATTGTATGATTTTTCAGGAAGTAGTTGTACTTTTCTCACTTATAGAAGATAATGATTCATATGTCATTTCATGTAGTATTTTCTATTATGCAATGAATATTTTATCATAAGTAATAAATGTCGACTGGGAAATAAATGTATTAAATAAATGTAAGAATTATGTATATTCGAATATGTGTTATATGAAGCACAGGAAATTATAATTAATAGATTTTAAACTTTAATATATATTATATAAAAATTCATGTAATGATTTTAGAAAATAATTACCTTAATCATAATATTCTGTAATAATTCGTAAAACGTGTTCTATTAATATACTCCTTAAATCTGTAGCAAGCTATGTTGTGCCACGTAAAAGTATTAAATATATGTTATCTGTACTGTGTGGCTATTAGAATATCAATTTTTTATGATAAGTATATGTTGTAGTTTAATAAATAAAGAAAGTAAACGTTACAAATTTTTTGCTGATTGGTTTTTGATTATTTCTTAATAGTCTAAAAAGTTGTATCTTTTTGAGACTTTGTAGGAGTTGCATATTATTTATAACCACGTATTTCGATACCAAACCTATGCAGAAATTTAAAAACGTATGCCATTAAAAGAATATATTTTAGAAAATTTATGTTTCATAGATTGAAGCAGAAACCAGCAATATACATTGATATTTAATATGGGAAATTACTTAATATTAATGGGGTATTAATTAATGCTCATGTCTCACATGGCCACTTCGGAAATCCCAAAATCTGGCACATATGGAAAGAAGAATTAATTTACCTTCAAACATTTCTGAACATAATTAATTTAACACTTCTTCAGACAGTATGAAAGTAATTGCAAGTTATTATTACCATCTATGGTCGAGTAACCAACAACGAACACTCACGAGAATCATATTGAGACGTTCTACGATGCTATTCATAAATCAAGTTCTCTCTAGTTTAGAATAATTATATCTTGAATATTCAAATCTCACTAAACGTATGAAGAGGAATGTGTGTCATAAGAAGTGATTATATGTAATTTTTATAAAAATTGTTTATACCCGACGACATGTACGCAGCAACATTTAATTCATTTAAAAGATAAGATCATAATTATAATTTTTGCGCCAAATAAAAAATCGTACATCGATAAACGACTACAATTATTAATGGGATTTCATTGTTTCATATGACAAATCAATTAATTGCAGTGGTCCATTTATTTATGACCAACTTAGATATTTCAAAAGTATTTTATATTTCATTGTATGCATTGTAAGCAGTTAGAAAGGAGAATAATAGATATATTATTTAAAAAATAAATGAAAAATAAAATAATACGTAGATTTGTACAGACAAACATTATTTTTAAGATAAAGGCAAAACAGCTATAAAATCACATCAAAATACTAATAAAACCAAGTAGTTAAGTGTATCGGTTATTGAAATTTGTGTCCAATATATTTTCTGATATTATTATTTATTACTTATAAGAAAAAATTACTTTCTTCTAGTACATATACTCATGCAATTTATTAAATGATTGTGTGAGTATTACTCACTTTACTTCATCAAACGAAATATCTCCCAAAACTGGAGTCTAATATATGAACATAAACTTCCAATCTATGTTTTCGAGATAAAATATAAATTTGTATCTACACCAATTATGTTAAAAATGTATAATTTATATTATAGAAATGTCAACCCTAGCAGAAAATATCGGTGCTGGCTTGCGGCTCATTTATTTTCTACTAAGGAACATTCTCAAATATAAATGAGATCAAAGTATCACTCCTTTTTCTATAATCTATCAAGATAGCATGTTTTACAGTCCCATATCGCAATTACTTATTTTCCGGGTCCAGATCCATGTATGTTTGATATTTTTTTATTTAGTTTTGTACTAAAAAAAATATATGTAGAATTATTGAGCAGTAACGTTCGGTTTATTCTGAATAGTTAAGTAGCCAGGAGTTAGTTGTAAAACGCAAAAAAATTGGAAGACTTTCTGTACATGTATAATTAGCCAAAGACACGATTGTGACAAAAAGTACAGTGCATATAACGTGTTCAATTGCCAATTCACACTCGTTCAATTACCACTTTCACCTTACTTACATTGGTCTTTTACTAAGTATGAATTGTCAAGTTTCCAGTCGTGACACATAATGTAGGATAAATGCATAATTTTTTGTAGCAAATGTGATAATTAAAAAGTGAAAATAAGTCTATTTCATGGCCACAAACTACTTCCTTGTAAAATTATTTACATTTTATATTTCCGCATAATGATGATACATAGTAAATCATACCCTTGACAATGAAATGATAGTTTATCAAGTTGCACTGTAAAAATGATTCCAAAAAACTGTCAGCACATATACATTAATTCTTCTCAATGTATATATATAGTATACAGATATATACCATTCGCAAAATGAATGTACTGTACATTAAATGTACATTCAATTACGTGACATCTTTAAGAGCGCGGGTAATAAGACGATGGATTCATGACGGTAGATAATTCTGACGATCACTAATACTTGTCGTCTTGACGATCTTTTTTAAACATCATTCATACTTCGAATGCACAATTATATATTATTACTGTAAATTCTGTTAAAATCTACATTTGTAATTAACAAATAATAATAAGTAATTGATGAATTTGTCGGTAATCCGAACCAAATAGTGTCTGAGTTTTTCAAATTTCGCGCGACAAATATTTTGCCAGCCAATCAACTTTGAAACTCATTTTAGATGGAATGTGACACGAAATTTAAATTAAATTAAAGAATCTCAAGAATGATTCTTTAAAAATGTGAAATTAAGATGATAATTAATAGAAAATTCAGAAAAAATGAAATGAAGAAAAACACTTGAAAAAAATGGGGTATGGAAGCACATTCGCAGCCGGTGGGGACGAACCCACGACCTTTCGATTTCGCGTCGAATGCTCTACCATCTGAGCTACGGCAACTCCGTGCATTCCAAATAATAATGTTATTCGTTAATAACAACCTTAACGTCTGTAAGCCTTCACGCACTTGGCTAAAGTAGTGTTTTACATAAGTGTCCGCTAAATATTGACTCGTTATATTTTAATGAAATTTGCTTTTACCGACGCCGAATTTTGGTTAAAAAGCATAAATATTACAGCGTAAATTCTTAATGAATTACAAAACACGTAGCTATTTGGATATTTGCAACTTCCGATGACAATGTAACAGGTAATCCACGATTTTTAAATCAGATCTGCAGATGAAATAACTTCAATTCAGAAATATAAATATATGATATCAATATTATAAACATGTCCGCATCTGTGTATATATGATTTGGTAATTGCATATTTTAAGATGTTTTGTTCCGCTCTACGCGTAGTAGGTATAATCGTATAATTACTATTTCATAATGAGGTATAATTAAGTTGTTACTTCCTGATTAAATATAATCTCCAACAATTTGTTTATTGCAAATACCTACTATTATATTTAATTGCTCAGTCGATTTGCTCGAAGAATTTCATTGCCATGGTAATTCGTGCAAGAAATACATTGCATATTCTGCGACTACGTAGTATTCCGAATGCGCCTATTTTAGCATCTATGCTTCGATAGTTGTGAGATGGTTACACAATAGCAGTAAGCATCGTATATTTCAAAAATTTGTCTATTGCCAGTGTAAAATTCATAACGTGGGTGCGGGCGTAATTATGCTTTCACTGTTTTATTACATTTTAAAGGAATCATGCGTTCTTTTGTTATATATTTTCTATACAAGTAATTTATTCATTTATTCGTTGAATCCAGGAATAGCTTGTAGTTTATAGGTTTTTAAATAAATTCCGGACTAATTTACATACCTTTATGACTTCCAGTCAGATTTTGTAATCTAGAGATTTTAGGAAAGTATTTATACAGATTTGAAGGTGGCGGAATGTTGTATTCGCCTATATAAAGATTAAAAATAATACATTCTTAGATTGAATGTTCAACTAAATGTAAACTGATTCCTGACGATATAGAAATATTATAGAAATAAAACTTATCATGGCATGCAAAATATAAGGATTTCAGTGAATTTTGTTGATCGTTAGATGAAGTACGAAAAATTGCGTAAAAACATTAATTTTTATTATTTCATCATTCAGTTTATTCACTAAAAATAACCCTTAAAATTGTATGTATGTATCTTTTAACATTTTTAAAATAGAGGGGGAATTGATATCCTGAATAAAAACGGCGAACTCAGGTGTCTAATAACCATTTCAAATATCATTGTAACGCAAAATTATAGTATAGGATAATGTCGTTAAATAAATATATACAAATATCATATTGGATAATAATAACGTGGAGTGTTGATTTTGATAATGTGATATGTAGTAAATTATGAACGCATCTTAGAGAATTATTCAATGGCACAATTTAAATATGACTTTTCTTCGATTATACTAGCAGTTGGGATTATAATTGCTTAATATTGACGATATTGATATTGGCAGTGACTAATACTTGACCACTGTATTATAACAGAATCCGCTACTATATCATGCGCTAATGTTTGCAATTGTCTTGAATGGTCTATTTTTATTGACAACAATAATGCTAATGTTCTGCAAATGAAAGACTTCTTTAACCAAGTGAAGAACAAAGAGGCGTAGGTGAAGCCAACGTCAAAATAGACAAAATTTGTCATTTTCGACTAAATAATTGTCCTTGAAACAAATACATTTTTCTGAAAATAAGTCGAACATTGCGGAAATATAACCCATAGAGTGCATTTAAAGTACATTGACTTTAAGTTACGAATAAGACAAAAAAGATCAAATATAGACTACAAAAAATTTATTTTTAGTTCAATAAACTTAGAAGTCGATATTACTTTTAAGAGAATTTGACACAACGCAACAGGTACTTCCGTAATGTACTTCAGATTAAACTCGCAAGGCGAATTTAACATAGGAAATTACGTTTAGAGAGTAATAAAGATGTAGTGTATTATTTAGTGATATATTCTAGCGTCAAAGTGTTTAACATATACAAACCATAACGTTTCACATAAGGTTGAATACTTTACTATTGGGATGAAAGTTAGAATTTTACTTAATTTCATGTTCACCTTTGCAGCATATAATCTCCAAAATCCGTAAATTATTATTTCATTTAATCTTTATTACGGCTGTTCTATATTTTTTTTTTAAATTTACATAAAAAGTATACATTACCTTTTATAATTTGAATTCGAAAAAACATTACTTCTGGGTGATTTACTCCGTAAAATAATATTAACAATTTTTAATAATAAATTTTCTATTATTCTGTTTGTTATTAAGTTGCTGATTTCATGAATAGTTAATTTTTAACGCAATAGTATCAATTTCTGATCACAAAATTGTCTGTTCCCGGTAAATTTAACGCTACATCATTAGAAATTTCATCATTAATAAACTCCCAAACAACAACCAACATCCAACATATAATAACGTTAAGTAAGGTTGTTACATGGTTGACGACCTTACGTTAATCTTACTTAATCTTGCCGTAAGGTTATGTGCTGTTCTGGTGACATCATTTGAATATATTTTTCCATTTGCTGTGTATGTTGGTAGAAGCTGCAGAATATTACAGAATTAATATGAAAATATAAGTACCAGTGCAGACGTGTCACGTGCAAGCAAACAAAAAAATACAAAAGGAGCTCGTATTTGGTCAGTATCTTGTAGAAAAAAGGTAAAAATTACTTAAATATTACCAATTTTCGCTCAAGAACAGATATACTTTCCCCAATACGGACTACGATCTATATTGTGAAAAAATGTCCCGTTTTACCTAATTTTGATCCTAATTTGGTCTGTTACATTAAAAAATTAATAATAAACAATATAAGTATTGACGGTTATATTTATTTAAAATAAAGATTTTAAAAAATTGGACGAAACCGGAACGTAGAATGCCAACAGCTTTTATTATTTTTATTGGTACAGGAAGTTTTGGCGCGGCTGTTTTGGGGCCAGAATATTTTGGAACAAAAAGCATATATAGTAGAATGGGAGAAGCGGAGAAATGGCAACGGTACGAAAATAATCTAACCTAACCAGTCAGAACTCTGCTATCCCCATGTGCGAAATTCGTAACGGCCCAGCCCTGGTCCAGTCCTGGCAACGGCGGTGCCGAGGCTCGGCTGCGACATTGGGCCAACACTGGCATGAGTCTTGGTGCGACACTACGGCCTAGACTCGGCAACCGGTCTTGGTCCAGTAATGGCTGCAAGCACTGTCACAGCGTCGACAGCCAGTACCGGCCCGGCATCAAAGCCAGTATTGGCGCGGCGTTGATCGTCGGCGATGGCACAGAGCCTATTGCTGCTAAATTTTACAGGCATTATTGTCTTTACAACGTCGCAGTAGCAGCACGACAAAAAAAGAAAAACAAAGGTTGAAACGAATTTATTGTTATTGGAAGAAACCTGGAAGATGTATATACATCGATGGGTATATGCATATATCCCTCCTTATTGACGAGTCTTTTGATGTTGTAAGCCCCTGGGCGGGGCCAAATTTGGAACTCCAACGAGTTGGATTAGTAAGTTTGTAAAACGTCGTACTAGTTCCATCGAATTCCTGTAAATAAAAATATTAATTTCTAACTCGTCGTTTATCACGACGAGTTAGTTCTTAGTCGGAGGAAAAGTCCCCCCGACACCAAAAAAGGTAAAAGTGGCGAGATCGCCTTCCGGCCAGAGTTGCCGCGTCGGTGCCCACACTTCAAGGAACGCGGGCGCTACTTCATATGCGGTTCAGCGACGCGTTCCTAGCGGCTACGGCCGGAACTTAACTGCTGGGTTTCCCTGGGGATTCGGACGTCACCGCTGGCTATGGGCCGAGTCTCCAGAGATCGGAGGGCTCGTATACGGAGAGAACTGTGCAAGTATGTAACTGTAGGGAATCCTTCGCCACTGTACTAAGATTTCGGGGCTGCTTATGCACCTTATGCCGCGAGATATCAATCTAAGAAAGTCACAGTCTCAGACTGTGAAAACGCTGACGTATGAGACAGCAAAACTACGATGCTTTCTTCGAGGCTTGCTCCCGCCTAAGTTATACTTTTTAGACTAGAGCTCTCCCGGACTTTTTTGTAGGAAATTTCCTCCTCAACCAAAAAGGTTTAGTAAATTTTTGCTCTATCTTGCATCGTTTTCGATACGGTCGATATTCGATCGGCAATATTCTGTGTGAAATAAATTTGCTAGGCTTGGACCGTTGTTCGGTCCCGAATGTTTCCATCGCTGGGCCGAGATTTGGCACTATCACTTTGCCAGACATGGTCCGATGCATTGGCCAGTTTTCAGCCGAAGTTTGGCAATTTGTGATAGCCAGTATCGGCTACCAATGCTGGCTCGATTCTGGCACAGTGAAGTTGCCAACGTTGGGCCAGCATCGGTAGCCGAAAGTCGGCTGTCAACGCTGGGCCGAGATTTGGCAATATTAATTCGACGGGGTTGGTCCGATGTTCGGGTCGGTTTTGGACCAACTGTGGGCCAACGATCGGCAGTACCTTGTATGAAATAAATTTGCTATAATTGGCCCGATATTCGGTCCTGAATGTTTCCATCGCTGGGCCGAGATTTGGCACTATCACTTTGCCAGACTTGGTCCGATACTCGGGCCCAATATTGGGCCGACGCTGGACGACGATCGGGAGAAATACCTATGAGATCAATTTGCCAGGCCTGGCCCGATACGTTGGCCAGTTTTCAGCCGAAGTTTGGCAATTTGTTATAGCCAGTATCGGCTACCAATGCTGGCCCGATTCTGGCACAGTGAAGTTGCCGACGTTGGGCCAGCATCGGCAGCCGAAAGTCGGCTGCCAACGCTGGGCCAATACTGGGCCGTATGGTCAGCATCGGCATTTCGCACATGGGTCCCTAATAATGCCTAAAAGCATATGTGTGCCCTAAAACTAACCTAACCTAACCTAATCAGTCAGATCTCCGTCTACTCTTAATAATGCGTAAAACCATATGCGTGCTGTAATGCTAACCTAACCTAACCAGTCGGAACTCTGCCTACCCTTAATAATGCCTAAAATCACATGCGGCCCTAAAACTAACTTAACCTAACCAGTCAGAACTCCTACCCATAATGATGCCTATAAAAATAGGTCACCATAAATGCGAAATGTCACATCCGCTTTACTTATATATTTTAAATTTTACATACATTTCAAATGTTTCCTAAAATTCGAGAGCGAGAAGGGGGAGGGGGGTCAAGCTGATGCTTGCATGGTATTAATGGAGGGTGGTAGGGGCCAAAACTGACCTGAAAAATAGTTACCTAGTTTATTTATGGACTACCCTCTAGCTATTTAACAAAAAATTGGTGAAAAATACCGATCCGCCAAAACGTACCGACTCCGTATTTTTATAATGTTATGCAATATTGGGAAAATGTCAATTGAGACGTTTCGTCCCTAGGTCATCTTCAGATAAACCGAATTGTTTCTCTACTCGATGAGGTTGATAAGAGCGATCGCGATTTTTAATAAAGGAAAAATTATTCTGATCGATTTTGTTTCGCTTGTTTTGATAGATTTGGCCGGGTTTACTTTCACCCTTCTTGCATTATAATATCACTATAATTCTGCATTAAATTAAATAACCTATAAAATATTTAATACCATGAGATGGACAAAAAAGTCTCAAATATTTGTTTAAGTTACGCATAATTTCATAATTAAGTAATTGATACTCTCGGTGTTCAGCGACTGATTTTCAGTTCGTAATGTCTACTTATCAGAGTAATACAGTGTAAATCACGGAAGTGTTATTACTGTGTGAATATAAAAAAGGAGATCATAAACGATTAATATTCTTTTTTGGTACATAATGCTACCTTTCTCGTATAGTTCCGTTGAGAAGCAAGGTGCGAATTATTGCTTCAAGATCGTGTGGCGGAAAATAAATCAAATTCACAAATAGCTAATATTGTTTACCTATGCATGAGTGTATTTGTCATATTTACTACTTTTAAGTAATAAATGTATTATATAATGTTATATTTGCAATGTTGTTATTTTTAATCAACCCGTTACAATATAAATGCAATTCTTTTTTCGTTGTTAATTTAGTCACTAGTTGAGATTGTAAATATTTCGAGAAGGACCAGCGTTTTGAGAACCGAGCGATTACGATGCAAGGTGTTTGAAACTTTTAGAAATTTTCAAACTATAGCATTTTAACATCTAATGCCATTTGTAGGTATAAGCCGTTAACTGTATTAATTTTTAAATGCACCTACGTTAAATTTATAAATGGTTTAAACTAATCGAATTAAATGCGAACTAATCACAGACATGTCACTTGGGCGTGACTGAATTGTTTTTCTACTCGATGAGGTTGATAAGTGCGATCGCGATTTTTAATAAAGTATAATAAAGTGTTTACTTTCACCCTTCTCGCATTATAATATATTGAGTATGTTCAAAAACGGTAGAGAAACTATATAATGTTCAGTTATATGTTTTGCAATAGCATTTACAGAAATTATTTACATTTTAATCAGATTGTTAGCGTTTTCCAAGTATGCAAATTGCACATTATTAGCAATGCGAAAAATATCGAATATTATCTCACGGTGGTTTGAAAAAAAAAATTTACTTTATATCATTTTTATTATTATTTTATCGCTAATGCTTATAACACATTCATAAAATTCCTTTATTAATTATTCAGCAAAGAAATACATATCTGTAAACTTTTATATCAATAATTCCAAAATTACAAGCGCTGAATAATAGTTACGTTGGAAGTTATCAATTTGAGTTTCCTGAAAACATTAATATTGAAAACGTGGTATATATAAATTAAATAATATGGATATTGTTTATTGAAATTATAAGTTATGTTATTATAATTTTTTACTGGATACTCTGTAAAACGTGAGTTGTACAGTGCGCCAGTATGTGCTTACTTTCTTATGTTGCTTGTATATTTATATATGCATACACGTTGTGAAAGCTTTGTTGACGTGTGGTCCTGTGTCACAATTATATGGTTGGAGTTTTATGTATTTGCACATCATCTATGTAGTTATGCAAACGATATGTACCTTTGCTTACATGCTCTGATGATCTCAGTAAATTCCCGTCTGTTTCTCTTTTCATTATAAGGATTTCTCTACTTTTCCGATTTAAAATTCAGTAAATTTGTTGTAAACGAGTACAACAGAAGAAATTCCTAAGATCAAGTACAAATTTGTTTGAAATTATATACTTTATTTACATGTTGAACATTCATTAATTTAGATAATCTCATAAATACGTACGGTGACATCAAGGTTCAGACGTTATCAAGGTATCCAAATTGATTTATTTCACAGGAATACAATTATTCGCAAACATGAGTTGCCATTGCTATAAAACTGAAATAATAAATAACCCGAGAAGTCTCACATTAATAAAATAATTATAAACGCTCGTGCTATATTAAGTCCCTGTTTTTGTAGAAAATCATTTTTATGACTTGAGGATCGAGTGACTTTATTTCCCACGATATGGGTCGTGCAGAGAGTAATGACAATATTTATATATAAACATTAAGTTTATGACCCGGATGTAACGTTCACCTTATATATTGTTAAATGGTTTATCGTGTAATAGCTGTAACATTATGTACACTCTACATCTTATGAGACGAAAATCTTTTTAAAGAACGATCTAGTTCAATCATCCACACAACACTGAAGTATTCGGTTAATTCAAATTTATATGTAGATTGAGTTTACAAAATGTTTGCTGATACTCTCTGTTACAAAAAGTAGGTTTTATACACATGTGGATTATTCATGATCTATATGTTCATATATTATAGACTTTTCTACCTTTGAGGTTATTTACAGAAAACACAAGAGTTTGAGAATAGTTTCAAATTGGTCCGATCATATAGTACTACTTTTTCGATTTAATTTGAGAGTCGTGAAATTGAATTGTGATTTTTTCATCACAAATTGGCGTATCTTGGCGAAGAAAAGTCGGAATTGAATTCTACGCCTCTCATATTAAAAGGAACGTGTAGTGCTATGATCCAACTAAAAGCAAAATCCCTAAAAATGTCTTCCGCACATAAGCTCAAAA
This sequence comes from Trichopria drosophilae, assembly GCA_030407085.1. Taxonomy (NCBI): domain Eukaryota; kingdom Metazoa; phylum Arthropoda; class Insecta; order Hymenoptera; family Diapriidae; genus Trichopria; species Trichopria drosophilae. Next base: position 56,195,720 of record CM059583.1, read on the forward strand.
GTAGCTAATACGAAATTTGTATGGGTACATAACCTCCAATATCTCAAAACCCAGTCATGATGGGGCAGTTCTAATCCCGATTTCGAATTGTATGCAAAGAATTACTTCGGAAATGACACTTCACTTTAGACAAATAAAACCACGTTGGCCTGTGTAATATAAAAAAAATATTCCACCTCGAAGTTGGACTCTTGAACTTGAATTTATAACGCAATGCTATGAAATAAAATGTTAAAAGTTCGAAAAAAGGAATTTTAAACTAACCAGGTTACACAATTTAGCCTTTAGATTACTTTAAATGTTTTGTTTCTAGGTTTTTCAACCTTGTTGATTTGTCATTCAATATTTTCACTATTATGAGACAAATCCAACATATTTGAATAAACATGACTTTCTATGAGCGTTAAATGCTATTTATTGATAATGTATGAGATTTTCATGTTATTTAAAAAGCAAATTATAATGTTATATCAACGCTGATATTAACATTATTTGATAATATCATAAGATTAATAATGTAGAACCGAGTGTAGAACATATGTAAGAAAGAATCTGATTAAACACTGGAGACATTAGGAATAATAATGTTACAAGACTATCGCAGTTGTATTAGTTTAAACTGTTTTTTAATTTATAAAATTCTTTGCTAAAAATTGTTTGAAGCTGATCATGGATATCATGTAGTGTTGTAAGAATAAATTAATCTTTGTTACAAGAAAAAATTATATTTTTTCATTTAAGTCAGTCACGAAATGAATGACACAAGTTAGGTAACTTTAGGATTTATTGCAGACAAATGGTGTTAAGAACAAGAATGGAAATAAAGCTATCGACACAAATAAAATACACTTGAAAACTGGTTTCTTATTGCTTCGTTGATAGAATAGTACGTCTCGTTACCACATATCGGAAAAATAATCAACGCGGCTCCTTAATATCCTTGAAAATTGCATCTTCGTGAAAATGAGAAGACGTTCTCTTATGTCTATCTCGTAAGCATGCATAGAGTCTCGATACTTTGATGTACACGTGAAACACTATAATTACATAATAAAAGTGTAAGTGAAAAACGAGACTTACTGTACGACGATTATTCGTAAGCGTCGAAGCGAATTCAAAACGTACGACTGTAACTATAAATTACATTTTTGTAAGCTCTATTTATTATTTTTTTGCTATTTTCACTTGGCTGCTTTTTAATTCATAGAGTTTGTATTGTACGTTTCTCCACCTTAGATTTTTAGATTGCAAGATTGCGGAAGAAAATAGAACGGGACATTTTATGTCTTTCATTCAGAGTCAGGTGCATTTATTTTATATTTTTTACGTAGTGCTTTCAGTTCTGCACTCGCCGCAATTACAGTCTCGAAATTATCACGTAATTCGAAACCGTAACCTTTCAAAGAGCATTTCTTTAGAAAGCAAAATTCGTACAAGTTGTGTTGTACCGCTAATTCTTCCACTTTTGTTCTGTTGATTTTTATTTAGAAAAATAATTGTCTGGATCGGCATGGAGTCACTTCCGGTATATTCATCGCGTAATTCGAATTCACTAATCCTCATTACTCATTTCCGAATCTGATATGAAGGCTATTTTTCTTGTTGCGGTACTTAATGTCATTTCATATAACGAACGAACTGCAAATCATTTTTCACATCATATAGATTATATATCATATTTATAGATTATGATTAAGGAATATTTTGTAGAAAGTTACTGCATGTTTTCTTATGAGTAATTAGAAGCGCATAAATTTATAAGTTATATAATAGCTGCGCGGCTTTTCAAATTACTAATAAGTTTTTAGAAGACATCTTTGTTTTTTATTACAAGAATTGGTTATAAAAGCACGCTAAGGCTTAAAAATAATATTATTAAAGTAGAGCATGTATGCCCGTGACATTGTATATTATTATAGCGTAATTGGCATGCACACAATCCAGTAATTATGTAATAATTTTAGTCTCAGAAATCGGAAGAAAATTGACGATAAATGACCATTGGTGTATAAAAATGTTGAAATTATAAGTTGCTAATTTTAGCATAACTCATAGTACAGATTACACGTGATTGTAAAATAAGTAACACTTATATACTTGTAGTAGGAAGAAAATTAATTGCTATTTCTATTAGAAATGATAAACTTTACAAATATGAGAAAGTAGCATGTTACGTATGCATTATCGAAATGGTTCAATTTGAAAAAGTTGTAAATGAACAAATGAAATCCGTTTTACGCCTTATCGACACGATTGACGTCAAGTATATGTAAATTTTAATTTGATGGATGTATTAGATTATTATTCTATTGGCATAGAAAATCCTCATGTTTCGTTTCTTTTCTAGGAAGGTTCTGCATTCCATACACGAAATTTGATTGAAGCAATGAACGATAAAAAGGACGCCTATGATTTTTTACTAAAAAGTACGATAATATAATATAAATTGAGTATTTTATTTTCTTAACCGCTTGGTACTAAAATTTGTCAAAATTCAGATAATTGGTATTTCGGTTCTTTTACTGCATTAAATTAATATTACGAAGCTTATTTCAATTATTAGGTTGTTGATGTCAACCACTAATTATGAAAAAAGTTAGATATAGCCTGTTTGTGTATCATTATCGCAGGCAGAACTTTTCATTTCTTCGGAACTGCGTATATGAAAAATTAATGACTCGACCACTATCGGATTCTGCATCCCTCTAGCGATAATATCTAGAACTATATGCCTATTGCTAAAATACACGTTTCGTCCCGGTTCCTCTATGTGGACTCATCAGTAAGACCATAGAGGACCTGTCTTAGACGTGCATATGGTTTTTATTTCAATAAATTGAGATTTTAAATATTTCTAGCAGAGGAGGAATACTAGAAATATTGATAGAATATCTACGTATTAATTGGTAACGGGATGTCGTTACACGTGCGTAGATACTTGTGTTCCATTAATAGAATATAAATTAAGTATTTTATTATATAAAATAAATATAAAAAGTACGATAATATATTTACTAAATTTGAAAAACAGTATAGATCGACGAATATTGGGCAACATTCAAGTGTAATACCCCAAGATTATCGAAATTATCGAATATTTCCCGACCCTTAATAAGCAGGAAAACTTGAGGAATATAGGCAATTACTTTCGAAGGTCGAGGGGCATTCAAAAGATTCACAGGGCCACAGAAAATTCTGTTTAAGTGATCGGTCAAATTGGATAACGAGTTCGTTTTCATGCTACAAATCTATAACAATTCTCTACTTCCTATTAAAGTTGTGTCAAAATAAAAAATTGTTTGCGGTCCTGCGTTATTTTCACATCACAATACGGGTAAGAAAAAAAATCAACTTAAATTTTTATGAGAAAGTATTATGTGTTCGTCGACGAACAACAAACTTCTGCAGTACTTTTGTGGAAGTAGTAAAATTCCGACATAAATACTTTTTTAAAAAATGCGTATTTTTATATCCCTATGTCATTATTATTATTCCCGCAGTTTTGCAAAATCTTTTGATATAGTATAATATTTGAGAATCGAAATGATCCCCACAGAAGGCGTAAAAATATTTTGAAATATGTAGACATTTTGGGAAAAATCAATACCTTCAGAATATATTATTGCAGAATATAAACCTTCTAGCTTATGGAAAAATGACTTACAGATCAAAGGAAAAATCTACAAGAGTATTGGAAGTACTAATTCTTTATTGTAATTTTGCATGTATAATAAGTACTGTGAAAATTGCATCTATACATTTTAATGTGTTACCTATGTATTTATAACGTTTCACTTTTAATCGTGAATACGTTACTAAAATTGTGGCATATACAGGGTGTTTCTTTTAAGTTGAAACTGTCGAATATCTCGAAAAGTAGGCACTCTACGAAAAAATGTTAAGAATAAAAATTTAATGGGTCTAAGGTGTACATACAGTGATATTAAAATGCCCCCCCCCCCCCCGTAAGTTCGAAATCTTAAATGGGAACCCCTATTTTTTATTGCATATTCAGATTCTTTGAATAAAAATGCGTATGATTTGTCTAAAACATATTTCTCTATATATAGATAGATGGCGCTGTACTCGACGAAATTCAATTTTCCTTCATTTTACTGTTATTGAGAATACACGCTTACGATTCTGCAATACTCAAAATTAGTCTTAAAGCAAAATTTTCAGATTTTGAATTACTTACATTTCAAATCTCTCACGATTCGAGGTACTTACGGAATCATCGTTTAATTAAAGTAAGTGTTCAAAATGAGATCCAAACACGAACGTAAATAAACCCGTGTTTGTTTACATTCGCGCTCGAATCTCCTGCAATAACCTGCCAATTTCAGCGTCGTACATAATAATTACTTTTTAAAAACGTACGTGCGATTTGGCATGTTTTTCACAATAATAATTACCAAAGAGACCCTAAGCTCCATTGCCCTTACTTTTAACCGATTTCAAAAAGAAGAAGGTTCTATGTTCATCGCGATGTATGTTCTTTTTATGTACGAGTTTTTATTGTACTCCTTGAACGCTTCTGAAGCAATTTGAAAAAATCTTTTTTTCTGTGGTCAGTCATGTCGTAGTGGAAATGGTGTATTTTTATTGTTAATGTTTTGCAGAATCGTAAGCGTTCATTCTCAGTAACAGTAAGATGAAGAAAAATTGAATTTCGTCGATTACAGCGCCATCTATCACGAAACGAGAAAAATGTTTTAGACAAATCATACGCACTTTTATTAAAAGAATCTGAATATGCAATAAAAAAATAGGGGTTCCCATTTAAGATTTCGAACTTACCCCCACCACCGCCCCTGGGGGCCAATTTTAATATCACTGTATGTACACCTTAGACCTATTAAATTTTCATTCTTAACATTTTTTCGTAGAGTGCGTACTTTTCGAGATATTTGACAGTTTCAACTTAAAAGAAACACCCTGTATAACATCGTTCAGAGATATCGATTTTTTTCTACAGTACATTTATTGATATTAGTAAGAAATTACACATTGAAAAACTACATATCATTTATCAACCATTATTAAAGAAATATAATGCAGTCGAGAGTTTGTTGGTGTCTGATCAACCATGACTGTTTTCACTGAAGACTCTTTACAAGTTCTATATGGAAGGTTTTTTTTTACTTCTACGAAATTGAAGGCTTTTGACTTAATGGATCGATTATTTTAAAAACATCGGATTAAACATCAGCATCAACTAATTTTTTGGAGAAGTATAGCTGAAAAATTTAGCTATATTTAAATTTCTTTTAACTCTAAACAGCTTCACACTTATTAGAGAATATTTGCTGTTTTATTAATACACTGTCAATATTTGGAATTATATTAATTAAAAGAAATTCAGAAAACTAAATATTTTTATTTTCAATTAAGGGGGTTCCAACGACGATGGACTCGCGTTCACGTTTCCTTAGAATCCGACACTGTAACAGCAAAAGTAAATATCGGATTACTGCCAAAATTACTGTAAAATCGGTTCACAAATGTAAAAGACATACCGGAAATGAATTTCATGACAATATCTCAGTGACAGGCCCAGTTCGGAATACTCTTAAGAATAATTAATAAACAATAATGGAACGAAACTTGAACAAATGGACTTTTCAAATCGCACATCAGTTTCTATCATTAATTTACAACATTAATAAAACTGAGCGTTTGAAAGTTATCAAAAACAACGTTGACGTTGTTTGTAAGGAAGTATTAACTCTTTAACGTCCAAGTATGCACCATTTACACGCGAATGATAGCGTTGTTTTTTGTGTGCAATAAGAATTTAAAAAAAATTGAGACACTTGTATCTCACCAGTTGTGAGGTTGCTCTTTCGAATGGCGCTAATAAAATTTTAAAATAATGATGTTTTATATACTTTTGTCAAAACTATTGAAAAAAACGCGATTTTTTAGGTACGATTATTTTTTTTAAAGGCAATTTTGTCTATGATACCGATTTCTGAATACTAGCCAATTTACCGGAAACGTGTTCCCGATAGTTTTTCTTTAAAAATATGCTTTTACCTAATTTGATTTTCGACGATTTTGAATTTAAAATGGCATCTGAAAGCCAACATTTTTGAAAGTCTAAAACTATCATTCAAAGTTCGCTAACAAACGTTACGAGTTTATATGATATTTGTAACGAAAATAAAAAAGTAAAGGTAAGTATAAAGATTGAGCAGTGAGAGAATCTAAAAATTATTTGTGTAGATTAATATGAATAGCATAAGAAACGACCTAAGAACAATAATTACTATAGTATTGTAATGCCTCAAACTGTAAAATCAAAACGATAAAATATTGTAATAAATGTTTAGTAGATTATTCCTTTAGACAATTCCTCAATTTTGACAATTTGTTGATGTTCAAACAGCATTTTAAAATCCAAATCGAATCAAAATATTTGAAAACATGACGTTGAAGTAATACTTTCGGAAACGCGTGTCTGATAGGTTAGAAGGTATAATAAAATAACGGTATCATAGTGAAATTAAAAAAAAATCGTAGCTCAAAAATGGGGTTTTTATTGGTGTTATTGAAAAAAATATGTTAAACAGCATTTTTGAAAAATTGATCAACAGTATTGGAAAGGCTGACCTCAAAACTAGTTGGATAAGGAGATCTCCATATTAAAGAACGATTTTATTTCATACAAAAATCGTTGCTGACATCCGTGTGCAAATTGTACATATCTGTGCGTTAAAAGGTTAAGACATGTTGATATCTAAAATATTTTCAAATTCGTATTTGTTACTGCATGACTTATTATCTGCGTCGCGATAAAATAGAAATACACAACAGCCTCCATAAATACTCCAAGTTTTAGGATTGAAAAGAAACATTAATCTGTTTCTAACTTGGCAAAATTATGTTTTATGATGCCCGGAACATACCGGGATAGTGCATGAAAAATGGCATTTGATTAAGAAATTAGATACATTGTCGTATATAAAAACCGGTACTATATAGAATTGATATTTGGATATAATATTATTACCAAAACTTAAAGGTATTTAAGCTTATTTAACCTTTGCTTTACTTTACCCTCGCAAACATCACAAACTACTAGATAATTGTTGCATATTAATACTAATGAATTTTGGTACTATTTATTTGAAATTAGTAGCATAATTTTGTAGTATAATACAAGAAAATATCATTTTATTTGTACAGTACAGTCTGCAAAATACTCAGGTATTGCACAGCATTGCCCTTGTTTCATGTATTATTATTGTTCTATAAAGACATTATTACATTATTGCACAAAAATGACTTAATTCCACTTGCAATAAAAATTGAACACCGTCGTTATGCTATACATGAAATTCCAACCAAATTTCCAATACTAGCAAGTTCAAAGTACGTAATTAGTCATAACCAAGTGTTTGATTAAAATTTGTTCACTACTGCGAAATGAAGTGAACGGTTAAAATTGTCTGCTTAATGATTCTTTCCAGAATAGAACTCGCATTTTCTGAAATACTAAATATAAAGCATTTAGTTATAAAATCATAAGTTTATGCTCTGAAATTGTTTCACGCTTTAAAAATGTTTAAGTTCATTGCGCAAATTACGCTTCAATGGGCACTTTCCAATTACTCGACAAAAAGCGTCGAAAGAGTGCGCTTTTTCATTAAACATTGCAAAACAACAGAAAAACCTTAAATCATCAATCATTTACTTATGGAAAATCTTACAAATAGAAAATAACAAAAAACAAATTGTGTATACGATGGGATTTTTGTCATTTCAAATAGCTTCCACTTTTCTGTTATCCAGAGTTTGCATTCGCTGGCTTCCAACGCAGGATACACATCGTTAAATATTATAAAGTAGCAATAATTCTTCAAGCGTCTGCTTTCCTTCATTGTTAAGTTCCCCTTTCGTATAATTATCTCTTTAAGACTCTATAAAAACGTGCAACACAAACTGGAGTTATGTTCACAAATTTCGTCGCTTAGGTAAAAAAAAGTCTTGCATCCATCGTCGGCACGTTGATGCCGACTCGTCTAATTATTTCCACGGCCTCGTGATGCATTTCCAAACCCTGTTTTTTTTCGCTCTCCGTCAAAATCCACCGTCAGAAAAATTCTTTCCCGCGAAAACTCACCGTCAGTCAAATTGATCTGTCAATCACGAAAATTGCGAGCTTAGGTCGAAACTGGAGTTAACGGTGGCTAGATATGTGCGCGGTTTTGTATATCTTCCCAGGATTTTATATAGCAATTTCGCCATTGCATTCTTGGGTTCGGAGGGAGCCGATAATAGCCGGAGGCTCTTTCGCCTGCTTACGGTTAACTCTCGTTACCTTAGGCGAATGACTTTAAAAGCGGCACTGCCACTCCGCCGCCAGCCAATTACATCAGCCCGAGCTCGGGCCTATATAGAAAAGTCCGCGGTAGTCCCGCCGGCAGATTTCTTCAAACTTAACTCGCAGTGACATCCACGAACGCGTCCATCGCATATATAAGACTTTTCACTTTTTTTGGTTCACGAATCCGCAATGAGATTTATCGTGAGTGTCTTCAACGTCGCCGGTTTCGAGCAACGTTTAGTTGGACTTTTATCGAAAGTCCCATAAAGCACACTCGACCCTTGGACTTACGATTCGAGTTCGCTGAGACGTCCGATTGCATTTTAACCGATATCGTTTTCAATCTGCTCGTTGGTGCATGTTTCATGGAAATAAGAAATGTGTTTGGTTGTTCCTGGTGAAAAAGTAACATTTTTGTTCATCGGTGAATCGTTGCGGATGTATTGGATTTACAAAAAAATAATTGGTGAAAACTAAGACAGCAAACCTACAATTTTTTTTTAGAAATCTAAAACATGTTAGTTACGAATATGTCACCATTCAGGATAAGAAAATGCAGACGATTATTTGTGCTTATTTTTTGCTGGTTTTTTAATGCTAAATTGTGCAGTTTCTCTAGTGCATACAGTATGTAAATTACATGGAGTGATATATCATTTTCAAAACCAATTACGTTCTTCACAAGTTTCAAGGTTGTTAGGAAGTAAATAATAGCAATATATTTTTTGAAATCAATTTAATTCGAAATTTAATCCATATAACATTTATTTAGTACTTTGAGTCTTATCAACTTGAGTTGCCTTAATTTTAAGGTTTACATTAAGTGATCGAGACGTAAAGTTGTATGACTGTAAATATCGAAAAAAAATTAATGGATTTAAAATTTCTTACAAACATAAAAAAGACTTAGTGGCCTTTACATCCGCAAATGAAATATTGATGTTTATTTTTTGTAATTGATGAGGACGTCTCACTGAATCCGGTCCGAAACTTTTTGGCTGGTGTAATTCATGTGTTTTGATAGCTATGAAAATTAACCGGTCGTTTGTTAAAATTAATAATGAAATTCGCTATGATTGAAAATTTCTCGAAAGTGATTGATTTTTGGATTTCAGGTGATAACCATTGCCTTGGCCAGCGTGTGTTTAGGCGCAGAAGTAAACACACGAACGGCACGCGCTCCACAGCGTAACAGAGAATACAGTCAACCTGAAGGTAAACCAACGTTAGTTTTATTATAATTAATTTTACATTTTTAAATTATTTTTGCATATCTATGTATAGACTTAAAAATATTTAAATTGCTTAATAATATTTATATCCTTAATATGTATTTATTTTTCATTTCTTAATTGGATGATGACAACATTGATAAAAAATTAGAAGTAATATCTTGTTCAAAGGGAAGAAGAAATTTATGAAATTAGGTTTTTTATTTCAACTCTTCTAAATTTAGTAGTAGAATAATAAATTGATTTATGTTATTAAGATATGCCTGTAACAAATTATCTTATGTTTACAATTTAGTAGTTATTTTATTATCTTTCAGGCTATAATATGTATATTTCGGAATAAGTAATATAAATAGTGTTTTTAGGATTTACATACCATATCAAAAGTTTAGTCAATAACTTCGATTTTGTTTTAAATACAATCCATCTACAAAATGAATCCCAATTAAAATAACGCATATTTAGGGAAATTAGTTTGTAAATCAAAGGAATGGTTTAAAAAACTTTCTAAATTGCTTGGAGTGAAATTTCACTCTTAAAGAGTGATAATTCACTCTAAGTAAAAGTGAAAGGTGATTATGTAACTTCAATTGGAGTAAAATTTGAAAAAAATGTTGAAATTCTAAATGAATAAATTATAATCTAATAATATGATTCTACATTTATAAACAAACATAAATAAATATTACTTTTAAAATAATCACTTTCTACATTTTCATAAAATATGTTGTATCAATCAATTTTTCGACATATTTGAAAGTAGTAAGGGTGGGTCCGACTAAAACCTACACGAAACTTCCTTTGAAAACGTGATTTGTTTCTTTAATTTCCATTATTATATGGACATTTTTACTTTACATTTAAGTACTAAATAATTACAGATAAAACGAAGGATCTTTTTTTTAATGAAAAACCAGCTTTCAAGCTAATTTTTTTATGCGATTTTCTTCGCATTAATGTAACTACATATTTCATCGTATCAATTTAAACGTCTCAATTATTGGAAAATACGCAAATGTTTCATAAATTCCCGGTTGTTGCCAAGATTGAATTTTTAAATTGAATTTATCAAATTTGATAATTTCGATAATAAAGTGGTATTTCAATGGGAAGAAATTATTCATAATGTTTTTGTTTATTTTTTTTATTAATTGTTTGTGTTAATTGTTTATTTAAGAGCTTCACTAAACCTATCGGTGTATTTAGTTTATCTAATAAATTACTTATTTCAAATTCATTTCTAAGCGTCTTAACGTTAGGGTCTTCTAAATTAATATTCCTTTTTTATGAATTTTAAAACTTAATATTCCAAATATAGAGACAAGTTTGAGTTTAGGCACTTGCACTTTTTGTAACTCTGCTTATAACTACCATTGTAAGCGTCGTGATAAAACCTCACTCTCTTTGGAATGAATTTTAATTTCACACAGAGTGAATTTTCACTCCACGCATTGAGTGAATTTCTTCACTCTTTTATTTGGAGTGACTGAGCTCACTATTTTAGAGTGATCTTCCACTATTTTTAGAGTTAGCATCCCGCTCATTCCAAGTTGGTAGTGACAATTTCTCTCCAAGAAATTTAGAGAGAACAGACTATTTAAACTATTTTAGAAATGTACTTAACGTGACAAATTTTTTGTTGACTTAAGTGAAACATTTTTACTGTTTACACGCGTAATTAGTGTAAATCAACATATTCTGACAGCAATAACAGTGTCGATTACCAAGTGATAGAACATATTATGTAGAACATAATTACATTCGTGATATATCGATGAAATTTGAAGAGAAGTGCTTTTCAGACTTTTAACGAGGCAGATAATTCTTATTCTGTTTAATCAATAATATAAGAAGTAAACTTAACACATTTTCAACATTTTTCTACTGTTATTCTAAATTCAGTTTCATCCGTGAATACTCTAAAAAAAATCGATGTGTTTATATCTTTATTTTCTTTCCCAAAATGTAGCCGAAAATCATTGTTCCATTAATATAATTTTTTAGTCATGTAGGGAATCTGGAATTGAAAAAACAATTACAGGAATACATTAATAATTCAAAAAATATGTGGTTAGAATATAACTTCATATCTAATAAAAAGTTATAAATATTCAAAGCTTTTGCCTCAGTTTAATATAATATTATTATTATCAATTGTTTAATTAAATTTTATGTATTTATCGTATGGGTCAATAAATTACTATAATACTATACTAATTGTTTATATCAATCATTTATTTTTCGATCGAATTTATCGCTGAGTTAGTGTCAGATTAAACATTTCTTCAAATCGTTTTATTATTTTAAGGAAACAAGTTAACAATTTAATAGAATAACGATTGATCAATTTGTGTTGTTTTGCACAATACGCTGTTGCACCTGAAAAGTATATAATTTGCATTATAATCGGTTTTCCATCAGTCGGAGTTACGTCGTAGGTTTTCTCAAGAGTAGTTTTCCTAAGCAATAGTTGAATCTAGTTTCAAAGTAACGTTACATTCTATCCGTTTTGGTGCTTGACAAGTTTTTCTAAACTGTTTTACTGTAGAAGAATCAGTCTACACCTTATGCAAGATTAAGGTATTCATTTAGATAAACAATTTGCTTTCCCGATTGATACCTGCGTAATAATCGCCCAATTATTTTAGTTAGAATGAAGTAATTTTTAGGTGAGAAATTATATAATTTTCTTAATAGAGGTTTTTTTTTTTAAATTTAAGACATTTAATATAAAAAATAAAAACTATCCTGCTTTTCGTGTTCTTAGGAAATGAACAAATATATTATCATAATGCAACATTTGAGAAAGTAATCACAAGATGAAGAGATTAGTATCTAATTATATTTCCTGTTTCCGAGGAAGTGCGTGAGATCACACTTAGTGTTTGAAAAGTGAATGTATACGATAACAATTTTTATTACAGAATGTAACATTTCTTATTAAAGATTTGTTATAAATGATACGCTGTTATCAAAGCACATAATCAATTAAATGTTGCAATTCTAAACTGTTTAAAATGACATAACTAATTAATAATTTTCAATGTTAAGCATTATTTGCAACTACTGCTTTAAAAGACTTTACTTTACTTTAATTAATTTAAAGAAATTTAGAAATAAACATTAATATATAGTCGTTTCTGGAAAGTATATTAATTATCATAATTTAAAATTTTATATTTGGATAGTGAGAAAAAAAATCTTCATTGATCATCCTGACACTAATGATATATTCCGAATACATTTATAATAGTAATGACAAAATTATGTATTCAGTACATATGTATCGATAAATGATATACATCATGATTAATTACAATTACTTATACAATCATTATCATTTTTATATAATTTCTGTAACAGATTTACAATTCCTGAAAAGATTTTACACTGATTAAACTTTCTTAAAACTTTATGTTAGAACCGAATTCTTTTTTTTTTTTAATATGAATCATTACTTTAAAAAACTACTATTTTAAATAATGATGATGAGACTTTGTCGAGACACAAATGCATTGTTACAATTATTCATAATTTCTCAATAATAACAGTAATTAGGTTTTTTAACATGCTGGTATTTTTCACAAATTGTGTTTAAAAAACGAGTTGAATATTATCATTTGAAGAAATAACCGATATATATTATGATAGTAAAAGCGTTAGGGGCGAGATATTATGAAAATAATTTTTTAATACAAATTATTAAATCTCGGTATAATGTGTATTAGAAAGTTAATAAAAATCATTATTGCTATTAAAGTCTGTTGTTGTTCTTTATATTTTATACTTGCAAAATATATATTTCGACCTCCTTATATTTATTATAATATTAATTATAGTTTTCGTCATATGTACCGACATAATTCTGTTAAAAGTGTTAAAGCGAAATTATGTAAATTTAGATTCTCATTAGGGATCTGTGTACTATTTTTACAAATAAGTAATTATTGCACTAAATGCATTCATGCTTCACTAGACTAAAGTAAATTGCCTTATCAACATTTGCATTTTCTATTTTCGAATTGCAAAGACCTTTGAATATCTTTAATACGTAGGCATGCTTATTACGAACTATCTGCAATTACTTAACCATTTTTAATAAGAAGCAGGTTTATATATTTATTTATAATGTATGAAAAATTTATCTGAAAATATTCCCTCACAGGCGAAAAATAAAGAGTTAGACATACTACATAAGTACAAGGAAAAAATAGGTAGCAGGGCTTACTACTTCAGTAGTAAAATGCAAACCAGACAACTTTCGTAGTTGGCGTTACCACTTAAATGGCTGGCCTTAATAGTAAGAACAACTATGAAAGATGTCTGGTCCGTATTTTACTACTGATGCAGTAAGCCCAACTACCTATTTTTTCCGTATATAGTTCGGTGATGTATCGCTAAAGTTTGATAGTTCTTCTTACGTTTTATATTCCACGTTAAATAACGTTAATATATGAATGCTTATTTAACAATGTGAGATATAATATCTCGGTGCATTAACGCATCTTTATGCAGACCAAAAAAGCGCAACAAAGCTTTAATATTCATAGTATTTTTCTTATAACTCTTGTAACATTAGAACATTTTGTTATATGCTTCATATAAGATATAATATTAAATTTCGTAAGATCTTCTAAAACATTTAGAAATTTGAGTGAAACTATTTAAAAAAATCGTATAAAAATCCTTCATTACTTAAATAGCGAACCTACACATTCCTTTTTATTATTACACTAAAATAAAGACTAACGAGAGGTCGTCGAATGTGCACTGATTCCGTCGTTTTTTAGAGATCTTTCGTCTTTTTTTTAACCATACACAGTTTATGTAAAAAAAAGGATAGATGATTTGTCAAAAGTGACAGAATCATTGCACATGGGTTTACATAGCCGATATTGAAATATGTCCTTGTATATTGAAATGCACAAGACACGTATTTTTTTAGCTGCTGATGAGCCTTTGTTTACAAGATATTATCAATAAACAAACGTTTCGAAAATATGAGACTAAAGAATAAATAAACATTAAATGTCAGCCGAAAATTGCTAGTTTGCTTTTTTTACGTTGCTGAATTCAAAATTCATGATAAAAAATGTAAAATTCAAAATGGCGGATCCAATATGGCAAATGTTAATTTATAAAAGTGATCGAAATCCGTTAAAACTCAGTACTCAGAGTATTTTCAAATTGCTGAAGATGAACCTAGTCCAAAAATGTAAAATTCAAAATGATGGATCCGCTGTGGCGAATGCTAATCTATAAAAATGTTTATTATCGCTTGAAACTTGTTACTCCGGGGTTTCTGGGGTTGGCAAATATGAAGCTACGACCGAAATTGCATAATTCGAAATGGTGGGTTCCCATATGGTGAATTCTCACTTAGAATAGTCGTCATTTGACTTATTTCCATCTATACTTTGGGATATAAAATATTTTTAGTCTTTTGTAAACACGCATAGAAATGTTGACCAATAATTTTCCTGATACACTACTGTATACCATTATATTATATTCATGTCTCCAATATCAATTTGAATAATTTTTTCGCCGTCTGTATTTATTATTGTATTAATATCAATATTAATTTTATAATGACAGCTAGTTTATTTGCAAAATTTAACACGAATCCTGAGATATGGCGTCTGATTTCTGGTTGCTTTTTCCACTTTTTAAATGTTTTAGCCCGAGAAATCGATGTGCTCAAATTTTTTAAATTTCGCATTTTTTTTATCTTCAGCAACTCCAGCAACCACCGAGTAACAAATTTTTGGGCATTGAAATCACTTTTATAAATTAGCATTCGCCATGTTGGGTCCGTTATTTTGAATTTTGTATTTTTGGATATAGGTTCATCTTCAATAACCCGAAAAAAAACGAGTAACGAGTTTCCAGCGATTTCGAGCACTTTTGTAACTTAGCATTCGCTATGTTGAATTCAGCAAAAAAAAAAAAAAAATAGCCATTTTCGCACGAGTTTTAATTGGTATTTATTTTTTAGTCTCATATCATTGAAAAGGTTTGTCTATTGCTAATATATTGAAAACAAAGGGCTATAAACACCTAAAAACATACTTGTGTCATAGATTTCAATATAGAATTATATATTTCAGCCCTATCAACATCGGCGATGTACCTTCACGACCTCTCCTTGTAAAATTGAAATAAACAAACCCTGGATTTTGTTCACCTAGAAGGGCATATAATTATTTCGGGGAATAAACCTTTTTAATCTGAGAGATATTGCGTAACAAATACGACAACTATAGCTAAATCATTGTGGATAGATCTGCATTTTGATTATTTATATACTATCATTATCAACAAAATTATCGAAAAAATATGACTTCACAGAAAACAGCTTTCATGCCTGAGAACCCAAAAATGTTTTCAAATAACTTTCATTTCACAGTGTAATTACTAAAATTCGTTAAAATAATTGTGCAATATATGCACATAATACAATAAAATCTTCTTAGAATAGCATATGGAAGAAATTGAACTAATTCGAAGTGAAGATACTTAAAGTAATGCAAATATTGATACTATTTCTATTTTCAGGTGACAATCATTACTCAGAAAACCGATTCAAATCACAACTGGAGACACCGCAACGTAGTGTTCGTGCCGAATATGCATCAGTTCAACCAAATCGACAACATCGAGAATCCGAAAGTTCCACAGAGCCTGCCCAAGAGGCAAAGAGGCCCGACCAAATATACTTGGACAGCGTACAATATCAACCGTTCTCTATGTTACCATCCTATATTAAAGATATAATGAGCGAAATGTACCAGCCACATGGTCCTTATATTGATCCTTCGGTCTATCTTTACGAAACCCAATTCGCAGAGGAGCAATCCAGTGCTGAATCATCAGATCCGGGATCAAAGACTAGCGAATCGCAGACTTTTGAAACACATGCCCAGTATGAACCGGAGTACCAAGGTAGGCAACGAAGCGCAGAATACACCCCTCCAAAGGATGGTAAAATTCACTACAAGGACGAAGAAGGCAATCGTCATGGTCCTTCGGAACAATACGGATCGGCCGATACACAAGTTGGTGGAATTCAACAATTGTTGCATCTTCAGTCACAGATCCCCTATTACGTAATTGCAAACAGAATTCATTACAAACCAAAATCGCCGTTCGTGCCAAAACCAATTAGCGAGGAAGAGAAAGGACCATACAAGTACCGCAGCAAGATCTACTACATGAAAGACGGTGAAATCGATCAAGAAGAAGAAAAACCAACAGAATAGTTTTAAGCGTTAGAATATTTTTTAGATACTTTGGAGTAAAGAATGGATGTTTGTAGATAGTCTCGTGCCAATCGTCGAAGTCGATGATGTCACGAGATTTATGTATTTTGATGCCAAATGACCAATCGATATGTAGATATTAATAGACGCGGTTTCTGTAACGATTACGAGCGTTCCATTTTTGATATATTCAAATTATAATATCGATTTCAAAAGTGATATAATTGTAACATGTTCTAATTAACGTAAGATTATTTTTTACGAAGTTTATTGCTATAAGCCTAAGTGACAGATTTTACGTAAATTTTCGATTACGTTTAATAAGGAAAATTTAGTATGTTAATTAATATCGTTTATGTTTATAATAAATCATTTTAAATATTATTCTAAATGTGTTTAGAAAATGAATACATTGATAAGATCGCCAAAATGTTTATAAATCTATATCTGTTCGATTTCACCTTCGCCAAGAGGCAATTGAAAGGAAAAGCATTTCTCCGGACGAGGAAAACCTACGATATACTTTCATGGCCTCTACACGTTGAAAGTCGTTACAGATTATTCCATTTAATCTACTTTCCATGCTAACGTCGGATCTTTGACTTGGGAGTGCGATAACGCGGACATCCGGCACTCCCAGCGAACATGAGGTATTCAGGAAAACTTCGCGGAGTTAATGAATTAATAAAACGCTAGTCTGCTCTGGTCTTCGAAGCAGAACACGATGATCAAAGTCAGTGACCGAGAAATGCAGCCAATTCAAATTTAAAACAGCACTTAATTTAAAAAAAATTTCCACCACTTCTCAGGCGTACTTCCTGATGTTTTCAGCAAACGCAAACTTCGGCCTGCCCAGTTTCAATTGGCCAATGAGGAAGTTTCTTAATGAATTAAATACGTAGTTAGGAATACTAAATATGCGTACTATTACGAACACCGTCGTATTACATTTTAATTGAGAAAATTCTAAAAACTGTTTTACGTATAACAGTAAAATAAAATTTTAATTCTGGTATATAGTATACGTCTATGTAAGAAATGCTTTTTGATTCATTTTTCGAGTCATGCGAATTCTCAATTTAAATTATATATAAATTTAAATAATCGAAAAATGTATTCCGTGCATGTTACACATTTTACGACATAAGACGTTATTCCGTGACCTATAATCTTGTAATGTGTGATATTATACAGTACGGGTTAGTTGGACAAGTTTTAAACACGACGAGTCAAAGTCACCGACCGAGAAATGTAGGTAATTCAAACGAAACGTTGGATTTATTTATTAATTACGTAATTACTAGCATAATATCGCTACTAAAACGGGATTTTATTGGAATTTGCATTTGTAGTGAATGTTTATTATAGCCGCGTAACACACCATAAATTAAATTTTTATGTGTTGAATGATTAAATAAATGAATATTATCGATTATGAGGATACATTAATATCGTCTAGGCAATTATTTAAATGATATAAAACCAGAAATTATAATTAATGGTTAAGCATCTTAATATAAGTTTTATTGGTTAACTTGCCGGAAAAAAGATGTGAGTAATTACAACGGGTACTGTCATAATGTTAATAATATCGTTATTTTTATTTTCAGAACTTTTTTGAACTAATATGACATTTTTAATTTACTGTGACAAATGCCATAAAAATCAATACATAATTCCGGAGATTCTAGAATGGTCTAGCGATAAGGTAGGAATTTACACTAAAACCGTCAATTAAAAATGTCTAAACTACTTTACAAACCCCACAATCTACATTAATTTTTGAACTTAAAAAACATTTAGTTTTTCTTAGTGTAGTGGTAATTCAGAAAGATCTTGGAAAAGTTACAAGCTTATGAAAAGTATTTTAAAAAAGTAACAATGAAGTGATTTTAAGGAAAGAAATTAAATGTACTTCTTTTATTAGTTATTATCAACCATTAGCTATTTTTAGTACTAATAGTAAAAAAAAGGTTCGGAAAGTTTTGAAAAAGAAACTTGTATGCAAAAACCAAAGTTTTGTTTGTCTATTTCTATTCATAAAAATAAAAATATAAATACGATATGTTTAAGCTTAACTGCGAGTTTTTAGACACTTGTAATTTTTAGGATTATCCGATAAACTGATAATTCAAGTCCAATAGCCTACATTGCTTTATTGAAACTAAAATTTTAATTATATTGATGTTCATTATCTTTACTTCGTTCTGATTTTTTAAAACTACTTATTAAGTCTACTTTTTTAAAGCATCATAACAATATTCTAGTAAGTTGTAATAAAATAAAATCGGTAATTCTCATATGCACATTTTGAAGAGCTAGTTTACGATGAAAAAAAAGAGCGAGAGAAATTTGAAAAAGATCAAGGAAAGATCGGAAAGGATAGTGAAAAATCGAGAATGATCGAGAAATATAAACCAAGATCAATAGAGAGCGAGAGTTATCAAGGGAGATCAATAGAGATCGAATGTTATCGAGGGGGGAGATCGCAAGAACCAGCGAAAGACTTGTAGAAACATCACGAAGAATCGAGGAGAAAGGTGGCAAATAATCGTGCACACATAACATAATTGCATTGTTTCAGCTATATTTAGAAACTATCGATGAAGATCGAGGTAGATCGAAAAAGATCGAAAATGTTCAAAAAAGATCGAAAAAGATCGAGATAGATCGAACACAAACAAGAAGGATCAGGTGATAATAATCTCTAACAACAATTTTTCACTTCACATTTTTGTTCATAGATGTCTAATAAATTGTCTCCTTCCTATATATATGTTTCTCATTAAAATCTGTATTTATTTACCTCTTGAAGTCAGGGACCGTGATTTTATTTGTTTGCATTATTATATGGACCGGACAATAAACTTTGCAATATTAAAAACAAGAAAGATTGATAAAGATCGCAAAAGATCGCAAAAGATCGAGAAAGAGCGATAGGTAGCGAGAGTGATCGAGCAAGATCAAGGAATATCGAAAAGGATCGTGGAAGATCGATAATGATCGAAAGGGGTCGTGAAAGATGGAGAATGATCCAGGAAGGTAAACCTAGTTTAATGGAGAATGAGCGTAATCGTGGGAGATTAATAGAGATCGAGTGCTATCCAGGAGGGAGATCAAGAACTAGCGAGGAGATAGATCGAAAATAATTGTTCACAGATGACATATTGGATTTGTGTCAGATACTTTCGTACAAAATAATTTAATTTGTAATTAAAGAGATGCAGATACCAACTTTTAATAGTTGAAATAATTTTTAGACGATTCAGGCATGTTTAAGATCAACACCTTTAAGATAGGTTGTATGCTTCTAAAATAGATTAAATAAAAATTTAAAGATTTATATGCTTAAGGACAAATGTAATTTATGACAGATATGCAGATTTGAAGCGGGTAGGGATATTATACATACTGTGGATATTATATTATTCCATAGAGTGTGTTATATTATTCACTCCAAAGATCTGGCAATTTTATTTGGATTTGACATTCTACTCAAAATCATACTTTAATCGTCGATATTAAATAATTTGATGCAATATTATAGTACGCTTAGTACTTTTCAATCTCTAGGCACAAGGATTTTTAATACTCAGTTTTTATCCAAAAATAGATAATATTTGTTGCAATGTACGAACACTTTGCATTGTAAATCGAATACAGAACATCCAATTCCCATTGTCCGATAAATGGATCTTTAAATTTGTAATTCTTCGTTAGGGACATCTTCACTTTGCGTTTTGGAGGTTTAAAGTTTAATTGGTTAGATATATAAAATTATTTTTCTTTGTCGACCGTACGAGAATTTATAATCTTGATGGTGAAGTTATTATTTGTTGAGCGGTCGCATGAATTAAAAATAAATAAAGCGTTAAAGTTTAATTCTTCGAACTTTGAATGGCGTAAATACAGTGAAGAATAAATGGTTTTGTAATTGATAATTGTATATGTGAAAATGTTATGTATATGAGCCCAATTCAACAAAATCGAATAAGTTTAAAATTACTGAACCTTCTGTAGATTATGATGTAATTAAATTAACGTAGGTGAGATAGTTTCTTTCAACATAAATAGCTTTGAATTTTACACAATTCATGTAAAAATGTGTGTAAAAAACTCTCATTTCTACTATTAAATATGTGTCCATTCATAACACGTAAATACCAATTGAATTCACACCGTTTAATGTGCATTTATCACTTCATTAACTTAATTAACCGAATATTTAATATACTCTGAATAAAGTAAGAATTCAAATGTTTCATAAATTAAATGAGTTTACGAAATCATAACATAAATTTAATGGCGTTTTCTGATGTCGACTTGATACGAAACACGGATTAGGCAATACCTTCCTCATTAAACAAACATCGCATTACAATATATTTCAGTGTATAATTTCTAACAACCGGAAAGGTACCCCACATTTTTGCATTCTTAAGAAATAGGTGGTAGTATGGATATATTGTCTAATTATATGTTTGCCAGAATGAATGTACCGAACACTAATTTGATATCAATTTATTTTGCATTAAACAAGATCTCTGGAGTTTTGTAAGGATGTGTGTTAGCAACATAAGTCCCAATAATTTTAAATATAAGATAATTTATTGCAATCTTGCTCTTAAATTGAAAATTGAATAGAAGGATTGTAGCTTTAATTTTAACACAACGAAGTTGATATAACATGTAGTGTTATTTATTAACTTAAAATTCCATTATGGGATGTAAATAGTGAAATTACATAATGTAATTCAAGGAAGTATACAAATTATTTATCGGCTATTTATGTATATTCGACCACCATTCAAATGTCAACTGTGAATTTCTTGGTCTTTTTAATGATATCATTACCTTAAAAGACATTCCGTTTTTCAATGGTAAGTTTCAAATTTCAACACACTAAATAATGTCTGCACGTGTAAATCCACTTTCTGCGACTGTTTATAAAATATTCTGGAATCTCTTCACCTGTTTACGTTCGGTAAGTTAACTATTTTTAATTCAAATCCTGTGAAAGCGACAGCGATGTCTCGAAGATTATGTTAGAAAGATTAAATTTAAAAAGTCAATTTCAAAGCGTTAAAACAAGGATACTTTATATGCAAGAGAAGCAACGTAAACCAAACTTCCGGAATTCGACATTTACGCACGTCGATCTTTTAATGTTCATTTAAGGCTCTAAGTATTCAAAAAATCAAAACCCTTCCAATTTACCACCGAGCGGCGTTCGTAGAAATTCAACATATACATTTCCATATTGAGCGATCTCATAACAGAGAATATTTTCTTTAATAGAAATAGCTATAGAGCAACAAAGCAATAAATTGTAATAAAATCCTGGGAAGGGCTTATTTTGCTAAAATTGTCCGAACATTGTTTTACAGAGTGACACTGCCAGCTTGCAGTAGAGTTAGCAAAACTATACGTCCTTTTGATTGATACTGGTTCTAAAATTGTTAATGGCTTATGGGTGTACCGTATATTTGGAGCTTCCTGGGAAATTCCTGTGAATATTCGACGGAATAATGACTGGAAAGTAGTTTTGTTCTGATTGGATTAGGTTAGTAGGAGTGGGATGGGCATGAGTGTTCAATGTTGTATGAAAATCTATTAGGAATTATAGACATTGTAGCTTTAGATTTTGTCATTATTGTTGTATACGTTTTTTATTTTGTTAAACGTTTAAATTATGTTTAATTTGTAATGTAATTAAAAAAATGCCTTAGTCTTTTTATAGAATATTTCTGTTCGGATAAGCTTAGCCTGCGATCTTTTGACATCTAACCGCTTTTGGCTAGTTTCTGTCCAGTTGCGTTTTTTCCCATGTTAAAGGTATCGGGAATCTGATCAATGTAACGCAAAACTGGGTATATTGCTAGCTGCTAAGGATATGCTAAAATTTAATTCCCAATTTTAATTCTTTTTACAAGTGGATTATTAAATAATTGTTTATAACCAACAGACTTCAAAATATTTGCCTAATTCTTTTAATGCAGGATATAAGCGCTGTTATTTGATTTTTACAAAACATATTACTGCCAATCACAACAATTGAATCGTGAAATCATAAAAAGTCATTCATTTAAGGAAGTTCAAGAAAGAGATAATGTATATGAGTTTTTGTATCATGTCTAAATATTACGTATTTTATATTATATGACAAAAATATTACAAAATATCATAATAATACAGGTCTACAAAAAAGGAGGTCTTGGATGTTGTTTGGAAGCTGTGGGTCATTTCCGACGTAATTTTGCGCCCAGAATCCGAATGCATGATCAGAATTGGCCCACCACATCTGGATTATTTTGAAATGTTTCAGGTTATGTACCCCAAAAACGCGTTATTTTTCTATTTTTGAGGTAACGTACAGGATGCAACAATTTTTTTTAAACCTATAGTACTGCCTTTATCTTTCGAAGTTAGGTTTTATTCGGCCACCTATGACTTTTTCTCAAAAAGTTACCGCCATTTAGAAATTACGAGATCTATTCCATTATTGTTATGAACATATGCTTTAAATATTTTGAAACAGATATTTTTTACTGGTATCTTCATTTGAAAATTTGTACTGGTGATTCTTGACGTTGTGGAATACGAATTTGAAGTTAGGATATTACAATTTTTTAATTAAGAAGACGGATTCAAAATGCCTATATAAATAATGACGAATAAGAAAGTTTTCAAAAAACAGTCACAACTTTTAAACTAGTTTTTAGTTATAATTATCTAAATTTTATACAGTTGTTGTATTTATACAGGTTACACGACATTGAATTCGACCTTCAGCTGTTTCTCTCCGCGGGGTTTTCAACAAAAAAAGGTAAATTTTTTTACATGTGTATCGTAACTTCAAATTGGGGTATCTTGGTGAAGAAAAATCATTATGGATTTCTACGCCTCTCATGATAAAGAGAAATAGTAGTACTATATTATCCAACGCGAGAAAAAACTCCTAAAAATGTTGTGGCTTCTGCACATAACTTCAAAAATAGCAAACAAACGTTTTTTTGAGTACATAATCTCAAATATCTCAAAATCCTCACGAGATGGTCCATTTTTACTTCGGATTCCGATTCTACGCATAAAATTATGTCGGAAATGGTCCACAGCTTTCCAACAACAAAACCATGTTGATCTGTGTAATATGCCAAACTACAATTTGGTTGATAAAACTAGTGTTGGCGTGGTGCCTCGCTCGCTTCGCTCGCTCAGAAACTTCAACCCAGCAGAGAGTCGGCTATTCCTTAATACTCGTTTGTTTACTAATAGCTTTCAATTATATTATAAAATTATATTGATATTTGGGGGTCCAATCATATTTAGGTCAAAGTGGCTTCGATAGATAAATTACAATATAGTGTTTCTTATATGTATGAAAATTGAAAATGAGCATTTTCAAAACTTCAACCCCGACAACAGGCCAGCCGAAGTATTAATAAATAAAAGTTGCAAAACAATTACTTCAAGCACTTTCATTGTAATAGACTATTCGATGCATATTACATGTTTACAGTGTTTTACTAATTACAGTCTGTATCATTATGATCTTATATATACAATATATATACATATAATTCTTCAAAGATATCTTGAAAGTGTCGAAAAGGTCTCTGACGGATATCTTTTAGATACTATAAGACATCTTTTAGATATACATCGAAATAGTTATTTTCGTATCAAGGGCGTAAAAGAACTTATGCGCCCATAGGGGATCACCGTGCCCGAGGGGCTGGCGAAAACTACCCCTGGGGGTAGGGGTTCTAAGCGTCGAAATTTTATGGAAAACTATAGGGTAATTTTTTTACCGAGGTGACCAAATTCAATAATTTTTCAGACAATAGTCATAAGCATTTTAAACCAGTTTTTATGGCATTATCGTTGACTTTAGGAAGAAAATACATACAACCTTTTTTGTAGAGAATTTCACGCTCTATCTTTTTTGTTTGAAACATTTTTCAATAAAATTTGTATTTTTCAAAATAAATGCAAAAAACTACGAAGTAACTTAATTGGGGCTAATTTTTTTTTGTAATGGACGGATGGATCTGCGCCAAAATCTAATCAGATCTAAGTTATGCCAAGACGCGTATTTTAAAAAAAATTTATGTCAATAGGCTCATCCGTTCGCGAGTTATCGCGAGACAAAAAAACGGGACGTACGGACGTATGTACGTACAAGATCACGGACACAAATTTTTTTATTGTTGATTTGGGTTCCTTAGGGTCTGAAACGTCGACATTTAATGAAAAACTATAGGAAAATTTTTTTGCCCGAAGTGACCAAATTCAATACTTCGTCCAGACTTAGTCTGAGTCGAAGTAATTATCATAAAATTTGATTATCATTCATTAAAATATTATATAATTCAACTTGTTTTATTTTTCCCTCCTTACTAGTAAGGTAGTATTGAAAAATAAATTGTCCATTCGACGCTTTCCTGTGTTTCTAATATGCTCCATGTTGTTTTCATAGTGGCTAAATATTCTTAAAATGTAGCAGAATTGTAGTAGCAAAGTATTAGATGACTTTTATTTGCCAATAAATATAAATGATTTGTAATTTGAAACAAGTGTGAACTTCTTTTATTTTAACTCAAATTTTGATATAACTCAACTACCTATGTGTAGAAAAGAAGATATGACTTGCTGGAATGGCCTGATGCGTCAGTTAACTCTTAAACCTTACACTGGGGTCGGTGGGACCCCAAGATGTATCCTGTGGTTTATAGTGTTTCGTTAATTATAGGGGTCAATGAGAAACTATATATATCCTTTAAGGATTAATTGTGCTGTATGAAATAATACGGTTTAACGTCTGAATTCTCAGATATGATTTAACGAGTTTCCAAGCGCATAAAAAAGCATGATTTATGGTAAAAATTAAAAAAATTTAAAGTAGACAATTGTCGTTTTTTCAAACCTTTATGAAGTGCGAAATCACATAAATAACTCGATATTTAAAAGTAAGTCCCTCGAAAAATTAACAGTTTTTACATATTTTCGTCAAGACAATTTTTATTTCTCGTAAATCATCATTCGAAAGAGCAACTAAAAATGTAGTAGAAATAAGTATCTGCAATTAATAAAAAAAATTTATTTCATATGAGAAATCTGCGATAAAATTCAAGTAAAATTTCAGTACATTTGGGCATTAATAGATTAAAACACAGAAAAAAAGTAACGTATATTTCCGTCGACACCCCATCCCCCACTCCCTCCCTGTTACCAACCGTAGTTTTTGGCGTGACCATCTCCGCGCCCCCCCCCCCTAAATTGTAAACGTAGTTTATGAACGAACCCTTATCGCCGTGGAAGGAATTTAAATCTCTTGATGGTGCATTCCTGTACGACTATGTATACTTTTACTATCAAAAGTTCTTCCTTTAATGTAGAAGATACTCTTATAAAACACTTCATTAACAGCCAAGTAACAATAGACCGTCTTGATTAAGCGGGCTATTGCATTTATTAGAAATTTATTGCCGCGTGCTCATATACGTATACGAGTAATTAAATCCTTTCTTATTATGTAAAATAATTGATGTGTGAATGTTGATGAGCTCGTTAACGACATAACGTAAGTGAACGGTTACTGATCCCTCGTAAAACATCATTGACCTTAATGATTCTTAAATAATCTTGATACTTAGATGATGTCCCGCTTCATAAGGTAATACGGTATCATTTAAAAAAATATATATTATCCTTATTAAAAAGTTATCAAAGTTATTGTTCTAGTTAATTATACGATCACGAATACGCTGAAAACTCGTTCGTATTTTTACAGTATTTACTACAAAAATATCAGAACAAGATTTGTGCAAATTTGTTATTCAAGGGCTCGAAATTTCCTGCTTTTTCAGTCTTTTGAGTTACATCTAGGCTCATTTTGTTGCCTTTTGAATACTCTTGTAAAAATATGTCTAGAAAAATGAATAATGATGATACCCAATAACAATTCAATTAAAAAAAAATATTTTTCTCAGAAACTTTTTTCCTCCAAACCTTCAGTATCTACAGGTATTCTTACTTGCAATTTGCCATAAAAAGTTAATTTGGAATTTTGTTATTGCTGAGGAAAAAAAACAATTTTCTATTTTTTGTTAAACCTCGTAAAATCCGTGGTTTTTATAATTTCCAGTTTTATAATAAAAACATTTTTTAACAACCTAATATTTGATAAGTGATCGCAGCACTATCTACGACTATAGTTTTATATTCGTCTCGAAAATACTTCTGAAATGATCCCACACTCGACCTATGTTGCCATTTAAAATATTTATTTCCCCTCGCGTCCCTCGTCACCACGTCCCGATTAAGAAGGAAAGGTGGTGGGGATTGGAACCCCTGAGAAAAAATTGTTTTCCCTTTTTTAAAAAATCGTTTCACGTGTTTCTGCGAATTTCGAAATTTTCATTTGTTTAAAAGTTGCTAGGTTATAAATTTTAATAGATGAATAAATTCGCAATGAGTGATAACGGTGCCATCTATGACTGGAGTTTTGTATTCCTCTCGAAAAGACCCTTCAAATGAACCCCTTATCAACTCATGTTGTCTTTTAACCCTTAATCCCGACTGCAGGGTCGTTTTAGGGTCGACCCAGAGAAAATTCAAATTGTACTTTATACATTGCACAACTGTAAGCATTTTCAAGCGTCAGGACATATTTGATCCAGGTAGTGGGAGGAAAAGGCTTTAAAATAGGAGTCAGAATTAAGGGTTAAGCTATTCACCCCCCTCGTACCCCAGACCCCTCTTAGGGTAGGGGGATGGAATCCCCAGCAAAGATAGATTTTTTAAAAAATCGTTTCACGATTTTCAGCGATTTTCGAAAATGTTTTTCTTTCAAAAGTTACAAGACCGTTTCCAAACTTTTGTGGCACTCATATATATTATTATATTACTCAATTAACCCATTAAGGCCTAAGCGGATATTTTTCCGACAATTTTTTCGGCAGCATAGTACAGTCTCTTAAAATTGTCAAAAAAATTTGGGGGAAAGGTTTTTTATGCAGAATTTCATCCTCTTTCCGATGGTAGTCTTATTTTTTTGATTTAATGGAAGCCTGAATTGTTATAAACAATTTATTGCAAGAAAACACTAAATTTACAGAAAAAGATATTGTTTAATCAACGCTAACACTTTAAAAGCGCACGTTCTGATCCCTGGGAAGCAAATTTTTTGCGTCCATGGACCAAAAACTATGAGATCCATTTATTTTTAAGCCGGTTTGCAGATGGCGCTGTCCACAGCAGCGTTAATTAAGTTGCAAAATTATCGAGATTCTGCTTAGTCCTCTAATTAAAAAACAAATCCATCGAAATGAGATGTAAACGTTTTCTTGTGGGTTTTCAGGGTCGCTGATCAAGAATCCAACGTTAATTTTGCAAAATTAAACTGTTTGAACAATTTGTTTATTGCAATTTTGATCTTGAGGGTTACTCTAAGGTTATTTAAACTCAAGCAAGGTCTGGATATCTTTTGGAATAGATACGACCAAAAATAATAACTGTAACAACGCGGATTTAGTAGTGAACTGGAGTGTGATATTGAAGATGACCTTCAAGGTTGTTTCAAGGTCAAATTTTTTATTTACTTTTAGCATTACCCATAAATAATGCGGTTTATATATCATACCCTATTCAGCTACTTAAGTGATCTTAGGTCTGGACGAAGTATTGAATTTGGTCACTTCGTGCATAAAAATTACCCTATAGTTTTTCATCAAATGTCGACGTTTCAGACCCTAAGGAGCCCAATTCAACAATAAAAAAATTTGTGTCCGTGATCTTGTACGTACGTAATTGTATGTTTTTATTATATATCTAAATGAATTAACGAATCATTATAGCATATTTTCGTTATTTCTTGCTCCCTAATCGATTTTCTAATATTATTTTTAATTTTAAAATTATTGGTACAAAAATATCTTATATTCTTCATTTAATTTTGCAACTATGATCGAAGATCGAACTCGGGTTTCGCTTACTACGTTGTCGCCTTAACCATTATGCTACGCTATCATATAGTTTACCACGTGAACAATAGTGATTTATACTCAAACATAGAAGACTTATTGATAAATGCGAGTTTAGTTCAAGCAAGATATATTTTTTAACAAGTGAAGCAATTCTATGTAGAATTTAATATTTATTTACAAAATAGTAAATTTAAAAAAAATAAATAACTTATGGCAAAAAAACTTATGTTATACACTCATGTTTGTTTGATAAGACCCTGGCAGAAAATGGATATAGTTTTTGGCTAGTTTCTGTTCAATTTTGTTATTTTTCATGTTAAGGTACATGGAAAGAATTTCAATTATTTTTAATTAATTTTTTTTGTGGGTATAGAAATTTATTCCAAATATAAATGTGGTGTTTGTAATATAGAAGTATTGAAAAAGTGTAGAATCAACCATTCTGTACTTCTTAAAATCTTACTGATTCGTCGTGTTTGTTATACTGTCCTGACTCCGAAACTTAGTGCTGATACTGCTGAATATGAGTTATTATTTTGCTGATGGTGAATTCCAGTGTACCTATGATATTTTTACTACGGACAATAATAATTTAATATCGCAATATAGCATTAAGTACTGCATGATTTTTTACTTATTTCGGCAATCAGTAATAATTTAACACTGAAAATAGTACTGGTAATCAATATTACGATAGTACTGACGTACTTCGACAGCCAAACGTTATTTCTTATGATGACACTATTGTTAGTAAGTATTAGGTTAGTACTGATATGATCCATCAGTTAGTACTGATTTAAATCCGAACGGTTACCTCTACTGGATTAGTACTCATGTACTCCGGCTGTAGGATTTTATTTCTTACTGATGGAAATACTGACAGCCAGTATTGTGTCAATACTAATCATGTACCCCGTCTGTCAGCATCCCTTTAACTCATTAAGGATGAAATGGACAATTTTTCGTGGTCGACTTCAAGGGCGGTATTGTATATGAAACCGGATTTAAAAAAAATTGGAACCAATTACATCTTACGTAAAATTGATCGATCTTTCCGAATCTGCCGTTAAAAATCAATCGAGCACATTCCAAAAAAAGTGATGATTGGTTTTTCCCCCAAAAATCAGATATTTTCACTGACAAATACTATTTAATCGGCATTTTTATATCGGAAACAGTTAAGGAGATCATTGATCGGTGAAAATATAGCGTCCACAAACCTTTAATTTTGAAATGTGCCTGATAGCATTTTCAAAGTAAAGTTGAAAACTTCCAAAATGGCGGTTAAAACCCGAAAATATTAGCGAAAAGTCCCGGAATTATTTATTCCAAAATGATTTTTTTGATTTGTCAGTTATTTGATCTGTCGGTTTTTTGGACAGTCGGCTTTTTGACTTACGTTTTTTTTACCTATCAGTTTCTTGGTATGTCGATTTTGTACCTGCACCTCCGCGGAAAGGCCGGGGAACAAAGTTCGAAAATAAATACACCGAATGACCAAAATTTCGATATAGCATGGTTCCAGCATGATTTTCTTGACTAAGATTTTGAGAATTTGGCAAATTAGCCTTTCGGGGTTTTGATTTTCGGAACTTTGTTCCCCGGCCCGCGTAAAGTACGCCAAGTATTTTAATCGTTTTCAACCTTCTATTTAATACAATTTCATTTCCATAAATAAATACTTACAATTTTTGCAATTGTAATATAATTAGATATGTAATAAAATACCGCAACATATAGTTACGAAAGTTGTCAATAATGTATATGCGTGTGTGACGTGTTTTCTCAAGACAATAGTCAGTCCTTTGATACAAGTTCTATTATACATTAAGTAGCATTACTATGGGGAAATTTAGCAGAAAAAAAAAGATTTTGTATTGCATATTCCGATTGTCTAAACATTTCAAAATAAAACTAGCGTTGCCATGGTACCTCGCTTCGCTCGTTCAGAAACTTCGACACAGTGGAGAGTCAGCTGTTCCTTAATACTCGTTCGTTTACTAACAGCTTTCATTATATTATAAAATTATATTGATATTTGGGGGTCCAATCATATTCAGGTCCAAGTGGCTTCCATAGATATGTTACAACAATATAGTGTTTCTTATATGTATGAAAATTGAAAATGGTTAACAACTATGACCTATGGCCTGAGTCGACGTAAAATTGAAAATGAGCATTTTCAAAACTTCGACCCCGACGACAGGCCAGCCGAAGTATTGATAAATAAAAGTTGCAAAACACTTACTTCATGCACTTGTATTCTAATAGACTATTCGATGCATATTACATGTTTACTGTGTTTTACTAATTACTGTCTGTATTATTATGATATTATATAAACAATATATATACATATAATTCGTCAAAGAGATCTTGAAAGTGTCGAAAAGATCTATGACGGATATCTTATAGATATCTATAAGACATCTTTTAGATATATCGAAATAGTTATTTTCGTATCAAGGGCGTAAAAGAACTTTGCGCCCGTAGGTGGTCACCGCGCCCGAGGAGCTGGCAAAGACTACCCCTGGAGGGTAGGGGGTCGAAACGTCGAAATTTGATGAAAAACAATAGGGTAATTTTTTTGCCGCGATTACCAAATTCAATACTTTTTCAGACAATAGTCATAAGCAATTTAAACCAGTGTTTATGGCATTATCGTTGACTTTAGGAAGAAAATGCATAGAACTATTTTTGTAGAAAATTTCATGCTGTATCTTTTTTGTTTGAAACAAAAAAAATTTGTATTATTTTTACAAAATAAAATTTGAATTTTTACAAAATAAAATTTGAATTTTTACAAAATAAAATTTGAATTTTTACAAAATAAATGCAAAAAACTACGAAGAAACTTAATTGGGGCTAATGTTTTTTAGTAATGGACG
Organism: Trichopria drosophilae; assembly: GCA_030407085.1. Lineage (NCBI taxonomy): Eukaryota > Metazoa > Arthropoda > Insecta > Hymenoptera > Diapriidae > Trichopria > Trichopria drosophilae. The sequence goes on from CM059583.1 coordinate 56,227,421, forward strand.
GATGGATCTGCGCCAAAATCTAATCGGATCTAAGTTATGCCAAGACCCGTATTTTAAAAAAAGCGAGACAAAAAAACGGGACGTACGGACGTACGTACGTACAAGATCAGGCACACAAATTTTTTTATTGTTGAATTGGGCTCCTTAGGGTCTGAAACGTCGACATTTGAGGAAAAACTATAGGGTAATTTTTATGCCCGAAGTGACCAAATTAAATACAGAACTTTCAGGTGCATATCGTAAATCGTTCTTTTTTCATTGCAGCCATCGGACACGCAAGGACAGTGCATTTATGACCATGCAATTAGTTACTTAAACTTTCCACGTGTTTTTTCATAAACTAAATTTATTTAATTTGCAGCGGTTATATGTAGAATATTGTCCAATCATCCGATTGATCTGATTCTAAGTGCAGGTTCTTTAACATGTTTCGTTAAACTAAAAAAATGTAATTTTAGAATGCCAAAAATCATTAAATTTTCACGCGAATGCTTTTCTTTTACATTCTGTCATTTTTTTGTTGAGCAATAGCATCCTTTAATTTGCAAACGTTTTTAATTTTTTGATTTCGGTAATTGTGTCGAGCGCAATACAAATTAATATATAAACATTCAGGGAATTCAGGGAATTCATGAAGTTTTTGATAGAAATACCAAAAATCACCATTTTTACAGATTCATGTTGGTGATCCCCCCTCCCTTTTACCTTTATAATACCTATGTACTGTTCAAGTATTTAAAATACTTAATAATGAAAAGGCCCTTAATTTACAAAAGGTCATGGGTAAACAATTTTCTTGGAATGTTTACGAGATTAATAATTTAGGGTCAACCATTCGTTGTTCGAAAATTTCACATTATTTCTCATAGAAATTACTAGAATTTTAAAATTTGTTATTATCGATATTGTAAACATATTTATAAAAAATTAATTATTACGTGTGATGGTAATATTTCCGATTCAATTTCTAGTCGTACTATGATTTCTTCTAATGTATAGAGGAGAGATTCCTCTTTCAGGTTTTTCAGTAGCAAACAGTGGATTACGGAATGCTAGGCGTGACATAATAAAACGTCAGTAAAGGCGCGACACCATCGACGAGAAGAGTTACATTTTGGGATAGCATCGAACCGGGCTGTGGGTATACAAGGATGGGTGTCGGGTTGGTTCGGGCCGGCCCCGTTAGTATTGGTTGTGGCCGTTGCTGAAATGCGTGAAAATGCGCTGAATGCGAGTGAGCAGGAAGGCGATGGAGACTGTGAGCCGATGGAGGTGGTTCGCGGCAAAGTCACATCCCCTCGCTCCATCGTCCGGCCTATAAAGTTGTTCCGTGCAACGCGCGCCCGCTTCAGAATCACTCCACCCTCGACAACGGGCATTGCCACCTCTCACCATGGCGAAATTGCAGGTACGTGAAAATCCTGCCAACTTAGTCCTTTGCTATCAAATTTCACTATTTTTTTTTCTGTGTGTCTTTTTCTTGTCGGATCGGTACCATAAGGACGCTATAACAACTCATTCGTATACTTTGCGTGCGGATAATAGGCGGATGTTACGCGCTTTACTCTCCGAATCGTGATTTTTCTCGCGGCGAAAACCGTTGGAAATTGTATATATTTTACGTAAGTCGAGGCTGCGACAGTTTTCCTTTTTTCGTCGGGTGCACTTGTCGATTTCTTCGCCGATTAGCGCATGCAATTTTCCGTAGAGCGCGGTCACGGTTACCTTTCTTTTCGCTAATGAAAGTCGTCCTTTCGCCGTGCTTCATTGAAATGTGAACTTGAATTTTGCACTGTTTGCTCTCTAGTACTCATGGAACTGAAACATCGATTCTTTTTCATTCAAAGTGACATTTTTATTTTTCAACATTCACCTTTTATCGCGTTAGCAAAATGGTAGTTTTCTTGGCAACATTTTCTTTATTTGTTTAAAAAATATTTGATACAACTTTAATTTGAAAAATAGTTTTCACTTGAAACGTAATACCTTTAAACGGTTTTTTACTAAAGTTAGTTAGAATTACCGGTCGTGGATTAAGAAATAGGTTGTGCCAGTTCCCGAACAGCTTGTTTAGCCGGTTGAACAATGTGGAATTAAAGTCTTTGGTATAATTTTAAACCTGTCAGTAGTTCTCGTTACACTTTTCGTTTGTATTTTTATTTTATATACTTAATTAATTATTTGATTATGTTTTTTGTATTTGTTACTGAATAGACGTATACATTAATTTAAATCCCTTTCTATTGGCGAACTCCGATGTATTCTTTCACTTTCAGTTACGCGAATTTTCAAATAAGTTACTCATTTATTAATCAATTATTTTACACGTATAATTGTAATTTCAGTTTCAGTTAGTAACATCTTAGATCTAAGTTATAATTAGCAAAATTTTGAGCCTCAACCGGTATTTTTCGTAAATCGGAAGACTCTTTGAGAATATATATTTAAATTAATTTAATTATATTCCTTTGCCCTTCTTATTAGCTAGTACAATAGAATATCTTTAATGCATTATGAATAACCAGCTTTGTCAGGAGCTATTGAGAATGTGATCTTAAAAGAAAGATATTGCACTCGCTTAGAAAATTGGAATCGTTTATTATCTATGTAAAATCCGCAATAACCAGATTAAATTTCATGTAGGTTAATCTGATCCGATATGATTTAATCTTTTACAAGATTGGTGTCAAACGTAATATTATCCGATCAAATTAGATCTCATGACTTCAAATTTGAATTTGTTTCAAGATAGAGACTTTTAGTAACAATTGTATATTAATTGTTAGTCGGGATATGATGTTATTTTGAGATAAAACTTGTTTTGCTAATAAGTATAATTTTTTCTTTTGCTGCATTATAAAAAACAATTCATTATTATAACGAATTATTATCAGCGTTTAAACCATGCATGGTTAATTAGAATCGTTTGTTAATTATTTAAAATAAATGATTTAACTTTTTACTGTACACGGATAGTAATAGTAATAATTATTAATATGAAATACCAAAACTGTTGTCATTTATAAAATACTATTTAATCAATAATGGAACCAAAATAGGTTGGGTTTAGTTAAATTAAAGTGGGGTTTAAAAGGCAATGAAACAATACATTTCTTTAAATATGGGGAACTGAATTATTTGTTAAAAATAAACAAGATTTGTTAAATGTTAAAATAGGGTTTTTAATTTGAATACATAGTTTAACAGCTAAAATATCACATTTTAAATATTAACAAATTCATTTTTATAGTTTGAAAATGATTTAGTTCGACATGTTTAACGAAGCCTTTTTGATAACAAACATTGCATCATGAGTGTACATTAATTATAGTATATAGACAGTATAGTTTTAAATGCCCGGAAAAATGCAATTGTTAGAACTACTAACTAAATAGTAGCATAAGTCACAGCCATCGTTTTTAGTTAATTTAACTATCGAACTTAAGACCTCGATAAATTAGGTAGCAAAGCCTACTATTTGAATTGTAAAACCAACTAACACACTTAGTTATGTCAGGTCCTACTATTTAAATAGTAAAACTAACTATTTATTTTTTCCGTGTGTTTCTGCGTAAAGAATAGGTTGATCAATTTCATTGAATATCATACTAAATTTCCATTTCAGAGTAGTGCTTGATTAAATATAGAGTTTTTCATACTCTGCACAGTTTTTATGTTTTTATAACGATGAAATCGAAAATTAGTTATTAACTAAATTTCTATGCATCCTAAAAACAATTGTAGAAACTTTGATTTTGTTTTGATAGATCCTCGCATGTACTTTGTCAGTTATAGTAAATATCCTAAAGTTGTTAAATAACTAATAATACACTTAAAGCAACAAAGCTAGAACTTGATTTTACAAAATCTTTTCAGATTTTGAAGATTAGAATTTAACGACTTAGTTTTGCAAATTTACTAACTTAAATAACCGCAGTAATATTAACTTCATGAACAATTTGTGAAACAAAAATGCAGTTTATTTTACTACTTTTCGATCAACTATCTGATGGTTATATATATTTGATACTTTTTCTTGAATGACTAAAATGTATGATACTAATTTTCATTTCCAAAAATTCAGTTATGTTTTTGCTTCCATAGAAATAGCAGTGAACTAAGTTCTAATTAACTTTTTTTCAATATTTTTGATGTGTAATCAAATATATTTAATATACTTTAAAATATATTTTCTGAAATTTACAAAAATGTAAGAAATATAATTCATCAAAATTATCTAACATTAAAAAAGACTACTGAAAATTAAGAATAATTTGTTAATAGTAAGCAAATTGTATAGTAGTATAATATGAAAATTTGTTATAAAAGTTAAGAATTTTCAGGAAATTTAACCATTTGGCGATCTTACTTTTTCATAAATTTTGTATAATTTAGTACAGTGTATATCTACCATCGTATACTCTGGTAAAAAATTAAGCCATTTTCTGGCCAGTTTTTCTGGGTTCCACTAGTTATAGCATGCATACCAGAAAAAATGGCCAGGAATGGCCATCTGTTTACATATTTTCCTTGACTACAAAACGAAATATCTTTTATAAAGAAGTAAAGTAATTCGTACATAGTATAACAAAAATGTATCCTAACGACATTTCTAGATTTTTGTAGAAAATTTTCTTTGTCGTTGTTGTACTCCAAAATGATCTAGAAATTTCTGTTTTATATGACTCGCGAAATGCATTCGTAATTTATCTCATATGTTTATTAGTGTAAATAGATACATTACGACTCGTTATATTGTACCGGACAATAAATTAAATGGAAAACAATTCTGCTTAGATGCAATAGAATTATTTCCTGTGCAAGAAAGTCCAGTTTCATTCAACTCAAGTTGGAATTAAGTCTGTTGATTAGTTGTGGTAAAATACGCTGTATGTTTTAAATTTCTAATTTATTGCTTACAAGGAATGTAAATGTTATTCTACAAGCGACATTTTTATTTTTAATGCTAATAAATAGAGATAATATTTTTTGATAAGGCAATTGATATTATTATAAATGCATTAAATGAACTGAAGTTAATGTAGATTCTGAAATATACTGTTTTTTTATTCAAATGAAATATAAGAAACTATGTAATTAAAATTGATTGCTTTTTATTTATATTTCTTTAAAAACATAATTCTTATTTAAAAGTAAATTAGTTTGAAAATAATTAGAAATGGAAAGGTAGAAATGTTCTTTTTCAAAAGTTCAAAACCTTTGCTTATTAATATAACGTGTACATGGTTAAATTACGAGACAGAAAATTTAATTATTTTTTTTAGAAACTTTACTTTCTAAATCCATTAGAGTAAGAGACTTGCAATTACCTTATTTGATACTGTAGTTTAGTTGTATAATTATTTATATCTACTATTGGCACTTTAAATTAAAAAGTGGAATATATGACTTAATTGTATTTTAAATCAGGAAAAGGGTATACATTATTTTCATTTTATAGATTTAGGTTCTTTAAATAAAGTTTTTTATTAGAGAAAAATTCTACTCGTACATGTAAAGTATTTTACGTTAAGTATATAATTGTATTGAATTATCTTTTGGATTATCCAACGTTGCTTTTCCATTGTGATCTCTAAAGTTAATGCATTCATCAAAATGTAAATAAGTTAACAAACACAATACAATTTCTTTTCAAAATGAAATTGGTATTCAGAAATTACTTACAAATATTTATCTATCATTTGTTACTTATAAATTCAATTTTTGTTTGTAGCAGTTCAGTGCAGAATGTTCTTTACATAAAATGTCCATAAATTTAATAGATTTAAATAATTCTTTCGTTTAATTTTGTATTTCATAGAAGCAATATTTGACTTCATTTTTAAATGTAGCAGTTTCATAAAACTTAAATAACATGTCAGGATACTTTTTCTACACTAATATATATAACTATTTCAAAAATAAAAGTTATTTGATAAATTTATTCCTCAGAGTAAGAATGGTACATATGATGGGTCCAATTTCAACAGTCTTTTTAGAAAACTAATTAAAGTGTTCTTGTTTATTACCAACTAAAATGTAATTCAGTTAAGTTAATTGAAAAACCTTCAAGCAGAAAAGTGATGAGAATAGTTACTTATAGAATAATATAAATACATTACCATTTGTGGAGGGGACACTTATACAGCAAGATTTCTTGTTCATGGGAGTTTCTGCTTAACTGGAGTAAAAACAAATTACCATCAATGGATAGCTTTTATTTATTTAAAAATTTTCCTTGGAAAATTGTTTCAGAGGATTATACTCGTAAAATGCAGAACTTTCCTACATTTTTTTTTACAAAGCCCAAAGCAGTACTGGTATTCGAATTATTTCATTAAAATATTAAAGAAATTTATATTGTTCCCAAGGTTCCAAGGAAAATTTTCTCAGTTTGAGATTAACGTGCAGATACCAGTTTTCCCTGAAAATGAAAAGGAACATGAATGATTATACCAAGTCCACATAAAAGTATACATTACCTGCATGAAAATAATGTGTTTTATAAAATATTATCGAGTGCATATATAAATCGTTTGGTTAATTCCGGAAGTCCCATTTAAGCATCCTGTGCACTAGTCATAAATAAGTAAAAATTGTTATATAAAAGTTTTAATAAATAACATTTTTGCGGCTAATCGATTGACGATATACACTTGTTTTGCGTTACGCAATAAGAAAGAAATGCGGTGCACCAATTAATGTCTGTCTGGATACAGAAGTACATACCGGACATTCGAGTAGAAACAAGTACTAATTAATGACTATATCAAATATACAGAATCGATAGAATTTCACCAAACAAGACCCCGTTACGCACCACCGACAGGTTGAAAACTGCACGGTGTCGTTTTTATTTTCGAAGGGAAAATTCCGAAAAGTGAATTTCGGGGTGCGGTGATGGATTCGCGGTGCACTTTCTATTCGCACATACTGGCGACGTTCAGGCGGTGCATTGACGCCGTTAGAGTATCGGGCGATGCGATACTGGAAGACCGGCTAACACGATACTTTACGTTTCGTGTTCCCTTTCGCATTCTATCTCACTCTCCCTTTCGCGAACAGCTGTAAATCAGAATGTGTTCAAGGCGGAGAGGCTAGAGGCACCGAATGCACATTTTATGTTTGTGTGTATAAACTGCATTTTCCCCCACTTAGCTGATTACGGGATCGACTGATTACCCGTTAGATACATCGAAGTCACATATGCGGAGACGGGGCCCAACTTCGCGGTGCATACACGACTTTCTATTCCCATTCGCGCGAATGTTGCGAGTCTTCTTGGACGTCGGGAGCAACATGTAAATGCAAAACGACGACAATGAAAGTCCCCATTATCATCGCCAACACAAAAGAAATGCATCTCCGACAATCGCTCTTCTCATGATGCTGTCGATTTGAATTTGCCATTTATTATATACTCGGCAGGTAGACCTTCGTTCTTTATTGTTCCAATCGACTACAGTATGTGATAACCATTGTCTACACTGATGAAGAAAATGAGAACAAATATGAGAACAATTAACATGCATATCCAGTAGACAATTTTGTTTGGTAGTGTGAGAAGTCATCTTCTATTACAAATGTTTCTCATTGTGAGGGTTTTTCTCTAGTTCTGAAGAAATATGTTTAGTTTATTTTACATTCTTGAATATTATCTTTAAATAATTATTTGAATGTTTAAGACTTGTGTGGAATCCAGTTTTATAGGTCTTTGTATCAATTTTAATATTGGTGTAAAATTTTTTAATTCGAAATTAACAACAGAAAACAGAATTGTTATTTTCCATGTACTCATCTGTAAAGAGGTCGAGTGTGGCCATAGAAGCAAAAGTAATCCATCCGATTAAAAAAGGCCGGGGAACAAAGTTCCGAAAATCAAAACCCCGAAAGGCTAAAATTTCGATATTGCGTGAGTCCAAGGTATTTTAATTTGCTTTCTTTTTGCCAAATCTTCAAAGAAAAATTGAAGAAAATCACGCGAAATTTTGGCCTTTCGGTGTGTTGATTTTCGGAACTTTGTTCCCCGGCCTTAAAAAAACGTGTATATTATTAAACTGCGGCCGATGATTCAATTTTTTTTCTCTTATTCATTTATCACATTTTTTCAATGTACCTTTTCGAGTGCGGGAAACCCTTTTAAGAACCAGGCGTAGCTTCTTTTGTGTTTGTTATGTTATCGCTTGGATCCATGGTAATATATAAAGTTACATTTAAAAAATCTAAGGGGGTATATCGGATATGGCAGATAACATCCGCATATTATTGTATCCTCTTTTGCTCGGCACTTCACCTATGATAGTTTTAAAAGATTCGATACTTTTTTTATATTTGAAGGTTACCGTTTTCTCTTCTCTTAAAATTCTGTAGAATATTGAAAATGATTTGGTAGCAATCGGAACTTTTGACATTACATTACAGTGATCCCCCGATGAAGTATTTTTGCTTTAAATGGCGAAAGTTTTGATTAATTGCCAATATAAGATAGTTTTCTTATGTTATAAGTTAAAAATGTAATGATAAATGATGCCCATCTTGTAAAATCGTTATTAATAATAATCATGTTTATGAGTTATTTGATCGTTATTAAAAATCCTTAAAAGGGAGATGAATCGCTTATACGGAAAGCCGCCTAAAAAAGATAATACGTTGCAATGTTTTTATGTGCAACATTCATAAGAAATGCATGATGTACACAATTATTTCTAAGTATGAGCTGATAAATTTTGTTAAACCAACAACATTTATCCTGAAAAATGTGAACAGTTGTGATTGAAAAATTGGAACTTTCTGAGAACAGTATTAGAGATATGGTCTATGTGCTACATTCCACATCAACACATCAATATGATTATTTTTTTAAGCTCTTTAAGAAGTCTCAACCATTTTATTTACTTATTCAAGAATTTACTTATTATTATTTAGATTTCTAAATTATATTTTACATTATAAATTATATTTTCTGCTTTATTTAATTTTTGTAATTAATCCATGAATTTAAATGAATTCTTTATATCTTACGTATCGTTATTAATAATTTCTTGAATTTCTCATTATGAATTTCGAATATAAACGTCTTGAAATTATTATCAATAGAATGGAAATACACTATGAATAAAAATCTCAAAAAGTTGGATCATTTTACCAAAAAAATAAGCCGAAAAGAATTTCAAATCTTAAGTAAAATAGAGTAAATAAGAGATTATTATTTGAGAAAAATAAAAAAATTGTTCTAGCTATTACAGCTGAGATATCTTCCAAAAAAATGTTTGATGATAACTTAAGAAAGAAATATGGAAGAAATCTATAAGTATGTATGTGTTTTTTGCAATAAAATGTCCAGAATTATAGTATAGTCGTACAAGAACAATCTTTTGTAGTCCTCCCAATAGATCGAAATCGGATTAATAATTTAGAAAATAGATTATATAAATTTAGAATTTTATGTAGTCAGTAGGTAAATTTCAAACTATTTCTCGATATTTTTTAGGTAATATACTCGAACAGGATTCAATAAAATTTTGTCTATTTATTATTTCTTTTTTACAAAATTATTATAAATTATGATATCTATCGTAATACGGTTATGAGCATTCATATTTACCTTATGATGCATGTTTGTTTCTTATTTGTCTAGAAGATTTAAATTTCTTCGAGTGAATCATGATGATGTGAACACTCACTGCATGGAAGCAGAAAAAGGTCTTTATTATTTCTATACAAATAATTTAATTTTATTTAATCATTTTGAAATAATCAAATTACAGAAAATTGATTAATAGCACATTTTTCAACACTTAGGGCATATAGAGGCCACCATAAAATCTCAATCGTTTTGTGCAAAAACAGACTTTGTCACCTGTCGGTTCTAGTAGTAATTTTTCCTTATTGTTTGAATTAATGTTCAGTTAATGTAACGAAATTTAAAGAGATCATCATCAAGAAGAGCCCGGAATTTTGGTATACCGAAATTTTGAATGGGGCAGGTTCAGAAATCATTTTATATACTGGGGTACTGAAATGAACCAGTACTTGCTTTATGAAATTATGAGTTACATATGCGCCTTAAGATTTGAGAGTAAGAGTAGTTAGTTCTAAATAATGTAAATATTGGAAGGAAATGTTTGTATTGTACATACCTTAAAAAATTCAACTTCAATTGTGAGTATTTCTTGACGTGATTAGTATAGCTGGCTCTGATCGTAGGTCCAGATTCCACACATAAAATTACTTCTTAAATGAGCTCAGCATCCTAGAGACAAAATCTCTATTAGGTATAAAATGTGACATAGTGAATCAAATTTAACACACAACTTGTTATCGCGTATGTTAATTATAAAATAGTAGCCATTATAAAATTCCTTTAATGTTACATTTATTCTACTCATAAAATGTAAGAAATATAAATCTTCCACAAACGTAAATATTATATTTAGTGCAGCCATAAAATACTTTTACACTTATTCAGCAATACAAATAAATGTACCTACAGCGATTTGGTGCAAAATATAACTTTACCAGCTGCTTACCTCATAGCATCGTTAATAACTTTCAAATATTTATTTTAAATTTTATGTACTTTATATGTTTGATACATCGAAATCTAACTAATGCACATCATAATCGCTCTTAAGATTCAAACTTAAACGTTAAGGCATTAAAAATATAGGAACAGTGTTATTCTATTACATTTTCAATATTTCTCATTTGAAGATCTTTCACATCTGCGTAATTTTACAATAAAAGTGATTTAACATGTGAGATTTTGTGCAAATATGATTTACATGAATTTTGAGTCCATCTCCATTTCCAAATTTTAACATGTACCTTAATCTTATTTTAATATGTGATCATAAAAATATGTGATAGAAATAAATGTTTCACATGAAACGTATAAAATGTTTAATATTCTTGGCTTCAGAAAGTTTTGAAGTTGTATAAGAAAATACATGTTCATGTAATATATGGACGACTAAAGAGAACGATATGAAGTGGAAGATAACTCTTAAAATTCCTTCATCTTAAACTCAATCTCTTGTAAGACTCAACTTCAGTTCGAAACAGTGACTGAATTTTTAAACGAATTTAATGAGGTATCAAACAGTTCCAACAAAAAACTAACTTTAAAAAAATATGTTGGAATGAAATAAAATTTTGATTACTATTAGCTACCAAACAGTTTCTTATTTATACCTTAATTATCAGTATAAATAATGTTTCAGCTACATATTATGATGATATATCATTCAATTTGGGAAGTAAATCTTGTTTTGATTTAATAAATAGCGATGACATTTTTTTCGCATTAATATGGTTAGTAAATAATTTTTTAAATAATGTTTAATGTTTTTATATACCACTGACGTAGAAATAATGGATTTTTATTAAAACTTACTTTTGATGAAATATTTAAAACGGGTAAATAAGCTCGGACTTTAAGTTTTGGGCTTACTTACAATACCTTAGACATACAAGTATTTCTTTACTGCCTGTTAGTTATATAAAAATGCATTTCTTTTTAATTAAACTCCATCTTAATCATTTAGGTTTCTAATTTACGTGGTTAATTTTAAACTAACGTGGTTACACTCATTTTCTAGGAATTTTTTAGTACCAATTAGATCTTTCCAATATGCAATAGAATGAACGAGAATATTCCGCGAGTGGTTTAGTTGTAAACATCTCGAGAGAATGTTTTCAAGGAGAGCGAAATTAAATTATTGCGGCTGTAACATATTGCAATAGGTAATTGAAATTTTCATTTTATTATAAGTTGTATTTGCGTTTTGTATCGTTTAAGATTGGAATAGGGTGAAGTTATTTTGCAAAATTGTGATGGCTGGCTCTGCTCTTTTTAATTGGGCTATAAAGCTTTATTATTTTATAAATATTTATATTTTTTAGTTGCAACTTGGATAAACTTGTTTATCGTTATTTTGAAAGAATAATTGAAAATAAAATCTACTTTTTTTATATGCCTCATTTAGTTTAGATTAGTTTCTTTAGTGAAACATTTGGAGCTTGTTAAAAAACTTTGTCCTTATCAGATTCGCGATTAACTTTTTTTGTGAATGTGGAATATCCAATAGAAGTGGTTAGGAACATTGACGTGAAATTAGCTGCTGTTTTAGTAACATATACCTATTATAACATAATTTTAAGAGTGATTATTTCGATTGATAAATTAATAGAAATTGCTTACAAATTCTTAGGGACCAGGGCCTTCATTCTAGTCTCATGGCAATTCTCGAACATAAAAAATATAACAAATAAAACTTAATATTAACAAGAAAAATCGACACCATCTAGAAAACGAACCCTTGAATGTAGAATGATGCTTACCCGATTACAGTTAATCGTTCGTAACTTATTACTATACCGGTTATTTTTTTTTTGAAACCGGTTTCGGATATGCTAGGCACCAATTTGGGAACAAATCTTCATTTATAAGAAAAATTATAGATATTTAAATATAAACATTTCTTTCAAAAGTTTGAATTATTTATTAAAAACTAATAAAAATGCGATAACTTTTGAAAAAATTGACTAAAGAAAAGGGAGCTCCCTGGAAACGAAAAAGGCTCGGCTTAGGAGTTTTTGCAATAAATAAAATGAAAATTTTGTAGTATTAAGAAATACAATACATATTAAAGCAATGTCACTGACATTCAAATATATTGGACTAATAAATATTTCATACTCAGAAAATTAAAAATAAATGATAAAAGTAGTTGATACTTACTTATCGTTGGCGAACAAGTATTGTACTGCGGCGTGTACAATTTAGATCGTTCCGCGATCAAATTGAAGGAATTCTCCTAAGCGTGATGAAAGTAAATACGTCAAATACTACAGGTGTACGTAAACATTGCAAGATGATTATCACTTTACATCAATTTTTATAAAAATTTGTACGCGTGATTTTTGTATAATGATATAGAATAAGCTGATTCTGAAACATCCATATTGAAATATTTGTAGTGCTTCTCATTTGATAAAATCTGCCACTAATAAAATAGAATACTTGATTAGATTTTTAGTTAACACAGAACAATAGTAACTAACATAATTGTTAAGAATCTTGCGTACAATGCGTTACTTATTTAGTAATTAGTTTCCACATTTGCGGAATAGTTCGAGTTATGAATTCGTCTCCAAAAGTAAAGATGAACATTTATACGAATTTATTATTTAGTACTAATTAGTTTGAACAGAAATAATTATTATGCATGAATTAACTCAAACTTAAAATTAATACAAAATATGTCATAACACTAGGACTATATTAGCATAAGTTATGATTTTCGAAAATATGTTACGCGCAACAGCAAGTATTAGTTTAAATGTTTTATTCGCAAAAAGAGTGAAAATATCGAAATTATTATATTTTTTATTTAAATGTATAAAATATGAATATCGCATAACAAACGGATAAAAGGAATTGTTTCTATAACATTTATTTTATAATAATGTTTTGTTTCTATACAAATAATTAATTCATATGTTTTTTATTTCCAGTTAATGATATTATCGCTCCTACCGTTATGCTTTGGTCAGTTTTCAATCCAAGGTCCAAGTGATGGGAATCGACGAGCGCAAGGATTAAAATACAGTGCTGACAAAGGAATTGAATATGAAGACCAAAGCGGTAAATGCAGATATATTTCTAAAACAATTTACTTCAAATTTGTAATTTTCTTTATATTTGCTATTAATTATATATTGTTATGGTTGACAATATAAATAATTGAATTATATTTGTATAATATTAATTATACTACTTTCTTAGTCCATGCATATGAATACTAACCGGTATACATTTATCATCTGGTATATACGAAAAATAGTATCATGGTTTAAAAAATGTTCCTTACAAAGTTTCCCATACTGTCTGGTGTCAGCGGAACATGGCAAAGAAATTTGGGAATAGGTATTCTAATTAATTCATGAAAATATAGAAAATGTATGTATTTATATTCAGAGTATATCCGGCTGAAACTAGACAGTATGGGAATTTTTCTATAGAAAATTATCATTCAGATAGAGAGAATAATGTTAGCACCACATTTACATTCATCGTTTGCATCTTCTAAATAAACTCCTACTCTGCCTTCATATTACGACTGAAGGTGACACTAGCCATTAACTTTTAATTGGTCATTTTACCCTTCTAAAGAGGAAATTGAAAAGCACATAAAATTTAATTATTAATGTTATATATTCTAATTCAAAAAGTTTGAAAAAAAATAAATATGATAATAATCGTCTTCTTGAGTTTGATTTTTGAATTTGATTAATTTAAAAAAACAAATAAATAATATTTTTACTACATCATTTCCAAACATGTTAGTTATATAATCTCCAATGATGGATAAATAGTCCGTCGGTAATGTAGAACACTCGAATCTGGTTTTCACTAAGTTTTTTTTTGTTTTATGAAAAAGTTTTTAAGTTGTGCTTTTTTGTATTGGTTTTATTCGTTAATCGCCTATATTTATTTGAGGCATCCTGCATATAGATTTGAAATAATCTTCCATTCTTACCTATCCAATAAACAACACTATTGTGTTTTTATGTTTTCTAATTATTAAACAAATACTAAATACTAGTTTTTGTGAGGCATACTTTTAATATTTCGTGCAATTTTTTTCCGATAACAGAAGCTCTTCTGCTCTATTATTTTTTGACCGTCAATTGAAAGGTCCCCGGTTCAACTCCCGGCGCATTGAATCTTTCCACTTTGATCCACATTGTTTTCGATTTGATTGAGCAGACGAGTTTCTGTCATCAGAAAAAAATTGATAGAAAAATCAAAAGTATACCTCACATTAACTTACAAATGATTTAGTTGTTATTAAACAATATTACTCCATTTTTCAATCTTCCATTTATCTTTGAATGATTTGATATCTTTCACATTGAAGTTAAGTGGTTTATGAGTTACTTTGATATGAGTTATCTCAGATTTTCTAATAATCTTTCATTTAATTTATTGATACGGAATCCAATCTTTTCTTTTTATGAAAGTACTTATCATCCTCGATTATTTGTCTTTTTGCAATTAGGTAGTTAAACTAAAAAAAAAAAACATCATCATGTTATTCTCATTTTATTTTAGTTACATATTTTACTTCTTTACTGTTGCGACAGGATTTAACCTTGAAATGTTATTGATGTTATTAATAGACTATCTAATTTTTCATAAAATTTGGATTTTGTTGTGTACCTGTTTTAAAAACTACAATCATAAAAATGATCTGTTCGTCAATCTAAAAGCAATATACGATATTTAAGTATTATTATAAAAGTTGACACAAAATTAACGTCGTATATTTCAAATTACAGCTTCCTTAGGAGCAGGCGACTTTTCCATCCAAGGAGCGACGGATGGAAGTTCTAACTTCCAAATTCAAGGCGCGTCAGACGCGAATGCAAACTTCCAGATTCACGGCGCCACAAACGGAGGAAGTCAAGCTTACATCCAAGGAGCAACCGACGGGGGGAGCCAATCGTACATTCAAGGAGCTTACGATGGGAACCAGCCAGATGTACAGCCCGCCATTAATCAAGGACATCGAGGCGGTGGCAAAGCTTTGCAATATAAAGATCCTAGTGGTGGGTAATTGAATTTTGCAGTCTCGTTATAAAACATATTTTACCTTTTGAATACATTAAAGTTACGTAACACATTGATTTATTTTTTTTACTTACATTTAACACACATTCTTTTGCTATTCATAAGAAATATCAAACCCGAAACGTGTCAATGTTTTTGAATTTTTCAGGTGTTATTTTAAGAAATCCAATAAACAAAAAATAAACTATTTTTACCCTTTAACATGGAGTTCAATAAAAAAAAAAGAGATAATGCAGCGATAGGAAAAATAATAAAAAGATAAAACTCAAAATATTCACAACTTTGTCATTTAAAATATTATATACAGGAATAACGACATATAATTTAACTAAAAATTTCTATAAAGTGGATTGTCGTCCCGTATTTATAAAATTAATAATAAGTGAAGTCAAACCACTAAATATACAACTAAACAAAAGAGATGAAAACTTTAACCTTTAATCCCGACGCATGGGTCGTTTACGACCAAGAGAAAATTCAAATTGTACTTTATACACTGCACAACTGTAAGCATTTTCAAACAGCAGGATATATTTGTCCCAAGTAGTGGGTGAAAAAGGCCTTAAAATAGCCGTCGGAACTAAATTAGAAATAGAGGTTAAATTAGAAGCATAATTTTAACAATCTACTAAAATTTCCATAAACTTTTTTTGTTACAAAATAATGAGTTATGCCAATAACATTTTGCAACATCATAAGTTACTTTTGTAAAACAACTAATATTTAAAATATTCAATCATATTACTTTGATAGTTAATCATCAAATAAAATAGAAAGCAAAAATTTAACTTTTTTGCATAAAAGCCCTATTTTTTCATACTTATACCGTTCTTATTACCCTTAATATTCTACCTTTGAATTTTTCTAAACAAAGGATTTCCATTCTAGTCACTAAAATTCCCAATTGTAGTTAATTTAGATAATAAATCTGAGCAGAGCCAATTTATTATTAAAGTTATGCTATTTGTTACTCCTTACAATTGAATAAAACACTAGCTGGGAAAAGTATATTCATTGTTACACAAAGGGATTTTATCTATTCATTTTAAATTACACAAACAAGAGACATTGTGAGCAAAGTGAACTACATATATATTAACGTTTTTCAACATACCGAATACCCATGACATAAAGAACTAAAAATTCGTAACCATGTAGTTTTTGTAAAATGTACTTAACCCGATTTGCTTCGAACAAGGGAAGTTAGAAATAATTACCTACCTCTTATAGATTTGGATTGGCTGATTAGCTTTACGTTTCGCCTGTTTTGACTTACTATTTCTAATACGCTTATTCTGGGTGTACCTCAAAAACCCGACAAATCACAAAACAGACGTTTCAAAAACCCGATATAAAAAAAAAACAGATATTTAAAGAAACAGAAATTAAAAAAAACAGATTTTTAACAGAGACTTTCCGAAAATATCTGGATTTTGTATAGGAAAACTGGGCAGTGTAAGAGAAAACCGAATAAAATTCTACCACAGACACAATTTTATTTAAATGAATCTGTATGTATATTATGGTTATTAATTTATCATCGAATCACTGTGGTGAAATTCAACCTAACTATGATTCTATTATAATTATAAATACAAGATCTGAAAATATTTTTCTTGGTAAATATGCCTGTATAGTTAAAGTATTTTGATCAATATTTGAATCAGTAAATTCAATATTACGGCTTATGCCCCACGAATGAAAATCTATATTTTCCCCCTCTCGACCGACTGGCGTGCATTGCCTAGGAGGAACATATCTCAGTCAGGATGAAAAATTTACCGTTTTGTTTATTCATTCTATAGAAAAGACATTCCATCATGAAGAATAATAATCGACGTACAAGGTAGTTCTGCACCAGCAAGCATTGCTGATGATTCCAGTAATGCAGATAGGGATGACACGCCAGAGGTGGAGTTCTCTCATTTTTTAAATGAAGGAATTTTGATTCGTTCGTCTGATGATAAAAATAATCTTTTCAATAAGAAAAAAGAAAAAAGTGTCAATTTTTCATCGTGATTGAGATATGTTCCCTCCTCGGGAATGCACGCGAGTCGGCCGAAATGGGGAAAATATAGATTTTTCTATATATTTAATCTATTAAATACCAACCCATGTTACATCGTTTCATTATTTGAATCAGTAATTTAGCATTTTACGATTTAATCAATGTTCCTCCATGTAATCAACATTTCTTCATTTAAGAAAAACAGATTTCTCTAAATATGGCTAAATACATTATTTGTTAACAATAAAGAAAATATGTTAAAGGGCAAAATATGATTTTTATTGTTAATACATGCTTTATTGTCTAAACTACCAGTTTTTAATTATTAACAAATATATATTTTTATAGTTCGTTACATTTAAAGCAGTCTCTTTACAACAAACATCTTTTTTTATTATGGCTTGCTGAGCCCTCCTATCACTGCATTTAAGAATGGAAAAATGTCATATAATTGCACAAAAGGTCAAAAATTATCAGGAGATTCGAGACACATTTGTTACACTCAAAAGATGTAGTCAAGTAGTGCAAATTACAAAATCGAAAATCGCGCTAAACGCATACTTCTTATTATTAAAAAATCTACTTGTGTATCTTCGACGGTCAACAAAATCAGATTGAGTAATGTAAATTAAAAAAAATGTTAAACATAGATTAGGTGCCTTAAAAAATCATTTGCAGTATGAATAATAAAATCTTTTTATTAATAACAACTTGCATCTTATGAAAGGATTAAGAGTCAATTGGCGGTCATACAATCGAGCTAATGCTGCCGCTGCTCAAAGCCAGCCGGAACCTCAGTATGTTCAAGAGCAACCTGCTAAGCCCCGCCAAACACAGCGGAAGCCTACCCATAGGCGCGCACAGGCTCAACAAGCTCAGGCGCAACCACAACCACAACACAGACCACAGCAACAACAGCAATGGCGACCAAATGTTAATTACAATCCCATCGATAAGGCACCTCCATCTATTCAAGAAATCCTCCAATATCAAGCACAAATTCCTTACGTCAACATCATTCCTGAACATTTGCGGTATGTATACGATTAACAGCAAGAGAAATTATATTAGAAATTGTACTATTGTGGTTAGTAAGCCTACGACAACCTTCACTATTTTTTTTCAAATGCTGATATCGTTTGTAAAGAAATGTCCTTCCAGAATACGAAATTGACCTCAATAATTTAATCCATATTTTTAGAGAATTCGGTAAATTCTAATCAGAAAAGTTAAATTTCCTTTGTAATTGATCTCATTTAACAGTTGTAATGCAATAATATCGGAATATTAATGGTCATCACAATGTTTAAATAACAGTACAACGACTTAAACGTAGCGTTAGTTACTGTAATTTTGTACTTATACTGAAAACAACGTTTTTGGCCATCGGCAAACTTCTTTGTAGTGGAAGCAATGTTGGAAATGAAATTTGTTTGATTTACGAGTATTTTAATCATTGGACCTGACTTAGCAGTGATATGGCTTGTTTGAAAGGTAAAATATAAAATTAAGATACTTGAACATATTAATAGTTCCCAAACAGGTGTAAAATATTCACAAGAGGTTTATTAACAAGAAATATTTAAGTATAACCCAACATTTTTTTTCAGGGTATTTAGTTAATAAACGACGTTATTTGATGCCAGCTGTGCCCGTATTGAGTCAATCGCCATTACAAATAACGTCGACGTTATGGTTGATACTGACAATCTCCCACGTCAGAATTGGTTGAAATTGTCATTATGGATCATAACGTTGACGATATTGTTGATTAATTAGTAGATTGTATTACGAAGCGATAATAATCCTCTAGCCTGTTAATTATTTTCCATCCATTTTACAGATATTTTTCAATTGGCTAAAAGAAAACTGATCTAAGCATCATCCTGTCCAGTGAAAAGATCTGTCTTTTTACTGACAATGTCCAAACAATACAAAATAACTGACATGGTCCGAATTGACTACATACGTCAATAGTACTGCTGAGATTATTTGTTTCTGTTGACTTCCCTCTGTTGATTGCTCTTCCAAAAATGTTGTTGTAACATATCTATGATTCATCCAAGAAAATTATTTAACTCTATAAAATATGTGTCTCGAGGATCTTATAGTATTTTAGTAATCGTGTCTTTTCAACGGCTTTAACGTTTCAGAATTTTGTGCAAAAAGATAATACTTAATAAATCAGAGGAATACTGATAATTTTGCACAGTAAATTGTAGCATTACATAATTTATTTTTATAAATTAAAATTATTCGTTATTTGAAGTTGGCTACTAGTAATTAGTGTATTTGTACCACATAGTAAATTCTATGTCAATATTCTGTCTTTATACAAGATTATATGAAAATTAAATCATTATAATGATTTGCACTTTTAGAATTTTTTAATCTCTATTTCGATACTATAGTGCTACATTGTGGTCGGTTGTTGCACTTTGAGAACTGATATATCTTCATAACTTATAAATCGTGTATACTCTCTGTTTAGTCCTACACCGATTTGTTTGAAAAGTGCTCTATTCTACACATTTTTTTTTAAACACAGTACTATTGCATACGGTTTGTTTATGCACCAACTTATTAAGCAAAATATTCTCTGCAAGTCTTCTTAAATAGTATATCCTAGTTTTACTTCCAAGGGCAAAGACGGAATTGCACAATAGCACAGTAAAAAGGTCGTATATACATTTTCTGCATTTACGGCTTTTTTCTTCAGTATTTTCATTCGGTGGTATGCAGTATCTTCATTTTTTACGAATTTTGACATTTGTGTATAACCAAATCATACCAAAAAGTTCATTAGTTAGGTAATGAAATACAATTATCCGTGTTTCAAAATTAATTTGTATAAATGATTTATTATTTGGTTAAAAACGGTTTATTTTACACATCTGAAATTCAAGAAATGGGAAATACGACTTTTTCCGCAGTACGGCAGTAATGTAAAAAGGTATACTAGCACAATGCAAAGTTTAGAACTTTTGTTTGCTTTTTCACACGTGCCAATTATACGAATGGCTAATTAATCTGCATTAAACTGTTGAAAGCTAAAACTTTTGAATGTATGCACATAATAGGTTCCGTTATCTGTCGCGATGAGAAGTGCCGAATATTCCCGATTAAAGTTTACCTAATAGGGTGTCTTTAATTTGGTAGATTCTCAACACAGAAACGTCCGAAATTCGTTAAAACGACTCAAATACAGATACATTTTTGGTATGTATTACAGATATTTCAGATTGTAAGACACAAAAGTACCTTATTTATAGTCGCTAAAGGGAATTAATATCTCAAATTTTGGGACACTTTAGTGCTTTAATGCTTATTCTGAAACGACATTTTCGTAGGAAACCCGAGCTTTTGCAGGCTGCACAGAAAGAAAGACAGTTGTTAATGGAATCATTTTACCATACAATAACGTTTTAATACCAAAAGCAGTTAATTTAATTTAACTACTTCCATATTTTGGATATTTTATAATTGCAACAATAACATTTTCATAGCACCATTTCTCTCTTTGCAGCGTTATTATTTTTGACCATATAGTCTATACTGTATGTATTAAATCATTTGTAGTTTCACTCACTTACAAGTAATTATTTGAAAAAAGTGCGTAATAGATTAAATTAAAAAGTGTTGGAATATAACTTTATCAAAGTAGAATTTGTTTGTACATTCACACTGCCGGATCGTTTAAGAACTGCGTTTTTTATTTTTTTTTGTACATTTTATAACGGATAAAGAATTGCAAGCATTATACATCACTATTTTCTAAAGTGAATTTACGGGAAAAAAAGTTTGTTCAAGTTTGGAGATGCTAGTTTTGTTAAGCAGGTGATGAATTTAACATTTGAATTATCACAAACAATGGAGATTGATATTTATTGATATGCTGAGTAGCTTTTACAAACTTTAGAAGCAGAGAGATATAATAATACCTTAATATACAACATAAAACATTTATGAATTTTGACCGTCTACGATATTTTATTTTAGTGACTTTTGCACAATTTCCAATCGCTTCATCAAACTAATTCCACTCCAAGACCACCCAGTATAGAGTGGTACTTGTATTAAATTCATTTAAACAGCGAAATAAAATTCCTTGTTAAAACTTTATAATTTCTATTTTATAATAAATTAAGTTATGTAATGTAAAATGTCAATCCACATTCCTATGAGTTAGATATTCGAAACTTAAGCTTGTTTTCTATATACTTACTTATTTTTTGTTTATCTGATCTATATGCAATGGATCTGACATAACAAGTTGACTAGTACCTACATCGCCGGCTTATATTAGTAGTAACCAGAGAACAAGCTCGTTCATATTTTTCTTGTTTTCCATACTGCAGGAAAAAGTGAAATTTCTCCTCTCATAAGTAATTAATTATTAGTAATTATTACTAACTTTATTTATACATTAATTAGTTTATTATTAGTATTATTTACACCACAGAAGAAGATATCGAACATTTTATAAGTAATAGTTAACCCTTTGTTTTTAAAACTTTAGCAATCATTGTAGAATCAAATTTTCAATTGTTTAAATACTGTTATAATAAAGATTACGATCAATCTTTGATAAAAACTTTAATAATGGTAGCACAACAGTAAAATGATATAAAAAAAGGTGAAAATTAGAAGCGTTGGTTATGATTTTAACCTTAAATGATAAATAAATACAAATATTGCAAGTATTTAGATCGATATGTATATACGAATACTTTTTCCTTGTATTTAACTTCAAACGAGTATCTTCGAACATTATTAGTAGTTTTAAGTAATACAACTGTATTGTGAGTTCAGTAGTAGAATGTTCTGGAATGCCTTATTTGCGAAATTGAAAAAATTATATATTTTCTAGGTACGATGGACTTGCAGTAGCACAGCAGCAAGCTCAAAAATTCCAGGAAGATTACCCCAAACAAGTTGTAGCATCTCAACCAACGATCGAAGAAGCACCTAGGAGCCAGTATCGTCAGAAATCTCGAGGATCCGCTCGACCAAAGAGACAAGCAGCTCAGTACCAAGACGCAGAACCTCAACCTCAACAGGCTCAACCTCATGGACAACCACAGTACAGACGTATTGCTCAACCAGCTCGAGAAGCTTTGCCACATTATTCGACCAACATTCCGCAGTCGATTAAAGATCTTTTGAAGTACCAATCGCAAGCTCCATACGATATTTTTGCAAACCACGTCACCTACAAAGTAGACGCTAACTACGCGCCTCAGCAAGTGCAGCATCAAGCACAGCTTGCACCTCAACCTCAACCACAACCACAGCAGGAAGCTGAGCCAGTTTACGCACAGCAACAACACGAACCTCAGTATCAAGGACAATACGATCAATTGCAACAATTGGGTCAATTACAATATGATCAACAACAACAACTGAGTTCTGGCGATTATCAATCTGCATACGCTCAACAGACGTCGAGCGCAGACCAATATTTACAGAATTCATTGTATGCGCAGCAACCAACTAGTGTCGGTCAATACCAAGGTCAAAGTCAGGCCTACAGTCAAAATCCTATTTTGAAACAATCATCTGAGTATTCTGCCGCGCAAAGCCCACTTTACAGCCAATCTCAAGCTCGAGGTTACGGCGGCGACCCTCGAGGACAAATTCGACCCGTCAAAGAGCAACAGTTTTAGAACTACTTTTCAAATTACGATTAGAAAAGAGACGCCTCCTTTTGTGATACCTTCAAACCATCCGCTTGAAGGGATTACAAAAGATAGAAGAAAGAATCAAGAAACCTTAACACACGTAAACTGAAATCGCGTATTCTTCAGTTCCAACGTGTTAAGGCGTGTTAAAAGTAAAAACGTCAATGTAAATGTTCGTCTTCCGGTTTAAGTCACAAGACATATATAAGTTGTAAGAACGCATTCAGTTGATCAAACCCTTAATTATCAAATTACTGCAAGATCGATTGAATGCCTGTTGCAATTTACATCGTTATTGAACGGATACAACTGCGATTTCGAAAGATCGATAGTTTACGATATAACGAAACAGATTTTTTTCTTTTTTAGCGCCTTTAAACTAAAACCCTCTTCGAAAAGGTTACAAAATTTGTAATGCCTACTTGCGAAATTCAGTAATTACTTGATTTGACTAATAAATTGGATAAATCGATAGTCCTACTTCCCCCACCATCCGTAGTTGGAATTTGACTCGCGCGTACCGATTTCATCGAGAAAGTTGTACCCCAACATTCCTGATTTACAGCTTTGATATAACGGAATAAGTGCACCATATTTACATACGTTCTCTTAACAGATGATTTATAGGAATGAATTTGCGGACTTTCCACTCGGTTCTTTAATAAAACGTATATATGGTAGCAATCCGGAAGGGAATGATTCGAGAGCGAGTGGTATGAGGGAAAGGCATTTACATTTTTCAAATCACGGAAACTTGTTCGAGTTAGCGCCTATAATTTTTATTAATTTTTTTACTTTTAGAGGACGAAATATCGCAAGGCCGCAGTGATATACATTTAAAGTGTGATTCATCTGTGTGACGTGTGAATATCCGAATATATATGTTTACGATATATGTTTACGATAGTGTGTACTTTTTATAGTTATGCAATTTGTATGACAAACGAGATGTTTGTAGGTGACGTTCTAATAAATTTTTATTGATTACAGTTGTTATTTTTCATGACTTATAATTTAAAAAAAACGATACATTTTCGCAGCGGTTAGCAAATTGAAACAAACTTTTCCATTAAATTAAGATTAATAAGGCTTAAACGTAAAATAACCAGTTTGTTTATGTAATCTATTTCAAAATGCCTTTTAAAGCGCTAGTGAAATTTCTGATTATGTAAAGGATTAATTTTATTAGAGCAAATTTATTGACAATATTTCATGTGTGTTGCGATATTTAGTGAAAAGTGGAATTTAGATGCACGGAAAAGAAATATGCTATACATTTTCAGAAAGTCATTCAACAACGTAATCACATTTCAGGACGCACTAAAAGCAATGAAGAATCATCATCATTTTTATTCTTTTGTAATTATCATAGGTAAGTTAAATTCCGAATATTTATAATTAATGGCACTCAGAATTCCGATGCTATACAAAAATTTCTATACAGATTTGTCATTACAAAACTTTGAATGAAATGTCATGTTAGGAGGGATTTGTATACATCGACTTTAAAGCTGACAATATTTTCTTATATCTTTTTTATGTTTAATCTCATATTTTTTAAATTAAATTAAATTTATCTAAAAACATGTTAAGATTTTGTTAATAACTTTTCGTTTATTTAATATATCCAACATTACAGTATTTACATTGCTTTTACAAAAATATTCATATATTTACATTAGAATTTCTATTTAATTTTCTATTTCTAACTAATGTATCCATTAATCTCTTTATTTTTTATTCTGCGTTGCACATTATTTTAATTTGTAAAGTTTTATCATTTGAGGAACAAAGATTACAATTTTAAATTATTATATTATGGAGGAAAATGATTTGTTATTCCATAATGGTTTTCAATGGAAAACACGAAATGTGAGTAAAAATTAAGTTGTAAAAAATGTTGCAGTGTGAATCGTCTTTTGATATGTTTTATTTGCAATCTTTGTAAAGTACAAAGTTAATTGCATGAAATTTTGCTCAGAAAAAATATCACGAGGTTATTTTATAAATTTATGTCCCCTGTTTGGAGTAGCGTGTACCTTACAATAGAAATTGTTCCATATCATCAATAACAACTTTGATTAAATATCAAGATGCTAAAAAAATGGCTCCAAAGTGAACTCATGGTGTATTTTGAAATATAATTGTTCATTTTCTTCCTACTTTTATGAAAGTATAAATTTTCTTATATTTTAAAGCAACAAAAATATAAATTTTTTTTATTAAGTGTCAAGAATAAGAATGGTTCAATTTTTAATAAATATAATCAGATGTATCGTAGTGATTATGTCAAGGGATGACTGTCCTAGATAAAGAAAATATCGTAGTCTAACAAAATAAAAGACAACGTAGTCTAACGAAAAAATAACATATCAGAAAACAATTTTTTTGTATTTGTTTTATTATTTTACGTCGACTTTTGTGAACCCACATGGGACTAAATCGCGACGGTACCTACAGTTTATGAAGGTGGAATCCGAACCACCTGAGCATTGGTGTTATTAGACACTTATAAACAAATACAGAGGTGTCCCAATGACAGATGACAGAGGCCGGGCTCGAACCAGGGTTTTCTGATTACGAAGCCGATACTCTACCTACCAACTGAGCCACCGCCGATCAATCAGAAAATAAAAAATCACAATTTAATAAGCTTTAATGATATAAAAGTAACCCCTTTCTTAGTTATAATGTGAGATTTCGAAAAGAAAAAAAATTCTTAAATAAAAAAGGCAAAATGAGAAAGAAGATAAAAAAAAAGAGAAAAAAGCATCAAATTTGAAATAAGTGGTTTGGACCGCTTTAAAAAAACTGTCCATTTTGGACCACATTCCCCTTCATTTTAAGTAAAATCCGCAATTAAATACTTTGTTTTTGAAGACCTTGATAAAACATTTTTTCTATCCGATTGCATGGAAGTGCTTTTCACTCTTGAAAAATTCCCCAGAACTGGTAACACTTGTTCACTACTATTACACGTATCCGTTTGCCATTCCGCAGTTCCATTTCAATATTCAAGAAAATAAAAAATTGTCTACTCCAATCTGTTCCATAGAAAAAAATAAAACTTTTCCATAAAAAACAAATAGACAGAAGTTTATTATTTTCCCCTCTTTAAGGAACTTTCATTTCGTTTATTAGCGGGTCTATTGTTAGGTGGATTTTTCTGAAAAATATATATTACTGGACAAAACGACTAATAATAGACAATGATATGCCTTCTCCCAAATCTGTAGCGACTCAGATCCCTCTGTATCACATTTATGCAAGGGTCTGGAAATACTGCAGAAAACTTATACCGTTATAGTAGACTTTACCATAAGAAGGTAATTTTTGTCGAAGGTGAAATTATGCTCCATTAAACAGTATTCCGGGATGTCTAGCCAACAATCCCATTTAGAGTATTTAAGTATTTAACTTAAATGAACGACCGCACATCGCTCAAACCACTTAGCCAGTATTGTCGGTAAATTGAAAATATATTTAACCAATAGCACTACGCATTGAATGAATACATGTTTAATTTTTTAGTAAATTTACAAGGTTTCAATAATTGTTCCTTTCATGTTTTGTCCATTTAAGACATGAGCTGACGAATTTTTTAACAGTAAAAAAAATAATGTTTCACTGAAGTATGGGGTCACTAGACTGTACTTTACAATTTTCTTCCATGTTTTATGAATGTGTTTTATTTGACATTTAAAATTTTCATATATAATACTATATTACGACTTCCTTTCTTTGAACGTCTATTACTTTTACTGTTTGTAATTAAAATTGGCCAAAACATACTGTTCTCATGTTTCTGAGGTCACCAAACACGGTAAAAATTAATAAATTCAAAATGGGGAATCCAAAATGGGGGTCCAATTTTTTAGAATTGACTGCATTCAGTTAAATTTTGATATTCCGTCATCTGGGATCGCTGCTTACAAATCCGATGCTGGCTTTTCCAAATTAAAATGGCGGATGTAATCTGGTGAACTAAAATGCGAAAAGTTATGTTTACGAAGTGTAGTCCTGTCGTTAGTCCTGGGTTACACTAAGCGGCAGTGCATAAATTGTGTACCAAAAAAGTGCAGAGTACTTGAGATTTTGATCAATGAATGAATATTTGTTGGTCGTGTGGACATTTCCTTATGACAAAAATCTGCTCAGCAACACCAATATTTAGATATAACTGAATACAGACAATGTTACAAAATTGGACCCCTATTTTGGATTCGCTAATTTGCATTTGTTAATTTTTACTGCAGATTCGTGTTTGACGTTTGTAGAAACATAGGGTCTAACAGTGTATTATGCCTAATTTTAATTGCAAATAATAGACGTAATAAACATTTAAAGGAAAAAAGCCATAATGTAAATCTAAAAAAGTACATCCGCGCCGCCGTTGACACTGAGTAAAACTACGAGCGGACTAAGCTATCTGTCTCTTCATATGGGATGACCTATATACATATAACGTTATATCCAATTGCATTTAACCAATTTAAGATTTTGGCACATATACCAGGAAGTGGAACCATGAAAATGTAAATATGCCAAATGTGCCATATGTTACCAAATATCTATATAATAATTCCTCATTCTTCTTCAATTTGATGACTGAAGTTTTGGTCCAATTCACTTCAAAGACTGAAGTTTCAATTCAACAGATTTAGAATGTGAGCGCAAAAATATCTTTTCTCAGTAAAAACGAAATAAAAAGTATAAAAATATTTTTCGTTCAAAATGAATTAGTTTTGGGTAGTTATTATTTATACCATCTTTTTACAATTAGTACTATTTTTAGGAGTGGAAATTGTCAATATTTGATCGTTATATTTAAATATTTGACAGTTAATTATTTTATGGTAAGAATTTTTTTTTCCTAAGACGGAAAATGAGCTTAATTTTGTTCTCCAAGTTGTTGAATTCATTACGCAATGCGTTACTCTCATGTGGGCATTTGGACGGTGCAGTAATTAGTGTCAGTCGACTTATCGGCAGTTCTGATGGGAAAGCCACATAAAAGTACAATTCATGCGTTAGCGAATAAACCTTTCGACGTCATCGACCTCAGTCGCCTGTTGCACTTAAATACGTTAAAACAAATCTAACTAATCTGACCAGTATTGGAGCAACTGAAATGATATTAAATATCTTAAAGCTGAATACATTGGGCGGGTTGCTAACGGAGAAATTGGAATGCGATTTTGTTCAAGTAAAATGTACTCGAGAACCTCGTTACGTTGATAACCAAATGATTAATTTGCGCATTTTAGATTTCTAAATTACGTGGTTAAAAAAACGCATAACTAATCTTATACGCACATGATTGACGATGTTTAATCTTATTTACTTGCTCCAACTGTGATAATAATGTTAGTAAAAGGTTGGAATTTACTACAGGAAATTTCAATATTTGTAAACATATTTCAGCGGACACTAATCTAATTTTTTTAGAGAGCAGATCACGGTGCAGTTCCTGGATAACTTTCATTGGTCTGTAGTATTGCACTCTATATTAAAAAGAAAAAAATGATATAAAAATGTGTAGGATTCCATTATCCTCACTTGTGGCTCCACCTTACCGAAATGGTGCAGCGGCGAACTGATGAAAAGATCCATACAGTTGTTTTCTGACTAATGTTCCGAGGCGGCATGTAAGTAAAGACAAAAGTGCGAACTAAGGTAAATGTAAGTAAATGTTCTAATAGTCGAAATCTTAAGAAATGAAGTATTAAAACTTCTGGGATTTACTTTTTTTCAGAATTTAGTTATAAATGATTATTAATTCTATTTTTTGAATTTTCAGCAAAATTAATATTTGGGTTCTAAATACGAAAAAAACCATTTTTTTTGGAATATTGGGACATGTTTGGGTTGCACGACTTAATATCCCACGACAAAATATACGCGACAAAATATACGCGACAAAATATACGCGACAAAATATCCGCGGACAAAATATCCGCAGACAAAATATCCGCGCGACAAAAAATCCTCAGACAAATATAAGTATGTGAACCGCGTAGTTCCAGGACATTCTATATATCTTTTGATTAGTCCCGTAACTATCATTTTTTCAGATATATATATATATATAAAATTGCCGTCCCTCCATTTTGCGGACCTTCTTTAGTCATACAAAATTTAAATATGTATTCGTCATTTTGCGGACTTTACTACTATAGTTTAAATGAGGTTTTGTGTTAAAGAATATGAGACCCCCCTCTCAGACCCCCCCCCCCGAAAAACTATCCTAACCTAACTAACCCTACTTTCTGCCTAGAACCCATTACAGGTTCCAGACCCATATATTTTTTATCGCGGATATTCTGTCCACGTATATGTTGTTGCACGGATATTTTGTCGCACGGATATTTTCTCCGCGGATATTTTGTCGCGCAGATATTTTGTCGCGTATATTTTGTCGCGTATGTTTTGTCGTCGGATATTAAGTCGCGTCACGGTTCGGCTATTTAGGTCACATGATGTAATTTTGTTTTGATATCATACATTTGTGCGAAGATATGGTTCATGTGCTTTCGATCGGGACATTTACATGGTTCATTATAATTCGGGCTATTACATTCCGAGATAGTTATCGATCTTGTTATTAATATCTTTCGTATATCATTAATAACTTTTCGTATTCAGGATATTTTACTTTATTAGGTGGAAATCAGAGAGTGATAATATCGGAGGCTCCCAGGATTCTTTGGCGTGCCGTGTTTTGTCCTAAAATGTTAGGGAACTTAATAATAAGAATCGGATCACGATTTAAGTATTGCTGATTATTTTTCTTGGCACTATTTTGGATAATCGGTGTACATAATCGTGACTTGAAACTACTTCATATCTAGTGTATCGTTGATTATTTCCCTGCTAACGGGGGTATTACCCCTTTAATCTCTGGTATTATCAACCGATAATACCCTTCTAGCATGCCAATTATTTTGCATCCATTTGACATAAATTTTTAAAACAGTTAGATGAAAACTAGGATTGATTTACGACGAGAATTTGTCTTTCACGAAGAGTGAAATTTCACTATTCTTGAGTGAGATTTTGTCTTTCACTCGTGATGAAGTGAAAGGCCACTCTTCATAGAGTGAAATTTACACTCTTAATAAGAGAGTGGCTCAATTTTCACTCCAAGGAATTTAGAGAGTAAGTCCTTGTACGTTATTCCTTTTTTCCTTTATGAAAATGTGTACGGGCTTAAACAACTTTTCTCCACTAATAATATAAATATTATAATGTTCTTTGCGATGGAAAGTGTATGCCATGATGACATACTTTATTCGCCAATAAATGGAATTAAAATATTGATCGCTGGGAAAAATGAAATAACATATTTTATTTCTAACGACATAGTTTTCGCGGCAGAATTTAAAATGGCATAGCTTTCGTAAGAATTTTCAAAGAGCACAATCTTCCTAAGAGGTCTCAATATGTTCTCACATAAAAATTGATACTCTAGGTTTGTTTATCAACAGCATGTCTAATAACACCATTATTCCATGATAAAAATGTAGAAATTATTGTTTTTTTTTTGTAAAAACTGAACAGCGTAAAGAATTGACCATGAGTTCCGCTTGGGTAGATAATCTCTGCACTGTGTAATCGCGATTCGTAACGAAGTGTATGCTCGTAGAGAGAGAAGAAAGAGCAACTATCGCATAGATGAGGTTATATTAAGGAACAAATAAGTAGTTTGTGTGATACATAATTTGTATGGTGAGGTTCATCAAGGGAATTCCCAGCACCATATCTACCACTTTTCGCTGGAATCAACATTGTAACGAATTTCTTTATTATTAAACATTTGTTATCCTGTACATACGTAAATAGTTTTTTTTAATAATTAAAAAGTAAAAAAATCTATAAAATAAATGTATCAAGAATAAACTGAATAAACTCGGATAAAAGTTTTTTTTAAATGAAATTCATATACATATATATATGTTCATATCATTAGACATAATCGCACATACATCAGTGTAAATATTCGATAATCATTTTTGATTATGTCATACACATATTCATGAATAATAATTATCATCGTCAAACTAAAATTGTACATATCATTAAATTATATCAACACGCTACCATAATCGTATTCTAAATACACTCATTAAAAATACTAATCGAAACAACCTTATTTCTTTAAATTAATCACCGTAAAATGAACAAATCTTTTTCTTCTTAGATCGTGTCACTAATTTTCTCTAATTTCTTCAATTTCATCTCTTACAAACTGTTCATCCATCAATTCTTAAATTGATAAATTGATTTTATGAAAATTGTATCATCGACTGATATATAGAATATTCTATTCGTTTAAACAGATTCTCTGTTCACGCCTCATAATCATTATAAATTGTTCGTAAAATACCCGTGCACAATTTTTGTTTGTAAAGAAGAATCGAAGCATCCTGTTGAGGAAACACGTTGCTTGGCTTCATGAGTTGATCTTGTACGTGGGCGTCTCTTTCGAAGCAATGAAAACAGGATCCGGTGATTAAAATGTACAGGATCATTGCTAATATTTCTTAAATATATTCCTGGAGGACCGCCACCTCAATAATTGAATAATTTTTTTTAATATAAGGTGCACTAGAACGAGGAAATTTACTAATTGTATTTACCCTTTATTTTGTAAGAATGATAATAACTATATAATAAAACTGCATTAATAATATTTAAACCAATAATTATTTAAACAAGATTAGCTTTATATGATTACGAATTATATGTATATCGCTGTTATTGTTTAATGGCTGAGCTCTCTCGTAAGACAAAATTTTAATGATGTATTGAGAAACAATTGTAACCTATTCCACGTTCTTATAACATTTAAAAAGTTGCATGTGTTTCTAGTTGATTGCGTAGCCATATAATCCATAGACAGAACATTTATATTTTATTTTACTTTTAAGAATATTCGAAAAATTATACGGTCTTTTTACTGAACTTTGACAAAGTGCTTAACTTTTGTTAAAAAAAGGTTTACAAATTAAATCTTGATGCCTTCCGAGATGAATCTAAGTCTGCAATAAAAACAATTTCAGTAATACTTAATTTTCACAGTTCTACAAAACACTTAATGATGTTCTGAATAGTAAGCTTCAAAAAGGTTAATTTTTTGTTTGAAAATTCATTTTCATTGTATGAATGAATTTAAGTAAGAACCGAAAGAAAATATGCAAAGTACATAGAAAAACTATTGAAAATAAACATTCCAACTGATTTTTTGAGACATATTTTAAAGATATTCATTAATATTAATATACTAGTAAGAGTTTAACTCAACATTTATTTTGACCTTGGGGTATTTGGTTCACACTGGATATATAGGTTTTTTATCTGATGATAATGGAATTAGTATAAGTTTGTACAAAACCATCTGTATTATACATATATTATGTAAAATAATTAACACTGACAAAAATTTATTGTCGAAAGGCAGAATTCTAAAGGGAAATTTCATCCACCTCAAAAGAAAAAGTTTGACGGTACAGCAATTTTCCAAGAAGTGAAATTTTTAAATGAAATTATAAAAAGTAAGTAGCAATAAAATAACAAATTCGGGAAGCATCACAACTACATTATATAAAATACGAAGTACGTCGATATGTCACGCATCATAACTGCTATATGTAATAAAAAAAATCTACAATAATTGCTGCTTCGTAAATGTTATATAATAAATAATGTTTACCTTACATTTATTTGTATTGTATGCATTCTGATCAATTCCGTTTACGTCGTTGTCGGTCATGGTAGCCACGTGACCGTGAAAAGTTGTGGAAGCCATTGGTCATCATCAGTCCTTTTTTTACACGCGTTACGCGTCACCTGCTACAAGTGCATTGACTGCACTTGGCTTGCATCTCGTAACTACCGGTCTTCCGTATCATGCACTAAACTGTTACTTTCTTTTCTTTGCAATTACACTTTTTTATTTACGGAATAACTAGTGCATTTCGTTGAAATATGTTTTCTCCTGTGTAGGCCTGGGCATGTTATTTGTGATCAAAACCAATAACATTTGAATACAGTTAATTTATAGAGACAAATCACGTCAAAATAAGAAAATCGTTTACAATACAATACCTAAAAGCCTTGTTGTCTTTCAAGCCTGACGAGGAAGAGTGCTTCTGACTGATAGCCTATTATAATTTCTTTAAATTAATTTCGTTTTCATACCATTCACGACTTCAATTTTATAGTTGTAAAACGTGGAGAAATTGTTAAAAGGATTTGTTAGGAACATTATTCTCCAAATGGTGTGAATTGTTAATATATAAAATATAATAATAAATAAAATATTTTATTTATCGGTTGTTATTGCTACGAACAAAAATTGTTGAGAAATACTATTAGGATATGTTAGAATATAACAAATGGAATTAGGGTTGTATGACCAACTTCTATACAAACTAGGGTTATAATTATTTTAATTAAATAGGTATGTTATAAATTCTCGGTAGAAATTTTAAACCTACTTTAATGCTTCATGGCGGCAACATTTCTATTAGAAATTATAAAATAGAATGAAACTGAATATAATTAGCCCATACGTTCATGCTAAAATGGGCACAATTTCCCAGATTTACCACTTGTGTCTTGAACGTAGCTATTAATTTAAATTCTAATAACGTTTAATGCAATATATACAGTTGAAAAGAAGAATTAAAATATGTAACCAAATTCAGAACTTCCCATTCTACATCCCAGCTCGAGGCAATTGCAAATAAATTATGAGTTTCCCTAAAAACAGGGTCGGAATTAGATCATACCAAGAGATCCTAATTGGGCCAAGGCACATTTTATGATTCTCACAAGGATTAGGCAAAAATAGAAAACTTATAATTCATCAAAAGTAAGAAGGTATTCTCCAGAAGATTGTTGACGACGATCTGTACTACTTGTAAAACAAAATTAATAGAAACATTAATTGATTACTATCGCTACCAAAAATTTCATGGCGATTGGACACGTCCACTGAGAACAATGATAGTTGTGTTATATAAGAGCATTATCGCAGCTATAAGGATAACATTAATGAGAGAAAATAGGTGGTTCAAAATTTGAATAGGGTCCGAGTTGAACTAGCACCCACTCTATTATAATAGTTCAGAGTATGTCACCTAGCTATATTTGTTATCATTATTAATTGAATGCGAACAGTCTCCATAAAGGTAGGCACGCATCAAAACATGTCGATTGATATTTTGATATTTTTCGGACGGATTTTCCGTACGCTCAAGTTGAAAAATATCGTTCGGCACATGTGCGAAAATGTTTTTTTATCACACTGGGACGAACACAGCAACTTATTTCCTCCCTGACATGAAGAAAAATCGTATACTTCCATCGGGAAGTAAAAAAGAATGCCTCAGACTACATGTTTTTCACCCTCGCCTTCGGCTCGGCCTGCAACCCTCATATTCGTTGAAAAAAATTTTACCCACTTGTATCGAAATATACAATTTCTCCCAACCGCGTCGGAATGTCCGTATTCCATGCCTGAAACGCGGGACGAAAGTTGCCGATTCCGCCAGGGCGCCAGTGCGAATGCGCACTTCGTTTTCATTACTTCCTAGGGGCGGAAAGTGTCACCAGCGGGAGTAATGGATGGGGTCGGGAGAAAAATAGCGTATCTCACGCAAACCTCCCGCTCAGGAATCGCTCGTTTTCCTCCCTTGAAACATAATATACTATTATGTACGTCTTTTCGGTGCGTAAAGGTCGTTTTAAACAATATTTAAACATTATTTAGTTACGTGGTATTACCTACATCATATATATAAAGTACTGTCGTTTTTTATTGGCGATATTTCAAATCGCGCAAAGCTTCCTAAAAAATATTTTAAAAACGAACAATAAATATAGTTGCTCAAAAAACAAATTACAAGTGTCACTATTCGATTCCAGAAAAAAATATTGTAATGCTGACTGAATTCCATCTTTTTGATAAACGAGGTATATAGGTTCATATGCATTTTTTTGCATGTACGTGAGCGTATACGCGTGCCCTGCATAGAATAACATGTATGTACAAACTATTATGTAAAATCTGTGTCTTATAGGTTGTCGATGCTGTTATATCATGAACGTTAAGTAATGAAACATCACGAATGCGAAAATTTCAGTGTAAATTCGGACGTCTCAACAGTGTGTTATTGCTGTCAAACTTGTATAACGTCTTAGAAAAATAATGATTATGTTGAAATTGTATAATATTGATGTCAACCTAAACACAATGGCCCTGAAATCACAAGGTTCAACAATGTTTATATTAGGGAAATCTAATACTGCAATAGTATATTATGTAACAAGGGCGCAATTACCGTTTTTCGACGAGTACGAAGTGTGTTGCACGAGCGAAGCGAAGGTGACAGCCACACTGGAGGGATATCGATATTTCAACCATAGACGGGCATGGGGGCTCGATAATTTGCGCCCGAATCTTTCACTTTGGACATTTTTTGTATTAAATCGGAAGCGCCGACATTTAATGGTTTTGTTCTTATCAAATCATAATAATTATACAAATACTGAAAAAACCAACAATATCGTCATATATACTCCAGTTTTAAATGAATAATTGATATATTACTATATGTATTACCTGCAACCTCCACAAAATGTACACGTAAATAGTCATCTTATATGTGTATATACATACATCTTATATACATTTCAAATTAAAAATTATTTTATAATTTCCTTGACCTTGTCATAATTATTAAGTAACATCTTTCAAATAAAATAAAATTAAAGAGAATCTCGTAATCATTTGAAGTAAATGCAATGAGGTGTGGTAATTATATGTTTTAATGCAAGGTTAAATTACGAATAATTATTAGTTGAGATATGGAAGTTATTAATGATTAACATAGTGTAATACATATTATTTATAAGCAAAAATTTTGATATTAAATTCGTATTAACAAGATAATTTTGCATTAATGACAAATACAGTATCATTCACATATAAGTTACATATTTACTTTACTTTCTCCATTACTGTCGTAATTTATAAATCTTAATCATACATTTCAAACAACGACCTATTCGAATTGATATTTGGTGATATAATGAAATTTCAATTTGAGATTAATATGCATTATTTTATGGCGGGATGTAATAAATTGTATAACACATCGGTCATGCCTATGAATGAAATTTCACACTTATACCCGTGTGATTTTCCACGTTGATAGAACAAAATAGCTGCGTGAAAATAAAATGAATTTCATTCTTATTTTTTAGATGTTTATTTATAATTTATTTTTTGTATGATCTATTCATAAATATGTATAAGTAATCATTTTGTATTCATATACGTTATTCTCATTTTATTTTCGACTTTTTCATGTTAGTTATGTTTTTAATTTTTGTACTTTTATTGTTCTAACATTAGATATTTAGCTATTATATTTAAACATGACAATTTCTCTCTTCTTATGTATTGTTCTTATGTATTCTTAAAAACATATATTATTAAAATTGCTTCATATATAAAGATGTAGAATGTAATATTAAGCTTTTAATTTCATTAAAGTAGAGTTTAAACGTTTTATTCTGTAATTATGTTTATTTATCCAAAGACATTAAATGAGAAAAATAGTAGCGGTATTTTAGAGTTTCCTTTAATTATTGTTATTTATTTTTGTAAAAATAGTTTATTAAATAGAACCATTTTATTAAATTGTAAAATAATGTAGTGTAATTTATATATGAGTTGAAATAATTAATTGGTGTACTAAATACCGGTTGTCGACTACACTGAAAGTATTGAAAGTTGAGAAGTAACGAAATTTTAAAGTATTATCTATTTTAATATATTTTCATTGTTATGAATTATTCGTTTATCGGATATAACTTTTTTTTTAAACAATATATTATTTCTTTTAAAATTTTTAATCAGAGATAATGCAACGATGTTTTGAAAATTAATACTATAATTGAAATGTCAGTTTTCTTTTAAATTCTCTAATACTAGTGTTCAAAATTGCTCCACTTAGAAATATTGTACACTTTTAAATGTCTGCCGTAATAAATAAAAAAACATGGCATTTTAGTTATTTGATTCGACAAGAATGCAAATGTTCTGCAATTATTTAATCTGACTGGAATATTATATCAGCTTTTCACAACTGGATTGTTGTATAAGTAGGTTATGTTATTATGTATTGTAAATTACATCGTTTGAAGATTATATAATAGTCAGTTATTCATGTTACACTATCAACTATATTTCAAAAAAT
This sequence comes from Trichopria drosophilae, assembly GCA_030407085.1. NCBI lineage: Eukaryota > Metazoa > Arthropoda > Insecta > Hymenoptera > Diapriidae > Trichopria > Trichopria drosophilae. The sequence continues at coordinate 56,265,017 of CM059583.1, forward strand.
GCAGTAACTACTTCAGCCGTTTATTACAAACTAACAAAATTTCTTAGTCAGCAATTAATAATAACATTCAGTGAATATTATACTTTCGAATACGAGCAAATTTCAGCAATGAATTGTTAATAGACGCCACTAAATTGGCAACAATTAATGTTACATATTTAAAATATGGCTATTCATTATCTAATAAATTTAACGAATATTTCATTTAGAAAGGTAGATGAAATATGTTAACATTTCCACAAATTAATTCCGTAATAAATAACGAATTAAATGTTTGCTAATCATAATTGTAAATTTATCATTATGTTGGGTGTTGACTACCCTTTGACCTGCATACATCTTCTCAAACCAACAATAGATCATTATAACATTTGAACTGTTTGCTAATACTGTTACTATTAAGTAATTGTTGCTTAAATAGTAAATGGCACATTGTGCACAATGCATGTATTATAAAGAATCTTCCTGGCAATTGCATCAATTGTACCATTATGTCACTCGATGTGAAATAAAAATTTCATATTTGGGATGCATTGTATCATTGTAATATTTTCATTGCTCAGGTTGCCCTTCCCAGTGTCGCATAGAGCATACAGTTTTAATTATAGGTGTTATCATGGAGAGTATGCATGAAAGTAGTCTCTGCATAATAATAATGTCGTAATCTGAAATTTTGAAAACAGAGACAAATAAATTCGGGATTAATTTGGAATTTTCATATTGAGGACAATGTCAAAATTTATTCGAAAATAATCGACAAGTGACAGAAAATCGACTGAATAGCGTTCTCCCCTTCATTTAGTTCTATAAATTTTATTCATGCCGTTAATTTAACTATTTTTAGTTAGGTTTAGTTTAGGTAGGCAAAGTTAGTAAAAGTAATAATAAAAAATAATGAAATTATTTAGTTAATGTGTAAACTAATATCAGTCGATTAACTATATTTTTCGTTCTTTGAAATATTTTCGGCTGTTACTACTGCAACTGAATGATATTTGAAGATGCTTAGTATTAAAAAAATATCTAAATTACTAAGACATCTAAAAGATTTATTTCAGGTAAATGAAAGAAACAAACATTTTCGTTAATTATCCTGGAAATAGAATCTTAATTTTCTCAAAAACACATATTACAAAATGTAACAATTTGGCCCTTAATTATAGCAAATATCTAAAAAATAAGATGAAATAAATTCATAAACTATTTACCTAAAATTAGTTTGTTAAAACACGTTAAAATCGTGAGCTTTTAAGAATAATTTAATTGTCATATCAAAATGATGGTAAAATAGTACATTATGTGCCAAGGGCGCAATTATCGATCTTCGTAAGTGTAACAATCACACTCGTCGGAGATTGATATTTCGCCCGTGACCAATAATGTATTTTTTTATTCGATTGTCATAGGACTCGATAATTTGCGGCCGAAGGTTTTGCCCTAGGTTGAGAAATCGATTTTTACGGCCGGAGGGTCAAAAATAGTTTCTTTTGCGACCAATTATTTTATTAAAGCAATCAATTCTTTGTTAGAATTGGAGGTGTGAACTTATCTGTATAAGAGGTGTAAGAGGGACTTACAGAGCTCTTTCTAATGACATTTTCAATAAGAGCCCTAGAAATGGAACCAGCTTTAGGAGATGTGTTACTTATGAATTCGTAAAATATTATTCTAGAAAAGGTATTATGCTTGAGATAGTTAATCTTCTTTCGTTTATCTTGTTTTTGGATATAGCGATTCATGGATTTCATCTGAAATGGAAGATGAAAAAATTCAAAAGAAAAAATGAAGTGAATCACTCTTGTCATTTATACGTAATATAGCAATCGATGTTAATTTTATTAATACACTTTAATTCATAATAATACACATAAGACAAAACATATTAAAAAGCTCTGCAATAATAGCTGGTTTTTAAGACCTCACATTTTAAATGTCTTGTAGAGCTTTTAAAATTCAACGCAAAGTCTTCTTAAAGATCGCTTTGAGTGCTCTTTAGGTATTTAAAAATTTTAAGACATATCAATGAGTTCTTAAAGATGACTTTTTACGGCTTGGGTTAGAATAAGTTTTTATTGCTTTTTCTCCAGACCTACTATTTGAGAAGTCTTGTAGAGCTTTTAAAATCGATGCAAGTATTCTTAATGATCCCTTGAAGTGATTTTTCTCAGCAACATTTAAGGTATTTTAAAAATGTTAAGACATCTTAAAGAGCGTTTAAAGATGTTTGTTTTGGATGGTGCAAGTTTTCAATGTGGGCCAAAAAAGTTTAATGACACATGAATTTCAGTTTACTTACTTTATCAAAAGTAGAAATACCAGAGAAAAAGTTAAAGCGGAGACTTCATTACTCGTAAGAAAATGTAGCAAACGGTTCCATTCGAAAAGTCCAAGTTTGTGCAGTAAAGCATAAAAATGCTCCATTATTACGGCCGTGTCTGGATTATGTAATGAAAACATTCAAGGAGTTAATGGAAAAAACACGCTAAAGAACGTTGATGATAACACTTAATTCACAAAGTAGAATATCTCGTACAGATAAGGCTTATTTTCTATCTTATAAGGTAGCGAATACCGCAAAAATTACATAATTATAAACAACACTTTCTCGCGCGGATATTTAAGGAACAGTGCTACACATTTTTACCGGGCAATTTGACATTTTTACAACGAAGTTTCCAACTTTTTTCCTTTTTCGACATTATGCCCTAAGGGCAAGTTCGTCCGGGACTTTCCGCGTTTCACGAATTATTTTTCGACTGTAAAATCCTTTATGCTTATTAGTTTATTGTACAAGATTATGGTGAGTGCGAAGTAATTATTTACGTTCGACGTTGGCCCGTGGAAAAAGGCCGGGTAATAATTGGCGGTGCTTTATTATAACATCGTATAACGAGCATGGAATCATAGAAATTACATAACCGTAAAAAATACATTCTCCTATCGATACGCGATCACTTCCTGGCTGTGGCGCGTTGGCTCCCGGCCCCGGCCGACTTGGAAGTTACGTGATCGTGCGGGTTGTGCGAGTTGCCGATTAAAAATCGTGAGCCAACGAACCATGAAAGCATTGGTGGTGGCCGTTCACCGGTTCACCCCGCGCCCATCCGACTTGCCCATATAGTAGTCTGTTTCGAAGCTGCCGCCAGTTTTCTCAGGAACCCTCCGAAATCCTCATCGCGCAGCGCGATCATGAAGTACCTCGTAAGTGCAACACCCGGTGTTAAACACTTTGCCGTGCGCGAGATCTACCATCGATCATTGATCAAAGGGCCGATTCCTCTTAGACACTTCCAGGACTTTTTTATTTTTTTAACATTTCGCAAAAGGGTGAAAGCAACGCGTCCAGATACGGAGGTTTCGTCCGTTTACGGACATCGCTGGTTTCTACGTAATTGCGGACTTTAACTGCATCTTCGGACTTTCCGCAATACTCGCAAGTCTTTTTTACGATCGTCCAAGCACCTCGACGATGCTCTTACGGAAACATCGTACCGATCGAATTTCCATTGTTTTATATCTATGTCGTTCTGTTGTCGGGAACGTTTTCGATGTCATTGCGTAAAACCGCTAACGATGTTACGTGCACATCGGGACCCGAGGAATTCTCAAACGCCTGTGTCATTTTCGATTAACGGTGATTTTAAGCGTCTGACATGATCGTTTTAAACGTTCCAGCAGTGGTTAGATCCTGGCGCAATCTTATTTCAATTCGTGTCGATCTTTTTGGTCAATATCGTTTACGGATACTTTAAATTCGTATCTACGCGGGCTTATTGTAGACTAAATTCTAATTTAGTAACGATTTTTGCTAAAAACGTATTCTTTTTTTAATTTCAGGCTATTTTGTGTGTGTTGGCTCCATTGTGCGCGAGTCAGTATCAAGGTGAGTTTTGACAGTTACAGTTTCTATTAGCCTTAGTGAATACCATTCTAAAAAATATTTTTATTTTAAAATCAACAATTTTATTTGTGAAATAAAGAATTTCAATTCCGTTTAAGCGAAATTTATAGACATTTTCAGTTCTTTTTGTGAGAGTTTAGTGATTACATTAAAACTAATTTTTACGGTAAAATATATTTCTATGTAATTTTTGTATTATTAACAACTAAGTTATGAGGTTTTGATTAATTTAATCATGAGTTATTGAATATTACTCTTGAACAGTGAACTTAACGTAATTAAGCGGGTTGACATCCTTATTTACCTTATAAAGATGTATACGTGAAAATCAGGGTAACAGAACAGTTGCTGACAGAAATAATGTCGTTAAGTGTACCCGACTGGCTAAAAGTTCGCGAACGGTCTGTATTTTAAGAACCTCAAATAATCTGTCATGAATCTCCGATTTTTTTTGACACTATTGATATGGTAACTTTCAATTGGTGCATTCACTTTTCAAAATATTTCGCAATATTTTTTTCATTCCTCTTTTAACACTGATAAAAGGTTTAAAAAATATTCCAAGGGATTAACAATTTTTTTTATTAAACTACATTTAGTATTAGACTACAACTCAACATCTTTAAAATCATTTTTCCAAAATGTCACTACGTTTTTTGTTCGAAAGTTTTTATTTTTTTTGTGTTGTTTAAGTCAGAATTTCTTGTAAAATGGTCAAAAGTGATCGTGCAGTTTATCTGTATTTCGTGCATCTCTTTGATGCAGTTCTTTTAATGATTATTTAAATTACTAAAATTAATAAAAAAATTTGCCTCTTCTTGTTACAATTTTGTAAAAATTCCATATTGTACCAAGGAGAAATGTTGCAAATAACTGAATTCAAGATGAATCTGTCATGTTTTCTGCCAAATTTACATTTATTTTATAATAAAATCCATATCCATAAAACTAACAAATAAAATAAGAAAATTTAAGTAACAAAATTGAATATTAGAGGCACTTTATATTTCAATTTTAAACTTTTAATTGTCACCGGTTTTGATACTGTTTTGGCCATTTATTGACATTCTATTGATGATTTTTTTTTGTGATCAAATTGACATTAAATTTTGTTATGATTTTTATACATTTTTATTTTGTTATCATACTGATAGTGCATATTTATATTCGATAAATATTAATGGAATCAAAATAAATGTAATTTTTCGCAAAATGTGGCAGGTTATAACCCTTTACTTTAATTATTATTAAATCATAGCCTGTAGTTTTAGCTTTTTAAAGATTTCAGGATTTTGTATTGTCTTTTAAAGGATCGCATCGTAGTGATTCATGGAGCAAGAATGAGATGCTCGTAAACTGTAGTATATTTATTCTGTTGTTACTGCACTATAACAACATAATTTTATTTCAAAAAACAGTGGTGCAATGAAGAAAGGAGTTTCAACATAAATTCAATGTAATATGTATGAGCACGAAATAGTCAAAATAATGTGATTCAGTAAATTATTGATAGTTTACAGAATAGTATACTTCTAGAAATGTTGCAATTACAACTGCTACTAGAAACCAGTGTATATTATCTAAGTGTTACAGCGAAATTGTTTTATAAATGCACAAATCATTGATGAATGAAATGTATTGACGAAATATATGGTATTAAATTGAAATTTTCAGTAGTTATATAGACAACTGCACCACAATTTTTCTGTCCAAAAATTATATATACATATAGATTTACTTTAAACGACTAAATATTAACAAATCATTTATTAAATAAGTTTCAGGTACATTTATTCAAGCAGTAAAAAATGTTTTCAACATTCAAGAAGTTTATTTGAATTCTATTATTTTACTTTCTATTATTTCTAATCATTACTGTATATTAAAAAATTACTTTCGTGACTGAACTATACAAAAGTATTACGCTTTTAATTTGTTTTATTAAAACTCTTTAGGTTGACATGATATTATAATATCAAACAATTAAAAGTAATTCATTTAATTTTATAACTTAAAATTTCAGATTCTTCAGAGAAAAGTAAATAGATTAGATTCGGCAAACCATTCAAGTTCGCTGTGCTTCAAAAAAAACTGTTTGAAAATCTACATTTTACAAATTCATTTAGATAGAAATAAATATCTGGAAGTTCTTGGATGTGTGTTTCAAATATAAAATGAAATTAGTAGTTCTAGTCTGGAATTTGTGTTTTATGCATTTGATTGACAGGAAAACTGCAGTAAAATTGATCCAGTCATTTATTATTCTTCGCTTTATTTATTTTTTCCAAATGGAAACTAATATTTGTTCCACGTTTTATTCATTACATTTATTACGATTAATTTGTAATCCATTACAGTGCAATACTGTTCAATACAAAACCACTGTCCGAAGAGTATTGTTAAAAATAAAATATTTATTAAAATAAAATCTCTTAAGATTATTCAAGAACAATGTTCAGATGTAAGACAGTGTTGGGCATCAGTTAATATAATGTAATTAACAGTGAAGTTACAGACTGAAGAAAACATAATTGTATATTTTTGAACTGTTCAACTCATATTATACAACACATGCTATAGTGATTTTGACCTAGCTATCAAAAGTATGTTCGGAACAAACGTTTATTAAATTTTAGCATAGAAATCTCCTTATAATAGATTTTGAAAATCATCATAATGACATCAAATACCGTATATTTTACACCTTTTGTTTAATCTGAAATTAATTCAATGCAATACATTATTTCACTTGTAATATTATTTCAAATTTTTACATAAAACAAATAAATGTGATGACTGAATATTTAATTTTGTCCGTAAAAATCTACTGGAGATTTGCTCAGATGTATTTGAAAGTGCACTTTCTATCAAATATTATCAAAACATGTATTGAAACGTGAAAATCAATTACACATATATACAACTCTTGAATTTTTAAGAAACTTGCGAGAATCATGTATATTTTCAGGTTAAATGCATTTATTAGTATTCTAGTCAGGTGCGATTATAATCAATTATGTCAAATCACGTTTAATACTTGATTCTTCAAGATCAACTGAGTGGTTCAAACCTGACTTGGATCTACCGGACTATTATTGATCGAATTTATTTATGGTTGTCTAATATAATCCTTCTAAATGCAAAGGAATTCATATTCAGCGTTGAATATATAAATGTAATAATTGTAATAATATAATGCAAAGTTTTAATGTAGTTCTAATTCATTACAATATTATTATATGGCATTTTAATCCAGAGATATATTATCTTTTTAAGTATTATAAGAACACCGAAAATTTGACATAATTTACATTCAGAATAAATTAGTTATGTCAACAATTTACATAGTTCTCTGAATTTCTGTCAATAAATTGGATCAGGCAACAAAAAAGTAATTTTATACACAAAAGAAATAGTTATGATTACCAGTGTACCAGTTTCACTTACTTATACTAAAGAATTAAGCTAATGTCGAAACAATTTCTTGTCCGAAGCTCAGATTAGTGGGCTTAACATTTTTATGTTAAACCTTCAATATTATATATTGATTATGTAGCGTAATGAAATTTAAATACATATTTTCCTGATTTTCATTTGAATCTTCCTAACATCTACAATACTCACATATATAAGTTCCTACATTATACATAATTTATATACGAAATCATTACAAATAACACTATTACTTCGCGATCACAATACGACAGTTATATCAGATCTTTTTTTTTTTCACTTTTTAAAGAACACTTCCGCGTAAGACGGCAAAATCACGAAGAACTGGGGCCACCGATCAACTACAGACCTTTCAACCAAGTCCCACAAGACATCCAACAACTTTTGCACGCCCAGCTAGCTAGAGACCCCGTGTACAGTATTCCAATTTCAGGGCAACCAGTTTTGGCTCAACATCCTGGAGGAGCACCTCAGTACCAACCTCAGCCACAACATCAGGCCCCACAGGCCGCCCCTCAATATGCTCCTCAGCAGGCGCTTGGGGCCCAACACCAGGCTCAAGCTTCACCACCAATCTCCCAATATCGTCCTAAGGTGCAAATAGGTTCGGCACCAGCACAGCCAACTTACAAATCCATTCAAGTTGCTCCAATTCCACACAATTTGCCACTCAAGGTCGCTTTTGACCCATCTCAATTCGCCCCACAACCACACCAGCCTCTGCAAGGTTTCCGCCGAATTCCACACCCACAATTGGACCCGTTGCCCAACTACTCCAAGAACGTACCTGCCCATTTGCAGCAGCTAATCAAATCGCAGTATCAGTAAGCTGTAATGGTATGTAGTTTTATTAAAATTGGATATTTTTCATACTTTTATCAATGCACCGAGAAAAAGGGGATTTTATAATTGAAAGAGTGACTACATCATACACGAAAATTTTAGTCTCGCCTTTACGAGAATTTGCTTATACATTGGGCACTAAATTTTGTGTGTTCAAGTAAAAGGATATGGTAATTAAATATTCGTGATAATATATTTACTGAAGTTAACATAATATATTTTTTACACTCTCAACTTTAAACCGTGAAAGTCATTGTAAAATATTGAATATTCACTGATTTTCAGTGAAAAAGCAGTCATTGTTCAAAATAGTGGCTCCATTTTCACTGTTTCATAGTGAGTTTGACTGTTTCAAATTGAGAGAGTACTTAAGTAACAATTGCTGAAAATAAGTATCTTTTTTTAACATATATTTTCTCATATAAAAAATGTATTTATTATTTGTGATGATTCAAATAGGTACTTATTTAAATGTAGATCTTTTTGTTTCATTGTACTTTGTTAATGCTGCCTCGATGTTGCAAAAAAAAATATTAAAAAAATAAAATTCTTGTAAGGAATATTGAAAAGTAACATAGACTATAATTGTTGTGGCTATTTTTTCGAACATAATATTGGGCTCTTATTAAATGCGATTTCTCAATTTTCATACTTTTGGCCTCCTGCCACTTAATACTCCTTAACATTTTTGCCGGATTTAGATGTAGTAATTATGAAAGCACATATGTTTCCTAATGAAAATATTTAATTGCCCAAATATATATCGAATTACCTATATCTATTTTATTTGTATGACTTGCGGTTCGACCAGGTAGAATTTTTTTTATATATTCTCGATTTTGTGTTAATAGGCCGTGAAGGATTTTGCTCGTGAATTTTGCTTTACAGTTATTATATTTATATTTAGTTTGATGAAGGAATAAATGTATCTTACACATTAAAGTCGATATTAATGAAAATACAGTCTATTTAATTCAGAATTATGCACTTATATTATGGTGTTCATAGTTTTAGTAGATTATACATGGAAAGTCACGAATTTAAATATATGAAATAATATATGAATAGTATTTGTGATTATGAAAAACGTATTTTTTTTATTGTTATGTAATATTTTGGATTATTAAATAACATGATAACAAAACATTATTTTTAAATGTTATCTTTTCAAAAATTGTATTAGTTTATAGTATGATTTATTATTGCAGTGCCATTAAAATCAGCGAGTTTCAGGTCTTAAAGAAAATTTAGCTTTCGAGTAATCGACGCAGAGATAATGTTGCTAGAAAGATTGTTACGTGTTATACATACCTTGAGAAAGTTTCTTTATAAGCAGTTTTGGATTGCTATGCAATCTTATATTCAAATATGTTTTCTAACGTGTTTAGTTTATTAACAAATACCTTGAGCGCTGAAAGAAGAATTAATTAGATAATTAATAATATACCTTAAAGTGTACATAATAATTTACTCTATTCTATTTTATCTGTTTATATTTTTCAGGCTGAAGGCGAGGTACCCATGACTGCATTTTGGAACACCAACCGGTGATTCCTTTTTTCAAGCGATATTAAATTCAAGAATATTTTGTAAATTTGTAGGATAAATTAATATTAATTGTATAAGTAGATTTATGCGAGTTGAACAAGCATCTGCGCAATTGCTTATTTGCCAATAAATTGTTGTATTATTGTTCTGTTTCATGAAACATCTATTGTAACGATTAATAAACTAGTTTATTAAGAACTCTGATCATTTTTATTCTATATCACAATCGGATACCTTAAAATAATTATTAATATTGATTCAAAACTTAAATCATCCATTTAAAAAGATATATAATCTCGAACAAGAACTTGGAGACTGTTATTGCATCATATTTATCGTAGGTCATGTTTTGAATTCCGAGTTGGTATTTTTACTTCAAACTACTCTTTTGCATTCCAGTATTATTACATAAAAGAAAGTTAGGTAACTGTATTATGCAACTATGCTCTTAAAAGAACACTTGTAAAAACTATATCATTTTCAAGTCATTCTCCAAATTAGAGTAAACAATTTTATATATTGATACTACAACATGCACATTCATACATGTCCTGTGTATAATTTCACACGTATTTATTTGTGTATATAACAATCACATCATGAAATAGTCCTTATTGTTTGCTGCACCCTGCAAGTAATTCTTAGGAAAAAAAAGTTACGTACAATTACGTGTGAATGCACACGAGCGGAATTGCATGCTCATACTTTTACCATAATTCTATGTAATTCAGTTTTCCTGAGGTATTACGAATTTATAAACATGTTAAGAAAGTCATTATTTTTATCGATCAATAAAGTCAATTTCTGAAAAGCCCATACCTTTGTTATTTTAAATATAATAATATTTTTAAAATATATTACACTTTTTAAATTTTGAAATAGACTGAATACAGTCGACACTTTACTTTAAATAAGTGAACATTTGTCCAATTTAAGGAAAATATTTGAAATACTAAAAATTATTATCCTTCGAGTCATAATGTGTTTGGTGCTTGGTGACACTTCTTGGAAAATAGTTTATTTAAGAATTTCTTACTTGATTTTGGGAAATAAAAAGAGCTCGAAGAATAAAATCAGGTCTTATAATTCATTACAGTGAACATATTTTCTTCCACATTTTATTCCTCCAATTATCGAATATTTTATAAATAAAATTTAATTATTCATCGGTACATTACGCTCCGAAAATTATGTAGTTTAATTATATACGATTGATTTATATGCAGGGTCCATTATAAACATTATGTTATAATAGCATGTTATGCAATAAATATGTAAACTGCACTGTTCACCACAAAATATTTTATACTACTCGTAACGTTTGTATGCAAAGTTTGTGCTTGAAATGTTCAAGTTATGTAATAATAATTACATATTTTAAGATCTTTATGCAAAATTTTATTTAGTGAGTTCATGCTGAAAGTTAGTTTATTATATAATTATATTGAGAGATGGCTAGTGATAATAGAATAATACGCCAACAGTGTTAATTAAAAGGGAGATGTTGAAGGAAACTTGATACTTTATCGGTCTTTTATGATTCTGCAATCGAGTATTAAGTGTATAGGGGTTTAAGACTTTCATTAATTATATATATTATTGAAGTAATTAAGTGAATTGCAATCTGCGAATGACCAATTTTTAGATGCTGAAATACAAAAGAGAGCCTTGGGAAACCCAACAAAAGGCGAGGTCCAAAATGGTACAATTCGGAACTTTTGTAGCTTTTTGGTAAGAACGTATATGGGCCTTTCTGCGTAGTGTAGCAATTTATCGAATAATACTAAGTCTATCATTGACATATCATTATTTTTTCTGCTTTCTATGTCTACATATCAATATTTCCATTCAATCGGATGTATCAAAATATATTTAACAAACTTATAAAAAATAAAGAATAAATAAGAAATACTCGGAGTTTTCAAATTCGGAAAATTTTCAATTCTTAATGATTATTTTTTGGTGCACCTCAAAAAACCCACAAATCACAAAACAGATACTTCAAAAAACCAACACTCAAAATTGAAGCACCAAAAACCACAGATTTAAAAAAAAAGACTTTCAAAATATGTGTTCATTTTGAAATATCTGTTTTTTAATGTGTGTTTTTGAAATGTCCGATTTTGAATGTCTTTTTTTTTAAATGTCTGGATTTTGAATATCTCTTTTTTTAATTGCCTGGTTTTTGAATGTCGGGTTTTTGAGGTGCACCCATTTTTTTGGACGCCGCATCAAATTTTGTTATACTATAAAAACTGCAGTTTTTCAGACTGTGTCTCCTAGGGTGTGACTATACTTATCAGCTCATACATGTGCCTATACTCATTGAATCATTATGACACCAGGAACATGCGATTCTCAATTATTTTATTTTCCATTTTTCATATATCAACAACTTAACTGAAGTTATTTCATTATAACATCAAAATGTTAGAGCGGCGGTGGCTCAGTTGGTAGAGTATCGGCGTCGTAATCAGAAAACCCTGGTTCCTTCCTGGCTTCTATCATCTGTCATCGGGACACCTCTGTACTTCTTTATAAGTGTCTAATAACTAACGCCAAAGCTCAGGTGGCTCGGATTCCACCTTCATAAACTGTAGGTCCCGCCGCGATTTAGTCCCATATGGGTTCAGAAAAGTCGACGTAAATAATATTAAAAACAATAAAAAAAACATAAAAATGAACGTTTTAAGCGTAGTCCGATAAGTGTGCTGTTAAAGCCGTGTGTACAGCAGCTGTTATAAAGTGAATCGTAAACAGTTTCAATAATTCGATTATTTTAATAGCACACAAAAACTATTCAATATTTTCATCTTATTTCACCTTTAAATCCAAAGGTTTATGTACCTAACTGACACAAAAAAAACGCGTTAAAATGAAATGCATACAGCACAAGGAAATCACTTAAACTTGAAATTTGAAAAATTGACCTATGGATGACATTTTTCCTGACGAAATCGGGTGTACTGTGTTATTACATCCAACTCCTAAGTGATTTCGACTTGAGAGACAAAAAAAAGTTTTTTACTTATCTTCCATATTCTTCATGTAATGTAACATTGATCTTGTCCTTGTTTCGCACTTAACCCTTTTAGGGGCACATTATTATTGTGACGAATTGAAGAATTTTCAACTTAAAATTTCACAAAAGTAGCAAAATCTCGAATTTTTATTATTTTTATTATCTAGCTTCAAATTCGAAAAAAATTACTTTGAAAGCAACCGAAAGCGTTCCACTAATAAAACATGCCATATTTCTGACGAATTATAGTATAACTGGATAGTTACGAATTTCTTCACACGATCGACAGTTCTCCCATAACTTTAGTGGCAATTCGGAAGTGGAAGTTTCTTCAATACTAGCTAGGTGGCGCATAAAATTAATAAATAAAGGTAGTTTTAAACCATACTGAAACATAAATCAATGATTGTTTATACGACTGTGCTTAGTACAGGTTATGTATATTGTTTTTGGTTCCGGATATGCAGTTAATATGAATTCCAAAATTGCACATTTTATAAAATCTCATTATGGTTTAATAGCAAAATAGTCATTAGAGTAGATAATATTTTACTGGACTAAATTAAGAAAAATGATTCTATCGAACTAATTATAAAATTGTGCACGTTTCCAGAATTAATTTCGGTATAATTTATTTAACCTTTGGTTTGCATGTCACATTGGAGTCACACCTAAACGTTCCCAATATGCCTAATATTCTGGAATAGCTTAATCCTTCGTGATCCTGCAGGATGTACTCTATTGAAGACAAGGCTTTTATTGCATGAAGAGGAACGAAATGAATATAGTCACGTGCAAACTTTTGAAATTCATCGAACCAAAAGGTTACCGTTCAGCCAAAATGTCAGGAAAATTGATTGCACACTTAATTAAAAGGATAAACAGAAGTGCGCGTCCTGAGCGTCCCCGAAAAAAAAACGTCGGACAAATGCAATCCGTGGACAATAGACACTTTGCAGCTGCATTTAATAGAGTCCTTTTCTCCGGACTGGGTAGCGTATAATGTCGCGCGAGTTCGCGTGAGAGGGTGCTTAATTCGTCACTCGAGAAATCAAGGTATCATCGCACCGATGGTTGCACACAAGGGGCGTACCTTCGTCCGATGCGCCAGGCTGACGTTCTGCGACCTACGTGGCAGGGCTGCCACCCTTGAAAGGTCCACCTCCCCTTCCTCCACCCCCCAAGCGTCATTCCAGCCGAACGTACTTGTCACATGTCCCCGTGGTGTCCTCACGCAAAATTGCACGCTCGGCCCTTGCCGTCTACATGCATACGTGTATTTAGGCAGATATAGGCTGAGATCGCACCCCCCGAGTTATAATATCGGAGCTGCAGTCACGCCACCCCGATCGAGGACGGACGTGTTGCGAGGCTGTGGATTTTTGGCTCCCATTCACGTGTGTCGTCCCTGTCTCCGTTAACCATCCCGTACCCCATCCTGGACCCGCTCCAGTTCCCCGACAAACAGGGAAGAGGATTAGCGAGTCCATTAAAGTCGCGGACTCTATTATCCCGCCGGGCGCAGCCACGGTGACATCAACCGCTCGCCATTGGCGTAACCACTCGAATTTTCCCTTTTCGATCACCCCTCCGGGGAATTATACTGTTTTCGACCCGTATAATGTGCTTCCATGGTTTTTTCTCCACGTTACTCAAGACCGACACAATGATTTGTTCGTTATCGGCGGCTACTGCGAGAGAGGGGGATTCTTTGCGCGAATAATGCGACGAGCACTCGAACGTTCGTTTTTTGCATTGTTTGTCGGAAATTTTACTGATGGGACCCGATGGCTGTTTTCAGGCAGACGAAGTGTCGGGATTTTCTTTGTCCGGAGTTTGAGAGCCATTTACTTGATCGGCTCACACTTTATTCTTTCAACGTTTTTTCGATAATGTTCAATTCGTGTTATCGCATTATTATCTTTCTTTTTATTGGATATTTGTTATGTAATTCCTGTAGGTAGTAAATTACTAAATTGTTTTTTAATAAGTAGTCGTAACTTTTATTTAGAATACAATACCTCAATATGCGAAATGTTTTTTTGTAGAATAATTGGTTTCAGCTTTTATTTAATAAATTAAGAATAACTTTATTTTCATATAATCGGGGAAAATTACAAATATGTTAAACGTGATAACATTATGGAAAGGTAATATAATATTAATAACTAGTAAAAAGCCATTTTTATGACCAGGGTAATAAAATGTTAACAACGAAAGATGAGACAAATTGATCAGTTATATTGTAATGACGATGATGTTCGTTAGTGAATAGGATAGTTATAAAGAATCAATTGAAATGTTGAAATCGTTCTTTTAACCTAAAGATGGCGTTTTAATATTATAGGTGATTCCTTCAATATTAGCATTTTATTTTTTATTTGAAAATTGACCATTTGTTAAGAAATGTATACTTTGAACTCGACAGTTGCGCAAATTCACAAATAAGACATTGGACATGAGTCTTAGACGATGTATTTGTTTATAAAACGTGCATATTTATGACTACGTATAAATATTATCTTTAATTTATTACTTTTCACAATAACAATGACCGAATTGCAATAGCACTCAATCGTTTTTAACAAACCAAATAAAACATTCGTGTTGTCATTTGTCAACCATTATATTTTGTAACTATTAAGAAATTTTTGATTGAATTAAATAGATATTTCTTAAGATATAAAATGCGTTGTTTGCACTAAAATAATGTTAGCTTTAAATGAAATGAATAATTATTTCATACTTAAAAAATTATTCGATTCGCCGTAATTAAATATACGATTTGTTAACTATTAAAAAGCCTTCATTATAGTAAACAAATCTTTCCCGCAGTGTAGCAACGACGAAAAAAATTTATTAAATATAATAATATTTATAAAAATAGTATATATCAATGCAAGTGGGCGCAGTGGCTGATATGCGCACGATTATAATCATAATGACATCTACCTCCCCTGTGCAACATGTACTATTTTTTTCAACACTACGAGTCAAATTTTTCTCTTACTTCATTCAGTGTGGGAAATTGAATTTCGCGCACAGAGTTGAAACAAATATTTTTTAAGTTAAGTTATACGCACGTATGCAACGTATGAAATTTTGTTATAACAGCCCTTAAAGAACGCTCCATTTAAAAAATGGCATAGTTATTGGAAGCCTGAATGAACTTATATAGTTGTGAACAAAATAGTATATTGTGTAACACGGAATTAAAACTCTCATTCCGGTCCGAGGACCGTGAACACGTGCGAGTGCTAGAATGGTTTTCCGTGTTGCACACGATATTTTATGTAACAGCAGTGCAGTTTTTGAGGTTAAGTTAGCAGGGAGGAATCGGTGGAAGGTTAGTTTGTCCTGCTCTAGTAGACAGAAATAGACCGAATGCGCATGCGCATAGATACATAATCTTACATTATCGTCCGTGGAGGTTAAAGTAGGGGCTCATTAGTAACGATCAATTTTAGGTCCCTAAAATACGTAAATGTCACCGAGGAAATCGTACTTCTGTTACATAAACTGTATTATAGTTATGCGAATTACAGAATAGTTGACACTATAATTGATCTGCTGTACTTTGCGAAGTCGTAAAATTCCAAGGGTGTCATAGATTAGCTCCTCTACAACCGTTCCCATCGCTCTAATTTAAATCGACGATATTATTCTTTTATGCACGACTTTTCTTCGGTTTTTAAAGAAGAAACTTTATGCCCTTGATTTTACTTTACGCACAGAAAATGCGTATATAAGGTTGTGCATAATAGTAGTTTTTGATACGAAAAAATTTGTTTACGAATGTGAAGGTTCCGTGGAGATCTGAAAGTGAGGTCCGCATTCACATTGGTAGACAGAAAACATTTTCGCATATGCGGCGAATAATGTTTTATGATGCACGTGTGCGTAAAGTGCATTTAACAAATTTCTAAAATGCGTAAAGCAGCACCGTATATTAACCGTAATGCAACGTTCAATATAAAAACATTTTGGAGGCGAAAACTGCGACACACACTGACACTTTCGAAACGCAACTTTTCAATTTTGTTCAGGAAAACTGCGAATAACCGTATGTATGCATCGACAAAAGTTGACTAATGTTCTAATGCAAATGTGATAGCAAAATGCCAACAATGGCGCTGCAGTAGCCCTCGCAATTTGCATTCTGCCAACTTAAGACAATTTACTCTACTATTATAATAACGGGTGCCAAAATAGCTTTTTTATAATTTCAAAAAAAGTTTGGACATCATATTTTAGTTATCCAGCCTTGCATTTAAAAAATAATGAAAGAAATGATGGTAAAAGTGTGACCATTGTAATCATATAGAAAGTCAATAATGCTTTATGATGAAACTGAAAATGATTCGGGGAAAAATGAACAGTGATCCAATTAAGTAGTTGCTTAATGCCAATTTGACCGTAATAAAATATGATGCCTAACAACATGCCGTAGTAGACCACTTATTGTTAAATGATAAAGCATATAATCGATGCCAAGATACAAACTTAGGTCCATTATATTCATCCCTTATTAGTCACGGGTATTGAGGTTTCATTCCTTTACGTTAGTGGAATTAATATTTTCTCTCTTGAGGTTATCAATTTAATTTGCTTCAGCCATGCATGTTACGTCATCTGTATTTTTAGGTATTGGCGTGAATATTAATACATCAATGTCTTGAATTTGAAAATAAATGTGTTTATATTTTTATTTTAGAATACGCGCCGACACAGTTGATTATTCAAAATTACTCTACCTTTTATAATACTGCCGATTCATTCTTTATGAGGGATACTGTTTCTAAATATCTTTTAGTAAATTTATTATTTAATTGTTATTGACATCCCCAGTAGAAATTTATTAAGGCTCTGATCAGACGCGTAAGGCTGTGGACAGACCTATTATCGTCATCGTTCTTGTGATGTTTTATACTAATAAATGTTGAAATTTCGTTTTTAAGGTTAGTAGGCAGTAAAAAAAATAAAATTTTAATTTGACGTTATGGCTATGATATTAACCACCTTCAAAAATGGTATATGGATTAATAAACAATAAGAGTTGACGTTGTTGTGACTATTTATATTATGATACTGTGCTGTAACTATGTACAGAGAGAAAAAGATAATTTATCCAATCATTTTACAAAAGTAAACCATTGGATTAAAAAAAATGTAAATTAACTATTTCCGTAATCATCCGTACGATGATATGTTCCGTTTATTATTCTCCGATCATTAAATATGCCTTAACAGTGCGTAATCTCAAATTAAATACACTTTACATATACCTGAGTAGTAAAATAGTTGGAAATAATCTCTTGTCAGATTAAAAATAGTTATTGTATGGTACATTTTACATTATTGTGAATTGTGAAACTAATATGCAGTCAACAACAACTTTTTACGTTTACGTAATAACAACTATTCTACTATTATGATATGTTACAACCCTCAACCTTTTATTGATGGTGACATCTAGGATTCCATTGACTCGTGATGTCTCTTTGGGCAGATAAACAAGATACCTAACTTTAAACTATGCCGTAACAAGTCGGTCACTTCGTTTCATTTTACCATAGATCCTGTTTATATTTTCTAAAATAGTATCAGAACAACTGTCTAGTATAACTATATACAGACTCGATACAGCACCAAGATTATATTCCACGCCGTACTGGTTTTATTCATGGTTCACATATGACTGGTAAGCACATAACAAATATCGAGTTCATTTGTCGGGTAGAAGAAAGATAAAAAAATTCTCGTCTTTTAAAGGTTAATTAGACCATTTTAATAGATTGATTTTCAACTAGTATAAATATTAGGCAGCTAACTTGATAATACTCAGAAACTATCGACATCAGCAACATGAAAATCAATTAATGAAAATCATGGAGATACATTAAAAAGACATTGACGAATTGGAACATCAAGAACGTTTACTGGGGCGAATCCCCTCGACGACGATAATATCACAACGAAAGAGAGGAATATCGATGATAATGTTGACATCCATCATTGATATTGAAAAATAGTTAAGAGTAAACAAAGGTAAATTTTCAGATGATTCTGTAAAGTATATACCCATTCAGAAGTAATAAAGATGGTCGTATTCTGAAAACAACTAACTACCATGATTAGCTCAATTTGGCGACATCCAAAGTACAAAGATTACGAGTGGTCGAAATGGAGTTGTCACGCCTTGCCCGTTATTTGTCAGGAAACACAGCAACACAAGAGGATCAAGATACTGGAGCAGACTGCGATAAGATCTCGCCGTGGCTTTGAGGTCGGCTTCAGCCGGATGTTTCAGGAACTTCGCTTTCTGGAAAGCGAATTTTCTTTCCTGAGGTTCGACGCCGCTTTGGCAGCCAGAGCGGGGCCCGCGCCACTGGCCAGGGGGTCACGGAGGCAAATTACAAAGAGAGGATTACCGGCAGCTGGTACCTTCTAGGTACCCATCTCTCGGCTTCTCTTCATCCCCACAACTTTTTGCTCTCTCTCTTGCTTTGGCTCACTTCACCTACCTGCCGTCTCACTTTCGTGTTCTATATTGTTCACTCTTTCTCTATTTCATTCATCTTGCGTTATGTCTTTCTTACACCGTATTGTTCTTTTTGATCTAATTCGTGCTCGTTCACTCCACCTATTTCTCGGAGTTGCTTCCTTTATCTTACTTCATGTCTTTCTTTGTATCTGCACGACGTCCCCTATGTTTTCGTTAAGGGTGCGGTGAACTTAAAAACTAAATCGTCCAGTTCTTTTTGTCCTCGTGTAAGTAGTCTCCACTATGTGACATACGTAACTTTACTATAATTTTATATTCGATTATTCACGCATATTATAATAAATTATATTGCATTTCACATCCGTATTTAATTTTTTTATTTCAAAGTTTACATTATTACTGTTCAAGTTTTCCTTCGAATATGTGCTTACAGGTATCCCGAAAAACAACACAATCGAAATAATAAAAATCTACACTGCTTAATTTGGTTTTTAGTTAATTTCCAATCGTTTTGGATTGGAATTATTTTATTGGACTTATTTTTTTCGTTCGTCAATTACATATTGTTTTTCATTAGACGGGGTTGAAAGTTCATTTTACTTCTTCGAAAATTACGCGTATGAGACAGGTGTTTCCCACTTTTTTTAGTTTTTATCGGCGAGTTTTAATTTTTAACACCGATATGACGAAACATTTTTTTTATCACACCTGCACAAATTCGCGGTCGTTACGTGCAGGTAAAGTGGGCGGAAAGGCGCCGATTGCCGACCGGCACCACAACTGTGCTTCTGCGCATGTGCAAAACGCGATTGAACACTTTTTTCTACCCGCCGGAAAAAAGTAGTGTACATATAGCGGGCAGAATGACTTCGTTTCCGCCCTAGATACGTAATATATTATTTCGTAACACGGGCGTAAGTATTTACACTCCACAAGCGATCACCTTCGAACGTAAATGTTTATTTTATGACCTTGTAATGAAAATAACCAAACCTAATTCTGTCCCTTTATGTGGTTTTCTTGTTTTTTTCTTGGTTTAGTTTCTTTTTATGTTTTTGTTTTTGTTTTCGTTGTTGTCGTCTATTACGTTTTCTTGTGCTCTTCGTGTAGTTTCGCCTTCCGTGATGATTTCAATAGCATTGTTGCATTTGCTTTCTGAAGAATCACCGGATCTCATTTTCGGTGTTTCCTCTTCGATGTTTGTCGCATTATTTAGTCAGAAGTCATCGCTAATAACAGTATACTTCTAAAGTTATTGCGGACGACTCCAATATTTTTCACGTGATGGTTCGACCATCAATCATAGCAGCGGAGGCGATGTAATTTTAAGGAGGTAGTCGCGTGAAACGATTTTTTTACGAAGTCTTTCATTTTTTCACCAAACGTTAATGACGTTGATATCAATACGTGGTTAAAATTTCAGAAAGCCTGTCCGTACGATAATGGAGATAATCGTCCTCAAAGTTTCACTTTTTAACACGTGTTCCCCATACTAAGCCTTTGCCGACATGACATATTAATTATTTACAGAAAAACGGTATTTACCGTTTTTATAAAAAACTAATATGTTGTGTAAAATATATTAAAGAACATTGTAAAAAAAATTGAAGAACCCTAGCGGTACAGTTTTGTAATAATATTAATAAATAGACATTTAATTATGTCGTATAAAGCACGTGAACGTAAAATGCGAGGTTGCCGTTTCGAAATTTTGCTGATGTTGGTGTACACAGACACGATTCCTTGAGAAATTAGTGTGTAACAGGCGTCCATCAAGTACACTCTCCCCCATAACGTTCATTACGCGCACTGAAGAAACAAAGTGGCGTCTGTGGATTTATGTGGGGTAGACTTTTGACGGGTACTGTCGCACGACTACCTCCTTAATTGCGGACGATCAAAAATCGTGTCTTTCGATTCTTCTGCAAATAAATAAGAACTAATGTATTGTATTGTATTGTATTTTATTTTATTTGCTGTCTTGTTTATAACCTTTTGGCCATGTTACCTTGAGACAGTATATGATAGAATGAATACATTGTATAGTGTAAAAACTTAAAAACAATTACAGTGCGTACAAATATAAGTAATTAAAGATTAAGAAGTATAAACTAGTCTAACAGTATAATAAACGCAAAAACCTATGTAAGAATATAATATTAATTGTATTTACAAATATGATATGACTTAATTAGAAATAGATACGGCCTAGAGTATGATAATATAAATTAATTTTAAATTTAAAATTAATTTAAAGTACACAAAAATTTATATAGGTCAGTCTTAAACTGAAGTTCCAACAGAATTTCCAGCCGAGTAGCTCCTTTTGATGGTCTAAATTGACTAATTCCTTTATAAATGTAGACGGACTTATTAGAGTTTCCTCTTATTATATTCCTGGCTCATTTAAGTAGATCTAGCGTCTCCGAAGGCAGACACTCATTTACGTAGTTCTGCGAATCAGAAAGCGTATCATATATAGCCTTTGCAAATAGAACCTTAATTTTTCTCATTGCCTGGACAAAGTCAGTACGTAAGCCAGGATTTGAGAGCATGGCTATTATCATTCTTGGTCGATTTACGCGTGATATGCCAGCTAGAGATGATGAGATAGCACCTACTGTTGCGGAAACCACAGATTTATGATTCCCAGGAGAGTTGAGTCTATGAATAGAGAGTACATCGCGAGCCTCCATAACTATATCCAAAATATCAGATATTTTTTTTGAAAATTGCTCTAAGATCTTCGTTCATTGTTTCAGGAACTCCAGAAATTACAAGGTCACAATTTCTATTTTCATACGATGTGACAGCTCGATCATGCAACACTTTATCCAAATCATTGCGCAATATTCAGATTAGATTTTAGTTCCTGTACTGCTGTACTAAGGCTCAACACTTGATCTAATTGGGTACTTAAAGGAGCGTGAGATTCAGTACACGGAGAAAAATAATCAGCAAAATCAGCCGAAAAATCCGCAGACTCTACCAATTTTATCCTATAGGGACAGCTGTTGGAATTCCGTTAGGGATAGCCGATAATTTCAGCTAAATTTACTGAAAAAGTCCGCAAATTTAACGGAACAAATCTGCTAATGTAGCGGAAAATTAGAGCTAAGCGCGAATTGAGTAGGGTTAAGGCTACATTAGCGGAATCAAAACAGCTAAAATTGCAGATATTTTCGGCAATTCCAGCCGAAAATTTTAGCTGATATGAATCAGCTAATCCAGCGGAGTCATTTTTCTCCGTGTAATTTGAGCATGTTGCAAGTCCTGTTTCTTGCAGTATTCTAAAAAGTTCGAGGGCAGAAAGTTTTCTGATGCTTCCGAGATATTGGTGTCAATAGATGTAGTACTAATCGAACGAGTAAGTACAGAAGGGCGTAGGACATTTTCAAACGCACCTTTTTGTGTCGCGTTTGGCCGGAGGAGTTAGACAACAAATCAGCAGATGATTACTTAGTTGTCGGAATACAATCTCGGTGATAGGAATCGCTACATACAATGCACTTTATGACATTTCACTCGTCTGCAGCATTATTACCTGTAATGTAGCTGAAGTCTCATGAAGCTCAGCAATGAATTAGAGTATTATCAATATACTATATAACGTGACAAAATTTGAATAAAGTAAGAATTACAGATGGAATTTATGAGAAATTCAAAACGATTACAGCGTTCCAGTCACACAGCAGTGATGACGTATTGTGTATTTGAGGAATCATGTAAATTTTGTTCACTTTTATAGATTTTAAGATAGACCTCTAACTAGGTCAAAATGTTAGCCCGGAAATAAAATTCGAAGATTCTATTTAATACCATTACGGTTAAATGCAATTAAAATGATAAAAATTAATATATTTAAAGGTCAACAAATGACTAAAAAATATATTTTCAGACTATGCCTCGTAGAATTTTCAACTGGGCTCTGACCGGAATCCAGATAAATTACTATGGTTGTTCGATTTGGGACCGGGTTTTTCATGCTTCTCTAACTAGAGCCCTGTCAGATCTGGAATACTGACCGGGTTTTGGTCCGAACCCGACCAGGTTACCCTAGTTGTGTTCGGCTTATGAATAAGTCGGGCTAGCCCGGCTGGCTTCCAGGTATAACTCGGTCTATTCGGACCAAATCTAGTTACTTCGGTAATTTTGTAAATAAGGCTGGGCTATCTACTCGGATATTCCACCTTTAAAGATATAATGTAGCCAATTAACGTTTTCCGAGTATGTCATGTTTCTTAATCAGTCGATTTTGGACTTATTAAATAAAAAAGAGCATATTGTCCGAACAAAATATGAAAGTTAATGTGAAGAAACAATAATTGAGATGATAAATTTGCTGCAAGTCTCAATTAATTATTCCTAATATTAGCAGGAAATGTGATATAATTCTTAACGAATTAATGTGTTAACAGTGTTAGGTATATATTTCTATTCCGATCGATATTGTCCATCTTTAACCTCGTTTACCTTTCCAATTGAATCCTCCCGTTTCATTTCTCCAGTTTGTTCCTGGCGTCTTTTTCTTTCTGATTCACCGTATATTTCTCTCTTTTTGTTTGGCCCCTTTCGTCACAACCACCCTCGGCAGCGTGGTGCTTCTGATGGGAGCCATCAGCCATGCATAGTCGTTCAAGAGCCCTTTGTCCTCGGACAGCATTGGTAACATAATTATCAGAGTTATAACAAGCCAAACCAGAGTCGCTGAAAAGGGCTCGCATGCGACGAGTGCTTAAGCGCACGGAAACCACGCGATTCGACCACCACACGATAACGATGAGACCGATGTAACGACGATCAGATAAGATTGCGATTTAAGAAGCTTTAGGGTATAGAAAGGGATGGCGCGAGAATGTATCCTCTTGACGCGATCGAGTAGTTTATTATACGAGGGGAGCTTTTATTCATTATGCTTTTCGAGATTGCGATTAGTACAAGATTAGTATTTTATTTGACGTTTTTGTCGGTTAAAAACGAATATGCAAAAAATATCTGTTACATTTCTCTAAAATTATTGGAGCAAAATTTAATTGGTGTAGAAAATGGGGTAAGCTGGATTCAACTACATTTGCAGTTTTTTGAGTACAAAGAGCGTAGTATTTGTTGGATTAATCGTCATCTGCAATCTAACAATTCTTAATGACAATATCTGTTTTGAAGTGAGTCAGCACACGTCGAAAGTATAAGAAAATTATTGTAGTGATGGCGAAGAAAGCCAAAATACATGCCATTTACATGAGTTGTTTAATTTAATCTTCTGCATACACATGGACGTATGCTGATGTAATTACAACATAACCTACTTCTTTCTCACAGCCGTAACTCACGATGTACGATTTCCGTACCAACTATTCAGAATCTGTGGCGTAAATTGGATACTCTCTATTTATTTATTTATTTATTACAATTTATTTACTTTTCGAAAGCTTATGAAACTGATCCGGTAGGAGGATATCAACTAGCCAATCGAGTAATATTACACTAAACGAGTTAAATTTCATTATACATATATTATACATATGTACTTTAATAATTTAACATGTACCATGAAATAATGTATGCTGACAATGAGACAGATGTACAGTAATTAATAGCTATATGGAAACAACACTATATAGCAGTTGTAAATCTTATTTTCTGAGTAATTTGCCATTTTACCTGTTAGCATTGACTACTGCAATCTGTCTTATCCGAATTCTTCTGTTTTTCGTTCCTCAGTGTAGAAGTAATTATTATCACAAATCATTTTTTACGTATTTTTGATTGCTTAAATTATCATGCAATTTCATTACATCCTTTCTAAGTATTTATTGAATTTGTTGATGTCTTTGAAGTGTAATTCCATACTAATATTAAACGATAAAGTCAAATATAATACAAGGAATTAATTATCTGACAGCTAATATCCTGTACTCATTCGTGGATGCCAAAGAAATTTCACAATTATTAATACAATAATTTATCGACTTTATTTTCTTGCTTACCAGAGATTCATTTAATATTTCTGAAGACGCCGATGTTTTACTGACTAGGATATAAAATATATTTATATTGCTGAAAATTGTAACAAATTTTCGTTCAAAATTAACCGAATCAAATATTGTCAGATAAGCGAACCTAAATGTACAAAAAGTCTTCATGAAGGATGACACTATATTTTACCATTTAAACCCTTGACTCCCAATGACGAAGATCTTTGTCATTTTTGACTTTTCCAAGACTGCCAGAAAAAGGCAAATCTTTGTCATGATATAAAGTAGATTAACAAATTCTGGAATTTATGTAAAATAAAACAAATTCCATTTCTAGACAGTCTAAGGTGTACTGAATATGATGGCGTTGTCCATTTTCATAATCGCCGTGTAAAAAAAAATATATAAATCCGTAAAGATGGTAGTTTTCACAATTTTTACAAAATCTTAGTCATGACATTGTGTTCAATCAATTTATGCATAAAAAGTTTATAAACCCGCTTGAAATTTATTACTCGGTGATTTTCGGGGTCGCTGATTACGAATCTGAGGTCAGAGTTTTTAAATTCAAAATGGCGGATTCAATATGGCGGACACTTTTTTAAAAAATCTAACCATCGTGCTTGAAACTTTCTACTTGGCGGTATTCATCTCACTGATTACAAATCTGATGATATAATTTGCAAATTAAAAATGACGGCTACAATATGGCGGAGTTTCCTGATTTAGTTGACTAAAATTAAGATATTATTCTGGTGGAAAATTAAGCGGCTTGATAAAGCACTTCACTGTCTAGCCCATATTTGATTTGTATATTTTCAAAATTTCTAGAGTTGTATTGTAATAAATATTAATTTATTTCCTTAGCATAAAATTTGGATTATGAACAGACATTTAAAATGAACAATAGAGTCCATCTTTTCTAATTCCTTCTAGGATTTATTGATACTAGAACGATTGTTTAATTTATTAAATGTAAGACTTTTGCATTTAGGTATTATTAAATAACATAATGCGCATTAAGCTACTGTAACTATCACAAATAAATTTGTCTAAACATTATTGGCAGCGTTTTTTCTGGCGGTTTATAAATATATATAAAATAAATGAATAATCCGAATTTTTATATTCAATTGCAGGTTTTCAGCGTTAAATGTTCTAATATCCAGTGAAATGGTAGACAAAATTATAAATAATAAATTTAATGAAATTAAATAATACAATAGACAAATTAAATATTTTAATGGCTATAAAGATAATATTCTTTGTAATACTTCTAAGAGACCAATGGAAAAACTCTTAAATATATAATAGTACAACTAAGGTGTCTTCATGAAAGTAGAAAATTAGTTTCCTTGTAACTATCGTAAACATGAATAAAATACCATTAATGCAATAATAATTTTGATAATTTATGTAGAAAAATGAGCTATGGACAACCTTTCACTCCACAGGCGATTAAATCAATAATATTTAGGAATATACAGCAAGCTTATTTAATCCGATAGATGTATTTACATTGATTCTATCGCATCATTGCACATTTTAGCATTGAGTTGAATCTTATTTTTGTACAATTTCGCTGCATGCTCGTATAAGCGACCTTAGAATGAAGAAATCAAAGAATCTTTGTGATTCGGCATTTATAGATAAGAACTAATATAAACGCTGGATCAATGGTCCAGCATGAGTGCTAAGTGCCTTACTCTAAATCATTCGACGCGGTTCGTGAAAGATCAATCAATATTTCAGTTTCTCCGAAGCCACAAATTGAAAGATGATGGCAAGTCAGTTGTCAAAATGACTGATGCGATTAACCAAGTTGACTCCCTCACTGTCTGTGAAGATAATCGCTGTACCGACGACACGTTTTTTGTACTATCTGTATCGAATCGTAATATAAGAGATTCTTTGAAATGGAGAATGTAACAGGAGCTAACCATTTTCACAGTTAGGAGTCATCGATCCTGTTATATACTTCTCGAGGTGTGTTACTGTCATTAATAAAATTATCAATTGTAAAAATGACCTATTTTCTTTGACTACATTATATTCTATGCACGTACACATGATACGATGTGTTTGAAAGTAACCATTTTGACGTAAAATAAACAAACATAATGTAGAGGACGTAAGAGTAATAAACTTCATTATTTTGTAATTTCTAACAACTTAGTTTCTATAATTAAGGTTGAAATGCTATTTTCTAATAGTATATTATTATAAACTAATTTAAACTTGGACTCAACTTCAGCAGATGTTTTTTATTCCAATTCACGTATTATTTCTTAGGACACTTATTTACTTTTAAAACTTTCATTATGTTTAAAAATAGTTAATGTTGATGCAGTTCCTGCGGTTCTATTGTACTATATTATATTCCTGTATTAAAGCGGAGTATGAAAAAAGATTCGAGTCAATCGTTGTAGCACCTTCTCGTGAAATAAATAGTAGTTTTCGATATAAGGGCGTAAAGTTCAACGTTACGCACCGTAATTTAACATGCGATTAGATAGAAGCGGTGCGTAAAGTTGAACTCTTACGCCTGTATATCGAACATTATTTTTTAGTATATGTATGCGTAAAGATTGTGCGCTTTTTTCAAGTGCGTAGCGTAAAGTCGTACTTTACGCACGGAAAAATTTGCGTAAGGTCAAACTTTACGGATACTATATCGAAATATATATTTTTAATTTTGATCATTGGTTTATCATATGATATTACATGTAATTTATTAACTTAGTATTCGACAATAACTAAACAAATTATCAAAACGTGACTGCCATTGTTAGCTGCGGTGTTCGGAAATGTGGTGCACCTCATTGGTTTTATATTCTAATAGCATATTGAATGTAAACTAATAATAAGTTTAACACATTATTCAAAAAACGTAAAAACTTAAAAAAAAATGATGTCTACGTAGAGTTTGTGAAGCAGTAGAAAGTAAAAATTTTGTATTTAAATTGACTACATTTTTCCATACGGAATTAGGAAATGCCGCATAGTGAATCAATTGTATACGTCTTTATCAGACCGCTATATATGTCTAAATTACTTAAAGATATTGTAATGCAGGTAGATATTTGTAATCGTCTAATATAGATGTACATTTTTGCCATAGAAGTTTATACAAATCTAGCGTAATTTATTGATACGTATGCACAGTCGTAAAGACAAATTTTGTAATATTAATTAAATATCAGGATCATCGATTTTGTCGCCCCAATTGAGTTAAAATATTTATAATTTCAGGGTCTTCATTCTGTAATTTTTAAGCCAGTAGGAATAAATGAATTTACTTTGATACATACATCTCTCTGTGGTTATGATATTTTTGCAAGTAAAGGTTAATATTCTTGAATTCATTTACACAAATGCATTAATTCTGGCTAACAAACTTAAGAAAACGTTTAAACAATCATTTGAAGAAAATCAACGTTACCAAAATCAAGTGTAATATTAACGTACCATCCCCTTCTTCCACCTTGTCTTCTTCCTCCACTATAATTATACAAATATTTTTTGTGTTTAAATTTGAAAATTCAAATTGTACTTTATCAATTGCACAACTGTAAGCATTTTCAAACGGCTGACATTTGATCCGACGAGTGGGAGGAAAAGGCCGTAAAATAGCTGTTGGAACTATATGGTTTAAGTTGTTTGAGCTAAATCTTGAAAAGAATTGCTTAATATTTTTTTTTCGGAAATCTCACATATACGTTTAGTAAAATTCCATTCATTTTTTAATTAAATCGATTGCTTTCATTTCTTGAATTAATATTGTTTTCAAAACAATTAAATAATTCAAAAAAATTAATAAACCATATGAACTTAATATTTGATTTATTCAAAGAATCACACATGTAACGAAATAGTTACATCATAATATGAAGTCTGTTTTAAATATTTTTCCTCAGTCTACAATACCTATCCTACAATGAGTAAAATATTTAATCATTTTTGTATCTGCACTCTGTAAAACTGACTTAAATATAGTCCATTTAATTTCTATAGCAAACTGAACTACGTGTAGTTATAAAATCTTCTAAACATTTAGTTCTGACTGGGTAACTCGCCTTTCAGTTAAATTTACGTAATGTTTTACGCGCAATCTAACGCGGAGAGAAATGTTTGGTGTATTTACAATTTGTATTTTAAAATTTACGATACCTGATTACATATTACGATTATGAATAAATATACCTTCTAATGATACAAAAACTGGAATTTTGATATGCAATGTAATTGTGTGTAGATTTCGTGATGTATGAATAAAAGTTTTGGAGTAAACCGTCTGCTATCGATTTTTGGTACCATTCGTTCATTTTTTTTTGTTACAATTAATATGTAATCGGATGTCGACAGAATTTATCAATGCAATGAAAAATGGAAGTAAAGTAGTAAGATGAATTTAGCGTCAATATGACTCAATTCGATTTAGCCATAATAATCACCCTTCAAGCGGAAACGTTTTACATTCTGGCGACAGGACTCGACAGATATCGCTTTAGAAACGGATACTGCGTTATAGGAACGAATGAACGCAGGAACAAGCCGATCAGACCAGCTGCCGTCGTTCCGACGATGGGATTCCACCGGATCGATGAGTAGAGTTTGCTGTCCCTCCAGTCTCCAATAATTTGTCAGGTCGAGCCGAACACGAAGACCGGTTATAACTCTTATACTTGAATTCGATTTAAAATTAAACTGGTTCGAAATCACGTAATGTCATTTTTAGACAATTATTCACGCGGAAATGCAGGAAGATGCAATTAATCTCGTTTATCTGAAACATTTTAATTAATATTTAATTCATGCAGTAAATTAATCGCTTTAATTATTTGCTGATACCATTAGGAGTAATGTGTGCTTACTAGAGTTTCTCGTATATATCATTCATGTTTTTTTATTCAAGAATTTCTGTCTTGGGAGAAATTACTTTGCGTGCAATTCATTAGTATTAAGTAAATTCAACGAGTTGAGCAACCGATACAATATATGACAAATTATTGGTTTGGAATTATTTAATAACGAGATGGCTTAATGCGGTCAGAATAGCGTATGATGCTGTGGTCAAATCCTGATCAGGGCCTTAGTAAATTTGTACTCTAGTTGTTATATACTAATTAAATGTCTATTATTATTAGTTTTGTGTAGAATAAATAACAATAATAGACACATAAATTAAATAAAATAATTCGGCTCATCCCCTACCAATGACAAATCTATAGTTTTCCCTCTCGGCCGACTCGCGCTCATTCCCGAGGATGTCTCAATCACGACGAAAAATTGATCGTTTTTTTAATTTTAATTCAACGAAGTAGAAAGGTGATGGGGCGTAAGCCAAATTGTTTAATTGCATTTCTTAGAATCCGACCCACGTTACATCTTTTCATTACAATAATAGACGCACTTTTCATACATAATGTACCCTCAATTGTCGCAGTCAGATATCATCTAAAATCACGTTTGAAGAAATTGTTTACAACAAATTGTTATAAATAATCATGTTTTATAAACAAAACAAAAACGCATATTTTATTTCGAACAAATTGCAATCATTAGTTTTCGCAATCCGCGCTATGATAAACGTGGGCCACAGCGAGTTTTCGCCCATATTGTTTATTTATTATTTTTAACAACAAATTCATGACTTTTAACAAAATATCATGCAAATTTTCCGTGTAATTCTTTCCGTAGATTCAATTCGAGCACTCAGAAAAACACGGGTGTTTTAATATTGGCAAGTATCTTATTTCAATATCTAGTTTGGCGCTATCTGAGCCGTGGTAGAAATGAAATTTAATGGCTTAATATAAGAAATCATTTTTAGTAAGATATTGCAGTTACGACCGTAGTGTAATCGTTATAAGGCTTCAGCGTAGTAAGAAACAGACCCGAGTTCGATTCCTGTCCTGGTAGATGTTTGGTTATTTATTTGCGAGGCATGAAAGATACAAACATAGGACGGGAAAGGTTGAAATAGACTAAAAATATAAATAAAATAAAACTTCAATAAATTTAGAAATAACAATTAATATCATCATTCGAATGAGACTTTATATACACTTTATGAAATTTAACATACGCGTGGGTTAATATAATTATATAATAATATATTACATAAAATAATGTGTACATGCAAGTAGGTTTATATCACACCCTGATCAGATACGCCTGTCAGGATGCCTGATCAGCCCCGAACCCATGAAATAGATACATTCTTGATCAGCCCTTGATAGCAAAGCCTGATAAGGGCGTGGAATATATCCAGGCTGCCTGAACAGGGCCCGATCAGGGTCTTACACAATTCTATGGTAATATCTGCTGAGGTCCATTAAAATATATCTATTCTAACGTATATATTGTATGTAATTTTTCATCATTCAAAAAAAAGAAGTAATTTTGTATATCATAAAATGTTTTCACTACTCCATTGAATTCAATTTCTAATTATTGTGAAAAGTAAACTGAAAAAGGCACCTACAATATTTTCGAAATGTTTTTTGAAATAAAAGTACATTGTAATATTATTTATTAGGATTGTCTGACATAAAAAACTTTCCGAAAATGGGTGTTGTTGGTATTGTGGGTAAATTTTAGTTTGAATAGTCTGTTTGAATAAATACTCTAAAATTTCTTGATTTAATGACGAAATTCTTTCACGTGAAGGAACAATAAAAGAAACTTAATATGCTTTGTTTTAGAACTGTGTTTCTGTATGAACTAAGCATAACATTCATAATTTTTTTCGATTGCTGGTTAGGGGCAATATCATTTTATTTACTGTTCAGCTTTAATGATTACAGAGAAAATAACTAAAATAATTTATTAACGATGCAAATTATAAGGTACTCCTCATCCTGATTACCTGTTTTTTAGCATAATAACGAGTGCTGATTTCCAGGTATATTATTATAAAGAATAATGTGAAATTAGCACATATACGCAACTAATGAAAACGGAAAACCAGAAGTAGAGTATATGTATCAGAGAAAGTAGCGTTGTTTTCTATAATGAAATAGAAGTTCCAGATTGAGTGATCAATTCCACCTAATCATCAAATTGGAGTACGCGTAGTTCCATTCGTATCGTATTAAGTCTGAATGTTAGTTACGCCATCCACTGAAAATAACGATGTACACAGATTAGTGAAAAACTACATAAGCTTTAAACGAGCATAGCGATAATAATAAATATTAGGCCTACAAATGCAGTATAAAATCAAATCCTCAGAATTTTCATGCTGCGAAAAAAAGGTGTAAAAAATTATCCGTGTATATTTACTGTTGAAAAAAAAAATAAAAAAATAAATAAAACACCAATACTTCTCTATTTTTACCAGTGAATATAGCAGTTCTTATAGCCATTTCGCTGAATCTGCATATCTCTCTTACATAATTAAAATGTACAATTTTATTAATATTTTCAAAAATTTGAAAAATGTTTCGAAAATAATTAAATAATAATATCAAGAAAAAAGCTGTTAATATTATGATCACTATCTCCTTGTTTACACATGAGTTTCTCAGTGCTGCTTTGAACACATGTAACGAAAATTTGGATTTAATGGAGGAAGAATGAGTTCTAAAAATTATATTAAACGATTCGACTGGAAAGAAAAATGGATGACAATGTTATCTGCAATAATATGTGAACCTTTTGAGGAATTAGATTTTTTAAATTAAACTTCGAGACGACTAATAATATTTTAATTTTCAATAGATCCGATTCAATAGTCCGATTTCTACAGGGATGTATACTTTGTATGTGAGAAATTTCCGAAAGAAATTAGTGTGCTCGACATCCGAAAAGAGGTGCGAAGTCATTTTATTTTAATATGTACAGACCCAGACAATATAAAGTGCATATTTGGGTAGGACTATTTGTAATAACGGCTACAATATATCTTGTTCTCCTGGATGAAATGTATAATATAGAACTGTAAAATTTGTAGTACACCAAGTTTTTAAATCCATGCAACACAAATAATCCCGTGCAGTTTAAGTATTTTCAATGTATTGGTCCATCATTTTTCATGTGCCATTCCCTGAAACGTATGCGAAAGTTGCCGAGTTCATCCGAAATTTACCGGCGCTCAAGCCCATAGTTGTAGCAGTTGGGATTGCATGGATTGCAACTTGTTAGTTTTCTTAATTCATAAACATCCGTAAACAGTTGAGTAAGTATTTAAATTGTTTTTTAATCATTTTTCGAATAAAATAGCATTCCAATGACAATATCCTTAAAAAGTATCGGTATGCTTCGCATGTTCATATAGTAAGCGTTGATGAAGCTACTGCTTTCAGTTTCTGTTATGAGTACGGACACTGCTTGTAAACTTACGAAAAGACTTGTGAATACGTAATATAAACTAATAATAAGTCATGACGATTCTTGTTCCATGCATAAACAAACACAAGTTGTATAAGGTTTCTTAAAATTTCCGTGAAGATGCTTTTGTAATTTTTTATAATTTATTAAAAAATTCTACAAATACACAATCAGAAATTTGGATATACATTAGTTTAACTGAAAAATTGTCAATTTTTCTGGGGTTATTTCCGAAAATTTTACTGTGTTCTGCACCAGGAATTTTTCTGGTGCTTATGTATTGACAGTGACAGAAACAGTATAATGTATTCTCCAATCATTTCACAACGTCCAAAATAAGTAGGGTCAACGAAAATTATATTAAAATTTTTTCGTTTAAAAAATGTGATTCGCTTCTAACTCAAAATTATACACGAAGATAAGAAAAAATAATTCATAAATACAACTCTAACACAATGTACTTCTGCAAGAGGTTTGCCAAATCTGTTTTTCAATATATTTTCAAACAACATCTAGAAGAGGACTTATTAGAGATAGCCTAAACAACCATCTCTCAAATAGCATTTATTTATAAGTTAAAGTTTTCATTTCGAAGAAGTTGTATTCTTGAGATTTTTATTATCTCATTTGGTTTTTCTTAGTAAAGCGATCCACTATTTTGAAATATGCGTTTATTCTGAAGATGCCAGATGACGTTTGAATCCAAAAATGATCTCGTACGACGAATGTTCATATATTAAATAAACGATATACCTTGAATGAAAAAATAAGTATTTTTGTGGAACTTACCTCCGCAGATACTCAATAGTTCTCGCCCAAAGAATATTTTTAATTGTAAGAAAATAATTTTTATTTAAATTTTTTATTTTATAAGGCGACTGAAAGCAAGTAAATAAAAGTCTT
The DNA here is from genome assembly GCA_030407085.1 of Trichopria drosophilae. NCBI lineage: Eukaryota > Metazoa > Arthropoda > Insecta > Hymenoptera > Diapriidae > Trichopria > Trichopria drosophilae. The sequence continues at coordinate 56,299,501 of CM059583.1, forward strand.
CATAAGTCTTGATAAATATCACTTTAAAAGTTCCTCTTGAGTAGTATTTAAAACTTTTTAAGAATAAAAAAAAAATCTCTTTAAGATTTCTTTTTGCTCCCGCGTATATTGTAATCGTGGGACTGTAATAATTCACTATATTTAAATACAAGATAGTTGTAATAGCGCAATCTAGATAATCTGCAAAAGAACTATGATAAATTGTAACGTTGTGATCGACTGGGTACAGGACGCACGACTACAGACTATTTAACCTTGTTATTTCTCTCGAGAATCATTTTAGACCAAAATGGATATAGTAAAATGAGAGAAGCGGAGAAATGGTAACGTCACGAAATAAACGTAACCTAACTAGTCAGAAAGCTGCCTACCCCTAATAATGCCTAAAACTAACCTAATCTAAACAGTCAGAACTCCGCCTACTCCTAATTTATGGACAACCCTCTAGCTACTTAAAAAAAAGGAGTGGCGCCGAAACGTATAATAGCCTGTATACCTAAATATATATACAGGTGTATTCATTGAATCAGGAAAACTGCATCGAGATAACTTGTACAATAATTTAATCTATTTCAGAATAAGGAGTTATCTTTTATTTCTTGAAGTTCTCAACTTTGGTATAAAATTTGATTGGCTGATTGCCTTACGACCAAATGAAAAAGAGCTCATAGGGCCGCGACGCGGTGGCGCCTGGTGGTAACAAGACGAACTCATTTTTTTTCAAGTTCTGTATAGATTTATTGCAGTTTAACTAAACGCAGAATAAATTATTTTTACGAAATATAGATTTGAATTAGTAATAGTTTTACGAATCTAGTTAAGTGTAGAAACAAATGTCTAGTTACTAACGTCACGTGACAATTTTCCACGAAGATTGTTTGGGCAACTCATTGAAAAGTCATTTGCTGCGTTCGGCATCGTGAAATGTAAATTGTCAGGGAGAAACTAGGGTGCACCTCAAAACCCCGACAAATCACAAAACAGAAACTTCAAAAACCCAACATTAAAAAATCAGACATTTCAAAATTCACACATTCAAAAACCAAAAATTTGAACAAACAGACATTTAAAACCCAAACATTTAAAAAAAACGGATGACTCCGATTGGTGCGTTCATTGCATAAACGAAATGTCGGGTCGCCATCCTTGAGGTCTCACAGGGAGGTCATTTCAAGATCAAAAATGCTTAACCAAGGGATTAATTTTGTAGGTCACTTGAAGGTCAAATTTTTTGTTTGACCTCCGGATTATTAATTAAACACTGTCTGTATTTCGAAATGTCTGGTTTTTGAAGTGTCTGTTTTTTTAATTGTCTGGTTTTAGAGGTACACCCAGAAACTATATTCCTATTACAGTACTTGATTGCATTTTATTCGATTATATATTATTTTCATAGCAGCTACGTGCTACATAACACTCGTATGATCAGCGTGTCAAATGCAATGTTAATCTATCTGGCAGCGAATAACCGGCTATAGGAGTGACTTTCATCAATTTCGTTTTGAATTTATAAGTACGCAATACGGATTTAATTGTTTAGCTGTTTGATGAGTAAATACGAAAATTGAACGTATCTTTCGGGGCACGAACAGCACACTCAGATCGAGTGGCGACACGGGGCGTGTGAATCGCGCTTGTGGTCTGCGTGTGATTCCGATAATTGTACCTAATCCCGAGGGTGGCAGCACACGACGAAACGTCAAAGAACATACATGCACTCATTCACATACACAAGCATTGTTAACCCTCTCCCTATGAAGGTTTTATCTCGCTTACGCCCTTGCCGTTCGGCTTTCTCGGCCCTCGGCCGCGCATTAGCGACAATGCGACGAGATTTGTTTTAATAACTCGATCGACGTGTGCGTTATTTATACTCGGGGTCGTACGCGCCGTTACATACTAAGCTAGACTTTATGAACGTCAGTCCTTTCTGCTGGTTCTCTTTTATAAAATCGTAAAATAACACTTTACTGCTCCACTGGATTTTGCGTCGAATATAAAATGAAAAAGAAAAGCACAAACTTTCTATTTTTAATTTGGATCGACTATCGGAAAACCGGATTATTTTGAGTTTTTTCTATTCCAAGAGGATTGTTTGTTTTTATTTTTGTAATATTATTATTCGGTAGGTAAATGGAAAGTGGCACGTGGACACAATTTACGCCGTGTTTGATTGCTTTGTGGAAGAATACATTTTACCTAACCAGCAGGGCGTCGACTTGTATAATAATTAATAAAAATTTGATTTTATTGCAAATTTTTGTTTTCTTGTTTCGGTAAGCTGTTTAAAAGTGTAAATCATTAAATTTTTGTTATAGTTAGTTTATTTATTTGTTGACAATGATAAAGAAAGTACCAAAAAATAGTATATTATGCAACAAGTGCGCAAAGTTAACTTTACCGCACTAGCAGCGAAAGCAGCTCTGTTTTAGCGGTTGTCGCATACGGAAAGAATGTAGCGAATGTCTAATTGCCGTAATAATGTATTTCTTTATATGTTTATATAGTAATTACCTAACCTTTGTATCAATAATTTAGCCTTTCTTTATTGTAAAATATAACAATATATTAATTTTAAGTATAAAACAATGTTTTCTTAGTGGTTCTTGAGAAGTACAGTTGACCGGTACTGCACCTTCGACTACTCTATATGAAGAAAATTGTGTGTGGAAAAATTATTTCTTTAAATATTGAAAATGTGCATCGTTGACTTTTAATGACAAGTTATATTTATTTGTTAATAACGTTCACGCCTTAAGCAGAACGAAGATAGAAATTGGAGTTTTTTAATTTTTTGCCAACAAATGTACCCCTGAAGTCAAAGTTGTATACAATTTTTCGTTCGAAAATAATTTTTATTCTGTCAATGATGAAAATAATTATTTAAGTTTTTTAATTATTTCTGATTTTGAAAAAATGAAGGACGTACTTTTTAAAAATTTGATGGGCCAATCTTTTGATTGCCGGTCGAATGCTCTACCAACTAAGCAAAGCACCCTCTCATAAAGCTTTAGAATGTGATATGCGCTGTACACGGCAAAGTGCGAGATATAAATTTAAATAATGAAAATTAATATTCATTTCCATCTTTGTTCAGCTAATGTGTTAAGATTGCCCTATTAATACGGCCTATTAATAAATTAATAAACACATATGTAACCGATTAATAATCGCTGTTTTATGTTACTTATATATATGACTCATAAAGTTTAAATACTTTTCATAGCTTATAGATTAACATAATTTTTTGTTCGACATTCGACATTCGACAAAAATAGGAGGCACGTATGAAAAAAGTCTGTCGAGGGCCTAATTTGTAGAGTTAGGCAGCGCGATTAGGGTCAGGGACGTATCAAAATTTCTGACTTTCGTACAGTTATAAATAGTTATTTCAAAATTAGTATATAAATTGGTAAACTGACTTGTACATAAAAGTTCTGTATAATAATAAGAAAATATTGTATTCAATACAATTTTTTAAAAAATATTAAACTTTTTAAGTTCGTAACTAATCGAAAAAAACAATCAATGAAACAAGATCTTCAGAAGTGGTTAATTTTCAGGTTGGACAACATGAGGCACTATCCAGAACCCTGATTTAAAATGGGCCTCTGATCAGAGCCATAAATTTAATGTCAAAATCGGTGCTAGGAACTTCCTATTAAATATTTACTATTAAGAAGGCTTCTTAATAGTTACGAAATAATTTCTATACGAATAATTTGTGATGGTCAAGTTAGCATGTGAGTCAAATTCCGCCAGCTCGATTTAACTTAACCTCAAACCGCTCAAATGACAAAACAGCTACGGTCACGTACAGGTTCTGGTATGCTGATGTTCAAGTGAGCGAAAAAAATCAGCGGAGTACGTATACCGTGTTCGATTAAAAATAATAAAATATAATGAATAACACGTAACAATAATAGGTTTGAGTCACACAGTCTCTCCTTAGATATCTTAACAAAAATTAAATTAAAGTGAAATAAACTTTGCTCATCTTCCCATTTCGCAAGTCATCATATTGCGTTGAAAATATTGTGCAATTGTAGTATGTAAGTAAAACACCGTTGACAAAGTAATACGTGTAAAGTGTTACAAATGGAGCAAAAATATAACAAAATAATAATATATACGTACATGTATATAATTCCTTTAACAATGGTTAAAATCCAAGAGTATAGTGCAATAAAATGTATAAAAGGGAACAAATCCTTATTCTCATTTTAAGACTTGTGGAAATTTGTTATACATATTATTATTATTTGAATTATTCACTTATATTATTGTATATAATATTTTGTATAACGTGAACCGTAGATTAACCGGTGTTAAGGAATAGAATTTTGGCAGGTTAACGTCAATCTATAGTTTCAGTAAACCTGACAAACGGGAGGACTAAAAACCTAACGATATGACTTTTATTCACGCATGCGCAAACCAAAGGATTCATTTTCTTACTATTAAGGAATTACTATTTAATGCAAGTAAATCTGCACGATTAATGTTAGTATGGTATTTGTTAACAAATAATGAATTATGATTTAAGAAAGGATAAATTAATATGTAACGGAATACTTACTATTACCATAATTTCTTTAATGTATTAAAAAAATTACTTCTTGTTTCCAAATGAATGACATTTCATTATAATAAATGTATCTTTTTACATGCAATCTCATCAGCTAAAATTATTAACTAAGTGTCAACAATAAAAATAAAACAGTTTAAGGAAATTTCTTCAGTTCGCATATCTTTAGTATTTAAAGTATTATGGTTAATGCAAACAAATCTGACTTATTGACCTATACCTATTTTACCCGGTTTAATTGAAATGCAAATTATTATGAAAATGAGCATAATGCAAGTTCATAAATATTTCATAAATAATTTATCATTTTGAAATATAGTATTAGGGGTTTCGGGGACCTTGTCTCAGGTTTCATACGCCGCATCGAAATCCGTGACTTTAAAAAATCGAAAGCAAAAGTCGGTTGATTTGCGTCGACGAAACGAGATGTTTTCGAATCCGTACCCTTTTTTCGCCGGCACACGTACGCGCGTAATCGGTGCCATTGTAAAATGAAGCCGGAGCGTAAAAATCCAAGATGGCCGTCGTACATGGGAGCCAATCATTGCGCTTGCCATGACAGCTGCGCATCCCTCGGGGATTTTGGTTGTGCGTTCCCGAGTGTCCCGACCCCTCTGATCTTCGCCTCTATCCCCGAGATGTGCTTCTGTCAGTGGTCCCTGCTAGCTTTCTGATTTTTGCCTTACGGAGTCAGCCATTGTGAAAAGGAGTGCTCGCTCTTCCTTACGGGATTCGGGTCGTCGGCATATGTGAATCTAAGCAGACTGCACGTGGTCCGTGAAGGCATTCAGGAAGTCTCATTGTCCATAACTTAAATAGGACGATTCCGTTTAGGTCTCGGTTCGGGTAAATGTCGTCTTAGGCGGTTACGACGATCTTGCCAAACGAGAATTTCAGGATCTTGGTACATCAACATTCAGCCAATTTTCACGATAAATATAATTCTTCCTCGCGTATATTCGCGACGCGTCGATGTCACTATACGCTTCACACGTGTTTTATTTACTTACATGCTTTGTGACTAGTGTTGTTACAGACGAGTAATTCCTTTATTATGAGTCCATGGGATAAATATGTACAAGTTTAACCAACATGTTTTGCACTGTCAACAAACAGCACAGCCGATTGCTACTTGTCATGAGGGTCAGATCAGCTATTCACTGTGTTTTCAATATTACCTGAATTTGATGGGAAATTAAATTACATCTTTAGATGCTGCTTTAGGTGACGAGCAAACAGAATAGATTTCTGTTAGCTTCTGATTGAACTCGATAATATATACATCTCGAATATAGGTTTCGCAAATTCGTATAGCAAAATGTTCAATGGAGATTTTAAGGCCACTCTTAGTTTCATTTTGAAATTTCTTAAATGGTATAGTTATGCCCTGGCAATTTTGTCCATTATGCTTCGACGGGTGGCCTTCCGACTGCCTACAATTCATCTTCAAGAAGTACTTAGAATACTCTAATCAGAGCTGAAGAGAATTTTTAAAGGGCCGAAACATCGCCAAAATATGTTGAGTATAAGCCGACATAATGCAGTGGAATTATTTATTAAATATGAACCTTATTCGCTTTTAAACTTATTATCAATGAATGAGGATTTTAAGGAGCTTTAGCGCATTGTTTAGGAATGTATACCAAGCGAGATTTTGTGCAGCTGTAGCTGCCAGTACGGAGAGGTTAACTTCGCGCACTAGTTGCATGGTATAGTATTTTTTAAACTACTATTTCAGCCAAGCTTATTCGGCATATCTAAACTAGCAGTGAAAAATGAAACACTATAGCAAGTAATATGACGAAATTTATTTCCTATATACCGCAAGCATTACCACATGAAAAACGGATGGTATATTGTATAAAATACAAAATAACCTTTAAAAGATTTTTTTTGTAAAACTTCTCTAATACTCCTGTATTTCTTAAAAAAATCAACTTTTGATATATGCGAGTAATATAGGGAATCAAGGGCAAAGCGACAAGCAGCAGACACGTAAAAATTCTACTCTCTAAATTTCTTGGAATGAGAATTCACTCTTTAATTAGTGAAAATGGAGCAACTCTCGAATATTCACTCTTTTCTCCAGAGTTGTCAACTCCACGACTCTGAGGGAAAGAGTGAATTTTCGATGTTGTTAGATTGAATATTCACTCGTTCACGAGAGTTGCTCGGTTCTCACTAACCAAAGAGTGAATTCTCACTCCAAGAAATTTAGAGAGTAAGTATACATTTTACCATTTTTCGAATTTCTATATGTGTAAAGGGTTAAAGGAAAAATTTTACATGACTGCTGTTCAAATTTCTGTAAAAGCGGTTCAGAAACAGTAGAGAAGCACCGTAAATAAATTTCACAACAAAATCTCGATGCAAGTGCCAGCTTAAAACACCAAATGTCGCTGTGACCATTTTTTAGAAAATTATATTTTAGAATGGCAGCTTCATAATAGATTTAGTTGAATCTAACTCAAAATCATTTGAGTGAATATTCAGAATTTTGAATTTCTTGCACAATGTTGTCTAATAAAATGATTTTCTATTATAATTTCGTTCAAACACTACAAAAGTTTGAACAATACGGTGTACATGCACGTTATGTTAATCTCATTAATCATATCAGGTATTGTAATGATTGCTGCAACAATATGAATTTACAAGTAATTGACGATACGCAAAAGAATGTATATCAATAGGAATTGTCTAGAATTAATATGTGTGTTTAAGTTCAAATAGTTTATATTATAACAATGAACTATTAAGTACCATGATTGATTTTTTACATATAGAGTATATGTATATATATATTGTAAATCCCAAACACGTGTTCAAATATCCCGCGACTTGATCACGTATAAATATTGCAGTCTAAGCCGTAAAAATATTTTTGAAGGATTACATACTTCGATTGATTGAAGATTTAACAAAATAAATCTTTGAAGATCATGTTGGATGTGATTTCGCTACATCAAAAAACGATTATCCTCCTTTCTATTCTTAGCTTCTTCGAAGCTCCCCTTGCTCTTTCTGTACACAAGCACGTGGGGTGAAATTGTGGTCATAATCGCATTCAAATTTCAACGTCGGATTGTGTACTTTAATTGTTTGTATTCTTTATACGTGTGAAGGAAATGGCGATCATTTTTGAGTTGTATGAAAATAGTATTAACTGTAATGTACTACATAATTATTTATATAAAGATAAATCCTACGTTTTGATCGTATTATTTCTTTTCGCTTTTTATTGTGCGGAACTTACTAACCTACGGACGATGAATACAATTTACTTAACAGCTTTAGTCAATTCGTCCACATTCAGGCAAACATAAAAGGTTTGGCGTGTATTTAAATGTGAAATTCGATAATAACTATAAATAACTATATGAAAAAGAATCATTTCTAATATTATATTTGGTATCACTAATATTTTTAATTTGCTTTTTTGACTATATGAATATGTTTCAATCGCAATTATTCGGGTGCTAAAGAAACAACATTGTGACTATGGTTAAATAAAACTTTGTAATTTTATGTGATTGTTTATGCTAGTAAAAATTTTGTACTAGACCGAGTTCTAGAAAATTTTACTGACTTTTATGGGAAAATATTTTCTGCGTAGAGTACAGGAACTTCAACAAAAGTGAAAATATATCACAGGATGTATCTTCGTAATTGTATACGAGCCTTCAATTCTAAGTATTGACATAAAAGGTCAGAACTATATTTGATAATATCTGCCGTATCTCTGATCTTTGTCACATAAGATTAGATCTAAATTAATCAATCTGCTCTTTCCCTCTCAACACATGACAATTGACCGTTGATCCTTCAATCGGATCGCACAAATCTCGCTGCTTTTTAAACGTGAATAATAAATTAAATTTCACAGAAATTTGGAAGTACGATTTGTGCACTTTTTGGCGAGCCATAAACTTTTAAAGGAAATTACTAAAATTTCAGTTATATCTATACTTCTTGTTAATATGAATTCATGATTTAAAATCATTGATTTTCAACCAATATTAGACGTAAATTGATAATTGGAAAGGATGATTATATTTGTATGTCCGGATTTTATCAACTATTTAAATTAAATATTTATCAAACTGTTTGATAATGCAATGGGAATTCGGCACATTAACCGGGTCGCATGGAGAAGAATGAACATGAAATTTGACAAAACTTATGCGTATAGAATCAACTCAAAGAAAGTGTGGTATAATTTAAAACGATTCTAAGTATATTTTATATAGTGCGTCGTAACAATTCCCCGTGCATTTTAGTCGCCCCTGATGTTTTAAAAGTCAATGTTCACAAAACAAATTTTAATGATCAGTAACATATTCGAAACTTAATGCTATATTTATTTTCTTTTATGAATTGCAATGATACTTTTTACCATTTCGAGAAAAACGTAAAAGAATTAATCTTTAAAAAAAGCGAATTTGATTTAAATTTTCACTTAAACTCGTTGGATAACACAAAGTTATGAGTATTAATTTATGAAACTTGTATGAAGTGCAGTTTCGACTAAATTCTAATGACAAAAAACTTTGAATGAATGCGAATTATGTTTTTTAAGAACAGTTACTATTTTTGTTCTTGTACTGCGTTAAAATTATAATTTTCAATGTTTAAAGTTTTCGTTTAGAGGACAACTTTTCACAGAGCAATAATTTTTAGTAACGGAAAGCTTTTTCAACAAAGTAATTTTATGTCAGTGTAACCGTTTAGGAAATATAATAAAAAAAATATTTCCCTCCAAACTTCCTCGCTCGCTTGACACAAAGGCAATTATTGACTTGTGCTCTTTTGACAGAAAATAGATTTTTTATATTTTACAATATTCATTGAGAATATCAGATTGAAACATCGAGGTGGCTGTCGAGACTTATTAAATCTAATTTTTATAATTTAATACAATTTACACTATAAAGAATAGACATCCGATTATTCGAGCACTAAAAATAATAGACTGAAACAGAAAATACTTTAAATGAACTTTTGTTTAATTACGATACTTCTCATTTGTTGGGTATTCAATGCGTGACACATTTCGGGAATATTTCAGAATAGTGAAAGGAGTATTCGAAAACCTGTAGAACAGATATTGAAATACTGTGTCAAAATATAAAACGTATTTTTTTTTAATTGAACTCGTCATAGATTTGAACTAATTACCAATTTGGACTATCCAGCTCTAAACGATTGATTAAAAATAAAAATAAAATAAAATGATAAAAAGTACTTCAAGAATTACAATTAAAACAGAAAATATATGTTATCATGTTTTTTATTAAAAGTTAATACGCCGAGGAAAACGGGTTTATCACAGTAAACAGTACATTTTTGTATGTTTATTCAATGACCTGTCAATTAATGTGATTTTAGCGACATTTGTGTGTTAATTGTTTCATTTTTGTAAGTGGGTATTTAAAACCCTAATAATTAATTGAATAATTGATGCTGATTTTTTAAAGTTGAAAAGACAATACAACATTAAAAGTAATTCTTTAATATTAACTTTGTAAATTCGTATTATTCATTATTGATATTTTTTTCTAATAATACGCCATCTTTATCTTTGAGTATCCTTTTTCTAAGTGTTTATACTTTATGAAAGCTTAAATGTTTTACTCAATTACAATTGTAAATATAAAAAAATATGTTTGGTTTTATGCGTTAAAATCTTAAATTCTCATCTTTCATATCCCAGGAGATTCTTCTAGTATTAACAGTAAAATCTCCAGGACTAAAACAAAACTAGTAACCGAGATTCCATGGTGACTAACGACAACGGTGGTGGCAAACTCGAAGGAATCTCTTTAAATTGCTTTGTGTTTTAGTAGGATCACAGTTAAGAATGGTCAGCTGACAATTAAAGTCAGCACTATCGTGAAAACAGATTTAAGAATGACTAGGGTATCTTCTTCGATACTTTCTTCAATTCAAACACTGTTAACCTAGCAACTTCCTTAATCCCGAGGGAGAGAAATCCACAAATCAGTAGTAGAAATCGATGAAACCAAACGTAAGATTGCGATTGGCTTTTCTGAGGTCAAGTTGGAAGATTATACTTAGTGTCAAACGAAGACACATCATACGTCACAGGTTCCCTCCGCTTATGCGTTTCGACCATGATTGACTTTTGAAACCTGTTAAAAGGTTGTGCATACCTTTTCGGCTTTGGCGGTTTAAAAATGTCATCTTCTATTTGACTTCGAGGAATTATATTTCATTGAATAACTTTACTATGTTTTACTATTCTCATATTTATTATGTATTAATCTCATAGATTACACAGGACTACAAAAAAAAAATTTTTCGTGATAACTTGAATCAGGAATAGTGGATCTTCTAGATTTTTAGCCGCTGAAAACGAATCCGTTATTCGATTTGGCCCATCACGTCAGGATTTTAAGATATGTGATCCGAAAAATACTCAAAAATATACTTTTTGGCCATTTGAGGATATGTAAACTATCTCAAGTCTCGAGTCAAATTGGACAACTAATTTATTTTCAGCCACCAAAAACCTATAAGATCCAGTATCTCTGATTCAAATTATCTCCCCTAAAAAATTGTTTTGCTGTCCTGTGTAATTAATCGCTGAAGGCGATTACTTCTCAACATAAATAACAAACTATTTTTTTTTACACAACTTGAATCAAAAGTAGAGGATCTTATAGATTTTGGGTCGCTGAAAACGAATTCTTTGTCCAAGTTAACTCATCGTGTCATAGTTTTCACATATCCTAACCTTAAATTGCCGAAAGTATATTTTTGAGTATTTTTCAGATCACATATCTTACAATCCTGACGTGATGGGCTAAATCGAATAACGGATTCGTTTTCAGCGGTTAAAAATCTATAAGATCCACTATTCATGATTCAAGTTATCTCGAAACAAATTTTTTTGTGGTCCTGTGTTATTTTAATAAACTTTACTTTACAAGAAGTATTTGTGTTTTATCAAAATGTCATAATATTATATACTACACTGATAGATTGTAGACAGTGGGTTTTTCTCTACATTGTTCCTGTGTTTCACGAATATCCTAACAGGAACTGATTTCCTTGAAATGTCTACTTGGTAAGCCGTTATGTATGTGCTAAAGTTAAAAACGTTAAACGCGTTCATTGCAGCATTACACACGATTGAGGTATAAATATCAAATATTGAATAACTAAATAGTTTTAATTACAATTGTATAATAGAGATAAAAAATAGAAAAATGCAATAAAACAATCAAGAAACAAATTTATATGGAAAAAAGGACACATTTTCGTATTATTGGGTTTATGTAATGATGACCAAGTTATAATAAAATAACGTAATGTTTGAAGAGGTCGACGATTTACATAAATCGTTCAGCTATCTAGTTGAATAGTAATTTGCCAACCATCGCATCCATTCAAAAAGTTTTGTATTAGCTAACTAATGTGACGGCGCCCTAGAGTCCAACAAAATTGTTCACCCCAACCAATTTACGTGTCGCGACATCCAATTCTTTCTTTGAGCGCGTGCAAGATGATTCTAACCTAAATTAGCGATTACAATGAAAATAAGTGTGCTTTTAAATTATCTTGGGTAGTTCAGTGAAAAATATAAAAATTTTCTAGTTATTTAATCTTAGTGGATGTTATGTGTACTATTTTTCTTTTATTTAATAATTATATAACAGAATATAATTTTATGCATATTTCATTCCCAGCAATAATTTGTAAGAAATTAACCTAACTTCTGAATTTAATTCCGTTAACTAGGTTATTATTGTTGTTTTAAATGCTTTATTGCAGTTACTGTTAAAATGCAGTTCAGGGGACTTTGAAGGTCGCAGAAGAGTTAAAAAGTAGGGGTTTGTATAATGTTTTTTCCGTTCATGTAGATTTATAAAGAATGTAAAGGTAGGCGTAATACATGGTTGAAGGGGTTAACAAATAGGACATCTATCAACATCTACTTTGCTAGAAGTTTATAAGGAAAGCATTGTTTTCTCATATGGCTTTGCAAGGAAAATCGAGGTAAATATTATACCAAATGCTTTTCTTTTTCCAAAGATATCACCAAAAGAATATCTTGAAGGGATGAAAAAGAACTTACAAAAGTCTTATTTATGATTTCTGAACTTATTAATCTCGAAGATGTTTTCTGCTTGATACTTTAATTTCATCACATTTTTGGTCCATCTGTTGTTCGGTAAAATTATCGTTTTGAGATTTGAGTTCCGTGTGCTTAAACTTCCATTGCAAAAATTTTAAATCCGTGACGGATCCTTGGCGGATTATCGGTGGATCTACTCCGTCGAAAGTCTGTTTTTTAAGATGATCATGCACCATATGTGGATTTATAATCAACCGAATTTCAGTATGCTTTTGTGTACCAAAAATCGTTACACATTTCAAAAAATGTCATTAAAAGCATCAGTAACACGAATTTTTGGTATACGCTAAGTATACGCAAATTAGTTCTGTTATAAATCCACAGTTGGTGCATGATCATTTGAAAAGACAGATTTTCGACGATCCGTCACGGGTTTAACATTTTTGCACTGGAGGTTTAAGCACACGGAACTCAGATCTCAAAACGTTATTTTTATCGAACATCAGATGGACCAAAAATGTGATGAAATTAAAATATCAAGCAGAAAACATCTTCGAGATTAATATGTTCAGAAATCATAAATAAGACTTTTGTATCTTTTTCAAAAGACAGACTTTCGACGGAGTAGATCCACCGAAGATCCATCAAGGAACCGTTAAGGATTTGAAATTTTTGCACGGGTTGGTAGCTTTTAAATGCAAACAATGAATTCACTCGAAATTTGTTTCATATACCGACCAAGAGATAATACATATGGCATCAATGTACTTAGAATAACTAGCGATATGCTTCTATTAATTATGGTCTACAAATATTTATGCACATATAAGACAAACAAAAATCAATTAACAAGTATTCATTAGTTGCAATAATTTAAGCGAAAAGAAGTGTGACCTTTCTAATCAGAATTTAAAACATCGTAATGACTCTTAAAGATGTATTTCTGCAATATGGGTAGTATCTGTCAGTACTCCTCAATTAACTTGTTTTCCAAAATGCTTTCTATAATCTGCAGATCATATTAGAGTCGTGTTTTCCGTGTGTCCATTACTCTACAATTGCACATCTTTGCTACGGTTCCATTATTTGAAATATATAGTTAGCAATCAGTATTAAGAATTATGTCGGAAGAGATGGCGGAAAAAGATTTAACGAAAACTTATGGTATGCTATAGATAACAATGGTTTCCGTTATTGCCAATTGAAACACGACTCCGAAAACTGTATCTTTATATATATATATATATGCATACAAAAGGGTTCGAGCAATCACAGCCAACAATCAAGTTCGCCGTTATTACCAAGTTATTTCAGTGTCAACCCATATCAGATTTTGGAAAAAAATGAGATCGGATCTGGCAGTGCATGGTCGCACTTAGGGCGGTACTTAGCGGTGCACTAGGAGTTCGGCTAGATAATTTATTCGGACAATAAGCATGCGTTGCTTTCTCCCCTTCGGCGCATCAATGTCATGACGGTGATGAGACCCCCCGAATGACAACGAGCAACATAATCTGTTCCCATCCATGGTGGACATAATGGATGCATCAACGGTGCGCAACAATGAGGGCATTTCACGGGAGTGCGGCTGAAACTCGTCGAAACCCTCGATTGGCGTTACTCGGTCGAGCTTTTCACGAGAGCCCTGCAACCAGTAACCCGTGGCAAGTACACCCTGGAAGGGAAACAAGACGAAAGGGGGAGTGAATTATGGTTATACCTTGAGCCGACGTTTAGCGTATGCTTCTCTTAAAAACGCACTCGCCCACCTAGGCGTTGCTTTATTAAATTCCTGACACGAGACGAAACGCGTCGCACGTGCAAATATTCTATCACGTTATACTTGGTTATTCGAGTTCCCTCGACATGGCCCGCATCTTTCTTCACTTCTTCCCGCTTGTTTTCGAGAAAAATGTTGTAATTTGCTGTCGCCTCTTGTTAAATGTCAGTCGATTTAGTGGCATTCTTTAACGAAATGGGAGCAGGTATGCGTGCGACAACTTCAATCCGACAAACATTCTCCAATCCTGGCTGCGATGCAGCAATTGTCATTCTTTAGAAAATCTTTATATAATCTCTAAATTCGAATAAGAGAGATTTTCACTTATTTTGTATCTGAACACATTCTTATTTATAAAATATGAGAAATCAAAATCTTCGCTCCACAATTGTGAAGCCATACTTCTGTCATTAAATGCGTCAAATTTGGATCTGTATGCGTATTCACACAAAGTGATCTCGACTCGAATGTACATGTGACAATGCGGGAAATACTTCCTGTACTATATAGTGTAAATAATATACCTTCCTTACTAAATATTTTTTATCATTTTTCATATCCAAATTTATATTTATTAAATTGCGGCATTGGATAAAATGTATGATTCTTGAAAAAACAAAGAAACATACAAAAATAATTTGCTAAACACCTTTTATTAATGACCCAAATTTTCGTATTGTTGCATCGTCAAAGATTCAAAAAATTGCTGGATATTAAAAAATGCTTATTCTTCCGAGAAAAGGATTCTGTACACTGCTATAAAGCTAACGCGAAATATCTCTATTCATTTAAACAAAACAATTATTACTTTTTCATTTTATGGATAATTTTAAAGAATGGTCAAAAGATTTGTCAAAATCATTCAGCAAAGTTGTAAAGAATCTTTTTCACAACAAAACAAAAAAAAACTGTCATTCGTTAAAATTCATTCATATTTACAATTTTTTAGAACCTTTGTACAGGACAATACCAATCAACTTGTTTAACAAATTATTTTTTAACTATATACTTTTTTTTTCAAATACATAATGTTTTCTTTTTTCAACAATATCATTAATACTAAAAACTACATTTATGGAAGTCTTAAATATTTGCCCCAACATATGATTTTCTGAGAATTAACGACCTAAATTGAATTTTTTATAATACTTTAATTCCCAATTTAAAAAATGTACTCATATTTAAAACGTATAACCATATTTTTTCTTGCGTTGACTAAATAATTGAGCGAGAATGATGTGTGAATTGGGTATAAACTAAATGATATATGAGAGGTTCAACTTAACAAAAACATTTTTCGATATTTAAGACTTTTATAAAAACATTATATTTAGACTCTGCTTGGCACAAATATAATACTGGATCCTTTATAATTAAAATAACAAATTCTTCAAATAAAAATATTTTATATAAAAGAAAATATCATTAGATATAACATTTTACAAAATCTAAAAAAATATACGTTAAGTTAGTGTTCAAGAATTTTAATTAGCAAACCTACACTTCAGCGTCAAATTTTTTATCTTCATTCTTACACGTCGTACATTATCACATAACTTTTGAAGTTACATCATTATGCTGGTTAATTGTAACGAGCTGTCCTTAATTTGTGTGCGTTTTGTCTTTTTTTTTATTAATATGAACATTTAAGAATTATATATTGTAGTATTGTTTTAGATGGATTGCAGTTCAAACGTTATTGTGATTTGGAGTCATTTTAACCCTGAGAAAGAAAATTGTAGTTTATATGAATAAAACACTATAAAAATGAGTGCTTTACATATTAAAAGTTTCTCAGAATAAGTCACTAGATTTACATTCATGGAAACCTATCTTTTCTAGTATGCAGCAGAATAACGTTTACTTCAAGCAATGCAGAGGGTTGCGAATGCGGAGGGTGTTTTTAAAAATGGCTCTTCGGTATTCAATGCAAATAATGGAATATAAATATAATTTAGTATAAATTTATTCATTATTTTAAAGTGTAACATTAATCGGCTTCGTAACTCAGGCGGTAGCGTACTGGACTACGAAGTCGTAGGTCGTGAGTTCGATCCCCGGCTGGGCAATTTTTCGAAATTGTTTTCAGGCAGCAGTTCGCTATGTGTAAGACGAACCACGCTGTCTGTTTGGCATTTTCGAGGTATTGTCTTCAGGCGGAAATCGAGCCATGGCCGATGCTGTACTTAATGTGGGTTTCTGCAGTTTCCTACATTCTCTCGACAAATGTGAGTATGGCGCCATCTAAGACGACCTGCAGCTCTCGCAATGGTACTCGCCTGTACCCGGACAAGCTCCCTGGGAGCTTTTGGGACACCTCGATCGAGGTGGAAGGTAGAGGAAATAAATAAATAAAAAAAAAAAATGTAATAATGTATAGATATTATCAATGACAGATCAGTTTTCTTCATGGTGGTAATTTACATTCAGATAAGCAGGCTAAATAACGACAATAAGTAATTAAATTTTAATTTCTTAATGTCATGTCTTATTCAAAACTTCGAAGAAGTCTTGTCTCGGAAATATTATGTATAAAAAGTAAGAAAACAAAACCTTTCATATAAGAAGAATGTTTCATTCCAAAAATTCATTTCTAAAATAATAAATACACCACTGTTCACTGCAAAAACTCGTGTCTCCTAAAAATTTTGAGACATTAGACAACTCGAAAATGCCCATGTTGAAGAAACATCTGAAAATACCAGTCATGGAAACAAGAGATTATTTGCGTCTATCGATCATAAATAACACATTTTTGGGTCTTATAGCCCTAGACATACAATAGAGATGGCAAAGTATTTGCATTAAAAATGTTTTAGTGAATATAAGAAAACACATTGTCGATTCGAGCTTCTTCGGAAATATTGGTTTCAACAGTTTAACATTGGTTTATGCATTTTCGTCGTGGACATAAAACATTGACATTGACATGATAAATATTTAATTTATTTAATACATTGCTCTGAGAAGGATGATTCATTGAAACACGTTTTGCAAATGTATTGAATTAATAATTTTGCACCAAAATTATTAACTGATCATAAATATTCATCGATTTTCACGCAATCGATACATTTTTAGGTTATGCATCGAACAGTATCATATTCATTCCCACTGCGATTAGATACTAAAGATACATCCATCACGTGAAATAGTCATTTATAACGTTTCTGTATGTCATACGAAAATGTCTTAAAACTAGGGATAAACTGCCGAAACGGGTGTATCAATATTTCAGATTCTTTCGTCTCCATTTTTGAGGAAGTTTCGAACGTCTCAAGGAAACGTTGCAAATGTCAACAGAGGTGTCGCCAGTATATGTCTATTGATTGATACATTACCTAAAAGTGTATCGATTGTGTACAAAATTGCTAAATACTGTGAGGACAATCGACAATGTTAATGTGAAATGTATCATGTGAAAGAATAAGCTGCCTTTGACCGAAGGTGTCATGGCGAACAGTTACTGGATAATCACGCGTTCGAATCTCCATAGGGATCGATACTTTCTTTCTTTATCATTTATTTCCGAGCGTCCAAAATTGATTAGCTGCATCATCGAAACGTCTTAAATTGGCTAAAATGTCTGAAACACAAATAAAACATCTTCGTTTCCGATATATCTCTCCGGTCATAAGACACAATATATAATTCAATACTTTCTATTCAACTTATTTATAGTAAAAAACGTTGTTCACAAGAAAACCTGCAATTGATACGATTTTTTAATCCGAAAGTTTTTTTGACTTCAACATTATTTGTTCTAAAAATAGTGATGGTGCTTAAAAATTAAAAGCGAAAATTTTGGTATCGCAGTTATTTTCCTCTCTTTTATTAGATTGTATTGGATTTATAGCTAAGAAATTATTTAATGAAGAGATCCCCTATTTAATGGGACGAAGTTGTGTAATTTATATATATATATATATGACAACTAATCCTCTTATCGGCAATAGCCAAAAATCATCAAAGTAAGCGTTGAAACGAAAATTGAACTGTACTAAATGCATACGTAATTTATATTCATTAATTTAAATGCATAACAGATATTCAAGAATAATGTTTCATGTAAATATAGATTTATTAAACCTTACATAATCTTTAAAATCATTATTAATTTCCTCTTATGTAATTGAATGTAATTGAATGATTTTAAGTTTAGCAGTCAATAACGACCACCTTCCAGGCTAGACAATATTGATAAATGACAAATCAGATAATATTTACGATCACGTGTAAGACTCACAAACATGCTTGGACATATACTATTTCTGTATTCTTTGTACGTTGTATTCTTTATTTAATGCATGATTATATTTGAGAATGGGCACACATTAGTAAGAAAATGTCATACTGTAATTTAGTTAATACCAGGGATTTTCCGAATTTTTCTAGAAAGTCGTTCTTTTCTTGTATTCTGCAATCATCCAGGAAATTTCAGCCTAGCATCGATCAACTTTACGGAGAAAGTAATTAATAACCAAGCGCGCAAATAGCCTTCAATAAGCCGCGAATAAGTAGTTACGTATGCTTGAATCGTGAATTGAATAGCGACTGCTTCAGAACGTTTAATGGATTACCCTCACGAACTTAAGTTATTTGTGAGCTTTTATTGGCGTTTATGCCTTCGATGGGGACGAAAGTGCAAAACAGGCGAGATAATGGACCCAACATCTCGTGGGAATCTACGGCCGTGTTGCCTTTGAGAAAACTTGGCAATTCCCGCGTAATTGTAAAAATGTTGTGCACAGCTGTGGTTTCTTCGACAACTTTTAATATTTGCTAAATGTTTGGAAAACTCAATTTAAACAAAAATCTTTGCAATGCATAATTAATTATAAATGTATTAATTTTATAATATAAATTAATTTTATAATACACACATTTTAAGAATGGTTGTTGATTTTGGATTTTGAATGTTTGTGTTTGTAAAGTAAAACCAACAGTATATAATATACGTGATACAGATTATTTTATGAAGTGTAACCTATATACCTATATTTTACTTCCTTTTCGAAGTGGATTTTCTTCCAAATCTCCTCTTATAACCACATGCTGTGTTAAGCAGGATCATTTTGTTCAGGGTCGAGGAAGCCATTTCCATGACATTTTAAACGGAGGGATTTACGTCCACCAGATTCAATTCAGTTTTTAATTCTTAAGAACATGTTTTAAGCTTTAATTAAGATATTATCCTGTAGGTTAATCATTAGTAATAAATGTTTAGTAGAGTTAGGATACCTAGTATAATTATAGGTTTAAGTTAAATGGTCGCATAAAGTCTTATAAGCTATTAACTTTACCGCGGACAAATGACAATAAACTTTCGAAAAAACGTATAAAATAACTAAAATATTAATAAATATGATATACAATTACTTCATATAGGTTCTGTCTATTCCAGTTTAAACGAGTACAATTACAATTTATTTATGATCGATTCATTTGTCAAATAATAACCTCCTTAGCTTTGTAAGACAGAAGAATTTTAAATCAATAAAAGTACATATTATTACCAAACATATAGCAAGTGACAGCATATGACTTTGAAGTGTTGGAAATAGGGGTGAACATGCTTGAGAACTAAAAGAAGAAATCTGAACTTTGTATGTATGTACCCCTATGTATTTAAACGCACGTTATACTGGAAAGTTACTTACAAGCAACATTTTTACTTATTACATATGAAGATAATAAGTAACAATTTAAACTATGATTATTTTATACCCCCCTCCATAAATCATAACATGTTTCATGTTATAACAAAACGTGGATCTCTACATCAAATAAAGGTAGATTTCTATATCAAGTAAATATATATCTGTAAAGATGAGAAATCAATTTTTGTTTAGTAATTTATATTTCTAATTTAAATGCAAAAATCAGGTGATTTCAATGGCAACTTGTGCTTTCTGCAATTAGATTTTCTCTGCTTAATATACGTATATTATTCTTATTTCCGTTTAATATTAAAAATTAGAATAGTTTACAGATCACTTCCCATTAAATTTCTTGGAGTGAGAATTAACTTTTTCTATACAGAGGCTTGACTTTCACTCGAACAAATGTGTATTAATTATATTTCTTAAAAATAGATTTGAGATAATTTTATGTACACATGAAAAAAATAAAAGTTGCACCATAAAAAAAATATCACGATGAAAAATGGGCTGGAAAAATAAATATGCGGCTACGGCTAATAGATTAGCTTGTACAATTGCTGATTATGGGTTTAGAAATGAAGACAGAAAAATCTGTGTAGAATATTTCTTGTAGGGAATTTTGCGGTGTACATTTTTTGTTTAAATTATTTTCTCATAGGATCTATGTTTTTCTGTATAAAGGCATACATTTAAAAAAAAATACGTTTTTGTGTTATTTCAAGACGGCGACCAATGTGATCTAACGCCAAATTCTGTTATTATGTTAATGATCAGGAGGCAAAAATACACCGAAAACGGATCCTTTGTACTTCGAACATATTCCATTTTTTTTTTCGTTTTTCGCGTTAAATCTTACGGCATTAAAATAAAACGAATCATGCACGGAGATAATTTTTCTTTAAACAATATCTGAAACAATCGTTTGTAAACAACACCTGTGCTTACCGTTTGAAAACTATCTTTAGAGGAGAAAATCGTCCGATTGTTTGAATTTGCCCATATCCAAATTTATGAAATTGCAATTGTTTAAAGTTATCTCTATCTAATAAAATTATTAGCAAAAATTTCAAATCCATGACGTATCCTTGATGGATCTTCGGTGGATCTACTCTGACGAAAGTGTGACTTTTGAGATGATCATGCACCATCTGTGGATTTATAACGGATCTAATTTACGTGTACTTTGTATACCAAAAATTCGTGTTACCGATTCTCTTAATGAAATTTTTAAAAATGTGTAATGATTTTTTGCACACAAAAGCAAACTGAAATTTGGTACGTCATAAATCCACAGATGGTACATGATCATCTCAAAAGACAGACTTTCGACGGAGTAGAAACACCGATGATCCACGGATGATTCAGCAAGGATCCGTCACGGATTTAAAATTTTTGCACTATTTAATAGCTGCGCAAATGTACAGTAACTACATAATGGAGCAATTGACATTTTTTTTTGAGAAAAATTACTATAAGTTTTTGTAATGTTTAGTAAATTTGACTCGAAAGTTACTGTGATGTGCGTGTATGCATTCTACTGATTAGCATACCCATACCCTACAGCGGTTTAGTTAGCTGTATACTTTATTTGGAGCGACTAGGGAACATTTGTATGACTTCAGTGTTCATACAAAATGCTCTCTATGCATTTAAATTACCGGTATATCGACTTACTTAATAGGTAACTCGCGATAACGAGAAAAAGACACTTTTTAAGGAAATTACCATATGCCTTTTAGATCATAGAATACATATAATTCACTGCTAATTATTTTCTACTTGTTGAATTTGGACCTTTCATCACTGAATTCTACATTCGTATAGATTATTTGTCTTTCTGACATCTTAGAATCGAATTTTCATCGTATATTGAAAAATGTTATAGCAAAGTACCCTAATTTGGCAGTTATTTTTTTCAAACGACTGTAGAATTTGTTAGGTCATGAATTTTGAAACCGTCTAGGCAGCATTCGAAAAACCCTAAAAAAGAGGAAATTTTTCGCTTTGAAAGTTTTGGTGTATCTTAATAAACAACAAAGTTACAAGCAATTTCAAAAAGGAAAAATTTGCCTTAAGTAGGCAGACGCTGCCCTAAATTGGCAGTGCATGCAGAAGTAATAAAAAAAACCGGCAAATATGAAACAAACTTAATTTAAACTTTATTATTTGACGTGTTAATTAATATATAACATACATAACCATTATAGGTTATATATGTACAATGCAGTATGCACAGTACATTTATTTTTGCGCATCAGAATATTCTGAATTGCAATACATGTTGAAATAGTCTTTTCTCCCGACCGTGTCGTAATGTCCGTATTCCATGCCTGGAACGCGGGACTAAAGTTGCCGATTCTACCCGGGCACCAGCGTGCATGCGCACTTCGTTCTCATTACTCCCCAGGGACGGAAAGTGCCGCCAGCGGGAGTAATGAATGTGGTCGGGAGAAAAATAGCGTATGCCACACGGGTGGCAAGCGCGCGCCCCTCGCAGGAGGGCTGCCCTCGCGTCCCTCGGGCAGCAAACCTCCCGCTCAGGAATCGCGCGTTTCCCTCCCTTGAAGCATAATATACTATTTTGAGATACTATGCCTAAAATTTGATTTCACGCACCTTTTTTAGTAAAATACGATTTTACGCATTTGTGCTCTCCAGGGCGGACACACAAAAAAGGAGCATAAATTTATAGTATGTCGAAAAATACTGTTCGACACACGGGCGTAAGAATTCGATTTTACGCACCGGTCCTAATTAATCGCATGTTAAATAGCGTTGTGCAAAATCGCATTTTACGCCCTTGTATCGAAAAATACTATAACATAACAAATTATATGAGAACTTACTTAACCACGGTAATATTATACCATTTATGAAATGCGTATATAAAACATTGTAAATGCCAATTACAAGGAGGAAATCCCTGCCAACTTCGGATTCTTCACCACTACCAACTTGTGGCCACGATTTAATTTTTGACACGCTGTTACTTTCGAAACTCCACATTTCAATTTTGTTCGGGAAAAATGCGAAATTTGCGAATAACCGTACCTATGCATCCAAAAAAGTTGACAACGTTCGACTTGAACTGTAACAGTAAAATGCCAACAATGGTGTTGCAATAGCGCTTGCAATTTGCATTTTGCAAACTTAGGGCAATGTTAACTTTGCAAACAATGACAATTTCCTCTATATTTTTTTTGTTTGTAGCAATGCCGTAGATATTGAAAAACCAGTTTCTATTATTCTATTAATTAAAATTAAGATTTCAGCGCAGTCCCAGTAGGGATGATGTAATAATAATTGAGTCGACTACATACCAAATAACCGATCGCGACGTACTTGGGTGCTAATTGACTACAATGCTGGACTCGTATAGCTAGCATTTTCTGTTTTGTTGCCTCCAGACAAAGCCAACAATACGTCGATTTAAAGTATCCTCTATTTAAAGAGTACTTGAGATTTCTGACACGATATACATATCGCGGGCGGTCGTCGTCGACTGTCGACATTGGCCGACTGGCGGCCGAGAAATCGGGCGACGATTTGATGTAACATATCGAGCATGTTTTGTTACTGGATCGCAATTACACGCCATCCTTTGTGTGCCTTCGGCAGCGAAAGCGTTTTGTTACTGTTCTGTTTCTCTAGAGGTTTTGAACCCCTTTTTGGCGTTATATTCCTCTTTCCCTTTCCCACCGGCCAAGGGACTGTTCAAGTATATTATGCGATATAAGAACGCGGATAAATGAGGGAGGCGGGGTATTTGATCTAATGTTATGTGCGTTGCGGTGAGATTTTGTGTCGTAACAAAGGGTGAATTACACTAATGCATCTACTAAAGTTTAATTGCTGAGAAAATTTTGAAACATACACCAAAAACTTTATTACGTTTCGATTTTTGCAAACATAATATGCAGCTTCTTTAAAATCTATATGAAGCTGTCATTTATGGAACAATGTAACATCATTTCATTTCAGAATACGATTGTCTGGTTTCACAAAAGTTACATATAAATTAAATATTAATCACAAAACTAAATTATTAAACGACTTTTCTACAAGTGCAGTTGTATGATAACTGTATGCAGCGCCTTTGCTGAAGCTATCAGAATATGATATCGGGGTTCATAATGAATTGTCTTGGGTTAGAGAAACTTTTGGTTAAAATATTTTACTGGTAGTTTCAAATACTTTTACTATCTCGCCTTGCTTGTCTAAATTTGTCCCAAGTAGTATTTTTCGATACAAGGCCGTAAAATTGGAATTTACGGCTATAGTACCGAGGAAGTCATTCGTGTACTCTTGAAGCCAGTATGGAATTAAAAAAAAACAGTTTCTTGTTATCTTTAAAGACACTTGAAAGTTTTCTTATTACAATTTTAATGAACATCTTAGTATTTTGTTATATAGAAACCAAATACATGTTTATTTTTTATACAAATTTATGGAGGTTACGTCTTCGGCCCTGGATGATTTGAAAACTGCAAGATCCCTCATTACAAAAACTCATGCCTCCTCCTCAATTTAGAATAAACGTCAATTTATTTACCTTCCATACAGAGCGTCTAGAAATTTGAGGCATTATTTGTGTCTATCTATAATAAATAAAAAGTTTTGTGAGATATAATCTGAGATAAATAATGGACATGTTAGGGCCATTTAAGCTGTTTTTAATTATATGTTGAGACATTTGAAATGGAAGAGACATTGTCGATTCGAGCATCTTCGGTAATAATCGGTAACTGCCGTACCACAGTTAAAATAGCCTGTTCAGTTCATGGTTTCAACTTTTTCAATTGTTTAATGTGGCTCTATCGTGTAGGACAAAAAATTCATGGGTGACATAGGTAGCACCTAACGGGTGCCAACTAACATTCGAAAATGTCTTATAAATGAGGACAAAAGTGTCTTAAATTGAGACAACCATTTTTGTAGAGAACTGCTGAGCATCCGACACATTGAAATCAATGCCCTCAAATAAATATTTTTTGTACTTAGAAACTATTTGTAGAAAAACAGTTTTACAGAATTTTTAAGCGTTCATTGATGAAAAAGAACCTTAAAATTACAATGATATTTTTTCCCGCTATTTCTTGGCTTTCCCCCTCTAGCATATTGCGAATGAGAGATACATATTTTCAAAATTATAAATCCAGAATAAAGGTAATAATTTAAATATATATTATATATTTATTACTAAGTAACAATATTTCATGTATAACTAGAATTATATAAAGGGCTGTCAATGTACGAATGAATAAGTAGGATTTTTCAAAAGTATGTGGTTATAGCGATTAGATTCTAATATCTGAATTTTTAATCAACCAGTGAATTTCATTATTAGCATCATCATGTTTGCAATACTGTAATACCCAGTAAACGACTAATGATTTATCTTTTTATAAAAGAAAATAATTAATTCAAATATGAAATACGATCTGAAATGTCGTATTACATTACACATTCCAATGCACTTGAATACTAAACTTTACTCCTAAAAACCAGATAAATTAAAGTAATTCAGCATTATAATTGACTATCAAGAAACACAGGTCTAAAGATATTTAAATTGTAAGTATAAGCCTTGGACTATATGTAAAATACCCCAGTAGATATCCTCCTTGAACTATATGAAAAATACTCCTTGAACTATTTCTTGTTCGATTGAATGTTTTACTCAATCCAAGCTACTCTATCCAACTTTTCCATAATTCTATATACTGCATAAATCAAAATCTAAGTGTTAGATCAAACGAAAGTTCTACCTGATACGTAAGGCCATTTGACTGAATATTGAAAAATATTTTAAAGCTATGTAAATCCTTATTGACAAAATATATATATAAACAATTCCATCATCGGGTTTATACCTGAATACTAATTTAGAAACTTTTCAATATATCGAATATATAAAACGTAAACATTTATCCTAGTAGAAATCTATCCAGTTTTTTGTTACGCTGCCCAGTTTCCGTATACCTTCAAAATGGGAAAAATGAAAACTGGATAGAAATTATAGCCAAAAACTGGATTCATGTTCTACTATTGTTTTTGTTACATAAGATAACCAATAATTATTCTACATTCCTAAAAGTGAATTATTAAGACTAAGTGAAACGTTTATTAATATCTTAACAAGATCCCCATATGAAAGCACGAAAAATATTTATAAGACGACCCTCTGAGGCAGAAATGCACAATAGATGTACAAAATGGGTTAGGTCGTGTTCGACTGCATTTGACTTTGAGTTCTTTGCAGTAAAAAATGCGCCGCAAAAAAAATATATATATGGAAAGAAAGTCAATTGAATACTGTATAGACAGCGCTGATTACGGCGTGACCGGATTTTTGATTGCAACACATTAAAACGTAATAAATTTCAACGATTTTGAAACGAATACAAAAAAATTGATCATTACAGTTTTACACATCTAATGAAGACAATTTCCGTTATCAACCCAATATTTTTCATTATATGTTATGAATTTTCAAACAAATTTTCTGGAAAGTTTCATCTTCATTCATCTAGTTGGTAAACCGTAATGATTATTTAAAGTTAGTAACGTCTGACGGCCAATTCATCATATGCACCGCAGCGCTGGATAACTTTATTGTGATATAATGTGTTTTTTCTTCATCAGATGCGGAAAACTCTATTATATAGTTTCTTTTTTTATTCGTTTTAGTCCTCAAAATTGGTTATGTTGTAGCGATTTGAAATATAAAGTGTTTGCCAGCCAGCCATGAGGAAGTAATCGGTTTTCGGCGCAATTCATAACTAAACCGGTAAAGGGATTAAAAGCAAGCATGGAATATACCAAAGGTGCAAATGTGACTCCAAGAGTAAAATTGAAGCCTAGGCGAGTGATAGTTAACGATTACTCTCTCTTGGATTGCGCAATTGACTCCAATAATTTTTGGGCGCAAATATAACAAAAGATCGAAATGTAAATTCAAAGAGATGTAAAATTTATAACATTTGATTCAATTTTTTAGGAAGATGCGTCGACCTACTATTCTTAGAGTCATATTATCAATGACAGTTTTCCCTGTGGTATATAATATGAAGTGTAACTGAATACCCCTTTCGTGAAATTACAGTGACTCAAATTAGTTTGGATTAGACCTGATATCAGCGGGTAGTCTAAGGGGACAATTCTTCAGTATTCAACGATGATTGAAGGGGAAACGTTTCTCGTAAATATGCATTGTAAATATGTTTTTCAAAGTAAATAACAATTAACCACTCATCGGACATGCACACGAGGGCATTGGTACGATTAGGAACTATCATTACTATAGGTTTTTATTCCTAATATTGAAGCAAAGTTTAGTAATATAAAATAATTTATGTTTTTAATTTGTATATAAGCAAATATTGACATCATGAATGAGAATAATTTAATTACATTCATAACTGATCATTACAGGTTGAACCTCTAGTTTAATGTCAGTAGATATAAAACTTTAGTTTTAAAAATACGCAAATAATTATTATCTTCCACTTCAACAACTTTTCCTTTATTATTTTACTATTAAATAGCATGATTCTCTCAAATATCTAATTATAAAAATAACTGTCGAAATAAGGCTTAATGTAGTTACGATACACCGAAATAAACCGTAGTTGTTTATTTCACCATAACATGATCACACCGCAATTTTTTAGTAAATAAGACTCGTCTAACATTATAAAGTTATTGTCATTGTTTTAAAAAAGTCACTTATGAACCACTGTTTTATAAGACTCTCTTGACATCCATAACATATTATACCAGATATAATATTTGTATTTAGTTAAGCGTCTCTGTCAATAATTATTGTTATTTCTGGATTTTTTATTTATACACTGTTTTGTATGAATTTGAAGAAATCGGGACGGAAGAACTGAAAAATGGCCATTGGACAAATTGGAAAGTTTTGGGGGAATAAACTGGATATATATATATATATTTGTCGACTATTTCTTTTCGTGTTGTGTAAGATTCTCAACACCTTGGCATCCATATTCTGTCCGATTACGAGACCGTTTGCAAATAGCATCCTATACCGCGCTGAATTGGTTGGAGTATCTAAGGCTCACCGATTGAATAGATTTGTGTTTGCTCAGAGAAAAAAGGACCATTTAATTCTCAAAAAATGTTTTTGACCTACTTTCTTAAAACAAAGTAAAAATTTGCGCTACATAAAAGTTTTTGTGATTTAAAAAAATGCCGAACTTAAATACAATAAATTATTTCAACAAATAATTTAACTGTTTCAAAACAATTACTTCGACCCAGACTAAGTCTGAATTTGGTCACTTCGGGCATAAAAAATGTGGTACAAAATGAACTATTTGTTATCACTTGCAAAAATGCTACTAACCAGAGTGTCTACATATGTCCAAAGTTGGTCATGTGAACATATTACAGACATGCCAGGAACATAGAGATAACAATTGATACTTAACATTGATAATTAGCTCAGTAAATTCCATGGACACGCGTGTAAATTTCCCGGCATAATAAATTGGACGTAAAATAGACTGTCATATGTTTAACTTCCCGGTCTAGAGGGAAGTTATTGAAATGACCTCGAAAATAGAAAATGCTAATTTCATGATATCTCCACGTTTTGTGACCACTAGAAGCAAACTGACACATTTTTAGAGAGATGTCTGTCTGTGTGTGTGTGCGTGCGTGCGTGTGTGCGTGCGTGCGCGTGTGCGTCCCAAATTTTGTCCAACGATTTCTCTTCAACGGATGAAGAAAGATTGAATTGAATATTCAAAAAAAAAGTAGTAAAAATAGTACAAATAACGTGAAAAAATGATATTATTTAACAAATTCCGTCATTTTTCGTGAGGAAACTGTTGATGCGCGTCAAAAAACTGAGAAATGAAAAAGCCGACATATCAAAAAGCCGACAAGTAAAAAACCGACATATTAAAAAACCGACCCGGTAAAAGTATTATTCTCTTTACAATATGCCGATTTTTTACTAGTCGGTTTTTTTATTTGTCGGCTTTTTTAAGAAATAATGGGTAGATTTTGGAAATAGAACCTCTCTATATAACGCAAAATATGGAAAACGTGCGTGAATATAGCCAGTCCGTTAAATAAACCGGAATAAAATACGAGAGATTGATCGGGAAATTATTGCTTCGACTCGCTAAGGGTCACAACCGCTTTATTAATTTCTAATTTTGTAGGCAGTGATTCAATTCTCATTTTCTGGTCCGCTTACGACATCCCGAACGTCATGCGCCCGAATAATGCATATTGGAATTAGTCAATAAATGACAATTATTGATTGCAATTAACCACTTTAGAGCAAGATGAAAGTCTTTAACAAAAATTGTCATTCGGTGGATATAAAGATAATCCGGAACATCATTATTCTGAAAGAAAAAATTTTATTTCAATCGAAGACTTGGCAAGGTATGTTCACATAACCCACCTACTTGAAACCACGTTAATTTATTGGTACTAACACCTTTTCAATCCTGAAGAATGAAACTGAGTCTCGAACCATCCGATATTTTCCAACTACATGCGAGCTTTTTTTTCTCGCCCTCTGGTCCTCTGTCTCTCTTACTTAAATGTACCTATGCACTTTCATTCTTTCAGATTCGGTACTTTCAGATTTAACAGCCTCTCGTATGGAAGGTTATTGGTTTCTATTTTTGCGAACAAAACCGACGGCGTGCTGCTGCCGAGTTTGAGTTGTTGGACTGAGATTAAAAAATGAGAAAAGAGGGAGAGAGTATGCGGCAAGGTGCGTCTCGGTACCGATCGTGTCGTCGTCCGCCCGGTGGGAACCACTTGTCGATTTTGCTTTTGAAACTTTACAAGTGCCTCGGCTCCGCGTGCTCTCCTTTATTTTAAGCACAGGAATTCCAGGGCGACGAATAAAGCGGCGCGACGTATGACAATGCCTTGTAAACCAGGCTTGTTGTCGCCGTTCCGGCGCCCTCTCGCCCCGAATTATTGCCGAGAATAATTATTCATTCGACCGGAAGCGCTACTGTATATTACTATTGCCCGAAAGGTACGTCCTCTTCACTCGATCCCGATGTATATATTCGTGTGGCGCGATTAGGGCTGAGGTCGGGGAATTTAGGGCGCTCTCTACGCACGGGTGGTGCGACTCCGGGAGCGGATAACATACGGCTATTCGAGTGGATTATTAAATCGAGATGCTAATTGCATTTCGGGGCGATATACCTTGAGTAAGTGAATGAGAGAGCGAGAGAGAAACTTTCCTACCCTGATTCGCTAGTGAGGGGATGCCTTCAAGAATGTGACAGCCGGAGTTTAATATGGGGCACAGCCGATTTCTCGACGTTTGGCATGTCGCAACTTTGTGATTTTTAGTAATTGACATTGTTTAGTTAAGCTTATCAAGAATCTTAGCGATTTATGAATAATTTTGTTCGAAACGAATTTATAAGAAGACGAGACAAATAGAACGTTAAAAAATTCTGAACGAGAGGATTAAAGAATTTTTCATGGTCAATGTTCTAAACCCGAAATATTAACTGAATTTTTAATCACCTTCGTTTCTCGAAATCTTCAGAGTTTTGTTCTATTTTTATTCGATATGTACATTTAATAAAATATGTTTGTTTGGTTGATGATTTTGGCACACTATATAATTTACTGCAATTACATAAAAGGCGCACGATATCCTCTTTTTTCACGATTTCCTCCAAATTTAAATCAGTGAAAGTGACCGGGAATCAGAGCAGATATTGTTGACTAATCAGTCTAAGCAAAGCAGTTCCGAACGCATCGAATGATCGCTTTCGGGGAGTAAAAGTTTACAGCCGTGATTACACCAAATTTGTTTTTCATAGTAAGTATAAAATTCCAGTTTATATCTTAAATTTACAATTTCATTGGTTAGAAAATTCCTGTCATATGTTACTCCCCCCAATTCGGGTGTAAAATCGAATTTTACGTTCACTATGACGAAAATCTATTTTTTTACTGATATTCGTATTATTAAATTAACAATTTACATAGTCGAACTCTCCTCGAAAAGTGACTTCAGCACCAATTATAATTAGTGTTTTGTATTAGGCTCGAAAAGACCTGTCAAATGAGCCCATATTGGACCCTCGTTACAGTTTAACATTTTGGACCCCCTCGTGTCCCTAAAAAGACAGATTTTTAAAAAATTTTTTCAAGTTTTTCAGCGTTTTTTTTAATATCGATGCTGTTCAAAATATTCACATAGACATAATCAAAACAGACAGTTCCCGGGCCTGTTGCATTACTGTATATATCTTGTAATAAATGATTATGCATATATTCAACACATTATAAAACTCAAGATACAAACTCAACATTTTCAAACTCAATATGTTTAAACTCAACATTTTTAAACTCAACATTTTTAAACTCAAGATTTAACAAACTCAATATTTTAAACCTCAACATTTTACAAACTCAAAATGTTCAAACTCAGCATTTTAAAACTCATCATTTAATGGACTCAATATTTGGTTACATGTCTAATAAACAGAAAACAAAACTCAAAAAAATACAAATTCCTCATTTTCAAACTCAACATTTTTAATCTCAACAAGAATAAATATAAATCAACAATTATTAAAATGTCATGCAAATTCATGTCAGCACAATCGTGTTATATTAATACATACTATTCAACAGCATATCTATCATCACCTAACCTACCCTAATTAACCGAAATATTAATTTAATGGAATATCTCTGCAGATAAGCGCAGAATATACATTAAATTCTTTAATACAAATTGTTTTTTCTTTCTTGTAATATTGACAACTATTAGGACAGATTTAAGATTTAATTTATGATGTGATTTATGTTATTACGCTTGATTTTCAAAATACATTATAATTGAATAAACTAAAAAAAAATGTTGAAATTACAAATTTTAAGCTTTTCGAATGTTTAGTTTGCAAATTATGAATTTGAATGTTGAAATTCCACATGTCAAAATTTCACAATGTTAATTAGACCTATTATCAAATATTTAATAAACTCCATATTTTCAAACTCAATATTTACTAAATCGAGGTTCGTATAATATAATAATTAAAAATTAAAAATAAATATAACATATATCATTGATTTTAACAAATATAGTTTTTAACAAAAAATATTATAAAAATAAGAAATATATATTAATAATTTAAAAAATGAAATTGTCAAACATTACATTACAAGAATGACTATATATTACAACAATTATTTCCATATATTTAAGATTTAATTTCTGTTATTTTTAATGTTATTACACTTGCTTCTCAAAATAAAGTATAATTCAATAAACCAAAAATAATGTTGAGTTTCAATACTGGAATTGTAAATATCAACATTTACCAATATTGATTAGACCAGTTACTATAATAAAGTATAACCTCAATCCGTCATCAGATTCTGCGCACATTCGAGCAGATTCTTCATACTTTCTAGGCAGATTCTGCTAAAGACTGTGGGCAAGAGTTAGTGAACCGGCCAAAACTTATTGTCAATTTTCTTACAGGGTCTGAAAAGAGATATTGAAATTGTCATTTAGCAATTTTGAAACAAATAAGAAATGTTTCGTTATTCACATAAAAGTAAATTGTACGACTACTGCAATATATGACTCAACCTACAGTTTCAGTTAGAAAATGATATTAAAAAAAGGAAATTAAAACTTTCAGGCATTCAATTTTGTTATTTATTGCTCTGGCATTATTCATATTAATATTAATGGCTAGTAATAATTCAATATTTTCGACAATAATTTATTCAGATCATGAAATTCAAGATTCTTTCGCGTTTAGTCATCTTTTCTAAAAAATCGAAAAATGAACTAAAATATCGTAAGAAAAATGTCACTAATCCGACAAATAAAATGATTTGCAATAAATAAAAGCAAATTATTCTGTCAGGTTTCCGACCGACAAAACCGAATAAAACATTTTAGAAAATCAAATATTTTTAGTGCTTATTCTATTCTCGTTCACTATAAGCCACTTATATAAAAGTCCTATAAAGATTGTGTTACTTATTCAGGAAAAACAGTATGCATGAGCGTACAGATATTTATTTATGTTTTGCTATACAGGCTGTTACGAACATTGTATACACCTGCAATTATCATATATTAGCTGTGTTAATACGTTCGTTTTAATTTCATTTGCAGCCATTTACTGTTCAATAGTAAATAATCTTGGAAATTAGAATATAATTAGTAATAATAAATAGTAGCCTCCAAAAATAGCTGTATGGACTTAAGGAACACAACCAGTTAAAGATTATTTGATTAAGATATGTAAAATACAGAAGACGCATTTTTTAAATCAGTTAGAAATTATAGTGAGAAAAGTAAATACAGATGATATTGCAGAATATATGCCAGTAGAATTATACTTAAATGTAATTTGTTAGAAACTTACCTGTGTAATCTCCTTGTTTTTGCAATAATCTTTTTTATTCTTTGAAAAAAAGTATTATGACTCCTTAGATTCTTTACAGGTTCATTGCAACTAGGGTTAAAGTCTAAAAGAAACTGGTAGAATTGTCGGAATGAGACTAGTATTCAATAATAACTACAAAGACTTGAAGAAAATTGAATAATGATTGCGGTTTCTAAGTGCATTCATCGGTGTGTACGGGGCGGATTGTTTACCTGAGCAATTTGTCAAAGCACAACACCCCACTGGCGAAACACCCTTCTGAGAGATCTCTGTGAATCAGCAGGGGGTCACTACCTCTTAATTTTCAAACTCTGCGGACTTCCACACTTTGATAGTTTTGTCACCGAAGAAAATCAATGAATATCTTTTGAAGACCTTAAAATTTATGATCCTACAGGGGTAATAAATAACGTGCTGAGTTGGTATCGATATTTCAAAGTAGTTTAATTGGTTTCATATTTGGTTCAGCCTTACGTATCACATATGTCGTATGTAACAAAGGATTTCGGGGTTTCCATCTTTCATTATTATATGATAATAAATACTTTAAGTTAAATTTCTTAATTTCTTGTAAAGTTGTACTTCATAGGTTTTTGACTAATTAATACGTTTCGTAAAAAAAGAGTTTTTGAGCAAAATTTTTTTTTTCGTAAAAAAAGTGAATTTTGTTTTTAATATTCACTTGATAAATTTGGAGGGGTTTTAATGTAAATAGTTGAAATGTATTTATAAGTATTGTACGTGTTAATATTAAAATGAACTTTTATTGTTGAGTTCAGAAGGCAACTAAAACACTTAGTTTCGCGTCGTAAACAAGTAAACTTCATTTAGTAGATAACAAAAGTCAGAATCATTTTAATAGTAACAGGACAAGTGTCTGCGTAGGCTTTATTATTACGTGTACTAAGAAGATTTCTCCAGAAAAAATAATAATAATACGGGATAGTATAGCCGGAATATAACACTCTTAAAATAATGAAATAATCTGAACTTTAGTGAAATAAGGACAACATACCGAAAGAAACCCATCGTTGTACTCCCTCTCTCTCTCTCTCTTGTAATAAATATGAAGAAGTAAACATTCACTTATTATTATAAGTTATATATAAGTCGTTTATATAAATGAATAAGTACATTATATATAAGAGAGTGTAGTAGAGCCAATATTGTAGCTATATTTTTAGGACTAGACATTTCAGAGTAGAAATTACGTTAGGGGTGTTTTGTGCTGCTTTTTATATATGGATATCAGATTGATTTTATATTGCCCGATAGAGAGATCATTACGAAATTATTGAAATAAAGGGCAATGTCTTAACAATATCATAAAGCAGACACCGATAGAGACGTATATATATTTCTGAGTTGGGTGGCTCGTTCATGCTCAAAATATATTTTTCCGCTGGTAAGTAAAATGAGTATGTCATGCTTTTTAACTTATCTAAATTTCATAAAAATTATTTCATTCAAATGTTTATGAAAGGAGCTTACAAAACTGGGCGAGAGTAGTTCGGGTTTTGAAAACATGATTTCGCTTTAAAAATATATATTAAATACATATAGTTCTAACATAACTCTGCCAAAGTTGAGTGTAAAATATTCATTTTAGGGTGATATTATTGCTTTCAACATGTTTAAATATTTAACGTATTTTTAGAGATATAGAATTCTTACGTATTATAAAATATGCGTTATAATATATGAAAGCAGATACCCGTCTAGCACAAGATATTTGGAAAGATTCGCACCAAAACATTTCATACAATTGGAAATGTTGATTTTTTACATTTTCGCTTGAGTTCAGTTTTAAGACTTGACGATAAATGGATCATTTATTTATATTGTTTATTATACAGCGTCTGGTTATTATGGATTTTTTATATATCGCCTTCAATCATAACCAAAAATAAATATTTTCCTCCCAAATTTGGTGTGTTTATCTTTTTAAAACTATATCTTATTATTTAGAAATTATTTGTATTCATATGTTTACTTTGGAAAATCTATAACGTATAGAATGAAAAATTATTTTTTAGGCATGGAGAATCTCCAATCAATGATACAGTTTCGGAAATTTAACAATACGATAAAAAATGACTTTCGTAATTAATTACATATTGACGTGTATTGATGTACATTTTGTAATCAAGACATGGCCATAGATCTATAGAACTCAAATGACTTCTGGTAATCGTTTGTACCCATCTGTTGTTTTGGTCCTTTGAACGTTGCTAAACGTAAATTACACTTTTGGAGCCAGCTAGCTGGAAAAAATGTGCCGTTATACACTGAGTGTCAATATTTCAAAGTTCATTCATGCGTTGCACGAGTGTCACTCGAGGTATTAGAGAGCCAGTGGCAGCGCATTCTGCATCCCGCATCGTACTCCCTGCCATGACAAGAAATCGTGAGAAACGTTTCTTAATCTAGAGTACTTGCTCGAGTACTTGCTGTTAAAGGCATGTATTTCGATTGTTATTTAAATACTTCAAGAGTTTCGAGAACTGCATTGTAGCGAACTGTCTCATGTAGCCGCGAATTGTGATTTGCTAACAAAAAGTGTTGGTAATTGTCGCTTATTTCTCTTTTTTTAAGAAAAACTTGAATTCGTGAAATGGCTGGCTACTGTTATAAGTAACAACTATAATATTTCTAATAGATTTATTGTTGAAAATTATATTCAAATGAAATTATATAATATATTATATCTATATTTATGGAATAACTTAAACACGTACGCAATTATTTCAAAATCTTTATTAAGAACGTAAATGTTTAAGAAAAATGGTCCTAAATCCATTATTTTTGAAAACCGAGTTAAATATTATTTTTAGCCTAATACTTCTTGTGCAATAGTCAGTGAATGTAAAAATTAAGTTGTGTTAATAAAAAATCCATAATATAAATCCTGGTTTTTTAAAAAGAGCAAAAGTCCACAAAAGATTACTATGTCTATTAATTGATTAAATAAATTCTATTGGTTATATTTATATATCTAAAAATACTACAAAGGTTATATTTATATGACTAATTTAAACAAAGAAGGCAACAGCTGGGTAGAGTGTTATGTATTGATCGATTTTTCGTCTTGATTTTTTGCGTTTATGCGAAAATAGATCGGCTTCGTGGCTCAGGCGGTTAACGCCCTGGACTACGGAGTCGTAGGTCGTGAGTTCGATCCCCGTCCGGTGAACAATTTTTCGATTTCGTTTTCAAGCAGCAGTTCGCTGTTGGTAAGACGAGCCACGTTGTTTGTTTACGTTTTCGAAAATATTGTTTATCTGGCGGAAATCGACTCATGACCGCCGCTGTACTTGGTGCAGGTTTCTGCAGTCCTACATTTCATACACAAATGTGAAGTATGGCGCCTTCTTTCTAAGTCGATCTGCAGCTCTCGCAAAATTCTCACGATTGAAAAACAATGTGTCAAAAATTAAGTAAAAAGGGCGATTCCGCCCGTTAATTAATAAATAAAAAAAAAAAAAAATTTGATCGTCATTGATTTTCCATAAAACTTTGATGTAATATTACATTTATTAATGAAACCAAAATTTTAGAACAAGCACTTAATAGTTACAAAACACTTATTGATATTGATATTAATAACTTTATTAAGCACTGGTAAATGCCAGTGCAAACTGGCCGCATACACATCGTACAGTACACTATAGTAATCTACAGAACTGATAATAATATAAAAGAAAACCTAACCTAATACAGTGTACTGTCAACCAGGTCTGCATACTAAAACAATGATTAAAGTAAAAATAAAGTATAATTGGAGAAAGGAGATACGGAATTTGTTGACCCATCGGCTCGTAATTTTATACATATATAAAATGACTTTCGAATTTTAAAGTTTTCATTAGATATCTTAATAGGAAAATGAATTACGCGAATTTTTTGTTAAAATACAAATTTTCTATCACTCTTCGTTTTTAATATAATCGCAAAAAACGAAATTATTTGAAATATAAAATAACTTAATTATTTTGTCTTTAACTCGTCATATCTTTTACAATAATTGGAATTTTTTAATGAAATTTTTAGGGAATATGCACTATTCTATCTACAAACTAACTTATTTTTCCAAATTATGGTTAGTTATTACGGAAATTTTTAAAAAATTGGTTTTTGTTTTACTGCACAAAATTGACATTGAAAGCTTCAAACACTTCGGGAGTCGAGGGAATTTCAATAAATCGAAATTTCCATCGCACGGAAAATTCGAGGAAGGTTCAAAGAAGTTTTTTGTAAAGTTATAGACTAATCTGACTTGTAGTTTTCAAGTAACAATTGAAAGTTGTAATGCTGTCGCGTCGCGTCGTCTCGAATATTCGTGAAATCACTTTTAATTTTATATTTAGATACTCAGTGATATACGAATAACTAATATTTTAGAAGATTGCAGTGGTTATTATTATTTTAAAAAAATTATTTCCTTAACATGTTTCATCCACTACTTTGAAACTTTCTTTTAGATTTCTATAAGCAAACAAAACTAACGTTGCATATGCTTGGAAAAAAGTGTCCTTTCGGATGTTAAAGAGTTATAATGCATATAATAGTACATTACGATAAAAGTGCGTAATAATCATCTACTTTGCAAGTATATATCGCATGTGTTTTTTTTACTCTGCGAGAGACGTAAAAGAGTAGCTTATTTTTTTGCTATTCTTACGATGAAAATGTGGCGCGTTTATTATGTGTGTTTAAATAAGTAGTCTATGGAGAGAACAATGAAGTTTAAAATGATAAAAAGATGTGCACTAGACAAGAAGTTAAGAAAAGTCGCAATAGTAACACTCCTCATTTTTAAATTTCGAAAATTCACGTGTGGGTAGGTGATTTATGCACGAGTGAAACTAGTGTAAAAGTTAGCTACTTCGCACGTGTCTCGTATGCTATATTTTTTCGACTCCGCGAGAGAAATTTTTCGCGTACAGATTTGAGTCTGTGAAGTGCTTTACCCACTGTTCGGAATGTGCAAAATACATAAATAGGGCACTTTGTGCAAAAAAACTGCGAAATCGAATTTTGCATATTTTGTTCATATATCTCAATAACGCAGCTACAGGCATTCACTAAAAAGAGTTGGTAGATTTTATTTTTAATACTGAATTTAATATGTTTAAATTTAATTTGTTTAATTGTTAAAAAACATGTAAAATATTAAATTGCAATTTTATAAAAATATTAAAATAAGCTACACAGAAAAAAGAAAGACCTAACTTATTTTTTGTTAATATATACAAGTACTTTCTTTTTATTACTGCTGTAATCAATGACCTAACAGTAATTGAATGTAACCGTCAAATTTTATTGAGTGCAGAACTATAAATAAATATCTGGATGTCGTTTTCCGTTAAAAAATTATTATTCATTACAAAAGTATTCAGTGTCTGTATTTTATCAAAATATAGTCAAATTGTTTTACTTTTAAATAAAATGTTTTGTGTATGGCATGTAGGAACTCTTAATTGATATTGCACTCCTTATTTTATTGAAATAAGATTTGTCCTTTAATCTATACTTATTATAAATATAAACTAAACGTAAAAATGTAATTATTTCTTTAAAATAAAAACAACTACAATCGTCTACTTCAATAATTAAAGTTTATTTTATAATGATATTCTCATTCACTATGCGGCCATGTTTCGTAGGAATGGTCATAATATCCGCTCGGAAACAAATTCAATCATTGCCAATGGGGCCAGTGAAAACACCAAGTGGTTCAAGTGCATTTCCTGAATACTACAAAGAGGAAAATAACACATTTACCCCAACATATAATTTTAGAATTAATAACATCTGTTGTTCCGCCGCTTGGGCACGGGTATACTTATTTAGACCTCCCGTGAACTTGAAAAGAATATGAATCGTAATTTGTACTTAGATTGTTAGCGGCACATAATGGAAGAAATAGTACCATTGCTTTATACTTTGAAATCTATATATGATTTCTTCTGAGATACACGTGACACAGTTTATGATATTCTGAACCCGAAACACTTAGAGAGGCGTAATATATGTCGATACAAAAAGTTGGGGCAGGGGTTCTCGTTATCTGATGAATAGCGTGGGGTATTACTACCTTGATGTGGTGATACTGATCATGTTTCTGTCAGAAGATCGCAATAGGGGAACGCGACACCCTTTTAATAATTTTAATAATTCACGTTTCAAAATGCAATCTTTATTAAGTCGATGCCACAGAAGGTCATTGAAGACGCCAAGTTGCTACTAGAAATGTTTTGCGAACTAGAAAATTGTATTTGCCAATGTTTCAAATTTGTTTGAATGATATGACCAGAGAACAAATCGAAACAACAAAGCCCACATTGAATACTCTTCTATCAATATCTGCTAGTGTCAGTGAAAAGTAATGTGAAAGGTAATGCTCTAAAGGTTTGTTTATCCAGTTAAGATTTTCATCAAATTATATACATTCTTATAATTATAAACTACTAAGAAAACTCTTTCCGTATTCGCGACACAATCCAAATGCCAAACTTATTTGTATGGCCCAGTTCGCATTTAACATATTTTCTGCATATAATACTGACGGAAAGGACTGTTTAAGTTTGGTTACTTCATAGTCCAGCATTTCAATCATTTACATTGATAGAAATAAGAATTCGAACATCTGATCATCGACACCGTTTTGAAAGGATTTGACCAATATTTGTATGTTGAATTTGCGTGCATGGAGAAACAGTTTTGTGCATGTCAACTAATAATGTATCCATCTTGTCTGTAATAATAATTATTATCCTTGAAGAATTATGCCTACGTTTAAGTTTTATTTTAATATTGTTTGTTTAGTTTGAATGAAAAGAGAAACGATCATTTTTGCTCGTCAGTAGTTATTCCTGTAATTTTCTGTTGATATTTTCAAAATCAAATTCTGTACTATTTTCCAAAACCCAGACTGGCTATTTACAATGTTACATTCATGACGTGATAGAGCTTTTTCTATCGGTAGTTATCCTTTTCATTACAGGATTTTTAGTCTATAGAACAGTCAAAACATCTATGGCACATCACAGTCAGTGAAGATTCATCTATATTTCCTTCTCTTGGAAAAAATTAAAGAAATATTTAGAAAGTATGTATAGTTGACGATAAAAATTAAAAATTATAATCAATTTGAAATTGTAGAAACCGCCGAAGCGGCTTAAAAATAAACGTTTAATTATAGCCAGAGACGTTATGTGAAAGTAAAAAATAACAACAGTTGTAACTACGGCAAAGGCATCTTATTGTCCATTAATGAAAATATAATTTTTTAAATGTTTTATTTAATGAAATTATTAAATAGAAATACAGCAGCCGAATATAAACTTCAATATAATTTCGGGTAATTCAATTACAAAATGAAAATTAGTAAATGCACAAAACAGTAATCGTGGATTAATATAATTTAAAAGAAAAATAATTTATTGCTAATAAATAAAATATCAAATATACCAATATGGTATTACGCGGAAACAAATTTTCGATTCGTTCAACTGTTCAGAAGTTACTTGCATTTAAATCTTTCAGAACAATGTCTTTTTTAGCTATTGAAAATCTCACATGTACCGCTTAAGATAAATCCTCAAACGCCCGTTTTTTTTTCTTAAATGGGTTAAGGACAAAAACAGGATCGGAAACTGTTAATCTGTAGTATTTCCGACAAGGATCGGAAACGAAGTTTCAGACGGTTGGCACAATGAACAGGTTGGCTTGGCGCCAAACGCTATTAAAATAAATTCATAAAACCATTCACACAGTTTTCGAGCGAAATTGAGAAAGATAACAAACAGATTTACATTAAATTTGCTTTGTATTATTGATCACGGAAGTGACAAAAGCTGACGTTTTAACTTAAGCTATATTGGCTTTCAAAAGTGCTCTAATTTAACAAAAATAATACAAATTATTAGTCCTTCAAAGGGATTAATTTCAATGATAAAGAAGTACATAATTGAATAATTTTATTTAGTCAAGTGTTAAATTTCAAAGAAATTTTTAACTTAAGAAGTCCTGGAACGTTATTGCCAACTAATCTTGACCATGACTGTTTTAAAGAATACGTGTGGACGCTTAAGTGAAACTTTGACTTCAAAGGTCTAAAGACAATGAATAAGTAATACAAGAGGGAATGTTTTCCGTTCTTGCAGCATCATTATGGTATAATTCTTAATAGAAGTTAGTATCGTAATATCAAAGCAGCGATGGAACTTGCTGAAAAATGTTGATGTTAGGAGGGTATAAGATAATGACTCAATAACATACTACGTGAACAAAATAATTAGTTTAACATGTGTTTTACTATGAGAAAAAAAAACAAATTCAGAGAACAGTTTTTGTATTTTACTAAACTTTGTACTTGGATTTCATATTAAAACACTGCCGTGTGTACGCTGGCGTTTACATTTAACTTTCGCGTTTTTGGTCTTATTTATTATGCATTTATTTTTATTCGTATTGACATTTTAAAATAAATATCTGAATATCCTCTTTTTCCAGTAATAGCACAATATAATTACCATGAAAATTCTGAAAATTTGTCTACGTTTTGAAAGTGAAAAAGGATTACAATTTTCAGGTGATCTACTTGACTTTCGCGGCGTCCTTGTTCTGTCATGAATGAAATGTTTACTTTAGCAAAAGGTGACATTTTTCGCTCCATCAAAAAGCTACATTCTTTTCTCCTTGAAAAAGTGAGAACTTTTCGATTCTACGAAGTGTTCGAATCTTTTAAAGTCAGTCTATAAAGAATGCTTAAGAAA
The DNA here is from genome assembly GCA_030407085.1 of Trichopria drosophilae. Classification (NCBI taxonomy): domain Eukaryota; kingdom Metazoa; phylum Arthropoda; class Insecta; order Hymenoptera; family Diapriidae; genus Trichopria; species Trichopria drosophilae. The sequence continues at coordinate 56,341,855 of CM059583.1, forward strand.
GCCGAAACAAGATAGTCAATTCCACCGAAGAATAGGATTTACGCTCGGAAAAAATAAAATAAAAAGTTTAAGTTCTTGCTGAGTTTCAAAAAATGAATGTGCGTCGGATATCTTTGTGTTAGCGGCGGATTATCAAATAATCGCTGACAATAAATGTTCCAGATATTAGAACAAAGAATTTTTAGTCAATAATAGCTGTTCTGAGGACTAAATATTATAAAGAAAATGAATCAATTATAATTTAATATAATTGAAAGTTTGATTCCTTTAATCACCAAAAGTGACATGTATTATAATTTATTAGTCCATAAATAATCAATTCTAGAATGTGTAATCTCCATTCAGACCGTGTTAAATCTTACGTATATGTAACATTTTTGTAATTCGCGTTAATAAGTCATAGAAAAGTATAAATTATTATTAAATAGTTGTTATTACTACAAATCAGCGGCACGAGAATTGAAGTAAAAATTTTATCTTGAAATGTGCTTTATTCCCTCACAGAACACAGCATTATGACAAGGTTACGGATGGGTTACCTTAAACCTTTAAACGACTCGTCATGAAAATGTTACCTGCAATGAACCTTACAACAAGAGAACCTTAATCTAGATGGAACATTGTATGAATGTTGCAGGGATATTATTTCATATTAATGTAACATTATCCTGTAACCTCTACTTAATAAGTTTGGCCGATGATTCACATCTTAATGTGAGGTTGTCATAAGGTTACGTGAAGGTTTCTTAATCTCTATGTAATGTTACAATCTTAAAAAGTAAAATGATTGTAACCTTACTGGAACATTAATTTTCTGTGAGGGTTATACTGAAGTATAATATGGGCATTGTTCTAGAATTTATAACTTTATGTTGTCGCTCATTATGATACCTTAAAAATTTTAAATATAACTTTGCAACAGTACAGATCAACAAATTTTTGTTCGTTTTACATGTAATAAGTGTTTATTACTAATTACAGATATGTAGAAAACAATGAGAGTAAATAAAAGTAGTGAATTTGCCTGTTTTTGGTGCGCGACACTCACTACATTTTTTCAGTTTTAACACTGAAACTTTTTGAACCTTTTTTTTATGGTCTGTGTTTTTTTGTGGAAGTATTTGGGAATGTAAACAAATGAAAAATCCTTAACTTAATGATGTGCCTCACTGAGGAATAACATTATATACCTTCAAACTTGCGAGATAACTTTTTTTTATAGTTGACAATTTAGCAATCAACCTTAGATAATTTTTTTCACATTGGTTTTTAAGAAACCACACAACAGGGGTACATTACCTATATGATAAGAAGTAATTTGGGGTGTACTTCCGAAAGCCACACACCTCCAATTTATTTGAAACTACGTATACTTATGTAATTTAATGCGCTGATTACGAATTACATAGTGAAAATTGCCGACAAGGTCATCTTCAAGGTCAAAATGAAAAAAAAAAGTATTTTTTGAATTTCTTCGCATTTATCTCCGAAAATACAAATCGGACGGAAAAAAGTTTCCAACAAAAAAGATAGAGAATCAAATTCTCTACAAAAAAGGTTAGATGCATTTTTATCGAAACATCAAAGGTAACGCCGTAATCGAAGGAGGAACATGAGAATAATCTGTTCAACGTGTTCCTTTTGTATCTGATGGTTGGAGGTTAGGTTAGTATAAAAAGGGGGGCCGGGGGGCGGAGCCCCCCAGAACGTAGGCACTCCCTAGATTCAAGCATTGCTTTTCAAACTGTAGGAGGTAGCCGTAAATAATCATAAATCTGAACGGGAGGGGGAGGAGGGGGGGTATAAAAGTTAGTATAAAAAAGGGCAAAAATTGCCCTGATCCTGTCAACGGGAGCCGGAAATGCCTAGCAGAAAGTTCTGAGCACCGCAATTTCATCTAGTGGCGACAAGCCTAACTACATTGCAAAGAGAACGTTAACTAGATTATTGTCATGTTCCTCATCCGATTATGGCATTATTTTTGATATTTCGAACAAAATGCATCTAACCTTTTTTGTAGAGAATTTGATTCTCTATCTTTTTTGTTTGAAACTTTTTTCCGTCTGATTTGTATTTTCGGAAATAAATGCGAATAAATGCAAAAAAAACGCGTTTTTTTCATTTTGACCTTGAAGATGACCTTGTCGGCAATTTTCATTACGAAATTCGTAATCAGCGCATCAAATTACGTAAGTATACGTATTTTCGAAAAAATTGGAGGTGTGTGGCTTTCGGAAGTTTATCCGTAATTTGAGCCTTTGCCCGAATGTGTGCCACCTATACATAAAAAATGCGACCACGTCAAACTTTAAATTTCCAAGCGAAACTCACTTTGAAAAATCAAATTATTTAATGGCACATCTACAATTTAGCTTCTAAGTACTTTGGAATCATTGTGACCTTTTCTCCTATGTTATTAAAGTATTTATAACTTTTGTGTTTTTTTAATACAACAAAAAACACACTTTTTGACAATAATAAAATGATTATTCTTTACAAATCCTTTAATTTTTTGGTATCCTTAATGTTAAATCATGTATTTGGATTTCAAATTTTAATGAAAACTGACTTTGGATTTGTAATCAGTGGCCTCAAAAACCTTAACATACCAAATTTTATAAAAATCAAAGAAATTTTGTAAAAATAGTCCGCCATATTTAATCCATTATTTTAAATTTGAATAACTATTAACTAGACGTTGAATTTTATATTCTAACTTCTAAAAATTAGGCCATAAGCAATAAAACTGAATTTTTTATGTATATTAAACGTTACAAAACTAAAAACTAATTTTACGAGTAACGTAACATGTTACATTAAAAAAATACATTGTGTATAAATGAGGCACGCAAGGTTTTTCCTGTCATTTGATCAATTCTAAAGCCAATAAAATTAATTTCATGAATGTGCCTAAAAAAAATGCAATTTTCTTCAACCTCAAAGTTTAAAAGTTCTAGAATAATGCCCATATCCTTGTTTGGAATTTGTTAGATACCAGTCAAAAATAAAAATTGCAGATTCCACCTGAGCATCAAAATATGGAAAGAATCCTATACGGGGTGTGGTAAAAGATAAATGTTATGCACTCGGTTCGAAACATTTTTAAAATATGTAAATATTTTTATAAATAACATTTTACAGATTTTGATCAATCCGTTTATTATGCCAAAAATCACAAAATATGCATATTTTCCATGCTCTACAATGATATCTAGTCTGAAAGATTCTATTTCTTACTGTATTCTTTTGTCTTTATGAATACTCATTAAATACTCATTTACTTTGATTTTTCTTTTTATTTGTACCCTTTTTAGTGCATTGAAAGTTCTAAATCTCTAATATGCACTGAGAACTGTCTATTTCGTTCGCTTTTCATGAAAACGTATCAATAACATTATTGATGTATTTTTTCAGGGTGATTGCTTACCAGCTCTTGTAGAATATGTTAAATGAAATAATACATGTCTTAGCAAGAAATTGAGAGGTTCTATTGGAATTCAAATATTTCTAGTACAAAATCGATTAGGCATGTAAAATTGCACAATAAACTCAGTTATTTTAGAAATAAAATTTGTTATATAAACCAGAAAAATGAATAGAGACTTCAGAATTCGCTGTTCTATATTCACTACAAATTTCAATATCCTTGAATGAGGAAATAATTCTGTGCTTTCTCTCAAAGCGGATTTCATAGTCGATCTTTGCATTTTCAAAGATTTAATGTTTATCAAAATTTAATTAATGTTTTTGTGCACCGTATATATACTACACATCATATGCACCCTATTGTGGATTTGTGGTTGATTCTGCTAATGCATGCGATCAAGCGTACGTCCTGCTTTGAGTCATAGAGGACATTGAATTCCGGATATTGGATCAGTCATTGAAATAAGTATAGATCAAAAACAATCGCCGAAAAATAATTCGTAAAATTTTCGTCGATTCATTCCAAGCAATAATTAATGATTTTATATTAATTTTCTGCGGTTGAACTCATAATTTTTAAAAAACGAATGTTTCTTGCAGTATTTGGTTAGTAGAAAAACAATCTATAATATATTTAATTCGTCATTTGTAACATTCTAAAAATTTAAATATTTTGAAAAAAATTTGACAACAATTACTTATGTAGACATTAATTCCTGACTGAAATATTGCATTTTATAGTGAAACAATCGTCATCTACTTTCCCCGATTTCACTACTAATTTGAATATATACCAAATAGAATTGGTCAAAGAATACTCTAACATTTTAAGATTTTTTAAACAACTTTTCCCAAAATTTCATTTTTCGATATTTTGAAAAAAATTTCATAACAAATGATATCAATATATTCCGAAACATTTGTGCATATTCTTTGACGCATTTTAAGACATTTTTATTCTCAGAACATTTTTTTCGTTATAGTTTTTATGAAAAAATGCGTTAACTTTCAAAAAGAAATTTTCACTGCCGTCGCTATTTTGTCATCGCGATGTTATTTAGTAATATTTAAGAAATATATCTTAATACTACAACTATTTAATTCATCTTTAGTGATGGGATTTTCGGAAGGAATATACTCTTTCGATGAGCAAAAAATCATTGATATAAAAGTATATCAGATTTTGTGTGCTTTTTTCACATCTTAATCGCTATATTTATTTTTCTAATTTTTATAACAATGTTGATCTTTGATTCTCATACAAACACTTGATTGAAATTGAAGCGAAAAAAGTGATCTTCTGGGTGTTAAGGAGTTAAGCAATTTACGAAAGTTAATTGCAATTTATTAATTATCGGTTATTAATACATAACCTAACATAATTTATTAAGAACACGGCAATTAACTAACAACTAATTCTATGATCTTAATAATATACGTAATGTTTCAAAACAAAAAAAATTTCAAACCAAAAAAAAATTCAAAACTTTTGTTTGCATTACAAACTACATTTATCATATTATATATTCAATAAACTATTAATTGTTCAAATATTAATAACAAAAATATAGTATTTCTCAATTAAACATTAGTTAGCGTTACATATTTTTGTATGTTAATTTACAACCCTAAGTAATTGTAATGATATGTAATCAATAAATATTATTTTAAAAAAACCTTTATATATAAAGACAGACGCTACCTTACATTCAATTACTTTAATTTTTCTATTAATTTGCAAGTTACTTTACGAAGGAAATAATTTGATTACTAATGTTTGCAAATTTTATTTTTGTTAAAAAAAGTACATTATTCATCAGAAATTAATTACAAAAATATATTTAAAATTATTTTAATTAAATTAATATTTAACCTTTAAATGCCAAAAGTTAAATGTTAAAACTTTTAGTGTAGTGGATTCATACATGTGCTAACGTTGCTATGGCCTCTAAATTCATTATTAGCTTCTCAAAACTACTGCTCGTCATTGATAATTTATTTCTTCAGAAACATATTAGCTGAAAAAAGATGTGTCTCACAAATTTAGCAGCTACCAAATGGTTGACCTGAAAATAGTAAAATGATCTGTGGAAGGTGTATGATTTTTCTGCTGTTAATTTTAGTATTTTTATTTAAGTTAATAATTAGTGATTCAAATAACTTAGACATGCAACATATTATTACTCCTGCAAATTTAGTTACATTGATAAAGATCTTTTATTTTAATAATTACACAGTGAGAAGGAAAATGGTTAAAACATTTGATAACAAAATGTAGTTAATTTAACAATTTCTATAATAAACAAGAAGATAATATTGTTCATTTTACCATTTCTCGATATTTAAGTAGGCATCATCGTACATAACCTCAGTTACTCGGTATTTCAGTTTCATACTTCAATAGTCAATTCAAACATTACCGAACATTGAAATGAACATAATAAAATAAATTAAATGAAAATATCCTCTTTCCTTACTGAAAAGAATTATTGTATGGCCCTTTTCACAATGTTCTGAATTGCACAATTAACACTCTGCCAGCTACAGCTTTTCACATTGTTAATTTTACTATTATTATACTTTATAACTGTTTTTGGCATTTCTTCATGATTTCGTTAACCGCCTTTTTCTGTCTGCGTATATTCCTGGTTCATTTAAGTCCTTTAGGATAGTTACTGTGATTGATAAAAAAATTTTTATGACTTTTTCATTTTTAATAGTGATCCAGAAAGGAAAGGAATTAAATACAAACCACAAAAAGGCGTAGATGTTACTCGTCAAAACCAGACACGAGGACCTTCCTATTAATTTCAAAACCCCAAATTAATTTTTGCCCGTAAACATCAACGTGTAAGAATAGCCCCCGAGTTGCCTGCAATTCACTATTTTCTCCCATACATATAATGAAGTTCATGAAAGCACGTCATTGTGGGGTGAAATATTGACCGAGGATCATCATAAGTCGGGCGCGCATTTGCGGAATAGCGTGACAAATGACGACAAAGAGGTCGGGATCTCCCTCGGCGGCGGCAATTGCAATGTCAGCGACGAAACTTCAAAGTGAAAAAGGTTCCCAATGGATCTTTCGGTACGAGCTTCGAATCTAGAAGGCGATTATTTACCTCGAGCCTCGGTGATTACTTGTTGGCCTACACGCCGCTGCTAAAGGAGACGCCATCGCGAAAGCTTCCTCGTTGCTGCAGCGGACGGGCATCTTTTGTGCGGCGATTACCGCTCAAATCACCATGAAATACCCAGTGAAAAAGCGACGCATTTTGCCAAACCGAACCCAGGTAGAATTTCCTTCTCGCGTTGGAAAAAAGAAGAGATCCTTCCTCACAGCCAGGTTTTCATCGGTTTCGTGCAAAGGGGAAGACGAGGGGTGGACACGCGGGACGATTCAATCGAGGTATCTCTCATCGATGGTAAAGGTTAGAGGAATTAGGACCCCAGTGCTACTGGTAGGAAAAAGAAATCGAGTAGATTTAGATCGATAACAACTTTTATTATGATCCTAAAGTCTTATGTACATACATATGGTATTTCGAAATCGTAGTTGAACTATCGTTGCCCGTCGTAAGTAGATATTTGTTAAATCGTAACTCTTTAATATCTTTGATAGATCGCAGTGCTTATCGAGTCCGAATGCTATAGAGAAATCGAAACGGAATATATCGGATTTATTGCACGAGATCAAAATAACACGAAGATGTCGAGATTGCATCGGTATTTCTAGAAGATGCGCAAAAGACGACTAGCAAAACTAAAATGAATGAATCAAGTGGCAAGGTTAGCAAAAAGTCATTTTCGAACATGTGCAATATTGATTTTGAATCGATATTGGCTCCACGGAAATAACATTCAACTCGGGTAATATGTTGCGTCTAGAAAAGCAACGTAAATACGATTTGTCATTGATTACAAAATGTTCATTTTAAACGCCCATTTTGCGTGTATTTTATACCATATTCCAGAAAATTTTTCACGATTCGATGTAACCTTCGATTATCGCGAAAATGTTTGCTATGAATCCGTTATGTTTCATTCGAACTTCACCTTACATCAACACATTCGGCTCGGTAGAACTGATAAATTTATCAGTACTAATCGCTATAGTATGATAATCCTTTGTCATATTTACATATTTACATTGCCCGTGTAAGTTATCTTATTGCATCGTGCGTATTTCTCGTTAAATACATTCTTACAAAAATAAGCATTCGCTTGAGACTCGCCGTCTTGTCTGCAGCATGCTCTTTTCGTGCTTCGTGATATGTTCATATCACAGTCGCTTAAAGTACCGGTCGTTCCATTTAAAGCCGATATATAAGGCTACTATATCATAGGTGGTTCGTTAACCCGAAAATCCGTTCGACATTTCCTTGTTGGATGCGCTTCTGTACATGTCGCAGATTATCCGTTCGATGGGTATGCCGTTGATCGTTCTACTGAAGAAAAGTTCCTCGATGGCGTGCGCCGACACCGATCTCAGGGTGGGAAGAAGAAGTAGAAGTTTCCCATATCGTAAAACTCCGAAAGTGGTGGTTTGAAGTCTCTGGCCCAAAGATAATTGAGCACCATCCCGCAACCTTGCAACCGTCGCTGGATCCCGCAGCCTTCCACCTGTACTCGGTGACGTGGAACCGTTGCTGCTTCGGCTGCTGGGTATGGGATCATAATCCAAGCCTGCTTTGAAAAGTACGATTGCACGAATGCAGACGAACTCGTGTTGGTCCAAATTCATCGAATGAAAGCCGAAAATCGTTTCCCGAAATTTACTGACTTCAGCTCCGAGACTGATTCCCCTTAGACCAGGTGGCAGCAGTGGCGCTGGGTCCAGTGATGGGATCATTTGTACTACTGACAGCATAAACATTTCGCGCCACGATGCTTCCAGGATAGTCAGCTGATCGTCCATCGATAAATCAGCACCGGCCACGAGATCCCGAGTCCAACGAACGTTCATGAAGAGTAGCCTTGCGGCTTGCTCGCAAACGGATTCCGGGCCGTACATGATCGGATTGATTGGGATTGTCGGCATTCCTGCTGCACTTATTGGGCTCTAAAACAAAAAATTATATTTTTCGTTAGATATGGTTGTTCGTGAAATTAATATTTTCTATAGGGCGAGAAGAATCGTGAAATTTGAATAAAACGCTTGGAAAACATTCGTGATTTTCAATAGATTTCAGAAATTGTATTCAAATAGGACATCTTTTAGACAGCTAGTAAAATAATTATAAAATATTTATCATATTGTTACGAAAAGAACTTTTAGGAAATACAATTATTCTTAATTCACTTTTCCTTTGAAAATATTCTGCCTTAAAATGTATCGAATTCTGGTTTGTTTTATTATTTTCTTTTATTTAGTCGTCAACTTCTCAACTATGAAAGGGATTTGAGCATTAAAGTTTTTCATTGTGCATATAAAACATATAAATATATCATTCTGTTCATACAATTTATACATTTTTGTTCAAAAAATCATTTTCTTTAATCATAATTTACAAGCTTTATCCACATTTAGCTTTTTAGTTCTAGTTTTGGTACAGGAATTCACTTACGAATACAAGTTTATGTGCAAATATGAACATTACAAAGGGAAACTTCAAATCGTAACAAAAATGGTCTAAAGTAGGGAAAGTTCATTGGGCATTTTATGACTGAACGAGAACCTGGAGCGGTGTCTTTATGTTTTTTTTGTTTCTTTTTTGCTGACAATTATTTCGGTAAAATCGTGTCAGTTTTTTTTAATACTTCATTTTACTTCTGACGAAATACTAATAACTCTATCGAAACAACAAATATTTCGAGTTTCCGATTTTCGCTTAACATATACCGGCAGGGTTTTTGTAGAAGAAATACTAAAATTACTTGGAAAGTAGAGGTCGTTTTGCTATAATACTATCAAAATAAAAATACTTTCAAATACCAAAATGCCCTACATTACAAGTGCAAATTTTGGTATCCTTTATATCTAACTATGCGGTATATAAATAACAGGAAATTTTACTGAAGAATTAAAGAAAAATGAGACAAAAGGCAAGAAAGTGATGGCATAGTATTTCACAAGATAAATATTTGACGAATCTATTGGAAGTATGCTGTATTCCAACATGTCATTTTTCTCATTTATATCGTATTACTTAAAACAAATTTCTTAATACTTTCTACTGCACGAAAAAAATAATGAGAACATAATTCATAAGCGTTTCGGTAACTATCATATAGCTAGGTCTTGTTTGTATACATAATATACGCAATATGACGAAATTTCTATTTTATTCTTATTTTCAAACATTAAAGCACTGAAATGTAAAGTAATTTTTATCAAAAATTCGAACAGATAGTTTTCTCGCAAGTGACCGCTACGTTTTCATTTAAAATCACGAAAGTATTCCTAAGTTAAAAATTGAAATACCGCGTCCACTTAAATTTGATTTTTTTTAAATTTTCTTTCAAATTTAATACCAAATTACATGATATTTAATGAAAAATAGACACTACAAATACTACATGCCTTCGTCATTGCCATATTGCTGCAGTAGATGGGATGAGGCAAAATGTGATGGGGAGTTGGCGCAGCTACTGAAACTCTTGGTTCTACTTTAGGTAAAGCTAGATCCAATACAGTACCCGTCGGCGGAGGGACAATAGGCGGGATCATTTCGTTAGGATCTTTGTAGAAAAGTGCAATCTGCCTCCGAAGTGTCGAATTTCGTGGGCCTCGTTCATGTTGGACAGCTAGAAGAAAATAAAACCGTAAGTAAAATCAAAATTTTCTACAATCACCAGACGCATGGTCAAAATGTACTTACCATCTTTGTTCATTCCAGCCTCCAGGCATTTCGCTAGTCGACACGCTCGGCATTGATTTCGACGAGATTTGTCGACCATGCAACGGGCACTTTCCGTCTTTTCTTTGCAGACGTACTGACGATTCCGTCGGATGGAGCGCTTGAAAAATCCTGCGCAGCCGTCGCAGGCATAAATGCCGTAATGCTTCCCAGAGGAATGATCCCGACAAACTTTGCATGGCGTATCGAACAAAATGCGACCTGTAACATAAAATAGGGTTTCAAATAAATTTTACATCTTCTGAAAATTTGTTTCGCATGTAATTAAAAATTAGATAGGTTAGTCAAAATATGTAGTCTAATATTTCAAACTAAATTTCGGAATCATTTCTTTGTCAGGTATATTATTTTACTTTGATGAAACCACCGATATTGATATTGATAGTTTACAAAACACATAATTTCCTTGAGATAAATCTATTGCCTTAACCATCACATCTGAAAATGACCGTCGGCATTACGGATGCTACAATATTTATAATTTCAAAATAAATGTACAATTTTCTCTCATATTTTAGTTATTTCGGTATAATTTAGATGAATTTGATGTCACGTTATATCTTTATCGGTTCATCTTTGTAAACTATATGATAATTGTTCTTCCCTTCGAACGTCAATTATGTAGTTCAAGGAGTTTGCCATTCCGATGAAAACGGGATGACGATATGGATGTTAGATATGTCAATTGGACATTGAGACGGTGTAAGAAACTAACGCCCATTCACACGGTTTACGAAACCGTCAAATGGTCCCCCACTGTAAAAATTTCTACAATCAAACGCAGATTGGTTCGAGCGGCTCTCTAATTTTTCATCACTCCTGAATCCGGCATCGCTTTCAGAGTGAATTGTAGGCTATTGTCGGTCGTTTTTGCACGACTGCCAAATGCCCGAACCCGCCGGTTCCCACTTGATGAAGTAGCGTTGAATAACGAGGCTGAAAATCGATTGGCAGATCGCGATACGATGAAGTGTCGTGTTTCTGGCTGCTCACTTAGGTGATGAAAGCAGCAGCCACATCCGGTTTATTCAGGCACCCAGGCACGGTCTAGGGTTGCGATGAATGCCGCGTGGGCGGGGTCCGGGACAAGGAGTTCGAATCCATTATAACGCGGCCGTTCCCAGTCCTGTGTTGCGGGAGAACTCTACGGCAGGTAAGGCGCGACATCCCGTGCCAACTTTCGGACAAATTGATCCATTCATCTTTGGTTCGTTCAAGGATCTATGCTTTCCTTCGTAAACGGTGCGGCGACCCAAAATAGTGTCATTCTCTGCGCGAGATTAACGCGCGCGTACGGGACACGTTCTAACGGCGTTGCTGGATTTGGACTTTTCGATTTCATTGAGTCGCCATCCTCGGAGTTAAGAATGGGCGTTTGACGAAGTATTTGACGTTTCGCTAAAGGTTTCCGGATTTCAACCTAATGGTTAGGAAGTTAAACATATCGCGATTGAGAATGGGAAAAGTCTCCGTGAGTAAATAACGACGGTATTTCCACATTTCTATTCGTACAAAAACTTCTTTTCGGTTATGAGAATAGTGACTTCGGGCAAATAAACACATTCAGCTATGTGATTAGCATGTTATGCTTATAGTCCGCGCAAATATTTATTTTGTTCATTGCTCATCGTTCCCTATAGCGTTCTAGATTTGAGACTGCGCTACAGAACGACAGCAGTTAGGAAAGAAAAATAAAAACTATCCCGTACACTTTTAATCCCCCTCTAACCTGCGACCTGTTGAATCGAAAAAGCTAACATGGACATTCGCGCCTATGTGCAAGCGAGTACGAGGAACTACGCGATTGAAACCGACGAAAAGCCTATTGAAAACGTCGAACAACGCATTTACTGGCAATTTCGAAGGCAGCGAAAGAGAAAGTTCGCTAGGAAAGTTTCGCAAAAGTGCACTCGCGATCAGAGTTAAGTTGGGCATGTGTCGTGCCGAACGAGACGTTGGGGTGCGTGTACCGCAAGAAACTACCCCTGCGCCCGCGATGCGGGAAAACGTCCTAAGTATTATATTTTTCCACGCGACTGCAACTGGTTGCGGTGAAAGTTCCGTGCGCTTATCCATCGAGATCACGCGAAGCGAAATCAAAATTGCACGTCATACGACGAGGCGTGCCGGGGAAATAAAGTTGCCGGTCACTACGCTTGCATTTTTCATAGCGTCTGCTGAAGAATAATCGAAAGAGCAGATTGGCGGTGCCCGAAGTACCGAGGGTCCTTTTAAAAATGCATGTTTCCCGTTTTTTATTTTGGTCCCCCGTCCTAACTTTTGTGGCTTCGACCGCCCGCCGGGAAAACGCCTCGAAGGCAATTATATCGTCGACGCGCATGCGAAAGGGATGAAATTATAGAGTCCGAGACGAGTGCGCGTAAAGGCAGGCAAATGCTCAGCGACTTGCGCGTGGTTGCGACATGGACGTGTGGCCCGTGTACTCTTCGCCACACCGGATGTAATTCATTTCCACGAGCCCTCAAGTGGATTATCGCGAACGACCCTCGCTGGGGGGCGACATGTCGCTTGCTCGCTTGAACGCTTAGGAATGTACAATTCCGGAAGGTGTCGTTTATATTTCTCGTAATATTTAATGATTTTTTAACCCCTTTTGGCCAAAAATGAGAGAAGCAGATACGTCAACATCAGCTCAGTTTCTGAGACCTCAAAATAGTCGGAAACGTATTTTCCCAAAATTAAAAAAATTCTTTGTACTGTAGAAACTGCGCCGATGTTGACGTACCTGCTTCTCTCATTTTGGAAAAATAAGGGTTAAAACACCTTAAACATCGTAATGCGACTATCAACAGTACACAGAAAAACCTACGCTTCGTCAATGTTTATGGAAATAATATTTTGTAGCAATATTTGACGCTTACTTAGCTTTGAAGCGGCAAATTGCAAAAAAATCCACTAGTCGAAAGCACAGGGAGTAAAAAAATGGTTAAGGGTCGCCGTTATCAGGGGGTAAATAACATTAACGCTGTTGGTCCTCTTTTATCTTGAAAGGAACCGCACTAAGCTCCTGGGGCAAAACATCTTTTTATGATAAAGTGTTTCGAAGATCGTGTCCTCTCGACCGGTGGGTGCAAGGGTTAAAAGTGTCGTTAATACGGTGTAATAAAAAGAAGCGTATCAATATGTACACTTCTCTCCGGAGAGTCTTCCTCGCCGAGAGGGTGGGTCTCTGCAGAGACCGAGACGCAAAGTGAAAGTCAATAAAGCTTAAGAAGCAACCATTGTCCAATGAGGTGACCGTGAGGATGAAACTGAGAAAATCCTTCAAATTTTCCAGGAGACACGCACGTTTAATGCTACCTGATCTGTAATATACTTGTTGTAATATTTGACGTAATAGTCAAAGATTATATAATACTCCGACTTCTTTTCAGTACGGATTATTATGTAATCAGTTTAAAATTAATTATGATTGTTTGCAAATTTTTCCAACAAATAATAAAACAGAATAATGATAAAATGGATGATAGATGACAGGAAAACCACATAAAATGGAGTGTACTCTTAAATGCGGTGAATAGATATTAAAAGTTCATGTATGGATTGTACTATTTACAATAATTGTTGTAAATGAAAAAATACTTTTATAATATTTTGAACAATCGAGATATTAAGCCGTTATTAGAATATAGTTATATATTATTAAATCATATTTGAAATTTTAATACCAAATTTTGTATTATTTTGATGAACCTCAGACAATTTTCGGAAACACTGAACTCCACGTGTTTGATAAAGTATAGTTTAATGACGATAGGGGGTTTAGGGGTTCTTTTGTTCTCACGATTTTCGATAGGTCGAACCTGATTTGAAAACTCATCGTTGTAATGACGCTAATCACGAATGTCATTTTGCGTACTATCAAGTGAGTGGCATCCCCTAACTAAACTACGCTTCGTCGCGCATGGGAATTTTGCGACATATGTTCGTATAAAATTGAGGCTAATTAAAATCGGACATGAGAGTTTAAAGGTGTGCGATTTTAGTAATCGATAATTACTTCTCATTGTTCTATTACGAGACAATTAAATTTGGGTCATTGTGTTCAAATTCTTTTTTGTTTAACAGTTCATCACATGCCATTGTAGTCACAAAATTTTATAATTTATTAATTTCGAAACAACTTCCCTGTCATAATATAGTTCCTCATTAAGAAACTACTATTCTAAAATTTAGAGTTTCAAGAATTTCTTATAAAATAGGAAATTTCAGAATTCAATAATGAATTTTCACTTATATTACTATATTACCTTTTAATCATTTGTCTAGAAAACGTTTTTTAGCAAACTCGGAATAAAAATATATTAACTGTAATTCTTAAAACAGTTCTTAATGGAATTTATCTTCACTTCCAACCTTATATTTCCTTCCTTATATCTCGGATTGATATGTCATTTTTAGTATAAATAAAGAGAACGGAGGTTCTTGAGCACAGTGAAAACATTCGCTATTTTGTTTTCATTTCATACTTTAAACAATGAAACATTCGACATGACATAGATGATACTACAACTTGAAAAGGCGCAAAATGCAATAATTGATTTGTCTTTGTTAAAAAAGGAATTGATATTACAATGCATCACAAAGAATGTTTAATAAATATTAACATAATGTACCATGATTATTTAATTAAATTGTATTCAACTTTCAAATTTTCGATGTGCAATAAAAAAAATATAGTAACTTTGACAAAGGATAATTTTCTTTTATTATTTGTATTACCAATTCCCGTTTTATGAACAACCGCTTTACTAAATATGGATAGTGATAGGTAACTAAGGCATCTTCAGTGAATTAATTACATTATTTTTTAACACTCCGGGAGTAGAACTCAATTTTGCGCCCTGCAGTGAAATATTGGTCGCAAATTATCGAGCCCCACGCCTGTCGTATTAAAAAACATCGTATGGAACACGGGCGAAATATCGATCTGCGACGAGTGCGAAGTTGGTCGCACGAGCGAAGCGAGGAAGAATTTCGGTAATTGCGCCCTTGTTGCATAATATACTATTTTCAAAACATAAATATGCATAGTCAAAGAAGGAGTTTTGAAATTAACCAATAATTTACAGCAGTCATTGAATTAGCGATTCTATAATACTTATAACGAAATTTGATCTTTAAATATCTTCAATTATCTTGACGTTTAATTTTTTGTATCCCCATTTTTCTTCGTCGTTTGACTTAGATTTCTACGTTACTTTGATAATGATTATTCGGATCAGTCCTGATAAATAGAAATAATTAAATATTTTACTCAAAAGATTGACTTTGTTTTAAACGTTGCATAACAATTTGGATGATTAACTGCTACAGACATCGATGTATTTCTGAGAGAATATGAACAAATTCCCATGTGACCCACGCATTTATCAATTTACCAAAAAAAATAAGCAATCCCCAATTATCAGGCACCATCACGAGAAACGATCGCTCCCAGGGTGTCGTATGCGTATAGAAACTTATTGGTGGTAATTTTGGTCGCGAACTTTTCGCGGCGTATGGGAATCTCGCGACATGTGTTATGGAAGAGCAGACAGCGAATACATTTTACCGCGATGTCGGGGAGAGGTTAGGGGGTCGTCGTTTAGTGACGTCATCTGTCGGGTCTAACGTTTGACGTATACATATACATTAGCTGAAGCATGGGGGGTCGGAAGAGGCGCTCGAGCGATTCTGAGTCGAAACCCCCCAACCCTGTGGAAAGCCACGTACGCTCGCGGCTTCCCGTGCCTTCCCATAATAGCATATTGTTGTTTCAGCGGATAGACCAGCTACGAGTCCGATACGAAAGAATTAATGAAAAATAGCCCACGGCCAAAAAATGCGAAATTACCGGGAGTCGCGGGTAAAGGTAACCGACCGCTGCTTACGCTTGATATATGTTTTCGAAGTGAGACAGTAAAATTTGAGGGAGCGAGAGCCACCCTTCTGGACTGTCTGGCTTAAATAGTCCAACGTAATTGAGTCGTTACCATTGAGTCTCTCTTTACGTTTTTACGAAAATAACTTTTTAACGTATGCGTGATTCCTGTAAATCTTGGGCTAATATTTATTTTGGGATAGTCCGTAATTTTTCCTGATGATATGAAAATAGTCCCTATTGCATACTTCCGTAGCACTTTATATGCAAAATTATATTTGTAATTGTTTACTTTTTTTTTTTAAGCTATTTGAATATAATTGCGGCGTTGGAGTGCAAAACCTGCCCTGTCCGGTTTATGCAGTTTTCAGAAAAATGCGGAAGACTATTTGTCGCTAACATTGGAAAGATAGCAGATTCATAAGTGCATAACTCAATTTTAAAGGGTAAATTATTTTTTTTTGCATATACACAATCTCTAAACATTCAAAGAACTATATGTAATGTATGTTTATATGATTATCTCAGTTTTTTTTTTTTTGGACCCCGACACCTCAATTGTAAGGTAAATTATTGAATCAGCAAATTTTAAAAATTCATTGTTATCATCCCAACTGTTAACATGGTTCGGTTTTAAAACATACACATTTCCAAATATGCAGAAATCTATAACAAAGAGAAATGTTAATAAAATGGTTGTGATCAAAATTTAAATTCTCACTATTTTAAACCTAAAGTAATTTTCTTTCACAGCGGGGAAATTTCATTGAACATCTTATTATTCCCAATTAAGAATTGATATAAAAATGTAATTGTTATTAATATATATGATTTTACTAATTCTATATTGTAAGAACAATAAAACATTGTTTTAAAAACTATCGGAACGAAACAGGAAGTAGACTTCTTTACTTCGTTTAATTTAGGAAAAAAGTTTTTTCTACTTTGTTGTGCAAGCTCTGAGGTTTAAAACACTTATTTAAAATGACCATGATAACCATCGAAAATCTGAATTAATGCCCAGTTGTATATAAACGAACAATAATTTGGGCATAATATTCAATTTATCAAGTGCATCGAACCGTTGACAGCAGCGATTTTTGACCAAATGACGCTCCTCGTGCCACTCTCTGACAACAACCTGTACGCGAAGCACGCTGATTCGTAGTAAATTCCTCATTATTTCAACCATCTGTCGCCACTTTCTCATGGCAGAACGAAGCATTACTGAGGGGGCGAATCATTTAAACGTAATACCTACAAGCAGAGCCTATCGATTTAGTTTAAATGCCACATGCTCTTTCTTTCACACGAGACAAAATTGGCATTCTAGCGTCAATCGTTTGGGGAAATCTGCAATGAGCTTTTGCGGAAAATAAAAGCGATCAATAGAAGGAAGTCATATCAATCACATGTTTTTCTAATTTCCTTATATCAAACCGCATTGTTCAAAGTTTTGTCATTTATTAAGACATGCATGTTTTAGAAAGCGAATTTTAGTAATAATTTTTAAAAAATGCAAAAGTATCAAAATATTTTACAGAGAGAATCAAATATTGGGGGTAAATACTTCATACGTATTCAGAATATGTGAAATAAGCAGAAATAAGTACGTATTCACAATATGTACTCTCAGCATTATGCAAAAATTTTTCGCACAATGACGTTTCGCAATGAAAGTAGTATTACAATGTTACAGTTTCAGTACTGAAGCCCCTTAGAATTCACTTCAAGCCCGACAATATTTTCTAGACCAGGTGTTGCGAATATTCAGCCACTTACTACCACAATGCGGGCTTTTGATAGAATCGTGAATTTAGCGACTACAATTTCAGTTTGTTTACTGGCGTTGTACAGTTTTATTCAATACAATTAACAAAATAAATGTTATAAATGTTATATAATATCAAAAGTTTATAAATTAATAAAAATAGAAAGTTATACCGATTTAGATTAAAGATCTCTTTAGCAATGTTTCAGGTTATTTTTGTTTAATAAATTGGTTATTACACAATTAAAAGTGTTTTAAATTAAAACCAGCTTTGATTCTGAATTGTCATGATGTTTTCATTCTACCAACAAAAGTTCCGTTTGTCAATCTACGCTTGTAATGGACTTTCAATATTTACTCTTTATTTGCTGTTCATCGAGTAAATTCAACAGGCAAAGATCAGTTTAAATCAAGATAACAGATTTCAATTGATCTATCGATTTGTCGATTGATATCTCGTTTCAACATGTAAAGATAGTTAAGAGGTCCCTTAATTTAAAGTATATTAAGATCGTACAGATATGTTCGTGAGGTGCTAGAAGAATCAATGTATTGTAAACAAATCATTGAATCTTGCCCTCTTTTAACTTTTAATCAGGTATAAAGTACCAAATTTAGTAAATAAATATTATCACCAGCTTAGTATTTCAAATATTGGATTATATATTTTTAGTACATTTTACAATAAATCTTTAAAACTAGTAATGTTTAGTACACTGAACAAATACTTTCATGTCAACAGATTTGGTTTAGTTGTTAAATAAGCAGAATTTAATACAATTATGGGAGTACACAAATATTGTCAATATACAATATCCGACTCTTAAATTTAATTAATTATTTGGAATATAGCAATCTGATATTTATTAGTTTATGTGCAGCCCATGTTTGATTACAGATGTTACAGTAAAAGATAGTTATTATTTATTAGACAAAGGTCAGTACTATACCGGATTTTACATTTTAGTTACTCGACACCATAAACTGACCCTAAGCTCAACAATTTTACAAAATTACCAATAATTTATGGCTTCTCTAATTTTGTATATTTATTGTTATTTAATATTTTATATCCGAAAATAACCACATTTTTTTTACGACATTGGATCTAAAACTTTTGTGGCTTTAACTTCAGTTAAATCTGTTCACGAGTCATATTAGTGGATTTTGGTTGCGGTTTCGGGCCTAATGATTGCCATAGATGGTTACATTTCAGTAGAGGCATATAGTTTGCGCACGTTAACTGGTAGGACCTAGAAACCAATGTTCAATAATATTTTCCGGCTAACAACCACGAATTAAAGCAGGTACACATTTATGAGATCGTTGTCCGCCACAAAACCGGAACAAAGGTAAAGAATGAAAATCCACGATCCTTTACACTTTGCGGCGTAGACGATCGCTCCGGGTGGTTGGCGTCTTGCTTCCGGGCGATTTTTTTTATGCACGACTCTTTTTATATTCATTCATAAACGGCTTTTCGTGCTTGTCATGTCATATTTAGGAAACTGTCTACGATAATGACAAAATCGAATACTGATTCGCGGTTCGGTGAATTTTGAAATTGCAAACTTTGACCGGTAATCTCGAGCATCCGACACAGTTACTTTTTACTCAGGGGGTGAAAATGTACCAGGTACGATTTTTAAACATTATTATTTAAATAAATATTAAACATTTTTTAAAGAGGACAGATTTACAACTTTTTCCACGCATTTAGAATTTTGTTAAATAATGTTGAGCTAACATTATTCACTATACGTATGTATATACTATAACGTATCATATTAGTGCCCTACATTTCGAATATATATCAATATTTTCAAAAAATGTGTTTATTGGTAGGGTTGGGAAAATGGCATTTTCTGTCTGTAAAAATATTTTTGTGTAGTCTTTTGAAATATTTGCCTTTACTATACACAGTTAAATCCTTTTAATATCGTTAATTCAAATGCTTGCCACTAAATTAGATACATTTTTGCTAGTAACGTAATTTATTCTTGCCTGGAAATGTATTCATTTTTAATCAAACAGTAATAATAGATGAATAGTATTATTACTGTTAAAAAGTGATTGTGACCACTAGAAGCAAACTGACACATTTTTAGAGAGATGTCTGTGTGTGTGTGTGTGTGTGTGTGTGTGTGTGTGGGTGTGCGTGTGCGTGTGCGTGTGCGTGTGGGTGTGCATTTAAAAGTAACAGTTACATTTAAAAGTAATAGTTAGAATTTTGAAACTATTTTTTTAACACCTATAAAATATATTCACATATTTCTTGAAATTGGCTATTTTTATAATTCAATGAAATTCTATTTTATAACGATAAAAATATCTATTTATTATTGTATTAATATTACTCTGAATTGCTTCCAAATATATGGCAGGTTACGATATAATTCATTTCATTTTAAAAACTAAATTCAATGTACAACTTACCTTAACATACAATTCTTTTAATACATAGTAATTGTCATACACACACAAATAAATGTAGACAAACTTAAATGCAAGAAATACAAAAGAATTTAAAAAAAAGTGGTCTAATATGCATTTACATAAAATGTTTGTTTCTCTCTAAATCTGAATCAGCGAAATCAGCAAAAACCGCTGCGAATCAGCGTATATAGTATATACACTGCAAATCAGTGATAAGTATACCGCTGATTTGATTAGCGGTATATTTATCGCTGATTCGCAGCGGTTTTCGCTGATTCAGTTTTAGAGGGTTGGTAATTAACGTATTTGATTGTAATAAGTTAAAAAATACCGACCAAAAATACATTTTTCTGCAGATATGCAAATGTAAATGCCCCATGAATAATTCGATTTTATAACGTAATAAATTAGAGATAAATGTACTAAACAATTATATTTTAGTATTATTTCTCTCTTGACCCTAATATTAGTTCTTACATTCTTAGCCGACTGCATTTCACTTAAACAACCCATTTTTTCATAAAGTCAAAACGGCGTGGACCTCGTGTATCCGACCACCCGTGTTTTATGGTCTACTTTACGTTATAAAGTTAACAGCACGCGCAGCCTCGAAGCGATTCCGGAAACGTAATGCCAAAGAAAAAGTAACCTTCTAAAAGGGACCGACACATCCGATCGACGTTGAAGACCATTATGTCACTATCGGTGTTAAGCAGATTGAGACGATTTCCCAAAACAAAAAATCCCGTATCTCGAAAGCGATTTTGTTTACATAAAGACTTACTTTGTGTTTTACCACTTTAGCGGCGCCGGTATAGGTCCAATAAATCAGGGTCCTGTTTTGAAAGTTTCTAGGGTTTTGAACGATGTTATAGAGCAAGATCTGATGAATTCATTTCTGCCGCCGACATGACAAAGGGGAAATGCACGACGGAGTTGATGGACCTGATTTTTTTCAAGTGATTTCAGTTTAATGACTTTTGTTTGTTTCAAAAATAATAAATTCGCAATTGTGGCTAAGTTTGCTTCATTACACTTGAAGAATATTTTAGTTTTCTGAGGTTCAATAAAATTATTTAGAGCTCAGTTATGACGCAACATAAGTTTGAACATTTTTATATGATACAGTAGGATTGAAATTAAAAAAATAGACAAAAATGGTTACAAGATTTATAGATTGAAAAAAACACCTTAACCATATTATTCGGTACATCTGTATCAAACTAAAATATTTGACATTACGTAGAGAGTAATGGCTATTTGTCGATTTCTAACTCGATAATGACACTCAAAATGATACGATTTGGCACGTTCGTATGAAAGACGTTGATGACAACCTTTTCACATTTAATAGTCCATCAAATATTGAGTTTTTCAGTCACAATTTTCACAATTAATGACATTTTCCAGGATCATACACACAACACTAAAATTTGTTATTTTTCTCTTCAATTTCAACAAAAAATCTCAATATTTCACAACGGGTTTTTGATGTGCAAATGTGCTAAGTATCATTTTCAAACTGAAACCTTTTAAACCGTGATATTCGAAAAAAATACTCACTCGACGAACCTTGCGACTTAGGTAACGCAACCGTGAAATGTCCAAGTCGGCTTGGATTCTGCTCCGTTCGTTTCTTGATCATGGTAAGTAAAAACTCCTTCGCGATAGTCACCAAATCACACACCAAAACCATAAACTTTGACACATTCAGCTTTCGATTTTTGGAGTCGCAATGGAAATACGTTTCTCCGAGCACTTTTGGACGCTGACTCTTCAATGAATTCTGACTGACAGTTATCCTCGTTCGGGACTTTTTGATGCTTCCCTCCTCGTCGCATTCGAGGGAGGCATCAGTCAGGATTGGTTGGTGATTTTCCCTACCCTCGAAAAAGGGCGGTCTCGTCCGAAAGCGTTGTGGGTACAACCTCTTGGTTGGTGGCGGGGTTGAAGCGACAACCCTCCAGAAACTCGGTGGTGCTATCCTAGCTCCATTCATCGCTCGGGCAGGCAAAAACGAAAACTTCCCCCCGTCACTGACGATGCTCCATTATGTGCATTATATTAAGCAAGTCCTGTACTACTGACACAAGTTCTACCCCGTTCCTTATGTTACCACTGACGTTAATGCGATTTCAAGCCGCGCGATAGTCCCTATCCATGCAGAGACTAGGCGAATTTGCCTAATGAATTGCCTCCGATGTGACGGAGATAAAATCGACATGTCGGGCGATGAAATGAAACTCGTTTGACGCTTTAACGTTTAGAGAAGACAATTGTTAATCACAGTCATCGGAGTTACGGTTCATTCGAACGCTAAGCTGCTAAATTGTTCTTTTATCAGGAAAGTTAAGAGCGACAATTACAATAGATTGTTTGACTCAATCGAAAGTGCATATCTTTAATATATTCATAAATTTTAAATACTGTAATCTTTAAATGTTCTTGTGTCCCAACCGCACAACTCTTTCATAAAGAATGAACAATTCACTCTTCATCGCATTGTTGCCACGTTTCTTTTCGACAAATTTAAGGGTTAGAGTAATCTTACAAAGTACCATTTTGAAAATGGCCAATATTTTTCCAATCTCTTAATTTTCAATGGATTCGTGATTTTTTAATTCTTTATTATACATGTTATTATGCACAAGTATGTTGGTACTTAAAAATAATATACAGTCATATTTACTTTGTGTTCTACATTTATGTTCCAGATTATACTAAGATACTTTTCACAAAGATCTTTCATAATGCAGACAATAATTTAGGGATAATAGTATAAGTAGCATTAATATACATTTTAGTGTTAATACCATTATCCTTAAATTATTCAGGTATGCTTACGGCTGTGTTAAAAATACTTAATTTACATATTTCTTAATTTGTTAATTTCCTAATCACTACTGCAAAACAAAATTTATGAACTATGAGTGATGGTCAGCTGAGCAGAAAAGTCAAAAATATTTGCGGTGACTAAAAAAAGTTGTTAGCTTTATTCAATTTCAGGGTTACATTTCATTCACTTTAGAATAGCACGTTTATTTTCCCACCCTAATTTACAAGTTTCTTTAGCTCCGCCCATTCACGAGTGCGCAGAACATTAGTCTCGCCTATTTCTATCCCTACGCATTAAACCCGTCAGCAAACAAGAGACCATCGAGATGATGCGTTAGATGATCGAAAAGTGAAGAATGTTTTGTTATATTTAACAGTTGTTTTTTGCATAATATTTCCCTGCAATTAATTCGGATTTGAAAATTTAGAGGTGATTGATCTGTTTTTTAGTGCTCCATACCGTACCGGACAGAAAGTTTGTGAGAAATTTGAATTTTCAAAATCCACATAACAAATAAAATGTCATATTTCCCCATTCTAAAGCGATATACAAAGAAAACTTAATAAACAAAATATTGACAAAAATGTTTTGAAATAAATGATAGTATGAAAATAGAATTTAAGATTCTCACAGTTTCATGGAAATGTTACAAGACTTGTATCAAATAGCACTTAGCAGTGTGAAAATTTTCATGTACTCTGATTAATCTTTTTACAAAAAGATAGAAAATTTCTACTTTTATGAGTACATTATTGAAATCTGAAATCTGAGAGTATGGTAAATTTTATAATAAAACTTTGGTTAGCGTAAGACATCCTTTAAGAAACAGAAATTCAACTTTCAAGCGGTGAATTTTACTTTACTTTATACATATCCAGTTTCTTGGTTTACATATTGTGTTTCAATGTTGACATATATTTTTAAAAATTGTTTTACCATTATCAGTTTCATTTTTTATTAACAAAATATTCAAAACCTTTAAAAGCATTTCTCAAAAATAATGCTACTATTTTCTTATATGGTTATTTTTTAAGTTCAGTTATACTCATTGAGTTAAAATTTGAAGAAAAGTATACAATCAGAACAGTTAATTTTTTTTTACATATATAAGTAACAATATATTTTAGACTGAAAAAGAAATGTTATTTTCAAGTATTATTCAATATTTATTTCAATAGTCGCGATTAAAATATTTACTTGCCTTAAGAAAATGTGTTTTAATTTAAAAAAAAATGTTTATTTTTTGCTAATTTTTTTGCTTAGTCAAACTGACTTACTTTCAGATAATATTCCCTTATATCAAGTAAATTTTTATGTTAAAAGTTTTCGAATCTCTATTGGAGTTTTGAAGAATTTTAATAATCCCAAAGTTATAAAAAATATTGACGAGTTACGAATATGAATTGTCACATATTATCACATCCGATCATTGCATTTGATTTATTTGACATTTGAATTGGTCGGAGGACACTAAGGTATTAATTTGAATACTTCAAAACCCGGTTAAAATGTACTTTTATACTGAATGAACAGAAGCAGTTGAACGGTGTTATACCGCGTCTTGGATACAAAGTGATCCGATAAGATTTCGCTCAGACGCTGATATACAGCTTTTGACTGTTCGTAAAAAACTGATATTTTCTGACAGCTTTGAATTTGATCAAAATTGATTAATTTTTTCATCATATGAAAAATTTAGATGTCCATTTAAATAATGCTTTCAATAAGTAATCAAAAATCGGCATAGTTGAATACAATAGTTAGAACTCGGGATATAGTATGTTTGGGACAAATATTTAACCCTTTAACGCCGGGAAGTCCTGAAATTCTACTTTAACTTCTTAAGTATATAAATTGTACAAATAATTTTTTATTTTTTTCTAAACTAACATATCTAGACGTTTTAGAGGTCGCTCTTCTCGATTATCGGGTTTAGAACATTTAAAAATAAGTTTTTTCACTAGATTTTTAATGTTTTTTGTAAAAATATCGTTTTTTTACGACATTTTTCCTCAACGAATCCAAATTTTTTTAAAATTCTGCGCTTCCACCGGTTTCTAATGCACGTAATCGGTGGACCCGATAGTTTTACTAAAGAATTGTTTTTGAAAACAATTTTTTTAACAGCTTGGCGCATCCAAAATGGCGGCCGCAATGACAATTTTTTTTTTTAATGTGACAAATTTTTATCTCGGAAACTATAGACTTCCGAGAAATTTTTCTCAGAACAAAAATGTCTTAGAATTGGCCAAAGAATACCACCAAATTTTGTTAGAATGTTTTGATGCAATTTTTGGTTTTTAAAAATTTTAAAAATTTGAAAAAATTTGAGAGTATTCTTTAACTAATTCTAAGTCAAATATGTTCTATAAAGTTTTCTCTAAAGCTTTAAAAATTTGGATTCATTGAGGAAAAATGTCGTAAAAAAACGATATTTTTACAAAAAACATTAAAAATCTAGTGAAAAGACTTATTTTTAAATGTTCTAAACCCGATAATCGAGAAGAGCGACCTCTAAAACGTCTAGATACGTTAGTTTTGAAAAAAAAAATTCTTTGTACAATTTAAATACTTAAGAAGTTGAAGTAAAATTTCAGGACTTCTCGGCGTTAAAGGGTTAATAACGTTTCCAATCGCTTAATTTCCACTGACAGTGCCATTTTTGAAGGGAGAAAGTATTACTCTTCTTTAAAAAAATTTAAATCTGCAAAAATAATTTGTTAAACAATTTTTATTAATGAATAATATTTTTTTCTTTTTGCCAGTTAAGATTTTTTTTAAATAAATGGATTTTAACGATTGACGGCCTATTTTTTCGAGAAAAAGATACTCTACAACTTCATCACGCGATTTTTGCAAATTTCTGAATCTAATGTCACACTTCTCTATTTCTTAAAAATAAAAATTATTACTTTTCACACTTTTTGAATAATTTTCATGATCGGGTAAAAAATTGGGAAAAAATGGGCTGGGTAAAGTTGTAGACAGTCTTTTGTTTGAAAAAATAAGCCGCTCTCTAAATCTGAATTAGTGAAAAGTGGGTTACTATTATATTACATATAAATATTAGTATTTTTCTGAAAAATTTGTACTAATTGATCGAGTAACATAATTTGATAACTCATTCCATTAGTTAAACTTGACTAACAATTAGCACATTTTTTTACTAGTTTCAAATAAAACCGACTTCTTACTAATTCAAATTTAGAGAGCTTCATTCTTTGAAAAAAAAACTATTAATTTTTAAAAAATTGTTATCTGGCGATAAGAAGAAAGTTTGAGTAAATAACAAAAGTTGTTTAACGAATTAGTTTGGCAGATCTTAAATTTTTAACAAGCACAATAATACTCTCTTTTAACGTTATTAAATGTTTTTCCCAAACATACTATATCCCGGAGTGTGACTACCTTAATTGTAATCGAACGAAAATATTCTTCAGTCTGATCGTCAGTCAATAAAATAATAAAAAAGTTGTATCATGAAGAATGATAAATCTATTAATCACGTATTCCGTATATAACGTTACGGTTCTATATCGAAGCAGATGGATATCATTAACTTTCTTACATAGAGACGGATGCACAAAATCATTAGATTATAATTCGAACGTCTCGCATCTGATACATCTTGGTGGAATTGAATTATCCGATACTATTTTCGATAAAAAGATAGAAGTTATTACACATTTTTTACGGACAATGCAATCAAACAAAATAGGACAAAATAAAGGTAAAAATATTATTATTTTAATAAAATTAAAATAAAAAGTACTGCTCTGGTGATAAGTACATCAAATGATTAATATGGATTAATCATTAGTAATAAATTTTTACAGAACAGTAGTCACATATAGCGCTGCGACCCGTTTTCGAGGAATTATTCGACTTTTAATACGGTTAATCTGGTAACTTTGGGACATCAAAAATCTTCGAAATGCGTGAAAGAAGTTTCCAAAAAAGCAGCTGTAACCCCCTGAAAAATATAGCCCTTTTAAACAATTGTTTCACGTATTTCGTAAGTTTTCGAAATCATTATTTGTTCCAAAGTTACTAAGTTCAACATTTTCATAGTTAAATAATTCCTCTCAAAGTGATCGCAGTACCATCTCTGACGTCTCGATAAGACCTTTCAAATGAGCCTACACTACAGCCATGTTGCCTTTTAAAATTTTCGATCCCTCTCGTGCCGCACGTGCCCCGAGATGGGGGGTCGCAACCCGCCCCAAACAAAGATAGATTTTTTTATTATCTTACAGTATAAACACTGATAACGTTCTTAATTTTGTAGACGTTATTTTTTGTATGTAATCCTTATAATATGAAAAAAAAACATACGTACTCTTTGTTTATTTGTATAACACTCATTCAGTAAATAGTACGAGATTGCTGTTTATATCTATTTAATTAGTTTCATTGCTGATCTTTTGTACTCACGATTTGAATCAAGAAAAATTTCTTCTATTCAAAAGTACCCAACTATATGTCAAATGCTTGATTTCGCTCTTCCGCTCCCCATCGCAACGAAAAGTATCTTGCTTCTTACTTAGTAAGGGTGCATTTAATTTCTGCTAGTGACACCCTTTAAAGGGTCCAGGAAATGAATGAATGCAAGGTGATCTTTATTCAACACATCTTTTGCTTTGACGAAAGCTAGTTGACTGTCGACGTATATTATGCAGTATACTAATTATTTTATTACATATTGTATTTTTTAAATAAATTGTTTCTAAATTGATCACAGTTATACATAAACTATTCGTTGGAGAACTAATATTAATTTTAATTCATTTTTGTAACAAAAATATTGTAGAATGTTCATGATACTGTGCAGTAGTAAAAACGACTATCTATTATTATATATATTTAGCTATCTAACTTATATACTTACAATAACAAATAATCATTTCAACAGTTATAAAAATGGATCAATATAATAATACTGCTTTGACTATACCTATAGGTATATATAGATATTAATTAATAATATAACGGCACGCTATCCCTACTTTTATAAGACAGTATCCTACAATACATAATAATTATGTTAGTCGGTTTTTACAAAAAATGCTTGAACTATTCTCGAAAAATTTCAGCAGAGTTGCCTTCAACAATTATTACATAATACGGAAATAAAATTTATTTCTATTAATTTTGGGCATAAGGATATTTTCAATACATACTTAATTTTGACCCGACTGAAACAATATTTTCATAAAATACGCATTAGCAATATCATAAATCAATTAAGATCAATTCTTTATTAAACAAATTATTATTCACAATAAAACATGGGATGTTTTTTAAATTCACTGAACTCAGAATTAATGACAAGAAATAATGGGTATTATATTTACTATGTCTGAAGACAATCACATCCTTTCAGAGACTAATTATTACTGGTAAATATTTCCAAATTATCAGCCTTTAAAATGCTATAAAATATGCGCTGGAGAACATTTTAGTGTTACATTCCGGGTCTCTGGTGAGTGCCCTAAGCGTGGCCGTGGGGTCACCTACCCCAAAAGCACGCACGTAACTTACCTTTTGGTTTTACGTTTTAACCTAGAAGTATGAACTCACAGAAAAACGTTCAAATTTTAGCAATATGTCTCGATAGGAGAAATACTATGTTAAAGGTGTACGCAATCATATTTTTTTGTAATAAATAAATGAGAACACATGTGATTTACGTACTCTCTGGCATGATGTGCCTAATAGTATGCAACCCTTTCTAAAAGAATAGATAGACTGACAAAAAGAAATAATAAATACGAATGCATGAATTCACGAATACTTAATTTTTATATTACAATTTTTCTTACATTACTAATTTAAATATATTAAATGCATTATTTCTTTATTTCGTAAAAATTGCCACATTCTTATGCTAATTCTTTTTTATTTCTTCAAAATGTATATTCAGGAAGTTTGCTGTCAATAATCTTTTATGTGCACTCATTTATCTAAGAAATAAAAAGAAAACGATAAAATTTGTTGGTTCGGATTACCCATAAATTCATCGATTATTTATTGATAAAATGAGAGGTCAAATAGGGTTATGATTTTCAAAAGTATGATACGTACTCTTGAGCACTTTTTTGTTCTTAGGCAATAGGACGAATCATTAAATAATAATTATGTTTACTATGTGAAAATATTCACGAATCGCTTATTTTCATTAGATGAAAAATTACAGCAGCTCGCTCCCCACAATTACCAATAAAGAAATTAACTAAGATAAAATTCTTACAAACCCTATAATTATAAACTGCGACAGAAATTAATTCGAAATATTTACTAACTTATTTGATATCTTGTATACCTACTCTTAGGTTACCTTTAAAACGGTTTTTAGGGTTATGTCGTTATTACTGTATTGAAATTAAATGACGTAAATTATATATATAACCTTACATGGATAAAGGATATTTTTTCTTGAAAAAATGTATAATTATTACAAAGGAACTTGTAAAAATTATTTGAATATGCTATTTTTGAATGTGCTGAATTATGATGTCATCGTATTTCACGGTGAGCTTCGATTGAATTTGACCCAACAGTTCTTGCACTTCGCGGTTTTTTGTAGGCGTGTTTTCAAATTTGTCTCGCGATTATTTTAAGCCATAAATGAAAATAATCGATAGAGGGAAACTCGAAATATCTTGATTTTTCGCATTTTTTTCGAGGTTATCGTGAATATTTTCATAAAAATAACGTTTAGATCTAGTTATTTTACATAAACATTTAGACTCTGACTCTAGAAAGATAATTCCGAAATGGTTTGATTACTTTTATATGTTAAGACTCAAAATATTTACAAAAATACGCAAAAAAACGTGGTTTTTATTTGTTTTCTGTAAAATGGGTTGTGCATAGCCCTTAAAACCTCCAAGTAATTAATTTCATCTCGAGCAAGTAACTTTTCGTATTTTGGTTCGGCCATTTTGAATCCGCCATTTTGAACTTTTAAATTCTAATATCATGATCGTAATCTGCAACCCCGAAAACCCCCGAGTACTTAGTTTCATTTCGATGAAGTAACTTTCTGTATTTTTGTTCGGCCATTTTGAATCAGCCATTTTGAATTTTCAAAATCTAACATTACATTCGTAATCAGCGACCCCAAAACCCCCCGAGTACTTAGTTTCATTTCGATCAAATAACTCTTTATATTTGTGGTCGGCCATTTTGAATTCGCCATTTTGAATTTTCAAAATCTACCATTAGATTCGTAATCAGCGACCCCAAAAACCCCCAAGTAACAGATTCCGGTTGATTTCCGCAACAAGAAAGGTGTATTCTTCTAAGAATTGCAGTATGCGATGAACGTCGAATAAGCATACGTAAAACCTGTATACTTTAAACCTTTCTAACTTTGGAAATACAATAGATAGGAAGATTTTTTTTTTAAATTGTGCGGAAATTCGTCTACTCGAACTCGTTTTCTCAGATTTTTCCATCGACGTTTGTAGAACAATATAATCAACATTATGTGAAAGTTTAAACAAATTGTACTGAATATTTTCTTTAAAACGCATGTTCTAAAGGCTCTATCTTTGGAACCAAACGAGATAATGCAATGTTTTTTTTTAGTTTTACAGATAATTCTGTATACTTTAATTTATTCTGAAGGTATTTTGTCGCAGAATGCCTATGACAAATTATATTTACAGAAAACAAATAAAAACCACGTTTTTTTGCGTATTTTTGTAAATATTTTGAGTCTTAAAATATAAAAGTAATCAAACCATTTCGGAATTATCTTTCTAGAGTCAGAGTCTAAATGTTTATGTAAAAAAACTAGATCTAAACGTTATTTTTATGAAAATATTCACGATAACCTCGAAAAAAATGCGAAAAATCAAGATATTTCGAGTTTCCCTCTATCGATTATTTTCATTTACGGCTTAAAAAAATCGCGAGACAAATTTGAAAACACGCCTACAAAAACTCGCGAGGTGCAAGAACTTTTGGGTCAAATTCAATCGAAGCTCACCGTGATTTAGTTTAAACGACGTAAGTACAATTAATGTTTTATTGATATTATTGATATTGATAACTTAAATTAGATAATTAAATATGTATAGATTGGCTTTTTGTAAATGATGATTTCCGGGAATTTAGTATACGCTTTAAATATTTTAAGAACTTGTTAAAAACACTTATCGTTTTTAAATAATCATGGATAGTAATAAGGTGCCTTTTTATTTTGTTGTTATAAATTATAAGCAGAGTTTAATTGCGATCGAAATACGGCGTCACAAATTTTGTTTAACCTGTGAGATGTATTGTGTTTGTAGAAGCATAAAATGTATAAAGTGGACAAACAGTTATAAATGCATTACTTTTACGTTTGGTTTTGCCAAAGCTTTCCAAAAAAATTACCAAAATATTCAAAAAGTATCACCATTGATTAGTACACATCTTTTTCAATATAAAATTGTTTTATACTCCCAAAATTACACGTCCGCGTCCTACGCAACTATTGAGAGTATTAATAGTTATTAATGAGTGAACAACACTAATAAGGAGAAATTATGTACATCCTTATGGTGATTCACACATTATAAATGAATAATTGTGGTTTATATAGCAAAACAAACGATTCGTTATGCAAATATAAGACCTGGTACTGTTATTCGATATAATCCAAGGGTTTCCATAAAGACATCTAACAAAAATTATTGGAAATTGAAGGTTTCTGAGGGATCCAATTAGTTTAATGTACATAACAAAGTAGTTTTAGTTTTCTTTCAACCTGCTTTCCAACTGACAAACAAATTTACTTCCTTATTTCTGAATGCTGTACGTATCAGAACTTATAATTTAATATAGATATCTATTTTCATAAAAAATTTTGCCTTTAACTGGAATTAAATTAGGTAAGAACCCTGCTGAAAATCGAAATCAGCCAAGCTAGCACTAAGACTAGCTGGAGCTAGCACTAAATCGTAACATTTAAGTGCAATTTTATTGCAATGCGCATGCCTATCTAAACAACAGGGCGATTTACTGACTAGTTCATGTCTAGTGCTAGCGTTGCTGCTTTCGATTTCTAGTTTGAAAATAGTAATTAACTTCTTATCATCAGGAGTTTAAAAGTGCTCCTCATTTAATAATCGGCTGCATAATTCAATGAATGATAAACATTTCATACCGAAGCCTCGTGGTCAACCCGAATTTCTACTATTAAATGGATACATGTCAAAAAGTATACTGGGATTTAAAGTTAGCATTCTGAAGTAAGCAATATGTTTTATATTTACAATATGTATTGAATTATTTATTTACAAGCAATGCAAGCAATGTAAGTATTACAATACCTATTACAAATCATGACGTACATTTGTCTCCATAAAACAATTATTTACTGTTTGGAAGGTACCAATTGGAAAATAAACTTTATGACAGTACATACGCTAGCATTAATCTATATTTGTCATAGTGATTAAAGTTTTGATTTTAGTCAAACATTTTATATTGCGGTTGCAATCATAGATCCGGATAAGCATATCATTCAAATGTATAAATTGAATCATTTAATTCAATTTTGATATCATTTAATTAATAGAATATAAACCAATATGAAATTAAAAACATAACAGCTTCGTGGCTCAGGCGGGACCGCACTGGATTACAAAGTCGTATGTCATGAGTTCGATCCCCGTCCGGTGAACAATTTTTTGATTTCGTTTTCAAGCAGAAGCTGGCTGTTGGTAAGACGAGCCACGTTGTTTGTTTATGTTTCGTAAATATTGTTTATCTGCATGACCGCAGCTATACTTGGTGTAGGTTTCTGAAGTTCCTACATTTCGTACACAAATGTGAACTTTGGCGCCATCTAGAAAGACGACCTGCATCTCTCGCTAATCTTACGATAAATTAGATGTGCAAAATTTGTTCAAAAGGGCGATTCCGCCCGTTAAATAATAAATAAAAAAAATAACATATTATTAGCACTTGTCAACCGTCACTTATTCCAGAGAATCATTTCCTTTGTTCGACGGTCGAAAATGACAGGTCATGATCATTATATCCAAAAAGATCTGAAGGATATTTTTGGTCTAGAAGACATTCTAGTTCTAAATACAAATCTACCTTTCGGTAGCTTAACTCACCCATTGTATTATTTTAGTCACATATATAACAATAATCAATATATTTAAATTTAAACTCCATTTCTGTACGAATTTCATGAATGTCCCCTTTTTAGATTACTACTAAATGCGTCGTATTATACGTTTTCAAACACTATATTAAACTGCGTTCTGCTTCGCTAAACATATAGAAAATGTAAGCAAAGCTAAATGGAAATGCAACAACACAATTGTATTGATCGCACAACTAAGTGTACGGTAATTACGCATTCTGAAGAGATTCTCACTAATTATTGGAAACGTCATCGAATAAAAAATAACGAAAGCCGAACCCTTAAGGTCATTATCGATCCTCCACGTGTATTCAATTAAATTTTACTGGGCCAATTGTTGCCATTTGTTTGAGAAACCCCTCACAAATGAAGATCGGAGCGTTCACTTTTAGTGTTTCATCCTAGGCACAAAGGGGGATTGCGCATCTACGGTGAACTTTCACACGGCACGGAACCGCAGGAAGTTCCGCTCAAATATAGACTTCGCTTTCTTTACGAGATCGCTTAAAACACCGCTAGAAAACAAAATTTACCTCCGCCCGAATCCTCCTGACTATATTCGGGGGAATCGGGATCGCCGTTGTGATTCGTCGGTGCGTATCTTGTATACGAATTCAGGTATAGAGAGATTCCTGCGATCATCTCGGCTCTTAGCCATGGCCTATTCATTAGGGTGAATAGAATTGAACGTGTGGAGTAGCTTCTGCAAGCACAATGGCGCCTGGCGATGTTCCATGCAGGCAGATGTGCGTATTTCTGACTCCCTGACTCCATCTTGAATTATCTGATGTTTGATCCCTCATGTGCCTCTCGCGTGCAATGTTTATATATCTAACGACTTTTCCGCACTAAATCAGAGTCCTTAAATCCTGATAAAAAATCAATCTATTAATGTGCATAATAAAACAGCTTTTAATTTTATACGTATTCCTTTTAGCCTGAAGTATAGCTGGCAATAATCACCCAAAGCAAAAAAAACCTTTGCAACAAAACTTTGGGGGTTCATATAAATTTATTGTATGTATTGGACGATTATTTAGGAAATATTTTCAGTCGTAGTGATGTGACACACTCTAAATTAATATGGGAACTTAATTCAAGGTAAGCATGTCGTGGGTACAACATACATGCAGAAGTCCACGGTGTATAAAACGAAAATTTGGAAGACCACTTGAGTACTATAAGATACTTGCAAAGGCCGGAATCTCTTTTACTTCTTCTTTTTTTCCTTTTTTTTTAAAGAAAATATGCGTTCCTAGACGATGCACCCCCAGCGCAACCGAGAGAAAACACGAATTCGATCCTGCCTTTCCTCATCCAATGTTCGACGAACCGTGGCCGGCGTATATAGCGTTTTGGCTTTGGCGCAATATGTCGAAAAGATTATCCACGTAACTATCCGAAAAATCTGCGATCTCTTTCTCGCAGGATAACAAAGCCGGTTCCTATTCACAAGCGGTTATAAAAGCAAAAGCTACGGACGGCCGTGCTCGGATATTCGAGATTTCACATTGTCCTAGCTTACTCCGTGATTTTTAAGCCATTTTTTTAAATACACTGTTGAACGTCTTGCTTTCAATGCCTCTTTTATTTTACATCTTAAACAGACGCGAGACAGATCTATTTTACTTCTGACCGAACATGAGTGCACTGCTCTAGATTTGAAACTTTAGACTTTCGATTCTATTGTTTTGAACTATTATACCTCATATTGTTGTCTGGACATACACATAATGCGCATTTAATATTTAAAAAATGGTCAATTTTGATTTGTTATCGCGAAAATATCTTTGAATTTATTCATTGTTAATTCTAGGAATGTAATTCGATTTTGTATGTACTTAAAGTCCAAATAATGAATAACAACTTACTCGTTTGTCATGGATCAGATAAATTACATTTCATTGCTTATAAAATGTCTGCTATTAGTTTTCAAAAAGAAAGAAAAATAATTTGTATTGTATTTAATAATTGAATTGAAAATTAATTATTTTATTTTGTGTTACTGGTTTGTTTAAATACATTTTCACGTTTTATCTTTGGTATGACATTTTTATGTTAATTTAATACTTCCGTATTTTATGGAAGTTAATTTAAGGTTTATTATTTTTTTATCCTCATTTTGTGTTAATTTCATTTATATACATTATTGTATTTTGTTTTATGAATATATAATTTCGTCATAAATAAAGTATTGTTATAAGATCTCGTCGTAAATGTTTTTGTTACCTAATAACCGAAAACGACGAAAATCTTATTATATACGTAGGGGACATGCGCAAAATGGGATTTTACTTTTTCGTTTTATAAGAGCAAGGCCTACGATTTTATTTAAAATTACCGAATCAATTATAGTAGAAAAGAAATACATTTTTTGTTCTGCTCTGATAGTAAAAATAGTACTTTTCGGTCCGAGGCCGTAAAATTTTACGGCCGAGAAGCGAACACTATTTTTTGAAACACTGTTCGCAAAGTAGGCACTATACGGACAGTTTTTATTTCGTAAAACGCGGAGATCGGTCCGTAAAATCACACTTTACGGACTAAAGTGACTACTTTACGGACATGTGTATCAAAAAATTCTTTTCCTCAATGGAATTGTGCAGTATTTTCGCTAAAATCCTTCCAGCAGTCATTTAAACGATACATATTATTTCTAACAAATTATTATTTAAACGCGGTATACAGTTTCCTCATCATGCCCTCGTAAAGCCCAGATTAAGCAATTATCAAGCCCTGGTCAGGGCCGGCTATCAGGATGTTTGATCCTACCCGGACCAATAAAATCGTTACGTTCTGGAGCAGGCCCTGATAGTATAGCCTGATATGGGCCTGAAATATATACAGGCAGCCTGGACAGGACCTGATCAGGACCGTATCAAAATTTCTACTCCGAAAGGTTATCATATTTTTCCATAACTGTTTTTATGAAGTATCATTCGGATTCATAACTTTATCGGTAGGTATTCTACTCTGCCCATTTTCATCTAATTTATTTTCAACGGACAATAAATTGATTTAGAATCTAATTTATTTTTAAAATTATAACCTTGTAATTTCCAAAGAATGATTTACAATATTTTC
This sequence comes from Trichopria drosophilae, assembly GCA_030407085.1. NCBI lineage: Eukaryota > Metazoa > Arthropoda > Insecta > Hymenoptera > Diapriidae > Trichopria > Trichopria drosophilae. The sequence goes on from CM059583.1 coordinate 56,378,302, forward strand.
GCATTTTTAAATTACAAGAATCAAGAATGATGAGATCTTGTGAAACATTGAAATTTGTAATTTTTATTTCGCAGTGAATACCGGAAAAAACAAGATTTTTATAACATGACAAGCATCAATCACTTCATATCAGCTTCCATATCCAAGTTTCACCTATGAAATGTATTTCGTCAAGCGTTTCAAAAAACGGCGATTCCTTCCATCACATTTTGACAAAGCCGGTTCCCTTTTCAGATTTAGTGCCGTGTGTGCAGAGCCGATGCAGTCCATATGGAAGCGAGCATGCACGTATCGAGGGATTTGCTCATTCTGCGCGAGGATAGAGATTCGAGTCGCTTTGTCAAGAAGGCAAATGCAGCTAAACGGCTGTAATGGGACCAGAGAATCAAAATACAATTGTCCGCCAATAGACAGCCCAGATCTGTCTATGGAAACGGCAACATAATACGCGACGTGGATTGTGCTTCAGCTGAGGTCTACGTTACAAAAGGGATGATGTTGTTTCAGGGCGACCATTTTACGGTGGGCCCTGTATTTTTCTTTCTTTTACAAAAGTCGCTAAATCAAAACGTTTATGGTTGAATGAGTGCATTACCAACTTTAGTGCAGCTATTGCACTTGAATCGTAACTCTGACTGCAGGTCTTGGCAATTGGCAAACACACGAATAAGCACATGACGACTTCCTAGGAAAACAAATTAACTTATTGGCCAAAAACATATGTTTATAATCGGTAGAGGCCTGCCATTTTTTCTTAATCTGTACTTCATTTTAATTCCAAAGAAAACAACGATTTAAAGGATGGGATTTTATTTCGAGCGGCGTATGATATAAATTTGAACATGTATTGTTTGCTATTTATGTCTAAAACGTTATCACGAATAGAGTAATTTTAAAGTTTTTAATCAGGAATTTAGTGTGACCTTCTTTATTTTCACATTTCACTTCCCCATCTTCGAAAAACTTTTTTCTCTCTTCCTGAATTTAGCACGCATTATCAATCGAGACTAGGGAAATCACCGAAAAAAAAAACTGAAAACAATACGAATACGACAGTTTAAAACCCGAGCAGAAATTTGTTCAGGCCCTACTCATGGTGTAACGTTTTTGGTCAGGCCCTGATCAGGGTCCTAATAAATTTCTACTCGGGAAGAAGATATGACTGTTGTAAGCATTTAAAGAAATTTCCTCAATTCCATATTTCAATTATGACTCATATTTGAAGTTCATATTTGGATTAATAAACAACCCAAATAAAGAAACCTAATACCTCTATTGTCATTTCGTAATAAGTTTCGGATCATATTTTTAGATCACAATACGTTTGAGTAAAATCCTGTCGGGTGGGTAACTTTCGCATTTTTGCAGTATACACAACCCGTACTATTCAAATATTTATTATTTATGTGTATTTGAAATAGATGTATTTCTATATATTACTTACATCATTTTTAATTTGGCCATTTTTTGTAATATATTGACATATAACGTCGTTAAAAAATGGTTAAAAACCTTTATTACAAAATTGCATAGTAACAACATTTAGTACAGTATAGAGATCACACAATAACCAAATATAAGGAAAAGATGATAGTATGACTATATCTTCATGTATGGAAATCCCAAATATATTATAAGGACAATATACAAGGACAATAATAAGAACAATAAAAAACATTTATGTATATTCATAAATAACATTTCATTCGAAAGAAAATCTATCCTAAAAATATTTACACATCATAATATAAATATGTTTTGCAGAAGTGCATTCTATTATATAATTGACAATAATAATAGTTTTCATACCATGGGTTCAAAATGTAATTTTCACACATAACGACGTATCCGTAATAAGAACAACATTATGTGTGTAAATGCTGAGAACAGATTATTCAAAATATCAATTAATTCGAAATACAAATGTAAGAAAATGAAATGTCGTCGAACATTTAATGTACAAAAAAAAAATAACAATCTATAATGCGAAGTCTAAAAGTTTTAGAATTATATCCATATCACTCATTACTGATAGATTTGATTGGCAATTTAATAACAATACTTTAATGTCAATAAAAAGATTTGTAGTTACATACACAGAGAGACCACGAAGAAATAGTAGAATCGATTTTAACATACATATGCGAGTAGTAGAATTAACAACATGTAAGGTTGTAGTTGATATCTGAGGTTATGTACACATGATTTAAATTCCGGAAAATAGTAAATGGAACAATTTTACAGTTTCATTTACTATATGGAAATAGTTAATTTAAGTACTTTTTATTTTAAAGCGTTTTACTATTATAAAACGATTTTTCTTTCTCTCTGTTAACTGATGAATCTTATATGACACTATCCACCAATATATTCCTAAGATAAAAAATTGAAAGTAATAGAATGATATAAAACATCATTCCTTCAAAATTGCCGGTGGCTATATTGCTCTTAACTTCACCGGTTACTAACTCTCCCCTTTACCATTATAATGAACACGTGGGCATTGGTACACATATGTATCTATGGCCACTTTTCGGAGCGTACAAAGTAAATGCTACGAACACGGAAGTTTCACAAGGGGAAATTAAAAAGGTAAAATATCAAAGAACCACAAATTATAATTTTGAAAGAATGATTAAAGTGTGCGCTGATGAAATGTGCGACCAATTCAAAATGTAGCACTAAAAATAATATATTTGAAGTGAAGTACAGGAAGAAAACTAGATTCAGCAAGTTAATTGAAATAATAAATTGGTAGAAATCATTGCCTTCAGTGATTTAGAAAATAATATCGTATAACTATTACCTACACTTAAATAAGAATCACTATTAATAAGTTCGAGTGATGAAAATAAATAATTCTTCAAGGAATTTAATGATATAAAACTTCTATGTTTTCACGTCCATTCCAGATGTGGCAATTGCTATTTATGTAAGAATTATTCATTTTTTAATGAGTTATAATAAAAACAATAACAAAATAATATTGTATAGCGTTTATTACATATTTCGTACATATTTATTAATATTAATAAGGAATATTTCCGTTATTTTCGTTTTTTTTTTTAAAGAAATTACCATTTTTCTTTAATCGTTTAACCTTCCTCCTTTCCTTCTATAAATATCGTAAATACTAAAGATGTAGATATTGCATTAGCTACTAAATACGATTAATCGCCACTGGAAGTTTCATCCTTCTACACTTTTATTTTTCTGTTTCTTCAAAAAAGACAGGTAGTAAGTAAATGTTTTATATTTTGCTTACCTTTGAAAAATTTCAGGGATTAGATAAAGTATGTTTTCTTTTGTTATATAATGTCTTGAGAAATATAGCTTTAATCCTGAAAGGCATGAAGCTATTCATGAAATCAGGTTGTCGGGAAATAACTGAACTTTTCTGCAGTTCAGGTATTACGTCATTTTTAGATAACTTTCAAATTTTAACGAAAATGTCTAACAATGGGGACATTAAACATTCAAACAATTCTTTGTTTCCTTTACGTAATTCAATAATAGGTGTTGCAATTTGATATGATGTTTACTATTTTCAACGACACTCTTAAGAATATAAGTTAACCGCAGATAATCCTAAAGTAGTGTTTGCAGTGACCTGTAAGCACACATTTTTTGAACCCCGTAGACTCAATCTTTCCTACTTAAAAACATTCTTTTATTTTGAATTTTTCAGTTATTTTTTTACATGTTTGGCCTTTTTAAGTCACAATTTTCTCTGAGAGAAAAAAAAACGTTTTTTGACATGTGGAGGGGTGCGAAACGTGTTTTGGCCATATGGACCACGGGTACCTTATTTTGGCACCCCAAAGTACCTATTAATCGAAAATCCGGATACAGGGGCATTTCACCTGCCTTAACCCTGGATAATTGTTTAGTTCGAGATCGTATTAATAGTGAGATTAAATATTGGGTTGCCTTTGTTCGTCTGATGAAGATAATACCTTTGTTATTGTTTTACACGTACGTACTAGCACCTCTTGGCACGTATGTAATTCGTCTAAAGCATTTAATGGATTTGCAGATTGTTATAAAAGATAATCTCTAAACTTGTCCGCTTTTCTCGAATGGACGAACAATTGCCTGGTATACTTAGAAGGCACATTAGTGCATTGAACTGGCTTGTGCTTAGTAATAGGGTCAGCGTCGTCGCGTCGTTCTCTTAATTCCAAGAACTGGGTGCAAATCCGATATTCCTACGGTGTCACCTAACATCGTTTCTAACTCGGATTTTCCTCGTCGTTGATTCGCGGATTCTTTTTTACATATGCAACGAATCTACGGGCGGTCCATACCACCGCATCCTTGGCGTAGGGACGAAAAAAGGGGGCGAAAAAATTAGCGTTTACCAATTGTAAAAATGGATCGACGAGAATAAGCAAACCCCAAATACCGTTTCATAGTGTTGCAACTTACTGAGATGCCGCAAAGACGAGGAGTGAGAGAGCGCGAGTAAATCTGAAGAATTCAGGTATGGATTGTGCGCTTCTCAAGTAGCCGCTATCTTGCCCAACATCAATGTTGCTTGTATTAGACAGTTGTGCACGTTGGTAATCCTAAGCTTTTTCGTATTCACTGTTTGTGCCTTGTTTTATAGTATTGCATTTAATGAGGTTCGAAAATACCCTCGTCGAGGTGGCGCCTTGTAAGCTGGATATTCCGTCCACCTTTTTTTCTATCGAGTAACTTCGATTGCAGTGTCTTTGTAAGGGTTGTGGAGACCTTCGGCGCAATCGGTCCTTTTGTTCCATCCTCCCAAATTGTAACATTTTTTTTAAAATATATTTTACAAAAAGTTAAGAAATTTAAGGAAGCAGCGGTTGATGTTGTAGGTACGATATATCATTTGTTATTCTGTTTTTGATCAGAGTGTACTGAGAATTTTAACATCACAACTGAATATTACAGGATCATTGCTTTTGAAAATGCATTATAATAGTTAGTTGTTATGTAAGAAACGACGTAAGTATTAAAACAGAGTAGAGCTTTAATATTGTCAAGGACGGTGTGTCAGGAATAGTACTTACATTTTTCAACTAATTAAAAATAATTTATTTATGAAGTTTTCCTTCCTTACTTCGACATGATATTTTTTAAAATATGAATTAATAATCCAATGTTATTTTTGCAATACATGCCATGTTAAAAGTCACTGTCATGTTTTAAACTCGATATTTATAGAACCTGGGTATTAAGAAAACAACATTTTCTCAGTAAAGAACCGAGTAAAGTTAACTATTCTCATAAAGATTCGGTCTTACTAGTTTCAAATAGTTGGGCCAACGAAAAATATTGTTAGGCGCATTACTATTTTATTCAGTTGCAAACTATATTTTCTGATTTGGTTTAAGGATTTCATTTGTTCCGCGTAACAATTTGGTCATTTTATCCGTTCTCTTGAGTCAACCATTTTGAATTTTCTAAATCAGGTCAGATTCGTCAGTCAGCAATCCGGACAGTCTCCAGGTACCTATCTAGATTCAATTCAGTCAAGTAACTTTTGATCAGCCATCTTTGATCCGTCATTTTGGACTTTGCACATACGAGTCCCGAAAACCTCTACATACAATATTTTACAACAATTGGATGAATATCTTTTATAATAATATATTTATTTGTTGAAAAAAATTATATTTTTCTGTATTGTTTTAATTATGACCCCAAAAGCACGGAAAATATTGATCAATTTCATGTAATTTTAGATTCTGTAACATCTTACTATGCTGGATTTACAGAAAAGTAAAGAAATCGGTGTCTTGAAAACGAGAAAAATGATACAAAATATAGGTGGGATATATTTTATCTCGCTGTGCCGCAAAGGGTCAATAAAATTTATCTCAGTAAACCCCTAATAGAAATCTATTCCGAAAAATCCGGGATAAGTTCTGCCCTGATTCTCGAGTTTAACCCTCATTTTTTTCATTTTAAAAATAATAACCCTTATTATAATTTCTTAAACATTAGGAAATCGAATCAATCTCATTGTTGATTTAACTTGTTGCTGCCAAATAAAGGCGATGTTATAAGAAAATTCATTTTCAAAAATTCATCTCCATCATGGATTCCATGAAAGAAAATGTTATTGGTTTTTGTAATCAAACTGAATGCGTATAATAGACATGACCGAAATGGTCGCTGGTGTCCTAATCGGATTTAGTTCTATAAAGGAAAGATGACGGATAAAGAGGGAGAAATCGGACATTATCCGTTATTATCAGTAATCATCTTACACCATTGTCACTTGATGATCACTCGTCATCACCATCTGACAGGCTACTGTTTAAGAAATTATTTTCTTCACACCTTTAAACAACACGTAATTACAGCTATAATCAAACATCTATGATTCTCTAAGAAATCAAGTCTAACAGAACGTTGTTGAAATAATGCAAACTGTAAAAATATTAAATATGTTACGACATAAATTCTCATATTTTTTTGAAAAAATAACAATAAATCTACACTTGCTGTGATTGATGATAAATAAATGTAATTTGATAGTTTTGTAATATCTATAATAACCACCACATTAAGTAATTTATCCAAGAAATTACTATAACAATTTCAGTTGACAAACTCTTTGAAATTAACAAAATGTTGATCCTTTTTCGATTGCACAGTTAATTTTTTCCACATTTTATATAGATATGACGATGATGTTGATTTTAACAAAAGCATTTACTTTTTAATAAAAATAAAGTTTGTAATTATTGATTATTAATCAACCTTTTTATTTTCCTATAACATAAAAAAGTCTTTTTTGAAAATATGGTTTCAATTCTACATAAATTGATATCCTAACCATTTTCGGTCTTGAACTAATAAAAGGTATCACAATGATCATGTAAACTATGCATTTAAATGAAACTAGTTTTGTTAGTAAAGGAGTGGGAGAGGTTTGAAATTAATCAACTTCGATAGAGTAAAGAGTCGTTAATAAAACAGCTTTTATTTTTAATTCTAGATCTATCCTCATTTGCCTGCACTTAAATGCGCGCACACGATTATTAAAAGTTGACAGCCCTGTACTAAAATAGATTTTCGTCTTAGCGGGCATAAAATCCGATTTTACGCCCTGATTGACGGGCCTAAAATGGCATTTTACGCCCTCGAAAATTACTTGGTTAGGGAATTCCCCACTGACAATGCAATATCGATGCAATTTTTGAAGGGCCCTTACATGCGATGACCTAACAGGTTACCTTCATTTTCAGAGGTATAAATGTAGTTTTCGAGTTCTCTAAGTTCGTTGAACAAACATGGTGATAGGGGTAGTTATAAGGATAGTTAAGTCCATATTTGACTTTCGTGGGCTTTTACTTATGATTGGTAAAGGTAAAAATACATAAAGATGTGTATCATACAAAAATAAATTTTGCAACAGTTAATTATTGACAAACAATATGTCTAACAGTTAACTCCTCACTTGCTACATAAAGTTTTGTCAAAATCTTCCCATGGTAACAATAAAAAATAAACTTCCCTACACTCGTCAAAGTAAAGGCAGTATTTGAGGGAGTATGAACAAAACTTTTCAACAAATTCGTCAAAGTTCAGATTTCCAGCTTTTCGAAGGTCTTTAGACTGAAAGGAAACTTTCGTTTCTTTCGTTTTTGTAAAGATCTTTCAACGTCGACTCCAATATCTTTCGCATCTCGCTATCTTATTTCTCCGAAGAATGAAAAGATCATTTTTTTCTGAAGTTGGAAATGGTACCTGCACTTGCGGATAAATGAAGAAGAACGGACGAGTGAAGAAGTGAGCGAGAGATCGGATCGTATCGCCAAGGGCATAGGGGGCAGTGCAGGAGTGTCACAAAGTAGAAATCCTTCCTCTCACCCCGTGCGTCGTAGCCATTGTAAGCTGAGTATCGCGCATTTAACGCCCCGTTCTCTAGTCGCGGCGGCGGCGGCTTTCCGGGATGAGTATCGGTAAAGGAACCCGGAGGCTCCGGTCTTTGTCGCGTTTTCCGATCGGCGAGTAAGATCTCGCAAAATTAGGTTGACATTTTTGTCGGGTACTCTCTTTCCTTCTCTTTATCTCGCTCCAGACGTCGTCGATGCCTCAGGGTGAGCGAAAAGCGACGCTGGAGCCAGGGGTTGAGTGGAGTCGCTGTAATCCCGTAGCTATCATGCGCTTGGCTTGACGATCACTATGGTGCACCGCTCCGTCAAGCTCAGAATTGTAAATAAGGCCCGCCAAAACTTAAGGGACAAGGGAGCGGGGTCCTACAACTCCCGTGGTAATGGAGGATAAGCCAGGCTTCAAAATGACTCTGGCAGAAAGATGAGTCGTTTCTCTCTTTCTCTCTTCCGTTTTCCTACTTCCTTTCTGTCCGCTACGACGAAGTTCGCAATATTCCATTCTGTCTTCATGAGCCCCTTCTCATTTTGCCGCCTTCGTCTGGTTCCCGCTTTTGGTGCAAGGTGCTTGTATTTTCACAATACCTTTGGCGGTGGAACTGTGCATGCCTGCTTCTTATGTGAAAAATTTGCGTGCTATAAAAATAAAAAGAAGTGACTCTTTCAGTCAATGTAAGGTGACTGTAATGCTTGAGGTTAGGTATGATTTCTAGCACTGCAAAATATCTCGAAATTCAAGCAGTTTTGCGATGACACCGAATCCAATGCGAATCATTGAAAATAACTTAGATGAAGCATGAAATTCGTGACAACTACTCTAGAATAGTTTATTATAATAGGATTATAATTATTACCAAGCGATGAATCAGAAACTTGTATATCTTTAAAACTGTTGGCCATTGCAATAGTATATTGTGCCATCCCTCCCCCTCGTCCTACATGCCGCATCGATCTCCAATCCCTTCCTTCGCGCCTGAGATATAGAGAGAGTGGGGCTGGTTGTGCTATTTTTTTTGGAACGAAATTAAACAACCTTTCTCCTATCAGTTCATATAGGCTTAAATGATCCAGTATAGTATTAAGTTCATTTAACATTAGGTGTTGTTGCTGAAATATTATACATTTATACACAGAACATTAATTTTCTAAAACTGGATAATTGGGTAATACGTGCCATATATTGTAAATCATGGTGCAAGTATTTTACATATTGCACATTATAATTACTTAAATTGTAAAATAATTAATTATGTTATTATGATTAATTAAATATATAATTAATTAATAATTATTTCAGTATTCGTCAATTTTAAGTGTGCTGTTAAGCGTAGCACAGTTTCATGACGTGTAGCGCGCGACAAAAACTCTCCATTTAGTACTTAAAATTGAAGAATACAGAATTTTTATTCGTACTTCGTCTTGAATGTATACGGAAAAAAAATGTCGAATTATGAATTAAAAAATAAAATTTTTAAAACCATTCTGCAATATTTAAAAATATAGACATTATTTTATCCCGATACTAGACCTTGTTTGTAATATAATCTCTTAAAACTACGATTTAAAAAAAAAAGGTGCATAAAACTTCAATTGTTCATAACTTTTTATTTTAATAAATTTAAAAAAAATTTAATTTTCATAAATGTTGGTGAAATGGGGGGCCAGTTTATAAATTCTGACTCTTTATATTCCTAATAAGCAATCAAAGCCTAAACCCAGCTAACAAGTATGTCTTTGCTGATAGCGTAATTTGTTACAAATCCATTAAAACATTGTGTATCCGTAATTTTTAAATATCAAAATCTAAGTTCACGCCCATAGTAATCAAGTCATAAACAATTTCTTCCCATTTTAAAAATGTTGTATACCGTGAATGGGATTTGTTTCCTACAACAAGTCACTGGCAAAAAGTATTTTTTTTATTCTTTTGTTAACAAAACTCAATAATTAATATTGTTCCCATATATGCATTGGTGACCTCAAAACATCATTGCAATAGAATTAGTTCTTAAATTTTCGTCCGCCATATTAGATCCGCCATTTTGAATTTCGAAATTCTGATCGCATATTCGAAGTGACCTGGTAAACCTCTAGGTATCGTATTTAAAGTAAATAGGATGTAAGGGATTATTTTCGCTAAACATTATTAAATACATTGTCGAAATATATTGTTTACTTACAAATTAAAATTGCAAAACTGAGGTTCGTTTTGAATACAGCGACAACCTAAACACTATAATAGTATATTATGCAACATATTAGTGCACATGTGTTGTTTACGATACTTTATGCGAATCTATGCAACTTACTGTCGCAAATTTTGCCGCAAGTGTACGAACGCAGTGTGGTAAAATTTGCTTTGCACACAGCTTACGCACTAGTGCGGTAATAGTACATTAAGCAACAAGTGTGCAAAGGGCATTTTACCGCACGAGCAGCGAGCGTAAACATGAGCCGCCGGCATAAAATATCGTAAGCAACGCATGCCCAACTTCACCTAAAATGCACTTTGGGCACTTGTTGCATAATATACTATTACGTATCGTAACGTAATGCGGAAAGTTTGACTTTGCGCTCTAAATTTCAAAGCGACTCGTGCATACTCTCACTGCTCGTGCCGTAAAATGCACTTGGCATACTTGTTGCATAATATACTATTATTTAATCTTTAAATACTTCAAATACTAATTATATACAATCGTCAAACAGCCGAGCTCTGAATTTTGCAAAGAGATTTCACCAAAATAGCCGCTTTTGGATATTCTATGTCAGAATAACCAAAATTTAATGTCGTTTTATCAAAGTGCTAACATTTTATGCACTTTGTCGTTTCTAAAAATGCCGTTCTCGTATAGAAAATTGGACGTCAAAAAAATAATCATTTGAAATAAATCGTGATTTTTAAAATAAATTGGCCAATATTAACGCGAATTTAGTTTTTTTTAGCCAATTTCAATTACGCCATTCGACAAAGCACAATTGACAATATTCTACAATTGAATGTTTTTCTCCTTCATTTCTTCGCAATGTTTTACGACATAGAAGTTGCATCATGCAGACAATGCGATTGGGACGTTAATGGGTTGTTTGGCCACTTTGCCTCTAAGTAAGTTTTTATTTCGACCATTGGGTTATAATTAAGATTCAATGTCGTGCTGCAATTCTAACCTGAGTACAGTAGTGCTCCCCTGATGTTACCTTCCCTTACGTTATATACTCCCCCTAAGGTATATTTTTTCGATCCTCTAAGTTATATTCTTCTCCTCCCGCGTTCCCCCACCACACCTGCCCTGCTTTCCATTACATTTCATTTTTGCACTCTGAAATCGATTTTTCACTTCCCTCAACGATCGTTAATGTTCAAGTGATTTAACAATTCGTAATTAAATGTATGCATATGTGCATCTGTATGTACGTACACATACATGCATGTATGTGCGTCTGGCGGAAATGCGAGTGGTGGGGATAGAACTTAAAGGGTACAGACACGATATTGTCAGACTCGAGTGTATAGCTTAAGGGGAGCACTACTGTAGGTCGAATTTGCCACGGAAAATTACTTATAGGGCATTGACCAGGGATTGCTCCGTTAACCACATTATTTACACAAATTTTCACTGATCTTTCTCTGAACAATGTTCTTCTGAAAATACTGATGTTGATATTATATTTGATGTATTTATATCAAATTAATGATAGATTTTTATCGATTTTACTAATAATCGTATCAAAAATTCGAAAACAACAAATTAATACTATTTTTTTTTGTTTAAATTGGATTTCGAATCGACTGTCCGTTATGGAATCTTCTTGAAACCAATTTAGATAGTGGAGAGAATGTCTGAACTGCAGAAAACTGTATTTGGAAAGTTAATTTTTTCACCTGAATGATACAAAATGGCTTCCGAAACAAGAATTTTCGCTCATTATGATTACGACGCTTTACCTAAAAGACAATATATGTATACTTACAAAATAGGCTTAGAATTCATCAAAGGATACAATAGAATTTTCTCAGAATTTTTTTAGACAATTTTGAAATTCATGAATTTTTTCAGAAATTTAGAAAATTTGAAAAAATCTGAAAAAATTCTATGTCATTGGAAGATGCCCTGAAATTTATTTCTTCGAAGGTAAACAAACGAAAAATAAGTAAATGTCAAAGTGTTGTCAGTCACTAACCAGGAATTGAGTAAAGTTGGGTATTAAAAGGATTTCACATCCAGATTTTTAACAAATTCAATATTCTCCAATTGAATCAATAAACAAATACATATAACTACGTTCAGGCCAGATCACTTTTAAATCGTTGATATAAAAAGGGTTTAGATGCATAAAATGCTCATAACATGTTTGCAAAAAACGTAATTAGGCTCGGCATCTTGACCTCAGTATGAGATAAAATCGCATTTCGGTTCTCAGTCAACGTAAAAAAACATGAAATTCAAGCGTCGTCATACAAGAAGTCGGCTTTGTTGGAAAGAATCGAAGAAACCGTCGGAGTCTTGCTGGAACTAAGTTCCCACCGTCGAGCAGGCACTCCTCGAGGAGAAGCTCTCCTTTCTTCTGCTTCATTCTCTTGGTCTTGTTAACGAAGAGCTCAGTCTTTCGGGTTCTCGACTAGGTGAATGCGTAACCGGAGGCCGGATGTCTCCGCCCAGGATGGATGGATGTCTTGCGAGGTTCTTCAAGGAGTTTCGTCTCCCTTAGATTCCTTCAACCCCTAAGGTGCAACGCGGCTCTGATTTCTGATCTGCTGGCCGGTGCAGTTACTTGTCATTGCGGAACGCACACGCCTTGATGCTGCGAGAGTCTTTTTAGCGAATAGTTCGTTACGTTTTTTCCATCTAGTCGCTACTGGATTTTAACCGACGACCGGCTGATTTTCATAACACTGAACTTCCGGCCGACTAACGGACATTTAACGTGTCGTCATCGTCCCGCGAACACGTTGTCACCAGCGCATTACCATCGCATTCAAATGGCATCAGAAGCAGATGTTATCTGCGATTTAAAAAAACGTATACTTTTCGATGGTAGCAAGCCAGCTCTTTATGTGAAATGAAATTTAATTCGTCTTGCGCGTGCACAACGACCGTAAGTAACGTTGGAAATCAGAAAACACGAACGTTACTACCATGATGACATGGCGGCTGGTTTCCTTGGTGACTGTAAGCAGTCATGGTCGGTAATTCTCGACGCGAAAGAGGATGACAATAGAAAAAAAAACAGATGTGAATTGAAAAACTGAGTAATATTACTTTTCTAAAAATTAGTGCTTCATGAGATTTAGAAATGATGATTTTTATCTGGATATGATGTAATTTAAATTTTTCTGGTTCGCAGATGTAGTAGTATACAGCGTATTACATGCGAATCGAATAGATATCAAGTAATCCTGGTTTTAAAAAAATATCTCGGTAGTTCATGCTTGGTGCTAATTTGGACCGCTAGCGTGTGCCACTCTAGCAATGTAGCGTTGTGACCGGAACCGATATGCACACAGCATGACGCTGACACCATGTTCCACACATGGTTGGTAGAATATGTCCAATTGCAACTTATTCGCAGATTTGCTTTTTGCAGCGTATTGTGATTCATAGCCATATGTGTGCGCCCATAATAGACACGGAAATAATTTTTTTTTATATTGGACATTTAGGTGGCAAACGTGAATGGCGCTGACGTGGAAGTCTCTACCAGAGGACGTCTACATGTATTCAAAGCTATTTGAAAGTGTTATTTTGCTGTTCAGTTTATTGCTATGATTATTAAATTCCTCTTTCAGTGAATTTCCTCCTCAATATGGCTCATATATGAATAAGAACTGTATCGATTTAACTGATTAGCTGTATAGTATAACGTATCTAGTACGATGTCAACTACTCGAAGGAAGTTATTATTTACTCTTCTATGCGATTTTTCAGATTAAGGCTTCAAAACATCATTATATAACGGAGTAACCTCAGATTTAAACAAAACATTTGTCGTTAAATAGTTCATTTATTAAAAATTTTTCAAACAGATCTCCTATAAAGACATACGCTCTAAAAGATTAAAATTATCATGCCGCCTATAAAATATGCGACTAAGCATTAAATACATGTTGGAAATATAAGAAACCTGCAGCTTTATGTGTTTAATGTCAGGTGGAATGATTTTGGAATTTTCAACGTCGGTAAATCTGAATCCAAGTCAGAATAATGCTATTTAAAATTGCTGATCTCAATGTCTTTCAATTATAATGAAATCCAATAGTTGGTGAATCTGGAGATCGCTAATGACAAATCGGACGTTAAATGCCGGTTTCTATGTAAACAAGTTGAATGCAAATTTGAGTTCCAAAAGTATTGATAAAAAGCAGATTTTGTATTACATTATTTTGGATTTATCATTCAGAGTGTCTTAAAGTGGTCCGCTGGTACATTAATTAGAAATGCATGATAAAATTGTAAATTAATCATCTGTTAAGCGGTGCTAAAAACAATATCAACAGGAGGACTAGATGGTCTGGGAGTTAATCTTGATCTTGCACCTGGGATCTTAATTTCGGTCTAGAACGATGCACATTAACCCGTTTTGTCCCAAAACGACAAAATTTATCGCCGGTTTGCATCCTCCGTAAGTTTATGGATATCTTTGAGATATTGTTGTGAAATGTAGGTTTTCTATAGTTTTTGGTTATGCCCTTTTCGAATCTGAAGTCCGTTTTACGATATCACTTTCCATTTTTTAAATATGACCACTTAAACGGAAGAAAATGTGGAAAAAAGCGAAAACTTTTGTAGAAAACTGCAATTTTTCTTGCGAAGGTATTCCGGAATCGTGGCAGGCCTCAAAATCCTGTGGCATAATGAGTTTTACTAAAAGTTGGTCAATATTAAGATTTAAATTACAAAATGGCGTCCTCAAAATGGCGTTGCTCATACGGAATTTTTTGTTATTTGGGTTTTATTGAAATATTTCTGGTATCTTGAAGTGAACTTTGATGAATATGTAGATTGATGTTTAGGTGACTGAATACTAATTCGTTATTAAATTTTGCAAATTCAAAATGGCGGATCCAATGTGACTTCGGAACCTTCTATATATACCAAATACCAGACACTTCTTTTAAAATTGCGGCCATCCATATTGGATTCCCTATTTTGAATTTCATAAATTTAATAATGGATTTGTATTCACCATCCTCAAAAATAATCCACTAGAACATATTCATCAAAATACATGAAAAAATACCAGAAATATTTTAATAAAACCCAAATAACAAAAACATTCCGTATGAACAGCGCCATTTTGAGGACCCCATTTTGTAACTTAATTCTTAATATTGACCAACTTTTAGTAAAACTCATTATGCCACAGGATTCTGAGGCCTGACACGATTTCGGAATTCCTTCGCAAGAAAAATTGCAGTTTTCTACACAAGTTTTCGCTTTTTTCCACGATTTCTTCCGTTTAAGTGGTCATATTTAAAAAATGGAAAGTGATATCGAAAAACTGACATCAGATTCGAAAAGAGCATACCCAAGAACTATAGAAAACTTGCGTTTCATAACAATATCTCAAAGATATCCATAAACTTACGGAGGATGAAATGCGGCGACAATTTTTGTCGTTTTGGGACGAAACGGGTTAAACTAAGCCTTGTTCTTGTACTTAAAGTGTTGGTCTTGCAAGACTATTGCTGTAAATGCATGACCAAAACTAAGATTACACGATCCAGAGTTATATCGACAATCGTTAGCCCATAAAGGTCCCATAGTTATTATGTAACAAATAAAAATCATCGCCTCCCGAAACTCCTCAGTTAATACTAAATAAGTTCCATTGTGGGGCTTTGAAGACGATATATATTATTCATTATCTTTACATAGCTCGAATTTAGAAAGATTGATTAAGTGGTTTACAACTATTTGTGCCCCCTTATAATGAAGAATTTTTGACAAAAAATATTCTAGAGACGAGAAGAGAATTATTTGAAAAATACACTGGAATTATTGTTTTATCTTCGCTTTATTTTTACATTTATACTTTTGCAAACACATTAAAGTAATTTAAACGATGGAGTCTATAAGATCATATTAAACATTAACAGGAAACATATTAAAATCACAAGTAATAGAATTGTACATGGATTGAATACTGGGACAAATTCTGGACATGTAGGTGATAACCCAAGCAGCAAAATAGGGCGAAATGACTATTTTTCGACCTTGCATCAGGGCGAGAGATTTTCTAAACCACGGCTTATTTACCTAAAATATAGAAGTCGAATTGCGCTAAGTGGGGGGCAAAAAAGGAGTCATTTGACGTCGGAAATTTGGTAATACAAGGCATTTTTCCATTACGTCGTAGTACAAATGTGGTAAGATGGACCTATATAAAGGTAAAAAATTGGTAATATTTAGGTAATTTCACCCTCTTTGATCTAATTCTAACCAGATCGATCCGTCTTTTGTTTGCAACCTTTCCCTTGGACATATGTATGGCAAGCCGGTTCAATATCTTATGTGTTATATCCATGTATATAGTACCGCGATACTTTAACGCTCTTCTCCAAACACAATGCAACAAATCAAATAAATGTACAGACGACGAAATATTGCCTCATAAAAATTTGATGCATTGTTAAAAATTAACTCGACGCCAAAATTAGCTACTTACAGATAAAAATTATTTATTGTGAAACATTTACTTGTATTATATTTTATTATATGAATTTATGACAAACTGCGATATGGCAAATGTACTCATAACCTATACGTAAGCGAATAGTAATTTGGAAATCAAGAGAAAACTGGATCGTCCCCATATTAAGATCGCTACCGTTTTAAAAGAATGAGAAAATAAAATAATAATTGAATACGAACAATACGAGTCCGTGACAAAGGATACGTTCTCATTTATACAAATTTTCGTTCTTTAGTACATTTCCAAATTTCGATAAAGTGAATCAATTGCTACTTATTTATCGACTTTTAACGGAGGCTTATTTCGCACATCATTAATCAGTCACACATCATTATTAAACAAAAAAATCTATGCAGACAAATTTTGAGAAACTTTATGTAAATGACGCACTTTGAGGTTAGATTATCGGAGTAATCGTACTCGGACGGAATGCCCTATAAGTAATTTTCAATGGTAAATTCAAGTTTCAGGTTAGACTACCAGTACGATATTGGTTTTGATTTTACTTTGATCGTCGAAGTATAAAAGCATTGACCAATTAAGACATTTCACCCTCATGTTCGAATTGAGGTAATCGTGCGAGGTTATATTTACTTAAAACTGGACCCGATATTGACCTGTAAGTTTATTGGACATTGAAATCATAACGTTAGTTTTTTTTATTTGGCCATTTGAAACTAACGTATGACTTTGAAGTCACGGGACTTTAAAGGCATTTGTTAGGTTATATTTAAGCAATTTTTTACCTGCATCTGAGTCTTGGAAGTCTATCTGACTTATAGGATATATTTTTGGTCAACAGTGCTAAATTTCACTCACTTACGATATTCTGATTTTGGATTGGTCGAAAGGACTTCTCGTGCTGGTCGGGAATTGATTAAGATAAGTGTTATCAAGATATGGGGTATTCTATACTTTCAGCAAGTTTGTTACTGTTTTTCCATTTAATTTTTTAGGTGGTATGGGATCATACACGCAGGGTGCATCTCGATTTATCTGCTTCCAACATTTTTAACGTAAAAGTTAAAAGTTAAGTAGATTTATTCAAATGTCACTACCAAAATATTATAATTATGATTATTACTCTTTTTTGTAAAAGATGTATAATGGGAAATTGTCGATCAAGGAATGTTTCGAGAAAAGTTATCGACAGATGCAAGACAGCATTTTAAGTCGCCGTAAAACACCATATACATGATTTTCCTATATACGTCAAAAGTAACAAAAATTTTACATCATCAAACTGTAAACAAACGTGGGAATATTCGACTAGCGCGATGAGGTCTCGCGAAATTAAACTGATAACTAAGACAACAGATGACATGATTATCAAGCATAGTCCACGGGAAATAGCTCTTGTCATAGAAAACAAGTAAAAAGGTAACTTCAATGGCTAATTGATCTTCCACTAATTTTTCATTTTACCATCCTGAACTGCGAGGGAACAGTTAGTGAAGAAGTATCTCATTTCATAGCAATACTCTGGAGAGCTCCACCCCTCGTGAAGTCTCACTTCCTTCACGATTCAGCGAGATCACGAGATCAAAATTCCCATGTCAAATTACGCTGACGCGGAGATGAGAACGTTCTCATACTCCTAAAACTCGCATATGGTGAAAAGCGTGGTTGATCGAAACTCACCCGCTTTTTGCCCCTTGTATATCTGCAGGTACGTATAAATACACTCTTGGCAAAGGTGGAAAGTAGACTCGCAGTTGAGTAGATGATGCGTTGTCCGATATTGACGTGACCATATGCTCGCGAGTTCCCATGTTACACCCTCGCATGAATTCGTGCATCAATCTATATACATAGACATGTATACGTTTTCGAGCGCGACAGCAACAGGTTGTTTGTTATAGACTGGCGGACCCTCGCTCTAATGACCTTTAGCGCAGATAATGAAATAACCGTGGATAAAAAAAAAGAACTCATGTACTCAATTAATAATCACGTAAAGTGGTTTTTCTTATAAATGGACTCCTACAATGCTAAATGGATCGGAGAATATGCGATGAGGCGTATTACAAGTGTGTATTATACATTTTTCTATCGAATATTGATAAATGATGCCTTTGATATATATCTAAATTCTGTGTTTTGGCACGATGTTATTAGATAAAGATTTTTGAAAAACTTTCGGAATAACCACATCATCATAAAAATAATTGATATAACATATAAGTGTGACAGTGATAAGTAGTGCTCTGACATATTGAAGCCGATATTATAATAAACGCGATTCTTGTTCGTTCTACACAGAGAGGAATGTAGTGTAAAAAATATATGTTACAGCATAGTCAAAAACTTTATACTACAATTTAGTATACTTTTAATAACAATTATCATCTGATATGCTATTTTTTAGAGACTTTTTAGTGAATTCTCTTCGGAGAATTATTGCTGTTTTTTTTTCGTAAAAGAAACAGTATTTTATCAGTTATGATATTGCCGCAGCATAATACGATTTAAATATAAAATATATTATCATCCTTTACAACATTTATTGCTCTCCATTATTAAGAAAACGTATAACATAGTTTACAATAATAATTATTGCACTCGGTACAATACATTTCTCGCTGCGTATAAAAAAAAATCCCACCAAAAATTGAACCAGTGAAAAGATACATTATATACAATTAGAGTGAACAAATTGGACACAAAAAAATGAATACTTTAGAAAGAAATTTTGTTCCTAATAGGAAAGGAAAACCATTAAAATTCAATGAATGGAATTTGTTTTTGCGTAGTAAAATACATTTCAATTTCATCTAGTTACGGGGCTTCTCATCATAGTGAGTAGATGTTATGAAAAAAACGCTTAATAAAAATTTAAAAAATTATGTGCGGAATATTTTTGTAATTTATCAGTTGGAATTTTGTGTCCCACTAAACTCGAAAATTACATAAAAAATGTTTTCAATTGATAGGTTTTCACAATACTAGTTTATTACTTCGACCCATACCTAAGAAAGAACAATGCAAAATACATTTTCATACTAAATAATTACAAAAGCTCCACAGTGCTTTATTTACTTCCTTCCATTATATAAAATAGACAACATAATGGAATATTTGAGTCCTTAGTTGAGTATCTCTTTTTTAAAAAATGTTATATAGTAATACTCTGCTTGACATGTGCTGAGAGTCAAAGTTTTGAAACGATCATTTTCAATTTTTTTCATAGTCAATTAAATAGCTAATCGATGAGTGCATGAGCTAATGGGCGCAGGACCGAAGCCACTACCTTTTTATTTGTTTTCTTTTGGAACGAAGTTGGGATAAACACCGATTTAAGAACAACCCTTTAACGGGCTTCGCAACCATTTAAAATATTATGGGTTAAAGTAAAGTGAACAATGTAAATTTTCATAACCAAAAACTTCATTGAGTACTTTAATTTATAAATGCATGATGCAATTTGAGAATGAGCTTTTTTATGGATTAAAAGAAAGTTCTGACGTTTGCTGATTTTAATTTCAGGTTTTATGTTTACATTTCACTGTTGTTAATATTTCATTTTAAACGAAAAAAGTTAACATGAAAAAAGTTGGTGTCTCGTCCGAAAAAGTAATCCAGAGGAAAATAAAACGTAAATGAAAGGTCTAAATTATTTGTGTTCTAAACAATTAAGTGTAATTTATTATTACAAAATAAGAAACTCATTAAAATCAGACGTTATTCATTTATGGTGAATTTTTATCGTCTATTTTTTAAAAAGAAAATTCAACGTTTTTTACCCTTTTGGTTAGTAATATTTGAATTGTGAAATCGATTGCAAACGAAACAGCGTTGAAACGATTATTGGGGAATTACGCTTTCCATGTTTTATAGTGAATTTATTATTTAAATCGCATTTAGATGGGACCGATTTATTGTAAATCCATCCGGTTTTCAGGGCATTCCAATTTTTTTAAAAAAGTGAAATTGCCTGGTTTATTCGACCAACCGCAAATTTGTACCTGTCATTTTCAATAATTAAAGTGTAATTGAAAATGTTGAAAAGTGTATGGAAATGGGTATAGAAATGTCTTAATTTATTATTTCTTAAAATCTGACAATTAAATAAAAGAATGTATTTTTCGTGACATGCAGAATCGCGGAAGCCAGCAAAATTTTGAAACCATTTTAAATTCGTAGCCTAAAAAATGAATTCAGTTTTATATTTAGTATTTTTTTCTGCGATAGTCACCCTATAACTTCCGGATTTTAAATATAAGATCTCTGCCAGTGCATTGAAAAGCACAATGGTTACTATAATCAAGGGAGCAGTCTAGGAGGAGGAAAAGTCCTCTCAGTTTTCGGCTCGAAAGTGATCCTATACTTTGTTTTGGCCTGCAGGTGAAATAAGTTTTACGGATTATCTCTCACACACTACGAAATACGAATTCTCATGCAAACTTTTCCTGTATGCGGCTGCGTTTCCACCGATGGGGAAACCATTTTTGGAAATGTAAGTTTTTCTCTCTTCTCGATCCCCAAATACGACATACCCGACAAGCGACAGGAAGTCGCTATTACGCTAGAATAAACTTCCACGTACAGTACTTTTTTGTACTCTTTTGGAACAAGAAAAGAATTGAACCTTTTTCAAAGAAAACTGATCTGATTATTAAGTAGTTAATTGGTTCCGTGTTGTACGCATTGTGAATAACATTGATTTTTAAGCAACTAGTTTCTTACGCGCATTTCTATGTTTGTTAACCAAAAAAATGATTAACGAGTTAAGTAACTTTAATATTTTATTTAAAAAGTATTGAAATGTAGAAGTTAAGTTAACTTTAATAAACAATACATTTAAATACTTATATTGTAACACCTAGTTATGCGTGGTCAATACCTTTTAATATTACTTCGCTTCTTAATTTATATATCCTAATTTTAATTATGGTATTTGTTTTTGAGAACAATCTTGCAGAAAATGTGTTGACAAAACATTGAGTGGTGTGGTAAACCTGAGTTTAATTAACAGTAATTAAAAGGAACTATTTGTTTATACTTGGAGATATTGCAACGTTAATGAAAACATTTTGAGTATTTGAAAACATCCTGAAATATCATATGGATAGGAAAAGTTGAGGTGACATCAATAATATTTTCTCGATGGCTGTGATTCACATTAGTAATTAATAGTTTTAGGTGTGATGGTCAATTAACTATAAATAATTAAACAGTTAAATAGATTTTGGTTAGAACGCGATTTCTTCTTCTAAAATAATAAATTGACAGTTCCTTTCTTTTATTTTCTTATTAATATTTAGCAAACACTATTTATTTAAACGAGGATACTATATGAATATCGTGAGAATTAGGCAGTGTATAAGAATGTAATTAGCTAAAAATAAAAAATAATTATTAATAATTTGATAAAAGACTTTATTAGTTTTTGATTTCATGTTTATTGCTGTCTTCGTGTTTTCTATCGAAAACCAAAAACGCCTTTTATTATATTATTGATTAATATTTATTATTTTCAGTTAATTGACCGTCACACCGAAAACTATTAAATACTTATTCATATGAATGTTGAAATAAAATTGAGCGCTAAAATGTTGTTCAATTTTCAACTTATGGTGAAAGTAAACGGTAAACTTCGAGAATCGATTTGTTCTATAAAAGTATTTTCTTATATATGATTTAGTAGTAAAAAATGATGAAAATGGCTGTTTTACTGCCATTGCATTATTATACAATGATTACTTCTTACTATATTCATCTAGTATTCTCGATTAAATAAATATTGTTTATGAAATATTAATATAGGAATAAAAGAAAGGAATTGTCAATTTATTATTTTTTAAGAAAAAATCGCGTTCTAATAAAAATCTATTGAATTTTAGAATCGAAAACCTTCGACGTTTTGCGTTGCATAATATAATCTGTGATTTTCAGTGTTGGTAAATGCTCATTTTTATTTATATATTATTACTTATTTCTAATGCTTAGAACGAACATAAAGTAATCAATGAAAAATTGGGATTTATTTTTGTGAATATTATAAACAATTTTAAATACTTTATAAGGACATATCTTCGAGCGAAAAATACATGTGTTTTTATTAGAAAAAAGCATGTACGTGAACTTTTGTATTCAAATTGAACCAATATTTCTTAGCAAAAAGAATTTTCAACATGGCATAGTTATTAATATACTAAGTACTATGCAATTGTCAGATATATGCAGAATTTCACAATTTATAACTGCTAACTTTCAAGACTTGTAGCTTTAGGTTTATTTTGCCTAACGTTGTTTATAAATGATTTATAATGGTAATTAATTGCATTATGTGAACATTAATTTCATTAGAATTTAAAATTATTATACTTGTTTTTATTTTGCACTGCAGACAAATAATTAATAAGTATTACTTTATGAAAATGGTAGATGGATTCGTGGAAAATCAAAATAAAAAAGTTCTGTTGGTTAAAAAACAGTGGTTCTTAAAAATAAAAGATAAAAAGGACTTAATATTTTGAACCTATTGCACCTAAAATATTAACTTTATTTGTTATACTATTTTTGTTATCACATGTCATAAAACACCTCATCCACAGGAGTTGCGCAAACACAAACAATATTAGAAGAACTTCCAGGTGCAGTTTTCGTCACTGCAGGAATTTCTTGGCACAAATATTCTTAAAATTGTTGCCTTTGGGTGCAGTTAGTTGATAAATATACTAAATTTCGCCATTTTAATACGCCAGACATTATAGTCTAGGAGCAGGGACCGTTTCGTAGCCTTTTATAGGTCCCCTTATGCAATAAGGTGTTTCCGACGTATTTTGGGCCGCTGAATCCGAATTTCGAGGGTGGATTGCTCTCCGAGTGGGCCGAAATTGTTTATAACAATTTTTTTTAAACAATTAAGCAATATTAAATTTTGTGGTCCAAAAAATTTTTTTTTTTATTTTTTGGGCCATTCTAAACAAAAAAGGTCTCCAGTAACTTTTGCGTACAATGGCGCATTCTCGAGATAACAATTCCCGAAATTTGAAAAAATGCGATTTTTGCAGTATTCAGCACACTGCCACATCGACACATGTAATTTTTTTTTTATCTACCTATGCTTAAACTCTTCTTCTGACCTTATATTTCAAGCAGAAAGTTAGTTTTAATCATTCATTTTAAACCTTCGCCATTTAATGAAGTTTTACTAACTATGTTTTTTGTCTGTATATATGCGCACATGTAGTATTGGCACGCACGACATGTTTCAAATCGCCGGATCCACCTCATTTTTTTTTACGTATTTTGGGTCACTGAATCCGAATTTTTAGGGTGGAAAGCTCTCCGGATGGTCCGTCATTGTTTATAACAATTTGTTTAAACAATTAAATATAATTTTTTTATTTTTCGCTTCCTAAAAATTTTTTTTATATTCTACGGGAAATTCTGACCAAAAAAGGTTCTATGTAACGTTTGCGCACGATGGCGCATTTCCTAGATAAAAATTCCCGAAATAAAAAAAATGCGATTTTTGCAGTGTTCCTTATATATTTTATGCAGAAAATCGTTTTAATCATTTATTTTAAACCTAAAAATTCGGATTCAGTGACCCCAAATACGTAAAAAATAAATAACAATTAACAAAAATAACATTAAAAAATGGCGAATGTTTAAAATGAATAATTATAACTAACTCTCTGCTTGAAATATAAGGTCAGAAGAAGAGTTTAAGTCTAGGTAGATAAAAAAAAAATTACATGTTTCGATGTGGCAGTGTGCTGAATACTGCAAAAATCGCATTTTTTTTTATTTCGGGAATTTTTATCTCGAGAATGCGCCATCGTACGCAAAAGTTACTACAGACCTTTTTTGTTTAGAATGGCCCAAAAAATAAGAAAAAAATTTTTTTGGACCAAAAAATTTAAAATTGCTTAATTGTTTAAAAAAAATTTGTTATAAACAATTTCGGCCCACTCAAAGAGCAATCCACCCACGAAATTCGGATTCAGCGGCCCAAAATATGTCGGAAACACCTTACTGCATAAGGGGACCTATAAAAGGCTACGAAACGGTCCCTGCTCCTTGACTATTATCTTCGAAACAAATATTTATTTCCCCGTTTCCAATTGTGAATTGGCACAGTCTTGAAAAATCTCTTGCGAAACACCTGTATGTATCCAGGTTTTTCGTTCAAAAGTTTTGACTATTTTGCCAATAAACAAAAAGATCATGTACATGTTAATCCGGTGTAAATTCCGAAAGCGGCATAAGATTTTCTCTGGAAAGATATTAACGATTTGATTGGTGCTACTAGTAATTTTTCCCGAATTTGAACGAAGTTAAGAATGATGACTTAGAGTATCTTTTAGGGTAGAATTTAGGTTATAAAATTAAATGAATACTAAATTAAGATGGTTTCAGTGATACATAGAAATCCGATTACAATACATCTGTTTCTGTATCAATGTTACTATTCTTTTAATAAGAAAAATCCAGCTGAAGCTGCAATAGAGTGTTTGGTGATTGTTCAATAGCTGTAAACGAAATACAAACATATATATATATAATTTATGAAAATCCGGAACGTCGTAACTTTCATGGTATAGCACAATTAAAACCCGTAATGTAGAAATTAAGCTTTTGTCACTACCTTTTCAATGCCACCAGATATATGGTCACATATTGAAAAATACGACTTATTTTGTAATACAGTACTGAGAGAGCCTTTTATGCGTCTGATTAGGTACGCTCGTCATATTGTACTTTTGACGAGAGCGACATTGTTAAGAGTGGTCTCGATCCTGAAAGGTAGATTTGTACATGGCCACCAAATTTTCTGAACTTTAGCGAATAGGTCACAACGCGGAAAATCCTTTCTTTTCTCTTATCCGCTTCCTGTAATAAATGTTATGAATATGATTAAGTGAGTATTGCTAAATAATTTTACGTTTGGGAAAAATATTTAATACGGTTTCAAGAAATTATTTTTCATTATTAATGATATTATTGACGAGAGAAAGCATTCTTTTCTTTAAAAAATTTAAGCTTGCAAAATTATTTGTTAAACTTCTATTAATAAAGAAAACTTTCTTCTTTTCATCAGTTAAGAATTTTTTTTTTGTAAGTGATTATTTTTTCGATACAGATTCTTTACAACTTTACCGTTCAATTTTAGCAATTTTCTGAAGCTAATGTCAAACATCCCTATTTATTTTTACAAAAATATTAATTTTAACAATTTCTGAATAAGTTTAAAGATCAGGCAAAATAATTTGGAAAAATTAATTCGGTTAAATTGTAGAAAAAAGTGTTCTTGTTCTGGAAAAAATTCGTTAAAATCCTTCCATTTTTAAAAAATTCATAGCTGTCGATAAGAAGAAAGTTTGGATTATTAAACAAAAGTTTTTTTAACCAAATACTTCTGGAAATCTCATTTTTTTCAAAAACAGTAATACCTTCTCCCTTCAACAATATCATTATCAGTGAAAATTAAATTCTTGGGAACATTATCAAAACATATCGATCCAAACATACCTACTATATCCCCGGTTCTAATTATTACTTCGACCCAGACTAAGTCTGGACGAAGTATTGAATTTGGTCACTTCGGGCAAAAAAATTACCCTATAGTTTTTCATCAAATGTCGACGTTTCAGACCCTAAGGAACCCAAATCAACAATACAAAAATTGGTGTCCGTGATCTTGTACGTACGTACGTCCGTACGTCCGTACGTCCCGTTTTTTTGTCTCGCGATAACTCGCGAACGGATAAGCGTATTGACATAAATTTTTTGTTAAAATACGCGTCTTGGCATAACTTAGATCTGATTAGATTTTGGGGCAGATCCACCTGTCCATTACTAAAAAAAATTAGCTCCAATTAAGTTTCTTTGTAGTTTTTTGCATTTATTTTGAAAAATACAAATTTTATTAAAAAATGTTTCAAACAAAAAAGATATAGCATGAAATTCTCTACAAAAAAGGTTGTATACATTTTCCTCCTAAAGTCAACGATAATGCCATAAAAACTGGTTTAAAATGTTTATGACTATTGTCTGAAAAAGTATTGAATTTGGCCATCGCGGCAAAAAAATTACCCTATTGTTTTTCAACAAATTTCGACGTTTCGACCACCTCCCCCCCAGGGATAGTCCTCGCCAGCCCCTCGGGCGCGGTGATCACCTACGGGTGCAAAGTTCTTTTACGCCCTTGATACGAAAATAACTATTTCGATATATCTAAAAGATGTCTTATAGTATCTAAAAGATATCCGTCAGTGATCTTTTCGACATTTTCAAGATATCTTTGACGAATTATATGTATATATATTGTATATATAAGATCATAATAATACAGACAGTAATTAGTAAAATACAGTAAACCTGTAATATGCATCGAATAGTCTATTAGAATACAAGTGCATGAAGTAAGTGTTTTGCAACTTTTATTTATTAATACTTCGGCTGGCCTGTTGTTGGGGTCGAAGTTTTGAAAATGCTCATTTTCAATTTTCATACATATAAGAAACACTATATTGTTGTAACATATATCTATCGAAGCCACTTGGACCTAAATATGATTGGACCCCCAAATATCAATATAATTTTATAATATAATTGAAAGCTGTTAGTGAACAAACGAGTCTTAAGGAATAGCCGACTCTCCACTGGGTCGAAGTTTCTGAGCGAGCGAAGCGAGCGAGGCACCACGCCAACACTAGTTTTAAGATTTTGAAACAGTACCATTATTTTTAAAAGTTTAGCAATGAAGGTAATAATTGATATTTTTGACATTTTCTGAGTATTACAAAATGTTTATTGTCTATCCTTAATAATCATTTTCTGGATACGCTGAAAAGACCCTGAAAAGGTGTAACAAAAACATGCCCAATTAGAAAACGACATACTTATGCCTTACGCATTGGCTTAATTTAAGAGGTAACCATTTATAATGCAGAGAAAGTTAACAAACAACAACCAACTTTGTTGTATACTTAGCGAGGAAAATTGATTACACCAGTATCTCACTAATTTTGTAAAGTTAGTGAAGTTTAGTTGTTACATATAACATTATATTCGTATTTAATTCCGTAGTAAATACGCTAATCATGATTTTCTATCAAAAAGTAAAAATGTCAACACATTCAATCAGTGAAATATTCATTTATTCATTATAAAGAGATGTATCTTGTGATGGATGCAATTTAACGTGACTCCTAAATTTTTTAAGATTTAACTGAGGTAGTCAATGGAATGTTTGTAATTACATAAGGTTATCAACACAAACACAGTAAAAAACTGTTTTTAAGGATACGGTCTGAGTAAGCCAAGCCAAATTCGAAACAAATACACTTGAACATGAATTTATTATTCCTGCTCCTATCAGAGACCATGGGAATCCTTTCTACTGCAGAGCTTAGGACAAAAAACGAGTACGTTCACAAAGCTGAACGTGAATTTATACATAGGAACGTGGAATCAAAAAATCGTTCTTTTGCTCGAGTCGCCTACAATTCTAATTCGCTTCACGAGCACCTTAATCGTCAGGTTCCCATTTTTCTCAGCGCAATCAAGTCGTGTCAGCGTCAGTGGCGCAACTTTTAATTGAGATCCAGCGGCAGGACGATCTTAAAGGTACCTGCAAGACGCATTACGTGCGCACCACCCGAGAAATCCTCGTAGGCGGCGCTCTTTCTCCGGAAGCGCTTTGTTGTCGAGGTCGCTCAGGGTCCATATTGAATAACAAGCATTTCAAACTAAAGAAGCACTTCGTCAAAGGCGAATCGCTCGACTCGGCGAAGATGCGAATGAAAGGAAGGTTATGAACGTGTATATATATACGGGAGAATCGACGACGATGGTGGCTGCTGATCGTCGCCGAATCTACACAGCAGAGGTAATTCGAGCCGAGGGAGGAGGCAAACAGGACCAGTGCGAGCCTTTGCTTACCAGGAGTGGGTGAGGCCAAGACTCGCACACAAAAGCCTGACTGGCAGCGACGCTGTCAGTGCTGACGGAGGGCTCATATTACGTCACTGGTCGCTTTGCGTTGTGCTTTTTAAGGAGTCCTATTCAGAACCACTCGTACGTACCGTTGTTGAGATTCAGAACGACGAGTAATGCAGCTCCCGTCGAATGAGACATTTTGGAAGGTGATTCTTTCACTCATCCTGATCTATTACTTTCGAAAGAGACGAAGATAATAGGGGTTTACAATAATAAGAATACCATTTTTAATTCGACTTTTAATGATTTCATTCTAAGGATGTTCTAAGTTACCTAATGATTTGTATTAGATTCTGGTAATTTTGTTTACGAATATTATATAAATTGTAGACTTTATGATAATCGATTAATAAACATAACACAAAAGTCATTAAAGTTTTTTGGTTCACTTCGTAGTAATTATTACTAAATATGACGATTTAAGGCTGTAGATGAACCAATCAGATGGTATTTTTTTTTGCACTACTAATTTTTTTTTTTTTATTTTCTCTAACGTTTGCTTCTAAAGCCAGAAACTCGCCTGGTTGGTACCATCTGATTGCTTCATCTACAGCCTTAAATCGTCATATTTAGTAATAACATAAAAGTGTTAACCTAGGAAAACTATTTTCTTCTCTCAGAAAAGTATTTTTTGCTCTTAGATTCGAGGTCTTTGCGTGATGGTAAAGCCTTCGGAAAAACGTTCATTATGCTGGGCAATTAATGGCAATTAATAATTTTTCCGTCCCCAGGTTTTTTTACGCACTAGTCCTATGTCATGCTTAAAACTGCCTTAAGGTCAACCTTACAGTTTGGTACGATCATTCTGTAACCGGTTTATGACTGATTTGCGGCGAAGGGTAAATCGCAGCACCATTTTTCTCCTCTGTTGCCTACTGATGTTTTCTCTCATGATGAGTAATCGTAATATTGTGTATGTAGAGCAAAAAGGTACGCATTACAAGCCGGGCAATATTGCAGACCAAGTCTTAGGCAAGCCTGTATAAAGCCGACACATGCCTCGGACGACGGATTAAAGTACCGCCCGAGGTGTAATGCATTTCCTCCTTCCGTAATTCACTTAATGTTTTTTTCTCACACCTGCACGAAAACCGCGCCTTTTCGTGCCGGTAAAGCGGGCGACATGAAACGTATTTAACACATGTGGCTTCTGTGTTCCGGCGGGAGTTTTTTTCGTTTTTGAGCCCGCATCATGGGGCGATTTACACTCTTTCGTGCCCGCTCCTCGTTTTTTTACCGATTTCATATCCGCCTTGTACTTCACCGGCATTCTAAAATTGTAGTTTTTCTGTACAACTGTGACAAAAAATATTATGCATATCACGGGCAAGAATGAAGGAATCGGAGAGACCCGATGTTGCCGGTACTCCTGTCCCTTCCCCTCGGTCTGCACTTTGTGCCTGCCTCCAAAATACCTTCTTTTGCGCACTTGGTGCATAATATACTTTTCTTACAACTATCTACATAAAGGCCATATGTATTTGCGGGCAACGTATAACCAGGAGCAGGTCAGAATAAGATGTGATGTAACTTTTCATCAACATTTTGCTTCGAATAAAATATTATTTCAATTCGTAAATTCATAAATGTGTACACGGATAGACCAAAGGCGCGATTCCCGTACTACCCTCTCGAAACAGTTAACGTGCGGAAGAGGGGAGACCCGAAACGCGCCACGTTCGACCGAAAACGGCCGAAGTTGTAAGATCGCGGTACCGAGGTCTCCGGACGGAAAAAGAGAGAGGGCGCGCGTGTAATTCGTGTATACTCTATGCCGAAATCGTACAAGTGCGGAACAACGATAGTCCCCACTCCGCCGCCCTAAATTCGTGCAAGACTAAGACGATTTTGGTACCAGGCTCGGACGATTTCAGTGTGGTATAAACATGTTGAATACGTCTTACTTGCATGAAAACAAACAGGGTAGTAGGGTACCGGTATTCTCGGCAGCTCGGTCAAGTGTCAAACGGGTGTGTTATGTTTTGTGAGTACTGAAAAAGTACACACATACAATGTGCTTTTCATGAATGTCGCAAAATAAAAATTTTGCGGAATTCATTATACGTATGTGAAACGATGAAAAATAAAATAAAATGTGAATCTCCCCAATTTTTTATCCGCTTTAATAGGTTCAAGAGGTTAGGTTTCTTATGTCAGTAAGTGCTGACATTTTCATAATTCGCATAAAGCAACAACAGTTTTATGCAATTATACTAAAGTATAAACAACTGATCCACTACTCTACTAAAAAAAATTTCGGGTGAGAGATCACACGACATTCCATACGATTGTAAGTATCATTTATTGTAAGAATTAATATTGTCATATATATCACATCCAATATTTTGTAACTCATAGGATAAACACAATAAGATTTATAATATTTTACGTACTTCTTTGCTTTATGTATGATTTTAGATGCGTTAAATACCAGAGTATTAATTCTTAAAGTAATTGATAATTATAATCGTATTAAATGGCATGTGACCTATAATATGATATTGATTTCAGTAGCATAGGGGATCAGTTTTTTGTACTTTATGATAATTGTATAAAACTGTGATTGCTTTATGCGAGCTGAGAAAATAGAAGTTGACCGACAGCTAGGGCGCATTGTGTTAATGTCGCTGTTGTCAGTGAAAATTGTTCAGCTATATTCTAAAACCAAAAACGTAATTCTCGATTTAAATTAATTTATTATTATATTTCTAGATACGTTTTGCTCTCACAAACTTGGAGAAATTTGGTTCAAACTGATTAGTTAAAGCTATCATACTTAAAAAGTTGAAACAAAATTTTATGAAATTTAAGCATCACTCGATTTTTTGAAACTTTGATCAGAAAATGGAAACCTTATTCAGTTACTATAATTCACCAGCAATCTGTGTTTCGACACATATTTATAAAAACCAAATTTGTTGCAAAACATCACAAATGAATCAGATTGATCATAACTGTCGCTTCATTTCGCTATTATCGCTTAATATTGTTTGATGCAATACTAAGACCAAAAATATAATTCTTCACTTAAATTAATCCATAACCATATTTCTGGATACGTTTTGCTCTCACAAACTTGGAGAAATTTGGTTCAAACTGATTGGTTAAAGTTATCATACTCAAAAAGTTGAAACAAATTTATAAGAAATTTAAGCACGACACTGCTTTACGCACATTTGGTCAGATTGTCAATTTAAGGTAGTTGTTCCCCGGAATATAATGTATTTGGAAGAAGTATTTTTTAACATATCAAAAGAATATAGTTTTTATTATTAATGATATTGTAAAAGAGAGAAAGTATTACTCTTCTTCAAAAAAAATTTAAACTTGATAACATGAGAGCAAACATTTGATATGATAAAGCATTTTTGCAAGTTTAAATTTTTTTTCCTTTGAATAATACTTTCTCTCTTTTACAACATCATTAATAATAAAAACTATATTCTTTTAATATGTTAAAAAATATTTCTTCCAAATACATTATATTCCGGGGAACAACTACCATAAATTGCCAATCTTTGACCAAATGTGCATAAAGCAGTATCGTGCTTAAATTTCTTATAAATTTGTTTCAACTTTTTGAGTATGATAACTGTAACCAAACAGTTTGAACCAAATTGCTTCAAGTTTGTGAGAGCAAAACGTATCCAGAAATATGGTTATGGATTAATTTAAGTGAAGAATTATATTTTGTTAGCATTTTCGATATTTTTTAGTCATTGTTATAATGTTCTTCAGTCTTCTAAATGAACAACGTCGTTATTTAGTAAATAAAATTAGCAAATGCAATCTTGACAATTTTGAAATTGTCGACATATCATAATATTCATAATAATAATAATGTGGCCAAGCGGACGACGACTTTTTTCCATTTTTTGAAACATAAAAAATTCTATTATATTCTACGCAATATCCTAAATTATCATGTGATAGTATTTTTTTATATCAAAAATTCTATATTTTTCTAAGTTGTCCGCTATATTGACTCCGACATCTTGAATTTCAACGAATCTGCACGTGGATTCTTAATCAGCGATCTAAAAAATCTGTAGTAGAGACGTATTGAACATGTGTATACACATAGTATATATTCACTGAAATCGTCCGAGCCTGGTACCAAAATCGTCTTAGTCTTGCACGAATTTAGGGCGGCAGAGTGGGGACTATCGTTGTTCCGCACTTGTACGATTTCGGCATAGAGTATGCACGAATTACACGCGCGCCCTCTCTCTTTTTCCGTCCGGAGACCTCGGTACCGCGATCTTACAACTTCGGCCGTTTTCGGTCGAACGTGGCGCGTTTCGGGTCTCCCCTCTTCCGCACGTTAACTGTTTCGAGAGGGTAGTACGGGAATCGCGCCTTTGGTCTATCCGTTAATCCGTGTAATAAACCACTCCAAAACCCGCTATACACCCTTCAAAGGAATTGGGTCTATTGAGCAAATTATGACACAAGGATTAATAATTTGAAGGTTGTAAAAAAGGACCCAAGCTGAAAATCGGTCATGCAAAACTGGATTGGTGTAAATTAAACCAGTTCCTGGGCAATGTTCTTTACTTAAAACTGCCAAGTAATAAATATCTAATTTGTAGAGTGAACCCAAACATTGTAAAGTAATAAAATGAAGGCAATACTGCACAAAAACTATCCATTTGCGAGAATTCGATTTGGCCCAACCTCAAGCTTGGTACACTTGCATTGTTATATTTCGCATTCTTTATTACTTTTCACGAATTTTATATTCGAAATGTCGGAATTTGACGAAATTTCAAAGGTAACTTTTATACTGTGCCTGCAATACTTTTGTTTACGTGGCCATCTTGAAATATTTCTAGTGCAAAACAAGGCTGGTACTTGCAAGTATATGAACAGTATTATATCGAGGCACTAGACGAATTAAGAGTCTCAGGTTAGGTCAGAACTGGTCAGTTTCTCTGCCTGACACTTGAATATTACAAAGGTCAACCTGGTTTTGTTGTTAGGAAGCTGTGAGTCGTTTTCGACGTAATTTTGTACGTAGAATCCGAATCCCAACTAAGAAGTGGCTCATAATATCGGGATTTTTAGATATTTGAGGTTATGTATGCGAAAATCGCGTTTGTGGCTATTTTTGAGGTTAAGCACAGGATACAACAATATTTTTGCCTTCTGTGCTATTTGCAGCTTTTAGTACTACACTTACTCCTCAAAATGAGCTTTTATTCAATCACCTACGATTTCTGTCAAAAATAGACAAAAGTAACAACAATTAAAATAGTGAAAATCACCGACAAATGTTTGAAAAAGGAAACAAAAAAATTCTGTGACATTATTACATTATTACAATTATAATATTTGATCGAATGTTTAAAATCAGATTTAGATTTTTCACCAAGTTTAAAAAAATCTATTTTTTCAACAAAATCATCGTCTATTGAATAAATTTTGATGAAAATTAGTATACGGTGGTTCGAAAGTTCGTAAAGAATATTAACGTTACTATTTTGCCCTAAAAATCTGTATTTATGAGTATTTCATAATGACGAAATCGAAATCAATTTTCAAAATTACTCAGCAGTTGATTTGATAAATTTAAAATGGTAAACTAATAAACTCAAAATTATATTAATATCATTTTTTATCCCTTTTGATACTCCATTTTGAAACCGCGATCTTGCAAATGATGATGTCTATTTACGATTTCATGTTCATACTCAGCGAACCCAGAAACGTCCAAGAAACGAGAATTTTAAAGAGGTAATGTGACTACTTATGACGTTTTTGGGGTCATTATCATAATTTAAAT
The DNA here is from genome assembly GCA_030407085.1 of Trichopria drosophilae. Lineage (NCBI taxonomy): Eukaryota > Metazoa > Arthropoda > Insecta > Hymenoptera > Diapriidae > Trichopria > Trichopria drosophilae. Next base: position 56,412,610 of record CM059583.1, read on the forward strand.
GACTGTAACATTGTAAGAAAACATAGTAGGTGATCGCATAAAAGATCATTTTGATGGGTAGTAAAAGATGCAAATAGTACAGAAGAAAAAAAATTGTTGCATCCTGTACGTAACCTTAAACATACCGTTTTTAATTTGATTATATGAAAAGCTGTTGTTAAATGCTTCCTCGTTCACCTAAAATGATTATTGAACGTTTGAATAGTGCTTATATCGGCATCTTGTAAAAATACTGCATTTTTCGCTAAGCAATGTGTAATTATCAAATTTTTATAATATCAAAATAGAAAACCCATGTGGTATATTTAACAAAACGTCAAACAAAAAATTTGTCCTATGGATTGTCTATATTAAAATCGGCGGAATCTTTATGGCAGGTTTACAACAATGAAAAACATGTTGTTCACGCAGTGAAACGCAAAACAAACATACTACATAGTGCCGATTGCAGGAAAAAAGCAACCATCCCGAGCAGAAATCTGTCCAGGCTGCCTGAAAACTTATCAGGGCCTTATCAGCCAGCAGTCATGCGCTCCTGATAAAGTGGGCCTTAATACTACCGGACCAGGCCCTCATTAGGGGACTACAACCTGCACCTTATCATGCAAACGTAGTTGTTGCCTGATCATGTTCTGAACAGAGGATTGCAAGGCAAACTTTATCAGGTAAACGTGGATGTAGCCGCATATAAGAATTTGTTATAAACATCATTAAAAGTGGTTTCAGAAAAATATGAATGGGATAAATTCTGTGAAAAACGTATATGGGTAATTCTCCTGAAGGGGACCCCGAAATGCGTCACCATCGCTATTTCCAAGATTCGCAATGAAATTCCAATATAACGTATATTTTTTTGCAATTTTGAATAAATTAATTCGTAAACTAGAATATATTAGCTAACTTTTGACGTATATAGAGAAAATTTAATACGTCATTTTCATAGCTAAACACGCGTTTGCAAAGTCGTTGCATATTTTTCATAAAAATTGCATTTCATTGTAATTATTCATTATAACGTACAAAAACAATACAAATAATTTTTTAAAATGCATGAAAAATAACTTTAAGCTATACTACTTATATTGTATAAGGCCAATTTAGTGTAAACAATTTTTTGGATTTTATATAATTACTCAAACATTATCATTTTTTGCGAGTAAAAATTCGGGTGATCTCCGAAGCCACCTATTTTTAACAATAAATATGTATTAACATACTAAAATCGAATCCTACGGCCTTAAAATTTAAGTACTAATTAGTCCTAAAGTGGTGTTAGAAGAATTTGTTTTTTTTTATTTAGATATATTTAGAATAATATGTCGATTTGTGATCTCCGAAGCTTGGTGATCTCCGAAGCCATTTTCGGCAACCGCATACAATATTCATTTATCTATATTTTTATAATTAATCATTCAAAACATTTAAAAAAAATGTTACTGTAAACATATACGGGACTTATAAATCGTTTAAACGTATATTATTTATACTATAGATATAATAATAAACAACAATATGTCCAGAAAATACCCATTAAGTTGTAGGCATATTCGCTAAACTTTTAATATCTCCTTCCCTCAGATGAACTCGAAATTTGTTACTCATAAGTTTTTGCGGTCGCTGATTACGAATCCGTTATCAGGTTTTTGATATTCAAAATGGCGGATCCAATATGGCGGACCAATTTTGTAAAAGAGTTCCGATTTGCCTGACAATCAGTACCCGAAGGTTTTTTGTCGTCGCTGATTATAAAAAAATTATACAAAATAAAAATACCAATCATTTCAATTTATCCTTATGAGAAGCAAGGTAAGTTTTCATTTAATTTTGTCTAGGATGTGTGAATTGATGTAAATAAAATTCAGTGACTTTATTTACGTGCACTAAGAAATCAAGTTTAGTATTTTATATCATGTAAATATGTAAGCTAATAAATAAGGATTAATTATTAAAATATCATAAACTTGATTTTTTCTTATATTTTATGTATAGTTCACGAAAGATAGTAACATATTTTCGAATGTCCATATTGTTATAATGAATCTTAAAATTCTGCAACTAGCAAGTTTCATATTAAATAAAAAAGTTTCGAATTTTGGTTCGCCATATTGGATCCGCCATTTTGAATTTAAAAAATCTGACAACAGATTCTTTATTAGGAACCCCAAAAATCCCCACCTAAACAAACGTCTAGTCAATCCGTCAATTTTTCTGTTTTTGGTCCGCCATATTGGATCCGCCATTTTGAATTTCAAAAATCTGACAACGGATTCGAAATCAGCGACCCCAAAAACCCCCGAGTAACACATTTCTAATTAATTGGATAAAAGGAATAATTTGTAATACGAAGTTAAAATCGTGTTAATATATTAACATTTAAGAAGGGCTATAAAATTTATAATAATAACAATGAATTTTGCGTAACATCATATTTTCACTTTAGAATATACCCTAAACATGTTTCAAAAGTAACAATATTTAATTGCATAAAAAAATTTTGCCTTGAAAATTTTTCGGAAACGGATCCTTTTCAGTAGAATTACCCATATGCATTATTTTTATTTTTATATAGAATAAATAACAATAGACAATAGACACACGTTTCATAGATAATGTACTCCGTAATATCGATTGCCGTAATCAGATTTTGTCTAAAACCATTGTTTATAACATAAACGACGAAATTGTTTATAAAATATTAATATAAATAATTACCTAATTATAAATAAAAATTGATTGGCACGGGCCAAAATGCGTTTTCGATCATATTATTTCTTTATTATTTTTAACAACAACTTTTCAACAGAATATTGTACATATTTTCTGTCCAATTTTTCCCTTAGACGGTATTGGAGCAGTCAGATTTCATATAAAACCACGTTTGTCGAAATTGTTTCTTGACAAAATGTTATAGTCTATGACTTTTTATAAAAAAAAAAAATAAAAAAAACAGAGGTATTTTATTGACGATAGCTAGTTTGACGCTACCTGAGTTGTGCTAGGCAGGGTCCTTAACGGGTTAAAAGAAGAAACCATTTTTTGTTTTAAATACTGCAATTACGAAAACAGTGGTAAAGGCGCCAGCGTAGTAAGCGAAAGACCCTGGTGGGGTAAGATTTTTCTTATTTATTTGCGAGCGTTCAAAAATGCAAATATAGGATGCGATATAAAAAAGTACAATTAAAATATAAATAATATAAAACTTAATTATTTAAAAATTAAATTTAGAAATAAAAATTAATATAATCATTCGAATTACAGTTCATGAAATGTAATATACGTGTGGATTAATAATATAATAAATATATATATATATTATATATTAATATATATATATTATATATATGTATATTAATATAGATGTACGAGTCACTTCCATATACACATTATAACGATATATATATATATATATATATCGTTATAATGTGTATATGGAAGTGACTCGTACATCTATATTAATTTTATTTAATTACTATTTAAACGAACTTTAGAGGTATCAGATGACCTGATCAGGGCCGTATCAAAATTTCTACTCGGGTATGTATGAGGATTATTTTTAGAGTACTTAATAAAACCGAGCTAGTGAAAAAGTAATATTTGAAAGTGAGAGACATAAATTGACGGAACGAAGATTGTTTTTAAAAATATGGTAATTTTTATTGGTGCGTTTCAGGTTGGGCGTGCTGCTTTGGATGTACGGTTGGAGAATTTTCATTATGCGTATTCCTGAATCAGAAAATATCATAAAACCACACAAAAATAATAGGTTCATTTACAATATAAACTAGAGACTTTTATTTACGAGAATTTCAAAAATATTTTCAATTTAGGGGTAATTAAGGTTTTATCTCCGATAATCCCTATATAAATTTGTAGTATAAATATGTATTTGTAGCAAATTATATTAAAATACACAAAATATCAACAATAAATTTCACGATGAATATATTATTATAAATTTATATTATATCTTTGAAATTATGTTGGCTCAAGTAAGTATGAGGTACACAACTTACAAAGCAGTAATTTGATATTTACATTAAGAGTTCGCAAAAAAATTAATAGTGTGTTTTAATGAAAATCTTAGTCGTATCAACCTAATAGCAGATACTTTTTTTATAAATATTTTAGAACATTACGTATATTATTATATGACCTATAATTCCAGGTTTCCTGAAAATATAGGGATTACAAATTCAATGTTACGTACGGATTCGTGAGCTATTTAAAGATCGTAAACAGATACATGTTCAAGTTTAATATATTTAGTTAGTAAATACTTGAAATGTATAATTTAATTTTAGTTATTATTTACATGCAAATGAGTATTATTAAACTAAACATTCATGTTATTAATTAATATTCATGTGCAATATTTGTATATTAGTTAATGAGTTAATTTACAAGTTAAAAATGCAATATAAAAAACATGAATATCAAAATAATTTGAATCATTCTTAAATTTCGAGAAGATTTGACAGACACACTGGATTGTTTACGTTATTTTTTTTCATTTTATAAATATCCACATGAAAAATTAATGTTTAAAAAACCTTTGAAGAAAATATACGTGCGTCATTTAATACTAATTTTGTTTGAAGTGAAAGTGTACTACACAAAAAAAGGGGAAGGTGTTAAGTCGCTTTTTGTAAAAGAGCTATCCGCCGCAGAGCCGAAAAGACTAGCCATTCGTGAATATAATCTTACAAATCAAGTAATTCTTAGAGGGATGAAAGATAATACACTGTCATTCTATAAATTCATAGATAATACAAAAATGCTTTTCATATTTGTGAATATCAAACGCGTGTGCGATCTCCGATGTTTTAACCGCACGGACAAAAGAAGTTCAAAGCTTTTACTTACAATCATTTTTGGATCTGTTTCGTTTTTTTTTTGATGTGATGTTTGGAGGAAGAATATCAGTCGATGTTTCTGTGAAAAATATCACTCCTTCGTACATTTCTTTTTTGGCTGTACAAAACGTCAATGACCATCTTATATACTTATTTATTACTAATCACGCCCTTTCCAACTTTTAATTTATTATCACCAGATTCGTTTATTTTCATTTTAATTATATTATTTAATAATATTAAGACTAGCACAGTGGGAAATGTTCTACAATTGCTAAGTTTACTGGTATCGTTTCCGTGTGCTAGTGTTTGTAAAATTAAGAAATAATGGGATAAGATAAGAACACGTTAGAACTAATAACATAACAACAGACCCCTAACGTATTGAAGTTGAACTAAACACAAGGCATACATTACCTTTTGGAAAAATGCGACAAAAATAGTATAATATTTTGACGTATATATTGTTGATTGTTATAAAATAATAAATATCAGAATATATAAAAAATCTTGCTAATGTACATATTTAGAGTCTAATTTCACGCTTAATTTTCTGGTTATAATTAAACAGTAATTTGAATTAATACGTAAATTATGAGTTTTATCTACAAATGGATTTTAATATATTATAACAAATTAATTGCTCAACAAGTGAGGGTTTTCACAAAATTCAACTTTTTCTTCTCAGATATCAAAAAATCGAATTATCGAATTCGAATGTATATAGTTTTTATCCACTAAATCTGAATTAGGCAAAAACTACTTATCAAGAAGAAAAAAGTCAATGTCAAATTTAATTAGTAAAGACTTTAATAACAAAGTATAAAAAAATACAAATTCATCAGTTAAGTTGTACCATATTCTGAATAATACATTGTATTTTTTAATACCTTTATTACTAAATTTAATTGCTATAATTTAATTACTAAATTAGTCAGTGTAATGTGACTAATGAATTAACAGTTTTCACTAATTAATTAGTTATTTTTTAATCTTAAGGGGAGGGTATATCCACAAAATCAGCTCTATGAAATAAACTTTTACAAAATTTGAAAAAATGATGTCTTTAGTCATTTTGGACGTGAAATTTAGAGGCACTAAAATAAAAAATGTAACAACGATTTTTAAACCCAAAGTTGTAACATGAAAAAAATTGTTTTTTTGAAAAAGTACTTCTAAATTTTTCTAAATTAATTTAAAAAAAAATGAGAGTGAACATAAAAACACATTTTCTAAATAATTACGGATGGATTTTTAAAAATTAAATTTTTTCAAAAAAAAATTGCATTTTGTCTTTTAGCAACACTTAATTCCACGTCAAAAATTACAAAAGACGTAATTTCTTGAAATTTTTTAAATGTGTATTTCATAGAACTGATTTTGTGAGTATACTCTCCCTAATTGGCAAAAATTAATTCAATCAGTGGCCAATGGTTACTTCTTACATTAGTAGTTTTTGGCTAAGTGAAATTTAGAAAGTAATTATTTCTACCCATTTACTTTAGGAAATTCACGTAAAAACGTCCATAATTTAAATTAATCCCTTAGATGTTGACAATTTCATTTTCCATTGTGTTAGTTTTTTTTTGAGTGCAATCGCCATCAGAAAGAATTTGATGAATTAAACATTTAGTGACGGTATCGTTGACTTTTGTAAGATTATGTTTATAGTTTCCTTAAATGAGAGGGTTCCATGGTATTGTCTATTAAAATGATGTTTAAGGAAACAAAAATATTTCTAGACAGATGACACGCCACCCCTAAACCGTTCGAAGGCCTTTAAATATATTCAGGTAGAGGCAGTAAAAAAGCTGATATATAGTGTTAGAGTGAAATGTATCTTAAAAGAGGGAAAAGTTCCAGGACTACCTGTCCACAGTGTTAATAGAAAAATTTATAAAATTGTTACAATTCTGTACATATGTATGAAGAATATGGGATCACCTCAAAACCCGATAATTTTAAGCAACCAGGAACAATTTTAATTATGAATTTTTTTTAAATTGTATTATGGAGGAATTACGAAAAAAATTCCTAAATATTGGCCTATAAATGAAATATTGTACATTTTATTAATATTGATAACGTGTTCGCATTCGCCTCTAAAATAATAATTCACGCTAATGATCGATTTATGCTCGTCGCACCTTTAAGGAACGTATTTTTTAAAATATAACTTTGAAGTTCGGCACAACTCTTTAGCAATATAATGCTTTAGTTACAAATGAACATTTTAGAATTCTCGTGTGGCTCAAATCCTGCTCTTTCGAATTGCGCATGCTAAAATATATTAAATTTCAAAGAAAATTAATTACTACTCGTTATTCAAAAAGAATCAAGGTTTTTTCGTCACATTTCGTTATTACAATTTATTATTATTTCTTAATATATAATTAATTATTTGATTAAAAATATTTTATGGAGGGAACTAGATATCGACATCAATCAAGTTGTATATATTCAAAACACATTTATGTAAATAAAACACATACCAAATAATGATTTACTTTAGTTACGTATGAAGTTTTCCTTCACTATTCTAAGGTATGAAGAGTAATTAATTTCTTATAAATGAATAATAATATAAGCATGAGCTCCGCATTCAATGATTCTTATCTTTTTTAGATATTAAGCAGGTTGCAAAATGTGGGTAGAATATATTTGTGGTTTGTACTTGTTTATCACCAAATACCTAAATAAATTACCAACAAGAGTATTGGAAATGAATAAGATGTTGGAGATCATCTGTTAATTATTTAGAAGTCTCTTATTCTGTATAAGTGAATTTTGGTGTAAATGCTTAGAAAGACTTGCATTTCTAGTCTCGTCGGCTAACTGACAACATATCAAAGAGAACATGCCGCCATTTACTCTTTGTCTTATGTCCAAGACTTAAACAATAAGAGTTAGCTTAAGACATATTCGCTGAGTGCGTCAAAAAAGCAGTAGAAGCACAAAAAAGTCATGGAAAAAAATTTTAAAATTTCATCTATAGACGGTCATGCCATAAAAGTTGGGGTTTGCTTTTTCATGCGGTTTATATTAACAGATCTATCCATCAGGACCATACTAGGACTTTGTAGGCACAGGCAAGTTCTAGTCAGTAACCTTCTAATCTTTGCCAACATTGGCAGCCGTTGCCCTCATAAACTGGCGCCAATCGGCATCGTCCTGAATACCAAGCATCAAAGGCCAAACATAAGTTCACTGGAAGAACTGTGGATTTATAAAATTGAACGTAGACAAGAACGTCAATGTTTACCTTTAAAAGTCCATACGTTTTTGGCATATGGACAGAAAAGTTAAGTTTTCTTATCATAAAAATTTCAGAAAATTTTCCCCGAGATTATCATTGAACCAAATGAAACAATTATTTTATTTGGGTCCGAAGGTTTCAGGAAACGTCAAGAAGCGGACCACATGAGTTAATTTCACGTAATAAATAACGTCAATTGCACCATTTTTGCGTGTTAAGCTTGTTTGAACTAAAAATGCATTGCTTTTAGTCAACTCTGAAATTTACAGGCAACTCCGGACCTCTATAATCTTTCAGCAAAGGTTTTTATTGCTCCAGTTTTATAGTTCAAGGCAGTTACGATGGGATTTGTTTGGAGTCATAGACAGAAAAGTTGTTTGGAAGGGAAATAGATTAAGACAGTTAACTCATTTAGAATAAAGTCATTCGGACTATTTTTCCCTTGTATTACCAACGTATTATGGTTAGCTTTGAAATCATAAAGTAAAAAAGTTAATTTTCATAAATATTTGTTACACTAATTCTTTACATACCGTTATTGTTTAAACTTTCCCTTTTATATTTAGTCTTATTGTTTTGAGATTATTTATTTTCCCGCTAATCATTAAGTATTAACAGGTAACCATTTTGAACCAATTATATGGACTATTCTTGTGTTTGATGATAGAAATGGGCGCTATTTTAATGTTTCTGAAATTATACGTCATAATAACAGCGATACTAATGTTACGTAAGTCAAAACTAGCGACTACATTTATTATAGTCGTTGTTTGAAAGAACGATATAAGTTACAAAGTGGACATGAGTCAGCTTTCACTCATACATGTGTTTTATTTGCATAATTCCTTTTATCTTGGCAGCAAAGACTTTCCCATATTTGAAAGCAGATAGTGTAGTTTTACGCACGCTAATATATCCTGAAACAGATCAGTGTTCTTAATTGTTGACATATATTGAAAAATATTGTCTCTAAGTTTATCTTTACATGGAACTCGTACGCAAACATATAAAAATATAAAGTAGATATTTTAACTGATTATGTTATAAACTGTAATAGAAATGTCGCAATAAGTATAAATAAATATATTACATGCAATTGTTTTTATTATTGTTATTATTAATAATGCATTAACATATTGGACATCAAAACGCTCGCGCTAACGCTATTTTCGCTAGAATTATATAAAAAAATTAAATGTACATTGAATTAAAAAATTAAAAAATTAAATTGCCGTTATACTCAATACATATACGCAACAGGTCATGAAATATTTCCAATTGCCTTGTACTATAACGAACAAATCTAAACTTAAAAATTGTATTTGTGTTGAATATAAGCATTGCACTTAATAACACACATAATTATTGGCGTTGGGTCTTAGGAAAATTCTATATTGATACATTTGTTCTTCATGCTTTTACGTTTGTTCGTACAACTCTCTGAAAATTCCTTACAGCCGAAAGTCACTCTAATGTAGTGAATTTTCATTCTAAACAACACGGAAAGAAATGTACAGAGGGTACAGCCAGAAATATGGTTATTTCAGCCATAATATGGCAAATCCAGTTATATTTTTGCCAGAAGTAACCATATTTCTGGCTGTATCCTCTAAACATTTTTTTCCGTGAACATTGAAACCGAGCAACCCCGAAAGGAGTGAATGTCCAGTTATGTTAGTATGCATTTTTCAAAGAGTATTTATATGTTTAATGTAATTAAGCTATTTTTTTCATGGCTTTCCTCGATGGGAAACAAAAATTCTTCGATTTCATAATGTTCGAGAATATTGATACTCCGTTCCCAAAAAAAATGTAAAGTGCTAAGTAAATAGTAGGTATAATATATGAGTACCATATACATATCTATTAGATACAATAAATAAGATATGCAGAGTTACAAAAGTTATTTCAAGTCATCCAATATACAAAATAGAAATATGTTTTCATAACGGTAGCAAAATAAAACATCGAGAGTCGCGAATGCTCCTATCGCACGGAAAAAAATATTTAGGTTACGTTAGCTCAAATACTTTGGTTGACAGGCGTTTGATTATACGAGCACAATTATAAGTCTGTCACAATAATTTATAAATGTAATACAGAAAATTCATTTAGCTACCACAGCTTAATGAATTTATCTGCGGGTATTTGGTTGTCGCTGCAATAGATAACTGGCTGAAAGACAAGTGCATGTATGCTGTCAAATTATTCGCTGTATAAATGAGCAAGTTGCGGTTAAAATTGATTTCTTTGTGAAAAATAAGTTAACAGAATGGGGAATCATATTTTATTTTATTATTAATAAAGTTAATACGTGAATAAATGCATGTAATGAAGGTTACAAGTCACGTACTATATCGGTTTTTAACCTTTCTTTCAGTGTACTAATCACTATTTTTTAGTGCAGATTAATACGTGATCACACATAAATATAATTTCACGTCTATAAATATAAGAGAAATGAAAAATAGTCCATTATTTAGTCCAATTGATAGGCTGTGTTTGTTGAGATATATATCTTAAGGCAGCTAAAGTGTTGAGGTAAGAGAGAAAAACTGCGGTAGCTAAACGAGTTTGACTGATAGAGCCGAACTGCGTTTAACTGTGTTTAGGTTAAGCTGTGACAGATGAATATTTTGCTGTGTGGGTTAAACATTATTTTCCGTGCGCCGACTAAGTTACTTGCGACTTATCTGTACTGAAATAATTCTTACCATAAGAGTGGAAATATAATTTCTTTTTAGAGTCGAATTTCTCTAAATCCACTCTAATATGAATGCTTGTCTCAGTTACTCTTTACAAGATTGCTATTCTCACTGCAAGAAATTTAGAAAGATGATTCATAGTCACCGATGTAACGATTTTCGTGTATTTTCATGAACTTTACGACAGTGACTAATATAACTTGACGTACAAATCATGTACAATGAGACAAGTGTCTTTTACTTAGAAAAAGAATTGTTATATTTCGCAAAACAGAGTCTTTTACCGGTTAAAAAAGATTTGATTCTTTTAACCTATATGTCAGTTTGTTTTAGTTTTTCTGATTTAAATAAAAGAAATTTTGTATTAAATGATTAAAAACGTCTACTTTTAATAATAATGAAATATCTTTTCTCTCAGGCCGCAAAACAAAATTTTGTTTCCCGTATACAGACCGCAAAATACTAAATGTAAGGCCTAGGTCGCGAGATATAAAAAAGCGTCAAAGAAAGAATTGGAAAAGCTTATTTCGTATAATGTGTAAACACGACGTTTCGGCATAAATACCGAGAAGAAGCAAACGCAGCGTGCGAGAAGCATTCAAACTTTCACTAAAACAGAGTGGTAGTGTGCGTAGGGTAGTAATTAGGACATCCATCTGTTAAATAATGAACGTATTAACCGGATATATAGATTCATAAAATTCAACTGTTTCTTTAAACTTAGAATTAATAATATATCCCCCTCCTCCCTGTTCCCGCCAACTACCTTCTATAAACCCTCCAAATCTCACTACTTTATTTCTTCTTTTCACTATTGCAGATATAGAACACATACATATGCACACGTATGTACTATTTATCTTTAAAAAATGTAAAGCAAATTCGAATTTGGCGGTCTTTAGAATGATAAATAGAATATGGTATCACAGGCATAAATGTATCATTCTTGTTCGCGGACTTGCCAAGATTGATGCATTTTGCGGCCTTGGTACATAATGCACTATTTATAATAATAAGAGTTTCTTTTAACGTTCAATAAACAAACGCGAACAGTGGAGGATTCTAGAAGTTATTGGAAGTTATAATACATTATTTTAAGGACTATAACACAACATTTTAAAAGAAAAAATATAATATAGCGATTTAAATGTTAAAAAATGCAAAAAGTAGGGTAGACTTGCATTAATAATTTTTTTCTCATCGAAGGAGTACTTTCTGTCACAAAATTCCTTCATTAAATTTGAAGAAAATAGTTATAGTATTAAGATATATTATTTAAATACTAAAAACTAACAGTGTGATCACAAAATGGCGACCATAGTGAGAAATTTCTGTTTAAAAGTTAACAAACTTCTAAGAACAAATTTTTCTAGAATTTATCACGATGTTAGTTTCTGATATTTATAAAATATATCTTAATACTATAACTATTTTCTACACCTTTCGCGAAAGAATTGTGTACTGGCAAATACTCCTTCTATAAAAATGTTCAATGTTTTATAAAAAAGTTTACCCGATTTTTTGCGTTTTTTTTATATTTAAATCGCTTTATTTAATTTTGTAATTAAGATAGCTCAATTTTAACAACGGCATGGAAAAGAGCAATTTCGAAAATAGCAAGACATATGGAACTTTAATTTTCACAGTCGAAATACTTGATTGAAATTGAAGTAAAAAATGTGTCCTTCACGGCGTTCATTGGTTAAGATATTCATATAAATTATACAAGACTGTCTCTATGATTTTAATTCATACACATATGCACCGAAAAGCCATTTCCCAAATATTAGTACAGTAAATTAAATTAAACAATTCGCCATATGCCCCACCAATTCCAAATTTATAGTTTCTCCTCTGAGCAGACTTCAGTGCATTCCCGAGGAGGAGGAACATGTCTAGATCACGATGGAAACTATACATTTGTCATTGGTGAGGCATAAGTCGAATTGTTTAATTTAATCTGTTAGGAATCTGAACCACGATACATTTTTTTAACTATTATTACGAGCACTGGGCGAGAAAGTGCAAAAATCCACAATTAACAATTGAAAAGGTTAATCGGTAACAGCTGTTTATCATTAGGCGATAATGTCACTATCTACCTTGTCGAGTGACTGGTTCTTTGTCTTTCACATTTGGTAGATCGTTGACAGATGTCTTGAGTACGAGTGCAGGACTTTCGCAGCTTGTTGCAAAGAAAAAGAGCCAAGGCGGAGAAGGTGGAATCAAGTAGTGTACAACTGCACTAAGAGATGGCAGTGGTGCTGGTCGCCTAATCCAAAATACGAGGCGCCGTTCTTTTCGGAGCGGTTTCGAGCTGGTGGGGATTTCGAAACGTTTTCCCCAAAGGACTACTTGGAATCAGGTCACCGGATCAGTAGAACGTATTTGTTTCGGGCTTTTTTCTTTTTAAAAGACGCCATTCTGCTACGTGGTTGCGAATTTCCATCTTCGCAAGTCTGGTGACACTGGTGATGGGTATCGTTATGCCTTCGAAGGATTCTGCATCGGAATTATTGGAATTGGCCAAATATCATTGTACAATTCGACTCGACCTCGACATAGAGAGCTTCCCTGATATATTTGGAAGAGATCATCATAAATCCACTGGTCCTTTCTTACATCGAATATAATAACAACTCTTGGTGATCCTCGTGCATGTAGTGGATTCACTTGGTTAGAAACACTATGTCGATCAACACACTCAAGCTACATGTTTACTTTAATGTGTATTAGTCTCTCTCTCTCTCTCGTTTTAGTTTTCATAATTAATAATCAAAAATTGATTTAATATTTGTAATAGATTGTTATTTGAGTGTGAATTAGAAATTAGTTTTCAGTAGTATTCTTTATAATATCCAAGAATTGTCACATTTTGTACAAAAGGAAAAGGCTTTCCATCATGAAAAATAGAAGAAGGCGTACAAGACATATCTCCACCAATAAGCCTTGCTGATGATTGCAGTAGGTGCAGGTCGGGATGAAACGCCAGAGGTGGAGTTCTCTCATTTTTTCAATGAAGGAATTCTACTTCGTTCGGCTGATGATAAAAAAATAACCTTTTCAATTAAAAATTAAAACAGTCAATTTCCATCGTGATCTAGATCATGTTCCTCTTCGGTAATGTACGCGAGTCGACCGAGCATAGATTTCTCATTGGCGGGGCATAAGCCAAATTATTTATTTTTATTTGTTAAGAATCCGACCCTCGTTACATCGTTTCAATTAGTAGTAAATGTTACTTGAGGTGGAAAAATGTTTGTATATTTAAAAAATAATTTTTCATGAAAAAATTATACGATTATTTGAGAAATTATTTAATTTCAACTATTTACACCAATATACTATTTTACACAATTATATGTACAATACAGATTGACTGGGGTCACAAGTTGCAAGAGAATAACTTAATAATAATTTTGCTTAATATTTTTGTTTATATTAAACTTGGAATGTTTTCAGATTTATTCTCTGATTATGTGGAGTGCAACGTTCAACTTAAATAGCATTTTTCGGACCTAGGGTGCAAATTGACATTTTCGACCGCGAGGGTTAACACCGTGTTCGTGGATGCACAGTGTTACACTCGTGATAGGAATAACATTTTAGTCACATTGATGGAAAATGTATAGTTCTTAAACAGTCATTTATATGTTTACTACCTTAGTTCCTCTCCCTTTCCCGCAACCCGGAAGTTGGGAGCAAAAATTATACTCAATTGTTTCCATTTCAATATTATAATTTCACTTAGCCCTTTTGCCAATACATTGGTTAGAGCTTCGATTAATATAGAAAAGCGAGGGTTGTATTGTAGGTTGCGCCCATATGCAGTGTTGGAATTCAAAAAGACTCTTATTTTCTTATATTAAGTATAATTAATTCTGAATTAAATCTTATGATAAGGAGAATCTTATGTTTAGTAAAACATCTTAATAACTACTAACATCACGACTCCACACAGGTGACCGATGTCCGCTACACTCTTGCAGGAGAGGAAGATTAACGACATAGTAGATCCACTCCTCCAGCTTATTTCATTCACGGATATCGCAATCTACCTTGCTCGCCAAGTACTCTGTCCTTATTTATTATAAGACACAAATAAATATGTACAATTAATAGGTAGGTTGTTACGAGGGTTAAGGACGGAGGTAGAGTCCTAAATTAGTCTATATGTTCTATTCTCATCGCTAATAGGAAGAATGCGCCTATATCAAATGACTTTTACAGAAATTATTTCTGCTTGTGCCATTTATTAAAAAAAATATACACAACTAAGATGTATATTTTAACAAAGTATATAACTTTTATTCTGAATATTTTTCAACAATGCTCAACATTATCGGTAATAAATGGATAAAATTATGAAAAATTTAAATGAAAATTGCATGCGGAGTTTCAGAAGTTTTTGTAAGTTTACCCAAAAGATTGATATTCGAATAATTCGATGATTTTATAAGTGAACTTTGAGAGGACTAAATGGTAAGTAAAAGAGAAAGGGAATCAAAGCGATGAAGGAGAGATGGTAAAAGGGAGATTTCGAGGGTTGAACGAGAAGTGAGTGTAACTGGGGAGAGTGATGGAGAAACAAAGAAAGGGAATTAAGCCCTACGATGAGAGCGAGTGAATGAATGAGCGAATCAAAAATCATGAGAGGGAGAGAGAGACACATACAGATAGAAGAAGCAATCGAATTACTGACGCCACTGCTTCGTGATTCAATCGGCATTGAGCCAGCTTGCACGTGCTCTTTCTATGGAAGAATTCGCACGAGGGCGATTATACAGTTTCGCATTCGTTAATCAAATCAATTACTACCAATCCGTAGACACGTATACAGTATAGCAGTCACTGTACAATCGTTAGAAGGACGGCAATGTCGCGATGAGAGGTGGCAACAGAGGCGACGTCGTCGATTTGTTTGCTCCATCGCGTCGTCACGACACTTCGCTGCCGCGTCAATGGAACCCCCATTGTGATTTCCATTATCTCCCAACGATTTGTACTTCTTGCTGCCTCCATGAAAGCCTGCAGAAAAATGGTGGCAGCCACCATCTTTCTCATCCACCGTTAGTCAAAATTTCTAACGGAGATATCTTTTGGCATTTGTTGACACAAGACATTGACAAATGAAACGTGGAGAAACTTTTCTGCAATACAATGGTCTACCCTAGCCACCTGTATGATAAATGTTTTTGAGGGAAATAGTTCGATATATTGTGATAATTATTTCATTAATGTTTATTACCAAAATAAAATCCATTTCTATGACGGAAATAGCGGACGAGAAGTGTGGAGTTGAATGACAAACACTGGATAAACAATGGTTGCCTGGAAATACTTTAAAAAATGAAACAGATTAATTGTTGAGAAATAGTACATTATGATACTAGGGCAGTAAATGAATGAGTGAGAAATGTCCACGTTTAGGGTCGTAAAGAGCAGAACGACAAAGCACATTTGATGCAATTCACAACATGAAACATTATTTTTCAATGACAGACCGTCATCAGACTGTAAGCGTGAGGAATAGTATATTGTATATCTAGGGCGCAAAGGACCGGATTGGAGGCAGGCACGCCGTGCATCACGAGGGGGAGGACGGCAGTCCTGACCCCAAGGACTGAAATGGGGGGGGGGGGGGGGCGTGGCTTCCATTCATTCATTCATTCTCGTCCGTGATATACGCGACATTGTTTGTCATACCTGTACATTTAGAAAACTGCACCTATGTAATGTCGGTGAAGTACACGGCGGGTGCAAAGTCGTGAAAAAGGAGAAGTGGGCGCGAAAACGTGATAAGCGCCCAGTGAAGCGGGCGCGAAAATGCGAAAAGCGCCCTCCGGACTATACAACGCATATGTGCTGAATAAGTTTTATGTCGCATGCTACACCGGCAAGAAAAGGCACATTTTTTGTGCAAGTGTGAAAACAAACTTTTGTCCGGACTCCTGTCCCTTCCCCTCGTCCTGCATCACCGGGCGGATATCAGATATTTTCTACCCACTTTTCCAGGCAAAAACGTACTTTTGACTTTCTTCAAAGTTTTTAGTTTTGAGAAAAAAAAATAGTATTCCTTGCTGATTTTAAGAATAATAATAGATTCTCTCGAAAACTTTAGACTTTAGAAAAAATTTGCCTTAGGGCAAAACGTCATGGGACAAAACTAAATATCTTAGAATTTTTTAACACTTTCTTCAAAATATAATTTATATTTGATTGACATCAATAATGTTACATATGTAATACACTTTAAAATATGGTGAATTTTTTATTGGAACGTGTACATTGATGATTTTTTTCACCCGTGGGTGAAAAGTGTTGCGCCCGAAGGGCGAACAACATTTTTTGTCGCAGCAGGTCACAAAATGTAATGAGCGCCCGTTGACCTCGACCATACATCTCTATGGTTACAGTGCGGGCGCAAAATCGCATTTTGCGGCTTACTGCTGCAAAAAAGACTTTTCGCGTCAGATACAATATACATATGGTAAATCTATATGATAAGCGAATATTATACGACGACTGTTTATTGTAGAAAATGATCACGTAACGTTAGATTCTGTAGAGTAACTATACAGTTCAACGCTTGACTAGATGCTTAAAACTATACCGTTACTATCCCGAATCTATTTAGTAAAACTATGTTTTTCAAATAGTTAATCTATTATAAATCTACACAGAGTTTGTATAGAATTTCGGTAGTTTTAGTTAGGCTTGTTACCGCCAGGTTCCGTCGTGACGCTAAGATCTCTATTTCTCACCATCATTGCCACCGTTATAGAAGTGGATTTTCATTTGGCCAGGAGGCAACCAGTCGTCAACTACTGATATTGCATTAAGGACGTTTTACGCTTACAGCTTTTTGCATAAATATGATTTTGATACCTGTGTCAATATTTAACTTTTTGAATAATCATTATTTTAACAATTTCATCCTTAACCCATTAACGTCAAAAAGGACTCTTTTCCCGACTCAATTTCAATACAGAATTTCGTATCAAAATCAAAGTTAAAAAAAAAATTGAAAGGTACATGTCCTAATATTTTCGAGGTTGCTTTCTTGAATGGCGAGGTCCATATTTGTCTAAAATTGTATTTATATACAATTTTGCCACAAATAAATAAAAAATACGACTTCTTTCAAGCCAATTTTTTTTAATATTCAAGTTTTCTCCTGGATATCAGATTTAAAATGATATAAAATGTATCACAATCGTCGACGCGATGTCTAAACTTAAAATAAATACGGTCAGTAGAGTAAAAAAAATGTTTTGTTACAACAAAATGGCGGCCACAATGAGACATTTCGTTTTTAGACTTGCCATTTTTTTTGTTTGCAAACTATAGACTTGAGAGAAATTTTTCTTAGAATAAAAATGTCTTAAAAGTGGTCAAAGAATATCCTTAAATTTTTTGTCAGACTTAATTGATACAATTCTTGATTTTTAAAATTTTGAAAAACTTCATTAAAAAAATCTGAAAAATTGTGAGAATATTCTTAAACTATTTCTAAAACATTTTTGTTCTGTGAAAATTTCCTCTAAAATGTAGTTTTCGACGAAAAAATTATTTCATTACTATAGGTAAATTCATTTGCCTTGAAACCTAGAAAACCGTAATTTTTTTCTTTGAGAAGCACAGATTTTAGAGAAAATTTCTTTAGAAGAAAAATGTCTTGGAATTAGTTTAAGAATACTCACAAATTTTTCTAGGCTTTTTGGATGACGTTTTCAAAAATTGTAATTTCTCAAATTTTCCAAAAAATCAAGAATTTTCTCAATGCAGTCTGAAAGAATTTGAGAATATTCTTTGGCCAATTTTAACACATTTTTATTCTGGGAGAAATTTCTCTAAAGTCAATAGTTTTCGAGAAAATAATTTGGCAAATGTAAAAACGAAATGTGTCATTGCGGCCACCATTTTGTTGTATCAAAAAATTTTTTGGCTCTACTGACCGCATTTATTTTAAATTTAGACTTCGCGTCCACGATTCTTATACATTTTAGAGCATTTTAAGTCCGAGATCAAGGAGAAAACTTGAGTATTAAAAAAAATAGCCTTGAAAAAAGTTGTATTTTTTAATTATTTATGACAAAATTATATATAAATTATAATTTCAGACAAATATGGACCTCGCCATTAAAAAAAGCAACCTCGAAAATAGTAGGATACGTACCTAAACGTACCTAAACGTACCTTTCAATTTTTTTTAACTTCGATTTTTATACGAAATTGTTTATTGAAATTGAGTCGGGAAAGGTGTCCATTTTGACGTTAATGAGTTAATATCAGAACTCCCTGAAATAACAGCTAATTTGTTATTTTGAAACAGATGAAATTACAGTAGAGTCTCGAAACATTTGCGTCTCGCTATATTTACCTGTCGCCGCTCTCTTTTACCCCCACCTTGCTCGCTGGAGCCGCAGGAAGGGCCTGCTGTGACGTCACGAACGTAGCGCGACTGAGGAGTGTGGAAGAAACGACGCTCCTCTTCTTTTGACAAATATAAGGAGACGGGAGGGTAAGGCGAGGAACCGAGCTGGCAAATATACCGGGACTCTACTGTAATATACAATTTGACGTAATGCAGTTTCCCTGGTGAAATGAATACATCTATATATACCAGATTATTTTGGTACAGCCAAACTATAGGATCAAATCTTTATATTTTATCATAGTTCTTTTACGGATTATCTAGATCGCGCCAATATATCTATAAATAAATAACAATACAGAAGTATTTGCATCGTACACGTATCGATCTTTTTACTAAACTTACTTGCAATAAATATATATGAAACCACTGCGTCTTCTCACAAGGTATACTTGCAACAGGAAACTTGAAAAAATTATAGTAAATATAGTATCGATCTTCCATAAATATGCAAATAGAGGAGTGCATCTCTGATCTGATAGTGCAGATTTATCAATGGTTATTTCCTCGTCTGTTGCGGCACGCGACAAGCGATAATGCGGAAGTGCCGAAGCTTCGGAGTACATCGCCGGGCATGCGGTATTAACGTAGTTAGAGAAGATCAGGGGTCGTGGTGGAACACCACGCCCTTTTCTGAACCCCGCCTAGGGAGTCCTCCGCATGCGTGTTACCGTTTCGACCTGACGTTGTCGTGTCGTTCTGATCGACGCTGCCGGAGGCAAAAGTTCCCTCGCGAACTCTGCCAATGTACACGTGACCGATAGAATCCCATGGGAACTCGTGCGATGCATCGGCGATATTGGGTCTATTCGCCAGCAGATGGGTATCATTAGTCAACAAGCAATCCTTACCTGCTTCGCTAAGCTGATATTCAGAACTCCTTGATGGGTCGCAATTAACCTACGCCAACGACAAATTGATTTCTAAATTATTGCCTTTTATACAAGGTCCTTTTTACCTCTCGTTACATGGCGTGTTAAAGTTTCTGGTTCAACGCACAATTGAAGTTGCGCGTTGCATAATTAAATGGGGTATTGCGTTTCCTATTGTCATGTGATAATCATCATCTTGTACGAGTGCGATCAAAAATTGCGTTTATTTTTCAAATACACGAAGCAAATTTCACATGACGTTTTATCGTGACAGACAAAAGTGCACGTGCCGCTGAGGAAGTTGATCCAACTATATTATTTTTCCGTGCCACAGAATTATTTAGGAAGATGTGCTGTATAATTACTTTAGTTTACGGTAGGTGTATTATACTACCATAGCTCGGGTAACATACTGCATTAATAGCTCATTATATTTTTGTGTAATTAATTTCGTTTTATCATACACGGAAATTTAAAGTCCTATTAGTTCGGATGGACATAATTTGGTTTCCATATTTAAAGCGTCCTTCATTATTTTGTTGTACTGATTCAACGAATATGGATATTAGAATCAGACTGTTGGGTTGTGGTAACCGAATCTATTCGGTTGTGACAATAAACATCCTCATCTATGCTGTTGATTGTTATTCCATGTGAATTCTTAGTATTTAATTTATTCAGTGTAGCTCATATTGAGCCTAAGTCAACATTTAGCATTTGTAATAAACTACATGGTTTGCAGTAAAATGTCCTCATCGAACGTTTTAACAAAGAAAACGAATAAAAACAGACTTAAAATTGAAAATTTGAACTTGACTATGTACTATTATAAACAGTTGTTTACAAAAAAAAAGGTTTTCAGCATGTTGTCTCTGACATTCAACAAGACAAATATCGATCCATATTCGACAAAAAATTAACTAATACTCCGACCTAGATAGATGGAAGACTTGGTTGCCACAAATTTAGTCTCATTAATATTTTTTAAAGAATGTTGCCACGTTATAAGAATATTAAAAGTCAGATTGGTTTCTGAAATTAAACTGATTTTTTTAGGCATTCCTACATTTCCTGCATTCTATTTGTGAATAGGGTGAAATATATAAACTTCATGCAAAATGCCAAAATTTATCAATTTTTAAATACTTTGGATCACCTTTCAAATTAATCTTTAAGGGGGTTCCAAAGTCGATTGAAAATTCACATTCGCGTTTATCCAGATTCCGTCGTTACCAACCAAGCGGCCGGTATGTAAATGAAACACAATATTTTCTTGCATTATAAGCGTTTCCATATATTTGTGTATTCCCAATAAGTGATTAAACTTATATCGATATACGGGACACTTGCGGTATTAACTTTGTTTTCTTGAAGAAAATTTTGTAAAGAAGCATGCGGTTGGAATAGCACGTAACACAACCGAAAATAAAACACTACAGCAAAAATTGGGTGTGGGTCGATCAAAAAACCGACAGTTGTGAAGCCGACAGTCGAAAAGCTTTTCTGACAGTCAAAAAGAGGACACATAAAAATTAGGCATATCGACAAATCGAAGATGTTTTGAAGTGTCGGTATTTTTACTGTCGGTTGTTTGATTGTCGGTTTTTTGACCTGTCGGCTTTTTCATTTGTCGGTTTTTCGATCCGCAAAACGGTTTTAGAAAAGTGCATTTTTTAACTGTTAAATAAACATTTTAAAAATGAACTCATTTTTAACCGAATATAATCGCTAATTAATTTAAAAAATGATAATTAAAATATTCTAATTTTCAGTTATTCACAATGACTTTTACCTTTAATATATACTCTTATATTATTAATAGAAATAAGATCGACATTTGTAGCAAGCGCCGGTGGATTTACAATTTTTATTGGAGCGCCATCTAGCGCTTTGCTGATACGTGTTATTTTATTTATTTTTGATAATAATAATAATTAATAAACAATGGTCACTTAATGGATTTTTTTTATTTCTTTATATTTACAAATTGTTTCAAAATTATTTATATGATGCACTTACTTCTCTCTATTCTAAGATAATTAGGGGAGCACGATATGAAGTGATGCAGAGTTTGTTTTTCCTAATAATTGCTTTCGCAGCGCGAATTTCAAATTAAGTGTCACACGATAAGTTATTTATCCCTTTAACTTCCATACCTCAGACCTATAGTATATGTTTTACGGATATCGAGGTACATTAGTCCCCGCCCTAAGCTATACTGTTCAAAGTTATATGTATATCCTAAGTTATAGATTTGACTTGTGCAAAGTTATACCACTCTCTTCCTCTCCTTCCCCCACCACATTGTTTCGCTGAGCCACACTCGCTCACGACACACACGTACGCACGCACGCACGCACAGAGAAGGAGTCATTGCACGGATATAAACCGAGTTACGGAAATAGAGATAGTGAGGGGCTATAACTTTGGATAAGTTTCTGCCATTTTGAAACCGACGATATAACTTAGAATGAGGACTACTGTACGGTTAATTTAACGAAAACTGATAACAGATGAGATTCCTCTGCATTAGAGCGACTGAATCACAAAATTTTATTTTCATATTAAAGTTTATTAAATGCCGTTTACAAAAAATGTACAATGAACAGTTCTCAGTTTTCCAGCAAAGCGAAATATCGGTATAATGTTTCAAATACTCAAAAAATAGATAATCAGTTTTCACAAGTCAGTAAATGAGCGGAAAATAAAATTGTCTACTTCCACACGCTCAAAGTAATGTAACTCAAAAAATTATATATCGCATTCGACAGTCAGTACATCGTACATGAAATATATTTGACATGACCCGCTTCGCCCCGTTGTCCTTCGTATCATACACAGAGAGAAAAAAAACGTTAATGGAACCGTGGACAAAAGGTACAAATGATTACAACATTTCATAATAGTACATTTTTAACATTGTGAAAAATTGTAGTTGACAGTATCTTATTTTTATAATTTATAATATTGTAAAATAAAAGAATACAAAAATTGATTTTTTGACATAATATGCGTAAAATTTGATTTTACGCATTTGTACTGCCCGGCGGCCCTCTCGTGTCCGGCATTGCCGGCCACTCGACTCCGGCGGTCAGCACTCATGCGTAACAGCGTCTTTAACACACACTAAAAAAAGCGCGCAAATTTTACGCATAGTATGTCGAAAAATACTATTTCGATATACTATGCGTGAAATTTGATTTTACGTACCGTTTTTAGTGCATAAAATACGATTTTCGCACTACTTCTGAACATTATATTTCAAAAAAAAAAAATGGCGCACAATTTTACGCATAGTATATCGAAATAATATATTACGATACAAGTGCGCGAAGTAGAGGAAAAGTCACCTACGGCGCACGTGTATCGTATACTATTTTTTTTTTGACTCCGTGAGAGAAATTTTTCGCGCACTGATTTGAGTGTGCGAAGTACTCATTTCAGTGCGCGTAGTGCAGTGCGCAAACGGGTTACTTCGCGCACGGAGTAAAAAAAAAATATCGTTCGACACGCGTGCGTAAGAATTCGATTTTACGCACCGGCCTATCTAATCGCATGTTAAAAACGGTGCGTAAAATCGTATTATACGCACTAGTATCGAAAAATACTGTTTATGATGATAAGTAGTTATTTTCGTTTAATCACTTTTACTAATTTATTTTTCTAGTCAACAATATTTCGAGTGAGTATTTAACTATAAAGCTACCGTACATTTGAGGTTATGTGGTATGCTGCATATTTAAGTATTGAGAAATGGTAAACGGAAAAATGTTTTTGTTTTGTTTTACTGTAGAAATAGTTACTTTAACCGTTTTTTATAATCACGTATGTTACTTTTCTAAAATGGTTTCCTTAACCTGTTTCGTTATATCTGTATAATCAGTGCAATCTGATAATATATGACGATAAAAACCCGCGTAGAAAAAATAAGAATGGGAGAGACTATCTGATATATTTTGGGAGAGAGTATGGGCCAAACTACTGTCCAGTGTGTTGCATAGTCAATCCCAGTGTCTCGCCCAGAGACACCCCATAGTTTTGGACAAAGTATTGGAGAGGCTTGTTATGAAAGCCGATGAAAAAATTAGAATACGGGTATTACGAGGAAATAGTTTCGGACATAGTATGGGAGAAACTATTGGGCAGTCTATAAAATAGTATCACCCAAGGTTTTGCTCAGTGAGAGCCCATTCTGTCGCACATAACTTGGAAATCCTTCACTAAATATTTACAATTAATTTTTACAAAACTTCCCAGAGAAGTCTCGGACGTATCTCGATTTAAGAGGCAGACGATGATTTCCCTAAAAAATTGAGGTGCAATAAAGTACAAACAACCCGAAAGATACATCCGAGAAATTTCAAGTCCACTGAACAGTTCATCAAAATGATAAATGAAAATCCAACATCATCGTCGACATCAACGCAGAAGATGGCGAACTCGAAGCTGCTGCCCTTTCATAATTCCTAAATCATTTGAATCCTTTCGCTTTGATTTGAATCCTATACAGGACAAAAATCATTTGAAAGAAATGAAAATACATTTTGCAAGAAACTGAACACTGGAAACATGGAAAATACAATTTTTCTTGAAATAAATTTATGTTCGTTACATTTACACATTATGGAGGTTCGGCGGTTCGACTGAAAATGTCAAAATATCAACTTTTCTTTTGTTTCAAGCCGATCGTTGGTAACGCGGTTGCTAAGGACTGTTGATTTAAAAAACAAGCAGAGTTTTTGACAGTTTCGATCGAACTTCTTTAATGAATGTGTCAACGGAATCAAAATGAACGTAAATTTAGTTAAAATAAAACATGCATTTATCCGTAGTTTCTTCTAAAATGTAATGTCATTGCAACCGAATGATTCTTGTCAAATATAGGAATCCTGTCTAGGATTCAAATCAAAGCGAAAGGATTCAAATGATTTAGGAATTATGAAAGGGCAGCAGCTTCGAGTTTGCCATCTTCTGCGTTGATGTCGACGATGATGTTGGGTTTTCATTTATCATTTAAATGAACTATTCAGTGGACTTGAAATTTCTCGGATGTATCTTTCGGGTTATTTGTTCTTTATTTTATCTCAATTTTTTTAGGGTGATCGCCTTCTGCCTCTTTAATCGAGATACGACCTAGATTTCTCCGGAAAGTTTTGCAAAAATTAAGTGCAAAAGTTTACTGCAGGATTCCCAAGTTATGTGCGACAGTATGGGCTCTCACTGAGCAAAACCTTGGGTGATACTATTTTATAGACTGCCCAATAGTTTCTCCCATACTGTGTCCGAAACTATTCCCTCGTAGTACCCGTATTCTAATTTTTTCATCGGCTTTCATAACAAGCCTCTCCAATACTATGGGGTGTCTCTGGGCGAGACACTGGGATTGACTATGCAACACACTGGCCAGTAGTTTTGCCCATACTCTCTCCCAAAATATATCAGATAGTCTCTCCCATTCTTATTTTTTCTACGCGGGAAGCAGCAATTGTTATATAACCAAACATGATACATTTTAAAGGATTCGTTTATTAATTTAATTTTTGGGAACAAAACGTTGTTATTAACGATTAGTTTTAAATTAATTCTCAAAATTACAAAACATGCTTCAAGTGATTCCTACCACTTATATCTTCCGTTACATGGAGGTTATGACCTATATTCGTATAAGTAACTTTGAAAGCAATTTTCCACAACATTATTTCTCGAGTCTTCGCTAATGGTCCTCTCGACACCAGTATAAAGCCGAAAATCGAGCAAGGCTAAAATCAGGTAGGACAATAGCGCAACGGGTGTTCACGATATAAATATTTGTCTTGCAAATGCGAATTCGTGAGGGAGCTCCAGGGATGAAAATAATACCATGGGCGGCCACTTTAATGCAATGGAGGAAACTAGAGGGGAGAGAATGCGCATGTACACATCGCACAGCGTGTAAGAAGTCTATTCTCTGATGGCGGAAAGGCTCTTCGACGAGTGTTTTCGAGACAAAACATCTTCGACAACGTCGACCCGCATGTCTTTGCTCCTTTGGCTCTTGTAACTTGTGGGAAAACGTATAGGACTGTTAGGTATTGTTCGACGAAATGTAATTTTGTCACATAAACAAGCTACTCATATTACACGGACAGCATTACAAGCTTTTATGAAAACAAAATAATTTTACATGTAGACATTGAAAATGTATAGATTTTCGAACTTGTGCATAATATTTTCTATTAGTAATACTCAGTTAGTATTACTTATACCACTCCGCATTACTTCAAATATTACTACAATTTCCTTATTGTTGTTCCGCATTGTCAAATTTTTTTATATGTATCATCAGTCGTTCGATAATATTCGAATAGATGACACGTGGCTGATATGTCATTTTTGTGATGTATTGCCAATGAGATGAACGGGAGTTCGAAATGGAACCTGGATAATTATAAGACTTTTTTGATTGCAAATTCTTGTTAATTCTCAAAAGAATTCAGTACAATAGACGCCGTAAGAATGAATACGTAACGTTTAGAGAGAATTAACTCTTAATAGAGAGAACATTAAGCAAGTTAATTTGAAAGGGTGAAATCTCACTCTGAATGAGTGAAAACTCCCCAATGAGCAAAAGTACATTTTTAAGAGCTCTTTGAGAAGTCTTAAAGATTGAAAGAAGTCTTAAATATTTATCAGCAAGAGCTCTTAAAGTGATCTTTAAGAAGACTTATGCATCGATTTTAAGAGTTCTTTAAGACCTGTCAAAGCTGAGGTCTCAGAAACAGCAGGTCTAAGAAACAGCTCATATTTTAGAGTATGACATTTGACATATAAAGTGAAGAATATAGATTTAAAACAAATTTCTGAGAATTATAGATTCTATTTTTGTACCTTAATCATTAAATTATATAATTTTTATCTTATATCATTTTACTGTTTGTATGATTAGTGATTGCATTAAATAGAATGGAGATCATGCAATGATAATACAAAAATTCCGATATCTCTTACTAAATATCATAAAAGCACTTATTTTTTTATTATAGTTTATTTGGATTCAACTGTGGAATGAGCCCTGGATGACCTATATAAGGCGTATATGCTCTATGGATCACTCTACCTGGATTTTTCACTGTAAAAAATTTACAGAGTACACACTATATATTGCAATATTCCCAATAATTAGTATGCGTAAAACTACTAAATTTAGAATTAATTCAACTGCACTTATGTAAACATCAATTACATTTCTGTCGCGCTACAGTTTAATTGATGTGTTCCACGCAAAATTTTCAGTAACTTTAATTAAAAAAAAATGACAGTAGTATATTTTAGGTAGAATTCCTAAAGTGAACTTACGCTAGAGAGGTGAGCTCCTCAAGCCAAAGTGAATAATAAATAATTAAATAAAAATAAATAAATTAAAAAATATAAAATAAAATAAAAAAAAAAGTTTTTTGCATTTATCTCAAACAAATACACCTCTGACGAAAAAATATTTCAAACAAAAATTGTAGAGCGGAAAATTCTCTACAAAAAAGGTTGTATACATTTTTTTCATTATCTCAACAGTAAGGCTGCAAATGAGCGCCGAAAGTACCCATAATGGGTTTCTGCAAGGTATTGTGACTCCGGATATGTCGCACTGATGGTAATATAGAGCATCAACTGTCTAGGTTGCAGGGTTGGCCACTCGGTGGTGCTGTGTGTAAACCTTCGGGGTGCTTGCGTGCTGGGGGGCTCCGTCCCCCAGACCCCCCTTTTTTATACTAGCCTAACCTCTAACCATGAAGATATGAAAGACAATCGAATCCACGTGACCATTCGGTGCCCCTCTAATCCTCGCCCGGAAGAATCCATCTCCCGGAATCTCAGACGATTATCCTACTTTGACCTCCACACGGACACCAAATATCACGTGGGTTCGATTGTCTTCCATATCTCCATGGTTGGAGGTTAGGCTAGTACAGAACAGGTGGGTCTGGGGGGCGGAGCCCCCAGTACGCAAGCACCCCTAGGTTTACCCATTGTCTTAAGATTTCACAACATATTATTTCCTTCCGTTCGGAAGGTAATGCGTGAACCTAGGGAGTGCTTCTGGGACCTAGGGGACACTTCTGTCGATTTTTATAAGCAGTCCTATTTCTAATCACAACCGTATGCAGAGAAAGAGATTATTTATCTAATTTAGTCCCAATAAACTCCCCTTTTGCAATAATGATATGTATAAAATCAGATCAATACATTTTTAAAAAGTAAATGTGTATTTTTTATTTTTATTCCAGCATTGAAAACAATTAAAAACTTTAGTGATAAACAAGAAACAAAATACCCCTCATACGTTCACGAAATAAGTCACTAATGTCAGGTAAAACAACAATCTAGTATTGTAAATAAGGATTGTTCCATTCTACTTAGACGAAATGCGGGCTGCCCCTTATTTAGATTGTATGCTAATCTCCGTACGATTATTTGTCGGGTTTAAAATCACGCTTTGCGCGACCAGATACGTTACTTCATTTAGGGTGGATTAAGAATACTGTATATACATTTGAGCTCTTACTTATCGATCATGAAAATTCTATGCAATTCCCTAGTGAAGGTAACGGATGTGTTACAAATCTAGAGCACGATAGGGTTATAAAGCGTGACCACTTCACTAGAATTAAATTTGGGGTTAAACTTTATCAACTCAGTTTCAAGTACGTTTCTCATTTTATAACTTATTATGTAGTGAGGAAATAATGCAATAATTAATTTACATTTAACGCGTGTAATATTGTGTGCTGAATTGGACAAGTACAGATTTTTTTATATTTCTATTTTATAAGCTTATTCACAATTTCATCTGTATAATAAAAATAATTATACTATTACAAATGATATTTAGTAGATCAGATTTCAAATGGGAGAAAATATTGTCATGATAGGTTTGTCTGTGCCAATTAACTGTTGAACATTGCTTTAAATTTCACAACAAATATTGAAAATTGATTTTAATAATGGTCTAATAATCGTAAGTACATAATTATTTAAAATAAGAAAATATTACCATACTATTAATATATCTTAAATAGTTTTGGTTTTTTTTTCAGTCACATAAATAATAGAAATTAAAAATGGTTAAGCTTAATAAAAATTTTTTAAATTAGAGGAAGAGGAAAAAAACAAACAAGCGTCAATAATTAGGCGGGGTTTTTGAAATATAAATAATAAATAAATATTTAGCAACGGTTCGACTCTCCTATGAGTCCCCTTCAAGGCTATGTTCCTTCACAAATAATATTTAAAATTAATAAGGTTTTAATTTTTCGACCGATTTATAAATTAATATATTCTCAAATAGCTTTGGTTTTTTCGGTCAAATAAACAATAAAAATTAAAAATGGTTGAGTTTAATAAAAATTTTTAAAATTAGAGGAAGAGAACTCACATCGGAGTCGAAACGTTGCTAAATATTTATTTATTATTTACATTACAAAAAAAAAACTCCAAATTATTAACCCTTGTTTGTTTTTTCCTATTCCTCTAATTTTTTACATTTTTATTAAACCCAACCATTTTTAATTTCTATTATTTAGGTGACCGAAAAAAAACAAAGCTATTTAAGAATATATTAATTTATAAATCGGTCGAAAAATTAGAACCTCATGAAATGCATATTACCATAGTAATATTATACTAAAATATAATAAAAATATAAAACCTATATAACATTTAAGGCACTTTTGTAAATGGATGTATTTTTAATACTGTTAAGGGGGTTCCAACAGTCCGCCGCTAAGGTAGGAATTTATGCTAAAAAAAATTTAAAAATGTCAGAATCAACTGTTCAAAATTGACTCTTACAGAATGCTAAAGAAGCTAATTAATAATTGACCGAGAGTTATTGGAAATAAAAAAGAAGATCTATACTTCCAATAATTCTCGGTCGGTTCATAATTAATTTGTTTGGCATCCGTTAATTAGCCGTATATAGTAATTAGAATCAACCTTGCTAAGTCTAAACGTAGACAAATTGATTCAGACATTTTTAATTTTCGATTTTTAGCGTAAATCCCTGTCTTAACGGTGGATCATTTTACAACCGCTTTAAATTGTTTCTTTACATTTTTCTCAATTTCAAGATATTCATAGCAAATGAAAATAAGCATACAACAAGATCTGCGAACACATTGTAAAGTATAATGCGGAGTTATAATTAAGTAAACATTGTTAAAATCTTGGTAAGTCGGTCTTACTCTTACAAAGTGTGAAAGACAAATAAAGAAATGAAATGACGTAACTGCGGTGTCCGTTCACGTCTAGCGCAATAAATCAACCACTAATTAAATATAAAAATTTAGAATCACCTAATATTGGATTTAATATAAAAAATCATTCTTCTAGCGCTTACAGTTTAAACTATTATTGAAATGCGTTTCACATCAGGATGTCATGTTGTGCTCTTTAGCAGGACTAATGACATCCTTCCCTTGACGCGAAAATCAATTTTAATTTTGTAGTACTTATTTACTATTTATTTACTATTTTGTACAAGTAACATAAATTAATGGTGTTGATAAACATAATGAAAGATTTATTTTTGATAAGCTTAATGTGCAAATTATCATTGCATATTAATTTATTCCAATAAATTTTACATTACATGTCATCAAATATATGAACATCAAAGTTTTATAATAGCTCAGACTGAATATCTCGAGTTATTGTGCACCAACCTGACATTGAGGTATTGGTTACATTAGACACGAAGAAGCAAATTAATAAAGTCCACGATAACCTGAGAGAATTGACAATTGGGGCAGAATCGCATGTCATCATTATTTTGTCTTGACTAACTCGTGGGAAAACATTTTTACCAATGATTACGGTATAATGAATCAGTTTGTAGTCTAGCACTCAAAATCACAAGTCTCATGATATTATTAATAACATGGTTTAATATAAATCGTAAATATGCGATTCGACGAAATGTGGAGCGTGAACGTTTTTACTAGGGATCAGCTGAACGGAAAAAATATGTTGACACCCTCTTGGATATAAAAAACTGAAATCTCTCCGTTATTGATTTTTTAATGACTATCTCATTTATTATGATAACAATAATTTAAAAAGCTTCAAATTTTCTAATTTCAGCACATCAAACTACACAGTGAGATTAATAAAAACTGTTTATTTTTTCATAATTTAAATATTTTTTTTTATATGAAAATGATTTTAGGTTCTTTGCTTCTCCTAATTATAGAAATGCCACCTGATCTTCTATTGTTTTTAACACATTTATCACCATCGTCGTATCTTAAGATTTTTTGAAATATTTACGGAAAAATGAAGACTTTTAATCATGAACCTCTTATTCAGATCTTAAAAAGGAATGTTTGAAAATGAAACGAAACCAGTTGTTACAACACTGTACAGATCTTAACGTTTTCATTATGAATGAAAGGAAAATTTTGTATCTGTTGAATTTGATTTAGCAATTTCTCTATGAAAGTATTATTCTATTAATTAAAAACAACTAAATGTGTTATATGTCAGTAGGAAATGTTTAAATATATCACACATATTTACTTTCATACTTTCATACTGAATTTTATATTGCGAATGTCATTCGAGTTTTTCAGAAAATTTATTTTTTTTTATTTACATTAAAAATGAGGGATTATGTGGACTGCGTGTAAAAAATGCCGCAAATGATGTCCAGACGCCAATTTTCAAGTATATGATTTAACTAGAAAAAAAGAATATATATTTGAGAACGAAATTTCAGCCATCTTGAAATTTTTAAAAAGCAGTCTCTATTGTAGGTTATAAACCTGCCAATTATGAATTATTAATTGAATATATACTGTACTTTCGACTGATTCTTCATTAAGACAAAAACGAATTCAGGTATATGCCTATCAGCTTACTCTAGTTTGATTGCTCCCTCAAATGTTTAAGGTGGCAAGTAAAAGGTAAGGCATCGGTTTAGTGGTTTATGTGTGTATATCATGAACAAACAGGATTGACTACCTTTTAGGGGTAGTCTACCTGCTAAAGGAGCCAAGAGCATTGCATGTGTTGAAAGAAAGTTTTTTCTTCTCCATATATAATATACCGACTTTGTATGTCAATTCTATTATTATAATTATTTGATTTATAATTGTGTGATTTAAATTAAGGATTACAACATTATTATACTTAAATGCATACATATATTTAATAGCAATTAGAGAGATTTGATGACCTTATTAGATGCACTATTTTTAAACAAAATGTCATCGAATCATCAAAGCCACCTTTATTTTAACTTTTTTAGTTAAGGAATTGGCGCCTACTTCCCTTATATTTTTTAAAGTTTCTTTTCATCCCCATTATCCGTAATATGAAAGGAGAGGACGAACTAATCCTTCACAAGAAAAAACTGCCGCATAGGGCCAAAAGAACCGACAGTATGATTGGAAATGTTTGCGGTATTCTTTTAAGATCTCGATAGATTAATATTTAGAAGGCTTAAAAAATCCTTAGTTTTAATTTTTTATTGACCATTACGAAATTCCTTTGATGTAAAGCACATTTTACTGATTTCACAATAACAAGAAAAAAAGGTAGAGAATATGGTGTATGCAATTCTACAATCGTGTCTAGTAATAATTTGTTAGTTAAAAACACATCTTTTTGCAAGTAATAACTGACCAATCGTTCGAACCACTATATTCTTTCACAGCGATGAACTTGACGCTACGTGACTATTTTTTATAAAATAGTGGTTCGTTCCATGCATCCATGTACGTTCTTAATCGACTGGTGGGGGGGGGGGGGGGGGGGGGCTCGAGAATTAAGTTTAAATAGACGAAGGAATGATAAATTAAAAGATATACTACTGCAGATCAACCACTAATAACAAGAATATAATATATGTTTTATATATAATTTTGAATTACATTATGTATGAAATTATATAGAATTGTATATAACTCATTTTTCACTGAGCTACAGTACATGCGCACGGGCGTTTTGCAATTTTTACCTATAGCTAAGTGCATTACAGCCCGCTACTGAAACCTGCGGCCCTCTAAGTTGACATTTTTGTTTACGTAACAAAAAGTATCATGTGCATAACGGGCAAACATGCATTATTAGCTCTTGCGATGCTTGAATCTCTTATCTAAGTAAACATAAGGTAGTCGTAGACATCGTCATTGTCTGCGACTCGAGCTGCAATATCTGCTGCGCGGTAAAGGTTGCCTTTCCGCCCTAGATAAACAATGTACTAGTTGCAGTCTTTAGATTAATTTATGGTTCAAAACCACTAAATTCATATCATTGGTACATTCGACTTACCCCTAATTTGTATATAGGCGTGAATTTAGACAGAGTTGCAGTGTTATACCAAGGCACCTTTCAGGAATGACGGGAATTCGAAGTTAAGAAAGGTATAATGATTTTAAAAATTAGCGCCAAACGGTCGAGTCGTGACCGAAATGCACCACTGCATATTTACAACTTTCGTCCCCTGAAGATTGTGTAATTTATACGAATCACTTCAGTATGTTATCATAAAAAGTATCATAAATTGAAAGCAGCATCGGATATTACGGACCATTTTACCCTCGACACCCGCGCTAGACCATGAAAGTAAAAGAACGAGACACAAAAGCATTAATTATTGGGAAAAGCATGGGAAGTTACTTCCTTTCATAAATGCGAGGTATAATGCTGTTTCCGTGGCGCTATATAGATGACAGGGACAAATCACTGGAGGCAATTATTGTGTCCCTGCTTCGCGAGTCGGCACTCAATTCGACGAAGTGACAAATCATCTTCCATTAGTGCAACCGCCTTCCTCTTCCCGACTGCTTCTCCCGAGGCGTGCATTAATGCGATTCAGGTAAAATACGAGATACATGATAATGTTAATCACAATCAAGTACTTATACATGTATCCGATAATCCTCTTGCCAGTCTAAGGGCATTTTATATGCTCGCAGCCAACAAGACAGCTTTTGAGTTAAATTATCCAGAAAGAAAAATTTGATGTTTACATGTAAGGGAATTTCTACTATGACATGTTATTAATATAATTTCTGAGAATTACTAAATTAAAAAAATTTTGTACAATGCACGTTTTATGCAGACTTGTCATTATATTCGCCGTGAAAGGTGCAAGGGAAGCGCCACCTGATAGCGAAAACGATTACTACTAAAATAGGGAGAAAATCATAATAACGCATGGAAGACAGAGCTATATTTTAAATAACTCCGCAGAGATATCTTTCGATGAATTGATGTATAGAAATTAGTTTTAATTTTTGAAAGCTATATTATGAAATATAATATCCAAATAATTATTTTTTCTAATATTATTATGGATTTAAATAGCTTTGAAAAAATAAAAACTAATGTCCAAATAACAATTTATCCAAAAATATCTTTGTACAGAGTTATTTGAAAAATAAGCCGTTGTTAAATTATATGACATTATCTTTTCTCCCCATTTGAGTAATTTCTCTTTTTACTGAAAGCTGTCGCTACTATGCCCTTCTTCCAAGGCGCATTAGTTTCCAAATTTGATTTAATGTTTGAAATTTTAGCTACCAAACTTTAAATTATGACAAAAATATTTATTACGGTAAGAATTTTTTAATCGGCATTTTAATTATGGAGAAAATTAGGGGAGATTAGATTAAATATATTTAATAATATTTAATCTAATCTTTTTTAAGTAATTATCAAATTTATAATAAACAAATAATTACTTAAAAGATATGTCCTTGCAACTCGATTATTATTGTTCCCATGGTATGCATATTGTTTTATAAATTTCTGAACGAATATCATGCAATTGAATGTTTTAATTGATTCTGAAATTATTAAATAATATGTTAAAAAAAATAACTCGAAATTCCAGCATTAGTGTAATTTAAAATTCTTATTATTCAATATAATTACGCAGAAAAAATGAAATAAATTATTCTGAAAATGCAATTTTCAGTTATATTATTTACTTTGTATTGAGTATCACGCTTCTTAAATAAAAGTCCTTTTAAGAAACCTCAAGCTTCAGAACTCTTGTAAAGCTCTTAAAATCGACGTTTCCTAATAATCTCAATAGAAGTTATTTTTGAACAATACCAAGACAAGCTAAAATTGTTATGATATGTTTAAGAATACCTAAAACATCTTTTTGCCGAGTCGCTTTGCGGTACAAATTCATATATTCTCAACTTTTGATTTTTTATAATAATTAAGCAACGGCACAGGAAAAAAATAGGCAGGGCACAACTTTATTGATCGAAATTAAACCAGATTCAGGATACTAATCTTTAATTAAATCCTAGTAATTCATACCCAATTTTTGGACTGTTACACTGTAATCAATGAATGTAAAATCTTCACCTGTTACGCTTACACTCCCATATTTCCCATTCTCCATTTGTTTTTCACGTATTTTCTACTCGAAATGCCAGATTCGGTGTAATTTTAAAGGCAAATTTTATTCTGTGTTTCAATTGCACTTTTCGGTACAAGGGGCGTACAATTTTTTTCTGCGAATGTGCGTGTTGAGGGCCGAGTTGAAGGCGAGGGTTGCATACACATTCGTTAGAAAAAACATTTACGTCCATGTGCCGAACAATATTTTTTGTTGCAGGGTGCGAAAAATGCGTTTGAAAATGTCATAAGATGCGTAAGTTGCACTTTACGCACAGTGTAACAAAAATACTTCTATTTACCTGGTCATCTTGAAGTTCAAGAATCGAGAACGGTTTTCTAAAATATTGATAATGCCAGGCTAGTTGCTAGCTAGTATTTGAACGGTATTATATCGTAGCACTAGACCAATTGCGTACCTATCCCACGTTTAACCAAAAACTAGCCGGCTTCTTCGCATAGATCTCGATTATTGTCAGCTAAACTGACCAGTGCCTTGATTTTGTCAGGATTTCATTTCAACCTGGGCAAGTTTTCATTATTTGAGTAATGAATTTATTTATTTATTTCATACTTTTTAATTTTAATGATAATAAAATCGATTTGGACAATATGTAACAATGTACACTTGGCAAAACATAGCACTAAAGTTGCTGTTTCGTTATCTGAAATTATATTTTTGATACACGTGTCCGTACAATAGACACTTTATTTAAGTTCAATTTTACGGACGCGCAATCTCCGCTCGGT
Organism: Trichopria drosophilae; assembly: GCA_030407085.1. NCBI lineage: Eukaryota > Metazoa > Arthropoda > Insecta > Hymenoptera > Diapriidae > Trichopria > Trichopria drosophilae. The sequence goes on from CM059583.1 coordinate 56,448,876, forward strand.
CCGTAAAATTAAACTTTACGGCCTAGGACCGAATTATACTATTTACGATGCTAGAATGTAATATTTCGTTATTAAAATCTTTTAATTGGCTGAGCTACGGGCATTGAAATGTAGGAAATTGTTTACTTGCAATTATGAATTGCTTCATTTACAGAAAAGGTAGAAGAATTACGATTATGCTAATCTATTAACCCAACATTCTTCTTAAAACGTCGGTCGAATTAGTGTCCAACAAAGAACATCGCCTTATACCGCTTTCCATACAATCACTTGAGAATCGTACTGTACCCTAATATTATAGTGGTTAGAAATCGGGGACGATCTTGAAAACAGCAATGACATGGTACGAAGCCGCTGGACAGTTAACCTGAGCGCATTTCGTACCGTCCCTTAAGAATCGAGATCGCGATGCGATGACATTTACAGTACGTTTTTGTCCGCCCTGGCATCACCAAAATCTACTGAATAAGCGATCACTCCTGAATGAAGGACGAAGGCCAGCATTCAATGTTTTATCGAGGATCTGCGTTGGCTGCATGCCTTTCAAGGGCTTTGTATTCAGGGAGGAGACGCGTTTCGAGGCGTTTCGCCCTCCTGCAAAGAAAAATAAGGATATGGGAGGGAAGAAAGAAGTAGGAGTGACTACGAACTATAAGAGAGATGGTAAAAGGGCAGATCGTGTTGAAACCAGCGGGTGACAGCCGTGAGATGGTCGGTGCATGTCCGCGTAGAAAAGGTAGAGCGAAACCCTGACATTGAGATAATGGCAAAGTAGACGAATCGAAAAGTGTATGTTCAAGTGAAAGGCGAGACCTATATAGAGAAAAGGAAAAAGAAAAATGAACGCGACTGTGAGTAAATGATAACGCGAGGAAACATGCGAGAGTGAGCAGGTACAATGGATGTGCTCTAGAGAGATTTGTTTGTTAGTCGAGTAAACGAGGAAGGAGCAATGTATGAATAGAGTTCATTTGAATAAAGTAAGAAATAAAGAAAAGGCAAGTGGCTGCCTAAAATATGATGATGGCCGAATGGGAGAGAGACAGAGATAGAAATGAGAAAGAAAGACAGACATATTATTGTGTTGAGGGCGGCTAATCCATATGTGGCTTTCATAGACTTTGGATAATCCTAAAACAAATACGAATGTTATAAAACAAGAATATGATCATATGTTTCAGACCTCCAAATCGAAATGAAAATTTTTTATTTGTTGGAAACAACAAATATGAGTATTGTTTGTTCATTACTTAAATGAAATGCAAAAAAATATACGAAACAACATCTTAACATGACGGCAATCTTTATTAAATTTAATTTGTATTGTAGTTATAGGCGTTTCTTGTGCAAGAATATAAACAAATATTTTTTGTTCTTATATATTATATGCATATCTTAATATGTCTTGTAATAAGTAATTACGAGGGTCTGCAAATATCCATTTGCCAAATGCGACTTTACATATAGCGGGCTGACTAATGCTGCCCCATTTCCGATAGTTAGCGCAATAAACCAAGCGGTTTATTCATAAATAATTACATCGGAATTTGTATTCTTAAATTTAATGCTGAATACAGACATTTCAAAAAACAAAAAGTTAACCGCTACGCATAGCTTATACGGATGGACAATTCACAGACAATAGGTATTTTTGTATCAAGGGCGTAAAATGGAGTTTTACTCCTCGACTGTAGAACCAGAGGGACGACGAAACTGGCTGGAGGTTCATGAATGAAAATTCTAAGCCTAAGATTCAAACATTGTTTTTTGATGCAGTAGGCGTAAAATGACCATTTACGCCCACTGCATAAAAAAATATTGAATTACATAATTAATACATAAACCAGGTGTAGTATAAAAGTATCTCATACTCGGAGCGCAAATTGCTATTTTACTCCCTATGACGCGGAAGCAAAATAGTACGTTTCCATATGAGAAAATAGCATGTGCAACAAGGGAGAATAGGTATTTATAGACTCATACGAATGGCCGTTCGAGCAAAGCGAGTCAAACTCGGACTTATTGGGTAACGCCTATTTTATTCCCTATAGTGGCACAATGGACTATTTCGATTCATGGGTGTAAAAGTATTATCTATGAAAGCAAGGATTGTCAGGTAGAAGTGGGCTGCATGAACATTTGTTAAAAATAAGATTTTTATTTTACGGGATTGTAAAATCCAATTTGACACTCCTATTTGCAAGAGTAACATCACATTTTGTTCCTTCATAAATTGTATGGATAAGATAGGCGTTTCCCTCTTTTTCAGGTAAATTTGTTAGCACAAACTTTCAGCCTGTTATGACGAAAATTTGTGTGGTATCATAGGTGTAAGATTTTACACTACAAAGCCAATCGCCTGTCAAAAATATTACGCCTGCTGGTGGTCAAAATTCATTTTACGCCCTTGTACCTAAAACAACTATTTTCATTCAGTAGGCGTAAAATTACCAATGTATTAAGATAGGGATTTTTCTGAGTCATCATCAGGGGTAGCGGGGGGTATACCGCTCACCTAAGGAAAGTACGGCTTTTAATAAATGCATAAATAATTTCAGATTTGTTTAACGATTGAAATAGATTCTATAAAGCCCCAACAGTAATATACAAAAAGATCTGAATTTTTACTATCGCTGAACGTATTGAATTATAAAATTTAATAAATATCTTCTGTCAATGTGGGTAATACCGCTCACTAAATTTAAGTTAATAAACTTATTCTTATTCACTTAGAAACAATGTAATGAAGATGTAATAACGATGCAATAAAGAAATGTGGGCATGGTCAATGAAAATTGTAAAGAAGAATGTATTCAAATTAATGATTCATAAATAATGAGTGTACCTAACCCACACTGTTAAAAATGCGGTGTGAAATCGGTATCATATTTCACACCGTTGAGGAGTCTATATAGGTCCACCACCTTGTCAGGTGTAAATGAGTGGTGTTAATTATTCGGTGCGATATCGGTGTGATTTAATCACACAGCATTTAACTCCGCTCAAATAAATCACACCGATTTTACACACATGGATGCACGGAAAGGAAGAAACACGACTGAATCCTGTCTACGCAGCACTGGTTACTGCGTGGCCGGTTCGCAAATACTTTCTATTTCAACTCGCTATAACTCAGTCAATTTTGAGAATTTTGAAACGAATGAAAAATAAAATTGTTCATTATAGTTTCCCAGATCTAGTGCCAGAAACTAAGAAAAAGTGATATACCTTAATAAATAAAAAAGTTATTAATTTTTTAATGCAGAACTGCGAAATTTGTGTTTTTATACGTTCAGGCGCTTCGTTTATCGAGCGAATTTCAAGCATCCGAAAACTTTCAGCGAGAAAGTTGTTCATTAAGGTATGAACAAATTTTGTGGAAAGTTTCATCTCCATTGCATTAATAGTTTAAAAGTAATGAATGTTTAATGTTGGTCGTGGCCTTGCGAGCATCGCCGTGGCACACATGACGCGCTGGCCGTCGGCCGCTACCTATTTTAAACATTCATTAATTTTAAAACTATTAATGAAATTGAGATGAAACTTTCCAGAAAATTTGTTCATACCTTAATGAACAACTTTCTCGCTGAAAGTTTTCGGATGCTTGAAATTCGCTCGATAAATCGAAGCGCTTGAATCTAAAAAAACACAAATTTCGCAGTTCTGCATTAAAAAGTTAATAACTTTTTATTTATTAAGATATATAATTTTTTCTTTCTGCACTAGATCTGGGAAACTGTAATGAACAATTTCATTTTTTATTCGTTTCAAAATTCTCAAAATTGACCGAGTTATAGCGAGTTGAAATAAAAAGTATTTGCGAACTGGCCACGCAGTAACCAGTGCTGCGTAGACAGGACTCGGTCGTGTTTCTTTCTTTCCGTGTGTTTAAATTGTAAAACGCCATATCAAAGTAATCGTTTCTTTTAGGTCATGTGCGTCTGTGATGAATTACATGAATTATTAAATGTGAGTACTGCATTATTATTATTTTCATCGGACAGATTAACACTTCAAACAAAATTTTAAGGTTATCTGTCAAATGGAAATGACAATCCGCATCCATACATCCCATTCCTTACATTTCCTATTTTGATATGCAAGTACACATTCCTAATTAAGATCGGTTGTGTTTAACGCAGAGAAGAGTCGTTATGAAAATTTTGTGGAATTAGGCTCCGTCAACTTCAACTCCGTCAACATTTCATATTCATGGAATAGGCGCATTGGCAGATTTCCCTAGTAGAGTCATCATCATGACCACAGGAAAGAAGATTCTGTAATGACAATCTGAGATTAAAATTATTGCAGTTTGATGGATGATTCTTCGCACAAGATTCTTCACGTCAACTCAATGCAGTCGTATAGAAGATCTTCAGCAGAAGGTTTTTTTTATAAATACTCTGCATAGTGGTATCTGAATACAGACTGAATGCAGATTCTTATGTCTGGTAAAATGGTACGTGATTCTTATACAGATGACTGGAAGAATCTATTAGCAAAATGTTAGTTTAGCTAGACTAGAATATTAAGGGAAATTCAGTCGATTGCTATTTCATAAGTTACTTAGAAATTTGTTTGAAAGCTGAAATTTATAATACTGACATACATACACGTATACACTAGGGCGTCTGTAAAAAAATTGTTTTTTGGCTTACCGTTGGAAAAGTTTCTAAATGATGTCTAAGTAAAGAAATTTCACTTTATTTGATATGTAAATGAAGGTAAACGGTGCCAAAATCGCGATAATGGGACAAAAATCGCTATTTTTTCCATTTTTTTGTTATTTTTCCAATCTAACTCAGTCCTCTCTATACATAGCGTAAAATTACCTCGAAATTAGCTTGAAAAAGCCTACAATTTACTCCAATAACATTTTGCGATTCGATAAAATTTAAACCTAAGAAATTGTCAACCTGAAAGAAATTTTGTCATCCCTCCTTGTGACAACCTCTGAAATTTTGTCAGATTTCGGGTATCACTTACCGTTTTCGAAATATTTCAGAATTTTGAAAATTTACAAATTTTCAAAATCAGTTTGCATGTAAAGTATATTATAAAGTATATTATACACTAGAATACCTGGAATGAAGATTCGGTATACAATTCATTTAAATTAATGATTAATAAATAACTTGAATGCCTAAGTTTAAGATACAAATTTTCAGATTCTCTTTTTTAAAATAATCGACATAATTAATTTTTTTATTCGTTTTAATAAACATTCTTTTGAGTATAATATTCCAAAATGTGATATTGCAAAATTACATTTTAAACACTCCATGATTGCACAAAAATTGTGCAAATAATTTGTGAAAAAAAACGTGAATTAAAAATTATTAATCGATTTTTCAAAATTCCGGCTATTTTCTACGCTATATATGTATATGATCTCCTAGAATATTTTAAAGCAATTTGCCGATAATTTACCGTACTAAATGATTTTGTCTTATCTTTTAAGTTCTGGTATTTTTTGTAAAAAAAATCGAATCTTCATGATTTTGTACTGAAAAGTCCATGGTGACGCAGTAAAACAGACTGCATTCAATAAGAGTTTCAATTGGTTATACCGAAGATTCTTATTATAGGTTTTGACATATACCGTCGTATTAAGGTAGAGTTCATAACGATGAAGATTCTTCCCACAGACTGCGATTTATTTTATAAAAGAAACCAAAGTTTTCCTTCAGAAAACAAAGCAAAGAAGATTTTGCAGTTAGTTAACACTTTCGATTGTTTAGGAAGGATCTGACGGCAGATCATCGCGCAAATTCGGACATACTCCATTTACAGTCTTCAGCAGATCTTCTCTTAGTCTGCTTGCAGAATTCGCTCATTTCTCTACTAGGGTTAGTTTGGGAATAGCATTACAAATATGTTCAGATATATTGAAAGATATTTAAAATCCTATTCCAAGTCTAAATTAATAGTGTAGATTTTAAAAAGCTTCAATCCTACACGTTTACACCATGAACTTGAAATCTGGTATCGTCGGAGCCCAATTTAACAAAATTTTCATAGCTGCTTTTCACAGGGTTAAATACAACCAATCTTTATTAAACAAAATTTTCTGTATTTATTACCTAAAAATGTAACCAGAAACAGACGTTAGTTTAATGCAAAAATTGGCTGGATGATAGAATAAAACTGTTTTCTCAATGAATGACAGCTCAAAAAGTATTACTTTTTGGAAATTGTTTTATTTGATCACACAGACAATTTTCAAGTTACGTTAACGACTAACCATGTTTCTGTTTACGTTACAAGGTAATAAATACAGAAAATTTACTTTCATAAAGATTGATTGTGCTTAACAGAGAGGAAAGTCGTTATAAAATTTTGTGAAATTAGGCTCCGTCGTCTCAACATTTCATGTTCATGGAGTCAGCATATTGCCAGATTTAGTTTGGGAATAGTATTACAAACTTGTTCAGATATATTGAGACATTTGAAATGTTTGCGATATTCTAAAAACCGTAAAGTCCTTTTGACAATGTAGTTCTTGTTAGAACGTATTATATGCTTTTAATAATTGATATTTCCATTTGTTATAATATCAATACATGTTAATAATATATGTGTTTGCAAGTAAGAAAATTTTAAAATAAATAATGTTGATTGACAGCATTGGTCACGTTCCAAGTATTACAAAGCGGATTACAGTTTTTCAATTGGTGCGCATATGTGGTTGGCCTTAATTTTGCAATAAGTTTTAATTTATATTATATAAATTCATTTGAACATCATCAATAAATTTTTATTTATTCTATCACATACTACATCCACCGACATGTGTACTAATCTGAGAATAGTAAACTCTTCTCGCTTCTGTACATTTTAACGAAATATATTCACTGCTTTCAATTTTTGCTACTTGATTTTAAATTTGTTTAATTGCACTCGTACGTAGAAGATATACGTATTCAAATTATAATCAATATACATATCAACGATTGAAAGCATGGAATGCCTTCCAACAAGAATTACAGTATCGAGTCGAGTTTACGGTTTTCACTCTATATTCTCTAAACATTAATTTTACATAGAATTATCATTTATAATAATTCTTTTATACTATATTCATGAAATTCTCTTGCACTTATTACATATTGAGAGTAGTGACATGTATACAATAGTCTGGAAAGCTCTAACTTCCAGCGACACTTCAATTCTTGTCGGTACGCATCCTATCTTTTCAGTCATTGCTCAGTTCAATGCAATGATAAACATAGGTGCAAGTAATCAATTTTAAAAAGAAATAGCACAGATCACTTTTTATAGGGAATAAGGTCTGGGATTTGGGGAACAGGTTATCAGCATCAACGAATATAGATGCGTCTATATTCGTTTTCAACATTGATAGGTTAACCTCAAATACCAATGTGGGTCAACCTCCAAAAATAAATTTACGCACTTACACACATACATATTTTATTATTGTTCACTATGTAGCACTAATGCTAAATAATAAAACAAAAATCAAACTCGACTCGAACCACTGTCATTATGAATGACAGAATGACAGAACGCGTCTGGATCGATCGATCGAATCGAGCCAGTACCGTCACACAGCATTGTAGAAAGTAGAGCGCATGCGCAAGCGCGTATAAACGAATCACACCGCATTGAATTTCACACCGATCACACCGCGAGCGGATATCTATTAAACCTTTCATCGGTGTAAATATTCACACCGAAAACCATCACACCGCACACCGGACTGTTTCACACCGGCAAATTTTTAACAGTGTATGAAATCCGATGATATTATAAATCAATTTGTTGTTAAGGCACTTGTGAATATTCAATGTATATGATTAATTACGAGAAGTTCCATTTCAGATATCCATTATTTTAGTACTTTCTGTACATTTATTTGATCAACAATATGTAAAATAGATAAAATCATAAACTTTCTGAGCGGTGTTACCCACTAACGTGCCGGGTTGAAAAGTAATGAATAATTATAAATCAATGTTGTTTTTAGTAGTTTACCAAATACCATTTGATAATACACTGTACTACCAGCCTATTTTTCATATTTTTTCCCATTGGGTACTAGTAAAAAGATGGAAAACCGTATATTGTAAAGACCAATTCTTATCGTATTTATGTCAACTACGTTACAAAACTTTCCAATTTTTTTTAATCAACTTTTAGCAATAAACAATGTAAATTTTTTGTTGAAATTAGATTTTGACATAAAGTTCTTTAGTAAAAAAAATAGAAAATAATTTTAACTTAACAGAAGGTTGAGAAATATGAGTGAGCGGAATTACCCACTGAGCGGTACAACCCCCGCCACCCCTATTAAAAAACATTGAAAAACGGCCATTTTTCACACCTACTGAATAACAAAATTATGTTCCTATCACGGGCGTAAAAGTTGGAGTAAAAATAACTTTTACGCCCTTGATACGAAAATAACTATTTTCCTGCACTAGACAGAAAATGCTCAAAATAGTATATTGTATACTCGAGGTCAGGACTCCCGTCCCTCCACGTTCGTCTTGCATACCGCGTCTGTCTCCGATTTTTTCATTCTCTCACGTGATATGCACGACATTTTTTTTTATAGTACCTGTACGTAAATTACTGCTCCCTTATAATGTCGGTATTGGTGAAGTACATGGGTGAAATCGTGCAGAAAGGAAATACGGGCTCGGAAGTGTGCAATGCTCCCGCAGAATTGGGCGTCAAATCAACAAAATGCAGTTTCTGGATTAAAAAAAAGATGAATTTTTCGCCCAGTTTTTGATTCGTAATATTGACTATTGTTTTTTAATATGAATATAATTAAGTTAAAGTGATGGCCTTTGCTATGTATGTGAAAGTAGTAACATTTCTAAATTGTAATATTCCTTTTCCAATACTACAGTGATTTAAATGTTTTTAATGGACTCGAAATGATTCTGCTTTAGAGTATACTGCATAATAACAGGGTCGTAATACATTACATACGTATGACGTAACGGTGACGTCACGTGCAATAAAGGTTCTCAGTGGAAAGTAAAAGGGGTATAGAATGATGAATGGAAGATAACCCATTAGAGGTATAATTGATATGTGTATAAATACCTACTTACCAAGTAACTTCAAGCCATTGAAAGGCACATAAAATAAATACCCTAATACAGACATTCATAATGAATTAAAGAAAGGAAAAGAAAGAGAAATGGCGAAGGCGGAAAAGGCGTAGGTGGATGAGTAATAGATTAAAGAGCGGAATTTAAAGGTAACAATAATACTCTTCAATTCCAAACCTGAAGAAGGAAATTGAACAGGTGGTTTCTATTCGTACAGGAACACTCGAAGCTAATTTCAAACATTGGATTCTCTTACGAAGCATTCTCTATGAAGTGAGCTGCCCTAAAGTTCGAACGTTTTCTGGGTCTATTTGAAATTTCGACGTGCAGTTGTCCTGTTAGGAAATAATTATTTTGTGATGGTATTTTAAACGATTGCTCAACTATTTAGGCAATCATATTTCAAAGAAACTTGTTGAATCTCCATCTTTTTACAGGATATTTATGTGTTTTTTGTACGTCGGTTCCAAATTTGGTAGCAAACATTGCAGGGAATATTTTGCGATTGCTGAAGAGTATTTTTAACATACAAAAATCTTAAATACACTTAAATCATGTTTAATTTTTGAAAATTATTTTTTCGAAAAATGTAGGATGCATAGTTTGTAGTTATCATAAAAATATTTAATGCACATTTTTTTTGAAGTGGTATTTTTGACGTGCATCTTTATAAACATTTTCAAAATAAGTTCTGTTACGATATTTTTATTGCATTAAATGCAATGTTTGTGACTCCACCTATATAGGCAAGAAAATAGAAGTTTTAGAAAAGGAATTGTAGACGTAATACTAATTCCATTTATCTCAAATTTGTCCAAAGCTTTAGACAAAGAGTAATTTAAAAGACCAAAAAGATATACGCTAATTAAAAATTTGGTCCTTTCGGTATTTGGATTTTTGTGATTTCGAACCAACTGAAGCATGACATCAATTGGAATGACGTTGCAAGTGTTGATACTGACGAAAATTGGTCCAATAGCTGAATTTCAGTGATCCTGCATATAAAATAGCAAAAAATTCGTTAAATATAGTTGAGTACAAATTGAAAATTCATATATGAAGATTTGTTATCGTCTATGAAACGGAAAAATTACTCTCCACCACCTGTACATTGAGTATTTTAATTGTAGTCGAACATGAACTAGACTACTTCGCAACTTTAAATTGAGAATGTTCAAACTCCCTGAAGAAGGATCCTAGACAGGTCAATATTTTTATTGTTCATGATAGTAGTAGGAGGCCGACTATCGGTAGCAATTTTGCAGGTCAGGACCACCGTAATTGTTATTATTTTAAATAAGCCTGCAGTAAAACACAATTATCTACATATTTGTATATTTTGCATACATTCACTAAATTTCGTATGGTATGTTTCGAATATCAACATGAAATTATTTACCCAGTATCATTTATCGATGTAAGAAGATAGATAAATGAACAATATTTACCTTCTTTGTTCTCGCGCTCATCATCCCTTAGTGTTGTCAAAACTGAAATAAAAAATGTCGGTGAAGATTCGCGTACATCCCTTATTCATTTACACGCACTAGCGCAAGCGTTATTATTTCGAGGAAAGAACATAGGAATAAACGTGTCTCAGATGCAAAGTCACGTGTAGCCCTCGAGGGGGGATGCGTGCATACGTCGTCGGGTTTGCTTTCTACTTTCGCGACGCATCATTCCGGGATTGCGCGCCCCTTGAGCGAGATCGGTACTCCTAAACGCTCCATTGTCTGATTCGATTATCGTGACTGTCGTCACAGGGTCGAGCTGGATACGGATTAGTATTTCAATTATTTGCACAATAAGACAAGAGTAAGCAACGCCCGCGCAATATCGAGTGGATACGCGTGCTGTTATTTGCACACAGTCGAAATCTCGGCGAGAGCGGCAAAACGACAACGGCTTCATCGGTAATCCAACCGAATGTCGGCAAAGCATTGTCCTAGACTTACCGACGGGGACACATCGGGTTGCATTCTTACCGGTCCTTGAAGGCGTGAGAACTCCGAACCTGATTTCGGTCGGTGTCTTTGAACTCCTTCCGGCACTTCAGCAATAGCTGGAGCGCATTCACACCTACGCCTGCGGGCGCGCAATTAAAAATTGAAGTTTATTTTATGTACTAGTGTAGTTAAACCCAAATTGAGTATTTTTTAATCTTATACCGGGCACAACGCGTTCATGGGAACGCACATTTAGTTGAGAGTCTGTGCGAAAATATTTGAAATCAAAATCGCATTATAGAGGGTCGAGACATTAGGATAAGATTTCCGATAAGGGTCTCGAAAACTATTTTAAGTTTCAAAGAATTTTTTTTTAAATTTTATTGCATAAATGATAGATTTGAATCGAAGTAATGAAAATAAATAAACACGTATAAAAGACGGTATTCCCATTTCACATATCTGCATGAAGAAGATGGTAAACCTGTATTTTTCCAGATTGTGATAATTGGAGTTCTTTTTAACGTAAAAATAACGTAAGTACTATGTCCAAAAACGGATGTGTCTTTATTTGATAAACTTTTGTTCCTACATTTAAGATATTTCTGAATATCTTATAGGCACCTTATGTTGTCGGAATATGTCATAAGTTAGTTAACATATGTAATATCCTGGAAGAGTATCTAACAGCAGTCTTAATGCACTGTTACATATCCAAACTGACTAGTGATTGTACAGTAATGAATTAGCCGTCGTGTTTAATATGAAGTTTTTGAGTAATGTTATCTCCACTTTAAACAACCTTGATTGAATATAAATAAATATTACATTTAATAAAAATTTAATTTGTCGAAAACTGAGTCAAAATTGAACATTTTTCACGCATTACAGATGCAAATAAAAATGTATGGCAATAATCATTAATCAAATAAGGAACCAATCTATAAACGTCTTGCAATGATGATTTACAACGTTAAATATCATCACTGTTTCACCAACAATCCAATCTACTACTATCTTCTTATCTTATGCAATTCTGAGGATATAATTTGATTTTTGAATGACAAGAAATTACGGAATCAGTTAAATGAGCCGTCTGAATCCAAATTCTAACAGGTCAGAAATGTTTTTCATTAACAAAAATCATTCTCACGTGATTTATATTGTTATTCTAATATTGATTTTATTGAAAACGAATGGTGGAAGAGCTCGAAATAAAACACACGATTTGATCGACCGCAAACTAATACTCAACTTTCTTTCGATCAATCGGTGACGAGCGAACATATTAAAGGTAAAAATCATACCTTTAAAACCCCGTTAGTTTCATTAGCCTACTATTATTCGTTTCAAATTGGCAAGCGATTTTATTTTTTCTTGTTGGTTTTTTATCGATAAAAATCTGAATTTTGCGTCTATTCGATTTTTTTCTCTGCTGAAATGAAAGCTATTGCAATAACCTTTGAAATGCCGTTCGATTTTTAAAGCTACGATAATTTTTCGAAAAGATATTAAACTTTGAAGTTTAATAAATTTCGTCTTTGGCATGGCAAAAGTGATTGCCGGGGAGTGTACTTATAGCATTTCTATTAGATATCTTATATTGCAAGAACCAACATCTCTAAACACATGCAAATGAAATAAAATGTCATGTTATCAAACTAGAGCTATAACAACATCTTGTAACGACCATATCTATAGAGATCAGTACTTTCTAAATTTGTTGGAGTAAAATTTTCATACCATACCTGGAGTAAGCGAGTGCTCACTCTAAAAGAGTGAGATCGGTTACTTCAAAAGAAAGAGCAAAAAAATGTAATCCAAAATTTGGAGTGAAAATTCACTCTTCGCGTGCAGTGACGCTTATAATGGTAGATATAAGCAGAGCTAAAACTTGCAATAGCATGTTTTCAATTTCATAATACAGAAAGATGATTAATTTAGAAGACCGTGCTGTTAAGATGCTTATGAGTAAATTTGAAATTAGTAATTTATTAGATAAATTAAATACACCGATAGGTCAAGTAAAGCTCATAAAAAACATTATAAATGTCTTCATCCCATTAAAATACCACTTAATTACCAAAATGATTCAAGGTTCAATTTAAAAACTCAATCATGGCAAGTACATAATTTCATTTCAAGGAATTTAGATAGTAAATTTTATGTACGACTGGATATTCTATCGAATTAGAGTTTATACTTATCAGCTCTAATGTTATTAACTGATTTATCTAATATTAGATATTGAAACATATTTAATTAGATGGTATTAGCAGATATCGACATAGTCTAGAAAAAAAATTGAATTTTTGATCTGAAATAAGTGACGTGAAGTCTTTTTCCTAGGATATTTCATTTAGGATCGATAAACCCAAAATTTCTATAATTTTAATACGCTAAAATGTTTATTATGAGACTATTTTTTAACCGTGTTACGTTTTAAAATAAAACATTCTAAAGACATCAATTTTTGTGGTGCTGTATTCGATTTTAACCATTTTTTATTAATACATTTAAGATTCCGGCCTTCAGACAAACGAAAGGGTATAATGAATTTAATTTAGTTTATTTTCAACGGAACATAGATTGCTACCTTTTGGGACAATTGTATATCTGAACGGTCGCGACACCTGTACGATGACTTCGAAAGTAATTTTTCTACATAAGCTATCCTATAATGTGTATTACAACGAAGTGGTTACTTAATACTAAAAAGAAGTAAGTTCTTATAATTTAAAGATCTTTTTAATATCTTTAGCCTGTTCACAATTTGAAAACTTCAAAGATATTTTATTATATAAATTTCATCAGTATCTTGAATTCAGTGTCTGTTTGATAAATGAAATAATGTGCTAATATAAATGTAATGTTATAAAAATTAATTTTGTTTGTCGGCTTCAACCAAATAGGATATTTTATACATGATATTTTATACATACAGATTATTCTAAGCAGTATTGGAATTAATCCTTCAATATAATTTTTGAGGTGTTCGACATACGGAAAATTTATTTTTAAACGCTTTTGCAAAGTCGCAAACGTCTTATCTCTATTTAAGGTTTTAGTCGATAATAAGTTAAACATATTTTCGTTAAGAAAGATTTAGCCAATCGCTAATTTTCTAATAATGCAAGAATTTGTCTAAAACTAATATGCTTAATCGTAGAGCATCCACTTCATGATGTATGTATATATTCGAAAGTTAAATGCGGTACATTCGTGTTAAATCGTGATCTGAAATTCAATAGGCAGTATAGTGTATTTACTTATTATACCCGTAAGAATTTTTATCTGCTTATTAATATGCAGTAAATTGTATAAGGAAATATTGCATTTTATCAAAACTAAGTTAATTTCTATATATTAAATTGATTTTGATTTAGATTGCACCCGTACTCATATTTTTTGAAAGCAATGAGTGAAAATATATATAGAAATGAATTGGTATTCTACTTTCAAATGATAACATTTTAATGCGCAAAGAATCCAAATTATAATATAAGACACATTCAATTTAATTTTTTGTTTTTTTATGATGTTATATTGAATTACTAATGATCTTTGTTGGATGAGCCTGTTCGCTGCATCTTGTCAGTGTAATTTGAATCATTATCTTGTCTCATATGTCGTACATGAACCCGGTATTTTACGAACTTACGCCAACATATGTAAGATTGAGAAGTTAAAAGTAAAAATACAGAAAATCATGCTGATGACGTACACTTTCGCTTCATGATAAACTGCCAATCACCTATGACGCATATAAAGTAATTATTCTGTGTTCCATCAATTACTTATATTTGTTACTGCTCTGTTCGTCTTAAAAACAGGATATTTATGCCACTCAGTATTATAAATGAAACAATAAATAAAATCACCTCTTAAAAAATGACAACTTGATGGCCATCATGTCACAAGCAGTTTTAAAAAATGACATCTTTTTCCCCTTTCCTTATAATTTGTCCTTAATTATTCATGTCTCTGTAGATGCCTTTTGACTGTTTTGAACCATCAATATTCTGGAAAAGATAAAATTCTTGATAATTAAAAAAAATGTTAATTGTATAATCATAAGTGTAAACTATTTTTGAACACGTTTCTACTGTATATCAATACCAACATGTCCGAAATACAATAATGAGACCATTTTTTATTGTTAATCGTCACAATAAAATTTGTCCAGAATTATATCAAAATGTAGCGTAATCAAGCCACATGCTCGTAATTTTTTTATCGCCTGCGAGAAAATACTTTCCAGGACCAAGGACGTTGCAGCCTTCTTTTGTTTCAGCAAAAACGTACATTGCATATCTAGACGTTTACGTGAACCGGACACCAAGCTGGCGCCAGCAAACCTAAAAGTCAGTTTCATATTTTTCAAATGAGCTATTCCCGAAAGTTGCGAATCAACCTAACTTACTGGTATACAGTTCATATACATAATAATCTTAAATAATAATGAAGCCGGTCCGATAACGATAATCGCCTCGATACACTCCACTGAATTTGAAACAAATCGAATATAGGGAAAACATTTATTCCCATGGAAAAGATGCCGACTTTTTGATGTTTGTTGTAACAATATGCTATACTTAAGTGACCTTGTGTTAGAATATTTTGTGAAAAGCTGATACATATATATCTAACTTTAGTTAAAATGACCTGTGAAAAGCTTTTGAATTGATGCCGGATTAACGTTCTGATTAATTCTGTGAAAAGCAATTGCCCGTTTTCTCTATTATTCATGCCTGAATAGAGTATTTGACCTAGTTAAATAAAACACATCTTGAAATAACGTTGCATGTATTTGACAAGGTCGAATTTCGTGGCTTCGAAGATTAGTAGGTGAAAATTACAAGCTGAACTATTTTAGACGGTTTTTTTTGGTTCTATGACACTATGTGTTCACACTCTAAACAGAAAATTATGTTAGATTATGCTCATATGCAGCCAGAAGACTAAAACGATAATGGTCAAAAACTGGTCGTATTTTCTCTTAGAGCATGACACTCACAAACATATTGTTTTTTTTTTTGCAATTTATATTGTATTTTTTAATTCATGTCTTACAATTAATACAGTTTCGGAACATACAACGTTAAATAATTCGATTTATCCAATTACACAATATATATCTTCATGTTGCAGGTTAATTGAGCGCCAGAAGAAAGCCAGTAAGTTGCAAATGAAGATTTTCCCTTGTTGTAGAATAAATGTATCAAATGGACATTTTTTGTTTGAAAGAATAGCTGTACTATGTTGTAAAAATACTCTATTTACTAAGAAAAATACACCATTCCGGACCGGAAATCGAAAGGTCCCAGGATCGTACACTATGGTATCTGCCGAATGTTCTTCCAAGTTCCGCGTTATTTTTTCTGAATTTTTCACATATTTTCGGGTTCTTCATATTTTTCATATAATTAACATCTCCAATCAGCATTTTTAACATTTTTCTTTAAAAATGTTTTTTCAAAAAAGCCGCTGGCTCGGGAATCGGAAGCATTCCGACAGATGGCGCACCAAATTTGAAAATACACCATGTTATATAAAACTTATAAAATAGTCATTGTGTGAATGGTAATAAATATTAACATAGATTTATTTACTAATTATCATTGAGTTATACAGATAATGACAAAACAGTAAAAATATATCTCAATTTTTGAAAGTTTGGAATATAAACTTTATGGAAAACATATTATCGAATGTGTAAACAATATAATATAGTAATCCACCATTTAGTAAACATAAAATGATCCAGAAGCGAAAATAATCGCCTTTGGCAAGCATAAGCAGTATAATAATACCGAACGTGAAATTTATCCCAAAGTTTATATAATAGAAATGTATATTTTATATTACAGATATTATTATACATGATAATTAAAAAAATAGATTTACATGATATTTAGTAAACAAATGAATAATATTATTAATTTATTTATCAATTACCGTATTACTCGAAAGATCTTGGAGATCGAGAAAATTCGGAGAATATTAATTTCCTTTAATTTAAAAAACGACTGAAAAGTTTTTAATTTAAATAAAAATGCAAATGTTTGGAAATGTAATCACACTATATGATAAAATAAACGAAGTTACTCAAAGACAACGCATGCATATTTGTTTTAATTGTTGAAACTAATATTCATAATTAATGCTTTCCTTTAATATTAAATAGACACGATTTAGTTATATTCCAAGTGCAAAAAATTAGACAATTTAGACTAAGTGGAAAATGTTTCTATTTGATTGGCTCCAATGGGTAAATGTTTTCGTCTTCGGTTATTAATTAGTAGACAAAAAGTTTTTTAATGAATTCGGATGTTTTCTAATAATTGATTAGAAATATAGTACTAGAAAACAGAAGAAAGTGATAAGTGATATTTTAAGATATAGTAATATATGTTATTATTTATGTATTATATTTTTTAACATATAGAATTGGCTGTGTTGAGACTCATCGTGATGATAGACTGCCCCTGTGACCATGCAACCCGGCACACACTCTGCATTGTCGGGTTGCCGTTATACAGGCTAGCTATAAATTATATGAGCTTTCAAAAAACTATTACGATTGTTCTTTCTTAAAAGAAAATAATAATCAACAAAAATAGTGAATCTTGTCCCACACAGCACACTGTTCTGGGGACGTCCTCAGGATCTCCTCAGGACGTCCAAATGTCCGCTTTTATCGTCCTATGAACGTCCTCAAGGCGTCCTGTGTCCTGAGGATGTCCTGTGGACGTTAACAGGATGGTAAAAGCGGACATTTGGACGTCCTAAGGACAGCGTGCTGTGTGGGGTATTGTATTAATAGTATTACAAAAGACCAGATGGTGATAATTATTTGTAAAATTTCATTTATTATTTAAGGAATATTTACAAAATAGAAACTGAACTGTTTTATTAATTTACGTTAGGAGAATTAATTAAGAGAAAACGAAAATTAAATAAATTCTTTTAATTTGAAAAATATAGCTAAGGCATTTTTGAGAATGAACGCTTCGTATGAGAAATAGAACCATGATGATTTCTATAAATTGAATAAGATAGTTAAAGTCAGCCTTTAAAATTATTATATGAAATCATATGCTTTATATTGAATTGTTGAAAACATTAGCAATTGATTTAATTGTAAACTAGGGATTCATTTGATTCCCTATATTCTACACCCATACATTACTCAACTTTCAAATGAAATTTAAGTAAAGTTTAGCTCCTATTTTTATACAGATAATAGCCTGGTTATAAAAATAAAATTTCGACGCGCAATATAAATTTTATCGCCATACAGCGATAGTTAATACTGTGCTCAAAAAAACGTTCTGGTTAAATACGAGCGTACAATTTATATTGTGGTTATAATAACCAGAATTCTGAGTAGTTTAAGTAAAAAAATAATTGTGTTAACAATATTTCGGGTTAAACCAACCAGAATTCTGGTTATTTTAATCAGAAAAAATATCAAGGGCCCATTTAATCAACTTTTCTGGTTATTTTAAGTATTTCTTTCTGAGTGCGGCACGCAAAGTACTGCGTGTGGTAATATTACTTTGCACATGGCTTTTGGACACTTGAAGCAGTATTTTTTTATGTATCGAAATTTTCAAGCTCAAATTAACACGTTGAAGTTTGTGTTAACCCGTTTCTTCCTGAAATCCCTAAATTTTACCTTTTGTTCACGGGGTTCGTTTTTAGGGAAAGAATCAATAAATAATTCTGGAATAATCATGTTTTTTCTATTTTTTCCTCATATTTCCAAATCCGATATCCATTTGGCGCTATATGCCGCAATTCTTTTACATTGGCGGCTTAAACGTAAAAAAGTCGTGAATTTGAGGATTTCTTTTCAAATAATTGTGTTTTTCAGCAGAAATCCGTATTCCGATCGAGCTAGATTTCTGTCACTGATGGCATAAATAGTTATACTAAAAGATAGAAATATAAGTGAGACGAAATTCAAGATGGCGGTTTTAACCCAATATTTATATGCATGTTTCTGAGGTCCGTGATCCCGTATCTGCAGCCAGATTTCCAAAATTCAAAATGGCGGATCCAATATGGCGATCAAAAATTTCTAACAGTTTTCATTTTTCATGAAAATTACTGTACAGGGATTTTGGGGGTCACTAGTTACAAATTCTTTGTCAGATTTCATCAAAATTCGCAATGACGGAACGACATTTGAAAATTTCCAAAAGCGTGAGGTAGTGGCACATATTTGACACAAAAGTGTAGAATACGCATTGGTATAGTCCGTCTGCCGTAACTCAATTCTTACCTTGCCCAACTCTTACCGGCGTAGAAGTGGACGATTCGAAAGAGTCTTTTTTTGTTTTGGTTTTAATTATGAAAGTTAGAAAAACAATTAATGCAGTCATAATCTTTTGTTAACATCGTGTATGACCCAAACACTTAACTACTTTCGTAATATTTATTAAATTCTGTAAGACACATGAATTCATTTTAAATTTTTGCGCCATTTTCCTGATTGGTAGAACTACATTTTACGACCAAGTGGCTAAGCATTCACGTGTTTCACTTCGTAAGCAGTTAGTTCTAGTTCCAGAAGCATATGGGCAAGTTCCACATTTTATAGATTAGGTGCAAATATATGAAAAGCGATCTTTATAACGAGCAAAATTTCATACATAGCGAACGAATTGTTTTAATATTGTTAAATTGTGTGACTGGATTTCTTTACAAATAATCAATTGTGTATTCTTTCTCATCTACTCCCTTCTCATTCAGGTAAAAGAAACATCCTAAATTTAATTTACAAAATATAAATTATTACTATTCTCACTTTCAGATTCAAATTAAATACGGCAAGGTATGAAGCAATTAAAAAAGTGAGTTTTTTTTATAATATAACTAAATCCTTTGATAAACCCATAAATATTTGATTATTTTTAACTCGTCGGTTTACCAATAAACGATATTGCGGATTTTCTAAATCAATTGATTAAATGATTAAAATGACTGATTATTTAATACAGGTTAGTTCCATTCAATGAAGTGTATGTAGTTCTACTAATTTAATTAAATTATTAAACCATTTCAATTGAACATGATATCCGAATATGTGGTTCGAATATTGGATTGCAAATGTTATTTTTTTTTCAGTGTGGAATAACTTCACAACTAATACAATAAATTTCTTCTTCACGCATAGAAAATCCGTGCATAAAATAATATTTTGTGTGCATTCTATATCACCTATTAAATTCTGCATGTTCATATTTGTATTTTGTATCAAAAACATCTTCCTCGATTTTACTATATCAACTACCAACAAAACCAAGACTTTTTAATTTGATAGTCTTCACAGAAAATTAATGTTATATTAACTTCTGAAAAATCTACCAAATGTAAATATAGGGGTCACATGATATATTGTTAGATTAATATATAATAATAATCCTGGAAGATGTATGTAATGTTCTGTTCTCAATATAATTCTGAGTCAAAATTATTAAGACTCTGATCAGGGCCTTACCTCAGTGTTACGCGCCGGATTGGGCCCTTAATGAATTTTTAATCGGGATATTAGATTGCTTCAGAAAGTTAGAAAAAATTCTTTGCAAAAAATTACATAGTTGTAAAAGATGCGATCCCACCTAGTGACAATAAAGAAAAATAGGTTGGATTTTAAAATTAAAACCTTATATGAGGCATCCAAGTCAAGAGGTAGGGGAGAGTGGGGCAGACTGTGACATTTTTTTCAAAGTCAATTTAAAATAGATTATAATCTGTAAACATTCAGTTTTATAATACTAATCGATAGTGTGATTATTTAAGTTGATCAAATAACAAAGACATGCATAAAAAATAACGTATTTCAATAAAAATATTCATTATTAAAAAATTTGGTTTTGTGACAATCTGCCTCATACATGGGGTAGATTGTGCACAGCTGTGGGGTCAGGTGTAACAGCTAGTAATTTATACTGTGGGGTACATTGTGGCGTGTGATGTAAGGCGGGAAAATAATTTTTTTAAATACACTATGATTTTATTATGATGATTTTTCCAATTATATTTTATTATTAATTTTATATTTATAATATCATTATCAAAATAATAATAACGAATTTTTTTGTCTTAAGTACTTACTTATTCGTTATAAATTCACATTTTATCACAGCGAACATTTTTGTTACATTTTGTATTTTTACATTTTTAATTCCAATCTCCAATCTACAAGTGTTAAAAATAATATTTTGTTAAATAATACAATTTGCAGGTTATGTCACAAACTGCCCCACAATTCTGTCACAATGGAACCCACATGATGATTTTCCAATTTTCATTAAATTTTAAGTAATTTAATATTTTTAGGTTAATTTATTAATTCAATTATTATCTTTGATTATTCTATTATTGAGTTGAGGCCTTACTAAAGATACAAAAGAAATATATGTACATTTGTGACAAAAAGAAATTGAAACAAAAAAGGTTACTTTAAATACCTCGCAACTCATATTTACTCACCACCACCCTTACGAACCCTGTTTTTTTCACGGTTTTTGATTGGCAGTGATAACCTTAATATTATACAAAAATATTGGATTTTTTTGGTACACAGGTTTCGAAATTTTGAGTGGAACAGTGTGCCCCGTGACACATTTTACCCCACTCTCCCCTGCCACCTTTTTAAAACGAATTTTTCGAGTATTGATCATGCAAAGATTTTTTATTCAAGGACTTATCAGTTCTCTGATAAGCTCCGACGTAAACGTATTTCTCTTTTGTATATCAGAAGTATATAGTACCTTCATTTAGCACATGGCAGCTTATTCTAAGAATGGAATCTGAAAATCATATTTTGTCGACCAACGATTATTATTACAAATTCGAGGACTTTTTTCGATAAAGAAAAACCACAAATAATATGCCATGATTAAATTAATTTCCTTTAGAAGTCAAATTAGTATTTCACGCTTAGAAGTCTATATTGACTTTAATAAGAGTTGCTTGCGGTTTTGACTGGTCCTTAGAGTGAAAATTGGCTCGATTAGAGTGACTTTTCAATTCAAGGAACTTAGAAAGTACTACTGAACGGACAATTACTTATTTAAAGGATTGACATTGTATCCTCTCAGAAATCTATCCATAGTATTATGTGAAGGACATTAATAAACCCCTATTACCTTTAATGTTTTCTAGTCATCTAGTTGACTGAATGTCACGCACATTAGAAGTAAATGTATCTCTTAATTATAACTTAAGTTAATAAATATGTACTTGACAAACTGCATTTGCCATTACTGCTAGTGAGACTGAGTGACCATGCAAAATACGTATTATTGCAATCATTCATGAAACTGTTTATCTCCGCGTCCAGTTAGAATTCACTTTAGCGCGCCAATTATAGTAAAGCGAAATTGTTATACGTGCTCCGCTCTGTTTAATGGTTCAATATGTGGAATACTTCATTTTCTCGGTGTGTGATTGATGTGTAAAATAATAAATCACCATTAATGCGTCTGCCAATTTATTCGGACTGAGTCATTGTTTAAGAAATAAAACCGCTGTGTACACCGAGTGGTCGCGTCATTTGAAATAATTAAATAAATTGTTCCACTGTTCCCTTCGATATACTACTCTATTTCGATCTATCACTGTCCTCGTGCTTTTACTGGTACCGGTGATAAACGTATTTTCAATGTGAGAAAAATCAAGGTGCTCAGAGTATTATTAATCATCATTGAAGTGCGAATCTCAGGACATTTGAATTCAGGTTCCTCGTTGGACATATTTTGAACCACAAGTTTGACTCTCGATATAAAAAATCAAGGCTTACCAAACATCGCATTATCGTTTCTTTATTATCTCGCTCAGAAACCATCATTTGACACCCCGCATTGAATACGTGGTTCATATATCATCAATGCAGTGCAGCGTGCATTTCTGTTTACTTACGTCTTCAGAGCGCGCCTTCGGATTTTGATTAACGAACGACTTTTCATTTTGACCTCGAGGTGAAAACAGGATTCTTATTGCATTATTCTTGTACCAGTTATTATCGGAAATCAATTTGCAATGTATGATTTATGATTATACAGTATTTTTTGTGTCACTGTTAGCAAATTAAGACAACGTTTCATCGGGAGACTATCGCGAGACAATTATTTATGTAAAATATGTTTTTCCCAAGTTTCTACTGGAATGCTGCGAAATTTTTCGAATTGCTTGCATTTCGTTTTATCTCTGGGTGGTATGGAAAGGAACGTTCATGAAATAAAGTCGTCGATTTATCGTGACAATGGATTTATTACAAAAGTGTGGTGAAGAATGACGGCGCCACAGCATGAGACTTCACGTTAAAGGTATTAACAGTAAATATTACCTACCACTGTGCGTTTTACATGCGAAAATCCTTAAGATTATGGCATATGTATAACGTATAAATGGAATACACTATTACGTATACCTATCATTAGCATAATAATGTATGAAAAAATGAGTTGAAATTCGTGACCAGGGAAGACGTTGGATGATGAAATGAGAGTGGCCTGCCGTACAGATCTGAAAATTTCGAATTTGCGAAGGCGAAGGTGTATGACATATTTTCAACAATAAACTAGCGTTTCTTTCGATTTCCTTCGCGTATGCGCCAGAAACACATTACAAAAAACAACTCGTAACTTCGTTATAATAAGCGTATAATAATTAAACGATGGTTTTTATACAACGTACCATATGGTGAACAAGAAAACGCTGGGCGTAAACGCATTATAAATAGTTGACAGGCCGAAAACCGTGTCTTCAAACCTTGTCGTTTATAGAGCTTGCTGACGTACGACGTCACGCGATGCGTCTTACATTTCTATACTTGAAAAACGAATAATGAACGGTGTATACAGTAAGAAGGCGTTGATTGACGAACCGCGAGAGAGGAACTATCTCAACAATTGAGGTAATCTGAATAATAACGGACTACTTACGTCTAAGTCTAAAGTTCGAAATTAGATTATACCTATTCGCTGGATTCTCGTCGATTGAGATACTTCCTTAACGTCGTGCGTCTTAAATTTACGCGAAACGTTGCTTAAATAATACAGTTTCAATACAGACACGCTGCCGTGACAAGTTTGCGACCCATCGCAGCTACCGAGCCTTGACATTGTCTCCTGGCAATTATCTCACAGATTTGAGTTATTACCTTTGCAAGTTCAAAACCGGATTGTTTACGACGAATGCCGGAAAGTCTACAATTTATGGTACACAGGATCACGCACCATTCGTCGATCATTACATTCACAAAATCAAACCGCTTAATAATACATTTGTCGAATAATAGCCTCCCATATCCGGATTGAGGTTACAGGTACAGGTACCTCGCGGATATAAAATTATAAATGACCGTGAGGGGGAGGGAGGTCGCCTCGAAAACGAGGGGAATGTGAAGGTTTGCATAGAAGATGGGATTCGCCGTTCTGTAAAAGTCGTGAATGTAAAAGTCGCTAGAGACGCGTCTGTGTTTTCGCAATAGCAAAGACGTGAATCGCTTGTACTTCGTGTAGTTGATGTACGTATAACTTTATAGCATTTATTTTCTTTGTTAAATGATTAGTAATGTTTTCACAATAAATTATTATTTATTTATTTTATATTAAAATATTTTTTGACTATAAGATTTTCCCCAAATCTGGAAAGCTCAAGTAGCTACGATTTTTCTGTCAATTACGAACAGTTCACATCTTCGTCACAGAAGCATTTTTATCGGTGGTTTTCGTTAACCGACGCATACTTATACATTGTAATTATCTAAATTACATATTATTGTAACGAACTCGTATTTCGTTTGTAGTCGCACGAATTTAGAGAAGTGCTTCTGATCGTAGTGCGAGTGTAGGTCAGCGCACTGCGCCTTTTTATTACATATAAGACGAGCATGCAAGAATTGGATGAACGTTCGGATCGTACTGCCGATCATGAGATGAGTGACAGAAATTACTGAGAGTGATGGAAAGAATGAAAATATGATTTCTTAATTACATACACGTTGTCTTTGATTTTTATGAACTTCTTGACGTATGCTCACGATAATGTACCGAGTATACTAACGAGCATAGTGAAATATATCCATTGCTAGTTGCAAGGATGTTAACGGAGGGATAACGCACTGAACATTATTTTTGCAGAATTAGTTAAATGAAATGGAATTTCCATTCCCAATTTGGGCGTCTCGTGAACATTTATAATACTCCAATGAGAAAAGCTTCCAAGTTGAAAATGAACCTTAAATTGAAGGTTATTTCAAACGGCAGAAAGACCGAAGTACAAATGTTCATTAGACGTTAATTTTTCTTTACAAATGCAATATTTCGGTTTAACGAATGTACGTTTCGTTAAAACAATATTCAGTACGTTAATTTATCGAGAGGATCTAGCGATCTATCTCCTTATTTTATAAATATCGCACTTAAGATTAGAAATGAGGCAGTTGAGTTGGCAAGAGCAAACAAGAGGGAAAAGGAATCAGTCGTTTATTCGTCATGAAGCGATGGCACGAAAACATAAGACTCGATGCTTTCAGTGAGATTGACAATAGGCCTACATTGTACACGCGAAATCAAAGAGCGAGGAATTTCATGAGCGCATCGTGTATAAGTCTAGGATTGATCGTGCCATCGGCTGTGTAACGCACTCCACGTAGCGAGCCGTCATCATGACTGACGACACCGTATTCTCCGATTATAAATCCATCAGGGGTTCTCTCTTCTACCATGTATTTTCTAAACTTTCGATTTTCAATTACGTAACCGATTTTGTGCCTATCATCCGGATCTGTACTCGGAGCTTCCGTAAATGCTTGAGGACCGTGCACATTTCCATTACTACCGACACTAACAGCTTCATCGATTTCATAATTTTCCTCCTCTGGTTCTTGAATCGGTTGGCCGTCGGAATTGTAGACCTTGGAGGGTTCGCTGTATACTTTTGCAGGTTCAGAATAAATTTTTGCAGGTTCCGAGTATATTCTTGCTGGTTCGGAATAAACTTTTTCTGGTTCACCGTAAACCTTTGCTGGTTCTCCGTACACTTTTGAAGGCTCGCCGTAGACCTTTGCAGGTTCCGAGTACACTTTGGCAGGTTCAGAATAAATTTTGGCAGGTTCGCTGTAAACTTTCTCCGGTTCGGAGTAACTTTTTGTTGGCTCGCTATAGATTTTCGCAGGTTCGCTGTAAATTCTGGGGGGATTCCTGTAAGGTTTTGGGACATTATCACGAGAATATATATTCGGTGATTGATTGTAAGAAGTATCTTCATAGTTTCTTCCAATTTTTCTTCCCTGATGTCGAGTATGACTATGGTTTTCTAGAGGAATATGATGTACCTCTCGTATTTCCGAATTTTGCTCTACAGGTTCATAACTTTGTTCGACGGGTTCGGAACTGCTACCACTAGGCGTTGAATCACCGACGTCGATTTGGTGATTTTGTGCGATTTGTAGTCGATGCCTTAACGTAGGTTTCGGAGTAATTGACGTTCGATCATGCCAACTGGTTTTGGGGGATCCCTCATCGACGGAAAATTCGCTTCTGTTCGATTCAGAAACAATATTGCTTAATTCCTCTGTCACTAAGTGTGCTGGTGATTGGGTTACTTCCATCGGCGGAGAAGATTTCGTCGTCATTGTCGTATGTATCGAATGGGTGGTTTTGACAGGCGAAAAATCATTGGTTGACTTCAATTTAATTGTTGTCCCTGGGAAGGTATGCGACATTACCCTAGGTGGACGGGTGATGATCGAGTGTCCTTTTCCATCGTAATGTTCCACTCTGACCTTGTATGGAGTTGCTTCGACACTCGATTTCACACTGACACCAATGACCTTTTGATTTATCATTTTTCCATTTTTATAAATTGTATTGTTGCTGCTCGCTGGTAGTACGACTGGAAGACTTTGCGATTTTGACGTGAACTTTGATGACATCTGTCTGGCCGTACCGAGATCGTCGATTAACGTTTCGAAGCTGTGACGATTGTCGAATGTTTTCTTACTGATGGGATAATAACGAGCGCCTTCCTCTCGTATCGTGGGCTCTCGAGGTTTTGGATGGGCATTAGGCGCCGTTGATATTCGGAAGATTGATGCTTCGTCCACTTGAGATTCAGATGCCACACTGTCAGCTACAACGGAATGGCCGTTTCCACGTTTCGAACCGCGCCTTCGGGCAGGTCGGGGTGCCATTGCACCATTAATGAATACTGAGAGAAACTCGGTGCCAGCGAGGACATCATTCTTTTTAGCAGGTGCGGTCAGCGCTTGTTCCCAAACCAGTGTTGCTTGCAGCAATACCTGTAATGAAATAAACCAGTTCAATTAGTTATTTTCATTTGTGTAGTAATTCATATAAATGTAGCAATTTTATCAAATTCAATGTGAAGTACTAAGATATAATTAAATCATTTCTGCAAGTCGCATATTATTTGCATACGTAAAATATTATGTTAATTGCGATGGTAAACTATCATTTTTCAATTGTGACCGGGTGGTCGTCCGGCAGGGAAACATGTGCTCCACTCCACTTAACATATTGGCAATAATTATTGATTCTTATAAATGTATTAGTCGAAGAGAGACTACAATTTTAGTCATTACATCTGAAGGAGAATATTTGCAATAATTTCACATCAACGAATAGCCAAAACCCCTTTGTTCTTTGCATATAACACAACCAAGTGTAAGCATTAACCATATTGTTGCAATACATTTGTTCATCAACATTTTAGAATTTCTTTTCTAAATCTTCATTAATTTTTTAAAATCATAAAATCATAAAATTTCTTCAGATTTTCTTTTCATGGCCGACTTGACGTATATGAATCTGGTATATTGTAAATTTTTCTTATATGATATAAAAAATTCATGAGTGCCGCATGACCTACCCCACACATAAAAAAATACTATGTACCTGATTCTTCGTTGAATATTGGGTTGTGGGAACCGTACAACGCCTAATTACGAAGTCATTTAAAGAACCTTTATTGAAAATATCATGAAAAGATCCAAGGCTATTTTCGGACGCAGTTTACGATGAGAATCGCATCATTAAAATTAAAGGATTGAGAGGATGTTACATCCGTTTAACTTAAAAAAAAAAAGAATAAATATGAAATATCCGGGTTGATTCTCTACTATTATTATGGAGCTTACCATAAAATTGTAATTATTAAAACATTATTTTGTCACGTCACTTTTGTTATCGTCCAAATAGTTTGATCCAAGGAAACAATTTGAGAATATTCGTTTCATGAAATCAGACATAGGCCATAAATAAGAATTAATGTTTTGATCTTGGATTACACATAGTCAGGATTCGTTTATTCCTTTTGCATTTTTGAACGTCTATTGACATCAGGCGCCTAGTCATTTGTTCAAGGTTTCAAATCGCATCAGCTATTGTAATATAAAATATAAATATAGGCTTAGCTGAAATGATCATCGTTCCCCCTGTTTTTCAAAGGTAAATCGTTAAAATAGGAGCCGCTATAAAGATGTTGGAATGTCGAATAGTAAAACAACAAAGCCGAATCTGAAGTAGTTCCTGGTATGTGCTATTCCACTCTTCGAAAAAGTCACGCACAAAATTCCTTCATTCACGATCAGCAGAAATAAATGTCACCGATTTGTTTCCAAAATATCGAGGCGATTGAACTTTAAAATTTTTTACAGTATTGTTGAATTCAATTAGTTATATTATACGGACGTTTTTCTAAGTAAATTTATTATATGGATCTTAAAGTTTCCTAAAATTATTGTTAATTGTAAAAGGTTTTGAACGTGATCGTTTTCATGCCTCTCGAAGTATTCAGTGAATGGCTTATATTCCACGGTTATAGACCTAAAAAATAAAAAGGTGCCCAATAATTACATTCTTCGTTTACGAATATCGTATTTGCATAAATGAACGTCAATAAAAATGCAATATAAGTTAATGCACTTTTTATAGCACCTCGTGTCGTTTATTAATAATAAAATTAGACATTGCGAGAAATATATACGACTTGTTTATGAACTTCGAATGCAGTCGATCAAGAGCATCATTATTCGAATTGCAACGTCCGCGATAGAGATATACGTTTTTTCTTTTTCGGGTGTCTGATTAATTTATGCAATGGTCCATTTCGAAAAAAGTTAAACAAGATCTAGCGACGAAAGAACTTGGCGATCATCCTGGTTAAGTGCCACAGACAAGTGTGACCGATATCAGCCCCTGTCGAGGCGCGTTGCAGAATTTCATATTTTATTCGTCATTATTCGCATACGAATCAGTAATCAGACGGAGGTAACCGGGAGGTAGTTCTCACACGTACTCCCGCTATTAAGACTTCGCGCTTGAAAATCTCTCGACCTTGATCTTTCCTCGGGTCCGGTCGGCACGTCGTCCTTCTCGAATGGGTTCGATATGATGCCGAGAACGGACAATAAAATGCGCTCATTCAGTCAGAGGCGGTAAATTTATCTGATTCTGAATCCTAAATATCAGAATATTAAGCATAATCGGCATCGTTGAATTGCATCATAACCTCTTTGAAGTAAGCTCGTTAAGTGCATATAGTCTTGAATATGTTTTAAGAAAATCGTCATTTCCATATGTTTTGGCAACTCTCAATTTAGATTGAAAATGTCCGATAGTGTTCTAGGATCAATATCAAGAAGTTATCCAAGGAATCAAATGAATTTAGGAATAATTGTTATAAAAATCCACAGAAAGTTAACGATTGATTTACTAGAAAAAGCATTAAATTTTTAAGAAAATCTCCACATCATGGCACAGGAAATTTTTAATATAAATTTTGAAATTTTGCCATAAGACATATGGTCATTTTCAAAGCCAATTTATATACAAAATTGTGTAACATTATACACAGATATGTATATTGGTTCTTTATCAAAGTATATATAGAATCATGCATCGAGATCACATTATATTTGTTATTCAATTAAGTTTTACTAGAATTAGATTGTGCGTGTCATTTTTTAATTAAAGCCGTCCAGAGCTCCTCAAATAAAATCCACTGGTTTTCATATTTAATTGACTTTCTTTATATAAAATGGATTTGTTTTATATGATTGTATATTCTATGGAACAAACATTTGGCTGCCATTATTGGAAAATAGTACTTTTTGGAATATGATAAAATTCCTATTAATTGCATTTTCATAATACAATGCGAAATTCACATATAATAATTATATTGTTTATAAACAAAGTATAAAGTAAAAAAAATTTCTTCGTACGATAAATACGTGTATTACAGCAGAACTGTACATATATATGGCTAAAAATGTGTATACCGGGGTTATCGAGGTCTCCGAATAAGAATCAGATTTTGGAAATTCAAAAAAGTTATTCGATCACAGCGACATTGGGTCTTTGAGGGTTTTCAGCGTCGCTGATGACGAATCTGCTCACAGATATTTAAAATTCCATATTGCAGATTTAAAATTGTTGACCAAAATGCAAATAAGTTATTCGATCACATCAACATTGCTCTTTGAATATATGTGGTCACGTTCTTAATCAACGATTCAGAACACCTCCAAAAATCCAATTTTCTTCTCTGTCACTCTGGATTTGCTATTTAGAATATTGAATACTACTACCCAGATTCGTCATCAGCGAACTCGAAAACCCCCTAATAGCTAATTTTGCTACAATGGATTAACATTTTCGCATTTTAGTCTGCCATTATGGATCCATCATTTTGAATTTTAAATACTTGTGAGCAGATTCGTAATCAGCGACAACAGAAAACTCCCAAAGATCCAATTGTGCTGTGATCGAATAATTTTGTCTTGTTTTTGATGGCCATTTTGGATCAGCCATTTTTAATTTTAAAAATCTGTTAGTATATTCGTAAATGACGACCCGGATATCGCCCGAGTAATAAAATTCAGCTAAGTAACATATAAAAAAACGCATGCCTGTTGGGGTCAAACTGATACCGCCGATTGAATTTTCACAATGTAATTTTGAAGTATTTTTCTTCACATCACGAGCAAATTTTATACTGCTGTATATAAAGTTTTCGTAAACATTTCGTAAATCTATATTTACTACCTTATATATTTAATAAATTCTCGAGTATGTGACCATAATCTCAAAATGCAATGTCAAATTAATTAGTATATCTATCGTAATTTGTTTATCAAACTGTATTATTTTAGTTTCCTTCATTTTAACATGCAAACCGTAGAAGATGATCAATAACAAAATCTTTAAGGGCAAAACAAAACAATATGTTGGTTTATTTTCGTTTTTCTATTATCTCATTGCCGTGTGCAATATGGGCGATTCAAATAACTGGTATATTTGATGTATATACTTTGATTAGTTCAAATATATAGTAAATCCGATTCATTCTTGAGGAAACATGAAAGTCATGATTGGTTTTACTTGGTACATAGATACATTGTATGATCATAGAAAATGTGCAAAACGTCATTTCCGTCACATGTTGTATTATATATTATAATATCGGTTTCTCATTTATATGTGTATGCAACAAAATCAATAAAATTAAATTAGTGCGATATTAAATACTCATATTACAATATGCTACTGCAAAAGTTTCTTGCCAAAATTCTTCTTCTAAGCTTTCTTAAATACTATGTAAACAAAGTCGCACATTTTTCCTGAAATCGATCTTATGTTAGAGACTACTTTTTATATTCGATTTTCGTTCTATTTTGGTGTTTAAACTCCGCAGATAATGAAGCAAAAATGATTGAATGAAAGCAGAATTAAACAACTAAAATTCTTTCTCGCATTTGGAGAAATATCTATTTTAGATACTTTTGAAAATGTAAAGTGAAGGATTCATTTTTAACTTCCCGGTCTAGAGGGAAGTTATTTTAAATTCTTTTCATTCATAGCTGTGGAGTTTTTAGTTACTGCAATTATATTTAAATATTAACAATGCGTTAATTTAAAAATTAGTTTTGTTACGAGACACGAAACAAATTTTTAACAAAATTATTAAATATTGTCTTCTCTACTTTTATACTTTTTTGAAGTAAATCAATTAGAAGCAACAACTATGGCGTATTAATTATATACTTATTTTTAATGCATATAAAATAGTAAACTGAAAATACTTCCAGAAACCACAAGTAATTCAGGGGAACATAAATAACTAACCTAAAGTTTTTGTTGGATGTACTAATTTCATACTCAGGTTAACGTAAGTAGAGTAAAAAAGGTTTATTTACTTTTATTATAATATAATAAATTTCTGTATTAGTAGGACATTTTCAATGCTTGGTGATGATGATTTATAATTCATTACTAGAAACTTTCGAAATGCGATTGTAAATAACAAAATATCAGTAGTAAGATTCTATAATAACAATAAAATTAGAAAAGGTAATACGCAAGGGCCTGAAATAAAAGTTTGGTTATCAGGTTTGTACTAAACCTGATATTTTGTATGTGTTCATAATTTTCTAATGTACATCATAAAATATGAAGTTTGCTTATTTCCAACAAAAATAGGAAGATGGGCATGTAACATCGTGGTCAAAAAATGAAATTGACTAAGATAATATTGATAAATGCGCACCGAAATTCAAATGGAATCATAAATGCAAATCAATATAAATTAAATTCCAGATAATTTAAAAAACGTAAGTTAAGTATAGAAACATTTTAGCATGAGATTATTTTGGGACGTTACCAGGACATAACTTTGAAAATACATGTTCGATTGATAGATCTCGACGTCAATGGTGAATTCGTTTGAGAAATTTCGAGTTTAATTGTTCGCATAAATACTTAACCTAACTGTTAAGTTGACATTAAAACTGTAGTAGATGTATAATTATACAGAGAAGAGTTCATGGTGCCATGTCACTCATACTTTCAAATCATCCATTTTGATGGCGAAACGGGCACATAAAATGCTCCGCAACCTACAATTCTTCTTTTATTATGACCGGTGCATAGTTAAGAGAGCACAATGTTTTCTATTTTCGTAATATTGACACTTATTGATGTTACGGGTAGTGCGTTTACATCGTTAGCCCGCCCACCGAAGGAACCGATATTTTCGAGATGATTGCACGTCGCAAATGGTTAGAGAATTTATCGTGTCCTGTAAACACAAGAGCTTATATTGCCCAAGGTAAAATACTCAGTACGACGTAACGAGTCAGTGTAACGCTGCATGAACTAAGCCTTATTCCGATCTTTGTCAGAGCGACTCGAAGGATCGTTATCTCTCGAGAAATCATCGCGATTTCGAGATAATATTTAGATATTTCACTGGAGAACTTCTACGGTTTTACACAAAGCGACATTGATATATAATAAGCATCGATTTGTACAAACATGAAAAATCGTGTCAAAACGGAATCGCAATACTTTTCGCATAAAGGGAATTGAATAATACCGATTTTTTGTTATTAATCACTGATAGTCGTTAAGTAAAAGTTTCTAAGTTGATTACTTTTATCGCTAATGTTTCGATGTCATTTATTCAGTACATATGCGAGTTTATGTGGAAAAATAAGGCTACTGACAACGATCGATATATCCTGCTGTGTACGTGAAACTCGAGTTATTTTCAATTACAACAGCTGATTGTTCGTAACGAACTGATAATTGACCGCGGAAAATGACGAGCATGAAACCTACCAAGGAAGGTTCGGAATACCATTAAGAACTTTCGTTTTACTTTAAATAGGATTTCAATCAGTTGATTTTTATAGTAAGAAGTCTGATTTTCATCGAAGTTTCCTCGCATTAGCTATGTTGGTAATCATATACATATACAAGTCAGATCCTGGTAAGAAGCCGTTCTGACAGCAATGAAATTAATGACTATTTACAGTTTATGTTTATCTCTGTGTTATGTTCGACAGATGGATCTTGATAGAATTTGATGTTTAATAGTTGATAGTAGCCATTAGGCAATAATAGTTTAAGTCACCACAAATACGTGTTATGACTGAGAAGATACGATGCTGGTTAATGCAAAATTGGGAATATTATGTACAAGATCTTGAAAAAGAAGTGTATTATGAGAATCAATATATACTAAATACACTTTTTTTCATATTGTCTAAATGTTGCATTCCTAATCACTAAATCTAATGGTGTATTTTATTGTTTCAAATAGTAATTTCCGTGTAGTAAGTAGATATTACTTAAAAGAATAAATGCATGCGTGGATTCTTGTTGGAGAGAATAATTATTCATTTCGTTCTATTTTAATATTTTATTTTTATAATTAAATAGAGTGGGATATTGGACTATTTTATACACGCAATGTTGTAGTTACTCCTGCTCCTCTTTTTCTCTGCCTTTATTCATGACCATACTTTTCAGGTTTGTTATAGAAATAAGTTGCAAGTATTGCTTGTGTTACGTAATGCTTGGGGGTATTACTGGGTTAAATTTCCGATCTTTTTAATTGTCGCTTATTTTTAATACCTTACTTTTTAAATTTCATATAAAAGTTTCTTTACTTCTAGTGGTGATTTAGATCTACATCCTCACCTAGTAGCAGATTACTGGTTGTTAGATTCGACATTTTACTTTTTCCAGTAGTAGAAATGAACTTGAAAGTATTAAAAGTCTACTACATCAGATAGAGAGTAAGTATCTTGATAGTTAAAGACTAAATCGAGAGACGCACAAATAGAATAGTGTTCAATTTGTGGTTACTTTGAACTGTAATGTCCCGTCTTAAATGTACGGCTTTGATATAGTTTATTTTCTGTTAAAAGTAGTTGTTTCTTTACTACTAATACGTTTGATCTATACGAGAATAGTAGCCATTTTACTATCTCAATCTGCATTCATAAAAAAAAATTATCAGGTTAGATTTCTTATACAGTACTTGAATTTCCGACCCGGATATCCCTAGGACAAAACCAAGGAAAAATTGACGAGGAATCGAGAAACTTTTATCTGTACAGCTTTGCATATTAGTATATTCAATACGTGCAGTTTAATATTGTTTATTACTAAACTCATTACTTCACCCAGTTGAAGGATCTATTATGACATTGTTGTTCAAATTCAAGGGCTGAGTTTTAAAGCTCACATCTTTTTTCGCGCCTCTATAATAATGTCAGATTATTTTGAAGTCGATAGAATGGGTATATTTATATATTTAACTGATTTAGTTGCATATCAAACTTTGAATATATTCTTATTTGTAGTAGTCTACAACTTCTACCAATTTCAATACTATTAATGTTTCTAGGAACATTTCATTATAATTAGGCGAAATGCACGAAATTTATTCTTCTTATTGTGACTTCGATAATGTCAGCATTTACTTCCTAGAACTTAAACTAATTATATTTAAATTAACGTTTTATATTTAAGATACATGTTTAAAAAATGTTAATATTTATTGTCAGTTTACTTCAATATTCCTCCTTGCTTCCATACAAATATATGACTCTTAAGTAAGCTGATAATTATATCCGGAAATAATACGAAATTAAGAGCTGATTTCCCAAACATTGAGTACAATAACTGATTCAATTATTGTTTGAAAAATACTCTTCTCTGATTAAATTTTAATTGGGAAAGAAAAGAAAGCCATACTGGATCCGCCATTTTGAATTTTGAAAATATGATCTCAGATTCGTAATCAGCCACCCAAACAAAACCCTATTATAAACATTTGTCTTCATCACATGAGATTTTACATTTTCGGTCAGCCATATTGGGTCCGCCATTTTGAATTTTGTAAATATGAGGTCATATTCGTAATCAGCGACCCAAAAAACCCCTAGATCCCCAAATTACGTTTATTTTGGTCGGCTAGATCCTGAAACAGTATTTTTCTATTAATAAAAAATTGTTGTTCTTTATGGGTTTTCAAGGTCAAACGATGATGATATATACTCCTTAATATTTTTCCTCTATTCTACAATCCCTTATCTTCAATTTCGTTATAGTCCCATCTATTTTGGTCAATTCTGTCCTGAGACATTAGGTTTTAAAACAATGTTTTCAAAATGTGACTATGTGCGGCCGATACCAGATTTGTTAAAAGATCTATTCTGTAGGTAATAGTTATACTAAAATAATGTTTTAGAAAGTTATGTTATAATCGTTCAAACACTCACCCTTCAAGAGATCAAACCAATAATAGAAATGTTAAAACAACAAGAAATTTGATTCTTGGGTTTCTTTATATTGAATTTCTTATGCCAAAAAATTGGAGATACTAAATAAAAATGCCATATATAGCCTGGTAACTAAATACGTTCACATTAACATTGGAATTTTAATTTGTATTTTTAGCTCGGACTTTAATCTGGTTTTCTTTTGACGTTTGATTTTTTCTATCAATAGGAACGCGTACATTTCTTGGATTATCCATTTTTAAATGTGCATTTGAATCTTTAACTACATTTGAGCAAACAGTACACGCAAATACAATACTTGACAATTTCCACTTCACAAGAAACACGCTACTGCTGTTGGTTTACTAAAGTGCGAACAGCGTATTTTGGAATATCTAAATTAATCATTTTTAATGGTGAAATTTACTTAGTACCGTATTTGTTTTTAATGAATTATTTTAGAATCATCACGATACGTATTTTTAAGATAAAGATGACTACCTAACTCCTGAAACTGTAATCAAATGAGAAAACGGGCTGCGAAAAAAATACGAAAAAGTACTTCTTTTTCAAAAGAAAACGCTCTGGCAGTTATTATCTCCTGCTAAGTAAATTAAATGATACATCAGCCGAGGATTGTAAAAGGGGTATAATCTGGCCGCATCGATAAGGTTCGTTTTTAAATGGCGTTTCATTATAAAAGTAATGTATATTAAAAGCATAACTGTAAAACAATTTAATCCAGTAGCGAATGCTGAGAAAAATGGTGAACCATTAGAAGGTTAAGTGCCTTTCGTGCCTTTTCGCTTATAATTAAGGTACAGTCATCAGACAAGGTCACAGACTGATAATAGCCGCCATCCTTACTGACGTCTGAATAATAACAGCAGGCATATTAATACCTCAGGCTCTTAGAGTTGTATTCTGTGGTGTGGAATATATTTTTCAATTTAAATCGCAGGTGTTTAAAATAGATTGCAAGTTAATGAAATTGATTTTTCACCTTAAATGAATTTAATTACCAGCAAATATGCGACTTTTTAACTCTTAGGATCAATATTAAAATTTTATATATCAATCAATTTAAGAACTTACAAAATAGAATTTTGCGATGGTTAAATAAAGGACGAGGATGCTTTGCTCCCATGTTTGAGGTTAACGACATCAGACTAGATGAGATATGTAATTTAGATAAATGGACGTATCCTTTTTGAAGTACCACGGTCTAGACAAGAACACGAACTTCCTGGTATATATGACTACGCAGCGTTAATTTGACACTGTTTGTTATTATATTGTGATGAAACATCAGATCGTTGGAGAGTGACGTCCTGCTCGTAATCGATGCGATTATTTCAATCTCATATATCTATAGCTGTTTAGCTTCGCAGCAGGGGATTAAAGGAACAGTTTATTCAACTTTCGTCTCTTCAAGGATTCGCGTGGGTAATCGAACGGAAAGGGAATTCAAACGATCGGCAGGAGTTGGTTCTTTTCCCTAAACAATGTGCAGGTGCGGCTCCGTAGTTTTATTGTTTTTGCAAAGATTAGGAAGATTCCAGTTTTTAGGAAAATATTAACGGATATATAGAATACGTCTTCTTCGTTCGTGTTTCAATTGCAGGAGGTTGCATTCATTGTAATCATATAGATTCGATTTTTATATTGCAGGAAAACCTATTAGGAAATACTCAATACTGTTCTGTATAAAAACAATCGTACAAACTTAAGTTAGATTAGTAATGAAAATGTAATTCGAAGAACAAGATTAACAATTCAGATCAATTTCACGATTGCTAATTGGTTTGTTTTATTTAAGTAACGTTATTTGATCTTTATCTAATCTTCGGTTAGTAGTAATTCTCGTATAGCTTTAAATGAAATGTCATTTAAACTTTCATTCAATGGTAGTTTATTGCACTATTTACGTAATTGAAGGGAAGTCGATAGAACCGAAATTTTTTATCATGACACAATTAAGGAATTTATTTCACTCAACCATCCACAAGTTCATTCATATTACTCGAGCCACATACCGAGTGCACTTTCGCAATAAAAAGTCTATACATTCTTTAAGTTATATGCAAAATCTATTCTTCTGTGGTGTGCGCATTGTATAAATGTCATGATTTTCAATTGTCACACAATTGTTCTTTCATAAACGTGAAACTTAGTTCGAACCCTACGATTAGCATCGAACAGTTTCACTTGCTGACAGGCTTTATCTCGCTAAGTACGAGTAGGAAAGATGGATAGCCGGTATGTCAGGTTCAAACCGATTGCCGTTACAGTACCACTTTACGACACGCAAGCGGCGAGTGACACGGGCGTATTGAGTTCAGAGGAATTTACGAAAGAAACCATATTAAGGTTACGACAATTTTAGGGTGCGCCGATAAACGTACCTGTTGGTTTCACACAATTTAGCGGAAGCTTTATTTAAGGGTGTTGTTATTTTGAATAATCAATGAATTTTATTTTTTGATTCTACGACCTTGATTGTATGCGCAGCAAAATCACTGTTGCATTGACACGGTACGAAATACAGTATTATCTTTTTCTGACATGCATTTTTTGCCATCATTCTACAAGTTTTTTGATACTTAGTTAATTAGTAGATTACGAGTTTCATTTAACATAACCTCTAGAAAGTCTCCTTAGGAACTCTTCAGGACGTCTAAATCCCTTTACTACTCGCAGTAAAACACGTGGACGTCATAACAAGATTAATAACGGATATTAAAATGCTCTAATATGTTTTAGTTTCTTATATTTTCTAAGTACTGTATGGCATTTTGATAAATT
Organism: Trichopria drosophilae; assembly: GCA_030407085.1. Classification (NCBI taxonomy): domain Eukaryota; kingdom Metazoa; phylum Arthropoda; class Insecta; order Hymenoptera; family Diapriidae; genus Trichopria; species Trichopria drosophilae. Next base: position 56,487,830 of record CM059583.1, read on the forward strand.
CTAATTCAATCCCGTACCCGATTCACGGTAAATCAGCTATTAAAATGATTGGCTATATTTAATATTCTCTTTTCGCCACATATTTTATTGATGACTTGGTTCTAATTAAACGCTAATCCGAAAAAAGCTAAGTTACGTTACGGACCTTTCTATACCGTAACAAACAAAAAATGGTTCAACCTTAAACTGCAGATATATATCAAAACGTCGGAGGTCGGATTAAGAATTTAAATACCTACAAAAGTGAACTTTTTCATTTTTCAGAAATCACGGCCAGACTTACGTAATATATTCCCAGAACAATACTATTTGAATTTTTGTTATCAAAATAGGTACTAAATGTCTCTGTTCACATCATTAATCATCTGAAACAATTTTATCAATTTTAACGATCTTAAAGTTGTCACGTCATAAAAACACCATTTTACGTCATAGCGGCTGTAATAAAATGTACGAATTTAGTTTTGCATGTGTCTTAACGCTCGAAAAATCTAAACTTTGAAAAAAAAAACTTTCTTATTTTTCTTATCCTTAACATTGAGGAAGTAACCACGCATTAAGAAAATAATACGAAGATGTACAGTTTTTGATAAAGCCATTATCGTTCATTACGAGTTCTCACGCTTCATCTTGCATGAATAATTCGCGACGCGAGCGGAGAGCAAATACTGACTCTGAACATCAGCTATCAGAGGAATGTGGATGGTGTAAATTAGATAATTCTAATGGTTACACGATATTGCGCAATCAACACCGAAAACGGTAAGTGTACTTGTTCTATAAATTAATCTTGACAATATGCTTACAACAACTATGAAAAAAAAATTAGGGGGATATAGTAAGTATGAACTAGAACTGACTCTAAATTTGAATGTTTTCTAGTCTACGATTTAGCGGCAAGTTTAGTATATTCAGTACACTTTTTTTACCACCGTATTTGTAGTGAACTACTTACTTAAAGATTGTATTAAAATTGAATTATATTACAGAAATGTGGACTTAGCGAAGTAACCGTTAAGTTACTTTTGTTTCTGGTAGTTCTTTTAAAATATACTCTTCAATAATCGTAATGATATATGCAAATAACTGAAATATAAAAAACAAAAGCAGCGTTATAAATACCCAAAAAAACATAACAAAAAGTTTGACAGATGTAAACTCCAGCTAATTGCAGAAACACGAGATACACTCATTTAGTACCTTGTTTATGAATTGTTAGAAGCATGCACTTTTACAAATTTTAATTTCTTTTGAAATAGCAATTTCTTCTAATTCATTCTGGCATAAGTATATTAATTCTGTTTTCAGTTTGTACAATGATTATGAACTTTTCAAATGCAATTAAAGAGAATGATTGTATAAAAGAATGGAACAGTTTCTTTTTCGTTTTAAAGTGATATATAAAAAGTTGTTCATTAGCAATTATTTTTTATAATACAAATTTTCTGGGACTATTTCTTAGAATGGTACTGATAGTAAAAGTATAATTCAGGTATGATTTTTAAGACTTTAAGATTTTTAAGATTTTAAAGTTCAATAACCATCGCCGCCACAATTTTTAACAGCATATGAAAAGATGCAACTAATATGATTTTTCCCCAATGACTAATATTTAGCTACTGGCCTTCTCTTTCGATAAAATGCTTACTCATTCTTGACCGTTTCAAGTGGCGTCCAAAAAAGAGCCATTAGTGATATAGGTAGAGGGTTTAGATGAAACAAAAACACAAAAATGTAAGAGTAAACTTTTTCAAGAAATAAGATGTTGACTTGTTTCAGATGTAGAACAACATCTATCAAGTATTATTTAAAGCGTGATATCTTTGTTTTATAAAAACATTCGTAATAATGACAAGGATATTTACGATAATTTTTCTTAAATCCTACATCAATTAAAATTATGTTCAACAGATGTTTATGAGCATGCTTTATTCAGCGAATTGTACGGGAAGTGGCAATGAAATTGACAATATAGTCAATTACATTCATTTACCAAGGGGCTGGATAATATCAACAATATTATTTGACAGTTCATTGACACTGTATCTAAGTGACACTGCTATAAATTTAGAAAAAAACAATAAAATTCTTAACTATTTAAACTACATTTTTCGATATGTCTGGGAGAATGTAAAGAGTTTGAACGTTACAAATATAGCAGCTAACAAATATTCTTATTTATTTAAGTGCGGTACACTCTGGAGTACCGTTTATTATTTAATATAACTGTCACGCTCGAAAATATTTCTTATTTTTTTAGAAATTGTAAGATGTAGTAATTTCAATTTTATTATGGTCCAAAACATTCTGATAATTATTCTGATATTTTAACATTTATTCAAACATTCAAACATTGATTATTAAAGTTTCTATAAATATGTCTATAATGATCGCAATAACTTAATCATTTGTAGTATATAAATGCTTTACATATTCATTGTTATTAAAAAGTGACTAAACATTGTGATAAAGTACAATAAATCTATATTAATTATCATTATTTTTATTCTTGAATAATGCATAATTAACTGTAATGACATTTAATATTGCGTATATTGGAAAGTTTGACATAGTACAGTCTATAAATGATCTTCAAACAAAATCGTTTTGCTACGATAAAATACGCCATCGTGATACCAATGAAGTCGTTCCATTTTTTTTTTCGAAGTAGAATTTTTTATAACATAACATCTACGCCTCTTATAAAGACGGAGACGTTTCAAAGCTTCTATGAAAAACGCTTATACGCTGTAGTTCGACAAAGAGAGTTATATTAGCGTTTGAGCGAAGCTAGTTTTCAATTATCTATTTGAAATATTACAAACAATGACAATTTTCAAGCGCGTTAAGCTTAATTTTCAAGTGCGAATGTAAAAAATCGTAATGTTACTATTTCGAAATAAATACAAAAATGACTATCAGTAAATATTCACAAAAATTAAACAGTAAATTTGGTATGGTTCTTGAAAAATGCATTTCCATCTTCTTTCGCTGCCAATTCTTAGTGTAGCAGGATGCGGATCAAGAGAGAAAAACAGTAGTATAAACATACGTGGATCTATAGTCATATGTAGCTTTTTTGTACAACATAATTCTGATTCCTGGTCTGATCTATAATAACCTTAACCTTAAAATGGTGGGATCGATCCTATGAAATAAAATGTAGTTTAAATGAAAATAATCGTGGAGGATACTGAAGGTCCAATATATGTAATAATCAGTTGTTGGCAAAAAATAGTTAATATAAATATTATATTTAGAATACAATTGAATAGGATAATATGTACCCAGAAGCTTTTCCTTAGAGAGCTAAAAATGAAAACTGTGCTTTAGAATTAAAAGATATGGTTCAAGAAAAATGCATATTGGCGTCTGTGACAGAAATGGTCAAAACGAAAAATTTGTTAATAAACAATAGTTGCTTGCTTTTAGAACAGTTTATGTAAATATATCACGACATTGCCATGAACTACCATTCCTTGCGTTCATCCCATTTTGGGGCATGTGACTTCTACAATCGAACCATCACTGTCGGTCCTAAGTGTGCAGTGTTGTTCGTTAGATAAATATTTTTAAACATGGGGACTGTTTTAATTCTAATACCTAATTATTATATGGTTATAATAAGTCACATGCAACCATTTCATATATCATTTTAAAAGTTTACATTTTACGATGCATAATAATGAAGAAATTCATAGTATAGTGTTCGGAAAAGCATTATTCTATTCAATCTAAATATTTTCAGTATTGTAGAAATCAAGAAATCCACAAATAAATGCTGATCAGATCTTATAGCTTCTATTCCTTACAGTCACATGGGGATTAGTAGAAATAGTAAAAATCTTAATGTTTTTTCCACTAGAAAAATATAGTAGAAGTTAACAATGTCCCAATTGCATCCAATTGCAATAACAATATATGTTGTAATGTGCATTCATCTAAATCACTTCACGTTTTATAAATTGTATCACGTTTCGTTTTCACATAGTATGGACAAATCGCTAAACGATAAAATGCAATTTGTAACACTAAATGTCTTTCTTGGTATATAAAATTAACATGAGCAACGACCACCTCGAAAAAGTAATTGGTTCCTCCAAACGGATGCACGTCATTCATGGATGTAAGTCATGTAATAGCTATTGAATATTAAATACAGTCAAATATTTGGTTGTTCGTAACTACTCATGTCATTAGTAATTGACTGCCATTTGTTCTTATTTTTTTATTACTGAATTTATTCCATTCATAATATGGTCATTACGTATATGTATTTACAATTTTTAGAAAAGTAAATCAACTCTTGTAATGTTCTAGAGTCGTGGTTAATCCATAAATAGTATAAGAAAATTATAGAAATAAGACTCAATTGTTTCATGGCACATAATAATTAATAAAATATTTTTACAAAACATTCGCGGAACAAATTTGTTATATTGCATAGTAAATATAAAAAGAAGGGTCATTTCTTCCTCGTGAGATGCAAGGTAAGAACTTAAATACGATATCTTTACAATGGAAATATAATAGAATCTAAACATGGAAAAGCAGTGAATCAATCCACTCGATCGATCGTAGAATCGATTAATTCCTTGTCTCGCTAGCAAGTGCTAAAACAAATCGGTGACCTGATTGGTCTTTCATTGGAAAAATCCGATTTTGTATTGAGCGAACGACGGGAGACGGACGTAACGAACCGCAGGACTAGTTCACTGATGAATTTGTTGTGTAACAAAATCGTCGCCGAGAGGGTCACAATATGCGAAAGCCGTGCAATTCTGTCATCTCCCTCGATCTCCCTGCCGTCATCTCTACGTCCCTCCTTATCTCATTCATGGCCCCTGTGTTTCGCTCTTTGTTTATCGGTGGTTACACCATTTTGAATTTTTGGACTTTCACCAACGGAGGCACGAGATGTGCCCTGCGTCCGTATGAAATCGACGATATTAATAACGTTCAATTGCTCGAACGAATCGCCGGGCGCCAACTTTCACGGCGTGCACAATGCGAGGGCGTACGCGTTACGTTATATTGTCGCGTTGCATCGTGGCGTCCCACAATGCGGGCAGAAAATAAAAAAATGCACTCGCATAATCGAACGTCCTTTCCAACCCGTTCGATCAGAACGCGAACGGGGAAATAATGCGTCTATTATCGTCCTAAAAAATGCTGCCACGTTCCCGCATTTCGTCTCCAAGAGGACAGTGGGAATGCTGAATATTTGCACCTGCTTGATTATTTACTAACAGGGTACAATGTTTTGTTTTCTGTGGATTTTGTCCCGGATTCAATAAAATTGATTTTTTTAATTTTGTGATTTATGACAATGTGACTGTCACACGGGGAATTCCTACTTACGTCACAGAAGGTTTTTGCAGGGTAGAGATTGACTCACGCACATTCCATTACTAATTTTTATCGGTGATGGAAAGGTTGTACTTTTCACTAACTTAATGATAAGGATGAGGTTCGTTTGTCCGTTCGAGTTACAAATTTAATCTGACTTTTGTAATTAAAAATTTATCGTTTAAAGTTAGTGCTGTAAATTGGTCCTAATGCACGTTTGAAATGTTGATGTTAACCTATTTATATGATAAAATGGACCAATGTATTTTGATTAGATTTACATATGTAATTCTGGAAAAATAAAAGTTGTTTAATGTTGCACTTCGTCTGTTGACAATGGATATTTCGCACATCTAACAAGTGCGCAAAGGTTGTCGTGATCTAGCGCATGTATTGCGTTATATTTCTGCGGGCTCACGCTTCTTCATGTCAAGATTTGCTATGCTTCATCTGTAGCGAAAATCCGATTAATTTCCCTAAAGGTATGAGATAGGAGGTAATGTTTTTGATAGCGTTATTTAGTCCATAATCGATTTAATAGATTTATTTAAGCAATAGTACATTATGTGCCAAGGGCACAATTATCGATCTTCGACGATTGTGAAGTTTGTCACCCGAGCGAAATGAGGGTACCAATCACAATTTCGCCCGTGACCGATAATGTATTTTTTGATCCGATTTCGATAATTCGCGACCGAAGGTTTCGCCCTAGGGCGAGAAATCGAGTTTTACGGCCGGAGGGTAAAAACAGTTATTGTTGCGGAGAGACAGCTTAATGAGGTTCTCTATTATCCTGTAATCTTTGATTCTACTTATACCAAAAGCTATCCAGATTGTATCAGTTACTATCTCGACATTTGATGATATCTCAACAGAAATGACTCCAGAGATAACAATTTCAGGTCACGATATTGGCATTTAATAAATCAATTTATTTCAGATCGCGATGTATTTCTTTGTAAATAAGTATCAAGTAGTTAATTGTACATCAAGGACTCAAAATTGGGGTTTACAAATCCGGCCCCAGGGTAACTGCATCACCGTGAGGGGGTAACTAAACGCCAGAGATCGAAACATTATTTTTCGTCATATTAATAGAGCTTAATAGTGGTGTGTATCCAGAGAAAACTATAGTGAGTTGCGACGAGCGATACAGTCCCATCTGTTGATTAGTTTCAGCAATTTAATTTTTGAGAGAAACGAAAATTTTTTTAAAATGAAAAGTTTTAATCAATGTAGTCGAGGTCAAATGAAACACAATGCATATTCTCGAGTATCATATAGCAAAAACTTTGACATGAAGAGCAAATATCGTTTTTATATTTTATTAAAAACTATTGGCAACGTTGTCGTTTTCCGCTCTAAAAAATGTAACGAAAATGATCGATTACCATTTTAGTTCAAAAGTGTGTGGTAATGAATATTAACCCACGAGTTTTTCGGGAACTTTCCACAGGTCTTTGATGATAGTAAACAATACGAGTTCGGATTAGTTACAACAGACTCGTGAGGAATTAAATCATCTGCCTTCGGCTCTTGCTTTGAAACTCATACTCGTTCATTTGCCACTAATTAACGCACTTCATAATGTACTATTGCACGAAAAAAAATAGGTAGTTGGGCTTACACTTGAGTAGTATAATACCGACTGGACATCTTTCGTAGTTTGAAAACAACTTTGAAAGATGTCTGGTCCATATTTTACTACTCAAGTAGTAAGCCCAACTATCTATTTTCCGTGTATTTTTATTTAAATCACACCAAAAAAATTATTAATAAAGGAAGTATTAAACCATTATTATTGTTTTTTGTTAATAATATTCAAGTAAGAATTCTATTGGATTTAGAAGCGGAAACTCGTAATTATTAAACGAACAACATTAATTCTTTCATAGCGAGGCTTTATTTATTGATTCGACAAGTGAAATAAAGCGTTATTCTCGCGATTCGCGAATGACAATTCATAAATACGTCTCTCCCACACGCAACTATCTTGGCGTGTCTCGGTTCGCGGAGCACGGATCTAATCCGACCTGTTGCTCACGTTGAAAATTATGTAAATTAAGCTCTCGCCCGCGAGACAGACCTCCCGAGTTTACATACTTAGGTTATAATGCTCCGATGTTGCTCCACATCCTCAACCGGTTATCTGTATTCTTCAATTAGGCATCGCTTGACTACTTCAACAATAACTAATAACATTTAACTCCTCGCGATTAAGCTAAATCTAACTAACTGCGATGCTAATTACATAATTATAATGACATGCGTGCAGATAATGATTACTTATTAAACATAAATATGAATGAAAATCGATTTTATCATTGTAAACTGCGATTAAGAGAGTAAAATAAGTAAGAATTGTATACTAACTTAGCTTTATAACACTTTATGTTCACTTTATTCGTTAATGTCAATAAATGATTTTGAAATAAAAACATGGCAGTTTCAAGATACTTTTAGAAGTTGGCTTATAATAGGAGATTATTTTCAAAACCATCCTATTATAAGGTTATCTTATTTAAAGTGATGTAAATATGAATAATATCGTAGTCTCATTTTTTAAACCCCATTTTTGTATAAACGATATCTAGAGTTTTGTACGAAAATATTATATCATTTTTAAACAAGCTTTTTCTTATGAATTCTATGTGATTCTATCCTTTGCTTGCCCAAATTCGTTAACATAGCAACGCCTTCTAAATTCCCCTATGACTTTTTTTTACCCCGTGGATTTACAGAAGCATTATTCAGTTATTGCTGAAATGCAGCTTCCTTCTTTTCCTGGTTTAAACAATGAATTATTATCCGTCTAGGAAAGTCTGATCGTTCCGCAAATGCAGATCCGCTGTTCAAATATTTAAATAAACAAGTTATTAAAAGCCTAGCAAATGTTTCATTTATTTTTAAGTCATGTATTATCAAATATATCACTATAATTAATAATACAATTTAAACTAATATATTATCAAATAAGATCACACTAACAAGATTAAATCTTCATTGTCGCCCTTTGTTACTAGACCGACAGTTAAGTAGTCTCCTTTGGATAAATCTTGTAATTGTTTGTTTACAACAAATGTGAAAATAATTATGTGATACATTCGCATCCTAAAGGATTCCCAAAGCGCCAATAGAACACTAACGGCTATATTAAAAACTCACTGCTGACATTCGTTTAAGCATAAACCGTGACACTATTAGTATTATTTGTCTTCATTCGACACCTTAAATCACGATATCCTGCTAAGATACACGAGAGTTGTTGGTTTTTGTTCATACTGCCGTCGTGTTTATCGAATCCTATTTAAGTGGTCGTTCGGAAGCAATTCTGGACCTGGATGGTAAAACATCATCTTTTTTATCAATCGCCACTGGTGGGCTCGAGGCACTTCACCTAATTCGTTTTTTAATTTATATTAAAGCTCTAACTTCATTCTTAAGCCACTCTGCAAATTCTTTTGCATTATTTGCAGATAATCTCTAAATTTACAGTCTTAGCAAAATACGGAAACTATGCCTCAACTCAATCAAGAAGTAGTGGCATATTTTACATGGGCGAGTGGTGCTGGGCGTTGCAATAACTCGAAGAAAACTAACGTAATCATTCTTGGAAGTCCCCACAATATTAACACCTTACTGAATAGCAAAGTACCTCAAATTATGGCAGACGATGTGGAAATTCCCCATGAGTCATTGATAAAGAGTCTGGGAATGCATATTCCATGTGATCTTATGCGAAATAATCATGTATTTTTAATATCTCGCAGATTTTTCGGAATATCACACAAAATTTGACTCAATGAAATATTCTTATATCCATCAATCAAATTATTAATAATTAATTGCTTAATTGTATTACAGTGGAATATCGATGTGTGGTGTACAACAACGCATCAGGATATGTTAATCCATTAAGTCCAAGAGATAAACAATTTTATGTCCATTTTCGATCTTCATTCCGAACAGGAAAATGAATCAGATAAAATTGATAAAGATTATAAGAGGAATTCGGTCTAAACAGAAGGTACCAAGGTAGCAGAAATTTTGTTACGATTCGAGAGTGTATAATCATTATACACGCATATTTTGAAAGTCGTTGATCAAAACCTAGGTAGAAAATGAGTCGGGTTTTGGCTACTTTCTGTCCAGTTTAGTTATGTGTCATGTAAAAAGTATAAGAAAACTGGACAGTGTAAACAAAACTAGACATACATACATACATTGGTCAGATTTACTTTCCAACTTTATGCCATCTATGGCTAATCGGGCAAGGCTTAGTCATCATCCCACACAGGACAATACAAACAAGTAAACAATCACAAATACTACACATAATCGACACCGTCAACAGTTAGTCGGCGGCCTGTGCCGTAGCAGGCGCATCGCAAACATTGTCTTATTTTCATTCAAGACAATATTGACGAAGCGTCGACCACGAAAGACCATTCGCGGTGTCTACAACTACCGACTGACGTCGGTAGCAGTCCCAAATTCGTACCTTTGCCCAGCAAGGTTTCCTGAATTATCCGCAATGGAAATAATCAGAAAAAGTTGCCGGACGGGGATTCGAACTTACGACCTAAGGAACGTTCAGTTTACGAGGCGAGCATGCTAACCACTTAACCATCGCGTTCCCAAAACTAGACATATTTCTATCAGGCTTATACCATATTCATATAAATTATATAATAAATATTCATTTTAAAAAACAAAAGTTTTAAAACTACAACCAACAGATAAAACTCATTATGAATATACTACTGTGAATCAATTTTGCATGAAACCAGAGTTGTTGAAATTATATCGGCCATATTGTATGAGCAATTTTTAATTATAGAAGTCGAATTATGCAAGTCATGATTTACAATGATTTGATATCAAGTTCACACACAATCATTTACAAAGTATTTTGTAAGAATTGTGGAATACATTGAATGGGCCTTTTATACGGTTTGCCGGATAGTTCCGTAAACTTAATACGTAATAAAATGCCTACTGAATTATTTCTGTAATCTTTAGAGGATTAGAGACTTTGTAAATCTCTATATTCTGAGTTATGGAACTTTTTCTGAAGTGTACAGAATATAAATTTTCTGGAATGTGCGTCGAATTTTGTTTTGTACAATAATGTGTATCTCCTTTTTTCATTGTCTTCATCCGCCGTGGTAAGGTATACAAAATAGTTAAAAATTCAAAAGTATTCAAGTTAAGCATTGAATATTTTATAGAGTTCTAATAGGAAGAATGGAGAATATAGGCAAGAAAATGGTATAACCTTAACAAATTGATCATTTGATCCATATTCCACTTGATCAAAGAGCGAGTTTCACGAGCACTTACAAAAATCGAACCAAACCTGACAAATGTAATTGCCGCTGAATTGTTGAGGTAGTAAATGAAACCACTTTTTAGTTAGATAAAGTGTGTCAACATTGTTGATTTTACTATTTTTATTTACGATAATAGCTAGTGTTATTAAATTTACTAAAATATGTAGGTAAACTGACGAAATGTTTTTAACTTATAAGTTTCATTCATCTAAGGATTTACTTAGCTGTTTTAAAGTAATTAATTATTAGTCGCAGTAGTTAAAAAGTAGTCGATTTTTCAAAATTTGTTTCAGCGTAGTCATGCAGTTGCAGTCTTATCATCAGACAGATAATTTTATTCTTTACCGAGTTAACTTGTACTAAGTTCACTCTTATTAGCAGTGAGGATTTCTTTGCAAGGAAATCAGAGCGTTGCATGCAAAGCAAAGGTTGATTTGATTGCTATAAAATGGTTTATTTGTCAAATATTGACCTGACAATACTTTAATGAAGACTTTAAAAAAATTATGATATTGTTTAATTGTTAATAAATTATATTATTAAGATCCATTAATTCGCAGTTACCAAATTATACTTTCCTAATTTTCGAATGAATACTTCCCTATGCTTGAAATAAAGGTTATAAAGGAATTTCTTACGTTTCAATTAATTTCATTTTTTAAATCATATTTAATAGAAACCATTTATAATTTTGTTTTTGCTGAATGCTTAATTGAATGCAATAATATCATGTTTCATAGTCTTGTTTTTATGTCACATTTTTTACTTAAATCGCCGAGGTAACACTTTCATTAATAATTATGTCAGTCGGAGAGTCAGAAGAACTTTGTGAATTAAATATGTAATTAATTTATTTCAACAGTGAATAGAGACATATTTATTTTTGTGTAAGTTTATAAATAGAGATTTTGGAAAGATAAATAAGTCAAATGATATTTGTAACTTAACCGGTTTTTATATACTATAGTTATACCATCGATTACGTTGTCCAAACTTACTACTTACTGTAGTCAAACCAATTCAGGTGAAAAGTATAATCTATTATTCTGCCGGAAGATAAGAAAATAAACATTAAATTTTTAATACTATTAATAGATGTAAAATTCTACTATATACCCAAACATATATGAAAGTTCATAACAATAATAAGGGCTATTTTCTATAGGACATTCAAAGAATACGATAAAAGATTATTTATTGAAATGACCATAACATAGTCGAAATAGAAAAGATGTATTTCTTGTTGATATTGTATGTGTTGTATTCGTTCCGATATAAATAATATAACTACTAATTCTAAAATCGGTAAGCATCAATGTACTAGAAGATATTTTTTTTGCCAGGCGTAAAACAACTTGTATCGAACGAGCTCAAAATAAGTTTTAAGATCCCTATACTGGACGTCGTAAGATCTATATCGGACCTACTGTAATGTTGAGAGATCAAATAGATCTTATTTGATATTGATTGTATCTTACTAGATCTTGCCTTGATACAATCAATTAGGTCATATGGAATCTAATGGTAGACCTGTCTATCTCAACACAACTTCGTGTCATGTGGTACGAACGTTCAGGTATACATATAAGGATGTGTAATATTTTGTAATACAACTCTTATTCACATCCATTGTCATTGATTTCAGAGTTTTTTAGAAATATTAAATATACTTTATGAAATTATCTCGAATAAATATTTCATGTCCTTGTTCCATAATCAAAAGACAACAATCTAAGCACTTTTTAAACAAAATTTCGAACCCATTTGTTTCCTACGGTATATAATTTAAACAGATTTTATGTTATTATTAAATCATTGTCTCCTGATAACCTATTCGATAACATAAATACATAATATTTATTGATATTTCTTAAAAAACGGAAAAAAAATTAAATCCACTTTAGAAAAAACAATATTTGTCGGATATGTTAATGATTACACATTTCAACAAAAATGGGAGAATGTCATGTTGCCGTATAAGTCTGGTAGAATTTTTGCTCCAGAATCCAAATAAACATGCCAAAATATCCAATATGCTCTAGTTTTTGAGATATTGAAGGTTAAAGGGGTAAAAATCCGATCTCAGGCATTTTTTACCCTTTTGACCTTTAATATGGTAACAAACTATGTCCACATCACCAGTAGCATTTTTTTGGGCTGTGAATGGATGCTCAAAAATGCCTACAATCGAATTTTCAACCTTTGCCCTTCCATATTTCAAAAACTATAGCCAATTGGCTTTTTTTGGCGGTAATATTTGGACTCTGGGACAAAAATTCTATCCGATTCGACTCTTGCTTATAGGGAAACAAAATTTCGTTGGGTTGAATTATTTGCGAAATAATATCAAAACGTCGTTTTCGCTAATGCAAATGACAATATCTGTCTGATCTAATCTGAAATGATCTATATCTGAAGTATAGGTAAACTTTTATGGCGAATAATTCCTACACTCTATTACGTTTAACATTAGAATAGGCAGTTTTCTAAGATTTTTTTGAAAGATGGTAGGATATTGTAAGTGCCAATAAAATTATTCTAAATTTTTAAAGAGCTTTTCACCTAAATTATTGTTAGCTTGATAACATTTATATAATTTTCTATAATTTTATATCATTTTCTGTCATAAAATTTATATCATTTTTTTATTTACAATGCAATTTACTTTTCATGAAGTAAATATACGTTTAAACTAAAATGTGAGATAGATCGCATAGCATGAAGTGCTGCATATATATTTTATATATCAATTACGTTACGACAAGAAACTTGTACTTGGCTCCGTAGTTGAATTCCCAGAATATGAGAAGCAAATAATGATTTAAAACAAAGTTTTTGTACGCAACCTATTTAGGTTATAAAAATGGACTTTCGTTTGAAAGGTCTTAGAAGACATCTTTTAACGTTTAAAATATGTTTTTTTCTTTTCAGAAATAATGTTGTTTTGTAATTGGAACCCCCTTATATTTAGTACTCGATGGAGTAGCGTAAAATTTCCTTTATGATTAAAACTCAAACAAAATTGCGTTGTACGTATATTCCATGATAAGACTGACTCTAGTATACGCGAAATTAATTACTAGATGATATATAAAAACTCGAAGCAATTAGATATGAATTTTGAAATGGGCTTGTTATGTTAATTTATAAACGAGTACTTTGTTTAAAGAGGTATAGTATAAGATTCGAAAGATATACAAAAGATTTATATTTCATCATATACATAGCGTTCATAAAACTGGTGATTTTAACATTATTTCTTACTTATTCGGTATTTTTAGACAATCTAATATGAAATTATGAAAACATCAATATTTCCGTGCAACATCTTCCGAATTTAAATTAAAGTTGATAATATATTTATCCACTCCTGTCGGTGAATGTTATCGGATACATGTTATTTATTGCCACATAAACGGATTTAGTTTGTCAAAACATACTGAATTGGACGAATACTATTACGAAATCTTGATTATTAAAAATGATATACTGTGCTTTTGACATTAACTGTCGCCGTGATTGCTTTCGTGGTAACAAAAAATAAGAACAGCAAGATCTTTATTTCGTATATCAAGAATAATTTAGTGCTTAGAAGCAAGTAAAAAAATAACGAATCTGTGTAATTATATATAATTATGCTCTTGTGTTTCTACTCACAATTTAATTCTCCAATTTAATGACACGTTACAGGCTTTACCTTTCCACTGTTAAAGTAAAATAAAACGAGTAATTATCGGAGTTTATTGCACGTAGTAGAATTAATAAACAACATATGATGAATGTTATGGAGAAACCACGTACAGTTTTAGAAAATAGAATATTTGCTGGAACAATCGACACAATTCTTTAGAATGATCTGTCGATTTTCTCGCATTTCTTTCATTGACTTATGGATTCGTTAAGCGCGGGTGCAGTTCTAATTCACTCAACTCGGCAATAAAACTGATAAGGCCTGTGAGTTATTCGCCAGAAGGCATTTTTTTCGAAAAAGAGACAAAGACGCGTATGCACTCGGAATATAATAAAATTGAATTCGTATCTAACACGGCCTTCACTAATGAACGTTAAAAGCCTATATATTAACTAGTCTTTAAAATATGACGCGTGAACGAGTGGAATATTTTTTGAAAAAATAAGGTCGCACTGAAGAATTCGCGGCATAATCAAGAAATAACGTGGCTCGTTTTTGTTGCAGCAACATGTAGAATATAATATGAATAAGGAAATATCAGCGGTATGGGATTTATATGCAGACAATTTAAATGATTTATTGAATTATAATTTCTAGTTTTTTAATCAATACAAATTTTTTTCGAACAGCGGGCGTTTTTGAAAAAATACTTTCAAAGAAAATGGTAAAAATACTAATTATTTTTAAAACTATTTTAGATGTTAAATATATTAAAAATATGGGGAAACCGAAAATGTGTAAAAAATGAATGCAATTACCATCAACTAATTCTATTACAGATCACATGATTATTATTATAAAGCCTGCATTAACGAAAAGTAAAAAGTTGTTTCTCGATATCTCACGAATAGTAAGATCGATTTTGAGGCCTAATCCCTTTTTGAATTTATCATGTTTTAACTTAGATAGTTATGGGATGGTCAGACAAAGAAAGCTTCATGTAGTCTAGCTCAATTATAATTGAAGGACAAATTTAGAGAAACAATTTTCTATCAAATTAAAACACTATATTTATGTTTTTGGACTCGTTGAATCTGATTTCGATGTCACTTTCACCGTCGCAGATGTGAGTCAAGGTCATCTATAGGTCAAACATAAGAAATCAGTATAATATCGATTTAAACCAAACGGCGATAAATTTTTCCATTTCACATGGTAATTATGGGGCAGACTTGTCGAATGAAGACGATTGTCTTTTGTTTGACATATTTTTTAGTGTTATTTGTTCAATCATTTCCATTCGACAAGTCTGTCCCAAAATTACCATCTGAAATGGAAAAATTGTCAAGAAAATTTATCGATATTATACTGATTTGTTGTGTTTGACCTTTAGATGCTCATGACTTAGATCTGCGACTCTGAAAGTGACATCGAAATCGGATTCAACGACTCCAAAAACATAAATATCGTGTTTTAATTTGTTAGAAAATTGTTTCTCTAAATTTGACCTTGAATTATTCTTGAGATAGACCTGATGAAGTCAAACGAACACCAAATTCGGATTCAGCGAGCCTAAAAAGGTATAATTATACTGGTTTACTTCCATACTAAATCGATTCACTACGTTTGACCTTCAATAATTCCTCTGGACCTAGACCTGATGAGGCGAGACAGACAACTGATTCCGATTCAGTGACCCCAGGAACACATAAATACTCTGCTTAATTTTGATATTAAATTGATTTTATATATTTAATCTTGAATTGTCCACGACGTAGATTGGATGAAGAACAACAGGTACCTGATTCAGATTTATCGATCCCAAAAACGAATAAATATAGTGGTTTACTTTCATATTAAATTATTTCTCTACATTTGACCTTCAATACTGCATTGATGTAGCGACCTAAAATACGTATAGCCAATCTGGTCTTTCATACCAGCCACTCATTTTTTATGTGGGGTTGTGTAATTTATTAAAATTTTCTGAAGAAAATTAAAGGTGTCATACAATTTGAAATGTCTCTTTTTCTGAAGTCGTTCATTAATTTTGACATTTGTAGCACGTAGAAATGAGATAAACATTTTTTGTGCAGCTTACACAAGAGTCCCTGAAAAAAATCAACAATTTAATGTTCTATACGTCGGTATTACCAATAGAACTGATTTTATTAATAAAAACGTTTTTTTCCATCCTATCTTCATCTTTGGAAACCGACAAAATCGCAAAAATGTCAGAAAGTAGTTCCTCAAATCAGATAAAAAAACTCCACATCCACTTTCAAGGGGATGAGGGATTTCTATTCAGTGTTTTGACATGGAATTATACTCATATACGATATACTATCTTTATTATTATTTACTGAATATATAGAATTAAATGTAACTCTCCATAAATTTGTCTCAATCGATCGAAATAAAAAAATGATTAAATTAAACCAGAAACGGCAACACAATTAAACAGAACCACTTAATTGTTTTTATTTACGAAAACATTCTCACGGTAGAGTAGAATGCTTTTCATCTGTGTACGGTATATGTTTACACTACGAATACGTCTTGAACGTTCACTGAAACAATCGAACACGCAAACGTCTACATAATCTCCAAGTTAATGTCGTAGTTGATATCTCATTGTGCAGTACCAATGCAGCACATCGAGCCATCCAAGAGACACTGAGATTCGTTTCGGCCCTCCAACGTATTATCTTGTGGCAAACGAACCGGTACGGACAGTTTTGTGTGCGAACTTGCGCATATGTGCCGTATCGGCAGATCAGTAAAAAAAAAGAAGAAAACATCGAAATGCTGCCGCAAAAGAGGAAAAATGCAAAGGCTTTCGCGCAGTTATGTGGGGAATTCACGCTCGAACAAACGCATTCCATTAGGTCGCACATAGTACGCGCGAACGAGCATTAACGCCATCAGTGGCTCGTTCCCTGCCGGCAACAGGACTGATGCGGTGCCGGTAATTAGTCCGCACTTTGTGATGAAAATTATGGATTATCCAAGTTTGCCAAGTAAAAGGTGCAAGTTTCTGCCCGCAGCTAATTGTAGGCGCGATCGTGTGGTTCGCCAACGACTGATATCAGTAATTGCTCCCCAAATCGCGCTAATAAATGTACAACCGAATCGAGAATCGAAATTTAATTGCTTTGGTTGGCGCTTAAATTGAATAGAATGGCAGATTGTTTACCGGCTGATAAAATGTGCTTTTTTTACCAACAGTTTGCGCAGGTAAAAAAGAAATTCCTTTACATGCAAATGTCATTTAAGTACGGTATTTCATGAGCCTCGAAATGGAGTTTTATCTCGTGTATAGAATTTTTATGTTTTGGAAATTTTTTTTTTCAATCAAGTAATTACCTTCAAGTTTTACATCCTTTAATGCAAGGATTGTAAAAGCTGATTCTCAGTAAAAGCAGTTCTGAAGCAAATATAGTTTTTCTTACAAGGGGGATTCCAGCTATCCGTAACATTTGAGTCGAAAGAACCTTATTGCACTTGTATCGAAAACTACTATTTTGACACCGAGGGCGAGAGGCGCTATTAAAAATGTAATGTAATATTTTCACTGACAGAACAGTGTAGTTATAAGTATCAGAAGTATACTCAAGACAACTATACTATAAGCATGCGGCTTGTTACTGGCAGTTATGGAAAGCTGAAATTTGACCAAGAAACTTGTCTGGTACCTTTTAATAATTTCGAAAAGGTGCAATTAGTTCCTCTAAATATTTTAGTACCAACATAACTCTGCAGTGAAAAATACACAAAAATAGTAGTTTTCGATACAAGTGCGTAACGTTCGACTTTACGCACTGCATTTTAACATGCGATTAGATAGGGACAGCGCGTAAAGTCGAATGTTTACACCCGAGTATTAAACATTACTTTTCTTGATTAGTATGCGTAAAATTTGTGCTTCTTTTTCCTGTGCGTAAAATACGACTTTGCGCATGAGTGCTGACCAAAGGACACGAGTGTTTGGTGCAGCCAAATACGAGGGGAGTTGGCGGTTAGCACAGCGATACGTAAAGTTGAATCTTACGTACCGAAAAAAGTGCATAAAGTCAAATTTTATACTTACAGTAAAAAAAATTGTAATTGAAGGGTTAAAGGTACAAACCTCTAAAAATAGTGTTGATTTCAATTTTCTTTAAAAATGTAGAATTTCTAGCACTATAATTAACACACATTTTAAATTTGTAAAGTTAAACGCTGTCATGCGAATATTAAACATTAAAGACTGACCATTATACCATTATTTAGATGGCAATATAATTATATAAATTAATGGCAAATTACTAACTGAACGGCAAATTTTGTTAAAATTTCACATTTTTTGCGTTATACGAACTACTGAGATCATCAATAATATATAACGACAATTATATCCAGAATTTTAAGTTGGTTAAATGTCAGTAATCAAATCATTAGTTTTTAAATAACCCAGTACTTTTTAGAGTTACTTGATGTAATAGTATCAGCATTATTATTCTGCGTACTAGTCTCATTAGTTAACAAAATAATTTCGAAGCAGATCAAGTAATTACATCAATGGTTAAACACCAAATATTTAAATATTACAAGAAACAATGTAAACATTGTTGAAATATTTAAGTGGAATTTGTGTGGTATGATTTTTGACCATTTCTATGATCCATAACTAACGAGAGGCGGTAGTTTCACATTCTTTAGACTACCTACTTAGATTTTTAGAAAAATTCTGAAGAATGTAATTTAATGCAGCGCATGCATATAAAATAGAGCATTCATCATCTACGACATTATATACATATCTCTAACACAGTGAAATGTTGATCCGCACGTAGAATCGTTAAAATAGTGATTGATTTATTTCACCCCATTGTATGCAATTCCCGACCGTATACAAACATGTGGTGACTACGCAACGAGACTCAATTATCTCGAATAAGTCTTGATACAGTCGTTTATCATAGGATTGATTCCGTGTAGATGTGGTAGCGAATGTGTGTCTAGGCTAATGATTAGCGATATTCGCGTAAGTGACGATGTCATTAACTGCCAGAAGCTTCCTTACGGCGACAGTTCGATGACTTTCTTTACTTTACTTCCAAATTTTTTTAAGTGGCCTTACGTTGTGCCATTATTGAAATAAAGTATGTCCGTGTTATTTGAAGATAGAGTCTATGAATTGACTTAAATTATTGTTATTGTTTTATCAGTATACAAATCAGTTAAAGACAATAAAATTATGACATGTGACTGAATTCTGAAACAAAACATGCACATTAACCTTCTGAAGCATAAATTTGTCTTTACGTCCAAAACAATTATTCGTTTATTTTATGAATGACTGATTGCGAATCTGTTCTCGAATAAAAAAAAATTCATAATCGTCCATGTAAAATATAGGACTGCATATCTAAAGAAAAAATGCTTAACTTTAATGAAACTTGCATGAAATGAAACTGACGGACTTGACACACTAGAGTTCTTAATTTGATTGAAATAACATGTACCAAGTGAATTAAATGAATTTGTAAAATTTCATCAACCACATTTGATCAACTATTGCGAATATTGAAAATTCAACTGTAAATTCGTAGTCTGTGACCATCAGAAAAGCGCAGTTTCATGAAAATAATAATTTAAAATCTAAATAATGCATTTACTTCTCATTTATTTTTTATAACAATTTTATAACATACGAATTCAAATTGTTTACTAAACGTAATATTGTAGGTAAATTTCTATACCAGTAAATTCTACTCCCATTTATAAACATATCCAAATATAATTTTCTAAAATAAAATTAGCAGATGGTAAAGGGGTTCCCGTATAAAGTTCACTATGCCTTAAAGGGTTAAACTTGCGAAATTTATATTGCATGTAAGAAAGTTAATATATGTAGTTGAATAATAATAATAATATTAATAAAAACAATAAAATAGGTTACTATGTGCGTCAGAATTTTTGTGTCGTATAATTGCATTGCGAGGCTATTGAAACCACTTTATCATTTTATTTTCGTTACTAGTTGCAGTATCAACTCCGACTGGAGGGCATTAGAATACTTTTTAAATTTCCCAAGTTTCGAAATGATTTCTTAACATCAGTTTACTACTTTGTGACATGCATTTGCGAAATTAAAATAAAGACTTGCATTTTGATTCGTTCAAAGAATGACTGTATCATGAAGATTTTTGCATACGATTTAAACTAAAATCCCTACAGTTTACCATCTTAATTACCGAACTTTTATTGACCTCGGAAGAATTTCCGAATTTTTTACAACACATTGCTCAACTACAGTTTTATTATTTAGTATTATGGAAACTGAATCTGCAGATAATAACATTTTAATTTACCATTTTATTATACTTTAGATTGAAGCTTTTAAAGAACAAAATTTTATCTCTAAAAGTAACTCATTAACACAGTTAATTTTTTTCGGATTTGTTAAGTATAGGGGTTAAAACTCATCAATATACAGTATGGTACAAGATTGAAGATTTAATATTGATATGTGCAAATGTGGGCCTTGATTCTCTACATACAATTTCAAATTTTAATAAGTTTTTCCTTTTAAATTATATATTAATTAATAAATAAACTTTAACAAATTAATTTTGAAACCGTCATCCATACTATAATCAAGAATAAATTAAAATTATCATTAGTACTGTTAATTATTATGTAGTTAAAAACTATTTGTAATTGTATCTCAATGGAAAATCAAAGGTGTGGAATTCTTGGGTGAGTAAGGTATATTGTCGATATCACATTTCTCCTATTAGGAACTGCGAAGTTGTATAGCAATTTTATCTGCATTAGAATAGATTCTGACCTTGTGGAGTATTATGTACGTGATCGTAATGCTGATGGCCGAAGGTGTAAATAATAATAATGAGTATGTATATAGTGAAAATAAAAATATTTTCAATGTATTATCGGATGGACTTGATGAAAAAACAAATTAGTATTTTGGAGTAATAGAACTTTTCATGCCAAGGGGGTAATGTAGAGTTTTACGCCTCAGATGGTGATTTCACGCCCGAGGGCGGTCTATCCGGAATAAAAATGGCCATTTTTACAAATGATAATTTGGCAAAATCCCTGACACGTAGATTGCGAAATGACTATTTCATTTGAAATGAATACGTTATTGTTGCCATTGTTATTCCCCGTATCATTGAAATTAACAAATGAAAGGAATAATGTATTAGTAACTTTTACTATACTACTGAAAAATTCGTTACAAAAATATTCTCAGAAATATTTGTGTTCTACTTTCAAATAGTTGATCTTAGCTTGTGATATTTAATCAATAATTCGAGGTCAGATTTGAAAAATTCAACATGGCGGCTTCAACATTTTGTATGTTTCAAAAAACTGAAATTTTCAGTTCGACGGCCGCCATATGGAAGCCGCCATTTTGAATTTTTCAAATCTGACCTCGGATTCGTAATCAGCGACCCCGAAAACCTTTAGAAAAGTACGATTTGTAATCATAGGATAATTCATATTGTTCCGCCTGGTAAAGGAATACAGTAATGTGTAATATTGCGTTTTGAAGTTTCGGATTTTTTTCCTCGGAATGTATGTAATTTAGATAAAAATCGTAAGAGACATTTTTTATTCAGAATTTTTCACAGAATATGGTAATATTTTTTATGTTTCAAAAAATTTACATTTTCAGTTCGACGGTCGCCATATTGAAGCCGCCATTTTGAATTTTTCAAATCTGACTTTGGATTCGTAATCAGCGACCCCGAGAGTGCTTAAAAGAATTGTCACTTTTTCTGGTGGATTGCCCAGAACCTTCGGCCTGTAAAAGGGTTAAAACGCGTCTTTCTCGAAACCATATTTTGAAAATCGGTTGACAAAATTTCTCAAAACCCTGTGAACCGATCGCTTTGAAATTTGCTAGGCTTATTTTAAACATAATTATATAGTACTTGTCATAGGATTATTTGTTCGTTGCTCCGTTCATTACTTATAGGCAAAATACTGACACATATAAAAATCAATATTTTCAAATTCGGCTATGACAAGTACTAGTTTCTAGTATCTAGTTTAATAATCTTTTTGATTTTTTCGTTTCAAATAATATTTCGAGGAGCACTGTTGACAACCAAATTTCACCTTTTTTCGAACGGTTCTATAAAAATTCAAAAACTGATGTATTTTTGATGTTTTTTTTTAAAATAAAAAATATGTAACATACTCTTTAATGTGTATTTTTTTAGATGTACAAAACCCTTTCTCAAAAATATCCCTTAGGTTTCCTTTAAAAAAATAAGGAATAAAACCTTTTTTTTGGCTTCTAGGTGTACCTATATACTCCCTTAATTAAATTACGGTATTTCGGAATTCAATATCATATATGCTGACAAATGTTATACTTAATACGAATACTATAAGTTTAGAGAAATATTAGAATACAACATAATATTAGTTGTTACATCACGATATATTACCAAAATTATTTAATAAATCACATTCGATATGGTTTTAAAGTCGTAAGTTCTGATATAGTGAAAGTTCAATAATTAGTATTTTACAATATTCCCTTTCCCTTTAGAGATATTATTGACAAGTAAAAAGTCCGACTAAATGATTGTTTAATAAATTGGAATCAATAAATTGAAAGTGACTACGAAACTAACATATACACGGAGTAAAATATTTAGTAATTTTAAGTAAATGATGAGTTCCCCGGTGGGGAATAATTATTTTGTAGATGTTATATGGATTAACTAAATTTTCGTTAAATTTACCAAATGTGTGTATAAACATTTCTAAATAATTGGTTACCGTTAGATTACTCATAATCCAGTTCAGTTTACTATTATACATTTTTCTGAGTGTTTGCATGGAAAGAAGAAATATGTGGAACTTCAAACTATTTAGTAAGTTGAGACACAGCCGTCGGTTTTAATTCATTTTACTATTTAAATAGAAAAATAGACAAATTAAGTAGCAAAACCTACTGTTTAAATAGGAAAACCAACTAAAAACAAACTCTCTAAATCTGAATTAGTTAAAAACTACAAATAAGACAATGAAAAGTAGATCACCAAATGAATTAGTAACCATTTTTGCTAATAAAAACCCTACTAATTTATTACTTATCTTATAAACTACTAAATTAAAAAATGCAATATCTACTTAGTAGATTATATTCTACACTAGTAGAATTTTACTAATAAATTAGTATTTACTGACTATCTAGTCGTTAAAAAAAAGTACTATTGATGGTAACCCACTTTTCGCTGTTGACAAGTCGTTCTTTGATTAATTCAAGTTTAGAGAGTAGTTGTGCCGAAAACTACTTCTTTTTTTTCGTGTGGAAGAAGGATTATAAGTGCCTGGGTAATGGTGCATTTGCGTTAAATGACTTTAAAGCCCATGCAGTGGCAAATAGTTCTTAGCAAATTTATCGCAGGCGCAATGTTCAAACTAGAATTGCGACAAGAAAAAGTTACTGCTGAAAATTGTTATAACCAGTAAATAAGCTTACGTCATACTAAAATGTTTATTATCATGCATTTATAACACTGTTAAGTTTCACGCATGGGTTCTAATGCGCACACAGTTTTCCTGATTCCATTCCGCATTGCGCAAATATCTACGCTTGCCGGTACTTTTTGCAGTCAATGAGCATTCACCTTCCTTCATTACGCTGCAAGACGATAAACAAACTAGACTTTTGTACCAGACGATTAAAAAAGAAATTGCAGAAAACGAAATTCACCGTGCCCTACAATTATAATATCATTGTCGAACTCTTCAGATTCGTCGTAAAACTGCCACTGAAATTGCGGAACAAAATTTAATGCTTCGTAAATTCATGAAGTAAGCTTACCAGGTACTAAGCACACTTGACTTGTAATAATGAATTCACGAAAAAAAAAATAAGAAAAGGGAAATCGTCCATTAAAGTCACTTCCAATGTATCGAGGTTCGCACGCTTGTCAATCAGTCAGTCAACGAGGTATAAGTGAGACCTTAACATACACGACGTAAAAGCCACTCAGTTCCGGCACTTGCCAACATTGTAATAATATAATTGTGAAATGTCCGTCATATATATTTGCATGGGTTGTGCATTGTAAAATATGAACATGATGAAAAAAGTTTTAATTGCTACGTTGATATCGTAATTGTCGTAATCGGGTTTTTGAGTTTTACATTTACTAAATCTCTACAGCAAAAATGACAATCAGGTAATGCAAATTTCATTACGTAAAATTTTTATCCAATATGAGAATTAAATAATTCTCCTCTCTCTACACGCCTCTACTAGACTTTTCTCGGGATTATCTTTCTTTTTGCTATTTTGGCCAATTAGCCTACGGTGTAAGCGACAGTATATCGATATATATCGAATCATATCGATAGTTACTTCGATTATTTTCCATACAACAAGGGTATACCTAAAGATAATACTCCTCTACACACTAAAAATACTGCCAAAATTACACAAAATATTTCTGACTAAAAGCATGGCACTTATATTATACATTAAATTAAATAATGATCATTAGTTAATTGCTTTATTAATTATAAAGGAATTTCAGTAATAACCAGTTGGTATTAATTGAAAATCTTTCGAATCCATCATACATTTTGATATTTGTTTTAGGGTTAATAAGGTGATAGTTATGTCAACTTTTGTGACCAGATTGCAAGATCCGTAAATAAAATGTATTCTACATATAATTACATTTTCATTACGAATTAGAACGACAGAAATACACAAAATAAATTCGCATTGCTTTCCTAACTTTGAGTCTTCTTTTTGTATAGAACGTAACTAATTTTCTAAAGAAAATTAAAACATCAATGCAATAAACTAGTACTAAATTCGTCTGGTATATTCATGTCTACATTTCGTTTTAAACAGACATTATAACTTTACAACTAACGGTAAATCAGTCAAGATTATTTATGAAACGATTAAAAAGGCAATGATACACTGTTAATCATTCTGAACTCATATGTATAACCGCATTGAAAATATATAAAAATATTAGACGAAAAAAAAGTGAATAATAAAAAATCGTTTATATAATGAAACTGCAATAAATTTCTTTCGCTGTGACTGTCTATTTGCAGACTTTAATTATTGCTATCGTTCACTGCTATCTTTAGTTGTTTACGGTGAAACATAGGTGAGAAGTAAATTATAGTTACTTTGTAAGAAAGATACAAAACTGATAATATGCGAATTATTCTAAAACAGTTATTTTGAAATAATAAGTAATCTTTTTGAATTCAACCCGTCTTCTGTTATTATGGCGATGAATTACTATTTTGGAAATTCTATGTCTACGGTCCGAATTGAAAACGAATACTTATCACCATATAAACTAATAATATTGATAACTTGGTCGCTAGGTTTGGAGTACAATCATAGTCCGGGAACGAGCGCAATGAGCCCCGTCCAGCCTCCAATGTTTACAGACTACATTCGAGCGGCAACTTTCATTTATCGACGGTGTTAAGTGTACACTTAAGTTATTCTAAGCGACGGAAACCGGTAGACGCGTGCACTCGACGTGCGGACAATTATTTCCAGCGGCCTTGCATGATTACGTCAAGAAACGGAGTGAGTAAGAGAAGTAGCGAACTTCAGTCAGATCAAAATGCGATGCATCGTATCTGCATATGGTAATGATGAATGGAAAGTGAAATAAATGACTACCTTTGACAAGGCACAGAAAAATGTAATGACGGAATGTGCTTTCCAGCAATTTTCTCGAATTATGGTATAGATTACGTGCAAATTGGGATAGATTACAGTGTAGTTATATTTATAGAGGGGTAATCATAGTACAGCAAGAAAAAAGACATTTTTTGAGAATTTTCCCGTGGCTGTAATTAAATGGCTAATAGAAATTCTTTAAAATAAGTTGCCTAATACTCTTGCAGAAGTAAATAGTATTTTTCTAAGACACATACGAATGATTTTGTCATTATATTTTGTCATTACAGGAATATCCGCATTTAACCTCCTAATGTCCAGAATGCACGTTCTACCATGTACAACTTCAACCCTACATTACGTACTGAACTCAATACGGATTATTTGAAACCATATTTACTATTTTTAAGGGTGCACTTTCGAATGGTGACTAAATTTGAAAAAATTCAGTACTTACCTTTGATTTGGGCAAAGTTTTTGTGGTTATTTTTTTAAATCTCATTTTTTATGTCAAAAACGTGCAAAAAATACAAAATCTGTCGAGAAATGACTTTAAAAGTTTAATCAATTCATGACCGCCGTATTGTCAGCCATTTTGAATTTCAAAATTTTTACTTCAGATTCGTGTATTCAATCTTATGAGATAGATTCATAACTTCAGCTGAAAATTTGTTTAGAATCATTATTTCCATACTCCCAAAATTTGAAAATAATCTCTTGAAACAAGTCGCCATTTAATTTGGATATTTCAAGGTGAAATAAAATATGCCTACTTGCAGATCCTTTAACCACTTCACGGGTAGCCGTTTTCAAATAAAAAGTGCTAAAACTGGTACGAGCCAGTTTTTAAGATACCGAGAAACTGTGAAACATGAGTTCCATTTTGTCATAAAATATATCTTTTAACCTAAAAAAAAAATCTCCGCCCCTCCCCTTCACCCCTCCCCCTCACCCTGTGCATACATTTTTTTTTATAAAATTTCGATGAGAATGTTAAATATGAGGTTTCCGGGGTCGCTGAATACAGATATGATCTCAGAATTTAAAAATTCATAATGGTGGATTCAATCTGGAGGACGAAATACAACAATATTGAAACATCTCTTTTCACAAGAAACGTGTTTATCTAAAGATGATATCAAATGAATTTGAAGTGTACATTGGTTTATAGATTTAAAATATCGGATCAAAAATATAAAAAATACAAAAAAAAAATTAAAAAGAAAAAAAATGGAGTGCAAAATCTTCGCACTACCTCCTCGTGGTGCACTCTGGGGTCATTATAATTAACCAGCTAACGATGGAGGTCAACCATTACCAGTGAAGTGGTTAAATTCAAGCATATGATTCACTTCTTATGCACTTTTCCGATCGTAGAAATTCAGTTTCGACATGAAAAATGAAATTAAAAAAATGATCCGAAAAATAGTATTTTTCGGTCCGAGTATGCTGGATCGCATGAGGCCGTAAAGTCTTACGGCCCTGTCGAAGATTATTTTTCAGTACTGAAAGCCTTCAAAATTCGATTGCGCATTTAGTCCGTATGGGTTATGTTTTTGACATCGCAGATTCAGCGATGACATGTGATCCGTAAAATTTCAGTTTACGGACTAATAGCAGGCCGTAAAATGAAATTTTACGGACTAATAGTAGGCCGTAAAATCCGATTTTACGGCTATACTACTGAAAAAAGTTTTTCACATATATTTGCCAAAATCATTATTTTCAGTTTCTAGCATGAGGTATAAGTTGTACATGAGAGAATATGCACTCTGGACGTTAAAGGGTTAAATAATCATCGAGAATCAATCCTTCAAATCACTGTACAGAAAGGACGAAAGACCTCTGCAAACCTTCTCACAAGCCCTGTTTGCCAAGTTATTACAAAACTGATATCTTCTGATATAATTGTACTGATACAAGTACAATATGGTAATTGAAAAAATGCGAATTTTATTATTTTGTCATATCGAAATCGAGTACTTGGTAGTATTTGTGAACGCTGCATCCATAAGTAGGAGGACATGCACATATATTTGTTTCTACGGAAAAAACAGTGGCATAAGAATTACGAAATAATGGGATATTTTCTACTTCAGCTCTGGTGTAAAACATAGTGGTGTTGAATCTACGCCAAGCTCTCGTAGTCGATACGCCAACCATGGAGTAGCATTTGTTGACGTTAATACCGCGTAAAATTGCCTCTTTTGATATGATTATCGTGAGCTTGTTATTTTTATTTTAAATGAATGAATTATATACCAATTGTGTGTGAATAGGTGTTATTTATGTCTTTTTCCAGGTTAGTACATCTCAAATTAAGGTTTGAGGTTAACTGACCTGTCAAATAAAAAACCCATGATAAATATATCATACATATAAATAGATATTAAAATCTTTCATATTTAATGTAAATAAATATAGTAAATGAAATTGAATTGATTGTACAGGCATTTAAAAATCTTAGAAGCATAGAAACCGTATCAATGAATTTTGTCGACGGATTGGAGAATTTGCTTATTTATTTATATAAACCAGCATGGTAGATATATCATACATATAAATACATATTAAATCCTTTTATGTTTATTGTAAATAAATAAAGTAATAGAATTGGAATTGAATTTACAGGATATGGATTTAAAAAACTTAAAAACAAAGAAAATGTTTCAAAGAGGTTTGTCGACAGATGGACTAATTTACTTAAATTCTCAAATCAGACGACCAACCTCTTTGAATCATTGTCCTTGTTTCTGACTTTTTTAAATGCATATCCTGTAAATTCAATTCAAATTCTATTACTTTATTTATTTACATTAAACATAAAAGATTTTAATATGTATAATAATTTTATACGTATAATATATCTACCATGCTGTTTTATATAAATAAATAAGCAAATTCTCCAATCCGTCGATAAAATTCAGTGATACGTTTCCTACGCTTCTAAGTTTTTTATGCACCTAATTTGAAGTATCAATTCTATTTCTTTAACATTATATATGTGCACAAAATATGAAGGAAATTTATGTGTATTGACATGGATGAGATATACACCATGCAAGTATATAACAACATTAAGTAAATAGGCCCATTCGTCGACAAAACTCTTTCAAACGTTACCTTTGCTTCTATGTTTTTTAAGTGACTGGTGTCATAGCCGTAGAGGTACCACAATATTGCTGACCTAATCTAATTAATCTAATTAATATAATATCTACATCTCACAGTGTAGACATGGTGTAAAATTAAAACATGACTGTACCATTATTTTCAGTGCGGATAATTCATTTAACATATTCCTCTGATATCATTGGCAGCTATTGAATAGGAAAAACGAAAGAACTTTCAAGATGTCCTGAGTATGTACAGGGCTTGAATTGTAGATTGCAATAATGAGAATGGGATGAAGGATTTAGAAAATATGGGTTTTTTATTTGACAGGTCAGTTAACCTCAAACCTTAATTTGAGATGTACTAACCTGGAAAAGACATAAATAACACCTATTCACACACAATTGGTATATAATTCATTCATTTAAAATAAAAATAACAAGCTCACGATAAGCATATCAAAAGAGGCAATTTTACGCGGTATTAACGTCAACACATGCTACTCCATGGTTGGCGTATCGACTACGAGAGCTTGGCGTAGATTCAACGCCACTATGTTTTACACCAGCGCTGGAGTAGAAAATACCCCATTATTTCGTAATTCTTATGCCACTGTTTTTTCCGTCTAATGTTTTGAACGTATTTTGTAGCCATTTTGCATATTTAATATACCTTCCTACTTTGACTCATATAATTGCATATTGGATCTGCCATTTTTGAAATCGGATAACAGTTTCATGATTAGCGACCCCAAAATAAATTGTATATGCTGAACACTTAAATTTGGTGGAGAGGATCCTTCTTCACATTTTTGCCTACTTGCTGATTTTACCAAATAAGGGGAATAAATAGGTGATTTTTGAAAATAATTTGCTACAAAATGAAATTCGAAACCACCAGAAATATTTTTGCGCCTCATGTTCCTACACACCAGAATACATTCTAATTACAAACTCATTAAATTTAATGTATTAGTGGGCATTGGCCTTTTATAAAATTTCCTATAATTTTGAACAGTGTATGTTCATCGTAAATTATTGCAAATTTCGGAAAGTTTCGTATTATTTATTACTTTTTCTGATACCTGTTCAATTTATAATGGTATAAATAATTTAATTCGATACAAAAATTCCAGTAAATCTTAATATTAATATAAATATATTTTAATATATTTTATCGTAAAAATTACATAAAATTATAATTTATGTCAATTTATAGCTCAAATGAATGAGAGATACTTTTAATTAAAGTAGATTTCAAAACATTCTTTGGAGATTGACACGAGATTTCGTTTAATCTGAAAAAATCATGGAGATCACGGATATATTAATTGGACTACTTGGTACATGAGTTATTTATTTCAGGTAGCGAGAATGAACATGTTAGCTGGTAGAATTACGGCATGATTTGAAATAAACACGAAAAAATGGGTACAAGAGCTGCGCCGCGTTATGCCTCGCTAAAATCTTGTTCGGTAATTTATAAATATGCAAACTGTTTTGTTGTCACTATCGGATCGATCAAACGTTAACTTTGTCATTTGCGTGCGTAGAACGTACGCACTTACGTAAGTCCGCCTGCAGTTCTTATCTGTGGATTATGGTCCGATTATACGTCGTGACTCGATCAATTGAAAATTTCTTATGATCGATTTGAATGGTAGGAGCCTCTGAGTAAGAATTTAAATCATTTCTAATGCAAATTAACGTTATAAATGCGTAGTTGAATATTTTTCTGTTTAATTTTGATATTTAAAAAAGTAAATGGGCAGAAAAGAAATATTCCAGAAAACAGTTGATAATATCATATCTTTTTTTTAATATCTTTGATTTTATTGTACGTTAATTAATTGCATGTCCGTAATATGCCAAACTCTATAATCAAGTATATTTCTTAGATCGTTTGAGGAGTATATTTTGTAAATTGGTAAAACCTTAAATCAAGTCACTCAAAATCTAACCGACACGAAAGAATCCAATATGTAATGATATTTTTGGACATTTTTTATTTGACAAATTACACATACAAGAAAATGTCCCTTCAAAAGACGGAAACGAATGTTTTTTCTAAATTTGAAAAATAATTCTTCATTATCAATTGCTTATATTACAAATACCCTTAATTTATTTAAATAAATTGAATTAAATCTGTAGTATATTTTTAAGTGTATTTTCGATGAGCCTGTTCATAGGCAGAATTGAATTTCATAAATGAAAATTGCTTACATCCGAAGGAATCTGTTTAAATCGAAAATCACGGAATAGTCTGGGCATTACAATTTTTACTACTGTTAAATTGATATCAATAAAAGTTATTAAGATTTAAAAAAAGGTTCAGTTATGTATACCTACGAATGCCCACGGACGATTTCAGTGGACGGAGGATCTCAGGCAAGATCTAATGCACTGCTACGAGAAGAGCTGTCCGCAACAGAGGGGCTACATGGCGCGAATGCATAGTCGGTTTGCAGTAATGCATCCCGAACTGGCAGATCGCTTTTCTCAATAACAACTGAGAGATTATGTGGCCTATCTGAGGGGGACAGGTTTCGTTGTTCCCAGCTGTCAACCGGTACCGGGTGTGCGGGCAATAACAACTGAGCCCGTACGCGGTGCTGAGAGAGATGCTCCACATTATGAAAGCACGACACTCATGTTTAGGAAAAATTTGACAACGAAAATTTTACCTAAACTACGAGAATTAGACAGAGCAAATAGCCTACTTCTGGATGCTCTTCCAGATGACTGCGACCTGTGGCAGGTCAATTGTGCCGTTTACGAGGCTGCAAGTGATCTGGTGACTCCGCGAAATCTGACACAGATATCGGGGAGTCGGCAGATTACAAAACGCATGTCTCAATTGAACGGTAAGATTCGACTGACACGGAAACTCGCTTCCCGAATTCAGTGTGTGATCGACTATTTAACATCTGGCCGTTCATTTACGGCTAAAGTCAAGAAGTTCGCACAACAACTGCGGACGTACTATCACACACTGAACAATCTGAAGTTGCTCAACATCAAGCAACGTTTGGCGGATAAAATTCGGGTTTTGGCGGATGCCAAAAAGAGGCTGCAAAGACGGGAGGATGGAATTCGACAAAATGCAATATTTTGGACGAATCCTTCTAACCTCTTCAAACATTGTATCGCAGCCTCAAGCGAGTTTCCGTCGATGGCCGCAGTTGAGGAATTCTGGGGGAGCATCTACGAGAAAACATCTAGGCTTAATGCAGGCACTCCATGTATTGAAATCTTCACCGAGTTGTGCGACGAAGTCACACAACAAAGTGAAGATTGCCCACCCGTTAGTGCATTAGAGGTGAAAAATGCCATCACGGGAGCGAGAAATTTCTCCTCGCCGGGCTGGGATGGAATTAATAATTATTGGTGGAAGAAGTTCACTTCTGTCCATCAACACCTAGCCCGAATATTCACCTCTTATATAAATGGAGACCAACCCATTCCTCACTGGCTGGTGGAGGGCCGAACGACACTGATCCCAAAATCGGGAGACTTGTCCGATCCGAGAAACCATAGACCGATCACGTGTCTCAATACGTTATACAAATTGTTCACTAACTTCTTGAACGAACGTATTGAGAAATCCGTGAAACCGGCGTGGCAACGGATAGTAGAACAACGAGGCTGCAAAATGGGTGTATCCGGCTGCAAGGACAACTTGCTTATCGACAGGTGTGTTTGTCAGGACGCAGTCCAGTACAAGCGTAACCTATCGATAGCCTGGCTGGATTACATGAAGGCGTATGACTCAACATCGCACGAGCTTTTAAGCTCGTTGCTCAAACGCCTCCATGTCCACCCAAACATAGTGAGAATTGTAGAAGACCTGATGCCTCTTTGGAAAACACGCTTTATCATGACATCGGGCAAGCGTCGAACCATGTCTAGACTGGTTCAATTCCAAAGAGGTGTCTATCACGGAGATTCTCTGAGTCCTCTGCTCTTCTGCATCTCACTATTGCCTCTATCCGTTGCTCTCCGGAAATCTCAAGGGTACATGTATGGACCGCCTGGTGAACGTGCACATAAGATCACCCATCTTTTATATATGGACGATCTTAAATTATACGCATCAGGCGAAGATCAATTACATCGATCTCTGAACATCGCCCTCACATACTCGAGAGATATCGGCATGGAATTCGGATTGGACAAGTGTGCAGTCGTTCCTTTGCACAGAGGAAGGTCAGGCTCCCATAACAACGATATGGAGCTCGTCAAGGGAAATGTCATTCGCCACCTTAGCGCCGAAGAAGCCTACAAATACCTGGGCGTACCTCAAAGGCATGTCCAGGATGTGCAGGCTGCTAAAATTACCATCATTAAGAAATACCGGCGCATTCTCCGTCAGATCTGGTAATCAGAATTGACCGGGAGAAATAAGGTGGCAGCCACGAATATGTTGGCCGTATCACCAGTGCTCTATTCTTTTGGAGCACTGAAGTGGAACGTTGACAAGCTAAGGGATCTTGACCGAAGCACACGGAAGATGATTTGTATGCAACGCAGTTTGCATCCAAGATCTTCCGTGGAACGACTGTATTTGCCCCGAAATATGGGAGGTCGTGGCCTTTTAAGCCTGGAGTGTATGCATGACCGATTGGTCCTCGAAACAGCTTGCGACGTAATTAATCGAACGGAGGATCCCCTGATGATGCTAGTACATCAGCATGAAATTCAGGGGAAGGGGGCGTTTTTGTACAACGCGGCGGAACGAGCGGCGCGAAACCTCAGTCTGGTTTTCAACGTGGGACGTAGTGGTGCACAGGAGGCTGAATCAGTCATCAATCTGTGCCCAGTGCGTCTCAGGGCTAACATACGGAAGGAACAACTCCGTATGTTGGAGGGAAGGCATATCGACAAGCCGTTGCATGGACAATTCTTTCGAAATGTCCAACAACTTGGCTTGTCGGCAGAGATGATCTTCTCCTTCTTAAGATCAGCCGGCTTGAAATCCGAGACCGAGGGTTTTATCTTCGCATGCCAGGATGGGGTCATCAATACCTTAGCGTATCGCCAGAACATCTTACACCAGGCGGTGCAGAGTACGCTTTGTAGATTGTGTAGATGTCATGCTGAGACACTAATGCATCTTTTGGCAGCATGCCCAATGTATGCAGTTTTAGCATACATCGAACGTCACAATGCGGCTCTTCGAGTGCTGTATTACCATCTTCGCAGCACTTATGGTATTGATGCAACCCCAGTTTTGGCGTACGTCCCCACTGATATTGAATCCGTAGTCGGGAATGAGTCGTGCCGAATATACTGGAATTACTCATTTCCGACGAGCAGGCAAATATCAGCCAATAAGTCTGACATCGTCCTGGTTGACTTCGATGACAAATCCATCTTCGTCATCGAGTTTTCTGCACCAGCAAAAACAAATATAGTCAGCAAAGAGTACGAAAAACGGATGAAATATCAGGAACTCCTGTTCGAGATTCGCAGGCTGTATCGAAGATTCATAATCAAGCTCGTCGTGCTGATAATTGGAGTGCTGGGAGGAATGAGACCAACATTCTTCCAAAACATCAAAAGCATTCCGGTCTTTCGGGAACATGCAAATTCCATCGCAGTCCGAATGCAGAAAGCAGTGCTACTGGGATCTCTCCGTCTACTGAGGTCACACGAGATCCTGTAACCACTTACCCAATGGTAGAGGGAGTGGTTACAGTTGCAAACGAAATGGCCCGGTGCAGTCTGCAGCGGAGGAGATGGATATCGGAGCCACTTTTCTGCTGCAGACTGCACACGTGGATTCTGGAGGGCCAAGGGTGGTTAGGGTTTTAGTCGGTAAACCTTGCCGTTAACATCAAAGTTGAGGGAGACCGACACACGGGGGGTTACACAACATCTTCAACCCCCTATGGTGCCTGACGCATTTCCCCCCTCCGTCAAAAAAAAAAATAAAAAAATAAAAAAATGTCTTTATTGTACAATACAATAGTACAAAAGGCGAGACACAGCTATAGCTGCTTTACAGCCTGACCTGACTATATGCATGCTTTTAATGTCAAATTAATTGTAAAAAGATTAATATTATTTATACTTTTATGACTGAGTGTATATTTGATGTGACACTCAAAATAAAAATATGAGGAACATTAATTCTAAGATCTGACCCCTTATTTAACACTTAATCGAATTTGCAATTAGGAGAAAGTGAACCCATGAAAATTATTCGGCCTTATCGAAACGACCCACCCCGTCCGAATCTCTTGTAGATGGTGCTGCTGTCTGAATTAAGGGCCTGAGCACACGGGGCGTTTTTTTGCCGCGCGGCGCTTATTTACTTCGACCCAGACCTTAAGTCTGGACGAAGTATTGAATTTGGTCACCTCGGGCAAAAAAATTACCCTATAGTTTTTCATCAAATGTCCACGTTTCAGACCCTAAGGAAGCCAAAAAACGAAAAAAAAAATTTGTGTCCGTGATCTTGTACGTACGTACGTCCCGTTTTTATGTCTCGCGATAACTCGCGAACGGATAACCGTATTGATATAAATTTTTTTTTAAAATACGCGTCTTGGCATAACTTAGATCTGATTAGATTTTGGGGCAGATCCACCCGTCCGTTACTAAAAAAAATTAGCCCCAATTAAGTTTCTTTGTAGTTGTTTGCATTTATTTTGAAAAATACAAATTTTATTAAAAAATGTTTCAAACAAAAAAGGTAGAGCATGAAATTCTCTACAAAAAAGGTTGTATGCATTTTCTTCCTAAAGTCAACGATAATGCCATAAAAACTGGTATAAAATGTTTATGACTATTATCTGAAAAAGTATTGAATTTGGTCATCGCGGCAAAAAAATTACCCTATTGTTTTTCATCAAATTTCGACGTTTCGACCCCCTACCCCCCAGGGGTAGTCTTTGCCAGCCCCTCGGGCGCGGTGACCACCTACGGGCGCATAAGTCCTTTTACGCCCTTGATACGAAAATAACTATTTCGATATATCTAAAAGATGTCTTATAGATATCTATAAGATATCCGTCATAGATCTTTTCGACACTTTCAAGATATCTTTGACGAATTATATGTATATATATTGTATATATAATATCATAATAATACAGACAGTAATTAGTAAAACACAGTAAACATGTAATATGCATCGAATAGTCTATTAGAATACAAGTGCATGAAGTAAGTGTTTTGCAACGTTTATTTATCAATACTTCGGCTGGCCTGTTGTCGGGGTCGAAGTTTTGAAAATGCTCATTTTCAATTTTCATAAATATAAGAAACACTATATTGTTGTAACATATCTATCGAAGCCACTTGGACCTAAATATGATTGGACCCCCAAATATCAATATAATTTTATAATATAATTGAAAGCTGTTAGTAAACAAACTAGTCTTAAGGAATAGCCGACTCTCCACTGGGTAGAAGTTTCTGAGCGAGCGAAGCGAGCGAGGCACCACGCCAACGCTAGTTTTTCCTTGTTTTCATGCCGCCAGCGGCTTGAACCGCGTGTCGCCGCGACGCCGCGTCGCAATTCACTCGCAGCGTCGGATTCCACCGCGCCGTGCCGCTCCGCACAAGACTTTGAAATATTAACGTACAAGTCAAGATGGACGCAAACATTTAAAAAATCATATTATTATAGTTACTGCCCCGTCGGATCAGCAAAAACAGAAAAAGGATAAACTCGAAACGACGATACTGGGATCATCCAATCACCAGGGAACGAGGCAGTCACGGATTGTATACTACTCTGTTCTCCTGTTTGAAGGAAGATAACAATACATTTTGTGAATTTCTTGCAGCAATAGAGTCAGGAATAAGATAACAAAAATACACTAATGAGAGAAAGTATTTTTCCAGAAGAAAGACTCCTTATTTCCTTGTGTTTTGTATAGTTTCCAGTCGTTTTCATTAACTTTACCAAATTGCATAGAATTTGTACACAGAAATATTATCCCTTTCAATGTAGATCTATAATAGATCTGAGATTGAGATATTTAATATTCTATACGCTCTGTGAACATATCCTTTAGAATTTGGTCTTAACATTTTTTAAAACTTAAATTTTTTTTTTGTAAATTTCCAAAATAGTATAGTATGTATATAGTGCGTAAAGTGACTTTTTTACCCGAGAGTGGCACGTGGGCAGAAGTCGCCGCGTTACGCACGAGACGCATATGATATTTTATGTCCAGGGCTTGCGCTAAAGTGCGTAACGTCATTTTTATTCCAGTGCGTAATAGTATATTATGAAACTAGTGTAATCACATTCGCAGAATAAACATTTACGCACATGTTTCATACGATATTTTATATCACTTGAGTGCGTGAAATGCGCCCGAAAAGTGTCAAAAGTGTATAAAATAGCATTTTACGCATCGAATGGCATAAAATAATTTTTTTTAAATATTAGTTTTGCATTAAAAATAAGTTTAAATGTGTAATGAATTTGAGTATCTCTAAAATGAGATTATATCTAACTTAATGAAAACTATCTCATAAAAATAAGTTTCAGATTCAGCATGTAATATTGTCGAAAAAAATATCGGATGTAAATTTTCTCATAAAATTCGACAAATAATATAAATTTTATTTTTAATTACAATAATAATTATTTCTTATTCAGTCTCACAGACGTGTATATTTAATATTCATTATTATAAGAATATAAAAATCCGAATCGAATATCTATTTCATAAATAGAGTCTGGAAATCCAAACCGGAAATATAGCATGGAAATCCTACCCGAAAGAGGTCTCTAGAAAATTGGAATACTGACAATTTTTTTCGCGGCGTGATGCGGCGATTACGGTGTGACGCGGCGCGGCGCGTTGAAATCCGCGCGCGGCCGCTGGCGGTAATGAACGAAAATATTCTGCCGCACCGCGCCGCGTCGCGCGACACCGCGCGGCGAAAAGCCGCCCTGTGTGCTCAGGCCCTAACACTAGTGTGACTGGAAGCTGTCATAGTGTTGACAATTTTGTCATAGGTTACGTGTACCCGCCTCATTTTTGTTGAAGGTTAAGATGTTCGATTATATTTTGACAATAATAGAATTTATTTCTGGGTTTCAAGAAAATTCAGTTATTAATGATTCTTTTTTTCTAGAAAAATCGAAAGGTACTTTTTTCAGGACCCGTTATGTGTCTTTTTTAAACGTAATTTTTTAAATGTATTTGGAAACCTGATAGAAATCGAAATCGACCACGCTAATACTAGACAGGAATATTTTATCTAGGTTGAGTGCAGTACGCATGCGTGAGTGCACAAAACTTTGCGATTCGCTACTACCCGAGTTTAAATTTATTATGGCCCTGAACGGGGCCTGACCAAAGCCGTTACACCCTGATCAGAGCCTGAACAAATTTCTGCTCGGGTAGCACCTGTCTACTGCTGTCTGATTTCGATTTCTACGAGGGAAGGAATAACATTTCAACAAATGATGATAACAAATGAAGATAATTCTAGATGTTTATTCTAGAAAGGCCCAAAAAGTGATCCAGCGATTCTGCGGAACACCGTAAGGGTTGACTGGGCAGGGTTTGGTAGGCCCATCTATGTAAATCAGAATGGACAAAAATTGAAAACGATCATTTTGAAAACGTCGACCCCCAGCACATGTCTGCCGGAGCAATATTATACATAATGGATATTATTATTATTAACTTTTTGTTTCGCAGTATTATTTATAATTAAAAACAAATTCATTTCTTCTTGACCGCTTTATCAAATCAAATAGAAGACTTGTTTTCTTGAAAAGGATGGTCTAAGTATAGAATTTGCCCCTTTATATGCCTTTTTTTGTATGGAATTTGATTGTCTATCTTTTTGTTCGAAGCGTTTTTATCGTGGTTTGTATTGTTGACAAGAAGCGCAAAATATGTATTTTTCAGGTTTTTTTGTTCGACCTCCCCATAACCTTGTATAGATCGACTCTAAAAACTAATCAGATCTAAGTTGGGCCGTGCGAATGTACATACTGAACATATTAAGTTGATTATTTTCATGTAAATTCATCTTCTACGGCATTACCTTTTACACGGAGAGAAATTAAAAGTACCTACGGCGCCAAAATTCGGCAGTCGCTGCTTGGCTCTCTCAAACATCGGTAATAGGCTCCAAAAACTCGGGAGCCGAGCAGCTGTTGCTTGGCAATGGTAAACCAAATGGACAACCAAACCTATCTACACCGAACAGCCCTGTATACCCTATTTTATCGACAAGCCGTGATTCTCTAAAAGGGCCCAAGCAGTGATAACTTGTCAATGTAAAGAAACCGTGGCTTTTAATTTCTCTCCGTGTACTTTACGTAGAAAATGCATACAACTTTTTTGTACAAAATTTGATACTCCACCTTTTTTGTTTGAAAAATGTATTGAGTAGTCTTTAAAAGTAGTAAGTGTCTTTAAAATCGGTTTTACCAATCGCAAGATATAGCGCGCGAAAAAAAATGACACATGCGGAAGGACGAATGGACAAACGGACATACACACAAGCTCAAGGACGCACATTTTTTATTGTATTTTTGTGATCTTTAGGGTCTGAAATCTCGACATTTGGGTGGAAGTAATATTTTATTTTTGCAGTGACCTTAAACCAAGTTAAGTTACAACCTTTTATTAATTCATTAACAAATTAATTTATGTTTTTTTCCATAAAAATACATTAACGTATAATTGATAATATAGTAATTAACATTTCAATAAATGCAAACACATCTTGTTTTAGTTAAAAATTACCATGAGAACTTTCAATTTGCAACGAGAATTTCAATGAGTACTTTCAACTTTCAATTTGCTAAAACATAATATGGGGTGATGTAAGGACATTGCGGAGATTGGTTTCGGAGCACCTTTTACAAATTTGTCGAAAATCTAGAATGTTTCCTTTGCTTTATAAATCCCCTAGAAAGACGTCCTTAAGCCTCATCAAGCATTAAGATCAAAACATTTGACGTTTGGCTTCCGTATATCCATGACCATTTAGGCAAACGGTAAGGGACCACTATCTCATGTAGATCAAGCATATACACCAACAATACACTGATATAATGAAATTGTATACCACTTATCGATAAGAATTTGTGAAACGGGCCAACAAAAAATATGATAACTTCTTGTTCCAAATCATTTTTTCTTACAGATTTTGCCCTAAAAGAATATTGTACCAAAGGATTCTGCAAACAAAAATTTGTTTTGTTTATATTGGCAATTTATTTTTTTTGCAACGAAAAACCTCAACATTCTCATTTAATATTAGTTTTCTCAAAAATGTGAAATAATAGGAAAATTCTAGAATCTTCCTTGTTTTTAGCACGAAAAATACTTTGCAAATGACACTGAGATTGTAAAAATTAAAACTACTAAACTAATAACTAATAACTAATAAAATTAAACTACTACTAAAATAATCGAAATATGACAACACGAAAATGTTGTCATATATTTACCTACACTTTTTTCGAAAATTCTGATGGCGATATCAAAAGCAAACAACAACAGTTTTGCCGTGAATGTTATCAGAAACCTTATGATTTTGCCCAGTAGGTACATCAGATAAAGGTTTCAATTTATCAAACGCTATTTGAAGACTGGAGTCCCATATGTTCCAGCTGAATGTCTCATATGCATTTTTCTAGAACTGCATGCTTGTTGTTCATATTAACAAACTTCAAGTTCATGGAAGCTGATCAACTCTTTTATTTAACATGAAGAGAAATAGCTTTTTATAACAAATTATACCTCTTCATTATATTAAGTAAATCTTTTCTACAAATAGTCAAGTGTATTGCTTATGTAACCAAGCCCTTTTCTCAGTATATTATACTTAGTATATATTTGTGTTAGAGCATAGAAAAATTAGATTCTCAATCAATTTTGTATTATTTTGTTGCTGAGTTTGTTTATCTTAGATTCAACATTCCGGCGATAAGAAATATTTAATGGGACACAGCATTTTGTGAAGCTGGTATTTGTGAGCACGTGACGTAGGATCTGCTGACTTTGTCTTCGGAATGCGAGACGAGTCATTTTTGGATGAGCATTCTATCCGCACTATTCATTAAGGAAGCTGTACTATGTCTCGGGGTAAGCATTGTATGCATAGGTTTCGTCTTTGAGGTGGAGCTGTCGCGTTGCAGCGAAGTCAAGAGTACCTGGCATTTACTCTCAGTTATGTGAAAGGCACATTGGCCGAGACCGACCAAGGTACTCCTACGTACCGTTGTACGTACGGAGTCCAATAAAGGAATACATCGAATGGGTTGGCAAACCGCTGGATTGCACCGCTGACTTTGCTCCGGTCGTTCCAAAAAGCGACATCCGGGCACAAGAGCGAGCAACGTCCGTGTAATCGTCAACACGACAAGGGCTAATTAACCGAGAAACGAACTGCGTGAATTTTCCGCAAGGCCGTTCTGGCCATTTGTTCGTGGGAGACCGGGGGAGTGTAACGTTGCTCGGTCCTCCAAGGACGGCTGCCTATGTCTGCAAATTTACATCTTGAAAATGTGTGTATTCGATTTAAGGGAATAGGAAACGGATACAGGTCGACAATGCGTCGACGTTTACAGGTATCTTTGTTCGATTCCCACCGAGATAAAAAAATTACGGAGCAAAATATTTCTTTTATTTTAATTATTTTATGGTTGTTATTCCTTCATCGCATTCCTACTCATTTAAAAGTATCTTTTTGCAGATATTGTGATAATAAGTTCTTGAATAATTTATACAGATAATGACAACACATTTTTATATTCATGAATTATATTTTTTTCTTTAAAGAAATTTACGTGTAATATTTTAACTGATTTTTTTAACCTTTACAGTCAGTAAACATTCCAAATTCGTACAGTACGTGTTTATTTGTTCTACATACGTATTTATAACAAAATTGTTTATCACTATTTTGGCCCGGGAACAAAGTTCCGAAAATGAAAACGCCAAAAAGCTACAATTTCGATATCGCGTGAGTCCAAGGTATTTTAATTTGATTTCTTTTTGCCAAACTTTCAAAGACAAAGTGAAGAAAATGACGCCGGAACCATGCTATATTGAAATGTTGGCTTTTCGGTGTGTTGATTTTTGGAACTTTTAAATGAAATGGACGAGAAATTATTTATTCAAATATATGCATCAATTACACGCTCAGAAAAAACATTCATTAAAATTTTAAAAGTAGTGTTTCTCCTTACTTTATTAAAACAAAGTAAACATTCATTTTATTTAAATGGCAAAAAAAGTTTTGTAATAGAAATAAATGCCGATTTTCTCAAATTAGGTTCGTATACCCACTTTCATGAAAGTAATTTGCACTTTTAACTGGGGTTTAATGTCTATGCACCTTATATATTTTTTTCTAACACTATTATTTATAGATATATATTGTGATGAATTATTGTACATGTGCCGAAAGTTTGTTGGATCATTTTTACAGTGTATGCTTGGATGCTATTTCTTTGCCTACTACCTTAATTGCACAATAATAATCATTGATTTTGACATCTGAAGATTCAACGACGCCATACTCTGGATTTTCATGTCCAAGTCCACACGGCTTCCGTTTGAAATGCGATTACAAGTGTTCGTTTCATACAATAATCGTGTTTAATTGCATAAAATGTGCCATAATTTTGTTTCAGCTAACAATAATTAAATTATAGGTTTAGCATATGAATGAGGGCTCATTTTTACGTCGAAAATGATCTTGAATAAATTTTGAAATCTCTTCTTTTATATAAAACGAGAGTCGCAAAATTGAGGTACATTTTGCGCCTTCTTGGACGTTGATGGTTTAAGTCTAGTGCAACTGAAATCAGCTCTTATTTGGAAGAATTGAACGTTAGCATAATATACAATACTGCTGTAAATTAAAAGAATTATGAATAATAAAGCAACAATGATAAGTATTTTCCGCTACTGCGATACATCATATTAAAACTTATAATTTGAAGTTTACTCGATGTCCCAGAATTACTCGCGAGGAATATTGATCATTAAAAATAGTATTTTTTTTTGCTGTCACATGGCCGAGCTCGTAGTTTAGCAAATTTATAAAAGCATTTTTAATAGGTGAAAATTATGATAGAATACTTTATTTTCGAGGTATTAAAGAAAATGCTGTTGATTAGTTATTTATATAATTAATATATTCAACCCCCTTCTTTTAATTTTGCGCCAAAGACTATGACAGAAAGACACATTTATTTTGCAGCAAAAAATTAAGCATAAGATTGGATTCTGGTATGACAAATAGAAACCTTTCGTTAAGCATTTCTAACAGAAGTAGTTATCCAAATCAAAAACAAATTGTCATATTTATTTGTATGTGCATATTAAACGCTCTAAAATAGTTTTACCTTGCAATACGATTCATCCTATGCCTGTAAACTATGTATCATTCTTTATCACATGCAAGAACTTACTTGAAACACTATTACTTAGAAATTAATCCATTTCCCAAGTTATACTCACGCGGAATGTAGATAACTACAAAATATTGGGTATTTCAGAAAAATGAGTTCATTCCATTCCATCGATGACTGATTTTCATTAATATTATTGAGGGAGGCGGCATTGTTGAAAATATACAGTAGTGTCTAATTTTTTCAAAGAGGATCCACTGTCGTTTTTCAAACGAATTTCATTTTCATAGTTTACCGTTCATATGATATGATTGAATTATTAAGTGCAGAAACACTTCTTAATAAATTATTTTTTTGCACCTAGTTTCGCAATTCATGTAAGCAACAAAGTAAAACCTCGTGCAAAATTACTATTAACATTACTACAAGCATATGATAACAAAAATGATGATTTTTACTTTTCCGCCTAATGATCATTATTAAATGAAAGTTTACCGAGACAGATCTAAGTGATGTATATTATAGTCCATCATCACACAACATCAATTTTCTGCGAAACAAATCTTCGGACGATCCCTCTTTAAAATGTTGAAATTTTCTGCACGTTTAATGGGATTCGGTGCAATTTTTTGCACTCGACTTATATTGCCTATTATACGATGGATTTATTAGATCCTGGATCTTTCATTTCGATTATTCCAAGCCTTCCGTATATAGAATTTAGAACTCATATATGTAACGTTCACAAACGATATACTTGAGAAGACAGCATTTCGATGTGAATGAATAAGGTTGTTGTGGTTTAATGTTTTTGACGCATCGTATAAGTGAAATGCAAAACACTCATAAACATCTAATGTAATGGCAGTTAGTGCTAAATGCCTATATTAGACTATCTGTAGACATCACATTTATGAAACCCAATATAAATCTTGCAATGCGTCAGATTGTAATAAAAACACATGTTAATATGTGCAATAAAAATCGAAGTTCCAGTAATGAAATTAACTGGAAATGAAATTCATTCTGATTTTTCAATTAAAATTACCCGTAATATACTATTCAATGTTTAATTGTTGACTATGTATTTCTTTCTGAGTTTGAAATTACATTTTACATTTAATTTTCTAGCATTATAGTTTTTTGTACTAAGGAATTGACCTGTTATAAAAATCGTACTAAGTTTAATTCCATAGCAGTTTAATTAATATAGTGATACTTATCTTATGTAGGAAACTGCGGAAACCCACATAAAATACAGTACCTGCCATGAATTGATTCCCACCGGAAGGCAACACT
Organism: Trichopria drosophilae; assembly: GCA_030407085.1. Lineage (NCBI taxonomy): Eukaryota > Metazoa > Arthropoda > Insecta > Hymenoptera > Diapriidae > Trichopria > Trichopria drosophilae. Next base: position 56,532,612 of record CM059583.1, read on the forward strand.
TTGAAATGTCAAACAGCCAGCGTGGTTTGTCTTGCACACAGCCAACTGCTGCCTGAAAACATTTTAAAAAAATTGCCTACCAGGGTATCGAACTCACGACCTATGACTTCGTAGTCCAGTTCAGTATCCTCTGCTACGAAGCCTAATTCAAAACAGTATAATGTTTTAAAAAATTGAAATATTAATCTATTTTCAACCTGAAAAAATTGTAAACCCATTGCCAACTTCGACTAGCTCTATCTATTTATAATATTTAAAAAAGGGAAGAATAAATATTTCCTAACCCTGCTTTTTTTCTTTAATTTAGAGAGGTGATTTTTCAGGATACTTTTATTTTAATTTCTAAAGCCGACGCCTTCAAAATCAATTCAATGATCGAAAACGGTGCTCAAAGTCCAACCTGTGTATTTATATTTGGTTTTTTTATTTTTTTTCAACCAATTGTTGTAAAACTGCTTTTGAGTTAAGTTAGAAATAAATGAATTTACGTTTTACATGGCCAAAAGTTCAGTCTTGTTTAAAAACTACTCGTGATTTATCGTAAATTTATAATCAATGTTTAATCAATTGGATTTTTCAAATTTCTACATAACAACCAGTGAGAACAAAATGCAATGACGCAACTATCATTCACCCCATAAAGTGCATTAGATTAAATGAGAGGCTTGACTGTACGCAAATTTAGATTTTACAAATTACATCAACATTAATGTTTTTCAATTGTGAGGATCAAAAATAATTTTTCACGATTTTCTTTTTTTTGTTATGCGAAATGAATCAGATATATCGTAAAATAACAATTATATTCCTATGCATATATTAGACATATTGTAAATTGAGCCATACGAATGCATCGAATTTCGCATTTGAGATCATTATGTTTAAAATAATTAATGATTAAACAAATATTTACAAAGTCAAGCTCAATCATGATTATGTGAGAACCTCTTCCGAAAATATCAGTTTATTTACTATTTACTGAGTTATGGTTAATCGATAAGCCTTTCAAAAGTTGACAATCGTCTTTCATTTCATGATTTCAAATAGGTTTGGCTATTAATATGAATTATCGTATACCAATATGTGCTTCCTATAGAAAGTAGAAAATTTATTATAATATCAAAGTCATCTATGAAACACAATGTACCATCCATTTACTAGGTTTAATAACCTCAACTTATACGAGTTAGGAGACTAATTGGAGTGTATTATATCCATTATAAAATATTGCTTTCGCTATTCTTAATAATCTGTTATTTTATTGCTGTTCCTATTTTTTTTTGTACTAGTTAGTAAACTTCTCTCTCATTGCAAGCCTATTTTGCGAAAGAAACAAATTTACATAGAATCTGGAACTTCATTACGCGTGAAAAAAAAATGATTGAAGTATACTTAATGAAATTTCAATACATTTTCCCTGCAGTTTACATCTAGCATTTCACTTGTATTTAAGCGATTTAGTAACATGAAACTACCACAAATTATACAATTAATCAGTTTTTAAACACGTCAATTAAAAGCATGGTTACTTGTATTGCAATCGCCGCATCTTTCATATTGATGTGTATTCAGAATTATAATTGTGTACAGTTTCTAAGCAATAAATATATATACCTCCATGTGTATCACATGCTATATATCTATCGTTCTAAGTAATCAGAGCCCTATTAATCAAAAGTTCAACTAGCCTAGGTGAAGTTGCAAAGTAGCAACGACTACAGTAGTACTGCCGATGTTAATAGTACAACAGTCGTTGCAGGTTTTGAAAACGTCGCGATGGTACGATCGTAACAGCATCGACGCGTTACTTACAGCAATGTTAAGAAGTAATTGTGATTTAATGCCCGAAGCCACAGGTCAAGATCTCGCCTGCGGCCTACTGAAACTTCTATTTATTAGAAACTATATGTTCCATCGATGCGACTGCGCACGACAGAGAAATTGAACAAATATCGGTTCATCTAACGATATCTGATTACACGCGATATATTTCATGGTTTCAGTTGGGGTTAAGTAATAATGTTTAAGAGGGACAGTTTTACTTTACATTATTTGTTCAAATTGTCATTTCTTCCATTAGAATTTGAATTTACCTAAAAAGCTCAAATTTTGAAGTCACATACCTTAAAGTTATGTATTTTACACAAACTGTTTCGTCATGGAATTATTTTATAATAATAATCGAACGAGTAAAAATAGAAGGTTTTAAGGCCGTATCAAGGATTGTAAGCCCCAAGATGAGAATGTTGGATACGATCAGAGACAGTGGATGAAAGGCAATAGTTGTATATTTGAAGTAAATTGTCAACATGTGCCTGTTTTATGTTGGATAGAAGTTAACTAATCTGTAACATAGAAGAACTTATAGTCTGACACTATGAAGTACATATGTGAATTACACGATCGTTCCCTTAGCGTATGTAGGTTACTGAGAAGTGTACTTGTTGTTTGAACGTGTCATTCTTAAATGAGATACTAATATTCATGATAACAAAGTATAGTCGAGAAATAAGAATAGTACACAGCTGTTATTATATTGTACAATTGTTACTTGAAAAATGAATGTGCAATGTAGTCCATGGCACAATTATGAAATAACTATATACGATCGATTTCTTCTATTTTTTCATTCCATATTTGTAAAATGAATTTTTTAATTGAACATTAGGTTTTCATTTCATCGACAATTACACGTAATTTCTTGTGGCGTTTATTTCACGGTAAATTATTTCATCATTAATCAATTTGCCAATAAGAGAAATGTTCGCATGTACCGCCTACAATTTGCCGTTTCAAAAAACACGAGAAAACTATACCTATTAACAAATAAATATACCAAGGTTGTCTGTTATCTCGACTTCGTCGATCGATTGTATCAACATTGCGAAAGGACATCTATAAGTAGCAAGTAAACGGAGGTTTTAGATTTTTACACTAAAAACTTTCATTACAAATGTCAAAAAAAGTGAATCGTCATATTAATTCTAGGCGTTATTGTTTCATTATATATGATTTTGGAATATAATTAAAATTAAAATATAAATAGTACAATAGACAATAATTGATGACAGACAGGTCAAGACCTGATTTACAATTGATCATAATCTAAAAACACGTGAAATAAAAGAATTACTTTTAATGAGAATGTCAGTTTTCCTTCGTAATTTAAAGTTTTATTTGTCATCACCGTTAATAACATAAATTTAATCAATGCTTTATTAAATAAAAGTTTATCAGAAAGGAAGAAATAGCAAGTAACAGTTAAAGAGACCATATAATTTATCGTAGAATTTATGAGTATAGTAATACCCTTGCTTGTAGTGTATAAATAACTTCTCTATTTCAATGCATTTTATTTGTATCTATACAAACAATACAAAGAATTTGCGAGTAATTTTTTAATGGAAAAGATTTAGGTCAGGAATCTTTTATTAACATTTTTGTTCATATTAAGTGAAGTGTTCAGCTTTTTAAATGTTAAATGAAGCATTGTTTAAAGATAAGTTAGTCATATAATTCCGCCATTTTAAATTTCTGAAAGTCAACACCAGATTCTTAATCAGAGGATATGGAATGTTTGTTCTTCCCACGTATCAGTGATACCAAAATTAGAAAAAGTAAACAAAAAAGACGTTGAATATAACTTAGCAAAATGCTGAAAAGCGTTAAGATACAAATTAGTACCGGAATAGTACTGGCATGATACTGACACAGTAGTGACTGCCGGAGTTGCAGTACTAACCGTTAGTACCGGACCAGTATCGGGCTAACACGGCATGTAACGGTGTCCAGTACTGGACCGTTACTGGGCTAACACAGCATGTAACGGTGTCCAGTACTGACCGACAGTGCTGGATATCAGTACTGAATTACTACTAATTGCAAATTCGAAATTAATAATAGACCATTGACTAGAAATGCTTTCGAGACCATTGATATCCATATGTGTAACAAAATGTAAAACTTTACAGATATTCAGGATGCAGTCCAAATAAATCTTATAAAAATTACATGATATACAATAACCATTCTTAGGAAAATATTTATGTATATCCTTATGATGCTTATACACGTTTAATTCAACGTACTCGCATATAAATATGTAAACGCTCGCAAACAAATCTGAACAAAACTCATCCTGACGTGGAATCGAACCTGGGTCCTTGCTTACTACGCTAACGCCATAACCACTAAGGTATGCTCGCTCGCTACTGTTACCCGTTATTTGGGGTAGAAGACTAATAATTTGAAGCACCCGACGATTAACAAATTTTGATGGTTATAATGATTTTAATATTATATAATTTGTCAGACGTAATAATATATAAACACATATAATGTTTTTTTCTATCTATCGTAAAATATAATAATTTGTATCTCATTGATTTTCTTGTATTGTTAGTAATACTTGTAGAACTGTTATGTATCTGTCGTCTAATATTTTATCCTTGCATTTCATATTACTAACGTATTTTACTTTTTTACAGGGTGTCCATTAAGTCGCGGACGGGGCTAGTAACTTGAAAAAAAAAGTTTTTGTTGAAAAACGCCGAAACACGTGTAACGATTTTCCAAAAATCTATCTTTTTTGGGGGTTTGCGACGTGGGGCACTAGGGGGTTCGAAGATCTTAAAGGGCAGCATAGGTCGAGTGGGGACACATTTGAAAGGTCTTTTCGAGACGATTTTAAGACACTAGGCATAGATGGCGCTGCGATTTTTAATCTAGTAATCGGTTTCTCCGTCTCCTTTGTAACCCTCTCTACTAGTTTATAAATGTTAAAAGTACCAAAAAAAAAACCCACTGAAAAGTGATCGCAGTGCCATCTTTGCCTAGTGCCTTGAATTCGTCTCGTAAAGACCTTTTAAATGAGCCCCCACTCGACCTATGTTGCCATTTAAGATCTTCGACCCCCCTCGTGCCCCCCGGGTCCCCTTAGAGGGGGGAGGTTTCAACCCCCCCCCCCCCAGAAAAGATAGATTTTTTTGAAAATCGTTACCTGTATTTCGGCATTTTCCAAACAAAAATTTTTTATTAGCCCGGTCCGCGATTTAATGGACACCTTGTATAGAACTTCGTGTTTATGTATTTATTATTCGAAAAAAGATGTATTTTGAAAGTATATTGGATAAGTATTTCTACAGTGGTGCACGCAGGACTGATTCCTCTCCGAAAATCAGTACTGGTTATCAGTACTTAGTCCGTACACTCTACAAGGGTAATCATTTCTATACAACGGTCCTGTCAGTCAGTACTCTTACAGTATGCTCCGACGGTCAGTAATCATTTCATACCGACAACAGTACTAGTAGCCAGTAATGTTTCCGTACCTATTGGTTCCGGCAGTCAGTGTTGAGTCAGTAGTGATTTGCTTCGGCGATCAGTAGTTATTTCATTCCGTCCACAATACTGGCAATTAGTACTGTATCGGTACTGATATTCTCCGGGGGTCAGTAATATGTCGCTAATGAAAACAGTACTGGTAGCCAGTACTAGGTCAGTACTTTGTCGATGTGAATGTCAGTACCGACACATTTCTTTTGAAACTATTTCAAATATCGCCCAATTCAAAAAATAATTTTATCAATAATGTAAAAAATGCAAAATATTTAAAAAAATTATTGAATAAGAGTTATAAAATAACTGTAACGTTATGAAATGTACTACTCGTGGAATTTTTAAAGATTTGTCTAAGATCGCAGAGAGCATGGATCGGTACAGATGAGATATTCCAGTATAAAATGTGCGGCGTAGAAAGTATATATGAGACCTGTAAATCACTGAAAGTAAAGAAACGAGTATGACTGAGCGAGATCCGGATCAGCGGATGGAATATCTTCGCGGCTAATTAGTATCCATTCTACTTGCTTCACGACAAGGTCACGGTCTTCCGTTTAGCTTCCTGTCACTTTCCGTATCAGGTTTTGTGAAACGTATGCCACATGTCGATACGCGTAGAGAGGGCAGTTCATAAATCTTTCTTGACATATGGGTTACTGAAATTAATAGATTTCAAAAATACAGTTGTCGAACGTTTTACTCCCGTTAAAGAAAACTGTCAACATGATATTTCAATAATCGCCTTTACTGATATTTAAAATGTATATGTGCCATGGTTATAACGTAATCCAAATTGCTTGCAGAAATAAAATGCACAATGATCTCACAATTAAGATTGTGATTATATTAATTTATTACATATTGTAAACATGTCTGTTTTGAAAGCATATTTTATTGACATGATGTAAAGGCTTATAACGTAGGTTAAAGATGATTACTTAAATTATTAATTACTATAATGTATGTTACTAACTATTGCTATATAATTCGGTATATTTACTTCTAACTAAATAGCATTCAATATTATAATTAGTCGACAGTAATCGTTTTAACGCATAGTTTGTTTAAGGAACAAAAATCAATCAATTTATTAATGCTTATATGGACATTGAACATACAAAGAGAAATGAAAAAAACTTAATATTGAATGAAAGATACACAAAGAAGCCAGCATTAATATAATACGAACCGGACGTTATGTTTCAAAAACCATAAACACTGTATAGGCATGCATTTAACGACTAAGTTGATATTTATTGATGTATCATACTTCATATAGTCTCTTGGTCAAGTTTATTACTGCATGATCGCCATGAATTAATTATTCCTCTATTAACGTTAGAAAGAAACATGCATCATCTGTCGATTTCAGTTGAGTACTAAATGCTTAGGTAATTTGTTCTGCACTGATTTCATCGTGTAACACTCGATTTTACTTTCACGCTTGACTATAATAACTGATATGACGAGTTCTATTAATTTTACGAATCACACAAATTGCAGGAGTGAATGAAGTAATAACAACGCCCGAATATGTTTATTAGTATTTGTTTGTTTGTTTTTTCCTCAAAATTTGCATGAGTTTTTCCTATTATGCGCTTTTATTTTTATGCAATTATGATATATACTACACAAAATAGATCACAAATCTATTTTGAAAATTACGCATAGAATATAATAATACGCATATAATAGGTAATATTTGTTAACTATCTATGCGATATTTACCGCCGATTAGATTATACAAACTTTTGTTTTGTATAATTATGAAATCTTATGAATGTTTTAATTATTCTAAAGAGGTCCATTCTTATACTGATATTTGAAACGAGTTTTTAGTAGTTCACTTTGTACCAGTTCTTTGTAAATTGTAAGTTCACATGGAAAAACAATAATGAGTTTCAAACTTTTTACTGTCGTACATATTTAGCTAAACTTAACTTGAATATGAAGTAAATTTGAAGTATTTTTTGGAATCATATCTTATGAACATTGTAATAAAATTCAACAGTGGAAAGACTATCTCTTGAATCCGATTTTAGTAGTTTTCGTAAAAAAAAATATTTTGCTGAAGAGAATAAAATAATACAAAGCCACCTCGAAAAAATAATGTCTACGAAAATGATGGAAATCATTTCTTAACTAAACCGTTTTGTAATAAAATTCTTCTTTATAATTTATTGCACATTTCTTTCGAATTACAGATACTTTTCCAATGATTGTGTGCAATTAACACAAAATACGTTGAAAAGGATTCGGGCTAGATCCATAATTCTGGTTGCTGGAATCAAGCAGTTTGATTGTTATTCATACAATTAATGTATACCTCTAATGTATATATGTAAAATAATCTCGTCTATGATTAAAATCGCTGTAATAAGAAAAAATCTTAGCTGGCTGTTTGTTTTAAATTAAACCATTATCTGTCCAAAGGTATATGTTTATATTTAATTTACACAGGGAATAAATTATTACATACTGTCTGTAGTATCCGATAAAAAGTGCAATCAGAATATGCGTACACGGTTTTAACCGAATGATTTATGTTTATCTGTTTTGTTCTGATAACCAATTTTGTTTTCAACCATTAATAGATATTCATGTCTACGTTATTAGCACTGTCTGCAGTAAATGCTCATTATTTTACTACGAGAGAAAATTTCGTACCTAATAAAAGTCATTAGAACATCCTGTGCTATTCTTCATGTAGAACTTGTGGACTGTTGTTGTTAAAGACAGTTCCCTTCCACTTTTCAATTCTGCCCTCTGTACTCGTACTCCGTAAATCGTTGCGTTCGTTACGCGACCAATTTGTTACGTGACCCTATGGCACCGAGATGTCAGCCACTCTTTAATATACTCCCTGATGTACGGTAGTGAGTTGAGATTGGCAGCATTTATGCAGCATCCGGATCAGGGGCTATCTTCGGTCAAGTACTGATGCAAAGTGGACAATTGGATTTGTTACATTTAAATGATTAGGTTGATGATCATTTTCATTATATACTTTTCTTTTAACAAGATGAGTGCTTTCTATATTATCTTCATTTGCATAATTGGTGAGAAAAAGCAATTCGAAGTTATCAAAATTACCTACTTCAGAGTAGGAGAACATAACGACTAACAAGCGTTTGAATTTAACACATTTATGTAATAACCGATAAAAAGAAACCTGTTTTGGCGGTAAACATTACCGTGCGAACTGTTAAACCTGTATTGCATACTAAAAATTGTTTCTGATACTTATAGACTTTCAATAGTTATATTAGTAGGTAGTAACATTTCGATTGTGAGCAGAACCATGTTGACCAGTGTACGCTATAAAAAAACCATAAATATTTGGTACAATAGTATCAATTTTTTATATTTATGGTAAGCTGATATTGAACTAAAAATAGTCAGAATTGAACCTGATCGTAAAAAATCGTCTTTATGCAATAAAGTAAACATAATTTCGTTTTGATGATTCATCATTTACGTTACAACACAGAGATGTTTACGATACCTTGTGATTCAAATATAATAAACATCTTAAAACTAAATCTTGATGTTTTTCATAATTAAATGAAAAATATCTACAGGTGTCATATATTTTTTTATTTTTTCGTATAAAAACAAGAGCAGAATCAGCAAAATTTATGAAATTTATAAAACAACCAGTATTTACGTGACTCATTTCGGCAATGGAACCTCAGACAGATGCAGTTCATTCGAAATTTTGAATTCGCGTAACAAGCGACGTAATGTAACGCCTTATTTTCGCATAAATCGCATACCTTTTGGCGCCAGCTCGTTTGGGTATATTCCTTGCATTCCTTATAACTCAGTGTGTACAGCTGCAAAACGACGTCATGCGGTCTCGCGAAAGCCTCAGGGATATGTATGTACATGAATGGTTATACCAACAAGAATCAAGTACACCAAAGGAAATACTTTTTTTAAATATAGAGCTTTTATAATTCGATTCTTGCAAATTAATATAAATTGAAAATATTTAAAATTATTGCAGTTGTTATTTATACCTGAGGAGAGGATGAAAGGACTCGAAATATTATGTAAATTCATATTTATATATTACAAAAAAAATGTGTATGAAGTTTCACAATTGCACAATTTATATAGATACAACCATTTTAAAATGTGATATTGAATTAAAAATCCATTCTGTTTTTGGTCGTTTCTTAAATTTAAAAAAAAATGGACGTATCTGATTTCTCCTAGCATCCAGAGATTTTATGCTGTGACAATTTTAAAGCTGCGTCAATAATAAATAATGATATTGTCCAAAATTTATTTTGGAAAAAATTGAGTCGTGAATATATGATATATGTACTAGTTGCTATTTTAAAAGATGTTTGAACTAACAAAAGTCAGTAAAATCGCAAACAAATCAATAGTTGATTAAGATAAATTAATATTTCAATATATGGAATTTATATACAGAATGCAATATTACTAAAAATAAAATTGAAATATTTAAATATTCTACAAAGTACCTATTAAATTTGAATTAAAATTATATTAAATATTTACTTAATTCAGTAAAGTATAAAAATTTCAAACATTTAGTACACAGTATTGTTATTATTTCAGGCATTTGAATAAACCTAAAATTTCTGAACTGAAGTAGAATTGAAAGATGTTTAATTAACGTCCATTTTTTCTTGAGAATTGTCTACTACATCATTACGTATCTTTATCTAGATTATAAATAAATTATTGAGCTTCCGAAAGGTATAATTTTTCGAAATGTCCTTTTCAGATCTTTAAAAAAATGTGAAACCTGATTTGCGAAGAATTATATGATTACACTTCCACATCTTTCTGTCTCTCATTATATATAATAAATATGAAAGATGCTAGTGTTGCAACTTAAAATATACATAATAAATTGCGGATTACCACAAATTCAGACTTTTATCTACTGCTCTGAGAGTAAATTTAAAATGGGATTAAGAAGCTTTAACCCAGTTCTTTTATATTACTTCAGTTTTATCTCTCTTTCAAATATGTGATTTGTGAGAATTATAGAACCGTATGTTTGTGTTACTTTCCTTATTTTCTACAGAAACATTAAGAAAACGTAAGTTTTTATAAATAATTTGTAAATAAATATTTTTAATTTTTCAATAAATGGTTTTAAAAAATAATTTATATATCTGTATCTTAATAAGATTTCCCGATTTCAAACATTCGATATCGGGGTGTTTATGTAATGTAGTTTTTATAACTTTTGGTTTACAGACCTTCTAGCGCCGAGTCCAAAAACCACAAGAAAGTTTTTTATGAGTAACCGCACAGTAAGTCGGCGTTGTAAAATTTTTATTATATTGGATGTTAATTTGACGGCAGTAAACTGCTGATAACTATTAACGTAGCTCGTCATAAATTTGTACATTTACGAAGTATTATATACATTCATTTCGATCGCTTTGTACCTAATTGCTCTGGTAATATTACATCATTAATGAATTTACGCTATAAATTAGAAGTTTTCTAATAAAGTTAATTAATAGAAACCTCGTAATTGTTTGAAGTGTTAGAATCTCTTCATTATGAATATTTTATTGTAATTATGTAAATTTTGAATAACTCAATTTAACTTTATTAAATACTGGTTATTCCTTCAGGTATCAAATTGTATATTTGTAAGATTCAATAAAGAATTTCATTTTTATTATATTAAAATAAAAATAGCAGCTTAAATTATCTAAACAAGACGTGCGAAACAACTCAAAATGTAGGAACTACTTCAAGGATAAAAATCTGTCAGTACTAAATACAGTAAAAAAATTATATTCGTAAAATATCGAAAATTTGACTCATGTTTACAGAAAAATAATTTGTATCTTATTTCTTATTTAATCACTAAATTACCTACTGTATTGCTACACTACCAAATAGGTTATATAATCTTGCGATTCTCGAAATGTTCTTTTCATCATACGGGTCTATATTGAGTGGTAATACCAGAAATAATTATATCTTTAACCATGTAATACAGGTATTTTTAAAATTCAAAGGTGATATTCCTTGTCCGGCCCTGATTTTATTACATTCAGTCGGCTTGATAAAGAACTGCACAGTTCCGTATTAAAACTTCTATTCGGGACTATTTTCATCTACTTAAATATCACAAAAATATCGTATATTTGATATATGAAATAACAAAAGCACCTTTTTATGAATATATTTTACACTCAACTTTTTAAAATCAGCTTCCAAGTTAAAGTTGAACTTTAATTTGAATATATTTTCCTAAAGTAAATCAACTTTTATTAAAAAGTTAGTGAAAAATAAGAAACATAAGCCCTGGTAAATAGAAAAATATTTTCAGGGTTCATTCAAAATTTAACATCGCTGCAGGTCTTGTTTGAGAAAGAATTGTTGCTGCTGTGTTGCTCTATGTGTCGTTATAGGGACGATATGTTTCATATCCAAATGCATATATTTTCGATGAGCCATCATATATATTATAAAATTTCTAATATCCAACAGTGCGCCTACACAATAATGTCTTTGAATATTACACTATTATTGAATACACATCTTTTTCAATCAATTTATCATTTTTGCTCGGGGCTTAATGACCAAGGCTATGACACCAAAGTTAATCGTATTACCTAACTCTGTAGCTATGGATTTGTGTAACGATATATTTTTGATACCTTTCATCCATGTATCACAATAAAATGACTCGAATTTTGCACAACATTTCAAAACATATATTAATAAAATCTGAAGTTAGTATGTAAATTGGAACTTCCAAGAAATATGCTAGAATTCACAAAATTTAGTGGCTTTAGCGTTATAAATACTATCATTCCAAAACTCTATAAAATGCACTATCTCATTTTCAAGGTTTCCATTTTATATTATTTTTTTTCATTATTAACTTATTTGCCTTAGCATGCAAAGCCTCTAAATGTCAGAGCGAGATGCTAGGATGCTAGATGGTACGTCCGTAGTACATTCTATCCAGATTGCGATTTTTCACGGGACACCCATAATCGGTGGTTTATTCACACCTGGATCGTGATTCCTGACTCGAACCCGGCACTTTAAGGCCCATTAATTTAATATACTGTGCGCAAGTTAATCCATGCCTTGTCACTGCTTATCGCACCGAGAGAGTCCTTGCGGAATGTATGTATATCTATGCTACTAGAGGAAGCTCTTCGGGCCTTGGACATGACGAGATATGGCACTGCGCTCTGTGAATTTATCCCCCTCGCTCCTTTCGGCGTATTCCTTTTTGCTAATGTTTTGGAAAATTCCTCATTTGTTTCTGCAGTGGTATGCAAATTTGTGCAGATTTATCTCTTCTATATAAATTGTGCCTAAGAATATTGTTTTCCTTATCATATATCAATTCCATGAAACATTTTCCTGGTTTATAAATGCTATTAATTGTAAGGTGTAATGCATGTAAAGGGTCACAACAAGAATTCATCTTCAAAACGTGAATGAGTATAATAATGTTATATTTGTTAGGTAGTTTCTACAAATTGTAAAAAGTGTATCTTAGAAGTATTAGAAAACTACTAAATCCAAACATAATTTTAAATTATTAATATTAAGATACAATGTTTACAGAAACCCAATTTAAGATGTGACAATTGGCATATAAGATATCTGTGGCTAATTGCTGGAAGATAATTGCTATTTAATTTGATTAATTCGAGAGTTGTCGAATATTATAGTGAAAACTCAAACAAAGTTACTCAAGGCTAAATCCTCTCAAATTAGGTAATTGGACGCATATGCAGCTTCTGCTGTATTCATTAAGTCTTAAAATTTACCAAATACAACTATTTTATTTAAGATAGCTAAACGTAGTCTCAAGTATTAGGACTCTGAATGCAAATAAATAGTTCAAGACTTTTACTGAAGACATTTGTTGAGTTCAATTCCTCATGCAAAACGTATGAAGTTAACATCTTTGCGGAGTCTATGTAGGTAACCCTCTTGATGTAAATATCAATGAATCATTAGTGTTGATTTATGAGCATTAATTCAGCGCGATTTTTGGGTAATGAATCGAATTGTTTATATACACTCTAATACGTTAGACTAACACCATACGAATTCTTATTTTCACTTTTCATCCTGCATAAATAATTTACACTGCTTTCGGAGTTCTTTTACACCTTTTCATGGTGTTAAAATTAGCACCAAAAACTATCACTTATCTTTCATCGACCTGGTTTACACCGGTAAGTTAGTAAAAGTAGATAACAGTTTTTAGTGTCTTCAGCTCACAAGTTGAAGTCTGATGTTTTGTGTTTTTGTTCAATTGGTAACTTTAAAATCCCGACAAGACGAAACCAGAGTCATTCACTGAAAGAAATAAAGCAAGGTTCCTGGCATACGTATGGATATATCAGGCATAATTATGGTTATATCGGCTTTCATATAGCTGATCTACCTATCCGTGTGCCAGGAACCTTGCGTTATTTCTTTCAGTGTTCAATAAAGATGGAAGTAGATACATCAAGCAAATTGAAACAACCTGGAAGTCGAAGAATACTACCTATTTTGGAAACCAAAGAACAGGTCATTACAGCTTGACACATCAATTCCAAGCAATTTTTGATGTTTGGGGATAAACAAACGACGAAAAAAAATCATACGAAACGGGATTGTTACTGACCCGAGTAGAAATTTGTTCAGGCCCTGATCAGGGTGTAGCGCTTTTGGTCAGGCCCTGATCAGGGCCCTAATAAATTTCTGCTCGTAGATTTCTATGCTTTTTTTAACTTCCTTAATTAATTTATCAACTTCGTAAGAGATTGTTTTATACTCAAAACGGTAGAAAATATTAACAAAAGTGGTTGTACAATCAGACTACAACTCTTACATCACATCTGCCATTTCGTTTCGAAACTACCGCAAAAATGCATCCAACCACATCAAACTCTGTGGCAATGTCGTCCTTCCCGAGGTCACATGAAGGCATCACGGCGACGTCCGGGTTTCGAAAAGGCGAGACGCGAAATTAAACGGCAATCCCTCTCGCCGGCGGCGGAACATCGGACTCAAATTGAGGAAACACCGTCCGGTCACGGAGAACGGAGAACCCCACTCGCGGTCGTGGGTAGCCGCTGGGTATCGAGTTACCGTGTCGGGTAGGGACCTACAGACTTGACTCTCTCGAATTCGGTTTGCGCGCGGGAAAAATCCCTTTCCACGTGCATGTCGTCGGTTGAGGAGTGTCGGCCGTGGAGGAGAGCGAGGAACCGATTCGCGAAGGTCGTTCAATGCCGTCCGGGCCTGGTGACCCTTCTCACTGCACCTCCACGTGCATCCATAGTCTCGACGGTCCCAGCCTTCCTCTACGGAACTTTTTCTGGCGTTTCTTTTCCTGTCGCAGCACGGTCAATGTGAATTATACGAAACGCAATTCGCGGGCCTCGCCCTGGTCGGCCCTTCTATAACCTACCTTTTTAATATTGTTTATATGTAAGTTACATCCGCCCGACAACTTATAGCCCTTCGGGTCCAACAGCATATCTATTTATAAGGATTCGGCGCCGCGGTATTCGTAATTATTTAAACGACTTTATTGCTTACACACCCATCCAGTGTGTGGGAATGGCGAGACTCGAACCCCATGTGCGATCTATAAATTGCTCTTAATATATTGGATTATCCTCCATTACTGGAGTTCGCAATTATTGACTGTTAAAAAATCATTGAATTTCAATAGGAACGATTCGTTGTGTACCTTTTCCAAACATATTCTAAAGTGTCGCATAATTTTTTCAGTCTTCTTGTTTCGAGAAAAGATACGGAGGTTTTAACCTGCACTTTTAACTCAGCTGGCTTTATTGAGTGTATTCAGAAGGTTGATTAAAAGAGGAAAATTACTCAACTTTTTTGACGTCGAGGATATGGGAAAATCTCACAAAATGTTGTCTAATACATTTACGTATTAGAGTTCAAAATCCAACGCGATGCAACATTTTAAAGCAATGCTCCAGACATATTAATTCCAATTTGCTTTTTTCTATTTGCTCGGGCTGTAAGAATTTTTTCGAAGAGTATGTTACTACATCATGTAGTACAATCAATAAACAAGAAGTCAATGAAGACATCTTGTAACTCATATTTTTCTTCTATGCAAGTACACAACATTGGACTTTTATGTTTGATAATCCGTTTAAAATCAGGAGTTGGATTCAATCTAAGACACCGTACCATTTTTAAGCAGAGTCATTTTTTACTTGTATCATATATCGCACAGAATTAATTATTATTTGAAGAAAACATAACGTATCATTAAGGAATTAAGAATCCTAGTTATTTTTGTACATTTTCGTACACTACGAGTTTTCATTTTTAAATGTCTGTCAGCATTTTTCAGATTCACTTTGTGTTGTTGTTTCTCCACATTATTTCGTTTGCCATGATTCTTTGAAAACTTTCTTGTAGGATGGTGGAATAATCAAATGGCCATTACGATTCAATCATAATTTCTAATTTTTTATTGGCAAAAGAATTTTTTGCTTCAAAAATTTGTATTTACGCTCAACTTTTTATTGTGACGAAACAAACGCACAGTACGCAGATAACCAATGGTGACCAAATTTATCTTTGAAACATTTTTTGATAAACCAGTACTTTATTAAATTTGATTTTCAATATTTACTTTTTGACGTTCACTATTTGATAAAGTCCGCTACCTGCATGTTTCGCATGCAAAGTTGCTACATGGAGGTTCATACAGACTATTCAATACGCCCAATGACCACAATACATAATGGAGGATTAAAACCTGTTTGTCGGTTTTCGATCAAATCAATTGCAGACCTCTTTTTGCGTTTGTATTTTGGAATAAGTTGTATTTTATTTCCTTTCCAATCAAAGCACATACTTCTACCTCGTCTAGTCTGATTTCTTTTGTGCTCTAAAATACCACTAAAATTGTCCGATAAACAGTTTTGGTAAGTATCAGCCTCAACAGACTAAACAGGCCGTTTACATCAGAATCTGAAAAAGAACGTCATGCCGATTTGACACTCGTAACTTTTTTTACTGTAAGCACAAACTTCTAATATATAGCATGTGATTCTGCTCTTTAAATTATAAATTCTTGACAATTCAAACCTGCACAATCAACACACCAAATTTAGCAACGCTAAAATAAAAAGAAAAAAGAGTTACACTCTTAATTGTGCAAATTGTTCAATGTTATTTGCGTATGATTTGCATATTTGTTTTGAAAATTCTATCGGTATCCTTTGTTTTGTGAGCACCTTTCATCATAGGTCACGTATTTTGTCACATATCATAGAATGTCCCGTCTTAAACCTTCTAGTCAATGATAGTTGAACTTTGTCTAGAACCACTAATAGCATCAAAATGCTCAATTGCCGAACGAAAAATCGGTCAGAATAAATAAAAATTTAACACATTGTGTCACAAAAGAATAAACGATTGGTAAATACTTCTTTTCGTTTATTATAATTATTGACGAGGAGTGAAATATTGTATTATTGGCTTATAGTAAAATTCAAGAATTATTTTCTCCACTTTAAGATCTCTGCACTTTACACATATAATTGCTATATAATATGAATTATTCTTAAGATAAAGTATGATGGTTTGATGCGGAAGCTATAGCACCAAGGTTTTTAACCTCGACATTGAGCAGAGAGCTCTCATATACAATTAATTAAGAAACGCGCAGTATGCAGATAACCAATGGTGAAATGATCCACAACAGTTTCAAGATTTATGAACTTCTCTTTAGTTATGTCGTTTTGTTTAATGTATTCGAAAAGTATGAACCAAGTAACAATATGTAAATAAATCAGACCTTGTGGTAATTACGTATTTCACAATGCTAGTGTAGACTTTTAACAATTAGATTGTCATTTAAATTAACTGTAGTAAGAATGATATTCATACATGATGTGTGTAAAGTAACAATTGAAAGCCAATATGTTATCATATTCTACCGCATTCCTATGAATTTAAGTTTTTCATAGAGCGAAACGCCCTCTAACACTATTGCTTTCCAACAACGTAGTAACTATTAAAAAATAACTGCCGTTAAAGGTTTCCAACAATGCACTTTGAACAAATGATAAATTCTTTATTTCTATATTCCAAAGCTTTTGTAAACTCACTATTATTTTTTTAGAAAAATCTTTAGTCTACATATATGTATATGGTGGTCGATATAGAGTTCATTACTGAATTAACATTGTCAATAAAAAAATGCATGTAGAAGTATTATAAGTGACACGTATGAATAGCAGTCTCTTATTTTAATATTCTATAAAGTATATTTTTTATTACTTATCATTATGTAGATTAAAAACAATTATTCAATGATTTTAACTATTTAGACTAAGACTTCAAGAACGTGCATATAATTCTTAAATTGTATAAGTACACTAAAATAGTTGCAGGTATATTCATTGAATTAGTGTTAGAATTGTTTGTGTAATTCCCTTTAGTCTAATTTAATATTTTTCCAAACTCATCAGTATATCAGTAAATATTGCAGTTTTATTTTCTTCAAACTATTATTTAAATAATTTTGTTAAAATCTTACATTTTTAGAATACAACTTGTTAGGAGCAGAGTTGTACTAACTATCGATGCCCATTGCTTTAAAGTTTAAGGTCAGAAGACATTAATGAAATAAGTGTATTAATTTCTTAACCTAGTTATGATTATATCACTATGAAAACCGAAATTCATTTATAGACACTATCCTCCTACGATCCTTTTCACGATAATTTTAGATCGATTAAAATTCGTGAAACTCATTAACCTTGTTGTAACGTAACGACGTATGATATGTTTGGAAACTACACAATTCAAAATACCTTACGTGGTAACAGTTATTTAAGCACTGCTCCATTTTCAAATTAGGTCATTAATAAGATCAAAATTTGATGCCGACATTCCAAACGTTACGTTACTTAGCAGTTTGCGTAATAACACATCTACGATACACGATTGTCAAGAGACATAGTGTAAAATTATGTGGGTGCTTTAATTTGCATTATTTAAAATTGTTATATTACCTCATTAATCATTATAAATCATTATAAATTTTGTGCGCAAAATTATCATACTACGTGCGCTTTATGCTACGATGAATAACATACACTTTAAAATTTACATATATCTCAGCGTCCGTAATAACTTAATTCGACCTCGTGAATAATAGGTCCACGCGAGTAAAATTTATTACAAAAATGGTCGCCTTCTTTGTAATTAGTGTAATCTCGATGCGCAAATGTGTTTGAAAGAAAGCGCTTTAAATGTATCGCCTTTCAGGACTTCATTATTCATGATTTGTGTTGCAAGCGATCTTGAACTGGTTGTTTTGGATAACTAAAGAGAAGTTATTAATTCTTTGCACATATTTCTTGCCAACGTTTCTTTTTGATACGTTAAACATTGCGCTTGTTATACTCGTTTACAAATTCCCCTTCATTTTATTGTATAAATTATTAAAGCTTTTATGCGTAGACATTCTGTTTTATGCACCTTATTGAATATATTTAATTTTCAGCATTACTTTAAAATGGAGGGAAAATGTATGATCGTTATTTACTATGTAAATAATCTACATACGAGGGCAACAAATTCCATATACATTTATCGAATTGATGCAGATTACAATTTGTGGCTCATAAACAAATTCTGATAAAATGGTTGGTCGACAATGTCCTTATTAACACTATATTTCAATATTCAAACAGAAGCAAACGAATACCATTTTTACTGTAGCGATTCCGGTAATTCAACCATTTCTCGTACGAATGGAACTAAATGTTCTTGGAATTTTTTCATTCTTGTTAAGGTAGTGAATTGTAATTCAGTTCTTGTCCTTAGCTGCAGATCGATTGTATTAAAAGAACGTCGAACTGCATCGGCAACACTTATGTACCTTGATACGCTGTACCTTATAGCGTGTGCTTTGCTTTCGAATGTCTGCATTGGCGAAATCAGAAACTCACCAAGGTCGAGTAACATTACCTTTTTTACTTTCTCAGGTTGAGTTACATATTTTCGTCATTAATAGCCATTTATTCGACCAATCGCCGTTTATGTTCATAGTGTTACCTAAATTCTGCAGGGTAAAATCAAACAAATGGCACTCATTAAGAAACGAATGGCTCATCAAACCGAAACATGGCTGTTTACCACGTTTCATTTGAATTGCAGTCAGATTTGATGTTACTACTACAGAACTGTTACTAATTACATATCATTGAGTAGAGAAAATTATATCATAATTTATCAAGTAAAGTAGGATTTAAAGTAATTACACATTATGAAAAGTCATAAAAAGTTGGCAATAATAACCAATATTACATCTTGACTTTAAATGCGTTCAATTTGCGTTCGTTTAAGGGAGTTCTTTTCCTACGCTGCTAGTAAAAAGCAGGAATCCATTCGAATTTTGATTTGATTAATTTTGGTACTAAGTCTGGCAGAAGCGCAACAAGGAATTGAATTACTTTTATAATTAGTAAATTTTTCTTTATATCATGAAAGACACTCAATTTATACAAGTTTATATTAGTATTTAAAATTACTATTTTAAATTGTATTATAATAAAGACCAGTGCATCCTTCTATCTTCTTTTGCACAACATGCTTTACAACAAATTCTAAGAAAACGTTGTGCTAAAATTGCTATCATAAAATCAGAAATTCTAAAGATATTTAAGTTTTAAAAGATTGCTCATTATTGTCATTTTTCTTGTTTTTTTTAAATGTATAAAAATAAAAGTTTGTTTAATGCCTACTAAACATTAATGTTTTCTAAAGTTATTAAGCATTAAAAGTTTCATGCAGTTTTGATAGAAACTTGAATAGAAACACACCACCACCGAATGAATACCTACCACTTGAACACTAAAATTAATCGGATGATATTCTCAATACAATGTTCCCTGTACATAAATGAAATCATCACGTTAACGAAAAAAAATTGACCAAAAATATTTACTCCAACTAAGATGATATTTTCTTCAAGCAAATCAGATTTACTGGAAATAAAAAATACTTGTTGAGCATAAAAAATTACTATTTTAATTCAAGTAAATCTTTTATTAATATTAACATTCATTTTACAGTGAATAAGTATGAATATGATTGACACTTTATTTTATATTGCACCACTACCCTGCTGGAACATCCTCATCTCTTGCAATAATACCAAAAATGGTATTTTACCACAACTCGATAACTGTCCTGAGCCAGTAATGCAGTTGGCATTGCGCCAACGCTGGTGGTCTGTACTAACATGAATCACAGTCTACACGCCGGTAGTAAAGTATGGCGTATAGTACCGATTTCTTCAACCGGGCTAAAAGGTGCATGGTATATTCCCTTTTTTGTTCCCTTAAAACGATTCTGATAAATTCTAGTCATCTCTAATTAAAAAGTAATGTCGAGTTTAATAAATTATATGTACTTGTGTAATTGCAAAAATTTTTGAAACAAATTGTAAAAGATTGAAATGGTTATTACCATTTAGTTTTTAACAGATACATAATAATATGATCTTATTTCTTTATGAAGAAGACAGCATGTGTAATTAATATTTTAAACGTAATTTTACTGGAAAATAAAATTTTTACTGGAAATAATAATAAAAATTTAATAAAATGGCATTACGAACTAATTACATTATAAACAATTAAAAAATTATCGGATCCGAAAGCAAGTCTATACTTTTTGTTGAATATTTACGTCCAGAATTAATGAAGTTAAGGTCAATGATTAAAGTACAGCATTAATGGCAAAACTCGCGCAAAGTTTTGTTTCACATCATAAAGATAGAGTTACATCCAACTATAAATGCACTTCACGATTCTATAATATGAAGATGATTAAGTGCATTATTGGATCAGCATCGCACGCAACCTTGAGGATAAGTAACTTTCATGAAAAGTTATCTCTGAACGGTGAATGTACGGCGGCGTTAAGATGCGGGCGAGTTCGTAGACGATGAGCATCCGATAAGCTACACAGGCCAACATATTTCACCTCTGGAGAATTTCAAGTCGCGCGCGAAAATAAGTAACTTAGCCTACGTTGTAAAGAGTAGTTAATTGTTCTGGAGAATTCCGATTTTTGAAAAATAGCAACGCGAGACCCTTAAGGCGATTACGGCCCGTGCGGTTTATGTAAGGGTCCAAACACTTTACGTTTACGGCGTTCATAAGTTGCGCAAAGTGGTGCTCACGACTTGTCATTCGCCAAGTCCCATGAGTGTCCCTAACGGCGTCAATATCGATGCTAGAAATCTGTGATGGACCAAATTATCTCGATCGCCACTTAGATGTAGATCGTTATAGGCCAGGAATTTCGGATTCGGTGCACGTAGGGAATATGTAATGTCTTCATCACGCAAACGACGGACGTAGCCATTTAAATAAAAATAATGAACTAACGAAACAGGTTACATTTTGTGCTTATATCTTTTGAGAATCGATAACACGATCGCAAGAATGAGTCTACATGTTCAGGAGGAATTTACATTCGTTTTATGAAATCCTACATTTTCACTTGTCATTCATTCTTCTGATAACATTTGTTGGTGGCGGTCGTGGAGTTGTTTTGCAAGATATCTCGTGGCGAAATAAAAATGAATGACATGTATGTAGAAGACAATAATAGTTGGTATATACACAGTAATAGTAATTATAAAATTCCAATACAAATTTTGGGTAATATTTCAAAAAATACCACACTGAAGTAAAAATTGTCCAACACTCATGAGGTACTGCTCTCGCAAACTTATTTATTCAAGTGAATAAATCTGCTACATGTAAATTGTGTAGCAACCGAATAACAGTGAACAATTGTGGTATTAGTTTCTTCGTTTAGCACTAAGCGAAGAACCTATCTACACATTAAAACGCGAGTTTTATAACAAGTGCTCATCATAAGTGGTGATGAAAGTGAACACGTTGAAAATGAAAATGGTATTGATTTCGAATTTTGAAAATCTTACGCCAGATTCGTATTTAGCAATTCCAAAAACCTACAAGTAATTAGTTTTGTGAGAGTTTACAGCAATTTCAATTTTCCATCCGCCAAACTGGATCCTCCATTTTGAATTTTGAGAATTATACACCAGAATCATATTCAGCACCCCCAAAAACCATCAAGTAGCGATTTTGATGAAAATTCGCTAATGTTTTCAATTTTGGATCCGGCATATTGATTCGACATGTTTACTGAATTCCGCAATATGAATTTGTATTGAATTATATCTAATTTCTCTAAGAAAAGTGTGAAATTTTCAATGATATATTGCAGATCAAAGTTTGAATTAAATTTGTTATTTAATGCAACAAATGAAATTCTAACGCAAAATATACATTTTTAGTGACAATATTAGGGGAGAGGTAATTCGGTTATATTAAGCAATTTTTACTCGTCATACGAGGATAAATCATCAGATTTCCTTTTGCCATGGTCTGTTTGAAAGGTTATTCAATTTGGCAACTGTGTACACTATGCTGTTTAACTGTAGATACTATCATTCGAAAGAAAACAAACACCTAAAAACGTTGAAAGTGTCTACTAAAATAACTAAATAGGCCATGTCATGGGCTACTTCGCACATATACTTGCATCTAGTTCATGCAGCAGAATAAATTATAGTAGGAACGCTTTGAACAACTGATATTTAACATTTACAAAGAAGGCCATTTTGCTGCGATTTATGCGAACTCTTTTTTCATTTTTTCTTTTTCAATTTTGAATCATTGTTCATACTAAGAAAAAACATGCAAAAGTGATATTAAAAATAACAAAAATAAATAATAATATTAATTAATAAATGTGAAAAGAAAACAATGAATTGAAATAAAAAAGTTTTCAAATACAACTATATTCTTAAAATGCTTCTTACAGTCAACAACTGCTGACACGAAATTTAACATGCGACTCTAAGTTTTGAGATTCACAACACAATTCACAACTATAGCATGGTTTTCTGCAAATGAACTTACGAATGAAAAGGAAAATACCACAGAGCTGAATCGACCTAAATAAGTCCCATCCGATTTACGGTATAAACAAAATGAAAAATATCATATATTTGGAAATTAGTTATACAACGTATAAGTGTTTGAAATTTGTATACAGTATGCTTCCCGCATTATCAACATGCTTCATCAACACAAAGATAAATCAAATAGCCGAATTGCCCACAAGGCCGCTTTATTTAATTCTCCCTATTAACAATGACATCCATAAATTGCAAAGTTAAATACACCACGAAAGATTGTCCACAAAAACTACTGTTTAATTAGTTCTAATAAAAGTTTCTTTCTTTCACTGTAAGTATCAAATATTATATAGTAGTCACGGATTTGTAATCATCTTAAAGTACTGCATATGTAGCTACTGTGTATATGAAAGCTAAATATCAAAATATTTTGATGCTGACAAATTTACTTTCTCTCTTCCTATATCTAGGACCATGTAGTAGGTAGCAAACATACTCATACAATTTGTTCTGGACTGAAAGAGAACTATCCGTAGTTAAGAGATGTGCACTACAGTATGATCCATGCTCATTACATTGCTGTTGCAATGTCTACTGTACATCATCTAATCAAACTTTTATGGTCGAGTAATTTCTTAGTTTACAATGTATCTACATTCAGAAGATTATCTGCGGGCTATATTTAGCTATTCAACTTTTAACTTCTCAGTTGGTTTGATCACTCCCTTCATGCCTACTTTATATCCTTGTAACGACTGCATACTCTTCTTCACAAAAATGCACTTTATCGTCTCAAAATTACATTGGGTCTTTGTACAAAACTTACGGGAAGTTCTTTCACCTCTCGTCACGGAAATGACATAAAGAATCGCGAGCCTACTTGCAATTCTCGTATAAACTCGCTTGGTCTTTAATGTGGAGGTGGATTTTTAGGATTATATTATGGGTCTTTTATTACAATCGTTGAGGGAATCGTCGGGAACCGTGACATTGAGGAATAACAAGAATCATGTGCGTTAAAGTGTCAGTTTTATCTGAATTGTTTCCGAATAGAGCAAGCGGCGTAATTAAGTTCGAAGAATCCGGTAACGACGGAATTCGAGAAGCACGAGTTACCCATAAAGTAACTTGAGGTAAGTAAATGCGAGATACCATGCTTACATTATCTTAATATACACCCGCATTATTTTTATTGCAATTACGTTTGCATAATATTTAAAATGGTTCAAGATGTGGAAATGCATTCCATGCATTTTTTTCTGAGGATGTAACGCGTGCTTTTAACGAAACTTATTTGCTATTTTCACTGGTTACAGCCGTTGGAAAAAGATAGGGTTTCATTGTCGATAGACGATAAATTACATTATTTTAAAGGTTGGTTTATAGTTTTGTTATTACCAGACAGAATTTACTCGGAATCGGGTTTCGACCGCATGACTTGTTGGCTTAAATAAACGACCACTAGTTAAAACTCCTGAATCAAGGACACTTTCAATTGTAGTATATTAATAGAAAAAGTAGTAAACTTTTAATGTTCCTGATTATGTATCTAGTTCATTTTTCTGAGGCATTGCGAACTGGGTAAGTATGTTATGAATGGTTAGAAAGTGAAAAGTGATGGTAATTACATTTGTGGTTCGAAACTTTCATTTGCACGATTTTACTATAAATTTATATGGAAACCGTGGATTTGGTGTTTATGATTTTCTCCGTGGAATGATGTTTTTTTTATATTTCTTTATATTTATTGAAAGAATTATTTTTTTTAACTTTATCATAATTGTTTCATAATACTGTATTGCCTACTTTATATTAATGCAGTATCTTTATTAAGATCTACTACTAGTAAATAAAAATAAATTAATGACGGAAAATAAAAGATATCGAAACAATTTGAAAATTGATACAAGCAACAAAATCATTATACAATTTTACAAGGCATAGATTTAAAGGTTGTTTCTGATCATATTTAAATCACGTGCTGAAAAAGAACAATGACGACTATGGATAAACTACCTTCTTACGTAAACCCATTAGAGCATATGCGAACAAATTCACTTTCTAAGAATTGCAATATTGAAATCAAACCAAATTAATGTTATGTTTAGAAATTATGATTCCTAAGAGTTTCATTAATTGTAAAATTGCGTAGTCAATATGATGGTACAAATTGATAGAATTTTTTTTCTGTTACACCAGGCGAACAAATCCATCTTCAAATCAGTTGTTTGACAATAAAAATGCTTATATCCATATGTTTTCGAGGTCGACAGAATATTAATCCGTGAATAGAGTTTAAACGGGCGAAACCAAACTTGGCTTAAATTCACCGAACGAAACACTCGCGAGGATCTAATTAAAGAAAATTACAATCTTAATAAATAGATATTTTTGACATCGATTACGAATTTACTGTTATAAAAATGAAAAATGCAGAATTATGGATTCATAATGGGGATACAAAATCTATAATATTTCCCAAATTTAGTGATGCTGTAGCTTATTATACAGTTTTGTTATATTTTTATGTTTTTCGAAAATGCTAATCATTGTATGGAAAATATTTTCAAGCTATAAGAACTTTTGTTCTCTTTTGGTTTCAGCTGCTCAATTGGCCGGAGACATGTTAGGAGTGAATTAACTTTTTACGTTTTCAAATGCAGCACTGTGAAGAAATTAAATCACTCAAATTTCAAGCGTTCACACTGGTGAAGGCTGCAAAGAATTGAGCTCGTATGCAATATGTGTTACTTATCTTATAGATTATTGTCTCATATATAATTCAAGATGATTCGTCGCTTGACATTAGTAATTACCCTGGTGGAAAATATTAACAGATTGACTGGCTACTACTCAGAATGTCGATAGTTTTGCTGCCTAATATTTGCTTCCTAATTCTAGCAAACAACTGGGCTTTTACCTAAGTAAGTAACCGTCTTGATGTTCGTAACGTCACGTTAGATATCTCTATACATATCTCTATACATATTTTTGCTACATTTTAGTGCAAAAAACGGTGCAAATCACGAATTAGCTATTACATAGGGGAATCATAGTTTCAGAAACATCGATTGCAATTGTAGAAACTTGTTTGGTGCGGAGGTTTTTGTAGCAAACTATGCATGTTAATTTGTATATAGAATGTTTTTGTCTGGACAAATTTATTTGTCCAGGATAAGAAAATACAGGATAAGGACAAAACAAACTCCCACATTCAATCCAAGCTATTTGTTAAATAAATTTGGGCATTTTGCAATCACGTCAATATTTGTAGGTTAACGTGGAGATTGCTATTTTCATTCTATAGCAAACACCCGGTATACTCTTTCAATTAAATATAATTATAACCACGCGATTCTACGATATAAATACATAGAATGGTCATGTATTAATTTTTAACTTTATTTGAAATATGTCTACATGCACAGATATTCTCCTCATTTCTAAATGGGAGATGATAAATCTAATCTATGTAGATCCGAAAAATCTGCAAATACGATTAACGAGTTATTGGCCATTTTCTATCCTGTGCTATATACCTTAATTTAAATACAGGTTGTGACGACTAGAAAATAGCCAAATATCTGGCAATATATTGGAAAGTTTTTGGACATCAATAATGGCTAGTTCATGGGTACATCAACGTTATATTACCACAAGAAAACCGGACAGAATTCAGCGAAAATGTTGGCCATAATCTGGCCATTGGACGGTAATAATGACCATAAACCGGGTAAAAAGTGGTCAATTTTTCCACCAGGGTAGTTAATTTTGTACCATTTTTATCTCACACAAAGGAATATTTATTTTATTTATACAGTAATTTTATGATTTCACGTCCTACTAAATTATTTTGAAAATGACAACGATCTTTGATCATTTAAGTGAATTTATAAACTATATACAGTTGAGAATGAAATTCAACATACCTGAGTACAGAGTGTTGGGAATTACAATTTTGACGGTATACGACGTTTTTATCGTTACTACGTGATTAATGAACTCCGATGGACAGGCATAATAGAAACTGTTATAGAATCGTAAGCAGCAACACGCGAGCCGCTGGCTAACACGTAGGTGTATTGAGGTTGGTACTGAAGTCCGCTACCGAGACGTAAGTTACGACAAGTTTTATTCATTGTCATGACACAAATATTGCGAATTTTACGAGTTCGGATACCTAGACGATAGTGCAAGAATCCACGTCGACAAAAATAATTACGTTGTTCGAAAATAATACCTCATAGAGTAAAGAAAATGGAGAGTAGATTAAAAACTAATTGTTCGAACACTGCGGCTTTTATCGCGCAATTTTTCGATGATGACATCAAACCGCTTTTACTTGACATATTCTCATGCCGCAAATAGTTTTATGACTTCGTATTGCACGCAAAAATTGGATTGTATTTCGATTGTGGTCAACATATTTGAACCCAAATATTTCGTTTTAATAGATACATTGTGCTTTCTCATTCTTAATAATGATCAACAAGTTGATTTTATTCTAGTCTCTATTGTTGTAAGAAATATGCCAATTAATGAATTGAACACAGCGTTTGCAATTGCTGATAATAAAAACCATTGATAATAAAAGTTGTGTACACAATATGAATGGGTCAGGATGTAAAATAACTTGTTATTTTATTAAAATTATTATTTTTTAATTATTATGCCAAAATCAGTTAAATAAATAATGAAACACAATTTAACACGCAGACAAATTTTATTGCAAATTTTATTATTGTCAATAAAATATTGACAATCTTTACGGTCAAAATGACTACAAGTTCTTGTAATGTTGGGTTCGCTTAACTTGTATAATGAAATATGACAGAAATGACGTAAGATAATTTCATTTACGTTTGTATAAAATTATATTTTGGAAAGTAATGCGAGATTAATTAAAAAACTGATTGAAATTTAGTCAGACTTGTGCGTTATTGCTCCTAATCATCACTGAATAAGAGTATTACAAGACTCTAGGTAGGTTCGGAGGATGAGGTTAGTTAATAAATAAGCATTTAATGAATGCGCGAAATAAAGTAACATTTATTTCATGACCTTTACATGAATGCTTCAGCTTATAAATAATTTTTTAAATATATCTTAGTTGTCTTCTAAGATTGATAAATAGACGTGATTCTTGCGTTGTCGTTGTATAATTTCTTATTGTTTTTATGGTTTTTCAAATGACTTCGCGTTATTGGGAAAAGTTTCTGACACTGGTAAGAAAGGGTAAGGGACTGCAAATAATATTAGAAACATTTCGCTGCTTTTTAATATATATCAAAATTATTGTCCTTCAATTTGTATATTTGTGCTGCATGAATAACAATACTAATCAATTTGCTTATAACATTTATGCAAATTTATAATTCAGAATTTTTTGATACGTTATTGTATTCTATTGGTTATACATAGTAAGCAACCGTACTAGTTTAGAAATGCTTAATGCTGAACGGCGATTATCTCATACATGGATTAGAAAACAATCGACTTCATAATGACCGGTTATTACAATTTTCTTTTATTAAAGTCGACATGTACTAAAAATTATGTAGGAACAGATTTTGATATTTCCCAGAAATCTTGTCGTGTTCTCTAGTTGATCTGCATATGATCGTTAAGTGCGCAAATTAATTTCAGAAAAAATAAGAATGCCCGACGGATATGTGAATGCCCCCTCCCCATATCTCTGATTGGAATTTTAAAACCAATAAATTCATTTAACAAGTGATTACAACCTTACCCACACCAACTGCGATTTAACGTTAAAAAAATCACTGCTAAATCGAGGTTTACAGTATGCATGGATTGAGTAATATTCTAAGTAGAGACAGTATAAATTAAGCGGCATCCGTGTTAGGCATTGTCCGTTACTACTTGATTTTCAGGAGGAGGATTTTTACTCTCTCGCGTTCCAAATGTCTTATTTTTCATTTTTGTAGGATTCACGTAGCGATAATGAGGTGTCGAAAATACTTAATAATGAAAGACGATTTGCCAATAACTAAGTTCTAAATCCGGATGAGGGTTCGTTATTTCGTTATTCGGCAGGCAAACAAAACTATAGTATGCCATACATGGAATGCCTAAAAATTCGTGTTGTATCACAAGAAATAACCTATGGTAGGTATCGAGGCTTGTTAATTAGATTCCTTTAACTACTTTTGGGGCACCTTTGGGGACTTTTTTATTTCTATTCCTAATATTCGAAAGAAAACATAAATTGTGGATGTGTTTTCTTACAAATTATCCTTCTGTTCGTTAAACAGCTTTAATGATATATTTTGATGTAATTTAAAAAAATATAATAAAAGCAAATGAAAATGTGATGCTAGAATAGAAAATGAAAAGACTTAGAGGTCTTGCGTTGAACCGCTCATATTCATAAGCATCTTCCTTTCCTGTTCATTATCATATTGTACCTAAGTGTTATAATGAAATATTACTTTTAAAAAATGAAACTTTCCCTGTCAATATATTAAAAATAATAAATGTAAGTTGCATGATAGAAAATTGTTTTATAATATATACTTTAATGTTATTATTCCATTTTCAGGAATTATAATAAAAAATTTATCATCGGTTATTTTATATGATTTTATCAAACCTGGAATGTTGAAAGTAACTTGATGCAGACATTAGATTTAACACTAGTACACGAATGAAATATACTTCACTTGTCGTTTCGTAGTTAAGATTTTTCATATGTTTAACTTCACAATTATTGATTTTAAAAACACATGTTAATGGATATGTTTTCGTAATGCTCCATCTTCCTTATCAGACAAATTGGCACTTCATTTGTTGCAGTTGGCCTTATGGTTTTTAATTTAGAATCTCGAACTGCGGTTACAAACGAAGTTGAAGGCCGAAGCTCAGTATTTAAACTTCTCTTACTCATGCTATTCTAACATAAAACACATAATATCACTGTCATAATTCTACATTTCTATAAAACATGAAATACACCTTAATTGTAATTTTTTAATGAATTCATAAAATAGTTCTGCATTTAACAGTTATTCAAGAATATATAAATTTGAATAGAAATACAGAGCTTTTTATCAATATAAAAAATATGAGGGATCATATGTATTAGTTAATCAAATATTAGTTGAAAGAATTTAATATATTTGCATAGTGCTTTCTTATTGTCGGTAAATATATTCCAATAAAGCAGAGGATCATTTTCTTGAACAAAATATTTTTGCTTGATAATCATGATAGTTAATGAAATCGATTATATATCGATTATATATTGATGTGAATTTAAAAAAAAGTTTCTAAAGATTTATGAGCACTCATAAAATCGTCAATCTTTGAGATGTTAGGAACATGAGATGCATTGAGATATATACAATATACGTATATGAATGTAAATAATTAAATAAACATAAACATAACATTAACATATTTTGATAATAAAAAGATGTAACGTGGGTCGATTTATGCCCCACCAATGAAAAATGAACATATTTTTATAGATTCGGACGAGAGCACAAATAATATTCAATAGTTAATTGCAAATAAATTATTAATTCTTGCTACAAAACAAAAAGGCAGATATTAGAAAGGCAAGTAACTAAAAGTAAAATGAAACATAACTTTTCGAAAAGAAACAGAGTAAGTACATAATTTCGTATGTGGGAGCCGCAATTCTCGTGCCAACCCTTACCCCCGTCTATCCCGAGTGAAAAAAAAATTGTCTTTGAAAGATCACAGAGCGATCTCGCACTCGTCGGTCTCGCTGATGTCACTCATATGAGACGGAGCGAGACTTCCGAGAGATTATTTCGCTGTACTATAAAAATTCGTATCGCGGGTTTAATCTCGCAAAGATCTCGCTAATGGGATGGAACGAGATTGTTGCGAGATGAACAAAAAGGTTAAAATAGTATGTTAAAATTATCGATTAAAAAACAAAATAATTAAATAAAAAAAAAATGTTATCACTGTCGGTACCTTTCGGTCTTGAAGCCGGAACTCTAACCACTCGGCTAGACATTCATTTTTGGAAGGATAACAAATGACACATATTTGAGTGAATCTATCATTGAAATTCGGCATTGATATGTGTCATTTGTTATCCTTTCAAAAATGTCATTGGCAACCAATCACAAAATCTTACGAATTTAAAAGTGAAAAAACATTCTCGGTTCACCAGCAATCGTTGTTGCCCGGTTGTTTGTTCAATATTCGAAAATCTTATTCGTCTCCTGCAAAGGTGAAACTAAATATGAAAACATTCTAGCAGCAAAACTAATATTTTTCAAATCCGCCATAAATAGCAGCTAAACTTAAAAACAAAAATAAACCTTCTGCATCTTGAGATGTTTAAAATGTAAATTCTAAAGTTTTTCGAAAATTCACCGCCTCTTAGTACGACTATATAACCGATTTATACGTGGATCTTCCAATGGCAAAGGAAAAACAAATATATCACAATATTTTCGTTGTAATTTAGCTTTATCCGTAGCATATGCTTTATATCTATACATCCCATTGCGTCTCATATAAGTGATATTTTCGACCGCGCGGATTATGAGTGGGAGATCACGGAGTTTTTGCAAACATTTTTTCTCGAGTAATAACTGAAAACTAGCTGGGTAAACTGGTCGAGTATTAATCCGAGCGGAAAATTATTCAGGCTGGAATCAGGTCCGGATCATAAAGGCTGTTAACAAAATCAGATCTTGACATGTTCCCTTATCAGGCCCTGGCATATCGTGTAACGCTTTTTCTGTTAAGGCCCTGATCAGGAAAATGTACAGGACCTGATCACTTGATCAGGACCTTACAATGCCCAATATTTCGCATGCTTTCAAATTTCATGTTGAAACCATTTACAACAGTATTACGAAACAACAAATTAATTTTTAATGATTTATTACTATCTGATAAGTAAAAAGGCTGCAAAATAAAAAAATATTATTTACACATATATACGAATCGTATACATATCCATCACATACAATGTTTAAAATATCCTCTGCCGAAACATTCCTACAAGTAGGCTAATATACAATATAGAAATACATTTCCTTGACAGGAATGAAGCAGATGCGCGATCACGCCTAGTGGCGACTGAACGAATTACATAAAATTTAGAAGTTAAAAATTCAGACGTTCTTATCAGGCTCTGAGCAGGTCCCCTGATCTGCCCCTGATTTTAAATTTATAAAGCAGTAAATGACTCCCCGAAATTGAAAATAAGGCAAGCCTTATCAATTCATGGTTTGGTCTTGATATGGAAATTCACAGGCTTCGTTATATCAGTTATACTTTATTTTAACGTAATCAGGGTTTCATCAGGGCATATTCAGGCGAACCTGATAAGGATAACTTACTGGACCCTGATCATGTCCTGATCTGCGTACATTCAGGAGTACCTGACCAGGAACGCCTTACTGGAGCCTGGTCAGTCGCTGGTACATATTTAGGCTGCCTGAATAAATTTCCGCTTGGGAGGAAAAAAATTAAAATAATTATCATAGATCATTGTATCAAAATTGAAAGGTCTCGGGTTCCAGTCGCGAAACATTCACTCTTTCAGACTCGGAACTATTTTTTTTTTAAATAAAAAATTCATCAAAAAAATACTAACAAACCTTCCGTCATTGACCATTGTGACTATTAAAAATTTCGCCAAGCAATAATTATCCAATAAGGCCTGATCCGACAGTGATAAGACAAACCTTATTAGACGGGCCTGAGTTCTACCTGATCAGGTCCTGAGCAACAATTGGTAAGGCGCACAAAATCAGGATGTAGTAGTTTTTGCCAGGTCAGACCTTGATCAGGAATTGATCAGGCATACAATAACAGATATTATAGTTACTTGCAATCTATAATGAATGAAACCCGTCATTTGTTAACAATTAAAATATAAATAATGGTATTCACATGGTTGATTTCACATGATGAGACGTACAACATGTGGTTGAAATGCCTTGTTGTAAATCAAAGGGAATCGATAATGGAAGCAATACTATAATGTTAGTCGTAAAAGTAAGAAAGAACAGCAAAGGTCTACGAAATACTACCGGTTCCGTTTCGCTCGTCTTTTTCTGTCCGTCACTCCCATGTCGCTAGCGGGAAATTTACGTGGTAGAAACATAGCAGGTCTCTCTCAGGAACAAAGCCGAGATGCATGTCCGTCTGGTAAAAGTAAGGGGAGACCTTCGCCGGCGGATTTTAAAATCATGCGCCGGGCGAGCTTGCGTTCTAGCGACTGCAGGTAATTCAATGCAGCTGCGATCTCTTTAATGAAACAACAACGCAGAGTGCGAATGTTAAAAGAAGCAACGAGAGTATGAAAAGACGGTCGATATTGAGAAATAAATAAAATAAACGGACTCCGGAGTGCAGAGAACTCGAAATCCGCCCTAAGGCAAAATACAGTGGCAAATTAACGCGTTTGATCGCGCTGTAAAGATCCGGATGTACCACTTTGCTTTTTTACTTCCCGAGTGTCTGTAAATGCAAACCTAACGTGTACCAACCTGCCCCGACAAGCACTCGCGAAACGTTACTCGTGTATCCTGCAAATTTACGGGGAAAATAAAATTTTCATTATCCCCACAAACTGAATTGTTTAATGTGTTTTTGATGCATTCTCCGTAAGTAAATACGATAAAATCAACGAATTTGTTTAAATGGTTCAAAATAAACATTAAGCCGGTGCGTATGATAGCGTGCTTTGAGTGCTCCGCGCTTTCGTGTAAGTAATGCAGTTACAGAGTCTTTATTTTGCAAAAAGTCGCGAATGGCTTGTTAAGCGTTAAAATTCTGAGTCATTTTTCTCCTAATGTTCTTCCTTCTTACGAAGAATCATGATACTATTAATCAAATATGCAAAATGTTTCATTTAAAAAAAGAAATATTACATCGAAGTTGTGCATTTGTCTTTATGAATTATTTTTTATTTTTTAATAATCCGTAATAATAATTTACACACTCGATATTTGAGATTTTATTAACCCATTAACCCATTATGAACGAAGATCTGTGAGTTTTATAATAATTTTTAAGCCTCATTATTATAATGAAGAAGTATGGGCATTTTTTAATAAATACCCGTTTTCTAGTACTTTCAAAATTCGAGCTCAAGTTTAAAATATCTCTTCTAGATAAGTTAAACATGGCGAGCGACTTATGTCCAAAAGCAAGAAAATTTAGAGAACATTTTTTTTTTTATAATTTTCTTAGAGTGAAATTGTGCCAAAACTTTTCTTCATCTATAAATCCATAGAAATCCTAAAGTTTAATAGTATATTTTTCGTTTAGCCGAATGACCTCTCCTTAGAGGTACTAAGTGCTTTATCCATTAAAAAAAAATTATTTTTTTTCAAATTTTGTTTAATCTACATTTTTTGTACTCTGTTGGTATATTGTTTATATTAATGAATCCAAATTTTATGTCAGTTTTTAAACATTCGAAATTTAAACCTTTATAAATTTATATACATATATGTATATGAAAAATATTTGGAACTACATAAATTGTCCATACGTACGTTTTTGAGATCATTGAATTTCGTGTTGCGTTTCACTATGAAATGAATGATTAGAGATAAGATCTGATTTTGGGAAGTGCTTAAAAATAAACTTAACATTTATAAATAGAACGGCAGGTGAGAAAATCCGTCACGCGAATTATGCCATTCAAATCATAACTTCTGAATTTTATTTACTTTCTAGCAAAAGAGTTAGTAGCTAACAGAAAGAATAGCTTCTTGAAAAGAAATATCTGAAAGCGAATAAAAAGTGACGATCAGTGATACCTTTGTAAGTCCCTAGATACACACGGGCTTTAATGGATCAATAATGTAATGTAATCTTGTTCTATAACTATACATCATAGGTTATATTACCAAAAAATAAATCACCTTCACAAGGCCTAAAACCACTTTCTTGTAAAGTTTTAAACTAGTAATATCGCAGAACGTGATTCTTCACTGCTAATAAAAATTCATTTTTATGAAAAATATTGTTAATTATACATCATGTAACTAGGGAGTAAAATGGGTGTTTTCTGATCAGCGCGAGTTTGACCCAACATGGCAAGTCGCACGAGTCTGCAAACACCTATTCTCCCTTGTTGTACATACTTATATGAGAGCGTGAGAGTGTGAGAAAAACGTTTTGTTACATAGTTATGGCAATTTATATTATTTTAATATTTATAAACTCTAAATATTGATTCAGACAAAAATTCGATATTTTCGTTTTATACTACATTAGAATAATGATTTTCAATGTAATATTGATTTAGTCATTGATGTAAAAGAAAAACTATTACAAAAAATAGAAGACCTATATAATTGTCTGTATATCTACATAATTTACAGTAGCCAATTCAACACTGTTCAAAATATGAAAACATTTTAATAAAAACTACTAAAATAAAACTATTAACGTAATGCCAATTTACTACAAGTTTACCAATACTATCACAAATAATATCTAATATTACTACGATGGTATCTAAAACTACACGTAGTGGTATTTAATACTATTTGAAGTAGGTGGCTTGTATTTAACCACTATAAGTAGTATTTTATATCACTGTGTTTTCTCAGTCAATGATTACTTAATAAATTGACTATAAAATTTGAAATTATGTGTATTACAGGATCAATTACTGGCAATCATGTTATGTTTTCCTCTCAGTTGCGTTTGATTCAATACACGCATATCGCAATAACGGTTATTTGTTGTGACGATGAGTTAATTTCTTGACGGGGCAAAGAAGTGTGTAGAGCAAAACGACCGGATCACTTGGAAAGATCACTGTACCAACGATTAACACTGATATCGTAACCCGACGGGAAGTTCCTTGTTGGGGGACAGGAAATATAGGGGCGATATACTCATCAAAAACAATCTTAATGCAAATCAATCTTCACACACGGAAGAGCTAAATTGCGCAATTTAAAAACTTCCTCTAATTCCATTTACTTCATGTCTGTATAAGATAATTCCACTGCATTGTGTACTTTTTGAGAAATAGTCCCACATTTCATTTTTCAAATATCCAACAAATACTGTAAAATTACAAAATCCCTGCAAAATAACAAATTTTTGTTCCATTATATATTGTTATTCACGTTTTATTTTAAAACTGTCATTTAAGAAACGAATAAGTTACTATTTACTTATTTATAGTATCATCCAACTCCAGTAGTCGGTCCACATGAGGCACTTATTTTACGCATTACATTTTATTGATTTAGACAAATTATTGATATTTGTCAGTCTATGTACGTATAAACAATAAAAAAATCGATAAAATGGTGAATTCAGTTAATTTATTAAAAATGGGGTTAATAGGAGAAACCAGGGTTTTTGATAGAGTTAAATGTGTAAGGCTCAAGTTGAGGGAAACAAAATTAATCCAGTTAACGTTTCGAATATGTGTCTAAGTCTTCTTCAGAAAATTAATGAATTCTTGATAAATATCCATAATTTACGTAAATAAAGAAAACCGGTCGATAACAATATGTATAATAAATACATTTTGTTTATTCATCAGTCTCGATTCATTCATAGCGCACATTCATAGTGCAATGGTGTAGGGAAACATTATTCCAAATAATACTGTAACACTAACAAATTAATAAATATAAAAATAATTTAATCACAAAGATGTTATTTACTTTGCACAATAAATAATTCAATTTAAAAATGTTGGTCATTACAATGCAGGCATCATATAAATGCTAACATTTTGTCCTGAATTGCGATAACAGACTAGATCTGTCCTGTAGATATAATATTAAAGAACGTTATATTAGAAGTATTCTTAAACGTTTACAATATATAGATTAAGAGATAAATTGTGATTGGTAACAATCTTACATCGGAGTAGACAATTGTGAGATACATGCTAGTAACATACAATTAGCAAATACATTGCAAATAAGTACTTGAATCTTGACTAAACGGAAAAAGGGATATGCTCAAAGCACTTACACTAATCAATGAATGGGGAAGTACAAGGTGCACATCGATCCCAGTCACATATTCATTACAGACACCGCATGATAGGGAGCAATTAATAACTTTAAAGTGGTCGTAATGATCATGAACATATTCCTAGATTACGCTAAGTAAACACTTCCGCATTGAATCTATTTACATTTATCTCGGGGATAAAGATGAATCGATCCAGCTGTGTATGTGAAACTTGCCGTTAACTGTTCGATTTCCCTAACATATCGTTTAATTACGTCATTTTAATTGATTCGTTTTGCAATTAATGACTTTCGTAAACCGCACTATATTACGCATATCCTAAATGCAATATAATGGGAAGTATTAATGGTTACAACTGTAAATTATTCCTACGATTGTTTTACTATGTGTATTTTACCACAGCTTAATATTTTCGGAAATTTATGATTTGCTTGACAATTAATATTTCATCAACTTCGTTTTATGATATGAACATATTGAATGCAACACACAGAATAAGTTTGCTAATAATCATAGAAAGCTTTTGTAATAATTAATTATTCCGAAATCATCTACAAAGATCTTTTATTGCTATAATATAATCTGAAATGTTTTCATAATTCTCAGTAATCGCCACTATATAAATTTTCGAGTTTCATAAATTGAAGTACATTTGAAATATATTTGTTTACAGTTAGTATAAAATGCGGTTTTACATTTGTTTGAATGTTCATAAACTGAAAAAAATCTACTCCACAAATTCAACTACCATTGAGAAGTTAAGTCGAGAGTAGTTAAAAGAAAACATTTTTATTTTTAGTATAACTTCGTTGATGTTGTTAATTTCACTATTTTTACTTAAGTTGATATTATTTACCCAGTACACAAAAAAGTATTCCAAATGATTGGAGATCGAGAAATGCGATAAAAACTCAAAAAGGCATGCACTAATATAATAAAGACGCAACCGCCAATAGCTGCACTAAAAATAATTCCACTAAAAAAAATCCCCAGAAAAATTCTTAGTCGATTTCATTATTTTTTAACTACCCAGAGTAGTTCGATACGCTTCAACAAAATATTCTAAGTTACAGTTACTACCGTAAAGAAGTTAAATTAACTAAAAATGTAGTTCTGCTAAATTCAATTAAAAATATATCGCCCCAGCATGTTGAATATTTTTTAATGTACTAAGTAGTTAGATTCTAAAAAATGTTTTTAAATGTAGTAGAATTAACTGCCAAATTTCGTTTCCATAACAATATTTTTTGTTGATTTAACTTCTTTATGGTTGTAACTGTAACCTATAAAATTCCATTGAGGACTTATTGAAGTACTTTCAGTAGTTAAAAAGTTGTCAAATCAACTAAGAATTTTGCCTATGTCAGTATGATTTCAACCTTTGCCTTGAACTCCAGCCCAACATTCATTATTCCCTGAAAAAAAAAACGTTCTCACAGTTCTATCGAAAAACATTATTATTTACTAACATACACGCGATTTTGAGATTAATCTAATAAAAATCAAGAAATACTCCTACGGTTTCAGGGAGGTTTCAGAAAATCAGAAATAATCAATAAATTTATGAAATGTTTTAAAATTTTCCTGTTCGATCAACGGATTAATATTTCGTGTAACGAAAAACAGTTGTATGCTTCTACTATTTTTCTCCAAAAATAACCATAATCAGCACTGATGTATCCAAAAATATTGTGAACAGATTTCCATGCATTTATATTATTAACCAGAAGACATATCAATAATGTACTTCATTTTTGAGATGTATTCTGAACAATCGGCAGTTTAATATTTTCGCATCGAATAAAGTATTTCCCAAAAATCTGACTTCACTGATCAGCAATCACAATAAACTTAAAAGAAATATGTTTATCGCCTTCAATTGTAATAAGTTTCAAAAATGTTATCATTACCGCATATATTTATAATAATGTTAATGGATAAACAAAAAATTTGCAGATTTCAACATACTGAACATGAGTAAAAAATTACCATCCTTAAAGTTAAATGCATGTGCATATCCAATGAAGCTTTATTCTACCACTTTAAAATATGCACGGAGAAAAATGATTAATTTAGTCCCCACTAAATTGGTAAAAGAAAAATTTTAAACAGAAAGCTCTATGTAAAAATCAGTATTTAATTGTTTCTGCGCAAACGAACTATTTTTTTAATATTACTTGTCCTATTAAACGCAAACCATAACCTCACTAGTAATTTGAACATGTTTTTAGGCATTGCTCGTATTTATAAACAACGCAAAAGTACTCCGCGATTTAATATTGGTAAGAATGTGGTTCTTTAATGTAGCATACATTAAAGATAACGAGGTAATCGAAACCAATCGATTTATGTAAATTCGAGGCTAATATCCCTTAATTCGAGAAGTGTGCAATCTACCCCAATGGTTAAGTTCTATCCCGCTGATGTGCTAAAAACCATATTGTTTGCTAATTGCGCGATAGTACGTTACTTCGATCCGAGAGGCGGGTTCATTTTCGTAATTGGCAGTTGCCGCAATCTCTTCCGAGTTCGCTCAATTTATAAAATGGCTGACATTTCTTGATAGGCCTGTTTATGCCACAAATTGTCTTCTTACGTCTTTATTGCATTCAATGTTTAAATTTTGAACCAAATCTTTTAGTATAATTTTATTCAAATTTGTATTACTTTGTTAGGTAGGGAACGAAGCACTTTAAATACATATATTATTAGTATTACTTGTAGAAAATCACGTTTTCTTTCTTTCATTATTAAAATCAAACTCTCATCGTCTTATTAAACAAGAGTTTACAAGGTAACTAATTTTTATTAGTTTCGTTAATTAAATTTATTGTACATGATCGTAAGCAGTGGTTAATAAAGTTCAGGAATCTAATTTAAGTAATATAGGTATGTTATTTGTTTTTTATAAACATGTAATAATCTATAAATAATAATTTGTAAACTTAGATCACATTGTAAAATCCCAATACTTTATTTACAAAAGATAACAGATGCATATTCCGTTTGTACTTAGACAATACTAAGACAATATATGTAGGTTCAATTAAGATAATTTCATGCTGTTATACATTTAATTGGAAAATATAATAAGTACATATTTAACTCAGTTAACCCTTTTCGTCCCAAAAGTCCGGAATTTGGACACAACTTTCAACGATGTAACTTTTGTTCCAATCAGCGTTAAAAAAAAATTGAAATAAGTCAAAATCGATAGATTTGGACCTCCCCTTTCAAATGCTGTGGTCAGAATCAGCCCAAAATTTCAGAGAAAAAAGTTATGATCATTTTTTCGAAAAAAATACTGATTTTTTCGACGTTTTTTCCCAATAATTGCGTTTTTTGACATTGAAAAGGGTAGTGCTGATCATTGCAAAACATGTTAATCGAGTCTTTTTGCTCAGACCATTCTTCTTCCGCCGGATTTTTTTTCAAAAAACAAAATGACGGCTTCAAGATGGAGTCTCCAAGTTGTAATTTTACATTTTCTCCTACAAATATTGCTTATTTGACCGCGTAAAGGTTCAAATCATGGAGAACTGGGATGAAGAAGTAATTATTATCATTTGTAAATACTTACTCCTGTCATGATTCATTCATAACCTCAAATAAGTCATGTACAATGGGTTTTTACCGATATTTTGTCTGATTTTCACTCAAGTTCTGACGTTTCCGTATCACTATGTACGTATGAAATTGAAAATGACCACATATGATTGTGACCTATGAAGAATTTGTTTATAACCTAAAAATTGAGTGCAGGTCAACCCACATCTTATAGTGCGACATAACTTTCAATATCTGCAATATTGATTTACAAAATATAAAACAAAATACAAAAATAAAAAACAAATATTTCCTCATTACCTCCACGTGTGTTTTGAATACAAGAAAATTAAAATAAAAAAAAAATGAAGAAAAGTATTTTAAAAATAAAAAAAGTCGAACTGTACTAAATTTTTAGGTTATAAACCAAGAATTAATAGGTCATAAGGATATATGGTCATTTTTAATTTCACACTTAACTAATATTACGGAAACGTCGAAAATTGTGTGAAAATTAGACAAATAATCGATATAAACCCATTGTATCCAACTAATTTGAGGTTATGACGTTATGAATAAATCATGATGATTCTAGGTATTCATAAATGATGAGAATTACTTTTTCATTGCAATTCTCCATGATATGAGCCGGTCAAATAATCTCGGTCAAATAATCGATATTTGTGCGAGAAAATTCAAACATAACTTCCAGACGCCATCTTGAAGCAGCCATTTTGTTTTTTGAAAAAATCCGACAGGAGAAGAATGGTCTGAGCAAAAAGACGCGATTAGTACGTTTTGCAACGATCAGCACTACCCTTTTCAATGTCAAAAAACGAAATTATTGGGAAAAATCGTCGAAAAAATCAGTATTTTGTTCGAAAAAACGATCATAACTTTTTTCTCTGTAATTTCCGGCTGATTCTGACCACTGCATTTGAAAGAGGAGGTCCAAATCTATCGATTTTGACTTATTTCAATTTTTTTTAACGCTGATTGGAACAAAAGTTACATCGTTGAAAGTTGTGTCCAAAATCCGGACTTTTGGGACGAAAAGGGTTAAGGTAACTATTTATATTTATTCAATAACTGACAGTTTCGCAAATGTATTTTCATGAAAACCCATTGCATCTACATGAAATAAAGTCATTGAATTGTTATGAATACGTTTTCATTTATTAACGAAAATTATAACGGTTTCATTTAGTCGGAACACAAACAATCAAAATATTGGCATGCGAGTCAACGAACATTAATATTGATAATAAAGTAGATAAACAGTTATGTGGTTGCGATTACATATTCCTAATATTCTTAATTGCATATCAGTAGTGCTTGATTTATCGCAAAATATGTGTCATTTCTTTGATTTATAGCTTACTTAAAATATTTTAAATTGCATATCAGAATATTGCAATTATTCTCGATAATGGCGCGAAAAAAATAAATCACCTCGTCGAACTGATATTTCATTGCCAGTCTCTTAATTAAGCGCCCCCATTCGGATAATTGATTAATGAAACACTTCTTGCATTTGATTTCGTGGGCGATGGAAGAAACACAAATTCTGTTGGTGACTTGTCGCAAAGTGTAATCAGGTGATATAGGGAATGTCGATTCGCACGTCGGATATTGACGGGCCACGAATGACCCCCCGCGGTAATCCGTAAATCTAACATGCGGGCTACAGAATGAGGAGGTATAAACGATTAATTTTATAGT
The DNA here is from genome assembly GCA_030407085.1 of Trichopria drosophilae. Lineage (NCBI taxonomy): Eukaryota > Metazoa > Arthropoda > Insecta > Hymenoptera > Diapriidae > Trichopria > Trichopria drosophilae. The sequence continues at coordinate 56,575,204 of CM059583.1, forward strand.
TATAGTTGGGTGTTTAATCACTTGAAATGTCTACTTAATTGGAGCGAATGATCTAATGAGAAACAAAGACAAGCCGTAAACTGAACATTTTATATTTTTGATAGTATAATTTCTCAGAAAATGTCTATTAATGCCATACCCTTAATTTATTATTTGTTTCTAATTTTGGTTTGTGAATAATAAAAAGTACTTTACGAAGGACAACAGTAGGTGATTTATTATCATTAAAGAGCCAGTGTACTGATATGACTAATTCGTACTGCGGACAACAGAGGTAAAGAACAATGTTTTCGGATAAGTAGCTTGTCGATACGTATGAAATTACACACGCAGTATACTGTTATTTTACTGTCTTTTTCGAATTACTATGTTACGGGATATAGTTGGGAACAGAATCGATTTTGGAATTTGCTGCATTTGGATAGTTTTTTTTTCACCATTCGAGTACATCTTTTTCCTATACCATTCATATCCAAACGCGCGCAGAAATAATCCTTTTAATTAAAAGAAGAAATTATACGATTCATAGATGTCATTTGGTATTATAGTGACAGCGGCGTTTATCTGCAATCTCAGACATTATCTATTTCGGAAAATTCTATTTAATTTACAGATTTGTATTCCTGATTTTCTAAATATATTTAGCGGTAGCAAACGTTTTTTCGGTACATCTTACCAACAAATACTGTTGAACCAACAGCTCGATTTTACAGAAATGTAGATATGTAAATCTAACAAATATTATTAGTCTATTGAATCATATAGATCACTCATTACTGCAAAATTTCGTAGTGCACCTTATCAAAATTTGGAACAGAATTTGTTTAGTTACTTTTAAGAGATTTTTCTGCGTATTGGATTACTACTTTTTAAAAAGCTTTAATCCGTTTAATGGTGTGGAGTATATGTTAGTAAAGGCTCTAAAAAACGTTAAGACCAACAGGCATTTTATTTGAGTATTTGATATTGTAGTATATGACTTAGTGACCTTAAAAAGACTTCATGATTTCGGAGAAAAAAATGTAACATGTTTTTTATTTCAGTTAGAATTTAATAAGTATCGTTGTAGATATCGATCGTCTTTTGGTAAAATTAAAAAATTTTAATACTAAATAAAACTTTTGCTGTAATGAGAATTTTGAGATTTCAGAGGCAACTGTATTATTTTAAAATGAATATGAATACATTGTTCATCACCTTTATATTGAGTATAATAATCATCATCACTGTTAATGTTATTATTGGTTTTAACATTTTCATAAATTATTTCGTCACAGTTTATAAGATACGCATGGGACGGATTTCTACATAATTTTCCTTTAATGCAGAACGATTTGGCATTATAATTTCATCCAGTTTTACGCGAAGAGAAATTTGTAGGTTTTATATCAAGGTGTAGCACCATGTTTTATTTCATGGACGGCTTTCATATCCTCTGAAAGTGTGGGCCGTGACTAAAAATCACGAAAGCACTAGACTTTATTTTTTGTCGACGACTTACATATGTTCCTGAAAGAAACGGACTAGATTCCAAGTAATCGAAAATTAAGATCACTTTTTGATTGGTTGTTTGCACACCGCAAAATATTAATTAATTTGCGATTCCTTAGAATCTACTAACATTCGGAAGAAATGTAGTCATTGCTGTTTATCACACTCCCCTCCACCACAAATGTATTATTTTTTAATTTTAGATACCTGGGTACAACGCCATTTTATTATATTCTTTATTTTTAATTAATGTATTATTATGTATGTTTTGTTGCATATATAAAGTAAAAGAATATTATTAGAATAAAGAAAACTGAAAAAGAGAAATGCTAGCTCGTTTGAGCGTGCTATCCGATACTAATGCACTTATACCGAGCTGAAAGTATAGACACATCCATGGTTAGCTCCGTATATCTCTGGTTTGAAATCTGCGAATTTATAGGACATTTCATAAGCTTTCAAATAAATATATTTGCATTCCGAATTATCGGGTGGTGGATCTTCTAAAGAAACACAAAAAATTACGGACTTTCGCCGTTTTGACGATTGTCAAATTAACACATTTTTTTACAATATAATTTTATACTATGTTGTCTACGGAACCGTTTTAAACATTTTTGCCGTGAGCGTAATTAGAACTAGTAAGCTACAAACAATTTAGAAAATTGATTTTTTTTTCATTCCTTCCATAGATAATTTTCGTGTTCGGCTCAAATTAGCCCATTCTGATAGTTGGATAAGAATTGAAAAAAAATCGGGGAGCACCCTTGGGGATAAACTAAACGAAGCACAGTGACTTCGACATGAATTTTTCTAGGTTGTAAAGTAACTGTGGCTATTACTGCGGCCATAATCTCAACAGAAATACATGCATCCTCTGTCATAGGGGAAACTCAGTATTAGGTGATGTGGCCTGCAATAATAATAAATGTTTAAAGCAAATTAATCTTGTTTTGACCTACATTCTGATCTTAATATTTGCAATTATAGTATTAATTTCAACTATTGGATTTCAATAAGAAATCGGGTTAAACAATGCAAAATTACCTGTCAAACAATTTTACGAATTGCAGATGTCAGCGACAACAGCCAGGCAAGCTGAAATCGCAGGAGGAATAAGCAGGATTGCATGGCCGCAAATCGATGCTGATAATTAATAATGAGTTTCATTAATGGTGACGATAATAGCGTTAATTTTAGTCAATTATGAAGGATAATGGCAGAATGATGAGACTTCTACATGCTGTCAGATTATGCTAAATGATCATCATGAACGGTGATATTACCATTGGTCGTCACTTGATAGCATATTTTTTCCTGGACTATGCTCTCAGAAAAAAGCATTTTCTTTGTATTCAATTCTCATAAGCAAAGGCTTTCTAACAAAGATATGCAAAAGAAGTTTAGAGGAAGTATTTTTTATTCACGTCGTTAAATTTTTCAGACAAGTTTGAAATACAAACAAAAGTATTTCTCATTTACAACTTCCAGTTTCTCTATTGGTTTATTTGAGTTTTAGGTTTTTAGAAAATGGTGTCTTAGAAGACGATCGTCGAGATCTGCAGCATGTAATAAATACCGATGTGTATCGCACGTCATTATAGCTGACAATAATTTGTATTCATCTTCACATTAATGAAATTTGTCATCAACTATCATTCACATCATTAACGGTCATTACATATCACCGTGTCGTATCTTCATTCAGAATCATTGGGAGATATCATAGCAAATTATTAATCATTATTCATCATTATTATGTAATGTCGACAATGATACGCATTAGATTTAAAAACATTGTTTACGTTAACTATTAATGAAAAATGTATCATCGTTCTATTTAACGTTACTATCTTTATGAGTAAAAGAACACTATCATAGTGCACTGCCTTGGACTAATAAAATGTTAATGAAATAATGATACAATAGGACACCTTAAATGGGAGTTCAACAGAGCCACTAAACCAACACAAATATGTTTCTTTTACATTCAAAATGATTTGCTTAAAGTATATTGCTAAAAAATTGGAAGTTACTGATACAACATGTAAATAAACCATTTAATTTAGTAATTTTGCACACGATAAATTTTCTAACAAAAACATTTGAATTTTTTTCTCGGTTTACACGAAATTTCTTAGTTAAATTTTATTTACAGCTTTTTCCATTAATTTCCAAATACACGTCCCTTAAATGTAAGTACATCCAGTTTTCGTTCATGTTGCAAAACTCATTTTGTACTTATTGAAGGCATTGAACGAGAGGAATACGTGATTTACTGGCGGGCAAACGACCTGTCAGTACATACGAACTTTGGAGCGTTCATCTGTCGCGCAGACTTGCGGTTTGATCAATATAATTACTCTGGGACGGTTGTTCCGCAAGATCCGAATAAATTGGTGAAATTAAAGATTATTATAATGGGAGTCCGTGCGAAAATACCGTTAATTTAAAAGAGTTTCGTCACTTGTATTCACTCATTCTTATTTTCTGCCAGTAATCGCCGTTTCGTTTATATGCATTGTTACACGTCAGTTTCTGGAAACTTTCTAATTTTTATTTGTAAGATTTTGTTTAAAACCAAATTGGGTTGCCTTCGCGTCGGTTTAGCACTTTAATAGAATATCGCAACTGATTATCGATTTAACAAATAATTACATATTAAAGTCCTACGTACTGATACTTAAATTTTATGGATCTTTTAATTATATTCATCCGACGTAGCGGATTGAAGAGGGTTACTTACATTAAATTTGCATTTAAAATTTACAAGGAATTATCTGAAATTAAATAATTCATTTAATATATAATTTATTTAGAAATTATTTTTAATATTTCAAAGATACTTAATTTTATAATGAACTTCGAGAATAGTTAATTAAGTGAGTAACGTGAATAACTAGAAATTGTATAGGCGTACTTCCGTAAGAGTTTTGATACAAAATTTGTATCTCAGTTATATGCAATAAAAATATATAATATTATTACTTATACTTTTATATAAATAATTTAAGTTTAATCAACGGATTTAAATTTGATGAGTTAAAGATAAACCAAAAAAGATAAGCCAAATGTATTTCTAAACCAAAATCCTCCGCATGTGTATTGCATATTATCAAACTTTCTATTTAACTAGGATAAAAAGTTGGATTACAATGATTACTCAAATCGCAGTATGAGATACAGTGCAACGGATCTTGGCAATGTGCTAATCATGCCGAGCCGAAGTCAATTGTCATTGTTGCAGTGTGATTGGACACTCAATTTACGCGCGATGGTAGTGCAAGCACGCACAGCTACGAATCTATTTGCGTGTGCTTGGTTTAATTCATTCCTACTGCCTGCATAATTACACACTGACAAATGACGTTCCCATTGTTGCAATATACGTTGATTATAGGATTCAACAATTGTCTCATTAATTGAAAATATTAAAAATAAATGTTATCAACTTCCCATGTGTATAGAAACGACGTGAGTTATAATAAGCGAACATAAAAAATACATATTTTAATAACAGTTCAGAACAGGATTTTGAGATCTCAGTAATATTTCTTTGGTATGGTTCGTTTTTAAGATTGGTTTGAAAAATACTAACAGTAACGTGTTTAGCAACCTAAATAAGTATTATTTCGATTCAGTAGTCGTCAAATAGCCATTTACGCCTCGTTTTCGGGGAGTAAAATGACCAATACACTAAGATTGGGATTTTGCTGAGTCATCATTTTTAAAAATCACTGAAAAATGGCCATTTTTCACACCTAATGAATAAAAAAATTATGTTCTTATCACGGGCGTAAAAATTATTCTACGCTCTTGATACGAAAATAACTATTATAACTTCTAGAACAAGTAAACGGTAATTAAATCTATCATATATTTCAATGTTACAACAAAATTTCAATGATGAAACGAGTAAGTACATTGTAGTTTTATAAAATTATATAAAGAAATTAAATTATAATAAATTTCCTACGTATCTTTCCTCAGGCTTGTTACAATTTTCTCCTTGTTACAAGAGTTATCTGTAAATGAACATACAATAAGAAGTAATTTGTATAGTATTTGTTTAAACTTTTTGGCAATATTACAATATACGTTTATAAAATGTTATTCTATAGAGTCCTTGATATTTTTTACCATAATTAATGCATGCAAAATGATTATTGCTCAGAAAACTTTTGTTATCAAGAAACGACGTCTAGAAATCGTATTTAATTAAGCAAATAAAACTCTGATACGATAAGAAAATTTGAAAAAATTCTGAATTATGTTTTTCGAATCGTGGACCATGAATCCGGGGTGAGTTTTTAAAAATTTTAAATAACGGACGAAAATATAAATTATATAGTTATGATTTTCACATAACTGGGGATTGCGGTATAGTTGATTACGAAACCAGCGTCAATTGTTAAAAGTTAAAAATTACTGATACAATGATGTAATATATTTCATTCGCTATGTTGAATTTTGAAAATCTGAGGTGATTCCTGACTAGCCATCCCGAAAGCTTACGAGTACCTAGATTCATCTCGATTGAGTATACCCTTTTCGATCCGTCATTTGGAATTTTCGATATCTGATGTCAGATGGGTAATCGGTAACCTGGAAACCACCGACTAACACTCCTTTCCATGAAAAAAAAATATGCTTCAATGATTAAAGTATTCGGGGGTTTTAATTAATATATTTCTCTTAATGTTTGTAAATGTTCGAAATATTGTATGCTGCATACAGGTAACACTGTGGCTTAAAGTGGTTATTACTGAATTAATATTTATTACGTATCTCTACTATTATTCTTTCTACGACAGTATTGTTAGAAAAACCAACTGTGAATTGGTTGGAGTTTTGTTGATTGGGAGAACCAATTATTGGTAGGTAGTAATAAATTTGTTAAATTGATCCTCCTAAGCAATTCATATGCTACATCTTAGCACACTAAGCCATTTGGTGGGCAACCAAGTACTTGGTTTTCCCATCCAACTCGTTCTTTCCTCCTGGTATGACACGTACACAAGATGTTTACCCCTCGTGTAACCTTGACCTGGCATTAATTGTTACTGGACTAGGAAATTACTCCTACTTCAGATATCTTGAACTCGCCCTGGGCCAGGTTTGGGAAAATGAAGACCTAGGTTTCTAGAGACCATCAACCAGGGTTGTTAGGGGTTTTAGCTCTAGGAACAAATCTGACGATCGTACTGCAACGCCATACCGACGATTTCAACTCGTACAATATGATTTAGGTTCAATAAGATATTAATTAAAGAGGTTTTCAATTTTTTTCGGAATTGTTGATAAAATGCAAGAATTTAAGAAAGCTGTAGTGGAAATTGTTTATAAATGTAGGATTACGAATGCAGGTGCAATGATTCCCAAGATTTTACACTGTTAATTATCACGGAGCCTTCATAAGTTTTATTGTGCCAAAGAGAATGAATAGCGGCCAAATCCTAAAGTTTGTAGGTCAGTATTGTGGAGGCTGGAATTCATCAGTTGTACTTAAACCGTTCACGTTTTATTTGACACTTTTAAATGTTCCATAACAGTGTAATATATTAGCGGTAGGTTTCAAAATCTACCAAGTCTAAGTTTTGGGAAAAAGGAAAAATACTTATTGTAATTAAATTAAATATAGAAGAATCGGAATTATAGTGAATAATTACCTAATGCATTTGAACACTTGATTTGCAACTAAAATTGATTGCTGAGTCTTAGAAGGTGCTAAAATTTGGTTTATATACAAATGTGCTAAACATGTCAATTAAATGTAGTTTATGTTTAGAAGGTTATCTGAAGCTCATGACTTCCCGAGTAGAAATTTGTTCAGGCCCTGATCAGGGTGTAACGCATTTGATCAGGCCCTGATCAGGGCCCTAATAAGTTTCTACTCGGCTTCTTTAAAGCGGCTAAGATTCTAATTCGCTCGTAAAATGGTTTAGATTTAAATAAATTGTAAGCTGCAGGCAATTGGTTTTTAAAGAAGGAACACTTATTAAAAACAAGAAACATGTAATAACTACATAAGAATCGTCTAAATATAAACTGTTACTAACAAATAAATATTTACTTAAATGCAGAAATTTTGTTCTCAGTTAGACAATTAAAATTGAAATTGTCGCGTAAGAAATGTGGGATTCCAAAAATTTGAAATCTTATCGTACTCAATCAAATGTTAATAAATTTAAATAATCAAATATAATATTTAATATGACAAAGAAAGTAATATAAAACTTTGATTATTATGGCAAAAACATGGTCAAAGATATATGGAAACAATTTCTGAGTTATTTTAGTCTGCACCTCGAAATATTTGACTCGACGATACAACTAATATATAATTAAAAGATATATTTTCCCTTTTTATAATTAGATCAAATAAAAATGAAGTAAATTAATATGTTCAATCAATGACCTTGATGGAAGGGCGCGAAGTTAGGTCAAAACATTACGCTTGCATTGTTATCAAAAATAAATTAACCAGTATTGGCATTTTGATTAAATATTTGATTACTTTATATACGCGAATCTCAAAAGAAAACGATTTTGTGGTATATGAAAACACAACGATGCTAATCTTCTCTGTTTTTCATGTCGTATATTATATTTTGAATGACAATACAACATGATTAGAGGATAGCGTCAATATAAAGTTAAGTGTAAGATACCAATTATATGGGTAATACTCTAATGTATATTTGGCCAATGCAATTTATATTGGCATTTCTATATGATACGGTAACCGAATTCGTGCGGACTGTTGACAACGTTTCGACAGAGTTACACGTTCTTGCATCTCGAAGATCCGCAGAACATACGCGAACTTTTCGGAACACTTTGGAGAGTTCCAGTCGCGAATCTCATGAGATCGCAATGGTAATAATTACAAGATTGCACACCCTATAAAAACCTACTATATTCCCTTAGAATGGTTGTTTTTTAATGTAATACTGAATTGTTAGATGAATAAAAAATAATCGAACAAAAATGGTTAAATTAAACGTATTTTTGCATGTAAGCAATTTGGAAAGAAAATGTTTAATTCATGTTATGTCAACAGATCTATTTCAGTAAAGATATTATTTTGCCGACAAAGGTAGTGATAATGAGTACTATATATGTACTCAAACTACGCATTAATGGAGTCCATTACCGGTACTCGTAAGAAACCGTTATCGCAAATAGCGAAACTCAAAAAAAAAGTGAAATTCCACTTGCTCCATGTGCTTAACTCCTAATCGCGAGTTCAACGCCAGCACGGACATTTCCGCTTTAGCGCATTTTCGAGAGTCCAAAATTTCCTCATTGGTTGTGATCGTCAACGAATTGTCCCTAATTGAAACCCGTTACGGCGATGCTTGAGCAGCGCAACATTGTGCGTTGTTCATGGCCGTGCTTGCATAACGTATCTGTCGATTCGAGAGCGTGTCCTGTATAGAGAGGTGGAATACGGTTAAGTAAGTAAGTATACGGCAATCGCGAGCGCGAGATAACGCGCCGGTATCCTTGACTCCATGCTGAGACACGCGCCCGAGTGTAAGAGTAGTGCTGCTCTTGTCACTGGCACCTTAAGTATGTGTGTATTCTGCAGTTTTCCGTTAAGATTGTGTGGGTGCATTGTCCCTGTGTAATAGTGCATGCGTCCGCGCGCTGATTTTGCGCGAGTGCATTGTAATGGGCATATTGCGATTATGGCGAAACGCGAATCGCACCTACGGGGCACCACGAGTGCACGTAACGGTACAGGCGAGCTGCAACGCGCATTCCATAGGTGTACCTGCAAATCGCATACGCGTGCTTCATCTCATGCCGACATATTTTAATTTCAGAATTCTTATTACCCAATTTCCTAAATATTCATGCAATCATTTTGCATGACCAATTAGCAGTCCCCGTTAAAAAATCTTTAACACTTGGTTAGATCCAGGATACGTGATCTTGAATTAGGATTAAGGTGCAAGTGTCAGTTTGGAACATGACGCAGGACACGTATACGAGACGTGCCATGTGACATTTCAATAAAGTACACGGTGTCACTAAACGTTCAATTCAATACGTTTGTTAATGATGGCGTGCTACGCCTACATTATACGAAGGAAACTGAAATTCTCCTTATTGATCATGTTTTGTGTTCTCTAGGTCAACACTAACTACACTCAAAGTACATTGCCCGGAATTCTTTTTAGACAATGATTGTTGTTGAATGGGACTCAAGGAGGAACTCGCAATTTTGCTTGGGTTCGTATGGCTAATACCGGTATCACATGGTCCAGTTGCTACGAAATAATAATATGTTGCGTAAGGTCAGTAGTACCTATTTTGGAATTGAATAAAAAGCTATCTGCTGAATCGAACATTGAGGAAATCATCTATGATTAGAACAAATTCTTTCTTCAATTATTTATTGTACTTATGACCTTGATGTACAGAAATTTCTTCCTCGATGCTCAATATATTATAATGGGTATATTTAAAGAAATTTTAAAATTGGACAAAACCAATTATTGTAGACATCAATCGTACAGGATTGTATACACAACCTATACTGAAATATACGAAGCTGTAGGGTTGTCCTGAGAATTAGGTTAAATACAATTCGACGTTGAGGGGTAAACGTTAGTTGGACTTACCAGCAGGGCAAGTGCAGAGCAGATAGTGATTCGTCCAAAAGAAATGCCGCTGCACGCCATGTCTCTCCGGCTGACCTCTTGTTCACCAGATCATCCTGATTGTCATTCGCTCTCGCAAAATCTCGAGGGCGAAAAATCCCAAATCGTTCACTGCACCACGCAAAACAAAACAGAAACCAATCACTCAGCAAACGTTTTCAATTGCACGATAAACAAAAATTGGGCAGCTTTCGGTCGTAGTCATCATAGGGGTAACGCGAAGTTCTTAAGTCATCTTCGCAACCCACCCTCGTGCGGGGTTGATATGGTCCAAAGTTCTGAATGAGGAAAGGACGTCGAACCAGACGTCACCTTGACAGCCGGACCGACCGTTGACAGCGTCCGTCGACGTCGTCGTCGAGAGTGACGTATGCGGTGCTAACCGCAGCACAGGGCTCGGGCAACTGACAGCGGGTTACAGTCGAGGCTGCAGACGACGGCGCCATGCCGTTCACAGCTGATCCGGCGCTCGGAATCTTACCCTCACTTCGCAATCTCCCTCTCGGTCTCGCTCTTGCGTTTCTTCTTTCGTTCTCGACAAAGCCCAAGCAAAGTGTCTGTACGCGCCTCTTGGCAATCAGACACTCCGAGAGGAAGCCAGTAACGAACCTTTCCCCGCATCGCTATCTCGCCTCCTTCATTTCGATACGGTTTGCAAGGAAAAGAACCCGACACTTGGTCAGGTCGGACTCCCGTAGATGACGAGGACGTTTTAACGAGGGTCGACAAAAAATCAATCGGTGCCAATACGGTACTTCGGCGTGACCGCGCAAGGTAAGAGTATTTTTTGCCACAAATAAGAGACGGAGCTAAATTAAGAATTCTCCACCTCAACGTGACACTGGACCGCAAATTTGGATGAACGGGCGAAATCCACGTCTCGAAAGAAACTTAATGCCTTGGTGACACGCGGAGTACCGATGCGTGCACCGTTATCTGTTCCATGAAGTTATATGCACATTATTTTTTTCCCATGTATGGCGGTAATTAGCAATTTTAGACTGTGGAATGCTGTCAATGGGACTTCGATAGTTGCACTTGTCTCGTTAGCATGATTTTTAGGTATGATTCAACTTCACAGTAAATATGTTACTTGTTTTTCAAGGGATGGCCCTCTTTAATACCCGCATATAACATATCCGATAATGTCTTCCTTGATCTAATGGAATGCCAATTCATAAGACTCACGTAGAGAATCGATCTATCATTTGTTTTGTCTAATTCTTTATGGTCTGGCAGTATCAATGAATATACAAGTGATTAAGCATCAATCTAAAGTTATTTTACTTTTCCCACTTTCATAATTGAGTAAAGTCTGGGGTCCGGATACCGTACAGCGATAGAACATTTAGATCGGTTAATTTTACACCTGTCAAAAATTCAATTATTCTACGAATATATGTTAGAATATAATGGCATAAAATAATAGTGAATTTAAACTCTGTTAATTATAATAATTTAACAAAAATGACTTTATTATTATAATTTATTTAAGAAATTTAAGGAACACAAAGAAGACATTTAAAATTACATTACCTAAATTTATTGTACAGAAAATTTCATTACTACGCTGTCGGATGTATACGAAAAATGAGCAAACATTGATCGTCTAAATAATTGTGAGCTGTAGAATTTTCTTTACACTGCATTCGCTTAGAATTAATTACTCGACTTTTTAAATGTGGTGAGTCGCCGATAACGAATTCGTTATAAAATTTAAAGATTCAAAATGACAAATCCAAAATCATGTTTGTGCGATATGAAATGAGGTTCGGTTAATGTGATACTTGTTACAAAGGTAGATGAAGGGTCGCTAATTACTAATACGTTGTGGGATATTGAACTATTTAGATGGAAATCAAGATTGATTATTTATAATAAAATTGCACCCGCTATTAGTCTACACTAGTATCTAGGAAAATACGGAAGTTGGTAGAAGTTTGTTTACATACTATATTTTTTACCTTAAATTAGCATCGTAGGCGTGTATGCCATTCAAAGTCTAGAGCGATATCACAAAAAACAACAATAAAACTTAGGTCTGCCAACTTCTACGTCTTGTATGTGTCGGTATGTTTCATTTTTTGTACACGCGATAACTCGCATATTGATAGAAGTATCGACATACATTTTTTGGAAATGTTTGCTCAACTGCTCAACTTGCTCAACTTGATGTTACAAAAATTTTGTTCTTTGATTAGGTATGCCAAAAAATATTGTAATATCATAGATTCTTGGAAGAGCATCGACTTGATTTGATATATGGAAGAACACAGGATTTTGATTGATTTGGTTGAATACATGAAAACGGATTTATTTTGATTAGATGTCATGAAGAACATCTATTTCGATTGACTTGTTTATGTTAAAATCTTTGTTCACTTCTAAAATTTATTTGATTTGATTCACATATATTATCGAGCTATGTAAACGAAAGTCTAAAAAGACCCATTCTTTTGTCTTTATTTTACAGCAGCATATTTAACAAAAATCCAATCAAATAGATAAGCATTCTTGTAGATCGGAGTACGTAGTTAATGTACATACCCGCAATATTTAGAAAACTTCCAGCTATTACGTAATGTACATTCCATTGGAGTAAACCAAAAATTAAATCTAGATTAAATGGAATGAATTAAAATAATGAAATATTAGAAACTATTTTGACGGTGACTTATGCTTTTCTACATATCTGACAATACACGTCACGTTTGCCTGGAATGAATAAAAATTGTTTAATATAGTTAACATACGGGTTTAACAGCCCTCCAGCAAAATGTAGTATTTGCAAGGCCGTTGAGTACGAACACGCAACAAGACAATCGTTCAGGAGCTGTAGATATCGATGGTCAATCAGTGAATCTGTTTAAACTCACTAGTACTTAATTTCCTTCCGAAGGCAACGGATTATCATCGAAGTTATTGGACTGCAAACGTTTCGCTTATTTTGTTGTTTATATTTCTCAGGGGTTGGTGATCTTGATAAAATGAAATTAAATTAATTTAATTTGAACAAATCAAAGTGTGCAACATGTGCAGTATTCTCAATAACTCACAGTAATATTTATTGCGTCCCTATGTGTTAAATTGAGAACAAAGAATTGGTATTTTGAATTCACTTATGCATTAGATCTCTTTATAATTTTAGAAATTATTTAGCAAGTACTGGCAATTCCAGATGAGTATGATAATAATAAGAAATAAAGAAGAAATCATTTTTTTTAGTTTCAGGATATTTTTGGTCATTTCAATTTGTTTTCTTTTTTAATATAAATTCTTTAGTCAAGTGTCGTTAAAAAAGAACAAGAAATACTACAAATTTTAGTATTAATAAAAATTAGTTAAAATAACAAACATAATATATTATTTAATTTCACTTTTCATTTTGTGAAGTAGTGTTGCTTAATAATTCGAATACTTTCAGCTTATATTTCATTGAAATGCAATTAGTTCAAGAATTTGTAAATTATTTATTCATTTCATTGGTGTTCTATGAATTAATTGAATGTTTTTAATTTATTGGAAATTCTCATAACATTTGAGCCCTTCTTTGTGGCTCTTTTAGAATTTAGTTTTTTTGTTGTGTGAATTCTTCAAATGACCAGACATCAATGACATTGTATTGATTAATCAAGATACGAATTTAGATAAAACTTAGATTAGTGTGAAAAGCAGTATTGAGTGGAGATTCGCTTTCCTGCTCGTACCAAAAATGACGATTCGGAGTACGTAAATTATGAACTGACTGAATCAATATAATCGTATTATTAAAAGTATATAGGTACTCATACAACCAAATTTAGTTCTCAGAGTATTCAGTAAGACCATAGCAACCAAGTGTCTAACAGTAATCTCAATGGTCGAAAATAAATATTTTACTAGAAGAAGTAGTAATCGTTATTTTATTGCATATGCAGTGCGTTGTTTATGTTTCCTATCTAACTACATAAGTAACATAGGTTTTCAAGCTTTTCTTATTAAGCTCTTGGAAGAAAATAATAGTAAATTAAATCAAATTAAATAATTAATCAAAGATACATTTACTTTTGTTCAAATTAATATTTAACTGACTTAAATTTACATGTAAGGAAATTGCACTTTTTGCTGTAAAATATTTGTTAAGCTTAATAATCAAATAATAATAAATTAACTACTACTTAGTTTGTTAAATCTATTTCCCTTTTTGTTTAGTAGGGAAACTGGGTGTCATTTTTTAGAAAGAATCAAAGTTGGACTGAAATTAGGCAGCGTATTGGACTACGAAGTCGTAGATCATGAGATCGATCCCCGTCCGGGGAACAATTATTCGATTTCGTTTTCAAGCAACAGCTACCTGTTGGTAAATTTGGTTGATCTCTGTTTATAAATCGTTCATTCAGAATAAATTTTACCGATCAGAATAGGCTTGCAAAAGGATCCTGTATAAGTTAAGAAGAAATCTACTTTAATTCACTGCATGTATCTTACAGCCATGTCGTGGATATTCAGGTTCATGAATTAATGTTAGAGAATATTCTGTACATTCTTTGTCTGCGGAAAACTTTACCACTCGATTTACGAGTCCTATTACCAAAACTTTGCCATCTCAAAACTTTTTCGAAGACCATATACCATTTCGAGTCACAGCGGAGACTATGCCAGTTCACCGTTATAGACGTGGCCTATTTAATTTCACTCTCTATCGAGAAGACGAATATTTATCAGCTTATTTATCAATTTAACAATTTTATTTTTACCTATTAAAACCTAGAATTGAAGTAAAATATAATAATATTAATATAATATAAATATAATAATAATAAATAAGATTGGTATTTTTAATTAATTCATCGTGTTCTTGTCTGTTTTTTCTTCCAAATTTTTTTCAATCACAATCGTCCGAATTTTGTAAATTATAAAATATAAAAACAAATACTTACCGCCAATAACTATATGCATTGTTTTGGAAACTGAGGTCCCTGAAATTACCGTTAACGAAATCTGCGTAAGCGGTATAAACGTAGATTATGTCATAAACAAGTCAGAATATAGGAAAAATGTGACGCAAATGTCAGCATTAACTTCAGACATTTTTGCATTTATTATCAGAATAATGAAAATGTATTCAAATTAGCTCAGTTAGTGAGTTATCTATACCGCCATCTTAAAAGGTGAGAGAATAAATGGCATTTAAAATTATGCCGAAAAAATGCTAATTCATGTAGTATTTCGTACTACTTTGATAAGTTTTTCTATGTTTACGGTACACACATGCCCTTTTTATTTTAAAAATATTCAAAATATAATTAATTTCAAAACCATAAAAGAATGGGATCAACCCTGCAGAATTTTGGGGAAAAAATAATGAATTGATTGCTCATCACTAAGTGAACGTAGAAAAATAATAAGAAATGGAAACTAGTGTTGGCGTGGTGCCTCGCTCGCTTCGCTCGCTCAGAAACTTCGACCCAGTGGAGAGTCGGCTATTCCTTAAGACTCGTTTGTTTACTAACAGCTTTCAATTATATTATAAAATTATAGTGATATTTGGGGGTCCAATCATATTTAGGTCCAAGTGGCTTCGATAGATATGTTACAACAATATAGTGTTTCTTATATGTATGAAAATTGAAAATGAGCATTTTCAAAACTTCGACCCCGACAACAGGCCAGCCGAAGTATTAATAAATAAAAGTTGCAAAATACTTACTTCATGCACTTGTATTCTAATAGACTATTCGATACATATTACATGTTTACTGTGTTTTACTAATTACTGTCTGTATTATTATGATATTATATATACAATATATATACATATAATTCGTCAAAGATATCTTGAAAGTGTCGAAAAGATCTATGACGGATATCTTATAGATATCTATAAGACATCTTTTAGATATATCGAAATAGTTATTTTCGTATCAAGGGCGTAAATGAACTTTGCGCCCGTAGGTGGTCACCGCGCCCGAGGAGCTGGCAAAGATTACCCCTGGGGGGTAGGGGGTCGAAACGTCAAAATTTGATGAAAAACAATAGGGTAATTTTTTTGCCGCGATGACCAAATTCAATACTTTTTCAGACAATAGTCATAAACATTTTAAACCAGTTTTTATGGCATTATCGTTGACTTTAGGAAGAAAATGCATACAACCTTTTTTGTAGAGAATTTCATGCTCTATCTTTGTTGTTTAAAATATTTTTTAATAAAATTCGTATTTTTCAAAATAAATGCAATAAACTACAAAGAAACTTAATTGGGGCTAATTTCTTTTAGTAATGGACGGGTGGATCTGCCCCAAAATCTAATCAGATCTAAGTTATGCCAAGACGCGTATTTTAAAAAAAAATTTATGTCAATACGCTTATCCGTTCGCGAGTTATCGCGAGACAAAAAAACGGGACGTACAGACGTACGGACGTACGGACGTACGTACGTACAAGATCACGGACACAAATTTTTTTATTGTTGATTTGGGTTCCTTAGGATCTGAAACGTCGACATTTGATGAACAACTATATGGTAATTTTGTTGCCCGAAGTGACCAAATTCAATACTTCGTCCAGACTTAGTCTGGGTCGAAGTAATTAAACAAGAGACTTGCAGCTTCACAGTCGCATTCGTTTCATTTACACGTCTGTATTTATCCAACATTTTTTAATTGAAAAAGAGCATATTCTTTTGTTAAAAGTATTTGTAAAGAAATGGTAAACAAAACTGCGAATACAGAAATCAAAGCTGACATGATTAGCTTCCGATCACACTTTGTAATTTTTCCCTGTGATCATATTTATAAAAACGGGGGAACTTTTAAATATTAATGTATATATATTACTTATATTGATAGATATGCATTAATAGAGATTCCAATTAAAAATCATTCTTTTTCATATTTGAGAATATATATATATATACATATATTTATATAGTTCTGTATAAAAGGTACTAATTTATCGGTTTAATCTTATAACAAAAGCAAAAAGTCTTTGCTTATAGTCTCCGCATTAAGGTATTTTGTCTGGAGTTTTGTCTAAGATCACACCTACCAGAAAGATACGAATAATTAAGAACTTCAACTCATAGTATTCATGACCAATACTAAGCTAATTTCATTTTTAATTTCTTCTTTCTCATCTCCTCGTAATATTAGTCAGTCTAGATAAATTCTTTATTGACGCAGTAGTGTACGTATCCATCACTCATAAGGATCTAGTTCCGGGTGTAATCATGACCAAGCAAAATCTCAAAAAAACCCCTCTATTTAAAAAGGCACATCGATGTTCAAATATAGTACATTCAATAATATTTTACATGAAATACAAGGAAGTATTTACAGTTTGAAAAAATCTTTTGGTCGATCTAACATTATAAGCAGTTTTCTATTCTTTCCTATTTACATCATCAGATCAGAAGAATTTTCTGACTTATTCATTTAAATACACTGATTTTTGTCCTATACGGAATAAAGCGCAGGATTAAGCCTTACGAAAAATAAGCTTTCAACGGACATATTCAACATTTAAAAGAACTTTTGAAATTAACTTTTGAACGTTTCGCTTTGGAATTTGGCCAATCACTTTGAATCGGCCGTTAGGTATTTTCGATGACGCAATATCACCCACGAGAGTGCGAGTTGCTTTCATCAGGCCGTTTATGTATTGCGGGATGACTCTGACTTTATTGTCGATGTATTCCAGAGGCATTTGATTGGGTTCATTGTGTAACGCAATCGGGCGAACAAAATGAACGAATAAACGTCCTTGCGCAGTGGAAACGTGAAAGCCTTTCCTCGTCAGAGGTCGGGATCCAAAGAATTTTGTTCATAATCCAACGCATTGTGCATCTTTGAGAATCTGACAGAATGCATGACTCTTGCATGGCTGTTGTCGAAAAGTCTTTAAATAAAATCATTGTAATTATAAGTAAAATATTGTTTAAGAATAGTCAATTGTACTATTTTTCTTATACTGTGACCTACCATCTCGAATGTGTGCATACGAATACACGAGCACGTACAAACACAATTTTACAAAAATAAATGCGAAAATTCTGCTTGCGGTCCTCAAGAAACTCACGCCCCGAAAAGTATATTTTATATGTGGCATCAAAGATAAGTTTGTCCTTCTTTTGACACAATGGCAAAAAACCTTGGACTCGACATTTTTGTGGCAGGAATCTGAGCAGGAACACTGATCTGATGATAGTGTTTACTTTTAGCTTTCTTGGAATCCGTGACTGACCGTCTGAAGTAGAGCACAAATATTCGGAACTGTTTAGGAGATTGAATGAAAGTTTATGACGGCCTTCGCTTTGTAAAGGCTGCGGACTTTATACCGTGAAATGGATTCGGATAACCGGCGCGTGATTATGTCAGGTTATTACAAGACGAAATATTACATAGGCGCTAGTAAAAAGTTTGCTACCAGCCGACCGTTTGTTTCGACGCTGGAGAAATCGAATCTAAGCGAATACCATGGTATACGGATCAATTGTCTCTTTTCTTATTGCTTATTGCGATTAGTTTTTAGTGTGTAGCATTTGCAAGATTGAGATGTTGTAATTCTGGTGAACTTTCTTAATTTTTCTATAAACGTCGAATTGCGAAGAGCAAAATGATTTTTTGAAATAGAAGCGAAGCAAAATGGTCTATGGGAATTATTGCGAGATCGATGGTGCAAATTTTCGTGAAATTTGAAACTCGTTTTCAATTATTTTTTTTTTAATATTGTTTATATTACAACAATTGCTGGGTACTTATTTTTAATTCTCTTAGATATAAGAGCTTTTTGCAGGATGACATTTTTTTTTATTTTTGAAAGACACCTTTCTTACTATTTACATGTGTGCTCTATGGATTCCCGTCCAAAAACTGCAAAAATAGTATGTTACATATTAAGGGACAGTTATTGTGACGCGCGTGGGTTGAAAGACCGACAAGCCAAAAACCCGACAGTGGTAAAGTCGGTAGTCGAAAAACCGACAATCTTTAAAGCCTACACATAAAAATTAGGCACATTGCCAAGTGGACAGTTGTTTTTTTAAGTGTCGGTTTTGACTGTCGGCTTTTCGATTGTTCGTATTTTGGAATATCGTTTTTTGACCTGTCGGTTTTTCGACCCGCACCCCTAGCGTTTAATTACCGCCGTCTACCATTTAAATGCATGCTTTCCATTCAGAACAAATTGTCTACTGAAAAATGATAGCTTTGTGTTATTTCAGAATGCATCATTAATTTCGGATCAAAATTATACTTTACACAGAAATGTTTGCTGAATGGTTCAGTAGAGTCATCGATATTCGGAAATAGTTTTGTAGATGATTAAGAAATCGAATGTTTACGGAAACTATCATTTTATCCACTTTTTACTCATACAGGAAAAGTGATATTTAAAAGGCTATGATATGATACAGCGAGTGTTATTACACTAAGCAATGTATTAAAACTTTCTATAATTTCTATTTCAAGGAACTAATAATTTTGAATACATTTGTTTCGTTACGTATCCATTTTTAATCTGTCATTGCTTGTACAAAATTTCTATTACCTTATTTGCTCCACAAATTTAACACACACAAGCATATACACAATGAATCCTTTCCATTTCAGAACAAATTCACATAGATGAATTACATCTGATAAACCGATCGATGACTGATGATCATATTTATTCGACCATTTTGAATTCATCATTTTAGAGGGTCTAAAGTTATATTTATGAAATCGTAAAAGAATACGTTGACAATGTGTAAGAGATAAACGTAAGTAAAGTATGTACGAGATTCCCGCGGCCGTATTCGCAAATTGTAATCTATCAACTAAAAATTATTGTAATCTCCGCGATTACTAGTCAATATTTTTATCATTAGTTATACTAAAAAATCACGTTCTATGATTTCTATTTCAACGAACTAATATTTTGAATACTTTTGTTTCGTTATATGGACGTTTCGAATCAGCCATTGCTTTTAAAAAATAAACTACTAACATATTCTGTGTTTTATGCATGCATTTCATTAATTATAACCAGCTCCATTGGGAAAAATCATAAAACAGTTTTATTAAAATCCTACAAATTATCAGTTCATTGAATAGCATTATACAGAACCGTTGGCTAATTGGTTCTATAATCATCGAAATTTTGAAATATTTTTGTAGACAATAAAGAAATCGAATATTTACGGAAACTACCTTTTTGTCCACTTTTTTACTCCACGCAGGAAAATCTTTAAAGTATTATGTTGTCATACGATCGCGTTATACGAAACAATGTAATAATTTCTGGTAAATATTACTAGATTTTACAATCTCTGCTTTTACAAAGTTTGACAAAGAATGAGTGCACAATTACTTCCTACGGATATAATTTTTGTTTCATAATTATAAGTAAAATGAAATTTACAGGTATGGATTGTTAGGTTTAGTGTGATTTTAGGAAGATATGTGAACATGATTACATAAATAACAAAATCACAGATCACCACAACAAACGAATACAATTCACACATGAAATAGACAAATATATTAAAATAACGATCTTGCTATCTAAATTTATTAGATTCAAAATTTGTATTTCATCAAGAGCAAAGCTGATTAGTGTTATAAACGTGTGAATTTTTAATGTTTTATTGGATTCATTTTTTATTGAAATCTAGAATCATTCCAGATACTCTTTCAATCTAAAAAAATTGGTTTCGGAAGCGATTTAAATGCAATTTTAACTATACCAATCTAAAGAGCTTAAAAATGATAGACTAGATCCCTTAAATTGAAGTCAATATTACTTTTTTCCCTTTTCTGATGGAAGTTTGAAAAAAAGTTCATGTCTGGTACTTGATGGATTATATTAATTTCCGACTGGTTGGATATATATCCAAAACGTTGTTGGCACTATAGTTTACGTACAATACTCGTAATTATTTGTAGTAAGATTTATTATTAACTAACTTAATCCCGTTTTAAACAAGACTAAGAATATGGCACTATGTTCGATTAATAAAAAATTAGCTATTGGTCAGTAATAACGTATTATACTCCTTACGGGTACAGATTATTGTTCTGATATTTCTGACAGTGGAAGTACGTCAGTACTATCACAATACCAGTACTATTTTCAGTGTTAAATTATTACTGATTGCCGAAATAATTTAGCACTGATTTATTGTTTATTTCTTTATTTTTTATTATATTAATAATTTTATTATCTAATAATAACATTAGTAATAATAATAAAATAAATTTAAATACTTATTGTCAGTGCTATGTTATAATTGTAATTGATTATGTAATCTTTGGCATCTCAAAAAACTTTTGTTTGAAGTGTCATCGAAGTACAATTATATTAGTAAAATCTACATATATTTCATAGTTGAAAGTTTTTCGTTTACTGTATTCACAACATTGTTTTTACTTTACGCTTGATTAAAGTCACACAAAAACATCAGAACAGAGTGGAATTTTGTATATATATATATATACAAGAAAATGCCATTAAACGAATCATTCTCACTCCTTACCCTTTGGTAATTACTCGAAGTCTACTGCGGTGCAAAACGGGAGATGGCTGCCGTTCGTCGATTAAGATGACGGATACCTTAATTTGGGAGAGCAGTTGTCCTAAATAGAGCAATCGGTGTTCTAGTGGAGGGGAGACGGAAGTAGTACTATCTACAAATGGAGCGTTGGTATAAGCGCTTTTCGTTTGGGACAGCAACCGTCTTAAAAGTTACGCAGTGGTTCTCTTCGGGGACAACACCTCTGCTCCGCTATAACTGTTACAGCTGATATCTTAAACTTCTCTGAGTGCAGGGGGCGGGTCCGGGTCGCAAAACCGGCAAATCAAAAAGCCGACTGGTCGAAAAACCGACATTCAAAAAGCTGACAGTCTAAAAGCAACATGTTAAAAAGCCGACAGTAGTAAAACCGAATTGACATAATATCGACAGTCAAAAAACCGACAGATAAAAACTCCGACAGTCAAAATATCGACATTCAAAAACCGACACCTCAAAACATCGACATTCAAAAATCCGATAGGCAAAAATACGACGCGTCAAAAAATCGACTGTTGAAAAACTGAATTGTCATGATTCCGATATTCAAATAACCAACATTTCGAAGAACCCAAGCCAGAAAGCCAACAATCGGAGAGCCGACAATCGAAAAACCGACAATCCAAAAGCCAACTGTCAAAAAATGACTGCCCGCTTGTCGATTTATCTATTTTTTTCTGGGTTGGCTTTTTGCAGTCGGTTCTTCGAAGTGTAGGTTATTTGACTGTCGGTATTATGACAATTCGGTTTTTCTACTGTCTACTTTTTACCTGTCTGTTTTTTGCCTGTCGGCTTTTTGACTTGTCGGTTGTTTGTCTGTTGGCTTTTTGAATATCGGTATTTTGACAGTCGGTTTTTTAATTTGTCTGTTTTTTGACCCGCACCTTCCGGTTTCACTTTGGCGCCATATTGGAATTCCTGCTGGTTGCAATACACCAAAAAAATGTAGCTGTATCTTTGATTTCGAACACTTACCTCATTCGAAGGTTTACCAATTTTAAATGAAAATGTTGTAGACCTTAAATTTTAACAAAAAGTCAAATTTTGTAAAAAGGTAGTGATGGATGATTTTAATTCCGATTCAGAATATCGAGGGCGGGTCGAAAAACCGACGAAGAGAAAAGCCGACAGGTCAACAAAAATGAAAAACAGGTAATCAAAAAAGGGACACTTCAATTTCGTCTGTTTTTTATGTGTCGGCTTTTTGATGGTTGGCTTTTCGACTGTCGGCTTTAGGACTGACGGATCTTTTATTTGTCGAAGCAGATGTTACACATTGTCCTAATTCTCGAATATTTCTGGCAACATGTGGGGATTAGCGGAAGATGACATGATTTTATATCAATTAATGCAGACCTTCAGTCAGATTTGAAATTTTTCAAAAATTAAATATTTCTAAATTCTTGAATATTTCTAAAACAGTAAGAGATACGTGAAATCTGAGAAAATTTTGGTAGTTACCGAAATGGCGACTGATCTCAAGTCAATTATTCCAAACGTCCTAACAGATTATAAAAAATGTTGAATTTTGGGAAATTTAAAAACTTTGAACGCAGGCTTATGTTAAAATGGTGCCCTCCCCTCTCATAACTCCTAAAATTTTCTGGATTTCGTATATGTCCGTAGCACCATTCCAAAGTTATTCGAGAATTTTCGAAATTGTAGTTTTTTTTATACTAGAGTGACGAATGTACTATATCGTTAGATCTCTTCATGTTTACTGAGATTCTTTCCGTACAGTGTGTTTGTATACGTTCAATTCCAAGATATGAATAGATCTTAAAGGATCTAATTGAAGATATCAGAAGATCTAATTATATTCTTATCAAGTCGAGATCCAATTAGATCTGGTAATTGACCTCTACAGATCAACTGACATATAATCTGATCTGACTCACAATCAGATGTAGTCAGATCTTAGTTAATCCGACTTTTTTTATCGGGAAACATGCTTAACTTTGCGCAATCTTTTTTCATGCAGTAATCACGGAAAACTATTACATATAAACATCGTCGATAAACGGGAACTTACTACCCAAGTGTTTATTAATTTGCTGTGATGGGATATAAAAAAACCCGAATGTAATTTGTCAATTGACTTTAGAAGCCTCTTAAGGTACAAAAGAAGAAGTTCGAAAGTAAAAATATTTGAGAATTCGTAGAAAATAAAAGTTGATCTGTTCTATTGAATTAAATTAATACGTACATATTAGGTTCATCAGAGATTCTGCTCATTTAATTTTTCATTCGCACAGTGAATTTACTTGCCACCTTAGAAGTTATGGTAGGTTAGTGTAGAAACCATGCGAAAACGATGGTAAGATATGTTATGTGAGATTCGAAATCCGATTGAATAATGTTGAGCTTTCATCGAAACAGTAGTACCTCAAAACGGTCGATGATATCCCGCAGGTCTAGTCCCGTTCTTCCCTACTGTTTGTTTGATGAGGCTGGTTCTTCACTCGCAAAGAAAATAAATATTGATAACTGGAGAATCCTTTTCTACTTAGTGAACATTTTGTCAATCTATCATAAAACTACTATTATTAACCGAAACTGCTCGAAGAAGAGATCGCGTTTCTTCGAAATTCTTGAACGTAATTCATCCATTTCCGTTGACATCTTTGCAGTCCCTGTCCGATTTTTTTAGCTCTCGTCTCGTGCAGTGCACTCAATCCCTTTGAGAAGATCCGCGTCTCATCCCGATTTCGCAGAAGCAGAGGCATTTCCTTTGCGGAGACACCGTCGATGCCGATCGCTTTGGCTTATCTCTGAAAGCAATGCGTGTGTAATGCTCGGGCACATGCAATTCCTCAGAATTCCAGACGAAGCCGTACAAACTTCCAGTTGGACCGGAGGTCAGACGCAACCTGGTACCAGCCGTACAGGCATTGTTCTGTTCGAAGCCTGGCATTGTTCCGCGACTGGAAAAGGTCAAGATACCGCGACGTCGAGAAGTATCGGCAACAGCCTCCGGCGGCAATCGCTTGCACTCATATAACATATGTTGATTCCACGAATTCGCACCTTTGATGATCATCGATGGATAGCGTTTACCCTACCGCAGCGACAGTCATTACTCTCGACACGTTTTCAATACGCAATTAGTGTTCGATAAATATTTTAAATAATGAAGTGAATGAGTATTTAAAAAAATGTTTGCAAAAATCTAAAAGTTCATCGTTAAGAATGTTGATACGTTGGGAAATTTCACTTTTTTACTAATGCTAATGTGTTTTGTATTATGTTTTGTTTAGTAATGTACCTTGAAATAATCTGCTCTTATGCGTTGTTGCGTATTTTATCTGCACCACTTTTTAAACTCACATTTTCTTAAAAAGTCTTACGAAAAAATGTAATTGAAAGCATTGATGGGTAGTATACGCTCTAGAAAAATAAACTCTTCGGAAAAACATTGTTCTCTATTCTAATAAATGTTTAAACAAAAGATTTACTTTGTGAGCCGCACAAACTTTCCTTTGCTCCCCTGTAACCAGGTTAGTGCAGAGTACACACTGCGTCATTACGGTGGAGCACAGCCCTGGTTTGTGTAACAAAAGTTTGTGTAAAATAAATTCTGCCGTTAAACGATGATGTGTGGAATTTTATTCTTCTTTCATTATCAGGTGAACTCTAGCTCAAATCTGAGGTTAAGTTTCCATTTCGACATAACTTTTATTCTTATTTTGAATAGTTTTATATGTATCGCGATTAATCAAGTATATAACTATATAATGTATAACATATTATAAAATTATGTGAACTGACAGTTTTTATATGTTCTGAACATCCAGCGTCAAATGTACATGTTCAAATATACAAATATACAAGTTCAACATACAAATATACCATTTGTAAATATAACATCAGGGTATACTCCGATAACGAAATGTCCGTAAAATTTTGTCAAAATATTTTACAGAATTCATGTAAATATACGGGTAAATCTGCGAAACCGTTAAATTTCGTGTCGCTGTGTATTTTTGAGCATTTTTATTTTATTTTTCTGCGATTAAACTGGTCAACATTATTAGGTACACTCTAAGCATATCGACCAATGTATGTAATACATTACTGATTAGATAAAAGCACGAAATTCATACCTTTGAAACCGAAAAATATGTTAAAAAACGCCTAAAATAAAGCGTCCCCACAGTAATTTTTTTTTCACGTTTGGTCTTGTAGCGATTTCAGCGTTTCTTTAATCTGTCTGGATTTTTTACACGTACTAATAGACAAAAAAACAAAGAATTTGTACCCTGATAGAGCTATGTGCCCTTTTCAAGAAGGCTGAAAAGAGTACCTTTTAAATGTGTCCCTGGTTTTTTCAAAAAAACAATTTTAGTTCATTTTCAACCGACTGCACGTGCAGTGTGCAGCATATCTTTAATCGTTACGAGCAAAAAGTAATAATTTTGAACACGGAAAAAGGAGAAAATTCAGACGTCGTTTAAGAATGTGCTCACAAGAGAAGTCAAAGAAATATATGCTTGACGTGAAAAAGCACTTGATTAACTGTTCAAATAATGGTAATTTTTCAATGGCACATCGTCAATTGAAAAAGAACATTATTTGCAACATGTGTGATCGTTTCAAAAGCGGGAAATAGAGGTAACATCAAACCGGTAACATCTAATAGTGGTTTTAACCCTTTGTATCACCATGGTAAATAAACGTTTTCTTTGATTTTTCACTATTAAAATTGTAGTTAACGCATTCATGTCATGCTACGATTTTCTTTAGGACCGCATACCTGGTCTGCTGATAAGAATACTTACAAAAATGGAAAAATAAAAAATTCTAGAGCAGTAGAGGAAAAGTTTAAAACTAAACCTACTAGTAATAAAAACCTCCTATAATTTTTAAAACTCAACCAGTCCGGAAATGCAATAAAATGTCATTATGCAATAAATTTCTATCAAAAAACATAATATTTATTGTATTTTGTTCAACGATATAATTCTCAAACCAACATGTATCTGAATGCCTACCAATGCAAAAATTGTATCATTTCAGTACTTTTTAATTATAAATTTTACATTCAAATTGAGAGTCGCATGAAGCAATTTCTCAGTTGAAAGCACTTTCTTGATGTGCAGCTTAGTTGGTGTTCAGATTTTCATAATTCAATATGGCGGCTTCAAAATAGCGGCTCCAAAATGTCGAACGTCACATCTACATTTTAAGAGTTAAGATCACTAATATAAAAATTCTCAGATGATAATTTTCACTCTTCAGCGTTGCTTAAAAAATGAAGCACACAGCGTCATTTGTTACCTCTTAATCTATATTACAACATATAAAAATTTCAATAATGCGCTTAACACATACAACTTGTTTGATTTTATGACTCAAAATTCAAAGGTTTCGCGGATTTGCCCATATACACAATAACACCGTTCTAAAGATCAATAACAAATATTAGATGAATAATAAACACATTATTCAGTTTCGTTGAAATGAAGAAAGGTAACGTTTTATTAGATTTCAGTACGTATATGTTTTCTATTCATCACCATTAAATGATCCTTTATGCATACTTTTATCTCTGATAAATTTCATAACATAGTGCCAAGTTTTATGACTTCGACCCAGAACAAAGGTGAATTTGATCACCTCGAAAATGACCACCTTGAAAAAAAATTACTGCACAGTTCTTCACCAAATGTCCATGTTTCAGACCCTAGAAATAAAAAATGCAATAAAAATATTTTTCTCCGTGATCTTGAATGTACCCATACGTATGTGCCTTTTTTTCACGCGATACCTCTCGAACGGTAAGGCAGACTTTAAAGGTCAACTTTTCTCTGAGTTTGTCATACACTAACTTAGATCTGATTGGTTTCTGGAGTCGATCCATACTGCATTATGGGGAGGTCGTACAAACAAATTGTGCGAAAATACATTTTGGCTATTTCTTAGCAAAAATACAAATCACAAATAATGATTCCAACAAAAAAGTTAGGCAATCAAATTCTCTATAAAAAAAGGTTATGTATACTCTGTTCGTAATATTAACGGTTATGCCATGATCGATGAATATATATGTATGAATGACATTTTTTCTATTTCATTTTGATGATTAGTATCCTCATAAAACAGAAAATATAATGAATTCGAAATTAGCATATTATCTTAATATAGGGTACGTATTATTATTTGAATACGATAACGACTATGAATTCTCCGGAAATAGTTTTAAAGTTAGTCCGTTTTAGGCAAATTTATTTTTCTATACATGGCTGCGCAAATAAAGTACTTTTTTAATAGATTTCTGTGCGTAACGTAAGACTCTTTGTCATATTTTTCAGAAAGTTACTGTTTTTATGAATTGGATTCGACGTTATGTTTGTGTGAATTCGTGGGTCGACAGTAGTGGAAAAGTTTCAAATTCTGGTGCATTAATGAGCTTGTCCCACTATCACGGATCGCTCCTAACAGAATCAATCACCCGCAATTAAATTCCGGACGAACATAAATGACAAATCATCTTTGTGCAATTGTTATTTTTCTACTAAAACAATTAATTAATTATAATGTTAAACGAAATCCATAAACATTGCACATTTATAAAATCTGTTTGCTGTTTGGAAACTCGTTTGCGTTGGTCCCGCTCGCGCAAAAAAGTGCCACTTTCCTAAAAGACAATTATTTACATTAATCTCGATAATAATATAATACAAATCAAGATGCAAATAAAATTAAAAAAAATAAGAATATGCTTTATCATTATCGGCTTTGTGGCTCGGGCGGTTAACGCACTGGACTACGAAGTCGTAGGTCGTGAGTTCGATCCCCGTCTGGTGAACAATTTTTCGATTTCGTTTTCAAGCAACAGCTCCCTGTTAGTAAGACGAGCCACGTTGTTTGTATTTACGTTTCGAAAGTATTGTTTATCTGGCGGAAATCGACTCATGGCCACTGATGTACTTGGTGTAGGTTTCTGCAGTCCTACATTTCAATCAATTTATAGCTGAAAACGCGCTTCAAATTGTTCCGTTTAACGCGACGTTTCACTCATCGACTGCGGACACATGGATCGACCACTGTATAGTTGATTCTATTGAGAATGTTGTATCATATTACCAGGAGAATCTCCCATTTATTTACGGTAATGATCTTATTGCAATTGAATTCAGACTTAAAGTCTCAAAAGCAACCGATACTATCATTACTTGTCGAGACTATCGTAATTTTAATATCCATCTGTTATTGAATGAACTTGAATTATTCGACTGGAATATCTTTAATGGGTTGTTTGACAATAATACTAATGTTGATAGACTTTGTGATACATTTTTTTTTAATTGTGCTTTATTAACTCTTTTTCCAAGGTTATTTAGCTACAAATAATAATTACAATAAATTTACAGAAAGAAGAACATTTTTGATGAAAATACGCATGTGTTCGAACGCATTGTATACGTAGACGTTGTGTGTTTTACAGTTTAATATTACATTTGTTTGTGAACTTAAAAACTAAGCGCATTACTTTTATATCCGGCAATCTTAGGAATGATTTGATATCAAACGGAGGAAACAGCATGTTTTTGGCCAATGCGCCTAACAACCATTTTCTTTGAGTATCATACATAGGGCATTGCCATATTACGTGATTATGGTCCTGTACATCGCATAGGCACTCACATCGAGGACTATCAATCACGTTAATCTTAAATAACGATGCATTTAAATTTATATGATTGCTTCAACATCTGCAAATAGTAGCAATAAGTTCACGACTAATAGATTGTTTAGTATACCAAGGTGTTGGAGATGGTCAGTAGTAATTCTGAAAATAGTATTGACCTTTGTCTTTACCTCGATTGTTTATTATTTTATTTGTTTCGTTTGTCGTCAATTTTTTGAACATTGCCTTGAAATCAGTGTACGGTATAATTTTGGTCGTGTGATGCTGCTCTGTAGATAATTTTGCTTGTTGATCGGCTAACTCGTTGCCCGTAATGCCAACATGTGCAGGTATCCAGAAGATTGTAATATCCACATTGTTTGTTCTTTCATTAATAAATCTACAGTATTTACTACGTATTTTTAGTATGTAGTGGTTGTTGTCAACTTTATTTTTAGGGGAACTTAAAGCTAGTACAACACTTAGCGAGTCAGTAAAAATATTAATATTACGATTCTTATTATTCAATGCTATGTCCATGGCATCCGAAGTAGCCATACATTCCGCAGTATAAATAGATGCTTTACAAATTATACTTTATGTGTGAATAATATTGATTTCAGTACAAACGCACGCGCTGCCTACCGCTAGACCTATATCACTCTTGCTACCATCAGTAAACAATTTCAAGGAGTCAGAGTCATTAAAAATATGATTAAAGGTTTCGTTTGGGTTTAAGCTCTTCTTAAGTGTGCTTCCTATTTCAAGATTGATCGGAATTGGTATTTTCATTACCTCGTGCTCACAGTTATACAGTGTGGGAAGAGAGTCACAGTCAATTAGATGTTCAATACTAACAATTCTCAAGATGCAGTCGTTCAGTATTTTAGTTTTTTTCTTACGATCATGTATTATATTAGGTAAATATTTTTTGATAGTATCTCGTACAATTGACTGCTTAACACTTACAACTTTTAGAAGAAAATTGGCACATAGTGTCTTTGTTCTGTTTTATAACATGGTCAATTTGGATTCACCAAGTAGTACGTTAGTAGGGGTGCTCATTCTGAAGCCTAGTGCCAAACGAATAGCTGCGCACTGTATTCTCTCCAATCTATCTTTTTTTGTTTTTTGTACCGGATAATAAATAAAAGATCCATAGTCAATGGTTGATCGTACGTAACTTTTATAGAAGGTAATGAGTGTGGAAGGGTGCGCTCCCCACCACGTACCCCTTAGGAATTTAACAATATTTAGGGCTCGGTTAGCTTTCTCATGAACATAGCGCAAGTGTTTTTCATACGTTAATCTATAGTCGAAATATATTCCTAAGAATTTTACTGTTTCTACTGAAGGTACAACTCGTCCGAGTAGCGAGGTACGAGTCGCATATTACTATTTCTGATTTCCCTGGCAATATTCCGGCTTTGTTAAAATGCATGTATCTGGATTTTCCAGCAAGAACGTCCGATCCAATTGATCTCATCCTACTGACAACTTGTACTAACGCATCTTCTAAAGTTAATTTAGCTCGTTCAGGATCCTCGTTCTCAATATACAGTACAACGTCGTCGGCAAATTGCAAGTTTTTTATGTCCAGATTAAGTCCGTGACAAAAATTCCACGTACATACAAAATATAGAATAAGGGACTAACCACGTCTCCTTACGGTGTTCCTCTATACATATGCTTAGGGGTGTGAGGATTAATTTCCGTGAAGATTTGTCTGTGATAGATGAGAAATTTAGCAAATTTTAGTACTTTAGAAGAATAACCCATAGTTGCCAATGCTTCGAGAAGTATGTGACAGTGAACTTCATTAAAAGCACCACTAACATCTAAGAAGACTGCCAGAATCTGTTTACCTTTACTGAATGCGTTTTCTACTTCTAATTTGAATGTAGTAAGGCTATCCGCACAAGACATTCCTTTGCGAAACCCTGTTTGGCTTTTCGGTATAAATTCATTATGCTCTATCCACCATCGCAATCTGTAGGAGATCATGAGCTCAAACAGTTTACAAATACATGAGGTAAGGGCAAGCGGACGGAGCTTCTTTCCGCAGGGCTTTTCGACAAAATTTTCGGACCAATTATCAGGATATATATCATTAGCGGATATTTCATTTAGGATGTCAAGTAAAATCAAATGGTATTTAATAGGTAAGTTGTGAATTACTTCATAATTAATTCCGTCCATTCCCGGAGCAGATTTGTTCCCTCTGGAACTAAGAGCAGTATTAAATTCGGTGTAACTGAAAGGATCATTTAAAAATGAGTTATTAGTTGCTGTAGGTATATAGTCGGGATCACTAGGAACCCATTCGGGGCAAAGGTCACTAAGAGCAGATTCAATCTTCTCATTTTTCCCTAGATATTCATCACGACTTTGTGGGTTGATCTTTATCCATTTATTTTTAAATATTTTCGCTACGTTCCATGTATAGGTTGAACTAGTTCTATTATTAAGAGTCTCCGCGAATCGACGAAAGCATTCCCTTTTCTTATTTTTAAACGTTTTTTTGGCTATGGCTCTCATTTTCTTATATTCGATCAGGTCATTAAGGTTATTCGTATATTCCCATTTTTTGTATGCCGCCTGTCTTAATCTTTTAGTTCTATCGCAGTCCGAGTCCCACCAAAGTACAGGATTGCGATGGCTTGTTTTATTGACCTTTCTCTTTTTCGGAGTATGCTTAACTATTGCTTGTTTAACTGTTCTTATAAAAAATTCATATTTTTGTAAGGGAGTGAGTAATTCAAAATCATGTTTCAAAATTAGTTCATAATCATCATTTAGTATCTTAGTGATCTCCTCCCAATTGGATCGTTGTGAATGTATTTTGAAGGATAGTTTATCATAGATTATTTTTTCCGTATCGTATTTTAAATAAATAGGGAAGTGGTCAGACCCACATGAATCGTCAGAGACTTCAACCTTTAAAAGATGCGCAATGTTAGTCGTTGAGAAAACAAGATCAATGTTAGACTTGTAGTTTGTAGCTATGTTAAATCGCGTGAATGTGTTTGTATTGTGTAGGAATAAATTGAATTTTTCCGTTTGTTCAAGTAGGTTTATCCCATCAGAGTCAGTATCCACGCAGTTCCAAGCAACATTGTGTGAATTGAAATCGCCTAAAAAGATGCATCTTTCTCTCAATTCCGTGTTACTTACAATTCTACTCCATTCGTTACCACTTAATTTAAATTTGGAGGTTTATAGCAAGCAATAATAGATAATGATTCTTTTATATTGGTTATTTCAATTCCACATAATTCCGCTAAAGTGTTATCATTGATTAAGTTTTTTATTGCAATATAATTAAATCTTTTACGAATAAGGAAAACAATTCCACCGCCTCCAGAGCGAATTCAATCTTTACGAAGTGTATTGAACCCAGCAAATTGGAAGTTAATATTTTCGATAAGCCAAGACTCCACACATATCAAGATATCTAAATCTACGATCATTTTTTGTATTTCTTCAATTTTATTACAAACACTTCTGGAGTTCCAATACATAATTCGTAATTGACTAGAATGAACATTTTTTGTTTTAATTTGATTATTAGTATTCATAATTGAAATGTTCTAATTACAAATATAAAACTATGAGCAAATATTTACTAGACGATGATAGATTAAATACAAGCAAACGAGCGGCTCATTGCTTACTTTCATCGTGATCTTCTTGGCTTTCAGCAGTCGACAACGATTCCTCGTCCTCAAAATCCATTTCAGCTTCAACAGATGCTTTTTCTTCAGAGCACAATTGCTTTATAATTCTAGTCAGTCTTGTTTTAAAGGATCTTCCAGCAATGTGTTTACGAAATTCTGCGACCATAATGCCTTAAAGCATTTTTATTTGTGGTGAAATTTTCAGCTATCTCAGAAGTTTCATTGAGGGGACGGTTATATGTTTCATCTAAGAACTTGTAGAAATCATCCATAGTAATTGGAAAAGTTGCCGATGTCGTCTCAAGAATGAGCGAGGAAGCTCCTTCTACCTGACTCTTCAGGGTGGGAGGCGGTAGTCTGTCTAGCTTTTTTGCGCGTCTTTCTTGTAGTTTCAGTGATGTTATCATTTGGAGATAGGTTTTCGTTAGATGTAATACTTGAAGAAGCAGGACTTTTGTTTGATTCTGTTGTATTTGGCTTTTTGAATAATTCTGTGCCTCTAAATTGTAGAGGTGTCCTTTTAGCATTGGTTGCTTGGTTTTGTTCAGATGTTTGCGTACATTCAATATTCTCTAGCACCTCGTAGACTTTTTGGGTCGTACTTGCGTCATTGCCTCCTACATTATGATTATCATTCGTCTCTTGGGTCATCTGAGAGTATTGTGTGTTAGAAGTGGGGCAGTACTGGGCTGTGTGGCCTTCATTGTTACAAATAAAACACTTTATTTTGTCTGTGGAAATGTAAATACTGTACAGAGTATCCTCATCGTTAACACTGTTTACATTAGGAAGCTTATTTACGTCAACAGGATCAATGAATTTCTGCCTTCTAAAACTCAAAATTTGTGAGAAACCTTCTTCAATCCCAAGCCTAATGAAGCTCATGTTAGATTTTGGCGTTACTCCTTTGGCGGTTAATATTGCGATGATTTCGTCATGTGGTATACATGGATGAACATTCGAAGGAATAACTCTTTTGTCTTCTTCACATATGGTCTCATCTTAAGTTTGTGACCATTGATTATAATTTCATTATTATCTTCGCGCGTTAACTCGTCGGCCAGCTTTTCACTGTTTACATAACAACAAAACCTATTCTGGGAAATTTTCGATGCGGCAATAATGTTTGTTGCCGTCGTTTTAGTAGCTATTGCTTTGATGTATGCTTTTAATGCAATACCATCTACTGTATCTATCAATATAGCTTGATTTTTTTTTGAAACATACGTAACTTACCACTTTAGCAAAAGAACTTATTTTTTTACTTGTACTTTGTGGACTTGAACTTTGAACATTAATCGGTAATGTAGGTGCACTAGAACTTTGTTGCTGTACCATTTCAGCAGAATAATCGGTTTGATTTATCATTTTGTGTGTAAATAACTGTTCAGGTGTAATGCCAGTTTCACTTCACGTATATATGGATGATTAAATGATTGACTATAAGAGATACACCGCGGCCGCCCGCGGTGTGTATTTGTAAACAATCGAGACTCGAAACAGAGAAACTGACAACACGTCCGACTCTCACACGACTGCTAACACAATACTTTTTGTGATACATTAAGTAACAGACTACTTTACTGCTTTGATAAATATGCTCCTATTCATACTTTTTCACCAAAACATCGGCCTGCTCCGTGAATTTCAAGTGAGTTGCGAGATTTTAAGCGTAAACGTGACACTGTTCTTAAAGCTTATCGTCGATCACACGATCAACAGCTTAAGTCTCAACTATTAATCCTTAATAAAGCTAATAAGGTTGCATGGAGAACTGCTTGAGAAAATTACTACTATTCTTGTTTAGCTAGTATTCTTACGCCAAAGGAAACGTGGACCGAGTTACGTCGTATGGACATCATCAATTCAAAACCAAAATTTCCTCCTCTCAATTGCACTCCAAACGAATTGAATGTATTTTTCACTTCGTTGGCAAGTACTCACGGTTACGGTGTATCAGCTAACCCACTGCCTATTCGTCATATGGATTTTAAGGATAACCGATTCTTTTTTAAAAATATCTCAATTGATAATTTAGTGAGTTGTCTGGTTAAGGCGAAATCGGAAGCTGTAGGAGCCGATAATACTCAATTGCGATTTTTTGTCTCTTCTTTCCCGGTAATTGCTCCATACTTATTGCATTTGTTTAATACTTCTCTTAATACATCAACGTTTCCAAGTGCCTGGAAGAAAACTCTTATGGTGCCCATAAATAAGGTAAGGAATCCAAGTGGCCCTAGCGATTATCGGCTTGTTGTAATTGTTTGCACACCTGCAAAAATTCTGGAAAGACTCGTTTTTGATCAAGTGGTGGAGTTTTTAAATGAGAAAAAGTGGTTTGATCCTTATCAGTCAGGTTTTAGAAAAGGCTTCAGTACTCAAACAGCATTACTGAGTGTCTCAGAATTTGTTAGGCAGGCTATTGACAAAAGCATGATAGTTATTACCATTTTATTTGACTTTAGCAAGGCATTTGATGTGGTTGATCATTCTCTCCTATTGTTAAAACTAAAAGAGGCTAATTTTTCAAATACAGCAATTGCCTGGTTTGAATCTTACCTAACCAATCGATCTCACGCGGTTGTTGATAACACCAATCACTCGCTATCATCTTGGATGACTGTTAATGCGGGAGTGCCGCAAGGATCAGTTCTCGGTCCTCTCCTCTTTTCGATGTTCATTAGTGACCTTCCTGGTGTATTTAAAGACTCGCAATACATGATTTATGCGGACAACACTCAAATTTTCCTAAGATGCTTTCCGCAGGAAATAGATAACGCGATTGATCGCATCAATGATGACGCTGAACGGTTCAGCCAATGGGCTGTAAATAACAAAATAGTAATTAATGTAAACAAAACGCAAGCAATGATACTTGCTAGCCCCTATTATATCAATTCAATTGACCTTGATAATCTGCAACCAATAAAGCTTCGGGGTTCTCCTGTGCAGTGGTCGAAAAATGTGCGCAATTTGGGTCTATACATTGATAATACATTATCTTGGAATACCCATGTTACCAAAATATCGTCGAATATATAGTCAACTTTACGTCAACTAAGAGTAAATGGAAGTTCGTTACCGTTCAATCTGCGTAAACAGCTTGTCATTTCATTATTAGTGCCTCACTTGGACTATTGTTGTGTAGTTTATAATGATGTTAACGCGATGTTAAAAATCAAACTAGATAGACTCTTAAATGCAGGTGTACGTTTTATTTTTAATTTACGAAAGGGTGAACACATTTCTAGGTACTATACTAAATTAAATTGGCTCACAGCTGGGAATCGTAGATGGTATTTTATTGGAGTATTAACATTTAGTATTATATCAAATAAATCACCAAAGTATCTTTACGATAGCTTCATCTGGCGTGAGAGCATAACTGATAGACGATTACGGGTTGGTACCAAAGTATTAAGGTTACCCCAGCACACGCATGCATCGTATGACAAATCATTCCTAATTATTTCATCAAATCTGTGGAATGCGTTGCCGAGTGACCTACAAATGTGTTCTGCGCTTCCTAAGTTTAAGTCTAAATTTTATAACTTATTATACGAGCGCCAAAAGCTTCAAAGGAAAATAACGTTTGGAATTTATTAGAATTTAATTTATGCGTTTATGTTTTCGTTTATGTTTTTTTTTTGGTGCGGTTGATGAGTATTATATAAGATGCCAGCATAATTAATTCTTGCTGCACATATTGCACATATATTTTTAGATTTACTATGTAAGAACTATGTATCATCTTATGTTTGGTTGGCTCAAGGGGATATCCCTATGCCAAAATAAATAAATAATAATAATAATAATTTCATACACAAATGTGAAGTATGGCACCATCTTTCTATGTCGATCTGCAGCTCTCACAAAAATCTTACGATTAATACGGCAACAATAGAGTAAAAAGGCCGATTCCGCCCGTTAAAAAATAATTTAAAAAAAATGTAATGAACGAAATGAATAATTCTGTAGTCCGTATATAGCTTATACACGTTTGTTCATAACTATTTTACTTAATAAGGTAATGAATATTTTATGGAATTTAATTGCATTATTCAATATGAAAACTTAATGAGCACTGCGTTAATAACGGGACGTACGTAAAATCATTAACGGAGCCAAAATGCAGGCGCCAAAGTGATAGCACTTCGAAGTAGATTGCCTCAACGTAATATCGTGTCGTAAGGCGTGAATGAGGAAGCGCACAAAAATGTGAATACCAGGCGTAATAAGCCCTTGTATCGGAAACCTGCTGCATCGACAGGATGCATATTTGAAAACCCGTACGTATCTGTTTTAAAAATGTGTAATTCGACAATTTCGGTAGTTTGCTGATATTTTATTTGTCATTTAAATGAAATCTTTATCTTTGGATTGTAAATAAGATCATATTAGCCGTAACATGTTTTTCGGTTTACGTCACAGTAATAAGCGATGGCACGAATCCAATGAAAGTGTAAACTCGTTATTGTTTTTATGTACTCGTAAAATGCAAGAATTCCTCTAATTTAACCAAGTGCGTATAATTCAAGTAAATTTTAGGCTGAATAGGATAGTGTGATACAATTCATATGAATGCAGCATTATTGACAGTTCAATAGCTATCAATTAAATAATATATCAATTAAATTGTAGTAATTGTTAATCAACACCGTGACTAGAAATTTTGATACGGCCCCGATCAGGCTATACTATTAGGGACTGATCAAGAACGTAACAATTTTATTGGTCCGGGCCGGATCTGACATCCTGATTTAGGGCCCTGATCAGGGCTTGGTAACGGCCTTATGAGGTTCCTCGAAGATTCGTTTAAACAATAATTAAAAAAAAATTAACAATCATACAACTGATGAGTCACTTTCATATGCACATTATATTTAATTATATAATTATATATTGTTATTAATCCACAAGTATATTACATTTCATAAAGTGTCATTCGAACGATACTAATTTTCATTTCTAAATTTAATTTTTATACACTTATTAAGGTTCATTCTATTTATATTTTAATTATATTTTCAAATATCATATCACATTGTTTACATTTCGATAATATTGTTTGTCAGGCGGAAATCGACCTCATGACCGCTGCTGTACTTTAATGTATAGATAGATTTCTGCATTCTTGATCCTTGATTCTTGAATGTAAAGTATGGCTCCATGAAGGAAGACTTCCTGCAAGTCTTCCAAAATTTGAGAAGAATATTGTGTAAACATTTGTGTAAAACGGCAATTCCGCCAGTGAAAATAATAATACAAAAAAAAAATAACCCGTTTCTAACCTATAAACACCTGATTCATAATTTTAGTCAACGTCTAATAACTGTTCGTAATTATTGTAAAATTATAGAAACTATTTCGGTAGATACGGTGTACATTCATTTTCAGAACTTAAATTTGGATTAAACTTCCAACAATTTTTAATTTACACTTTATGTTTGAGAAATTATGCTGGTAATGAAGAATAACAGATTTTCGAATATTCTGATGATGTGTATCAAAAGAAGACATTGCAACGGTGAATTTTTTGTATATAAAAGTTTGTATTGATTTCCAACTTTATTTATTACATAATATTCAATACATTTGCAGGATTACAACCTAAAAGAAACTAGCATTTTAAAAATGCTAAAATACATATTCTTTTAGACATAAGAAAATATTCTTTTGAAACATGAGAATTTAATAGAATATCTTTTACTCGATAATAAGTAAACGCTAAAAGACAAAGATTTTTATGAATAAAATATGGGATTTCAGTAATTACAATATTTATTTTACGGGGTATAAGAAATAGTTTTAAAATACACGGGATTTTAACTGATAAAAGACACTTTTTTCAGTGCTCTAACCATCTTTTCATCCTTAATTTAGTAACACGCTGGAATTATCTACTAGAGAGTTGGTGAGTCTCGCAAGGTTTACCTTTTTTACTCAAACCAGACCCAGATGTTTAGATAGCGATACGCGAGCTCTAGAAT
The DNA here is from genome assembly GCA_030407085.1 of Trichopria drosophilae. Taxonomy (NCBI): domain Eukaryota; kingdom Metazoa; phylum Arthropoda; class Insecta; order Hymenoptera; family Diapriidae; genus Trichopria; species Trichopria drosophilae. The sequence continues at coordinate 56,614,194 of CM059583.1, forward strand.
ATGTTCATTAAGATTGCATTTTAAGAATTCAATGCGTTTAAGCATAATCTCGAAAATCTAGCAATTAAATGATGTGTTGAAAAACGCGCTTGTTCTTCTTAGGTATACCTGGTTTTTTTTTTATACATCTATACATATAAAGGACTATTCGCATACATACAATGGTTCTAGATGTAAATTATGAATCCGATATTAAGAGCTCAGAGAAAAGTTCGTAAATGTGTAAAAAATGTCCATACAGATATTTTACCAGTATTAATTATCTAATAAAATAAATAAATTTAAAGATACGTCGAACGTATCTTTATTAGTTATTAATTTTATAGTCGAACACTATATTCCATAATGCTGTCGAATGATATCTGCGGTCAACGATCGAAATATTAAAATGTCTCGGAAGAATTTCTGTATTCACGAAAAAACTTGGGCTCATAAAAGAAGGAAATGGTATATAAAAACAAATGTCTGAATGACATCAGTATGAAGTAATTCAGAGTTAAGTTTCTTCGTAATGCAATCATTTTCATTTCTAAGTGTATATCATCGACGTCTAAGAAAACTATGTAGGGATGTTGGTTGCTAAGTAAAATAAGTGGTCCATGAATATAAATAAAGTTATTAAACAATTGCAAGATTTGATTGCTGATGATGTTAGATTATTTTTGTTGTGTTAGATAAGAAGATATATGACAGATTCTTCGTACAACAAAAAACAGGTGTTTTCGATTAATTAAGTTATAGTTTTTATATTTATTCATTACATGCGCTGCATAATTGTTTTAGTTTTTGAGTTTATGATTATTACATATTCTGCATTGATTCCATTCTGATAAATTTTTTCGTCCAAACTAATCCTTAGGTACATTTAATTAAACCTTAGTCAAACTCCGGGTAGCTGATAGTTCTTTTTGATGAGTCGATGTGTAATCGGTTGTCCGGGTGTACATCGATACACGTGTTACTTTGAGTCATCCAAATATTAATATGTATATATACGAAAGCGTAAGGCGGTAGCAAACCCGTTCAGATTCTACAATAAGATTTCGGGAGCCAAGCATATTTTAAGGTATCAGTCACATTCAAGAAGATGTGATGATCAACCAGTGGTCAAGCTCCTTTCGATTTTTCTTCCACGATTTCGTTTCGCCTTTTGGTTCGATCATGATTTTTTTGTTGCAAGATATATGGTGTTTGTCGCGCATGTGAGGAATTCCTTCCATATTCGAGGATCCTGCGGAGAAACCGCCTACTGCAAGGGAATGCTATTTTGAGGGTAAGATTCTTTTCGACTGCGGTGCTTTTAACGGTCGAGATTAGATTCTTCCAAAAATAGATCCGCGCGAAAAATGCGCCAGACAACATTCCGCGTTGAATACACAACACGCGCTAATCCGGCAACAGGCGCCAGGTTAGGGTTACTGATAAATCATTCGGTAAAGGAGAGATTGCTGATGTCGTCGAACTTACGTATTAAGCATCGGAAACTCGCACGCGTTAAATACTTTTCTATAAAACGAAATAAAACATACGTGGTTCGTGTTTCCTTAATATATATCTTGCATGTGAGGCTTGTAGAGATATTTCTAAAGGGGTTGAGTATGTGAGAAGACCACGTGAAAATGTATGCCAAGTCACATTTGTCAAATTTTTGAAGTTATTATTTAAAATGTTGTTCCAGAAATTTCATATGACACACCTACGATAATGAGTCATTTTCATGACTGTATTGAATAATCCTTAGGGAAAATAAAACATAACGACAATTTATTGTACCATTTAAGAAGATTTATTATTATTAGGCGATTGTGATTATTGTGCCGATGTAATATAAAATTGTCTATACTCTAAAGAGTACAGACAGCCTATGATGCGCGAGATTTGTGCCTGCACTTTCAAACTCAATACAAAAAATGTTATTTCTACCCCTGTACGGAATGAAATTCCCAGCAAATGTACCACGGATAAACTTTGGTGGTATTCGATTGTGATACACATATAGTCTTTTCCATGAGATATACTTCAAAATATGTACAATGAGTAGCTTTCTAAAGGAACAAGTATCATAAGTGACTCAATTATGCAGCGGAGTTTGGAACCACAGCAATATGTTACGGAAGAACCCGATGTCTTTTCCGATGAAGGTGGCCCTTGTATAAACATACGATAATACTCTCCATAGTGTTACATAATATCCTTTACGCATTGTTTCGGCAAAACATTGAGTATCCAAGAATTAGACTTATTTCGTTACGTTTTTTACAATCAATTGAAGAAGAATTGGGTAATAATTTTGTTCATTGTGATAATTAATCGTTGATTATAAAGATGCACATCTCCAAATAGACAATGGAAACGATGAAATTTGTCTATAAGAAGTAAATGTACATTTCCTGGATGTCCAAAGTAAGCCCGTGAGGCAGCTTGGGCACGTCAGGGAGACGTTCCCAAGTTTTACCTAGGGTATGCCGAGATTACGACCTTTGGACGCGACATCGAGTGAATGAACAACTTTAGATTACTCGAAATCTACAAGTGACGAATTTGGACGTGATTAAATACCACTTAATTTATCACATTTGGAATTAAAAAAGAATCTTGGACAAAAAATTAAAGCGGACCACATTCATATTGAGTCTATAAATCGTAAAGTCTGAAGGATTAGCCTGCGAAGTTTAATAAATTATTTATAAGATTCAGTTAATACGCAGGTAGGCGAAGTCGTGCTGCAACAACAATATTTTTTTTATCAGAAAATTATTAGTTTTGGAGCACATATACATCAGATGGGGTTATCATCCCCACTGCCCGATTTCGAGCTAAAATCATAATTGTTAACTTCTGCGGTCGAAGGATTCCTTATTTTAATCCATTTTACATACGATTCTATTTATTCATCAAATGCTAACTCCTATATGCATGAAAAAGTGGAGTAATAATATGCAAAGATATATGAACAATACTATTTTGGTATATTCGTCATTAGACTACCTGACACAAGCCAGACATAAGAGATGAATTTCAGATTATCAATCCACATGATGTGCAGTAGTTGCTACTGATATGAGTAGGCCAGATCAGAAATTACTATTATATGTTTACTTTTTTAAATAACAAAGCATTTTATTGTTAGAAAAAAAAATTGTAATAGTATTTTTGCGCAGTAAAAATTGGTCTTTATTTTGAAGTAGACAGATTCTCATTAATTAAAAAAATGTATTTATAAATACATTTACTTATTAGATGATGTCATAACAATTTGTAACAATAGATATAGCCAATATGATATAATAACTTCAATTTTATTTAATTAATTCATAATTAAAAAAACATTATATTTTTGAAGATGTCGCTTAGACTCTGACAGGGTAGTCTGAAGAATTTTTCGATAGATATAATATCACATACCGAGGGCGCTGTTGCAAAATCCAATAGGGCGGCTCCAATATGAGTGCTGTGGTCTGCCATTTCTTCGAAAAAATCTTTTCCTTCCCAGATAACGTAAAACACACTTTTACGCCCGGATTGTCCGGTAAAAAATGATATCAGTATGATACGAGTGCTTTTGAAGCAAAATTTTTTCTGCGCGTGGAAAACGGCTGAAATTTGTTACTCGGGGGTCTTTGAGGTCGCTGATTACGAATCTGATCTCAGATTTTCAAAATTCAAAATGGTGGATCCAAGATGGACGACGAATTTTTAAAAATTCATTGGATTTGCTTGAAACTCGTTAGTTGGGGGTTTTTGGGGTCGCTGATTACGAATCTGATCTCAGATTTTCAAAATTCAAAATAATATATCCGAGATGGCTAATAGAATGTGCAAAATTAATTTTGACCTTACCTTGGTGGACTCAATTTTGAATATTTCATAAAATCATTTTATGCACCCTGTGGGGGTGAAGGGGAGGGGAGGTATTTTTTTTACGTTAATTGATATGTTTTATGAAAAAATGGACCCCATGTTTCACAGTTTCTCGATATCTTAAAAACTGGCTCGTACCAGTCTTGGCACTTTTTATTTGAAAACTGCTACCAGTGAAGTGGTTAAAATTCCAGCCCAGAGGAGAACACCCAAATCTCTCGGCCGGTATCTGGCAAGGGGATCGCCTGCGGGCGTAAAAGATCATTTACGAAAACTACTATAAAACACATCTAACCAAAAGTTGCTCAAATTTGGAAGTGCTAAATACACTTTTTCCACATACTTTGATTTCTCAAGTACAAATCGGAAAAAAATCAGCTGCTCTATAAAGACTTTTGCAGAACTCGCATAAACAGATAAAATACAGTATAAATGAGGGTAAATGAACAAGAAAAATACAGGAACCTGCTTTTTAAAATTCTCTAAATTTCGGTACGAATTTCCAAAGAGCTACATTATTGGTAAGAATTTTTGAAAAACTCTTGAATATGAATCTATTACGTAGACATTTAGAAGATTTCCGTAGAAGTGTTTCGGTCATCCAGTTTGTTTTACAATAGCAGAAGATATGTGGGATGAAGATTTTTTTCATATGGAAGTAACACTTTTAGGTTTGAGAAAATTAATGATACAATTTTTATTTGCAATTGACATTGATCTATATATTAATTATTTTTTAAATATTTATTACGAATTTGAACTGCCCTTATAGTAAAAACATTTTCGAATGACAACAATGCGAATTACTGACAAACATGTGAACTTTCGTAGATTTAGTAAATGCGATGCTTTCTAGTAATGTAAATATTTTAATTCTTTAATTTATCTTTGTATTTACGGTAAATATATACAAGTAAATACAAAAAAACTGATAAATATACCTGTTGGGGATGTCAAGGTATGCATTTCAGCGCATGATTCTCAATCATTTCATGACAATAGTGAAAATAAAAGTAATTATATAATTTATGAATTTATATTTTAAGAAATGCCAGCACTATAGGAAACGTCATGTTTGCTATTCCGCAGGTTCGGACAGTTTTGAAATTGTAGTCAATTGCATAAACGGTATGGGTGGTGTCCTTTTTATCGCAGCTGTTCATACTACATAAGATTATAAAATGCTCTATGCTTTATTTGATGTTAGTTGTACGTAAAGATTACTTAATATCAGCTGATCGACAAATAAAAATAAAAATTCGCGTATTTATTGTAATTTACACAACTTACTTCTTTTATAGAAGGAAAAGAAAGTTATCATTTATAAACTCGTAAACAATTTGAATATATATAATGTTTCACTTGGAAGGCACAGGAAAATAACGCGCAGCCCATTACGCATTTAGCCTACTCCAGCTCAATATTATTCCGTGTACATAAGATAAATTCAAGAAATGTGTATTGTATAAGAGGACTTATCGTACATGAATTATCATCGAAATTTTCTCATATCCTAAATATTGGAAAATTGGCAAAACTCGAAATGCTAGACACGTTTCGTAATTACTATTATTGCTGTTTAAAAATGTGTGATTTCGCACCGTAACAACCGTACCGAGATTATGCCAACAATTCAGAGCGTGTAAAAAAACCCAGTACTCAACTTTCTCGATAATAACTGTGCACAGTATAGTGTCGATTATTAGTATTGGTAATCATGCCTTATTTCCATCTGAAGAAAGAAAATTACACTACATCGTGAGAAACGAATTATCACTTACGTTCAATGTGTCATTTAAAAATGATGCATTCCATCGAATACACTCTCAAAAGTTTACTGTAGCATTAATATTTGGACATCATTTCGCTGAGTCGATGTTTAATCTATTGCACCAAATTTAGGTAACGTGAACATACTTTCACTCCTTATTTTTGACCGGAAATGGATGTCTAAAATCGTTGAGTGATATTAATCAAATACGCAGCAAACGTGACTAAACTGGAATTACGACTCATTGAGCTTATAATTTATTACAGCTAAATAATTAAAAAAAAGCTAGAGTATGGCATAAATAATCCTTTGCGGTAATCGCATTAAGGAAATGATAAAAAGTGAGTAGCATTTATCTTGAATGAAATTCATGTAGTTGATACTCATTTTGTGGTTAGTAAATCCTGAAGTACGTTTCTTCTTCCTAGGTAATGCATCGTATGACCTTGTTCTAAAAATCTTATAGTTTATATTTCAAAACTTACATAAATCTGTCAATACATATCAAACATTGGCAGGCGTCGATAACGTATTTTGACAATTTTGACATTTCGAGTAACAAAGAAAATTTCAATATTTTATACGGTTTCTTTAATTTTCTAAAACGTAAACATTTTGAGAAATCGATAGCTCTTAGTAAATTAATGTATTTCTTCAAATCAAAACATCGTCATAATAAAAACAACATTCCAGTTGGTCTAAAGTAAAGCTTACTAGAATTTAAACGAATTTCACTAGTTCAACAGAATCTCAATGAGGACAATTTAACAGATTATACAATTAGAGGAGAAAGGGGAATGGTTAACACTTAATATATATCGATAAGTTTTAGTTATTATTAATAATTTGGCATATATTCTTCGTAATGTATGCTCTTATTTATAAATAAAATGCTGGAAAATTAACTTTTTCAGATTTAAAAAAAATCGATTATGTTCATTATTAATTACAGTCTGGAGTAATAACGAACGTCCAATGGTCATCGCGAAATCTATTATAATCCCAGAAATTAGTACATTTATTAAACCAAGTAACAAAAAACAATCCTGGCTTAGTAATGGCTATGTTTGTATTTATTGCTCTAAATATTACATATTCATTAAAAAATGAATGACATGTCTTAATTTAAAATTGACTTAATTGAGAAGTATTCATTCAATTATTGAAACTGTTGATAAATATGAATATGTTCATATCTTGCTGTATACCTGTATTGCGCGCCATCTTTGTCATTACTCCAGAACGCAGCAGTTCATTCAATTTCTTAGACTACGAATATCTTTTGCATTATACAAATTTATAATTTTTGTATTGGCGAGCTAATTAAAAAAAAAATCTATTCAACGCTCTATTATTAATATTTTTGGGCTTTATCTTGTTACAAATCTAATTGCCTATTTCCAAAAATAATGTAAAAATGTGATACAAAACATATCTTCAATTTGTTATACTTAACACGAATCATATAATAATATATGTTAGTAAATCGCATTATTTATTGAACATATTTAGCCAAATATGAAATTATGTTTGTATTAATGAGAATAATAACTATTTAAATAAACCAGTATCCGAGTAAGTAACTTAAATGAGTAAACTCTTACGTGATAAACGTTATTACCAGTTTTAAGTTACGAATATTGTGTGTTGATGAAGATTGCTTACCTATTTTACGTCCACTGAACTTTCAAAATTGATGTCAATAGAAATACGCCGTTTCTACCAACATTACATACTGATATTCGGAGTTTCAAACAACACAACGAGACTTTTTGTTACTTTCAGTAAGGTATTGTGTGCCGACGTTATTTAATATCACTAAAAATTGTTTATATTTTAAAATAAAAATATAGCAAAAAATAAAAAACTCCGGTTCTGACCTACAAATGAATAATTAGTAGCCAGTGTTGGACTGTGACCTACTCATTTATTCTCCTCGACGTTTCCAGTGACCAGTACTCCTTTTCGAGAGGCTAATATGTTATTATTAAAACTTAAACATTTAATTAAAATTCACAAGAATCCATAAATTCTTGTCTCAAACGGCTTCACTATAAGTTAATAGAAACTTTGTATTTTGTGAAATCATTTGGTTGTGATACACTGCTAGTAGGTCAGATATTCAGCTATAACAATGTATAAATAATGTCATCTTCTATTTACTACTATTTATACAAATTCTATTGGCCATTCAATAAAATTCTTAACTTTATTAAAAGTTATAGTTTATGCACCAAAATATAATTGAAAATTATTTACAAGAATGAAAGTGCAGGAGTTCAATGAAGCCAAATTACAAATGCCACATTAAGAAAATTTATATCAGAAAAATAAATATTCTATCTAGTTTAACAGACTGTGTGGTATCCATTTCATGATAAAAGCAAAATATTCACTATTATTTATGTGTTATGCTGGTAATGCATATTTTTTAGAAAAAGTATACTTATTTCTCTAGTAGAAAGTATCTGTGGCGCTGGCTAACGCCACGTTTATTTTCTACTAGGATTCATAAAAATCGAAAATATAATAGTGCATAGTTCTCTTTGTTTAGCACATTTTTAAAATTTATTAAGTGTGTCAGATTTGGTATAATGTACTTGGGGCATGGGTTCTACTAGGTTCTTTTTCCTTCGTTTTATTCTAAATTATTAAGTGAAGATATTTCTTGAGCGTTGAAAAAACGTCGAACAAAGTAATTTTACATGGGATTCAGCCACTCTTGCGATTGCCTACATCTAACTCACATAAGAGGGTAAATTCTTCGAGATACCTTCCGTGATACTTTCGATGAACCTTTCTTATAATACTCATGCTTTTATTATATTTACACAAGACATATTTAAATAGGAGTTTTGTCATTATCTTTGACAGGATGGATTGCATCGATTTGCGCAATTTGTCAGGTAAGATAGTAAAATCATCACTGCAATGATGCATAATAAATGGAATCTAATAATTAACACCGAAAGGTGTTTAATTAATTATATTTCATATGCTTAAGTTACAAATATATTGTTAAGTTGAGATAATATGGACAAATAAATATAAGCAAATAAATTCCATAAGCCAGAAATTTGAAAATCGTTATACTAATTTTACGCTTACAGACAACAGGTTTTTTATGAAATATAGGATTTTTCAGACAGTTATTACGAAAAACCACATTGCAGGCGATATTCCGCTAGGCTAACGAATAACTTTTCAAAGATTCCATTTTTGTTCATTAAGGGCTACGAACAGCAGACTTAAATTTAGCAGTATAGTTTGGTATAATGCTTTGTTCTTGGCTCTGTGCCGTGGTAATTCAATATCATGCTAGTTTAGGTACGTTTACAGAATGCTGAAGTAATTCATGAAAAACAAGAATTAAAATCGATTAATAATTATTAATTCCGCAAAAATATTATACACTGCTCTGAGTCTATCACGTTTGAATTATAAACGTATATAATTGCGGGGTTTTGGATTCAAAAGAGTCAAACCTGGAATTAATTTCTGAATCGATTTGGCATGTCTTGTCCTACAGAATTATGAAGATGGAACTGCCAGTGGATTACTGAAGCTGCACAGAATGTTGTATAGACGTTCATCATTCCGGTCATAATGAACTTTGGAAAATTTGTTTTGTGGCTATTAAAATGCTCGGTAAAGAAATAACCTAGTAAATACGCAAAATATGTTCAAATTGGGTTCATGAACTTTTCAACCAGTTTACTTGTACACCATATATTCAAAAGTCAGCAATAAAACTGAAGCGAACTAATTACTAAATTCAATTGCCAGTGGTGTCAAACTAATTTATTACCCGAATAAAAAAAATTATTTATCCGATAAAGTCCATGTGCTACTCTCCTATAGCTATGTTAGCATTAATCCTTCCAATCCCAATCACTGCATTAAATCCTCTACTAGAAAATATTTTTGATGCCATACCTATTTCCAGGGACTCTAACTAGCACCACGTTTATTTTCTACTATGGGTCAGTTAACGGCATTAGGCACATATAATTTTGTGAGTACTTAAGAACTTCACTGGTTCCCAATTAGAAATGTATTATGACATTGATTTTTATAAAAAAATAGTTTATCATTTTTACTTTTCAGTCATGCATTTTAAATATTAGCTCATATAATTTACCTGGAGACTACTTTTGAATGATAAAAGGTGCAATGTTTTATATTAATTCGGCTTAATCTTGGTTTCGAATTTTTACATTTTTTAAATGTTTAGTTGTAAGTAATATTTTGTTTATAAATTTTGTTTATGTAGTGTAAATGATAACGTACTATGTTAACACATTTTGTCACGGAGAAGTATCTAATTTTAAACAAGTTTATATTTATTATTAATGTGACCGCCACAAGAAGAAGACAATTTTTTCATTCCACAATTAGCTTTAATTAAAGGGTCGAATAGCCAATGCGTATTTTTATGACAACGACAAGTAATTATAAATGGAAATATATGATTATTTAATTAGAAGGTAGATTTTTCTAAGTACAACCTGTCAATATAACCCGGCATGATAATTTTTCAAAGAAAAATGTTCTCTATGTAAGAAAACCAATTGAGCTACCTGAAAATTAGCGCAAGACTGCGCAAAATTGCGGAATCTGTTCCAAAAATAAATTTTGTGCAATTTTTGTCCGTTATTTGACACGCCCCGTACACCAGTAATACGGCTTCGAGTGGTGCCGTACGACGTCCGCATTTTTTGCAAGGCCGACCGGTACAGCCGCAGCGAGAGGGAACCCATGCCCTCGACGCGTGCGACGCCGACGCTGAGATCCCCATTCGAGTTTCCCTGACGCCGGCTATTTGGCATCGGGTACCATAAATAACCACGGAAACCAGATTCGGACTTGGGCATCGTCTAAAAACGATAAAAGGGCGTTATCGCCGGGTGCCTGACCCCTTAACGCTCGATTTTAACGTTTTGTTAAACCTTAAAATATGCAAATTCCTGTTTGCGCGGTGACTGCAATTTACAGTAAAGCGAAAGGCATTTTTTTACTGCTTCAATGAGGGTAACTCAAGTCGGTTGAATGCGATTCAGGAATTTTGTACTTTAAATCTTCGCCACTCTTTTTTTTTTAAGCTGACCATTTCGATATTCAACGGCACTTAAACGCCGTTCGTGTGGATGAAAAAATAAAATTAACGTACAAGCTCGCTTCACGCGATTTAAGGGATAGTCACTCGTAAATGGGCCCTAGCCGAAAAAGTCTAGAGGTATGATTTTATGTAACTTTATACGTGTGTCTTCGTAGCAGAAATTAAAATGCTATCAGGATTGATTTACGGGGACTTTTTATTGTTGCAGAATGTGTTTGTTTTCGTTGTAAGATTCGCTAACTCCAATCAATTAGGAGGGCCATAAAAGCGACGTACACATTTAGAAGCCTTTCTAACCAGTTGCTGTTACTACTGGGACTGATAGTGGGTGAAATATAATACACATTTACTTTCACGAATAAAAGAATTAGAACCATGGTGATGTTCGTTACAAAACAATAAAAATATCAACCATTTTGTTATAAACAAGTTATTTTTTTGTATTCTAGCGAATGAAGGTCACGTTTTCATAAAAACAGTTCTTCTTATCGATTCATGTAATTTCTTTTTATGGCGTAAGAAACGGATGCATTTCTCCAAAACGATTCAAACAACATTCCTGAAATCTTGTTCATATGTTGTAATGAGCTCATGTCACTTGATGAAATTTAATACGTAACATATATGATACGAAACGTTTGGACGTGAATTGGGAATTTAAATTTTCTTTGTTTTTAAATGATATTAACAGTAAATTATACCATATATTCTACAATGATATATCATTCATAATACAGAGTTCCAGTTATGTAATACTTGTTAGAATAGTGAAAATCTATTTCTTATATTGTTGAAAAAGTTTACAGCAGTATAATCTGTTATAGGTCGGGATATAGTTTTGTATCAAGGAAATTACATTCAAAATCATAAGCTATCAATTGTTTTTCATATTAATAGAAAGTAGCTCATTTAATTTTGTGTGTCTAATTCTGTTGAAATGGGAGACTTTGAGACGTTTTCTTTTTAGTATGTGATGCTATCCAAATGCATCGAAAAATCTACTCAAAATACAGTAACTCAACAGAGATATATTTAAAATCAACATTCATATCATATTCATCACTATTTAAAATGTACATTATTATAACGGATATCAATGTTACAGATGATTAATGAAAAATTCAATTTTATAACACAGGTCTACAAAAAAGAGGGTCTTGGATATTGTTGGAAAGCTGTGGGTCATTTCTGACGTAATTGTATGCGTAGAATCCAAACTCGAAGTCAGAATTGGTCCATCACGTCATGTTTTTGAGATATTTGAGGGTATGTACTCAAAACACGCGTTATTTTGCTATGTTTGAGGTTTTTACTGCCTTTACCCTTCAAAATGAGGTTTTATTCGATCACCTAAGATTTTTTCTTACAAAGTTACGGCCATTTTGAAATTACGAGATATATTCCATTAACGTTATCAAAAAAACAGTCACAATACTGAAACGTGATTTTAGTTATTGGTATCCATATTTTATATAGTTTTTTATATTTATATAGGTTTCATGACATTGAGTTAGACCTTGACCTTATTCTCCAAGAGCATTTCAAGGTAAATTTGTTTACATGTATATCGTAATTTCAAATTGGCGTATCTTGGTGAAGAAAAGTCGTAATAATTCTGCGCATCCCATATTAAAGAAGAAGAGTAGTACCACATGATCCAATGAAAGGAAAAACTTCTAAAAATGTTTTGTCTTCTGCACATGACCTCAAAAATAGCAAAAATTGCGATTTTCGAGTAAATAACCTCAAATATCTCAAAATCTTGATGTGACGAGCCACTTTTGACTTCCGATTCTGATTTTACGCACAAAATTACGTCGGAAATTACCCACAGCTTCCCAACAACAAAACCACGTTGACCTGCGTTATCAGTACATACAATCATAAAACTCCAGCGAAAGCATCATTACCTTGCAAATAAAACATTGGACAAATTATATTGAAATCATCAGGATAAAGCACATCACAATTATTAAAAATCTTTAGAGTTATGACGTTTTTGATAATAGATGATGAAAGTCCTAAGTACCCCACCATTTTATTGGTCTAGGTATCGTAGATTTTGAAAGAGATTGTGTTGTACCTTGTCTAATATTCATAGTCACATGGGGTAATAGTTTTGTGAAACAATATTTCGCATACTGTTGCATGTGGTTATACCACAGCTTATTCATAACCCTCGTAAAAAATTGTTCTAAATTTGATCGAATTTGTCCTCTTGCGAATGGATTGACAAATGATCAAAATAAGATCTCTTTTTTGAAACATTTCAGGATGTACAATTTTTCGACAATTAGTGGAAATTAGATCAAAATTGCGTACAAATGAGGCTTCTTTCAGATACATTATATTTTATTTGTTTTTATACACTCGCAATTGCGATGATACTGCATTCTCTCTAAATTTCTTAGAGTGAGAATTCACTCTTTAATTAGTGAAAACCGAGCAACTCTCGTTAAAGAGTGAATATTTAACTCTTTAAGAGTGGAAATTCAATCTTTCCTCCAGAGTTGTCAACTCCACGACTCGGAGGGAAAGAGTGAATTTTCACTCTTGTTAGATTGCAATTACACTCATAAAGAGCTGAATATTGACTCTTTCATGAAAGTTGCTCGGTTTTCACTAACCAAAGAGTGAATTCTCACTCCATGAAATTTAGAGAGTGAATTTAAATTGTATCAGATGTCGATCAGTATAAGATAATTTTTTTATCGAAATCCAATCTAATTTAACTTAAGTTGTTACCGACGATAGTGTATAATTCAACATAACTTGGTTCAAAATGGACCAAATTGTGTTGCTTCATTTCAGTCATTTAATTCTGAAACGTTCCACATTTTGGTCCATTTTAAACCGAAGCTCAGAATATTTCTATATTTCCTATCACTGATAAATTAATTTATTTGATGTAAAGAAGGATTCTTTAAATGTGGCGATCTAAAGCGTTTCATTACTGTCAACAACATTTATTAATAGTTAAAATATATTTGTTACTAAACAAAATGATTTCTTTATTCTTAAGAAATGTACTGTCAACAAATGTTGTTTAAAGTTGAGCAGTGGTTTAGTTTGCAATATTTAAAGAAGCCTTCTTTATAGTGAAGAAATTCTTATATTAGTGTAAAAACGCAGACTTTCTTTAAGAAGCTAGGAAAAAATAGTTATTTGGCTTAATTCTACTGCCACCCAATTGCAGCATTTTATAATAGACTTTAAAAGAATTTTTTCATATTTATTTAAGTAATTTTTATTGTATTTGATTTTTATCGGCGACCCTAGTTCAATAGATGACTGCAATGCGAAGAACAAACTAAAAAATAATCAATGTGATTTCATAACTGTTAATAACGTACAAAATCGCGAGGAATCAAACACTGCCGATTTTTTTCAGTCTTCAATCAAAACACTTAATTTCGATAAAAACAAGCCATTGGTGACGACAACGTTCGTAATTAATCAACAATAATCCATAACCGCCTATCATACCAACCGATTGCACATATCCCCAAAATAGTTTTTTGGCTCATCACCATCGTTCCCCATAATCAGTTTTTCACAATTCACCTAATTCAAATATGCCAATTTTCACTTGTTAATCAATCCTTAATCGCACACATTCGTCGAGTACGAATCAATACACTAGCGCTTCCTACTTTACCGGTATCGTGACCAATGCGAAGGGCCTTTACAAACAATAACAGGTCACCTTCATTTTGATGGATACCCCCATTCGAGTGTTCTATGGCCAGGGGAAAACCCACCATTGTAGGGAAAAAACCCACACCGTGTACCGCAGTTGATGAAACATTGATTCTGTTCTCAACAATAATGAATTTGTTAAACTTATAACCTGTTCAATAAATAAAAATTCTCATGGTAATGACTTCAAGATAATCTCTGCTAATACAATTCGCAGTGATGACTATTTTACATAGTTGAAAATCAAACTAATCTGTCAATTAACTATAATACAATAAATCAAATTATTTTAAGTAAATTCAACAGCTGTATGAAAATGGCGTGTTAATTAAACCATATATTTGTACAATTTATTAAATATAATACTCATAATAAAGACAACAATAGAAAAAGGCAGAATAAGTTATTAACTTTACCAGTTAAATTTTTTAATTTTGTCATTATTAAACGTTATATCAACACTTTAATTTTTAAACCCTCTTCATTCATTAACCAACAACACATCTAAAAGATTATTAGAATTATAATTTTTAGCTAATAATTCACTGAGAAAATTTTCTATGAAAAAATTCCCATACTGTCTGGCTTCAGCGGGATATACCCTGAAAGTTAACATATTTTGTAAATTTTCCTTAATTAATTAGAATATCTGTACTCACATTTCTTCGCCAATATAGGTATAGGGATTATCGACATTTTCATAGGAAATCCCGCTGACACCAGATAATATGGGAAATTTCGTAAATTTTATTAGTTTTTATTTAAGAATACCTTTGTGGAGCATGGAAATGCATCTTAAATCG
Organism: Trichopria drosophilae; assembly: GCA_030407085.1. Taxonomy (NCBI): domain Eukaryota; kingdom Metazoa; phylum Arthropoda; class Insecta; order Hymenoptera; family Diapriidae; genus Trichopria; species Trichopria drosophilae. The sequence goes on from CM059583.1 coordinate 56,629,447, forward strand.
TAATATGTATTTTTGAATTGCAATCTTGAGGGAATAGCTTCATTCTCATATGTTGGTATAATGTATTATCATAACATAATAAAAATGTTAATATGACAAAATCATCATCTCATATCTATGAGCACTTACAATAAACCTTCGGAATATAAACTTTTTCGAAATTGAAAAATGTGCAACACGTTTTTGATGTTTTTTTACCTGATCCCGCAGGTAATAATCAAAATTGGAGCTTGGAAAAATCCTTTTCGCCGTCTTGAATCCTGTGCGCCAATTTTTATTGTTATATTCATGACCAAGATGCAAAAATACAATAAAAACATGTGGCTGATACTTTGATTTCGAAAAAGTGTCTAATCCGAAGGTTTCCAAATAAAATAATCAGTTTTAAAGAATTCATAACGAAACAGCAATGCTAACTACTATTTATTCGGTAACGTTGCAATATATATCTCGTTCTTTTTATAAAGGAAACAGATTCCAACTTTCATGTTTGCAAACATGGAAAATAGATTGATATTAGGCAAATTATTACTCATAAATTACATTAATATGAAAATGGCTAATTAATATGCAAAAGATAATAATTTCACTTACAACAGAATATTCTTTATAACCCAGCATATATGTACAAGATCGTAGTAGGTTGAAAAAAAGGCAAACCATATATATACGGATCGAAGCAAGAGAATTGAAACTATCCAATCGAACTAAAAATAATAACAGCTCACGCCTTGAAAACTTTTACTAGCTTCTTGGCTGATACAAAATAAATAAGAACAGATAAGCTGCAGGTTTATGTATCTCGTAACTAGGTATTTGAATAATAATTACTATTTCTAATGACCGTATAAAATTTGTCACTCGCACGTGTATGTTATTATAGGTATAAATCGAAATCATTTGTTCGTGATATAACGAAACATTTCGTAATGGAAGTATATAATTCAATCTATTAATAAGAATAATGAATTTGCATGAAAACATACATAAAGGTAATTATGTGTGCAACTAAAAAGAATGCTTTCATATGACATATAATAAAAGTATTAAATTTCAATAAAACTCTAATTTCTGCAAAAATTAATTTAGAATTAAAATAGTAAATTTTGCACTTTAGAAACTATTCATATAAAAATACCTGATCAATAAATTTCCGTGTTCACATTTATCATGACAAATTATAAGAATGCTTCGTAAACTTACCTCCATGTTTATATCTTCATATAATAAATTCAACTTTGTTAAAGTAGTGTATTTAGTACTAGCAATAACAAATCCAGCAAATCATAATTATATAAAACATTAAGAAACTTACTACTTCCAGTAATTAATTTTGTCATTTACCAGGTATGGGAAAAATTACTATTACCTTATGTAAATTAACAATACCAATTGCAAAATGATGGAAAGAATAATGCTTTTATCGCCATGTAATTAATATATTTAATTTCGTCTTAAATGTACCTGACGGAGAGAACCTATTTTGTGCACGAATGGCTTGGAGGGACGTTTCTTTATCATCAGATCCACGCGGTTAGAAAAATACGAAACGTCCCTCCCAGCGATTCATGCGCAACTTCATAAACGAACATCAAGTAACATTTCCATTTATTTGAGGAACATTTGATACAAGAAGACCGATTGTTGATGATATATAAATTTCAACTTCTTTCTTCCAAAAATTGTTTATTTTTAATATACTAAGAAGATAAGTAACAACCTGGAGACTTTAAATTCATATATAGTTAATTTTTAACACTATTTATTGTTATATTGTGCCTGAAAAAATGTTTGTATATATGGTAAAAGAGAGGAACTATATGAAAATAGTTGACAAATGTAATCTTTAATAATGTCTTCAACTTACCTTTTGATCTAAGTCTTCAGTCATTTTTTTTAATATAGTAGGTGTTTTATAGTTTATGTTTTTCGTTTTGCAAATATAAATGAAATAGAAACCTTATTATATAAGGAATGAGTTCACACTACAAACTACCCGCCAGAAATTTTCATTCCATGTAGTCTTAATGTTGGCTTTTAATAGCAATGTCGTATTATTAATTTTAACAGATTAGAGGTATAAAACACATATTGTTTTTTAAACAAAACCTGATTTACATTGATGACAAATGAAAATTTAAGTTGAACAAACTAATTATCATACTGATAAACCTGAATAGTTGGTCCATGATTTTTGAAGCCACCAAACTTTTTTTTTTTAATTGCGTCTGACAATGTGAATAAATATAAAATAATTGGTTCTAATGAGCAATGGTTTAGTATGAACAGATATCGGGAAGTTTTGTAAACAATAAAACAAAACAACCATGAAGCACAGTCGCTTGAAAATTGAAGCTGCAATCTAATTTAATCGAAAATAAAAATATTGCATAAATATATACTTAAACCATAACCAATAAGGCAATACCGTAACTAAGAACAATATTGTTTTCTCTAAGTTAGAAAAAGCCATTCGTACAATTTATTTTTAAAACCAGTAGGGAGGATGAGCGACGCGAATGTTTTGGCATCATGTTCCATAATCTAGAAGACATGACTGTAAATAAGTGGGAGAACGTTTTAATGCAGTGATTTTTTATACGCAAAACATGACGGTCTATGAACACAAGAAATTTGACTCTTGCGCCAAAAATATTTATTTTACACGAGTCCCCAGGCTTCAACGTACTTAGCACTTCGCACGTTTGTGAACCTATGTGTAAATTATGTCTCCGATTGACAGTGGGTAATCAGCCTATATTATAGCTGAATTCTATAAAATGTAATATGCCCATTCTTTCTTCGGTTGAATATGAAATGAATTGCTGACTCAGTATGCGTTCAATCTTAAAGTTGGAGATTGCGACCAAATTATTAAAAACTGCACAACAATAGTCGACACGTGAAGATATTGAAGTATTGCAAAGTTGAATTTTGAACTGTTTTGAAAATGCATTTTTGCTTGAATTGTGATCTCGATACACATTACGAGTCATCTAGGTTACACGTTCATTTAATGGGAACGTTCATTCATCCCTAAGACTTTTAACTAGACGATTCTTCTGTGTAAATTTTAAATTAAATAATTGAACGAATGTTTCAAAGTGAACAAATTCAACACTCGTCTTACTCTCAGGGCGAAAAGCTAGTTTACTCGCTGCATATATGATAAACATATAACCCATAACCCTTCCGGAAATTAAGATAACAAATTTGGGCATCTTCGGAGAAAAAAACTCATCCTTTAAAGGCAACAATGAATTGAAATAAAAATTGAATCCTTGTTTACTTCGTGTATTTCCAATTTATAATATTTATCTGTTTTTCTACAATATGCGTGTACGTTATTTAATCTTTTTATAATTTATGGTGCCTAAATCATTACCAAGTATTGAACGATACACACATTTTCCCCCAATCAAGTACTGCAAAAAGCAAGAATTTATAAGTATGTTTGCTAGTGGACAAGATTAAACCTTAAACTCGATTCTCCGTAAATTATTATCGTTTTATGCATTGAAAAAAAAAAACACTTGCTTCAGGCAAACAAAGGGACCTTATATTCTTCATTTATTTAAATACGCCATCTGCGCAGGTTCTGCTTGACATGTATATTGCAACATGAGAGTTGCAACTTAATTAAGCTGCAGGCAAATGGATCAGACCGTACGTAGCCATACATTAATTGGCTTTCAATTATGATGTAGGGCGTCATGAAATGGCTTTAGTTCAATGGACACGTAACTTGTTCGGGAACAGTGACAGTCAACAGTCAGAACAGGTCTTCACAGCCCTTGAATTTTTGCTACGCTTAAATGGAGAGTAATGTTGGGCAGATCAGATCGATGCCGATTTTATTTCAAGGTTAATAATAAATGGTTCCGGTAAAAACCGCGTGCTTTTATTTCAGTTCTCCTTTCTTGACTATGCATGCAAGAATGGCACTATTTCTGCTCGTCCCTTGAGGCTATTTCACCGAATGATAAACCACATCAAATATAAACTGTATTTTTTTGGGTATTCACCTTCACATTTCTTGTGAAAACAGTAACAAAGGACTTTTCATATTTCTATTTATTGTATCCCACACAACCAAAACTGGACGATTAGTCGACGAATGTTCTGGCAATAGTCGACGTTACCTCTACTAGAGTCGACTGAATAGTTAAAATTCGAACCTAATCTGAATAGGACGTTATCTTCAAAATAGACAAAATGGAATTAGAGGACAGTGCAGAATAGCAATATATGGAAATCGAATAATAATTGTTACTATTTGAGAATGCACTGTTGGACATTTTTCTTATTACACGAAAATTCATAAGACAGATGCACAATATTAGCTTTTGATACAAGTGGGTGCACGACTCTTCGATAAATGTAAGAGGTACAAAAAACATTTTCAAAATTTTAAAATGCCAAAAATGAGCCGCACTTTCTGCACACTGTATCCAGAAACAGTATTCGACAATCTCTAAATTGGAATAAATGAAATTTTCGTTTCACTTATTTGTGTTCGAAATATATTTTCACGCAACAAACAAATGAAATCAATCAGTCTCGAGGTGCTTTTCATCGTTCCCCACATAGGTAACATGTGGAATCGTTAGATCGCGCGAGTCACCTGACTGGGCGACACGCACGATGGAAGTACAAAGTTTTAGTAAGTTTTAAGTTTGTTTATATACTAACCATTTTAGAGTAATAGAGTGTGGGTCGAATAGCCAGAACATTTGATGCCAATTACGGGAGCATTCTAATATGAAATTCAAAAAAAGCATATTATTTTATAATTTCTTTTCTTGGAAACTACTGCATATAATCGAACAAATGTTTTCCCCTATAGAGGTATGATCGAGTAGAATACAACAAATTTTCATGTGTAGCGAAAAACATAGTTCAAACATAAAAAAAATAAAACTGTTGATTGTTGGCGCAGGTGATTTCAGCTCTCCTGTTCATCTAACGAAGAAAATGGTATATCAATGAACATTTTTAATCTTTTAAATTATTTGGTCTACAAATGTCGTTTCAAGAAGAACATGTTTAAAGTTTTTCAAGTTGAGAAGTCAAAGAAAAAATGCTTTTTCAGCTAATCAGCGAAAGCCGAAGAGTTGAAGAGCTCATAAACTACCGACAAATGCAAAACAAGCAAGTGATTTTTGCAATTTGTCACATTAGATTTCCCCCTTAATAGTTGTTTTTGTACAAAAAAGTGATCTTAATGTTTGTCGAATATATGCATTCAAATAGAAATTATGAGTGGAATGCCAGATTAGAAATACAGGTTATAACGGGTTATAAGTACTCTTACATGTGATTCCAATTATTTCAGATACTTTACGCAGCAGAATTTTTCTGAAATGACTTATTGCATACAACATAAAAGCAGAAATATTTTCAGAAAAAAGTTATTCCAGAGAATAATAAAATTATTGGTAATTCTTAAAGGTCGGTATCAAATTTCATCACTTTCTAGCCTTCCTCCTGTCGCGTGTTAGCCGAATTACATGGATCACACTCTTGAGAACCTGATGTAAAGAAATATTCACTTCTTCAATAAGTGCATTATTTACTTATATAATAAGTGAATATTCAATTATTCTACGGGAACGACTTATAACTCAACAATAAGTGACTATTCACATTATGCAATAAGTGGATTTTCATAAATTCAATTTTGGGGAGTACATGTGCTTCTAGGTAGTTAACCCGGGTAAAGGATGTTTTTATGTATTCTTGACATTATTTTAGGCACGTTCGCGTCAAATTATATTTTTCGACGAAGAGACATAAAATGTATTTTATACGAAAGTTAGTCCGCAACTCATACATCCGTAGAAAAAACTTTTTTGACGCACCTGTACAAATTCGCGGTCCTTGCATGCCGATAAAGTAATTTCGGAAAGGCGTCGATTGTCACCGGACACCACAACTGCGCTTCTACGCATTATATAGAAAACTACTATTATAGTCCTATAGCGCGCGACAAATCAGCAAAATCTTCATTAAGGAGACAGATTTCGTTCACAGAACAAGTATGTTGCAGTTTTCACAGAGAGAATAGTGAAATATATGATTAATAACTTATCTACATTCTTAATTTGGTGATCTTATTTAATATTATATAATCAAATTATTTATTGAACTTATGTATCGCATCATTTTATTGCAACTATTTATTGACGAAACTTTGAAGTTATATAGTAGTATATAGTAAAAGATTATTTAACCTACGGCGTAAGTAAATAACAAACTAACTAAATAAATAACTAAGGAACATCATTATATTTCAAACATAAAAGTAGGCAAGGTTTAATTACAAACCATTCATTTTATACTCTTTCGTGATAAAATGAATGATTCGAGGTGGATCTACCAAAGATCATGTAAACGTTCAACTGGAAAACTTAATAAGCGTAAATAAAATTAAAATTATAATCAGCTAGTTTTGGTAGCCTCTCGTAACCCTTAGACTTCTTCTTCACCTGAAAGCGACGCACAGACCCAGGATGGTAACGCTTATTAATCCGCCCCGGGTAAATCCATAAGGCGAGTGCAAGAATTAACCCGGAATTCCATCATCATCATAACAGCGAAAAATGTTCCTTCGTCACGAGAAAACATCACAGGAAGAAGACAAACATCAGAGGAAGAATGCAACAGCATTACAAAAGCAAAAAAAATCATATTTCGGAAATCAAATCACAAAAAAAGAAGGCACGCTTTCAAATTCGCTACATTGATATTCGAGGGTCTTACATAATCTAAGATAGGCCCCTGTGCATCTGCAGCTGATTTCACCCAGGTACCCATATTCTTGTAAAGGCATGGGGAAAACCGTAGAAAAACCAACTATATAAGATCAGTAACATATAACTATATGTAAAATTAACTGAAACTCAAGGAAAACTATTCTATCGCGCTCAAACCCTCTTACAACGATGAGATTGTAACGGAACTATTATAGGAATTTCGAGTGAAAAGTTGCTTTATAAAGACAAAAGTGTCATTGGCAAGGAATTTAAGAGATTCCAAGTGCTCAAAAATCGGTATGTAATAAGAAAATATAAAAATATGCATTCATTGAATAATACTGTATGTTTCTATTAAAACTTTTTGTTATCAATGTTTTAATTTAAAAATTGATGATCATTTATGAAAAGAACGTTTGTAACGGTACGACTTAAAATTAATTTTAACACACTTACCATACTTACTGTATGGTTATAAATGTACTCGTCACAATTATAATGTTTTAGAATTTATTTAGAATATTACATAATTAATATAATACAAATTTTAAAAGATATAGTAAACAGTTAATTTTGTCATCGACTTTTTTTCTACAATTTTTTATTTCAAATTAGAATGAGGAACTATTTTATGTAACGCATATTGAATCGAAATGATTTAAAATTGTTATTAGGTAGTAAGTTATGGTAATGCGACATTTTTCGTGAACCGTGTTCTTATTTACATTTAAATTTTTTTTATATTACGCTTGTCTCATAGGTGGATCATCTGAAAAATAATGAGTTGAAAAATAACTTTTTGAAGAGTATCCAAAGGATAGCTGGGATAAAACGAGATGCTATTACCGAAATTATAAAGATATGGATTGAATGAAATTGGATTAAACTAATTCATATAAATAAAGTTGTTTAGGATATGAAAAATCATTACAATATCACAAATTCAATATTTCAAACACTATTTTAATCTTATTTTCATTTGCAATGAAAACATTCTTGTTCATCATATCAACACGCCTCGGTTATGTTAATCTACAAAGCGTAAAAAAAGTTCTGCATTTATAACATGAAGTTCGATTGCTGACTGCGAATGAATATCAACGATAATAAAAAGAAATCAAGTAGTATTAATAATAAAATAAACAATTTGCAATACGCTTGAACATAATGAAATAATGTAGATGTGTTTCAAAATAATTGCATTTGAAACCCAAATTTGATAGCATTGGATGCACAAGAAAAAAAATAACAATTATATAAGTATTTAATTTATATAAGATCCAAACTTTAAAAAAGACCAAATAAACTGCGCAGCATGCAGCATATGTAAACTAGCGATATCTAGCGAGAAAATGTGGGACATCGACGGTGTATACTTATGTGGTAAACTGACCGAGAGAGCAATTTACCGTTCGAGTTCACTGTTAATACCTTGCGTCGATAACTGAAACTCATAAAATTTACTTATTGTAGATGTTTAATACTTTAATTAATATTTTTTATTATATGTAACTGTAGTAAATATTTATTGTCTGTTTAATATGCTTTATTGGTTTTTAGCAGACAACAAAACAGATTTTTTCTTGTAAGTTTATACTTAAATAGAAGTAAGACAGATGGCGTGAAAATCTGATTATTATGTACTTAATCTACTTTCATCGACTATTTGCTATAATGTAAACATTTATTTAAAATCTCCTAAGTAAAAGTTCATATCTAATACTTTAAATTAAAAGTTTTTTTTATTAGATAGTGTCAGTTGTTTATCACTTTAGCAATAAAATTGAAAAAGGTATACGTATCTTATACTCACGTTTTTTAAAAATTGTATTTTTTAATTTTTAAAGTAGTCTATCCCATCAAGAAAAATCTTTTCTTTCGGAAAGAATAAATGGGCTTAATAAAATTTTTTGTTAATAAAGCTTTGAAACTCGTAGAATGTAGTTATTGGGTCTAAATTAGCAGAATGCTGACCATTATGCAGTATTCAAAAGTTTTAAATAAAATCCATATGGTAATGCATGTATCATAAATTATAATACTCTGGGTTATGATATGTTTTATTCGTCCTGTTCAATTTAAGCATAGGGCACAAACCGGGTTTCTTTTTTTTTGTATTTTTTCCTTAAATAATCTGTGGATACAATTATTCCTATTCGAAACTAATAGATTATTGTTCATTTGGAGATGGATCATGTAAGTACTGTAGAACCATTAATGAATCTTAAATTAATTCAGAAATTTATTAACCTAAAAATCCATATCTCTACAAGAATCACCTTCATTACCCATTATATAAACCATTTTATAACGTTGCCATTTTTATTCAAATATGTGAGTCTAACAGAATTTGTGGTATGTCTTTAGTCGAGTTTAAGTCAGAAAAAAAAACTGCGGATAATCTCTGGCAATGCACCGGGATACCCTCGTATAAATTAAACCTAACCTAAACAAAACTTCAAACATTTAATTTAATTAAACAGAATATATATTTGATCAATAATTTTACGAAAAATTATTTTTAACCCTGCACCTTACTCAGTTACTAACAGTCGTTAAAAGATGATAATTTTCAATCAAATTAATATGAATTACCCTGGTAGAAATCTGTCCAGTTTTTTGTTACATTGTCCAGTTTTCCTATACCTTTAACGTGGGAAATACAGAAACTGGCCAAAAAATGGATTCATATTCTACCAGGGTATATGTATGTTTTTTATCTCCGATAAATTTAATTAATAATTTATTAATTACTACTGAACGATAAATAAATTTCTTAATTTGAAACTTCTAATTTTTCATTGCGCTCATTAGTACCAGTAGTTAATAATCACGTATTATTTTTCATCATAATTGAGTCAAACGGAAGAATTAATTATCCAGCGATTAATCAGCTACCTGAAAAGTTTAGTCTTCCAACCTAACATAATTTACGGAAACTCAATATACAGCCAATATCGCATTTGTTATTGAACATTTAAATGACAATACACTTTATGGGCACATGACCTTTGGCAATACCAATAGTCGTTAGTGCGTTCAATAACAAAATCATTCATGAACATTTTTACGAAATAAGATATAAACAGTAATAAAGTAAGCCTTCAGTAATTAAGAGTGCGATGAAGACATCTCAGCTGATGCAGTCGTGCCATCGTGAATTCAAATAAAAAATATGACCCTCGTTTTAAACTTATAAATTCAGACATTCGAGATGAATGATGATCTTCAGCTTGCGTAAATTATAAGCCTTTGGAGCGTTCCAGGAGTAAACGATATTGAATATAAAACTTGTTATGATCAATTTATTGCCAATGTCTGTCTTCTGCGCTATATTTACTGTTCGATCGTTCATTTTTTATCCATCGAGTCTCTTATGTAAGTTGCTCGTGGGAAAGAATGTAAAGACTATTACTTTGGCGTATCTTCAGTAAATAATGATAATAGAAATATATGCAGCGTCGACAGTAGCGAAATACACACTTGCGCCTCAGAGGCATCTCGAACAATCTGGAAAGCTGATCCGGATTCACGATATGTCATCCCGAGAAAGTCGTCGAATCGTAAGTGCTTCGTTAATGCAACTGCGATGCGCTTAATTAGGCATTAGAGAGGAGCTGCTATTCTTATTTATCACGTTCTACGAACACATGATCAGCTACCATTTTTCACGAATCACTCATTCGATATCTTATACCTTTTTAAAAGGCAACGGTAATACTTTTACGCCGTCGCGCCATATAGTAATGGAGATAATCTTACGAACACTGTAAAGGTTAATTTAATTAGGATGACATAACATTATCGGTAATTGTTGTAATTTACTAGCTTTAAGCGGCTGTAAAAATATAAATGCTTTCAAATTGACAAAGCTCTGCTTAATTTCATCGTTGTATTACGAAAACTTTATAGGAGTCCGCATCCGTATAACTGTCTGCGACATAGCCGATCTGATAAACAGAGAGTTAGTCATTTACTAATTTTGGGACGTTTTTGTCCGTCATTATCGGGAACTGGACGGTGTACCATATAGGTGTTTTATTTCTAATTAGATGATGGTCGAGCATGGGTTGAGCATTCTATGTAAAAATGGGTGTCGTACACAGGTGGAATAATTAAGTCTTAGCTTTTAAGTCTACAACAGTATACTAAAGAGTTGCCAATCTACGTCAAGCATATTATTACTCGATTATTAGCGGGTTATAGAAATATTATGGAAAAGCTAGGGGGACTTTACTGAGCGCTTCAATTAATTTTGAAGGACAAAATAGTTTTGAATCTGGACGCGACCTAGTGCTAAACCTTTGGGCACGAATTATCGAGCCGCATGCCTGTCGTATTAAAAGATATTGTATGTATCACGTGCGAAATAGCGGTCTCCATTGAGTACGATTGTCACCCTCGCTTGGTTCGGTACCTCACGTTCGCGATAATTGTGCCTTTGAGACATAAGATACTATTTTACAACAAGGCCGCAAAATGAAGTCTTACGCCACCATTAGTGAATACTTATTAGGGCGGTGAGCCGACCCTAGAGCCGCTCGTGGTCGCAAATACTACGCCTGAGATTTAAAAAAGTATTATGTACCAAGGGCACGAGGGAAGAGATTGGTGGTGGGCATGCCGTCCTAGGGCGAACAGCGCACAGAAGGCACACGCGCTAAATACGTTTCATGTCATAAGCTTTACCGGCACATAAAGGCCCTTTTTTGTACAAGCGTGAAAAAAATTATTTTTTGATGCATCAGGGATAAAGGGCTTTTGCCCCTCAATTTTCGGTCCTAAAATTAAAATGTTAATTCCAAATTTTCGTGGAAGTAATTTCACCCCTGTACAAAAACCGCGCCTCTACATGTCGGTAAAGCGTGCGACTTGAAACTTATTCAATGCGTGTTGCATTTTAGGTCCTGCGGGAGCTTTTTGCGATTTCGCACTCGCTTCTAGTTTTTCACTGTTTCGTAACTGCCTTGTATTTCACCGACATTATAATGGTTCAGTTTTGTATGCACACATTTGACGAAAAATATCGTGGATATTCCCGTCGTCCTGGACCCGATATGTTCTTTCGCGCCCGTGATACACAATATACTATTACGCCCTATGAGTGTACAAGTGGGAAAAGTTTTGTTTCTATGGCATTTTCATTCCATGATGCCGATGGCGCACTTACATCCTAAGACCCTTTGTGTATCTAAGTCCAGATTTACATGGAATAAGGACTTTTTTAAACGTGGTTCAAAGTAGTGATTTGGAAGGACACTGATCGGAGGTGTTCATTTATTCTAGTTTTAGCTACTTAGACGGTATATCGAAGCAATAATGGAATATTACAATTTATAGAACTTAGCCTCAAGTATATTGTGTTACATCATGTAAAATGTCATTCAGCACCATTGTTACCGACTACATTTTTTCAAGAGATCCATCGGAAAATATGAAAAGTTGGTTGGGAAACGGGCAAGGGCAATATTAATAAAATATGCAGTTTCTAGGAAATAAACTTCGTTTCACGATAATTGATTATAGTTAACCTACTTTTAAGTTCACACATGAAAACAGAATACATTTCTAGAAAAAGGGGAGACACTAACATGTTCTTATATGACAGAAATATTTCGATTTATGATAATCTCTTTCTATTTAATCAATAGAATTAAATAAATATACATTATTCTATAGCGCTTATGTTCTTCATATATAGTATACTTAGCAAAAATGAAAACTACTTCAAAACATTGATCAGTGCATTATGACTCAAAGGCATTTCTAATGGTAGTAGGGATTTGTGGAGGTCACACAACCGGCTTCCTACTACTGAATTACATATTCGGTTAATCTAATTGTAAGTTATGAGATACTGAATGTGCCAGGAGTTATGATTCTACGTATGTTCATAAAAAAACGAATAAATTTAATTAATTCAGGATAATATGTATCCATATCAATAATTATTAAATTTATAATTACATATATATTTTACTGTATTTTCATAATTTATATATATAGATATCATTAATACTGTCTTACATTTTCCTATTCTATATAGGTTTTTACACCCTGAAATTAATGTAGAAAACTTTGGATCAAGTAGTAGTATAGTGTGTTTGAGATGTGGCTATAGTAATGCATTTTTAGCCATTCACGCGTATCATATACGTTGTTACAAGATTCTAAATCTGTTCATATTTCCGTTAATACCTATCGAAAAGATTACTGGTTCTTGATTATTTCTATTTTGTGTGATTTTAAAAATGTGATTATGATAATTTCGAGAGAAAAGAGAATTTCGATCATAATGGGGATGAAATATGTTGTTCTATATCAAAATCCATTAGTCACGTGTATTTTATTTTGTGACAATTGGTTTTTTACAAAAAATTTTACCAAATTTGTGTACCAGATATCAGCAATAAACAACATTTATTAATAATGTGATATTTTACAATAGAAATTCATCAAATTAAGCTGAAATTTGATACTACTTTTAAATACCTATTGAATTCGCTTAAAACTTACTCGGGGATTTTTGAGGTCGTTGAATTCGAATACATAATCAAAAATTCAAAATTCAAATTGGTGGATCAAAGATGGCCGACATTAATTTTGAAAAGTTATTGAATTCGCATAAAACTTATTATTCGGGGTTTTATGAGGCCGCTGTATTCAAATTCTTGATAAAAAATTATACATTGAAATTAGTGGATACAATATTTAATTTATTAGGTTTTTAATAATTAAATTATATGTTATTAAATTAATATATCCACAATCACACAATAAATTTTCTGCCTACTCATAAATTATTTGTAGTACACTTTCAAATTTTCGCTTAATTTGGTGAATATGTACTGTGCAATGTCACATTATTAATAAAATTTGTTTATTGCTGAAATCTTGTAAACAAATGCCCATTGACAGAAAAGAAAATACATATGTCTAATGGTGTTTTATATAGAACAACATATTTTATCCGGCGTGGGACAGTTGCCAATTTCCAGCTTACGCACACCAAGGGTTAAAAGTCAGTAAATTATTATCTAGTATTTTAAAATTTTATGCAATTCGCAAGATTTCCATTTCAATTTCATTTCATTCTACTTGTCCTTCGCGACTAATTCTGTAACATGGCTTCTGTTAAATTTCCTGTTTTTATGCGTTTTTAAATTATAATTATTCATTTTTGTTTAAACAGGCCAAAATATATCACCACTGTTTTTCTAAAATTATGTATCAAAGGGTTCAAGACTAATACGTGGTAGCATAGCTAATATCTTGGATTCTGTTTTATGTACACTGCCGATCGATAATTTGGAAACACTTTCATTTTCAGATATGCAACTTCAAACATCGTTATCTCAGAAACGCCCCGATGGGTTTGAAAGAACACAACAGCATTTGAATAAGAAGTTAACTCTTGTGTGCTAGTGCATATTCTTTACACTTATTAGCTAGATTGTTTTACCACTAAACAGTTTTTAATGTTAACGAACTTTTTATTTGTAATCACTCAGCTGCAACTTTTTAAAAACTGATAAAAACTAATAATTCCAACGCCATTCAAAAGTAAAGTAATTTTTTTGAAAGATACTGTCTGACTATTTTTGTAATATATTTTGTCTGCCTTGTAGCATAGACGATCACTAATAAATTCATAGTTTCCATTATTTTAAACTTTAGTGTATATATTTACAGTTTTGATTCATCGAAAGTCCTGTCTTTCTTCATAATTATGCCTTGAATTAAACATAATAATGTGGATTCATTATTTAGAAAAATGTGGGTATTCCCTATACATCCTATAAAACAACCTGGATAGTATGTCTTAATGTTAAGAATTGCGCGGAGAAAATAGATGTTAAAAATTGACCAAACACATTTTTTTTTGATAATTTTCTCTACTTTTCAATAGCGTCGAAATTTTTATAATTTATCAATTAAACAAAAAAATACGTATTGATTCAAAATTATATTCGTAAAAATAGCAAATTGTTTATTAATAAAATAATTGTGATGGGCAAAGGTAAAAAGTATTTTTTGTCGCATGTAGAGTTAGTATTTTATCTGATATTTTAAATTCTGTTGGATTTTTTTCAAATCCATCCAGACGTTTCGGAGATACGGAGCTTTGAACTCACATATCTGAGAATGAAAGTATTTCCAAATTTTTGAGAGGCAGTGAATATCTCATTTTTCTTGCGTAGTTCAATGATGCATAGGCGCAGATGAAGTTATGTGTATGTGCTAGCTACAAGAATTTTTAAAATAGAAATAAAAAATAAAACAAGCCGAACAAATCGCTGAACATTATAACTATCATCTATCTATGTTACTTACAAATTATATATTGAAGCTTAACATGAATAAAGTTATGCATACATACGTCGTATTAAGCAATCTGCTCTAGTTATTAAACTTTCTACCTGATTTGCAAAGTAGCTGGAATTTACAAGTTAGGTAACACCGAAAATTTACAAAGTGCCGCTAATTCGGTTTTTATGCTACGAATGAAATGTATTATGTAATGTGGCTGATATTATCTTATGTACTAAACATGTAGTTGTAATATGTTTACATGTGTCTATGAATAATTTTCTTTATTTATTTATATTCTACGGGACTATTCTTATAAAATACGGAAAATATCATAGCGATATAATGTATGATCGCGACACCGTAAAAACCAGCTAATTAAATTGAATAAGAAACGTGGAAGACTTTAAGCAAATATTATACAGCAAAAATAACTTAGTATTATATGCAAAATACTTTGTGTTGTTCGAATATGCTACCATAATGGCAATTGTAACAGTAATTAATACATTATCCAATCTACCCCAACTACAGTTACAACCCGCTATACATATATAGTTGCAATAATTTTTCAATAACGTTATTTTAGAAAAATACACATTTAGAGCTCATAAACTTGAATGAAGTAAATTATTTTAATTTTGCATATAAGAATATTACGCGTATTCGATTTTAGTATAGGGGGCATTCCACGCCAAATGTGCAACTTTTTTTTCATATTTTTTTTCTTTACATAACTATTCTCTTATCTTTAGGACATAAAAATGAAGTATTTTGGGCCATATATAATAATAAAATACCGCTTGTATGAAATATTACAGAACTGTTTACATTAAATAAAAATGTTGACTTTTCGAAGTATTTAATTTAAATTTTCCAATAGATCCATCTGTTTTAAAAATCTCAAAAAAAATCATAATAAAACCACTGTTTGTACATTTATAACAGCATATAAGACATCTTGGGCGATGACTATTTTATATTTTCATTATTGATTTGAATTTAATAGCAAAAAATAAAGGCCCCTCAATTGCGTGTAAAGCTGTAAAACACAGGGACCTTCTTTCTCGAAAACTGAAAGTTAATTATCTCGGTCAATTTTGATCGTAGAATAATTTTCTTTTTTAGTTTTAAAGGGAACTTTATGCTCTACATGACTTATTTATGCAAATTTATATATTTTTATTTTTTATTCGCAATAATTGTCAAAAAATGTCAGTAGTAATGAAATGGTTATGTGCAATTCCCCAAGTCAGAAGTTTTTAGAATTTTTTAATATTAAGTTTCTATTGTCATCCGCTATCTTAACTCGATATATGTCTACCTGATTTCTCACAAAAATATCCAACTTCGAAATGATTAGATTTGATATGCGCCGCCGTCTCGTACCGTGAGACTATCGCAGGGTGGGATTTACATTTGCACCTGCAAGAACGCAGTTTTTTAGAAAATCCATTTTTAAACAAGTTTTAAACTGCGTGTACAGTTTTTTTTTAAATTACATAGGACTAAACGTTTTTGAACATGTTCGAACAGCCAGTGGTCGTACCCTTGTACTGCAAGGTTTGGACAAGACAGCACATTTGGCGTGGAATGCATCGAATAGTCTAATACAACAAAAGTGCATGAAGTAAGTATATTACATGTATTGTTTATTAATAATACTAAATCGAAGTTTTGAAAATGTTCATTTTCAATTTTACGTCGACTCTGGCCTTAGGTCATAGTTGTAAGTCATTTTCAATTTTCATACCTGTAAGAAACACTATTGGACGTAAATACGATTGAACTCCCAAATATCAGTATAATTTTATAATATAAATTAAAGCTGTTAGTAAACGAATGAGTATATGAAGGAATAGCCGACGCTTCACAGGGTCGAAGTTTCTGAGCGAGCAAAGCAAGCGAGGCACCACGCCAACACTAGTTTTAAAATTAAAAAAGGATTGAATTAAAATTTGTTGAACAAAACATTGCAATTTTTCAATAACTCCAGAATATTTTAATCGACAAATTCGATTTTTTATTGAAGTACTACAATATACAAATTCATAATCCCGATTGTAAACAATTGATCTCACGTGCTTAGTAAATTCAGACTAAGCAAATTAATTTGAAGAATCTAAAGGTCAAGTTGGAGTAAATATAAGATAGGAATGTAGGTTAAGAATAACCCGAGTAGAAATTTATTACGGCCCTGATCAGGGCCTGAACAAATTTCTGCTCGGGAATGATCTGTCCACTGTAGGTAATTAAAATGTATATACTTTATAACATATTATTTATAAACAAAAATGGAACTTAAGTGGCTTATTAAATTATATGCTAGAAATATAAAATTAAAAATGTTGCATATTGTTCTAAATATTTCTTATCCATGAAAACGAAACTTGTCACACACACAATACTGATCACGTCGTATTCAAATTGAGCAAGACATTCCCTTAGAATAATGTTTTAATCAAAATCGAGAATAAATTGTGACCCAGTTCTAGATATCGTAAAGTGTAATTTCAAAGGGTTCAATTATTATGGGATTGACTTCCCCCAACCGATATTACTGAATCTTACGAATAGCAAGAAATTCCATTCGTACGCAATTGACAAAGGAACATACGCGCGAATTACGATGGAATCGATTCAATGCTTCGTTGATTTGTAGTGGTGGAAACGAGAAAGTCCACCATTTTCCAGCAAGGTAAGCGATGTACATTACAGCACTAGGCATACCCCATTGCGTAAAGTAATAACAGCATCGACGGAATTGAATTAAATCTTTGCCAGTGTAAAAATATCCGCATAAAGTACGCAGAAAACAATGCATAAAAGACTAATCTATCAGATACCAACGGAACTCAATTTTTCACCTTTCACTTTGTTCCGATAAAATTGTACAAGGCCTGAATACTTTTTGGCGCGATATTGGCAAGATTCGTTTCCTACAATTGACACACTGACAGCCGTTGCAGCAATCAATACATATCTAAATAATTATAATTATTACGCAGCCTTCAGGAAAAAGAACACCAGCAATTTCTGGTACATTAATCTATAGGTATTTAGGTGACCTTGAAGTAAATGGGCGGTTCAACTTGAAACTGAAGGGTATCTTGGTTATACATATCTAGCTCGCGAAAAATTGCTTCACTTTTTCCTTGGATTTTACATTCAAAAATAAAAATGCTTACGCTGTATGCGTTAATTTTCTTAATAAATTACAATTCTTGCATTATTTATGCGATTTTTTGCATATTTCATATTCTGCGTGAAAATAAACGCTTGTCAAATTTTTTGTGCCCGCAATTATCGAACTTTTACTTTCTTCTTATACATTAATATTGCTGGAACTAAACATGTTTCTGGTTATCTTTATTTCGATATCATCAGAAAATTATTGACAAAATGTTCATTAATACAAACAATATAAAGATACTGTTACTTGCATTATTTTAGAAAATTTATGATGGGATTTACATACCTGCAGAAGAATTTGAGAATTCACGAAGTAGCCGTTTCTAAAAACAACGTTTCCTAATATTCTATTCATCTAAGTACTTACATCGGCAAAAAGCATGTTAATTTGCACACGTATAGAATAGGCGTTACCAATTCAATAAATTCAGTAAAAATAATATTTCCCTTCACTCGCAGGACTTTCGAAATAATTTTTGGTGTTAATCCGCTCTAATTCGTTCAACTGATGACTGTTACCTGAAATGTATATTTTTACAAATTAATTACGAAATAAGTCGGACATTCTCACGCTCAATGGCTATCTATCAAAACATTTCAGGAGGAAATAATATTATGTAAGTAAACACAGCTTACTTGCCTTATTTGGGCATCAAATATTGTAACCTTTGCTAATTTTCAAGATTAATATAAGTTAATAATTTACATATTAATTTAATTCATGAATTTTTTAATTTTAGGTGGAGATAATCAAGATACTAAGCGAAAATACTTTCGACCATTCATAGAATTCATTCAAACAATTGAATTATTCCATTCATTATTGTAATTTCAGGTATTACTGTGCAAAAAATATAACTGATTAACTAAAAATACCATCAGTATATGTTAAACTTAGTAAGCAGTAACTAACGCATGTTACTAATTTCATGATAAATGCCTCCATCAAAAGCATTCCTGAGTGAAAAGTGTCTACATTAGGCATTAGGACACGATATGTGTTTGTTACAAATCATATGATAATATACGAAAATAAATGTTGAAATCACACTTCCTTTCAAACTGTCAGAAAGTGTAGTAACGCATTATACGTGCATAGCGGAGCACATATTAACATTTTTTATCTCACGTACGTAAGATTTTGTAATATAGATTAAAAGAAATTCCTGTAATACCTTCGTTCTTTGACTTCAAATAAATGTTTCTTCTTAGCATTCCATCGACTGAAATTCGCTAAACGAAAATATGTCTGCTCCATGAGGACGGAATACCATATAACGCCATGACAATGTAATAATGACTAGAAATAAAAATAATTTTAGGATTCCGGAAACATCACCTCTTTCTCTCACTTAATTTTTTGTTGTATACTTTCAAATACGATAATGAGCAACTATTAAATGAGAAAATAGAAAAGCGGTTAAATTATTAGAATGATTTAAACGAAATAATATAACTGTTTAATGTAGAATGTAATTTTTTACCTTCTATTTTTTTATTCCTTAATGTCTGATTCAATGTCAGATAACGTTCAATTAAATTAAAAAAAAACGAGAGGAATTTTTTGTTACCAATTTTTCTGTTCAGGTGTGATGAAGTATTACTGTCAATCACATAACCGATGAAAGTATAAGCTTGTTGTGGATTAAGTATTAAAATGTAATGTATATGAATTTTATCATTTCATTTATCCGATTGGAGGTTATATTAAGTAATTTCTTTATAGGTGTACGTTCTCAATTTAATGAAGAAGTGTTATAATTTGACAAGAGACCGTGTAATAATATAAAGCTCTTAAAAAGATCGTATATGTTTTTAAGACCTTTTTGTAATAAAATAATTTTATGTTTTTTTATTGTATTTGTACACAAATTTTTCAGATGTCTGTTTAAAATATTTTAGGGTATTCAAAACTATTCGGAGAACAAATTAGATTTACGAACGGTCACTATATTGTAGAAAAGATAATTTCAATATCGGAAAAATATTTTTTAACGTTTCCATTTATCGTTTTCATTTACTTCAAATGTGTTTTTTATTTATGTGAATGGTTGGATGGAGTTTTGTATTTATGAAAAACTCGTCACGGGTTTTGTCCTTCGCAACAAACAATCTGTTAAACATTCAACGAATGACGAAGATTCTCCTTGTTTTTACGTTTCTTCTCCGCATTCTACTGTATGAAGCAATTCTTTCCAGAAGGCACAAAACTAGACCGAAAACGTTAATATACGTGTTCAATTTCAAAACTATTTCTAATTAACAAAAAAATACGGTAGGGAAATTTTCAAATCTACCAGAATATATTCTCTCCATCTTCTTCAGATTATTAAAAAGCACTTTCTATGGTGATTTCTGCATGTTACTTCATTTCACTTAGTGTTAATTCCAAATTTATATTACTTGTGACCTGGACTGATAAAGTAAATTCAACATTTCAGTACGGCCTTAAACACTACCGTATAATTCTAATTAATAATAATATTAATTTCTTTGAAATTTTCTGGGCGCTCTAACTCAAAAACTACGAGCATTATTAAAAAAATGCTAAGAATGAAAAGTTCTTAGAATTTAACGAGAAATATCCTGGATTTTTTTTAGATTGCGGCTTTTTTGAGGTCGTTAGAATGGTGTAGGGTATAAAAGTAAAATTTTTTCTTAAAATTGAAGTATTTTATTCACCTTTGTTTAGAGTGTCAATAGAATCCCAATATTCTAACGGCTCGAAAAATATTTCCCAATTTTTTAGACATTTTTTTTGTCAAATTCTTGGACATTTTTTTAGAAGTTTTGGACATTTTTTCGAAATCCTAATGGCTGAAACTTAATGTTGACCTCAAAATATTGAAGAGCGACCTCGAAAACACTATGATATGTACTTTTTAACTTCGATTTTGATACGAAATACCGAACTGAAATAGAAGCAAGAAAAGTGTCCTTTGGGCGTTAATGGATTAAAATCATTTCCAATAGTGCCTCTCAATGATAATTTTGATTCAAGTAGTTTGAAATATGTTTCATGTGTAAAAATGAGAAGAAATTAGTAAACGAATCAATATTAATATACGTATATATATATTGGATAAATATGATCAAATAGTTATAATCTATTATAACCTATAGGTGATCTACCTATGACCCATGATGACTGGCATTTCTCAAATATTATCCAGTGATGTGCATACATATATGTTAATTCCGTTATCAAATCTAAGATTTTGTAGATACGTATATTAAAAAATATATTTGAGTAACATGAGTGAGGTTGGATGAGGGGTCATAGGTGGGTCATTGATACATTTCGAGTTCATCGCTTTCATACGAATTCGATGAATGTTTATTTTATTGTACACTAGTTTTTCTTTTTTAGTCCATTTTTACATATTTTACTCTCTAAATTTCTTGGAGAGAGAATGCACTCTTTAATTAGTGAAAACCGAGCAACTCTCATGAAAAAGTGAAATTTAAATTTAACAAGAGTGAAAGTTCACTCTTTCTTTCCGAGTCGTCTAGTTGACAACTCTGGAGGAAAGAGTGAATTTTTATTCCTAAAGAGTTGAATATTCACTCGTTCACGAGAGTTGCTCGGTTTTCACTAATTAAAGAGTGAATTCTAACTCCAAGAAATTTAGACAGTATGAATTTAGAAATTAGTTTTTATATTTAACCAATTTTTTAACCAATTTTAAATTTTAATCATCTTAAGAGAGAATTTTATTAGTTTTACTAGAAACTATTCCAACGTATTTACTTAAAATGTTTTCTTCTTAGTTATCAAGTTCCGTTATATTACTTTACACTATTTAGTTGTATATAAAAAATAAGTTCGATGTTAGTCCTTTTATTAAAAGTACAAATACATATATTGCTACTAAAATAATGATATACACCAACAAAATAATACATCCTTTTGTATCACTGATCCTTCTTCGATTTCGTCTTAATAATATGGCTGATTAATGCTATTAAGGCAATATATTGTAACTAATAATTATTTCTGACTTTTATACTTTCTTCATGGGCGTAAAATGAATAAAAGTATGTTTTGCATCATTTCGTCATTATTTCTGAATACAATTCCCTAGAAAATGAATTTCGTATGCGAAAGTGAATTCGTGCTAGTACTGGCAATTTCTACGACTACTCAATGAAAATGTTAGTCATGTCGAAGTTATTTTTATCACTTTTTCAGGACGAGGCTCGACGAAAAGTTCTGAAGAGTCTTTGTAATGATAACCACGAGAAACTATGGTGTCACCGTTCAGACAATATCGGAGATCTAGGCGCGTGCCGACGTGGCTCCTGTAAATGAACAAGGGATAATTTGCACTGCCCGTTGATGCGTTGAAGGTATTTAAAATGCAAGTCATGTTTAACACCATTCATTTCAATTTCTCCTGAACAACAATCAAAATATTTTGAATTGTTGCCACATATCTCTTACACTTCTAAGTAAAGATTTTGAAACTGTAAAAAAATATTTAAAATATAATATTTCATTTTTATAAGATAAGAGAATATTAAATAAAGAACGTTTTCGAAAGCTGTTTTGAACAATTACATGAACACGTACTAAAAATAAATTTGTTTGAAGGATTTTTCAATTTCTGAGGTATTGAAGTAAATTAAACATCAAATGTAAAATTATACATAACATACATTTATAAAAATGTTGTAATTAGAACAGTGACAATATTGTTCTTAAAAAAGGACATCCTATATTAAATCTGGTTGTTATATACCGTTGTAATCACTGAGATCAAACTATTTTGCAAAGTACTTTCATAGAAATGTGGTTTTTAAAAGAATGTTCCTTTATTTGTTATTCGTCTTTTAATGTGCGTAATGGAGCATTATTTAATCTTTAATTATAGTATATTACAGTATCAAAATTGACAAAATTGAGGCACTTCGAAACCTAAATCCGAAAAATATCGACTTGACGACGTGAACTTGTTTGTGACTATTTCATTCGCGAAATTTAATCAGTTTGATAATGATGGCATGAGTCATTATGAAGGAAATTATGTGTTAATTAATTTTTTTTCTAATACTCTACCAATTTTAAAAACAATAGTGCATCTTAAAATAATTGCGAAAAGATGAGTAAAATTCTACATATCAGCTGTTTCTGATATTACCGAAATATATTATGTGAAATATGTTCTTATCGCAAGTAATAATTAATTATGTTACGACTTTAATCTGGTGTTTCACACTAAGTGTGCTTGAACTGAATTAAGGAATGAAATAGTTTCATCACTAGGAGTAATATATTATTAGATAACGTCTATTTTACAAAGCACACTTCCTTTCCTGAATAATCATTAAACAATTTCTTAATATTCCTTTATATCCATAATATTCGAAGGTTTCATAACATATTAAGGGAAAAACAATGATTTCGTATCTTTTAGTACATCAAATATATTTAAACGTTTGGAGATTACATTAAGTGTATATCTTTATAGAAATTTAGTACCGATTAAATCTGATTGATTGAAGAGAGAAAATACTATTTTCCAACTTCACCAAAACTGATAAATTGCATTTCTTCCTGAATCATTAAATTTCTTTAAGATCGATGTTCTATTCTAGTCTATTTTAATGACTATATTACCCGTAAAATCGGGAACAGCGTGTCTTGGTTGATTTATTTATCGATGAAAATTGTCAGAGTATTTTACACCTATCCCTGGTTATATGGCAACTATCCAAAGCAACAAGTTAGTCTACCCATCTCATGTATGTAACTTTGATGGTGTACCACGCAATGCAAATTGCATGAGGTATACGCTCATCACGGAGCATTTTCAAAGTCGCGGTACAGTGGTTTCACGTAGACTCAGGATCGTGCTGAGGTTGAGGTGGTGGTCGGGCCCATGGGCGGGCCCAGCCGCTCCCGAAGGGGGCCTATATAAGTCGAACTCCTCGCCTCGTAAGGCGATCTTATAAATACAATCGCCATCGCCTCCTCAGCTACGATGCGTCTTCTAGTGAGTTCTCGCTTTTCATCTTTCGCGTTTTCCACTTTTCTCAATTTATAACTATAAAAACGAAACTCAAGATAAACAATGATAATATTTTCGGTAATATTTAATTCGGCATGTGCTATATCAAAAAACGTTGTGAAGTATTGTGTTTAAATTAACTTAATTCGTATCTGTGCAAGCAATTTGTTTGAGAAGTTAATAGGTCTACGTACTCAAATTGTGAATTAACCGGTTCTCTGAATTGGTGCACTCGTATCGAACGCATTTGCAAGTGATTAAATCGAATATGTATAAAGCAACAAAAATGATGTAACTAGTAATCGGTCGGAAGTGTAGTTGTATAGAATTATCTATTAAATAATTTGTTTATGATGATCATTGTTTATAAACGACCAGCATCTCGAATTTTTATTTTTTTTTATTATGATTTTTGGTATTTATTATTATCACCCTGTGTAACTGGTTATGAATTTCGTATGTAGATTTTCCGGTTCTGCCTAATTTTATTACGTTTATTTGACACATGAACCGAAACTAGAACCGTAAGCGATATTTTTCATTAATAAATTTATTTTCGGTACAAAATAAGGCAGTTTTTAGTGAAATATTACAATTTATTGTTATCAGTGTTTTTGGTTAATTTTTAAAAAATGTTCTAAAAAAGAAGTTCTTAATAAGGTCGGGTAACATTATTGTGGTATCTTAAGGAAGTTACTAAATGTTATCGTTGAATCTTCATTCATGCAACTAATTACATACCTTTTTCTTACGCCCACTATAAACGTTTTTTTATAAGCTAAAAAGTTCATTCAATTTTCCCTTTTCTAAAAAACTAAAGATAATTTACCACCAGTAGTTATTAACCTGTGCAACGATAAAAATTTCCTCTATCATCTTGAGTGTCGAAATAGAAGTTGTTCACATGCATAGGTTGTATTAAAAATTATTTTTTTCTCCGTGCATTTTTTTGTGAAATTCACGATTTATTATACTACAAGGATGAATTTAGTTCTGTAAATTATTCGTCCAAAACTGGTTTTGGATACGACTTGAAGTGATTTATTAATTTTACCGCATTCTGAACGAAATGTGCAGAAAGATTTAAACATAAGAGGCAAATACGAACTGGGTTTATGCAAGATCTTTAGAAAGTATTCGTACGCCCGCGCACATTGTATATTTTCCTGGTTAGTAAATATGCAAAAATGTATACCCATTTCGTTTTTCAGGTACTTGCACCTTTGCTCTGTGCCAGTTTGGCGTTCGCCCAGTACACCACAACACCGGTACCGATTTTGAAACAAATTAACCGGTAAGTACTCGACGTTTGCATCTAGATTATAAATAGACTTTAAACCAGTTTCGAAAACTGTATGGGTTTGTAAAATTTCAACAAAGAGTTAACCGCTTTCTATTGCTTTCACTAATAAAATACTGCCTTTGACATTTTTTTACCTAACCACTTGTATTTTTTAATTTTATTTTTTGAACAGTGTGAATAGGATTACCTTATAAGTCCTGAAATATGCCCTGTCAAAATTTAATTCCTGCTTTCACTTCAAACAAAATTATTCAACCAAGAGTTGGATTTTGTGGTCCATAATTAGTAGATCCTAATTACTAGGAACGTCATATTATATAAAGTAAATCATAGATCTGCCGACTAGGAACATCATGATCTTTATAATAAAAATTATCTTTCCAGGCACAACGAAGATGGAAGCTACAGCTATGGTTTCGAAGCAGCTGATGGTTCGTACAAAATCGAATCGAAATACCCGACTGGAGAAGTGTACGGAAAGTACGGATTCGTAGACGATGGTGGCAACGTTCGAGAAATCGAATACGGTGCATCATCGAAAGGTGGTTTTGAACCCATCGGTACTGGAATTAACGTTCCGCCATCTGCACTTTCTAGTAACAGCATCACTGGTAAAGATGAGCCTGAAGATGATGGTCAATATAGGGAAGACCCGTCGGTTTATCACACTGATCCTCAGTACACTAATGGAGAACGATATGACCCTGTACCAAAACAGCCGTTCCAAACCATTCACTATCAAGTCAACGGTCGCCCAGCGAACCACGGTTATGGCAATCCCAGGTTTGTATTTTTTACCAATTAATTATCAAGCAAATAACATCCAGATATCCTAGTAAATCATCATCTATTAATCACAACAATTTGTTTCTACGATTATTTAAAACATATTTTTTTAACTGAAGAAAGACAAAAAAATTTTTTTTTTAATTTAATCTTATGGTGTTAAATTATACTGAACGACGCGTACAAAATAATAACAATGTTATACAAATGTTATAAAACAAAAAAAAAAAACATTTTTATGAAAAACACGTACACCTATTTCATGAGCAATGAATTAAAATACTACGGACATAATAGTTATGTTTCTCAAACAATCCAAACGACTGCAGTTAACAAACGTAAATCCGATGTAACCTGTTAACGCAAACTAGACTTAACCGGTACTACATAAATATTATTTTCGTTTTAGACTTATATAAACTACAGTTAAATAATAGAGTTTTCTGACTAAATTGAAATGGAAACGCACGGAAATAAGATTAAAGTAATTGCAATTAATTTATTTTAACAAGTAAAGTTTTTAAGATACTCCACTGTGTCCTAATTTAGTCTTTCTTGTAAACTTACAAACAAATTTCATTAATACAAGTAACGATACCATTACTCGTATCTTATGTAATCTCCAAACAAAAAGTAAATAACCGAACGTTGCACAAAAATATTACAAATTTTATGCCTTTTTAATTGTCAACACGTTTATTACGTCTCAGAACAGTAACCTGTTGGATAATAAAAATAATAGACTTTATGACAATATTAAAACTAACAAATTCGAGCAAGTACTAATTGATTCCCGTCGTTACTATACTGTTACGAAACGACTCCACTGTTTTTAAATGAAAGGCATGAAATCTGTGACTGCAATTATTGACAGTATTGATACCCTTCGCTTCCGGGTTACGGTCGCGTTAAATATAAGACGGTTACTTCGTAATAATATTGTGTCGTCACAGGAATTGTTCTCATTTAAATAGGTTATAATCAGGATTCACAAAAAAATTTAGATACTTTATTTCTACTTATCCTGATTTTTTTGTGTTCACTGAGATGATAATGACAAACACGAAAAACGGATAAATAGTTTAATGAAATTAAATAATGTATTTTTTAATAACAATTTTCATTATTGTGATATTTAATTCAATACACTTAGCTATTTTTGAACAAAATTGTGAATTAATTAAAAGTTTCATTCGTTTGTATTCAGTGCCATAGAAATATGAGGTGCATTTACTAGACACCAAAGTGTGAAAGCAGTCTCTTTTCAATTGCTTCAGAAGGTGTCGGTAGGTTATGATAATAGCTTAACACAAATTACAAAGTGACTAATAGAGTAATCGTTCGACAAGTGTAATTACTGCAGTAGATTATCGTAAAACTCTCGTTTATGTTTCGATTTTATTTTTTATCTGTTAATTATATTTTCAATTGAAATTTCGTCATTATCAATGAGTATAAATATTGTATTCCAGTCATAAATTAATTTCTTTGTATGGAAAAACTATCATGTGAACAAAGAACAGGCTATATTATATAGTATTTTACATACAAAGTAGAGTGCTTAAAAAGTGATGTAAATAACTTAATCCTTGCTATTAATAAGTATATTATGTGAAATACGTAGTAGTGCTCTGCAACTTCCCGTGATAGACAGCTCATTCAAACCGGATAACAATGCAATAGTTCCAGTTATTAATATATCAAATACCTTTCGATTCCTTTCACTCATTTGGAGTGAAGTTTCAATGTCATTTATGCAAAGTTTGTGAGCAATTAATAAATGCGTGTTGAACGGGATTTCTTATAAGTTTTATTATGAATTTTACAAGAAATTTGTTAAAACTATTAAATTTCGATTCTAAACATTAACTACACATTATATATAAATAAATTCTTCTTATCCGTAATTGTTTCTGTAAAGTGAAAAAATTCCTGTGTCATTAACTACACATTATATTAAAAAAATCGACAGTAAGTAATTTTTCGGGTGGACAATTTTTATTCTCATGAGCAAAGTGTTGAAATATTAAATGAACCACTCTCCAACGATAATTTGGTGAAATGCAATTAAACGATGTTGTTTTTAAGTTCCTTTTAAAATAAAAGAACAAAACATATGTACTCTTTCTAATTGCATAGAGAACTTGTAAGAACCTTTTCAGTGTTCAACAAACAATTCGATATTTTTATTATTTTTCCATTAAACTAAAGAAGTAATTTTTTAATGAATTAATTATTATGGTCGATAATTTCTTTTCATCTCTTCATGTTGACTATTTTGATGATGAACATTTATTAAAATCCAAATCATCACAAGGATAGGAGATACAATTATAATAATGTTTATCTTATATAGTATATAATTTTTTTTTTGAAATTTACGCATTGATACAACTAAATCTATAACCTGCATTTAACAATATACAAAATATCGTAATTTATTTCGTGAGTTAATTTAAATAATATTTTGTCAACAAAGACAATTATGTCAGCATTAAAAGGTATAAAACATTTGCTACTATTAATGAACAAACGAAATATTTTACTTAATTTCCTTGAATACATTAAATGGTTTTTTCATTATTTTTGTCTTGCTTTTCATTTGTAACATTCCGTATTATTAATAGTTCATATAAGTGCATTTCTATTGCTCTACCGGAAGTGTATCTCACTGTAAAATGAAGCATTTTATTTCAAGCTATTTTTGGCATTTTATACTTGAAAAATCTATAAGGTAAAGGCATATATTGCTGCTTCGATATTAAACATGCTTCATAATAAAATACTTATTTTTACAGTGCAATTTTATTTAAAAATGACTTAAAAGGAAAGTAGTGGAATATCAACGTTACTAAATGTAAATATACTCAGCTCGACAAAATTTACATATATTTTTCATTTAAGAAGTTTATAAATGAGCCTATCGTTGAGGTAATCATATAATGACATTTATTTAGATTTGCCAGTAAACTTTTAGGAATACGGAAATATTCTACTTTAGTAAAACTTTTTCTATTTTCCATGCATTTTTTTAGTATTTTTTACCAGATTCATATATAGTTAATAAAGATCTTGTATGGCGATTTTTTGAAAATGGATATAGTCATTTTTAGTTTAGAAAATTTGCGGATGTTACCCCGAGACAAAAAGTATTGACCAAATTTGAGCAAAATTTGAGCAAAATTGTATGGATTTTTTAGCAAAATCGATTATATCCAGAAGTGATCTAACTGCGACCATAGTTTTGAGACTATCCAGGACCAAAATTTTATGACTTTTTGAACAAAAATGAATCATATTTGTATTATGTTAAATGTAAATAAAAAAAAGTCTCAAAACTATGAACCCAGTTAGATCACTTCTAATCGATAATCGATAAAAATCCATACAATTTTGGTCAAAATTTGCTCAAATTTTGATCAATACTTTTTGTCTCGGGACTTTATATCTGCTGACCTACTTAAAATACGCTAAATAATATGTAACCTTTTTGCACGTGACAATTTTGCAAGTTCCAATAAATGATATTGCGAGTATATCATTTTTAATTCGAGAATTTTGTTTACTATTATTGTTATTTTTCGAAAGCTGAGACTCGTTTATCATTCATATGTTGTTAAAAGTAGCTTTTTATACTCTTTTTTATACTGTCCTAGTCAAACAGAAAAATGACACACGTCACGAAAAGTGACATTGAAAGCTGGTGACTTCTTATTCATGTTCAGTAATAATGCCTGGATTTATTAAAAGAAATATAGGCCTTAATAATTGACTAACGAGCACTATTTAGATATGTCATATATTCAAACGTACCTGATGGCGCCTACATAATGCAACTCTCCATAACGATTTAGAAAAAAGGAACTGAATAAAGCGAGAAAAAATTAATACTTAAATAGGGAATATTCAAAAAAAATTTAACAACAAAACTTGCCAATAAACAAACGTTATCTTATTAGTTATCCTTTTTAGCTAAAAGTCGATAATGAATTTATTGCAAGCCGACTTTTACAACTTTCCATATCACCAGAGCGATCATACCTTCGACTCTGCACGTGCTATATTCTGATCTCTAATGTCTGAAATTATTTATTGTTTCAACACCAAGAAGTGTAACATGTAGTATATTTTCAATATCAAATGAATCATTTTTTGTAATTAGTTATTTATTATTTTAAATCTTTCTAGTGGAACAAAAGGCTGAATCTCGACACATAGTTTCAAAAAACACTCGACGGGTAACTTTTTTTTTTACCACGTAGTTGCTACCTGCATAGTTTAATAAAGGTTTTAAAGTACTCATTGCTTATAAATAATGATAGAAAAATAGCTTATGAAATAGGGAGAGATCGATTTTTTTACTGAAATCTGCAAAACACAGTCTCATGATATGCCAGTTATCACAAGAATTTTTGGAATTTAGCATAGCACTGATGTTTCAATCCTAGTCAGTCTAAATCAATTACTATATACGGTACAAAAATATAGAAATAACGTACATGAGGGACATTCGTCAGTTAAACACTGATAATTGTCATAAGATTTTCTAAAATGCAGAGCTTATAAAAGTTATTTTAAAAAGTATTCAAGATTATTGTATACCAAATCAAAGAAATGATTAGTCATAACTAGAAACATTTCTATATTTTGAGTAAAATATGATAATTTCTATTACTCTATCTGAACTTTGATACATACATTCTTAAGGGATGGTTTTGAGAGAATCAACTTTAATCTCGTATCACTAATACACATTCTAAAAAATAACCTTTGTTCGACTTTCCGTTCAGATCATTTTTCTTCTAATTTTACGGTTTACTTGTAGATTTTGTCAGACACCGTGAAAAAATAAGGCCTACGGTTAAATCTAAACTTAATTGCGATTAATATCATACCATAAATTTTATTTTTGCAAATGTTACGACACAAAAACGATGGACCAAAATCGAGCCTGTTTTACGGTCTCTCTTTTCCGCCATTTACCGAATTACCTATAATGGCTGAAGATGATCCTTTTGTTAAATCGATGATAATCTCCCATGACCCGCTTTCCAACTTCTCGAGTAGACTGTACCCGAGACAAGTAACGATCGAACCAAACTAAATGTCAAGTGAATCGCAGGAGAGTAATCCCTGGTATCGAACGTGGGAATCCTCGATTAACCGCGTCGCTTCTTCGACTTGTTGCAGCAAATCCGTGGCAGCAGCGTATCGTCAACCAGCTCCAGTGCCACAGCAATACCGTCCGGAATACCAGCCACAGTACAGGACTCAATACCAGCATCAATATCGACCAGCCCCATACGCCCAACCGCAATACCCTTCGGCACCGGTCTCGCAGCTAGCCCAGAAACGATTCGAGGGTCATCCGGCGTCGAATGTGGATATCAACCTTGGATCCTACAGCGTTCACTACAGGCGATGAATGCCCGACCGACTGCGCCGTTTTCTGCGACATTCACCTTTGACGTGTTATTTTAAGCGAATGCGGCTCTGGTGTTCGCCAAATGCCATTTGGGACGAGAGACACGTAATACGTAGTAAATCGGAAAGTTAGACTTGGACTGACAACGGGTTAAATTTTCTACTATAGTTACCATTTCACAGTTCGTTAGGGTAATGCCGATAACGCTTCTCGTATTCCAGTGTGGTATTTCGTAGTTACGCGCCTGTAAATAGCTTTTCCATGTTCACGTATTGTAACGTTAGATACCGATCCCGCGACCGCCGAAGTAATTTTTTGTTTCTTCCTTCACATTACGAACTAGCTGTAATTACGGGAAAATATGTTGTTTGATGAATTCCAATCAGTATTATATAGTATTTGCAAAAAAAAATTGTCGCAAAAAGAAACCTATCATGAAATTGCGTTATTGCATTGTTCAAGTGCGGAATCGCAACTTCGATTTCAAATTCATGGATGCAACTAGGATTTAAGTAAAAAAGAAACTTTCTAATACTGAATTCATCATTCAAGAGTATTTCGACGTAAACATTTCTAAGCATTCTGCACGTTTCACCTCGTCGCCCTTTCATCGTTAGCGATGAACTTACAGGCAGCAACATAGCCGCAAGGTCCCCTTTTATCGCACAGCTATTAAATTCAGCCTCGTCTTCGCGAGAGAACCTTTTACCTCCGTAAGTCTTTACACTACCTCACCGATCACGAAATAAGATCCGAATAAAAATCACCTCGCCTCCACCGCTGAAACGCAGCCCATGAATATGCGCGGATGGCTCCCCAGATCGAAAATGTCGAGTAGTCGGCTTGGGTTGCAACTGCGACTTGTTCTCGCCAAGAGAAAGAAAAAAAATGGCGACCTTGCGTTCGGCCGGACTGCCTTCGAAGACATCCTGCTTCGCGACAGACGTAAGTTCCAGCAATAAAAGAAAATACGCGAACCACACCCAGAAATTTCAAATGCCAATCTTGTCCGTTCCGATGAATTTATAGTCGCTTATGACCTCCTTGCATTTGCATTGTTCCGTACATCCAACTACGATATCGATAAAAGTAAATCCTGTAACCACCGACGTATCACGCATGGCTGAGTAAAACGGACATCCGATTTTGTGACCAGATGATTCACATTCTGCAAACCCGAAGATGTCGAAACTTTCAATACTTGTACATGTATGATTAGATAATTTTGAAGATTAAATATATTTTAATGACGATGCTAATTTCTTTTTTGTTCTACAATCTTAGACACAAACGTAAAATGTGCTTCATGGCAATTACTTGTGAATTAAAATTATTATTCGCAAGTTGCAAGAACATGTTTTTTAAAAAGTGCATGGTTTATAATTATGCTTACTTTAATTCTTGTACTCTATTTAATCAGTTTTAGTTGGTTATGCAGGTAAGTGACAATTTCTTAGCACTTTTAAAATTGAACTAAAGTTTTGGATGATCATTTCCGGGTTATGGACTACAAAATCAGTTTTCAGGATACTTAAGTACACGACTTCGGGGTACTGATTATATACATGACTTTACATTTTAAAGGCGCAAACTGTCTATCCAAGATTTGATAATACTTGACAGAAATTTCATAATATTTAATGAAAATAGAGTCAAATTATACCTAACACTTAAAACGAACGAGTAGGTATTTTACCAAAATTTTGGAGATATCTTGAATTTGCCGTTTTAGATTTTTAAATGCGGGGCGAAAAGCCGACAAATAAAAAAGCCGACAAGTAAAAAAACCGACAGCCATAAAGCCGACAGTCAAAAAGCTGCCACATAGAAAAATAGACACATCGACTAGCGGACTATCATTTTTTGAAGTGTCGGTTTGTTGACTATCGTCTTTCCGATTGTCGATTTTTTGACTCTCAGTTTTTTGACCTGTCGGCTTTTTAATTGGTCGGTTTTTCGACCCGCATCCAGATTTTTCATTGAGGTTAGATTATCATCAGCGACCCGAAAAACTCCGGCAAATTAATATTAAAGTACCCACGTTTCTCTTGGTAGAATAACATTTCACAATTCGGTCGGTCTTTGAATTTTCAATTTTTAACGTTTTAAATCTGAAAATAAATTTGTAGCCATCGATCTGAAAATAGCTATATTGTAATTTTCGTATGAATTAATTTGACAATTTTCTTAATAATTAATTAGGAAATAGAACATTTCAATCAAAGAGGTTAAACGGTCGTTCTGCTACCTGCAAGGCCTCTCGACCAAGCTTAAATCAGAATGCCCTGATTAAGTCAAATTTACGACGTTTTGACAAAAAATACATATATCAGTCAGATAGACTTTCAAGACTTCGCCACAGGTCGAAAATTACTTAAATGTAACCTAAAAGATGCCTTTAAAATTCTGTATCTTCAAAGTCGTACATCAGGTAACAATTACCAAATCTATAACCAAAATTATGTCTTCAAAGTTGAATAAACGTATAGGTCGACATCGGCTCCGCTTTTTAATAAATATAATCTCGCACGATTACTTATAATGTCGACCATGAGGGAGAAGTCTTAATTCGTCAATATGTATTATATTTTGATTTTATCCTTTATGTTTTGAGCATCCGGTTAAAATTAAGACCGAAAGATGTGTTGCACGTTTAACATGAAAGTCGAATTTACCATGGAAAATTACTTATAGGGCATTTCACCCGAGTACGATTACTCCGATAATCTAACCTTAAAGTGCGTCATATACATTAATTTTTTCAAAATTTTCTGTCAACATGATTTTCTGATAATACTGATTGTGATATTGTATGAAAGAACTCTTAAAGAGTAATGAATAACCGTTGATTCGCATTTTAGACATTTGGAAATGAAATGGAGGAAGAAAATTTAAAAGAAAAAACGAAAAAGTATCCCTTGTTACCTACCTCTGTCAATTTTCTATTATTCTTTAAAACGGTGGGAATCTTAAATTGAGGACGATCCAGTTTTGCCTTGATTTGCAAATTACTGCAGAAGAGTCTCTGTATAATAACGTCTCGTTATATTTACGTTCCAGCATATTTTCGCGGATCCATCTCCGTTATATTTACTAATTGCCGCTCTCTTTTTCCCCAGCTTGTGGGTTGGGGCCTCATGAAGGGTCCGCTGTGACGTCACGAACATAACGCGATCTAGGGGAGTGGGAAAATCGACGCTCTCCTTCCTTTGGTAAATATAACAACACGAAAGGGGAAGGCGAGGATCCGAGTGGGCAAATATACCGGGACTCTACTGTATTTATTTACATAGGTAATGAACACATACCGAAATTTATCGATTACGTAACGTTATTTCAAATAGGGAAGGTGCCAAATACAATAGCCTCTGTACGGAACGTTACTCATTGCTTTAACGTCGTTGTTCGAACTAAACTTTAGGGATCGATGCATCCGAATATTATTCGAAGTCGGCAACGATACCTCTTAGTTCGAAATTAGTTATTTTCCTTTTATTTAGACTCGGAGTCCACATGATCTTTCATTTATCCGATATAATTTCCGCATTCCAAACCTTCAAACTCTTTATTCACTTGCATTCCACACTGAGTCGTAGATCGGAGTTTCCGCCATATGATTTCCGATAAAACGATAGATCCGATCCATCGTGCTTGGAACCAACAGGTTACTATTAATTTGAAGGGGAATCATGGAGGCGTCTACGTGTTCGTATTCGTGCTCGTGCTTGTGTTATAATCGTCATTGTCCATTCAAATAATAAAAATGAGGATTCGGTAAAGATGTTTAAATAAGTAACATCGTCGCTAATTCTAGGACCTTTACAATATGAACCTACCAGGTCCCCACTTGCGACTGGAGCCGATCTTTAGAGAGGTACCCTCATTCGACTGTGCAATGGCTTGGGGAAAACCACAATGTGGGGAAACCCCACGCCAAGTACCGCAAATATTGAAACATCGATTATAAATGCAATATATATCAATGCAAAAATAATCTACATACATAATTTTACAATGATTGGACTTATAGCGATGAGGGATTTGAAAATTTGAAGATCCAGATTAAAATTGTCATACAAGTATGTAACGAATTGTTTATTACAAATTAATTAACGGAAATGTTCAAAAAAAATTTACACTTTATAATAAAGAAAGCACGTCATTGCGTTGCATTTAAAAATAAACATAAACGGCAAAAATAAAAGAAATTAATAAGATGAGATATCATCAAATGTTAACAAAGACCGCATGTGACACTTTAATTTACTTGTTCGGAATTTGAGTACGGCGATCTTTGGATCTACGGAGTTTCCATTGGCAGTCATTTTTTGTGAGTCTGGACGCTGGTCCATCGGATGTATTATTCACTATCACAGGAATCCTTAGCCGTGAAAGATTGATTGAAGAGCCAATATGAATAAATCTGAAGCATCTCTTAAATCTTGAGGACACAGCATCAATCATCGAAGGCAAAATTCAAAAATGAAATGGTACGGAAGGAAATTAGAAAAATCGTTGATGAAGCTAATTCCGTGAAGAGAAAATTCAAAGATACTATGTACCTTGAATCTTGCCGAGGGGCAAGATTGCATCTAATATCCTAGCACAGGGAACCCCTCGGTTCATGCTCAGGAACAGGCGTCTCCTGGACCGTTGTAGATAAAGATTTCTAGTGATCACACAAATCCAAAGGAAACTGTCGAACTCGTCTGATCGTCCGAATTAACTAGCAGTCATTTAACCAACTGTACTGACGGTTCAATTATGATTAATTGTCTTAGTTCGTTCTGCCGTTCGCCGACCCGTGATCCCACCAACTCCTTTTCGCGGTTCAACCATGAACTATTCAGTACGCACACGCATCACATGTGTTCCGAAAGACACTCTTTTTAACGCACACTTTACCGACTCAACACAACCAAAAGGGAGATACATGACAATATTCGGCACAAGCAGAATAAACAATTAAGAACATAACGAGTAAATCTAAATGACATTGACCATTTAGTTTCTCTATAATTGTTAATATAAAACCATCATTTTGAGACCAAAGGAGAATCCCACGAGTATAGGTGATTTTGAGATGGAACCTCCGAAACTGACTAATTCGGTTAGAGTATGATGTGAATCCCATGATGGCATGCCATGGTGGAAAATCGAGCTGTTTTATCACATGTGAACGTTTAAAAAATTGTCTTTAAAGTTGCGGATTATTCAAAAGAAAATGCAATAATTTCAGTAGTAATGTGCCGCAGTATGTGACGTTCGCAGAAGGTGCGGACTGTTACTACTTAGATTTCAGCATTTTTCTATGTATAATCCGCGACTTTAACAACGATTTTCTAAACTTTCCCACGTGATAAAACAATCATATTTTCCATTAGGTGATAGTTCGCATCAGACTCTAACCAAATTCATCAGTTTCGGAAGTTCCATCTCGGAGGCGGAAATTACTTATACTCGTGGGCATCCTCCCGTTCACGGTCACAGTGAACCATTGATTTGTCAACGCTGTTCAAATGTTTCTTTGAGTACACATATAAACAAATCTATTTCTAAATTACATTTAACATATTAAAGCAAACAATTTAATCAATGTAAGGAAACAAGAATTCATATTTTTAAAAAAGGAAATCCTTTAAATAATTGTAATTAAAAGGCTATTTTTTAAATTCAATTCAGGTTATACATGTCCCATCTGTTCATTCAATGGACTGGTCAAACGTGAAATTTATTACTATTTAGAGAAATTTCAGTACATTTTATTTTAACAACATTCCCAAACAGCCAAAAGACATCTTTAAGAGCTCTTTAAGAAGTCTTAAAAATTCTGTGATGTCTTAAATATTTATCAAAAAGAGCGCTTAAAGTTATTTTTAAGAAGACTTATTCGTCAAGTTTAAGAGCTCTACAAGACCTCTTAAATATGAGGTCTCGGAAAAGAGGTCTTATTTGAGAGCTTTATTGACATATAAAATAAATACGAGAAATGAAAATCAAATTTCTAAAACTTATAGATTCTATTTTTGTACCTTAATTATTAGTTTATATAATTTTTACCTGAGTTCCTTTTTACCGTTTGCATAGTTATAAATCAGATGGTGATTACATTCAGTAGAATGGGATCATACAATATTAGTACAAAATTGTGCGATAACACTTGCTAAATATCGCAAAAGCACTTATTTTGTCATTGTAGCTTAATTTGGATTCAATAGTCTCTGGAAGAAACACAGATAGATTTAAGACCTTAAACGTACGTTACGTCTTAAGTAAGACATCTTTAAGAGTTTTATAGACTATCATAATTAAGACCTCTTCAGGAGGTCTTTTTGGAGATATCTTAGGACTGAGTTGCGGCGGAACACTTTAAGAGGTATGTGCTGTATGGATTATTGCATTGTGGTGAACAATTCATAAGGACTGTAAGTGTACAATTATTTTGCAAAGTTTTCCAAAATCAATATCAATTTATTTTCTATAACCCTCAATACCCAGGTATCCACCATTATGAAATTAAATTTCTAATTTGATTTTATTTCAATTATTTATTATGCGGTTACCAACTTTTACTTGGACAAAATTAAAATATCTGTCAATTCAACTGGTAGAAATGGTTTCTACATAACATAATTATATTATAACTATTAATACAATTTATAGACAATTTCTTATTTAAGAACATATTCGTTATCTTTGAAACCGCGAAAGGTCAAATGTTGCCATAGCAATCGTTATGAAGTATTATTTGAAAAACTTTTTTCCTGAATTGTAACAACATTGCAAATATACCAAAAATATGTTACTTTGCATTTACAAAATGTAAATTATGTTAAGAACTAGAAAAACCGACTAATATTTCCATAAGCTGTACTTTATTTCTTATGATATTAAAAATCTACAATTTGGAAATGATTTTTACACAAAGTGAAACGTAATACGCCATATTGATAAGTCGTAAAATTGAATATATTGCAATCAAGATATTTAAAAACAGTTAGGTTGGTGGCGATAGATGTATACATTTATGGTTCAAAAAAATAACTACCGAAGACCTTACCTGTTTGCACATGCGTATTCCGTACAGAATGTGAAACATCATCATAATATTAAAAGATAAGAAAGTATGGCTTTATTTCAAAACATTCGCATTTCATTGCTGAATAAAAGTACGAAGGAAACTGAATACTAATTTATCTTGATCGTCAATTTGCTGACCGTTTACTTAATTGCAATAAAATTTGAATTGATTACTACTAAGTTACTTTTCCTAAGTATATTAGGATCCTAATATATTACTGGAAAGCAAAGGTGAAATTCAATAATCATTATTTACTACATAAACACTGATGGTTCATCCGGTGACTCAGCACGTATTTCAGTATTGAAATACCTATTGCAGATTTAATAGCAATATTTCTTGTACAATATGGAAAGCGGAAGGTATAAGTGAATATAATTATGCTGATCGACCTTACGAAACATCTTTAGTAATTTTATTGTTTTACAATATTTATGATATACGTATGTACATTGTAATAAAAGAAAATAATATATGGTGTGAACTGCCCAACGAGTACTCACCTAACTTACTTTTTGGTATCACTGTTTAACCTGGAATTACAAACTGAAAGAGAAACATTCAAAATTTAGTATACGCCGCAGTAGAGGAATTACTATGCCGAAAGCATATATATAATCATTTTTTAGTTCAATAAATAAATTGGAGGGCTTGTAATAATGCGAGGATGCAAGTTAAATTGCCACGGAGAAATAATAATCACAAAAAAATGGAATGGAGAATATTTATCTTTTAATATTAAAAATATTATTTGTTTATTTCCTAACATAAGTCACATTTCTATTTCTTATCTACCTTTTATCTATTTAGTTTTAGTTTAGATGGTGGTACGTAAACGTATCCGTCACCCAGATGCCTTCTGGCGTCCATTGTGCCCTGTATTTCATCTATTTATTTCTCCAATAATGTCTGGTGAACAATTTTCAGCTTCTTGCTTTATATCCACTCATTCATATAATCCACGAAATAAAAAGAAACAGTAAAAAAAGTCTTTATTGCATTTAACACAAATCGAATAAAAATACAACCCATGCCATGACAATGGGCATCACAGTTTTTCGTGTTGTTTTACAGACTGACCCTACGTAAGTATAAATTTAAATAGTACATAAATTCCAAATGCAGATTCGTAATCAGCAACTCCAGAAATCCCCGAATAACAAATTGCAAATAAGTCGCATATAAAGAAAAATATGTTCATGTAAGGGTTAATACATTGGATCTGCATCGCGAGGTGGCAGACATTTCGTCACAGATAGAAGAATCTTTTTCCAATTTTTGTCATATTTTAAGTACTTTTTCAATAGTAAAATACGGAACTAGTTTATATTTAATAGTTTACGCATCTATATATTTTCCGAAATGAACCAACGTTTCATCATAAGTGATGTATTTTATACTAAAACCACAAATAATAAATGGATTTAAAAAACCACTTACTCCCTAGTCGAAATAAAACTATTTATTGACTAAATATTAGACAATTTATATATTTACTGTGTTAAATGTATAGGGGAAATAGATAATGTACGAAAAAATGCATAGATTTCTACCAGGTCTATACAAACAAATATATGTAACAATTTTCATTTTGGACGCTTTAACCGGACACTATAAAAATAATGACAAAAAACTTCCAGTATACATGTACATTCATTTTTCACAATATATATCTATTTGTACATAATATGTAAATTTTACACCATTAGAAAAATGCATATACTGTACATTACATGTATATTCAATTTCATGACATATTTAACAGCGTTCCCTTTAATATTACCAGGAATTTTAGACATTCGTAATAATAAAAGTTAGAAATAAGTTGATGCCTTATAATAGGAAACCCTGTTATAACAATACGTAATTAGCAGACTATTTGCAACGAATTAGCAGACTAGCTTATTAATTAAACTGGTAAAAGGCTTTAATTAATAGACATAATATGACCTAAATCGAAAATGGGACACAGTTTCTGGCTTTTATTTTTTATTTGTATGTCATGAGAAAGGGGACAGAAAATTGGCCTCATTTTTTGTCGACATAGTTAGTGCTCTATATGTCGCAGTTTATTGAACGATTTTTTTATGCATTGTGGTGTAGAAAGAAAATATTCGAGAATAAGTTAAGTTCGATTTTAGAGTGATGGCTTATTCCAAACCTCTAATGCCATACACACTTGCACAATTTAGTTCCACTGTACTGTAGTATATAAACAAGTTTTTATTCACTTTTCATGTCACTTACAATAAATGAATTTAATTTACCTAGAATACGTCAGAAAATTACCTTTCCTATCCTGGTATCTATGATTTATAATTGGTTTTCCATACATCCTATCGAAATAAAGTGAAACTCCGCACAATGAGAACAATGAGATAAATTCCGGTTCGGCAGAACGGATTGAAGTTGATTAACCTGAAAAGATTGCGGAAAATCATGTACTTTATCTGTGTCACTCATTTTGTTTATTATTCCATTTACTTAAATGCTACGGCCTTGCCGCAAATGACTTCAAATTCCTCCAACGCACTTTTACCTACCTTCATAAACGTGATTTCTTTTGAACTATTTATTTGCTTCGATAATCGACTGTTAACTGCAATTTCTCTCTAATAGTAGCGTAAGCTTTGATGCAAGAGCCAATTCCTTATCGCACAATTAATGTTTGACTGCAAAAAAACTAGTCGTTCATTTTCACATTAAATCGTACAATAATTTTTTGTTCATCCATTACATATTTCAAGAATGTTTTTGAAAAAAAGTGAAATTGAATTTAATCACCTATCGACAAAAATCACTTAAGTGATAGATGTTTCCTGCATCTGCATGGTAGAATACGTGAAACACAAATTCAAATTAATTAATGGATAACTAAAATGTAAGAATGGCACATTTTTTAGTGGTTTCACTTTGATATTTTAGGTTTTATCAACTATATATTGCCTTATTTGAATATTATTATAAAATGAATTACAAGAATTAATGTTTGTTTTGAAACTACTCATTTTTACAGATGAGTA
The DNA here is from genome assembly GCA_030407085.1 of Trichopria drosophilae. Lineage (NCBI taxonomy): Eukaryota > Metazoa > Arthropoda > Insecta > Hymenoptera > Diapriidae > Trichopria > Trichopria drosophilae. The sequence continues at coordinate 56,671,333 of CM059583.1, forward strand.
TAAATTTCCAGATACTTGATATATTACCGATGTACGAAACCTACATTGTGCAATTTTCCTATCGTGTAGTTTGTCGTAATTTGCGTTAGCGTTGTCTCGCAATTATTGAACAAAAACAATTTATTCTCACTGTGTTGCCATAAACATTTCATTATATTTCTTGGTAAGTTTTTCAATAATTATCAATTAAACAATTGAAAAGTATCAATTTAGCGTTACGCACGGGAAATAAGTATAAAAACCTACCGAAGTTATATAATATATATACACCAACTAAATTTAATTTTCCTGGAATATTTTATTCCTATATTATATCGTGTAAATTCCGTCCTTTAAGCAGCACTATTTATTAAAATTCTGCAAAACTCAAAATTCGACTAAAAATTTAAATAACATAAATGATATTAACTAAAAATAGGTACTCAATATTGTAGGAAAATTCTACTAAACTTTTCGATCGAATCTCTAATTAAGATGTTTTTTCCGTGCTCTGTTAAATATTCTGAAATACACTGAGAAAAAAATCGGTAGTCAAATTGATTATATCACATAGTTAGAAAAATATAGTTAAAACTACTGTGAAAAATAGTTTAATTTACCACTTTCATAGTCGATTTTACTACAATTTTGTTATACCAACTGTCTCCTCATAGTTAAAAAAAGTCAACTATGTAGATTGATTTAAATAAATATGACAAATATAGTTAAAATAACTATAAACTAGTGTAGTCCTCATTTCTTATTATGTCTCGTAGTAAATCTTTATATTTGCTATTATTCATAGTTAAAGTTTGTATTTACTATAAATCCATAGTAAAGACTGCCGCACCCGGAGTATTTTTCTGCCACCAGGTGGCAACGAAGCGTTCGCAGCTTTTTTTTTTCGAGCCCGTGGCGGTTATTGAAATGGATTTTCATTTGGTCATGAGAACGACCGTCGGGTGTCAAGAATGATAATACATAATGCATGTCGTATACGCACGTGTATCTACATACTAGTTACTCGACATTGAAATTTGTGTGTATAATGGCATTGCATAAAACATTTTTTAACTGGCTAGAGTGTGACATTCACAAACTTAGCGACGTATTGATTTTTTTATTTTCTCTTTGTTTGCTTGTTTATCTTAAACAAAGAACGAAGGGAGAAAAGTGGACTTTCCATATGCTACGATGTAATATATAGTTTACAAATATTTTTAAAAAGTAAATATTTACTCCTTTCAATATTTTTTATGACAATTTCGTATACAATTTCTCTCAATGAAGGTAGTAATTTTCTAAAATGACTATTTCAAAATAGTTCAGTCTATTTGTCTATTGTGATAAATATCATTTTGAATCATGAAACAATAGTTAAACATTACTATTTCAGAATAGTTATAATATATATTATAATATAACTATTACTATGCCTAGTCCTCGTTTCACACTATGGTTCATAATAAAAAAAGTGGTCATTTCAACTATTTTTTTTCTGAGTGTACATATTAGATAAAGTGACTGATATTTAAGAAAAAACCAAAATATATTTCAATTAAAATAACTAAAATACATAAATAATGCATCCTAAAAAATAATTGTTTAATAAATTCAATAATAAACGTCTATAGTGACAATATTACTGAAGAGCAACTATGATTTCAATTATTCCAAATATAAAATAAAAAATGTTCTTAACGAGCTGATATATAGGATCTGCATTTCAGGCTAAGCAGAGGCGAATATAGCGGATAATCATGCTGCAATGTCACAACCATCAGAGTCATTATTGGTGGCAGTGCGCCATCATTTTCTATGCATGTTCGTTCTCGCTTATGATCCTGAACCACACCGCACATGTCCAAGCAATTTATCACTCACGTATATAATACATTGTGGGCTCCGGTTACGTGCCAGTAGTTCTACACCTTTCACAATATATACATAAAGTACCCGCTTGTCTCCTTCAAATAGAACTACCTTAATTACACGGCGATTTTGCGCTCTCTACTAAGTATTATAATTCTGGATGATTTACTCGGATGAAAATTTGAGACAATTGCAAAAATTAATTTAACTTTCCAAAAGCGCGCGACGTAGTTCTGCGACAGTTAATTGCGAGAAACAAATTGCCTGAAGCGGACCGTGTTACCATTTTTTCTTCCTACACGTTACAGAATTTGCTCTAGTAAAACGATTAGTCCAAGTTATTACATAATTGAACCACGAAATTGGACATGTTTCACAAAATTTGCACATCTGTTCTTACTGATATGATACCTGGATATCAGAAATGTCAAATGTAATTTTGAGTGACCGGCCGATATTGCAAAAGCAGAATTCTTTTTATATTAAAATTTCAGATCAAATTGATAAAGTTTGAAGAGTGTAATCGTTTATGACCGTTCAAAGTATTGCCAAGTTACGTATGTAAAGTTAGAAAGTCACTGACATATTCGAAAAAATCTGTAATATGATATAAATTCGATACGTGACACTTTTCAAAGAAAGGTGAATGGCCTAAAAAAGAAGGGAAATCCTTTGATATGTAACCTTTATAACATGTATATCAAAATGGCTGATCTAATGGAGGAAGCTATACTTGCGTATTTTGAATATTGTCAATAATTTTATAAAAATTGCTGAAAAAAGTATGAGAACTAAAGTTTGTATTATATATTTTTGAGACAATAGATCAGTATTATAGAAATTTCGCAATTTTAGGAAAAGAGTCTTCATTTTTAAAATACATTCACATTTTTGCTTGTGCTTAATTTTCAAATAATTCCTGGCAATAAAATGCAGTAAAAATAACAAAACTATAGGCAGCAAATACATGCTAAATGTTAAGTAAAAACAGACGTTACTAGCCAGCCATTAACATGCAGAGAGGTTTTACTGAAGTCCCTTAATTTTTTAATTGTTGCTTGTTACTTTTATAAAATTAAACAATTTTTTTTAATATATTGTATTTTAGTCGAATATAAATAAAGTTAAAAATGTTTTCAGAAGTTATGCAGATTGTGGATATAAACGTTAGAACATTATAAACGCGTTTGTAAAAAAATTATATTGTAAACATATTTATGTAATAATTTAGAGAAACTCATAATCTGGAATAACTACCGCATTTATCGACGTTTTTTAACGTAATGTAATACTTATATGCATATGCACCAGTTTTAGGTCGATGGTCGACGTAGCGTGTTTGCATTAATTAATATACTTATTACACGTAATATCTATGATATAACAGCCAACGTCTGGGATTCTTTAAAATAACTGTATTTCCAGTTTCTTTAACGATTCCGCGTTTGCATGCTAATAGCATTCTCGTGCTAGGCGTGGTGCACCGACAGTTCGGTTAAAGAACAATCATCGTAGTCTACTACATTACGACGTGACAAGTCTCACTTTCCATCTTTCAATATTCAGAGCCAGACGCACCGTTAACTAAAGATACAATTTTCTACTTAATTTTAAAATAGAGTAGGATCGCTGGACTAATTGAAGAGGTCCGAATTATGTGACATTTCCATATACCTTTTTGTAATTATGTTTTTACAGCGAATTTGCGAAACACTTCTTGTCGTTTAAAAAAACATATTTTTTTATTACCAGAGAAATGAGCGTTTTATGAGTTCATAAAAGTATGTAGTATAATGTGCTCTTAAATAAAATAATCTTTACATGAACATTTACGGAATGAAGTATATTATTAAATTTAATCAGCTTCCAGAAATCCGGTTTCCAAAATGTCATTTGATAAACTTTCGTGAAAATTTAGATATTAGATATACACTCCATTTCTTACGCCCGAACTATATTGACACCTTCACCGATAACTCTTTTTCTTCGACCTATTTTCTTCACCATCTTGCGATACAACTATATCCTAGACGAGTTTTAACTCTCATATCAACAAGTACATATTTTATGCAATTTTAATTGTACAAGAATTGGTATATTATTCACTGCAGATTATATAGATAAGCTGGTAGAGGATTTGTTAGAGAAAATTCCGACAAATTTCAGCAAATAAAAATATCGAAAAAATTCTATGTATATATATGTAGCTGTTGTTAAATAGAAACTATGAAAATTTTGATTTTTATTCCTGATAAAAAATGTAGGAGGTTATATCTTTGATCATGGAATCCTTGATAAATGCACACATGCACTTTAGGACAATTGCTGAATAGCCGTCATTTAAAATAAATAGTAAAACCTTACTTTTTTTATTTTGGCAATAAAGCCTATTTGATTGAATTTCGATCGGTCTCTTTATCGTGTAAAAATGAAATATTTCATATTATGGATGTGGAGGTTTTCAGGTTTATCCTTTATAAAAAGAAAATATTAATTTTCCAAAACTTTTCTAAGATGTGAAATAATTACTTTTCGAAGATTTTTTAGTTCATTTCGGTAACCATAACGCCTACAGGTGTTACTCGTGGAATTCATTGAGAGAAAAATCAGTTAGCAAAAATTAAGAATACAATTCTGTTAAACTATGATATGCAATTATTTACAGTTCATTCAATTAAATTTTATTGTTTATATAAGTATAAAAAAAATGAAACGAAATGTGTTGTTACATTTATTTTATAAAGGTGAAAATTCCGTTTTTTTCGTATTTTCATAGTTATAATTAAGTTCATTGAAATGTTCATGAATATATTTTGGTACGTATGTCAATCGGAATAATAAAGGAACTAAATTCGTTAGAATTTAAAAAGGAATCAGTACTTCCTACTTTTTTTTATCTGTACGGAATTTCTATTTAAATTTCAAGAAACGATCATTTCGCCCTATGGTGTAAAGTCAATTACATGATCAGTATCTCAAATGAAGTGATCTATTTGTATTTATTAATTAACAATGATTGAATCAATTAAATTTAGTAACAAAATTTTCTTTGGACAACATAAATTATGTTGTTTACAATTCAATAGTAATAGAACATATGACTTCATAGAAACATATTACATGCATTTATGTAACTTAATATCACGGAAGGCATATAGAAATTGAAAAGTAAGCGTCACATGTTTATTGGAGTGTAACGATGTATGTCATTGTTGTGACGACTACATTATTATAGTTTGAAATTTATGTAAGTATTAAAATATATACGTTACAGTTTATATCATAAATATCGGGACGTAATTTATTTCAGCAAATTAAAACGTCACGCATATCAATGTGACGATTTAAATTAAAAACAGTTATGCTTAGTCATTGACCAAACCGTTTTTGTAGACTAGTTTCATTTTCCCTTTTCTTTAGAAGTGAAAATCAAAATATGATTGAAGAATAAAAACCATTTACGTTACAAATAATAAATGCTCATGCTATTTATAAGAAATTTGTTTAAAAATCGGTTTATGGCTTTCATGAAATATATATTGTGGGTAGGCAATCTGTTATTAGTCCGTTTATCGTTCAAATTACTGAAATAGAAAAATGGGCCGGGGTTCAACATTCCAAATGAAAAATATTCCGAAATTTAAATAATTCGAAAATAAAATATTTGAAGACGTAAAATTTCGAAAAAATAAGTTAGGCAGCGTTGGTACGTTACAGATTGTTCACTTATTAATTTATCGTTGGAATTAATTACCACAAAATGATTGTGGTTAATGTTATGTGTTGGCTCATTAAGTAACATATGTAAAAAGTAAAGCTCGGACATTATTCTACTAGAGACGTACAATTACAATTATTAATTAACAAGTGGACAATCAGTGCAGCAACAATGCGGTATAATTTATTTTTCGGTTTATTAATTTTCGTAATTTTATATCTTAATTTTCGGATTTTTTTTTTCATTTCGGATAATTTAATTTCAGATTACTGCACTTTCTTTATATTGCATACCGTACACATCAGTCACAGTTTGGAAATTTAGAATATTTTTCATATATTTCTTGCATCTGACTTATTTTTACATTTTCCAAAACGACATGGCAGATACTATCGACACTTCAATTTCGATACTTTAATTTCTTTGGTTATAACTTTTTTCATTATTAAATCTTGTTTGTTGTTTGTTACGTTGTTTCATTTCTCTCATGCAAGTTCGAAGTTAGTTTCTTGTTTCTTCCAAACGTTTGCGAACGTTTAAGACGTTGAAACGTTAGTGAATCACGAAAAGTGGTAAGCTGATATTCAAAACAATAAATTTGGCAATCTCAAAAATTCGCGTCTTGCCGCTGCTCATAATTGTCAGCAGACGTATTTTGGTAGACGACAAGCGTAAGTATGTTTAAATGCCTCAAAAAATATTATTTCGGTATACCTGATCAATTTTTTTCCTTTTATTGCGTATTATAAATATTTATCTGCTTGTTCGTTGTACAAATTCAAAATATGTTGCTAGAAAAGCAATTATATATATTTCTTTAATCTTAAAGGTAGACAAATATAAAAATCTGTTTCGATTTCCGTGAAAGTGAAAATTGTGGTACAGGTTTGAACTCAGCTCTCAAACTTTTGTGCTCTTGAGAAAATTTCAATTTATAATCTTTTCAATAATATACCGTGCGTTTAATCATATTAGTCGAATTTAGACGACTAATCCCTGTCGTAATATATAACTAAATATTATTATAAATATATTATTATTAATAATATATATTCTCTTTTTGCGTGGGTCAAGCGACTCGAAGTTTTCGATATCATTTTATGAAAACTTATCATGAATATCAAGGAAGCAAATCAACTAAATTAAGTAATAATGTTGTTTAGTATTTATGTTTTCAATACTTTAATTTTCCTCCATTCAAGTCGAATGTTCTGTCTGTGGTACGAAATGTGAATTATATCAGCGAAAAACAATGGTCAAAATAACCTATTATTAATTGTGGAAAGAATAAACAATAGTTTTATGGCTTTTCATGGATTTTCATCATGATACTCGCATTTATGCAAATGTCACTACGCTATTGGCATTTTCAGCGGATCAAAATACGTGTACATGGAAAACACGTCTTGATTAAACCACATGACATGCCAGGTAATGTACACAACCACACATGATGGTTAATTCTCACGGTAGAACCTGTGGAATACACAAGAACAAATGTTAATTCCATATTCCAATTATTTCAAAATCACACTCTATGTTGTGCATTCGAAATGGTATAGAAAGTTAATTTCACATACTCCTTGAATTATGAAGATAACATAACTTATCATGCACATATCGCATGAAATGATTTTCGGTGTACGTTACATGAAACATTATAAACAACTCCAGTAGAAATTTTGATACGGCCCTGGTCAGGTCCTGTTCAGACTGCCTATATAATTTACTCCGTAGAACCAAATGCCGCGTTCGTATTTCCTCTAAAATCACTTTTGTTGAAGTTTATAACAAATCCGTACGCTTATACCTGATAAAGTTTGCCTTGCAATTCCCTAATCAACACAGGATCACACAGCAACTACGTTTGACTGATAAGGTGCAGCCTGTAGTCCTCTGGTAAGGACCTGGTCCGGCAGTATTGAGGCCCATCTTATCAGGCGCGCCTAATTGCCACCTGAACAAGGCCTAATCAGTTGTCAGGCTGCCTAGACAGATTTCTGCTCGGGAACTAAAAAAAAGAAAAAAAAATTGAGGGTCACCAACATTTTGCAGCATGCTCGAACTCTCTAAAGATAGCCCTTTCCCTTAATTTACAAAAATTATTCTGGCGAAATCAAAATACAATTTTGATTTTTGTTAAAATGAATTCTAAAAATAATAGGGACTTCCTATATACCTCCGTCGTTGACATTTGACGTAGAAATGTGTTGGGACAATCTTTTCATTATTAATGTTCTGTAATTGCGTACGTTAATGACGTAATTGTTTAATTAAACATTCAAAATAAATTATGAGTTTATTACGATTCGTACGAGAGGTACATTAAGTTTTGTCTTGCAGTATTGTTATGTAATACTATACTGGGCGTACAAGCCCAGAAACCTTGATAAGTAATAACAGTTATGTAACATATATGCTAGCTGTTACATAAATGTTGTGCTATCTATACATACATATTAATTTTCCGATTGCTGGGTATATTTCGATATCAACTGAATGTGAATCATTTTTTAAGAAAAACGACATGCTACATAATCAAATGACATGATATAGATACTTATGAATAATATTAGTTTATATAACGCATGCTCAAAAAAGGCCTTTTTGCATCCCTTGTGAGGGATGAAAAATCCCATTTTTTTGCCTTCGTTACATAAAATATCGTATGCACCACGGGAGCGGAGACTTAGAACGACTCCAGCAATGTTATTATCCCTACTTTCTCTCATAATTAAAAAGTCCCTCCTCCGCCCCTTGATGCATAATATACTATTTAAGGGTTTATATGTCGTATATCTATGAGCTTCCCTTGCGTTTGTAATGAAAATGATTGAAGTATTGAATTGGAATATACATCAAACTGCTATTCTGTCATTTTGTCACTTTTTATTTCAATGTTCTAGGCAAGTAACATGTGTACGTTGTAAAAGAAACTAGGCAATTTATTTCTCAAGAAAAGGGAAAGAATTTCTTTTTCCCACAAAATTTTCTTTCGTGAACCGCTACTGTAACACGTGTGTTACAAGACATATTACGCGACAAAATTGTATCACCACATGTCAGGTGTCCTGCTTACATAAATATTAGAAAGACTCAAAACGTCAATCACAAAATTCATATTTCCATCAAATGTGGCAGTTAGTTGCTCGAGGAAGTCCACTTGCTATGGGGCGTAATCTGCATGGAACGAACTGTAATTCCCCACAAGACGTTCCGTATAAGTGTCAGGGCTGAATTGGTTCCCTTACTTTCCTTCGCTCTTATCCGTATATGCGTTTGAAAGGCAGGGTCGGCCTATGGTCACTAGTAGGAGGCAGACCTTGCATACCTGCTCACAATGTGCTACAATGTCCGTATGCGTTATGTCCCGTTGTTCCTCTTAAATATATGCCGACCCTAATTCCCTTCCTGCGGGCTTTCTATCAAAACTTCCGGGAGAAACCCAAAGATATTTCGTCCTTGTTATGCAAATTCGCCAAACATGCGCTAATCTAATGATCATTCCAAATAAGTAATTTAACCGGCAACTCCAGAAGGTAGCAATCTTAGCCATTTTTATACGTTCACTGATTTCCTAGAAATGTATAAAGACTTGCCTTTATCCAGCTAGAAACGAATGATAAGTGCGATTTCTTCAAATGTGTGGTCTAAATACTATTCAATCTATCCTCTCAATTAGAAACTGTGAAACTGCTTGTTATACAAAGCCCCCAATAGTTCGCAAGTAATTCAAATTTTGACAATGTTGAAATGTATCGTATCTCTGAGGATATGAAAATAAAAGTCATAAGGCACTTTTTTAAAGAAAACAAAGAACTTTATACTTTCTTAATAGTCGAACTAACAAAATTGGACGAATTCAACTATCGATGGGTAGCAGACCGGAAAGTGATAAAAAGAAAGACTGTTTTATAAATGTGACGACGTCGTTGTCACCTCAGATCTCTTCAGGTCTTAGTCAGGTCTAAATTCTACATCGAATTCTATGTTCAGATAGTAGTTAAAAAGTAGTCAAATATTGTGACATATGTTGCTTTTTTCTAGATCGATGTTCATCCCGCGATATAAGTAATATTCACACACGATATATCGGATGTCTGAACAGTCGTTATGAGAAATAGTACATTATGTACGAAGGGCGCATTTATCGATCTTCGACGATTGTGAAGTTTGTCGCCCGAGCGAAGGAGGGTAACAATCACACTCGTCGGAGATCCATATTTCGCCCGTGACCAATAATGTATTGTTTGATCCGATTGTCGTAGAATTCTATAATTCGCTGCCGAAGGTTTCGTCCTAGGCCGAGAAAACGAGTTTTACGGCCGGAGGGTCAACAAGTAAATTATAATTGTTACCGCATTGACAATTTTATGTCGCATTTCTTTTCTTCTATAAAAAACATTGTTACCCTCTTGCTTTTAGTGAAAAAAACGAATATTTAGAGAGCATGAATATATTTATTGACATTATTACAGGAAGTGCAGTTTAAATATGTCTAGAGACATCAAACTTTGAGTTTGCAATTTATTATTTTTTTTACCTTTTTTAATTAAATTGTGTGGTTAAAATGAGTTTCTCTGGATTGTAATAAGTCGCAGTAATTTTTTTCCTAGCAGCAAACGGAAGTAATTAATATTCATTAATATCTATTAGATTTTAGATTTAGATTTATTAAAAAAAAACCTGGGACAAACCCAAAGGGCAACTTACACAACATATATATATAAAGAAGACTTAAAACTACAATTGTTTGACTTGCATACTGTTAACTACAATGAAAATATGGTGAACTAAAGCATTTTATGTAAACAACATTTATTGATAGTTAAAATAAAATATTTGTTATTAAATAAAATTATTTATTTCTCAATAAATGCATTTTAACTGTTAATAAATCTTGTTTAAGGTTACACAATGGTTTAGTTTGCCACATTTAGAGAAGCTTTCTTTATAGTAAATAAATTCTTTTATCAGGGTCCAAACTGTATTTATATGCTGCTCTGACAAATTAATATTATTATACATTGCGCAGTTTTGGTTCGCTATCATTATTCAAAAAGAGAGAAGTTTCTTTCAGTTGTAACCGATTATATATAGTATTCATATTTCAATGGCATGTTACTTATCTACCGTATTTTTTTCTACGAATATGAAATTAAGTAGTGAATTATTTATTTAAAAAACACCTTGTTTGGCCCTAGAAATTGAGTTTTTTACTAAAATAAAGTTTTTAAATAATGTCTCACAGAAATATTGTACAGTTGCAAAATACGACTTCACTCACTGTCTTTATAGAGGTTTCTGTTTGCTTTTATAGTATGCATCATATATGCATCTTAACTAATTTCAAATATTTCTTCTCTAGTGGATGTCCACGATATTATACAATTAAGCAGAATCTTTAAAGTATAAGTCAGTTTGCTCTGAAGAAGGGAAGTTTAGAAAAATGGCACCTAAAATATGTAATGTCTGATCAATTTGTCTGTTTCTACTTACAATTTATAATGTGCTGATTGCCAAAATATCATATTTGTCCGATTCCTGTAAACTTCATATTCCGAATTATCTATAAACTAATAACTGTATTCTTTATAACTTTAGTTAATAAAATCTACAATGCGAAACGAATTTCAAAATGCTCCGAAAATAGTATCTTAGTTTACATTTTATACTGATGAGCATTAAAGAGAAAATATGGAATCCATCGATTATTTATTGACAAATCAAATCCATTAGTTTTAATATAAAATATGAGCAATTAAACAAAACTTTAAAAAAAATATTAATAATAGAAACGATTGCGCATTTACCAAACTTTGATGAACATATTTAGTATTCAATGTGAATATTTTATGAGGTTAATCCCACTCTTTATTTTTTGAAATTTATTTCAATTTACACATTAGATGACTTAAAAATATTTAGATCTAGTTTTCGGTTAATATAAAAAGAAGCGAATTATTGTAACTGATTACGATATCCATCAATTTCGATCAGGTGCTGCACATAGCATTGATAGCACTTATCGGGCTAAGCTTAAAATTTATTCCTTTTTGCATTAAAATTAAATTTTACTTTTTGTAGCTTTTTGTCAATTCCAGGATACCCAAAATACCCTAAATGAGGTAAATAGCATATGAAGAATGAAAACATAAAATGAGTCTTGCATTATAATGGTCTGACGGGTTTTTAATGAAAATTATATACACATTTAAGAGATAATAAGTATGCAGTTACAATTGTACAATTCGGGTAGAAAAAATGAAGAATACATCTAAATTTATGCGTAAATTTTAAGTATGCGTAAAATTGTTAAACATTTTTGAAACGTCGCAGTCGTTGTTATATTCTCTTAATATTCTGTATCTTTAAAAAGATTGATGGTACAGAACATAGGAACAATGGAAATTTCGAACAAAAAATTCGATCATTTTTTACGCCTTGCTGAATGTTAAAAGTTGATTTATAACTTATAAGAAAGAGAATAGAGTACGATAATAAGTAATATTTTAAATCAGATCGGATTATTTGATAACAGTTTTTATTTTATTAAAGTAATATAATTTGAATGCTGACTATTACACCTAGCCCCTAATGTTAAAGATGAAGAAACAAAAAAAGTGTGATTTATATTTTAAACTGATTTGCGCCATGATTGAAATTTTTTGTATATGAATGAAATTAAATGAATTACAAGATGACTATATTAAAAATTTTGAAATACATATCACACTTATCTAATATTTTATTTTCGTAACATTGCAAGAAAACAAATTCCAATTTGACTTTTCCATATTTAAATTTTAATAACTTTGATTTAATCTTATCTTTTTACAGCAGTAAAAAATGACGTTTCATCAGACTTTCGGGACTTCTAGGAAATAACGAAAGTCTCTACGTTCTGTATTTTATTAAAATGATACGTGGGTTCAATGTGATTAAACAAGCGTTAAGGCAGCTTTGCATACGAATTTCGTACTTTCGAAATAAGAGAGAAATTTTCACTTTGTCGCCGCAATTGCTGGACATTGAACGGGCGTTCAATGAGAATCTGGATAGAGGCGCAGGAGACTGGTCGTATTTCGCAAGGTCGCAGAATTAAGAACCAAAGTGCCGTGTAACTAAAAATGTAATGATATAATGGTCTGATTCCCTTTCACCATTTCACTCACGAAAGAATTCTGATAAATTCGAATTCCTATCACGTGTTGTCGACTCTGATCGAGATTAGTTGATTAATTAGGTCTATTATACAGTTTAGCTCATTTGAGAACTGGGGCGGTGGCTGGAATTTGAGACCATAATAGAACGACTTTAAGTAAGGCCATTAATTCCTACTAATAAGTATTCATGTAATACTTTTGTTTTCTCAATATTCGAGGAACGCTTTTGACATGCAACCTCCGATATTTGTAATTGCAAATTGGCTTAATATTTATTTGGTTGGTACGTGCGTGGTATATTTCACGATTGACCAATTGTGAAAAGGGAACGAGTAAAAGGACTGCATTATCATCTCATCGCCGGGACCTAATTTTGAATTCTTGTTTCACGTCAATTCTTTTTTCGGCTGTATTTCAATGCCAAACTTTCCTTGGATTGCAATTCTTCAAGCCTTAATTATCGAAAGAAGCAAGTACTACACGAAATGGAAATTTCAATCGATATATTTTGTTTCAAGGTACCGCGCCGTTTTGTTTTTTTTCAACTCAAGTGAACTGGAAGTTTATTTCTGAAGTTTAGTATTGAAGTTTAAAACTGAAAAGCAGTTACACCCGTTATACAAAAATAAATGAAATAAATTAGCGTAGTTTTCGAATATATGTATAGCCATGAATTTACGATACCGGTGCTCCGATTACCAAATTTTGATCTTGAAAACGCAACCAGAATTCAATGATGCTTTAATTGTATGCCATCCCGAATTCGATTTCGATATTGAGAGCAGTTTTTTATAATTTTCGCACTCGTGCGAACAAAATCGGTGTTTCGTTTTGACGATAACCGGTATGAATTTATTCATATTGTTTTTCTACGAATAGTTCTTTTTTTAAACATTTGAAGCCTTATTCGAAGCTTATATCTGCTAACAGCAGTTATACGCTACGAATAGTTACCGGCAAATGTTGACGATTCCCAGCTGTATATATCCATTGCAGATCGAGTTCACCGAGTCCGTTTACTGAATATTGAAACATAACATTCTTGCCTCTCTTTGTGAAATAGAAGACAAAGAAAGAAAATTGATAAGATGTTGACCCGAATCAGTTAACAAATGTTCACATTGAGTGAGCAAATCAACGAGTTATTTAAAGTCCTTTTTACCTATTTATACATATCCTCGAAAAAGAAAATACAGATTTATATATCACCAGAGACATTATTTTTAATCATATTTTCAAAAATTAGTGAAATCACAAGAACAAAAATGTCAACCGGAGAAGAAATTGATATTATGAAATTGAATACAATTACAGATATCCAAATCTACATAACTGTATATCAATTTTTGCTCTTATAATTTTATGAAAAAAAACAATATATAATATTTGTATATATTTCTATAGTTAAGAAGTAAATTATATCACATAAAAAGATCGTATTGGAATGTGGATTCGAACCCGCGACGTTATGATTACAAAGCAAACATTTTAACCCTGCACAATGAGACGATTTATTGGAAAAAAAGCAAGTTCCTTTATTGATCTTTATATTGTTCTTGTAGATCTTTTCTAAGTATCTAAATCTTTTTTGCTGAGACGATCCCTTTTACTGAAAATATCCATTACATTATTAACACCGTGTTTAGCCAAGTTAATAAAGAGGTAATTAATTAACTTCACGGACTGAGTATGTTGTTCAAATATTTAGTAAAGCTGATCAAATATTTGGCATATTTACCCAAATACGTGAGTTCTCTCAATACACGCACAAAATGAATTTTTAAATCAAATATTTAATAAAACTAGAAAATATTTGGTAAAGTTAATCAAAATCGCCTTAAAGTGTGTGAGAAAATCGAAAAAAATTTTCTGACCTTGATCTATTGTCTCGTTTTTTATTTTAATGATCTGACTCTGAAACTGAAGTCCGCTTACTCCAACTCTAAAAAAAATCAAGTAAATAAAATAAAGAGAATTGCTAAAAATCACTTTAATCTATGTTAGTAAATTCGAAAAAAAAGATTCAAACATCTTTTTAGAACATACCGAAAGTCATATTAATGAGCGTACGGAATTTTAGAGCAGATTCTTTCTCTGTATTGCATCCAGTGATATTCTGATATATTTTTATTACAAGAATTCGAATCCGTCTGTGAATCACAATTAGAAAATCGCAGATACATAATAATAGGAAATATCAAACATGTGAATTATTTCATAACAAATTTGGGGGTTTTTAATCAGCCTTATTTTTATGGTCTTCTTATGCAGCATTTCTCATGTCGCGAACACTTTTTTCATCAAATGATCTATAAAGTTTCTAATTCTCTTCCTTCCATTCTGATTTGTCTCTCTACAGTCCAACAATAATCTGCTATCATGCTTATATCCCATTTTTCTCGGTATCGTTTC
This sequence comes from Trichopria drosophilae, assembly GCA_030407085.1. NCBI lineage: Eukaryota > Metazoa > Arthropoda > Insecta > Hymenoptera > Diapriidae > Trichopria > Trichopria drosophilae. The sequence continues at coordinate 56,686,480 of CM059583.1, forward strand.
ACCATTACGCGTATATCTTGGTGGAATCGTTCTCCTTGTTCTTCACTGTATAGTATTTAAGATTTTCAGGGAAGTAGTCAAGTTGAGAATGTATGAAGAGCGATTTCAGATTTATTAAGCAACTTGATTGTTTAATATTTTCTAACTTTTTTTCAACCAAATTCTGGTACTTCTCATTCCTCTCATTTCTTAAATAGTTCAATTCTTGAAACTTTACCACACTGTTCGGTGTCATTAATCTATTTAATGAAATTTTCGTCACGAAAAAGAGTATAAATTAGAGGATCAAAATACCCTTTTTCAACGTAGCTTCACTTATAGCGGAAAACTTCTCACAATTCTCTAAATATTGAAAATATTGACCATCTTTAATCATAACCTCTCGGACAAGAGTCCGAGCTTCATATGAAGAGGTGGTTGCAGAATTTTGGAAGGATCAATGGTCTGCATATGATGTTCTGATCATAGATGAAATAAAGATTTGCCTTGCCCTTACTATTCCACCAATAAAAAAAGCAATTGAAATTTCCATCATGTAACAGTATACGGACATGTCTTAAATAGGTTTTAGCCGGCTTAAAATAGTGAACTCCCTCTGAAATGTTTTTATTTAATGAACTAGCATTGATATTAATTTTATAATGACACATGTACTTCCCCACAACTACACACTTAACTTACTTACAAGTAAGTAAGAACAAGTTCGTATTATTTTGTAATCTAGGAGCAAGAAAAACATCCACATTTCAGTGATATGCCTCAACAGGGAAAATATTATGTTAAATGTATAAATACAATCACATTTTTTTGTTAAGTAAATAAAATGGCGGAGCTGTCATCTGCGTACTCTGCGGTATGATGCCCACAAGAATCCGCAGTTGAGACTTCAGAGAGAAATGACAATTATTGTGATTTTTTAACGAAAACAAAATGACACTAAATTTTGAAGCCCATTTTTTTTATTGGATCTCATTCTACGCAACACAATTAAAAATGATCAAAACTAATTGACACCATCAGAACACAATAAAATCCATTTCGGATAATACAAGCAGTACCAAGAGGTAATGTCAAAAAGAGGCTTACAAAATATAATCCAGTGAAAGGAGTTACAAATAACCGCGTAATAAGCGTGTAATAATATCTAATATTCGTAACTCCAGTGGTAATAAAATCTTATCATTTTATTACTTTTACTGCCCGACTTTCATAATCAATATTTATATATCGCACGTCCATGCAACATCATATTTTGATCTAGAAATCGGAAAATAAATGATTATCCGTAGTACGAATTAGTATACATAGAATGGGAATTTAATGTAAATCGACATAAACAAAAATATTGAAATAGCAATTACATTCTCGGTGGAAGGCATTCCCGTTTTAAAATGGCGACAAATTAGTGTATCAAGATAAAACTCCCAAGTATTTACTGACTTCATTCTTTTTTTTAAGGAATTTCCATCAAATTGCAAATTTTTAAAAAATTTATGTATAAATGTCTCTTTACTGCAGACGAAACATATTTGTGACAACCACACTTTGTAATAAATGCAATAATTTTGAACTAATCATACTCATTTGTATTCACATAAAATTACATACACACACAAGCAATATGTAAGATGTTAAAAAGTAATTTTTTTAAATTCAAATAAATAGTTACTTCAATGGCAACACACTACTATTGCAGTTAGGATAATATTTTCAGAAAGTAAGTCAAATTTATGGAAAAAAAACATTACCTCTAATTTGTGCAAATCTAATACTTTTCAATGTCTTGACTTGAATGTAGAAGAATTCTTTCTCTGTATGTTTTTCATATGGATTCTGTATGAATCTATATTGAATAACAATATCTCCACCTAGTTCTCAGCTTGTATCATATCAATAAATCTCAAAATTATTCGTAATTATCACTCTTTAAGTATGTCGATCACTAAATGCGGAAATCGCATAAACTGAGTAATGCGCTCAGAAAACATCCCGAGTAAGGAAGTAATTAGTCATTCAATACAGAAACATATAATTAATATGTAACTAGACGCATGGCTGATTTATAATGTCTGTTAGCATTTTCTACGACGGTCGTCATGGTCGATTGGTTTCAACCTGATACATAAATAATGTAAAATCTAGGAATGACAGCTTTGTCAAATATATTATAGCAAGTAGATATTTCTGTTATCTAGGAATTCGTTTAGGAACAAAAATTCAATATTTTTCATGCATTTTAGTAACGAAACTCGCAGTTTTCGGAGTCCACTAATATGACACACCGCAGCCTTCAATAAAATCCTTATCTTGTTACTGATATAGAAGTATCTATACCTTTCACAGTAGGTGGATATATCATAAGTAAATCAATTTTTTTTATATACTTATATATCATATAATATACAATGCTCGAGAGTGGAAAATATTGTGGTTGGTGGGTTTGTACCTTAAACGCGAAACAACAAAAATATAAATATTTCGATTCATTATTGGCAGAGTTTAGATCAATTGTTATTTCTACAATTAATATGTTTACTGTTCAATTCGACATAATTTTTATATTTTGATATTGTTTCACAATGATGATCTGTCCAATGGTCATGGAATGAGTGAAATAAAAAATCAAATTAGCTACCGTAAAATGTAATAATAAAGGATTCAAAGAAAATATATACTGTAACAAAATAATAGACACCATCAAAATTACACATTTTTTAATTTAAATCACCTTTTATACGTATATCAAGCAGTCAAAAATATAAATCATTTTTTCCCATGAGTATAAGAAGGGAAATTCAATTAAAAGAAGCTTCTATATATAGACACATTATAAAAAAATATTTCATTCAAAAGTTACATGAATATTTTAACAGTACACATTTTTCGTATAAAAAAATAGTGTTTACACACACATATATAATCTGTGCAAAAACTATATTAAGATATGCGGGAGTTTATTTCAGTGATATAAAAAATTACACAGACAATATTTTAATACAAGCGAAACCAGCATTCAGCATTTCAGTTCTTTAGACGTTGACATTTGTCGGACTGGTATAATTAACTGAATAACTCTGGAATACATTAAATTTTGTTCATAACTTTTATGTATTTGGTCCGCGACTTTAAGCCTCAATTTGTACAGTGTTGGTATTTAACGGAGTCTCTGACCTTTCACTTTACTTATATTATTCATATGGATAATATTCAATAATTATATAAATATTAGTTAACCAAAATAAGTGAAAGCGATGATTTATTTATTTTATTTTTTTATTTTGTTTAAATCAGACGGGCCAAGAAGCCTTTATACAAATATCAAAAACAGATCCCATATAAATTAATTAACAATATTCTTACGAACGCAATTAAAAAAACTACATACAAAATTACGTTACATTAAATATTCTAATTGCCTCGAATAAACTCAAATAAGAGATTTAAATGCGCCGGCGGAATCGCATTCCCTATAGTTAGAAGATACATTATTCCATAACCGACGAAGACAAAAACCGACGAGTTAAAACTGTAATTAACAGTGCTTTGGGTTTCTACGACAACACGTGGTGTTCGAATATTGTATGAAGTATGTCGATAAGAAAACAGCGATGTTATACAGTCACAGTTAAACAAATTATGAGCTATCTTAAATGCAAATAAATGATCATAATAAAGATGGAGATGACCTATTGTCGTTAAATCAAGATTACGCATAATCGGCTTATAAATGTGGTCACAAAAATTCATAGGGTTATGGGTTTTGGAAGAAATATACCTCAACATTTTATGTTGGACGGATTCAAGCTGGTTAAACGCTACTTGACTGTACGGAGACCAAATAACCGATGCGTAGGTTAGAATAGGCAACACAAACATTTTATAAAGGTATAAGATAGTATCTGGCTTGTGGAAATCAGAAGTTGCCCTTTTTATAAAACCACTTATCCGCAATGCTCTAACAATAATTGTATTCGAACGGTCAGTAAATGTAAAAGAATTATTAACAATAATACCTAAATCCAGCGTAGACTTAACTCTAGTCATGGGAGAGTTATTAAGACTACCCCTACAAAAATAATTGAATGACACTTTTTTATAAATTATTGGTAAATCATTAGCAATAGACCAACTAAGTACATTCCCGGGAAAAAATGGTTTATATCTAGATCATATATGCACTATATATGATCATACATCATCATATATGATTCATATATTATCATATAAGATTCATATATAATTCAGATATGTTTATGTATGCTCATATATTGATTTTGACTTGATATAGTAAGATATAATCATATATGAGCATGTATGAGCATATATATCCCATATATATATATTCATATATAGCTAAATCTGATTATTTATATTTATATCAGGTCAAAATCCGTATACGAGCATACGTAAACATATCTGTATTATATAAATCATATGTGATGACATATGAATCATATATGATGATGTATGATCATATATGGTGCATATATGATCCAGATATAAATCATTTTTTCCCGGGTTATTAATATCTACTTATAGTTTTGACGCATCGAGCGGATTTTTGAGTGGATAAAATAGTTTAATATCGTCCTCGTAAATCAGGCATTTGGCTAATCGTATACAGTCCGGAAGATCGTTTATAAATATAATATAAAAAAGGGGGCCCAAGTGAGAACTTTGCGGAACTTCAGAGGTAACAGTCATTGGACTTCTTCATATATATATGCCAAATATGACTTCAACCAAAAAATCAACCAAGAATCAAAGGCTTTACAAAAATGAAATAAATAGTATTTATACTTAGAAGCTACAGCTTTCGATCTAAATTCAAATTTTTACATCAAGGTGGCTAATTTCCGTATTGACCGCTAATGTGAAAGTGAATTTTGATCTATAGTTCAGTTAGTGGAAACTGTTTAATTCATTAAGGTGTAATTGTCAAAATCTCTACATGAACACATCACACATGCAGAGACACACACATTTATTTTTCATGTTATTCTTTTTATTCAAAATATTTGAACTGAATCCATTTGCCTTAATCCTGAGTATAACACGAACCTAGAGTACTTTTTGAGGCTATGAAAAACTCCTTGCTTAAATTAGCTAGCAATTAATGTCATTCAATTTGAATGCGAAATCATTCATTCGTATATGTTACACGTGTAGAGATGTATACGGATGGTCGAAAATATGACATATTTTTATTAGTAATAATTCCAGTAAATTAAACGATTCCTACTTTCTACTTAAATGCAACAGTCGCTATCATCATCATGATGTAAATAAGTATCAACCCGCACAAAATTAATGATGTAGAGCAATAGTGATTCAATATTTATTAACGGAACTTATTTTCTATTAACCTACGTCTATAAATAACATAATCGCATTTCCACGATAATAATAGTCGCGTGTACGCACTGAGCGTAAAATTTGAATTAGTGAAAAAAGTGAAAAGCACTCGTGTTTGTTACTTCCTGGCACTGCATTCTTTACTAATTAAGAGTGTCATTACTACATGTTTTAAGCTACTTCTCCACTACTTATAACGTTCTTTCAATTAAGACATATGTATATATATATATGTTTACGTATGTTATGCATTAGTTATGTAATTTAATATGATATAAATTAAAATTATTTTCAATAGACGTAACTTACTTTAAACTACAAGCGTGAACGAGACATCGGTTGCAAAATATTCAAGAATTTGTTCTTCATATCAATATAAAGCAGTTAATTATTATTTGAATGCGTATTGAACGTCCCAAATGACCGTACCTGAATGAACTTTGAAGAATGGTATCTATTAGCAAAAGTTTTTGAAAGGTTAAGAATAAAAGCTATAAAGCAAATAATATAAATAAATTGAAATAAATTAAAATTAAGCAAATACAGAATTAAACTAACTTTAAAAAAATATTGTTTGAATGTTGATGTTTGCTACTTATACGTACGTTTAAATATTAATCAGCGACGACGTTAATTTATATTAAATAATTCGTACTGCAATAAATAAATTTCCTTCATTACTTATTCATAGTGTGAATATGTAAAGTATTTGACATATTGGTTTAGTATCTCACTGACGTGTATGATGATCTAATAATTATTCGCTTGATTGAAAACTCGTGTATTATATCGTTAGCTTAATTAAGCATAAATCATTTCTGTCCCATTGAAACCGTTACACAAAATCTGTAAAACACAGATCTGGTTAATCTCGCATAGTTCCGAAGTGAATAAACCGTAAAAGGCCATATTTTCTATTTTATAAAAAAAAGTATATAACATCAAATGTGCAGGAAATGTATTAAGAACATGTATACTTTGCTATTATAAGAAGAGTAATTTTAAGACATTTAAACATTAAAATATAAAAATGTGACAACTGCGAGTACAATATTGTTCATTCTTAAGATTGAAGAACAAAACCGGTGATAATTGGATTCACAGTGAAACTATGATTTTTAGTGTTTCTATAAATAACCTATATTATAATTCAATAAAAAAACAGTGATATTCACAGATATCCTATCTGTCGAGGAATTTAAGCGTTTGGAATTTTGATATTGACGTTTTTGTCTAAAGGAGCTACAGGAGCTTGTCTAAGAGCCCTAAGAAAAATCAAAATCCGAAAATACGGTTTGCATCGATAGAGTTGTTGAATGATTTTCCGATATATCGCTAGGAGACGTCAATGTGGTAATACTGTGTCGTCTGTGATTCTGACGACTATCATTGTACATCTTTAAAGTTGTCTTAAATCCTTCTTGTGCATATTAGGGTATTTAATATTCATATCCAATCAATAAAGTCCAATGGATAGCATTTTATTTATAAAAATTAAATCTTTAGCGATATCAAGCTACATTATGTTTTACTCCATTTTTAAATAGAACTTTATTTTCTTTTTTTTTGTAAGTTAAAGTTACAAGTTAAAAGTTTCAACTATTTGTAATATAAAAATATAACTCCTTCCAAAGACATTATTTTTGAGTACTTTCGATAATCTGCTGTAGGGATGACGTTTTGCAAAAGCTTATTTTTAATTGTTTAATATTATTATAAGATATTGATTCTGATAACATATTGGTTCTGGTAGTATATTGATGAATACAGTCTTACTAGCAATAAACCGAAAATACAGTTAAACGTGTATATTGAAGACTGAGATTTACCAGAATTCATACTTAATGTTATGTATATAAAGGACGTCTGAAAGTGATAAAAATAGAAGGATAAAGCATATTCAGGATTGTGCAGAATTTACAAGCAACATTTATGTTGGTTGCAAGAATAATTCATCAATGAAATACCTATAGATTGTTCCAAAAGTTTTATAATATTTAAGATGTTCCATAATATTTAACAGAATACGTATAGAAAAATTCAGCATTTTTTAATGAAATAAATGTAAAATGTATCAAACAAAATATGATATACAGAATATTTAAAAAATGTGGTTAAAAAACAGAGTTAGTATGTATCATGCCTGTACCATCGCCCTTTATACGAAAATATCCATTTGTACTCATTTCTACTCCCCTGTTTTTTTGTGTTTATTTCCTATGGGACCAAGAAGAATCAATCGGAAAAGTGAGTGAGTACAAATTATGGATGAAATTTATTTTCATACCTTTTAAATTTGCATAAGCAAACATTTACTTATTGTAAAGTATAAGTTGTTTACTTACGAGAATAAATGTATATACAAAGTTTAGATATATACATTTATATGATATAACCCTGGTAAAAATGTGTAAACGCCCCATGCATGGGTCTTGAGTGGCATACTTTCATGGGCCACGCCAAAATCGTCACCTTTTTTCCCGGCAGCGCCATGCCTGCATGTATGGCACTTGCGAGGCATTCGTATGGCGCATACTAGCAATTTAACATAACCTCATTCTACATCGTCGGTAAAACAGAAATTATGATATGATTTAAGATTCCTTTTTATAACAGTCGCCAGGGACGCGCCAAGCAAGCGCCTAACGAGCAAACATGGCGCTACCATGATGAAGCTGGTTCTTTAATCTGAAATTCTAAAAAATTGTGTTTTTGCATATCTGGGTTAAGATATCTTAAAATATTAACATGATAGAATAATTCTGCGGCTAGATTTGGCTTTGATACAATGAAAACCTTCAGAAAAGTATAGTCCTGTTTCTGGTTATACATTTTGTTTACCTGTGTAATCTGTGCAAAATGGTTTCTAATTTCTTATATCTCATTCAGTATCTAGAGTACGGATACTCAAACTAATAATTCAAGAATGATGGTATATAGCAATAGAGCCATCGGATAATTGCTCAATAATGCAAGTAAAGAAAGTAAATTTAATTCCTATCTTGTAATAATATAGAAAGTAAACAATATTTTAACCTTAAATCAATTTGAAAATTGATCTATTTGTTTTTTCAGATAATAAAATATTCTTACAACATAGTATTACAAAATTGGATAATAAAACGTAATAAAACACGTAAAAGTAAAATCCCCTGCTCCAGTTATATACCTAGTGGCGCGTGAAGCGAAAATTATAACACGTCGTACTACATGAAAGATGTAAAGAAAGTATAGCTTCTTCAAGTTTGCATAACATTTACATTGCCGTACAGAATATTAGATAAAACCGTGTCTGTAAATAGTGTAATTCTAGTACTGAATACATTCAATTATTTTCTTGAGTTTTAAATAAAAAATACTACTATATGTATATAAGGTTAACAAATAATTATTTATGCAATGGACCGATATCATCCGAAATTTAAAATTCTTTTCTAATATTTGCCGATTTCAGATAGCGTTTAAGATATTTGAGTTCATTCTTATTTCACGCAGGTTTAAAATTACTACTTATGTCATATTTTATTTGACAGGTTGGAAATAAAAGATTAGCAAATAAGAATAATATAAATAAAATATGATTTTATGAGAATATTAAAAACTTAAACCTTCTAATCGAATTTATAGTAGGTAGGTATACACGATTTCTTGTACTTCTAATATATTTGTCTGCATAAGCTTAATCCAACCAAAATATGAAGAAGCACAACAGCTGGTAAAATATTGCGGCTTGTTAGTGCACTTGACCAATTGCACTTATTACCATTTTCTACTACTTCTCGGAGTACCCGAAGGTCAGATTTTATTATTTTATTCAATTCTACAATAAAAATGTAGAAATTCATTGGAAAAATTTAATCAATGCTTAGAGCCGTTTTCTTTTAAATTTTCATTTTTTATGTGTAAATTTTTAATTTTTTGAATTTTAAGGTTTTGATTACAAAAAATATTTGCTCATAGTATGTATACTTTCATGAACAATTTTTAATATAAAATTTTCATAAAGTTATCAACGCTTGTGTCAATGTTGAGATAAACTCTCAATTTCAAAATTGCATTGAACAATTTTGCGAGTGTTATACTGCCTCGAATGTTAGAGTTACTCCAAAAGTACACGCAGTATTGTATCATGTGCCTTATTTTTGCGCTAAAACTTGGCTATTACACTGAGGTAGTTATGCAGGCAGTCTATGCAGACTTGAAGAAAACTTGAAGTAAGTACAAAATGTATAGTAATTACATGAATTTTAGTCACATAATTGATATCAGGTGATGAAATAGTTGTTACCAGATACCATACTGATGGTACTGGATGCCATCATATGTTATCCGGTACTGTAACATCTTTATGTTATTTTTCTCTGCGCATGCGAGAATTTAATACCTAACATATTTAATTATTTTCATTAAAATTTAAAAAATATTATGTTCCATTTAATATTATTATATTGATCATGATAGTAGTATGCGGACAAATTTTGTAATAAAATATGTAATTTAAAAAATCGACTCTCTGATTTACTTTAATTTTTTCTAGAGTTGTCTTCATTTTCACTGTAGAATCGAATATCTGGATAAAATCTGCCTAGGATCAACCTTCGATTTAGATTAGTTTATAACTCATTTTTTTAAATCAGCCACGGATTCTCAGTGTATATTCCTTTGTAATAATCAATTGTATTTTAAGTGAATGAAGTGAATTTTAAATTATCTACATCTGTACTCTGCAGTAATCAGTATTAAAGCAACTTTTAGGTTATCTTATAAAACGTATTTCCGTATTCGATCAGAATCGAGTGTTACACTTTTCTACTAAGTGCTGTCGTGCAGTCGCGTTGTGGGGCCTCGATCAAGTTTCTTGTTGTTAAACAGGTTCGTTAAAAAATTTAAAAAACTCCTATCTCGACCAGTTTTCGCGCGCTGAGTGAATTATATAAAGGTTATTCAACGCTGTAACAATTCTTACATGCTCGGAAGTCAGCTGCCTGCATATAGCATGTACTGACCAGGAATAGAGAGTCCGGCGATTCCCTCCTCCACGACTTGCCGCCAATTCTGCGTAAACTCAGACGAGAGTCTGATGCAGGTTGTCGCGTGCCACTTTCGATGCCCGAATACCAGACCGTACGCACATTTCTCTGCAGCGCTAATTCAAACGCCTGTAATAATTTACCAGGCGATTCCTTCTCAAAAAAGAATTCAGCAATAAAAGAATTACTCAATGCCATACATTTTTACGTTTTGAACTACGTGTATTACGCAAAAATAACAGTTTTATAAAGTAATTAAGACGATACGAGAGCAATGAAGACATTATAATGGAAAATGAAAGTAAATAGTGATCGCAAATCATTAAGGAACCGTGCAATTAATTAACACGATGCAATTAAAGCATAATTTCTTTCGGTGAAAAGTAAATAACGTCATTATGGTCGTATTGGGATCAAACAGTTGCAGCTTAATCAAGTTGCGGTACAAATCAATTGTACTGATAGTTAATTTTCTTTTTCATTTTCGAAGTTAAAAGTTCCCTAGAGGAAAACTGTTACCAACATTTCGATCATTTAATGTCGTTCCTTCTTTTGAGTTTATTCCCAGTCGATACGTTGGTTATTTTTTGCTAAAGTAACTAACTAATTTAAATTAGGCTTTTAATGGCTAATATGTTAAAATCTGTTTTAAGTCTTTTTTTACGTCACATCTTCGAGTATTGTCGTATATTTGTAATGATATAACATTTTTTGAAATTTTCCATTTTTAAATTATACCATCTAATAATAAATTAAGGTGACAAAAATTATTGACCTTTGTGGTTCTATTAATTTTAATGTGTACCTTACCTTACGACATCAAGTTTAATGTCTTTTTCAAAGGTATAACCTTTAATGAATGATAGAAACTTAGGTTACCATCGTCAGAACCTCGATCCAACAATGCCAAACCTCATCAATCGCATTTTGTGCGATGTGTTTACAAAGATACATCATCGTTATGTGCATTAAACAAAAGACAGCTCCAACGTAGATAGTCTATCAGAACACTTTTATTCGAAGGTTGCTTGCACACTTTACAGGTTAGGGGTTATAGTATACTTTATTGTCGTGAGTGCCACGTTTGCATGAAGAGGTACACCGAGAACTACTTTAAGTTAAAGTTAAAAAATCATAATCTGTAATCTCATAAATGTAATCCCTAAAATTGTTAAAATTGAGCAGTGGAAATGCCAGATGTCTATAATAACGATGAGAATCATTTTTGCTAAATAATATTGAAGAAAAGTCGTTATTAACTTTTGATCCTGCATTGTTGAATTTTATGATTTCAGGTCTGAAACTTGAGGTAGTTGTTCCCTGCGTATCATATATTGTGGACATATGGTAGAAAAATATTTTACAACATGTTCAAAAACATAGTTTCTATTATACGGTTGATACTATTAAAGTCAAAATGCATTATTGTTTTCAAAAATAAAAATTAAACGTGCAATAATAATTTATTTAACAACTTTTGTTAATGACTCAAATTTTCGACCTGTTACCTTGTCAATAACAACAAAATTTGAGTCAATAACAAAAGTAGTTTAAAAATTATTTTTGCACGTCACATTTTTTACGAGTATAATAACGTTTTGTTTTTCAACAATTTCAATAATCATAAAAACTAAGTTCTTGCAAGTGTTATGAAGTATTGTTTACAAATATATCCGCAATGTATGATATCCCAGGAAACAACTACCTTAAGAAATTCGAACTTAAATTTTGATTAATATGATTATTAGTTCCCCTATCATTTACGATGTGGTTCAGTCTCCCGTTAACCCCATCAGTCACGAATTTTTCTTTTCACCCAATTCATTCACAATTTGTCACTCTAGGATTTGTAATCATCGATCACACAAACATATGACACGAATCCCGTGTATGTTTATATGGAATTATTTACTAGAAACGATTTATTTTGAAAAATGGGCAATACTTTGTATATTTTTATTTATAATTAATTAACTACAATAATTCAAGACGAACAGAGCCTGGGTTTGTTAAATAAATTCAATAACTGTGTAGAAATCTAGTTGCTCGGAAACACAAATCAAGTTTGTACTCAACCCAAACTTACTGTGCATCTAAAAACTAAATTTGTGATGAGCACAAACCAGATTTATGTGGAGCACAAACTTTTATTTTCGGTGTTGCAGTAAATTTAATATACGTTTGTAACATTTCGTAGGCTCCTTGCAAAAAAAAACCTGATTTTCTAATATTCAATACTTGCACTAGCTGGACGTTAGGCACAAGGCTGTAATTTTGTAACGATGATGGACATTTACGTTGAAGCTGCAGGGTACTTTCATTCCCCGCAAGCGTCAATGTAAAATTCCATCCAATTTTTTACATGTACATGAAAAATGCTCAATAAGTGACGAAATTACGGAAAAAATAATAATTTTGCAATTTTGTCTCACATAAATAAATCTATATCAAATTTTTATAAAAGTTCCATATTTAACACCATTACCATATTGAACATAAATGCTTTTACTTCTTACTCGATTTCCAAAAACAGAAAAACAGTTAGAAAAGCAAACAATTTTTTAAACTGGTTTTTCACTTTTCTCTCCCTAATTGGTCATTATAATACCTTCAGATTTGTGTACTTAATATCGATCTAATGTAATTTACATCTAGTGCGTGAAATTATATAAATTAAGTTAGAACAATAAAGTAATGGTCCCAAGTGAAACCAAACAATATTTCTTCTTGTAATATATTTGATTTATGTACGATTACCTACTTGTATTCCTTTCGACTAGAATTAATTTTGTTTGAATAAATGTTTATTACTATATCTGGATTAATGTAATTTGGCTAAAAACTATTGACGAAAGATAGTCAACATAACGTTGATGTTCTCTTTATGGGTAATTATCATTAATATTTCGGGATGGAATAAACTCGTATAATAAAATTTAAAAAAATATACTATAATCTGCAATTTCCTTCATCTGTAATTTTATAATGTTAAATGTTAGTGAAGTAAAAATATTTAGTAAAGTGACATAATATATGAAATAGTAACGTTATAATTTGATGGGTGATTATGGATGATTACTTTAAATTAAATATTAAATATTAGGAAAATAATGATAACTCTATGTTTTTAACTGAAGAAATAGTAGTTTTCTATTAATGATAATTAAACTATTAGTAAATTAATTTTAAGAAAAATTTGTCAATATGTCTCTATATAATATCAGCAATCTAAAATTAATCATTCTGCGCACGATTTTTTCTTTTCCCATATGGAAACAATGAAGTTTGGACGAGTATACTGGTCCTTATGCACAAGAGTGTTAATGTAACAGCTTTTCAATATTTTTTTTAATTTAAACGGTATTCAACATTTTTAATCATGCTGACGGTCTCATGAAGAACGCCTGCACAAGAACAGAACATGTTTTATTTACAAGCTTTGATTTCAGGATTTATTTAACTTCAAAATTACGGACCATCTACAATCGTTTGCCATATATTTTCTTATCTTTCTTACTGATACGATTGAAAACTTGTATTCAATAGAACTTCGATAAACACATTTTTTAAATCTTCATTTTCAATTCTTAAATACAGGTTATCGAAAGAAAAGGTGGTCCGCGACATGCAATAATGAAGTATGTTCATATGAGACGTGGAGTGAACTGAAAGTCTAGATATAGGTCCGTTTTTTATAAGATGTTGTTTCATAACTCTATGATGACATATCTATTTCATGGCCCATTTATGAATAAAATGATCTATCTTCAAAAACGAAATTTGATTATGTCACACATGTTATCATTGAACAACAAGAAAAGCACAAAAGTGGAAAACAGTTTTTAGTGTGAAAATTACTCTCGTTTCACTCATGGGCAAATCACGTATTTAGTGCACTAGTATGGTAATGTACTATTATTGTATGCGCCATTGATTTATATAGAAATAAATGATTTGACCATGAATAATGAGCATATTTTCCTTAGATAAAATCCCACATTGTGTTGTATGGGTTCGATATACCTACTCGGAAAATGAAGTTCTCTACATTTTCATGAAATAATTAGAATGATGGTACAATATCTTTCTTGCCAGTATGTAAATTCTTTCAGAACAATCTTGAAAATATTTGCACAACATGAAAACACCTCGGTTAACCCAGACACTATGAACATTTTCCAAAGGAAATTGTTCTCAGTGAAATTATGCTTTTTGAAAAATGGGATAAGTAACATCTCGTTGGGAACCAATAATCAAGAATTTTTGTTAAAATTTTAAAGGAACCTAATACCTTTAATGATCTCACTAGCCTTAAATTGTAACATTGCCAATATGATAGAATCGTGGGTTCAAAGTTCTATTAATAATGGATAACTTTTCCTTTTGCCTTTTTTTGTAAAGACACAACTTAACAACCAGTTTATGAATACAACCATATCGCATATTCACGTGTCGATACATTCTGTCGATTTCCAGTTGTAATCTCACCTTCCGGAAAGGTTCCTTGGCTCGCATATATTACGTGGGCATATGCAACATACGAGCTTTTATGATTTATGCGAACAGTTATAAATATTTTAAACGAGTTTACTAATTGTTACAGCGCGATTATGCGTGGATACTTGAATTTGATGACCATTTCCCATATTTTGATATTAAAGGGAAATTTAAAAAATTGTTACTTCCTTTGTAAAATATTTTGCATATTTTCCATCAATTGTTTTTAAAAAAAATCATCAATAATAATTTTCATTATTATTTGCAGTTTTCGTTCATTATATGTTCTAATATATGTTTAACAACTACTTTTATCGTACGGTCCCAGTACATTATTACAAAATTATATAACGTTCAGGAAAACGAATAAATATTTGCTGTAGTAAATTCGACATATTCCAAACACCATACATTAATGCCATATCCAGTTAGGTCTGACTTCAGTACTACAGGCCTAGTTGGCTATGTAACCCCCAAAATATATGTGGATAAAATTATTTGACATTGGGTAATTTCGTCAAACTTCTTGCTATGCTTTTCACAGGACAGGGTAAAATATTACGTTCAGCAAGTTAACATTTATCTTTCTTACAAAAGATCTAAACACTGTTGTAAAGCCGATTGGAGATACAACTGCACATTGCTGCACTAGCTGTATCCCTTAACCTAATCCAAGCTGGTATTAAAGTTGCACGTGCAAATAGGGCAGCCATGCGAAGTAGGCAGTGCAACGGGGGTGCCGGCGCCGTGGTCGGGTGTTGGCGTCCTTCGACGACATCCGTCGTAACGGCGGAACGGAATTCTGGACTTGAGAAATTGGAGCACGAAGTGGCTGACTGCATCGCAGCATTTAGGGGCTACAAGGTGCCGTAACGAGACAAGGTAACTGTACGAATAGATAGTGAAAGTCCCCAAGAGCCCAGGCCGGTAGGGGATGGCGGAGGGGGACGGAGACGGGTTCCAGTAAGGTATATGAGGGCCCCAGTTCGACTGCCGGCTGGTACTCTAGCCTCGCAGTCTACTCACATACACATGCATATTTCCAAAAAGTGCATCCTTCACACAGATCGATAACTTGTAACACTTTGGACACGATGCGCACACTAGCCACGGTACGTCCGCCATAAAACCCTTTTTAACTTTGCTCATGATAATTCATCCGTGAGACGTATTGATATTCGCGTGTGACGTGTGTTTCGATTCGCGCCCGAGTTTTGTGAATTTGTGCCTGGTGTGATCGACTAAGAAGTTCATCGTCACGGATATCATTTTTTTTACGTAGGCGACAAATGGTGAAATATGGATTACCTGAAATGATCGATTCCAATTATTCAATACAACTTTCAACCACGAGGAATCTCCATCAAACTGCGTGGTTCTGAGTACTAACATCGTTAGTGATTGTAACTTCAATTTTGGTGAATCACAGAGACAATTCAGTTGGTCCATATTTGAACATTTTATTCCTATATGGTCTGTCGATATAGTTTGCAAAGAGAGCAGAAAATATTAATTAATTGTTGTAGAAGTTTCCATTAACTAAATTCGGCACATATGATTTGCTACTCTATCAATCACATAGCACATATTTAAAGTAAAAAATTTTTTTAAAATGTTTATAAATCGGTTGCAATCTGTTTTAATTTTTTTTGTATTTTACAAATTAAACCTACTTCATTATAAGTATAGTGTTACTGGAGGAAGGTGAGATAACCGAGACTTATGTAATGTTCAGTTGATATTACTAAAAACTTTTTCTTAGTGATGCAATAACCAAAAAGTCGACCATAATTGAATAACTACTACTTACTATCCCACGAACTGCATTATAAGTTATTTAATTTATTTATAAAAAATATTTACCATTTTCTTTAATTTCATTAATTTACCAGAATAACGTAAACCATTTTTATAAAATTAACTATTTTATTTTTCAATAATAAAATAAATATAAGCAAACCCCTTTAGGCTTATTAAGTTAATATTTATCAATTACAAAAATTATAAAAGTTTAGATACGAATTTTAATTGAACACTAAATTATGGTTAGGTTATTCTATTCAGTTAGTAAATAGTTAAGCATGCTATATTTTAAAAAGTTTCTTCTTTAAATTGCCTGCATTTTGAATAAATATTCATTAGATCCTAAAAGTTATGAAAAATAACAATGAATACCCTGTAATAAAATATAGCAAAAAATGTTTGCGGTGCCATTTAAAGTTCCATTCATTTAATCGAATAACATTTTTGATGCATTACTTTTTTTCATAATTGTTATGTTATGCTTCAAACTTTTTTTTTCAAAAAGAATGATAGAGAAGTGACGAAATATTCAGTTAGGTAGGGCCTAAAATATGGTGCAAGAAATTAATATTCCGTTTTTATCTCGTAATGATCTATAAGTCGCATTACTAACGGATCGAAACACGCAGGAGATCTATAGCATGTGGAGCATGGAAAATCGATAATCCTTCGAGTTAATGTAATGCGATCGGGAAGCAGCGTAATAGGTGCGTGATACGTGCTTCGAGCCTGGCGCACGGTTCCGGTAAAAGTGCATCGCGGAAAACGCGTGGCTCCGATTTCATTATATATTCATACAATCATTACTCGTCACGCATTAACGATCTCGAGCGGCATGCATTATATACAGTGCGCATGCGTGGGCGATCGCGCATGCGCCATTGTTAAGGCGGGTATAGTTTGCGAGCACAGTCTCCTTAAGCCGATAATTTAAGAATCGTGAATCCGTCACTCAGGTTTTTTTACAGAGAGTCATGATGCAAGAGTTTTACGGATTACGATATATCGATTAAGAAATAACGCGACTGTATAAGAAAGTGCCGCTATCACTTTCATGAGATTCAGGTATAAAGAAGGAACGTCCATCAAACCGGAAAAAAACAAATGAATTTCACGCTGATATAGTAATTTCCCATGTTCTTTTAATATCATGTATTAATTATGTTATTTCCGTATACCATCATTTCGTC
The DNA here is from genome assembly GCA_030407085.1 of Trichopria drosophilae. Classification (NCBI taxonomy): domain Eukaryota; kingdom Metazoa; phylum Arthropoda; class Insecta; order Hymenoptera; family Diapriidae; genus Trichopria; species Trichopria drosophilae. The sequence goes on from CM059583.1 coordinate 56,704,355, forward strand.
GGTTTCTAATATTATATATGATAACAAAGTCATTTTTTTTTTTAATAAGACAAACTATTCAGACAAATCTTTCCCAAAAAATGTTTTTCATTTTTCTTGAAATAATGATTTTTGCTGCCAAATGTAGTTGGTAGGGTTAAATGTTAGAACTGACAGTTTTGATTTGCTGTCATAAGTGATTTCGGAAATTAAATTTAGTATTCCTAACTACAACATAAAATGTTAGTAGTGATTTAATTAATATCGATGATGATTTACAAATTCTGTTTTTCAAAATCTACATCGATATCGGAATGTTTCTGGGCGTTGTTTTCTCCGTCGTCTGTCGCCTCTAGCGTATTGCAACTGATATTGTTCTACGTCGTATTGAAATGGATTCGACAGCACTGTTTTACTGCTTTGGATAACAGACGACGCATTAGAAAATTAACGGCCAGTAAAGACAACTTATCACAAGACGTGCAGCAGTTTCTCAGAAAGAATTCTCAACCTTCTGTGACTTCCTATCCGATAAAATCGTTTTATAAAAATAACACGAACGAAGCTGATAATTCGATACATTTTGACTCTTACTAGAAATTCATACAAGGGCTTTATCCATTGTATTCGTGATTAATGGTTTAGATACGAGCCTGAGTAATAGGAGAAGTGAACACTAAAATGAAAGGTTAGAAGTAAGTTTAAAATTACATCAAAGTATAAATTCTATTGAAGTTAACGCTTAAAGGCAAGGTCATAAAGCCGGTTACGAGACGTTTAGGATTATATATCGGTACTTCGGTTAATGTTATATTTTCAAAACATGTGTAGGAATTCGTGGGACATTCTAACCTTTACAAAATGAACTTAACCTTCTTGAAGTAAATAAATTAAAGGTTTTTTGTTTTTCAGTTTACTGTGGCCTTGGCCGTCATCAGCGCAGTTTCCTGCCAGCGGTACGAACAGGCCGAAGATGGTTATGGCAACGAATATGCCGACTACGAGCAACCACGACCCGCACATCCCTCTCCAAGAAGTTACGGATCAGCTCCCGCTGACCGACAAAAGGCTGCTCCTTCCACCCCAAAACCACCAGTCGCCATTTTGAAACAAATTAACCGACACAACGAAGATGGTTCCTATACCTACGGTTTCGAAGGTGCCGATGGTTCCTTCAAGATCGAAACCAAGCAAGCCAACGGTGAAGTCAAGGGCAAATATGGATTCGTCGATGACGGTGGCAAGGTCCGCGTCGTTGAATACGGAGCAAATCAATACGGATTCCAGCCAGCTGGTGAAGGAATCACCGTAGCACCACCAACCTTGGTCGATGAAACCACCAGCAAAGAGGCACTTGCAGCCCAACAATATCAGGATTACGATTATCAACAACCAGCTGCGAGACCAGCACCTGCTCGTCAACCTGCCTATCAGCCACCACAGTACCAGCCCCCAGCGCAGCCACAATACGAGACTGCCCAACACACTCAGGCAATCTACGCTCCTCAGCAACCTCGTGCTCAGAAGCCACCAATTTTCACCCCTGCCGCTGCACCACAGCAGAGGCAATCTCCATTGATTCAACCTAACTACGAAGCACCCCTTCCACCTTCTCAAGCTTACAACAATGGTCCGGTGCAATTCAGCCCAGCCCCCGTTCAGGAACCTCGTGGCCAGCCACAACCTCGCAGCAATCCCTCTGGCGGAATTCTCGATCAGCTAGCTAGAGATTACGCTTTGCCACAAGGTGGCGCTGCACCCCTTCACGACATCAGCTTCGGCTATTACTAAATTAAGATCGGGATGAAAGCAAAATTATCGATAATGTTGATGACGTGTAGGAGAACAAAATTTTTGTACCAACTCAAAATATTAAACCGTCTGTGTTCCGCGTAACTTTTTTCGTTGTAGTTTGGAGTCCAAGGCATATAAGATGCCAGAATGGCCTTGGATCAGTGCGAATTTAATGTCGCGCACTTTCACTTAGAACTAGCCAAGAGTGTACAGAATCGGATGAGAAGGCAGGCGCTCGGTGATCGATTGTCCTTAATAGAGTTTACGCGATTTGCGTTGACATTGATGAAGATAAAATTGATTTGTAATTATCGTACAGCAATTGGCGTTTAGAGTAGTCCTATGTACATTTCGCCTTTGATCACGGGGAAAAGACGCTGATGAATGTATCGTTCGAGCTTGGATGACAAAAGACGCCCATCTTTTCTCATGCAAGCTCGAACTTGTTGCTCGACGTAGGTCGTTATCTATTTTGTTAGATATGAATTTGTTTATAAGAGCTTCTCGAAGCTTAATGACGAAATTTTTTTGTGTATGATGTATGCGTTTGAATAAAATCGTTCTTTAACGTATGTTTTAAGGAAGTAATGTAATGCTCCAAAATTTTTGTATGTAAATGACCTTCCTATTGTGCATGCATTTACAATTTATACCATACTGATATTGTGTAATAAACGACAAAATATACTTTTGTATGTCTTTATAAAAACTTTTACTGCTTTATAATCATTGAATTACCTTAAAAAATCTGACAAGAACATCGGGATGACGGAACGCACATTGGCACGCAGCGGGACTGCGTAATCAACGCACTTGCGCTTAAACTCTCGCCGAGAAATCTCGAGAAATTACGCGATCGAACTTCAAATTTGTTCGATATACTATATTTTACGAGAAAGGAAGTAGGGTGTGGTCTACTTGCTTCCAGCAGCCGAGTCCAGGCATGCATTCGCAACGCGTGGCACAGCTTGACTTTCTAAATCATGCTGCGAAATCAAATGCAAAGGACTTTTTATCTCTTCATGAGTGCAATCATTCGCATCTGGTAAGGAGATTATCAAGATGACTGTGGATCAATGATTATTCGAACTTACCTATTCTAAATAGGATGAATTCGCAATGTCGTTGAAGTTATAATGAGTTATTAAAAGATTTCTAACGTGTGACATCAATTGAACTAAAGAAGTAGCAATTGACATTTGTATGTTCAATTTTTATTAAACAATTTTAAAACAAAAAGTATAAGGATATAATGTCACTGTTAGCAATAATACCACTAAGTACTACGGCAGCAGTAACAATTTTGAATTTTTTTCCTATTACACAGTGATTTAATCATCAGTTAATTTAAATGTCTTGTTCAACTATTTCTAGGTTAGGTTTGTATTCGTTTAAATATTTATTTTATTCCTCGATAATTACAATGTTTTTACACGTGCTTATGTTAAAAATAATTTTGGTAAACATTCATGAAAAAAGGTATCTAGCCCCCTTCGCAACTGCAACCGTATTTGCACGAGAGTATGTCGAATTGCAGCACGCGACCCGCAAGCAAGGTTATTATCCTTTGTGTGGATTGCGACACACTGACGTAATGTGTAGGGACAAGGATAGACTTAGAGAATCCTCGAGACTAAATGTTCTCACGAGATTCATCTTGGTTGCATAACAAATACACCGGCCTCGCGGATATCTTGATCGTTTTTGACCGCCAAATTTGAATACTCTCGATGACGTTTTTTAAACGAACATTTCATCAGGTAAAATATGTTCGTGTGAACTTTGACGTATCCGTTTTTCCGAAATAAATCATGATTATTAGACTATTGTATTTTTGCAAAAGTATTGTTTTAAAAGACCTCATTCCAGTTATAATATTTGCCTATTGCCATCTTTATACTTTCCTTAAAAAATGAAAGATTTTTTTTCAGTTCTATTTTAAGTGTTTTAATTAATTAGTATTAGTACTTTAAAATATCCATTATGTTTTGACTTTTTGATACATATTTTTATCACTATGATGATGTACATTGGACATTCTGGATATTTCATAAACATTGCTGGAATCTACGAGCATCGAGAATCTTCTATTCGGTAAAAAAATTGAGGTTTATCTTAATCGAAAACTGTTTGGTCGTTTCTGAACACTCATTTGAAACTATTGGGTACTAATGTCATTAATATTAATATGTTATAATTGAACATTTTCTTTCATATGGTTTTTCGATCCTTTTATTTAATTAAAAAGTTATTGAAATTTTATTGGCAATTTCTTCTTCAACGTAGTAATAACATATGTATATTATCATAATTAAACATTGTAATTAGATAAGCATGGATACTAAATTTTCGAAAATTTACTACATTTTCTCATTCGTCACATGCTTTTTGTAATCTTTAATCTATTGAATTGAAATAAATCTTGTACTGATAAGTTACTTGATAACATTCTCTTTCCTATGCATTATTTTAATGATGAATTTATTACTTTCGTTCAATTTATATTTTTTTTTATACAGAATACTCTTTTATTTGTCACAGAAAATTCAGAGTAATTCGAAATCATCTTACAGATTTCCGCATCAGCGCACTGATCATTTTAATGTTTTCGTATCTCTTCCACTGCTAAATTGAAATTTTGAATCGTCATATGAAATTTTTTATGATTCTGGGAGTTTGCCCCAACTTATTGTTATGAGGTAACTAATTTATAATTGTATATAATGTGTTTAACCTTGATACATATTTTAATTTAGATACAATTACTTTTGGGACTAATATCTTGATACAGTAATTTGTATATTAATTTATACAATTTCTACTCAACTTTTTTACTTGGGTCACTCTCAACGGACAGCATTAACATTTATAATAATAGTTATCAATTATAATATAGCCACGCAACATTTTACGGAGCTGATCCTTTTCGAAAAGCATTATTCACCCAAATGTTCTTTTACTTACCAATTTCTGTTGCAGTCTCAAATAACTTAATACGGCGTTTAAATATCATATAATAATTTCAGTTCATTTATCATAAGACAAAAAATATTAATATTTTGGGAAGCAGGCTTTAATTATTTAATTCCAGTTGTTTACGTTTATTGCGATGTTTTGTTATGCATGAGACGTCAAATTTGTAATTAAGATATGGATTTACTCTTTGATTTAGTAGTTTTTAAATTGTTGTTAGTAATTATACCTGACGCCAGAAGAGTATCTTACATTATATCCGCGCATCTATGTTACACGTGAAAGTTTTGACAGAACTCGCTAGATTTCAGTTGACTTATTACTGCAATATTAAGCGTTTGATTAATGGGTTTTCTAATAACCAATACTTTTTAACAATTGTGTGCAGAAGTTATTTGAAAAGTATAAAAATTATATTTTCATGCATGTATAAGGATAACTATTAGATACAGATTTAGTATACTCATTGACATTATAATTCAGTTTACTCTCTAAATTTCTTGAAGCGAGAATTCACTCTTGAATTAGTGAAAACCGAGCAAATCTAGTGGAGGAGTTAATATTCAACCCTTACGAGTGGAAATTCACTCTTTCCTGAGAGTTGCTTGGTTTCCACTAACCAAAGAGTGAATTCTCACTCCAAGAAATTTAGAATGTGATTATAACGCAATCGATCAGTTTTATGACACGACCATTCCACTTATGCCCACTACTCTCCGGTTCTCCCGTTCAATACCGCAAAATCCTGCTTCTTCTTTCATTTGCAACTAAAATTTAAATTATTTTATTTTCCGACATCATTAACATAAATTCGATGAATAAGCAGCCAGTATGCAGTTGTTTCGTATCGATTACACACCGATAACATTAATCGCAAATTAATCGTCATTAAGCTGATGCATTTTGAGACTTTTGAAAGCGTGAACAGACTATGTTATTTTAGGAACTTAAACAATATTTGCCGAATATTCATAGATGACAGTCCAATCGTTAATACTGGTATTTCTATTACTAGCGTTTAAATACAGCCAATTCTTAAATTAGCTAAAATTATTTATATAATGATACACTTTTACCGTTTAATACAAGCATCTCAGATTGTAAGACACAAGAAAGTCTCGTATTTTTTCGTACTATTTATTACTGAAAAGACATTGTCATATCTAATGTTTTCAAATAAGACTTTTATAAGATGCAGCTGTTTAAAAAATAAAATGGTTGATGTTTTTATAAAATTTGAGATTTATAAAGTTTGGCACCTAACTAGAAAATATTTAATGGTAAAATTCGAATTTTTACTAAAGGTAATTTTAATTTATTTTCGGATAAATATGCATGACGATGAATTTGGTATAATCATTTAGAGTAACCAAAATAACTGTTTTGCAATTTTTATTTTGTTCGGGAGGAGTGGGTAAAATATATAATTGTTCCTTTTAAGACCATTCTCTATGTGAGTATTTAAATAATAGACATTTAATAGCAACGGTTCCCTGTGTTAAATGTGTAAGGAAATTGGGCAGATGCAACACAAAACTAGACAGCTCTCTACCTGAGTTGTTTTCAATCAACATGATTAATAAGTGAGGCCACTAAAGATTTTAGAATGTTGCTTATGTAGTTATTAATTGCGCCTTAGCAAAATGTATGCTGAAATTCGACATACCAGAGTGCAACTTTATTTAATGATATGCCCAAATATAGAATTTCCCATTTTAATATTTTAACTGGGTGAATGCTCTGGAACACGTTTTTTGCAAGTTAATTAAAATTAATCCTGTAGATATAGTTGGAAATCGTATTTATTTTTTCCATAATTTAAAACTTGCTGTTTAACTTTGCGAAGAATGAAGAATTCTTGATATTTTTGACTACATAACATTATTTCAGTGAATGTTACCTTAACACAATTTGGGCACTTTATTTGAATGTAGGTCAATTAATTTGTATTAAGATTGTACAAGTTCAAATTTTGTCGTTGTTATTATTATTTATTAATAATCATATTTAGAATTCGAGAATCATTGGTGTCCTAAATAAAACGTTTAGCATAAAGTAAGTACGAAAACATTCTAAACCTAAATGAGCTAAGGCGTATTGGTTAAAAACATGTAAATTTTCTGTTTTTTGTTGTTCGTGATTTTGTCTTTAACCAACTATTATAAAAACGTCTTTTTTTACCGAAAAAGTGCTGTAATACCTAGTGTCATTATTAATATAAATTTATTTCGTACTACAGTATATATTTTGTGAGAATATACTTGTAGTATAAACTTAGAAGTAGAACATAGACACTTCGATAAAAAAAGGTCCATCTTTTATTTTCTGTACATGATAACCCATGTGGCAATTTAGTAAAGAAATGTCTATTCATATTGTTTTGTATGTGTACCGTACCTCCTGATGGGCTCTATTTTTTCACATTAATTTGAAAACCAATAAGTATATCATAAACTGGATTTTAACACATATCACTTGTCACTATTTAGAACCGACAGTTCCTGTATGAATTAGGAAGTGGAGAAAGTTGAAAACTTTTTATATTCTTCGGGTAAACGTTTTACAAATTCTTATTTTTTATACACTTTGAATCAAACGTAACAAGAACATTAATTAAATTACCAACTCAGTACCTCCGAAGAAGTGTCAGTCGGTGCATATACAGATTATGCTGAAGTACATTAGGGCAAATCAACTTACTCAATTTGTTGGCGTTTTCCATGTATGTATATATTATACCATTTCTAGACGTGCATCAAGGTTTTTTTTCGGGAATATGATTTTATTGGACAATAATAAAAGATTGCAAAATTATAAAAAAATAGCTGACATACATTCAACTACTTAACGATTTGCGCAATATAAACTACCTTCACTTTAAACCATTTTAAAAGTAAATAGAAAAGTATGCTTTGTAATTTCGTGCACTTGCATTAGATTTATTGCGTGGGTAATTCAATAATACTGTCAATGAAAGATTTGTAGTTTGTTCGTAAGCATGAATAATTTGTGTTTCGCTTTAAGGAGATTTAGATATTACTTTGCTACAAAATACGAATTCCCATACATTTTGCATTTTACGTTTGGCTTTATTCACATATTACATTATTCATAATGCAATTTACTGCTCATTATCTGGCAGCAGACAAAAACATTTATTTAATACGTCAATGTATAATTTGATCAATTTAAACAGAATTTAATTTAATTCGACCATACTAATAGAAATTGAATGTACGTATAAATATATATTGGAAATCATTGCATTGGAAGAAGTCGATATAATTCTTAGAAATAATTATTTTTTAATATAATTATATGTAATACACGATAGAATACAACAAGAATCATTCATGTCCAGAAAAAAAATAGCTTGTTGTTTGAGACGATCTAGAACATTTGTGGATTGATAACCAATCATTCGTTACGAAATTCAAAATTGCCAATTTCTGAATAAACATTTTAACAGATCGATGAAATGATAATCAAGGAATTATGGTTAACGTAATAATACTCGTGAAAAATGAATTGTTTGAATTTTCTATATTTCTCATATTAATAGATTAGATAAACGAACGTTTTTGGAGAACGAGATTTTTATTTACATAAAAAAAGTAATAACTCTTGAAACAATTACACATCTGAAATTGAGTATTATTTCAGGGTTAATATCAATTCAAAGTCGTATTTTTAATTAATTAAGGTAATTTTCTTAAATTGATCTGAAAACTTATGCTTAAACTCTTGTGTTGATTGTTATGAATTGGATGAATAACACATTTTTTTAAAGTTAATTTATTTAGATTCAAAGGAAACGGCAGATTTTGGTTAGCAAAATATCAATTAATGTGTTTTCGGAACCAAAGTAAGATTAAAACTAGCATAATGTCGGAATAAAACACGGAGAAAAATAATCAGCAAAATCAGCCGAAAAATCCGCAGATTCTACCAATTTTATCCTATAGAGACAGCTGTTGGAGTTCCGTTAGGAATAGCCGATAATTTCAGCTAAATTTACTGAAAAAGTCCGCAAATTTAACGGAACAAATCTGCTCATGTAGCGGAAATTTAGAGCTAAGCGCGAATTGAGTAGGGTTAAGGCTACATTAGCGGAATCAAAACAGCTAAAATTGCATATATTTTCGGTAATTCCAGCGGAAAATTTTAGCTCATATGAATCAGCTAATCCAGCGGAGTCATTTTTCTCCGTGAAGTAAGCATAGCTTAAACACTGCTGAGTTTAAGATGTACGAATTAATCGGGTGCACCTCATAAACCCGGCAAATCACAAAACAGAAATTTCAAAATGCAGACATTTCCAAATATAAACATTCAAAAACCAAACATTTGATCAAACAGGCATTTAAAAACCAAAAATTTCAACATTCGGACAACTCCGATTAGTGCGTTCACTACATAAATCAAATGATCTCGGAACGTCATCCTTGAAGTCTTACAGGAATGTCATTTCAAGGTCAAAAATGCTTGACCAATGGATTAATTTTGTAGGTCACTTGAAGGTCAAATTTGTTTGACCTCCGGATTATTTATTAAGCACATTTAGAATTAATTCCTTAATTACATTTATATTTTTGAATGTGTATTTTTTTAAATGTCTGGTTTTTGAGTGTCTGTTTTTTGTATGTCGTGTTTTTGAAGTGTCTGTTTTGTGATTTGTCTGGTTTTTGAGTTATAAATGGGTATGAATGGGATGCAATCAGCTACATTTGTATATCTTTCTTTTGGCTCTTTGTTACGGTTGTTAGAGTGTAAACTATTGATCAACTGTTTATAAACGGAAAAAAAATGATAAAAATTGTTACCTCAAATTCCGCATCGTATTAGTCATAATTACAGTTCAAAATTCCTCTAATCTTCTTAAACTAAGTCGATATTTAGAGTGGAGTAAATCCGATTATTTCAGCTATCTGTCGTAATTTAATGGAAAATGGAAAGTTGGAAACGCATTAATTACATTCTGACATTAATATTACAAACTTAGTTTTCAATATAAATATTTACTTAGACAAGTGTTAATTTTTCTATGTGTGTTTTACCAAATTATTTTTCAGATGCTGTATCCGAATTATATATTGTTTATTAGTATTAGCATGGATTTTAAGTTTACAATCACATGTATTTATGCCATTAGGGAGGTGTTACAGAAAAAAGTTCAAGATTATATAAATTTCAAACAAACATGTTTGGTATTGTTTTTTTTTCGAAAAACTTTCATCGCAGGATGCTACACGATATTAAAATGGTTGCTAATATTGTTTGAAAGTAAGGTCTGTGTTTTACGACTACTAAGTTTAATTACGTAAAATGATCCTTCGTGACTCCTTACTCATGTGTACATTTTCTTATTCTAAATCACAGTGTGCGAAGAGCTGCAAAAGTAAATTGATTATGAAAGCGAATAATATTTAGAGGCGACACGAGTGCCAACGTACTGCGATGAAAAGCACTTCGTGTTGAAGATGTAAGTATCTACCGTAATACGTTTTAAATCACTATTCACGTCTCACGTTACCTTATATTACGTGTTGTGTATACACAAATACATTATGTTTATTGGGATTTTACTTTAACGAATCTATTCATTAATAAGGCACGTGCACGTCTTTGCCATTAAATATTTGCAAACTAATTAAAAGTATATTAATTATTATTGCTATGGTTCTGAGGATCTCGTCAATTGTATATGCTCAAACCTTATTTGGCGACTTATTTCTCCCCAAGATTTCGCACTCGAATAATTGAAAGCAGTATTATTTTATAAATGCTCGTTTACCCATCTGAGACTATTTATTTGAATATAAATATTTTGGTTGCATTTTTTTTGGCTGGGGAACAAAGTTCCGAAAATCAAAACTCTGAAAGGCTAAAATTTCGATATTGCGTGAATCCAAAGTATTTTATTTTTCTTTCTATTTGACAAATTTTCAAAGACAAAGTGAAGAAAATCACGCTGGAGCCATGCTATATTGAAATTTTGGCCATTCGGTGTGCGTTGATTATCAGAACTTTGATCCCCGGCCTATTTTTTATATAAGAAATTTTGTATAAAACAGATATTTTCTAATTACAATATGTTATTTAAGTATTATACCTACATGCATAAATTAGTAGCCACTGCAGTTTCCATGAATGAACTGAATTATAAAATTTTGTTATTTATATATATATTGTTATGAAATTGTAATTTACGTTATTATAATTTGAAAATCATACTTCTTTCTACTTTTATTTTGATAGTTCTTTCAGTTGAGAGGAAATAATATTCGATACGGCGTTGTTTTTATTTAGATGTTATTTAGATATTTAGATTGCGGGAATATATGACAGGAGTTTCCTACCTTTCGTGCCGCAAATTCGGGGTATGAATTCGTATTTTACACTTACAATGACAAACATCTTTTTTGGATGACGGTTTTAAACTTTTACCTTCGGAAAGCGACCATCCCATACCCTCGAGACTGCTTCGTACTCCCTCGGGAACGTTGATCGCCTGCGGGTGTAAAAGTTCATTTTACATCTATATTCTACCATGGTGGTATAATTATTTTCAATGTTTTTCTAGGAAACTGCGCATGATCACATAATTAACATTATCGTGCTACCAATAGTAATAGGTTTCCAATTGAAATGTTTGATAAATCCACAAAAAAGGATTGCAATTAAAACGTATGTGTATCCGCAAAAAAAAATAAAAATATATTGGCTTTGGTTGATAATAAAAACAGACGAATATTTTATGGAGAAAATACCATAAAAAATATTTATTTAAAATTGGACATATAAGTACATAATTTGAAGAATACGTATTTTATTCTGATTTGAGATAACGTATACAACTTCTGTTTTTATTTTTACGAAGGAATCTTATTATTTTGTTATCAGAAAAATTATATTTAATATATTATAAAATAATATTTTTTAGGCATTGTCCAAATTTTTCGCATTCGAAAAACTGCAGTACCGCTGCCTCATATGTAATATTTTATTCCTTTCAAATTCGATTAATCTATGTACTCTAAAATTTAATGTCTACTGGAGTTATTCGTACGCTGAAACGTTATACGGCAGTTTCTTCTTGAAACGGTTATTAGCTGTCAAGTCCGAAAAATATACTGTATACCCCGAAACAAAAGTAATTGAAAATTCCAAAAGTATAGAATGTTAAATAATTCATATAAAGTATAACAATTACAGACTTCGCAATATGATTGCATTTTCTTTTCAAATTATTTTTGTAATGATACGGTTTTCAGACTCGCTTAAGATAAATGCGTGTTAACCTTTAGTGCTCTTTATTGTTCTTGCTACTTGAATCGGTCTTCTAATAACTTAGCTTCTTGGGGTACCATTCTGAATATGGACTCGTATATATGTAAAAGTACTTCTGACCAATTTCTTCCTGTCACATGATAATTCACCATCTATCTAGGTGCGGCCAGATGGTATATATACACATTGTTAAGTCTTAAGAATTTGTTTGAACAAACTTAAAAAAGTTAAACTGTTACAGCAATTATAATAGAATAATTATTATTTTATATTTTCTATGTTTACTTGCCAATATTTCCAGATATTCTCAAAAATCAATTAGATATACTAAAAAAATGAAGATGTCCTAGACATGTAATTCCTAAATAAAATCTCAAAACGGCAAGGAAAATTTTGTAAAGGTAGCCCAAATATTTCATTAAAACATAGAAAACTTCGTTTTCCGCGTATATCCCGCTTACAGAGCATAATTTTCCCTTGGAAAATTTCTTACTTTGAAAATATGTCTCTTTCAATCCTGACGTCACTATAATGACATCATTTTCTGCCATCAAATTTTAATTATTATTCAAATTTTTAAGTAGGATTTCATTTTTTCATTTTCAATATCCCAGTGGTGTATATTTGTGAAACTGATTGTACTGTTAGTCGTTTTATTGCTTTTTTATTTAGTTGTAAACAATTTATATTCAGACGTGGCATTTCCTTCATATTCAGTTAGATCGTGAAGAAATTAGTCCATAAATTGCCACAGACTTTCTTATCGTTTATTATATTTTTGCGCTTGCTGATGACGAACCCACTGTCAGTTTTTCAGAATTCAAACGTTTTGTTTATTTTTTTTACGTTTTACATTTTTTATTGGGGCGAAGGGAAGGGGTGGGGTAATTTTGCGTATTTTCTTATATCTGCCAAAAGATTCATAATCAGAGATAAAGAAAATATCCGAGAGCTGATTTTTACACTGCGAGGTTTTTGAGATTATTATCCATAATTTTTAACTTTCTAAAATCTGGCGTCCAATTTAGAATGATCGACTTCGAAAAAGATGTTGTACAGTTTAAAATAATTAGTCTAAGCCAGAAAATAAATTTGATTGTGTTTAATTTCAGCACTATTATATGTCTGCAAAATATGTCGTCATTTTGAAAAAGACTAAATAACATACCTTGCATCTTGATGGGATTCGCTTCATTATTTACAAAGTTTAAATGTTTAAACAAGAAAATGTTCTTAATTAATATTATTTGACCTGTTCACTAAAATATGTTATTTTAAATTGATCCTATTTAATCACCGATTAGTCACGAAAAATTTCTTTTTGCTAATAAATAAATGCAAAGACATTAACTAAGCTTCATATGTCAAGTTTAAAGGGTAATAGATGGTTTCTGGTTACTAGTTTCTGTGATTTCTTTTTGTTAATTTAAGAACATTCAATTCGCAGCATTCTTAAAAGATTCAAGATGTATCAGTTTCATGTTACACTTTTGGTCGATGTCACAGACTATATGTGACCTAAGGTTACATTTCATCGGTGCAAATATTGCACAAGAGTCGATATCTAAGCTCAAACCAATGCAAAATACGCTGTCAGTAATTACACTGAAAAAATAGAGTTATATACACTCTTTTCATTTTAGCAAATAAGTAAATATAGGTATATTTCTTGACCGCTTTAATTAAATATACAATTAAGTTTTTCCTGGTAATACGGTCCTCTTACTAATTCTGATAAAAGTAAACAAAGAATATATGACGTAACTGGGATGTCAGTTCACGCCTAGCGCAATAAATCATTCGGTACTTATATGTAAAAATTTTGAATCACCTACTATTGGGTTTAATATTAAAAACCATCCCTCTAGCGCTTAAAATTAGAACTATTGTCAAAATGCGTTTCGCACCAGGATGCCATGTTGTGCTCTTCAGCAGGGCTTATGGCATCCTTGCCCTGGACGCGATATTTAATTTTAAGTTTGTAAATCTAATTTTCATTTTATACTGCATTAAATGCCGGGATATAGCATTTAAGCAGTGATAAAATGTAGTATATATTCTAGACTTTGATATTAGTACTAGAACGGTGTGTAACCGATTATCAAACTTAAAATTAAATATCGCGTCCAGGGCAAGGATGCCATAAGACCTGCTGAAGAGCACAACATGGCATCCTGGTGCGAAACGCATTTTGACAATAGTTCTAATTTTAAGCGCTAGAGGGATGGTTTTTAATATTAAATCCAATAGTAGGTGATTCAGAATTTTTACATATAAGTACCGAATGATTTATTGCGCTAGGCGTGAACTGATATCCCAGTCACGTCATATTTTCTTTGTTTACTTGTATCAGAATTAGTAAGAGGATCTTTTCATTTTAAATCGAAATATTGATAAATTTTTCTTATTTACCGCAAGGGCTTAAATATGCGTATAAAGTAACACACTTTCACTGTAAGAAAAAGAAAAATATATGTTATACTGTTAATAGTTAAACAGTATTTAAATAATATCACCAGCTAAAGCAATCGCGCTTTTCCAATTACTAATCACTCTTATAATTTTACGCTGGCAAATTTTATCGTCATTGAGTTCCGAACAATTTCTAATATTACTTTCATGCTTCCGTTGAAATATACTGCATTCCATACAGTGGAAATATTGCTATTGCAAAATTGACTATTCGATTGAGAATCACTTTATTGCAATAAATCATTTTTCCCAATAGTATGCGGGAAAGTTTTGTTTCCCGTATTCGTATGCGGGAAAGTATTTCCATATGCTATTAGGAAAAACATCGTTCGTTACTAGTGCGGGAAATATGCGATTCCTAGCAGGAATGATGTGCCGAGTCAATAACTATTCGTGCGGGAAATCCCATTTCCGCACTAGTAACGAAATGTACTATTAAGATAAAGTGAAAAATTACATTTTTATACTTTTAAAGTGTAAATATATTGTATGATTCATTACGGTCATGTATACGTTGAAGGTGAAGTGTCTGGTTAATATCACGAACCATACAGAGTAGAAACCCTAACAAAAATTAAAAAGTAAAATTTGCATATGGAACACAGCGAATAAGTTCGTATATCACAGTATTTTCGCAACTGGCGACACACAATTTATTCCGTATATGCATGTTTTGAATTGATCATATGGTCTCACTTTCGATGACCGGATAAGATAAAAGAGATAAAATATGGAAATATGTTAATGATTGTTCTCATAATTACAAATATGTTCCATAAATCCGTAATAAATAGACACATTAAGTATTTAAAGGAAATGCACTTTTTACAGAATGATAATTTTACTGTTTCTTGCAGTGAACAATTTTACTTGATGCTAATGTGAAATCTCACTGCAAGGAAAGTAGTGCGATTGACAATTTAACTTAAATTGTAATTTAGCTATTAAACAGTGAGTTTTGAAAGAATTTTAGCATGAGTGAATATTTCTTAAAAACAAAAGGTAACTACTATATTAGTGCCTTTTCAAATAGAATAAGACTGATTTTTTACAGAAAAAAGTCTCATAACAAAAAGTATTGAAATTTTTCACTTCCGCAAAGTTGTATTGAAATATTCTCTCTCATACTTTTCTGTTCACAACGTAAAATTTATACCAGTTCAAGAGAAATTTATAGGTTCAAATTTTTCAGGCGCACAATGCTCCCAAGCTTTGCCGCAATCGCTAGATTGAAAATTGACTTTCGCATGTCGCAGAGGCCGACGTTCACAACAATTACAAAACAAATCGCAATAAGCATCCTGGCAATCGGCCCGGACGAAACGCACAGTCGAAATGTCATAATGCCTCTTTGTTCGTAGTTGGAAGGCATTACTGATGCATGCACCTCTCGCGTTGACCTTCTTACCCGCGACCCAGGGAGAAAGACGTGCCGCTCTGCAGGTGTAACACCGTACGAAGATTCGCGCCTTGCGTAACCTTGTGCATGAGTAACGACATCTCTGATGCTTTGGAGTCCCGCCCGAATAACATTGACATCCTGACACCCAATGACAAATGCATCGGTTTTCCCGACGAATGCCGTACGTTGCACCGTCTTCGTAATATTTCGTAAACAGATATGTGCCGCGGATAATTTATAATTAATCCGTGCCTACAGTATATCAAATTCAAAACTGAACTGAAACATTTTATTTATAATGTTCTTAATTAATGTTTACGTAAAAACTGTCAGTCCGACAGTTAGGCCGTAAAAATGGATAATTCATGAAAAATGACCCCGGGTAGAATTGCCCCGAGACACAAATAAAAAGAGTGTCCCATCTAGGCTCCAGCCTGATGAACCCGATTAACGAATATAAATAAGTTTGAGCCGAGTAGACACAGGGCCCCGGCTGGAATCCAGCCGGGCTATCTCGATCCCTTAGTATTCCAAATACGACTAGGTTAACCTGATAGGGTTCAGACCACAGCCCTGTCAGTATTTTATATCATGAATATCAGGAAAGCGTGACAAGTATGATTGGATCCCGAACAAAACAAGGGCAACCCGGCAGGATTCCGGTCAGTGCCAGGTGGAAATTCTACTTGGGATACATTATTTCTTAAACTGACCATGAGTTATTACACTTTCATGGAGAATGATTGCTAAACGTTAGAAAACAACCAAGCTTAATATGAAAATTGCACTGCAAAATTTCTCTGTAACAGAGATGAAATTGAGGTGTGGTTGGTACGCCAAAATTATTTTGGAAGAGGAAAGGAATGCATGGTTTGTATAGAAATAATGCATAATTGTATTTAATTTACTTAGATTTGTGTAGAAATTGAATTTCTATTGATTTATGCAGGGTGTCTGAGCTCAAGCATACATCCTATTGAAAATCAGGGAATGGAATTCTAGCAAAAATTCTACTGAAATTCTTTTGAGATTGACCATAGAAATATAGATGATTGCCCAGTGAAAAACTGACTGAACCTCTAAGAGAAAAATTAAGTTAATTAGGAGTAACCTAAGCATACTAGTATCTTATATCACAAATAACGTTTGCTTAGCTTGGTTAGGTTTTCCTTATAAATTGTAACTGGCCCTTAATGCGCCAACCTATATAAAAATAACACAAAGCGCCATGTGGGGTCGTGGGAGACCCCAATCCCAAAATAATATCGTCCTGCGCAGACAGTTTTCATTATTTCGTTTCAACAAAATTACTGGATATTCTCCAAGTGTCATTTTACCGAGTAGATAAGTTATTTTGATAAAAAAATTATTGGCGCTCGTTATAAAAAATGAAATAAAAAAGTGACGCTTTTCACAAAAAAAAATCAAAACTCCAATTTTCAATATTTTTTCCTAAATATTTAACTTACGCCTCTTGAAATGTAGCTCTTTAAGATAAAAAATGCTGTAAAAGTGCAGTTTTAGAAGGGAAAAAATTTAATATTTATGTGTGGGGTCTCCCAGTACCCCCAGGGCGCTTTAAGGGTCAGTCATTTTTACATTAATTGAAGCACAGATTACTTACAATTTGGTTTGAAAAATTACAAATAGAAACCGTACCTAGGTCGAACTTATAATCATCATTTGATATTTAGTATTTTGAAAATGGGGCTTATTTAATGAATTGTTAATGGATAGAGTGAGTTTGTACAAAACGTAGAATTTCGGTTCTATAACCTGTTATTATTTGCCCTGTATTTCAAATGATTAAATTTTTTCATATTATCTGTTTTTACTTGTAACCTGTCAACTTTAAATTTACCTGTAATATTTTTAATTACGTGATGCAGTAAATTTTCCTATTGCACACTATTATGGATTAACACATTTTCTATACAATCAGTGTAATTGAAAATTCAATCATTTCGTCTTTAAATGTAATTGGTTATTTTCAAAATATGCTATTACGTAATCAAAAAATGAAATAGATTTAGTACTAACCATACTCATTATTTTATATAAGGCATATACGAAATCCGGCTACGTTAAAATCTTTTCTTTCCGACGGTATGAATTTTTATTATCATAACAAAAAATTATACTTTTCAAATATATTAATTAAATACTCATTTATATAGTTTTCTAAATTCCATGCCATCATTTTCCAGAAGGATGAAAATTCATCCCAGATGAAGGAAGTGATTATAAATAAAGTGAAATTTCAATTTACTTTTTTCAGTAACCAGTGAATTTGCTGCCCTTGTAACCTTTTATGAGTTGTTAGTTTTACGTAACCATCAATTAATTGGTCGCAGGAAAATAAATTAAAATGAACAAAGATGAAAATATTTTACTGCGTCAAATGCAATTTCGGAATATTTCAGACTCGTTTCTATTACCAAATGTGAACAATTTTAAATTTGTTTATTTTATTTATTAATTAAATTGAATTTCATTTCGTAATGCGGATATATTTTATGGAAGGAGTTAGTCAGTTAGTTGATCCGCAAGTAATCACGAGTAGTACACTTTAATTTCTGGATCTCCTGAATGTATAAGGTTACTATAATTAGCAACACACTTTCCGTTTCAGACTCACATAAATTTACGATAAAAAGGTCTATAATGCAGTTCATATAACTTTTGATGAATAATACCAAGTCACTTTCAAAATAAAAAAAGGGTTAGGTATAAAAATCTCATATTGGTTTTCCCAGTTTCTTTTTTCATAAGTGTGGAACTTTTTTTACTGTATTGAATTGAGAAGAATTACTTTAAATTAAATAAATCTTAATGAAAAACTACTTTTCGTGTTAGATAAATCCTGCTAATATTTTACTACTTTTATTCAAATTGGCGGCGACTAGTTAAATTTACCCAAAACCGAAGTGGAATTTTAATATATATTTTGAGATTTAGTTAAATGAACTTTGCATCTGATCACAAACAACATTCCTAGTTAGTCCAAATGCTTTAAAATACTTATTGTTGACAGCGAAATGAAGTCGTGATAGTCTATTGAACTATACAGAAAAATGTATAAGTAGACAAATTTACTACGATTGTTTGAAAATGTAAGTGAAGTGTAAATAAAATGACAACTTTTTGTTAGGGAAAAGTATGGAAAGAAATTTCATCATTCCCATTTATGGGCAATTGGATATACCAGTTGCGCATGACTTATTTATTTCAGCCGCATTCAATGAGGGATCGAAACAGTTGTGACTGTTTCACTATTATGTGTTGTTTTTATTAGCAATTTTTAGAGAAATTTACTGAACAAAAGATATTACGTAGTTATCACCTTTGCACAAGCGAAAAGTGCCAGCAATTACCGATTTTACAAAGGGGAGATTCAGAAAATTACGGCAGTCATTCTCTAAAAGTAGAACAACGACCAAATAAATAAGAATGTACGAATTTACAAGATGCTTCTTCGTCAAGAAAACGCAATAATGTTTTGTAAGTTATGTAAACATTTGAAAATTACTAGCGATTTAATTGTTCCGTTAAGCCAGGTTTTATGCTTTCAATCACCTATCTCATTAAACTTGACCTACTTCACCTTTTTAAATTATCACAAATTGAAGAAGCATTATTCCCTGTATATAACCAGAGGTCAGCCAATTTCATGCAAACTGAACCAAATTTATTTGACACATTTAACTACCATTGAGAAGTTGAATCGAGAGTATTTAAAAGAAATACTTTTTTTGTTAGTATAACTTTGTTGATGTTGTTAATTTTCCTATTTTTACTTAAGTTAATACTATTTACCCAGTAAACAAAAAAGTATTCCGAAAGATTGGAGATCAAGAAATACGATACTATGCATAAAAATAAAAAAGGCCTGCACTAATATAATAAAAAAGCATCCGCCAATAGCTGCACTAAAAATAATTACATTAAAAAAAATTTCCAGAAAAATTCTTAGTTGATTTTACTACTTGTTAACTACGCAGAGTATTTCGATCCGCTTCAAGAAAATTTTCTGTATTGCAGTTACTACCGTAAAGAAGTTAAATCAACTAAAAACGTAGTTTTAATACTTCAGAAATGATACTTTGCTTGTCAAAACTAAATTCTCCTTTGCTACAAAATAAACTGAAATATCACCGAAAATACTGCTTTTTACACATTTTACCACGTTTTTCTCCAAAGTGTGAAGTGATAGCTAAATTCTGCTATCGCCACAGTTTTGAACACGAAAAAATACTTCAGAAATTATACTTCACTTGTCAAAGGCAAAATCATTGTCTGAGAGTGTTATTAGATAATTTAAAAAATTTAATGAAATAAAAATTATTAAGTACTTTCAAATACTTTGTGAGTTATCGAAATAACTTTGTTATATTATTGGATGTCTTGATGGGTTTCTAATAGCATGATGTATAAGTCGAACTAAGAGTAATTATATAAGTGAGTATTAGTCTCAAAATTTTTACTGTTAAATCTAATAAGACTGCTTTAATAATATTTAATAATGTAAACTGCATTAAGATATAAATTTAGAAATATCCATTATGAAGTAATATATGCAATCAAATCTACTTCATGATATCTTCACTCGACTTTGTAGAATATCTGGGAATGTATCCTATATGCATAAAATTTTGTTTATTTATATTTTGCGTATTTAAAACATAGACATAAATATCTCTGCGGTTAATTTAGAATTAAATATGGAAGTTTGGAAGCATAGGAAACATTCTCAAAGTCTTACACAGACAAAGGTGAATGTCTTTGAACACTGGGTACTTATCCGATTACGTACTCATGGGATAGCTTGTATGCTATATTATTATAAACCCATCAGCAGAGGTAATACATATAATAAAATATCATCGATAATGTAAATAAGATTGAAACTAAATTAATTATTATTGTTTGTTTTTTAAGTTTGATTTAATAAAATATTAATGATATAAGCTGCGCAAACAAATCTTCTCTGCGAAATTTTTATTAGCCTTGGTAAAACTTATGATTAAACCCAGTATGCATCCAATCTTTGTTATTATATTTTATGCTTATTTCTTGTTTGTATACAGGGTGAATTCCTAACGGCGGAACATAGGGCAACCCATGTTATTCCGCTCATCCAATGGCGATCGAGGATTACTGTGAAATCCGCCTACGTCGGCCAATCAGATACGTCGCTGGTTAAAACAAACAATAAGTATAATTCCAAAAGTTATTTTATTTTCGTAATATTACATTTCCATACAAAATTACTGTGACAAAATGAATTATTTGTTAAAATTCAAAGGAAAAACTTGCGATTACACATCACTGCTAATTTTTAATTGCATGAAAAATCTGGCGAATAGTTTACGAAATACATTAAAGTTTTTCCGTTGACTATTATCATATAATTCATTTTGTCAGTCATTTTACATGCAAATGTAATATTACGAAATGAAAATAACTTTTGGAAGAATACTTACATATTCTGTTTGTTTTAACATTTGACTCCCTAACACAGCGACTTATCTGATTGGCTGACGTAATCGGATCTCACAGTAATCCTCGATCGCTATTGGCTGAGCGGAATAACATGGAATGCCCTATGTTCCGCCCTTAGGAATTCACCCTGTATATATACATGAAGAGATGTAAAATTAAATAACAAAGAATATTTTAGAAAGTTAAGAATGTTTTCCAGAGATAAATAGAAATGTCAATCTGTACTTACTTTATTTTTTCTATTTGATGTTTAGTTTGTGAAATGCATTGGAGCACGAAGGCTCCAATTTCGAAAACATGATGTTTCGCGCTATTTCTTGTAAACCAAGAGCATAAAAGATGCAAATACAGGTGTACGGGGCGACGACACCTTTGAATGATTGTCGTGGTGGTCGTCCCGAAAAGTGGCGAAATTTGGCGAGTGATAACCACGCGTGTGAGGGTTTTAGATTTCGGGAGTCGGCAGTGGCAGTCGGCATATCGCTCTCAAGGAAAAGCGACCTATTGTTTGAATTGTCTCCTGGAAAACTCGGCCGAACCTTTAGACCACGAGGCCGTCGCGTCTCTTTTGCGAGGGGCCATCTTCTTCATTTTTCCTGACAACGAGTTCCAGTGACAACCTATAAATGAAGTGCGCTGTTTTTGGTTTTGCTTCGACGTTCATGTCGAGGCCTTGGTGAGTTTCGTTGAAGTTTATAATTTTCAACTCACCATTGTAAAATATCAAAGAACATGAGACTGTTCCTGAATATTTTGTGTTTAGCCGCCAACGCCTCTACCAAACTCCAAGATGGCCATCTCTATTCTATGAGCCCCGCTCCGGCTAGTCAACGACAGGAAGTTTTCACGTGGCTGAATGTGACGATCATCGAACATGTATAACAAAAAATTTAGTGAACTGCGTGTCATTTCTTTTTACTAATAGTGAAATGTGCCATATTTCAAATACATATAATTATAGTGTTAATTTCCACGCGCCACGTGTTCGCGAAAATCCGAGATTTGAAAGTACGAAGTTTCCGTTAATGTTACGCACAGTTTATGGAAGATCTTTCGATGGCAATGTTATCTTTTTATTAATTAAACTGATTCAATGTTGCGTTTACTATTAATTGACATTAAATATAATTAAGTAATAAAATTTATTTTGCTCCAATTTAAAGTGTAAAAGATCTCTAAAATTAAAATTAACGAATTACCAAATATATTTGTTACAAGTTCTATATTCGCAACTATAGAATTGATGTTACTACACCTCAGGATTAGGAATTAAGGAAAATGTTACTTTAGGATGTTAAATACGCAATTGGGTTAATCTGCGAGAAAATAGAAATCTGCCTCAAATAGTTAGTGTTCACTACACACATGCACAAACACATACACATTTAGAATGTATTTCTTTATTATTCCCAAGTACTGAATTATAATTTTCGTTATCGCCTTTTCACATATATTCCTCGAAAGATATACATATATGATATTTTTTATAAAATCGAGGTCGATTATAAACTAAACAACACCCTCACATTACCATCTTTGTCTTGTCGGCTCATACAGACAGATATCGTCCTTGTATGGTCCTGTATTTCCGACCGGTTAACCGAGAGGTCGGGATATGTACTCGGATTGTATAGATGTATGATTTTATGAAAAGAACAATCGAGTAATTATTACTTCGTTGTTCGGTAATTCGGGTACAATTGGTCCGATTTGATACCAATAACAACAAGACCCTAGCTAGCATCAGTATCTCAAACGTCCAGTATCTCAAATCTGATCGGACTGTAGTCAGGGAAGCGTGACAAGCCGAATCGACTCCAGGACATAAAATGATTGAAAACTCTCCTGCGGAATATCGACTACGTTGAATTTCAGGAACGATGACTATCTCAGTAATATTTACTGAATAAGTTCGGCAAATTTTACTTCATTTTCGGTTGGGCAGATCTTACTGAATAAACTTAGGTAAAATGTACATACGACTGCTTTCCTTGGGGGTATTTGATACCCCTTATATGCGTTAAATCGTTTACACAATCATATAGAGCTAATGAATATATACTTCCTGAGAATAATATATGTCCAATAGAAATCTGTCTAGGCAGTTGTAGATTGCAATTATATCGTCCTACTACAGGAAAAGCGTGGCAGATCTAATTATTGCGCTGCAGGTCGCATTTATCTTGCTACTAGACCGAATTGTCCGGAAAGGCCAGCTTCGATATCTCTGTTGGAGCTAGACAGAACTATTCGAGGTGGCTGCCAATATAACCTAATTAAGACATAGATTCCATTCTGACTGGGAGGTAGACAGAACAATCCAGAAAAGCTTTATAGAATGTGCGCAAAGTGCGTTCATGACATTTCTGGACTTGGAACCATAAAACTGCTTCCACATTTATATTATTGAATGTTCGAACTCAGCTGCCTGGGATGTCGCGCTCTGCGCTTTATTGAAGAAGTTTAACCAACTTGTTTTCCGGAGTTGCGGCGAGCCTGCGAAAAAGGCCCTACCCATAAGATATTGGGTATTCTTCAATGTGTCAGAGGCACATCAAAGAATCAACTGGAAACTTCATGGTCAATTTCCTAGGGGAAATTTGGCTGAAATCAAACTCAAGTGAGACACATTCCATCCATGACAAACAGAAGTCCTTCAAATAGGAACTGTTTCCGCGCAACCACCCTAGGCCAAGCATTTTCCAACATTCTTGTATGACCTGCACGACGCACTTCATTAAATCCAATTCTGCTAAAGACGGTTATATGAATTATTTGTTACTATGAAGTCAGCTCTTTGGGTCTCTCGCTTGATATTTTATGTTAAGAATATGGAAAATGCGAAAGAAATGTGTTAAAATATGTACAAAAGCATTTTACACAGGAACGTGAATAAATGTATACCTGAATGTAACATAGCTTGAATCTTATTTTCGAGCCTACAAATTTCTCTCCTTTTTTGCCCGACTTATTATATTAAAACTTTATGGTATATTTTATATATATATATATATTCTAAATGTTCAAGATCTGCAGTGAGATGAAGGGAGTGAAAATGTGGAGCAGTCAGAGTGCAGATTAAGATCATTTTTTTGTTCACATTAAACATGGAGCAATAAGAAATAATGCGAAACAATGTGGCTTGTAATTAAGTTCATATGAAATCAAAGTTTATTGATTGTGAACTCGCGCATTACACGATTTGCGGTCACTTCGAATACAATGATTTCATTCAGATCACTTTATGACTTAATATTTTTTACAGAAAAAATCATACTGCAAAAAATACTTCAAACATAATATAAAAGAAGTATTCTAAAGATCAATTCGGTTATTTTTACGATGCATTGTTTTTTTCATTATTTTATTCATTTAAATTAGCTTTTGCAAACAAATTCAGATCTAGTAAAATACTTTTATACCGACTTTACTGGTACATTAATAACTATTTTTTTTAAATAAAATGATAAATAATATTAATAAATTACATGCTAATAGTGACCTAGGGTAATGTAAAATAAACGTATGACTCACACTCTGCGAAGTAAGTAATAAAACATGCAAAGTATCGAAAGACGTATTTATATTTCATGTACAAATCGTAAATACATTCCATATTCATCGATTTTGTTCGCTCGTAGATATTCATTGTGTTAAAAGCCGATAATTTCGGTGAAATGCAAACGATTCGAAAGGCTTGCACTTTGCATAAGCCTTTCGGCTGTGAGAGATCGATGACGTATATCATCGCGCTGTCTAGTCACGTAAGGAAACGTGCTATCGGGATTAGTTACGCAAAACTGATTTTCTGTTCAACTCAACGTGACTTTGTCTGGGTATGGACTACACAAGGCATTCCTGCTTATTGTTATCTAATAAAATTGATAAAAAATGTATACATCAGAAATTTGCGAATCAGTGGCACGTTCTTGAATGCATTGAAATAAACGACACTGCACGGACAATGTTAATTTCAGAATAATTTCATATTCGTGCATTCTTTCAATGACTTCCTGTATCTTTTACAGATAAGCACTTAATTTTTTGCAGTATAATAATTTCGAAAGAATTATTATACAATGCATGCTAATATTACTTAATTACCCAGATTCTCAAATATAATTTAAATTAGTAAAAATAGAAATGAAAGAAAGAAAAGGTTGTCCCTGAGAAGGTAATTCGAGCAGATATATTAAGAATGCGGAAATACAAATGTAGTCGATTTAAGATTATTATTTCAGGTATTAATGCTATAGCGCGTTCTGATTATTTGATAACCAAAATAATATTCTTACATTTTTATTCAAATGAAATTTTGTTTCGCAGAATTTTGATTAGAGTATTTAATGTTGATAGCAATTATTAGATCCTTACTAGAAAAAAAATCGATGTGGAATTTTATTACTAAAAATCCTCAATCCTGAATGGGTTTTAAAATCTAATGTACTTTTTTTGGATGGACCTCAAAAACCCGACATTTCAAAAAGCAGACATTTCAAAATACAGAGGTCTTTGAGGTCTCACTGCAAGATCATTTCAAGGTAAAATATGTTTGACCTAGGGATAAATTTTGTAGGTCACTTGAAGGTCAAATCAGTTTGATCCCCGGTTTATTTATTAAGCACATTTAGAATTCAATCATTAATTACATTTTCCGAATATGTACATTTTGAAATGTCGGGCTTTTGAAGTGTCTGTTTTGGGATTTGTCGGGTTTTTGATGTGCCCCTTTTTTAATTAAATTAGCAGCTAAAAATTAAGAACTTACTTGTATATATTTAATATATAAAAATGTTACTACAGGATAACTATAACGTTGTTAACGGACATTATATGCATAACGTTTTGTAGTATCGGTATCATTATATTACTGCGACCCGTACCATAGGTCTGGCCAAAGTACTGAATTTGGTCCCTCCACGACAAAAAAATGTTCTGATATTTTTTTAACAAATATCGACGTTTTAAACCGCAAGAACCCAAAGCAGTGACAAAAATTTTGTGTCCTTTTACGTCCGCCGTTTGTGTCATTTTTTGTGTACCCTGTAACTGGCGAATAGGCGTATCGTGATCATTTTATTTTTAAATATGAGTCTTAGTTCAACTTGGATTTGATTAGATTTTAGACCCAAACAATAAAAGCGTTAATAACAAAAATTAGTAGTAACTTTTTTTAAACATGGTTCTACTTAGGGCTATTTTTGCGGTTTCCAATTGAGGCACTAGATTTGATGCATTTCTAATTCAATTATTTCTTAGTTAGACTTGAAGAAATGCTGAACAAAATTATGAAAATTTGCATTTTTGTTAAATTTACAACCTGAAACTTTAAACCTTTATATTATGGCAACCTGTCCCATAAAAAGTCTGTAACTCTGGCAAAAGTCTTCGATCGATATATACAACAATACGTCACTGCCGAAAAAAATCGGAACAACAAATTTTTAGGTTGGCTCTTTTTATTGGGAATGCCCTAAATATGGTCCTCAAAGTTTTGAAAATGATAATTTTCAGTTTGTTCTATTATCAATTAAATGGCTCAGCCTAACAAATCCTGGCAAGTCCAAGAGTTTCAATCTATTTATTTTGATTTCTAATAAAATTCTCCACACTTTGTCTATATCTCTCCCGATGTAAAATGCTGATATGATTTTAATCTCATACGATTTGAATATTGCAAATAAAGTTCTACTACATTGTTCAAAACAATATGTTAATATTTTACAAATTATCTGTTTTGGGTCATTTAACAATAAAAGTATTTGAAGCCAAGTTTACGCAAAAAAAGAAACACACTGGACGGTTTACAATAGTAGTCCCAATAATATTAGGTTTTGAAAATAATGTCTCCACTCACAATTTGGGCTACCAATAAATTCATCTCTAATGAAGTATTTAGAATATAACGATTTTATCGACCCGTATTAATTATAATTGTTATAATTTTTCTTGGGCGGCATTTTAAAATCAAAGGAGCATAAAGGGTTTGGAGCATGTATTTCATAGCATTTCGCATTATAATTTATTGAATCAAAAACCCAATTACATTAAGAAACGTATTTAAATTCCATTTATGCTTTTAGTCAAATTTTGCAATCAATAAAATTATTTTTTGACATACGTATGCGTAAAATTTTATTTTACGCCGCGTTTTTTGTGTGTCAAATACGAGGTTGCACACGAGTGATGACGGCGGTGCACGACTGCCCGGCGTACTCTCTCCTGAAACCAACGTGCCAATCGACGGTTATCTACTAAAAGTGCGGAGTGCCGGCCAAAAAAATGCACAATTACTCACCTCGGCAAACGCATTTATCATTTTTTTCCTGTATAAATTTTGTATTTGTCATTGTTCGCATATAGCATTTTTTGCAGCAAAATATGACACTAATAATTTTCCGCATAGTATGTCAAAAAATACGGTTCGACACGCGTGCCTAAGAATTCGATTTTACACACCGGCCTATCTAATCCTATGTTAAATAACGGTGCGTAAAATCCTATTTTACGCACATGTATCGAAATGTACTATTATATGTTATATCAACATAAGTAACATATGTATGTACGTGAATTATATATTTAAATCATTTCAATTACGGATTATTAAATAAATAAAAACAATGAGCAAATACAAATAGTAATAGTTACGTTAATTATGGCAACCGCGTAAAACAGGTTCCTGATCATAAGTTAAACAAATAGGAATTTATTGCTTCTATTTATACGAATTTCAGAGCAGCATTTTCAAAGAAATTTATTGAAATAAAATTGATTTATTTAAACTAGCGCAGCTTTAAATCATGTTAAGGTTGTAGTAGTTTTATTGGGGTAGAAATAGAAAAATTATTTGTGTTAGAAGTTAGGTTAAGTTGGCCGTTGTCCTGAGCATCTGGTCTAGTATAGTATTAGGCAATATTCACATAACTTTAAACCTGAACAACGAACATTATTTCAAAATGTGGAATAACATCATTGAGAGGAAAATTTTGCTCGATCTAATTTACTTTAAGAATTAATATTATTTAATTACAACTAAATCTAATACTATCAGGTAAAATCAATTGTTAATAAAATACATACACTCACAGAGCCGACTAAACATTTACAACCCACTAAGTAACTTTTTACATTTTATTCATTCTGATCGTATTTTGGTATTTCTGTTTAAAATTGTATTATTATTACTAGTCAAAATTATGGAGTTAATTATGTAAGAATTAAATAATATTAATCAATAATAAACGAATTGATATAATATCAATAATAAATAACAAAAATCAATAAAATATTAAGGCTGGGCTTGCCTAAATAATTATAGTTTATCATTTAAACGTTCTGCTTTTACGATGCAATTATAGTCTTACCTTTCAAATTCTAAACTAAAATTTTTAGCTACCAATGGAACCATAACGTAACTGATAAAAATACGTATTCTTACTATGCATCTTATTACTAATTGTTTATATGATATTTTTTGCTCTCATCTTTAAGAATAACGTGCATAAAAATAGTACAATACAAATGTAATAGCCTCCCTATGATATAAACGCTTTCTACTTTAACATGAAAATAAACATAATAATTTCACGTACAAGCCTTAAAGTCAAGGAAATACATATTCCTACTTTCATCTTATGAGAATTTGACCAATTGCAGAATGTGGGGCAAATAGAGCTTTAAATCAAGCCTTAATTATATTATTAAGTAATTTCAATTTGTCAAACTGACGTGGATTATGTCACTTGCATATTATAAATTAAACTGGTTTTGACTCTCCATTAAGGAAAACATATACGTGTACCATGTGCCGATCGGGTTTCACAAATGAAATATCTTAGTTGTAATAGGGACATAGGAAATTCCAGAGAAAGTATACCTTATATTTTGCGTTAATTTTTCTCGCTAATATTTACATATTACATCACATCAATACGTAGACAGGTCTTCTAACAATATTAGATAGCCGTGATAATATTTTCGTAATCAAATTTAAATAGCTTCCATTGACAATTTTTTAACAAATGTTTAATGTAACTATGAACTTATATTTGTTAATGTACTAAAAGTATAACTTATTTCGAATAACAACAACTATGATGCTTTCACAATTTGTTGCAAAAACTAATCTAATATCACAGTCGAGTAATGAAAGTATAATTAAAACGAGATTACAATTCCTTTCGAAGAACACTTGTAAAAGCATTAGTAAAAATAATATTTGCTGATAAGAAAATTTAGCTGTCGATATGCTCACTGGGGACAAGAAATAGTTCTTATGCATTCTAATTTGAATTATACAGTAAGCAATGAAAAGTATTATGATTTCAATTTATGATGTGTTTTGGACCCAGCATTCGAATGTTCGTAAAAGAGGAGTTCATGATCCTAATCTAACATTCTGACATTAAGCAAATCTTCGAAATAAATAAATATATCTCGGTGACTGGCAGAAAATTGTTCATTCGATTGTGACGTTCTATACATCAATTATTTCAATGGGTTTTTTAAGATTTTCTTTAAGATTACCTTAGTTTTGATCAAATATCGATGGAATATTGTCCATTACTTACATGAGCGAAATAACGCATTTATACAAAGGGATATTGAAATTAATCTCTATAATGTCCTCTTCGTGGCAAGTCCTCAACTTGCTAATCTTACCTGCACTTTGACCTTCAGATAGTCAGGGGATAAACGTGCCGGGTACAATATGCAATACTAATTCAATAACTGTATGAGAATTGGAAGTTGGAAAGAATCTGAGTTTAAATTCCGATAGAACGTTTTTCCTATTTAAGCCAGCGAAGGGAGACACTTTTCGTTCCCGGTATACCTATAGGCAACATTCAAATTCTCCCAGATCGCGAATGTCTCCACGCTATCAGACTAGCTTTTGTTGGCTAGCTCTCATAATCAAACCCTGACCAGTCTGAAGCTAGGCATACGAATTACCTGAATTACCTGATTAATTGAACAATTTAGATTTTGTATGGTAATTGGAGATCAACTCAATTCCAACATTATTATATAAGAAGCAGTGTTCCGCGTTAAGTTAAGGCTTAAAAAACGTTAGTTGTATCGATTCCAGAATCTCCAGGTACCAGACTCTCTAAAGGTGTGGACCATACACAAGGTGGCAATTAGAATGACGTTACATAGCTTCCGAATCACCGAACTCGCTTTAACCTTTGAAGAATTTAGAATCGATAAGACTGAAGCTGAACTGGCGTTGATTTTATTTGTCGCCTCCTTACTCGCGAGCAACTCTTACGCAAACGAAGAGAATATTACTTTGTTGACAACCTCAACTGGCAAGATGTTATATGAAAACTGCTTTGAAGAAGGATCGAGCTGTCCGCCTCTTCTAAAGCATACGATCGTCGTCTATTCGACGTTCATCTCACAGAATTCTGAAAAGATTACTAACTTCCTGTGATAGTCTGCTGACGAGTAAGCAAATATCGCCAGATCATCCGAATACAGTAACATAAGAATGTCGAAGGAGTTTGTAATATCTACTCCTCTAACTCCTTTGTCCCTGAAAAAATCAAATCTGCTATACACAAGAAAAAAGTAAGTGGGTTCAAAATTTCGCCACGAAGCACACCTACGGTTACCGCGTATTCCTCAAAAGTTGCAACAGTTTGCAAAATAAGCACAGCTGTACGATACAATGCACTCAGTACATCCACAAATTTGACGTTTATCCTAAGACTAATCAATTTTCTTCACAATAATGAATGGAGTACTGAATAGAATGTTTGTTTAAACATTATAGTGCTACAAATATTGTCCTCAGTAGCACGCTCAGTTGTGAAATCCGATTGTTCCTCAGGTAAATATGATTTTGGAAATCCCAATCTGAAAGGCGCTGGCGTAAAATTTGAGAAAATAATTTTTTGATTGTGTTGGTAACGGCTATTAGCATGCAATTGTTAGAATCCTCTCGTGGGCCCTTCTTTAATAATGTAAAGACCGAAGTCTGTGCTCAGTGGAAAGGAGATTCCTAAAATTTAAGAAATTGTTTAAATATTGATAGAAATTTTGTAGGTCTGTCATTGACTGGAAGCTTGAAAATTTGGGGTAGGAGCCCGTCGGGGTCATAAGTCTTTGCCGTTTTCAGAGTTCTACCGCTATGCCAGAGCTCCGTCATTGATATCTCTGCATCAGGGACATGGTCGAAAGTCCAGAATAAAAGAGAATGCGGTATTGAAATTTGCGGTAAAATGTTCAGAAAGTACTCTCTCCTGAAACCAACGTGCCAATCGACGGTTTTATACTAAAAGTGCGGAGTGCCGGCCAAAAAAATGCACAATTACTCACCTCGGCAAACGCATTTATCATTTTTTTCCTGTATAAATTTTGTATTTGTCATTGTTCGCATATAGCATTTTTTGCAGCAAAATATGACACTAAATGTTCCAAACTATAATTATTGTTTCTTAAATCTAACAGAGTATGCTTAACATTTCTTTTAGCTAAATCGCAATCGTTGTCAAACCATGCCTTATTCTTATCATTTATGCAATGTCTTTTATGAAGAATTAAGTATTAGAGAATTCCTGCATTTTTTGATTATTCGATAATAAACTTATTAAAGGAATCTAATTGGACATCGAAAGGATTATTCGCATTGTTATTTAACACGTTTCCAAATTTGTTGACAACCATCTGCCCATATTGCAAATTTTACTATAGCCCTTTGCTCCATCGGCTGCGAACGTTTGGTACATCTTGATGTTAGTGAACTTATTTGGATGAATTTTTTAGATGCACCAACAGGTTTTGTCGTCTCGATCTGAGCGCAGTAAACGATTTAATGTTCCAATGAATTCATTTTTCTACGTAATATGCAACGTACAATGTAAGCACACCAATATATACATACATTGCACATGGTACAAGGAAAAACTAAAGGACATATTTTCCAATGAATTAAGCTGCTCTACTTGTGTTCCCGGAACTCTTATTTCTCTACTGGTCAAATAAGTTATTGGTGTAAGAAAAGATCAAGCGAACAGTAAAGAAAAATCTTAAGCGTAAAAATTAGACTTAGTGTTTAATTACTTTTAAGTGAATAAAAAAAAATATCGTAATAGGAGAAATTATTTAGAAATATACATTATTACACAGAATACAAAATAAAATTAGAAAGTATAATGAAAAATATAATCCAATTATATTTTTATTAAAAAGCCCGGACTATATGAAGGAAATGATAATGTTCCTTTAGCAATAATTTCATAACTCCCTCCGTGGCAAAGCAAAAATAAAAACGAAATCTTGTCTACATATAATTTCTAATCATCACACTTGCTCCTACCTGAATTAATATCTGTACTACATCGCCAAACAAAATAATGATTGTTGTAAACAATAAACAAAAAATTTGGTACAAAATCAACCTTAACAATATTATTTCCTACAAATCACATAAAAATTATTATCTACATAATTTAAATTCCTTAATATTTTTTGGAATGAGATTTAATAATTTATTACTAAAATATTGTTCATTGTGAATATTAAACTAGTGACCTATAACTAATTTCGTCATTGTTTTTAACTGAAAATGTTATTGATATCTATACCTATTCATACTTCATCATATTACAATATTTATCTCAAGATCGTACACATCTCATCGATTTGTGAAAGCGCACTAATGTAATAATATAAAATTTCCGATAAACCTGTGCAAACTAGTAGCGTTTCTGTTCGTATGTTGCTATTATTACAAGAAAACAAAATTACCATACGAATACATAGATAACGTGATCGATTCTATCGATTAATAATGACATACATCACTTACATAGGATCATGCAATTCAATTTCCTTCCCTTTTCGTGGAGGTAGTATGAATGTTACATTCTTATACATTTACAAACCTCGGTCAAATTTGTAGACTATTACTTTCGTAGGTTGACAAGTGAAAGTTTCTCTTTAATGGTCAAATTTTTTTGTAAACAATTAATCTTTCGTTTAGTGAGACATTGTTGTTCGTGTTAACCATTTTTCAACGAATCAATGTCAACTTTCAAGGTTAACAAACATCCGGCTTTAAAAATGTGAAAATAATGTTTAATCATTTATTATGTTTCAAATTGTAATGTACAATGCGTACTTTGATTTTAATCAAAACTACCATTAGGAAAGAATGGAATTACTTCTCAAGTTATTTTCGAAGCCAATTTTATACGAGCGATGTATATCTCCCTGACATACGTATGTGGAAGTGAATGATTAACTGTCGACGATATAATTTTACGTAAGCGTCGTTTAAAAATATCCAGTTCAAAAGAAAGTGGATTTATTTTTATGTTAATTTAACGTTCGCCTTGATAAATTTAAAAAATAATTTTGATTATACATATAATCCACATACCCTATCGCAGTTAGTATGAAATGCAATATATGAAAGTCAGTTATAAAATGCAAAAAAAAAAGGTTAATTAAGTTTATTTAAACATTATTATATGAGCTTTTACACCGATGCTTTTTCCACAAACAATGTTACAAATATATTTTATAATTTACGCCTAATCGAATTTTGTCAATAATTGGATATATTTATTCCGTTCGTGCTTGACTCTTTCAGTAAGGTAAAAAATACCTTAATGCGTTTTAGTACAAGTACACATATTACTGTGGTTACATTAAAAATTGAAATAAATCTGCAATCGCACAGTTTCTTTACTCAATATTTCCTTAATAAAGTTATTTCAGGTTGTAATCAAGGGAATAAATATAAATCTAATAGAGACGAATGATTTACAAACAGGTTATGTTATATTTTATCCACTTTTTCGAAGTAACAAATAAATTAAGACATACATCCGCACAATATAAGCTAAGGTGAACACTGACTATTTAAACTGCCGTAAAGTTATTTAAATGCGCTTTTTTTCAATTCATGTTTTGGTTATAATTATTATCGTCTGTTGATCCTAAAGAGATTTTTTGTTTATTTTTTTCTCTTCATTATTCATCTAGACTATTAATACAATATTCTACAATTGAGACAAAATAATATACGCGAATGTGAAGGTATATAAAAGTATGAAAATATGAAGATACTTTGTTAATTTATTAATATCCATAATTATCTAAAAATTCAAATTTTCCACTTCTACGTGCAATAAATATATAGTCGAAGAATATTCCCGGAAAAAATTATATGCATACTTCATCCAAAATGCATAGGAATAATTCAATTAAAAAGTTTTTAAAAAACGTAAAGGGAAAAATTAGTTGAAAGGTGTAAAAAATCATTTACACGCTTGCTTAAATTCGAAAGTGTTATAAGTCAAATTTTTTAATCGTTTAAACAATTTTAAAGTTTAGAAAAATTATGTTTATGTTCGTCAATCAAAAATCAATAAACAAACGGTTTGTTACTTTTAATCGAAATATTAATTGCAAAATTTTACTCTGAATGTATTTACTCCCACATTTCTGTGAGTCGTGCCCACAAATGATTTTCAGTGTAATTTTATTTATACACGAAAGTAAAATTCGTTATTAAATATTGTTATTTACGTATATGTACACTACCGGCCAAAAGTTCGTGAACGCTCTGAATTTTTTAACCCATCAAATAATGCGTTCTATCTCCGAATCCTTAACGATAATGATAAAACTCATTAGATGCCGTTTAAAGTACACAAATAAAGCTTTCAATTGGTGTATTTAGTTTTAATTCAAATGTTATAGTTTCGCAGTTGTCAAATTTTAAAAATGTTAAAATTTACCATTTTTTTCTTTCGACTTTTAACGCGAACAAAAAGTCTAATAAATTTTTCTGTATATTTCCAATTTTTGGCTAAATACTACAATTCAAGAGCTTTGACATAGCTCTTGTAAAAAGTACATACGATTTTTTTTGTCAGAGTTACTATTTTTTTGAGTTATCAACTTTTTGCCTTTTTCCACAGAATTCTGACAAAATGAGGTAAACTGGCAATTTTCAAAAAATCATAACTCAGGAACCAAAAATCGTATCGACTATTCACAAGAGCCAATTTAAAGCCCTTAAATTGTAGTATTTAGACAAAAATTGACTATATGCAGATACATTTTTTAGACTTTTTGTCAGTGTTTAAATTCGGAAGAAAAAAATTGCAATTTTTAACATTTTTAAAATTTGACAACTACGAAACTATAACCACTGAAGTAGAACTAAACGCACCAATTGAAAGCTTTATTTGTGTACTTTAAAAGACATCTATGAGTTTTATCATTATCATTAACGATTCAGAGATAGAACGCATTGTTTGATGATTTAAAAAATTCAGAGCGTTCACGAACTTTTGGCCGGTAGTGTATATTCACCAAATTATATTTTACTGTACATTTTCAAATATAGTATTATCAAGAATAGGTTATATTTATAATACTAAGATATAATTATTAATTTTTCATTCAAAAGTATCCATGCAGGTTTTATATTCTTTTTTGACCATATATTTTAAGATTACCTTGGTGAACTTCTCATTACCAAATATTATTCACTAAAATGTGTGTGTTTTTTTTTTGTTTGCATTGTTTATAAAATACTTTATTTCTATTCAGAAATTCTGATATGCCGTAAAAGTTACAGTACCGCTAAACTGCCGTTGCGAATATTTCGTCTAATTTCTTAATTCTAATTTTTGTCTGTAATGAACTCTTCAACCCAAATATTACACAATCGTGGATATATATCAGTTTCTCCGTATATGCCATTAAAAATAGTTATAATATGATTTGTTTATATTATGTCTGCTTGTCGAAAATAAAATGCCCATTAAATGTATTGCATAATACTTTCTTCAATAAATACGCATAGTTCTATTGTCAAATATCCACCTGAAGAACGATCTCGCGTAATCCGCAAAAATACGACTAGAAAGCATTGTATTCCAAGTAATCTCATACCATAAAAAGAGATCCATTTCACACATTGTATCAAGACTCTTTATTTGCATAATATAGAGATCCAAGAACACGGCGATTTGTCATTCTATATGGTTTTTGACGGCAGCGGTGATATTAAGATTTAAGTCGTGGGCTCGTAACAGGAACAAGAACTGTGGCAGGGTCATCGTGCCGCTTACGAGCACCACCCAGAAAAAGAAAATAGAATCTAGGAGGTCCGGTACGTCGGTGTGGGGTCTTTCGTCATTTCCACTTCAAATCTGATGATTCATAAAAGTATACCGACGTAATCATTTCGGACATATACTATTCAATTTGATTTGCATTCAGAAACCAGCTGATATTTTTATATCTGAACAGTAGAAAAGAAGGATCAATAATATTGCCGGTATAATTGATTTTTTTAATCCTTAATAACCTCCGAATGCAAAAAAAATTGACGTGAATGAAAAATGTTAATATTCACGCTTGCGTAAAAAAATAATCTAGATTTAAGAAATTTATTGTATTATATGACATTTCGGTATGTGAGATTTTTTGCATGGTCCTTGATAAAAAGCTAATTGCAGAATCAAAATGTGATACTAAGAAAACATTTTATGATTTTAATTTCTAAATGGGTCATATTTTATAACTATTTTTTTTAACATTTATACTTAATTAGTTTACTTTTAATTTCCTTTACATAATTTTTGACATAATAATCATGATTATTATAAATGCGTTCACAAAAATGTACAAATTTTTTATTTTGAAACATTATATATAATAAATTCTTAATTATTTTAGAGAATGAGTTTTTATTGTATTTCGTATCCAAATTTAAACCAATAGAATTGCAGTATTCGAAGATTTGTAAGAACTTCATATCCAATGCTGATTTGATTACTCTCTGTCAACAGGGTCTCACTAACTGATATTACCCCTCTAGCCTATCAGTCATTTTTTAGCAATTTAACAGATATTTATAAATAGTCTAAAAAATTGGGCGATTTTAAAACGATTGATTAGATGAAATAAATTTGAAAATCGCAAATAATATATCAATTAACGCGATTAAGACAAGAGATGATATTTTGAAGCAGTTTTCGGCTTCCGCTTTGTTTAAAAATATAAATTAGGTGGTGACATAACGAAGGAGGCATTCGCTGATATTCTAAGAGTTTGGAGTTATAATAGGAAGAAGATAAACGGAGAAGTTTGCAATTAAGCCTTTTCGAAGATAATATGGAACAACTTAGATAAGTATATTAATGAATTTCAAAGATTATATGATTCATTCAAAACCCAAAAATTTCAGATAGTACGTGATACTCGCATGTCAAAACGACGTGTCCTTTACAAATTTCGGAGAGAAGAATAATGAACTTACTTTGAAAAATTGAGAAGTGAAGAAAGGGGTACATGTTTCGAACGATGACCCAGGAGGGGTTACAAACAAAATTTGTTTGAGATCGCGTTTGTGACTGTTGCTCGGCGAAGAAGAGAAGAAATTACTGCACTGGACCACAATTTCCAGGATGAAATAAGAGGGTACTCTAATTGGGCGTATGGAGTACAATTGGATTTTTGCAAAAATGGCTTAAGGAAAATTTAAGAAGCTCAGATCATAGCTGGAGCAGCTGAACAGGAGATCATAAAGATGAGTATATATGCCTACGTCAATCCCATTAAATCATATGTACAATTGGACTCAGAACATCACCTCCGCACTCGGCATATTATTTGATAATTTCGAAGGTTTTGGGATGTTATATTAACACTTCTGACAATTCTGACTCTTGAAAAGCTCGTTGAAGTGTGGTTGACTCACCGTGAACCTCAAAAAGCTTTTTAAACATCTCTCTCAAAAACAAAAGTAAGTTTCCCTACAAACCTTCAGAACAACGCGTTCTACCTATAGTATTCAAAACGAAGGCTTGTCGAATGTGAAACGAACAGTAGACAAATTTGAATCGATTCTGATTCCGTTTGTCCGGGATTTTACTCTCTGGACTTCTCATTCTCTAAAAGTCAGTACAGGGATCTGAATACTGGAGTACACCACATAGTATTTAAAAACTTCCAAATCACATGGATACGAATAATGGGGTATACTTTTTGGCGTGCGAAACTGCTCCGATGTACATGGATGCGCCTATCAGGTTGTCATACTTGTGAAGAAAGAAGCTGTCTGTACACCGAATATGTTGTATCCAGCCTTGAACTTCTCTTACACCTGAAGTTTAGCACCGACCCAAAATCGTGGTCTGACTCCAATTTCCCATGGTTGAAACCATACGGGTTACGATCCATCGGAAAGCAAGCTTTATGCGACATAGATGGGCGATAAATAAAGTCAATATTTGCTATCGGAATTTCCTGCATTGAAAACTGTTAAAACTAAATTTTGGCACCATCCCGTCAGTCTGCTACCCGAAAGAATATGTCTATTCTAAAACAACAAAACGATGATTGCTCCTTAAAGCCACCACTAGCACCTGCCTCAATAGAATAAAGGCAATTGAAAAAAGCCAACTCATGTGTACTGCAAATCTCAACATTGATTGTAGTTGCAACAATTACTATAACTGTTCATGAGTAGATTATAAATGATATTGCATATTAACTCATATTTTTTTCGTAACTGTATGGTACAAAGCACGATTTGATGCGTCGAAAACTATAGCGTTTGAAAACTCATCTTTTTACGATACCATAAGCAAATTTCAACCTTTACTGCAGGTAGTGATCTTTAGGAAGAAACACTACCGTAGTCACATCTGATGTTATCACCATCGTTTTCTAGACGCCTTCACTTCGGAAAACACACCTATATTCTGACATGACGTGATGGAAGAAACATATATATAATAAACGCTGCCTGTCTTAAAATATGCATCCTATTGCCAATAGTTTGAAATTCATTTTAAAGATGTCGTATTTCATAACGATGTTTTATTAGATTATCTACAAACCAAAGATCATTAGAATATGACATTTTTTTAGAAATATCAAAATAACAAATCTGATAGGTAATGTCGCATTCAAATATATGTACTTATTTATCCTTGCTCTCATTTCATACATTTATTCTATTTCTACATTTGTGTACGTATAGTTTGTAGTTACTACAATACCTGTAATCTACGAAATGTTATGTAAAATCTCTCTTCTACCTCCCAACAATCGCGCTTTGTGAAAAGTGTTCGAAAACTGC
The DNA here is from genome assembly GCA_030407085.1 of Trichopria drosophilae. Classification (NCBI taxonomy): domain Eukaryota; kingdom Metazoa; phylum Arthropoda; class Insecta; order Hymenoptera; family Diapriidae; genus Trichopria; species Trichopria drosophilae. The sequence goes on from CM059583.1 coordinate 56,743,888, forward strand.
ACAGAGGTAGTGCAATAAAAAGAGCAAACGTATACATTAAGACTTGTTCGATTTCACCTTTCGAAGCTTCTCCAAGTAGACTTTTCTACCTCTCTTCATAGCTTGAGGAAGATGAAGATGCAATGATCCTAAATCTACTCAGACCATCTCTAAGCTATCTTCAGAGAGGGATATCGCGGAGCCGTACGAAAGAGAAACACGCAGAACCTAGTGCGGTTTTTGAACGCGGATTTCTATTCAACAAGTAAACAGAGAAACAATGGTTTTACTAACCGTGCTACTATCTTTAATCTGAATTTCTTCTCAACAAATATAATGTATCAGGACAGATGTACACACTTAGCTATGAATGTAAGAATGTGATCGCGGAGACGCGTGCACGGAAATTTATCTAAGTGATAAATCATGGATTATAATTTGATATCCTTTCATCAGTTAACAAAATTTCGAGTCGTTCATGACTCTAATTATACATTCTGTTCAGCATCGCAAATTCGAACTGATCGATGACTTTTTTTTTTTTTAAAGAATATTAATGCAGTCGGCAATATTATTTTAAATGCAATAACTGTTGGTTATAAATAAATTAGTTATATAAAAAGTTATATAAATAATTAAATGTATATCATATATATATGAGGACCAGTATTGGTTTAAAAAATCGTTGTATCAAGATTTTTCTTTTACGTGCACAGAAAAAAATTAGTCTGCTTCGCCGAAAAGATATTTGCTGAATAAAAATTCACTGTCTTGTTAAGCAATTTTGCTAATCAATTGTGTTCGTTGAGGGGAAATAATTTTTGATTGTAGGATATTCGTGTATAACAGGACTGTATTTCGATATTCGTTGTGTTACAAAATAAAGTAAGTGTATTCTACGCAGGTTGTTTGCGAACTGCCGATTCTAACTTACTAGACTACTACGCATACGAAGAGAGGGGGCTCAGATTTGGAATATACGTTAAGATATGAAATTTAATTTAATAACGATCAACAAATTGCAACATTAGCTGTATCATATAAATACAAATTTACAAAAACGTCTCTAATACAAATTTACCAAAACGTCTTTAAAATGTCAATATTTACTTATTTATGTTATATTAAATATTTTTCTGGACTATCAATTGCGTAGGTGTCTAGTCATATTTAGTTAACATTTTTTACGAAAAAAAACATAGAACTAAAAAACAAAAACAAGAGAAACTAAGGAATATCTATAGAATGCTTCGGTATTCAGAAGTAAAGTAAAGGTAATAACATTATAGGCATTGTTTTTACAATATGGTCAACAAGATTATATTTATTGATCATCACATATACTGTATTCCCGCTAATCACCGATCCTTCCCTCTCAATATTAGCCATACCTCTCAACAGCTGCTCCCCACCATATCGACTTTATCGGGCATGCGCAATATTTCAATTGGGCGTCAGGACACACGTACGTACTACACATCCAGTTGACGCATTCGAGTTGTTCCTTTGTATTTTTGCGAACTGGATGTAAATTCTCGGTTCCTCATTTCGCTTATATTGGGAAGAGGAGAATGGTTAAACAGGATCGACAAGGCGGAGTCGGATTCCCTTGGGAGAGAGTAGTTTACAATTTCCTCATAGTTAATAGCAGAATGGGAATTTTATTAAGAATCATTAGCTGGCAGATTGTTGCTTATATTATAATAATTGTTAAGCGAATATTATAATCTTTAGAACCTTTATGTTCTGAATAGAATTAGGTTATTGAAAATCAATTTGATCTATGAAATTGCAAATGTTTTTTGGTTCTTGCTATACAAAAGGTATGTCCGAATCGCGCAATGACTGTATAGCGACCGTTCTATCGGGGTCGTTATAATTTGTTGTTTAAATTTGTAGAACCTTCTAGAATTCCAACATAGAAACATAATAAATCACGCATATTAATTTCGTACACAGTTAGAACATTGTTGTCCAGAATACAACAAATAAAATTCAAAATTTAACAATAACAGGACTCAAATATTCGAAGACGAGAAACTATATAAAATATATTCATGTTTAAATAAAATATAGCAATAACTATGGTTATATTCACTATCCACAAATACATAAATTTTAGTTTCCTCTTACAAAATTTATTTCGAGTTTATAATTGATTATAAAAAATGTATATATAATGATTGAATTAACAACTTTTTTAGAATGTATATGTACAGTATCAAAACTATTTGTTATTAACGATTAATTAAGTCATTTAACAGCCTAATTGTAAAAGGAATAGTGGTTATAAGGTTAAATAATAACGGTTATAAGGTCACAATTATATTAAACATGGCTGATATTCATCAAGAATAATGAAAACAGTGGGTAGAAATTGAAGAAGAATGTACATAATATGGGTTGTTTCAATTTGGGACTATAAATATTTGTATACTTATTTTTTTGCATCGCAAGCCTCGGAGAATAAATAGCAGAAATATGAAATTAGTTACATCAATATTTAGTTGTTAGCTTTCAGTTTTAAAGTCAATATTACACAATGTAGCATTCATCTGACTACTTATTGGAACTGACGAGTATAAAAGTAGACTACTTGTGGAATAAAACATGAATAAGCGAAGGTTTCATCTTATTCAATAGACATTGCGTGGATTTCCTGGTCGTGAATGAAAAGGCAACGGAGAAGTGAAGAAATTAAACACGAAATTAAAAAACATCACAAACTTGAATTCAGCTGAATTTACTACACTATTATATTTTAAGTTGAAAATTATTGCAAATTACGTAAGCCTGAAATGTCTGACTCATTCATGAAGATGACGAGTTTATTTACTTTTGTTACATTTTCCAGAAACGTTTTATTTACATACGTCAATTAATTACGTACATTTATGAACCTAAATATTTGTGAGATATTATTCAAATGTTATTCAATATTAAGTATCGTGTTTAATATATCCTCTTCTACTTCTTGTATAGATATAGTGTATTCAACAACCAGATTAGCCATATTTTCCCCTTAAAAGTGGATAGTGGAAACCATTTTTATTGACTTATATTTCAGATTCGTATTATATTTTAGAAACTAATATTTTACATTTTCAATAAGCACTAATGATAAACGAATCAACATAGTTCAAACACAATTGTGATTATGCATTTTTTTTCTTAGTAAAAGTTTTAAATTACGTTGTAGAGGAATGGTGAAGGGTGATATTGAGGAAATGACAAATGGTGATGAATAATTACACATACTGTTATATTATGTGAATGGTGTTAAATGACGCTTAGTGATGTTCGGTGATTCAATCACTGAAGGACGTAATTGATCCAATCATTAATCATTAAAGTTACTTATTTATTTAATTGTAAGGAATTGCAATCCTCCACAGTCGTATCACCCCGATTTTCCTGGTCTGCGCATAATTAAATTTTGGAACTAATGTGTAATATAACTTCACTTACCTATTTCTTAGTTTATAACGAAATATGTATTCATATCAATTATTAATAACGTGCTACTTTCTTTGATACGACATGCACAATCCGTTTAATTAAAATAACAAATGATAAAAATCACAAAGAAAATCTCCTACTTAACAACGGTGCAGATAACACTTTGGAAATGAATTACCTCTTAGTTTTATTTGGCGTATTTCATAATCTAGAACATCTTTTGTGTAAAGAATACCCTTTTGAAATATCCTGAAGTCGCGTTGTTGATAAGCTCCCGGAAATACTTGATACACCTTCCGTAGTTACCTCAGAAGAATGCTTGCACTCGCAATTATTAAGAAAATGAGGTTGCTCGTGACATCACATCCTACTAATGACACATCTGAATTATTTATCACCATTACTTCACTTTGATGAATTACATAAATATTTTTTAATACCGAATGATGCAAAATGTTAGAGTTTAGTGTATTCCGAAATCCTTTGAAAATGCACTTTAAAAGTTTACTTTTTTTCGGGTAAAGAATTCTCTCAATGGGTAAAACGATTACTCGTTTGAAGTAAAAAGGTCGAGGTTTTTAGAATAATTCTGCGTTCGATCAATTGTGATTTCGATCAGTTGTGCGTTCCTTCAATTATACCGATGGATCATGTGTTCTTTAGATCAAGTGTATATACTTTCGATCATTTGACTAGAGCATACTACCAAGAAAGCTTCACTTGCATCTCCAAAGAGGTGGAACTCATTTCGAAGAAATGAAAATATCACTCTACATTAAACAGTAGCGTGATTGTCACAGCATAATATTCAGCGATTACCAATGGTCTTTCTAGTTATATAAAATTGTTAGGGCTCCTTGAAATGATTGTTATCCTTATTCTACAATATGTAATAAAAATAAATACTTTTGGATGTACCAAAAAAACGCGAAAATATGTTCCTGATTTATTGTTATGCCACTTACCTATTTATTTCAAAATAAATTAATTAAAATGAGACTAAAAATCTTCTTTTCGTAAATATCTATTCAACGGAGTTGTATTGTGAAGTGTCCCAAAAGTTTGCAACGTTGAAGAATTTGCAGCGGTTCAGCACTATATTCTAAAGCTGTCAACAAAGTAACTATAGACACTACCCGAGTAGAAATTTCAGTCTAGAAAAATAAATCATTCATTTTTACGAAAAATAGATTTCATGTAATTAAAAAAACAACATAAAAAATTTATGAAACGGAATTGAATCGATTCAGAATATCCTATTTTTCAAATCCCCTGTACAGAAATGAGTAAAATATTGTAATGAAAATTCAGGACATATACTTTTCTTAGTTTTCATTAAGCTTATTTTATAAATAAACAATTAGGATTCCCCAAGTACAAAAACAGTGGATTGCTTCAAAATATCGTTGAAATCCCTTGTAAAAAAGGGATAAAAAATGATAAGGGATATTGACGTGATTAATTGTGTCTCTTTTTTTTCCGAAAAGATCATTTTGTAAACAAACAATAAAGTCAGTCCTAGATTTCAATAATGAGGTATTTTGAACCAATCCATCGATGTAATATGCGGAGACTTTTAATTGTTTATTTATATAAGGAGTTTTTAGACAAATCTGTTTCCTGAACTTTCATGTTAATATTTTTTTATTTTTTAGATTGGTTTTCAAGAATAGGATATTTTTAACTGATTCAAATGCATTTCCTAATTTTTGTAATATAATGTTTGAATTTATATGAAATCTATTTTATCGTGTTAATAAATGGACCCCTGGTAATGTAATAAAAAAACAAGTTTGGTAGATCTACACAACATATTCGTGCTCATAAATACGTGCACTGAAAAAAATTCTTAGTTGATTTGACTACTTTTTACTGAAAGTATTTCAATAGGTCCTCAACGGAATTTTATAGGTTATAGTTACAACTAGAAAGGAGCAACATCAACAAAAAATATTGTTATGGAAACAACATTTTGGCAGTTGATTCTAGTACAATTGAACAACAACATTTTTTAGAGTCTACTACCTGGTACACTAAAAACTATTCAACATATTGAAGCGATATATTTTTAATTGAATTTAGCAGAATTACATTTTTCGTTGATTTAACATCTTTACGGTAGTTATTGCAATACAGAGAATTTTCTTGAATCGTATAGAACTACTCTGCATAGTTAAAAAGTAGTCAAATCAACTAAGAATTTTTCTGTAAATTTTTGTTCGTGGAATTATTTTTAGTGCAGCTATTGGCGGTTACTTTTTTATTATATTAGTGCATGCCTTTTTAAGTTTTATGTATAGTATCGCATTTCTTGATCTCCAATCATCCGGAATATTTTTTTGTTTACTGGGTAAATAATAATAATTTAAGTAAAAATAGTAACGAACAAAAAAAGTACTCACGACTCAACTTCTCAATGGTAGCTGAATTTGTCAAGTAAATTTTTTTCAGTGTGGATATAAATATAGGGTTTTATAATAAAATGTCCTTATCTATATATAATGTGTAAAATTTGAATCAACGTTTATGAAACGCTGTGGTACCGGTGGCCTTCGCGGAAGACATTGAATTCACTTTACGTCTCGATAATAGTAGATGCAGGGTACACTTTCCTTTGCTTTATGACCGTTAAATCATAGTAACAGAATCATCAGTTATTGGTCTGATCGAGCACCGTCCAGAGATTCCTCCTCTACTAGGCTATACTAATGCTGGAAAAGTGAGCACATGAGCGCGGTCACGCGTTCGAGAGCAACAGTGGACTGTGCTAGAATAACTTTCCCCGAGCAGAGCATTTATACTGATTCAGTAGGGAACACGGAGTCGATTTTCTACAATAGTCTTGACCAGAAAAATTTGTTATATTAATATACCATATTGATATATTCCCGAGATAATACGGGGTAATATTATATCTTACTAAATCACCGACATTACACATATCGGTATGCACATACAACATTTGCGCCTTTAGTCTTTCAAGTATAATTAGATTTCGTTGAACCGCCTTATGCAATTGTGCACGTACTCGATTTACATTTGATCGATAATTTCAATTTCCAGCCATGTTTAGATACGTACTGCTTTTACGACCTCATGATTAGAGTATGAATTATCATTATTATGTACGAAAATACGCGTGTCTCGATCCGCATTGAAATATTCGTTTTGAGTATATCTTTTTTAACAGCTCCGTTTTGATTCCAATGTAATTAGAAAGTTGACGTACGGCCTGGGAACCTAAAACGTTTCTTTTGCATTTTTATTACAATTTTCAATGACCGCTTAAGTGGCTAGTACATTAAACATTGTCGATAATCAAAAGCATTTTAATTTAAATCATTTCTAATATTGTAATATTATTTTTAAAATACAATTATATAACATCTCGCGAAAATATTTAAAGCATCATCATATTTTTTTACTTATATTAAAGTTTGGCCTGAATTAATTCAAAAAAAAAAATTCAAACGACATTTGATTATTTTGATTTACAAAAAATAAACTTTAATTTTTCGCCGCCAAGTAAAGACGTTTATACGTAATAAAATAATTTAAATTATAAGTCATAAATCTTAGTCAATAAGAAAATTTATTATTAGGAAACTCCTGATAAATAGATAATTAAAATTCAATTTTCAGGGCACTATGAAACTGTTCTCCATTTCTCACTCTCATCGAACACGTTTTTCATCACGAGCATGAAATTGTGTATTTAATAGGTACTTACCTTGATATTTTGTATAATCTAACGTCATTTCTTTACTGCTGATCGTAAATAGTTCAGTTACGATCTGTGAAACTTGAAAGCAGTACTCGGGTATTGAATAATTATATTCATCCAGATATTGATAGCTTTTTCATGATTCCATGGAAAGAATTTCGAAGAATTATATCCTGATGTGTGGAGTCATTGCTACAACATATGTGTTGCGATTCATAAATAATAATTTCTTTTACCGCAACATACTTTTATTTTTAAATAATTACTTACTCTCTCTAGAAATGACAATTCAAGTACCTTGTCTTTAAACAGATCATGTTTCATGTAATGTAAAATATTATACTCATTTTCTATATGCAGTGATATATTCTTTGCATTAATTCGATTAAAATAGTGGTCGATTTGATTAAATTACGTTGCATAAAATCTTATTGTTATTTAATCGATATAATATAGAAGAAGCTTTTTGTTTATTTACATGTTCATTCAATATCATTAGGAAATTTCTGCAAGAAGACAATTTCTATTAAGAACAAGATTTTAAACCTAATTTTTGACGTAGTTAAAGAAATATACTGCTTGTTTAGATTATCGTTTAGTGGAAGTACAGCTGAAAATAAGATGTAATAATTTTGAAAGTAACTTTCTTTGTCAGTAAGAAATATTTTTAAAATTATTTTTTTTGTGTAAATGTCATGAGAATGCCTAATGGTATTTAAAACAGCAAACCCGGTTTAATATACTATAAGAATGACTTTCGCAGAACTTGCTATTATTAATATTATTCATTAATGAAATGAACAACGTCCACTACTTGACCTAATTCGCAATTAACGTACGTGCAATTTTACACATTTTATATATATTGTAATATGCAAATTTGGTCGAAAACTGTACGAAGCCCTGTCTTCGATTTATTTCCTGTAACGATCGTATTTAAAAACACATATACTGACGTCTCATTTACAGACCCTATTATGGCTGAAATGAAGGAATCTTATTATAATTTAAGTATAATTGCCAGGTCTGAAATTGAAAAATATGAATCTTGTTTATGTTCAACATTAAGTCTTATTTTGTACTTTAATTCTGTCGGAATATATAAGTACGTATTTATAACATATAATTTTATATTAATTAAAACATAAATTCTCGTAATTAGATTCTGTCAGCGATGGAGAGTGAATCACTTTTCAACTTCCCTTTCAGCCGAGTGAGAAGGTGACGAGTACGGTGAGCATCAACGAACGGGTAACCTGTTGTGCACTTCCAGTTTTAAGCTGCAATTGCATAATTACGCACCATGGTAATTGTATTGCATGCCCGACCAAACACGGACTATTACTACGCGTATCATCATCTGGAGAACGATCCAAGGCGAACGGCATCACTTAACGCACTTAAGAACACGCGTACTCGCCCACTCATCCGTTCGTGACGTCTATTCATTGATGATCACTCGGCAAGTAACCCGATCCCAGACGAAAGAACCGCCGACGCCGCTGTCTTTCTCTCCTTCGGCGACTTACTACGTTCCGTTAGTAAGTAAACTTGACTAACGATTTATCCGTAAATGGAATGCTCATATTCTTAAAACCGGTAATTAAACATTTATTTCAATTTAATCGATTCCCTCATTTCGATGCTCTCATTTAATTATGCTATTTATGTTACGAAGATTACCGAACACTTTTAACGACCGATGTTCTACGATCCCATCAATCGAGGAATGAAAATTATGTAATTCTTGGAGAATACACAGTTTCGACTATCACTTTCATCGAATGTTATGGCTAGGGATTCGAATATTCGAGAGTAATGGGTGTAAAGAGATTCGTATCTGCTTAAATGCGGAAGTGTTCGAGGTTATGTTTAAAGTTCAATCTCAACAGGGTCTTTACTAATGAAATAATTTACGAGTAAATTAGCAATAGACTCAGAGGCGTTTTATTGGGAACTCGTTTGAAAATGAGAAAGTCTCTTAATTTTGTTACGGTCTAAGTACGATACTCGCATCATCAGACTAAAATAATGAAAATTAATGGTACCTTAAATAGATATATTATTCCAAAAATTTTGCGGAGATTTTTCGTAAATTCAGTTAGTCTGGAGTTAAAATTATAGAGAAAAGTAACTTTTAGGCTTTACTCCGTTTTCAAATATAAAATTCAAATTTCATAATATAAAACTAAATATATAGTGTAAACATGATTTTTTTTTAAAGAATTTAAGCCTAAACATTAACTTAAGTTAAGAAAAGTAATAAAATTTTTCAGAAAATATATAATTATTACACGACACCGAATGTATCCCTAATGGGCACAAGAAAACTTATATTGTTTTGATTGCGAGTTGACTGAAAAAAAGAAATGATAATATTATGGGGTATAGCAATATTTCAAAAAAGGTTCATGATGGGTACAAGCTTTATTTCCACAACTCTCGGAACTTTTTACCACATAATGAACATTTAATTTTGTTAATATTCGAGCCGATTTACTGAAATTCGTCATGTGCGAACTCTCTGGTGAATTCATTGAACTGTGAATCATTTCACTTCTTCAAAATTTAATAAAAATTTCAACAATTTTTAACAAAATTCTCATGCTGCCGGAAATTGTACCGAGGTTAATCATTGTGCGTAAGTGTTTGCCGAAATATGCAATTAATCATTTTCCCCGTGTTTACAAACAAATGCAGATATTGTGTAGGTGTGACATCAAAAAGGAGATGCTTTTAATATTTTATTTAGGTCGCTTAAGAAAATCTCGGCGCAGCACTAAAAGTTCGAGTTCATTCCTTGTGAAATTTGTTAAACGAAAATAATCTTTCTAATGTGATTAACCAGAAATGTAAGCCGTACTTTATACTTTATACTACGATTACTTCCCTTCCGGTTTAAAACGACCACCACCGTATGATTGCAAAGTTTCAGGAAAACACCCTTAACGACTGCCATCATATCTTGTATTTTCAAGGTTACATAATTGATTTCTGCTAGAGAATTTTAAAAACTAACGTCTGTCGTCTCTTTTTAAGGAAATTAATTAAAAAATACTTATTTTTAATTTCTTTTTTCGTTTCTTATATTTCAATGCGGGAGAAATTGTTTTCCTCAATCGATGATTTCAAAATGACTTCCTACATAATTATAACCTTTCAATTTATGAATATCGGTATTTATTATTTTATCGTCGAATTGACTCGAAAAGTCAATTTCAAGACTGTTGCCAGCAGTTATTGTTCGTAAATGAATTTTTAGATTATAGGAGTTTTTATTCCTTGTATTTTTGGCTTAAACCATGTACACAGAGAAAAATGTTTAAAGGAAAATGAAAAACTTTAGTTACGATCCCTTGTCTTTTAAAATGGTGTATTACAGCCCTTAAAAGAAATGTTATAACTGGTAAAATCCTCTGTCTTTTAGCATTTGATACGAAACTAAATTAAAGTCTCCTATTTTAAAAGAAAGTTTCATTACGACTAAAAGAAGTCATTTTTAATACTTTCATTTGCTAGATGAATTTCCGTAAACAAAATTGCTTTTAGTTAAAGAGAAACGTCTGAAATAAACTGACATATAGGTTGGAATAATCTAAAATCCTTGCTTTTAACCGGTAATAAAAATATGGCTATCCCTATATGTTAAAATCTTGTAGGGGATATAAGAAGGTTAATACTTATAGGTAAAAGTCACTTCTCTCTGTGTATCACATGTGGTATATAACAATAATTTATAAATTTTCAATAATCAAGATTAAGTCACAAATGCTCAGCATTGTGGATATTGAATACCCAATCCAGTGTCTTTCATAAGGTGGAATTCCATCTAATATGATGTCAAATTTTAGTTTTAGCAGGTGATTGATTTTACATCCGTGTAAAGTGGTATTTACTGTATCGAAATCCTTTTCACTTAAAGAGGATTTAGACTGTACATGTTCGTTGTTGTAATGGTTTCAAAATAGATAATTTATTAATAAATTTAAAATAATGCACTAGTTTTAAAACGCAAAAAATTAATTAGCCATTCAGGAAACTGTTATTACAAGATGTTTTCGTATCATATTTTCCACCTCGCCGGACGATAACGATTTCGAATATTGATACCGGCTAAAAAACGTTGGTTATCTTCCTTTCAGTTGTACTATGTTTCATAATAATTTTACATAAACTTATAATTTTGCATAAATATTCAAATAATTTTAATGTCGATAGAAGCAGTCAGGTGATAGAAAAGAATCATAATATTAGATTATTATACATATCTGTTGACATACGGATAGTACAAATTAAAGATACATCATATGTAATTTCGATGATACAATATAAGCTATTTAAAAAGAATAGCATCAAATTATTATCACAACATGAAATTACAGAAAAATAATCTTCAAGAATAAATATCTTCAAGCCAGTTTATACAAATAATAGTAAGACTTAATTAATTAGGCATTCCGGAAACTACTATTCCAAGATGGTTTCGTAATGGCTAACTAAATTAATTTCAATAAATAATTAATTACAAAAAACAATAAATATACATTTATGAAAGACGTTGGAATGGAGAATGTCTTATTCATGTAATAAATTATTTTAGGCAAATTTAATATGAATTATATTTACATGCAACAGGATTTTTTATTTGGAAATGTAATCATGATGAAATTTGGAATGTTTAATCTGCTGCTACGTAATTTTAGAAAATACAATCAGGATAATATGATACACTAGAGAACATTTTAATGAATAATGAAATTTAGATACAGACCTGTGTGATTTCCACAACAAAATATTTAATTAGAAATAGAAGTATTCTAACAAACCAATAAATTTGCGTACACAACGGCTAAATAGAGATGCCATCACTGTCCGTAATAAGTACAATTACACTGGTGTAATTATCACAGTAACTATCACAGAAAATTTGTTTTAATAAATACAGTTTATTCATTACTTATCAACAATTTTGTTGTTGTCACGGTTAGGTAATTTTTACAATATGGAGAATTTGTCTTGGAGCTTTCCCTTATCCTCATTTCAATGTTTAAACAATTTTTTTAATTAATCAAAACAAATATTATCCTGATATTTTATAAGGAATTTTCGGGTGTTTTTTTGAATGTGAATGGTATATATCTTAAACATTCATAGACTCAATTTTCACCTGTTAAAAACGTACTTTTACATCGAAGGTTAGACTCACAGATCTTGTTACCAAAACTTCAATACGATCCCTTGACATGTATCCATTCAATCACGAATGCTTACTATCGAACAATGATTAATGATTCTCTGGTATTTAGATATCCGACAAAGTCTATTCTAAATTATTCTTGCTGAGGCATATCAAGATTACGTTCAAAATTACATTAAAAATGCTGTTGTGTTTGAAATTGATACCGTTTTTTTAACTCAATCCCAGATATACTTAGTTTATACAAACACTAGTTTATAGACTATTATTTTGTTGCAAACTCTGAAAGAATAAATAGTTGCTAATATTGTAATTATTCAACAGTGTAAAGCAGAACCTTAATTGTTCAGAAAAATCCAAAGCGAGCAGATAATATAAAAATACTGTGGTGTTTTAAAATTGTTATTAAAATCATATATATGAGAAAATTGGGCTAATAAACAAAATTACCATATCTTCTAATCTGAAATTTATATAGAACGCATAATCTTAACAATGTTATTGCATTTAATAAATCTGCTTTCAGAACAGTCGTAAAATGTAATTCACTTTGAGCATTATAACGCATTGCAGAATGTAATACAAGCATTATTTCTTGGTTTCATAATATACGCTATTAACAGTTGTGGACAGTTGTCATCATGGGCATTGTGTAAACGTATTCTCAAATTACATTCTTCTCTTGATATCTTCATAATATTCGATACCGACTACTAATGGAATAACAACTCAAATATTTGTGATAAATGTAGTTCTATTCTGTCGTTATATACTATTCAATGACGCAAAGACTAACTGTATCTATGACCAGTTAATAAAGTATGTTCTTGATACATAATGGTATTAATGGTTGACAAGTGAATGGAGATACATAATTCGTATGTCCACCTGGCGATATTGATTCATTTCTCTACTCAGTCGTAAGATGTTTTGTGGGCATGTGGAGAATAGGTAAAGTATGTGAGATTGCTATTCACGAAAATATATTCTTGTGTATATATTTTATAATAAATTTTCTGAAAATCCCATAACCGGAAGTAAGGTAACTCCATTGTGTCATAACTAATTATGTTCGGTCAGAAATGTATTTTACATATGATCTGGACATATTTTTAAGCTAATTGTTTATCTCATAATCATCTGCTTTTATATTTATGGTATACCCTTATATTATAATTTATATTACTGAAATATATAATATCATCATTTTGTAAAAATATACCACTACGCATACATAATATCTTGTTGAATGGATTATTATTGACAATATAGGAATATTATAATTAAATAATTTAACAATATTACGTGATATCAAAGATCGGCAACGATATATACGTTTAGAGATCATTAAGTAGTTCACTGATAGTTCAGGTTTATAAACAAGTTGTTCATATGTTTTAATGAACCGCGACAAGGTTATGAAATGCTAATTTTACTGTTTCTTTATGTTATACTTGAAAAATAATATTCCATCCTGGTATCAATCGTTTCATGTTCAATGCATTGATTAGTACATACTGCACACTAGTTGAGCATTGTATAGTACAATACGACAAAAATTAGTTATTTTCATTACAAGGGCATAAAATACACTTTTACATCCATAGGCGATCAACCCGACCAAGGGACCTCTAAGCCGTCACGAGGGAATCAGGAGACCCACCTTGTGATGCATAAGCTTAAGAACAACTCTAACGTGAAACATTTATATTATCCATGTAATTTTCGAAGGAGTAAAATTAGATTTTAATCACTAAAATTCGGGGTGCAAAATCGGATTTTATAACTCGGTATAACAAAAAGTTTATTTTACATGAAAATAGCTCAATCTAGAAATAATATATGTTTCTATCGATAAATCCGATACTTATATTCTACCTTCTTCCAACATCCAGGCGCAATGCAATATCTCAGACTAACGTAGAAAATCATAAAAGAAAAATTCATTCTTGTGCTTTAGATTAATAGGATTTAATGCGATGCAAGAAAAGTTACATTGACAAAAACGTAATTTGTACTAAACTTATATTTTTAGTATTATGTATTCAATTTTCAGTTGTAATTTTTAGTTATTTAATTATTATATTTAACTGCTGTTTTTGAAAAAAAAAAAACAGTTATTCAAATATTCAATATGCTTCTGGTATGAATTTGTAGAGGTTCTCATATATAAAAGTTACAAGGGAATGTTATTTTTCCGGTCGAGTGGTTGCACTGCAGTTTATACTTGCATGACGAAAATTTCAACAAATATGAAACTAAACCACGAAGATAAATTAGTGTATGAATGCATGTTATCAGATTCTGGAAGATTTGAGAAATATATTTCGGGATTCCAAGCTAACCCCCATGGAAGAAAATGATGAACATTACAGAAGCGGTTATGGATCTACATTATAAATTATATATATGTATATTTGACTTAAGAATGTTCTGTTTTCTTATACCGCCACTGAACTCAATGTTTAATATCAAAATATTCGTTGCAGTAGTTATAATTAATACAAGCAGAATTTCTTCTTGACCGCTCTATTAAATTAACCTCCAGACGGCCGAGATTTAAGAAAGAGATAAAATAAAATTTTGAAGAACATTTTGCCTACAAATGATCTTTAATGGACCCGACATAAGGACTGACCAAAATGGTGGATAAATCTGAGCCTTCCCGGTCGGGTAGGTTTTTTTTTTCTAGAATTTTGGCATTTAGTAATATTTTGAGTATTCAATCACTATGTAGCGTACATTTGACCGGTACTTAGTTGGAAAAACCATTCAGACATTCTTATTAGTGTTGAAAACTAGGGATTTCTGCGCGCACCTTTGTTGTGGATGCATGTTATGCGCCTGCTGTAAAAGTGATGAATTCTCTTGAAGCTACCTGGAGGTTAAATTAAATAGACAAACTCGTCTGCTTGGAACGGACGGTCTATTTATAGAATATGATCTTTTGTATGTCCATTTTTGTAGACAATTTGGTACTCTATCTTTTTATTGGAAGCATTTTTTGTGTGATTTGTATTTTTAATACTAATCGTATTTTTTCAGGTATTTATTTTGTTTCAACCTCCCCATAATCTAGTAAAGATCTCCTCCAAAAACTAAGCAGATCTAAGTTCAAACTCAAAAAGAGGTTGAACATTAAAATGGGTTTTACCATTCTCAAGATATCGCCAGACAAAAAATTTGGATATACGTACGTATAAGATCACGGAAAAAACATTCTTTTATTACATTTTTTAGTTGTTTAGGGTATCAAATATCGACATTTGATGAAAAACTACTATAGAGTAATTTTTTGTCGAGATGACCAAATTCAATACTTTGTCTAGACTATGTCATAATAAACCGAAATAATTCAAATAAGCAGAAATTAAAAATCATTTATTGAGAGCAGAGATGAATAATAAAATGAGATTAACGCCATAAAAACTTGGTTTGTAGGAAGAGGATATGGCTACCTGTGGTTGTCCATTACACTCTGAGAAACGATAGTTTAGGTATCATAATATAAGTAGAGAGCGAAATGGGTAATGAATAGTGGTTAAACAAACTGTATATCCTAAGAATTAACCATGTCGATCATAGGACCGTAGTAAGTTTTGAAGACAACACCCATTGACTTCTAATTTCGTTGCTTCAAACCCTGATAGACTTAAGGAAATGTACTTTGATGCGAGTGAACTTTGCCATGTCAAAATCGAATCTATCGACAATGTTATTTTGATCCAGAAATAAAGCATATGAATTAGGTGGTTTACGCTTTAACAGTTAATCATTATATGATGTGGTTTTTTCGACCATAGATAAAATATATAATGTAATTTTTTTATTTATATTATGTCGTTGTGTCTCTTTTTTTGAGAAATAAAAAAAAACACTTTTCTTGAAAAAAAATGAATTATTTATTCTCTACATTTTGGCCTCTGGTGGACAATAAGTCCTAAAAAAAATAAACGTATAAAGTATTTATATAGTTATTAAATATACATATGTCTTAATACATTTCGACACGTCAAGCCGAAATTATTTACAAATGAATTTAAAAAAGTAGATGATAGTCGACGGGTGTGCAAATATGTTGCTGCTGGTTCTAGATTTGGCGATCTCTTCTGCAACTCATAAGGCCCTGCGACGTCGACCAATCAAGAGAGCAGATGACAAAATCTATTAATACCGATTTCCTGTTGGTGGAAACCAATCAAAAATAATGATGCCCACTGAAGATGGGCCGCAATACGTCGACCATTGCTATTACTAATGATAATGTTCCATTTCTCTGAAAACAGGAAAAGTTTATTAAATTCTTGAAAAACAGTGAAAACGAAGAGGAAACACTAGTATATTACGTATCTGGGGCCCAGTCCTGAAGATGGCCCATAAGATGCCGAAATGTAGAAAATAAATACATTTTTTTTTCAAGAAAAGTGTTTTTTTATTTTTTCAAAAAGGTTGACACATCGACATAATTACATTATATTTTTTAATCTGCGGTCGAAGAAACCACACATCATATAATTGTGTAGGATATTGCCTGGAATGTATACTTCAATTCTAAAGGAATTCTTAGCAAATTTCGAGTATCTCTAAAGATTCGCTTCTATCGATCTGAGAGTGCGAAACAACTATCTCATGGTATTGTCTTTTTTAAAAATAATGTTTTTTGATACAAACTTCGTAGATTGTAATCGGCATAAACCTTCGATGTTCAGTACACCAGATATTTTCAGTCGTAATCAATCAAAAATCAATAGCAATTAATCTCTATTGAAATCGTTTCATTCGTGGAGAAGAGTATTTGTGATACCTTGTGGTCATCGAAAATAATTAATGAAAACAAAAAAATTTAAAGAAAATATGGACCTCAGATATAGTCGATATGTAAGTAACGCAGGGAATATTCACGCCCATGTGCCAATTCTTCTCACGGCCCTCGCGCCTCGACGTTGGCCAACCATGCATCCGCCTTCGCCTACCATTTTCATATAATACACTTTCGTCTAGTCGACGTCGTCGTCGTCGTCGTCATAAGGCGTATCCACCACCATCGGTCCTGCGTAAAAGTATCTCATACCAGACACGACACTCGACGTGGCGACAATAATTTGGTAACTACCACGCGCGCAGCACCGTGAGCATAAACGTCGATTGTTTGCTAATACCGCCAGGGATGGTATTGGCGATTTGGCAACGTTCGTGCCGTTGAATTAATTAATGAATGGCAATCTTACGGGAATTTTTTTTGTCGGCGAGTGCTCGAATTAAAACGACCTTTTTCACGAGGAATCGAGTTTCCTACGTAGGCAGCACTTGATGGAGTTTTTAAATTAATGTATTCTATTGAAGATAAATAACACGTACCGGATTTTCGTCGGAGTACCTTTTAATCTGAAGGTGTAATCTATTAATCATGATTGCAATACGAGACTATTGCACTGTTAGATTACGGTTCTGCCCCATTGTTTGTAATGTATGCAAACACGTTTCGAAAAAGGGGAAATTATTTTTAAAATCTATTAATTTTGTATACAGTTCCGCTATTACGTGCGAGCTGTATTGAAATATCACCGAGTAGTATAGTCATTATACCAAGTGGTACGTAATACTTAATATACATGTCAATGTCTGATATATTGGGCAACGAGAAACTCTTATGTGTGAAGATACGAACACATGCGTTATATATTTCACACCTTTATTTTATGTATTCATGCAAATATCTTTTATTTTTTTAATGTGTCATGAAATTTTTATAGCTCTTCCCAATGAATTTTTGAATTATATTTTATAGCAGTTTTATACACGGTAATAGCTTATCTAAAATTAAGGGTCTTCATAATAGAATTTCCTTTACTATGGAAACAGAAGCGAATAATACACTCAATTTCTTAAACGACCTTGTAATGAATGAAAATAACATACTTCAAACAGATTGGTATCATGAACATTTTTTCTGGTAGGTATTTAAGTTTTAATTCAAATTACCTCCAATTATATGAAAATATCTTGACCTAGCAAAACAAATTTTGAAAGATAATGGGTTTGCTTCTTATGTTATCCAAGAATGTCTTAGAAATAAAGTTTATAAATTATACAATACCTTACAAAATGCATTTAATAATGAAAATTAAAAAAAAGTGACCATTTCTTATATTAAAGGCATTTCTGAAAAAATCAAATATAACATTAAAGATCCACAAATACGAATTGCATTCAAATCCGCTAAATAAAAACATAGGTGGCATTAAACCGCATAAACATAAACTTAAAAAATGTAAGTTATGAAATTCACTGAAGATAAAGAAATATATACAGGACATAAACAATCATAGTTTTGATTATAAAAATGTTAGAATTCTAAATAGAAAGAAATTAACATAAACGGAAATACATACGCGGATAATTATTTTATAAAAAAAAATTCTAAACAGGAAATATTAGATTACAGAAATAAAATTTACCAGAAACTTATTTTTCCATTTTAACGCATAGATGAAAACATTGAACATATATTTGACGCGCACTCTCTTTTTATTAACTTTGATGAAATTCTTGTAATATGAAAACTTTTCAGTCTCTGTTACCACCTTGGTGCAATTATATTCCTCTTTTATTGCCATATGTAACTATTTAAATTGAAACACTTTTTTACTGGCTATAATATAACATCTTACTGAATACACTTGCATTTATGTTGTTATTTTTAATTAATTTCGTTGGTTTCATTCAAACATCATTAATTGATAGGAAATAAGATTTTTAAAGCATAAGTTTTCCGAAAGAATACATTTCAAAAGTAAGATGTTAACTGTTTTAAATTATCGTGGTTTATGAGTTATTAAAAATAAAAGAATGAAAAGTTTTAAAAACTTGGTCTGCATGGTAATTTCCTGTTCCAGTGAGCACATTGTAATAATAAATTACTACATGTAGTAATTAATGGAATTTATTTTTTCTGGTGGAAAATTTACATCGCATACGATATTCATTTGATAATGAAGTAACATTTACACAGCACAACGTTAAATTTAATACAAGATGTAAACAAAAATTATAATAAACTGGTCAGAATTTCATTTAGAATTAATGTTTTCTGAATAATCTGTTTTCTTATAATTAATCTCCTAAATAGTTATTAAAAATGTGGTATAACATCAATTTCCAATATTAAAATATTATCTGGCAATAATTTCTCAACGGCCTCTTGTTGGTTATTTTATTTTATACACTTGGTCCCTGATCTTTTTATTTACTGCGCTATCAATGTCGTTATACCCATTGTCATCACTTGAACTTCCAGTACCAAGTATTACGGAGTCCACCTCTGCAATCAAGAAGACACTAAATTGAAATCGCATGATAATATCATTTTTTGAACTTCCTTAAAAGATATCAGCCTTTTACCTGAAATTACTATAAACATACTGTGATTAAGATAATATAAGTAATTATTCATATTCTTAATATCAAAATAATAAAAACAAAAGGATTAAATTTATTATTATTTATAATAAATATAAATCATTGAAGTTAATTAAAATAATCTTGAAACCTGGCATACATTTTTATAACAATGCTGGAATTGATTTTTTTTAAGTAACAGTTGCAGAAATGCAATTAAACCATACAATACCTGCTATTGAATCTTATATTGCATTCCGACACACGACAATTCGTTTATTTTCTAAAACAAGGTTGATGTTTAAACCAGGCTCAATAAAACAAATATCTAGTGATGCAAGAATGTGAATATATTTTATACAGTGTCAGATCCAATTCAATCTCTGATAGAACAGTACTACACAGAATTATAGTCAGTTTTTCTCTTGACTGTGAAGAGTTTAACCTTCATGCTCTTAGTATATAGTTAGTTCGATAATACTTCTGATCCTCACCACTACACTGATCTATCAATAATATCTTTTTAAATTTGGTAGTAAAAATAAACATGTTACTTTTTGTTCACATTTAAAATATACTTGGCTCGTAAAATGCTATATAACTAGACACTGCAATATTGGCATCGTAAGAGTATTTTCATTTATATAATTTATAACATTAAAAAATAATATGCAGCTGCATTATGCGATACAAAATCTTTTACATGTAGAAAATTAAAGTATCATAGATTTACTCATTAACATAATAAACTTGTCTTTATATTTTTTTTTATTTTGGCTTCCTTAATTTAAACATCAACGAGAATAATAGGCATTCATGAATCATAAAATTATAAAACAACCATAAGGCCCTTATTTAATTACCTCCGGAGAACCTAATGGATTTTCGAAACACAGTATATGAAGGCGATTCTCGAAAACAATAAGATGGTGTGACACTTCAGTAAAGGCTATATAATAATTAATTTCAATTAAATGTGGCCGTTGAGACGAATAACAACAAAATAATTATAGGGTAAATTAACAATGGATATGCTAAATTTTTAATAATTTGTTTGCATCATATTTTATAATGATACAGCTTTAAACTATTTGGATGTAAAGCCATTAATTTGCCTAGAGGTTTTCAACTAAGATAATAATTATTACATACATATAAATTTTAGAGGAAAAGTTGATAACGTTTGAGAATTAGTACTAGTATATATAGTATATTAGTATTAGTATACTCTTATAGGAAAATTACAAACATGTTATTAAATGGCTCTCAGCTTCTTACTCAATTTTTATTCAATAACAAATCGAGTTCTTTACATGAAATATCCTGCTTCTTGGATTTCATTTATTTACGAAAATGATCAATTATTCATATATTTATTTCGGAATTGAATCAATAAGAGTCGGTTCGTCAATAAACCTTGATGCAATGCAGCTTATGTTTAGATTCTAGGTACGATTAAACTGATCCGAATAGATATCTTTTGACTAAAAAATTTACGTTTTAGGCGAATTCTAAATTAATCATTTAGTTTTCTGAACCGAGACAAGATTACTTTCAAAAGATTTGAAGCAAATGAATTTGAAGTGTTCATATGTCAATATCCACATTCTCTAAGAATTTAAATCGAATCAACACATTTTCATCCGTAACCGTAAAAAGTAGATCACTTTCTAATGTCATGTCACTGTAATTAAAATAAATTTTTACTTTTATCTTGTCCAAAATAGATTTTGAATGTTCTAAAAATGAATTCAGTGTTTAAAGACATTTGATGCATACTTTCATTTAAGCATTTTTATTAAATAATTCATGACTTCCAAAATGCTTTCGTTACATGTACATTAATTCATCACATTCTATATCTATATATACATAATATATAGATATACACCTTTAGAAAAATTAATGTACTGTACATTGAATGTACATGAAATTTCATGACATTTTTAATACTGTAGACTATTTGTATAATTGCTGAAATATTGTGTATAAAATTAAAATATTACATTTCATAATTTAAGCATACTTAAAAATAACCAATAGTAAATATCTAAGATTTTGTATTGCTTAAGTTAGTTATTATGCTTTAAAACTGATTTATGATATATAAGCAAATCTATATTAAAGCTACTGGACTGTGATATCGCAATACCATTTTTCTATTTACTTATTAATTGCATTACTAATCCATTTAACCCTTATGAAAAGTTATTGCACAGTTGTCTGAATTTATTGTGTTATGAAATATCCACAACTAATTCACTATTAAGCAGCATTGATGCACAAGTTAAATTTAGTTAATTACTATTGATAATGAATAGTAAGTAAATATTCTTGAATAATGTATCTTTCCGGTTAGAAAGTGCTTAATGATATTTCTCATTGATTATAACAATGCAATAATTTATAAATATTTCCGATAGTATAATAAGTATAAATCGAATATGCACTATCATTGTAGTTACTGTTCGAATGTAAGAACATAGAAATAAGAATTATATCGCGAAAAAAGTATTTCTCGTGTTTTTTCTTAATTCCGATAGCTTTAATATGTAATGTTGTTTTATAATCGTTATATGTGTTTATAATACACCGCACTCATGAAACCCTAATTTCGGAAAAAATTTAAATTACTTTCCCTTCATATTGATTTCGACAATTTTATCTATACCAATTTCTTAAAAATGAAAACTATTAATTACAAAAGAAAACTAAACATGAATGGAATTCCTACGTCGTGTCACATCAGTGAAACAAATCAGATTAGTTTAAGAAAATATTCGGGACATTTTAAAAGTCGGACCCTTTCATATATGTCAAAACATTGCAACGATAGCTTTGAACGAAGAAAAGTGCCCTACTTTTTTAAAAGAAATTTTCAGATTATGCCTGCGGTATAATGAAAAGTACATATCAGCGCGTAAAAACTGTTGGAGTGAAATGATCGAATCAACGTCGACGAATTATGGAAAGTAAATTTGAAACACATGTTCATGCGCGCCCAACTTCCTACTTTCTAATATACTGCACTGGTATTTATATGTAACATTTATATTTGTAAAGTAAATAGAATAATATGAAGAATATGATTTAATGCGACCTTAAAGCAATCGCAGAAAAACCGATAACGAATGATACATTACTGTCGTATAAGTTCAATATACATAAACCGCACCAATAAATAAATGTATAATATATCCTATTTTATATTTGTAATGCAATCCGAGAAATATAATTGGTTTTATCTTTACGTAACAGGTGCAGTTTTATTTCCGACTATGTGTAAATATATAAAATTTCATTACGTAATTTATCATTGTTATTAATTAAAAGAATATTTGTAAAAATAAATAAATAAACCATATTAAGACATGTGTAACCCTGACAGTGTTTACAACTGATATTATAAGAATGGCAATTATCAAATTCTATCAATATTTCATTTTGTCAATCATCTTAAGTTTTCAAGGTGTAATTTATAAAATACACAATTTCCTGATATCTAATATATATAGCAAATTATTTTATTGATTTGTTGATTTTAGACAATTGGCAATAAAATGTTTGAAATATCACTTTATCAAACCATAACATATGTTTTTGTGACTGATGAATTACAATTAGTAATAATTTATTAAAAAGTACAGAAATAGCCTTTAAAATTATTTTCTTTATTCAGATGAAAGCCATAAATCTACTTTTCTATTTATTTATGATTTTAAGTAAGAAAGGTTATATTACTTAGAGTCATAAAATTAAAATTCTTGTCTCTTATTATTTTGCTGCTTTGTTCGAATTTATATTATATTGTGTCTTGCAGAATTTGTACAATGATATCCCAGTTTCGTGTTAATGTGCAGCCTAGTCTTGCGATTTGTTAAACTTTGTATGTTATATTATCATTTATATTATCGTTCGTCATATTTTATTCAACGGTTTTTTTTTTGTTACATTTGTAATAAAATTAACTCTAGAATCAATCCATTCAGAGTTCAATATAGATTAATATATAAATAAGCAATTTAATTGATTCATTTAACTTCAATAAATTTAAAGTGAAAATCCGTTGCTATTATCAATTAGTTTATTGTAATTAATAAAACATTAGAATAATTTCGAATAAGTGAAGTTGCACAAAAGTTCCACACATCTTTAATAAATTTAAAGAAAATAACTGCCACATTATAAAATAGTAAATTTTGTGAAAATACAACTGATTTTTCTTTAATTAATATAAATAAGATACATCGATCTGCATTTCTGAAATGTTCTCCCATGATTTACTGAAATGTTAAGAATTATGATGTACAGTGAAGAAGCAGCTAACAAGATGCAAGGCAAGTTAGAGTGACCAAATACAAAATACAAATTTATAATGAAATGCAATGCGGTCTTCAAATTTCAGTGGCAATTACTACAGGTGTTATTTGATGATGCACAGGATTGTACACATAAAAATTTATGTTTATTATATCTATAAAAAAGAGTGCGTGAATATTGCAGGAATAAATAATTTTAAATGTCGAACAATGCAAAAGTCACAGGTGCCAGATACATAAATTAAAAATAATATCATAAAATACTTAATTCCTTTAAGTTCATATCAAAGACCTTGGATAATAATTGATGTTGCATTGCTATTCTAGCAGTCGTATGGTATATGAAATAATGTTACTGATCAGTTCACGTTAATACTTTGAAAATGTTTCTGAGTTAAGAAAATTTCTCACGTCGTCGAGTTACTTAATGAAATAATTATATACATATCCGCTCGTAACTAAGCCGATAAAAATAACGTTACTGAAAAATGAAAATTTATGAATGTCTACATTTAACTTGACTTGTACAATTGTTTTGACAATGGTAATTATAACCTTAACAGACAGGCCTTTGTTTCGTGAAAAAAGGCAAATCATGAGCCGGACACCTTCTAAAGTTTTAATTCTCGAATTCATTTATCTCTTACAGAGAACTGTCAGATCGACAGAATTGCATATTTTCTTTCTTTTTTCTTTTATAAAAAATGAAACATAAAAACAACTTAACTTACTTTGAAATATATTCATGCAAATCAAAATAAGCCATGGCATAATAATTAATTAAGTACATGATTTTAATCATTACTTGTTTTTAGTCTACCACTTCGAATTCAATGTTACAAAATTAAAGGACGAATGAACTGTAATTAATGGAAATTAACTCAATTATTAATGCATATTTACCCAGCCGCTCTTTATGTAATTTATTAAATTATGGTCATTATTAATGTAGATACAATGTAATATTATTTACGTTAATTCATGTAATCAAAATCAATTTGTATTTACTCTTTTAGATAAATGAATTAATTTATTTAATTTTATGTTATTTCGAGAATATTCTTTATGTAATCTTATCACGATTAATACGTTGATAATATAATGGTTATTCTTAAGTTTGAGATTTAATTTTTTTACTTAAAGTTATAACCCGAACTTTGTTCTTTTACGTTCTTATAAGAAATGTCAATTTGATAGTTTTTATCTAAATTTATTACAAAACTCAACAATTAAATAAAATTGTTATCTTCACAACCGTCATTGGCTGCCTTATAATTCAATTTTGTAAATATTTGACATTATTTATGATTTAGCACGATATTGATAATTATTTTATTAATAGACACTATTAAAAAATATACATATGTGTATTAAAATATACACATATATATTGCTTTTTAGTGTAAATGTAAATACAGCTGTTTAATTTGCTATTCTCTGATGAAAACGTATGATATGTTTCTATAACGGACTCCAGAATGTTTATTGTATTGCTTCCTATTTCATAATAAAACACTATATTTTCATGAAATATATTAACTATACGGTGAATTTTCATCATTTTTAAATATATATTTATATCTCTTAGAGAAATTTAAAATACATTCGATATCATAACAACTTATGAATATGCTACATGAGTAATTAAAAAATATAATTTTTTCTCTAGAGGAAACTTTCATTTTGTATTCACATTTGATGGATAATTTAGTTTTGACTGTAAAAATTAGATTGGCACAGTTCCTTGCAGTTATATAAAATGTAGATATATCAGTGCAGTTAAGCATTATTAAATATCATGTTTGTTAGTCTTTGAATTGTGCAAATATCATATGAAATATGAATGGAGTGTGTCAAACATTCTGGACAAATTTGGCACTATAATTTATGATTGAATTATTATTGCTCTTCGTCTACTGGAGGGACTAATATAACTTCGAAACGTCTTTCTGGAATTTTTGTAAATAAGAATATTGCACTTATATAATTCTGGAATGGGGATTCTTGTCAGTGTTTACCACTTATTTTTAACATTTTCACATGCGGTAGAATGATAATTTGTACTAATGAAGAAACTATAGGGACAGAAATTTTGGATAAACTTGATCAATAATTTGGTCCATAATATTTTACTTAGTGATATTTCGGGGATAATGGGAACCTATCATTTAGAACCATTCAACACCGAAGCTGAGACATGAATAAATAAAACTGGTAAACAAAAGTCATAATTCATTATATCATAATTGATTAACATTGATTGTAGATTCCATTTTTCACGAGTCGTAATTTATTTAGACCCTATCTGAACCGCTACTCCTCGGTCATAGCCTTATTAAAATTCAGCTCCTATCTGTTAAAACTCAATAACATAAAAATAGGATGGTTCTAATATACTTGATGACGTCTACTAAAATTTAAAAAAATGTAATTCATCATCGACTTACAAGAACACCAATACCATATCTAAAGGCGCAGTAACAATTTTTTATCCAAATAATAATAATGCTTTCAGCAAATTCAGATATTACGCGGTTTCAAAAACATTAGATTTTACATTTCTGTAAAAAACGTAGTAACCAACCATGCGTATTTAAAGTTTCATTCGTTCACAATTTCAGACAATAATATTGTCAATCGTTTAAAAAATTTAATTAAAATCAATTTAATTTTTCAGATTTAAATATAAAATATTACAAAATCTTTCACTCCATGAAATATTATTAAAAACATTGAGAAATGTCCAAAAAAATTGTTATTTTACAAACAAATATTTTTTATTTGAAATAAAACCTAACTAAGATATATATGTTACTGTTATACATTACATTACACTTCTTAAATCGTTTAAAATCGTGATAAATCACGTCACATTATAGCGTGTTATTGGAATCATGTTGGGATTATGAACTTTTTCTAATGTTCTGTACCTTCTGGTTCTGCAATAGAAATAATCATTAATTTCTATCATTATGAATCACCGCATTATGTATATTAACCATATGCCAGATATAATTGTTCTATATAAATTGCGAAATTTCTAATGTACATTAAAAATACAACGATGTTCTTTTCAAAGAAATTTGTTCTATCGTGAGCTTTGTTCTCGCTACATAACCTTATATACCGCAAAAAAACGCTAATGGAATCTTATGTCACATATAATTAAAACGCTACCCAACACATATTAGGAAAATATATGTGGTAATATCTCTTCGAAGGGTGCGAATGATACACAAATTAATATACTTATTTGTATGAGAGTTAATGTTTTCAAAATAGTCATTAAATTCACAAGATTTAATCTGTGCATTCTAACATTTGTCTCATATTAACGAAAAATGTGCTTTATTAGACATGAAAAAAGTGTGAAATTTATATCTTTAAATCTTTAAATGTTATGAAGTTACTGCTTCAAATGAACATTTTTGATAGAATATTGGATACTACTCAAATCTATCATCAGAATAGATACATTTAAATATCTCTAACCTAATTAAAAAATATTGAATGAAGAATTATTACATGATACCAGCTTGTATAAACAGATGTTGAATTCTTTAGCGGTATTAAAATGCGTACGCATACTGCATCACTAAATTCGCCACTTTCTTTTTTTATGAATCTATATCGTATTAGTTATCTGCATTATCAATAACTTCCGTAAGTTTTATTTAAAAATATACACTCACACATTGCAGTAATTGATGAGTTAATTATAATTGCTTTTAAAAAATTAATTGAAATAAATAGATCGATTAACTATATAATAAAAATTAATAACGATATATGTAAAACCAATTAGCTTATAAAAATTATATTTACCGTTTATGAATTAATTTTCTCTGTAAACGGAACATTTTCTCATAGATTTTCTTCACTTTCGTTTCAATTTCATATGTGGATAGTTCTACGACTATAACTTAATTTTTTATTAGATGCCATGTTAGATAAGCGCTGTGAATTTTCTACAGTACAAAATATCAATGTTTAATTTCGTACTAAATCAAGTATATGAACGTATCATAAAATAAGTATCATTGAATCTACTATATACCATAAATATTATGAATCTAAAATCTGTTGTATATTTTGATATCTTACATTTTGTACCACGTTGTAAATCACGTAAAATAATTTAGTAAATTTATATAAAAAAAAATCCACAATAGTTTTAAGAGTACTTTCAACTCGTAATCTTGCACACAATGAAAAATTCACAGTAATTTAGTCAGCTCAATATAAAAATGAGTGACCGACCATTTATCTAAAGAATGACTAAATCTATTTTTATAATTAAAAAATTACTTATTCTACATATTTTAAGTCACTATGGGAAATAACATTTTTATAAGTATAGGAAAGAATAAGTATACAATCCGATATGAAATACGTCTCTATTAAAACCGAAATTCGTTCAGAATAAACCAATCTTATATTAAGCGAATGGCACATAAAAATATCTATTTACTAACTTGTTTACATTAATCCTATTCCCATGATATACAATAAAAAATAACACCTCAACAAATCTTTATAATCAGTCTTCTGTTACTTTCAAATTGACAAATTCTTTTTGTGTAATGAATTTATAAAAATGTTGTGTATTTCGTAGAAGAATCATCGAGTTCTTGACTTCATATAAAAAATGGGTATAACCTCAAATTTCGAAGTCAACATTTGTGCGTGAAATAAAAAATACCATAAAAATAAATCCTTGATATTTATTTTTACCCAGTTTGCATTGTAAAGTTTTCGACCTATCGGCAGTACAATCAAGTACGCTTTTTATGGGCCTAGTAAAATCGAAGTACTTGGACACTAAAATCTTACATAATGAAACACCAAGACGATTTTTCCGGGTCACTTGTTCCCCACCGTTGGTCTGGAATTTTGTGTTTTCTCGAAATTTGGTTCGATGAAACGATCGAAATTATTGACCCCCCTAATTCCCTACTGGCTTGTACGGGCAACTCTAACACGGTGTTTGTTGGAACGACTATCCACGGGTAAGGCCCCCACTATTGGCAAAAAGCCACGTAAAGGTTATAAAGGACCGTAGCAGCTTCTATTTCACTGCACTCTCTCAGTGAAACTCTTGGAGGCTCGTTCTTCAACGTTAACCCTCCCCACTTTGAACACGCGCGCACACACCATGAGGATTATTTTGCTGGTACGTCTCATTGTATATTGGTAACGTACAAAAAAACACACACATTACACATTTTCCCATAAGTGCTTGCGAAGAAACGAAAGTGATTTTACGGTACCCCGAGTGACAAGTTGCTAGAAAAATGAATGTGCTCTAAACATATCGGAATAAAATTAATAAATTAAAATAAACGTGCGGTTAATCCAGTTTGTCGGAACGATTCAATTAACCGAGCAGTTATCAATCTAACTGATCTATATTTGGAGTATTTTCATTCCACAATTTTTTTTTTCTATTTAAACGGTACCTGACTGTTTTTATCATATATTTCGAAATTATGTTTACTTTTCCTCGCCACATCATTTTAGTTTTTCATGGCGTAATTAAACTGGCAAATTTTTCTCGATGTACCTAAATCCGCCGCGCGTGATTTCCTTTCGCTGCTGAGTTCGGTTTCGCTTTTTTCCACATTGTGCAACACACTGCCTCCTTCCTTTTAAGCTTAGAGTCAAGTCGCCTTCGAGTGTTTTACGGGTTGGACATTTTTTGCATTTTTCTGGTCCCGTTGCGTCCGCGTAATTTTGACGTTATCGAGTGTGGCACTTGATTGTAATTTACTTTAATTGTCACTGAATAAATACCAAAGGCTGATTTAATCAATAGTTACGTGAGATCAGAAAAAATTGAATAGTATATTTTAAATGATCATCCGTGGAATCGTTCCTTGCAGTGGATCTAGTGTATGCCAGAGAATATATATAAATTTTTAATCAATCAAAATTCTTAATGCATTATAATTTATTAAAATAAAATAATCATACAACTAAAGATTTAATTTGTATTTAACTAAACGCAAACTAAAACAAGCCCTGAAAATGATCTATACGCATTAAAATAAATAGTAACAATAGTTTTTGATTAATTTGTGTTATACTTTTGCTGTGATAAAGTTTCATAAATCGATGCTTCGTTATTGAAAATGCTAACAGTGAGAACAAATAGGATTTTACTACGGTCCAGTGTTCTCTAAAGACTCCGTTTTACTGTTAAGATATTATTTAAAATGTTGCATTTTTTAAAGGAAACGGATCGTATCGCTTCGGAGAGTGTCTCACAACGCTTCCACGTACGAACTCCTGAATAATTGCTAGAAAACGGTCGTATCTCGGTACTGCATTTTCCGTAGTTAGTCCAGAAAGTTGTCGTTACACCGGTTTCGATTCAAGAGTGAAAATACCACTTTATAGCCGATGCATAACGGATTACATGACAATCGGTTCGCCGTGTTGTTTTCGAACTATTAATAGATTCCGTCGAATAGCCGGAAATTTTCCCCTGCGTTCGTTTTGTTTTGTCACAGTAAATTTTGGAAAATAATTGTTACGGAATAATCGTATTTACTTTTTTGGTGGCAATTAAGTAATGTGTAATTGTAAAATTATGTAATGTCTCGAGTAATTACGTATTAGTGGATGAGCGCGGAGAAATCTTTTCTTGGAAATTTGACCACACTACTAACGAAGTTTTTTAATTAATTGATGATGCAAAAGTCATCGAGTGGATAACGAGACATGCTGCTCCAATTGATTCTTTTCCGGGTCAGATTTATTTGTTGATATTTACACTGTTAAACAAATTTTTAAAAGCAGACTCTTTGGGTAAAGAAAATATAAAAATGTTATATATTTGACAAAAGTATCGTCGATTGTTTCATTTGATACATAAAAATGTCTATAACCATAAGTTCTGTTCTTGTTCTATTTTTTGGTCAGATTTACTCTAGGTGTTATTTCGACTAGTTGGAATTGAAAAATCGCTTTCAGTATTTTAATATCACAGTGTTCGTCCATTTAACAACAGTACCTTTTTGATTGTTTCAAAGCTGCACGGAAAAAATAAGTATGGGCTCTACACAAAATCACACAAAATTTGGTGTAACATAACCCTAATTTGTACTCAATACAAACTTAGTTTTTACCTAGGTTGAGCACAAACCTGGCTTGTGTAGATCGCAAACTATTTTTTCCATGTTGTGAACAAGTTAAAGTTAATTTTTCCACAAAAATGTCAGAATTTCATAATTTTTTAAATCTCTTAGTTTGGAATTAAAGACCATTTGCTCATGATGAAGAAAAGGTGGTGACATTGACTGCTGAAAGTTGTAAAAAATGTAATATGGCAATGAAACTCTAGATGCCTAAAAGTAAAAAATTTTTGATTTTTTCATTTATTTTTGCCCAATCTTAATCAATTGTCCTCAAAGTGATTAAACATAAATGTAAATTCTAATGCGCGGGATCGATACTACTTAATTTAAAACTTTATCTAATCTTTTTTGACAAGATTTCTAGTTTATGTTGTATAAATGTGTATTTAAATTGAATTCCAGAAATAGAAAGAAGTGAATTAGATTAAACTGTAAAAATACTGCAAAAAAACTTCCATTACATGTACATTAAATTTCATGACATTTTTAACAATGTAGACTAGAACTTAAAAAGTATATTTGACCGTTATTTCTGATTCTAGCTGTGATATTGAAATCGCTTTACATTTGTATAAACTTCTAGCATGGTTCATTGCGAAAGATATCCATGCTGCATTTTGTAGTACATAAATGTTCCAGAAAAACATGTTCAATTCTAAATTGTGGTGGTTTTACCGAAAAACATTTTTTAAACGAGTGTTATGGATTATTTACATCCTTTCATAAGTCAATGCTAACGACGACATCGAAGGTACAGAATTTCAAACGTTCCAAAATGATATTGCGAATTTGTTCCTGGCCATTTACCTTAAACGATATCAGGTTTGAATGTAAATGAAACCAATGGCCTTCACGCAACCTTAAAGGGTTAACTTAGTATACTTTTAATATCATGAAATTCAAAAGTTATATTGAAAAATAGCTTCGAAAAACTTTTAATAGATGTGCATTAAATGCATAGTATGAAGTGGTATTTATAATTAACATTTGAAGGACTTTTAATTAATGCTGCATGAAGAAATATAACTTAAGGCATTTTTATAATATATTTTGAAAAAATAAGCCAATTTATTATTAAATAAATTCTTAAGATATATTGCACCATGTAAACAAAAGCGGCACCTCTTTTGATAAAATTATCAGGATAGTAACTGAAATATCGAAAGAAATTATTTCTTCTTGCACTTTTTAAAATAAAATTGGTGTTTTTCTCATATTGTTGCTACTATAATAAAATTGACACAGAGTCAAATTTTCACAAAAAAAAATATCGCGCTACGGCACACTGTGAATGGTATAAACTGTTAACATTTAAATATTTGTAAAGACTAGTAATTCCCAGCATGGCAGAGTTAATTTTTCCTCCCAAATAACCGTACAATTATAAGCATTTTATGAACACTTTCCTGTTAAATCTAATTCTATGATAAAATTTATAAAATTCTTCTTGTATCTTTTATCAGTCCTAGCAGTGGCTAAACTATCACGACCTAATGTATTTTACATTAAAAAAAGGTGTCATAAAAATTACTCTAACCTAACCTACCTAACGTACCCAACCTATCTCACCTAACTCTACTTAAATCATAAAATATTCACAAAAAACTTTTTGTCTTGTATATTGATAATATTTAGAGAAAAGTTCAGTATTCATTATGGCGATTAATTAATAATCCTTTAAAAAGATTATCTCCTATTCAAGAAACAATTTCTGATACTCGTATGGCATTAAAATTACTAGATACAGGTTTAAGGTTTTAGTAAATTGCGATGAAAATATGGGAGTCCAATTCTTTTTTTCTAAAAATATATCTTGCATTGTCAGATAGTAGGACATCCGTCTACTGATCCATAACCAAATATAACTTTTTTAAATATTCGTAATAATACTAAAGATTATATATTTAAAAAAAAAATTGTTTTATATGGGTTTTTAATTATTGAAAAAAAAATAAGTGTCAAACAGGAGACCTTTTACCTGCTCTTTGGCTCTTTCGAAGATAAATTTAAAACAAAAATGGACTTTCATTTCTCAATCCTAAATCGTTCATTGCAAATCCTTAAATTTCATTTGATAAGAAATTAGTTCACTTTTGTAAATATTCTCGTACTAATATCAAAACAAAATAGTGCACCTGCACTACGGATTTCAATATACTCCACTATTTATGCAACATTGCTGCACTGTTTAGTTATATACTGGATACACTAAAAAAAATAAGTCTTGATTTAAGACCATTGATGGGCTACATTTAAGATGTAACAAAAATTAGCCCGATTAGAAAAAGGCAAACTTATGCACTATACATGGACTAATTTTAAGCCACTTTAATTTGTAACAATTTTCTATCTATCTATCTTTTTTTCTGTGTACAGTTTCCATACTTCTATAATCTGGCAAGGAATATTTGCGATCTTAGAAATATTTCAATAAAATAAAGATGACTTTTGACTGTCGTAGAATATTTCGACCTTACAAGATAACATTTCTTTTTTCAAAGAACATTTGTGTACTGTAGCAATAGCATAATGTATTGCGTCAAACTTTTAGTAAGTTAGAGTGCGTATTAAAAATAAAAAAATATCCGAACTTTTAGAGGTGTAAAATAATATTAAATAAAAATACATATTAAATGCCAAAATTTAGAATCATAAAAAGATATTTGTATTAAAATTGTTTCAAACATTCTAAACTAGGAATTGAAAGAAGTTTTATTCTTCATCGAATTATATAATTTCAAATGACTAACAGCAAGAATAAAAAGAAAATATATTCAATCGGGATGCGATAAAAATGTCGATAATCGCGGAAATCGGTAAAAGCGTGGTCCGTAAGAATGCAATTTCGCACGTCATCGGGCGGAACCAACTCTTTCGTAAAATCGATGTAAATGCATGCAGGAATTCAGCCACCTATTAAAAATTGCCTATTTTATCCATCGTCGCTCATTCTTAGCGATAAATAATTCAAACGACCCGTAAAATCATCGTCGAACAAATGTGAGCGCGGATTTCATGAATAATTCGGAAATTCCTGAGCGCGCGGTCTGATTGGCTCCTGTTTAAAATAATCGCACTTCACATTTTCGACACATGGGAGTGACGTATTGGTTTTCACTCTCGTTTCACGTAACACCTCGATGAATAACTGATATACGACAAGGGCAATTAAGATTAAAAATATTACGCCACAGCAATGTGTACTTAATAATGTCAGACTTCTCTCTCGCGCATACTTTGGCAATCGACCTGAGTGATCTACATCAAGGATTTATTTCTCCCTCCGTGCATGTAGCCTATATACCTATATATGTGTATACATGCATGGGCTCATTGTAATTCGCTTACGCGAGAATAATTTCGCGACCCGCCCTGATTCGTGTTTCTCATATGTGCGGTGTGTGACTTTCGTGAGAAAGCCGTCCTTCCCTCTGATGAGCAAAGTTTCGCCACGATATTTCGCGTATCTCCCTACGATAAAAGGGAACGTTGTGCTGTTAGTAAGTACGCGCTTTTATGCTCGCATTTTCTTCGTTCAGCGAAGTCTCTCGAGCAGCATGTACGCGACCCGGAGAATAGTTGCATAATCTTTGTCCTACTTTTCAATATGCATTTCTCCTTGGAAGTTCGAAGCTTTTAAGTGGCCCCTGATGCCGCGAAAAAATGCGCGAGTGAACGCCCATAATAAATAATATTTATTCCTCGTTACGATCGAAAAAGTAGAAAGTGCGTAACCGAAAGGAAAGAAAGCGATAAAGGACACACCGAAAGACCTTGGAATTATTAAGGAAGAAAAATCAAACGATGGAAATTTTAAAACAGCAGGAAAAGACACGGAAGTCGGCCGCTTCCTTCCTCCTTTCTTCGATGGGATTTTTTCCAATGCCGATTTAATTATTTCATATGTGGTACACAATGGAGTTCCTAGTGAAACGAATTTATTTATTTGATGCTATCTCATTTATTATATGCGTGCGAAAATCTTCCGTTGCGTTTTCGATTGATAACGTTGACGCAATTCACGTAATTGTTTTCAATTAAACGCAATTGCTTAAAAGGCGGTTATCTCGTGCGTAACGTAAAATGGGTTTACATTTCTATTATTTACGGATCGCTTACGTTGAACCTACTTACGTGGTAGTTGATGTTATCTGCTTTCAACATGGTTAACCGTACTGAATTAAACATGGCGTTTTAATTATTTTCGAGGGTGCGTGTCTGTATTCACTTTCATTTGCATAAATACTTAAATCCTCTGCGAATCATTAAGTAACGACGTTCACTGAAAAAAGGTTATCTTATAAACGTCCCATTTGAAGACATTAGACAACTCAAATTGTTTCTTTCTTTTTTATAATGAACGTCACAAATTATATTGACAAACCTCCATTTAAAATTATTAGGTAAATTTTATTGAAACTACATACACAAGACAGTCTAATAAGTACCGTGAATAACATAAACATTTTTCTTAGATTTTTAATAGAACTTAAATATTGTTTCGGACTTTTTAAATTTTGTTTGTACCATTAATATTATCCTTGCATTCAAATTTGTCATCATACAAAATTATACTTAATCTCAGAATTTCCTTAAAACCTACTGATTTGAATTGTATCACTTAAGAAATTATTATTATTATCAAGAATAACTGGTTGAAAAAGAAACAAATTTACAAACAGCCAATAAACAAATATAATGAAAAATTTAGGTTGCTCATCGTGATTTACCAGTTTGACAGTTTAACCTCAAAACTAAAGTTCAGCTTCTGATATTGAATAGTAACGTGAAGTTATTCCTAAATCATATTGCTCTCGAAATTTGCATACACTCCAGTTCAACTTGATATTCTCTTAAAATTTATTTTGGATGTAATTTTTTATTCTTGTTTCTTAGATACTTTGAGAAATATCGCATTATCGTATTGGTGGTACTAAAATTACCGAAATTGATTATATTTTTGTTGTAGTAAATAGGCTCCGACATATTACATTTTGACGTATTAAATTTCACTACTGTCAATGTCATAAACAGTTTTGATTCCATTTACTTTATTTAAGAAATGACCGCTCTAGACCACCTCGGAAATTGGCTTAGTACTGTAGTGTACTTTCATCTTTGCTATGTATTCTAATCTGTCATAAAGTACACATACTAATGTGATATAAGGTACTATGTATTCTAAATGCAATGTATAGTTTAGTAAATAAATTTGGTAAAAACACAATTTGCATCTTATTCCACACCATTCGATACTTGCAAAGTGATTGACAGTAACAACCTACCGCTTTGAAATATTTTCACTTGTTTTCATAAAACAGTTAGGATTTGTAACACGAATAATATTATAGCGAAATTTAGTCTAATAAAGTTAACAGTTTTTAGCTAAAAAAATTACACTTCCTTTCAACAAGTATGAAAATAGCAAAATATCTTTATAAAACATAGAGCAATTCCTTCCTTCCTCACCATAGTAGAACAAAATTGCGAGGCCAAAGTCATTTTTTTTTTAATTAAACATGTTAAAACAGTATATTGTGTGTTATGAGTGAAACAAGAGTGAAAACAAGCGAAGCAAGTCTTGCTGTAGTGGTGTATTTCTTTTGAAATAAGCGGTAATTTGAATCATGCCAAACTGATCGAAACTCTTCAATTTTAAATACGGAATATGCATATTAAATACGTTGATTGTAATTTGACACTTTTCTGTCCGCAAAAACGATTGCCTGTAGTAAACTGTTATAAAATGCTAACAAGACGAGTTGTCGCGTGGCTGAAATTGACGATATACGATCGGTTATACATACAAGCAATATCGCGATTCAAGGGGGTGAAAAAAAATGATTGATTGCACTGTCATACTTCAAACTATAGTAAGCACAATTTTGGGAAGAAAAAAATGTTATTTTTCATGTGTTTACCGGTGTTTTTTGGTTCACCTATTTACAAAGGTCTTCCTCTCTGAAGATCTTCTAGTTTCGCTTTATGAAAAACTACCTGCAACTATCTGGAGTTAGTAACTGACTTGATATAATGACAGCAAAACAGTACGTCTGTTAGAGGCGACATATTCGATAATGAATCTTCAAAATTTTCAAAAGCCATTGATTTATATAAAGACACATTAAGTTATATTTCATCGCGTATTTTGCTTAGAGAAATATGTAAAAAAAACATTTAGTACATTTTTGTATTCTTAATCAATCTTTGTAATTGTAAACTTGAATGAAGACAAAATCAACTAACCTCAGATACCAGATCTACTAAAATCTATTAAGATTTATCCAGATCTTCTTTGATCAAAGTTATCCTAATGAGCAGAGACAAATCTTAAATTTTTTAAGTTGTAGTCTAATGCAGTTCTTGTTTTGGGCTATTAAAACTCCCAACATCCAATTTTCGACTCTCTTCATTAGCAATTTTTGTTTGGTTGATGCGTTTAAGAAATGTGGTTATTTTGATTAATTATCAATATCAAATAGCAATAAAATTTATTATATTAGTGTGTCTCGTCTGTTGACATCTTACATATCATTGGAGGATAGAGCATAATAAAATTTACCGACAATGAATTTGGATCCTATAATGTTATTATCACAAACTAACATAAATAAATGAAGTTGAAACATTTTTAACATATTCAAATTATAGGCGTATATATCTTCGTAGTTTTCCATCGAAGTTTTCTTCAATATCTGAAAAGTAAACAAGAAAATTCAAACATTGCGACAATTACAAAACGAACAATCAAAATTCCAGTTTCAGCATGTCAAATTGAATCACTCGAGATTTCATTACTTCAAATTAACGTAAACTAGTATAGCCAAGGTAAAAAATGGAAGCACACGAATTAAGAAAGTACGTAACCTCCCATTTTTGCATCACATCGTACAAAAAGTCATACAAACTGATGACTTGGTAGGTCGAAATTCAATTTTCCTCTCTTATTGACGTATGGTAGCAAATTGCTTGAACGATCTGGCCGTTGTTTAATAACATCGAACAATTACGCGTCCCCGAGGCTGCGCGATGGAAACGAAATTAATCTAATTTGGATTGACGTCTCAAACGCCGTTCGCTTTCGATTTCGACTAAATCGGTTTCACCTTGAGTCGGGATTCCCCCTTACCGGCATTCGCGGTGCTGATGAGAAATTCGCGCGAGTCCAATGGCACGAGGGGTCTAAACGAAACTGTCACTTTCTTTTCCCCCTGAAATGCTTCGATAATTAGAGACGATCGAACGACAAAACGTGCGCGTCATATCGATGCTCGGTCTTTCAAAATAAAAAGTGAAAAAAAAAGAAGACAACGCAGAGGTCGATAATCGAGAGTCGCGTTCTTCAGACCCAGTTTTGTCCATGGAGTCAATGACGGTGAAAACTCCGCGGCTCTGAATTGCGAAAGCGAGCCTAATACACATAATAGAGGTGAGATCGCTTTCTTCGGTAGCGGACACGCCATTGGTGCATTTCGTTATTTGACGTCCCTTTTCGTATCAAGCAGTTAATAAAGGAATGACCGTACGCGAACGCCTGTGCATTTTCAAAGGAGAATGTCGCGTCGATTGCGTGCTGTTCTGTTCACCGGGGTGCGCTTGCGTCCCCGTGCAAATACTTGCAAGAAGGAAGTTTTTATTAACTATATTACAGCATAGTAATTTCACTCTCCATTTGTAACGTGAACGTGTACTTAGTGTGCTTAACTTTTACTAAATGGTGGATTGTCATTGCGAAAAAAGAATTAACCGGATGTCATACAAAATCATGCAAGGTTAAGTCGTTGCTTGTAAAGGTGCTTTTCATCGTTCTCCAACAAATTTCAGCAATTTAACCATATTATTTCTTCAAAATACTACCTTATATATCCATCTAATAAATATTCTTATATAATAAAATGCATTTTTTTTCGGAAAATTGAAACATTCAGGATTGACCGACTTTGACATTAGCTGCGATCATGAAGATCAAGAAAATAGCATTACAATATGAAAGAATATTTTTTTATATTTTTTTTAATAGATTTTACAGACTTGATCTCTAAGGTGCTTTATGGATACTTATGAAGAAAAATAATGTCAATTTCTCGGTCTTAATGTTTTCCGGCCTCATCTTGTTCATACCTCGGGATGGTTTCACCGATCTTCAGATATGCTATACATAGCCGTACATAAATTCTAATTCCCATCTAAAAATTGAAAACTACTATGTCCGGATCAAAACATTAAATCTTTTTTTATTAAATTTCGTATAAAATGTTAGATTTTAGGAACTATTTCTAATCATAAATAGTAACTTTCACGTACAACGGAAAAACGAATTTTGAAGACTACGGTATCAAAAACAACTTACGACCCAGCAAACTGCGATTTTCGGTCTTTAAAATAAACCTTTACGTCCTAAAAATTCGTATTGTAATCTTGCATTAGAAAATTTTATGGATAAAAAATTAAATCAGTTTTTCAAACCCATTAGTTCAGTTTTGTGCTCATCATCCTGGGATTTCTTACTAAATATGTTATAATTACTAATGTTAACACTCAAAGTTAATAATCAAGTCAACAATTACAATTAAAACTTAATTTAGTAAAAATGATATTAATACAGTAAATAAAATATTTTCTTCAAAACATCTTCTTCGGCTTGAATCAACTCGTATAACTACATAAATGTGGAAAAAATAGTTTTTCCAGTGTAGAAAATCAAATCAATCTATTTAGATCAAAGAATATGATTAAAAAGTGATTTTTAGCCATCATCTATCAGTACTGCTTAAATCGTTGCAAATAATTTGTATTTATATAATAACAAACTTTATTTATTTATGGATAAATTTCCGCCATTTCAGAAATATAAGCAAATGCGTTTGCATACAAATGGAAATTTATTTTCCTTCATCTAAAGTAGAATTGCAATAATAATTTTAATATTTTATTAATTTATACAAAGTTATGTTATTTTTCTTTTCTTTTTTTTTAAATTATCTTGATCAAGATTAAAATCAAATCCCTTCAATTTCTCATATTAGAAAACAATAAAAAACCAAGAGATATTTAACAACGAGATAAATAACCTTCCACCAAATATTTATGATGTATCATTAAACCGTAAACACAACAATGTTAAAAGCCTACAAAAAGTTCAGGTTTTTTAAATCAGATAATAGCTTGAAATTATAACTGCGTCCCATTGTGATTTCAGACTGAGATATACAAAGAATGAAAGTGATATGTGGAGCATAATTTTGTACTTTTCTATGTTAGTAGAAACTGAAAGCAACATAATATGCTTTCGTTCGCATAATTACAGGAATGTATCTTAATCATTTTCATCTCTTATTGTTCACAAATGAGGAATGCAAATCATCGCTACCTTGATAGCAGTATTAATTACGAACATACAAAATTATCCATCAATTATTTTAATTTTAGTTTACTTACTGAAAGATTGTAGAAATCCAGAATAGTTATTAATGATAATTCTGGTATTATATTGTTTATTTTCATCTTGATTCGTTGCAAATTTAAATTAAGAATACAATAAAGCCAAATACCCCATTTAAAATGAATGAAGTTGAGCCGCGATAACGCCTTGTATGCGAAATGAACTACTTAAAATTTAAAAGAAAATTAGCTCAGGCCTCCTTAAAATTCTGATCAGATCACTAAACTGCCACCAATTAAAACATTTAAAAGTTTGCGGAAACGGTACATAACAGTTGACCTAGAGGATAAACAATTGTCTATGTCTGTTAAATACTTTTTTAGTCCGACCGTGGTATGATTAGAGTAGATTCGATCAAACTTGATCAAAAAATTGCCTGAGTTGGACTTGGTACCTATGGCTGACTGGACTACTAATATTCGCTTGTGTCATGTACATACCATTGCAAACAATTTCATTCATAAACGTCCAAGTTATGATGAATGATGTTTTAGAATAATAATTACACTTTCTTTACAAAATCTGCTAGTTGGCATGTAAAAAACAATGTTAAGGGAACATTATTTTCAAATGGTTCCGGGTAATACTCTTATTTTTAAACGTAACATTGCATAACCAACATTTATGTCTAACAGAGACTTATTGAAAGCCATGAATTGTTCCATAAGATTGTAAATAATATTTATACTCCCCTTGTCATACATATATTTCATAAATGACAGTTAATTACGAACATGGTTAAAGCTCGCCGATAAACTACGATAAATGCACCAATTTGTAACTTGCATTCTGTAATAACGCCGAATAAAAACGAAGAAGTCAAAATATTAGCGGTGAATCGTGGTAAAGATCAATTGCAAATACCTGC
Source organism: Trichopria drosophilae (assembly GCA_030407085.1). Classification (NCBI taxonomy): domain Eukaryota; kingdom Metazoa; phylum Arthropoda; class Insecta; order Hymenoptera; family Diapriidae; genus Trichopria; species Trichopria drosophilae. The sequence continues at coordinate 56,785,413 of CM059583.1, forward strand.
TGTGGATACACGTTCCATTCGTACGTGCGTGACCGTATTTGCGTCTAGAATTCCGACATTAAGAAATATACTTGGAAGTAAAAAGCATTATATAACGAGTGAATCACTCATTGACAAATCGATATTTATTAATGATACGTTGAACGGCAACCGTCGTTAATTGGAAGACTATTAAAGTGATTTTGTGCAAACGCTTATAAAGGCTTTCGAACGGACAAGCTTTGTCCACAATCTGCTTAATTGGACCTAATCTGCGGGATAATCTGCCAATAGGTCGACCACTCGTAACCGCACAATACCTCGCTATGTTTGTATATTATATAACTTTCGAAATATTTGGCGAGTTTCGATATCCGCAATATCAACTGAACCGACGTCCTTTTCCGTTTCTCTTATTCTGCCATTTTTACCCGGCTGTAGCCGGAGGCCATTAATTACTATTTAGGGCGAATACAAATTTGAAAAAATTCACAGGAATTGTTTCTAGATATATTTCATATCGCAGAGTGCTGAGAAATCCGTTTCGATCAATGACAATGAATAATTGACGTGTTGCAATTGCAACTACATGACTTGATGTTTTATATAATAGAAACGATATAATTAGATTATACGCGCTATCAGGTATGAAATGAGCACCGAGGAAAATCATATTTCACTTTAGAAAATTTCTCTTGTTCTAAAAGAAATGTTCGTACAGACTTAGCCTTGGCAATTTTTAATTTACATCAGCGGTTAATTTGTTTATGTCAATGATATTGGCATAAACCTCGATTATTGGATAAAGTGTAGGTTTAAAATATCAGGATATTTCAATCTCGTTGTCAAAACTACATTGAAACTAGAAGTTCTTTAATATGGCCATCATTAATATCTGAAATAACGTTGTATTGCTGCGGAACACTCCTTTTCATTAATGGAAAAATTATAATGGAGCAATTTTTAACACCAATAATATACGTAATTACGTTGTGTGAAGAAAATTGCAATATTGCTAAATTAAATTCGTTTAATAAATAAAGCGAGAGAGAAGATGTTTTTTTGATTAATAACTAAACTTTCTGTGATTATTTTTCTAGACAAAAAAAAATAAATCTTTATTTTTGTAATATATCGTTTTAATTTAAAAAATGTACATTTTTTGTAGATCTAACTTAAGTACATCTAACTAATGCTCAAACTTGAATAACAAAATGTTTTCCATTAATATATTTAAAATCTAAAATGTTGTATGAAAAATTGAACAAAACTTGATTTGTGGTGCCAGCTATTCGAAAACCTTGAATGTCTCTTGAATTTCAAATGATCGTAAATCATAAAAAAATGGTAATTTAATTTCCTTGCCAACTAAAAATCATTCAACATAGTTTGGATTTAGCTAGTAACTAAATCCAAACACTGTATACAAGAAGCTTTTAATAGTACATTGCTGTGATGGCTCTCGTTTCGCTCGTGATATCTAGGATATTTTTGCGAAATTGTAAAGCATTCGAAACTGGTAAAAAATCGTTCATTTTGGCACATTTGAAAATATTTCGATTTCAGGTTATCTTATTGACAGTTTGTAACTTTAGTTTTCAACACTTAATCTATAACTTGTATATTAAATACGTAGATTGTTATTTGACACATTTTTTTATCCAGAAAAACGATTGACCGATAGTAGGACAAACGAATTATTTCGTATACAAAAATATAACAATATTAAAAATAAAAATCTTCTATTATGACGTGTTTGAAGTAAAATCGTGATATTCTGCATAAAAGTAACGAATGTTTTGACAGCCGTTCAATTTTTGTTGCATGTCCATTCTACATTTGATACATATAAAATATAATTTGTACTCTAACGTAAGTTTTCACCGTGTTTGAAATGCTTCTAACATCAAACAAGTTCCACTCTCATTTTACATTCCGTACTTCGTGTCATTCGGAAATTGCCATTAATCGCCGATTTCGCCACGAAAAAGCCGTTTTTTCGTCATACTGCAATTACCTGTCCGAAAGTTCCAACTCTTTCGGATCTCCTTAAAGATAGACACGCGTGACCGGTCCCAGAAGGCGAGAAAAGACCCTCAGGCTGATTGAGAATAATCGATCTCGTTGATAAAAATCCATTATTACATTTCGTCCAAGGCCAACAATCGAGACAATACAAAACGATTACGATTTTAACCGTATAATTATTTATAATGAATAATATATTTATACACTGTTCTGGAGAGATTAGGAACTATGATAATCTCGAGAAGCATATTTACGGCATACACGCAAATATGAAGTTTATTTTTTAGCGTTGCTTAATGTAAATGTGATCTATTCGTTTGTATAGTATCTGTACTTTTATTTGCGGTACGCTTTGTTTAAAAGTTAGATTACCAACTGAACGAATTTCCGATTTACTTATGAGGACTGAAAAATGCTATGTTTGCACAGGTTTTATTAAAGTAGCGGTGAAATATCGCTTTGATAATTATCGGTTCTACTTTATTTCCTATATTCCCACGAAACTAGTTCTTACAAATAATGAGTGTAACATTTTCATATTTAGCATACCTTGTGCACATTGTACATAAAAAAAGTAAACTTTTTATTTGCATATATCCAGTTACTGACAGGTATTTTTGTAATCGAATTGTAGTAATATCAATGGTATTTTTGAAGATAAAATAAGTAATTGCTAGTGACTATTAATTGCGGTGTAATACTTGAGCTAACATATTTTAATATAATTACGAATACTTTTAATTATAACGAATTGTTTTATACCTCTTCGGGTGTACTTTACACGATCCATTCATGTAGAAAAGCGAAAATGTAATTTTATTAATAATTTATACACTTTTTAAAGGAAATTGCCATTTTGCACAGTGAAATTATAGAAAATGAAAAGAATTATAACGTCCCCGTATTAACGAACATATGAAGTTTTCAATTTGAAATAAAATAAGAATTATTTGATCAGGCATCAACGAAGTTTTGCCCTCTGATAAAAATATAATTTCTAATTACCCATAAATTTAGGGCTTGATTTTCTGTTAGAATGAAAATATCGAAACGTAGAATTCAATATTAAATATTAGAACATTTTTAAACGTTTTATAAGATTTTGAAACAGTTGGGAATTGTTGACAACAAAAGTAGAACATTTTATTTTTGTTAAGTTCGTTAAACAGATGGTGATAGTGGAACCTGCATAGCTTAAATTTGAATGTTTCTGTGGGGACATCCAAATGCTCCTTTTTTTGTTGATTGAATTGCATATTTTATTACTCATTCCTAATTGAATATTTGGAATCGTAGTTTTTTGGATAACGTTGCTATATAATAATATAAAAAAATGAACATCTAGGATAATCCGTACATGCAATTATTGTTCCAATTCCAAATCGTCGTGTGAACAACAGAGAGAAAATTAATAAAAGCCTTTCATCTATCAGTAGACATGAATAACATGTTTTTAACAATTATTTTCTATAAGAAAAATAGATTTTTTCAATAAAATATTGGTCGCGTTCTACGAAATAACCATGTGGAAAAAAAAACAAAAAGTAAACGTGTAGTAAACAAAATTTGACAGTGAATTTAAGTTTTTATCCTCCAAAACATCTGAAACAATTTGTTTCTATTAGCGTCATCTTACCAAAATCTTTTAGCGCTATCAGAAAGTACAATATTCCGATTAGTGGAACATGAGAAATAGTTTAAGAAATTATAAGGAACTTTCTGGAAAATCTTCCCTAATACAATAACGTACTTTTGTACCAAGAATTTCAGCAAGAATTTGGTAATAATGGCATATTCAAAAGCGAATTTCAATATAAATATTAATAAATCGTGTCTTTTTTAATCTCGTGATAATTTTTTTTTAGTAAAATACTGGCACTCATATTTTTCATCATTGTTTCAGAATAGTTGAATAATACTAATTTTTAAGCTTACTTAACAAATTAATAAATTCTTTATTGCAGTTAAAAACATTCGAAAAACAATATCAACCCATCAGTGTGAAACGTGAATTTGTAATAATGGCTTATTCAGTGATTTATTAAACATCTTAATATCACCAATAAATTTAGCCTTGTTTATACCACTCCTTTATTTTAATTATTTTTCGAAAGTAAAATTTTGCGTCCAAGGTTGACATATGTAGTTCGAAGGTTAAATTCAAATAATTAATTACTCTTATAAAAACAACAACGTAATTAATTGAGAAATGAACCCAACCAAAATAAAACGATATCAGTAATAAGCACATAATAAGCAAACAAAAAATTTGAGGTTTGTACTAATTATTTTGTTCAATTTTTATGGCGAACATGCTTGTATTCCCTTTTGCTATACGTAATGAAGATAATCGATAAATATTCGACGTACCAATTTATTTAATCAATCGCTATTATACAAGTAAACAAGCAATCACGGAAAATAATTTCAAGACTGCTCTTTTTAATTAGGTAGAAGTATTTACGGCTACATGGCTTTCATCCGAATTCCAAATTCGCGTGTCTCGTAACAAACGCCAAATAATCGGTGGTCGAAACGGGTTGGGCCTTTGGTAAAAAAGTATCCTGCATTATTGCGTTCAAGGCCACGCGAGCCTCTCGCGAAGTAACAATGCCGCAATGTCCGGTCGTCGGGTGAAAAAAAAGGAGTTGAACCCATAGCCGTGTGCCTCCGCAAAATGGCGTGCCGTGTAACTTAATACACAGTCGTAAAAGAAAAGGCGTGGACTGACCGCCGTTCACCGTGGTAATTCACATTTTCCACCGAGTTGCGTCAATTTTCGTCTTGAGGCTGCACTGTTTAATAGCCGCACACCAGAATGCCAGTAAACGACGACAAATTGTATGTAAAAAGGGTTCTTTTGACAAATGAGTGTTAAAATAGAAAATTACTGACAATGAGCGAAAAATATTAATGATTTTTACACCGCTCTCGGCAGCAACCATGAGAATGTGACCCCCGGACGTGCAGGAACGTTCGTGATTGGTAGAATCCGATTTGTCCTTAATGATCGGGGAGTAATTATTGGTTCGTAGCAAATTGTAGCCTGCGATATGACAACTTTGTAACAAGCTTCGCGCCAGAAAAAATTAATGAATTTCGAAAATGATACAGTACCCGACAGCACTCTGAATTTTCGAAATTGTCAAATTACGTGTCATATCTCCCTTCAATGCATTCGTCAAACTACTTCTGAAGTAAAGACATTTTCAGTTGGTCAATTCATCACGGAAAAAAAGAATTAGCTGAATAAACCAACCACTTATTGTTAGTGTTTTCAGATTGGGCATCTAAGGAAATAGCTACCCTCACCAATTAATTACTGTTTGTTCTAATATTTGTTTAGTAACCAATTCCTTTCTTAGTGACTCTATTTACTTGGTTGCCCTAACCAATTTCTCATCTAGATCTGAGAGCGCTAAGCGATTGGCCGTAGTCAATCATTCCATTCCATCTGTCTTATGTTCGGAAGAAAGTGATCATTTGACTGGCAATTGCCATTTTTTTGTAAATAACATACTTAAAAACCTTTATTAATAAAATGTTTTGCTCTGGAATTGTGATATTTTTTATTTTAAATTGTACCTAGCATCAGAATTGTTTACACAATGGCCAGAAATCTATAAACATTTTATGTTTTATTTTTAATTAAATTGTGCATCATTTTAAAAGAAATATAGTATTGCAATTCACAAATTTTTGAATTTTAAGTTGAACACAGAATTTGAAAATGTTTGCATTTAAAAGAAATTGGGATCGGCAAATTTGCTATATGAATATCACATGATATCAGTAACTGAATTTTCCAGAAGAATCCAGAATTAAAAGAGAAGACGTATTCAAGCAAAAACAAAAATGCTAGTATCAGTCTAATATGGATATCTCTTTATATTTCTCAATCCCATATCCGATTATCCAAATACCTTTTAGTTTACTAATAGCTTTAACAAATTTAAAGAATGAAATGATTAACTAAACACCACAATTGAAAGTTTTATAACTCATAATTGTTTTTTATTCTTTGAGTTTTACGTTATTATTAAAATTGTTGAGATGTGGAGAATTGGTGAAGCTTATGAATTGGCAGTGTACGTGAAAATTACAAATCGAACTAAAAAGTAATAAGAACCTCAAACGAACTGAAAAAAAAATTCCAATCTGTGCGGAACTCAGCATAAATAAAAGATACCGACCAGCATACATATATCTTACCCACAATGAAAAACAAAAAAAAAACCTGCTGTCTTTTACGATTACACCGGTGAAAGGCACAGTCGTAATTTTTTTCCGAATCGATTGATCGATCCAATGTAATGCAACATTTGTCGATTTTGTATTGCGCGTCTGCAAAGTGCGATGTGTGCAGTCCATTGATCGAATGAAATCGCTTAATTAATTTTTTTTAGATTTTCTTCGGTCGTAATAAATTATAGTTCAGCTTTAGATCAATCAACGCGTTCGACCTTTGTAAATCTTTTACTATAGTTGCAAGTCATTGGCTTTCTACTGCCTTGGTTTGAGACTTTGAACGTTCGCTGGCTATAAACCGTTTAGTCGTTACTCTTTCCGATAAGTCGTTATTTTAGGCGTTAAAGTCTCCGGAGAATTAAACGGATGTACGTATTTGATTATACATAAATTATTATTGCGTGGAAATGAAATCGTCGTTGATTGGACGCATTTCGTCACCCATTACAAATAAGACCAACCAATAATTAATAATTGCCCCTTAAGCTTGCATTTTACGTTCCATTAATAAATTTTATACTCTACTTCGGGTCTCTAGGGGAATGCTGCCGTAAACATTAAAATACTCCACAATTAAGTCAGGTACAAAACGTCTTTTTTGCCTAATATTTCCATAATGGACATCCAGATTTCAGAAATATTTGTGATCTACGGAAAATTTATATTAATATGCATTCTTTTTTTAATTAACTAACATTTTATTTGGTCATAAGAGAGTTGAATTTTAATATTAAATGACCAGAAGCATAATGTTCCCATAAATTTCATGAATATGTCAGTTATTTATAAACTGCACCGAAAATATTTAAATGCACGAAGAAAATATATTTTATTATTCACGATGATTCTGCCTTTTAGTAAATACGACGTACTTTAAGCTAATATTTGGTTACTTCAAGTAAATATTTATTTGAAATTATTTTAATGCGTTTAATACTCTACGATACAGTAGTGTCACCTATTTTATAGTTATATCGAGTTATAGATGTAGTTTTGTAAACTATAACTTAGTTAGAACATCTGCATAATTTGCTACATGTACATAGCTAACATGTATGGCAGAAGAGTGTGATAACTTGAAACTGAAGTATGAGATAATAATGTGCTTCTATTAAAACAATTTTATTCTTCATCTTCCATATTACATTGTTTCTTGAATGAGTAATAAAAACCATTGAGTGGTAGTAACGACTACGTTAGTAGTTCGGTACTTATTTTAAAATAACTTAATTAATGGTACTACATTAATAACAAAGTACGTATCAAAAAGATAATTGTACCTCAAAGATGATCAGATTAAAACATCCACATTTCAAACTAGCCATGTATATATTTTCTAAATTATGTTTTAAAGCTATTTAAACATCCAAGTTTCAAAGAAATAGTTGTTATTAAAATAGTAATGATTTCAAATTTATTATGAACCGTATTCTTTAAATTTCTTAATTTATTTTCATCCCATGGCCACTACAGTTCTGTTACAATTTTGATAACAAAGTTGTGGTGGTGTCATTCTAACCCAACGTTTCGACCATGTGTAGGTCCTCTTCAGGGGTATCACTTTTGAATCACTCAGATTGAAGAACTGCAGAAACCTACACCACTTAAACTGTAGTGGCCATGGGATAAAAATAAACGAAGAAATAGTTATTATTAAACCCTGACAATGCCCATTATTCAGGTTTTCCGAATCGTCGATACAATATACAAATGGAAATAACACTCCAAAATTTTGTTGTAGAGCATGATGCAATTAACTGATGTTTTTGCGAACATTATTTATTTTTATGTAATTTTCGTAATATTCATTACGATGATGAATTTATAATGTCCAACAATTTAAAACATTGTTCTTTAATTATTTGCAACTGCATTGGATTTTTTTGTTAATTTAGTCCGCTATTTTTTGGAAACAAGGCGTATTAATTGACACAGATATTCCTGTACTATTACGAAGTCACTTCGTTATGACAATTTGGTTAAATAAGACATTTGTTATACGTATAGGCAAAATTTGATATAGCTCTTCCTTTGGGGCGTACAAAATGCAACCTTACACAGAAGTGGGTATTTCGAGTCTCGAAAAACTGGTCGGCAATAGTTCACCACCCATGCTTAATAATGTTCATATTAAGAGCTCAAAGGCTACTTTGCGCCTATTATACGAGACCTACTAGTAATGCTTGAGATCGAATACCTTTTATTTGTTAATAAATTTGAAATTTGTTAAGGAATCTTTTAATGCATTAAAGATCTCTTTATTGTTACTCCACATTTTCTACAAATTTAAAGCATTTTGTACATTATTTGTTGATGTATCCTAGAACTATTTTTTATGTTAAAAGTAGTTCGCTTTGAATTCAAAGTTAAACGCGATGGTGGATCGATAATTGGATAAAATCAAAGCTTTTTCGATGGCAATCGAGTTTAAATCCTAATAATTGACAGTCCTGAGTTCTTCAATCGAAATTATGTCTCTCGCGGCACCGTTCGAACGTTATTACATTGTGGTTCTCAATTAGCCGTCGCATATTTTTCGCGAATCTCGTCGCCTGAGAAGTGGATAGGTGACGTTAGGTCACCACCATTGGTAAATCACTGCATTGCACGCTTTATTACACTTAAGGATACACATACTAGCCATGCGTTTCCCAGTCCTCGACTGTGCTCTACGCACATGGAAACACGGGTGTATAATGCACCGCGCGAGCAATGATCGTGGGTGTTTATAGTGTGTCGTGATCCGTGGGAACCAGCAACTATCTCATTGAACGCCAAACGTTGTTATATCTACGTTTCCTTCGAACGCGGTACATTGATCAAGAATAACAAGTACGTTATACCGCGGTTTTGCCAGTGCACCGGCTTTGTTGCACCATTTGCAAAGCTCGCTCTCGATATGACGCTCGTCTTTCGAGTGAAAGTGAACCTTGTTCTCTGCAAATAATTTTTTGCATACATTGTTCAAACAAGATCGATCGTTATTAACTCCAGGATTTTTCGTCAGAAGCAAAATGGTCGGATGTCATGTTTGTAGGGATTATTTTTTTCATTCAAATTTCGACAAAGGAAATTACACCATTATGAGCCAATGCAGTTTCCTGCAAAATTCGGTATTAGTTGTCCGAAACTGATAAAACGTGCCATACTACTAATGCAATAGAAAATAAATTATTGATATGGAGGAAATATTATCATGACAAATATTCCAATTTTGTACATACATGAGACAACTTTTTTAGTTCAGTAATATATATCGTCGAAAATAATATTGTAAATATTTTATAGAACCCATGTCAAAATCCAAATATCAGATTTATTGATTCATCATTCACCAACATGTTTATGAAAACATTTTTATATTTACCAAACTTATGGAAATTGTTTACGATCAAGTTTCTTTAAATTCTCATTTATGATCATTGTAGGTATAGATTGATCAATAGCATCGACGGGTACGAGAATTGAAAAACGTTAGTTTAAATCTTCTGAAATCAATATATCAATATTATTCGCAACCTGAGGAAAATGTCCATCATCATTCTATAAGACTGACGAGTCCAGTACAGAATGTAGGAAATAGAACACAATAAAATTTGTAAATATAACCTAAACATAAAAAAAATATAACAATAAAGTTAAATATAACATAAAAATTAGTTTACATTTTGTTTTATTGTAACGAACTTTGATTACTTATACAAAATACCGCCATATAAAGAAAGTTTGAGACACTGCTCAAAATTTGAATGTCAAAAATTGTCTTCAATGAACAATATGATATCAAACCTTAACCCAATGTGCATAATTTTGCACACGAAATTCAGCATCGTTTTATTAATACAATAACAATTTTAAAAAAATGTAAACATCTATATCCGACTAATGTTGAGTCGCCCTTTCGAATGGCGCTACTGAAATTTTCAAGAAATGACGTTTACCACATTTTTTTACAAAAATATTGAGAAAAACGCGCTTTTTGAACGACAATTTTTTTTAAATTCATTTTTAAATACAATACCCGATTCAGATCACCTTCTAACCTATCAGAAACGTGTTCCCAATTTTTTTACTTTCAAAATTATACATTCATATATTTTCATTTATTTTATTTTTAATTTCAAAATGTCGTCTGAATGTTGAAAATGGTTGAAATTGAAGAAATTGCTATTCTTTCGAATCTGCTAGGTTTTCTTTGTAGTAAAACCATACAAATAAGTTATTACGAGTTTTGTGTATCCTAGTTTGATTTTGATTTAGTAATATCCCATAGATTGTTAATTGGGAAATTTCACTCCAATTGTAGCTGTAACAGAACTCGAAAAACAGATTCGAAATAATAGCAATCTCATCAATTTCAAAACCTAGAATATTTAAAATGTAAATTTTAACTGACGCATTTGATTAAAACTGAATCTCTAAATCCCTAATGTTCTGCAAGTAACGCTTTAGTAACATTTTTATATATTTCTTTTAACTGATCAATATCATCACTAAACATTAAGTGCATAAAAAGTAACAGATTTAAAAATGGTAAAAAATTGCTTAGACTAAACGTTACAAATGACTTAGAGGCGAAGAGTTAGTAGGCAACATTGAATATGACATTGTTTTATATTTCACTTTACAATATCCTTTTAACTGACAGATGATCACAGACTTTAAATTTCAAACCAAGTCTTCTTTCTTGACTTTCTTGACTTCATTCTGCTCCAACTTTACGCCATAAAAAAAAATATAATTTTTAACACCCAAAGCAAAACACCCTTGATATGCAATTTACTATATTTATGGTCATGACAGGAAGCTGTCAAATTTAGACTGTCAGATTTCTTCTGCGTTATATTAAGAGTTTATTCTATTTTTTACTCTTTTTCAAGGTGATTTTTAATTCATAAAAAAGTTTAATCATTTAGATTTTAATTCCATTAATTGTATTAGATAAACGCATTCAGAAAGTCATTATTCATCTACAGCATCTTATTCGAATAATTTATTTAGCTTTCTGAATAATCAGTTATTTTTTTCTACAAAATTAACGTAGTTGCAAAACTTTTACACTTTTCGTAGTGAATTTGCTTATTATGTCAAGATTCCCATAAATTATTATACAACGACAATTATAGTAATTACTACACATGATGTTGTGTCATTAGAGCTACTATTCTAGCAATCTTTCTTAAAAAAATTTTATTTTCATACCGGCATTATTGCAACAGTATTGGATTTATTGATACGAATTGGTTTATTGTATCAACTTTCTCATAATTATCGAGTATTTCATATGTTCGTATAGAAGTCCTATTACTTTTATTGTCTAAGAGAAAGTACGTAGAATGAAAGATGTTTTTTGTCTCCTTTATCAAAATTGGATCAGTCAGTTTCGTGATGAAGATGCTATTTTTATTTTGACAGAATATAAAGAAAGTCATTCTTTGGAAACCTTCGGAAACAACGACGTTGGACAAAACATAAGTAGCGATAAACATTAGCGCAATTCATCATTAACATCGTTCCATCTTAACCTGCAACGTCATTTTCGGAACATTGACCTCATTGCACGTGAATAAAGGATTACATCAGATTATTTCTAGCTTATATAAAGATCTCAACATAGAATGTTTTGAAGAAAAAATTGTTGAATGATTTTGTTGTTCACATTGAAATTCCCGGTACAAAAAACAATGTATAAGCTTTCAGAAATAGATAAAGGTTTAAACAATAAAAACCGAGACCAAGAATATATTATATTGAAAATGTGAACTGTATTATAGCTATGATAATTTCTACTAATTGTAAGTTGACAAGAATGCGTGAGCATAAGACTTCAATTCACGTCTTAAAAAATTTGCCAACATTTCACAAAAAACGTTAAGACCATTTTTATCTTAAATAACAATGGACAAAGGAATGTTTTTTTTAATAGTTTTCTTCAACAACAATAATACTTTCTTGCATTATTCATAATGGCATTCAACATTTTAAGGTGTAATAAACAGTTTCAATGCCGAACAATGCCCTTCGCATAGTACATCATAATTCTGTTTTAATTCTGGTACAAATTTCCTATTGTAAAAAACGGAACCTAGTTTATTGTAAACGTTTACTTTTTACAGATTTAAAAGTTGCTTAACTTCTTTTGGAAAAATATTAACGAATACCAAAGTTCATTAAGAATTAAAATATATGTATATGTTAGCATCACAGTTCTCGAACAATGTCTTTGTCATCATGTGGAATAATGCTCCCACTGTGCGAAACTTTTCTTTTCAGGGAAAGTCTTTACTTCCGTGACGTTAGAAAATGTAAAAAGGCAATTGTATCTTATTATTGAAGAAGTAAACAATTGTCCTTACTTCACTTTAAATTAGTTTCTTTATGTGTTACATAAATGGATGATTGTTTTATGCAACGAGTTTAGCGTTATTCTGTATTAATTATTTATCGGTGTAACACACATAATCGTTTATAATATTACTAAGAAGGAAATTACCGATATTGCATTCCAACTTTTGGTAGACATATAACGACAGTATTGTAGACTATAACAATAGATTTATACGTAAACGTTCTGTCGCATTCCTTTCACTCTCAAGTCAGTCATTTCCGATACTTTTACTAAAGCCGTTTGCATTTATCTAATTTATGGGGACAAACTTACTTTCAATTTGTCTCAAATAAAATGATTTTGGTAATAGCGCGTCATCTACAATATTAACAAAATTCATCTTATTCAATAAATTTACTTTCACATTTCTCATATTAATTATGATTAAATATATAATTGTTGACTTTTTTACACTATCTTCCGATCATTATCTTGCTATTCGTTAATCTTCTTGTCTTTCAGTTTAAATACTTTTTGTCGCGGTAATTTTTGCTATTAAGATAAATATCCCTATTAGTAGCAGTACTTACTAAGTTAGTAGTATAATTACCATTCTTTACGCAATATGCTTCTTTTTTTGAATGCAACATAATCAGCAAAAAATATTACATTATATTTAAGGCATCTAAAATTCATATTAATAACAGATTTTATGTTCCTTTTACGGTAGAGAGCAATTAATTAGTAATTTTGTTTTTATAAAATTGTATTTTAATAATTTATGTATAATAACATAATCTTGCCAAAGGGATTGCATAAATGTAATATTCATATACGCTATTTTTATTTGCATTCAATATGTTTTTTTTTATTCAAACAATTCTCACTTCGATTCCAGGAACAGATCGTTTGGAATATACTTTCGCATAAAAATGTGCTTTTTCGTTATTACATACTGTATCGATTTTCTGCGTCACTGATTTCGAAAATATTGTGATATTGTGTACTTCGGCACATTAGTAAAAGTGTTTGTGAATCATTGTAGATGCTACTACTTTTTCATACTAAGTAGGTCAATCCCTTAGTAAAAAACCACTCTGTTTATTTTATCATTAATTAGTCAAATATTTGTCTTTAAAGTCTACTGAATTGTTAGAAGTATTCTATTATTATTTCGAGAACTAGATTTTGAATTTTTTGTTTTTTTCCGATTTCGACTCTATAATAAAATTCCCTTATTCATTCGTAAATTACACAGAAAAATAGTCTTAAAATTGTTACATCACAAATTAAGCACTGTAAAAGGCTTAATTTCAGTCTAACATTGAGCTAATTTTCTTAAATTAAGTCGATATTTACGCTTAACACCTTGTTTTTAGTTTTGGAAACTTACTTTTAGTCAATATTCAGATTCGGAATAAGAATTCTGTAACTTAGATGTGATAAGCTCGATAAATTTTTCTTTAAGCATAAATCTCGACTAAAATTAAACTTTGATGTCTGAAAGTTAGACTGTATAATATTTAATATTATGTAATTGCGCATAATTTGAATTATATATTTTCATACTGTACGGCCCTGGTACATGGGCATGCGCGAACGATGTACCGAGGGTGCCATTGGCCTTTGAGTTCCTTTTTCTTCAGTAAGCAGTTAGACATCGACAGAAATGGGATACTATATCTTCCCAATATTTATATTAAAGTAAAGCCACGAGTAAATTTCTAAACACATTTTATACAGTCCACACTTTATTTATATCAGTTCTTTACTCGAACATAGACTTTAAGCGCAAATATTGATTTAATTTAAGAAAATTCACTCAATTTTAGACTGAAATTAAGCCTTTTACAGTGCTTAATTAGAGAACAATTTTCAGACTTTTTTTGTCTGTGTAGCCACTTCTTTTCAGTTACTGCAGCTATTGTTTCTATAATGAACAAACGTAGTATATAATTTATTAATAAATCATACACAGAAGTATGTATTAACACATCTGATACGTGTTATTTGATATTATAAAACAAATGGATTCAATTATTTTTTGATGTAGCAAATTTTATGCGATTATTATTTTTGCAATAACCAGTGATGATTTTATCTCTCAAAAACGCAAAAAATCCAATCAACGATATTATCTAATTATTTTAATTATTTATTATAGGAGAATCGAATCATATTATCAATTCTTTTAAATAACAAATACATAAAGACATAATTTAAATTGATAATTGGAGGCTCTTAGTATTTGAAGTTGAACAGTAAAGTTCACACCCATCCAAAGCTCATGGGATGTATTAATCACGAACGTACTAATTATTAGGAGTGGAACATATAATTATCATACCCAGAAAAATCTGGCTCAATCGCATAAGTAATCGTTGTGAAAATAAATGAGTAAATACATTTGGTACCACTAGAAATGACCTTTTCGGTCCGTCTCAGGCGTAAGAAAAATGTCAAACTGAAACGCGTATTACGCTACTCGTACGTGTTAAAATTGCTTGTAGAACGTAATACATCCGGGAACTAATAATGGGAAATTGTAGCAAAGCACAAGGGCAGTCATTCCATAAGAGCCAGCTAACACCGATTCCTTTCTTGTATGCACTCTTAAACTTCTAATGCACTTCGCGTTCACTCTCACTGTCGCTGATTTTTTCACTCTGAATTCAAGTCTCGTTCCCCTTCCAAGACACGCTCGACATTCCTTTCTGCCACAATCCTTACAGTCCGAAATCTGTAGTGATTTTTCGACTGTCGATAAATACGTAATGTCCTCTTTTTCCTGGCTTTTTTATCGGAACATTTACTTATCGAAACGGATATCCATGATGACTGCAGTCGTGAAAATGGAGTTTCCGCAAGAAAGAAGCCGAAGGGAGATGTCGTTGTATCGACGTATTTTTCCTTCTCGATTTTAGTCTCGCGTATATATTACAGGTACACAATGAGATCGAGGTTAAAAGCCGGTGGCAATCAGCTGGGAAATCGGTGCCGTTGTAATTGTATTACAAGCGCGCTGAAAGATCGGACTTTCTAAGCTCTTCGGGTACTATTAATTAGTAGAGTCGAAATTCTCACTTGTAGCGTCATTCACGAATAATACAATGAGTGAAATGGCTCGTGTCTCACACGTCGCGTCCTGCTTTTTTCAGTCCGTTGGAACGGACACAATTGTGCGTGGCACCAACACAATTCTCTGATCCTTGACTTCTCGAATTTCCGTTTGTATTATGGTGAAGTCTTCTGTGCGAAAAACTCACATTTCATCCAATTCTTACAAGTGTCAATGACTCTTCCATATTCATGGCAGGTTTAAGAAAGTAAACAATTTTTGCTTTTTCCAGATGAATAATACCAGCTGATGTTCAATATTATAATTAAACAACATTCTTTCACGTCTATTAATTTTGTGCTGGTGGTATAACTTGACACTTCCGTCACTAATAACTATTTACCCAGAGCTAAGAAAATATTGAGGCAATGTTCGATTCGGATGAAATTTATTTGCGTTTAATGACTCCAAAAGAATTTCTTTGTATTTCTTACTATCATATAAATTGCGTTTATTGCTCAGTGAGACATTATGCGTTGCTCGCGAAGCGACAAGCGCTGGAGCAATTAGACACGACCGACGCGTTGAACTTTTTCCCCTCATGAATATCCGCTAAGTAATGTCGTTAACTTTCGACATCCTTGATAAATGCTTTTGTACACGACGCGCATTATTATGTTTTTGAAAACTGTTTCGCACTCTGGTCGCGAATACGAAAGTATAAAAAGTAACATAGACGGTATTTAACGTTACGAAATGCGCAGAAAGCCGCTTGGGAGTTCCTAATCTATTGTGCGCCCGAGATTTTATTTCAGATACGATAATAAAATTAATTAGCAAAATTATATGCACGTATTTATTGTTCCGCGGATCGCAGGCGGATAAAAATTACTGGGAGGCGAAAATCTCTAGACGATAAATACGGCTCTAGAACACTTCTAAATTTTATTGTGAAATACGTTGTGTTTTTCGATCGGCAGGAAATCGAATCGCTTCATTGCAAACAATAAAACATTTGCATTATATTCACAGTCAATTTTCTAAGAAACGATTTTGAAACTCTATAGACTCTCATTTGTAATTGAGACTGGTATATGCAAAATAATCGTATTTTTTAATGCATTTTACTTGAATTGTCATCTACGTTGAGAAAATAGAAGCTACTTCTTTTTACTATTCACTCTTTTGCATGTCAACAAAAATGTCATTAAACAGAATTCAAAATTATTTATGATTAAAATTTTGAAACATTTCTATAAAAATTTATGTGACCATTTGTAATAAATGTTGAATTCCAAATTGTCATGGACATGATGTTTTATAAATTTTTCAAGTTCGTATGTACTATTAGCGAGAATGAAATTATTCACACTTTAACATTACACACTTGTAAATTTGCGCAATTCGCAAAGAATGTAGGATGCAAAATAGAATTACAAAAAATTAATTTCATAATAGTCATTGACAATAACATCCAAATGATCGAATTGAAATAAAATTTTCCACGTTCGTTATCTGTGCCGATACAAGCTTCGAGTTCGAGATAAAATTTAAATACTGCTTTAATCGATAAATTAGCCGATCATTGCTGTAAGATCTACAGGCAATATAAACTTGGGCAAGTTGTATGTACAAGCGTTTACGTCGTGTGGCTATAACCGTAGTCTTAATTGATCAATTTATATTCGCTCTACTCAGGATCGATATTAAGCCTCATCATGCATGGTTACGCGTAACGTTACCACTCAAACTTCTTCCTTCCTGGGCGAGTTTCGAATAAAGATATCAAGAATTAAAACACCGGCCGAGAAAACGAAAGGCGACTTTCCCTCGTCGATACTTTCGGTCAATCGACTAAATCACACTTGGTAAAAACGTGGGTGCACGAACAATAATTTTCATACCATGCGAGAAATGCCTTTTCACGAACTGACAAATAATGTGAATTGACCATTACGGTATTTTAAATCAATTTGAAACAATACTTGCTAATAATGTGCTGTACGATAAATAATAGAACAATGTTTCCTTGTGTACGTGCGTCCTTTCAAATACCTTAGTGAATTGTCTTTTTTTTTATTATGTGTTTATTACGTAAGACCTACATTATTTATATATAAAAATCAACTCCACCAAGAATAATTTACATGTGAATTCCATACGAAGTTTTAGGTCCTGTACTACTATTTGACCCCTTCACTACCATTATTTTAATTGATTATTTCATTCGCTGTTATATGACATTGAGTAGGCCGTAGGGGACACTTTGTAAAGAAAAACGAATTCGAAGTATGTGAACTAGTGGTGAGACTAAATTATCCTGTTAGATTTATTCACTCAAAACAGTTTACACAAATTACATAGATACGGATTTATTGAATGCCTAAAATCTACCCATTGATAACTAGAAATTCTGTCTGGGTCTTCGAAATTACGAAATTTTTTAAGACTTGTAAGCTAGCAAGTACTTTATCTAAAGATAACTGTATTACGATAGACTTAAATGAAGTTTCCACTATAAGTTATGCTAAAACGTACAGTGTTATACACAATCAAGTATACTGAAGGCAACAGAAATCGTACACATGAATTTTAATATTCTGACTAGGGCTTCACGAGGACAAACCTGTAATTATGTTAATACATGCACTGAGTTGCAATTGAATAGGAAATTCGACTATTGTAACCATTATATGAGTTCTCAATCAGGCCTGCTTTACTCTTAATGTAAACAATTATTTTTTCAAATATTTCTATTCTTTGTGGATACATTTCTATTGAGAATAAATTAATACTACTTTCTTACTAGTACAATGGATATTCATATTCATGTACAATGTATTAGCAAATATGCATTAACAGTAATACAGGAATCCTTATAAAACGTTGAAAGGATGTTAAAATTTGTTGCACAATTTCTTTCTGTTTATTTACATTACTTTAATTGATTTTCATAAGACCATGGCGTTTTCATATCCTCTATATAGGACTTTTAGGAGCATATACAATCATGATACAAATAGTATTAACCAATTTTCCCAACCAATAAAAGGAAACTATACATTTTCAATTCTAGACTTCTGAACAACATTTTGATCTTCATTTTTCTCTATATACCTTGTAAGTCATACGAAATTAGAAGAAATAAATTAGAATATTATTCTAGAGATAGAAGAAAATCGCTACATGAACACAATGTTCAATGAATTATATAAAGCCATGTAATAATCTCAGAACTATTTTGTTATAAGAAGGAGAAGACAAGCAGGTTATAGAAAAGCAGAATGATAGAAATATACTCAAGACATGCGTAACTCACAATTCGCATTATCTGATCAGTTTACCTTGTTTTCACTTACTACTTCTAAAGCATTTGTTGTCAATATTTTTAATACGTATATATTTTTACTTTCGTTATTTGGAGGACATCGTATTTTTTTTTAAATCTTGAGAATGTGTTCTTTTATTCCATCTATGTAATGAAGAATGTATCTCAAAATGCATTTTCGAACAAGCGTGGATATCTCTCCTTTTTACGTAAATTCATGATTAAATTTCCGGTTTGTAATTCGGTGAAAACAATCTTAAACGCAGCACGAGTATATCTTAAAGATTACGGCAGAATTTCGTAATTTTCCTGTTTTTAATTATTTGCTGTATTATTTTATTAGAGCATAAAACATTTTTCAAACAACTTTTCTTTTAAAACTCAATTACATTTGAGACATTATATGAATGACTGCAATTATGTTGTGACCGGACAGTTTGTCAAATTGTGGTAATTTCCTAATGAATTCTGTGATTGATACTCATAACTGTGCATAATATTGCAAGGAAAGTTATAAATCACTTAGTTGATAATTACCAGAGATAAAAGTTCATTAAATCTAACCGTTTGAAATTAATGAGGTTAGCGAAACAAAACTGACAGTACCGATTAACTATGACACTAAGAGACCAATATAGTTATGTCAATCTGATGTACTGACATAGTAAAGAGTTACGTAGAAAATATTCTTAAAATTTTAGTTATCGTTACTACACTCTTGATCATCATAACTATGTTGTTCAGTGTACCATCAGAGAAAGTTTTTCTTTAATTTTTTAACCTCATTTTCTTCCAATCGGAAAAATATCCCGACAGAATTCGATTTTAAAAAGTTATATAGTTTCCGGAAATATACATATTATACATTATTTTTAGGATATTATTATTAAGTAATTTGCTTATTAAATTATCTAAACGTAGAACATAAACATTCAATTTTTCTCATTTATTAAACTTGTAATGTTTTGTTCAAAATTTGCGCTCTTACAAGTATATAATTATTTCGCCCATGAATGCTATATAATTGCGAGTACTTCCATCCGATACCCGGTTATTTCGTGCCGTCATTTTCATCATAAATTAATAACACGTTTGAAGAATCGCTCGATATTTCACGAAGGTTACCGATAATTTTTATCACCTGGAGGCCGGGCGTACGTTTCCGCAAGGTTGAAAGGATCGAAGTACCATGGAGTTCACCGTAAACGGGCTGCAGGATATTGCACTTGATCATGCAGTAAAGCACTATAAAATTAGACGCTAATTGAGCGCAAAAACATGGATCGCGATGCGGGCGTTTTGCAATTACTTGTGTGAGTGCGTCGTTTTATATGTACATATGCGTAATGTAAGTGCATTCGGAAGTACTAATGATCGAAATAGTTCTACTTTCTTGAATTTTTCATTTCTGTTCGAAATTACGGAACTGAGTCGCCCAATCTCTATCTAAAATACAGCAACTGCTTTTCCTTGGCGAATATAAATCAAGACTCGGTAGTATACACGTACACTGACATGCAAATTAATACCAGACACACGTGTTCTAACCATAATGTCAAATTACCCGGAAATCATTGCAGGCGCGATTAAGTATTTTTTTAGTCGTTGATCGGTAATTACAGTACCCGACGGCTGCTCTAGATAGTTGAAAAAACATCTATGTGCAGCTGATGCTGGAGACTTTTATGCATTAGAATAATCTTTTTCAGTTCTTCAGGCGTAGATATATAAGGCGTCATTTTAATAACCGACAATTATTTAGAGGCAATCTTGTTGACACTTAGAAAATTATGATTCTATAGAAAATGAGATTTTATGGGTAATTGTTTATGACTTTATCTTTATTGTTTTATCAATTTTCACTGATTTCAATCAACATAGTTCTTTATAAATCTACGATTATATTTTGGTTACATGCAATTATTTACAGATTTTTTATATTTATATCCAAAAAGGTCACCACCTCATTTCATATGTTTTCTGTGATGCAAAATTGATCTGGGTTATTATCATTTACAATATAGGAATGCTTCACAATAGCGTTAATTGTCAGACATTGTATACGAAATTTTTCTTTTCTCACTCAGACGATTTTATTAAACATTGGTGTTGAATATAAAAAAGGACTATATAAATAGAAAAGTTTACTACATTAGTAATATATGTTCTCAAAGACTGAATTATAATAGAAAATAGCGTATACAATTTTTGTTAAAGAGAGTTACTGTTTTCGAAACAAAATCAGAACTTGAAGTTGAATATTCTAAGATATAACCGCCTTTAAACATTTTTAAACCAGTAATAGTTGGTTTCATTGTTTAGAAAAGCATTTAGCACATTAGAAGAGCAAATATGGAGCTGAATCTAAGAATGCCCTTCTTGTTACATTTCTTGTCTGAATCAGGCCAAAAAATATTAAATTCGCTGCAAATTTGGAAAAAGGCTTTCGTTCAGGTCTAAATCCAACGAGTTTCCCAAACTTTCTTGTGCTAATATAATATATATAAATGCTACATAAGCCCTAGTTAATGTTGACTGTACTTAATCGACAATTTATTAAATCAAATACTAATTACCTTAAATTATATTCTCAAACATCGCAAATCCGCATTGTATCATTCACGAATAAAATAGGTAGTCCCAATCGTATTGGATTGTTATACGAATAACTTCAAATGTAATCGTCAGAGCTCATCACCGATTAAGTTCGTTATTATATGAATGGGTCAATGGACGTGAAACGAAAGGCAATGATTATTCTAATTGCAATCCTCCTAAATAAAAATATATATTTCTAATAAACTAGATAAAAGATAACCACACGTTGCGACAAAGGGTATTTGCGAAATCACATATGAAACAAAATTGAATTCCACAAGAGGAAAAAAATACGTTTCTTCAAGAATCATTATTATATGTCAGCTCATATCAAAAGTGAGTATCTAATCGAGTTCGATCGAAACGAAGCAGTGGAGAAAAGTGTTTTCGACGGTTCTTTCTCGAAGCCAACGAAACGGCGAAGTCTGTGTGATCGATGCGATTGCAAAATCAATTTCGTAGGTCAAGAATTAAATAAGAAAGGGGGGTCACTGAAATTCGCGCGATATTGCGCGATAATGTCCCTTTCTCCGGAAAAGTCACACCAACGGCCGAAAGATAGCAAAGAGCCAAAAGCCAGACAGACAAGGCGTGGTACTCCTGCACACTCCACTATTTCCAACTATGTACGTGTATCGATCAGCCAAATGTGCCTGTGACTATACCTCTCACTGTGTGTACCTGGCATGCTATCCAGCGTTGATTACAGAGTCCGGCTCGGCCGTCACGATTTTCCCGACAGTGCAGTTATTAGCTTATATGCATTCGAGCTGCAGAATACGGTCCCCTGATGCTGTTACTGCTGCTGCACCATTGACTCCAATATGCCATTGCAAGCTGCTTACTCTAAAACTGAAACTGTAATGACGTTGAAATCTAGGTGATTTCGATTTCTTCCGATCTGTCGAAGTAGTGATTTTTTCCATAGAATTTCAATATTGTCCTTACCTCATCGATTTGTCTGTTGCTTGTTCAGTTTCGCCACTGATTTGCGAAAATTGCTAGCGCGTTCCTATCGTTCATTGCGCGTTATTACTTACAACGAAATTACGATCGCTCTTTTTCAATTTGGCTCTTAATACTTTTTGTTTGTTCCTAATATTGGCTCATGACTGTTTTCTCAAATATAAATTAAATCTTGTGAAACTTGAATGTGGGCACACACCGAGAAGTTTAGTGCAAGATAAGATGGGTTCGCTAATGAGTATTACTGTCTGGGACATCTATCATTTCCATAAGGCATTGTAATCAGTGGTAGCATAGTGTAATGACTTCGGTATCTGTGATTTTATCTAGATATTCTCATGTCTACGACTCGGTGTAGAAATATATTTTGTAACTTGTATTTCTCTAATCGTCTTCTTTAAGTGAATTTTATTTATTTTAGTATAATGTTTACTTAAAGGTTGTTATTATATGGATCGATATACTATTTCTGCCCTTTTCTTGAAGAGCCATTTTTGTTACATAATTTTTCTGAATATTTAATTGCATTATTTATCATGTTTAACGTGCACAGAGAAATATTAATTTTTATCATATAATTAAGTAAAATATATGTATCATTACATAGGTAAAATTATACAAAGTCGGGTTTCGATTAGTATTGTTTATATATATTTTTTATTCTGCTCGCGAGTTTACTTGTCTAGGTATGAGATTTCTTGAAAAATAAATTGTCTTTTTGAAAACTGTATATGCATTCAAGTTCGTGGTAGCAATAATTGTTTTCAGTAAATTTTACAGAATATATCTTTGTATGAGATAAACTGAATAGAAATTGTATCATTTTTTATTCGAGGCATTATAAATAATTATTATGAGATTTGAAATCAAATTATTTGACCATAAAATATTGTAGGTGCAGATTGTTTTTTTTTAATGTTAAAGTAAATTGTAATATTAATGTTAACAATTTATTGTTATATCGAAGTGGCATACTTACCTACAACCATTTCTTTCCACATAATCATTTATTCATGTTTATCAATAATAACACGGGTATATATTAAAATATTTCATTTTTTATTAATTTTCAATGTTTTATTAATAACATTTCTTATTTATTCTCAAATGTCTTATAATTTACCAAAATTATCTCTACACGGAAATAAAATGTATGTACCGCAGCGAATGGCAGAAAATACATTATTACAGCAATCTCAAGTGCGAGTTCAATCTCATTTAGATTAAAAACTTCACTCGCACAGTGATTTGACTTGCCCAGAATTGCATATGTCTTCCGTGAAATGTGATAAAATTCGATCTTATTATTTAGTACAATAACTGGTCACAACTGTTCTGAACTTTGACTTACATGTTGTTACATTTCGAATCAATTATAATTAATTCTATTCGATCATGGCCTCTTAATTTGAAATTAGTTTCAATTCTAAATAAATTTCATTTATGACAACTTAAAATATATTATTGTCTTGTAAAAAGATGCCATTATGGACTAAGGAAATAAATGCATGTTCAACATTTAAGCATTAAATAAGGCTTTACATTACTTAATTATAAGCAGATTTACATTTCAATATGCAGTAAAATGAGTATACGGTAATGAGTGTACCGACTCATACATAACTCCTTCTAGACATTACATTCATCTGCTGGGCACTTGTAATTACATTGAGATCTCCATGAGTCCTGTAATTTCCTACGCTTCCAGTAACGATTGCATTCGAGCCACTGAATTGTTAATACGTATATAATATTATTCCCGTTTAATTATTTATTTATTGACGGAAAGTAATTTTAATTTTTATATTTTTGTCTTTTCTGGAGAATGTAATATTATTATTTAATAGTTTTATGAAACAATGTAATGTACTGCACGTCAGGATTAGATTTAAATGGCAAATGTCGTCTAACGAAATAAACAATTTATTACGTAATTATTGGTAAACAGTGGTTAATCTAATTATTTCGTATTTAACATATTTATATTTAACGTATTTATTTTGTACATTTCGATTAGAACATAAAGTCCTATAGAAAATATTTTCAGTCAAAATATGTTAATCCAATGAAAACAGGAAATATGCTAATACAATAATTACTAAATTTATTAGTTATATAAATTAGGGTTTTTAGTCCACATAAAGGTATATCGCAATAAAATAGTGACAATTATTAAATGTTGTATCTTCAACTAAAAGAAAAGAACCATTGTTCATGCAAAATAATAATTTAGACAAAATTTAGTTATAATTGTTTGGACTTAAATTTTCATCTAACTATACGTTATATAAAATTACTGTTTAATTTGTTTAATCTTTCCAATGAAACACGAAATTTATGCATTACTATAGAGAGAATCAATGAATACAATGTTAGGATTTCTACAAGTATATTAAGAACACTAGTTTTTCTTTATTCAACTACATAATATATGAATTTAATATGCATTTTTCCTGTAATATTAATAATTTTTTTTGCGATGGTAAAAAGAGGAAAATCTGCATACAGTCAATTAGCGGGTACTTTACCAACGTAAGTTAAGTCAGCAACCCACTGGTAAACCGGTTACCTCCTCAAGCCTTGGTGGGAAATGATAAGTAGAATATTCTAAGATATAATCGCCTTTAAACATTTTTAAACCAGTAATAGTTGGTTTCATTGTTTAGAAAAGCATTTAGCACATTAGAAGAGCAAATATGGAGCTGAATCTAAGAATGCCCTTCTTGTTACATTTCTTGTCTGAATCAGGCCAAAAAATATTGAATTCGCTGCAAATTTGGAAAAAGGCTTTCGTTCAGGTCTAAATCCAACGAGTTTCCCAAACTTTCTTGTGCTAATATAATATAATAAAAGAAGAAAATCTGCATACAGACAATTAGCGGGTACTTTACCAACGTAAGTTAAGTCAGCAACCCACTGGTAAACCGGATACCGCCTCAAGCCTTGGTGGGAAATGATAAATCCGAACACATCCTAGATATCAGCTGCCGGGTGTCTACCTTACTCCCTTCCACGCTTGCAACTAACACAAGAACACTTCCGGGTAATATCGATCGTTACCAGCGAATTATTTTGTTGTGGTAAAGCCACCCAGGAATACCCATAGGACTTTCAAATCTGGGTAGCGCTGCTACACGATTCCCTTAAGGGACCTCCATTCCAAATTCGGTATTACTGAAGACCTGAAACCAGCTCATTTTATCATCCATAGTCTCCTCCAAGCTTCACAATCGAAAAACGTGTGGAGAGCTTCATCTCGGAAGGAGCCACAGTGGGTATGTCGGTTTCGGTACTTTCCCTATTTTGTAGGGTTAGGTCCGAAACAGACCGTCTCCAGTTAGGTATTAGGTCAGATAGTAACTCGCCTCTTCATGGGAACGGCTAATCCAAGCGTTGATCCAAGGTATGATCGGCGCCATCCACCCACCCCACATCCCTATCTCCCACGAGGATCGGAAAACACGGAATCATCCCTCGGGCTCTTCGCAATTCCTACCGTCCGAAAGTTCTCCTCCAGTTTTAACAAACAGGCATTCGATGGTAGCAGACCAATCAAACGATCAGGTCCGCATAAGGTCGTCAATTCTGAAAGTCCGTGAGGCGGTGGTTTTCAAGAGCATTGCTTCTCTTTGAGTTCGGGCTCTTCGATCAAGAGATACCTGATCCACACCCCTACACCAACCACTTGCGGTGGCCTGCAGGATAAGGCAGGCAACTAATCAATCTTTGTCCCATCATTCTGAACTGAGGAAGCCTTGATGCGGTTCCATCCTTCAGCACAACAGCTGCCATACATTCCTGCCTCGGTGGGAGAGCTAAAACGTAGGCGCTCCGCTGTATTAGTCCAGCACTGGGAGATCTAGGAGAGCCCCTCTGACTTCTTCCGTAGCGATGCAGAAGTCCAGGTCGTTGATCTCCAGGGCATTTCTAGGACTTAGTTCTATGATCTTGATGGGCGCATCTGAATTGCTTTTTAGAGGACGTCATTAAGGCTTGTTCTGCACATGGGTGGTGTTACTATAACCTCGAGGATCAACTCGCGTGGCTGGTATCTAGACTATGCACTGACGCGCCATGGCTCCCAGGGTCCACACTGTAGATGGCCCTGACAGTATCGGCGTATGTTTCTCCTACCGCTAGTATTAGCGCAATAGAATCTGGTTGGACGCGCTTCTTCTTGTTTTCCTTCTTTATTTTATCAACGTCCATGGCACCGTTGTATTCTTTGGGTAGCATCAAAATCGATGCAGATTGATCCGCCACTTAACAAAATGTATACAAATTCACTAATTTTGAAGAACATGCAGTTAAGCAGACTTCTTAAATCTACCAGAAAATCTTGTCATTAACTTTTAATTTATTTCAATGCGACACAGAAACAAGGAAAGTGGTGGAATGTAATGCTTGGTGTGGACTAAATTCGTAACCAAAAATGATGACTTAATAAAATGTGGAACTTTTAAAATTAAAATTTCAATTTTTTCTTGCAAAGTGTTGATAAGGAAATGAGTGTTGGTTATATTTTAATATAGTAAATGATCACCCACGTGTTACTAACGTTTGTGTAAAATTCAAAGTCATTTTGTTTAATTAGAATATCCTTGAGAAATTTATACAAAATAACAACTTGTAATTTAAATTTTGATTATTGTTCGAGAAAATAGTTATATCGGATAAGGAAAACAGCATAGTTTCTTTTATTCTATAAAGTTAAATCTCGCCTTGATGAATTTCATATTTACATACATTTTCATGAAATCTGATAGACCTTTTGCATGGTATACGTTTACTGAAATAGCTAAATTCTTCATTATAATTTACAAAAAAAATTGGTTCCTACATATTTCTAATATTTCATTGAACTTGCATTGTATAAACAACACATTATTGAAATATATATAAGTTTCTACATCATAATTTTGAATTTAACATATTAAATAAAATTATCCGAAGTTACGAGATTTTTGTACATTATATATACGTCATAATTTGCAACAACAGTCAAGTTAAATATGCTCTAAACGTATAAAATATCCTCCACGTACTTACAATGAGTAAATCCATTAAAGTAAACAAAGAAAAGAAACGTGAATGTAATCTCCTTTGACCAGAACGTACGTGCCTTTGCAAAAACTCATATTTCAAGTACACTGTTGGAGATTCGTATTAAAGCGAACCCGTTATCGAGAAGCGCCAGACTCGATTTTAATCCAACGAGAAGGAAAACGGATAAAATTGCAAAATTGAATTTAATTGCCATTCATTGGTAACACCGAAGGTTCTTGAATAGGGGAATGAAAGTAAAAAGCGACGGTTAACGGCACATTTCCTGTGGGTCGTCCGCGACTCGCGGCTCGTCGAGGCGTGGTGAGCATTGCCGGGCATTTTTTCCCCAGGACAGTTCAAGGAGATCCAGAAGCAGTAACAGCAACGCCGAGTTACGACGCTCTGGATCTGAATCTCACGGTATATACCGGCAACCGTGCGCCTCGTTTGGATTCGGGTCAGCTGAGCAGCTCGCGCGTGAACCCGATTACGCAATCAGACTGCGCGGGGCGTTCCCACCAAACGGTTTACCGGAAGTCTCAAAGACCCGACCACGTCGTCACCAACTATACCTGCACCTTGTAGCCTTAAATGTCCTTCTTAGCCCTAATATGGCCTCCTTCGTTATTGTCATGTATCAGTGCTAAATTCCAAACTTTTCACTCCGGACTTCTTATGTAAGCCGGCTTTACGATACCTTCTAACTGCATTCCAAAATCATTTATATGTATTTATATACGTTACCGGTGCTTATCTCTGCACTGCACGGCCGCTTTTCAAACATTTCCTTATATCATCCATTAAAAATTTACTTCTGCTTCCAAACTTTTCCAGAAAATCATTTTCTCATTCTCCGTATTTATGGTTACGCACAGAAGAAACGTTTGTTTTTCGAAAAATAAGTATATGTAGTTTTGTGGGGTAGAAAATACCCTTAACATAAATTAATCACCTATAACGTAGTGAAATAACTCATTTCTAAAAAAATCGAAATTTAAATAATACACTTTTTTAACAACAGAACCTAATTTTTGTATTCGCACCATATTGCTATAGAATCATTAGACTTCCTATATCTAAACATACAGTTATCTCTGCACCGAAAAAAATTCTTAGTTGATTTTACCACTTTTTAACTTCTGAAAGTAATTCAGTAGGTCCTCATCGGAATTTTATAGGTTATAGTTACAACCATAAGGTACTTAAATCAACAACAAATATAGTTATGAAAACGAAATTTTGGCAGTTAATTCTACTACATTTAGAAACATTTGTTAGAGTCTAACTACCTAGTAACTTAAGCAAAAATAGTAAAATTAACAAACATCAAAAAAGTTATACTAACAATAAAAGTATTTATTTTAACTCCTCTCGACTCAACTTCTCACTGGTAGGTAATGTGTCAAGTAATTTTTGTTCAGTGTGTTTTCAAAAACAATGGACTTATGCCTTTTTAAGCATAATATATAACTATTGTGCTTTTGATATGTAAACGTAAAAAACATCAATTTTTCTTTTGACTGTAACATAAATCAGAAGTTAAGATATTTTAACGTATTTATAACACCTAGTTATTCAAAGTATTCATCGGTACAGAGTATTCTTCAAACATACAATATTGAAAAATAGTTGAATTGACAATTTTTACATTACCTAAACATTACAATGATACTATCCCTGTATCATTTTCCTTTTAATTTAGTACATAAATTAAAAAGTTACGCAAATATACAATTAACTTTTTTTTTTTAAACAATTTAAGTATTCTAGTAGCAAGATAAACTAATATCGAATGAAAATATAAATATTAAATAAATATAACCATTTCTCACAGTAAGAGCTGTTAAGGTGTGGTATATTCTGTATCTACTATCTATACTATATCTACCATATTCTGTAGATTCAACGTAACAAATAGTTAACCCGTTTCCTCCCAAAACGACAAAATTCGTCGCCGGTTTTCATCCTCCGTAAGTTTATGGATATCTTTGAGATATTAAAAATAAGAATTTAAGTTTCTCGACCGCTAGTAAATATAAATATAAATAAATAAATAGTCTCGATATCGTCGGTCACTATACATTATTTGTATGTAAATAAAAATTTATTCTGCAACGCATTATTGGTGGGGTTTTTGTTTTCCTTAATTTTTTCCCAATAGTAAAATGAATTCTTCTGGCCATATATACAAACAATAATTTCATACGCGGTGCGTGCACTAAGATTATAGTGACGCTTATTTTAAATTTCCTCCTTTTATTTACATACAAATAATGTATAGTGACCGACGATATCGAGACTATTTATTTATTTATATCTTTGAGATATTGTTATGAAATTTAGGTTTCCTATAATTTTTGGGTATGCTCTTTTCGAATCTGAAGTCCGTTTTTCGATACCACTTTCCATTTTTTAAATATGGCCACTTAAATGAAAGAAAGCATGGAAAAAAGGGAAAACATTTCCAGTAAACTGCAATTCTCTTAGTGTACATATAGTACTCATTAAATTATCAAATTTCTTTATAATAGCACAACAATAAAACACTTTAAAATTTTGTTCACTATCGTCCACTAATGAGAAGACGCTACAAATTATTTGCGAACTTCGGATAACACCAATTTCGTGTTTTAAACAGAATTAAAATGATTTTCAATAATTTCGAAGCAGTAGCTGAAAATTGTGCGTTTGAAAAGGCTACAGATCAGACATTGGTAGAAATTCGAATCATGACATACAACGAACTCTAAGTTAATATATCTTTTATATGTACAAAGTAATATTTTTAAAATATAATTTTATTCCTTAGTTCTTCACAATACTAATTTTATTTTTATAATATTTATAAGCATTATACTGAATAGACAAGACTGTACTCCGTTACATTAACAAAATATTATTAAAAATAATCTTTAAATATAACTAGTCTCTCTCTAATTGTACTTTTTTATCAGAAAAAATAATAAACAAGAAAAACTACAGTGTTTCCTTAAAATTACTATTTTCACTTTCCAGTAATTGATTAATTGAGCAACTGTTAGGTATCAGGTTACGAGATGTTCAATCGAATCGGTAAAGTTACCCAATGGCGGAACTACAAGCCCTTAATGGCAGAGTAGTTTGATTTCCAATGAATTCCCGCGAAAGTTACAAATTCTAAAAGTATACTTGGAAAATGTAGACAGCTTTAGCTCTTTCCGACTGTTGTTCACAAAAAATGTTACTTAAAACAGAAAACGAGTATTAGAAGTATACTTGTATTAATATCTAGCGGGTTGAAATTTCGTATGATAAATAATAGAGATAATCAGTCATAACAAAGGGTAATAAACTTTCTTGAATAAAATATGATCATTATTATATATATATATGACAAGAGTATCTTTGACTTTAGAGTGCAAAGTAATTCGAAAGTAATTGAATGACTGATTGGCGATCGATTTAAACTTTTTTTGTTTGAATTAATTCATTTCATTAAAAAGCGGTTTCGGTATAATGATAACCACATCAAAGAGTTCAATTGGAGTCACAAATGAAAACTACTTTCTGCTAGTTTGTAGTAGGTAGACGGGCAGTGATGCAATTTTCATCGAATCGATGAGAAATTCAATTCAGTATTTGTAGACGTGCTATGAAGTCTGCAATATTTCACCACATTCGCATTTTATTTCGATGATCAAACTAAGATATCTTGTGATAAGAAATTATATCATTTTTTACGTTTGCTTCTTTGTACCCCATTTTCTAGAAATTTAAAAAAATGTAAATATTGCTAAAAGTTTCAGCGAAATAATATTTATATATAATTTCTATAAATAATCCTCGATATTCGAGTTAAAGAACGTTATGTTATAAACAATGATTATAATAACAAATTTTTCAATTAATCTAATTCTGATTGCGAAGAAATATTGATTGCCAATTTAAACTTATAAAAGGTTAAAAAATAATATATGCTCAGGTGACGAGCCTTTCGTTTTCAATAAAAGGCATATGAATAATTAAATCATTTCTTGAAATAGAATAACTTAACCTCAAGTGTTACGTACATAAATAGCCAGGTTGTTAATTGTTATAATTACAGCAACCGCTGGTATATATTCAATTCTCTATACAATTAACACATTATCATTATGCACATTGTTAAATAGTTTACTGATCAAGAAAGTATTAAAATTAACCTACTTTACTAATGAGCTGCTGAGAACATTTTTGAATGAAAAGCGCAGGTCTTATATTTAAAATGTTTGCATAAATTAACTGAATACATTATAATGCAAGTAAATTATCCCATAATATACAGAAATACTTTTCAATTGTTTAATGAATCTTTAATGAATCATGCTCCTTCTTAATTTCTCAATAAACTAAGTGTTTGGAACAAATTTCATCTTAAATATTTTTGAACAAAATTGATCACTTCCAGTAATAATTATTCATGTATTATGATATCATTAATACATGTTTCGTGTAATATTGAGATTTCAAATAAATATAAAGTATACATTTTGGCTAAAGTAGAGATTGATTTCTTCATAGAAAGTACTTTACGTTATGAACGGTTGTCCCTACATGTATGTGAGATCTACAAGTGTAGATTGATCGTAGATTCAATGGTAAAATAAGGTTAAAACGGGAGGTATGACTGATCTACTACCTATTTTTAAAGGTTGTTGTTGCAAAATGTCGTACATTACGAAATAAGGATTTTAATGTTACTAATTACGTGAATTGTAAAAAGATAATTATTTTAATAATATACTCGAATGTCTCACTTATAACATCGGGATCAGAGCGGGATTATCGTACAATACCTTTTCACTCTTTCTTAGTTATGTAATGTTTTGTATATATCTTGTGCTCCTAACCGTGTGAGCTTAGAAATGTTCTTTAAGGCGAAGTAAATTAGTTTATTTTAAAATTATATCTGCAGATTTTGTGGCCAATCTTCTTTTCACATTTAAATATTGAATATATACCAAAACAGCTGTATAAATCATCCGCAAGTTTCAAGTATGCGTTACGGTTCCAAATAATATTACGAAAAATTAGACAAACTCGTAAAAAAAAATAACCTATTAATAAAGATTATGGACTTTGTACCTATTTCCACAGCATTCGAGACAATAGCGTATCTACACTCAACATGTTCGAGTCGAGTATTAATTGTAATATGTTTATGAGTTCATCGACGGGTTAATATGATTTTATAATGCATGACTTAACGATCGTTTTATGGCAGAATTATTCTGAGAAAACTTGGACAAGCACGCAGAACCGTATTGAAATATGATAAATGTATCGATTGATCAATAAACAATATATCATGCGTACATCGTGCGTCAGCAGATGCAATTACTGCATGAGTGACGTTTCATTTTATAAAATTATGAATGACAGAAAAATTTATTATTTACTTTTGTAACGAAATATTACGTAAGTGCATTTCAATGCATTTCAAAAGTCTAACCTTGTTTCCTTGAATGAAATTTGCAACGAATTTGTTGTATGTGTAGAACAGTATATTTTATCCCGGTTTTCACTCATATGTGTCAGTTCTGATGGCCATACTTTGAAGTAGTTTAGTCCGTACAGAGCGGACAAAAAAAGCAGTTTACTACATTTGGTGTTTCATAAACTCCTTTTTCTTAGAGACATTATCGGAAAAGATTATACCAACATAATTCTTAGTTAACAGACTCATAATATATAACTTAAAAGAAAATTGCATCACCAATTCCCCATTTTCGAAAATGCAAAAGAATAAAAGGGATAAAAAAGAAATGCAGCGATTTTTTGTAATAGAACCTTATTTACTAGAATACGCATTGATTTACTTAATTGCTCTCACACCAATCGTTTCATGGACGCGTGAAGTTCACATTTCTTCCTGTATTAGAAATAGCCTACCGGTTGATACTATCTCACGTTCTCGAAGATAGATATATGCTGAGAATTCCAAGGCTGCCTTGAACCGGAACTTCCGTTTCGTGGGTGCGGTTAATTCCATGCCTATTCCTCGCGTTTTATTCCGGCAATCAGTGTGCAGTTGCACACGCGTGTAAAATATGCATATAATGTTGCTACATGCAATATGTAGGGAACTGTGTAGGTAAGCACGTAGTTGGATTTAGCGAACCGCGAAACCCTCACTCTCACTGGAACGGCCGTCACCGCTTCGCCATCTCACTTCCTACCCGCTGTAAAAGCAGGCGTCTACATGAATAGCTAAACTTATCCATCGGTATACTTAATATCTAAAATTAGAAATTTACGATATTTGTGGCACATAACGCGAATTGTGCCCTTTCCTTAAGATAAGTCGGTTCGTCGCTCCGGGGTACGGTGTATATGGAAAGGGAAATGGCCATTTGTATAGTTTACATTCTTTACGACTTCTAAGAATAAATATGATTTACTGTCGAGAATTCTATGACCGATAAGAAACTTTAACAATTTCACGTACTCGATAAATGTCACGTTTAAAGCATTTTTATGACATAATTATGTCTATTTCATAAGTTCTTTCATCGGTAGTATAAGCATTATATGACACATAATTTTGTGCAATAATTGACAATCAATAAATACACAGTATAATTACACAGGTTAAATTATTATGGAATAATTTCAAACTAACGGCGGTATATTTCCAGGTTATCCCGGCTTGTTTGCTGGTCCTGGCCGAGTCTCGAAGGGTCCAGATTCGGCAACGAGTAGCAGAGCCACAGATCTACTACGAAGATGAAGAAGAACCAGGTCAAATAGCCGACACCGACGATTACGTTCCAGTTTATCAACCACGTACGAGAGCACTTCCTTCGCCCCGTTCGAAGGACACTTTGCATGCTGCAAAACCTCCACCAGTACAGACAATTAGGAACTATAATAAGGTGAACGACGACGGGTCGTTTACTTTCGGTTATGAAGCTGCCGATGGATCATTCAAGGAGGAAACTCGAGGCACAGATTGCGTAGTGCGAGGAAAATATGGCTACGTCGATCCTGATGGCAACAAACGAGAATTCACTTACGTTTCAGGAAATCCATGCGACCCAAATGCTCCAAAAGAAGACGACGATGAATTGCCCCAAAAGGAGGATGAAGAAATCGCTGGACCCGCAAACTATCCCCAAGTAAGACCAGTAGCTCGGCCACATCGACCGACCTACCACACGACTACTCAGAGAGCTCCGACGACCATCTTCCAAACTGAATACCAACTGGATGATAACGCAAGCCAGGAATTAGAGGAAGTAAAACCCGAGCTTCGACCTTCAGCTTTCAAGCGTCCTCAGCAGCAATTCGTCCACATCGCCGCAGAACCCTCGTCCCCGCTTTATGAATCTACTACTAGTCCTTCGCTTTACAGACTCGCTTCATCTGCGACCATTCCACGTTACCAATCGCAAACTACCCCTGCGCCCCTCCGTACGCAAGCTACGCTAAGTCCACTTATTTATAATCCTATCGAATCCAGCACTCGCGCCGCTATTGCTCGCCAGCGTCCTCAGTCCGTTGCTATAACCCCTAGACCTCGTATTGCCCAGGTAGCTGCACAATATGTTTCGCCAGGAAGCACCGAGAGACCTGGTGTTGTATACGCCCCACGCACCGTTGCAGCCGTAAGATCAACCACCACTGCAACACCCCCATCACAGCATCTCGACTTTGCTGCTGAACTTGAGCGGTATGTCAACACTATCGGTAGTACAAGTCCGAAGCCCCAAATCACTAAGCCTGGCCCCACTGCTGCCCGCCCCGACCCCATCTACCAGTCAGAGCTGATTTACGATCCCGCTTCTGGTCAGTACAATACTCAACTATATCAAAGTTTACCACAGACCGTAGGCGATTTTAGCCTCAGTCACAAACTTCAACCGTACGTAGCCCAACCCCAGTCACTTGTAGGCCTGCAGCAGAATCCACTCTATAGAACAGCAGCCGCATCCGCTCCCGTCCAAAGCCAGCTTGGCAGACAACCTAACCAACCGCAACAGGCGATCTACAAGAAGCAGCAATCACAGCAGTTCCAACAATCGGCACAACTGTACGCTCAACAGCAAAGGCGCCAACAGCAGCCACAAAAGTTCCAGTTGTTGCAGGAACTCCAAAGGGATCCACAAGCATTTTTCTACGTTTCCCCGAATACCCAGCAAGCCACAGGTCTTTCCGTTGGTCAAATTGATCAGTTCCTCCGCGGACATCATAAGAATTTTTAATTGATTCAAGTCATTCATGTTCTTTTCTGTAATTCACTCGCTCTCATAATTCATTTCATTGTCACCTACTTTCCATTTCGACTTTGGCGTATTTACAACCAGCATTAAAAGACAAACGTTGGCTCTGGCCTTCGCGCGAAATAAAGTAATTACGCTCCTGTCGAATAGGAAATGCGAGACTTACGCGTACGGAATTCCTTAATAATCAACGTGAGAAAATTGTCAGACCAGTTAAAACTCGAACGAATTCCGCTGTCAGTTCGTTCTATTAGAACTAAAAGCATGATTCGATCTGACGCGGAGAGAACTCTTAGGGAATAATATTGTCAACGAAAACGAAAATCTCCTTTACTTATACTAGTTTTTATGGTTTTTACAGAGTGATTTGGAATACTTTGGTATGGACTGACCTACAATAATTATGTAACTGTAGCATGTCGAGCATTTAAACCGGAACTCAACTGGTTGTGGAATCTGCAACAAGAAACGTAAGCGAAACATCAAACGAGCCTCAACATTCTTGATCGGTAGTTCGGATAACTCCACTACGATCGCCATTGCCGCACTTTATCGGAAATCAATAGAAGCATAATGGACGCAATTTCGGTGGATTCCAACTTGATAATATCATACCTGCTTTGAAATGTCTCATTGGGCTTTCTCAACATCATCTCTCATGACCTTCAGAGCGACGCCTTTGCTTATGAAAATCTCCACGGAGATACGTTTTTTTAGGTCTGAAGTATAAGTCGGGACACGCCCTATGTTTGGTCCGATGGACATCGCATACAAAGGTCAACGATGTTTCTCAAGAAAGCAAAACGTGGATATATGGTGGTAGGATTTAAGATTCGAATTTGGATCGGCGCTACATAAATACTGGTTACGTAACCAGCCAAAGTGAGTTTTCACGACGTCTGGGCGTGTTTACCTACCACGGCGTGCGACGAGTTTAACGGTTGGCGAAGAGATTGCGCGTGTGTATTTTACTTTCATTGGCACGACCGAATCGTGTAATATTTCTGCAAAATCAACATCTCTGATGTTCGTATAATTTCCACGTTACATTTCGCGTCTACGGCGAACGAATCTATAAACCGATATCCCATACATACGAATTCGTTAAATTATAATTAGTGAAAATTTTTGTCAACAAGTGAAATTATTCGCTAATTTGTAGCAAAGACAATTATCGATAAAATCAGTGCATACGCATGAAGTAATTTGCGATTATTTTCACTAGTTCTGATTTTTCGCATACGTGCAATAACTATTCTCGTAAGGAATAATGCGGAAACTTGTGTAGAACTAATTTATGGACTTTGAATGCAATGTTCATTACGGAGTCTATTTACAGCATATAATTCATGACAATTCTTCTTCCTCGAAAATGCATATAACATTGAAAGTGATGTACTTAATGATCATTGCTGTGCTATTCCTTACGTGATCATCGAATTTGCGAAGTACTCGCTGTCTTAAAGTGTCGGAGCCTCAGCTATTAAAAACAACTCCGAATGAATACATTATATAAATTTTGAGCTGTCAGTAATATTTGGATTCCGAAAACTTCTACTTTTATCTTTCGAATGCAAGAATTGTTATTATTGCAACCAGTTTGATCAATCTCTCCTTATGTATAGATTAACTCAGAAAAAACTTGTATCTGAATCCATTGATATCCGTCGAAAATGAAGAATCAAGTAATTATAAATTTCTTTGAGTACAGAGACTCTATTAAATCACATGCATAATCGAAGTGAGAACTCAGTCTTTTTAAAATCGAAAGCAATACAAGTCAGCGGCTGACTGTGTGACACTGCCTGACCTCCTCTTTATTCAGTTTTTTTTTGTTTTATAGTGTAATATTTTTGGAGATTTAGTAGAACATATATTTGACGATACACATTGTACATATATACAAATAATACTTAAGATAAATGTACTTAATAGCCGTTTACAATAACTATCGATATGAACCATTTTAATACTCAATTACTTAAATAAATGAAGTAATTTCGTTAATAGTATTTTTATACTGTTTGTAAGTTTGCGACTATGAATAAAAAGACGTTATGACGAAAAACGTGCAGGATTTAATGTGGGTTGCCAATTCCTTCCTTGTTTGTAGACTTCTAGAGCGCAATTTCCTGAAGGATTACCATAAAAGTAATCTTTAGTTCCGGCAATTCCAGTGAAATGGAAAGTAAGTATCTGTACTGGTAGCTATTTAATATAAGTATTTCATGAATATTAAAAGAGAAATTATAGGCGTCGTTATATGTCTTATTTTACGATGGTCAAATGATTCCATTTGTCTACCCCGCCAATTTAAAACTGAATTTCTTATTAACTTAAAATCGGTTTATTGCCGATCGAGAATTTTGAGATTTGTCTTTGTATCTATTCTACGGTGCATTTTGTCGTATTTACTACTCCAAAAGTATTAATTTGTTGAAAAATGACGGTACACGGAAAGAAATCGTAAGTAGATTTTACCTAAGTTGATTAGGAAAATTCTGCAGAACTTATTCAGTAACTAGTAAGGAGCTAGTTATTCGATAGTTTTGGACCTTTTACTTTTTCTAGAACTTTCGGGTGTTTCTGAAATTCGACTGAGTGGAAATAACCGAAAAATTAAGTAATAATTACAAGATTGTTCTTTTAATGAAATTGGTAATTTTTTACTGCAAATGTATAAAGATTTATGCGTAATATACAATAATAAAAGCAGGGTTTGGCATTACTTAGGATAAATATACCTTATGTAGGAGTATCCAGAGTTTTCGGTCAACACGTCGGTAATAGAAGACAATAGTAATAACAATGTCAACATCAGAATATGATATGTCATACGATTAGTGATGCCGTTAAAATTAAGAAAATTTTCTGCTCGAATTATGCAATGTATAAAAGTATACAATAGGAATTATATGGTAATATAGCTCCTGGATATTACCACAACCCTCGTAGTCAATCCCGACGTGATAGAAATAAATGATTTTCCGATTCGAATTTAGCAGCCCTACAAACAAAAAGAAAAATAGTATCACTTCGAGGACAAAATTTTCCTTTATTTCAACATTTTGGAATCATATGTTTAGATTTTTTCGAGGTTATATCTAGAAACAGATTTGATGGAGTTGAATAGACTTCGGATATCATTTTAGATACCTCAAAAGAAATTTCTTTTAAAACGCATGGGTTAACTAACAAAGCATAAATTGGACTACGTGCAACACAGATCTAAACGAATATGCGGGGGGGGAGGGAGGGGACGGAATGAATAAATAATATGAATAACAGGGTATTTATTTCCAATTAATGTAAAAAGCAGCAAAATTCACATTTTAGGCCAGCAAATCGTAGTGCATTTTAGGTGAACTGCATTAAAACATAATGGTTGAATCGCAGGCGCGGAATTTGAGCCCTCGTAAACCTCGGGCCAGCTTCGCCGTCCCTTAAATTTTTGTATAAAATAACAGGTTTCGCTATCTTTTTACACTAAATATCGTACGGAGTAGTACAATTACTTCTGTTAATAAATATTTTTTTAGTTAATTTGTTTTGATTGAAAAAAGAAATTGCTCCCCAGCAGCAAAATAGGTCGAAATTAGGTAAATTCGACTTCAGAATGGTCCGAATTCCCAGACGGCCGAGACCTATTTTACTTCCAATAGACTTTATTTGGAAGTAAGTGGGGACAAAAAGGATTTCATTTTTAAGTAAAAATTAAGTTACTATTAAACGAACGGGATAGGTCAACAAACAGTAGCTAATAATGACGTCACAAGGAACTGGCGCGCGTCAAAGAGTGGGATTTAAACACGACAGTTTTAAATTAATAATTAAATTACTTAATGAGACATTCCACTTTAATTAATATTTTATTTATACTATTTCGGACCTAAATCATTCATTAAAGCAATAAAAAAAATACCGACGAAGTCTATTTATGACTTATAGGTTTTTTCGACTTATTTGTCAGAAATACTTACAATTTTAACTTATACGTCGAATTTCAAAGTGAAGTCCAAATACCAAAATATTTTTCAAGTAATTAATATCATGTACGTCAAAATTGACTTTAAAATCAATATATATATATACGTAAATTGTACATCTACATGTAACTTTGTCCACTTGCATTTGTTACGTCTCGTTTTTAGTTAAAAAATATTGATTTTTTCATACGTGTAAGTACACATTCGAGACTGCAAAATGGATGAAAGCTAGTTTAAAATTGTCGCTATAAATAAAAAACGTGGATCCCTTACAGTGTTGAAGTATTGCTATGTACCCCATTTATGACTGACGAACAGCGTTTTAAAATGGCCAAAACGTGGCCAAAATGATGCTCCAAACGACTTCATACGAGATGTCGATGAGGCAGAGTTGTGGCAGGAAGAATTCCTCAATGTTTCATTACCTTCACAATTATCATCTTCGACATCATTTTTATTTGTTTCAAATTCCGGTGTCCTCTTCCTATTATCTGCACTAACACTTTCATATCGTGTATTTTCTCTGTAAAAAACCGAAATTCATATTCAAAAAAATGATAACGAAATATTATCGCGTATACATGTGAACTTCTTGCTCGTGACGACCTGAGACAAGGGCTTGCTTCGAAATCGAACACGACGATCACCGATCTTACCGCAGATTTTCGATCTTATTTTATTTTATTAATTTTCTCAATTAAATTATTTTTTAACTTTGTCCGGGGTTATGAATAAAGTCACGAATTCACTCTGTAACAAATTTATTACACATATATTGCCTTGTACATCTAAACAAACGCGTGTTTTCGAGCCAACTGACTCATACAAAATTATTCGCCCATGAATTTGCAATCGATACGATGGAAGGGGAAATACGGGAAACTTTATTGAACATTCTCCACTACCATTATCAGTTTTATTTTTAAACTTTTTTACATTTCCGTAAAAACTTGTACTTGTTCTATACTATTTTTTGCATCTTTGAAAAGGCATGCTGTCCATTTAGAGCTGAAGTTTTTTTTAAATTTAAGCATTCAGCGTTCGCTGAAGTCCGATTTACTATGAGGTTTAGTTTATTGGTATTTTTTACCCAACATTCTACATATTCAACTTTGTTGGCAATTTTTGTGGTGATTTCGACTTTGAAGTAATAACAGAAATCGTCATCATAGTCGCAGAAGTAAAATATAGCATCATTCTAAGTTTTTGGTAATTTTGACTTTTAAGTAAAAATTAGAGAAATTCACGATGGCAAATTTACCAAAAAAACACAACCTATTTCCGCTTTCAAAATTCATTTGTTTACCAAGTCAGAACAGTCGTCGAAATTTAGCAAGATTTGACTTCAAAAATACCTGAAGTACAATTTTACTATGAAGTAATTTTTAAGTCGTAATTTGATAATATTATCCCAAGACGAAGACTTTAAATACATTTTTACTTATAAGGCATAGTTGAAGGTCGAAATTTGGTTATTTTTAACCGAAATAAGACAATCTGACTTAACGCTGGTCAAAATTTCTTCCTTTGCTGCTTGGGTCGGTTCTAGTCATTTTTTTAAAGTAAAAATTAGTTTAAAGTAAAGTAAGAATTTTTTGTTCTCGCAGCGATAACTTCTAAAACCATTTTAAAATTGTAATATTTGTAATGATTCTAAGTTCGCAGCGTTTATTTTAACATTTCAGTAATCGGTTCATACGGCACTTTTTAATTCTCTACGACCTTTCAATAATTAACATTTTCATAAAAATCATATATCGCACATATGTATTCCAAAATGAAGTTCGTTTAAAAATAGTATTCTTCGATACTATCGAAAAGACATTTATATATGTTCCTGTAGAATATGTCTACTTTGAATATGATTTAATAAATTTTACTTTTATTATTTCGCTCCATTTAGAACATTGATAGTGAAAACCAGTATGTATACTGCAAGTAGGCTCTCTTTTCACTGGATCATACAAGTTTGTATTCGATGCTAATGAGATTGTTTTAGTCCCATTCTCACGTCTTACACGTTCGGATAGTCAAGGTTTATCACCGTTTCTTTTCATCCGAAGACAATGACATTTCAGCACCGAAAATCTGAATGCATTGACGAATGACCTATGGATCAACAAGCCAGTTTTAGGCATTTTGCATTTAATTGTTGAACGAATGTATATACGTTTCACATTATAAATGTCAATAAATTTACTTCAACTTGTTGTTTTACTATGAAATATGTAAATCTAGCGGATATGTTTGGCAACCGCAGGTGCCAGTTTAATGAATACCACTCTTGATACACAGTATTGTAAGCAATATCTGCGTAGATTGAGATTTTACGCACCGTTTTTAACATTCCATTAGGTATGGTGCAGCGTAAAATTGGATTCTTAAGCAATTGCATATAATATTTGATACATTATGCGTACATTTTGTGCGCCGCTTTTTGCCACGAGTGGCCATCGAAGCTGAATACGAGTGGTATCTTAAATATTTAAATTTTAATAACAGGAATTTGAAAATTGTGTTCGATATTTGGTAGTACATTAGTGGTTAACAACATATCGTATTATTATGAAGCATTTGTAGTCTGCGCTAAAATACTCAAATTTTAAAACATCTCAAGATAAAAAATGGCACATATTGGTCATGTGTCTTATTGGCTTCGCCAAATACTTTGCATCGACAGGTGCCATGATGTCGATACATATGGAAGTCGAAAATAATACTGCTCCCCACTTTTTTTTCACTTCGTACGGTTTAATTCATTAATATTTAGATTGTGAAATTTTCAACAGTGAAGAAAGAAAGTCTATTTATTTTTATTTGTTTATTTTTTTAAATTATAGGTTTGCTTATAAATAGTAACTAATAAAAGTAAATACAATAAACCCTCTTCTCTCTCCCCTCCCAATCACCCCACTTTATGTTTCATGTATTGTATAACATATGCATTATATATATGGGTATATTTATATTTAAAAAATTCGAGGTACGTTCGAATTTGGCTTAGTACATAATCTACTTTAAATATTTAATTTAAATATTTAACCGGTTTTCTTCTCTGGGATGTGCCAATCCAGAGTGCACTACATCGATAAAAGTTTCCCTTACGGATTCGGGTATCATAATTCGCCACGTCAGTGCTTGTTGTTCGCAAAAGACAAAAATTCAATTACAATTTTGGATACATTAATTCTTTTTACGATGAAATTTATGCTTTGAAATAGATCTAATTGTTGCAACTCTCATGTGCCGTTTTAATGTTCTGCAAGAACTGATCCAATCCTCAATATACTCAATATTGCATCACAGTCCCCCATTTATCTTTAATTTTTCAACCTTTTGGATCTTCCTAGATCTTTTTCGATCTTCCTCGATCTTTCACGAAATTTCACGATCTTGTTGATTTCCCTTACTCATAATTGATCTTTCTCGATCTTTTTCGAACTTTCTAGATCTATTTGGATCATTTTATATCCTGCTCGACTTTTCTCAATTACTTAGGTCATTTCTTGACTTTCTAGATGAAATCAATATGCAAATAATTAAATTAGGAATACTGCAAAGGCTAGGGTAATTTGCAAAAATTCGAAGACTGCACGCACCAATTCAATACTTCGTACGCGTGGAAGGCGAAGTGTCTAAAACACTGAAATTCATTTTTACTTTAATAATAGTACACGATGTAAAATTTTTCAGAAATTACGTTATTATTGAAAATGTGATGAAAATTATTGATACATATATCGAAATCATTCCTTAAAAAATCATAAACGGCAAATGTATTTGAGAGATTATGGACGAAGTGCATGTATGTAATAATGTCTCAATTAATGACCTAGAATTTATTAATTGAACCCCTGGCGATCAAAAGGAGACACGCGTGAAACGCCGGAGAATTTGTTGGCCCCTCGGCTCGTAATTTTTTGACTTTCGAATTTTAAAGTTTTCAATAGATATCTTAATAGGAAAATTAATTACGTGAATTTTTTGTTAAAATCAAAAATTTCTATCCCTCTACGTTTTTAATATAATGGCAAAAAACGAAATTATTTGAAATATAAAATAACCTAATTATTTTGTCTTTAACTCGTCATATCTTTTACAATAATTGGAATTTTGTTATGAAATTTTTAGGGAATATGCACTATTCTATCTACAAACTAACGTATTTTTCCAAATTATGGTTAGTTTTCAATTGTTTGAAAACTACAAGTCAGATTAGTCTATAACTTTACAAAAAACTTCTTTGAACATTCCTCGAATTTCCGGTGCGAAGGAAATTTCGATTTATTGAAATTCCCTCGACTCCCGAAGTGTTTGAAGCTTCCAATGTCAATTTTGTGCAGTAAAACAAAACCCAATTTTTTTAAA
The DNA here is from genome assembly GCA_030407085.1 of Trichopria drosophilae. NCBI lineage: Eukaryota > Metazoa > Arthropoda > Insecta > Hymenoptera > Diapriidae > Trichopria > Trichopria drosophilae. Next base: position 56,829,586 of record CM059583.1, read on the forward strand.
ATTTCGGTAATAACTAACCATAATTTGGAAAAATACGTTAGTTTATAGATAGCATAGTGCATATTCCCTCAAAATTTCATAAAAAAATTCCAATTATTGTAAAAGATATGACCAGTTAAAGACAAAATAATTAAGTTATTTTATATTTCAAATAATTTCGTTTTTTGCGATTATATTGAAAACGTAGAGGAATAGAAATTTTTTATTTTAACAAAAAATTCACGTAATTAATTTTCCTATTAAGATATCTATTGAAAACTTTAAAATTCGAAAGTTAAAAAATTACGAGCCGAGGGGCCAACAAATTCTCCGGCGTTTCGCGCGTATCTCCTTTTGATCGCCAGGGGTTCAATTATTTAAGGAATTCAATTATTATTTTATAATGATCTACCAATATATGCTATGTAAATAGAAATGTTCTGTGTGTAAATAATCAACATGTGCGAAAGAGACTTAAAAGAATACCCTCTTTAATTTGATATTGATTGAACGGATATAATAAATATTTCCCGGGACGTATTCTATTTTACCATATTTTATACGTCAGTTCCACCAATGGTGGTTAAAAGTTTTAGTAATGCCTTTTAGTTAAAAATTGTTTAGAACAAGGAAAGTGAGTTAGCAGCCAAAGGCCGCGACCGCGACGCGCGTACGGACTGCTGGGGCCCTGAGGTCCGAAGTCTGAGGTGTCCAGGGGTGGAGCCCCTAGTGGGATGAGGTTTGAAACCCCCACTTTTGAAAACATTTAAAATACACTTTTTTACAATGTTTTTATTAAATATTTATTTCAAAATTTATTACTACAAAACTGATTTATCATATAATACTGTTTTTGTAATTGGGTGCGTAAAGTGGTGCGTAAAGTACTTTGGATGTCAGTGTTTAGCACCTAAAGTGCACTTTTACGCACTGTCAGAGACGAAATACGTAATGAAAAGTGTAGTGCGTAAAGTGAAAAAATAGAGCCCAAAGTAAAAAAATCATGCATACCAGAAAAATACTTTCTTTTCATTTCTTTCTCCGCGTATACTTAAAAATGTTAATTAATTTTCATTGAAATTGAAATTATTAAATTATCATGATCACACGAAAATTTTCACCCCCCCCCCCCTCCTTTCCGCTCCCCCACGACGACCACACGGAGAAAAGTTTAAGTCAGAAATCGTATTATAGGAGATCTGTTTTATAGAGAAAGAAATCTGTTGTATATTGGCTCACTCTGTTTCTTTTAGTTTTGATACGACTGTCCTCTCAAAACAATCCAATAACTGCCTCAATGTTTACAAGCGGCAGTACTTTCACTATTTTGACGCTACTCTACTACAGTAGCCGCTGTTCTCTTAAACTTATCTCAGTGCACCTGACACTTTACGTACTACTTTACGCACCCAAATAAAAAAAATAGGATAGCTAACACGTTTGTAAACTTTTACGCACTACTCGTCGCCGGCGAGGCCAAAGATGTTAATTGCATTTTTTTAGTTTTTCCAACATTTGTACCCCTGAAGTCAAAAATTCGTCTGTACAGTTCACAGATTTGTGCAAATTTTTTGTCAAAGACGGATATTTTTACTTCATTTTTTGGACAATTATTGATTTATGAAACAAATGAAGGACGTAATTTTTAGAGATTCGGTGAGCCGGGATTTGAACCCGAGACGTTTTGATTGCCGGTCGAATGCTCTACCGACTAAGCCACGAGCACTCTCACAAAAAAAATGCACCAATCCGAAAATTGCACAGTCGAGTTTCTAATTTCAGGGATACAAATATGAGGAAAAAATAGAATAAAACAAAAAATAAAACTAACGTCTTTTTGTAAAAAGACCGTCTAAAAATGTATGTAACAGAAATGAGACTGTACTTTGTCGGAAGTGGATGTCATACCACTACCTGAGTTTTTACTAGGGCAGTGTATGCATGATATGTTTGAACATGTCCATAATTACATAATGAATTAGATATAAGAGTTCTCCTTTATAATTCGGAAATAATTTGCAATAGATAAGAAATAATAGCACTAGCGCAACATTTTTACGATATTCTGAAAAAAATCGCCTCATATGAATATTAATAAGCACGAAAACAGTCGTGCACGTGAGCAGAATATTAAATATTACAACAATCGTTCAGTAATACTTTTGAAGTAAAAAAGTATAAAAGGTGCCGCTTGGATTGTAGTTAGTTACTTTAGTTTAAACACAGGTTCGAATTATCGATCAGGTAAATAAGTTTTGATAATCTGTTTTACATATTTTACTAGTGAAAAATAATTTTTGTTTTAATTAAGTGTGTTTTTGTTACAAAATTATTCTAAATGTAAACATTATAAGTTTCCCAAATATTGTTCTTTTAACGGGGAATAATATTAAATAAATATTTAATGAACTTCATAGACGAGCCAACATGATGTTTTTGTAATGTATACTTTTTTTCCTAGAAAAATTCACAATTTGCACACAAATTGAGTTTCTGTCATCAGAAAATTAGCTAGAAAAATTGAAAGTGTGCATCACAAAAATATCGTGATTTACTCGCCTAAGAAGTACATCAAATGTTTATTTATTCCTTAATAATTGCGAACATAAAAATACATTTTCTTGATCCCCCGGTCGATGGTACATATGTACTATTGAAACCAATGAAGATGCTACAAGTAACACTACTCAATCGTGACGAGCCGATTGGACTGCAAGTTGATATATTTTTAGAACTCCGAAAAGTAATCGATACGTATTTTTTATCGGCAAAGAAGAGGGTTTAAGAGTTGAAACTGATCCCTGAATAACTCAAAATCCCTCAAATGTGTAATAATATATATGCAGATATGAAGGAAAACTTATGTCCATAAAAATTAGTGTCTGAGAATTTTTTGGTCGCTAATGTCCAATTTAAGGTCATATTTACAAAACTCAAAATGAGGGACCCAAAGTGGCAGATTAAATTTTACAAACCTTTTTTGTTTCTCATATACACTCCAAAAATCTCTAAATAGTAGGTACTTTTTACGAAAACACTTTTTTTAAATTTGGTCCGTAATTTTCGATGCTCTATTTTGAATATTGAAAATTTTACTTCCGAATCAAAATCAGCGAACCAAAAAAATCATCAAACCGCAACTTTTATGGAAACGAGTTTTACTTCATATGAGCGTATAAGGGATCAGTTTTAACCCTTAAACCTTCTTCTTTGTCCATATAAAAAAAATACGTATTGATTATTTTTCAAAATATGCCAATTTGCAGACCAATCGGCGTGTCACACTTGGGTAGTGTTATTGCAAGTACACTTCTTTCTGGGAGATAAAGAAAAATAGTATACACCACAAAAGACGAAAGTTAAAGGCCCGCTACTGCTTGACATAGCGCCCTCGGTTTTGTCTCGGACACCAACTTACAGCAGTGGCGGAACTTCGAATTTCATCTTTTGTACCGTAATGTACTATTTCCTAAATCCGTGCGCGAAATTAGATTTTCTGTATAGCAATATTTATTTATTAAGTTTTTTCTAATATATTTGCGTATTTTATTAAGACTCCTCGCCCCTTATATTTACAGACATCTACGACTCATCAGGTAAAATGCGACCAGCACAATTATTGCTTGCAGTATGTACGATCATGGTAGTTTATACGGTTAACCCCACCGTCGCGGGTGGCTACGGCAGCAGCCAGGCAACTGTCGTGACTGAAGAAACTGGCCATTCGAAAGAAGTCGAACTTGGAGGAGGGGGTTCCGTTGCCCACGGTTATTCTTCCGGTTCCGAAGTATCAGGAGGTCTTGAACATAGTAATCATATAGGTTTTCAAAAAACGAAAACAATTACAGTTAGTCACGGTCACTCATTAGGAGGTTTACATAGTATAACCGCAAAACACAATCATGCCACATTGGGGTCGTCACATAAGTTTGGACATGGATCGAGTTCGGGACACAGTTTTTCACATGAAACGGTGATCGAATCGAGCGCGGGAGGATCTGGTGGTTCACATCATGAACATTCCGTTCAAGTTGGAGCACATGCGAATAAATTGTTAAATCACGTTTTAGCAAAAAAAGGACACCATGTGTCTAAACTAGGGAAACATGTATCTGTAATAGGGGAACATATGTCTGGAATAGGGGAAAAGATTTCAGGATCTAAATACGTATCAGAAACATCGCATCACGTATCAGGCGGTCATTATGGTAATCAGCAATCATCCTGCTGTTGTTGCAAATGTAACAGTCAATGTACAAATAACTATGACTCACCCGTTGGCAAGGCCGGGATCGCGTTAAAATAATTAAAGGTAAGGATTTATTCATTTCCAGGTTAAAAAACATTAATTTGAAACCACATACGTACGCAATAATATTAAGACGTATTTTATCCATATGTTTTATCAAATTTCATATACCAAAAAAAAAATAGAAAATTTGATTAGATTGAGTACCAAAAAATGTATAATTAATACAATTTGTTGTTAATAAAACGCCGGATGAGCATCGAAAGACATGGTTTTAATTCCGAAGACAATTGAGAAAAGAAGATATGAAAGAGAAACAGATGTATTTTCATTCATAATTGATATTAAATTTGCTGCTAAGCGGTTTGCAATATTTATTCCTAAATCGTTAAATATGCGGGCGATTTCATCTTTGAGCTAGGTTTTGGAGACGATACGACAATTTATACATTATATTGGTTGTAAAGCAGAATCAAAGTATTTGTTGTGCCTTAAAGTTAATGACCACATCTCAGCAGAATAGTGAACACTAAACGAAGCGAATATTCTTAATATCTTAATAATTAAAAAACATTTTCAGGAGATACATATACCAAGCAGATTTTGAAAGCCGCAAGTTCCGTTGAGCTGAAGTAAGAAGTTTGTAGAAGAAAACCGAAGATTTGAAAAATATTTTGAATTACAAATGTAATTAATAGTGTACCAAGGTTAAAATAAAAACAATACATCTTATTTTACAGCATTCTTTTATTCAAATATAAAAAATAATTACTTTTAATGTGTTAAACGAAAATAAAATAAACAAATATAAATCTTATGCTTCGTAAAATGGCATGATTTATCTGTATTGACTTGATGCTAAGATTTGCACGCAGTGGTCTTGAACTTCTGAAAAGTTTAACAACAATTCCAACTTTTTTTTATATTATTTTACGTCGACTTTTGTGAACCCACAAGGGACTAAATCGCGACGGACCTACAGTTTATGAAGGTGGAATCCGAACCACCTGAGCTTTGGCGTTATTAGACACTTATAAACAAATACAGAGGTGTCCCAATGACAGTTGGCAGAGGCCGGGATCCAACAGGGTTTTCTGATTACGAAGCCGATAAAATCCACCTTAATTTGGTCATTCAATTATCTTCGTATATGCTTAGTCGTGCGAGAAATGGCAAAAACCACTTTTTATTAATGCAATATGCTGCTTTGAAGTGTCAGTTCCTTGCACGCAATTTGATCGCTTGATTGTATGTATACATATATTCAATATGATAAACAAACTCGAAAATCTCATAATAAAACATTTCCATAGTAATTTTCGCAGAAGTAAACATAAATATCCTTTGGGCATCTGGTCACAATAAGCAGGCGAGTTTATACGCCGAGAGTTGGTCAAGTATTAAAACAATTACAAAATTAACTTAAAAACTTACCCCACGTACATCGAGCAGTTGAACAGAGCTGCCGCCGAATTGTCATCAAGATAGATTTAAAATTTAATATATTTTGTTTCTTGCAAATGTTATTGCTTACTTTATTTTCCTATTGTTGTTTACTTCATTTACAGTAGATACTTCGAAGAGTTGTAACGATTTAGACAATAATAATATCGATTATTTTATACAGGGTGTACGAAAAGTCACGGGACGGTTGAATAACTTTCGAAAGAATAAAAATTTCAAAAATCGCCGAAACACGTGATTCGATTTTTCAAACAAGCTATCTTTTGAGGGGGGTTTCGGCCCCGCAACCTCAAGGGGGGCGGGGGGCACGAGGGGGGCCAAAAATCTTAAATGGCAACATGGTTTGCGTGGGGGCTCATTTGAAAGGTATTTTCGAGACGAATTCAGATCACTGGTCATAGAGGGCGCTGCGATCATTTTTCGGAGAGATTTTTAACTTTTTTAGATCTTAGACGTACTAACGTTTGAAAAAATGAAAATTTCGTAGTCGCCGAATCGTGTAATTCAATATTCTTAAAAAACGTCTGAACTTTCACTAAATAGTTTTTTAAGAATATTGAATTACACGATTCGGCGACTACGAAATTTTCATTTTTTCAAACGTTAGTACGTCTAAGATCTGATAAAGTTAAAAATCTCTCCGAAAAATGACAGCAGCGCCCTCTATGACCAGTGATCTGAATTCATCTCGAAAATACCTTTCAAATGAGCCCCTACTCAAATCATGTTGCCATTTAAGATTTTTGGCCCCCCTCGTGCCCCCCGCCCCCCTTGAGGTTGGGGGGCCGAAACCCCCCCTCAAAAGATAGCTTGTTTGAAAAATCGAATCACGTGTTTCGGCGATTTTTGAAATTTTTATTCTTTCGAAAGTTATTCAATCGTCCCGAGACTTTTCGTACACCCTGTATAACAATGCTCTGGCTGACATCTGCTGCAGTCAATTAAATAGTCGCCTACCAAACCAAGCCCAATCGTTGAGTATATGAACCAAAGGCCGCAGGGTTTTGTACAGAATCCAGTTAGTTCTAGACCAATTCGCCCACCATATTAGATCCGCCATTTTGAATGTTAACAATCAGATGTCAGATTCGCATTCGGCAACCCCGAAACCCCACGAGCATTAAGCTTCAAAAGAATCAAGTCGAATTTACATCGTTCATACGATACATTAGATGTATCCTTTGGAATATTGACAATCACATATCAGATTCGTGATGAACGATCCGTAAATCTAAGAAACTATCGTCTATTCTACACATTAGCGAACAAATTATTATTGTTCCCGAAACATTTAAAACATCATCTATATAAAATCATCGAAATCTAATGTTATGTCTTACATATTTTTTCCGTAGCATTATTGTCCGATGAATGATACAGGAAGTAGTTACTTAAAATTACATTTCAACATTTTTTTTTTAATTATCCGAGTTAACACCAGAGAAGTTCTACGATCGAAGAAAAACCTACATGGCCGGTTCTATGGTCTGGCCCCTAAATTCTCATCAGAAGTCATTATTAATAACACACTTATCTCATCAAAATACATCATCAACATTTACGATTACAGAAAAGGGGATAAGTTTACCTACCACAACTTTTGATTACTAGTAGGAATTATTTTAATTTCGTGGTCAAAACCTAGGCCATAAATAATAAAAACATTCGTAACTTTTTGCAAATTTTACCACTGCAGATTGCAGGGCAGGCTTGTAGAAAGGAAAAAATTTTTATTACTAGTAGTATTTATGAGATTTGTTGATTTTTGTATTGCCTGAATAGTATAAGTTCTGAGAACTTATAGTCGTTTTTGTCAAAAAGAATAACAATTTTTATCAGTTTGCAAGTCAACAATAAATAAATTCCTTTTTCAGTGTAAGAAGCGTCGATATATTATTTTTCTATTTCTTTATAAAAGTAACCATTTTTCGTAATATAAGACAATACAATTACGAGCATAAAGCAGTGGCTATTTAAAAATATGTGTTAATACATAAATATAATATGTAAAGCAGTTTAGCCTTCATCGCAGCACCAGTATTATGTCGGTAGAATTGGGCACTACACCGTGCGGGTTGAATACATTTCCAAATGAGCAATGTAATATCCTGAAGAATATTTCAGTTCCCCGTAAACGAAGTTGAATTCATACGCGCGTGTGTGACTACTATCTACATTAAGGGGCCACATATTCTAAGTATTATTTAAATGACTCACTGAAGTTTACATTTATATTTATAGCTATCTCAATTACAAATGGATACATACAATATTAAAATATGTGAGGTGACAAATATGATCTGGTATAAAATTTAATTAAATTTATTAACAACTGCATGGTTTCGAAGAACACACAAACGTCTTCCTTCCAGTTGTTGAAAAATTCGATTTTTGATGTAATTTATGAAAAATAAATTTGACGTTTACTCTCAATTTTCATTTGCCAAGGACTCGTGCGAAACCATTCATTGATTGTGAGGGGAAATCGCATTTCCCACACTCGTTACGAAATATACTATTTTAATACTGTGCCAAAAGTGAGCACTTTCTGCACGGAAAACTGTGCAAAAATTACCTATTACCGTTCAGTTCCAAAAGTGCGTAATATTTATAACAGTGCAGTTGGCCTGTGCAGTAAATTCATAACTGTACAGGTTGCCTGTGCGGTAAATAAATCTTTTATCTTTGTTCCAGCGCTACAAACAAAACAGCGTGTTTGTTTACATTAGCAAAGTATATTGTGTTTTCTGCATCTGATGACCATTCTCTAGTCCCTAAAATGTTATTAAATCATTGCTCGAACACACAGTGTTAAAAAAAAATAGTATATGATACTCGAGCGGATTTGTGATTAGTGCATGAGTGCGAGAGTTAAATTTCGAAAGGCGAGTGCTTTAATTTCGCACGAACGCAAAATAATTTACTCTACATGTGTCTTTTTGGGTAGCCTCTCACATCACTTCAGGACCCTCACAGACTCTTAAGAATAATTAATTTTTAAGATTATTCTTATCACTATGCATATAAAAATCTATAATCTAACAAAAAAAATCGTTTCTTAATCAGATATGCATACTAAATAAAATAAGAATTATGCACCGCCATTGTTACTATAAACTGTTTCTTAATGTTTCAGGCACTTCGGATTTCTTATATTTTTCTTCTGCTTTTGTGAAATTTCGTTTTTGACAACACACTGAAAACAATTTTTAGTAATTTTTTAACTATTCCAAGTGTTTTTTAAACTTTTAAACTAATTGTTACACATTGTAAAGAAGTTATATGGACAAAAAATATAGTTAGAGAAATCAAATTTTGAAAGTTCACTTGAATATATTATAAAAAATCTCTGGAGTGTATTAGCCAGGAAAGGAACAAGATAAATTTTACTTGAATTTTAGCAGCCGTAACTCCAATGTACTTCTTTACAGCCTGAACTCCAACTTATAAAGTTGCGTTATGGATATATTGAAATATATTGTGTATTTAAAATGTAATCAAATTTACTTAAAACTTTTTAATAATTTTGTTGATCGTCACTCATTTTGAATACTGGGTAAATATTTCCGTCAATTTAACTACTGATTATTAACTTAAATGGAAATAGTAAAATTAGATGTAAATAGAATTATCCCAACTAAAAAAGTAGGGTTTTTACTACTTTCAAATGTTTAAAACATACATCTACTAATAGTTAGCCATTGAACAATTTTTTTGGGTTCAGTGAACATTTCATTCTTCATAGAGCATCGTTTCACTAAATATGATAAATATTTTTCGAAATCTGAATAAATTTTTAGCTTAATAAACCATGAGGTATTTACAAAGTGATTTATTTCATTACCAACATTGAATACAATATTGATATTGTATCACGGAGAAAAATGACTCCGCTGGATTAGCTGATTCATATCAGGTAAAATTTTCGGCTGGAATTGCCGAAAATATATGCAATTTTAGCTGTTTTGATTCCGCTAATGTAGCCTTAAACCTACTCAATTCGCGCGTAGCTCTAAATTTCCGCTACATTAGCAGATTTGTTCCGTTAAATTTGCGGACTTTTTCAGTAAATTTAGCTGAAATTATCGGCTATCCCTAACGAAATTCCAACAGCTGTCCCTATAGGATAAAATTGGTAGAATCTGCGGATTTTTCGGCTGATTTTGCTGATTATTTTTCTCCGTGATTCATTGATCTGATTTAATTACATTCACAGGCATTATAAAAAGAAGAGTACTAACTGCCAAGCATACTTGATGCAACAGGTCCGCAATAAAGCAGTTAAAAAGGTTGCAATTAACCTGTTCGCATGCACAGAATGCTGGTCATTTTTAGGGTAATGAACAAGGCGCATGTCATTACTTCACAACTTGCGTGTTGCAATGTACTCTGTACGTCTACATGTCGATTACATTTCACTTGGTGCACTTGACCATGAACTGAACATGACGTATTATCATGTATTGTATGCGAGTCCATAAAGGAACTGATCATATGATGACTTCAAAAGAACTGCGATGTAAGTTGAGTAGAATTTACCGCACAACAAAGTTTATTTTTTGTATAAAAATAGAATTTACAATTATACGCAACATAACACATAATAGTTAGGTTTTTAGTGAAGATTGCTACACGGAAAAAAGAGAGTGGTTACACCAACTACGAAAAAAGTAGTAGGCGCAAAAGTAGAGAATCTTACGAACGAAACCGTAGACGCACGGAACATAGGTTGGTTAACAGAACTACTTCAAATTAGTTACGCCAACCACAAAAGTAGTAGGCCGCTAGGTAAGGCGCCACTAGAGAACGTGACGAATAGGCAATACATGTATGTATATAGAAGTCGATCAGCTGACTGGCCGTTGAAGTCAAGTGTTCTGTCTTGTGTGATGTTTTTGACAGTTCGACTTTATCGTTTCGCGTTTGAATGATTATGTATGTGTTTCAGCCAATGCAGTTATGAAAAAAGAAAAATTTCAGAAAAAAAATATATGAAATGTGATATAGTGACAGTGAGGTATAATTTAATTTTGGAGGTTAAACCAAATTAACATTTGAGGTTAGCTTTTCGCATTGACAACCTATTTCCCAACCCCCAGTTGTCTAATACTTTCAAAAGTTGCTATTTACATTAATATTAAATTTATACTGATTAAAGAAAAATAGCAAAGTTTGAAAGTACAAGACAAGTTACGTTTATTGCAAATTATGCATGTGTGGACTTAACTTTGTGGACAATAACTTAGATTAAACTTCCTGATTATGTGCAAGAAAATTAAACTTCCGAAATCCTATTTAAAATATGTTCGTATTAAATACTAACATCAATAACATGTGTAAGTATGATTTCTAAAAACCGTAAAATCTTTTGAGCTCCGCAATTTGTTGCAACATAATAGTGCTTTCAAACATTATTAATTTATTTTTATTTTCAATGATTATTCAATTTTATATTTATTTACCAACATACTTATCAGGAATATGAATTGAAATTATAATAAGTTAGAATACTCTGAATGTATGGGATACGTTCCAAGGATAATGACAGAGTCGAGGAAAGTATACTGTTTTTAGATTATTGAATACATTTTATAAACCATAATATGTCATCAATAAAATAAAACTATACTGGCAATGGGCAAAATAATTAATATGAATGAAAATTCTTCATAACAGGAGCATTAGTTAAATGTTAAGGCAAGTATCATACAATCTAAAAAGCGTTAACTCTCTTTGGCTATATATACCTATCCTAATGCATCCCATGATTTCAATCTTTGTTACTTATATTTTTTACAATTGTAGTGCACATTTTATATGAGTGTATTTGTATGTAAGGCTAATTGAAATTAAATAACAAAGATTGAGAGTGTAGGATTCGTTCAAACAAGAATTACATTGCTGGACAGAATTTATAGTTGTTAGATTATTGGATACATTTTACAGCCTTCTTAATTAATAAGGGGAACAAAATTATACTAGAAATGTGCAAAAGAATTATGTGGATGAAACTTTTTTTATTTATATAATAAGCATTTATTTAACATTAAGGCAAGTAACGTATATACAATATAATCTAAAAAGCATAAACTCTCTTCGGTTCTCTAATAATTATTGGAACGTATATTATGATTTCATTGTTATTTATGAAATTCAATTGTTCTGTTTAATTTCTGCTCTTTTTATATTTACTTTTAATTTATTTGAGTTTAATTGCACATTGTTAAATAATCTACACAATATGTATTAACTAAAAGGACTAGATAAGTCTTAGCACTTATAATAATGTCAGCATGACAGCCGAAGCGACAATGTTTTCAAGGGATCAGTGCACAAATTCCATGAAGAACTATTTAGTTTACAAATATAGTATAACTGAATCATATTGTGTTATGAAATTAATATGATATTAAAATATGTATAAAGAATCACATCTTTTATGGTGATAAATGTTAAACATATGCGTGTTCAAATCTAAAAAGTGTTCATGTTGATAAAACTTATTAATGTGTTTCATAATTTCAATATTCGTTATTGAAGCTTTCTTTTCTGTAGTTACAAGAATTTTGTATTTGTTTAATGTTTATTATGACTTCGTTCTATGTTACATTTTTTTGACAGCATAAGAGCATTTGCTTGTAATGCTAAAGTATATATTATTTTACAAATGCGACTCAAATTTCATGACATAATAATTGTACTAGATATTAAATGTAAAAGAGTATATATATATATATATACTTGCGCTTAGACACTTTTACAGTTATTAGTGATGAACGTTGGCTTATTCGGTCATTTAATAAGAATTAACGTAATGTTAAAGGTTTGTAAAGATTATTTCTATCGATAGCATGTTGAATGACTGGGGGTATTCCAATTGCATTCTAACTTATAATGCAATATTAATATATGTGCAAGCAGACATCAGTGGCAGTGTTAAATGAATTACGTAATTAATCATTTAATCAAATATAAAACTATACTGAACATTTTTTATTCTATCGATTCTAATCTAACATTTCAAACTATACAAATATTAACGGGGAAAAAAAATTCTAACCAACAAATATAGACGGGTACATAGAAGTGCAGAGCGGATAGGGCAGACGAGACGCATCTTGGGGAAACAAATTACACAGGCAGGCATAAGTTTGTCTCCCTCTCTCTCATATGGGGAACCTCTAAAAGTACGCATAGCCACTAAACTCTGCTCTGGCCTTCTATTGGCGTTATATTCGCTGTATATAAACATCGTTATTCCAGGTAGGAAAAGTAGTAAGGATGACTACTCGCGCGCTTTAACCAACCGAACGTAGTAGCACCAACTACAAATCTGGCTGGCGCTATATTTGCTACTTTACGTAGTTGGTATAACCAGTTTTCCCCTTAGTATAACCACTCACTTTTTTCCGTGTATCTATAGCTTATAGGCTGATCACTTTATATCCTAAGGCTTTTGGCGCGTGCGTATAGCGACTCGTGCCTGACCCTTAATACTCGTTAGGAAAAAAACACCCTTTCTACCCCGTAGTGCAAAATATACTATTAATCTGATTCTTTGGTCACCAGCGGCAGAAAACAATGTAATTATAAGAGGACGGGGGAAAGTGATCTTATTACCGAACTCATACAATGCAGGCTATCAATACCAGTCGAACATTCCCGAAATGCAAATTGTCTTCTGATTTAATTTTTAATAGCGTGGTACAATTTTTCAAAGAACCGCGGGCAATGAAAAAAGTAACAATCGTGAAATGTAAACAATATACGTTTAATTCTGTAAACAGTTCGCTGCATCTGATATGCACCGTTTATTTCATACATTTTTTGAATAATTTTACTCAATAGTTATTAGGAAGGATTTTTTGACTAATCTGTGAGCAATTTTAATTCATTTAAGGTAGTTACAACCCGTGGTATAGTATGTTCGGGAAAAATATTTAATACCGTTTCTAAGAAATTAATGTTCATTATCAATGTTATTGTTGACATGGGAAAACATTGCTGTTCTTAAAAAAAAATTCAAACCAGCAAAAATAATTTTTTAAACAACTTTTATTAATTACTCAAATTTTCTTTTTTTCGACAGTTCAGAATTTTTCAAAAAATAAATGGATTTTAACGAGTGATAGCTAATTTTATTGAGAGAAAGTTTCTCTACAAATTTACCTCAAAATGTTTGAAAATTTCTGAAGCTTATATCTAACATCTATATGTCTTTGAACAAAAATGATTATTTTTATAAAGTACTTAATAAATTTTATTGATCAAAACTATGGAAAAATTCGTTCGGTAAGGTTGTAGAGAATTTCTCTATCTCGAAAAAATAAGCCATCATTCGTTAAAATGTATTCATTTTTAAAAAATGTTTAACCTATTACAAGGAAAAAGCTTCAGTCATTGACAATAGTTAGCTTCGTATCGAGGCGTAAAACTCCATTTTACGCCTCTACAATAGAACCCGATAGACGGCAAAGCCGACTCGAGGTTAATGAAGGTGAAAATTCTACGCCTGAAATTCAAACATTGTTTTATATTACAGTGTGCGTAAAATATTTTACACCCTTTTCACCTTTTTCTGGCGCATTTTACACACACTTGCAACATAAAATATTGCTCGACGCATGTGCGAAAATGGTTTTGAACTAATGTGAATGCGAACCTCGCTTTCAGCTCGGCCCACACACATTCGTAGAAGAAACTTTTACGCACTTGTATGGAAAACTACTATTCTGATGCAATATGAGCATTTTACGCCTACTACATCAAAAGTTGTTTAACCAATTATTTTTACAGGTCTCCATTTTTTTTCCGAGAACAATAATATTTTCTTTCAGCAATACCATTATTATAAACATATTAGCGAAAGCACATTCAAAACTATGTACACTTGATATGTGCAATCTTAAACTATATTGAAATTTAATGAACACGTATAGTAAATTTCATTCGCTTATGTATGAAACACAATACAAAATTACTCTAAAACTTATGTTCCAGCACATTAAGATACATTTTAATTACAAACACATTCGAATTAATGTATAGTGGGCAATGACCTTACATTAAATTTCATGTTATTTTTAACAATTTTAAGTGATCAGATTTGGTACGAATACGAAATATGAAAAATGAAAAAGAATAGATACATCGTACATTTATGAAATTGGTGCAATGAACGAAGATCCTAGGAATGAATCAGTGCATAGCAAGTTGATAATATAACGAACTTGTTAATACTATCGCGTCAGTTTTACAATATGTATTAAATGGAAGAAGTTTTAAGCCTATCTTCTCACTAATTTTTGCAATCTTGGCCAAAAAACAAAATTCTACTCTCTATGTCTGAATGAATGAAAAATTCACAGGTAAACAGTACAACAACACAAATCCATCAGTAAATGTATAGAAATCGAAAAGTTGATTGTACTAATCTAATAGTAAAAAATATTTCTCTAATGAAGCGTTAGGTTTTCGTTTTTTATTAACACAATTTATTATTAATTCAATTTTTCATTGAAATTTGTTAAGTACGAACGAGAATGCATCGATTTGAACGTAACATAAACGACGCACAATGAGTTCCAAACTACAGCAATAATTTTAAACAGTCTGTTTTCTTGTGATATAAGGCTATTTTAGAATGCGTGAATATGACAACATCAGAATAAAAGGATAAGTAATTGGTTACATGCATCGTTAGATTCTTGAGAATTATGCAATAGAATAATTGTACCATATAGAATTACAACAACCTCTTTCCAAGTACCGATTATTATTATTTTTAATTAGCTGTATTAATTAATTTTAACTCGTGTAAATAGTAACAAAGATTTTACTCAGGAATGTTCTAGAAATATAACATGTTTCTATCATTAATTTCCAGGAAGTTCGAAAAATTTGACAATGTATTAAAAAAAATAATGTATTTTGGTAAGTTAATGAACTTCAATAAAAAGAGGCATGCAAACTTTTTCACATAATTTCACTTGACGAATTTTCAGTTTCGCAGATTATTCTTTCGCTAAGCGTTGATTAAAATCTTAATTGTTCTATGCATATTAATAAGATCACAACTACACAAGCTAAAAGGCCCGCGGCGCGCGGCGGGATGCAGCCTATCTGGACCGTATCAAAAAAGAGGTACGAAATCCGAGGAAATTGCGTGATGTAATAATTGTCTTGTGGGAGTGACTAGATTCGTATGAACGACACAATGCCAGTATTGCAGACGTTGGGAACTTTTGTTACACATTTTATAGTCTACTACTGTTCTAAACCCGGCCGTCAACTCCCACGTGGCTTTCACTTGTCCCCGCGAATCTTAACGTATATCCTTGTATTTTGCGATCTTTCTTCGCAACCCTGCCCTCCCCTGCCGCCTCTTACTTCCTCTAGTTAAATCAGCAATTTGTCCTTATTACCTCGCCGATTCCATCTTCTCGAGCTTTCCCGCCTCTAGTCGAAAATACCCAAGAGAAATTCTTCGGTAAACTGTATCGATAGGCGCCGGAAAAAGTGAAATTAAAAGATACATTGTCTTGTAACAATTACGCATTTTGCTGTTTAACGCTAATAAATGTTACGAAAATTTATTGTGCACGTGATGCGATAGGACAAACAAAGGCTTCAAATTATCTTAATGTATGGTAGGCGTTAAGATGTACCACTAAGAATACGTGTTATGTTTTATTTTATTCTGTTTATGAAAGTTTGATAATGTCTTGTTTATACTTTCCGCCATTTTACAGCCAGAAATTAATTCCGTTTATATACGTTTCATATTTATTTATCTTTTGAATATATGGCAGATTAACAACTGCGTCATTTAACCCCTGTCGCTCGTATGCACCGGAACTATTCTCCATTTTAATATTAATCTATTGATTTATTTTTTAATGTTTGTTTTCATAATAAAGGAGGTCCCCAGTGCACGTAACAAATTTTTTTGTATTTTTGGATAAAAAGATAGGATTGAAAGAAGCAGAATAAATTCCAAAATCTGTATTTAAATACTCCTAGTTATGTTTTCGCTACATTCATAGTAATTAAATCATTCCTTTTATCTTTAAATTTGGTTTCATTTTTCAGAATGCGTTTAGTACTAAATTATATACTCCATAAATCTAAATTTCTTTTAATGACCAAAATATATCTAATTTGAAATCCGCATATCGCACATGAATAATTTAAAACCATTCTAGTTAAAGGTCTTTTATATATTTTTACGAAATGGGGACTCTGAGCGCAGAATCAGAAAGGCAATGTGTCAACATTCATTGCAGACGGTACCCACCACATCGCAAAATTCAACGAATATTGTGCATTTTTTTGTACAAAAAAAAAACTCACGTAAAACGTTTTAGACCTAAATTTACCATCAAAAATATACAATGAACAAAACAATGCTTGATTTTTGCAGCACACATTTAGATAATATATTTACTCAATTTATTATAATGTTTTAAAAATACTTCAGAAGCTTTTAATTTTCAAAAACTCAACTTCAGATACGAAATCAGGGGCTCCGAAATTTCATTCCATTATTCCATTTTATCAACATTTTCTAATTTTCGGTATACTAAAATCTCCTAGTTGATTTTTACCGATGCGACCATCATGGGTAAATGTGAACGCTGGTGATTTTTATGACATTAATATTAGCAAATTATAACTTTTTCCCCAATAAAGACAAATTAATTTATATCCCTCTTTTCCTCGAAAAATGTTGAATTTTGCATTACCATAACCTCCTCCCCCTCCATTTCCCCTTGTGAAATCAAAATACTTTTTGCCCAGTAGACCAGAGTAACATTTTTGCACCTATTCAGCTGTTTCAAGATTCTTTCTTTACAATTTTAGCCAAATCCGTAGAAACTTCAAAAACTTTTGACGATTTGTCACAAAGATCGATTTTTTTTTATTCCTTATTAGCGTATTAATAATTTTTAATTAATTCATAACATATGACCAAGGTATATTCCAGGATTTTGTTCAAATCGATCTGTGCATAAATAGTCAAATGGGGATGATCAAAGTTAGCCTTGGATCAAATTGACCCAGAGTGATGTTCTTGAATAAAAAAAAGTCTATCCTGGAGATTTAATATTTCTTTTATGGATTTACCAACCAAGAGTAGCCAAAATTAAACGAGGACCGTCACAGAATTATTAATATAAGACTACATGTAAACAGAAGTAAGTTTTTCGTTTGTTAACTACACCTCATATTTGTGCCACCTATACACTTGATAAGACAAACGCAGATGAAATACCCTAGCAAAATTTGCTTATATCAGGTTATAATTTAATAGATCTCGCGTGCACGTTTTTACAATGTCCATACGAATCAATGTATCCGTTGTAATGCTGGGAGGAAAATATATTATTATAGAGTGGATTAAAAATGAGTTAATAGTATGTAATAAATGCCCTTAGCCTTAGGTCTTAGTATGTGTATATAATTATTAGTCTGCTGTTTCGTAAGATATAGTAGAAATGTTCTGTTCACAGGCTCCGATATAGTTTGTAATAAAATTTACTTATTTATAAATAAATAACTCGATGCTGCTGGTTAAACATGAAGAACAACAAATATAAATTATGTCAGTGACTTGGATAATTTTATGTCAATGATAATACATTTTATTTAATGTTCATTTTTTCATTTAAGTACTAATCATTTTCATTGAGTGAATGTAAGAGATGGATTTTATGCTGTTCTAAAAAATGTTTACCCTGCACTAAATCACAATATCATTAACTACTTGAAAAATGACTATGACGTCGATTATAACCACACCACAATGAAAAGATCATAATTCATACTCAGATGTATTCACCGACATATAGTTCACTATACTATTCATATATAGGAGTCAACAAACTTTTAAGCCTTTAATTAATACTGGCAACCAAATTAATCATGATTCCCATCTCATTCGCGCAGCACTAAATTTCCATCGGAATTCCATTCCCAAACAAAGTAACAAGTGGCATTTTTGGGGGTCGCCAAGGTTGTAATGGCAGTAACGGGAACTGTTCCATTCCGCAATGCGAAAGGGTGGTGGATGAGTATTGTAACACTATATAACGGTGCTCGGCACCCCGCTCGCTGCATTGTCAACATTCACCGCATCTGCGGTACCATGGTTTCCAGTCGCAAGGTACTTCTTTCGAGTTACTGTTCCCATTACAAGTGATTCAGTGTTAACAAATCTTCGTTTGTGTTCTAATTTTAACGTGAAAATATCTTAAAAATAGTATTTAAATAATCATTATAAATACAATCGTTCACATTGAAATCAATAAGTGATAATAAAACATTGCTTAATACCTTCGGTTTTTATACACCTAAAAATGTTTAAATAATATTACATTTTAAATAACAGCATTCATAAAGTTAATAGATTTTTATTGATGAAGTGCATTGCATGTAGTGAAAAAGTGCATTTTAAATGAAAATATAAATTTTACAAATAATACGATCATTGATAGCATGATAATTTCACGCGTTCGTCAAAGGAAAAATTACAATTTTTTTTTTAGAATTTGGTACAATATATTATTTCAATTCATTTAACTAAATCATGCGTATGTTTTTCAATTTCATTAATTATTAATCAATTACTTCAAGATGACGCCATGGCTAATGGCATTTATCTGCCTGGCAACGGCAGGATGTTCGAATGTGACTGACCAACAAACAGCTGAAAGCCAACACGATCAACAAGTTGCCATCCTAAAACAAATTCGAAAAGTAAATGAGGATGGATCGTACTCTTTTGGATACGAAGCTGGTGATGGATCGTTCAAGGTGAGTCATCAATATCATACATTATTTTGTAAGAAAAGATCGTAGATCACTTATTTCCATAAAATATTAATTTCAATCCGTTTGATTCATTTTATGTGGGTTTGTTAATGTTTAGGTCGAGAGCCGGGATGTATTAGGAAATATTAAAGGTACATTTGGCTTTGTCGATGCAAACGGTGAAATAAAGAGAGTATCTTATTCATCGTCGAATGGGACAGGTTTTCAGTCCTCAACTGTAACTCCTCTTCAGGAACAAATTTCTGTCGTGCAGAGTATACCGAGAATAAATCGTACCTCCTCTACCACACGGAGGCCAAACGTTATATACACATCGTCCACGGAAACTGCATCAAAGTCATCTGTTGTCCAATCGATAGCGAGATCGCGAAAACCAGGCTCCGTTGGAACCACATCAACAACGTCAACGACCGAAGGTACAAGCAAGCCAACATTTATCAGAAGTAAAGGAAGGCAACGTTACGTAATAACTGCACCACAGAGACCATTCCTTGAAGGAGATGTAGAGGTTGAAGATTCACAAATCAATCGGCCTAGTCTAAATGATCGTGATGGTACCAGAAAAGTTACTTTCAATAAACGTCCAGCTGATCATAATCTTCGACCTATCACTGAGGAGTTTGTAGACAAAGATGAAGATGTTGCTATTACAACGGGTAACAGTTTAAGAAGACAACTTCACGATGAAACAACGAAAGCTACGCCAGCTCCCGTTGTTGATCCCGACGATGACCATTCTGACGTCTACTCTGGATCATTGTCGACCGCTCGACCACTTTTTACCACAACAGCGCCACCAAGAGTTATTCAACGAATTCTTAGCAGAGCAGAGCACCAGAAACGCATTTATTCGAATCAAGATAATCGGGGACCAGCTAAATTTGACCAAAAGTACGAGACACCACAAATTTTTGAAACAGAAGCAAAAGTGCAAGAAGAAACGCCATTGCAGCAAATCTTGATCCGCACATCTCCTAAAACACCTACTGAAACACGAGAGTTCATACGTCAAGGTACTGAACCGATTTATGTCAGACAACAATCCGACCAATACTTACGAGAATTACCAGCTGATGGAATTTTGCTACAAGCAGCACCAAATTCATTAGAAGAAGACCAAACTTACCGAGCGATTCCCGTAGGCAGATTGCTTCTTCGGCCAATTTCACCACAACAACCTCTGTATACCACCACAACGGATGCGAATGTTCAGTACATTGCCGATCAACCAGTTACAGAACAAGAAGAAGCTGTTCGTGTTCCTCTTAATCCAGCGTACGTTCCACGTCAAAAAGCATACGCTAGAGTGCCTTTGATTTACACCGAACAAGACATTAGAGCGAGACCAGTTATGCGTCCTGTTGTGGTGCAACCAGTTGCTGCACATCCTGAGGATAGAGAATATCCAGTTATGATGCAAGAGCAGCATTATAGAATGAAACAAATTGCGCTTCCTCCTGAGCCACCAAATCCAATTCCCCCACCTCTCAGCCGACGTGACTTCCAGCTTCTGCTTAGACGTCTTCTCTTTAGCCAATATGGAGCTGAAGCATTAAATTACCCAAAAAGGTATCTCGAAGACGCTTTATACGATCAACAACCGTATGCCTCTTATCAATCCACTTATCGGGCTCCAGTTCCTAGGCAAGAAGTTGTTTACGAACAAAATGAACATCGATATGGAGATCGGATGACTGCTCGAAGACCTGTGTATGCAAGAGCTCTGAGTTCTGCATACCAACCAAATGAATATGAAGAATATCCAGAAACTAGGTACCCCAAACGACTATATAGGCAGAAATTTTACACACCTGAGTATACCGAAAGTGGAGAGGAAATCTTACCTCCACCGATCCGGGAAGCTTTATTACTTCGAATGTTACAATTGGCCATTAATACTGAAAGATCGACTCCACCTGAACAAGTAATGGCCATAAATCCGCCAAATAGATATAAAAAATCAGGGCCCGTCAGAAGTGTTCAGATTCTCGGTGAAGATATAGGTGACGAAAAAAATTTGATGAGGAAGAAGCTCATATAAATATTTTTGCTCTGTGTGTCGTAACATTATAAAAATGGGGTTCATTGTTTACTACATATTTATTTACTGTTACACAATTAATTAAATTAAATATATTTCTTATATATTTATTTTCGTCATCGTGCATTTATGGTGTTAAGTCTACTGTCACAAACGTCATCAACCCAAAACACTTTAAAAGATCAGTGAAATGCATATTTCTAAATCTCCGAAAATTTCACGTTCATCAAATAGATAAGATTTATTCCGAACCGAAGAGCTGGGTGATCCGAAAATGGGTTTCGGTTATAAGTTAAGGATGTCAGGATAATACGTAGGATTTCCCGACGTTTCTGTAAATACGACGAATTATGTAAACTGCGATGTAATATAGATTTATACAGACGTACGTTTTACGTCCATCGAAATAAAGAGTGAGATAAATGGATAAGAGTATGAGAATTCATTTCGTAAGCCTTGTGGAACGGGCGTACCAACATAGGAATAATAACGTGCTTGGTGTCGGTAATTAGCATCGAATTGCAACATGAGCGACTTCCCCGCGTGGCCGTAGCGTATGTACGCCGAGGGCGTAACTCATGGGATTTTATCCATGGTTTCCACGCATTGAAATCTTACTTGCTTTTTACCGAACGATCCCTGGCGGTGGTAACTCATTTTGCGAAAGTAGGTATCTCGTATTTCGCATTTGTCACTACGAAACAAAGAAATTGCACAGGTGCTACATGCAAATCATTTCCGTGCCGAATATTCGAGAAACATTTAGAACACTTTCTTGAAAATCGCAAGTCTTCCGTTAATCACTTTCGATAACCGACAAAGCGCGAAAAGCGATGTATAAATCAGAAACCGAACAAAGTAAATTCTATAAGTGGTAGGGTGTTAATGATGTATTTTTAAAGTATTGTCAGGTCACTGGCTTTGTTTCTTTCTTAATTGTAATTGCTTGCAATTGTTCGTTTTGCGCTTATAAATAATCGAAGTAAATCACGTAATGCGTATTATACTTATTCTTCTGTCATATTTCTTCATTCCACGTGAGAAATTTTGTAATGTTCGATTCGAACGGTAGAATATATCGTTGCGAAAATTGTTGTCAAATAAATAGCAGCGTAAGTGAAATTAATGTGTAAATACAGAAATTTTACTTCCCTATATTGAAATGCGAATTTGTTCTGGAGGTCATAATTTTAACACATTACCTGCACAATCGTTGGGAAGTGTGCGATATGTCATGCACGTACCTGTAGAAAGTAGAATTACGGTGTTATTAAAAGGCACTGAGTATTAATGACATAATATGACGTCTTTAATCTAATGCACCCGGAATTTGCTTCCGACTTATTATTAACTTAGTGTTTTTTTATTTTCACCACAAACAATAAGGAGCATTGCTGGATAATGATGATGATGAGGAAAACATACAGATTAAGATGCTATTTAAATAGTGAATTACATATAGTTTTCGCGTATGCTGTAACTCTTAATATGTTAAGGTCAACTGCTTATAAGTAGTAACGGATACCAGAAATATCTATTTTTTCGGCCACATACTAAAATTTGCTCTCAAGAATATCAACATGAAACCTCAAAAAATATCAAATATACAAAATTTTATGGGACTCGATTCTCTGAAGTCTGAATTAGCCAAATAATTCGTTGGTATCCATGGGTATGTGGCAGTTTACAAAAATATCCCACAGTAAGTCATTCCGCAAATTAAATGAGTAACCTCAAGGAAGAAAAGAAATAGCATCACAAAGGAAGATAGAAATCTCGCAATTCGTAGCGTAGGTATTTTTGCAATTAATAACATACTGTCCGCAACACATTGAAGAAAACAATTGAACCATTTCATCTGTGTTACATTTTATAACAATATATTGTTAATAGTATATGTAATTGGTATAACTTGTTATTTTACTTCAATTATACTCTCACGTACAAATTTTAATCAGTATTGTTGTTATTATCCATAAGTTAATTTATCAGGCAGGGGCCGAAAAGTTGAAAATTGAAAAAAAGACGAGCAATCAGTAATCCGTCTGTGAAAAATCGTTGACTAGTGCCATGGAGGTTGTTTCTAATTTATATGAAATACAAGAGTTTCTTTTGCAGTTCAAGTGCTCAATAAAGTGATATTTCTTATGTATCCAAACACTTTTGTTTGAAAGAATATAAAAAACTTATTTGACATATTCAAAATTTGAACTCGTTCGATATTTTGCAATTATTTCTGCAGAAAGTGGAACTTCATAGCCTCTAGTGGACGGAATCTGCTTTCAAAAAATGTCAACGAACTAATATGCCTCTCAAGTTAGAGACTCGTCAGGTTTTTGCAATTTTCTCTTGAAAACATTTTTTATCAAAGATGGAAACTACTACTTCTGTTTTTGGTTCATTTCTATTTTATGAAAAAAATAGAAGCCCGAACTTTTCAACAATGGTTAAGAAAATATTTTTTCTTCATTCCTGAGCCGAAAGTATGTGGTTTCCTGCACGATTTGGCAGCCCGAAGAGCAACTTTGGTGCCCGTTTTTTGTATATTGTAGAGGTCATCTTATATTATTTATATTCCAAAAATACTTCAACAAAAATGAATGTATCCTCATTTGATACCTTTATTGACGAGGAATAAATACTGGTACATTTCGATTATTGAATGGATTCAAAATTTATTTCATGTTATCATTAACAATATGTGTTTTCTGATTTCATAACCTGCACTCATAATTGAATTCACTATCAACTATTGTTTCTTTATCTCGGTAACTTCTAGCTGACTTCTGCTCTTCACCTCGAATTCGCAAAAGTCGTCGAACATGTTTAGTAGAGCATGAGTGAGCATGACTAGTTTATTTATATTAGTCATACCTTCGGGGATGCAGAAAAATAGTAAACGGTACACGGTCAGAATATTTGTTGGATTGTACTATTTATAGTCGGTTTTAAAAACTGCCGGTTTATTGGTTGTCGTCTTTTTGAAGTATCGGCTTTTTGGACTAATCGGCCTTTTCATTTTTAGTTTTTCAACAAAGCGATTTTTTATTTTTGGCGGCTTTTCGACCCTCACCCATCTCCAGCGCAGGATGTTTTTTTTTACATAATAGGGTCAGTCATAGCATCCTAAGTACATTGAGAAAATTCTGTGTGAATTTACTAAAATTCGACGAAAAATATTTTGGCTATATGTAAACTTTATGTATATTTTCTGTACAGTTCTAGTATAAAGTTTAAATGTAATCGGAAAAATATGTAAGTTTTTAACTTATTTTCTTATCATATATTTTACTATGGTTCTATGCACGGCTTGGAATAAATTTGACTTCTTTATTGAAATTTATAAATAATCGTTTACCATATATTAAATCAATAATTTTATGATTCATCTGTAAATAGCAGTGATCCATTTTAAGATGTATAGTCAGACATAGCAAACCGCAAATTGGCCAAAACTAAGTGAAAGAAACCTTTTCTGAACATGCACACGTAATTTTCAAGTAAACTCTTTTTAATCTATAGGCACTCTACAATTAAAAATAATTACAGTTTTTTATAAGCTATATTTATATAAATCGAATAACTACCAATTTAAAGTACTTGGAACTAAAAGATATAAAAAATACAATGAATTAAAAACGAAATTTCAAATATTTTTCCAGAAAATTCAAATTTTACTTATATTGACATTTATTCGTATATTTTCTAAAATGTATAGAAATGAAACATAAAATCTGTTATTACAAGAAGCCTCCATATCGATGAAAACGTTATTTCTTCACTTTCATGAAATAAACTAAATTACTCAAACGAAATGGGATCAAGTAAATATTTTTTTACGAGAGTAATTATTTTATTTAATATGTATTCAATTCGTAATATTTCATTAAAATAAAATTGTAATTAATGATTGTAATTCATTAATGTCAGGAAATGATTAAGCAAACAACTTTAAATCGTTTTCTTCGCAATTTTAAATTACTGATAAGGAATAAATTTAATACATTTCCAAATAAATATACAAAATGACACAGCATTTCGAAAGATCCGTTAATTAAATTATCTTTTAACTAAAAAATCAAGTTTCACGATGGTTAACTAGCCAATTATTGTCTGCATACAACATAGATTTTCTTTTAACAATAATACAAGATTTCTCATTGATATAAACGTCAAATCAACTGTTTATACTAGCAGTGATTTCGATGGATCAACATGAGCGATTCGAATCGTGACTTATTCATAGCGTTTTCGATTTCGTTGAAGATTGTAAGACTGCTAAAACCATATATTCTTCATCTACGTAAACGTCGGGTCCCTTTACATTCTTCCCGCGCAATTGCAACATTCAACTGACTGCTTTTGTTTCTGGGACTAATGAGAGAAGAGGTAGAGGACGGTGTATTAATTAGTGAATTTTCGTAATTCCACAATAATGAAAAACTTCGTTAGAATTACGCTTACAACTGTATTTCATTACGTGATAACTTTTATTAGAACTATTTTCTAAAAATTCTATTCGAATTTGCTTCGAATGATGTAAATTATGATTTTCTAGCAGATTTTCCTAACATATAATTTGCGCAGAACTGTTCTTATCGAATTTAAAGAATACTCACTCTTGTATTCGATTCAACAGTTTTTGTATGCCGGATTTCCCATTATTATTAAGTAATTCCTATAGCATTACCTGAGAATTTATATCTGAGACGTTTCCCGCAAAACTATTTACTCCGGTAGGAACTGTGAAATCCTCGGTTCCGACGACCTCCAAAATTGATTTCAAGTTGTGAAAATGAGCGAAGAAGAGGTGATGCATGCTTAACCTTGATTTATCAAAATTTTGATTAGTTTCAATCAAGCGCTCTTTTTTCGTTAAAGTATGCGCGAATTTACTGTAATAATTGTTTCTTCTTTTTTATTTATTTACTTTTTGCTAATACATTAACTGATTGAGACAAGAGTGGGGAAAATGGTTTCCTTTATGGCAGCGAATTTCGAAGGCTTCTGTCGGAACGATTTAACAAGTCCGTCAATTTTGAGGGGACCAATGTTGCAGGTCCTACTTTATTTGCGACTTTAATGCAAATTAAAATGACGTACAAACATCCTAAATAAATAATTACCCATATAGAACATAAAGGTTTTTTTAAACGGTATTTTCGTAAAATTATTCATTTGTACTTTCAAAATTGAAGGTGAAAAAATTTGTTCCGGTTGTATAATACAGATTTTTTTTACTTCGACACCTGACAAAATGTTAAAAAGTACAATTATAAAAATGGCGTATTCTAATATAAAACTAATACTTTTTGCAAAAATATGAGCCCCAAATTTTCATCCTTGAAGGTCCCTGAAAAAAGCGTTATATTATAAATCACATGGGCCAAAGATTAAAAGTCCTCAAGTGTACGTAGAGAGTCATACAATCTATTGGGCTTTTTCTTTTGATACGAATTTTGTTTGCTAATAATCTGCTCTCCAACATTTGAATCTGATAGTAACCGAATGTTGGAAAGCATCAAATTTCATTTTTTCGTTGCTGTCTCTATCTTATGTTTTGTTATATTTTTATGTGTCAATGATTTATGAGTTATAAACAGATGGCAGAAAATATGTATATTCTGAATTTAATAAAGTGTAATTGTCGTTTTTATATGTAAATATATATATATATTACCATATACATAGCTCCAATACATTTGATGTAGCACATTTTATTAAATACTGTGTGTTTCTTGTGAAACGTTCCACCGTACAGTGCGAAAAAAGGTGAAACTCAGGTAGATATAAAAAACAAGAAATGGTTCTTTCACCTAAATGGATCTAGTTGACAATTTTTGAAAATCTCTTGGACTTCTAGATACGATATGTCATTATAAACACATAAAAAAGGACATCAACAATTCATGTTTTATAAATAAGTCTACAAATATATACTTATAGAATAAATATGTCAATAATGATTATTCAACTGCCAAAATGAAAATATTGACTAACCTGAGAACAAGGTACAGGAAAATGTCTTGAAAATTTTGTTTAATGATTACATTTCTCACTCCCAAAGGTAGGTAAAAGAATAAAAAATCCAATATCATGCCTGAAAATGTGAAAAATGGTGCAAACAAAAAATCCACCAATGATATTTTACAATCAGTATGATAATAATGGAAATATTTGAGATTCGCCACTTCCGCCCCGTTCGCCGCTTCGCCCCGCCTTCCCCTATATTTTATATGTAACAAACAAGATCTAAGTTGATACAATGAAAATAGTAAAATGTTTCTTAAAACCAAATGCATTTCTTTGGCAGTTATTGAAACATTTATTTAATATTAAGAAATTAATATGACCAAATTTTAGTTTGTTCATATCTAATCGTATATTTGATAATCATTTCCAAAACGGCATAAATGGAGTTTACCTACTATTTATCTAAAAGAATCTAAGTAAATTTGACTATTTTTAATTACTGTGTCTAGTCCAACAGATCGTCTGCATTTCATTAGATGAACTGACTTAAAATCCTAAAGTAAGTGAATGTAATTGTAGTTCAATTATTGCAGAAATAGAATTACTAAAATATTGAGATATAACTTGTTTTTGAAGGACTCACCCATTATAGTTGTTTCGGCGCAGATAAACTAATCTCGTGGGTCATATATTACTTTATCTTAATCTGTACGCATCTAGATCACGAATTTGAGCATGCATAATGTCCACTGACCACTACATCATATCCTCTTCCCAACGCCCCCAGGAGCCTTAGGACGCTCAAATGACTGCATTTACTGTGCTATTGCTTTCCTCTGTATTTCCTGAGGACATGGGATCCCTTCTGGACGTTAACAGTACCATAAAAGTACCATTTTGGATTTCCTGAGGTGTACTGCTGAAGACGTCCTCAGAAGGATGTGTTGCATGGCACAAACACAAAAAGGAAGGGGTAATTTAATATCAATTTAACAATCATTTCCTGCATAGTGCCGGATAAAAATTTGTATGAATGAATTCTGTACAAGAAAGAAATCATCAGCCGTCATCTCTTGCATGAGGACCACATACTAAGATCTTTTCTTATAGCATGCTTTAGCTTAGATAAGACCATCTCGCCAAATGCCGGACTAAATCTTACATCCGTACATTCAGTCGCAATTATCTAGATATCTAGATCAGAAATCATTTTATTAAACTTTCATTTGTGCGTCATTTATTAATATGTATGTACATTCTTAGCAGCATATAAATAAGAAAACATTGGCAATGGTATTTTATCTATACAATTAGTTAAATATTATAAAGTTAATGAAAATAACTTAAAAATATATGTGCTTATAATTATCTATAAATACTAAAGAAAAGCAATCTATACAAACAAAAATTAGTTACCTTTGTAGCAGCCATGTAACTAAAGTAGAAGAAATACCATAAGTCGATTTGATTTTGTGAATTTGATGATGTATGATTGTTTTACTATTTAAAACCGTAAATCATACATGAATATTTATGAGTTAATGGTACTATATTTTCACTATTATATATGCAAAACAAAGCCGGAAAGTAAACACAATATGTTATTAAAGGTTTGTTCTATTCATTCGTGATTGCTGGAATGGATGAATTCGTTAGTGAGTCGTCCCGTAGGTCATCCTTCAGACTTTCTTCATCCTCTTCATAAGGATTGAAAGGCTCCGTTTGGACTCCAACGTCCTCGTAGTCGAGTTCTAGAGTATCTTGCTCGTAAATGACGTCATGACTTCTGGGTCTAGCTACAGAAGGTATCCAGGGCTGGGGCACTCCTTTACCGAGTGCCAGAAAAACTGCTGCAGTAAACAATAATACTACGGATGCTACTCCGAACACCAGTCGCCATGACCCTGCGATCTGCAAATATTGATCAGCATTTTACTATGGTACGTGTTTAAGCTTTTGAATGGGGGTAAAAATTCAGAAAGTTGGTAGCTTGAGCTCGGTAGAAAACAGTTGATCAGTGCCATTATTAGCCGATAATCGTCCTACTATTAAAAATCATAGTACCCCTCATTCTATCTTCTGCTTTAACTATACTGTTTTCGGGTTTATCTACTGCGAGTATATTATGTACGATTGTTTAAAATTTATTTAGGGATAGCATGACTCACAAATATTACTCGGGATATGCAAGATCTAGTGCTGAATAAGTGTGAAGAAACGGAACAAAGGATATTTCATGTTTAGATTAAACCCATACAGCACATACGTATGCCTGAGAATTTCCCTCGGGCACTCCTCCGGAAAGAGGATGCCCTTAGAACAAAAATCGCATTTTACAACGTACTG
This sequence comes from Trichopria drosophilae, assembly GCA_030407085.1. NCBI lineage: Eukaryota > Metazoa > Arthropoda > Insecta > Hymenoptera > Diapriidae > Trichopria > Trichopria drosophilae. The sequence continues at coordinate 56,859,471 of CM059583.1, forward strand.
TGACAAAAAAGATATTTTATATGATAAAAATGTTATCATGGAGCCATTGCAAGGAATTGATGTAATGTACAAGTAGATATTTAAGACTAGCTGTGCAATTTTTTAATGCATGTAATGATTGCAATTCAAATATAACCTTTTATCCCTTTCTTTTACTTATCAAGAAACAACCTAACCGTCTTCGAGAAAGTTTAATGTGAATTTAATACATATAACACTGAAGGTCAGGCGATAAACGTCATTGGATAAAAGTGGAAGAAAGACTATAGTACAAAATGTTTAAAACGGAACAAGTCATTCATTTTCAAATATTACTGTCCCGTTTATTTAGACATAAATCCTAAAGTACGTACTGAACCATGAAGAGCTTGGGTAACAAAATAATTTGCAGCTAATAATCCCGCTGCACCGAGGGTAGAACAGAGAGCACATGCTGCAGCGGCACATGCCGGAGATTCCGCAGGTGCAAGGTCGGCAATAGCTGCTAGCGCCCCCGCAGGCGCAGTACCAGATACCAAAAGTGCCGCGATTCCTAGCCAAGCAGCAGCCAGTGCCTGGCATCCGGCATATCCGGCCACAAAAAGTAAGGCAGCAGGAATAAAATGTGCTAAAATAAAAAATATACATAATTATATTATATTAGACCCAAGACCACGTATATCTGGGAAAATTATTGAATTTGGTTGAACACTCCATCGAACAGATAATTCTATAGTTTTTCATCAAATGCCTGTAATGAAGTTGTTTAAACCATACTTACCCGTATAGACGACGAGCTTTCTTGCAGTTGTTGTAGACACAATTTTTGATTCTCTCACATGGTCCACCAGAAGTCCACAGGATAACGCCGCCATGAAGTGGCCAATATGTGGTAGTGTCATTAGCAGGGAATCCTAGAATTTCAATTTTGTATTATAGTATATATTACACTGATAATTATCGCTTCCTTAACATTGTAGGATTTTGCATCTCAGAACTCTATTTTGAATTCTATTTCTACCAAAACTGAAATCAATAACCGCATTTCCGCGTTCAGTAAGTTGCGGATAGTAAAGGTGAGTTTTATGCTCATTGGAATGAAAATCTGAAAAGAAAATTGGAACTTTCTTCAGGTACGATTCAATTTATTGTGAGTAGCGGAGCAAAGCTCCCACCTAAATGATTTACAACTATTTAAGTGACACGATAAATTACGTTTTGCTTGCCATTAGTAGATCAGATATTGTATCGATGGGTACACGGAAAAAACACCATGGTTGTTACAGCCTAAGATATGGTTGTCTTGACCATATTATATTGATAATTATGCCCCTTCCATAATATGGTCACACCAATCATTCTATGGTTGGTGCGACCATATATGTTGAAATGGTTTCCATATGCAAAGTTCTCTTTACAATAGCAATGGTTGACCTATCATCAATATTTTAATTCACCATACTCCTTTGGTTAGTAGGTCCAAACCTGTTTTTTTCGTGCAGACTAATAATTTCGTCATAATAGCCTTTGACGAGCAGCAGTTTCCACCCTCTCAAATCTTTTTCTTTCCGCCCGTTATACGCAACATATTATTTTCGTGAAATAGATGTTAACCCTTTGCGGCATGGTGATGTAGCATCTATACCACCTATTTCCTCACCGTTTTTCATTTTTACGCCAAAATTTGATCGTTTCTTTTTTTTTTGTTATTTTAATATCGTAACATGTCCAAGAACCAGAAATTATATGCAATTAGTCAATATTTGCTGCAAATTTGTTGATCTAAATAAATAAATACTGAAAAATGACACTTTTTTTAAGAAAAAAGTATTACTAGGAAAAGTATTTAACGTATTTTGCAACCTACGGTATACTAGGGTTTTAAGGTCGCTGATCACAAATCCAGCCTCAGATATTGAAAATTCGAAATCACGATTCTAACTTTGCCAAGCAAATTCATGAAATCCTTGGTGATTATGGTAAAAAGATTACAAGATGAGTAACTACCGCATTCAACCGAAACCGGAGATACGAACAAGTGGCTTCCGTCTGCATTTTTTTCTGTTTTTTTCTTTTTTTTGTTTTGTTATTTTTCGATTGGTGGGCAAATTAGCTGCAAACAAAATAACTACCCCAAAAGGAAGAAAACGTCAATCCATAGTTGTCTGTTACAAAAAACCTCAGGTTCCGCCGAAAAAAAGACGCTCTCAGTCTTCTGATATGTACCGTTGTGCTTATCAACAAATAGAATCTGCTTTCTAAGTTGTAACAAATAATTACTATGTGTTACTGAATGAAAAAAAGCAAAAAAAAACAAAAAAAGCAAAAAAAAATAAAAAATCACAAAGCCAGAAAAACAAGAAAAATAAAAAGAAACATACAGATGCGAAAAATTATTAAAAAAAAAAAAAACAATACCAAAAACGCAAAAAATAATAAAACGGCAAAAAACAAAACAAAAATGGAGACAGAAGTAGCCACGTCCTCTTTCGTGTCTCCGGAGACACTGAATGCGGTAGTTACACAACGGATCTTTTAATCTTTTTACTATAATCACCATTGATTTCATGAATTTGATTAGAAAAGTTAGAATCGCCATTTTGAGTTTTCAATATCTGAGGCTGGATTTGTGATCAGCGGCTATAAAAACATCCGAGTACCCAGTTTCAGCTTAATGAAATAATTTTCTTTTAATTTGGTCCGCCATATTAGATCCGCCATCTTCAATTTTGAAAATCTGAGTCCGAATTTGTGATCAACGACCCCGAAAACCCCTGAGTACCCAGATTCAGCTTAATCATTTAATTTTTTCTGAATTTGTTTCGCCATATTAGACCCGCCATCTTGAATTTTGAAAATCTGAGTCCGGATTCGTGATCAGTGAGCCCGAAAACGCCTGAGTAATGAGTTTCAGCTGTTTCCCGCGAAGAGAAAAATTTATGCTTCAAAGGGTTACGTGACACCAATGATATTTTTCTGCACTTTTTCTTATAGTAACTTATGTTTATTCTTTTTTTTCATTTAGTGATGAAAAGAGTTGGAAATAAACAACTAATGTACAACATTTTGAATTCTACTATGTTAATTAGATATTCGCTTCGTGCATGACGATGGAGGGGATATCGAAATCGACGGCAGCGCTCAGCGTGGAGATTTCTGACAACTCGCATCTGCAACGTCAGAGCTTTTCCATTAAAGTCAATGTAAAAATGCTCTTATTTATTCGTTAATTTGAGATATTTTAAAGTTTATTTCGATCTGGGTTAAGTGTTGCAAGTAAGTTTTATGGTTTAAAGAACCATTTGAAAGGGTTCATTTTATTATACTGTGCAAAAAAATGATTACTCCAAGTTCGAAATTGTATAGAATACAATTCATTATTCAGCTGAAATATATTTATATTTATGTATATATTGCAATTTTCCATTATTAGTAATTTAGTTAATACATAAACATGGTATTTTTCTTATTTCCAATGTAACTTTGTACGGTGGAAGAGTCACTGACGTTTGCCGAATTACACTGGAACGAATTAATTTATGCTCTGTACATATTCCAAATACTTCTTCTACACGAACTTACATATCCTATATACAGCCAATTTTTGTCCCTTTTCTATACTTACTGGTTTAAAGTTTATTGAGTTTGTGATTGATTCAAACCCAGTTCCGATTATCGTATTCATTTCAGCCCCTTAACCTCGTTTTGTCCAACTCAAAATGATTCGAATTAAAAAAGTATAATATTTTGTTCCAAACAAAAATATACAACATTTGGGCCGAATTTCAAACAATATACTCAAAGTACTAATGCTTTTGAAAACCCGCTGAAAATTAAAAAAAAACTTAATATTTCACTTTCCATACAAATTGCAGATGCGAGTTGTCAAAATTCACCACCCGGCGGCGTGGCTGGCGTCTTGCACTAAGCGAATAACATATACTGACAATGTGAGAAAATGCCTATTATAAATAGTGTACATTTCGTCCCAAGTACGGCGGGTGGACTCGTCAGTAAGGCGATCCGGGTATAATCTGCCTTATACACGTGCATATGGTTGAAACTATGAAACTGAATTTGTTGTTAAAATATGATTTTAAGTTCTATACATCTAGCAGACGATTGAAAATTCAGTAGAGACAATATTGCAATGTTTTAATGTCGTTAATCCTACTATAATTACTATAATTACGTGCTTGAAATCGACAGCCCATTGTTTGTTTATTTGCATTATTTACCTTTTCGTATGAGATATTTCATCAATTGTAACTTATTTTTAAATTTAATGTTTGAATCACATTCACAGATGTAAAACATGATTTATTTTCCTAACGAGATAACAAAAAATATATCCTTATGTTTATAAGATGAACATTAAATATTAGTTTAAAACAAATAAAAAGTGAAACTTTTCATATTACTCACGTTAGCTGTAGAAAAACCGTAAATAAGTTTGAGATATTTTGTCATTCCAAGTGATAATGTCGCATCACCCCATTGGTTGCCCATTGTTGCAACAGCTGATGCCCAAACTGGAACGGATCTCAGTAATTTTCCCCAAGGTATAACTGCTGCCTGTGATAAAACTTGATATCATATAATATATAAAAAAGTATTTATTTCATACCATAACAAAGTGAGGATTTGTGAAATAATAAAATAAAATTTATAAAAACTAGTTAATAATTCCATACCAGCTCAATTAGTACCCTTATTTAAATAAATAAACCCTACTAATCATTAAGTAAGTATATTCATTCTGCTTCAAAGAAAAAAAACAGTGTTAATGACAGGGTTAGTCGATGATGAAAGGTAAAAAATGAGCCACTGTTTAAATCTCTGCCTCTTTTTTTATTCGAAGCCAGTGACCATTTTTGGCCTTGAGTGTGTATGACTCATAATTTATCAAACTTCAGAGACCATTATATTAATGTGCCTTTCTACAGATTTCAAAGTGCGTAATAACAGTTTTGAATAAAAGTGCAAAAACGTTTTCTTTTTGTTGAGAATGTCAATTATTTATGTTCATATTGAATTTTAATGAATATGGTTACAATTAATTGAACTATAGATGCACGTTCCATTAACTTTAAAAAATATAGGTTATATATAGGGGAGAGTGGTGTAAGTTGGCACAGTCCAATTTTTAAGCGTTACAGTATTGCCAGACTTACCGTTTCTATACTATAAATTAACTTTAATACACGGCAACTTTTGATGGTATGTAGTCGTTGTTACTTGTTTCCTTCAAAGCAATACGACATACAAACAATATTCGATAGTTCAAAAGTGTCAATTTGGGTCGTCGAATGCACGTAAAAGAATATTTTACATTAAAATTTGAATTAAGGAAAACGTGTGTTTTACTTTATTTTTAAAACTGTTTTCATTGGTATTTGTTATGTTACGAAAAAATATAGGGTAAATAATTTATTACATAAAATATAAAAAATATACATGTGGTGTATGTTGGCACATGGAAGGTGGTGTATGTTGTCATACGTATTATTTATGTATATTATATATGAATATATTTATTTCTTTATTTACTACGTGTTTACAGGCAATAACGCCCTTTTTACATGAAATTAACATTCACGTGGCGCAATTAAAACAACAAAATTTATATAAATTTATATAAGATTAGAATAAGACAACGATATAATAAGACTAGCAGTAATACCGTAGCACCAAATCACGTGGTTTACAATTTTTGTAAGGCTTAATAATAATTTTCTCCTTAATTTTTTAACATGGCCAATTTACACCACCTTTTGAAAAAAGTTACTTTTTTCACTTTTTGGTAAATCAACTGTAACTTTTTTTCTGAGACACGACAGATAACAGTTTCTGGATTAAGAAGTTCCCGGAATTTATGATCTTTCGAATGCCGCATAGTATGTTTTAAAATTCATTACTGAAAAAATTCTGTAGCAAAATGAAAAAAAACCGTGCCAACTTACACCACTCTCCCCTATACATATATAATCCTAAATATCCAGAATTATTGAAATTTTCCTTTCTAAATTGAAATAATTAAAGTCTGTTATATTATTCATTACGTGTCGTTTAGTTACTATAACTAGTATACGCTAACCTTTAAGTTAATGATAGAATAAAGTTGTATATAATAGATTCTTACATTTGTGTCATGTTGATAAGATTTCGGACTGTCTTTGACGAAGCGTCCGAACGTGAAATACCAACATAAAGCTAAAATCGTGAGTCCATAACAAAGGGAATCTCTTCCAAATCCCCGAACTACAGCAGTCCCAAGCCACCCGGTCAAACAATAGCCGACGCTGACGGCTGAAAGAGATATTAATAAACCATGGTAGCTCATAGATAGCATTATTTAGTGCGAGTATATAAGGATGAATATGTCAAATGACTACTATGGGATATAATTATGTTATTATAACTAATTACGTTAGCTTCTACTTTTCTATGGAGTTTATTCATTCAAGCGCAGAAATTTGAAAATGTTATTTTATACGATGGAAATTCAAGTTGCCGAATGGTAAAAAAAAACAATAATGAAATTACCTGCATAACAACTAAAAAACCAACTTCTTCGCGTACTTTTGAACCACGTCATGGCTAACATATGAGCTGCCGGCATTGTTGCACCCTAGGAATAAATAAACAATATTTATTAAGCAAACATAATGGTTATAATATATGGGCATATCTCTAACACTTTTAATGTTTTACTTCGGAATAAAAATAAATGTCAATGCACACTAACTAAATGTATTTAGGTGCGTTTATATGTATATAAAAGTAAGAAAAATGCGGTGCCATCGTTTCTTCTCATTATTAGGTGTAAAAGTGTTATTATTATTAAAATGAAATATATTTAGAACTTATTTACTGTATTTAGCTAACGAAATATCATTTAGATAGAAGTTGTAGAGCTTGAAAAAATAAAAAATTTGTCCCCTCATGTTGTGTTTATACAAAAATTTTAAAAAAAGTTGCATACTCGATAGTTGCATAAAATATTTTTTTTTTAAATTAACATATTTTATGTGTTATAAAATATATACTAATATAACTGTTTAAAACCTAGAATATGAATATATACGTGGAACAATTTATATGTATATTTGCTGAGTTGTAAATTACTAGGAGCACTAGTTGGAAAATCAAGTCAAAAGGTCATTTTTTAAATCGAATGGCACTTACTTGATGTATAATTCAAAATGTTATAAAAACTATTCCTTAAGAAGCACACTCTGTTAATCAGTGCCATTTTGTAGTGACTTTCGTATACAAACAGACTAACCTTCAACATTGTAGTTAAACAAACTGTTAAAAAGTTATCGCATAAAAATTCTCAAAAAATCTGTTTGGGAAAAACGTTCGAAATATGTTTCTATTTTCTAACTCTTTCTATAGGCACACATCATTATTCAGTACATTTCATGCCTTAGGTAGTAGTGAAATTGCAAAACAAAATGTAAAGTGATTATTGAATGTGTTCAAAAGATTATAACAATAGAATGTAAAAAAAGATTGATAGCTACAATCTTGTAATCGAAAATTTAAAACCGACTTTAAATTAACAACATGTCACTATTTCAACATATTTATTAGCGTTCCATAGAGCAATCGTATAAAATTTATTATGCGAATCGTTTTAAACCTCCCAGTGTCATAAAAATGAACAATTTCAGAAATATACAAAAATATTTTTAAAAATGTCTATACACATAAAGTTCAACATTTACTAGCCAATCTATACAATTATGAAATAGCTAAGTACTACTCAAACATCGAGATATGAATTAGGTATCAATCAATTAACGACAAAGCTTCAGTCATTTTGTAAATCTGCTCTCAACGGACTTTCATAGTGAACTGGAAATGTTAAAAAATAGCATACAGCTGTACACTTTACTAAATGATTATGCTCTATCAGAAAGTAAATATATTATACGTGTTCAAAAATCATTATGGTTAAAAAAATATACAAAAACATACGTAGAATGAAAAACAGTAGTTAGACTAAACATTGATTAAAATTACAAAATACATAGAGTTTTACTTATCTGAATAAATACTCACTACATTTTGTCGAATGTGTATACTAAAGAATAAAATATTGACATTTTTCAAAAATAAATATTTAACGGATATATATTTGACGCTTAACTTTGCTGACTTTTTTTCCTGAGATCTTTGACAACACATGTAAAATAAAAAAGGAGCAAAACATTGCATATTGTAATAGTTATTTTTGTTTCAAGGGCGTAAAATGGAGTTTTATATCTCGACCATAGAACCCGAGAAACGGCAAAGCCGAAAAACCCAATTTCACGCCTCCGTGGACGTAAAATTTATTTTATGCCACAGGAGGCGTGAAATAGGCGTTTTACGCCCGCAAATGAGGGCGTAAATGGCCATTTTACGTCTACTCTTTCAAAAAATATTTATAGTAATGTCAATGGGATTCTCTTGAAATTATTGGGTTCATTCCCTCAAGGACCTGGAGATAAATGAAGTTGTCAAGTTTTCCAGAGATATAATTTGAGTTTTTACACTCGAAACAGTATAATTTATTTGAAATGAACATTTCTATGATTTTAATTTTTTTTATGGACTAGGATATGATTATGGAAAGAAATTTAATGTTGTTAAATTAATAAATAATCCGACATTTCGACACTTATATGAATATTTTTACATGAAAAAAAGAATTGTTCTAGCTGTTGAGAAGCAGATAGATTTAACATTGCCAATATAGCATACATATAATTTAGTACTTTTTTGTTATAAATAATCTGCTTCGATAATATTCTAGAATCGTCTCAACTATTTGGCCTTTTTAGAACAATAATGTATTCATTGCAACGGTATGTGTTGAAATCAGATCATTTTAAATAATCATTTATGTCTTTATATTTTCAAATCCCAGTTGCGAGTTGGTCTTAAAATCTGAATTTGTAAATTTTATATTCACAAAAAAGGATTTAGTCTCTTTTTCTCAAGACTTTAGGACATTATAAACCTATTATGAATTTCAAAACTTCACGTTTCATGTTAGTAATCTTGTACGGGTAATTAATTGTTTAACGAATAAGATTTTTGATGTTTTATAATAATATTTAAATATTTGATATTTCAGAAATATTATGAGCAATATTTACTGTGCACAGCCCTTGGAAGAGACGAAGAGCTACATGTGAAGGTCCCCGCCAAGCAGCCGGAACCAAAAGCGATGCCAGGCATGCGCTGAGGACGGCCCGAGCAAAGACCATCGAAGGTCCCGATCTGCCCCATACCAAACATCCTCCCAAAATTGGTCCTGCTACCTGACCCCAAAGGAAAGCTTCTCGCATGTGCGATTCTGCTCGTTCTTCTTGTGGCAGTTCCAACAGAATAACTTCGAAGTCGTTTGTTTTGTTGCGATGCGAATTGTTTCCATGTTTGTTGCAATACCAGGATGTATCGATGACGGCATGGTGATTTTCTTCTTGAAATGCAAGAAGGGCAACGGAAGAGCTTACTTCCACAGCACCGCACAAAGCGAATCCTACAGCAACAAGCCCGGCGACGATGTGCCTTGCCCGTACGGCCGCTGAAATGGCAATTTTAAAATATACATTATTTCATTTGCCTTTTGCAGGTATTTGTTAAGTAATATGTACGTGCTACGAGTATTTCAAATTACAGTAATTAAAAATTAGTACATTGTGCAGCTAGAAAACAAAATATTATTTTACGCTTAAAGTGTGGGAAACTTATTTTGCTCCTGTATACTATATACTTATTTTGCTCCCTGGGCAGAGAAACTGCTATTTTGTTCCGGCAACATACGGAGCAAAATAGCATTTTGCGCTGCGAGTGTAAGAATAATGTACTATTGCATCTAAAGAATCCCACATTTTGGTTCAAAGTAGTACATTACTCAATGAGGGAGGTAAAATAAATGTCTCAGAAAAATAGTTTTCTTCACACCGAGAGGAAAGTAGCAACTTTCCGCCCGCAAGCGGGGATAAAGAAAAATTGTGTACTTCCCACGGGAAGTAAAAAAGAATGACTCCCTTTATTTTACCTCTCTCGTTGAGTAATGTACTTTTTACTTAAATACTAATTTCTTTACACCGTTCGCAGACATCCAAAACAGCCGATTGCCGCACAGTGCGCAAACTCTGTGAGCAAAGCGTCCAGCAGTGCGCAAAATATTTTTCTCTCGTCCGCGTCGGAATGTCCGTATTCCATGCCTGAAACGCGGGACGAAAGTTGCCGATTCCGCCCCAGCGCCAGTGCGCATGCGCACTTCCTTCTCAATACTCCCTAGGGACGGAAAGGGCCGCCAGCGGGAGTAATGGATGGGGTCGGGAGAAAAATAACGTATGCCGCACGGTAGGCAAGCACGCGCACTTCGCAGGAGTGCTGCCCTTGCGTCGCTCGGGCAGCAAACCTCCCGCTCAGGAATCGCGCGCTTTCCTCCCTTGAAGCATAATATACTATTGCGCACCGCGACGGGTGTTTTGGGTACCGTATAGTTGTTCTGCGTACAGTTGCGGCATTCAGCTGTTTGAATGTCCACGAACGGTCGGCAAACTTCGTATTTGCGTTAGAGCCCTCGCGGCGCGAGCGGCCAGACTCTGGTATGTAAACCGCCCGCTTGCGCCCTTGTATCGAAAATATCTATTTTTACCCTACGCCTGTAAAACTCGATTTCTCGGCCTAGGGCGAAACCTTTGACCGCGAATTATCCAGTTCTACGACAATCGGATCAAAATAGTACATTATGTGCCAAGGGAGCAATTATCGAGTAACAATCACACTCGATTTTTGTACGTAGTTACACATTCGTTTTTTTTATACGTCGCGGTTTGAAAGAAGTTTATTTGGATATAATGTATATGAAACAAGTGCAAAAACAAATTCAGAAAATGCCTTTCCCAGATTAAAAATGCTTTTACGACTTTTACTGCTTTGGGTTTATTGAACAGATAATATTGTTTTATGTGCATCGTAATAAAAATTTACCTTACTAATAGGGTTTGAATAATTTTCATGAATATAAGGTTTTTATACGCCAATATTCTTCTTCTATTTTAACTCACTTTACTACCAAAAATCTGTAAAAACGCTTAACAATCTTGAAAGACACCGCCATTTTTCTATTTGTGCACGTCTCTTATGGTTTTAATTTTCACAAATTTTCCATTTTGCATAAATATCTCAGATTTACACTTCGGTAGGTTTATTTGTTAGTGCAGATTTTAACACGGTGTTTATGGGCAAAAACTGAAGTCGGTGTGCACTCATGTGCAAAAAATTGTTGTTCCATTGGGAAAACTGGGCGAGGGTAATTTCCATTGGAAAGTGCTATTAATGGTTCAATTGATCCCATTATTTACCAGGGTATTCATGAGATCATTTTTGTAATAAATTTATTAATGCTGCAAGAGTTATTTTTGTTTCAAAGGGGTAAATTGAGTTTTACGCACCGGCAATAGAACCCAAGAGATGGCGAAGCCAGCTCGAGGTTCATGAGGTTGAAAATTCTATGCCTGAGATTCAAACATTGTGTTTTGATGCAGTAGGCATGAAATATTTTACGCCTCGATTTGCGGGCTTAAAATGGCCATTTTACGTCTAGTGTATGAAAACCCCTTTTTCTGGTTTAAACGCATTTTATTTTGATTGTTTATTTGCATTAATTTGTCATTACAAAAATTGATTATATTCGGGGATTCGAAAATTTCGTCATTTGATTGATAAACAATGGCTTGCTTCTCAAATTCTATTATTGGTATTGTAATTATAAATATATTTCATTTGCGTTCATCGGCATTTTTTAATACGTATGTTGATTACATGATTTTATACTTTTTTTACGTCAAATTTTGTTTAATTCGTATTATCATCTTTCGGAAACAAATTCTTTTATCACATGTACCACATATCTACTTTCTGTTATCTTCAACACATTTTAAGTCAGGAACGTTAAGTCACCAAGAAAATAATAAACTTTAAAAACTTCAAGGAAAAAGTAAAAAGAAACGGATTTTCCTACAGACAACCCCATAATGAATTTCAGGAATTGCAACTCAGTAATTATTTTTGCTTATTATGTTTGTTTTACGCTGGGCACAAATCTGATGAGATCAATTCCGATTGCGATATTTCATCCTTCATAGCTAATATGTTTATAATGAATCATTTTTAAGAATTATTATTTCATCATTACCTGTTAGTATTATTCCATCATTGTTTATATTCTTTTCTTAAATTAAACAAATTAACTACCCTATTTTTGCTAAAAAAATTACAAGAAAACAAGACAAGCTGATTAAGCTAAGCCGAAAATGAGTAAGCATTTTACCGAAGGATTTTAATAGACAATAAATTCTCAAAATCTAACATTTCTTAAATAGAATGTAATGTTCTTTAGTGGTTTCTGAAATTAGGGAAATAGATCTTGTACATTAGAAGAATGATTTTTGAAGCAGTAATTGGTAGTTCATTAACAAAAAATTTCACATTCCAATATTTCGTAAAACCTATGTATTCTATGAGACTCTACTAACCATCAGTACTAACAATACTGAAATTTTAATTCCTAATACTCTCTAAATCTCTTTAGAGTGACTAGTAAACCTCTAGGCGAAGAGTGAATTGTCAATCCATGCAGAGAAACTTCTCTCCAAGAAATTCAGAGAGAAGAATATCAAAATTGTTTCATGAAATCTCATAGTCGACTACAGTACATTCCCACGACGGAATTCTCACGACGAAACTTCTGAAATTATGTGCATATATCAATATTCGGTTAACATATATTATATTCCATGTGCCCTTGAAACATTAATCTGATTGTGATTTCCGGCAATGTGATGCGTAATCTCGACTACCGTCAAGAAGTGACTCATACAGGTACGAAATTTACTACGTTATTTCTTAAATATTTTTGTGTCCGTTTTATTTATTTGCTGTATCTTGCGCAAACATTACAGAAACATTTTTTAATTTCTTTATAGTTTCATTTGTAATATAACCCACTTTACACATCTCACGGTTAATGGTTTATTCTATTATTCACTACATATTTTACTTTTTCCGTTTATATCGCATAGAAAATTCATCATATTCACAAACGAACGAATAACCTGTTTCATTCGTTAAAAAGATTTTTCCGGGTTCTCACAGGTTTGTTCCTGACGATCGCTTAGTATTGGTACTTCCTGGTTGTCATATTTCGCGCACTCTCGATGCTTTTTCTACGAATGATAATAATTAGTAATGTCTACTTTCAATTTCAGTAACTACGTATTGTATAACGTGGCGCCAGATGTCGCCATGGAGTACGACCGCGGGAATCTCTTGGTCGGTTTTGTACAAGCCTAACTTTGTTCTCACCTTACTTCGATGTCGTGCGCTATCGTGATTGACAAATAACGTTTCGGTGAAGGAATCATCACTTTATTTGTTAATGATAAGTTTATGCTCGACAAGATTTCCGTGCCCGGATGCACGTCGTGATTTCTTTTTCAAAATCCTAACCAATGTTACTATTCTACACTGTAATTTCAAGACAGATCATTAAGAACATGTACATATTTTGTAAAATCTTAGTGTACAATTTTGTTCACTTTTAACATAATTAGTAATTTAAATATATGAACATAAATATTACTAAAATAATGACAGGCCATATTTCAAATGACCATCTGAATCAATCAAACTTTTTCCGAAAACTATTTTTGAGTATAAAGACGTTAACGATTCTAATTATTTGACATCGATACATGTAGTATTAATTAAACTATGTATTTTTAGTTTTACTTTGTCTTACCGTTTTGAATTACCTCCGTTCATTTGAAACATTTACAACGTAATATATATAATTTGTATATTTATATATAATTAGTAATTAGTGCACAACCTTTCTTACGTCATTTCATACGCGATTTAGAATGAATTCTAGTTATTATATTCATTAATGAATGTAACAACTTTTTATGTAATTTCTTACAAAAGTATCCCACTGCACATTACGTTTATTCGCGTATACCACTGAATGTTCTTCATGAAATTTGTTATCGCATAGGAACTTTTCCGTTATCCGAAGTTACTCAGTATTTGTCACGCTTTATTACACTTGAAGCACATGTCTAGATTCCAGACACTTCTAGTTTTCGTATAGTATTTTTTTCGCGGGTTAACCTGCAGTAATAACGACGAACCTCGTACTTCTTTTTCAGCCTGTTTATTTTGAACAATGTTGTACTTGACAAGCTGCGCACTGCCGTTCTTGGCGATATCAGCCATTTCACAATTAATCATGAGTTTACAGCGGGATTCAGGGTTTCATTCAACTCTTATCTCCAGCGTATGTTCTATTGGATTGGAGTAGCGAGACTATGTACACGATGTAGATATTTTTATAAATTGCCGTTGTATTCAAGTTTAGTATGTCATTCCGGAACTAATTATATCAAAATTAACATAAATATATATATACACGGTAGTTAATCGAAAACAATTGAAGAATAGATCATGTGATTTGGGACCGTCTTTAGAGCAAAGTGTCATCATTATATGTGTTCTGTTATTTTTTAATCTCCTATTTCTTAACATTAATCTAAAACGATGAGCGCCGATAAGTATCAATACTTATTCTTTAATTTTTATTAAATTTCAAAAAGTGAATATATATGTGTATATGGGCATATGACTTTCGTTTCTTGAATTGCAATTCAATGACAACAAAAAGTTTAATTATTTTTAGTTAAGGAGAAGGCGCTTACAATATACTTATGCTTCTATAAACTTTTAGATATATAGTTGATCTACAAAAACTCGATATTGAAAATTGATTCTGACACCCTCTAGAACTGTTCAATATTGACAATAAAAAGATATGTATTTTCTTTTTCTACTTTCTATTTTTAATATTTTTTTTCATGGAAAAAATCGATTTTTGTTTTTTGAAAAATTGAATAACACATCTATAAAAATTTCAATTTTTAACGAGCAAAGGACGTTTCACTTGATGAAATCATATTATATAATTATTACACAAAATTTATATTGTTGCATTAAAACGTCTTAAAACCTATCCGAAGCAGGGAAATAGGGCGACTTATCTCTTTTCGACCTTCCATTAGGACGGGAGGACGGTTATCTTAACCGTGTCTTATCTATACCTAAATTAGACGCCGAATTACGGAAGTGGTGACAAAAGTGGAAGTAATTTGATGTTCGAAATTTGGTAACATAAGCCATTTTCCTTATTAGGTTGAAGTACAAATGTGGTAAAATGTACCTAGAAATAGTAATAGTCGGAAATTTGTCTAAACCTTGAATTTTTTTTACGAAAATGAACTATTTACCAATAAGAAACGTTCGAATAAAATGATTTTATAAATAAATTACTGTGCCAGAACTTCATTATTAAAGATTCTTACTAATCGTATTCAATAATTTTTAATTATTAATGATCCAACCATTCTCACCCTAGAATGAGTCAAAAAGTTTATTAAATGTTAAGATATTTGTTAACTATTAACAAATATTGTTTGGCTGAAATACATATTTGTTAACAGTTACCAAATATCTTAACATTAAATAAACTTTTTTGTCAGTGTATTATCTGAGAAAAAAAAAATTTAATGAAAAAATATATGCAGAAAAATGTACATGAATTCAAACTGCAACATATATGTGTGTACCTATTTTTCTAGGTAGAATAGGTGTCTATTTATTCAAAATAGGTATTCTAATATATTCGTAAACTTACAGTTTTCGAATAATTATTATTCTCTTGCTTTATAATCTGGTAGTACACCGACCTATTAATAAGATAATTATAATAGAAACTTGAGTGAATCGTTTACTGCAATTGTTCTTCAATTCTATAATTTCGTTACCTAAATAGATTCTCTATTCTCATTTAAGTAGACTGATGGGAAATGAATGACACAGATATGGTTCTACTCTAGAATAAAACTATTTGCAATTATAATAAATTTATATAATATTATTACATTAATTAACTATTTTCAACAAGCACAAAGTGTTGAAACGTATCTGGATTTTAAAACATTGTCGAATAAAATAAATTATTCTGTAATTAGTTGTTATTGTGACATATGATTCTAGAACAGAAACTGCCATCATCATAAATTAACACGACCAATAAAAATATTCAGATATTTCAAATCTTCTTATAGATGTTCACTTTTTTTTAACATAGTCTGCCTTCTGACGAGTCAATTGATTGTTGTGTTAAATCCACAATGATTCGTTTTATGACCATGTTACTTTGTGGTAAAAGCCCTCAGAGAACACAGCTTTATGAGAAGTTATAATCTTAAACCTTTAAACGACTCGTTGTCATAATGTTGTGAAAATGTTACCTGTAATGAACCTTACAATGTAATATACATATAATATGCTGATAACCTTGCAAAACGCAGAAAATTGAACGTTGCAGAACTGCGCGGATGAAAGTCCTATTTACCTTTTATAAGGTTGCTATTTGTATATTCAATCGACTTAATTTTTTTTATCGCCTCTAGGTGAAATTTTGATTTTTTCAGCTGTTTTGACTCCCAGTTATGAAAATGAATTTGGAGTTCATATTATACCGCTCATTTTTTCCATTGTATAACAGAGTACACTAAGCTATTGCGAGATCTATATGTAACCTTACAACAATCTCGCTCTAATTTTCTGTTACAACGTTATGTTATAAATTAAATACAGATAAAATTGTAACTTTTAAATATTTAATAAAAATATATAATTACAAATTTTATTATTTATGAAATATAATGTTGTAAACGCATGTCAAATACAACAATTTATTTATTGACATGTTAAATGTTAATCTAGATGGAACATTGTATGCACATTACTAGGATATTATTTAATATTAATGTAAAATTATCCTACAACCTCTCCTTAATTTGGCTGATGCTTCACATCTTAATGTAAGGTTGGCATAAGGTTACGTGAAGGTTTCTTAATCTCTATGTAATGTTTCAACCTTAAAAAGAAAGGTGATTATAACCTTACGGGAACATTAATGTTCTGTTAGGGCATATCCTTTGTGATGATTATAATTCAAGTTATTAAGAGGTCGACGAGCGCTCTGCAGCGGGGTAAGGGGACAGCCAGGAATGTGAGAAAACTTTGCGAGGTTAACATTTATTCGCAGCTTTTTCAAAGCTACCCTCTAGGGTAAAATCTGCTCCTAAACAACCTGCGTGCAAGTTTTGCTTGCGAATGACAGGCCATGTAAACTGCACTGAAATATCCGTGTTAAATAAGTTAAATAAACGAAATTCATTATGACAACAGTATGTACACAGTTTAGTTTTCAGAGACCATAACGTGAAATTAAAAGCTTCTGAATTAATCTCACGAGAAGAATAAGAACTAAAAAAATTTCGGAGAATGCAAAAATATAAATTCCTAATTTTTATATATAATTTGGATTTTAAGATACCATACAAATTAAAAATTGTATAGATTCTAAATGCTATGCGCAACAAAATCATAATAAAATTAGTGTTTAACTGTGTATGGACGCATTTGTATGCTAGTAAACAATCATTCGTATAAACTGATAATGAGGCTGGGAAGAAAACTGGTGGTCAAGAACGTTACTCAACCGTTACATGTGTTTTTAGAAAAAAACTGCTAGACACTATACTTTAGTAAAACTTGAAAAGTTATTTCTGTTTCATTTTCCGAAATTTGTTTTGTTCTTATTCTTCTCGTGAGAATAATTCAGAAGCTTTTTACTTCACATTATGATCTCTGAAAACTAAAGTGTTGCATACAGTTACCGATAATGAATTTCCATTTATTCAACTTATATCGCAATAAAATCTACATCATTCCAAGACCTAATTCGATGACAGCGAATCTTTTTCCCCGTGGTCAAACGTGTCACTACCTGCAGACAACAATAGTGTACAAAAGGTGAAAGCACGATTTCTTTCTTCCCGATAAAGTTATCCGTAGAATAAATCACAAGTTTAGCCAATCTCATGTTTGGATCTGGCCGTTTATCTTGTGGATATATAACGTTATATGTAACTGAACCAGACTACTCGCTATAAAGAAATCAAACATTAAACATTTATAAGAATTGCTCAATGCGAGTTACGTCTTTGAATTCAAATTTAATAAAATTAACATACGAAAATAGTGTATAATTATTAATATGCTTTGCGCTACCGCAGATAAAGTTTGTGGTTTCTTGGCAAAATATTGTTGATGTAATATGAAAATAAAGGTTTTATTTAAAATTAAATATTCTACCACTAAAATGTTAGTTCTTAGTACAAATATGAGACATTCTCTCTATGACAACTAGATCAATAGCCGAGTCTATTTTATATTTTCCCGATTTCGGAAGTTGGTATAGTATTAATTGAAGAAGAATCGCAACGTTAAAGAATTTGTAAACCTCAAAAGTAATTGTTAAATTTCGTGCATAAATTATATTATTTTAAGAGATGTTCAGTAGGAAGCAGAATTATAGGAAATTTAATTGTATTTATGTTCTCAACGCGATACAATTTTATCATTTGAATGTAATATTCATTGTACTTTTCGGATTAAACGAAGATTATTCAACAGACTATTCGGCATTTCGCCATTTGCAACTGGAATTAGTCATTTGTCGCATTAAAACAAGGACTCATCAAAGCACGTGCTGCGTCTACATTATAAAGTTACCATAATAAAGCACTTGACTCTTGAAACGCTTGTTATACATTCATGCAACACATACTTAACATAGGATAAAAAGAATTGTTTTTGCAATACACCATTTCTTTACATTCTTTAAAAACAATCAAATACTGTTACTCCAAATCAACGGCAGTTTTATTTATTTATTATGAATAGCAATTGAATACTATTCAATTCATTTTTCATTTTACGTCAGAATTGCAGTATTCATTGAAAATATGAAATACAGTAAAATATAATTACAATACAGTTATATGTGATAACTATTTAATTCATCTGAATTTCGAAAATAACTTCCGAAGCGGACCAAAACTTTATTGATCAAATAAAAAACTTTAAAGGGTAAACACCGAACTAACTTTATTATAACATATATCATGCGTATTGAAATTAGTTATCAACAGCAAAATTCATATCATTTTTTGGGAATAGATAGAAATTAGCAAAACTGTAAGTAGCTTATAATTGAACAGTGTTCCCCGTGGTCATAAATATAAACAATGATCGATATAATACACTTATTATCTAAACGATAAATTTAAAAAATTAAATTTCGTTGAGGCTGTTCATATTTTCACGAGCTTTAATTTATTTCATATTTTTATTTTATTTTATGATTGTTTGATAGTCGAATTGCAGATAATTAATATCGATTACAATAATTTTGTACAGACTATTCATATAGGGCCCAGCCTTCAGTAGAAGGATTATTTTGATTTTTTAAATTTATCACCTGATTAGTAAAATAGAAAATATTGTTTTCCTAATTAGGATATCCACGAATGGAACTGTGCCACTCGATGTCACGTGATAAATGCTGCAGAGTTTTCATGCGATAATTTTTTTGATTATTTTCCGAGGCTGGATTTCAACCAATCACAGCGCGGTATTCGAGCGGTACGATGCTCATTTGTTTAAAATTATACTGGAAATTGCACACTAGCTTCTGGAAATTGCACCCGATAATTGCACACTAGCATATTAAAATAATACCTGCGCTCCGTTTGGCCGAAATCCAGCCCGGGAAAATAAACTGCCGAATACCCCACGACCTCCAAAATTAATCGCAATATTTCCCTCTAGCTTTCCTGCAAACCAACTAATGTATATCAAGTTTTGCAGAAAGACCCCTCGTGCTGCGCACTCGGGATCTTTAACCTGCAAAACTTGACACATTTGATTGTTTGCAACGAAGCTATCGGGACATATTCCGATAATTTTGGAGGTCTTGGGATATTATAACTGATAATTTTCTCTATCGGTACATCTATATTTAAAAATATTGTAGCCCGTCCCGATGTTAACCATTTCAATACTAGTGACACTGGCCTTACAATATTAGCGTTTCTTTTCGACTGCTGCTCTCCACCACTGGTGATATCATAAATTTGCAATTTTTAATTTGGGCATTAGCTGACATATAAGCATATGCGCCTTAGCATATTAGCGTATGCGGATTCTTTCATTATATTTGCAGAAATTGTGGTGAAAATTGCGTCCCGTGGTTTTGCTAATATTGGGGGGGGGGGGGCTACAAAAAGAAGACATGACCCGCTAGGCTGATTTTAGGATTGAACAAACTCTAGTATGCCATACAGTCAAATTAACCTTCTTCATATTATCAGGTTATTTTGGTCACACTTTGGAAATGTTTCAGGCAATTTTAAACTCAAAGGTGTACAAAGTAGGGTTCAAGACAAAAAATGGTTCAAGGACATTTGTTTAACTACAGTTCTTTGGACTAAAGAATACTCTCTTATAGCGTCAATATACACAAAAAGAAAGAAACACAACGAAATGAACAGCATTTTGCGCGATCGGCTTTCTTCTTCAAATCACATAGTCAATTTTAAAGAATTTGAAACGAACAAAAAAAATGTATTGTTAATTAGAGTTTCCTGCGTCTAATAAAAAAATAATAAAAGTATTGTTCAAACAAACAATTTCCGAATATATGTACGATAGTAGAGTGTACGTTTAACTCGAAAGAACTCAAATATTGTCCAACATAACCTACCATTCTACATTTATGAGCTCAAATTTGAATCCATTACTTTAAGACTAAAAGTAGAAAAATGACAAGAATATAAACATTTTCCTTGATAACTTTTGATCAAATTAATTTTAAGCCGGATAGGAATTGCAAATTATAAAATGCCTTTAAAAACATAACCTTTTAAAAGGCTTATGCAATCGGAAACAGCTTCTTCCGACAAAAATTTTTTGCATCTCATAATCATTTGACAATGCATTAATGACTAAAAAATAGGTTCGTAGATTTTTATCAACAGACTAATAATTTATGCAATAAATTAAAATTTAACTAACATCACAAGTTACATTTATTATTATTTAATATGCCCTGCAATTACAAATATTCATTAAATCAAATTTCATGAAATGAATATTTCAGTTTAGTCAAACTAGAGCTAACCAGATATAACAAGCGAACTCATTATCATCTGAAGCATAAAGTTGATCACTCAAATATTCTTTTGCTTAATATTTGATAATTCGTGGGACTTGGCATTTATCATTTTGTTTTTTCAGTCACTGAAGAGTTAAATTATTTAAGTGCACAGTTATAAATCCAATATTCTAATGCTGAATTTGAGACGTCTATATGTTGCGTTATGCTATTTCCAATTTGGCAATCAAATGCGTTAATTTTAGAACTAGTTAATACGATATGAAAACATTTATCGCAAATAGCGACCGCTTTACCTTAACATGACAAATCGAATCCGCAAAATCACATGAAGGGATTTTAAAAGGTATATGTGTAATAAGTAAATTCTTTCTGTCTCTTTGTCCTGTTTCCGTTAAACGTTTCATGAGATGGTCCATTACTTAAGCTTGGCAAAGCTCGTAAATAAACTTCGAGCATGTTCCACCACATCATTGTTCTTCGTGCCGTTACGTATTGCAGACTGCATTCGCCGAAAATTTCTATTCGTATGTTAACGCCTCACCTTTGACTTCGCGCGCAGCGATTCTCAACTGGACACTTCCTCGTTTGAGACGCACAAGCGCGGCCATGGCCGTCAAAATGTCAAATGCAGCGACTCTTGCATCAGCAAAGAACTCGTATTATTAATAAACTTTCGCCACATCGCGCACCTGATACGCTTTTCTCGAGGCTCTACGAGATGATGCCGCGAACAAAACTAGATCAGTGCAGCATTCGCGGGTCACTCGGAGCGTGCTGTGGTCGACACAGTCAATGCGAGTGAATGAACATCTCCGTTAACGAGACTTGATACAATAAGTACCTTTGCTGTCAGCCTTGAAACACCGCTCGACGCCTACCTTGCTACGATTTACACTGCATTCTGACGATTCGAGACTCCTCGAGTCCCAGTCTGATATCCCTATGATAAGAAATGCTGCGATGACGAAATGTTTTCGACTAGAATTCGTTAATTTTCCAGCGAAGCAACTAGGTTGTTCCACAGGTAACGTTGGAAAAGTCGTCGTTACCGGAAATCAATATGGATCCATAAGAACATATCTCTTAACAGAGAAATATCACGCTGCATCAATTTTAATAGGACATAGGCCAAAACCAGTCGAATTACAGGGGACCAGGAGTATACTTACTTTATATGGATTATATTTTATAGTTACAACTGTTTCGTTACTTGAGATACTAGTGCATGAACTTGTTGGAGTCTTTAATGAGCTCTAAATTTCGGCAAAGGTCGCGTTTTGATAGTAGATCGTTCGAACATAGTTGTCTGGAAGTGTCACAGCCAGTTTGGGAGATAACTAACAAGACTCATTATATAAAAAAATAACAATAACTTATGTAATTGTCAACATAAGATATATTTAAGACGCACTCAAATACATGCTCAATTGCATATTACGTAAATGTGTTCTTGCCATGTTGACGCTGCTAATAATATACATTTATCCAAGAATAGAATGCTTACATCCAAACATATGTTGTACCTACCAATTACGAGAAAAATTAAGATATAATAAATGCTTTTGGTTCGCCCCTTTATGCTCCACCACTCGGTGGGCGTTCGTATTAATTGTTCGAGATTCATTACTTGAACCACGTGGTAACGCGTTGTGCCGATAATAATAATGAATATGTACATGTTTATACGCACCAAAACTTGTTGGAACAGAGTTCATTACAGAGAAACTAAGCATAATTATACATTAACCGCAAGTAGTTATTCATATTTAAGCGCTTAGTATAAGCATTCTAATAAGCATGAATATAAATGTTTTTCTAATTTTAAATATACCTATTATTCATAACTTTAATATTGTTTTGTAGCTGAATGAAAACTGCAAAAGGAAGAGACACTTTTTTGTATTCATTTTTTAATTCGTCATTGTAGTTTAATAATAATAATTATTTTTTATCAGTAAAATCTATATTATTACATAGACCCAGACCATACGTCTTGACGAAGTATTGAATTTGGTCAGTTCTAAGCAAAAAATTACCCGACAGTTTTTCATGAAATGTCGATATTTCACACCCTATAATGGAACCCAAAACAACAATAAAAAAATGTGTCCGTGATCTTATACGTACGTACGTCCCGTTTTTTGTCTTGCGATATCTCACGTACTTATAAGCGAATCGACATGAATCTTTTTAAAAATACGTGTCTTGGTATAACGTAGATCTGTTTAGATTTTGACGCAGATCCATCCGTCCATTACATTAGCCCCAATTACGTTTCTTTGTAGTTTTTTGCATTTATTTTGTAAAAATGCAAATTTGATTGAAAAATGTTTAAAAAAAAGAAAGATAGAGCATTAAAGTCTCTACAAAAAAGGTTACATGCATTTTCTTCCTAAAGTCAATCATAATGCCATAAAAATTGTTTTAAAATGCTTACGACTATCGTCTCACAAAGTATTGAATTTCGTCACATCGGCAAAAAAATTACCCTATAGTTTTTCATCAAATGTCAGCGTTTCAGACCACAACAGCGGTGGTAGAGGGGGAGGGGGGGGATAACTGCGTGGAATCTGAAACACCTGAAACGATATTTTTTAATACGACGGGCGTAAGGCTCGATTATTCGAGCCCGAAGGTTCTCCCTAGGGCGCGAAACCCAGCTTCGCGCCTGGAGTGTTAAAAATGTTATTTATTAATATTTCGGCTGACATGTGGCGAGGGTCGAAGTTTTGAAAATACTCATTTTCACTTTTTACACATTTAAGGAATCTCCTCCTACACTCTCCTTCTTTCCTACCTAAGTTAAATATAGGGAATGTTCTCATAAGCCCCACTCTTTCTTCCAGTTCCTGGTTATGTTACATTGGGAATGTTCCCGTAAGTGCAAATTTTCACTAAAAAAACTAAAAGACAAACTCGTTTAATATTATAACTAAAAACTGTTAGTAAACGAACGAGTATTAAGGAATAACGAAGTCGTCATAGGGTCGAAGTTTCTGAGCGAACGAAGCGAACGAGACATCCCGCTAATACTAGTTTAGATACTCAAAATATCCACACCTTTAAACTTATGGTATAAGTTTTAAATTAATTTTGTTGCTTGCATTGTTTATCAAATAATAGAAACCTTCATAGCGTATGTAATGATAATAAGTTTAGATGTGTGGATATCTTGAGCATTTTTAATCTCCCAATTTGTACGATATAATATTTGAAAAAATACCATTCACATTTATAGGGAATTTGAATCGAGCAGACGTTTTTTGATATGGAGGTGCTGTCAAAAATGCATTTGAAATTCTCATCTTTTTATTTATAGTTTCTTAGGCATATTATTGATGAAGAATAACATAATACTGATAAATCATACACTATATTTTGCATTCAATAAGGACAAATAATTTAATGTTATTTCATATAGGTTATACAGTTTCTTGCATATTATCTTTTATAAGTTTTCTCTAATTTAAGCGTTTAACGGCTAGATTAACAGGAATTTTAAACTTTCTATGGAAAATATAATGTTATTGTTTACTTCGTAAGAAAACAGAAATTATTTGGGAAGAACGACAAATAAACTGGCATCTATATATGGAAAAAGTATGCTTTACAAGTAGTTTCTCTTGCAAACTCCATTCTAATGAATTAAACGTTTTAATGGCTAATATATTTTTCACATCAGAAAACCAAAGTTTATCAGTGTTGCTGCAAAAATAGAAATTATGCGATTTCTGCGTTACCAATATTTTAAATAAAATATTATGCTATATTTCTATAACACAATGTCACGACATAAGTTTAAAAAGCATCAAGTCTATGAGTTAAAACTTGACTATTCTAGATGTCCTATGCGGACATTGAATACGTACTTTAGATAAAAGCAATTCGTTGAAAATTGTTATATTTTTAAGTACTAATAATGACCTGGATTTAACAAAATAAATACTAAATCATCAAGTCTCTTTGACTTTCCATATGCTTTTTTCGGTACGGAATATCATTTCCAAACGAAGTAAACCAAAAGGAAAATTTAATTTTTTGAACAAATTATAACCGACTATACGTCTAATTTGGAATGCTGCAATTTTTGAAGATGTATACATTATTTTTACTGTTTCTGACCTTATACAAAATGTCCATATTTTCGGTATTTTTACAACCAGTAAAAATATTACTGCGGTATTCTGCTACACTGAGAACTAATTTAACGAAACCTTATAGAAATGAATTTCAGTAAATCAAGTACTTGTACCCACTATCGGTAATAGTTTTGAAATATAACTGTATATAAACTTTTTCTAACCTAAAAGTTCAAAGTTTTTATATTTTGTGTTGAATAATAAATAGTGATTAATACCCGTTCCTAAACATTTATCTGATATAAACAAAAATGTATTTATCTATAAATATGCATCTGCAGTCGGTAAAGTAGATTTTTTTATTATCATTGTTTCGTTTCTTTCTGCGACAAACTGATATTTTCTACATATCTCTTAATAAGAAAAACGCATTAACGCCATCTTTCGATAAAAGATTTAGTTTCGGATTATAAAATATCTGTTTATTATGATAATCTTATTGAAATTAAACCGTATGTGAATATCTTTTTTCATGTAAACGGAAATTTATAAGGGAATATTTAATATACTACAATTGAAAATCGCAAGTAAATAATACAAATGAAACCAATATTAAAATCGTCAGACAGATTCAACAAAACCTACAGAGTTGAGTGTAATGAATGAGAATGGGCAACTCATATTCGATAATTTTTCAAATTCAAGCAGTGTAATTTAAATAATTATTTTCTTTTCATTATATTTCGTATCAAAGTGTACATTATAAATGATGGATTCATGTATTATTTTTTCGTTCGATATTAATTTCCACTATGACTCAAGAGGTAACTGCATTCACCGATAATTTCGATGTCGTCATTACCGACAGGTGAGCGTGCGCTGTATTAAAATATGAACCTGAAATTTATGAAGCTTACCATAAGAACATCTCGTTTCACATAATAAATATACCTGCAGGCATTATCACCGAAAAACAGTGGTAATAAATACATACAGTAATACGTTTAGCAAATGCATTAATTAATTCACTTTTTCCGTTTCTTTGATAATATTAAAAAAATTAAAATTTTAGTAGCTGTAGCTAAATAATGATAGGTAAAAACTGACTAACAAATAAGTTGTATGATATATGTCGTAACTTTTATGTCGCAGCTATAATAATAAGTAAACTTTGACATTTCTTCTTATGAATTTTGATGTATCTTTTAGAGCACACAGCAGTACATTACAATAGAAGAGCGCAAAGGGTATTTGCGTTCAAGTGAAACGCACCGAACACCGCACACTGAAAATAATACACTCAAAGTTTATCTCACGGTGTCAAAAAATAGCATACAATATACGTGCGACATAGCTGAATTTCGGTCGTGTGCAAAATACCCACTTCTCACACTTGTAACATAATATATTATAAACGGCAGTCCGTTTACATAACTATTCACGTATAAACCTCAGTGCTATACAGAAGTATACAAAAGTCAATTATTCATCATTATACATTTAGGGTCTCTAACATTATTATGATTATTTATTATGATATTAAATTGATGTTTTATCAATTGCGGTACCCGGAGAAGGGTTTCTCTCACAAAAGTTTTCTCAACGCCACTGCACACCCGAATTTGGGTCCCTCCCGAAATCAAGATCTCCTGTTAGGTTAGGTCATTTATGTAAATAAAGGTTCTTAAAAATGGTGATATTCTCGATCAAATATTCTTTAATTCGAATATTCGAACTATTCCAGAAAATGTGCAGATTGGTATCGGGAAGGTTAAGTTTCTTCGTATAACAAGGATCGAACGGTGACGCGTCGGACCGAGATCGGATCGGTGCCATCGGAGATCGGAATAAATTAGAAATTTGGTTTTCGTCTGAACATGTCGCAAGTTTTATTTTTTAATCCCTTCCGCGAATCGTGAACAATTAATAACATTAATTTTTGTAACCTGCAGTGAAAAAGTATGTAACAACCAAATGAAGGAAAAAATCACACTAACGTGTCATTTGCTTGCAGCGAATTATGCAATAAAATTAATTTAACTGTATTTGTATAGTGTACTTTTCCATGAATGCGCTAACAATGAGAGGAAATAATGTGCATGAAAAAACTGAAATATAATAATGGCGTGTAATATCGGTGGCGTATATTTAAAAATCCCTACAAACCTTTCGAACAAAAGTTAAAAAAGACATATTCGTATTAACGTGTATCTTTAACAGAAATACCCAAAAATAAGGGAAGATAAATATATCACGTTACGTATAATAACTGATAAGTATATAATTTATTCATATGCGATACATAAAAGTGGCTTAGAATGTAATTATAAAATAACGTAATATTTATAATGTAACAGTAAAGAGAAATGAGAACTCTAATTTGCGATTTACGAGCAATGCCATTGTGAATGATTGTCTAAAATTACTTTATATGCAAAGATATAAGATAGCTAAATATTAATTAAATGCTTTGTCAAAGTAAAATTTCGCGTTTATATGAATTTTAAAACTTCAAACTCCCTTTATTCACAGAGTGATACACAATAAAACGTAACGGGAAAACTGAACTATATAACGTTTTAATATTCTTTTTGAAATGAGGAACGGTTTTCGCAAATTAGTTTTCTCTGCGTTGTTTAAAATCATAATTTGCGTGCATTTGCACGCTTAAAGCTCAGAGTGACGAGTTTGTTCCTCTTTCGTAAATTGCACTTCTACACTGCAAATTGTCAGATAATTGCAGAGTTTAAATACCACTAGCAAATTCTTTGTCAAAGATCGTTTTTCAAGCATTATCGCCACTTTATACCGAGCACATTTCTTTTTGCAGCACGTTTTGTGACGTTTCTATTAGGTGCTTTTCTTCAGTTTGAAAAGTAACAACTACAAATGAAAAAAAAATACGATTTTTCACAAATTTAGTTAAACCTTGCAGATTAAGCTCAAAGTGGGTAAATGCACCTAGTTTATTTGTTATTTAATTAATAATTCGATTCAAATTATTTGAAATAATTCAGTGAGAAACGATATAAACGGACATACCTATTTAAAAAACAGTAAGTTGATAAATGTTATTATCATTTTCATACATACCTCTAAGTAAATATAATATTAAATTCTACTATTTTTGGAATGCAAAACGTTACTTGTTACAGAGATATTGACTATTTGCGGAAGCGCTTAGAGGCATGTCTTCCGGCTACGAAATACAAACATTTTTTTAGCCAAAGAGGTTTGTGGTCAATATTAATTTGTTTATTTAGTTAATAATGTACAGTGACATTAGACCTTCTCCATGAATAACATTGAACTCATTAGTGAGCACGGGGATTAAATGCACAACGTTAAGATACGCTGAATGGGAAAATTTTCTTAAAACTAAAATCACATTATAACATATGGGGAATACAATAGTACTGGTAAATCATCTAATATGAAATAAGAACGGATCATCTTAAAACATTCTTATACATGGACATGCATATTATATAACTGAACAATTATTTCAATAACATTCCGCTTGTAATTAAAGGCCCATTTAATATCAACTAATGTACTTCGCAAGTGTATATTTGCATTGATTGGCATTTATGTTTAAAATGAACACTTTCTCTTTTTTGAGGTAGTAGAAATAAAAAAAATGAAATTTAGACTTATTTTTCATAATCTTAATTATTCATAAACTAAACAGTAATATTCTTATTTCCTGGTAGAGTTTGTTTTTTATATGTTTAAATCAGTAGCTACAGCATTAACTATTGGAACATCTTATATCGTAGAATGTACAAAAATTGTTCTCTACAGAAACATGGTGTTCAATAAAATTCGCTAGTTTATGTAACATTCTTTTTCAAGAAAATGCAAAATAATAATTATAATCGATGGAAAATTTGAATCGTCTAGTTTCATTTAGTTTTGTTCTCCATATAAAGTAATTTTATGTCCTTAAAAACATCGCTTTATACAATTCTTATATAATTTATGGTTATCAAAATATTCTTAACGTATATTTTTTTCATCAACCTTTTTGTCATTGTTACAACTAATAAAATGTAATATATAAAAATATGAAAAACAAAATTTAAACGAATTTAAATAAATCGTAGTAAAATTAGTCAATACAATAAAAATAAAAAATATATATCCAATATGCATGGCGTTCTAGAGTGTACACAACACCCAGTATATGCTTATTGTTTTCTTTTTAGAAAATAAGCTATTTATTTATTATTCTATACTTCTTCCCGTACGGAAAAAATATAGATGCCGTATATATCATAATTCAGTGAGGATATATTTCGCCAAAAAGTACACTATCCAAGATATATGCCAGATATATCTGCTGTAAATATCTGGAATTTAGGTATATCTTGGATATAACCGGCTATATGTTACATCTATCTTACAAATTTCCGATTTATATGTCTGGATATATCTTCGGATATATTCTGTTTTCTGTGCGGGTTATAATCCCGAATTGCTTTTATACCCTTATATTTATTACCGTAAATATTTAAATACAAAGCTGTATTTTATACTTGAAACATTAACGGAAGAAGTATAGATTCTATATATTTTTTTAATAATTGTGAATATTGAGATAGAATACGCATTCTTTAAAAGAACTATGCATTATTTAAGTTTCACATGCGTTTAGTGTTGAAAAAGTATATATTGACGTATATATTTTTAAAATACAAATATAGCTTACACAGGATGTTTAATGTTTATTTATGAAGCAATTTAATGTCAAATTATTTTTTGACCAGTTTTAAATTATACAACGTTTAATCGTAAATATTGTGCAATCTGCACGATTTATACCTATAATAATAATTCGATTAATATTTTTTAAATTTCGCGACGTCTCGAATAAATGCGCAATAATTCCACGAAATATCGTAATCCTATTCATTATTACTCGCTGGGGTTTGTCAGTCATAAATATCGTACCGGACAATAGCCACTACACTATATCAACAAAAAATTCACACATCAATTCCATATATGATGTAAGCTATAATATATTTTATTAAAGATTTATACAAACGCACACAATTTATTTATTTTGGATGATAAAACTTTTCTGAAGTTAAAATAATATGAGAAGAATTTCACGATTCTCCCACAACTCTCGCTGACAATTGTAGAAGTATTCTTACAAATTTACAGAAATCAATTTTTTCCATCTATTTTGAAAATATTAATTAAATTTAAATTAATTAAAACATAAGATATTCATGTGATAATTCATTTCGATGTGCCGGGAGATGAACCATTAATTTTGAGATCATTAAACAATCCAAGCATAATCGGGTTGTGTATTACTTTAGCACTATTCCCTTGATTTGCTCGTCTAAGACTTACATCATATATTTGTTTATTTCAGGTGTTATGTTTATAACTTTAACAACGCTTATTTTACCAACTCATTAACTGATTAAGCTTGTATCTGATATGTTATTGTTTTATTATTAATTCCATTATGCAATATTGAAGGATAGAAAATAGTGTTATGGATTCATAGGTCATGGGCCACAGTCATGCATAATGATGTACTTGTTCATCGATCGTCTTCATTCACGATCAATATATGATAATGATCAATAGCATAAATATACAAAATTATTAGTATGATTTCATCATTAAAGCTGATCGTCATCCGAGACAATCAGAACCCAATATGAGCCAACATTAAATTTATCAGTTATTAATAAGTTAACGTCGACTTTGTAAGGGTTCAAATAGTTGACAAAATACAATGTTTTTCTTGAAAATGAATTTTACATTTATTTGAAAAGTGAAATTGAAAGTTGAGCTTAATTTGGATATAACAGCTTTTATCGTAAATTTAAAAAAGCTGTGGCATAATTAATTGTATGTTATTTTATGAGAATTAGTAATAATAAAAAATAAAAGTTAATCATTTTTCTCGTTTATTTTACATTAAATTTAGAATATTTAATATATTAAATAAAGTGTTAAAGGAGACGCAACTTATATATGTATGCTTATTTCTAATAACATTTTCTCGTGGTAGTCTGTAAAGAAAAAAAGAAGGTTGGAATAAATGAGGGAAAATAGCAGCCATTGTTGCCAAGATGTAACAATAAACTGAGTTAACAATTCGACAATTTGCGGCGTATAGAATAACAAAAAAACATTTTATGGGGAAAAAATTCGCCATGTTCTTATTAGCAATTCAATACTACAGAAAAATGTCATCAGATGTGAACTGTATTTTCATTTTTATTAAATGCTCTAAAATCGTGTAATAACATATTAAAACCCATAAAAGAATCCTTTCATTAGCGCTTTAGACGGCTACATGACTAAATAACTTTGCAAAAATAACTTTACAAAAATAACTTGAATAAAAATAACTTTGACAAAAATAACTTTAATAATAATAACTTCAAATGTCTCTTCAACTCAACACAACATTTGCGAATTATACATAACTCAACGCGTCTGTTGATGCATTAACAAAAATTACAAAAAAGTATTTTTCGAAATATATCTCTCACATATACTATAATTGGTCGTATTTTATAATCTCCAACGATATTAAGTAGGCGTTGATAACCTAACCTAACCTAACCTAACCTAACCTAACTTTATGAATAGTAGTTAAGAATGTAATGAACAATGTTCATATTATATATGTATTCAGAAATATTTGATGTTATTTTTGTCAAAGTTATTTTTTTTAAAGTTATTTTTCAGAGATTATTATTGCAAAGTCATTTTTGCAAAGTTATTTAGTCTTGACACCCTTTAGACAAGTTGAGAACGTGAAATTTTATGTAAATTCATAACACCACGTAGTAGTTCGACAAACATTTTTAAATTGAGAGTAATATTTATGCAGTTCATTCTAAGTATTTGTTTAATAAAATTAGGATTTGTTAAGAAAATATTAAGAGAACAACTTAACAAACTTTAAACCTTAATAGAATAACATCGATAATATGCATTTAGTCACTTACTTCAAAGATTCCACCACCCTAGTGGAAATTTCATGGCGTTAGATGCGGTTCTGAACAGAGCCCTAACTTCAAGACGTAGTCTGACCAGAGCCCTATATAAAGCTAAGAAATTCACTGGTTTGTCAAAAACATTAGCTGCCCTTTATGAAAAGATTTTCGATGAATCTTTATTCGATGGCCATTATCGACACTGTCAGCATTTAAATTAAACGGTCGCTATTCTGGATTTTTTGTTCAAAATATACAATCATATTGTGCAGTTATTATTATTTTTATTTCTGAAAACATTCATACATAATATTTCATAAAATTGAATGAGCTAAATATTAGTTACACAAGAAAATTAAACATTAAATTAAATTATTTATACTTTTTGATCTGCACTATAGAAGAATATTCATCGCATGTCGGATAGTAATTTTCGATAAATTGTAAATTTAATTTCAAAATTGTCAATCTTTTCAAATGAGTCCGTATTCAATGAACTTACTTTAAGAAAAGTCGAGGTATTGCAAAAAAGTTTTTCTTCAGAACGCCTTGCTAATCAAATTGTACCTTATGGAATCAATTTTGATGCGGTATTATTAATTCCAATTCTTTACTCTCCATCTCTTGTATTTACCACAACAAAACATTAATGTTATAGCTGTTTACTTTCATGAAATAATTGTATGTCATATTTGTTTTACCGGTCTTTTATATCTTGTGATTGGCAAACTATTCATTAGAAGTATTTTTCGGATGTAAAGAACCATAGACTGCAATTGACGGACAAAACATTATTCAAGAATTAGTCCATTGTTAAATTCGATACTCTGGAACAGTTGTGTCGAATTATATACGTACAGTTATCGTCACTCCTGGGACGACGAACGCAACGAACCTGAAAATGCAGCTAATCGTGCAATGCAGGTGGTAAACAGATGGTAAGCACTGAGTAAGTACATCACGTGTAGAATCGTGATATAAATTACTCGAATATGATGTAGAATTTCATCATAAAAAGTATTGATTATTTTTGTAAGCATTAAACCATTACGTCAATTGACTGTTTCAAACTCTATTCTCAATAGTTTTGCACATCTTCTTATCTCAACTGCAAATATTATAAAAATATGTGTAAAGATATAAATTACCTTCATTCATGACCTAGAGCATTCATTTGTATTCGAGGAACTAATGGGTTTCGAATTTTTTACTATGACCTCTGGAGAAATGCACAAATATCGCACTCGTATTATTTTCATTTTTACTTAATTTATGCAGACGAAGAGGTAGTTGAAAATGAAAATCCAAACAAGTTTAAAAATCGATTGTAGTCTCCAACATAATTATTTCATACATGGTAATGGATTTGGTGATGCATTTAATGAAAACTGGGTATTTATAAATACGATTTTACTTCACTACGTGCACTTTTTAACGACATACAAAGTGAGTATCTGTTTTTGTTCAAAATTTACAGGAGTTTGAAATGTACACATCCCCCAGAGGATTATAGGTAAGTGAAGTTTACATTCTCGTTAATTTGAGAATAAAGCCAGTAGATACAGAAGACAAAGAAAATGCGTTATAGGGAGGATGGAGAAGGATTTGTACACACTGCTGGACCGTTCAATACTCTTCAGGTAAAAGGAAAGAGACACTGAAAGACGCAACAATAGTGCTTCTATCTGATTTAATTGTAACTTCGTTATCTACCTCGGGACATTGCACCGATATAATCAGATTTCAATTATAGTTGTCATTTAATTGGGCAGATGACAGGCGGTTATTTATTTTGACATAAAATCCTAATCCGGACTATTTTATTTTATTTGCTACTTCAACTGCCAGAGATAAACTAAATCCTTCACAGTTCAGGCGCTTTCGCCGCTAAAATATAAGTCACGCACGATAATAATAAATATTATGAGTTGTTCATAAAATTATATTCTGCAGTAATTATAAAATATATTATGAATTTTGTTTGCAACACTACATATTACAGCACTACGAGACCACGAACAATGGGAGATACCTATATTTTTAGTTGAAAAGACACGTATACTATTTTTTTTTCACACCGGCATAAAAACAGCGTATCTTTGCGTGCCGGTAAAGCGAGCGACATGAAACGGATTCAGCGCATGTGCCTCCCGTGCTCGAGCATGTGCCTTTTTGCGTTTTCGCCCCCGCTTCCGCGGGCTTTCGGTACTCTTTCGCGTCCGCTTCTCATTTTTTACGATTTCGCACCCGCCATTTACTTCA
Source organism: Trichopria drosophilae (assembly GCA_030407085.1). NCBI lineage: Eukaryota > Metazoa > Arthropoda > Insecta > Hymenoptera > Diapriidae > Trichopria > Trichopria drosophilae. The sequence goes on from CM059583.1 coordinate 56,893,931, forward strand.
CCGTCATTGTAAAGGTTCAGAAGAATAATTTTCTTCTTAGTGTATGTAAAAGTTGACTTAACACCTGAATGCACCGTCCGAGTAATACATGACAGGAGTTTTCTAACTTTTCGAAATCCAAATTCGGGGTAAAAATTCCAATTTTATACTCATTATGTTTATAAATTTTGTTCGTATCAAGGTTGTAAACTTTACCACCACAAAACCTAGAATTCCCTCAGGACTGCTTTGCACTCCCTTAGGACCGTTGATTATTTTTTAACACTTCGGGAATTTACGCCCCAAGATTTTGCGCCCTGCCGTAAAATCTTCGGGCGTAAATTATCGAGACCCCCGTCCGTCATATTAATGTACGAAGCGAAATATAGATCTCCATCGAGTGTGATTGTCGTCCTCGCCGGGCTCGTGCAACAAACTTCGCACTCGTCGAAGATCGCTAATTACACCCTTCTTATATAATGTACTATTACACACGACTTTCTGCGTGAAGCCATGCACAAGTTTGCTTCACGCTCCGAAATCAGTAAATCACGTACAGAACATCATATTTTACGTACAGAATTAAGGCGCTCACAAACTGTAGCGGTCGCTAAAATCGTGCATTAAAAATAACACCCAGAAATCCCAAAATATATAAATGTGTTGAATAATTTATAATAATTCATATAATATGTAAAATAACGCTATCAAGATTTGTTGACACACGTTACGTTCATTATTACTTTAATGAGGTCTCTTCTATTTAATCAATTAAATCAGTTCAGATCCTCTGAACATTATTTTCGTTGCTTTGTTACATTTATTAAATGCAAAGTCCCAAAGAATTAGTTGCCAAAATTTGCACACTAAGATATATTTAATACAGTTACAGCAGTAATGGACAAAGTATTCAAACTGAATTGATTGATAATATAAAATGCCTGATTGAAGAAATAATGTAACTGGTGTTACCAAATTTATACTCAGCGATGTTTTCATTTATCTCCCTAAAACTTTTAAGAATGTGTCCCACGTGGATCCAATCTTTAAACTTTATATTGTATGTACATTTAATGTATATTATATCCCTTGCATGTGCACTGTACAAACAAATACTTAAAATTATTACATCTAAAAGTCCGGCTATGTATAGTCCACAAATCTGTCGTTGTCTAGATACTTACGATGCATCTTACTTTCAGTCAACTTTCTTACTTAATTCTAGATTTAATTCACAATTCCTGTATTAATTTAAGTATTGCTTTTTACAGTCTAATAAAGTCAATTAATCTAAAATTAAATTAGAAGCATTGAACTTATTCGGTACGTTGCTGAAAGTTTTATAGACACAAAAGGAAATGTCGCTGGTTATAAATTTGTTCCAACCTGTTACATTGATTATTATTGCAGAAGTCCCTTTATTCATAATTAATTTCATTTTATTTCCTTTGTACATTATCATGGTAACTTTATTACATCTCTGTGTTTAATGCAAAATTGTTACAAGGGTCCTACCAGATCCTTTACACTTATAAATATAGTATAGATCTATTAATAATGAGACATACCTTGGTGAAATAATAATAATTAAAGTAAAACTTCTAAACCAATCTAGAAACCGACAATTCCATTTGTCTCCACAAAACTGTTGAACTTGTACATTACAGGTAGTCAGTCAGAGTAATTATAGTTTTGAATATTTAAAGCACATTCATTATACGCACACTCGCGCGCACGTATGCACGCACACACGCATCCACCCACAAAATACTCATACCTTTGAGGTTACAAATTTTATATCAGGATAAACACCTGTAGAAAAAAATCGTTTACTATCACGTTTATTTAATCACTATCAAACAACAAACGAGTTACATAGTTATACTCGTTACGCATTTAAATATAATTTTGTATCTGATTTTGAATTAAGACATTTTTGCAAGATTTAACCATAACAAATGCTTAAAAATGAACTGAAACAAAAAGAAAACTTGAGATTCTAGGAAATGGCAGAGGCAAAATTGGGTGCTGAAAAATTAGCCATAGAAAAAAGCCCGCCGTTATTAACGACCTCTTCTATTCCTCGAATAATACAAATTGCATAAATAAGTCCCGTGAACTGAATGCCTATACTAGTGGCACCCCCATTTTCCCCACTTCGCCAAATAAGGAATGGCGGTAATTACGGTTTAATTTAGACTTAATTGTGTTCTGTGATCAAGTTTTCCTGTGTTCAGATCATGGTTCGTTTTCAATCTGCATTAGGTTAATAAAATGGCCTACGTTATACCTCCTTCTTCCATATATTCATATAATAAAAAAAATATTCCTTTTTTACGAAACTATATTGAAAAAATATTTTGTATTATTTTGTTTGCGGTCTCTGATACCGTGCATATAAATTCAAATATATAAGAAAATGATAGCACACCACTCTGTAAAAATTACTCCATGTTTTAATCTTAAAATCCTCAAAAAGAATAAAATTGCATTTCCAAATGTGCTTACCACATGCCTAGCAAAAAATATATTACTGAAATAGTTCAATTTTGTTAAAAATAAATACATTCTACAATTTTCCATAATAGCAAAAACCTACAAACCCATGTGATGCTTGTTTAACAAATAATACTGATAATGTTTGAAAGCAATGGAAACGTAGAATATTTTTAAACTTTCAAATTTTGTTCGAATTTTTATTCAAATCTATAAACGAGCAAGGAATGATACATTCATTAAGACAAAATGATTCATAATATTGTTAAACTTTTCTGATGCGTGATGTGTGAAAATAGGTTTAATAAGGTTTACATTCTAGAACATGAAATGCAAGGATATTATACAAAGAAGTGTTATGAAGAATAAGTGGAAATATTTTTCAATTACAATAGTAATAAATATTAGATAATATATATTTGTATATCGAATTTTTCACAATACAAATTTGCGCAAAGTAGAACTATAGTGTGATTTCGCATTTATATTTCATATGTCTCTAATAACCCTAGTACAAACCCTAGTAGGAATTATGATGCGCTGGCTAGCGCCATGCCTATTTGCAACAGCGCCACGTTTATTTTCTGCCAGGGAATTTATTAAAGCGCTGATAAGGCGCGTAACGCTGTGGTTAAGCCTTGATCAGGGTCTTAATAAATGTCTACTCGGAAAGCAATTAAAAGGGTCATGATACGTCAAAATGTCTCTAGTACATCCGCGGTGGGCTTCGATCAAGTTTAAATGAAAAGTGCCCGCTGTTCATTAATGCTTGCAAATATAATTTCTGTGACCCCCATGAAGAAATTTGAGTCATTTTTTGAGTAAATTCTGCTTTTCGTGATTTATATAAATAAAATACTGATTTTTGGTAATAACTTTGTTCCTACTAGATAAATAATAAGAATTTCTGTTAAACACTAGCGATTCACATTTCTCCACTTATATGCGAGTTAAAGTCCAAAAAATGCATATTTCTGTAGTTTTCTGTGCATACTATTTATGTTTGAAGAGATAGAGTAAAGTTATATTTAACTGGTAAAGCATAAATATTTCCCTAGATGTAGAATGGTGACAAATTAGGGAAAAAGCCCATTTCTTCGATTTTTGTGGCGCAAAATATTTCGCGCATTAGATTCCTATTTCGTGTTCAGATATGATTAAATTATAAGTTTAGGAGGAATTTACAGTGAGCAGGCTATGTATTCCGTAATGAATTGTAAAACATCGTTTTTTAATATAATAAATTTGAGTTACTTATAAAACATTTATAACATTTGTTAATAATACTTGTATTTTTTTTATAAATACTAAGAATTTTGGGAGCTGTACAGCGAATTGATTTAGACACGAAAATCCATTTTTCCGTTTTGTACGCCGAAAATTGGAGTAATTTTATCTAAGCTGAACAACTAATAAGATGAAATTGCAATTTTTTAAATATCTGCTCCATTACTCATAGTTAACTTTTCTCTCTCTATTCACAACAAAATAATAGACGCAAAAAATACAGAAATACTCATTTTTTGGACTGGCCATTAATGGAGAAATATGCATAGTGGGTAAAAGTGTGATGATTATTTATATTGCATAAAAATAACTTAAAAATTCTCCTATATATATTGATTTCATTTATATCGTGAAAAAAATCAGTAATTTTTTCATAAAAACCCATAAAAAAAAAGACTCTTAAAAACCGGCCTACATTTTTTTTTTAAATTTAGGCTAAAAAGAAATTATTTTTACAGGAATCAATGAATGGCTGACACTTTTCATTTAAACTTATCAACCGCACATCACCAAATCAAAGTATGGAACCAACATTAATTGTATAGGTATAATGTGAAGAAAAATCTAAAAATAAATATTCGTTCCTTCGATAACAAAATATTATTATCAACAGCGTTCATCGTGAAAAATTAAGACAAGCAAACGCATTTGATTTCTTTTAAATCTTAGCTTCATTCCGTAAACCAACTTATCTAACTTCAAGAAATCGTATACACGTCTATTTTTACTTGAAAGAGATTTTAGTAAGATATAATCTTGATTGCTGGCATTGTCATTTTGGTGACTTATTAGATTCCTATCAGGCGAATAAAGGTTGTATTGTCATCGATTTACAATTTTTATTTTTGCATTAATATTATCGTATAAATACGTATATTAGAAAGATAAAAAAGCAAACACGAAACCTAACCTAGTAATTTGAGCTTACATAATATCATTGTCGTCACGGACGTTTATCTCATATTACTAAAGGATGTTTATATTTTAACAGTAAGTAACTTATGTTTGTTATGGTTGTATTACGTCAACTGCATACATCCGCTTACAAGTTAAATAGAATTCAATAATAACAAGATTATATGCACGCAAAGTATGACTTACTTTGTCGATGTCATCATTAATTACATGGGATGATTGAAATATTTAAATTTACCGAGATACAAGTTTCGAGTTTTACATAATCCATCTTTTACTGTTGGCTCTTAGTTAACCAACAATACATTTTTGTAACCCTAACTCAAGTTGCATATACAAACCTATTTATATAAGTTGCATGAGAAAAGTAAAAAAAAAACACCAGAAAAGCATTTTAGCCATTTGTAGTTTGTCTGTTACGACTACTCTTACAAAAAAAAACTGAATAGGTTTAACGACTGAATTCGTCATATCTTGTTATATTAAACTAATTCTCACTAAATAATTTTTTTCGTACGTATGACTGTATTTCTGATTATACGAAGAAAAACAAGCCAAAAGTAATTTAGTCTAACCACTAATGAGAGAATCACAGAATATTCGTGTAGTTTGAAAGGAAGTAACGTATCAAAGATTTGTCAATTTGAACAAAAAAAAATCATCTGAAATTCCGCGTACTACAAATTACCCGCCCCCATTATTAGACGTTTGAAAATTAATTATTTTCTTCGATATAGGAAGAATAACGCTTAGCATTTTCCAGGGTGAGCAAAATGCGGCGTTACGCATTTTTTTTCAATTGTTTGGCATATGTGCCAAATTGTTTGTTATACAAATCTGATGGCCACCATCTTCTTCGGCTGAAACATTTCTTCTACTCAAAAACCTGTAAAAAATGTGAAGTATGATACACGTGACCCTCAAAAACATGAATTGCCTGTATCGGTGCGTAACTCGATCGGAACAATTATTTTCGAGTGGCAGACTTAAGGAGGTTGGTATGGTTAAGAATTAACAAACAGATTTCGATAAAATAATTACTAAACGTTAATGTGGGTGCAGGTCGAAAAACCGACAAATCAAAAAGCCCACAGGTCAAAAAACCGACAGTCAAAAAGCCGACACATGAAAAAATGACACATCGACAAGCGGACTATAATTTTTTGAAATGTCGAGTTTTTGACTGTCGGTTTTTTGACCCGTCAGCTTTTTGATTTGTCGGTTTTTCGACCCGTACCCGTTAATGTAAATATGAAACAAATTCCCTGAAAATGTTGAGTCATTTGGATACCTTAGTGTTGCGAAATTATGAAAAACATTTTGTGCCTACTTTCTCAAAATTGATGTAAATTAAAGAAAAATATATAATAAATGTTCCAGAGAAGGAATTAGGTCGATTGGATATGCTAGGCAAGAGAAATTAATTGAAATCGCTGTCAAAAGTTGATTTTCGTACAAATTAGTAGCCATTATTTGATGTCTGAATGGTACTCCACTAGTCAAAATCGGGTGAAAAAAGTACTTGACTTATACCATACCAATGTACTTAAACGACACTTTAAAAGTGGGGAGGGGGGGGGGGGTGGCTAATAACTGTGCTTTCACTTTTCCTAGAATATTTGAAGCATCCGTAACATTTTTAATTTTCTCCTAAATTTTCATTTATCAGAATTCATTACTCACCACTAGCATTCAAATATTATCCGAGCAAGTACAATAATTTCAAAAATTAAAAGTTAAAGGTTTTGTAGAAATACTAATATATATAACTTATTCCTGGAAAGAAGGCATCCTTTATCCACTCTCCTAAATGTTCTTTGCCAAGCTTTATGATTTGGAGCAGAATATTTTTAAATTTGGTGAAAGAAACATCGATTTGTATACTTGAGGTCCAAATGTACTTCCGGATGCTTGAAGTGAAGTACAACATATATTGTAAACATTTTGTATCACTTTTTGATGGAACAAGTAGCTGAATATTTTTTTCCTCCAGCAATAACCAATGTACGATCAAAATGCAGTGTAAATTGGATTCTGATTTTATCAGCATTAAAAACATTGCTAGTCCATTTTTTTAATTATTATAAGGTTTACCTGAAAAATGATTTTTTTTTATTACGTTTTTCCTAGCAAGTCATGCAGCTAAATTGTAGTACGTTGCGCGCCAATTTATCGTGGCTTTATACTACAAAGATTATAGAAACAGCATGAACAGGGTTTTGTGTAATATTTGTTGTTTAACCCTTTCGCTGTGAAGACCGAAAACTCGAAAGTGGACTCAAAATGTTACGATGTTTCAGGCCAATTTGAAATTTGTGTAGATATAATGGATGTTTACATTTTCGAAGACGCTGATGGTTAAGCTTCCTATTTTGTTTTACTTAAATCTTGATTTAAACAAGCTTATCTACCGATTTCGAATTATCTCTCTTCCATATGAGCACACTGCAATCGTATTAATTCGAAAATTGTTCAAAACGTTTTTTTTTAACTAATTCCAGGTTTGACACCTAATGACAATAGTTTACTTCTTCGATATTTAATCAATTACCGAAATTTATAAAATTTGCATCAACATGAACGCTAACGACGTGATTAGTATAATCTGAGGTCTTATTCCAAAGTTGTTTCAAGTTACATCAAGCGGACTTATTTTGCTTAGATCCAAAGACAATGAGATCCCGGCGTTACCGACGGTGAAGGAGTTCCGGATGCCTGGTCGGTAAGTTCGCAGTAAAAGGTTCGGAACTCCCTGCTGTAGATCCTGCGTTCCTCCGGTCCTCAGCAAGTCGCGCAGCAGGTGGTCGCTGAGTAATATAGCTTCGGATCGTACGTCCGTTCGCCGTCTTCGTCGGCGGCGGCGTCCCCTTCTCGGGACGAAAATCTGCCCGCTCTGCGATTGGTCGTTTTCGCCAGGCAGGTCAAAACGGCAGAACGACCGAGATCGGCTGGTGTGTTCTCCGCGTCCCGGTCTCACTCGCCGATTGAAGCGAACCAACTTTCAAAGTGGATTCTCGTTTCCACGCACGTTTTTCCCGGTGCTCGCGCGCTCTCGGCGTCTTTCGAGTACGCTCTAAGCATTTCCTGTCAGTGCCTTGATAGTGCGACAAAAGTGCGGTAAATTTCGAAGTGCATGGTCTGCGTGCATCGTCGTCGCAGTCGAACGCGCGTGATTCGAAGTGCAGTGCTAAGCAAAGAAAAAGAGTGCAGTGTAGTGTGGTTTTCAGTGGAAGTGTCTTGGAAGTGGACCAGCGCTAGCAACCTTTGGATTTAAAAGGTGCCAATATAAGGAGGACGAAAGGTGAGACCAGATTTTGATTTCTGCTACTCAGAGATGCTGGACGCGTCGTTCGCGTTAGGTTAGGATTCGTCTCTTCTGATGTAGCGTAAAATTCTTCCCACCGCACGTTGCACTGGTCTCGCGTGTCTCCGTCTCTCTTCTTCTACTGGATTGTCCAGATCATCGTCTCGTTCCCTCTCCTCTTTCGCGTATTTCCTTTCTTACAAGTTCACGGCGAAGGAGAGCGAGAGTGATAAACGTAGCGAGATCGGTCCAAGTGATCCCAAGATAGAGAGAGCACATCGATCACAGTGGTACTCGAATAGTGTCAAATTGGAGAATGTTACAATAACAACGATGAATCATAATAGGGACGAGGGAACCCAGTAGGATCCCTGGAACCCAAGGAGATTTGATACTATAATAAAAAAGAATCCTCAAACAAAAATCCGAATAATTCACAGAAAAGCCGCTTTGAAATGTGCTTCAAATTGGCTTAAAATTTCCGGTGATCATACAAGAATGAAATGTACAATTCGTTTAGTGTGGGAACCAAACAAACAATGCAAATGTTAGTGCTGGGTGGTTGAACGACTAAGGCAATAAACATTATATTCATTTCGATAACTCCGAAATTAATCGTGATTTACATCAGAAATCTTTGGCTTCCTTCTTCACCTATACGAATAGATGGTATTCTTTCTTAGATTAGTTATTGTCCCTTTTAAAATGTTGTCTTATAGCCTTAAAAATAAATATTATAACTTCTATTAACCTTATAATGTAGCATTTGCTTATTAAAGTTTAGAAAAAACAGCATTAAATTCCCTGGTAGAAATTAGTCGAGTTTTCTGTTACACTCTCCAGGTTCCCTATATCTTTAACACGTAAACAAATTAAACAGGACAAAAACTGGCTTGAAACTAGAAACATTTTCTACCGGGCTTAGAGTATGTTCTTTTTCTTAAGTACACAAGAGCAATTATGTATCGGTTAATACATCTGTCTAAATTTGTGTTAAAGTAAAAAATGAGTAAGTTTCTCAAAGGTGATGAATTCAAACTTTTTCAAGTAACTTGTCATCTCTCATTTCGTTGAGTGTCGTATTTCTTAATTTGAGAATGAACATTCAGTTATTATATTAAGCTACACACTCGTCACTTTTAAACTGATTACTTTTCAATCTGGAAAATTAAAAGAGTATAAATAATGCCATATTAACAATAAGCAAATCTAATTTCCTCTTTTAATAAGAATGACATGCTTTCAATATGTTACTATGAAAATAGTTTTAGTTGCAAACATTTAGTTAGTAACGATAACCAGGAGGATTTTATTCATCCTCAATTTACCAACGTAAATAAAGCACATTTCACAGAGTTCAGTGATTTTTCAAATATATCATCTTTCATGATTTGTTTATATAGTTAGTATAAATCATAATAAAACACAACCACGTCTGAATTATCGGAAATAAAAAAACATTCGTATTCTGCAAGCAAAGAAATGCGTATTCAACACATGGCACGTATATACAAGGACGAATAATTTTTAAAAAACCGATGTTTTACGGAGTAAATCCTGATTCTTTTTTTTTAATGGAGATATTTTCATTCCTTTAGAGTCAGATTTCACTCCTTTGTGAGCAATACTTCCCTCTTGATAATTGACAGTTCATTCTTAAATGTCGTTCATTTTACAGTATTTAAAGAATTTATCTTAAAAACTGCGAATTCAGAGAGCTTCAATATTCTTATAACAGAGAAAATAAAATCTAAACCCATTGTGATAGGAAGATTTAAGTTCCAAAAATAGTTCGCGGATACAAAAGGTATGGCTGTAAATAAACTTAATAACATTTATTTATGTAACGCCAATCCATTAAAATCCTTACATTTATTCCTTTAAATATACAATTCGTACAACCAAGAAATAAGAAATTTATGTTTTATATTGCAAAAATGCATGAATGAAATTTTTGTTTTAAATCTTACTGACAAATAAATTTCTTCACCTTATCACTGGTGTGACTAAATCGAGTCTGCAATGAATTTAGTTGGTACCATGAACAACTTCATATTAAGTTTCCTTAAAATTTCATGAAATAATAAATAAACCACACTTGCAAAAAGATGAATTTTTATTCTCTTTAACTAAGATGTCACTATTCTTACATAGAATATATCCGACCATTACGAGTAATACTTGTTGAAATAAGTTTCCAACATATTATTCAATAAAGAGTGATCATTCATTGATGATACGACTGAAACCATGAGTAAAATTTGCCAAACAATTTGAGTAACATTACAAAACAGAATTTTTCTTGCGTTTCAAAACATCAATATGTATCTTTGTTAAATCCTCGAGACATTGATAATATGTGGAACATTAACACTTGTAGCAAATTTATTCAATTTAGTATTTAATAAAGATCACAGTAAATTAATTTGTGACGTCTAAGGCGTAACATCTATAACCTCATTTCATTCCTAACTTATTATTGAAGACAATTTTTAGAAACAATTACTTCAACGCCCACAGTTATGTCCTAAATTATTATTAGTTTAACTGAGCATATTTCACTTTACCAGCTTCGACATATTTTACAAATTATGTGCGACTTAAACATGATAATAATCAAGAATTAGAATAAACATTACGAATTAAATTTTTGTAGAAAAAACGAAATAATTTAGCTGAAGTGAGTCTTCTTTTTTACGGTACTTTCTGCAATTTTCATAACGATGAGTCACCCTAAAAACTAATACACGTGTCCCTCAGTATTTCTGCTCGAAACCCATCGAATACAAAAAAAATAAACAGGCGGACGGAAGGGATCCTCCTCGAAAACCGAAGATCGTAAACCATAGTCATTTAGATCCCCTGCGTTTCTTGACCTTGTCTCCGACCACCGTATGGCTTTTTGTGTAACTCAATGCACTTGAACGTGTATTGGATCTCTTATTAGAGGGTATTCACCGATTCTTCATATACCTGACACACTTGAGGAAATTTTCCGCATTTTTTAATTTTCACTCTTATTTTTGGGCCTACTCGTCACGCAGTTGACCAACTAATTTTTTCGTTGGGTCGGAAACTTTGAACCCATTAATCATGGTTTGTTTTGAAATACTATTATTTGCTGGTGTTATGGTTAATTGAATAGTAGAGTGACGTAACGTCAGGTGAATTTTATAATTTATGAAAAATGAAATCGCAATCCATCGCAAAAATTCCATAGTAAATTTACTATCAATAAAAGAGTTTTTACTATTTTACATAATTTATAGTAAATAAAAACAAATCTTAAAGGTTATAACTATTTATTTGTTAGTATTAGAGGTATCTAGTGACTAGTAGTAAATGTATTTTTTAAATTCATCTATTGAATTTAGGCATATATAATATTTCTATAATTTTAATGAACTACATTTACAAACGACCTAATTGTAAGTAAAAGTACATATATATTAGAATCGCAAAGATAAATACTAATTTTACTAGACGGCCTGAAGTTTAGATTGAAGGGCATGGGGAAGAATTTTCCCCATTTGCTTTAAAAGTTAATACTACGAAATTACACGATCTACATCTTCTGGTGGAAAATCACGTTAATATTTGGAATCTTTAATAACACGAAGACAAGATTAATAACGTGATTAGAAGCAAGCAGTTAAACATTTTGATGAAATAAAGTCCTAGGTTTAATTTTGTTTAAACCGTGTTGTGAATTTTTCTTATATTAGTATGAGAAATTTATTAATAACAGAACGTAATCCTCAATTCAGTAAACAATATTTGCTATCAATAACGAGCAAAAGGCGCTGATATAATTTGTGACATTTAATAGATGTAGTTCAATAATATGATTTTATTAAAGTTTATATATAGATATATAATTATTGTTAAACTAGTAGAATTCGAATAAAATTTTAAATCACAAAGCAAAACAAGCTAAATACAGTTTTGTAAATTATATAGTCAATAACAATTATCAATTTGTTATCCCAGATACTACAATTTATCCAATTTAGCAAAAAGGAAATTTATCATTTTAATTTAAAATTTCAATATTTAAAATATAAAATATGACAACTATTTAATTAATTGATGGGCCTTTTAAATTATTTTTTAACGATACTTTTGTTGACTTAATTATAAATAAAAGTAATTTCAAAAACCTTAAAATCACGACTACAATAGAAAAAAATTATCTGTTTAATCGAAAACACGTAATATTAAGAATAACCATGCTGTCATTCAGTACTGATAGAGCATTTACATTAGTCTTTATTTTATATGTTTGTTATATTAAATGGTCTAAATGTATATACTTTATTATATTTATTGTAGTATTTTCTGTCTAACGTAGTGTTTATGTCTACAGTACGTAATAAGGAAGGATATGGATTACGCGATTTGAATATGTACACTGATTCATGATTTATTAATTTGTATTACTTAAATAGTCAAATAATTATATTGATCCTTTATAATTGTATATAATTATAATTGACTACTATGTTTTATTCTTTTGTTCAGTAGTTTTATATTTCACTACGTTTGTTTAATATTTGACCACTCGTTTGAAATAGTTGATTTTTTCCTTTTTATAGCAAAATTGTACGATTGAAATTATATTCGATGTCTTTATATTGAACTGTAGACTCTACAGTGTAGAGTCTCTACATAATAGAGAGTGTACGGAATATTATTGAAACCTTATACCACGAGTCTCGTAGACTACGGATGTTTTATATTTAAAAGGTTGCCTCAACTATCATGAAGCTTTGCTGAAACTTGTCATGTGGTTTTAATCAGGAAATTCTGATTATACTCTTGGAACCAGGTTGTTATCAAGTTATATTCCGGACATAATTATTCTGAAAATGTAATTTTTAAAATAATTAATTCATTTATATAGTATAAAATCTAATCTATCAAAGGAAGTGTTTATATTATAGAATTGCACATAAGTTTAATATGTTTGTAATACTCGACATAAACATTATATTTTTCTATTAAGACACAATCTATTATTCTAAATGTACATGTGCTTGTAAATGTACATGTACATGTGCAATAACTGTAACGATTAGTACCAATGATATAAGTCATATTTCTGAATTTTATACAACTAAAAATTAAATATAAATTTTAATATATCATTAAATTATTTTTTCCAATTTCGACTTCATTAGGTAATTCTGTTATAATAACAGATATTTAGCAGCGTTGAATTGGTACTTGATTTGTTTGTTAAACCCATTTAAGTTAGCCAATGATTCATCAAAACGTCTTGACTATTTAAAAGGTTTAATTAAATTTGGATATCCTTAAAAATTTGTTGAAATTTTCAGATAATAAATGCAGGCTCTTTCTAGATTCTGTTAAATTTTTTTTTCATATTCTTCTTTTCAAAAATTTCGTTGCGGAAATACCCTTCCATTCGTTTGAGAATTCGAAATGAATAGACCCTATGCACAAAAGAACTCAAATATTAAATACGTTTGTAGCACTGGGACACATTGATAGTTTTTAACACCGGTTTATTTCAAATTATACGTTAATTGTAATAATGATAATAATACGTTCAATTAAATCCAATTATAAAAACCTTTAAAATATTTTACAGTATTTCAATGACTCAGATTAATTGAAAGAATATTTTCAACTTAATCTAAGAATATGGAGTTAACGACATTAAAAAATTAGTACCGTTTGAAATAGTTTTTATACTAAAAAACAATAGGTATGAAACGATTTCTTTCTCGTTTTACAATTCAATTTTTTATTAATTTATATTGAGGAACCATCGCTGAAAATAAAATATTTACCTTTTATAGTACGGAAATGTAGACCCACTGAGATTAACTGACTAAACAAGTATTTATTTCAGTTCATATTGAAAGTTGTTATTAATGTCTTCAATTAGTAGGAGAAAATAATTTTAAATACCCATAATCATTTTTCTGACATTGATTGAGACAGCAAATGAAAATTCTAATAATGGAACACATAACTTAAAGTGTTCAGCGTGACGAAAAAACATGTACATAAGTTCAAAACATTTATATTTAAATTTCCTTTCTAAACAGCATCTCAATTTTATAGTAGATTTTTGTTGTATTATGTAGCAATGCACGTTTGAAGTTTAAATGCTATCATGAATTTTCCTTTTCCCTCACTTACAACAATAATAGCCACAATTCTATAAATATGTCTTTTATTACTCTATTTTCATTACTAACATTCATAAATACTAACACGATGAATTAAACTAATCAGTTTCGGTTTAAAGTCCATGAAAACAAAACAAAATATCTATGTTTCGAGTAGTAAATAACTTCAGGGTGTAGTTAGTTTCTATAGCCGCATATATATTGTAATTAGTGTTGTTTATCGTGGTTATTTTGGTTGAGGCATTTTTGAAAGGAGTATTTAAGCAAAATATCAAGTACAATTATGGGCAGCGATGTTTTGCTTTTTTGCAGACCATTATAAGAACTATTTATAATTTTTAATAAACTAAATTACGTACACGGAGAAAAATGACTCCGCTGGATTAGCTGATTCATATCAGCTAAAATTCTCGGCTGGAATTGCCGAAAATATCTGCAATTTTAGCTGTTTTGATTCCGCTAATGTAGCCTTAACCCTACTCAATTCGCGCTTAGATCTAAATTTCCGCTACATTAGCAGATTTGTTCCGCTAAATTTGCGGACTTTTTCAGTAAATTTAGCTGAAATTATCGGCTATCCCTAACGGAATTCCAACAGCTATCCCTATAGGATAAAATTGGTAGAATCTGCGGATTTTTCGGCTGATTTAGCCGGTTATTTTTCTCCGTGTATAGTGCTATGAAAAAAAAGGAAAATAACACATAGAAAATTCATTTTATTAAAAAATTGGGAAAACCTTCTTTATCTCACCCTGCAGAATTCAAGAATCATAAAAGAAATTTTAGTCATTAATAGATCAAAGGCATTTTTCGCTTAATGCAGTCAAAATAATAATTTTTGTTGCGTTTCTTATATTTTTATAAAAATGCTACGTTTTCTAGAAAATAAATCTAGATTTTAAGATTAAAAAATAAGATTCAAGTTGTGGTTCTAAATAATGGATTGTTTCAATATCTGGTTACAGTAGGATACCATTTATAATCAAAAAATTGTTCCTTTTACATCATTTATTATGGACAGAAACATTATCAAAATTCAAAAGCTTCCAAATATCTTATAGCTAGTATAATAAAAAGAGATGTCGCCTTGTAAATACTTGTAGATACACATAACGATGATTCTATCGTAAAACAATTTCAGAAATTTGGAGTGCTTAACAAGAATTTAATTCAAGTAGCATACTTTACTTCACAAATAATACCATCTGCATTAACGATTTTTAAAAATTATTCTATTCTCTGAAACAATCTGACACGTATTTTCTCATTAGGCAAAGAATGTTCCTACAAAGTGTACTAAATCAATGACTTTTATTACCTCGGAATTTGTAAAATCTATGTGTACAATGGAAAAATATTTAATTTTCAAATACAAATTTTGTTAATAATTTTATGCATTATTTTATATATTTCTGTAAAGTTTAATGTTTTGAAAATACGAATTTCTGGAAAGTGAGAACAAACAGAGGTTTACAATTACCTCCGGAGCGCGTGAAATTTCGGTTCGCTTCCCAACCGCGGTACGCCTCCGCTGTGGGTACTCCGGACCTCCCGCTGAAGGATAATCTGAGCCAACTTAACCCTACCTGTAATCATCTCCGAATTGCGAGAAAAGTTGTTTTAAACTTTTTCTATAGAACCGGTCTTTTTCAAGATAAGAAGATAAATGTTCATAAAGAGACTGTTTCCAGCATTGTCACTTTGAAAATTGCCAGCAAAATTCTTTTTTTTCTGCAAATTTGCTAAATTTACTATTTCGTCTATTATAATATGTATATATCGAGTACTTCTGCAATTACAAGAAAATTACTTTATTTTATTCGTATCATGTTAAAAATGATTAATGAAATATGATAGATGAACAAACAACGTTTAAAGAACTATTGAAATTATTATTTGATTTACTATCAATCATTCTTTATCTTATTATAAGTAAAGACTAATATATTGGAATATTTGTTACATTAAAAGAGAAAAATACTCCTGCAAACTTGTATATTTGCAAAGGACCCACGAACAAAATTTATTGGTCTCAACAGACTATTTACTCATTTCAAATTACTCTTCTATTTATTTACTGAGTTAGATGCTGTACTCCCTAAAT
Source organism: Trichopria drosophilae (assembly GCA_030407085.1). Taxonomy (NCBI): domain Eukaryota; kingdom Metazoa; phylum Arthropoda; class Insecta; order Hymenoptera; family Diapriidae; genus Trichopria; species Trichopria drosophilae. Next base: position 56,910,177 of record CM059583.1, read on the forward strand.
CTCTTGGATTGAGAATTCACTCTTTAAAATCCGAGCAACTCTCGTGAAAGAGTGAATATTCAACTTTTTAAGAGTGAAATATCAATCTAACAAGAGTGAAACTTCACTCTTTACCTCCGAGTAGTGGAGTTGAGAAGTGTGGAGGAGAGAGTGAATTTCCACTCTTAACGATTGAATATAATACAAAATTATTCACTCTTCCACGAGAGTTGCTCGGTTTTCACAAATTAAATAGTGAATTCTCACTCTAAGAAATTTAGAGAGTACAAAACAATTTACTTGGACTTGGTTATAACGAATACATAATTTACAATTAACAATTTTTCTTGTAAATAATAATGATTAGTATTTTAGTGTGGCATGTGGAAATGTACCGCAATTTATATATCGGCATTTAGTAAGCAAGAAAACAACAAAAGCAGCAACCGTTCTCGCGATACAGAAATTTGGTCTAAATTCATATATATTATTATAAATGAAAGTTATAAACTCACATTAAGAAGAGATCTAAAAATTAAATGTCGTCCTTTATTGTTTCCAGAAATAACTGCAAAAACTATTTTTAATGGTATACTCATTTGAAAATGTTGATTAAACCTTTTAAGATTACCCAGAATTGAATATTTATTGCATTAGATCAATAATTATTTGTTAATTCAATGTTTGTTAATGAAATTATTTTTACTTAAGATTGGTCATTAAAAATTCAAAACGGAATAGTCTCATTAATTAATTCTGAATTCAAATAATCATTAATAACTAAACGAAAGCAGGTTTCACTTAAAAATAATGTGTCAGACATCACAATTTTTAAAAGAATTTCCAAACTTTGAAGAAAGTTTTCACTGGAGTAGTTTGCAGAAAGTTAACTAAGCTCATGATCTTGAAGTTAACACAGGATTCTTAGCAGAAAATTCGAAAAAGCACTGGCTTTCAAACATTCAAGAATGCCATATACAGCCATTGGAAAGGAAACGCGAGTATTGCACTATAGTTATTTCAAAATATCTAATAAAAAACAAGTTAATAATGATTCAAAACCTGCTAATATTGTTTTAAAAATGTTTACAAAATTGGTGTTTGCGTTGCGGATGGAAAGATTTTGTGTTTGATTAATATTGGACTCAAATAATTTAAAACTAATTTTATTGCCTTTTTGTTATTACGTAATGTGTATGTGTGGGGACCATACAACTTGTACATGTTGATAGAAAAATATTTATGCTATTTAAAAAATACAAGCTTAACTGATGTAACTCGTACAAAATTCAGGTTTGACAACCTTTTGCGATACTAATCCCTAAGGTTCCTTTCTGAAAAACGACTGTTGTCTCTCCTCCAACTAAAAACAATGTTCTTCGATCTCCGTATACAACATTTATCTTAAAATTCATCCCTGTATTCAACTCCACTGCATCAAAAAAAAATTTAGCTGCAACTGCTAACTTGTAGCAGTGACAGTTTAGCTGGTAGAACTGAGAGCAAATATGTTTAGCACTAAGTACAAACGAAGATACGCTCATGCACATGTCCTAAAGTTGGTTTTTACTGATAAATTACTTAGCATAGCGTTTGTAAAATATTCGTTCTAATTACTCATTTTCTAGATGTAGCAATAAATCTTCTGCGATAGCTGTTGTGAGCTATAGTTTGTAGCAGTACGTAAATCACTGTTGCATAAACAAATTTTACACGATGTGGAGCATCTACATTTATTTCGTTGTAACTATTCATCTGCAATATTCTACTAACGTAGCATTATCTACATCTTTTAGCCCTACCTAAAAAAATAGTTTATTATATTTTTAATTTTGATTAGCTCATTAAAATGAAGTCTTTTTGGCAGTTGCATTGGAAGAATGTAGTAGTTGGAATAAATTATAATTACTTTAATTAAGTAATTCTTTTCTTATCATATGAAATACGATTCAAGTAACCTAGTTAATTTTAATGCAACAAGTAAACATTTGATTAAAACTCAATTAAAACTCAAACAAGCACCATTGTGTTTAGCTTGAGATTTTTTACTGTAATTCCCCACGAAACAAAAGATAATTGCAAAAATATAATTTTATTTTTTTAAGATTTTGCAGAATTTGCGATGATTAATTTATATTTTTTAGTTATATTTTTGGTAGTTAAATTTTTACTGACTTATTCCAAAACGCTGCTCGATAATTAAATAGAGGTATTTTTATAGACAAAAAATATATTCCTTATATTTAAAATTATATTTTCTGCAGAAGGTTAAATATTTGTTAGAATACCGTTACTTTTCCCGAGTCGAAATCAAACTATTTATTGGGTAAATATTCGACAATTTACATATTTATATAAAAAATTGGATAGATTTCTACCAGACTTTATACAACAATATTTATTTGAACGAGTTGAGGCGGTACCATGTGAATATTCCATAAATAATGCCTAAGGCCGTGCATCATGAGGAAATAACATATGCAAACAAATTTGTTGTCAATCGTTGCAAATAAACTTTATGATAAAATGCCCTTTTTGGGTACATTTCAGAAAAAGTAATTTAAGACGTGAAAGTGGGCCATAGAACAACATTCTTTATTGCCGCAACGTGTTGCGCACGTGACGTCGGTTCAATTCTGGCAGATTCGGTGTATTTGGAGTGCGCCATTTCATTTAGACCACGAGTTATGCACAGAATACGCGCCCATAGTTACTTTAATTCGTTTTCGGAATTCATTTTCAAAATTCATTAAAATTCCAACTTCAATTGGTCTTTAAACGTAATCTAATACTTGCTGAAACATATCCGGGCCCCGGCGTATATCGTCACATTTCTCGAAAACTGAGAATACCAGTATGTCCATCCCGGATTCCAGGAATACTCGCACGAAAATTAATTATGTACTGGGCACGCGGTAAAATCGCAGACAACTGGTATATCCGGTTCGTAAAATTATCTGCGTCGCCGTCCTCGGAGAAATATTTTCTCAATTTAAAACGTAACTACACATAGTTTCGGTGCACCGTAAATTGCTGCAAATTTGGCCAGGTACTTTTTACGATCCTCTTCCTTTCAGTGCCCCGATATGTACAGTCTCTCTCCCACGCTCGCACGGTTTCTCTCTTTCATTTTATCCCTCTTTCTCTCCAGCAATGTCGGATTTTCGAGTGTTTGGGTTTCTCCTCTTTCTTGCACCCGTTTCTCGCAACCACTGCTCGTTTTCGTCTCTACAATCTGACATATGCCATTAATAGTCATAGTTGGCGTTGCCAACTTTCTGAGGAACTATTCGGCTATCAAAATTTTGAATTTAGTATAGTGTAGTGTCTTGTATTCGTCTCGAAGAGACCTTTCAAAAGAGCCCCCACTCACCCCATGTTGTCTTTTAATATTTTCGACCCCCACAAAAAAGATTTTTTGAAAAATTGTTTCACGTGTTTCAGCATTTTTTTTTTTTAATTTCGGTGGTTTTCCAAATATATGACTGTTCACGGACTTTTTGCCATTACTGTATACATATATATGGGGATCGAACAATACTGTTCTTAGGTGGAGGAGGATCGTCCTTTCGAATGGAACCTTCACGATCCTTTTGAGATGGCGCGCGGGCGCGACCGGCCGGCGCAACTCGTCGCATTCCTCAGCGGATGCATTCCTTCGGGATCAGAGAGCGTTTCCTGACACGGCAGGTTCCCCTGCGTGCGAAGTCGCCATATAGCGAAATATACTTTTTGGACCGGCACGCGTGTGTCTTCGGCGCATTCCTCTGCCGCATATTTGCATTTTGCCGCTGGCCTGTCTTCACAAATCTGGTTTCCACATTTTCGAAATTTCCAACTGAAATAACGTTTATCAATTTTATATTATTTTTTTGAAATAATTACACATGAAAACAAGGTTATGGAGCTAAACTGTCATTTGCGACGTAATTTTCGACACAAGAATCCGGTTACAGAATTTTGCTATCATATCAGGTTTTATAATTAACGTGATTTAGAAATGCAAAAATGCGGTTTTGCGTTGCCTTCGTGCGTGTAGTAAATCACGCATTCTTTTGAAAAGGATCGTATTGTGAAATGTAAAAGTGCTGATAATGTTGATGATTTCTTTATTGATCCGTTACGTGTAACGTATTGAGATACAAGCATTTTATAAAAAGACCGTTTGCAACGTGAATGAAATCTCACTTTCTTCTATATCGAGAAAAAATTATACATTTTATCTAGGTTAAATAGGGTTGTAAGAAACTTCCACCAAAGAAGTTAGAATTTATTTTGTTTTTCCTCATTGTATACTTTTTATCGAAGACGTCAAGGAGTGTTTGATGACTTCATTTATGTGCTCGGAACCTTAAGGGAATTACCCGATTAATTTTCAAACTAAAGCACTATTCGGGAGATTATTACTTCGATGGACGCAAGGCGGGCGAAGTATTGAATTTGTCCAAGTTTTTCTTTGGCAAATGGTTAGAGAAATCTAGTTGACCAATTTTTTAAGTATGACATCTCATTGTGTTGGGTATGTTTTTATTTATTATATACCGAATATTTTTCATATTACTGAATTTTGCCTAATCGAGTCGAAAGAAGCCTAAGTCACTTATCGTGATGTACTATATTCATATACACTAAAAGAAATAGTTAAAATAACAAGAAAAAATGAGTAAATAGGCCCTTGTTATTTTTTCTGGTTAAAATAACCAGAATTCTGTTTGGTTTAACCAGAAATGTTGTTGGTTTAACTAGGGATTGTTAAAACAATTATTTTTGTAATTAAACTACGCAGAATTCTGGTTATCATAACCAGAAAAAATAGTACGGTCGTATTTAACCAGAACATATTTTTGAGCGTACGTTATACCCATCATTCAGAATGAATTGTTTAGATTTTGGAGCATATCCATAAAATAATTTCCTCGCACAGAACCACTGTTTGATCAAAAATAGAATTGTTTCATTTTCAATAATTCAGAAAATTTTTAGTTTAAAATTCACTTGACAGATTTTTAAAATCAACTTTTCGTTCTGTTCGTCAGTTCGTGAGTTTCGCCTATATTTTTCATATCAAAATATTCATAATAAATCGAATTGAAAACAGTGGAATGTCTTATTTCTTGATTCATGTGTTTAATTCTTTTCTTAAATTGCATGGGAATATATTCAGGACTTCATGTATAACAGAAATTCAGAAACATGAGTATACATTAATTAGGTTAAAACTAGACTTTGATCGGAACTCCATATACTGCATTTTTCGAGTTGTTTACATTAAATCCTGTATTCAAATTGTCAACAATCGAGGATGATAGAAGGGGAAGATGAAGATATACGAAAGAGGGTGAAAAAAGAGGGAATGCGTTCACAATTTTTAAATAGATGAAAAAACAATTGTCTTCATCGAAATTGTTACAGCGAGTTCTGTTCGAATTACTTACTTCCAAATGGAAAATGTTAATACACTAAAATTCGAAAAAGGTGTCGAAGGAAAGGGAAGGGATAGTACATTTAATTAGTTTAAAGTTGCATCGAATATGACAACGCACATAATATTTATCTAGTTCTCGATATTTTACAATCTTTGTCTAATCTAACCGATCTGTTTCGATTTTTAATAATTCTCATTCTTTCTCTATTTCTCTTGATGCTGGTACACAAATGCACTCGAATGCAAAAAAAAACGAATTACTTTTTCACGATATGCAAAGATAATGAGTATACATTTAGTAAAAATTTACACGTTATGTAAATCATCGAAAGAATAAAAACACTTTAAAGAACTTTCTATGCTTTTAAAAAAGTGCTTAAAAATTTGATTTCAACTCACTTTCGAAGTTACAAAACCGTACTTGAAAACATTTTATTATGTTAGAATCATGTAAAAATGAAGATATTAATAAAAATGTTATATTCAATTAAGCATCGACAGTTATGCCGTAAATGAAGTTTATAGTATTCATATTATGCTTAAGGTAAGAGAATTATATTATATTTCCCATCGTTATTTTGCGTATAAGTGAGTCGATCTGCTATCATTTGTATAGGTTGATATTGATTAAATTTGATTAATTTGTAATTTTATTTTATACTGAATGTAAAATCTTTTGCTATTGCAACCATTAACATAATGTACATTGTAAATCAATTTTTTATATTCTGACAAAATAATTGAATTCATCAGACCAATCATCATTATCTGCATTTCAACAAAAAATGTTCATAGCAATACAAAAATACTACGAGACAATATCTGGTCATATTTGCACATTCAATCTGTTTTGAAATATACTTCATGGGATTCGTTTTGCAGAAAGTGGCACATATTTTAGCAAAAGTAGAAATATGACCTATAGAAAATACCTGGAGCATTGTTAATAAATTTGAAACAGTGCAATACTAAATGTACAATGTCATTATTTTGTCAATTTTTTTTATTAACAAATGCCAATTATTTCATTATTTAGTGTTACCACCAATTGAAATTTAAGATAGCACTTCGTTATTTCCTTATTAACAGTTTCACGAGACAAAGAAATTAAGTATTCTAGTTTGTATTCAATATTGAAGTACACGAGTTGCATATATTCCGTTTCTCTCGAATGCTAGAGCTTGGCATTTATCACTCTGAATTGTGAATTTGCTAAACATGTTTCACGCAGATAGGTTGTTTAAAACTAAAATTGTTACGTATCCTAAGAATTATAAACTATGTATAATAGATTCATTATTTTCAGTTCGTGATATTATTGGAATGTCAATACCATTTCTTCGAACAATGAACTTTTACTTTTCGCAAATTTCAAGCTTTTATATAAAGAAACATAGTAATTCCTTTTCAGCATGTGACTTGACGAGGATTCTTTTAATTTCGAAATAATTTCGTCAATGACACAATGCATGTAATATTTGCATGGTAAAGAGTAAGAATAATGGTTAATTCGATAATACGTAACTTTTACAAACACTGTTTTTTCTTTTCAGTAAAGTAAAGAGTTATGAATATAATGAAAAGTTCATTTCATAGTAAACTGGCTATTATTATTTCTTACATTAGATTACACTGTTTTTAAAATTCTAATTAAACTTTCAATTGAAGAAGGAAAATTTGCTTCGTTAAAGTGGTTTTCGCTGCAAATATATTTACATAATTAAGCATAAGGGTATCAAATTATATAGTACTTCTGAAGAAGAATTCCTAAACAACGAGAAGAATTTTCATTGTTAATAATCGACGGGAATTTCCGATTGAAACTCCGTATAAGTGTATTTCATAATAACGATTACAAAACTACAATTAAATTTTATTTCAATTGTCTATTTAAGAGTGGACTGTAAAATTATAAAGCACTATTCATTTTTCGATCATTACAAAATTATATCATTTGATATAGAGATTATTGTAGCAAGGTTCTCTGTCCTACTCGAAAATAGGTTCTATTCAGTTCTACATTAGAGTGCAGATATACGCTCTAAAATTTTGAAAATACAGTCGAATTTCATTTAAACAGATCTAGGGTGAACCTTTTTATGACTGTTATATCTTATACTTTGTACGCTTTTAAAGAAAAATTGCATTTTAAAATTCGTAATAAAATAACCTTGCAATCGTTGATTGGTAAAAGCAAAAAAAAAACAATAATTAAATGATCGGCGCTCTTTGAATACGAAACTGCTGCGCCAAAGTTGTTATGCCATCCAACAGAAAGTACCGACATTTTGAATGTCAGATTTTGTACTGTTTCCCTGCTAAAGTGAGTCAGTAACCGTTACTGTCTCAAATGTTACGAATAGGCACACGTGAGTTGGATATGTATTCTATAGCCTTTATTCTGTCCCATTTACCGTTTATCGAATTTTCGAGGACGAGGAACACAAACTTGGTCACATGGCTATTCGCTGGATTTAACGAAACTCGTGAGACTTTTGTCAACTGGCTAACAGAAGTTTCACGCCCTGCTTTTATTACATTTCTACTGAATATCCTTATTTTAATTATTTGATGATGATTATCAGTGCTGTGGTCTGGAGTAATCTTACCGTACAATAAATGCAGAATTATTATTCGAAAAATGTAGATATTAATTATATGAAAGTCGATGAAATTTCTGATATTATCTTCTGCATTCAGAAATGAAAGTACGCATTTATTTGTATACTCTATCGTAAGCAGATTACAGTTCTCAATCTTTGTTGATGTTATTTACTTTCTAGTGAACAATATTTTAATTAGTTATAAACACAGTTTCCCATGGTTATTAAAGCAGTTACAATTGCAAAGTATTTGCATTGTCGAAATGTTTGAAAGCCAGGAATGACTTACCATGTACTACAGGTATGATAATATATAGAGAATATATTTCATCAATGAAATTGGTATTCTAAACTAAAAGAAAGGTTACAATTTTGGTTGTTTGGAAATTTAACCCTATTCACCCTGGAATTGAAAGAAATTGCTTTCAAACTTGCGTATCTCATTCTAAGATGTCTAAAATAAGAAAATGTATTGGAAAAGATATTTATCTAGGCATAGTGATAGAAGTTCTTCCTGTTAGACAACCTGAGGATTTTCTTATGATGTTCTTATAAGAATGTGCTGTACTTAGTATGTGTCTTTCCGCTAAAAAAATGAACCATTTTTCGCGATATCGAGATTTAAAAAATAACATCTAAAATTAAGACGGTATGACGTGCTTTCAAACGTTCTCCAGGGGCTATATGCTTTTTAATAATACAGTTTCAAATAGTTTCGTTTTAGAGGTTATGAATCAGATTTATGTTGTACACAAAGCCGAAATCGATGGTGAATTTAACTATAGTTAATGTCAATAACATTTAAATGCCATAATTTGATCAATGGAACCACTAATTCTAATTAAATCAAACAGAAAGTCGCAAATAATCATTTAAAAATAATGTTATTTAAGTGAAAGGAACCTTCAAATGCAGCTAAATCTAAAACTAACACTGCACTTTCAATTGCAAATGTACTAAACCATGATATTCTTGAACAATATTGATCTTATTTTATATTAAATAAAGGTATGCTTAAAAAATTGTATGAGTGCTTGATGGCCTCAAATCTGTTTTAAGTCTGTGTATATACGTCCCAAAATCCTGTTTAATGAGAGTACTGCCGCAATTACTGAGCTTGTAAAAATGACCCATAATCTTATACGAGCAAAAAATACTTAAAAGGGGATTAAGTGAATTGAATGACAACTTCATTTTCACATGTCCCAATATATATATATATTAGATGCTTATCTAGTTATGGAATAGTTAGAAGTATGGACATCTTACGCTTAATTCTAAACTATATAACATATGCCTGTTCATTTTACTATTGAACATAAGAATATTAAAATTTTCTTGAACCTAACATTCACAATTTGCTAGGTTAACTGGTTTACATTACGAGGACATATTATTATGTATATACAAATGGTATAAAATTACTTGAAATTTGCGACTGGCAGTTTCTCGTATGTTGGTGACCTTAATAGAATAAGCTACAGCCGATTTCCTAATGGTGCACTTTTAATGTATGCTTTCATATCAATATTAATTATTTTTAAGTATATTCTCGTATAAATCTATTTCCAAATACGTAGTAATTACAGTTCCCATAATGAAATAGTAAATATAAATAATAATTTTATATATTATACTAATGGAAAAGACTTTTAACGAGTAAAATATAAATGTGTTAATAATAATTCTACAAAATTTTGAATCATTGGAATTATAATTTAGTAAAAAATAAGCTAATTAACGCATACTGATTTAAGGGTATACTTGAAATTTAGTTAAAATTTGTATTGTCTTTATGCGCAGTGTCACTATTTGAAAACTTGCTGTTTGTAATAAAATGGAATTCATATTAGCAGTTTATACTAATTATTATGCATTTCTTTTTTACACATCATTATTACTATGAACATAATTATGTCCAACATTATTTAAAAAATGTTGAATGAATTGGCGACAAAAACATTTGATTATTTTATTAGCAGCAAATAGTTTAAAATCTGGATATGGGTGGTTTCAAAATAAAGTGCAATTTTATGAAGATCAGCTTCTTTTTTTTTTACAACACATATCAGATATTCATAATAAGCCTAATTTATTTGTTGTGCTTTCCTTTATAATATCGTCAGATAAATATGTTATTTTTTTCCCATGTTATATATTACAAAATCAATTAAAAATAGAAATGTAACGTTCCGTGGCTGAAGAAGTTCATGAATTTTATTTTTGTTGATGTTAACTATGCTATTGCTTCTAGTGAAACAAATGTTACATGGGTGGAAATTATTCTTCTTATTGTGAAAAATGAAGTATACTACGTGTCTTCATATAGTTTTTTGATATACTTGCACAGTATGTCGTGTAATTTTGAAGATTGATTTTCTTCTCGCGGAACGTTATACAGATTTTAGTTAATAAAAACCGATAGTTATTTTCAATTGAAATAAATACTGTGGAAAATGAGAGTTAATAATCATACTAATACAATAAGTCAATATTGAAATTTTTAAATTAAATTGTCTTAAATTTATTAAGTATACAGTATTCACGCTTCGCGCGTACTCTTTAGTGTGTAACTCCCTTGGCATGTCGTAATATTATAAACAATTGCCTTTTTAATCTTATTACAATATAACAATGTAAGCTTTTGCTGCATCTTAGTGACATCATATCAGATTTTTAATTATTTAAATGGTAAGTTAAACGAAATTACGAAAATAACGGTTGTAACGTCCCCTGGCACTGTAACGCCCCTGGCTCACCGAACGTTTTGATTTTTATCTCGGAAATGGAATGACGTATTGAGATAAAACAAAAGCGAAAATACACCGTATCGATGCCACCTATAACTGTGATTTTTATTTTTTTTTTACATAGTAGTTTCTTTATAAAAATGAGAAAAACGACCGGTAATATTGATCACAAGTATGTACGCCCATTGCTTTACACTCCCGTTCAATAACGAAAGGAGTTTGTTTCTGTTTGTAAGATCATTTGCACCAACAATTGAAGGTGTTTAGAATCTTTAGTTCTGTTTACATCGTGTTCGGCACAGGTATACCTCTGATTATCCAGGCATTAATAGTTTTTATTTGTAACAAAAGGTACATAAATTCATTTTCTCTTTTGTAAACATTACATTATACTCAAATTTTAATTATATTACATTTATCTTTTACTTAACAGTAATGGTACGTGTAACTCGATCCCAGACTGAAAATGCGTCAAATAGTATTTACACATGTAATACAAGACGCAAAACAATAAAAAATACGGAACAATATCCAAAAATAAAAAAAGATAAATGCACTCGCTAAACGCAAAGAAGGAATGCTTAAGAAGAGGGTGGCTGAAAAAGAACGACGAAAAAGAATAAAAGCAGACCCGGAGAAATTAGAGGAACTTCGTGAAAAAGAACGTGAAAAGTGCAGGAAAAAAATAGAGGCAGGTAAGATTAAAAAAGTGGCAGATATGTCTGATAGAGAAAGGAGAGATTATCGAAAGAAAACTCGAGAACGCGTACGCGTTTGTCGGATTAGAAAAAAGGAAGAATTATTAAGTGAGCAAATAGAAAAAGACAACAATGATATTTCGATATAAAATCCTGAATCAAGACAAGCAAAAGTCAGAAAACGGATAGTTAAAAAAAATAAAGCTCAATGTTACCGAAATATATATACATTAAGAAAAGAGAATGAACGTTTGAAGAGAGAAATAAAAAGACTTAAACAACTTGAGTACCGAAAGAAACGTGTTTCCTAGCCCTAAATCTACAGTAAAAAAATTATTACGTGGAAATAAGGTAAATAAAAATGTGAAACACCAATTATTATTCGGACAAGTATTGATCGCACAAATAAAACAAATGGCAGAAAAACAAAAAAATAAATTCAATAAAAATATTATAAATCGTGTTATCCACGGTACAATCATGAAAAAATATCGTATGTTAAATACACGTAAAAAACTTGTTGTAAATTGTCGAAAATCATTTAACGCTAATGGCAATCTAACAGACATTACCCCTAAAGCAAAATCTCATGGTAAATTATTTCTGGAAAATAAAATTCTCAAATTTTTTGAAGAAAATAGTCGCATTTGTCCTGGCAAGAAAGATACTATAATGCGTAATAAAATAAAGAAACAGAAAATGTATCTAAATGACAATGTAGTTACATTATTTAAACACTTCAAAAATGCTAATCCTTCATTACAAATCGGTTATACTAGTTTTTCAAAACTTCGTCCATTTTGGACTGTAAAACCATCAGCGTCTGGTCGTGATACGTGCTTGTGCCTTAAACACGAAAACATGAATCTTCTCGTAAAAGCATTACATAACAAAAAAGTTATTAAGTCGAATACATCGTCTAATCTTCTATCGTCTCTTGTATGTGATTGGGATAGTGAACAATGTATAAATAAAACGTGTAACATCTGTAAAGGCAATTGTATCACTTTTGAAAATATCAACGATAATGAGTTAATTTCTTTTTATGAATGGGTAAATATCAAAGAGCAAAGACTTTCAGCCAAAACAAAACAAAACATAGGCGTTCAACGAACTATAAAAAGACGACAAGACTCAACAGTAGGCAACGTAAAACCAGTATTTGTCGATAAATTTGATCAATACAGAAGCCACGTTTATAGAATAAAACATCAGCACAATGTAATAAAGGAACTGAAGAGCAGTCTCACAGAAAATGACCTTTTTATCAACATGGACTTCAGTGAAAATTATAATTGCAAATATGCAACAGAGCCACAAGCTGTACATTTTGGCGCTTCAAGAGAATCTGTTACTCTTCATACCGGCATATTGTACTCAAAAAGTTAAAAACAATCATTTGGTTCGTTGTCATCGTCCCTTAGACACGATCCTTATGCAATTGTAGCTCATCTTAAGCCTGTATTGCAGAGAGCTTTATCGCTTAAACCGGAAGTTAATACGCTGCATTTTTTAAGCGATGGGCCTACCAGTCAATATAGGAGCAGATTAATGTTCTCACTATTAACAAATTTTGTGTTTGAGAACTTTTTACAAATTCAAAGTATAATATATAATTTTTCAGAAAGTGGCCACGGAAAGAATGCAGCTGATGGAGTTGGCGCATTAATAAAAAGAACGGCAGATGACAAAGTAAAACATGGAAATGACGTAAACGATTTCGACAGCCTTATGCGCATATTAAAGGAAAGTGGGGTCAAAATTTGGTTCACTGCAATTTCGTCAGACGATATAAAAAAAAATTGAAGAAAAAAAATACCCAATATTGAGCACCTTCAAGGGAACAATGAGTGTTCATCAATGGAAGTGGACTAGAAATGAACCAAACATCATTCATTTCAATCTTGTAAGTTGTTACGAGTGCAATGAAACAAGTCGTTGTCGACATTTTCATTTAGGGACTATAAATAACGAAAAACCATCGCCAAACATCAATAAGAAAATTACACATCAAATAAAAGAAATTAAGAAACGTACAGTTACCAAGAAGAAGGACAAAAAAATCGAAACGAAAGAAAGAAAACTCGATAAAAAACGAAATAAATAATAATGATTATATAAAGTTTTGCTCATTTCTGTTAATAATTTCCCTTTCCAATACTATTTTTGTACACGTACATTCTAAATAAAAATGGTTAATTCGATCAAATTTAAGTTGTTATTTATTTGGATGCCTTAAAATAAGCGCGAGTGCATGTGTGCGAGTGTGTGTATGTGTGTATGTATGCATGTGTATGTGTGGGTGTTAACTTGATTTAAGAAAAAAAGATGTAATTCCCGTGGCATTCATGTAATTCCCCTGTCATCGATTTGTTTATAACTTTGTCAAATAATGCGTTCATGCTCTGTCATTCTACATGAGTTCTTTGTTAGTAGTATACATGAAGAATCAATGTTGAAAACAGTAGATTTTAACTTTTTTTTAAGTCAAAATATTAGATCTCAAATTTGCACTTTTTTTTGAAATCACCCATATACTGTTTTAAATTGTGAAATGAATTGGCGGATGAATTTTGAAATATTTTCATTTTACCGGCCAGGGAAAAAAGTTCCGAAAATCAACACGAAAGGCCAAAATTTCGTTATAGCATGGCTCCAACGTGATTTTCTTCACGTTGTCTTTGAAAATCTGTCCAAAAAGATTAAAGTACCTTGGACTCACGATATATCGAATTTTTAGCCTGTCAGGATTTTGATTTTCGGAACTTTGTTCCATGGCGATTTTACCTATATGTAATACGTGGAGATGAAGATCCGAGTATCTACTAAACTCAATTTTCGTATGGAATCGAGACCAAAGTTCACGACATCTACTTGACACGCAAGTGGTTTAAGTTATATACTCTCATATAACAGGCATGAACCGTTTCGTCACGTTCGTTTCCAAAATCGAATAATCGAAGATTACAAACCGTATTTTTATACGATTTTTTAACTTTGTTTTTTGTCCGCCTACAAACGGTTATAAGAATTGCATAGTAATTTTTTGAATGCGCGACCAATATTTGTGTATGAACGTACGTAGTTTCCTCAATTTATAACCAGTAGCAAGTTCTACGTTCATTTAAACTAAATGAGGAAGAAAGATTAACAAAACTAAAGTGGGATTCAAGCTCGGTCGAATACCGTCTCAGAAATCTGTAAATACTACTTCGTACCGAAGTGTACTTACATTACTTTGCGTCGTTTAGGTGCGCAGTAACACGCGTTCCGCATGCTTAATTCGAACCGGTGCTTTATATACGTATCATCCAGATGCACACACGCGCAATGGCAGTTCGATTACTACTCACTGAAACAACCTTAGTCCTTGATAACTTTCATTTAGAAAAGTAGAAAATTGTGGGGTTTGTCGGCAGAACCAACATTAATTGATTATCAACATTTATTCCTGATGAGGGTGTCAGATAATAGAATAATACTGGGAATTAAAATCAATCATTTAATCGGCAGGCTCTATCATTAAGCACACAAGAGAAATATGTATTTGGTATATATATGCAGCAAGGTTTCACGACAAAATAACCGACCAGAAAATAATCGCAACAAGATAATACGAAAGAATTATTATAATAGTATTCAATAATGAATAGGGTCAATTAAGCTAGCCTAACCAAATCCAAACTGTCAATAGATCATTTATTGTGTGTCCTATGAGAGAATAACAGGCAACCGAAATTTTACTGAAACAAATGACTGCTGGATGACCAGATGCTTAAAAATGAAGAAAAAATTACCGAGATTAATTATCGATTAATCAGCGACTATTTAACATTTTTAGTACATTTAATCATCATGCAAATAATATACACTACTTGAATAATATAGCAAAATGTATTAAAATTGAATTGTACTTTCCAAATGTATAACCATATTTAAAATTTTCTAGCTTCTTGACCGTTGATTTAAATTAGTAAACAGTTGAAATGTTTCTCGGGATGTGCGGTCCTTTTACCTTTTCAAGAAAAAGTGGAAAGACATAGCTAATTTCACGTCTTTATCACAGAAAGAGTTTATGGAAGGTTTGAATTTAATTCTCAGTTCTACTTATTTTAAATTTCAAGAGATAGTTTATAAACAAGTCTATGGAGTTCCCATGGGTTCCCCATTATCTCCAATTATAGCAAGTCTAGTTATGAAATTTTTAGAAAACATCCTAATCAAAAAATTAAATTGTAAACTCCCATTTTTCATTAGATATATGGACGATACTTTGACAGTACCAGAAGAGAAAATATATTATGTTTTAAAGAAGTTTAACAATCAACAAAAAATACTTGGAATGGAAAATAGAATTACTTTTACAATAGAAAAAGAACAAAACAATAGAATAAGATTTTTAGACTTGCTTATAATTAGACAAGAGGATGGAACCCTGGATACGGATTGGTACCATTAAGCTACCTGGTCAAGAAGGTACCTACACTTTACATCCAACCACCCAATGAACTACAAAATGAACGTGATCTTTGGATTAATAGATAGAGCAACTAGATTGGCAGAAATCAAGTTCAGGAAAAAGAACTTAAATTTAGTCAAAAATATCCTATCAGAAAATAGTTATCCGAAAGATCTTGTTGATGAATGTATTAAGAAGAAAGTCCACCTCTTATATAACACAAAACAAAAAAGTACACCATCAAACATTCAATACATTAAAACAACTAGTATCCCATACGTAAGAGGACTAAGCGAAAAGTTAGCAAGAAACCTGAAAAAAGAAAAATCAGAATTGTCCATAAGCCTACAAATACCAACGTGGGATAAATAAAACCATACAAAGACAAACTAGATATTAGAAGAAGAAGCTGCGTAGTATATCTTATCCCCTGCTTACATTGTGACAAAGTATACATTGGTCAAACGAAAAGATTACTGGATACTAGAATTAAAGTACATAAAAGGAATATTACCGAAGACTAGAAACATCACACGATTTTAATTATAATAATGTGAAAATCCTTGCCAGTGAAAGTAATTACAACAAAAGACTTCAACTGGAGAATTTTTTTATAAAGAAAAATAAAAATGCAGTGAACATCAGGTTCGAGAGTTCTACCTTACCGACTGCGTATTACCCTATAGTGGAATTGTGATAATTGAGGAGGTTAAAATAATTTTTTTCAGGAAATAATCTATTTACTATTACTAAATTATGTTTTTTAAGGCATTCAGTTGATCACATCATATTATTAACAATCCCCACTACAGATAAAGGTTCAAATTTCGCGGGACTTTCATTCGTAACGCCTAGTGTCGATCGGTGTAAACTTTGTTATGTAATGTTCTAATGTAATGTTTCAAAGTGACAGTTTATCGTAAACACGTGTTCTGCAACATCTCTCTTTTCGTCCGGAGTTTTTTTAAACAAAATCGAGATGAAACGACCCAAAACTTATGCATCACACTAAGATATGTAATTTCGCGTTGTAATTGCCACTTATATTCGGTGAGACAATGTTTTTTCAATAGTTGTAAATTTGTGATTGTGAATAGTGAATTTTATATTTTTACATTTTATTATTTATGTTAATAAAGATTCTGAAGATGGCCCATATGGAGGCCGAAACGTATTTTATGTGGAGTTTTATTAAATACCAACATCCAAAAAAGGTAAAAGGACCGCACATCCCGAGAAACATTTCAACTGTTTACTAATTTCCAAATGTATTGTTGATTATAAAATACAATTTATTATTATTAATGTTATTTGGTTTTATTATATCAATGTGATTATATTGTAATTATTTCGTCGTGTTATCAGCAGAAATATTAGACGTTTTATAGGACTAAACAAAATGTGTAACTTGACATGCGTTATGTAGTATATTTTAATAACTGATCGTTGACAAACCATATATGTTTTTTTCTGAAATAGTAAACCAGGAAGAAATGAAAACTTTTTTGCACAATTCTTGTATAACATTCTTATTTACAATGTTAAAGGTATAGAGGAAATGACCAGTCTAAGAAAAAATGCACAAATTTCTATCAAGGAGATAATAAAAAATTAAATATATATGTTGTTATAAAGTGAATATCAAGCTATTTGTTGTTATATAAAGTTTTTCTCAATATTGCTCTTGCTTATTAAGTCACACATTTATTACATTATGTAACTGCTCTGTGCAAAAGCTGCGTACACTATTAGAATCCAATCGGGACAACTCGATTGTAAAACTAGTCCGATTTGACCCAAATTGGATTAAAATTCTGTTCGGGCTCAAATTAATCCCACAAGGATCCAGACGCACCGCTCTTTTAGGTACAAATTAAGTATCCCGTACGAATTGCAGCCATGGGCCTACATTTATTTTGTCATGTCAACACTTTTTTTTATCATGTCAACACTTTTTTTATATGTAGGAAGTTCATTTCCAGAGGTTTGACATGATATACTAACCTTTGCAAATTTGAGATCTTAAGGAAGACTGTACTCTGATGAAAAATGTGCAAATATTATACAAATATGCCCAATTGGTTATCTTCGTCAACTACTAGGTAAGTCGCGTAAATTGAACAGATTTGGCTTGCAAATTACGTGGAATTATTATGCAGTTTCGCATAATCTGCTTATTATGTGCATAGTAAATCTACATATTTACAAAATTCTGCTTTTCGAAACTTTAATGCTGCATTTATTGAAAAAAATGATTACATATGATTATCCAGTCTAAGATTGAAAACTGATAATCCGCTTTGCAAGTTCATTCCGTCTGGATATTTCTTTTACTTTCTGAATTACAAAATCCCTCAATTTACAGATTTTTACAAAAATATTATTAATAGAATTATTTGATGAATTATTTTTTAACTATTAAACATGTAACGTGTAGGTAGGGACTTTCATTTTACTCTCAAACGGAATTTAATTTTGTAATAAATTATTTTTGCTGCCGATATGCTATAATTTTGACATCACGACGGGAGAATTATGCAGAATCATTCAGAAGACATACAACCTTGGCAGGTGCCTTTATGATTCTGTTACCGTTTCATACAAAAAGAAGCAATATACATTTTGTCTATTAGAAAACAAAATTTGCACAGAAAAAACATTAACAAGTTTAAAATTATATTATTACTAAATAATTTATGTGATAAAAAATAACAAAAATTTCTCACGTTCTCTCATGCACAACTTTCACCCCATATTACATACTTAAATCAATGCCCAGACTTTTTTAAAGGTATATTTTGAAATATAGGTACCTTATTTAATATTTTCGAGGATGCACTTTCGAATGGTGACTTCAAAATTTCAAAAAATTGAGTATTTACCTATGATTACAAAAAAAACAACCATTTTTTGGAGTAATTTTTTTAATTTAATTTTTTTTACTATACCGGGATTTCCGAGACCGGAAAAGGGCATAAAATGTATGAACTTAAAAGATATGCAGATAGGCATTTTTTAGTTCACTTTGAAATAGCCACTTATTTCAAGAAATTTATCTTCGCTTTAAATTCGTAATCGACAACCTCGAAAATATGCAAATACAAATTTTTACGCATGTAGAGATTTGACTTGCAAGTTTGTCAATTAATGTTCGCCATGTTGAACAGTTATCACCATACCCCACAAATATCTTATAAGATATGTACGTAGTTTAGGTGAAAATTTTTTCTGAATGCTGCATCTCGATACTACCAAAATTTTTAAATAATTTCTTAGATTAAGCCGCTATTTTGGTTATTTCATGGCGAAATATGCCATGCCTACCAACGTATCTTTCAAGTTCTAACATGTGAAGCACTTTTAACGGTCATGGAACTCGCGGTAGTTACATGGAAAATGGAAATTTAAAAAAAAAATGTATACCCCACTTTTTTGGAATGACCTCAAATGGAGGTATAGTGTATATTTCTATTTACGATAAATTCTAAACCAAATTTGGTACACTCTGCAATGGATTCTAAGCATTTTTGTTGTTTGCAACTTTTCCAAAAGTTTATAGTACTATATTAAAGAATTCTCCTAAATTATAATATTTGAAGTCCATTTCCTTCGAAATAGCAAACTTTTAGAGAAAATTGCAAACAATTTGAAAAATTACCCTTTAAAAAATCTGCAAACTTTCTGGTATATTTCTCAATGACGTATAAGAACTTTTTAGTCTTTGTATATTTTTAATAAAATTCATAGTTTTTAAATACAGCGTTCAGAAACTGTTCCAAGAATTTTTCATCCTGACTTCAGTGAGGTGTCGTTCCAATGAAGTAGGGTAAAAAAGTAAAATCTTTTCTTAAAATTCAAACATTGTGTCTGCCTCTGCTCAGCTACAGAAGAATCCCGATATTCTAATATTTAACAAAAACATTCATAAGAATAAATATTTTTACATTTTTTTGGTAAATTTGTTTGCAAAATTGACACCACATTGGTATTCTTGATGGCAGAAATTGAATGTTGATTTCGGAAACTCTTAGAGCTATCTCGAAAATAGCATGATAATTACCCTTATATTATGTTTGACTATGATTTTGAAATGAAATACTTGATTGTAATTTAAGTTAACAAAATGTCTTTTCAGGCTTTAATTGTAATAAAATGCAGACCAAATTATTAATATTATATAATTGTTACTATTATTTAAATATGGTAAGCAACCACAAAAATGTTTAGACTACATTATATTACTTCAGTAGCCCCAACACTCCACTTTTTTCGTATGCAATTTAAGCATATATATTTATTTGAATATTTCAAAATGTAGATATACTTGGATTTAGAAAATATTTCCTTATTTTTTTAGGATTGTCATACACTAAATACTGATTTAAATCTACACAATTTTTTGCGGAATATTGATTTTTTATAAGGTAGTGGGAATACCTAAATATTCGTACGAATGTCAGAACATGCAATTCTTTTATTTATTAATATATATCATCAATATTGAAAGATTTATCACTTTTTTAAAACTTAATCTTAATTATACTAATCACTGAAATATTTGCAAATATCAAAGCGGCATTATTGTACGGTTTGTGAAATTTTTACACTTGAATAAAAGGAAATAGAATGTCCGATCCCAATCATTCTAAAATAATTTCAAACATATTTTAAATTTTGCATTAAATTGGAGAGAGGTAATTAAGTCCTCAAAATTGATGACATAATTTAAATTATTATTTCTATTGTCTAAAACGTAGAATTAACTTTTGGGATAATTATAATAGATTCGCGTTTATTTTCGGCGTATTAATACCATGGCCAGTAAAAGACTTAAAACATAAAATGTTATTATAACTAATGGACCATTTTAAAGCTTTCGTCCACGTAGCAATCGTGAATTCGAGAGAGAAAACAAACTAGTTTAAAGTTGAAAGAGCTCATAACGGTCGAGTTATATGGTGAAATTTCATTAAATAGACATGCTCCAATAAGTAATTCTTTAAATGCGCGATCTCGTTAAGACTTCTAATCTATGGCTGTTTATTTTAAAAAAAGTAATTCGCATTCCTCCCAGACATACACATTGAAGTCTGAAAAATGATCTTACTTTTACGTCTTTTTTTGATTCCTTTACATCGTGATAATACGCTATTTCTGCTGAATTCTCCAGTGTGGTGGTGCAGGTCTAATGGAATTTCGGCTAGGGATAATAATCATAATTCACTTTCACGTTTTGACCGTTCTCTGTGATCGATGGAAGGATTATAGTTTAGCTTTGGATTGTAAGATGGTATTACTTGAAATTGGTGGGATAAAGTAATAATGTCCCATCCTATACGAAATTGTGGGAATAAATACATTCAGCAGTAAAGGACTAAAAATGAATTGAATAATTTTAAAATAAATAATAATTTATTTAATTTTAATTGAATTTTATGTGATTAGAAATAAATATTGCATTGGAAGAGAAGATATAAAAATTCAGATTTACTTTAATTGATATTAGATCTACACATATTTCTTGGAAACAGGTTAAACAATATCAAAATATCATTAAATTGTGAATTAAAGAGAGATGAGGAATTTTATGGGAAGATATTCAACATTTTTTATGATGTCTAAAGGGTTATTTAGTTACTGTTATAAAATATTGGAGTTTTCAATTTTTCTTTTCTTATTTCTAGTGCATACGATCTATCTTAATTGATTGGAAATTTTGATTATTATATTTCTGCTCACGAAAATGGTTAAAAGAAATGATATTCATTGCAGTTGAAGTTGAAATTTGTTGATTAATTAATGTATCATTTTAAAATTCACACTGAGTCTCAATCGCATATTAATATCAAATTTTAGTGTTAAATTAACTTCAAGTAATGTAGAGTATATCTCAAAATATATTATGATTCGCATTCGAGTTTGAACATCTCAGACAGGATAAATTATCCTGTTGTGATAAATGATTATCCTTAGGAGTGACATGTAAATTGTACTCGAGAGAGAAATGTTTGCTTTGACGTGAAGATTAATTCTGTACAACAAATAACTGTTTCTTCGAAAAATATTTCGTATCAAATCCTTAAAATGTTTATAAAGTTAGACATTTAATTTTTTTTAAACCTTTTTACTATTCTACATATCAATTATATAATTGAAAACTCTGATGTTTTAAATACATGCGATTTCTTTGGACATCTTGTCGTGTGTATATTTTACATAGCTCTTTCTTTTGAAATAACGAAAATTGTGTTACTAAAAGTTAGTACATTTCAAGGCCTCATAAATAATTTTATCTAGTATCATAACTAATGGAAGCAACGGGTATTACGAAAACTCGTAACTGCCTTGTTATTTGTTGTTGTCGCAAAATGCATTTACCGTTATCAGCATTATTATTGCAAAAGCTAATACATATTTATATAGACGCAAATAACCATAAAATACGATCTACTTTATAAAAGAATATTAGTGGAGAATAATACGCATACTGGTTTTGATTTTTGGTACGGAAATTCAATACGGTTATCCTAGATGTACTCGTAGTACTACAATCTCAGCTGATACGAGGCGATGACCTTTCCTGTATGCGGTTTCTTTACGGGTACACTCGCTATTCAGAAAGTTCAAGTTAGTCCACTCATATAATAAGAGCTTCTACCTTACGTATCTCGCGTGTACGTGGACACGTTAGGAGCACCTTTGCTTTTATTGTTAGAAGCAAAACACGTCGAGCAGGTCGCGTTGACAAGACTAACAGTGCTACTAGTCGATGGCGTAAGAGACAGTAGCTACCTGCAGATATAATTACGATTATTTTGACATATGCATTTTTCAAAATGCAATGGTTAACATTTTATGGAGTCATTTTGAAGATAACGGATATTGAATTGTACCAGTAGGTTCATTAAGAATATTGCAGACGTCGATTAAAAGACGCCTTATTAAAATAAACCACATATCTCAATGTTTTAAGAATTATGTTATACGAAAATATTTATGTCAACCTATACTGAAAAGTTGCCATTTTGTGATGGAGAACTTTGAGATGAGAAAAAAGAATTTAAAGTATCCGAACATTCATTAACATACAAAGAATACTTTAATGTTCATCTTCCAATTTTGTGGTCACTTATGTACGGAATCGCCCTTTACTTATACTTGTGACTATCCGGTGTTTTATAATGGTTTACCAGTATGAAAAATTTCAATCTCCAACAAGAATTGTTTCTTGTAATTTGTAACTATTTCTTGCCATGAAAATATACACTGAGATAAATAAGAAAACATTTTAATACTATATGGAGAAGTATGCTACTAGTGGTTTACTAGTACCACTACAATATCATCCAAATTATGTAGTGGTATCAATCGCCGCTCGCAGCATAGTTGGTTTACATTTTACCACAATTAGTATCTTATATCACTGTGTTTTCTCAGTAATTTCTACACTATACTAGATATTTTCATACTTGATAAAACTTTAAAAGTGGTTTTATTTGAACGATGAAAATACAATATTAGTCAAATAATTCAATTTTGTTTTTATGTGCAGGTATAAAAATCTAATATAATTTTTAAAGCTGAATTCAAATTCGATCAATTATAACCATTACAATTGTGCAAAAGTTTCTTTGTTTATATATAATAAGCTCAATTTTTTATATCCGGTTTAAAATTCGGCTTAAAACATTTTTTTAATTCACGAGATAAATTGCATACAATACATATGAACAAAGAAACTTTTGCACAATTGTAATGGTTATAATTGATCGAATTTGAATTCAGCTTTAAAAATTATAAGCTTACGCCCATGATAAGCACATTTTTTTATAACTGGTTTAAAATTCGGATTTATGTCAAAAAATCAAAACTCGAAATAGTCGGAAATTCCAATCTTATCCATTTAATTTTAGAAGAAGTAAATTATGATTTTAGTTACGGCAATGGGGTGTAAAGTCAGACGTTACATGCCCATAGAATGAAAATAATGCCGGTAAAGTAAGAAAACAAGGCGGGTGTGAAATGTTGAGAAATCAGAAGCGCGAAAACACTAAAAACACCCGCTGGACTGTAGAAGGCATACGCGCTGAATAAGTTTCATGTCGCACACTTTGCCAGCACGTTAAGGCGTGGCGTTCGTCTTGGGGGTGGGATAAAATTATAATTGTATGTAAATCATCGTATGTAAATCAAAATTTAGAAGAATATAAATTACAATTAATATATTTCGGTACACGGAAAGAAATGTGATGGCCATTTCAGCGAAATAACATTTGCTGGAAGAGACATGGCTATTCTAGCCAACTGATTTGCAAAAACAGCGAAATATTAGCTACGCCAGCAAAAGCAGTAGAAAATACAGAAAAAGATATTCCCTCAACTAACCAAATATTGGCAGTTCATACATTACGAAACATATTATGCTGGACTAGACAAATATTGGCTGCAATTGCCAAATATTTCTACCCACGTAGAAAACTACTATAGAACTATCAAACATTAGAAATATGGTGATGTTCCATATTATTTATCATTTTCAATCGGATATTGATCTATAGATTCGATTAGTAACGAAAATAAAAATGAGTGGTTTCTAGTTAACACGTGCACCTTATAATACGATAAATTTCTTTTTATATATCAACGGCATCTATCAGGCATAAGCGTCACCTTATTGCAATGATTATGAATTATCCTCAGCTTTTCGAGAGACAACCTATTCCAATGATGCTGCAAAGCGACCACAGTATTAGAAAATGCTCTTAAGGGGGTTCTAAAGTGGTCCGCCGGTAAGGTAGGAAGTTTCACTAAAAAGCGTAAGTAAAAAATGATTTAATCGATTTTTCAAAATTCGGGCTCTGCAAGGGCAATTCTAAGCATTATAAACAATTGTTATCCTAGAAAATGCCAAGGAAATTAATTGAGAATTGACCGAGAATTTACGGATATAAATAAAAATCTTACTTCCGAAAATTCTGGGTCAGTACTCAATTAATATCTTTGGTATTTTCTAGTAAACTGTTTATAATGCTTAGAATTGCCCTTACATAACCCGAATTTTAAAAACGTTATTCCGTCATGATTAATTTACGCTTTTTTTTGTTAAATTACATACCTTACTGCCGGACCACTTTAGAACCTCCTTAATAGTGAAAAATCAAAGTGACGCTAGATATGTTATATAAGGAACAGCACAACCAATATGAATAAAATTCGGTAAATTTAAAAAATGCAAAATATATTAAGTATAATGTAATAATAAGTATATCCAGTATTTTTATATAAAATGTAACTATAATTCGACAAAGAGCAAATTACGATTGTATTGTAGTCGAATATTTTTTAAAAGTTTATGAATATACTAGATACATATAAATTTTGTGTCTATTTTCATTAGAAAAAGAAGTTTTTTACAAAGTTTTTGATTTGTTCTATTTGGATCAACTTATCGGTCACGTTTCGTTTAATTATTTGTTTTACCTCCAAGCACGTGATATGGTCTAATCCGAGATCCAATTGTATTACTCCATTTTTAATTACCTACTGAAGCCTGTCTGCACGCGTTACGTTGTTGAGAAACTTGATGAATTCACCAGAGCATTAACTCTCACCTCGTTTTATTTGTCGTAAATCGTTATTAATCTCGTTAATCATTTTCAACAATAATAGTAAGCAGAGTTTATCCTTTGTTATTAATTTATCGCAAGTAACGAAACAAACCTTAATTACCCGTAGATAATGGATATGTTTTAAATCTTACCTCCTGGTGATTAAAATCCTACTATAATTTCTGTTGTATTTAGTAATTAACTATCAACTGGATAAATGGTTTTTTATAATGTAAATTCATAATGCTATATTCGCATTAAGTTGCCCTAAAAAACGAAGCAGATTTTGCAACAACTTTCGTCCTACAAAATTTATTCCACTTAATGAGCACTTCATTTTATTTATTGCTACCATTTTCCAGTATCTTACTCTAATTAAACACGATAATATAAATTTTAAAATATAATTACATAATCAAGAAACAATTAAAGGAAAAATGTTAAGAAATGAGAAGCGCCGAGGCTCGAGGAATTCCACTTGCAGGAACGATAAAACAATGTTCGAGAATACGTTTTCAATGCAAATGAACGTAATGAATACCAAAAGCACATTGTCGTTGTAATTTCTTGAGACAATCACTATTTTAATTTTGAAATAGGTCAAGGAGTTCATGATGAAGAAATTATTACGTCTAAAAATATTTTCTTGTTTCAATTATGGTTTCGGTAATACGAATGTCTGCGCTCATTGCTATAACGAGTAAATTTAATTTGTTTTCATTTCATAAGGGATTGTACAGAAGTTACCGATGAATTCCCTAGCCACTTCACTCCTCCTCAATATAGTCATATTTGACGATATACTATTTTACATTTCAACATAATATTAATATGATATAAAAGAAGTCTAATATATAGAAAAATGTTCAGAGTTACAAGTCTTTTAATTATTTTTTCAAATACCTTCCACTTTTCTTTTGAGAATCAATAAAATCTGCCTATTACAATAAAAGTTCGAATAAAACTAACGCTTTCCTAGATGGTCACTTACATCACATCTTTGAATCAATGTAGCTCTTCAATCTTGACATTCAATCGTTTTATTATAGGGTAAGTTCCGGTAAGATGAGACAGCAGGTGTGATTGGACACTTTAATTTTCAGCTGCTTTAACGTGCCCATTCCCGCGAATTACTGCATAGGATATTAAAGTTTTATACATTAATGAAAAATTAATCCACTCTCGTCGTTATACTGTCTTCAAAATTATTAAGAGTTATTATTTGGTGGGGCGAGATGAGAGAGATATAAATTTTTGTAATTATTTGTTGGCAAGTCTTTTAAGCCAAGTGGTTAAATTATATTTCCTTTCCCGACATGATTATCTGACTATTGTGCTCAGATCATGCTCTTGTTACGCACAAGTTGGTGCTCATCTCACCCATCATATTCGTGTGAGATCCGACATTTTTAGGAGGGTGACTTGGGGCAGTGTCAAGTTCATTGACATTAAGACACATTTGATATACAGGAACTGCGTACACAAAAAGCTAGACTTTCGAAAACCCATTGGGTTTCTGAATTTTGACTTTTATTTTTATTGTTACTGGATTTTTATTATTATTTTATATATTTTGAGTTAAAGTCATACACAATTAAATAAAGTTGTTTATGTAACAGGAGTACAGTTTCCTCGGCATTATGTGCATGTTTTAAGGACCTGAAATTAGTTATTATGGAGAGGCGGCTACTTTAAAGTCCGAGGACGATAATGTACACATGTTATGTATCTATGCGCATGCGCATAGGCATATAACCTTACTTTATCGTCCGTATACCATAAAGCACTCAATACACGTTACACGCACATAACCTCAGAAACCACACTCCTGATACATAAAATATCGTATATAACGTGGCACTAAAACAATTCTGGTCCTCGCATGTGTTTCTGGTACTCGTCTGCGCCTCGTATCGGGAACACCATGCCCGGACCAGAATTACGGTTTTAGTGTTATGTTACATAATACACTATTATTTTTCTCATTTTGATTATTATTAATAAATTAGTTCACTAAAACACTAATTTTATTTCAGTGCTTGATTGAATTCCATCTCCTTCGACAATTGTTCATTTAGTTAAATTGTTCTTCCACGAATGAGAACAGCAAAAAATATTTAAAAAATCGTGTAATCCTTTGGTTTAGATATCAAATAAACATAATAATCACTATATTCCTATGATAGTTTAGAATGTGCGGCATGAGAAATGATTTTCCAAAAAGTGCCCCACCCCGAACTTATTCTATCGAAAAATATAATCTGCTCCATCTCAGTGTAATATACCGTTGATTAAAACTAGTTTCAAAAAAATTGCGATTTTTGTGCTCTATAAACGTTGCACTGCTGTTCGTGTCATTCAAACTGTATAAATGAAAAGGTTGCGCTGTAGCAATAAGTAGATTCAATTTCACTTTGTACGTTGTTAATTAAACCAACGACGGTTGTCCATTTCTGTGGTTCATTATAATTAAATGTTAAATCATTTAATATATTAAACTATCCGATTAATATATTTTACTAAATTAATAATGCACACATTCTATAATTGTCTTGCATATATCTACAATATATTTTATAATTACATCAGTACCGAGTGGGAAGAAGTTTATTTTCCACACACACGCGACTGAAAGTTGGAAGATTTCATTGGAAAGTGAATAAATATGAAATTCAGGATGATTATTAAGTAGTGAAAGTACTTTTCATTAATTCTGAATGTGCAGTTCCAAAAAGTACAGGAATAATAAATTTAAAAATTACATGGATTATCTACAGCAGATTGGGTCATGCGTTTCATTTACGTAATTTTGTGCAGATATCTAAAATATTAGAAATACTGTATGTATATTTATAAATAATCAAAATTGACCTTATTCAATCATTTATTCGTTGATATTTTGATAAATTTGACTTTTGAAATGGTATTCAAAATCATCATTATGGTTCATAATGCCTCTTCTGAACATTCCCAAGTGTTTGTTAAGCAAGTTTTGGACCTAACATTTTTGCATTGCGTAAATGCGTCTTTATGAAAATGTCTGTGCTAAGTTTATGTAATTCACTTAGAGATAAAGGAATATCGAAAATGTAGATCTGAAAGTGATATTTTGCACTGCTGGAATAAGTGCCGTTTTATTTCCCACACCGTGCAATCCGTCCTACTTTGTCCTGATGATCCTGATGACGTCCAAATGTCACTTTTTTGGCCGGGAGTGGTTCGCCTGTACATCCGGAGACGAACTTAATGGAGTGGGTTATAGCGTGCCATCTTAATGAAATATTTTCACTTAGGCTTTGAAAGGAATCTGATTTTAAAACAATTAATTTTTGAGCAGTTATTGTGATGAACTAATAATTAAGGTATATTATTACTTAATACTTAACTAACTAGAATACATATTCATATTATCGTCCATCTCTTAATTTATCTCCCCTTATGCTAAATCCCTCCCTTAAACTATGCATGTTTATAACTTTTTCTACAACCCCGTACAGATCTACAAACCTATACCGATTACTAACCTCTTAAAGATTATACTAAAATTTCCACCCAAAGAAAAATGTGGGAAACAAAATCAATGATTAGTACAGGAATAATTTATCTCTGTCGCTATTCATGTTTTGTGTTGCAAACGATGCAAACTGCTTCGTGAGTTTTTTCAACAACTTCTATTTTCTTTTCTCTAATCTCTAATCTTTATATTATTATGTACCCCACGTTTTTCATTGGATGGAATTTCTGGTATAAACTTTACGAAGTTAATAATTGGTATGGGGTTATAGATTTGTACGGGGCTGTAGAGAATATTAATTTCGATAAATGTGTAAACGTTTTTTCTACGAATGTGAGGGTTGCGGGCCGAGCTGAAAGCAAGGTTCGCATTCACATAAGCATAAAAAACATTTTCGGAATGCGTCGAACAATATTTTATGTTGAAAGAGTGTGTAAAATGCGTCAGAAAAAAGTGAAAAATGTGTAAAATAGCGTTTTACGCACACTGTAACATAAATGTGATTTTTAAAAATGTTCTTTTATTTAATTAATTTTCACCATTATTCGATGGCTATTCATTTTAGATATATTTCCCACAATTTTTACTATTTTCAACAAAATTAAAACCAGCTTTTTTTCAGATGTCTATTTAATAACACTAACATGTAGTCTATATTGTAAAGGAATAGCAAATAATTTTAACACTATAAAGGAAGATCTGCCATACATACCTTGTCGCCAATTTATTACACGTTGACCTTAAACTCGCATTAATAATCATATCATAATTATGGTGGAAGGATTTCCTGATATAGTAAGAAATCATTTGCATTAAATAGTGGCATGAATATCCGGCCTTCAAGTGTCTGGATTGCGTCGAATCCTCAGAACCTTGTCATCGCAGGGTCGTACATTGCAATCACATTTCTTGAATACAGAAATTCTTTCATGAAATGTTCCCGCATTATTATTTTTACTACTTCCATGAGTCGCATAATTAATGGAATGACGTCGTAAGTTTTAATAACGTCCTTATGTGGTTCTTTCAGTTTAATATTGTATCTTCTTATATATGTTAAAAATATATATCGCTCAATCATAAGAGTCCCGATGTATTTTCTTAATCCGATGTAATATGTAAAATATTTATTATTATACATACTTTAGTATTAACTTAAATATAAGAACAGTTTTTAACGTAAAACAGACTGTTTAGTTTACTAGTATTATAATCCATTTTTTAATCAATAAACTAAATAAATAAAATAATAAATTTACTCATTAATAAAAACATGAAAATATTATTTGTAAACAAACTTTTACGATTTTATTTAACGTGTTATATTTATGTTTACTGTTAATATCTAAGCTGTTGATAGGTAATTAACTAATGCTATAGTTCTTTAACATTCATAACAGATCTAGATTGACATTGACGGTTGACATAAATACTTTCACTTAAAATTTAAGTAACTTAGCTTTCAGAAAAAACTCGGTAACAAATAAACAAATTGAGAAAATCATTAATGAATAAAAGTGAAAATCTTTATTTAAATTTTTACAAGAAAGTTCTCTTTTTATTTCGACCATTTCTCTCCTGTTTCACGTGGACTACTTATCGACCTCGCTTGCATAATGTACATTATTATGTACTAACACTTTTATTTCAATGAAAAATGTTAACTGTTAAAAAAGCTGGGTTTCTATTTTACAATATTAAATGATAAAAAAGGTTTTAATTAAACAATAAATAATCACTATAAAATAAATTTTATTTCTGCAGTTCAAAAGCATTATCAACAGGAACATAACAGATAATATCAAATGCCGAAGCTAATTACAGTACTCCGGGATTATATGTGATATTCGCACTGTTTATATTGATGTGTACAATAAAAGCTAATATTTGTTATGGTGAAATTTCTTCTTGTAATCGTTAAATTTGTCTTTTGCATGAAAATAACATTTAGGAATATAGTTTGATCATTCGAACTGTTGATTTTTGGACATTTGTATAAAATCATTACCAGTATTTCAATTTTTAGAATCCATCAAAAACCCACTTTGTGAAAAATGATTTTCTTACGCTTTTACCAATTAAACGTTTATCATGTTAAAAAAATTGCTGGCTGAACTTTTTAAATAAGTATACTGAAAATAAGTATACTGTAACATGAAATATGGTTTTAAGATTGTTCAGGGTATTGTTCTGATACATGTAACAGGATCAGGGTAATACAGTCTTTTTTAATATATAGTATAGTCCAATTCTTACAATACATTTCTCTACGTTATATATTTTATTAAATAATTTTGACCATTTCATATACACATATTTATAAATTTTAATAATTGCCTATAGTCATAAATATAAGATAACCATTAATCTTATATAACATTTTTAGGTGGACGCATTGTTTGCTGGTTGACATCTTTTACAATAAGGGTAAGTTAGAAGAAGGCAACTAACGAGTTAGCAAGTAAGCATAGTTAGATGTTTCAATTATTTACTGCTTTTTTTGCATTTATATTTGATGGCGTTAGATTTATTTTTCCTTGGACCCGGAATTTACAATGAGTCAGAATACAATATGTCTTAATTTAATTTAATTGACTATATTTTATACAATTAAATCTTAGACATACATTATTAATCAAATCAATGAAGTGATGGCAATTGAAAATATTTCGCAGTGGTAAATGATACGGATGGTGTAGCTTAAATTACCAATTTCGCGATTTATGTTAATAACAGACCAATTATAATAAAACGATGCAAATTCCGTAAAGTAAAAAAAATGTTTCGCTAATGTTTCTGCGAGTCGATTGGCGCAAATCAGGCGTATCTCATACGTAATAAAAACGATTTAAAATATGTTCGGAAACTTAACCATGAACAATTTAAATATATACGCACTTCATTCTGCTAGTAACAGGTTCCTTTATGTAATTTCTTTCTTAAAACCTATATTTTGGCAACAAAATCGCTGCCTTCTTCAGGGATAAATAATTAAGTGAAGCAGAATGAAGTGCCTTACACTGAGAAAAAAATTAGTAATATTTATCAAATATGTGGTTGCCTGTTAGCAGACAAATATTAAGTAATGCCAACTACATTTTAGTTATTAATTTAAATATTGTTGAATCGGTACTATGATGTAGTTGTCAGCATTAATTTGTAGTGGGATTGACTAAATACTTAGGTGCTAATCGGCAACCACATTTAGTCAAACTTACTAATTTTTTGTTCAGTGTATATATCGATGGTCTAATCGACTTAAATATAAATTTTGTTGTTGAAATCCGTAATCTCTAATTACAGAAATTTTACTTGAACCGTAGCCGTAAAATTTCTATAAACAAAATTTGACATACAAGTAAATTATTTGACTATCGCGTCTAGTTTAATAGCCTTTAGATAGACCGAGAAATACCCTATACAATGTATATTTCTTACATATTCCTTTGATCGAAAGCAACATTAAGGTTAACCGCGTTCACTGATGCGCACTCAGATATTCTTATGCCATCTCTAGGAAACCATTATTCATTCATAATGCAGTTATTGAAAAAATAATTTGTAACAACAAAAGTTTATATAGATTACATTACTAATATTTTTCAGTCATGTACAAAAAAATGCATCAAAACGAAATGTTCTTTTTTTTATTACATTTTCTAGTTTCAAGGCCAAGTTTTCGTTTCATCGCAATTTATGTCCTCTTCTAGAGATAAAGGACAAAATTCATCTTCGGAGATTTTCTCCAAATCGTAAAGTTCGACCCTAGGTCTATACGGTAAACTGCGTACGGGTATTCCTTCGACAGGTTCGAAATTCCGCTGTTTCATCTCCTCGTCGAATTCGGAAAAATCTTGATCTTCTAATTTCATTTTTTTTCTCGCTTCTTCAAAATCGGACTCGGTTAACTGAATTGTTTTTATTTTTCGTTTCTTGACTTTTACCTCTGAAGGCTCTATTTTCGCCACTATTTCCGGCTTCCTACGAGGTCTGGTCCATCGCATGTGTTTCACAGAAGAATCAATTTTCCCTCTACTTTTATCAACGCTTTCTGTCAACGGTGGATCTTTGCTACCGTCCGGCGGCCTCGAATGGACGTTTATATTGTCAACCGTATTTGCGTCCACTTCCTTTACTTGACCACTGCCGACACCTGTCGTGTCTTTTCTAACTACTGGCTCATTGTAAGGCAATTGTTCTTTTCTGTAATTCGCGTGAACTGATGAACCGACCGAACCGCCGAGTATCACATTTTCCTTAAGTCCTACTTTCAAGTCTGACGTTTGGTTCGCAATATCGATAAGGGTGGGCGCTGCCGTACCGCTTCTGTTGTAAGAATCGACATCGGCTCGCATTTTTGGATTCTTTGCGTATTCCTCGCGAAGATATTTCTGAAATTGATCTTTAAAGTACCCATCAATCATTTTCCACACTGAAGTACTGTACCAACTCACGATGCCGAGAACGACGACACCGCGAAGCAAAGCAGCGAACATTTTTATAGATGCTGGAACCGATTTTTAAATCACAGAATTCAACTTAATATAAAAACAGATTATTAACATATATCTTTTCCTATCTTATTTATCATTAATGACTTCGACTAACGGAAACCGTAGAGATAGTACAACACTTATTTATCTCAGCACGACCTATTTCTCAGTAAATTATTATCACATCTATGACGCTCAAATACTTTCTATGCGAACGATGCAGCTTAGATAAGTGTTTCCCTCATTCCCCATTGTACTTGTAATTTGTGTCAACTTCCACTTATGTGTACGCGTCTTTCACTGTCGCCTCTTCCCTTTTTACCGGCTTTCACCGTGCCTCAACTCGCGCTCTGCTAAAATTCTATTCCCAGTCCTCCTCCTCGCCAAAAATAAAATCCCGCGCCATGTGAAAGGTCTCCTTCATATGTGGCCAGGCCATTGTGACGAACACGAGAATCGAATTGGCAACGACAAAGAGCCGCATCATCTCGATACCATCGTTGGACCGCAGCCACTCACCAAATCCCTGGTTATGGCTGTCGTCGTCCACTGTAGCCAACTCTGATTTGTCTTTGTCCGGTTTCGATTCGACCAGCTGCTTTTGACCTTTCGCCTCCTTGTTTTCAGCGCGCTTCCTCCCAGCGGAGGAGCGGAGTTCCCTCCTGGAAAATAAAAGTATCGTCATTTTCTTTTCGTCGTTTCGAGGTAACGGTGATTGTCGTTTTAGCTGTTTCAGTTTTTGTCCCGAGCGAGATGATGCGCATTTAACGTGAAAACGTAAAGTGTACTCTGGTAAGGGATTTAGACAATTCACGGATGAGATTATGTAAGGTGTTGAAGCATGCATAAAAACGCGTAAGCATGAAAATATTTTAATTTAATTTAAAAAATTGTTTTATGTAATACATGAAAAAAATGCTTGGTCTAACGGTCCTTATACATTAGTAAATCATAAATGTTGGAAATAAATGTTGTAAACATAGCCAGAAAAAGCATTTCACTTTTGGGAAAAGCGGAAAAAACACCCCCCTGGTAAGTGTCTATAAAAACTGTAAAACATGCTTTTCGTGCAGATGCTCAAGACTTTTCCCAAATAAACAAAAAAATGTATGTAATCTGAGAGGTAGAAAATATATTGTTAATCTGACTAAATATTAATTCTCAATTCCGCTTGGTTATTACTAAATCATTAGATTTCTAATGGTTCATGACAATATTACTTTAGGTAAAATATTATTCTATAACTGAGTAGCGGTCGATATATTGCAATTGAACCGGAAACTCTTCATATACAGCGAGACAATTTTTAGTTAATAATTAGCATAAAATTTTGTACGTGCGGGGGTTATTCTAGAAATTAAGACATCATCTCACCAGTAACAAATACTAATTTAAAATTTGATTGATTCTAGATAAAAGTACATGCTCAAAATACGAGACTTTTAAACTTGTTATTAAACGACATTAAATACTTCCCAAATATCCTTTTATTATAAATGTTATTAAAACATCCTCCTTTGATGTCAGTATATCTTGTAATTTAAGATCGTTGTGGATAGTAAATAAGACAACTTCGTCTTACAATATGTGATAT
This sequence comes from Trichopria drosophilae, assembly GCA_030407085.1. Lineage (NCBI taxonomy): Eukaryota > Metazoa > Arthropoda > Insecta > Hymenoptera > Diapriidae > Trichopria > Trichopria drosophilae. The sequence goes on from CM059583.1 coordinate 56,945,300, forward strand.
ATAATGGTGACGATAAAAGTGTCTGCATTTATGCAGTTCAAGATACATACTTAAAACACTTCTGTATTGAGGAATTGGTAAATGGAAAACCTATTATTATTTCCTCTTTAATCGGGAATATTTGGTAACTTTCATCTGTGTCTATTTTAACATGGAATAGTGCAGAAACGAAGCAGCCATCCGAATATGTAATAATGCATGTGTAATATAAGTACGCCCAGAAAAAATTAAAAACTAATTTAAAAATTAATATTGATATTAAGAGATAATATAATATAAAACATGCATTTCTCGATTTTGCACCACCGGGCGAAACCGGAGAAAAAAATACCGTAAGCATCACTTGCGATATATCGATCGCCAAGCATTGGGATTGCCATTTTGTCAAACTTCAATTGTCGAAGATCGACAATTTCGCTCTTGGAACGTGATATACTACTATAATTGGTTGCAGTATAATTGAAATGCTTATTATTAATACAAAATTAATTTAATACATTGCAATTTTAAGGATTTATTGAACGGTGTATTTACGTGATCCCCATTTTCTAAAAGTGACATTGAAGCTATAAGAAACTTATGTGCAATGTTGGATTCCTGATGATTTTTAGGATGCTCATTCACCTTTTATATTAATGTCTAAATCGAATTTGTCTAAACATTGCTATTTTGTATTATGTTTACAAAATAATAGTTCAGAATTACCTCGCAACGTGCTCTCCAAGAGGTCAGATACGTCACATGCTGAGGTCATTCTGAAATCAAGTTCAGAAACATCTTAGAAAGTGAGGCATGTGAGTTCTTTTAGAGGACATTTAGAGATCATTGTTAAGCTACACATTTAATCTACATTAAATTAATATACCTATATTGTTACTTATTTTTAAATTCCAGAGAAACTTATTCGGCCAGCGTTTCGTCAGCCAGACACTACATGTGATCTGTACACATTTCTTAAATAAGACTAGCTTATCGCTAGTCGGATAGTGACATCTGAATATATATTTTAGTGCTGTAGAATCTAAGCTAATTTAACATCCAGGGAACTTTTAACTTTTACAAATACTTCATTAATAAAAATGAAAAATATTAGTATCTAATCGATTCGTTCTCCAAATTTTTGTAAATTAGATTCCCCTCATGTAAATTCAATGAAAATAAAAATATCTATTGATTTTCTTCCAACACCCTTTAATTTCTCTGATTTATTTGGGTCTATAATGCTACTGTTTCATAATCTTTAGATACTATGTTTCTAAAACACTAAATATATTTAAACATTATTTCTGATACTTTGGATTTCTTTTCCAATTTTCTTAGATGTACGCTAATTCTAGTACTTGAACTGATATTGTCATTCTGCAGATACTCTTATTGTTCCAAATATTCTATACAAATTTTAAAAATTCCGAAAATTCCATTTGATTTGAATGTAATAAATTTAAAGATATTATTTAACTACATTTTTAACTTTTTAAAATTTCACTAAGTGTCTAAACATAGAATGAAATGATTGTACAAACTTATCGGAAGTAGTAGAATTTTGTTAAATGCTTTGAACGTCTTTTCAAGAAAGTGTGTCAATCTATTTCAAATTTCATCCTGTCGTTTGAGAATGTACGTCTCTGTTAATTTCAAATCAGTAGAATCTGATTATCGATCACCAGAGGAAGAAAAATAATAATTAAATTGTATGTCTTGATTCGATTAAATAAAACGAGATTAAACGTTGCTATCGAACAAGATTGACGATTGAATCTTAAGCGGAATGCATTCACATTCTAACTAGTTTAAAACTTTCATTTATAATTTATTATTTACTTTTCTTAGAGAAATAAAATAAAATTTAGGATATGATGTTTGAAATAATTAATATTTATCTTTAAATAACTGAAATATATAATCGTCTCATGCATTAAAATTGCGTTCGTAAAGTAAATGTTTACAAAATTTAACTAAATTTAGTATAATCTTTAAGCATGACTCATTTTTACTATATTACGGAATATACTAAATAATTTATTTTAATATTTTTTCATATTTTTTTTATCTGAAGAGAACGATTAATCCAATTTAACTGGTTTAATGTTGTAATTAACACTTTTATAACTCAAAATCTAAATCATGATAATTAGCAGAATGTAAATTGTTTTGCAAAACGAGATGTTTCATACTAAATTCTTCTCATTTGATAATCATAATGTTACCTTCAAAATCTACGGAAGTATCTGTAAAAGTCTTATAGGATTATAATATCTAAAAGAATCGTGTAGAATACGTTTCTTATTAATACATTGTATTAAATTTTGTTATGAAATGAAATAAATCAAATATAGGTAAAAGGTGCAGTAATAACATCGATAATCTCGAAAATAAAAGAAAATCTTTACATCATTATCTATAACATAAAAATATGAAGAATTTAATTTGTACTAAATTTTAGAATAAAGAAATTAGAAAGTAACATGCGTGACTCCTGAAATTTTTATTAAATTATTTGGTAGAATTTCGTAAAGAATAACATTTTACTATTAATCGGATAATGCAATTCCGTGAACATACAATAGTATACTATAACCAAATCAGTATATAACCATCTATCTTTCTAAATTAGACTGGAAACAAAACGGAAACCGAAAATTAATTCACAATGGAAATAATAAACAATCTATTCTGTAACCATGAACTCTTAATCTGATTGAAATGCTGATAAAATATTGTATCCGAACGGAAATATTATCTATGAAAATATGTATTTTCGATTTATGTTTGCAATCTGATAAAATTAAATTTAAACACCAATTAGTCAGTCAATAAACTTGATAAATAAATTTCAAAGTAGCTTGCTTTGTAGTACACACATCCGAATTATATATAAACATAGGTAGTTTTAGATCTGTATAACAGAAGAAAGCTTTACACATCATAAATATCTATATTAAATAAAAATTCACTGTAGCATCAAATAAACAGTGAATCATTATTACATTAAAATTAATAAAATCAATATATATATAGATATAAATCCTTAATAATTTAGTTATTCAAATACAAAATTTAAAGAAGAGATAAAGGATAATATAAGCAATTAAATTACAAGTAATTTAAGACAAATGATTAGAATACTTTTCACGAAAAACGGAAAAATATAAAATAATGTTGTTTTCAGCACCCAAGATAAATTTTTAAGACCAAGCTGAGTTTAAGCTTACGGGTTTCTAGTGTCACGCAATGAATAATATTAAAAATTGGAGGTGTTAAAACAAAATCATTTTATACTTTGATGTTTCACATAGAAGGTACTGTAATTATTTGTCTAATATTTATTGTTTTGTAAATACGGAAAAACTAATATTTGTTCATATGGAAAAGCATGGTTTACAAACAGTATTAAATTAGCAATGCACTAATAGTAAATAATAATAATTAGTATTATGTAAACACACGAATCATCAAATGTTAGCAATAATCGTTGTGAGACAAATTTTCTTCACTTTTTTACTTAATTTAGTTGACATATTGTTCTAATTAAATATTATATAGCATTTTTTATATAACGATTTTCTATTTTTATAAACATACTGTCATCTTAGATTTTATGCACATTTGAAATGTATTGTTTAGATTAACTACAACAATTCCATTAAGTTCTATAATTTAATGAAAATTTTCCGCAGTATTTATTTATTTTCCACAGAAATTGAGTTTAAATGTTTCTAGCAATACGTTTAAGACAATATTATATATCATTTACCGTATATGCATATATATGATTATTTACAGGATTATTTTAATCTATAATTTGTATTCGTATATTTAATATAATATTCAGTACTAATTATAAAATAGCGCAAGAAATATTAAAAACAAATTAATTATGTTTTTTCTTTTAATTAATTTCCGACTGTATAAGCTGAAATATACTATAATTTTGAAATTTAAATTTTATCTCTCACAAAATTTCAATGCACTTTTTAAAGTATTAGCTTGCAGCTAATTGTCTTTTGCAATTATACGGAACATTCGCACATACACTATATCATAACTGACTAGGAATGCAATTCTTAAGCTCTACTACAATGAGATCGTACTAAGTCTATATACACAACTATGCAAATATATTTTCATTGATTGCGAAGTATTTCCCAAGGGTAGAAGATAATTTTAACGAAATAGAATTGAACAAAGCACAAACGTAATCTGCATGAATGCTCCACACTTCTATTGTTTCATTTGCTACACATTTTCTTTCAAAGATGTTTTAAACTACACTATATTTCAACGCGTCTTTAGAATTTCAAATGTATATTTTTGAAAATATTGCAAATAAATACTTAGAAAAAATATATTGTCAATGGCTTCTTAATTATACATAACAATTTGATTCCACAAATTTGGGGTCAAATTTTTCTCGACGATGCGAATGGCTTTTTTAACAGATTGTATTATTTTTAGTCGTTAATTTTTTCTTTGAGCTAAATTGTAGTTAATGGTTACCCATCCAGCACGTACCTCTTAAATTGGTCCCCCAGAGCTCAGTCCTAAGATATCTGCAAAAAGACCTCCCGAAGAGGTTATATTATGAGCTCTTAAAGATGTCTTACTTAGGAATTATTAAAGTCGTAATCTCGAAGAGGTCTTATCTTTGAGGTCTTAAATCTATATGTGTTTCTTCCAAGGACACTAGGTGGCCATTGAATCCAAAAATGCGATTCTGCCATATTTACTTCATATGCAGACCGACATATTATAAGCTACAATGACAAACTAAGTGCTTTTACGATATTTCGCAAGTGTTATCACCATTTTATACTATTATTGTATGATCCCATTCTATTGAACATAATAACCATCCAATATATAACTTTACAAAAGGTAAAAAAGGAATTCAGGTAAAAATTATATAAATTAATAATTAATATACAGAAATAGAATATATAATTTTCAGAAATTTCATTTTCATTTATATTATTTATTTCACATGTCAAAGTTCTTAAAGAAGACCTCTTTTCTGAGAATCTTTTCCTTATATTTGATAGGTCTTGTCGAGCTCATAAACTTGACGCATAAGTCTTCTTAAAGATCACTTTAAGAGCTCTTTCTGAGAAATATTTCAAACATCCTACAATTTTTTAGACTTCTTAAAGAGCTCTTCAAGATGTCTTTTAGTTAGTTTTCCTTCATCACCATCATTCAACCTTTTACAGTATCCACCATCAACATTCACCAGAATCAATTGTATCGTTATCAATGTGTGCAGTTTTTTATATTTTATTTTTTTTTATGGTAACTTATTTAATTCTACCATTTTTTTACCTTAACTCGGGGAAAGTCACGAGTTCGGCATGATAATAGCAACAGACTTATGCGAGTACAGTAAACAATATCTGTGTTCTCAAACTCTGACCTCGGTTGAAGTTTTTCTACAAACGTACAAACTGAATGCTGGTTTAAAAATGGTACCTTTTGAAGTAATATTTGATAAGCAAACAAAATTCAACAAACTCAAACGTACCAGATAAAGATCGCGTTGACCCATTGTGAAAGTTTCCAATCTCACCATTGGACTATTGAATTCTTGGATAATAGTATTATAGCTTCCTTTGAAAGAAAGTGACTTATTAGAAATTATCGCGATGACCCGTTGGTATGCGCAATGCAGTAGACTGCCTTGAACCAGGGTGCATATTGTCGAAATATATTCTCCGGTAGGTCCCGATAAGTGCATACCGCTAACTTTTGAAGTGGCCATGCAGTTTAACGATGTCAAACGTGTCTGTGCCAGATTCATGGAATCGCGGGCAATGTGCGAAATCCGCGGTCAGCCAGTCACAGTGCGAGAAACAATGGTGAGCCAAACGAACGTTATCAGCAAAGGACAGACCGGCATATTGCTTTGCGGGTTAATGTTTGTCTCGCTCTTGTGTTGTTTACCTCACCACTCTGTCTCTTTCTCTCATTTCCAGTTTCCCTTTCTCTCAATACCTCTCTGCATATCTGTCTTTCATTCTAAACCCGCTTTATTCATTTTTCACTTTTCATTTTCTCTATCTCCCAGTTCCTCATCCAGCTTTATTTATTTCACTTGTATATTTGTGCAGCGTATTTCTGATTAAATGTATGCATTTTCCAAGGGATTACTATTTATCTATCCGTTCCAAATAACCCAGAAAAAATTTAATTGTACATTACACCCTGCTACGAAATTATGCGTATTGAATAAACTATGGATGATACAAATTATTAATACAGAAAATAATGAATCCTTTTTGTAATTCGTGATAATAATGGTGATATTAATAGTTTCTAAAACTGATTATGGTGTATAATGATTGTTTCTAAATTTTATTTCAGAATAATTGTCACTAATATTATTGATATTAGAGCATTCCCAGGTCCCGGGATCGTACCTTCGTATCTGCCGAATATTCTTCCAAGTTCTCCGTTATTTTTTTCTGAATTTTTCACATATTTTTGGGTTCTTCATATTTTTCATATAATTAACATCTCCAATCAGCATTTTAAACATTTTTCTTTAAAAATGTTTCTTCAAAAAAGCCGCCTGCTCGGGAATCGAAATGATTCTGACAGATGGCGCTTGGAAAATATTTCAACCATGTTGAAATGTTTGATTGATGCAATCGCGACCAATTGCGTTGCCGGATAAAAACCCACCAAATTTGAATTTATTATTATTTGTATTATTGATTTCTTTTATATTAGATTTTCATTATATGACGAAGTTTATATTTTAATGAATTTATATTACTTTCCTTGGTTAACGTATGCTTTAAACCTTAAGCACGACTTCTCAAAAACAAAAATTGAATACAACCCTTAAGTCCACATATAAAAACAAATAGTAAAAAAAGCTGCAGATTTGTTGATGCACCTAATCATGCAATTATATTACGCGTTGATTCGACTTTCTAATTTAAAGTGTAAGTCGAGCATTCAAAAAGTTGCGGGTCCATGCTAAGAAAAGTAGTTATACGAGAAAGTAAATAAAAAATAGGTATATCAAATTCGCATAAGATTACTGTTGCTAAAGCCAAAATTGTTTATATGAATGCTGGAATTAAAGCGCTTGCCTATACTGTCTCAACCTAATTGATCAAATAAGGTGCTTAATATATATGAAAAAAGTGTTTTGGATTTTTTTCATCAAAGACTATAAAAGGTAACGGATTGTGCTTTGCGGCATTTATTTTACGTTTTTTGAGGCTTGTCTAATAAACAGTATATGTCGACTACTCAAGTAACATGTTGCCTCAGTACAATATAATATGTTACAATTTCAATTCACAATTTATAGAATAGTGCGCGCATTTAAGCAAATTAATACTTCTAACATATGTATATCCAAATCATTTCCAACCGATCTGTTTGGTTTTGTTATAACGGGTGCGGGTCAAAAAACCAACAAATTAAAAAGCCGACACAGTCAGTTTTTTAACCGTCGGCTTTTCGATTGTCGGTTTTTTGACTGTAGGTTTTTCGACGTGTCGGCTATTTGATTGGTCGGTTTCTCGAACCGCACCCGTTACAACTCAACCATTTTCGAGTTTGATGACAAATATGGTATAAATGTTGCAAGGTAATTTGGATCTCATCATCAATCGAATCATTTATTAAAAGTGATATAAGTTCTTACATAAAACTTGAAGAGGTTTGTAGATGTAAAATTCTGTTCATTTATTTTAATTTTTGTGAGAGATTATTTTAAAAGATATATGGAATACCAATATATGTGATTAAAATTATAATAATAATGGAAATAAAAACGTAAAAATGCGTATAATTTCGAGACCAGCGGAGAGATGAGAGTATTGGAATAAATAGGAAGGAGGTATACGAATATGTATGGAAGAAAATTGTAAGAACAAAATATATATGAAAGAGATGAGAATGAAGTAGCAAAAATTTTAAAAATAAAAATTTAACAATTTGGGCTAGTAGTGAAAACGTAAATATACATAAATTTATGTATTACAAAATGTAATTTCCAAATGCACGGTTAATTATTAATTTCTTGCGATCTTCACCATTTTCAATTTTGATGTTTTTTTTTTCATGTTGCTTTATACGTGTATTTTAATTTGATCATTATCTGCAATTTTCTTTAGATTTCGTACAAGGCTTTTTTTTTTTGAAAAAAAGACTCTAGTTGCTGAAGTTGACGATTCCATTATATCTCTCTGAAAGGCCAGCAATGTACCGGCAAACTTGGCCATCCGACAAAAACGATCGGCCGCCAACTTTTCGACCGTTCAGCCTTTTCGATTAGAATATCTGATGAGTGGTGAAGAAATTACGTATATGTGGACACTGTTGTACCTAAGTATGCCGTTAAATACAAGTTTAAAGATATTTTAGTTTTAAGAATTCATTGATTGACAATTTATGAGATATGGCAAATTGAATATTATTAATTATAATTAATATATATTAGTTAAAGTATCTTTATTCTTCATCATAAAACAGTATAAGTAGTAACATAGATGAAAGAGCTTAAAAAATCTCAAAAATAAAAATCATGTTATAAAAATTGTTTGCAATAAATGCTCAATATAATTACACTCTATCGTATGTGAGAAAGGAACAGCCGCTAAAAGTTAACGGATAGAGATTGTAATTGGGATCGATTCCAAATGACTGAGGTATGATTAAATATGCAGGCAAATATTAATATCGACTCATAACCGTTGGTTGCTTCGATTTGATCTTTTACGTTATTAATTTTGCATACAGCATTTTCATTCGTCAGTTTTGAATAATATTTGAAATTAGTTATAAATATTATCATTTTGACGAGGGTTTCGTATTGTAATTTCACGCTGCAGTAAATGTGCAAATAAAATCTGAAGTGGATTTACATCGCATGTAACAATCTCTGTAATACATTGAAATTCATGCAATTGTTACAAAAATAATACCGTAATTTAAAAGTTCATTTATTTTCACAGAATAATAATTATTATGACACGACTCTAAAGAAAACATGAAAGGTACACTCTTCAATTTTTATAGTTTTTATATTTTTTAAAGATTTTTTAAAACCGTATCATTTACAAATAAACTATTTTAAATATAACAGTAGATATAGAACATATATAGAAAAATGATAAAAAAATGGAACCAGTATCTACGTTGGTAGTAGAATATTAAAATTCCATTTTGAATAATTGGTATCAATATACGATTTTCAAAGGATCTCAGAGAATATATTGGTTAAGCCGACATCAAAAATAACAACGAAATTACTGGAATGATTTTCAGATTTGGCTCAAACGGATAAGTCTTACATTATCTGAGAGACGTAATTCTCATTCCAGGTTAGGAATATAAGAATAGAAATAGTGAAAAGCATTTTCAGAAAAATTGAGTATATATAAACTTATTAATTCATGCTACTGGTATTAAATATTATTAATTAATAATTGAAAAAACCGAGGTGATGAATGTTCTTGCGAAATGTGGGTCATTTCCGAAGGCACTTTGGGCGCAGAATCCTCATGCCAGGTCAGAAGCAACCCTTCAAGTAACGCATTCGAAATATGCGTTTTTTTTAATATTTTTGAGGTTATGTATAGAGTTCAATATTCGCTCTCTTTCCTTCATGATTTTCCACATTTAGTACCACTCATATGAGCATTTTGAGTCCACTATCTTTCCCACGACGATGTTTATTTGTTGCCCATCATCAAATTTTCAGGACTTATTAAATAGAAACATATACCATTTAAAGGGATTAAAGTGAACACTTCTAACGTCATAGAGGTAAATGTTGTGATTTATAGTTCTTTTTTTGAATAAAATTCTTAGGTAACTATCAAAAAACATATTTTAAAGGTCAAAATTAGTATTAGTAGGTAAAAATAAAGAAGTAAAGAAGGTCCGAGAAGGTGTTGTTATACATAACCTCAAAAATAGCAAACATATAAAAACAACATCTTACGATGTATTTATGATTTATTTTTATCGCTATTAGAACTTCAGTATTAACTATGATTCAATTATTAGTTATTATAATTCATCATGTTCTCCAACTGGGGGTTTTATTTAGATTATTTTCGAATTCGACCGATCTTATGTCGATTTTTATATAAAAGATATTTATTTAAGAACATGTTTACGAGTAGTATAAGATTTTTTCTTCCTAATAGCATTATCATCATGTGATTAATATTCGACTCCTGAAGAAGACAAAATGCCCTGTTTTGCCTGGGATGAAACTTTACTCTAATTTTCGAGATGAAAGAAATTAATTTTAGATAAGAATTATGATGAAAACATGAAAAGCAATATTTAATGTATGCATATGTGTCAACGACGTGTGATATGCCCAGAAATCGATTCATCCAGCTTACGAATGGTTAATTTAAAAAAACGTAAACACAGCACTTTGAAAAATGGTTAAATTATGTAGTCAAGCGACGAATGTTAAAAAACCACAAACATTTTTTAACATTTTAAAATGCTCACTTTGTACTTCGCTTGTTGTCCGCTTTGGCACCCTCTGATGGCATCGCGACTGTGACGGTGAGAGCGAAATTGCGTGCAACGATTATATCGATGTAACCGCCCTAGGCCGTCACTCGGAAATAGGATTGCACCAAATATGACGCGTCGTACAGAGCAGGAGGATGGGACGTGTTATATAATGTCCTTGATTGCGTCGTAGTATCATTTACTATTTGTAATATCATATAATAGTCCACCTAACGATAATTAGTGTTCAGTCATAATTTCACTGAAGCGACCAAAATCATCTTATTAAGTTATTTGTCTTGAAATATTTTAGAAGTTTGGTAAATTTCCTATTGTTTCATGGTCCGTATAGACATTTTTATACAGCTCTATTAACGTGTCAGGCACAGCAACACTCGAATGTTGTGTTTATAAGCGTTTCAATATCGTGGAAATATTTCACACAAAATGTCAGCATTATATTGCATCGCTGATACGAAGTTTTGTAGATCATCATCCTGTGTAATGCATATTCAAATAGATTCACGCTTTTCTCACACTATACCGGTCTCAGAACAAGAATAAAAGTTTGTCTTAATTAATTCTCTCACGTAATATTCCCGTCCCTAGGATGAACTTATCTCTGTATTCACGGGACGTAATTAACATTGTACCCAATACCACCGCGGGAATTCATAAGCATACTTTAAAAAGTGAATACGCGTTCGTTTCGTTATACACCAGATTACGCGCTAGAGTTTCTGGACGCTGTATTTTAATCACTTGCGAAAACGATTTAGCGCCGGAATTCCATGTACACCACAAAAGAACATAATTGAATAATTACGATTTGTGATAAATATTTGTTTTAATAACTGCGAGAATTTATTAGTATTCTTTGCTTTCCTCACGGCCTTGAGACTTATGTTGACTGCAGAAATCGTTGTGCGCTTTTCTCATTTCCCGGCGTTCATTTGCGCAGTCGTGATCGAAAAGGTTTCTTCGGTGATAAGCCTGTTAGCGATTCCATAGGAATGTTAGAAATTCTTAGTTAATAAATAAGAGATCGTAACTATTGTAAAATATTATATTTTCTTACGTCTATTATATTATTTTAGGGGTCATTGAAATTTCAATTTTATACGCTTTATCTTAGTTTTAATTGAATAGAATTATGAATAGATTCGGGCACCATCACGGCCTCGTTGACGAATTTCACAAGTTGGATATCTATTCTGGTTCGATCCGCTTTGTTGAAATAAAGCTATTGTACATAGAATGAAACTAAAGTATAATAATCAAATAGTCAAAAAGGTTGACTATTTCACTGTTGCTATGCAGTCCATATGGGTTGTGTTCCCCTCTTGTGTCATCAAATTAATTGTGATATTCACTGTGAATATACAATGTAGACGCAATCCAAAACTCCAAATAAAAAAGTAAAATTTCCTAAAATTATAAGAGCCTGAAAATGTCGAAAACTAACATGTACTATAAAACACCCAGCATGATGCCATTGATAATAAATTGAAGCGAATATTATAACCTCATAATCGAGTGTATGTAATGATCTTTCATGTCAATATATGAGGATTTTTCAAAATAGGGAACTAGAGTTGCAAAAGTCGACAAAACTTCGAACAAAGAACCTGATACTTTTCCGAATATTTTTGCGGAACTGAAATCGAATCTGACTTTAAAATAACCAAGCACATCAGGTTTTAGAGATATTTTAAAGTAAAAGTGCAAAACAAGTTTTTTTACTGTATTTAAGGTCACATAACGCCAGAAGATAATTTAATTTAAAAAATGTCGCCGCGATTTCTGTAAGTATCGCATTTTCCCTCCAAAATCTATTTTAAAACTTTAAAAACTTGAATTTGTCTCTGATATATCGTTGAATTTATTCCTGTTAGCAATTATACTAAGCAGGCACACTAAGGACAGAATATGTATACATTATATACTAATAAGTATATTAGTGTTTATAGCCTGTGAGTAAATGAAAACAAAACTAAAGTCTGAGTTAAAATATTTAAAATGGCAAAAGCAATATGGCGGAAGAATTTTAAAAAATTTATCGGAATGGCTTGTAAGGTGGTGGTGGGTTACTGAAGTTAGCGAAGACGAAACTCGCGTCAGATTAAAAAATCGAAAATAGTGGATTTAATATGTCAAAAGAAGAAATATATTGTACTAGTTACTAGTGAGTGCGTGTTTTATTCACTGAGTGAGAATTAAAATTGAGCTTTCAGATAGATTTTAAAATTTCGATTTTTGTAGGATACATTTGTTTTATTCGCCCGCCATTTTGAAATTTTGAAATCTGAGTACGTGAAAAAGTAACTAAGGTTCTTTTAAAGTCCGATTCGTATCCTACACATTCAAACACCTTCGGAGAAGTATCAATTCCTTATTAGTTCTGATTGTCAGTCAAATTTCCTCAGGCCTTTGTTATTTTCCTCGTGTTTACTTTGAAATAGCATTTTGTAATAAATGGATTATATTATTTATACCTTACAAATTCTTACTCTTATATTTTACAAAGAATTATAAAAATGTCAAACGTATTTATGAACGTCGATATGTATCACTCAGATCGTAATATGGAACAGGTGACGTGCTGCGGTGACTTGCAAAGTGCCCAATTGCATATCAGATTTCAAATTTCGAATTGACGGATCTCATGTGGCCATAGTAATTTACGAATAATGATCAGACTAGCCTGAATGGCCATACCAGGGGAATATCGTTTAATATTGTGACTTAACCAGTTTCGAAATATCATTTAAAAAATATAACATGCAGAGATGTAAGATGCACAATATTGTAATATATTTCAAAACATTTGGAAAAATGATTCATTTTTTATTAATAATATATCTGTTTATTATTCGCTTATTTACCTTTGGAAAAAATATACAATTCTAAAAAAATCTTGAGTATATAAATTCTTATACTCTCTAGTTTGTAGTATACATATATTTTTTCGTAATTTACAGAATTGACTACATTTTTCATGTCAGGTACACGATTATTTTAAATAAGTTTCATACTATCAAGTAATACTCTTTTATAGGTATGCGAGTTGCATTATTATAATGTACTAACTTGTTCATTTTTTCATATCCGTTTAACAAAATCTACTCATACAAGAGATGAATGGTAATTTTTCCAACTGCCATTTCTCAACCCCACTATCAAATTTAATGTCAAGTTTAAATTATTATATACCAGAAAAAATTACATAACCTGCATTGAGAACAATTTGATTACTGTAGGACTTCTAGAAATGACAATCTTCTACAAAGATGCCATTCTTGTTCTCGAATTCATACATAGCATGTTGGTGCATGATAATTCACTTCAAATGCATTACCTATGGTCTTCAATTAGAACTTCAGGCTGAGCAAGCAAGATTGCGCACTACGAACTGCACCACTAGATGGATGGGTTTGTACAATTCGATCAATGTTGAATTTTGTAATACCGCTGATATTATTATTCTAGTTAGAGAAATTTATTGAGTGGCTGCTTTAGTACGATTAGACCCAAACTGCACAGTTAATGAGTATTTACATTGAGCGAAATTCTCGTCTCATCCCGCTTCAGATATTTTCGAAGACAGAAAATAATAAGGGATCCTTCACAGTTTTCTAGACTTTCATAAAGAAAGCAAATGTCAATATTAGTGTTAGTCATCTTTTATTATATTTAAAAATGGAGAAAGAAAATTGGTTTGAGTAAGAAATTTCTAGGCAATCTCCATGCAATACAAACTTTATTCAGGTTTTTTTTTCATAAGATTTTTTTCATAATTTTTCAGATGTGTTATAAGTATATTTCAAACACCATTATATTCAACAATTAGTAAATAAAAATATTACTTTAGGAATAAAGTATTTTTATGTAATATAATTGAAATGTAAATTCAATATCAAACTTTAAGTATGCATCAATAAAATTTTTACCTCAAATACCAAAAATCAAGCATTCTAGGAATGATGCTGTAAATTTATTAAACTTTGTACTTTCTAAAACATTATATAGACACACTTGCACGTAATTTTTATATCCTCAGTACACCAAAAGATTCTACACTTATTCTTCATGTGTAATTATATACATATATAATCAAGAGAGTCTGTGAAGCACTTTGGAGCGGTAGCTCGCATTTGACATTGCAATATTATCTTATTATGTATTGTTTTATTTTCATGTACTGCATTTTCAATAAAGACAATTATTATTATTCCATCAACTTGTTACATAACTTAAATAAACCTCTATTTAGGTGTAATAAATAAATAAAAAAAAGAATCAGTTGGAAATATCACTTTTATCAGTGTACTTGCGAACATCGTATATTCAAAAGTATATTAAAAAGTATATTAAAAAAGTATTCAACCTATTAAATGCAGCTTATAATTATTTCATTTCATGAGAACCATACTGATCAAATTATTTCATTTAATTTGACAAACATTACTGGGAGATTTAGTTAAATATTTTTTCTTAAATAAACTTTCTGTTTAAGTTACTTGAATCATCTGTTAAATTAAAAGTTGTTTTAAGGAACATACCATAAATCATAAAGCTCCAGGCCATACGGTTCAGCGCAAAATAAGCAGATTAATACAGGTGAAAAGTATTAATTAGTGCTTCGATAATGATCAATAACCTTTATTCGCTATTTGCCACAAGGGAAATGATGCCAGAATTCTATTGGATCGTCAAAATGTTACATTAGCAGGATATCATTGATATTATCCCTTGCATGATTGTGAATTAATATCTAAAATAATAATGAAGACTTAATAATATTTGTTAAATAAATTAATTAAATGGATAAAATTAAATAAAATTGATTAACGAAGATGTCAAAGAAAGTGATGATTCATTAGAAATGACGAATGATCTGTTTGATTTCAAAAGATACTAGGAATGGTTTAACTCGGTAAATGAAACAAGTTTGAACAAACTGGTTGCATGATACTTATATATAAAAGTCACTTCATGGTGGATATTTATATGGATAAATGGTGGATTTTTCACTGTGTACAGTTCTTCGATATATAGTCTTAACAAAAACAATGTTTTCGTGTCTGCAATTAGGTAATTAAGGTAAATAAAATCATCTAATATCAACTTTTCTAAAACTGATTGCTATTATGTTGAAAGTCAGACAAATATTAAGGTAATAATCTCGTATAGGAGAATCGTTATTACATTCGTCATAGCCTCGTGGGTGTGCATACAGCATAATAACACAATATTCCAGACATCCGAAAATTCGTCTTCTAAACTGAATTACGAGTTTCTAGGTGAATTGTGCTTATTGTTATCATACTTCGAAAGATACAATTTCCCCTGAAACATCGTTTGATGTCGAACGTACAATATATAATAGTACATAACTGTAATGTAGTATACTACTATCGGTGCAAAAATGAATAACTATTCATGTAAATAGAATAATGTACAATTAAAAAAAAGCTTACGACATTGCCTTGCACGAGGAAACCTTTTTATATTGGAAACTAAAGATAATGTGGCTTATGGGTATTCTACTAATTAACTATAACTAACTGGAAACATATTCCAGTATGAATAAATATCCAAGTTTTTAATAACAACGCGTTTCAATTGCATAGAGCAATCTTAAAATGATATAGTTTATAAAGGAATATTTGCGTTTTATTGATAATTGTGTTTTTCACATGATGGAAACTTATTCCTTTGTTCGTATACAGTGACATTAATTTAATTACTTAATAATTTGATAACAATATTTTTTAATTTAAAATTTGAATGTGTTTACAATTTTGTAACCTCTTCACTGGTAATGTATCATATATGTATGATACATCATACATATATGTTTAAATAACTTCCACAGTTTTCAATGAAATTCCATGAAAATTATAGAATACGATTTTTGTGTACGATTCCCATTTTTGTCTTAGTGTTAAAAAGAAAATATTATAGTACTTTTTACTAATCTCAAAATAGAAGATTTGCAGCCTGACGAGTTTCGATACTGACGAGATATATGATAGTGAATTCTTACTAAAGCATTTTGTTCATTCATATATGACTTCTAGCGGTATGTGCCTGTAATAGAACAATTTAGTTCCTGTAAATCAGAATTATTACAAAGTGATTTTTATGATCGGGAGTAAAAATGTATTGCTACTATAATATAGACAATTATTTTAACGTATTTTAACAGAGACAAGAATATTAAGATATTTTATTCTTATGATTATTCAGTCTAGGTTTAATTCCGTTTTAATTCACTTAAATAAATAACTACATGCTATTGATTAATAATGTTTAGATTTTGCAAATCAATATTCAAGAATCCAACCCAATTTTATCCAGCTTTATACGAATCATTTTTGGCGTACAATTCATAAACTGAAATTCAGGATTGCTACTGTTTTATTCCAGGAGCTGTAATGTTTTCTGTTCATTTTTCTTCTGCTAAGACCAATAACAGCATTGAATTCAACGTTTCGAAACAGCATTTCCAAGAGTTATGAAAAAATGTCAAACATGCTTTGTGATGAAAGTTTTCTTTAATTTTCGGAAGGCTTCCAGAGACTGTTTGGAATATGACTGACAAAAGTAATCGTAAAAGTAACTTGTTGCCTGTGTATATAGGAAGTATGCAAGAACGCGAAAACAGCGTATTCCTTCGGGCGTTGCCCATTCATAGAATTTAAGTGCAAAGTAAAATAATGCCTTTCTTGAATCATAAAAAAATATGCTGACGGTAAGAGTTCTTGAGAAATGTGTTTTCAAATTAATATTATATTTGTGGTTATATGCAATAAAATTAATTTTATTCTAACGAATAATTTTCACTAAGCTTAGAAAAATGTTCTATTTGCATGTATATACTTGTAAAATTGTTTTTTAAACTTTGAACTGCCTCCAAACTTAATTCAATATTTGAAATAAAATAGTAAAATTTTATATAATATATGCGGAATTATGATTCGTGAATCTAATTAACATCAAACATGATGGCGTTTCTCGCAGATACTATAATAATAGTCGATAAATATATCAGAGTGATTCAATTAAAAATTACCCTACACCATTCATTGCTCTATTTTCATTTTCATTGTGTCATTATAAATCTAATATCAAAAAAATTGAATTTAATAATATAGTAAAACCGTTTTTTTTTTAATTTTGAGATAAGAAAACATTTCGCAGTGATAAATAACTTTTGTATGTAGAGGATGTAAAAAACATAACAAATTAAAAATAATAGTTGACGGAAGCTTTAAAACCAGTCTGAATACTTATGAAATGTTTTGAAAATATTCAGGAAATCTTAAGTAAATTCCAAAAAATTATCCTAAAGATTATCGATACACACCGGTAGGATTTTAATGTTCCAATATTTTCATGAACTATCAGTAAATATTGTTTGGACATTTCTCATGTTCTTACACAATGCATCTAATAATATATTTTATATACTTCTTTTTATATATTATTCTTGTGTTACATAGAGTTGCGCCTTGAAATGTTATACTGGTACCGTTAAAGGTTATTTTTTTCGCTATCTAGCCTGATAGTATTCTTTGTCCTATAGTTAATATATATATATGAAAAATTCTTACTGTACAGAAATAATGCAACTGATAAGTTAAATTATTATTTTTAGTCCTCCGGCCACGAAACCCTATTTCGCGGCCTATGCCGAAATCTTCCGATCAGAATGACCGAGCCACGGTGCCGTCGAACTAAAAAATATAGTACGTACCATGTCCGAAATATCGTTCTCCAACGAGTATGATTCTCGACCTCGCTTCGCTCGGCCGACAAAGTTCATACTCGTCGAAAATCGAAAATTTCGGCCTTGGTGCATAATGTACTATTCTTGTTCTTTTGCTGACCTTCGGCTGTTCTATAGTACCGGGACTGGTATATTTTCGAGTCTTCTATTAGGTGAATTTTGTGAAAAAACTTTATTTAATAATCTTGAAATGTCATTTTTCTCTTTTGATGAGAGAATTAAACTCTCAAAAATCAAGACTTTCAAATTTATGATATTCAGTACCGTGCCTTCTCCAGCGTTATAAATCTTTAAACGTACCTGCCAGTGTGAATTAAATTAATATACTAGAATATGGTATTTTTATATCTGAAGTTACGAGTATTAAAGAATTTTATAAAAGAGTTAATGAGGAATTCGGCGGGTAAAAATGGCCTGACAGTATTTCTCACAGTAGGTGATGAGAGTATAAAAAGCTTTAACTTGCGAATTCCTAAAGCCAGGGTCTTTCTAAAAAGACTGTTCCTGTTAGTCCATAAAAGAAGAAATCGTCCCCATCCGTAATCAGTTGATCAAATAGAATGGAAACGAATATGGCGACATTCTTTTGTCTGTAAGACAACATTTCTTAAGATATAGCTAACTAAACTCATTTTTTTTCTTAATCGACCATTATTCAAATAAAAAGCTGTTGCATCAAACAAGATTTAAAATATGTTTGAATACTGAGTTAAATTTGATAGTTATAACACGTAAAAATAGCTAGTACACTCTAAAAAAGTGATTAGTTTTGCTTCTTTAGATAGTTAAATTTGGCACAAATAGCTAATTAGTAACTTATATTATTTATGCTTAGTATCGCTTTAGAATAGCAAGACTTCAGAATGGGTTATATTACTAACTAAATAGTTAGGGCAGCTTGAAGTATATAATGCGACTTATAAAAAAAGATGAAAGATAGCAAGCCCATGATATATTTCATTTAGACCACTTTCGTAATCTAACAATACTTGTATTTATATAAATATATTAGACATTTTTTATAATATTTGGATTATTTGTAAAATAAATGTTACCGCAATCTGTATCTGAAAGTAAGATTCCGTTTAAACTTCACCATAAGGGTGAATTAGATGCTTTTGCAGGTAGAGCATAATCTAGACTGGTGGACTTATTCCATGTTGATATACGAGCTTGTTAAATTTTCGTTTAAAAATTAATTTCCACTTGGCCAGGTATTGGAAAGAGATTTACTTCAAGAGCAACGCTACGCTTTTTTATCACTGACGATTCCGACAGCGAACTGTAAAATGTCCAAATCAAACTCCTCAAAAAACCCTGTATAATGTTTAATGTCTTTTATTTTATTACTAATTTTTAATATAATAATTAATGTTTTTAAACAGCTTGAAAAATATAATAACTCCCATTTTTTGTTAGCATTTACAAATTAAAAGGTAAATAAAGAAAATCGCTTTTATTGTCAGATTAGCAAAACTCATGTATGAAACAAGTTATAGATGTTAATTGTTGGATAATAGAATTTGTGTAATGTGTGCATTTTTCCAGTAATTATAAACTCTATTAAAACTTTATAGCGAGTGAGTTCTAGCTTATCCTTCCAGAAATGAGACGTTAAAGAATATTATTACATTACATCAAGAGGTTAATTTTATGTTTTTCTATTTCGCTATTTTTTATTAGCTTGAGTAATAATCTCTCATTTATGAATTAATATAGTAATCTTCTACTCGTGTGTTAATATTCATAATTATTCATAAATCTTATTTTGTGATTTTAATATTTTGAAAACAAAAAATTTATTTATTTAAAAAGAAGGAAAGTGCATGAGTAAACAATGAAAATCCACAATATTTCTTATGTGATAAATGTGATTTCATATTCAACGTTTATAAAGCAAAAAGTTTATGATATCCCTTTGTTTTGTACATATTTTAAATATTTCTAAATATAGAAGTCACGTATAATAATTTAAGCGATGAACGTTTGAAATGAACTTTATATTAACTTATTTATTACACGTATTGTATATTTATTATTTTAATCTGTGTCTACGGTTTATAACCGTGCGGTTTTAAAACAAATTATATCGTCTATCATATACGTTTATTTATATCGCATATTACTCATTTATTGTACACATTTTAACATCTCGTGATTTTATCGGTTTTCGTAAGCGTTTTTGCATTGATTAAAACACGTGTAATTTTATAATGAATGTAATATTTCATACATTTATACTAAGTTCAACCAAATATTAAACAACATTGTTCGAATTGGATGTTCTTTTTTTAAGAATCCCTATAATAATTATTGAAAGGAAATAGTAGCACATATGTTATTTGTATGTTGTACACCCTCTTACAAATAAAATATTCAATTTTTTGTATGTGTATTCAACAGTAATTGCAATCAATATGGTTTACTCATTTATTATATAACTAGATTAGAGAAAAATCCCCACGTAGACAAATAATGATGCTGTTTGTGCAAATATCAATTCCTTATTGGAAATCGATATAAATAAAAGAAATCAATTCCGAGTAATCTTGTCAAGTTTCTAAAGAACTTTATTGTATTTAATCTTTGATGGCGTCCTCTTTACTAGGTTAGTTTCATTTATGACACCTTTTAAATAATAATATTGTCATAAAACTATGCAATAATGTACACAAATGATAACAATTCAGTTTTATTATATTTGAAAATCTTCTTCAACTACTTGTCTGCAAAATAATATCCATTCATGCTTTTTTGAGTTTAATATAGTATTTTATCGTAAAAATAATCAATAATAAGTTTTGGGTATTATATATAAAAATATGGTTCCTTAATTTAACTACATCGTGCTTTGCCTTTCATAAGTATACTATGTCTGGTATCAAATTTTTAAAGTTTGATATTTTTAATAAATTGGTTATACTACAAATTCCTTTTAAAAATCTGGTTAGTATCGCTGTATAATAATAAATCATTGCAGAGTGTATATATATATCTGACCACATTCTGGTTGAAACATATATGTAGCATATTGAAATCACGACTATGTCTGTACGTCTGATAGGAAGTTACTCTTAATCCTTCGAAAGCGCGGTATTAAAGTGTCTATGTATGCGCGGTAAACATTAATATCCTTTGTACGTTACGCATATCAGAAACGTACACTGTGTATACATAGATATAGGTTGAGTACGTTGCGCTTGTTATAATGGAAAATCTATAAAGAAAATTTATTCATCTCATCCATCTTGAGAATTAAAATTAGAAATGTTCCCCACACGAATGAAAAAGATGTTAACTTTAAATTTCAGCATTCTTTTCATAATTATGAAAGTTTATGACAAACTTTAAACTGTGCTCCAATAGCAATAAAAAATATTTTAATAAATAATTCTTCATTTTTCATATAATTTATCAGTAAATGTACTCTCTAAATTTCTTGGAGTGAAAATTGTGTCACTCTTCCATTAGGAGTGAAAATTTCACTCCATGAAGAGTGAAAGAAGAAAAACTCACTCCTAGAAGAGTGTAACGCCATTCTCAATGGAGTGAAATAAACTAAAATAAAAAATTTTTTAATATTCGAAAAATCGATTTTTTCTTTCCATCCGATAAAAACTGACGGAGCTGCAGGCTTTTAAAATTTTTAATTTTTGAAGTTGGCCCTCGACATTTTTAAATCCATTTTTGTTTATTTAAATCAGCAGAACTATTTTGAAACTGTGTAAAGAACTTCTCAGAACTATGTGGTGGCATTATAGAACTGTCATTATTATTTTTTTTTCGTCAAATTGGGGGCCAACTTCACATACATCAATTTCTTACATCTTCAATATTATCATTACGATGAAAACTCATTTTTGAAAATTATACTTTATAACAGACAGCCAAAATACAAAAATTTATTTTTCATCTACAGCGATTACGGTGAAAACACAAAAGTTTTCCTAACCGTGAGAAGTTTAAACTCAATGAAATTTAGAATACCCATAATGTTTTAGACTTCCATTTTTAGACAAGAAACTTTCTGTATTTAAAGTTTACAGTTTTTACGATAGGGATCGAAATTTATCAGTTTTAAAATTTATGCTGTGGCGGGAAAACTAGTTAAATCTTACTTAGATTATTTAATTTTTATAGCTTTACGTAATGGTGTGTTATTAAACACGAGTGACTTAACTTTATTTATTAGTTGTGACCCTTAAAATGTATTAATAACGATAAAAGATTGGTTGAGGTGCTATGAAAATAAAAATTTGATCTGCTTAGAGTCAAAAGTACGGTGGAATTCCTCTGATAAAAAACTGTTGTTTTATTGTATATTACTTTATTAAAATTGATAGATTGATAGATTAAAGATAAATTGATAGATTGCAAGATATACGAGTATTAAGTAACAAAATGCGTAAAAACTATCAGCCCATACATCAACACATAAAATCTGAATTCCGTCGTAAGCATTACGTGCTGTGGCATGTACTTACGCGTAACTGCGTAAAACGCCACCTCCAGGATAGCAGACATCACAGCATTTGCTTGAATGCATAGGAAATGTCTCTCCACAAACCCATTATCTTCTCCCTGCAACGCCTTTCCATCTCAACGATTCTTCATGACTCTTTCACTGTTCTCCGTATATGACATCCATTTTTATAAATAGGTCATACTTAAACTGACGTGCAAGACATATTATAATTCTCTCTAATTGCCTTCCACACTATAATATTTTATATTAAAATTATTATTTCACATTTGATATTATTAATTTAAATTTTAGAAGAAGTTTTATGTTTCAATTTAATTTTGGAGATAAATTTAAACATAAAACGTATCACAGAAAGTCTGAACTTTAATTCATTACTATCAATAATAAACAGAAAAAATAATATTTTATATATCTCTTAAAATTTGCATATAATAATCTCATTGGAAATATTTCGTACTTCTATATTTCAAACTCTCTCACGGTCATTCGGTCATCTTCTGTTTGGCGGTGATTTGCGAATTATCTGCGCGATCCCCTGCAGACAGTAATTCAACGAAAGAAGGATGCGCTCACATCTTATAAGAACATGTTTCAGAATTCCCTAGTAAACGAAATATACCCTCGTATACGCGCTACTAACATCAATACGCTACTTTAGTGTTTGCGTGGACGTACCATTCTCACAATGTTGCTACAAGGGAAAATAAATATTGGCGCTCAAACTCAGTTTCAAAGGTATCATTGAAGATATCCTTTATTTGACGCTTTTTATCGTCAATAGTCTATTTTCAATTCAGTTTAATTACAATGAAATCTCGAGTACAAATTTATTAAGGTCCTGATGGGGCCTGACCAGAGCATTGCGTGCTTTATCGGAGCCTTGATAAATTTCTACTCGAGACGGCTTTGCGATAACATTTTATATAATGGCTAATCATTTTTAATTAGTTTGACAGGTGCATTATCTGGACTTGCGGATAATATATGTATTAATTGCGGAAATCGATGTTTACATATATTAAACTCAAACATCATGTAAAATTGTTTTCAGTAAACCTTGACTGCATCAAGAAAAACTTCTTCTAAGTATGGTAAACAGTTTGTTCTCCCCCATTAAGTCTTTAGAAGTATATTTCACCAGAAATTCGATAATTCTGAGACTACTGCTCTGTACGAGATTAGAACTTCCAACTTACTACATTCGAAGACTTGAAATGAGAAATATCAGATAGAGATTCTTCCAATTCATCGGATTCAATGTAGTACGAGTACTTAAAAAACTACTTCATGTTTTCCATGAAACATTCCTGAGATTAGGATACTTCTGAAATATAAATACAATTACAATAAACCGACATTATTTCAAATGCATTTTTTTTAACATACAGAATTATTTAAAAAATATTCGGTTAAAAACGACCGGACTTAATGTTTATGTTTTATAACCGTATCAAATGGTGCATTGATATTTTTATTCAATCATAAGATTAAGAAATGTTTTGCGGGAAACTTACGTGGCGAACTTGCTATTGAAGGGTTTCAAAATCTATATTAGGATCTTGAAGTTTTCGTATATAACTTCGCCAATTACAAACAGGCCGATATCCAACATTTTCTACTTGACCTATACTTTTATAGTAAGTCGTTCACGAGAACATATACGATTTCATTAAAAATATATGTATAATACACATAATGTCAAACCAATGGTAAAATATTAAAAAAGGTAAAATGGTAAAAGAAAAATATTAAAAAAGCGAATACTAGGTTATTATAATTCACAATTCTTGTCAGGAATTTTTAAGTTAGCTGGTGTTAGCTGATTAGCGTCTGAAATATTGTTAGTGGTATTGTTTTAAGGACAAATTTGAAGTTAATAGGAGAGAATGGGATAATTCTGACCTACCTAAGCAAAATCTAAGCGACTTTAGGAGTAGAAAACGAAAATTAGGAAATCTTTATAATATCGACTCGAATAGAGTATTAAATAGGTTAATATTTGGCGATACTTCAAATACTTTAATGTATTTCAATTTTGAGTTATGACTCGATTAGTTATAAAGTCACAGATTCCTTAGGTGCTGTGAAACTGTGGGTATAACCCCCAAAAGATATAATTTCGATCACGTTCATATTTAAAGTAATTTCGCACTGATTTATAGGTTAAACATTATACTTCTTAACTATGAATAAAGAAAACAATATTTAGCTATCACTATAACGTGTTTATTTATAGCACTGCGTATATAGTTTATATACCTACTGTATATAAGTATCCAACAATGAAAAGAAAACTAGTCACTTTGTAGTCAATGCCGAGAGAGAAAACATACGAAATGAATTTAATTTTCATGTGTAAATAATAGTAGCATAGTATTCGATAGCAACAACTGCTTTTTCTAAAATTTAAACATGTCATTTTGCGATTTTTCGCAAGTATTTTCGCCCCATTTCCAACTATAATGAATACAATAGTGATACATAATTTTTGGGTATGGTAAAAAAATAAGTAAAAATTAGCTGTGAAGAAGATGGCTGCAATTGGCACGTCTATTAAGCGTCGCAATTGCATAACACGTTAATTATTTAAAAAACTATGCACAGTTCAAAACTCCACTCTGATTCCAATCTGATCTCATGAAATATAAGGCTGTAGTTTTTCGAATTACTTAGGTTTGATTGATTTGCATAATAATCGTCCACTAAATATCCGGATCTCTAATAATTCCTCAATTAACACATTAAGAAACAAAAATACCACTTCTATATCGTTCGATGCAATAAAAATTCACAAAATGCTCTCTAATTTCTTGGAGTGAGAATTTACTCTTTAATAAATGAAAACCGGGCAACACTCGTGAAAGAGTGAATATTCAACACTATAATAGTGGAAATTCACTCTTTAAGAGTGGAAATTTCCTCTTTCCTCCAGAGTTGTCAACTCCACGATTCGGATGGAGGGAAAGAGTGAATTTTCACTCTTAAAGATTTGAATATTCACTCTCTCATGTGAGTTGCACGGTTTTCATTAACCAAAGAGTAAATTTTCACGCCAAGAAATTGAGAGTGTGTCCATAATACTACCAGACATCAGATTGTAAGCGAGATATTAAGATAGTCGGAATTATCACCACTGCCGTAATTATTATTCCATTCTTCCCTACATACGTTAGCAATTATATTACCAATGGAGAAAACATTGTTAATTTGCAATTTGTAAATTGTGTTTAAACCGTGAGTAGAATCCCCGTAACCTGAACATTTTCATCAACTTTATTGGATAACATTTAACTTAATTTTGTATTATTATTTGTTTAGCGAAAGATCCACCTAACCTATGCATTATATATCACTTGTTTTCATTTCCTCTTTATAGAATCAGTTTTTATTCCCATCTTTTTTATTTTTATTAATATAAAGAAATTTTAAAGATCATGATCGACAGAGGGCATATTAAGCGTTCATGAACGTACACACGTTGTTATATTTTTTCATCCGAACATTTTCATGCGATATTGCAAATTCGTACCAAAGTATTCAAATCGGAAAAATAGTAGTGTTAAAAAGAGCATTATTATTCAAATAGTTAATGCTTATATAATAAGAATAATAATTTAGTAAACATGTTCCTAGCAAAACTCATACTCCAAAAGCACTGCATTTTTATTTTTGCGCTTGGATGATAAGTTTTCAATATCATCGTTTAATTTACGTCAATTAACACTGTGAATTCTAAAGAATCCATTGCAAATCAACACCAAAGGCAAGTAAATTCCACGTCATGGAATATTTTCGTACAAATTTTGATAATTAAATCGAATTGCAATGAACGTAGTGAGTTTTGTAATAGATTTTCGAACCTCGAGGAAATTTTGATCTCGACACTCGCATCGTTCGGAACCTAATTTCCCGTGTCGCGACCCGATATCCGGGAATAAGATGGGGTGGTCTATTGTTTTCGCGTTTTCAAAGGTCGATAATCCTTAACGAGGAGTATCTGGCTCCAAGAGCCAATCATGCCTGATGTCGAGGACGACGTGCTTGCGAACTCAGCTATCGTTGATCGACAATCGCACGAGGTGTAGAAAAGCCCGATTCATACCCCAGGCTAGTACGTCCTCGCCTCGTTTTTCAAGAGCAGATTGCGATGGTACTGAAATTTCAATATAACTGATTCTATAGTAGATACCTTCTTAGGAGGTGAAAATTACATTTCAACATTTTCCAAAATTTAATTATATTCTTATATAATTTGTATGTTTTTCATGCGAAATAACCAATTTCTACTTAATAGAAAGTGATATTCTTATGTCCGGTAGTGTGTAATAAACATTTTAAGTACTTTATAAAGTCTAGACTTTAAATCAATCAAAAAGCACTTTGAATGACATTTATTACCAAAAATGAATCGTAAATTATTTTTTAACTTAAAGATTTGAATGTGCGAAATTGAATAAATCCACTTATTTCCTTCTTCAATTTATACGTGGGATTTACAATCAGATAGCAGTAGCCCGCTACTGATACGCTATTGATTCCTTTTACATTTACGAGCACTTCGTTATCGATTTTATTGAGATTGTTTAACTTAGCCTTAAAATTCCAAAATGTCTTCTAAAAACAATGATATTACACAGTTCTCTAAAATAATTCTTGGTAATCATAGATTAGTACTAAAAGAAACATCTTTTTCAGAAGAAATACATAGCAGGACGAAAAAAGGCTATTATTATTATTATGTGTAAAGTACAAAGGTGATTTCGAGGTTGCTGCGTACGAAATAGTCCCATATTTTGAAAATTCATAGGGACGGATCCAATACAGCCGACAACATTTTTTAAAACGCAATTTGTTCTGATATTTATCACATACATAGTTTTGAGGCCATAGATTATGAATCTTAATCAAAATTAATAATATTTCCAATCTGACCAACCTAACTTGCAGCCTTTTATAATAATTGGTGCGACTATTGGGTTAAGAAAAAAACAGATTATGTATGTCTCTCGAACATTATCATACTCTCGTCGATCGATTCATATACGCTTTTGCCTCCCAATGTTAGCAGCCATGTTCGTCTTGCATATCCATCCCGCAAAATTAGTCGAATGGTAGGAGATTTTTTCCTCAGACCGTATATATCGTAAGAGATCTTACCCAAGCAGCAAAACAGGGCGAAATTACCTCTTTTCGACCTTCCATTAGGGCGAGATATTGTCTCGACCACAGAATATTTACCTAAATTAGAAGTCGACTGACGGTAAGTGGGGACAAAAGTCCCAATAGGTCGAAGTCCTTGTTTTTGGTATTATTTTGGTTAAATTGGTAATATTTAGGTAATATTTACCTCTTTTCGACCTATAAGTCGACATTGTTCTCCGTGCAGATTATTTTTTTTTTCTTCGTGTTCGCAGTTGACAAGCCTGTATATTTATGTTATTATATATTCTCATGATATGGCAGTACTGTAAAACTCTAAAACTTGCCCCAATAGTTCCTCCATGCTTGCACCAAAATACAAGCCAGCAATAAAACAAATAATTACGAATGATGATAAGTAACTGCAAATGAAATTGCGCGTTATTTATTGGCAAATTTTTGGGCGATTGATAATTTCTCGATCAGAATGTTATGCTACCCTATTAATATTAAATGCGCCTCGAGAAATAGTACATTTTGAAAATTTTTGTAATTGTTGTGAAAAGTATGTTAATATTATTTTACATTTTAATCATCTGGTAATGATTTTTTCGAATTTGTACAATGAAAATGATAAAAAATATGTATTATTTTACTTGATACATTCAACAGAATATCAGAATTATATTATTTAATAACGGGTGAATATTACAGGTTATGTTCATTATTATATGGCGGATAATGATTTCCTGGCGTGTTTATGCATTTCGACCTGATAGTCGAAGATAAGACCTATAAGTCAAATTTCCTTCCTCAAAGTATAAATTACTTGCCCTTGAGGTAAGATTTACTTATTTAGGGAATTTTGATTTCAAAGTTGTGAACTTTGAAGTCGAATTGGCGACTGATAAGGAATTTGCGTATATATATGTATGTATGTATTTATTCGATTACTTTAGTTGATTATCGATTATAGTTAGGTAAATCGATCTTCTCGCGAATGTTGCCATAACATTAGATGTACATAACCTATGAACTTCGTAAGTCTCGTCATTTTCAAAATTGTTGTCATCAGCTACTATCAAATCTTCTGCCGTTAATGGAAAATTACGTCCTTCATTCATCACGAAATCATCAGAAGCATCATCGAGAAAATTATCCTTGGGAACATCTCTAGAAGAACTTGTCGGTTGCCCTTGTTTCTCCAGATTGCTTTTTTTCTATAAAATGTCGATGAAAATCGGAACGGTTTTCTTCGAGTCATCGTGGTTTGAATTTTAGTTCAGACTGACGTATGAACAGTTTGAGGTTAGGTTATTTTGTATAAAAGTGAATTATGCGCATTATATATGTCGTCGGCTAACCTTCTTAGTCGAAATGCCCTATTAGTAATTTTCTGCGGTAAATTCGACTTTCAGGTTAAAATCTAGCCAGGTTATGAAGTCTTAGTTTCCCAATATTGACCAATTAAGACATTTCGCCCTAATGGTCAAAATAAGGTAATTTTTCACGGTCATATAGCCTTCCAAGTGGACTCTAATATTGACTATGAAATATCCAAGAAAGACATATATTTGGTCACAATTTGGGAATTTTAACCTCATTTATAACTTTAAAGTCACATAACTTTCTAGGCATATTTTAGGGAATATGTACGTACTTTTCGCCCTATATTCTCGACTATAAAGACTTTTTGACTTTTAAGACAGTTATTTGGTCGAAAATTGGTCAATTTTACTCCATTAGGGCATTTTGACTTTGGCTTGGTCGAAATGACTAGGATTGCTGCTTGGGTACCGACGCGACGGTGGGGAACAGCTACTGAAGGGAAAGGCTAATATTCAGAGGGATATGGTGACTAATATTAGGAGGGACTAATATAATACTCAAAACTCCTATGCACATTTCATTTTTCAGAAGTATAACATTTTTCAAAAAAGGTAGTCGCTCATATTGGGTCTATCATTCTGTACTTTGAAAATGCAATATCGGAATCGAAATTACAAACCTCAAAAACCATTATATAAAAAATATAAGAAAGATATCATCAATGAAAAAGTTTATGACTGAAAGGGTTAATATGAGTAATAGAGCACTGAAACTATATAATCTTATGTAATTGTTAATTTAAGGATACATACATTTTTGACAATACTTGAAACAAAATACACCTTCCAATGTTTCTTTTCCTATAAATATATGTTAAATTGATATGTACAGTGCCTACTCAATTTTGGACCGGATTAATTATTTTCACAAAATTCGAAAATTCCAGTTATGATTCATTCTAAATACGCATTTAAAAAACATCTTTCGAAGTGTTTCGGTGTTTTCAATTTTTTGTTCATTCACTTATTAACTTGATTCGCGAATAGAAAGTCCTAGAGCCTTCTATCTGACGCTTCCTTCAGATGACGAAGAAAGAATAAAATGGTGAATTCACTAAATGTAACATGGCATACCAATTACACTAATGGAGAACTTCTCTTTAGTGCGAAGTCAAATTTGACTTGCAGGAGGATGGGCTCATTTTTTATTTATTTAGGATGAATTTCACTGTGTTTTTACCTTACAAGAGTTTGGTGTCTCACTTTAATTATTTGTATAAGTATAACTGAATCGTATGTAGTTCTATTTTAGCTGTGAAATTTTCGCATATTTTTAATTAGTTGAATGGAAATGACATACAGAAAAACTGCAGAAAAACGTCGCAAGGCCGATATTCAAAAGTGCAAATTTCTTTCAACATCCAATCAAAACTATGAATATCAATCGCGGGTTAATATAATTTAGTGAAAAATCCTGTGAAACTATATGTTTTTTAAACAATAATATGATTTTACTATTCTCACACTGACAAATACACGATTATAAATTTCTTTCTTCTATTATTATTTCTTATTCTTATATTGGCTAAAATATTGTCCTTGTGTTCCGAAAAGTTTGTTTACCTAGTACTAGAATTCTTATATCTCGTAAAAGATAGCCTGTAACATATAAGAGACATTTCTTAGTGCTACATGGGGCTCTGCTCACATCCTGCCTTGCTATTAGAACTCAATTGAGTTTGATTTAACCTTCTGTAAACAAATGGAAAAGACGTAGGATTTGAGCACTTTTAATATTTTTTTAAGGGTTATCGCGAATCTTGATATCCATGACAAAAATAAATGGTATCAAATCAAACCATTTTAAAAGACAATATAGTGGGCATAACTATATCAGTCTGGTAGATACTTTTCTCAGTATGCTTCAAAAATATCGTGGCGTTATATTGGCGGTAACGTGGCTTCCCCCTTATCAGATCAGGAGAATGGCATGCAAGCTAAAACCAGACAACGAGTCGTCACCTTCTTTCGAACAAATTCTTTCGTAACTATGACATTAGATAGGGACCAAAATTGATTTGTATGTCAACATTGAGCCGCAAGTCTGGTATTATGAATAGCTTATTGCGAATAGATAAAAAATCTCCTTACGATTATCACGTTTGAAAGGTGATAGTTTTGTTTTGGTATTAAAAAGTGATATTTCAAGGCATAGAAATGGAAATGATGGACTCACTGTCGATAAAAATTGAACGGATAAAAATTCATTATAAGAAATTTAGACTATATAACATCAAAATGGAATCTATATTAGTCCAGTTCTGGTTATTGCTAGCTACCACCATAGTTCGCATAAGTAGAGTGAAGATTTAGCACGGAGTTATTCAAATATTGCAAACGTTATCCGATAAACTTTGTATACCAGGTGAACTCCTGACAAATTGTAATAATCTACTAGTATGCGCAATTCTAGTTTTAATAGTTAAGGAAATAAAGTGGAAATCTGGTGTAGAGATAGCCCACATTGGAAACGGATCGAGTAACTGTCCACCAGAGGTAATATAAATAGAAACTAAGTAATTCGGTTTAATGTGTTTTTTAAAACTATAATTTATTCGATTGGATCAGTTATGTTGTAAGATTTTCATATAAACTAATAGTCAATATAGGTGTATTTTTGAAATTCACTAAATTGACATCTTCAGTAAATTACGGTCCAAAATTTAATGGCGATTCAGATCTTTTATAATTAGATTTAAAGATAATGAAGCTATTTCAATTAGAAAATATACACTTATTTCCACTAGTACTCCAAAATTTCTTGCTATACTTCATAACAGTGCATATAAAAGAAATTGTAAAATAAATATCATCCAAAAGGTTAGATCGTAAATTCACTTTGGAAAAGTCGTTCGCAATAGTATTGAATTTACGTTGCTGTATTTCACGTAGTTTGTAGGGTGAACGAAGATATGTAGTTGAAACGACTTTTCTGAGCCATCTTTAGATTTTGTGCAATATATGAAAGTTTTTTCCTCACATCGATCTTCACCGTGTGCTTTTAAGAATTCAACAATATCTTAAAATATAATTTGTCGTTACTTTTATAAACGTATAATAACAATTCAATATCAGAAAATTATAAATTTTACTAGTTAATAAATCTAAGATATCAACAAATTTGTAATTAAATTTTTAACACATCACGTGGCTGAGAGATACGGGATATTATTTGTAAAAGCAATTAGATTAAAAATCAGTTTGAAATAAATAGTTTATGTGTATGATATATACGGTGCGTGTTATTAATTACAAAATATGAAAGTGTACATTACTTTACAAAATCGACACCAATTAAAAAATTGCTTTAACGACATACGATTCTTCATTAAAGTGAAATATAATTTCCTTTAAATTAGCTTTGTTATTTCTCATTACTTTTAATAACACTAGATCTATAAAAATAATAGTGTAAAAAACCAAGAGATTCTTTAATAGTATACTCGTGACTTTTGTGGATATTAAACGTATCCATTAGTATCTGAGTAGTGCTGTAATTATATAAAAAAATTTGCTACGATTAAATCATAATTAAATGAACATTTAATTACGCATTTAATGCATTTTATTCATCAACTCGAACAAATAATATGACAATTTTACTAACAAACAATACTGTTGTTTGCAGTGTATCTTTTGCATGTTCTACAATATCGTTTCTTTCTTTTAGAGTTTGGAACCCAGTGAGCTACATGATAAAATGAATCATAACATTTGAGTCAAATCTCAACTAGTTATCATTATAGTGTAATTGTCATTTTCTGTGGATTTTTTTATTTGCAATAAGTTTCGAAACCATATTAGGACTATTCTTATTGCACCATTAATGTTAATCTGTTTTGTGAAAATATTATTAGCAGTAGGGCTATTCGTTGTTCTCTGATTTTCGAACATTCCACTACTTATCAATTATGTAGAACTTTCCTGTTTAATTGTTGGCTTTTATTTTTTGACACTTACCACAAATTTCGTTCTAAAATTCTAGAACACTCTATACGTATTGTCAACAAACTGTAGCCACTATATATTTTTTGTTGAAAGATTCTACATAAACTTCTATAAATATTTCGAAAACGAAATATTTTGTTTATGGATTCATGTTGTATCATAATAAGCAACTGAGCTCTATATAATATGAATATGACCCCTTTTATGACTGTGTTACAGAAATTTCATTCATATGATTTCTAGTATTTTTTTCTGATGAAAACACTGATGAATGTGCACATGCCTATCTACATCTTTGAAAGTTCATTGCCGATAAACGAATTATTCGATTGTAGTATATACGAGTATGTTCGTTATACCTTCTGACATAAGGTTTATTTTCCTAATTGCGAACCTCTGTCATACGGGTACTATGTTGACATGATTCTACTATTGAATTCATCACTTACTCTAATAAAATTAGTACTGCTGTATATCCAACACGGTAAAATTGTAAAGTGTAGTTTATTATCATTGCCGTATAATAAATATTTTCGATAGTTCCATTTTTCAATTACCTCGCAGAATGACTTTCAATGCTCAATACGATTCAATGTAACAAGAGTCAATGGTGAGTGTATAACATGTAACTAACGCGAAAATAGGACCTAAATCCATTCATCCTTGTAGCGATAACAATACATCTGAAAGAACATCGTATTTTTTTATCCAATACCTAGCACCTTCAACGTGTATAGGCTACCCGGGTAATGTAAATCTACGGACAGCCGATGGCCGTTTTTCGCGTTAGCAATTTTCCACCGGGGGAAAAGTCCAAGGGTGAGTCGAGAGCACTCGTTATATAGTACATCGGCTGCTGGAGAACTGCCACAATTGAAATCGAGGATATCGATAAAAATTTCCAGGTTGCTTCAGGCCAGGTTGATACGTTCGATCGCCGTGGGCGACTTCTTAATAAGATCCGCTGGAAGTCTGGACTCCCTCTGCTCCGTTCTCCGTATTGGCCTTTTATAAACGCTGACAAGATCCAGAATAGAGTTGCTAAAAGCGTCTCTAAAAGACCTGGAATGTTGCAAAGTTAACTTCAGAAGTGATATAACTCTCTTCTGTATCGCTATAACGTAGGTGTCCTATCTAATTTGTAAATAAGCACACGAAGGTAAAAAGATTTCGGATCTGTATGCAAATAGTTTAATTTTTACAGCATAATAAAAAAAAATGACGAATTTTCATCGTTGGAACTTTAATTTAGTTCATGTTTTTAAAAAAGATCTCTCAAAGTAAACATTTAAAAATAACCTAAAGTTTGCATGAATTTATATTACATACTTACCCTATAAATAGTTTCTTCAAAAGAAATATTAATTTCAATTTAACAAATTTTAGTTTTGTATTAAATGACTCTATTCATCGCACCTCCAGGCATCGAAATGTATCCATTTTAAATACGTCCGATCACAAAAATTGATGGAAATTCTAACTTTTATCGCGTAAAATAATGACCTTTAGATAAAGAAAGTTTTTATGCCATTGTTTCATTGTTCTAGATAAAAATGAAAGTAAATATATGTTTTTATTTTTACGGTTAAATAAAATCTTTTTCGCGTAACAAAAAGGAAATTTATTTCTCGATGCAGGTATTTTCTATCGCCACTGGGAAACACTGAATGTATATTTAAGAATAGACTGCGTTCCGGAGCAAGAAGGTTTTTGTGGAAAACGCGTGAGAACTTTTCATGAAGTAAAGCACTCCTCGCATCCGTGGTTGCGAGAGTTACGACAAGCTCTTTCCCCATTGGAGACATGCGGAATTCCACAAGGTGTCGGCTAGGGGTGCTGCGTCTTTCGCACTTTATCGGAACTTCGAAGAGCGATGTACCTGCACTAGGTAAACTATAAGAACGTGAGTGAAAAACTTCTGCATCAGTGATCTTCCCAAAGGCATTCAGTAATCGATCACCATATTCAGGATATTTCGGCATGAATGTTACAACATTTATTGAATTATTGAATGATCTATCCGTGTTCAAATAAATTTTTATCTTGAAAATAGAGAGAAAGAGGGAGAGAAAGAGTGAGAATAGAAAAAAATAGGAAATAAATGCGAAATTACTATTTGCCATTTGAGGGTGTGGGTCGAAAAACCGACAAATCAAAAAACAGGCAGTCAAAGAGCCGACACATAAAAAATAGACACATCGACAAGTGGACAGTCATCTTTTGACTGTCGGCGTAATGACTGTCGATTTTTTGACCTGTAGGTTTTTTTATTCGTCGGATTTTTGACCCGCGCCCCCATTTAAAAGGTGGTGTTTTATTTTTATTTTCTTATTTATCAAATCAATCTAAAGTGGACGGCCGAATTCGTAGCGTGGAAATTTTATTTCAGCTTTTGGGATCTCCAGAAATGATCGATAAAGGATCTAGATTGTTGAAAGAATCTAGAAAATTGATGTCGTTCCTATTCAAATATTTATGCTTAAATAGAGAATATTTTAAACGACTGCCGTAAAAATATTATTTTAGAAAAGCACGTAAAGCATATTGTAGGAAAAAACTGTTTACTTTATTAATTATTAATCATTGAGTTGAAACTTCGTTAAATTTTACATTTGAATTATGTGTAATTGTTTTAAACAATTTAACATGGCCGTGTACCACTGCAGAAATTGGTTTAGTACTTTTTAGCTATCCCATGAAGCAACCAGAAACAATTGGTAACAAAATTTTCATAGTGATGAAATCTCCACCGTTAATAAAAAGCTGTGCAGCATTCATTTTATTTGATATTTATGCTGGAAAAATACTGGCAAAAAAGGAAAAATAACACTTCATTACGTATGGGGCGTTCTCCGAAAAAAGAGCCACCCTGGACATTTTTTGTTCCGATTTTTTTAACAATCACATATATTGTTGTATATATCGATCTAATATCTTTGGCCGACTTATAGCTTTTTTGCATCATAGGTTGCCATACTATAAGGGGTCAAAGTTTTATGTACAAAAAATTTCAAAAATTTATATCTCCGAAGCGGATCGATGGATTTTCATAAACCAAAGCGAATTTTGTTCAGAATTTCTCGAAGTTTAAAATGAAAAATAGTTGAATATGAAAAAATAAAATTTCGACCCAAAAAATGCTTAATAATGTTTTTTTTTTTATTTTTAACCCCCACCCCCTCTACGATTTTTTTCAAAAGTATCTCAAAATATTCCTCATTTCATCACCTTTTAACCCTAGCAATGGCGTTTTGGGATAGGAACAATTGTTCGTGCTACAGGATATTATGTGACGCAGCGCAGCGTACAGATCGTGCTCTGCACACTGTTCTGGAAGCTTGCATAAATGGATATGAAAATCCTGAAGCCCTACCTTCTAGTGCATAAAAAAAGTAATCTAACTGTGATAGTCGCGTCCCCTAAAAAGCTCATCCGCCGATTTTTGAAGTCATTTCATTTAAAAAAACGTGTATTTTTTCAGTTTTTTGCATTTATTTTGAAAAATAGGCATCGACGAAAAAATGTAGAACATATAATTTTCTACAAAAAGGGTGATATACATTTTTTTCGTAATCGCAACAGCAAGATCGATATATACAACAATATATGTGATTGATAAAAAAATCGGAACAAAAAATTTCCAGGGTGGCTCTTTTTTCGGAGAATGCCCCGTATTTAATACTGAATATTGTTCAGTATTATAATAAAATATTAATAGTTTAATGTTTAAAAAATATAATGTTTTGAATTATCTTGCATGAGATTGTTGAAGTTTAGTATTTTCATTTTAATATGTCAATTTAGATGTAAACAAATCAGAAGAAATGAGGACCTAATTAAATATATCAATAATTGTCACCTATTTAAAGAAAATGTGTTAAAATATTCAAATAAGATGTTACGAATCAGGTTAATCCCATAAATTACATTATTTACAAGTATACATGTAGAGTACGTACATATAGAATGCATTCAAGGGAATGCGTGAGTAGCACAAAACTTTAGCAGGCTGTCATTTTTTTATGGTATTTATATTTTATGATACATTTCATATTGCTGAAGCTTAGAATTAATACCATATTCAAATTCAATATTTGAAGAGAAACTTGTATTCTTTCAATATAAATTTCATATTATAGAAAAATCTTTAAATAGTCATAAAATGTCTAGAAAATGAATGACATGCTGAATAATATCGGTTCCGGTAAAATAAATAGATATGGCATTAACATGAAACATTTTATTCTATTAATCTGTATGAATTACCTCGGAGGAATGAGTTTCAAATTTCTGATCCATTACCTAAAGCTTCCCTTAAAAATGATATACTGCAAGATGTTATAATATTATCGCTTGATATATAAGACAGACAGAATAAAATCAATATATACTAAAATAATGCTTTTTTTCAGAAGTGGTTTTTCGATGTGTCGAGTTTCCAAGGAGTTTCTTGCATGGCCGATGCAAGACGCCATTAATGGTGATGCATTTGCGCTCGGACTATTAAATTCACAACTCGAGCTCTATCCTCGGTAGCGCAGTTCTCAGCTTCACACTTCCAGTGGATTGCTCTTCTGGAGGCTGTTATCTCTCCCAGAACGCAAAAGTCCTCATTCAAGTAGTCGAGGGATTCTCGAATACTAAAAGGTATTGTATTGTTTTTATTTATTATGCATACCCAATTATGAAATTTGCACTGCGTTATCGACTTGACCTACAGAATTCTTTTATTTTTATCAGCCATGCAACAATGTTTTACTTATGACTCTAAGAATTTAAATGATTTGAAAACAATATTTTGTTAAGTACTTTCCATTTAAAAAATGAGTATCATTTTTCTATAATTCGTGGAAAGCATGTGGCCATTTTTGCTTGTCCATGATGCACAGCAACTGATTATGCAGCACTTAGATAATATTATACTTAATATAAGACTCGTCGTATGACGGAATTGACATGTGCTAGATCTAGGTACAGTAGAACCCCTCTACATTGAACTCTCGCTACATTGAACACCCCACTAGATTGAACGATTTCACCCCGTCAGATTGAACATTTTCTTCCTCCCCTTACTCCCACTGTAATGTTATTTTCAGATGGCAGTTGCACTCGCGCATGCGCAATCATTCCGTCATGCGGCAAGATGGCGGAATACTGGAGGACAAGCGGACGGGAAGGGATGTTCAATGTAACGGGGTTGTCGGGGAAACGCTGGCTCGCCTTGTTCAATGTAGAGGGGTTCTACTGTATATCACTACAATTTCAAACTGAAGGTAGGAAACGTGGGGGACATTGCATTAATCCATAACACCTACTTTGGGTCCAATACACCTACTTAGACCCAAACATAACATCTACTTAGACCCAAACGTTTTTTCGAGTTCTAATTAATTGCACAAATATTGGTGAAATCCACCAAGTGTCGATATCTACGGTTTGTAGATATTAGAACATGTAACAGAAGTCGGTTAGGGCACCGCGGCAACCGTCAATCCACATTGAGAAGTCGCTCAAAGTTAACCACCTCGAAAAGTTGGGTCCAGCAGACCCATTGTGTCCTCAATGAGTAAATAATTGTTTTCTCCAATGAAGTAACTAAGAGCAAACCAAACACAGTCCGGTACGGATACCTACAATCAGCTGTGCCATTCATTTACATTTACCAGGCGAACAAAAAAGGACATTGCGTTTTTTCTTTGGCATGTTGAATCAGGCTGTTGTCAATTCACGAATTTTACTGAAATGTAAGCTGCGAAATGACGGTAAATTAGTTATAATCAGTGAATGCGATGTTAAATATAAATGTGGAGCCGAATTAAGAAAATCAGCTTAAAAACTTGAAAGAAAAACGAGATGTTTAATGTGCAAGACAGAAAACCAAAAGTTGCGTTAGCAAACACTCTATGAGTCAATCATCGATGGTGTTTGTCCGATGGACGGCTGCAAAGGTATAGCTTTTGAAACATTTTTATATTATATTATATTTGGTTTCTTAACTACGTGCGCGAAATCCAACATTCGCGCACCGTTTTACGTGTGCGAAATGGCCGATTTGCGCACTAAAATAGCAGTGCTCAAATGTGGAATTAAAACAATAGAAGAACGCACGTGTATCATTTTCGTAGGTCATGAAGAGACAACGTAACCTCTGGTACCACAGTGTAAAAGCATTTTACCAACCGCCTAAACTAAACTTCACCAATATTATGACAATGGTGTTCGCACACAACGTTAAAAGTAATGCGGTCGGTCACTCGCGCACTAGTTTCGTAATGTACTATTTACATATTTTTAGTAATGTTCTAAGTTTTTTTTACACAACTTATTATATACAACGAATTAATTAGCTATAAATATGAATAATTATGAACTTTTTATTTTTACTTTAAAAGTCACATATTATTCTACAAAATAAATACTTTTTTGGAAGGTCTTCCATTGTCGCAATTTTTTCCTTAAAGAATAGCATGCGCATAAGCCTATATAAAATATCATTTTTTAACAAAAATATTCAATACCGGTTGTACAATACACGTTTGAATATGAGGGAACTGTAATGCATAATAACATTTACATTCGAAAGCGGAATTGTACCAGAAGGTGTTAGACGACGGGATATACCACGTTTTTGAAAAATAATTAATAACGTTTCCAAGAATTTTTACTAACAATTACAATGTTGAAAGTGTTCTAGCTATATTAATTTGTTAAACAACATTTGTTAATTACTCAAACTTTCTTCTTACCGACGGTTAACATTTTTTTAAATGAATGAATTTTAATAAATGATATATCATTTTTTTTAGAAAAAGAGTCTCTACAACGTTACAGAAAGAATTTTTCCAAATTTTATACCTGATCACTAAAATTGTTTAAAAATTGGGAAAAGTAATAATTTTGTAAAAAAATAGATGTTGGACGTTACCTTCAAAAATTTGCAAAAATCGTACAATAAATCTATAGAGAAAGTTTTCCTGGAAAAAACAAGCCATCACTCCTTAAAATTCATTCATTTTTTTAAAATTCTTATAACCGGTGAAAAGATGAAAACTTGAGTTAATAAAAATTGTGTTTGGAGGTTTGAATTTTTTGTAAGAACAGTAATGCCTTCTCTCGTCAACAATAATATTAATAATGAAAATTAATTTCATTGGAACGGTATTAAATATGTTTTCCAAATATACTATATCCTAGGGTTTAACTATACCTTAAGGGTTAATAACATGTCATAGACATTAGCAGCTTCTGATTGAATTTATCTATGAAACCCATACAAAATTAAGAAGATCTCAGAAAAACTCACACTTATATATTATAAAAATATCCTGCCAAAGCTTTAGCAGAGTACATCCACTACATGCGTACCTATAGTGGATATATTGCTAATGATTCTG
This sequence comes from Trichopria drosophilae, assembly GCA_030407085.1. Lineage (NCBI taxonomy): Eukaryota > Metazoa > Arthropoda > Insecta > Hymenoptera > Diapriidae > Trichopria > Trichopria drosophilae. Next base: position 56,985,941 of record CM059583.1, read on the forward strand.
TTACACATCATAATATGGTAATTGGCTATAGTATTCGATTTCTTTCTAAAGGCAAAAGATTTTGAATATCTCAATAATTGTAAAAATAGCATAAATAATTTTATAATTACAGGTTTAAATTGAAACAATTTTCAATATTCAACCATTTCCTGTTTTAATAATTATCAGATTTCTTTACGGTTTTGGGTTTTATGAAATAATTTGTATAATAAATAATAATATCCTCAAACTTTCCTTCAGCACTAACTATATATTCCTGAAGGTATTATTTATTATTAAGTTTTGATATTGCAGCAGTTTTAAATTCAAGAAATATTGAGCTACATCAGGAACAAAATTTCATTTCAAAGATAATATATTTATAACTCGTTTTAATTTGTATATAAGCCTATTAATATGGAGTAAGGTATTAATAAGAGAAACTATTTATAGTCTGCTATGTTATTCAGTATATATTTCTCAATTATTTATATTACAGTATTGATGGTTCGGATCCTTCATCTGTTCAAACCTACAGTCACCTTGTAAGGTATGGTGGGAGTACCTGAAACTTTAATAAACACATATATTATGGCTGGGGTATAAATTTGAACCCTCCTTTAGCCTCAAGTTATAATTCGGATTTTACAACGGTGCAACTGCGTAAATTATACGAAAGCAATAATTTTGGCGAAATTACTTCTGGGTACAGATTAAATATGCAATACCACCTTATCACGGAAGATATTCCACAGAGAAGAATTGATAAACGATAAAGGTCCTCAGGTGCAAGGAATATTAAACTATGAAGTATTGAAATATTTTGGAGCCCAACAGTAACGGTTGACAATGTTTGAATTGCTTATTTCAGATCACAGTATTTAATATTGGCAATTATTTGATTAGATTAGAGATATCTGACCTTTTTATAACCCACAAGCTATGAGTAATTTACCTTTTTAGTTTGCTAGTTTAGAGCATACGAACTATTAAGTGAATTGATCCCTAATACAAGGTTTTAATTTGTAATTCATTTATTGGTTATGCAGATATTTTAATATCAGACATGAATTCGTCTAAAATAAAAGATGCATTGATGCTGGTGATTTTCACCACTTACCATTTCTAAAATATACTACAATAGTATTAACATTCTTTAAAGTTCATGAAGTAACTACTGCGTCACCCTTTAACAAATATTGACCGTTTCAATAATATAAAATAGAATTAATACTTTGCAGCTTAAAATATAAACGTGTATGGATCATTTTGACTAACCTATGTATGATATATAAAATAGCCGATTGAAATAAACATTCCATTAAGAATATTAAACTTTATGCAGGAAAAATATCACTTTATAATGTATAATATAATAGTTTATACTATGTTTTAAAATATTGTTTCTAATATTAAGTAATTATAGTTTTCTAAAGATATATTTAAACCTAGACATACATTTATGCGAATTAATTATTAACTCAAACTGGTGAATAGTCCTTTGTAAACTTATAAATTCAGGTATTTATTTCACAAAGAATTAAAATGCTATCTTAATGATATTCGTAACGTATCCTCGATTAACGTAAATTTGGGTATAACTGAAAGTAATTTTAATAACGTAACAGTAAGAAGAAACATTAATTGTTTGAATTCGAATTAACCTGGAAAATTAAACTATACAATCTGATTTATTCATATCCTTGTATAATTAGCAAACACTATTAACTTTTCCGATTGTAAATGATAAAAGTAATTTTATGAGAGCATAATGAAACTGTAAAAGAAATTATTAACGTGTATATATTTGAAGAGGCGTCTGCTCCGTAAAGGAAATAGAAAGGTATCCGATTCAAGAAATTATCCAAAAGTATGAACAATGTTTTGGTAAACTGCAGTTCAGGTGGGTCTGAAAGTTGATACATACAATTATGAACTAGATACCATTCTTTGTTGCAAAATATCCAACAAGGTATTCGTAATAGTGTTTCAGCTGAAGTAAAGATTACAAATAAAAATGCCTTAGTCTTTCAGCTAAAGCAAATATTATAAATAAGAATATGCCCTGCAGTGTTTGAAAGTTTTTGTGATAGAAAAATTGGCAACCAGTGCATGGCGCTTACTGCCAGAGCAATAGCTAATTTTGTTGCATCAATGTAGCAAGTGATGTTTAAGGGATACTGTAAATCCTATTACACCAAAAATAGTACTGCTGCCAATTGCTAGGGAGGCCAATAATAAAAGTAAACAAAACATATCTGCAATAACGTGATAACAACAGCTGTTCAACGGCACCAAATGTTATTGTAGTTGGTTCAACGTTTTTTTAGCGGACTCAGGTTAGAAGAAACGTTATAGTTATTATACAAACTGAATGAACTGAGTGCGTACAGCAATCTTTTGTCGGAGTACGCAAAAGTCAGTTGTTTTGCAGAAAATTAAATTTATTTTCTCAAGAGACATTTTTATTAACATTAAAAATCTAGTTCCTGCCAGAAGCAATAAGCATAGTTAGATGACAGAAATGGACTAGCAAAGGATTATTAACATGCCTTACGTCATTTTCAAAAACGAATTTTGAGCTTACGAGAACTGTATCCGATCATAAACAAATGGTGCAGATCCCTATGGGTTTATACGACAACAACGATCAGCAAAACGAGATATTAAACCAAAGCGAAGAGGGTTGACTAAATTGTGGGGGTGTTTATTTCCTTAATAGGGTCGAGTCGACGTAATTGCGCCAACTCGTTGTCATATCTCGTAGATGTTCTCTTCACTCAGCGACGTCGTTTTATGTCATAACACTGCTCAGTGTCATGAATCCTCCTGAATTATAAACGATAATCTCACGCATCCCAAATTACATTGATAATTCAATCTCCCATTTTCGTCAGCTTCGTTAGGCAATAGACGCCTCGATGTGTTTGATAAAAGCAAATCAGAATCGAATTACGCTAATCCATTCACCGGGTATCACCGCTGCAGTTTGATGTCAATTGATCGCTAATAGTCATATATCATGTGCTCAATTAGATTCTCAAATATAGTGCAGACGAAATAATACCACTTTCATGAACTTTTCAAAACAGATAAATTTATATCTTCTGAAATCTATCAGATACAGAATAAATATTTGCTTATTGACTATGAAATAATTGCCACGGTGAATTTAAAAAAAATTATGAACCATAAGAAATCCTAAATTATATAAACTGGTGTAAAATTAAGTAGATATAAAAATATAGTTGCAACTATAAAACTGAAAAAAATTCTTAGTTGGATTGACTACTTTTTAATTACTGAAAGTATTTCAATAGTTCCTCAATGGAATTTTATAGGTTATAGTTACAACCAAAAAGGAATTAAATCAACAAAAATATAATTATGGAAACGACATTTTGGCAGTTAATTCTACTACATTTAAAAACGTTTATGAGGGTTTAACTACCTAGTACACTTTTAAACTATTTAACATGCTGGAGCGATATATTTTTAATTGACTTTAGCAGAGCTATATTTTTAGCTGATTTAACCTCTTTCCGATTTTCTTGAAGCGTGTCTAACTACTCTGCATAGTTAAAAGGTAGTAAACCCAACTACGAATTTTTCTGATCATTTTTTTTACTGGAATTATTTTTAGTGCAGCAATTGAAAGTTACTTTTTTATTATATTGGTGCATGCCTTTTTGAGTTTTATGCATAGTGTCGTTGACAGGGTAAATAATATTTACTGAAGTACAAATAATAAAATCAACAAAGTTATACTAATAAAAATAGTTTTTCTGTTAATTACTATTGACTCAACTTCTCAATGGTAGTTCTTAATGGTAAATGATTTTTGTAATGAGCCGTTTAACTCGACCGCGCGGAAGAGAAAGAGCGGAGGAGAGAAAGAGGGCCATTACAACTTATATCGACGCGAGTAATTAAGAAAAATACAAAGGACGAGATGCGCGCTTTTCCCGGCCGTGTCGGCCATTTTGGATCCCAAGCCCACGTGGGATCCGAGCGCGCATCAATGGACATGCGCGCGAAATCACATGGCGCTGGCGCTGGTGCGCCTCTACCTGCGCAGAAGAGGTGCAACGGCGCCCTGGTCGCGCACCCTGAAAAGTGGGCAACAACCAGGGTTGGGTTGTTGACGGGTGAAGAAAGTTTCATACGTATGTTACGTATGTTTGTCATAAACTACGTATAATACGTATGATACCCGCAATATTATTATTCAAGATTTCATAACCTAAAATATATTGTTTATAATCTTTTAGATTTGTAATATGTAAATAAATTATTATAAAATGGACCAATTAAGTGGATTTGAATTAAAAGCGACTTGCCTAAAGTGTGGACATATCTTTTATAATTATGCTGAAATTAACATACTGAAAGAACACAGGTGAATATTGATTCAGTTCTCTTAAAGTTTATATTTTCTAAATGTACATATAAAACAACGTTAACGTTCTTATATTTATTTAAATTTATTATATGATTTTTATGATTATGTATTTAGGAGGAAATGTCAATTATCAGAACACGTTCTTCGTCAACCAGTCTTCAATGAAAGTAAAAAACGAAAGGCAGATTTTGAAGAAAATGTAAGTACAATCGATAGTTTTTTTAGTAAACATAATAACAACGTTTGTAATAAATTGATGTTTAATGTAAATATAAATATATTACTTTTTATAAGAACGAATCTTTTTTTATTATTAATTTGTTATATTTCTATACAAACCATAGAAAATATTGCAATTTTGACATTCAGTTATGAAAAATAAACCATTTTCTAATTCTTATCAAACAACATTGTAACAAATATTTTAATATTTCATTGTTGTAAAAAACATAAGAGAGTATATGCCAGGTTATTTGCGATAAATCCGAACATACCAGTCTCGTATGTTAAGTCACATTTATCTGTATTAATATAAAAAGGAAATTATAAAACTTTTTATAATGTTTGACAAAATACCTTTGATTGTACCAATAAGACTGTTCATTATAACTATACGCAAATTAGTTTCTGAAAGAAATTTGCATTGCTGGACTATTTTTTTATGTACTCTTTTAATTATAATTGTGTACAATTAAAATTCTAAATTAAATTTATCTATTTTAGGTTGGTTCATCTGGCAATAAAAACGCTTCAATTGTAAATGAAGAAGATAACGCTGCTGACAAGATTATTAGAGACAAAGCATTAGGGCGATTCTTTTTTGGCTGCAATATACCATTTCTTACCGTAGAATCTAAACATTTTAAAAACTTCGTGTCAGAATTAAATCCAAATTACATACCGCCTTCACGAAAAATGCTATCAAATAGTATTTTAGACAGCATTTACAAAGAGATGGTCATGGAAAGAATTAATATTTTAAAAGACACAGAATCTATTTTATTGATTGATGGGTGGAAGAATTCTTCTGCAAATACAAAGAATGTTGTTTGTTGTATGTATAATGTTTCTAAACAAAGATTGTTTTTTTTAGAATCGTATGATTTGACCGGTATAAGTGAAACGGCAGTTGCTTTAGAGGAAGTAACTAATAAAGCAGTTTTATTAGCCAAGGAATTATACCAAACAAATGTCTACGCTGTTGTATCGGACAATGCATCACCAATGATGGCTATGGGAAGATTGATACAGTTATGGCATACAACATGCAGTAGTCACAGTGGCAATTTATTGGCAAAATCATTAGTCGATATTGAATTTGCTAAAAAAGTAAACTCACTGCTAAAAGAATTTAAATCGCCTAGTTTAGAAAAAGCATTGAAAGAAATAGGCGGTTCTAAAATGATCTTGGCTGGTGATACAAGATGGTGCAGCAATAGGGACTATTTTCGGTGTGCTTTAAAGAATTTAGAAAAAATGAGAACACTAGTAAGAAATGGAAACGTCACTATCAGCGAAAGAAACAAGGAGTTACTATTCGATGAAAATTTTGAAGTGCTTTTACAAGATTACCTTTTAATATTTGACCCAGTCTGCGAATTAGTAAATGCGTGTCAAAAATCTTCAGCTAATATTGCAGATGCAGCCGAATGGTGGATGTCTCTCAACATCCCAACCAACAATGATAAATATCATGCAACTATCGAGGCAAGAATTAAAAAAGCTGTTCATCCAATCGCTTTAGCAGCAAATCTGTTACATCCACGTTACCAAGGATTAAAACAGTCCAATGAACAGCGAACTGTAGCAGAAAATTTTATAAAAGAAAATTTAAATGAAATTGGACTTCAAGAATTCGAAATGTATAAACGACGATCTGGAATATTTGATAAGCTGTTGGCCAAAAATATAACAAATGAAAAAGCTTTTTGGTCATTTGGTAAAGGACGAGCTCCAAATCTATCTGATTTGGCCACAAGAGTGATTCAAATACCTGCATCTACTGCTGATCTAGAAAGATTATTTTCTAATTGGGCTTACATTCATTCCTCAATTAGAAATAGATTATCATCGATTAAATCAAAAAAACTCGTTGATGTATATTATACTTTAAAATATATAGATGACATATAATAAATGTTTTATGATTCCATTGAAGTAATTTTATTATTTAAACATATTTTTTTATCTGATTTAAAAATTATAAAAGATATATACATATACAATACATAAAATTATATATTCTGTTTAAAACGATTGTTTAAATATATTTTTCAAAAATAATAGTACATTAAGTCATAGAGATGTTTTATCTGAGAATGCGAGGGTTGCAAGCTCGAGGCAAAGGCGAGGGCGGCAATTACATTCGAAGAGAAAACCTTTCCACCCGTGGGACATCTATTATTTTATGTAGCGAAGGAGAAAAAGCGCGGTTTTTACTCCCTAGTTACATAACTAATAATATTTAACATATAGTTGAATTATTGGGCAAGGAAATATGAAGCATATGATGTAACAACTATATACTTTTATTAATGTACGTCCGTATAACAATACTTATGATCGACATCTTACATTAATTGAACATATACATTTTATTTGTACTCTTTGAATCACAATATTAATATTACTAAATAAAATACCAATATTCTATTAAATCATATTATATCACATTTGAAGGCTAATCGCAGTTGTTTTGATGACGCTAACTTAAAAGTTTTTAAATATGTTATTATACTTTAAACAAAAGTAACATCTTTATAAATTCGTTTCCACAACTCAAATACGTATAAAATTATAAGTAATCAGTCTTTTACAAATTAAATAAAACAATGAAATAAAGACACTGTCGAATCTTTGTAAACCTATTTCTAATATTTTCCGCTGTTAATATTAAGTGAAAGTTGCAAATATCTCAGTTTTTTGTTATTTTCATCGTCAAAGGTAGTTTGAGCAGACTCCCTTCCAGATTGTAGCTTCTTTAAAGAAATCGTGGAAGCCGGAATTCGAATCAATTTGAGAGCTAATGTCGCCAAATCAATGTGTTGTTTTTGAGCTGCGGACCAAAATACTGTTGGCGATATATCAGTTTTTTTGAGTAATTTATTGAAAATTCCGTTGGCGTTTTTGTACTCGTGTAAGTCACTCAATCCTGCACCACTTAACTCATCGAGTGAAAAGTCCTCACATCTGTTAGAGAGTAATTGATTAAACTCGAACCTTTGTCCTTTATAAGTTGGATGCAAAAAATTGGCCATTAATAAAACTGGATTCAAGATGTCATTCAACATTTCTTCAACCTTAGTTTCATACTCAAACCATTTTAAATTTGCATGAAACTCCAATAGAACTTCCGTAACATCTGCTATTGTAGCATCTTTCTGGCGTAACTTTGATTCCAAGTCGAGAATACTTGTTGCAATTTGTGAGACTTCTTTAAGACTTGTTTTAAAATTATCATCGATCAAAAGATGCTGCACCTTTTGCGACAATGTAAAGTCTTCATCAAATATCATTGGTTTCATTATTTTGAAAGTGTTATCGCATGATTTTACAGCATCATAAAAGTTTCGCCAATTACCAATGTTATCATAAATTATAACTTCACTACCAAATCGTTGTAGTATTGCTTGTTGTTTCATTGGATCTTTGAACTCGTTTGATACACAATTCAAATTTGTTACGAAATCGTCATCGATTAGTAATGTTTTTAGTTTATCAATTGCTTTCTGACTACTTAGAAAATACAGAAGACCAGAGTCTTCAGTTGGTAAGTTCGATTCAAAATCTGAAAGCACTGCGTATACTGAGACTCGGTATCTTTGCTCGGCTGCTTTTATGAATTTTGTGGTTAAATCATCGATCGTACTTTTCAGTATTTCTTCTCCACCAATGTTTTTTTCATCAATAAATACATATCTTTGATTATCTGCAGAAATCAAATAAACGATGCTTTCGTTTCCAACAGAATTATCATCGTAACACAGATACATTACGACCTTTTCACCAATTACAGATGCATTGTTCGAATTAGACAATTTTGTATACAGATTATTGAACAAGTACTGTGAATCAACGATTGAAGGCAATTCATAAGCCGGTCTTAATACTTTTATAAATTGCTTGAAAGACTGGCTTTCTAAAGTATCGAAGGAGATACTGCAAGACACGAATGCTTCTGATAATGCTGTATCAATTTTTACCTTTTCCGTGTCCTGGATAACATCAATGAAAGATTTCAATTTTTGGTGTTTATTCACTTTAACTGGTGCAATTTTTGTAACGGACTGTTCAGGTTTCTTTTTATTTTTATTTACATCGGTGGATATACCATAGTTTGCATTCATGACTGGTAAATTAAAATATGCATATTCTTCATCCATTAGATGTGATTCAAGGATTATTTCATCCACTTCTCTCTAAAATTTATTCACCAAAAGAGTGAACATGGTTATTTAACTATTATAAATATTAACAGTAAATAATTAAATAAAATTTGTATGTTTAAACAATACTTACGGGTGTAGCATTATCATTAAGTTCCATACTTTGGCTTTCGCTAGCACCACATTCTGAAGTATTCGGACTATTGCTTGGGATCAATTTACATGCATGTCTGTAGAATATAGAACATAATAAATAAAAATGATATACAAAATAACTAATAACAAAGTTGCAAAAATAGAAAATTTTCGTACAAGATATTTAGAGTTCAACGGTAACAAACATTGAACAATACATGGTATTTCATACAAAGTAGACATTTTTTGCATTTGATTATTTCAGTTTTTTCGATTTATATTAAGATTGTATTACCTGTGTTCTTGTAATCGGGTTACAGCAGTATTTTTTAACACTTTTTTGCAAGTTTCTTCGTTACACCGAGCACCTATTAATTTTCCTGTAGCATCTCTGACAGTAGTAAAACCTCCTTTTTCCCAGTACAAAGACAGTTGTCTTCCTCCTTTATTCATCTTGTACGAAGCCTAGTTCGAAATCTTGTCTATGTTTAAATAATTTTGATAATAAATAATATTAGTATGATTCTTTGTTTTGTTAATGAAAGTTAGGTTAAGTTGCTTTGTGTACATACGTAATATACGTATGAAATGCGTTTCCAAAGTTACGTATGATACGTGAATTTCTTACATGTAATTAACTACGTAATATACCAATAGAAAATTACCTTCCCATCCCTGGCAACAACGGGCCGAGTTCCGAGCTCGGAGCGCATGTGTCGCCGCAACGGGGCGCAGGCGCTCCAAATTCAAATGAGGGGCGGGCTGTCAAACTCAAATTAAGCAAATTAGATTTAAATGTTTGACAGTTCCCGTCCCGATTCTTAGTAAAAAAGGAACTCGGCGACTTGACTGGACATAGGGATACTTACCGAGGTATTATAAGACCTGGTAAGTATCCCTCAAACCCTCTTACATTTGGACTCTACAAGGAACTTCTTCTTGACTCCTGGTGACGACTCGCTGCCTCAACATCCGGAGAACCTGGCTGCTCCGGAACAGAAAGTGGGCCCAACGAAATTCACAGCCAGCACCGAAATCAAAGTTACAATGGAGGCGGGGAGGATAGCCAATTTAAACCAGGACACCAAGCATTGACGACGGTACTCCGTTCGTCAAGGACACCAGGCTGCTGGTCCTCTCCCTCGTAGTCGCGAGGGAGTGCGACACCGAACTCGGGTTCACCAGGTGACAACAGCCTAATTCAAATCACGAGACGGATGAAGGACCCAAATAAGAGGATTGACGCCGAAGAAAGAAGACACACGTAAGCCTCTTTCTCTTCCGTTCCGTGTAATATAATATAATGAACATGTGCGTTATAATTTATTATATTATGTAATGTCCCAAAATGTATTAATGTATATATGTATGTGCGAATGTATGTATTGTATGTGTGTCCGCGTCGTCCTAATTTATTCCGCGTAACTTATCCCGTTGACTAAATAGAAATGACAATTTTACATATAATGACTTCACACGACTTACCAACGAGTCGACAACTTGTTTTATAATTATGACTCTTATTGTTTTATTCGCGAAACGACGACGAGAATGTTTGGTATGTGTGTGGTTTAATTGTTTTATGGACGAGTTCAATTATATATAAAATTCAAATGTTAAATATATCTTTTAATTGAACAATGACAAACAATAATGACTTTTTATTTCAGCACCAACGATTCCTGTCTAATATTATAATCTTGACTAAAAATTTGACATATATGTATTTTTATGTTTGGACGATCAGAGAGTTTTAATCGTTTAGACTCCGATTCGTTTCAATTTGCCAAGTAAATTTTTTTCAGTGTAAACATACATTCAGGAAATATTTTCAGGAAAGGAAACAGCAAACACACAGCTTTATTCAATATGTTTATAATTTATAATTATTGGATCCTAGTACACATATAACATCACAGATTGCATCTGCAGTAGTTTTTATATTGGCCTTGCATTGCCTTGTAAAAGCGACCACCTTGTAAAGTATCTAAATTTATCATAATTACTAAAGTTAGAAAGGAAATTTAATCTGAAGAAAACTGAGTTTATTATGAAATAAATTATTTCGAGCAATAATGGCGATGGTGATTGCTTGATATCGCCAGTGCAAGTTTAATGAGACGCAACAAGAAGTAACAACATAGACTTCGTATTTGGTGGAACTCGGACGTTAAATGTGCTTCGAGAAGATCCGAGGGTGTACGGTTCGTCACAAGCCACAGCAAAACTTCCCTGTTCATTGAGAACGCTTAAGTAATGTATAGAGCCTGAAAGTACAAATGAAAGTTTAGTTAGCGAAATGCCAGAGTTTTTTCTTACATTTTTTGTTTAACTGGACATTGAAATGAAAATACTTGATTAATTATTTCCTTCATTTATACAAGATTAACAGATATCACATCGTACTTTAACAAATACATAATAACAAATTAGTAAATTCCTATTAAGGGCTATACAATTTTTACCAGTTTAAAAATGGAATGACATGGATTGTGGTAGTTAATAGTTGGTAGTGTATAATGTCAAATTGAATCCGCCTGACCTATTAGACCCGTACTGAAAACTTATACTGTGAAATTTTGTAAAATTGTTCGGACTATAAAAATATAGAGATATATTTTTCAATACCCGTTTACTCGAAAATTGTTTGTCATTACAACGAAGAAGCCTTTTCATAAAGAGACAGCTTTATTACCTTTAAAAATTTATAGATTTCGTTGATTTCGAGAGATCGGTGTGTATTCTGTTATATTTTTGAAACAATGTAATTTTTTGAATTGAAAACACAAATGTATATATTTCGTTATTTAATTAACAATGTCGAAATAACTTTAAAATCGAAAGTAATGAAATTACTTGAGCTGTTATCTCGCAAATGATTAATAAATAACAAAGATATGCTGAGAGAGTACATGAACATCGAATATAGAGTGGATGAAATTGTGTAAGAAAAGTGCATATAAATACCAAGAATAAAAGACGATTGAATACAAAAAGAACGGAGGGTGTAGGTAAAAGTATTGCACTTCGAGGGAAATTGAATAAAAATCGATACAAACGTAATTGTAAAACCTGAAATAACGAAGGGAAATTGTAATATTTAAAATAAAATTCAAATATTAATATCCACAAGTACAGTACTGTTTCTTGGCAGTTAATGTCGAAACTTTGTAATACAGCTAACACAATTTAGATTTTAAATATACTATACCTTAAATATAATATACCTTAGCCAAAGTAACTTAAAGATCACCGCTCATTTACTAATTATATGTTTGGAAAACCAGAGTAAAACTTGAATAAATTCATAGTAGTTTATAATAGTGCCAGACATTGGATGATCAAGATAGTGGATAATGATAACGAATATCTACAAATGCATAAGAAGTAATGATGATCATTCATGACTTTGTGCAATAATAAGTGGTTGTGATGATTAGTAACACAGGATTTCTTCATGAATGATGTTATCACCAACTTCATCTGTTATCACCACTATTCGTCATCATAATCGCTTGTCGTGACTTCCTGTCTGTCTGTACTGTCTAATTTTGTCTCATGCATAGATTAACATTTTACTTAAGCAAAGAGAAAATATATAACTTAACTGAGTAGTGGCAAGACATAGAGACATTTTAAATGAAGTTTACTAGTATATTTTAGTAGTGGAAGATAATGGACGTTTCTTACAACTTAAATCCCGCTCTTCTGAATGTTGCGTAGAAAAATGCTATAAATTTAAAAATACTAAAATGCATGTCACTTTTGATTTATAAAAACGAATATCCACATGCTTTAACAATTGAATATATTTATAGTTTTTTATGTTTATAATCTTTTCGTACTTTTTTAAAAAATGTTAAACTACATTATTAAATTGAATGATTTTAAATGTATATAGAATCGACTTATAAGATCTAGAGGATGTTAAAGTAGATGAGTTCCAGTACACTTACTTTCAGACACGGAACACGAAATACGTTATAACACGGTCTTAAAGTAGCTAAATAGCTAAAACGAAAGACCTTCCGAATAGCAAAATATGTTGACTTCTGAGATTTTTATCTTGATAGCTGACAACTAAATAAACAAGTTCGTTCATGCGACTAATTAAAGCAAACGTAGATTCGAGAGGCAAATAAAATTAAACATTTATGGTTTTGATTTGCAACCATTAACAATATCCAAATGGGTGTTGAATTTGCATTTTTTTCATTATTTTATCAACCGCAATTCTCGACAGCGAGTAATTGCAGAATGATTGAATGGAGCAGGGCATTCGGTGGTGTAATAGTGCACGCTGCAGTCAAAGGGCTAATTACGCGGTGCTTATTACATGGTACATATTAAATGACCTGCAGTGTTAAATGTATTACCGACTATTTGAAAGGCCGCGAATTTTACCTCAGGTTCATACTTTCGATTATTTGTAACGGACTTACCACCGGTGACGCTCAGAGAAATCGCTGTGCTGTACACTTGATCCGTGGGATTGGCTACCTCCACCGAACGTCGAAAAACTGTCTCGTCGGCATGACGATCGCCCAGAATCAAATCGCCTATGAATCTATATTCCCGTTTCGTGCTTAATCTCGTTGTTGCCTTAGAGATATTTATTTTTATTGAATTTTGTATTCAGTTAGTGATGTTAAAAACTATTACAGTAATTTCAAAAATTAAATTAAAGTTACTATATATTTTGCTTATCCTATAGAATTAGGTTATTTTTCATTCACCACTATGTACTAGTTTATTGATTATTGTTCTCTTTAAATTGCGTTTAAATATGGCATTTAATTTCGGTAAGTGGTTGCAGGAGAAATTGAAATCATGGATAGAGTTAGTATACTAGATTCATCGACTTCAGGCGTAATAGGAATGTTTTACTATTAAACTTGAAAATAATTCAATTATTTATTTAAGCCTTTGAAGAACGGTATCCTTTCTGTAGGACACTTTTTTGTAATTCATTTTTGTATTTTTCAGCAGATTAAAAGTAAATTTTAGTGCAACTTTTGTCTTCTGTACTTCGATAATATATGTTTTAAATATAAACAAATTAATAATTATGTTATATTGTTTATAATGACGAACAATGTATAAAAATAACGTGTATTTTTACAAAGAATGTATGCTGAAAAGAAACCGTGGTTGAAATAAGACAAAACTGGGGACTCGGGGGTTGTCGGGGTCGCAGATTACGAATCTGGCCATAGATTTTCAAAATTAAAAATGACGGATTCAAGATGGCCGACCAAAATGTAACAATTTACTTGATGGAGGTGAAGCGGGGTACTCGAGGGCTTTCGAGCGAATTCAACCGAATCTGTCAAATTTGACCGAAATCAAACTGGATACTGAATAATGTTACATTTTCAGGATAAAATTTAGCAGATTCAACAAGCGGTCAAGAATGCTGAAATTTCATAGTTCGTCTTTTACGACCTCGAAAACTGTTACATTTTGGCTGTCATATTGAATTCAGCATTTTGAATTTAGAAAATCTAAGATTAGATTCGTCGTCTACGATCCCGAAAACTCTCGAGTACCCAGTTTCATCTTGATGAAATAAATTTTTACATTTCGGTCGGCCATCTTGGATCCGGCATTTTAAGTTTTGAAAATCGGAGACCAGATTCGAAATCGGCAACCTCGAAAACCTCCGACTACCCATTTTCAACTTTATCAAATAAATTTATAATTTTTTTTCTGCCGTCTTGGATCCGCTTTCTTAAATTTTGAAAATCTGAAGTCAAATTCGTTATCAACGACCCCTAAAACCCCCGAGTAACAAGTTTCAGCTATTTTCCTTTAAAATAAAAATGTATGTTTCAAAGGTTTAAAAATTGACATATAAAATAAAAAATGTCTGCGATGTCTTAAAATCGTTCTTTTCAAAAGAATTCTTAGATTTTCAAAATTCAGAAATGCTCATTGAGAATCACCGAAGAAAGTAAGCAGTTACTGAGTGAAACAAACGTATTAAATATTTAATCATAAAAGTGTTTAAAAATTACAAAAAATATAATTTTGATACTAATATTTAGGACTACCAATGTGCAATGATCGAATGTATGATCTAACTTTGTGTATTTTCCGGTTATGACATCACACTAGTGACCTAGACTACCTATATATGCGCGGAAAATTACTTACAAACTTTGCTAAAATCTGTCAAGATTTTTAAATTAAAATTTATCGAATCTATGTTTTAAGCAATATTTATTATAACATGTCAGAATATTTAAGGATCTTTAAGTGTTGCATTTTGAAAGTGAACCCCAGCTGTACAAAATTGTAATTAGAAATTGAATACCAGCATTTCTTTATATATTAAAAATTGTCGCGAATTTAGTGAAATTAAGAATTGTGAATACATAATTGAATTTATCAAATATTTTACTCCGATATGTTCAAAGTCAAACAAATACTTTAAAAAAAATCAAGTATATTCTAATTAGTAATAGATGCTAAACATCTTCGACAAATTACACTGAATAGTTTGGTAAACTTGATTGATAATTTTTTCAGTGTGTATTTTTTAAATCAGTTTATATTAAATTTAATAAAATTGCAGTTCCTTAGACTGAAATTATTTGCCACAAATAATCTGACATCTTAAACGTTCAATATCTATATATTTATATTCACAATTATAATTAGTAACTAAAAAATTTTCCAGGGAACTTTTTTTATACGCAGATGATAAGATTTCATAAGAATTTATCTTTTCAATTATATTTTATGTGATAGGTTCACTCTTAATCAGAACCAGTTGCAACTCAGTTATTTCGAGAAAAATATAAAAAATTTGATCACCCTTTACATCCAGCAATCTTCAAAATTTTATTACAAATCTCCATTTAACCTGAATTCAAATCACACTTTTCGTGATAAAGTTGCTAACATTGAAGTCATATCCCAGTTAAGACCTTTAGAAGTACAGGTTTAGTAAAAACTCTTACTTAATAGTACTTTAAAATAGCATATTTACTGGCATAAAGGAATAAAAGAAGATTTAATATGGAATATGATTGGAAAAGATTTCTTTTCTCTGCATTTATGCCACTTTGAGCGAACATCCATATTTTTTCTTTGAAAAAAAAAACAAAACTACTAAATTATTAAACGATTCTGTACATAGTCTAAAAGTAATTTGTATCAAATAATTCTTGACAATATGGATGAAGAGGTTCAAACACTTACCAATTCGCTTTTAGGTACAATATCTTTCTCGGTAAAATTGATATGCTCAACTTTTGTTTCGGTCACATCGAACGCAACCGCGACGAGTATTACACTCGAAAGAACAAGGAAAACAGTCGTCTCGTAGCGGAACATAGTTGAAACAATGATGTTCTAGCAGCAGAGACACCTGTTTTATAGTCTGATATCTGCATTTTTGTATTTCTTCAGAAACCCTCATATCGAAAGTACGGTGCGAGGTGAATACAAATCCACAAAATACACGGGCTTAGCAGTGCTGCCCGGATGCCGCTTATCGGTTGCGGAAGTTGAGGCTTTTTCGTTTCGGTTATCATTTCACTACCTGCTGAGCCAAAACTAGGGGCGTCGCTTTCCAATCCAAGCGACGATTATAATGATTTATTTCTCCAGCGGTACATTTATTATTTCACAGATTTACTACCAAATTCTGCGAGCTGCAGCATACCTCTATCGAAATCAAATTTCCATCGAAAGTCAACGTCCAAACTAAATCGGAGGGTTTTTCACATATTATATTATCGGAAATTTAACGGCAGGCTTCACTTCGCGAAAAATATCATTTTATAATTTTACGGAATATTTAGTATCGCGAAATTAAATTTATAACGGTCCGGTGATATTTTATTGCCGAATCAACATATGTGTAATGTGCGTAGGCGATCTAATAAAAATACAGTCTTTATTTCTAAAGCATTGTCAAAATTCGATTTAGAACAAAAGTAAATAATAATTCAATACCATGTTCGTTTGGTTTATTATGTACATATTTCAAAGTAAATTGTTCAAAGAATATTAATGTACTATTTATACATATACAATAAATCGTTAATCTGAGATTGAAGTGCACATTATTATTGGGAATATTTCTATTATTTCATCGGAATTATATTCGATAAAATTCAAATAAATGCTGAATATAGAGAAGTGAAATATGTAAAAATATACATTTTATACAAAAATTAAAATGCATTTGAAAATTCAACATATTCTCTAATTGTCAACAGCATTTTCAAGATCATAATTATTTAATATTCGCGACTGCAACATAGAAGGGTACTTATCTGCATTAATTAACAAACGTTTTGTCAAGTACTGGTTTACAATGAATTATTTGACGTAAATTGTGGCACGATGATGCTTTTAAAAGTGACGTCAGTGGTGTTCTCGAAATTAAAAGAGAAGGGTACTTTGTCACATTCTGACATACACTTCTTCTATTATAATACTCTTATAATATTACTCTCCGGCTATTTTCCTCCGCTCAATTGTAAAAGACCGTCGTTTTTCAGTGTGTTTTTTCGGTCGCCTTTAGGGCAATTTCCCCGGAGCACGGGGTGAAATGTCTTAGAAGAAAAGCAAGCAAAATGCTCACGTTTCTTTAGGGTCGAGTGCCAAAAAGTTACAGAGGGTAGGTTGCCCTTTTTCGTCATTCATTTCTGCCTCACACTCCAATAACTAGCTGTCTGGCGTGCTTCTTTCTTATTTTCACGACTCCCTTAGAAAGAGAGCAGCAAGAGGTTGGCACCTCTCGCTTACTTCTTGCTCAGGGACGTTTGAGTTCTCTTTAATTTTGACCCAGTTCTGCCTTTTGTTGCGGGAACCTAAAAGCTGCATATAATATGCATACTATCCTGAAATACTCCAAAATTCGAGAGAACTTTTCAGCAATGAACGATGTAAGTTACCTTTTACTTTCGAAACATTAGGCCGAGTTTAAATGATTTTTATAGCTCCCAGACTGGAATTTTATTTCAATAATCTCATTGAAAAATAATTCAAAGAAATTCATCAGTTAATTTAGTTTCCAAATTTAACAAATTTCTAAATTATTTGTAGAATTTTCTGTTCTGCAAATGTTTTAAATAAGTAAAATGTAAAATAGAAGCCGAAATATATATCAATTAATGCATTTACGGTTTCTACACGGTAAAAACAGGTTTGAACATACCAACCAAAGAAGTATGGTGAATTAAAATATTGATAGGTCGACCATTGCTATTGTATGGTGAACTTTGCATATGGAAACCCTTTCAACAGATATGGTCACAGCAACCATAGAATGTTTAGTGTAACCATAGTATAGAAGGGACATAATTATGAATATATAGTATGGTCATGACAATCATATCTTAGGTTGTAACAACCGTGGTGCTGTTTCGGTCTAAAATATATATAAAATGTCGTTTAAAATATACTACATATAAAAATAGATCATTTTTTATTAGCAACAACCTAAATTAAATAGAAACAGAGCTTCTAACCCTACCATATATAATTCCTTATCTTATATGACTACAATTCGTGGATTAATCAAACATTGACGTTATTATTAAAGCTGGAGAGGATAAATTCCTTCACTTGATCAGACCCTAAAGGAATGTTAGACTTTACAGAGAAAACTCTTGAATTTGAAATATCTGTGAAGTTACAAACTGTATATTAAGGGAACTTCGGATATTCACCTGAAACCGAAACCTGGCGTACACTTTCAAAAATGAAAAGGCCATCCATTAGTTTCAAGGTTGAAATATTTTACTTGAAGTACTTTTACAATTATTCATATTAGGCAAAACGCTAAGGATATACATTTCAATTTAATCGAAAGTCTTATTTTTGATGTTAAAAGAATACTTAAAAGAACAGTAAAAAATTGAATCAAATTACTTATGCAAAGGATGGTACTAATAGGCAAAACGAAATACAAATATTTTAAACATTTTTATTAAAACCTGGATAATATAATTTATTGTACTCGTTATTGCAATATTTGGTGTACATAAAATTTAAGACTCCCACTGCAATTATTTAAGTACACGTTTTCAAGTTATAATGTCTTAAGAAGCTAAAGTTTATAATGCATTTAAACTGCCATCCAAGTTTTCGACAAATATGAATCGAAGTTTCCTCGAATATGTATTACTCCAACGCCCATGCAAATCTCTAGTTTAGTTCGTATTGCGAATAACATTCATTAATAAAGATAATTGATTTTAAATGCTATGAATATTAATAACTGATCTTTACTGTTGAAATGTCTTCATTAGTCCGTATTCCATGATGTGTTCAATTCAAATAAAATTTGTCATTTTACATAGCTGCAAATTATTCATGCATTGCTTATAGTAATGAAATTTCCATTTGTTCGCAGATTTATTATTATGTTCAAAAAATTTTCCATCTAGTTGTGGAAGTTTAAAATGCGCATTTTACGGAGAGGAAACTAGTCCTGAGATATTGCTTATGCATTCATGCTATTATTATTCACAAAACGTTTATCCCCAAACCTCCAGGAGTTGGTATCTCATTTTAAGGATGAAAGTTAATCTTTGTAGTAATATATGTGAATATAAGAAAATATATTTGCAGCGTAATATTCCTAATGTAAAGAAAATTTATTCGGCACTTGTTTCAATTTTCTGAAGATATCCAATCCCCGGAAATGAATATCACTTTGATGCATTTTGGTTAAAGGTTATACAATACTATTGTGCATTAACTTATTACGAGAAGAATAAATTATCACAAATAATCATAATTAGGAGGATTGAGAAATAAATTTTAAATTAATTGACACAATATGTACGAATGAAATAATTAAGAACTGTCTTACAATTTATGTTATAGTAAGTAATGGGTTACAATAAGAACATTTCTTGAAAATAAATGTGGATGTAATTCTTTGGAAAATTTCAGTTACCAGATATTATCAAATTTATTTTTCGCTGAGTGGGTCATCTTTCAAAAGTCCGAATTTCCTTTTCAAGGCTAGGATTTTCGATTTGAACTGCAACCGTGTAAACGGCACAGAAACGCCTTGTATATGTGTTCAATTATTGATTTTCAACAGCTCTGACTGTTGCTCATGCGAAAGGTTTGGTCAAAATTAAAAAATGCCTTGAAACCATTATTTTTGTTAAAAATATTGAAAACAAAGAGTTTTTTGGAGTATGATTTTTTCTGCAATAAGAATATCTTAAATAATATCCCGTTCCACTGCCTGAGGTAATCAGAAAAACGTTCACGATAGATGAACTTTTATCATATGTATTCTATATACTTTCTGTCATTTTAATCCAAAATACCGCTTGTACAAGACATATATTTCAACATTGTATGCCAACTATACCTGCATTTTCGATCTATGTCGATTTGAAATAACTGTTATTAATCAAAGGTATTGAGTTTGAGAAAACGAACCTGCAATTGTATTCTAAATATTAAATATTATCCTCCCAATACCTCGACATTTCAATTTCTTAAGTCAATTTTTTGTAATAAATCAACGTGGAGAATTTTTATTTAACATTAATATTCACAAAAGTTTTTATTCTGCATTTTATGAGTTTATCTTATGTAACATTTCTCGTTAAAAAATGACCTCATATGTCAAAGATCCTTGAAGTTTAAACAATTATTAAAATTGCTCTAGTTTATGCAAATGTACATAATTTTCAAAAATTCTAAATTAAACTTCACAAATTAATCTAGAAAAAGCTATGGAAAGTATAAACGAATTTGTTTCAAAATTTGTTTAAAACAAACGCGTTTTTTTGATTGAAAATTGATTCATTGATCCAGTACTGGTATCGACGTTTATGGTACCGTATAATTACGACACAATCTACAGTGTTTGCGAATAATAAAAAAAATGAAACCCAGATTATCCACGAGAATAGGAAAGAATAACTCGTTTTTTCATCAGTGATTCGTGCTATTGCGTATAAATTGATGGTATGGATAGGGCGAATTGTTAAGGTAAAAGGAATTTCTTATATCGAGTATATTATTAACATCCTGCCGAATCTAATGACATATATGTACTGCAAAAAAGGAATTCATACTGCATCAGGACGAATGCATTTCCATTTATTAATTAAAACCAACCACGTTGATGGACTGTTCCGTAGTCAGATAGTACTGAAGTGTCGTATTGGTATAGATTTAATAGATTTTACGTGCAGATAAGTTATTATCCAGATCTATTTGCTTTTATCCCATGCGTAAACTTTAAAGGGGATGTGAAATTACGTTTAGTCCGATTTTATAATTGCTTCTCACAATTTTCATATGTATTAAAGTATAATCCAAAATATTTTTACTTTACTGTTCTTTATATCTTTATTAATATAAAGCGGTGTATTTTTCTTCACTGCATACCTCTAAATAATGTATGGACTTTGAAGCTATTTACTTTTTAAAATATGCAAAATATTTAATGAAAAATCTAAAAATAACGGAGACTAAAAATTAAAACATATCAAGGGTGAATTAAAACGATATATTTCCTAGATGATATGCACACGGATTTCACACAGGAAATACATACCAAAATTAAAATTAAATATCGTCTGAAAGGAAACATTGTCATATTCTATATAAGATTGTTTTTTAGTAATATGAAGGGAATCTATCTCATGGTGTTAATATTTCACAGTTGAATTAATAATGGAGTTCAGAAGTTATATGTTCATAATATAAACTAGAACCACCTGGTTGAAACTAATCCAATCGTTTGGGAATATAGACTACAACTATTAAGATTTGATTATGTCTTCGCCAAAGAATATTGTTGAAGTAACCATGTCCGCAATATGTTATAAATTTGTTGCTAATATTTTTATAATTAAATATAAATTAATTGCATTATTAGTAGGCCTTGGTATAAATCAATATTTATAGAAGGAAATTCACTGCAATAAGTATAGTAACCTTTTAAAAGTGTTGTAACTTTTTTAAAACCTCATAATACATCCCGAACATTTATGTTGCGTACTGACATGTACGGCAAGCAAATATAATGTTTTATGCAATATATTACACTATACGAGCATGATAGAAGGCAATTAATTATTATGAATAATGTGTTGAATTTTCTTTCTAAAACTGATGTTTTATATATTGAACCAGTTACCATTGTAATAATTTGCGAGTTTATTTCACTCGATTGACTTTGAGTTTTAATAAAATAAAAGAACGTAGTTGCGGAAAATACTATTATATTATAGATATAAAATAATATTATAGATATAAATTGCTGTTTCGTAAAATACCGTTCGTCAAAGCCGTGTGTAGGATTCGGCTGCGTTTTCCGCACTGACTTGATCGAAGACGCGTAGCGTGGAATGTTTTTCACACCAATACATACAATTTATAATGAAAATAATAGGCGCGATTGGTATAATTGTAACACGGCCAACACATACAAATTAAATAAATGTCTTGTGTATCGCAGAGTTCGTTTAAATTTAAAATTATTCTAAATGCGATCTATCTAACGAATATTAAACACCCATTTCATAGACATCTTATAAAACTAGGTAAAAGAGACATGTAGGATATATAGGTGGCATGGGAACTTAAAGTGCTCTTGACGAATTTGTGAAATGTCTTCTGTTTACATCGCGAGTTAGGTCTTGAGATGCAAAGGAACAACGTCACTTTGTACTCTGTCTTAATTACACATTGAACTTGTAACTTCGCCGGTCTAACATATTAACTGCATTTCTCTGAGGGCGTGAATATTCTTGGGATACCTCATGGAATGAATATACATACAAAATTGCACCAACCTCGCCTGATAACATAGTTAGAGATTTACTCTACTGTAGTTAGAGATTTCACATGTGTATTATCATATAAAAGTCTAAAACGCAACCCGTCTTCTTTTTAATATATATCATAGACTAGTATGTTTTTAATATGAGTAACATCGAATGGTAAACTATCAAATGATGATATGCAATTACGAGTTAATTCTCACAAAAATTGCCCTTCCTATAAACTGTTATTCGCCTATCCAGACACCAATCAGGGTTCAATAAGAGATACGTTATTTAGTAGACATTTCATAAATTTATAGTCGCTTTCGGATATTTATCAGGGAAAAAATAAACCGTTTAATTCAACATTCAAATGTTGCATCTACCTTTGGAATATAGGGTATTTTCGATCAGTTTTTAATGTTATGCATGTAACTTTCATAATCCAAAAAACGACATTGGAAATGATTTTCAATAAACGACGAAATTAGGTAATATTTTGTAATATTTTTATTTCAATTTTCCAGCGATTCTTCTTCTCCAGCCATACATCCACATGAACGGTTGGCAAGTGTTGAGAAGATGCTGAAAAAATAACGTGCATGGTAATTTGATAGATCTACGTTTTGTTACGAAATCTAATCTAGAAGTTTTCCATCTGATTCGTGTATTAAAAACCATTTCCCATTAGTGTACAGTTTTCTATTTAACGCTTTATAATTCAAATCAGACCACTAGATTTTGTTTGTTTATCAAGAAATGAATTTACTTCGAATTTAATAAATCGTTAAATATAACCTACTTTCTCTAAATTCATATGACTACAAATATTAAATATGAAATCCTCAGCTATTGTGGTCTTAAGTAAGTTGGTTGCAATTTTAGGAATAATTGATGAACGCATTAAAAAGGCCTGATCAGAGGGCGACATTAACAAGAGTGAGCACAAACATGTAGAATCAAACATTGAGTACTTGATCAGGCCCTGAATCACATTCAAGTGACTTAGTGGCTTCATCAGAACCTTAGTAGAATTTTTAATTTTGTGATCTGCCCTATAGCTGCATCGAAAACAGAATGGGTTTGTTGGATAATGAAACACCAAAATGACGTAACTGATGACGGTGTACGATGACGTCGGAAGTCACCGCAAATTGCTGATGATGGGGATGATGATAAACAATTTCAAATGTACGTTGTCGACTCATTGCGTACAATTCAAAGTATAATCCGGTAAAAAGTATGGTATCTGCAGAAACACAAGTTATTAGCAATCCTAAAAGGGAATTGAGCAGCGCAAATGAGATCGGCGCTTATTTGTACGCCTAAGAAACCACCTGGGTGCATTCAACCTAAGAAGGCATATCAAAGAAATGCAAGCTGAATGCGGGGGTGAATCGACACGCGCGGCGAGGACGACTTCAAAACGCATTAGACGGCTCGTATGTGCGACTGCAAAATGGTAAGATCAGTAGGCGAAAGCGGGGGCGCAACAGTTGCGTGGGTGGATGCGCGTTTGATGAGGGTGTGCAACGGGTGCGGGGAATGTGCAGGAAGCCGGCATCGGGGGTAGTCGCGAAAGGGGACGCTCAAAGGGGTGTGCTAGCTTCAGTATTACTCCCGCCGTCACTACGCGAGCAACTCCTCCACCTGGCATCTTCAGTTATTTTCCCGTGGCCAGGCCGGAAGTCTCGTCGCGTGTGTCGATTTTTTATTCGCGAAGATATCCGCTACGCGAGGTGACGTCTCTTTTGTTATTAAAAAAAGAAACTAGTGATCGGTTAATATTTATTATTTTTATTTGTAATTTTAAAATTCGCGTGCTGGAGAAATGTAAAACAATGTGGACAAATTAATTTTCATTTATAATCAACATTTTTATATACGAATAATTTTAATGACATCGATGCATATTTTACTTTTTATAAAAAAGAACATGCAATATTTTACAACTAATGCGAATGCCTTGCAGTTTCTATGAAGAAATCCCATTTATTTTTGCTTAGATCAATTCAGACTCGCCATGAAGGACCATTATGGTCTGACAGCAGAAGGTATTATAGCGTAGAAAAACTCTGAAGTAGAGCGATTTAAAGAGGAGTTTGACAATAAGTTTCTTTTCAATTTCATGTTAGAAGGTCGCATGTATTGACCAATGTCTTAAGTAACGTTTCACGGCATTTCACGTGGTCAGGTTGATTGCAATTTATTCAAGATATTGGTTGAAAGTTTTTGTTGACATGAGAGTTTCGCGATATGGCGGCCTAGATGGCGATCCAGTAGAACATGTGCCTCGTGGCAAAATGCCGAATGCACAATGAGAGTGATTCTGAGCTACTCTACTTTCGTAAAATCTATTCGGAAGATTTATAGCCTCTGGATATATACTTTACGTTAACACATCTGAAAAACGACAGTATTTTAAAATACCTCGCCAAATCATTAACTGTAGATTCTTGGCACGAAAAGTTTTTCTATTCAATATTATCGATTTTTAAGTTGCATCAGAGTAAGCGCGATTAAATGTCTTTCTAGATTTTGAAGAGCGGGTTACCATTAATTACGTCATTGCTGTAATTAATCAGCTTTTATTCTCTGGATGATTTCGTGATTCCATCTGCTCCAATTAAAAATCTGTTTGATGCCGAATTCAAAACATTCCTGGTTCCCATTATGAAGCGCGATATTAAGGAAATTCATTTTTTATCAACTCCTAATATGATGAATTTTTAATGTTAACATTTCCTATTTCGCAACTTTTTCTTTAAACGAAATTTTTTTTGTTTGCAGTCAGAGCTTGAGATAGTACTTTTACTAAATTTGTTAAGAATAAACTATTTGTGATG
Organism: Trichopria drosophilae; assembly: GCA_030407085.1. Taxonomy (NCBI): domain Eukaryota; kingdom Metazoa; phylum Arthropoda; class Insecta; order Hymenoptera; family Diapriidae; genus Trichopria; species Trichopria drosophilae. The sequence continues at coordinate 57,011,454 of CM059583.1, forward strand.
GACTTCAACGTTCAGTTTAATCTGTGCTTACGTGGCATCGGATGAAATCGATACCCCCATCTGGATTGCTGTTACGAGAATTGAATATTTGTGCATTGTATTGACTTTGCAGCATTGTCGTTGGCCAACAATACATTTAATTGTGCAATGTATACAAAATTAGTCACTTTATTTAACTGTATGCATTAAAATTAGATTCGGAATAATGCAAGTTGACATCGTACGAACTATTAAATGTGAAATTTTGTAAGCAAAGTACACAAAATCTCGATATGTAACAAACACTGCGAAAGCTAACGATGCACAATTGGTATATTCAAAGGTAATCTCAATTATATTATATGCCAATTAGTAATTCTCTTTGTTGCCAATTGTTCTTAATATGCGTATTACTGATTTTATTCGTCTATATCGAATTCACAGTTGTGCAAATTTTTGAAAAGTATGCAAATTACTTTTCATGCCTATTGAAGTTATCGAGTGATTCACAAATAATGATCGTAAAGTTGTTCTCTCATGAACATGACGTTTTTGAAATTTAAAATTGGAACTGTGCTTAATGCTTTTCTGATAGGCAGTGAGTGTGTCCTAATCATTATTTTGCTAACCTTTTACAAACTAGTCTGTGAACAATAAATATTTACAATTTTGTGTTTGTTTGAATTAGGTTACTATTTCGTGCACACGTTATATTTCGATATTTCAGATTAATCTTGGAGATTTTGTGTGCATGTTTTTTTTCAGAAATTTTCAAAAGCCGGGGAACAAAGTTCCGAAATTCAAAAACCCGAAAGGGTAAAATTTCGATATTGCGTGAGTCCAAGATATTTTACTTTGCTTTCTTTTTGTCAAATTCTCAAAGACAAAGTGAAGAAAATCACACTGGAGCCATGCTATATCGAAATTCTGGCCTATGGGGGTGTTGATTTTCGGAACTTTGTTCCCCGGCCTTTTCAAATATCTGGACATATTTTTAAAAAGATGCGACTGAAAATTGTCTGTTTACTTTTCTACATATTCATGCTAGAAAAAAGGTATTTTAAATTGAGTGAATCGAATGAAACATATTTATAATTTTGTTAATTATTTTTGTTAATAGACACATTTCATTTTACAATAGGTATTTATATAAACACCATTAAGTATATATCCTTTTATATGAAATGAACACAATTTTTACGAAATATAAACGCGTACAATAAATATGACAAATAATCTTTCGTTCACATCAGTCGTACATATTTACACACGCAAAAAAGAGTGTCTTATTTTAAGAGAGTATTTCAGTGTCTTAGATGTAATAATTTTTCCGCCAAAATCTCTTTCTTGCCTCAGATCCCAAAATTGTATTGAAATAAGACACTTGACTTTAAATTGTACATAATATACTAAGAAATAAGGAATTTCTTTGGTACACAATTCATTCTTCCTCAATAGAGTTTTGAATTTGGGACCAACTTGTTATAAATGAACGATTTATAAGTTAAAACATCTGAATACATATATTATATATATACGTGGAATTGAGTAACATATATTCTATAAAATTTCTACGAAAGTAAGTGTTTTAATTATTTATAGTTACTGCCAAATTCGCATCGATTTCAAAATATACAACCTTTTACAGTATGAAAATAATTCACGAACTTCAGTCCATACTTCATTCTAACGAAAAAAGTCGAAATGCAAAAAGCTAGAGTAACCTCCATAGGGATCAACTTGAAAAATATATGGCAACGTAAACAACAAGAAATGGATTTGAATTCGAAATGAACAATAGTAGAACAGATAATTGCGGTACAATCTCTGTTATTGAAACGTTAGCTTAAAATGTGGACTTGCAACCAACATTTTTTTAGCAAAATACTTGAATAAAAAGTTTTGGGAATTCTGCGAAGTTGCGAGTCGACTTAGCAAGCTTGTATTAAGAGTTTTAGTTATCATGGTGTTGGGCATCATTTAGTCATGAATACTCTTTTCAGTTAAATTTAAGTACTGAAGAACACAGGTGTGAAACAGTCAGTTTAACAAGTACATTATTCTAAACATTTTTTAGGTCTTGCAATTATTTCCGGTTTTTTAATTCAATAACCAAAGGAAATTTGTGAAAGTTATTTCAATTAATAATTTCGACGAACTATTTTAATTCATTAGAACAGCTCAATTCCCTGATTAAAATTGTTATGTCATTGACTTAATTATAAATACTATAAAAATGAACACTGCTTTAGAAATAGTTGCGATACATTCAACTATTTAATCTCAAAACTTTGAAGTAAAAATATTACACATAATTGCATTATATTTTTTCTTATGGCAGTAGTGACCAGTTACTAATTAAACGTTTATAAAATAGCTAGCTAACCGCAGTTAATCTGTTGTGCATTTACAAACTATTATGTAGTATTATCTACATAGTATATAAATATATGGTAAAAATAAATAGTATATACAATTGTGTTTGGAAAAATACATGTTTTATACAGATTCAAATTGCAAATGCTATCAGGGTATTAGTATTGCCTTTAGTATTACTAAGCAGTTAGAGAAGCAATTAATTATGAAATTCATTAAGAGATTACCGTGTTTCGAATACACAGTACCAGTGATGAGAACTGTTTGTTATTTAGATATGACTTTGACAAATTAGAAACACACGCGTAACTAAAACACCATGCAGATAATAGAAAGTTCGATTAACAATATTAAAAATAATTTAATCCTAGAAAATATAGTCACTTTCGCAGGGCAAGATATGATATAATACGATTTAAATGTTAATCGTCGGGCGATAATTCCATGACAAATGTTTGAGAAGAATCTATAATTATGACAGTTGACCAATTATGTTAATTTGAATAATTGATTACATAAATATTATTTTCCACTTTCTACCAAATTTCTCGTTGATTAACGTTGAAATCTGCTTCGCCTCCTTCTTTTTCCTCATCAATTTTTAATTTGGCAATATTTTTTGTACCTAAGCACCGAAACTTTCAAATAGAATAAACGACAAACACAATTATTACGGAAAGCTACATAATGAATATTAAAACTTAACGGAAACTTAATTCCAATAAGGATTAACCTCGGTACCTGGCTTCAAAACACCCAGAGCTTGTTGCGTGTAATGCTGGTCAATGTTACCAGTTTTTATATTCATGGATATAATCACTAACACCGTGGATAATGGAAATAAGAATATGAAAGTAGCTGTAATCGCCTGCAAAAGCCATGAGAACAAATGCTGCACCCTGATATGCATCGGTCGTAAAATTAATTCAACGTACATCGCTTAACAGCACTATCTTCGCAAGAATAAAGGGCGCTGGGATTGTGGACTCCCGTAATCCGCCTTGTCTTTTTACCCTTCCAGATTAAAGATTCAAAGTTGGAATTCTCAATTGCATATTTGAAGCTTTTCGGAAACTGCTGGATAGTTGATGAACATTCTCATAACTGAAAAGTACTTCTACTTTTCAGAAAAGAGTCGAAACTTGCAGTTCATTTTCATAAGTGCCTATTCAAGTTCGGGTCTTTTGCGACGCTTTACGTTTCCTTTTATTACTTACGCCTCTTTCGAAATCTTATAGTTCCTCTTTACGGTCTTTACATGATTTACGATTAGACTTTTCGAAGATAAAAAATTTTGCAGGCAAATTGTAAGAAGGAATTATATAATCATACTAGACATTTAATATAACTCTCAGGATGTTTAAAGATGCAACAAAGTATCTTATTCAAACAACAGATAATAATTTATCAATAAGTTTGCAATTAATATATTTATAATTATAATCGTACAAATAATGTAATGTACCACTATCCAAATAGTTTTCAACTCTTGTTCCAGAAAACTAACATACTAATCTTCATAATAGAAGATTATTGCGTCTAACTCTCAGAACAAAAAATGGAACTATGAGTTAGGGTGTAAAATTTAACACATACCGAACGGTTGAACCGAGATTTAATTTCCAATATAAAGACGTAAATTTTTAATCAAATGGAGTAAATTTGCAGTCCCTTAAATAATCTATTCTTAATTAGTAGTGAGATTAATGATTCATTCCGCGGGTTCAAATATCCTTAATGCTGTCTACTACCCTGAATAAGTTGCTCCAACTATTTAGAATGGACAATATAAGCATACTTTCATATGTAGCTAACGATAGACGTAAATAAACTATAGTTAGATTTTAAATACTTCTTCTCTTCTATGAACAAATGTTGAAATTGAGTTAACGCGCGGGGTACTGGAATATTTCACGTTTTACAACATAAACTATACATGGATAAACGAAGCACGTCTTAATAAACAGTTAAAAAGTGCGCAGCAGAAATACTTTATCAGAAATAAATAATTTTAGCTACTTAATTTAATTATAAAAAATTTACTTGATTTCTGATGCATTTACAATTAGGCTTCCAAATAATTTAGTTCCCTCACATAGTGCGCTGAAAGGTTAATGTTCCGCTGATGGGACTTTTACCTTAATTAAAAAAAGACATTCCATGTTTTTGTAAAAATTTCATGTTTTGAAAAGATCGATATACTAATCATCCAAAATATTTTTTTGCATTAAATAAACATTTTTACAATATTTCAACTGACTTTTTTATAAATTTATCGCCGTTTAGAAGTAACTGCGAGAATCAAAGAAAATATTATTATCACAATTGAAATATTTCTTGATCCAGACTATCGCAATTCAATGTGACTATTGCGGAAATCAAATGATTCATTCGATGTTAATATTGTAATGTCCAACTCTTGCAAAGAGTGGAGTTTATTCGTCATAATTCATTTCCTCATATTCAAGTTCGCAGTAGTCAATTGAAATAAAGATAAGGAGTATTATTTGTTAAAGTTATTAGCATGAACTCTTTGAACCGACAGATAACAAAGATAAGTTTTGATATTGATCGCGATTAATGATAAAAATTATGTCGGAATATGAAACGTGTTGAAAGAGTTGCTGTTACCTAGAGCTATGTATAATTTAAAATTATTCATGACAGTTATTCACATTCCGTGACCGGAAGGTTCTTTTTCATCTATTATCCTCTATTTAAATTTAACATACTTAAAATGTTTTTAAACTTATAATAATTTATAGTTCATAAAGCGGCTCTATAGAATTAGGACGTCTCAAGTATTAAACAATTATTCTAACCTGGACAAAATTACTTTTGGATATCACAAGGAACGATTTTAAATCATTACTTTTCATCATATGTTGGAAATTCAGAAAATGGTGCAATTTGATAAATCGCTACTTCAGAATGAGATCGCATTAACCATGTTTTTACCTTCCACAAAACGCCGGTGCATTATCGCATGATGATAACGAAACGACTCTTTGGGAATAGAAGCACACTGTTTTCTCTGCACCTCGTGTACCGATTTCGCAGTTTATGCCAGTAATTGAGTTCGCGAAGCGCTTGCTGACTGTCCTAGGGCGTTTTCTATTTTCTTTTTTATTTTCGGCTTTCCGCAGGGGAGCTAAAATGGAGTAACTCGCATTTCCAAACAAATGTACGTGCACGCCCACGGTTGCTCACCCCTTACCGAGGCGTGATGACTTTCCTTGTTCATTTTATCCAACACCTGTCCAAAGAAATGAATGTACATCTAAATAAACGGGCTTCCGTGTATTTACAGGAAAGAATGGAAGCGCTTTTAGAAGAGAACTTTCTCACTAAATTAAATGCAAAAATAGGCTTTCGAAAAACCCAGCGGGTTTGTAGAACATTCGTTGAAAATTAAATCAACGCTGTACTTTAGAATTAATTAGGTAGTTTTTATAAATCTTGTTTCTTGCGTCATTTTCATGTATCATATTAGCCACACTATATGCATTTTTATGTTACGATGCCAATTTTTTAAATAGACTCATAATTTTAGCTGAGGCAGGAAAAAATTATCGTTGCGATAACGCCAATGCTGTCGTGAGGCTTACGGGATGAAGTTAATTATTTTAATCTATGTCTTTTATGATCTATGTCGTTGATTAGGTAATACCTAACATTAACTTTAGAATTGTTTATACAAATTTTGTTAAACAATTTCTTTGAAATAACAGGCAGTTTACTTATTCGACAAAAATTAACGATAATGAGAACGAAATTTTTTGTTTAATTGCGGCATGTGCAAGTATTGATAAAGATATTTTTGAAAATTACAGTAAAATAACATGATTAACACCATTATGTCGGTCTTACCTCAAACGCTTTTAGTACTACTGAATTTAGTCATTTTTTCGCATTATTCCCACTTTTTCAACAAATATCAGAGAATTATTTTGTTTGGTTTATTTGTAATGATTTAATATGGACATTTTACGCAATTTAAAAGTATACACAGGGACTAGCATACAATGTTACATACCTCGATATAAACATTCAATAATTCCTCGTAAATTTTAGATCTCCAAAATATAAAATATCATTATTTGTTTTGCATATGGTCATTTACAGATTCCTTCCAAATAAATATTATAGTGTGAAAATTCTATTCTTTCCCTGCAATTTACGTATAATTAGAAATTAGGCGGTTTCGAATTTGTGTTTAAAAATACGTAATTTTATTAATATTTATTATGCTTTCAGTAGAATAAGGGTGGTTATTTCTCCTTGATATATTCCTTGATTTGAATATTCAAAATAACTAAGGACCTACTATATTATTCAATATATGTGCTTCATATCACGCTTTGGTAAGGGATGAACTTCATGGATAATTCGCATCACGTTCGTTGAATGATACAGTAAGCCGCACTTGATTTTTAAATTTTCATAATGCAGACACAATTTCGTTGACTTTAATTACTCTTCATTTACAATTTAAGAATGAAACTAAAAACTGCTGCCCTTTTTTGTAGGCGTTCATATGTGATATAGTGAGAACAAGTCAAATGTTAGAAGGTAAAATGAAGGAATGCAAAAATTGATTCTCAAATGTACGGCACTTCACAAAATCTACCATAACAGTTTTGAAAAGAGGAAAGTTTGGAAATGGACATTTGAAAATATTTTTCAATTTATGCAATAATATGAAATTTGCAGATTGCTACTATAATAAAAAAGGTATTTAAGTTGTATCAATTTCTATGCTTTTTTGATTAGGTGATTAGTTGACTCACACAATTTTAATGTCAGATAAATAACCGACTATTCCTAAAAGGTCCGAATGTTTTTGTTTTAAAACAAAATGTATGGTTTTAGCCGTTTCGGAAGATGCCTTCGTAATCCTTTCCCAATCGAATTGACATATTCATATAAACATATATAACCCTTAGGAATAAATATCATTGTGATCTACGTACTAACTATTTATTGCAATTGGTAATATCTGAATTTATACTGAAAGTCAAAATATTGCACATGAATTAAATTACATATATTTGGAAATTCGCATTTTTTTCGCAAGGGAGCAGTCAAAATCCTCTAACAGGGTCGCATACAAATATTTCAATATTGTGATGAATGTATTTTGTTTTTTTTTTTAATGAAATCAATATCTTTAATATAATCGAGCAGTTAAACCCAAATTAGTATGTACAGGTTTTTTCCAGAGTTCCTGTTAAAATACCACTGGGATTAGTTCAAACAAAAATACTTGCAATTTATTGATTATGATCGTATTCCTGTACGATTTTTATTCCAGTACGATTCCCTCAATATTCCTCGGTCTAAATTTGGATAAATTCACCTTTTTGGTATTGGTATTTTTAACATTGAACTGTACGGCAGGTAAATGGCGCAGAGGTGACAAAGCTTAATATAAACATTGCAGTGTATTATAATAATACAACACTGAAATATTGAAAAATCCCTTATATTTTATAAATTTGAATTCAACGAGCGGCAAACAAAATTATGAAAACCACGAACGGTTGGTCATGTTTGCATGCCACACAAATTTATATTAAAAATTTATTCAATAATTCTTTTTTTAAATACTCTACAGCCAAATACGTTACTACGAGTCTATTTTGACGTGTGTTAAGTGGAAATATATGACGCAGAAAATTTTTGTACAGAGTGTTGTTTAGAAGGATTTTTATTTTTCTGAAATATTTCAGGCAGTAAAGTTTACATTGTTAAAAAGCCGAATTTTGGTAAATATTTTCATCGTTTATGAAGGCTTTAAAATAAATATTTTACGAGTCGTCTACGCCGCTTTATGGATGCGCTCAGACAACTCGTAAAGAGTAAATCGCGCAGAAACAAAAGACACCTGTCCAGGAATGTAGAACAAATCTTAAATACGCGTACACACTCTTGAACATTGTACAATTGCATAAAGTCTCATCTTTAAAATAGTTTGCTTAAAAATATAATGAATAAAATGAATGAAATGGTACTAATAAATAGAAATAATAAAACTATACCAGAAATTGAAACTTTCGTAAAATATAACATTTATTTTTAATTTTTTTTATTTATTTTAAATGTTATTTTGATGTACAATGAATTACATTAGTTTGATATGTGGTATGAAAATATATTTTGCAATTTTAAACAATTTGTTGGTATTTCTTACATGAAAGTCCTTAAACTGTTAAGATAGAAAGATAAATCATTACGAGTAAAACGTTGGCAGTAAATAACTTTCTGTACCTTTATAAAGGATAAAATATATCAATAAAATATGTTACTCTGATTTGTATTCTGCTTTTCAAACCCATTTGCTATACAAGATTTATTCATAAGTCAGGAACGAATGATTAAACCTAATGTGCATAGACTTCTAATTGAGTGGGATGTAACAATTTTATTTAAACTGCTTTTTGTGTATTATTGTTGGTATTTATTGAATTTCAATTTAATTTAATGTGAACAAATTTCCTTTTAAAAAACTAAGGAAGAATTCGCGACTTTTGTAAACATTTCGTTGATATGGCTGAATTTATCATTTTTATTCCAGACAAAGTTAGAAAAGGGCGTGACTGATGTTTCGAAGCATTAAAGAAAAGAGGACTGGAGATACACGAGTGCAATATAGCACGTCAAGTTGCCACGTATGGTTGTCGCCACATGTCGTGACGGCTGCTTTATGTTTGCGATGTATCGTTTATCTTTCTATGTTTTGTTCGTAGAATCGTAAAAAACTTGGAGTTAAATGCATCGATTATTTTCATAGCCTGAGTTCAAAGTGCATTTGATCGTTGCAATTCGAAATTTGCGTATAAGAGAAATGTATTAAATTGTAACATTCAGTATCTTTATTATTAAATGTTATATAACATGGTGAAAATTATTGACAACCGACTATGAAGATGAGCATGCACATGTGAACGCATTGAAACAGTTCAATATAGTTCATTAAAATATTCCCTAATAACACCGATCTTTGCATTAAGTTTACAGAGAGGTTAAAGGCTAACAATTTATTAACGTTACTCTTTAACATTATATCAAGCTTGTGTTATGGTTATTAGGGTTACAGAGAAGTTAAAGTGTAACATTTTATTAAGTTGACCCTGTAGCGTTATATCAGGCTTGTATTAAGGTTACACGGATGTTACAACGTAACACTATATTACACTTGAACATTGTTTTAAACTTTTATCGTAACATTGTATTAACATACCCGTTAATATTGCAGTAGTATTTTATTAAGGTTACGGGCATATATATATATATAGAAGTTCCAGCGTAATGTTAATACAAGATTAAACGTTAACATCGTTTAAAACTTGTATTTAAAGTTATTAAAATTTAATACTAATCTTTCATTGGTCTTAATGTAATGTCCCAGCTGAAGGTTATAATTATATGCAGGTACAATATTAACATAAACAATACATTTCTATAATATTAATGCAAAGTTCCAGCGGTATTTGAAATTTTAACGTCATCACGGTTTAAGACACATTATGTAACTGTGGCGATTTTCAACTATTATACCAACAAACAATGTATGTGACTTTAGAATTGTGATCACTACGGGATACTGATCTAGAAAAACAATTCTTTGTGGCTTTGAGGTCTTACACTTCATATGCGTCTTGCTTAAAAGTACATTACGTATATGTGTTTTTAATAATGTTAGCTTATACTTGGCAGAAGCCACGAATTTATTTACTATCCTGTACTAGCAGCTACCAAATTGTAAATGCTACTTTTATATCGTTTAACGTTCGCAACTAAATAAGACAAAAATTGAATTGGGCCACACAAATGGCCATAAATTCAAAATAAATATACTTTTTTTTTTAATAACGTTTTTGTTGTATTGATATTTAACAAACTGTATAATATTCAAATCATTACGATAGTAATATATTCTTAAACATGAAAGCTTCACACATTAAACTATCTATACCCCTGATTACAAATAACCATTTGTCTTTAAGCAACACAAGAGCGAGCGTAGCATAATGGATAAGACATTAGCGTTCTAGGCGAGAGACCCGGGTTCGATTCCCCGCCGGGCGAGTATTTTCGTAATTTGTTTGTAATTTGTTACTGAAATATTTTCGAACGTGTACAAAAATAGTATAAGCTATAAACGTATAATGCTAATATAATAAAAAAGTTAAATCGATTTGAAAGTAAATAATAAATACCATAATACCACAAAAACGTTCTGGCAAGAGAGCCTTAAATTCTAAGCGCATTAATCTTACATGAAATGATTAACATTTCTAAAATGTACCAACAGTCTACCATTAATGTTACATTGTAAGCTTACATTGATTAATATTCCTAGGATGTACTAATAATCTACCATTAATGTTAACTTGTTACGGTTAATGGCACCTTATAAGGTAGAATTGATGGTAGGTAAGAACATTGTAGGAATGTTAATCAATGTAACGTTAATGGTAGATTGTTGGTACGATGTAGGAATGTTAATCGACATTAATGTAACATTCCATGTAAGATTCCATGTATAGTGTACACCTATTTTTGAGGACGTTGCTGAACGAAGGTTAATACTGTTAAGGGTAACGGTTGACTCATGTTGAGCGAATAGCCTGAGGAGAATCGACGGCGTTTTATGCTCATGTTTTACAAATTTATTGAAATAATAGTTTCATATGAAGTTCATGTATATAGTTCAATGCATCTCAACAATCGTTATTGATGATTTGATAGTGTAACCAAACTATATACAATAAAGATATGTACTTCCTTAATGATTAGAACTAAAAACTACAACATTTCCATCTGATAATTCCCGAAATATTGTTTAAATTATAGGTTTCTTTTCTATTTCGCTAGTAATCGAGGAAAAGTTCAGACATTTGTTATAGAAGCTTAGTAAAATGCCCGACAATGGAATGGTAACCTCAACATAGTAAATGTCGGGGAATTTTTAATATAAAATAATTCTTATTGTCAATTTTAATCGCATATGTCATCTTAAAATGAAAGGAAAGCTTTTAGCATAATTGATGTATGCAAATTAATTTTAATCGCCTAGATTGATATTCATATATTAGTCATTATAATAGAGTAGTTAAATGCACTAAAGGTAATTTCATCTCATGGCTTGGAGTATTTATTTGACTTATATAATCGAAACAGATATTTTTTAGTCATATTTTTTATGTTTAGTCACTTTATTCATCTCGACATCTCACTGAAAGTTTTAATTATGTTTAATATATGGGGCATATATGGGCCGGGGAACAAAGTTCCGAAAATCAACACACCGAAAGGCCAAAATTTCAATGTAGAATGGCTCCAGCATGATTTTCTTCACTTTGTCTTTGAAAATTTGGCAAAAAGAAAACAAATTAAAATACCTTGAACTCACGCAAATCGAAATTTTAGCCTTTCGGGGTTTTGATTTTCGGAACTTTGTTCCCCGGCCCATATATATTGTATGGTACCTTCAGTTCTTAATGATATAACACAGTTGTTTGTTTGTCTAATAAATTCTTTCTGAACATATGCAATTTCGTAGAGTACTCATAATGAGAATACTTTTTTTATCGATAAACATGTATCAAATAAAAATATGTATATCATTTGTATTTCATCTCCAAAGAAAACTGGAACATTTTACGAAGTTATATTTTGCATTTCACATGACATCTCCAAAAATGACCATAATATTATGGCAACAATTTTTAAATTGACAACGTAATATAGAAAGATGGACTTTTGAATTTCACTTTAACAAGTGTCAAAAGTCTATTTATAAGTTTAAATTATGTGTATAAAACCAGATTAAAAATGCTAATTCATTACTTAATTAAATTATTAAAATCCATAAATAATTTATTTCGACATTTTACGTATATTAGCGCATATTACGTTACTACATGATAGATAAAAAAACGGTGCTAAAATAAACATCCAATTCCAAATAGAATTTTAATAAAACAAATAATGATTAAACCATTTTACAAATATTTATTTATAAAGTTAAAAGCGAAAAATAATAAAGAACACTCGCTAGTCGTAAACATAAGTAATTTTCTTCTAGCTTTTGGTAATATATGTTTTCAGTAATTGAAGCAATTAAGGTGTTTCACTCTTTCAAGTGGTAATGACCCGAACATGCTTCAAAGTCTTGCGCTTGGGATAATTGCTCAAACACATAAGCGGCCATCGTATAATTTTAAATATACGGCGTGCCGGATCCGTTTGAAATTTAATGTAATGACTATCAAAGCCACTATATTTTGGTTAGGAATTAAAACTTCTTTATTTTACTGTTTCAAGTTTGCCATTTTCTATTAGGAAAGTTTTTTTACATGAATTTGTTTCCTTCTATAATTCTTAAAATTGAATGAACTTGTAGTAGTAGATTTTAATTCATCCGCAAGACGAATTAATAAAAAATTATAGAACCAAAAATATTTCAACTATGAAAAAAATTATATATCAAGTTTCGTATGTGAGTATTATATAATAGTGAAACAGAAGAAAGCACGTGATGAGCATGAATTTGCGTTTGATTTATACGCATGTACTTACTTCCAAGGGTGCAACCAGAAGAGTAGGAAACAAGAGGAAAAGAGGCGTCGGTTTTCCTCCTTGGAATGCAAATTGCAATGCCGGTCACGTCGAATGGTGCACGCCTTTCAATTTTCTCTTTCATGAATCCAAATATTACCCTTGGATCTTCTTCATATTTTTCAATTATCGAAAAGTAATAAGAAACAACAGATGGCTTCCTTGCAAATAGATCAGTGATATTTACTAATTCCTATATATAGGTACTACGTAATTCGAAACTGTTTCGGTTGTTTAAAACACGGTGATATGTTTATCATCAATTCGGAATTAAATTTTGATTGTTAAGTGCATTACATATTGATAAAAAGCGCAGTAATATTCACACCAGAAATTATTACTTGCTGATTAATATTAACAACTGTACTCTATACTTCGAAAAGGGTCGTTATATCAGTTTCCTCTAGATTTGAGGATAAACCGTTATTTACACTGGGATAAGTGAATATTCACCTTTTATTATCCATGCGCGAGTTCCACTTTAACACATTAACGTCCAAACTGCACTACCTGCACGATGCAATTTCTACAATGTAAAAACAGTGCAAAATGTTTGAAAAAGAAAATTAAAAAAAAACGTTATGGACCATTTTTATAGGTGCACTCTCGATTTTTTAATTTCAAGCTGTCTACACGTAAACGCAATTTTTTCATAATAGCCAAATGTTAGAAAGTGCATAGAATTGTTCTGCAAACAGTGCAAGATAATAGGTATTAACAAACGGAAAGAAATAATATTATAACACTGCCATAATTATGGGTATTTCGGATATAATATATGACCAAACTACTACAAACTATACTTATCTAATTTGAAAGGCAAACTACTTATTTGTTGGGTGATCCAAGTTTTTTTTGAGTGTTTTCTTTAATTGAGGGAAATTTCGCTGTAATATGAACTTCCAAGAAAGTAGCCCAATTCTAATTTGTTTGAGGTGAAATTTACCAGTTTAAACTCGTTTTTGTATTAAGGGCATTTATAGTTTGGATGTATGAAATGCATGAAGTGTTGGTGGAAATATATCAAGTTCCGAGTTTCTTCAAGCTATCATTAATATAAAAAATCTACACTAAATTTGTTGTGTCGGTATAGATAATTGATTCAATGCTAACATTCGTTGAAACTGTTAATGAGAAGATACATTTGACATCACGACCAACACTAGGGGAGGCGGGGGTTGTACCGCTCAGTGTGTATTTCCGCTCACTCATATTTCTCAACCTTCCGTTAAGTTAAAATTATTTTGTATATTTTTTTTACTACAGAATTTTATGTCAAAATCTAATTTTAACAAAAAATTTACATTGTTTATTGCTAAAAGTTGATTAAACAAAAATTGGAAAGTTTTGTAACGTAGTTGACATAAATACGATAAGAATTAGTCTTTACAATATACCGTTTTCCATCTTTTTACTAGTACCCCATGGAAAATATATGAAAAAATAGGCTAGTAGTACTGTTAATCATCAAATGGTACTTGGTAAACTACTAAAAACAACACTGATTTATAATTATTCATTACTTTTCATCGCGGCGCGTTAGTGGGTAATATACCGCTCAGAAAGCTTATGACATATTTTACATATTGTTGATCAAATAAATGTACAGAAATTACTAAAATAATGTACATATGAAATGGAACTTCCTGTAATTAATCATATACATTGAATGTACACGAGTGAGTTAACAAGAAATTGATTTATAATATCATCGAATTTCATAGGTTAGGTACATTCATTATTTATGAATCATTAATTTGAATACATTCTTCTTTACAATTTTCATTGCCTATACCCACATTTTTCATTACATCTTCATTACATTGTTTCTAAGTGAATAAGAATAAGTTTAATAACTTAAATTTAATGAGCGGTATTACCCACATTGACAGGAGATCCTGTTGGATCGTTGATATTTATTAAATTCTCTAATTCAATACGTTTAGCGTTAGTAAAAATTCAGATCTTTTTATATATTACTGTTGGGGCTTTCTAGAATCGATTTCAATCGTTAAACAAATCTGAAATTATTTATGCATTTATTAAAAGCGGTACTTTCCTTAGGTGAGCGGTACATCCCCCGCCTCCCCTATTCTATTCATTTGAATGTTGACAAATCTTCAACTCTAATCAGATGAGAATCTTAAAGAAGTTATTTAAAATCAAAAGATCAATATAAAAATAAAATTACAAATAAAAATATATTATCCTACGAAACAATTGATATTTGGTGAAGAGATTCAATTGCTACTTCATAGTTAATCCAAGTTAAATTGAAATCGATAGTTTTGAGATGGAATTCCAAAATTGTTATGTAATGCCTCTAATATCAAGAGAATATAACTTTTCTTTTTTTTCAATATCGTTTGCACATTTACTTATTTTAGATATACCAAACTTACGACGTTGGTTACGATTTGAGTGCAGAAAAATACGGGAGCATCGATACTTCATATATAAAACTCCGTATATCTCAGGAAGCACAGAACGTATGTATTACGGTGATCGGTGAGTCGCACCCGGAAAATCGGGAAACACTATACAGCACAGACGACAATGGAATGATAGAATTTCGATATACCAGTCCGTGTGTCGCGAACACGAGCCAACCTTGAAATTGAATCTCTTATCAGTCAAGAAGCTCGAAATAAGATCTGATGGCTCTTTCGAACAATCGGATTCATTCTTATTGGATTTCCGTGACAAAAGCATATCCATACTTTACCACCAAGATGTTATCCAATTTTTAGTGTTTTGAAAAACATGCATGTCAGATATTTTGTTATTGTAAAATAGAAACCAAGGGCTAACAATTAACTCGATTTAAAATTTAAGTCATTTTTATGGAAATTACCACAATGACTTTATAAAAAACCATTATTCAATATTATCTGCACACGTAACTATGGTTATAGAAGTTTCAACCTCGTGGCATCCATAATGTAGAGAATATACCTCCCAGTTTTGCTAATAAGATTATGTTTAAACTGCGAGTATTTCTGTTGTATAAAGTACCTGCTTCTATGCACTACCAAGTATCTATCAATAATTTCACATCCAACTTCTATTCACTTTTCCATTTAATGATTAAATATTTCATTTCTTTGTCTATGAAATTCCGATGCCATTTCTAATTCGTTAAGCCAGTTCAATAATAAAGTACTTATATCTATGCACTTCTCATAAACAAGCTTAAAACATCCTAAACTTGCAAAATTAATCAAATAAATGTAAGTTTTAAATGGTTTAAATCCTAAAATTGCAACTTTTTTGGAAATCTCCAATATAGCGAATGACATTCCTTCATGCTTTGTGTCTATCAATTACTTACCATCACAGATGACTCGACCAAGTCATTCATATTTAATTATATTATTTCTCGAATTCGAATTTTCGGGTGCACTTTTTCGGGTCATCTATTTTTCTAAAATAATAAACAAAAAATTATAAAAATACAAATATAGAGCTAGCTTGATTAAATAAGTTTGTACTAAAAAAGAATTGATGATTAAAGGTTTTATTAAATTTAATTAACCATAATCATATGAGTAGCTTGTTCGAAGATATAATCGAATTCATTTTCTATTCTCTATTTATATGCCTCTATTTTCAAAGGGACCTTTATGTAATCAAAAAGTAATAACATAATCTCATTGCAAATAACATAAAATGCATTAATAAATTATATATTATTTTTGTTCGGCGGTATGTGATGATAAAATACCAAAAGTAAAGTAGCGCAAGTTTAATTGTGCTAAACGTGAACTGTTACGAGAGAAATAAAAATAGCTGTTTTGTACTACGTGACCCCACGGACAATTTGAGAGTAAGCTGGTAAACGGTATTTTTTCATTCTGACTCCATCTAGTGTTCCTCGAAGAAAGTCCACTGTTTTACACATTTTATATAATAACTGGTCTAGAAATTTTACTGTTTTATTCTACGTTCCATCTCATGGACGAAAACTTCCCACTCTTGTAGACAATTTTCCGTACAAGAATGGTACATTTTCGGCACAATGGGCACCAAGAGGCGTCTAAGTCACGGATATGCTTTGCGTACCACCCTCTAGAATAAATAAGTGGTTACATTTTGGAATATGATCAAATTCATTTCCTATTACAAACAATTTATAAAATATTTTTTTAGTGTAATAGCAGTCTGAAGTGACTACGTATATTTAAATGTTATGTAAATAATTGGATGAACTTCTAAAATGTTACTGTAATATGCTCTTCAAGAATTGTTCACAATCGGACTGGTGTTTGACTGTGTTGGACAAATAAAATCTTCTTTCTGTAATGATTCTCGAATATGAAATTGATAACCATAATTACACTACTGAAAACTAAATTCATAAAAGGATTTAATAACTTAAAAACTGTTACAAAATACAACACTCCAACCATATACTAGGAATATACCTGTGTATCAGGTTTTTGCAACAATACAATTTCATAATTCAAAAATTTATGGCCATATATCAGCAGGTTCTATTTGTTTCATTGAGATCGCGTTCATAGAAAATTATAATAGATGAATTTTACAGAACAGCAAAAAAATCAATAAAAGTCCATGACGTGAGGATTTAAATTGATTTTTTTGCTGTTCTGTAAAATTCATCTATTATAATTTTGTAAATATCGATGGATTTCTTGGTATCCGTGGGTTTCTATCGGGTTGCCAGTTACGAATCACTAGCACTATTTCTAGAATAAAATACTGACAACCCAAGAGATTTTTTAAGTAGACATCGGGATATGCTAAATAGTTTCATGCTAGCACTACTAGCGGTTATTAGAGGCACCTTAAAGCAAGATAAGGAGGGTCTTATGAAGATCATTTGTAACTAAGAAACCTCGTTATCACTAAAAAATTTAAGCCTAAATATTTTTTTATATATTTTTAAACTAATCTAGTCATAGTAAGAGGCAAGGGGAGTTACGCTACCCAAGCACTTCAAACGGAACAGAAGCTTGCTTCATTCACATAGTTTTACCTGGGTAAGGTAATTGCACATTAAAGCAAACCTTACTTTCATTTTATGATTAAGAAACTCTAATATAGAATTCGTAATGAGCGTCCTGACAACCCTATATAAATACCAAGTTTGAACAATCAATAATTTTTCAGAACTTCATGATAACAAGAAATGTCAAGACAAAAAAAATTAACTTAAATCCTGACCTGATGAAATAAAACGGACGTCAGATTCGTGTTCTCCATCCACAAATACATAAGAAACCAGAAGTAGTCAATGGAAACTTTGATCGAATTTTTTCGTGATTCTGTGCTGTAAATTGTCAAACAACAAAGAGTACATTCCACCAGATATAAAATATATAATTATATTTTATATCCACTAGAGCAGTGCTTTTATATCGTGTGATAAGCAATAAAAAATACATTTTCATTCATCTTACTCATAATATTCTTGGAGAGCCCCCAGGGATGCACAAAAGAAGAAAGGAAATACGCAACCTATAAATAGCAGCGTGAGTGCGTTTTCGCATCAACTCGTGTGACGAATGGCCAAAACTTGCTTGTCCGGTGGATTCGATCATAAAGCGTCTACACCATTGTAACGGAAATTACGTTACGCCAGTAAATTTCCGACGCAAGCAATGTTGCGTATCTGACGGACGAATAACATCTGTCAATAGTTACATACCGAATCCAGTGACCTGTCTGATGAATTTGATCATTTTCTGTAATACCTCTGTATATTGTTCATTCTCATATGTAAGAACTATATTAAGGCATTTGCATAATAGGGTTCCTTTTCGATTTGTTTACCAACGCTCAGGTCATTCTATTATTTTGCGAGTTGTAGAATGTTTAACTATTCAAAATCATTTTTATTTTACTGTATATAATCATGTATATTCAGAATTTGAGACGAAGAATAGAATTGTCTTCTACCGTAATACAATATCAAAATGGGAATTTTCTGTAAAAGATTATACTCGATAAATTACCGATCAATTGCGCTTTCTCTTTCGAGTACGTACTCCAACGGCTAACATTTTCCACTTTTGCACGATCTTATATCTTTAGTATTCTAAAGTTCTCAGTCACGAAGGAAGTTTTATATACATCTTCTTGACTACTGCCTACTTTTCATCTGAATATAGTTTATATTTAAAACTAGTGATAACCGTAAAAGACGAAATATATTGTAACTAGTGCTGGATATTCTTTATAGCCTACACGTTTGAGATTATACTCAATATTTTTTGCACATCTATTTCCAGACAAAAAATGTTATAACATCCGTGACATTTTCATTGTTTTAAATTCATCACAATTTTGACATTTTAATTAATTTCATATTTTTGACTGCAAGGAGTGTATGCCTCAGTTTAAAAAAAATACTACTATTCCCACTACTATCCAAATCCAGCATAAACACAAACAAATATTCTCAGAAACGAATAGTTAATAATTGATTAAGTTGACTAAAAGTTGATTTTTAATTCAGTTGAATTTTAAGCAATATCGAATGCTTATAAAGACATAAATGGACGTAATTATAGTAATAGTAATAAATTGTATGGTCGGCAAGTTGGAAGTTAATATCTGTATATGACATGTAATCAAACAAGGCACGCGTCGGCCCTAAGGCCCGCGACATCACTTCCGGAACGCCGTAGCAACATGTAATTTTATTGTGGCTACCTGCCGAGCACCTGTGACATAATTGAGCGCGTGCTTTGTGTTTACGTCTGTATCGATAAATTTAGCTCACTTTTTATTTCAAGTAATGTATATAATATGTTTTTTTTTTCAATTTTTTACACGGTAGAAACGTAAAAATAATATAAACATTTTCATTAAAGTAAATAGAATTTTTGATAATTTTGAACTTCGTATATAAATGGGAAATAAATTGTGTACTTTATATCCTTGGTATACATAAAAAGAGAGATGAGAAATATGATGAAATATCAACACCAATAAAACTTTCAACCAAATTGTATCCCTTTCATTAAATTCCGCATTAGATACGGGATCAATTTAAGTTAGATTGTTTAGAGCAATTACACAAATCAATTATAGTGCCTGGTGACAATTGATACGCTAAGTTTGAAGTGGGTCCTTGCCTCTTATCACTTAAATGTATCAATTACGAAGTTGTTCAAGTACAGTTCCTTAATTAAGACCAACCGAAATATATGTTTCT
The DNA here is from genome assembly GCA_030407085.1 of Trichopria drosophilae. Taxonomy (NCBI): domain Eukaryota; kingdom Metazoa; phylum Arthropoda; class Insecta; order Hymenoptera; family Diapriidae; genus Trichopria; species Trichopria drosophilae. The sequence continues at coordinate 57,031,618 of CM059583.1, forward strand.
ATAGAGGAAACTCTGCTTCTGACATCTAATATAATGACTAATATTCTACGAAAACCGTTTTAGAAATTAAACATCATTCTTCCTTGTTATTAAATCGCTCTGCTTATTAAAGTACACTCAATAAAATATACTCATAAACGACAATATTTTAATTAATTATGCAATTTAATAAAACACAACCCAAGAGTATTTGTCCTTTTTTATATTATTCTTTCAACATAACCAGTAATTAATTATTCAAGAATTTCATTTCACGCATTTTATTTAACCGGTAACGGAAGTCAAAATGCTCGTACATTATCACTGAAATTTCCCTTTATAATGATTTTAAAAACTGGTATTCATATTCATGGGCTTCATGAATTTATGTATATGCAATGTATCTTTCGTTTATAATTTTCGGGTATATATACTCTTCTAGAAGAAAGCTACAAAATACATAATTAGAAAGAAAATTTATGACGTCGTCTATCAAAATTTCAATGCTTTGCTTTTTCTTTACTTTGTACTGTATATCAAGCGTCTACTTTTATTACATCACAATGTCGACATGTAACGTATATGATCAATACTGTCTCTTAATATGTCAACTGTTTTATTTACTCTTTGTTTATTGGTAGATAAAATGGTTGTTTTGTTTGTTTGTTATTTTTGAAAATTTTGAATTTGAACGCCAGTAGTATTGAACTTCGAGTATGGAATAAAAAAATACAAAAGTGTCACGTCGTTATCGCCTTTGAAATGGTAGGGTTTCACGTTACGTCCATACAAAACAGTTGGAAAGCATTGGCTAGCAAAGAAAGGAAAAATTTACCTCCTATTATTTTTTCGTTTTTAAACAATATTTTCATATTAATTTATTTATTGCTTTGATAGTTTTATGCACACAATACATGCACGTATCACTAAAATATTGCAAAACTTATAATGGTCCTTTCATGATTTACTTTAAATAATTTGAATAAAAAAGTGACTTCTATCGAGAAGTATCGGAAAAGTGAAGACTCGAAGAAAAGTGACGTCCTGGAGAGAAGCCCATGGAATCGATTAATGATGGATTAACGAAGCGCGTTGCAAAGAAGGGCGGCTTGGAATGGTAAAGGAAGCTGCACAATGCAGCTATTGACCTTGAATTCTCTGTTGATGTTCGACCTCGTCTTCCTGTTCTTCCTGTTTCTCGTCGGCGTTTCCTGTTTAGCCTACTATCTCCCTGGATCTCGCTATCATCCAATCGCCCCTTACGAGGTCATCAAGGCGAGAATTCCGCCGCGCGCCGATGCACCAATCGACGATGTTTAAGGTGGGTTTAGAAAAATAGCTCCAGTCAACCTAGCTGACGTTATACATTTACAGCATGTGCTATACATATATTTCGGCCCCAGAGGTCAAAAGTGCACATTTAGTATGTACGGTGCGCTAATAAAATTCAGATATGTGGCTGTCAATTAAATCACAATGAAAATTGTATTTATCAGTATATAAATAAATGGTATCTACATTATTTTAGTATCAAGACAAAGAAATTTGCAGATGGTAATCATATTCATGGTTCTGCCAGTATTATTTCACAATCGCGAGGTTCCTTTCTAATATAATGTTACGTTTATTACATCAACACGGTATCCCGTATGTTGTGCGGAAGTATTGAATTTCGTTACTACCTGTAAAAATATACCTTGTCTTTTTTATGACTGCACGTACGAAAGCAATGCTTTAAATTGAGACGTGTGTACAGTCAACCGTCGTTCCTCAAATTGACGGAAATTTTGTAATAAAGATAACGGCAATTTAGTGTGTAAAACTTAAATAAAAGCATTTCTTAACTTCATTTAAAAAATTCTTAACTATCTGTTATATGTAGTTCAGCGAAAGCTGGGGCAAAATAGCGAACTTAAAGTATTTCTGGAATTAACATATATAAATGTCCTATTACCTTAGGTATTCCGAGTAAAAGAAAAAAAATAATCTATCAAATTGTGATCAAACTAGATCAAAATGTAATGGATCATAAAAAGATGAAACTTAATCCCGCTTTTAAGGCTGTTTCGGATCTAGTTCGATCGATTTTTTAGCAACTTTGATCAGTTTTTACCAACTTTAATATGATGACAAAGTGATACCTGATTTCAATACAATGTTTATGAATAATTAAATATAAACAAATCGATATACAAACATGTAGTAATTTGGTTCCCACACCGATAAACAAGGATAATTTCCAATAAACATAAAAAAAATAAAGTTTTTGAGCTTAGCTATTACTCCAAAAAAGCAGCAAAAAAATAGTCTACACGATTAGCATGGAACGAAGGTTATGTGCTGTCAAGTATGCACAAACATAACATGTGCTTCGAATAAAGGTGTTAAATAATTTTGTTTATTCCACTATTACTATCCTTATTTTTAATTAATTGCATATACGCGAATTTATATAAAAAGTTCGTTTATAATAATATATTACATAAAAATATTCTTATTTGAAATGACTGGTATGATTATAGTAAACATCACAAATGCCCCTGTATGGCCGTTTCGCCTCAAGATTTATGTTTTTTATTTTTATTTTCTTATCAACCGGCGATATGTCCCCTTTTGTAGATTATTCAACATGATTTCTTAAATTTGCGCGAGCTGCAGATCGACTTCAGAGATGGCGCCATACTTGACATTTGTGTATTAAATGTAAGAGATATAGAAACATACCAAGCACAGCAACGGTCGTGAGTTGATTTCCGTCAGACAAACATCATTGCGAAACATAAGCAAACAACGGGTCTCGTCTTATGAACTGAGAACTGCTGCTTGAAAATCGTTTTCGAAATATTGTTCCGTGGAAGGGGATCGAACTCACGACCTACGACTTCGTAGTTCAGTGCACTACAGCCTGAGCCACGAAGCCGATTATATGATTTGATTAGTCTTGATCACGTTTTATGGTTGGTAGTATATCATAAATACTTTTCATTAAAAGTTTTGTTATAGACAAAATTATCATCCCTTACCAGACTCGTACATAAAATAGAGCACAGTAATATTGTCATATAATGAACCATGGAAACGGACAGAGTTGCTGAGCACCGCTTAAGTACGGATTGGTAGGTATATCCAAAATTCTGGCTGCTGGTACTAAATAGTGTGATAGCTGCTGACTTAACCCAATTGGTTAAAAAATCCTAAGAGTCATTTCGATAAGTGAATGATTAATTACGCGTACATATGTGCAGTCACATAATACGATATTCGACGAACGACGAAGATAGTTGTACGTGAAGTCTTTATTTAATATTTTACTCTATTATTCCAGTTATTTTGCATCATCAAGATCTACAGCCTTGTTTTCACTCTAAAAACAAGTGACCTCTCGCAATCTTCCTAAGGTGAGATGTACTTCGATGTCAGTAAACAGCACCATCATTATGTCCATATGAGAAACGGTTCGGTTCTCATAATTAATCGAAGAGCTGCGTGAACCGAATTAGATCCAATAAATTCCGTTGGTAATTAAATTTATTTCTTTCCATTCAATATTGAGTAATTTTACCAAATATAATCCCTATAAAATCTTCTCCCTCCAATCAGTGTTTGCAATTTGGAACGGAAAGCGGTGATTGTTTGCATAAAATATAACCTTGTTACATTGCACGTTGAAATACGTCAAAAATATCAAAGGTTATATGCAACAACAAAAAATCGAAAAGGCAGTAGAGGAGTTCTATTGTAAAGGTTTAATGGTCCTTATTGTAACTGCTCCATAGCGCTTTTGCGAATAAATGAAAATTGAATAGTATACTTTCCGACCTTTTCATTTTTAGTAAACATTTCGTACAAAACTGAGCCATTTATGTCCCGCTTTATCGTATTGTCCTATTTTAAACAAACATATGTTAGTACATGTCATGTTATAGACGGCATTCCTTTGACAATAACTTTTAAAAGAAACAAATTACAATGGTTTATTTAAAGGAAAATAATTCCCATAATTTACTGAGTTACAATTATTATATAAGAAAGAAATATTGATCGAATCAAATAGGTTACTTTACTTTTCAATCTATTATATCTTTACAAATACAATAAAAAAATTATGTCCCACATATTTGTTACTTAAAAAAATAGTATTCAACTAACAAAAAATATTTGAATTTTACTCTGGTTGTCGTAACTTGACCAACTTTTAGTAAAAGAGATAACACTATACATATACTGCAAGTATAAATTTTAAGGCTCGACGTGACTTCAGTCATCCGTTATTTTTATGACCCGATGCATAATACTTTTCGAGATAAAATTTACAACATTGTAGTTTTAAATTCACCATTATTTGATAACATAGAGACTTTAGTCCTAAAATAAATATTACATATATCACGTGTAATATATTTAAATATATTGATTTATTAAAACATTATAGTGCATTAAATAACAATTGAACTATTAGTTCTGAATATATTGTTTTACATTGCCAAAGAATGATATCGTTTATCTCGATGCACCAATTCTGTTTTTATCTTGAACTATACAAATTTCAGGGGTTTTACCACATATAACAAAAGATTTTGCACTTAATGCTGATAAAAATTAAAACTTTTGTGTAAATCACCCTTATAGTAATACCAATTTTGAATCATTGTAATATTTTATAAGATACGCATGTTGCATGTTCTTTATTTTATAGAAAATATTTAAAGAAATGAATTAAATCAGAAAATGACGCTAATATTTAATTCATTTCTTATTATACTTTAGAAAAGAAATTGACTTGGAATATGTTTAGTTCATGGATATTTATTTCTTACGCAATTTGGTTCTGTTGTTAAAGAACTTGTTCTCTAACTGACTAACTAATGCGTGTTCAAATGAAGCATTTCACATTAGAATTAGTGAAGGAAAGATGCACTATGTGACATTTTTATCAACACACATTAACATATGAATGCTGATCTGATTTCACACTTCTACAATAATATATCAGCAATGGCGTTTTGAAGTTGCTGCTTTAAAATTTCATTGTTTTCTAAAGAGATTTGGTGCTTCGTGTTTATCCAAATAAAATATCTTATTTAGTTGTAAAGATAACAATAAATTCGTAAATAGTATATCGTGTATCAAGGGCGAAACGACAGCGAGCGCTACGACCATAGTGCCGCCCGAGCAAACTGAGGGCAGCAAAACGCTTGTTTGCTTTGTTTCGTCAGTGATATACGTGGTATTTTTGCCTACTATTTTGATATTCGCTATATTATAAATTATGGGAAACTGGCCGAAAACTGGCCGTGTGCAAATTTTTCGATTTCAGGTTACGTATTTGACACGGCGTGACTTTGGTTTTCGACACATTTCTCTGCCCGGGAAAACGATTGCCTGACTAGAGAACCATATCCACTGCCCGTTCACAAGAAAAATTTTCATATAGCTGAAATCGGCGATTTTCGGTCGGTTTCGCATGCATTCAATATCACGATTTTCAAGGGGGTTTGACCAAAAATTATAATTTCGTAAAGTAATGTAATTATTTTCTTTTCATTATGCTGTGAAATTCATGTGCTAAATGTTAAGCTAAAGCTGTAGAAGGTTTGAATAAGGTCATGTTAATTCATCGTACTTAGAATAGTATATCTTTTTATAATTTATACGTCAGTAGGAATACTTAATATCCATTGGGAATTTCTCAAACAAATACATTAATATTCAAAGAATTACTTTAAATGTCTCTGGTTGGTTATATAAAAATTCGAATACCCCGCTAGAATATTAATAAAGATGCTTAAATGTGGCTTAGAACAATATTATTCATTTCACTGGAGTATGACTTCAATTGTAATTTTGGCAGATACGGTGTTCCATCCTTGTGACTGATGGCTGTCAGTATCCCTTGGGGGCTCCTCCAGCTTGATGATGATGTCGAATGCTGACATAAAATAATTTTGTAGGGTTATGATGACTAATGATCCCGCATGCCGTTGTATACCGTATCGTTTAACTTTACTCATTATCTGCGTCACTATTCGGTAACTACCGAAGGATTAATTTTACGTGGGTTCAGTACTAATATATATACCATATATTGTTTAAACGGTAATTTTTTAAAAATAGTTTCTGTTACGAGGACAAGATTTGTAAGAACCGGAGAAAGCGACAAAGACATATGTATACTGCCTTAATAAAATCTTGTTGATTTAATTTTGTGAATTTTCTAGTCTCATTCTATTTACTAGTTATTACTATATCATCAGAAATATTGGTAAATATTGAAACAATATCTAAGGATAACAAATTTGACAGGTTTTTGGTATTTACACCTCCGTACATGAGGCGCATTACTATATAAGTTAATATATGACGCAACATCAGAAAGAGCCAATACACGTTTCACGTAAATATACATTATATTATAAACGTAAAATTCCATCAAACTTACGATAAAACTACGTATAATATATTGATTACTTCGGAATGTTTGTAGTCACAATTATATATTTATCACAAACTCATGGATCTTTAAATTAGCGTATGTTTATGTCAAATATGCTCCCTTTTTCAGTGTACCTAATATATAAGATGAAATTTATTCGACTTTGAACTTGTAGCTTTCAGGAGCTCCTTTTATGCACGGATGGTTTACGAACGCTGCGGCTATTTAGATCAGTTGCCTGTTTACCGTACTCAGTTTGATTAGTCGTAAATCAATACAAAAAGTCAATGTTTTTATTTAAGTAGTTTCATCTTCAATGATCTTTTGCTATAAAATATTGCAATATCGGATCTATTACTAACTTCAACTTCCTTATTTATGTGTGAATATAGGTACATAGGCCTGGAATACGATTTTTGATGACGAGCTGCGTGCTTGCTGCTCCAGTTTTGAAGTATTGAAAGCGTTTCGCACGTCCGCAATGGAAGTTTAAAGTTATGAATGCATCATTGTTCGCTTGATCAGCGAGAACCATTTCATCTCGAACAACCGAGATTTTACAAACTAAGCGAGAGGTGTATAAATGCGCGATATCGATTCGAAGTTCAATTGGAAGTACTTTCGTTTAATTTCCATTCTTTCCTCGACCTCACGGTTGCTTTGGCCCGCATTCTTAGGAAAATTTGTCGTTGAATAATCTGATTTTGCTGCAATGTTGACTTTGCAAAATTATTTGCTAGTGTAAGTAGATGAAATATATTTTACAAAGAAGATTTTAATAGATTCCAACGAGATTTTCGTCAACATATAATTTGAATTGTTTGACAATCAGAGGGATAGTTCTTGGAAACATTCTTTTTTAATTTTTTTACATGCATGGCATTTTATATGCATGGCGACACACGTCTTCATATTACAGTAAAAAGTATCACATGCAAAAAAAAACGTATTAAAATATCACAAAATTGCGATAGAACATTAGAAAAATATCACAATCCAAAAACATTTGAGATGTGTAGATTACGACGTACATTTACGAGCATTAATATCTGTCCTCGATAAAAACAATGATCCGATGGAATATTTAAGTGTAATTTCCCCCTATGTGCAGATATAACTTTTGTATCGTATAAATTGAGGGGCTGGGTGGAAAAATGGTCTAAGTCGACTTAGGTGCTTTTTCCGGCAATGAGCTAAAATGCAAGAGCATATGATTACGCTATTAATGCATTTAGCAGGAAGTACTGAAGTATTTTTTTAAGGCTAAAACATGATTTAGATTATTATACACAATGCTTTCTGAAAAAACCGCCTAACTCGAGTTACGCTGTTTTTACGAAAATGAAAATATTCGTATTATTATAGTTGTTAATTAATAATTAATATTATTATTATTATTGTTATATATAATATATTTTTTGTTATTATTATTATTTCAGTAATAACTTTAAGAACAACATTGGTTTCTTATGTCGCTCAATCTGTATGAAAAGTGAGAATTTTTTGCTCAAATCTCTACCAGATTAGCGTGAAATATCACTGCAACCACGCCCCAAACCATGAGGTAGGTGATTGCAGTGTTGGTACTGAGTTCAATTCAAGAACTTGAAAGAGAAATTGTCTACACGGGGACTCGAACCCAGAACCTTCGGAGACGTTCAGGTTACGAAACAAGGCGGACGCTTTAGTAGCCATCGTAACCATGTCGTTATTTTAAAAAATATTAACATTAATATTAATATTAATAATGCTGTAATACGAGATGAAATCGCACATTCTATATTCAGTCGTTGTATTTGTAAATATTTAGTAAATCCTCAAATGTCAATAAATCAGTTGTTATGATAGATGCTACGATCAACAATCATAATATAAACTGAGGATAACGTGTTTTCAAAACAAGATTCAGAGCTTAATGAATAGTGTTTAATAATAGTTATTAATTTCAACGATTGTTTTTTTCTCACACATATCGCAATAAACTTCGTCACAAATACGATGTAATATTCTTTTTAATGTTCTAATAGCTATACTTCTCAAATTTACTACCTTCAAGCGATTAGTTTAAAGAAAAAATGCCAAACTTTATTTCATATTTTTAAAGAGAGCCTAACTGTACTTAATATTTGTTCAAACAACCTAACTTCATTAATTATTAATGCAAAGAACCTGAATTCTCTGAATATTCATAAAAGAACCTAATTTTGTTGAATATTTATAAAAAACGAATCTGATTTCCGTAATAATGGCCTAACTGCAAATTTTGCAATTGCGATAGAATTTGTATCATTATACATATGCGAAAAATGCCATCGTATACTGTTGTAGATATCGGTCGTTGACGTTCTTACTGATTATGAGCTCCGTCGGTAAATCCTGTGAACAGTTAAACAGTTTTTTGCGTTTTTTTCAAAATCGACTTTTTCGACTTAGGCCGTTATTCCACCCAACCCCTCAATTGTACTTGTGTTCAGTATGAGGTTGCAATTTGGTGATTAAATATTTTTTTGCCTGAATAAAATTTTGTTTTCTTCAATTTGTGATATTTTCGATATTTGATATTTTGAAATGGGATATTTTGACGTATTGTATTTAGACATGTAACCAATATACATATATATATTTACATGTACATAAATTCAGAAAAGTGAATAATAATTAATGTTTCAAGCACCATTCATACTTTTTTACTCGACCTCTAAATGTCTCATTTAAGTCGCTAAGCGGGTATTGTACATTAAAAGCAAAAGCGCGTTTGGCGATTTTATTTTTATGACACTATATGTTGTCATATAGTCACACAATAATATCTCGGAATTTTGTTGTTATAAAATACTTAAAATTCTGCAAGTGTCATATCTCGGTAGTTGAGGCTTGAACAAAATAGTTATTTTTCTATCAAAGGCGTAAAATAGAGTTTTACGCCTTGACGACAGAACTCGAGGGACGGCGAAGCCGGTTCGAGGTTCATGAGGGTGCAAATTCTACGCCTGAGATTCAAGCATATTGTTTTTTATGTAGTGGGCGTAAAATGTTTTTACGCCTCGATTTGTGGGCTTAAAATGCCAATTTCATGCCTCCGTGGGCGAATTAGTGTATTACGTGACTAGGGCGGAAACGAAGCAATTGCAGCGAGGGCAATGAGGAGAGTTGAGGGGATAAAGTCTGCTAATCGCCGAAGGTTAATCGCCGTAACATTATGTTTTTTAGACTGATATCTTTTTGAATGGACTACTAACAATATTGGTTTGAACATGGGTCTGTAATTTTTTGGAACTTATTATTCCTTTTTATATAAACATGTGGTGCAAATTGAAAAGTTTTTATGTAAAAAGTGTGTGTGTACTTTTTATACCAGTCTGCAGCCGATTTACAAAAAATCGTCTTTAACAATTTGAAACTGATTTACCTTAGAAAGTTATATTTTAATTTGTATGAATATTCATATTGATGATTTTATTATATAACATAATTATTGTACTACTTTCATAAAAATCCCATAAATTTTTCTTCTATACATTGAACCTAGTTCCTGTAAATTTTATTTTTTCACCACTCTGTCAGGAATTTTTAACAACCCTCATTCACAAACACCGTAAGAAGGATTTTCTGTTTGCACGGTAAAATACGACATGGTTGGTGCATTTAATCTGTAGAGAAGCTTCGCGTAGATAAATAATTATTAATCGCGGTTCGCTGTGATAATTTTATACTTTAAATTTTAGAAAAAATATGTTATTGACTATGGATCAGTGATTCATCACTGATTTTATCACTTATTAGGCTATATGAATAGATCTGACCAAAACATGATACATTAATCAGATATAAATAATAAAACATATTGTGACATGGAGAACTGGAAACGACCGTTCCTTACTTTTCTTCACCGTGACATGAACTGAATGGTAATCGGCAACCGCGTTAATATTTATATACCGACATGCAGCCAAGGAAATTATCAATTATTATATTTATACCATTTTTATTATCGTGATTTCGTTGTAATAATTTTTTCACTTTTAAGGATATGTATCATTTAAACGTTGTCCCATCAACAACATTAGTATACATCATCTTGTTACATGTATAAATATTACACGTCAATATATTACACCAAATATTATGCGTAAAAATATTACATGACAAAAATGGTACGTCAAAATGACATAGAACCAAAATATTGCACATTAGACAATCATATGACTGTACACAAAATTAAGAATATGCACATTAAAAAAAAACAATAAAATATCATCATCAAACAATAGAGATTTATTGTTTTTTATATATTATTATTTATTTTCTAATTTATATTTATTTTTTTGTTTATCTTATTTTAACATATTATTATTTTTGTCGAAATATATTTTTACTTGTACTATTTTTTTGTAATATTTTAAAGCTAAATATAAAATACTGTAATATTTAGACGTCACCATATCACTTGAACCAAACTAAAATGTAATCAAACATTGCCAAATTCAAAAACGGTTTTCACAAATCGTATTACTTATAATTGAGAGTTATTTGTGTAACTCTGAAAATGCATGTTTAAAAAAATTATATTTTTTTACTGAAAAATTTCATTTAATTATTTTTATAGAATGGTCGAATTAACTATCTCTTTCTGTATACTAATGAAAGTAGTAATGAATGTAATGTTCATATTTATAATGTATGTCATTTTATTTGTAAATCTCTATTAATAGAGCACTCTATAACATTCAAAGTCTTACTGTGACCAGTGTACACTTAATTAATGAAATGGGTTCAGTAAATATGCGATATAGTTACCCTGCAGTTTGTAGAGCTATTAAAGAAAGATTGTCAATACGTCAAAACATGATCAGTACGCAAATGTACTAGGAAACTTTTCGTATGTCTCCTGTTAAAACTTTATTGAAAATAGTCTGAAATGAATTTAAATATAGTATAAACGAATAAGTTTCTCTGTAAGCATTTACGCAAGTGTTGAAATCAAATTTCAACCTGAGCGCTGCTAATGAAAATACCTCAGAATCAATTTTCACGAAACAGTAGACCCAGTTCGCCAAGTAGTTCTAGTTCAACATGGCTTATCACGTTGAGTATTTGGTATTGAATTGATTGCGTTAAATACAATTGAAAGGTCGTACAGTTTGAACATTTGATCAAATAAACTCACTCGTTGCGATCAACTTAAAACTCTCCCAAATACAATTAAACAGAAGAAATTATATTCTATAAAAATTGTATTATGTCATTTCTACTTACTTTAAAATTATGAAAAATGCATTAATATAATTTTGAAAAATTTTTTTGTTAAATGAAGTTAAACACTGCATACAACAATTTAAACATGTGCAGTAAGAATCGAAATTAAAACTGAAATCTACACCCATTATGAATATAATGTTCTTTAATTTATGTATTCATTTTTCCCCATTTAATATTAAAAAGACAAATATCAATTTTTGAATACTAGTTGCATTTTAGAATTAAATGCCTTTCATTTTTGCATTTATTTTTTTAATTACTAAGATTCTATTTCATACAGCAAAAATAATTTAGATAGCTGATATGTAGCTGTACGGTGTGTGAGGTATTATTTGCACAGTGATCTAAAGGACGTGCTTAAGCATACATAAAAATCGATTCATTACGGAAATAATTCATATTATCATTTTTAACAAAGATTTGTTTTTAGAATCGTGCATAGATTATATTTCGAGGATACAAAAGATAGATAATAAGACTTTATAAATGAAGCAGGAAAATTCAACAGACTGTTAGTGCGTGCCCGAAAATCTTCCATACCGATTTGCTAATAAACTCTGGGTAACGTAAATTCCGAATCTTCTATTTGGTGTATCTGTAAAGTGATGAGTATTTTTTGTTTGATGTATTATTTTCTATTTGAATTATTTACTCGAAAACATTAAAATTTGGCTAGAACAAATCGTATTAATAGATATTAGTGCTTATTAATAGTTCAAGTATTATACTGAATTATACTGGTCAACAGTGAAATTCTTTTGGAGATGAAAATAGCTAATCTTTGTCAATTTTGGGTCGCTGAATCGGAATCCAATAATAAAAAATGTTGATTAGCTCTTGTTTCCAAGAGATATGGGGTCAAAGTTCGAAAAAACGTCGTTTTCTACTATGTTTGAGAAGACATACCTTTTGACAGAGACGAGGTAAGGACTTCAGCAATGGTTTAAAATAATGCTTGTAACTTCGACTTTATGAGGGGAAAATGTAACATAATATAAAGAAAACTGCCTTGAATGGTCATTTTCCGGTATGCATGAAATGGCGGTCCGACCTTGTACGACTGTAACTACTGCAACTATTGTGCTTTAAATTAAATTTATTAGGCGAGCGGGTCCTTTTGCAGTTCACAATTTTTCTAATGAACCATTTTTAATGAAATTTGGTATACAATGGTTTTTGAGGTCGCTAATTAGAAATCTCAACTCAAATTTTGGAATTAAAAATAGCGGATCCAAGATGGCGGCCAAAGATTAAAATGTTACTGTTCTTCGTTAAAATTGTACACAGGGTTTTTTTGAGATCGCTCAAAAACGCTTGTATACCAAATTTCATTAAAAACGGTTCATCACAAAAATGTGAACCGCAAAAGTTCCGCTCGCCTAATATTTTAATTTAAAGCACAATAGTTTCAGTAGTTACAGTCGTACACGATCAGACCGATATTTTATGCATACAGAAAAATGACCATCCAAGGCATAGTTTTTGTTTTTAATGTGTTACACTTTTTCCCCATACAGTCGAAGTTACAAGTATTATTTTAAGCCATTACTGAAGTCCTTACCTTGGCTCCGTCAGAAGGTGTGCCTCCTCAAACATAGTAGAAAACGACGTTTTTTTGAACTTTGACCCCATATATCTCGGAAAGTAGACACAAACAAATGTTAGCTATTTTCATCTCCGAAATATTAAATTGCTTCAATTTTGTCGACTTTTGTTATTGTTAATACTATATGAAATACCATCCAATTCATTCATAGAGTTAACAAATGATAAAATCCTATATTTGAATACATTTTGAATGACTAATGCAACTAAATAACAAACAGATTATATCATACATCTTGCGTATAATTTATTTATTAATATGTTTTCAAAATGAACTGTTCTGTATTATTTCACTTATTATAGCACGAAAAGACTCAGTCAATTAAAAAGAAAAATATAAATAAACATATAGTTACAAAAAATCGAAATAATTGCAGTTTTATTCGGAATGTTCAACATGCACAAGATATCCGTAAGGAAAGTTTGTGCTTTGGTGACGGTTTTCGTCATTGTGATGCTGTTTTCTCCCAATGAAGCATTTCCAAATCCACAAGCACCTCCTCCGCCTCCATCTTTAGACCCAACTCAGATCATTAATAATGCGGCCGATGCGATTCTACATATTAGGCATGGTGTAATTCAAGAAGGAATTAATGAAACGGACGCAGGATTACAAGAAAGTACTAAATTCGCCGGTGAAATTGTTCATGACCTAAGCCTTCTTCGGGACTTTCTTCTAGGAAGACCAGTCGAAAGTAATTATATTTGAAAAAATTATAATAAATTGAATAATTATTACGTTTTCCGCATTAGACAGAATTGATGAATATCTTAAAGTTTGTTTAAAACTTTATTTAACAAAAAATATTTTACATCATATACTTAATAACTTTAATGAAAAAGGAAACTTGCAATAATAGAGGAACATATGGCATTAAATATTTACACGAAAATCATTTTTGAAAAAGATCATCGACTGAATATTCAGTCATTTATCGTTGCCTTCTTAAAAATTTTTTATTCGCATTCATACAAGAATTTACTAGCTTATTGAATTTTGAAATTTATAGAATGTTTTGCTGATTAGAAATTGATTTTCCAATGACACGACATTGGTTTGGGATGCATGCGTACCATTGCAAAAAAAAATTGTACGATTTTCCCGAGTATTTCAGCATTTTGTACATACTGATTTTGAGCTGATCACAAATTAGGAAGTTTCCATTTTAAAATCTTTATATTAAAAATGCCATACATTGAAATTACCGTCAATGAGAATATATCCTGGGTTTAACCAAGCTCAAAATTGAATAATATATTTTGATTTTACTAGTCTTGATTGTTTTGTTTACATTAAAGATACTTTCGTAGGAATCATAAATTATATTCGGAATTCTAATTTAAATGCAACAACAAAAATTTATTGCATAAATTTAATTATTGTCTTCTATATCTTAACTCAATTAAGCTACTAATAGTACGTGGTATATGAACTTTAATGAACTTTGTCATTAGATTGCAAATGCCTTCACAGATTGCAGAATTACAATAATTGTGTCAATAAAAAAGAATTCTTATCATTCCATGATCATGAGATGTCCATGCATTTTATGTATTTATTAGATCCAGCATCTGGTTCTCCACCGCCATCTTCATCGGAAAACCCACCTCCAAAGCCAGCCTCAGAGGAGGATGTTCCATCAATGTAACCTGCCTAACATTATTGTCTTGGAAAATTCGATTTAAGAAATACAAAATTCAATTCAACACATTCTATAGTATAGTTTTAAAATATATTATTACTTCAGAATATTTTACGTCGTTCCACAAATACTAGAAAAGTATATTAAATGTTTTGATGTAAGACTTTTGTTTGATGTTGTGATTTTTTAATCATTGTTTCGACCACAAAAAATGCTAATCTACAAATATGTGACTTTAAAATGATATAAGTTATGTTGTTATGGACTTCGATTGAACATGTGTACTCTTTTGTTCTTACAGAAAAATATTTGTTAGAAATACTTTATGGCCTGAATTGGTCATAGCTTCTTTATTCTTGTAATTCTTTGTGTTTTTGTATAACTAAAATTTTGCCTTTACATGTCAAACAGGGACCAGATGATCCTAGACATTTTCCAATTACATTTTTCAAAATATTCATATTCCAAATAAATTATTTGATCCATGTTTTAGGTTAATAACAAATAAGTACTTGGTGAATACTCCAAGGTTTTAGAGATAAAAACTTTCTTTTCTATAAAATTACAACAATAAGGTCAACGAATACTTCGATATAATTTTACTCATCTGATCCTACACTAAAATTGGAGACCCTGGAAATCTCGCAGAAAGAATATTTGTAATATTTTAATGAGTTCGATTAGAAATAAAATATCTGCAGCAAACTTTATATGGATAGATAGGAATATTCCATCAGAAGAAATTTGAAATATTTCCAGAGGATGAATACTGGCGTGAATTCTGCAAATTTTTCTGTGGCACAGAATACGCAGTTGATGTCCTGCACACTTTAGTATAGAAATAACATTGACCGACAAAGTTTTACTTTTTGTCTACCTTTGTCAAACGAAATATTATTTCTGACGTATTTTTTCATGCTGAAAACGATGGCGCTAGCAGAATTTTGCAATCACGTCACACTTTGGAGAAAAACGTGGTTGAATGTGGCAAAAATAGGGTTTTTGACAGTATTTAGGATTACTTTGTAACGCAGAAGAGAATTTATTTTTTACAGGCGAAGTATAATTTCCAACTTATTTTTTCCTACTGAAAACGATGGTGCTAGCGGAATTTTACTATCACGTCATGCTTTGGAGAAAAATGAGGTTAAATGTGGTTAAAAAGTGAGGTTCAATTTAACCACGTTTTTCTCCTAAATGTGACGTTTTCAACCGTTTTCAGCACGGAAAAATACTTCAGAAATTACACTTCGCTTGTTAAAAATAAATTCCCCTTTGCTACGAAGTAAATCGAAATATGGCCGAAAACACTGATTTTGACACATTTAACCATGTTTTTTCCAAAGTGTGACGTGATAGCACAATTCTGTTAGCGCTATTATTTTCAGCATGAAAAAGTACTACAGAAATGATACTTAGCTTGTCAAAGGCAAAATCAGTGTCGGACAGTTTTATATACAAGGCTTGCTAGACCAAATTACCAAAAATATTTCCGAATATATATAGGTACATCTTCTAATGGCTGAAATGAACATTCGATTAACTAAATTGCAGTCCACGTAACGAAATTCGGCCATAAAAGCTAACTAAATAATTAGTTCATTAAAATAAAATCAGAATTCATCATAATATCAAGTCATCTAGATATATCTTGTATTGATTTATTTTAATTGCCATCTGCAGATTATTCATGAAGTCCATACTTGAACAAGATAATTTTAAAAGTTGTTGATCTTGGGATATTAGTAAATTCTGATCTGCATGTACCTAATTAATCGCAAATGAAACTCAAAAATATTTCCTGTTTTGAATAATCAAATTGTGAGGGTAATTTCTTTATATCGTGTAAACAATGTATGTTATGTATAAGATTAAGTAGGTCGAAAGTGAATAGTAACACAAGAAAGCAGGAAAAGTAACTTCTTCATTGATAATATCTCATGAATAGTAAATTTGTCAGTTAATAAAAGACTCTAACTTTGCAATAGCATTTGATTCTTGAAGATAAAAACTATATGTGACGCGGAAGCTTACTAGCGATCCATAATATACCGAAGTACTTACTCCCGAGAGGAGAAAAGTTTCCAATGGGTCGCTCGTCTCAAAAACTTGTCGAAAACATCAAAGTTTCTGGTGGGTTTTCAAGCGGAAGCTACCTGCACCGAAGAGACAACAATGACGGAGGCCTGACGGCATTTCAACTTGTTTTAACGTAAACACTGCTACAAGTGGAGCAAGTTCTTGCAGCACAATCGTTCCACTTGCATTTATTTTCGCCTCACTGCCCTGGTACTTTATGATACCAGACCTTAATACCTTTTCGGTAAAGTCCTATTTTCGAAGAGCGCAAAGTTCGATCAAATTTTGCAAATCGACTGGAACGAGGAAATTTGAATTTTCAACGGCCCTTTAACATTTGCCGATAAAAACCTTCACAGCGGAACAGCTCGCATGAGGATTTCTCGGCCTCGGGAGGATTAGCATTTTACGATTGAATGCTGAAAACAGGATTGGGTTCGAAATTTCCCGCGCGATAACTGCATTACAGCCGTCAGTCATACAAATAGAAGAATCTAATGAACGTTGTGAAATGACGAATGTAAAGTGCGGGCTCAACAGCAGGAAATATTACGCCGATCTGCCGTTCAATTACTTTTGATGGAGAGATTTACATTGTTAGGAACTGTGATCCATAAAACAACTTAGAAACGCAAATTTATGTATTAATAAAACGATTAAATTATTAAATTTTGTTGAGGTTGGACATTTTTTGAAAAATTTAAAAACGGCTATACTAAGAGAATTTTTCTAGTTAAAAGTCACATACTGTCTAGTTCTAACGGGATATACTAGCAATATGAGCAAAAGTGCCATACTCATATTAAAAGTGTTCATACTGACAGGTAATTTTCAATACTATTATTGCACTTTTATGTACATTGCAAGTATATGTCGTTAGAACATAAACAATATGGGACTTTTAACAAGAAAAATTCTCTTAATGTAGGAAGTAAACGTGACTGCCTTATTTACTATAGTTTTATATCCTGAACACGGCAATCCGGGAACCAAATTTACTTTTGCTTTCTACTGTTGTTTTATAATTATCCCCAGTTCCTTTGTGTCTACTAGGATCGTCATGAGAGGTGATTTGGAGCGTAAAATTCACCACAACGAATATTTTGCTACTTTAGAGCAATGTTTCCGCAGCTTTCCCATTGGTATACAGATATTGTCTGCAGTGTTAGTAAATTTGTAAATACATTGAATTTTGAATGTCATATGTTTCTAAAATATTCAAAACATTTTTCAGTTATAATCAGTTACCCTCGCTACAAAAACACATAGTAATATAGGACAGTGCGTGTAGTTGTTAAATACAAGCCAATTGCTACAAGGAGTATCGGGTACCATTCTATATAGTTTTAGATATCATTAAAATAGTATTATTTATTCCTTATAGTAGTATTGGTAAAAAAATAGTAAATTACCACGGCATTTAGTATTAAAATGCTTTCGTATTTCTTTCAGTGCTTTGTCCGAATAATCTTTTATATATTTGAATAATATAATATTGATGTTGGTAAAGACATTATAATTGTCTACTGAAACAGGAATTTAATGCTTTATATACGATTTGCAATTAACTATAATTAATTTCCTTTAAAACTATGTGTTTCACACGAAGATACTTAAAATCTGTCGGAAGTAGCATTCAAGGATAACTTGAAAATACTTAAAATTACATTGTAATGATTAAATAAGTTTCAAAATCGTTATCGATACATATTCCATTTCAAAATTGTTATTTACCTGTTGTTATTAAATAATCGTTTGCTTTGGCCTAACTGTACTTTGTCCATTTCTTATATTGTATAGATCCATAAATTGCCCCATAAATCCTGAAAATGTTCTAATTACTACCATTTCAAAGTCAACCAATGATAGAAACTCTTCTAATAGTCAAGTGGTAGTGAAATTAGATATTTATTTGTACAAATGTGTTACTTGCAGAAGAGCTCTGTGTGATGAATCATCTGCAGGCAAGATCTAAAAGTGTGACGAATATATATCTACATCATAAGGCTCAAACATCTGATTATGAATTTCATTAAAAAATTAAATATATTATATTCTTGACCTTACCCTGTGCGACGGTATTTAATTACCAAAATTTCCACTGTGTAAATAAGTGGTATATGATATTTCATTGCATGTTTTTTTTATTTAATGAAGACTTACTCCTATACGCAATGGATAGAAAAATTATGACTAATTGTTACTAAAATTAATAACCATTTTCTGGCTAATAGGTATTTACTCTCCAGTCTGCAAGTGAATAAAAATGGTTATTAATAGATTTTTTTTTAGGGTAAAGTATAATAATTAATTTATATCCATAGAAAATATCAAAATAGAATTGTTTAAATATTTCAACACAAAATCGAAATCTCAAAGTACCCTTATTCTATTGGTTCAGCAAATTATTTTATCAAATGTCGATTCTTGAAAGTTGTTTGAAAATGCAGAAGGCAAATAAATATATATACTACTTTAAAATCTTTTATTAAATTATTTCGTATTTTCTTGGGATAGTGTGCCCTTAATTCTCTGTATTCAATTTTCTAAATAGGTATTGCAATAGATGACTGTATTGTACAATTTTTTTATTAATAATAAATCTATGATAATACATTTTATTTATATGAAAAAGATAACGTAAGATAGCTTCAAATACTAAAATTGACACTTTTTAAAAATAAAATTGTACCTATTGTTAGATAACAATAATGCTTAAATGCCAGTAAGAATCCATACTTTGTAAAGATGAGGAATATTGAGTAGTCATAAAAATGGAGATTCCTCGCATTTTAAGTTTGAAACGAAAAGCTCAACCTGCGAAACGGAAGTATTGATGTGATTTGTAAATAAAAGACTCGATATCCGAAGAAGCAAGTACCTAGGGACGAAATAAAGTGAAAATTGTAGAACACTTGTACAACACGACCATTATTTATATCGAATCACGATAAAACCATTTGTCACGTACTCGAACAAGCAACAGTTTGAAAGCTTTCTACAAGTTACGATGCATTTTTGTCGAGTGGCCATTTACGCCGCTTTTAGAAAAAAATATGTGAAAATAATATTTTTGATAAATATTATTAATGATAACTAGAATATATCTTATATAATTGCAAAAATAAATTATGTATAAAAGTAAATTAACTGAAAAATTACAAAGTTTCCTGTCAAATACAAACTTGGTTTTTCGAAAAAATACTCATATGGAAATTCTTTTTATAATGTCAATAACATTATTCTATTTGTAAAAGTTCCTTCCATAATAATCAAATTGCGAATTTCGGAGTCCTTACTGGACGGTGCTATTAACATTTTCACGATGTCAGAATTTAACACGTAAGCTAATGTCATTGATTTGTGTCACATTTAACGGCATGGTATCTGTTGTGGACAGAATCGATATTTTATCAATTGCGGTTTTCTCCGCAGAAGTGATTTTATGTACTCCATTGCATACCCAAATCTGGCTGTTAGGTCGTTTGCTGTAAACTCTAACAGCACCGAATCTCAGCACAAAGTAAATTGAGGTTGCGGTAAGATTATCAACCTTAAGTCAAGCTTATTTAACCTTACTGCAACGTTTGATGCTGTTATAGAAGGTCCTTCAAAATGATGACGATTTGCAGAAATTAATTAGTAACTAGAATATTATCAGGTGTAATCCACCAAGACATTCAAAATTATCGAATATTTCCCGATTGCTTCCTTATGTAGCGACGAGAGGGTTAAGAGTTTCGAATGGGATATTTTCAAAAATTTGTTTAAATTGCTGATGTTGATACGCAGGACAATTTATTTCATATTGCGATCTTGATTCAATCGACGTGCAATATTTGCGACCTTGAGCCAACTTCGCATTATAAATGGATCCTCGTATTCATCTAGCCCTTTTAAAAATTTCTGTCAAATTGATGGAAAATAATTAACAGGCCAGTGGGAGGAGGGGTGGGGGGTATTATCGGTTGGTAATGCCCCTGCCGGCAGAGATTGAATTCACAACCTGCTTTCTGGCCAGTCATATTGGCCCTTCCACTCTTGTCGTTCACATTAACATCTGATTATTACGATTTTCACACGTAATTCTTATTAGTTCATTTTTACGGGATAATGGTAGAATGGAAGTAACGATAAGAAAACGTCAACTGAAGGCAGGAGTGAGTAACCTACAAGTACTTCATCTATAAGAAGCAAGATTATGCTATCAGAATTGAAACAGTTACACCGTGCTCTTTAATAAAAACTCTCAAATATATATTTCGAACATAGCGTAGAATATACATGTTTAAAACATGTCTTAATTCATTCGATACATCAAGAAACTGCTATATAAAATATACTTGACAAATTAATATAATTCTAATTACGTCGAACTTACAAACAACGTAAACTGCAAATGATTAAAACAACTATTATGATATGTATACAATATTTATAATAAATACTAGTTAAGTTATAATTTGTTATAACAAGCATACTTACAAATATTTATAATAAGTTTTAGGGAAGAAAAACATGCACTGAAGATCATTTATAAAATCGTGGAATAAAAAATAAAAAAAATGGATGAATTACTGTATTTATCGACTGATTTAGATTGGATCTTTCTTTAGCAACCCCTGCAAAATCTGACCGATGGGAACTTATTAGAAACGTTCATTTATAGAAATATTATGGCATCTATGATACTTTTACATTACTTATTGTACTCTGGTTTCGACGTACGCCAGACATGCACAGTGAGAAAGTGCGATGTGGAACTTGACATTTATTGTTTCGATGCAAACTGAAAGTATGTATATTCCGAGATTGTTTCTGCTTATAATTCTATGTAGAAATTGCGTCGCGTACATTTTCAACTTCAGACGTAATTGCGAGGGAAATTCCATTACGATTGCTATTAGCAACGGGTCTTGTTTCTAATGGTATATATTGTGTACCTACTTTCTGTCTTACATCAGAAATACTGAAATTTTTGAAATATTACAACCTCTCGTAGCGAACGGTTGTTTAATATACATGGCGCATAAAATGTTCCATATGCGATTTCATATATCATATTCATTCACATCCACGTATTATGTTTACATAAACAGACAGAACATTTCTGAGAAATTGTACTACATCTTTATTTGCAGACCTCTTTTCATTACACAAATATTTTCCGTAATTTCTCGATATAGTACACTTTTGATATACTTTCAATCTTTAATTAAAAAATGAAGATCAAGTATTTTTTATTACTGAAACGGAATGTTCAGACTTGAACAATATTTATCTGTTTATTTATGATAATTGAATGATGTACGATGACAAATTTCACGTTTTTTTTCACTTAATTCAGTTGAGGATTGAATTTTAAACTTCTGTTATTTGAATAACTCAACTCTATATATACGGGGCATTCTTGAGATGTCGGCGTCCCGTCCTGCGGACTTCATTTTTTAACATAATTCACCGAACCAGGACTTTAAATATTCGGTGAAATGCCTACTTTTTAATTCCGTATGGATCAGACTATATATATAATTTGGCTTCAGATTCAGAATAGGTGGCACATGCTATTAAAAAAATAGACACTTCACAGAACATTTTAAGCCCGAGTGCGTTGAATGATGTTAAAAAAAACAATGAAATGGGATTCCAACACGCGAAGTATATCATGTACATATATATATTCAGACAATAACAAAAATATAGCAATTTTTACTTGTAAGAAAAATTTTGTTTGCATGTAACATTAACGGTGGGATAAATTCGTTAAATAATTGTCGTTAATGATGTGTCGATATTATTTACATACAATTATAACCAACATAATAGAGTTTTATTTGGCGAGAACTGATATGGAACTAAAATTTGTTCATTATTTTATTGATTTCAAGTCATATCAACAACTTTTATACATTCCACATTAACCTGTAATGTTATGTCCGACATTTTTAGTTCAGAGGAAAAAGTTTGTCCGATATTTCAATCAATCATGCTGAATTTTCAGTACCGATTCTCAATCAATGTTTTAAGCAGCGAATTCGACGATTCCTGTAGTTCTGCAACACTTTGTCCGTAATATTGGATTTATTGCATTTAAATTTTAAATCCTAAGTTAGCTTTAAAATTATCAACCTCCAAAAAAAGTATGCATGACTTATATAACAATAAACTCAATAGAAGATGAGTTGCCCTTGATAGGGTTTACATTCTTAAATGGAATGCTTAGTTAGTGTTTGTATCAAACCTTCATGTAATCAATTTGAAAGGTACATTTCGTTATTACACAGTTATTATATAAAAAACTTGTATTTTCTTATCAAAAGTAGAAAGATGAGATGATGTGGATGCAGCGGAAAAACTTTGAAACAATTCCTGGTAGAAAATTGTCTAGTTTTATGTTACGTTGCTAATTTTCTCGAACTATTAATATGGGAAATAACAAAATTGGACAGAAACTTGCAAAATATTAGAATCCATTTCTACTGGGGATCTACCTATATGAAATACAAATATTAGTTATATTCTGAAATGTTAATTATACATATAAAACATTAAAATGGAACGTGGATTTCAATGGCGTTTCTGGTTTGACATTTTTTAAATGTATAAACTATCTGCAAAATTGTTAGGAACTACAATAAAATTATTTGTTTCAGAATGCCGATGAGGATTGTAGATGGCGCTGGGTTGGGGATCGTTGCGGGGGACGTCCTTGCATTGAGAGGAGCTGGACTTGCAGCAGCAGAAACTTGGGCTCTTCTCTGCCAAGCTGCCCAGGCCCTCCAAGATCTTTTCTTATCAAGTCAGTATTCCACATATTTCATCATCAATAAAATGTTTATAATTTTAACACGAAATGCTTATCCTACAATTAGCGTTTTCAGATTTCAGATAATTATAAAATGACAGTTAGTTTTAGAAATAATTTGTTTAAAATATTAATTACTCCGCCTTATTTTTTAGATGAAAATTACAATCATTTTGGTGGTCATTGAAATAATTTTGTACATTGTATGTTCCTTGTCAACATACGTAATAATCAAGTTATTTAAGATGCCAAAATATGTTCCACTAATTAAACGACTGAATAAACTACACTCATTAAACGACAAATAAAATGGAAAAAAAGAACGACCGCCCGAAAATTATGACAGTACTGGGGTATTTGGGAGATTTAATGGGTCGTTACTCGCGAGGTTGAGATGGGACACCAAGAGGACGGGTATGCCGCGTATGCGAGAGATACGCCCTTTGCAGGCAATTTTAAATGGCACTAAATTAACTTATGAGTTATAGCGAAAACCAGTGACGTAATTGTGCTCAGTAAAATTTTATTTATCGAAGAATTACCGATGGCTCGTCGCGGTATCCAATATAATCAGTGTCTAGTTCCGCTTTATCGGAAATTTGTTTATTTTTTCTGGTTAGGATCGTAGGCTGTCAGTTCGGATACGTTGAATTTAAACAAAAACTGGACAAATATGCAAATGTAATGTCATTTTATGGTCGAACTCGCGTTGCAGTGAGGTCAAAGTTTCGATTTTACCCCGATAGGTAAACGAGGTAATTGATTTCAAATAGGAATCCCCGATTGCCAAGCACGGTCAAATATCACATGAAGTCGAAACGTTGCGCTCGTTTTGAAATCACCGAAACGACTGCGACTGTACTGCGAGTCATACTTATATATAGCGAGATTGCCATGATATTTGCGATCGCAGCTGCAGACTAACCGTCCCACATATTCTTCGCTTTGCTCGATTTTTTAATTCTCCATTTTAGCTTCATACACATTTAGGTACCATTGTCTGCGTTCGTGTATTCGTACGGTTCTGCCGTTCTCCCTATATTTTGCTTTCCCGCTTTTCCTTCCATCCAGCCATCATCAGCTTCCCCGTTCTAGGTGTTCATTTCCCCTCTGCAATTTTCCCCTGACCCCGGAATCCCTCACGTCCTTCGGACTCCCTTAATCGAGTCGGCACTCTCCCCTCTAGTAACCTCACTCACTCCCTCTCACAACCACCCTCTGTTTCTGAGTTACTCGACAAACCTCCTGTTCTCCGGATACTCGCTTACGTAGAAATCCTGTTTTTGCCCAAAATTTCTTGCTGCTGGCGTCTCAGTCATTCCGCAAACCAATATTGTAATCTCTCTCTCTCGTTTCCCTAGTCTGCTGTATTTTCAAGACAAAAAGAGAGAAATTTAAGCCAGCAGAAATGTAAATCTAAGCAAACTAACGGCCGTTGCCGTATCTCAAAGGGTTCGGAGTTCAACGCTTCTTGCTACGTTGCTGTGGTTTGAGTTTTTTTTTCTTCTTTTTAGGACGCGCAAGCGTGATGAGAGAAATCTCGTTTACGCGAATTCACATTCACAATGAATTCCGAATTTGTGGTTACCCTAATAAGATAAATTTATCGATAGTTCATTTCATCTTATTTCACAGTATTTTAAACATTACACAAATAGTTGCTAAAAATAGTCGAGGCGGAACGACTGCGGTTATTATGCCGTATATATACTAAGTAGTATAGGTCGAGTATGAATGAGACCGTAGCTCCATTATCATGTGCGTCAACTTCCATCAGATTGGTAACCTCTTTTACTATAGACAAAAATATCCTGAGTCATTACAAATTATATCCATCGAATATTTACATTTTTTTAATACTTTTTATTTATTGTTATCAACATTTTCAATTTCTACAAAAAGGGATCTGTAATTATTGTTCATAAAACAATCTTATCGAATAATTTTTATTAATACAGAAAGTTGATACTTTTTTATTATTATGTTTTCATAATATTTATTGAAATTAAATAAGTACAAATGTATGTAGTACTGATGGGAGAGGGGCGGATAGTTGACAGACTAAAATAATCGTAAACTATTTTTAGAATTCACTGAATGAACTCCCTCGAGATACGTTTCATGCAATGTTTCGTTAACCAATTTATTACGTGACGTGGATATGTAACAAATTTTTAATTTTTACGATTTTATTATTTGATATCGAGAATATTTTCGATTATTCATCAGTTACATTATTCGATTTGATGAAAGAACAATATAAAATACACAATATAAAGGCCTATTATTTTGAATATTTTTGTTATTAATTATTACTTTAGTTGTAATTTCTGTATATTTTTTCAATTTAACATACTCGAAGTTCTCGAACTATAAATAATTTGATATATGTATATCTAAATATAATAATGTTTCCTGTAATTGTTCAATTACATTTCGTTTCTATTTTATTGAAACAGACATATGCTTGTAAATAAGTGCATCGTTGATTAATCATTCGAGATGTATCAGTGATTCATTCACATTAACACTACAAAGAAGTTTAGATGGTTAATCATACAAGGTTTTGTTTTATTTAACGATCGCAAGGAAACTTCGAGAAAACCGTTCTACACAATTTTTCCGTGATAACAACGTTATCGCTAACGATCATGTACTAAAAAGAAATGTTCTTCGTTGTTAAGGGAAAGACGATTATGACGTGAGAAAGAATTTTTCACACGACATAGAAAGGTATTTCTACTGCTGGAAGATAACATTCTTCAGGCTGCTTCGCAGTAATTTCTGTTAAGAAAATAACAAATATTTCTGTATATTGCTTTTTAAGTAATTTTGTACAATGCTGGTCTTTCATCCCATCGTTATAACTCCGCCAGACATTATTAACTTTATAAAACTGTAATATCACGTGAACATTGATTCGATAAGTAAATACAATTGGAAGGATATTACGTGGAACATTTTCCAGCTTGTTCTGTCATATTACGTTATTTTGCGAAAAGCCCTAAAAAATATTTGTTTTTATGAATCGAGTTTGTATAAAAGAAGAAACAGTGCAATTAATAATGTAAATATTTTTATCGTGTTAAAATTGATCATACATTTGAATTAGTAAGTTGATTACAAAGTATAATTTTCTTAAAGAAATTCGGTATAAAATGTGAGCAAAGTGGAATTTGTTTCGCAAATAAAAACTCAAACAATATCATAAAATTTCAGATTGAAGAAAATGTATTAAATTTAAATTTGCGGTCAGAAAAAATACGTCGCTTATCTGACATACTTTATAAAATAATAAAAATTATGATACACAATCTTTAAGAGGACAAATTTTTCCCATTTTTTAAAATTCTGCTGTGAATCTCCCCTCAATCAACGTACCCATAAAACTCATACTCATTTCACAAAAGTTAATTTCCCTTCTTTAAAGCGTTCCTTAATTATCAACATTGTCCATATAATAAATAACTTCAGAAATAGTCATTCTATTATTAATTACCATAGGAACTAAAGCTGAGGGAATTGACATATTGATAAATCAATTATTCCTTAAATGTATAATGAATTTTTGAAAATTTATTTATACTACTCCACATAACAGCATTATGCCGTTTGTACCCAACAAACACGATGTGAACAATAAGACGAAATGTTTGCGTGCATTAACAGGATGCAGTAAGCTTTTGATTAGTACCTTTGAACAATAAGCTACTGATTAAGACTGATGGACTAGAATGCACTACTGAGAAATAGCTTGAAGCAATCATTTGAAAGGCCACTTATCGAAGGTATTGATTGCTCGATTAGGCCAACTTCAGCGCTCATCAAAACTACATTCCGGATTGAAACTGCTGGGTTTACGTTCCAAACTGATAGTAAGATGCTTCATCCGTCGGAGCCATTGGTGCCGGTCAGTAATTGCCGTACTCGGTCCGCCCTAGAACGCTGAGTGAACACCTAGTCCTTTGTTCCTAGGTTTCAGCTCATCGGTCTGGAAATTCTCTTGTTCAATCTTGTAAGTGAATACTTATAGATGGAAAGTAACTTTAAGATTATTAGTCAGAAAGTAATATTTGACGTTAAGTGCCTCTTTAATAATTATATTTCTCGGACATTTTTCTTCACTTTGTATATTCCGGAATAAATACATATTCGTCTTTAATGTTCATTATAATATTGTAACCAACAGAGACTTTGTTTTCATTTCTAAAGATATCATGAAGTACTCATAGTATTGCAATTCTTTGCTTGTTTATGGTGTGAACTTGGAGAAATTGTTATGTTTTTTGATCGTTTCAGCGTATATATATGTTCGTAGTGCAATTTTTTGCATTACTTATTGTACTAGGTAAATAAAAATTAAATAGGTTTAATGACTGATTGCGATATGTACAGAAACCTTATTTTAGAAAGAAACTATTAAGCGACGAAACATGGACAAACGTTGGCAAACTTGACAAACATTAAAAATAGCAGCTCGCATGAGTTTTCTGACACCCATCCAAAGACTGTGAAAAGTGAACAATTATGAGTAATGCAGAGATTATATATATATTTAAATCAGCAGTTCTAACTGAATAGAGTAAATTAGTAAGCAGTCTCTAAATTCCTTGGAGTGAAATTTTAAAGAGTCTCACTCTTAAAGAGTGAGGATTCACTCCGACTAAAAGTGCCTGGTGAACCACTCGGTATAGAGTATTTCACTTCATCTGGAAAAAAATTTGAATAAAATTTTGGAATCCTAAATCCATAGATAATAATCTAATAATTCAATTATAAGCTTATAAACAAACATGAAACTTTATTATATTCAGTAAAAAATAATCAATTTCTATATTTTCATAAAATAAGTTATATCAATAAATTTGTTGATACACGTGTCCGCAAAGTAGACACTTTACGAACTCCTTTTAGTCCGTAAAGTGTGATTTTACGGACTGATCTCTGCACTTTGCGGACTAAAAGCAAACCGTAAAGTGCCTACTCTTGCGAACAGTGTATCAAAAAATAGCGTTCACTGCTCGGCCGTAAAATTTTACGACCTCGATTTGGAGATTGTGCGATCCGTAAAATAGAACTTTACGGCCTAGGACCGAAAAGTACTCTTTCGGCAATTGAAAGTAGTAGAGTACTGTATGTGCAAATAAAACTGACACGAAACTTCTTTTAAAAATATGATCCATTTCTTTAGTTTCGAGTATTATATATTATCGTTTTTACTTTACTTTTATGTACTAAATTATTACAGATAACATGAAGGATATTTTATAAAATATTCATTCTTTTTTAAAAGACAAACCATGTTCAAAATTTTTAAGGTGAACATAGTTTGTCTAATTTTCTGAAGTGATTTTCTTCGAATTAACGAAACTATATTTTTCATCAAGCAGAAATATTAATTTTAACGTCTTAATTATTGGAATATACTCAAAAGTTTCATAAATGTTATTGCCAACATTTAAACTTCAACCTTCGGTCATTACGGTAATCAAGTTTCAATCGGATGAACATGGGTGTATTTAATTTATCTAATAAATTATTAATTTCAAATTTCTCTTAACGTTAGGGTCTTCTAAATTAATATTATTTTTTTTAAAAGAAATTTAAAACTTCACATTCTAAGTATTAAGATAAATTTTAAGTTAATGCATTTTCACTTTTTATAACTGCTTATAGTTGCCATTGTAAGTGAATTTTCACTCCAAAACTTATAGTGAATTTCTGCACTCTTTCATGTGGGGTGACTGACCTTATCTTCTAGAGCGGTCTTTCACCCTTTTTCGAGTGAACACTCCGTTCCTTCCTGAAGGAAATTTTTACTCCAAACCTGGAGTGAACACAATGTGGCATATCAAATGAGTCATGGTCTCTAAATTTCTTGGAGTGAGAATTCACTTTTTAATTAGTGAAAACCGACCAACTCTGGTAAAAGAGTGAATATTCAATCAACTCTTTTTTCATTCTAAGAGAGTGCAAATTCACTCTTTCCCTCCAAGTCGTGGAGTTGACAACTCTGCAGAAAAGAGTGAATTTTCACTCTTTAAGTGTTGAGTATTCACTCTTCCATGTTAGTTGGTCGGTTTTCACCAACTAAAGAGTGCATTTTTATTCCAAGAAATTTGGAGAGTGAATGTCAAAAATATATTGTACACAATATATACAGATTAAGGATCTGGAAAGTTAGTTCATCATAAGGAAACATTAATATTTAATTGTTTATAAAATTAAATAAAATAGAAGAATACATGTTAACATGATTGCTTGCTTATATTTGTTAACAAAGATCTGAATAATAACCAGAATAAAAATGCTAAAATCGAAGATACATACACACCTCCTTTAAAATATTTAACAATTTTGAACACTGAGTATAGAAAGTCAGACAAACTTCAGCTCGACGTATTATAAGATAATGGCTACTTAATTATATGCCAATAAACAGAATATTACATGACGATTTTACAAAGAGTTATGTAATATATTGTACCACAATGCTTATATTCCTTCGTACGCTTTTCATTTAGGTTTCCGCGCTCTATCCCCTGTGTATTCTGTACACGTATACAGAAATTTATACAGAGCACCTCCTTCTTTCTCATTCAACAATTTAAGTTGGATTAATTGCCATTTATAATTTGTTCAGATTTTCTTTGTTCATTCTCTTGAACATTTTAAATGGATTACGTAGAAAGGAAAGCAGTGATTCAATAAATGTTCAGTTTTTTCTGAAGAATACTAAAAATACTGTGACCGAAAATAATGGTGGCTATTTTGATTCACTTTTATATAAATCGAAGTGCTGAAATAACAATTTGTTTGATCAATAATAATAATATAATCTAAATATTATCTAAATAAAAAAGACTTTAAGAATTGAATGACGCGATAGTAAAAATACATAACGTTTGAACCAATTATCCTTAATAATACTTGTGATTGAAAAGTCATGAAAGTAACAGAACTACAACATAGAATTGTACTCGAGGTAACAATAATACCTAGAAATATAATATCCGGAAAGAAGTACGTAAAACAGTGATAGCGATTTTGATACGCGAGTAAATCACAATTATTGTAACTACATGTGCGATGATATAACAAAAATAACTGTTGAGAGACAAATTTTTAGAAATTATTTTAAAACAACAGAAAATTGAAAAATTGCGCCTTTCTAATATAACTAATAATATATCATATTCTTAATCATATGAATTGCAAGATATTCTAAGACGTCATATACGTATACAAAATTAATTTAAAAAAAACATCCTTGTGATTCTTATCTATGAGGAAGACAGTTATGAAAATAATGAAATAATGAATAAACCCGGTGCATAGTAAATCGCATATGGGAAGATGTTAAAATGATTTTTTAATACATGATTTAAAGGTCTATGTACTTATAATAATAAACGAAATAATACTAAAGATCAGTTGCAACGGTTTCTTTAAACAATGTTAAAAATATCGGCCTTTTCAATGTCTGATCAATTTCGCCTGTTTCTACTTAATACTAAAGCATGAGCCGTATCATACTTGTATGCTCTTTTTACAGACTCACTTTTTTCTGAATGTATTTAATTATTTATAAGTATTCAAGTATATAATATTTCCCGTATGAAAATAAATCATAGTTAGTGTCTGTGTTTGTTTTTAATATATTAACACACATTATAATTAAATTATTAATCACTTATTATAACATTACAACTGTTATGGAATTCTGTGTATGTTATGAGACCTGAATGGTGTATAAATACATAAATCGGTGAAGGTAAAATGGCTCTGAGTACACTTTTAGGTAAATTGGGATAATAGTAAATATTTACTTTTTGAGCTCGGCTGTATCATTTACCGGTAATGAACTCTTTCAGATACATTTCCTGTTTTCCGATATAACAACTGAAATTGAAAGTTTAACATATTTTATGTAATGTATATCTATCGTACTTACGCGGCGCATGTAGGTACAATAGATGTCCACACAAGTATACGCACATGGGACGTCCATTACATGCCCTCGGCTACACAGTTCCTACTGGTCGGAAAATTGAGTTATATATAATTTCATGTCAGAATAGCCTATAGTTATAAACATGAAATAAGAACACATGGTAGAATGTAATTAATATTTTTACATAATTAGATATATGATATAGAATTCCTGCTGATGTATACAAAAAAGTAAGTCTGTAATATATATATATATATATTGTAATTGTAGAAAAGCATCTTTTACTTAAAGGCAACTTAAGGATAAGAAACTTATATGTCGTTATATAAATGCATAAAACAATAATTTTTAGCTAAAAGTTATTTACAGTTACTTAGCATTCACAAAATCTTGGGTCTCTCTTGAATTAACTTTAGAAAAATTGTGCCGTTTCTTCATTTAAAGCATACTTTCGATCTACATAGAAAGTAATGGTTACAAGTTTTCGAATTTGTATATATTGAAGGCAGTAATATTTTTCATCTATACTGGTAAGTAATACATTTACTAATGTTATAAAGCACGTGGAAGTCATCAGAAATGATTGTTATATTTATTCGTATTACGTTTATTCAAACACATTTTTGCACCTAACATCATATTTCTGAACAACACTTTATTCTTGCAAAATTCATACCGCTAAAACTACACACAAAACGATCACACGATTGATATAGTAATATATCACTAATAAAGTATAAAAAACAAAATAAGCATTTAAATATTAAATTAGACTCATCATAGATTCTTGCATAAATTGTTTTACGGATATCTTTTAGATACTATAAGACATCTTTTAGATATATCGAAATAGTTATTTTCGCATCAAGGGCGTAAAAGAACTTATGCGCCCATAGGTGATCACCGCGCCCGAGGGGCTAGCGAAGACTACCCCTGGGGAGTAGGGGGTCGAAATGTCGAAATTTGATGAAAAACGATAGGGTAATTTTTTTGCCGAGATGACCAAATTTAATACTTTTTCAGACAATAGTCATAAACATTTTAAACCAGTTTTTATGGCATTATCGTTCACTTTAGGAAGAAAATGCATTAAACCTTTTTTGTAGAGAAATTAACGCTCTATCTTTTTTGTTTGAAACCTTTTTTAATAAAATTTGTATTTTTCAAAATAAATGCAAAAAACTACGAAGAAACTTAATTGGGGCTAATTTTTTTTAGTAATGGAGGGATGGATCTGCGCCAAAATCTAATCAGATCTAAGTTATGCCAAGACGCGTATTTAAAAAAAAAATTATGTCTATACGCTTATCCGTTCGCGAGTTATCGCGAGACATTAAAATGTGACGTACGGACGCACGGACGTAGGTACGTACAAAATCACGGACACAAATTTTTTTATTGTTGATTTGGGTTCCTTAGGGTCTGAAACGTCGACATTTGATGAAAAACTATAGGGTAATTTTTATGCCCGAAGTGACCAAATTCAATACTTTGTCCAGACTTAGTCTGGGTCGAAGTAATAAACTCAGATAGTGTTTATGCAATATCTTACGCGATATATATGTAGTATCTGGAGTTTAGTAATAATTCTAAGATTTAAAATGTAACTCCGTAATGCTAGCCACCCGACTTTCACGATACTAAAAGAAGAAGCTCTTAGCTTCCCATCAATATAATTTTTTTACTTTGATGAATTTTGATTTGATGGGTATCTCTTGTTTTCGGATAAGTATTATCTCGACAAAATGTCATAAATTTCTCATTTCGAAAATAGAAGTCGGACACTCGAAACAGTCGGGTAGTGGCATCAGTAACGCGAGAATACCGCGGGATTAGTCGCATACTGATCGACGCTTATGCAAGTGGTTGTTCTTGGTCTATGAATGGGGGTTGTATGCGTGTTTACAATGTTAGCAATTCGACCTGTAATCCCATGGAAGTGCCGAGGTGGCTGTCTCGCACACAAATGCCAGAGGTCGCACATTGCGCAGATTCCCTATCAACAGATACACACAGGAACTTATCTTCAGACGTGAACCGAAATCAACAAGTTACAAGTACGCTTACAAACTTTGTAGACAACGCCATGTACGATATACTACGTAGGAAGTAATGGGCAACAATGCGCTGAGTACGGCGATTCAAAGATTTATTATAAATGGCGTTGTACCTAACTTTAAGTGAAATTCCGAAAGCTGGGATGAGGAATGAAATTTATATTGCTTAACGGACGCAATGTTTCTTTCTCTACTGATGTTTTATTTTAGTACTATTCTTAAGTACAATTGGTTAGCTTTCAGATTTCCAAAGTTCCATGTGTCTGAACAATGTATTACTATGCACCTATATGTGTGGACAAATGTCACATTTGGAATTCTGAATCTCACCCGTACGATTGTGTATTTTGATAGCAGGAAGTCATTTTCAGGTAGAACCAAAAACGAACCAATTATTTCGACTTGTTTTATTAATACAAAATGTAGATCAAATACAGTGTTTATGTTGTTAGGTTCTCGCTTACACAGTAAATCTTGATTAAGAATCCGATAGTAATATAAGATTTTGTATTTAAAACAAATTTAAGCTAATAATTAATGGATTTCTCAGAATAATCTAACATTGTAAAAAAATGAGCGAATCAATAAATGAAATTGTGCATTGACATAAGGGGGGTGGGGGGGGGGGGGGGGTTCCATGAAAATAACTGTACGGATACCAAAAATAAACTTTTGTTGTCGAGTTTGTAGTGTTTAAGTATATAAGGATCACTGCACTATATTCCTGGATGGTTAACGACGAAGTTTATAGATATGAATGATTCTGGATGACATAGAAAGTAAAGAAAAAATTGTAGGTTTTCGTTTATTTAAAAAATGTGGTCCTGACCTCTAGATGGTACATAACCTAGTCCCGATTCTTTTCTGTTTTTTTACAAAACATAAATTCTCTTGAATTCAAAATCTCATGGTGATTTAAACAAGATTTTGAATTCATTCAAATATTTATTTAATTTGACGCACTTACACGATGTGTCAGTTCTAGCAAAACATGCTCTATAAGAGCCCTAAAAATACCGCATGAGTTCTTCAAAGTGAAATACAGAGAAAGTCATCTTTCGACTTTTGCGTAAGTAATGGAAGATGCACAAATTCTGATCAATGCAAATGACTGCAAATCGTGTTCAAAAGAATATATTTTGATGTTGGTGTTAATTTTCTGCAACAAAAATATTAATTCAAATGGGTGAATCATTCTTTGTATGCATATGTTATGCAGTACAAGTGTTTAAATCGAAAATAAAATTTTTATGTGCAAAAGATGATTTGTTGAATAGATTTATTGTTACAGATTGTAAAACTGATATTCAGTTGTGAAGTTTTTCCGAATTTTGTTTATATTTATTAATTATTACCACTTTTTAGGTTAAACACGGTTTTCTCTATGTTTTCTGGGATTTTTAAAGTCGATGATGACGACTCTCAACAGAATTAAAAAATTAAAAATAGCGTATATAATATGGCGTTGTATTTTGAATAATTTTTTGTTTATTTTAGCATAACATATTATCTTAAGATTACTGGAGGGATGATCATCAATCTGATATAAGAATTCCAAAATATAAAATGACGTATTGAATATAGTGGACGTATTTTATACAAAATTTGGATTTGATAATAAATTAGCATCTAGTTATATCAGCTACAGCTATTGCAGAAAAATGGATAACATATAATTGTAACTATAAATTATATATAATTATATTGGTGAAATCAGGTATAGCCAATCCTATTCATTTGAAATAATACAATATTTCTATTTAGTTCTACGAAATTTTTATAGTAGGCTCAAAAACAGGTACTAAGAAATCCCGAAAGATACTAGTTTCTTTAAAACTTCATTTTTTTTAAAATATATCCTCCATATTGGATCCGCCAATTCGAATTTTGGAATTCTGTCTCCAAATTCATAATTATCGACCTCAAAATTCGTTATACAAAATTGTAAGAAAATCCGACTGCATGAAAAACATATGAGTTTGTAAAAGCGCTTTTCCGTGGAATTATGAGGGAAAACTCGTGCGCAGGAGTATTAATACGCCTCGAACATTTCCCAAATTTTTATTATTACGCTAAAACTTCAATTACCTAGTGCGTAGATAATCTGTTTACACGACACGTAAAAATAGCTAAAATTGTAATTTTTACTTTTTTTTACAGGTCGCAATTAAATAAAATGACTGAAATAGTGATATGATCGTTGGTTGGAACCATCCATAATTTATTTTCGCACTGGTAATTGTGAATTAAAAAGTAATTGTCGGAATGTGCTACTCATTTACCAGAACTGGTAAAAAAACTTTTTTTTATAGGTCATGGACGTTTTGTTTTAATAACTTCTGAATGATATACATACGCTGTTTATACTAGGCACACTAACTCACCAGTTCTAATTTTCATCACCGTTATGAAAGGAAGCTTTTACATCATAAGAAAAGCAATATTCTGAAATTTATTTTTATAAAGCACCAAAATAAAAAAAAATATTTTTTTGTATAAAGTTGGTACCTGCACTTGGTATTTAGGGTAATAACTTTTTTTAACGTAAGGTACACTTGCCGACTTGATTTTAAAATTGTCTTTTTCTTTAAATAACCTTAAGATAAAAAAATATCGAGGAGAGTACCCTTCGAACACAATAAAATTTTGGCATATTTGACTGCTTGTGACTAGATACATATAAAAAATCTATGAAATTTTATAAGAAATTAACTGGGTAATTTCCTCAAGATTCCAGGTATGCAAATACAATAGTAAAGTTTTCCAGAAAAAGCACTCGTGCTTCGCGCTCATGAGTCGTGATTTTGAATATGGAAACTTAACTCCATCATTTGGTTCCAACGAATATATCGGGAATTACCCGATAATTTTGAAACTCTTGTTATTATATATGATAATCTTATTACTAAATTAGCGCACTATACGTTTGTGTTCTGAAATTGTTTCATCAAATTTTTAATGAATACCAAAGTTACAAAGGAATTCGTGCGGTGAATACGTTCGTATACCGATTTTACTTTCAATCTGTTTTTCTACCACATGTATTTTTGGAATTGTATATTGCTTTGAGTATTTACGCACTCATCCAATTCATCTGCGTGATTACACACTGTTTCCAAACAATGCTTCTGACGAATAAATATCAAAATAACATAAAATATTTGTACAAACGGCAATAATGAAACGCATATCTCATTATGCCACGCATACAGGGATGCAGTGTTTCATTTATTATCCATGCGTAATTTTAGAAATTCCATTAATGTCTTATTTTTTTATCTGCGACTGTTGAAACGATATTGGGAAGACTTCCAAAGCATCACAAAATTGCATTAAGGTTTTAAAAGATGGATAGTTAATATTATATAAAAAAGGTATAAGAGAATTTTTGATCGTTTTCTCTATTTTTAATTACTTCTATTACGAACAGTATTCGAACTTTTTGTAACTCTACATAAAGGAGTAAGTTATCTAGTTGATTCAAAATTTGGGTTGAAGAAGAAACAGGTAATAAGAACGTAAAATAGTTACATATAACTTCTGTAGTATTTTCTATGAGACACATTATAGTGGTTATAATTGCAGTTAAAAAGGCCTAATTTTTAGTGCTCATTTAAGTAATTTTTTATTTATAATGTTACATGCAGTTTACTACCTTATCAACTGAGGACTTTCGAATCCTTTTCAGCCAGGAATTCGCGTGAAAGTGCTGGTTTAATTTTACTTTTTTCATATTTATGTTTGTTCTATGCTCAATGAGCTATTTCCAATTTCAATTTAGTGGAAGGAAAATTTACCAATAAGAAATATGGAAATATACCTATGTATAATTTTAGTAATTATGCATATTTTCTAAATTCAAAATACCGAATAAGATCATAAAAAGTCAGCAGCTTATATCTTGGGCAATTTTATCGACAAGTAAAACAAATATTACTAGCTGATGTAATCGTTAGATGAAGCTCATTACACCAATATACTTCAAAGGATAAGTAACTGTCCGAAGATTTCAATTTACTCATTGATGAAGTGATAAACGAAGTATGACATGAATTTTCTATTAACGGTGTTCCTTTCTCAATAAAATTTTTTTAAATTTGCAATATATCAGATTCACGATGTTTTATAAATTATAATTCAGTAATATGCACATATTTCATAAAATATTCGTTAAATATATTTTTTAAATTACTGTTAGTAATACGCCGCATATGCTAAAGCATGTGAACCGTCGATGTCACATAGAGGTTTTAACATTAATCAATCATTTCAATACTTTGATCCCGCGTTGAATGTAAAGAATCATACCTACTTATACGCTTGTTCTACATATCATCAGACCAGCTCTCTTACTTTATGAATAAGTTAATTTCAAAGTATCGTAAGAGTTTGAAAAGAAACTTTAAAATCCCTCATCTCTATATAACAAATCAATCAATTATCTGCTATTACTTCAATCTGCATTACATATATTGTCAAAAGAATTTTCTTCGGATTCTCTTTTCTACTTCGATCAAAAATATAACATAATAAGTGAAAGTCGGATAAAATAAAATCATTTTATTAAGCTCTGCTCAGTCTGTATTCATGTTCAGCAATATTCTTATATAATTAAAAAATTATATCATATCTCCGTAACAAATAAAAAAGAAATGTATGTACTTTATACAAATATCATGAAGAGTAATAAATATTGGCTTCTTTTTTATTTCCAAGATGAAAATAGGTATATGTCCTCGCACAAAACGATTGGAACAAAAACATGTCGAATTCGAAACCATTGACCGTTTTCGACACATCAAGTGTTAAAGAATAAAATCTAAACTTATGAAGGCAAACATTCTGTCAAGTGTTTTCTAGGGACCATCTGTTTTAATCTTTTAAATAGTTTCGGTTTAACAGTTATGGATTGATTCATCCATTTGAATTAATTATGAAAAGTTTTTACAAAGAAAACAATTTGTGGCATTTAAATGTTATGGAAATAAACTATGGTCAGATTTATCGCAGGATTTCGTTTTGTGAACGAGGACGTTTTTCGTAAAATGATCACTAATTAGTGTGTTATATATCAAAACTCTTCCTATTTAAACAAATTTTTAATTGGAGTCTCGTACATCCAGCAATTTAATTCATTGAAATTCACAAGTGTTACATTATTGCAGTAATACATTGCTGCAATTGAAATACTTACTTATGCATACCAGAATATTGTTTACGATGTTTCTTTTTGTGTCTCTTTGTGCAGTAAAGAGAAATCGCAGAATACATATATAAATATATATGCGCAGGTGATATTATTACGAAGACAGTCGAGGCTTTTACGAAAGCCACGTACTTGTGAATGTAAACAGCCCTGGGGGTTCGGACGGAAAATGTGGAGAGCACAGTATAGCGACCGGTGAAAAGGGTACATAAGGTGGTAATCCCAACTTATGAGGTTGACTCGTGTCCGAATAATGTCCGTCTTTCTCTTTGCCCTTCTCTCGCTTGTCTTCCGGTTAGCCTTCCTCTATCAGTGCTGAATATATGAAATGAAGCCTTTTATAAATTAATTCTGCTTGTTATTAACATTTCATACTAACACGTACCTTATCTAACTACATTATTATTATTACATGACCTAAAGACAAATATATTATGTTAAATAAGTTTGCTATCTAATTCCAGTAATTAGAAAAATGCGTTCTTCAAAACATATTTCGACATAAATTAGATTTTAATTACAAGTTTCTAATTATTTATATTGATAGTCGCAGAAATTTCGTTGTCATATAATTCGTAAAAAAAAAAAAGTTTCTATATTTTAAAATGCTTATCTTTTTAATTTAATTTTCGTTTTTATTTTAAAAGAACTATATTTTTCACCAATTTTGTGTGAATTTTTTGTTCAAAATCCGATAAAACTTAGCTGCATTACTTGCAGAATTAAATATGATCATTTACAAATTTACTTCACTAAAAGTGGTCAAGATAGTTATTTTTTTTTTTTTTTTTAATTAATTAATTAACGGGCGGAATCGCCCTTTTTACTCAATTGTTGGCTTATTATTATTTTACTATGATTTTGCGAGAACTGCAGATCGACTTAGATAGAGAAAATTAAAATAACGGATAGAATGTTGTCACCAAAAATTCAAACAGTAATTAAATTCAATGTTTGGTGACTTGCTACTAACGAATCATTAACAAATTTCGAAAAATACACTATGATCAGCAAATTGCCGTACATACTTTTTAACT
Source organism: Trichopria drosophilae (assembly GCA_030407085.1). NCBI lineage: Eukaryota > Metazoa > Arthropoda > Insecta > Hymenoptera > Diapriidae > Trichopria > Trichopria drosophilae. Next base: position 57,071,675 of record CM059583.1, read on the forward strand.
GAATGTATTCTAAATAGCATATTTCAAATTTACGGGGAACATAGTCTGATCAAAATAATGTCAGAGAACGAAAATTGAAAAAGAACAAAACCAATTTGGTTGTTTGTGTATTTATAGCCCAGTACATGAGGTCAAAATATTAGGATCTTCTTACAAAATTGTCAACGGTAATTTGTTGATGCAATAGTCACAAAAGAAAAACTCTTATGATTTCTCCGGCATCATGAATTTAAGGGATGACATAGCTTTCAGCGTTTATTTTGCGTTTTTTAAAAACAAGCAGGGAGCACAGTTGTAACAAATCAAATTCCCTACACTTCTATTGTTTTTGTATTAAACGATTTTTTTTTTGTTTCGTCAATAAGCGGACAGCACGCCAAAAGAAAAGGATCGAAGCACATTTTTTCCGCGTTTTTTTACATTTTCCCTATTATGTAGCAAAATAAATGGTATATTTATATAAGAAAGTAGTATCTAAGGTTATTTACAACTTTTATACAATACATTGTATAATAATACATTGCAGCATAAGTGTAGCAAAAAATTGTACTGGTTTCCACGCAGATATGTAATTTTAAGAGGTACAGATCTCAGCTTAATTTTGTTATGTGCTTTCCCCTGTAGATTTATTCCACGATGGATATCATGTCTTTTTTTTTAAATAACAAATATTTTCTGATATCGAGTTATACCAGTAGTCAACTACTGACTCCAGAATCGACGAAAACGACAACCACCCGAGCAGAAATTTGTTATGGCTCTGATCAGGCCCGTGACGCTGTGGTCAGGGTAGGCACCGACTACAAGAAATATCACAAAATAATGATAATTGACGAAATATAATCCGTGAAATATGCCTAATGGGAACACCACGTACAAAAAAAATTGGGCTTAAAGCTATAACTCACAGATGGCCTGGAAACTAGTACCATGTTCTGCTGCACTTTGATGTTCAGCACGGTCTCGGAAAGAAACGGACAGTATGACAAAATGTTTTACACAATCGTTATCCTCAGTAACCTTGGAAACCATTTTCTTATATAAACATGCTTCTTATTTCGCAAAACAATCGTAAAAAATTCGGGATAACTGCGTATCGATTCCTCTCCTTTGCCATTTCGTGCGCTTATTGGCAAAACAAAAAGCAAACGTTTAATACCAAAAGAGTAGAAATGTAGGATATTTAGTTTGCTACAACCTTGCTGTATGATTTATTTTGATAACACACCAAATGAGAGGGATATTCGCTGAAAACGACTTCATCCCTTAAACACAAGATGCCTGAAAAAGCAGAAAAGGTTATTCGTAAATATTGCAATTTTAAGTTACTGGGCACATGGGACTATTAGATTGAAGCATGATTCTCAATCTTGACTTTTGAAAATTTTCTGCCATTAGCGATCTTTCAGATAAATACATCGCGAAATTGACGTCGAACCGAGTTTACAGGTGGAATATTGCTTAGGATCATTCCAATCATTCACGACTGCTACTGAATTCGTTAGTTTTCGACAAGATCTGTTTCATGGAACATAACGCAAACATTTTCCTCCCTCCACAGACCTAGGAAGTTTGCCCCGGTGATCATCAAGAAACTTTGACATTGCTTGGCGTATTTTAATACTATCATTGAGACGTTCAATAGTTTTCTAACGAGCTTTGCGATGTACGATTCTTGATATAAATATAACTCTCAAGGGATTTATTTCTGATCTTTCGGTAAAGAAATTAATTGAAACTTTGTTGTAAATGAATTTTGGTGTATACTAATAAATAAATTACCTCCATCGGATTGTATGACGATATATAAACATTATGTTTTAACACGCTTCATATGCTCTACGACATTGGCATAGGCGTTTATTTAAATGTATAGGAATGTTGTGCAGTGATTTTTATATCATCATTTCAGGCTATTGGAAATCGATGTCGACTTTGCAAATATCGTTCTCTCTCAAAGATTAAATCGTGTTTACTCTCTGTAAATATTTTCTGCAGAGAAGGTGTCTAACGTCGCGGTAATAGCGTCAGGAGTTTGCCGGGTCCATAACTCGATCACCGGCACGAACGAGACTTGTTTCCGCCGGCCCTTACTCGTTCTTCCGTTACTACTGCAGTCTACCATGTCTATAGGACATCTAGCCATCACTTACAGTCTAGTTACATCTCGGCCATTAATTACATCCTGGGATGCACCGGCAACTACAAGCTCGTCTTCGCTCAGCGAGAGCCAACCTCGCCGAATAGCTCTTGAATTCGACTTTTACATTACCGACACTTATGCCGGCATCCTCCTCAACGTTTACTACCATTTGTCGCTCTCTCTCTCTAACTCGTTAGAGTGGCCCGTATTCCGTTGAAAGAGTGCACTGACCGGTGAAACCATTTTGGCTTAATCGCAGAAGATACCCTTCGGGGGGAAAATCCTTTTACATTCGGGCGAATCCAATCGGACAAATTGTAATTGGCTTAGAATGTGGTTGAAGATAAAGCACAGACCCATGGTCAAATCGGTAATATCCTGAAATCTTTGAAATAGTCATTCAGACTTGTTGCAAATTACTGTACCATTTAAGATACATGCCGGTAATATAATTACTACTATATTATTAGTACACATAAAAACGAATATTTATAGATATTACGATCATTGCCGTTCCTTTTCCGAATTGTTCTTTCTTTTTTATTACAATTATTGTTAATGCCGTATAATATTATTTTAAAATAAATGATATAGATAAAGAGGTTTTAAATAAAAAAATGTTAACATTACTTAATTTGTCTTTTGTAAATAGAATATCACAAACTAGATGGAGAAATTTATTTCGAGCAGTATAATTGCCTACGGGAACTTAATTTTTCATAATCGGTTTCATAACATTGTTATAAGATTTTCTTTTGGTTCGAATTTAAATTCTAAAGTAATTTGTATGCAATTTGTCGTTATTCTAGAATTCTAAAATAGTCATTAACATGAAGTAGGGAAAACGTAATTTAAACAGAAATGCCCGTGTGGTATAAACGTATACATTTCAGTATTATTAACCAAGATTTTTAAATAGAAAGTGAAGATGTAAACAAACATATATATATAGATGTATTAAATTTGGTTATGTAGTTTATTTAAAAATAATACCATTTCGGGTAGTGCAGGTTAAACCACTTGAAATTTTACGTTTATATATGGCATACAAACGCCGGAAGTTTAATCCTCCAATTCGTATTATTAATAATTTTGAAGTAACTTTCAACTTTATGTCAAAAACATTTGAAAATATTTTAAATAGTTTTTTTTCTACGTCAATAGTTTGTTACTGGCCGGATAGCGAAGCCTGTTTTGCAATATGTGCAACTGCTAAACTTGTGTCACTAAGTTTTTAATATGAATCAAATTATTTTATTTTTAAGATCATGCTATCTCTATGTTAGAATATGGGGTATTGGTAAAGCATGTGGCCGGAATAAATATTGAAGCAAAAGAACGCACGACCCAGTTAAGACAGCTTTTACTTAGATTTAAAATAAATTTTTGAAGAAATTATAATCTTCAGTTTTCTATTGTATATAATTATTGCTAGAGATAACGGAATTCAATAAATTCATTCCACGTCAACTCAGCTACTTTTGAAAACTCAAACTCGCGAACAACACAATTTTATTAAAATTTAAAGCAAAAGGTGGTTTCATATAAAATTAATAGGTTTTGCATAATTAATTAAAAGATTCTTAATTATATTAATATGTTTTGAATGACTAATAAACATCGAAAACAGGCAAAAAAGGGGAACATAGTAAATTAGGTATCGATTAACTAAAATCTTGAGATTTTAACCAAAATTTAAATTGTAAAATACATATAAAATCCAGTAAAAAATTAACGAAACTACTTGTCTATATTGTACGACACCGCAAATTGTTCCTTATTTTTAGTAATTTTGTTGTATATTTAGTAATAAAAATTTTATATGTCCCACTGGAAAAATCTTAAATTCACTACTTAAAACGTAAAAAGTTGTATGTAATCAAATCGTAAAATGTGTTTATTATACTCATATAAAATTCTATTTACATTTTTTATTTGTTACTGTACCTTTAGTAGAAATCGAGTTATGGACATTTGAAATTTTCAGCTTTTTAACAATCCAAAAATTCTTATTCATTAACGAGTGATTTTAAAAAGCTGAAGTAAACATTTCTTTCGCGGAGATGCATCTGCAGACGAAATCACGAACAAGTGACTGAGTTAATATCAAAAGACCCAATAATAAACTAATATAATTCATTCATACAACAATTTAATACAAGGCCGTTGATATTTTCAAAGTTTATTCATTTCCAATTACAATTCAACAATATACCATATATCTTTCTAAAAGTTTTTTTTTAATTAATGTACATACCTGTAGTACTCGCCTTGTCAAAACGAATCATTTGATACCTCACTCATCCAAATCCATCAGACCGATTGGACAACAGGAAAGCAAAAATAAAAAATGAAATACATATAGTATACCCAAGTACAAACGTATTCCTGAAAAATATGACTCACTTTCGTAATACACGGAAGTATAAAAACAAACAAAAGTAAAAAATTTCAATTACTTCGATTCTTTCGATGTTAAATATTATTTTTGATCCATATATTGTTTGTGAATGTAGTATATTTGATGTATTTACTACAACTTATTATCTTTTGTGATATGTTTGCTACATATTAATTTTAAATATGACGCAAGATGTCCTCAAAATTCAAAAGGTAATCTTGCAAGAATGTAAAGTGTACGTGTACGTCTGTGGATTTTCTACAAATATCTGCATTTATCTTTTAAAGGGTGCGTTTGGCAGTTTTCAGTTGCATGCGTAGTAATGGTTTTGCTTCTTCTGCAAAAGCTCGGGAAAAACAATTTGCAGTAAAATTCTCTGACAAGTCGACGTATGTGATATCAATGCGAATTCCCACTACCTCACCATTAAACGCGGTAGTGATGTATATTCGTTTATATTCTACATTTTTACGCATAATTGTGCATGAAATGCTTTGCGATTCGCAGTTGACCGTAACTACTAACATATTTGTATTAGTTAACCTAACGGAATTTTTTTCAATATATTTCATCAATAAATCCTGCCAATCTCAACTTGAAGTGAACAGTTTTTAATTTGTCGTGCACAAGTAAACAGTCACGCGCGTACATACAAATACTTCGTTGTATGGTTCTTTTGCAGAGTCAAAAACTGAGACGTCAAAATATTATAATTACAATTCGGTTTTAATTATTCTTTTTAATAATATGAATATTATAAAAAAATTGCAATTAACTTTATAAATTTTGATGAAATTAAATATCAAGACTGGTAATGATTTTTCATCTTTTTTTTCATATATTAATTATTGCTCTACGTATATCAAATTTAGAATGATCTCACACTACACAGAAATCGACACAATAAAAATACATGCCTAAAAAAACCAAAACGTTCAAGATGTAACCTATTATTTCTTACCTATTAAGCTTCTCAATATATCGGATTGTTAACTCTCATTTTTTTGTGAATTCGTACAAACTACTGTTTTTCGAATCAGTACTGACATGCACTATCAACGTACCTTGGAATTGTTGTCAATCAGCATCAAAATACACTTTTTAATTAAAAGACCGGTTTAATCATTAATTGGACATTATTAAGCATGTCAAATCAATTTATTCAGACAAATATTGAATTATTTACTACAATGTAAGTACTTAAAATAGATTGTCAAAATATATTAATACACTCTAAAATCTATCAGCATATGCTCTATTGAATTTCAATAATATTTCCTAACGAAAAGAGAAATTTTTACTATATTTTCTAGGAGATTATTCGATAGAATTTTCTAAATACGTCTGACTGGAACGCCCGTATCTACTGCTCCCAGGTGCCTAAAGCACATGCATGTAACGAGAGTAGTATCAGCTCTATATCGTGTTTGACAAGCTCAAAAAAGCAGTTTTGCTGAATATTTCAGAATTCTATGATATGCTTTTATGATGGCGGATTCTGATTTCAAAATTAAAATATAATATGTTACTATATGTTATAACTATATAAAATGATGATATTAAAAGATATTGTTTTACTTGATTTTTGTAGATGTTTTGACGGGCTATAAGATAAAAATATGTGTTTTCAATTTCAATTGCACCTTCAACAAAAAAGCTCAATTAAAAATATCAAAGTTAATTTTTTGAAATTTCGGGTATTTATAAAAATCTGACAAAAATAACGAAAATACAAAATTTTATTACGAACATGATAACATATTTAATAAAGTAGCATTATTAAAAAATAAGCCCCCCGAGTATAGTACGATTGCATGCAGTACAGGGGCCTTCTATTTTTCATTTTAATCCTTACGTATCTCGGTGAAAAATTGACGAAAAATCATTTTCTTTTTTCATTTTCAAGAGGAAAATAACTATATCATGCCAAAGTTACGGCATACGGATACATTTAGAGCATACAATAAATAAAAAAAGGAAACCCTAGTGGTATAGAAATTCGCGTGAAAAGTGTATTGCTTCAATTCCGTATTATCTGACAAACTGATCACGGGGTGAAATAGTTTATTAAACTGTACTGAACTTTTGAGTAAAACAGAGATCTACCTTTAAATTTACTTATATTTCAGAAAACTATGATAGACTCTGCTCATCGTGTAAACAATGTAGTTCGGTCATAAGGCATTCAGCGATGCGAAGCCGCGAAACTACATGAAGTATATTTACATGTGGTTAGGTATACCATACTTCTGTTTTTATTATTGTATGTATCCGTGAATGAACGATTGCATGCATTTTTTTGCCTTCAGTAGCCACTTTATTCAATATGTTATCTTGTTCGTAATTAAATTTTGTATTTTTTTTCAGATTCTTAAAAATACCCGAAATTTCGAAAAATTGACTTGGAAATTTTCAGTTGACCTTTTTTGGTTGCAGGTGCAAATGAAATTGAAAATACATATTTTTATCTTAAAGCGCGTCAAAAAATCTACAAAAAACATTCAGACAATATTTTTTAATCTCGTCATTTTGCGTTAAAAAAAAATAAAAATACGCTAACAACTGAATAAAAAAAAATCATTAAATAAAGTATAACTTCGTTAATCATTAGTATTTTTAGATTATACATGGTCTAAATGACTAGTTTTCATTAATTTTTAATTAAAAAATGGTAAACACAAAATTAAAAAGTGGTGGGCGACTTCTCATGAAATGTCCCATATTTAAACCCTGTTTGAAAATTAAAAGGACGCACGTGATATCCAACATTGAGAGAAATATGAAAAAATCATTTTTGTTTCTTATGATAACCGTAGTATTGTAACTCATGAGTAAAAACTCGAACTCCATCATTTCTATAAACAAACTACCAGAATTTTCTCTCAGTCCCATGATCCAAAAAGACCAAATTATTTGTCAACGGTTACCCAGCTGAAAGAAATAAACTCTCAGGAGTACTGAGGCGTTCTTTAGATTACGACGCTGCCATACAAACACATGTTTGGGCTCAAGTAACCGTTGGTTCTATATCTGCAAAGCCGACCCCATTTGGAAAAACCTCGTCTATTTTTCCACAGAAAATTCTAGGAGGAAATTATTTTTCAACAACGTTATTTGAACCTAAAACACCTTTTTCTCCGCCTTGAAAAACGTGGAAAAATGTTTGTAATTCAAATTTTACCATTTTTAGATATAATTAATTCCATAAACTTGCATTCTAAAATCATTTTAAATTTTCTTTTATATTAACATTTGATTAATTCCACCTTTAATTTTTCTAATTTTATTAACATAAGAACTCCGAACTCTGACGATAGTTTTGTTCCTATCCTATAATCTTATAGTAACTTTAAAGGATCTTCTTTTCTACATTATTTAGAATTCTAGAAGTGCGAAGTCTTTACACAGCTGAAAATATAAAACTCCATTCCTACTGAAAGTACGTTACAAAAGGAAGACCGTAATAAACTTATACTAACATAACGATATTTTTGTAAGTTCGAATGTTCTAAAACCCGTTCCTAACATATTTTAAATGGAACATTGAATTTTTATTAGAGGATTTTAGATTTGAGTATACGCACATGTTATGTAATTAATTCATACATACACTACGTACTAATCAAGAAACAGTATTTCAATACTTAAGATTAATAATATTAGCTTACAGTAGTTTAAAATACCATATAAGAAAAGTAGAATTGTATGCACTTAATTTGAGGAACAATATTACGATTTTAAAAATGTATTTTCTAAATATTGTAAAACTACCTGGTGATCAAGTTGCCGATCATACTCATATTTTACTCCCACCAACGCAAACTCTTCTTACTAGAAATCTCAAGCTTTTGTTGGTTCGTCGACAATTCCCCTCTACTCTGTCGTAGTTTCTGCCAACCCCATCAAAAAGGGCCTTGCCAACGCCCTGGTCATGTAAATCAATCCAGTAAGAGCATCATCGTGCGAAAAGTAAAGAAAAGTAAACAAAATAAATAAGAACATTTCTTTATATTATAACATTTTAGGCAGAGTTCACAAGGAAACTCATTGTTTAGATTTGCGCCGCCAAATTAATTAGCCGAGTCCGCACGAACTTCATCCCTTCCAGTAAGACCTGCGCCACCAAACCACTTGGCTGAGCCGCAAGAAATCTTACTAAATAATACATTATCTTTCTACGCTATGATAAAGGTTAGCGCCACGGAACCAGTGGATTGTAAAAATTTTACTTTTTAATATGAATTGGTCGTGGCCCTAGAAAAATTCTTTCATTTAGATTTGTGCTCGCCAAATAAATTGTATGAATAAAATCTCTTGAGCTACCTTCACCAATTTTTATTACTTGCTATTTCGTTCGATTAATTGTCCCGAGCCATTCTTTTAACCTTAGGCGTGTAATAAATATTCGTAACCTGGATTTGAAAAACGAATGTAAATTGTTTTCTTTCAGAAAAATAAATTATGCAATCTGTTATGCTATCATACTAGGTGACAACAATTTTTGTAAAAATTACCAGGTGTTGTAATTGTTGGAAAATGACTCTCATTGAATTTAAACCTATATCATTATTAAATTCAGGTATTGATTGTGTTCATAATTACGCTGTAAAATCAAGCGTCTTAAATCAAGAGAGTTTTGACAATTAAGACAAGAATCATGCCTTGACGGAAGACAATTTATTAGATCTTAGATATTTACAATATCTTACAAAAAGGTACTCTTTTAATATAACAATGTGAGCTAAACAATTTTCAAAAAAAATGTTCATAATAATATTTGTATGTAATGTTGGTAAGTATTGAAAACAATTTTCCGATAACCGTTGAAATTTCACCGCTTAAAAAATAAATAACACGTGCTCTAATTTCTATAGTAGTGGGAAAGAATTCTTGTTAATTAAATTTTCTAAATTTTATCGAATAGAGTGAGCTAATTTTTAGTGATATTGATGCAAACATGGTCTTTTGAGATATTTCTTGTTTTTAGGTATAGGTATTGCAAAAAACCATCTCGCGCAGAAAAATTCCAGAATATGTATCTCTATAGTTTATACATTAAAAAATAATTAATCATAGATCCACCCTGAATCTTATGATATGATTCTAATAACATCGTGTTTCTGCCTTTATAATTATGAATCCACTTAAGTAGTAAGAACAAAGAGAAATAGCAGCATCCCATGTTGCTATATTGAAGAAGTTACCTGATTTATTTCTTTTATTTTTCGTATAATAGGTCCATAAAGTAAATCGGAAGCTCACCTGTATACGCAATTTTACTTTCTGGGATAAAATGTCGAAACTTGGCGTAGCGTACGATGATTTACTGTAAAACATCTCCTGAATTGAATTACTCCCAAGTAAAATTTGTTTACGGTTAGGTATTTTAATTATTTAAACACTTTCCTACACAAAAAGGCTACAATAATAAAGCGAAGCGCAATAAGCGTCACTAATTTGAAGACTGTTTCTTAATAGAAACGAATGCATGTTCGAAACAGAGAAATACTATCTAAACTATGTTTGTCTAATAGGGCATTTTGAATAAAATATATTGACCGATTGAGACACTCCATATCAATTGATCGACTAGTCAAATATTATTCAGCTACTTTTCATTCATGCGTAATCTATGTTTTTATATTTTTATATACATATAATGTATGTAAAATAGAATGCAACCTGATGATTAATACCTATTTTCTGGACACTTTAAATAATTCTATAGACCATTTTTCAGTCCAGACATAATCGTGCCATTTTATGTAGCGCTTTCGTTTGAAATGTCCCAATTATATAAATATGGATTATGGAGGCATTTCAGAAGGAAATATCTCGCTTTAAGAGAGGATCGACCTGTGAGTTGTCGCCCTCGACACGCAGACTCGCATACGAACGACCACCTGGATCATACAGTTTGCGGCCTATGACACATGCTACCTGTTAAACGTACAGTCGTTTGATATCGGACTCCCTTTTTTAAATTGAAATAAGGTTGCTTCAACAAAAACCGATTATCCAGCTATCGATTTTTCCTACTACCTTATAATTCGTGCAAATTTTTTTATCATCCAATGGCATTTTAATTAATGTCATTGTAATATAATGGTGGTTGGTAGTTGGTAAAAATGCTGGAGGTTGTAATAAAGAACGTAAATTTGATCAGTGGCTATTTCAAGGCAAAAAGTCCACTTGCAATTAAATAGAAAATTAAAAGAACCCAGCTATTAATTTTGTTCTTTATTTCAAACGCTCTGATATCACGTTACTTAGTGTTACCCTTAAAAACAATGTACATCAATTAACTTTACAATTTTTGTATAAACGAGAAAAATGTTTTATTTACAAAACAGTCATATTTACATATAATTACGCAGATAATTCATATAAATATGTAGAAGCACCCATTAATTAATTTAAAAAGTTACCACCCACATTGCAACACGCGCATTTATAAAAAATTGAAATGTTTGCGAAACATCACACGCATTTATGCATACATGGCAAGTAAAAAATATTTCGTGCTGTGTTATTTATGGTAGAGTGTATAGCTTGGAGGCAGGTGCGACCTGTCGATGTGCATTGATGTGTCGTATATTATAATGTGAATGTGCACAATGGGCTGTCGGTCATAATTTATCACTCACTCCACGTACACATTGTGACGAAGTGTACTGGTAAAACAGGTACACTGGCTGATTCATCGACTTTTCAAAAATGACGATGTGTGAATAAGTTATGAAACACATACGTTTACCTGTATGAACTCTTCAGTTCTCAGTTTTGATGCGGCAATAATTGAAAATATTCTAGGCCAAAAAACAGTTCTGTTCTTTTTTTTATTTGAGTATTAATTTTATTTCAATATAACTTTATTCTTCACTTTCGACTACTCCTCAGTAGTAAAAATTGCAATCGAAAATAATGATATTCACATGTAATAACAAAATCTTGTTTATTATTCCTTTGTTATAAGATAACAAACAATTTTCGCGAAATCGGTATTATATTATTTGTTAATAATAATGACATAATAAAAAACCCAAGCCGGATAAAAACAATGAAAATTAATTTATGTGAAAATACTACATATATCTACTCATTTCAGATTAAAAGATTAAATTACATGATAAGCGAGAACATATGAGAATGAAGCAGCGCTGGAAAACTGTGTGTGGGTGAGCTGAAAATTTCCTCTTTGAGCGGTTAATTAAAACAAATCGATACAAATGTTTCTAAAAATGAATGTGCTAATTATAATCAAATAAAACTCATATTTCTTCGTAGATGAAATGCTTTTTCAAAAAATTATGCAAATTGATTGGAACCTTTGCTTTATTTTTGTCCTGGGCCGATGGGTTCCTGGTCAAACCACAACATTATATAAGTTACAAAAGTAGTAATTCTTAACACTAACTATTAACTAAAAACTAAAACTAATCCTAAATATTGCCGCTCGCATTCGGAATGTATAATCGCAAAAATGTGAAGGTAAAATATAAATACAATATAGTATCGCTTATAGTGAATGTAATAAAATCAGTTATATTTATAATTACCTCGTACATCAAACGTGAGAGACATGTTGAAGGCATCTGCAGACCGAGAAGATCGCGGACCGATGTCTAGAGATAGTAAGTTCCAAGACTTGATTGCCATTATCCAGTAGGAATGACATGATCATTTACCAAAATTGGAGGTAGTGTTAATATGTCAAGTATACCAAGGTTGTGTTTCGTACCAAAAATAATGGCTTTGATCTTGTTAATTGATATTCCACGTTGTTGAGTCCATCTGACTGTTTCATTTTATCGTTCAGGCAACGAATTGTATAACGCCAGTACCACGCCAGTACTGTAAATGTTTAGCCAGTACTGGCGCGGTACTGCGCCGGTAGTCAATTTCCACCTGGGTACAAACAATTTTTTTCAAAAATGTCGGGCCAGTGTCTGTGGTCCAGTTAGGCTAAATTTTTTCACAATAGACAAAAGAAACAGGTGGGAATTTCATAGTTAGTGACGACAACGAGAAATACATCTAACGAACTCACCAAGTAGAACGGAAGCGAATAGTGAAAATCAAATAGAACAATTGGATAATGTTATAAACATAATATAAAACTAGCGTTGGCGTGGTGCCTCGCTCGCTTCGCTCGCTCAGAAACTTCTACCCAGTGGAGAGTCGGCTATTCCTTAAGACTAGTTTGTTTACTAACAGCTTTCAATTATATTATAAAATTATATTGATATTTGGGGGTCCAATCATATTTAGGTCCAAGTGGCTTCGATAGATATGTTACAACAATATAGTGTTTCTTATATTTATGAAAATTGAAAATGAGCATTTTCAAAACTTCGACCCCGACAACAGGCCAGCCGAAGTATTGATAAATAAACGTTGCAAAACACTTACTTCATGCACTTGTATTCTAATAGACTATTCGATGCATATTACATGTTTACTGTGTTTTACTAATTACTGTCTGTATTATTATGATATTATATATACAATATATATACATATAATTCGTCAAAGATATCTTGAAAGTGTCGAAAAGATCTATGACGGATATCTTATAGATATCTATAAGACATCTTTTAGATATATCGAAATAGTTATTTTCGTATCAAGGGCGTAAAAGGACTTATGCGCCCGTAGGTGGTCACCGCGCCCGAGGGGCTGGCAAAGACTACCCCTGGGGGGTAGGGGGTCGAAACGTCGAAATTTGATGAAAAACAATAGGGTAATTTTTTTGCCGCGATGACCAAATTCAATACTTTTTCAGATAATAGTCATAAACATTTTATACCAGTTTTTATGGCATTATCGTTGACTTTAGGAAGAAAATGCATACAACCTTTTTTGTAGAGAATTTCATGCTCTACCTTTTTTGTTTGAAACATTTTTTAATAAAATTTGTATTTTTCAAAATAAATGCAAACAACTACAAAGAAACTTAATTGGGGCTAATTTTTTTTAGTAACGGACGGGTGGATCTGCCCCAAAATCTAATCAGATCTAAGTTATGCCAAGACGCGTATTTTAAAAAAAAATTTATATCAATACGGTTATCCGTTCGCGAGTTATCGCGAGACATAAAAACGGGACGTACGTACGGACGTACGTACGTACAAGATCACGGACACAAATTTTTTTTTTCGTTTTTTGGCTTCCTTAGGGTCTGAAACGTGGACATTTGATGAAAAACTATAGGGTAATTTTTTTGCCCGAGGTGACCAAATTCAATACTTCGTCCAGACTTAAGGTCTGGGTCGAAGTAATAATGCTAGACCAGTCATATATATTATATATTTACTTCAACAATGTAAAAGTTAGCAGGAGCTCTAGCAATCGAATATTAGTCTTGTATTTTATCCAAATGATGTTTTAAGCCTAATTACATCTCACAATTCGGTTAAAATTACCTCATTTGCTACAATTAATATATAAATATAATAATCCCTGAGAAAATTCACAAACAATCTATGCAATCAGTAGTATATCCGTAATTCGATGCGCCATACCTTACATGTACATTAAGAGAAGTCTTGCCTGAAGCAAGAAATTAACTTTCTACAAGAATGAGACAACGTTTGTTGATGAGGTCCACTGTTTTAGTGTACTTTCAAATAGGTTTTATCTGTTAAATGAATAGAGGTCGGTTTCTTAGCCCTCTACTGTCTTCGAAATTATAATGCACCAAACGAATTATGTGTACGAAATTTGCATGCATAATACGGTATAGCTCGACGAGTCGGAGGAATTTTCAGAAACAAGGAATAACAGAAAAGCTAACTCACATATTTTCCACGTTTATTTTAAAATGAATTATTCATAATCCTCGACTGCTTTAACTCAACACTCGAATGGATGCTTTTCATTTGAGACCTTAATTGGGTGTTTCATCACTAAATTTTTTCGGTGAAAAATATCCATTTTGTTTAATTGTAAAATAAACGCCGTTTATTCTGCAATTAAATGTCATTTCCCGAATTTCAAATTTTGATGGCTGCGTTAAATTGTTTCACGCTTGTCACAAATGAAAAGGAAGAAATGCTTTTAATAAAATGGGTTTATATGCATTGTATATGATTATTTACAAATATTACAACATAAACTTGAAATCTATTTATAGAATGTTATGTATTTATATCGTTTGAAATGTTAGCTTCGGTTTTGAAAATATTCGTTTCTACTATGTAAACCAACCGTTAGATATCCAATATTTCACAATAGCAAAACTATCAACAAATATAAAATTTATATAAAAATCAATTGCAATCTAAACATTATTCCTCTTATTGCTTGAATTTTCTCTTTTGCATTCGAGTTTGGCAGACATTTTCGTGACATATTTTATTCCATGCCCATTTATAAGAATAAGTATATAAAATAAAAAATAAATGTTCTTCTTGTCTAGATATACTTTATGTGACATGGATTAAATCAAAACGTGCTTATGGGTTAATTTGATTCATGCGTAGTAGATCTTGGCCAAATATGTTTTTTAAGTGAAGGGATTATTTAAGTAAAATCGAATATTCAGTTTCTTAGCTCTATATAGTCATGGATAGTTTGTTTCACGAAATTACATGATTGGGCAGTATAACTTATCCAGTTATGTGCTATCCAAATTCGTTACGCAGAAACAAATATACACTGATTGGTGCGTTTATTGGTAACACTACGCAGTTCACTACAAATTTATTAGTATTTTAAATGTCCATTCCGTATTTTAGTTCACCCAAAACCGATATACTCACTGACACTTTATTAATTACAATCGAAAAACCTGTTTCAATTATCGTATTCTGTAAATAAGATGGCATAATGAAATATTAAGTCGAGTTTCAGTCAATCAATATAAAAAGTGTTGTGAATGTAATTTTAAAATCTCGATTTTGATTACAGAATGTGTCTACTTGGAAAAATATATGATAATCTAGACCAATTCTAGGCTTTAATAAATATTTAATGCTGCACAATATCAGTTATTTGAGTAATTAATACAAATTTCGGCGTATTCGTTAAACTGATGTAATAATGTGAATTGCAGGTGGGTTTGCATTAGCTACGTGTGACATGAACCAATTATATTTTAAGATATAAATGGTTTAATGTGCTTATATTAATTTCAAATTATA
Source organism: Trichopria drosophilae (assembly GCA_030407085.1). Lineage (NCBI taxonomy): Eukaryota > Metazoa > Arthropoda > Insecta > Hymenoptera > Diapriidae > Trichopria > Trichopria drosophilae. The sequence goes on from CM059583.1 coordinate 57,087,363, forward strand.
ATTTAATCATGCTCTCTATGCAAACGAAATGCCTTTCAGCGGTTGATTTGTTGCAGCATCGTGAGTAGTGAAATTGTAGTTTACCGCGTGATCAACTCTAAATTTTACATGAGATTTGGTTCCGTTCATGACAATAATGAAAAGCAAACACTCTTTATTCAAGTTACTGGAGGGATATAGGTGATGAGAATAATTATCAATGCCACAATTATCTTTTTTATATTTTGAAAATAGTGTGATTCAATACATTTCATCTTCATATTTGACTTCTTGTTAATAATTGCAAATCATCATGTCAATTTGGTAATAGCGATATTTGAGGAAAGCAAAGTTTGTTGCACGAGCCAAGCGAGAGAGATAATCACACTCGTCGAAGATCGATATTTCGCCCATTTTGCATAGGATATTTTTTAATACTACAGACGTGGGTCTCTAAAATTCGCCCCCAACCATTTCACTGCTGGGCGCCAAATTTAGTTCTATGTACAGAATGTTACAAATGAAAAAACGATTTTTAGCACATTTGAGTCCAATGTGCCATTTGCATATTTATGCAATATGAAGCTATACGTCAAATAATATTATCTATATACAATAATTAATTCGTAAACCTTTGGTGACTGCTGGTCTTCTGTTACATCCAAACATTCCATTCAATTCTATTAAGTAGAGCTATTCCTTGGTACAATGAATCGTTTCCTTCACGAGAATCTCGGCATCTCTGGCAAACGAACCAAGCGGAAAGTTATGCAAATTGGAGTCACTTACATAATTTCCGTCATTTCCCACGTTCGCTTATAACGAAATTAAATTCCAATTAACTGGAAATCTGCATGTGGACTCGTCCGATATGCCAATTTATGAATGTTCATTGTACAATAATCAGCCACCAAATATAGATCGTCAATCATGTTTACGTCATATCTATAATTTTACTGCCGATTCCTGAATATCTTAAGCGATCATTCATTTCAGGTAGCTTCCGAGAAGTTCAATAGTTACATTTTATATTAATTTATTAAATTGACTTAAAATTTGTAATTTTTTAAATTTTCCACCTAGCCGTTGGGTTGTCTTACTATAAATTCATTACTTTCAATTAGAAATATAAAAGGCAGTTCCGTCACAAAGCTGTGACATCTTTAATTAAATACGTTATGTAGATTTGTATTTTATTTGACATAAACGACAACTCGAAATGTGGATTATTAGCTGAATTACCCTGTCGTATATGCAGTTCAAAGTGACATAATTCTCTTTGTAGTAAGAAATCCTTGTGAAACAGTTTGTCAAGATAATTCAAGTTGATTGAAATATTACAGCAACTCCCTAATGCGAATCTTCGCCAGTACTTAAGACAACGTAACTTTCGAGCTAAATCAGATTCATTATCAATTCTAACTGGAAAATCACCAACATTATCTATTGTTGATATATGAGATAATTTGTACTACATCTAGATGTTCATTAAATATGAGTTTTTCCTGGGCCGTTTACTTTTTCAGAAATAGTGAATTCCTGATATTGCTGAATTAATTATTCAAAAGTTTCCAGAGTTTTCCCACTTGAAATCCTGCACAAACATAGAATCTGTATTAAATATAACTATATAAGTGAAGTTCAATTTAAATTTCTGGTTGTTTTCAGCACTTTACGCAGCCCAAGAATTTTAAAGATTTTCATTACAAGATATTTAGCTATCTTAAATATCCTGGTTTTATGTCGAACGCTTTGTTACTGACTCTTCATAAAATAACTGTAACTGTATTAAGGAGTACTTCAATACCATAATTAATGCACTACTTTCATATTTATTTCCCTTAATCGCAAACCATTCGATAGACTACTGGCACTTAAATGATTCGGCTGATTAATCCCGGGATTAATCACCTCTACCATAATTAACTTTAATCGGTTGGTGAATAAAAATCTAAAGCTGAGCACGGTCTATTGAAGTTGTTTGTTAATCGGAATCCCAATTGACTACAGTAAATCAATTAAACGACCTGATGCATAAAATATACAAGAGATACACGGACATCTTTTATTTTTATTTGAAGTAATGAATTAGGAAATGTTAACAACTATTACTGTACAACTAGAACAGATTATGAAATATTTCCTACAAGAGTTAAAAAACCATGCCTAGCTAAAATAAAAAATTTCTGTTAAATACAATAACTTTTCGGGAAAAGTTTTTAACACTTTCAAAATCTTATTCTCTTCAATTATAAATTTAAAAAATGCATATAATATTCGCAACTTTAGGACGAATTGGTAATTTTCATATAAAATAATATAGATGATTTTTTGTCGTGTAGTATGTATGGAAATTACTGAAATACAAAATACAAAAATAAATTGATGGATGTATATCTATAATAAGTTATTCAGATAACGATTATTTATGACACGAAATACTTTATTATTGGATGTCTACATTGGACTGCATCATATTTATATGGAACACATTTCTGTCACTTTACGATTGAACAATTATTTATACTTTTTAAAATTTTTAATAATAAAAAAATTGTTATAAAGAAAAAGTTTCATTAAAAATAATACGTACAATATATAATTTCATTTTATCATTTAGTGGAAACATCAAAACTTGGTTTTATTCAATTAATGCATATATTATACTTATGTGTGCTTTTCTCGCTAGTATGTGGATGAAATTAATGAGTTCGATTAAAACTAAAAATATTGTTAATTTGTAACACTTTTTAATATAGATGTCAATATTTGTGCAGGCGCTTGCTTGGTATTACATTTTTAATATTATTACAATTCTATATTACATATGTTATATGTAATATAGAATTTCACTTATTTACAAAACCGTTATTTATAGATGATAAATACGAATGTAACAATTTTGAGTTTACTAAAGTTACGTAATAAATTTTGTTAACATTGACATTAAATTCATCGCATGTGAGAAATCCAGTGTGTACTTACGACATTTTCCAATTGCGTTACTGTGTGGAGAAACGGCGTTTGAAAAATATTTCTACAGTAAAAGAGTCGAGTACACACAAAATACTTTCGATAATATAAAATGTTTTCAAAAAAGGTAGTTAATGTTATAAAGAACTTTTTTTCTAATGCATTAGATTTATTTAAAAAAAATATTATTCGATAAAAGCGAAGTAAAAGGAGGATGCCCACGAGTATAGGTGATTTCTGCCCCCGAGGAAGAACCTCCGAAACTAACAAATTCGATTACAGTATGATGCGAACTAAGAACTAATATAACAATCCGATTGTTTTATGATGTAAGAAAGTTTTTAAAAAATGCCTTTAAACGGCGGACTATACGTAGGAAAATGCAGTAATTTCAGTAGTAATAGACTACATTGTGTGTTGTTCACAGTAGATGCTGCAGACCGTTACTACTTAGAGTCCTGCATGTTTGTCAAAGTCCAGTATGTCTACGACTTTGACAAAAACTTCCGCAGATGATGTTATGATCGAATTTTCAATTAGGTGTTAATTCTCACCATACACGACCCGAATTTGTCAATTTCAGAGGTTCCATCGGGAGGGAGTAAATTACCTATATTCGTGGGAATCCGCCTTGAGATTCTATGTTCTATAAACTAGGACAGAAATTATCGGTGCCTTGCGCCAAAGATGTATTTGTATTTGTATTTAATTTATTTAAACCTTGGATATAACAAGAAGTTACAATTCCTTAAGGCTATGGGAACAGTTGGTATAATTTTAATAAATCCTATTTTGGTCATTTAGTGGCGAATCAAGTACTTAATACTAGTAATAGCTAAACTTACGACTTAAATTCTAAATATAATTTAAATAACTAAATTTATATAGTTTTATTCCGAAAAAATAAGAAAATAAAAATTAACAAATGTGCTTAGCATTTTAATATAAACGATAAACTAATCACATGATTAATGAAATTCAAATGTCACTAAGATCATATTAAATGATGATTTGAAGATTAGGATCATCAGTTTGCTCACCCCTATTGTCCTCTCTAAGCAGGAATCCTTTCAAAGCCAATTTGAATGCATGTAAAGAGGTCGTTGACTTAATCTCTAGCGGCAGTGAATTCCAAAATTTAGCGGCAATTATAATAAAAGACTTCTGATAGCTAGTAGTCCGCGCGAATGGCACAACAATATCATTAGTCCATGCTCTAGTTGTGCGTGTGGCTACGTCGCATCGCCGCGTAAACATTTAAAAAATGTAACTAGGTTGGTGATTTAATAGAGAACGATGTATAACGGTTCCAACGAAAAAAAGTCGTCTGTATTTTGCCGACAACCAACCAAGTTTTCTCCTATAAGGAGAGACATGAGAATCTCTTTTCAAATTAAATATGAACCGTACGCATGAGTTTAATAACCTTTGAATCTCGTCATTTAATTTTTGCGATACATCATTGTAGACTACGCAACAATAATCAAAGTGGGGAAGAACTAATGCAGACACCAACTTAATGCGAAGCGGGGTGGTGAGAATATTCTTTTTGTATTTCAATTGGTAAAGAACTGAATTGACTCGTTTTGAAATGGAATTTATCTGTGATCGCCATGAGAGTTGCGAATCTAGAATAACCCCTAAGTTCTTTACCTGATTTGAGAACGGAATTTCTACATCATCAGCAATAATTGGAGGATAAATGGAAGGGTCGAAATTGTTTATATTATATCTAGACCCAACTAAGATTGCCTTAGTTTTTTCCCGATTTAAATGTAAACTATTAACTCTTGACCACTCAAATACCGAACAGATGTCCTCATTGATAGATAACAAGGCTTGATCAAGATCACTGACCTTACAACGAAAAAGTAATTGAAGATCATCCGCATACAGTAGATGCATTGAGTGCTTAATGTGCAGAGAAATATCGTTTATAAAAAGAGAAAAAAGGAGAGGACCCAAGATGGACCCTTGAGGCACTCCAGCAGAAACCTCCCTCCACGATGAAATTTCTCCATTTGAGCCTATGACCGCTTGTGAACGCCCAATCAAGTAAGATGCTATCCATCGGAGGGCAGGGGATGAGAAACCATATGATTTCAGTTTAGTTAGTAATAATGGGATCTCAACAGAGTCAAATGCTTTTGTGAAATCAAAAAGTATTACTATCGTAACAAGACCTGCATTGAATCCCTCTCTAATAAATTCAGTGGCTTTGATGAGGGTTGTTTGCGTGCTATAACCTCTACGGAAGCCGGACTGCATTGGATTAAGTATGTTCCGACGGTTTATGTACTCGATAATCTGCTCAAAGATGATTCGTTCAAGTAACTTTGCAAGAAAGTAAAGAAGAGCAATGGGTCTAAAATCAGATAGTGATGAAGGAGAAGGTACTTTGTTTAGTGCTCTAACAAGTGCCTTCTTCCATTCCGTGGGAAAAGCACATGTAACTAGAGATGTATTGAATAGATCAACAAGTGCCGAACCATTAACCGGCACAGAGGTGATGATATTATTAATATCAATACCATCAATACCTTTTGCTTTAGAGTTAAAGGTCTTTAAAACCCGCTCGAGACACGCGAGATCAATCGTTTTAAAATATAGCAAATCACATTCTTGGCTATTTGAAAATAAATCGCAAGGTAATGTAATTTCTGAATTGATCCGCCCAGTATATGATCTGCATGTGAAATAACTGTTTAATTCATCAGGTGGTGCTATTGGACTGGGAGGTGCAGCCTTGGGCTTTACAACACCTTGTCGCCGCAGTTCATTCCACATCGATTGAGGTGATTTAGCCAAATTCAGACGCGATAAACAATATTTCTCTTGCGCGCGTAAAATACGTCTCCTAACAAGTCTACGCATGTTTACATAGTCTGTGAAAGTAATTGGATCATGCGTACGTCTACTTTTTTTATAGAGAGTGTTGCGATGTTTTATTAAATCTCTCAGTTCTATAGAAAGCCAAGGTGCTGGATTTTTACTAAAAGATAGCGAGCGTACCGGAGCATGAATGTCAAGTGTTTCAGTAATAGCTGTAGATACGAAAGTCTGTTTGAAGTCAATACTAGCAGAGTTGAAACAAACATGCCAATCAATATTCGCCAGATCTTTAAGATAGTTTTCCGCGGTGAAATTCTTAAAACTGCGTGTTTTAAACTTCACATTTTTGTCACGAGGAACGTCAAATCTATACAATATTTCAATCATATCATGATTTGCTGTATGGCAAAAGATGTCGCTGTATGGGACTGATAGGATGAATACGATTCACTTTTCTTGCGCTATTCTAGTTAAGATCTGCAATTTGATTCATTTCTCAAAAACCCGTCCGTAACATTGACTTTAGATTAAACTGTTATAAAATAATGAAAATGTTCATTTATTCAAATAAGATTACAAAAATTCGAGTCTAGTGTGGTATATACACTACTTTTTACCCTTTTAGATTGAAATTAGAATATTTATTTTAAATTCCTAAAAACTTTGTTAGTCGTACATTTTTTTAAAAACTGTTTTATGTCGATTCACACTAAAGATGTAAACAAATCTATCTTTACTTTGAAAGTGTGTTATACATTTTATATAAAGTGTATATATTAGTGAGTTGATTTTGAGGTTTCAACATTTATGTGCCGTTCAAATATACACAAGCTTATGCGAAAAGCAAAAAGTAAACATCATATAATGCAAGCGACCAGTTTTATGCACGTCGAAAACATAATAACATATATAACTTAACATTATAACTAGAACGACGTGGGTTGGTAAATAATCATAATCGTACTTCAATTGTTTAATACCTGTTAAATTTTAATTATTTCTAGAAGTATATACAAAAATCTATCATGCCCGAACTTCTACCAGCAAACCAGTCATTATTGGCAACCGTGTATTTTTATTTGAATCCAATTTCAGTGCATAGGGTAAAGTAGAATTTCTTAGAGTATGAAGTATTAATTTCATAAAGAATGCAAAAAGGACTCCCACCTGATGAATACATTTTTCTGTTTTAAGAAATGAAATAATGTAGTACATGCAAGGAGATAAAATAAAAAAAGCAGTTAGGACAGTATATGGACACATTTTTATTTTTGAATATTTAATATCAAGCCGTGTCTCGCGAAATTCTACAAGTGCTAAACTATATAAAACGAGTGAATAATTTCAATGTTTTCATCGAAAACTCTCTGAAATGTGGAAGCTGCTTTGAATGTCAACTTGTGCACGGGTTACATCTAGCGTTGAAGCGTTCACGCTCACTGAGCTGAAAAATATGTTCAAACGATAATTCGAAAAAAATTCAAATCACACGCTACTTAAAATACTTTCTGAAGGAATAGAGTTATAACAATTAACAAATTATAAATCATTATTGTTATAATTATATGAGTGATACATTGTAAGTGCATTATTCTTGAGATGAACATTGCAATCTAATTACCATTATTGTTGTTAGTTATTACAACTGTGAATACCACAAATGTAATGAAATAATATTTTTCCTAACTCTGTACGGAAAATAGTATTTTCCGCGAGGGTCAACTTACTATTTTCGCACTGAAATTCGATTTTCCGCACGCAAAGCAGTGCGGAAAATAAACTGCGTGCAGGAATATTAGTTTGCGCACTCATTTACGTATACGAAATATCGAATTTTTGCGCAACACTGGGATAATTATGGTAACATAAATTAACGTCCTGTACCTACAAATTCGAAGGAATTCGACTAATGACACGATTTAAAGCCCATACAGCACAAGCCCATCTGAAGATGTCCTCAGGAGCTCCGGAAGAATCTTGAGCACCAAAACCGGACATTTGGACGACCTCAGGAGCTCCTCAGTATATCCCGGGACGGATTGTGTTGTTTGGGGGAGTATAAGGAGAAAATAGTACATTTCTCAACGAGGGAGGGTAAAATACAAATGTCTCAGACTGCGTGTCATTTTTACCCGAGGCAAAGCCGAGGGTGAGAAACATGCAGTCTGAAGCATTCCTTTTTACTTACCGAGGGAAGTATACGATTTTTCTTTGTGGCCGAGATCATAAGCGGCATCTTTCCTCCCGCTTACGGGAGGAAAGTTTCTGCTTTCCTCTCGGTGTGAAGAAAAAGAGGGTTTATACATTTACGAAATTAGTTCACCTAAGTTCTTTTAGTATAGTAGAATATAAGTGATGTATCAAATTATGTGACAGTGAATGAACTTTACAACTTTTGCAGATTTCAGTAACTTAAATTTCAATCGATTACTGAATACCCAAGAAATACATTGATAATTAATCAGACTCTGCCAATTATTAGTTGATTTTGTTAAAATAAAAAAAAAACACTTTTCTTGAAAAAAAAAAAATATTCATTTTCTACGTTTCGGCCCTTTGTGGGCCATCTTCAGGACTGCTTACCCTTTTAAATTTTTAGAGATTAATAAAATATATATACTATAGTTTATTATGTAAATGTTATACGCTTTCATAGATCCCACGTAGCAAATTTACTAAACATAATATGCAAATAATAGATCTTATGAATTCTATTCTTTACACACCGGGACATCACTTCTGTTCTAGTTTTCTAGATACTTAGCCGGACAGATCGTCAATATATCAAAAAATAGTTTGCATACTGCATATAAAATCTAGCGAAAACTGTACTCTTCGTGGTGAATTAATTTTGTAATCAAATTCGGATTAAACACAAATATGAGTTCAGTTCTGACCAGCAACTTGCGCAATAATAAAACCATGTTGATATGTGCCATTAGTACACTTAACTAAAAAATGTTTATTAATCTCTTGTCATTACGAAAAATTAATTCATTTATTATTCAGATTCGCATATATTTTGCTTTGATCTACTACTACCGAACCGTACGTGTAATTAATATCTGTGTTCATCCATTGTAATGTGGCACGTAGATATTCTGGACGTTGACGAAGAAACTTCATGCAATTTGAGCTGCTAAATATATTTTTACTGTTAAAATATCACACACAACATATGTGACATAAACCGTATTTTGTGATGATGGTGATGATTAAAATGGGATTTCGATGAAATACAACAAGGAAAATTTGAGGATAAATTCAAGATTTTCTAGGATTAATTGTTTCATATTGTCAAATTTTTATAAAAAAAGTCTGGTTTTTCGTCGACTGACTGCCTGAAGGCAAATCGCCACCTTGTGTTCGGCCGTCGACACTGGATGGCTGTGTAATTAGTTTTCAGCCGATGCTGGCTCACTACAAAAGGTTGCGGTTATCTAACAAACGAACGTCTACCCGTAATATTGAGTTCAGAGCTACTGTACCAGTGTATTTTCCGCTAGCCTTCAGCGTAAAATTCAAGATAAGCTATAGATCTTTCCATAATGGGAATTCTTGTAGTCGAGTCTAGTACTGAAATTAAAAATGGTGAAATATCTTCGTTTCGTGGTGCACTCTTGTAAATGTCTCTTTCCGAAGGAAGTTATAGTAGACGATCAATAATGTGAAACCCTGCATTATACAAACGTGAAATGGCGTATATATACTTAGGTATAGTTTCCACGTTTAGAACGTCGGACTGTATTTTATAAATAAAGTATTATAAAAATGAGGAAAACACTTCTTAAAAAGTAACTGCTTGGATTTGCACGATTTTGAAAGACTTTTTTAAAATTTAGTTATAGAGTAGTTTAGATATCATGATAATGTTGGTAATAGTAGTATGTAAATTTAATGATATTGCTAAAAGCAGGAAGCTACCATCCTCTTTCTTCCAAATCAGAAATTGTATAATTACTGTTATTTTTGTAGAAAAATTTTTCCGCTGTTAATATTGAATATAGCAATTTAAGACTTATTGTATTTTTCTCCATTTGGTAATCATTAAATTCTTTAATGCAAATTTGGAAAGTTCACATAAGTTTTAAATATACACATATCGTAATCATAAAGTTTTACAATTCCTTTGTACACTTCCCGAGTAGAAATGGCCCGATTTTACCCCAATAGAAACAAGGCCCGAGCCGGGATACGGTCTGGTTAACCTAATTAAAAATTCGATTCGGGTTCGGGCTGGAATCCAGCCGGGCTAGTCCGATCCCTTCGAATTCTGAATACAACGAGGGTAACCTTGTCGGGATCCGATCATAGCCCGGTCAGTATCTCAAATCTGGCCGGGCTGAAGCCGGGTAAGTGTGACAAGCCCGGCCGGATCCTGGATACAACCAGGGTAACCCGAATTGATTCCGGTCAGAGCCCGGTTGCAATTTCTACTCGGGTTTTTTAATTGGATTTAGGGAAAAATTCAGAACATTCAAAATTTGATACTCTCTACCAATATCTACAATAACAGTATTATAAATTTGACAAATTATCAACAAAATATTTTTACAAAAAAAAAAAAAAATGGAATCAACGATAAGCTCTTTAATGAAAAATATATAAATAATGAAAAACTACGAAAAGTGAAACCGAACTGTTTTACGACATTGGACCGCTCGTTTCTTTTACAATAAACTATATTCACGAGTTTCCATACGTGATCATCATTTTAGGTATATATATTAGTGCATCCATAATCTTACCATCATGCATCAAGTTGTCCGATCGATAAGTAGAAGCCTAGCAGGATTACATAGTCACTTTGGATTAATTACAAATTGGGAAGACATACTCCAGTCGAAATTTGATTAGACTTCCCTAAGTACTGGCAAAGTAATAATTATGAAATTAACGTCAATTAAAAAATAAAAAGCGTGCAAAAAATTACACGATCACAAATTAAACATTTAGTTTTCTTAATGAATATTTCTGAATTTCATAAATATAATTATTTGAACGCAATATCTAGTTTAACTAAATTTAAGTTCTTATAAATTTTTAAAGATATCAGACAAACATATGATGAGCTTCATAGACCGAGCGATTGAAATTTCCTAACGACGTCCTCAGGATCTCTTCGGGATGTCCAAATGACCGATTTTATACTCCTATTGATGTTCTCGGAATATCTTCAGGATGCGTGACGCCTTGGAAAAGTTAATAAGTCAATAACAGCAGTAATTTGGAAGATCTGAGGTGCTCCTGAGGTCGTCTTTATCCGAATACACTGCATCGCTCGCGGTATAAGCTTCCTGCCCATTAAAATGGCTACCGTTCTTCGCTGAATACAATAGTCGCTTATTTTACTACATAAATGATAATAAGGTTATATTACAACTACCACAGTATCTTGCTTAAAATCTGTCCAGTTGTATTGTTACAATGGTCAGTTTTTCCTATACCAATAACATCCAATAATAATACTGAACGGAAAGTAGTAAATAACCTGTACTCATTTTCTACTACGTCCATTGTGGTCGGTACTGAAAATTAAAGTATATTATGCAATAAGTGTGCAAAGTTAGCTTTTCTGCACTAGTAGCTAGAGCTGCGCGAGAGTCACCTGCATAGCCAATGATGAATGAAACCCCTATAGCGCGAGTGGTGTGAAATTGCCTGTTGCTTACGATAGCTTATGGAATTTTGCACTGCGCAACGTGTTGTTTTAAAAATATGCAATTATCATGTAATTTTAATTATTATAATATTATTGTGATTAAACCTCTTACTGTTAGCTTGTGCAACATCGTCCGAGATAAACATATCTTCTGAATTTTCACCATTAACTACCCAAATACAATAATTTCTGTATTGAATTGTACCTCATCAAATTTCTTTCTTTTTTAAGAAAACTCATTAAATGAATGAGAGCACACAACGTTCTTAAAGGAAAAAAGAGCAGTATTTTCTTTTCATTGTGATTACTATTTCCCGTGTCTAAAATTCGTAATAGTGACGGCTCCGTTTTTATTTCAAATAATAACTTTGTTACTTTACGTCCTTTTCTTTTATAAAAGTGCAAGTCTGGATGAAGGTGTATATAAATCAAGCGTGCGAGCTCCTAGATATCTTCCTCGTGATAGAAGGAAAGAGTGAAAAAGGGTTGACTATGAGTTTTTATATTCCGGTCTTGGTTGGACTACTCCCATCAGCAGTGCGAAGGTCGAGGTACTTTGTGTGCCTCGAAATGAAAGAAGGTTGCCATTCGAGAAAAAGGTAAGAGTGCACAACGACCAAGATTTTTCTCTCGTTCCTTCTTCGCTCAGAGCTTCCAGTGATAAATGCAACCTTCAGTGCTCTCGTATCCACGTCGTATATATAGTGCACACCCTCAACATACACTACGATTTCATTCATTTGTAAAAAAAACCCTTTGCGCACTATATTTCTGTTAGTATCCGACGCCAAGATTCGGAAAGGGGAATTTGTGTTATTTCTAAAGATTGAGAGTCATTTTTCCGCTCTCTCGTAGGTATAACTTTATATTATGCTCGTAAGGGAAGAATTTGTTATCTGGAACGAGAATTCCTACACTAGTTTTTCGAATTTTGATCTCGGAAATTCATGGATAATGCAAAGAATTCAGTACGTTGAGTGAAACTACTTTAACAGATGTTTGACTTAAGGGTCTAGGCTGGTTTGTTGGGCAAAAAAAAGGCATTTTACATGAATTTTTGTTGGGAAAAGTTAAATAACACATCAACTTAAACCTTTTTTCACATTTATTTGTAACACTTTTAAGTATGTTTAAACAAATTTTCAGCTCATATTATTCATTTCTGGCGGCGTGACACGGGACGACGTACACCACTCCGCACAAAATCAAATTCCCCAGGTCGTAAAATTAATCTGAAACCAAAAATCCAAAGTTTTTCTTGTTCAGTAGGGTTGTCATTAAGGAATAGACTAGGATAAACTAATTCGGTTAAAAATTACAAAATAACAGCAGTTTAAAATTTTTTGTTCAATTTTTACCTATTTTTCGTTACTTTTTTGGCGATTAAAAACAAAGTATGCTTTATATCGATATGGTTGTAGTCTATTCGAAGGAGAAAACAATTACGAGTATTTAAAAAAAAAAACATTAATATTCGTTAAAAATTCGCTGAGTTATCACTTCCGGAATGACGTAAAAAGTGGTTTCGAGAAAAACACGTTTAAAGTTTTCAGTTTGGTTTTCTCAAAGCAAGTGTTAAATATGCGTTCCGTACAGGTCGACTAGATGACTCATAACTTTTTAATGGTAACGAATATCGATTTGCCCCTTTAGCACAACATTCTAGACACTTATAGGTATCGAATTCCGCCAAAAAAATATTTCGATTTTTTTGACCCAACAAACCAGACTGGACCCCTAAGACAATGTTCAAAGAGTGTGGAAATAATTCAAAGTATTTTATGCTCCGGTATAAAGTGCTTTCGCTACATAACAAAGTAAAATTTAGAATCCATGGCATATAATGGTCATTATTATCGTAAACCGAAGGCCGAAGAAACAATTTATATTTTATGAAGACTGAGGGAGAGGAGTAGGAGGGCAAAGAAAAAGGATCCTTGATGGATCTACGGTGGATCTGTTCCTTCAAAAGTCTGTTTTTTGAGACGATCCTGCATTATCTGTTGATCAGTATGCTTTTGTGTACCAAAAATATTTACGCATTTCTAAAAATTTCATTAAAAGCAGCGGTAACAAAAATTGGTATACAAAGTATACGAAAATTAGATCAGTTATAAATCCACAGGCAGTGCAGGATCGTCTCAAAAGACTTTCGACGGAGTAGATCCACCGAAGATCCATCAAGAAACCATCACGGTTTTAAAATTTTTGTCGGAGGACAAAAAATTGGTAAAATACAGCTTTATAATACCAGTAGCAAAAGCAAAACATGATTAAGTGGACTCCAAAATCAAGCACATCGTTATGGTACTTGTAACACAAAGTGGGAAAGTAGGGTCGGGAAGTGGGATCGTTGAATACGAATCTGGACTTAAAAATTTGTACCAATATTCATCATATTTGGTTTGTGTATAAAATATGTCCCCGAAAGCAATGAGCAGCAAAAAAATAATAATTTAACCTTAACATAGTCATTCTCAAGATCACTGGACCTGAAAATATCATTTTTTTATATTATTGTTAGGCCTAGACTGAATCATCTTTGAGGTTTTGATATCTTTTTAACAATATTATGATGTATTTCTAGTTAAAATGTATGCCCTCCTTTGAACTTATCCTCATGTTTTAATGAAGTAAAACGATTGATAGCTGATACTTAGATCGATATATTATGTTTCCACTACAGATATACTCGAACATATTTAAATAAATTCTATTCTTTTAAAAATGATTATTAGCACTGCACGGGAGCCATTATAAAATTTATTTCCATATTTGTTCATATTGAGACGGGTTTAGAGTTTTAAGATCTGATATTTTAAAAAATATGGTGGATAAATTATTTCTCAGCGCCAAAGTAGAATATTTGATATTGGACGTTCATTGAAGACTAACGTGAAACGTTGTTCACTCTTTTCTTTTTATCGCCCATCAAACACGCATTGCTTTTTACGTGCTAATGAAAAGAGCAATTGTAGAGTTCCAATCATGCCGTGTTCCAATCACGGCAGAGTAAGCCAACTAGTTCACTAGCAAAAAATCGTGAAGAATTCCTGCCATTCACAATCGTAAATTACAAAAGTTACCATTACAAATAGAGGAACCATGATCGGCTGGATTAAAATAAGTTTTGCGAAATACTAAATGCAATCTTTATGCGAAATGTTACATAAGATTTGTAACAGTGCGAAGTAAAATTAGTCTTTCTTAAAAGAAATATGCCAGATATTATGTGTTTCTACTAACAAATTAAAATATGTTAAATTATATTTACAAATGGCATATTCGTAACATATTTATATGTGAAACTTAGTATTAATAATCATCAATAAAAAATTAATCTTTTGTGATATCGTAGAATTCAATGTGATAGAAAATAAATATAAATCTAGATGAGTCTTCATTCGAAGCTCCTCTGATAGACAAGTTAAGCGCTGGGAAAATTGGGTCTCATCTGGCAGGAGGTCGGCGCATATACGGAAAAGCTGAATTTTTTTCCGAAGCTATATCGATCATGATTAATGCAATCGCTTAATACTTAGTGCCCTTTCCCTTTAATTCTATCTAGAGATAGACAGTTTTTTTTACAACGAACGGCAAAATATCTAATGGATAAATGGTGTGGACGTGCGCATTTCGGTTTGATTTTTAAACACTTTTAGTTGTATATACTGCAAATCGGGAAGCTGACGATTTACGTATTCTTTCGCATTATACTTGATCATCTCTGAATTTCAATACCTTGTTAAATATACACGTAGAACCTTGAAAATCCAATTTTATTATTGGTTTACGTGGACTATTTTTTTAACGGTGCAAATGTAATTTGCATTGGGGAATACGAGAGGATTCAGGCATGGATTATTCCCGAGGAATTCTCTCCTAGAAAAGAGGATTACGACTCGCCCTCACGTACTACAACCCTTTAGCAAAGGATTTCTCTCATTGTTTGTTTTTCTTTTCTCTGGATGTGTAAACAAAGTAGAAAAATGTCACGTTTCATAACTCGCTCTAATTAATTTGTCAGATTCTTTTAGTCTTAACGAGTAAGATCCCAGATAACTCTACATACTACTTATTTCTTTCAACCAGATTTACTTTATTCTGTTAATACTTTAATCGATTACTGCAGTTAGTACGATTCAAAATATTTGTATTTAAAACAATTGTTTTTAAATCTTTAACGATTCGTGGTTTTAGAAAAAAATGTCATTCACTGCGCAGGGTAGTAATGAGCTTACTTTTTACTCTACTATAAAAATAATTGATCTTATTAATACCAGGATTATAAAATTCTTCAAGTACAGTGAAGGCTACAGTTCATTCCGTGATTATGATTTCGTAAAATTTTAATTTTTAAATATTCGATTTTTGCATTCACTTATTCTTATGCACAACCTTGACCATAGCAATAATTCGATCCCTAGCTTATGCTAACTAACATTACGAAACTTTACATTGTGTGAGCAGAGTGAAAAAATTATGTATATATAGATGCCTCTTTTTTTAATTTCACGAATGTTATTCCTCAGCGGATATAACAAGAATGTAACAAGATTAAAATTATATGAAAGTTTGATTGCCTAACTGTTCGTTTGTTTCATTGATGTGCCGGAAACTAATTGAATTCTGTCGTTTAATTTGTTGCAGATGGAGGAGTTGTGGGAGGCTCGAGGGCGGGACCGGTGGTTACACCTCATACCCTTGAGTTGACGCCACGTGGCAGGGTAACTTTACTAGTGGCTCCACCGGAAACTGCCAGAGCTTATCTACCTCCTGAGTATCGGCCTGGAAGAGTGTACTCTGACAGTGATTCTGAAAAGGTGAGATTAGAGTTAAGTACTACACCGAATGTTCAAATTAAAAGATAGATCGACCATTTATGCAAAAGTAAACGTACTTAAAATTCTTACCCAGAATTGTAACTCGCAAACTCGTAAGTTATTTTAGGATGCTTAACCCCAAATGTATTAATTAGTGAAAAATGTACTGTCATAAATAGATGTAGTCTTTCATGCATACTGGGCATATGGTATTATGTATTATTATACTTTTACTTTGATATTGTATTTATGCATTTACACGCAATTAAATAAATGGAATATTTTTCGTATAGATGTAACTCGTAAAATTTATGTCGTATTCTTGTTTTGTGAACTGTTTCGATGTAAATCATAGCAAATCGGCCAGTTTAAGCATAATCACTTTACAATTAAGCCGTTACATGCGCAACACTTATTAAATTTAGGTGTGAGTAAATTGCATTTAAACGGACGCGATTAAGCGGATGGGCTAATCGTGAAATTGTGTCGCTTTTATTTGTGAAAATACACGGATGTGTATACAACAGAACAGGATGCTCGAAATATAAATGCGGAAGGGTGACAGTAGGAAATTGGAACGAAAGGAAGTTACCCATTTTATCGGAAAAATTGAAATAACCGGATTTTAGCGCTCTCTCGTCCTCGAAGTCTCGTAACTTCTTAACGCAATTTGTGTTTTTCATCGTCACTCGAAAACGTCGAATGGAATGAGGACTGAATTTCCCTGCCTTGCATTAAAGGGCTACGAAATCTACTTTTGAAAAATGTTATTATTTCTAATGCAATTATTTCCAAATATCGGAATAGTAATGGCCGGATTTCTACTAGATAACGACTCTGAAAAACATTAATTTTATTTTATAATATTTCAAAAGTAGAAACCGTATATTTACGTTCAACTGTGTATTCGATAAAATTATAAATGTTTAATGTATTTATTTATTAATAGCTTTCCTGATTGCCTCATGAATTTTCCATGTTCACTGCAAATGTTTAATATTGAGTAATTTTAGCTGCTTGACGTTAAAAATAACACCACTTCATGTGTACTGGATCAGAAATTTGTATGTATATAATATTTTCACATATAATATAAAAAGAGCTTGAACATTATCGGATAATTCCCGATAGATTCGTTACCAATAAATGAAAGATTCCAAGTTTACCAGGTTCAAAATCATGAGCGCGAACAGCGCTTACATTTTTTTGGAAAACTGGAGTTTATTTGTGTACAGGGAATCTTGAAGGAATTACCCGATTAATAATAATAATAATAATAATCACGTCTTTATTGGCAATTACAAAAACAATACAGGATATAAATAATACAAAAATGCCAAAGGGCGAGCCACAGCAATTGCTGTTTTACAGACTGACCAGACTAATTTTGTAGTTCGAGTGGTATTTGGGAGATTATTGTTCGCATCCAAATTTTGGCCAAGAGGCCAAATATAATTTTAGTTCTAAAAAGGTATCAACTCATTTTTGTTCCAATACTGGATAGCTAGATTAACACTGATCGAACGTTAAATATTTCAGGTTGGCATTATTAATTTCGAAATCTCAGTATTCCATGAAATTTGTTCGTAGAACGCATACATATTTTTTATAATAATTTCCGAGTTTTTAAAACATGTTTTCATTATTTTTTAAACACACTGATTACGAATGCTTTCATTAAACTATATGTGCTAATTTTTGCTTATTTTAATATTTAATGATAAATGTATCCTAATTTGGTGTATGAACATTCAATATTTTTTTGTAGTAAATATAAGAGAACATAAACCCACTTTTCTGGACGAAGTACCTACATAATGCAGACAGCTGCAAGACAGCGTTAGTAGTTGCATAGAAAATCAATATGCTGTATGTTAATATACATCGCAAAAAAGAAACACCTGTTACTTCTCAACCTTTATTTTCCAATATCGAAAATTTATTCGTATATCGATAGAACACGCATTATTGATTTTATAGAATGAAAATGTACTTTTAATGGAAAGTAGTATTATTACAAGTTTTAATATTTACCTAAATATACAATTTATATCAATTACGTTTAATTTGTTAATAAAATATAGTTAGATACTACTGAATTTTCGGAAATCAATATACGCCCTGCATATAATCAAGAAATTTGTTAAATAAATGTATTTAATTGCAATCAATTCACCGTTAAATAATACATTTTAATGGATAAACATTATAGACAATTTATTCTTTAATTAAATTGTTTTCCATTATTATATCTCCCACTTGCGTTTATTTTAAGTTATGAAACTATACTTTCAAATATACATTTATAATAATTTAATTGGTTAAGACACTATTTTTTAAATAATTCTATGACAGTTAATATCATTACCATGGGGATTATTAAATAACGAAATCACATCGGGCCTCCATATAACTGATCACGGTTAAATAATCAAAACCTTGGTGTTTATAAATTGATATGCATTTTTAAGTACGTATTCAAAGCGCAGAAAGCCAATACTAAAATCGTAAATTCGAAATGGTCTTCGCGGAAAGAAGAATCAAAAACATATTTTATACTAGCCTTCTATAGGATATGGTGATATTATCACATACACAGGATTCCTTGCCAACGGTTCTGCACCCAGCATTTCAAAGCTTTGGAAGGAACATAATTCTGGAAAGAGGAATGGAAAACAATGGGTATAAACTTTATATACGCGTCTGGCACCTGTGAAGCTTCATATACCTGCAACCTTGTTTCTTTTCTTACACGAATGTGATGCTCTGCTCTTCCATCCGATTCAAGATTCAGCTTCCAGTTGTTCAATGTATACACCCTGAGGAAATATTGTACACATATATGATTATATGTGTGCATAAGATGGGCTTCACACCGAAGTTGCAATGAACTTTACGTTCAGATCTATATTACAATCATACGAATCTTGTATTACCCATTCTTAAGAGAGGATGTCATTAAATACGTGGAACATTTTTTAAAATAAATTATTTATGTACATGGAATATGCTGTTTACGAATTAGAGTATAGGAATTGACCACTTTGTTATAATTTGACAAGGTTATTCTTTTATTTAAAGAAAAATTTACAGCCATTGTAAAGAATATTTTAAGAATCAAAAGTCTTTAATTTATACTGCATCTAATTCTTTACTTGTTTGCTTAAAGTTATGAAAAGTTTACGTAACTAAGATAATGAAGAATATTTGTTACTATTTCTTTATCAATTCCTTTCATTGCATCTATCTGTTTCATGTAAATCTATCGGTGTTAATGTAAGAATAGTAGATGTTGCAACTAGGGAGCAAAATACGTGTTTGCTGATGAGTGTGAGTTTGACGCCTGAGCGAAGCGAGGTATACAAATGTCCATTCGCCTTTGTTGCACATACTATTTTCTCATACCAAAGCGTGCTAGATTGCTCACGTCTTATAGGGAGCAACATGCTATTTTTCGTTCAGAATGTGAGAAACTTATTTTGATCCCGGATATATTTATTTTGCTCCTTAGGGAGAAAATGTGTTGTGTTGCTCCCGAAATGTAGGAAGCAGAAGAGTATGAAAAATGGAATATACTTTGTCGCATGAGACTCTAAACCCCCAAGGTTAGGAAACTCGGAATAAACAACTGCCAAAACGGTTCACCTCTAGATTAAATTTTGCGATAATTAAATTGTGATTTATATATGGGTAAATCCACAGAACTTTTGACTTTCATGTTATTTTAAGATTCGCGTAAATAAGCTGTACAGAAATATTTATAAAACATTACTATTTACTAAAAAGGATATGCTTTTCAAGGTACAGTTATTTATTTTGCATGATAGTTGATTAAAAAACCAAAGGAAACACGAAAGTTCATAAAATTTGAATAAACTGCTGCGTGCAAATCGTATTTTTTTGTAATATTTTGTTCTGTAACTTTTGGAACGCGTATTCTATTCATTTGACGAATCATGTCGTTGATTATTAACATTTTATAAAAGCCAAAGATACTTGAATAATAAGTGTGCCTATCGCCTAATAAGAATGACATGCGTCCAAAGTCGCGTGCAGAAGATATATGGAAAATGGAATTTTCGTTAATTTCTAACAATAACTTTTGGAACAAACAATATTATGGCTCCATACTTTGGGAATTTTTAATTGATGATATAATAAGTGACGCATTCCAAGGAATAAGGTGTGCCTTGTCTCAGCACAATTCTGTGCCTATTACAACCTATAGCCTTCGTGCGTAACTATTGTTGAAAAATGACACTTTTGTCAGGCACACGAACTATACACAATTAAATGCCTCGATTATTCGCGTAATTTATTGTTTTAGGTGTCATAATAATAATCTGAACTTGTTCCAGAAATACAATACGATGTTCAGGGGTAAATCAATACACGAAATTATCTCTTTGACACAAACTCCTTTCTTTACACGGAAAAATGCTGAAATTTGTTACGCGCGGGTTTTATTGGTAACTGATCATAAATACGTTGACAAATATTAAAAATTGAAGATAGTAGATACAATATGGCGGACCAAATTCCTAAAAAGTTGCTTGAACCAGCTGAAACTGTGTATTCGGGGTCGCTCATCGGTCGAGATTCCCTATAGCTTTGCTCCAGAAATAATGAAAATGTAACTTTGGGTAACTTTGTTTTTCATCTCCCTTGCTTCATCTTTTCTGGTTAAAAATGAATAAATATGGTACTAATGACAACTTACGTTATACCTATTTAAAATTTTTGTTCAGGATTGCCGGGATTGCAAATTGCCTTAAATCGATTGGAATAAATGTTTGCTGCGAAAATTTGTATGCTATGCACCTAAAAGCAAAAAGAAAGAAAACCCACGAATACCCAATTTGAGCTTGTGTGAATAACTTCTTACAAATTCGGTCTTCCATATTGAATTCGCCATCTTCAATTCTAAATATCTAGTGACGGATTCGTGACCAGTAACTTAAAAAACCCCGAGTAACATATTTCATCTGTTTTCCGCGTACAGAAATATGTTTGGTTCGAAGATATAATTTTAGGTCTCGTTTTACCTGACTGCGCTGGAACAATCCTTTAACTCTTTGCGGCATGGCGGTATGAAATCTATACCACCTATTTATTCATCATTTTTTTTTATTTCTAAGTCCATTTTTAATCGATTCATTCACTTTTTTTTGTTATTTCATCATCGTGACATATCAAAGAATCTAAATGACATGCCATTAGTGAATATTTGCTTACAAATTCGGATATAAATAAACAAATGCTAAAAAAAAAACACTATTTTTCACGAAAAATCCGTTACTAGGAAAAGTATTAAACGTATTTATGCAAGCCATACTATACAGGGGTTTTCAAGGTCGCAGATTACGAATCCGGCCTCCGATTTTCAAAATTCAAGATGGCGGTTCCAATATGGCGGACCACATTCAGAAAAAATTATTTGATCAATCTGAAATTGGGCACTCGGGATTTTTCGTGGTCGCTGATCACGAACTTTACATCAGATTTGCAACATTCAAGTTAGTGGATCTAATATAGGGATTCAAATTCATAAAAAGGGACTTGATCAAGCTGAAACTACATTCTTAGGGGATTTTTGCATCATGAATCTATCTTCACATTTTCAAAATTCAAAATGCCGAATGCAAGGATCGAATTGTAAAATGTTCAGTCCACAAATAATTATTTAGAATATGAAAATTAACATTTAAAAAAAATGTTATACTCATATGCGATATTTGTAAATACGTATATTTTTACAACTTTATAAATCTAAACATTGTATGATTTGGGCCACCAAGTTCGGTCCTACCATGTTTGCTACGAATGCTGTTACCGGTAGTTAGTTGATTGGTTGATTGGTTAGTTGATGTCGTAATAATTGAAAATTTAAATAATGTATGCAGTTGTATTTCTTTAAATTTAGTTTATTAAAAATGTGGTGCAAGATCGTACTTGAAACTTTGATATTTTCCTCAAATTAGGCTATATAGACATACCCTATTTAGATCCCTGAGGTGTATAATTGTACGTATACTTATAACTGTGTAATTTACCCTGCTTAGACGATTAACTAAGAAGCCTTAGAGATACATTCTACTTTGCTGACCTTTTCATTGTGCCAGCACTTAACTGTTCACCAGTTTAGTTATAAGAAGTTTATTATTATTTCCGTCGTTTCCACTTTCTTCAAATTTTTATTTTAAATGAAAAGCTAGCTCAAACAATTTATTTCTCGGACGTCTAAGAGTGAATTATTGAATGTCTACTGCACCCGGAGGTTTTCCAGAGTTTTCAAATCCCTCTTTATTTTCATGCAACGTAAATGCCACTGACAATATAAGATTTAACTTCAAAATTATTTAAGATGCCACATGTCATTAGTACTTGTTAATCCGATTATTGTTAAGTATTTGGTTATGGAATCCATTGATAATAAGATTACAGGGAACGTCCTTATATTGCTGAAATATTATAATTACTAACAAAAACGCAGTAACTTTATCGTAATAAAACCCAGCGTCATTACATCAAAACAAATTATAATACAGTTTTTAGCCAGGAATAAAATTAGAAAATGTGAGATTACATAATCTTTCATCATCTCTTAATTAACATTTCTTTCCACTTCAAAAAGTTTAATTATTTATTACGGGTTTACTAAATATACATGCGTCACATAAGGAAAAGTAAAATATTGAACAAATTGTTATTTTTAATCTCTAGTATAATTGTACAAATAATTGTGTAAAGTCCATGTATTTTTTTAATTAGTTGAAATGTTAAATTCTCGTGAGTTCTCTGATAATTTGGACCAAATTTACCATTTACACAACTTTGTTAAAAAAAAATACGCTCTGTTTTATTAGGCTGCATTCAATAATTGTTATGGACGGGCCATAATAACAGTTATTCAAGCATGAAGCTCAATGCATTTTGCATCCAGCAATGTCTATTAAAATTCTGGTCATTTTTCAGCGCTAAACGTAAATAAACCATTGCTTGGAACTATTCCAGAATATTTCGAACAATGGAATACATTTGTCAGATTTATCGAACTGACCGATTACCCGTCCATTGAAAAACTGTCTTCTTTTGAACGACCGATCTCGTTCTTTTGCACCCATCCTAAACGCTGCAGCATCATTTCGGATAAATCTGGCATTGCGCTCGACCTCTCACGGGAAATCCCGCCAGTACAACGTCTGGTCTTCGTGATGAGAAATGTGTGCCAGTGCAGGTCGAGAGTATAACCTTTATACAACAGATATTGTGACGTAATTCCGCCTTCCGTGTTGTTTTCTGTTGTCTTACTAGTTTTCTTTTGAGAACCGTTAACAATCAACAGATTACCTTCTTTCTTTAGCAGAACAGAAACGTCTCATACGTCACTGTAATTGTTATTTTACCAGAAAATTTGGGATTCCAGTACAATGTGCGTGTACAGTTAACGATAATTGGAAAAATTATATTAAGTGAGAAATACAATGTATTATTGGCCGTTGATGAAGAGGACATCAAATATCGAAAACTCGAGTATGATAAAATAAATCAGTGGAACCGCAGCACCCAATAATTATTTCCTCGCCATAATTATTATTATACATGTTTGACTTTAAATATTCACAATTTCGCAAAATTTATAGTACAATGAAGATATATAAAGTATTTAAACAAAATTCCGAAAAGGTGATACTTCCGAATTTTACATGGTATCCTAACATTTGTTGGTGAACTGAATACGAATATCACCATGAAAATCATCGACACAACCTCATCTTCGAGGTCAAAACGCGACTTTTTTATTGTGTTTCGCATTTTTTCTCGAAAATACACATGGGATGGAAAATAGCTTCAAATAGAAAAGATAGGGTTCAATCATCAAGCTTTCTACAAAAAAAAATTTTAATGCACATTCTTCCTAGTATTAACGGTAAATAAATGATAAACAAGGGAATCATCTTCTTGGCATATCCTAATTCATCCGGAAACGTCATTCAAGGTTACTAGATCCTTTTGATTTCAATAGGGATTTATTGATATTTTTTGACGTCAACGAAAATCGTGTATTCACGAGACTCTGCGTACTAGGGGCTCTTCCCCCAGAACGTCTTTCTTCTACTGGCCTACTCCCCAACCAACAAGTATGAGTGATAACCTAATTCACGTAAATTATTTACTGCCTTTCACATGAACAGCACGAAGACAGTACATTAAGTCTTTTTCGTTGAGAATCTAATGCTCGGACATTTTTGTGTTTGATATGTTTTCTTTAAGAAAACAAATTTTGTTATATTATACGCATAGATTTTTTACAAGGCAACAAAATACATACCTCCTGATTTGCAATTTTATAAAAACGGCTGTCATGGACATACTTGGTATTCGTGATTTGATATGGAATACTTCCTATACTATAGTTGTCGTACTTGTTGTGAGACTCAAAAGAAAACATATTCAAAAACAGACACACGATATTACCAAATCGGGCAAAAAGAATATCGCAAATATGGACTGGCCCTTCATCTTCATAATAGCCAATTCATTAATTTGTACAATATTTAAATTATTCATATAATTTCTCACACATTTTGTAGTGAAAAATCTTTATACTCATATAGAAAATGCCACAAAATAAATTGCGAAATTCAGGTGATGGCTAATTAGTCCATAGAAAGTATATAAGTAATGCTTTGGGTTTTTCATAAATTGAGTAATGTTTTTATATACTCTCTTATAGAAATAACAAAGCTAAAAATGAATCCCAGAATTAATTAACGGAAATTATTACAATTATACTGGCAGGAATGTATAATTATTTCTATCTATAGTAGCACCAGAGAATTTTCTTCACCAAAAAGGACTTGAAAGTAATTAAGCAACACATCTGAGTAAAGTCGCCGTTCCAACGTATGGATTACGGGTAACAATTAATTGTGCAACGTTCATATTCCTCTCTAGTACAGATGCGCACCCATTTCTAAAAGTCCTTTAGTACTGTATTAAATGTTCGTTTCTAAACTAGTTTATCCGTAGCTTCGCGATTTTCTCGAAACTGCATGCCATGATAGTAATCCATCTATTTCCACCGTGATAGATGTCGAAATGCTTTTGTCAAATTCAGATCAACAAGGATTTACATTCTATTTCATTGACAATGCTTTTTGAAAAGAGCTTTGCATAAGCCGTAACCAATATAGGAAAAATCTGCAGCATATTCTTTGTCGGGAAATCACTTCACAAAATATCGAATCGATAAATTTCATGCCTATGAATATCTGGAATTTTCGTGGGTTAGGGTAAGCAAATGTCTACAAAGAAAATTATTTTATTCGTCTAATTCTTTCAGAAATATATACTAACTCTAATAGTTATACTTCTCTAATACTTATTTACTTCGGAATCTTATTTTCGCATATCAACAATTCTATATATCAACAATGTATTTGCAGTTCTTCCGGCAAATCCATGCGATTGGCAGTTATTGAAAATATTCGGTTCATTTCACGAAAATGTACCAGTAAGTACTTAATTTTACGTTACCATAACAATTGATAAGTAAATAAAGTAATAAATACCTGCAACAGATAAATATTACAATCTTAAAAACAACTGTTTATTAGAATGATTTAAAATAATGTAAATTTTTTCCTTTTATTTTTTAATTTATAATCCGTTCCTTTGGAGCAGTAAGAACATTTTTGAAAATTAAAAATTAACACTTTGAAGAGAGCTGCCCACCAATAGCAATCTTATTGCATTATTAAGGGCAACCCATAATTTGTTCTTAACAAATCTCTAAGTTATTGCTTAAACTATATAATTCAGATGGACTGAAGACCTGAAGATGGCCCACAAGAGGCCGAAACGTAGAAAATAAATACATTTTTTTCAAGAAAAGTGCT
The DNA here is from genome assembly GCA_030407085.1 of Trichopria drosophilae. Classification (NCBI taxonomy): domain Eukaryota; kingdom Metazoa; phylum Arthropoda; class Insecta; order Hymenoptera; family Diapriidae; genus Trichopria; species Trichopria drosophilae. Next base: position 57,113,534 of record CM059583.1, read on the forward strand.
TTTTTTCAAAAAGACTGACACACCGATATATTTATTTTATATATTTTAATCTACGGTCAAAGAAACGGCACACCACATTTCTGCTTAAACCTTATCGGAAGGTCAAGTGGGTGTGTTGTTTTAAAGCTCGTGTAATTGCACTTTAGTCCAGTAAATTCACTCCTTTTTTATTGTGGTGATTAAGCATTCGGACTAGATATTTTTCAAACAAGGCCCGATCTCCCTGTTAACAGTCCTCACTTCCAGGTCATTATGAAATATCCGATTTGGTTCATCACGAATTATCTGTAATTAAGAGTAGTTGTACAATCCCAACTTTAGAGACAGATATGCTACTTCCCAGTTGTATCCCGTAGTAGACGGGCTTTAGTATTGACTTACACAACCGTGCATTGTTTCCCAAGGATATCTGGGCGTTTCTCCTAAGTTTTTTTGAGTTTCCCAACTATCTTCGTTTTGACCAATGTGTATTCGCCATAACAGCCTTCTATATTCAGATAAAGGCCAAGATATTTAACCTATTATGTTTGAGATAGATTTTTGTTATTAAACAATATTCGTAAACAATTTCCTTTTTGGGTAATGAATGTAACATATATTGATTTTGTTTCATTGGCTTTACTACGGCATGTTTTTAACCATTCTTGCCTAAATTCAAGACGGATTTGAAGGTAGAATGAAGTTCATACAGGATTGTCCTTGTCTTATAATAAATATTGTTAATAATAATCAACGAATGAAGCTACTTTTGTTTTCGGTGTTAGTGGAAGATCTACCGCTTAGAACGAGTACAAAATCGGTCCTAAGACGCTGTCCTTCCAGGACTACAGGTTTGATAAGGAACAGTTCAGTTAGTTCTTCTTTTTGACTAACCCAAAAGTATTTTTTGCTAATATGAGACATCCGTATTAGTTAAAAACTATGAGCTAAATTTCTATGATTATAGGTATAGGCGTGCTTTAGTATTTACTTGCAGAGAAGTCCTGCATGCCAAAACTTATCAAACGATTAGTATTAGACCCAAGAAGGTTGCAGAGCACTATGACTTCCCTTCGATTGCTTTATTTGTAGTGAGTTTACTACATTGCGGATCTATTCGATAGTCCCTTCTACGATTTTCCATAATAAATCAGGAATGTATCTTAATCTCAGAGATGCATTGTATCAAACAGTTATCAATCGGATTGCTTTGTCAGATAACTCTTTCACTGTTCAACTTGTGATAAGGTAAAATCCAGGAGCTTTTCTTGACCTATCTCTCGTATATTTATAATATTAATCGGCTCTGATTCCTCATGTGGTTGCTTAATTTTCTTGGTAGCTTTCCACAACGAGTAATCTGTTGCTCAAAAGGAGTCAAAGTGTCTATGTAATACCTGATTTTTACAGATTTCCCTTAATAATTTAATCGTTATTTATGTGTAGTACCTCGAGTATACTGCCATAGTTTTCTTAATTTATGTTAATAAATAATGGAAAATAAAAATGAAAATAGAACACATGATTTGCGCTACTATTGTTATTCATTCTTCAATGACAGGACTTAATAAACAAAAAGGAGGTAATATACTAAGGCATTTATTCTATCACCTTCTTTTCCAGGAATTATTTTAAGAAGATTAATGACCGGTATATTTAAAATAATATAAATTGAGAAAGCGTAATAGACACAATGTACCCATATTTAAGCATAAACAAATTCTTTATCAGGAATTTTTAAATCAGTTGATCATGTTCAATAATGAATTCGGCATTTATTACCGACTCTCACTTAGTACAAGATATAGGTACTTACGAAAATAGTTTAAACTACTGAAAACTTTATTCTCATTGGCATTTTTAAACATTACTGAAAAATCGATTCACTGATTGAATTACGAATCTATTTCAAGAAGAAGTAACAACAAGTTCATTAATAATTAAAAACGCCTTGAAAAGCCTTGTAAATCATCCGTAGAATTGAAATAAAGAAACAAGTTTTAGTTCTTTTAATCCAATGCTAAAAATATAATTACTCAATAAAAGAAGCAACAAAGAAGAGAAATATTTATTGTACTATATTAATGTCATTTTATGGTTAATATTACCACACAACAATTTATTGAAATATATTTTTGAGTTAATTTTCATTGCCTGATCTTGGATTGTGGATATGAGGAATTACGCGATACTCTTAATATTTGATCTATAAAAAAAAATAAATATTCTTTTTATTGGCGCGCAGTTGCAATGTTGTTTTTATTATTGTATATGGTGTAAATAGCAATATTTATATGGTGCCACTCATTTGTTTAAGAACTATTTTTTTAGGCAATATTCAGAATTTTATTCAGACGTGATGTTTCTTGTGCAGTTTTTGAATAAGTCCTGATAGAATCTATTCCATAATCCTTAATCGACTTTACTGATTCAATGACACAAATCTTCGAAAAATAATTATAACTTTTATACATAAAAAAATAACTACAATGCTGCACAATTGTTTATTCGTGCAAAAATCGCTTTTCGTGATTTTTACGTTCGTGAAACACGTTCACGATTAGCCATGCTATTTTCTCTCCCTCTCTCTCTCTCTGTCTCTCATACACCATTCCGAAAATATGTGTAGAAAAATCTCTCTAATATAATTATTAAAATGTACACAGTTTTCAAATTAATTACTTTTTCTTTATTAACGATACGTTTCTCATATTCATTACGTTTACGCAAAATATTCTTTCATATAACAACTATAAAACGTAAAATAAAAATATGAATACCTACTAGTGTTATAATATTAATAATATGCGTAATAGTAATTAAGGAAAAACAAACTATTTTGTTATCTTTATTTCATACCGGTAGAAGTATAATCACTTGAAAATAGTGACATTCACTTAAAAATATAGCAAACAAAAAAGAGCAATGCATTTTGGGGTTTTTCAAATTGTTGTATTAGCCTGCCGGTTAAAAATAATAGTTTGCGAAAACTTTGTTACATGGCACGGCAATTTTAAAAATTTACTTTCAATGGTTAGTGTGAATACAAAACACGTATGCATTGTTTTTTTCGAAAAATCGAAACGTACATTTTTTTAAAACATGGTATGTAAAAATAATTCATTTTCATGAAAATTTACTTTCCACCATTTTTTATGTTATATTTTATTTCAGAAGATGGGCAGGCTCTCGTAAATTACGTGTTTTAAAAGTATAATATCAAGAGATGATACAGAAAAATTTTGCGGTCCTTTCTAAAAACGTACATTTTTTTTCCACACGGAAGACAAAAAATACACGACACTTTCCTACGCTAATCTTTAAACATAAGATAGTTTAATTTTTTTTATGCGAAGATTATTATTCCCCATTCACCAAAACCATCGTGTCATATTTGTCTACATCCACTTTATAAACAAACAATTTTATTCATCAATAATACTAAATTTGTAATTTTTTTGTACAGTTTCCTAAATATTAAGTTTCGCAGAATATCTCATATATTTTTATCAATGTCTAAATCATGAGTTTTCTCCCTTGCAGTTTATGAAAATTGAATAATGTATTCAAGTTGAAACAATATAGTATTTTTTTAATTTACAATTGTATTTTTTCTATACAGATTTCAAGCTCATAAATTTACTATAAAAAAGGGTAGGAAAGTTTTAACAGATCCATTTCCGACTATTTTTGGGTTGCTCTTTCGAATGGCCTGGGCATAATTTCGAAAAAATGACATTTACCCTGTCCTTTTTTAAAAACTGTAAAATAAAAACACATTTCTGCCAGATAATTTTCGTTTTCAATTGCAATTTTATATCAATTGCAAATCATATTAGTATACCGAGCACCATATGAAGAAACGTATTCCTGATTGTTGCAATTTGGGAGAAAACAAATCCGAAGTCAGATTTTAATAATTCAAAATTTGCTCAATATCGATTGGTGGGCCAATTTTCAGCAGTGTGTGGTATCACCGTTTGTCTTTCAAAGCTCGACGTTTAATCGAAATCTGGCGCATTTTATACCAATCTACGCGCCATATGGAAAATTTCGAAATATTTTTACATTACGGGCTCCATTTTGGGTTCAGAATCGGAAAAGAACAAAATATGCAATGTACATTGTTAATGTGTAACAATCGGAAATACGTTTCTGATACTTCATATGCTCAGTATGCGATATGATAGACAAAATTGCAATTCAAAAAAAAATGATCTGGCAAAAACGAGATTTAATTTTGAATTTTAGAAAAAAATACGGGGTGGTTGTCATTTTTGCGAAATTTTACCCGCGCCATTCGAAAGAGCAAACCGAAAATAGACGGCAATGGGTATTTTCAAACTTTCTTATTTTTTTTCTCTCTGATATAATTTTGTTTGCTGTACCGGAAATGCATGATGTACCTGATGGAATAAATATAAACGAATGGATATACTTACAATGTTATTCAACCATTTAAGCCAATCGAAATTAATTAAAACTATTGACTGTTCCATATTTATAAAACATTACAAATAAAAAATAATTTAAATGGTTTTATCTTCGATATCCAATAAATTAAACATATTGAGTTTAGTTACGAGCATATTAATATAGGCATTCCATTTTACTGAATTTCTGATAAAAATTTAATAAAAGACCAATATTTGAGTCTAAAATAGTATACGTAAAAAGTTACTAGGACGTCTATGAAACCATACCTTCGAATACGTTATTCGATTTGGAAACTTTTCAGTTAAATGTACTATGGGATACATTAACTTCAAGATTTAATTTTCTTGATAGACCCTATGGTATTCTACTTCACAGTCGTTTAATGCTCGATAATCTTGCGGATTGAAACCAAATCTTTCCTTCTATTCGGTACATTAAACCGAGGTAATAGCAGTTAACTTTGAAAATATATGAATATCGGTTAGAGCGACCATCTTGAGGACATTAAAATTCGGTAATATGCTTATCAGAAACGTAAATTCTATAGAATCTGTAAACGCCACAAATGTTCACATTATGACTCGATATTCGAAATCGAAACGTTAAGTATATAATCGATAAAAAATAATACTCTTATTCATGCGCGCAAATAATTTTTTTTACTTGCCAATTTAAATAATACTGACCCAATTTCTCAAGGAGTATAGAATCGAGTGACATCGAAGAGCACTTTTCGCTGGTCACATTTTAACGAGATCGACTGACGTCGGGGGTTTTATATTTCTTCTCTTGTATCTTTTCCGTGAAAATTGCCGTTGGGACTCAATCATCGTCCAATCACTAACTATACTGCAACTGAACACTCACGGGATCCGTACTTTTAAACTGGGAGATCCGACGAATTCTCGGAAATCGATAAATCCCATTCTGAGACACGTCGAAAACTATATTTCATTCAAGTCTGCTCTCGAATTTTCTTTCGCGCATGACTTATCGCGATATCAATTATTGATTAACGCTGAACGCAAATCGTATATATGACCATTTTGATTTGCAACTTGTAATTTACGACCATCATTATATAAATGAATAAATGTTCCACGTAAGTATCATTATTACGTAGGGAATAAAACCAATTTCACACATATAGCAATTATAAATTGTTTATGATAGTAACTCACATCTCTTTTAATCATTATTGGTAAATTAATTATTGACGTTATTTACTCTTATATAAAATATATTTAATTAATCATGTGTTTTTAGTGAGACTTATACTACTGCAGAAGTACGATGCGAATCACATAACCGTTGAAGATCTTACTTAAATAGAATGCTTTACGTAGTAACAGCACTTATATAAGTTATGTTAGTGCAGACCTTTCCTTACTCAAGCAGCAAACCTCAAACAACTATATTATAAATTTACCGTGGACTTCATGGCAACATATATTGACGTATCATACTGATTGCATAAAGAATGAAAACTTTACTCTATACACATAAAATTCAGGATCCCCTGTATTTACAAGCTTGAACAGTTATTGGCATTTAAAAAAAAAGTATCTGACTATACAAAATTGTGTAAACTCTTGCTGCAACGAATTTCGTTTTGACCTATGTATGTTATCGCGATGTGAAGTACATATGAAAGTATATTGAATGACTCGTATCCAGCAAAAACAAAGGCATTCCGTAGTATGTAACACACCATAATATTTCCAAATGTTAATTTAAAAACTAAGAACGTAATGAAATTAAGACTATAATATACTATAAGACAAACCTATTGATATGCAAGATAAGTAAAATGTATAAAACATTATAGTGAACATAGTACCCCTTATTGAGTAAATGGTGAAGAATTAGTAGGAATCGTTAATCTGATAGTTGCCGTTTCGAATGCTGCTGAAGTGGTCGCATAAAATAGAGTGATATCTACTGAGGTGATGTTTTAATCTACTGCTATATAATAAATCAAACAGTACTTATATCCACATCCTTCTAAAGATGACCAAATTTTTCGAGTTTAATATTCCTTTACCACCCTCCGGGCATGCTCAGGACATGGGATTACATTAGAAAGTCAACAGGTTGATTAAAGCTGACATTTGGATGTTCTAAAGAGCTCGTGAGGATGTATATCAGACGGTGGAATATGCAGCAATGCTATTTGAGATATCAAGTAATAATTTTAAAAATATATGTACCCACAAAATGTCTAAGGAGCACCTCCCAATAAGTAAAAAAATAATAATTTTGAACGGTAGCCCGAGATACGCATTACAAAAAAAGAACAATATTCACTTATTTTATGAAAGCTGACAATGACAGAACACCGAAAAGCGTAGGAAATTAAGAATATTTATTATTATTTAAGGTTTCGTAAGCGAACTTGGTAATTGCGTACACTTTGAATGTGAAATATAATACTGTTAGATATTTGAAGGGCAGCTTAAATTTACAATTAGACTCGGTAATCTAGATTTACATGTCTTTTAGAAGAATAAATTTTAATCTGGTTCTTTTTTTCAATTTCCCTTATTTTCTATAAGATGAATATACATGAAACATATCAAACACGTTTTACAGAAATACACCAATATTTTTTCTTGTGTCGTATTTTAGTATAAGAATAACAATTGAACTTCATAGAAATGAATATATGTAAAAATTTGGTGTTATGATTATCTTACAGAAGATATAGGTTTAATCGTCCAAGATGTTTCGATTGACTTGAGTAATAGGCAATTCATCGTGCACGTTGAAAAGTTTAGCGATACGACGATGACTGGTTTTTAAAAAAGCTATTCAACACTTACAATTAGTAAACCTGTTCAATCGTTCGAAGTGAATTATTCACTTATTTTACAAGCAAAGGTTATACTTGATTAATATGCCTTTTGGAATATGTGAGTAGCAGGTGACAATAAATAAACTTCAGGATATGAAATGTTAGAGAGATTTTTATATGCAATTATAATATTAAAACGTTACGTAAGAAATTATAGAAGATTTACGAAAGGAAGAAATTTATCATCTTCAGCATATATAAAGTTGACACAAATTAATGTTGATCGATCTGCCGGGAATACCTTCTTTTAATACTCGGGAGCGTTCAAAAACAGAATATTGAATATGCCTGCCTATTAATAGCATATGTTTTGAAAATCATCTTAATTTAGCGACAAAGAAAAAAAAATTATTGAAATCATAAAGATTCCATTATTAATATTTTCAAGATTCCCCATACTAGTATCTCTGCTAGAAAGCTCTTATTAAATATAATAGTAAAAGACCGGAGCGATAAAAATCAAACAACACGAGCATGCTACTATCTGTTCATCCTTGTACTAAATTTATCAACAGCATTAAAACCGCCATACTATTAAAACTAAAGACAAAATGCGGATAGGACAAAAGATTGTTTATATGAATCTCTTGTAGCTTATTAGCATTGATAAAAGGTGATCCTCTTACTACACTGAAGGTAACACCCTGTCGTACATGTCAGGTAGAGAGTAGGTGTTTTTATTTCATCAAGACAAAATTTAGATGGAGTGGCACTAATAGCAAGTGCATACTAAGCTGTGCTCCTCATTTGCAATTCCAAACAGTCGCAGTTCGTCGTTCTTTACTGTTCGGTGTCTAATTAGCGTCGTATTAATGCGATTTCATTACTAGGTTATGTACGTTGCCTTCGTTACCAACATCATTCGTCGATGCCGTAATTAATACGGTCACTTATGCTTCAACGACCACGTATCGGCTGACGTTTAATTATTTCCCAATTTTGTCACGCATTTAGTGTGATAATAATTATTTTCAGACCAATATCATTTTAATCAATTGGAGAAATAGTCGCAATTAATATTTAAAAGTGAATTGTGAATGATTTGAAGTATTGATGTGCCTAAGTCTCGCACATTCCTATACAGATATTAAAAGTGATTAATTAATATTTGCTTAAATTAATATATTTCCGCTCGTTCTTGAAATCAGTCCAGAAGGTTTACTACTGAAGTAGAAATTAATCGGAAAATGAGTCTACGTTCGCATTAATATACACACAAAATTAATATTAAATCATAAATTATGAAGGTAGAGATTCGTTCTAAGTAGCAGTATTTGAGTCATACTTGACGAAAACACAATTATAATAATGGAGATTAACAAGACGACATTTTATTTGAAGGATCTTTGTACACTGCTTTAATTTCTTGCAGATGTTCATCAGAAACTGACTGATGATTCTATTTATGATAGAACACCATTAAAATATATAATTTGGACTGAAACTATGAATGTGGGCAACATGACTGGATGCCGCAAATTTCTAACAATTCTACACAAGGGTCATAGAAATGTTTCTAGCCGTCTTTATTAGTATTAACTTAATAACCGTGGTTAATATAATAAACTGAGCGATGAACTTAATTTATAATTTTACAATTTCATCAGTTATCGAATTTCCATTTCCTTGTTTAGGGGGAATGGTGAATATTCGGACAGATTTATGTTAAACTTGACTACTTATCGAAATCCCATGGTACCTTGTACATACCATGGGGGCGTCTTCTTATCGGCTTCTGTGCCAGCCTGTGAAATGAAGTAGTTTATGATCTAACATTATGTACTAGGTATAGTACTTATATTTCCGTTATATTGGCAATAACATGGTCCTTAATTGAATATTTTGGATAAAATTGTTATATCATAGTTCGATTTACCTGAACCTTCTGGGCAGTTCGTTTTTATTATCTAATTTAATCGTTTTTATTAACTATCGCATTATTTTATATTTAAATTATTAAAATATGTAATGCAGTACGGTTTATTTCCTACGCCTTATGATGACACGCATTTCTTTATTAATTAATAACCAACTATCACTTTCATCATTAGGTATTACAGCCTAAATGATATAACGTGAATCGATGAGTACAGAAGGAAAGTTCAATGTTCTATCAAGATTGGTCATGAATATTAGCATCATACTCATTATTAATTATATGACTTTATCTTGTGCACAATTTTATTGAAATATAAGATCATGTCATATAAAAACTTTTATTTATTTTTTAAGTACAAATAGTATTTGTGCCTTATATACTGAGCAAATCACGATTTTATTGTGAAATCTGCAACTATTAATATTTTATATAATATATTGACTTTATCAAAAAACAATCCACCATTTTCACAATAATTCTATTTATACCATCTTTGTGAAAATAAGATTCTTTCTAACCTATTTGTAATTGTATTGAATTTGACGAAGGAGTTTCCGACGTTAGGAAAAAATACGGTTAAAAAATATTAAAAACAGAATATTAAGTTGCATATTTCACACATCATCGTGATTTTCTCGGTATATAAGGCACAAGTATTATTTGTATTTCATTCATATGACTGGCGAGTATAAAAATAATTATTAATTCTTTTTCTATATTTTTGTTTCAAATATAATATGGTTGCATATTTTCTGATTTCAAAATGGCGAATTCGAGATTCTAAACCGACAAAATATTGATTCCAACTTAAATGGATAATTACTCATTTTCGGGGTTAATTTGTCGCTAATTTTGTATAGAAATTTTCTAAAAATATTTGAAAAATATAAACTGCTGAAATATCTGCATTATTTTAAAAAATGCCTTTCGACAAATTCTCAAGTTCATTCGGCTTATAAAAGCAAAAGTAATCGTTATGTTTCGGGAACAGTACGTGATCAGGAAAGTATTTAAAAATATATCAGGTGGTTCGGATTCCACCTTCCTTCATAAACTGTAGGTCCCATCGCGATTTAGTCCCATGTGGGTTCACAAAAGTTTACGTAAAATAATAAAAAACAAAAAAAAAGCTGTCTAAAATGTATAGTATGTGAGTGTAAAAAGAACTTTGAACAAACTGGCATGCAGAGCTAGTCTACCATTTCCACCTTGTAAGCAAATTTTGACATGCAGGAACTCTATACAATTCGACGAAAATCTGCGGAATACATAAATTTATTTTTCTTCTGGCCATGGGCATTCAGAGGTGGAGATTTTCTTAGCTAAAATATTTTCGTTGGCAAAAAGTATTCCCGCTACTCAAAAGTACCATACTTTTTACCGATTAATAAAGATCAAAATCTGCACGGAAACCTAAAAGTATTGAGCAATAATGGTACATTTTGGGTTTATAGAAGCAAAATTCCATTATGAGTGCACGATATGGTTTGGAGTCATAAAATACTATGGAAGTGACGAACTATGGGGTCCCAATTTTTTTTATCTCGGAAATTTTCAGGTTATGTGAAAAACGATAAAATACAAAAGTTGTAGATATTTTTAATATCCACAACTTCTCCGTACATTATTTTTCGATTAGAGGTCTTTCGCCGGAAATAAAAAGAACTAAAAAATTCGACGTTTTTTATACTTTTTTGCGATTTTTTTAAAAAGGTAAAAAGGTAAAATATTTCAGTTTTAGTCTGGTTATATTCGTATGATTGCGAATTATCTATTCTAGCTACAAAATTCCATATGCATGACACTCGCAATTAAAAGTGCTTCAGCCACACCATGGATATTTATATAATTAACAATGAATATTTTATTAAGAAAGATGCGCATTTATTGAAGAAATTCCAATTTATAGACATATTTCTAATGCATGTACATGTTTATTTCACAGATGTGGATGTATTCCTTAGGAAGGGCATTGCTGGACACGACACCACGCGTTACCGCGTTGACAGGAACCGTATCTGTCTCCCCATCTTCAGCATTGCAATCCGTTCTGGCAGCCATGACGGAGCCAGACCCTCGTCGGCGAGCTTCCTTGATGAACCTTCTTGATGTAAGTAAAACCACGATAAAGCAAAATTTGACGGATAAATTTCCGTCTTTTAGATTATTAATAGAGAAATTTATATTTTCAAAAATTAATAGCGTGTATTTGAGCATTTAATTGCTAAATATTCCTGGCATTTAAAATATGTGAAAGGTGCACGGTTTCACAAAATAATTAATTCGTTCCTGGAATATTTCAGGAGTTCAATTTAATTTCATCTCCAGAAGCATGTAATAAATATTCGATAAAGTATTTTCTGCGTATGTAATATTCCGCAATGTTTGCTATGGATTTTCATGTACCCGTTTGGTGTGGATTGGACTGTACATAGAATATACTATAAATTCCGAGACTGATTTGATGTATTTCGATCGACGTTTTTGGAGAATGTAGAAAGTAAAACTGCAAGAGAACATAATAAATTCCAGAAAATCTGCCTTTCGCACGTTTTCTTAAAGGTGAATAGTTTGAATGAGAAAAATTACTGGAGCACCTCTTTGTGTTCGTTTCCAGAATGCTCAAGCTCCGTATTATACGAGAAGAGACTAATATCGGAATACCAAAGACCGTAAAACTGCAGGGACGATCTTGAAGCTAAGGAATTTTTGCGCGACGATAGAAGTATATCTCTGGTGGGGAAGATCGGGATTTTTCGGACCCACGACTGATGGAGACGGGGAGGTGGGGTGTGCAAGATAGAGTATGCGGCAAGAATTTGAACGCGCGTGAAGCTCTCGCAGTTGCTTTGAAAAGAAACTTTTCTTTTTGTTCGGGAAAGTCGTTACGCGTCTCATGGTTGCTAGCTCCGGAATCTTGAATTCGCGAAAAACTCTTTAATCTACTCTCTCGAACGCCACTATTGTCGACTGGTGTAATTGAACCTCTAACTTTGTGGGGACATACTTTTGTTAGCCTAAGTAAAATCAGATTATTAAAGCAAAGTTTGCAAGTCGTCTTTCGACAAATGACATTGGCGGGATCGTTTTATATGCGAAGGAGATAAGTGCGCCGTGAAAATCTTTCATTTTCCCATCGCTCTTTTAAAATATTAGTTTTATTACATTTTGTTGTACAACCTTGCATCATCCAAAAAATGCTCAATGAGATACGTAGATATGGGATGAACCTTTCGGAACCTTTAATCTTTCATGTAAAAAAAAGTAAAATTCAAGATTAAAAGCACACAACTACTTTTATTTTTGTATATTTGTACACTTATAAAGAGTAGGAGAAAAACTGTGGCCTTAATTTGGTAAAAGGTATATTTATAATACAATGTATAATATTTGATTGAAAAATAAATTTGTTTAATTACCAGAGGAGTTTTAAAATTTATGAGAAACAAGTAGCCATTTCATTTTCCATTGATTCACTTGATAATACAATTTTCAATAAATTTTATTTTGAAATTATAAAATTGTTGATTTCATTATCTGAAAATTCGTTTAAATGTATTATCCAGCTTAATTTATTTTTTTCTGTTTATTACATTGATTGGTACAGTTTTTATGAAAGGGTATATAAACAATTTTTTAAAAATATCTTTAGTAATTTTTTGTTTACATTTCAGAAAAATACTCCCTTAAAGTTAAAATTGTATCACTTTGACATTGGAACGGGTACGAACGAAAATTTCATTTTTTGTTCAGTTCAAACGTGAAATTTTAAGATATACCAAGAAAGTAGGGTTAAGAAAATTCGTTATTACCTAACAAATGTTTATTGCCAGCTGTGTTGATGTATTCTTTAAAAATTATGATTTTTTAATCTTTGAGTGCAGCGACGTAACGCTTTCGCTTCAATATTGATTGAGTTATAAGCACGTCTTGCACTTCTGCCAAAATAAGTTTTCCTTATGATACTGGGCAATAAACCCATTGAAAAGTATTATACCATATGTTTTTAGTTAGTTTTAGATATTAGCGAAGGCAAACGTTGATTCAAGTTTCAGTTTCAGAGTTAAATTGTCCTATACCCTGAATATTAAAAGTTCAAAATGGATTATTAGCTTTTACGAGAAATAGGCTGAAAACTTAAAAATAATAAACTATAAACGGAAAGATTGTTTTGTAGAATTTTCGATAAAAATATTGCTAAATTTAAATATTTTGACATGGTAAAGTTAATATAAACAAAGAAAAATTATAATATGATGTGATAAGCTAAAATTTTACATTTTACTGTAAATTCTACATTTACAATGCCGATCAAAGGAATTTTCATATTTCATGAAATAATATGAAATATTTAGGTATAGGTTAACAAACCGACAAAGAAAAAATCTTACAGCTAAAAAAACCGACAATCGAAAAGACGATATTCAACAAACCGACACTGAAAAAAATACCTGTCCACTTGCTGATGTAGTGGCTTTATGACTGTCGGTTTTCTACCTGTCGGCTTTCTAATTTGTCGGGTTTTCGACCTGCACTCTGTCGGTTTTTTTATTTATCTGGTTTTTCTACCCGTGCCTAAATATTTCCCAACAATTTAGAAAACTCTAAGACAAGAATAACTTGCAAAATGACCATGTATTTGAGAACATTTAAATTAAGAACATTGCTTTATTTTTCAATCCCTTCTAAAGCCAATTATATTATACACAAATGGCAATATATGCGTGCTGTAAGTTTCACTTTCCCTACATTACTGAAGAATCTAATTTTTTTTCTAAATAACCCCCCCCCTTTCCCCCCCCCCCCCCAAAAAAGGAAGGCAAATAGGTTTTAATTTCCTTCTTCCAGCGTTATGAAACTAGTTACGTTAATATAATATTGCTCCCAGTAATATAGCTTCCGACGAGAAAATCCTTGAAGCAGCTCTGGTGATAGGGTTAAAAATCGCTGCAGTCTCCTTCGATATAAGCTACTCACTACTCCCATAAGAGGAAGATAGCAACCTCAATATCAATAAAATCGCACAGCATTAAGCCCGGAGGGATCGTTTCTCTCTAGCTTCTCCGCTTTTCGTTTTTCGGTAATGGTTAACCTTCGGGAGCACCTTTCATATTTACCATTATTCCATACATAAAGAAACAAATCGATTCCATCTATATGCAATTGCTCCCTCAAGCGACGTTGGTTATTGACGCGAATTTTCCAAAGAGGGAAAAATCGGGTTTCGGCACTCCCGAGTGTGTTATTGTCATTATTATTTTGCGATTATGCATCGCGACGCAGCATTCATTTCGTCCTTGTATCCAAAACTCGGTCACGACTGTTGGTGCGGAAGTGCCAATGGTCAAGCAACTCGATTTCCAGAGGGGACGATCAATTTAGCAAAAGGGTCTTCGGTAGAATAGCACGGTGGAATTAATTAGCGTTATGGGCAACGAGAGTGCGCCGAGAACGCTTGGAAATTTAACGTATATATAGAACGGTCGTCGTCGGCACGCAAATGTGCAACTGCAGAAGGCGTCGTCTTGAGTCGCCGTCGGCGATGCGGCTGCATCCGACTACAATCGGCCCTGTACAACGTGTCCACGCGGTTCGCGAATCGCATCGGACCGTTACCGGCGTCCCTTACTGTGACGTGAATAATAAGGGCATCTTGTTATAACGAGATGCAGCGTGGTTTTGTCTTATAAAATTGCCGGTACACAATTCACTCTGTGAAGGCGGAATATTCGGAGTTGCACGAGTGCGTGGGCGGATACGGTACTAATACCTGCTGTGCAGTCGCAACACGGAAGTATAATTTATTCCGACGGCTCAGAAACTGTAAATTCGCAGCCTGGGTTCAAACATTTTGCATGCATTATGCGATCTGCGCATGAGAAACACCGAGCGGAATGCGAAACGTGCAATTCAAGCGATTCCTTGTTTATAGAACTTAGCGAGAAGGGAAAATCTGATTTTTGCCGAGTAAGTATTTGCCAGATATTAATGGATTACGTAGGGCACTATTAGGGAGCAAGAAAGCATCTTGGGATAATCAATTACACCGCGTTTCCATTCAAATATTGAAACCACGCGCGATTAAGTATCGATGGTTGTTACTTACTATATTTCATGAATATACACGCATTTCAATATTTATGCAGGCTATGTAATAATAATTGTAATTAAGAATTGACGGGTGCATAACCTGCAACAACGACTGCTGGTAATTACACCAATACTTAAACATCTCATAATGGTTGAAAAGTTTTTTCAAAGCGCCCTCTGTGAAAATCCTTTCGATTTTCCAATAGCGGGCTTTTCAAAAATCATATTTCAATGAAAATGTTAAAATTGCAGTCATTATATTTAAAATTTAAAAATTGTTTAAAAAAATGTTTCAGTCATCACAAATCAATCCACGAAAAGACCGACTTCCCTCTGAAAAACAAAGTGAAGTTATGTATAACATTCCTTGTTTTTATTGCAAAAAATCTTATATCGAACGGACCTATATAGGCCTTTCAAAATACTAATAAACAAACACAAGAGGAACATTTTTGCAAAAAACTCGGAACAGTTTAGAGGTCTAACCAACCACAGACTTGAAACTGGACACGATTTTGATTATAACAACACCATAATCATTGCAAACGAAAAAACTGTGCAAAAAGATATCACCTTGAAAATTATTAGAAAAAAAGAGAACAATACCATCAACATCCGTTTGGTAACATCAAAGCTACCGGAAGTTTACCATCCCTTTCTGTAATGAATTCCATCTTATCTCCTTAATTCATACATAGTTTGTCAATGGTTCCTTTATTCTTAGTATCACACCACCAACACATAGAAAACTTCATATCCCCTAATTTAGTATAAATACGACGCGATCACCACTCTTTTATTACATAGTCTTGAAGAGTTCTCATATTAGAATCGATACGTTGCTAAATATTTATGTATTATTTATATTACAAAAATCCTCCAAATTATTGTCCCTTGTTTGTTTTTTCTCCTCTTCTAATTTTAAAATTTTTATTAAACTCAACCATTTTTAATTTCTATTATTTATGTAGCCGAAAAACACCAAAACTTTTTAAGAATATATTAATTTATAAATCGGTCGAACATTAAAACCTTATCAAACGTATTGATGTTTACCGGATGTTCTTCTACGTTTCCCTTTTATTTGTGAATTTTCTTGTGAATTTTTCACACGTTTTCGCTTTTATTTATTCTTGTTTTATATACTTAATGTCATATATTTGTATTTTGTTTTGTTGTCATTGGAAATTGTCTTAAAAAACAACCACTCTTCTAAAATCGAAAAATGTAAGGGCCCTTGAAAAAATGTTTCAGTCATCATAAAATGTTTAAAGAGCGGAGCAATTATCATCTGTTGCTGTTGCATAGGTCACAAGCCCGCCAATGAATGTACAATATTTTGTGGATAACCTTTTAAAGCAAGAATATATTTGTATATATTTGTATAAGAGTATATTTGTCAGTCAGTTGTCACAAATGAATCAGAAATGATCAATGATCCGGAAGAACATGCACAGGCAGTTGAACTTACACTTTACAAGAAATGGAAAATTCTTTTATAAATTGTATTTTACCACGTTAAGCAGTTATGGACTCGGCATATACCTGTGAATCTAGATATAACACTATAGCAATAATTTAAAATAACAATAACTTAAAATGGGTATTTATAAAAATATCTGTAACATCCGCAGAAGATTTGTACGTACTACCAAAGTATGTCGTCAAACTAATTTTTAGGAATTTTTTGGACAGTTTAAACTCGAATTAATTTAGAAATAATGGTTACAAATTACGACCATCAGCTAGTTTACTTTTCATAATTTTGTACAGGTTTCATTGGTATGTTATTTGTATCAATAAAGTTTATATTAGTGATCATTTAAAATAATATAGACTCTTGGTCATAGAATGTTTAGAAAAATACATAGAGCAAATGCGATCGTTAGATATACTACACTGCGTTCATATATAATCTTTGGTATTACTAGAAATTAGGTTTGTCTTATTCAGTAACATTATAGTAGTAAGTAGTAACCCTTGAGAGTCGGTGTTTTGTATAATACACTTCCTTCTTAATATCGTTTAGTAGCGGCTATCTGGACTCTTTGGACGACCAGTAACTTAACAAATTTAAAACAATTATTTTATAATGTTTGTTTAATAACAAATAAATTTAAAAAACATATTTGTCCCGGCTTGGAATCGAACCTGGAACCTTCATCTCTCAAAGCCGGTACCTAACCACTCGGCCAACTTTGATTTTGCATACTCGATATACTCGATACATACTCGATCGCATAGTGATTGCAATCAACTGTTTCAACTATCTGTCATTTTGTAACCAGTAAACAATGTCAAAGTTGCCCGAGTGGTTAGGTGTTCGCTTCGAGAGTCGAAGTTCCTGGGTTCGAATCCGAGTGAGAACAAACACGTTTTTTTTTAATTTATCTGCGATTAAATAAACATTATGAAATAATTCTTTGCAATTTATATTATTACATGTTTTTCATTTATTTATTTTTTATTTTTATTTTATATCTGAAATACTTTTCCGATACTTTTGCGATACCAGCGATACTTTTTGATACGCGAGGCATCAAGTATCGCTTAAAGTATCGCACTCGCCGTTTAGCGATACTTTCGGGAGACATATTCGCGAGACTTAATGCGAAACTATTGCGAGTCATTTTTTTTTACTCGGGAGTGCACTTAAATTCATACATTCGATTATACTTATATTTTAAGTATAATAATTTTAATAAACTTCTTATATATTGGTGTTTATTAATATAGATCGTAATTTATATTAAAATTAAAAATATGCAACATTTCTGATATACGATATCTCATAATGTTGATATCTTATGCAATCTTCTTTAAGCCTATATCTATAACTATATCGCCATTTTTTAGGAGTTGATAATAGATCTCATTTGATCTAAGAATAAATATCATTCATACTTCTAAAAATATAGGGAGTCAAGTTAAATGTATTTAGATTCCCACATTTGTAATGAGTAGTTGAACATTCAATTACTACTAATCGAATTGCAATATATCTTAGTAGAAAATGTTGATCATCCTTGGCTAAGCATTGCAGCATTATGAAAGATTTTTCACTTGCCTAAATACGATCTATAATGATAATAAACTATTTATTACTATCAGATATAATTCCAAGTCTCAGTAGATTTTCTTGGCAAGAGTAGTTATAGTCATAAGTCAAATCAAATTTTCTGATATTTGTCCACGAATACTGAGAATGTTTCTCGAGGATGGAATTCCCATTGTTATTAGAATGGATCATTATAAACTATATTATCTACAGAATGTTATCGATATTCAGTATTTTGAAAGGTAAAGTTCGACGAAGTTCCCACAGTTAGATTTTGATGTTCTTAGATCCTTTCCTCTTGAACTAAACAGAAAGCACAGGAATAGGTGGAAGTTAATTCATGCAGCTTCAAAGAATAGACTATAACTATGCATGTGGCGAAACGTATAAGAAACTAACTAAATATAAACTATTCTAGCTTTGAACTGATTACGTATGAAGATTATGCATTTATATACAAATTCTATTTAGTTGTATAGAAGTAATGTAACAATATATTAATGCTAGCTGGTATTCGTAAAGTTCTGGCAATTATCTTAATTTTGCTTTGATGAAATACGAATTATTTGTGTGGAAATGTACATTATGTTACATTATATCGCAGTATATCAGTTTACATAACTTTCAAGTAGCTTGGTCAACCATAAATACATTATTTTGATACAATAGTATTGGACTATATCAAATAACAAGGAATACAATAAACATCCTTACATTTTACAATATAACTTGAACGCTCTCACCGACTTTGAGAATAACAAACCTTAAGTTTGTCTAATCTGTATAAGTGAACATTTAATTTGTTATAATGTTGGAAATTGAATATATCCCATTTGTGTATAGTTTCCATTAATTTTCTCTTGATTGTATTATTTTTTTAATTAAGTTGTAATCGATATTTTATATAATTTAATTTAATTAAACAATTCAATATAGGTACCTTGTTATTATAATCTTACTCAGTTTTCGGTACTATATCATATTTCGTGTTTAATTTCATTGCGATTGCTGTTCAGGAAATCTAAATCGGGGAAATTACAAATAATTAATTGCTATATATAAAAAAATCTTCGTCATACCACGGACTTCCTTATGAAGTACGACATTTTGTACATTGAAAAAGTCAGTAGTTTTACTGCCATCGGTATTTACATTTGTACTTCTACACACTCTTGTTATGGTCCGATATGTAAACTTATGGCTTGGAAATTATTGTCTGACTTCCTTTAAAAAATATAGCTGAATCATCATGAAAGATACAACACAATCAACGTAGTGGAAGTTTAAAAAGTTTGAAGTTTACAGCATTGACAGTAGGACCAAAATAAACTGGTAGCTGTTCTCCCAAACTCGATTATTGTATATCAGATTTTCATCGCGAGGAAAACCGCTCATTCTAAAGACATATAAAAATAAATAAAATACTTCATCATTTCAACAATGCACTCTTAGAGGAGTGACTGTGGTAGTTCTAAATATACTTAAAATCCGTTATATTATTAATAGAGAAGTAAAGTTGTATGAAAAAAGGCCTTCTTTTCTAGTGTGCTTAATAAAAAGTACTGAAACATTCATAATTTCATTTTATTACAACGGAAATATATTGAATCCTTGATCATTTTTAATATTCATTTTAAAATGAAGATAAATATTTATGTTGCCCAAATGTTGATTTAATAAAATATGTAGTTTATTATAATATATGTCTTTTTGATATGAAGGATGTAAAGGTTTTGCCCCTCATGAAAATGTGACATGCACTAACTGCCTAGTATTAATTTTACACTTTTCTTAGGAAATATAAGTTTTCTGTGAAATATTGGACAGTTTATTTAGGTGGAGGTTAGGCTTATGTGTGATTCCACGTCAGATTTACAATTCTTTTTTTCTTGTTCACGACACAAAACTAAAATATACGTGTTTTTTTTTATTTTAATATGATATTTGAAATTATCGAATTTTTCAAAGTTTGATATGGTATAAAAAAAGCTCCTTATCAACTGCCTATAACTCAAAACAGATACAATATATAAAAAATATTCTAAGAAAGTAATGTTTGTTATTTAGGTGATCTTTACGATGAAATAAACAAAAATTCCAAAATTTAATTTTTAAAACATATAATTATTAATTTTTATAAACAAATTCGTTTTTTTTTAAGTTGGACATGATTTTTCAAAATTTATTTACACTAAAACTGTTCATTTAACTATGTAGAAGATACTGTGAAAATTTCACAGTGTAGTTTTAGAACTTATCGAGTTATGAATTTTTATTTAATGATAGGTATGTCTGCCCTATGTTCCCAGTAATGCGCGCTCAGTTTTCCGAGCGCGCGATATGTGTGCATTTCATAAAATATGAATTATTGTCACAAATAAAGCTCGCATAAAATGTCATAATGCACATGATAAATTTAATGATGATTAGCATATCATTATGTTTTGAACAACCGTACAGTAAACATTTCTACACAAAGAGACTATAATGTGAGTTGCAAAAGATTATGTTTCTCAAGAAGAGACGAGGTTATTTTTCGCAAATTCCTCCTGTGTTTTTCTGCATTATGTGATGGTTCATTAACTGGGTTACTATACACCGATAAGAAAATTTACGAGAAGCCATCATACAGCTGTTCAATGATACAAACATTCAACTGTTTTGCAATGCACTGAACAAACCGCGACCATATCCACATGGGCGTTGAGCGTATCGTTCATAACTAGATAAGTTCTAAAACTACCACTGTGTATTTTTCACAGTATCTTCTACATAGTTAAATGAAGAGTGTTAATGAAAATAAGTTTTAAAAAATCATGTCCAACTTAAAAAAAATTAATTTGTTTATAAAAATTAACAATTATACGTATTGAAAATTAAATTTTTGAATTTTATCTTACTTCATCGTAAATCTTACTCAAATACGAAACTTTCAACCCCGAGAATATTTTTTGTATATTGTTTCGGTTTTGACTCGGGTGTCCTCAACGAAAGAAACTGAAAATGCCCGGAAAAAAGCTTTATGGCGTCATTTTTTAGATGTTTCATAGTTTCAAAATCTATTTCGAATAAAATCCTAGCTGATCATTTTCATAGAAAAACACTACTAAACATTTTTTCTATTTTTTTACACCCAGGATCATTAATTGAATTTGGAATTTGTTCATTTTTATTCGTTTTAAACGTTTTTATTTATTACATAATAATTTGATAAATAAAAAAAGCAATAAAAAATAATAAAACAAAAAAAAACAAAAAAAAAGTAATAACAAGCCAAAAAAACGCAAAGAAAAAAATTAAAAAAAAATTAAAAAAGACAAAAAATGTAAAAAAAATGGAACCGCCGTATCATCACGTCCCCATCGTGGTTCTGGGTTAGGCTGAGAGTGATACTCATTGGAAATGTTTTATTGACATTTTTGTTAAACAAATTACTAAAGGTAGATAATTCTATACCATTGTTTTTGAAAAAATACACAAGTCACACGGACATATGCCAATTTTCCATTAGGAGATGTTTGAATGTTGGAGTATTTTATCACAGAATAAAAATTCTTCATAATAATATGGGGTATTATTTACTACTAATACACTATCGAAGATCAAATATAACAACTTTTAAATTCAAGTTAATGTTTTAATGATTTAAGTTAAATAACTGAAAATCTATATCATCACAGAAATATGAGTATTACATTGGTTAAAATTAAATTCGAAATAGTTGCAAATACAGTTTATATGTGTGTAATCAAGAAGGAACTTTTAGCAGATTGAACATCTAAAGCATATGATCTGATACGTTCAATAAAGGCATACAACATGAAATTGAATACATATTGTCGAACATGTAGTAGCGGAATTATAATTGTGACATAATCTTTGCTAATTTGGTGGGCGTGTAGCATATTCAATAATCTTTGATCCTATAGCAATTGCTTATTAGGCTTACAAATATGCGGACACGGAAGATTAATTTCATTTTCGAACCACGTGGATATGGTTGCCTATATTTTGGTTTGTGCAACGTGACAATTGATTATACAGGCCTGCAAATTTTGACTTAGTTCTTAGTTCTAACAAAAAAAAGGGATGGTGATTCTGATAGGATTTCTGACGTAGAAAACGAATCCGACTTTCAAAATGGCCCATCACGTCAGGATTTCTTGTAATATTGGCTTAAATGGCCCAAAAATGACCATTTTGGCCATTTTTCGGAAATTTTTGTGGGCAAATAAAATTTTTTTTTACCTATTGCCCAATTGCATCGTATAATACTTTATGTAAGCTTTAAAACCCATTTTTGAAAACCTCTTTACGATTTTATTTTAACAAAGTTATGTAGATGTGAAATGTTTTCATTTAGGCAAATGTAGGCACATCTTGCCTTCATCGGCTGGACCACTGCTCCAACTTACCTTCACTGGTTGGTTGATGATCTGATCTCGCCTTCATTAGCTGGACCACTGCTCCAACTTACCTTCTATTGTTGGTTGATGAGCTCAACTTGCCTTCATTGGCTGGACCACAGCTCCACACAGGTTTCACAGTTTTATATACCTACATTTGCCTAAATGAAAAAATTTCAAATCTGCATAACTTTGTTAAAAAAAATCATAAAGAGGTTTTCAAAAATGGGTTTTAAAGCTTACATATAGTATTATACGGTGCAATTGGGCAATAGGGAAGGAAACATTTTGGTTACCCACAAAAATGTCCGAAAATGGCCAAAATGGTCTTTTTTGGGCCATTTAAGCCGATATTACAAGAAATCCTGACGTGATGGACCATTTGGAAGGTCGGATTCGTTTTCTACGTCAGAAATCCTATCAGAGTCACCATCCCTTTTTTTGGGTTTTAAATGGGTTTTAAAGCTTACATAAAGTATTATACGATGCAATTGGGCAATAGGTAAAAAAAATTTTTTTTTGCCCACAAAAATTTCCGAAAAATGGCCAAAATGGTCATTTTTGGGCCATTTAAGCCAATATTACAAGAAATCCTGATCAGAGTCACCATCCCTTTTTTTTGTTACAGTACTAAGTCAAAATTTGCAGGCCTGTGTTATCAAAAGAAACAATGTTTGAATTGTGATGTTTTCGTACACAAGCTAGTTTCACAGCGTTATTTAGTAACACAGCATATTGTTCCGTACATTATTCTTATCGTTATGATTGTTTTAACGCACCTGCTCATCTGATCAGCCGAAAATGAAATAATATTTCTTTTTGATAGTAATAAATGTGTGTTTTTTGCAACTTACTAAGTGTTCCTGTAAACTAATCTAGTTCAGTTGTGCACGAACCAAACTTTTAGAACCAATTTATTTCAGGTATATACAAGTTTTTGGGTTGGAGCATTTGCTTTCCTCTATTCTGTAATAACATAAATAAGTACGTGATCAATCAACATTTCCTGTAAATAAATGGCTTTGTCGAAAATGTAATTCTACTAGAAAGGGTTTCCTTGCTCGTTTCTTCAGAATAAATATATAAAAAGTTCAACCAACATTCTGAGTAATAAAAGAACATAACATATGGCATCCATCACCGATTCATGATGTAGAAGATGAATTTCAATATTTTGCTTCGACAGGTTTTCAACACAATGAAGCATCGTTCGCAAGGGTATCATCGTTTACCCTCTATATTGCAAGGCAGCGTATATTTTCATGAATTCCAGCATTAAGAGGAGAATCTATTGTAGACTATTCTTTTCACTTAATTTAGCATTTAGACTCACAGGGAACTGAAGTGCAGTGAACTAAATTACGAGTGGCTTCATTAATTATAACCACTGGGCATACGATCTTCAATTATTCGATGTCGTTTGGGCTACTATTCAGCCTTGGCAGGATTAATTAGCATCATTCAAGGTTAAAAATGTCATGTTGAAATGATGCGGTGTTTCACGTGAATAGAAACGACGCATTGAACTAAGAGCGGACATGCCGAGCCCTGGAGAGCGCATATGACGCGGACACAGACGGCAGCTTCAACTGAATTCTACACATTGCGAGAAGGATTTCCCTCTGCATCGGTGCAGTTTATATATATACTCTGTGTAAGCATTCCCTGAACTCGTCTGAATGCGAAACGTACACAGACGTGATACGGCGCAAGTTCGAATAAGCTGATTAGAGAAATGCTGAATCCTGGCGAACAGAAGGTGTAAAAATCTGAGCAACAAGTTCACCAAACCTTGTATTGTAATACTGACTCTCAATCACCTTATAATCCGTCAAATTAAAATAAAATGACCATTATAAGCCTTACTTCCCGAATATGGCATGTGAGCAACTCTGCGAAACCTTTTAATTTTTGGTCATAAATGTGCAAAAGTTTTCTTTATCCTACAAGGAAAGAATAACGTCCAGAAAAAATATCGAGCTACAACTAAAATCAAGCCTATTAATTCGTTAATTTTTCGCTAAAATAATTTTTTCGTGTGGTTCAACTAATAGCAACCAGATGACATGAATTACTAGGTAATAGTAAAAAGTTTTTATATTCTTTTCAAAAATAGGTACAGTTATATACTATTCTATTCGAGAAATTATGTTTGAGTTTAGTTCTTACAGTGTACGAGGTTGAAAATTTCGAATGTGCGCTATCTTCTAATCCCACTTGGGTACAAATGATAGCTTGTAACTTAAAATGTAAAAACTATAAAGAATATATATGGGTGTATTACGCGTATTACCATACTTCGGATTTAATACGTTGCTAATTATTTTGGGTCGTCAACTAAATTTTGGAATTTAAAGCGAGCGGATATTATATGTAATTCAGAAGAGGCCGAGAAACCTCATCTAATTCGCTCTCTCGGGCCAGTCAATCAGGACCATGCAAGCAAAAAGCTGGGTACGAAATTCCCTCACATCCCCTGACTATGTCAAGCAAACACAGTTCCTGCACTGTAGGTGAATCCACATACATCGGAACACTCCATGTTGTGTATGTGGCCATCTGGACTAGAATTCCAGTCAAAGATAATAGATTTTTGATGGACGAAGATACACCATCCGCTCCTTTTCGACACATAATTTTCGTTTCATGGGAACATACCCTAAATAATCCGAAAACGCATAGTAGAAATGACAGTTACGCAAGTCGAAGTCGTTACGAGATCAATAGGTTGATAGACAGTTAGAAAGAATACATGGTTGACATAAATAATCAGTATAGCCTTGCTAATTCAGATCACCTAAAACCCGACTAATTCTAGATCCCTAGAAGTATACATTGGCCAGAAATTCGGTTTCAAATCAGGCAAAAATAAGTGTACACTATTTAAAGTTCAGGAATTATTGATTCGCTTGGATCACTAAATTCTTGCCAATAACGGATGGTAAATCATATTTCATAAAGGTTCATCAATAATTCCTAATCATTTTATTTAATGAATGTAAAAGTATAGTATTTATATGTGGAATTGACATTTTAAACGCCTAAAGATGTAACACGTAGTAGTAAATGTACCATGAGAAACTTTAAAATTTTCTGAAATTTGTTAATCTCATATATTTTTATCATTTAGTAATTTAAACTAGTACATATTTTTCACACAAGATACTGGCCTGCTTATATTATAGTGAGCAGTTCACTCTAAATCTTATAATATATTTTGAGAATACATTAAAAGAGTTGCTTGTTATTTTAAGACAGTAGAAATTCATTCAATTTAATTTTTTTTAAATTCTATTACATTTTCTCAATGTATATATGTGTACGAAAGAGCCTTGAATTCCTATTCCCAATGCCGCACTACTGTGAAGTGATTGAATCAATCAACCGTGTTGTACATTTAGAAAATGAGTAATTGTTTAAATTTGCCATCAACTCACTAGTAGTTTTTGGTTAAAATTACATGGATTGAATGTCACTGACATTTCTAGAATTACTCGACAAAACCCAAAAGCATTCTCTTTGGAACAATTATCTTCCACAAGCGTGACTACTATATGACGTAAATGTGGTTTCATTTAGAATAATTTTGGCCAATGTGTATTTATGTACGAAAGTACTTCAACTTTTTGTTCATTGAAAGCACTTTTTGTTTGAATAGCACTCGAGAATTTCGACGTTCGTGAACATTTTATTGTGTGGATGTGTATTATGAATTATCCGACGATGAAGTCCAATATTCCATAGGAGAAATGTAACAACAATAAAGTTTTCTAATAAAGATTCCTGGATATATTTAGAGTAAAAATTACAAAACATTTCGTCTTTTTTAATTTACTATGAAAACAAAAGAAAGAAAATATAATTATATTTCTTTTTCTATTATGCTAGTCTGTTCAAATAGTAAAGATTATAATATTGAATTCCACTAGATGATTTCATCGTAAATATAGTTACAGATTTCTCAACTTACTCATTAAAATAAATCACTATTTAATTTATTAAAGTAGATACTCACTTCTTTAAATATTGCACATTAAACTTTCTTATTACATACGTAAGAAGAAAAATAGGTATATATACTGAGAACATTATTATTAGGAAAATTTTCATACCGTCCAGTCTGAGAGGGATCTACTAATGAAATGAAAAAATTTCAAACATTGGTTGAAAAAGTATTGGTTAAGTAGGTGAAATTGCGATATTGGCAAGAAATATTTGTGTTGAAATTATCTGAGCAAAATGCTTGGTAAATGTGTATAAAATATTCATTTTGCGAGTATGTCCCTTTCAGACCAGAGAATATGGACATTTTTCTACTAGTAATTTTCTTAGTGTAGAATTAAATAAACTTAGAACATCGCATTTGAAATGGTTTTTGAAATGACATAGATTTTATACAAATAGAAGGAAAGCAAAGAAAATACACAGTCCTTTCGCAATCAATTCCAAATAATGAATGCTAATCTACAAAGCCCAGCAACAGAATTACTGCCCCGTGCAAAAATTTTAAATCCATGATGGATCCTTGATAGATTTTCGGTGGATCTACTTCGTCGAAAGTCTGTTTTTATACATTCCTGTACTGCCTGTGGATTTATAACGGATCTATTCTTTGTATATTTTGTATACGATATATTTCTAATATATTAGTTCAAATTTGTTAAAAAGCTCGACTTTGTTAAAATTTTACTCTCATCCATTCAAAAATAGAACATCAAAGTAAATAACATATTGAGAAATACGATATATCAAAAATCATATACAGTTTTCGTATAATTTAAACAGCAATACGAAAGAATTCTTAAATTACTGCAAGCGAAACAATCGTTTAATTAAATGAATCATTAGAAGTAGATATTTCCTGAATACCAAGAGTTTCAATGATTTAACG
The DNA here is from genome assembly GCA_030407085.1 of Trichopria drosophilae. NCBI lineage: Eukaryota > Metazoa > Arthropoda > Insecta > Hymenoptera > Diapriidae > Trichopria > Trichopria drosophilae. Next base: position 57,141,128 of record CM059583.1, read on the forward strand.
GTCTTTTGTAATTACCAGAGGTTGTGAGATAAATGGTTCTCAAAACTTTTGAATGAAAACAAATACTTTTCATGCAATGAAAATTCGTTACTTTGCGTTCTATTATTCAGATATATATTCCGTACTTTTAGTTTGTACTATATTGTATAAGAGCGTATTATTAACTTAATGAAACGTATTATGACGGCATTTTCCATGTACTATAATCACAGATGTTTATAAAATTTTAGCATTTCTAATTTCGTTAAAGTACCTCAAAAGTTGTGTTAAAATGCTCTTGCCGCAACAAAATCAAGTGGCAAATATTAGTAATTATTGTAAGATAAAATAAAACAAAAATAAAATATGTAATCGAAATATACATTTTTAATGCTTAATAGTACTTTATATTAATAGAACTGGAGGTATATTATACAATAGTAATACAATAAGCAAATGTAGATATTACTGTTGCAATATCGTTTTAATTTATTAAACCAATTTCCTCTGGCAAAAACTGCTCTGCTCGATTAGATGCATTGGAAATTCTTTAAAAAGAATTCACAATTTCTTTTTTACGAATAAATGAAACTGAATGGATTGTTTTCGGATTTTCCATCAAATGAGCGCCGTTAACATTACATACTGTCGAATAAATATTACAGGTGCAATTTTTTAGATTTAAATGTTCAGTATCAATGTCGTTGTAAATGACTTCGTTTCGTTCGTTACATTAACTTTAGGATACAGACTATGTGTGCATATTTTCTGTTTCTATAAAACGAGTGCTTATATTCGATGAACTTCTCGTTAATTTAGGAAAAAATAAAAAAGCCGAGAAATATACAAAATTACTTATTTGGATAATTCCTATAAGAATTAAGATAAATTGTTCATAAATAAGTCCCTAATCAATCGCTATTGGTCGTGGCTTTCTCCTTTTACCAATTCTATGCAAAGTCAACAAGCTGGCAGCGTATGTTTACTTACAAAATAATAAAACTGAAAAATAGAATACAAAACTCTTTGAAAAATTTAACGAACCATTTGTCAAACACACAATATTTACACTACGTACTACATTCAAATGAGTAAGATGCATTACGCTGTACCAATATTTTTTTGCTCCATTTTGATGTCATATATTCTTCTGTTAAATAAACTTCATACATCGTTTCAGTTTACCACATTTATTGATTCAAAATATACATCAATTGAATCAAGCTGCGAATATCACACGATGATTCGCTTATATAAGCTATTTACTATAATTCACGATCTGCTCCATCGCGATGAAACGACAGGTTCGTCAATATTTACACTCAGCATTCGCTATGCAATTCATACCTTCATATGTAGATATTACATACATATGGGTGCTTTGTAGACCATGCTTTTTAACTTATCCGCATGATTTGTAGCATCCAGCTATTTTGCGTAATATTTAAGTCTATTGTTGTTCATTTATGGGATTTTCCAATATTTAGTTTCCAGAGCATTTTAAGTCAATGGTTGGTTTGAACGCTGTAATCATTTGGATAATATGGATATCTTTTGTAATCATTTACACTTTTCATCAATAATCATGGCCCCTTTGAGCAATTCAGAATCATTGACGCCATTCCACGGTTTCCGAATGACGCTTATACGATGGATGGGTCTTTGCAAGAAACTTCGTTAACTTACGATTCGAGCCCAAAACATTTAAAAAAAATTGCACATCAAAATTGACGTTGTTACGGACAGAATCGATGTTTTATCGACTGCGGTATCTGGCGTAGGTTTTTTCCTACAAAGGTTGTTTTCCCTACGCCATTGCACACCCTAATGGGGTACCTCTCAAAATGAAGCAGGCCTGTTAGGTAAATTATGTAAAAGGCCCTTCAAAATGGTGACGATCTCGATACAATTATTTGTATTTCGAATATTATAATGTCGATACGTAATATTATGATTTAGTCCATTTAAATGCTCGATAAATTGATAAATCCCACTAAGATGTAAAAATTGACGATCGAGTTTTTTTAGTACGTTCAGGGACGTCGTCTGTTTAGGAGGTCCGCGTCGCGATCGGATCGTCACCGATCGAGCGGAATAAATAATTGATATTTTTAGTCGGCCGATCAAATCGAGTGTTTCATTTTCGAGCGCCCTTCCACCAGTCGTTTACAAACGTCTTCACATCTTCGTACTTTTATCATTTGTTGACATATTGAGACATCCAAAACTAGATTAAGCATTGATATATTTATTCCTGGAAAAATTTGTAGCATTTATACATAAATGTTTAATCAGTGTATACTGATTTTATAAGACGATCAAGAGTTTAAGCGTTTTCGAGCTCTTCTTGTTTTAAAAAATGTAATATACGGTTTCAACCGTTTTATGCAACACCCAAAAACTGTCAAATACATCGAACCATTTTAATATAATAGAAATAAACAAGATATGCCATGTTGTAGAAACCGAGAAATATACTATAACAGTTTACCAGTAGAGCGTAATATGTGGTTTAAAGGATGATCGACTACGGGTATACCGCAAAATACACGATCCCCTTACTTTTTGAACACCTCGTACATTTAAAACTGCTATTTTTTCAGAGTTCACGTACATTGACAATGTTCTACTGAAGTATCTTTCAGATCAAATGCACCCTTGCACTGGTGGACATTGTGTCGTTACAATCAGGTTACCTTCTATTTACAGTCCAAAAACTGAAACACACATTGACTCTCCGTCAGTCCTGTTCAAAATGGCCATTTGAAAGCGGTTACAATGTCTGAGTTGCTAACAAAACGATACATCTTTTGACTCGACCTGAAAGTACTTGCATGAACGAATGCATTTAGGTGCGCTCAGGCGAGTTACACTGTACAGATTCGATGTAGAGTTTATATGATATCCGCAAGAATTTGCAGTGCATCGATGTACGAATTCGTCGCATCGATCCGGAAAATAAACGTACATAAAGTGGGAAATATTTCTTTCATACACGCCGGATCTCGAGCACTTTTATTTGCGTGCATTTCAGTCGAAAATGAACGCCGAGCATTCATAGCGCCGAGTGTGTGTCGATTTCAATCCCGAACTTGTGAGAGCCGGCTCTTATATTTCCAGCGATATCGACTGATATGCAGTGGTAAAGTCGATGAAAAAGAGGGAATTTTAACAATCTTGAAACGGCGAAGTGTGAAATCCCACTGAATTCAATATGCAATAGAGTCCCGCTTTAGTGGCGTCCGTATTAGTGGCGTCCCGACTTAGTGGGACGATGAAGTCCCGCGTTAGTGGCACTTCTCAGAATCTCGTAATCCCCGCTGGTGTTATCCTGTTGTTCTGATCAATTTTCAAAAGTGCTCGGATGGAAAATGTAAATGTTAGAACTTGTAGATAATTTTGAAACGCATCTTTTTTCCTTGTAAAAATTTTGAAGGAAAAAAAAAATAATGGAAAAAGAAAATTTCCAAAAACATGAAAAACGAAAAATTACGATTTGTTTTTCACGAGTTGCCGACAAATATATTCTACCACGATACAGCGCTTGGTTTATCTACAGTAAATTTTAAACCAGAAAACAGTTCCACTGGGGCAGTCCTTCATCAAAAAGGGTTTAAATATGTTTTTTTGAAAATCTCATGTTACGTCAAGTAATAGTTTTTAAGATGTGCAAATTTTAAGCCGTTAGCAGCATGTTACCGAAAATGCATTTACTATAATGAATTGAAGTAAAAAATATTGAATTGATCCGTTAAATTAAAATGGGGGTTTTGACTATAAAATTTGGACATTTTTATTATAGGGGGAAAAGATGCGTTTCAAAATTCTGTACAAGTGTCTGTTTTTACACTTTCTATCTGAGAACTTTTGAAAATTTATTACTTGAACAAAGTTTTTGGCTTGAGGTTTCACTAAGAGGTCATTTCTAGGTCAAATGTTTGACCAAGGAGCAATTTTGAAGGTAACTTGAAGGTTAAATCAGTTTAACCACTTGATTATTTATTAAGCACATTTAGAATTCAATCATTAATTACATTTTCATTCACATTTTCGAATTCACATAATTCAATCATTAATTACATTTTCAGAATATGTACATTTTGAAATGTGTTTTAAATGTCTTTATTTTGAAATGCCTGACTTGTGAATCTCTGTTTTGGGTGCACCTCAAAAACCCCACAAATAAAAAAAAACACAGAAAAACCTCGATATTCAAAAACCAGACATTTCCAAATACACGCATATTTTAATATTCTGTTTTTTAAAATGTCTGATTTGTGAAATGACTGGTTTTTTAATATCTGCTTTTTAATTGTGTGTTTTGTGATTTATTTTTGAAGTATACTCTTTTATTTTGTTTTATTTGTTTATATTTATTGCAAGAGGATATGATCTATATTAGATCATATGGTGCTTGTTTAATGAAATAAATGAATAAATTGCTTCAATTAGTGTTTCCCCGTAGATGGAAAATTCCAGTACAAGAACATTGTTTCGATTACAGTTTTACAACCTACAGATGGAACATTTGAGATCGGAAACCCTCAGTTGATGAGAATTTTACCACCGATAGAAGATTCCAGAACTAAATCCTTATTTCGATGACAATTATACCATCGATGAAAAGTTTCAGAATTGATAGATCATTTTTCATCTAAAACTATGTCGAAAATATATAACAATTCTGTACATATCATTGTTCAGTGCTTAACCTGTTAATAAAAAAATAAATAAATAAACGAAATAAAAGCATTTTTTCGCCACTAACGCGGGACTTGAAGAGTAGGCTCGTAACCAAGCGCGCCACTAAAGCGGGACTCTACTGTACCCTACTTCCTTGAACGAATTGAAAATAGCGGTTTTCATTTCAACATTTTTTCAGGTAAAATAGCAATAAATTAACTGAAAAATGTCCTCTACAGAGTAATCAGATTTACATTGGAACTATACCATGCAAATTTTCTAATTTTTGACATCAGTAAAATGTTTGCTAATTATATATTTTGTAATTTCCTTGGGCAGTTAATTTCAGAGTTGCCAAAGCGAGTACTGCACACTATTGTTCGTATTGTGCTTCGTTTTGCCATTTTTCGATATTTTGAAGTACGAGCCATAATTTCGACGAATACATACTTCGCTTCGCAATTTTAGCTCATATTCCAAATTATTCATTAATGGTTCCAATCAGCTCATAGAACAGATTGCTCTTCATATGTTGTACATTGCACAACAGAATACTATGATTTAAATAGGCCGTTTTAAGTTCTTTTAAGAAATAAAATTAGCTCATTTGGCTTTAAGCAGGTTGTACTGTTAAGAGAATAAATAATTTAATAAAACAAAACTGGCTAATAGCTATACAATATGTACTGATAGAAATATGAAAGCTTTTTAATACTAAACATAGTGGTAATTAATTAATAGCTTACCAATACAACTACAAATAGTATCTAATGGTATCTAAAACTGTTTGTGGCGGCACCACAAATGTGATCGAATTCATGTGATACACTAAGAAAATTACTATTAGACAAATCCCTAAACAATGTTTGTATATTTTGTCCAAAATATTTTTCTACTGGGTACATCTTTTTTTAAATAAATGAAAAAACTGACAGAATGTTTTTGAAAGTTTATTCAGAATGGCGGCGTTTGTATTTGTATTGGCCGGATATTTCACATTTTGAATCATAATAGAAAAGACTTTTTTTAATAAATTTGATTTTTTTAGATGACGTAGATATTGTACTATTAAAATATTTAAAAATTGTATAAACGTAATACACGGTCAATTCTCGAAAATTTCATATTCGAATCTATATACAAAAAATAATTGTGTAGAGTGTCTAATGACTTAATGCATTATATCAATAATCAATATTAGTTTATTTGAAACAAATAAATATTTGAGTGCAAGTAGTACATTTTTTCCAGCGTATTTATTAACACCTCAATACATTTATCGAAGCAGCGATAAACATGTATCTAACGGGAATTCGAGAAAAACAATTGTCTACAGAAACGTGTTTCGAATGTTCATTATGTTAGCTACAATGTTCTTCCATCCTGTTTCTTACTGTTTTTCGGATGCTGCTTCTTTCGACAGTCTACGTGCACGTTCGTACAAAACACGGCCCCGTAGTCTATGAATAAATACTGCGAAAACTAGTTCCTGGATATCGAAGGTACCTTCAATTATTAAAAACTTATTGATTTATACAGCAGCTTCAATAGCGTTTGCAAAGTGAATCGTGCCTGACGCACGCAGCTAACATATGTTGTATATATTTAGAACTTTATGTGTTGCAATATTCTAAAAATTAAAGAAAATAAATATAGCAAATTAAAATTTGATTAATAAGTGAAAATAATTATTCCGTGAAATTTGTTTTTTTTAATGATTTTAAGAATCGTTTTTCTTCTATATTTCGTTCATGAATAATCTTAGTAAATGACTAGAGTTCTGCAAATACTTGGTTTTTCATGTAACAAATCTCGTGGAGAAATCAGACCTTGGAATTATCTAAAAGAAACATCTGCACTCATAACTCTCAGTTGAATATATTATACTATTAATACTCCTCGCAATCCTTCACATCACATCGAAAAATTGTGATTCACTGCAGGTAAGGATCGTACATCTACATTTCATATGCTTATCAGGAAATGTACGACTTATCATCCATGGAAAAACTGATAATCGTGAGAAGTATATGTGTGACTGAGGTACACACACTAACCTAATCGTGCTTGATGAAAACGTTGGTGCCGTAATGTGTACCTCTTATTTTGCGCATCACGTTCACTCTACATCTTCCCATTACTCTGGCAATCTGTGAACTCCGATCGTTTCGTATCTAACCCGCTACTTCGAGGGAGTTACTTTAAGGGAAAACTCTTATTTCTCACCAGGTTTAAACGATTATCGAACTTTCGATGGTTATTCCTTTCGAAAATACCGAATTCCGCACAATGAAGAGCGAAATTTCAAAGAATCCATTGAATTCGAAACATGCAATAGCTCTCATACAAAATAATTCCAAACATTTCACAAATGTTAACAAAAATTAATTAACATCCATTCAATTTCATGACAGCATTATTTAATTTTATAACATTTTTTATACATTATTTTTAAAACTCGATAACACATTCCATAAATTTAAGGTTTCAATCATTCAAATTTATAAGTTTAATAAATTTAAGAGATTTTCATTAGATGTAATAAAAATTTGTTTGGTTCATTGAGAGAAATCGATTAATATTAGTATTCTGACTAGGGATTCGAGAGCACACATGTATTACTCTTGATAAATATTTATTTTAATGTATTTTCCTATTTAGAAAATAATTTTCTTCTATTCAGGAATTAATTTTAAAGAGTGCAGAATAGTTGACTATAATAATAGAATATTCTAACAGGTCTGCAGGTCTGCCCTCCAACTTCCACTCAGAATAAAATAATGGGTGATACAATTTTTATAGGTTTCATGGGCGCAAAGGGATAATTTCAAGAATTTCATTAGCTTTCATTAAATGTAGTATTAGTATTCATATGAAAGAAAGAAACTAGATTTTTTTGTCATCGTCACTAAATTAATCGGGCTTATTATCTTTAGATGGTAACGTCAGAGAGTACTTCCTAATATTTATCGTAATATGAAATGTTGTGAAATATTGGGAGAGTCAGGATATCAATTATGTGATTTTTCTTAAACATATAAATCTATTGCCTATTAAATTACATTTAACTCAAATTCAGTCATACATACAAGAATTTATTAGCAATCTAATCTGAATAACTAATAACAATAAATTCTTTTTTGATATATGTATATAACATTTTTGTTGTACCTAAATGTAAAATTCGAATTTACTCCGCCGACCTTTTATCTGCTGCGATCATTCCATCATATTTGACCCACAAAAAAAGGTGCACGAATTTTACACATAGTTAATCTCATGTTAAATAGCGGTCCGTGAATTCGTATTTTACATCGAAATACACTATTATTAACATTTAAACATACTTGATAAAGTGTGTAAAATACGTGCAAACTTTATAAGTGTGTATTAAATTATTTAAAGTAATAACATTCCTTAATCTTTTTTTTTATATTCTCTGGAATTGTTAATTGAATTTTGTTATAGCAATTTTTTCATAAAGAACGAGTTCTACTCATAAGTGTAGCATAAGAAATTGCAACATATTCTTTCAATATTTATTGTAGGAAATTTAACATTTATTAAAGCCATTTGTTTAATTCAGTTCGTTTTGAATACTTATTATCCAAATTATCATTTCATGGTTAATCGAGACTAATGCATCGAAATCGTATGTATTTCGTAACAAAAGGAATACGTTTGCAATTCCATCTAGCTCTTGTGACTAAAATGCGAACTACATGGGTCTACCAACTGTGCCTATTTGTAGAATTAAATGACTTCCATTAACTATGTATACGAACTCAAAATAACATCAAGTATTTAGTGAAATGTTCAATATTGATGTAATACTAAACCATATTAACTCAGTAAAATTATTTCATGCAAACATAAGCATAATTACAATATGTAACAAGAAGGCGATTACTTGCCAGAATATGAAATATATATGCTGGGTCATCGTAAATGCATTAAAACGTTTTACGTGCCCTCTGAGTAGTACTAATTACCTGAGCAGTTACCTTTATGACCTGATTTACATAAATAACAATTAAATTCCATAATTACTTTTTAAAAAAGCCAAATTTTAAAATTATATTATTACGATTTACAAGGTATTGTTTCTAGTGATATGGTCTACGCTATTAAATCCCACCCGAGTGGCTATTTGTTAATAATAATACAATTATTTTTATAGTACACGGATAAGAAGGATTCAATTATAATAAAAAATGCGATTATGATCTTAATTAATTTTCCAAGTTCTTAGTTCTACTCCGCATGCGCCAGTGTGCACAACTGATATCGTTTTATCGGATACTCCAGTAATTACCAAATTCCATCATTCGAACGTCGAGGTTATTCAATTACTAGAACAGTTTCTCACCTACGTATATATTGAAGGCAGATGGGTGTGATCCACTAAAACCGCTACCTCGTCGTAGATAAATTATCCGCGACCCAGGAATGCACATAGAAATTCAGCATTCCAAGCAGGGAGCCCAGCGCCCGCAGTTTACGTGCAATTTAGCCCCCACGATTGCATCAATTTTAGTGTCATCTACTATTTAACTCGGTCGCGTGTGTGATATAAATTCATTTAAACTCGATTTATATTTCCATCTCTTTCTTTTATGAAAATTAAAATTCATGATATAAAGATTTAAGGCTGTAGATGAACCGTTTAGATGGTATTTTTTTGCACTAATAATTTTTTTAATTTTCTCTAACGTTTTCTTCTAAAGCCAGAAACTCGCCTGGATTCATTAGAAGAATTGCAAATACGTCAGAGAAAATTTTAATTCGTAAAGATGGAAAGGATGGAATTTTTTACGAAACTGTTTTTTGGATTGTTCTCGATTTTCGAAAAAAATGGAGGGCCGAACTCGAGCCAAAAACAGTTTCGTAAAAAATTCCATCCTTTCCATCTTTACGAATTAAAATTTTCTCTGACGTATTTGCAATTCTTCTAATGAATCCAGGCGAGTTTCTGGCTTTAGAAGCAAACGTTAGAGAAAATTAAAAAATTATTAGTGCAAAAAAATACCATCTAAACGGTTCATCTACAGCCTTAAATCTTTATATTTAGTGATTATTACTACGAAGTGAACCATAAAACTTTAATAAAATTCATGATATTAGACCCACGAAAAAAGGCGCTTAGTACTTAAATGTAATGTAATTAATTATTTAAATGGAAAATGGGCAGGGAATTTTGGGAATTTTTCTGGTAATAGTGGCTGTTCAATCGGTACTTCATACGTAATAGACACAGTAATGAAACGAAATCGATACTGGAATCAGTGGAAATAGTCAGAAACCAAATTTACAAAGCGATCCAAATAGTATCGGATACACTCTGGATTTCGTATTTTTGGTTCTAATGAAAAATAATGTAGGTAGAGGAGATTATCGACTTTCCTCTAAAAAAAAAAACTGAAATATATAATTGTTTAAAGTAGCTGAGAAATTTTCCATTGGAATGAGTTTTTTAACGTTATTAACAAATAATTTGAATACTTGTACAAAACATTCTTTGCAGTAGAGGAATTTTTTTTATCAGAAACATATTTACACCTTAGTGTATATCTTGTTACAAAAATATAAAAAATCTTAAAAGGACGATTAAAAAAAGATTGAAAAGTTTACAATAATAATGGGATCATTGCAGATGAATTTGATTATGAAATTGCCCCAACATCTCAGATTTTTTTTGAAATTGTAACTCAATTAATGATAAAATGGTTATTTTAGTAATTTTTGTACATTTTTCCTAGAGAACCATTTTTTTTTCAATTTTCGTCAATTGCCTTGCACAGTACTTCTATTTGCCTTTAAAATATATTTTCCCTATCATTCTTCTAATTAGAAAGTAGGATCTATCTCTAGAAAACCTATATATATCAAATTTTGTATTCGGGGCTTTTAGTCATCCAAACTATAGATTTACCACACTAAACTTTTTTCCGACCCGTTCGATCCGTCATGTTGAATTTTGTAATTCTCATGTTCGATTTTTAGGCTCAATAATAAAGCACACATTCAAAAATAAGATCGATGCAGTAAGATAAAGGACCACGCACTATTTAAACGGAAAAGTGGCCCCGGTCAAATAAAAAATAAACCATGAAAAAATACTCTTTGGGATGTCTTGATAAAAAGTGTCAATGGTCCCAACCTTGAAAAAACAAGTTTAAGCTGTCGAAAGTCCACACAATGTGATTGTGACTACAATTACGTATTATTTATTAATATTATGATTTTCTCTTTATGTGTTTCCAACATAAACAATAACTCGAGATAATAAACCGATGCATATATAATACCATATTATTTTCTTAGTTTTTGCCTTTTCAAGAAACGGAATGGTTATTCAAATTACTAAGAAGTGTAACTAAACTGTGGTCTAGTTTGTGCAAATAAACATGAGTTTTATTTGTGATACACCCAAAAAAAGATGATTAGAGCTATTACTTAAGTAGTAAAATAAGGAGTAGACATCATTTATAGGTGCCGTTACTACTTTAGTGACTGACTTTACTATCTAAATAGTCAGAATAACCACGAAAATAGTAACGGCACCTATAAAAGATGTCTGATCTGTATTTTACTACTTCAGTAGTATTAGTAGAAAATATCGCTGTAGCGCTAACTAACCCAATGCCTATTTACAGTGGCGCTAGCTAGCCCCCTGTTCAGTTTCTACTAGGGCTATATATAGCTATATATAGCTCCAACCAATAATTTCTTTCCGCCTATCTTCGTCGCCGTGAAAACAGACCGTCGTATAACAAAATGAAAATCATTTATTCATAAGAAATGGCACTTACGTTATTTGCAGACAAAACGATGCTTTATTAAATAATATAGCTGATGCTCGCAATAGAGATCGATAAATACAAAAAAAAAATAAAATAAAATAAAAAAGTAATTAAAAAAAAATAATAATGTTCATTTGCTACGACGTACGACGATTTACCTACCGTATCCTTTCCGCTAAGAGTATGTAGCATGTTCAAAAATGAATTCAAGATAACATACATTTGGTTATATACTTATTTATGTCTGTATTCATGTGTTTTGTATTTATATATTATACGTATAAGTCTATGCACAGATGAGCGCGCTCATGTTTCTGTGCGTGGGCACACATGCTTGTCTATGTGATATAGCACATATAGTTGGAAAAGTGAGAAAGTGCCCAACATTGACTTATTTGATGTTTTCAAATGTATCAAGTTCAAGTGGTCTTGCGGCAGCTTAAACTTATTTTTTCAAGGTTTGCACCATGGAGACTTTTTATGAGTACATCCCAAAGTATTTTCCCATAGTTTGTTTTTTATTTCATTCGGCCCACTTTTCCATTTACTCAGTGCGTGGTCCTTTGTATGATTCGAACCAGTGAAAATCATATATCATCAATTAAAAGGTCTTAGAATGATTAGCAAATATGATTTTTTGATGCAGTAGCAATTTAGATGCAATTACCATTTTTGGCCCTCATGTGCGGGCGTAAAATGCCTATTTCTCGCCTCATGGGGCATAAAGTACATTTTACGCGCACAAAGGTGTGAAATTTGCATTTCAGTCCCGCAAATCGAGCCAGCTTTGTCGTCTCTCGGATTCTATTGTCGAGGCGTAAAACTCCATTTTACGCCCTAGATACGAAAATAACTATTTAAAGCCGAGAAAGAATATTAACGGACGAATTTGTGAGAAAATGTAATAATGAATTTCTTTCTGTAAAAAAAATTAATAATAATTGTTTAAATCGACATTTCTTCCCATTTAATCTAGTATTTCATTTATTCTTGAAACTGCGCCTCCCATGACTAATAACTTACAATTTTAAAACATAGACTAGAAACCCTGATAATGCTTATTAGAGAAAGAAGTTATTTCAGCGGTTACATGGTTTTTACATAGACATAGGATTTTACATGTCACAGTAAGGTTAGGTTTAACCATATTTCAAATAACATGTTTCTAATAAATAGTAATGCGAATTATATGAATAGAACCTACTGAACATTTTTTTCACAGAGACTTACAGTATTCCCCTATTTAAATACGAAAATAAATGGCTCTATACATCCGTTGTACACACAGTTAAGTCATTTGTCGCAACAGCCGAGGAGTTTTAAAGTAACTAATTTTTACTTTTCACTATTTTATATTTATAATATAGCTGAGAGACCGACTTTTTCCCATGCTAATATTTTTTTTGTTGAACATTTAACTATTCTCTTTTGTTTGGGGAAATAATGTTCATTATCGAACAATGTTTCTTTTTAATAAAAATGACTGCAGTGTTGGCAAAGTTTAGTATTATTTTCCGAATTGTTGCAATACTAATCGGAAGAATTACAAATTGTATAGTGATTTTTAGTGTAATATATATTTTCCTATAATGAACATTCTTTTCCAAAATTGCTAATGAAAATGGTAAAATTTAAAACATGTGTGTTAGTAAATTGAATTCATTAGTACCGAAAAATCTGCAGCATTGCGTATGTAACAATATCCAATAAACAATCGTATTGAGAAAATATTAAAATAATAACAATACATACATAACATTTTAGACAAATTCTGTAATATAAAATCTCTTATATAATTATATCTTATTTAATTACATAAAATTGAAAAAAATATACTTTATTGCTCGATATTGAGTATAATTAATCAATAATATAACATGCGTGAATCTTTAAACTCAGTCATTTTAATACCGCGAGAGACATTCTTCTCTTATTTTCCGTACTGTGATAGGTAATCTGTGAACGTGGGGTTATATTTGTCGAAAACTTGAAAGTTAGTAAATTTCCAAACGTTTTAGTAACTCAATATACCTATCGAACTACCCAGTCAAGATTTAATAAATCGATTAGCCGAGTTATAATGGGGAAAATCCGTTCTATATATTACATCCATTACTTTCCGTGAATAGATGGTTATAGGTACACATTGAAAAGCGGGTCTTGTATAATTCGAATTTGTAAAGTGAAGATAAATACTTTTTTCAGTTAACTAAACTAACTAAACGCTTCATAAAGTAATTGAAATGCATGTATTTGTTCATTTAAATTGTTTCCGCTGAGGGGTAAAAATCCAGACAATCTTTCAATATATTAAGCACATCAGAAGCAATTTCAATATCTGAATTGATTATGACTACGGTATAAGGAATTATAAATATTTTAAATGACTAACATTTGAAATGTAGATCATTATCTATGAATTTATATGTAGATGAAATAAAGGAATAACGAAGTTTTAAAAGTGAATTTTTTCTTTTTTATAATTTCTATCTTACGTTATATTTTATACTATTTTATTAATTTATGTATCCAGTTGTGCAAAATTGATCTATACCATAAGAATTAATTATGTTTATTCTTAGTGGATTAAATCTTAGTTGATGGAGATCATGACAAAAAATATAATTTTATTAGAAATTGTAATGTTCAAGTTGGTAATTTAGAGACTATAGCAATGCGAAATTTTCTCATGCACTCATTCGTGATTTTAATAATTTAGTTAAAACGTTTATATAATTTTGGATTATTTCTAAGGTTATGGTTATGGCTATGGTTTGGAATATTTCTAAACTAGTAACATTCTTTACGATGTCTATTGATTTTAAAAGAAATGATTGCAAAGTTTCTTATAATAAACAAATTACTGTCTTAGATATTACAGTTTTCAACCTGATTTCGATATACAATTAGCTTTAATTAACTCCAGTAGAAAACTGTACCAATTTCTGGACAAGTTTAGTATGGTCTCTTTGTTGTAAGCGAAAGAGATTACAATTAGAAACTTACTTAGCTTTAGATAAGGGATATTTTTTGTTCTTGTCATTAGTTGATTTCCTTCATAACTGCTGTCTGCATTCTATTTTAAAATATTTATTTAAGATTTTGTTATTTCTAAGCAAATTTGATGACCGCATGGATAATTTGAAATTAAAATTAGTTAAGAAGTCGAATAAAATTAAAATATTCTTAGAAGAATGCTAAATAAATTTAATATAATATTGTAAATACACGGAAAGAAATGTACAGAGGGTACAGCCAGAAATATGGTTATTTCAGCCATAATATGGCAAATCCAGCTATATTTTTGCCAGAAGTAACCATATTTCTGGCTGTATCCTCTGAACATTTTTTTCCGTGTAAGCGCGTGATAAATGTATTGTTGCATTCTTTACTGATTGAGTCTAATATCATTCAGAACTTTTTAAAATCATTAAATGTAGTAAATCATATGTTTGTATTGTTAAATATTTACATAACATTAAAAACGAACGGTAGAAATAGGTCGTTTTGTTTACTAAATAAGTCAACATTTCTTGATAGTGCTGGTCTGCGAGATTATATTATCGTTCATTTCATCATTTTGAAATTGTTTAAGCACCTTCTAAACGAACAAAATGGCCTATCCATGTCAAGGAGTTTTCATTTACAGGACTATAATATCTATTTCGAGTCGATTCAGAGAATATAAAAGAACCCCACTTAACGCCCTATTTTCCGAGAAGATATAATCTGCAACTAGCAACCTAGCTGGCACACCCGAGGCGATTTCCGAATCAATTTTGCTTATATACATATAATTTCGTCGGATTGCCGGAAGACCATTTACACATTCAATCTAGTCACATTTTAACGGAAATAAAATATATTGTAATACAAATTTGTTCCAGTAATTATGATTCGTATCCAAAATTCCACGAAATATTTTCCCAATTTTCAATATTTACATTTCCTTTACATATATTTTCGTTCAACACAGAAATGCCATAAAATTGAAGTTGTTGGTCAAAATTAAAATGATTATATTTTAATAACCAACCTGAATAAAATATACCAGGTGTGCCAACAGATAACTAGGTATGACAACAAAGTCCTAAGTAGAATTTTGTAAATGACCTGATCAGGGCAAACTTTGCGCGATGACCATTAACTTTTTAGGCCTTTTTTACAGAATTTTTTTCAAAAATAAGTTCCTGAGCACAATGGCTACCGGGTGAAGTAATATAGTTAGGATTCGTTGCTTATAAACTAGATAAATCAAACCTGAAAGTTTGACGTCCAAGTTTGAGGTTTGACATTCCTTTATCAAGCTGTCAAGTTCTGTGCCAGACATGAAACTTTCAGGTTTGATTTTCGCTATTTACAAGCAACAAATCGTCACCGCATTACTTCACTCGGTATCCTTTGCAATGAAGATCACATTTGTACAGAATTTTTGAAGAAACATCTTAAAATTGAATTTATGGCGCAATGTTTATTGTACGCAATTTCTATTCGAGGTTTCCAATACCTTCTTGGTAAATTATGCGCATGAGGAATCAATTTTAAAAAAACCCGAATTTACAAATTTGTTTAAATCAAAATACTGGGCCACAAATTTATACTTTGTCGTAGAGTTACCTATATACGCCACTATTCGAAGTTATAAATTTGGCTTAAGAAATTATAATAATTTAGTGAGCATTGAATTTCCTTACAAAATACTTGGGAGGCATTTTATTTGCGCCATTGAAGACAACTTAAAGAATTTCTTGAAAGATACAAGAGTAATTTGATTTCCTTCATTATACAAATTCATAAATCTAGTGATTTTTAATGGAGATGATGTTTATATCCATCGAGATAGAATAAGACTTTCAACAGACGTCCTTTGCAAATTTTCGATCAGTCTATTTTATCGTTTATTTTGAGAACGATTATTGTCAACTATTTAACAAATAATAAAAGTTTCAGAGTACAACAAACACATATGCAATAGCGTTTATTACTGGCAATACTGAAAAGCGGAATCTTATCTCATTTCGAAGAACTTAGACAAAGTTACTTTACGGTCCGTTCGTCCGCTTCGTACGTGTCCTTGATTATATCTGCATAGTTCGGCGGGAACAATGCATGAAGCGTTGCGTTCTAGGATAACTCGCTGGCAAGATCGCCCCAACAGGCGGTTTTGCTAGATGGTATAGTTAGCGGTTAGCTGAGGGGCTGTGCTCCAGCTATTATCGTCATATCGTGGCCTTGCCTAACAATGATAAATGTCGGAACTATGTGCAATTAAACTGTCCCCGCGAAACAGCTCCAGTAAACGGGAGAAACTTATGCCAGTACCATTTTTCTCCCTACTTTCGGCAGCAACTCGAGTGGCCGGATGAAGAGCATGGCATAATTTCTATGAAATTAGATGAATAAAATGCGAATTTCTCTCCCATAATAGATTCAGGAGAAATTTATTCGTCTCTTAATATGTATTCTTCCGAAATATTCAGGAAATGTAACGACAAACTACAATGTGTGGCATTTGGATTATTTTGCCACGTCCTTTCTGAAATTTCCATTACAATTACAGCAATTTAGCGAGCGTTTAACCATAAAAGTTATCTATGCTGACTTAATAGCTGCATTTTGAATAGAGACTTTTGTAACTTTCATTGCCTGAAAAATTCTGACAATGCAAGAATTAATCGCTTTACTAGTTTTAAGTCCATCCTGAATTGTTCCCTGTTCTTGAATAAGAAAATGTCAGAGAATTTAAATTGGACGTATAATTAATATATAGTGTTATCAATTAATGAGCAATGTCATATTTCCTTTGTCTACTCTAATGTTGATTTCTTTATGTTATTGCAGGTGATATCGGAATATTGCAGAACGAGGTTGCAGTCACGACCCTTTACCCATATTGTAATGGACATGTATCGCGAGGTTGTCAGATCGCCGCAATACGCAGTAAGAAAGCGTTCGGTGCAACAATCGATGACTCTTCCTCCTGTACCTGTTCAGCAACCCCTTTACGCTTCAATTCCTATGCAAGAACATCAACAGCCCTGCAACAATACAACGCCGAATGTACAACAACTCCCTCAACAGCCAATATATACGGATCGGCAACAACAAATTGCCCAGCAATCGATATATTCAGATCGACATCAGCAGAATGTACAAAAGCTTCAAAATTTACGAATCCAACTGTCTCAGCATTCCCAACTTCCACAAAATACCCAAGGATCGCAACCACAATTCCCTATTTTTCCAAAGCATCGCGCGAAATCGGCTCATTTCAAAGCCCAGATGCAAAATTCCCGATCTCATCCAAATCTGTACAGTTTATCAGCTTCCGACATGGGTGTTGGAGTTCCACATTTGCAGAAACCGTCGCTATTGCACGTGCAATGCGCTTCACAACCTGTCACGAACATTCATCACGCGAGAACGAATTCTCAGCCAGAATATTCGGAACGTGCGCCCTTGGCGATACCCCAGGCGCGAAGCAGTAACAATCTTCTCGTGATGGCGAATGCTGTGAACGATGCTAGGAATTCGAATAATCTTTATGGCGATCCGATATACGCGCTTCCGGTAAAACCTTTCTTGAGTACGCAGGATGTCAGAGTCAACGGGTTATCAGCGAGGCAATTTCAAAATCCCGAAATTTCCACGGTTCCAGTAATGGCTCAAAACTATCATATGAATAACGGTTCGTCGCATCCTAACATAACAAATAATAACAATAATCCGGGAGAAACTCAAGATTACAGAAAGGTAAGCGCATTTTTTATGTTAAAATCAAAAGTATACAAATTATGTTATTTCAATAATAAATTAAACAAAAACTAAGAAATTTGGAATCATCCTATTTAAAAAGATTATCTTAATTGTCAAATTATAATATCTAAATGTTTAAAAATGCATGATATTATTGTCCACTTCTGAAAGTACAGAAGAATTTCACTTATCTTGAAAATTGAGACCCACTCTCTAAATTTGAATCACCGGAAGTCATTGCAAATCAGTGTATATACACTAATTATCGGCCAATACCCTAGCGCCGATTAGTCAGCTGTAGGTTGGGTAGGTAGGTAGGTAGAGGTGTGGGGTCATGGGCTGTCATTCAGTGCATATGTAGTGATTTTCGCTGATTAAAATTAAGAGAGCTAAAAACAGATACAATATGCACCATTGCTCGAGACGTTTTATTCCATTTAAGATATTGATTATCCTAACCTTTTGGAGTCATACAAGCAGAAGAATAGCTGACATGTTTAAGAAGTTGCTCATAGTTCTTTTTTAGAGTCCTTAATTGCGCACAAGAAAATACAAAAAAAACACCATTTGCTTAATAATGTCACTTGTAGGGTTTCGGTAGGCGAAGATCAAAACCCAAAATCGGTATTTGAAAATGAAAAATTAAGTATATAACGTATTGGACGAAAATCCAACGGATAGCTTGAAATTTGTTACTCGGCGAGTTTTTGACCCAATGATTACTCACATATGTCCACCCATCCGCCAATATACTCACACATACTCGCAGACATAAACATAAACACCATATTATTATCCGGTAGGTTGAACCCTCTATCTGGAATTTTTGAAAACTAACATCCAATTCGCAATCCGATGAAATCCAATCTTGCAGGACTAAGTTTGAATAATCGATTATGGTAATTGATTTATTAATGATTATATATGGGTAGGATTTTCATAAGATTTTTTGACCTTTGAGGAAAAACTTTGAGTTTTATATCTGTAACACTTAATGTCCTTTTTTTACATTGTTTCTTAGCAACACTTTAAAAATCAACAGGGTTATAAAAGTTGATACTCTGCCCCCTCTCTTCAACACGAAAAAATAGCGGAGTGCATCTGTTCTTTCGTCGAATTTCTTAAAACGGACCTTCAGAATTAGTTACGCAACCCGCCTCCTTTTTTTCCAGCCTTTTTTCCAGGCTATCTATTGACGGCGAAATTAGAGCATTAAAATCAATAAACTAGTACATAATTTTTTTCAGCGCCCCTATAACATGATAAATCAATGAACTGTAACTGCATCTACCAAAGATATCAGTGATGTCAAGACTACGATATAACCTTCCCACCGTTGTCAAGCATAATATAACCAGTTATCTGTGTATTATTTCATGACAAGCAGTCGTGCAAACTTACGACATTGAGACAAACAATAATAATTAAAACAACATTACTCTACTTTAACTGAAAAATATATCATTTAATTTTGTTGTCCCAGATTGTTATTTGAAGGTGTAGTGTGCATGTACAAATGTAGCCCAATTTTCAATACAACACTGTATCTTTTTTTTAGCATAACTTAATTTGTCATTACTAAGACATTGAGCATTGTAAAAAAATGTTATGTTTGTTCAGAGCTAAGGGTTCGAATTGCTAAATGTGATCAACAGCTGTAATCTTCAACGTCAGGCATTTTATTAAATAACCATACATCCTGGTTCGATCCCGCCCTCTGACATCTGTCATTTGGACACCTCCGTAAATTTGCTTACAAGTGCCTAATAACGCCAAAGCTCAGGTGGTTTGGAATCCACCTTCATAAACTGTAGGTCCCGTCGTGATTTAGTCCCATATGGGTTGAGAAAAGTTGACGTAAAATAATATGAAACAAAAACTTCATACATTGATATTCCTGTTTACAGTTTTCATATACACAGTAATGTAATATTTTCAAATCATCAACATTATCAGATTCGTATATCTCCATAATATATAGCAATTTTTTATAGAACGTTATGTTAAATGTCTCAGCCTGTCGCGTCTAATTTAGCAATTTCACAAGTTCGTAATTTTCAAGGAAGTTATTTGCAATCATCACTCTCTAGCCTAAGCTGCCAAGCCTTTCATCAGACGTAGGAATCCAAAGTTCTAAGTAATGCGAATTCCTTTGTAGCAGGAAGACATTTATGTCAGCGTACCCAAGGGCAATCCAACCGAAGAATTGATGCAACGACAGCACTCCAATCCTCAACTTCGCAGCCAAAATCCAGAACAAAAACTGTGGAACTTTTCGAACCCCGGGCTAGTCCCCGGACAACTTCGAGTGTACGGAGGGGCATCTTCTAGCAAGCAACAGCCACAGAATCCAGAGCCTTCCACGAAAGTGCCCTGTAATCCACCGGGACCTGCTCCACCGAAACCGCCGCGGATTATTACTACCTTGAAGAAGACTGCTACACCTCTTATCGACTCTGATGCCGAAGTTGGCATTCCTGTCAAGCCGCAAAGGTAACTGACTAATAATTCGCTCTTGTATATTAATCTCATCCTTAGTTTAGTTCCTCTTGAATCCTGATTCTTTCAATAGATAATAAAAATACAAACTTGAATTTCAAACAAAAATGTATGTTAAGACAGCATGCGTTTTTAAAATAATATAATTTTTGAAAATAAATATCAGGAAATGAAAAAGTATTTGGTCGTCTAAGACGTCCATCGCATATCTATTTATTATTTGATAATTGCGATCATATAAATACATTTATTTGATTTCAAAACAGTATTTAATTGAATACACAAAAGTCATTTGTGTATGTTCATTCTCTAACGTTAGAAACTAATCAACTGAATGTTATATAACAATAACACCCCTTTGGCAATCTCTAATATCCACTATTAATGCACTCCGAACTGCACGAATATAAACATACATTAATGCACCCTTCACCGTGGAAGGTTCTGATTGACGCCAAGCAGAATGGGCTACATTTTCACCGTAATAAGAGGAAAGTTCTAAACTAGCCGGGCCTAAGTATTATAAGCAGTAGCAGGTTAAAATAATCGGTATAAGCTAAAATATTAGTGTTCTAATTAGAATGAATTGGCGATTGTAAATTATTAGAAGTTAAAGGAAACCAAACGTATGTATAGAGAAAAACAATTTACGAGAAAGTATTGTTGTGAAACTTAACATTTTGGTTCCTTGTGGGTACTTGTCTCTATAAATTACCGAACGTTTCGAAGTTGAGGGTATGAAAATATTATGTGCCTGCTCATTTTTTATGCGGAGGAATGTTTCAGCAGATTTAATAATCGAAATGTTTTCAAAATAAATATTATTTTCTGTTATTTCGATAAACAATTTATTTCAGTATATTTAATATTGTCATAAAACGTTTAAAAAAAATGCACCAAAAATTATTGAAAAGAAATGTAGAAGTTCAACCTTTGAACTGTAATGAATCAATGACATGTAATTAGCCATGAATTGGTAAAAAAAATCTTTAACTCCAATATTAATTGCATAAAGAAATAAAAGTTTGTTTTGTTACAAAAATAACAATAAATAATAATTATAAAACTAATAATAAAAAGTTACAGGAAAAGACATCGTTTTAAATGCTTCCAAGAAACAGTAATAAAGATTTGGAAAATTCGTACCGCTGTTACTGAATCAACAATAAATTTTCAAAAACATGACATACAAAGTAGCAGAAAATGAAACGATTAATGAAGCCCTCGTTATCGTTTATCGCAAAGACTGCTCTAATCCCCATAATTTGAAGAAATTACTAAAAGAGGTTGGAAAACAAATTTTCTCAAATGAAAAACAGTAGAAGAAAATGAGACGGCAGTTCATTAGAGTGGTTCAGGGTGTCAACGGTAAATGTGGAAGAGAGACAGGTTAATACCAGTATGGTAGAGAGAGTTTTTAATTAAAGTCGTTCCTAACAGGACGTAGTTGAGCGTGTATTATACAGAATATTGCACTGGCTCATGTTTGGAAATACTTTCCTTTACTATTTACAACAGAAATGCAGGAATATTTACTTAAAGAGTGTTCAAGTTAAAACGTTTTACACGTCAAAGGTATTTCCTACTCTCTCATAATTATTTT
This sequence comes from Trichopria drosophilae, assembly GCA_030407085.1. NCBI lineage: Eukaryota > Metazoa > Arthropoda > Insecta > Hymenoptera > Diapriidae > Trichopria > Trichopria drosophilae. The sequence goes on from CM059583.1 coordinate 57,163,451, forward strand.
TAATTCAAAAAATCGAAAGTAATTAAGCGGCACAGAGAAAAAAATTTTTATTCAAAATTTCACTGTATAATGCTTTTATATAATAGTCAGTAATAAGCAGTAAAACTTATTGAGTGACGAAAGAAGATAAAGTTATTTTCTTATTGTAGCAAACCTTGTGAGGACTAAGATCGTTGGAGACAAATATACTATAAAATAGACACTAGGTTATAAACAATAATATCATTGAATAATGAAAAACTCCAGATACACATTATTATATCATATTCTACTCCATCATCTAAGACACTTTACGTATATGAAGCGTATCAAACAGAAGCGAGTAGGTCGGAGGGCGGATCATTTATTGAAAATAACATTTTATCATACCGTACACTTAATTCAGCTGAGAATTTTGTATAATGAGTACATTTTTTACTATCCCGGCATTTTTTGTAAGGACGGAGAACACGTGCGAGGGTTCGTTCTGGAAGATTATTGTATTTTATTGAAAAACTATTATCTGTTGAAATTAGGACACGCGGTAACGATAAATAGAAAATAAAATGTCCAAAGAGATAAAAGAAATCGTTATATAACTGTGAGAAGTTTTCTCAGTCATGGTCCTCCTGCTGATATATTAAAATTGAAATATGTAATTGTAACACTAGTGCTTAGAGAGGGCAAAAACGAAAAAAATTTTCTTCGAAATAAATAACAGAACTATATTTTAGTTCACAAGAATTTCGATAAAAAAACATATATTTTAAAAATCATTTTTTAAAATTTCAAAATACATTAGTACATGCACAGCCGATGCCAAGAACATTTATTATTTCTTAGAATAAATAACATATTTAAATGATTACTTTTTAAATTTGTTTTTTCAGAAACTTGAAGAATGGGCCCAGAGCTAGACGGGGTAAGGCGGTGCAACGTGCTCCATCACGACTGTATAGAGCTGGAAATGGTACAACTCGATCGTTCGATAGAACGCAATGTGTTGGACCGGAATTCGTGATCCGTGCTAATCAACCCCCGAAAACGTTATCTGTTGGTGACGAAAAGGTAATTTAAAATTAAATCCGTTTTTCTGAACTCGATGTGATTAATTATCATCGTATACTAAGTTTTATTAAATAAAGCCATACAATATAAATCGTACTATAAATGTATTTATTAATAGAAATTGGGTTTAAACAATAATTGTATGTCAATAAGGTGATAACAGAAGAATTGTATATAATTTACCCGGCTTTCGTGCGGCATATTATTGTTTATTGATTCCAAAGTGAACTGTAGTTCGAATGTAGATAATTCAGTTTAAATGTCAACACCGAGTACATCGATTGTGGGATTCTCGACTGAATTTGACACTAACAGCCGAAATACTTGCGTAGAGGAGTAAGCAGCGACTGCCTAAATCATGTAATGATGATGTATTCTCGAAATACTGCAATCAAGGCATTAGTACGAATTAAATGTGATGTGTAGAAAATAACCATTAATTTTTATTTTTATATTACTCTTATTTAAGTAATAAATATGTTCTAAGGAAAAAATACCAGCAATATTTGTACGCAAAAACTGGAAATTACTTTAATTATTTATTATTAATTACCGAATTTATTAAACTCCTGAATTAGTTCATTATCTTCTGGCAAACTGATTATTTTTATTTTGTGAACATGATTGCTGCACTTGATTACAATTTGGTCACCGGAAGCCAATTCTGTGGTTGCGGTTTGTGTTAAGCTATCGGCGTTCAAATCTCAAAATACAACAGAGCTGAGATAATATTCAATCAAACCCCATTCCCTGATTAGAAGCATACAATTAATCCGTAATTTTAAATTTCAACAACTAAAACATTAATTCTTATTTATAATTACGATAACTAGTTAATCTGCGAAATATTGATTTCAGTCTGGTTCTGTCGGACGGTTAGTCGTTATTCTTCTCACCGGGCAACGCCTTGAAGTTACCTGCGATCCACAGAAAATCACTGCTGGTGAACTTTTCCATGTAAGTACTTGCATTTGTATATTGTAGTAAATAAGCACAATATCTGAATAATATGGTTAAGTTACCAAAGATCTAGTTACATTATACTGTATATAAAATTAATTTAAAGTACTACTTTCCAGATAAAAAAATATTAATTGTTTTAAGTCTAAAAATATAAGATGTTTTCGTAGTCATACTTTTGAAACGCACTTCCTTCTTATTACGCCCTTCCATAATATAACGTAAATATTAAATTTTCGTAGTCGCCAGGATCTTTTCTTTTTCACCTCCACTACTACCATTTTCCGTGCTCTTAATGTCTGGAATACCAACCTTAGATCTTTCTATGCTTTAATTCCAATTTCATTCCTTTATATACTTTTGCATTGTTCTTATCATAGCTTTTAAGCTTTCTTTTTCCGCCGCTATTACCACATCGTCTGCATACTCCAAGGAACGTACTCTTTCTTTTCCAACTTTTATTCCCGCGATTCCTTTCTTTATCTCTATTTTCAAGCCCACTTAATATACGTAAAAAGCAGCTATCTTGTCTTTATTATTTCTTATCTTTATTAGTTTTTATTACTTAAAAAACATATTTTCTAGAAGTTATTTTTTACTTTAAATTTCTGTTCTCTTTTTAATTTCATTTTCCATTGTTCTACTCCTGAATGTCTGATGTTTACTTTAGTAGATTAAAATAAAAGTCATTTTCTCTTTTTTATATGCAAAAAGTTTATTTGCTTTCTTTAAACATATCATGTCAATAAAAGTGCTTTCTTTTGATACTGCATATTTTTTAGCTTAGGTTACATTAAATAACTTTTTAAAATTTATTTAAATAATGTATTTTTTCCTCCACTGATGATTTATAGCAACCGTTGCAGCATAAGAATTAAATGAAACTATAGAACTTCATCTAATCAGAGTCCTTTCTTTAATTAGAATATTATGAAAAAAAAAAATAAAATATAACATGTTTAAACACCAAAGCCAGTTAAAATTGAATTAGATAATTATATCATACTCCTACAATCTATAGATAAGAGTTATTTTGAATTTTACTCAAACGTTATTTAAAAAAATAAGGTTGCCTCATCACGAAATGTCAAAAAGCAGTTACCAAACTATAGGATATGTTTAGTTCAAATCTGACTTTCTAACCCACATGGTGAATAGATACGTTTAATTAATGTATGTCAATGACAGGTCTAGTTAATCCAAGCATGTATACCATCCCCAAACCTCGTAAAGTGTATGGTAGTAAATAGACCGTTTGTAATATCGGCGAACACAAAGGCTTGACTTCTGATGATGCGAAGATACCAGACTGAAAAGTCGCAATCACCATCCATCAATGAACTATCGGAAAAATGAAAGGGGGTTGAAATCAATCAATCTGAAGTGTGATTAATTCTGCAAACTATCGCATATAGTCGCTAGGGAACTGGGGTGATGTGAAGCGATAAGCCTTTCAATTAATCGATCCTATCGCGAGAAAAAAAAACATTTTTTTAACTACTAATGTTTTTGTGGAAATCTTGGTTTAGAATAAATTATAGAATAAAATAATGGTTTTGAAAAAAATTTCACGATATATAAAATACATTGTAATTTCTTACAAAGACTTCACACTGAGTTATTCATCAGTTCAGTGATCATCAAAGATTATTATTCGCGTCATAACGAAACTTTGAAATACTTCTTAATAATCCCTATGAATATTTAATTTCATATCATTAAAGTTTCTCAATGTAGGTAAACTACGGTTTGCCAACATTGTAGCTTATGGAAGCAAGCCAATCGATGTCGGAAATCGTGCAAAATCTATTCAAATTTCAGGCTATCGTGCAAGCGGAAGGTCTAGAAGAGAACTTCACTCTCGGATTAGCAGCACTACTGGCTGGAGATTTCGCCATGTTGCCGTCGGATACGAAATTGAATAAAGTCGCACCCCACGGCTGGTTAAACAGCGGGAAGAGCAAAGCTCTACTGGGACTCCCAACTAGTTTTATGCTCTACTTGAGGCTTCGCTTCTTCTTGCCGTCGCTCCGAGGAATACGGTACATAATAATGGACTTTATTAACTTTTCCCGACACTTTTGTTTTTAATCTCCGCCAATAATAACACAGAACTTGGGCGGTGATGTGACATAAATACTGGCGTTTCATCTTTGTTATTTTCTTACGTAGAAGTTGGACGTCGAAACATCTGCTTTATCTGCAAATACGTCGGTGCATCCTGGAACAACAGTTGGTTTGTCCTTTGGTCCAACTGATCAATTTAACCGGGCTCGCCTTGCAAGCCGAGTTTGGTAATTACAGTGCAAACGTGAGTAAACGACCGCACACTCGTCAGATTCTCTATGACTAATATGCGAACCATTAGTTTGGCATACATCCATTCATGTAAAAATAGTGTGTATATGTTAATCTAGACGACCTTATCATTACATAACTTCTTTTTATTTAATAGTCTACTTAAAGGGGCAATATTTTTAGTCAGCAACTGAAACAATTTGCAGAATCTTATATAGGCCTAGAATGGGCAGAAAGACGTTGAATCTTTGCATAAATTGTGACGACATTATGTAATTTAGTCGAATTAAGCTTTAAAAATTATTTCCAAAAATTGAGTTCTTAATGTATTATGACAAAATTATCGCTAAACGGTGGAAATTGACCACTAACTATGTAGAGTAGTAGTTTTAAATGTTTATAGCATCAAAGCACATTGAAATAAGAAGTAAATATTTTGGATTTACTAATGAAATTTATTTTATCTGCACAATTTAATCAGTTCAAATATTCTCTATTATCGTAGTAAACGCGAAGACAACAAAGTGAATGTTACTAAAACGTATTATCTAAAATAAAAGCAAACAAGCATGCACAAAATGCATTCTGCAATATACATCCATATAATTAGTTGATTTCTATATTAATCAAAGGAAACGTCTCCTCTATTGGTCATATTATATTACCGTGGTGCATCTATTGAATAGTTTGAAAAGTTCGTTATCTAAATCATTTATTGGTTGTCAAGTTATTGAAACTATAATTGTTATCAAGCGAATCAAAAATTGCTATACACTGCAGTAATAGTTAATACAAAAGTTTTCTAATTTTTGATCTCTAACAATAAGTATGGCTTTAATCCTCTTCACCTATAAATTACTCTATTTTTATAAAGATTTAATTTCCGTCTTTTAAAAATGTACAATTATAATTATATTATTATCTTGTTTATAGTGAATCTGATTTGCAAACTCAGAAACGTTCAATTCAATATGCTATCTACTTACCTGTATTGTATTCACAAATTTCACCATCATATATGGAACAAGACATACCACATAAATATATCTTTATATAATTACATTTATTACAAATCTAAAAACATTTTTTTAGCTTTCAAGAATTACAACTTTAGTTATATTAAGCTTCTTTAAAATAATGATCATAATTGTATCTCATAGAACATTCTATTTATATACGGCACTGAACAAATGTTCATAATAAATAGCGGGAGTGATTTATTTGCCGAACTCCAATTCAACAAGAATACCGCGACCCAAAATATTTTTTACTAAGTTACTCATTTATTAGAAGTCATGACAAAAAATATAATGCATCTCCATAAAATTTCAAATACATACAATTTTTATAAAAAATATGTTATTTACAATGATTTTAGAATTCGTAGTTAACAACAGATATAAACGGACTGAATTGTCTGTATTTGGACAATTTTATCTTTTTTCGAATTCATAAATAAAGTGTTTGACAAGCTCTAATGTTTAAATAATTTTGCAAAATAAAAAGTATAAATATCTTTGAGGTATTATATTTCACGCATGCCTCATTTTGATAATTCAATTACTTACAGCTTTAAGTGATTGAAAATACGATAATATGAATCTAAAGTTTTTTTATCCTATTTTATTGAACAATAGGAACATGGGTGTGGAGATTACTTCCTCTTGGAACATTATCTGCCAGAGTCATTAATACTGAATTCAGAGGATCATCAAATACGCCAATCGGAACTTCAGGATGGCGCAGATGTATTGCGCAAGCAGCTTCAACAAGCTCATCGCGACAGGCGTGGATTAGACGCGAACAAAGCGGAGGAGATGTTCATAACGCATGCACAGGCTCTGGTGGATTATGGAGCTCATTATTATATCGCTACCGTTGACACCAAGGAGTTGGGCAAAATCGTCGCACGACAAAAGAAAAATCGTCAGGAGCACCCGGACGATCATCAGGTATACAGCGACAGTGAAAACATCTACGAGATAGACCGATCCTCTGACTATCCGATCTACGGTAGAATCGATTTTCACCATCCGGAAACTCGCGACAACCTCCAGAGGATTCCGTCGTACAAAGACGAGTTGAACAATAGTCTGAAGAAAAATCCCAACGGGGGAGACGACATTTACTCAGTGCCGAGGACTAATTGGAGAAACGCTAGCATCGAGGCGAATAATATTAATAATAATAGTAATAACAAAAGCAGTAGTAAATTGAATAAGTCAAAAAAGACTGACAGCAATGTATGGCTTGCTATTCACGGCGAGGGACTGAAGCTTTTCGACAGGGAGGGCAGTCCGCGAGAGAGGCACGAGCTTGTCAGATTTCCGTGGAGAGATATTCAAACTCTGAGTTACAGCAAGAACTGTTTGGTGGTCTACACCAAGCTAAGTGGAAAGCGGTGCAAATTCAAACTCAGAATGGACTATCGCAAGTAAGTAATTATCTATGCTGGATTAGAGAATTAGTAATGCTTTCCATAGTTTATTTTTTAAAATAGTTTTAAGCTCCTTATATTTTAAATGTATTAAAATATTCCATTTGTTGAGGATTTAATTGATGAATATAAAAATAGGTTCGTTAATCAATTTCATTTTGTCTTTCTTCTATTGGGTTTTCAGTCTCTAAAATATTTTTATTCAAATTGTTCCTGGAAAACAAAGGACCTTCTTAATGAATATAAAGAAAAATATTTTAGCAATTACACAGGACCACAAAACATTTTGTTTTTTGACATAACTTGATCCAGAGACAGTGGATCTTATAAACTTTTGGTCGCTGAAAACGAATCCGTGGTCTAATTTAACCCATCACTTCAGATATTTCACATATCCTAACCTCAAATTGCCAAAAAGGTTATTTTTTAATATTTTCAAATTTTTGATCACGCGATAGGTCAAATTGGACGACGAATTCGTTTTTTGTGGTATCATGTTATGAAGGGATTACAATGAGAGTCTGAAGAGGTATGCTTGGATGATCCACGATGAAATTCCCCCTATTATCCTTAAGTTAGAAAAATTGTATTTCTTATACAGTATTAGCAAGTCATTTAATATCGAATCTATAAATTGTAAATAAACCTTGCCTACTCTATTGTACGTCACCCAGAAGGTCTATAATGATATAAATGCAAGTATAATGGTCTGTATAATTAGCATTTCCCAGCTCCTTACTTTAATCTAAACTTACTTATGAGCCTTTATACCAAGTAATCCATGAAATTGAAGAAAGATGAAATTGAATATTACCGCTTTCACAAAATTGCAAAGTTTAATGGTTATTTGTGCGGTTTACGATACGATTCATCCGATAGAGACGGATTTGTAAATAAGACCATTGTGTATTCCAGGAGCTACTTCGCTTTTAAATTGACTTCGCTGCACCACCAGTTCTTTCTGAAGCTTCGCTCGGAGCTGACGTCACTGCAAGGATTAGCGAAAGGTCGGTTATTATCCGGTTAAGTCTCCGTTCACAATCAGTTCGAAACTCCGTGACTGAATTGAGCTAGCTTGAGAACGATCAATAACTTAAACCGTTCCTTTACCTTACAGACTTTGGTATTCCTCTCGTTGCCGAACCTAACTCACCGCCACCGAAGACCAAGCCAGAAAGTGGAAAGACGAAGATCTCCATCTCGAGCGCAGGCAAGAAACGACAGACAAAGAGTCCCATGCGAATCGAAGAGCAACAAAATAAAGAGAATGAGAATCCTCAGAAGGATGTGGACACATCAAAAACGAATCCAAAGGTCCCAATTTGTTATGGGACCGAAGAAGACGAACTGTACGCCCAGGTTCATGCCAGACTAGAACCGGAAGGGGAGTCCCGCGATACTGAGGACGAGTCCGATCGAGCGTTGAAAATGAATCGACAAATCCTCTCTGCCCAAAACTCGAACACGTTAAACATGACGGAAGAGGAGAAGAAGCTTTATGCTTATGCTAATGTCGGAATTCCGTACGTCGGCGATAAAACTGGTTTATATTCGAATCCGAAGCCGTTCTCCACCAACGACATCGACAGGTTGAAGGAACGGGTGGAGAATCCCGAGGAGCTTTACGCGGCGATTAATAAATCAGGACTCCCTAAGAAAAACGAGTTTCCCGTGCCTGAAGAAGTGTGGAACGTGTCGGACGTGAAAAATATGCTGAAGGTGAGTCTCTAAATTTAGAAATTTGCTTAATAATTTAAAGTTGACACGACCAAGTTTATAACGCCTGAACTGCTACCCAGTTTCACACTATCCTGTAGAAACAAACGCATTTCATGTATTCATTTGCAATCATTACAATAAACTATCAGAAATAAATTAAAATAACAAAAGGATATGCAGAAAATTATGTAAACTGAATTTTTAGACTTTCAGATATTGAAATGTAAGTTTTTTTTCTATCAATTTATATCTTTCTTTCATGAACATTTTACTCCTTTTATACATTAATGTAGAAAGGAATTCACTATCTATTAAATATGTAACGTTCTGTGCAATATATTCCAAGTGAACATTAAAGTTGGAGAAAAATTTCTGAAGCTATTTTTTTAAACGAATTCCCTACTAAAGAAGTTACTAAAATATCTACATTAAATATTATATGCGATAGCTAGAGTATTCAGTAAAAGTTATGCAAATATCGATTTCGATCAAAAAATGTTATCAATTTTTTATACGGAGACGGCAAATTCCAAAGAGTTATCTCTGAAATCGGTTTTGTGGTATGAAATAAAATACTCCGGAAAATGCATATTTTCTTGTATTAGCACTGAAAGATCTATGGAATTATTTATAACAATTTGATTAACCAATTACTCTATTTCATTTACTGAATTCATTAGTATACGTGTTTAAACAATTCTAAGTTCTATTTATTACATTTAATCAAAATTAACATGTTTAGTTATGAAAGCGAAAAAAACAAATAAAACATTTCAAGACAATAGAGAAAATAATAATGTTCACTATTTATACCAAATCCTATTAAACTATATTAAATGAATAAGTTATTATTGGTGTATAAAATATAAATGTCTTTAAACCTCCGAAACAATTGCAAAAGATCAACAATAATGTTGTACCTGTAAGAAAATTCTTTGTTCATATTCAACTTCTAATATGGATTAGTTTTTCGGTCTCGTCTCAATAAGACTATGCGATATCGTCCTCGCTATGGACATAGAATTAAAATTAAATGCCTCCTCGTTTGGATATTGTTTCATTCGGCATCTGTTTCGGTCATGAAATAGTCTCGATATTCAATATCTCGTCTGGATATCATTTACCCTGATATTGGTCTCGGTCCCGGTCTCGGTCCCGGTCTTGGCTATAAATTGCGAGTCTTTCACAGATGAAATATATGTCCTATATCATTAAGATTACTTAAGAAAATCAACAGAATTCTTTTATTTTTGTTTTTGTATTATCATCCCAATATTATTACAATATATCTTGTTTACATTCAGTAATAATTTTGTCGTAAAACTAATCGTGTCCAGCGATGCGTCCTTATGCAGATATTTTTAATTATTAGATTAACCCTCCTGTGCACCATGACGAATATATTCGTCCAAACTACATGGTTCCCTCGTGGAAAAAGAAAAACTGGTGCTCAGGACGATTAATATTCGCACGTATAATATCAATTGAAATTAAATTTAGAAGTATTATGATACTAGAATTAATGAATTAAGATAAAGAGACAATTTTCATTTTTTATATTCTTTATATTCATTTTATAATTACTATATACTATCCATTTAATTATAAGAACATTGTCCAGTATATTCAACCCGTCATTTTTAAGGTTTGAAATATGACTACAGCTTCGTGATGAGGCAAACCAAATAAATAATGAGCTATGCTATAGTATAAAAATACCAAATTTTATATTTGTGGATACAAAATTCTTCTCTTACGACTTTTGGTCCCCTATTTTAAATAATTTTTAAAGCAGTTTTCACAACGTCGATATTACGAATATTTTCCATACTTTTTTAAACAAATTTGTAAAAATTTTATTATTTTTTTTTCAACTTTAACGACTAAGTTGCTAATAACGGTCGAATTTATTATCTGTGCATTTGAGGTAATAAAATAAAATTTTCATTTAAAGATTTTCATAAATGAAGGAAAATTTGTTTGTTGTTTAGTAAAAATTGAAAATATTCTTATAGAATAGTATAGGTTATTTTAGTCAGAAAATGTTATTTGTTTTATGTTTCTTAACCTTTTCGTCACTACGCAACGAAATAACGCGGAAATATTCGATAATTACGAAGGTAATTTGGGATGTCCGGAGTTACCCGACACGATTTCGTACATAATAAAAATTGCAATACATTTTTTTCATCCAAGTTGGCTTAAATTTCATTTTTTATTGATAACTTGAAAGTTATTGTACAAAATATGTATAGGTGTTCAAGGTTTTATTCGACTTTCTTCTACCTTTTTCTTTTTAAATAAATGTAAAGCATTAAACAAAAATACGCATTATTAAATAACATTAATTTGGAGGTATGGAAAAAGGTTTGAAGGTACGAATATTATGTAATGAAGAATTACATAAACACAATGATGTAATTATTAAAAGTAAATCACTTGTCGTGAGAGGTGCTCATAATTTATTTTACTTATGGTGCATGGATATTATTATACGTTATCATTTACGATGTGTATTGTACAATATGTCGCTTGAAATTGTAATCATTACAATGCGTACAACTTTTTTAATAATTATTGTTATTATAATAAGTATTATAAATCATTACATACAACTCTCTCAGAGTATTTTCCTACTCTAGTTCATGCACCTTTCCCTTAGATGCAGTTTTCTATTGAGGATCAGCTCACTTTTTGAATTCGTTTTTAATTTTTAATTCCAGGGAAATACACCCATTCAGCGTCATGTGGGATCGATTAATTGGTTGATATAGGATCTCCTTTTAGCGCAAAATAAAATATAGTCAATTTCTCGCTTTTTCTGTAGCTCTGTTCATAATGTTAAACTACTTATTTTAATTGCATCTCGTTTTTATTAAACACTAAAATGTCTAATGTTTACTCGGACGTAAGTTTCTCTATTTATTCTTTTTAATTACTACATTAAGATAAAAAAATACCAATACTCGTTTAATCTCTCGTAAATTTCGAACGGTCAATATAATTAGTATGGATTAAAGGGAGGAAAGGGAAATTACCCAGATCAAATGGAGGCATTCAGTATGCTTGAAATGACCAAATTCGTTCGTCTTTTGATATGTGAATCTATATACTTCAAACATTTCATAGGTACATGAATTTGTATTGGAACGAAGGTTTCGCTTCCGTTTTCACTATACAATATACACAATACAATGAAACGAATAACAAATATTAAGTAACTGTTACTTCACTGATTGACATAATTGCGAATAAAAAAATTAATATATCCATCAAATGATGGACTAATATCTTCAATAGAAATTTATTAAGGTCTTGACTAGGATCGTATTTTTTCTTCAATCCCTGTTCTTAGCCAAAATAAATTTCTAGTCGTGATTGCTCATATTAGCTTTTTGAATAATGGAAATGAGGGTACATTATCGGTTACTTACCTTATTATCGGCTTTTTATATTTCTCGTCGTAACTAATGTTTAACACGGTCCAAGATATGTCATAAATTGTTGTTAAAATATTAGAATGTCCATCTACATTTGCTTGAAAAATCGCAGAAATAGGAAGCTTTGTTAGAAAGATGCAAAGCCTTCATATTACCCTTTCTAAGAAGTGCAATGTAGATTATATATCATTTTGTTTTTTTTTATATTGTAGTGATTTTGGAATCATTGAGCAGGGAATTAATAATTTACTCGTGAACGGGCGAATAAGTTTATATTTTTCGTGTCGTATATGTCGACATGTCTAACCGACGTACGGGGAACAACTGCCGTCTCGATCGCGATTTTTCAAAAACGCTGAAAACAATATCACGTGATACGTATTGTGCTATTCTAAATAACGCGAATCGGAAAAGTCATCAACGCAACCGTTACATGAGCATAAAAATCGAGCCTACAATATCCTACAATATTTAGTTTTTTCTACGAGACAGTCACAATACAATAATTTTATATTACAAATTTTACTTCATTAAATTAAATTAGACAAAAAATCATATGAAAATTAACTTACTTTTTGAATTCGAGTAAATTATACTTGATTAATGAGTTTTCTAGGAAATTAGACCGATTTATAGTCTAATCTAAAACACATCCGAAAGACAAGTGTCAGTAGAATAATACGATAATATCATTTCGCAATATTCCAGTAAAAAGTTTTATTAACTTAATTATTACTGAAAATATATAATAATTTTCGCAACTGCATGCTTCCTACGTAATTAATATTACATTTTTTGATTGCCATCATAATGAGAAGGCTTTTTGAAAATTGAAGCAATTAATCGATTACAGAATACATTATTCATATTTCGAAATATCATTAAATCTAAATGTTACATAAATATTCCATTTTAATTATTAAAACGTTTGCAATTGTTGTATAATTAATACAAATAATGTCATTTATAAGCCACCATAAATTACTGTAATTAATTCCTCTCTTTCACAAACGATTTCTCTCATTTCTTTTTTGGCTATATTAGTTTTTGCATAATTCCGAAATTAACACAGGATCAACTGATTGTTTAAATGTGTTTTCATATCAAAATGCAAATAAAAATAGCTTCACAGTTTGCCGTTCATTGTGTTATTATATTAACTTTTAATGGTTATACGTCTGGAATAATGTTGTAAGCATTTCATTTTAACATATGAAATCCGCACCAGAGAAAAAAAATAGAGCCATATATGCAAAATGAATATGCACTGTTAGAAATGTTCGGAAAATTCTGATACTTTTATAATACCGGAGTAACAGAATATTACTACAACCTATAACAGACAGACAAATTATGTAATATTATCTGAAAATTACGAAACTTGTAACAGAAATATGAATATGAATGCGGGAGCGAACGTGAAATTAGTTTAGTTTGTCGTCGCCAGGGGCAGACGCGACGTTAGCGTCCCGATAAGGCTTCCGTTATTCCTGTTGTAGAAGTTGAATTTTGCTCCCACAATAAGGGAATCCATTGGCTCGCTTCAGTGCATAAAGCATTTCATACCCGAAAAGCATAAAATCATGGAGTAAACAAATTTTTTTATTCACCTTTCGTCCCCAAATTACTGAGATTAGTGACATTTCTAGCAAAAAGTCTTTACATGCAGATCTGCACGCCTTCTGTGTAATTTTCGTAGAAAAATTTAAATCTTACTTGAATTTCGTACATAGCGAACAATATATACCTAATAAAAAGAATATACAACAATTATAATTATCATTTCGCACTCAACTACGTGTTTTTTAAAACAAAATTTTAAACTTGTAAATAAGTATTTCTAAGGGTCAGCTTTTTGTTTTTCTGTAATTATACTTCGTAAAATGTAAGATTTACAAAATTATTTTAATTTCAGGCAAAGACGTCCAGTTTACCAAATTATGGCACACCTAGGCAAAACAGTGGTTTTCGATCTCCAAGCTTGCCCCGACGTCTCGGAGTGAAAATGGGAACTAGAGCAATTTATAGCAGCCACACGCCGAGAGATACCAGCATTGCCGACGATGCATTATCGTTAAAGTCGGACTCTGCATCATCCTTGCACACAGCTAGGTCAACCGAATCGCCTTTACCTGAAGCATATGTACTGAGTTAGTATTATTAATTATCTTAAACAATTGTTAAATGCATGATGCAGTTATCGACAGTCGTTAACAAATGTCTTACCATCAGTAGATACGTGATTTCTTAAGAACTTTAAAACTGTTTACCCAAATAGATAATTTAAATGCTCAAAAGGTTTAGTCTTGGATTTATAAATTATCTAATAACTGCTTTGGACATCGTTCTTCAAAGAATTTTGGGAATCTGTTTCTACAAAATAACATAGCAATATATATGATGTAATTAATTTTTGTAGAATAATATTCTACATTATAATCAAGGTATCTTTTGTTCAGGGATAATTAACGTGTAATGTAATGATGCATTAAATGTTTGTACTAATAGTTAATTATGGTTTAATTTTCCAGACACGGATATTCGAGCAAACGATGAAACGTTTAGGATACCGACCGACGAATCAATGTCAGCGACTCTGATGGCAAGATTGGATGAGTTATCTTTTGCAGAGGAACGAATTTTGCGAACGATAACGGTGGTAAAAGGTAAAGGAGGTAGCATTGGTCTCCAAGTAACAGAGGGCAATGACAATGGCGTTTACGTACAAGCAGTTTCCATTGGAGGTTCAGCCGACTTGGCCGGTAACGTGAATAAAGGTACTGGAAAAATAATTTATTTATTTACTTTATTGTATGCACATCGTTAAAAACTGAATGTATGGATTAATTAAAATGGCTACGATATCCTAGATTATCGCACTTTTTGAGAAAGTGGTTTATTGAGATATTTTCATGCATTTCCTTCATTTAAGATTATTTCTAAATGTAATAAATGAGAGTTGATTATTTAACCCTTAATCCCGACGCGTGGAACGTTTGTGACCCAGAGAAAATTCAAATTGTACTTTATAAATTGTACAACTGTAAGCATTTTCAAACGACAGGGCGTATTTGACCCCGGTAGTGAGGAAAAGGCTTTAAAATAGCCGTCGGAACTAAGGGTTAAATAACTGGGTTCCTACATACTTCGTACTTCAAATGTATATTTATTTCTGTTAATAGGTGATAGGATAGTTGCAATAAATGGACAGAGTTTACTTAATCTCCGATATGAAGATGCACTGAAATTATTACAAGGTTCATCGGAAAGTGTAGAATTAGTATTATCCCAAATTGTCACGAATCGAAATACAGTGCACCATCAAGAACCCATTGAGAATAATTATTTACAGTAAGTATTCGTCAAAAGTTGTATTTGTATAAACAGTCATTCCTAATAGTGTTATAATTTAAACCATCATTTCTCTAACCGTTATGAACATTAACATTTTGCTAGCTAACAGAGTTCAACTCCCTTTCAATAGTACGTAATTTCTCGAATTTCACATAACCTTACAGAAATAATCAGGAAATTTTAAACTATTGATTTATTATGAGTAACTATTCATGTATATAAGTCAAATACATTGAGAAAATTATGATTGAGAAAATGCCCATACCATGTGGTAAGGGATATACTCGGAAAATGATGAAGTTTGAAGCACGGCATTTTAGTTAAATAAATCAAGAATTGTTTATTTGAAGATTTTTGGGTTCCATTAATTAATTTTGAAGTCCTCGTTACAGACTTGTACCACAAAGCCTTGCTGACAATTCCAGTCGGTACAGACCAGGATGAAACGTCACAAAAATAGATTCTGTCTATCTTCAATTAAATATCTTTCAATCATCTGATAATAAATTAATTTTTCTGAATGTATAAACTTCGGTCTATTAATTAAAGTTAAGGTCCAAAACGGGCACCAAATCCGGTGGGTGACAAACGAGGACCAAAAAACTAATCGATGTAACCGAAAAATGTCCAAATAAATAATTCCTGATTTATTTAAAATATTCACGGCTCGCAGTAACGGCAAAAACATCTTGCAATTTTAATTTAGTTTTAATTACACCGTGAACATTTATTCAAAATAATACAGGTTACACATACATGGGTATAAAACGCAAAATAACATCCAATGATTTATCTATCATTTTTTAATATGTCTTAGTACTCGATAACAAGTGACTTTTCCTGCAATTAGAGCCCTCAATCTATAAACCCTTTCGAGATATACGTGATTTTATTATTTCACAAAAAAAAATAAAAATTTGCTCCTAAATAAATAAATAACAAAATAAAAAAAACTGACATATCATATTTCGTCGGAAATCTGTCAAAGATATGTCAAAGGTAAATAAATGTTGAAAAAGCTTTCTTGATTATAACGCAATTTTTTATCCGAAACTGAAAAAAAAACTGTTTATCTAACTTTTTCGTAGTTATTGCTTTTACTTTAATTATAATGTTTTTCGTATTCATTTTAAAAAAACTTCTTATATGCGCTACAAATTCAAATATTAAAATTAAATAGGTGAATAAATCTAAAATAATCGACACACCAAATTTTGACGGGAAATTTCTTAATTTATAAAATAAAAAATAAACAATTTAAATCTGAGTAATTTGTTAGGATCAAAATTTATCTGTAATGAAACTAAAAACTCGTGTTTTTTCCTTACTTAATGACTTTTAATAAATTTTTGAACATTGGCTGATGACTTTAAAATGTAATCATTTCAAGTATATATTTGTACAACGTAGTAACATCATATAAATGGTAAAAACTTGCGTGAATGCTTCTGCTTAATTGGGTTGAAGTATTTTTATTTGTTTTCAATTTATGACATATATCAATGCTGAATTTCAATGACCGATTCGCTCAAATACGTGTCATTTGTTATCCTTCCTAAATGAATGTCTAGCCGACTGGTTAGAGTTGCAGCTTCAAGAACGAAAGTTCTCGGGTTCAAATACCGATGGTGATAATTGTTTTTTTCATTTAACTATTTTATTTTTTAATTCATAATTTTAACATATTGTTTTAACTTTGTTGTTCATCTCTCAATAATCTCGCTCCATCCCATTAGCGAGATCTTTGTGGGATTAAACTCGCGATATCTCGGAAAGATCATTCAGTTACGATTTTTGTTATTGCGCTAAAACCAGACAGTATAGTGATTTTTCCAAGTCAAATTTTCTTACTGTAGTGATTTTATTTCTGCTTTAATAAGTATCATCTCATTTATTATTAATTACTATATGCAGTCTTACATATGGTGCGTAGATGAATGATTTACTATGTGTACCATGATGTTAAATGATTTTACGATATTACGTTGTTACCTAAATGACAATCAAATCCGCAAACTATCGATAATTCAAGACTATTAAAAAATTAATTACTACATATTACACTTTTACATGTAACATTTTATACAAAATTGAAAATAACATTCCTTATTCTAATACTCATTTTCAAGAATACGGTAGAACATCTTCACGTATGTACTTTTAGAAGATTTTAATGGCAATTTGACACTCTATTACAGAAATATTAGATTCGAGATGGCTTCTGAGGGGGATTCTTCTAACTCAATGGCATCAAAGTGGTTACTGCAGAAAACGCTCGATGTTGCTTCCGTTCAAAATACATCAAGCGCATACAGTAGTGCCGCTTCAAGTGCAATGGGAAATCACAATGTAGGCAGTCACTACCAACCTGATGTTGAAGTGAGAAACGACATTAATTCAGTCAGTATGTTATTGAGTCTCGAGGATTTCGACGTGAGTCGTTCAAGTCGACAAGTCTTTATCTAATAATGTAAGTATTTATTTGATATATATTTATAATTTTCGTACATTTTGAAGGTTCTCAATGTTGTAATATTTCCTCTAACAAATATAAATTTGAGCGTTTAAGTATTTCATGGTTATCTTGCCATTGAATAGTCTTGAGGCATGCGCTGTATTATTTGCACTACAGCGCAACTGTATCGCGATACAGGTTCAAAGCCATCCTAATTAAATTAAAGTTCGTCACCTCCCATATTGACATAATATCTTTATATCATTTTTCGGGGTTCGTAAATAGAGTACAAAATTGCACTTACATATAGACTTTTTATGTAGCTAATAATTCTTGCTTGTAAATCTTTTATGAATTCCAAGATGCACATTTTTAGAGTATTATTAAATTCCTCTCAGCTCTTGTTTTCCACGCCACTGCCTCGGTATCTTCACTATCAGATAGCATCCTATACATAGAATCTCTCGGAAAATTCCATTACGTGAAAATATAGAGAGAAAGAACAACGACGAACGGGAGCTTTTACCGGTACTTCCAATCGCTAATCGAATTGTTTTCATCCGTTTAGAGAAGCCCCGGCTCGATCACAGTCGCACCGTCTACGCCTGCCCTATCAAAGTTTTTTGTGTTTTTTGTTGTGTTTATAAAATTTTAATCCCAGGAACAAAATCGGCTAATATATTAATCATATTTTTTTTATATCGAATTTCTGTCATTTCTTTTCAATTGTCGACGCTTCAATTGTTTTAATATTCTTTTTTAAGTTAATGAGATCTTTTTGCCTTCTTATCTCTATTCGATATTCCTTAACTGTGGTACCAACTGGGTTACCAATTTAAATTCATTAAATTTAAATTAATTTGTTTAATCACAATGTCGAAAAATTATTTAAAGCCATCACGTGATACCCTCGGGACGGCTTAAAGTATACACGTGCGAAAAATAAACTTTACGCACTGGATTTTACTTTATCTACGGAAAAGTCATGCATAGAATAATAGTTCATCTTTTTACCATTTTCGTGTTTTCCATCGAAAACCAAAAAATTATTTCATTTGTTTATTTTTATATTATTTGTAAATTGACCCTTAATACCGAGAAACATAGAATACAATGTGCAACTCGATGGCAGGCATAAAGTGCACATACTCGTTGCATAATATATTAATTTTACACTATCGGAAAATGGTATAACACAATGGACACGGAAATAACACGGATTTCATCACTGATTCAATAATTTAAACCGCCTACTAATTGATAATTTTGTATTTATTATAATTTAATCATTTTAAATTAAAAATTTATTTTGAAAATTTTTTTAACTGTTATTGTTGAAAATCTATCTAATGAATAATAATGCCTATTTCAGCATGCCATTAAGTTATTAATATCTAATGAAAACTTCGTTGCTTCATTACGCACAATCGGTTAAACGGTATGGTTATTTTTATATCAGACTTCAATAGTGTTATATTTCCAATTTAGAAATAATCTTTGTCTTCGGAGCAAAAGTAAACGATGTATGTTTTCAAAATTAAATTTGACTATTTTTGAGATTCCATACTTTTTTGTAATTGTTCAGAAGGTTAATTTGTGCATTGAACAACACGAAATGGTAAATTAAAGATACATTTTTGAGAGCATGAAGAATATTTATTCTGACTGATCATAATTCTCTTTATTATTGAATGACCGTTATAGTGTAAGGTAAATTCGTGTCGACAAAAAAAGCGCAAAAAGTCATTTAGAAATGTCAAGCTTCTTTTTGGATTGCGTACTGAAATTATTAAAGTGGAATTATACCTTCTTAAGTTTTGGAAAATGTTGACCTGTATATTTATAGTACTCATCTGGATAAATAAAACAAATTCCGTACATGCTACTGCACTATTGCAATGTGCATTTATTATTGACCATTCTGGCCTTAAACACAGGAGGGGCAAAGAGTGAATGTCACTTCTAAGGTCTCGCTTCCAGTGTCTCGTGGACAGTTTATCACCGCTGTTAGTATCGCGTTTTCGCGTTCTTCATATCGTAACAAAAATTGGTCGTAGTACATTGTTTATCTGTTTACTAGTTGGCTGTCGTTTTGTCACCTTCCCTGATAAATTGATTATGCAAAGATGTAAGAATTATTCTCAATTTCCTAGTTTATACAATGAATGTGTTTTTATTCTTATTTATGATGCATACCTCCTTCTATTTTACTTTCTTAAATTTAACAACTGCCTAGAATGTAATTTTCTTAATAAATATAAAAATCCACGTAATAATATAGATTTTCATGATATTTAAGTAATAAATTTTATATCTTATTGCTTATTCTGACTTTTACAGATGTACCTACTACACCACCGCCTGTTCCGCCGCGTCGACGGAAAGGCAAGATCGAGGCAATGTCATCGACGAAAGCGCGCGCAAGACGGGAGTATCGCAAGCAACGTCTTCCCCCTCCACCCCCGCCACCGCCGACATATCAATCACGATCCATAAAGAAGACTTCGTCGTTTACAGCTGTCAATGCTCCCATGTCGCCTCTTGCTAAAAGCCAAAAAGCTGATGATGCCGAACCCAACGCGGGTACCGACGCTCATACGACGAGAGACGTTCCCTTTATAGAAGACGAGAAATCTCATATATTACCCGCCATTCCCTTAGATAAGACTGAAGTCCCCGAGTGTGCCAGCAATTCAGCAGCACCAGAAATTTCGAACCGTAAAACACCGACGACATCCCTCAATATCTCGCGCCAAATAGGCGATCGATCGAACTCGCCTTTTGAAAAATCTCCAGAATCAAAAAAGTATCCGCCTTTGCTGTTCACGTACGATGATTTCCAGATCGTCATGGATGAATCACTATCTAGAAGTAGTCTACCTGCTGATGAACATTCGCATGTAACAGAAAAGTGCAAACTCATCACGTCATCCGTTCAACGATCCTCGAGCGAAGAAAGCGACGACGTACATTTTCGAGTGGCGACGTCGAATCGTTCCTTTGAAGAGAGCCCAGGAAAGTGGAGTAGCTTGTTCGGAATTGAGGAGGTCAAAGGTGATAGCCCTGGCGATCACTTTTTCGAAGATTACATAGACAGGACGAAAAGAGTAAACGCGCTTCCGCAGATTTTGCTTTCTCAAGACTTTTTTCCCTTGGACGAGATCGGTTTACATCGGAGAAGTGCAACAAAAGTAAAATTCGTGATTGAATCGCCCTCTCCGGAAATAGACAAAGAGATTAGTGATATTGAAATGGATTTTATAGAACGCGATATCGATGATCGGAATAAATCATCAGTTCAAATACTGGAGATACTTGACGACGAAGATGCAAAACTAGAGAAAATGAACTATCAAATTTCGGATGAATTTTCTGATGGAATTATTGAATTGGACGAAAGTTATCATGACACAAAAGATTTTCTTAGTTTGGATTCTGCACGGGAACAAAACGATGATCCGAATTCCGATGTAGAAAACGACGTTCAAACGTTTACAGTAACGGCTTTAGTGGAAAACGTACCTGCTAGTCCTCAGCCTAAATTCACTTGTACTCGAATACTAGAAAGTGAAAATATATCAGTGCTAAATAATGATAAATCAGATGCAGAAAAAATTTCAAATGAAGGAAGCGTAATGGATTCAGACTTGGAAGCTCAAATTGAAACTTTTGACGATAGTTTACCTAGAACTACGAAGAAGAGTATTTACATAGATTCTCCTTTGCGAGAGTTTCTTAGTACAAATGATATCGAATGGGACGAATCGTCAAATGATGAGGAAGAAGCTTTGGAAAATGACGTATATGAATGTAGTGATGAATTAACAGATTTGACAAGAATAAACAATGAAGCAAGTCCCAAGTCTGAAAGTAAATCGAATATAAGCTTTGAAAATGATGTTACTGACACATCTAGTTCTTTGAAGGAGGAACCGAACGATCAACCAACAACAGCGGAAACTTCGGTTCCAGAGAATGTTCGCCGCAATTCTTTTCTCGTGAATATGTTGAGTGACGAGAGTCCCCGCCATACCTGGAGTCAGCCGACCGCGAACTGTGAAGTGATAGCGACCCATCGAAAGCACGAGCCCGACGATCCGGCAGACCGCCCAAATCCGATTATTCGACCGGAAGTCCCACCGGAAGCGGATCCGAAACCAGACACACAAAGGGCTGAATTAACAGCAACGACGCCTGTTACGAGAAGGCTCATTATTCCTAGTAATTCCAGTAACAGGAGTGCCGGAGATGCCAAGGACGAGGTTTTGCAGGAATTGATGTCCAATTTCGGATCTATAAAACTAAAGTCAGTATCGAAAGCAAAAGAATGCACAAAATCAAGTCCTGTCATTGGTAGTCGCTACGAAGAAAAGACTGATTTTGCAGAACTTAAAAGGCGGAGCAACGTATTCGAAAGTAGTAATGATGGCGGAGCATCAAAAGGCGACGTTTTGGAGAAAGGAGAAATGACGAGAGTCATTCCCTTTAAAGATAAGAGTGCCATAGTTAAAGAAGACCCGCGCGTCCTATATAACGGTAACGACAATAAGGCTATGACACCCGTAGGTATAAGTAAGGACCAATCTCGCGAGGCTGATTCGATAACCCCCGGTAGTGTTAGGAGCTTCGTTAAGTACTACGAGACCAGTAATCATTCTAAAAGTAATAATAGTTCCCCGGTAGTTAGAGTATCGAAAAGCGAACTTCCTTTCAACGATAGGAGGTTAGCGGTAGAAAAGAAACTTAATATGTCCGTCATGAAAACGGATCGCGAAACTCAAAATGATAAATATCAGACAAGACATATCTCTCGTAAGTCTGAAACTAATTTGGAAAACAAAAATCAAATAAATGCAAACAATAAGCGTGAAGCAGCAACTGAAAATCCTAAGCAAACACCGACGAAAATCGAAGACAGCATTAATTTTGCATCTTCTACAAAATATAAAGCTGAAGTTACCGATGGAAATCAGTCTCTTGTCGTCAATCAATTTCCTACGGAAACGAGGGATTTAATAGTAACCAACAATTTAAGTGCGGATTCATCGGCCTCGAAAATTCAAGATTGTAACGCGTCAGTAAATCCCATGACTATTACTACGAATGGAACGAAAGTGAAGAGGAGGGCTCCTGTACATCCCGAAGAAAATATTCAGCGGCAAGCTACATGCAAAGCAGATCCAAGTTGCGCCATGGAGTACACGTTAATTCGTGTTCAGGTACATTTTATTAATGGCTACACCGAAAAAAATTTGGGTGTGCTACTCATTTTATTTATGCAATTAAAAGTATAAACAAGCTTCTATACCGCTTAGGTTATTTTGATCCATCATTATGAATGTTTAGGAAATGTTGCTTGACTTTAAAATTGTTTAAAAGATATAACAAGTTTACCAATACAATGTCTTAATCTTTACATGTAATGTGATCGATTTTTTAAAGTCTATACACGATTTTAAGCCATAAAAAAAGAATTCATGTTCTCTACTTTTTGGATGCGTTCTCTCTCGAATTCTGCTGAATAGCGTGCCTGAATTTCCGGGTATAAATTAAATTAATAAGAAGTATCTCAAATAATTGTGTTTTTGTTTAGAGTTTCTAATCTTTCCAATTGATAAAATAACTTTACTCAAGTTTCATAATTATTTCCTAGAAATAATCGTGAGCCCCTTATTAATACAAAATGTTCAATAGATTATAACCATCAATGTTATTTATATTACACAATGTAAACAATCTTGCAGTGAGATTTTTAAACTAATTATTTTCATGAAAATTTCGAGCTGCCGTAAGAAATAATATTTTTAAAAAAGCTTCAAGCGGATAAGGCGTCTATCAGTTGCTGTTTTAATGTGTGGTAGCTCATCTTAATGTTCTAATCTCTTTTATCACACAACCACAGAGGAAAAAATATTTGCTCTCGTTTATTTGTGTTATTTCAACATCCGAGAAAAATAATGAACGGCACGTCTATTTGTTGCACTCCCATACATTATTTCTAATTCCAATACAATTTTTACTCCTTCTCCGTGTTTATAGTAGATGCAACAATTTTACGAAAAGAACATCTTTTCGCCGAAGCTTTTTTAAACTTTTCAATCGTTGGAACTACCTTTCGAGAAGAACCGTTTTATTGTGAAGTTTGAATTTAATCTACATAATATGTAGATTCATTAGTACGCAGTAAAAAAATGTCTTAAAATCGTTACAGTTCAAATTAAGCACCGTAAAAGGATTAATTTCAGTCCAAAATTGAGCTACTTTTCCTAAATTAAGTCAATATTTGCGCTTAAAGTTTTACTTTCAGATACCAAATTTTAATTTTAGCCGAGATTTAGGTATAAAGAAAAATTTTTCGAGCTCACACCTGAGTTAGAGAATTTTTATTTCAAACCTGAATATTGACTACAAGTAAGTTTCTAAAATTAAAAAATAAGCTTTTGAGCGGAAATATTGACTTAATTTAAGAAAATTAGCACAATTTTAGGCTCAAATTAAGCCTTTTACGGTGCTGAGTTGAATATGTAACAATTTTAAGACTTTTTCCTGTGCAATTTCTAGTGTTTACTTTGGCCAGGAAAAAGGAGCAGTAATATATGACATTTACAAGTTTAAAGTAACATATGATACATATACCTAATGACTTATTATTCAAATTCAATGCCTATATCCTTCAATGTCAAGTCAATTATCATTAGTTTAAAGTGAAATTCATTCACTACGTTGAAAACGATTGTCATCTGAAGAGAATTTTGAGTATAAGGGATAAAATAACTGCAAATTATTTTAAAAATTGATTAAAATAAAAAATATCTAAAATTTCTGTCTTAATTTAATGTTTTAATTTTTCCAGAAATCTTCAGATCCTAAAGCAGTACCTCCGGCATCGATACCAGGTAACCGAAGCTTCCATCCCAGCACTGCAACCTTGCCAAGCAACCAAACTCTTGTGTTTTATTGCACCGTTTAGCAAGCTGTAGTGTTTCGTTGCTCGCCTCATTTCCAGTGGTTCTTTTGGAATTATTGTTTCGAATCTCCGACAAGACTCGTACTGGCGTTAAATACGTACATTAAAAAAATCGTGCTTTCTGCAAAAGAGCATACAGAATGCAACCAAACGAGAGTGTGCCGCCTCATCCGGATCTCGCAGTAACTATTCGGAAGCGAAAATATGCTACGACTTGCGTAATATAACGTCGATTGGCAATTAGCAAAATAGCTTTTCAATCTGCTTCCTCAGTCTACATGCAGAGGCGTCGTGACAATGCGCGCCCCTGTATAATCTCGCAAGTTCTCTTGCGATTCGTTAAACGTGACAGATTTACCCTTCGTGATATATCAATAGTATTCATATGTACAAAGTATTCGTTTGCGATTGCGTGTAAGTGTAATTACCGAGAGTAGCTGTTGGCAAACGTAGATTATATACATACATTATATATAAAAACAAGGAGTAATCGTAACACCCCGATTAAGCACTGTTATATCCTGAGACTCACGCCTCTTCCTGCAATGCGCTAATGTTGCAAAAAGCGATTGTATCTTCCTTTGTACGTGCAATTTCGACTTGTAGACACATAGGTATACATGTAAATTACATACTAGAGTCTATTGTTAGTTTTATTATTCTTAGTTTAAAAAAAATTCTGTTACATCTTGTCGAGTATTATTGTTTGTAACTGTAGCGAGTAAACGATAGAAACTGATCGTAGCACGAGGACGGTGTTGCTTGCCGTCAATTGCTGTAAAATCTTCCTTTTCAATGTTCCTACTGCAAGGACGACTTAAAGGAGGTTCTGATGACGTCATATATAGTATAAGAAGATTTGTAAATTTTGTACATCACAATGAACATATCAGAAAATATTAAAAATTTCTAGATGTAGGAAAAGTTATTTGACTGAAAGTAGTTCCAGGTACTGCTAATCAATGTATAGTACTTCTTTTTGAAAATATGTGTTACCTTTAACACAATACTACTTTCAAATTATTAGAACCATCTTCAAAGAATATAGATACTACCGTTCTTCGTGAAGTTTTTGTTGTAATCACGGAGTTTCGACTTTTCGCTACGCGTTTTCGTGCTGCGGATGAGTTTCAGCGTAGACACATATACACATACGTATGTGTATATATATTTATATATATACATGATAAAGTAACTTGTGTAAGTATTAAAACGTGCTGCAATCTCACAGTACTGCAATACGTATGGCGCTAATCGTCGTTGATCATGCAACATTTTATAAAGTTGTTTTTAGATAGATAGAAACTATTGACATTGAGTTGATATACACATCCGCGTTGATATAGGCGAGGTAAATATTATATAGGTCGCATTCACAAATGCGCAAGTTCGTGGACGTTGATGGGCTCATTTTCTATACGCGAGGAAAGAGTCGAGCGAATTTGGAAACAATTTACAAGTACGAGGAGATGTATAATTACTAGCAGTGCGAATTGTATATTTTAGGCTTCCGTTTGTAAAAGTGAGAAGACGCCTTTTCGTTGGCCGAATGTAAAAACAATACATTTCGAGTATGTAGGCAAAGTTTATGTAGTTTTATAAATGTTCTTTGGAATACGTAAACTCGCGAAGTTTAAAATTGTAAACGCGTTTGATGTTAAAGCAATATATTGGTTACAGTTACGATTCACCGCGTTTCATTTTGTTCGTTCGTCGTAAATTTTTGCTTTAAACGTATATCGAAAATCTGCTGTACGTTTATATATTCCGCCAATTGCTGAATAAATTATTATTTTGTATGCTGTATATGAGAATTTATTAACTACCATGAGACTATTCCCAGATAGTTGCATTCTTCTGAGGCCATTTTATTACATTATTTTTTCAAAATTCTGAGATATCAATTTCTCATACTATCATTATTATTTCTTATTAAAAATGACAACATAAGAACAAATTTCTTCACGAACTTATGAAAGTAAAACTATTGTGAAAAAAGTCGCACTAATAAGATCAAATTCCTTTACAAATTAGGTGGGATTAGGTAACCATTTTTTCATTTGCATTCTACCACTCTCGACCATTTCTTATTGCAAATTTGCAAATCAGTTTATCTATTAAATTATTCAAATTAGTTTAATTTTAATAGTAATAGAATTCATGAAGATTGCGTTAATTTTTAAATTTGTTCTTCTGAAGTCATACAAACTTTATTTGTCAATCATTTTATAATTATAATTACTTTGGTTTCATACCATTTCTTCGTATTATTATATTTGAATCTCGAGTTAAAGAATTTTATTCTATTGTGGTGAAAGCGCAAAATTAATTTTGCAATTCCTTTGAGAAACAGAAATACAGTCAGGAGCTTCCATTTAATACAGAGTATTCGCAAGTATCCGAACATATGTTTCGAGATGTCTCGAGGAAAATACAATTCCTAATGTTAA
This sequence comes from Trichopria drosophilae, assembly GCA_030407085.1. Classification (NCBI taxonomy): domain Eukaryota; kingdom Metazoa; phylum Arthropoda; class Insecta; order Hymenoptera; family Diapriidae; genus Trichopria; species Trichopria drosophilae. The sequence goes on from CM059583.1 coordinate 57,190,578, forward strand.
TCTCTTGATGAAATACAGGAATATTTCTTTGCGAATGCGGAAGATAGATGATTCTTCGGTTACCTAAAAAAATTTAAAACATACAAAAATAATTGATTTAAAATACTGCATAAAAGAATAAATTTACTTTACCGTACATGTAAAAAAAATTAATTTTCAAAAAATAAAGTCTGTATTCACATTTTGCCTTGAATAATTATTTTCGATAATATTCAGCGAAGCATTTCGAAATTGAAAAAAGAGAATATAATAAAATACAAATTTGTTTTAATAATGAAGTTGCAACAAAATTTTGTTCGCATTAAAGTTACAAGACTATTTCCTAGATTTTTTCTGCATGCAGAGTGAATGTTCACTGTCAGAACTGTAGAGAGTACTTTTTAAAACATTTAGTAATAAAATTGTCATAGTATTCATGTACGTCCAATACTTTTCTATTAATTAACAAATGACAGCTTCAACTTTATAGTTTACTATATCCAACTTCAGAGGCAGATATATACAATATATACATATTCAGAAAAATACTTTTATTTTTCACAGCAATAAACTGGACGTTTACTTGAGAATATTGGGGGTGTATGCAAAGTTGACTGGACATATTTTATATGAAAATAACTTTTCTTAACGATTAGGTATAATATATATACCGATTATCATTTCCCACTTAATTTTCAAAATTATTATGGACTCCTAACTACAAAGTGGGGTTTTTACAATAGGTTCATATCACTGATCATGAGATCATTGATTCATATCCTATTTTTCTTCTAGGCTGCGATATAAATTTTTCCAGTCGAGTGCAATTAGCAGTTTTAGGTATGTTGGTCCGATTTTATTGCGGGGAATGGGGCAAAACTAATTTTTATTATATTTATACGTATTTCCATTAAATTATATCACATCGATTATGTATACCAAATATTTGTATACCAAATATTCCTGTTGCAAAATTTAGTTAACTAATTTCATATTTTCATAAGTATATCGGTAAAAATTCTTCAACTAACTTTTCTATAACTTTGCCTTCCTCGAACATATACTTGTTCATGCCCGCTAAGACTTTGCGGGAAATCGCAACATTCAAATAAGCTTCTTACGTTAGATTTCGTAGAGTTATTACCAAATCTTTTGAGAGTAAACTTTTGAAACTACCTGAAATATAAAAATACTGCATGCAAATTTGAAATACGTTATTATTTTATTACATTAATAATATAAAATATACATTCTTATATATATATTTAATATTTAATACTTCTCTTAAATAACTTATAATCAATTATAATGCGTAATTCTATTTAAGTTTTGTTTAATCATATCGTAAATAGCCTCCTCTCTATACGCACTCCGAGGTAATAGAAATTTCAGTGTATTCAAATAAATCTAGGTATATTTTGGAGTTTATGTACTTACAATCTTATAGATATTTTCAAAAATAGATTTAGTAAAGAATTTTTTAATGTAGATATATTTAAAAACTTTTAAACATCGATAAGATTACAAAAAAAATCTACTGTAACCTAACCTAACATTTTCCCATGGATGACCTGTAATTTAACTTAAATATGGGGCATTCCATGCCAAACGGACAACTGAGAAGTTAGCCCTTTTCGGTGTCTCGCATTAAACGCTTGTTTCTGAAGTTCTGTGTCCGAGAAAGGAAAAAATAATCAGTGGATTTTATTCGTCTTTTTATGCACTTTCCGATGATTAAAATAATTTTTTATTTTATTTACATATTCATCATGATTTTTCAGTTTAAAAAATAAAAATCGATTTTTTTCAAACTTGGACGTTTTATATATTTTTTTAAACAGGCTCAAATGAAAGCTCGTATATTTTCCTATAAAATCCCATTGTCACGATTATAGGTCGGTTAGTTCTTCATCCTGAAATGTGCAAGAAATGCAGCCTCGTGAGCGGCAATACCCAAATGCGCTTATTATTATGTATATTTATGGATGAAGAACCAAGCGGCCCATAATTGGGACAATGGGATTTTATAGGAAAATATACGAGCTTTCATTTGAGCCTGTTTAAAAAATATTTAAAACGTCCAAGTTTGAAAAAAATCGATTTTTATTTTTTAAACTGAAAAATCATAATGAATATGTAAATAAAATAAAAAATCATTTTAATCATCGGAAAGTGCATAAAAAGACGAATAAAATCCACTGATTATTTTTTCCTTTTTCCGAAACAGAACTTCAGAAACATGCGTTTAATGCGAGACACAAAAAAAGGCTAATCTTCTCAGTTGCCCGTTTGGCATGGAATGCCCCATATATGGTTTACCTATCATAAATCAAGTACCACTTTAGACTAAGTTTCATTTATGAAAAACGAAAGAAACAAAAGTTTATCATTATAAAGGGACCACTGTAACATACAAATCGCAATTTCAAACTGAAGCATACAGTAAAAACAAAATGTCTTTAAATGTCCCATTTCCAAAGTTTAGACATGAAAAGTTGAAATGGGATTCTTTGAGACATTTTAGTTGTACAGTGTTGAAATAAATTCTATCCTTTAAATGATAACATTCATGTGTCCGATTTCTTTGATACGGATACACTACATTCGGTTTAAATAAACTCGTATTAAAACTCGACACAAATGAAATATATTCAATTTATATATTTTTGATTTGAGATTCAGTTGCTTTCATAAATGTAATACAATGTTCGTAGCACCCAATACAGTGTGGGAATACAGTGTCAAATTAGGCAAATAGAACTGATATTCTGAAATATTTTGGATACAAGAGTTTCGTATCTTATGGAAAGATATCAAATGAAGATATCATTAGTGAATTGTTTAATGTATATATTACGTGATTCCAAAACGTCATCAAGAACATAAGTGGACCAGTACACGGATAACTTTTCAGTAAGATAATATATTGTTATGCACACGATATTTATTTTCAAACTTTACAGCCAAAACTGCGTCGTATAATGCCGGTGAAATCAAAGCAGGTGCGAAAACGTGAAAAACGAAAGACGGGTTCGAAATAGTGAAAAGCGCCTTCTGAAGCGGGCGCAAATTCGTGAAAAGCCCCCGATGGACCCCAGAAGATCGACGCGCTGAATAGGTCTTATGTTGCACACTTTTATAGCGGCATGTAAAGGCACGGGTTTTGCGCAGGGGTACCTGAAATATAGTTTATTGAATTCCAGAATGGCATTTTTTTATTTTCAAGATTCTAAATAATGAATATTACGAAAGGCGATCCGGCATGACGGCCGTTTGAGAGTTGTGGTAAAAGTAGGGCGTACATGCATAAATATGCGTGCAATATGTGTACTTATATACACTGACAGAAAAACGCAGCACATTTTAGATTTTACAGAAATTACAACTTTTTTATTAATTTTACAATACAGATTATACCGAAATGTTCCAAAAGTAAGCTTCTTAACGGTGGCCTGTGAAGCAAGATTCTCTGTGCGCGATAGGCCGCAGTACGCGAGATATAATATTTATGACTCAGTTAGTTCTTAATTTTGCAAAAACAAGTTCTGTTAACGACTGGTGGAAGGGCTTCAAATAAAACGCGCAATATGATCGGTCAGAAACTAAAAATCAACTTTATTCCGATCCCGCGGTGACGATCCGATCGCGACGCGAACTTCCTAACCCCACGACGTCCGTAAACGTACTGAAAAAACCCGATCGTCAATGTTTACATCTTAATTCGACTTTACCATTTCTCGAACATTTAAAAATCTACAACGTCATATAATGCATCGATATTTTAATATTCGAATAACAAATAATTATATCGAGATCGTCACCATTTTGAAGGGCCTTTTACATAATTTACCTAAGAGGCCTCGTTCATTTTGAGAGGTACCCCCATTCGGGTGTGCAATGGCGTAGGGAAAACCACCTTTGTGGGAAAAACCTACGCCGGGTACCGCAGTCGATAAAACATCGATTCCGTCCGTAACATTCTCCCCCCTGTACGAAGTCCACGGACTCGTACACTTCACTAGAATCGATGTTTTCATAACCCATTCAAATCATCATCGAAGTTTTCACACGTCACGCACTTTGCATGGATATCTTTCAACTCGCACGGTACTATCAGATAGTACCATGATCATAACTTAATAACCAAGTACAATATCTTGCTCATTCATTTCCAATTCTCTAATATCATTCCATTCCATTCCATCAATATAGCGTCCAATTAGCTTTCCATAAATTCAAACTCATCACAACATCATGTGACATTTTACATCACCGTTCTGTCGTGATCATCAGTATTTGTGTCCAAAGTCAGTAAAAAAAGACAAAGCAGGTAGATCCACTAATTACTACAATTATTACTGCTCCCCCGCTAAGGGAACATCATCGACAAAATTCGCCCACAGCAACCACACATCTTCGCAATCAGAACGGACACATTGCGCCATGTTCATGTAAAAATCACCACATCTTAAGCATTCAACTATAAGAATTATTCATTTACAAGTTGCATATTAACTCTGATGACTCTATGGATTTTCGACGAAATCATTCCATGTCACACGTGGTGTTTATAAATATCACAAAACGAAAGTTAAGGCAGCCAGGAATACAAACATTTCAATCGTCATCTCGGTCGATCGATAAAATAATTGTCATTAAAACATAATTTTTTGACATCTTTCAAAATTATTTCTCACCGATATAGTCACCGACCTCGTTTGAAATCGGATGAAAATCTGGAGAAAAACAGTCACGTGATGAAATAAATTCACTTGAATAATATTTCGGATTACGATTATCTTCAAATGTCCGGAAATAACGACAACCTTACACTTCAAGTTGTCGAGACGATGTTATTTTTCTTTTTTGCGTATAATTGTTTTTCCTTACTACCTCAACTTCGTTTCGATGTGTACCAAATTACATTTCTTAAAATAGAACATGTCGCATATCTGCAAGCGCTGTTTATATTCTATTGCCATAGTACATTAATCGTGCTACTTTGTTCCCATATTTAAAAACAAATCAAATTTCTTTAATCTGCATGATAAAATCAACAATCAATCGCCGTCAAAAACTATTAATTTCTATCAAACTTCTGTTTGAGAAAATGCGGAGTTCTTTCGATTATCTTGCAAAATTCTGTTTTTGTGCAAAACGGGCGGAAAATATAAAAGACGTGATTCGTTCGTTGAATACAATTATCCTTTTTTTATTACGACCCTAAGGACGTAGGCAACAATTTCCACAGTAAATAAATCGGACCGACTTAGATTTGCCACAGAGACTACCACTGTCAGAGCTCACGATCAATTTTCGACAGCTAGCCTCGAGGAGGTTTCCATGTACCGACCAACTAAAACAAGAGACAAACGTTCCCCGGCCAAAGCCAAAGGGCGGCGCTTTCGAGCGCTCATATCGAAACACAAATCGATAAAATTCAAAAGACCGATTATTTTCGAATTTGAAACAAAGACTATAGAAATCGAATTTCCAATTCGATTTGTCGACGCTCAGTTCTCAAGACTTCTCATTCGCCAGAGGCCTGTATAAGACACTTAATCATACACATGTTCCTGTCAGGTTACTATCCATCAGGAGATTGAGCATCATGTGGACCAAAATATGTCACGCTTCTAACCTCCGGACTTCTTGTTCACCAGGAGGCCAGCGCGGTCAAAATTGGAGTCTGACTCCTATCTCCGAACTCGTAACCACACGTAACAAGTTCAAATTTTGCGGATTTTGAAAAGTGAAATATACCATAGGAAGGAGCATATAAAAATAAGAATCATTTACGATTAGATGGAACGTTTTTCATAATATACGTTGGGTCACCATAATTTTTCATGCCATGTCGTGAAATGGACTCAAAATTTGCTCGCTCGTACATAATTCCATTGATTTTTTTTTAACAAAGTTTGATGATTTTACCTGAAAAACATTTGGTATTTATTTCTTCTTCATGATAGATTATGGCAGATTTATATTTAGTAAACAAATAACTTTTGGTATACAACTATTCAAGTTTATCATGATAAATTCTGAATTGCAGTTTATGGTATACTTTGGTGAAGGTAAATGACAAAAACATACAGAACACATTTGTGGGCAAATGGGCATTTTAAAGCATCAGTACATATGGCGGAATATCCGAACAAAATTTAATATTCTTAAAGGCATTGGTAGTTGTTGGCATGGTATTTAAAAATGTTATATGCCTATACAACGAAAAAATGTGGACGGATTGTATATGAGACAGTTTAAAATTATGATATAATATTTGAAAGTGTATTTGAATTGGATGACGATTTTACTTGATTTACTTTCGGGCTCACTGGGTTGAAAAGACTTCTCTTCCTGCATCGGCCTTCCACTTGAACATAAATGCAATAATAAATCAAAACGATTTAATCAGGGGACTGTATTAAATCTATGGAACAACCGCATAATTCAAACTTTTTAGCAAAAAGTCATATCTGAAAAATGGAACGTATACTGTAGTCGCAAGATTTTAAAATTTGTGGTTTCTGGTCACAAATGGTTCGACTCATCATTTGAAATGTGCGGTTCTTTGTTATGAAATCGACTTCTGTGGTTAGCATGTGGAACGCATGGTTTTTAGGGAATACTTAAACTTTCCGCAAGTATTTGAAAAAAATTGCATACAATACAAGTTCGGATTAGTGAGACCTTCTGCTTGGGCTTTAAATTTTACATTCATTAAGTGATCACTAACTTGACGCACTTATATAACACTGCACTATTACCAAATACTAATCTGAAACGTATGCAATAAACCCCCAATTTAATATGCTCCATCACAATCTTTATCAACCGCATGACATGGAATTGTATGGAAGTATGTATACTTTTTATTTATTGAAAGGATCAGCGTGGAAGTTTTCTTAATGACCTTAAACCAAGACGGCATCTAGAGCACTAAACGGGACGCTAATCGCATCCATTAATCCATGGTAATTAAATCAGTCGCTAATGAAGTCATCGTCCAAATTGCGGGTTAGAGGTGTCGCTGAGTGAGGCAGGAATGAAGAGGGGCTATAGTCCATGACACATCCCACGTGTCAGCGTTCTCGAGACCATCCCACGAATCCCGCGGGATTTATTTTGAGCGTGGTGTGACATCATCGGTCTACGGCATCGAGCTACCGTCGTCTTGGCTGCGCCGGCAGAAACCATCGCGCTATTATACACCGCGGCAGTTTTGGCGAATTCGAACCTAGTCACATGTCAAGTGTCACGATTGTTATACTCTGTTGATTGATTCCGTGAATGTGTGAGCATCGTATGTGATACATTGTCAATATACCAGATTGATTCGAAAAATCCGGGTTTCGCGCAAAATTTGATTGTTGTCCGATATGTCGTATTTCAAAGCGGAATCACCAAGAAAGAATACGGATCAATAGTGCACTTCCAAAAGTTAATCCTCTTCATATTTGTGCTGACAAATTTTATACATCGAAGCTGTACAAAATGCTAATTTCCAAACGTATCTACGAAAGTGAGTTGTAAACAGTTTGCAGATATTTCTGTCGGCCTTGACACAGTTTGGAAATCGCGAAATTTAAAAAGAAATATTCGGTCACTAAAATAGAAGTGGCATGTATCGGGTTTTCGTTGGAATTCACGGTAACATGATTCCACCCATTCGAAATGAATTGCCGTTAAATATTTTCCAGTATAGTGGAACGTAATTTAATCACCTCAAACATAAGTGTTACAATGTAGTAATAACATAAGGGTTGCTACTCTAAATAAAAATCCTAAATTTTATTCTAACATATGAAACGTCTAGACAGGTTGCCAACTTAATACGTGTGATGATAATGTTACATTAAATGATATAATACTCGATTACTGCTGGAAAAAACTTCTGTCTGTTTTTGGCCAATTTATAAATGTCACGAAAAAATTCTCAGCCCTACAATATAAATCCGCACCACAATGATGCACATGCCACCTGTCGTTGCATCAACGACAAGTTGCGATACGGACGATTCGGAAGACCCTGTAATCCGGTTAAAATTGGACAAACCGGCTAATTGGAACTGGCAACTAACAACAACTTCTGATGTTCAACCAATAATTCAATTGCTAGACAAAGATGGCCGTGTACTGGTGGAAACAGCTGGAAGAGTGGCACAACGTGCCAGGGGGTCATTTGGCGATGGTTTGAAGACCCATGAAATATTTCCAAACGCTCAGCATACGGTAAGCAGACATCGTCGTAGAAGTCGAAGTAATGACGGATACAATACAAAATTGAGACCTAGAAAATCGAGAAGTGCCGTTAATATAAGCATCGAACAAAAAGAAAGAAAATCAAGAAAACGGCATTCTTCCGTGGTGAATGCAACACACACAACATCTACAGATGATGAGTCCCATAAAAGCGTCCGAAGATATTCAGCTGGAGATTTTCTTAGACATCAAATTGTGGAAAATTTGCGAAAGCAAAATGGAATACTTCAATCGCCAGATGATTTTGCTAAAACCATGTGTAAAAAGGTTAAACGTTACGTCCGCAGCCAAAGTGACTCAGCATACCCAGAACTGTATATAAATAAAGCTCACGACGATGATTTGGAAACCCCAAATTTTCAAAGACCAGTACCTGAAATTCATAATAACGTTAGACCGACTATTGATGGAATTAATAAAAATAACAGTATTAAAGCCTTGTTGGAAAATCATAAAAAATCAGGAAGTCTTCTACAAAAAGAAGATATCGATAAAATACGACAATTTCTCACGCAAAGAATTCAAGCGAAAATGAAGGAAGAAATGATGCGTGGTTTTCCAGTGACCAACAATTGTCAGCCAAACCAAATGAAACACTCATCTGTACATAAGAATATTAATAGTTCTCCACATAACTATATCGGAAGTGCAGAAACTCATTACCGCCCAAGAAAAGTGCGAAGTATCGGTAATATTAATGCTGAAAATTATGGAAAATCATACATGAAAGCAAGTCAAGTATCCGAACCATGCTTTTCGCCATTACCTACTTACTGTCATCAAAAATGTTATCGTAAATGTAGAAGTGATATTCCTTTCGACCATTTTAACTGCAATTTTAAAATTGAGAAAGAGAATTTTAAAAATTACACTCCTCGAAAGATAAAAAGCCAAGACAGCATAGGAAAATCGAAGTTTGAGCACCAAGAAAGAATGAAAGAGAAAGAAATGCCCACTATTGAACAAGATTTCATGAAACTACCAAGGTGGAGAGATATTCAAAATAAATTTTGTTCCACCAGAAACTGTCGAATTTGTGAAAATAAAACGAGATGTTACGTTCCGGAGGAGAAACATAAAGTGTCCAATGTAAGTGAAGAACCTAAAGAAAGCGACCCTGAAATGGAAAGACCAGAGACAAGTTTGCAAGAAAATTATTTGGTGATTGAAGAACCTGCACCTGTGGAAGCACGTGTATTTTCAAAAGTGCAAGTGAATGGAATAGGTTATTATGGTCCAAATTACTCCGATAAAGTTACAAACAGAAGACGTTATAGTGATTTCTGTGAAAATTATGTGACGAATACAAGGGGAATGTTTAACGGTAACTTCGAAAACCGCCATAATGCCAAAGGTAAGATTCGCGTGTTTTTTTTTACTGGATAACGGCATTACAATAATTGCATATAATGCACAACTAATTTCTCATAATATTAGTTCATACATTATAGATCAAATTGACTTTTAAATTTCACTGAGAGACTGCAGGGTAACATTACAAAGTAAGATAAAAAGAGTAAAGTAGTCAAAAATTTTAAATTTAATGTCAAGCAAAGTAGATTACCATTCTTCTGAAGCTAACTTTTAATTTTCTATTCTTTCCGCTCTCCACCCATGTCTCTCTGGTCCTTACCGTGACGGAACTTGTAAATTTACAATTCAAGCCGTTCTTTCGATGAAGGTATAAATGCTGAAGTTTTGAGGAATAATGAAACTCGTATTTCGGTCCACTTTGACACAGCTTATATGCGCGAAATACGACGAAGACGATGGTGAACACTCTCGCTAATGCGAAAAGTTTCCTCTCAATAGTTCGCGTAGTCGGCTTTATTGCTCACTAATATTTATGCGTCGCTTGCTCTACTTCGTATGTACTTAGAAAATATTAAACGTCATCCACCAGATTTGCATAAGAAACTTCTGTGTTACGTAAACTCACCAAATTGGCCACTGTAACGCAACCGCACGCGTGAGTTTGTATTCCTTATAGCGTTTGTACGTATTTTTTTTAAAATTATTCTACACAACAGTGCGAATGCTCTAGTGCCAATCATTACTTTATGGGTTGTTATAAGTTACTGAATACTTAATTGACTGTGCATTTTATATTTAAACTAACCATTAGTGAGGCAGCTGACTGGCCCACACCACATCGATATAAGGAATTGCTTTTCTTAACAAATCTTCAGTAAATTGCTTCTTTGATCGCAAAATCATGACATGCGAATTTGCTTAGTATCGCAAACTACATTCTACATTTTATTGTCTTATTTATCAGTAGTGCCCCTAATTGAGTGTTTAATTTCTTAACCCCTTCGCTGTAACGAACAAAATCTGAAATGTGAGTCAAAAATGTTCAGAATTTTCTAAACTACCAAAATTTGTGAGATTGGATATACTTAGGTTTTCGGGATCGATGATTACGAATATGGAGTCCATTTTTTAAATTCAAAATGGCGAACATATTTGTTTGAAATCCTTGGATTCTGTTGAAACTTGTTACGCGTTGAAATTGTTTTAAAAATAAGTTTATTTAACCTACTATGTCCTGAGTTATGATAATATATTCACATTCAGAGATGATTTAATAAACTATCATACACTACATTTTTTTATGTGTTTAACACTAGATGTGTAAGATAAGAGCACCACTACCCGAAATTGAAACAAGATTTTTGAACACCCCTTATTCAGAGAACGTAATTTGCTCAAGTCACATTAAGAAGAATGTATGTGTGATGTAAATCTACTTGTTTTTTGTCCTTTTTATCAATTTTGTTGAATGTACATCTAAAGAGGTACCTCACACTTGAAGCCCAGTTTAGAATGTATATCTATAGACTTACCCTCACACTCAAGGGGTTAAGGTTGTACCTGTAATAAAGTTCTGATATTATTGAAATTCATCTCATAGAAAAAATTCGTTACATGTTAAAAAAAGATGAGTATCAGATGTATTTTTATTTTTATAACAACTGATTTATTTGACAATGTTTATGATCTGCTCTTTAAAGTATAAGTATAACACACTTGTGCCAATGCTTTTCCAATCCTCGAAACACTTCGAAGAAGCACTACTTGGTATAGCCCTGAGCACCGCAGCCAGCGATTCAGTTTTGAACTCGCCAACGGTTACAAATCGTCCTTTCATGGATTTCCACCAAACTTATTGATGAATCGTTAGAAATAACATGCATAAATAATTGAATCATCATTTTAATAATGGTGAATATATTGTGAGAATGCCAAATAATTCATTACATTAAATATAAAAATACGTAACATTTGGATAAAGCATTGAAGCTGACTTGATACTTCGCAAAAAAATGTATTACAGTAGAGAAAGAAACTTTCTTTTTCTCACTAAGCGCTGATGGATAACATGTGCGAGCATAAATCTCTAGAAAATGTAGAAGTATGTTTCGTATATTTGTCACTCGCAAACTTTTACGGATGGTGGGAAATTTGGCACATTATAGCTTAATATTCGCAATTTCTCGGATCCTAACACTTAAAGTGACGTCAGTCGCTCAAATCTGTGCAATTTCAGAACTTATGGCACGGTGGAAGTTTGGCACGAATTCTCTTTTTGTTTCAATCTTAGAAAAGTCCTACAAAATAGAAATATAATGACTTACAATAGATTTCTCATTGTGTTGTTTTCATGCGCTAGCTATTCCTTTTAATTCTGTAGAATAGACGGAGTACACTTAATAAGATATAGAAAAAATAATAGGTTTTGTTTATGAAAAATAAATATTTTGTGATTTTTTAAAATGTAACATAACCTATATAACACCAATCAGTGTACTGATGATCTCCTTCTGCTATGTTCAGTAAATATTTCCTAACATTATGTGCCTAAAAAAAAGAACAGAAAGGTTTTCAGACAGATAATTATTGATTATTATAGGTTCAGGGCGGATACCTGATCATCGCCTGATCTCGGTTCAATATTAAGCATATGATCACATAACTATATTAAAAATAATAAAAATAGTACACTCAATAGTGCTTTAAAATAGGTGATTACCGCCACTAGACGGGTTTAATGCCCGAGCGTAGCGTACTTTGCGCACTTGTTGCGTAATGTACTATTCTATACTTAATTTATGATTATCAAAAAATGAACTGCAATTATAATGTAATAATCATTAAAAATATTTAATTATTTATATTTCTAAACATATTGCTAAAACGAAAAAGCAAAAATTAGCAACAAAATCAACCTTTAATTACTTGAATAATTAAAAACCCCAATCCGACACTTATATACGATAATGACGTCGTGTCTTAACATTTTTAAAAAATTACAGAATATATCAATTTTTAGTATCAGTAAAAATGTGAGTGGCGCTGAAAGAGGTTTGATCAGGGCCTAATGTCACGTTGCCTGATTAATCTTGATGCGCATTTAGGCGACCTGATCAGACTCGGACTAGAGCTTACTAACAAATCATACTTTATGAACAATGTAATATTCAAATAAATTAGACCTATTATCAAAGTTGTTTCACAAAAAAAAGTGTAGTTGCCCTTCCGTTTTATAACTACATGAAAAGGACGGACCAAAACATGAGTGTGATTTAACCAAAAGGTCGAGCTTAAAGGCTGATCTAAAGTACTGAGCTGATAAGTTAGGAAATTTCGCTAAAATACGTAAATTAAAGATTTCGGAAATTCGGGCTTTGTAAAGGTAATTTTAATTACTATACCGGTTTCCTAGAAAAAACCAAAGACATTAATTGAAAAATGATAGAATTTTTGGAAATAAATAAAAACCACTTATTAAGATAGCTTTAGATTTAATATTGATAGAGTATTATAATAATGACAGTATATAAACGAAAAAATATTGTCGACGCCTTCGATCAGAGGATATTCCTGTTGTACTTCAATAATGCAGTTCGAAAGATTTTATGGTCCGATTTTAAAAACATTCATTTGGTTTAAAAAAATTATTTGTAAACTCAACCAAATTATGTGTAAAAGGTATTTGAAGCATGTAAGAGTCGAATCTAATATCGGCATCTTAATAATATTACTGTAAAAAAATTATATTCATCCTGCTATCTTTACAGATAAAACTGTAGCTACTATTTGCTGTCGGACTACTCTCCAGTCACATCCGCCTTTTTTTCCGGTGCAGATTTTGAAAATAATGTTATGATTAATGTTACACTATATTACCGCTATACGTATAATACTTGATAAAGGTAATAGAGGGTTTTAAAACAACTACATATCCCGGAAACAAATATGATTTTTTAACATCTACAGATATTCAACATTATATATTTTGTAACAACGTCTGCATTATTTTCATTCGCATGAAAATAAATTTGATTAAACGTCTCAAATAATCTAATTGATTTTAAGCAGAGATCAATCCCAAAATACTATTGAATTTCGAGAATTCGTGAGGTGATTTCGTATTGCATGCAGTAATATCGGTGGTTATCTCGTGGCACTTTGCCATTGAGGGACGGACGAATCAACCCCGCAAAAACTCCATTAAGTATGTTCCTGGCAGTTAACGTATTTCATATTTCTCCATCTCGTGATCTACGCCATGGCAAGCTCGACTGGGAAGAATTAATTTTCATTTAAGAGTACCGTGTTAACTCCCTGGAAAATCCTGCACACGCAGAAGTAAAAGCGACATCTTGCATCGGGGAAAACGATCTTCAACAATAAGCGCGGGTCTACCAAGCCGTTGCACATACTATATACTTCGTTTCCGGTCAAAAGTCTTCATGGCCTGAGCTAATAGCGATTAATTTCTTTCCCACCCTCGATTCGGTATCTACGGTCCTACAAGATGATCTTATTCGCTGCGAACCTCAAAATCGACCAGGAAACCCCTTTCCTTCTCCACAAATTAAAATGGTGTAACTCAGTCTTGCGGAATTGTAGTTAGCTCACAAAGTGGTAGTAATGCGAATTATCGATTGTTATGCAGATTATTTCATAGTTGTTAAGAGAGTTAATAAACGAATAATTTCATATTATTAAAATCAGTCAGGTTGTACTCAAATGGTGGTTCTTTTAAATAACCACTTGTTAATTATGTTAATGCTCTTTCTTGCCAATTTATGCAGGTGTGACAACAAAAAATTGTTTCTTTATTGAAACTAGCAGGGGAATGGTGCAAAAATCGAATTTTGAGCACCTAGTTAGAAGAAATAACTTCTGCAGAGTGCGTTCGGTTCTAGATAAAATTTCATGATATTTCCTTAACTATTCAACCATTACTTCAAATTTGACCTTTTTATTATGATTATGAAGATCACTTTAAAGCTAAAATGACTTTAAAAATTAATGACCTACAAAATTAAATATAACTTAAAATTTATATTCGATTCCATGATTTTAATCGTAACCTTCCTTACAATTTAGAGTTTGCATGTAAAGCACATTCATGACTGTTTCAGGAAAATATCATTTGTTGAAAAAGACTTCACTATTTCATATAAATGATGGAAATACCATAAAATATTCGCTCCGCTAATGAAAACAAAAGAAAATCTTGAAATATACAGTGGATGTTGTAAAATGGCATACAATAGTTTTGAATTTTTCATAAAAATAAAGTTTTTTTAAATATAATTTAAAAAAAAATGAGCGTTTCCAGTTTTCGAACAAATAATACATAAATGGTTTCTTTTTATAGTAACCATTCAAAGTAAATTTTTAATATTGCCGTGCCTTTTAACCAGAAGTAATTGTAGGGCTTTAAAAATCGTTACTCTGATGGGCGCCCCTTGTTTCGAAAACTCTTATTTTAATCCGTCACACTATTAATACAATTTGGACCCTACAAAACGCATTGCTCCGTTTTGTTTGATATGTTTTTCAGTGCATGTTAGTATTCTCAAGTTACTAATGGTCACTACGGCCAAAAGCAAGTTGAAAAAAAGAAGAAAATTAATTATTTTATATTACCTTATTCATTCGGTCATATTGGTAGCAACCTGTAACTTGTTACGTGACTTAATAGTTTGAACTTATGTATTGCTATTTGAACCTCTTAAAACAATGAGAACAACTTTTTTTGGTAAAGATAAAATATTAAATGTATATCGGAATTAGTCATATTTTTAGACCACCATTATTGTGTCTGTCGCTCATATTTCTTATTTATACTTAAATATAATTCTTTATGGCGTGATCTATATGTATCATTTAATATATGATCAAAGATCATAGATCATATATACGATCTAATTCTTAATTAAGTGAAAAAATATCCAATTTGAGAAAAGCATATTGTCTTCATGTTCCGTTCAGAAGTTAGGAGTTAGCATCAATTGCCTTTATACTGTATATGTTATTGCAACATGTATATAATAATATATATGTATATATAATATTCTTCATAATGACCATCAGCAATGTACTGCATGAGTGGATTTTATTGAATTTGTTCGTAGCAGATCGTTTTTCAAAAATTATCATTAAGAATATTCTAGTAGAAAATAATATTAACTTTGATATAGTCATAATTTGAAAGAATAGGTAGTATACATATAAAAACTAGACAAAATTGTACTGCGGTAAACAACAGAAATGTTTAGATAATCTGAACAATATTACATCCTCGGAAATTTAACGCCTTCAGTACAATGAAAACTATTCTAATCTGTTCAAACTGTGTGCAATAACAATGCAAGAATCTTTGAAATGGAAGGTAATTCTAAGTTCAGTACATCCAATGACACATATTGCGCATAGTTTCCCATTATTAGTGTCCAACCAGAATGACTAAGTTAGTACCTAGTTAAAAAACTGGCAATGATGAAATCAAATTTTCATTTTCTCTTAAGTTAATATCTGAAACATAAGATTAAGTATTTGCTTCATTTTTTATTTTAGTATTTACATCATTTACTCCGATCACATTAGTAATGTTGCATTTGCTAAACTATTTCAAGAGAAACAATAACACAATTCATGAAAATTTACAATTCCCAGATTATTAATGCAACAATGCATCATATCCACTTGGACAATGGATGTTAAATTGATGGCAGTATGTTTACGGTAAAATTTGTGGCATTCGATGTATTCCTCACACTCGCGGTTCAAAATATGAATTTCATATTGACAAAAATACTTTCTAAATAGGTGAACGGGAAATGGACATAAAATTGGCACTAGTAACCCATTTTTTTATTTAAATAATATAATCAACCGAGTTGGATGTTTCATTAATAGAGTTAAGTTACCGAATTAGTAAATGTTGAATATCGTTACATATACACCTGACATGGTGGAACACGAAGGCGATGATATACAGTATAGTAAATGCGCCAAATAGTTTAAACAATTGCACAAAAATTGAAAAAAGACACAAATGTGTAACTTTGCATTTTACGTACACTGTAACATAAGGTGTATAAAACGAAACTTCCTTCGTGACAAACACCCTTATTTTTATTTTTCTGTAATTTGGGTTTATAAATAGTACAGTGGATTTCTTGGCAGATAGTATACGTGATTACGCATACAATGATAAGGACAAAAATACTCGTTTCGGTATACAGCTTCCTTCTTTACTGATTTATGCAGACTTTAGCAGAACGTTAGCTGAAAATAAGTGATTATATCAAAGGTTCGTTAGCCGGTGAAATAGAAATAATTAAATTAATAAGTATAAAGGTATATGGTAATATATACTTTTTAATAATTTTTTTACTGTATTCATTTTTTTTACTATAAGTAATAAATGAAAGACATTTTATATTAAAAATAATATAGCAAGAAGCAATTACGCATATATCGTAATAGTATCTGTAGATTTACAATAATAAAAACCAATCCATTTTCCTTTTCATTTCAAGTGTATGCGAATAAAAATATGAATGCAAAGAAGGTAGGTAGTGTTTCTTTCGAAGTAGGTGGTATAACAATCATATCATGCCAAAGAGACTTGGCAAAGACTTGTGCTTTCCGAATCCAAGATGAAAATTGTTTGCTTTCATGCTGTTTTTAATCTTGCTTACTAAGCTATTCGTAAAGAAAATTTTAATTAACCTATTTCTAAATGTAATATTTACTTGCAAGTAAAACTTGAATCTTCTATCATTCACTCAAATTTCATATGTTGTACAGCCAATAAATTTACAATTATTATTGAACATTACAATTATTTTCAAATTTTTACACCGACAGTTTTTCATCTTTGCTTTCCCCATTATCTCTGCATTAAAAACAAAGAGTGCTCGAGTTTGCTGATTAGAGAGACTTTTCAATTGTCGGTTACCTGAAGTGCTGGATTTATGATTATCGGCTTTTTGAGTATCGAAATAGTATTAGTTTTATTCAGAAGGATGTTCATGAATTTTTTGAACTTCCGTTTATGCTTAATGCAAAATATACTAAAATTTTATATTTACTTTTTAAATGATGTGCATTGTAAACGAGTCACTTTTTCATTAAAAGTAAAATATAATCTTTAATGGTTGACTTTCATTCTAACAAGAGTCGAAGGGTTTTCAGAAATAAATATATCATACTTATTGTTATAAAGGAAATACCTTGTTTTTACTTCAAAATACTTAAATTAGCAGCAAATAATATTATAAATATTTTAGAACTCACACAATCTAAATAACGGGGTTGTTCTCCGGGATATCATATATATACCCTCGATATATATATTCGAAGCGATCATATTCGAAGAATATAGTTTTTATTATTAATGACATTGTTTGAAAACAAAATTGTTAAAAAGCTTTCCTTACTGGCTCAAATTCTGTTATTATTACACAGTAAAAAGGTTTTAAGAAATATTTTAATATATGAATGGAGTTTAACAAATGATAAATTTTTTGTCGAAAAAAAATCCATTACAACTTCACTAAACAAATCTTTCCAAAACATTACAACTATTCATAAAATAGAAAAACTAATCAGTTTTTTTTAAATAAATAGAGATATTTTGCTTCAGTTTAAAAAAAGCAAAAATCGTTCTGTGAAGTTGTATAGAATCTTTGTCTTGAAAGAATAAGCCGTGAATCGTTAAAATCCATCGATTTTTTACAAATTATTTAAAAGATTTTGAAAAGGGAAGAACGAGAAAATTAACAAAAGTTGCTTAACAAATAATTGTTGAACATTTCATTTTTTTCAAAAACAATAATACTTTTCTTTAATATGTCCCTAATACATAATATCCGTGGGAATAACTACCTTAACGATATGGTACACCGATGTATATACTACTGAAAGATCTTCGAAACGGCGTAATCATGATTATAATGTTTCTTATTGCTGCTCTAATTAATTTTCCACAACACATATTCAGAGCGCCTTTGAAGATTTCTAAAGATTATAGACAGAAATCGCTACTACTTTATTTATATACAACAGTTCAAAAAGAACGATCTATTAAATTATTCAATTTTCAGCATTTATCAAGTACTTCACGGTTAGTTAATTGAACACGCTCCATGAACACTTACCGGGCATTGCCTTTTTTGATACAGAACATGTAACCGTTTATGGACTCATGAAGACTTCTTTTAACACTTACTGATTTCTCCAAGATACTTCTGACAGAATAAACTTTGACAAAAAACCTAATTCAGAGCCTTTCTATAATGCTGGAATAATTATTCTCTTCTTATCTATAAAATGGTGTATTCAATGTAAAACCTTACCCGTTAAACTTTATTTTCATAGCATTATGTTAATAAAAAAATACAGAATAGTTTGGTTCGTATGCGCAACTAAATGAATGATTATTGAAACCACACCACTTTGTAGTTAGGTAGAAAATGAGTTTTTATATCAGAAATACTTCGATTGCCATAACGGAATATTGGCTAATGAATTTTGTTGGGACACCCAAATTTACACGTATGTCAACGTTCGTTGATGAAACATTTTTAGGGGGAACTCTTACAATCTTTCGAATGCATCATCTAACCGAATATATCAGCTTACAATCTTTCTACTCATATTCGTTTTAATACTACAGGCCAAGATGAATGCATTAATAGCAGTTAACATTAATTTCAGTAACCGATATTCTTCATGTGGCAACCAAACTATTTTCTGAGTGTACTTATATTCAAGTAAATGAAACACGGAATGAAGCAAGATGCCTTAAATGGCGGCCATTATATGGCCAATATATATGCATGAATCAATAGAATCGTTTTTACTATAAAATAAAACATACAAGTCACTGAATAGTAAGACCGAAAATTATAATAAATTATGATAAATGCCCCTTAGCGCTATAAATATTATGGTTCCTAATTGGAAAAATTGACTCATTAAGTAAATCAATTTCGAATTAATCGAATTAAAAAACTTGACAACTATTTTACTTTTAATGTAACTTAAATTACGTTAGTATGCAATGCAAGCTAATTAACACAAACCATTCATTAACGCCGTATCGTAATCCATTGAAGCGCAAAAGAATTATTTGCTGTCATGCAGACAAGAAGACTAATACTGTAAAGTCACTTCGGGAGTTTCTCGAAATCATGCCCTTGCACAAAAATGTGGAAAATGTTGTCAGCAGATATGGATAGAAGCTGCTATACCCGCGTCAGTTCGACCGATCATCTTTTTGCTGGGCCAGTGTATGCAGCAGGGACGACGGGCTCTGGAAACGTTGAAAAGGGAATCTGTCACTACTGGCGTTCTTTTACAGTCGCTGCAATACGTACGTGTTTTCTGACAAATGAGCACTTGTAAATAAAACTCGATTGCAACAACATTGGTAGAAATTATGAACATCGAATCGGCCTAAATGTTCACGAATATTTAGTTTTACGATGTTAAAATTTAAATTCTGCTAAATAACTTTGTCAGTATCTTCAAATTATCTAAAATCTTGGTAGGATAGGAAATTTGTAATCCTTATTTGAATAGCCGCTGAGAATTATAAACGTTTATTCTAGTAAATGCCCAGTTTTTCGCTAGAATTTAGGAAACAAATATCGGGCAGCAATACTATCTATATTCTAAGTAGTGGCCAGTCAATCTGCCCATATTTTCCACCGAGATCGAAAAATGTTTTTGAAATAACAATGGAATGTTTTTTTTAAAGATACAAATTATTAATAACATAAAAATTCAATTGTTATATAACCTTGCATAAAATAAGATTAACCAAAAATATTTGACATGTAAAAATATACATTCGTAGTTCACATCTGAAGAGGGCTCTTAGAAAGTCAAAACGTTGTCAAAATATTAGCTAAAACTTTTCAGCATGAATTGAAAGAATATTTATTAAAATTAAATATACAAATCTATTATCTTATATTATATAAGTCCTTTATTATCACTTCTTCAAATAAAAGTCGTCTGCACTATATATATTATTTGAATACCCACTAACATACTTCGCACTTCTTTTTACGATCAAAATAATTCCAGTTCGCTATATATGCGCTTATTATAATTTTACACTGCATGGTGCTTCCAATTTTGTGACGTTTAAGCGTTATAATGAATAAGCTTTTGCATTCGTTCGAAGTAAATAATTAATTTTAGTGCGCTTGAGATATTTCAACATATTCATCTAATTATCAAATACCTGAGTCAGAATATAATAATGAAATCACAATTTGAAAATAGACTAAAGGCACATTTTACCGAGTTACTTTCGACGGTTCTCTGCTATGAAATATTTTATAAAATTTCTAACAGAAACATAAAAATGCGGGTGGTAAAAATCCGCTCATACATGCATTTTGAATGCAATTACAAAAATAATAAGCTCCAGTATTTTTAAACAATGTACAATCGCTGCTTTCTTCGTATTCGTGAAAACTAACCGTCATAATTCTATTGCGACTGAAATCAAATTAAATCACGCATTAATAGAATGTATTTAAATTCTGTATAAACCGTAAACGTTATTACGCTGAAATTAGGCGAGAAGAAGTTAATTTGCAATATGGGCATTATTCTAGAACTTTTGAACATTGAGGTTGAAGAAAATTGCTTTTTTTTTAGGCACATTCACGAAATTAATTTTATTGGCTTTAGAATTGATTAAATGACAGGAAAAACCTTGCGTGACTCATTTATACACAATGTATTTTTTTTTTTTAATGTAACATGTTACGTTACTCGTAAAATTAGTTTTTAGTTTTGTAACGTTTAATATACATACAAAATTCAGTTCTTTTGCTTATGGCCTAATTTTTAGAAGCTAGTATATAAAATTAAACGTCTAGTTAATAGTTCAAATTTAAAATAATGGATTAAATATGGCGGACTATTTTTACAAAATTTCTTTGATTTTTATAAAATTTGATATGTTAGGGTTTTTCAGGCCACTGATTACAAATCCAAAGTCAGTTTTCATTAAAATTTGAAATCCAAATACATGATTCAACATTAAGGATACCAAAAAGTTAAAACGATTTGTAAATAATAATCATTTTATTATTGTCAAAAAGTGTGTGTTGTGTTGTATTAAAAAAACACAAAAGTTATAAATACTTTAATAACATAGGAGAAAGATCACAATGATTCCAAAGTACTTAGAAGCTAAATTGTAGATGTGCCATTAAATAATTTGATTTTTCAAAGTGAGTTTCGCTTGGAAATTTAAAGTTTGACGTGGTCGCATTTATTTTGTATAGGTGGCACACATTCGGGCAAAGGCTCAAATTACTTCTTATCATATAAGTAATGTACCCCTGTTGTGTGGTTTCTTAAAAACCAATGTGAAAAAAAATTATCTAAGGTTGATTGCTAAATTGTCAACTATAAAAAAAGTTATCTCGCAAGTTTGAAGGTATATAATTTTATTCCTCAGTGAGGCACATCATTAAGTTAAGGATTTTTCATTTGTTTGCATCCCCAAATACTTCCACAAAAAACCACAGACCATAAAAAAAAGGTTCAAAAAGTTTCAGTGTTAAAACTGAAAAAATGTAGTGAGTGTCGCGCACCAAAAATAGGCAAATTCACTACTTTTATTTACTCGCATTGTTTTCTACATATCGGTAATTAGTAATAAACGCTTATTACACGTAAAACGAAAAAAATTTGTTGATCTGTAGTGTTGCAAAGTTATATTTAAAATTTTTAAGGTATCATAATGAGCGACAACATAAAGTTTAAAAGTTCTAGAACAATGCCCATATATAAGAATTCATAAAAATTAACAAATGTGAAGTGAATAATTGTTCAATGGAATATAAATATATCAATGGTCTGTTATAAAAATCAATTGATTGAAACAAATAAAAAAATATATACATACATATCCTGAGTAGAATTAGCCCTGTAGAAAATTAGCCCAGGCCCGAGCCGGGATACGGCCTGGTTAACCTGATTAAAATTTCGATTCGGGTTCTGGCTCGAATCCAGCCGGGTTGGTCCGCTGAGGCCTTCCATGCAAAGCTCACCCGTCTAAAAAAAACATTGTTTAAAATGCGTTTCCGCACTTCTCCCATGTATGTTATACGTAAATACAAAACTTTTAATCACGATCGTAGCAAACAAAAAATTTGTTTTGAAACTACGTACTATATTGTGATTATCTAATATAAAATAGTTACCTCATTCGCTGCTTATTCTAAAAAATCAGAAATTAAAGTATTTTTTCTGTGGATTTTACACGCTTTTACGCAAAAATATTAACAATCAGACTATGCAGTCGAATATTTAAATATTTAAAAATATTTTTCGCAAAAAGTGCCAGAATAAAAATGTATTAAGAATAGGACTTCCCATAACCATTCATGGCATGGAAATTAAATTCTAGGACAAGAGTGCAGTATTTGTGAAAAATAGCTATAAAAAAGAAGAAATCCCCAAGGTAATACTTAATAGTACATTACGCAACGAGGGAGGAGGTAAACTAAAAAATCTCTCAGACGGCGTATAATTTTTACCCCAGGGGAAGCCGAGGGTGAGAAACATAGTCTGAGGCATTCTTTTTTACTTCCCGAGGGAAGTATACGATTTTTCTTTATGGCCGAGAGGATAAGCGGCATCGTTCCTCCTCCCTCTTGTGGGAGGAAAGTTGCTGCTTTCCTCTCGGTGTGAAGAAAACCCATGTTATTCGGCTTCCAGCATTCCGCCATTTTAAATACCGCAGTACCTCTTTTAAAAATGGTCGTATCCTATTTTTATTATTTTGGACGTAATTTCCTTGACTTTAGCAATAAAAATATTACGATTTTGAACAATTTATCTAACGCAACTAAAATTAAAGAAAAATCTGAACGTACATTTTTCTTTGAAAAATATGGAAAGAGAGTTGTCTGTTAGTGTTTAAATTACGTTAATTGCTTTCATTGCTTAAGTTAATGCTATTTTTAAAAATATTTTCAAACAATTCTACAAAATAAATTCGAGTGACTGTAAATAAATTTATAAGTTCACGATTCGCACGCAACATTCGGCATCTCATTGCTACAGTCGTATTTGACACCTGGAAAGCGAAGTGTCTCATCCTGGAGGGGGTGAAACTTACTAATATACTTACGATATAGGTTCGAAAATTGTAATGCCGACACAGCCGCCGTCATGCTTGAAGAATTGTGGTAGTATTCGTTTATGGGTGTGTGTACATACGCGTATAAAGTCCTATGTATGTGTAGAATGGCGGCGGGGTCATGTAGTTCTATTTGTGCAGTGGATTTGTGATCAGTAGTGAGTTTGACAGTTTATTTCAGTTTCCTTGCAGACAATTTGATAAACATTTGTTGAATAATGTCGTATTATGATGCTTTTATTGTCAAGAAGATGCAAACGACGAAAATGGACATTACACAAGTAAGCAAAGGTATGTATATTCATGTATATATACTTTGTGATAACCTAAATATGTAATATTATAATTATAAAACTCAATTTATTTGACAAATTGACCACTTTTTGTCTCATATTCTGTTTCCTTGAAGCCTTAATATTTTTCTTTAGGTTGCAGTGGAAAAGCAGCGTTGTTAATATGTATATGGTACACAAACTTTCCCATTATAAAATTCATTACCCTTTACACATGCACATTGAAATGTTTATCCTAGGCTCCCATTAAAAAATGTCAATTTATTGAAATGTTGGCTGAAAGAAATGAATGCTATCATTAGAACCAAGAGCATCACATCGACTGTATTCAGATCATTTCACAACTGAATGTATTTAAATAAAAAACATTTTTAAGCGCTACAGTGCATCTTTTGTGCTAACAAAGCTGCTGTTTGTGTTATGTGGGGAGAACCAACAACTTCGTCGCAAACAAAATTTCGTACATTTCTCAGGTATTAATTAATATGAAATCTAAATCATAAAACTTTTAATTTGTGCAAGTTTAAATTACATTTTTCGCTGCAATGCTTCTGTTTCCGCCCGAGATACGTAATATACTATTATGATTTATTGTAACCTGTTTACTATAGATTCGTTACTTGTTTATTTGCATATTTACAGATTCTCTAGTGATTCACAACTCATTCATACATAGGCAAACTCCTTGAACGTGACATTTCACATCACCAACAACAAATGGATATGCTCTGAATACTTCGACACTAGCTGTTTCAAAACAAGAGCAATCTACCGATTGAAACGCAATCCCGCACCTCACGTTGCGATGGAAGAGGATTATTGGGGATGATTTATTTGGAAATACATATCATTTTTGCTGAACATATGGGACAAAAAGAAATCTAATTGTGAACACTTTCAGGTGAGTTATTGGTTCGACTAACCGCAAGTATAAAGAGATCACTGAGTTTGCTGATTCAAAATTACAAGCACCCACGTACCCAGCTTTACCTCCGCTAGGGGCAACTCTATGAGTCAGTCTTTCCCTCTTGTTAAAGAACTGGTTTTCTAGTTTTTTATAAGGAGGCTTCATTTACATACGGATAATCTTTGCCTTATGTTATGTGCAATTCGTGATTATCTCAAATATATTTTGACGAAATTCGCTAGCAATCTCAATAAAATACAAAAAAGTTCCAAAAGTATAAAAGTCGATTAAACAAACAATGATGTTAAGCAATTCAAATACAAAAAGCAAAAAGTTGTGAAAAAACGATGAAAAGCAAAAAGCTTAAAAAAAGGAATAAAAAGCAAGAACTATAGAAAAAGGAATAAAAAGAAAAATCATAACAAAAGAACGGACAACAATCTGGAAAAATATCTAACTCGTCGCGTTGGTGAACAGTGCAAGTAGTATTGGCTAAACGACGTTTATTTATAGTCAACACTCGAATTTATTTCCTACAATTGTTCGAAAATATTTGAAATATACAATTAACTTACTCAATATAAGCAATTCAATCAATTTAAACACTAACAGACAACTCTCTTTCCATATTTTTGTAGTAACAGTGTACTGACAGAACATTCCACAATTTTAAGGTAAAAATTTTATCCTTAAAGCTCCGAAAATTGCCCCAAAAAGAAAAAAAAGCATCTGGATGGTTTTAGGTAGTAAGTTTTACGTAGACTTTTTATGATTTGTTGATATGAAGTTTATAACTATTTTTCACAGATAATGAATTCTTGTCCCAGAATTTGACTAATTTTTGTTATGACAGCTCACTGACATATTTATTTATATTCCATTGAACAATTAATCACTTTGTTCATTTTGTTAATTTGTTATAAATTCTTATGTATCACAATTTACCAATTAGATCAGATAACGACGTCCTGTCACCTAATTTCAGCATCATAACGTTTGAGATTCGCTTCACGCACGAACACAGATCGATGCCATTTGCCATTGGCAGTGAAACACTTGGCTCAAACGTTTCTTACGACGTAAGAGCTGCGCTACATGTGATTGAATGAGTATAATGTCAGACAACGCCATATTATACATCCGATTCATTGAATCCGAATGTAATTGCAAAGTAGTCCATGGCAATCTACATTGCAGCGAAAGTCGTCTTTCAGATTCTATTCATAATTTATTTCAATAACTAAATGTGCTCTCTGCCAATTAGTATTTTGAATATAGGTCAAGGTGACTAGAGCTATCTTAGAAACTCGCAATCGAAATAATATCATTCCAATCTATTTAAAATCAAAGTCAGTTAAATATAATCTCTAAAAATAAAAGAATATTTTAAATTAAATGGACAAATAGTTTATGCCGAAGAGTCATATGAATGATTCTATTGCACCTTTTTAACTCTTTAATTTTTACCACATGAAATAAAATATGCTGGATACTGTTAACAGTGTATTTTTGTGCTTTTTTATGTGTTTTTTATTTATATTTACAGTAAACATTAGGACATGAAATAATGGCTGGAGTTTGAAATGTTGGTGCAAGGTGTAATCTTTCATTTTACCATGTCAAATTAACATGTAGTATAAAACCCGGTATTTTAACAAGTAGAAATATTTTTTGTAGTATAATGCGAAAACGTGATCCGTTCGCAGATAGCTTACGCAAGAATCAGAAACATGCACAAAAATAAAAATGTTGCAAAAATGTTAAATTTTGCACTTTAGTACAAACAATTGGGATATTATTTATATGCAAAACCTACACAGTACAACCGATTCGCAGAATACTTTTGACCAGAGACTCCTGTCCGCAATTTTCAGCAAAAATACATCTTAACGTAATGCACATAATGTAGTATTATAGAACACACGCATAATAAAGAGTCATATTGGTGTCTGTATATATTGCGGCATAAGTTGATCACAGTCATCTTAGACATCGAGCAAATATAGTATATTATATATCTAGGTCACAAAGGAGTGGATGGTATCGCCGAATCCTTTGTTCTCGCCCGAGACATGTACAAAATTTTTTTTTATCACACTGGGACGAAAGCAGCAACTTTCCTCCCGCTTGCGGGAGGAAAGTTACTTCTTTTCCTCCCTGTCATGAAGAAAAATCGTATACTTCCCTCGGGAAGTAAAAAAGAATGCCTCAGACTACAAGTTTTTCATCCTCGGCTTCACCTCGGGTAAACATTACACGCAGCCTGAGACATTCTTTATTTTACCTCCCTCGTTGAGTAATATACTAGTAACATCTGTACATAAAAAAGTACACATTTATAATGCCGGTGAAATACCACATGGCGGTTGCAAAATTGTGAAAGACGAGAAGCGGGCGCGAAAAAGTGGAAAGCTCGAGCATGAAATAGCGAAAGGGGCCCATAGGACCCCAGAAGGCACATGCGCTGAATACATTTCATGTCACACGCTTTACCAGCACGTTAAGGCGCAGTTTTTGTGACTGTGTGACAAAAATAATATATCACATACCAAGGAGTCGAAATGGATCTTTTCGTGATGAGTTTGATGGTGTTTGCGCGCCATCACATATATGTAAATAAAATCTGAATCGTCGAATAAACTTTTTTCTCACACCTGCACAAAAACTGCACCTTTGCGAGCCGGGAAAGCGTGCGACATGAAACATATTCAGCGCTTGTGTTTACTAGGCTGCGCGCCTGTCTCGAATCCCTTCCTTTGCGCCCTAGATATAAAATATACTATTTTTTAAAGAGATAGATAGTGATTAAATAGTAATGAGTACTACTGCACATTTTAAAAACTGGGTAAATTTTTAAACATTGAAGAAGGAATATTCTCAACCCGGTCGAAATATAAATACATAAATATAGATTATGCAAGTCTTCAGCTAGCGAAAGGTAATGAATGTCCCGAATAGCAATTTAATGCTCTGCCAATTTTAAATGCAGATATTTAGTGTATATTTACTGAGCCCAGTGAAAAATTAACTACTGGCAAAAAACGGCTAGTGTCATTAGGTGGAAGGAAAAATAGTAGATATCGAAGAATTTTCTAGCACATCATTTAGAGCATAGACACCAGAACAAAAACTGTTCAAAACAGATCATATTTCTGCAAATGGCAAAAATAGTTTTGCAGTCAATAAATATGGAATGGTCAATAATGTGTTAACACAAATACATAACGTGATGCACAAATCGCAGAACATTTTGCCACTATTTGTAAAGACCGAAATCAAAATTGCAATTATATATGGACAAAAATTTAATAAAATGTTGTGATATTTTATTTCTTACCAAGTTGGCCAGATTTAGATTATTAATTTCTTTGCTAGTAAAAGTAATATGAAACTTTACTATTAATACAGTAAATGTCGCATCCGTTTCTGTCGAAAAATAATGTATACATTAAAAGTGAAATTAAAAACAATACAGGACAGGACGTAAATTCTCCTGTATCTAATTTGCAGATTTAGGATTTTCAAGCCTGCATAAATTTCGGACCCAAGCGAAATAAACATGCCGACGAAAAGGGCACTCTTCCCGACTTGGTGTCGTGT
This sequence comes from Trichopria drosophilae, assembly GCA_030407085.1. Classification (NCBI taxonomy): domain Eukaryota; kingdom Metazoa; phylum Arthropoda; class Insecta; order Hymenoptera; family Diapriidae; genus Trichopria; species Trichopria drosophilae. Next base: position 57,219,106 of record CM059583.1, read on the forward strand.
TTGTCTTAGTATTATTCAAACTACAGCCGTAGATTATGCGAAACACTTTATACGTTGTTCTGAGCCACTGCCTTTGAAGTCGTTTGGCGACAGGCCAGAGCCGCTGTCGTCGTTACTTCCTGAACCGGCACTACGTTTTGCCCTGCGCGGTATATGGGAAAAACGCTAAAACAAAAGCATCTGTTCACAGACAATTCTACGTTATGCAATTCCTAACTGAATCGCAATTATGTATGTGGCTTCCTCAATGAGATCGCGCGCGAGTAATAAGTCACATTCCTGGATTTGCCTCTATGTACACAGGCATTTCTTCATTAAGATCGTTTTAATGGGCAAAGCAACGTTAAAATTAAACCCATTCTTCATCATTATTAGCTTATTCATTATGCTAAAGTTTGCTGAAAATAATAGATGACATGTAATTTGTCTGTTCGAATTATTATTTGTCGCATAAAATTTATTATATCAATTTTAATTAATAAAGTTTTACATACAAAGTTAGACTGATAAAGACACTGAAAGTAAGTTCTATCAATCTAATTTTCACTTGCCATCAATTTTCTTCTGAACATGAATATACGTGTTAATTATTAATATTAATTACAAATTAATTAGAAATAAAAGCATGTACATTTTGTTGTTTTGTTTGTATATATGGTAAGATGTTCTTTAATGTAAAGTACTATATATTTCAAAAACATCGTGCTTCTACATACGGAAATAATCTGTGCATTTTTACGCAAAGGGACAATTTACTTTTACTAATATATATCTATATGTTAGTATAATAGTTGGCGTTATATCACTGACAGTACTACTGTGTAACATTGAGAATTGATATGGAAGAGAAATAAAGTTCACTATTATTGAATGTCGGTCCTGATTTTATGAAACTAAGATCGTCTATAACAGAAAAACATCACAAATTGCGTAAAAATGGTAACTGCTTTCAGAATATTTCATTTTACACTGAGTAACATGTTTATATAAGATATTTTTAGAGTCCCACAATGGTTTATTTCCATTCCTTAATTTTTACTTAACTTCCATAAGTAACATGAACAAATGTAAATTCACTTAGGCTGAACAAAGATGGAATTGCAAACCAATATTTTAAAAATTTTTTTCAGCCTTATTTTTTCTTAGGTCAGAAACTTGCCTGCCCAACTCAGTTATTTGTGATTTTTCTTTCTACAAAATATTTCAATATTAGGATAGTGAATTATGAAAATAAAAATTACGATTTTTTAATCAGGTTTTACTTACATTCGTTTACACTGCATAATTTTCTTCAGATTGTTACAGAAGTTGAATTATATTTGAACTCTGTATTAAATCCTACACGGAAAAAATCAGTAGTAACATTTGCACAACTTAGTTATGTAAAATTTACCGAGTCTCATTTAAAAGCAAAATTTATTAACGAAAAACTAGGCTAGATATTGTATAACAGCTCTCGCAAGAAAATTGACACCAGTTATATTAAATATAAAAATTATCTGAATGTGTTTACTTGGAAACGATTTTAATACATCCTTGACGTTTATCAAGCATTTGAAAAATAAATTCCAAAAAAACTGCAGAAAATTAGGATTGTTCTTTTAATTATTTGTATTAACTTTTTCTGTAAATTTTTTAAGTTCTGTGTAGAATCTACTGATTATTTTTTTTCTGTATACATTCTAAGGTAATTTAGCAATTAAAAATCAGAGGTGCATAATATAATAGTTTTTGACATCAAAGACTTTTCAGTAAAGCTATTGTTTTATTTTTCAACATTGCCTAACTGATATTCCTTTTATTAGACCAAACACTCAGATATATAAACCGCAATATCATATTTGGATAAATATTAATATAAAACGGCAGAAATGAAGGTGGTATTTAAGTAATAATACAGGTCAAATCTTAATCAGGGACTAAAATCATTTTAAACGGAGATGTATTTAAATTCACAAGCGAGTTCATGAAGGACTAAGAATGTGATGAAATTTATTATGCCATTTTCAAAATTTCAGACAATGTAAACACCTATTTACCGTACATAATTAGTATCTACGACCGCATCGTAATTCTAGATGTTTAATTTCTTGTTATTTTAGTTAACCATAACTGAAACATTATCCTGTATGTGCTGCTTTATTCGCATAAAATGTATCATGCATTCTCTTGTCTCGGGGAGTTCATTAATCAATGATAAGGCGAATATGTTAGAATGTATTCCGCATGCACATCCTCAGAACATGCTCGCTGATGAAATTCGAATACCAGCTTACACCATTGGATCCCATGATCGCTTTGAATATACTGTTGGCTCTGCTAATTTCCTTTGGATTCTAGCACTGGAACTGTATCGTAGAACTAGTTCATATTACACCAAACCTTATTATAATATAGAACACAGAAAATAGCATAGAAATAAAAATTGTTACCGCAATGATGCTTCAGAAAACGAAACGATAAGAAGGATAAAATGAAATCATATATCTATATAAATATGAAAGTTTGTCAAATGGCATAGTCATATTTTATATTGTAATTTCAAATGTGTCTTCAAAATTCGTATAGCGATACTAATATCTGCTGTACTATAACTTTACTGCTACTATTAAGTACATCGAAGAAAGCAAACAAGTAATAACTATATTTATTTTTGTGCGTCTTAATTGTCCATACCATTAATGAGTCACAAGATAGAAAGAAAATGTGGAATATTGAACGAAATAAACACAGCTTAGTTGAAATCATATTTCTTTTTAATTAAACAGGACAAATTATCCCATATCCACAACACCAACTTATTTTGCGTCATAATTTTCGAAATGTAATATAATTACTATCAAACCTTGTTATAGACAATTCTTCTTTTCTTTGACCTTTCGTAATGCGTAATGAAAATATCTGACATTTGGGAATTGAGCAAGTTTGAACGTTTTCCAAGTTCTTTTGGAAGAGTGTGGATTTTGCTTTTACCCTCTTAGTCCAGTTTGATGGCTAAGGTCGAACGCTTTCATTGCTCAGACAACACGAGTTAAAATGAGCTTTATAAAAGAAGGGAATTTAATAAACCTATAATTTAAAAATCAGAGCTTGGAAATTACTTTTTCAGTTGAGTTAATTAACTATGAATTTAATGATTAAAGTTTAATATTAGAAAAAAATATTTTGTAGTAATTTAATTCGCAACTTAGTTCTTATTATGTCAAAGTATAAAGTATAATACCTAATATTCGGTAATATATTTTGAAATAAACAATGTAGGGTGGTACAAATTTTCAAACTGGTATCCGACGATTTAATGTCCGAAACAGGTGACCCAATTCCAGGTGCACTTTTTGCATGTCCAACATTAACATATTATTTAATAAGCAGAACAGAAAAGAAAAACTTATCCCAATATTAATTTTAAAGGATTTTTTCAGAAATAGTCAGGTTTTTTGCACATTGTAAGATATTAAACTATCTCCATAAATAGAATTCTGTCCATTACAATCGTTTTCTTTTGCTTGAACTCTGATTACATATTATTTCCATTATTTACTAAATTGATAAAAAAATCCACGAATAACTTTTTTATATATTACCTATTACTTTAATAGATATCCATGATTTTTCTAGAAATATATGTATATATGCAATAACCTTTCGTACTTTTCTCTTTTACTCACATACATATATGGAGTACGAACACTAACAAGTAGTAGTAGTAGTAGGGAAATTTCCTTTTATTTCAATTTTAATATAATTATCTATCCTATTTTTAAGATATACATATATGGATAAAAAGGCCTCAATATAGTTCATAGGTACATGTCTGGCATAAATGCGAAAAGTCAACGGCACTAAAAGCATCGGTAAAAAGTATGTCGAGCCCGTCGCAGCTGCGCGTCAGAGTGATAGCCTTTTTATAAGCTTTATCGTAAGCCATTTATATGTGTACACATATTTTTGCTTCCTTGTATTACTAATCAATATTTTATATCGTAAAAAATGTTATACATCTTAATGAATATTATTTCAGTTTATAATATCATTCCGAAACTGATAAGTAACATATTTACAAATTGTATTCCGTGTAATAACTTGACAACCTTTAATGACGAAATCTAACTCCTTTCTTTCTCCCGTATTATTTTTTCAAATTTACGTTATATCGCGTTTCAATTCTTAAGGGATTTTCGTGAAACAGTACTAACATTAATTGCCGAGACAAATTTCAGATAAAGTATTACCTAAAGATGTTTCGGATAAGATGCTGTTAGATGGCAATGCTCGTGAAACTGGAAATAAATGATAAAACATCCAGTACTTCGTCGTGGACTAAAAATAATATTTAATTCTGATAGGTACCTACATTTTAGGATTGTGTATCGACTTTTACGTAGTAATTTTCAGTACCCAGATAAAAAGGGGTTATGTAGAGTTCTATTCAATTGCATAGAATATTTATACATAATTGTAAAGCATTTATGTTTTTATACAACTGCATATAAATATTGTTGAAAAAGTATTACTAATGTTCAACATTCCTCATATAAATCATCTTACATACACCTTAACGAAAATGTTAACGACAAGAAAAACATTAACCGTAATGATGATGATGATGAGGATTATACTCTTATTAAAACGGATGAACAAAATAATCATATTAAATATAAAAATCGTGCAAAATACTGAAGTTTATTATCCAAAACCGAAGAAAAATTTTTCCAGTTAAATTTTTTAAAATGTATTTTTCGTGGGTGGCAGGGTTCAATTTTCGGAAGCAAACATGAAACTCTATGGACAGTGACATTAAATTTAAAATACATACATGAAGTATTTTGTGTAGATTAAATTTAAGGTTTAACATTAAAAGTCGTTTAATGTCGGAATTGAAATTTGCTTTCAATAAACGTTCATTAAATTTATTGTGTTTCCTTTTAGCAGTGTAATTATTGCAAGAAGAATGACACATTAACAGCTAACATATCTAACAATGCATACATTATAAAGCTACACATGCAACAGGTTTCCATTAGCCTAATAAAAACCACGCACATCTGTATATAACAACTGGGCAAATTAGATGTGGAACTGACATTCCTTAACCTTTGTTTCTGAACCCGTTATTTTAGTAGGTACTTTCAGTAATATATGATATTGAACAATTGATTAGTATTTGAGCAATTCATAGACTATTTTTTAATATCTTAGAAAAGTACCAGTCTGTTTTAAAGAACTGTTGTTTTTTGGTATTATAAAATACTTACTACATAAAGTACTACATCACACCCTCCGCAGGAACATTCTCTTTTTGTAACAGCAGAAACATTGCTGTTTAAAAGAGAAGTTCAAATTTACCTCCCGAAATAGTTACAAGGATGTAACTGTTCGAATTTACGTAAAATTAATAATCTACATGATTAAATCCAAATCTCATTATATTTAATGATTATTAACGATGATAATTTCAAAATTACACATTAAATTTCTTAGAATTTTAACAAAAAAATGCGCAGTTTATGTTCCAAATCGTAAATTAATATAAAAAATTCTATAGGAAGATAATGTAATGTTATTAATGTATATAAATAAAATTATAATTTGAAAAATAGCCTAGGATTGAACATGAGGATAAATATTTATTTTATATAAAACTATTATTTATTCCCACATATCATCCATTACATTTCTTCTAATGTTTCTTATTGTTACTGCCGGTGCAGTGCACTACAGGTCCAGTGCACCTCACAGAAACGTCATATAATCCTGTATATTTTGCATCCGTAAATGGTGCTTCTAGCTTCTTACATGCCTTAGCGTCTCGTTAATTTAAATTACTGGGCCATGCTCGATGAATGCACCTGAGGGAAAGCATTATCTTTTAAGCGCAAAAGGCGATCCAACAGAATCTATATATATATATATTTACGCGATTTGCCTTTCAATATAATCCTTTTTAAACTTTGATTTAATGAATATCGACTTTAATAACAACCATAATATTACTAAAATATTACTAAAATCATATTATTCCTTCATAAATTCGGTATTAGTTTTTACCTGTATTAAAGTAAAATAAGGACATTTGTTAATGTGTTTTAATTAATATGGTCACTCATTAACTTATGTTTTATAGTACACAAAATATGTGGAACACTGCCGATATTTTACACTCATCTATCGATTGTACGTCATTACGATTGTCGATTAATATGAAACACAGGACATCTAAACGTATACATGCATATGGGACGTTTCACGTCAACTGGATTATCAGTGTACTCAACTTTTTTGAGGAGTCAAAATATTCGTCCGGTAGCGATAAAATAGAATTTGTGGTGTAATATCAACCATTTTCTATTTGGAATTCTATTAGTATTCACAATAAAAAGTTTCAAAGTTACAAATTTCACATGCTATTTGGATGTAAATTTTTCAAATTTGAACACTTAATTGCATCTGTTAATTTGAAAGCACAAATTCAGGATTAAAACAACATACAAGGTCCAAAAAGCCATCATATTGATACTTTAAGCTAAACTAAAAATTTTGAATTCTTGAAAGTAGGGATAACGATGTTACAATATTGACCATTTTGTATATACACTGAGAAAAGTGTTTTTTACCCAGTATTAGAATTCTTATGCCCCGTAAAATATAGTATTTTACGCATAGGGATTGCCATCTTTCTACTACCTGTTAAAAGACGAAGATTTTATATTATTCTAACCGATATGTCAGTTTATTTTAGCCTTTTCTCTTTAACTAAAAGCAATTTTTGTTTATGGAAATTTATCTAGCAAATTAAAATATTAAAAATGCCTTCTTTTAGTCAGAATAAATAAAACATTCTTTTAAAATAGGAGAGTTTATTACAGTTTCGTATAACCCGTTAAAAACAAATGTTGAACGACGGAGGATTTTACTAGTTATAATATTTCTTTTAATGGCTGTAATACACTTTTGAAAAGCCAACGGATAGTAACTGATAAAATACACTTTTCTCAGTGTAACATTTAGCATTCGAAATTCCATTAGCACTCACAACAAAAAGACCCAATGTCAGTTTGACATACTTTTTGGATGTACATTTCTCAAATTAAAACATTTTACTACAATTTGGGTTGAATGTTCCATGAAAATGTTGTCATATTTTATACGCCATATTGGATTTTCTAAAAGTACAGAACATTTTTGAAAGTGTTTGACCAAACGGACATTTCGACCTTCTTATTCAGCGGGAGCCTTTGTTCGGTTTTTAAGGCCCTATAATTCTAGTTGTTTAGTACTGAATATATAGACTTACTCTACTAAATGACAGTGCATGTTATGTGCCATTCGGCTTATTTAATAGGTAGTTTGAATATATAATATGTAGTACGGTGAAAGAGTAATGCCGAACTTTAAGATATCCAGGTAAATAGATTTCATGTTACCTCATTCGCTTTGCTCGCAGAAGCTTCATCGCACAGTAAAAACAGGACATTACTGAAATATAGAAAAAAAAAAAAACAAAACATGATATGGTGTAGCAGCTAGTGAGATGCAAATATTAATAACTTTGAAATTCCTTTGAAATACGGACACAGGATATTGTATTGGAAGGCTCATGAATAGATATACGACCGCTTTACAAAAATCCCGCAAGGAAAAAATATTGTAAGCGATTTTCGATATAGCTGTAGTGTACATTTAATTTCACTCACAGTTTTTACTGTTTTGCATCTGTAATGTGCACTGTGCAAGGACTGTCTATAATTTTCAATGCAAATGGCAATTTTTATGTCAATGCACACTACAGTTTACGAATATTGCATCAATGTTTAACAGTGCACATCATTTTGCTTTGTGAGTTTCCAAAATTGAAGATATACATTTCACGCCGTATGTTTCATAGCAGAGTACTTCTATAACTAAATCATGAAATTATCCTTTCATGTAATTTGTAATAAAAGTGGTATTAACGTCGCATCTCCAGAGGTAGTCCATAGATTTACAAAAACTCCGTTATCTAAAGGGCAGTATATCTAAAAGAAAATGCACCTGAACGTAGCAGCAGTAAATCGCCATTCCAGATTCTCCATGGGATCTCCATAACCTGCCACACTAACACAGAATATGTCGACATGGCCCTCGGCGTGAAGTATGATTACCAAGCCACCTTCTGTACGCATAAACAACGGAACTGTGCGACACTGGAAGTGCGAGAGTGTAAATTGCGGAGTGTTGACAAAACGCGAAAACTTCTTCACTTTCAGATAATTTTAAATTTTTTAAGATATTAAAAACACTTCCGTTAAAAAACGTTTTTAATCGTAAAAGCGAAATGAGGAAATTTGGATCCGTCAATTTAGGGATAACCGAGGTTAATCTTTCGGTTATTGAACTTTTTATTTCTGTGTTTTTATATCTGCGATTATCCATAAATTGAACATATTTTTGTCATTTTGTACGAGTCTCTCAGTGTATTGACACTTGTAATTGACAAAATGTTGTAATGTGGACAAAGATTATTTTCATTTTTGTGCTCTACGTTAAATACTGGAGAATTATAACATAAAACCCTTGGATAGTAAGAGCGTTTTGTGTGTAGAAGGTCACACGGCACGCATATAACACAAGTTCGTCCCGAGATTTCCTGAGGAACTCCCAACGAACTCCCTGGATCAATAAGAAACATTTGGATGTCCTAAGGAGCTCTGTTTGGTACATTTCTAACAGGATATTAAACATCTTGGGCTGTGACTATTTTATATGCTCATTATCGATTTGAATTTAATAGCAAAAAATGAAGGCCCCTCAATTGAATGTAAAGCTATACAACACAGGAGCCTTCTTTCTCAAAAACTTAAAGTTAATTATCTCCGTCAATTTTGATCATAGAATATTTGTTTTTTCTTAATTTTAAAGGGAATATCATGCTCTACACGACTTATTTATCCAAATTTGTATATTTTTATTTCTTACTCTCAATAACTTCAAAAAAGTGCCAGTAGTATTGAAATGGTTATGTGCAATTCCCCAAGTTGGAAGTTTTAGATTTTTTTAATATTAAGTTTTGTATTGTCATCCGTTATCTTAATTCGATATATGTCTAGGTGTTTTCTCACAAAAATATCTAACTTCGAAATGATCAGATTAGCTATGGGCTGCCGCCGCGTACCGCGAAACTTTGGCACGGTCGGGTTTACGTCTCTTCGGGGTGTGCGCGGATAGTGAACTTTTCCGCCGCTAGTTGCCGTCAGAGCGTTCGTGCATATTTTTGGTTCTCTCTACAGAAATGGTACTTGGAATTTCAGTAGGGACATTTTGATCATATACTTTACATTGATTTTTCAACATGTTATCAATTTCCTTCCGACAATTAGCAAAGCATGGAACCTACCTTAACATTTGGTAATAATTCCCTTTGTCTTGCAATAATACAAGTAATACCAGAAGAAGGAAATTTTCTATGGTTCCCTTTATGAAAAGGATTGCAACAACGATCTGTGAAAGAAGGCATTCTTTTATAGATTTGTACCTGAATTCAGTGAATTACTATAAAATACAAATTTATAGCAATATTATATTTTCATTTATAATGATCAATCTGAGCATATAACTTTTTAACCTTTTATTTACCTTTCAGAATATACGTCGTATATAATAGCTAATAAGGTATCGTGTCAGGGAGTACCGATAAGCCTCCTTATGACTATCCAAAAACCCATTTCTGCAGAGAGAACCAAAAATATGCACGAACGCTCTGACGGCAACTAGCGGCGGAAAAGTTCACTATCCGCGCACACCCCGAAGAGGCGTAAACCCGACCGTGCGAAAGTTTCGCGGTATGCGGCGGCAGCCCATAGCTAATCTGATCATTTCGAAGTTAGATATTTTTGTGAGAAAACACCTAGACATATATCGAATTAAGATAACGGATGACAATACAAAACTTAATATTAAAAAAATCTAAAACTTCCAACTTGGGGAATTGCACATAACCATTTCAATACTACTGGCAATTTTTTGAAGTTATTGTGAGTAAGAAATAAAAATATATAAATTTGGATAAATAAGTCGTGTAGAGCATGATATTCCCTTTAAAATTAAAAACAAAAACAAATATTCTACGATCAAAATTGACGGAGATAATTAACTTTAAGTTTTTGAGAAAGAAGGCCCCTGTGTTGTATAGCTTTACATGCAATTGAGGGGCCTTCATTTTTTGCTATTAAATTCAAATCGATAATGAGCATATAAAATAGTCACAGTCCAATATATTTAATATGCTGTTAGAAATGTACCAAACGGAGGTTTTTTTATGAATTTTTTCAGATTTTTAAAAACGGTAGATCTATTGTAAAATTTAAATTAAACACTTCGAAACGATTTTTGTATGTCTTTCTGTAATAATTCGTAAAAATAAATATTTTTATACGAAAGCTTGATCAAAATTCTACAGAAACCATGTATTGTATTAATATTTTATACTAATATTTTGGAGCATAAATCATTTATAAAAATTAAAGTCGAAATTTTTATTTAATGCAAAGAGTTCTATAATATTTCATACGGGCGATATTTTATTATTATATATGGTCCAAAGTGCTTCATTTTTATGTTCTAAAGTTAAGAGACTAGTTAGATAAGAAAAAAAAAATATGAAAAAAAAGTTGCACATTTGGCGTGAAATGCCCCCTTTATAAATGTCAGGAATGAAAAATATATTACTTTAATTTTTTATAAACTATTGTGATTTTTTTTCTTTCGTCTCCACGCAGTAAATTTAAAGGATATCCGTTTTGATTCTTAATATGGATCAATTTTGATACAAATTCGATTAAAGTATCCAGTTCACGTGTTATTTCCAATTTGTTCCTAATAAACTATTCCAACCACATTCCGGTTTTCGATTCTACGTGAGATGTAAAATAATTTGCTACAGTGAATGTTTTATGTCGATTCCTACACCGTGTGTATTGGAAACTTTAATTCCCAATTATTTGCATGCCACTGAACAATTTAATAAAATACAGAAATAATTAAAACGCTTTCCGTACATGAAATATTCTGTGTAATATGTTTAAAGAGTAGGTACATTTTCTGTTTGCTTAGTGATTTATACTAAACCAAAATTTCTTTCATTTTCGGGATTTTTGCGGATAAAACCATCTTTAAAACTGAACCCACAGTAGGGTTCCGTAACAGATATCGGTCGTTAAGCGTCATTTTCCACCCAGAGCATCCGGAGAGATTATAACGTTACATAAATCAAAGAATTTATATAGGAGCTCCATAAAATTCAGAGAGCTTGCGCATGATGCAGGAGGTACGTGCGAGATAGTTTCGGTGACTCATGAAATGCATATAGAAACAATGTACCATTTATTTTTATTAGCTAGGTCTAATTGACTTAGACAGTTATGCAATCCATTTTAAAAATAATATATCATCGAATCTGTGCACAAAGAAATTAGTAACAATTTTAATGTACATGTAATTCTTGGAAATCATGCTATTATACTACATATTCATGAACTGATTTTTATTCCGTAGAAAAAGAATTTAAGGTATGAAATAGACTCAAATTAATTACACTAATAGAAACGATAATCAGTTTTTTACTATTCAAGACCATGGATAGAATTTTCTGTGCTCTATTATATAATTCAATGAAAATACCAAGGTGCGATGTGCGCCTTAAACCCAGCAAATATAGATGTTGATGTTGCAATCTTGTTACTAATTCAACTAATTTCCTCTAATGGCGGAATCTTCTCTGCTTGATTAGAGGTTTCGCAAATTTTATTACAAATATTCACCATTTTTTTTAAGACGGTAAATTAGATTCCTGAAGTTAATATGACAAGATTCGTTCACTTTATAAACAAAGACAATGCTCCCATCGAACGTTTATCAATTATTCTAAAATATACTTCACTGAAAATAATTATGTTCTTATACCTATTAAAAGACGTTATTTTACATATAGGGAGAGCAATATTTCTATTACCGATTGGAAGACGCAAGATTCTAAAAAAATATTGTAGAAATTTTAATAAACCAGATTTTAAAAGTATATCTGGTCATATTGGCATAACCTCGTTGCGCGAGCTGCACTATACAGTTATTTACTACATTATTTATGGAAATTGAATAAGACTTTTAACTGTACTCACAAAAACTTGAAAACCTCAGTTTCTTCAAAGATTTACTATTATTTCCTTAAACTTTGATTCATGGATAGTACAGAAAAAGTCCTATTTATGTAGGAACATTTCTTAAAAGAATAGGTTACATATTCATATTATGAGGTCTCCCCTTAAATCAGAATAGTAAATTACACTCTCTCTCTCTCTCTCTCTCTCTCTCTCTCTCTCTCTCTCTCTCTCTCTGGCCGGTGAGTACGTTGGTCACGTTTTGTAGATCTCAGTACACTTTATTAGAATTATCACTTAAATTTCCTTCGTGGGAGTTCTATTTTTTGCACAGTGGTTCTCTGTTTGACTCGGACGACGACTATTGTTCGAGCTTTTTGATTCCGAGTCATTCATCAGAGAAAAGAGTAAGACTTCAAATAGCAAATTCGGAGTTTCCAGTTGCCTTCATTTACAACAGTTCACGCAACAACATCACGTGTCCAGTGACGTCACGCTACGTTACGCCCAATCATCTGCTGGAGAATTTCCTCTGACACCTGTCAAACTGTCATTTTGGAAAACAGAAGAACTCTGCAGGTGTTTCATACTTTCATCTGTGCGAGTCTACAATTAAAACTCTTGGTAACTACGAAGCATATTTATTGGCATTGAAACGAAATTCGAGTTTCGCAGCCGTGTTATAGCAGCCTTTGATGGACCCACGGCGAGAAACATCGTTCTTCGAAGGCGTCGTGAAATAAATGATTTTCGTGTCTCAAACGTCTTTGATTCCTCTTCGCAACTCGTAATTTCCATACGCGAAATGCTCGCTCCAGCAATCTATACACTTTATAAAAAAGAGCGCAAATTAACTAGCGAGAACGGTTTGCCCAATCCTATCATTGATAATGGTGCAGTATATGTGCGAATTTCTAAAGCCACTGATAAGATTCATATTACTTCTGAAGAAAAACTTTTACAAATTCAGCAGCGGCTTAGTTCCGTACCGCTCTCCTCCTGACTCTGTCCCCAAACTGGGATATCCAATCTGCGCAGTCCGCATGTATCTTCATCCACTTTTAATGAAATAAAAATAGGCCATGTAAATGCCAATCGACTTCCGACTCATTTTGACTTAATTTCTACTCACATCCTAAGCCACAATTTTCACATTTTTGCTATTACCGAAACTTTTTTAATGCCACAAATTCCAGATTCTACAATTTCCATAGATAACTACGAAATCTTTAGAAATGATAGATTGGGTAAGCCTGGTGGTGGTGTTGCGTTATATGTGCATTCCGGTTACAAATCCCGTATTTTAGTGTCTTCTCCAGGAATTTTTTGTAATAAACCAGAATATCTAATTTGCGAAGTTTCTTTTTCGACCGAAACACTACTTGTAGCAGTTGTTTATCGTCGACCTAAAGCAGCCTTTCCATCTGACTTTTTCCGCTCGCTAGGAACATATTTACCAATTTATAATCACATTATAGTTACGGGCGATTTTAATTGCAACATGCGCTCAGTATCCACCGAATCTGAATATATTAATACGCAGCTGTTTCTTCATTCTTTATATCTGATACCATCCGAACCGACGCATCATACAGAAACTTCTGATACCTGGATTGATTTGTTCATCTCTAAATTCAAAACCAACGTAACATTGTACACGAAATCTAATTCGCCGTTCATTGCGGGGCACGATGTAATTGAGATAAACTTCAAATTTTTGAAACCTGAGATCTATCATAGAACTGTAGTTACTCGCGATATGCGTAATTTTAACCGTTCATTATTTAATACTCATCTTACTTCAAATATCAATTCTTGTTCGTTTTCTGAAAATGTAAACTCGGCAGCGCTACAATTCACATCCGCAGTTACTACAGCTTTAGATTACACAGCACCGTACATACATGTAACCTTATCGAATAAAAAAAACCATGGGTAAGTGCCGAATACCGGTCAGATATCAAAAAGCGCGATAAATTATACAAACTTTATAAGCAAACTAACTCGCAAGTTTACTTAAAAGAATTTCGCGTTCTTCGAGCTAATCTCACTTACCGATTCTCTATAGCCAAAAACGAGTATTTCGTGCGCAGATTAAATAGTGCAACTAGCCCGAATCAGACTTGGAGCCAACTGAAGAATTTTGGAATTGTCTCTTCTGCTCAAAAATCGACACCTCTCAAATACTTCTCTGCACATGAGTTGAATGGTTATTATGCTTCCATATCAAACGCTCACTTGTCATGCACGCTTATTGCCTTGGATTCTATGCTACTTTTTTCTTCAAGAGATATAAGCTCTAATCAACCTTTTCGATTCAATGCTGTTACAACCAATGATGTTAACAGGGTAATGGGACAAGCAAATACTCGGGCTATGGGCATAGACAAGCTTAGCACATCACACTATTTATTAGGCGGAGAAACTGTCACCCAAGCTCTTTGTAAGATATTTAATCTTTCTCTAAATTCCAGCACTTTTCCATCTAGCTGGAAACAATCAATCATAGTACCTCTCTCGAAGGTTAAAGTTCCGTCATGTCCAGCTGATACCAGACCGATTGCAAATCTTTGCGAGTCGTCTAAATACCTGGAAAGATTAGTTTATGATCAGCTTATCACTTATCTGAATTCCAACAAGCTATTAGATACCCATCAGTCAGGATACCGTCAACACCATAGCACTCAGACTGCCCTCTTGAATGTACTCGATGACATTCGAGAGGGTATTGATAAGCGCATGGTTACAATTCTTGTTCTTTTTGATTTTAGCTAGGCTTTTGACACTGTCCCTCATAACTTGCTGATACAGAAATTGAGAGATATAGGCTGTTCTAGCGATGTATTGAAGTGGTTTCATAGTTTTGATTGAACTCAAGCTGTATTAAGAGAAGATGGTTCCCTCTCTGACTGGCTATCAGTCAGCAGTGGAGTACCACAAGGATCCGCCTTAGGGCCTTTACTTTTTTCGATATTTATCAACGATCTACAGCGAATGCTTAACTATTCAAAATATATGCTATTTGCAGATGACACGCAAATATATGTTCAATGTCCTGTATCTGAACTTTCATCTGGTCTATTCAATATAGCAAGTGACTGACAGGCCATTGCTGACTGGGCAAAAGTTAATGGTTTAACACTGAACGCGTCAAAAACAAAGGCCATGATACTTGGTAGTCTTGCCTTTATCAGCGCTATCGATACCTCTCTGCTTGGTAATAGTGTCTTGGTAGAGTAGATTAAAATGCATATATAATGAAATATGTTAAAATGTTTCTAAGAATTACAGACCCAGCAAATATTTTGTTAATCCGGTAGGTCTTATTAATAATTGTTTCTTGCAAATTCTACTAACAACCAGTTTATGGCTGGGTTACGCAACAAAAGTAACGCATAAATATTTATTACCCATGATGAAATTAAAACTCTCGAGTTATAATAAAGCAATGTACCGGTACGTGGATGTATATCCCATTGAAACACATTTAGGGGACCTTCATTCCTAGATCTGAACAATGAAGTGTAACGCAGCCGAGGTCTACTCATATCGCACGGAATTTTGTGGGGCTAAGGTTCAGGTATTCCTCCAGAGATAGAATTTTTAGGACAACAAAATAAACGATCTCAAAAGCAGAATGCGATTTTATTTAGCTATAAGGAACGCTGAAGCTTGGAAAGGTACTTTGGTTTCCCTTCAAAACATGCATAAATCTTTCGCCTTTTACTAAATATTTCCTTGGAGGGGAACATTTGATGAGTCTAACATCAATTTTTTTACGCCCAGCGAAAGTTGGACAATAATCAAATACAAACAAAAACATTAGGATTTAATATTTATTTGACATTACAATTTTTAATGAGCTTAATAACAAATACATTTTTTTAGATTTAATTTACGAACAATTCATATGAGACTGCGTCAGGAGTTGTATCAAATTATTATCAAAATAACTATTTGAAAATTATTGGATTCTATATCAAAAATTAAAATTATAATATTGCAGTATAAAATGTCCACTATTATCAGACAATTATGTTCTTTTAAAATATATACTAATAAATCAGTTCAAAATGTAAATAAACATATTATTACAAGAAATTAATTCGAGTTTGTGTCCAATTTTTGCCTACATATTTAATAGTATTACATAAATGTTTTTTTTTTTTGCATAAACCAGATTCTTTTAGGTAACAAAATATTTTTCTTTGGATAAAAAATAGTACATTACTCAACGAGGGAGGTAAAATAAAGAATGTCGCAGACTGCGTGTAATTTTTACCCGAGGCGAAGCCGAGCGAAGTATACGATTTTTCTTTATGGCCGAGAGGACAAGCGGGAGGAAAGATGCCGCTTATCCTCTCGGTGTGAAGAAAAAATTAATTTCTATATATAATGCAATAATTTCTCGCACGGAAGTACAAAAAAACAGTTATTTATGGACAACTTTTCTATGCGTGAATCAAACTCGTGTGGAAGTAAACTGCACATACTGAAAAAAGAAGTCGTTTTTCCCAACTTATTTAATGCCTGTGGTTGACAATACTTGAAAATATTCGTTTAATAATACAAAATGACGGTAGTTTTGAATTTTGTAAATATGAACTGAGCTGATTCGAATGCGCATAATTTGCCGCTTTCCGCCCGACATACTAAAAGATATCATATGCATACCGTGCGAAACATCCCTGAGTGGGATTGTTTGTATGAAATTTCATCCTTGTCAAAGGTTGGTAATTGTGACCTTGTTACGAAATATATATTTTTAACACTCCAGTAGTAGACTTCGATTTTGCGCCCTACAGTGAAATATTCGGGCATAAATTATGGCGTACCAAGCCCGTCGTATAAAAAATATCGTATGGAACACGGGCGAAATATCGATCTCCGACGAGCGTGATTGTCACCCCCACTTCACTCTTGCGACAAACTTCGCATTCGTCGTAAATCGTTAATTGCGCCCTTGTTACATAATACACTAATATATTGTTACAAGTGCGTAAAATAAAATTTTTCAGTTTTAGGCGATCAGCGAGACCCAAGGGGTGGCTAAGGCGTCACGAGGGAATCGGGTGATCGCCGTTTGGGACTAACAGTTTACACCTAGTAATTCGAATAAAATTTGTGATCATTACGGATTTAAAATTTGAGCATAAGCTCTGCACTATTGATATAACTATTTACCTCTTGAAAGGTCATGCTTGCACACGTTCTGGGATAAGATTTTCTTAAAAATAATATAATTTACAACGAAATAGCATTATTGTTGTTTTTCTAGGTCATCATTGCACCTTGGAGTCGCAACTTTTTCTTAATGATCATTATCAAACCTCGGAATTTATAAAATAATATAATCTAATGGCGTCATTATGTCTTCACGCTCATTGTCCGTCAATGTATTCGTCTCACGTACTCCTCCACCTTAGAAGTTGAATGAAGGTCCTTTACAATTAAACTAAGGGCAGACGACGGTAGAGTAGTAATTCTATACCTTTGACTAAGATGTAAGATATTCACTAAAATATATCCATTTGCGTAAGCGAATATTCATGCACTGTTTATCCATGTATAATAACAACCTAAATGTTGAATATCAAAAACAGGAATACATTATGATAATAGTAAAGAGATTGATATGTGAAGGTATTAATTACAGGTCTAAAACTAATTTAACTTCCGACCAGAATATCATCACGAGAAAGATTTACATTTTATCTTTCCTGATTTTAAATATTAATTCAATAATCTTACTTCTTTTAACTTTACTCCTTTATTCATTTTTCTGTCGTACTTCTGAAGAGTGGCTTAGAAGAGTTTTTGATTATTTAGAGGGATTGAAATGACACGTTAATTAGTAAAACAAATGAAAACGATGCTTTGTTTTGATACGTTAGAACAACACAGAAGCAAAACAATGTTAAATGATATATTTTAAATTCAGCAACATATGTCTTAACCCATCAACGCAGGGAAGTAGGATTTCCTACTTCAATTTCAATCAAATATTTCATATGAAACATAAAGTTTGTTTGTTTTTTCAAAAATTGAAATGTATGTGTTTTGTTATTTTCGAGATCGGTAATTTCAATGGAATTGTCAAAATTGAGCTATCTTAACTACAAAATTAAATATAACGATTTAAATGTCAAAAAAAAACCCAAAAAATCGGGTATACATTTCATAAAATATTTTTTCTCATAGAAAGAATATTTGCCAGCATAAAATTCTTTCGCTAAAGGCGAAGAAAATAGTTGTAGTATTAAGATATATTTTTTAAATATTAAATAACTCACATCATGATCACAAAATGGCGACCGCAGTGAGAGTTTTCTTTTTAAAACTTAACAAATTTTTTTCATGAAAACTGCAAACGTTACAAAAAATGTTGTGAGAACACACGTTTCTTAGAATGTGTCAAAGAATATTCTCAATTTTTTCAGAATGTGTTGATACAATTGTTATTTTTCTAAAATTAAGAAAATCGAATTTATGAAAAAAGTTATTTAAAAAATCTGAAAAAAATTGAGTGTAATCTCTGACTAATTCTAAAATATTTTTGTTCTCAGAAGATTGCAGATTTTAAAAAGTTTACAGATTTTGAGAAACAAAATTATTAATAATTTCTAGATTTCATGAATAATAATTTCTTTTGCAAAAACGATCCTTTCCATTAGACAAAATTTCCTTACAACAAAATTATCTTAGAATTTGTCAAAGATTACACTAAAATATTTAACATTTTTAATCGTTTTTTTCCGAAAATTTAAAAAAAAATGATATCAATATATTCTGAAAAAATTTGGGCACACTATATGATACATTCTAAGACATTTTTATTCATAGAAAATTATGTCTTAAGTTTATTATATTCAGGAAGAAAAATTGTTTGCTCTTAAAAAGAAATTACTTACTGCCATTGCCATTTTGTAATCACGATGTTAATTTGTTTATATTTTAAAAATATATCTTAATACTACAACTATTTTCTTCACCTTTAATGAAGGAATTTTGCGACCGAAATAGTACTTTTCGGTCGTAGGCCGTAAAGTTCAATTTTGAGGACTGAGTGGAGATTGTGCATTCGCACCAGACTTCGCCAGTCCTCGGATTGCACTATCTCCAAACCGAGGTCGTAAAATTTTACGGCCGAGGAGCGAATACTATTTTTTGATACACTGTTCGCAAAAGTAGGCACTTTAACGACTATTTTTAGTCCGTAAAGTCACACTTTACTAAAAAGAGTCTGTAAAGTGTCTACTTTACGGACACGTGTATCAAAAATACTCTTTCGATGAGAAAAAAATATTTTATTAAAAAGTATAACAGAGTAGAGTTTTTGGTTTTTTTTTAACATTTAAATGGCTATATTTAATTTTCTAATTACGATAGCTCAATTTTGATAACGCCATTGAAAAGAGCAACCTTGAAAATTGTACTTATGTTATACATTTTTCACCAAAAGTGAGTGTTGAAACGAAATAATCGCACAACCGTATTATGTCACATCTAAGCGGGTTAATTTCGTAAATATACCACTTTGTAGGAATGTACAAGTAATATTCGTCGCGATTTTAGTAAAGACTGCGATTTGTAGAGTCTCGGGAAATCAGGCATTTCCCAAGGCGCAACGTCACTTAAGCCGGCTTACACTAATTAAAGCCCCGAGCTGTCACGTCTCGCATTTACCTAGTCCCTTGTACCGCCTTGCACTAATACCAACATGTTTATCCTTCACGCTCGACGAAATAATCCTGTGCCGGCCAATCGAGAAGGTGTATTTGGAACTCCCACACATGAAGCTCGCAGTACCCCATAGTAACACCACATAGACCTTGTTAGCATTGCACTCTACGAGTCACAGTAAGTTCGGTTTATTGAATTTCAATTGAATTTCAATTGCATCCTCTATAGTTTGGTCGAGACCTGTATACTGTTAACTATTTATTACCAGCTTTTGCAATTCCAACCCTAATGAGCCTCATATTATTCAAGTCAAAATTTTGTATTTTTAACGAACCATTGGTCCGTTTCTAGGGATTTGCCACATTCAGAATATTTTCGTCTAAAAAATTACCATTTTGTTTTATATGGCCGAAAAATATAAAGTTAGCTGCATAATTTTAGTCAAATAATAATTATAATTCTTGTACAGATATTAGTGTATACTATATGGTAGTAAATATGATCATTTTAAAATATAGCAGGTTTGTAGTTTTTGGTATACGTAGCGATTTGTATCAATATATCTGCGACGTGGACAATGTCATATATCAACTATTAGAATCATTTCTTCAAAAGTGCGTTTCATTGTTAAAGTTTCCGTCACCCAAGAATTAGGGTATGTAACGATCATAAGACATTTGACATTCGCAATATAGTTTTTTTTTAAATACCACATTTAGTTCAAAAGTTCTGACAATTTCTGGATCCATTTCTGTTAGATGTTTCTATGTTGTGCCCCAAATGTATATAATACATTCTTTAACTTTTTTCAGGAAAAGTGATTACCCGGCATTAAAGTATTTAAGTAGAACCCTTCTACTTCTTGATTTAGGAGTAAAATACTTATTCCTAAAACAATACCATCTACTTTTAATCCCTAAAACAAATAAACCAACCTTTTCAATTATTTCAAGCTGATTGTATAATTATAAATTAAATTCCCGAATAACAGAGAGGTCTTATTAAGCTTGTTCAGTCTTCAATTTTTTAAGCTTCTTGGAAGCTCGCACAATAGCACCAAATGAGTTTCTAATAGTTCTACCAGTATATCCCACGGAGCTCTAGCCAAAGTTCCTACAGAACTTCATTTTAATTCTCATACATTTTCGATATTCATCTTCAATACAGTGGAAGTTCCATCATGAAAGCCGCACGATATTCCAAGCCAATTACAAATTCAGATTCAACCTCTCATATCCAGATTAACAGTTATACTGTTAAACTACTCTTCAACACAAAGTAAAATATAAGGTTAATCTGTCTCGTTGAATAACGTTTTATAATAACTTTTATCCTTCAACAAACAAAAAAATAAAAACAAACGAATAAAGTAATGGGTATAAATAAATGACATCTAGTAACAAAATGTCTTCATACATTTCGCTGCATTATTATTTTTGTTAGTATTTTGTACTTTTTTAAACGATTTGTAATAAAATGAACTATTTTTTGCCACAAATTTTGCAATGAAACCTTGTTACAGGTTTTCAACTGTAGCCATTACCTTAT
This sequence comes from Trichopria drosophilae, assembly GCA_030407085.1. Taxonomy (NCBI): domain Eukaryota; kingdom Metazoa; phylum Arthropoda; class Insecta; order Hymenoptera; family Diapriidae; genus Trichopria; species Trichopria drosophilae. The sequence continues at coordinate 57,240,468 of CM059583.1, forward strand.
GTATCCTCCTATTACTTTTTGAACTTTTATTGCATATATTTATATAATCATAGTCATGTACCCTCCTAATATTAACAATTAACCCCTTAACTGCGGCTCATGACGAAGATTTTGCATGGTAAATATAAATTAGGCTGACGAATTCGATTATTGTTGCAAATTTAATATTAGACATTTTCAGATGGTCTAAGGTATACTAAATAAGATGCGGTTGTCCATTTTCAAAATCATTGTTTTAAATAGAACATTTGAAACACGTAAAACAGCAATTTTTACGATTTTGACAAAAATCTTCGTCATCAGCTGTTTATGGGGTTAAAAATAACAATTCTTCTATCGAATATTTTTCAAAGTAGTGAAGTACCAAACATTCCTTACATTAATAGAAGATTTATGAAAGTTAAAATTCAATAGAACTGGGTGAAACGACGTTAGACTTTGATAGTATCGATGTACTTGTATTTCAATAGGGTTAAAACATTATCGATCTTAAACTGGTTCAATAAAATGTTGAGTATCAGATAACATTACACGGAGAAAAATAATCAGCAAAATCAGCCGAAAAATCCGCAGATTCTACCAATTTTATCCTATAGGGACAGCTGTTGGAATTCCGTTAGGGATAGCCGATAATTTCAACTAAATTTACTGTAAAAGTCCGCAAATTTAACGGAAAAAATCTGCTAATGTAGCGGAAATTTAGAGCTAAGCGCGAATTGAGTAGGGTTAAGGCTACATTAGCGGAATCAAAACAGCTAAAATTGCATATATTTTCGGCAATTCCAGCTGAAAATTTTAGCTGATATGAATCAGCTAATCCAGCGGAGTCATTTTTCTCCGTGTAATATTATATCATTTAATAAAATAATGGTTGCATAATTTAAATATACTTTTTTCTTCTCGAGCTTCTTTTTGAGCTACGCAATACCTCTGCACTTCTCATACCAGCAAGTAATTAGCTGACTCTTTGAAACTCTAACTAGTACTCGTCGGTGTTAAATGATACTCAATAAAGTTGAAATCTACCTCTTTAACGGTAATTGCTTTACTTAGATCGTGACTTGGTCATATTTCCAGTGCTTTATGATGAAACGTTCTGAACTATTCGTAAACCGCGTGAACCAACTTGCAGCTGCGTGCATCTCGAAGTAAGTTCGCGGAGCGTGAAAACCATTGAGACTAACCTGCTGTTAGCTGGTTCTTACATTGTGTTGCGGTCACCGCCGAGAGTATTTTGTTTGCAAAGTACCATGAACTGGCAGAGTAGCAGAGATTGCAGACAAGCAGCAAGACCGACGGCGCAGACCTCGTGGAGAATAATTGCTTTAAAATTAATTATTTGCTTCTCCCTCGGTCGCGCAAATAAATTAAGAGATTTGTGCATGTCCATTTAAAACGATTCGCTGGGTTTGTGAAAGTAACGCGAACTAAATGTTACGACACTCAAATTAAGTAAACACAAAGAAAAATGAGAACAAATTATTATCTAAACCACGTGAAATATGTATAGTACACTAAATGTCTCATTATTGAAATAAAAAAAAGTGCTTTGTAGAATAGTGAAACTACATATATATTGTACGTCACATAGTTCTGCGTATAGGTCAAACATTGAAAAAATGGGAAATTCTTTGATAGATAATGTATAACGTGCATGTGTAAATAAAGTATAAACAAGACCAAACTTTATATAAATAACCAACAAAATAATTTGCATGGAATTCGATGTACATAAAAGTAGATCCAATATCGTGCATGTATCTAAAAAATAATTTATTGTATTTTTTTAATTCTCGTCATTTATACTAGTCGCTGATACTTTATTTGCCCACTCAATAATTAAACTTTATCTACAAAAACAATTATTCATTTTTCATACAATTTTCCAAATATGTATTATCAGAATTTTTCCCAGGTAAAAATTTTGATGGTACAGCTAGACATTATCCTAGTAGACTAGGAGCTAGTGACCAAAAAATGTGAATGATAGATAAATGTATGCAACTTATTTGTTTATTTTCGATAAAGTATAAGAATAAAATTTGGCTAACTAATCGTTCAAAAACACAAGTTTTTGTTACAAACAGTGGATTACGTTTCCAACACCGCTGCACGCGACTGCGGATTAATTAGCCGCTTAAAATTCTTGAAATACACATACAATGTCCCCCTTTAAGTTGCATAGATTTATCTATCATTCACATTTTTTGGTCACTAGCTAGTAGATTTGTTTGGCAGCATTGTATAGTATCCAGAAATGTCAACGGATTGAAACTTGGAGCAGACTAATAACAGAAATTACTTGTAAAAATAAAAGATCATATAAAATTTACGCAGTAGTTAAAAATCTATCGATTCGATAAAAATAAACACATGAGACTATTTATTTAAACTGTCTTTTTGTTCGTAATTAACCTTGATGGTCAGTGCGTTAGGAGAATCAGCTGAGTGCGGGTCGACATATTGGGAGATCGATCTATTCGAGAATCACAAATCGAGTCGCGGTCGGGAAGTTGGCCGTAACTGTTGCTCCCATCTTGATAAGAACTTGATATGATATTGTTGATGAAAAGCCAGTCAGTTCGGAAATTCAGATTGTAATTACCTTAGGTAGAAATGGAATATTTCGAACATGCTCCCAATTCGTTTCACCCCACGAACCACTTTTGACATTTATATCATAACTCGAAACCACAGGGTTTTAATTAACCATCAGCTAAAAATCCTAAATTTTACATTTTTGGGCGAAACAAATTACGAGGATGTTTTTGGATTCTCTCTTGTTGAAAAATTCCATTTCTAACTGAAGTTGTGATAACATGAAGCAACGATTAACAGCAGCCATATTATCTGATTCATCGTTTCCGTAGATTTTCACCAGAATTCATGTCATATTTAAGGGGGTTTTAAAGTTTTCCGCCGATAAGGTAGGCAGTTTTAGTAAAAAACGTAAATTAAAAATGACTGAATAAATAAATAAAAATCACTTCTTGTAAAGAAATTTACGAAATCAATTTTTTTTGTATACCGAGAAATTCGAATTAATTTATATAGTAGTTTTTTTTTTATTTATTGAGTTTAAAAAGCAATTACTACAAGAAATGCTAATTAATTTTCGATATTTTTATTAAAATATGTAAATTATCAAGTTTCTCAATGACTGAAACATTGAGAACAGTAATTTCTAAAGATCGAAAAAGTAGTGTTAGTCTCTAGTAATTTCACTTCAATTTAATTCCACGCATTTTAAGGGCAGATCTCCTTAAATTATTATTATTTTTATTAAGGAAAAATATATACTTAAAATAGAAGCATTGTGTAAACGTTGTTGCACTGATGTTTTGATATTCTATTGACATTTTCAGATCTATTTTTTGCTCAATTATGTTTATGAGCTGAAAAGTCTTGAATACTACCAACCACTGCGAATAATTACTAATATATCATCACAAATAGCACATTAAAGGTATATTGCAGCACCTGCACGGAGGGCGGAGGGATTATAATTGTACTTTTTACCCAAGTTTTTATAATATTATGTCAAAAAAATGAATAACTCCCTTGTCGATATATCTATGCATGACTTAAAATATAAAAACTGCATGGGGAATGCAGACAAATTACGATTGTACATGAATGGTTTAAACTTTCATTAACGCCTTAAGTAACTCCAAACGATAATCAAATTTAAAAAAAGTGGTTCGCATATTTGGAAGGAATGGATCATCGAAGGAAATGGATATCCATAAAACAGAATTTGGACAGGTTTCGAAATCGAACGGGTGAAACTAAATTTCCTGGTTCAAGCAATGGGACTTGTATACCATCGGCAAATGGTTGCTATATAAACGTCAACGATTCAAACGGAGACAGTGTTCAGATTTCACATCCAATAAGTTTGTCTCTAAGCCACGTGATTCGAAGCTGTCAGGGTTTTATTTCGTTTTAAGAGATTCTCTGTTGTTTGCTATTTTAGTTTTTAAACTATTCTGAACAAAGTATATATATTATAGTTTCTAAATTACTGATGTTCTGAATTTTGGATATCTTCAGAAATACTTAACTGAGATTATATAAAAATAATTATTTGATTATTTTATCTAATTACTGATCAATTATAACAAATAATCTTTGTATGTTATTCATCAGAAAACAGATACACTATAAAGAATAATTGAAAAATTCCCATACTTTTGTATATAATTCCATATCTATAAAACTGTCATACATGTATTGAAGTTTTTCCAAATAGATGTGGGAATTTTTCCATTCAACTTCATAAATGCCTGAAAAATTCCATATTGTACTGGAATTTTGCCATATTTACATGTTTCGCATGCGCACATGTAACACACAGTACCCATTGCTCTCAATAGATGTCACTTCTACTCGCAAGTGCACGGGGCTTCATGTAGTTAGGATTTTTCTTACAGTGTAGTTCATGCATGTCGAATCGTCAACAAATATTGAGAAGAAAGGATTCACAGTATCACAGCGGGAATAGGCTACAACGAATATGCTTACTTTTTTCATAAATATATTTTCTCAGAAATTCTATTAAATGAATTATTCGAAATATCCGAGCGTTTCCGTGATACTTTTAATATTAACGAAACTATATGTTTAAAAGACAAATTTAATATAAATAATAATCAAGCAAAATTTCTTTACATGAAGAAAATGTAGGTAAATTATCATCCAATAGTTTTGGTCGACGGAGAATAATTATTTTCGCATAAAAACGAATTGTAATATATTATATTTGAAGGTTTGGGTGCGACCTTCGTATACTTTTTTTTCTTTCGGACCAAAAAAAAATCATTGTTTATGAAAGACCGCAAAAAATTGTCTGTAACATCATTTTATTTGCATTTTCAAAACATATGTCACTCGCAAGAACGTGCCTGCCTTGTGAAATAAAATATAACGATAAAAATAAAAGAAATCTTAGTTTTCACAAATAATGAATATTTTTACTCAATAACTATTTATTTAATGGGTGACTTTGATGAGCAAATCTCGATGTTTTTGTGATGGATACGCTTAATTTTTATAACTAACTTTTTCTGATGTCAGAAATCCATCTTCTCAATCAGAAATAATGCAAATTTTACTATAAAATTTCACCATTGTTTTATGATGGTAAAGAGAAAGGTTCGAAGATTTTTTGAAAAACATGAGGACCAAAATGGAAAGATTCCATGCGCATCGATCATTTTGTGTTTGATATAATGAGGAGTTGCAAAAAAGTGTTTGATCCAAACGAAATCTGTCACTCGGCGTTTTCGGTTTGCTGATTACGAATCTGACCTCCTTTTTTCAAAATTTAAGAATTTTGTTTTTGTTATCACCAAAACGAGAAAAATAACTTTACAGCCGGGAGCAAGATAAACAAAAATTTTTCAGTATCCTAATTTTTAGGTTATTTTTAGGAGATATATATTAATTTATTTGATTTCGAAATAAAAGAAAACTTCCTATAAAACAGAGCAATAGCAACTGGCTAATTTTTTCAATAACTGCAAACATTTTTCTCAAATTTCTGCTTTCGTATACTGCGAAGTAGGGTAATTCGTTTTATAACTAAACGATTTTTTATATAGAAGCCTTACGTAAAAGTTAAATAATACAAGAACGATAATTTGAAGTGAAATCTCACTTAACACATTAAGCATTTTTGAAAATTGACCTGTACTGCAGACAGTAGAGATTTATTTAAGCTGTAATATGAGTCGTTATGACGCCCATAGTAATTCCTCAGTTATTATTCTGAGTAAAGTTCCATACAATCGAACTTTGTATAGATTTCAATTATAAAGAAAACGTCAGAAAACAATTTCTGATTTGAATCAAACTTTTTTAGTGGCATGCTGTTTGCACATAATATTTAGTATTTTACATTAATTTTTCCGAATGAAAATTGTACTGTCAACAAAATTTCTAATTTAATCATTTTTTGTAACAGCTATTTCGTTTAATAATTCCACTTTTTTTAATTCGTACAATTATTTGAACGTGAAGTGTAAATTCGTTAATTCAACTCACGGGTACCTAGTTTGCTCGTGTACTCGGGCATTGCGCCAAAAATAATTTCGCAAAATGTTTTTAAATTAGACTGTATACTCCAAGTTCATTTTGGAAATAACGCTGCAAATAACATTCGTAACAAAATAAATTCATGTTTAAACTAGATTTTTTCAGAAAATTTGTTAAATTGTGTAGCTTTCAAATCGAAGAAACTAACCATGTTATACTGGCGATATACTTTCATATCTTAACAATAAATCGTATGCTTTGAAAAGTAAACCTATATACAATTTTAGCTAGTGTCTTCATATGCCTCATCGTATACTTACTCCTCGATGGACGTAGTTATTAAACCCCCACTTCTACGTCTCCTCTTCTCCGTATACCACATTTATTGCCTCTCTTCAAACGGCAATATTCACTTTTTTCTATGCATATGGCTTCCACTGTATAATCATGTGGGTGCACTTGACATTCTGATTACACTTTCCATTTTTTCATAGCCTAGTAATTCTCTATTGCAGTGTAACAGTTCAATGGTATCCAATGAAGGACCTAATCAACCGAATATGAAATTAAATGGAGTATTTTTTTATTTGACACGGTTTCGGCGTCTATACTTTGCAAATCACAGATAAGGATTAAACCTGGTGCAAGTGTATTAAGGGAGCGATCTTACACTTTTGAATGAAATTATAATGACAGCGAAGGTAACAAATATTGATAAAAGCACAATTCTATATCGATACTAACGTATAAAATGCGTCTTATAGAATGATATATGATGTACCTATATCTCAACGAGCTCCTGTTTCTATTTATTCGTTTTCATGTAAAATACTATGACATTGATAATCTAAAACTTTATTCTTCCTTGATATTGACATGTCAATAATTATTAGCAATTTTATTACCTAACCTTACGACATGGTTGAGTAAGAAGGTTGCCAACCATATTTAAGCTGGCCATAAGTTTCGGTGCCGATTATTCCATAAAAAATATGACACCCAGTTTACATAACTATAGTATATGTTATGTTACTAATATCAAATCGATTAAAATAAAACACAATTATTTCATGAACACTAATGATCATTCAAATTGATATTCAATTTTAAAAGGCTAAGAGTTTTAAACATTCTATGCTTACGAATTTTTACTTCTTTCTTCTATATATCTTTTCAATAATCACAATTGAGAGATGACATTATATCACTAGTAAATTTTAAAATAAAACAAAAATTATCGGTTTTGGTCTATATAAGTTGAAAATAATAACCAGTGTTGGTCGTTGGTGTACAAATTCCTCAACGTTTTGAATACGTTGTACTCCTTATCGAGAGGCTAATGCCATTAAAACGTTGAGGAATTTTTATGCTAGAGACCAACACAGGCTATTATTCTCAACTTGTACGTGAAAGCCAATGATTGTTATTTCATTATTAGATCGCCTGCAAAGAAATGCCATCTTATTATTAATAAATTTTATTCTGCAGAGTTACAAGAAAAATAATTAAAATGTAATAAACATTTGAACTTATAACTGATCTACTGTGAAATGTTTGCTACTTCACCGAATATAACATCCAAAGACAACAATAAACATTTGCTGAAATAGTCAAATATTCGCTATTCATACAAATATTACAACAATTATTTTTCGAAATGCTTTAAGTTATAAATATGTAAATAATTTGCTCGTACCATTAATAAAGATGTAAATTCATCGTTATCAATAGGCCTGTTAAAACATTGTATATTTACGGCTAATGATAAATCATTAAAAAAGAACTTTTTCATCATTCAACCTATCATTTTCAAATACGCATTTAATCGTTTTATGTATTTCCGGATTCCTTCCGCGAATTCCCTGAATATCCTACCATTATATAAATGTAGCACTTTTTATAATTGACCTTGAATGATCATATATTTGAAGTCATTAACAAGCGATCAAGGTTTCGCCTTCACTAAGCAGGTAGAGGAAATGTCTATCTTATTATTCAAGTTAATGTCACTAGGATGAGTATATGTATCAGATGTGGATCTAGTTGTTAGACAGCTTTCAAAGTTAAAATACTTTTTATACCAGAATATTTGCTTGAAAGATTAATTGATTTAACTAGTAGATGCCGCATTACATAAGTGGACAGGACAACAAAGCATAATACGCTATTGACAAGATCGTAATTTGCTGTTGGCTGTAAATAAGATTATATAAAACATATTTACATTTTAAAGTGAATTTATGCAGCCAGATATCGAATGTGTAAATAAGTCGCTGTATACCAATTCAATTATGAAGATTAAAATTTGAAATCTAAAGAAGGTGGATTTTAATATAAGAAATTGCAAATTACTTATTATCACACGTAGCAGGTACCTCTTGCAAACTTGAAATCTGAAGTAAAATTCACAACCCTCGGTTTTACAGTACCTCTAAGTCATTATTTTTAATACATTTTAAATAATTAGGCGGCATTATAATAGAGTTGTTATTTAAAATTAAAATTAACTTTTAAATTGTAGACACTTAACACCAGTTTTAATACAATAAGAACTAGAATATACTTTTGTATAATAAATTAATAAAAAACGACAATTATACATTTTTTTATTTGTGCATTATTATTTCATGTAATAAACATTCATAATTTTTTATCATATATATACAATAAGTACACGGACATTTAACTGCATGTATCTGAACGCTCATTACTCGCAGAGAAATATATGCACAATTCCGTAAAATGGGGAAGTTATTAACAATTATAAATATCATTGAAGTGCTAATTGAATACAATGCCAGAAGAAACTATTTGACACGTACGAATTTGTTTTTCACATTAATAATATTAATACTATTCTTTTTGATTTGTCATCATTAAATATTTAAATTCATTAAATATTACTTTGCATAATAGCTATTAAAATTTTGCCAGTAATAATGTCGATGCAGACATAAATAACTGCCGTTATTAATATTTAATACATTAAGCCGGAATAACAAAATTTACTAATAATAATTTAACTAACGAAGAAAATAATGATGTAATCAATAATCGTAGTTTTGAATGGATAAATTACAATTAGAAAAGAAACCCACTTTTCAGGTTATTATATTATATCTTTCCAAATTGTTTCGTAATTTTTCATTTCCTCATGCTCCCGTGTTTCTACTAACGAAAGCACCGTGTTTTACACCACAAAATAAAAGTGATTCAACAAGCATATAGTCGTATTTTTTTTATTTGTTTTATGTACTTATTTTGTACAGTTCTTTTATCGAAATTTATTGATTTTTGAACAAGTGGATGATTTTATAATTCGCAGAGTTATTTATTTAAGTAAAAAATATTACTATCATTAATATAAATAATTGACAATATTAATATCAATAATACTACTACTTGGCATCTACTGCTACTACAAATAGTATTACTAACAATCGGCAAATAATATCCGTGAGTTTACTCAGTATGCACTAGTAAAATATACTGCTAATTTATTGCAAGCCTTCAATACGACACTGTTAAAAATTTCTATAGGAATTTTAAGAAACATGTAACGGAAGCTTTTTACGGTTACCGTTTCATAATTTTCTGAAATGGCATTTTTAGTTACAGTAACAGAAATACGTAAGGTGAATAACAAAAATTGTTTACTTCATTAAATTTATCAACATGTTTGATACAGTGACGTATTGTTTACGGCGCAGCGCGCAGTCGCTATTTCAAGTAAATCATCCTGATTGGGGATCCATACTTGGAAGGTGGCAGTTAAAATAAAAAAACGAGCGGTGCGCCCGCTTCGGCAAAGATAGCAGGCCGATTGCTGAGGGGGAGACACGGCTGCTTTACCATCAGAGGGTATCCTCTGGTGATAAAGTAGTTCGTCGACTGTATCTGTCTGGGTTTTCCGTAGTACCCACCCGGCAGCCGACCAGCGTTTAGGCTAAAAAATGTAATTAAAGCGGGGGATAATTCCTTTCCTTTATGATTTATATTGTCATTATACTTAATGATTTCATGCTTTTCGGATATGAAATGCTTTATGCACTGAAGCGAGGCCGCGGAGTCCCTTATGATCGGATCAAAATTCAACTTCTACAACAGAAATGACGGGATCCTGTTATGTAGGGATGCTAACGTCGCGTCTGCCACTGGCAACGACAAACGAAACTAACTTCACCCTCCCTCCCTCATTCATATTCATATTTCTGTTACAAGTTTTGTAATTTTTGGACAATGTTATATAATTTGTCTTGTAACAGGTTTTAGTAATATTCTGTTACTCCGGTGTTGCGAACTAAAAATAGCATAGTGTCAATAAGCTTTAAGAATATTTGTACTGGTACTTGGCGTGGGTTTTCTGCGGTTTCCCCATCACGCCATTGCACATCAAATGGGGTACCACAGGCGAAATCGGCTGCAGCCGTGCGGATAGTCAAGATTCGAAAGTGGCGGTATCTAAATTAACGATATTCATTTTGTTTTGTTGAATTTGTTTATCTTAGCAACGAAAGCTTTTCTCCAATTTCCCAGTGCGTCATCGTCGTTGTCCAAGATCCTGGTGCCGTAATCCCTAATCAGCGGGTTGTGCGAAGGTCGAAAGCTAAGGTAGCCAATCTAGAGCTTTGCGACAGCCGTGTTCGCGCCCGAGGTTGGTGCAGGATCGTTTCTCGTCGAAATCGGTAGCCAACCGAATCCGCCTTGGAAGATGGTCTTTGAGTCGGAATTCTCGGTCGGAAAGTGCTTGTCGCGAATATTTCGCCACGCGAATTTGCCGGTCTGTAAACGTCTCAAATAAATAGATATTTGGCGAACCCGAAAACAAGTGTTTCTTTTCGCAGAACCGTTCCTCTCCCATAAATCGTAATAATCCCGAACATCCGGTAACATAAAAGTATCAGAATTTTCTGCACATTTGTTACAGTACAGGCAAACATATTCTAAATTAGTATCTAGCGATCAAATAGAATACTCAATTGGCACCTACATAGCAGCTGGTACTTATAATATAGTTGGTACCGTATGATAACCCAACAATGATATCTCTAAATGTTAACAAATCAATATATGTATCATACATATTAAAAAAACAGTCTTCTTCTTATGGAAATATGCAGTGTATTCACTTCCTAGCATTGATATGTCGAGTAATTCTGTGTTTTATATATTGGTATTTTTATAAGATTTCTTTTGGAACTACGACATGATTGTACAATTTAACAAGTCAGTTATGTAGTAAAGTAATTATATAAATTTTACTTATAACCTTATACTACATCTTAGATGATAGTAAGATAGTACGTAGCACAGATTGTGCTGCGAAGGTTTAAACAGTGTTATGTAAGAGAGTTTAATAAAAGAAGGCAGTGTTTGATGCATTCTTAAGCAAATGTGTTATCTTTGCGTTTTTAATTGTGATTGATCGAATCTTAAATTTAGTTAACTACCTACTACTAATATAACACTACATTACAATAGTTAAAAAAGGAATTTAGGTAATGTATTACTGAAAAGTGTTCATAACATCGAACTCGGTGTTTATAGTATCAATTAAAACTTTTGTAGAATTCAAAAACGATTAGAAATCAGTAAAAAAGTTTTCGAAACGAAATCATATAGTCGCCCTGTAATAGAGAGCCGCTACGCACAGGTGATACCTCAGGGGGTTAATGTCAGGTTCGCAACCCGATGCCGCCTTCCTGCAGTGACATCAAATGGGAATACACTCGACCTATAAATGGAGCTAAGCTGAAACTTGCTCGTAAAAAGAGCACTAGGAAGGATTGCCAACGAGTCTGATGTGTTACGAAAAACGAGAAAGAAAAAGAGAAGAAAAGAGGAACTAAATGGGAGAAGCTATCGAATAACGAAAACAAGGTTCAAAAGGTTCAAAAGGTAAAAGTAATATTCTTCAATACAGTTGAAAACTAGTAATCTCATAGGCAACTGGGTTCATTAATCTATAAAAATATAATCCAAATTAATAATATCTATCGTGCACTTTTAAAGACACTGTAATTTATCTTCTGCTATCGGTCTCTACATTTCATGGATTGAGAATTTTACTCTTATAAACAGTGATTTAGAAAAGCACGCCAATAGGAGTGGATGTAACGAAATTTTAGTCTTAGAAGAGACGATATATAGCGATATATATTAGCATTCTAAATTTTTTTATTACAGTGGAATATATGAAATTCATGTTTTCTCTAATATGAATTCGAAGAATTTTGTTTGCCAGAATGAAACATCATGAAAAAATGCATTAATTAAATTAATTTTTTTCTTTTAGAAGTAAAGAAAAAGTTTTAAATAATATAATTTTATTAGAATTGAGTGAAATAATGTTATATTTGGAAAAGTGAATATTCACTACAATCAAAGTGGCTCGGTTTTCACTGTTGCTTAGTAGTCAGTCGAAGTGAATTTTCACTCGATGGAATTTAGAGATGCGTATACTAATAATGCACTGAGATCATTATTAATATACGCATATAATACAATGTTATAATGTTGTTAACCCATTATCGCCGAAAAAGCCTGAACTCATTACTACACTTTAAAATAATGTCAGATGCAGAAAAAAGTCTTGTAAAATATGTGAATACCGTTTTATTATGTTTCTGGGTGCTTTCTACAAGATGCCGCGGTCGGATTTCGTTTTCGTTGACATACAAAACCAATATTTTTGTAACCCGAGTCAAAAAAAGATGACCAAAATTTGATCAATATTAGATCAAAATTAGATCAAAATCGATCATATCAGAAAATGATCTAAATGAGGTCCAAGTTTTGAGACATTCCAGGACCAAATTTGGACGAGTTTTCGACCAAAATTAAATGATTTTTTTATCACATTAAATTTAAATAAATATTAAAAAAAAAAATTTGTCCCGAGAGGGATTCGAACTACTGTATTCTGGATAACAGTCCTCGATCTTAACCACTCACCTACACTTTCAGTTATGATATAACAAATATTACATACCGCGATGCGATATAAAAATCTTCTGTGCTGTAATGTGTTTTAACGAATTACACATAAATTGAATAAAAAATAGAAGCAATATAAAAATTAAGAAAATTTTATTATCAATTTTCGACGTCAAAGGTTAGAAATGTGACGGAAATATTCGGAACCTTTTAAATAACGCGTTTTTTCAAATAAATATATATTTTAGGGTAATTAATGTTTAATAAATAATTACATGAATTGAAGTGTCAAATGACTGTGTACCCACTCATGAGTTTGCATCATTAAATTCGCTGTGAAAAAGGTGATCAAATTTTGATTAAGTTTAAATCAAAATCGGATTAAAGTAGGAGCACTTTTAAACGTTTTCCGTTAAGAAAATTTTATTATCAAGTGTTGACGTCAGAGGTTAGAAACTGGCCGAAATAGTCGCAACATTTTAAAAAATGCCTCTCTTAATGTAAATATAAGTTTGATGGTAATTAATCTTAAATAAACAATATTGTGTGAGTCGAAATGTTGGATTACTATACGTACTTTTACAGGAGATCGATCAAAAACGGATCTCAATCGAAAACGGCTGAAAGTGCTCCTACTTTAATTCGATTTTGATGTAAACTCAATCAAAATACAATCGTCTTTTTCACAGCGAATTTAATGATGCAAACTCATGAGTGGGTACACCCCTATTGAAAATCCTGCATCTAACCCTGAGTAGGACCTGGGCAGTCTTGACAGGGAATTCCCTTCCTCGGGTGAGCCCATCCAACCCTGACCAGGGCCAGGGCATGCCTGATTTCAATTTCTACCAGGGTTATATAAATCACATTGTAGCCGAGTGGTTAGACGTTCGACTTCTACACGGAGGTTTAGTGTTCGCATACTGATTCTCGCAGAATTTTTTTATATTTTAAAAATGTCTTGACCACGTGGTTGAGACCAACTGATGACCTGGTTAAATGTTCCAAAACGTCCAGATCGCGACCTGGTTATTCCACGTGGTTTGAGCATGTGGAAAATACCACCTGGATATTTTTAATAGGGGTGTACCCACTCATGAGTTTGCATCATTAAATTCGCTGTGAAAAAGATGATTGTATTTTGATTAAGTTTAGATCAAAATTGGATTAAAGTAGGAGCACTTGCAGACGTTTTCGATTGAGATCCGTTTTTGATCGATCTCCTGTAATATTACGTATAGTAATCCAACATTTCGACTCACACAATATTGTTTATTTAAGATTAATTACCATCAAACTTATATTTACATTAAGAGAGGCATTTTTTAAAATGTTGCGACTATTTCGGCCAGTTTCTAACCTCTGACGTCAACACTGGATAATAAAATTTTCTTAACGGAAAACGTTTAAAAGTGCTCCTACTTTAATCCGATTTTGATCTAAACTTAATCAAAATTTGATCATCTTTTTCACAGCGGATTTAATGATGCAAACTCATGAGTGGGTACACAGTCATTTGACACTTCAATTCATTTAATTATTTATTAAACATTAAGTACCCTAAAATATATATTTATTTGAAAAAACGCGTTATATAAAAGGTGCCAAATATTTCCGTCACATTTCTAACCTTTGACGTCGAAAATTGATAATAAAATTTTCTTTATTTTTATATTGCTTCTATTTTTTATTCAATTTATGTGTAATTCGTTAAAACACATTACAGCACAGAAGTAATTTCTTTATATATTTTTTTTCGTATCGCGGTATGTAATATTTGTTATTTGTCAATCATATCACAACTGAAAGTGTAGGTGAGTGGTTAAGATCGAAGACTGTTATCCAGAATACAGTAGTTCGAATCCCTCTCGGGACAAATTTTTTTTTTTGTTAATATTTATTTAAATTTAATGTGATAAAAAAATCATTTAATTTTAGTCAAAAACTCGTCCAATTTTTATCCTGTAGGTTATAATGAAAATTCACAATGGCGCCTTGAAAATTGAGGATATTGTAAAAGAAATTTGCAATTTTCTAGTATGTTGGGTCAAACGTTATTATTTCAACTAAACTTAACAAAACTTGGTATGTAGGGGTTTTCTAGGTCGCCAGTTTCTAACCTCTGACGTCAACACTTGATAATAAAATTTTCTTAACGGAAAACGTTTAAAAGTGCTCCTACTTTAATCCGATTTTGATTTAAACTTAATCAAAATTTGATCACCTTTTTCACAGCGAATTTAATGATGCAAACTCATGAGTGGGTACACAGTCATTTGACACTTCAATTCATGTAATTATTTATTAAACATTAATTACCCTAAAATATATATTTATTTGAAAAAACGCGTTATTTAAAAGGTTCCGAATATTTCCGTCACATTTCTAACCTTTGACGTCGAAAATTGATAATAAAATTTTCTTAATTTTTATATTGCTTCTATTTTTTATTCAATTTATGTGTAATTCGTTAAAACACATTACAGCACAGAAGATTTTTATATCGCATCGCGGTATGTAATATTTGTTATATCATAACTGAAAGTGTAGGTGAGTGGTTAAGATCGAAGACTGTTATCCAGAATACAGTAGTTCGAATCCCTCTCGGGACAAATTTTTTTTTTTAATATTTATTTAAATTTAATGTGATAAAAAAATTATTTAATTTTGGTCGAAAACTCGTCCAAATTTGGTCCTGGAATGTCTCAAAACTTGGACCTCATTTAGATCATTTTCTGATATGATCGATTTTGATCTAATTTTGATCTGATATTGATCAAATTTTGGTCATCTCTTTTTAACTCGGGAAGAAAATGTAATTTTGATACTGAATAAGGTGGCAAAAAATGGCACAAGCTGTTGAAACTTAAAAACTGTGTAGTAGGTTATAATGAAAATTCACAATGGCGCCTTGAAAATTGAGGATATTGTAAAAGAAATTTGCAATTTTCTAGTATGTTGGGTCAAACGTTATTATTTCAACTAAACTTAACAAAACTTGGTATGTAGGGGTTTTCTAGGTCGCTAATTACACATCTGCCCATGATTTTTCAAAATTCAAAATGGCGGATTCAATATGGAAGACCAAGTTATTAACATTTTTACCGAATTTCACGAAACTTAGTATAAATGTGTGTTTTGGGTCGCTGATTACGCAACTGGCCAAGGTTTTTCAAAATTTGGGACTCGCACAAAAGGTTACAGGTGCGAGATTCGCACATGTAATTCCCATTTTGTAAGGTTACGTTTCTTTTGCACGTTTACGATGCAATTAGAGGACCAGTAAAATTATCATAATTTCTTAGTGATATTTACTATGCATAATAATCTTCGTTTCAACAGTTGTAAGAGCAAATCAATGAAAATACTGTTTTAACTATACGTAGATATCATCGCATTTTCATTCCAATTTTTGAAACGGTAATGAACTGCTTACGATAGTTACGTGTTTTAAGTAATTGAAGTTGCCAAAATAGCTTCGAGCTGAAATCATTATAACCATGCTAAGATAATAAATGTAACCTAATGATTGTAAACAATAATTAAGTGTAATCCTACCTTACATTTTTTCTACTTACTGAAACTACAAAAAAACGTTATAAAAAAGACACAGTCCTATATTAAAGTAAATAACTATTTTATAAAATTAATTTGTTTACATATAAATCTTTATATATTTCTTTAACGGCCGAAAAGAGAGGTAGCTACTTTTTCTGTCCAAGAGCAAGTTTTATGACTGTAATTTTGAATTTTCAGAATAAGCAAGAAAAGTAATTTCTAGAAATTGTTTATGACATTTCCTTACTTCTTGCTTAGTTTAAATAGTTCATAAAACAACAATATGAGAAAATTAGCTGAAAACGATAATTTGTAAAATGTTTCTGTTCTCATTTTCGTTTCAAACACTTATATCCGTTATATTAGGTGAGCCAAATAATACATATGTGCATTTCAGAATATTGCGAGTCGAATAAAGATTTAACACAAATATAAATTGGTTAAGTTACGTATGTACACAAATGTCATGTTGTAAAGACTATGTGTTTATTTACGAACGCGGGCGTTACCTCTATATAATTCGCGTTATAAACAAGACTTACAATAAAATATCGAACCGTAAAGACATCAGTACAATTTCTTATGTATTTCATATTAATAGTACACTATTTATAGACAATATTCAATTTCCACACTAATGTTTCATTTTTAAAATCGTAACTGTAAAGTAAAAATGTTAATCAAATAATATTTAGTAATTATCAGGATTTTATCTGATTTTCATGGTTAAAGTATTCAGTAACGTTTTATTCAGATAAATTTTAATTATAATTCTGACGATTTGAAAGATACCTTTCAAATACGCACATGCACAACATTTTCCTACTGTTTTATATTTGATAGACAAATGTATATAAAAATATGGTCAGATAAACTATTTTCAGGACTTGTTGACATGATAATATCTACCCGATAACCGCCAATTTTCGTTATCGTAAACAACATCTGGATTGAGCCGTACGTTATAATCGCAAGTTTCAGTAAAATTGATGACCGGGCGATTTTATTTGACCTGCGAAATCTATGGCATGATGGTTGCGCAATTAAATCTCATTGGTACTTTCAACTCCTTTGCCCAAATCTGAACCAATATTTCACGAATTAAATGTTGATTTAAATTGAAAATAATGTTTTGTTTATAACGTTAAATATGATATATATTGCCACATATGAACGGAACGTGGCAGAATACTCAAAGCGTTCTTTGTGTGCAGTCGTGTCGTTGTAGAATTACAATATTTATATTTGTTTTTATTGTCCGAAAGTGTAACAGTTGAGCAAAAAGTGGGTTAAGTTAATATTTTTTGTCTGTATCATTGAATTCAAAACAAATTCAAGGGTATGTATACAGAATTAATTGCGCAATCTTGGTAATTATTATTTCAATTAACAGCTTTAAGAAATGGATAGTATGTTATCAAACAATCCTATTTATGAAAAAACTATTTGAAATAAGATTTTCGAAATTAAGGTTTTTTAATTCTTACCATTGATTATAGTCATCATGTTCTATAATTCTAATATTACAAATAAGTAGAGTTTACTAATATCAACTGACACTCAACTTTTATTAAGTTCCACATTTTCTATTTATCGTTTACATTAATCAAATTTCAGCATAATGAAACGTCTGTATAAAATTGCAGGGCGATTCCTTTTATTATAGGTGGATATAATTAAGTGGTTATTTTTTTTGTCCCACTCAAATTCAAAACACTAAAATTGCCATGCTCAAAACCTTTGAAACTTATAACAGTGGTTATAATATTGATTTAGAAAAAAAAATCTTAGAGCGAATGAGTTAGCTAAAAAGAGCACTAAGTATAAATAGTTGTTTTTATACTGCACAAACAATTACAGATATATCATAATTTGAAAAAATAAAAGTATTTAATAATTGCTACAATACAATTATTAGTTCATTTATTAAGCAATTTGGCTTACGCTAACTACTAATGTTTTTTCACAGAACACATTTGGTATTAAATGACTTTAACAAGATATAAAATAAACAGAAAAGACGTACTTGAAAGGCTGTGAAAATTAAAATGCCATATCAAACCAATTCAAAAGATGAAAAATTTTGTGTGCAAAATTCATCTAGTCGTGAGGAATTACGTGACCATGAATATGCTTCTCCTGTCAACAACGACGTAAAAGGCAATGTAAATGACACAGGGGTTGATTATGAATATACGAGAACCGGATTCTTCATATTTTAATTCATAATAATTCAAATATTTTACAGCAATTTTTGGACACTTTGGATTATATAACTGATTACTGTGCAAGTGCGTGCAGGCCCCGACCTGCATTATCGGGTATGTAGTAATTAATTGCTTTCAATTTGACAAGAAACTATTACGCAAATGTATTATATATTTTATATATTTATAAACTAGTTATTGAAGAGGAGCTGTCTTCAAGAATGCAAGCTAATACTAATAATGAGCAGCAGGAATTTGAGTTACAAGAGCGCCAGAACTCATTTCAATCTAGTTCTTATATGTCTAAGCCCGTTCAAAAGGAGAATATATTTAGAGGGATTACTAATTTGAACAGAAATGCGATGAAATCATCCATAACTCATCAAATGAAAAAAGAATGCAAGCATAGTTTACCTTCACGACATATATTAGAGGATACTAGGGTAAAAATGAGAAATACTCCTTTAGAACAAATGCAGAGGCTGGTTCACCCTCATAAAAAATGTCAACTAACAGAGAATAATGTGCCAAGTATATGTTCAAAATCGCAAGAATCAACTCTTCAACAACCGCAAACGCAGCAACAGCTACAAGAACCAACTCGTTCAATGCAAGATCAGGAACCATATTATCAAAACCGTTTAAATCACGCTCAACAAAACGTATCGAGTGCAGAATTGCCGGAATCCTCTCACGGAAACTCTGACCAGGAAAACATTAATTCGTTACCCCCAGTTTTTTCTAGTCCCGATATATTCGCCTTAAATAAAAGAATGTTATTTGAAAGTTTCAATAACGCACGTATGGCATATTCTCTTGCGACAAACACTACACTACAGACCGTATACTTTTCATCCACCGAAGATGTTTTGCAAGAGCTAGACCTTATTAATAGCGTCATACATTCACATATGAATACATAGATGTATAATTATTGTAATATCTTAAGTGATAGTTGTCAAGTTTCGTATCAATGTATACTGTTTCATATATATATAGTCGTGTATACATTTTGTAAATATCGTACATTTCGTATATATATTAATTATGTGTTAATTATGTTTTAATTTATTACATATAATCCTATCCTAACAGTGCCTTTAGTGCGACTAGCATTCCTCGTTATTGTGTTTCAGCTTCCGCTTTTTTTACTTACTTGTTCTCACGATTTCTCTCTGTTGCTCTTCATCTGCTCTTATATCTGTCCCTACTTTTGTACTTTCAACCTCTTCATCCTCCTTCATTATTTTTGGGACGAGGGAGACAAATTCTCAAGTACGTGTATTTGATGAAATTGTTGTAATGTTTTTCTATTTCTTGATACCCAAGTGAAAAAATTTACTAAAATTGTATAATAAAAATATACAATTTATTGCATAAAAATTTACCCCAAAAGTGATTCTATACAATTTGTATACAAAATTTGTCAAATGTGAATAAAATCGTATACAATGAAAATTTAGTTACCTTAGTTTGTTTTTTGTTCAATTTTTATATAATTTTGTTCAAATTTTTAAACTATAAAAAATTTTAGGAAGACTTCGAATTTCAAGGCGCAAATGGAAGAGAATCGAAAGCATGGAAATGACCGTGGACCGAAACAGAAATCCCGAACATGATTTCCAATTTCGCTGACATTTCTTTGACACGGTGCAGACATGGAGAACCAAACATGCATACAAAAAACTTCACTAAGAATTTTTAAAAATATACCGCGAAAATCAATTTGTAACACATCGTTCGATCGTTGTTAATAGAAGTACATTTTATAAAAATTGTACAAAGACCAAACTAACGTAAGTAACAATTTTTCATTATATACAATTTCGTTCAAACTTGACACATTTTGTACACAAATTGTATAGAATCATTTTTGGGGTAAATCGTGATTCAGTAAATTGTATATTTTTAGTATACAAATTATAATAAATATATATTACTACTTTAGAATATTTGCTTTGACTGTTTGCCAATATTTTTATTTTTAATCTATACAAAAAAAAACCGGAATCCTTTTTTCCGCAAAATAATTTTAATTGCTTTACTTTTCACACAATTATTGTATTAGTATTATAAAGACATAAACAGATTTATAAGTTATTAAAAATGTCCCCAGATATTGCTCACAGACAATCAACGTAAATTTTGTAATCAACGATCTCCAACCAATTTTATAAAAATTTCGTTTACGACATATTCGTGATATAATATAAAGTGGAATAAAAATTGACTTGACTGCGGACATGACAAAATTTAATAATAATAATAGAGTTCCTATTATAATAATAATGCTGATTTGATCTGGAAGACTTATGTACATATTATATTCTCCCTGATGGTATGCCAAAGCCAACTATTTTAAATGTTTCGAACTCAATGTTTTTCGAAATGCACCTCATCTTAATAAGTTTTATTGCTGTTTCATTTAATTAATACGTAACTGTGTAATACGTGTTGCAATTGTCGGAATATGTAACAAAAACAATTCATGTAACAAGATCGAAATCGTTTTAAAAAAGACGCTATTGGATATGTTTAATTTAACATGTTCAATAACTTTTTATGGAATACAACTACAGTTTTCTTGCACGTTTAGGAAAATTCAATAAGAATCCGATTCGCAGTAAAATAAAGTGGTGCAAATTGTCATGAACTGAAATGTTCTAACATAATAAAATGTTTTAATTTCTTATATGCGACTACAATGATGTCTAAATTCGAATCATCTGAAGTCACTGGGATATATATACAGGGTCATCGAAAAGTATCGGACCCCCCTAATATCTTCAGTTAGAATGCACTTAGGAGAAAATGTCCAATAGCAAAGTTGTATGGTTTCAAGCGGGCAGTAAGATGATGACCTTGACTTTGACCTTGACCATGTCCTTCAAGGTCATTTCAAGGTCAATCTTATTTTTTTAAATAGAACCCCCTACATTTTATTGCATATTCTTATAGCTTATCTCGAGAGCTTTCCAAAACACTATAATAAAATATTTTTTTATTAAGTACTTTTTGAGTTATAAAGGTTTGAAGTTAACAATTTGTTAAGTGGTGTGCGAGTCCGACCAGTTAAGGCAAGAGTGGTGTTATAGATAATGTATTTTCTTTAAACCAATTAATTGGTCTCATTATTCCGCGCACAAAAGTATTAAGGTTATGAATACTGAAAACTAAATAATATTTTACAAGATATTCTACATTTTGTGTCAAAAAATTGTTAACTTCAAACCTTTATAACTCAAAAAGTACTTAATAAAAAAATATTTTATTATAGTGTTTTGGAAAGCTCTCGAGATAAGCTATAAGAATATGCAATAAAATGTAGGGGGTTCTATTTAAACAAATAAGATTGACCTTGAAATGACCTTGAAGGACATGGTCAAGGTCAAAGTCAAGGTCATCATCTTACTCCCCGCTTGAAACCATACAACTTTGCTATTGGACATTTTCTCCTAAGTGCATTCTAACTGAAGATATTAGGGGGGTCCGATATTTTTCGATGACCCTGTATATATACTGATTTAGCAACCTATACTCTACCGCTGATTCAGTCAGCTTCCGATGAAGGCTGCTAATCCGTGCATATGGACCGATTTACAATGATTTTCACGTATTTAAATTTATAGTGTAGTAATAATACCTGCATTTATATACAATACTGAAAACTAACAAACAATAATACGAATTTATTATTAGTCTTAAAGTGAAAAAGAAAAATATAAAGTCGATAAATTAGTCATGCCGGAACTTTCCTTGGGTGTACTTCCGAAAACGCCCCCCAACCGATTTTAATGTACATTGGTATACTTACGTATTTCGGGGTGCTGATTACGGAAATAATAATGAAAATTGGCAAGTTTTGTACATTGGGAATTTTGTAAATTAACAAAAGCTCTACAATAAACTTCAAATTTAAATTGAAAAATAGATTTATATCGAACTACTATAAAGAAATCTATCTACAAGTGTGTACCTGCTTTAAAAATTGTTTTTTGGCTCTAGTCTGTGAATATTCAAATATTATTAAAGCGAATTTTTAGGGTGGAACGGTTAACAATACAGGTATATGGGAAAATCTCTGAAACCTTAGAAGAGCAAAAGTCTTTCTCGTTAAGCACATTTTTGAAATTGAGATATGTTATTTCATGGGTTAATATATATTAAATAATGCTATGTGCTTTATTTTTTAAGCAATGCTGAAAATTTTCGTATAGTTTTCCATTGTTTTGAAATGTGAAATTATCGGGTTTAGAACGTGCTTTTGGTTGAATTATCGATATTAGACAGGTTCTAGGGGCCTATAAAAACATTATTCGATGTTAGCGAATTGAGGTTACCTTCATTTAGAACTTTTGAAATGAGCACACATGTTATACACAATGTTCTTGTTCAATTGGGGATTGTTTTTTTTTGGAAAAACGTCGGACACATTTTGTAGGCAATTTTTTCAGTGCTTCGGGAAGGGACCCATAGTTCTATCACAGACTCTTTTCTTCGTTTTTTGTCTATTATTAAGTGTATAAATTACACATTAAAATCACATCCCGTTTAGAAATTTGATATACGCCAAGTTCTTCAAGAACTTACATACATCGACTTTTGCGAATTAGATATCGGCAATGTAGGAATTACCCTCTTGGTGTCCGCCATTGTGAATCAGCCATTTTAGTTTTTGTAATTTTGACTTCTAATTTTAATTCTAAATTTTAGTCATTTATGGGAAAGTAGCAAAGTGGTTTAGAAAACAGACATGCACAATCATTGTAGATTTCAGGACAGCCGAACTTTCTATGATAGTATGATAATGAAAACAAAACGTATATATGAAAAACTCTAAATCATGGTCGCTCAAACATGGCAAAAACTTACAAAACATTCGGCTAACTTAAAAACTTTTCAGATAATTGTACATATTATAAATTGGAGCAGGATTAGTCAACGATGACTAATGCAGTCAATAAACGAACACCAGGATACAAATCACCAAAATTTTATTATAACGAGTATATTTGTCAACCAACCTTAGCAACTACATCAGCAACGATTGAGTCGAAACAAAATAGGCGCGAATTTTTTGACAGTTGCATCGAACCTCTATGAAAAGGACACGGTTTCAAAATGTGCAATAAAATTATAAAAATAAATTTGTTGAAGAGTTTTAATATAATTTCGGTTATGTTCATCCTGATATTCTGTTACTGCCCATTCAATTCGACCTTGTAGACAAATTTTTCTGCAATGTATAATATGTACGATTGTCTGAAAAGTTTGCCTTTTATAAAGGTTAGCAGAATGTTTTGTAAGTTTTTCACAAGTTTGAGCGACCATGATTTGGAGTGTTGCATGCATTCGTTTTATCTTCATTATCATAGTGTCGGAGAAATTTCGGCTCTTCTAAAGTCTATACTGATTGTCTTTTATTCCACACAAAATTTGCTACTTTCCCATAAATTTTAGGAATCTAGAATTGCTATATTAAACTATATACAAATTATACATAATTTTTTTTACTTGGGAAACGTTGCTTGATTTGAGTATTTTATCAGTGACTTGGTAGAGACGACTAAAAGTGTAGTTTGGGTTATGTGATTTAAAAATACGCCTTTTTTTAAAGCACCTAACATAAAATTATACTAATAACTTAATTAAAACTACCCTAAGTTCTATGAGAACCAAAACTTTCATAGTGAGACTAAAATGTTGGCTAAATTAAACAGTCAAACTTTAAGTATTATTCTTCAAAAATAAGAGAAAAGTACAACGGAAACACAGGTGTGGGAATGAGACGAACATAGTAAGGACGAGGAAGGATGAAATTTCTGAGATGATATCAGTGATATCTAGAGGGTGGTCAGGTGATGAGTATGACGAACGTGTGAGTGAGATAGACAGGACGAGTGGGGGCGGCGCAGGGGAGGAAGCGAGAACACGCGAGACCGCGTCGACGAGGAAGGGGCGTAAAGCGAGAGGGAAATAGAGCCCTCCGTTACCTACGAGAATTCAGTTCTTCGCGAGCCGCGCGCCGTGTCGTGCGACTTGCTACGCGCTCCGTTTTACGACTTTGTAAAACAGCAAAATTTTCCAATTTTCCCAATATAACCCAAGTTTTCATGACTTACCAAACGTTCTAATTATTGATTACATTCCTAAAAACTGAAAAGTTTCAAATTTAGAATTACTAATATCCTGTTACTCCAAAAGAAACATACATGGTCATCGGTAGAATGACAAGCAACGGATCGTACTTTGGTGAAAATGTGAATAAAATTGAAAAAAAAACGTGTATTGTTGTGAAAAATTATTTCTCTAAGAGTATAAATTTTGCAAATGAAACGCAATAAATAAAAAGTATAAATTGAGTTCGGCATGGTTTAATTGTGGTTTATTTACAAACGTGTGATTTTGGGGGAATACTCGCAGCATATAAACGAAGGGATGAGATTGTAGCCGATCCATCGAAGAGTAATTCGTCGTAAGGTGCGAGATAACCCACCGATCATCCCATGAAAAAGTGAAGCTTTCGACTCATTTTTCGTCTCACTGTTAAGGCAGTAACTCGTAAGTATTTAACTTTGCTAGGTTTTCGTACATGTTAACATTGCAAATGTATCGAAATGCGAACTTACACGCAAAATGGCCATATCGCGGTTTTTTAATTTATTCACAACCGTTATTGCGTGCAGATATGGCGCGATTCGTTCTGCCGGCGAAAAGCGCTCCGAAGCGCGAATCGGCAGAATGGGTGATGTCGAATAATTTGTTGCGCTTGTGATCTTCGAGGAAATTTTCAACTAAACCGTTACTATGATACCGACTTGGCGAACTTGAAAGTGTTGCATCATTTATTGCAGTTTTTAAATATCCAGATTGTGATAATCCGTTACATAATCCAATGGCGATAATTAAGGATTGATTTACTGTTGAGTACACTTCTTACAAGTGCTAATTGTAGAACAATATTTTGTTTTAATATTTCCTGCCATCGTTCTATCATAATGAGTTAACAATGGAACTAAAAATGAATTACGGTACACTAGACATAATGATTTGAGTAGAATCTTATGTGATCATCGACAGATTTTAAAGAATATATTTTCAGAAAAATGAAAAAAAGGGATATTGACTTCATAATTACTATGATTCATTAAAATTTTAAATATTTGTATACTGATTTGATAAAATTTGTTTCTAAACTGATTTTGTGTTATGAAATCCAAATTTATGTGCAACGCTGCACGTTTGCATAGCGTATCTACGCGCAGTATAGTAGAACATGTCGTGTTACTGTATATAGTGTTCAAGCATGACGTCACAAACGTATGACGTCAAGAAGGTTAGTTCCAGGATAGAAAAGTATCGTGATGTTTCTATCAAAATACAACTGAGGAAAGCTATACAACTGATCATCGTGACATCGAAATGTCGCAGTAAATATTGCGTGTTTATAGTGCACGTGTTTTGATATTATTTATGAATATTTGCCTATTTTGAAATAAAATACACAATATTGATGCTGTTTAATTTTCTATACACCTAATAATTAAAAATAATTCTAACGTCATAATGAAAATACAAATATTTCAAGAGTTACGTACGTCCTAATATTTAAAACAAATATTCGAAAATAAAAGATTGCGTTTCATTTATGTAATCATTTAACTTTGTGCAATTGAACTTTACTTATTAATAGTTGTGTAACTTTTTATGGCATTAAATAATGAACCGTTAAATGTGATTTTGTGGTATTTGTTTTATTTATGGCCAAAGTTATTAAATTTGTATGCATTATTTGAAAAGTGCTACACTTCTTGATTTTTGTTTAAATTACAAAAGTTAAAAATAGCATTCGGGGAACTTACGGAGGAAAATAAGTCAGCATTTTTCAGCAGAAATGTTTAGCAGCAAATTACAGTACTTGAACGAATGATTTTGACTAGAGGAAGAATATCCTAGATGGATAATACTATAGATCAAACAGTACTGGACAGTCCAATAACAATAACATGTATTTAAAGATATTTTTTCAAGTAATCGTTAGTGATATTGCAAATCTGTCAACCAGGAGTGAAAATAAGTTTATAAATATTACAAGTGTACTTGTACTCTATTTTGATTGAACGGTAACAATATTTCTATTTCCTTTGCCAACGATTTATACTATGTGGGAAGAATGTAAACTGCATTCAGTGAGCAACAACCCTGTAATAAAAAAGTCAATATATTCATAACAAATTAAACTTTTTTCGACATCCTAGAGGTGGATGCAACATTAATATACCCTCGCCATTAATTAATATCTTCTATAAGCTTTTTCAGCATTACGAAATATTTAAAACCCACATTATAATCTTTTTGCAGATTATATTATCTAACAAATTCTTAATAGGATTTATCTGCATATATTGAACGTACATGTTTTATATAAGTTTGGCAAGAAAAGACTAGGAATAAAATATTTTATGTTAAAACTTATATATGCGAAGTATATTTTTTCTCGTGTCTTTTAAATGGCATCTGCAAATTAAAATCACTATATCAGAAATGAAAAGATGATTGTACTTCAGAAACCGATTAGAACCGTGGTACTTTGCAGACGCGATTTTGATATGGCACGTTGATTCCAATAAAAATTCAGCATTTCCTTCGCAATACAAAATTTGTCTTATTATTTTTAAACTCACTTAAGTTTTAGAATATTTAGGTATGAGTCTTATTGCTATATTACATATTATTTTTGTATCTTTTTAACACTCGGAAATAAACAAGAAAAGAACTCTCCTCGCTCTAGGATCGAACCCGGTTGCTCGCTTACTATGCTGACGTCTTAGCCACTACACTACGTTCGCAATTGTATCATCATATACAATACAGCAGTCTTTCCCTTATTCTAATGTCTTCCCTTATTCTAAATCTCTTCTCCAATCCAATATTTCCTCTCATGCTAAATCCTTCTAAATACGCTAAAAATTTCTAAATACAAATAACGGCGTATGCGCAACAAAAGAAACTGAAACAAAAGTGAAACACTAAATCTAAGTAGTTGGGGACAGGGGAAAATTAGAATCAGGGAAGAAAGCCGCCATCTTCGCTGACTGGAGAAATTAGAATAAGGGAAGGACTACTGTATATGGTTTCTCTATAACAGAAATTTTGGAGTCACACATACAGTGCTGGCTAGAATCCTAAACGTAGTGCTTCAATTTCTACTGTAGGGTTGTAACAAAGAGTCGAAATATGCGTTATGCCCTCTCGTTTATGAAATTATCAGCATCCTTAGGATATGAATAAATAATGTCAAACATTTTATTGAATGGCCCATGAGCTGATGATGTCCTTATTTAGGACTACTAATTGTATGTACTGTATTGGCCATTGAATAAAATTGTTGAGATTATTTATTAAAAGTTGCAGTTTCGTGATGGTGAATATAAAATAATATCTTACTAAAATCTGAAAAATATATGACGGAGGATCTTAATTCCGTAATATATCCATTCATTCTAATCAGAATCTGACCAGTTTATAACGAACATACCTATTTAGAGAAAACTAGGGATGTTATTCTCAGAATTTAACCAGATTCTGATCATGATTCTCAAGTGGAAATCCCTTCTAAAATCTGACCAGATTCTGATCAGAAGCATATCAAATTTGGGGAAATTTACACCTAGGATACTTTATTAAAAAAGCAGCATTCAATATTACGTCACGTTTGTAAGCGATACTTTTTACTAGAAATCAATAATATGCAACTACGATAGTTTGAATAGATTAGACGATGGTATTAAAATTAGCCTTTAACGGAACGCGATGGTTAAGTGGTTAGCATGCTCGCCTCGTAAACTGAACGTTCCTTAGGTCGTAAGTTCGAACGCCCGTCCGGCAACTTTTTCTGATTATTTCCATTGCGGATAATTCAGGAAACCTTGCTGGGCGAAGGTACGAATTTGGGACTGCTACCGACATCAGTTGGTAGATATCGACACCGTGAATGGATTTTCCGTGGTCCTTGAATGAAAATAAGATAATGTTTGCGATGCGCCTGCTACGGCACAGGCCGCCGACTAACTGTTGACGGTGTCGATTATGTGTAGTATTTGTGATTGTTTACTTGTTTGTATCGTCCTGTGTGGGATGATGACTAAGCCTTGCCCGATTAGCCATAGATGGCATAAAGTTGGCAAGTAAATCTGACCAATGTATGTAAAATTAGCCTTTCCTCTAATTTTCAAGCTGCGGTTTAAAATGTATAAAAGCACCTGTCATAACCAATACAGCTTTATGCGATGAGTTTCTCTACTACAAAAACATATTCTGCCATCATTTTACGTGATCTAATATAATGCTTCGCATACTGCTTATATGGGTTACTATATTAAATTGGGTGGCCACAAAATATATTCATTAAACAAAAATTAGATTTTGAAATGTATTAAAAATGTTGATACTATATAATAATTAATAAAACTCAAGTCAGCTTTTAAAGCTGCATTGCAAAACTACTATAATCATCAAACGCATGGTGACAATGCACTCATAAAGGTGCACGTAAGGTCCCTTTTAAAGATACGTCACTAAGTACTTCGGTATATTATGTTCACTCTACAGAAACCTTTGACATCCATTGACGAACTACGTCGAAAATGGGTTCAAGTAACCTATTTTGAAGGAGCTGAATTTCATGAAAAAATCCGGAATATCAAACATAGAAACATTAAGTAATAATGTTAGAAATAAAAAGAAAATAAGTTTTCGTGTAATCTTACTGTATGCTTAATCTA
The DNA here is from genome assembly GCA_030407085.1 of Trichopria drosophilae. NCBI lineage: Eukaryota > Metazoa > Arthropoda > Insecta > Hymenoptera > Diapriidae > Trichopria > Trichopria drosophilae. Next base: position 57,269,989 of record CM059583.1, read on the forward strand.
TCCTCAAATATTTTAAACTAAACACAAAAAAACTCGATTTCTTCGTCATCATAAATGCTAACTTATTTTTTATCCTTTTTGACTCTGGGACAAAGTAAGATTGTATAATTAATTCTCAGTGTTTTCGGTCACCATAAGGAAATGTAAATATCAAAATTTAATATCTCGTATGATAATACAATTATGAGCATGGTATAAAGGCTAAAATATAATCAATAGGCAATTTCGTTGCTCCATAATGTTTTTTTTTTAATTCAGAGATATAAGCAGAAAAAAAATTGTTACTTCCAGCTTTTGACTATTGTTAGCTGTATCCTATTGAATAAAAACACGCACGAGATATACCGATAAGATGTACTTCAGGAAAATTACGGCACTGCATTGTAAGGATACGAAATACATTGATTCTTTTTCAGAAGAATATGAAAAAAATTTTAATTAATACAATTATAGAAGTATATCGAACAATTTCTTTATTCTCTATATATTAAAGACCAATTATTTATTACATACATATGCCGTGAGCAAAAAAAAATATCTGCTGTGAAACACAATCCGCAACTTTTAAATCTCAATTTTTTTTCAGCTCACTTAGTAATGTTCATCTTGGAAATTTTTTACTACGTTTATATAGGTTAGTCTGATAACAACTGACGTTCGTTTCCGTAAAGTACGCGCACAGTTCGGCTAGATGCGTAAAACTTGACCTCTTTACCTTAATTTTTATGTGTGCATGCTTAACCCTTTTATGGCTAATAATGATGTGAAAATCTGAAATTTATAACTTATTTTAACATTCGGGTAATATCGACTTCAGTATACTTATGTGCCGGATTAATTTGGTTTTTTAAAATGTTAGATTTTTTCTTTTTATGGAATAAATTCTATACGATCAAATTCAAAAGAATATAAAAGATATTACTAGATTTTCCAAGGTATTTCGAAATTATAACTATGCCCGCCTGAGTTCACCATGAGTAATAAAATAAAAAACATAGAAATAACGATGTTTATACAGCATAAATTTGACTAAGATTCACAAATAGATTATTCGAAAAACAGTAGTTTTTCATAAATCATTAAGAAATATTATGTGAGTATAAGTTATTTTAATTTTAACAAGATTGTGTACAAAATAACATTTAGTAAAACAATGTAAAATAATGAGTTTCTTCTACTAGAAATTTGATACTTCCGTTTTGATTTAAAATTATTAATGAATGTTTACATTTGTTCTTTTTTAAATTAAATTGAGAATTTTCTATACATATATGGATTGAGGTACGAAAGCAATTGAATGGCAATGTTGCAGAAAACAAGGTGTACACGTTGATGTTTTTACGTTACATAATATATGACAGGATCGTAACACTTGACGTTAGATCTCACATGTTAACAAGTCATTTTAAAATTCCAGGAAACAGTGTATTTTGAATACCCACATACGCACGCGCGCACAATATTCATGTTTAGGTAGAAATACAGTATAGAAATCGGTGAAATAGAAAATTATAAATTACTAATACTACATTAATTTAAGATATCTCATAAATATTGAAATATATAATCGAAATAAAATATAATTTTTCAAAATGAAACTTATTATCCGGTTTAATTGTATCACTACAATATAATAAAGTGTTTAATTTTTCCATCGTGACTCCGCTATCTTATTGTATTTCCAATGTCATATTTTTATAAGCAACATGGTTATTACATTGATTCTTTTTATATACTAATTTAAAAAAAGATAGTGTACAGGTGTTTTTAATTTTGTTCGTTAAAATATATACCCGAGTTTCGTAAATATTTTTCCATAAAACATCAATAGCGAAATTATACCCTGCGAGCACAGTTTTGCATTTTATTTTCGAAAAATAACATTTTGTAATGAAAACTACACTACGTCAAGGACGTGATCATAAATAATGATCCAGGTTCTCGGCTGACATTCAAGATCAAGCTCTTGTTTGTCCAAGCCATTTGTGTACATGCAATTACCCACTTACTATACACCAATCCCGTAATTTATTAACGAAAGGAAACAGCTAATTGGAGAACACTATTGCAATGATATTAACGATGCGTGGACGGGGATAATCTAGATCACTTTCCTTGTACTCCTGCCATTGGTAATGATCGATTGTTGTTTTTTATTTCAATGTATCGTCGCACCAGTAACGATCTTTCGAAATATTAAAATAATTTCAGCAACGCCAATATAAATACAATATAAATGTATCAGCAACTGATATTTAATCATGTGTATTATTTTCACGTGATAAATTACAAACCGCATGTATCATTAAATGGTCATTCATGAATTAGAATTTTGAAATGATTTATTTTGATTAATGATGACGAAGCGATGTATATATAAAATCAAATAATAGTTTTAACGATTTGTTGCTAAAGATAATTTATTTTGCGTCTATACTGACTTTCGAGATTTGCTATGTATGCATATGAGTTAATAATAAAATCCCAATTTTTTATTTACAAAATGGTTTATATCCTTTATATCAACATTTTTCTGCCAATAGAAGATCATCGTAGAAATCATGTAATTTCTTGGTATATTTTTAAAATCTTTTATAACACTCGGCCGTGTTGAATGATGAAACATTCGAGGGTCATTTTTTAGCGATTTGTTTAGACCGATGTAAATATTTTGTTCTATTAGTAAACAAACTTAGTAGTGGATCCGAAGAACGTAGATATTGTAATTCTACAACGTAAGATGGCGCTAGGCTGAATTAACTGTGGGCCTTCGAATCCAAAATATATCGAATGTACTGTAGAGTATATTTTTAGAAAAGGTCAAAGTTTCGTTGCCAATATTATATCCTTGACAATATTGTGTTCCCATACACACGATCGTCTTAAGATTGATTACTGTAAGTCTTTTCCCGAAAACAGAGTAAAGCTCGTGATGGTTCTTTTCTTTGATCGTATTCTTCGCATGCCGTATCTCTCTCTTGAAACGTGTGTGACTAATGGCCGCAATTACATCAAGAAGAATGTGGAATTTTTGTCCATTTTCGAAGTCGTAGGTTTCGAGTTGAATTCGCGAAATACCGTATTTTATCTTTTTAGGGACGTTAAAGCACCCCGGCAGTTGACTAATGACTTTCTCCGCTGCTTTTGCGGTGGGGAACAGCATTGTACATCAAAAGACATTGCAAATGTTGTAATTATTACTATAATTTCCAAACAACATAAAAATAATGAAACATTAATATTCCATTCAGACATCACCATTTACGTCAGCATTCCTTAATCTTCTACCCTTTATTAAAAAGGAGTTTTAAAATCTGCGTTATCCTTAACCCATTAACGCCAGGATGCACACATTTCGCACTTCAATATCAATTAAGTGATCAACATCAACACAATTGAAAGGTATGTATCGTACTATTTTCATGGTTGCTCTTTTCAATGGCGTTATAAAAATTGAGTTATCGTAATTAGACAATTCAATATAGCCATTTAAATGTACATAAAAAACGCAAACAATCTGTTCTACTTTTAAATGAAACAATTTTTGTCTTATGTTAACATCGTGATCACAAAATGTCAATAGCAGTCAGTAATTTCTTTTTAAAGGTTAACAAACTTTTTTCATAAAAACTACAAACTTTAGATAACATTTTCTACGAATAAAAATGTCTTAGAATGTATCAAAGGGTGGGCCCAATTTTTTTCAGAATATATTGATATCATTTTTAATTTTTCAAATTTTCGAAGAAATGAAAAAATGTTAGTGTATTTTTTGACAAATTCTATGATAATTTTGTTCTACGGAAATTTTCTGTAAAGTCTAGTTTTCGACAAAAGAAATTACTATTCTTGAAATCCAGAAATGCGTAATAATTTTTTTTCTCAAAAACTATAAACTTTAGAGAAAATTTTCTTAGAACAAATATATTTTAGAATTAGTCAAAGATTGCTCTTATTTTTTCCAGATTTTTTAAATGACTTTTTTCACAATTTCGATTTTCTTAATTTTGGAAAAATAACAAATTGTATCAACACATTCTGAACAAAATTCGGAATATTCTTTGACATACTCTAAGATACGTTTGTTTTCACAACATTTTTTGTAGAATTTGCAGTTTTCAATGAAAAAGTATACCCGATTTTTTTGCGTATATTTTTTACATTTAAATCGTTATATTTCATTTTGACAATCAATTTTGACAATTCCATGGAAATTATCGATCTCGATAATAACAAGACACATACATTTCAATTTTTTGAATTTTAATTTTCATGTGAAATACTTGATTGAAATTGGAGTAGGAACGTAATCATATTGAATTAATAAGTGTACATTCTTTAAAACATTTTGAGTATACTTTAATGTTTTTGTTTCTAAGTAAACGAATAATCTGCCTATATAACCTTTTGTTTAATGCATAAGCGTAAGGGCAAATCTGAGATTGAGAAATTATGTATTAATTATATCTTACGTTTTTTTTTATATGGCGAGTTTCATTTGTTGATTTTCTACTTGTAACAAGACTTGTTACTCGTTTGTTTAAAGAATGATTTTTGTACAATTTTTAAAAAACGCAAGAAGTAATCATTTAACAATAATTCGGGTTAATATGACTATTGATAAACATTTCAATGCATTTTTATGTATAAAATGTATTGAAAGTTATTATATAAGTTCAGTTTATTATGTACAAAAATTGTATTTGTTGATTATGTATTGGGAACATAAAAACTTATTATATGACCATAAAAAGTATCTAACAATAACAACAATAACATGTACATTTTTAATTACGTTCAAATTTACCTTCAAACATAATTCCATTTAATATCAAAATTACAAAAAATTTTTTACTTAAAAACGTAATTTTTATACATATTCCTAATAGGTATACCATCGTTTCAGTTCCGGATTTATATCTAATTATATCTAACGTACTTATAATTAAAAAGAGTATGTTGACCCGATCGCACGCATAACGTTAATCAGTAATTTATCTCTATATTCGTATATGTCGCGAATATGGAATACATCGCATTTAAATAAATTCTCCACATTTTCATAAAATAAACAAATTCAGACTACATTTTTTATGTGAAACAGTGCACATCTAGATGCTTCGCATTTCCTTCTGAATTTCTGGCGTTTCAAGATTCGTTCTCCTATCCTATCATTCTATCATTTCATTTTCTTTCAGACAACAGAAAAGTTGCTCGTATTTTCTGCGAATTCCTCGAATTCTCCAACTGTTTTAATTTAGGCCACTGCCTGACCGTAAAAGCATCTGTACATGTCGTCCGAAAACTAGACCGACGAGAGGTCCGGAAGGGATGTCACTCGTAGTACTTGAAGGGGCATTAGTGCGTTTACAAAATTACTTGTCTTCTGTTATACATTTTTGAAACTGAAGTATTATTTTTAAATCTCTCTGGATATTTTGAATTAATACAGAACTTTATTTTTTATAATTACCTGCACACCATAATTTATTGAAAATGTACCGAAACGAGTAAGTACTAACGAAAACGAAAAACTATTTAGAAAAAGCAATGTTTGGAATCTTAGTTTTGTTCGATAAAGAATAATATTTTTGATACTTGAAAGGAGACGTTTTTATAAAATTTGACTGTACAATCACCTCCAGTACTGATGAAAAATGCAACGCGGCTTCGTATTTTGTGTGTAAGATACACAATGGGTTTTCCTTTATTTCCACACACGGGCTTGGCTAGTCGACTTGAAGTTTTCGTCTGTGCACTTCTACCATCTTACACACGTAAGATATTTGCACATATCGATAACGTGTTTTGCTTATCTGCCAAAGTATTTTACGGACCATTCGCGGCTTCACACCGGTCTCTTTGAATTTTTCAACGAGCATAGGCTTGCACATATATACATATAGATGTATACATATATAAATGGTGGGTCGCACGAAGAGCTTTTCTCGGTCGAGATGCATTGTATCGTGCTGAATCACGAAATTTAAAAGAGCTCCGAGAAAAGCTGCCATGTCGCTGCTCTATACAAGCAAACCATCAAACTTGCCTAAATTGATATGTGACTTTCTGTGCAATGCAAATAGCACTGAACGTAAATTGCGTCGACGTCACACGGAATCGAATTTTGACCATTAATTATGACGTTTGACGTAAATGTTTCAGGTTAATAATATAACTGCTGAAATTGTAAATGTGAAATAGCTTAAATAAACGCTAGATCTCCATTTTATTTAATTGCGCGAATGATTTCGATGCAATTCTTTAAAATTGGTTTAAAAGCGGGGAACAAAATGATTTTCAATCCAACATTCGTTATTCTAATTGAATATATGTCATACAAAATCGTACAATTTTTAAAATAGAAAATATTGACGTTTTAAATTGACTTAATTTTTAAAAGAAATTATCAGGATATGAAAACTTGAAAACATAGTTGGGTAATAAAGTTTTTAAAAATATGTCAAATTAAAAAGATATTATTTGTTGTGTAATTTATTTACTTTTATGATGTTATATAATATTAACTTAATCAACGATTAGGGTATATTTTCAGGATTTTATTTTGAAGATGCTGCATGTTTCCTATGATTATAATAAATTGCTAATAAAAGAACACTTCCAACAGTAGCTCATAATTTTTTGTTAATATTTAAAACTATGTCAGTGAAATTTAAAAAATATGTGTCACAACAGTATCTCGTCAAGTTTTCGCTTATATTGTCTCGTGGAAGTATCGTTCAACACTATATGCGATAATTGAAGCTATACTTGACTTGATGTCTAATGAATAGAAAAGTATTGTTAGCAGTGCGAAAGTAGCGCACAAGTATTGCAAATATGAAATTAAATTTCAAAATTAAATAAATAATAAATTTTTAAAAAATTTCGATAATGGCAGAAATAAGAAATTCTGTAATTGATTTTTTTTTAGAATACGGGCATACTGAAACTGCGCTCATAAGATATTATTCGATATTTCTCAAACTTTATTTAGTAATGGTTTGTTTGTTATTTTTTTAGTTTCTTATCTTCTGCTGAACACTGTAATTTTAACTCATATGTGTAAATTACAAGTACACCGTTGATGACATTTATGTGATGAAATCTGGATATCAAATAGTTGTAATTCCTAAGTAGGATAGTTGAATCTTGTGTTAATACCTGAACTCCATACTCGTAATAGTTAGATGGTTTGTATTAGCGCCATCGAATCTGAAAATGTGAAGTTCTGGAAACTGAATGCACATGTGATTTGCTGAACAAATATTTGGTAATAATTACCAAATCTTCTATTTATTAACTGTAGAAACAGTTGAATTAACTAAACACTGGCATTTTTGTTAATCATATTTTGAAAGAAAAGGAAATCGAATCAAATCCTTTTCCTAGTGTGTGTACACATGCAAAATTGTTTTCGGTATTTAAATAAATTTTTATTCCCTGGAATAAAATCCGTTACAAATTCTAAATTGAACCGTTAATACCGCGAACTAGTTACAATATCAGATTAGAGAAGCAAAACTATCAAATAAGTTTACTAACCTAGTCAAATATTCACTTTTATTATAAAATATTATATACTATATATGTACCTGGACAAATTACATTTTCTCATAGGTAATTCTGTTTATTGCCAATTTTTTTTTTAATAATGATATAGTGTGCAGCATTAAATAAAATATGATAGATACTTTTCAATTATTAATTACAATCTTGTAAGCTAAACCGACCTCATGTATTTTTATAATTTGATCATTCATATTTATGAAATGTAATGTAATAATAATCTCTGGATATTGTAGAATGTTGTATTCGATTTGTTTTAAAAACTGGCTTAAATTTAGCCATTAAATCAGAATACGGTATTAAAACAAATTCTTGCTATCTTGAAACTTATAAAAGAAGACGTTATAATTTCTCATTTTAAAACTGGAAGACTTACAAAAAGCACTATTCGCGATAAACTCGAAGTAGATTTCATCAGTAGCTTAACATGAGACGATCATGATGATTGTTTTAAGCTTTCAGGGTCAATTTTTCTTAAAGCCGTAGGAAAGACTCAAATTAAATGGCAATGATGATCTTGTTTCAAACAAAACCACAATAAGAGTAAACAACATAAATAATAACGACCTTACACGACGAAACAGGTGGAGTGAACAACAACACAGAAAAAAATAAGTCTTAAAATTTTTACATCTTAAATTCATCATCAGGTGAGGCTTAATTTAAGCCCGAAATTACGTTAATTTTCTTAAATTCAGTCAGTGTTTTAGCTTAAAGTCTTACTTTCGGTGTGCAAAACTGATTTTTAGACGATATTTTGGCTTAGTTAGAAGAATCTTATTTCAAACCTAAATATCGGCTGAAAGTCACTTTTGTTGTCTGAAAGTAAGATGTATAAGAAGCCTTATATTGACTGAATTTAAGAAAATTAACGCAATTTTGGGCTGAAATTAAGCCTCACCTCATGATGAATTCAAGATGCAAAAATTTTAAGACTTTTTTCTGTGTAGATTCTTTCCATTCAATGAATACTTACTATGCTCTACAAAACGATACCTACTTAAATTAATGCAAGAAATTCGGCTAAAATCTGCAATTAAAAAAAGATAATTGACTGAAAGTAAGATGTAATGTAAATAAGACCATTTGGAAAAGGATAGATTTATGCACTATACATTGGCTGACTGAAGATGTAATTATTTTAAGTATTTGTTTTTCAGTGTAATACAAATAATTTTTCGTAATTTAGTAATAATAAAATAATTCATCCGTTGAAATAATACATTTGGAAGCGGTTGTACGTTTTATTATTCGATAAATATTTTAGTCTCATTGTAAGCTAGTTTTGAGACTATTGAAGAAGTTCTTTTTGTTGCGTTTATTATTAAATTAGCTATATATATATATATTAAAATTAGCTAACTGTTGTTCTTAATTCATGAGTTATTTTTTTAGTGTGTATAAACCATCCACTATAAAGTGGCCTCATATTATTTGGTACAAATATAATTTACAATGTTTCATAATACATTTATTTCTTCTATTTTGAAGTTGTAAAAAAAGTATGAAGACCCGCCTAGTGAAAGGAAGTCTCGAAAACAGTGGCTCTTCGCGATCATTATAATTAAATTAGAACGTGATTCATTTAACTGGTAATTATGTACGAATGAATAGAGGAGTATTGGGGTTTATAATATCATTTAATATTTACATTTTGCAAGAACGCTTTAATTAATACATTAATGGCTAAAGTACTGATGTACCGAGAGAATTATTTTAATTAATATTCAACTGCACATAAATTCCAGGGACTGTGGACGATGTGTTAAATTAATGTGAAGGACATAAATGTTTTAATGATTAGTATAGCAAACTCGAACTATACAAATGTAAATTATTACATATGTATTAAAGGTGTTACCGAAATATAGATAAAATATTCATTAAAACATTTTAAGACTTTGGAAATTGTAGTAATTATTATTTGAAATATTACTTAATTAATTTACAATATGCGTAATTTAACGTGTAATATTAAATTTTTAATAATTACGTAAATGGAATCATAAATTATTAATTAATATTGGTATTTTTTAATTTTGAATAATTTCCTGATAATGATATTGGTAACATCATAAATTTAATTTAGTTTTAATGAAAGTTTGCATGTAATTTGCATGGATCTTTTAACACGTACCGTCTCCTATACTTTAAGAAGAAAAATGCATTCTGTAGAAATTAGATCATCCATCTGGAGTCTAACTATGATTTTCATATTTTGCGGATTTGTTAAGATAAGCGCTACAGCCCAAATCGGGCCCTTATGGAAAATCGAGTTTAAGCCCATTTGAGCCTGATGAGTCACATTTTTCGCAAGAATAATATTTGGTTCTTTATATCGTGGATGATATTCAGATCAACCTTTTACATTTTTAGACTTTAGAAAACTGTTAATATTTCCACAAGTAAATACCCAACTAACACCCGTCCTCACCGAGTGCCCGAGATGAATGCCTAGATTAAATTAACTAAAAATTATAGTAAAGCAGTTATGTATTTTCATATTTAAATCATATTGGTATAGTAGTATTAGATAACAATTGCAATAATTATTAATACTAAAATAGTAGTTGTCACTAATATTGTAGAGATTATTTGAATGCGAAGATACTAATTTCCATATCATATGAATAGCAATGAAAATAATTATCCAAACTGCATAGAATAATTAATTGCTCACAATTTTTAATATAACCCGAGTAAAAAAAAAAATGATCTAATTTGATCAAATTTGGCCGAAACCGAATGAATCAAAAGGGGATCAGAATAAGATCACTTTTTTGAAACATTTCAGGATCTCAGATTTTCTGTCAATTAATGAAAATTAGGCCAAAACTGGATGTAATTGCGATTTTTTTTATATAAAAATTTAATCTGATCAGAACTGTTTCATACTCATATATTTGCTACAATTCGAAGTGAATTCGAATTGTATCATATTTTGGTCAATTTAGGATCTCTTTGCGATCAAAATGCAACCAAAATCGAATTGTTCTGTTTCAGAAAAGAGAATGTCATTGGCGACGATTCCGATCAAATTTGATCAAAATGTAATACATTCAGGAGCAATATCCGCCGAAGTATGATATATTTCAGCTGATAGATTTTTATCTCTTTCAAATCTGAGCATCGATTATGTTAATTTGAAATAGATCAAAATTTAATCACAATCATATCCGGTTCCAATCAGTTGTGATCCATTTCGAAGACACAGGAAACCTCTGAGAATGCGGCTTGGAAATTTCTTTAGACCCTTATAAGATACGATTTAGATCCAATTCTATTTGAATTTATTTCAATTTAAACGTAATCCAAAACAAAATTGGAACGAAAGAAATATTATTCAAATAAACAGAAATAAACTGTGCTTTTTAATTCGAATAGTCAGAAATAATATGTACGTCACGCATGCACGATAATCGGCATCTTATTCCCCTGTAGAGAGGGGCAGAAGTAATCCATTATACGACTGCGACACGGTAGCATGTAATAATGAATACGTTATTACCCGCTGTCAAGGGCAATAATAACTCATTATTGCCCAGTGGTGTCATCATCATCCTTTAATGTACAATACTCTATTCTTCAATTTATTTCAAAACAAAGTCACATTCTACATTAATAAGTATTATTTTAATATTTTTGTTAAATCAATTTTTATTCATTTTTTTCGGAACAGTTGTTGTGGTATCGCCAGCAGGTCGCTTTTTTGATGTGGTCTGCTCATTTTGACGTTCCATTGGCTCCCTGGCCTTTTTTGAGCTGGCCCTTAAATAGTTGCAAAAAGATGCAATTTTTTTATGTGTTTCGGAGTCGGTCAATCGTAAAGCCCGAGGTGTATTCTCGTTGACGAAACCTAAATCACAATATTACACCATTATTATTCTTAGAATTTAGAAAGAATTTAGAGATAATGGAATTAAAACAGTCGGAATTTAAAAACGCGCGGGATTTAAATCAGTGAACACTTCCAAATACCAACAAGACCGTTTTTTGTCAATTTCTTTCAATTTTAGCGTTTATTTTGTTTCGCTTAATGGAAAGCAACTTCTTGCCACTGACAAAGTTGTTGGTATTGAAAAAACCTTTAGTTTGAGCCTTCACTCGTTTCAGTTCGATGAAAATTGATCTCAGGGAAGACTCCTGAAACCGGCGACCTGCAACAGACGAGACACGCGCCACTTCAGGAGGCACCCCTGGGCTCAATTTCAGTCGAATCGAATCACAGCAATCGAATCGAAAGGAGCGAAGGCTTAAACTGAAGTTTTTTTCAATTTCTACAATTTTATTAGGCGCGGCAAGTTTCTGTATATTAACCACTTGAGCGGCATGGCGTCAAAATTACCATTGCGCGCAACGCCAATTTTGACGCCCCCCCGCTCACGTGGTTAAGAGCCCTCGGGCGTGTCAGCGGTATAAAAAAAAATGGAGAAGCTTTTCGCCATAGTCGTTTATTTTTTACGTATCTACTTTTTTCACAATTTCTTTACTAAAATAGATTTCATAATACAAGGACTACAAGGTGAAGTATTATTAGTCAGCATTTGTTGCTAACAAGTAGGAAAAATAAAACCTGAAAGTTTGACGTCAAATTTTGAAGTTTGAATTTTCGTTGTCAAGTCGACGCAAAACATAAAGCTTATGTTTGATTTTTCCTATTTATAAGTAAAAAATTATCACCATATTACTTCTCTCGATAGACTTTGCGAGGACGAAACTATTTCTACAAAGGAATTCTGAGATATTGCCTAGAAAACGAATATTTACGGCACAAACATTCCTCCGCTTTGTTGACAGCCTTGGGGCGGCCAGCGAGTCTTAAGCGAAACGAAACAAACTCCAAAAATTGGAAAAAATGAAAAAACCGCCATTACTACGTACATTCTGCGCGCTTCAGCACTTTCAGGAGGCTCAGCCGTTGCATAATTGTTTTTCAAATTCCGTTTGTAAATGCCGCTTGATATTTTTTAAGTGTTCATATATATTAGTTTGAATTTTCAATACAGAGCCAGAATAATATAGAAAAATGAAGTGAGTAACTGTTAATTTACTGCCTAAATATCTTTAACCGAATTTCTTTACATTTAATTTTATTCACATTGTAAAAAAAGTGAGAAGAAAGAAGAGGAGAACAGCATCGCGGTTCTTATTTGAGAGTATGAAAAATCAATTATTGATTTGTAAAATTTCAAGTTAAAATTGATGCAGTTACTTACTTTTGATTCCCTCCAACATCCTAGAAGGAATACCATCCGATACATGTGCTCCTTTCCCCGATATGGATAGTTTGGAGAGCTTATCTTCTCCCAACAATTCGATTAAAAGAGCTCGCATCATTTTCGCAGGATGTCTTTTAAATCGACGCTTTATAGACTCGACTTCGAATGATGGCAGCCAAATATTCGAATTTCGACCAATTTCCATCTGCATGATCAACAAATCTTATGTCATTTTCTCATTCGTTTAAGTCACTGAATTCAGTTTCAATTTTGCACTCATTTCAATCACTAAACTCGATTCATTACGGCTAGTTTCTAACTTTCAGTACATACATTACATTCGTGTTATTCGTTTCATAGGCTTCATTCGTTCTATTACTATACCTCATTCCATTGATTCATTTCGTTACTTTTATTCATTCCAATCACTTCAGCCATTTCATTAGGTTTATTCTTTGCATTCAGGCCATATTTTTCAAGCATCCCATTAATGTCATCCACATTAGTAAATGCTCTCATTCAATTGATTCATTTCATTCTTTCCATTCAATCCATCGGCTTCGTTTTTTATTTTTTGTACCCGTTTTCTGTGGATAAAGTGTAAAATTCGTGAGTAAAGTAAACTTTACGCACAGAAAATAGTTACATAAAACAAAGTTCGGCACATGTGGTAGTGTGTAAAGTACTTTACTCTCACACACATACACACACACATACACACACACACACACACACACACACACACACACACACACACACACACACACACACACACACACACACACACACACACACACACACACACACACACACTTGTGTTGAAAACTATTATTATTCCATCGATTCATTCCATTCGTCCCATTATCCATTCCATTCCTTACTTCCATACATTTCATTATCAATGAACATGACGATTCAGTAGTCTACTATATTTTTCTCACACCTGCTCCCGACTAGTCCTTGAATATGTTCCAGTTTCTGCTTCGTCTATAGAGCGCTGCTTCTTGGCATAGTTAACAAATTTTTCAATGAATGATGCGTTTTCCGGGTGGAGTAGTGATTCCAGAAATTCGATGTTCCTTTCTGTCACTAAATGAATAAGTTTTGTAAGTTACGGACTCTTTACTATGTAACTGTTCCAGGATTTTAAATTACGACGTGTTCGATTGTTTTAAAAATTGACCGATTTCTTTTCCACGGACAAAGAAATCTACAAGGGGTCTCTAGATAACATAGAATGTGCAGAAAAAATATTTAAAAATCCATTGATTTATTGTGGTTTATAATCCTAAGTTTTTTACTGTACAATGCAAAAATTACATTTTTTTAAATTGTTTTTCTAACCCTGCAATAATTATTCCACCATTTCTTTACCAAACATTGTTTTACCAAACAAACTAATTTTCACTTAAAATTTTTGCTCAAAAAATGGAAGAAAGATTATTTCAAGGTCAGGGAAAAACAATTAAAAAAAACTGTAAATATTACAATTTGAGGTAAAAAACGTCGAAGTAAATATTGCAAAACGAAACAATATAAAATGTTCTTACTTTATTCAGAGCATTCTGTATTATTTGGGCATCCCTTTAAGAGAAATCTTTTAATTCTTGAAAAAATTGGATTCAACTGGTGCACGTCACAGGAAAACTATTAAAAATCGTCTATTTACCATTTCAAAACAGTGGTAAATTTCGACCCTCGCGTGACACAGGTTAATCTAATCTAATCGAGCCATGTTTTTGGCATTTCTTTTGATAAAATGCAGCACTTTCGTAGAGCGAAACCTAAGAAATTTGAAAATGACGAAACGGGCCATCGTAATGTACAGTTAGAAAGCCCAATTATGAAAATTTCATGTCATTGTTCAAATATTGAGATCTGGTATATTAATTGAAGACTGTTTATTTAGCAAATTTTTTTAAATTTATATCCGATTTTACCACGTTTTGGGATAGGTTATGTTTTCCTATAGGAGGAATATCTGGCAATAGTTACAACATAAACACTTTGAAAATAAGGTATTACTAGAAATTTACAACTGTTTATAACTATAAGGTGTCACAGTAAACATAATTTCACCCTCGTACCGTTTGGAAAATCATCAGGGCCATTTGTTTTTGTCGGGACCAGGGGATCATCTCTTCGAGGCGCTTCATCATTTAGCGAAATAACTGAAGTCGCTGGTGAAGTACCTTTTTTTTTGTTCACAGATGTACCCACATCGTCATCAGTGTAGTTCGAACTGAAGGAAATGTTAATACAATTAGAATAATGACAGCAAAAATAAAATAACGTTATTAGGGACATTAATTTACATCATTTCATTTCTAAATTTATATTGTCAAGAATTTCTTTCAAAAAGACAAGTAGTTTATGGTTATTATGGTGAGACTTTTTATATGCAATTCCATTCATTACATTATTTAAATGTGAGTCCATTATTTGCCTTATTGATTTAATTAATTCTGTTAATCAATGTTGAGTCTCAGCCCAATTTTTGTCATTTTAAGGGGAGACTACATTTTCAGCTATATGAACGAATTAAGTAACACGAAGCAATTTTTAATGTCAGTTTTCGGGAGGAATTCAAGAGTCATAAAATGAAATGGGACAAAAAAACTTTTTTTTCATTTATATTTTTTGATTTGACCAACCATCACGTTTTACGAAATATATTTTTCTATCCAAAAAATTGACTTTTACATTTTACTATTTTTTATGCAGTTTTTTGTCAATGTCATTTTATTCGTGTCATACAGTTATTAGCCTTTGCTAAAATTGACTTACTGTTTCTCGTCGTCATTTTCGTTCTCTTCGGCGGAAAGGTTTTCGTCAAAGAGACTGCCCTCTTCTAAAATTTCGCGATTCAAATTGCGCACTGCGCTTTCTTGAAGTGCGGAGATCATATTTTTTTCTTTTCTCTCCAATTTCCGTCTTTCCAGAATAGGGGTACCCGTAACTACCTCTTCTTTTTCCATTATTTCGCCATCCGTCGTAACCTCTAAATCTTCTAAAAGCCGTCTATTTTCTGTTTATAATAAATTATTAAATTTTGATAAGTATTTTCTTATAGAATATATTACATTAACACATATAAAATCATATTAAAAGTTAAATTCAAATTAAGTAAAGTTTAAGTTAAAATGTTAATTAGAAACTCGCCGCTTCGTTTCAATACACTGGCGCGATACCACCGACCCTCCCATTTAGCCTCCGTTCTATTTTTCCCCAATGGTCGGACACAATACTCCGGCAAAATACTCGTTGTTCTGGGAGGGTTAAGCCACAATACCAAAACAAACATTTTTTCTGAGGTCACTCACAACTGTAAAAAAATGCAATACTTAAGTAGATAGAAATAATGCATTCGCGATACAAAGATAGATGCTCTTTAGTAAACTTACTTAATGTTGGATTCCTCAAATTATAATTAACAACGAAGGTCTGCTGTCAATCTCGGTCTGTCTCTGGCTTCAGTAGATTGAAGTTGGTTACGGACAATTGCAATCAGTAAATAGTATTTTCTATTGTCCGATACACGAGTGCACACTGAATATTACCTGACTGTACTGAACTGTACATTGCACTCTTAAAATCGACCTAAGCTTAGTCAATTGTAGTTCTTAACATGGCTCTAGAATTTAATGAAGGTCAAATTTGGTCTGAAGACGAATCTCAAGAAGGTATGTTTAATTAAAATTAAATACAACTATACAATAAAAACTGAAATGCTTCAAATGTAGATCTGGATCAACATGTAAAATGTCAGCACTCGAAATATATATTTGGGATGGGTTTCCTAAATTACGGTATTTCGTTTGTATTCGCTTTTTCCGTTAAATTATCTTGTGTCATGATTTTTAACCTGTCGGGATTTTGAAGAGTCGGGATTTCGAACGTCAGATTTTTTAACTGTCGGGTTTACGCTACATTGAGCTTTTGAGGTATTGGGATTTTGGTACCCGCCCTATATTTGCACATCAAATTAAAATCGAATCGAAAATAAATATAAAATTTATATTAATTTTTTGCAATATTCACACTTACTTAGCTTTTTATGTTCAGATGAGAATGCAAAAAATGTTGAACGTGAAGGAGACAATTTGTCTGAAGAAGAGGAATCAAAATATAAAGAACAATGTGGAAGGTGTCATTTAAGATTTAAGATAATAAGATTAGAAAAGTACCTTAAAGTACTTAAACAAGAAAAAATAAATCTGAAACTCGAACAGTTGAACTTAACAAAAAAAAAGTTACATTTGAAATCACTAATGATGACGGTTGAAGAAAAAATTCAAAAGCTAAAATATGAATGGAATGTTAAGAGAAATTCGTGATCGAATACACCATCTTAAATGTTGTCACATATTAATTTATTCATTTTCTATGTTATTAACAGTTTCAATAAAATACATTTTTTCAAAAATTTCGACCATAAAACAGAGTACAGATAATTGGGACACTTCTATGCAGGTAAGCGTTTCGTTTAAACTTACACATTTTGTCAGGAAAAATATATTACATTCATTTAGAATTCGGATTGAAAATGGTATTTCTGTAACGCATGTTTTTAAAATGACGTATGTTTTTGATTCACAATTACATTCAATTTCACAGTCGCAGTTATCTCCTTTAATGAAATACATTATTTTACCTACGTGCTCACTTCCGTTTGTTTTTTTATATTTACAGAACATTGAATTCGATTTAATATTACGCATACTGCTTTCTGAATCGTATACAATTCCGTTATTCATTAATCTCCGAAAATATTGGAGTTTTCTTTCATTAATTCCTAAATTATTTAAAATTTGTTTTAATGAAGAGGTGACTTCAGTCACTTTTCCAACTGCAAAAATTCCTGTTGAAACGTATGTCAATTTTCGTCTTTTATTAGGATGCGCCAGTTTGTCACAAAATTCGTAAGCCTTATTCCACTGTGTTAAGTATTTTTCTTTTATTAATTCAAGCTGCGAAACTAATGATACGGCTGAACATATTTGTGTTTCTGCCCGAGTGGTGCCATGAACAAAATTTTTAAAAACACCGTTTAAATTTTCAAAGCCAAATAAAGAAGTTACCCGCAATGGACCAAAATTAATTACAGTTTCTGACAAATGTAAAAGTTGGTGAATATTTGGTACCATCTTATTTAAACCGTAAAGTTCAGCGAATTTTGAGACAAAATGTTCCAAACACATCGCTGCCATTTCGATATCATTAGAGGAAACGCTAGTTTGGCTCAAAACATATATCGCGTATACTAGTAAAGTATAATGACGAAAATACTGAGGTTCCATAATGTGAAATAGCACTGGAATGCTGTAATATAAACACCATAATTTAAATTCTGCTGCTTTCCAATAATTAAATTCTCCCAAAGGTCTTGGATATCTCTTAACGAACGAAGGTGGTCGAATATTACATAAATATTTGTCAGTAACTTCACGAGATTTGTACAATGACCATTTTTCACTTTTATATTCAGGCGCAAACCAGAGACACATTAACTTTTTTATCACTCCCAAGTAAACGCAGTGCATGACGTCTACAGATGTCGTTCGAATGTAATCATAAACAAATACAGACAATTTGGTTGGTCCTTTGACGCCAATTTTAGTTTCTCCAGTTTCGTGTGCTTCTTGAGCATGTTGGCTTGTCTCCTTACTTGTTCGTAAATTTATCGTTTCTCCATATGGATATACGTGTGATCTACCTACATTAATACCTTTTGATTTGCAACGAGCACATCCAAAGTCACCATTATACTGCGTCATATTCAAAAACAACGCCTTCGCTGGTAAGTCACACGTTCCACATATGACAATTCCTCGAATATGAATGATACCTCCCGGTGAATGTATATCAATGCCGGTGTACAGATTCTTCAGTTCCTCGGAAAAACAGTTCATAAATAAATTTGGATTGGGCTTTGATGGTCCAAACCATAGACCCGCTAAAAGTGCATTTTCTTTTTTAATTCTTTCTTCAAATGGCAATTCGTTAATTAAAAGATAAAAAGGCCATATACTATATTTAGAGGATTTAAACAAAGCTACTCCATCGGTATTCCATGTCAGGGAAATATTTTGAGATTCTGATAAGATGCCATTTTCAACTAATTTCTTATAAATCAATCCGTCATATATATCTTCAAAATTGTTCACGTTTTGTTTTTCTCGCGTATGTCTTTTATTTAAATTATTAATAAAGGATGACCGTTGATACAACATCCTTATTTGTTCTAAAATTGATACTCGTATTATGTATCCAACCTGTTCACTATTATTGTCGCAATGCGTACATGATGATGTTTTGTTTTCTAATCTTGTATAACAAATTGAACAATAATAATGACATATAATGGGCATCCTTGATTGACGTATTAACTTTTTGAATTTATAGAGGGTATGCTTCACGTGAGTGGGAACAATACAATGTAAATATATTAATTTAAGTAAATCTGCCATAGCTGATGCAGTTAGTTTATGGCGAATTACGAATAATATCACGGACACGACACTTTCAGCAAGTGTAATAGGCGCTCCTTCATAGATGGGTTGATTCTTCGTTAACTCATCATCTTGATTCTCTAACAAATCAGTTGAATCCGTTGACTCACTGTCATCATCATCGCTTATGTCACTTTCGTCGGTGTCATCGATTACGTCAGAGTTGATAGAACAGTTTTCTGCACAATCATCGCAAATTTGCTGCGCATTTCCCACTTACATGAAATGACACAAAACGTTAAAATGCGATAATATTACCAAGAAAAAACATTAACTGACTTATCTTCAGAAAACTCAATTTTAATGTACGTACAAGGGCCACTAGAAGAAAAAGAATCTTGGAACTGGATGCTTAATTGTATTAAATAAATTTACAATTAATACATATTGCGTTTTTACGCGCGTTGTTTAATATTTAAGGTTCTATGTGGTCAAAATCTTACATTTAGAAAAAAAATCTACTTTAAAAATTGTTTAGAGGTTAAAAAATGTCATTTGCGTCGTGTTATAAAATACCATTAAAAATGATAATTTCTATAAAAATTGAAAAAAATATCGATTTTAATATAATCTTGAATCTATAAATTTACATTTAAGCATGTAAATAGTATATTCAGAATTTATTTTAAGTAACAAAATTGAAAAAATATAATATATAGAAATTTTCAAAATTGAAGACACATATTTGAATATTCAGGTGAGCAATTTTATAGCAATTCGCTTTTTTCATAAATATTAGGTATTTGTCTATTAAAATATACAAATAATGAGCAGTTTTTCATTATTACTATGTGAGAAATGTTACTCTAAAATTTGAAAATTTTGACACTTGCTATGTATTATTGAATATAAACTTATAGATACAAGATTATGTCAAAATCCATACAATTTAAAATTTATACAGAAATTAACGTTTTTATGCCATTTTAAAACACGGTGTAAATGATATTTTGTAACCCCTTACAATCCTGAAAATAGATTTCCTTTAAAACAAAAGGTTATTTTGGTACCTTTTCACGCATCGCTCCGTCGCTAGCGACATGTTCGATTCCGTTCGAATTAGTCATTTTCAAATTTGAATTCATCGTTCGGCGACATTGATAGGCACAAGAGATGTATTTCGAAAACATTTATTCATTATAGTTAAAATATATCACGGAAGGTTACAATAGCGGAATCAAGCATTTATAATAAAATTTATACAATTTTTTATTAGGAAATAAGAATTGTTGGAAACAAACGATTTTTTAATTTTGCAAAGCCTTTTAGAATGTACAGTATGAGGAATGTGTAAAAAAAGAAATCGGTGTAAATATTATTTTCGTATTGTCGGATATTACGAAAGAAAGTAGCGATGTTGATTGCCACAATTTGAATCGGGATATTTTTTAATTAATTAATTAAAGATAAATGTATTTTTTGACAATATCTTTCGATTCTCTTCTTTAAGGTGTTTTTTACAAAAAGTTTACAAAATATAGTCAAGAAATGCATTCGTCTTTAATTAACTAATTGCCGGATATGTAGAAAAAATAAATAAACAATCATTTTTACGTCCCAGACATTAATTTTGGACCCCTGTTAACACCTTTTTCCTAAAATATTCACAATATTATCAAACAGATTAAAAAATATCGTTGTAGTCTACAAAATTTGTTTAAAAACATTAGAATTTAAAATTCTAAATCGTAGTATCTAATTTGAAAGTTAACTGAATTATAATGTCTGTAGTTAATAAAATGTGTTAACGACAACATTAAAATTTACAATAAAGTAATTTAAATAACGGACACAAGTATGTCTCAAGCTATTACGTCAAATTAAGAAACAGCAGCTTGAGATATACTTGTATTCGAAGTTTAATCTAAATTCTTATAATTTATTTAACAAATTAAACATTACAATTTAGAAGCATATAATAATTCTCAATTATAATGTTTTTAAACAAAAATTTTTTTGACTACAATCATATTTTTCAATCTTTTTGACAATATTGTACATTTTTTAGATAAAAAATTGTTAAAAGTTCCATAATTTATATCCGGAACGTAAGAATTATTGTTTATTTTTTGTTCATATCCGACAACGCAAAAAAAAATACTATTATTTCCGAATTTTGTACACATTCCTCATACTGCACACAATTAAGTGCTTTACAAAATTAAAAAATCGTTTGCTACTACTTATTTTCTAATAAACAATTGTATAATATTATTATAAATATTTGATTGTAACTTATTGTAATTTTAATTAACTCAGTTAATTTTTAAATTAGACACTATAATTCAGAATTTTAAATTCTAATTTTTTTAAACAAATTGTTCCACTACAACGGTATTTTCTGATCTTTTTCATAATATTGTCAATTTTTTAGGAAAAAAATGTTAAAAAGTCGAAAATTAATGTCTGGAACACAAAATTATAAACGTAAATTGTTGAGTATATTTTATTACTATTTTTTTTTTATAAAATGTAAACGTAAATTTTTGAGGAAAAAGATGTTAAAAATGGCCAAAATTAATATCTGGAACATAAAAATTATTGATCATTTATTTTTTTTACGTATCCGAGAATTAATTAATTAAAGACGGCATATCTTGACTATATTATGTAAACATTTTTGTAAAAAACATCTTACAGAAGAGAATCGGAAGATATAGTCAAATAATACATTTATCTTTGATTAATTAATTAATTAACTACTAATAAATAAATGTTTCCGAAATGCATCTAACCTCTTGTGCCTGTCAATGGCTCCGAGCGATGAATTCAAATTTGAAAATAATGATTTCGAACGGAATCGAACATGTCACTAGCGACGCGATGGAGCGACGCATGAAAAGGTACCTTAAGAATTAAATTATATGCGTATAAAAAACAACATATATTAATTTTAGATTTATTTAAAATAATGCAGCAATCCGGACCATTTTTTAAATGACCCACAAGATATAAAATTCCTTGTTTTTGAACAATTACTGCAGTAGCTTTAAATAACTTGTATCGATTTGTTTTAAATTTTAGAGAACAGAATTTTTTAAGTTTAATTTATAAATTTCTCGAGTAACGGAAAATTGATAAATAACTGAGTTTTCTAAATAATTTTAAATTTAATTGAGACATACCATTCATTTCATTTGGTTCATGTTCAACTATAACGGAATTCTGTAGAACGCTTTCCTCATCCACATTTTCTATTTCACAGTCATTATTATCAGCTTCTTCGTTGCAATCCTCAGTGACTTCTGAGCCATCTTCAAAATATTATTTAATAATTTATTATTATACAAATGTAAAATTAATATTCAATGAATGTTAATGTTGACTGAATGTTATCATCAGTAAATGAGCTAAAAATAATTTTATATGCCAAAAGAAATGCTAAGATAAATTTGACGTATATTCAATATTTCAGATATAATTATAATTCCGTAAGTTAGACTTAAAATGAAAACGCAACAGATTTAAAGGTTATTTGTGTAAAGTAAAATACTACAATTATAGTTTTATATTCTACATATTTAATTAATAGTTACTAGAGCTAGTAGAACTATCACTTTCATCACTTGTACATGAATCTTCATCTGTGTTTGTATGCGTATGAACATTCACGCGTAATATTTTCCGAATGCGAAATTGGCTTGTCCGGGAATAGTCCTCAAGTTTTCTTTTGAAATTTGACATATTTCAAAATATTCAGAAAAACCATTCAATAACAGAACGAGGTTATCGGAATCGATAAACAAATAAATTGTGGTTATGAAAAGTCGAATGTGCGGTACTAATCAAGTCAATTGTCAGTAACCAACTTCACAGAAACAAATCGACATTGACAACCGAACCTGCTTAATAATTTCAATTTGAAGAATTCTGCAATAAGTAAGTTTATTAACTATCGTTTATCTCTATGTAAATCGCAATTACCTTATTTTTTACTATTTAAACATTGCATTTTTGATAGCTGGAATAATCGGAAGAAAATGTTCGTGTTGGTATTGTGGCTTAACCCTCCCAGAACAACGAGTATTTTGCCGGAGTATTGTGTCCGACCATTGGGGAAGAATAGAACGGAGGCTAAATGGGAGGGTCGGTGGTATCGCGCCAGTGTATTGAAAAGAAGCGGCGAGTTTCTAATTAACATTTTAACTTAAACTTTAATTAATCTGAATTTAACTTTTAATGTGATTTTATATGTGTTAATGTAATATATTCTATAAGAAAATACTTATCAAAATTTAATAATTTATTATAAACAGAAAATAGACGGCTTTTAGAAGATTTAGAGGTTACGACGGATGGCGAAATAATGGAAAAAGAAGAGGTAGTTACGGGTACGCCTATTCTGGAAAGACGGAAATTGGAGAGAAAAGAAAAAAATATGATCTCCGCACTTCAAGAAAGCGCAGTGCGCAATTTGAATCGCGAAATTTTAGAAGAGGGCAGTCTCTTTGACGAAAACCTTTCCGCCGAAGAGAACGAAAATGACGACGAGAAACAGTAAGTCAATTTTAGCAAAGGCTAATAACTGTATGACACGAATAAAATGACATTGACAAAAAACTGCATAAAAAATAGTAAAATGTAAAAGTCAATTTTTTGGATAGAAAAATATATTTCGTAAAACGTGATGGTTGGTCAAATCAAAAAATATAAATGAAAAAAAAGTTTTTTTGTCCCATTTCATTTTATGACTCTTGAATTCCTCCCGAAAACTGACATTAAAAATTGCTTCGTGTTACTTAATTCGTTCATATAGCTGAAAATGTCGTAGTCTCCCCTTAAAATGACAAAAATTGGGCTGAGACTCAACATTGATTAACAGAATTAATTAAATCAATAAGGCAAATAATGGACT
Source organism: Trichopria drosophilae (assembly GCA_030407085.1). Classification (NCBI taxonomy): domain Eukaryota; kingdom Metazoa; phylum Arthropoda; class Insecta; order Hymenoptera; family Diapriidae; genus Trichopria; species Trichopria drosophilae. Next base: position 57,294,144 of record CM059583.1, read on the forward strand.
CACATTTAAATAATGTAATGAATGGAATTGCATATAAAAAGTCTCACCATAATAACCATAAACTACTTGTCTTTTTGAAAGAAATTCTTGACAATATAAATTTAGAAATGAAATGATGTAAATTAATGTCCCTAATAACGTTATTTTATTTTTGCTGTCATTATTCTAATTGTATTAACATTTCCTTCAGTTCGAACTACACTGATGACGATGTGGGTACATCTGTGAACAAAAAAAAAGGTACTTCACCAGCGACTTCAGTTATTTCGCTAAATGATGAAGCGCCTCGAAGAGATGATCCCCTGGTCCCGACAAAAACAAATGGCCCTGATGATTTTCCAAACGGTACGAGGGTGAAATTATGTTTACTGTGACACAGTAAACATAATAGTTATAAACAGTTGTAAATTTCTAGTAATACCTTATTTTCAAAGTGTTTATGTTGTAACTATTGCCAGATATTCCTCCTATAGGAAAACATAACCTATCCCAAAACGTGGTAAAATCGGATATAAATTTTAAAAAATTTGCTAAATAAACAGTCTTCAATTAATATACCAGATCTCAATATTTGAACAATGACATGAAATTTTCATAATTGGGCTTTCTAACTGTACATTACGATGGCCCGTTTCGTCATTTTCAAATTTCTTAGGTTTCGCTCTACGAAAGTGCTGCATTTTATCAAAAGAAATGCCAAAAACATGGCTCGATTAGATTAGATTAACCTGTGTCACGCGAGGGTCGAAATTTACCACTGTTTTGAAATGGTAAATAGACGATTTTTAATAGTTTTCCTGTGACGTGCACCAGTTGAATCCAATTTTTTCAAGAATTAAAAGATTTCTCTTAAAGGGATGCCCAAATAATACAGAATGCTCAGAATAAAGTAAGAACATTTTATATTGTTTCGTTTTGCAATATTTACTTCGACGTTTTTTACCTCAAATTGTAATATTTACAGTTTTTTTTAATTGTTTTTCCCTGACCTTGAAATAATCTTTCTTCCATTTTTTGAGCAAAAATTTTAAGTGAAAATTAGTTTGTTTGGTAAAACAATGTTTGGTAAAGAAATGGTGGAATAATTATTGCAGGGTTAGAAAAACAATTTAAAAAAATGTAATTTTTGCATTGTACAGTAAAAAACTTAGGATTATAAACCACAATAAATCAATGGATTTTTAAATATTTTTTCTGCACATTCTATGTTATCTAGAGACCCCTTGTAGATTTCTTTGTCCGTGGAAAAGAAATCGGTCAATTTTTAAAACAATCGAACACGTCGTAATTTAAAATCCTGGAACAGTTACATAGTAAAGAGTCCATAACTTACAAAACTTATTCATTTAGTGACAGAAAGGAACATCGAATTTCTGGAATCACTACTCCACCCGGAAAACGCATCATTCATTGAAAAATTTGTTAACTATGCCAAGAAGCAGCGCTCTATAGACGAAGCAGAAACTGGAACATATTCAAGGACTAGTCGGGAGCAGGTGTGAGAAAAATATAGTAGACTACTGAATCGTCATGTTCATTGATAATGAAATGTATGGAAGTAAGGAATGGAATGGATAATGGGACGAATGGAATGAATCGATGGAATAATAATAGTTTTCAACACAAGTGTGTGTGTGTGTGTGTGTGTGTGTGTGTGTGTGTGTGTGTGTGTGTGTGTGTGTGTGTGTGTGTGTGTGTGTGTGTGTGTGTGTGTGTGTGTGTGTGTGTGTGTGTGTGTGTATGTGTGTGTGTATGTGTGTGAGAGTAAAGTACTTTACACACTACCACATGTGCCGAACTTTGTTTTATGTAACTATTTTCTGTGCGTAAAGTTTACTTTACTCACGAATTTTACACTTTATCCACAGAAAACGGGTACAAAAAATAAAAAACGAAGCCGATGGATTGAATGGAAAGAATGAAATGAATCAATTGAATGAGAGCATTTACTAATGTGGATGACATTAATGGGATGCTTGAAAAATATGGCCTGAATGCAAAGAATAAACCTAATGAAATGGCTGAAGTGATTGGAATGAATAAAAGTAACGAAATGAATCAATGGAATGAGGTATAGTAATAGAACGAATGAAGCCTATGAAACGAATAACACGAATGTAATGTATGTACTGAAAGTTAGAAACTAGCCGTAATGAATCGAGTTTAGTGATTGAAATGAGTGCAAAATTGAAACTGAATTCAGTGACTTAAACGAATGAGAAAATGACATAAGATTTGTTGATCATGCAGATGGAAATTGGTCGAAATTCGAATATTTGGCTGCCATCATTCGAAGTCGAGTCTATAAAGCGTCGATTTAAAAGACATCCTGCGAAAATGATGCGAGCTCTTTTAATCGAATTGTTGGGAGAAGATAAGCTCTCCAAACTATCCATATCGGGGAAAGGAGCACATGTATCGGATGGTATTCCTTCTAGGATGTTGGAGGGAATCAAAAGTAAGTAACTGCATCAATTTTAACTTGAAATTTTACAAATCAATAATTGATTTTTCATACTCTCAAATAAGAACCGCGATGCTGTTCTCCTCTTCTTTCTTCTCACTTTTTTTACAATGTGAATAAAATTAAATGTAAAGAAATTCGGTTAAAGATATTTAGGCAGTAAATTAACAGTTACTCACTTCATTTTTCTATATTATTCTGGCTCTGTATTGAAAATTCAAACTAATATATATGAACACTTAAAAAATATCAAGCGGCATTTACAAACGGAATTTGAAAAACAATTATGCAACGGCTGAGCCTCCTGAAAGTGCTGAAGCGCGCAGAATGTACGTAGTAATGGCGGTTTTTTCATTTTTTCCAATTTTTGGAGTTTGTTTCGTTTCGCTTAAGACTCGCTGGCCGCCCCAAGGCTGTCAACAAAGCGGAGGAATGTTTGTGCCGTAAATATTCGTTTTCTAGGCAATATCTCAGAATTCCTTTGTAGAAATAGTTTCGTCCTCGCAAAGTCTATCGAGAGAAGTAATATGGTGATAATTTTTTACTTATAAATAGGAAAAATCAAACATAAGCTTTATGTTTTGCGTCGACTTGACAACGAAAATTCAAACTTCAAAATTTGACGTCAAACTTTCAGGTTTTATTTTTCCTACTTGTTAGCAACAAATGCTGACTAATAATACTTCACCTTGTAGTCCTTGTATTATGAAATCTATTTTAGTAAAGAAATTGTGAAAAAAGTAGATACGTAAAAAATAAACGACTATGGCGAAAAGCTTCTCCATTTTTTTTTATACCGCTGACACGCCCGAGGGCTCTTAACCACGTGAGCGGGGGGGCGTCAAAATTGGCGTTGCGCGCAATGGTAATTTTGACGCCATGCCGCTCAAGTGGTTAATATACAGAAACTTGCCGCGCCTAATAAAATTGTAGAAATTGAAAAAAACTTCAGTTTAAGCCTTCGCTCCTTTCGATTCGATTGCTGTGATTCGATTCGACTGAAATTGAGCCCAGGGGTGCCTCCTGAAGTGGCGCGTGTCTCGTCTGTTGCAGGTCGCCGGTTTCAGGAGTCTTCCCTGAGATCAATTTTCATCGAACTGAAACGAGTGAAGGCTCAAACTAAAGGTTTTTTCAATACCAACAACTTTGTCAGTGGCAAGAAGTTGCTTTCCATTAAGCGAAACAAAATAAACGCTAAAATTGAAAGAAATTGACAAAAAACGGTCTTGTTGGTATTTGGAAGTGTTCACTGATTTAAATCCCGCGCGTTTTTAAATTCCGACTGTTTTAATTCCATTATCTCTAAATTCTTTCTAAATTCTAAGAATAATAATGGTGTAATATTGTGATTTAGGTTTCGTCAACGAGAATACACCTCGGGCTTTACGATTGACCGACTCCGAAACACATAAAAAAATTGCATCTTTTTGCAACTATTTAAGGGCCAGCTCAAAAAAGGCCAGGGAGCCAATGGAACGTCAAAATGAGCAGACCACATCAAAAAAGCGACCTGCTGGCGATACCACAACAACTGTTCCGAAAAAAATGAATAAAAATTGATTTAACAAAAATATTAAAATAATACTTATTAATGTAGAATGTGACTTTGTTTTGAAATAAATTGAAGAATAGAGTATTGTACATTAAAGGATGATGATGACACCACTGGGCAATAATGAGTTATTATTGCCCTTGACAGCGGGTAATAACGTATTCATTATTACATGCTACCGTGTCGCAGTCGTATAATGGATTACTTCTGCCCCTCTCTACAGGGGAATAAGATGCCGATTATCGTGCATGCGTGACGTACATATTATTTCTGACTATTCGAATTAAAAAGCACAGTTTATTTCTGTTTATTTGAATAATATTTCTTTCGTTCCAATTTTGTTTTGGATTACGTTTAAATTGAAATAAATTCAAATAGAATTGGATCTAAATCGTATCTTATAAGGGTCTAAAGAAATTTCCAAGCCGCATTCTCAGAGGTTTCCTGTGTCTTCGAAATGGATCACAACTGATTGGAACCGGATATGATTGTGATTAAATTTTGATCTATTTCAAATTAACATAATCGATGCTCAGATTTGAAAGAGATAAAAATCTATCAGCTGAAATATATCATACTTCGGCGGATATTGCTCCTGAATGTATTACATTTTGATCAAATTTGATCGGAATCGTCGCCAATGACATTCTCTTTTCTGAAACAGAACAATTCGATTTTGGTTGCATTTTGATCGCAAAGAGATCCTAAATTGACCAAAATATGATACAATTCCAATTCACTTCGAATTGTCGCAAATATATGAGTATGAAACAGTTCTGATCAGATTAAATTTTTATATAAAAAAAATCGCAATTACATCCAGTTTTGGCCTAATTTTCATTAATTGACAGAAAATCTCAGATCCTGAAATGTTTCAAAAAAGTGATCTTATTCTGATCCCCTTTTGATTCATTCGGTTTCGGCCAAATTTGATCAAATTAGATCATTTTTTTTTTTACTCGGGAAAATCTATTTACCAAATCTAGTGTCTTTTTATAAGTTTTGGATTTGAATTAAGTCTTTATCTGATTAGATTATTTCAGGGCATCAGGAAAATGAGTTAAGACCCAAATGTATATTGTTTATCAATAATAAAACGACTAATTATAAATTAATTTCACAACACATTATTTTTTAATTTACAAGAATTATCGAAATTTCTAAAAGATCATTCCAATTGTATTTTACTATTTTCTTGTTTTATTTTCACTATTCTTCACTCTCGCATTACATATTTCGTTTCGCTCACAAAACACTTACCTTCAGTATGTAAATTGTGCTTTTACGGAGCCGACAAGTAACGTAAAATCTTATGATGCATAAGAGTTATAGCACATGAAAATGCACAAACAGATGCAAAGAAAGGTTTACTTTTTAGCTCAATAACTGTTACGTCTCTATGTATATTAGTTTTCGTTGAATTACAATAAGACCACGATCTTCCATGTGGTCATAACTTCACAATTTTTATCACATTCTAATATGGATATATTAGGCGTATATAAACCGTGTTTTCGTTGATTGCTAATATATTGCCAATCATATAGTAACGCAAATTATCTACAACACGGAAAGAAACAGATAGATTGGAATCTAAATTGCATTAGTTACTGTCTGAAGATGCAATATTGTACAAATGACCATCTCCCATAGTATATTTTTTATGTACAAATAGAGATAGATATTTTTTTCTCAGAAATCGTTCCTTTTACTATCAGTGATGGCAACCCCGATCCTCACGTATGCAGATTTCATTGACATTATGAGCCGTCATCACATTCTTTTAAATGAGTTTTATACACATTTGTGTTAATTATATATAGCGAATCTCTTACATAGACTATTATGCTGGAACAGTGCATAAAAGGCGGGTCTATAAATATCTATGTTTAAAAGTGCACTTATTCACATATTCTAACATAATAATTATATATACTACAGTTAGATTTGTGTATAGGTGAATTTTATTTTTTAGTGGCCAAAATCATTCACTATCTTTTATATGGATATATTTCATAGTTTCCTACCCTTACGTTCAGCATTAAGCGTGTATGTATGTGTTTTACTGACAGAAAAGTTACATATTTACTGAATACCATATAATAAGGTAAGTATTTCAGTATTGCAAAAGTATTTCAGATATAAAATAAGCTTAGAAATAAATTAATTAAAAATATTTCATAATTTAAATTTGAAACGATTATTTTACAATGTTTATTTCATCGAAAATAAATTTAAATATCATATTTGTCCCCTAATATAAGTATTGTTTTCCATCGTTCCAAGATTCATTTGGATTGTGAAAGAGTGTTACGGAGCCGTAATTAATATAATAATTATTTGTTTCGGATAGTATATATATTGTAATTCTTTCGGTCAAGGGCTTACAATCTGTCTAGTTTTTGAACTTTTGTAAGGAGTGTGGCACGTTTTATAGTACTAACAGTAAACTACTGGTATAGTAGTGAACTTTTATGAGTTATGTAATTTAGGAACTATAATTGTTTTGAAGTTATCCTTATTTGCACCTTCGATCTTTATAGCAAATTTTCAAAAAATTTGAGGCAGAGAGGGTGGATTTTTTATCATATTTTTATATAGGTTCGTTTCTTTAGTCTTCGAATAAGAAGAAATTTTGTAATGTTATCCTTGTGAGTATTTCAAGTGAACCTCCCTCTTAAATTTTGAAACACGAAAATTGTCTTATGGGACACAATACCACGTTATGCAGAAAGTGCACTTGTTTGTCCCCAATTCCGATAGGATTCTTGCTAGGTTTCTAGAGTATTATTCATTCTTCTTCGAAAACCTTACAAGATAAAAAGAAATTGTCTCTCTGCCCTTTCGTATTGATGAGTTCATCGTGAAGTTCTTATGTAGTCTTACATTCTACATTTTGTTGTAAAGCATGCAAAGGAATCTTTACATATGCAAGCACAGGCCATTCTCCCTAGAATTTGAGCATGTTGATGTAGTTGCAATCTTGCATTGCATCAAAGCAATGGTTCTAACTACATAATTAGTCAGATTTTCCAACTCAGGGATATTTCGAAAAAAAAACTAATAAATAGCAGTGACACTTCTGATTTGTTTGCAAAATCTGTTATTTACAGTGAAATACAATATTATTTTGGATTTGAGTCAATGTTACTTGCTACTCTATGCCATCATAATTAAACAAAAATAATTTTTTTCGTCACAAATACAAGCTTGAAAATTTTCCTTGGAAAAATCCTCACACTGTGTTATATACTTGGAAAATGAAGAGGTGTTTCATATTTTCAATAACCGTTCAAAATTTTTCTTGCCAATATTGCAATCTTTTTAAGAACAATTAACGTTGGATAGATCTTCATTTTACGAGTATAGCGTTTTCTTGACAACTTAGGAATTTGTCGAAGGAAATTTTTCTGAATAAAGTGTACACGTAATGGACACCGTCAACTGTTCATTTGGTTTTCTAAACTCTACATTAGATTTAATACATTAACTTAATCCTTCTATTACCCTCGTAATTTATATAATATAAGTTACTGCTATTTTCCGGAATACTGAGTATATAACCAGAATCCATCAGAAGGGGAGATAGCATGCATAACAATTTTTACGAGTTCGAATGTAGTGGAAATGATGTTAAGAGATCATGAAATGGATTACATTTGAATAAAAAACATTTTATCGTCTATACATGCATTTCAGTAAGTTGTTTTAATACACTCCCTAAATTTCTTAGAGTGAGAATTCTCTCTTTCACTAGAGTGGTGCATTTCTCACTTCATGAAGCGATTTCATTGTAAAAAATGTAGAGAGTAGATAACAGTTCAGTGTAGTAAAATAATTGATTACTATTTAAACTCATTCGGATGCACTAATTGAAACTGATATAAGATACCATTCATACCGGATTTCAAATCATTCAGATGGATTAAAAAGCATTAGGTAATTAATGACCTAATAATTGAATTTTCTACTTTGCACACGTTCATATACGGCTCATATACATCTATTGCTTTATAAATGCATAGCATTTACAAGCATGACTTTATCTAATGTTAGGAAATAAACAGCATCAAGGGTGCAATTGTACACGTGGCTGCATATCGTCATTGCAACAATGGTGACATTTTTCTTTTCGGCCGAACGTGTAAAGTTTGAAATAGAGCAATACATCGTGGGGCGAAACGCAATTTGCGGCGCAAAAATGCAAAATTAACCCATTTGTTGAAACGCTTGGCTCTGCCGCCGTGCCATTTACGTTGAGCGTTGCGAAATTAAAAACTAAACATCAGCTGGCAAGCGTAGTTCTTATCGCTGGTGATAAGCGTTGACCCAAAGAGATTGCAAGGTGTCCACAGTCGTTAAACAACGTAAATTGGCGTAAAAGCGGTATGGTTGCCGGATGAATGCAGGTCACAGTGCGGCATTGTTGAATGAAATTTACGACGCGTTTTTTTACCGCGTCGTGGCATAGCGGCTGGTACGCGATCGCGTTGTGGATGTTTGCAACGGGCCGCTACAACCCGACTACTATTTGCAGTTGAGGATGACATTTTCCAATATCGCACTCGCGTCCCCGCGGGTTCCCTCTGACACTCGCACCCCATTTTCCGACTATGCCGCCCACGCGGCCCCGTTGCAAATTTGATGTCTGCTTTAATAACTCCCGTAATGTCTACTTTTGGAAGTGCCGCAGATTAATGGGTGGCTTTTAATTTAATTTAATTGTAATCGCTGTATCTAGTCGGTTTACGGTGCTGCGAGTCCAGCGAGCGTATCAATCAGCAACACATTGCCTGTATTCCTTTCGTATAATAAAGCAGAAAGAGATTAATGATTCCGTTTCGAGTTTTTGGGTCACAAGGTTGAATATAAATTTGGATTAAAAAATATTTTCATATTTTTATAATAAGGTCGATTCAGCCGAAAAGTGAAAGCATTGTTACCAAATTTCATTGTCATTCTACCCTGTTATTGATGGTGCATCTCAAAATCCCGGCAAACAAAAAAACCAGAAATTTCAAAAACAGACATTTTAAAATACAGACATACAAAAACCGGACATTTAAAAAAACAGACAGGTCAAAAATTGATTTGACCTTCAAGTGACCTACCATATAATCAAATCTCTTGGTCAAACATTTTTTACCTTGAAATGACCTCCCAGTGAGACCTCAAAGACGGCGAACCCGAGATAATTTTTTTATATCTTGAACGCCCCAATCGGAGGTGGGCAACGTCGGGTTCTTGACTGTCTATTTATTGAGATAAATATCGCACTCTTTTAGTTGCTGAAATAAAAACTTACTTGATAAATGTAAAATGTCACTGAATAAATGTGCCAATAGGACTATTATATCTATATTTTTTAATTGCCGTCCAATTGAAATTTTTATAAAGCTAGGTTTCAGAGTTTTCAGTCACCTCAGACTGACTTTACCTAAGTCTACATTTACGATTTTTACGAAATTCATATCGATCACGCAATCTTAACAAACCATTTTAACCATTTTTGGTAGGAAAGTGTCGTTTGACAGAAAATGATTTGAGCCTAAATATCTTGAAGCAAGCAAAAAACGGCGCAAAATACCTCCAAATAGTTAATTTGGACTAAATTGATTTTCAAAATGTAAAACAATGAAATGAAAAATTGCAATATCTAGGAGTCCAATGAAGCTATCTTAGTTCATTATAAATAAACAATATATAATTATCATAATTATTCCTGGATTTCATGGTATTAAATCCGAATTTACGACAAATCTTCATTTGAAACTTTTAAATTTATACTTCGAACCCTCATAGAAATTATGATCAGTCTAGCTGGGTATTACACAGAAACTGTCCATTTTCATAAGACCAACAACTGCTTCCTGAATTCTATCAAAATTGTAAAAAAATGAAATTAGCTAACAAATGGCCAGTTTTTGACTAACATTTATGTAACTATGTAGATTCTGCCCATTTTCAAATGTCCAAAAACTGATTTCTATGTAACAAATCAAAAGTAGAAACAATTGTTTTATAGATGTCTCTTTTTAAACAAAACTCATAGAGATCTTATCTTTCTGTAAGCCGCAAACGGGCCCAAAAACATCGCAAGGCCTTTGAAATTAGAAAAAAATTGAAACGTTTAGAAAAAAGTAATAAAAGTTGAAGAAAAACTTTCATCATGTAATGATAATGTTAATTCCAAATATGAATAAATTAACAAAATCAATTGACGATGATCTTATTGCTCAAAATGAAAATAATTTTGTGAATGATGAACTATTAGTGTCAAATGTTGATTCAAATGAGATTCAAATAAATTTCAATTTTCAAGAACCGCTGGAGCAAAATGAAAGTTCAAATGAATATTCCACTAATAAAAAATTTGAGGAGTTCCTTAAATGTGTAAAAAGTGAAAATGCGTATTTTCAACCCTCACCATATGTCAACCGAAATATTAACAAATAATACTTATAACACACTTACTTCACGCACTGGTATTGTAATACACTATTCGATGCATATTAAATGGTTAAATGCACAAAAATGGCCAATTATTTTGTGGGTCGCCAAAATTTTGTTTATAATTTTCCGAAACAAATCGTACAGTACCACTCTTAAGCTACGAAGCACATTTTCACAAATTGTCGTGAGATTTTCTAAAGAAAAGTTATGTCGTTTTAAGATTTTTTCCATTTATTGATGAGAAAAGTAATAGAAACGTAATAACACGATTGACAATTTTCAACGAAGGCAGATAATCATTTCTTATATTGCAAATTATTTCGAAAAAATTGTTGAAGCATATTTTGTTTAAACAATTGCATTTTGCAGTTCAAGTACTTTTTATTCCAGGCCCGTGTTGTTTGAGCAAAATGGAACAGTCTAAAGATGCACGAAACTATACAGTTTTTATAACTACAGTAAATCATTTCCTCATCCATGTAGTTGCAACAACTAGAATTATAACTGTAAAAATATAACTGCAGTTGCTACTTGATCATTAGTTATTACGATCAGAGTTATTTATCGATTAAGTTAATTTGGAGACTGTAATATAAAGAAAATAATTTTTTTATTTTAATATGTAATTGTGGTTTTACATGAAACTGTTGAAAGATCTGAATAAATGATAAATGATGCTTGATTCAGTTATAATATAACATATTCAAAAGCATTTAATTCGTTTATTTGAACGGATTAAGCCATTATTAATTATCATCCCTGCTTTCCATTGTCAGATTTGATTAAATACACTTAATAACTATTTAAATTGACCACTTTGATTTTGTTTGTTACCTTTACAGCATTATAATAAAAATTAAATTACTCTAATCACTCAGTGTCCTCTTGGTAATTGACTTTTATAGGATTAATCCAAATTAATATTCGAAACACCATAAATGAAGCTGAATATTACAATTCTGTAATTAGTCATTTGTTAATAACCGGAATTTCAAAGTTTTGATTTATCAATGCTCAACCGCGTATCACTGATTAAACTATCTATATTAAACGATCATACATATGTAATTGGACGTATTTTATGAAACTTTGGGAATCTATATCGATATCCTAGTAAGACATTTTCGTTGCACAGAAAACAACATCAGAAAATGTTGTGTTAAGTATAGCAACGATAGCAACGATAGAGCTTTAATGAAACTGGTATTGTCAAGATTTTTGCAAAATTCGAATAATTATTGTATGTTGTCAAAATATATTACTCTCTTAAAATAAACGAATATTTGCAGTATAAAAATATGGAATTAATAATTATTATCGTTGTAATAATTTGTTAATTAATGATTGAAAAACAAATTGCTTAACTGATTAAAATACGTAAAGTATAAATGATTAATAATTCGTGTAGAATGTTTATATTGTGATAACACTCTGTAATCATTTATGATCGCAGAGCAGATATTATTAATATAACGAGTAATAACGATATTCCCGAAGGCTTCCTAGTTGTAACCGCATTTTCCGGTTACCGGAAACCATTGGGGATAATGTTCAGAGAGACGACGAACTTGAATTCTTAATCCCATCGTGATTATTCATAATTCAGAATTAACAATAATTTTCAATCCTTTAATTCATGTTTATTACCTCTATAAAAATTAATCAAAAATTAATTCTACAAATGCAGAATATTTATGTATATAAAATCGATGCATATCATCCAGTTCAATATTTTCCCAAGCTCTTATAAAATTCCTTCTATCGAATATCTTTAATGTGCAATATTAGTGATGAACACTTTCAAAATTCATTTATTACATAAAACGTTAATTAAAGATTTTCGATTTTTCATATTTTCCATATTTTTGATAAATTACTTAATGTCGAAAATATTTCAGCTCAATTTACAGTAACATTAATTGCTATAAAAATGCTGCATACCGTTTTTAATATTATTGGAGAACTAAACTAGAATGAAATATAACATTTTACACATGACGTCAATGCTGCACTTTTCGTACCTTTGGCTATATGTGGAGCAAAAAAATACAACCACCGAGCTTCCTAAGAATAGATAGCACTGAATATGAAAGTAGCGAAATTGTTTCACTAAATTTTTAAAATTATCTTGACCGTGAAGTCGTGACCGAAAATGTGGGACAAGAGTTCATGCATGCGCATGCGTAACAAAACGCATCCACTTTTCAACCTTTTTTTCCAGTTTTTACTTTTGTTCAAAGAAAGTTCTATTTAACATTGTGTTGTACAGTATGAAATACAAAATTACAACAGGTATTTTATTTTTTTTTTCAGAAAAATGTAATTTTTTACTTACGTTACTTGTAGCACCACGCCAATATCAATACAAAGTGTTAAGTTTAGAACCAACGAATACATTATTTTTTTTTAATATCACACATCAGAATTAAAATGATGTTACAAAAAGGCGTATTAATATTAGGCGTCAATGGAAACTTATAAAATATAAATCATATCTATATCAGGTTGGTTATATTTATTTAATTATTTAAATTTATACGGATTACTGTGTAGTGTTTATAAGGTGTTAGTCAATTTAGTCGAGGAACATGATTAAATTTCGTTAAAAGTACATGGCTTAATCCGAAAAATTATCTGAGTCATTGTGTATGAATTGTATACCTACATACTTATAATATTCCTACTCATTAATATTGTGAAAAATGGTTCATCGTGATCTGCAGTAATAAAATTGCTCCTTCATTTAATTTGTTTATCCAGTTCATTTGAGTAATAAATGTAAGATTTTTGCCAATCGGACAATTTAAATTTTTTTTACTAAATTTACAAAAAATAAACTACTGAAAGTAATGAACAATTTGCGGAGTCGTACAAAATCGCAAGTGTCAATTTAAATTTTGGCAAGAATCTAAAGATAAAAGTGCAGAGAATGTATTATTCATATTATTTAAATTATCATGTTTTGTCTTATGAAACGAATGTTATGATACTGTATGAACCCAGGAACTTGACTAAAAAATATGGCCCAGATGGCATAATTCTAGAAACCTCGAATAAGACAATTTTATTTAAAACCAAAGCAAACGTTTTGCATAATTAATTAAAAGATTCATAATTATGTTAATATGTTTTAAATTACTAATGAACATCGAAACACATACAAACAAAATAGAGGAACATAGTGAATTGTCAATACGCTTAGCTAAAATCTTGAGATTCATGTAAAAATTGAAATAGTAAAAACAATACAAGATTCTTTTAAAAAATTAACGAAACTACTTGCCCTCTTGTATGATCCCGCAAATTGTTACATATTTCAGTGTTTTTTTTGTAAATTTAGTAAATCCCATTGGGAAATTTTAAATATATTACTTAAAACGGAAAAAAATGTATGTAAACAAATCGTAAATAAATTTTCCTTATACCTATATAAAAGTACACTTCAAGACATTATCAAGACAAGAACAATTCCATTTTTTTATTTGTTACTGTACGATAAGTAGCAACCGAGTTATGGATATTTAAAAATGTTCAGTTTTGCGTCTGTAAAAAAATCACGAACAAAATGGTTGGTACTGGATTTCAAAAGTGGCTGAGTCGGCGGGATGATCCATATACACATTATCAGCGACATCAAAATAACAAACCAACATTCAAATTGGATAAATCTGTTCATTTCGATGAGATCGCTCCGCATAAAAACATTAAATTTAATAGTTACTAAAATTTATTTGTTACAAGCAAAACAACCAAAAAAATTAATTTAAGCGCAGAGGCGAACATTCAAAGATACCTGAAGATTCAAATTTCTATTATTATATGAAAATTACATCCGTACTAATAAAAAAAGTTTGGCTATATATATGAACAGTTTGTCTAAATAATTATCGTCATTACCGCCATTAAATGTGATCAAACTTCGCGTAAATGACTTACAGATGCAGTTATGGTCTGAACAGTTTTTACATGCGGTGACTTCTGTTAACGCTATCAAGGGTCTGTTCTCAGTCCTGGTTTCATCCAAGTGTCTCTGATACGCGGACAATCATTATTCACTGGATGTCACCTGACTTCCATTGAGTTTCTTTATTTACTGCACATTTGAGTTTCCCTGGAAAACCGCAAGAAGTGTTCTCGTTGCACCCGCTGTTACCCTGACATCTATAGCAGTTACGTCATCTCAAGGATGTGTAGTTTTTACTAGCGGTTTAAACGATGCGGTCCCTCACTCCATAATGACGCAAGTTGAGTTTAATTATATCTGACGCCACCTGCCTCCTCCCTATCCTAGTGGCGCATATGTCATCGCAGTACATAAACAACAGTATACTGTTACTACAAACTACGATGTCATTCACATATTATTGATTCCATATTACTTAATTTTTAACAAATTTCTGCCGTTAATTACGAGCGATTAATAAGGACTTGATTACTATGTAGATTCTATTATTGACAGAATCGTTTGTAGTACCGGCGTAGGTTTTTTCACACTGGTGAAGGTTTCCCTACTCCATTGCGAACCTCAATGGGGGCACTTGAATGAATTTGGCTATACCTATATGTAGGGGTCCTGCTAGTGGCGTCGACTCTAATTTAAGGTCAGGAAGTCGATCAAAATATAAGAGCAAGTCCGGCACTGCTGGGAAAAATGCGAATTCAAGAATTAATTCATTTTGGAGCTGGAGGGGGTAATCTACGTGAACAAATTTAACAAGACGTTTACTACAAACGCCAACGTGACTGATAAGCTCGCTGAGCTGATGTATAATATTCTGCAGTGCGAGAGACACGGGGGATGAGACTGGTTGATCTCGGGCCGTAAATTAACGAAATTCGAAATTATTTACGTCATATTACTTGCAAAACGATGCCATATTTAGGTGACTCGGAAATATATGAAGAGGGGGTTTCAAATAAAGAGTTTCGGTTAATTAATTTGAAAATTGGTCTTTTTCGTTCAATGAAGACGCTCTCAGCAGCGGTGGCCGGCTGTACTAACGGTAGTCTCTCTCGACATCTCTTAGCAGGATCATTGCCATTTTCCGCTACGAAAATCAAGTCAAGATCTAAAATATTATGTAGTAAATTTTACTTAATCGCTCGACATATTCGCCCGGCGTCGAACAGATGACTTCGTATAGCTTGCATAGTAATAGAATTATAAAAATATTATGTTTAAAACCAAAGTATTTCAAACCAAAACGAAACATAATATAAACAAAAGAAGAATATTTGCAAGAAAGTAAAGTGCGAATGGCATATTTTATAAGTTCTAGATATATTGTAAAATATACCGCGAGAAAATGCAGTTCACATAAATTCGCGCAATGTCTCGGGGAAAGTCTACTAACAAGCTCTAAATAATAAATAGACTTTCAATAAAGCAATTTTGTTTTCAACGCAAAAGTTTTTAAGTAAGTTATGACTCTGCAGACTCTGTTATTAAGTCAATCTTGCGGGAAAAGCAGCGTTACTCATTTGTTATTAAACCAGAATCGTATTAAATGTACGTCATAATTCACAGCCATATCCACGCGAAGACCACATGCTGGTAGGGTGACAATTTCAATATTTTGAGGTAAACGTCTCGATATTATCTAACATCTCTTAACCTAGTAATTTACTCATCCCCGTGGTTTCTTCATCCTCTGACATTGTGCCTTATAAAATTTCATATGCATAATGCTGCGCATGCAATATTGCAGAAAACTTCCAGATTATGTTAATTCTTACTTTATAGTGTCGGAATACGGTTATTGAAATTTTTATATCCTCCAGTAATCGATAAATCCAAATTATGAGCTTGACTAGAATGCTATTCTTTTACAGGTCCGTAAAAATTATTTATATTAATAGCAAAATGCTTACGTTCAAAAAAGAATATGGGTATCTTCCTGATTTAAACCGATTTATTAAAGTAACTCATAATTGAATGATTGTTTGATAATAAGGATTTCAATTGCCATTATTTCAACACAGAATCAACTAACATCCTTAAACTTTTATACAAATTATCCTTTACCTGATTGTGCATTCAGATTAGAATGGTAAAGGAACAGTGAAATGCCCGTTAAAGTCTTTTGTTTGTGTGTTGTATTTCTATTATTACCATCTTCCAGATGGTGATGAAAATGGGCGACGGAACTGAATTAATATATATTAGAATAGAAGAAACTGAATTCACATTTAATTGATTATTCTCATAATGATTAAGTACAATTATAATTTGGTCACTACTCGAACTATTAAGATTGCTTAGACGTTCTTAAAATGATGTTGCTTCAGTGTCGGTTTAAACACATTTAGTTTAAAATGAAACGTATACATCAAAACATCTAGAGTCTCATCACTAGATTTTTGAAAAATGACAACTCGAAAGCTTAGCAGTTCGTATAGAAATAAAGAGCAAGTATAAAATATTTAAAATTGCATATCAATTTTATCATTGATTGGCTACAATAATCTTTTCATATGCACATGTACATATGACTATTTGAGAATAAAATGTTTAAAAAACTATCGTAAGAACCATACGTAGTCGACATGCTTAATTCCTTCAGTAACTTAAGCAATACGAAACTATCAAATCCGATTGTATTTAGACATTTTCGCAGCAAGTTGAACAAATAAAATTTCATTCGTTCTCAATGTTCCATTTTCCCTTTGGTATGTAGTAACTATTCCCTTAGAATGAGTCAAAATTTCATTAATTTAAATTAATAGTAGAATTTACTGCTAGGTAAATGACTCACGGCTTATATTTTATTGTAAATATCAAATCAGATCAACATACTCAGTAAATGCCAGCGTTAGACATGTTTTTAGAAACGTATAGTCAGCGTTAATTTATTAATAATCAATGTCATGCCGATTAACTGTTAGAAGAATAACATGGAATTATTAGACGTTAATTCTAAAAACTTGGAAAGTTATCAAACTCGTCATAGTGATTAATTCTGTTGTAGGTGTAAATAATAAATCACTGGCGAAATGACGCCATATTACTTCGAAATGTCGACTATACGTTTTGAATTGCTTGCGCACAATTGTTCTCGTTTTATAGCATGCCATACACAGAAGTACCGTGGAAATTAAACATGAGCATTCTTATCTCGTTCAAACAAAATTCCGCCACTCGCAGGCATTTTGCCTAATCGCATAGCGACCTAGTATTATCAAATGCCCCGTGGGATGGGTAAAAGACGATTAAACAACGTAGGATGTACGTAATTAATTTCTAAAACGAATTTTGTAATCTGAAATCATGTGTTCATTAATTTTCGTTGTGATAAATGTTGTGTTCCAATTACTTACAATGTTAATAGCATACTTAATGTTCTCTGAATATTACATGTATGGGGTTGCATCTTTTAAGTGCGGAAAATAAAAACTATTGATGTATTGGTTGAGAAAAATTTTAGCGTTTATGAAAAAAATTCCTGCTAATTGAAACGCTATAATTTTTATAGGTCGAGGTTCTCAAGTGATAAATATTGAAATTCCAAGAAACCTATAAAAATATTTGCTTCTGGGCCCAACGTTCTTGTACTCAGGACTAGGGACACAGTTCAACTGACATAATGAACAAGGATAGGATATTTTCCCACCATTTTACCTGTTAGGAGTTAAGGAATTAAACAAAAACGACGCCGACGCGCTATGTGCCAGTTATCCTCACAATATCAACGTTCAATTTTTAACGTAAATTTATTAATTATCAATCATTATTTTATTGATAATTAATTATAATTATTGATCATTAATAAATCAATTCATTATTTAAAATTGCATACTGCTTCTCATAACAAAATTTATGTTTCATTCTATCCATTCAACATTTGATTTTGTTAAAATTAATTATTCTTAGTTCCTGTCACAACCGAGCTCGAGATTCTCTTGTGCGTTTCTCGAGGGTTCAAATATAATCGAGTAAGAAATCTACAGAAACTTACTAAACTTCTTGTTGTACTAACACTTATTTATTAATAATTAACTTAAATAGATTGACTTGAAATCTAAAAAGTAGTTATCATCTTTTAATAATTCCATCTTTATAATTTTGTTGGTGATAATCACTGTATGAATGATATTGCTATACTGGCCAATAAGTACCGAAATTTCAGAAGAACCAGTGTGGTGCCTTATTATACGGTACCTGATACTTGGTTGCCCATATTGTCTTGGTTGGATAATGATGCTATTAAGATAATCACATTTGAAATGTAAACTATAAATAAAACATAAAAAAGATGCAAATCAGTACTTTAAGTGCATTTATTGCTACGTCATAATATTAAATTTATAAAAACAAGTTTTACTAACTTCAATAGGACCATTACTGAAGTGTTACAGATACATAGATAGTTAAAGTAACACAATTTACCGGTGCACACGGAGAGAAATCTGAAAGGATGAAACTGTAGGTATTCCTTCGCCACTGTACTAAGAGTTGGTGCTGGTTCTACCCCATGTGTCGCGTGATATCAATGTAAGAAACCCACTGTCTCAGACTGTGAAAACGCTTAGGATGAGACTGCAAAACTGCGATGCTTTCTTCGAGGCTTTCTCCCGCCTAAATTTTACTTTTTAGACTAGGGCTCTCGCGGACTTTTTTGTAGGAAATTTCATCCTCTACAAAAAAGGTTTAGTAAATTTTTGCTCTATCTTGCACCGTTTTCGATACGGAAGCGATAGAACGAAGAACATCGAGTTTTTAAAACAAAAGATAAACATGGCGTCGGACGCTGAATACGTTGTTTTTCATACTTCTGTATCGAAAACGGTGCAAGATAGAGCAAAAATTTACTAAACCGTTTTTGTAGAGGAGGAAATTTCCTACAAAAAAGTCCACGAGCGCCCTAGTCTAAAAAGTAAAACTTAGGCCGGAAAAAGACTCGAAGAAAGCATCGCAGTTTTGCAGTCTCATCCTAAGCGTTTTCACAGGTGGGTTTCTTACATTGATATCACGCGACACATGGTGCAGCACCAGCACCAAATCTTAGTACAGTGGCGAAGGAATACCTACAGTTTCATCCTTTCTGATTTCTCTCCGTGCAGAATTCCACAATTGATTGGAAGTTATATCTGAAGAATTAGTTAATTAGAATTCGCATTTAAGTTGTCCATATTGGTATTACGAGCTCGTTTAACACTTAATTCAACTCAATCATGATCGGTATTTCTTGTGAACTGTGCAATTTAAAACTAACCACTTTTTATCTAAATTGCTAACGATACAAAGAGTTGTTTTCTTGATATATGGCGCTTCCACTATTATAAGATATCATTTTTTAATTCAACTATTTTTATTTTAATACTTATAATTCATATATTACGAAAATATGTCAAATTGTTACTTATTATTTTTCGAAATAAAAAATGCAATTAATTTAATCATTTTAAGGTACATTTTAACGTACTTGTTCTAGTAGTGTTCTTAGTGTATTATCACTTATTTTTAAATCATATTTGAAAAATATAAAAAAAAACTATAAACTTTCATATATCTTAGATGAAGTCAAACCTAATAAAGATAAAGTGAGGAAAAATTTCTTTCAGCGGCCAATTATATATATTTTATTCTGAAAGGAAAAATTTTCTATGCTACAATACAGGAGACGTTTCTTTCTTTATTTATCTTTCATATTTATTGGCTTCAGTTGCTAGAGTTAACTTATTGTTAGTATTACAATATTCAGTTATGTACTCTTATTAAATAAGAAATATTAATTGTAGTACAAATTAAAAATTGCGTTTATAATGATAAATTGTAATGGATTAGACTCCCATAACCACATATTTTGAACTCAGTATTTGAGGGGTTATTCTTTGTTAATAATTTTATATGATTTGGCACCACTCACACGTGATAGCTGTTTCATATACCAACATTTAAATTTCTTTGTGAATATTTTGTTTAATGAAAATAAAACGACAGTCTTCAATAGATCATTACACAGGAAAACTACACCTGCGCATAACTTGTTCCACTTAATGCTGAATACCAAAATCAAAGGCTCTGCAATAATTTTATAAAGTATTTGTCTGTTATTAAATAGTTTATTATTGGTAAACTTAATTGTAATGAATTATTTATAACATAATGATGAGAGCGGCGGTGGCTCAGTTGGTAGAGTATCGGCTTCGTAACCAGAAAACCCTGGTTCGATCCCGGCCTCTGCAATCTGTCATCGGGACACCTCTATATTTGTTTATAAGTGTCTAATAACGCCAAAGCTCGGGTGGTTCGGATTCCACCTTCATAAACGGTAGGTCCCGTCGCGATTTAGTCCCATTTGGGTTCACAAAAGTCGACGTAAAATAATATAAAAAAAAAAAAAAAATAACATAATAATAAAACGCAAAATATACAAATAAGATAAGCCTGTATATAATAGTCAAATTAAATCCTTCATTATGTCTTTGAACTTCTACTAGTTTTCGAAAATGATCTTATATCCACTTGTATTAACCCTTTTTTGCCCAAATTGAGAACAGCCGATACGTCAAGCTCCACTTAATTTTGTGAGTAAAAAGTTTTTTTTTCATGTTCGAAAGATGTCTTTCCTACTATTTTCAAGTGTGCTGGATCGATTCTCGATGAGAAAATGCCAAACAGCTATTATTTATTCAGACATTTTACATACTAATATAAAAATACCATGATTTTCATGTTTTTTTTTTAATTTTTCGCGATTTTCTCCACTGAAACGGGTTGTAGTCGATTAAATACACACATAGAAAGTGATCCCGATTGTTGAATATAAATAATACGAGAATACAACATTTTTCAGAAGCAATGGCCGATTCCAAATATTCACGGAACAAAATAAATTTATTCAGAATTATTCGACTTTTCTTTTAAACAGAGAACATAACAAGTTTTTCTTGTTCCATGTTGATTCATGCTGGTCATTATGCCAGTCATTTTGAATTTATAAACTCAAAAATTATAATAATCATCGCACATATAACAGTCAACATTGATAACATCATTATAATACTCGTTCGCGGCATTAGTATTCAGGTTTTTTTTTCGGAGATTTATCTATTCGGGTTTTTTTCATTCGGGTTTTCGATCCCCCCCTCCCAAAAATTTCTCTGATCTCTATTTTAAGGAATTCATAATTTTTAATAATTTCTTTCGTTACGAGAATATTTTAAAATGGCAATTCCTTCTGAAAAATATTCTACTGCCATAATGTGGATCATTTTGATGAAGATCATCGAGAAAATTGTAAAAAAAAAATTAGAAAGAAAACCTAAAATCATGGCATTTTTTTATTGCAAAATTTATGTAAAAACAAGCGTCTTTTGCAATTTTCCAGCGAAAATAGATAGAGCATATAAATAGTTGTAATGCGATTTTTAAAAAAATAAAAAAAAAATCTTTTTACTCGTGAAACTGAGCGGATGACATTCATGCATTCCACATTTTGGGCAAAAAAAGATTAATATGTAAACTGTGCATATAAATAAATATACCTATCCTCTACTCATTTAGCCTTTTCTTTAATTCACCTTTAAATTTGGCACAAAGAAAAGAAGAATACAAAAGTTAATGGATACGCAGTATTGTTTATACCTTTTTCAAATTGCTCTAAACTAAACTGTTCTGTGATACCCAGCGCCGTGATTTCTGATCAAAACTATTTGATGATTATTGCATTTTCTACTATTCTATATCAGTTATTAACCTGTCCATGGAATATCCACTCTTCGTTCGTATAAAAAGAATTTTTATTAGTAGACATGTGAAACTATGGGAGAATCCCGATGTTCGCACATTATTCTAATGGACGTACATGTGTGGACATTTCGGTCAACATAATTCACATTGATACCGTTAAATGCAATCAAAGCTCTCTCTATTCTGATTCTCTCGAGATAGACAAATGAATTCCTATTTCGTACGCGGGATAACATTTGCATAAATGTTTTAAATTAATGTCTGCGGATTTTTCTACGATAAAATGCATAAAAAGATACTATTTTAAAAATAACAATTTTCTATTCCAAACTCTCTATTCGTTCAATATTACTCTCTATTCGTTCAGTAGTCACAAAGAAGAGATGTTTATTTAGCAATGAGTAACAATCTTTTCGTTAAAACCTTATAGTTTTTCGGCATCTCATTAAAGACCTTAAACGTTCATGTTCGCCTTGGGTGTTCCCCATAATCTTGCAATACCTCGAGTATTGAAAAGCAGAGAAAATTTTCAGTAATGTTTCTGCCACGAACTCTGGTAGAATTTTGTCCAGTGTTTTGTGATACTGTCCAGTTTTCTTTTCCATTCCCGTGAAAAACCAATAAACTAAACAGAAACTGCCCATTTTTTTACTGTTGTTGGAACTGTGTATATTATAAATACAAATATAAAATAATGAATGACTTCTACATTTAGGACTGTAAAGCAGAATCTGTGGAAATCATAGTTATCTCCGATAACGACATTTCGTGACCTATGAACGCAAACGTTTACAATTCGACATTTATTACTATACCTCATACTCTTGGAAATTCAATATTCTGTAATTGGTAATAATTAGACTCTTGATCAGAGCATTAAGCGTCGGGTTGTATATTATTAGCCATAGTTAGAAATGAATGCAACCTGCGATATAGCAATGGCACTATTTATCAAATAAGTTAATAAAATGGTTGAATAATAATTGATTCATAATGGGTACAACATTTAACCTAAATTTTTATTCGAGATTCTCTAAATTAGAAATATTGAAATAACAGGAATATGAAGTAGAATGTATATTACAAACATTATTTTTACAAAAATCGTCTATAGTTTATATATACGTATTTTTAATTTATTATTTCTTGTAGTATTCATTAATTTTCTTCAGCTTGATTGTATTAACTCTACCACGGTAAACGAACAGTGATTCATTAAACTAAATTATCGGAAACTTTACTTGGCTTGATTAAGCAATTTACGAAAATCCTCGATAACTGAGCAGCGTTGCGAAATAATAATAAAATATAGCTTAGTTTTTGATATTTTTTATAAATTGTTTATTCCATTTACTAATTGTTTTCTGTTTACATATGTATTCATACCCTTAAAACACATTACCTAACTCTATTGCTCTTAATAATATGCTTGAGTTTTTTATTAAGGATCAGATAATAACACTAGATATTTGTTTTCTAGATATTAATACACAAGGTGTGTTTAATTTCATGATTATATTAGCATATATATTAACGAAAATTTGCTGTTTATTTACAAGAGATATCTTAAAATAGGTTATAAATATTTATAACATTATCTTATTTTTCAGAGTAATTCTATTTCACATAATTCATATGAAATTTGTGGTAAATTCGGAAACGGAAGTATAATATTTTCAGTCACAAAGTTCCAAATAAACCACAGTAGATATAAACATTTAACATTGAAAAAAGAAAGGTCCTTCATGATATTTTTTCCGAGATTTTAGCTTCGATATGGTCTGTAAAGATCCGAAGTGCACGTTGTGATTGAAAGATAGTTAAGCCCAAGACTTTTAACAAAACATTGTACATATTTTCGGTCCAATTTTTATCTTAGACTGGATTAAAACAGTCAGATTTCATATAAAACCAATGTTGTCGAAATTGTTTCTTGACAAAATGTTGTAAACTATTATTTTTATGTAAACAAAAAAACACGGATATTTGATTTTTGGCAGGTATTTTATTTGACGATAGTTAGTTTGACACTACCTGAGTTGTGCTAGGAATGGGCCTTAATAGGCTAATAGTAGACCCCATTTTTTGTAAAATGCTGCAATTGCGAGCATATAGAGCATAGTGATTAAGGCGGCAACGTAGTAAGCGGGAGACCCATGTTCGATTCCCGGTTGGGCTAAGATAGTTTCTTAGTTAATTAAAATATAAATAATACAACATTTTTAAATGTTTAAAAATTGAATTTAGAAATAAAAATTAATATAATCATTATAAATCAAATGAATGACACTCTATGAACTGCAATATACGTGTGAATTAACAACATAATGAATATATATCATTAAATATAATGTTTATATGAAAATGACTCATACAGTTGTATATTAATTTTATTTAATTATTGTTCAAACGAACTGTAGAGGTACCTCATCAGGCAGTATTTATAATATTATAAAGCCCTAATCAAGCCCTTATCAAACCCTGATCAGGACCTGATATCAGGATGTCTGATCCGACCCGGACCAATAAAATCTTTACGTTCTTGATCAGACCCTGATAGAATAGCCTGATGAGGGCCTGAAATATATTCAGGCAACCTAAACAGGGTCTGATCAGGGCAGCATCAAAATTTCTGCTAGGGATAGTTTTAATTAAGTGCATGCATTTAAATAGCAGAAAACGTATAAACTAACATTTGTAAAGGAACTACAAAAATGTATTAACGTACAAAAATGAATGTGGTTTACCAAAATTTAGGTTCGATACGATATATATATTTTGAGAAAACTTTTCAAGAGCCCAATGCGTTTAAAACGACCCTCAATTACCTTCACGCTAATAGCACGGGGGTAATAGGTATAGAGGAACGTTATAGCAGCCCCCGTCCGACTTTAATGGTTTAATAAGATTAAGAAAATGCCGCCGTAATGGCGAAGCTCCAATATATCAGAGCGACAACGTCACTGCAAAATTTCATCCCAACTTTTGTCTCGTCCGTTTTTTTTAAATCTTTCTACCGACAATTGCGTTTTACCGCGGGGACCGCTTCGACCTGCCCTAGTTTCTTTATTCTTTTATTTGCGAACACAAAAGCCGTGCTTAAAAACGCGAAGCAAGTCCTTCGATCGTTAACGGCTTTTCCTTTCTCGGAGGAAGGCGCGACGAGATGCGGTGGGTGGATCTGGCTGCGGAGGACACGATGGGTATTCCCTTTACGATTTTGGGTACCAACGAAAATACCAAGATCGTGAATGCATAATAACGAAATACCAACCTTGGGACAATAGACGATATATCGCGGTTCGCGTTACAACCACGTATACCAGGACGAATCGTACTATATAGCCCAGTGCCCACATTATGTTTACTTCCTCCGAACTGGCGCTTGATTTACGGTGGCATACTCGCGCCCTACGAAGATGTCCCTAAATCCATATTAAGCTCTAAACCAAGGGAGCCGAGAGACTTTATGTTCACTAAGTTTATGCAAGAGTTATTTATGAATCGAATAATTTTATAAGGGAAGTACTTACTCCACAAAATGAAATGATCACTTTTTTCGGTTATATTTCAAGAAGTTAACGTTAACTTTTAATAGAATTTAGATGATTCTCTGAATATTTGTAATATGACAATCTGGTGAATATAATCACAATATAAATTTCAACAATTAAGGGAACTTTTCAGTACTTCCATAAAATAGATTTTAAAAATACTTGTTTCTACTCCACGGGAAATGTATCAAAGCCCTTACGTAAATCAGTATAATTTAATTTACATATTAATATTCATTCTTTACTGCATCAAAATAAACTGTTCTTAATAGAAAATGTTAAGTTTTATTTGTTTAACCCTTAGTGCCGTCGGTTATTTTCAGACCTTTTCCTCCCCCACTTATACCTGGGTCAAATATGTCCAGCCGTTGGAAAATGCTTAAAGTTGTGCAATTTATAAAGTACAATTTCAATTTTCTCCACGTCGAAAACGACACATGCGTCGGGATTAAGGGTTAACAACATATTTGAAAGTTAAGTAATTACTCTTAAGTAACGACTCTTATCGCAGTCGGAAAGAACATTTTTTGAGGGCATTCAATGTAGGTCTGTATATGTAAACAATGAAATTTAATTCAATTATACATTTCTATAGTTTTTTAAAATTTATGAATATCATAGATACACTATCTGATCACTGAGACAAGATTTATACTCCCAACATGAACACAGACCTAATAAAAGGAAAGTTTTATTCGCGTATGGACCATAATCCTTATAGAAAAAAAATTTGATTATTACGATTTAATATAAAATAGCATGACACGTAGCCAATTTTAGCGTCATGCTTTAGATTTATATATAATGTGAATTCAAAATAAATTTACCTCCAATCGATTTATAGAATAAAATAAAATCATACGAAAGTTTTAAAAATATTCTACAAAAAATTTACAATGAATTTTCGACTGCATTATACTAAAAATTGTAAGCCAAGACTGACATATTATACAACACATATTTTAATCAATAAATAATACCCATATAAAAAGTATAGAATATTATAGTTTAATATATGTGGCGGTATGGAAAAAGGGCATAAGCCCATTATTTGGAAAAACCAAGATAACTATATTTTGAGATCCAAGAAAGACTAATGCTTCTTTTGTAATAGGCTGTGAATAAAAAAATTAGGTTGTGCTCACAAAAATATCAGTAATTTAAGTCGCAATTTTTTTATAAGTCCATAACAACATTACCGTACACTAATTAATTAAATAAATTGTATTAAACAGGATTGTAGATTTATCGATTTTCCTTATGGATTTTTACACATTCTTTTAACCGCAAACTGCGTCAGAAAAGATATAAAAAACATCAGTTTTAATAGAACATTTTCTATTTATTTTTTTTTTTTATTTATTATCTTATCAACGGGCGATATCGCCCTTTTTACAGAATTTTGACATCAATTTCGCTTCCTTAATTTGCGAGAGCTGCAGTTCGCCTTCAGAGATGGCGCTATACTTCACATTTGTGTATGAAATGTCGGAGCTGCAGAAACGTACACTAAGTACAGTAATTGTCGATTTCCGTGAGATACACAACATCGCGAAACGTAAACAAACAACGGGGCTCGTCTTATGAACTGAGAACTGCTGCTTGAAAATCGTTTTCGAAATATTGTTCCCTGGACGGGGATCGAACTAACTACTTACGACTCCGCAGTCCGGTGCGCAACGCCCTGAGCCACGAGACTTTGATCAAATATTACTTGTTTTTTAACTGCATATTGTAGAATAAATAATAAATGGATACAAGACATTGTCTGCAGTAAAAATTACTAAGTACAGTCGTACATACCATCGTTTTGGAAACGGGGCCAAAACATTTTTCCATATTCAGATGTTTCAAGTTTGGAGTATTTTATTACAAAATAAAAATACTCCGTAATAATAGTATAGGGTATTGATTACGAATAATCTACTATCAAATAGCGAGATAATAAATTTTAAATTCAAATTTCAAAAAGTTTACGCCTTTTTGTTTACGGTTTTATTACATACCATCGCATATATGTTTATTAAATAACAGTTTTACAATATTCTACTTTTATATTTAGATAGAAACATTTACATAAAATTCGAGAATTATTGATTAGAAGACAAATGATGTTCTTTAGTTAAATCCACGAACCCATGATGAATAATACATTGCACCAAGTTTAACAAAACGTTATAAAACTTGCAATTTGTAAGCAAACAGTATATTACAAATGGAGAGTCATAATTTGGTTATTTTAGTAAGCGGAATATGTTATATTTAATATGGTTTATTTTAATAATTCCAACGAAAACACTAAAAAAACTTAATACATAAATTCAAAAAACAAATGCGCAGGAAGTTGATAATACCATTATAGTAAATCAATGTTTAGTAATTTAATGATAAAAAATCAATATCTATATTTAAAACGATTACATTGCACAACAAGCAACAATTATATATTTAAAGGGCTACTATAACATATTCTGTGATATGTCAGATTTCAGTATTCGATGAAATATTAGTAGTTAATTAAATTATTATGTAATAATTCACTATATAGATCAGTTACGTTGTATGAGAATATAACCGCGAGTAAAGTTTACGTTCCTACGAAACTAAAGTTGCGCTTCAGATCTGTCAAAGTTTAATTATTTTTACAAAAACTTGCTCATGGGAATGAGAAATATACATAATATGCCTACTTTTTTCAAGATAAATAATTTCAGGTCACGAATTATGGTAAAAAATTATGTAGTTTGAATAAGACAAATATCCACCTTATTTTAACCTTTACTTTTAACGCGATGCATTTTGACATATCACGAATAGATAAACATATTTATTCATATCTATTTAAATATTTCATATTAAAAACTAAATTAAATCAAACTTTAAGTTATATAGATAATTACTGTCTTTTGATATGTCTTATATAAAATGCAGGTAGGTCTCAATTAAACATCTATCAGATCAGAATAATTTGTAACATTAAAATTTCAGCAATTAACTGAATCTCATAACGAAATTTCATATGTGTTTGGAATATAAAACAACGTGGTTTTAAAGCAAAACGCTATACCGTCATAATCTGCATGCAAGAGCAATGCTTGTTTTACATTTACCAATTTTCCATTCTATGAAATTGTTGAGTAAATTTTTTGGGCATATTGAGGACACATGCGATATTTCTAAAGATCTGTTGGTATACAGTGTTACATATATGAGCGTTTAGCACTTTTATTGGTTTATGTTTAATTTATCTATTTATTGATTGGTGTTTGTTACAGTTTTCTTCTGATTGGGCTCAGTCCCATAGCGTTTCAAGCTCAAGTTTCTGTTGAATAAATGTATGATCATTTTTTGCCACATCCGTAGTACTATTTCATTTGTAGGTGAATATTTAAGAAAAGAAATGTTAATTGATAATTTTTCAATAGTCTTAACCTATAATTAATAATCACTTCTAGACATTTCTAGTCCTTATCTATAGGAAGAGAATAGGGCTAAGAACTACTTTAATGTGTACAATCGCCTATGATTTCCAAGAGCATACATGTTTCTTTCATCAGTAAATGTAACAATAAGTAAGTAATGACTGAACTTTTAATTATATATTAATTTAAGAATTGTAAGCTCATTACATATTTTGGCGGAAGTGGGCACTCAAACGAAACATTCAAATGTTATTTTCAGTGTATTACTAAACAAACCTTAGAATAGTATACATTTATATTATTTATATAGAAAAATTAACACCCTGGTAGAAATGGAAATCAGCCACCCCAGCACTAGATAGAAACTTGCACTAAATCGGGGCGTTCGGTGCAATGCGCATGCGTGTTTAGACAAAGCGTAATGATTCACTGCTAGCTCCTGTCTAGTGCAATCGTGACTGATTTCTACTTCGATTTCTACTAGAGCATTTAAGTAAACAATTCGTTATACTTTATGCAATAAAAAACGTGCAAGTCAAGGTCAACGAAAAATTAAATACCACAAACGTCAAACGAATGTGCCGAGGTTCATTATAAACTTGATTACATTCTTAAATGATTTGTCAGAAACCTTGCTTGAATATATAAATTGTTGCCTTCATAAAAAGATTGGATTTAAAAATTAATCATGGTAAACGTAAATCAATAAAGACACCTTTACTTGTGTCATAAAAGTATCAACTCAGGAAATGAACATATAATAATCATTAATATATGATTTCTAGACCACGTGCCGTTTTATATAATACATATGTTTCAATGTCGCAATGTGTCAATACATCTTTGTAGAACCTTAATTCGTTCATAATTTGGGTAAAATCTGACTAAAACTTTTTGCCAAGTATATCAATTTGTTACTTCTTACATCCAGAAGTAATAATATTAATACGTCAAATTTTAGATTTGTTTATTTATTTTAAAAAACAATTGTGTATGTTATGGAAACCGTTAATCAAATGGTTGCAGAATATGGAATCGTAGTTTAGGTGCATAATAATTAATAAATTAATCCAGCTCTGAAGTTACATTATGACATCGTAGTTTAGGTGTATAATAATTAATAAATTAATCCAGCTCTGAAGTTATAAGTCATTACATATCCAAAGGAAACGGATTAAAGTCTTCCGTAATGTAAATTCGAAGAGCCGCATATACGCTGCCAGGTATATCATCTGATAGTCGTGCATACTACTGGATCAATGGTCCTTATCCTAAAAGTGCCTGAATACACATGCACAGGTGTACATGCATACTCATCTTAACAGATCAGATCAAGCATACCGTGAACATCAACAACCATCTGTTTCTCCATGTAATCTGACCTCAGAAACATATGCATAGCAGCTCATTACGACCCGAGGGATTCTCGCGAGAAATAGAGAAAATGCATGTAGCAGGAAATTAAATGTTAAATCAAAATATGTATGCAGAGAATAATAACAAACATACAATTACGTTTAGAGATATGCCCGTTATATAAGCGAGAATGGTCCCACACCTACCCTTGAAATTCAAATAGTTATACGGATGCCAAAAATCAATTTTGTTATAGCTTTTAAATTGTACAGTAACAGGAATCACTTTTCTATTTCTTGCTAGTTAATAATGTATATCGGTATGGTTCTCGGGAGTTCAGAAAACCGAAAAAAACATTCTATGGTCTCGACAATCTCAAAAATGTTAGCTCGAAACCAAGCCCCTTCTGGTTCACAGCCCCCTCAGTTTTATTGAAATTGCAAGAAGTAATGACATTTTTACCTCTCGTATTAATATTTAACTATGGATACCACTTTTGATTGGATAGAGGAAATTTATTCTGACTCCAAATTGGCAACCAAATTTTGCTGAATTGCGGAATTCTTTGCTGAAATGGCCAGTTTGAGCACCGGCATATGATTATTTTCAGAAAGCACGTAGGCGCGCAATACAATTTTATTTGAGATGTTAGGACCAAATGCATAAGTATGAAACAAATGCTTTATTTTACATGAACCTTTTAATTTTTTGCAATAAAATAAGCATTATCGACAGAAGTCTTACGAAACTCGGAAATTGATCCGGTGGCAAAATACAACATGCACTGAAAGAAATTGATGTTTCCTAATAAAATACTGATGGTACCGTATCGCATCTGATGGTATAAAGTACTTTATACATTTGATGTCATTTTTTCCCAGTTGTAGAATAATTTTGTCTAGCCATATGTAACGACAATAATTTCATATACCATGCGTTCACTACAAGCATTATGTGACGCTTATTTTTTAATTCCTCCTTTGTTTACCTTCCTTGTGTATATTGACTGTTTATTAGATTAAGACTATGTTTATCTACATACGAAACATTTTTAATTTATTAAGGTATCAAGTGCTATCAATATGTTATCCGGTAACATCAGTATTTTATCGGATATAATAAGTGTCTCTCTGTGCGATAACCTTAGAATAAAGCGAGGGATATAAATGCAACATATGATAAAATTGTAAAAAATATGAGTGTTTCAGTCAGACAAATATAAATTCGGATTACACAGACACCTATAAGTAACTCTGGAGTGGGGGATATTGATATGGTACACATAGTTAGTGTGAGACTACACTCCCTATAGCTATGTCTTATATACATGGGAATTCCATCCACGAAAAATAATCCTAACCGAGAGTTATCCGAGGATTTGTCAAGAGATTTTCAAAAAATCACATTTACCAACGACCGTTGCGGAATTACGATCCACCTTTTTAGATTATGAATTGCACACAGAGAGAAGAGAGTAGTTATGGCGAACGTACAAATAATTATTGTTGATGGTGATCATGTGACGCTAAAAATTAAGAATTGCGCATAGTACAAACGACCAGATATGACTATCAAAATAATCAGATACATTGGTATCGTAGTAACATCGGTATCGATTTAATTGATAGATATATTTTGTGAACGATCTACTCTGTTCAGTATTTACAAACGAATCTCTTGGATTTATATAGTTTATAAGTGAGTTGCGGCAAGTAGATTCGGTCTAATGAGTTTGAACAGAACATGGCTTATATTATTAGGACCTAGATCGTGAAAATCATAAATGCATTATACTCTCAGTGTATGTAATCAGATATTATGAACTACCTTCTGGCAACCGAATATAAAAGTGTCAGCCCAATGTTTACTATTCGGATCAGAATTAGATCAGTTTAAGCCATGTAGAATGCTTACACTTGTACGTAATTATTGTCACAGGAACAATCCTACGCTATATTATCACAACGGACAGTACTAAGCCGATGATTCGACGCAGTTTGCGGTTACTTATTCAAGTTAAGCTTCCCAAATCTGGCCTAGTACGACTTGGATGGGCTATCGTCTTGAAATAGCGTATTTGATACATCTAGACAAGCCGGAATCTGACTACTAGACAATTGCATGGAAAAAGAGTTGGCTCACCCAACAAATAACTTTGTACACTGAGAATTTTTAGTTAGACTTTTTTTTTTAGAAAATGTTAGTTAACATTGTTCACTCTAACGCATTCATCTCGAAAATGATACAATATAGAGTAAAATTATTGTAAATATTTTGTGATATAAGTTTCAGTTTTCTACAATTTGCAAGACTCGGGTATAAACGTGATACACAGCGGATCACATAGATCTGATTACATTAGGTCTGGTTAGGTGTGCCTTGTACAGTATCTTGTTGTCTACTTTTATCGTAGCCTCTGTCGGTTTCTAACTGGCCCACCTGTCAACCGACCTGCAATTCAGCCAAAAATGTCAGTAAAATAAGGATCCTTGCAATTCCATTATCCACATTTCGCTTGATTCGGCGTTATCGCTGTTTCGTTCTATTAAATATATCACAATATAAAATTGACGGCAGTATAAATGTTTACAAATAATAATTATTATTATGGCAAATGTTACTTAAATTTCATAAATACTGTCTGTTTGAATGTAGACATATGCCAAGTTCTGTTTATGCGTTTCACTTACTTCGCATTCCCCAACCCCAGATTTGGAGTTCTTTCCGAAGAAATGTCGTAATGCAAAGGTTGGCCTGGGTAGTTCGTGCGTTGGTAATTCAATAAGAAAACCCGCCGGGTCCGATCAGCGTAATTGTGCTTTGAGATCGCTCGAACGCGAGTAGTAGCGGCAGACGGAATCGATCGGACAACCAGAAAAGGACGAGTCCGAACGATCTCACGAAAGCAAATATTTTCTTCCACCCCTGTCTGAAAAAGTACCACCCCCCTTTCGATATCGAGATCGTACAAAGCTAGTGTAGCTTCAATACGTGTCTGTATATCAGGCATTGATTGAATTTCACATTCGCTGCGGCAAAGCCATCCTCTGAAAATCGCTACAAGCAATGCAAAGCTTGCGAATGTTTGCACTTTGCGTCAGCAAATTAAGGAACGAGGTGCCAAATTATATTACGTTCAGTAACTGATAATATCATGATTATGGACGTTTATGATTAACGAAAATCCAATATTGGAAAAATCGCTTATGTTTAGTCATTGTACGTGTTGGTCTATAGAGGCGACAAATATAACGTTGGAAATTGCAGAGCACGGAATATTCGCTCATGGTTATTGCAATGCTGATGTGCAATATGAGGACAATAAAAGTTTGAATGTATAGGGGATTTTTATTGCGAACATGTTAAAATATATATATTTTCAAGCCGAAACGCATCAAATAACAATAATGGCCAGTTCCATGTGTATTTTTTTATATTTGCTATAACACACGTAAAAAATGTTGCAACCTTCACTGTGTTTTATGCCGCTATTTTTATTTAAGGAAATATACTACACTTTTAAAAAAGGGGGAAACATTGGATATATGCACCGTATAAAAGTCATATGTGAGTAGGGTGTGTATGTTGAAATTCTGTCTATATGTAATGTCCTTTAACGTTTGTAATATTTATCATTTAAAGGACCTAAAACATGATTCAAGATTGTGTCCCACAAATAAATCACTGGAGGTGAAGAAAAGGTACAATTCTTTAGAAAAATTATAATAAATGTTACGTATCCTTATAATCAAGTTTTAAAAAAGTGATTCTTACTAAACCGAACACTAAATCGTGAAAAATCTTTAAAATTAATACAGAGTTAGAAAATTGTATTTTATTCATTTGCCATTAGCTTATACAGTCCATTTGGATATTATTAATACATTTGTAAAAATTATTTTATCTTACTATGTACCATGACATCTCGAAATCATGTTTACTTAATTTAGAAACAATGTTATTGGGTACAAAATACATTTATTCCTAGCAAAAAAAGTGCTTTTTTAGTACTGACAAAGATGTGTAGACTTTTATATCTTCGCTATAACTCAAAAATGAATCACGTGACTAGGTCATTTTCTAGATGTAATCATAAATCTATTGCATGGATTTGGCATAGTTTCGCGTACGTGGCAAAAACCATTTGGCACTATTGTTTTCGACTTTTTGTAATAGTCGAGTTAAAATTAACTCTGCATTTGGTTCTTGGCTCACATTCTATGATTCATATTCTCTGTAAGTCACTTGGTCACTGAAGTGGAAGTATAAGAAAAAAAACTCATATTTTTGAATGACTTTATCGAATTACACATATTTATAATGTAATATGATACTGCATATGGTTTGAGATCTACATTGATGTTAATGTAGATTTTTATTTTTTGAAGTGTCTAAGCAGTTTTTATTTTACAATTTTAAAACTTAATTCTTTTACATTTACTTCAAGAGATTCTTGATTCTTGAGAAGAAATTTGATTCAAAAATCACAAGTAAAGTTTTGGAGTAGTAGACGTACATTGATTAATGATGAATAAATTAGAAACCCAATGTTCACAATACGATTACCCATGGCGGTTTGCTGAAATCTGTATCATTACAATTGTATTTCCTTATAGAAACAAACTATAACCTATATTTATTTGCTGGATAGAGAACACCAACAAAAGTAAAAAAAGTTAACATGAATTATTATTTACTTAAATTTTGTTCCAAAAGATTGTGCGAAATAAATAATAATTCATAGTTATGCAATAAAAACTTGAAGCACCGACAGATCGATTTGAAGACTCATATTATATCAGGATCACATATTTTAACTTCGTCTCTGGTTCCTCAATGCATTTATCAAAAGGGAATAATTCT
The DNA here is from genome assembly GCA_030407085.1 of Trichopria drosophilae. Taxonomy (NCBI): domain Eukaryota; kingdom Metazoa; phylum Arthropoda; class Insecta; order Hymenoptera; family Diapriidae; genus Trichopria; species Trichopria drosophilae. The sequence continues at coordinate 57,329,500 of CM059583.1, forward strand.
AAATTAAAAAATAATCACGGAATAGAGACATCCGGGAAAAAATTGTGCCGCTTCACCCAAAAGTATATTTCGACTTCCAGGTACGATATCTCATTATAAACACACAAAAGTGGAACAATTAATGTTTTACAACTAAGTCCAAAAAATATACTTTTAGAATAAGTATATAAATAGTGATTATTAAACCGTCCAAATAAAAATATTCACCAATCTGAGAACAAGGTACAAGAAAATGACTTGAAAATTTTGCTTAAAAATTACATTTCTCGCTCCCAAAGGTAGCTAAGAGAACAAAAAATGAAACATCATGCCTCAAAACGTGAAAAATGGTGTAAGCAAAGAAACCACATATGATATTTTACAATCAGTATGATCATAATGGAAATATTTGAGATTCGTCACTTCGCCCCGTTCGCCGCTTCGCCCTGTCTTCCCCTATAGATAAACTATATCGGTATAAGCTTTCTGTTTCCTCTGCAGTTTTTGTTAGTGTAATATTACAAAACAAGTAGATTTAAGTAATTATTGCTAAATGTGGTGGAAAATTTACTGTATTTTTGCTATGTTGAACGGTATTTTATAAATATCACAGATCAACAAAATGTAAACAAACCAAACTCACTTGACAGAGAAAGCCTTGCACTCGTTATCCATTTTTTCGAAAAAAAACCTATTGAGCACAGATGATCTTAAACATGGGCAAAGGAGGTGCTTTTTGCACTTCTAAGTTAGGATATATCAAAATCCTGACATTAAGCGAGCACTATTGCGATCTCATTAAGAATCAGCGTTCCGAAATCTACGGAAAAGTATACTCTGGTTTCTGCATACGAAAGTCGGCATCGTATTGTTAACTAAACTTTGATTTTAAAGCATACTAATGCTGTTTAATAATTTCACAGGTTCAAGAATGAATTTCTCATAGAATTGATAAGTAATTTATGAGACTCAGCAAAGTTCACTTAATACAATATCTATCGGAGAAAGCATGCATTACTTAGCAGAACACCTGAAGCTACAAATCTGCTTTTATAAAGCAATAACCATTGCACCTATTATCTTATTTTTTATCTCAAGATGTCTTGATTAAAGTTGCACTTCTTGGACACCGCTTGAAAGTTTAATGTTGCGGAACAGCACTAAGAGATCCTTTCAGAAGGAGTTCAGTATTTGGATTTAAGTAACGATTTGCAAAGAGATTGATCTTTCTTTTTCCATATACATATCAATGCTGATGCTTTATTGTTAGTGAGCAACTTAAAATTATATATCAATATCCAAAAATATTTTGTGGAAATGTATTATAAAAAATGTACTCATAATCCTGTTTCGCATACTTGAGCAAAAAAGTTTTCCCAGGCATTCTGAGCGGATAATTTCGTTGTTATCGATAAAACGTTAAAAGAACATGCAGTCAAAGTGCACTAAAATTCGGTCGACCAATAACACGGGGAAAGCCGTAATAAATCATTAATTCAAGCAATCGATACACGCTTCCAAGGATGGAAAGTCATAAAACTTAAGACTGTCAGTGGCATGTAGAAAATTACAGAACGATATCCGTCGCTGCGAAAGACTCGAAATGGTCGCATATTATATCGTAGAGCAGATTAATCTCCATCCTCGGCAATTTTCGAAGTGGCACTCTGCCGAATGCACTCGCGAAATTCATGTTCATGCGAGTGGCTGATTTATGCGTCGAGTGCGCTCTCGCGAGTATTATCGGTTTCATGAATTTATGTAAGATACGCGCTCGAACCATCCTAGGATGGTCCCGTGCGGCGCGAATTCTTGCCGGGCATTTTTCTTGTCGGAAAACTTTCACGGGTGAAGAAGTCGCATCTTTCACGCAGTACTACCGCCTACGATCGATCTAATAAGTGAGTGGTGCGAACGCGAAACTTTTTTACTGCCAAAACTGACAGGGAATGTATTGTTCTTCAGAACTGAACTTTTGCCAACAATTAGTAAATTCTGGAAACGTAATATAAGATAGAAGATCATGGTGGCTTAACTTACTTTTCTTATATCCTGTCGTGTTAAGAAAGGTCGATTACATTAAGCTCAGGTTGTAATCCCCTACAAAACAACTCAACACAACTCATAGAAACGAACTTCCCTCACGCACTGCAGCAATTATTTAAGTCCGCATGGGGTTAGAAAGTCTCCTTTTATTGTGGTCTGGAACTCGGATAAAGGAGAAGTAAGCGAGAATGGACTGGTAAAGTCAACATAAAACTGGATTTTTATCTTTCTGCCTATACAAATGCTACTTACCAGCGTAATTGTACTACAAGTTATCTGTGAAAAGATGAATTTGGAATCGTAGACCTATTAATAACTAAGCTCATATTTAAGAGCTGAGTTTTATCCGCGAAAAGTTTAATAAGCATGTGTTTAGAATTTCACCCGATGCACATGGGAAGGCATGTATGTTGGCTTACCAAAACTATTGGAAAGAAAGAATTATTTAGGCCAACCAATCGCTCAGATTCATAGGAGAAATTCGTTGCGGAGACCAAGGAAATATTTACACTAATCAATTGATTAGATTTTGGTAATAATGAATTAGTTAGTAATAAATCAATGTCTTTGTGAAAGATTTACTTGGCGGCAACGACCAATTTCTTGTGAGCTCTATAAGCGGTTGGTGGTCCCAACTAATTCTTTTTGTCGTGCAAATCATGATGATATAGACATGATCAGAATCAAGATGAAATGCTTGCTATCTACATTTTTGAAGAGAGAATTCACTCATTAATTAGTGAATTCTCAATCCAAGGAATCTAGAGAGCGGATTTAAATTCTATTATCTGATTCCTTAACATGGATTATATATTCGTTACAGGATTTCAAGTCAGGATTACTTCCATTTGAAGTATGTCTTTTTGAATTAAATTACTCTCTAAACTCCTTGGAGTAAAAATTGAGCCACTCTTTTATTAAGAGTAAAAATTTCACTCTATGAAGAGTGACATTTCACTCCAGTAAGAGTGAAAGAAATAAAACTCTCTCCTAAAAGAGTGAAATATCACTCTTAACAGAGAAAAAAATTTACTCTTCGTAAAAGGGTGGCTCAATTTTCACTCCAAGGAATTTATAGTGTATATTATTACGGATATGAGTGCAACCTTTAAGTAAATGTTAACAATATCCATACGATAAAATCAGGATTAAACCATAGCTATTTAAACTCGAATATTACGAAATATTATTTTCATATATATAAACTTAATTTTTTAACAAACATGAATACATTTTGTAACCATTACAAGTACGATATATGCAACATCGAGATTTACAAATAATACTTTCGTAACTGTATCAATAGTTGATTTTTATTCTATTTCATAACCTTAGGCCAGAGTAACATTAATCCTGCTTCAAAATATAACTGCAAGATGTTCTATATTTTGTTATTTTGAAAATTTTACTATGTTAAATATAACAAGTAACACTACGCAAGTATGACACGCCGATTGGTCTGAAAAATTGAAATATTTTCAGAACTCCGAGAAATAATCGATGCGTATTTTTTATATCGGCAAAGAAGAAGGTTTAAGGGTTAAAACTGATCCCTGAATTGCTCGAAACCCACATTTTAAAATGCATGATAGCATGTACGCTCATATGAAGTAAAACTCGTTTCCATAAAAATTACTGTTTTATGATTTCTTTGGTTCGTTTGGTTCCCTGATCTTGATTCTGAAGTAAAATTTTCAATATTCAAAATGGAGCATCGAAAATTGCGGAGCAAATTTTATAAAAGTTTTTCGTAAAAAGTACTATTTAGAGATTTTTGGAGTGTATATGAAAAACAAAAAAGCTTTTCTGCCGCGATAAAAAAAATTTAATCTGCCACTTTGGGTCCGCCATTTTGAGTTTTGTAAATATGACCCCAAATTCGAAATTAGCGACCAAAAAAAATCTTCAGAGACCAATTTTTATGGAAATAAGTTTTCCTTCATATCTGCGTATACATTTTAGTGATTTTTGAATAATTCAGGGATCAGTTTCAACTCTTAAACACTCATCTTTGACGATAAAAAAAAAGTATCGATTATTTTTCAGAGTTCGAAAAATATACTAACTTGCAGTCCAATGGGCTTGGCACGCTTCACTAGTGTTACTTGTGAGTTTAATCAAAGGCCACTAGGTCCGCGTAAGGAGGACTACGCAAAAGTTGCGTTAATTGAAGACAAAACTTAACCAATTTAAAGTCGAAATACAGTATCCAGAAGCATACGTATGATTTTGTTGTATCTTGCCTGCTTTCTTCGTTGTGCGGAACATTCGAAGGATTTTTACGTTTAATTTGTACTTTTCACGTTTGGAATCCATCATTTGCATATGTGTGTAGGACTTGCATATTCATTAACATGCATAAGCTGAAATCTATAAAAACAATTAAAACATTCCGGAAGATGTGTGGATTTGGTCGTGGCTCACTAAATAATTTAGAGGAGATGTCATTGGGACAACACTGCACTGCTGCAATTTTCAATAATATTATCCGAAAAATTATTCTATATAGTTGATGTACGATAAATGCTTTTATGAAGGAAAAATGCCTTTATTATTGAATAGCGTAAATTAAGTAGTTCAGAAACAAATTAAAAATTTTGTACTAATATTACACGTCTATATCAGATGTGTTGATCTCCAATAGTAACAGAATCTGTTTCAGAAAATATAACATTTTTCAGTCCGATACTGCCATCTATACAATGTTGCTCTTAGAACCTTTAGATTTTAGCTGATGCAAGATTATAGATCAGAGATTTTGTATTTTGTAGGAAAATTGTCCTATGCCAACCAATGTGACTGAAACGCTGGTATTGTACGGACAATTTGGTCATGATCGCATTTACGTTTCTAGTTGCATTCTGAGATTATCAGATTTTATTTCGATAGCCGTCGAATGTATTTCTGCGTTTCACAGGATTTCAGTTAGTTGTTCATACCTTTATATAGAAAATCGAAATATAAGTTTAATTTTTATTACTTATAGTCTGTGTTTTACAAATCGATATTAAAGTTATAAAAGCTAACCTATTATCAATAAACGATCAGCTGTCATGTTAAATTAAAGAATGATCCAAAATCGATCACCTGTAGCGATGGTCCCCACTCTATTGTATCGTAATCCTATTTCAAGTGTAAAGTGCCGTTAATAATGTGTTATTCTAAACGATCCCACTTTCGATCCAATCCTGGAAATTCACCTCCTCTCGCATAGCTGAATAAAAATAAGATCCGAAATAATCGCGTTTTAGCTACCAAATTACCATGACAACTTGATGAGGAGGTTGGTGTCAGTTCACCTATTTTGTAATTATCAGAACCTTAGAGTTTTGTTTTTCTCTTTTGAACCTTAGAAAACTAGATTCAGAAATTTCTTTTTTGCCGTCGGTACGGGACCACCCTTCCCTCCTATATTTCTTTCTCCGTTGAACTTAAAATTCAGTTTTTTATATTTATTTTCAGATCTTAGAATTCGAGAAGTAATTACTGACATTTTATGCAAATATGCTCTACATATGATAGTGTAATTAAAAACAGATATCATTACTTTTTTTAATTTCGCTGGCTACATTAATTTCTTTTTATAATTTTATGTCAAGTGTTTTGCGCTTTACTTATATTTCAAAAGTTCAGACTCCATATTTTCTGTTTGCTTGCTTTCTTGGCTGCCGTTCTACGATGAAATATAAAGTGTTGTTTTTTAACAAAATATAGAAGACAGAACATTTATGTTATATCCTAATGCCTATCCTGCTCTTCGCGGTTTAACAAATTAATGACTTCCGATTGTTCGCTTGTAAATATTATTTTAAAGTATAAACAATATGGATGTATTTCATTCTTTGTCTTTATAGGTATATAGATATTAAGAGATCCATAGTGAGCAAGTAAGGGTATAAACAATTCCGAAAAACTTCCTTATAAAACGTAGAAACTTGTCCGAAAGTGGCGTCGAAATGTCGGGATGTTTTGTTTTCGACTTTCCTCCAGAGTAGGTTACAGCCATCGTAACTTACGTCATTCCCGAAGATTTGTGACCATGAAATAGAAAAATTCGAGTATTTTATTCAGAAATATTTATTAAGTTTGCAAGCTTACTGCACTATTATTTTCAATTGTTTATAATATTTGCTACATCGTTTTTTTGTAACAGTTATATTAAAAAACGAGTAATTATATTGTATACGAAAAATTAATTTAATGTGTCGTAATAAAAAGTTTAGTATCGCAATAAGTCACACTGTATGTAGTAATTCGATATGATCTCATTTTTTTCTATCTGCTTGGTGGTATAAAACTTGGAGTATTTATGACTTTCAATCTTGCACTAACGTTTTCAACGGAACGTTGCTGAAAGCCTATAACTTCGAGAATATAATCATATATACCTTCAGGTTTAAAGCCATAGATATGACACTCGACGAGGTAAATGTAGAATTTCCACATATGTCCAGAGATCCGCCAGTATATCAGTCGTTTCGCATGAATGCAATTTGTGAACATACCCATCACTTTATTGCACAGATAGTATCTTATTTGACGATAATCCAAAAAACTAAAAATATTACAAAATAGGAAAACATTCAATTTAATAATAAGTTGTACTATTACTTTATTTTGCAGGTTTACTTTAAAGGGGATATTTTGTTAGAATAATTTCCTTTTTAATAATGAAAATAGATATGTCTCAAAATATTAAACGGTCTGATACAAATATTAGTATTAAAAAGAATTATCTATATTATAGTGATATATTTTCCGATATGTAAATTTAGCAATACTCTTCACTTTCTTAATTTATGTGTTACTTAATTGTAGTAAAACTTTTTCCAGTTCTACATCCAGTTAGGAAGGTAAAAGCGACCCATTGTCACATGCAAATTTATCCATAGAGGCATATTCATATTTGACTATAGTATTGTTTGCTCTGCTAAAGTCATGAACTCGTGAACCTCAGACGTTCAGATTCTTCATAATTAATTCTTGTACTTAACAGGAGTGACGCATTTTGGGGTGTTTACTACTTTAATGCCTCATTTATAATTGATAAAGTTGTAGAAAATGTTCCAACGAAAGTATGTAATTCAACTTTTAAGGACCAAATCGCGAAGCTAATTCCATGTCATTACACGGAAAAAGTAATTAGGTTAAGAGTTTTATCGAACGTTGAAAAATATTTGCTGCAGCACATTGCATTGCACTTTGAAGTTTAGAAAAGTTATCAATAAACTTTAATGTGCAGTAACTTTTGAAGTTTGTTCAGTGCTTTATTTAAAATTCGTAAATTATGTTCGAATGAAAATGAATACCTCATAATTGAATTGCGCTTTAAAATAAATTAATAATATCACGTCAAGGGTGATTATAATTATTTCCGAAATAAAAGCTGATCAAATGTAGAGCAATAATTGTGCGTCCATTTACTGTTAATTCCTGTTATGACGGCAATCAAAAATATGGTAGCACGTCTTTATTTCACGGACAAATAATCACACGAGAAAATATCACGGACATTTTATCACATGTCAAATTATCACAATGATAAAATATCTCGCATAAAAATATCACAATGACAAAATATCACATTGATAAAATATCACATCAACAAAATATCACACATTTAAAAATTTCCCCGTGCAGCCATTCATTTATGCATTATTAGGTGTAAGCGGAGTTCTGAGTGGTTAGGTTAGGTTAGTTTTAGAGAACGCATATGCTTTTAGGCAATATTAGTGGTGGGCAGAATTCTGAGTAGTTAGATTAGGTTAGTTTCATGACATTGCCATTTCTCTGTTTCCCCCATTTTAGTAAACAAAATTTTATCTAAAATAATTCTCGTCACAATAACGAGGGTCAAGTAGCCTGATACCAAAATATCCGGCGCCAAACCAGAGGGACCAAAATGTCCGAAAGCCAAAATGACGGCGGGAAAAGACTGACATGGATTTCCGTGTGCAATGTTCAATATTTTAGGGCTGGTTTTTTACCTCAGTGATATTTTTGTTTATGATTATTTGTCCATGTGATATTTTGTCGTGCGATCAATTGTCGTGTTCTATTTTGTTGTGTGATTAGTTGTCATGTGAAATAAAGACGTGGAGCCAAAAATATAGATCGAATAATCATAATCTACAATTTGTATAACCAGTTGATATTTTAAGTTTTATATGTGGAAACAAGTAAAGAGATAATATAACTAAGGAAATAGTGAAGTCAATCAAAGAAGTTGAGTACTTATACCTACGAACGCTTTTCGAGATTCTTTCGCGCGAAATAAGAGGGTTAAAAAAAGTTGTTATTCACTTTTTGCATTTATTTGTTATATTTGTTATACATATTACTAAAGTTCGCAATGATTTCGGGCACAAACATTTGAACTAAAGTATTGATATAAATTGAAACCCATTATTTCTCACAAATATCCCAAATTATCTTAGTGGGTCAAAACTTCCCGAATTTCGCGAATGTCAAATATTAATGGTCAGGAAGTTCTTAATCTGTTTTTTCCCAGGAACAGCCTTATAACGAAATTAAGTTGTAAGATCACCATTTTATATTTAGGAGAATTATCACTTTTAATCGGGACGCAGAACACGTTGATCAACTCTATGCTTAATCTATCGATATAAGTACACATATGTGGATTATAGTAGCCGAGCAAAAACACCGTGACACCATACTTTTGTACTATACCTGTCTTAAACTGTGTTTCACAGGATCGACTACACTGTAATGAATTGAATTATTATTTCCCTGAGAAGGTGAGAAAAGTGAGCAGCACAAATGCATGTACAAGCTGGATGAAGCACATGACTAATTATAGATAATATTTCAAAAAACCGAATACGTTAAAAGTGAATTTAGAAAATAGCTCTTATGTTACTACAAAATTAGAAAAATTACAATATTTCTAATATTGTTATTAAAATGTATGCTATGTAGCCATCCCTTGGTAGATATACGACCAGTTTCTGGCCATTTTTTTCTGGTCTCTGCACCGGGGTGGGAATTTATTGATCATATTTTATATTATTTTGTTACTGATAATTGTAATGAGTTTGTCTAACTAATTGTCTCCATTATCTCTGCTGGACAATAAATAAAACTTTATCCCCTTCAAATACAATGACACATTCTTAAAAGAGGGGGAACACCTTAAAGGAGACAACCAACATATTCAAATCTAGCTTTTCGCATTTCTCTACAGTTCTTATGTTCAAGTACAGCATTTTGTATTATTAGTACCGAAGGTCTGCACGAAATATTTATTTTGGTCCCGCCAGAAAAACACATTACACTGTAGTTGTTCATCAAATGCCGACCTTGCAGATCCTAAAGAACTCAAAAATGCAATAAATAAATCCGTGATGTACGTCTGTGCGCATCTCATTTTGTTTTCTCCATATCTCGCGTACGGTAAAACCGATTTTAAATATCAAACTCTTTCTTAGTTTTTTTTTAGTTTCTGGAGTCCATATTAAATTATGGGAAAGTCGAAAAAATTGCAGAAAAAATACGTTTCTTATAAAAATACAAATCATAGAAAAAAATGCTTCGAATAAAAAAAATAGAGCGTTAAATTTTCTACAAATACTTTTTAGTTGAACACGTTTAATTTTTTTGTCACGCCAGCCCGAAAAGTCCATCTTTCCGCCCGACTTTCATTGTAGTAACATTTCATCACTGCGAATTCAAGCTATGGAAAATGAGTTAAAAAATTTCTGTAGCAATTTTTATTTGGCCTCTGAAAGGATTTTATGTTCTTCCTGACCTTCCGTGAGTGGCATTTCTCAGATTTGGCTGACGTCGGGGTTAAAATTGCCGAAGCTAGTTCGCCTTAGTTGCACAATTGTACGTAAATTTAAGTGTACAATGCTGCACTACTGACGCAGTTATTGTCGTCGCTCTCCGACGGGCCATTTCCGAAGGTGCAATCTGGAGAGGAAGTTAACCGCCAAGAGCAACGGGGGACACCTTTTTTACGACCGGATGGTAGCGTCTATTAAATAGCGAACCATTTCGCGTACGCGCGTAAAACTCTGAATGGAGAGAAAATACAAGCGACGATTTCATTTGCATTTTCGGCTTATTCAATGATGGGTAAAGAACTTCTTGAAAATGTTGTGCTTCGAGAGTGCAGAGCAGGTATATATAACATAAAATAGTCGATAGATTTTATCTTTTCCATTATTTTCAGTTGGTACCTTAGGAAAGTCGATGTAATCAAAAGAGTGTGTTAAAAAAAAGATAAACCTCAAAATGCTATTGGCACTATGTTGTAGTCGACCGTAATGAGTGCATGCGAAACTTACTAGAATAACATTGCTGTTTTTGTACATATAATATTCAAATCTCATTTTATACATCAAATACTTTTTTTGCGGTTCATGTGTCGCAATTCATAACTTCGCCAGTGCTTCATTACAAACCAATGGTAAATTTCCTCCTAGAGCAGCAGCAATAAATTGTTGTTTTTAATAACCCGAGACACGAGGTAATGTTATCATGCATATTACATCTTTATTAATTTTGATAATAGATATACCAAGACTTTGTATTTGAAATTTGAACTAAAGTTTTGCATAAACGCATGTATATGATCTCCATTATATATACCGGTGCTAGAATGATGTATTATACATGAATGCAATTCTGCGTTGCTCATTTTTGGAAAGATATCAAATGTTGACTGATTGGAAGCATTACTGAATCACAGACTAAATGTCATTCGTGACATTTTTTTTAGCTTAGGATGTTACGCGAGATCAAATATAGTATGTAAAAAGAATCTGGGGTTGAGATGGACATCATCCTTATATCGAATGAAGCCTAACAGTATTATGGTTAAAAGTGTTTATGGTGCATTACGGCAGGTCAGATGAAGACGGGATGCTGTGTCACTCCGCATACAACCAATTTCTAGTTTAATAATGTCCATTCTGTATTACTGTAGTACAGTTAATACTGATCTAGATGTAACATTTATATTAAGGTTGAACCTATATGTTAGGTTCATTTTTAACATCCTTACATTCCAACATATTACACCGAAACCCACAGCATCTTGAATGGTTGAATGTTGAAATGTAACGGCTATAAGTTCATAGGTTCTGTTACTTATGAAATACTAAATTCTAGTAAACGTATATTCATTCAAAAAGTATGTATATGATGTGAACATATTGTCATTCGACGTCTTCGTCCGGGGGCACAGTTGTTACGAATTCCGATCGTTTTTATTGACATCTATTAGTTTATGGAATAGTCGAACCGATTGTATTCATAGACATAGTAGTAGGATTATCCAAAACTTGGTATAAATTCTATAACGCAGTACTGACATTTTATTTTTAACTGAGACGGTGCCAAATGACCAAATGAAAAAAATGGTTATTACGTGATTACTGAATTGAAACTCTATTTACGTTAGTGCACCTTATTTCGCACGAGATGCAAACAGTAATTTATATTATGACAACAATGGCGACCGGTAATTCGCTATGGTTACTTTAGATTTGTTACATCAATAACCACTTGAAAGTTGCTTAGTTCAGAGTACATCGACACGTCTTATAATGTATGATTGTTTGCTGGTCGATCTCGTGTCCATCAGTAATAATGATGTTGATTAATATATACAACTTGTTTTTAATTCAATTCAACTGTTGCGCACAAAAGCCGTTTTCAATTCTAAAATACGGTAAAATTTGCACCTAGAAAAGATGAAGTACATTTTCCAATTTAGTTCCATTAACCATAGCGTTATCACATGACACCACAGTTAATGTAAACATAAAAATGTGCACTACGCGAATTTTAATCCCATTTGCATTCGCGAGTGCCGAATATACATCATTTAAAAAAGATAGAATGAAACTAGACGTAGCGCGGTCAAATAAAAGTCAGTTTTCTCCCCCGAAAAAAGGAGTGAAAGTAAGAAGGGAATAGAGTAATATCCACAATGACGTCGGGAGGCGCGATGTCTGTACTGCGACGGCTCGAGCTCGATTTTTACGACGATTAAAAACTGGCTCTTTTCGTTAGAGCAGTCGTGCTGTTCGCAGGGACAATTAAATCTCGTGAAGGGAAAAAGCGCGGAAAGCCGTCGGGAGTCCCCGGTCGTTCCCCCCTTTGATGCTTTTTCAAGCAACTAATTATTCTGAGTGCGACACGACATTTGCCCCGATGGAAATTTACTTGAAAAAATCACGGCTCGACTGTGAGACTCTCGGAGGAATTCGTTCTCTTCAAAGCTAAGGAGACCTTCGTGGATTTTACAAGAAAATATAGACATTAAATGTTTGTAGTTCTTTTGGAAACTCCAATAGAAGAAAAATATTCTTTTATGGCTTGAACTGCGGTGCGATATTGTACAGTATTTTCAGTAAAGACTAAACAAACATGATACCTTTTATACAAGTTCAACAGTTCGAAAGTAAATCAAATTAGAATCTAAGAGTCTAAAGAAAAACTTAAAGTGATGAAAAATAGATAACAAAGTTCACCGTAGGTTTCAACCTAGGATGAAAATCGCGAAATGCACCTGTAATTATAAAACATTTTTTTTGTCACACCTGCACAAATTCGCGTTCTTTACTTCGCCACTAAAGTAGTCGGAAAAACGTCGATTGCCGCCAGGTACCACAACTGCGCTTCTACGCATTTGCAAAGGGCGATCGAGCATTTATTGCCGCGAGTCGGGGAAATTCTTTCAGAAGTCATAATTTTAGTTAGACATGGAATTTTTTAACGAGAGAGTATCCAAAAAAATGCTCCCAATTTGCTCCGCCGTACTAACCATCTTTGACATTTTCAGCCCAACCCGAACGGAGGGGATAAATCAAGTTGTCTTGGTTTGGTACTAGATTGTTGTTCTTCGTCCTCCGGCCCTGTCCTACTCTCTTAATCTGAATCATCGAAATCTACTGAGAATTGGCGTATATAGACTGTTCTAAAAAAAAGTTCTAAATTTTACATTTTGTAGGTGGAGCAAGTTGGGAGCATTTTTTTGGATACTCTCCCGTCAAAAAATTCCATTTCTAACTAAAGTTCTGTCATCCGAGAGAGAGAGATTTCCCTAGCGGGCTGTCTTAACAGCAGTTTTCCCCCTCGACCCCACTCATCTCTCTCGTTGCAATGGCTTCGTTTCCGCCCTAGCTACGTAACATACTATTTTTATGAATTCGAATTATATATTGTATTTGTATTAACCAATCTCTACTCGTTCACACGGTTACCTGTAATTCCCATTCTATATTCACGGAGGATGGAAGTTAATTCCAAAACATCAATACCCAATACCGGCTGTTAAAAAAGGAACCTTTGGTTAGCATATACCGTCATTTCTCGATAATTGGAAGTTCTCTCTTAAACTTGGTACAATTTACGTATACGCAACTTCTGTCCACCATTCAAGGGCACTTAATTAAACCGACAACTTACAAGAACTTAAGGTTTTTAACCCATACAGGGAACAGAACCGAATAGTGAGTTTGAGCACTAAGCAGCCACATTCCAGGCATAGTATTTTTTTCGTTGAATTTTCACATAGAATTACGAACATTTAATATCTATATTTTTATGTTATATCCACGAAGGTCAACTTGAGGCATCTGGCCTTCTAAAGTTATTGCAATGTTATACTCTCCATTTTAACCCATTAACGCCCAGAAACAGAGATTTTGTAACGTCTTTTCGAGCCTTATTCTTTTAATAATGCGAAAGGAATAATCAAACGGAAGTGATGCTTCTTTATGTTTTTGACTATGCTCTTTCAGAATCTGGCATTACGTTTTCATTTTTTTTACAAGAAAAATAAATATGGCGGCTTTTAGATGAAAAAATACGGAAAAATGAAAACTGTTTTTTTTTAATGAATTTTTTTCAGATTGAAACAGAGATATAATCCCGTCGTTTTTTCACTAATCGGTGAATAAAATAGTTGTAGTTTATCGGAATATTTTTGAAAATGGTTAGAAATATTATTTTCATTATCAAAATGGCGATTAACGTCTTCCTGGAGAGTGACCAAATTTCTGAATTGGTAATATGACAAATAGGCTGATGGATTTATATAAAACTTCGTTTCCTAAGATTTTCGAGGGCGCCGAATACAAATGTGATGTCAGATTTTTAAAAATTCAAAATGGCGGATCCAATATGGCTGACATATTTTTTAAAAGACTTTGAATTTGCATGAAATTTGTTACTCGGGGGTTTTTGGGGTCGCCGAATATAAATCTGATGTCAGATTTTCAAAAATTAAAAATGGCGGATCCAATATGGCTGATATATTTTTGAAAAGACATTGAATTTGCATGAAATTTGTTACTCGGAGGTTTTTGGAGTCGCTAAATACAAATCTGTCAGATTCATAAAATTTCAAATGGTGAATTCAATATGGCGGACATTTTTTCCCAAATAAGGGAAAATTAAAATGTATTACTCCTGAGTTTTTGGGGCTTGCTGAATGCGTTTCTGACATCAGATTTTCAGAATTTCTAATTGCGGATATAATATGGCGGACATATTTTTCAAAAATGAGTTTGGCTAGCTTGAAACTTGTTATTCGAGGGCACATCTAGTTGATGAATACGAATTTGGCATTAGCTTTGCACAATGTAAAAGAATTCTATGACAACCTATAGTAGTTTTCGATAAAAGTGGAAAAAAGTTTTTCCTGCGAATGTGAGCGTTGCCGCCCGAGCCGCAGCGATGATGTGCCGAAATGTATTTTTTGTTGCCAGTGTGAGTAAAATGTGTCAGAAAAATGTCAAAAATGTGGAAAATAGCATATTATCCACACTGCAACAAAAAAATATTTTCTAATATGTAGCAACGTTTGCAAAATTAAATTCATCTCTTAGCCATTATTATACAAAATCTAAAATAAAATATGCTAAGCCCCAATTGATGGAAATTGTACCAAATTCTTATAAATATGTTTCGGAGAAATATTTACAAATTTCGTTATTTTCAAATAGACCCGTAGTAGACCGTCCTAAAACAGTTTATTCGTGGAAAACCAAACAAATTTATTTCACAATTTCGGGCATTTCATACTTCTGATGGACTTTTCGCTTGATTTGTAAGGTGGTAAAAATTTAAATATTGGTGACAAATTAGGGAAATGTGCATTAGGAACGAGAGTAGACTTGAAGTAACTAATCAATTTTTCAAAACCACGGGCTCTCGAAAAATACCATGATAATAATAACATTATGTTGTATGAATAGTCTTTTCGCTAGTTTTGAACCGACGATAAAATCATATTCAGCTATCCTAAAACTCCCTAAGTAATAAATTTCATGCAAAATCAAACTCTTTTGAAAAATATATGAGCCATATTAGATCCGCCATTTTGAATTTTGTGAATCTGACATCAGATTTATATTCGGCGACCCCAAAAACCCCCGAGTACCAAATTTCATGCAAATTCAATGTCTTTTCAAAAATATGTCAGCCATATTGGATCAGCCATTTTGAATTTTGAAAATCTGACATCAGATTTATATTCGGCGACCCCAAAAACCCCCGAGTAACAAATTTCATGCAAATTCAAAGTCTTTTCAAAAATATGTCAGCCATATTGGATTCGCCATTTTGAATTTTTGAAAATCTGACATCACATTTGTATTCGGCGCCCTCGAAAACCTTAGGAAACGAAGTTTCATATAAATCCATCAGCCTATTTGTCATATTACCAATTCAGAAATTTGGTCACTCTCCAGGAAGACGTTAATCGCCATTTTGATAATGAAAATAATATTTCTAACCATTTTCAAAAATATTCCGATAAACTACAACTATTTTATTCACCGATTAGTGAAAAAACGACTGGATTATATCTCTGTTTCAATCTGAAAAAAATTCATTAAAAAAAAACAGTTTTCATTTTTCCGTATTTTTTCATCTAAAAGCCGCCATATTTATTTTTCTTGTAAAAAAAATGAAAACGTAATGCCAGATTCTGAAAGAGCATAGTCAAAAACATAAAGAAGCATCACTTCCGTTTGATTATTCCTTTCGCATTATTAAAAGAATAAGGCTCGAAAAGACGTTACAAAATCTCTGTTTCTAGGCGTTAATGGGTTAATTTCAATCCGTTTGATTTGTATTCGATGACTTTCATTTGACAGCACCACGTCAAGTTTCTTCATTCCATCATGTATTTTATTATGAATATTAGGAGTCTCGAATGCAAATTGAATTGCAATTCGCGTAATGCACATTTTTATGTTTGCATTCACTGGAGTGTCAAATTATAATACTGAGGTAAACTAATACCTTTGTAACGATCCTGGCAGGGGTACAAAGTTCCGAAAATCAAAAAGCCGAAAGGCTAAAATTTCTATAATGCAAAAGTCCGAGGTATTTTAATTTGCTTTTTTTTTGCCAAATTTTCAAAGGCAAAGTGAAGAAAATCACGCTAGAGCCATGCTATATCGAAATTTTGGCCTTTCGGTATGTTGATTTTCGGAACTTTGTTCCCCGGCCACGATCCTTTATATGTGTATTGCGCTACCGGAATTTTTGGTGACCACATTCGAGATTATTAGATTTCAGCTTACTATGTGGCTTATATAAGTTTAACTATAATATGAAGATAATTTCCTCATTAAGATTTTCTGTGATTACTTTTTAGAATTGCCGAACAATTCGCCATATTTTATGCTTGAGTTTTTGTAACCGCCTGAAAAGCCTCTGTGGTTTTATCATAAAATTCATAAATACAAATTATTATTAAATTTTAATCCTTATGGAATAATAAAATATATAACTCCTGTTAATCAATAATCTAATTAAAGCAATAATTCAATCTGTTTCGACTATGACTATTGCGAAACAATTGCAAACAATTATTAAACATTGTTCTAATTTGAATTTAGTAATATGTTATTTCAAACGAGTCTCACGGAGACTTGAACATTTCTGTTTTAATGTTAGAGGAGCACACGGTCCTTAAAGAATAATAATTCCTTTTATGCTTCTTTTATGAAAATAATGATTACAACGATGTCAAATGATTAATGACTACTGAAGGAAATAGATGAAACAAATTTATTTTTGAACTGGTACATACGAGAGGCCAATAAATATCGTCCATTTCTTAACCATCTTCTACTATTTCTTATCCTTGGCTGGAACACAAAAGCTTCCTCGCAATTTATTATTCTAAATGTCGTAGAATGTTATAGTCCTTTCATCCATTATTTACAGTCAACAGTAACGCATCGCTCATCTGTCGTTATAATTTACGTTTTTCGCCGCTTTTCATTCTTGACGGGAGGTTTCATTCGCAGGAATGCACATCGTATATTTTACCAGAAAGTCTCATATGCGAATGTATTTTTATGCTGGCGAAATTTAAAGAATTTAATATTTTTAATCTATTTTTACATATCTGTCATTTACCATTTTCTGATTGTAAGCTAAAGAAGAAATTTAATAACTTTTTGACGCTTTGACGTTTCATATTATCGTATAAATATTCTGTAAACTGTAATTATATTCCAGGGTTGAAGAGTGATATTTATGTTAATGAAATGTTCTGTCCTAATTTCGGATAAATACTGGATTATATAAACAGATACACTGTGGAAATAAAATATCTCAAATTGCAAGAAAATGAGACACTTTAAGAAATTTTGTTTTCACAGTGAACGCCGAGCCATTTTCAAAATTCGCTCTTGAATTATCCAAATTTTCTATTTTACTAAATGAACTCAAAATTGTAAGAAAATCATGCGATGTAAGCAGGTCCAAATTATTTGTATTAAGTGGAGCAATGTATTGCATCTATCTGTTCAATAACCGAACCATGTGGGATTTTTCTTATTTTGATATTTAGCTTTATTGACGTTTCATTGTGGTATATCAAAAACCAAACACGAGCGATTATCACTTATAAATTGATCCGGCTTAATTCTACAAATTCTACACCTGGATTATTATGGTTAGAACCCAGAGCTAGAATTTATTCTCTTCAGATCATCAAGAAAACCATAATGTCAATTGGACATCTATTAAATTGGCCAGGGAATAAACTTCCGAAAATCAACACACCGAAAGCCAACATTTTATTATAGCTTGACTCCAGCGTGATTTTGTTCACATTGTCTCTGAAACACACTCTTGTCTTTGAAAATTTGGCAAAAATAAAGCAAATTAAAATAACTTGGACTTACGCAATATCGGAATTTTAGCCTTTCGGTATTTGATTTTCGGAAGTTTGTTCCCCGGCCATTAAGTTTACGTCCATCTCATTTCTTTTCTATGACAGATATGGAATTAGTTCAATTATCAAAATTATAATTTTTATTTTTAGGTATTTTTTCATATAAGCAAACTTGAAAATATGTTCATGAACGAGTTTGAGATACTGGTAACAGTAGAGATTAAAAGTTTGAAATTTTATTTTAAGTAAATTTAAATCAAGTTAAACATATTTACAATTTTTATTTATATTATTTACTTTTGACTATTGATTGAGTACTGTAACAAAAAGAAAGGCGTTTATGTATTCGTTAAATATAATAAAAAACTATTATTCTACAATTCTCCGTCTATTCCTAATTCATAAATATTCCTTTCTTCTCAGTCCTACACGAAATAATCCAGGTCTCTAGTGCATGAAAGAACAGAAATAATACTAATCTTGTTCCCTACTAGACGTTGAAGTACGTATTCAACAAGTCTGTAATACAATACCAGAGGCAATATATAGCAGTAAAACGCAAAGCACCTTTTCCAGACGAAAACACGAAGTGCACGGATGAAACGTCTCCGAATCTGGTATTTCACATGCGTAGATGCGTTTTCTTGAAACTCGCAAACCCTGTGACTATTTGCTATGCAAGAACAGTTTCCAATACTGCGCCAGTTGCAATGGACGTAAAGAGCACCAAAATCCTCTTAAGGCAATTCATACGGATATATTCGGAACGTTCAAGCAGAACAACTGGAAATTCCTTTGAATAAAACTTAAAAGAATTTTCAAGTACACACAATGTTTGAAAATAGGAATGAATTTAGTATCAGAATAGTCAATTGAATAAATTTTTCAGTCAAACATTGGTTATCGATTTGGGCTGTTTGTAGCTCAAAATTATTATGAATGTGGCTTGTTTCATAACTAATTATATTTTCTTTCAATTGGATGTATGAATGTTACAGAAACTCTTTGACATTTTATTTATTCTTTTTTTCTGGAAATGAATTATACAATTGTGTTTACGTAATTAATGAATTAAAAATATTTAATATTTTTATTGATTATTTTACGGCGTTGAAAGCGACGAAGAATAGTTTCATCTTCTCCAATTTAAAATGAATTGAAAATTTCAACTGAAAAGTTGAGCCCTTCATAACAATGTGAAGCAAATTTAAAATAATTGATTAAAATTGAATGTCATGTTAATTCAGTAATTAGTTAAGTTTTACTTTAGTTATATGAAGTCAGTAGCATGGAGAAAGTTGAAGAAAAGACTATATTTGACTCAAGTTTCTGAAACATATTCCACGTAATCAGGAATTTTGAAAACTGGTAGCGTAAATGCCTTTATTGCACCTACAAGATGTAAGAATGTTATATTGTTGTTGTAGACTTACATGTAATCTTCTCTGCAGGCACTTTTATGCGTGAAGAGTTTCTGTTTAAACTAATTAAAATGAAATTGTAAGACTGTCTTCATTTGTTTTATGATTATTTCTGAATTCATTGTTTTCCAGGAGAAGTGTTTGAGATAATCCAAACTTCGTTAATGGTTTATGTAACAGATTAATATCTGAGGTTCCTTCATTAACAATTCGACATCGAAATTCGAATTAAGCTTATTATACATTTACAATGTTCGCTGGATTTTCAAACTCACTGTTAATAATTTTAATGAAGATCAAAATCTTAATTTATATCTGCTAGAGTTTATTTCAACCCATCCTCTCGTCTCTTAAGAAGTTCAAGATTGACGTAGGAAGTACTTCATCGTTAAAATCCCTCGCGGTTAAAGCCGGGTATTTCAGCAATTATCGATCGGTTTGAATATGGGTAACCCGGATTGTCGTAATTAAATTGATATATTTTCAAAGAATCTGGTATAAAAAACACTATTACAATTAGGGTTCGTTCTATTAACTGTAATAAGCATATAAATTTTCTATACATTTTTCTTTAAAATAGTCAGGATTAAATATAAAATACAAAATGAATATATCGTATAACGTATTTTGGTTCACGATTCTGCAAAACTTCGGAAGACGTTGAATTATTTTAAAAATTGGGAAAATTGTATTTATGAAAATATAATGATTCATAATATAAAATCACAAACATTTTAAATTTGTTTTTCATGTATTCTCAAAAAATGTTTTCTCTCTCTCCCTACATTTCTTGAATAGTGAATACGCGCCAGTAGATTTATCGACATCTGAACGGGTTTGAAAGTAAAGTGAGGGAGTGCTTCGATAAAGTGAATTAGGGAAATGGACGCTCGCGGAAAATTCGCTTTTACAGCGAATCTGAATGACCGTAGGGAACAATTGGAATAATAATTCCTGCCGATATCTCCAGTATTGTCAAATTATGAGATAATTACGTTGGCGTTGAGGGAATCACTTAATAAATCACCTCGATCAGTTGAGATTTTTGAATTGGTCTAACATTATTTTGCGAGGAGATTAGTATTACCTTCTACCGTTTTCACGTTTTTTACTTGAGCCATGGCTGTAGACTAAGGTAATAAATAATGACATTATCAAAAGCCATAGATATTTAAATTATAAGTTGTGTAAAGATTATAAGTAATAGGCATAATCAAACAGAACTCCATATTTTGTATATAAATTTCAGTTAAATTCCTTAACAAAACTGTCAACAGAACCGTAACTTGAATCAATTTAAAAGAAATTTATTACACAAGACTTAAATCCCTTAAAAGTGTACATATTTTGTAATAAGGAGATCGGGAAACATAAAGATAAGTTATAAAAATCACATCTGGTAAAACAATAAAAAAACAGAAACAACTTTGAGGTTTCCCATATTTAGGCATTATTACAGCTTTTGAAGTAGTGTGTTAAACTATTAAAAAATAGGCTGATATATTTTACTATGATTTTAAAATCTTTGAAACTAAAAAGAGAACATCGTGTTCGCTCGCTGACACTATTGTGTTCAGTGTGGATTTTGGTTCAATCGATTAACCTGTCAAACTGATAATTAATTTTACCTCGTGGCTTCTTAGTAATTATGTTATGTAGATAATTAGTAAGTAAATTGATCGCCTAGTACACGGTTATGTTATGATAGTAGCATCAAACCAAACAAGCTCAACATTATTTGAAGATCATCAGGATTTCTGTTTGGTTCATTTTATCGATGATTTTTTCGTATTGATAATCTTTAGAAACGAAAATATCAGGTGAGATGCTTAATCAGGTTAGCGTGCAATTTGGAAACTAACCAAGCTGGTGGTTTATTCTGAATGCGGTTAAATAATTTGTTTGGAATTACGTGAACTTAAACTTTCTTGCCATGAAAAATTTGTATTTTTAAATAACTAAATATTCAATCAGCAAACATTTACCTTACGCTTGTCGTCCCTATCTTCATTTGTTAATTAGTACAATGAAAAATAGCAGGATTCGCAGAAAAATTTAAAGATGTCGGATCATGTATGATACTTCTGTTATTTATAACATTTTATGTCATTTTCATGGTTTGTTATGAATTTTAGATTAATAATGCAATCCTTAAAATGGTGAATTTATTCACTACAACTGTTGGATTGAAATTTAATTTAAAAAAAATTTGGACGGTTTAACTTGGAGGCAATTTTCGAGATAAAGGAGAAACATTACACTTATTTGGAGTCAATAATCTACTCCTAACTGGGGGTGATATTGATAAGTTACTCCAGCGAATTCAAAGTATATCCCAAAAGATTTAATTATCTTGCAGACTTTCGTAAATTGAACAAGTTACTCCAACATTTCTAGGGAATAAGATGGTCCCTTTAAAATACAAATAAATTT
Organism: Trichopria drosophilae; assembly: GCA_030407085.1. NCBI lineage: Eukaryota > Metazoa > Arthropoda > Insecta > Hymenoptera > Diapriidae > Trichopria > Trichopria drosophilae. Next base: position 57,351,556 of record CM059583.1, read on the forward strand.
TTCTGATTATTTTACCAAACCAAAATGAGGGAATTTTGAATAAATTCGCTACAGCTCGTCCGTATATCCAATATCACGTACAAAGCGTCTATATTTTTAATATATTCTAATATTATTATTAATTTTGCTGCTTTTTTCCATTTTTAAAATCTGAATTCAAATACGTCATTATGGATCTCGAAAATCAGAATATAAATATTTTTTGTCAAAAAAGGGATCAGCTGAAAAATGTATGTCGTAAAGAATTATGTTGTATTTAGTGAAAGGAATAAAACATTTGTTAAAATTTCAAATCCTTAAAAAAGAATTTAGTAGTATAATTAATAAATTAGCAATAAATTATCAAACATTTTTTTATTTTATTATTTATTGGCTTTCTTACTAAGGAATGTTTGAATTGCACATATTAGCTTGACATCACTATATCATTAGTATTAATTTTATCACTTAAATTAGAACAAAATTCTATTCGTCACCTGTGAATCGGAGTATTCAGATATATTATTTTAAATTTAGGAATTGTTAGACGATTAACAACTTTTTCCAACAGCAAATTTCTATTCACGCATTTGTTACAGTTATGCAGCTTTAAACGAACAGCATTTCACTATTCACGTTATGAATGCCTTATTATACCTCGACCAATGTAGAGACATTATTATTAATTCGAAAACAATCACATTTGGCTGATTCGAATAAAATAGTATAACCGATGCGATCGCTGAACGAAACCCAATAATCAGTTTCACCATTTGTTTTCATGAATATGGCAACACACAAATTTATACTTTCACGCATTCGATGACTAGTCTCATTGCTTAGTGCGTTCGTGGTTGTAATCATCCTGTTGGACAAATGGTTCGGTGTTTAAATGTGCAACGGCGCAAATATCGGCCACGAAACGTGCGCATTTACTTCAATTTTCCAGATAGCAGTTCGTGCAAATCGTACGATACATAGCATTTACTGGTACATTCTTCTCTTTCTCCAGCAACGAAGATCGATGGAATCCGGAGAGACCGGAAAAATATTAGCGGAACGCATTGAAAGACACTCAGACTCAAATGATTCTGAGAAGATTGTCAATTTCCGTTTTCCATTATCGTAATCTGTGTCGTTTTTACACTCAATTAGCAAGTCGGTACTTTCGTTAAAAAGGGAATTCTCTCTTTTACGAAAGTATTGTGTTTAATGTACTTTCGATTTATAAAAATTATTTTAATATGTGTCGTCGCATATCAATTATTACATAGTTTATTGTCATCATGCAAAAAATCTGGGGCCTTATCTATTATGAAAAATACTATTTGCGAATAAAAAATAATATGCACCACTCATGCAGAATATCCACTTGAGGACATCCATAGAAGCACTTCTGGTTAACCAATCGTTTGCTTGTAAGGTTCTAATAACTTCCTTAAAGAGTTGCAGTCCTGTTTTTTTTTAATACAACTATAAACGTAGACATTAAACATATGGAAATCGGAAGAGCCTTCTCTGATCACATTTTCCAACGGCACGTGCAAAAATAAAGAAAACAGAGGCGATATAACATACTCTCTTATTGCTACCGAAATTAGCTCAAAAGTATACGAACATGATAAAGAAACTAGGGTCGATATATCGCCAAGAGCAAATAATGATATTTTGACAGGTTTTGTTGGGGTTCAGTCACTCTTTCTATATTTTTTGTGTAAATGATCGGGAATGATTTGCTCGAATACTGTATTTAAAGAAATTCTTTCGTATTATGTACACAGCATTTCTGAAATTCTTCGACTGAACTAATTATCATTCTTATCTAAGATCTGTACAGTTTGAATTGCAGTTCATATTAGGAATAAATGATAATAGTTAATATATATTAATGAAATATCATTAAATTAAAATTAATGACTGTTGGTGGTTTTTAAATATGAAGGTTACAATTACTATTATAACACTATAATTGCAAAGAAAAATTCTTTACAAAGAACATAAGATTCTCAAAATTTAAATATTATTTATGAATATCTGTTGTAGCAATATAATCTACACAGTTAATATAATAATTATCGATTTGACATTTCCAAAGTTACTTCCAGTGAGGGCAAATTTATTTTTGTCACACTTGCAGAAAAACCGCGCCTTTGCATCCCGGTAAAGGGTGCGACATAAAACTTATTCAGGGCGTGGGCCTTCTATAGTCTGACGGAGGTTTTTCGCATTTTGCCGCCCGCTTCACCGGGCGATTTTCTTATTTTCACGCCCGCCTCTCCTCTTTCACGATTTTGCAATCCGCCGTATATTTCACTCACATTATAAAGGCGCAGTTTTTTATGTACAGGTGTGACAAAAAATAGCGTGTACATCACGGGCGAGAATGAATGAATCCGAGACAAGGCCCCCCGTTGCAGCCCTCGGGGTCAGGTCTCCCTTCCCTCCCCATAGTCCTGCACGGCGGCGCATCTGTCGCGCAATCCCTTCCTTTACGCCCTAGATATGCAATATAATATTTCGCTCGAGTTTTTCATATTCAAGAATGTCAACATTTTTGTTTTAGTTACAAAAATTTGTTGTTAATGATAAAATAATCCTTCCCACTCCCCGTTGTCTATACATCCAGCATAAAAATGGATAAAAATACCTCCGCAGTCGAAATTTCATAATCCACAATTTCTTGCTTTATGCTTCGAAGTATACCTGGTCGACCTGATAGTTAAATGTGGGAGAGGATAATACTTCTTAATTGAGTATAATTAAGTTTTTGACCCTTTCGGTAGCAGTAATATAACAATTAGCAAATATTAGTTATGATCATCCAACTAACCTTTTGGTAGAATTTTAATCTATTAGCGTGTTTTCATATAAAAATTGTAAATGTACAGATATTTTCTTTCATATACTCTAAAAGTCATAAGGTTTTATAAATATTCTTAAATTATGTATGCCACAATACACTTTTTAATGTACCAATTGACTATTTTCCAGTGAAAAATGGAGTGCTTAACTTCTGATGAAAAACCAATAGTACACTGATCTGAAATGCAATTTAAAGAGATTTCGAGTTTACTTTACTCTCACCCGTTTTCAGAATTCCGAAAACATCAGCAACGTAGACATTATTAATTCCTCACCATTTTGATTCTGTATAATACGATTTTGACATGTTGATTTTTTTTGTCAATCATGACTACATCAGATTAACAAGATATACATGACTATTTTATGAATTTTTTTGAAAACATAGAATAACTGCAGTGTTTCCCCAACAAAATTCTTTCATACACAAGACATAAAATTTGAGCCCTAAATAATAACTTATTTCTTTTCAAATTGACACATTTTTAATTTCAATAAATGTAAAGTCAAAATATAAAAATGAAAATTAACTTCGATTGCTTTTTATAGTTATATAATTTTCTTATATTTCTTACCAAAACACTAAACACATGTAGCAGTAGCTTTAAAATGTCATTAATAACACTTTTAAAAATTCGTAAATACAACTTGTAGTGAATATATACCGTTCTATGTGAATTGTAAACATTTTTTTATGAACTATTTCATAGAAGTCAGCACACGCTCAGGTGTTCAGAGATTGTACAACAAATTTACGTATGTTGAATTTTCAGATATTCTCTCATAATCAATCTCAAGAACTAATATTATTCTATGGATAAGCCAATAATTCAAACAGAATTCCTATAGTTTATGAGTGCAAATAATGAAAAGGATTATTTTGAAAAATAATAAATATTGTGCGGAAATAAAAGAAAAACACATTTATTATAAAAAATATTAAATATAGGGCGTATTAGTATACATCTGAATGTTTCAAAAAATATCATTAAATAAATTTATATACATTTTCTAAAAACATACATACACATTAATTAGAATAGTTCATGCTAATTCTGACCTATTATCATTTATGCAATACTTTATTTAATAAGATTTCTTAGGATGAACAATAACAATAAATCGTTTAAGACATCTCTTATTAATAATTGCTCTTTCAGTGCTTTTCGTTGCGTCGCAGAATGAACTGCACTTCAACGGACGTTTCTTTCCGGATATTCGTTCTTGATTTTTAATTAATAAATATCAATTCTTAGGAAACCCTTTAATTATTTTTTATAAAAAGATACGATCTATTTAATTTAATTAAATTGAGCGTAAATTGCGACTAATGTCAACTTGATATTATACGAGTCTTTACATCAAGTATTTCTTCTTTTAATGTAAAATTCCATGAGTATAATGCATACGAATGAATAAACTCCGTGAATTGAAAAGGTAAACAAACGATGCGAAAATGTGTTGGAAATGTTCGTTCTCGGCGGAACGTCCTCGTAAACTAATTCGCACGATTGCCGTAAATATACAATGTTTACTGGAGAAAGATTTTATTATATAAAAAATGTGATCGTGCGTTGTGATCGATAAGTTCTTGGTTTGTTCGTAATATTAAACTTCTTGTAATTAGCCTATTTTTATTTGTTTGCATGCATCGTCATTCGTTAACAACGAAAATATTGATTTTTAAATTTCCGTCTGTAACATATATTTAATTTAGGTTCAATTATTTTAGAAAAATAATAATTGTTCAATGTTCATAACATGTAAGGTAATATAAAAGCGTATGTTAAATTTGGAATTAAAGTATACATTTAAAATTGTGAAGTAAATATACTAGTTGACAAAAAACATGGGTTATTTCACTGAAATGTCATTTCTAGGAGAATTATTGTTACACATTATCTTAGGGGAATATAATTATTTTTCAAGATGTAGATTTTTCAGCGTTTTATTAGTAATGTATAAATAATTCAAATTTTTCGATAATGAATATCGCTTTCTAATAGTAATTAATATAACATTTTTAAATTGAAAACAAAACAACTTGTTTTCTTTCTTTTTATAAATATTACGAGGCTTTTAGATGAGATTATTTACTTAATATTATTTTCATTCATAGGAGTCGTATGAATCCCGATTTAATGCAAGTTGGATCATAATGTCACTTGTATAAGCCCGAGCCATATTAAATGATCTAAATACCTTCTAGCACATTTCGATGTAATTCTCAATAATTATTATTTGCTTTTGAAAAGTGCGAATATATAACTTTTAAACAAGGTTGATCATTTCATCGAAATTTGGAATTTTTCCGATTAGCAAACACATAGAAACAGGCAATACGCCACGGTTTGGATAACAATTAAATTATTTATATTCTTATGTGTATAAAGTAACCCGAGTAAACAAATTGTTATAAGTTTTTTTTCAATTTTGAGTGAACTCGAATGAATCGATAAATTATCAAAATAAGATTCTTTTATCGCGCATCAACGCGTTATCTGCACGCCTGCCCGGGACCCCCCATGTGCCACCTACTATGAAACCCTCATCTGCGGTTGGGGTTGGTAGGGGGGATCGGCGGCATCCTTTGATCGAGCGGGAATCCACCTAGTCCCCCTACTACCAACAATGTCTAATACAATTAGTTTAATAAAGGTTGGTATATGACGAAATTTACTGCTGAACATTTGATATTCTATATTGCATTCCGTGTACATATTTGGTATCAGTAATTATTTAATTATGATTTATTTACTTCAGTTTATTATAATTCTTACGGCACTTATGAGCTGAGGAACCTACTTAACTAAATGAATGATGAACTTATGCAGCAGGATTCTGGATATACTATAAGGAAATTCTTATTAAACTTTGGCTTATAATGAATGTTTTAATTAAAATAAACTAATTCATATTTATGTTAGAGTATACACCTGTGGGTTAGGTTAGGTGAGGCGCCCTTTAAATAAATAATAAAATCTTTAATTAACTTTCATGTCTTGTGAAAAGATGAAATAACCTGAACCAGAGCATATACTCAGTCTAAACCCAGTACGTGTTATTTTAAATATCTTCTTAAATTGTACTTAACTTCTATTACGAAATTTACCGTCGTAGTTATTAAAAAATGAACGTATTTATTGATGTTTAGGCTTAAACTTCTGATTTCGAAAATTGCTAATGATAGTTTCATTACTACGATTATGTAACCTTATGCACCATTTACTAATTTTTTCTTTAAAAAATCAGTATGAACTGTGATACAATTAATAAATTTACAATACATGTTTATGGTTCATTTATGACTTTATTTTCTGCATTCCATGTTATAGAAAGTGCAATTACACTCGATTAAGTTAAAAATTTGACTACACGTTCTAAAATAACATTGATATTTTATAAAAATAATTCATGTTACAATTAATATTCAATTGCAATAATTATATATGCAACACGTAAGTGGAAAAGATCCATCCTAAAAAGTTGCAAAAATTCGCCTTACTCGTGTCAAATTTTAAAATTGAGCATGTATCTTAATCTTGAAATAAGGAGGTTCAAAGGGGGGATTTTACTGCAAAAATTGCATTTTTTTTTAAATTTGATATTTTTACTTTCGAAAATATAGATTTCACGAAAAATTTACAAGAGATGTTTTTTGTTCTGAATTGTCCAAAGAATTTATTTTCTCAGTATCAAAAAATTGTGCCTTTGTTTTAAAAATATTGAAAATTTGATGTTTTCGGTCCGGGCGAAATTTGTTTAGATTCTTTTTACAATTCTAAATAAAAAATATCTGTTGTGAATTTGACATGCATTTTGAAATTCATTTTTGCAGCAAATCTCTCCTTTGAACCACCATATCTCAAGATTAAGATATATGCTCAATCTGAAATATTTACACTAGTAAGCTATCATCATAAGCTTTCATTTGTCATGTCAAAACAAGCGAAATTTTGGGTACCTCTTTCCCATTGAAGATATATAAATATCCTGTTAAATTTTGCCTGAAATTATTAAAGGCGGATAAGAATCTCTGGAATAACGAAAATCGTTTGCATCTGCACTACTGTTACTTTACGTTAAGAATACACATTGCAATGAATGCGAAATTTCAGCTACTGAATATCGGAATAATTCTTCGAAAATTAATTAAAATATCATAAAGAATAGTGTATAATAATTTTTATTGTCATATTATAGGAGCGTTTATTTAAATCTGATTGAGAATTACAAATAAAAACTGTTCACTTCTGTACGCATGTAGTATAAACCATATTTATTATTATAACAGTCTTTGATTCAATTGACGAATTATTACTCGTCTAGTTTAATAGAACATATAATAATGAGCCAGGAATAATTATCAATCATCACTCATTCTCTCATAAAGGCAGGAGGGGTATCAAATACCACTAGGATTTTCAAATTTTCTTCTTCGCGCTAGGTTTATTCTTGGTAATTTAAGAGAGAAGCAATATTTTGCCTTGTAGCTCCTAGATTAAAGAAGATCGTCGTGTAAAACTACGTCCCATACTCGCCAACCGGATTAAGCAGTATTGCAGGGGCTAAAGTTTGAACGTTAAAACAAAATTGGCATCCCTGTGACGTAGTTGAACTCTATAATGCACAGGAGCTCGTGTCGTCTTTTTACTTCCTCTTTTTCGTTGTATAAGAGAAACTCCGTGTCGTTTACGAAACTCAATTTTTTAGTAAACAAACTTTGCGTGACAATGCATCGTTGAAAGTCAAACTCTTCCTTGATTATACGTGTACCTCGACATCACGGCGGTACACCGTCGACATGAAGTTAGATAGCCCCTGATCCAAAATTTCTTTTTAATTCGGAGTATCATCAAAAACTCTGGTAAATTATTCACCTAAATTTTCTCCTTACATTGATAAAAAAAATATGAACCTATCAGGCAGTCATTAGCATTTTCTTAATAAATGCCGGTGGACCCAGGAATTATTAATTTGATTAATTTTTAACATAATATTTTACTTTTAAATGTCAAAGAAGCGTTTTTCTTGAAGCAATTTTTCATACTTATTAAATTTGAGACCTTATTCATTAAATGTATTGCACTTTGCCTTTGATGTTCGAGTATGCGCAATGTTTCAAAGTTTACAAAGACGCGAAGCAACGAAGGTCAATCGAGTACTTCGTTCTCGTTTGCAACTCTTACAAACCTACTTAACCTTCCGGCAATCTGAATGCGTTCTCTTTACGACATACCTGACGTAACTGCAGACATTCAAATACGAAAATGCTGAAGAGATTACTGCTTTTCCGTGTCTTCATTAATGCTTTTTAAAGGAGGGCCTCAAGCCAAAAATTAAGTTTAGGAAAGGGTATATTATTTGAAATGTTCAAATATGGTTATTTTTTTTAAATACAAAGGATTACAAAATTATTTTAAAATATAGAAAAATTAAAGATTTAATTAGTAGTTTTTAGTTAACAAAATAAATAACTTATTTTTATACAGTATTTGGAACATTTTATAATCATCGAAATGCTTCCATAAACGTGTTCAAATTATAACATTGTCGTCGAAATTTGTTGCAGCGATCTTTTCTAAGTAAAACTCGATGTCAAAATAAAAAGATGTTGTACATACGTTTTTTGACATTTCATCCTCTTCTGGGCCCGTTTCAGGTATATTTTGTTACAAATCATACTCTGTATTGCATGTACTACTGAAAGTTATGAAATAGACCCAAAACACCACAGGTTGAGGAAAACCCTGGCCCTCGCATTCTGCGGTATGCAACAAGAAAATCTAGCATAACATGAGGAACTCTCTTTCAATCTTACAATCTTTCTAGGTTACAGGCAAATTACCCTATGAATCTGACATTTTTATCAACAATTAATTGTCTATGCTAATACTCCTAACTGCCTAAAAAACATATGGAATGATACTTTCAATGGATGTATTTCCCAATATCGTAATGAAAAATACCTGATATATGGAATTATTCAAATAATTCATTGGGTGTACTTCGAAAATTAATTTCTGACGTTATAAAAAAAATATACTTACCTCACACGGACATCACATCTTCCACAATTATAGATGTTTATAAAAATGTACGCAAAGAAATTAGCGTACTCAGTTTTTAGAAATTCTGTTTTATTTTTTATATCCGCAATCAAAACAATATATTACGGATCTAGGGCGGAAACAGAGGCATTGCAGCGAGGGCGACGAGTAGGCCGAGGCTATCAAGCTTGCGAGGGTCACAATCGTCGCCCGATGCTTGCAACGCGTGTTTTCGTCCGGGATGCGTACACTATTTTTTGTCACTCTCATACAAGAAAAGCCCAACTCACCTTTAGGGCGTGCGAAGTGGTCCAAGGCTGTCAAGCACATTCGCAGCATGAAAGATTGTTTCCGATGAAAGACTATCAACAGATTGTAAGCGAGAAGGAAAAAAAACATTTTCCGCCCGGTGACGCTCTCTTTATCAGACCGGACGGCAATCAGGCACTTTCCGCCCTCCTCTCCGGGCGGCAAGATGGAGTTTTCATGCTGGTGTGAAAAAAAAACAATTATCTTCGAATTCAGTGGTTTATTTTACTAGAGTATATTCTTCACTAAATAAAGAACAAAACTCACTTTTGTAGAACTGTGTGACTTGCTTAGAACTCTGTCAATTTTGACGCGAAGCAGGTTACATCGTTGGGCTTAACGATTAGAAATCCATCAATTTTTAATGGCACATCAATACCGATGTCAATAAACAGATGTAACTTATCGTTTATTTTCTTAACGATATGCAGCTTGGTATGTTTGAAAATGTTCTAAGGGAAGTAATGGAATTGTCGCATATTCTGGTTCCGAAGTCAAAGTGATAAATTTTTCACTTTAAGGAAGTATTCTTCTAACAAATAATTAACGAAATAAATTAAATAACATTTACTATACACACTTTCAAAAAAAAAAAACAATTAAAAATATGTATTACACAGAAGAAATGAATTGTTTTGCATAATAAAATTTAAAACAACTTTCTGATAATTAGGTAAACAATTTTATCATTATCAATTTTTTGTAAATTCGAATATCAGAAGAGTTAATATGTTATTTTTCAATAAAAAATTATGCATTGTCTGATATCATATTTTTACTAATATACTTTTAAACAAATGAAGAGCTCAGCGGTGTTTCTACTATCTATAAATGTACGAAATGTAGAAAAATAAAAGTTGCATAGTATTTCTTTAATCTTTATTTTTAGTTTTTTCGTAAGTGCAATATTAAAGGTTCCAGAGAATTTCTCATATGTAGAAGTATGGACAAAGTTTAAAAATTTCAAACTTTACCTCTATACTTAACAAAAACTTCAAGACTATATTCAATTTTTAATTTTAACTATTAAGTATATAAAGTGCGCCTTAAATTGACATAATTATTATAATTATTTATTTGATCTTTTCAATCTTTAGTTATATGATGTACTTATTTAACTTCTAAAACGTTCAGGGTCGTACTTTTCATGATTAGAACATTAATGGAGAAATCATATAACACTGAATTTATTCAATTTATTAATAAAAAATAACAATTGGAAAAATTGCTTAATTATATAATGTTATTTTGATATAAAATTTATTTTTACATCCCATATCCAATTATTGAAAACGCATTTAAAGTTTAATGTTTATATGTAATCATAAAAGGGTATAATCTTATTTTCTTATTTGAGAAACCTCTTTCATATTCAAAATTTTGCTAATTATTAAAATTACAATCTGATATGGATAATGCGTTGATGATTCTACCACACAAATCAGATTCCACTGCTATAAAATTATTATTTTTAAAGCCATAATGTTCAATTTGGTGTACTTTGTAATGGACGAATATTCGAAATTACAATTCATGACGAACGAGAAAGAAATCAGCGATTGCACGTGAATTTATATTAATGGCTGTTGATTACAGAAATACCGACACATAATCGAAAAGCTTTTAAAAGACTATGTGTATTTACGTTTTGAACTTATGGTGCAAATATATAATGCATTCTGTATATTCATTCAAAAATGTACTTTTTTTTAAACAAATATCATAAAATGTGGTGCGAATAAAAGTGACAACAATTTATTTTGTGTTTGTGCGTTAGACAAGTGAATTTCTAAATGGTTATTCATCTAAAAGTTTGAGAGATAGATACGCAAAGTTTCAAGTGTGCACAGCTAAAATGTGCTCAATACGTCATAACTCACAAAGAGAGATCGCACTAATTGAGCGTCAAGAGAAAAGCGATTCCTGGGTTCCGTGTGAGCTCGATTAGGCGTGATATCGATTTGTCCTCCATGAGCTTTCTGTAAAACTTGCTAGAGAAGGCACTCTCTGTAATAGGTTACGATCGTGCTGAGATCGAATACTGAGCGACGTTATTATATTATATCCTCAAGTCTCACTAGTTCAGCTTTAATTGAAGAACTCATCAGGGCTAATCTCTCGAGAGGGATTTATAAATTAGTTGAAATTCTGGATCGTTTCAGTAATACGATAAAATATGTCCGGTTTACATTCGTTTCATGATGAAATTTGTCCACTATGAATCGTAATAGCGAACATTCAATCAGTAGTGTCTGTGGTAAAGCGACTACGTTAGTCAAAGTTGATATTGATACGATATTACGGTACGGATTGAATCAATATGTAAACCTTGCATGTAAAAGGGGTGATAATTGACTGCTTATACGTAGATATGTTTTGCTTGGAATCCCTTGTTGGTATTCATTGAATTTAAATTACTTCTCATTTATTGATGGATATGTTTTATAGTTTATGTCTTGTGTTTATGCCGATATTATTTTATGTGCCTTCAAGTATTGCATATAATTTTTATTTAATTCTATACATTGTTAGAGATTCGTAATGGAATGCTCAATATTTCGTTTTTCAATACTGAGAATATCACCTATATACAACCTTCAGCTACCCGTTTCTGCCCAAACGGCCAACAATTTGACTTCGTTTTGAAAGGCATAATTTTTTTCGTAAACATCAAATAAAATAAATGTTTAGTATGCTCTTTCCAAATCTGACCATAGTTTTTGTTAGTCGTATTTTTAACATGTCGGTTTGAAATTGAAAAATACAGAATAAACAAAAAACTTGTTTACTAATATTTTTTTCACTTTCGACAATCAATCCCGATTAAGCTAACCCTTTGGGTCTATTTGACTAATTCGATGTATAAATGATTGAAATTTAGCGTTTGTGAAATTCAATATGGCGGATAACAGCGAAAAGTTTACATTTCTTTGACGTAAATTTAAAGTTATTGTTGAAATCGGCTGAGTTGTGTGAAAAATATAATTCAGTGATATCAGTAATAGTGGAAATGGACACCACAGAAATATTTTGCAATGTATTTCAATGTGGAGGCGGTATGAAATGAAATATTGTTAATAAATATCCATTTTATAGTTTCCTTTTCATAATGGTCATGATTTCCCAACATTTACAGGTCTTCGAAGTCGCTGCTTGCGAATCTGATATCAGGTTTTTCAAAATGGTGGACCCAGTGTAATTGCACAGTTTCATCGCATTTTTGTAAAATAAAAATACAGTTCGTTTCTGATGTCATTTTTCTGCAGTATTATGTAGCTTATAATATATAAATAAATATATAAATAGTATATATCTAACAATATTTGAAAAGTAACAGCTACTATATTGAAGGGTTGGAAATAGGCAAGTTTCATGCTGTCACAGCTATAAATTCGTGGCTATATTCGTATAGCTGTGAATCCCCTGTCATTTTTTTCCGTGTAATAAGAATTTGGCGACTTTTTTAAGTAAAAGGATTTTTCTAGAGTTGGGGGGAAGGGGGGATTACATTCATTTTTGCTAATTTGTTGTTGTTTTTTTTTAAATTAAGAACATTTCGATAGATAGCAACTAGTCACAGTTTTAATTATCGTGGCTTTCACTCAATCTTGGCGCCATTTTAGTAATTCTTGTCGGTCCTAGACAGGTTACGCTGTAATCCAAATAAGCGTCATGCTGGTGACGTGGTTAAATTACAATGGCATGTTTTGAACAGTTTTAGGTATGCATCCGTAAAATTTCTGCATGCAATGCGGATCCACAAAATATATGAACATTTCTCATTATGACATTGTACATTTGAATCTCTCTGCAAGAAATAATGAAATCTTAAAATCAGAAATGAATATATACCTTCGAATATACAATAAGTAATGTCAAAATTACGAGTACATATTGTTTCTTCTAAACAATTTAGTAATTAAATAAATTGATTATGTACACTCCTAAAACTGTCATGAAATTTCATGTACATTCAATGTACAGTACATTAATTTTTCTAAAGGTGTATACATATATTACGTATATATATGTAGAATATGATGAATTAATGTACATGTAACGGAAGCATTTTGGAAGTTTCTTTACAGCCTACACTTTTTGAAATATAAAAAACTATCCGGAATGCAAACATATAGGGAAAGAAATGTTATCTATCTATTTAGATTTTATATAAGTTAATCAATTAAAATTTACCTAAGTTATTCAATAAATATTACCCAGCAACTGATGTAATAGTTCCTAAACATCGACTGATTAGATCTTACCAATAAACTAATGAGTACCTAATTACTCGATTGTACTTTTGATAAAATCGGCAATTTTTTACTGCAAATGATTTGATCATTATATGCAATAATACGAGGTGAGAGTCGGTCAACCGGTCGGTAATAGAGAATAATAGGAATGATATGCATCAGCTGATACGTCATAAGATGGTACCTAGTGCTGTGAGGGTTATGTGGGGTTATATACGCCCTCGCTCGTATGTGAAAATGTCATAAAGGAAAAAGGATTAAACTCCTGTTTGACATTAAACTATCACGTAGAAAGACGTTTCCTCATTCTTAATCTTACTATGTGCCATATAAATCCTGCAGTAGTGGATATTAATGTAAAAGTTGCATATAATCAATAACTTCGGCTTGGTTTCCATTCGATTATCTAAAACTTGTTAAACTTATTTCTCAGAAAATGGAAATATATCCTTTATGTAATAATAAGCATATATAATACTGCAAACCAAATAGCTTACAGTTACATATAACGAATATATTATTGTAGTAAATCTTTGTGATTTATATATTAAGCTTTTCTTCTATATTAAGCTATATCCTAAGTATTTCTGGGAAAGTTCAGAAAAGTAAAATTAAATAAAGTAGGTTGAATAGGCAGTACGGTATCTTTCAAAATATTTTACAAATCCGAAAGAAAATGTTGATCAGTATATTTATTCTCACATGTTACTTTTATTAATACTTTATTTTGTCCCTTTCTACATTTCCTGATAATTTAAATGATATTATTTATTTATTATTAAAACAGATTTACTATATTCATTAGGACTGATGACGAGATGAAGGATTTGGATTTGTAGATGAAATTTCAGTTCAACTCATATTGCAAAAATATTTATAGCCATAGTCGTCAAGAACTTTACAGTTAACAAGTACATAATGTAGATCCCTTTGATAATTAAAAGATTTAAACAAAATGCAGAAAAAATTTAAAAGAATAGTCAAGTACAATTGTCTGTATAAAACTTTAAAAAATGTATGCTAAATGTACAAAATTTGATTCATGCATGGTACAGTTCTAATAATTTTACTGAGTCGAGTGAAAATGTCATTAAGTAGATTTTTTGTTGATACATGTAGTATTATTTATAAAGGACCTTTTTACATTTGTTGATGGTAAAGATTTAGAGACCAGTCATGATTTATGTAATTACTTTTGGCTCTACTTGTACACTGCTACTAGAAACTTATCAAGACGTCCAACAATATTGTACTAAAGCTGATTAGATAATTGAAAAAGTATTTAGTTATAAATGTTTATTTCATTAAATATTCTTAATAAAATGATAATGCATGTAATCTGTCAAAATCATTCATGTCAGTGACATTTCAATATGATGCATTATAATAACCAATCCACTCGATGGGAAATCGTATAGCGGAAGAGTTGGCTGTATCGGTTTACAATTCTTTTTTTTTTAATCAATCTAGTTATAAGGCCATAGGCGAAGGTGTCGTCGGAATAAAAATTAAGCCCAATTTACTTAAAAAAAAACAGAAATCTGATTATGATAACGAAATTATTTTCTCATGTATACATTTATATTTAGGAATATTTATAAGTTGCCTTGTTCAGAGTTTCACAATTCCTCATTAAAGCTCGAAAATATCAAAATGCAAATTTAGGGATCGTTCATAATTGATTCATGCAAAGTATCCTCCTGCCGGAATATTTTGCACACGTGCCATTAAAAGGAGGTCGAGTGCAAAAGTTTATTACGGGCAACGCGACTGGAAGCTCGCGTCTGCTTTATCTCAACGAAAAGAGCGTTGTCATCTCTTTCGTCACTCGTTCTCTAAGTGTCTCTACACAATTACAGAAACCCGGAGAAATACTCGTCAAAAAGGAACCTCCATCCACACCGTCCCAGCTTCTTCCGTTGCAGTGATGAAATAAAAGTGATGTTACATGTTCGCCGGTGGCTGTGCACGGGGTGTCGACTCCTCGTCACTCCTTCGCGTTAAATGTTTCCTTACGACGTTACGTTTCTTAAAACGCGTTGATGTCTCGCATTACGAGCAGATTGCTTCAATTTGGAACGCTAGGTTCAGCGACCAAGTCAGAGCCGTAAAAATTACGCAATAAATTTAAAGGGTTTCTTCTTCCACTTTACATTTGCCGAGTTATTTTTGAGGATTGAAAAAAAAAACATTATCAATCTCTTAATTTATTTGCAATTATTTCCCCTTAGACTTCTGGCTTTAAATTAGCTTCGCGAGCGAATATATAAATTAAATTATTTGCAGCTGAACTAAATCCTGCATTTCACATAATGTAAATTTTGCTTGAATTTCATTTTATTTTTTTTTGCTTTGGGATACAAAAATAACGTTACATGTCTGCTTAATAAAAATGAAGTAATGTAGAGTTCTACACTACAACAACGTTATGTTGTCATTTTTAGGAAACTACAATTACTTAACAAGACGTTTTTGTTTTCACCTTAATATTTTTTTAATGAAATAGTATAATGTGTACCTAGGGCGGAAACGATGCCATTGCATCGAGGGAGATTAGGAATCGAGGGGATACAAACTGCGGATTGCGGATGGCGAGTAGCAGATTTTTTACCTCCCAGAGTCCAGAATATCGCCCGAGTATAGGCAATGGCTTTCTGCCCGCGATATGTACATTATTTTTTGTCACACCTGTAAGGAATTCCTGGACCCGCAAAGAAAAAGCCCGCCGGGCGAGAAAAAATGCTTGAATCTCCTTTGCACATGCGCAGAAGTATAGTTATTGGGCCTGGCGGCATTCGACGCCTTTCCAACAATTTTACTGGCACGTAAAGACCCCGAATTTGTGCAGGTGTGACGAAATAGTATATGGTATAACTAGGGCGCAAAGGAAGGGATTGTGGACAGGCGCGGGGTGCAGGAAGATGAGGGGGGGGGGGGAGCCCCGAC
Organism: Trichopria drosophilae; assembly: GCA_030407085.1. Classification (NCBI taxonomy): domain Eukaryota; kingdom Metazoa; phylum Arthropoda; class Insecta; order Hymenoptera; family Diapriidae; genus Trichopria; species Trichopria drosophilae. The sequence continues at coordinate 57,367,958 of CM059583.1, forward strand.
GCCTAGGGTTGCATCGAATTTTAGGAGAATATGAATCTTACAATTAACAAAGCCTGTATTCTAATTTGATGGGTCAAGGAACAAAGTTTCGAAAATCCAAACCCCTAAAGGCTAAAATTTCGATATTGCGTGTGTCCAAGGTATTTTAATTTGCTTTCTTTTTGCCAAATTTTCAAAGACAAAGTGGAGAAAATCACGCTGGAGCCATGCTATGTCGAAATTTTGGCCTTGCGGTATGTTGATTTTGGGAACTTTGTTCCCCCGCTGTAGAATTGCGAAGCGAGCTTTACCTACTCACAAAGGCGCAGTTTCCGTGCAGGTGTGGCAAAAATATTCTTACACGTTATACTGTAAGTTTTATAACCCTTCTATCAAACCGTTTGGAAAAAGATAATCCTAACAACAGCCGCATGAAAAAAAAAAAACAGTTTCTAGTACAGATAACAAAATGAAACAGTGTTACAATCGGCTGTATTCACTCCTCAATAAAATAAATCTCATTTAATTGCTACGAAACCAGTGCATTTTTTTATTACCTTTTCTGTGTCTCATAGTTACTCCTGAATAGAAGTATAAAGTTGCGTCTCCATCAAGTGTACTGTTACTTTCATCCTTTGGATGTATGTGTATGTTTATTCTTTTATTCTTGCATTCTCGAGTTTCTATAATTCTATTCTGACATTTGAGATGACGCAGAATCGTGGAGCTGAACTTGTCTTGCATCGCGAAAACTTTCGACAATTCGACATAGAAGGTAACGATAAAATCTTCAGGGACGCTACCTTGCCCTCGATCACGGCACTCAACTTGATTCGGTTACCACGCTTTATTGTTTACCGCACGAAGTTTAATCGCTCCTCGAGGTCAGGTTCTCGTCGGAGATCCAATATTCATGATATAATGCCTAAGACCATTGACTTCGAGCATCATTCTAGATATCGGGGTTAAGCTCCGAAACTTTTTTGCGAGCTTTTTGGGCAGGATTTTAGAGGATCTTCCCTAAACAAGATTTCGTTTGACTTTGTAAATATAAAATTATAATATCAAAGTGCCCACGAATTATGTAATGAGATTACAATTTTTTGTTTAATTTTATGAGAGATAAACATTATGTTAGTTTTTTCATCAAGCTCTACTGATACTTAATATTAACTCCTATCCTATATATTATCTTAATATTACGCTTAAAAATTCAATCACAGAGGTTTATTTTTCATTTTGACATATATGAATGAAAATTTGTCAACCAGGATCTTAGCTGCATTTCTTATAAGACTCATACAATCTCGAAAAGCAGAGGAAGAACGGTATTTTAAATAACTTTTGTTATTCAAAGATTAATTCTATAACTTCAAAGAAACACTGTTCAATATTCAGCTTAAACAAAATTATGAGCTTATCGGTTCTCCCGTGATTATTTTAACATGAATAATGATTAAATTGCATAACACTACTAAGAAAATGACATAAAGTAAAATAGGTGAAAATATATTTTTGTTTATTATATATGAATAATCCAAAATTTTTTAATAATTGAGAGCTTGGACATTTCAATGAGATTAAACGGGATTAAAAGTTGTACGTATACTATACGTGCCTCGAGTAGTTATACATTCAAACCACGCTGAAGAACAGCTTATATTTCCAGATTTCTGCCAAAAAGAATCGAAGAAACGACCTAACATTTGAAGGAGTGTTCCGAATCAATGCTCGTGAATTAATCAAATCCGCTACTAAATTGCAGAAAACCTATTGTCATGATAATATCCAAGCATTTTCAGTGTTTAAAATCTCATGTTAAAATTCAGATAAATATTCTGGACATTTGATCGTTATGAGTCTAATTAAAAAAGGAAATTCCTCATTTGCAGATTTTTTTGTTGATTTCTGTGCGCATTAATGTTGTCGTTTGCGTTTATGTCGGTCAGGGGTTTTTTAATAAGTATTTTCATAAAAACCATTCAAGTGTGGAAACGATGAAGAAGAAAAGAAAGTACAAAACATTCAGAGCCCGGTAGTACTAAACTCAGTTATATGAGAGAGATGAGCTATTTAAGGCGAAGTATTGTAAATAGCAATAAAAATAGATATTCAAGATAACCTTTCAATTTCGATGATGTAGGGAATTCATGAGATACTTATTTCATCAGATCAAAATATAGGCTTTGTTAATTGAAAAATTCATATACTCTTAAAATTACGCTTCAAAAGGAAATTAATGATATATTGGCCAGAATCTGGTACAAATTTTTTCCGGTGGGTTACTTATGTCCTTGATTCTGGCCAGGTACTTCTCTCAGGAGCGACGCTTTATGCCCCGTATCTTCGAAAGTCTGGCAGAAAAATGCTGTCAAATTTCGCGAATCTTTCACAGTTTTCGAGATAATTAGGAATTTACAAAAATCCAATCTGCGTTTATAGGTTATATAGATAGGAATGCCATTCACCTTTCGAAGGTGGAAGTTTTGTTTCTCAGTTAGAAAGTGAAATTTCACTCCATGCTGAAAGAAGTTAAACGATTTTTAAAAAAAATCTAACTTTTTTTGGGGGGAGAGGGGAGTTGCGACTCCCGATTTCTAAAGGGCACGTGGGGCACGAGGGTGGTTTAAGAAAATTTTAAATGACGAAATCGGTCAAGTGGGGACTCATTTGAAAGGTCTCTTCGAAACGAATAGAGAACATTTAGACACTAGTCATAGATGGCGCTGCAAACGCTTTTCGTGGAATTATTCGACTTTATATATAAAGCTTATGGACTACGTATAGTAGTCTGATCCCTTCGCCAGATTCTAGGTATATCTGGAAAGACTCCATCATACTTTGTACAGGCGAGAGGGTTTCCCCCCGAAAAAGCCCCTAGAAATGGAAGTAACTGACCATGATGGTTATAGTGATCAGTAACAATCATGTAAATAAAAAAATCAATCAAATTCTATTATGTAGTTCGAAAAAAAACAAACCTTTTTAGTGTACAGTTAATAGTTTGTGAGATAAACAATGTCAAAAGTTGAAAAATTCTCATATTTACGATTGTTTTTTCGCGGAAAAAATAACAAAATTGGAGTTTTATTTTAACTTTAAATTGGTTGACGCTATATAAGTAAAGAGACGGTAGATAACAAGACAAAATATACTTTTATTAAATTACTTAAATTAATTAATATTTAAACAACGATCAAGAAATAAATTATTATATTTTATAAACCCACCTCATTTCTGAAGGGTTAAAAACGATTAAAGATGTAGTTCCCACTGGATGAACCACCCTTTAGTTAATTTTACTACATATTTTTCTCAGTGCGTACAGTTAAAAAATTACGAATTCAAAGCAACATTTCTTCCTTATTATTACTCTCAACGCCGATTTCACTTCAGGTCGCAAATTTTTTGTAATAATCGACAATTCAATAATTTTAATATTTAATTAAATTATACAACGTTTCTTTTAATTATTACACTAAAACCTATATATTATTTTTTAGATCAGATCTTACACCTTGTGTTATAAAAAGCAAAAGGATGAGATGTGTTTTCCGCTATATGACAACACACGAACGTTAATCTGTTTCAGTGATAACAACGTCAATAACAAAAGTCCCTCAGGACATGCGAAGTCCGTGTTCTTAGTTATCAGCATCTTTCTTTCCAGTTTTGAGTTTGAAGCACGTATACCCTGGAAGGTACCAAAGGGAACGAAAAACTCGACTTTGCAGTTCTTTTCCCGAAGGAGAAAATTCCTTTCATTAACTGGGAGAGAACAAAGTTCGACCGTGTATATTCGAGCCCCATATAAAACATGATGGTTTACGTAAATTCTAATAAGATTTTTCTCAACATCCATTTAGTCAGACATATTTTTCTTAATTATATGTAAGTGAAAATGGCGTTCACTCGATCTAACTTCGTAATATGAGAATTTATATAGCGAATACTTATTTTTATGAAAAACGTGAGTTGTAAATTTTCATTTGTTCTATATATTAATAAACATCCCTGTATAGTCGTATACAGCTACGTATCGAAAAAAATATCTTAAATTCCATAATACTAAGAAGGCACAATTTTTCACCAACATTTGTAGTTTTAGCAGATTTTCATTTTATGGAGATTTAAATGAATTGGTGATGGTCTTGAATAGACGATTGTGTGAAAATGACTCTTCCAAGTATACATTGAATAAATATCATTAGTTGAACGAGTTTGTCAAATTTGTTTAATTGTTATCAAAGTTAATTAATTTTCCGAGGACTTTCATCTGCTAATATACGAACCTGAAAATGATGAAAACTCGTCAATTTTAATGATGTAATATATTTCGATTTCGTTGTTCAAAATGTGATATAATATTATAAAATGAATTAATTATTCAAATGTAAGAATCATATAACACGAATCATAGTTTATTTAATACATGGTAATAGTTAAAAATTATTACATTTAGAAATACAATACATAAGAAGGACTCAACCACTCATGAATTTTTACAACAATATTATCAATAATTATAGTACTAAATAAAGTTTCTGATAATAATTAGACAAATTGCACTTTTAATACTGATTGACATGCTAACTAAAATATGTATACAGAATATTCTATATTATTAAGATCTACAATGTCAACAGCAGAATATACTGTAGTGTATGACTCTCGCTTCATAATATTCAGCAAAATATTCAGAAAAATAATGCTGCTTTTAATTGTTAAATAAATATTTAAAAGTTCTATTATGAAATAGGTTAGTCATATTTAGAATTATGATTTATATTGATAGGTTAATTTTATCAGTTGAACGTTAGGTTTGACGTAAACTACATTGACGACTGTATTTTATCTCCAATTTCTGTCTGTAAAATTTGTTACATATCCATGATAACAATGTTTGATCAGATATTAAAAGCAGAGCTTTTGGGTTGATAGCAAGCTCTGTGAAACCGTGACAGTTTATATGTAATTTAGGAATCATACACGCCTTTTCGGTGATACCCGTATGGGTGGTATCATATCAAAAGTGCAGTTATTCGATGTTTCAAGTTTACAATTTTAGTAATTGTATATCTAGTAATTTTCTGACATTAATGCGTAGTGTCACATACGATGAAAAAAAATATAATCAATAAGAACGTTTTCAATATTAAAACAGTAATATCATTAAAAAAAGTTGGCAATATGCTAAGAAAATATAACTAGACAGAAAAATAATGGAATATAATAGATTGAATAAACACGAGAAAAATTATTATATGGACAATATTCAACAAACGGTGGTCTACATCACTCTTGGCAAAAATCTTAATAAATTGACAGTTAAATTCGTATGAAAAAATGTAATCTGATCCTCCTTTTTTCCATTATTCTTATAATATATATATATATATATATATCCATAATAATTCATTCAAGACGTTCTATGAGGTATTGAATCCTTTAAAGAATTAAAATTTCTCCTCTACCATTTCTCTTCGCTTTTTATATAATTTAATGCTAAAAAATAAACAACCGAATGATACCGAATTACATGGTGTAAGCGACTTATAGTCAAGAATATCTTAAACAATTAAACCTCATTGTTACTAAACTCCTTTTACTTTGACCTATATACACACATACAACTGACTTGAAAAATAAACGTTTATCATACTCGAGTACTATAGGGATCCTACACATATGACACTTGTTGAGTTTTTAAGATTTCGGCGAACAATAAGGTCAATTAAAATAAACTTCGTGAACGAAGAAAGAACCGATAAATTATACTTCTTTTTAAGGATCCCAAGACACTCGCCACAGCTGAGCAGCTTTTTTGATAATATCTATATCATACGGAACAACTTGGTTATGGAACTAACTACTTGCATTTTTATTTTCTCCCTACAGTTCAAATTATTTCAACAAAAATAATAAATACACTGCGAATATCTATCATAAATCTTCATTCTAGAGTACTTAAATAAGTTCTTCAGCCATTATCAACTACAACGGCCAAAGTCGAAGAAGTCGATTGCCAGAAAATTAGACAAAACTGTTTAACTGTTTACAGTTACTTAAGTGTTTACAGGCACTTAATTGTATCTTTCTTATATGCAATAAAAATTAAAACTTCTTAATATAAACGAGTGTAATGGACATTTATTCCTTTAATATAATTTGGAATATACATATACCAAGCGAATTAGAATTAGCTATGAAGTCAAACAAGTGCCAAATTAATTCAAAACACTTGCTGCAACAAATGGATGTTCTTCGTTTTTTATTTCCTGATGTATGTATATGATTCAAGCTTCGTACATGTTACAGAAAAAAAAATAAAGTCAAAATAGTGACATAATGCTAAGTAATGTATCGTTTTACAACTATTAAAAAGTATTTACTTTATAGTAAAGTAAGTTTGATTTTAAGAAAATCGAGTTATAATATGGATTGATTTAAATCGATATTCATTAAACGTTTTGTAGTATATCAAATTATGATCATCCCCGTCCCTGGATATCTCTAGTTTAATGCTGCGGTGTTATTAGGAAAAATGGCTATATCAGATAAAGGAATTATTAACTAATTATCTGAAACATTGGAATCCATAGTAGTATGATGAAGAATCGTGCACAATTTACGTCGTCACTTGTTTATGTTGATGTATATAACTTCATGCATCTACGGATTTATATTTATTAAAATAATTAGTAGTCAGCTATTCATTATTAACCTAGTTTTCATTATTTCCCTTCGTAGAATCTGACTAATAATTAGCAAGCAAATACTTAGTTTTGCGAACAAAGCGAGCCCGAAAGTGCCAGATGCGTCTCATTGCATTAGCGACAAAAGTTTGGCATTTTAAACAGATTTGAAATAAGATCTTTTATGAATTAATTAAAACCGAGTCGTGCAGTTAAATATTACGGACATGTAAAGTTTAATTACTTTTTTGTAGGTTTTCGAAAATTTAATTCGCCGTTGAGTTTAATGCCTTTTCCAATGACGTTTTCGACACTGTCGATGCATTCCAACTCTTACCGAAAGTAGTTATCGAAAATACGTTTGCGGCATCGAATTTGTTTTCCATCAGCCTTTTCTCTCAACGACCGACGTCACACATCAACAGACCAAGTTTCATCGCCACCAGAAACTGTAGAACGAATGTATTCATTGGTGCGACTCTGTAAAATTTTCCGGACCAAGTTTCTGCAACTAATCAGGATTTTCATTAAAAGCTCTCGCATCGGCGAAGGAGAACGGCTGCTGAACTGTTACGTTACATTTACTGAAACTTACGAGCAAGAGAGGTTACCGTTTTATAGTGCACAATTTGGATTCAGAACTAACGATATAACTTTGTATGACGACACAAAGCCTCTAGAAAAAAAGTACTTGCGTGTAAAATTTTGTATTTAAGTGCCTCCCACAAAGACCTAGAATTCTGTATTTAAAAAAAAATCGGAAAACTCTCGTCTGGTCTGTTGAAGTTTAAATTAGAAAGCTGTTACAAACGGGGATTATCTTCGTTTGCTAGGGAACGGAATTATTAATCGATCTTTCCGCTGAATAAAGCGAAAACTTTGTTTGTACGGTATGAAGAAAATCACAATCCCATTTGAAGAGAAATATTATGGAATCTTTCGTAAGCACGGCAATATTATTAGGTGAAGTTTCATTTTGAACAAAATTTAACAAAATGTAGTCAATAGAAATTCAATACATCAGACTGAATTTACTGGAAAATAAAGATCTAAGATTGCACTAATAGCTGTGTAAGAAAAAAGAAATATACATTACAAAGGAAAATCGGCGAGATTCCAATTTTGTTTAGGAATGAAGAAATAAAAATTGGTCAATTATTTTCCAAACGTTTCTTACGAAAACCATGCAAATTTTCGTAGCGATAACGTGTTCTAAGCCAAGGAATCGTGTCGTTACCCCTAAAAACTTTTTACTGATATGATTGCATGAGTAATGTTTTTTGACTACTTCCTGCATTGGGCGACAAAAAAGTTTTCGAGAGTCGTATATCAATCAACTCTTTTCTTTTACCCGTACATTTATGAGAAAAATGGCAAGATATCAGCTGGTATAGTCATCAATTTCTGCAATAGGAATCATTAAAGTAAATAAATAAATAAATAAAAATGAATGAAATAGGTACAATAAATAAAAATGATTAATTTACTAAAAAAAAAATTATAAAGAAATGAGACCAACACCAAGACGTATTATTTACTGCCTAACCCACGACTACATTTTAAAATAAAAACTACCGACGTTGATTGATACTTTAATAAGATCTCGTTGAAAATTAAAATTTTTGTACAGATAAATCGCGTTACGTGACTGCATTCAAGTGGTATGTTGGTAAGTTTTCTGTCCGAATATAATATGGCCGTTCAAGCCGCGGCTTTCATGGGTTGCTATGTTACCAGGAACTTCACAACAAATGCTATTGATCACGACATAGGTACCTTTAACCGTACAAGTACACTACGAGGAACTCGGAGCAATACTCCCGAGCCCTGTAATCATTGATCAAACATATATATTGACATTTTCAGATTTAACGTCCTTTCGACACTTACCTTGTGCATATGGTACACTTTGAAAATCGGTTTCGGTAGCAGACAAAAATTAAATTTTAGAGGAGAAAACTTATTTAGAAAAGATGGTTTGTCCAAAGGCATTGTGAAATAAATATTTACAGCACGTATTACATTGCAAGCATTTGTAAAAGTCTGTTACATGCTTAATTTTAACATTTATGTTCTTTATTAAACAATAGTATGGAAGCAAAGTAAAATTATGTACCACCTAGTTGAAAAAGAAGAAGTATTATTTATGTCGTATTTAAGGTGCTGTGAACCTTTTCAGAGGTTTGTAATCTTTAAACCCTGGCGACATTGTATCCCCATATAGTCCAATTTTTTAGTATCATTAATTTAATTTAACAAGAATCTTTTTTATAAATAATAGTTGGCTTTTCTAGTAATTTAGACACTAGCTCATACGAGATATTATTCCACTGTTATTTAGAATTTATTTTAAACAAATCGTAACAAAATGCGGTCTTTTCAAAGCCAACAATTTTCTCTAACCTATTTAACGACTGATTTTCATAAATTCCTTCTTATCGGATGCAATGTGATGGATTAAATTTTTATAATTCATTAATTTTTGTTCTAATAGTTCATTATCATAAAGTATTATGCCTACTTATATAACACAATTTCGTTGGGAATGTCCTGCAAAATTTGCAAGGATCTCTCCGAATCAAAAAGGGACATTTTTGGACGTCCACAGGAGGTCCTCAGCATATCATGGGATGGCTGTTATTATACGGGGGTTGATGTTATTTTCAATTCAAGAAATCATACCTCAAAAAAACTCTTAATTGCCCCATTTCCAAAACTATAGGCAGATTATACTGCACTGTTCAAAAAATTTGCAGACACTTGTGGGGATATAAGAAAATTTTAGAACATCTCAAAAATAAAAAATTGTTGCAAAAAAATAATAAGATATACATTAAAATAGTTAGTTTATTGTTCATTTATGTAGATTTTACGGTCCGCAGTTAATAACATTCATAACTCGAAAAGTTTATCGCTTTATGTATGTAAAAGTTTGCAACTTGTTAAATCCAAATTTGAAAACAGAATTTATTTTAAAATTCTACGAGTTTAGCGTGCCAGCAAAATTAAAATATACGATTTTAACAAAATTAAAAAAGACGATAATAAATTACGTAGTTGGCTTTTTGGAAACAATAATATTATCAGCATTAACAAATGCAACAGTTTTATATGTATACTCGCTTACAAATTAAAGATAATGGAATTATGAACTTATGTTCTCTTTCTCGAGTTTAACATTTTAAAAACGCGTAATATGCATATTTTTTAAAAAGAAATTGTCATTTTTAGGATACACGAGTATTATGCTACTTACACAGAAAAGATGATCACTATTCATCAAATAGATAGAGAAATGGCTAAATATATTTTACCCTGTCCTGCAATACTAATATGTCATAAAACATCATTTCATACTAAGAAAAATCACGATATCTTCAAAGTTTTCCAGTTATTACATAATTTTGTAAGCTGTGTACGAAAATCAATCAAGTCGATCTTATTATTATTACGAGGATTATTTACTATGTTGTGATACTCTCGCTGCAGTTAAATTACTAGTTTCATATTGATATATATATATATATATACCTATAACATACGTAAATCATACTTTTATCATGTCTAGCGTTAAAATGTCATTACTTGTATCATATATAATTAATTATCATGTATACTAATTTTATAAAATCGTACTTAATTGAAGACGTGATTAATAAATATCCTTTGTTTTCTATTCCAGATAAAGCTAGCACCATCAAACAGACTCCAGGTAAGAACGCTATCCATGAAAAATTTTAAATCGACTTATTGTTTCTGTTCCTTTCAGTTTTCGAATACTAGAGCTAGGCTGATATGCCTGATGCGGGTGTAATGTCATTCGCATTTAAGTTTTTTAATTTTTTTGTTTTGGAATATTTCGAAACTATGTGTTTCGTTTCTGTAAAAGTTGTTTTAATATATTGATAGAAAAATCTAGTATGTTAAAGGAAAAGATCATTTCCATAAAAATATCGAAAACAAAATTGTTTAAGAAAGGAAATATAATGCTTATCATAAAATACCATTTTTATCAAAATGTGATGCGGAATATTTATTACAAGTAGATTGTTACGTTTTTATCTGTAAACTAAAACCGTGATTTTAAAACGTTACTTCTAAGATACTATTTAGCGATATAATTGCGTAAGTCTCTGGAGGTTTAAATAAATAAACCATATATCAATTAAATGCACTGACTATTAGTAGTTTGAAGGGGAGAGGGAGGAGTCAATATTACATTATGTATAAAGTGTCATTATCGCTATCATAGGAACTATACTAGCTAGTTAGAGGGGTATGCAGCAAATAATATATATAAACTAATTAAAATATTGATTTAACGGCACAATTAGGTCAATATAAAGAGCTTTTGGAACACCTCAATCGAGGTGGAAGGTTGGGGGTAAAAAAAAAAAAAAAATATTTTTTCGGCTTAGGCCACAAGGATGTCCAATCTATTATTTTTTATTCAACAAACAGTGTTTTCGACCGCTTGAAGGTATATTTAGACCTGAACTTAGTTCTTTACTACTTCCAGATTGATTGCAACTAAAAGTCAGAAAATTATTACCCTATATTGCGATTTATATAATGCCATTTGTTAAACAATTTATCGGCTGAAAGTTTAATAAAATATATCCGACGTTTAAGCAGTTGATAGATGTTATTCACCGATTGACAAATGTGACATGTTTCAGTTTCTGCACTGAAAATATGTTTGCGTGTTTCCTTCTCTTTAATAGTGGCGAAGGCGCTACACGGTCCAGATTGAGGAAGGAGCATTTATTTCATTAGGAGAAATTTCGCACTGCGGTCGCCATTTTGTGATCACGATGTTAGTTCTTTTATATTTAAAAAAATGTCTTAAAACTACAACTATTTTCCTCACCTCTAGCGAAAGAAATTTGTGCCGGCAAGTACTTCTTCGATTAAAAAAAATTTTGATTTAAAAGGATACTCGATAATTTACGTTTTTTTGACATTTCGCTATATTTCATTTTGTAATTTAGCCACTGAAAAGAGTGACCTCATGCCAAATACTTCCTCAACGAAATTGTGAAAAACGTATCCTTCCCACGTTAATGAGTTAACCCGTTTGTCCATCCCAAAACGACAATATTTGTCGTCAGTTTTCATCCTACGTAAGTTTATGGATATATTTGAGATATTGTTATGGAATTTAGGTTTCCTATAGTTTTGGGTATGCTCTTTTCGAATCTAAAGTCCGTTTTTCAATATCACTTTCCATTTTTTAAACATGGCCACTTAAACGAAAGAAAACGTGGAAAAAAGCGAAAACGTTTCCAGTAAACTGCAATTTTTATTGAGAAGGAGTTCCTAGATCTTGTCAGGCCTCAGAATCCTGCAACCCAATGAGTTTTACTAAAAATTGGTCAATATTACGATTTAAATTATGAAATGGCGTCCCCAAAATGGCGCTATTTATATAGAATCTTTTTGTTACTTGTTTTTCATTGAAATATTTTTAGAATCTTGGCATGTATTTTCAGAAATATGTTGATTGTTTTTGAGGTGGCTCAACACCAACCCGTTATTAAACTTTGGAAATTCAAAATGACCGATTAAATAAGGCTTCGAAAACATCTACATACCAGACACTATATTTTGTTAATTTTGGTCTGCTATATTGTATTCGACATTATAAATGTCCAAAATTTAATAACGGATTTGTAATCAGCAACCTTAAGAATAATCTAGAAAAACATATTCATCAAAATACACGACAAAATACAAGAAATATTTTAATAAAACATAAATAAAAAGAAATCAATAATGACGTTGTGACGACGCCAGTTTGTAATTTAAATCTTAATATTGACCAACTTTTAGTAAAACTCATTGTGTCACAGGATTCTGAGGCCTGACAAGATCTAGGAACTCCTTCCCAATAAAAATTGCAGTTTACTGGAAACGTTTTCGCTTTTTTCCACGTTTTCTTTCGTTTAAGTGTCCAGGTTTAAAAAATGGAAAGTGATATCAATATCTCGAATATATCCATAAACTTACGGAGAATGAAAACCGGCGACAAATTTTGTCGTTTTGGGGCGAAACGGGTTCAGTAATCCGTTTTTCAGTAACATACTGAGAGCAAATAGTTTTAATGGCCAAACTCAGTTGTAGAGATTGAAAAATGCAGTGCCAGTCTATTTTGAGGATTGTGCTTTCATATCTGTTCATTGCTAGCTCACAAACATTCGCTTTACAGTTCCGCGTGCAGGTATTCTTGGTAAAAGTCGTATAATTAATTGATATTCCGACAAATGAGGATTTTAGTGTGTAATTCGTGCTCACCTATTGCCGTTTTTACGAGCCAGAACTCGAGGGACGTATACGCGAATTGCATTCGAAGTTCTCATTCGCCGTCGGGCGGTCGTTCTTCGTTTAAACTCAACTTCCGCTGATAGAACTTGGAGAACAATACTGCTCGTCAACGACTCAAACTGCGCGAAAACAACGGAGCTTCGTACACGTCCCGGTCCATGAAATTCCTGAACGTCAAACGCCCTCTGCATTGGTGTTTCTCGGCGCCCGCCGCACAGTGCGTACGATGAAAGTGGGTCGATGTTCACGTGGCGATTATGCAATATTTTCTCAGGCGCTATTCAATATGGCGGTTTCCGAATTTCCCTGTTAGTCGAGGCACAATTTTCGAATCTTCATTATTGCCCTGTATACCACCGACAGCGCGCGCCTCGTAAATGCAGGAAATTCCTCCCAATGAACCTTGCGTTTGCACCAAAAATACGCGGTCGGTATTCTATCGACACGATGCAGGCCGCATATGTACGAGCCCTTTTTTTATAGCGCCGCAATTCCGGAACTGCTGGAACGAGAGGAAACGACTCCAATTTCCAGAAATAGAGCACCCGGATTGAATATTGGAATGTCGATATTGTTATTATTCATTATGATTTCGTGATGTTTGCCTTCTATCAACGTTGCACATGTGCGAAAACGATTGTCCGGAATTTTTTCTAGCGTTTCACCGCTCGTCGTCGATAGGTTTAACTTGTTTTTTTTTTTTGTCACTGTATCGTTGATAGATCGGGTTCGACCAATGTATCGTTTTAAAAATAAATTGTCGTTTCAGGTTCGAAGAAATATGAACTAATTCTATTGCTATTGCTTTGAAGGCTTACACAGAGAGAAAAAAAGGTTAATGGAACCATGAAGAAAAGGTAGAAATGATTACAATATTTCATAAGAGTACAATTAACATTGTGAAAATTTGCAGTTGACAATATCTTATTTTTATAATTCATAATATTGTAAAATATAACATAAAATAATTACTTCTTATGATACAGATAACTATGATTTTTTTGCAGGATGATATTAAACAAATAATAAATTTAAATTTGGTGGGTTTTTAACCTGCAACGCAATTGGTCGTGATTGCACCAATCAAACATTTCAACACGGTTGAAATATTTTCCAAGCGCCATCTGTCGGAATCATTTCGATTCCCGAGCAGGCGGCTTTTTTGAAGAAACGTTTTTAAAGAAAAATGTTAAAAATGATGATTAGAGATGTTAATTATATGAAAAATATAAAGAACCCGAAAATATGTGAAAAAATTTACTTCTTATGATGATAAGTGATTATTTTCGTTTAATCACTTTGACTAAATCCATTTTTCTAGTCACGAATATTTCGAGTGACTATTTAACTGTAAACCTACGGTACATTTGGGGTTATGTGCTATGTTGCATATTTAAGTATCGGGAAATAGTAAACGGAACAATGTTTTTGTTCTTTTTTTACTATGGAAGTAGTTAATTTAACCATTTTTTATAATCACGTATCTTACTTTTCTACAATGGTTCCATTAACCTTTTTCGTTCTCTCTGTGTACATAACCTGTTTTCTCATGTACCTATGGTAAGGATAAATCCTTTCTTGTCCTGTATTTATTCCAAGCAAGAAATTAAAGTAAAGTAATTTCAATTAGAAAAATCTTCATAATGCCTCGGTTAAGAGGAAAATAGATGAAATGCTGAATAAAAGAGGTACTTGAAATTACATTCTTATAATAACTTATAATACTAGTAACCACATGAAAATAAACAGGACTAAATATGGTTTTTACAGTTCGAATTTGTTAAATGTATTGCTTAATGTTAGCAAGGGTGCAGTGCATAGGTAAAAATTTGAAAAGTGAATTTAAAAGTTAGCTGGTTATTTTTGGAGCTTTCATATGAACCTAACTTTTAATTAAATTTTTGTTAAGTTAATAACTTTGGCTAAATTTAATATAACTTATTTAAATATTAGAAAACTAAATTATAACATAAACGAACGTATTCGAAATGACTTAAGCTGACATTCGGAATTATTAAAGTAACTTAATCCATTATCCCCGAAAGGACACTTTTTCTTGCTTCTATTTCAATCGAGACTTTCGTGTCAAAATCGAAGTTAAACAAAATTGGGAGGTACATATCCTATTGTTTTCGAGGTCGCTTTTCAAGATTCCGAAGTAAAAATTGAGTTTCATCAGAAATTCCAACATGGCGCCGAATTTAAAAAAATATCAAAAAATTTGGGAAATATTTACCCTTACCAATTTTTTCGAGCCATTAGAATATTGGAATTTCATTGAAGCTATGAACAAAAACGAGTAAAATACTTGAATCTTAAAAAAAAAATTTACTTTTATTACACACATCATTCTTACGACCTCAAAATGAATTGAATTTACTCTTCTTTTTCTGTCTGTATTTTCAAAAGGTAGTTATATTTTGAACATATTTCAGGTCAAAATACATTATTGTTTAAAAACTAGCAATGCTCATTAATAGCAATTTAACTGACTATTATTTAATTAAAATGCATTTAATATACGAGTGCCTTCTTTTTCATCGATATTCCTACATTTTTCAGCCATATTTACATAGGCTATGAAAACAATCGACCAAATAATCGATTTTTTCGAAATCGAACGTACGTACAGAGCAGCTTAAAGAAATGACAACTTATTAATTATAAAATAATTTTTGTTCAAATCAAAAACTCGCAGGAGAATAAAGTTAGAAGATTTAAAACAAGTTTTCTACTAGTATAAAGAGTATTGACGTTACTTGCGTTGCCTAGATGTTCATTATAAACTAACAGTTTATTATTAGAAATGTCTGCAATTTTATTTGGATTCTTACTTAGTATTACAGGAATCTAGATAATCCATTTGTTATAATTTCAAGTAATTTACCGCCTTGTGTTGATAACGATCGTAGATTATATTAATTTTATAGCAGTTGATTACATTAACCTTGTATCGCCACGTGTTTAATCTAACATTCCTAACCTTCACATTGAAAAAAATTATACGTAATTGGTACATAACTTTCTTTGACTCCAATATGATTTTAAAATGTAAATATATTGTATATATGTATATAATAACCCGTACAACACGTCCGATGGAATTCATCAAAACGTCTAAATATTCACTTTTATCGTCATCTTAATTTTCGAGGAATAATATTAATAGGACAATACAAGTGTATGATGTTTTGATACCCCATACAGCACATCAAAATATCCATATATACATGAATCGGTCCATGCAAAAAGGGCACTAAGTCCATATAGATAATTGTTGGGAAAACGCAAAAAACTGATTTACTTTTCTTGCAGAATGAAAAATAAAAATATTATTTAATAGAAATGTTGCTTTTATGCACTTACAATGGTACAAATATCGTTCTATGCTTAAAGTTAAAGAGGATTTTTAATAATTATAAAAAATATCAGTGGACTTAGGTCCCTTTTTGCATGAATCACGAGTAAGATGAAAAAAAAAGTAGTAATTTTATAACGCAGCTAACTAATTCATTTGCAAAAGTATAATACAATGTATAATTACATTTTGCGGTGTATTAAGAACTAAATTCATTATCTTTTTCATCAGTAACAGTAGGCCATTATATCAGGGAATTGTAAAAACCCTAGATATAATATGAAATACGCACGAACAGTAAGAGACCGACGTAAAATTACAATAGTTACGAAAGATTATTGTTATTTGTAAATACAGTAAGTATGTGTGTAATAATCAGTAAACAAATCTCTCTTAATACGAATAAGTAGGAATTATTCATATTTAATATCTCAATACTAAACATTATGGGAACATGATTTTCGAATATGTTAACATATTAACTATATTTACCCATGTGGATAGTATACAAAACTGGTACTGTATTAGTTGTTCGCCAGTGTAGTTGCAACTATTATGTAATAGTATTATATTATATATTTATATATTTCTTATAGTATACAACTACAACGCGTGTCCTACAATATATCTTGACAATTTATAGTGGTAAAATATACGACATATATTTATTGGCACATATTTTACCGCAATAAGTACCTAGTATTAAATACTATCTTTTACTACATTTCTTTCTCAGTGTAAATAATACGCGATGTAAAAAATGTCACTTCCGGACATCAGGAAATGAAGATTAATAATTTAAATAAGTGCCAAATGATAGACCGGAGCCTAAAAAGTAAGAATTTATCATTATCTCAATTTACCCAAAAATGGACTTAGTGCCCTTTTTGCATGGACCGATTCACATATCCGCTGCGTGCAATTTGAAATCTAATTTGTATTTGATTCTATACAAATTATTTTTGCCACTAAATTTCTTACGGAACCTATAATGCGACGATAACAGTCACTCACATAATATATAGGGTTGAAATGATTTTCGACTTTTGCTAGCGTAATAATGGACCGTATGTCCTGAAATTATTTAAAATTGAAGTTGAAAGATTATCTATGAAGATAGTGGATAATTTTTCTAACTCAAAACGCCCTTTAATTTGTCAGAATCAATTTTTTTTTATTGTAAGGTTGCATGCGTTGCGGAAATGCCTATTGGTAAAATTTCCAAATTGGTATTATGGGTAATAAATTGATTATAAATCCGAAAAGTGAATAGGGAATCTTTCGCAATTGTTGATTCAATCTATTGATTCTGTACCAACTTATAGGTTAAGTGTATGGCTTCCCCTACATCCGGCTTTGAAAATCTCACCTAGTATATAGGTTTTATAAATATATGGTGTTTTTCTTTATATTCTTAACAGATATCAAAAATATCAATTACGCAATTTCAAATCCAATCGTTTTTTTGCTTATATTCTTCTAGTCTATACGAATACATCATTTCATTTATTTCAACCAGGAACTACGAGATAAATCATTTGTAAAGCTCTCTAAATACATTCGATGGAAGTAATCCCTTATACGACGATAAATGTTTTCGTTTAGTTTTCATTCACTATAGTGCATTTACCCTTTATGCCGATTCTTTTCAAACGATTGATTTTTCCTTTACTGGGTCACTGTCATGAACTGGAGAATCGAGTTATTTATCGGTGCCCGACATGCATGTTATATATTGCCATTTGGCTTTAAGCACACTTTACCGATTTTCTCTTGCTGTTTCCCATACACTAGAACTGAGTATTTTGATGCGTTAAAGCCATTTAGTCAATTGACAGCTTTAATGGTTTAACAACATTTATTGGCAAATGGACTGCTCACAAATATGTCCCGGGTTCGCCCTAGCAAACGGCGGTAATAATATTTGCGAAGCTTTCACTTCTGATGCGTTCAAGTGGTGACCACGAGTCTAATTATCGATCAATTGAAACTCTCATGAAGTACCGTGCGTTTTTGTCAAATTATTACTTTTAGCCTTATATATGTCAATTTTTACTACAGTATGCATTGATTAAAACTAATTAATTCATGCCACTAACAAATTATTTTTGAAATTAAAATTTTCATTTTTAATATTATTGGATCTTATAACAGCAAACACGTTCTATTATGCTCATGCCGTTCATAACAGCGACTTGGCAAAACAACATAAACTGTTCTTGCTATAAATCAAGAAATAGTAAAAATTACCATTCACTTTTTTCGTTCTATACATGCAGGTGAATTCGTGGAATACGTCACGTATAAACTATTTGTTTGATTCGAGTTAACACAAAATTGCTTTGTGAAAATACTGAGCTTATGAGAGTAAATATGCAGGTTCCTGAAATACTTCGCTGCTTTCCGCTATTTTTGACTGCTGAACAATTATTTGGCACGAAATATAAGAGAAAAAAGTACGTTTATGTGATTAATAATGATGTATATATGGTTATTATACTACGTATTATATGCAAAAATGCACATGTTGTATCTTCTCGGTACATATATATGTGCTTATATACACTCAAAAATGTAATACGCAAAAAAAGTATTCATATTCTTCTCTTACAATACCAGATGTGTAAGATTCATTCACAAAATCCGAGAAGGGAAATAAAATAATAAACGTTTTTTAAATAGACGAAACGATAAATTTAACGAATAATTTGATCATAATATGATTTCTTTTGAAGACCAAATGTTTCTATTTTTATTTCCGCATTATCATATAACATAGAGAGAGAGAAGAAAATGACTCATTAACGGCAGAATAATAAGCGTTATTAAAAATGAAATTTGAAGTTGCTTAACATAAGATTTAGTACTTATTCATAATCATATTAAAATGAGATGATAGGATCTATTAGTTTTACGACTAAACAGAAATATGAAAAGATTGCAATAAAATTAACGTTTAACGATTCGAACAATTTTGAGATTTAAATCGTTATTAATAGCTCAATCATTTTAAAAATGGGTGCGGGTCAAAAAACTGACAAATCAGAAAGCCGACAGGTCAAAAAACCGACAGTTAAAAAACCGACAGTCAAAAAGCCGACACATCGACTAAATAAACATCGTTGATTTTCATTTTTTGAAGCGTCGGCTTTTCGACTGTCGGTTTTTTGACAATCGGCTTTTTATTTGTCGGTTTCTGTACGCGCAGCCTTAAAAATAAATCATATCGTACGTATAATAAACCTATTGGTTTTTGACAAATAACTTCATTTTATTTGTTTGTTGTTGTTTTGCAATAGATGTTCTTTTTTTTGAAGAGTTAATGAATTCACCATTTTTAGCATTCTTTTACAAAAATATATAATGAGACATAAGTTTCAAAAGTAAGTTTGTTCTTTTTTTATAAATTTTAGTTATGTAAACTTATTTCTTTTGAGTTAAAATGGGTTACAAATATGAACAAGACATGCTCACCACATAGTACTTTGTTATGATATTACTATTATTGAATTTTATTACAAAAAAGTGTTATTTAAGCGAAATATTTTAGTTTTTTCAAACTTATACTGAATTCAATCTGAAAAGATTTCTAATTTATTAGTGCTCATTATATGTTTTTTTCGGATCACAGTGTTAATTTGATTGAATGCAAGATGGCGCTTACAGTACACATACTTTTTCATTTTGGATAGATAATGTTAGTAATGAAAATATAAATACGTTTGTTCCTATAATAGGTATATAATGGAGAAACTGCATAAAAGAGATCAGACTACATATGATTTGTGTTTTTTTTAAAGAATGTGCCGAAACAAAAAAAAAGTTATGACTCTATTACTGCACGAGTTATTTTTTTTGTAATAAATCAGCACAATTTATGAAAAAATTACTCGATTCGAATCAGGATATTTTAATGAATATCGAATTGTTCGAATGCTCGATCACCCTAAATTTGTCAAAGTGAAAATTGTCTCTTTATGGAGAAATAATTGAGAAACTTTATGAAAATAGTGAAGTCCCTCAATTTAAGATCAAATTCTCACTCGATTTAGAAGTAGTTTTTACTACACGAAGGGATTTCTTGCGCTAAGCATGAGAAATTAACCTTTCATTAGAGTGGCTCACTTTTGAATCCGTAAACAGTGAATTTTTGCTCTAAAAAATTTAGAGCTATTTTGTGAAATATTATACATAAATTATTCAGCCATTTTACCGTAATACACAGTAGAAATTTACACAGGCCTTGATCACGGCCTGACCACAGCGTTATGGGACTAATCGGGGCCTTAATAAATTTCTGCTTGGTATACATTTCACAATCTATAAAACCTTTAATTGGATTTTTTAATAATAATATAATCCGCAAATTCTCAAAATTCAATATCGTTGTAGAGATAGATGCTGTAATCAATATTTGCTCTCCGGCACTGTGTTTGTCTAAGTATATTGTTTGATTTTCTTACGGATGACGTTGTCGGACACATTCTGTATTTTTTAACAAAAGCGACAGTTTCATTTTCGAAGTATTTTTTTGTGCTGATAGCAATGGCACATTCAGAATTCAATTACATTACATTTTTACACATTCAACCTCATATTCCTCCTCGAAAATGCAACCAGGCGTATTTGTAGGCATCCTGCTTTCACGCACTTACTGATTAGTAACATCTTAGTAATTCCTATGGTACATCGAAACAGATTTTCATTTGCTATTCTTAAAATCATCGTTTGCATCCTTTATTTCATGAATTGCTGGATTTGTAAATAAGAAAAGGTTGACAGACTATCTTGCGTGAATCACCGTCGTCCTCATTAAGTATAATGCTTTCTTACGTAATATTTTATACCATTATGAACCTTAATAAACACATTCGAATAGAACAGCAACGCAAATGGCAACAATACAATAGGTCCTTCATTAATTTTTCGTTTTCGTTAATTGCGACGTTTACCTGCACGAGCAAGCATCAGGCAGACCCCTTTGACCTTATCGGCACTGCGGAACTGGACATTTCGTCGCGGTTATAGCATATTCCAGGGGTTTGTACGGCGAGCACATTAGGTGCGCGTTGTGCAAGTTCCGTGTATTTGGTACCGGCAATTACGCCATTCCTAGGCAACCGTCCGTGTATCCGTGCATTGTGTCTGTCCAGTGCCGGTATCGATACCCATCGCATCAGTCGCTCGATCGTTTCTATACGGACAATTGCTCTTGTCGAGAGCACCGACGAACAGTAGACTCGACGCACTGGACGATGGGAATTTCATTTTAGGATTCGATTTTTATCTCCTCGAACTTGTTTGTATCGCCTTTTGTTAACTGGATGTTCAATTACAGGAGTGATTTACGGGGATCCCTTTTAGGTCGATTTCAGCTCTATTGAGTCGATTCGCACACATGCTGAACGCTTCGATTAACTTATTTCTATCGTTTGATCGTGAAAATGGCAAAACATCGTGTGAGATTTCTTCTTATTACTCTAATGCCACTCATGGTCACTCTGTCTTTCGTTTATTTCTAGCTTGTTATTTCAAATTTTTTTTAGCGGTGACCTGAAACAAATTCTACTTACATTGCTTGACATGTTACGTGTATTTTTCAATCTTTTCTTCAAAAAATGTTCTGAATTACTTCTAAAAGTTATCTACCGCCTGACATCCCTGATTTTTCCATCTTTGCAGATTTTTACAGTAGTACTATTTTCCATTCAACTTCGGACAAATATACCTTCTTACATATTTTTTTAAATCGACCATATTAAATTTTGAATTTTCGTAAATTACAGGAAACTTTGCGGATAATTAACTGTATTACAATACTATTAAAATAGTACAGTGGATGTATTATTGTATCAAAATGTGTAACTACTCGAGAAGAAATTTGTTAAAAAAACTGGTCAGAGCCTGACCCATACAGCAAAATATGGCGATATTACCTCCTTCTGACCTTCCATCAGAGCGAGAGATTTCCTTGACCACGGCTTAATTACCTAGAATAAAAGTCGAATTACTGTAAGTGGGGACAAAAGTGGAAGTAGCTTGACGTATTTTGCCCATTGGGTCGTAGTCGATATGGTAAAATGGACCAATAATAGGTAAAGAAATTGGTAATATTTAGGTAATTTTTCCCTTTTTTGGCCTAATTCTGACCAAATCTGTCCGTCTTTTATTTGGAATCTTTTTCTTGGACATATATGTGGCAATTAGTCTGTTGAAGTACTTATGTGTTTATATATCCAAGTCTTGACGGTTCCTACCGTATTATAAAGTAAAATATCACAATTTACGTACGACGAAAAATTGTCTCATAAAAATTTGATGCTACATTGTTAAAAATTCACTCGCCGCCAAAATGAGCAACTTAAACAAAAAATGTATTTATTTTAAAAAAATCATCGATTTTATTTCGATCATGAATTACCTTTTAGTACCTAATTTTTTTTTATGTATATACCAAAAGTAATACAAAACATTATTATTCATTTATTTATTAAATAGCGAAGTTTTTCTTACTTTCGACCTGAAACTAAAATATTTAACCTGTAAGTAAAATTTCCTTATTTGGGTAATTTTGATTTCAATGTTGTGGACGTTGAAGTTGAAATATCAACAAATAGGACAGTTGCAAATATTGTATTTATCGATTCTCGAACCGTTACGTCGATAAATTGTGGTATGAGAAATGTGTTCATTACCTATATGCAAGCAAACAGTAATGTGTAAATCAAGGCAAAACCGAACCGTCACCATTTCAAGATCGTTATAATTTTAAAAGAATGAGAAAACAGAAGATTAGTATAATACTAAGAAAGGTCCACGACAAGGAATTTCGTTTTTTAAATTTTCTTCCTCTAGTTCATTTCCAAGTTTCGAAAATGCGAATAAACAGCTATTCATTCCTCAACTGTTCACGGAGAGTTATTTCATAGAATATCACAATCATTATTTACAGAGAATAATTTTCCTGAAAAATTTTGTGAAAGGACGCACATTTAAAACATTGAAACATTTTCCTGCGAATTGTACCTACATTTTATTTCATGATACTATTAAAATCTTATTATTGGAACGAGATATTAACGGTTATTAAAACCTATAAATACAGTCACTATTGACTACAAAGTGTCTGTATCTGCACTAATATGCAATGACAATTGGTTATTAAGTAGTGAATTATTATCAATCAAAACAAATTAATTGTCAATCAAGTTCAATCGTAATTATCCGAGGTTAGAGTTTAATATAGTGGTCTATTTAAATTTTTCTTTGTATTCTACCAGGATACGCCATTTTATTTATAGTATTGTAAAAATATTCTGAAGTAAAATTTTGAAATGTTTTATGTACTTACCGTTACTGAAAATTTCGATACGTTTCGTAATTTTCAGTGACGGGTTCGCAATTTTCAGAAGTAATCTTTGATGTTTATATTGCTCGTGTTTCTGAAAAAGGATACGTGTTATACATATCTTTTTGTATTACATTGAGTTCGTTCTTCTTACATTTAACATTAATACAAAATTTATAAACTGCAAATACATGTGAGAATTTTTCTATTTTTACGACCGTTTAGTAGATATTGCAAATTAAGATTTAAGGTTAACTAATCTGTCTAATCGAAGAGACTGTAACTGAAATTTAAGTTTCAGAATTTTAAGTTATATTATCTTTTATTTTTGTTTTTTCGAAAGTTTACGTCTTTCTCGCAGTTGTATTTAATCGATCATTAGCTCATTCCAATTTGTATGCTCTTGTGATCTTACAAAATAGACTTCAATTTATGTAATAACGCTGTTGTTACTGTTATTACAAATATTATATTGTCTATGGACGAGGTACGTGATTAACTGGCATTATATCAGTACTTTTTAATAAGGTCGCAAAGCAATTATTATTAAAAAATTGTAGTAATTATAACATTTATCATGTACCATACAACATGAAATATTATAATATTGATATAGAAGAAATGTTGCAAATCATAGCATTTCCCCGCAATCCTAAGTTTTCAGGATAAATATTATTTATTATTCATTAGCATGAATTTTTATAATAATTAATAAGCTATTTTAATGAATGCATACTATGATAAAAAGCATATTTTTTCAAGGTTATGAATTATTTCATGTTCTAAAATGTTGTTCAGTAATTATTTAGTATATCCTTAATATTAGTATCAGCGTAATGATGTAACGAATTTATTCAATTTTTTTCTCAATTCAATCAAAGTATTCCTACAATAATTTTTTTTATATCACTTTCAAATTACTAAACAAAATAACTATATCCATTCCTTTCAAATGCAAACATTTTTATATGTGTTTATCTACATTTTGCATTTTTAATTTGTTGTCTTCTAACCAATGAAAAATAAAATTATACTGTCGTATGCCAGACAGTAATAACAATTTTAAAGGGCTGTCAGTTCTAAAATACGCCTACTTGTAAAACTTCTAAAGTTTGGATCTTTAGAAGTGTTTCCAGTCTGACACACCACCCGTGATAGCAAGTTTTATTACTCATCTCCGTAGCAAAAAGTCCTTCTGGTGCTCGTTTTGAAAAATGTTCTATGGGTGCGACTTCGAGCTTCGAATCCCAATAGGACGAACTCGAATATTAATGTCAGAGTTACAAAAGTAAGAGCAACTTGTCTATATAGTAATATATATTAAAAATATTCCAAGTTTTAGAAGCAAATAGAAAACCAAATATATAAAAGATAAAAATGAATTTCAGAACTGCTGTTCGAAAAGAGCTCGAATTTTTCAATTACTTTGAAACACGACAATCTGGATAGAGTTCTATATTTGGAATATTGCTATTTTTATTGTTTTTCATGCATTGCCTGCAATGTTATAAAGATATTTCTTATATGTCGTTCTAAACTTATATGTAGTCTAACGCGAATGAAAATATATTTTTAAGGACCTTATACAAGTCTTCAATGTCGTTCTCAAATTACTTCTTCCGCTGCAGTTAAACATGTTTCATCGTCCTTCACGACTGTGTTGGGATGTATCTGAAAGGAAAACGCGACGAAGCGTGATTTTACGAGTTCGTAAATCGATGTTCGTGAACGATACAGCGTAAGTGATGGCATTGTATATAAGAATACGTGATATCCACGAAACAAGTTATGCTCAGTAAGCGCTATAAATTTAATTCAATTTCATTTTAATATCGATAGTCACGTATATATTTTTATATTTGCTTCATTATTACTATTTATTCGTGTTAAAATAACTTCTGGACACTGCATTCTAAATTACTGTTCATTTACGAGAATGTGCTGTAATATATCATCAGGTCATAGATTTTCTATTTTGTATCAACCGGGTACATTGCACAAAAAAAGTTATCTTATAATTCTGTACTTAATTTAGAACATGTTATACAGTGCCTTTTTCAAATCCCTCCTATATGTGTCTTCGTTAAGTGCAAACGTAGCCTGAGTTTACCTTCTAGTTTTCGAATTTTCTAAACTCTTTTCCTTCCACCTGTTCTTTCATTGATTTATAATAACAACACTTAATTATGTTTTTTTCTTTCAATAACAAATATCATTTACATCTTTCCAATGAGCGCATGTAATGCATAAAATTGTACGGAAATGTGTAATGCATTTAAATAAGACTTTTATAAAACACAAGATTTTATTGTATTGTTGGCAAAACACATCAATCTAGCAATGCAACGATTTTTTACTTTTTCGAATACGATTCTACTCAAATAAATCCATAGACTTTAAGTTTATTTAAATAATAAAACACATAACAAATGAAATTTATATTATGTTTTAGTTGAATTATAATTCAGATGGTTCCCGCATACTGAAAATCTTCGGAACTTAGACAAGTTAGCGATTTGGTAAGTTATTTAAGCGCAGCGGTGAATTTAGAAAATAGTTCTTGAAGAATTATAATTCTCAACAGTAAAGTACTTTTATTGATTGACTTTGTCCATGCAATGATCAACGTAATGTAATTGCTCAATTTGACAGCGTTTCTTGGAGCCGTACGACTTCATTATTGGAGCACTGATGTTCCACTGACCTTTTTGCTTTTCAAAACACGTATTTGTAATTTTCCCATGCCTTTGATGACTCAAGCCTGACCGTAGAAAGGTTTAGATCCTCAATAATACAACTCGTTAATGTTTTGTTTGGTGACTCCGATTTTTAAATTTCATGTTGAATTGATTAATAAAAATGATGGGAATTAAATAGCTGACAATTCATTTAGAACTACATTATCTTATATTAAAATGCATTACACTTAATTTGCGAAAAACGACAAAGTACTTACGTATTATTATTTTTGTTTTCATTGCTAACGTACCATGATTTTAATATCCGATTATCAATCTACACACCGTAACATAAACTGGATTTCGCTGCATTAGCATACTATGAATTTTATAATTAGAATATCGACGATCCAAACCATGTAAGAATAAATTTGATTCTAAACTTTACAACTCGGGTACAGTAAGAACAATGTATTCGCTACATTTTTAGTTTACTTTTTGTACTAACTCCGTTGCAAATAGTCGACGGGTTCACATTCACCTTTGGAGCATTGTTTAGAAAGTATGATTTTAGGTTGTAAATAGATAGTAAATGAAAAATAGCTCAAAGTTTTAATGTATAGCTAAGTCTAAAAAATATTATTTAATATTATATATAAATTAGAAAGCTCAAGCCAGCGCCAAATGAAACGAAAAAATTGCAACATTCGAAACGTGGACCTTCAACTTTGTGGTATGTACAAACACGTCAATCACTAATTTTGTGACTGATTGTTTTTTTGCGAACATTTCCAGAATGTCTGAAAAAGTCACTGCAAATTTTTAGAATATTCCATATATTCACAGTAAAAACATGTACTGTTATTAATAAAAGTAACGTTTGCCTATAAATATTTTATTATTATACATTTCTCATCACAAATGATAACTTTTCCAGTAGAATCTTTCTTGGTTGATTTTGTGTAACAATTAATAGTTTACAGTACAATTTATTATACCCTTCGTGGTTTAAACGGTCACCATATAAAAAATACAATTAAGTAAAATTTCTGCAATGGGTTTCAATGTAAAACACGAAATGTGAGAAAAAAATAAGTTGAAACAAAAATTGGAGTGGGTATAATCGTCCTAATGAACCTTTTCTACTTTTGCATGTATTTACTTTAAAATTGTTAATTAATTATAGGTTCTATTTCCCACTGGCGAGGATTTAAACAAATATTGTCTATTGTAAAAAAGCACGTTTCGCATTTTCACGTTTAGTATTTTCTTTATTCATGTATTCAACGATACTTTAAAACAATATTTTACAGATTGTGCAATGCATTCATTTAAATACGTATGAATCAATTACGTTGATTAAATAAGTATTACTTAGATATACATTTCATTGCAATTGTCAACTGTAATAAAAAAGTACTTGAAGAACTTCGAGGCACGTATCTGCACGATAGTCGGTTATGCATGTATACGATTCGGTTGCAACCAAGTTTCGGCAGTAAATGAAGGTGGAATATCCATGGAGACTAGAACTTGAGTTTTGAGAGGATGAATATGTATTGCACGAGGAGAACCGAACTGAGCGTCCATGACTCCAGCCTTACTTGCATAATTGTTGTATGTAAAGTCGTACCACTGGCCAATTCAATATCTTATATCTTAAGCAATAAAGTGAATAATTTTGTATTATGAAAATAATTAATCTACATTGATTGTGTTGTGTAAAAAGTCTTTTAAAATTACATAGACGGACAGAAAAAATATTAAATTGAGCATAAAAAGGCAGAAACTGTTATGACACATTTGATAAATCCTAGAATTAACAACATAAATGTTGTCATTGATGCATAATATTACTTTTATAATTAAGAATTGTATACTTTTTATTATTTTAGCACAGACAGAGGCTTTCAATAAAATATTCGCTTTCGAATGGATGATTCCTTTTCGCATTAACAATTCAGCAGCGTTTCACGACACTTAAATAAACATTTTTGATAATTTTACTGATAAATTTGCGTTGACCTGGATATAAAAACCAAAAATTTGGTCAGTTTAGTTAACCCGTATAGTTTGACATGCTGAAGTAAAAATAAGTTGAATTTTTAGCTTTTTGTCAGCCATTTTCTTTGGCCAAAATTCGAAAGGAAAAATACCTGCTATCCAAAATACCACTCAAGCTTGAACAATAATAATCGAACCATTCCTTCACGGTTCGTTGTACACAAATGAAAACGAAATGGAGACGAAAAATTACTTCTTCGTTTATTTTTCATTACACATTAATTATCGAATGATTTTGAACATATATTAATATCATGTGTCATATAATAATGGCAGCAAAATCTTAAAAGTTTTAATAAAAACTTGTTAATAAACAGCATATATATGTTTCAATATTTTTGCATAAAGGTAAGTCATAAATGGGAGTTTATGTGCACATCGAACTCCTAGTAATCAGTGAGTCCAGTTTTTTGCTAGATTTTAAACATTTTCATTCTTTTCCATGTTAAATGCTTAGGGAAACTGGATAATGAAACACAAATGTGGACAGCTTTCTACACAGGGACTGTACAAGTACAAATATGGTTAAAAATGTAGTTAGTGAATGTATTAAATAGAATTTTGAATTATTGATAGTTCAATTGATTCCTCTTTATGTCAGAAGTCAGGAACTAGAATGCACAACTTAGAAGTATCGAGAAAATCCTATTTCTTTTTGTACATGAAAAGATGGGTATTTCATTCAAATAAGTATCACCAGCATTTAATACAGAACAATTCACATGCAAATAATTTGAAATTCCAGAAGTTTAAAACTAAACAAATTAATTATATTTCAAATTGCTGAAGTATAACAGTAGCATATCCTTTTTTCTTTAAATTTGTTAAAGTTCTGTTGATTAATAAATCGACTTCATTCTAGAAAGGGTGTTATATATTAAATTTTGTAAGTTTCATTGGACAACAAAAGATTTCATTTTATACCAGAGAAAACCATGAGATTCTTTTTCCGGGAAGGCGATTGCTTTCGAACCAATTCTTTCAAGAACCCTCTTTTACTCGTTAGGAACTTCGAGTTAGATACGTATATAGTTCTTACTCATTACCACCGACCGAAGTAAAGTTTTTAAACGGCATGTAGCTCTTTATGGGATTGGGAACAGAGCTGATTGCTGGGATATTGCTTTTTCACATAATTTCCAATTTCATAATTTCCTGTTCTACTATGATCAAAGAATAATTACAGAAACAATATACACACCTGCATAGCGTAAGTTATTGTTATTAACTTATTTATCACAACTAGTTTAACTCAGTTCAGTGTACGCACTCAATAATTAAATTTATTCTGATGTAGGTCCATTTAATTAGTTCTATATACTACGTATGACATATAGATTAATACTATTTGAAAATTATCACTTGTAACTCGGACACATGGCAGGTCTTACCTTTACATCACTTCTGGCCTATTTCATTATTTTGCGCCCTAGGACAAAAACTTCCATGTCGAATTTCGAATGATAGCACTTTTCATATATATTAGACTATTCCGAATATAAAAAACAGCAAATAAATACAATACAAGCTTATAATATGTACTGTGGAAAGTTTTTATTTATTTATATCCTAGGAGTTGATGAATGTATAATAGGTCTGCAATGTTTATATTTTGACATTTACGATATTTGATTATGCGCTTTCTAATTGTTATATTATTATAACAAATAGAATTAACTTATAAGAATATCGTATTAATTTCCAGCCTAGAGTAAACATAGAAAGTACTTTTGTTCCATTGTTTGCTAATAATTGCAATGATGTTGCGAATACCATAATTACATTGTAAGAAAGCAGATGATAATGATAAACGGTACTGTAAAGCATGTTTCGCTTTTTCGCGTTCCGGTTAATGGGCGTCTTATCAGCTGCGAAGCAACACCGTCGTTATACAAGTTCTAAACCAAATTAAGTTCCAGTAAATTGAGCGGGTTTAGAAACACAAAGTCCTTGCTCATCACATCTTCACTAAGAAATAGCACACTGAGAGACAAAAGTAAATCTGTTGAATTAGCGGATGTTTCAAGCGTCCCTTTGGTACGTTTAACTTGTAAATTACAATGAGAACTTGCAAACCAAAAACCCACTATGTGGTGACTCATGTCCAGGAAGGTAACTTCTTCATGCTTATAATTATTCAACGAGCAGGATAAAATCGAATACCACGAATTGAAAATGCCGAAAGCGAATGACACAGTAATTAATATAGGAAATGGTAACAAATCACTATTCCATGATAGAAAGTGGATAGAGGTAATAAATTGCAAGTTTAACAACGATAAGTAAATTATGCAGAGACCAGTATTTTGTACAACGTTTTTCACAAGAGATCGCCGTCGACTTCATTTCTACTTGCCTTAAATTGATGTTTGTATAATTTGCAGTAGAACTTGAATAATTTATTATAACTTAAATAACAATATATCAAGTGGAAATAAGACATAAATAAGTGTTTAAAAATTATTTATATTTATGGTTCTTGATCTTAAAAATACACATAACTGTGTAGCAAGCTTTGTTCGGTTAAAATTCTGAAACGTTCGGACGTTCAGGATATTTGACACATTAAAATAGTTCTTGCTTCATAAAAACTCATAAACTATTTTCAGAAAAAGTTTTGGAATAAAGTACGGATTTTTAAACATTACATTTTAACAGTTCAAAAATTTTATAATAGCTGTTTCATAACATGTTCATAATCAATAATATTTTACTTATTTCTATGTACAAATATAACAAACTATTTTAAACCACACACGATTGATTAGAAGTAAAATGCTTATATTTTTATTTTAGTGGGAATGTGAAGTATATTCATTTTTATTTTGTAGTTCATATCGGTCACCTCAGAAATCATACACGGAAGATAAAAGTTGACCCGACAAATACGTTATCATTATTCAATATTGTTTGCAATAAGTTATTATGGAGTTTTATTACTTATTTGTTGGTCCAACGGGCCAGCGAATTCTCTTTAGATAATTCAAATAGTCATAACATTTTATTGTAATGAGTATTATTTTATTAAAAAATTCCAAAACTAAATTAAAAAAAAAATAAAAAAAACATAACAATCGATAGCAAATATTTTTTATTTATTGTATTATTCATATTCAATTAATATAGATGTGTTTGTTAACCGAACTGATGTTTTAAGAATCATAATGTGCACTTAAATTGTTTGTTCGTGTATAAGTAAATTTCTATTAATAAATGTTTTATTATTATATTGGTTACAATGAATCCCCGATGGTCTGCTTTTTTTATTATCATTTGTTGATTTTAATTATAAAATTATTCAAAATTATTACAATGAGACATTTAAGTTACACGCATTTTAGAGCTTGAAATCCCTGCTAGCCGCTTTGAAAACTACTCATAACAATTGGAATCTTCATCATGGTCAATTTGGTAACTTTTACGTTTCGTACTGCATTGCTAGGGTGCCGGTGTATAATGCTAGAGAAACTTTTGGGAGCGCTGCTCACCCATACGCGGGAACAAATGTAGTCGAAAATTAATTAAATCACTAAAACGTGATTAGAAATATAGGAAAAAAAAAGATTATTTTGCATTCATTTTATTCTATTTTATCCTTATAGGACTGCATAAATATTTACAGATGTTAAAATTGTTTAACAAGTCTCAAAATGTACAATTTTATGAGTTTTTAACACTAATCTGAAGGATTTGAAAATCCTTTAAACACTTGTTTGGGTTTAAAATGTTACAAAAACTTTGCATCAAGCAATGAAACAGGAGCGACAAAATAGCAGATTGTGTATCAAAAACTGGTCGAAAGTCGTTAATTTCGGCCCTGTGAAAATTTTTCTATTTTATGTTACCTAATTGACAGGTCGTTAATTGAAGAAAGTAATTGACCTCGTAGAAAATTGTCCGGTCACAATAAAAGTTTTCGCGTGGATGAAGCTGGCGATTCTTGGTCCCCATGCATGTAATATTGCGATTTTCAATGAGGTAGGACAAGCAGATCTTTTCATATATTTTGTTATCTTTATTGACATAATTGTGTTTTGCTTTTGTTTGCTCCCGCCTGCTGGACCAGCGTTTCCAAATTCTCCGCATATATATACTGCACCATTGGCGGTCTGTAATGGTATAACATAATTAATAAAAGTTATTCAATAATAACATATATAAACCATACATATTTGGTTATCAGGATAACCAAATTTTATTCAACCCACTATTTTATAAAAATACCTGTTGATATATCGAATTTTATTTCTACTGACGAAGTATTACATGACAAGTTCCATCAGATGCATACTGTAGGACGTAGACAAAATCTAATGACATATTTTGCACAGCAAATATGCGGAAAGCGTTTTTCGTGGTATTTAATTTGATTTCTGTTTTTCGTCCAATATACTATACGTAAAATCAGATATATTTCGGAATTTCATTTTAGACTCGTAGGTATAAGAAAGGGCATGACGAATATTTAATTCACATTCCGCCGGACATACCGTCACGGGTTTACGAATTAAATTTGTACACGAAACTGGAGGTAAAGTTTGATGTAAAATACAACTGATGTTGCGAGGAATGTTAAATACATACATGCAAAAATCAGTGTGCGACATATGTAAAAGGATGGTTAACCTTTCATTTCCTGAAAATTAATGAGCGTACATCGCAAATCTCACTTACCTTGTATTTTCATTACCGCTCGCTGATTCATAACATCGCAGATTATAAGCATTTATTTTAGTTCATAATCAAATTACAGTTTTGTATAATAAACAAATTAATAACATAATAATAACTGAATAATAAATACGTAACAAAAATATTTCTATATATTCAAGTAAATTGTTAATCAATTGTATTCGAAATTGTTAACATATTTATTTGTATTTGGCACATATTTTAACATATGAAAAAAATATGACTTGCCTTTTTTTATTAAATAATACTTAAACTAAGGGGGGGGGGGGTGTTGTGATACAACTAATGCTACACGCTATTGCATACATTTCTTGAATGTTTTAAGGCTAACTTTGATTATGAATATGAAACAAATATAATAAAATATCTGAAATTGAAAATTAAAAATTTAGGGAGTCATTCCCAATTTCTTAAAACTCCAAAATTATGCCTCAAAAAAGGTTCAAATTTCGCCTGAAAATTTGACGATTTTTAACCCTTCGAGAATGTATATAAAAGTAGCTGCAGTAAGAAATAAATCGATCCGATACGGTGTTTTCGAGTTAGAACAACAACAAATTTTGCTTCGAGAAAAACACATTCAATGGTAAAGACAGATGTAACTAAAAAACTATGCATTAATTAGAAATTGTAAACATTCCGAAATAAAATAAGGGAAGGTCTAAAATTCGAAATATTAATAAATAGAAATAAATAATACTGTTGGTGCGCTACACTTTGTATGTATCATTGGTTGACATTTATTAATCTATCGTGAGAAAACTTTATGCAAAAGGAGAGATAAAATCGTTCACCTTTATTTCTACATATTTTACTTCATGATTCTTCTCCCCATCTGCAATCATCTGTTTTTTGTTAAGGAGAGGTCAGAAGTATATTTTCGGTTGTGATATCGATATTAAATAAATTTGTATACTCATTAATAAGGTACTATGCTTCTGTGTTATTTTTGTAAAAATTATATTTCTTACAATTATTATTATTATTAAGCAAAGAATGTAGAAAATTTGTTTACTTTAAATTTGGCCCCCTAAAATGTAAAACTCCTTTTAAATTATGATTTTGCATTCTAAGGTTATAAACAGAGCTATGACTGTTCAAACTTGTGCAACATTTATTCTGATATTTTATTATGAACAATATCAATATCTAAATAACGACGTCAATTATTCCCTTTTCATGCCAAGTTAGTTCGCAACACTTTTATTTCCCATAAAATATGAAATTTTATTAATAATAATAGAGCTTTCTTTATATACAATTTTAAATTGACTACACGATAGTTTTTTTTTAATTTACAAAAATTGTATTTTATTCTGAAAATTTGATGAAACTTCTCAAATACTGCTGCAACCAGGGAAAAAAACACTTATAACTTTGTTTTGACGTATGTTTGCCTTCTGATTATGAATATGATAATTAAATGTGGCAATTAGAACACACATTTTTTCAACTTGTTAATTTTTTTTGGAAAATTCGCATAAGTCGAATATAATGTTTCCAATAAAAAAGGTAGAGTCCGAAATGGTGTAAAAAACAAATATATATATATATATATATACAGGGTGTCCGAAAAGTATGGAAACACTCAAATATCTCGGAAAATCGACATCGAATCGAAAAAGTAAAAATACACGTATTCAATGGTTTCAAGAGAGCTATCCAGTGACACCTAACACAACCCCCCACCCCCACCCGCTGGGGGTGATAGAGGGGGTAACTTAAAAATTTTAAATGGGAACCCCCAATTTTTATTGCATATTTTGCTTCCTCAGAAAAAGTTACGTAAATTTTGCCTACCATTATAATTGTTTTTGTTGACAGATGGCGCTGTAATCAACGAAATTAAAAAATTATTCTAAAAAGTTTTAAAAATCTCGCGAAAAACACAACGGATCAAAAAAGTAAAAACACACGTATTCAATGGTTTCAAGAGAGCTATCCAGTGACACCTAACACAACCCCCCACCCCCACACGCTGGGGGTGATAGAGGGGGTAACTTCAAAATTTTAAATGGGAACCCCCAATTTTTATTGCAGATTTTGCTTCCTCAGAAAAAGTTACGTAAATTTTGCCTACCATTATAATTGTTTTTGTTGACAGATGGCGCTGTAATC
Organism: Trichopria drosophilae; assembly: GCA_030407085.1. Taxonomy (NCBI): domain Eukaryota; kingdom Metazoa; phylum Arthropoda; class Insecta; order Hymenoptera; family Diapriidae; genus Trichopria; species Trichopria drosophilae. Next base: position 57,403,214 of record CM059583.1, read on the forward strand.
AACGAAATTAAAAAATTATTCTAAAAAGTTTTAAAAATCTCGCGAAAAACACAACGGATCAAAAAAGTAAAAACACACGTATTTAATGGTTTCAAGAGAGCTATCCAGTGACACCTAACACGACCCCCCACCCCCACAGGCTGGGGGTGATGGAGGGGGAAACTTAAAAATTTTAAATGGGAACTCCCAAATTTTATTGCAGATTTCTCTTCTTCAGAAAAAGTTACGTAAATTTTACCTATTATAATTATTTTTGTTAACAGATGGAGCTGCAATCTGCGAAATTAAAAAATTACTAAAAAATATTTAACTTGACGTACATGGAATAGCATACCACGTTTTCAGAATTTTAAATAACGTCTTTTGCCTTTAAATATTTCTAGTTTACCGATTCTCACCGCGAGGAGGTAGACGATTTTGAGAATCTTCTGTTTTACTTTTTTTTTTTATTTGATTTCTGTTTTTTACCTTTTTTTTATTCTTCACTATTAAATTTTTTTATGTTTTTTTTTAATGTATTTGCTTACCTTTTCTTCCAGATATTAAAATTCTTTATTCGCTCCCCCCTTGTAATTGTGCATACAAAGTTTTTGACAGAAAAATGAAGAATCGACATCCTTATTCTACGAGGAAGTGAATGTCGTGTATCCGAATAGCGTAAATGGTGACCAAATCCGCATATGGTGTTATGGCTTTCTTGCATGACTGTGATTTTGTATACTTGTGTGAAAGTACTGTAGGTATCGCTTGCGGAAACCCATTGCATACACTCGGTCGATTTTTTCAACTGCCAGTGTTACAGAGAAAGTAGTCAATAATCGAACATCGTCAGCGTCCAAATCAAAACAGCACGTCTTAGTATTAGTTAAGCTCTATTGTTTGAATGAGTCAAGGTCTCGGTTATTTTTCAGCTTTGTGAAAATTACACATGCGAGCGTCACTCTTGTCGAAAACTTGGTCAAATTCGTACCGCAAAAAATCGCAATTCTCTTCGTTCTCGCTATTTGATACTTAATGTAATGTTTCTCTAACATTTGAATTTCTTCTAATTTTTTATATTTCTTTTATTTCTTCATTCTTTGCTTCATATTTCTTCCATTTCGATACATTCTGTATTCTGCCTCCTGTTGTAATTTGGCATACTATGTCTTTGACACAAAAAGAAAGGATCGAAATCCTTATTCTGCGAGGATGCGGCGATAAAAAAAGAACATACGAACAAGTCGTCCGCCAATTTAATGATACCCATCCTGATCGTCTACCTATTTGCAAATCAACTGTTTGTAAGACTGTTTCTCGGTTTCAAGATACTGGCTCTGTCAATGATCGACCAAAATCAGGAAGACCAAAAACGTCCACGAACGAAGACAACAGTTTAGCGGTCTGTGCAAGTGTCGTTGAGGACGTCCATACTTCGGTAAGAAAGATTGCGCAAGCCACTGGTATCGGCAAATCGTCTGTCCATGAAATATTAAAAGCAAATAAGTTCCATCCATATAAAATAAAATATGTACAAGAACTTTCGGAAGATGACTTCGATCGGAGATTAGAATTTTGTGAGGAAATGATGAGACGTTGTGACGAAAATGAATTATTTCCTTTCTGGATATGCTTCTCTGATGAAGCTACGTTTCAGTTGAGTGGAGAAGTTAATAGGCACAACCTACGATATTGGTCGGACGAAAATCCTCATTGGATGAGAGATACTCACACACAACATCCACAGAAAATCAATGTTTGGGCTGGCATTTTGTGCAATCAAATTGTTGGGCCTTTCTTCGTTGAAGAGAATTTCACGGCTGAAAGGTACTGTAATTTGTTAAATAACCAGATTATACCGGCAATACGAAATATTGCTGGTATAGCGTTTGATAATGTCTGGTTTCAACAGGATGGAGCTCCTTGTCATTTTGGTTTGATTGTACGCAATCTATTAAATAATATTTTCCCCCGACGTTGGATTGGTAGGAGGGGTTCGATCGAGTGGCCACCGAGGTCACCTGATCTAACTCCTCTGGACTATTTTTACTGGGGTTTCTTGAAGAACAAGGTCTACGAAACGAAACCAAAAGACATTGATGAGTTGAAAGAAAAAATAATTCAAGGTTCTAATACAGTATCTCAAGAAATGCTGCAAAAAGTTTATGATAACTTCTATGCACGATTGGGATATTGTCAAGTTGCTGAAGGACTTCAATTCGAACATCTTATAAATTAGTGGGCATAGACATGTTAAAAATCCAGTAAAGAAAATAGAAGCGAAGGAAAATTTAAACTTTAAAATAGAAAAAAAATTAAAAAAATAAAAAAAAAACAAATAAAAGGTAAAAACAAAAAAAAAATATACAAAAATAAAAAAAAAAGATTCTCAAAATCGTCTACCTCCTCGCGGTAAGAATCGGTGAACTTTGAAATATTTAAAGGCAAAAGACGTCATTTAAAATTTTGGAAACGTGGTCCGCTATTCCAGGTACGTGGTTCGCTGATTGCAGCTCCATCTGTTAACAAAAATAATTATAATAGGTAAAATTTACGTAACTTTTTCTGAAGAAGAGAAATCTGCAATAAAATTTGGGAGTTCCCATTTAAAATTTTTAAGTTTCCCCCTCCATCACCCCCAGCCTGTGGGGGTGGGGGGTCGTGTTAGGTGTCACTGGATAGCTCTCTTGAAACCATTAAATACGTGTGTTTTTACTTTTTTGATCCGTTGTGTTTTTCGCGAGATTTTTAAAACTTTTTAGAATAATTTTTTAATTTCGTTGATTACAGCGCCATCTGTCAACAAAAACAATTATAATGGTAGGCAAAATTTACGTAACTTTTTCTGAGGAAGCAAAATCTGCAATAAAAATTGGGGGTTCCCATTTAAAATTTTTAAGTTACCCCCTCTATCACCCCCAGCGGGTGGGGGTGGGGGGTTGTGTTAGGTGTCACTGGATAGCTCTCTTGAAACCATTGAATACGTGTATTTTTACTTTTACGATTCGATGTCGATTTTCCGAGATATTTGAGTGTTTCCATACTTTTCGGACACCCTGTATATATATATATATATATATATATATTCCAAGATATCCTGCAAGCAAACGAAGCCACCATGCGATTATTATTGGTCGAAACAAGAGCTTCCAGGCCGACCATTTTCACGTTTCTCCAATTTCTCGCGTTTTCCTTTCCAATTTCGAATAATATATATATATATATATTAACTTGTTTCGACCAATAATAATCGCATGGTGGCTTCGTTTGCTTGCAGGATATCTTGGAATGTCCAATAGATTTGAATGATTGCGTAAATGGGGTGTCGCCCCCCCCCCCCTCCCCAATCCTAGCCTTCCTTTTAATGCGAGCTTAACGGCTAATTAATAGTTTTACGATTAATGGAACTCATTTAAGATTGGCCGCTTCGTATTTGTTCCTATCGGATAAGATAGGTCAACCATTCTCATGTTTATCCATATTCAGCTATACATTGCATTGCAATTCCCCAAAAAATGAGTAAAATCGTTTTTTAGAGAATTTGATTGTCTACTTTATTTTTTAAACTTTTTTTTTTCATCTGATGCGTATTTTATCAAATAATTGCCAAAAATATGAATAAATCATCTTTTAGTCAGTTTTTCGAGATATCCACTTTAATTAGTTCGACTGCGCAATTTTATTATCACATTCGTAATCAGGATGCCAAGGATGCCAAAATATGTCGAAAACGTGTCCTACAGATCATTTTGAGATGACGTAGTTATTGTACAGTTTTACCGAAAATGTTTTTCCTAGGGGTATGCCATTGCAACCGCCCTCTTCAATTTCGTAACTTTGACCCCAGATTTTATGCTAGCGAAAACATATACATAGTATAGTTTCAATATCAGTACTATGCACTACTTGGATTAAGTAATTATTTGAGGTATTAAAAAACTTATTTTAAATATTAAATTTATTTTATGTAAGTACGTATTTTGTTTAGGCGATAAAGTGTGGTCTTCAATACATATTAAACTATTTTGTGTCTCGTACTATGTGTTTATATTTTTTTTTATTAATTAATTATACTTGTGCATTAAACACCTTTGATTTACAGTTAATTAATAATACTAATTCTAAACTTGTTTAATTTCTTGTTTTGTTGCACATATATAAGGTAGAATCTTCGAATATTGTATTCTTGAATCCTCTATCAGCAATGGAACTTTATCCTTAATTTACTTATTAATTAGCACAAAAATCTGGTTTCTATTAATTTCATTATCATTTTCTACAGATTTTCAGAAATTGATTACATATATAAGCGGTGGAAACGTCATTGTGTCATAAAATTTGTATGATCTTTATGTGATTCATTTAAAACTGGAATATCTACGATTTAACAAAAGGAAGTAAATAATTCATAGCACAGACGATATGAATCATACTCGAGATTTGTGTAAACTAAAAAAAAGTCTTAATATCCCTCGAAAACATTTAATGATGCTCAAAGCATTTGGGAATTTTGAACAAGAATTTAATTTTATTTATATCTCGCGCATTACTTTTTATTGCATAGTAAACTATTAACACGTCGTCAAATGAGACGTGTGAAGACGATAAAAACTGGCCGAATCTCTAACTATCATTATTTGATATTTTCACCTTGACTGTTGTCAAAAGGGGACCTTGTAAGAATATTCAAACAGTCAAAAGATACAATGATGTGAACGTTAAATTAGTCTAATGACTATGATTCACAGTGTGCGTGACTTTTATGTATAGCATAGTTATATAATCGGATATAGTAACGGATTGAGAATCATATTATAATAGATTAATAAAAATATCATAATATCAGGATTCCAAAAATATGCAAAATAATATTGGTATCAAGTGTTTCATTCATACTACGTGTTCATTTCTTAAAAAAGCATTACGTAATTGAAATATGGAGGATTATATCATTGCAAACAAATTTAAAATTGCATGGAATTTACAAGTTTCAAGACTGTATAATCAAGGAAAAGATTCAAACTAATGTTTGTAAATAATGTGATGTTTATTTACAATTATAAATATATCAACAACAAATGAGTTTTAATTCTTATTTCGAATCTTATTTTATCGAAATTATTAGAACATAAAACTTACTGCAAAATCTCCACATCATCATAATAGGATTTTGCATATTAGATTTCCCTTATCTTTGGTGGTCCAGTCGCGAACGAAAGCTCGTGCAGGCATGCAGTAATTATTTATTATTTTTGTGGAAGGAGTAATTCCTGTGGTAATGTTAATATAATACACGTATCTCGTCGTTCCTCTTTTCAAAAGAATTATACTAAAATTTGTTCAGAAACTGCATGGTTATTTAAATTATACTACCGTAAAGCAGGACATGCGAGAAATGTCGTTATACAAGTGCAATGAGCGAGGTTCATTAATTATACGCGTATATGTATTCAAAAATTTGACAGAAATATTTTTTGTTTTACAATCCGTGATATGTGTATGTTTAAAATAATAGTATGTTAATTATTGTACACATGTTGGATAAAGGTAACTAATGTGCCATCATTAAGGTTGCACATTGGTTGCACATCCATCGTTCCGTGCAGCATTCCGAATAAATTAGAGGTGTACGAATATTTCCTGCTTGGACCATGAAAATCGTTTCAATTAATGTTGTATGGTTATAAAATATTTTGTTTATCCGTGCTCATAAAATACGCATTTTGAACTCATTGTACAAAATTAAATTATGTACTTCCTCCTTTATTAATCTACGTATTACACTATTCAATGATTAAAAACAGTCAGATAATATTATATTTATTTTAATTGTTTTTTTTTTCTAAAGTTTACATCCATAATGAGTTACTTTAGTGAATTACTAAATATTTCTCCCAACGTCTATTTTGTGCTGAGAGAACAGCCTTAAACGACCTCGTAAACATTACGTTTTCGTCTGCCGACTTTGAATCCCCGCGGCGTCAATTTACAAAATAAATATTGACCCGAAGTTTCGAGTGGCGCCAATGTCAGGTTCATAAGTTACGCCTAAATGTGTTTAGATACCTTCAGGTGCATTAACCCATCTTTATATTCTAAGCGCATTTCTGCTTAAAAAGTGTCACGTATGATCAAAAAGCAGATTTGAAACTATTTATATATTAAGAAATACAATATTTTATGTTTATTAATATTGTAATTAACATATATGACGAAGTTATTTCTTCCTTACCATAGCATTTCATTACTGTAATCAAATTGCTGCAAAATATAACGTATTTTTTAAAAGAAACATGTACCAAATAAATACATATATACCTATAGATCGGGTGTCCAAGAACTGAATAAAAAAAAGTTGTGTACCAAAATTGGATCTGAGGCTTAGAATTAAAGTGACGGGCCATTGAAGTTTAGAAAAAAAATTACTTTATGTACGTCTTTTCGGCGCGTAAAGTAAACTAGTGCGTAAAGTAAACTTTACGCACTCGATTATACTTTACGCACGAAAAAGCCGTACGTAAACAATATTTCGGCACACGTGTGTGTGTGTAAAGTTCTTTACGCATTCGCCCTTGAATCGAAAACTACTATTTTATAGGAATACCTCTGCTCGCTTTTAAGTTATTTCAATGAGTAAGAGCTCATTTGCAAGATTTTTTTCAAGCCTTATAATTTATCCAGAAGACCATTTTACCTTCGATGAATATTTCGAAAGTTATGGCCTCAAAAACTAATGTCAATTTTTCGGTTTTTCGCATATAACTTATTTCGCTAAATAGCTGACGAAATGGCACATAGGAGAAATATGTAGAGCTTGAAAAGACGAAGAATTTGACTTCTCGTACTTCTGTTTCTCATAAAAATTGAGTCCGCGGGAATACTCATAATGTTGTAGAATTGGCAAACTTCGTTAGGTGTTTGGTGAAATAAGTTACATAAGAAAACCCGCAAAATTTGGTCTTTTTTCTGTTTTTGAGGCCATAACTTCTGAAATATTCATCGCAGGTCGAATGCTCTTTTGGATAAATTGTAGAGCTTAAGCAAAAATCGAAAATGAGCTCTTACTCATTGAAATATAATTTAAAAGCGAGCCGAGTTATTACAAAAAAAGTACATTTCAAATCACTTAAATTCTTTCTGGCGTAAGCCTCAGATCCAATTTTGGTAACGGACTTTTTTGTTTGAAATATCATAGAGAATTACCTCCCGAAATATCATAACCCAGTTCTTGGACACCCTATATATATATCCCCTTCAAACGTATATTATTTATCAAGGGCGCAATTATTGATCTGCGATAAACGTGAAGTTTGTAGCCCGATCGAAGAGACAATCACAGTCGATGGAGACCATTATTTTACATGATCATACGATGTTTTTTAATACACCGGAGGTGGGAATAATCAGTGTCCTACGTGATATTTATTCTCCTATTTGTGCATACAAAATTTTATATTTTATAATACGCTTTTATAATGCCAATGAAGTACAAGGCAGGTGCACAATCATGAAAAAAAAGAAGCGGGACCAAAATCTGGAAAAACGCGCACCGGACCCCAGATGGCACATGCGCTGAATGCGTTTCGTATAATACTCTATACCAGCAAGTAAAAATGCGGTTTTTGTGCAGATGACGATTATATACATCTAACTTTATAATTGTTCGTATAACTCATGTTCTAATGACAATAGTGCAAATGGTAATTTTGGGCACACATTTGACATATAATGTCCTTCGTCTTTCGATCTTTGCAGACGAATATTTTCCATGATGTACGGAAATTTAGTAGAAGAATTACAGAGAGGAAACTATTAGGAGTTTTTATGAAAAAAGGCATAATTATCTCTTAAATTTATTTATAATTTTTTAAAAGTCACAGATCAATCTGCACGAAATTATTTTCAGTCCAATGCCTATTTTTATAGCCCAGTCATGCACTTCAAGAAACAATATGTACGAAGTCGCGCGAAATCCACCGGTTCCAAATCACGCGGTTGACTCAGGAGGGCACAGGTGGGCCGCTCCACCGCGGTCACCCGCTGGAAGTCGTCAAAAAGCCGTCGATGTGAACGAAGGTAGGGGCCGAGTGCACCGTTTAACCGCAAGTTATTTTAAGAGAACTGGTTTCGTACTCGCTATATTTACTTTTCTCATGCACGTCGAAGTAAACTACATCCTCTCCAGGTGGACCTCACCTTTCCTCATCCTTCGAAACAAAGTCCTGTTGCCCGGTCCTCTCGATCGAATATTTATTTGCACTGCATCGTTAAAAGAGACGAAGCAAGTCGAATAATGATGAGTCCATTAAATATGCAGAGTTTATTGAATTTTTATATCTTTGCCACTTAAGGTCATTTGCAAAATGCTTAAAATATTTCAGGAGAAATTATTGTTTGCAAAAAATAATTGCATTGGATAGCATTCAGTAGAGATGTTACAATTATCCTTATTATATTTTTTTAAATAATTGTAAAAGTTAGTAACGGACTGAATGCCATTTTGGAATATATTACGAGTTAAGCGAAATGAAAGATTATATTTGTAATATCCATTTAACTATAATTTATTTCTAAAAATATAACACTGACCTACAAAATTTTACTTTCTGTCTGCATTTGTCAAGCGAAGTATTATTTCCGACGTATTTTTTCATGCTGAAAACGATGGCGCTATCAGAATTTTGCTATCACGTCACACTTCGGAGAAAAATGTGGTTGAATGTGCCAAACACAGGGTTTTCGCCATATTTGGGTTTATTTTGTAGCAGAAGAGAATTTAATTTTGACAAGCAAAGTATCATTTCCGAAGTATTTTTGCGTACTGAAAACGATAGTGCCACCAGAAATTTGCTATCACTTCACATTTTGGAGAAAAATGAGGTTAAATGTGGTCAAAAAATGAGGTTAAATTTAAGCACGGTTTTCTCCAAAATGTGACGTAATAGCAAAACTCTATTGGTGCCATTGTTTTCAGTACGAACAAATACTTCAGAAATGATACTTAGCTTGTCAAAGGCAAAATCAGTATCGGTCAGTGTAATATAATGCGTAAATTACCACTCCCCTTAAAACTTCAGCTTACTTTATGTTAGCCATGGTAAGTCATTTCGGAATATTATATCGTATAATTTGACGGATGGTTTAATTTTTTTTTCCTATCGTACACTGGACTTTTTAATTCAGTTATTTTTTAACCTAAAGTCATTTTTGTTCATAAAAATTCTGTATATGAATCGTACAAATGTATATGTATATTATCCTATTTCAAATAATTATCTATTGAAATGCAAAATAAAATTTCAAATTCGTACAAAGTAATTTTGAACCATTTTAGTTTGTTCTTGGCTGCAGCACTTGCATATCATTTATAAATCTTACTTACAAATAAATAATTAAATACTGATCGCCTCCTGACAATTATTTGGAATCGACTAACAAAACAGTTCGTGGACGCTACTAAAAACACTGAAAGAAGTCCATTTTATTTGCCTAAACAGTCGTTTTTGGAATGACTTTGGTTTACACAACTAAACGATTAGTTACGACAATATATTTGGTTTAAAATAACAAAACAGCCAAATTAACAATATATCACAAATGTTCGATGTCTGAGCTAAGAAAAACAGATAATCTCTTAGACACACCAATTCGTCGCGTAATCAGTTTTTTAATAAAACCTTAAGACTTAAACGCGTACAATTGATTGCCATCTCGGCGAATAGACGTTTAACGTTGGTGTCGTAAACCACACAGCTTCGGTTTCAGAATCTAACTTTTCCAACCAAACTAGTTTAGGCGCCACCACTATCCAGTTCAGTAGAGATGATTGCAACTAATTGTAAGTTCTCATAATTATAATTTGAGCAACCTGGTGCTTTTTTTCAACCAATTAAATATGTTCAGCTAATAATTAAAAGATAAATCCCAGATTGGATTGTAGAATTAAAAATAATATTAATACGACGTATGCTCAATGGAAAAAACTGAATTTAATTTTATAGGATTTATTAATCAGTATGAAAATCGGCTGAATGTTTTTAAGGGGATAAGCGAATCCTTATATTACTAAAATATATTCATGTTTAAAATAAACACCGAAAGTCGTTACTCCACGGTGAGCACATATAATTTATTATCAAAATTTAATACAGCCAAATTTTTGTCAGACATTTTTTTCTGGGATAAAAAATGTATTCTGTGCCAGAAACTAAATCATCCATCCCTTTTTGAGAAATTTAATTTCTTTCTTTTTGTTAAATTTATATGTTTCACAGAATTTCATATGCATATAATATTATCTCAAATACCTTTTGGTAGTTCATTGTTTTTCATGTATCGTTGTAATTTGCAGTTGAAGATATATCTGTCACAATTTTTCATGTGTGAAGACTATTCAGGGTGAACTTAAATATATGTTATTTTGGAAACTCCAAACAACCAAGATTTTCTTTCAGGAACATTTTCTTTCCGGATAAATAAGTTGATATTCTGAACCAGCGTTAAAATTTCATTAGTCATCCATTGTGCCCTTTTTAAGAAATTTGAGTTTTTTGTAAAATCGTTATTAATTTTCTAAGGCTTTAACAAATTTTCATGTATACATGATTATATTCTATGTAATAATATTGTTTGTCTTCGAACAATGGAGAATATTATCGAACAAATGGCAAGAAGGTGGATGCGGAAAAAAGGCGATACAGAATCAGATATATTGATACTAGGGGTAATCATTCCTCCTAAGCTGAATTCAATGTTTCACGCAGCAAATATTAATTTTCATGATATGTTAAAAAAATTTATAAAACTTGCAATGACATGAAAGTGTTATGTTTAGCGAATAATTGTTGGTGCTGCTAAAGATTTGATGGAAATAGTTGCAAGAAAGTAATACAGAATACCGATATATTAAATGGCATATCTTCGTGAATGTTTAAAATATGTTGAAGTTTTCAAAGAATTTCTTGCAATAGTTGAAGATTGTTTCACTATTATTTTGTAAAATAATTACATCGATTCCATTAATACCTTATGAAAAAAATCTTTCCATATTCATCACTTCAGAAGTTCACTCTGTCTTGTCCTGTATTAATTGTATTCTAGGCGAGGAGTAGGCAAAGAATAGTCTTACGGTACTATAATTAGACTAACCTATTATGATTTTATAAAATCTTTGGACCATAGATACGTTAAATTAAATCATTCAAATTATATGGAGGATTTGCGAACGACCGGTTGCGAATATAGCAGCCTTCGCATTTAAAAAGTTGTAGTATCTTCAATTGTAGATTACAACGTAATAATATGAAAGACTATATACTCTATAAGTAAGTGTTTTAAGATACTTATTTGCATGAACATTTTTTAAAGCCATAAATTTCACGATTTTAAAAGAAAATTCAAATTTTTGAAAAAGGGCCTTATGAACGATTTTGATTCTGGCACTGAATATCTTCTTTTTATAATATTTTCATGTAAGGGAAGGCGAGGCGAAGCGGCGAAGATTTTTTCCGTCTATCATATCTCTCCTTGAATTTCGTATTTAGGCTGATGCAAAGTATCATTTGATTGGTGATTTCGTAGTCAATATTTACATGCATGTTACTTACGGTATATATTTTACAGATGGCCAGCTTTGGCCAATTTAAAAAACTTAAAAAACACGGGCGAAACGGCGATATCGGGGTGAAGTGGCGAATCCTTATTTTTAGAAGTCTCTGAGACGACTATCATAAAATTAAGTACCAGTTATAATCTTTTAAGTTTCTATTGTTTGTTTTAATAAAACTAAAATGTCCACGTTCGTGGAATGAACCTCTTCAGATTTATCAAAGTTTCCAACAACAGTAAAAAAAGAAATTGCCTCTTCGAAAGCTTTGAATACTCCTATTATATCAGGATCACATATTTTAACTTCTTCTTTAGTTACTCAATGCATTCATCAAAAGGGAATTATTTAAAATAATTCTTTTTTTTTTTAAATTAAAATTTTAAAATTAAAATTCTAAATTAAAAAATAATCACGGATTAGAGACATGCAGGAAAAAATTTCGCTGCTTCACCCCAAAATATGATTTGGACTTCCAGGTACGATATTTCATTATAAACACATAAAAGAGGAATGGTTCATATTTTATAAATAAGTCCGAAAAATATACTTTTATAGAATAAATATATAAATAGTGATTATAAAACTGCCAAAATGAAAATATGGGCCAATCTGAGAACAAAGTACAGGAAAATGACTTAAAAATTTTGTTTAACAATTACATTTCTCGCTCCCAAAAGTAGGTTAGAGAATAAAAAATGAAATATCATGCCTCAAAATGTGAAAAATTGTAAATGTGTAAACAAAGAAACCACATTTGATTATTGAATTAGCGGCATACTTTTTGCCGATTTGCAGCGTATGTTCGCTCATTTGCAGCGGTTTTCGCTGATTCATATTTAGAGATAGCATTGTCGGTCAGTTACTCTATAAACTTTTTCTTAAAATTCGGAAAAGGATACAAAAATACATTAAAAGACCGTCCATCATTCGCTATTGTGCCAACTGCGAAATGTGTTTCCAACAAAGTTGCCAAAAAACCGTTTATCGTGAAGACATTTATCTGACTTCAGAAGTGAAACGTTGGAACAAATTTGCGTGAATATATTCTTTCTTTTTCATCATAAAGCAATTTATATGGATTACTGTTCTGTATAAAGTGTAATGAAGGAGACTATTATTTATATTGTTACACTGTTAAAAATATTCCGGTGTGAAACAGTCCGGTGTGAGGTGTGATGGTTTTCGGTGTGAATATTTACACCGATGAAAGGTTCAATAGATATCCGCTCGCGGTGTGATCGGTATGTGAAATTCAATGCGGTGTGATTCGTTTATTATCGCTTGCGCATGCGCTCTACTTTCTACAATGCTGTGTGACGGTACTCGCTCGATTCGATCGATCGATCCAGACGCGTTCTGTGTTCTGTCATTCTTAATGACAGTGGTTCGAGTTTGATTTTTGTTTTATTATTTAGCATTAGTGCTACATAATGAACACTAATAAAATATGTATGTTTGAGTGCGTAAATTTTATTTTTGGAGGTTGACCCACATTGATATTTGAGGTTAACCTATAAATGTTGACAACGAATATAGACGCATCTATATTCGTTGATGCTGATAACCTGTTCCCCAAATCCCAGACCTTATTCCCTATAAAAAGTAATCTGTGCTATTTCTTTTTAAAATTGATTACTTGCACCTATGTTTATCATTGCATTGAACTGAGCAATGACTGAAAAGATAGGATGCGTGCCGACAAGAATTGAAGTGTCGCTGGAATTTAGAGCTTTCCAGATTATTGTATACATGTCACTACTCTCAATATGTAATAAGTGCAAAAGAATTTCATGAATATAGTATAACAGAATTGTTATAAATGATAATTCTATGTAAAATTAATGTTTATAGAATATAAAGTGACATGTATAGAAAATTCGAAAAACCATAAACTCAACTCGATACTGTAGTTCTTGTTGGAAGGCATTCCATGCTTTCAATCGTTGATATTTATATTGATTATAATTTGAATACGTATATCTTCTACGTACGAGTGCAATTAAACAAATTTAAAATCAAGTAGCAAAAATTGAAAACAGTGAATATATTTCGTTAAAATGTACAGAAGCGAGAAGAGTTTACTATTCTCAGATTAGTACACATGTCGGTGGGTGTAGTATGCGATAGAATAAATAAAAATTTATTGATAATGTTCAAATGAATTTATATAATACAAATTAAAACTTATTGCAAAATTAAGGCCAACCACATATGCGCACCAATTGAAAAACTGTAATCCGCTTTGTAATACTTGGAACGTGACCAATGCTGTCAATCAACATTATTTATTTTAAAATTTTCTTACTTGCAAACACATATATTATTAACATATATTGATATTATAACAAATGGAAATATCAATTATTAAAAGCATAGAATACGTTCTAACAAGAACTACATTGTCAAAAGGAGTTTACGGTTTTTAGAATATCGCAAACATTTCAAATGTCTCAATATATCTGAACAAGTTTGTAATACTATTCCCAAACTAAATCTGGCAATATGCTTACTCCATGAACATGAAATGTTGAGTCGACGGAGCCTAATTTCACAAAATTTTATAACGACTTTTCTCTCTGTTAAACACAATCAATCTCTATGAAAGTAAATTTTCTGTATTTATTATCTTGTAACGTGAACAGAAACATGGTTAGTCGTTAACGTAACTGGAAAATTGTCTGTGTGATCAAATAAAACAATTTCCAAAAAGTAATACTTTTTGAGCTGTCGCTCATTGAGAAAACAGTTTTATTCTATCATCCAGCCAATTTTTGCATTAAACTAACGTCTGTTTCTGGTTACATTTTTAGGTAATAAATACAGAAAATTTTGTTTAATAAAGATTGGTTGTATTTAACCCTGTGAAAAGCAGCTATGAAAATTTTGTTAAATTGGGCTCCGACGATACTAGATTTCAAGTTCATGGTGTAAACGTGTAGGATTGAAGCTTTTTAAAATCTACACTATTAATTTAGACTTTGAATAGGATTTTAAATATCTTTCAATATATCTGAACATATTTTTAATACTATTCCCAAACTAAATCTGGCAATGCGCCGATTCCATGAATATGAAATGTTGACGGAGTTGAAGTCGACGGAGCCTAATTCCACAAAATTTTCATAACGACTCTTCTCTGCGTTAAACACAACCGATCTTAATTAGGAAATGTAAGGACTGGGATATATGGATGCGGATTGTAATTTCCATTTGACAGATAACCTTAAAATTTTCTTTGAAGTGTTAATCTGTCCGATGAAAATAATAATAACGCGGTACTCACATTTAATAATTCATGTAATTCATCACAGACGCACATAACCTAAAAGAAACAATTACCTTGATATGGCGTTTTACAATTTAAACATCCATGTGTGTAAAATCGGTGTGATTTATTTGAGTGGAGTTAAATGCTGTGTGATTAAATCACACCGATATCGCACCGAATAATTAACACCGCTCAATTACACCTGACAAGGTGGTGGACCTATATAGACTCCTCATCGGTGTGAAATATGATACCGATTTCACACCGCATTTTTAACAGTGTACTGATCTAATTTTAGAGAACCAATTGCTTTTATCAATGCATAACCTAAATAAAAACACATTGAGTGTACCATCAGCAATAAATTCAGTTTATATTGGATGATATTCGAAAAAAGATACGTCATGTCTTCAAACTAAAGTCAGTTGTTATATTCGGCTTAGACATAATAGATATTATTTTCAAGTAACAGTATCAGCACGTAACATGTCTCGGAATAATAGAGGAAGGTATTCGATAAAAACTAGATAATTAAGTGATCGTATAAATGTTTCCTTAATTCTAAGAGTACTCTACTGCATTTTTATGTGTTCAGTTGTAAAAATACTTTTACCAGAACTCGGTGTTAAAATATTATTACGTTCCTTCAGCACTAGACACGTCTGTAGATAAATTGATGCAGATGCGTAACGATTAACGGCCCTTTGATGTTCAGTAGTTGAACCTAATTTCTCGAGTAGAATGCTATTCGAGCGTAATGGTGAAGGAATACAGCGAGTCATTGGCATTCATCGAATATGCACTGTTGTATTCTATATTCCGCAATTTCGCAATTGCACTCTATTGTTTTCACAATAACGTTGACTTGAGTCATTTCTTACGAATAAGTGGATAGTCTTCCCATTAGTCATATGCTTATGTCAATACAAATATTGCTAAATCAATTGTGCATCTCATTTTCACGAGAGCTCTTTTATGGCATTGTTTAAAATGAAGACTTTCCTACACGATTTATTAAGAAAATCGACGATTTTCATTCATCTCACTGCATGATATATTATTTCATTTATTATGACATACAAATATTAACCGAACGGATAAAAGAAATAGATATAATCTAATGAAAAGAAATACTTTTGAATAAATAATTGTTATTTAATCTCATTATTTTCTACAATTCTAATGTCATCAACAATTTTTGTTTAATTAACGTGAAATTTAAATATTAATTATTCAAGAAAAATATTAATGTTCCTAGTAAGAAATTGTAATTGGAAACATTTTTACCAGGTTTACATGATTGAAAAATAAACAAAAGTTAACCTGCTTTAACTACGACAGACGGAAACTGCCTTAAACTACTCTAATTCTATTATATTTATATTTTTACGTTTTTGCAAGTCTCAAGGAAATATCACTTCCGTGTCGTAACATATTTAGATCTTGATGAATGATCTAAAAATATAGTTTACGCGCGCACCAGAAGTAATCTTTTTTTATAACACTCTGCTGTATGGTGCTAAAATCTCAGGGAACGCAACTTAAATGCTTTTGACGCGTAATACCTAAGATGCCTGACTTATATACAAATTTCGAAGAAACAAAATGTACATTAAGAAAACATAGATACCACAATAATGTTTTTCGTCCGACTTTGTTATTTATCTGCTCATTCAAAACTTAAATATCATGAATATAATTTTGACTGTAATTCCTTATACTGAATTAGATATGGACTGTCTATACATACCTCAAAACTTAATAATTATTGTTTACACTCAAAATAAAAATGAAGATTACGATATCGCCGATTGTCAATTTTTCATTCATTCTAACTCACACATTTTATTTAGTGGATTCACTGTTAATAATTCTATACCTATTAAAACCGACATTTGACAGTAACAACTCATTTTGAATAGTACGGAAATGGATTGGGAAGGGTGGGAAAATACCTATCATATTTTAAAAAATATATTACACAATACTCCTCTTCTATTAATATAGAAAGTATTGACCAGTTAGATTGTAAACAAAATGAAGGTTATTTTTTAAACAACGAAAAAATATCTATTTTGATTTCAATAACTAAAGCGTGTTTATTGACTGTCGAAGAGCTTGTATTTTAAATATAAATGTTTACCACACTTTAATAATAGAAATTCGAATAAATTTATCAGCCTAATATTTCTTGCCTATAAATTATTTGTTTGAAATATAAAAACATTTTTAAAGATCTAATTATAAAAACATAATCAATGATACTGTATTTAAGCAAAAATCAAACCTATCGGTAGAAGCTCTTAAGAAATGTAGCTCATATGTAATAAACTCGATTGCAGAATTCAACGTCTATTTAGCATACCAGGATTACATATGAGTATTAAATAATCTGTATATTTAAATGTTTTATAATTTTCTGTCGTATCTTATCTTCCAGAATACATTTATGGTTATATTAATATTTATGAAGTGTTTAATGGAGCCATGTATATGTAACTATCCGTCTTTCGGATTCTGAGTCATCAAGGTGCCTGTACTTGAGTGAAATGGTGAACTTGCCGAAGTAGGTCGTTACCGAGGAGTATGACCTTTGACGTAATTGGAACCTGAATGAATAATGGGGTAATTTTTTATCTGCGGCACACCGTCCGTAATACTTAACATGTATTATAGCATAATGGTAATTCGTTCACCCTTAGCACAAGTGCCTTAGCCATAACGATGATGATGTAGTGCTTATTATTTTCAGGTCATGCATTTCTTGAATAACATTCATCATTTGGTATTATGATGCTAAAGTTTTACGAATTAACAATTTAAAACTGTATATAATCAGATAGACGGCTATTATATCAGAAGAACAAATTGTTCAAGTTTCGAAAACTGCTATAGTTTGATGTTATTGTAAAATAATGGAAGACAATGTTGAGTACAGTGCTATTACTGAGAGATTCCCCCATGAGTTTTAAAAACTATCAGAAAATGATGAAAAGTAAAATGCTGAACAAACTGATTTCAAATTGTTGTAATAAATTATTTTATTATTCCCATATTTAAATTTATCATCATGGTTCAAAAGTTTCCGTTACATTAGTGCCGACGTTGAATGATTTTTATGTTAAATACTAGAAAAAGAAAATAAAAATAAGAAAAAGAAATGTCATAATGCTGGACTGCTTTTGCCATATAGTTCAGAAAATCTCAAGGGTATCTTTCATCAAAAGGAGGGATCGCATTACTAACAAGTTTGAACTAAATACACGTACTGATAAATAATAAATTTTCTTTCATGACAACTGTGCAACTTCTACAATTAACCAATTTTGCTCGTAACAGATTGTTAATTTCGACCTATTATTTACGTAGTATAAAGCTTCCTTAAGAGTATGCGGATAATACCAGATCTGGGCAGATTGTTTGAAATTGTCTTGTGTAGTTTTTCAAGAAGTCCAAAGGGATAAATTGATCATACCTATTAATATACTGTTACTTTTTCTATGCCGACTTTCATTCTACCTGCAATATGTAAGGACGTTTCTGCGCAAGAAAAAGATAAACGAAGAAATTATATGGCTTTCTCGCTCACACTCTTTGAACCTTCTTTTTTTAAAATGCCTCGACCTGGAATAACGTCCTATCCGGCGTCTTTCGATCTTTATAACAAAAGTCTAAAAATAGTATTATAAGCCCTACCGAGATTTTGGCACCTCATTCATAATAATATTCGAAAATACATACTGGTTTTAAAAAATACTAAGTTTACTTCTTTTATGAATTCAACAAGTCACGTCATATAAAAGAGCGGTTATCTATTCTGCCCATACAAACTGTTGCGACATTAACGCTAAATATCTCAGAATTTAATTAGAATTACTATACTTGGATTTCGAACAGTAATTAAATATATCAAAATAAATATTATCGCGAAGTTTCAGGAAAATCTGGCTTTCTCTTAATTTTCTACACGAACATTTTTAAATGATCCTATTGAGTCTGAGTTTACACAATATGTGACGTATTCAGTATTTTAAACATAGGAATTCAGTGCATAGCCACCATATTTACTAAGTAAAATGCGGGACTATTTTGATAAGGGATTTTTTTCGCACAGTACATCAGTTTGTGCACCTAAAGTGAGTATGTGATAATGCTATTATTTACTTTAGTAAATTAATGATACCAAAGTAAATATGTAAACTTTATACAGCTTTGCAAAAAACGATGTTGAGTGCATCAGAATATCACAAATTAAATGATATGTACTAGTCCCCATCATACACTGTTATGTATATATTACATGGGATCTTCAGCAGTTATTCTCATTATTCGCTAGAAGATCCATTGTTACCATTTACCTATCATTCATTATTATTTGTATTCATCAAAGACATCCATCCATATTTAATGCCTTATAATCCATATCACATTTTGCATATTTTATTGTTTCCAGTTATCTGTTTCCGTGATGTACAATGATCATTATGAAGGACCAGTATTTTATTAATCATTTTTTATTTTTTCAATTGATTTATATTTCCAGTATTCTAAAATGATAACGTTGTTTATATGTGTCAGAATGAGGTCTTAAAACGGTAAAGGTTATCTGGACATTACTAATCTTAGCCCAAGTACAGGTATATCCTCATAAACTCATGGCACGACTCAGGTGAAAATGTCCTGAATTACCAAATTTTGGCCGTGCAATTACTTCTAGTTTTGTAACACTTAAAAGTGTTCCACTTCAATTTTAAGTAAATAAGATGCGGCCAAGCAAATCTATCGCCCTTAGAGATCATCCAAAAGAGGTAATTTCGTCCTATTGTACTTCTTGGAGAATGTGTTGTTGTTATTATTATGATGTTATTATTTAGGAAAGAGCAAACTACACAATCAAATTTAAAATTTCAGTTCTGACTGCACTTGAAAAAAATTAATTAACTGACTAACTTATTATTAATTTTCATGATATCATAATAAAAAGTTTAATTATATAGAACTAGAAACTGATTAAAACCCCTATAAAAAATTAAAAAATAATAAAAAACGAAAAAAACCATAACATGACTAAAATAAAAAAATTACTTTATATAAAGCCACTCCAGGTCGTTGGTCTTGTTTAAAGCTAAAAGCAGTTATTGAATGTAAAATAATTAAAAATGGAATATATTAAAAAATAAATCAGCTACGATTATAGTTTGAACTGATTTTTAATTTAGAAATATTGTGGAAACATTCCCCCGTAACCCGTTTTTTGATCCATTTTTGTCAAACTTCTTTCATCTTGAGCATCACCTTGCTGACTAAACCGGAAAGGTTAGACGCAGTGAGGTTCGTAGAACGAAAAGATGGGTTCTGAAAAGCTATTGGCCATCTTAGCAAATGAACTTTGAACGGATTTTTGTAAACAAAACAGCTCAGTAACCATAAACTAACTTTTTACATTAGGCGACATATCTATCCAGTTCACGTGAACCGATATAAATCCAGTTGCAGTAGATCTCCCCTTATTTTAAATTTTCTAGTCAAGGAATATGGCCGCGTCTTCCCTTATTTTAAGGTTTCCCCTCATCCCCACCCTTGCAGCTGCTAACAGTGTGAGACAGATAAAACAAACAATTCCCTTCTCCGCGTCTATGCGCATGCTCAGGCTGCACTACCTACCCAGGCCAAATGAAATGACGTCATAGCCTAGGTCGAGTGGTGGGGGAACGAGTGAGGGGAAAACATTAAAATAGAGGAAGACAAAAACTTAAAATAAGGGGAGTTAAAATAAGGGGAGATCTACTATATTTAATTTCAGCAACCAGAATACTGCCAGTTCAAAATTTTAAATTTATTGTAAAATTATTAGATTGATTATTATCAAATACTTCTGGCACTAATATTAAATATCACTGCTTTATTTGGGGCAATGTCTGTTTAATAATATTAACCAATATAATCTGCAACATGACAAATACACTATTTCGATAGTGTGCACAGTCTACGAGTTCATGTAGACATGTCCTACAATGTTTACTGATCACTAAGTGGTGTCTGTTCCTATAT
Source organism: Trichopria drosophilae (assembly GCA_030407085.1). NCBI lineage: Eukaryota > Metazoa > Arthropoda > Insecta > Hymenoptera > Diapriidae > Trichopria > Trichopria drosophilae. Next base: position 57,424,120 of record CM059583.1, read on the forward strand.
TAACTGCTCTATTGTAACGTCATTAAAGAGTGAGTAATTGGGGGCAGAAATGCTGAATCGCGAGAATCGATTCAACCTGCAACCATCGAAATTCGTCACAAGCGAGTGTACTTTCGGTGAATCGACTAAACTTCCCGTGGTTCACCTGAGCGGGAATCTCTTTCCGCTGCACTGATGGGGCGATGCGGTGTAGCAGCTTTTGTGCAAACTCGAATACGATGTTGACAGCATCTTCCACTCTTCGCTTTCTTTCTTTTTTATTGTTCGTTCTATGTTTTACGAGCCAAGACCAAATTGGTGAGAAAAAAATCGGCTATTCGGGTGATTTCACGATGTCTTTTGGTTTTTCATGGACCAAACTCTCACCCGAAGGTTACCACAAATGTTATTTTAAATGTTCCATAGATTATAAAGAATACTATTCCCATGCATTTTTTATAATTTACATAGAACACAAGTTTGTTCTTCAGATTATCTTTTGCTGGAATATAGAATTCATTAAACTAATTTATATAGCTAAATTCCTGTATACTTGGGACATCAGGATGAGCTTAAATAAGTTAGCATCAATTTAAAACTACCATGACGTGTATTTTATTCTGAAAATTTATTCATTAATAAAAAGATGCCTGAAGTAAGCAATTTTTAAAGACAACAGTATAAAAACTAAATCCACGCACAATCAAAATAAGAAGGAAAAAAATTATCGTTATCGTTAACTAAAAAAATTATAAATATTTCGCAGAGATATACAGGAAATTTTTTATTTTCGTACCTTGTGTACGAACTTACTATGCAAGGTTTTGAATAATACTACCTGGCGCATATACTTCCATACCAAATTTATCATTTCCATACTGCGAATGTAGTGTACATTTATTATTAACATATAATTGTGAGTTCTGCGAATATTCAAAGTTCTACACAATTTCTTATATCAGTTTGTACAAAAGTATCCTCTGTAGTGTTACACATACTTAAAAAGAAGATAATACACTTCTTGAATATAAATATTCCAATGGCTCATCAACGAGATCTAGTTCAGATAATAACTATTACATATATCACAGTACGTAATTCTCTTTTTACTATTTTGTTCATGGTATTTGTCGCTGTAAGGAATCCACCCTTATTATAATCATATATTTTAAGTCTGCCTTATATTTTCTTGGCTATCGTAGCACATTATACGAATGAAACCGCCTTAGCGGCGACGGCTCGTATAAATTGTCGGTCTGTGCAGAGCACCAAAGTACACTGTACTAGCACGTGCTGCTTGAATATTATTGCGTGCGGTTGTCTCTTCCATTCCTTGTCGCGGTTGAGCGCAATTCTGTACCTTCTTTTACACGTACAGACGTGAATACACGTTTATTGTCCATTTAAAATGAGTAATCGGTGGGCTAGTGAGCAACCTCACTATCTTAAAAACATATTGTTTTCCTGAAAAGTTATAAATTATTATCATTTTATTATATCTTTTCTACGTGTTCTTTAACCAACGAATTAATGGTATTTCCTTCATCAGATGAAAAATTATTAATTTTCGCATGTTATTAGTTCTGTTACTGCAAAGATGTAATACTATACACTGACAAGTAACACTACTCAAGCGTGACAAGCCGATTGGACTGCAAGTTGGTATATTTTTAGAACTCCGAAAAATAATCGATACGCGGTTTGTTTATCGGCAAAGAAGAGGGTTTAAGAGCTAAAACTGATCCCTGAATTAATCGAAAAACCACAAAATGTATAATAATATACACGCAGATATGAGTGAAAACTTATTTCCATAAAAATTTATGTCTGAGAATTTTTTTGGTCCCGAACTTCGAATCTGGGGTCGTATTTACAAAACTCAAAGTGGCAGATTAAATTTTACAAACCTTTTTCGTTTTTCATATACACTCCAAAAATCTCTAAATAGTACTATTTACGAAAAAACTTTTATAAAATTTGGTCCTCAATTTTCGATGCTCCATTTTGAGTATTAAAAATTTTACTACAGAATTAAAATCAGTGAACCAAAAAAATCATCAAACAGAAACTTTTATGGAAACGAGTTTTACTTCTTATGAACGTGTATACTATTTTACATTTTAGTGAGTTTCGAGCAATTCAGGGATCAGTTTTAAACCTTAAACCTTCTTCTTTGCTGACATAAAAAAATACGTATCGAATATTTTTCGGAGTTCTGAAAATACGCCAATTTGCAGAACAATCGGCATGTCACACATGGGTAGTGTTACTTGTGAGAAAACATGTAGATATTAGGTACATACCTCACTAATTCGACACTTCCCTTACTCGACAACCTCACTAGTTCGACAATGCCGGAAATCGCTTGTTCGACAGTGGGAGGAGACCACGAGGAGACTTCGTTATATATACACAAATAACTCCGTGTGTCATATGAAAGAGTGAGAAAGAGTTATACAGCAAATAGGTCTATTGGATTAGAGGAGAAAGAGCCTCTGTAAAATATGCCCGTTTTTCGTACCTCGAATATTGAAACTTCTTTTATGCCAATTGGTTACATATGATGACCCAATATTCCCTGCAAACTTTCAAAGTGAGCATATGCCCCATTTCGGAAATATGAGGGGTCAAAGTTGACCATGTCCAATAAAAAGTGTACATCATTTATACTCGAATAATAATATTAAAAAACAATCAGACGATATGGTTCTTTACAGATTTTCGGCTGCTGATTACAAATCTGAAGTCAGATTTTAAAAATTTAAAATGGCGGATCCAATATGGCGGACGACTTTTTTGAAAATCGATGTAATTTGCCTAAAAATTATTACTCGGGGGTTTTTGGGGTCGCTGATTACGAATCTGAAGTCAGATTTTAAAAATTCAAAATGGCGGATCCAATATGGCGGACGACTTTTTTGAAAATCGATGTATTTTATACCATCTATCATGAACATATATTTTCAGATTATCAAACTTTTTTACTACCTTGGCAAGCAAACGATACAAATAAGATGAAGGATGGAATGCAAATTAATGAATTAATGATCCGATGATCGTCTTTTATTTTTAGGGTTTGGTGTTTATATGCTGAAATCCTTCAGCTTCAGACTTTCAAAACTGCAATAAATTATTTTATCACATTCGCAAGCAAACGATTCAAATAAGATGTACACTGGAATGGAAATAAATGAGATGATAATCTGCTGATCGTTTTTTGTTTTTAGGGTTTTTGAATATAGGCTGAAATCTTTTAGAAATTCGAGATTTTCAACACTACAGATACTTTTATTTTATCACATTCGCAAGCAAACGATTCAAATAAGATGTACAATGGAATGGAAATAAATGAGATGATAATCTGCTGATCGTTTTTTGTTTTTAGGGTTTTTGAATATAGGCTGAAATCTTTTAGAAATTCGAGATTTTCAACACTACAGATACTTTTATTTTATCACATTCGCAAGCAAACGATTCAAATAAGATGTACAATGGAATGGAAATAAATGAAATGCTAATCTGCTGATCGTCTTTTGTTTCTAGGGTTTTTGAATATAGGCTGAAATCTTATATAAATTCAAGATTTTCGACACTAAAGATACTTTTATTTTATCACATTCGCAAGCCCACGATTCAAATAAGATGTCTTAAAAGATGCATTAAAACTTGGATTTTTTTAGATTTTCTTTTGTTTCCTATGCAGGGTCCAAACAGATTGAATGCAGCGACAAAGAAAGCTGAGTGCCTTTTCAATATCAATTCAACGTTAGATTAGACTTCATCGACTACAAAAACCTTAAGCTGACGAGTTTCAAGCAAATTACATTAAATTTTTCAAAAGTCATCCGTTATATTGGACCTGCCGTTTTCAATTTTGAAAAACTAACATCCGATTCGTAATCAGCGACCCCAAAAACCCCCCGAGTAATAATTTTTAGGCAAATTACATCGATTTTCAAAAAAGTCGTCCGCCATATTGGATCCGCCATTTTGGATTTTTAAAATCTGACTTCAGATTTGTAATCAGCAGCCGAAAATCTGTAAAGAACCATATCGTCTGATTGTTTTTTAATATTATTATTGGAGTATAAATGTGAAATTGATGTACACTTTTTATTGGACATGGTCAACTTTCACCCCTCATATTTCCAAAACGGGGCATATGCTCACTTTGAAATTTTGCAGGGAATATTGGGTCATCATATGTAACCAATTGGCATAAAAAAAGTTTCAATATTCGAGGTACGAAAAACGGGCATTTTTTGCATGGGGCTTACAGAGGCTCTTAGAATGAGAGAAAAAGGCCGCCATATTACGTGACTGGACAAATTTGAATAAGAGACGCACTACTGCATGTTTTCAGTATACAAGCAGTATATACGCAATTAGTAAAGTTATTTTTCCTAATAGTATGTGGGAAATACATAAAACATCGTTCGTCACTAGTGCGGGAAATGTGCGATTTGATTGGCACAAAACTTGTATTCATCGTACGGGAAATCGCATTTCCTGCACTAGTAACGAAATGTTACTACGTTTGTATTATCGGCTATATAAAATTATCGGCTACGTAGGTCAGGCGGTAATGCACTGGACTACGAAGACGTAGGTCGTGAGTTCGATCCCCGTACGGTGAAAACTTTTTCGATTTCGTTTTCAACCAGCAGCACGCTGTGATAAGACGAGCCACGTTGTTTCTTTACGTTTCGAAAATATTGTTTACCTGGCGGAAATCAACTCATGACCGTTGCTCTAAATGGTGTAGGTTTCTGCAGTTCCTACATTTCATGCATTAATATGAAGTATAGCGCCATCTTCGTAGGTCAATATGTAGCTCTCGCAAATATTACAATTGAATATCTATATGAAAAAACTGTGTAAAAGGGCGATTCCGCCCGTTAAATAATAAATAAAAGAAAAATCACGCTGGAGCCATGCATGTTGATTTTCGGAACTTTGCTCCCCGGCCAATTTGCCGTAGATGTTATAATAATTTGTTTGTTGACAATTTTTTGTAGAAATGTTCTTTGTATCAGCTTTTGAGAGCTGCTGCCCAAATAATATATTTTTAAAAAGTTGAAACTACCATTTCTTTCTTCGTTACATATTTATTCCATGGGAATCCGGCAGCAAGGGAATTTGTCTAACAAAATGTGGGTTTTTGAATGTCAACTTTTTTAATTGTCTTGTTTTTTTAGATGTTGCCAAACATGTTTTCCTGCCAAATCCTTTTGCTATTTTAAGTACTATCCCATCATTGTGCTTTCTTATTATATTAGTGTATTGGTAATGGGCAATTACACTTATTTAGCATCACGGTCTTATTGGTAGAGTCAAATATTGAATTTGTGGTACAACAAGCACACGCTGCAACATTTTTGTCACATATATAGAATCACAAGTTCGCCCACGATGCAGTAACTCCACATCAAAGCGGCAGGATATTAATAAAAACTGCACCTTTCTCAATAACGAATACGGTCACGCAGGCATCGGTTTTTATACCGAATGATCGTCGAGAGATAGTAATCGACGACATTACTCACGTGGCCGATCGCGTCGGTGGTGGTGTCGGAAATTCTCGTTCGCGCCCCACTTCACGTGGGCTTTACTCACTCGACGAAGCCTCCCCAGCGATTCACCATCAATGTAAGCTAATTCTCCCGAAGAGAGGCTCAAACCGTTCCTTCGTAATTACCCAATGATGATAGCGGATCCATTAAGCGACCTTAAGCAAGCAGCGCCATCTTCGTAAAGTTACGTTCAGACAACTGGCTTTAAATAAGCAGAACGATGAAGGATCGAAAACGATCCGCACTCAGGTGGTAGTTGCAGGAAAGTACGAGTTGGCGCAAATCGCCTACACCGCGGGACACGTAATGAAATTTGCCTCCTGTCGTTAAAGATTTTTTACATCGATTTGAAACGCCATGCAATTTAATCGAATCAGATAATTCATCGAACGTCCGAGATTCTTTCTAAGGAGAGGTATCTTCCGCTGCAAATAATTCAAATATTAATTGCCTACTTTTGTGCATTTACTTCTACTTTTTGTATGCAGCAAGAACGTTTGCACAACAATAAAATGTACCTGAGCAGAGTATTTTTTTGGGAGTGGAGGAATGGAAAATTCATCATCCTGGAGTATAAATCATTTTAGTATTTGTATTATATTATCATTGTTTTAAATTAAAAAATTAACCAATTGATTTCGAAGAGAATACATTTATTGATGTGCCTCTTACAGATTTGTTAAACTGCAATGATTCATGTATTTTCCGCCCTCCTGGGTGTAAAGTCTGATTTTACGCCCTCGTAAGCTACATGACTGGAATAGGAGTTACCCCCACCTATCCCAGTTTAGAATTCGGAGCTTGTATTTGAATTGTACACTCGTTCGGGCAAAAAATATTGTTCGCATTACGGAAAATAAAGTTTTACGTCCATAATACGAAAGCAGTATTAAAGGACGTCTGTGATGCTAGCGTTTCAACTACTAGAATCTTTTAAAAAACTCCGTATTCATTAGCATCAAGCGTAGTTCTACAATTCCCAATAGGGTTTGAACATAGTTCTATTAATTAGCGCCAATAATTGCTAATTAAAGGAATGAAATGCTAACTTCGCAGTTCACATAATAGCATCTCATCATATTTTGAAGTTTTGAGAGTAATTAGGACGTTTCCTCAATAGTTTTATAATTTTTAAAGTTGTTGACAAGAGTTCTGTTAAATTCTCAATAAATAAGAATTTTAACGAATTGTCTTAGGATTTGAATACGTTGGGCAATACAAATTTCTTTTTTAACAAAAAAAAATGTTTAGCGAAAAAGTCATATTGTAGTCTTAGAGTGCTTACAAGTCGGGACAAGTGCATAATAAAGATCAAACGTTGTTATTGCACTTTGAGATCAGAGACGAGCTTCGACCCTAGGGTCTTTTAGGTAGTTATTATATTATATATTTATTTTTTATTCATAAATTCAGTTACTTGCAACTACTGATGTCGTAAATGAGAATAGCTTATTCGTTTATCTAAATAACTTTGCATTTTCTTAATAAATAATTGTGACGTGTCATTTTTTTGCGCATTCATTAAATAACCTATTTTATTTATTACATACGATTTTAACATTTAGGTTTCTTTTATTTTATTTATTAGGTTATCTTCAAAAAATATGAAATTGTTTAACATTCAATTTGGCAAAACAAAATTTAGTTTTTTGCATATCATGAATAACTGAATTGTGTTTTTCCACAAAAATGACAGAGTTTTGTCAAAACGAAATGAAAAGCGACCGTTCAGTCTTCTGGATTATTTAATTTTAACCCTCCAATGTTGAAATAATAACAACTTACGCAATGCCTTTAATACACAGAAAAATTTATTAATCCAGAAATTATTGCCCATTCTCGACTGTCTACAAAAACAAATTGAAATTTAACAATGTGGCGTAATTTTAAAAAAGGTTCCGAATTTCACACAAAAAAAAGTCTTAAAATCGTTAAATCTCAAATGAAGCGCTGTAAAAAGCTTAATTTCGGTCTAAAATTGAGCTAATTTTCTTGAATTATGTCAATATTTAAAAACAATATTTTACGCTTAAAATCTTTTTTAGTTTAGGAAACTTCCTATTAGTCAATATTCAGGATCGAAATAAGAATTCTCTAACTTGGGTGTGACAAGCTCGAAAAATTTTTCTTTAAGCAAAACTTTGGTGTTTGAAAGTAAGACTTTAAGCGCAAATATTGAATTAATTTAAGAAAATTAGCTCAATTTTAGACTGAAATTAAGCCTTTTACAGTGCTTAATTTGAGATGTAACAATATTAAGGCTTTTGTTTTTCTGTATTGGCGGGAAAATTTGATAAAATTTGGCAATGATAAAATCTTGTTTTATTTGATCGGAAGACTAGAAATATAAAGAAACATCTGTGAAAACAACTGCGATAAGAATTCCATTGATCGGATGATCTGTCTTAGACTTATAACTTAAATAAAAACGCGTTTAAAGTTTAAATTACCAATTTTATGATTGATGATGGCTCATCGTATTGCTCAACATAAAAGCCTTTTGACAAGAATATTTGACATTTCGGTATGATGACCCTTGAAGTAAATGAAGAAGATATTCAATAGAATGACCAACTAAAAAAGAAATAATTTACTTCACCGCTCAACAATCATTTCTTGGAATTTTAGAAATAGATAAGAGCCTCTTCTTTGAGAATATCTGCACAGCTTTATGTTAAGCATACTTCATTTTCTAGGAGCGGGTAAGTTTCAGCTAACTTAATGAGGAACTATAAGCAGGACTCGCCAAGTATCCTTATATAAAGTATGTATATACATATATATGTTATTTGATCGATATCATTACAGATTTCTCACCGATAATCACTTCGGGAAGATAAACATGTCACTGTGAAATCCATGATATGGAAATGTGTTAATAGATTACGTGTCTAGACGTCGAAATGTGAAAAGGTGAAAACAGCAGAAATGGAATGTTGTACAACCGGACTAGTATCCTACAAATGTGCTACAAGTTTCCAACAAAAAATGTCCTACAACTGCAAAACTCTGAAGTGGAACTTGCAAATTTCATGAGTTTGAAAAGTTCTCATTTTGCCTTTCAACCATTTTATAATTTTTGTATGGCATTTCCTATGTGTCGTCCTTCTACTCCACAGATTGACGTCATATGAGATTGTTTTAATAAGAAATCGTTATCGTCTATAGAAGTGGGTACTTGTAGTTCCTTCTACGAAAATGCATTAGTCTGGCTAACAACGCGGCATGCAAGTGCTACGCATGCCATATCCACTTCCACATTGCTCGAGTGGTGCGAACGTAGTGTATACACCAACATACGTCGCAGCCGGTGGCGCCGAGCCTATAGCCTAAGCAGTGCGAGTGAGATGGTTGATGAAGAATAAGAATAACATCGGCAAAGGAAAGAAAGAGAAGTGCATCAAGGCGTACAATATGAGAGGGACAGAGATGGCACCTTGGACTACCGGAGGGGAACGGCGACGAGAGAGGAGGAGAAGCAAAAGGAGTGGAGAATTCTGGGCAGGGGAACAAGAGAAGGAACGGGAGTTCCTGAGTCTCGGTATCGAAGCGAAGAACGGAGCTTCAGAACGCTTCGCGGCTCCAGCTGCCCGTGAAGCCAACCGTCAGTCCGATCAGCCGACATTCTGCGAGCGAAATAACCGGCGACCCACGTCCGAAATAGACGACCTAACCGAGTTCTTCGCGTCCCGATCCGGTGCTTACCACGCTCCGACCGCAGTATTCGCGTGGAATCCCACACACTCCCAATCCTGTGCCTCGACAGCTTCATGTGGGTTTATATCGTCTTTGTGTTTATCAGCTTCCATGCACCTTAATTCCCGGCTGAAGAACGGGGTGTGCGTGAGCTTCGCGATGGTTTGTGCTCCAAAACAAAAATGAGAGTGGTTTCATTCAACCGCAACGCCCAGCTTCCACCGGTCGTATCTGAAGATCGTTTTGCAAAGCCGACACCGACGAGCATTTGTGTGAAATTCTAAGGGAAGAGTCGCAAGTGTTTCTCACTCACTCGAAAATATCGAGCGAATGTCTACCGGATTAGTCATACCATTGCGGTTTGATATATTCCGGAAAAGCAGGGAGCTTGGGTATCTAAACTGAAAATACGTTCCAAGAGTTCAACTTGAAAATTCCTTCCGCGATATTTTCCTCTGAAATATCAGCAGTCTAATTGGAATTCCAATCGCGATCCAAGGTGGAATGCATTTCTTCCGGGATCTTTCAGGAGTTAAATCCCGTGAGCCGAATCTTAACCACTAGTAGCTCCATGCCTTGTATCGAAACTGAATGAATTCCTTGGAAGATTTTACGGCGAGGGTAGGGACTACTGAGTATTTTCATTCAACGGTGGAAGGGAAGTATCTATTCCGCCGAACCCGAGAAGTCGCAGATCTTCCGAGAATTCGTGATCAGCAAGTTAATGTTCTCAGGCTGGGCGGTTAATATTCACGCGTCAGCGATGACAATTGCGCAATTCAACGAGTTGGAAATAAGTGCGATGGAAAAGTCCGGGTTCCTTGCCAAGCGACTCGGCATTTTCTCGCCGCTGAGAAGAGGATCGCAGACGAAAGACGACTTCTGAACCGCGTCCAGTACCTGAACGACCTATTGTTGGAGTCGTAGGAAGAATCGTGTCTTGAGTTTTTCACGGTGGCGAAAGATTTGATTCCTCTTGTGCCAAGTGCGTTACAGTGCTCCTGTGATCCAACACCGGTTTACGGAATTTAAAGTGGGTTGCGACAGCAGTGTCAGCCGCTCGCTCAACGACCTTGAACTTGGAACTTTGAACCTCTTCGAAAGTGTTTCTTACCGGTGGTCAATTTTTGGGAATATTTCAAGAGAAATAAGTGTGAATCACGAAATTATTCTTAAAAAATAACAAATATTTTGTGGTGTAATTATAACACTTGATTCTAAGAGTGTACTGAAAAGCAAGTGCATAAAGTGACGCAGTCTACAAAATTTGTTTGTTTATTTCGTCGCCGTTCAAGATATAAAATGATGTGACCGGAATTTCACTGTAAAAATGAGTGAGTAGTATGACAATTTAATTCCAAATTACTAAAAAAAGAGTTGTGTCAATTGCTCAATCGTATATGTTGAGTTTGGCATCAAATACAAACATGATGCTCATGGTCTAATATTAAATGTAATGTAAACACTGACAGTGAGATTTATATTTCATAACAGCCGGTAAAACGTCCTAAAATATACGACCCAATTTGTCCAAGTCACTCTAAAGAAACTGCATGTATCACGAAAAGAGGAACAACTATTTCTGAAGTCAGGAAAGATAAAAATACGCAAATTAAAGTGCATTCCGGTCTTCGGAAAATCAAGAAATTCAAGCAAATTTTAACACTTTTTTTTGTTTGACTTAAAAAATGTATACCGGAATAATGACTTTTTACTTTTTTTTTTATTCCGGGAATATCTTCTGTTCTTTTCTTCTTAAACAATTATAAACTATTTTTCAGACTAATTAAAGAATTGCTTAAATAATTACCAATAAACATTCTCTTCACAATAGAATTTTCGGAATGTTTATATTTAAACAATTTATTTGCAATAAAAGTAATATATTTGTATCGATTTTAAAATATTATTTTAAAAAGTTTTGTTTACGTTAAATTTATTTTACCTAGTTATTTAACTATAAATCATGAAATTATGTTTAGGTTACTCAATTATGAAAGAAATAACATTTATTAAAATAAAATACCAGAAAATAATATAAAATTAACTTTTTAAATCTTTTCAATTATTTAAACTTAAGGCTAAAACTAGCATGATATTGTATTAATTGAATTTAAACCTCTGTACAATTCAGTTGATAAAGTACAATATGCACAGAAACCTATTTTCTCAATAACAAGGTAAATTTGAATCACATGACGGCAATTGCGAATAAAATACGACCGTTGATTCCTCATAATTTTATTTCAACTTAAGTTTATTCAAAATATAAAAATATTTTGTTCCGTATGCGTTTTTTAAATTTCTTTTAGAAAGCTAATTTTTACACCTTTTTTAAAGTAACTAAATTCAAATTTCTCATATATCCGTTTACACGTTCGCTACTCCGTTGAAAAAATGCTGATATCATGTAAAAAAACTCAAGTTGAAATAATTATTAATAATTAAGGAATACGTAATTTGACCCGGCATTGCAGCTTGAAACGGAGCAATATTCTAGATAACAATGAGTGAATAGTACAACTTTTATTGTAGTTTACAAATTGAGTTTTTTATTTCAGATGATACAGAGATTTGCATTCAAGCACTCTTAGCCTGAAATTAAAACAATTAAAAAGAACCAAAAAGTTAATTTTGTTTGATTTTTCTTTAAAAGTATTAAGAGCAAGCTTTTTTAAATAGAAATCATATTAAAAATAATTTTTAGTTGGAATAACATTCCTGTGATTTATGAATTTGTATTCTATGAAGAGGGGGCGTCGATTCATGTAGATAATGGTTTGGATATTCAACAATTGGATATTCATTACAAGTTTGGATATTCAAAAAATACTCAAAACACTATATTTTGGCGTAAACTAATTTACAAAATTGTAACTATGAAGGAAACAAAAATAAAAAATAAATATGCTTCTTTATTATAGAGTAGCCGGGATTGTTTGTTTCATTAAATAGAAAAATTGCGATTTATTATTTAAAAATTACTCAGATTTAAATTGTTCATTTTGTTATTATAAATTGAGAATTTTTCCGACGAAATTTGATGTGGCTATTTTTTGTTTATATTTTCTTCCTTCCTTAACTTTAAAATTTGAGAGTGAACTCCATGGAGATTTTTTTTAGAAAATGGAAAAAACTTCATATTTGAAGTAAACAAGACAAAATTATTAAGAAGTTTGGGAAACAGGGATGTTTTCATTTTGAAATAAAAAATTACGTTTTGACCCAAAAAAATTGATGACGATTAATTTATCATATTTTTTTAAAAAATGAGCATTTTTCCGTAGAAATATGTTATGTTGATATTTGTTACAAGTTTACAAGTAATAAAATGTATTATATCTCGAAAGGCTAGAGTTAGAGGGCTCTAATTAGAGGCAAATTCACTTGTTATCGAGTACTAAAACATATAAAAAAAACATAGAAGAGAGTTAGAGAGTATGCGCCAGCTCCTTAGAATTTTACGTTTTTACCCATTTAAAGATACTTTAGATGAACAGAAGACCGTATCATAATCTTCTTATAGGTAATTAGAAAACATTAAACAAGAGTTGAGTTATGATGTCGAAATATAAAATGTCACACCAAGCAAACTGAAAATATCAATTATAAAACAAGGTCTATAATCATTCAGCTGATCACTGACAAGGAAAATATTAATAAAATAATTTATCATAATTATAAGAGTAGCTGCATCAATAAGAAACGATCAATCTCGTTTAGTTTACGAATGAAAAGAAGAAAGAAATTATATTCATACTATTATATGTATATATTTAGTTAAAGTAAAAAGATAACAAGCAAAAAATATTTCCTAAAAGGTATTTTAGACATTAATTTCTTACCATAATCGAGTTCATTGGTTCATTATATCATGAACTTGATTACAAAAAAAAATTGTTTCTCTTTTTATTAAATTTTATCTTGCATTCATTTTTAAGCACTATTCAAATCCCCAAATCTCCATCAACCATTATATTTTACACGAGCATTATTCATATCTACTTTTATCTATGTAAACATGTCACTAATGAATCAAGTACTGACAATTCTTATAACTGTGCCTATTAAAACTTACTGAATAAATCTAAGGAACAACTATTATTGTCTGTAACTAAGTTTATAACTCTTTTCGGTGATAAAAAATTAAAAAAAATTAAAAAACTCTTAATGATAAAAAACTGAATTTAAAAACCAAGAACTTGATATGCGTGTAAATCGTAACAACGATATTATTACCTGCTTTCATACGTTTATTAAAACCCCGCGTCATTAATTTACTCGGAAGATACATATGTTGAATAAAATGTACATGAAACAAGAAGACAAAGTAACAACAATGATGAGACAAAGTAGGAAAATCGTCAGGCTTTATCAGAATAGCAAGGACTCTGTTGTACCTCCAACATTTTCTAGAAGCTGGCAACATCTTAAACGGATTCATCTTAATATCTTTCACACGATTGTTGGATAAATATAAATGATTATTAAAAACCACCAGTTTTGAATAGAAATAAAACAAGATGCTTTACATTATTCGTTTCACAACATAAGGAGACAAGATGAATGAACATACATTTTGCGATTGTATAATACCGAATATCTAAAATACATTTTGAAGACCTCTTTAAGAAGTCATAAAATATTGTAAGATGTCTTAAATACTCATCGTCGATTTTAAGAGCTCTACAAGACCTCTCAAATATGAGGTCTCCGAAAAGGGGGGCTTATTTAAGAGCTGTGACAAAATAAATAATATAAATGAAAAGCAAATTTCTGAAAAGTATAGATTCTATTTTTGTAACTTAATTATTAATTTATGTAATTTTTGCTGGAGTTCTTTTTACCGTTTGTATAGTTATATTTTGGATGGTGATTGCATTTAATAGAATGCAGTCCATACAATGATAATACAAAATTCTGATAATACTTGCTAAATATCATAAAAGCACTTATTTTGTCATTGAAGCTTATATCGGTCTACATATGACGTAAATGTCGCGCGATTTCAATTTTGGATTCAATAACTACCTAATGTCTCTGGAAGAAACACAGATCTCAACTCTGGACATCCCTTTACTTAAAGAGAGATGGTCCAAAACGAATTGGATCTAAGAAATCAGCCATAAGACAACTTCCAGATTATAAATTTAAGAAGTCCTCAGTAATACATTTTTGAGAGCACGTTTTATAGATTATCATAATTCAGACATCTTCGGGAGGTCTTTTTGGAGTGAGCTCTGAACGACCTCTTTAAAAGGTGTATGATGTATGGGACAAGCTAGGAAACAAGTAATACGTACTGAATGGTAATTCTATCGGTTGAAACATCTGGTATCTCTAAATTTTACTTCTACGTTACGCGGATGACGTACATGTCAAACTTGTTCACATTCATTCTTCATACCAAAAAAAAATGCGCTGTAATAAATTCAACTATGGTTGAGCAACCTAGCTATAGATTGTGATGATAACTGCATTTTCAGTTACGTAAATCCTCTTATCTTATTTTTAATGTCACTCTTTTTCATGCAAAGTAAACAGTTAATATTTCAATTTAATATCAATTGCAAAAATACCCAGCTTAATCCGCGTGATTGCGGCAACTAGACTATTCTTTTCGCGTATATATGATATCAATTAACAGAACTACAAACGCGCTACCTATACAATAGAATATCGATATTTTTCCAAAACAGCGGTTACTTTCCAAACTAAGTTAAGCTACAATTACATAAATGATGGTGGAAAGGTATTTCAAATATCTTATTTAAGAAATTGTTCAAATTCGGATCTAATGAATACTTATTCCGTCTTTGTTCTTTTTCTGTACTTGGCTATATAAGTCTTATTATTTAGGGATCAAAGTTAATTTAACAAGAAGTATTTGAAGAACTGCTTGATTTGCAAAATTTTCGTCACGTGAAGATGAATTTATTATTACTTCCATTTCGCAAAGTTTTACTTCGAGGTGGAATAAGCATCGATTAATACAAGAAGCTACTTCAGGTATTAAAATTTACGTATCGGTAAATGTCTTTTACTCCAAGATGGTTGTTCGATATGAACATAAAACTATGTTACAGGAAGTTAACTGTTGTTTTACATTTACTCCTACATACGAAGAACAAAATGGCATAACAGTGCCATAAATCACAGATTACGGTAGATACATGTGCAATTATCAATTTAATTGTGCTGACGTGTAAAAATTAGTTTAAAGTCGGTCTTTCAGTGCACATTTGCGACTCGTTAAAGGCACCGTGGTTCGTCGTGTTCTATCTTAAACGAGAGCGCGTCTGGTGCTCGAGAAAAGCTCCGGCGCGCTAAATCACTAGCTATCAAATCTCTCGAGTGGAGTGTTTGCCCGAGTTCCACTGTGAGAACATACCTCTTTTCGTTGCACGTCATGTTATCCCTGGTGAACTAGAATGTTAAAACTGCACAAAAGGGATGCGGGTAGAGAAATCTGCCTCCGTGGTACGCGCCATTTTTCGCATACACCATTGTTATGCGCTGATTGGTGTGCAGAAGATGGCAAGAAAGAATAACAGAAAAACCGCATTGATTTACACTATAATTGAATAGACAATGTACATTTTAGTTATAAATGCCTGTTTCTACAACTCTCTGGCACATTACGAATAATCAGAGGTAAAACCAGGGTTCCCAGACGAGATTATACTAAGCTGATATCACTTAGTTGAAAGAGCAAAATAGAAGAGAATTAAAAGCGAAAATGACCATAGTGCCCAGCGGCAAATTGCGAGCGGAAATTTGATACCCGATAAGGTTCAGAAAGGCGGCTAGAAGTAAATTACGCCAGATTCGAATAGAGAGGAAAAGAATAAAACGCCAAGGGACGAGAAGAGAAAGCCAGCGAATGAAGAGACGGTACAGGGCGAAAGGTGAAAGAGACTACTTCGTCCACAGAGCGCAACCAGTTCGATTTGTTTCGTCGGTTGGTTGTTAGAAGGAACTTGCTCGGAAGAGAGACCAGGAAAAATGTGGAAGAAAGGACAGACACCGTGCACTGAATTCTCTGGCTCACGCTCTCCTGCGATTCGATCGAGATGTTATTCTAGGATAAACAGCGGTTGTAGTTTCTTCCTTGGTGGTCGCCTCCTCCGCGATCTCTTTTCTAACGATTTATATTTATGAGAACCAGATCGATCCTCGTCTCCGAATGCTCCGAGGTCACTTGATGTACACGTGGAATTCCACTCCCGAGAATTCTTCGCTAATTACAAAAAGACGACGTCTGGCACTGGCGGCATCACAATTGTGTTCTTATAAACGTGAACGAGGAACGTCTAGGTATAAGAACGATTAGGCGAGAGATCACTATTTTATCAAATACAGTCGTTCCGGAGTAAATTGACTGTTTTGTCGAGCCGTACCTTTAACATATTTTCCTCGTAATTCTTTTAAAGTCTGACGTGGAATCTCTGCGACTGTAATACTTCTGTTCCGTTTAGGTAATAACTCTGACAATCGAGCACACTATGAAGTGTCCATATGTTGGTATGTCCGGTGTAAATGGCCTGTGGTAAATCAGAAATGAGAAAATGGGTGAAATCAATGCAGCTTAATGAGTGCATGCTGAGAACCTAAACAAGTATTTACCCGATCAATTTAATAGGTATGCTTCATACTATGCTGCTCAAGATAGTTGTTGACATAATGTGAACGAATTACTTACATAAGTAACAAATAACTTTATTTAAGAAACTGTTATAGTATGCAGAGTGTTTTCATTTAAAACTCAATCAGTAAAATTGATGTAATTGAAACAGTGGAATCGATTCACTGACCGAATTAGAGACCAGGTCTTTTTTCTTCGATGACAATCATCTTGGCCACACTCAAAGTCTTCTACACCCACGCCACGTATTAATATCAGTTGACGTATCGATATAACATTTTTTGACAGCCGACTTATTACACCACTGACTACGTGTTACCACTTATGCGACATTTGAGATGCTCCATTTTCATTATTTAAATATTAAAAATATTGGTAATTATCATATTCCACCCAAGATATTCAAAGTTATTACCATTAAAATTCATCAACCAATTACACGGTGCATCTGCAGAGAAATCGCTGATGTCTTCAGTGAGTGACATGTCTTGTTTGAGAAAATAATAAATAATTTTAAGGTTTCACAAAGCAATGTATGTTGTCTATTACGCGAGTTTGAGGCTAGATCGAGCTCGTCGTTTTAAATTCCGAATTAAAGCTTTAAAGTTGTTTACAAGTAGAATTAATGTTAAAAATAATACATTTTTCCAAATACACATGAACGTCTTTTTAAAATTGCAATTTTATGTTTAAAATGGGATAATTTTGAGAAAATCGCATTTATACATCACAAATTGACACCTTCGGCACGTTTTACTAGCCTTTATGATTGAATATAGCAAAATTGAATCGTTGGAGTGACTACAGTCAATCCTTAAAAAATAATAAAGAATTAGATTTATATGTTCAAATCGAAACAACCAGAAGTTTTTGTACTCTACAATGATGTGTCGAGATGTATTGTCGTCATTCGTGTCCCATTACTATGTGGAGCTAGTTTCGAAATCCCTAATATTTAGCATATTTTTACTCCTAACCTATGTAATTTGACATTAAAGAACAGGTTTCAATTACAGTTACAATTAACTATTTTTGAATAATAAAAAATATTAATTTGATTTAACCATCATTCGTTATTATGATATTTGAACATTTTTTACCGTATAAAATTGCAAATAAATCCCAGTTGCGTTGTGCAATCCATCCATGTGACCTCCAAGGTAAAAATATTGGATAAAATTTTAAAAATATTAAATTGCAATTCCATCCTTATTCATAAGTGGACAGCAATTTCCATCTATAATTTTTTCATTTAAATAATTTTCTAATAGTTAAGAATTCTTATTAAAAAATTTATTCCATAAATTATTATAGTTATTAAAAATTAATCACTTCGTAACAAATATAAACAACGTTAATAGTAATATTTATGTTGCCAAATTCAAATTAATTTCATCCATCAAAAGAATTTTAATATACAATTTCTTTTCCAAAGTATTTGAAATTAAATATCAGCAATTACAATGACAATAAAACAGAACAATAGTTGTAACACTCGAAACATTAGATATTCAAAATTATTATACTAATCATTATTATCAAAAACTACTAAAGTTGAAAGACCTTATTATGGCTTTTCATATTTCTAAAAATGAAATTACATAACTAAAAATGCCTGTAATAGATGCTATTGCATAATATGCGTATATTCAAATGTAGAAAAAGTAAGTTTCCGGACATAAACCATCATGTTAATATATTCCTTTGTATACCTAGTAATAATATAACTAATCTATTATTTTTTTCTTTAACTCCATGCTGTGCTCTACTGCTGTAACAGCTAATGTATTTTTAATAATAGAAAATTACTGATATCAAATTTTTTGCGCCCAGCGTAAACGCAAAGATCCTTGAAGCATTTCATATGATCCTATCTGAGATATTTGGAAAGAAGCATTAAAAAACAATAAGATACAACGATACCAAATTCCGACTTACAAAGGAATACTGTTTTTATATGTCGTAATAAGATTGGAATTTTTAATATTGATAAGATCATTTGGCATTTAAATAATCGGAAATATTCATCAATCGAAGTCAATTTTTAATAAAGTAAGCGATAAACCGAACTGGCATTAGGCATGAAGTACTGTGATTTAATTCTTCCCTATTTTACTGACAGTACGTGACAAGACAGTATCATGGAAGATTCGTTTATCTGATTATATTCGAACTAGAAATAGTAGTATAAAAATTCTGTAATACCGTTGTTTCAATATTGTAATATTGTTGTAACCACCTCCCATTCGTAAATAAAAGTAGGGGTTTGTGTGTAGAGGATTATAGATTCAATTACACATATCAGATGTGTGAAAAAAAAACAATTTATATTAACTGCGATCTATAGTTTTGTATAGCAGAGATTCAGACGCGTCAAATTGTGAAAGTACCAATCACCTTCCTACAAAAAACTATGAATGGTGGTTTTGGATAATAAAAAAGTATTATTAGAGACAAACTAACAATGACTCGAAAAGGAAACGCAGAACAGATAGGAAGTGTACTCGAGGAAATTATGACATCATTCGTCGATGAAAGAATTTATAAGGTTTTAGCTTAGTGATGAGAACTACTGCTCAGCGTAGACAACCGCAAGACAGTCGATTCAGGTACTCGACATCAAAGAGCCATCAGAAAACGCTCCGAGAGGAAAAAAGACCATTGAGAGACTGAAAGATCTTACGGTAGAGTAACGATGCCATACTAGACGACTTTAAGGACAAGTCTGAAAGAGCTGCGATACAAAAAAATACTACTGAAATGCTATATCATTTTTCTTTGATTTTCTCAAATTAAATTTATATTTTTTAAGTAATTAATTAAAATAGCTTTCAAAATTCATAAGTACATTAATCTTAATTCAATTCCAATTGTTACCTGCGTTTCAGCGAGCAAAAAGTCAATTTTACGTAAAGTAAGACGCAACACGTAGAAATCTGAAGGTGACGCGGCATCAATTACTCTCAAGGTTGACGCAATCTAATTTTCAGTATGGCATTCCATTAAAATCACAAAGGAAGAAGAACAAAGTTTTGCTTTCAAATAATAAAAAAATATTTATAACGCTTGATTTAGTTTCAATCATAATAAAGACTTTTATGACAAGTATTATTTGCGACGTGAAAAACAACTTTTATGGCTTGGTGTTAAGATAATCATTGAAACGTAAAAGATAATTTTTAAATTTCCTTCGTAGTGCAGATTAAAATCACGTGAGGTAATAGGAAGTTTGCTACTCGACGCTCGACCCATTTTATTGTGGCTATTCGCTGGTGTTTGCGATCACGTGAAACCGTGGGTTCACGGGAAAGAAACGGATCCGACAAACCTTGGCCAGTCATAACATTGCGATTCCACGAAAAATTCGAAAAAGGGATGCTGTATGTACCTGAGGTTTGAAGTACACATAAAGTCTAACAGTTTATTGTGTAAAATTTTGGCAACATTTTTCTGGTATCGGTCATAAGTTATTTTTGAAGTTGACAGATTTTGGTATAAAGCATTTAAGTTACAAAATATTATTAATAGTAATATTCATGATGGAAAAAAGAATATGATTTTATGAAAATAAAATTAGAAAAGAAATGTTTTTTTTGTTTGTT
The DNA here is from genome assembly GCA_030407085.1 of Trichopria drosophilae. Taxonomy (NCBI): domain Eukaryota; kingdom Metazoa; phylum Arthropoda; class Insecta; order Hymenoptera; family Diapriidae; genus Trichopria; species Trichopria drosophilae. The sequence continues at coordinate 57,444,615 of CM059583.1, forward strand.
CAAAATAGTTCAGCATTAGTAATTAATGGATTGCAATCAATGAATATTTGATCCATGAAGAAAACGAAGTAAAATTCAGTAAATTTAATCAGTAACATCTACTTACTACAAAAATAATGAAAATAATAATGTTTATAATAATATGTTAAATATTCAATGTTTTTAACGAAGAAATGTAAAATAAATGTGAGGGTACAAAAATAGATTAAATTGTCATGCTTATGAAAAACATTAATATAAACAGAAGACATAATAAATAAAAAATACTTCAGATTGTTTAAATACAATTCCCACGAGCGTTTGGGACTACGATAACGATTAGACTATGTATATGACAGTCAATATAAAAGTTTCCAATTGATATCAGACAAGTGTAATTCAATTCAAATTAATTTTTCCTTCTCAGCAATATATGCGATCAGATATGTAGGATTTATATGACCACTAGGTTTTCATATCATCGCTTACCTGACCTGCAGTGTCGAGAAAGTGCGAATAAAACTAAGAGATTATATTTCACGCTATGTAGAAAGATCGTAACCACTAATTGAAAACTGGATTATATAGTTTTTAGATTATTAACTCTGTGCAAAATACAAATTAATATAATTCGTTATTGAATACGTCATATGTGAAATTAAGTAGCACTCGGTTTTATGTTATGTAATATTATTCAATGATAACTTAATCTTGATTTTCATATGCATTTTGCACTTTAATTGCATTCATCTGATAAACTTTTTGCTATGCGAGTCGATATCCTATACAATCAAAACTATTATTCAAACTTAGAATGCGCAGATTAAATCTCAGTCAAAACACAATTTTGTTGATATGTGGCAATCATAGAAAGTGGATATTATCAAACTAGTAAGCTAAGGAAAGGAAATTTCAAAATCATTTTGCAGTCTATGGAAGAATGGCTTATAAAACTTATATATCGACGTAAAATTGGTGTAAAATTTTTGGTGTGAAATGGGAGCGATTTATGTTCTGAATTACATACAATAAATAATAAATAGTGTAAGCGCATGGAGCTTGATTCTCATTTGTTTAAAATATAAGTGAATTATAACAGAATTCGTAAAATTGTTCTGTTAATCACAAGATTAAAAATGTAATTGTTGGAATAAAGTAACAATTATTATGTACGCACTATTAATCATATCGCCAATGCAGTTCGCTGTGCTTCCTTGCGATTAAAAAATTTGGTAGTTCAGTGATGTCAAGAGAATAAAATGCTTTTCATATGTTAGATTTGGGTTATTGTAATTACATGTCAATGCATTTATTTGTCCTCCACTATCTGCATGTTATGTCAATCAAGTTTGTATGTTTTACATTATATTTTTATTTTTTATTAATGATACCCCTGTTGAAATCTATCACATTTTGGGAAAAGTTTATCTAGAATGATGATGTCATATTTGCGTCGTATCAGAACAATGAATTGTAATAGTGAAGAAATAATAAAATTTGTAATCTGTAAATTTAAATATCGATGAACACCTTTTATTTTATTCAAGCCATTGCGTCAAATTCAACCAGTTTAAAAATTAAAAAAAAAATCAAAACAGTTATTTTATAGGGCTTAATCCCTCAAAAACAGTCTTAATTCTGTAGTACATCAACTGAAATTTATGTGAAACTATCTTTTATGAAACTGTATAGCATTGTCCATTTTTTAAAATCATATATCATATACTCACTTTTTTAGAACTAATAATCCTTTCTCTTTTCATGATAATCATTCACAGGTATTACCAAAGGCTTGTTTTAAAATTGGATATGCGATAGGGTCCACGAGGTTGACATGAAACTGAATACAACAGCGAATGCAGTAATTTCAAAATTAAGTTAATAATGAAATATCCATTGTCCAGAATAATTATGCTGAATTGTTTTTGCCAGACGTCGGATGATAATTACTAACTTAATTCTGACTGATTTACTCTGTTTCACTTACAACTTCACTATCCTGTAGATAGTTATAGAATTAATTTAGCTAATACTTTAAGAAAATATCATAAATTCGAAAAAAAATAAAAATTGTTCTGCCAATGTTTTATATTCAAAACGAACCATTATATTTGTCATTAAATTTTTCATTTCTTCATAATTTTTATTATTCGATATTTAATTATGATAAACGCATATATCAAATGATACTTATAAATGAAGCATGTATCGATAAGAAGACTACAATCAAGAGATTTATAACAATTTTGTTATATAGGTATACACTTTGACCATTACAGATAGTTTACTCTCTAAATTTCTTGGAGTCAAAATTGAGCCACTCTTTCAGGAAGTAAATAGCAGCATTTTCACCTTAATAAAAGAGTCGCTCAATTATCACACCAAGAAATTTAGAGATTAATAGAACGGTCATTGGGTTATTAAATATATGCTCTCCCATTCTTTATATCAATAGTGCAAAAGTTCATATATAATTTAAAAAGTTATGAACCATCCATCCATATTCATGGTAGAAGTAAATGCTGCAGATTTTCACCAAAATTTGCTTCTAGCGTTCGTGTATCATAACTAAGGTGCGATTAGCCAATACATTGGCAATTTGCAACTTACAGGCTCTCTGCCAAATTGATGTAAATGCGACCACGAAACATTTACGTCAAAATAAATAATGAAACGTCTGTATAATTTCATTGCACCCTTTAGGGTATCTCCCTTCCGTGTTCTTTAATGAAGGTCCGTTATCACTGTTGCACACATTACGAGACCACTGCCAGTTGAATTACAATGACGTGCTATTACCCTCTGCCACATAAAGTTCTTTCTTGTAATTTTTAACCAAATATCCAGATTAAACTTATTAAATTATTATTAAAATTTTTAATACATTTTTAAAATATGTATTTAAATGAGACTATAAAAAGCAATTTCAAAAACGTTCACACCATTTTGTACTTTTTCATTAAAATTCATTTGATGTAATTAGGTCTCAAGAGCAAATGAAAAGATATTTTTTTAAAATCACTGGAGAAATTGTTTTTTAAATTTTGATTAATTTATTTTCATATAGCACGAAAAATATAGGAGATTCAATTTGACTATTGTGTATGAACTTATTTACCAATTGAAACTTTTTCTTCACGTGATATTTCGATATTATCACTGAGTCTCAAGGGAATCGGGACAACTGCCCTAAAATATATGACGTTATAACTTCGGCAGTGGCGCACCGCCTAGTGAGATAAAACTCGTCTTCCATACCTGTCCTAGAGCGAACCGGCAAACTTCTAAACTGCAAACTTTAAACATCGTCTGCCAGGCCAGCTCAAGAGGCCGAAGTAATGCGGTGGTGTGCCCTTTTAAAGGGAAAAACTCCCAACCGCAACGTATAACCGAGGTAGTTATTGTTTGACTTTTTGCTACTTTTTTTTCTGTATTAGGGTCTAAAATATTTGCAAGCATCAACAAGCGCCTCTATTACGGGATTCATAAAAAAGTATACTGACGTTGTATTTCAAATTACACGCCAACGTGCAAGCAAAAAAATAACGCAAACAAAGAGAAATTGCTTTATTCTTTGTTTGAACACTTCGTCAGAGAAACTTGTTAGACTAAATTTGGAGTTTTTAATCGACGTTGAATAGAAACCGAATTTAAAAGTTATTTTTGCTATATTTGGTACATACGAGAAATTTAACCAATTTCTTTTTTGAAAGTATGTTACACATATTGTACGTCGAAAATGATCAATTGCACACTTCTTTATGTACGATAGAAATCCAAGCAAAAAATACATTTGATCCTAAAATTCAATTTCATACTACATTGGTTACAATTGACTTTCGTTAAATTTTTATTCTAAGTCAGAATGCAAAAATAATATAATTTAAGTCGAAGGTGTTTGAAAATTGAATACTGAGTAGACGGCTGCCGTTGTAATCGCCAGCTCCTCGGGTAAATCACGTTCTTTCGATTGCAAATTCCGCCGATCTTATTTCACAGACAAGGAAGCCTTGAATAATTCATGATTTATATCTTCATCAAAATCCATCTCGATACGCATACGGAGTTCCGAAAGTAGAGAAGACTGATGGAATTAAATTTTCCTTTAAAATGTATAATATGCTTTATTAAGTGATAATAGCAAATGGGTAACTAGTTGACTGTATCAATTATCTACTTCATTAATTATGCAGGTTTATTCTGTTTGCTACAAAAAAAAATTAAATATTATTGTCGGAGCTTTTAAATAATTCTTTTTCAATTTTAGTCTAGTATTTGAAAGCATCTGGCATGATTGATTAGTTAGGATTATGCATCATTATATCGTATATCATCACGTATATAATAAAAAATAATAACAAAATACGATAAATATATGATATGACCAGCATTCCAGCTCTCTGAAAATAACGTTTTAACAAAATGTTTGAATTTTGTCACATGCACTTCGCAGGATGCTCAGCTTATTGTATCATCGGTTAAGTAAGATTGATACCTTGCAATTAAATGTAACAAGTTAAGACATGTTATAAAATCATGAGATTTTGTGGAAATCTTGTCAACTTTTCTTGTACGAAGGTAAAGCTTATAGGAATTATCCGATTTGAATTAGTAAAATGAGAATTCTACTTATTTTTAAATTCAGACATTCAAACTCTAGGAGTCCTTTGACAGCAGCAGAGTATATTTTTTTTCGTATATATGTTGGCATAATGCAAAATTACTGAAAAATGTTTCATTTCAATTTCATGAACGCTATATAAAATATTGTTAAATGCTGTGATTCTAGTAAAAAAAATTTAATACAGGAAATAATACAGACCTGCGAAATGTAACCATGACTATAAAATTGCACTAGAAAGTCAGGATTTTTTTAAATCGTAACTTGATTAATAACAAAAAAGGCTGTTTTATTTGAGGGAACCTTTTTTTCCATTTTCGACAATTGCATCTCTTATACTAATCTTTAGCTTTAAAATAGGTTTGCCCAAACTGCCATTATAACGCTTTCTACAATTTTAGTTCCGTATTATTCCTTATTGTTCCTTATTATTCGGTTTACGTGGGCGTGGTTCAAAATGGCGAATAAAAATTTTCAGAATATCCTTCCAAATTCCCCATAATTTTTTTCACAAGTTTACAAATTTCTTATATTTTTCGCATATTTATCAGCACTTTTTTTTGTATGTTTTGGTACTGTTTTTTTTTTAAAGCCTACCCTTTAGGCATAAGAATGATTACGACGCAGAACTCGAATATTTTGGTTCATCTATTCATTACCACCAGTCGCTAATATATCACATAAGTCCCTTAAAATTTTCGTTATAATTCAAACGCATTCAAAATTACATACCAGAATTTCAGTTGTTTTTAAAAAGTCTTACAATTAGAATTATGAATAAATAAATTTTATAGCTGAGGAAGACTCCTATTCGACGTAATTGTTTAAAATTGAAATAAAAATGTGGTTCCCCAAAAAGATCCTTTAAATTAAAATTTTTTGGTCATATGCCAAAATTTCGGAAAATTTTGACATTCTGGAGTAATTTCAGCGTTACGTTCATACATTCAGCGCCAGAATCTCCCCACCTATTCTTTAAACTGTACATCACATAATTGTGATCTATATAATTTTTATCGTAAACTTATTGTCTATTTAAAGTTATTTTTTTTATGTTTAGAAAAACTTATCTCTACATTATCTAAATTAAAATCGTATGATTAAAGCGAAGCCTTATTTTCATCTCACTTTCAAAATAGTACGACAAAAATGATGTGCGTGCGCATAATTTGGTTCGTTCTTGTAAACGCCTTCTTGTTCTCACTCGACTGCATCGTTGCACATCTTGTTTTTTTTTTTAATTTTTCATTGTGACTCGACGACTTAGATGCGCGAAGGGCTCAAGTTCCTGTTCGTCTGCTTACGCGTAACGTAATATACATGCTAGTTAATTGCAACGATACGTGCTCCAGGTTAGCTGCCGTAACAAATAGATATTGTAATTAACTATCAGCAGCAGAGAAACTTTAATAAAACATGCCTGGTGAACAGACTAGGTTGAGATGGCCTGTACTTAATTAAAACCATTTATGCACCAAGTGTCAAAGGCGTATACGTATTTGCATTAATGGAAAATTACAAATTAGATTATCAACTGCGGAAAGCTGCAATTTTGCCCTGTAATTGATACGGTTTTTTTATTTGTCTGCGATATATTAGTGACTGAACCAGAAATTGAATTAACAAAGTAGTAGGTAAACTTGACGTACTATATGACGTACAATAAATTTCATATTTCAATCTAAAGACTTGCTACAGCTCTCAACGTACAGATTTGCAAGCACAGTGAAAATACATTTTATGCAACTAAAACTACTGATATTCATAAAATGGTCACATCTCGTTTGAGAACTATTAATAATACGAAAGTGTATGATTGTTAATGTTTCAATGGAGGTTAGCGTATATTTCGACCAAATTTTGTTATTGAGATTGTCACGTAATTATTGTCATGAAAATTTAGTAAAATCAGTTTGCGCGGTAATGAATATCTTGTATTATGTGCTTGTATTACTATACTGTGATAAGAATAGTTACTCTAAGCGCCACTAGATGTCGCTGGATGCGTTAAGGCATTGAAAACTGTCAGGTATATTATTTTTCCAATGACTTGAACAAAATTAAGTCACAATAAAAAACATGTTTTTTGTACTGGCCTCCAAGAGATCTCAAGAAATACTTGATGAAGTCACTTAATTTTAGTTTCTTTTAAAGTAAATAAGGGTCATAATGGTATTAAATATCCTGCTAAAAACCCCATGTTTGTTATTTGTGGAATTTTCGACTTTTTTCATATATTTCATATAATTTTAAATCTTTTTTTTTTTTCATTTTAAATGACATGAACTGTACGTTGGCTACATACCGATTGAGTACCTTTGTTTACATATCACGTTCGGCGAAGTAGTATCACTTGCCAATCTTAATAGACTAATGCGCCAAAAAAATTGTTGCACACTAAAAGAGTCAATAAGTAACTTAAAAAAACGAAGTTGTTCGTTTGCTTCCGTCTATGAAAACATCAAGTGTTTTTGAGCTTTTAGACGAGTACCTCGTTTTGTTTTAGTTGAGGCAGTCAAATTAATAGTTGCATTAATAATAAATTGTTTGCTGATATGATATGATACCAAAAAAAAAAAATAAACAATTGGTTCATGTTAATATTACCTTAGTATTCCCAAACATGTCTCGTTGGGATCTACAAGCATCAACCTATCGGTTGCCATAACCAATGCCTTTTTATTGCATGTCGTTTCAGGTGAAAAAGAATATATGAAGCTGTTGTATTTAATGTTTGTAAAACTTAAAGCATGATAATTATTTATTCAATTTAAATGTTATCAGTGAAAAGTACTATCGTTATTTCATTGCACCAGATAAAACGTTTAATGAAATTAATCATCATGACCAATAAAGAATGATTTAAATAGATTTTAAATAATTTAAATTATTTATACCGTGGATATACGTATTAAGATAATACCACACCTTTTGATTGGCTGAAGTTAATACGAGATTCATTTTAAACAAACAATATATCGTGAAAAGCTTTAGTGGGAATACCGTATGGTTGGACAACTGTCTGCTCCAGAGCTTGTCATTAATTATGTGGGACAGATAAGCTGATTATGTTTACTCCTAACCACTAATTTGAAAAGAGGTGGGTTTTGCCCTTCAAGGCATATCTCGTATGCTTGTCAACGGAATATTATTTCACCAATCATAATTGTATTGTACTATCTCATAAAGCACACGTGCTATTTTGTCTGAATAACTGCAAATAAAGAAATGCTATACATCAAAACAATCACATTTACAGATAACAACACATAGTTACTTCTCGTAAGTGATGTCGATTTATTGTTGTATTTTAAATATTTATTACACTAGAAAAATGTTCTGTCAATTTTCTCAAAATTCTGGTCTAATAAACAAAATATATAACTGAAGCGTGAAATAGTTCTCTAAATATATCAGTGCCAAAATTCACTCTTTGTGTACTAAAAATTGAATCAGTCTAGTAAAAAAGTGAATTCTCCCTGCTAATGAAAATCTGTGCTACGCATACAGTGAACAGGCACTCTGCCTAGAGTGAAGTTTATTATAAGTCACTCTTGCCTTAGAGTGGCTCCGTGAAGAGTGAATGTTCACTCAAGGAAATTTAGAGTGGTCTTAAGAAATAAATATGAAATATAATATTAATATTAATAATTATTTGTAACAGATGAAATTGTTGTTATAGAGATATTTTATGCCATTCAGATTTGTCAGTTTCAGTTATATAATGTCCAAAATTTTAATTATATTAAACATAAATGTACTATTCTGGTCAAAAGAGTTTTATATTTATTTGATAATGAGTAATAACAGTCGACAGTTTTGTTAGCAGCATACTCAATTTCAAGATGTTATTTTCTTTGAATGCCTGCATTTAAATATCCATTGTGTAAAAATTTAAAATCCGGATAATAAACATTGAAATTTGTCAATGTTTGTTGGCCTTCAACCTGAATTATGAAGGCCAATTTAAACATTTGCTATTTATTATACTCTAATAATTATATGAAACACACTACATAGTCCCAAATCAATTGACATCAATGTGTTGAATTATTATCTTAAAAAGGAATACCGAATGAAAGCCTCAATTAAGCAATAGATAAATATTTGCTATTGAAACGAAGAAATTCTAAACTCTATGAACGTAATTTCTAATCATTCAAAATAATTTGTTCTAAGCACTTATGGAAGACAAAAGTTCTATTTTAAGTCCCTGTGGATTACTTTTCCAATGGAAATCTATATATTTCGAATGCGGACATTTTGAATGTGTAAACATGTTGAAACAATTTCTGTATAATTCATTATTCATCTGTAAATGGATGGAACCAATCGGGCAGGGCTCGTCAGATACCTCTGGGATTTTGAAGAGAGAATTCGCGAACGAGTTCTATGTTGGAAGATCGATGCAAAACCTAACTCTAGTTTACGTCAAATTGGACACGCGTTGTTACCAAACTAGCGTAGCCCATCCAGGATCAAAGCTCAGCTCCGCACTGAGCAACCAGGCAGATCCTGTTTCGAGAGTCAAATCCGCCATGATTCCGAATGTTGTTTAATTTGTAACGACGCAGAATTAATTACCTTGGATTATCGTGAGCCACTGATTAAGGGCAACTGATCTTTGATTAGTAGAATTCGGTGCATACAAAATAACGTTTTCATTTAGGCCATTGTATTATTTGTGGTCACAGTAAGAAATGTTGATAATGATGTAACATTCTGAGAATGTAATTACATCATACATTTTTCATATCACTAAATATGAATATTTTAAATCGAAAATTAAATTGCGGAAAATTTAATTAAAGTTTCAATTATTTTTCAGTTGCATATTATAATTTTATAACATTGATTTAATTTTTTGAGTTATATCTTTTACTTCATTAATTCAGAAATTTTAATTAATCGCAGTAAAATATTCGTTAATTTTAAATATATTACCAATTTATTTAAAAAAAATTTGTGTCGTCATTATGATGTATTGATTTTTATTATACACTGCATTTTATATTCTAAGAGTACTTCAGTACAGTACTAAGTTTATTGAAACGAGTATTTACGTTAATAATTATATTACCTAGTATTTATGTTATTACTTCTCGCTCAAATTTCTGACTTATTCAAAAACTACAAAAGTTTAAATTAGGGGATGTTTTATTGAGTTTGGATCGGCATCAGTAAGCCTACTCTTTCTCCTTGAGTGGTACATTGTTTCATATGGAAATTCAATTACAGCACTAGAGCATTGAATCAGTTTACCAGACACCACTTTCGAAACCCAGAATTGGTACTAGCCAAATGTAACTAAATTGAAGTTGATAAAAATGTTTGAAAGTGTACCGAAAAAAATACCAACCACGAAACTCTCTTTAAAAGTTGATATGATGAAAATAATGCTATATAATATGGCCGCGTAGGACAATAGAGGTTTATATTTTATATTAAATCGTTACATAGAAATTTATTCCACTCCAGTATGTTCAATGTGCATATAACTATGATTTTTATATTGTACAATATCAGTTCTAATCACTTTTAATTTAAGTATACGACCGCATAATCCAGGCAGAAAATGAGCATTTTCCGCCCATTATATTATAAACAAAATTTAAGATGTTCATAATCCACAAGGAACAAATCATTTTTTTCAGTGGTATGTATGTGTATAAATTAATGAAGTCCCAAAAATTTGAATATTATTCAATATAATTTGTATTTATAAATTTAAACAATTTTGTTTTATTTACAAATGTATAGGTATCATTATTTTAATTTGTTTGTTCGGGACAAAATTATTCTTGCAATTCGGGTACATTTATAATACGTCCGCGTTAATTATACACCAAGAAATGTCATCCAACATGATAATATGCAATAATTGTCCCTAATTTTTTAAAGTATTGCTAGTAATCAACACTGTTTTTAAAATCGTATGAAATTATAAAAACTGTATAATGACACAATTTGTCGTAGAAAAAGTGAAAAATAGAATTATTTTTTGTCAGTAGATGTAAAGTGCAAAATGTATATTTTACTCATTAAACAGTATTCCTCAGTTTGCGCTGTTTTTAACAGACATTTTTCATTCGGTATACGTAACAAAGTGTTACACGGATTTGCCCCTATTATGTTGCGCAGTCATATTTTCTAATTATATGAATAAATGTTTACAAATTTGCAATGCAAATTTCGAGAAAACGCATTTGCATGTGATAAAAGGACGGTTGTAAAAGGGAATTCAGTACTTTATGTGGAATAAGATTAAGAGATAATATTCAGGTATCTCTTTATATAAATATGATATAGTTATAACGGTTGTTCGCTCTTCAGCTCATTTTTACGTAAATCAGTTTTTAATTAATTTCTGTAACTGTTGATGTCGTGCATTAACCATTACAAACGAGACAATGCTTCGTAAGGATTGTTGTGTTACATGTATGTCATGGGAATAGAGAGATTTCGTACACAATATTAGGCAATTTTTCGACACTACCTCCATGTAATACTCGTAGTATCCATTATGTAACAATGATCCTTAAGAATGGGCACTAATTAACTATTATAAGTAGTGATTATTGCAGTTTATTTTACATACTACTGTACTAAGCAGTAAACTGTTTATTACGATTCAATGTTATGTGGTACGTTCAGAGATTATAATACAGTAATCCTTTTCTTATTCTAACTGTTCCAATCAGGCAACATGGTGGTATTTTTCTCTTATTCTAATTTTTGTCTCTCGCTTTCGTGTCTCATGTGTATAGCTATGCCGTATATAATCTACATATCTTTGGTCGCTGGAAGAAACCAGGTAACCCCATTTGCATTTAAGGCTGTATAAACTTTATTTTTAAATAATTCTAAAATATTATACTGAATCCAAATTTCTACCAAGAGGAAGAAATCTCATATAGTATTGCTATTACTGATTAGCTGAGTAAAGTCATTCTTCTTTGACTTCTCAACATGAAAAACATTCAACGCGTGTTTTTAAACGATATTTTTTCACCTTGCTCAGGGGATTTCTCAAAAACAGTGGGGTAAATCAACTTGAAAATGTAACACAATATTCGCCATTATCATGGCTATCGCCTGCTGCTCAAAGTGGTTGATAACTTGTTTCTAACTTATAATTTTGCATTTATTTATGGTCGTTTTTATAAAAAATAAATAAGTTGAGTCACCGGATATAGTGATGATATATTAGAATGATAATCTTTTTACGTATCCTGCTTTAGATCAGCAGGAGAGCTGGAATCACCTGTACCAGGACTCAACAGTTTTTTTACCATCTACCTTTTTTTTTAAATGAACAAATAAACGTGTTTCACCACAAAACAAAATTTGATTACACCTTTAAGGAGAAAAAACATTTGTTCGATTATATGCAGTAGTTACCAAGAAAAATAAATGAGAAAATAATAGGCTTTTCAACGTTCATACACAAATAGTGAAGGGGATTTGAATATCTATTTATTACATTTTTCTTCTAACTAATTTTTCAACATCATTTTTATTTACAATTATGTTTCATTTCAACAACTACTTTCAAACATGTATATTGTATCACTGCCACGAAAAGGGAGCCAAACAGAAATCGGTTTCAAAAGAAACTTGCGCTTGCGTTAATGAAACCTCATCTTGAAGCTTGAAGTGTGCCTGAGCTTCACAGGTAAATTACGAACAATATTTGTGAAATCTTTGTTGTTTAGCAAAATACTGTTTTGGAATTCAGTATCCACAAAATGGACATGCGGAAACGCTATTCTCGTCATAATTCTAATAAAAACAGAAAAACGTTGAACCTTCGTTAACTGTCACAAACCCGTTTATGAGGATCATTGCGTGATACCCTATTTGATAATAAACGAAGCTTTGAATACAATTTTTTTTTCCAATAAAAGCCCTTTTTATCTATTTTAACTAAAAATTTTCAAAACATTGTTTGTAGCATTTTTAGGTTAAAAAGTGAAGAATTTTTGTTGCAATCATCGTATACAATATTTATTATGAAATGTATATTCTTCCCCTTTAATTTCATTTTTTTGTCTCTGCTTTTATTGGGCCCCAAATTATGATCTCTTTGAGAAATCTTTGAATAAGTGAATTTTCCTTACTCCTGCATATTTTTATTACAAAAATATAAAAAAAAATTTTTCCTAAAATGAACTTAAAGTTTTTGATAGGACCGTCATGAATTTTTTTCAAAAAAAGTACTTTAACTCATTTTGAAAGCGCTCGGGTCACACTGACCTACGTCGACCCTGAATTGTGGTAAAAAAAAGGTCGAACCAGTAAGGAATGACAATCACTAATATATATTATGCTTTATTCTGAATCGACTTAGAATTTTGTAGAGTAGAAGATTTAGGTTGTAATAAAAAAATTAAAAAATCTTGGTATTTCCAGGTCCAAATATTTTTTGGATATTGATTTCTATTATTTTTAATGTTGAACAATTACATAATAAAATTGCGAGTAAAATTGCTAAAAAATATAATTCCCATAAAATGTTAAAAACTATTAAAACATTACCCAATTTTGTACTTTTTTGATATTTTTATTGTAATACTAGCGAAGTACTATCGGTATTGAATCTTCAATTAATTTTTTCGCTCAGTTAAAATTGTACTACAATAAAGTACATCTAGGTTGGAAGCTCTCCCTAGAAAAACTCTGCCGGTATTAAATAACCAAACTCAGCTTCTCTCCAATTTCTTATTTCGACCGTACATTTTTTCCGTTGCAGTGTACATAGTGTCCGTGCACGAATTTAAATTTTAATTAGGATTCTGCACTTTACCTACTGCATAATTACTTCTTTTACAAATTCGGTCGACTTTAAACGTAAAAACCGCCGCTTTCTCTGAATCTAAAATCAATTTTAGTAGCTGCGTAGCACGTTTCGTTTGCCTATTTATTTCAATGCCTCCCCCGAATGCTGTTTACATCTCGTTACTCCGCGCGTAAACTCGCAGTCTTCGGATGAACGTCTCCATGGACCCTCCGTCGTCGAGGCGAGCGTGTAGCCTTTTTCTTCCTCTCTTTTTAAGGCTTTGGTGACTCGCTGGTTTATTCGTTGACCTACAAATGTACGCGTAGCTGCCTTGTACTTCTCTGAGTGATGTTTTAAACTTTTTACACACGTGCGCAAATAGAGCTATGCGCGTAAATATGCGGACCTTTCCACCCGCACGCTCCAGCTTTTTCCGTCATGAATTTGCAGCGAAATGCCGATGCGGACGAAGGAGTACTAGTAGCGGCAAAAATGCGGGAGGAAGCACAACTCAGAAAGCAAAAAAAAGAGGATAAAAAATTGAAATATTTCTTTGCGTGAGACGCGCGCCCTCTACCGTGACCCGTGAACCGCTGCCGGGTGGTTCTTGATGCGGAATATGTATGAAAATCACGCCGGAAATCGTGATCCATCTTATGATGTTGCGAATGTTCAATTTATTATCGCGATCGCAAATTTAGAATTTCCACGCAATCCTGTTGGGTTGATTTACCGTACACCGAGTTGTAAGTGAATTGTAATTTACAATCTCATTTGCCTTTCATTAATTTGCATGTCGTTACATAAATTCAAGATGAATTTAAATTAATTTGTTTAGTTTTTTGCACCCTAAGGGAATATGGTATGTATTTACTTGAGTTTACGGTAAAAAAGAAGAAAAGTTTTAATTGATACAAAGAAAAAATGTACCCTGTTTAAAAATTCAGTTAAGTGTGGGCCATTTGTTGTTTAATAAACTTGTATCCTGGCTAACTTGTAGATAATATATGTGATGAATCTTTGATTAGAAATGTCACGATTGCATGGATATTTTTCGATAGATTTTGCATATAAATTATGGATATACATTCGATTGTGATTTACAATTTCCCAGCATATTCAATAAAAATTGTTTTCATCTACTTCAATTTTGTAGTTATCTTTTCAGTTGATTACACTTTGCGAAATGTAGATAAATGCAGTACCTAACGGAGAAAAAGTTCAGGCTCTACACAATGAATTAATAACCTAATATTAACAGGTCTATCCTGGAAATCCTGGTCCAATAGAACAATTTTGTATATAATTCCTCTCAGTATCCTCAACATGAAAAAAACTGGTTAATTTAATTTTACTAGTAATAAGCTGTACCCAGAGAGTGTAAATCTTATAAAATGAATATATTCTAACATGTAACCTGATGTAATTTATGTACCCCTCTTTATTCCAAATTATACTATTTTAATAATGTGTAGAAACACCGTCGTTGAAGCGATTCGACTCTTGTTCCGCGTTCCTTGTTACGTAGCACGAACACGCATGATGCACATTCGTGAGTAATGTGTACTAGGTTCCAATTTAGATCTGCTACGGTTACGGTTAAAACATCCGAGGGAGAATTGTGTGATTTGAACAGAAAAAAGGTTCATGGCATAGAAACATGCCAAAAAAAAGTTTTAACATTTGAAATGTATTAAAATAAGATTTTCATTATAAATAAAAGAAAATGAATTAAAGAGACATTATTTTTTATTACAAACGCATAAATAATACACAAAATGTTTAGTCTAAAATAATTAAAAAATATTTCCGGAATTATTTATGCTAGTGAAGTGATTTTCAATATTGCCTATTATCGTTGAGCATATGCTGGACTTATTCCAAAACGGATATGGCTGTCTGCATGGATTAAGGGCGCTAGAATTCACACCCGATCGCTCGCCGAAATAAAGCAGAGAATGTGATTAACCAGGACTGAAAATCGCGATCCGGTCCACATGATTTATAAATACGACATATCAGAACAGAAAATGCACTGGAATTCTGCAAACTTGTACAACAGTAATGCAGTTATTAAAATGCTACGGAGCACGTGTAATCATTAGCATCAGTAAATTACAAAGGAAAACTTTACAATAAAAATATATTTAACGAATATAAATAAATTTTTATGAAATATCCTGTAAAACATCAATTTTTAGATATTAACACGATATTAAGAGTGTTTAATAAAGTATTTAATAAACCCAGGTTACATTCCCAATGTAATGCATAGTTATTTAAATTTGTTAAATTTCTTACACAGAATATTCTGCATACATAAAATTCCTTAGACTCAATATTTTAATTAGTTTCTCATATAGCCTCTTTTATTTTAGCCGCTCGTGTATTTATATAGTTCTATAGATTAGAGAATTCCTAAAGTCAGAAATACCTTTGATCTTGTACGTTCATGGCAGTTTCTCTCGTCCACGTGACTGATTTTCTGGGCTCTGATTGTATTAGATTTTAGAAAATGAAGCGAATTTTGGAAGTTTAATAATCGGACTTATTGCGTAACGTATTATCCAGTAGTTCTACTACTAATTCCTATTATGAAAATATACTCGTATGCATCTAGTAGGCTAATTTTTCGCGCTGAGATTTTCTGAACTTTTTGCTGAATTTTTGTACTTTGACTTCATGTCCGGAGTACTACTGGAGAGATTCTTGACGTGAAGATTAATTTGTAGGACTAGCCTTCAATTTAGAAACATTATAACAGAATCGGATCTAAGGAAGAAAGGATTCGTTTTATAAATGGATTGAAAATTCTGGTTAATTTTATTACTAGATTAAATACCTACACTATCACTGAAAATATATCAGTCTTTCAAGTATGAGGTAGAAATCTCGGAACATAATATCTTCAAAAGCTCGTTTTTGGCTAATATAAAGCTCAAGTACATAACTACCATTGTACATCCCATTGTTGAGGTACCCTCAGAGTTACGAAAAGGTTCTGAAAGTTATCGCCGCGGCTTTCGAGTTTAAATAGAGAGATAAATGAATGATTCAATTCTGTATTAAAAATGTTTTATTCTTATTTTAGATGATAATTTTCAATGTTTAATAAACAATATTTTGAGACTAATATTTAAAAAATTTCTTTTCAAAATATTAGTGTAAAATTAGATAGAAAATCTTGTTCGCTGTGATTCAGCATAAAGGATCATTTTATTAAAGTATGTATTAGATATCGCACAAATCAATTCAACCCCTGGCGATCAAAAGGAGATAGGCGCGAAACGCCGGAGAATTTGTTGACCCCTCGGCTCGTAATTTTTGACTTTCGAATTTTAAAGTTTTCATTAGATATCTTAATAGGAAAATTAATTACGCGAATTTTTTGTTAAAATCAAAAATTTCTATCCCTCTACGTTTTTAATATAATCGCAAAAAACGAAATTATTTGAAATATAAAATAACTTAATTATTTTGTCTTTAACTCGTCATATCTTTTACAATAATTGGAATTTTTTAACGAATTTTTTAGGGAGTATGCACTATTCTATCTACAAACTAACGTACTTTTCCAAATTATGGTTAGTTATTGCGGAAATTTTTTAAAAATTGGTTTTTGTTTTACTGCACAAAATTGACATTGAAAGCTTCAAACACTTCGGGAGTCGAGGGAATTTCAATAAATCGAAATTTCCTTCGCACCGAAAATTCGAGAAAGGTTCAAAGAGGTTTTTTTGTAAAGTTATAGACTAATCTGACTTGTAGTTTTCAAGTAACAATTGAAAGTTGTAATGCTGTCGCGTCCCGTCGTCTCAAATATTCATGAAAGCTCAACGAAGAGATCGCTGCTATCGTTGCTTGGCCAAAGAAAGTGGGACTGGATACAAATGCAATTAAAACAAAATAAATAATATTTGGGAGTAGTGGTCATTTGAAAGTTACTAAAAAATGGTATTTTACATACAATACGAAAATATTATTAAAAATCTGGGCTTAAATATATCATGTTGTCTTATATGAAATTCACAAATATCACAGATTTGTCGTGTAGTCTATGACACACTCTATCGTCTAAAATGTCATGGTCATGTATTGCATTATTCCATGAGATTGCAATTGTTAAATTCTTTAATTATCCCAATAATCGGCCATGTATATGGAGACCTTTCTGCATATTTCTATCCGACTAGTTTTCAGGTCGCCCTTTCGATTGACGCTACTGAAACTTTCGTGAAATGCCGTTTACCTCACTTTCTTTACCAAAATAATGAAAAAATCGCGATTTTTCAGCCATAATTTTTTTGTTTAATGCATTTTTAGCGATGATAACTATGTAGTAAACATCATTATTTGAAAATTTCAGTAGCGCCAATGGTCGGATATAGGTGTTTTTATTTTTAAAAAATTGTTAGCGTATAAATAAAGCGATGCTGAAATCCGTGTACAAATTATGCACATTTGGGACTTAAAGGGTTATGGTAAACTGGCTCGCGAGTGCATCACGCAGAAATGATTTCCTTGTTTATTATTTTTTGTTTTCCGAATCAGTGTACCATGTTATCTGTAGGATTGTATCCATTAGTAACTCCAGGAATTCGCATATCAACACTTACATGTAGAACAAATAAATGTATACGCCCTCTTTCTAAAACAGATCTACGAAGGCTCTTTCGGAGTTCGAGGCTTAACATCTAAGAATCCCTTCCTTCGGAACTTCAAAATTCACCCTTAATAGGACCTTAATAGGAGAACACCTCTTCTCAGCAGAGAATAACTATACATTTTATATGTTTCAAGTTATCTAATTTTCTTTTGATTATAAAATGTCTACATTGTAATTTTGGAAATCTTGTTTCTCGTATTAAACCAAAATTTCATTTTAAATTTTAGTAATTCTGATTTCGAGAGTAATAAACTATTTTCTTTGATATAAGAGTCAGTTTTGGTAGATTGGCTGAATTTTACTTCCGTTCCTTTTGACTTTACCAATCTAAATCCATTTCGGTATGTACCCATGTGCTTAATCTCTATATTGGAGCACAATGCATGAGACGAAATCGGGGTTTTTCTGCTGCGCGAAACTGCGGCGGCGCGGAAACAGCAACCTTTATCTACGGCAAGCGTTTCCCATTGCTCCGTTTTCATTGTTTCTTTTTATTCGGTCTTCGATCAAATAAATAGTACTTCTTTCAGCTCAATTTATATTCTTGCTGTTTTTGCTAAAATTGTACATGCGGGCGGCTTTGTAAGGGACGCCGACGGCGTGTAGTTTGGAAAACTTCTATCTGACATTATATGTTATTTGAACAATGAAATTCACGATCAAGAAACATTTCATCTTGGTAATAAAACCAATTGATTTCTAATATTTATATTGATAATAATAATATGCAATGACTAAGTTACCATTTTTTATGTTCTAAAATATTATTTTTTAGTATTTCTTATTTTAATGTTTTGTAAAAATAAAATAAGGGTAATTATTTTACCTAGAAATTAAAACATTTTGTAAAATTACATACTAAAATATGAATAGAAATTCAATAATAAATATAAAATATTATTATTACATAGGTAGGTAAATCAGGTTAATTTTTACAGCAAACTACTAAATATACACTAATTAGCTGTTAGGAAAATATTTACTTATACTCTGAGGTAGTTCTACCATTTTTTTGTGGTAAAGCAAAAAATAGTGGCGAGGCATGCTGCCACACGCATCACTGATTTGGGTAGATAGTTCTGCGGTGTACTTAAATCTCATGTTCCCGACATCTGAAACAAAAGTAAAAAATTCGTTATTAAATGCATAACGTTATACCAAAAAGAGACCTATTCCTGAACTTTTCATCCTGAACATTTCATCCTCAATATTCAATGAGATTCTTTTAAATTCATAAACTCAATACGTCTAAGAATCATTTGTTTTACGCTCTGTACTATTGTACTTATGACATTTTTTAACGTGCATTAAATATTTAAAATGCCACTACGTATTAACATAGAATACCTTTTACAATCGGTTATCCTCTAAAATATTTTCTGCAATTCTTAATTTCTTCATACATTGTACGTTTACTTTAACGTTATAAGTGAAAATTAGGGTTGTAATGTTGAAGTAGTAAGCTTCCAATCCAGTACACTAACCATCCTGTTTCATATACTATTCAAATAGTCATGCCAACCGCAACTTTCATCCACTCGGATGAAAACCGCAACTTTCCTCCCGCTTGTGGGAGGAAGTTACTTCTTTCCCTCCCTGTCATGAAGAAAAATCGTATGCTTCCCTCGGGAAGAAAAAAAGAATGCCTCAGACTGCACGTTTTTCGCCCTCGGCTCACCTCAGGTAAAAATTACACACGGTCTGAGACATTCATATTTTTTCCTTTGGTGAAATATACTATTACTGACAACGAATATAGGCATGTGTCTAAACTAATGTGTTACTAATAATAAGGAGCAGTAGTGATAGTAAACGCGACTACTAAAATAGTAAACCTATAACAATTCGTATAGATAAGGAATTCCCTTTTTATTTCGTGTTCTATAATTACAGAAATTGCTTTAAGTAGTACATTAATAATAATATTAATTCATATTTCTTTTTATAAACACAGAGGTTATGTACGCATGTTTTTTATTCTTTGTTGCATAAGTAGTTTTATCAAAAAAGAGTTGTTGGAATTCATCCTTCGTAGAACATTTCGTAGTAAATGACTTATTGCAAATATTAAAAAGCACCATCTTGCAAAAATTATAATTATCGACGTATAAAGAAATTCAAATAAAGAAATGTAGCCTTAAACACTCAAAGTGACTTTTGATTACTCTAGAGTCGAAGGATTCGGCAACCTAAAAAAAAAAGACGCCTCCCTCCATATTATGACTTTAAGTAAAATCAATAATTTGTTAATATCGACAAAAGGTTGAAAGGTAAACACGTTTCCTTATTGGAGACTTTTCAAGCACTGCAACCAAGTATTACGTACGTATAAAGCGATCAGTACAATGAATAACGGATGCCCGCCATTTATATAATCTGCGTCGACACAAAATATATACAAATAATAAATTTAACAGTGATTAATGAAAATTGTATGTTCGTTAATAAATACTACAGGAAAATTTAATATTATTTATGGAAATTATTTACATTGCGATTGGAAAAAATACGTCTAAGGACTATCTAAAATTATGAATTTTTTGCTGTTCTAGGAGAGGACGTGGTATTCGCTTCGCCAGCGTCGACAGGACGTCGCGACGCATGGAAGGTCTATTCTAGTGCTTCTTGTCGTCCTCAACGCCAGGAAGACTCGACGTCCGCAAAACGACCTAGACATCCTGCACCGCCCCCACCAGGGTCCAATAAGACCGACTTGAAGGACACTGAAGGATATTATGAGAACTCAAATACATCTAACAAAGAAAATCGACCACAATATGGCGTAAATCAGCAACAGCCCTATGAGAGTGGTGAGGAACGCGCAATGGGTTCGAATCTAAGCAGGCACAGTGGCAAAGGCCTCAACGGTCGAAGGGCACAATCTTCCGGTAATCTTTGTGACGCCAAGGGCAACAGCGTTGGGAAAATTCTGATGCCATGCTCGAGTGCCTCCAGAGAAAGGTTTGTTGCATATTTAAACGTAAATTCCTTAAATGGAACATTTATAACATAGTTTTTTATATTATAACCAATTTGACAATGCTATACTTAAAAACAAATACATGTTATAAAGAAATTATAGTCACTTTAGTCTCTATATATAACTTTTTGGGAAAACTTGTCCGTTCTTTGATCTTGTTTGTAATATTATTTTTTTAAATAAGCATACACAATCAAGTTCTTGGTTTTCTTGTAAGATAGCTACAATGTCCACCAAGCATTTTTTTATGTCATATGTTCATAAACAAGGAACAAAATTCTTACATATATCACTCTGTAATTAACTTGAGGGTTTTCCTTAATGGTTTATTTAAAATAATATTGATGACACTAATTGAATTTGAATAATCGAATATATTTATCGAGTTGATAATTTTTTGTAAACTTATTACCGATTTTTTTGCTGGATTCTTAGTATACGTCTTGTTTAATAAAAATATTATAATGGTCCCCAACTTTCTCGAGATTGAATTAAAATATAAAGGTAAAAAATTCAAATTCTCGACATTATAAACTGTCAGCGTACGGAAACCAATGAAGCAAACATAAATATCTTGTACTTATTAGAAAATGTATCTTTCTCTCAAAATTTTAAGACGGAATGATACTGAGGGGGTATCGAAATGAAACAAAATTGCCAGCAGCTTATAAACCTAATCTTACTTTCTTACGAACTGTGTACAGTACTTTATTACTACCGGAAATGTGTACAAATATGCTATGTTTATTACATAAAAAAAGTGCTTACCTTTTGATTACATTACGTGAGAAAATGACTTTGAAAAATGTAATATTCGAAAAAGTTCTCGTCAAATTAGTTTCAACAAAACATCTGTTCTTCATCCGTCCGCTATAGTATATGTTGTCAAGGTCAATGATGCCAACTACAAAAAAAAAATGTAGTGGAGCTTGACAAACCTTTAAATTTTGCTCCAATCATGTTTCAAAACTGTGAGGGAATGATCGATTTTTTACGGGAAAATGTTGAATTATGATTCATAATATTTGCAATCGCATTTTTTAAATTATAAACTGATGTAGGTACAGTCAATACTATCCTCTATGAGTTGAAAATAAGAAAGCAAACAATAAGTCAGTTCTTTTACGATTAATGTTAATGATTCTCTTCGAATTCAGCGGCTGGGACATAATGCGGGAATGATTCTCAGGGTATTTTCTTGAATATATTTTTTTTGTTTATCGTATAAAAAGTATTTTTTTTTGTTACAAATGTGTACATCTAGTGCAGTAGTTTAATCAATAAAAAAGACTTTTTATAATTAACGATTATGGTTTGTAAAAATCATTAAGGACATCAATTTCATTTTTTTTTGTTGAGAATTAGCCATAAATAGTTTTATTTCTGGAAAAAGTACAGCATTGCATTTTATACCTGTTAGAACATATGTAAACTTATTAGAAATAAAACATCCAGTTCAATTGTAGCAATACCAATGACATGTAAAACGTGAAATCATATAGACTAATATTAAGTTTAATATCAATTAGTTCACTATTTTGTACTTAACTACAGTCGGCCTTTAAAATATGAAGCATCTGTACTAATGCGTCTTTAAATTTGCTAGCATTAAGTCTAGTACAGTGATAAAGATATCGCCTATGATTAAGATGGCTTATGTTGTCATATGCATGGACGGATGAAATTTTAAATCTTTTCCAAACTTTACATTGGGCTAGTAGTAAAGTCAGAAGTTTACGAAACTCTCGAATAAAGTTGGAATATGGAGAAAATTTGGATAAAATTACTGAATATATTATTTTAGAACTTTCGATGTATTTTACTACATTTTGCAGTATCTTAGGAACTTTCGGTGAATTTCTCAGAATTTGTCTCGATATCCTAGTTTTGCTCGAAGTTTGCTCAAATTTCTACGTCAGGAAAACAAGTTCTTCAAGATGTAACCTTTGTAACACCAGTAAACTCAAAGGATTCGTAAAACAGACGATAAATGATAGTCTGGTTCAAACAATGAGTTTAATATTGCAATTACTATTTTTTATTATTCCAAGTCTGTAACAAATATTTTAATAATTTCGCATTGTGATTGGGCTTTGAATCATCTTCAGAA
The DNA here is from genome assembly GCA_030407085.1 of Trichopria drosophilae. Taxonomy (NCBI): domain Eukaryota; kingdom Metazoa; phylum Arthropoda; class Insecta; order Hymenoptera; family Diapriidae; genus Trichopria; species Trichopria drosophilae. The sequence continues at coordinate 57,467,750 of CM059583.1, forward strand.
GGTATTCGTATCAGGTGGTCTCATATTGCTAGATGAAAAGTTTGATGAAACAGAACAATTTATATAAAATATTTCTAAATAATAGTTTTCTTATTAAGGGCGCAACATTAAATTTCGCGTCCGCAATACAAACATTAAATAGGGGCGTAAAATCGAGGCTTACAATCGCGCGGGCAAAATTAACTTTGTTGTTTCTATCAATTAATTATGAAGGATATACAAAGTTTAATAATTTAATATGCAAATATTGATCACGTTAATCACGTAATTTTTGTTTACTCATTGTGAGTAGTATTGATCGAGTTCACATATTAGTAGTTTACGTACTTAAGAATCTCAGTATCAATCCCATTTAAATTGGTATAAAAATAGTAGTTATTGTGCCTTTCTGTAAATTATAAAAAATATAATTCTTATTTCTCAGTGTAATATTGTAAACTGAAGTACTAAAGTGAACTACTCCGCTAGATGAATCGTGAATAATATAGCATTCTAGTACAGGATTACCTTTGATATACTTGGGCTACTCTCGAGACTACGTATCATGAATCTCATCTAGTCACAGCATCTGTATAGTTAAGAAATCCTCCCTTCTATTCTGCGCTAGTCATATTCTAGTCCTGAAAATGTATTAGATATTTCACATTTCTTTTTTTTTTCATTTTCAAGTAAATAGCACTTGTAATACAAGCCTTACAACATTATACATTTTTAATACATATAATGGCAATAAAAATATCATATTATATATTTTTATGTAAATGTAAAACACTGCTAAATGGTTTTTACATAAATTTTTAAAAACATTTATTGAAAACATAAATATTCCTTCTCGATATAAAAGTCACAAAACCACGCATTTTAAAATAACTAATGGTTTTTAGTTAATTTAAACGATTTTTAACGGAGAAAAAAAATTGTACTTAGAAGAACGACTCCCGACAATCCTCAATATCATGTATTCAAGTTAATGGTGGAATAAAATCAAATAATTCAGAGTACTATTTTATCAAAAATTCTTTAACACAACTTGATATAGAATAAAATATTTTTAGTTATTATTTATAAACAACTTAATTTTTCTTAAATGTATGCATTAAATTAATAGATATCAAAAATACTACATTTTCTTTACTTTAAATTTATTAAAATATACTGTTTATTTATTGAACGTGAAAACACATAAATGTACTGAAATCGATTTCTGCTTAAATTGAAAATTTTTAAGTCGATTACAATTTATTTGGAACTAACATGATTGGATATATATATATATATATATATATATATATATATATTTTTTTTTTTTTTTAACTTGAGTGAACTAATTTCTGGAATTAGAATCTTTTGTTTTTTAGAGATACATATAATATTATATTCGATTATTCTAATATTAAAGGTATGCCGCATAAATAATGCAACCATATTCTTTAAAATCCAATTAACTAAGCTACAAAATAATCAAACTTGCTTTTGTCATTTCCGAAACCAGGGATCCTATTTTCGTGTAAATTTGATATCGATCTCACACTCTTATATTCTATTGCCGCATTGAAATTACAATATCTCTAAGATACCAGCATAGAATGGAAATAAAAATGTTTATTCAAATGATTTTCAAAAATAAATTGCAAAGTCTAAAAATATCACGTAGAAACGCCTCACTGTTTTCGGTATATATGCAACTGAAAAAATGAAAAGCAAATCTAATGTTGAATTTGAAAGAAAATACACACATTTCAATGCTTCTGCAATTCTTCAAGGATTATATTCAATATTGCTACACGTGAAATATGTAACAGTAGTTCATACGATACAGTTTGCTATGGAAATTGAAGGAAAGGAAAATTATTGAAATCTATTTCGAACCAGGTTTTTCTGCAAAATTGTTTCGTACGCTTGTTTGTAATTTTTATATAAAGAGAATTGAAATCTGATTAATCATAAACTTATGAATATACAATTTAATTAAAATAAAAATATTTAATTTATAACTTAACTTCATATTTTTTAAACATTTGAATAATAACATATTATTCCATAAAACGAATCCCTGGTAGAAATCTGTCCAGTTTTTTGTTACATTGTCCAGTTTTCCTATACCTTTAACACGGGAAACACAGAAACTGGCCAAAAACTGGACTCATTTTCTACCTGGGATGTACCTGAACTTATAAAAATAAATATTAATATGAATATTAACATTTCCAAATTGAATTAATCCGATACCTACCTTTGATAACTCCATTTTAACGTTCACCAATCTGAAGTAATAAACTAGTGTTGGCGTGGTGCCTCGCTCGCTTCGTTCGCTCAGAAACTTCGATCCAGTGGAGAGTCGGCTATTCCTTAAGACTCGTTTGTTTACTAACAGGTTGCAATTATATTATAAAATTATATTAAAATTGGGGGGCCCAATCATATTTAGGTCCAGGTGGCTTCGATAGATATGTTACAACAATATAGTGTTTCTTATATGTATGAAAATTGAAAATGAGCATTTTCAAAACTTCGACCCCGACAACAGGCCAGCCGAAGTATTAATAAATAAAAGTTGCAAAACACTTACTTCATGCACTTGTATTCTAATAGACTATTCGATGCATATTACATGTTTACTGTGTTTTACTAATTACTGTCTGTATTATTATGATATTATATAAACAATATATATACATATAATTCGTCAAAGAGATCTTGAAAGTGTCGAAAAGATCTATGACGGATATCTTATAGATATCTATAAGACATCTTTTAGATATATCGAAATAGTTATTTTCGTATCAAGGGCGTAAAAGAACTTTGCGCCCGTAGGTGGTCACCGCGCCCGAGGAGCTGGCAAAGACTACCCCTGGGGGGTAGGGGGTCGAAACGTCGAAATTTGATGAAAAACAATAGGGTAATTTTTTTGCCGCGATTACCAAATTCAATACTTTTTCAGACAATAGTCATAAACATTTCAAACCAGTTTTTATGGCATTATCGTTGACTTTAGGAAGAAAATGCATACAACCTTTTTTGTAGAGAATTTCATGCTCTATCTTTTTTGTTTGAAACATTTTTTAATAAAATTTGTATTTTTCAAAATAAATGCAAAAAACTACAAAGAAACTTAATTGGGGCTAATTTTTTTTAGTAATGGACGGGTGGATCTGCTCCAAAATCTAATCAGATCTAAGTTATGCCAAGACGCGTATTTAAAAAAAAAAATTATGTCAATACGCTTATCCGTTCGCGAGTGATCGCGAGACAAAAAAAACGGGACGTACGGACGTACGGACGTACGTACGTACAAGATCACGGACACAAATTTGATGAAAAACTATATGGTAATTTTTTTGCCCGAAGTGACCAAATTCAATACTTCGTCCAGACTTAGTCTGGGTCGAAGTAATTGAGTTCCTCATTAAGATGTGAGCAATACGTTTCATGAAATATACAACTTCCAATATATCTATTAATTTATTTGCCATTGGTCGAATGAGACTTATCATGTAAACCTTAATTTGATAAATTTAAACGTGCAGTTGATTTTAGTGCAATTGCTAAAAAGAAATACGTTTAAACATTATATAAAAACTATATTCATAAATATAACATATACATTTTTGTTAGTCTTTAAAATAGATATTGATAGACCATTCAGTTAATAAAATGAAAAATGGAATAATCATTTAGAAGAAAATAAAATCGGCAATAGCAGAATTACATATACTTGGGGTCCTTTAAATAGAATATATTATATATTTTACTTTTTCAAGTTATAAGAATTGGGAAGATAAAAATCAATAACGTTATCAGGATGGCAGGTCGCTGTACCGCATCGTGGGTGTACCACAGTTTAACCCAATTTTATTACATTCGGAGTAGATTGGTTTTACAATAAGCTACTGTTCATTTTAGCCGTAACTAAAAATTGTTCAAATTTATCAATAGTATATAAAATAAAGTATTTCGGTTAAAGTTATAATAATGGAATTGGCAACCATAAATATATAGAGTATTTTATTGCACTTTCTGACTTATGTATATAACACAGAGCATGTAGAGTCGTTAATCCTATCCATATGCTGATGTATACCAAAATTTCACTGTTGGCCGTTGGGATTTCCTTTGAACCTTGGATGAATTACCATTTTACAATACCGCTATTTTGACCATAGGGGTTTACTCTCAGCCTGATATACATAATAATTTTTAGCCTCGTTTAGTTTTGAAGTTGTGAACGTATTGTGGAAATTATTGAAAACAATTGAATTTTATTTTAAAGTTAAACTAGTAGTTTTTCATAAATAAAATGTAGTTTAGCTTGAGAAAGAAAATTTCACTTTAATTCCACATACTTTTCTTGATAAATTTAATTTAAAATTATGCGTAACCTTTTCTTTAAAATTTAAAATTCTACGATTTATGATGTGTATGAGATAAAGTAGACTAAATTGTGTTAAAATATATATTTAAATTAACGATCACATCTTACTACAAACAGAAAGTACTCGTTCCAATACCGTATACGACTATCGCACCAATTCTAAACAAAAATATTCATTTCGTACACATTATTTGTAATTCGTCGAAAACTGTAAAGAGCCAATGTAAATTGAGAATTTGGAAGAGGGTGAAATATATAACGACGAAATACTTGAAAGAAATGAACCTGAAACAGACAGTGAAAATATCCAAGTGTTGATGTGATGACGTCTCCCAATTAATAAAAATGAATCTGAAAGTGATTATCTTCATTTTGATAAATATGATCCCAATGATGAGGTAGTACATATGAAAATATAAGCATTGCATATATAGGGTGGTCCAAAATAGCCGAATATTTATGTTGTTGGTGCTTCACCGAATTTAAACTTCTGTGAGTGGCAACACAAATTTCTTTGTTGCCTTATTTTGCTTGTTGTTAAGAGGTGACATTGCGTACGAAAAAAATAGGTAGGCTTACTACTCGAGTAGTAAATACGGACCAGACATCTTTCGTAGTTGGCATTACCACTTAAATGGCTGGCCTTGCTATCTAAATAATAAGAACAACTACGAAAGATGTCTGATCCGTATTTTACTACTCCAGCAGGTAGCCCAATTACCTATTTTTTCCGTGCGATTATTTCAGATTTGTTGTGATTGAAGATCAGAAGGGTCTTTAGTTTAAAAATACTTCTAATATGCAATCTTCCTACAATGTAGCACTCGTCCCAATGCCGTATAGGACTATTGTACCAACTTTTTTGTTGAACTAAACATATTTATATTAAAATCTTACTGGAAAAGTGTAGCGGGCATTATGAATTTTAATCATATTTTCCCCAGTCTTTGTTAACTGATTTTCTTACCCGGATCCAAGAAAAGATTCTTCTATCGAAGGCCAGGGTTATTTTAAGTCCTATCTCTCTTTTCAAATAAATTTCGCCATAATATTTTCAACTTAGAACTATGTTAATTTGGAAATGTTTTTATTTTTACATAATTTGCAATTAAAATAAATATCAAATTTCTGGTTAAAATGACTAGATGCATTTAGTTAAAAAGAATGCGGTATTATATCAGTTATTCTCATTAATGTAACCGGTTAAATTATTCTGGATAAATCTACTAGGAATATGGTTATAAACATGACGACTAGATGGCCGGCATTACTGATTCACGAAATGCAATTAAGGGCGAGTATTTCGAACAAATTAAGAGGTGTCTTTCAAGTCGGGATTGGTTACGTGAGACCTTTTTTGCAGCATTGTCCCGACTCAAAATTTACGGTAGAATTATACTTTATACAATTCGTAGAGTAATAATGTAAAAACAATTTTTGTGAATTAACTTCAGGAGTTAGGTGGAAGAATCAGCAAGTCTACCTTATTATATATTTAGTTGTTTAAAACATATCCAGTCAATGCAAGCGCGCCAATATGACGTCATTTCTAATTTGTGTCAATATTGTTTAACCATAACATACAGTTATTGGATTACTTGAAGTTAAAGTTCGGTTTATGTTAAACAGAAAAATAGTAAATTTAACCAAAATTTATTATTATTTTAACCTAAAATGTAAGTTACAGCAGTGCAAAAAATGTATAGTTTTCATAGCAATTCAAGGGTCAAAATCTAAACCTAGCACGTATTCAAAGCTTTGTATATTGCTATAAAACTACACCCCACATTCTCTATAAACATGTATATTAATTCATGGGTAATCTTATCACCAACATCACGTACTTGAAAGAAATTTGTTTGTCTTTCCATTTGTAGGTTGAATATGATTTCCGTGTCAAATTCATTGGGATTTGTGAGGTAAGGACCTAGCTTATTGTCAGGGGGTGGAGATATTGGAGTTTCCCTCTGAAACAGCCTGCGATGAATATAAGTTATTGTGATTTCCTCGAACCAGTATTGGACTGCAGCAAAGGCAGTAGGTGAAAACCAGTTCTGACAAAAGTTTCTTCTTATTATGTCAAAAGCATTATGTCCAAAGCATCATTATCTACAAACTAACTCGTATTATGATTTATAGACACTTCCGTATACATATGCAGTTCTACATGCATCTTCGTTAAATATTATGGTTTTCGAATTTTTCGTTCATTATATTTTGATATTTAAGCAAACGCCATAGTTGTTTCAACATGGATTTTCTCAATCTGCTAAATATGGTTTTACATTTATTGAAGTTGTTCACATCTATAAAGTTCTGAAGCAATAGTTCTTCGGGAAATCTACGCGAAAAATCTTAATTAGAATTAAGAAAATCAATGTTTGTTATTCACGCTTTGTGAAGTTAATTCTATCTATTAAAAAGTTATGGCGTAAACTCTGAAAATAATGACATGAGAATTAACCGAGAATCTTTGAATATAGATTTGGAGATAAGATATGAGTATAACCATAGGCTTTGTAAAGTAATGTATTCTTCTTCTGTTTTTCAACAGCGCAATACCAATTTTTGATGGCGTTGCTTTCAAATCGCCATTGTAGAATTTATGTATACCGAGAAAATTTACTTAATACAAAAAATATTTCTGATTTCCTAACAACTAATAGTCATCTGCATTTACTACGACTTTTATTCCAGCTCGACTTGAAAAAATTCAGATTCCGATGATCGCAAACTTCTGATTACAGATAATATGATTCTTACTTTTATATATCGTGTGTAACTAATTTGCTCATCCGATCAAGAGCTTTGATGAGCTTCTAAGCAACCGGTTACTCTAATCTACAACATAGAAATTTCATCATCTGTACTTCTATTATCAATCTATAAAGGGCTGAAATCAAGGAACATGTACTCTGAAAAAATAGTAATATTAACTAAATAGTAACTGGCAACGTATGGCGCTTGCATGACACTTGCATGGCACTTACGTGGCGAGACCCTGCCAACAGTTTCTGTTTTACCAACAATGAAGAATGAGGTTATATTAAATTATTAGCATGGGCCAAGCGAGCGCCATGCAAGCGCCAGGCCAGCGCCATACATGCAGACATGGCGCTGCCAGGCAAAACGTTACAATTCTAGCGTGGCCCGCGCGAGTTTTCCACACATGGCCCTCGATAGGAGATTTCTACTAGGGTAAGAACAATTCGTTACAACACAACAATTTAAACACATGAGCTGCTAAAATTCTGAAATAACAACTGTGGATACCTGTATTGCTGTGAAGTAAAATAGTAAGATATTTCAGATATATACTGTGTTTAAAATGAGTTTAACCGTTAGAAGTATAATTCCTTAAATTATACAGGTGTTTAAATGGAAAATTGTATTCACTTGTATCGAAAGTAACACTGAGGCACTTCCTGACATACGAGCATCCTAGGTATTTCGAGAGCAAGAGAAATATAGTAAGAAAAGCCCTGTCAGGAAGTATCCACCTCTCAGAAAACATTGCACATCCAAAAGATAAGGTGTTGTAGTTCTGATGATGACTAATGGCCCTTATGAATCATTTTATTCCTTTCTGATCCTGGTCTGGTGTAAATCAATATTGTGAGCTTTTAATGAATTCATTAAAACAGGATAGAATACAAATATTCAATATACCTATATCATAAAATTCAGAGACTTCTGTGATTCAACTATGCCACCCAAGCGATATTAGCCTCCATCGACTACGAATCGATCATTTTTTTTGTGCATCAAGTAATGTCTTTCTTTCGTCCCCGGGTTCCTAGTTTTTACATACCAATATTACACTTTGTCAATATATTGTTGAGCAAATTATAGGAACACATCTAAAATTACTGGTGGACGTTCTAGATCGTAGTAGCGAACAAAATCGACGTAGCTTCCTATAATCAAATCCGCCATCCACTAATTGAAAAACTGATTACTAGAGCGGAAGATATTAATCACAATGAGAATGAAACTAATTTCAATTTATCATTTGGTTGTATCTACAACGGATCTCGTCGAAGTTATCTTCTCAGAATATTCCAGATAAATATACATTCATCTTAACGGCGTCGGTAAGAGCATCTGGATATTGCCGAGCCCAGGTTATTACGGCGTTGTCCTCGATTCCCCCGTAAATCCCCTTCGTGCATTTTCCGCCTTCCGCCGCGCGATCGAAATCCGGGGTTATCGCGCCTCGAGCTATAAGTTCTCGGGACGTTACTTACAAAGCACTAAACCCCTAAAACGAAAGGTGCTCGTAATTAAATCCGACGAGCCCACTAGCCGCAGGCGAATCTCCGGTTTGCTCGAGCGAGCACCTTCGCACTTCCTTCATTTATCCTTTGTAATGTCCACGTGCTGCAACTGCTTGTACCTCGTTTCTGCTCCATTATGCCAGATTTTGCATGGGCTCACCCTATACCAAGGATTACGTACGAAATATACAGCCGAGTATAATGGACGGATCTTAAACGACCCGTTGAAAGCGGTAAATCGAAAGTCCGAACAGAGCGGGGCTAATTCCCGTGATTTCACACGATGAGACATGCATCATCCGTTATAACGGCATAACACGTATGAAAATACGTGGGGCGTTTTACTCGCCGTAGCCACACATGGTTGAAATAGCGTTAACCATAAATCACTTTGATTCACTTTTAATTTCGAGGTCCCGAACTCAGAACAATTTACTGCATTCCACAAACCAATCACGGAATAAACTGTGATTTTAAGAAACTAATCATTCTCTAAAAAGGGATATTCTGGTTTCCATATATTAGTATTCTTCTTTGCGATCAAGACTATGCATATTTTTATGTTCGTATAAAAAAAGTTTCACCCTAGAATATTACGTACTAAAAAAAGCCACCCTACGGAATTTCTAAAGAGGTAAAAACTTGTAACCGCGTATTACCAGGAATATATAGGAAGTACCTGTAGTGAAATCAAAAAGAATATCATAAAATCGATATAATGTGAAGCATAAAATATATATGGAAGACGATCAAAGCCTATAACCAAAGTCAATATCTGTTATTAAGTAAGATGAAAAGACAATATTAAACGAATGGCTGCCTTCCACCATACTAAAAATGAAACGATGGTTTACGCCTCTCAGCGCTTTGAATTCCGTTTTCTGGCTTTCACATATTACAACAAAATTCCGAATTGGTTATTGCGAAAAAAAACATGGAAAAAAGTAATACTATTGCAAACATGTCCAACCCAAATGTATTAAATAATAGGTAATTTAAGCATACCTATATTTGACTACCGTCAGACCAGACAAATATTTAAAAAGATTCGTACAAAACTCTACATGCAACAATGACTGGAAACATTTTCTATTGTTGTAAACATTGAACTAGACGCGCAAAAAGTATTCGCTTCGTATAATACCGCAGCATGCAAACACTCTCTGAGCTCAGGATATCCAACTTTTCACTTGATGTTCCGTTTAATTCTTCAAACAATTCGAAGCAAACAGGTAGAAAAACAAAAGCGAACTAGAAAAAGTTACCAAACACTCTTAACCACTTGCTGTTTCAAAACAATCTGTATTTACTAAAATGAAAATACAGTGAAAATTACACAGACTACTGAAATTTCATTTTATTTTTCAGTTCTTTAACGACACATGGAAAAAACTCGATTGTCGTTCTTACTACTTTTGAAGTAGTAAGAATAGTATAGGCTGCTGTAACAAACTTATTGGTTAATGTAGAAAAAGACGATTGTCACAGTAACAAGAAATAAATGGTAATCCTTATTACGAAAGATGTCTATGTATTACAAGTAGGTTAGTTAGGGTAAACAATTTTGATTGGTAAAATTTACTATCCGTTTAAATTGTTATGTCTACTACCCTCGTCGCTGTTGGCGACTATTAGGTAGTAAATGAAACTATGTATACTTTCGAGATTACAGACGCGCATGCGCGGCTCTTAAAACTCGTCAACGATAGAGTGTGCGCCATATTTGTAGCGTTTAACCTGACTTCAGCAGTGAAATACGAAGTTTGAGGGAGTTACGAATGCGAAAAATCTCAATGTAGTATTCTATATTATCATGTTTATATGCTTAACATATATCTACCCAAAATTTCCTGTCTTCATTTTTGAACGATATATAATTAATTTTCTACGTCTATGCCTGCAAAACTTTTAGATATAAATAATTTAAAAACTACATCTTGACTTTATTCCATTACAATAATCAACGATATAAAAATTTAGATCCAATTCCTTTTTTCGATGGAAGTTATATCAACGATATAAGAATTTAAGTCAGCTAATTCCTCGTTTCGATGGGAGTTTTCTCATTGATATAAGAAAAAACAATTTAGGCTGCAAATTGTGATAAAGATATGTTATTAATTACATTTTGCACTCTTTAAAAGTAATATTATTAGTATGGTACTCATCGGTTGCTTCTTTTCAAGAAAAAATGCATTTTTTGTTTCTTCGTCGAAAGTCCACTCGGAGCCCAATTTCACCAGTGTTTTGTATTAACTTTTTCACTACCTTAAAAGTAACTATAATTGATATTAAACTACTTGGAATAGTTTCAGAAGAGTAAAATCTACCAAGTTTCATGGTTGTATTAGAATTTTTAGCACAATTTCCATTTTTATGTGCTTTAACCAAACCTGTTAAAAAACAGTTGCTTGGTATGCAATAAAAATTGAAATTATGCTAAAAATTCTAATATAAACATGAAACTTGGTAAATTTTGCTCTTCTGGAACTATTACAAGTAGTTTGGTATCAATGAGTTGCTTTTCAGTCAATGAAAAAGTTAATACAACATTTTGATGACATACGACTGCGAGTGGACTTTTCACAAAGAACAAAAAAATGCATTTTTTCTTGAAAAGAAGCAACCGATGAGTACCATACTAATAATATTACTTTTAAAGAGTGCAAAATGTAATTAATAACATATCTTTATCACAATTTGCAGCCTAAATTGTTTTTTCTTATATCAATGAGAAAACTCCCATCGAAACGAGGAATTAGCTGACTTAAATTCTTATAGAAAATTAATTATATATCGTTCAAAAATGAAGACAGGAAATTTTGGGTAGATATTTGTTAAGCATTTACACATGATAATATAGAATACTACATTGAGAATTCTTCACGCTTTATTTAATAATAATAATTTTGAAGGCGACATTATAATATAAGTAATTATAATGCCAAATGTTGACAGTTCAGTGATTTTGAAAAGTTCTTTCCAATCAAATGTGATAATTGATAATGAACAATCAATTTTTCAACAATATACTATTAATTATCTAATTATATGCTTTCGAGACATTTAGATGTATAGAAATTACCAATAAATGATTAAAAAACTACATTTGACTTTATCCCATTATAATAATAAACGATGTAAGAATGTAAATCTAAACCCTTCTTTCGATGGGAGTTACATATCAACGAAATGAGAATTTAGGTGTAATTCCTTCTTTCGATGGAGTTATATCAACGATATAAAAATTTAGGTCTCATTCCTTCTTTTGATGGGAGTTATTTCATCGATATAAGAATTCAAACCTAATTCCTTCTTTCGAAGGGAGTTATTTCAACAGTATATCAATTTAAATCTAAACCCTTCTTTCAATGGGAGTCATATCAACTACGTAAGAATTTAATTCTGTTTCCTTCTCTCGAGGGGAGTTACATCAAAGATATGCGAATTTAGGTCAGTATATAACTCCCATCGAAAGAAGGTATTAGGTCTAAATTCTTATATCGATGATACAACTCCCATCGAAAAGAGGAATTAGACATAAATTCATATATCGTTGAAATAAGTCCCACCGAAAGAAGGAATTAGACCTGAAGTCTCATATCGTTAATATAACTCAAATCGAAAGAAGGAATTACATTTAAATTCTTGTATCTTTGAAATACCTCCCATGCGAGCTGATCAGCTGATATAACTTTTGTTGGTTATGACGCTCTGATGGAACTGTTCGCAATGGGACAAGAGAAAGAGAGTGAGAGGGGAAAATAGCGCGCATGTCTGCACGAGAAAGAAATATACAGATAGTATTTCCAACTGTCAAACACGTGGATGTAAACATTTCAAAAGTGTCTGGCGGTACTATCTAGTTAGTAAAAACCGTGCATCTCAGAAGCTTACTATCTAAAGATAGTAAATGCTACGAACTGGAGATGACTATGTCAAATTTTACTATCTAATTAGTAAATTTTACTACTTTAGTGACTGCGCCAGCCAACTATTTTTTTCCGTGCAGTAATGGATAGCACTCAAAAGAAAAATATATATGTTATATTTAAAATGGCACTAATTGAGAGATGTATGCATCCATGAATTGCGCATCATTAATGTAATCATTTCTGATGTTAAGGATCAATGAAAATAATCCCTGACATATGAGTATACGTACAAAAATTGTGTTGTTACATTTGAGTCAAATCCGATAACTCTGCGTACCTGGGTGGACTTTTTCTCGTTTATTTACATATTTCAGCAGCACCAAAGATACCCGCATGAATGGATTGCATCGTAAGCTGCTTTTGTTTTCCGCCCTCATCACCGCTCTGATTGCTTCTGCAATAGGATCGATTCGGAAGTTTTTTCGGTAGCCACTGGGTGCTTTATAAACATGAAAATATTGTGCCGTGCTGTTACTTCCAGTAATATTAAAAATAGTTTACAATTTTTAACGTACCAAAATCACATCACATGTGCAGCGGAAATGAATGAATTCCGATCATATCAAATTATAATATTGCTTATTATTGACGTTATCATTAAACTATTAGGATATGATCGTTATAATAATATACGAAAAAAGGATCTTAACGATTTGACCCCTTAAAACTGCTTACCAATGTTAAAACTTCATGAATATTACCTAATAATAGGCTAGATACCTGATTACTGTGGATGATTGGACAGAATCATACACCTGGCCGGTACTTGATTTCGATTCAATGATATCAAACAATGAAATAGTTTAAATAATACTTTGAGCTCTCTCTAGGATTCAGTTTCCCATGCCAAGTACGTCCTGAAAAGTGATATTTGGAAGTTCTCATTTGAGCACATTCTGTGTAATGCATCTGTGTGCTAAGGCACCACTAGGTCCGTGCGATACTGGAATTGATGATAACAAAACAATCTCCAAATACAACTTTATTTCTATAGCTTCCTTTCCTAGTGATTGAAAAAAAATGAAATTTTTTTTCTTTGCGAAAATTCGGTTAGCTGCAGACCTAACAGAAAATATAATCATTTTCTGTCGTTTTCTGGTCTCAGTGGTGTAAACAATGGATCCCAAAACATCTGACTGGAAACCAACTTCATTTTCTATCAGGGAAGATCACTCCACGTTGGTGGAACATACCTAACCCCTAGTTCCCTCTCTCTTATTTACATCGTCTCACTAGCGAATGTATTATTATGAACGTTCTATTATTCATTTTTTTAATAAGAGCTATGACAAATTGGTGGTAAGTAAAAACTTCAAACAGTTCTTGCCAACAAATTTTTGATAAATTACCTTTAATATGATTTATGCAGTGCCTTTGAAACTATTTGTGAAAATGATGTCTATTTTTTTTAAATTTAACTCGAATTTTGTGAAATAAACATCCGTTTCTTTAATAAAAAGTACCACTCAACAATAGCATGCATATCGAATCCGCTCGATAAATGGCTAAGTTTCAGTGGTTTTCGTATCTTTCTTTCCGAACTTTGGCCCTCCAACTTTCCCCGCTTGGGGCGACTTCCTTAATTTTGCATGTTGGAGAATAATTTTTTTATAGTTGTTACTTCAAAAGTCTTTCCCCTCTTAACAAACTAGCTTGGTGATCGAAAAATTCGATCTACTCCTTACAGATTCGCGATTATTTACGTTTGGTTTCACCTATCGTTATCAAGATACACGGAGAAAAATAATCAGCAAAATCAGCCGAAAAATCCGCAGATTCCACCAATTTTATCCTATAGGGACAGCTGTTGGCATTCCGTTAGAGATAGCCGATAATTTCAGCTAAACTTACTGAAAAAGTCCGCAAATTTAACGGAACAAATCTGCTAATGTAGCGGAAATTTAGAGCTAAGCGCGAATTGAGTAGGGTTAATGCTACATTAGCGGAATCAAAACAGCTAAAATTGCATATATTTTCGGCAATTCCAGCCGAAAATTTTAGCTGATACGAATCAGCTAATCCAGCGGAGTCATTTTTCTCCGTGTACACTATCGATTTGTTAAAATAAGAGTTTCTCTTTAAAGAACTGACGCCAATTTTAGCCTTTTTATTTCTTTCCTACAAGAGTAAGGCTAGACTTTATTTATAGCAGATTCTCATTTAGAATTTTCATTAGGTTCTATAATTTGTTTATGTTTGAAAATGCTGGTAGCTTCTACGGGTAAGACTCCCTATTAGTTTGCTTGCACGACCGGCACAGATGATGAAGTTCAAAGTCACAATAACTTCCCAGTTTTTACGGTAAAACTTCCGGTACGAACAGCGACTCGATCTCTTGATCTCTTTTGAAGTAAGGAAACGGTATCTTGTAATCCGATAATGTACGCTTACCGAGAAAACAAAAGCCACGAGAAACAATAGAAAGGCGATGAAAAAGGCCAAGTAAGTCGACAACTACTTGGGCTTCTTTTGAAAAAGTCCCTTAGGGTCCAGACGCCAAAGGGAACAGGACGACGAGGAGTTAACGCGAAATATTAAACGATGCTCGTTTCTGTGACTTCATTTGCTCGAGTGCTCTCGACACCTAAAGCACCGACTGGCTGCAAAATGCATCTCGCGTAAACAGGGCTTTCAGTTTCTCTCGCGAACGGTGACTTCGTCACGTCGCGAAGCTTTATCTAGAATATAAAAGCTAAGCTTACTCTTTAGTGCGATCGATCGATCAATGTTTTCCTTTGAAGCCTACCGATGACAGTGTTTACGGAAACTTGAGATTTGTATGACGCTCGAATTCATTTGGTTTAACCCCAGCTCGAATGGGAGTTGCAAAACACTGGACGTGGAGTAATAATATCACGAAATTCACGCCGGATGTAGTAAGCTTAAACATATCCTTATAAAATTTCAGGAAACGATACAGATAAGAGATAGATAAAAGGATCTATATTGTCAAGCTTAGTTAGAGTTTATTTAGATAGAAAAACAATAATGAGTAAACAAAAAATGTTCTAAGTTTGTTCAGTTTTTGCTGAAAGCGAATGAACGAAAATATGATTTTGAAACATTTCAGGTCGAACATTAACGCGAATTAGATCAAAATTGCACACAAATAAATGAGGTCTTTTTCAAATACAAATTAGACCTGTTTTTTATCACTTTCTTAGCAAAAATTCAGCCCATCGTTGGTAACGTGGTTGCAAAGGTGTATTGATTTTTAAAATGCGCAACTTTTCTTATATTTTTTTAATAAGTTATATTAAAATGTGATTTCTTCACGGCTGCCATTTCATCTAATATTTAATTCTGATTTTTTGCTAGGGATTTTCAGATTAATGATTTTCATTCGGCAGTGATTGTCGAATGTCGGTGGTTCCATTTTATTTTTCAGGAAAGGGTTTTTCTTCCAGATACCTTTATTTGTCTAAGTCTTTGTCGGGTCAGTTGGAATTTCAACTGGGGTCGCTGAATCGTTTTGCGGACTTTTGAACAAGTCGATTGTAATTTTGCTCTTTCCTGAAGTTCTCCGGCTTGAATATTTCAAATGTACGTTACAATTATTTAAAAAATGTCTCCTATAGTATAAAATAAAATATGCAAAAATTTCAGCAGACTGAAAATATTTGGAGATGATTCAGTTTAAAATGGACCAAAATGTGGAATGTTTTAGATCCAAATGAATCAAATTATCGAGTGTTCTGCATTCGAGTCCGAATCACGTTCAATCAGTCAGATCCTGAAGTGTTTAAAAAAAATGATTTTATTTTGATTATTTTTGATCCATTCACTTCCGGCCAAATTTGATGTAATTGAACATCAATTTTTGGTTACTCAGGATTTTAGTAGTATAGCTCAACTCGGTTTAGATATTTTGTGGCAGAATTTTGATAAAGGGGCTACTATTACTCCTTCTGCCATCAATGTACAGTATTTATTTTCTCGCAGATACTTTAAGGAAATATTAGTATCTACAGGAACTTTGGTTCTATATGATAAAATTTTCCATCGGGATTTTACTGAAAGAAGAAAAAAAATAGTTTCTTAATATATATGTATCAAAGATGCAGGCTTGCCAGGGTTTATGTCTATCAAAGATGTCATTCAAATGTAGCGAATCGATGAGTGGAAAAGGTCGATTGCATATAGGAAATCTGTTTTTGTGTACCGTGCGGTTGAGAATCGTCTATAGAAGCCTTCGAATACCGCGGAATCGTGGAAAGAAAGATTGTAATAGAATTGTCCTCGTATGCGCATGTTTGATTGCCAGCGATTCCTTTGCAGTTTTCGAGAACGAAAAGATTCAATTTAAAATCGAAAGTTTAAAATAAAAACTATCCGAAATCATTTAGCTAGCTTGCTTGTTAAAGACAGTTTATAATTATTATGCTAACAATTCCCAAGATTAATAATGTTCCTCTTTATTAAATACGTTTTAACATGCAACTTCAAATAGTATTTTTTATGTTAATCAGGATTTCACTAGTTTAAATCAATATTTAAAGGTAATTACAATACTCGTATCCATTATCATTTTCGTATTATCGTCTATTTAACGCTAGTAGAATATGAATCCAGTTTTTGGATAGTTTATATCCAGTTTACATTGTTGCCATATTAAAGGTACAGGGAAACTGAGCAGTGTAACAATAAACTGAACAGATTTCTACAAGGAAAACTGTGCATTTCTTATTATATGTTATTGTTATCAATTATATATTAAATATTTACGTCATTCGTTTATATCTGAACAAAAATGACAAGGTGACAGATTCAGTAAATTATCTCGAATTACCAGCAACGTTGTAAGACCCCATGCGATACATATATGTATAAATTTGTCTATTATATTAAATAAGGACCCGGGTACTCGGTGAGCGTGGTACGTGTTTGAGAATTCAAATTGTACATAAGTGCATGATTTATGTTTATATTTGCGAAAACTAGATGGCTCATGATAACCGTGTATGAAATGGTATGTCGCTAATGTGTTAATCTCATATTGAAGAACGCTGCAGTCGAATAAATTTTTTAATTTATCATCCTACTTTGGTACGAATTTATAAATGAGATTAATTAATATATTCTATTTTAAACAAAACATTTTTCATCCTAAGTAATCCTAAGTAACGGAAAGCACCAAAAGCATGATTCCCATGCGCCAGGTGTAGGCCAAATTACATTTTAAGTTACAGACTTCCAATTGATATAGGATATTTACTAAAAGTAAATATTAATTATAGAAAGCAAAACTTATAGCGTCAATATTAATATTAGGGCGTCGAAACAAAAAGTCAGTACGATTCATTCACCACGTACACTTACCTGGCGAATGAAAGATTATGATGCAAATTTTTTTCAATTATATAGTATGCGATAACATAAGCCATATCAGTATGAACAATAATATAAAGTCATCAAATGTTGTGACATAATATATAAGTACATGCTGCGTATTGATCTTAAAACATTTTAATAATTGATACAAGAGATTTGCACACAATGAAATTTGGCTTAGCGAATTTGCTCACATTGAATTCATTTTGTAACTTAGTTTCTCTTGTACATTTATAGCCGGTACAAGTTCTGCGGCTCTTTGCCAAACCACCTCGACGGAAAAGAATCTTTGGACGACGAACCCGGCGAGAACAACAACGTCATCTCCGACACTATCGGCGGGAATCTCGGTGGAACTTTGCCACACAAGAAGAAGCACGTCGCAGCAAATTTTTCGGATGACTCGACCAATACTTTAGACCTTGTAAGGCATCGATCGGAGGAGTCTCTCGAAGATGATCCTTGGAGGTAAATAAAATTTACGATTACCCTAAAATATTCAAATGACTGGGTATATTTATTCACACATAAATATTGGCTCCATGCCGCGCTGCAAGGGAGCTTCAATAGCATAGCGATTCTAAAGTATTGACATTTCACTAATAACTTCAAAATTTGATTTAGTTAATTTCTTCTATTAAATTTGGAAAAAGCGGTGTAGTTTGAGATGAATATAATGAAAATAAAAATGTTGTTCGATTGTAGTTTCACCTTATATTTAATACTAATATACATTGCTATTCACCTTCTTAAATAATAATTAATTAAACAAATATTATCGAACATAGTATTTTAACAAAATTTCGTTCCAAAATTATAAATAAACCTTGATTTACAGTTTCTTGTAAGTTATTGTTTGAAACAAATATTTTTTCTAAAGATATCACATTTCGATTCTATGCTAGTAGTTTTATTTGAAAGTTCGTTCAATCAATAAAACACGAACTGTACCTAAATATACAAAAGCGGTATGAGTAAGTTCCAATGGGGCATATTCTATTATTTTTATAACAAAACACCTACAAAAATGTTATTTGTATACTAGAAAAATGTCTGGTTGTACCACCTCAGATACTCAAATAGGGCATAATATGTTCAGATAGTTAATTGATCTGTATGTTAAATAAAAAGTAGATTGTAAACGTTTGAACAAATTTGTATCCGAGTAAGGTCTGAAATGAAATTAGATGGTACTAAGAACCACAAAATGGGAGACGAATTTAGTATTCGTTATACTACCTATTTATGAGTGGTAATCTCAAAACATTAGCTGTGTATAATTATACAACTAATTTTTTGTGATAAGCAATTTTGATAAATATGGGAGGCTGAGAGTGTACCCTCACCTAAGGAAGGTATCGTTATTTACCAACACTCAAACACTTTTAGAGTTATTGGCCGGTTGAAATCGATTCTTTAAAGCTCCAACAGTGATATGCAAAAGGTCTGAATTTTTATTGATTGAATGTATAAAATTTAGTAAATATCAACAAGCCAATATAATTTTTTATTTTTTAGGGTAATACCACTTAAACTGTTTCTTGGATTGTAAAGCTGCATGGGCCCAGATCCCGTGATCTTTAGTTTTACATCGTAATAAATAAAAGACTTACCTCTTGAATATTTCTTAAATCAATTAAAATTTGAAATTTTATCCAAGGATCAAATAAATTTAAGTTTCAAATAATTTTCGAATTTTACCCCATGGTAAATATGGTAACGCAATGCGATACCTGAAAGGCGTGACCGGGGACCGCAACTTCTGGATTACGTATTTCAGCTAATATGATGAAAAACTACGGAGCGTGTTACCTGAATCACGTGTTCGGGAATCCTAAGCCTCTAGTGTTCTTAAATATAAAAGTAGATAACGTAACCAAAGAAGTTTCTTGAAACACATGTTTTTAACAATTCATTAATAAAGAGTAAAGACCACTTCTTTATAAATGTCGAATTGTAGCTTTTAATGGACTAGTTAAAAATGTAATAATTATAGAAAAACATGTACTAAGTGAATATTTTCCATTAACCGTTACTGACCCATTCTTTGAGTATTGGTCGATATTAGAGACTATTAACAGAGAACGGTGGCAATTTGTATAGTATTCATTGACCCTGGGTATGAACATCTTTATCTTGACCTCACAATCCCTAATAGAGTAAGAAATATTCAACATTTCTCACTTTAAACACGTACTACAAAAACTCAAAATTAAAACAAAATAATATATTATGTAAGGGAAGAAACGCAGGATATCACCCAGTTCGTTCAAATTTCTTTACGTTGCATTATATGTTCAATAACTTTTATATTCATGTAAATTAAATCGAAAAGTTCATTTCGTAACGTATATAATCATACGTTCTTCTATTAAGGGCACTAAAGTGCAAAATTATTAAATAATTTGCAAAAATTAACAGCATGCATTTTGCTTTCATTTTAATTGGGCATAATCAACATATTATTCCAAAACTTCAAAATAACCCCACGTGTGATCTAAAAAATAGAAACAACTACGACCGCAAAAAAATTGTGAGAAAAAACTATCTATATAATAATTCCAAATGAGCATAATAATCTATTGAAGTTTGATTAAACTCGCGCGCAAGTAGCTTTGTTTATTCTACATTATTCTACAAGGTTTTCATGGAGATATTAGGAACTAAATCTAAAAACTAAAAATAAGTAATTGATCAAATTAACAATTCTATTTTTCTCTAATTCACCAACATTGTTGATAGGATTTTAACAAACTAGACTAGAATCTCTTTTTAATAATATTTCACGTGACATGCTAAATTTCTAAAATATTATGGTTTCAGGTATCGAGATGATATCTTGGACTTAGTCAAAGGCAAACCAATAGAATTAGTAGGAAGTACAAGAAGGTCGAATTTCGGTGAAAACTCGTACAGTCATGGTGTAGATGTCGTCGACGGAGAGCATCGTCGAGCACCGAGTTCCTTCAGTGCTCGGGGTAGACTTAACGGTAAAGGTTACCCAGGTTCTGACCTTGATCTGGTTGGAACCTTACCTAAAAGACGGCAAGATTCGACCAAAAGGAGTGCACCATCGCTGGCGTTGGAACATCGAAATTGTGCTATTGACAGAATCAACGACGATATGCTTCTAAACATAGTGCACAAACCGGACTGTGAGCTTATGAGGTATAGACGATTCAATAGGCTCATGGACCTCAAGTTGAACAAGATGACCGGTTCGGAGCCACAGGACCAAGGTTATGCTTCCGAAAGATCGCCAGAAGAAGAACATCCACCTTCATTTCCAGATCAACCATTTCCAACAGACAGTCCTGGTGAGTAAACTACTTTTTCCAAAATAACCGATATTGACGAAGGGATTATCAATATTTTTGTACATGCATATGCTGCCCAATGTTTAAATATATGTCTACTATTAACGTACACATAGGTAGGCATAATACTTAAATTCCGGAAAAATATTCGAACTGTAAAGATTTTCAGTGAATTTTTACTGCATGACAGACTAAAAATCAATCGATTTACGTTTAATGCTTTAGAAACAACCCATGCATCCAAATAAACAGATTGTACTATATATATTCCATAGAGTCAAAAGTCAGTCTAATGACACAAAATGTTAGTTTGCATTTGTAAAATTGCAGTCGCAATATGTATAATGTAATTACAATTATAAGAAACATAATATTTTGATAACGTACATAATATTAAATAGGCGATTTCAAAACAGTAACGGCTTGCAAAATAGTGTCTTGAATTTACTTCAATAAAAAAAAATGCAATAGAAATGACGATTCCTATGCACTTTTAAAAATAGCATGAAGTTTAATGTAGATTTATCACATCTGCTCCAAAAACGTGTATTAAATAAGCCCATTTTTACGTTATGGATTGTGTACCAATTATATCGGTATATTGTACAAAATATTACGGAAACTCTTTGAAACGTAGTAAAATATAAATTGACATTGGAATGTTGATACTCGTTTAAAAATAAGGAAGTCAGTTCTAAATATCGTCAGGAAATCCATTTGAACCTAAATGCAGTTTACGCGTGAAACAATTTATGTTCAGTTAAGAATGTGCAATAATGAGAATTACTTCATGATCCGAATTGAGTTATTGTGCTACGTAAGCTTCGTAGGGTCATCAATTTCTTTTCATCCGGCAGCTTTGAAATAATCAGGAAAAATTATTTGAGCTAGAGTTATGAGACATGAATCTAAGCCTTAACGAGATATTTCATAGCAGTGGGGCTTAATATCATTTACTTTTGGCCACATTTAACTGATTGCAAGAAACGAATATCACTTCCCAATTTTTTCTTTATAATTTTAAATGATATTAATAACAGTTCGATATAAAATTAAAATGATATATAAACAGTGTTTGTGTCATTTATTCTTACAGAAAAGCATATAAATGTCCTTCACGTCGTTCTCGAGGAAGAAATTGCAGGATTTAATTTCTAAATATAAAATGTATGAAACAATAATATAATATGGTGTAGAGTATATTTTTTCTCAAAATTACTCACGTTTAAACGGATCATTGCGCAAAACTTTAACGTTTTCGGAGGTAATATTTTCATTTTTAAAACGTGAAACTTGCATTAGTTTACAGTTCTTTGAATATGGGTACTTGCACACCGCTGTTATGCGTTTGAAGCACGTTTTCTCGCATGGTGAGCTGCGGTCCGGGTAAACCACCCTGTCTTTTATTGCATCACGTATGCACGTGGCCTGTGGCTTATAGGTTAAAATGCCACTAAAAAATTTAAAAACTGTATCCATTATGTACAGAAGATGTACATTGCGAATCTGTTGCTGGACTTGCGAAAGTGTAAATTTGCTAACATTATTTACATTTTTATAAAAATCACGCAATGGCAAGCATTTTATAACGTTTTGTGATATTTATCTCGACTTAAATAAAATACAGAATACCTTTTTAGAAGTACAATTAAAGAAAATTATGCAGAATTGTATTCTGTGTTACTGAACTAATTCGATATTTATGTCGATTTTTATGCATCCAGAGTCATGTTTTAGTCGTTTTGAAATTTTCACGTAATTATAATACGTTAAATAGTTTTAACAATGTTAAATGCATCGCTTTATCTCTCAAGAAGTATTCGTAAATTAAATTAACGTTATAAAAATATCGAATCTTATACAATTTTAAAAATTTTGCGTATTCAACAAAGTAAGATCTGCATTTCTGAAGACGCATATTATAATTTTTCTTGGTATTACTGCTAGCAATTATATCCCTACAATGAAAGCGATTATATTGCATCTAATAAGAATTTGCACTAACGCAGGACCATATAAAAAATTGGTTATAATAACTGGACATCCCGTTTATCCAGTATAATAAACAGATAATTTGAGTCTCTTATTCCCAATTTTAAAGTTGAGCAACTACTGCACGTCACGTCTTTGACACATTTAAGATTATAATAATTACTTTTTAATCAAATTAAATTAATTCTTCACATGCAATACATTGTTTACAATAGGTTTAGAATAGACCACATAAATACGTTACTGCAATTAGAATACGGAGCTATCGAACATTTAATTCATGTTTGGATTAAAAAGATAAATCTAAATATACTTTTTCGGACAAACTACTTTCTGCAGATATAAATTGAACTTAAATTCATGACGTAGGTACTATATTAAGCACAGCATCTAATACATGGAATAAATATCTCCTTTATAATTTTCGGTTTAATTTCGATATGTATTGTTTATTCTTTAAATAAAACATATTAATTAAAACGGTATGCTGACCGACAAAAGAGTATAAAATTGGTCCCGGAGATGTTACAATGTTTTAATTAAAAGTGCATCCTCTAGTGTTTGTATGGTATATTTAAAAATCTTCATTATATGCACGGAATAATATCTTCATAAAATCGTATAACGGGATCGATTTTCTACATCAATTTTTACGAATGTAACTTTGCCTTGTGCGTCATGAACTTTTTCTGGTGCATTTTTCACATTCTTCAGAAGTAATTATTTCAACAAATTAACTGAAAATAATCAATCGACGTTTAACCCATTAGTGTGAGCAGATTATTCGACCTATCGGATTTCAATTAATTCCTTCTCTTTCTCTTTCCCGTTTTAACGTGTTTCCTATCTTTTTTGCTATCTCTCGCTGTCTCTTTACCGGATCAAGCGCTTGTTCATAATCCAATTACGCAAACTCAATTGTTTCAAAAGAATAAGATTTGTAAAAATAGAAGCAAGTTTCACTATTAGAAACTATACAACAGCACATTTAATAATGGAGGTAGAAAAAAATATATTCGCTATTAAATTCCTCGATATTATTCCATTATCGCCGGAATGGACGCATTTTTACACCAGTTTGAGCCTCGATTAATTGTATATAAATGCATGGGGAAAAATTTTACCAATACCATTTCTACGGTAAGATTTGATGATCGTTCCGAATCTTTTAATAAAATTCCGATAAA
The DNA here is from genome assembly GCA_030407085.1 of Trichopria drosophilae. Taxonomy (NCBI): domain Eukaryota; kingdom Metazoa; phylum Arthropoda; class Insecta; order Hymenoptera; family Diapriidae; genus Trichopria; species Trichopria drosophilae. The sequence continues at coordinate 57,492,161 of CM059583.1, forward strand.
ATTAATCGCAAAAAAATGATATTCGTTAGTATGTAAAAAACTTTTTCTTCTATATTTTCAATTCAAGCATCACTTTCATCTCGCAATCCCATTGAGATACATGTTTATTATGATTATTTCACGTTTCCATCAGCATTTAAGTGTGGTATGCATAACTTCAGAATTCAAGATTGCAACTTCCAAAATTGCGCGCTTTGTATTAAGAACAATGGTCAAATTTTATTGCAACAAAAAAATGAATCTTTAAATATTCAAAATGCAGAATATTGAAATTAGGATACCCATTAGTGTGTATTAAATAATGTATAATTATCATACAGGTATTCGGAAGTATATTTTAGAAGCGGCCGTCTTGAATTATGAAATGATATATGGTACATAGATATTTTAATACTGAGGGATATAAGTCTTAGATTTCTGCTAGGGATGGTTAAAATGACAGCAAAAGTAAAATTCGACTTTTTTCATAGAAAACCCCGTATAACTTTTTTGCGATTAATGTTATCGAAACTGCATTAAAAGATTCTGAAAGAGCATAAAAATTACGTGAAAAATAGTGGCGGTAAACATTTTCTCAATGCGTTTACTTATAAATTATCAACGCTGAAACTAACTTAAAAAGGCGTCAATTCCATATTTTCGCCTTTGTTAAGCAGAAAGCCCATTCTTGTATACTGTATGTTGTTACATGTATACTAATAATATATGTGGGTAATTATATTGATGTTGAAATGTATACGAATTAAAAATACCACGTGGAACAAAATGTCCGGTAACAATGCAGCAGTAGGTTCTCAATTAGGTACCATAAAAACAAATATAGTCTGACATCTTTAGTAGTGTTTGCAATTACATTTAGTCGAGGTAGCTAATCATGTATCGGTTTAACTCAATCTTATGTTGTATACAGGTATGCTGTAAGTGTTTATGGGCAAAAAGTACTGGAAATCTATTCTTTTTTTCATACAATTTTAAGCGGATTTTTATCAACAGTCAATTAGCATATATTCTATTGTGTGTTTCAATAATAACCATTTAAAATGAATATAATATAATTATAATGAGATATCTCTCTTTTAATTAATAATTTAGTTACAAAACAGAATAAATATAATTTGTACTCTCTAAACTTGAATTAATCGAAAACGACTTATCTACATCGAAAAGTGGGTTACCAACAATTAGTAAGTTTTTTACTGACAAATAGTATGAAAATAATAATTCATTAGTAAAATTCTCACTAATCTACAAGTGGACATTAACTTTTCTAGTTTAGTGGTTTATAGAATTAGTAATAAATTAGTAGGTTTTAAATTTTTATCAGGAAGAATGATTACTAATTCATTTGGTGACTCACTTTTCATTTTCGTATTAATAGTTTTCAACTAATTCAGATTTAGAGAGTAAAACAACTTCACTTTGGCATTAATACATATAGGGATATATAAGGATTTAAAGTCTAAAATCACACTTAATTTCTATATTTGATTTATTTAGTAATTTTGACATGAATTAATTTCCTGTCAGTAGTGGCTAAAGACCTATTGGAAAGTATTTAATTAACTATTCCTTATCGTTTATGTACGATACCAGTAGTCACAATTATTTACGATGACTTCTAGTAGATCTATACATACATATCTTTAAAATTACTACAAATATCTTAGAATTCCAATAATGTGTAGAAAATAGGCAACAAATTGTAAGTAAATCCGGTTTATTACCAAGGCATTCTATGTCCATACTATATCATCCGAATAGTATTCCACCATGCAAGGTACATAGTTAAGGCAGTACGATTTAGCCGCATTTCGCTGCATTACATCGATTCGATGTCGTATACATATATAGTCCGTAGCTGACGGCGAAACTCGCACTTTATTATCCTGATATTGCTTTACGGTACAAAGAACATTCGTGTTTCAGTCTTTAGACCTGTAATGAAATATTTACCAGATGCATTATTTACATACAATGTATTATCATTCGCTGTCAATTATCTGTGAATGATGTATTACGTTATTATTACCTTTTACGCGAATGTGTATCTCCCTACCTCTGTATCATGATCGGTAATAAATAATAATTTCAATGTAATGCTTTTGGTACATATTAAAAAATTAAATAACCATATCCCAATTATTGTGTATTTAATATATCTTATAATCCAAATAACACAAAATATACTTGAAATATTAAACATTTTACGAGCACTTTGTTTACTGAGGAAGATGGCATTTTGATTGGCAATTCCATGAATGTGGAAAAAACATACTTAATAATTGCTAAATTGACAACTGTATGTATATTAGTGAAATATTGCGTTCAATTTATGTATGTTTCATGAAATTTGAATATTTGATGAATTTACCAGAAATTATGATGTTGCAAATATCTACAGAACATTTGAGAAACATAGTCTCAAAATACCCATGAGCCTATACATAAGATATGCAGTAGGGAATTGGGATATTCGTAGGATATATACCGTACTATTCAAGTAAAGTGATTTAACAATTATATGCAATATTAAAGAATTCAATTAAGGTGATCTAATATCTTACGAAAATGAACATTTTTTTATGTATTGGTTTTAATAACAGTGATTTATATTATTAGTACTGCAGAAAAAAGTTACGAATACCGTTAACGTCATTAATTACAACAGAACAAGTAATTGCATTATTAATGACACATGAATATCGTGCAATTAATAAACTGCATTAAAACCTAATTGTCTAGTTTTTCAAGCCGTAAGAATTGCGTGTTACCTTTCCTTCAGAGGGAATTAATATATACCCTCCCATATAAGACAATGAATGTTACGAGAAAAATTAAAATTTAAATCAGTCTTTTATTGCATTATAAATTCAATTGATGCTCGGCACGATTTTATATAACGGGTTTAATGTAGCTAAAGGAAAAATTTATTTGAAATATCAAACACTTTTGTGGGTATGCAATAAAAGGGAATGACGAATGATACATATTCGAGCAATGCTTTATTGAGCATACTTTGCATTATCTATCGGACAAAAAGTCATTTCGGTTCACTATCGCAATATTTTATTTACAACGAAACCGTTAATTGGGAACTTTTCAAACATTTTTCATTAAATAAGCGTATATAGTGAAAAGGAACTTTTTATACCGTTAAGTAGAGGAGATTTTTCTAGAAAATCATTAACCAAATTTTCTTCTATTTATATGTGAAATAGGACAATATTTTATGTACATCCTTAACTGCAGAAGACATTTGTATCAACCTTGAATAACCATGTCTCAAAATATTAATAATGTTTTAATAGATATGTAAGCTACATAATATTATGTGTATTATAATTATTTTATGGGATTAGATATTTCTGAAATGTGAGACTCATCGTTTTACGAATATTGGTTCTTGCTATTTTTGTATTTAATTTGATATTAAGAATGCATTATATTTTTGTATGTATATATATATATATATATCATAAATCAGTAATAATCTAACAAATTCTATCTAAAAATGTTTCCAACAGAAATTGCAGAAATCTCTGAACTGTACTGACCATTTTCTGACTTCATGTTGGACAAAAATACAAAGATGTAATTAAATTCCTCGTTCAGTATAAGGAGTTATAATTAATTATTAACGAAGAAAGGAGATATTATAATTAATTATTATTTACTTGCTAAGTACGATGAACGTAAAATACCATTATTTAGCATAATATCTTTTCAGTTTAGAGATCATATGTAGACCTACGAAATTCATTATTTCGAAGTTGGTTTTAGAACTGAAAATACTCACATTATGCAAATTAATGGTATATAAATTTAAAAATAAAATACATTAATTTTCGGCTCGTTGAGTCTGAAACTTGAAAACAAGATATCACATCTGCATTCAAATGCGTGTTCTTGTACTGTATTCAAATGCATATTCAGAGTACACATTACTTGCAAAAGGGTACGAGAACCCTAATTGTTATTTTTCAAATGAAAAACTGACGTAGATATAGTAAAGAATTAATTATACAGTAGAACAAGGCACACAACTACATTGTATAATGTAGAATAGGCTTTTAATCCTATATAAACATATAATATACAAAAATGCATAATTGTCCACCTATTTATTGATCATGCATATTATCTCTTACATGAAACATTACAAATAAATATTCCTTACGAAGTACAGTACAATTAGTTGTTTGATGTTTTCAAACAGATGGATTCAATATTCTTCTTAGAATCAAATCAGAATCATTTAAATATAAGACTTTTTTTACACTGCAAATCAATTTTCTATATCCTATAAATCATTTGGAGTAACTTGCTCAGTATATTTTGAATTCTATAGAGTAAATCATTAATATCATCCCCAATTAGGAGTAGTATTTTTCATCATGTTGTTTAAAAATAGCTCAACCAATTTTGAATAAAATATATTCAAGTGAATATTTATTACATTAGTTGCAGATAAAAGATTTACTTAATTTAAAAAGTAGATATTAATACTGATTTTGTACAAATGTTTCTTTTCTTGAATATCCTGTAAAATTGAAATACCGAAATCTTATTTCAAACTCACTTGTGTTATCTACAAATTAGCTATAATAACAATAAGGAACAGGCCTTAAATTTATTTCGACTTATTTCTACATAAACCGTCTAAGTGCATTTAAATTATGCTAACAAAAATCTGGCCATTGCTATATCTAATATTTTTCGACACTTTTCACTTTAACCCTCCTGTTCACAAAGACGAGTATACTGGGCCAAACTACATTGTTTCCATATGGGAAAAGAAAAACTCCTGCTCGGGAAGGTTAATTGTTCACTTTGACTAAAAAAATGTATCTTACAAATGATGTAGAACTTATCAGAAATCATTCTTTATTACACTGTAGAACTTGATACTTTGGATCATATGCATCTAATTAACAACAATCAAGTCACACTTGCTGGAATGTTGAAATGTGATACATTTAATAAAGAATCTATTCAATGCTGAATGTCAATCTCTCGTATTTTACTATTTTCTAATTAAAACAATTGGTCAATATATGAATATCAGGACATCTCTTAATTTAGTACTAAAAAAATAGCATGATTCCTGAAATTAAGTACTTCTGATAAAATATTTGGAAACATGATTTTTGTGACATTTCAAAAAATACCCGGAGAGAGGTATTCCAGGTCCATAATTTAAGAACGGCGGTTGATATCATTGAATTCCGCAAACATAAAATATTTACAGAATATATGGTCATGAGAAACATTACGGTAAACTATTTTTGAAAAATTTACAAAATTATTTGTCGAATTTATTAAATATCTTTGTTTTTAGTGTTCAACATTTTATATCACTGGCGTATTTATATTTTAAAACTGAGTATTTAGATACATCACCAATCAGTTTTGTTATTCTTAATTTTCTTGAACTACTTCAGCAGAGCTTTTTCGGCATCGGTAACACGAGATTGACATAGCACGCAACAGAATCGTAAAAATACTCTACAGCAAGAAAAAGAGCTAAATTTATTTCCAATATTCCAATTAGCCAGGTTGTATAAACTTTTCGCTAATATTAAAGGGGTTCTAAAGTGTTCGGCCGGTAAGGTAGGAAATTTCACTAAAACACACCAATTAAAGATAACTGAATAAAATTTTCAAAACTCGGGCTCTGTAAGGGCAATTCTAAGCACTATAAACAGTTTCCTAGAAAATACCAAAGATATTAATTGAGAATTTATAAAAATCACTTATTTCCGAAAATTCTCGGTCAGTTCTGCATTAATGTCTTTTGCATTGTCTAGGACATCGTCTATAGTAATTAAAATTGCCCTTACAGAGCCCTAATTTTGAAAACTCAATTCAGTAATTTATTATTTCCGATTTTTAGTGAAAATTCCTTCCTTATCGGTCGAGCACTTTAGAACCCCCCTTGAGATAAATACTTTTGGCAAATGTTCATATCAAGGTTCCAACTGTACCTAATACTGCTATTCATTTTTCACTAGAATTCAATTTAATTTTCAATTGAAAAAACAGCGTCGCTAGGTAAGCTCAAAATTGAAATTTGATCGATGCAAAATCGGCGACAAATAAAAGCGTACTGCAAATTGTTGGGTATTAGGCAGTTGCCGCTGCAGTAAAGGTTGCGTGCAGATGATCGTTTTATCGCGTAAAGTGTATGCAACACGCAGCACGTCTATTGCATGCAACAACAAGTTTCGTGTTGACTACTCTGCGGGCGCACTTACCATGGGTTTCCATTAAATGTTCCGGCATCACGATGTATCCAAAGCGCAACTCCATCATCGTTAGTTATACCAGCGTTTCATTCATGATAATTAAGACGCATTGCACGCACTTCCCCGTTTAATAATCATTCATCAATCCACGCTTAAGCTGATGCGATACTCGAGTGTTATCAATGAATATCAGGTATCATTCTAAACATTTGGCGATTTCTCAGATATTTACAAACGCCGTTGCATACTCATGAAGATACCTAATACCTCAGTTGATATTATTATTTCTTGATGCATATATATTTTCAAGTCACGTAAGCTGATCATTGATTACATTCCGACATTAATAAATTCGTTTACAGTACCACGAGTTTCAAATATGCTTAAACATAAAATATGAAACTGCAGTTCATAAAAGCTAAATAAAAACAGAAATTAATATTTAGCATCGTTCGATACTGCAATTGTACAATGACATAATAGTTTGTCTACCCACTGACATTCAACTTTCCTAAATCGGTACGCTAAAAAATTACTACTTAATAAACATAGTCCGTCCTTCAGGAAAATAAGTGAATAATATTTTTATTCATTACTAGATGTTGTGAAATTTGCAATACCCTAAATATTAACATTTGTCGAGTGCTAATGACTTCATGATAATTTATTTTTATTATTTATTACAACAATCATTCCTGATGACTAAATAACGTCATAGTTCTTACTTATAAATCAGCTTCAGCAATCGTTAAAACAATTTGTCACATTCTGTTCAAGTAGATAATTCTTAAGATTATGAGTAGATACTGGATTAAATTCTCTAATCAAGTCTTAATAAATTTCAGTCGAATAATACCATGCATATCGTTTTTATCACATTAATTCTTATATTTATAGCTATCGTTTGACTTCGAAATGCAAGGAAAGTTAATACTTTTATTTTGCATTTTCATACAGTAGTATATTTGGACAAAAATGAAATATAAAAGTGATTTGGCCAAAACTATAAGGAAACTAGACGATTCGCTTTAAATACTAGATATTGAATTTGTGTGGACTTTCGGTATCGAGTGCTTCTCTCGAGAAGTTTTTATTAAGTCCATAATTTGTTTTGTTCATGAGCTGCCTCAATAAAATGGCTGAACTTGAATACAATCCAGATCTAGCAATTTCACTGGAATAAGCACATTCGAAACTTTGGATAGATGTATTTTATTCAGTGGTACATAACTAATAGAACGTTTTCGAAGTTGCTTAATTGTTTAAAACTTTACATTATAGATTAGGCTAATGTACTGATATTATATGACGTTTATCGAAAATCAATTAACGGAACAAACAAATTTCTCGTTAAGAAAGTGCTCTCTATATATCGCGTAACTAGTTCATTAAGTACTTATCGAAGTGTGAAATCTATTAAGAGCTACTGGCAAAAGTCTTCATTTGAAAGAAATAAAACTGCTGAAAAAATCTGAATTTATAGTCAAGACGACCTACATTTGACGTTTTTCTGGATTTCTGCATAATGTGTATCTTTTTGCGTTCTTAGTGCGAGAATTTAACTTCTCCAGCTCTGCTTTAGTGTTTTGGATGAGACTACTGACAGATGTCAAGTCATTGTACTACAGGACAATGCACTTTTACTATAGCCTACAATTTTATGGATCATATAAGTGAGCTATGCATGGAATATACCACCTACGAACACAGAATTGTAATCGAAAGTTTACAATGCTTCCCTTGTTATGCTATTTCAACCTTTACAACCGCAATTACTACGCCGTCTGATATGACGTTAAACTTAAATAAAAGACAAAAAAGTGTAGCAATAATAACTGTTCGTGGCTAACTATTAACTTACAGCTTAATTTATGCATTTAATTTCACGAAGATACAGATACCTACAGTACTTGATTAAAATACTAATCTATTTTAGAGAAGTTGTAGTTAGAGATTGCTTAAATTACCAATCAGTTTGAATATAAAGTAATAACTTAAAATTTCGAATGCATTTTTTTTAAAATCGACTGGAATTTTGAATATTTTGAACATCTGCCTTGCAAGTGATATTTTTGAGTTCCGTTACTAGTTACATAGTCAGTTTAACATTTAAATAATAAAATCAAATATAAAACTATATCTTTATTTCACCCTGGTATTCAAGTAGTAAAATGTAACTCTCTCTTATGATGAACTTTTTGAGGACCGTGATTATTCGGTATAGATCATAATTTAATTTGTATCGTTTCTTCACAAAAATTAAAGTATTTTCTTTAGTATAATACCTTTCATGCTGTACTTAAATCAGTAATCGTGGCATTATTTAAGCTTCATGGAAATAGTATAATTTTCATTTCAGTGTTTTACCTCTTCGCGTTTTATGTAAATATATGGATATTGTATACTATTTATTTGTACATGTAAATAAATCGTGGAGTTTTGGTACTATGACGTTAGTTCTCATTTCAAAACATTTAATATCATAAGTAGAGTTTAGAAGTACATCATACCCATTTTCACCAACAATCATTACTGATTACCATTTTAAGTAGGATTTCTAATGAACTCCTCATATTCAAATTAATATTCTATACAAGTTATATAGGGAAACAGCTCTTATTAGAAGTAGTAAGAGATTGGCAGTAGATCAAGGCCGAGAAGATGAAACCTACTGGTGATTAAAATGTAAAAATCTCAATTTTTAAATTGTTTAAATATTAAGTAATTGTTAAGATGTATAAACACATTTTTCTATAAGCTTACCGTTTGAAGAGAGGATGTTAATAACCATAAGTACTCGTCTATCATTACATATCATTTTTAAGTGGTACAACATCGTCAATTAATTTATACGTTATGTTTTAGGATTTTCACACATTTATTCTCATGCATGCGCCTGCAATATTCAAACTTTTCCCCTCTAGTTGCAAATTTTGGTAATCGGATTTAGAACTTTAGCTTAAAAAACAATGAAAAAGTATTACAGCGATGGAAGAACTTTTGCGCGTAGTAACTGGTATTGTTATAAAAATACATTTAACTGCTGCTGGATAAAAATACTTTTTTACTACCTTTTACTAAGATCAGTCGATAAACTCTAAATTAACAAGGATATACTCAGGTATTAAAACATTTGAAATTTATACGTTTTGTAGTTTTACAATTAATGAAAATGACTCCCTTTAATTTAAAAAGTGTTAACAATTATTTTTATTATTAAATGACAAAAGACTCTTATGTTCTTTATGAATAAAATTTTGGATTAAGTACATTTTCCTTTAGTTAAGAAATGATGACTTGATTCATCTAAAGCATTTAAAATCTGCATTCAGAATGAGTATATGAATTAAATTCGTCGTAATGGACAATTATGTATATATCTCTTACGAAATATGTAAGATTTGTATTATATATGTTTGTGTATACTGTTTATATATTTATAAGATGATCCTGAAACGTTTACTGTTTTCAATGTACAATGTACAAATAAGAGTTCAAATAGTACTCAAAGAGTTCAAATAATTTTTATGAATATATACAAATATTTTATTAACAAAATTTAAAATAATAATAAACGGAAATATCGCAATTAGACAAATGACATCACTTGAAAAAACTGTTGATATCATGTTTGATATTATAATTTACCAATGACAGGAAAGACCTATTGCGAATTTCCGTGATGAACAACGGATGACGTGTGAAAGTACTCGAGCTTCGACCAGAGAATACTAATGCTCCAAACGCGAGAAATTCGAGATATTCCATTATGCTCAGTCACCCCATTTCAGCACCTTTCTATTGCCTGGATTGTTACATTTCATTCTCAACGTCCCAGTAAAGTTCAAATTCGTAGAGTTGATATCACGAATTCTAATTTTGAAAATTTACATACTCTACGAAAACTTTTCACATTTTCCGTTTGCAACCATATCTTCCTTCAAAATATATTCAAGTAGGAATGGTATACATATACCTAATAATCTTACAAATGACCATATGAATATTGTTACTGATATGTAAATAAATAAACTTCATATTTTTATATTATCTGAAGAACTGTGCGTATCTTAAATCTCACCTGGTATCTTCTTTTAAATTCGACGTACTTGATCCTCACGTCTTAAGCCACTCGTTCAGGATACAGATTCAGTGACTTGACAAAGTACAAGCTAAAACCGTGTTCAATAGAACTTTGGAGACCGTTTGAAAACTTCATGAATACGGAATGGACAGAGGACACGGAAGAATATACGCATGAGAAGTCACAACAAAATTAAATCGAAATCGACAGAAAGTAAACAAGTATAAATCGACTTAGTATAAACAAGCCGAGAAAAAACTAAAGGCTTTAGAAAGAAACATTAATTTTTGAATGTACAATAAAATGTTTAAGAAAATGCTAAAGTAACTTAAATATAACGGCGGAAAATAAGTATAATTGCAATATCTAAAAAGCAATGAACTTTTATATAGTACAATTTATTATTTCTCTATTTTCGATCACAGTAGTGGTAATAAACACAAGTGTAATCGTAATCAGGGGGATCGAGGACTGAAATAGTCAGCAATATTTTCAACTGTTTCGGTTGAAGAAAAGCTGGTAACTTCTTAAACATGTATTAAAATATTTTCATTCACTGTATTAATATCGTCTGCTGGAAGATTACATAACATCAGTAGTCAAGTCATAACATTATAAAGTCCAGAATATAGGAAGCACAAATGATCTCACTCTGAAAAGATCTTTCCCAGATCTCGCGGGTTTAATCTCGCAAAGATCTCGCTAATGGGACGGAACGAGATTGTTGCGAGATGAACAAAAAGTTAAAATAGTAAATCGATTAAAAAATAAAATATTTAAATTAAAAAAAAAATGTATCTCTGTTTGGGATTCGATCCCGGGACCTTTCGGTCTTGAAGCGGTACTAAATATTAGGGGGGCGCGGTCTTATTCGGACCTAGTAAGGGTTTTGGATGTACCAATGCAAAATGTCAATCAATTTGAAAAAGGGTATTTCCCCCCTGAAAGTCTGACTACTATTACCCACATCTCCCTGCTAGAAGTTTTCTACGATCTCCTATATTAAAGTATTAAAGTGCGAAATACACAAAATGTCAATCAATCGGAATCAGAACCAGATTCAAAGTATTGAATTTTTGTTTTCGAGAGCGGTTTCCGGATCATGTATGGTGGGCGAAAAAGCGACTTTCACATCTATTGGACGTTAAATGAATCATAGGGCAAGCAAAGTTACAACCGGCTGCTATTGACAATACTCAATTGCCGGCGTCCCAGCCAGAGAATCGTGCCGTTTGCCGACGCGGGTAACTTTACGCCCTAGGGTCCACATTACGCCTAATAGACGTGAAACTCAACAGCACGGCCACAAAAAGAGGCGTAAAGACGTACTTTACGCCTACTATGATGAATATTTATTTTCTTTTTTCTAATGTTTACGTATATATATATTTATTTATTTTAACACAGTATTTTGACACATACCGAAAGTAATTTAAATGATTAATAAACTAATTTTAATTATATATTAGCACAATTATAAATAAATGATAAATTCTGCGCAAAAGTAGGAGGTCTGAATTGGACCATGCCAAACGGTCCGAATTAGGCTAATGCCGATTGGTTTTTTCGCACGAAAGCTACGAATACCAGCTGAAAGGTATTATCCAATACAGTACTAACCACTATGTTTCACATTCAGTAATTGTTATTGTCGCTCACAAGACTCTTGAAATTCTAAATGTAAATTTCACGTTGTAGCACTTAAAAACTAAAAGTCTCTAAGGGTACAGTCATGTGATGACTGAGAACTATCTAATTCTGTGTGTTATAACAGTGACTATAAAAATTATTCCTAATAATAACAATATCGACATTTCTCAGTGTTTTTTGAGCGTTTTTTTATTAAACCTCCCCATAATCTACTATGCATTGTCTCCAAAAACTAATCAGATCTAAGTTTGGCCAAGAGAAACCCAAATCCGTTTGTACTTTTTAAATTCGTCCTGCCAGTCGTGAGATATCGCGTATACAAAATTTTGCCCACGGACGGACGGACGGACGGACGTACAACCTAACGGACACCAATTTTTTTATTGTTGCTTTGGGTTCCTTAGGGCCTGAAACGTCGACATTTGATGAAAAACTATCTACTAACAATTTTATGGCGGGAACTGACCAAATTCAATACTTCGCCAGACCTATGGTCTGGGTCGAAGTAACTAGAGGCCTTCGACCCGCGTGCCTACAATTTTGGCTAAATTCGTATTGCAATTCCCTGACGAAAGGCTGATGCTTCCGGGAATATTCCCATTTTAAGACTGCCAGGAAAGAAGGCGGCAGAGGGTAGTTCTAGCATCGTTAGGTTCGAGTAGTTTCTATAGCATATATTGTAACAATATCTTGTTTCTTAAATAGGGTGAATATGCCAATGAATGGACGGTTAAGCATTTTTCACACTTTGATCGATTGTAACTTTGAATTCTTTTATGAAAATTGAATTATGATACCACCATTAGAATCGTTAGACTCTGCTCTTTATGACCGTGTAGTTCAACCTTTGATTTTATTTAATTATTAACCTTGTCTTCATACGTTTGTAAAAAAATCCGCTAAACCCCAATGAATAGACGGGTTAAATCAAATGGGACGTTTTCAGTACCAGTTTTGGATGGCTTTAAAACTTTGCTTTGATTTTACAAAATAATAAACACTGGAAGATGAATAGTACTGTAAATATTGTTTTGAATGTTCAAAGAACATAAAAATATGTATTTTGTTGCATGTTGTGCATCATACATTCATAAGAAATAGAAATATTTAGAAAATCGTCCATTCATTGGCATATTCACCCTATATTAAAATTAAAAATGAGCATTTTCAAAACTTCGACCCCGACCGCAGGTCAGCCGAAGCACTGATAAATGAGCACGTCTTGTTCACACTGATGCTTAAAAAAACGCGGTTTAGTCGAGTTTTTGACAGGTCGGGTTGCAGGAAATAAATTTTTTTATATGTGGGATACTTCGGTTTCCGTTTTTTACGGCATTATCGTTGATTTTACGAAGAAATGAATCCAACCTTTTTTGTAGAGAATTCGATGTTCTATATTTTTTGTTTGAAACATTTTTTTGTACGATTTGTATTTCTTGTTAAAAAATGGAAAAACGTGTTTTTTGAGCGTTTTTTTGTTAAACCTCCCCTTAATCTAGTATGCATTGTCTCCAAAAACTAATGCCCACGGACGGACGTACGTACGTACACGATCACGGACACCACTTTTTTTATTGTTGCTTTGGGTTCCTTAGGGTCTGAAACGTCGACATTTGATGAAAAACTATAGGGTAATTTTTTGGCGGGAACTGACCAAATTCAATACTTCGCCAGACCTATGGTCTGGATCGAAGTAATAATGCAATTCTGCAGTTGAGAGAAAGCACTAAAATTGTATTTCTTATATATATATATATATATATATATATATATATATATATATATATATATATATTATATATATATATATATATATATATATAAAAAAATTTGTTTACATTTAGTATGTATGCCGTCTTCTCGAGAAATCATTTTGATTATTAATTATTTTAAATAAGCGACAAAGAAGAAATAAAATTTTAGTGCTTTCTCTCAACTAGAGAATTGCATTATTTTCTATATACCATTAAACAGCCAGGGAAAAATCCTGAAACTTTTGTATAAAACATTTTCCCCGAAAATGTCCTCTCGCTGAGATATTTTGGTGTTCTGGACTTTTGGATCACCCTGTACAACCAGTTTGGTCAGTAAAATCTAATTTTTTGTGATAGCAATAGAAAAAAGATAATGATAACAATTAATACTCAGCTTTTAATTTACCGATCACAACCAAAAACACGTTAAATTATCGATGTAACATTAATAGAAATTGCAAAATTAAGGAAATGATATTACGACCGTTAAAGGAGCACAAGTGAAATATTGGTCGATGAATCGAAAATAAATTTACCGTCGTTATTTCCCGTCATGCTTCAAAGGAAAATTCACTTCACAGTGAATGGACTAGTGGACAAATAACAAAAATAAATTAATAAAAACCAAGAACGATTCATTTTTAGACTTCCATAGATCATAAATTTATGAAAGAAAACGTAGAGAAAATGGAAACGGACCTTCTGGAGAAACGTATGGAAACATGTTTCGTAAAGACCGAATCGATCAATGACATAGGGATTTCGTAGGATTTTCGAACTCGCGCAGATGTTGGATAAACAGAGTATTTTTATCCGTGAAAAATAATGTCAGATTTTATTCAGATTCATTATTTCCTATTTTTGTATAGAAACAATCCCATCATATTTTAAACGTAGTTGAATAAACATTTTCGGGTAATAATAATATAGAATTTATTAACTTACTTTTCGTCTCGTAAACGAGAATTATTTGTAAATTACTCTTTGAATGATAGACAATTTGGTTTTACAAGATTTTGAGTGTTGATGCTTTTTCTAGTTCACCAAACCCAAGATTGTTTTATTGTCAATAACAGAATTTAATTATTGAAATTCTTATCTCATTTTTGTTTGTGGCATGGACTTAAATGCTCAAATGAACCTCTTAAAAACCGACTAGTAGATTTTTTATAATGGTGAGTGAAACACTGCAATCGATAATGAAATGAGTAATTACGAGCTTGAGAAATCGCACTACGTGAAGGGATAGACAGAGCTTTCGTGGGATGAGCCTACTTGGAAGGATTGCGGTAGAATACTGAGGAACCTAAATAGTCTTAAGACTAGGTAGGAAGTCCTCATCTATCAACAGCTTGCCCTCTAACTGGTCCCTGAGTAGATGTATTCGGCGACCTGATATCAAGGGGAATCTTAGCTGCGGTTCCATGGTTGGGAAGACTCTTGCATTAAGCTCTGTCAATATCAGCATCAAAGATGAATCTAAGTTTCCCACAGGCACCTCCAGTTACATGTACCAATGCTAAATTCGTATGTGGTTCATATCGCTGTTATATTCGCATGAGTGATTCTCCAGTCCGGTTGACAAGTTTGCGAACTGCACTATGTGGCTTAGTTGCACTTGAAATTTGATTTTGGGTTCCAAGGGCTTTCGTTACAAGTACATTCCTACGAAGGTTGTAACTAATCTTCAGATACCCACTACTGCTAAATACAGATTTGTATAGGATAGTCAATTTGATGTATCTTTTTTTTAAATATTATACTTTCATCATAAAATTATCAAAAATGGCAAAAAAGTACATATGTTTTATAAAATTGTATTGGTGAAATTTTAGGATACAACGTAGGTATTATGTTATTAAAACAATAACATCGGCTCACATTAAAATTATCATTATCATACTGTTATCACGAGTATTCAATATCGTCAAAACTAATTTATTGAGCGGTGAATAATGTATGGGTAAATAATAACAATAACATGGTCATTGACTGTAAACATTTAATTGAAAATGAGAATATAAGTGTTTATAAATAGAGAGAGGAGAATTAGATAAACACAAATATTAATTTATGAGAATCTTAAAAAATATGTTGGATATATGATAAAAAAGTTATATAAAATTCAGAAAATCAGATAAATAATGTTGGGCCTGCAATTCATAAATTGGATTTTACTATTTTATATATTTTAATTGTATATATATTTTTGCTGAAGAGGGCCACGATTCCAAGCCGGAAATTATTTATCTGATTTTTGCTGTTTTATCTCATTTTTTTATTATCCCATTTTTTTTCTCAAGAATCCGTCATATTTTTTGAGATTCTCTTAATTTCGTTTTTTTCAATCTAACTCTCCTCTTTAGATTTATGAACACTTTTTTAAAACAATTATAAACAATTTTCAATTAAATATTTACGGACACATACATTGTCATTGTTATTATTTGCCTATATAATATCACCATAATCCTCTGATCCCTGATTTGATATCTCATACATTAAAATTGAAATGTTTAAGCATTTTGAATCACAGAAATTGACGTATTCTTTCCTTTCTGAAATTCTATTCAATTGATAAAAAGATCGAAGAAATTTAAACTCTTTAAGTTTCCTACGAAAACCAGAATAGTCTCCAAGTATCTTTTTAATGGTTAAACTGATAAATTTCTTCGATCACTAAGAACAATATAAATGCAATATGCACGAGAAATTGTTTGTTTGACTACCTTGAAGTGTTTGGCATTACAATCCACCTATTAAATATAGTGTTTACGTATAAAAATGATTGGAAGTTACTATTTACTACTGAGTTCAGTTGTGATGCAAACATGTACTGGAATCAATTTTAAGAACTCAATTTATGATCATTTTTAAAAGTCAACGAGTTTCCAACTTTCTTATTTGCGAAATATATAATATGTTGATGTTGCATGACGCAATTTTATTTGCTAAAATGTCATCCACGAGTTCTCCATCAAACATAAATGCGTCATATTCTGGGAGTAAATAATAAATGTAATAATAAATAATAAATGCATGAATCAATTCAATTCGTACGCCATGAAATTCTTAGCAAATATGTTGTTCAATTTCTTTTATTTGCACGAGAAAAACGTTTAAAAGGGAAAAATCTATTCAATTATAATTAACGAATTTCATATTTATAGTAAAGAAGGCTCAGAAATTACTCTCGATAAATTATTCTCGCTAAAATTACAGAATTTTTTTGAAATCGAGAAAACCATGGTATCGATCGTCCGATTTATTCTATAATGTTACTGAAATGAAACAATATTTTTGAATAGAGTATTATTTTGAATTATGCACGAAGAACCGGATGCAGAGGAATTGTAAATATTTTTGTGTTCGATTATCAACATAAAATAATATACTTGATACTTTCTTGTCGTTTATAATTGGTCGTTTCTAATCAAAAATAGTATACTTTGAGTACTATGCAAGCAGATTTACTATGGTAGAATGCAATTTAATTTTTTATATTGTGCAATCTGAACTAACGCATTCATTATTTCAAATGTCCTGGATTAAAGTTTCTGAAATTAAAGCTAATATTTTGCCTTTCTTACATTGCAAGCCAGATGTTGAGAAGATCCGTACCTTGAAAATTGTCTTATAAACGAACGACAAGGATGGCCCCGCATACGACCGACTGCGGCAAAGTGAACCCGAGCAAAAATAATATCTTTTCAAGCGGAAAATCCTGTATTGGAATTCGGGGATTCATTTTTGCTACATCCGATTTACTATCATCTAAGAATTCGCTTTCTGCACAGAAACAAAGCGGGCTTGGATAATTGAATTTTTAATTTCGAATCAATAAAGAAACAACATTTTGCATTTTCAATATAAAATCAATATCTGCTCGATGAAAGAAAAATACGATTCAAAAATGAATATGTCATATCTGACATAGATATCACACATTTCGCTTTCTGATAGGGTTCAGTTAAAGGTTCGAGTATAACATTTTGCAAGTTGAAAGAACTATACAAATATTGAAAACGCTAATGTTCGCTTACTAGCAAAATACTGGAAAACCCCATATACTTTAGCAATTTAAAACAATCTTTATATGATACCCATTAGTTCTTGCCCGATGAAAATTATGATACGAATATGTGATTGTCGATTTTGTCTAATTTATGAAAACAAAATACAGTATCCGATATTCTTCCCATAATTCTTAATTGATGTGAATACAAAAAATATCATCTGGCTTTAGATAATTTTTTTTATACAATCCGTTTTTCGGTACACTGAGAGATTTTTATTTAAGAAAATAAAACATTTTAGGGATAACCAGGGTTTTAGAGTCCAGATTTTGCACCTTTGGTATTGTGGTTTACAAAATTTGACATGTTTGGTTGTATATCTCACAAAACTCGATAGTAAAAAGTACAAAAGCAACACCATCAATCCCCGTTTATCCCTAAATTAAAAATGCTTTCTCATTTTTCTTAAAGAAAATTTCTCGGTGTCAGTAGTACTGTCCATTAATTCACAAAAAGGTACTTTGGCCAAATCATAGAATTTTGATTATTGGTAATCAAATTTTTCTGTAATGCCTAAATAGCTCTAGCTTAACATACTATTCTATATGTATTTGTATATAAACGTTCGTTTCAATAAAATGCACGTTATTTGATTCTATCTAATTTAGTATCATTGTAATAAAGCTATCAGACTATGAAAGAGTAGGATATGATTACGATAATAAACAAATATTCCTTTTTTACGTTAATAAAGTATATGCAAACGTAATACATCGTATTTCCAGTATTTACACGAGCGTAAGTTTAACGTGCAAACTTTCATGTATCTGTAATTCATGAGCAAATAGTAAACAATCGTAAATTATAGGGCATAATACTCTTAGGAAATTATCGAGCATATAACACTAATTTATATCCCAACGTATATGTTACAAAAGTACAAAAATAACTTATCAAAAGCACGGGAATTATGAATCGTTCCAATTGCTCTGCAGAAAGTTATAAAAAAGCAATTCATTTATGAGGATTTAGAGTATTTCATTAAATAATTAAAAGAATATCCAAGTAATTAAAATGAAGCCAAGCAACAAATGGGAATTAAATTAAATAATAATGATTTAAATAATAAAATATTTGTTTTTTTTTAATTATATTCATAACAATGCCTGTATAAATGTAACAATATCCATGCTTTATACATTTATTCAACTTTCTTTAAATTGATAGAAATGAAGATACATCGTACGGTTTTAAAATATATAAATAAATAGATAATTATTAAATAACCAGTGTTTAAAACAGAAGTGAACTAAAAAACAATCTACTGTTATTGTAGCGAGTAATAATTTTTAATCAGAAGAACGATCTAAGAAAATGAAATTATGCTTGAAAATGCAAACGAAAATATAAAAAGGGAAATAAACTGTAACAACTGCATGTATACAACGGAAATAGCGCAGCATAGGACATATGCGGACTTACGCAGGCACCTATATGTATATATAGATATACATAAAGACTTCGGCCGTAGATGAACTCAGGCCAAGGGCCGACAGGTCAGGGACAATCAGGTCAAGTTGGATTACGCTGAGCTAGATTGACTAAGGTCGGGACACGTTATTCAATATCGCGTCCCACTGTGTTAAACGTAAGTTTAGCTTTTTGTTCTAATTATAATTATTTCAGAACCTGTTTATATTTTCTCGTTATGTTATTTCTTGTTAAGTTATTTCTCGTTCCCTTTCGTAACGTATTAACGATAAGCCCCTAAAATGTTATATTAAAACATAATATCAGTGTTGCTAATCAAATTATGAGCAGTTTCAACAGTTTCATTGCATTAATTCCACCCAGTTTAATGTCTGTTCGGGTTCGACGTTCTAAACATGATCTGACTTCCCTCGACGAGAATGTTCAACTAGGAACACAGTTATAACTCACGTCGATCTTATGCTCCATAGGATCTCCTAATTCCTTTGTGTAATATTAAAGCAGCTTTCCCTTTGTCGGCCCACGTTTCGCCATGATTTTCCTACTAACAGCAAACGTAACCTACGCTTATTTCGACTCATTTGCACGTAGTATACCACAATATACGTATAATACACCATTAGGTATTTTTCGTTTACATCAAACCTGTTGCATTCAATATGATTAAAGTAAAATAATCTGTGCTGAACGTGCAAGAAATGTATTTTCGCATTAGAATAAGAAAATCGACTACTGCTATAGTTAAAAATCACCCCAAATAAAAAATACTGTTACTAGCTATTCTAAAAAACATCAAAGATAACAACAATATAATATATAATCAATTACAGTATGCCCCGCCCTAAGTTATACCCCAAAGATTATACACCTCTCCTAAGTTATATATTTCCATTGTCCAAAGTTATACCGGTCTCTTCCTCTCCTTCCCCTTCTACATTGACTCACATACAGAAGCACCCATTGCACGGAGATAAACAAAGTTACGGAAAAGGGGATAGTGAGGGTCTATAACTTTGGATAAACCCCCATCTTGAAAGAACCGAGCGTATAACTTAGGATGGGGTCTTCTGTATCAAAATAAAAAATTAAAATAAAGTAACATAATATTTATTAGTTATATTTGATTTTTTAATAAATGGTCTAGTTTTTAATGCCAAGTTCTAACTTAAACATTTGTTTATTTTTTAAAGATAGTTATTTTTTATGAGTAATAAGTATATAAAGCAAATAAACAACACTATATTCAGTTTTTCTTAAATTATAGTAAAGCGAATATTGAAAATTAAAACAAAATATTACTAGTGGTATTGATCTTATGTCTATAACATTACTTAATTGAAACTGTGTAATGCAACGAATTAAATGTTGTTTTCTTTAATTTTTCAGATATTTTACATAAGAATATTTACATTCTAGACGTATCCAGTATTACTAAATTGCGTCTGTCAAAAAGTTAAAATTTGTACTTATAGTACTTTCATTTTTAAATCTAACGAATGAGGTATGATACTTAGGAATTAACATGTGTTATAGATAATATACAATCTATTTATAATTTTTATTAGATATGTGAATGAAGTATAAAAGTAATCGTACGTGCTGGAAAATTACTAACATCAAAGCGCCAATGAGATGTAATGGTATCAGTAACACAGTTTGGAATTTGATTTTACGTATTCATTAATAATTTACCCTAATGGATTATAGAAGTACAACCATTTTATTAATAATTTGGGAAGATATTATTATGCATATTCCACAATACTAATTATTATACGTTCACGCTTATATTTGATAAGTTAAGGTTCATTTCTAGTATTCTAAAATTATTATTTACATATTAGACATGACTTAGTACAATAATCAAATATTTTACTATATATACCTACATTTCATGTAATGTTATACAACTCTGACAGGCCGATCCAATGCATTATTCTAACACTTAAAATCGAAACAGTCAACAACACCGACGTCAAAAATTAATCATAACGTTTTCTAAATTGTTTTCTGACCAACGTCGTGGTTCCATGCCCAATTCTTGATACATATTTCAAAGATTTCCTGAAAAAGGGCAAACAAATAGTTCTTTTTATGCTCTCAAATAATGTACGCAGAAATTTCCCTTAGAAAAATGTTTCTTAGGGCAACCAAGCAAATAGTTCCACTAACTTAATCAATTCATTAATTAATAACCAATTAGCGATACCGCGTTTACTTGGTTGCCCTAACCAATTTCTTATATGGATATGAGAGCACTAAATGGCTCATTACCCCGATTAATCCTTTTGTACGGTAGATACTTTGAAAATGTAGGAGTTGTGTGCACTTTAACGCGCAATGGTTGGAATACTCGAATAAAATATTTCTTGACGGTTTGGGAATTTTCGTGTATAATAACGTCAGAAAAATTTGGGAAAAAAGAGAATTTTATGAGCATATCCCCTTCCAAACAAGTAGTTATTAGCTTTTTAAGAATTGGTATAAGGTGTCTCTGAGATATGAAATCATCTAATTAACATAGTACTCAAATTTTCGATATCATCATTGCATCATTATGTCATGGCTGAACATAATAACTGAAATCGAAGGAGGTTGTAATATGCGTATAAGTCGGACTTTGGTAAAAACCACGTTTGACGTCGCTTTTTTTAACATTTCGAATAAAAAAGTCTGAGTGTCATCTGGCATCCGTATTTTTGGTTATGGACTTCCGGATTCAAATGAAAGGGTATATTTTTCGAGCGTTTAAATCCACTAAAACATCGTGTTATACATCGATATTGTAATATTCGGATGACAAATTATTAATGGAGATCATCACCATTTTGAAGGTCTTTCCAGAAAATTAAGTAACAGGTCACTTTCATTTTAGAGGTTCTCCAATTCATGTGTGAAATGGCCATGGCATAGGGAAAACCACCATTGGGGAAAAAGCTCTACACCGAGCAGTCGATAAAACCTCGATTATATCCTCAATACCATGATTATTCATGTTCGGACTAATTCCCATGTGGAAATTGAGTCGCGGATTCCCGAAGATTTTTGTTATTGTTTTTTTTTACTTTTTCTAGAAATGATTGGCCCAAACTGTGTGTCTTTAATGTTTCACTTTATCAGGCGTACTCTTTTCGAGCATTGTAGGTAGAAGAAAGATTATTTGCGTAATAGAGAATAGTGTCTAATCGAGTTAACGTTATAGAATAAAACTTTAAAGTTTGTGACGTAACCGAAGGGTAACAAATTTATCTGGTATTAGATCGACGTTCTCTACCTATTTCTATGTAATACCGAGTAGAAAGGAAATAATCTTCGATCTTGGATTCATTTCTAATATCAATAGCAAATCGGACGTTTCACTATTACTTGTTTTTTATATAATAAGTATATTAATAAGCAGTGATGTATATAATGGTAAAAATTAAATTAATTACTCCATTAGCGAGAATCAAAAGGTAGTTTTTCCAGATAATAATTAGTAGCCTGGTTTTTACTACATTTGCGCAGCTCTCAACTACATAAACTTTACCAATTGAAGCACAGATATTAAAGCCTCATTCCTCGATAAACTTCGCCGCGTCTATAGAATTGGGTTCGTATTATGCAAAATCTAACATTCTGGTCCGTTGAAGAGAACTGGCATGAATAGAAAATCGACCTGTGGCGCAGTGGAATAAAATAAAGAGTAATTGTAAAATTATTCGTAGAAAGGTCAATGGTCAGGCTAAGGGCGTTACACGTTCTTACGTCAAACCTAGTTTCGGGTTGACTTTCAGGCGGGGGTTGTGGCGCCGTCCTACTTTGGCGCGTTGTTCGCGAAGACGCAAAGAACAATGACTACTGGCCCCGAGCGACCGACTAAAAAGCTTCGTTGATACACTTCCAGGCGTACGAAAATCTTCCTTTTGTTTTAACTTCGACAACCGGAGCGTTAACGGCTAAATGTAGTCGTCTTATTAAAATGACGTAATTCTGATATCTGTATTGGAAGTTCGCGGATGAAGCAGCCTCAGAAACTGCATTTTATCTCAAAAAGAATAATTTAAATCATAATTCAGTCGATTTTGACGTGTCATGCTAAAATCTGCTAAATAAATTATTTACCAATCCATCAAAATCGAAGTTTTTCAAAAAAGCGTGACAGGAAAAAAGGAGAGCAGGAGATTGAGGATACATGCGACTTTCAGCTTATATGCGAGGACCGCATTCGAAAAAGAAGTTTACGAGGAAGATCGATATGCCGAGCAGCCCCGCAATCGAGAAACTCTGATGGTATTCGAACCCCGTGGGGCATCGCGTCGGATTTTCTCCCTACGAGACCCGAGTATGAAAGTTACGCGCGAAGGTGACACGGAACGAAGACGAGTCGTAAAGACGAAAATGTTGCACTCGACCAAATGTCCGTAATCGATGTCGGACTTGATCCTTTTGCCCCTAGCTCACTTGCGGCGTCTAATTCTGATTCGATTCGCCCGTTGGTTGCAAATTGCTATCTGAGGTGGAAGCGAATTGCTTCCTTCGACCAATTAATGATCGAGGTTACGCCCTAAATAGAATTGACCGCGATTCTACAAGTTCGACCCGTCGTTTGTTTCGAGATAATTACACAATTATATGTTACACCTGGCAAGGTACGGTTTTTATCATCCAACCCGAGGTAATGCAATTATAGTAGTTTCGGAATTGAATGTTTGATAAGTGAAAAATATCCTTTTTTTAATTTTGTACGCTATTTTCAACCAATAATTACAGATATTCGACTGGAGCCTTTCGAATATATACAATCAGCGATAATAATACAATTTCTCAACTAGAATTGCCTCAATCGAATTTTCTTGTTATACATGCGTTAAAATTATAGGATGGGGTGTGAACACTGATGAATTTCTTAAAACTCGTACAAACATTATTGTTAATGGTTGTAACCTTACAAAATGCTTACTCCAATTTTCTGTGAGAGCTTATAATTCTATATATAAATCTGTACAAATGCAAGATTTTAGATATATAATTCAATAAATATATTTAAACGCAACTTAATCGCCTCACATATATGAGTATGTATTTGCAATTCAGGAAACTTGAACAAATTACTTTTGAAACTTGCGTTATATTTGTGAAATAAATGTAGTAGTCCCTATCCTAAAATTTAGGATCGGTTCTTTCAAAGTGACGAAAGACTGTACTAAACCACATAGAAGAAAATTATCACAATTACATCCCCACATTATTTCATTTGAAGCATTGATTTTCTGGAGATCTTCTTAGA
Source organism: Trichopria drosophilae (assembly GCA_030407085.1). NCBI lineage: Eukaryota > Metazoa > Arthropoda > Insecta > Hymenoptera > Diapriidae > Trichopria > Trichopria drosophilae. The sequence goes on from CM059583.1 coordinate 57,516,670, forward strand.
GTGTTTTCCAGAACGTCTTATGTCGCCTTATGTTTTCTGGTGACATTTGGAATATTCCAGAGACATTCCAGATATATTCTACGCTTATTCGGCATTATAAGATATACATTCTGGAGATTTTCTGCTGAATTTTCAGCAAAAAAATAATTATTGTTGTTCATGAAGATTTCGATATGACTGTATCTTAATTGTAATGATTTATACATACAAAATTGCATTAATGCGATTGTTTGAATTTTGCTTCCATTCCCTGTATATTACATTCGCTGAAGAGGCATTTTGATTAAAACATTTAGGATAATTCTAATAGGAAAAGTTACCTGCAGATTGAAAAGACGTACAAAATTTTGAGAATTATTATAGTTCTATTTATTTTAAATTAAATTAACTTCTGTATTATATGTGCCTTGTACGATTGAGGAGCTCCCGAGGACCAAAGGCGGATATTTGGACGTTCTCAGTAGTTCCTCAGTACATTCCGGGGGAGATTGTGTTATTTGCGTCGCTTATTACGCTAGTGACTTACCACTACGTTATGCACACACTAGAAAAATTATTTTTAGTGTTAGTAGACGAATATCTGTAAAGCTCTCAAATTGAAGAAATTATTATCATCATTATAATTTAAATATTATACAAGTTGTCATATTCATTAATAAACACAGGGAAAGCATACAAAATTGTTTTTTTACTGCCGAGTGCTATACGTTTCAAGCATGTTTCTTTAAATTTGGGCACAGTTGCACTAAGTCACATTAAAAAATATATCGAAATTCTGAGATACAGGAATTTTACGAGTGTACGTTAAAAGTGCATTCGATTTTTTTACTTTTTTATAATTGTCATACATTAATTCAGTTTTAGTTAAATTGTACATTCTCCACCATAGAAACGTATACGAATGTTTCAAATAAAATATTTTCACAATGTCTCCTCTCAATGCTTTGCAGCATTCCATGTGCAATATTCTTTCTACGTCAAGTTTGGGATGTTGCAAAACATTTCGAATATGACATCTTCAAAATATTCCAAGAAAAATACGAATAGAATATTTGAAATGTTATCAGAAAATCTCATTTGAAACATTTCGTTCTAGACATTTACAGAATATTTTGAGGGTAATGCACTTGCGATATTTTTTCAATTCTAAGATTTATGTCATTCTGGGAGTATTCTGGAGATTTTATTCCTATGTGAGAAGTAATTTCCCTTTGCTCCCCCTACTTTTGTATATTCGTTTATGTATGTCGCGAGTGTATTTCCAACCGAATAGTTTCGTGGTTTGCCGATCCTTGCCGAATATTGCGAGGGATTGTCGCGAAGTGGAGCAACACCATGTGGCGAGGGAGAAGGGGAAGAAACTAGTAAAACCTTGGACTAGGCAATCGCATAACTTAGGGCGGGGATATGTAAGGCTGGGCGGTAAACTTACGTAGAACGGACATTACTGTACATATAATCGATCGATGCAGCTAAATTGCTGTAGGAGATACGTGTTCACACTTTTCATATTTTGGTCAGCTTTTCATAAATTATCGAAAATATTTAGCTTTTAATTGTATGACATATACTTTAAACCTATTTAGAAAGAGTACAATAACCATTAGTCTTTTAATGTTTGAGAGAAATAAGGACAAGTACAGTTTACGCGTGAATAAATAGCCCCGATCCCGGGGTACCGACCTATGAAAGAAACCTACCATGTTAATTTCAACGTTTATCGGTAGCCATTATGTTATAGCATTATAATGAATACAATTATCCAAATAATCGAAAAACAACACACTTTCTGTACAGTCCTTCAAACGTATAATCTATAAAAGTGACACTACATTATTTACAGAATCTTGTACGCCTAATATGCATCAGTACTTTCTGAATTACTTACTTTTGTTGCTTATTTCGTATTTTGCGTATTTTGACGTTTTTTTTCATTGTTGATATTTGTCAGCAATTGTCAAATATTTTTCACTTTTGTATGGACTGAAATTATAATGCGAATCTTATCATACATGCAAAACTAAAGCTCACTTAATATATTAATACCTAACCTTTTCATTTTTGACTTAGATCCAGGCGTAACATGATTTTTTCTAACGCCAAAAATGTCAATAACATGATATCGATATTTATATAATATCTATTTAGTTTTAACATGTCTAAATAAAATAAATGCCATTTAAATCACTTATTATTATTCGTGAAAATAATAAAATCAATATTATTTGGATTTATATCCATTCATGTCCGTGAGTGTAGATACCCTGTGGTTACATAAACCAAGAAGACATAGATTCTCTGTCACCCCTCCTAATGTAGAATTGGGACACTTTAAAATAATGACAACTTTTATTACATAATATTATGTTACATATATACAGACTCAGAAAGGTTTCATTAATATTTTATTTGTTGAAAAATCTGCAATTTATTCCGAGGGAAATTGAATAATGCAACTTGTTTGGCCAAAATTCGGGTTGGAAAACTAATCATCAACGATGCTTTGTGTGAGGGTGCACGTTTCTGTGTGGATGTAAAATTGTATGAATAACATAACTCGCGCTATATAATCCTTTATAAACAATAAAAGCTTTATTAAATTATTCTACTATTTAAATTTTATTGTGAATGTATCCAAGTATGGTCTCCTGAATAACATCATAATCTGTTAAAAACTGGAAATAATATTAACAGCGCTTACTTTTCATAAAATAAAGGTCACCACTTTGACTTTGATTCTGACTATAATCGAAGCGCACGTTAAAAACTACTAGACTAGAAATATATTAAGGGCCTGCAAAAAATAAGTTGTATTATTTCGTGTTCAATCGGTAACAGTTAATACTGTGAGAAATGTGGGAAATCACATCAAAATAATACCACGAGTTCAACAAACGACATGTTTTCTTCATTATTAGAAATTAGGGCTCTCATGGAATCGTACCAGGAGAGTCTCTTAGAAGCACACTATTGGGAAATAGCAAGTCAGACCCGAGAGCGTTCAAGAGGATTAAAACTTACTGGAGAGAATCGTGATAGGGTGTCGACGACTTTTGACGTAGCCGCTTATACCTTCCAGGTCGTCGTCGTCACCGTTAAGCCGATCCCACGAGATCCCGCGGGTAACTTCTACCTTTCGCAATCTAGAGCTCGACTTCGATTTGGCTTCGCTAGCATTGTGAGTTTTACAAACCGCGGATGCACTATCGATCGTCCTTTCGTTCTTCCAAACTAGGCCACAATGACGCATTATTTTGCCCTGTCAAAATATTTACGCATCTCGGATGGTGGACAGTAGTGCACATTTTGTGGTATCGGGTTTATAGAAGAAATATAAGTCGTACGAGCTTCATCATGTGTGATGTACATAAGTTTTGTAAAGATATCTACCTTTATTTATTTTTATGCATTTAATATAATAATTTTTAAATTTGCGGAGTTATACTATTTTTAATTACATTTTTTGTGGGTGATTATAAATTACAATAATTGTAGTCAACGTGGATTTAAGGGGTAAAATGAGGACGAAATCAAGGTTAATGTTGACGTTTTATGAGAAAATAAAACGATAATTTTTGTTTGGTTTATAAGCAGGTTTGATAAATATTATTGTCATAAATTAACGAAAAAATGTTATTTGACTCGTATAAAAACAAACTTGTCGACGTCGTACCTTATAAGAGAAAATGCCATTTTTGAGTCCCCCACGGACGTCATCTGTCATGATTGAATAACTCTCAAATTTCAACTTAACGAAGAGTCCTGGTATATTTGCCCGCTCGGCGGCTTGGTTCCTCGTCTTCCCCTCCACTCTCCTCAATCGCGCTATGCGTGACGTAACAGTAGGCCCTTTCTGAGGCCCCGGCGCGCAAGGTGGAGGAAAAATAGAGCGGCGACAGACAAATACAACGAGACGGAACTGGACAAATATGCTGGAACGGTAAAAATAGCGAGACGCAAATATACCAGGACTCTTCTGTATATTGATGCATCAATCGCCTGCTCCAGCTTATTCCCTTAGAATTCTAAGCTACAAATAATAAAAATAATTTACATAAGGTTTTAGCTGGTAAAATATACTCAGATGTCCTCATCAATTTCTTATCTAGAGTTCGTATTAAATATAAAATTATTCAATTAAGAAATTATCCTCCAGTTGGAATGATACTGACAAATTTTTTAGGGTTTACATCACAATTTTGTATTTAAAAGTAAAAATATTCACGCATGAGAATATGTAATATCGTAAACGCGATCGAATACGCGAGAAAAACCTTCTGTTGGAATTTTTTATAACTTTATTTCTTTCATGTTGGATAGTAAGAATTTTAGGTAACTGTAACATTTGTGATTATATTTGTAGCAAAGCAGTTATTATTAATGTGCAACAAATGAAGAACTAAATACGTGGTATTATCTATTTTGTTTTACTCAACAAAAGTTTCACTGCCGATGGTTTGTCGTTCGATAAAAAATGTTAAGAAATTTATCATTTTAAGTACATAATCTTTGTATTAACAATTAATCCATATGCGATTTTAGGCACATTGCTAAATATGCAATGAAAGCAAAGCGACGGTATAATTTGTGAATATAACTATTGTAGGGAAATCTAAAATAAAACTATCTAGCTATATGTAACTAAACTAATGCATATATGACATCTATGTTTTGAATCAAGATTATATATAATTTATGAAGGCAGATAGACCTAGAGATAGACAAATTACCTACGTTAGTTATCAGCAATAACTCTCTTGCATGATCGACTAGATAGGCTCGATACTTATCACTAATAGCTTACGTAAATTTTCTATAGCCATACACGTAATTTATAAGATCAATTTATTTGCGCGACAACCAAAAGAAGTGCTTATGCGTGTAAAAAGATTCTATTCTAGCGACCCTATTAAGTAATTACCGCGATTCGTGAAATATATCTATCAGTAGCATTTATGTTGCATTGTATATCTTTAATTCCCAGAGAATAAAAAATGACTACAAAATCTTTTAATAGTAATAAAAGTAATTTTTCCATATAGTAACATAAGTTAACAATTTACCTAATATTACTACAAACTATATTAATTTTATTAGTTATATGAAGGTTTACTTTGGCAAATGTGTAGATTAACCAGATATGGCAGGTATCTATTTGCAGAAACATTTTAAATAACGTTATCCTCTTCTTCCTATTTTTGGAACCGACATTACTAATTTTTACAAATTTCTTTGAATGTGTAATCATATCTATTTTTGTTATTTCAATTATTTATGAATTTTTTGAAGAGTTCATATGTATCTGTAATATTATTTTCTGTTTTATTTTTTACTACAAAACGAATCATGATGAGGTGTGATGAACTACTGTTCATCATTCAAATTGATTTATTCTATGCTGATAACTTTTTAAAATATTTTAACTCATTGTATGTATCTCGTGGGTAATTAATGTACTTGAATGATTCGTGGACAATGAATTTTGATAATCTATTGAAATCATTCTCAAAAACAGTTTCAAAGTATCTCCTATAATTCTCTATACGTTAACTTTACGTATATCACCCCTACAAATGACAGAATTAACAGTTCTATAATCTTGCTGAGTTGCGTATATATGTTACATGACTGTTACATGACTGTTACTTCTGTTTTCAGGGTTATTATTAAAACTTTTCTCCGATATTTTTGTTGACCGTTTTCAGACAAACATTTTTAAAGTTTTAGAACCTTGCTGATGGCAGCTATAAAATTCAAATTGGTCACGTCATAAACCTATACGTTACAAAAAATAGTAATAAAATATTTCAATTCAAGTTTCATTACGGCGACTCTTGAAGGTAATTTCATTCATCACAAATATTCATTGATACGTGCTCCCATTCAATATGAAAATTGAACACGTTTTCAGGAATGGCATTCGAAAGCCTTATTGATAAGCACGACGTCGAGAATAAAACATATGGTTTCCCGTAGAAGGGTCCAGTGCGCACATTGGTGGCATCTTTTCCAGCCGCGTCAATTTGCTAACAGTCGGTGGTGGCGCGGCGCTCTGCGAGTTTCCAGAGAACATTTTTATTTTTCCTCCAAGAGGAGCGACCGCGGGCTGCAGGGCCGGGGAAACGAAATGGAAAATGGGGTAAAAGGTGAATTCCCTCGGCGTCACTTCTGCAACAATACGAGAGATGACGTCATGCGATTCCGTTGCAGAGGTCATGCATGAATTCATGCGTTTCCCGACCAATCGCTGCAATGAACGCAGCGAATGCAAGGTCGCATTTACGGAACCGTACAATTTCTAGGAAAATTAATCCTCCTGGCTGTTGATTACGACATAACAAAGAAATCACCATGCGACAAAAGAAAAACAAAATTGCACGTATCTACTAAGATTATAATATAAGATGTCTATGATTTTACAAATTTTATAGCAAACAAAATTATATATTCGCTTTGAAAAAATCTTTTCTTTTCAAATATAATTTAATTTCCGAATAAAATGTTTTCTCATTTAGAGATAGTGTATACAGTTGAATTAGTTACCTAACCATTACGGAGCTACTGCTCATACCTGGGTAACAATTATGTAAAGTGTAAGCTACAGGGAGAATATCGGAGCTCCAAAATGCATTCCACATTGCAAGTAACATGGACATAGCTCAGTGATAATATAATGTGACATTTCTCGTATGCAATACTGACATATATCAGAGCTAAAAGAGTTATAATGCATTTTATGTCGATTATGAAAACGGTGCACTCTTGGATAAATGTTGTTCAAGTAATATAATTTCAAATTAATGTAATAGATAGGACTGAGGGAATAACTCGAAAGAGAGATGGATTTATTCTCGGTATATTATCTAGATACAGTAAAACCTCTGGACGTCTAAATTCACGGTACCGAGTGACTCGGGACCTTTAATTTTAGTCCGCATGTGTTCTGCACAACGTTCGGTGATTCTTTACTTATTTTATCAATGACTTCCATGAGAGATTCAAAACATGAGAAGATAATATTTTTTGGGTTACATTCGGTTTTTTTAACTTTTTTGCAGTAATATTCGATGTTTGTTATTACCCCAGAGCAGGTGGTAGATAGAATTTTGGACAGATAGCATTTGCATAAATATGTTATTCTTTCTTTAATAATAACTAGTTTAGATTCAGCTGTTAATATGATTTTAGGTGTACTAATTCGTTACCCCAAAGAGGCTCTTATCGATTCCGTCGATAAAACCAATGCTTCTTAATAACCATGAGTACCTTACACAAGCTGCACATGGCACTGGCAGAATATATTTTCAAACTTATTATAATAATAAAAGAAAACCTTGGTACTTTCGACTTAATTTAAGCAGAGAATTTATTGTCACAGTTAATCGCATGAGAAGTAATCACTATCACCTAGCGGCTTCGCTTGCTCGGATAAATATAATAATCCAAAACTCTAAATGCAACTGTAGGAAATACGACGAAACCCTGAACCATGTTATCTTTCAATGCGAATTTTACAATGAGAAACGAACAAAACTTGTAACTAATTTAAATAGAATGAATCTTCACCTACCACTAAATATAGAATCACTAATTTCGAAACCAAATATTGCTGCTTGTCAATGTATATTTAAGTTTTTCAAAGACTGCGACATAAAAATCTAAAATGAATTATACTTGTTATGTACTATAAGACTGTCAATACCACAATGTAATATGTATACTTTGTAAAACCATGTACAGCTAAACATTGTAAAGCTGAAATTAATCTTATGTAAGATTAGAAAGGCTTAATAAAAAAAAAAAAAAAAAAAAAAGTTCAGTGATGTTCCTTTCGGAGGTTATAGAGGTACCTGTCCTCCGTTGTGTTTGCTAGTGCACTCACTAAATCGCAATGGTTACTGTGCCCTGAGTCGACAGACATTTTGCACCACGTAAGTTAGAAGTGCCGAGGATTCTTGCTTAGAAGTTACAAGGTCCTTAGAACTCATAAAGATAGGAATCCCGATGTTCTACTGTACTGTACTTTCAAACGATTTCAATATATACGTACACTTAAGTACACTAAGCGAAATTCTTACTGAAATTGATAAAAATTCAGTGCCATTGTATACCAAGTGCACTAAATGCTACTAATTTCAAGAAAAAGGTCTAACATAAACTTTGCCCGAAAAATTGGGTGCACCTCAAAAACCCGACTTTCAAAAACCAGACATTCCAAAATTTCATATTCTCAAAATGTAATTAATGATCTAACTGCACTTCATAAATAATTCGGGGTTGATCATCAAGCGACTTACAAAATTAATACCTTGGTCAAACATTTTTGACTTGGAAATAACCTTCCAGTGAGACGTCAAGGACGGCAACCCGAGATTATTTTTTTATGTAGTAAACACACTAATCGGAGGTCTGTATTTTGACATGTCGGAGTTTTGAATGTTTGTTTTTTTAAATGTCTGGTTTTTTAATGACTTGTTTTTGAAATGTCTGTTTTGTGATTTGTTGGGTTTTTGAGGTGCACCCGAAAAACTCACAAATATCTCAATGAATTTCAAAATCATCGGTTATTGGTGGACATATTCAATTTTTCTGTGGTTGATTAATATTCGCATTCAGTTTATCTCGTTGAATCTCTCGACATGTATATGTATAAGGACACCCGCAGATTTATCCTTACCAACAGTACTTTAGCCGAAGTTATATTCCAGTTGTTGCTAGGTGGCGCAAAAACCATTCTGCCCCGCCGCAAGTGGTTGGAGCGGAACTTATTTCATTTATTATGATCTACATGTATGCCTTCATTATTTTGAATCAATAATGCCAATAAATTATATATTTTTCTAGCACTAAATTGATTATTTCCCATTATGATACCGAAAACGTTATACAAAAGAATATATGTCTTAAGCTCAAATGATCCCAATACTTACCGACAAAAAGGAGTGAAAATAATCACTCCATCCATACTTAATGATAACTACACGTCGTTCATGAATTGTCCCGCAATCGTATTGAGAACACAATATTGTCCTCTTTTACACTGTTTTAGGCATAAAAACGGCAATGAAACTGTTTACTCACGTTCTAAATTCAAACTGTTTTTAGTGATGAACCCTATAGGTCAAACAATCGCCTAAAAGTGGCGTATACATACATGCCGTAATGTTTATTCAGTTTAAGAATCATACGTTATATCTCTCGTCAATGCAGTGGGCTGGAGTGGGACTTGCTTGTATGGAGGAACATTTACTCCTAGTATATGTAAACTTGACAATTACTTTATTATCGCAGCAAAGATTTGCCAAACTGTTCTGTAGCCTTCCAGCAGGCAATCAAAATGTAAAATTATCCAATTCTGTTGGAAATCATAAAATGAATACTTGAACCATTTGAACAGTTGAAATGTATTAGAACATTATTTTATTGAACTAATTATTTAGTTGTACATTCTATCATACGTAATATCTTTTTTTCTGAAACGTAGATAAAATTTCCCCTACTAATGTTCAAATTGAAAAAGGTTTCATCTAGTTACCCGAGAAAGTAGTCAAATTTTTCGCGCTTTGAACGTCCTTACATTTTTCGCAGTTGCGAAAATGAAAAGTCTGCTTCATTTAAACGGATCCTCCGAGACGGGAATCTGATCTCTTTCGAGCTTTGATGAGGGACCGTTTCAAAGTGCGACAGGAGTAAGATATTGTTACCCGACACTATACGAGAAATTCCGTTGAATAAATCGCAGAGAGTAGGTACGACTGGTGCAGAAATATTCAAATAGGCCCTACGCGCCTGGTACGAGGCAGCGTGTAGAATCTCGAGTGTTCTTTTATGACTTCCGGCAAAAATAGCGCGGAGGGACCGGACTGTAATCATTTCAGGTGGAAACAAAGAAAGGGCGGGATGGAAAGCGAGCAGATGAGAGAATGCTAATGGAGAAATGGCGAAAGATAAGGCCTCGTACCCGCGGGTAGAGTGACGGCGGTGGGTTTGGAGTTGGGGATCTGGGGGGATAATTGAACCCAGTCGTCGGCAATTGCTATCGAACCAGAGAGCTGTTCTTCTTATAGGGTGCCATCCAAGCTCTATGAATAATTTCCTTTACCTCCTAGTTCGATCCCCATCGACACTAATGCTGCGGTGCTTGGCTTTAATCGATCCGACGATTCGTTATCGCAGTCAAGTGATCAATGGCTCCAGTTCTAGCTGATTTATGGAAACTTTGTACCTATGCATTCGCTTTTAACAATTACAGTCCTTTGTCATCTTTTAGTGATAAAATTCGTCCGACAGCTCCCGCATTAGAGAAATCATAACTTCTCGAGTGAATGTAAATATGTCTAAGGATGTTCAAAAATAATGGTTATTTTGTCAAAACATTCTGAAATATGCTGCTTGTTTATCACCTAAGAACGTATTTTCCGAAATGTGAAAATCATTTATTAATTAAATATGACGGTACATGTTCTTCGTTCAACGAATATCGTAAAGCTGTCAGCTTATGAGCGAAGCCTTTCTGTCGGAAAATGGGAGATCTGGGAGATTATCACGCAAAAACGCTTTATTGCTAAACTTCTGTCGTGACGTTTAGCATGGCGTTCTCATACCGTATACTGATTAGCTTTTCAACTTATTGGTCTTATTCCATATAGTTTTAAATTGATCGCATTCATTCGTAATTGGTATTGATCATGAATATCACCAAAGAAATTGAATTAGGGAAGTGTAGAATGTAGTATGTTATATTTTGATAAATATAATATTTCCTGACATTTTTGGCGTCTACAATAATGTCTAAATGTTTCAAAACTGCTCTGAAGTAGTACGGTTTCTATAAATTTCTTGGTGTGAAAATTCACTCTGTATACAATGAAAGTCGAGGTACTTTTTCGAATAAGAAAAGATTCCATTTTATAAAAAGAAATCTCATTGTGTAGACTGTTCAATATCAGTTTAAAAGTGTTGAAATTCATTATTTTATACCAGTATAAAATACTTCTGAATAATTATCGCTTTAATGAAGACTTCTCGTCAGAATACAATATTGCCATGTGTTGAGAAAACTAATAAAGAAAAGATCCGTTTAAACTATCGATACTGCAGAAAAGTAGCGCGCTTCAGTAAAAAGCAAACGTTTAAGTTCTTGAATGACTTTCTTTGGAAGCAACTTGAGTCCGAGATTTAAACTTCTTACCCAGTAAATTACGTTAATTTATATACGCTTTACTGAAACAAATATAGCACTTTAGAAGTTTAAAAATCAAGTGTTTTATACAGTTACAGTTACTGTTACACTGCAGAGATCGTTGAGAAAACGGCGCTTCTGCTTGATACGATATTTTCGATTAACGTATTAAGTAATGTCCATTTCAAAACATTTACTAATATTGCTTTTAATAATTTTTAATTCTTAATTTAATTTTAAGATCCATAATGTTCATTCTCTTAGTTACGTTAGGGCGCTAATGCAGATACATTTTTGGTAATAGATTTTGGCAGATGATGGATATTTATGGTACACAAATATCATACAATAACGGTTTATTTTATTTATGAACAATTTCAATAATTTTTGCATTATGCTTTCCAAACCTAACAAACACCAATTAACACCATTCTGAACTGCTGTTGATAAAAGGAAATAATAAAAACCATTAAATTATAGTAATGATCTAATAAGTAAGATAAGTAGTTATTTTTCTTTAATCACTTTTATAAAATCTATTTTCCTAATCAAGAATATTTCAAGTTCCAATTTAACTGCAAAGCTACGGTAGATTTGAGGTTATGTGCTATGCGGCAGATTTAATTATCGGGAAATAGTAAACGGAATAATGTTTTTGTTTTGTTTTACTATAGAAATAGTTAATTTAACAATTTTTATAATCGCGTATTTTACTTTTCTAAAATGGTTCTATTAACCTTTTTCGTTCTCCCTGTGTGAATGTAAACATTTCTTATCCCGATTTAAAAATTTCATTTATTTTGTTGGTTTTAGTAATATATTTTATACAAACTAGTTAGGTTTACCAAGTATTGGATGCTGTCAAAGTTATTTGTTGAAAATCGAAAAACAGTTCAGTTGAGAAAAGAATGCACGTTCGAAATAAACAAGTACTTCTTTAGAAGTGAAATATTACTACTTGTAACCGTGTTTTCCAGCAATGACAGATTGCACGAATTCCTGCAATATTTCGTCGCGCGTATTATATTCATGCTAGAGGAGAAATTTCATATTGTGGTAGCAAGGTCTGAATTCCACATATATTTACAACCATCTAGAATTCAACGTCCTACGTCTCAAATCGGGTACCGGGATTACGTCGTTACGCTAACTATCCGCACTAGCAGTTGCAGCCGGACTGCTGCAGCAAGGAAGTTATTTCGGGTAAGTCGTTATCGGGCCGAATGCCGATGGAGCAATGGTGACCGGAAATCCGGACGGTGGTGTTCGGGTGCCGGGGAACCGCTAATTCATAGCCGCCAGAACGCCTCTTATCGTAACGTCCCAATATCAATGAAATGATGAACCGCTTTTCTTTCCGAAGTATATCCTTTTCGAAATGACAGATATGTCGCCTTTGATAAAAAGAATTAAAAGTATGATTACGTCGATTGTATTAAAAATCCTTAATATCATATTTTCATAAATGCCGAGAGTAAATGAAAATACTTTCTTTATCGCAAATTTAAAGTACGGGCAAGAAAAGAAATGCAAAAAAATTAAACCTAGAATTTACTAAAGTTCTTATTCAATTATTTTACCAAAGACGGCCGTTTAATTTCTTAACTTTATTTAGTACCAAATAATCTCGTCGAGAATTTGTCTTATTACTTTCTTTCGGAGAGAAAAAGATATGACCAACATCGGATAAAAATGTGATAATTTGTTTAATTCGTTAATTTGTTAAAATATTAAATATAAAAACATTTTTACATCAAATCATCGTAGCAAATGTTAATTATCTTTACCAGTGACATGGATATGGATCGAAGACAAGTAACTAGGGGCAGGAATGGTTACCAAGCGGCCTGGGGTTCGATTCCGTCTCATGACTAATGATTTATTTATTTAAAATTGAAAAAAAATTTAATAAAAATTTTAATTGTCGATTCTGAGTCAAAAAAATTAAAGAATAAATATAGTTCACTAAGTAATCGATGAATTTATCGGTAATCCGAACCAATAGTGTCTGAGTTTTTTCAAGTTTCGCGCGACAAATATTTTGCCAGCCAATCAACTTTGAAACTCATTTTAGATGGAATGTGACACGAAATTTAAATTAAATTAAAGAATCTCAAATATAGTTCACGATTGAGAACAGTCATTATTTAAAAAAGGTCCGACGTTTGGACAAACTGTGTTATCGTCAGGGAACAAGGCGCTAAGCAAATTAATAGAATAAAAGTAATTCCTTTTAAATGTAAGTGTTGACATTTTCGTATATAAGTTTAATGATCTATTGTTTATTTTGTTTATTCTTTCATAGTCGTGATTCATTTATGATATTTATATTTTAAATTTTGCGTATCTTCTTTTATATTTAGTCCATTTTTTGTCGTAAAGAAATATGCATCATTTCCGAAATTAAACACGTTACCCAAAAAGTATCTTTATGAAAAATTTGTATACTATCCCAATCAAACTAATGGTTGCTCATTTCACAATGATTAGTAATAACTGTTTTTTTTTCTGTGATTTTCTGTGGGCATTCATTCTGTGTTCCTTAAGCCTGTCCTGTAGTTGTCTTTTTGTTTTCACTCAGTATCGCCATTTTGAATTTTGATTAAAAATTTGTTCAATTTTAAATATTATTACCTGAGTGTCATCACAGAATTATTGTGTTGTTCATTTACTTTATTTAATATTTATTTATATTATTTTAATGCAATAACAAAATTATAAATAGGACCCCATTTAAATCGTTTTGGGATGTGACCGATTTTGATCAGATTTTGTTCCGCTTTTGTCCATCTCTCTTTCTCTCGGGTTCGTTCTTTGTGAAATTCCGAGCAAAGTTTAATAATTGGTTCTCTTCGGAAATCAAAAAGCTTCTCGTTAATATTATATATCTAAGCACCCTTTGTTATATGAGTAATCGAACTTTCTGTTTTACGAGCAAAAACCAATATGCCCCAGATCGTGTAATCTTGCGGAAATTCGAGGCACGTCCTGTTCATCCATTTGTCGATTGCAGTAGTCGATCTCTTTGATGACGCACGAGCGCTGTCAGTATCCGAATTAAGATGCCTGTCTCGGACAATTATTGGCCGCGTGCCCAAACTTTCAATTTCTTCTTTCCTTCTAAATTTGAAACAATGATACAGAACAATTAACGCAACCAGTTGAGTCAAAGGTATGTGCAGTAACTTACTATGCCAAAACCAGTGATATGGAAATATTTTCAGAAACAAACTGAAATCGTACACAGGAAAAATATTCTTAAACAATGCATACGAAATATTAAAAGATAAAATTATTATTGTAAATAGAAAATGTAAAAATACCTTGATTTTTGAAGTACCTCCTACATCTACTTAGAATATAGAAATATCTACATCTACATTTGGCACAACTACAACAGTGTCTTTACAAAATTGTCAAACAGCTGATAAAGTAAATATGGTAAGCCTACCAACAGCAATTATTTTTACAAAATATCGCCTGTGGTATTAAATGCCTTATAGTACCTATTTTAAAAAAGAAGAAGCAGTTCGTGTAGAAATCCTTATCTCAGAAAAATTGACCCTACTTGGATTTATGCTTAGCGAAGAACCGTCATTATAGATATATTTTTGTCTTATTACTTATTAATTATTTTTTGCAAAAGATTGACTATCTAATAGTTTCTAGAGGAGATGATCAAATTAATTACAAGGACAGGAGACTCATACTAGAATGGTATCAGATATACCCGAACAAAGATTCTGTAATAGGACGACGTTACAAAATGCTTCTTTCTTATAATAAAGATCAATGATAATGACATTTCGACAGAAGAAAGATCTTGCATTCGAAACCACTTCCGAAAAATGGGCTTCTAAACTAACGGATATCTTTGGATCAATATTTGATTTTATCAATTGGATATCTAGTTAAATGTGGCCATTATACCAACGTCTAAGATAAACACTTTAGAATTGATTCAGATCTCATATTGCATTTAAGGAATAAACTGATTATTCGGGCACCTAACTAAAACATCTATTAAGAATTTAAATATTTATAAACTTTTTGAAATTTTAGAAACAAATTTATTTCGTAATATTCGTAAAAGCATGAAAAAGTGAAAACGATTTCCATGCGAAAAACGTGAAAATTCCGCACAGTATTTGAAAAAATATATTACGGTTTAGGAACGTTACACATCCAATTATTTGTTGGGAAAATCTAATCTAGAGTCCTCAACTTTTCAGAAAAACGTCAAAATTGACTATTCATAAAGCTGTAATTATTATGCAACTTACCATCAAATTGGAATAAAATATAATTCAGCACTTCCATATAGTTATTTAAAAATGTTTTTCAATACATATCGGAGAAATTCAGACACTTCAGTAGACAACAAATTTTAGTATTATCTTATTGTATTTATTACCGAAAAGTAATAGTGCATGATACTAACCATTAATTAAAATGGTCTTTTTATTTGGGCAAAATATATAGAAACAAATAATTCAAAATGAAATTCTTGAGTGTGAAAAAATATGTCATTTTTTGTAGAGTGAACAATTACATTAGTCCCCTTTATTTCCAAATGTATTCTACACTAAAAAAAAATCTTAGTTGATTTGACTACTTTTTTACTGCTGAAAGTATTTCAAAAGGTCTTCAACGGAGTTGTATATATTATAGTTGCAACGATCAAGGAGATAAATCAGCAAAAAATATAGTTATGGAAACAACATTTTGGGAGTTAATTCTACTACAATTAAAAACATGTTTTAGAGACTAACTACCTAGTGCACTAAAACTATTCAACATGCTGGAGCGATATATTTTTAATTGAATTTAGCGGAGCTACATTTTTAGTTGATTAAACTTTTTTAAAGTAGTAACTGCAAAACAAGCGTATCGAACTACTCTGCGTATTTAAAAAATAGTCAAATCAACTAAGTATTTTTCTGGAAATTTGTTTTTACAGGAATTGGTTTATAGAAGAATTATTTTTAGTGCAGCTATTGGCGGTTGCTTTTTCATTATATTCGTGCATTATATGCATGCCTTTTGATTTTTATGCAGAGTATCGCATTTCTTAATCTCCAAACATTCAGAATACTTTTTCGTTTACTGGGTAAATAATATTAACTTAATTAAAAATAGTAAGTTATACTAACAAAAAAAGTATTTCTTTTAACTACCCTCGACTCAACTCCTCAATGGTAGTTGAATTAGTCAAGTAACATTTTTTCAGTGTAGCGTTATCAATCGAAATACAGTAATTTTCTGTAAATTATCTCATTTTGAAAATAATATAGTTTTTATAATAATATAGACTATTTATAACCAAATTTCTATCAATAATATTAGATAAATGTCGGAAGTTATTTAGAGTGTTCAACATTGTACAATTACACTGTAAGATATTGACAACTTAAAAAAGAATATTGCTAAACTTATGTAACTACAAAACTACACTTTTCACTGATTTAAATGTTATTACGACAAAATACCGCAGAAGAAAAATATTAATATAATTATAACCCGTCGCAACACCTCGATTCTTCACATACCTTTTAGGAACGTGAAAGAGTATGTCGTAATCCGAGATTTTTTAGAGTAATTGTCATCCATCGTGGGCAGATAAACGACCTCGAGAAAGAAATGACGATGGGTCGCGTGGGCTTTCAGACGCGGCTTAACCTTGGGTCCATGACCCATGTAGTTAATGTACCGTGCAGTTAATGAACTGCAGCGATGACGTCATCTTGCCTTTCTTCATGTTCACCGTTTAATGAAGTTCTTGCAAGATCCAGGGTTATTCACTTTTGCAGGTGACATATTTCGTTATAAGGAACGTGTTTATTTCCGTAATAAGTGGCGAGTTAGTAATTATGATGCTCTGCGAAAATCAGTGTTTCTTTGTTAGCATATGCTTTTGCATCATTCAAATAAAAATATTTTCTTTTGAGGTTTTGCCATTTTTCACCTAAGAGGTTTGTCCCTGTTTCGTTAGAAATACTCAAAAAATCGAATTGCTATTTGTACATCGGAAGCACTGTATATTTGATTAAATGTAAAAATGTCCACCCAAAAATTGTCACATCAAGTTTATAAAATCCTGTGTTCTTATTTCTTTTTTGTTAATTTTAACTTCGAATTTGTGGACATTTTATAAGAAAGTTGGCAGTATATTTGTAAATAATTTTGTAAACCTATCTCTCTCTCTTTCTCTCTTTCTATATAAAATAATAAAAAATATAGTGCTATTCATATATATTTATCAATAGACATGGTACAATATATAGCAGTGGAAATATGGTCAACTAAATCCTCATATGAATACGATAAATCAGAGATTTTTGATAAATTAGAAGTTTTAATAGCTTTAACCTACGTGTGTTGGCCCCCTCTTCAATACGTGATGTAATATTAACGTTGCACATAGCCTTATTGACATGCGCGTATTGAAATCTTAGGGTCATTCTATCGATTCTGCAAGGTGACAAGGATTTTTTGGATAGCCGCAAACTGAAACAACATGTACCGAAATAACGATATTTTGATACATCAAATGCATCCAAGTCATACATGCTTGAACTTTCTTGAATTTTTTCTACACCGATTTAAAAAAAAAGTTGTCATTGTATATTCTTTACGGAAAGAGACCTAAATAATTACTTTATTTCATGTTATACAGTTTATATTGAACAGAATATTTGCTGTAATGTGTTTGTGCCCATAATAACTTGCTTTTTGTATGTAACTTATGAGACAACATGCAGTCAGCTTCGCTGTATGTACATCAATTAGTTAAATTTCTCAAGACGATATTTTTCGCGCTTTACATTTCTATTCATTTCTTGAAGTGCTTCAGTTTATCCGATGATAGGTAAATATGTGTTTGTAGTTTGTTTTTAAAATCTTGTTGAATATCCGAAGATATTTTGTGTTTACCTTACATTATATTGCATACAAATCAATTTGCACAAAATATCGTATTTGGGGTGATATGCAACATTACTTTTTTGCTAGTTTATCGATATTTTATGATAAAGCATGTGTATAAAGTATTTTTATTTCCTTGAAAATCCTTTAGTTATTATGCCGCTGAAATACAAAAATTAATGCCTTGCTGCTTCGGTGGATTTTAAACAAATTTCGGAAGCAATTAAGTTGCTGAAAAATGATAATTCGGAATTTCAAAGGTCGATTGTATCCTAGTAAAATTGTTTTTCACCATATTTCGATTAAAAATTTAAAGCAATTACATTTATATTTATGCATTGCATACCCGAAATTCAATAATGTTGCCCATCACTCCAACGTCTATTGAACAAAACAGTCTTCTTTGAAAATGCAGAAAACTTTTGTGAAAAATTCAATAATACAGAAATGTTTTCTATTAATTGCTGAAATTATTGAATCTTGAAATCTTTGACGATTTGGTTATTGGACATGCTTTTCGAGCAAAAAAAAGCTTTGCACATCACTCCACAACAACCTATATAAATTTTGGATATACATGTTTCATTTTATGTTTTTTATTAAAGAAATGCTTGAAATAGATTTTCTTCCAAGTTTGATAGGAGTTTCTAAATTGAATAGTTCTATGCGTTGAATACTAAAACGGTTCATGTCGTAAAATTGGCATATGAAAAGTGGGTTGTAGGTTTGGAAACGGTATATATAGATATTGCGGTCGAACGTCATCTAAACCCAGTGTACAGCCCATACCTAACGATTTTAGTATTAGGTGTGTAGTTTGAAAGTTTGCAAATTGCCCCTAGTTAGTTTGAGGTTGAAAGGGTAATATTGTAGCTTAATCGCCAAAGATAAGCAATGAAATTTAAATCTCTCCATATCATAAAATAAGCTCAAAACTTTGTCTGTAGGTAACTTTGCTCACTTAAGTAATACTTAATTAGTTTGATTAACTTTAGATGGATCTAAACAACTGAATGTTAGCTTAAAAATGACTTGAACTAATTATTCGTTACTATTTAAGCTGATTATTTTGTAGAATAATTCAGTAGTCATTGATTTGTTATAAAAGCCACTCATTAATTGTCAGTGATTCAAATAAAATTTCCTAATCGTACAATCGTTATAAACAGAATACACAATAATTGTATAATTTTTACTTTTAGCCTTTAAATCGTCTAGATTTTCACAAATCAGATATTATAACTTTACCGAGTAATGTACTCTGTTCAATTCCATTATGCTGTAATGAATATGTGTAATACAAAAAGTCGCTATTAAGTTATACTATTATGGATTTCTCTCGATATTTCATAGATGTAATAAAATTCAACATTTTTTATTACATGAATTAACTCATTTTTAAATTCACATCGGTGTGATACGATATTTTAATTTAGCAGAAATTATTGAATACGCTCTCGAAATGAATGAAATTAATTTATACTAAGTTTTATTTATAAATCTTGTAATTTGTGAAAATGAAAAATAGGAGTTTATCCCTTCTGGCTTTATTTCTATAGCGTTTGGACTGCAAATAATTTGCAAATATAAGTGATAAATATTCTGTGCTTAAAGGGTATATTATATGATATGTTGTACCAAACATCGTATTAAATTAACTGTATCAATATCTTGTATTCATGAAGTATATTTTTCACGCGATAGCAGATGAAGGGTGCTACAGCTTCAAAGCTTATGCGATACCATTCTGATTCTGTTTTACATCACAAGTAGACGTGTTTGTATCGAACTCAATTATACACAAGGGCACGGGTTCAATTAGATTCAATTGAGGCGTCGGCTATACATATCCATAAGCTAATAACTAATTGTCACTAACCAGGCATGCTAATTTACATTGGAAATATATTAATATATTAAATTTCATCACTTACTTTTACAAAATTAATAGTTACTATTTATTGATAAAATCTTCTAGCAGAGTTTAATGACGCGTTTTATATGACTACGTTCATGTTTTTATATTATTAATTGTCAAATATAAAAGATTACGGTTGTTAGATATTATTAAACCTCGAGAAATTCCATCTGCACGATGCGATACATTCTTATATAAGTTAGGATTTAATTCGCCAAGCGCCAAGTGTGAAAAATCTTTTCGATTGGTACTTAGGCAGAAAACCAATATTCAGTGAACGAAGTAAGTGATTATTCCTGTTGAACTGAAACTTTTTAACAAGAAATTTCATTGAAATACTTTTACTAGAGGACGATCCATTCCTACACGAAATATATTTTTCGTATCTTAATAATCGGTCTTACAAGGATATGCTAAATCAGAATACATAAGCAGTACATTTAGAAAAAAAACTAATTTTGAGCTTCCTTACATGTTCTTGAAGGGCTTTTCTAATAAAACGCTTTTAACCAGCGAAACCGCACAAATCGCAGTACATATCCACATTTTAGAGTGCATTTTATTTTTTAATTCTGAAATGTAGAAATAAATTGGTTAAAACAAAAAATATGTCGTTTGAATTTTTAGGTTTTCTGATAATCTGTTTTTAAAAATATTAGTCTTTAGAACTATGAATAGAGACTATTTAATGTTTAAAATTACTTTTCTAATTTGTTTGTGCTCTCGAAACATTTCGAAAAAAAAATACATTTTGTCAAACAGATATGTTTGAGGGTTCACTTGTTTAAAAGGTTTTATTTGAAAGTTATTTGCAAGAACAAATAAGAAAAATTGTATTTAAAAATTCTCTAAAAAAAGTGACCCGTCTGACATTGAATGTCCCATATAAGCAAACAAATATTCTTATCCTTTTATTTATTTACACATAGATCTGTTAAGAATTAGAAATCCTATTTATACTTAATATCAATAAAACCTTTAAGTACGAAAGATAGAAATTTCCTATTGTTCACTTAAAATATTAATATTTTCCGTTTTAATCGGGAAAATTATAAAGGCAGTAATTTTTACGATGCCTTTCTAATAGCGCAAAGATTTTTATTGCCGAATGTCAGTCATAAAAAGGTGATATATAGTGCCATAAAATGTTAGTATAGTATTCGAAAATATGTAAAACATATTTAATATTTAGAATGTATTTAAGATTTTGTTTAAGCGATAGAACAGACTTGAGTTTTACGTATCATGAAATTTACAATCTTCTTATATGGTCGGTTTATTCGCACATAAAAGTGAAATAAGAACGATGCCACATAAAATAGAAATTGAAACTAATTAGATGGCTTTCAGAACATGAAAAGTACATGCATTCTTGTCCTACAGGATTAAATAATCTTAAAAATTAGAAGTTGGTACTTTATTATTTATTATGGTAATTTATTTCGCTCTTCGTAGGTTGTTTTGTACCCATAACGAAAGCTTTAATCTTGAAAAGGTTTATGAAAATGAATAATTCAGTAATAATTTTATTTAACTAGAGCAGTTACATTTATAAAAGCAAATTCATTTTATATACATAAAAAGCTTTCCAATTATGCTCTTTGATTGTTCTTTGAAAGTACATCGTACAGCTCGAACTGCGACCCGGCACCTGGTTTAGAGAAGCTCTCGCAAAGACACCATTCATTACACATTGCGCGGCGAAAGGAGCTCTTTAATCAGTTGGCGTTTCAAAGTTTGAAGTATCTAATTATCGACAACCAGCTCTGCCCGCAATACACAACGGCATAGTTCCCCTGATTATAGGAACAAATCATATACAGTTGCTACCTGATGTATAGAGGTTTCTTGAGTATTAATCAAGTTTGGTGAAATAATAACTTCCGGTCTTTGCAAACATAATATTGTGTTTTACTCTTATAAAAACCAACGATATATTTAGCTGGTGCTAAAATTACATAGCACATTATGTTGTATTTTTACATTGGATAAGTTACCGATCATGTCTTTTCGTATTGGAGGATAGTGTAGTCAAATCAACTATAATATTCACTAGATTTACCTCCAAATAATGCGTTTAGCCCATTATGTTTATTTATAATAATGAACTGATATTAAAAATTCGACGGCATTTCAATCAGTAATAAATCACAAATTATTTCAGAAGCTATATTGTTCTGTTTACTTTTTTAATGTATGCCTTTGACTTCGACTTTGATTAGCCACATTCGGCAATTCAGCTTCAATCGTACTAACGCTCGAATCGAGGAAAATCATGTTTCAAACGGAAACTTCCAGGATTGTTGTCTTGTATACCCCGTAGTACGCTGTTGCATTAACAATGGAGACATATGCGTATCGTATGTCTGAGCTTCTTGGCTAGTTTCTCTTCGACAGCCAAAAGTTTGCAATAGGATATTGTGATGATAGATGAAGGTAGTCAAAAGGATTGCATTCGACTGCAACTGCCTCTCATCGTACGATTCGACGTAGGAGGCTTTAGTTTGACGCCATATATATGAATTTCTGTGATTCTTCTCTTCAAGAAATAATAAATATTCCATCTTGCACGGCATCGATTGAATATTTAACCATTTGCTATAACCGAACATGCTAAAATAGATCAGAATACGATTTCATGACAGGTCTATACAAGGAAGTGTGTTTAAGGATGTATTTATCGAAGGTCAAGTACAATTTGTAGGTTACGTTTTTTAAATAAGGTAGGCTACTTATTAAGATGTGGCACGACGAACACAATGGTATAAGAAAAACCATTTAAGTGATAATGGCAACGAAAAAGCACTGACCATTTTACCATTTAATACAGTATACTGTAGAGTCCCGGTATAATTGCGTCTCGTTAGATTTGCGTCCATGAATACTTTCCTGGTTCCGTCACGTTATATTTTCCTGTCGCCGCTATGTTTTCTCCCACCTTACGGGCTGGGGCCTCAGGAAGGTCCTGCTGTGACGTCACGAACGTAACGCGACTGATGAGAGTGGAAGAAGCGGCGCTCCCCTTCTTTTGGTAAGTATAATGAGACGGGAGGGGAAGATTAGGAACCGAGTGGGTAAATATACCGAGACTCTACTGCGTACTTGGTTTTATAAGTGTCGATCAATTAAACTTGAGATCTCTTTAAATATCTGAATAATCGATATCAGTTAATATTTAAATAAATAAGAATTATAATGTAATTGAGATATAACCCCTACAACATTAAATAGTTGACTAGCTGCATCTAATATTACACTACCCATTAGATTTGTCACATGATTTTTTATCGTAAATAGTTGAATGTAACAGAGTTTATTGTAATAACCGAACTATTTTACAAGATAAATAGGATACCATTCTTAGCCGAGGATGATGATTCTTTCTATTAAAATATATGTTTTAATCTAACTTATGCAGTTAATATGGAATATTCACTCCTTTACGGAAAATACGTGTATCTGAATATGGTTTTTAGCAATAAAAATAGTATAGCAAATGATATCAAAGGTATGTACTGATATATATCCTTTATTAAAATAATATGTCGAACCATGAAACTACTTGATTTTGTGAGGTAATCGGAAAGTGGTTATTTTAATATTTTATTATAAGTAACCCTAATAATAATTTAATACGTTCTGCTAATCGTGTTTGCAACTTGCAAGGTGTTCTGTGACATATGTTACAAGTAACTTGTAGGGTATGTCTAGATGGGTTAATTTTGCGAGTCCGATTCAAACAGACAAGTTCAGTTTGTTCTGAACGTGAGAGTTAACTGTATTTCGCTTTACGTTATATTTCTCCTTCCCAATAAATGTTTTAACATATTCAATAATAAAATAATCTTAATGTGAAACTGCAGAATTGGAAATTATTTTACAAAAAGAAATTAATTCGTTGCACCATTTAAATAAATATTTAAACTCATTGTAAACATCTTAATAATTGTAATAAATTTGATATTTAAAGTGAAACGAATAAATTTTACGGTTACATATTATAAATAAATATTCAATAAGGTTTGAGCCATTACTTCGCCACCTAATTATGAACGACATTACGTAAAGACGCAGAAAAATATATGAATCATAACAACTTTAAATTTCCGTTCCAGTGTATGTAAATGCAAGATAGCGATAAATCATCCAACATTATGAATTCAACACCAGGTGCGCAGATCCACTTAGGTCCTAATGATTTAAGCTATGTTTTCACTGTAGAATGTTTTTCATGTTCTACTCGCTGGTGATTAATAACTCTTCAAAATTTGCCTCGTTTATCTGAAAGGAATGCGAGTGATTTATCGCTGATACTGATGTTAAGAAGGGTTCTTATAAAAACCTTTTTTTAGACAATCGTCGGTCTAGAATGCCCTTCATGAATGACGAGATAAACAAATTTTTCTCATTTTTCTTCCACAAGTATTTTATTGTTTCAACGATTAACCTTCATATATGTATAACAGAAATATTTACTAGTTTTTGCATTTCCAGATTAAGCACTGTTGAAATTATAAACCAAATCCATGGGAATGAAATCTTTAATGCATTCTGTAGTTGTGAACACATACTTAAAATGCTATTAATGTTATGCAATTTATTTTCGAAAATCTCGATAATTTGTCTTAAACTCGCGTAGCTGAAACGTCAGCAACCAACATGTGTTGAAAAGGATGGTTTTGTTCTCTGGAAAGATTATCGAGGAATAAATGAATGGCTTTATTTATATGTAATGACTGTCAAACAGATGAAGAAACTGTATAATTTTCTATTTAAAAGCATGTGAATTTAAGTGGAATTATCGTTTAAAGTTACCGTTACTAAGTTATACAGCTTTATAATCGTAAAGCCAAATGTCTAATAGCTTACTTATCAACTAACGGTCTAGTAAGGACTTTTTCGCGTGAATATTGTTTGCGATAATAATTAATGACAGTTCATACGAACTTTTTTAAAATATTCATGTAATTAATCCTGTAGGAACGGGACATATCTTTAACCCAACTTTCAATATCATATATCTTTATGGTAAGAGAAAACATTTAATAGAACCATTTATTATGGTATGAATATCGCTATTTCAGATTCTGAAATCAGAATTGCAAAAACAGCTTTTTTCTGAAGAACAGATTTTTTCCGTTTGAAATGAGTAATAACAAGTGCCTGAAACTTTAAAATATCGCGTCCATAAGGTCTAATCTTCGATTCCCGATATACATATTTCAAGTTAGCGGAATTAAAATGGTGTTAAAAGAATTTTTTTTTACAAAATGATAACATAATATCTGAATTCATTGAGCAATTGTAAATTTTCATGACACTTGGTAATTAGTGGTTTTTGAGACCGCTAATTACGAATCTGAAATTATATTTCAAAAACTCTAAATGGCTGATCCATGATATTGGTTTTCTGAGTATCTTTACGAAATCTGAAGTCAGACTTTGAATATTGAAAATGGTGATGAGATGTTTAAAAATACAAACCTTACAATAAATGGATTCTAAATGGAATATTTAAAATTTTTCGTATATTATTATAAGTTTTACAATAATTAAATGTTCTTTAGCTATGAGAACATTTTAATGTTATCCGACTCGAGGAAGGAAACCGCCTAGGTACTTTTATACTTTCATCTGTTACCTACGTTAAAAACTAAAGTAACAACAAACAAAATATCAGGTAAAAAAATGTTAAAAAAGAAAAAAATTAATAAGGAAAAAAAAATGAGCCTTCAGGTTACCGTACCTCCACGTGCTCAGAGTCGGACAACGTAATCAAATATTTTAACGACTCAAGAACGTGTAAATTTTAAAAACTTATAGTATTGATAAAATAATTTATAAAAAATTGTAAATATTCCCATTCGAATTAAATTAAAGATGAAACTTGTCAACGTTTTGGATTTTTAAAATCTGACCTCAGATTGGTACTCCGTGACTTTAAAAAAATCCGTCTAACACGTTCTAAACGAATTTCGTTTCATATTCAAAAAACCGTCTGCCATGTTGGATCCGCCATTTTGAATTTGTAAAATCTTACTTTAAATATGAAATCAGCGCACTCAAAAACTCTCGGGCAACATATTTCAAACAGACATTTTTTGATTTTGCAAAGGAACAAATTTCTTTTTATTCCATTCCAAGTTCGTCATTTTGAAATTTAAAAAATATGTTTCGAGAATTCAAAGTCTGAAACATTACTCAATTCTATAGGAAAAAAATACAATCTTAAGGAAAAAAAACTTCAATTTTTTACAAAGAAATCCCTATATCTTTTTGGATTTACGTTTGGTCGCAATTTTGATATCAGAATTTAAAAGAGCGAGCTTCAGTACTAAAGCATTCTACCAAATTTTTTTGCTTACTTCAACATAAAGAGATGCAGCATTAAAATTGGGTTAAAATTATCTGATAGGTAAATTATGCAATAGATTCGATCCCGTATACTAAGATAAATTTCATATTTGCTTGAATTCACTGTCTTACTACATAATTTAAATCCATTACAGCAAATAGCCTGAAAATATTTATCAATGTTGTTTGAAAAAATCAAAACATTAGCAACATTAACGTAGGCAGTTGAACATGAGTTGAAATTTAATGTTTAACATTTTAAAAATTTAACATTTTTAAAAGTATAGGTTCACATATATGTATTGCACTTATTTTCTAAAAAATTCGGTTTTTTTCATTGTAGTTTTGATTCCAGATCTTTATGTGATTTCGTAAAGTATTAATAAATAAATTACGCAATTTGGAAAATTATTCACTTGTAAAGAGTTATACTACATAGTTTTCAGATATGCAGAATTCAAATTTCATAATCGAGAACTTGAAGATTCAACATGGTAATCCAAAAAGTGTATTCAATAGGTGGTTTACACTTAAAACTAACAAATGGCACAAAATGAAACTTAGTATTTGTGAATTTTTGAATATATTTATTTCGAACCAGATCTCATAATAACTTCGAAATTCATTACGACCGATCTTGAATTATCAATTGATATTAAAACCAACACGTGACATTACTTGATCCCACGCGCTTGATCAGAGCCTTAATAAATTTCTGCTCGAGATGTTCTGTACGAATTTCTAACATCCGAAATACACGGAAGAATATTTTAAAAAATCGGTCTATATGTATTTACATTTTTACAAATTAGTAACACAATTCCTTTTTTGGTGCTACCAATTGATTAACACATTACGTGCACAATTCTATACCAATCGCCAATTTTCGTTTCCGTATTGACTCACAAATCGATTAAATTCAGTGGTGATTTGAGCGTCTTTTTCCTCGTTTTCCGTACTTCGTCGGGCGGGTACTTAAATGCATTCCATGTGCCGGCAAGTCGGATAAGTCGAGTTTCCGAAACGCGAGTCCATTAACACCGAGGGCCACGCGAAAGGAAAGAACTTTTCATTTCCGGCGAACGAGTAATTTTGTCGCGCCGCTCCTGTTGCTTTATGGTGCTCAGTAACGAAGAGGGGAAGCGACTGAAAATACGATGGAAGCGTAGGTAGACGAACGACGAAAAACTTTTTCGAAGCTGCAACTACATTTTCCTCTGGGTCGTGGTCGACCGGCGTCCCATGTCCGGCTTTATGTAGCGATCGCTAAAGTTTTATTTAATTTCACATTTTCCTGCGGAATAAAAGACCGTAGGAGCTCGAGATACGTTTTGATTTTCCACGGAAAAAGTTGGTTTCGCTGATTTTCGTGAACAAATTTACAGTTGCTACTGAATGTTTGTGTTTTGACCATGGAACAGTTTTTTCCAAATAGGACAAAACATACATTTTCATCTGCATTTACAATATTTGTACCTTTGTTAAACGTTATACAGAAGGTGCTATAACCGTGATTGACCCCGTGTGTCCGTTTTTGTCTGTCAATTTTAAGCACGGACAACTTTGTTATTTATCCTTAAAACAATCTTAATATTTGCAGATGGGTATTTTCAAATGTGGTCTTTCAGAATCTGGCACGAAAATTAAAAAAAAAAACACCCCTTCCGACCCTATTTTTCAATAAAAAAAAAAACATGATTTTTAAAGGAAATTTTTTGTTTAAAACGTATTTTAGATGCGAAAGAGGTTTTGACGATAGCTGAAACCATGAAAACTCCGGCTCAAAATGTCATGACAATAAAGTTATACAAACAAAACGTTCATTTTTCATCATAGAGAGGTTGTGCGACAACACCTGAAATGAATGAAAAATATGATGAATACCGTGCCACTTCCGGTCTTCATCCTATAAAACTCTCAATAACGGGTAGACATTATTTTATAACTTTGTCATAAGCATTTTCTTTAGTATGTGAGAGAATACAAGCTGCTCTTATTTCTTTATCGAACTTTATTTTGTTTGCAATTTTTTGTATCGAAAATAGTATATTTTTGAAAAACTGCCAATTTGCACCCCTATTTTATGGGGTGGTAATACAATTTAACATTGGATGACAAAATAAAAGATATTATCTACTACCTGTGATATGTTTTCAAAATGGAATCAATTTTTTTTAGGAAAATCCGTAAAATACCGATTTTTTGCAAAAGTGTTTGCATTTTAAATGTGGTCGCACAGCCATTCTATATGATGAAAAATAAATTTTTAGCGTGTATAACATTATTTTTTTGACATTTTGAGCCGGAGTTCTTATGATGTCAACTATCGCCAAGACCTCTGTCGCATCGAAAATACGATTTAAACAAAAAAGTACCTTTAAAAAATCATGTTTTTTTTTAAATTGAAAAATAGGGTAGGAAAGTGTGTTTTTTTCAAAATGTTCGCACACTTGAAAATACCCGCGTACAAATGTTCAGACGAAGTTGTCCGTGCTTAAAATTGACGGACAAAAACAGACAAATTGTGTCAATAATGGTTAATTACTACATAATAGTAGAAGTGCATTTTTAAATTCTCATTCATTCGTCCAATACTATATTTACAAGTGTAGTGTCAACCATTTACAGAAAAATAAACGACAGCGCAAGTGATATTATAATTCTTTATTATTATACTACACGATTATTTTAGGCAACATATATTTTTAAGAAAAATTTATTAAATTTGAAGTTTATATTAATAATCTGGGTGCTATTACACTATTTGATTTTAGCGACGTTTGTATACGGGTGGAATAAAACAAATTGACACTTTTCGCCTGTAACCAACATTTTAGATACTGCAAGTTTTGACAGTTCTTGTATTGTTATTAATACTGCACAAATATTTTTCTTTTACAGAATTTATTTAGTTTGCCGCGGCAACACGAAAATTCTAAATCTCAATTCCTTATTCTTCTAAAGGTACTATTGTTTTTTTCTACGTACAAAACAATGCACACAGGTATAAGCATTGACAAAGAGGTGAAATACGCGAATCCAATAATGGCCCGTATTGGTTCACGGGTATGTACCTACCGCCGAGCATTTGTCCGATTATTTAGTGTTGGAATCCATTGTTGACATGGAATAATATTATGCGCATCTGTACATTCATTGAATAGCGTAGCAGTCCTTTCGTAAATATTGACTATGACGGTTACAAAAGTATTTCGTATTTACGATACGAAAAGGATGAACTGGTACATGCAAATTTAATAGTTATCAGTTTTAAAAATGCATTATGAAGTATACTTAGTGACAGGTGATTCGGTTTTAAACGGGAGTGTACATTACAAACGTGCAGGATGGATATAACGAACAACATGATATATGACAATAAATATTGATGGAACTGGAACAGAATTTTTTTGGTAATCACCGAAACAGTATATAAATTAATGTATTTCGATGTGTTCACACCTTTCTTTTTTCTATTAAATATGAAGGCAATAAATTAATAAGCCAATTTACTTATTAGGAAAGAATTAACAAATTTTCAAACAAATAGGCAAACTGGAGTATTGAGTAAAAGTGATGATTTTTTATGATACAAATGTAATGTTGTGATCTAATTTATGTAACCGATACTATTATTATTATTTGGTATCATGATCATCAATTGTATATATTGTGCTTTGGTATTTTTGCCAAAGATAAAGAATTGAATTAGAGTTTGATATCTTAGATTATAAATCTACACAAACGACCAGTCGCGAATTAATTAAAAAAAAACTTTTTCCCATTTAAGCAGTAAATAAACATCTTTCAAAATACTATTTTGTTAATTTTTCATTTATTCGCGTTATATACAGGATAGTTCGAGTTATTAATGATTTTGAGTTGGGGAATTAAAACTTTTCGTTATTGTTTCGAAAATCATGGAGCATTTTAGAATTAACAAATTCCCAAAAATTCGTTTCATCATAAGAGAGAAAATGGTCATTCATGTCTGAATATTGAAACTTAACCTTTAGAATTAAAAGTCCATTTGTTATTTAAAAGAAATGTGTAATTTGTTCAATAATCACGTCAGTCTATGCATATATATTTTACTTACCAGCAATATAAGTTTGTTATTAATAATTTCAAGTGTAGAAGAGGTACGCTTTTAATATAACATAGTTAAACGGAGTTGAAGACATGGTCTGTGAATGGTATGAAAGTAACTTGCCACTGCGAGTGTAAATGAAATGAAAAAAAAAAGGCTTTTTTTTAATTTTAAATTACGATTCAATGAATCATTTTTACACTCATATTTATTTTAAAATGCTTATATAAATATGAGTTATTTCTTACAAGAAATTTCAACATTTATTTTATATATTTTTGTCATGAAATTCGTTGCAGTTTATATTTTGTTTCTTACATTAGCAGGAAAAGTTATAGCGCTCAACGTACCACAGTAGCACTTTGACAACTTTTTTCGTTTATTTTCACCGCAAGTGGATTTCCCCGGATTCTAGCGACGTTTTGATGGAAGGAGAGTTTCACTGAAACTAGAGAGGTTTTTGATATAATGTATACCATTTTGGGTTCTGTAATGTTCAAAGCGAAAAATAATTCTCTTTCATCAAACATTTCTCGCATAAACTTTATGTTACTTAAAGCAAGTAACAATAACATACAACATGTACATTACCAATAAGAAAATTATTATCTTTACTGACACGAATACTTGCGGTTCTGGCATTGTTGTAAACTATATTACAGTAACCACCCTTTGTGGACTCACAGATGTAGGTACCTTTATTGTACTATAATACATTGTAGTAGACTGCTTTTACTAACGCAGCATATCTGTTAATGGTTTCCATAAACCAAGAGCTCGAGCAAACGTCGGACTTAAAGTTACGACGTGCATATGAGCTTAGACTTCTAACTCGCAACTATATGTTATGTATATTATACTCAAAATTATTAAACTTTATCTAGACCACATCAGAAATTTTGCCAAATGATGAAACACTTTCTTCAGGTAATACCACTATTCAACACACCTCTTTTAAATATACGACATTTCATCACATGATCCTGTCAACACGAACCAAAAACAGTCCATTCAAATATAAAAATTGAAAATAAAATAGTACTTTTTGCATTAAGGGCGTAACATGTTATTTTTGTAATGTTATTTAATACGAACGCCCTTAATACGAACATTTGTTTCGTCCTAACGGGTATAAAATTCGATTTTATGTCTCCGATTTGTGGGATGGTGAGGAGTTCCTATCTTAACCTTGTACTTTTCGAGCGCGTAAAATCCTATTTTACGCCCGCTAAGATGAAAATTATACATTGCACACGGAAAATAACATAAAAAATTCTATTTTAATAAAACCGATAATTATTATTAACAACTTACTTATTTCGAAAACACAATTTTCACATTTCCAAAAATATAAATACATGACGTAATGCATGTTTACATGAATAAAATAGACTATATTTATGAGGCATTGCGCATAATGTTAAATTGTTGTTCGGATGTATTTATGTATTCAATTGTGTAATTATTTTGTTACCTATCCTAACGTATCATAACCTATTTTGTTAAAATGTTTAACATATTGTGTTTAGAAATTATGTGTTGAATAGTCGCGTCATAATTTTTTCAACGGTTTGCACACAAATTTTATCTTTTTGTAAACGTTATTTTAAGAAAAACACATTATATTAAGGGAGCTTTAAAGTGGTCTGCTGATAAACTGACTAAAATATAAACTCGAAACATTCTTATTAAATTTCACTTCTTTTCAACTATTTTGCATTTTTCAGTAGACCCCCACGTGAACTAATAATTATTTCAGTAACAATACTAAATTCTTTAATTGAAATAACGTTCAATAATAATTATTAGTAGCAATCACAATTCAATCGAATTGAATAGTTTTTAATGCAATATAGGCGTCATATGCACGGAGAAAAATAATCAGCAAAATCAGCCGAAAAATCCGCAGATTCTACCAATTTTATCCTATAGGGACAGCTGTTGGAATTCCGTAGGGATAGACGATAATTTCAGCTAAATTTACTGAAAAAGTCCGCAAATTTAACGGAACAAATCTGCTAATGTAGCGGAAATTTAGAGATAAGCGCGAATTGAGTAGGGTTAAGGCTACATTAGCGGAATCAAAACAGCTAAAATTGCATATATTTTCGGCAATTCCAGCCGAAAATTTTAGCTGATATGAATCAGCTAATCCAGCGGAGTCATTTTTCTCCGTGTGATATGTAATCTAAAACTTATACTTTGTTTTTAATTGGTAATACATTTCATTTGTTATTTTAATTATCAGATTGCACGAACATGTGATAAATTATTGCTGAAAGAATTTCAAAATAAAATTCGTTATTAAATTTCGCTAACAAGCCAGCCAACGAATCACAGCTGTTAAAGACAACGTGTGAAGAATGTGACGTTTATATTATCTGTTTCCAGTCTCCGTTTGTAATTCGCTAAATAAATAGGCTTCTTAGCTAACTACTACGGCGTAACCTGCGATTCTTCACACACGCAGCAAGGATAGACTGTTTTTATTATTTTTATTTTTTCATTACATTTCCGCTCCGAGATTTACTCGAAGAGATGAGTTGTTAACGTCAGCTGGTTACTTCCGGTGCGAATGAACACCGAACAGAATGAGAGGTAACCGAGTGCGGCTGAAGTTTTAATTATTGCTGCTATCGTCAGCATTTTTCTCAGTCGCTATATTTACAAGATTTACGAAGCTCAGGGCAATTATTATTTAATTCTAGTTACTATTATTTAATATTTATTTATACTTTATACATCCAGATTCCACACATTTAACAATTTCCGTCTGATTTGGAGTCTTTACAAGACAAATTTCTGAGAAAAAATAAAACATATCTGTGAGAAGATACGACTGTATGATTTAATTAATTCAGAATTGTGCTGCTATGTCTTTTAACGAAAGCATTATCAAGATATAAAGGCTGGGCATAAATTATAAAGTTTAATTAAATGCAGAAATGAACTTGCGGAAAGTGGACCAATTAGCAGAAGAGCAGTAGCGAATCCGAAATTCTAAGCCATTCGCATTGAAATTGCAAAGAGAACTGAAAAATCTATGTAGGTCAGGGCAACGAGAACTCGGACGCATGGTGCTACTGGTGACCTTGTGGCCAATTCGACACGGAAAATTATGGCCGACAACACTGGCGACTGCCCCTGCACCATTCAAGTGCAACCAAGTGATTTATTTACGTTTCGGACACTAATGAACCCAACGCCTAAACATATATTATTCGGCACCGAATCCACATAATATATTTGCGTGAAATTGCCATTTTGGGAATTGTGAATTTTAAGTCATTTATCTGATCAGTGTTGAAATACTCATTTTTGTTAGGTGGTTATGCATAATTATGTTATTATAGATAAATCGTAAGTTATTTTCATCACAGTTTTTCATGATAAGTTACCATCTCTTTGATAAGGATTTTAAAACCTGGGAATGTGAAATATGATTCCAAATCTGTTAAAAATGCCGGAATTGTCTGCGTGTACGTATATCTAGGTGCTTTTTAGAAGCCAATTACTCTTCCTTGGCGAACGCTCTGCAGTCATCGCATTATTCTTCGTTCGAAATGTTCCCATAACGACAAGACTTCGTAAATCGCAGTAAAAAAACTTGGCGAGCAGAAATCTTTCTTGCGTTTTTTCTGGCTGAATTAATCTTGTTGAAATGTAAATAATAATTTAGAATACAGACATTGACGATTCTTTTATTGAAAACTGAATTGATATATGCTGTTTCCGCCTTTGCACATAAAAGTATCCAAAATATTTGAATAATGTTAAGGCAACGAATGAAAAGGAACGTTATTATGCAAAAATTACCAAATTATTGGAGATTGCATGGCCTAGAGATTAATCATTAATTATCACTCCAACGGAGTCACTTCTTTGATATATTCCACGGTGGGTTTGAATCCCACTATCGGTGTACTTATATACCTGAAATCGAAAAACCAACAAAATTATAAATGGATTCCACGGTAATTAGAATACGTATACACAATTTTATATCCAAAAAGCCCTAGAGTTGACTCTTCGAAATATACTAAAAAGTTATAAAATAGTATATATAATATACAGTTGAACCCTGATTCGAGCCCGGCCTCTGCCATCTGTCATTGGGACACCTCTCTATTTGTCTATAAGTGTCTAATAACGCCAAAGCTCAGGTGGTTCGGATTCCACCTTCATAAACTGTAGGTCCCATTGCCATTTAGTCCCATGTGGGTTCACAAAAGTCGACGTAAAACAATAAAAAAAATATATACAGTTGACAAAATAAAGGTAGTCAACTAACAGGCTACTTCACAGTTGATCCTAACCTTAAAATATAACCGGATCCTTTACCGTTCGTTTCTGTTTTTTTTTTTTATACTCTATATTGCCCCTTTCGGTGTAAGAGAAGTCTTATTAGGAAGTGTGCCCAATGAACTAAAAAATAGTCGAACCCAAACCTACATTATTTTCTATATCTATAAGCTGAACATTTTCTCCAACAGTTTTAGAACATAAAGATGACCTAACGGTGTATCGATGTTCCTAAAACAATCTGTTATAATTATGACGTGTATTTTTGTTGCTGAAGGTGCATCAGAATATATTAATGAGGACGTTATTTACATTTGATGTTACAGATAACACGTTTCGAGTGACGTTGAAAAAAAGTAGTCGGGGACTTGGACTGAGCGTTTCCGGTGGCGGAACTGCTGGACCGGTCAGGGTGAAAAGGCTTTTCCCGCAACAGCCCGCCGCGCTTTCGAACAAACTTCAGTCTGGTGACATTCTGTTGGCTGCAAATGGAATTCCACTAACGGGTCTCACGAACTACGTAAGTAACTTCGACATTCACGAACAATAGACGGAATCGCTTGTACAGACTGTCATTTACATCGTGAATTGGATATCGAAATAGAATCGGTCGCATGGCAAGAGAAAACTTCAAAATTATTAGCATTACCGGGCTTGGTCGAAGCACAGCCAATAACGTGTTTAATTAACCTGAGAAAACAGGATAATATTCGAGTTTGTACTCGTTCGGAAACAAAAGGAAAGTTAAGATTGAATAATGTGGAATGTTACTTTCCGTAGAACGCCAGTGAAACCAAAGTAAAAATACTTTAGAATAAGTTTATATGAAATGAGCGTGGTCGTAGCGTATTTTGCAGAATTGTGCTATTATTATTTTTTTAATTAAAAGTATCAATTTCAAATTATTTATAAACCACGATATTTTTGTATTATTTATAAACAGACATATTTGTATAAGAGAATTCTGGAAAGTTTTGGATATCTATTAGGTAGCAACCTAATCCAAATTAAGTCACTTAACATTTAGTTGAAATAGAGATTTAATTGAAACAAATTTAGTGAGTGGAAGCGTACTGCACAATTGGTGTATAAAACAAGGAATATCAGGATTATAACCAATTGCTCTTTTTGTTCATAACAGTCGACACTAATATATTACAAGGAAAAAGTACCATATGCACGTGACAAACTTCCATAAACTGTACAAAGCATGTTCCATTACACGATATGGTCATTACCTGTACCAGTTGCCAGGTAATGGTTAATTATTTCTTGTAAAAGCATGATACATTTCCAGTGAATTTTTCTTGCAGTGAACTTATTTATAACGAGTCGTATATATTTATTACTACTCAACACATAAAAACAAAATCTTAAAAATTTTACACCTTAAATTCATTATTATATAAAGCTTAATTTCAGATCGATAGTCTGCTAATTTTCTTAAATTAAATTAATGTACAGACTTCAAATCTCGTTCTAATTAATGTAATGTATAACTTTTAGGTAATTCTTAGGTTTTTAAGTAAGACTTTTCTTACTGAATTCCTAAAAAAGAAAATATTATATTTTGAAAGAAAACACGGGCAAGTAGCCATGTTTCTTATGGAAAAAAGTCTACAAGCCCAGAAATTGACGTAAATGAATAAAATCAGCGCAGTTTTGAATCAACATGAAGTGTACAGGATGCTGAATTTAAGTTGTAAGCAGATTTATTTATAGATCTTTTTCCTTCTGTATAAGTATTTTTTTAACACTGATCATAGTATCGAATATGTTGACAGTACGGGAAATTATGAAAAATTATAAAATCTGAATAGAATGGAAACTTTGTAAAAAGCGCCATCCATCAAGCTTTTTTGGCTCGATTCTCGTCTCCCGTTTTATGTTGCGCATCTATTGTAGACTCTTGATATTAATAAGGACGAAGTCGATTTTATTACTCGATCGTAAAGCTGCCTAGGGTATCGCAGGTTTTTGCACTAGTTTAGAATTTACGACAGACATCACTTCGCCGTTATTGCGCCAATCAGCGCAGTTCCGAAAAAATAGAAACGTGATCACGTCGTAACAATATAACTTCCAAACGCATATTGCCTATTCGCGTTCTGAATTAACAAGAAATTTTAATAATACTGGATCGATAAATGATAGTGAACATGAGGAATTTCGATGCCCTCAGGTCTTTCAGCTGTCGCGTAATTCCAGAATGGATACGACCATGGTTCAACGCCGACCTGCTTATGACGATAATAGCAGGGGCTATTAGTCGTCGTTACACGTACTTGTTTACAACCGGGCATTGTTTCCCTCAACAATAATATTTTCCAGAATAAATGAAAATCGGTTCGTGTTTAGAATGATGTTTTGCTGCATTATACGTGTTTGTATTTCTTGGATTTTTTATGTACATTGTAATTATTTCTTTTTTAAATACTCACAGTGCTGACTTCTTAAATATTTCAAACCTTTAGCTGTAATGAAGATGTTCGACGTTAACGAAGTATTAGATTATTTCTATTATTCAACAATTGTCACTTACGGCTTCTATTGCTCCATCCAATACTAGTTCCAACCTGCAAAATGGTAATCAACGTCAAATTTATACAGTATCTAGAATAGGAACAAGTACATTCAAATAGTTGACATTACTATCTTAAATATTATATCTGACACTTTTGATCTTTATAATACGTTTATAACAAGTTTCATCCCTAGTAGCTAATTTCTCAGATATCGATCATAAATATCACTTTATTAACGGCTAAGATCCTGATGTCTATTATTCTTTGTTTAACATCAACGGTAGCTATTGTTTCAAATATTTTACCCTGATTGTTTCATATACGAATCTTGTTGTTCTATAAATAATTTTACCAAAAATTTTTCGTAAATTATTCCGAATTTAAACAACATTCATAACGGTATATCTTTAATGGAAACAATTATTTTCATAATTGGAGCTCGTTTGACTTGTCATATGTCTTCTACATTTTTCATACATTACATGTAACTGTGGTGCAGTGACTGAATCTAGATGTAGACACAAACTGTATTATGTAGGCCAGAATGTTAAACAACAGATGCTGTAACTTGCATATTGCACGATCAAATCTTTTCCACAATAAAAGATCCGATTATCGTTTTGTTTCAATAATTTAGTAACGAGTGTAAAATATTGTAAAATAGGTATTTACATAAAAGCGTATTAAACGTTATATTCGCCAATGTCAGTAGTAAATTTTTTTCATTACTACGTGTGTAAATTCTGTATGTGCTGTAAATAGTTGAAAAACTGAAAAATTGTTTTTTAATTTATGATTCTATTGAAACGACTCATAGTTTCAGTGGCATTATTTAGTGGCATTATTTAGTGTCATTTTACTAGTAGAACAAAAGTTATATTTACGCATTGAGCATGAAAATAACGTTTTTTTATTAATTCAATTACTATAAGCAATGATATGACTTTTACCAAAAATTGTAACATTTCCTACGTCTACTTTTTGGGCATACATTACTCTGATTATGCGAATACCTGTGATAACAATTTTTGGCAAAAACGTTAGATATAGTCGAAACACCTTTCGTGGAATGCATTCGAATCAAAATCAAATGTCGCATAAGAGCATAATAGACCGCGAAAGCATTAGGTGATTACTTGGATGTCAGCCCCATTAACGTTCGTAACTGTACCATAGGAAAGCACGTGCATTCCGATACCAAGACGTACCCTCCGCGAAGTTGTCCGAGATTTGCATCCCATTAGCATAATGCCAGAGACGAGCAGACGTTATCGTCGTCATCCTGTCTACGTGCGTCAGACACAAGGGTTACGATGTGCTATATGTATGCAGCAGTCTGAAATAACGATAACTCCAAAAATGTCATTGATAACATAAAAATGATTAATCTTAGTGGACCATCACAAATTTTGATGAAAATTGAATAAAAAAGGAAACATGACAACATGTTGAAACTGGAGGAATTTTAGATGAAAGGATTAGTTTTTCTTAGTATGATGTTTTTTTGTTAACATGGAAATCAAATTAATAAAAACATTTATTTAAATACAATAAAAAGTGTTCATGATAGTAATTCATGTTTGAACAATGTGAATGATCATAGTTGGTGTTCCGCGCTAAAATCGATGGCCAAAGTTGCCACTGATTTGCAGCAGAAAAAGTTGTTTCATCAGTATAATGCCAAAGCCGTCGTTGTGAACTGGACGTGAGCTAACTACGTATAATAATCTTTTTAAGATATAAATATTACATTCATATTTAGAAATCTTTAAAAGCTCTTAACGTCAATTTCATATTAACCTTTACAAATGCTATTAATTGTTTTGTCGGAAAGAATTGTTTTACCAAACCATATACCCTGTAGTTTTTTCAAAAAAGATGGTTTTCCTCATGCCATTTAAAACTCGAATGGCGGTACTTCTGAAAATTATGGTGACCTGTTAGGAAATTGTCTGTAAAGGTCCTTTCAAATGTGACACTACAGATACAATTATTTGTGATTTGTTTCATATATTCGTTTATTATGTTGATCCGTATTAGGAAGTATCGATCGATTTGAACTATCGACTTGTAGTTCAGCTTTTCACAATCAGTACCCTTCAACGACAACCATGAAGAGCTGAGGTTAGTTTTCACGGCATAATAATTGTGGATATTCATTGTCGACTGA
Source organism: Trichopria drosophilae (assembly GCA_030407085.1). Lineage (NCBI taxonomy): Eukaryota > Metazoa > Arthropoda > Insecta > Hymenoptera > Diapriidae > Trichopria > Trichopria drosophilae. The sequence goes on from CM059583.1 coordinate 57,556,135, forward strand.
TAATATTGTGTATTTTCTTTTTAAGACGTTCCACCAGTCATTCACATACAATAAGTGACATACCTCAATGATCGTAGAGTATGCCTTTGCAGATTTTGTTTTGTTAGTGTGTTTGAACACTTTAATTATGACAATGTTGATAAATATATTTCTTAGTAAAATCCATAAAACCATAAAATCGTCCAATCTTTGCTTATGATGATGGGCACTATTTTCTTGTCGTATGATGCGTATTCGAGAAGTAAAAGAATTCGTTTTACGTACAGCAGTTTTCGAGAAAAACTATTTGAATTGCTTTTAAATAATTTAAATTACGTTGTTTATGCACTGTGAATATCGTGCTTGATGTTCTTATTACGAAACTATTCGTGTCCTAATTTTGGTAAATATTGAACAGTTTACGTAGTTACTATGTTAAATGTATAGGGGAAACGGAAAGTGTTTGAAGAAAACAGATAGATTTGTACCTGGGTAAAAATTGCATAAATAATAATAAAACTTCGTGAAACATCATTATGAATAATTTTTAATATTTAATTACGAAAATTGAACAAATGACTCGTCTTAAATTTTTATAAAAATGAATAATACACAAAAATAAATAATTAAACTTGTAGACGATTGAAAATTGATTGTAAATTACTCTATAAAAGTACACATTTGCAAATATAACGAAAATATAATTTGATTTTCATTTCTGATCCTTAAATGCAATTTTCGAATACATACGCATTAATATCGAGTTTCGATTCCGTTATGGTAGCTTATAGGTTCCGTTTCTTTTTTCTGAAAGCTTTTCTAAGCCGCTAATAAAAGATTATTTTCTGTGTGAAAATTAAATAAAAAGGAAAATGGATGAACTAATTGCAAATAACCATTTATATCTATATATTTATTTTATTATATTTTATAGATATTATATTATATTGGAAATCTTTAAAAATCAAGAGATAATTCAGTCATAACTTAATTACATGGCTTCAATTAATTACTTTTAATGAATTTCAATACAATTCAAATTTATCTTATATTGTTAAAATGCATTATTGTAATGGTTATTTACTGCATATTGGAAACGCCGTTTTTTGCTTGTTACCTAAACTGAAATATTTATTTCCTAGGTCAGTTCCTAATCCGAAGTTTCATATTACGTAAATTGAAATAGAATGCAAGTTAAATTAGCAAGAGAAAAATAGATAGCTAGGTTCAGTGAGTAAGTAGAAGAATGGCGATCAAACTATTCTCGAAGATTACTATTTATATAGAAACGACACCCATATAAGTAGTAACAGCTCCTGTAACATATGTTTGGTCCGCATCTTACTACTTAAGTAGTAGTGCTCTATGATTTACCTGGGGATATCCATATTTTGTCATGAGAATTAATGATGTTTCTTAATTATTTATGTTATCTATTATTGTAACTTAAAATAACAATACTTTTTAACAATTTGTTAACAAATTAAATTTTTCTATTAATAAAAATTTTTTTTTTTGCTTGATTAGAAAATGTTCTGTGAAATAAATTTGTATTTAATAATCTTATATTATTAATCAGTTTCTTATAAGAAAATTATTCCTTGTGACTTTATAAATAAAACTCCAAACGTACGAGAACTCTATATTAGCTTTAAACGAATGCAAAACAGCAGTTACGTGAGAAGTAAATTAGTTATTGGTATATTTACGCGGCAGAATAATAGTTATTATGAAGTGTCATACATGTAGCGCGTATAATAAAGCGTCAGGGCCGCTGGACGTGTTAAATAGGTTAGAAAGGTCACAAAAGCAGAATAGCAATGATTAAAAATGAGTTCTGGCGGCATCGCTGTAAATATTGAACGTCATCTGAATAATAGACGCTGTTTGACAACTGTACCTGAATGAAGTATTATTTATTCGAATGGTACAATAATTCGTTTAATAAAACAATGTACTGTTGATAATGCATGAAATATGAAAAGGGGAGAGATTTAATACTTATCCATAAAGAAAAATTATTTGCAAAGTCTCATGTTTAAAATATAAATTAACTTAAGTATTTTCATCATTTTAGTAATTTTTACTTAATTCATAAAACTTATGATTAGAAAACTATAAATACAAGCGATTTATAAATTTTTTAAATATTTTTAACGAATATCGAAATCATTCGAAAATATACATTACGGACAGTTCCGAATCGATCAGAAAATATTGACCAAGCAAACTTTAATTAGTTATTCAAATTGGAGTACCGGTTAGGCGTAAACTAGAAATGGTAAATTAATAGAAAATCATTAGTTTAAATGATATCACATTTTGACAATTTTTTCGGACATATTTATTTATTCGTGTTTTGGTTATACTTGGTCTTAACCTAAACAACACTAGCCGTCCCGGGATTTCCTGAGGAACTCCCGAGGATGTCCAAATATCCGCTTTTGGTCCTCGGAAGCTCCTCAGGAGCTCCTGAGATAGACTTGTGTTGTTTGGGAATGTGAAAATTTCAGGATTTTCACTTTCTACTGAAAAGTAGAAACTATTCGACTCGAAGTGCGTATATTAAGACATATACATTCAATTTTAGTTTAGTTATAATCAGAATTATATTTTTCATTTTTTATTTTTCGAAATGATTGGCGCTCCAGTCTGTCTCTCCATTTATTTTCTTGTATTATAGCCATTACCGTTCATCTCTTTCCATTAAGATCGTTCATAACCAAAATTGTATTTTGAATTGAATATATTTATAGAGTGAGAATTTAGCGTCGCAATTATTTTTAGAAATGTATATGGAAATTTGTTATGTTATGTCTGATTAATAACTTGCAGATGTAATACTTTATTTATTTGAAATAAAAAATATATATCCATACAATTAAAACATATTAAATCGGGTTTAGAAGTGTGCTCGATTTGAGTTTTTCATACATTTCATAAAAATGTTTTTGAGACATGTTCAAAGGAAATGATCCAGGATTAAACTTATACTTTTAAAAGACCTACATTTCACAACCTTGTAGATACGTGAAGTTCACAAATTGCTGACATCTTTGGACATAGTAGATTTTCATTTTATTTCCGCTACTTGTTGCAGGAGGCTCTAGAAGTTCTGCGCACGACATCCAGTACGGTAGAACTGGTCGTTTGCCGACTTCCTGGTGACACGAGTGTCACGCCGCCGGGTGCACCGCCGCCACCGCCGCCAGCCAGAAAGGAGTTACCGCCTCTCAAAATATTGAATCCGTTACCACCCCTTGAAATTGAACCTTGCGGGGTAAGTGCCATAAATTACATGGGCATCGAATAAATTGAGCTAAGGACTAAAAGATGTAGAGAATGATTTATAATCCATCAAACGACTTTTTTAATCTCGTTCATAATTTATATTAAAATCAAATATTTCGGCTAACAAGAAAAGGTGTATTTCCTTATATTGAAAACATTGTAATGTTATATTTATTTGTTAATCCATAGACCATAACATTTGCACGAAATGTATAACGTAATAATTCAGTGATTAGGCAACGGACAGACGAAACAAACGAGATTTTTATCAATTCCATAATAAACATGACCCGGCGGAAAGAACCAAAATAGAAATCTAAAGTAAATATAGATGTAATTACGACAACAATCACGCGATTCAATATTTTCAACCACTTTAAGCTATTCTCGAACTCGAGGATGAGTCTAATTTGAAATTCCAAACGAAAGATAATTATTAGCGTTTTCTGTTTCCATTTGTACTCGTCCAGTGTTTCCATAACGGTCTATGTAACTGCAATATGTAAGTTGCACTATACGTCAACTTGATGAGTGGAATTTATACGGATACAGCGGAAATAATCATAAATAAAAGATCATAATAAAAATAAGCATAAATAAAAAACTCAAATAGGTCCTTATGGGACACTGAATAAGTGCAAGTGTAAGCAGAAAATGCTATATTATAAAATGTGTCATCAAAATAACTGTTCAGAATGTCGTAAAATGTAAATCAGCATTAACGCCTATTTAATAGAAGAAAATTATATATATATATATATATATATATATATATATATATATATATATATATATATATATATATTTTTTTTTTTTTTTTTTATTAACTGAAGGATTCAATAGTTGAAAACATTGTTATATTTGTTAATATTACATCTCAGGAGTACTTCAAGAAAATGGAGATGAAATAACGTCAAATCGTAAACACAGGTTAGGTGTTACCCGTGATACCCATGCATTTCTAGACTTAAGTATAAGCCGTCTTAAACTACTCATCGCACATAAAGTCAATTTGTCAACCAATTCCTTAGTGGAAATTAAACCATTTCTGGGATAAATATTACACAATTTACATATTTACTATGTTAAATGTGTAGGGCAAATGGATAGATTTCTTACAGGGTTCGAATTGAAATATATGAAATTTTGCCATAGTCACTATTCCCAAAAGTTCAGCTTTTGTACCGTAGTCCCAAAGCCACGAGGCCACTATAAGTGATGACTTATTTATACAATCCCAGGATGAATTAGAAATGTATTGTAATCGTTTATTTTTTCGGTTAACAAAAATACGTTACAAAAATTTTTCGGCTAATCCTCATGAACGTTGAGTATTTACCTATAACATTTTCTGAAATCTCATATTTTTCCAGAATAAATTAACGGTTGTTATCTTCTTCTAATCGCATCAGAATTAATATTACAGTTTAAGATCGGTCCTGTTTAAGCTTTTCATGGTTTTGTTTTTCTGACGTGCAAAGCTAATGAACCCTTTGAACTACTTGGAAAGGTTATGTTAATAGCCTAATCCGTTTTTTCTACCAGTTTTTGGTTTGAATACCCAATGAATGCATTTATGGACATACTTATGCACAGTCTACTCCCAGAAATTAGAACATTTCTTTGCGCCTCTTTGAGATGAACTGGAACCTTATAGTCATGTAATACACCAAATAAAAGAATAATGATAATGACAAAATATTATATCATTTAGCGCGAATAATAAAGTGGAGTAACACGATCGAATTATTTCGATTTATTTCGTGCTAATTAATTGTCTAGGGTAACAATGCGAGGAAATCAATAAGATGATGGATAATCGGTGGAGAAGTTGAACAAATAGTTTAACGTTTATGGAGATGAACCATTAATTTTATGTTTGTATGAACTCCTATGCCTAATTGGACGATTTCCATTATAATGTTGCTACTAATGCATATAGCACAGCGATATAGCATCATGGATGAGGGATGATGACGGATGGCGATAACAAGGGATAACTGATTTGTTCCTTACTTTTCTACATTGAAAGATTGCTATTAACTGTTAAGAAATCCTCATTAAAAGTTCTGTATAAATATTTGTTATTTCTTAATATAAAGTGTCATTTATGACATGATTATAATTTACTTCTCCAATAAAATGCCAAGTTCTCTACATAGACTGTCAATATCCAAATCTTTTCTGTGCTGAAAGTAACATTCAAGCAGCCTCTCCGCTATTTATGGGGCTGCAAATAGACCATAATCTGACAAGATCTTTGAAATATTCGCAGGAATTCGACATCGAAATGACGAAGGTGGCCGGTAGTTTGGGATTCACCCTTCGAAAGGCTGACAGCAGTGCGCTAGGCCATTATGTTCGAGCACTGGTTCGAGAACCAGCACTTAGCGACGGCAGGATTCAACCTGGAGATAAGATCGTCGCTGTTGACGGAGCCACACTTTCACCTATGAGCCACGAGGAAGCCGTTGCACTTCTGAGGCGATGTGGACCAAGAGTCAAGCTTCGCCTTTATAGAGACTTAGCGCAAACTCCCGTTTCTGCACTCTCGCCTACTGAACCGGATCATCCCCTTCGGCCGCCCAGAACCAGCTTGAGGTTCGTTCCAACATCTAGGAAATTTTCTGATATTTTTTTAACCCAAATTTCTGTTGAAAAAAATGATTTATCTGGAAATTCGGCCAGCATCTGATTTTTTTCTGCTCTCTACGGTGTCAGCAAGAAGGTTTAGACCAAACGGCAGGAAACTGTCCAAATTTTCTACGATTGTCAATGATTAGTAACGGCTAACATCATTCGAAATTTTAGCAACTTGTAATCTATATTTTATTTATAGCATATTAATTTTTCTACGTTTACTACATTAAATTTCATTACATTCTAGATATAATTTGTGTACAGTGATTAGTATATTCTGAACAATATACAAATTTGACAATTCATCTATTCTGTTGTTCTGAAATATTCCTATTATACAATAATATTTTCCCAGATAGTATCTGCACAAAAAGGTTCAAATTTCTCTCTGGATTTAAATAATCTATAACAAGAAAGCAAATGATTATGGGAATCGTATAGTGGAAACTTCAAATTCAATGCAATACCTCTGGAGTGAAAAAGAGAAAAGAAAGTACGAATATATGGTTATGAAAAACTAAGTAAATTATATAGAATCACGGAAAATTTCAAATGGTTGTTTGTACTCTTCGAAAAGACAGATGCAAATCATGACACACAACAGTGCGCAAATCTGACTTTCATGACAAATATTCAGGCATTCTCCTACAATGCATATTTAATTATTGTTTGAAATAAACGAGAAATACAATTAAAAATATAGCACAATTCTACTAAAATGTAGTTTTTTACATACATTCAACAATTACATGGATTTGAAAAAAGAAATATAGATCGAAATAATTAAATTATTTAAAAGCTATGTATATATTTGATTTTCTCTCTTCCACACTAATAGTACTTAACGCATTTTATTCATATCATATACAGGTATTTCCAATCTCGGATTTCGGCGATAATTTTTCGCTTTGTTTTTCATTTTTTATTAAAAAATCGGAATTTTATAATGCATATTATGAAAGGTCGTAATTCGAGAATTTCAGTTATTTTTTGGTATATTGTAAAAAATATTTTTCGTTAAAAATGTAAAACCCGTAATTATTTATACAATTTATATATTGTAAGTCGTTATATTTTGTAATTCTTATTATATTATAGGTTTACGCAAACTTTTAATGTAATTACTATTTTATTATTATTTATTTTTAAATTTTGATATAACAAATGATAAATTTGACAAATGCAACTTATTGAAGATACTAATTTGTTGTGAAAAGCTGCTACTTCTTTAATATAATTGCTAATTTTTCACTGGAAATAAAACAACAATTACCTAATCACCAAGTCGAAAATTTTGCAAATACAAACGGAATTTTCAAACATATAGAATGCACCACCTTTTATCTCTGTGCAAATTAGATTCTTCATAATCGTGATGAATGTTAATTAATAAGAAGCAAGAATGATTCATTACAAGTACAAATTCTTTATTTTTGTCGGAATAACTAAACTGCAGGTTTGATTCATTTACCCTTTTAAATGTAATCAAGTAGCAAGTCCTACGAAGGAATTGCAGGCTTTTCGTATCGAGAAATCAAATCAAAATTGATTGTGTAATAATGTTGTAGTAAACATTCCTTAAAGTGGTTACTAACAACTATATTAAACGAATAATAATTTGTAGTCGTACTAAAATAACAATGATGAAATTCGATTATAAATAACAGAGGTCTACAAAATCAGGCTGAACTCTTTACCTAGTAAGCTAACTATACTTTTTTGAAAATTCTCGATGTGCTGAATGGAAATCGGACTATAGACTTGTTCTATCAGGTCAAGATATACTAATCTAAAAATGAGAAACATAAATTTTGTTCATTTTTGAAGTTATACAAATACGGCAAGTTTGCGTTTCGTAAAATAGTACACTTGGCATCTTAAAGTACGGCTTTTCCACATTAAAATAGCACAGAGTTTGCTAAAGAGTATTGTGCATAACCTAAAATATATTATTTCTATGATTTACCACACATATTAGAAAATTTAAGAAAACTTAAAATTGTACAATTTCAGCGAAAAATATATACTTTAGCAAATTTAACGCCATTTGAAAGATGCAGAGTTGAAGTTCCAGTTTGTGTCCTGAAAAATTAATGAAAAATGGTATATTTCACTTTTAGGTTAGGATATCTCAAAATCTTGACTTGATAGAATTATTCTATGCCCAGATTGCGAATAAAGGCATTGAATAGCTGTGGAAAAAGTATAGTCTGAGTGTCTGGCTAAAATGTCGATAAAATTTCTTTAAATTTGGCTAGCTGTCATTTTCGATCACCATTACATGAACAAATTTTATAGTTAGACGAGATAGACAATCAGGTCTCACAAAATTGACAACAAGGGTTATTTTAGTTAGTAAAAATGTATTTATTTGTAATTATTTCTTTCACTTTGTATGTATTTAATGTCAACGTCAGGAAATAACTGGAGGATAATCTTATTCCCTTCTTAAATGTTATTAAATAATGTTTCTATTATTATAAAAATTTTAATTCATTATAGGCAAGAAGCAGTCGATATGTTGTGCGATTTAGCAGTTCGTAAATTATCACCCGGAACATCGACTGGATCTGGGTCTGCCCTACAATCACAAGGTACATCCTGCAACTCTCCAAGAAAACTACGGAGGCCAGTCACTCGCAATTCCACTGGTGAAACCGAACAAGGTTAGTAATTTATTCAAATTAATAATTTGCTATTAAAGGAGATACTTAAAATGAAATGAAAAATATGAACCTTTGAAAAAAAATATTGCGAAATAAGTACATGAATCATTTAAGCGTTAAAAATCCCGGATATAATTTTCTATGCATATCGTGACGGACAAAATTAATTTATGTAATTATGTTATTAAAGTCACTTTTTAAATATTAGTTGGATGTACTCTTTAAAGTTTAAAGCATTTTCGATTGAATTTGTTTAGCACGTATTTTGTGAGCTAATCTAATTTTTCACTGTATATCGAAATATCCGTTGGAGCACCGTCTATTACATTGATAAAACGAATGCAGAAAATCTACGAAGGATACAAAACATTTTCTGTAACATAGGCCGCAAAATTCGATTTTGTGGTTCATTTTCGTGGCACAATGCAGAGATTTAAAACATATATGTAGACGCAACACAGAAAGAGTACGAATTAATCTTGTTAATTAAGATATTAATGAATGTTTAACAATTGTGTGTTTTATGCTTCGAAATCAATGCCCTTCATTCTATTTTGCCCCTATGCTTACAAAAAATGATGTTCGTATCACTGGAGCAATATTCTGCACCCGCGGGTGATTGCGTTACCCGCGAACATTAAGCTAACAAGCGGGGGCAATATGTCACCTAAACACGAAATACATTATCCTGACATAAAATGATTCCGGCCAGTTTCTGTCCAGTTTACTTATTTTACCTGGTAAAGGTATAGGGAAACTGGGCCGTGTAACAAAAGCTGGTTAAATTTATAACAATGTATAATAGATGGATTTTTCAAAACGCATACCCGCAAATATACGAAATATCGAGAATAAACATAATTTAATATAGATGACTTTTCTAACTTCGCGTAGTTGGTTTTTATTATTGTATCCTGTTAATTTATTAAGTCGATACTGGATTTATGTAACATCCAAAATTTTAGGTCAAAACATTCAATGAAAACCAGCACCTTCAATTTATAAAAACTATAAAGAACAAGTGGCCTGAGCAAAATTAGCGCATGTTAATCTGGTTGATGAAAATAATGAAATTTTGTAGGTACTTGTCGCAAGCACAACTCGCACGCGTCGACGGTTAGTCAGGAAACATCGGATTCGGATCAGTGTTCGATTAAAACACAAATCACGAATTCGCAACCGGAAACCCCTGCAAATGACATCATAGATCCGCCTCCCCTCTACGACGTTTGCGACTCGAGCGACTCATCCACGAAGGCCCATCGTCCTAGTTTCCTCGACCTTTCGGCACCACCGGAAAAGCCACATTTCCAGTTCAGCCTGGATTCGGAAGACGGATATACCGGACCAGTAATAGTCACGGACAGTGACTCTAATATCGAGGAAATCACGAAAGACACAACTGTTTTGTCCAGCGATGAACAGGACACGAATTTGCCATCGGAACCGGCTTCTATGCCACCGGTACTCTCCTCAGCGAGTAGCACGAGTACCGCTTTCAGTTATAAGAATCCCGCCTATCAAAGCGCTAATCCCGCCTGCGGTGCCATCGACGGTGTGGTGAAATCCAAGATTTCACATTCCAGCGACCAGGATATTCCAGGTGCGATTACGATTGATTCCGAAATTACTTCGTAATTTAACATTTTTATCGTATATCACGTCAGAAGAATCCATTGATCCTGAGAGATTTTCAGGATCAGGTATTGTAATTCTATGTAATAAAACAAAAAAGAAATATGAAACTTTTTCATTCGATAAATTTCAACATCCTCTTTTCTATTTTCATGATGAAATTCTTCAAAATTTATCGTAATGCATTTCTAAATTAAAAAAAAATCATCGTGATGAAACTGCAATGCATTTGACGATTTACCTGCAAGTTGAAGGCACACGTTATAATATTGTACACGTTCTAAAATCATCCTACAAACAAACCACTAAAAAATGTTACAATTTATATTCAATCTCTATTATAGAAAATAAGTATGGCTATATATGATCCAATTTTTATTCTCTATAAGGAAGTTATCAAGTAATCATTATGTCCAAATTAATTAAAATTATCAAAACTTTGGAAAAATATATTAAAAATACTTTTGATAAAATCGTGAATGCGTAAATTGAAAAGCACTCTTAAAATTTATTTTATTTAATGATTATTATTTACGCGCGTAACTTCTATCATTCTGTACATTGAGAAGGGGAAGTAGGGGCGGTAAACAATTATAGGGGCATAAACAGAAATTTGATTCCGGCCTGGCAACAATTATGGAGGGACGACTGAACATGAATTTTTCCATATTTTTTAAAGCATTTATAAAAAGACTCTGGTAATATACAACGGGTATCGAAATCCAATGATATGCAATTGGATTTTAGTAAGGATTTACGAGGCTATTGAATAGTTCAATAATATCTATATATGCTTTATCTTTAGTAATAATCATAATAACACTGAATAACATCAATATATGTTAAAAGCCAGATTATAATAAAAATAACGGATGCAGATGAAATATCGTCAGTATAAACCGAATAATGCGAACATTTCACTGCTCCACATGAGATATAAAATTTAACATAAACATTTCAAGATCATTATCTTCGTTAGCTTCAGTAAAAATAACAATTATCAGAAAACTATATTACTAAGATGAACGTCAGTTAATATTTTTGTAAACTTTTAACACTGGCATCTTTCATTATTTTTGTTTGCTATTATTGTCAATGCATCTTAGAAATAATTGCCAGTGGAATACATTCTGGTATTTCTATGAGGACAATAATTCATAACCACATTTACACATGATTGTTTGTATTTATTTATATAAACACGCGGTAATTGAAATATTAATTTATAACCGAGGAGAGACTTTATAACATTTATATTTGGGCTATTACGAGTTAAATTCCGAAATAAATGAATGTGCATAATAATATAGACTGTAATAAAATATTAAGATTAAGATTTTGAAGTACGTCTGCTGCGATACTGACCTCGAAATTCAATACATGAAATATGTAAACACAGCTATTATAGCTAATAAAGGCATTAACTTCTCATGATATCATTTTTAATTTTTTGTCAAATGCTTACAATGTTGAATGAAATTAAAAATATTATAAATTTTTGGAAAAAGTAAAGGCATAATATATAAAACTTAGTCAATTTTCATAACTTCTCTTCAGTATGCTAGGATTTAGCAAAATTAAAATAAAGGTGAAAAATTACTAACAATTTCTTGAGTAATTCGGTAAAGTCATACATAACATTTTAACAATGAAGCACAGATTATTCTGTAAATGTAGTACAAAATTATATTTTCAACGAATGTGATATAAGTAAATTAACTAAATCCAAAAGGATTGGTATAAGCAAAACGATATAGCGTTTTGAATACAAGTCAACTTATTTAATATAACAGATAATGGATTTGAAATAAAATCTACTTTAATTTTGGAGATTGAAATATGAATTAATAAAAGATTTGTATATTTACTTTTGAAATATTTCAAAACAATTTGTTGATATTTTGAATGGGAATACGACCAAATGCCCTGATCCATTCTACATAAAAATAAGTTTGTATTCCTCATTATCGATGTTGACGGAAAGAATAAAGAGTAACACACCGTGCATGGAAATATTTCATCCTTATCTTTCGAATGTGTAGATTTTTCAATTTTGTTAAAATAGCATAGTTTACAAACAACTTGAAAATTATTCCTTTGATGTTGTTGAAATGATTGAAAACGTTACTTTTAATTATTGTATTCATATTTTACTTTTTGAAATGAATCTTAAATTTCTACTGTTTAAAAAATGTTCAAATTCATTATCTTTAACAACAAACTGTTTATTTCGAGTAAACGCTATTGAAAAAATACCAAATTATTTACAAACATTTATTTTAAAATAATTTCTCCGTCGTAAATGAATATATAAACCATCAACCGATTTAATCATTTAACAACTGAATTGATTTCAATAAACAAGAGTTTGATTTATGAAAACAATATACATGTCGTTTCTACCAAGAGCCCTAGATTCAAATGACTATTTCGTCTTGTATATTTATTCATTTTGCTCGACAGATATTAATACTAAGTTGCAATTACGAGTCTTATTTACAAAGTTGTCGGATATCATTTATAATTTACAAATTCTAAAGATAAGGTATAACAAAATCTAAACTCGACCACAGAATGATATTTTCACTTTCAAACCACTCCTATGTAAGTTTTAATGAGTGCCGCTGTTTATTGAATTGTTCATAATATAGTTGAACTATCAACATATTTGTTCATAGTAAACACTAAAACTGATTATTTTAAATAAAACGACCGATTTCATTTATTTTTTATATTTTTAATAAATTGCAATAAGTTTGTGTTAGGATCTTATAACGAATCATTCAGCGTATGAGGAATGCTTGAAACAACAAAAATTACTTATGTAATGTCGCATGACCGAGAACAAAGTCCTGTGTGTCAAAAGAAACTAGTTAGTCTTTTCTACTTACACGGAAGAGAGATATTGAACAATCCTAGAATAATTTGAAACGTGCTGTTTGATCCGTGAGAAAGAATAGACCAAAACAAGATACATACTTACCGAAAACCGATTTCACGTATAAATGTGAAAGTCCGCTCTTGTTTACTAATGTATACCCTTTATTCTACATGCTTCGGAACTCTGGTTTCAATTCACGTTACCTTTTGTGTACTATTTCCCTTTAGTGAAATCGCACTTATTAACTTTCTCTACATTAACGTTTTTAAAATGAATGCTGAATATTCATGATAATACTGACCATAGAGATTTAGTTTCAAAATAAAATAGAACATTTTAAGTTAATATTTATAATGCAATTTAATATCTTTATTTACGATTTTCTTATTTTATCAGGGAGCTATAAACGTAATTAAAATACTTACTTTCTTTCAATTCTAATAGTCTATGTTAACACCATAAAATTTTATGAGTACTTCAACATGTATGGAATAGGTAATTTTGGGTAAATGTAAACTCCATTTCACTTTGTAGTACGTTTTACGACTTTCCATAATATCCTGTGGTTTGTTTGTAGGATTACATAGAACACATGCAATTATAATAAAACAGGTTTTGAGCAGAATAATATATATTTAATATGTAATGTATTACATGAAGCTACCATTCATGTTGGGCATTAAAATATTATTTTTGTGACCTATCTCTAAAATGGGTATTAATAAAAACCAATTTTATTTATAAAATTATGAATAACACGCAACATTCACATTTGCAAATATTTTTAACATCTCTGGAATAACTTTTTTGGTACGGCATGCTTTATTTTATCATTTCCGTTATCAACAAATTTTTAAGTGACAATGAAAATATAAAACTATTTTAATTCATAGTAATTGAATGATTGTATGGTTTCAGGCAAAGTTTTAGGAGACGATGACCCTGGTGGTAGCAAAGGATTATTGAAGTGGAAAGGTGTGATGTTTGCGCCAAATGATGGAAATAACTCTCGAGAAAATATTAACGCAGACGACGAAAGGGATGCCATCGAGTCAGCTATACTTGCAGACCTCCATGAACAAGGCCATGAAGTAAATGTCACCAAATAATTTTCATTAACAATAATTGCTTAAGTGAAGTCAAAAGTAAAAAAATTATCCGGCAAATGATTTGATTTGTATTGTTAAATTTAAACAATGGATTGTTCCATTTTAGACAATTTAGTTACATTTTTGCATATTAGTATTTTAGTTATAGTAAGATCTAAGACTGATTAAATATTAAATGATTTGTAAATGAATAGTCTTTTGATCCGTACACAAAAATACGCTGCAACTACTAGGAAAGTACTCCTTATCACGTAACTTATTAATAACAAGAATCTGTTGGTACTAAATGCGACTTTGAGTAATTTCATGTTAGAACATAGAACTATGTAATTTTTATACTTATTACTACGTGCTTTGCAGGTGTTTATGGTAGAATTGACTCGGGGATGGAATAGTAGGCTTGGATTTAGTCTGCAACCTAGCGGTAACAACACTGTGATTTCTGTAGTTCATCCAGACAGCGTGGCATCTAAAGATGGACGATTAAAACAAGGCGATGTGTTAATAATGGTTTGTAATATATTTAATAGAATTACACTTACTTAGGAACATTTACCATTTAATACAGTACCTTTAATTTCTTAAATTCTTAATGAGAATATGTAGTAATATGTATTAGGAAATAACATTTGAGCATTTCCTGCTATCCATATTATGTTTTTTTATAAGTACGCTGGTTAAATTTTTCGAGAACATAATTTTGTATTTCATTTTTCTGTGATCCCCGATTTTTGGAATTTATTATGGTTCACCTTTATCGTACTTTCATCTTGATATGTTTATGACCATTTTTTGCAACGAACTTGATTCTTATTTTCAAAACGTTACATATAAGGTAAAAGGCCCAATTATGAAGCACTGTCCCAATTTTTAAAACACGAATATAAAAACTACTATTACCAATTTCTTTTAATACAATAAAAAAGTAGTTATCAGCAAATATCCCTTCGTCAGATCGAAATCACCTGTCATTATCATTAAACGTACATGGTTAACAGTTTCACGAATCTTCACCTAATAGCATTGTTTTAAAGCATTATAAATTGATTACTAAAAAGTTCAGTTTCCGTATGTTATTATTATTAAACAATGCGGACATAAATTTTTGTACAGTCCGTATTTATGGAACGATTTTTAGAGCGTTTCATTGTACCGATTATAAACCAGTGATAATTTATTTTACACTTCGCATTTTACGTTTTTTAAAAGAATATCTTCAACATTTTAAATAACTTTCGATTTTATATAAGAATTAGTTCAAGATCTATATGGAATTAATAACACTGTGTTTAATTTAAGTTTAAACCTAATCTAATAAATAAAGTGTCGTAAACAGTTTTTTTTAAATATTTTTGTCTTCTGTTTTCGTATACGACAATCAAAATTTCCGTTCAGATATACTGAAACCGTAATATTGAAAAAATTACGATTAATTGCGGTTTTATGCATTTACTGTACAAAATACAAATCAAAAAAAAAAAATACTTTAAAGAAAAAAGATTGAGAATCAAATTCTCTACAGAAAAAATTACATTCATTTTCAACATAATATCAACGCTAATGCCAGAACAGACGGATGTAACAGAATAATCGTTTTGTCGGATCACATAATCTCATTTATGATATGCAGTTTCGTGTTCTGTATTTTGTTGTTTGGATTTGATGCTCTATCTGCTTATTTCAAATATATTTTTATCTGATATGTATTTTTGAAAATAAATGTAAAAACCCGTAATCAAATACGGTTTTTTTCAGATCGCCATCTTCAATATTTCCGACCAATTACTTTTATTATCATATTCGGAATCAGGAAGCTAAAATACGGTCAAAAGTGTCAAGTTTTTTTTTCCGATTGAGAAAATGCATTTTATATATATATATATATATATATATATATATATATATATGTGTGTGTGTGTGTGTGTGTCATAATAGGGATATTGTACTGTTGGTGTTTCATCACAGGGACGTGTAGTTTATCCACTTTTACCCGTTTAAAAGAAATTTTGCAACTGCAAATTTATAAAAGTAATGATTATTTTAAAAATCATAAATACATAATAAGCAATAAAAATATTCAATGTTTGAGGTTTTTTAATTCATTTTTATTGTTAAATACACAACATTCTCGTAAGGCATGTTTTGTGATTGGGACATTTAGCTTAATTAACAGAGGAACGTGAAAACCTTTATAGATATAGATACAAATTTTTAAATAGTAAAAATATCAGAAATTTATAACGTACTATAAATATTACACATTATTAGAAGGAACGATATTATTTCTACATTTTTAATTACATAGTTTTTTAATTAACAAAATTAAAATTGAACAGTTATTTCAAACATAACCTATTAGACGTGTGGTTATTTAGATAATTAAATCATTGTTTACTTTTCTCGAAAGTGGTTGTACGAATTGTTCTTCAGCGTAAAATATTTTTAGTACTTTCATACCAACATCTGCGAACTTTATAAAATTTCTCACTCTGTTTGCATAAAAAAAATTCCGGCTCAGATTTTTTTTTGAACGTTCATCTCGAGTGATTCATTATTGGATACCAACTCGTAACTAAAATTAATAATCGCATTTTCTCGTTTGGAAATTGTCTAATGACAATGAGTGACATTTTTATTGATCAAGTGAACGTATTTATTGAAAATTGCTTTCGTTTGAAAACTAATGGAAATGGATGACGTATTAATATTAAACATTTGACTGCAGCTGACGGGTCCGTATAATTTCAAATATCTAAATGCGGATTTTTATGATAATTTTATATAGAATGGATACAAAAAAATTATGTAATAAAGGTCATCCATCTATAAAGCTGTCAATATTTGTTACAAAAGATATATTGTTTAATTAAATTAAATTTTCAATGGTTACATATACTAGAATTATTATTTTAAAATAGTATATGTAAATTAAAACATATCATCTGAATCGTAAAGATTTGTGCTGTTTAAAAAATGAGCATAAACACTGATTACATATATTAAACTGATCTAGTCATATGTTTTAAAAATAAATTGTTATGCACGCCGAATCTTAACATTCTAAAACTTCTAGGTTATACCTCCTTAGAATGTAGACAATTAACGGATTTTCACGTTTTTGTTTTAGAAATATAAATTAACTTGATTAAATGCTCCGTATTGTGTCATGACAGTTTATATATATATATATATATATTTAATGACGTCATATATATTACATATTTTGAGATATTTCTGCGTCCAAAGTACATCTCGTGCACAGTTCAACGGTGTTTTAATTATAAGTCACATGTATAGTAAATGTAATTCGGACCAGAGCACAGATTTTTACCATCAGTTGTTAAAAAAAAACACGTGCAGTAAGTCAAACATAAATTTCTCTAAACTTTGAGTTACCTCAAATGTTAATTAAAAAAACAACAGGGGAATAAAAAAATAAAATGTATAGAACATTTGCACTTTGTGGCAAATGGTATAGTTGAAGCAGTGCATTTTTATACTTTATTGTCTCATATTAGCTTTAATTTTAATAATAATAATTTATTTAATTTTCAGATAAACGATGAAAGTGTGGAAAACATGTCAACGGCCGATATAATCGACCTTCTGCGCAAAATTCGTGGTTCGATCGGAATCACCGTACTTCGATATAAAGATCAAAACTCAGCCTGTTGAAATCTGTAGCTTCAACCCAAGCTACCTAGAAACAAACGATACAAACAATAGAACTGTAGATGCAATTAGTACTTTTCGAAACGAAAATGAGAAGCCGCGAAAAGCTTTCATCGCCCTGCCAGAAGAAAGCTCAGAGCGTAATTAATAGACTGATTCGTTGAAGCAATGAAGAAACGAAGCGAACGTGCAAATATATTTAAGAACGCGTTTAATTATACTGTAATTATGTAATTAATTATGGATGTTCAGTGCCTAGATACGAATACGCGTACGATGCAGCAGCAACGTACAATACTGCATGTACAAGTTTACAAAAAACGACCTAAACGATCACATTATTCTCGGAAAACTCGTAGAATTGAGCGCTACAATAATTACTCGGATAATGAAAAACGTAGCCAATCAAACGAAACAAAATATATTTGAAAGATGGATGAAACCAAGTCAGGTAATGCAAAGGACGGTGTTCAAACGTTAGTTTGTAAATAATATCCATAGAACATGTCAATCCTATGTAACTTGCGAAGAGCGAAGAGTTTTTTTTGTTTTTTTTTTATTTCAGCTTACGCCGAAAGTCAGATTGTACGTACGCCCGGTAAAAGGAGTAACTGACCACAATAAGTATTAGTTTTTTTTTTATATTTGGTTGGAAATTTACAAAACCAATTAATACCTAAAACCCGGAATAAAAATTGCAATAGATTACCCTCTTCATATAAATCTTAAATTCAATATTTCGTTTGTTTTGTTTGTCATCTTCTGAATTTTTGTATACATGTTTTAGTAATATCAGAGCCAATCTTGATCAAGATTCGAAACCTAACTTTGATATTGCGTACAATTTTGGAGGCGATACACTCTGACGAAATAGGATTATGTGTACGATTTTTTCAAATCCAAGCGACGATGCAAAAGAATCTGTGGTACTCTAAATTTCTTAGAATAAAAATTGAGCCACTCCAATGAAAGAGTGAATTCTCACCCTTTCAGAGCGATTTTTCCCTCCATGTAAAGCGAGTTTTCACTCGTTAAGAGTGAGAATTCACTGTTTTAATATAGTGGCTCTATTGTCTCTCTGTAAAGAGTGGATTCTGACTTTAAGGAATTTCGAGAGGTTTTGTAGGTATGTATACAAAATTGATAGTTGTTATTACACTGATGTTGTATGATGCGTGCGAAACATCTGTGTTCTTACTGTTTAAGTAGTTAAACTTACTATCTAAATAGTAGCAACATATTTGAAAGTTGTTTCGCCCGCCTCTTACCACTTCAGTAGTAGTCAATTTATCTTTTTTACTGTATATTTTCATTATTAGCGTTGCAAACGTATATAATTGGTGATTTCAATTAGTATTCGCTTGTAATTGAAGAATTCTATCCAAACAGCTTATTTGAACAGAACATCGCACTTTTATTCAAAAACAGCAAGACATGACGACAAAGTAAATTAACAAAAATTCTAAAAAATACTTTTACTAGTTCAGAAAATACTGCCGATTTAACCGCCGTGTAATCTTAAAATTAAGCGAATCGAAAATACTTCTGCAAATCAAGGATAGAGGGTAGTCGGTATTGTGGTAGATTTTCGGACATATCACATCATTTGTTAATAATTATTTATCATCTACGAATCTTCGTTGTACTTTCGGAACGGACTATTTTACTTAACTGAAATAATCTTATTCGTAACGGCGAGTAGTACTACCGTACCAGCTAAGTGATGGTACTTCAAAAACCAAATATGAAAATATGGAAACATTTCAATGTAGCAATAAAAAATGTTTCAATTGTTCCGAATTTAGCAGAAATTCAGAGGTTATAAATATTGATGGTTTAAAATCTAGATAAAAATTAATCACCGTCATTAACAATATTAACAAAAATTTGAAATTAGTAATCCAACAATCTTCTGCAACTTTAGATTTTGAAGCCTTTGTTCCATTTTTTCTTTCTCAGTCCAGTATTGATTCGAAATTACAATTTTGTTTGGCTGTTAAGACTCACAATTTTGTGTACTTATTTAAATATCAGTCTCCGATATTATATTTAAATAAAATGATTCTAAACGTCGCTACTTGACATCATCATTAAAGCTGTTTTATCGTCTTAAGAGTATACCCTAGTCAACTTATTCGGACTTTTCTGGCGAATATAAACATTTGATGGTTGATATAAGTTGGAGACGGAAGAGAAGGTCTTAACAATCTCATTCAAGTTTATACGGCAACTGCTTTTATTGGTCAATACAAAATTATAACCAAAATTCTTTTAATTTGTAATATAGTTCCCTTTTGAAGTACCATCTGTCCACATAAAAAGCAAGTCAGGGAATATATGGTCATAGACCAGTAACGCCACCTGAAGGTCGTTTTATAACAGACAAATGATGCATTTGATGATTATCTACAAATTGCATACTTGAGTTGAAGAAACTGTTGTCGCCATAACAAATATTTCAAACATTTATTTCAACTTCTTTCGAACTACGAAAACTGTAAACAAATTACATCTAAAGTCAATATTTTAAAAGTCGCTGGGGTGAGATCTAGATAACCAATGCGCAACGCGTTACAGGGCAAGATTTTTTGTAAGTAGTTGTCTCGTGTATCATTAGATCGCAGTGGCGTTAGCATTCGACTATAGATTGTTGGATCTTATTATATGTGAATCGATCGCTACACATTTGCTCATTTTGACATTTTCTTGCGTTTTAGGATGAGTGCAGGCGTTGTTTTTGAAGAGAAAACGAAAAACTTTTGTTCCACATTTATACGGTCAAATAACAAATATCAATTTTGTTTTACAAGACACCCGAACGTTTCATCTTAAAATTTACTAGTTGTTATTTTTTATAATTTTAAACAAATTTTATGTTTTTGTTATTTAAAAAACGAAAAATATACAAAAAATAATGAGCATTAAATTCATGTGTAATAAATGTCAAAAATCTAAAGTCAGATGATGCATTATAACAAATTTAAGCTTCATTGACGACATTTAAAGGGGTTCTAAGGTGCTCGACCGATAAAGTAGGAATGTTCACTAAAAACCGTAAATAAAAAATGACTGAATCGATTTTTCAAAAATCGAACTCTGTAAGGGCAATTCTAATTACTATAGAGGGTTTCCTAGAAAATATCAAAGGCATTAATTGAGACCAAGAATTTTCGGAAATAAATAGAAGTCACTTCTTTCCACAAATTCTCGGTCAATTCTGAATTAATTTCTTTAGCATTTTCTAGGATACCGCCTACAGTACAATTGCCTTGACAGGGACCGAAGTTTGAAAATTTTAATGAGACATCTTTAATTCACGTTTTCTAGTAAAACTTTCTACTTTACCGGCGGACTACTTTAGAACCCCCTTAAGGAGATACTAAAGCTAATTGGTTAATAAAGTCAATTTCTGGCCCAAAAAATATTCATATTACACTAAAACAAATTATATTTTCATTCTCAAATCTATTTTATGGTAATTTTACGCCTTTTTTTAAAATGTATGTCAAATTTCAATAATATCTATATACAATTTGGCGAGAATTCAAAAGAAAAACATTTAAAATGGAATTTGTTACTTCCAAGGTTTATTCTTGCGTATTGTCGGCCAATTCTGAACCAAGTTTTTAGTTGGCATTCAAAGTACATGTATTAAGGGGGTTCTAAAGTGGTCCACCGGTAACGTAGGAAATTTCACTAATAAAAGGAAATAACAGATGACTGAATAACATTTTTAGAATTCGGGTTCTGTATACCCTGCAAACACGGAAAGTAACAGTTATATAATATTTACGTAATGGTTACATTGTTATATAAATGTTACATAGTTGTTACATAACTGATACTTTTGTGTTTGCAAGGTAAGGGCAATTCTATGCATTGTAAACAGTTTCCTAGAAAATACCGAAGATATTATTTGAGAATTGACCGAGAATTTTGGAAAATAAGTGATTTTTATTTATTTCCGAAAATGCTCGTCCAGTTCTAAATTAATTTCCTTGGCATTTTCTAGGATAGCTTCTATAGTAATTAAAATTGCCCTTACAAACCCAGAATTTTAAAAAATCGATTCATTAATTTTTAATTTACGATTTTTTGTGAAAATTCCTACCTTATCGATCAAGCACTTTAGAACCCCCTTAAAAAGTGTAAAATTACAGTAAAATAAATTACATGAAACTATATTTAGTTCCTGTTAGATTTGAATATTTTAGGTTAGGAATTGACATTATCACTAGAGCGCCTTTATCAGGTCATTAAGGGTGTTATAAAGTGCTCCATCGATAAGTTAGGAATTTTTACTAAAAAACGTAAATAAAAAATTATTGAATCGATATTTCAAATTTTGGGCTCTGCGAGTGTGGGTAAATGTAAATTACTATAGACGCTATCGTAGAAAATATCAAAAAAATAAATTGAGAACTGATCCAGAATTTTTTGAAATAAGTGATCTTTATTTATTTTCGAAAATTCTCGGTCAGTTCTCAATTAATGCCTTTGGTATTTTCTAGGAAACCAACTATAGTAATTAGAATTTAACTTTACAGAGCACGAATTCCCTGTAAAATAACAGTTATGTAATATTTACATAATGGTTACATTGTTGCATAAATGTTACATAGTTGTTACATAACTTTTGTGTTTGAAGGTTTTTCATATTTTTATTCAGTCATCTTTAATTTACGTTTTTTACTTAATTTTCCTAACCTTACCGGCGGAGCACTTTAGAGCCCCTTAAGAGGATTCTGAAATGGTCTGCCGATAATGTAGAAATTTACTCTAAAATCTGTCAAATAAAATTTACTTGATCACTTTATCGAAATTCGGGATCTATAAAAGTGATTGCTATGTATGATTTTCTCAAAAATACAAAAGAAGTTAATTAAAAACTTATCAAGAATTGTCGGAAATAAATTTCTAAAATTGTTCGATGAACTCTGGATAATTCCGAGAAAGCAGTAATCACAGCAGAAAAAATAGAATCGTGTAAAAATTCTGGGTCAATTCTAAATTAATATCTTTGTCACTTGTTTCGAAATCTGTGTAAAATGATTATAATCACATTACAGAAAACTTAAATTATAATTAATCGACTTTATCGGTTGATCAATTTAGAACACCTCTAATGAGTAATTTCCCGCCAAAACGACTGCAGCGCCGTTATCCGTTCAAGTGCAAAACTACGAAGAATAACTTTTGAAAATAATTGAATCTTTTTTCTTGAGCGCGGAAATTGTAAAGATCATAAATGCGTATAACGATAAATTTAAAAAGCGTGATTTTTACGTAGTCGAAAAACCGCGATAGGTGTAGATAGCGAGCGACAATTCAAAATCGACAGAACTGCGATAGTCCCGTTAATGGTAATGAGAAATCTATACAATAAAAAAATAAATTTTATCACTGATAAATATTTAAATAGATTGTATGTATTTAATGAATGTGATAGCTAGTTCTGTATTAGAAAACCGTTAGAGTCTACTAAAAAAGGTCTATGAAGCGTTATAGTTATATATATATATAGTACGAAGTGATGTATATCTATATATATATATATATTATCGAATACCAAAGTGTAAGAGTGTAAATAATCAAAGACATATATTTTAATTCCATGCGCCTTGAAACTTGAGCCCATTGAATTATAACAGACTTCGACCTATATGAACAGCTCTACGTTTGTTTTTCGCCAAGTTGAACGTTTAATGCCTTTCTGTCACTTGCAACGTTCCTCTGTATCTAATAAAATTTAACGTCTTTCGCAAATTTGCAGTTTTTAAATTGAATCCCTTAATACTCACATAGTTTTCATAATCAACTCAAAAGCTTTCGTTGTAAATACAGTAGAACCCCTCTTATTTGAATCGTTTCCCCTCAGGCCTTCCCCCACCGCTCGAGCATCTCGATACAGTTTACAGAGTTTACACCATCAAAGTTACAGTGTAAATACCGTTTAACATAAATTTGCAAACATGTATAGTCGGTACACTGATATGTAATGAAATTTCAAATTAATTTAAAATTTTGGATCAAACTCATGATTTACATCATACAAATTATTCGAGAAGCTGCACATTTGAAGGTTAGGATGTTGTCAATTTTTAATGATGTGTATTTCAAGAGCTCGACCAAAATTGAAACGTCTTTCATTTGTAAAATAAGAAACAAATCCAATATCAGCAGCTTAAAACAGTGGCCCTCTCCATATTTTAACTTTTCGAGTCAAGGAAGATGGCGGCTTCTTCCCTTATTTTACCGCTTCCCTTCATCCCCACCACTGGCAGTTTGAGAGAATAAAAACAGAGAGAGGAGATATAGTGGCGTCCTTCTTCACCTGTATGCGCAAGCGCAAACAGCAGTCCACACTCTTTTGAACACTTTCAAATGGTGAATGGTGGGGGAACTCACGAGGGGAAGAAGTTAACATAAGGGACGAAAAAAAGTTAAAATAAAGGACGCAGTTAAAATAATAGGAGTTAAAATAAGGGGAGGGCCACTGTACATCATAATAACAAAATACTTTATTATAAAAGAATGGTATATGTCGAATCGAAGAAAATGAACAACTATCAAAATTAACTTAGAAAATGTTATTCGTTACAAAAAGTAGTTATATATTATTTTCAACGGCACTGCCTAACTTATATATACATTAACATAAATTGCGATTTGAATTTACTTGTCTTCGACGAACTGGTCTTTTCGGCGGATTTTGAGACTCATCCGGCGAATGACCCAAATTTTGTACTACAGATCTGCCCCTCCGACGTTTCAGTGTTCCATCAGAAATAGGCGAAATTTTTGTTTCCGCATCTTGTGCTCCATTCATATCACGATGATCACTGATAGGCTGCAGTGGTTCATCGCTACGATACCTTGATGAGCAGTTTCTTTTTCTTACAGGTCGACTCATTGAATTCTTAGTTAAATTTTCTTTACATAAATCTAGATTCGACGCTTGCTCGGGTAATGTTTTAATCGCTGAAATGTAAATATTATAATTTCATACCTCAAAAGTTCTGATACAAATATGATAAAAATACTATCATTACATACGTTTTTCAATAAATTCATTCTCAGAACTGTCGCTGGAATCGTTAAATGTAAAATCTTTAATAATAGAATCGCGCGTATCTCTGGCAAAAGCTTCGCGTTGAGCTTGATCCGTCGTCACTTCGTCAATATCAGTCACGAAAGAAGAAGACGGGCTTAAAGTTTGACTCACAAATAGTTCAGATAACCTGACACGTTTATGGTTTGAATCCGTTTTTTCTGCTGGACTCTCGGGTACCTCGTCAGTATCGGAGGATTCTGGATCTGTAGTGACATTGTAACAGTCGTTAACGGACTCTTCGTTTAATTTATTTTCATACATATCACAATTGTCTGTTTTTGTTTCGGTATCTACATCCTTAAGAGTACTCGTCGATGAGCCGGAACTTTCGGAATATTGAGCAGAGACCAATTTCATAGCATCATCCCTCGAGTAGTACTGTAGTGGACATAATGTATTATCAGAATCTGAGTCCAAAGAGGATTGATTTTTAAAACTCTTAGTAGGTGAGCTTGATTCGTCCTGCTGCGAAACACTGGAATGAACACTGGGAGTATCGCCTGGTTCTTTTACTTTCATTGCATTACGTTTCCGTACTTCTGCGATAAGTTTATCAAAACTACTCTGATTTGCTTCCCCTGCAAATAATTGAAATAAAATATAACATAAAGAAGAAAATGCAGACAAATATTATGCTACTTACTATATTTTCGTTGAGCTTCCTCGATATTCTCCTCTTTTGCATTTCTATCTATTTGTAGTCTCTGTAAAAAGTTTAAATGAAATTATTAAAAGTGATTGTATAAAAATACTATTGAAATATGTATCTGTCTTACAACTGCTGGCGGGCCAGTCGTCATGTAACGATCGATCCTCCTTTCTAAGTTCTCTTCTTGTTCGCATTGCTTAATTAATTCTGGAATTGCTCTCGGATCTGGCTTATCACATTCTGCATTATATATTGTGGAATATCTCTGGAATCTAGCTTCCATTGCTTTCCTATCTCCTTGAATCGAAAGACCAAATTCTTTCATTTTTTTACGTAGTTGAGCATCTTTCATAACATGCAGTACGAGCTTTGGTAATGGCTGCCTTTTTGGTACAATTCTGGAGAATGGAAAATAAAAATGCTATATGTATACTTTCTACCTCAATAAACATTTTTGTGACATACAATAAATTTTAATTGTCTCCTCACCAGCACGAAATATTTGAGATGTTTTTAAAATGTTATAGAAACAATTTAAAACGTTTTAGAAAATGTTTAGAAACATTGCAAGCATTTTGTGATAGTTGAGCTATATAACAAATTGTTGTTCATTAGATAACTCTGCCAAAAAAGTACTATAGAACACGATTCAAAAAACATAGAGCCATCATACAAATTGTATTTACTAAGAAAAAAAGTAGCTAATTACCTGAATTTTTATGTTATGGAAATATTGAGGACTTTCAGTTTTAGTAAAAACTTGCTTCAAAACTTAAAATAGTAAGTAATATTGCGAATCCTGTGTAAAAAGATCTCTTCATAAATTTAATTTTATATATGGTTTTTGTATATGGCTTTTGCACCATTGTATAGTTTTTCCACTATACAAATAAATTTAGGACAAGGTTGTTTTGCACGTTTTACAACTACAAGTTTTTACTAAAACTGTAAGACCTCCACATTTCTATAAAGTAAAAATTCAGGTATTTAGCTACTTTTTTTCTTAATAAATATAATTTGTAAGGTGCTCTATAGTATTCTTTCCGCTGAGAATTATTATAAAATTAATCACTTCCTTTTTTATATTTGACAAACTTATTGTATATGGGCAAATACATGAAACTTTTGACTTTCGCTACTAAAATTTTTTCTTTTTTAAATTCGAATCACATCGTTGTTCTTGAGCATACGTAATCAACTATCCTTTAGGAGTAATTCGTACTCGTTACTTTCGTACAAACCGCCATTAAGGTCATAGTATTGTCTCTTTTATGTACTATAGGCAGTAAAATAAGTGTCAGTAATTTGATTTTGATGAAACATGGTACTCGAGGGTTTTTGAGGTCGGTGATCATAAATTCAACATCAAAATTTATAATTTCAAAGATGCTCTGAGCTGACATGCCCAGGAGAAAAAAAAATTATATATACCCAGTAACCGAAAAAAGATTCGCAGGCATTGGGAATTTTCGAATTCATATAAATGCATATAAATCCATGTTCTAAAATATTATATATTTGATATATGTATTACATAACATTCTTTAAAGTATCGGTACAATTTGTTCGTATGTATAACTTTGAATAAACAACTATATTAGATAAAATAAGAAATTAAAAAAAAACATTTTTACAAAAAAATAACGAAAAAAATTGTTTGATTTTTTAAATTTGGACCAAATTTTGTTAGTTTTGACCTAAAAATGAGTATTTTTTGTATTTAACATTTTTTCTATTGTTCTTAGTTTACAAGATAATAAGAAAAAAAAAACCTGTTTTTTTAAAAAAATAGTCATAACTCCAGTCAGAGAGGTCGCACAAAAAAGGGCAAGCGATCATTTTAAAGGTAAACTCCATACCTTGTAAACTCTGTTAGTTTCATTACATCACTATTATTTGTTTTAAATTGTCAAACAATTAACTAAAGATAAAAAATATCATATTTTTTCTTGTTAGTTTTTAATCCATAAATGCAGTTCCATTTTCTAAGCTACAATAATTTTTCGCAAAGATATTAAACTTTGAAGTAAAGATCGAAGTAAGAAGAAATAGATTGACAAAGATGGAGAATCACAGAGAAAGATAGAAAATGGTCGTTTTTTTAATATTGTTAACATAATAAAATTTTTTAGAATGAAAATATTTATGTGGCATATATTCATTGTGATAATTCAAATTAAAATATAGTGGTCACACCATACATTAACCCTTTCGCTGTGGACTATGTGTAAACACATGTAGTTATAATAGATTGAATAAACAAAGAATAAACAAATAGATATATACCAGCGTTATGTTTTATTGGGTATTTTGAATCGCAGATCAGAATTTGAGGTCAAATTTCGAAAATTCAAAACGTAAAATACAGTATGGCTGCACAAAATTGTACAATTTTTAAGCATTTTTCATTATACGCGTAATTGTAAAAGAATTAATAAATAGAAAATAAAGAAACAGTTGTATAAAAGAGTTAGGTTTTATTGGGTATGTTGAATCGCTGAATTCGAATTTGAGGACAAATTTTTAAAACAAATAAACAAAAAATTCAATACGGCCTCTTGACTTAAAACAAAAATGTCGGCCATATTGGATCCACCATTTTGAATAATTGAAAATTGACTGCAAATTCGTAATCAGTGTCTTCGAAAACATAAATATCCATATTTACACAAATGTCAAATTGACCGGAAACATCGTAACATTTTGAGCCCAGTTTCCAGTTTTCGGTCTTCACAGCCCAGCAAACGAAAATGGATTAAAATAAATTGAAAATTTGAATTTTTTTGAATCCGGATTCTTAATTCTGTGTAAAGAATTTAAATAAATTAGAATGTTCAGGGTTAAATAATTTTCTATTCATACTGGGTAATTGAAGCGTATAATCATTTTGCATTGAAAAAGATTCAAAATATCAATTAATCTCTATCAATGAAGTGAACATAACCTTAAAATGGCAGCAAACGAATATGGATTGGAATACATTGAATTCTTTCGAATTCTGATTTTCCATTCTTTCATAAAAGAGTTGGGGAAAGTCGTCAGTCGATAAGGTAGTAATCTACGCTCAAAAATCTATATTAAAAATGACTCAATCGATTTTTAAAAATTTGGGTTCCGTACAAGTAATTATAATCACTATACCAAAAAGTATTAAAGAAATTAATTGAGAATTGACCGAGCATTTTCGGATATAAATGAGTTTTACTTATTTCCGAAAGTACTCGGTCAATTCTCAATTAATTTCTTTGCTATGTTTCTTAAGAGAACTTAAGAGT
Organism: Trichopria drosophilae; assembly: GCA_030407085.1. Taxonomy (NCBI): domain Eukaryota; kingdom Metazoa; phylum Arthropoda; class Insecta; order Hymenoptera; family Diapriidae; genus Trichopria; species Trichopria drosophilae. The sequence continues at coordinate 57,585,046 of CM059583.1, forward strand.
AGATTTAAGAGTAGATTACTGACAATTTTAAAACCCCCTTAACCCGTTTCGTCCTGAAATGCTTAAATTTTGACTTCTTTTCATCAGGTGCTTTCTTAGAGAAAAAAAAAATCACTCAACCGTTTTGATATAACATTCCTATTGTATTTTTTCTCGAACTTTCTAAATCCGGTTTCAGATTGACCATATCTGCCGCCATTTTTTTACTATGGCGGTTATACATAAAAAAATGGTGAATTTTGAAAAAATTTGTTCAAATAATCGTATTTTTGAACAGGAAACCATGTTCGGAACAAACTAAGTCTCTGTATCTGGTGGAGTAATTAGTTACACTAAAAGATAGGATGGTTATTAATTCTCCATTCAAAATGGCGGCTTCAAAATGGCGGTTCTCATTCAAAATTTTGTTGAAAAATTTCTGGACGATCTAACTCAAAAGCTACGAGCTTTTTTAAAAAAATGTTGAGAATGAAAAGTTCTTAGAATTCATTGAGAAATATAGTGGAATTTTTTCAGATTTTTAAATTTTTTTTCAACATTTTTTCAAAATTTAATTTATTTACGAAAAATTCTGAACAAAATTTGGTGCATTCTCTGATAAATTCTAAGAGTTTTTTGTTCTTTGCAATTCTTTCCAAAAGTTTTCGAGGAAATGAATTTCAAATATTATAGTTTAAGATTTTTCTTTTTCGAAAACTATCAACTTTTGGGAAAAAATGCATAGAATAAAAAACTCTTAGAATTCATCAGAGAATGCACTAAATTTTGTTCAGAATTTTTCGAAAAAAAAATTACAATTTTAAAAAGAATTTTGAAAAAAATTTTTCAAAAATTTATTTAAAAAATCTGAAAAAAATCCACTATATTTCTCGGCGAATTCTAAGAATTTTTTATTCTTAGAATTTTTTAAAACAAGCTCATAATTGTTCAGTTAGAGCTTCCAGAAATTTTTCAACAAAATGTTCACTGAGGTCCGCCATTTTGAATGGTGAATTAATAACCATCCTATCTTTTAGTACAACTATTTACTCCACCAGATACAGAGATTCAGCTTAATTCGAACACGGTTTCCTGTTCAAAAATACGATTATTTGAACAAATTTTTTCAAAATTCACCATTTTTTAATGTTTAAACCGCCATAGTAAAAGAATGGCGGCAGATATGGTCCATCTGACACCGGATTTAGAAAGTTCGAGAAAAAATAGAATAGGTATGGTTATATCAAAACGATTGAGTGATTTTTTCCCCTAAGAAAGCACCTGATGAACAGAAGTCAAAATTTACGGCATTTCAGGACGAAACGGGTTGAAATAAATTTAAAAAGCAGGGTTTTAATTTAAAATAAAGGAAAGTGGGTCATAAATAATTGAAAAATTATCATACAATTAAACTCAACTTTCTAGTGAAACCCGGAAAAAACATTTTCTCATAATATTAATATTTTTAAATAATTGGTTATTTATCATATTTTATGTGTTATGCGTATTAAAGTGATAATCGCCTACCTAGAAAAAAGTTATATCCATTATTTAATAACAAAGAATAATTAAAATGACCAAGCTCACATTATTAAATATTAAAAGAATTGTCGTGAATAGATTCTCGTATCTAGGAATTCTCTTCCACACATTTATTTCATTCGGTATTGATTTCAATACATAAAAAAATCGGCAATTCCGCACACTAAACTGAAATGAATTCCTCTACAATATTTCTGCTAATAATTGGATTATATACAGGAGAAGGTTGCCTATTCTGTTAAAAGAATAAAAAGTAATCTGATTTTGAAAGAAATACACAATTATTGAAAGATTGTCTTTCCAATTCTACGTCCTGAATTCAAATAAATTGACGTAACCTCTCATTTTACGAAGGATTCAATTGAATCTCAAATAACATTGGCGAATTCTATTTATTGGAATGGAAATCAATAGACTATACAACTTCCATCTTGCAATTGATTTCACTGAATACAAATCAAAGCAGGGCAATCCATGTACAGGAATACAAACGAATTCAGAATTGAAATAGATTTGCTAAAATCAACAATCCGAATTGGTGAGTAAAAATTTCAATTAATTTCAATAAATTTCTATCCATGCGAAAGGGTTAAAGCAATGGGCCGTAAGAAAAAAACAGTTACGTTTTTATATTACAAGTTCCAGGTGCTCTTACTCTGTTAATATTAGAGATACATTGATGAATAATAGCTGAAATTGTTTGTTAATAAATGAAGTATCTATTGTATAGTTCATATTTATGATAGCTCCTATACCACCCTTTTTATATTGTTAAAAATGCCACAAACTGCAATTTCCGAAACAGTGGTGTCACACAATTAATATAACGTAACTTTTTTCTCACCTATAGCATGTGGTTTATTAAATAAACTTATCAGCAAGAGATTATACATAAAATTTAATCAATACTTTGATAAGAATACAAAAATGTTGATTAATAAAAAAATTGTGCACTTTTAAATGTGTAACACAAACATAATGTGCACTATGTAAACTAATATTTCTATTCATCTTAAAGAACATATCTAGTACGATAAAAATAAACTTAAAAGCAATCATAATGTAAATGAAAGTCGAAACTAATATAAGCATAACTTCTGTACCACGAGAGTTAAAAGTTTCATGGATTTGCTCATGCATTTTATTTATAGTAAAACAAATAACTTACTTAACAGGTTCTTTTGCTACATTTTCCCTTTTTAAACAGTCGTCTAAATGCCTATTAATATGCGTATCTTGAATGCTGACGGAGCAAACTGGACACGGTACGCTGTTAGTGCTCACAGGCAAAGTAGCGTTCATTAATTTCTTACTTTTTGGAGTCCCAAAGAGTTTAGCAATACCAGTTGCTTTCTTTGGAGTTAAGTTTATACTAGAACTACTAGCTTCATTTTTTAAAACTAATGAACGCTGTGTTGTTGACGGAGACTGAGCAGCAGCCGACGCAGGTGGAATCGGAGTTGACGGAAATTCTATTCTAGATTGTTTTTCTTCCGAAGCTCTTGGAGATCTGGCAGGACGTACTGGTGGACTACATGGTACTTCAACTTTTGGCACAATACTTACGTTGGGTTTAATGGATATATTTGAGATCAATTTATCTCTAATTTTACTGAAATAACGTATTACTGTGTCCAACGTTCTGTTAATATACAAGTCTTTTTCAAAAGTTGGTTGAAAACAAGCTGGACACTGGGCTTTGTAATGTAAATACTTTCTAATACACAACGAACAATCTAAAAATTAGAAATGACATTAATATATTTGAAAGCTTTTAATACAGTAATCGATTGAATATATACGATAAATCGTTGTACTCACAATTATGCGAACAAGGCGTCATTACTGCTGTGTCTATATAATTGTAACATATTCCACAAATCAAGTATTCCTCAATACGCTGCAAAAAAATTTAATTATCAAATTGGAAACAAATTTTTATACAACTATGAAAATAGATTAGATCGTATAAAACATGACAATACCTGAAGTTCAACGAATTCTTCAGGCCAAGCTATTTCTCTCATAGTTGACATAGTTGCCCTGAGTTTCACTAACTTTAATTTGCTTCATAAAAAGTTAACATGTACACTTGCTGGCTAATCCTTGTAATTGACACGTAAAAAACTGTTTTTGAAAGTAACAAATTTCCAGGTGTTGGAAGAGAGATTCTCGTTTTTTAATGTCTCATGCATTGTGTTTCGTTGTTTTTTTTCAATACTCATTTACGAAAAAATATGGCCTTTTTAACACGTAAGCAACAAAATAAGTCATCATATTCACTCCAATGCGATGAATCAAACAAAATCAGAAACTAAAAAATAAAATGTTCTGAAAAGGAGCAACGGAACGTGTTACAAATTACAATTAGATTTTTTTGTATATCTACTCTCTGTGCCCACTGCACAGTGTATACGTTTGTTGTCTTGACGATCAGCGGATGGCGTGTGCTTTCGATAAAACAGGACATTGGCAGAATTCTACCTTACCTACGGTAGGCATTACTGATGTTACTTTACCGGTGGGTATAAATGTGGCATGGATTCTACTCTTCGGCGCTTTTAACAGGTGGAGCGATAATGACGTAGATCCGTATACATCTCTCGAAATAAATGGGCCACTACATATGATCAAATCTCTTATATTTAAAAAATGTGTGGTTACTCCGTAATAATTGGACAACGATAAGTGGATATTAAATAAAATTCATGAATTTAACACTCGGTGAAGTTTTCAAATTAGAAAAATTGGCTAGATCGATTATCCGAGTCAAATGAATGATAAAAAAAATGAGCACTTGGTCTTGTTTTGTTCAAGTAGTCGACGTTTCGACAGCGTCACTGTTATTTTCAAGACTGAAAATTTATTCAAAAAATTTTTTTTTAAAAATTACATAATGTAAAAAATAATAATTACAACAGTAACATAAAATATTAAATGCCTATCTATATATAATTTGCAAAAATTAATATTTTACATTGTCGCAGTTTTATAATTATACGAAGACTAACTAAAGTTGTCACGAGTAAACATATCGACGAGTTTGTTGTCATTATTGTCAATATAGTAAAACAAAATTTCTGTGAAAAATATATATTCAAAGTCGTTGTAATAACTAATGACTATGGAACGTTAATTTTTTTAAATTAGACAACATCAAATCGTATGAATTATTTAATTTTAATGTGTCTTCTTTTATGTTTATAGAGTTTGGTTGTAATTTGATGTGTACCATTTATGATATTAATCTCGTAGAATAAGAAGTTTCTTTATCTAAGATTTCCACATGTTTCCAATCAAAATCATGAAATAATAAAATACGATGTTCAGAAACTACATTTTTTGTTTTCCATGTTAGATTTATCTCCTACATATATATGATGCTGAGCAGTTCTTACACTGTATTTTATAGACGACATTGTTTTGATCCATGACTGGTGTAACGTCTTTACCACGTTTAATAATGTTGTCAAGTTTGTTGTTAAGTTGTGGTACAACACGAATATTGTGACATTTTAAAGAACTTATTACTCTCTCATAAAAACCATCAATGTATGGTAGTTTTATTGTATGTTCATAAACTTGGTCTTTAGTTTTGTGTAATTCTTCATTGTCTTGCCTTGAAAATGACAGTGACTCTGTCGAAACGTCGATTACTTGAACAAAACAAGACCAAGTGTTCATTTTTTTTATCATTCATTTGACTCGGATAATCGATCTAGACAATTTTTCTAATTTGATAAGTGGATAATGTTTATTTTAAAAATGTTTTCCATGTATTTAATGATCGATTATAGTTGTCATAACTCGAAAATATATGATTTTATTAAGAATTCACATTGCGACTCACCATAAAAATTAGTTTCTTAGCGTTGTAAAAAAAAGTCTAAAGCAAATCATTTCAAAATTTGTTTGTTTTTAATGTATATCATCGACTGAAAAATGTTTTAAGATTATTAGTCCAGGAAAATTAGTCCGAAATATAATTTATTTTGGAAAAAATTGTAAACAGGTATAATCATTAATATTTTACGTGCCATTTAAAAAAGGATAATTTAATTAAAAAAAAAAAAAAATTTATTCGATCCGGAACATGCTTCATCCTACCCAGTACACACAGATACGAGTACTTTCGTTCAATGCCGTTTTTGACAACATTCCAAGCGTTAACAAAAATTCCGAGATATACGTTTTTTAGTACAGGTTTCAACGAAAAAAATTCATTTTTATAAATTACTTTACGACTTGTAAAAGCTGTAATAATTAGCATACAAAAAAATGAAAAAAAAAAAGAAAATGCAAATATCTCGAAAAATACAAAAGTAATCGAAATAAACAAATAAGACTTTTTTCTACGTCATATAGGCTACCTTTTCAGAAAATTTCACAGTCCTAGCTATAAAACTAAGATAAAAAGTAAAACTTTTTTTTTCAATTTTTTAGGTTTTTTGGTTATTATCTCGTTAAAATAGCAATTTTTCGAAAATATTATCTAAAGAATTTCAAGAGCTATAACTTTCCTATTCACACTTTTCCACTACAACGTCATGTTTTTGAGCTAAAACAGATAAACTGAAAAAATTTTGTTTTTTTGCGGTTTTTTGGTGATTTAAAAATGATCTTCAGCAAACTTTTGGTTACATACTCCAATTTTTGTAAGAATCTACACACCCAAGTACGTACTTTAGTGAAGGGTCCGACCTGTTTATAATTTTTTCAAACTATTTTTCTAATTTGCCTGGACTATATGCTTCCATGAGTAACTCAATTTCCGCTCGTATGCCATTTTGTTTCTCTTTTCAGGCATACACTTCCTAACTACTTGTTTGTAAAATTGACAGATATATAGTGGTGGTAAGTATATAGGTATACCCCGATGTTTTTTTTGTACATATTTTTATTTGGGTCATTACTTGGAAAATGAAAGAGGGGTTTGTTTAAAAACATGCTATAATTCATTCATGCAAGTTCATTTATATAGAACTTTTTTCCCAAATTGCATCAGTCTTAGGTTACTTTGCCACTGAGCACATCAGTTTTCAGTTATATTATCCAAAAGAGAATTCGATAATTTATATAAAAGTAATGGTTTATATTTAATTATATTGTATAAATTACGAATGGATGGATTGCAACTTCATTCTGAGACCAATGACACCTTTGAATTTCATCCTGTATTATAAATGAATAATTTTTTAAGAAATCACCCACTACTGTCACTTCATCAGAGTGTATTTCCATTTTTCATTTTCATAAAACTGCTTTTCTTCCGGGCTATGAAATCGTGAATCTGAAGTTTAGATATTCGAGATTCATGTTGTTTCAAATATTCTTCTCTGATGTATTCAGATTCCACAAAATTCCATCGATGATTCAGACTCTTCCATTCCTTGAATACAAACTTGTTAATATTGTTTTTATCAAAAATATTTTCCAATTGATTGTATACTTTTATAAATCCCGGGTATGTTGACATTTTCTAAAGTGGCATTTATTCGTAGTACACTCGCACATCACGAGTTTTAACATATCATGATATGTGATGGGAACCTTTTCTATATTGTTCTCAACAAGAAAAGTTGATAATTTAGCACCCGCAATCATTACTTTTGTATATAAATTATCGAATTCTCTTTTGAACAAAATAACTGAAAACTGATGTGCTCAGTGCCAAAGTAACCTAAAGACTGATGCAATTTGGGAAAAAAGTTCTATATAAATGAACGATGTACATGTTTTTAAGCAAACCCCTCTTTCATTTTCCAAGTATAATGACCCAAATAAAAATATGTAGAAAAAAACATCGGGGTATACCTATATACTTACCACCACTATATGTCTGTCAATTTTACAAACAAGTAGTTAGGAAAAGTGCTAAGTTAAAGAAAACACTTTTGCGAACCACTTTTGTTTATGTCACAAGAAGAAAAAAAATGGCATACGAGCGGAAATTGAGTTACAACAAAATAATCTTGAAAATTTGTTATAAACAATAATACTTTGTTTATATCATTTATACCAGTGAAAAGTGTAGGCATTTCTGCACATTTTCGAATTAAACAATTTTTTTTTCTCTGAATGATAGTTTTCGAGATATCGCCGTTTAAGAAATGGTAAATTTCATTTTTGTCGATTACACTTTTATCAATAACTTTTGAACAAATTAATATTTTGAGCTGAAATTTACAGGATAGGCTTATCTTTACGCATTCCAAACGTAGTACAACTTTGAATAAGTTCTGAAACTTGACTCCGAAACGTTGGTGATTTCACATGGAATGCCCGTATTGCCAATAACATTTTTAATGTTTTTTTTCTTCATAAGTAATTAAGATCTATAGTGAAATATGTATTTATGAATTCTCTAATTATTATTTTTAAACTTGCGCGAAGAAATAATATAATGAAAATAAGAGCAATTCAACTTTCGTTTCAATATGATAAAATCTGAATGAATTACTAATTTCATAATCACTATAGGAGACATAATCTTTGAGTAGCAAATAAAAGTCTGCCACTACCGTCATAAAGACACCATTAAAGCGATCTGTTTCTTTTTATGTGTTTCGTCCAACTAAATCCAATGAGATTTAGTAAGCTACGAGTTTTGAATAGTATAATCTATCTTATATAGAAGTTTGTATTTAAATTAGAGTCTTCAACACCCTAGCATACGATAATGGGGCTCGGCCAAATCTACGAGATGTTTCGAAATATCTGTTTTTATCTTCTATATATATATATATATATATATATATATATATATAAATATGAAATATATTTTTATATTTATATACATCAAGTAAAATGAATACATATATATATATATATATATATTTTACTTGATGTATATAAATATAAAAATATATTTCATATTTATATAAAAATATAAACATAAATTACATTTGTTATTAATTGTATACGCTTTAAAATAATATGTTAATTACCTATACAGAAAAATCTCTTGATTTCGCAGAAAGAGACTACCCAAAAAATTACTGCGCAATTCTTAAAGAATTAAACTTTATATTTATGATATAATTATTTTTTATTGCATACAAAATGTCAGCACATTTTATTTTGGTAAATCCAGAGAAATGTTCTCTGAAGAGACTTTTAGTTTTAAAGCGCTAGTAAAATTTACATTTAAAATTTCAAGAGTGTTGTTAATGATAATAACAAATGATTTGATGTGATATTGGTTGGTACTCTATTGGATAACACCTTTTAGCTGGTATTCGTACTTTTCATAAGTTCCTATACTATTTCTGCCTAATCAGAGTGAGAAGTGTGAAATCGGCGTTGGTCCATTTCGAACTCCCTATAGTTTCATGCGCAATTTATAATTTATTATAGTTGTGTTGTAGGGAGATAAATACCCATTTGGAAGTTTTAATTTAGATTAGGGTAAGTTCTGGAAAAATAATTGTCTCGAAAGTAACTTACTCGGGGAATTAAAAATTCAATTCACCATTATATATTCGATTAATTGTTTTTTGGCTAATTCTGCGTAAATATGCTTTCGATAAATTGTTCGTTTCTTCGTTTCTTCACTTGGGCATTCGATAAATTGTTATTCGATCAATTTACGGTATACCGTAAATTGGGGTAAAGTCGGCTATTTTTCATGGTTTTTTGCTTAAATCCTCATGAGAAAATTTAAAATAATTGTTGGTATTTTTAATATGTAATCTCTAACTCCTCTGTTTTAAGATCTATGTAATAGAAAAGAAAATTACTTCTTCGAATTAACGGTATATACAATTTTGTCATCGCCGACTTGTACCCCAAATGCGGGGTAAAGTCGGCTATCTTCATATATCGAAAAAGTAAGCTATTGTAATAAAACAAAACAATTTTCTAACACCATCGGAAATAAAATATGGCCATCTCATACATTTTTACGCGCGTGAAAACCGCTCTTTAACCCTTAGTGGAACTGCCAGTGTTCCACCTGTAAATAATTTTTTTTCATGTAGGTAAATCAATATCTATTTCAATGATGGATGGAAATGTTGTACTCGGAGGTTTTCGAGGCTGCTAATTACGAATATGTTTAAATATATGTAAAAATAACAAATTTCAAAATGGCTGATCCAATATGGCAAACGAAAATCCGAAGCTTAATTCGATTTCGAAGAAACTCTGTACTGGGGAGTTTTCGGGGCAGTTGATTAAGAATATGTCGTTAGATTTTCGTAATTCAAAATGGCGGATGAAATATGACCCGGCCAAAATCTGAAATTTGATTAGATTTACATGAAAATTGGTACTGGGGGTTTTGAATGCCGCTGATTATGTTGATTACATTGATTTTTGACGTTTCCCTGCTTCTCGTATTGCATTCTGTAATTGTTCCGTAGAATATTTGAACAATCTAGAAGAATCCGCCTTTGTTTTATAAATTCGCCACATGGCCGACTTTTCCTTACAAATGTTACATTTTTAGAGAAACCAATATTTTGCGATATCTAATAATCTTATTGAAGTCATTTTTTATCATAAATTAGGTTAGAGATATAGGCTACGCCATACACAGTTTGATTTTACGTAAAAAAATTTGTACAATTATTTACAAGTGCTTTTTTCACACTACTTACTTTAGAGGCTAAATATACAGTGACACATAAACGACCTTTTTATTAAAACTTATCGATGAATTTGAGTCAAATAAACTGTAAATGAAAGTTTAACATTCCTACTAACTAAGACAATTGCGCATCTTCTACTTTTCTCTCTAGAAAAAGGATAATTAAATATTTTAAAATAGGTTATTGAATGGCCGACTTTTCCTGTCAAGCCGACTTTACCCCAATTTACGGTACCTTAATATTATGGCAATATTAGTTTATAAAGTTTAGAATTGTAATTCTGTAATATTCTTACGGTAATCTTCAATTCTCTGATGGCCATTTCCCTTTTTGTGAACTAAAATTACATCAGAACAATTTTCGGAAGGGAGAAATACTGTATAGTACTAAATGATTTCCATTCATATGTAGGTAACGGTTATAACTGGAACTATATACCGAGATTCCATCAGCAGTAATTCAGTTGATGGTTATTCGAAATCGTTGTGAACGCCCGTACACGTAGAATGCATTTGTTGTAAACACGAATGCTGTAAAATACTTCCATTTATCATTCGCGATTTTTATATGACGTATCCTTTTTAAATATCCTGACATATTTTCTCTTTTTATTACTTTGTTTAAGTTCTGATAGTCAAAGCTTTCATTAATCTGTTTTATCTTCTGTATTTCACATGTTTACTATACTCATTATCTGGAAACCTTGCATCATATTACTATCACGCGTTTACTATCATCTTAGAGCAAGTGTCATTAATTAGACATAATAATGAAGCATTCGTCATACCCTCTAAGCTCTGAGAATAAAAATGTTGAGGAATGTAATATATTTACACTTAATAAGTTTGAGCAGAAATGCAAATAGACAGGCTCGAAATAACATAAAGAACAAATAATATCAGAATGCCGTACAGTGTAATTGATAATAATTGTCTGCGAAATTTGTTATTGAAAATTAGTTCCCTCTTGTCAAATTTCAGAAGCGATGCCATGTCGTTGATTTCGTTATTACTTCAAATTAAGATACAACTTCCAGATATTTTTTACAACATTTTAGTACTATAAAAGAACTGCGAGGAACGGATATGCTAAAGGTAACAATGCTGTCCCCGTAAAGCACCAGATTGTTTTAGGTTTATATGCATCATTCCACACAGCATTTGGTTCACACAAGCACAAGCGCTGAATCCTATTTATATTTGAAGTTTTTTTTCAACTTGTGTAATCTAGAAAAAATGTGGGATTGGTAATTGCAAAGACATTGTAAAAAATAAAAAATTACCTATTTGAAATAACTAATAATGCCTAAACGAGTATGCGTGCACAGGGGGCTGGGCCCGACGACCCTCTCTAAGTGCTGTCATAACCCGACCGGATAGAACCTTCTCTACCCTTTTGGGGTGCATATACACCCCCATCCAAATGATACTCTGTACCTATTAACATGGGATATACGAAATACCCATTATATATAAAAATAAGTCCACGAAATGATCGAAAGTCCGCAAATTGCCTAATCCTTATTAAATTTGGTCTGTTACCAATTAGCTATATATATTCATTATTTCCCGTAAAGTTCTCGGTGAAATAGAAAATTGATACCCATTATATTTATGTTAAATTAAGACGCAATACATTTTTTTTCCTACTTGCACACAAAAACTAGTTCTTTATACGTCCCGGTTCTGGGGCCCGGCGGGCGCTTTTCGCGATATTGTGCCCGCTTCCCATTTTACACAATTTCGTATAAACCTTGTACATCACTGGTATTATAGAGGCGCTTTTTTTTTATCTACCGGTTGGAAAAAATAAATTTCATATATATCACGGGCGAGAATAAAGGAATCGGAGACAAGCTTGTTGACAAAATATACATATCAATAACAAATTCAACGAAAACACAAAAAGCTATCGTGTAAGAAATAGAAATAATAGTCAATACATAATGATGTGTAAATGAATACAGATCGCTACTCGATCAAGTGAGGTTTTTTAAGAAAGGCGAACAAAAAACTAAGAACCAACATTTATTACACCTACCCTAGTAGAAAATGAGTCCAGTTTTCGGCAAGTGTCTGTGCAGTTTTGATATTTCTTAGTATTGAGTTCTGCGTCAACATTAGTTTGTCCTTTCAGAAGTTTCCGAAGATTGATAGCAAGTGTAGTTCAATTCAATACCTTTAAAGCAGTATCCGAAAAATGATGGTAAAGTTCAGTTCATCAGTCAAGTCAATTTCAATGGTACAGTTCGTCAGTTGGTAAGTACAGTAGAACGAAATTAATTTATCGTATTATTAATTATGCCAACAAATTAACCGTAGATACCTTTCAGAAAAGGTAAACTTTGGATATCACGAGCAACAGCCTCACGAAGATATTAAATTCAACTTGCAATAATTCATTCCTCCATTACATCCACACCTATCCAAAGTTGTCGCTTTAGTGGGATTTCTGTCAAATAATTTCAGAGGACTGTCTAAGCATTCAAATAGGATCAAGTCTTTCAAATTCTTACCAAAGTGGTACCTCTACACTTATCTTACTACCTTTAATTAAATTTCTATATGTAAATTTCTTGATAATAATCGGGCGGATAGAGTAAACACTTTAATTCTGACTTTGCAAAACTATGAATCTTTATTTAAATACGGCGACGACAAATCGCGGAACGAGTAAAGATCCAAACTGACAGATGTATCGATTTCGAGTGTGTCTTTTCGAGTGTCTGTGGAGTTGAGGAGTAGCCCGTTTTTATATTTGTTCGTTACTAAGCTACTAAACATTGTTGTCAAGGAACTCGGTACTTTTGTCTTTTTGACGTTTCCGGAAAGATCTAGAATTTTCGACTTCGGAGCTCAGGCAGATTCATGCTTTTGTTTCGTCGGTGCTCACTTTCTCTCTTGCTCTTTCTCTCTCTCTCTCTCTCTCTCTCTCTCTCTCTCTCTCTCTCTCTCTCTCTCTCTATCTATCTATCTATCTATCTATCTATCTATCTATCTATCTATCTATCTGAAAGACGAAGGACAACTGACAGCTCTTCCCGAATATGTTACCGACGGAACCGAACCATTGATCCCTATGTCGGTAACTTACCGACAGTCTATCTCCGGTTTGCGAACCTTCGGACTTCTTGTTCCCCGGGTGGCCAGCCACGGCAGATCTCGACGCCCCGAGTCCCCGCGCGTGTTACCCTCCGGGTACTATCCATCGGAAGGCGAATCGCCGGCAGATCTTTGTATGCACCTCTGGTTTGCGAACTTTCGGACTTCTTGTTCACCGGCAGGCCAGCCACGGCCGACCTCGACGTCTCGAGTCCCCGCGCGTGCAACCTCCGGGTACTCTCCATCCGAAAGCGAATCGCCAGCAGGCAAATGCATTATATTCCAAAACGGAGTCCTTACTCCAATTTCGCCTCGTACTAAACTGTCGACTCCAAATTGTACGAAAACTCCGACTCCGAAATGTACTCCAAATGCGACTCCGAAATATGCCACGTTCCGACTCCGAAATACAACCTAGTTCTGACGACTCCGAAATGCGCCCTTGCTCCGATTTCGAAATTCCTTGCTCCGATTTATGTTTTCCTCGATTATTTCTTATTTTTACGAATCATAATCTAATCAAATCTCCTCAACTTTCCCGGCATATTTACAATTATCGCGAGTAATAATATCGGACATGTCGTCGCCATTTACGAAGGGCCCGTACATAAAAACCTATAGGCACCCTTCGTTGCGGCTGCAGCCGTCTTTTTGAGAAGTACCCCCATTCGGGTGTGCAATGGCGTGGGGAAAACTGCAGAAAAACCCACGCCGGGTACCGCAGAATATGTATATCGATTCAATCCGTAACACTATATTTCTTTTTAAATCGATCTCTTTCTACCTCTTCATCGTACAATCAGTATCTTTGCAACTGACAATCATGACTTTTACGAAGGCACGATTATTGCATATAATAAAGCTTATTTCAACAGTAATACGCAAGCTAGGTCGAAATCATACAATATAATATTATCCAATTATTTATATTTTTTCTCTTAGTTACTTACACTTTTTACGGTGGCGTTGGTTGCCAAAAATAGACGCTGCTGTACGTACATTTCACACCACATGCGACTTTCTACTGAACTCTTCACGAGTGTGAAAATTAATTCCGAAAACCAGTACGCCTCACACCGACCTGCTTTATTCCAACAAATTTTAATTTGTGTAGTTCATTCTGTACTGTCATTAGTTTGAAAATTTCAATAAAACTTTTAGTGAATTACAGCACTATAGAACCAAAAAAGGATTGAAGGATGTCCTTGATGCATGTCCATTATGTGTTGTATATAGTTATTATATTTATTTATATGAAATTGGCTCTGGCAAAAATCGAATGACAATTGCGTACGTTTTTCGTATACCATTCTTAAATAAATCAACTCATCCTATTCAGAAATTTCAGACCTGGCCATCGAAAAACAATCCAGAACAAAATGACAAAATAGGTATAAATAGCATAGATCAGTAGGGCTGCATTTACTGTAAAATATATTTTTTTTACCTAACAACAATTTAGTAAAAAACCATGAATTATTGGAAATTAAATACATATCAGTAAATGCTCAAAATATGTTTTTGGCATGGAGATACTTTCATTTATGGAAATTGTAGAAAGATTTTCAATTTAGTTTGTTCAGTGTAGTTTCAATTTACCCGCAGTTTCATCGTCCAGTTATCCGCAAATTGAAAATGTTTTTGCAATTTTCGTGAATAAGTTACTTAGTGTGAAACAATTCCCACACTGCATACTTTTATTGGCGGAAGTTTTCTATATTTTAATTAAAAACACAAAATGTCCTTTGCCAGTACGGCAATTTTTTTTTTAACCAAGTAAGAAAAATTTGCCTTTTACGAATATATAACAGATACCGGATTATTCATATTATATTCATGACTGTGTATAGTTAAATAATATAATGAATACAAAATTTGTTAAGAAGTAATTTGTCTCCAAAATTTTTATTCATTATTTAGCTAAAGTTGACAATTCCGTAAGGACTGTTAGTATGTATAGTAGATTATAGGTATAGAACAATGAAGAAAATTGTACATTTTTATGATGCGAAGAGTAATCAATCGAAACTTTTAAAAATTTGCTATTTAGGATATGAATGTTGGAAGACAATTAATTCGATCAATTTTGTGAGTTCCTTACAATCTGGGTATTTAAATTTCGCCCTAACAGGACATTAATTAATTTCCTTGATCAGTAATTACTATCGCAAGTCTCTCCGTATTTGAGACGGAAATGAGGATTTCATTATAGAGTGCAAATGCATTTTTACCCAAAACAAACATGTACGTGTTGTTTCGATTTGTAAATGAGAAAATTTCTACAGACTCGACTTTGCTATTAAACGCTGATTGTCTTTATTGCCTATTGATGGGTGAATCTACTGCTAATTAGAAGCATTCAGTAATTCCGTTTTACAATCATGTCGCTATGAACATAATTGTTGATGAGCTATAGAAGTGGATAATGTCAGTATTTGGATATTGTAGCATTTGTGAAAAATATGAAATATTAGAATTTACATTTATACAAATACTAACATAATAATCTTATTTTTAACATTTTTTTTTATGTAAAAGAAACTTATGTACATTTAAGGACTGATGCACAGATACGAATCTGTCGTCTATCTATAAAGAAGTTTTACACGATCCTGATTCCACAAGAAATTAATCACGAACGTTCCTTAAGTTTCTGACCTCTTCGAGAAAAATTCGAGGTTGAATGTTCTTCATCTGTGCGATTGCAAAACTTGGTCACTTGTACCTCGAAAGACGTGAAAGAGGATGCTGTATGTCGAACTCTCAACTAAGAAAACAACAATCTCTCGTGACTAAACTTCGAAAGCTGAAATTCAAAATTACCGAGTACGTAGAACAGTAGACACTACTATATTTTAATAGTGATAAGAAATTACTATGCGATTATATTGAAAATGTTGAATTAATCATATACATGTTAATAAATTAAATGTTGGGAGTACTTGATCGAGATAAGCTGTCAAGTTTGATATGGATTAAATGGAATAAGTAATATCAACATTCCAGTTTTTTTACATATATAGATATTATCAATTCGAATTTATGTAGACAGTATTTTTTTGAGATCATATATATAGCTATCAGAATTTTTATGATTTTTTGCTATATAAATATTATTATGAGTTTGTAACGAAATAATTCTACAGACTATACAGGGATTATAACTGTTATATATATATTGTTACTTAATTTTAATTTCATATTGCATTTAAAGTCCGGGATAGCCTTTAAGTAACAATGAAATGAATAACGATCTAGAACTACCTTTTTTAGTCATCAATGCCCTTCATTTTATTTTTGCTTAAGAACGGTGCAGTGGTCTTTAATTACAATATAAAAGAGAAAATAAACGCATTTTCATAATAATTTTAGTTAATAACACTACAGCAATGTTTTCTATGAATATTGAACTCATTTATTGCTCTGAATTCAGATCTCAGTCATGCCTAATTACTCATTTATTTGTTAATTTACTCATCGTAATAGACAGGACCGAAGATGCCGGGGATTTTCAATACAAACTAAACTTATATGATAATCCAATTTTAGTTTTTATCAGTAATAAAAATTGGAGGACAAAGAATTTATGAAATCCTAAGGGGCGAAAGGGAACAAAAAATTATTTATATATATCATTATCATATAGATTCATATATTAAACGGTAGAAAATTGCTTTAAAATGAGATCTAGCTTGATAATGATTGTGCTGAAATTGTTTAGGATCATCAAGAATAAATGAAAAAATGATTAGAAAAAAACATTGCAGAACAATGTATACCTACTAAAATAATGCAGCAATACAAACACCCATTTCATTTTCAAATCCACATTTCTGACTGTTATAAAAGGGAAAGCGAATTACTAATATTGGTTATAATTTTTAACATTTATTGTTTTTAATTTAACAGAATCATTTCAGTTTATTACGATAAACAAGTGAATACCGAATTCAAAAATTGAAAGTTAACAATTTAAACTCGTAAAAATATTCAAGAATTAACAACTATTATGTGGCATATTTCTTAAACACAGGTTATACGCCCCCCACCCCCGCCACCGCTTTTTTGGTCTTAAACGTCAATATTTGATGAAAAACTGTAGGGTAATTTTTTTTGCCGAGGTGACCAAATTCAATACTTCGTCAGACTACAGTCATACGCATATTAAAACAATTTTTAAGGCATTATCGTTGAAATTAGGAAGAAAGTGCATTCAACCTTTTTTGTAGAGAATTTAATGCTCTATCTTTTTGTTTTAAAACATTTTTCAATCAAATTTGTATTTCTACAAAATAAACGCAAAAAGCTAGAAAGAAACGTAATTGTGGCTAGTGTGTTTTAGTAATGGATGGATGGATCTGCGTCAAAATCTAATCAGATCTTATAGTAATCCCAAGGCACGAAATGAAAAAAAAATTACCCTGAAACGCCCCTCACGTCGCGAAATACCGCGTATACAAATTTGTACATACGTATACGTACGTGCGTACAAGATCACGAACGAACATTTTTTTCTTCTTGTTTTGGGTCTCTTAGGGTCTGAAACATCGACATTTGATGAAAAACTGTATGGTAATTTTTTGCCAGGAACTGTCCAAATACAATATCTCGTCCAGACCTATGGTTTGGGTCGAAGTAATTTGACAAAAGTGAACTGTTCGATCGTTGGATACACAGAGGAAGTCATTGAGAGGTGTGTAAAATTTTCAGTCACAACCGCTAAATTACTCTGGAAAACATTATCTATCACAAATTTGAACGATTTGCTATCTACAATAATCATACTTTTATACCGAAAGTTTATGTAAGTTGATGGATCAACAAATTGCAAAAGCTCCATTCCCAAATCGCCATTTAAATTTTATTCCCGCTGACACATAATTTACGTTTTCAAACCCAGAACTTAACTAACTTAACTTTGTAGTAAATTATTTTATCTTTTAAATTTTGGGTTTGGTGTTATTTACGTATTGTTACTAACTGGTTTTTAGAACTATATATTTATGGACCATTCAGCATTTGTGTATATATCGAAATCCAATTACGTACTGTTTCTCGGTCCGTTAGTCAATTTGAACGCCCGCATAGATACATAGTGCGGAAATCTTTTAAGGTGTATTTTGTATTTTGAAATATACATCAATGATGGTAAGAAATAATACAAATTTGAAATCACGTCTTTTCAAAAATGTTCATTAAGATGTAAGGAACGGATTGCAAGAGATATCAGAAGTGATAAACATAATTATGAAAATCTTAGTTTAAATTATTGTAATATTAAAAAATATAAAATATTACAAAAATAATATAATAACCTTTGATGTAGTAACAATATCATTAGCTGAAATTGTATTAATTTGTGAAAATTTGCTTAACAAAACAATTCCTGAAAACAATTGTGATTCGACAGAAATAACAAGCAATATGGAAAGTTGGTTTTGAAAATTAATTTCCTTAATTGCATTTTACTTAAAAGGACCGACATTAACCAAGCATTAATCTCATTAATTTTTCACTTAGTACTAACCTGCAATAGATTTCAACCCACACAATATCAAGAAATAATGATGGATGGAATAGAACAAAGTTGTAATACTATGGATAACGACTCCCGAAGCAAATAAGAAGCCGCTATCAATCATCATAACTCAAAAGATAAGTAATGTGTCAGACATGATCAAACCCGTAAATTCTAAACGAAAAGAAGAAATCACTGTCAGCTTCAACCAAGAACATTGTGCTGTGCAGAAAACAAAACTTGGAAAACCATACGGTTAGAAGAAGGCCTCATGGAAGGCCTCATGGAAAATCAACTACCTGACACCGGGAGCCAACACGAACAACATGCACGAATAAACAAATCATTCCGACTCATCGTTGACTTGGCCAGGATCCGAGTTGCTATTGGACAACAAGAGCTGACGGCGACGGAGGCTATCGGTTCTATACAAAATCTTGTAAAAGCAGAATTTTTTGATAATTCACAACAAAAGAACGGTTAAAAATCCAATATCAATCTGGCCGGTGAAAATTAAGTAACGGTAACTGAAGGAACGAAACTATTGTCGATCAGGATCCTAGGCACAGAATTCAACATAACACCTATTATTTAGAGCTCACTCAAACATCCGCTAATTCTCAGCATTTCTCGGATTCGAAACGAAAATGGTATTCTGGATCTTTCACACGCCTGGCATTTAGGAAGTCCAACAACTGACGATTCATTTCTGTAATTTAGCATTTAAAGCAACAGAGATCGACCATCGAGAATTTGAAAACCATTTTTCGATAAGTGTGTGATACCTTCTTCGAGATAGTAAAGATTCACGGTCAATCGGAATAGTAGGCCTTCCAACGACAGATACTATCAAGCATGATATTAAACTCCTGTCATTGCCAACTTTCCATTTCGCAATGTATCTCTATTTCGGACGCTAAACGTATCGAAGTCGAGGCCCAAACGAAGGAGATGCTCGAAGTAGTGATCATCAAGCTCTCTTCATCAGCATACAACTCCGTAGTCGTACCTGCGAAGAATACGGACGGAACGTGGCATTCTGCGTGGACTACAGGAAACTGATTTCAATCCCCGAAGATGTAACGTGAGCCATGACAACACGGAGAAAAATAATCAGCAAAATCAACCGAAAAATCCGCAGATTCTACCAATTTTATCATATAGGGACAGCTGTTGGAATTCCGTAGGGATAGCCGATAATTTCAGCTAAATTTACTGAAAAAGTCCGCAAATTTAACGGAACAAATCTGCTAATGTAGCGGAAATTTAGAGCTAAGCGCGAATTGAGTAGGGTTAAGACTACATTAGCGGAATCAAAACAGCTAAAATTGCATATATTTTCGGCAATTCCAGCCGAAAATTTTAGCTGATATGAATCAGCTAATCCAGCGGAGTCATTTTTCTCCGTGAAGAGTTCAAGATGCGATCAAGGATACGGCAGTACCGAGGTTTCCTCTACGTTGGATCTACGGAGTGGATACAGACAAATACCACTGGAACCATATGCTAAGAAATATACCGCTTTTTCGAAGCCAAGTGAGGGTTCTTACCAATTTAATGTTATGCCCTCTGGTCTTAAAGAGTACCTTCACTTTGCAGATGCTAATGACACAGGAAGCTCTGGTAGGATGTTTCACCGTTTTAACTGCACAAGACTGAACAAAACAAAAGCAATAAAGAAAACCCTGTAAGGTCAACCAGAACCATGTACCCTTGAACTAAGTAAGGAAGAAAAGGAGACACAACCCTGAACCACTCATTCTCAAAGGAAGGAAGGCATGTAGGGAGGACGTTTGCCAGCTGTATGATCTCCACCGATCAGCAACAAGACATCGGAAATCGAGACACTTCTACAATTCATACAAGAATCCGTCGTTTTCATGACAACGAAAAAAAAACGTCAACAAAAATTAAATAAAATAACGAAATGCTTTATCTGGGAGGAATGGGATTCGTGTCTTATTGTGTGTAATAATAACTCATTATCGCGTGTAATCAAGTTTGTTCTATTATTTCAGATGAAAGGGCGAAAATATATAAAAAATGTAATTCGGTATTCCAATTTCCTACATGAATACAACAAACAAAGGATTTGAATTATGTAAATTTAGTAATCGCGCGAGATACCGTTTTATAGTTACTAAAATATTTATCATTTTGAACAGTTGATAATGAAATTTAATATTTATCAAAAAACGAGTTGGAACTAAAATAAAGCAAAGAGATTGTATCATCAGATACAATATTTGATAATTTTGCACAGGTTATTAAGTATGGAAATTTGATATCTTTTTTCAATTACATTTCATAAATTGATATAATTCTAACACTTCAAATACTTTTAAATATTTTAACATTTTGTACTTTTCTACAGTTCCGTAGTTTGATCAATACCTGTTCTACTTTAGAACCCTCTTAAAATAAGATTATTTAAAGATGTAAAATCAATTGAAGGAAATGACAGTTATATTCGTTCGAGTTGCAAAGTAACACAATTCAGGTCGAATAATTAATTCAGGATCTTTGAAATGTAGAAATAGGATTACGATCGTGATACCAATTGAAATTAAATTTTAAAGTTGATGGATATTGTTTTATTTAATGTTCTTAGTTTTAAATAAAGACAATGATATGGCCTTTGAATTCATATTATGAATTTCGGATCATCTGCAAAATGTTACATTAATATTTATCTATTTCAAGCTAAATAAATTACACAGTAAGTTTCAAATATTCCATTTGTATTTTTGTATAAATATATCTAACTTCGAAACAAAAAAGGAGATAGCGTAATGTGTTATTACAACATTATTTTTACAAATATGGATTTCAAATAAAAATTGGACATTATAAAACTTAATTTTAACTTGAATTTAATTTTAATATTGTTCATTTATAGAAAAATCTATCAAGCATTTTAAAAGATGGAGTAAACGACATAAACTGACTGTAATACTACAATTCTTCAACTTCAATGGGAAAATATCTGCATTTTAATTTACACATTATATGAACTTAAGTATAATTGTATTTTCTCTGCAGTATTGTATAATTAAAGATTAAGTGCGATATTCTAAATAAATAAAATCATTCCATTCCTTCATTTTTAAACCAATGCGAGTTGTACATTTACGATGCACTCTCCAATATTTCCCTATAGTTAGCATGATTCAACGATCATTATAATCGACAGAAATATCTAAAATGAACAAAAACTTGAAGTTTAAAATTACTTTGTTATTGAATAAAATATTAAATTCTTATTTTAGATTTAATATATTAAAAATTTTAAATCCATTCTTTTTCTGAATTCGTAATATCTGGGAAATGTTCATATACATGTTGATCAATTGACTAGTTGATAATCTAGATAATGTACTTAATTTTTGTTTTATTTAATTGGTTTACATTATTTGAAAAATTCATAAGTATTTTTTGCTTGTACATGTTACTGGATCATTACACGTTTCTACTTACGGAGATTTCGTTGTACGTTCGTTGTTTTGCTCGTACAATTTTTGTTGCTCTGCTATAATTTGCAATGTAAAAGTATCTAAGCTTAACTTCCCGAAGATTAGATTTTGGAACAGATCTAAATAGATTGATTGGTTAATAAATGTAATATACAAATCAATTTTATAACACTCAGCGCATTATGTGTGCGGCAGGTAAAGTGTGAAGGAACTCGAAACATGAGGGATCTAGTCCAACTATGAAGTTGGCATATTACGTCCACGGGGTTCAAGGATATAATTCGTTATTGTATTTTTATGTCTTTTGAGCTCTGATACTGTGACACTTACAAAAAGTAGTGATATTATTTTGTCAAGAACCTGAACTTTGATAACTCCACGCATATTCCAAATGATCATTACAATAAAAATAATATAATAGTAACATACGCGTAATAAAAATAAATGCTGAAGACTATCTGGGCATTAAATTTTAATGAAAATTTTAATTTATGAGGTCGTAAAAAGATCCTTTTCTCTTCAGTTATTTGATAGACGGCACTGCAAGTACTGACATGCTAGTAGGCGTGAGATCAAGTCTCACAGTTGAGATTTTCTTCATTACGTGATCCGCCTACGAAGGATATGTTTTGAAACGGCAAAACGCAATTTCAGCGTTTACAGCATACGTATTCTAGAACGACTCTCAGGATTTTACAAACGGCCACGTAAACATAAACTTGACATGGTTTGCAGTCGCCACATGCAAATAATATTTTTGGATGATACGGGTGTTTTTTTATCGTTGGTATAAAATACATATCGATGTAAAACATATTATTTATGTTCATACTGATAATAATAACTTATAAGATGATGTACGTTGATAGAATGATAGTTGTTTGGTATTATGGATGCCCTTTTAGACTGCATGCTTAAAATCTGCTTTTACGCAGTTTGTGGAATTTTTATCATTATTGCGCACACATAATATCGAAGAAAATTGTTCAAAAGACATTTTCTACTATAAATTTTGTATTATAAATAATATCACCGGTGAAGATGCGTATTATTTTGTTCATTCAGTTATACAAGGAGCAGAAAAGTTGGTGACGCT
Source organism: Trichopria drosophilae (assembly GCA_030407085.1). Classification (NCBI taxonomy): domain Eukaryota; kingdom Metazoa; phylum Arthropoda; class Insecta; order Hymenoptera; family Diapriidae; genus Trichopria; species Trichopria drosophilae. The sequence continues at coordinate 57,608,346 of CM059583.1, forward strand.
ACTGGTTAATAATCTTCAGGAAATTTTTGTAGAGCCGTATGAGGCATGTAATAACGAGAAGGTAATAAAAAAGAATAACTGTTTTCAACGACTTTTACTGAAATCTTACATTTAACATAGCAATATATCACGCATCTTATCTGGTTTTGCGAATATACACATCGTTCCCTATGAGCATCACCCGACTACTTCAGTGCAACTCTTATATTATGTTTTTAAAGCTTTGTGCTATGAACGAAATTATTTCTGCAATATGGAAGCTAACATACTATTTGAAATATGATTTTTTCAATAAACTTTTAACGATGATTTGTTCTCAAATAAGACATTCATGTTTTATTATGATATAAGTTAGGTTTGTTATATTAACCCCTTAGCTGGCAGGCGAACATCAGCTTTGCGTGCCATTTTTGTCTTCGAAGAAATATTTGTTTATTTATCTTATAATTTTACTGCTATGGTTTTGGAGGTCGCTGAGGCCGAATCTGAAATTGGATTTTCAGAATTCAAAATTACGAATCCAATTAACGAAAAATGGTTTGAATTTTATGAAAGTGTGTACCTTAGGGTTTTTGAGGTCGCAGAATTTGAATCTGAAATAGGATTCGTAAAATTCAAAACGGCGGATCCAATATAACGGAGAAGCAAATTAAAAAAATGGGATCTTTATACGAAACGATTCACAAGACTGTCAAGTAGTATAACAAATTATACTTTTAATTTGCGATAAAAGGTTTGGTAAATTTTATTCGTTATAATGTATCCAATCTTCAGAAACTTAGAATCAAGACTCAAATTCTAAATTCGACATCACAAACATCTATTTTTCGAATTTGTGTCGACCAGATTGGACCCGCCATTTTGAATTTTAGATATCCGATTTCAGATTCCCATCCAGCGAACTCAATTACCGCAAGGTACTCATTTTCGTCAAAGTCGAATCAGTTTTAGATTATGCTTCCGCCATATTGGATCCGCCATTTTGAATTTCGAAAATCCGATTACAGATTCGGAGTCAGCGACGTCGAAACCCATGATTCAACAAATTACAGTCGAATCTATGAAGTATAAACAAATTTTTTTTCACATGCGCACATATGCGTTATGAGAAAATAGTGTCACGATTTGTTTCTGCGTATATATATGCGTCACTGACAGTTAATGGGTTAATAAGCCATCGAGATTGTTGCTGATATACACTACGAATGCTTTTCGATTTTGTCAGGGTCCTGTTTTAGTTTGTAAAAATAATTATTACCCCTATTTTTGTGATATCCAAAAGTAATAATCTGAATTAGTAGTTAATTAATCGTTTAAGTAAAACGAAGTCGCTTTCTGCAGTCTACGACTTATATTACTTCCAGTTAAAGCAGAAAACAACGATTAAAAAAAACCTTAATTAAATGGCCACTATATCTGTCGAAACTTTATTTGAATGCACTGATCGCATCCGCTGTTACAGTCGAGCAATGAATTAAAGCATAGGGTGCATGTCACTGGCCTTAAAGGGGCTGGTATAAGCTGTCGAAAGTTATTGATATGATGGTTTTTCCGATTTTGAAAAATTCATACATTTTAAATTGAACTAAGAAGAAGTTTTCCAAGTAATTACATTTCTTTAATTCTCAACAATGTTTTTTACATGCAGGATTTTACACACCAGGTGTTAAAGAGAGTTATATCCGTTTTGGATAGTTATTTACATCTATTTATCGACACTGTAGCTAGTTTGAGAATTAATGAACCTGTCATTTTACTAGTGAATTAATTATTTTGACACCAAAACTTCGCCTTAATAATTATTAAATGATAAACATAATGTCTTAAAACTGAAAGTGGAAAACGTAAACTTACCCTGATTGTACTGTGCTACGAAAATTAACACCGGCTCCAAATATCCGGATAAAAATAACGTGTACCAAAAAATATTTGAAATAGAATTATTGAGCTATAAAATATCCACAAAAAAATGACACGGAATGCAATATTTGAAAAAATATTAGTTAAAAAATTTTGATTTTATACATCATCAAAAGTTAATAAGTATATTTAAGGTTCTAACATCACATAGGTACCTTCAAATCAACAATATATAAGAGTGAATAGTCAAAAGACAATATAGTACGCTATAAATACGTATATATATGTTAAAAGGTATCCAAATTAAAAAACAACCACCCTTATAACTATGTAAAAAAAGTAGATGTGTTTTTATGAGTTACCATCTTGGAAGTATATAATATTGTTATTTATTACAATTATAATTGAGTTCTACTTTATTGTACAAATGTTAGGTTGAGATTGATATTTTGAAACACGACAATATTGAGATGCTCGAGTAAAAAAAGGAATGAAGGAAACATCAATGCAATACGTAATATTAGTAAAAGTACTAGCTGTGAGTGAAAACTACTCGCGATTGGTTGTAAATTTCAAATGCGTACGCAGCTAAAATAAAAATTTAAAAGTAAAAAAGCAGAAAACAAAGTAGTGGTCAGAATTATATCTAAAATAAATGTAAAACTTACAAAATATCTGATTTTTCGCATGAGTTGGTTATACACAAATTTACACTGCTATACGTGTTCTTTTACATATACTGCTTGTATTTTTACTACATAAAACGTGAATCGATTTTTTTCAACCTGGCACGTAGTCAAATTACACTGACTTTGTTACTAGTGTAGCCTAATCTAACCTATTGCAATGATATAATAGATTTTTTATAGGAATCGAACTAAACTGAACATTGTAAAATGTTAATGCAACGGCATTTAATTAAAAAAAAATGTATTTCGGATATTCTGTCCTATGATATCTTTTTGCCGGATATTTTATTCCGGTGTATTTTTTTCAGAATTTTTGGGTCATGCGTTTTTGGTCCGAATATTTTGGGGTAGTATCAATCCTCGTGACACCGAGTGTATACTTATAAGTGAATGCAAGAATTTTTTAAAATATTCATTAACGCTGGGGATAATTCCTTTCCTTTCTCCTTGCTCCTTATCCTCAATGGAGCATTTCAGCCAATGCGTTTATTACGGTGGAAATAGTCTGGTATTTGGTATTGGTATTGGTGGAAATATGGAGTCATTTTACGCCATTGTGCAAAATGAAAGAGGCCTGTTAGGTAAATTACGTGAAAAGCCCTTGAAAATGGTGAAGATCACGATAAAATTATTTGTAATTCAAATATTATAATATCGATATAATATGATGATTTAGTCCCTTTAAATGCTCGATAAATTGAAAAATTGAACTAAGTTGTGAAAAAGTGACGATCGGGTTTTTTTTCGGTACGTTTAGGGACGTCGTCGTCGGCTTAGGAGTCCACGTCGCGATCGGATCGTCACCGGTTGATCATAACAAATTTATATATTTTTATTCGGCCGATCAAATTGCGCGTTTTTGAAACGAATCGGAGTCTGGTATATAAAACTTTATAGAATCGTCCACACATGAAAATATAATACGTCAATTCTAGTCAATCATTATTAAATAATATCATAAATAAATTAAAATTATAGACTGGAATCATTGGGTGCTGAAATAAAGAGTCATAATTATCTTTAGTCATTCAATTGAAATATATTTAAACATTTGAATTTTACAAATCGATTGAAGTCGTCATAAAAATCAAATCACACATACATACCAACATCCTCGGTCAAATGCGAATATAAATAAAAATAAGAGTCAGTATGATAAAAATTAGTCATCGAGTCGTTGGTAAAGTGTGTGAGTCAATATATATAAAAACGGTCATGTCGTCAACGACGGAATAAGTTACGCGGGTGAATAAATTAGACATTTAACGCGGACACACATTCAATGCACACACTGACCCATACATACATACATTAATAAACTAAAATACATATATATTGGCGGAGTTACTTAACAATAATTATATATATATATAACGGAGGGAAGAGAAAGAGGCTTACTTTTTTATGTCTTCTTTCTTCACTTCGGCGTCGTACATTTTGTTGATTGTTGGGCCCTCCATCCGTCTCGTGATTTGAATCTTCGGCTGCTGTCACCTGGTGAATTCCTTAAATGTCACACTCCCTCGCGACCACGAGGGAGAGGACCAGCAACCTTGTTTAGTAGATGGACGAACGGAGTGCCGTCGTCATATCCTGGTGTCTCTCTAATTCGCTATCCTCGCCGCCTCCATTGGTATTATTTTGGTGCTGGCTGTGAAGGTGTGGGCCCACTTTTGTTCCGGAGCAGCCAGGGTCTCCGGATGGTTGATGAGGCAGCGAGTCGTCGAGGTTGGCACCAGGAAGCCCACCAAGAAGAGAGTCCAGTGGAAGAGAGTCCAAAATGCAAGAGAGTCCAATATGGAAGAGAGTTTGAGGGATACTTACCAGGTCTTATAATACCTCGGTAAGTATCCCTCAAACTCTCTTCCATATTGGACTCTATTGCATTTTGGACTCTCTTCCACTGGACTCTCTTCCCTATGTCCATTCATGTCGCCGAGTTCCTTTTTTCTTAAGAATCGGGACGGGAACTGTCAAATATTTGAATGTCATTTGTTGGACTTTAGTTTGACAGCCCGCCCCTTATTTGAATTTGGAGCGCATGCGCCCCATTGCGGCGACACATGCGCTCCGAGCTTGGAACTCGGCCCGTTGTTGCCCACTTTTCAGGCTGCGCGGCCAGGGCGCCGTTGCCCCTCTTCTGCGCATGTAGAGGCGCACCAGCTCCAGCGCCTTGTCATTGCGCGCGCATGTCCCTTGATGCGCGCTCGGATCCCACGTGGGCTTGGGATCCAAAATATACGGAAAAAGCGCGCATCGCGTCCTTGGTATCTTCGTTATTACACATGTCGATAAATATTGTAATGGCCCTCTTTCTCTCCGCCGCTCTTTCTCTTCCGCGCGGTCGAGTTAACCCTTTTCGTCCCAAAAGTCCGGAATTTGGACACAACTTTCAACGATGTAACTTTTGGCCCAAACAGCGTTAACAAAAATTGAAATAAGTCAAAATCGATAGATTTGGACCTCCTCTTTCAAATGCTGCGGTCAGAATCAGCCGGAAATTACAGAGAAAAAAGTTATGATCATTTTTTCGAACAAAATACGGATTTTTTCGACGATTTTTCCCAATAATTGCGTTTTTTCACATTGAAAAGAGCAGTGCTGATCATTGCAAAACACACTAATCGCGTCTTTTTGCTCAGACCATTCTTCTCCTGTCGGATTTTTTTCAAAAAACAAAATGGCGGCTTCAAGATGGCGTCTGGAAGTTGTAAGTTTGAATTTCCTCGCACAAATATTGATTATTTGACCGTGTAACGGCTCAAATCATGGAGAATTGCAATGAAAAAGTAATTATTATCATTTTTGAATACCTAGAATCATGATTTATTCATAACCTCATAACCTCAAATTAGTTGGATACAATGGGTTTATACCGATTATTTGTCTAATTTTCACACAATTTTCGACGTTTCCGTAACATTACTTATGTGTGAAATTAAAAATGACCATATACCCTTATGACCTATTAATTATCGGGTTATAACCTAAAAATTTAGTACAGTTCGACTTTTTTTTTTATTTTTAAAATACTTTTCTTCATTTTTTTTTATTTTAATGTTATTACTTTCATTTTTTTTTGTATTCAAAACCCGTGGAGGTAATGAGGAAATATTTGTTTTTTATTTTTGTGTTTTGTTTTGTATTTTGTAAATCAATATTGCAGATATTGAAAGTTATGTTGCACTATAAGATGTGGATTGACCTGCGACCTGCAAATTGAGTGAAAATCAGATAAAATATCGGTAGTAACCCATTGTACACGACTAATTTGAGGTTATGAATGAATCACGATAGGACTAAGTATTCACAAATGATAATAATTACTTTTTCATTCCAGTTCTCCGTGATTTGAACCGTTACGCGGTCAAATAATCAATATTTGTGGGAGAAAATGTAAAATTACAACTTGGAGACGCTATCTTGAAGCCGCCATTTTGTTTTTTGAAAAACATCCGACGAGAGAAGAATGGTCTGGGGGAAAAGACGCGATTAGTACGTTTTGCAATGATCAGCACTGCCCTTTTCAATGTCAAAAAACGCAATTATTGGGAAAAAACGTCGAAAAAATCAGTATTTTTTTCGAAAAAATGATCATAACTTTTTTCTCTGTAATTTCCGGCTGATTCTGACCACGGCATTTGAAAGAAGAGGTCCAAATCTATCGATTTTGACTTATTTCAATTTTTTTAACGTTGTTTGGAACAAAAGTTACATCGTTGAAAGTTGTGTCCAAATTCCGGACTTTTGGGACGAAAAGGGTTAAACGGCTCGTTACATTTTATTTAAAATTCCACTAGTCGTTAACAGTCACGTTATATATTTTTTTCAAAGGGGAGGTTCGCATCTATGGACCCACATATTATATGATTTTCTCGATTTTTTTTTCGTGGAATGAAATAAATAGAGCACTCAAGATATTTTGTAATGTAATTTTTGGTATGTAAGTTATTTAGTATGTATTCAAGTATCTTGAAAAGAGTACCTAATCGTGCGGCACCGTATTCAAAATATCATCTGAAATAAAAATATATGACATTTACAATATCTTGAACCTAATCTCAGATGACTTATTTATTTTTTTTATAGCACTTAACAGCTGAAAAATACAGAAAAAAAATTTTTATAAAAGTAGTTAACGAGTGGTGGAAGGGCTTTAAATCAAACACACGATTTGATCGGCCGAATAAAATCTCAATTATTTATTCTGATCAGTCGGTGACGATCCGATCGCGACGCGGATTTCCTAACCCGACGGCGTTTCTAAACGTTCTGAAATACCCGACCGTCACTTTTTCACATCTTAGTTCGACTTTTCAAATTCTCGAACGTTTAAATAGACTATAACGTCATAATATACATCGATATTATATTGTTCGAATACAAATAATTGTATCGAGATCGTCACCATTTTGAAGAGCCTTTTACATAATTTACCTAACAGGCCTGCTTCATTTTGAGAGGTACCCCCATTTGGGTGTGCAATGGCGTAGGGAAAACCACACTTGTGGGAAAAATCTATGCTGGGTACAGCAGTCGATAATACATCGATTCTGTCCGTAAAAAAAGTATTCCATTTTTTGAATTTTTACGTTTTCTTACTTAGATAGATTTACGATCCTGCCAACGTTATATATGTTATAAACAAAAAATTGTTTAATCAATATTATACCACATTAAAAAACACGTGTTAAATTTAGATACACTTTGAAAGCCGTAGCAATACATAAACTTTACGCTCGAATAACAAATGATATTGTTCGCCCTACATGACAGCGGCCAGATATACCAAGGACACATTTGAGGGCATTGCAATGCAGGGGATCACTGTTCCTGCGAGAAGTAACAATTCACATTGTAACTAAAGTTATAGTTGCATACTGTTAAAACCATTATCAAAGCAAAATCAAAATACAAGCCGAAATTTCTATAATGGATTTTTAGTTGAATAAACTTTTATAAGTTTTATAAGTTGAATTAAAAAAAGCATTTTTTAAAAGGTTCCATCACTGTAATATTGCAGGAGTTAAACGAATCTCATTCGGCCAATGCTTAATATTTGACTGGATTACGTCGTGTAGTAAATGTTTCATATTTGTTTACAGAAACTATTGTACATACTTTATAAGTAACACGCTCCATATCATCATGTTAATAGTTGCTGTTTATTTGTTTTACAAACTCGTTCAAACCATATCCAAAAACACATTGCAAGGAAAAACACATCGTCAAACCATAGTTTATATTATTTCCCAATTACAGTTTACTGTTATTTCCAATAAATTAGCTTTCATAATAGAAATATTCTTATATTTTGAGGAGAATATACTGGAAATGCGCCTATCGTCCTGCACTTGTTCGAAGAAAATAGACAAAGCGGCAAACGACAGGTCGTAATGAGCTCGGTAAGGAATGTTATGAACGAGGGAGCAAGAACAAAGAGAGAAGTGTGAATAAGAATTGTTCTTGAGAAGGGGCAGAGATCGTTATATTGAAGTAAATTCTATTAAAATGCAAGAAGCGATATATAAATGACAAGTATGCATAATGGAAATAACAAAAAGAACGAAATATATTCCAACAGTGCTTTGATAGCGGAAAGTTTCAATATTCTTCGGATATGATCTAGCTGTATGTGTATAGGTAGATATAGATACACATTCACACACTCATGACTTTAGATTGTATAGCAATTTTGAAAGCGATGAGCGAATTTGCATAACGCATTCGAGATTGCCACAGTTATGAAATTCTACTCTTTGATTAGCGCGCGTAGAGAGTGTTATTTGAAATATTCTGAAAAAAGAAGAATAGAATAAGATTTCAAAAGATAACTTGATACCTTACACGAAACTATACGTGTTATTATGAATACTATCAATTTATTGCAGTAAAGGAAATTATTTTTGTTTGTCCTTAATTCAATCGATTCGATGAATTCTAGTTTAATTTCTACGTAATTATTATTTATTGCCAAGTTATACAGGGGGTCTGAGAACTGATCAGCAATACTTAACGAGGTGATCTTCCATGAAATTTAAATAAAAATATTCTGTACCAAAATTGGATCTGAGGCTAAGAATTTGAGTGCTATGATCCATTGAATGTTAGATTTCGATTCGCTGTTTGAATTATACTTATGCAGATACACCTTTGTGTTTGGAATTGGTTAAAGGATATGAGGCTACTTTTTTGAAAGTGGTAACTTGTTTTCTATTTATCTTCTTGTCAAAAATTTATACAGGCAATTCGTTCACTTTATTTTACGAATCCATTTGCATCAATCTATAGATCATTACAGACTTTTTGCTCTCACAGAAACATTCAGCTGTACATGTATATGACACTAAAACATTCGGCAGTGGGTCTGGCCATTTAAAAAAATGAAGATTACCCTGAAATAACCTGGAAGATCATCGACAAGGTCAAAACCAAGGTCACCATTAGATCCAGCGCCAAAAGTTACTACGGAATGACCTTAACTTTGGTACAAAATATTTTATATAAAAATTTATACACGTGTTTAGATACTTTTTGGACACCCTATGTATGTATATTGATGAGTGTAATATACAATTTAAAAACGGCATATTTCCAAATAATTATATTTCCTTTTAAATATACTTTTCCAAAACTAAAAGCACCTCAATCGTCAAATATTTTATTAATATCTTTCTGTACGAAACTCATTTTCATCCGAAAAATAATACGAAGCCTATGCATTTATACAGTTACTATTTACTTCGACCCAGACAAAGTCTGGACGAAGTATTGAATTTGGTCACTTCGGGCAAAAAAAATACCCTATAGTTTTTCATCAAATGTCGACGTTTCAGGCCCTAAGGAACCCAAAGCAACAATAAAAAAATTGGTGTCCGTTAGGTTGTACGTCCGTCCGTCCGTCCGTCCGTCCGTGGGCAAAATTTTGTATACGCGATATCTCGCGACTGGCAGGGCGAATTTAAAAAGTACAAACGAATTTGGGTTTCTCTTGGCCAAACTTAGATCTGATTAGTTTTTGAATACAATGCATACTAGATTATGGGGAGGTTTAACAAAAAAACGCTCAAAAAACACGTTTTTCCATTTTTTAACAAAAAATACAAATCGTACAAAAAAATGTTTCAAACAAAAAATATAGAACATCGAATTCTCTACAAAAAAAGGTCATATTCATTTCTTTGTAAAATCAACTATAATGCCGTAAAAAGCAAATTAACATGTTAAAATTGTACATACACATATACGGTGCATATGTATGTATATTATATACATTACATGAAAAACAGAGACACAGAGGAAGCAGGGGAGTGAGGCGAGTATCGGGGGGGGGGGGGGGCTAACTTTAAAAATTTGATTAAATTTTATTTTAGTCTAAAAATTTGATCAATTTTTGTTTTTTTAAGCATCAGTGTGAACAAGACGTGCTCATTTATCAGTGCTTCGGCTGATCTGCGGTCGGGGTCGAAGTTTTGAAAATGCTCATTTTCAATTTTAATATAGGGTGAATGTGCCAATGAATGGACGACTACCAATGAATGGACAATTTTCTACATATTTCTATTTCTTATGAATGTATGATGCACAACATGCAACAAAAAAAAAATTTTTATGTTATTTGAACATTCAAAACAATATTTACAGTACTATTGATCTTCCAGTGTTTATTATTTTGTAAAATCAAAGCAAAGTTTTAAAGCCATCCAAAACTGGTACTGAAAACTTCCCATTTGATTTAACCCGTCTATTCATTGGGATTTAGCTGATTTTTTTACAAACGTATGAAGACGAGGTTACTAATTAAATAAAATCAAAGGTTGAATTACACGGTCATAAAGAGCAGAGTCTAACGATTCTAATGGTGGTATCATAATTAAATTTTCATAAAAGAATTCCAAAGTTACAATCGATCAAAGTGTGAATAATGCTTAACCGTCCATTCATTGGCATATTCACCCTATTTAAGGAACAAGATATTATTACAATATATGTATAGAAACTACCCGAACCTAACGATGCTAGAACTACCCTCTGCCGCCTTCTTTCCTGGCAGTGTTAAAATGGGAATATTCCCGGAAGCATCAGCCTTTCGTCAGGAAACTACAATACGAATTTAGCCAAAATTGTAGGCACCCGGGTCGAAGGCATCTAGTTTGTAATTGTGATTGTTTTTTTTTCTTTGACGTACATATAATTTTATTATGATAATGTGCATTTTTCGAAAGAATGTTATTTATTAGAATACTTAGATCCCTAAATTAAAGTACTGTATATTGAAAACTACTAAAAAAAATATTTGAATTACTTTCTCAACCTTTTGATTGAAACAAAGATTGAATGCTGTATTTTAATTTAACCTATTAAACAATAAGTGCATTTAATGACTAATTATTACACCATTCCAAACTAGGACTCTTTAGTGTAAAAAGAACCGCATTAGCAGTATATTTATAAAAACTAATTCTGAAAACTATATAAGCTTTTAAATTGAATATCGGGACTTAATGAAAGTAGGATTAAAAAATATAAAGTGAATTCATTTGTTCTTTGGCGACATTTCGTAATTGAATGCAGATAGATATGCGGAAGTTAATAGACAACAATTTTGTTTTTAACTGAGAGAATAGAGAATCGAACCTTCACACACAGATTGTGCATTCATTACTTCAGCCCGATGGCCACACACACTGTAAGCTGAAATAATTTCATTTCAACCAACCATTCGATCAAGAGGAGAAGTCGATAGGATTTAGAATTTGGCATTTTCAAAAACCGGATTGTTTATTATTTAATATTAGCTTTGGATAATTTTAATTTTAATAAATTCTTACGAAACATACATCACACTGTTTATTTAATTATACCGTGTTCATCATATTATTAATTATTTACAATCATTGTTCACAGCATTAAAAAGCTAGTAAAATTTTACTGGAAAAATCAATGAATTATACTAATTCAATATTTCTCAAATAATTTCTAAATCAAAAATAAATGTATTACATGTTACATTACATGAAATCTCGTTTTTGTTAAATTTATTATTTATTTATTTTTATACTTTATTTCATTGAGTGTTAATATTTACCTATTATAGAACGGTAGTTTTAGTTGAGGACATCAATTATTAAGTTTACGGTGGAACGTTATAGATCACTGCTTTAGTAGCGTGAATAAAACACGATGAATTCACACTTTCTATTATTCCATAGTCATTTTTTGTGCCCAACGGGAAAACTCGGAATGTAGAATGCGGTTTGCCTTCCGTTTCATTTCGTCAGTACCTATGTTTGTTGAGAGTGATAAGAAATTGTGGAAACCTACGTCAAGTATGTCAGAGGCCACAAAATTAAATCCTCACAGGTCACATGCATTTCCGTAAAGTTATAGAGTCGCCTGAGGGACGAACTCATATACCTCCATTTAAATCAAAATTATTAACAACATTTATTTTATCTATGATAGAAAGGCAGAAATATGACAATAAAAGATTGTATAATAATAAAATTTACTTATTGAACAAAAATATTAAAAAATGTAAACAAATAGGATTAACTATGACCATGGTATTGGTTATCGGTTATAATTTTATTACTTATCATCTGATACATATCATTTGACAATTTTGTATAATGGTTTAAGGATAGGTACATATTTGATTTGATATAAAACATTAATGTATACTGGCAGAACATTCATCTTATTGAAGGAGGTACAATCCATAAAGTTGCCAGTTTTCATGTGTAGTAATTATTTCGTAAATTTTAAATAGAATTTGGGTCTTGAATGGGCAATTACTCGTCATTTAAATTAGTTTTACATACATAGATTTCACTCAATTTACAGATAAATGAGTGTTGCATTTTACTAGAAAGACTAGATAGAATCATGATCGTATACTGTGAAAAAGTAAGTTGCAACGACCATAAAACCTGCAGAAATTCCTATATTTTTTATAAGGACATAACCAATTATTTGGTTAATATAACTCCTGTAAATACACTTTCATTGACCGATTTCCCGGTATGAAAGGAAGAATGCAGATGCACTATTCTGTATATAGAAAATTCAAAGCAGTAAAGAAAATACATATAATAATTATGAACAATTAATTTGAGTAATTGCAAGTGCACTAAAAAGGTGAATATTTATAGTTACTGCTTAAATGGTCAGTAATCATAGAAGTAATAAGCAGCAGTAGTCCTTTTCATATAATGAAATAATCGTTTAATTTGTAAGGTTAAGCACTCAAGTAGTAACAGCAGCCACAAACGATAGTTATGCCGCATCGCAACGGTCTCTACTACTTCTTTCTCCTCTTTTATACGTTTTTACTTTTCTTTATTCACGTAAGTATGTCCTCGTCAAAGGACAGCTCGCTCGATTTTAGACAGTACATACATTTAGAGAGTACAGTTTTGATTTTTGGAAGTCGATTTTATTTGTCTGACTATTACTGGCTTCGAGCGCTTATCCGGTTCTTTTTCCTTGACACTCAATTTAATGCCCGCCTTTATTTTCTCTGTAAATGTAAATAAGACTTATTTTTTATCAGTATTGCTCTACGAATGAAATAAAAAATATTTCAAGGTGATTTAAGCGTTAAATAAAATTACCGATTTTTCCGAGGTAAATTCGTTATTTTTTACTGCGAGTTAATTCTTAACGGGGTAGCATAAAATTTCCTGTTTAAAAGAACAAGAAATTTTCCATCGCACGTAAATTTAACGTTACAACATACTTAATTTCATTATCTGAAAACTGACAGAATCTGCATATTTATTTCCTTTGCTTTGTATTCTGACGAAAGCTTTAAAGTATTGCATTACTATACCATGAAATGAGTGTATAAGGATATAATTACACAGTCAAGCATGCTACGTGTAAAGAAGAAAAGTTAGAAACAAAACGAGTATGGATTTGGGCAGAATTAAGTCGAAAAGTGGTAAAGATAACCTAACTATTGCCAATTTTCGCCCAAGTATAGGTCGATTTTACCAAATTCAGACTACGACTTATTGGGAAAAATGCCCTGTTACTTCTACTTTTGTGCCCACTTACCGTAATTCGAATTCTATTTTATGTAAATAAGATATGGTCGAGAAAATATTTCGCTCTGATGGAAGGTCGAAAACAGATAATTAAGCCCTATTTTTTGCTTGGGAATGTATTAAAGAGCGAGAGAAACCGCAAAATTTGTATTAGGAAAGGCTATTGAATATTTTTTAATTGAGTGGAAACTATATATATGTAACTTTTTAAATTATCAAAATATTATGAAAGAATGATTTATAATCTAATTGTAACTATCGGCTTAGTTTATATTTACTAGAAAATTGTTTTAAAGAATTTTTTGGCAATTTATTTGTTGGCTAGAAGTGATGATGTTTATATATATTTTTTTTACATCCGATATATTATATTTAAATTTAGTGTTTTAAATAAAGTACGGAAATGAATACCGAAATATTTGTAGAATAAACACGAAAAAATGATTATTATGTAAAGTGTATTGGAAAACATCGCATTATTTTCTTGCTCAATAAGCATCTTTTAAATTAAAAAAAAAACTACCAATCGAAAGAAATCCGTTGATAGATATTGAAAGTGCTTGATCGAATATGTTGCAGTGTTCCGGGTCCTATATATGTATTTTCTTCTGGAGGGTGACCCTTTTCGATCTCTAGTGTTTGCTTCAGCGCATTACCATGTACATTTGCGACCTGACACGTACGAGGCGTGTAATCCAATCGCGTGGGACCGTCGACTGCACCTATTTCGAGAAAATCGCATGGCAAAATCCGAAATTGCTGATGCCGATCGTTCAATTTTATTACCTCCATTAATTACGAAGTGAAAAGCCCAATGATACATAATTGTCGATAATCAAGCAATAATAATTTATATCATCACAAATTCTGTTATAAGACTGTTAACTTATTTTCTATAATATTTACACTAACCATTTATCGTCAGGAGAATCACTTTTTACAGTCTTTTTACAATTTTCCAGGTGTAGTTTCTTTACTATTAGAAGCACTTCTAGACACTTAAATAAAAATTTGCATAAAATATTTCTTATGTATTGCCCTTTCCAATTTTCCAACAATATTATAAAAGTTGTTATGAAAAATTAATTTTCTAAAAGTTTCGACCTTCTTTTTTAACAAAAATTGAATTCTGCTTTAAAATCGGAAAATCTAGTGTTAAATTAATAGGCTGGTGGATTCAAATTATCAAAGGAAGAAATTTTCGAGGAAATTTTTGAAGTCGTTATTTTGGTATTCCAACCAAAAAGGAAGATTGTTCCAAGTGTAGATGATTTTCCCTTGAAGATGGACGCTCCGAAACTGATTCGATTAGTTTATCGCATGGGAGAGATGAAAAAATCGCTGTTGAAATCGCGGATTTTAAATAAGAGAATGTAAGTCTCGCTAAGTATAAATGATTACACCTACTGCAACAATACGGTGCGGGTTAATAATGTTTGGTTACTGCATTTTCTCATGTATAATCAGTGATTTTAGAAACAATTTCTTCACCTTTCTCGCGTGATAAAACAATAGTATTAACTTTCAGATGTTAGTTATCTCATTACACCCTAAGTGAATTTATTTTATTAACTATATTTCATTCACACAGTTGATTCCATCTTCAGGGCAGAAACGACTTTTATTCGTGGATATCCTCTTTATTTTGTTATTTTTACAATTATTTAATATACATTAAATACGGAATAGATTTATTTTATTCTTACTGAATATTAATTTTTCTTAATTTACTATTTCATTTTTAATATGACTTTAGTTTCGTGTTTTTTGATTAAAAAAGACGACTGGACATTTAACCACATTAAAGCTGTGTTACTGTGGACGCGATATTTCACGGTGAATATTTTTTGTGGTTATTCAGCATGCGAAACAAAAATGTTGCAATTGTATTATCATATTCTGAAAAAGGCATTTTTGTATAAGATAAGGTTCTTCCTCGCTTTATTTGGGTACTAATAATAAAGAAAATAAACGTTAAAAATGAAAATAATTTTCCTTCCGTTGAGGATAACAATAGGCAACATATGTTATCTGGGAGATTTAATTTCAATTCAGCGATGGAAACTTAGGTTGAAACTCGTTAATGACTAATACCATATTCAAAAACCTTTGTGTAGGATTCAAATTTTTTAATTGAACGGCGAAGTGTTTCCAGTCTTGTGGTACCCCACGCCATTAAAAACGCAAAATCATTCAAGTGGTTAAACATTTTATTGACTATTCTTTCTTGAAAATTAAAGGAGTTTTCTGTGACATGTTATATTGGTGATAAGTGTGCTATTTCCTTTAATTAATGATTACCTTTCATAAGTCGTAATTCAGTTCTGCTTTAGAAGCTTATGGAGTAAACTTCTTGGCATATAGAATGATTTTGTTGGTATTATAATATGGAGTGTAAATATAGTTTATATAGTAAAAAGTCAGATAATAGTCAAATATGAAAAAAGTATTAATTGTTTACGTGCAGTACAATTTTAATAATGATTTTTATTGTTCACATTAATTATAACTTTTCAATGTTCAAAACTGTATGGACAGATATTGAGAAAAGCGCATAGAATCATGTTTGTGTTCTTGAAGGAAAATATAATTATATTCTATATATATAGCAATGTATAAATAATATTTTCAAAAGGCAAAATCTCGTTCATACAATTATCCCTTTATCGTCATATTGTCCTTGACGAATTCAAAAAATCGCTTTAGGGTGGCAAATAAGTAAACGAACAGTTGACTCATATTTTTAAATAAAAACTTTTTATTTAATACTCGCATTGAAAGTTATCACCTGAGTCATAGAAAAAAAAAAACTTTTCTAAATGAAGCAACTGTTTAGTACCGCGGTCTCAACCTCCGGAACCGACGTAAATTTTATTTCTCTTTTCTAGGACTAAAGGAGTTTTATAACTCGCATACCGTATTGTGTTTTCGAAAGCGTATATATTCACAGCGAGATTCACGCTTAAGCATATATATTTAACTCTTTAGAAAATACGTTACTTTCTAACAACTACAAGTAAAACTCTAACATTCCAACATTGACGGAGAGAAGGAATTTGGTAGATGCTACCGAACTATCAGAAAAGTCGGTCAAAATTCGGTAAAATTTAGCATTTGAAAAATACATGTTCCTTTGCCGCTTACAAACTATGCGATATTTCGTGTGTTACAAATATAAGTACAATTCGTGTGTTATGTAAAAATGCATTGCGTAATTCTTTTAAATAAAATTTTGAAAGATATAATGAACGCGCTGCATAACTCGAATATGCAATTAATCCACATTGAACAGCTGCACGATTTCAGATGTTAGTTAGAATTGCAGAAAGCCGCGAACTGAGCCATTGCTGGTAGGTATACCAGTTGCATCGCTTCTGAACTCGATGTTTTAGATTTTGTCGTTTTGTCCGAGTACCTTTTGTCGAAAGTCTACTATTTACTGCATTTCAAGTACTTTTTGCACTTTTTCTGCGGTCGTTCGCAGCAGACTGAAGTAGCTACGGAACTTTACACGAGATAATTATAAATCACTTTAACATTTCATGCTTTTAATAATGTTTATAAATTTATGGAAAGTATAAAAGCAAGCAATAATATAAGTTTCCATATACTTGTCTTTTTTATTTTAATTTCGTTTTTGGTATAATCTCAAAAAGAAACTCAAGAGAAACGTGTTCTGAGATATTCACCGTCAAATGTCCAGGAAGGCATTGAGCAGCTTGTGGGAAAGGTTAGTAAAAAAATTTGTTGCAAATATGCTGAAAATCACTGTGCAACATGGGAAGCATGTTTATTGATCAGCTTTATAGCAACTTACAGGAAGGTTCTGCAAACTTGAAAGCAATGTGGATCATAAAATTTCCAGGACGTTTGCAGGGGATCTTGAAGAAACTTGTCAGAAACGTACGTCTAAGTAGATTAATTGAAAAATTTTCAGAAAATCTTCTGGTAACTTCTTCGCAACATGAAACGCATATTAACTGCCCCAATTTTTTCGAAGCGTACAGGAAAGATTCGATAAACTGAACCAGAATTGGAATTTTATTTTAAAGAAGTACGTTACCTACCGAAATCGCTGAGAAAATGTTTGAAAATTATCACATTTGCAACAAATTTCTTACTAAACCTTTCCCACAACCTTCTCGAAGCCTTCTTGGACATTGACTGCGAATGTCTCAGGACAAGGTTCTCTTAAGTTTCTTTCATCCGGCATGGAATTTGTCTTAGGGTATCTCTCATTAAATGTTTCTGGGATATTTCCGTAAGTTTCTAATCATCCCATATAAGCAACTTTTTAGAAACATAGGTAAATAAGAAACTTCTGAAAAGTTTATCGCTAACTTTTTTCTTTATGTAGGGAACGGTCACTTACTGCAGGAACTATTACTAAGAAATATATGTAAGCAATACTAGATACGTTAGTGGTACTGCCAAACATAGAAGACTTAATACATACAATTACCAAGGTGACTCTTTAAACACCGATGTGTTGTAAAATATGTTAGTTATACTGGTATAAAGGTATAGAACCGATAAAGCACATATGTTATGCGATTTTAAATTTCTGCCCTAAATGTAGATCATTTAATGAATAAGGATCTTACGCAACGCAAAACAATAGGTGGAGGGGCTTAATTTTAATTAGTATAAGTTACTACTTAAATGTGTCTATTAAAGAAATGGATTCTAAATAATTATTTATATTTACATTCGAACTGGCTTTGTAATAGAGACATTTAAGCAGTAAATAAGTGCGAAGAGTTATTTTTGATAACTTTTTTGCAGTCAGTTTTCTAAGCATTTTTCATTAACTTGTCGTATCTAACCATTTACATTTATAGCGGTTCATCAGAAATAGTACTAATAAACTGAAAAATCAACTTTTCTCTGGGAGCCTATAAATAAAACGCTCTGTTATTTCTATACATATTCGTAGCTTGGCATACTGTATAATAGGCAATTTCTACGCGCAGTTCGTTTTCGCAGTCAGGTTCGTTTAAGGTATCTAACCTACTCAACGAAATATGTGACAACAGACAATCAGTTTTACTAAGCCGACAGCAAACAAAATGTTCAGTTCCAGCAATTATTCTGTATATACCAATGGTACCCTATTTTGAGTATTCTATTGCTGAAAGTTGGTCAGTCTTGAAAATATTATTAACTATTTTCAGAAACTTTCGCGGACACCAATCCGAATTATAAAAGTCACGTTTTACATCAATCAATTGATATATTTTTAATTTTGCTGCACCGTGATCTACTAGTATCTAATATCACGATAAGTTCCATTATATATTCTCATAAACTTATGACTGCTACATTTCAAGAAGTGTATTTTCAGGTTTTTACAAGACACCAAAATCCGTCGTGATTTGTCCTGTTGGCTTTTTCATTAAACAGTTCATTAGTAAAGTTAGGACTTCAAACGACCTCTTTTCGCATTACGGCAGAACTGTAGTTCAGATATAGGTTGCAGACATCCCTGAAGAAGCTTAAAGCAAAGTCGTTTACTTCGACGTATTAAATTGTTTGACCGATAATTGACTTAATTGGCCGCTTTTACAGCGCAACCGAGCTTATTGCAGAAACGCGAAAATGTGCTTCCTACGAGGGCGCTTATAATTGTTCATAAAAGTTCTCCAAATAAGTTTCGTCTGTTCTGACATACACACGTACAAATATATATATATATATATGAGTTCAATTTTATTTTATGTTTAAATTCCGTATAATTTATTAAGTTATTTTTGTTTACGTATTGTTGGTGTTCACCATTCTTGACTGAGCTTTAATTCATTGAATTATTCTATATAGACGAATTACTTCAAACGAATTAATGACAATATTAAAAACATATTCTATGCCAGAAAATGATTGCATGTTATTCTTTTAAAAAAATGCAATTATAAATATCTTGTAAGTGCACCAATTTGCATAATCGCTCTGCATTTAGCAATTTTTCAAAAATGTTTTTTTTGATACACGTGTCCGTAAAGTAGACACTTTACGGACTCCTTTTAGTCCGCAAAGTGTGATTTTACGGACTGATCTCTGCACTTTACGAACTAAAAACAGTCGATAAAGTGCCTACTTTTGCGAACAGTGTATCAAAAAATAGTGTTCGCTCCTCGGGAGTAAAATTTTACGACCTCGGGTTGGAGATTGTACGATCTTCGGACCGGCTTCGCCAGTCCTCGGACGAACAATCTCCACTCTCGGTCTGTAGAATTGAACTTTACGGCCTAGGATCGAAAAGTACTATTCCGAGTCGCTGTATATATGATTTCGATAATAAAATACTTCCGATTAAAGGATTATATTATTTGGTACAGATAACAATGAAGGATCTAGATGATAAATTGTATTCGCTGAAATAAACCAAAATAAAACAACATAAAAAAAATAATGCAGCGTTTGAAGTGGTACACTGCAATTTTTGTCTGGGCAACGCCAATATATTTAAATATAAATTATAAAACAATTTCATTTCCTACAAGATATATAGTTTTTCGCTATTACTCCGATTACTTTAAAATAAAGTACATAATTAGGTATGTGATTAATAAAGGATGACAAAGAACTGGAGTCTTAAGGGGAAATTAAAAAAATTGAAAGTCTTTTTCTAGTTAAGGTGGCTCGATAGAAAATCGAAATCTATGGGAATCGTTTCAAATTGAGATGTGTTATATTTAAACCATTTTTTTCGTTTAGGCGAAATTAGAGATTGGGTTATGGATTTACCTTTGCAGGAAAATAAAAGATAAATTGTCCATTTTAACAGGCAGCAGGGGAAATAAATTAACACATATTCGATGATATATCTGTTGTAATCCATCACAAATCAATATACAACGAGATTTTAGTTGATTGTATTATAATGATTTGAAATATACGTATAAAATATGACGTTATTTGTAATTCTGAAGAAATATTCGAGTACGAAGCGAACGGTTATACGAATCATCAACAAATATATCGATAGAATTGTTATTAATTTAATCTTATTCATCAGCATCATTTGTTTTAATTTTGCTAATAGCAATTGTGCTTCTATTTCGTGTTTTCAAAAGTTTTGAAATTGGAAAAGTTCTCTGCAAATCATATGAACACCGTATAATAGAATAATTATTTTTAGATATTCTTCATAGTATACTGAGATTGTAATATATCAAGAAATTATGATTTTGAATATTTGTTAGTATTTTTCGGTCCTCATAAGATTATGAATTAAATGGTGCGAAATTTAATGTTTGCATACAAACTGGTTTCAGCAATTATTACTTTTAATTTTAATCACTGCTCAAAAAATGATTAGTTGCTACAATCAAGATTGGGGTTCCTGAAATGCGCGATCAAGCATATCGCATATAACTTTGAATAAAAGATTGTAAAAACTTGTTTGTTTATGCAATGTTTTTGTTTTGATAATAAAATCAATATATTTTGCAATTACGGAGGAGAAACAAAACTCCACTCCGTTAACGCCACATCACTTTTAGTTTTTGTCAAGAAGCAAATGATTTTTTAATAATTCTTAAATTATTTGTTTATTTCAATACAAGAATGCAACTATTTTTAATGTCAGTATAGCAAATGTATTAAAATATATATATTTTGGAGATATAATATTATATACAAACAATACATATAGCAAAAATTGAGACGAAATATTGCGTTATTTCAGTTGCAGAAATACGAGATTGATGATTGAGTATGTGAAGTCAGGTAAGTACACATTTTTTTGTACTTGTGCAAATGACCGAAATTATGGCATTATATGCGCTGTAGAACCAGAATATGTGCATTGTAAAAACAATATTTTAGGTGCAGAAATAGGTCGATTAGATACTGAGAAAAGCTGAGACGATAATTTGTGTTATTTCAGCTGCAAAATGGATAGCACTGATTATATAGAGAAAGTAAGACGAAAATATGTTATTTTAAAAAAAGAGATGAAAAGTTATACCGATTAGCACATGTATATCCAATTGATGTCCATTGGACGTTTGGAATTAGGTTTAAGTCCATGTCAAGTCCAAATTAGGTCCAAATGTTACTGGTATGTCCGTCCAATGGATGTATATATTCCGCAAGAAATAAAAAATGGGCACATATTATTAGAGCTCAATTTATTTTTATATTATTTATATTTTAAATATATTTGCTCGTATCATACAAAATTTTTCTATATTTTAAGACTCGTCAATAAATTGAATGACACTAGAATTAGAAAAAAACGCCCCGAAGGTGAATCGAACCAGGGTCTCGGGCTTATTACACTGATAACGTAACTACTACGCTGCGCTCGCAAGTGGATCATTGTATGAAATATACAGTTTCTAAACCTCAATGGCTAATGATTCGAATTCTGAGCCTCTCATCCAATTTTAGTAGAGAACTTTTTTTTCTTGAAATGTCATGTTGAATCTTTATCCGTAGTACCGTAACCCATTTCTCGGACACCCTGCATATTGTATAATAATGTGACGAATGAATAGTTCAGTAATTACAAGTAAACTCTGTCACTCTGGTAGGCAACGTCATTTAGCATTTAAACCCTACCGGCTTAGTTCTAATAACTAAAATCTAATTTTTTAATTTTCATTCACACACAATGATTGTGTATTTTATTCATTTTTTGTTTATTTTTATCCTTGGTATCGCTTGTCAGATGTAATAAAATAAAATGAATATTGTTCAACTTTAATTTACATCGTTTTATAGTAAAGGCCCATCAAGCATCACCACGTCCCTTTAAACGGATTTACTGCTGAACCGTGTACTATAAGTTAATGATGAAATATGGTTCGTGACACTGGCCACGTGTTTCCTATGTAGCAGATAGACTTAAAAAAGGTCATACCAGCATTTACTGTTGGAAACTAGTGTACATAAATATGGTAGCGTTAGTTCACGGGTCTCGTACGATCGTTTCCTCCTGCTGTACGGGAATTACTCGTGATCTTTTTCAATATCCCACTGCAATTTTAGTAGCGCGAACCCTTCATTTTATCGACAGCCACTTTATGACGCTCCTTGTACTTTTCATCCCTCCTTCTTTTTCAATCTCCGTTCTTCTTTCTCTTGTCAGTTTATCGCGAAAATAAGACGTTTTCCGCAGACATTTGAGCTCACATGTACACTCGCAAGCCCGCTTGCTGACGTATCGCGGATGACACGTCGTATTTCATAAGTTGACGAAGTGACAGCTGACTTTGAAATTTCGTTATACGAACCTGTTTAAAGACTTTCTCCATTATTTCGATAACGCCATTTTTAAAACCGTCTACTGGGAAACCCATCAGGATTTGTTATAATGATTGAAAATTATGATAATTATATTGTAAGAAATCTTAAATAAGAAAAAAGAGTCAATGAATTTATATATGCGCTTGAATTTGAAAAGTACACTGAGAGAAAAATATAGTCAAATCTACTAAAAAATGACTACTTACTGTAGTGAATGAACGGTATAACTATTGCATGTTGTCAATTGAACTATCCTCTGCAGTAAAAGATTATACTACGTACCCGCTTGGTTAACCTCTTTTCTGTTTCACGTTTATTGACCGACTTCAACTGTATTAAGCGTTCGCCAATCTTTTAATATGAATTAGTAAAGCTTGAAATCATTTTTTATAAACTAGAATACATTTACAATCACACTAAAATTTGAATGTTCATAAACTGTCATTTCATTGCTGAATAGTCAATTCAACTATCCTTAGAACATCTTACTACATAAATTATGAAAATGACTATTTGATTATGACTATTTTTATATTGTAAATGTGACTATTTTTTTCTCTCTGTATATTTTTTCCGATATAACTTGTGAAATAAAAGCTAATGTCATCTAATTTTGGGAGAAATTTCGAAGAGATTTTATGCATTAATTAATTCCAAAGATTTCCTAAATTTTATTCAATAATAAGAAGTGTTTTTACAATATTTAAAAAATAATTCAAAATAGTTCGAAGCACAAGAAAAAAAATTATTTTGTTCATAATTTTATATTCTTCATTTACTTCATTTTCAGTAACATGTGAAAAATTCTGACACTAACCGAGATACGAGTCTGAGTGCTCTGAGGCGAAATCCATGCATTTAGTCCACTTAACCTCAAATAACTGAAATACCACAACTTCTCAACAATTACTACGTACTTTTTGTCAGCTACTTAAGTATTAACATTAATTTAGGAAAATGCTCGTAGATTAGTTTTCAGACAAAGATTTACTTCCGGAATGAATATAACTTTTGAACAATCTACATGTATTCTTTTCTAAATTCTAGCTTTTCAATGTTAACAATATTCATCAAAAAAATATACTTACACCTAACATTATGTAGTTTTGTGAAAAATCACTTTAAATTTCTTGACCGCTTTCTAAAAATTAATAATTATTATTTTAAATTTATTATTGGGTAATTACGGTCCTTCGACTTAATACCAGGATGGATAATTGATAACAAAAATCGGGTTCGTTCAAAAATAGTTAATAAAATTAAAAATTGTAGCAATAAATACAACAGAACCAAATACACTTTACAAGAAACACAAAACCCAGAAAAGGACATACACAACTTTCTAAAAATAAATAACAGCGTGTTTTTTACGAAGGCGGACAAAGGAAATGTCACAGTTTGTCTCGACAAAACGGATTATTTACAAAAAATGAACGATATGTTATCAGATAAATACGTATTCTAATTCCCAATATGAATATACAAGTACAACACGAAAGAACATTAATGAACTTGTAAAAAATTGGGAAACAGCAAAATTGAGTGAATCCAATGTAGCGAAAAAAATAAAATCATATAATGGAGTAATACCATTGGCTTATGGATTACCGAAAATCCATAAAGAAGGCGTACCTCTGAGAATTATAGTTTCCACTATAAATGCACCAACATACAACTTAGCCAAATTCTACACATCGATTTTAAAAAATATAATAGGTAAAACACCTTCATTTATTAAGGATTCATGGAACTGCAGGGAAAAAATCAAATCTCATAAATTACCACCTTCCTACAGATTAATTTCTCTTGATGTAGTATCATTATTCACTAATATTTCGATACCATGTGTCGAATACATAGTGAACAAAGAATGGAACAAGATTTGTAACTACACATCATTAACAAAAGAAGAATTTGCAAAAGGTTTAAAATTAATACTGAACTCTACTTACTTCAAATTTCATGGAAAATTCTATAAACAAGTTTATAGTGTTCCCATGGGATCCCCATTATCACCAATCATAGCTAATTTAGTAATGGAATATCTAGAAAAGGTTTTAATTAGAAAATTGGACTTCAAACCTCCATTTTTCATAAGATTTGTTGATGACATATTAACAGCAGTTCCAGAAGACAAAATAGAATACATTATTAATAAATTCAACAATCAAAAGAAGATCCATGGGATAGAGAATAAGATCACGTTTACCATAGAACAAGAAATGGATAATAAGATCACTTTTTTGGATTTATTAATAATAAGAAATGAAGATGGCTCATTAGATACAGATTGGTACCACAAGAAAACGTAGTCAGAAAGGTACCTTCATTATTCCTCTAAACATCCGGTAAATTACAAAGTCAGCGTAATTTATGGATTAATTGATAGGGCAACCAAATTAGCGGAGATTAGGTTCAGGCAAAAGAATCTAAACTTGGTTAAAAAAGTGCTAAACATTAATGGTTACCCAGGAGACCTTGTAAATCAATGTATTAAGAAAAGGGTGCATCTTTTGTATAACAACGAAAACAGACAAACATGATTAAAATACAAGAAAACCACAAGCATCCCATATGTTAAAGGTCTCAGTGAAACTATAACGAAAATTCTGAAAAAAGAAAATATTAGAATAGTACATAAGCCTTTCAACACAAATATTGGACAGATCAAGCCATTTAAAGATAAACGGGACATCGGTAACCATAATAATGTTGTTTATCTTATTCCATGCAACTATTGTAACAAGGTGTATATTGGACAAACGGGGAGATTATTAAAGACGAGAACTAAAGAACATCAAAATAATATTTTAGGACCTCCTAATAAATACACAGGACTAACACAACATCGAATTGAAACATCTCACGATTTCAACTACAAAAAAGTTAAGATCTTAGCGAAGGAACCCAATAAAATCAAGAGACTTCAGCTAGAAAATACTTTCATAAAGAAAAATAAAAATGTAGTAAACATAAGATTTGAGAGTTCTACATTACCGACAGCGTACGAGCCATTGACACAACTTTTTTAATTGGTAGTGTGTGCATAATGTGTGAAAAAATAATTTGTTGACATTCACTTTTTATATTTTTTAGACATTGATCCACTCACTTTAATTAAATTTGTCTACTTGTAACGCCAACAGTAAGTTTAATAGTTTAAATCTCGCGGGGAATGTTAATTAGTTCTACAATTAAACACTGATTAGGAGTATTGCAATTTTCGAACTCAACAGTCAACATCAGAAGCACATGGTAGAAATAAGTGGTTCGAGCTCATTATAGATTTCAACAGTAATTTTGAAAAATTTGTTATATTATTTTATTTAAAAAAATTTTTAATTTCTGGTTTTTCATCTAATACATATAATCTAATACAATTTCCGAGTAAAAAATAACTTTTTCATAAACCAAGATTCTAACCTATAAATTGACACATATTATAACCTCAAAGTAAATTCCTTATTATTGAAAAAGAAAATTTTTTTACAGATGACTCGACTACTTCATCCATGTTCTGATGCATTATTGTAAAAACAAATATTTTAATCCAAACTAATGGAATTATGATAGTACACTTTCAATTATGGTGAGAGTTTCATGATATCTCTAGTTAATAGATTTCTAACAACGATGTACAATTCTTAATATTTGTAAAAAAAGTTTTTTTCGAATACATTTTGTTCTGAAGAGGGCCCATATTAGTGGCCGAAACGTTAACAACGTATTTTAATCACCATTCCATCCTGGTATTAAGTCGAAGGACCGTAATTACCCAATAATAAATTTAAAATAATAATTATACCTAATATTATTGAAAATTGGAACATATCCCATATTTCGGTATATATTAACATTTCAAGTGCATATCTTAATCATCTTCTGGATTATGTAGATCGGGATCATCAAATATGAATTCTAATCATTTATTCATTCTGTGGGATTAATTTTTGCACTTTTTAAACACATTTGTTCATTAGAAGCTTTATTCTTTTTTATAATAATTGGCGTTAATGAAAAATGTGTTCAATTTACAAATGAATTGACACATCACATAGTATTGGTTAGTCACCCCTTATTTGGACTAAGAGATTTCGTTTTTCAATGTTTCATACATTTTTACACTATAAATATCGCCTTTGATATATTCTTAACACCATTAACGCCCAAAGGACACTATTTCTTGATTCTATTTCAATCGAGTATTTCGTATCAAAATCGAAGTTAACAAAAATTGAAAGGTAAATATATATGGGCATTGTTCTAGAACTTTTAAACTTTGAGGTTGAAGAAAATTGCATTTTTTTTAGGCACATTCATGAAATGAATTTTATTGGCTTTAGAATTGATCAAATGACAGGAAAAACCTTGCGTGACTCATTTATACAAAATGTATTTTTTTTTTAATGTAAGCAATGTTACGTTACTCGTAAAATTAGTTTTTAGTTTTGTAACGTTTAATATACATAAAAAATTCAGTTCTTTTGCTTGTGGCCTAATTTTTAGAAGCTAGTATATAAAATTAAACGTCTAGTTAATAGTTCAAATTTAAAATAATGGATTAAATATGGCGGACTATTTTTACAAAATTTCTGTGATTTTTATAAAATTTGATATGTTAGTATTTTTGAGGCCACTGATTACAAATCCAAAGTCAGTTTTCATTAAAATTTGAAATCCAAATACATGATTTAACATTAAGGATACCAAAAAATTAAAACGATTTGTAAAGAATAATCATTTTATTATTGTCAAAAATTGTGTTTTTTGTTGTATTAAAAAAACACAAAATTTATAAATACTTTAATAACATAGGAGAAAAGATCACAATGATTCCAAAGTACTTAGAAGCTAAATTGTAGATGTGCCATTAAATAATTTGATTTTTCAAAGTGAGTTTCGCTTGGAAATTTAAAGTTTGACGTGGTCGCATTTTTTATGTATAAGTGGCACACATTCGGGCAAAGGCTCAAATTACTTCTTATCATATAGGTTATGTACCCCTGTTGTGTGGTTTCTTAAAAACCAATGTGAAAAAAATTATCTAAGGTTGATTCCTAAATTGTCAACTATAAAAAAAAGTTATCTCGCAAGTTTGAAGGTATATAATTTTATTCCTCAGTGAGGCACATCATTAAGTTAAGGATTTTTCATTTGTTTGCATCCCCAAATACTTCCACAAAAAACCACAGACCATAAAAAAAAAGATGCATAAAGTTTCAGTGTTAAAACTGAAAAAATGTAGTGAGTGTCGCGCACCAAAAACAGGCAAATTCACTACTTTTATTTACTCTCATTGTTTCCTACATATCTGTAATAAGTAATAAACACTTATTACATGTAAATCGAACAAAAATTTGTTGATCTGTAGTGTTACAAAGTTATATTTAAAATTTTTATGGTATCATAATGAGCGACAACATAAAGTTTAAAAGTTCTAGAACAATGCCCATATGTATCTGAATGTTCTCTAGTTCGCTCTTTAAGATTCCGAGGTCAAAATTGAGTTTCAGCCATTAGGAATTCAAATATGACGCCGAATTTGAAAAAATTTCAAAAAAATTGCGAAAATATTTATTCTTACCAATTTTTTTTGAGCAAGTAGAATATCAGGATTGTATTGAAGCTCTGAACAAAGGTGAATAAAATACTTCAATTTTAAGAAAAAAGTTTACTTTTATAAACTACATCATTCTAACGACCTCAACATTTTTTCAAAATTGTAATTTATTTTCGAAAAATTTCGAACAAAATTTAGTGTATTCTCTCATGAATTCTAAAAGTTTGTTCTCCTTTGCATTTTTCCCAAAAGTTGATAGTTTTTGAGAAAAAGAATTTCAAATATTATAGCTTACGATTTTTTTCTTGAAAACTTTCAACATTTGGAAAAAATTGCAAAGAACAAAGAAAAAAATTCTTAAAATTAATCATAGAATACAGTAAATTGTTTTTCAAAATTTTTCGTAAATAAATTATAATTCGGAAAAGATGTTTAAAAATCCTTAAATGTCGTATAGAAATTTAAAAAATCCAGAATATTTCTTGGTATATTCTAAAAACTTTTAATTCTTAGCATTTTTTAAATAAAGCTCGTAATTTTTTAGTTAGATCATCCAGAAATTTTCATTGTTGCGGCTATTTTTCGGTATAAAAGTAACAAGTTTTCATAAAATGGAAGTATTTTATTCACCTTTGTTCAGAGTTTTAATAGAATCCAAACATTCTAAGGATTCGAAAAAAATTGGTAAGAAGAAATATTCCCAATTTCTTTGACTTTTTTTCAAATTCGGCGCCATATTGGAATTCATGATGGCTGAAACTCAATTTTTAAAAATGTAGTATATGTACCTCTCAATTTTTGTTAACTTCGATTTTGATACGACATACTCGATTGAAATTGAAGCAAGAAGAAGTGTCCTTTGGGAGTGAAAGGGTTAAATGTATATTTGTATAGGTAAGTACGCCAAATCCTGTATTATAATTTTTTCATTTAAGATATTCATGCAAGCAAGTAAAAATGATCACAAAGACTAAATGAAAAAAGTTATGAAAATCATAAATTTCATTTTCCGTATAAATAAACCTCTAATGTTGGGCTCTGCAAAAAACCAATAAATAAAATTATATATTAATTAATTAATGTATATACAAATACTTAATAATCACGAACTATAATTAGCGTCCAAAGAAAATGCCGAAAAATTGAAAGCGGACCATCGAATTCGTTTCTGATGATTATGTGTATAAGCGTACTCTTTTTCTGCTTTCGCATGCAATACGGCACCGCATTCAATGGGTCGCTAGATATCGATCATACGCTCGGTGACCCAGTGAATGATTGGAAATTTAAAAGAAAACATGCAATGATATCGATGAGGTTTCATTGCAAAAGAAAATGGCTTTTTATATTACAAACAAAATGATCTCTATTGAAAAGTCGAAAAATATATTGAGATTTAATTTATTGGAATGACAAAGTTTTGGAAGATGTATAATCTGCTTAAAGACTCACTGCAGTGTCTTTAATAGAAAGTTATAGAAAATTAATCGAAATACAAACTTTTAAGTCTCTGTCTATTTTCATGGAATAAAAAATAAGCTATAGAGTTGTTAATTTCACTTTAGAATAATAGCGCTATTTTTGTAAATGAGAAAATATTAAAATAAATGTAGGTATCATTTGGTAACCATAATTACATCTTAAATATCGAAACGTAAGAAAATAATATTAAACTTTCTCATCTGCATATCGACGACCTCGTCAGAATGAGTATGATGAAAATTACTTCGACCCAGACCAAAGGTCTGAACGAAGTATTGAATTTTGTCACCTTGGCAAAAAAAAATTATCCAATAGTTTTTCATCAAATGTTGACGTTTCAAACCCTGCAGAACATGTTTGTCCGTAATCTCGATATCTCGCGAACGGTATGGATTTTAAAGTTCAACCTCTTTTTGAGTTTGTCCTGGCCTATCTTAGATCTGATTAGTTTTTGGAGAGGTTCCATTTTTGCGTTTCTTGTTAAAAATACAAATCACACAAAAAATGTTTCCAACAAAAAATATAGAGCATCAAATTCTCTACAAAAAAAGACGAATAGAAGGTCATATTTTATAATTAGACTAGTCCGTTCCAAGAAGATAAGTGTTTCTATTTAATTTGATAATGTGGTGAAGAAGAAATTAAGCTTATATTAATTATAATTATTACGACAAAATAAAAAATTAATAATAATAATATCTTGTAACGAGCCGTTTATCTCGACCGCGCGGAAGAGAAAGAGCAGCGGAGAGAAAGAGGGCCATTACAATTTATATCGACGCGAGTAATTAAGAAGATACAAAGGACGAGATGCGCGCTTTTCCCGGCCGGTCGGCCATTTTGGATCCCAAGCCCACGTGGGATCCGAGCGCGCATCAATGGACATGCGCGCGAAATCACATGGCGCTGGCGCTGGTGCGCCTCTACCTGCGCAGAAGAGGTGCAACGGCGCCCTGGTCGCGCAACCTTAAAAGTGGGCAACAACGGGCCGAGTTCCGAGCTCGGAGCGCATGTGTCGCCGCAATGGGGCGCAGGCGCTCCAAATTCAAATGAGGGGCGGGCTGTCAAACTCAAATTAAGCAAATGAGATTTAAATGTTTGACAGTTCCCGTCCCAATTCTCAGTAAAAATGGAACTCGGCGACATAACTGGACATAGGGATACTTACCGAGGTATTATAAGACCTGGTAAGTATCCCTCAAACTCTCTTGCAATTTGGACTCTACAAGGAACTTCTTACGGACTCCTGGGGACGACTCGCTGCCTCAACATCCGGAGAACCTGGCTGCTCCGGAACAAAAAGTGGGCCCACACAATTCTTCAGCCAGCATCAAATTTCAATGGAGGCGGCGAGGACTAATTTTGGACAAATCACCAGGATCTGACTACGGCACTCCGTCCGTCAAGGACAAAAGTGGCTGCTGGTCCTCTCCCTCGTGGTCGCGAGGGAGTGCGACACCGAACTCGGGTTCACCAGGTGACAGCAGCCTAATTCAAATCACGAGACGGATGGAGGACCCAAACAAGAGGAATGACCCCGAAGAAGGAAGACTAGACACGTAAGCCTCTTTCTCTTCCGTTCCGTGTAAAAGTAATAATAGGAATATGTCCGTGTAATGTACCATGTTATATAACCTAATGTTAATTTATTATATATGTTAATTTATTTATGTGTATGTATGGATGTATGTGTGAGTGCAATATGTATGTGTGTCCGCGTCTTAATTTATTTCATCGTGTAAATTATTCCGTCGTTGACGACATGACAAGTTTTATTTATCTTGACTTCACACACTTTACCAACGACTCGATTACCCATTTTATTATAATGACTCTTATCTGTTTTTATATTCGCTTTGACTCCGAGTGTGTTGGTATGTGTGTGGTTGAATTGTTTTATGGACGAGTTCAATTATATTTATAAAATTCAAAGAAATACAAATATATATTTTAATTGAACAATGACAAATAATATTGACTTTTATTTCAGCACCAACGATTCCAATCTACTATTTTAATTTATTTATTATTAATATAATGACTACAATTTGACATATAATTATTTTTATGTTTGGACGATCAGAGGATTATATCGTTCAGACTCCGATTCGTTTCAATCTATTGTGTTACATAATAATGCTTCGGCTGACACGTTCTGGACGTCGAAGTTTTGAAAATGATAATTTTCATTTTTTCATAGGTTGGTCTACCGAATTAAGCCCATTCGAGGAGTAAATAAGCCAAAGGCTTGTAGCTGCTAATTTTGCATTTGACAACGAAATAAAAATAGGTGAAAATGAATATAGTAATAAATGTTGGAAAAGATTCCTCACTCATCAATTATTGTGAGGAGATACTAAAATTGTTATTGCGGGATAAACATTATTTCAGGCATCTATAAATCAGAAACTCTTATAAATAGTAATTAACTGGAAATTTCAAAGTTATAAATTATTAGAAAGTCAACTGTTATAGATTTCGGGCATTAAAAACTTATCAAACCGTATGTAAAAAGATCTATTCATCTACATTTTAATAAAATAATTTTCGATCTTTTTCTTATTGCTAAATGTTTTTAATACTACGATTTATTCAGCTATTTACAAATCAATCAATAAACTTATCATATAATTGTATGTAGAAATTCAGTCTAAAAAGCGAATTTGGGGTGTTGGAAACTAACAAGTGAACCTAACCAACTGCCCCTCTCCGATCTTATTGAAACTTTGCATACTTGTTTTGTATCGAAAAATAATAGATAAGTATTTTTTTGTAGGTGACCGTAAAACATTCTAAGGGTGAAAACCACCCTTAGAACCACCTAATAACAATAACAAAATGAATAACAAAAAATAAAAAAATGAAAACTTATCGTGTCCCAGAAGATTCTAGTGAATGGATGTCATCAAAACTTGCTACTCGGAGGTCGATGATTAAGAATCTAAAATTGGAATTAAAAAATTCAAAATGGCCGATCCAATATGGCGGACGAATTTTTAAAGAAACTGTCCGATTCGCTTCAAATTTGTCACTCGGGGGTTTTTGGGGTCGCTCACTACGAATCTGAAATAAAAATGTGAAAATTCAAAATGGAGCATCCAATATGGCGGACGAATTTAAAAAAAAATAACTGAATTTTGATGAAACTTCTTACTCGGCGGTTTTTGGTGTCGCTGATTACGAATTTGCAATCAACATTACAAAATTCAAAATTACATGTCCAATATTGCAGACGAATTTAAAAAAAATGACTTAAAATTTAAAAAAGTAAGTCTGCATTAATTGCGCCATTTTAATACTTATTATTAAGTGGCTGAAGGAATTTGATGCTGCCTTAACTGGCGGGATGATTTATCTCGTCTTGATCGGCTGGGTGAATTTTATCTTATTTTAACCAGTCGGATGAAACGTTCTCATGCCGTAATCAGCTGGATTCATGAAAATCATCTTGCCCTAACTGGTTGGAGAAATTAATTTAAATACATTTAAAATGCCGCAATAAATAACGAGGTTGAATTTATTAAATTTTTTTAAAATTTGTATGTTCTATTGGAAATGCAATTTTGAATTTTGTGATGTAAATTTAAAATTCGTAATCAGCGACACCAAAAAACCCGAGTAATAAGTTTTATCAAAATTGAGTTATTTTGTAAAAATTAGTTCGCCATATTGGATACGCCATTCTGAATTTTCAAAGTTTTATTTCAGATAGGTAATGAGCGACCCCAAGAACCTATGAGTAGCAAGTTTTGATGAAATCCATTCACTAGAATCTTCTGGGGCACGAACATTTTTCATTTTATTCTTACTATACTTGAGTGAGGTGGTTTTTACCCTTAGAATGTTTTATGGGCACCTACAAAAAAAATACGTATCTATTATTTTTCGACATAAAACAAGTATGCAAAGTTTCATTAAGATCGGAGAGGGGCAGTTGGGTAGGTTTACTTATAAGTTTTAAGTAACATTCAGGTTTAAAATAATGTTTGTTCAGCTCACTCGATATATGTTCGAAAATTCTGATTTCAATGACTCACTTTCAATGTGTCCTCTTTGGAAATAGTTTTTTGATGGTTTATATCCCGTCTCGTTATTATCCATGTTAAAGGTATAGGAAAACTCTATTGTATATCCCAAAACATGACAGATCTCTACCATAGATAAGTTGGAATGCTTATGAGATGATAAAATGGCTCTATTGTAGATGGTGTAAGCGTTATTTTTTATCCTCCGTCCGTAAAACTCCATTTCTCGGTGTAGGGCGAAACCTTTCGTCGAGAATTACCGAGTCCTATGGCAATCGGATAAAATACATTATTAGTCATGGGTGAAATATCCATCTCCGAAGAGTGTGATTATTACCTTTATTTCGCATGGACGACACACTTCACAATCGTCGAAGATCGATAACTGCGCCCTTGGCACTTAATATACTATTCATGCCACACCACACCTGTACAGAAACTGTGCCTTTATAGCCCGGCAAAGGGTGCTACATCAATGGTATTCAATACATGTGCGGGGACCGTGGGAGATTTTCGCGCCCGCTTTACAGGGCGCTTATCACATATTCTCGCCCGCTTCCTTTTTCACGATTTCTCACACGTCTTCTTACGCTTCACTGGCATTATTAAGGTGCAGTTGTTTACAGATTTGACAAAAATATCGTCTGCATCATGTGCGGGAATGTAGGCATCGGAGATAAGCCCGTCATTGTAGCCCGTCGTTGTCGCGTCGGGACTTCCCTCCTTCCCTCTCCTCCTACACGGTGCACTTCAATTCCTTACTTCGCGCCCTTGATATGCCATATCCTATTTTGTTCTATATAAGGTATTTATAGGTACGAAGCTTATCATATTATCCAAATATTGTCGCATGGAACCATCTTTAGGTTATCATATTTCATTGTCGAAACGTAATCAAAGTAGATCGATCTCTCGTGCAAAAAAGATCATCTGGTCAGTATCACTACACAGCGTGAGGTAGGACTCTCGACGTCAATATGGGCTTTACTCCGGAAGTTTTTATCAGTGATTTGTGATTTTACTTGCCATATCAAGCGTGAAAACATGCTTATGTATGCGGGCCCATTCGCTGCGCGAAATGCAGCTATTCAATGGCTTTTGGCGGGGTTCCACGCTCCAAATTGAATACATTTAAATCTACAAGAAGTGATTTCTTAGATAACGTGCCGTTAAGGTTGGAATATTATCACTCATACAGTATATTTGAACAATGTTTTATTAAAAAACGTCCTCATACTTTGCATAATAACATCCGAAGAAATCTGAAAATTAGAGCATACTAACTCTTACTCTATGCCTACAGTCTGAAATTTGTTTTGTACGATATGACTTTAGAAGTCGCTAAGAGAATATCATATTTAATTTAGTAAAACCTTATTATATTGGCAAAATAGATATAAATCAGAAGATAAATAGAGCTAATTTGTACAGTAAATACGATAAATAAAATTCGTTACATTCATACTTTGTATTTAATTTCGATGAAAAACAATTAAACATGTTGCAAGAAATTGAAATAAAGAAAAATATTTGAATTAAAAAACTAATTAGGATCTCTCGCCATAAGCAGTTATGTCTTCTGCACATCCAAAAAGTAGAATATATCATTAGAATTCACTAGTGATTTGCTACGATTCACCATAATGTTAATGCAATTAAATGCCATCATTAAAAAATACATTTTGATGTATTTTATTACATAAATAATGCATGTGATAAATTTAACAATATGGAGGCTTTAAAAATAGTACATTACGTATCTAGGGCGTAAATAGAGGAATTGCAGCGCTCTTGTCCATGCGAGGGTCAGAATCGTCGCCCGATGCTTGCAATTTATGATTTCGCCCGCGATGAGTACACTATTTTTTGTCACACAAGTACAAGAAAAGTCCAACTCACCTTTAGGGCGTGTAAAGTGGTACAAGGCTGTCAAGCACATTCGATTATCTTCGCAGCGTGAAACATTGTTTTTCGAAACAAGACGGTCAACAGATCGTAAGAAAAAAAACATTTCCCCACCCGCTGAATGACGTCACCGGGCGGCAACATTTTTTTCCGCCCGGGGACGCGGATCTTTACCAGACCGGGCGGCAATCGGGCACTTTCCGCCCCCTTTGCCGGACGGAAAGATGGACCTTTCGTGCTGGTGTACAAAAAATAATTATTGTGACTTAACAACTTTTTGATTTGCTTGAACATTTAGTCGTTCTGAAAATGAAGAAATAAATATTTAAATTAATTTGAAACTTAGAATATCTGGAAAACTGCAAAGCATCATACAAGATTTCAGCAAATTCTGAACCCATTGTGTTTTTTGACAGTTTCATCATTAATTATATGCAAAATAAAATCATGACTTGTAACAAAATAAAATAAATTATTGCTATATTGCCCTGTACAGTATTAAATGAAGATGATGTTGAATAGGTATAAATGTGGAATATAATGTAGTGTTTTATATAATTAGAAATATCATTTTTAATAATTGCTTTTGAATCTTTAAATGTGTTAAAGTATCAAAATTTCCATACTTTTTCATAATTCGCATTACACATATAATATTGTATTTTGACTTTCATCTGAATTAGTAAACCCGTGGTGATTTGCAGGTATTTGTATATTGATCGGATCCAGGGGAAAATGGGATATCACTGAAGATTATCGATTATAAACGATTCCGGATAAATTCACCCTAAAAAGTCGAGAAAAATTCTCCTATTTTTTAGACCTGAAATTTGGAATAAAAATTATAAAGAAATGTATTAGGTTATTCATGTCAAATTTTAAAATTGGCAATACATCTTAGTCTTGATATATGAGAGTTCAAATGGATTTTACTGCGCAAATCGCATTTTTTGAAAACGTGACATTTTTATTTCCGAAAATATACATTTTACGAAAAAGGTACTATTATTGTAGAGGTTATTAACTATATATTATTAGGGGGGGGGGGTATAACTACATATGTATACACTGAAACAACTGAAACGATACTTTTAATACGGCGGGCGTGAAGCTCGATATGTCTAACCCGAGCGTTTCGCCCAAGGGCGCAACATCTAGCTTCGCTCCCGGAGTGTTAAAAATATTATTTATTAATATTTCGGCTGACATACATATAATAGGAGAATTGTTTGTTCAAAAAATTCTCGAAAGAATCTAAACAAATTTTCTCTGGATCGAGAAAATCAAATTTCCAACTTTGCCTTTGTTTTGAAAATATTGAAAATTTGAATTTTTCGGTCTGAAAAAAATGTGTTTTTAATCTTTCGACAATGATAAATAAACAGTATCTCTTGTGTATTTGACGTAAAATGTATATTTTCGGAGATAAAAAATGTCAGATTTAAAAAAAATACAATTTTTGCAGTAAATTCCTTCCTTTGAGCTCAAATTTAAGATATATGCTCAATTTGAAATGTTTACACCAGCAAGCTATCATCATAATCTTTCATTTCTCATGCTTCCTAATATAAAATTTCAAATTCAGAAAAAAACAATTTGCAATTTTGATTAGCTCTTTATTGGGCGTAATGTTTTTAGGTAATGTTGTATGATTACTATAAGTACTATGATTATAAAATAATTACGAACGAGAATAAATAAAACCAACATAAGAATTTACAGAAATTTTGTTTATTTCGAAAATTTCTAGATATTTCGAAATGTTTAATATATTACTGCTGGAATGTTTTGGTTTTTATACGAATCGTCATGACTCAACATTTGAACGATAATAATAAAAAAATGTTATCTACATGCTTTTCGCCAGAAATAATCACAAATTTTCTCATTACAAACATGATGTTTTCTACAGTAGTACCAATTCTGACGAGAAGTCTTGTGGTTGTAAATTATATGATGGCCTAATAATAATTTAAAGGGCTTTTATATGTAAAATTTGAGTTGGTCATTATTTCGCCCATCGTTAACTGAAACGGCTAGATGGCGCTAGTTTATTGTCTAATGAAAACGGTGTAAATGTCACTCTATCATTGCACGGTATATTTTATATATATTAATAAACAACGTAACGTCGAAATCGTGCTAACGCTAACAAATTATTTCAGCATAGGAAGAAACTTCCTATATAAAAAACACAGAAACAGCGTAATGCAGAAACAAATATTTGCGAAACCAATAATGCAATGCAATAATCGTTCATATTATAGAGATTTGTATCATTCTTTATTAAATATCACAGTCTATACTTTCCTAACATTATTTTCATGCATGCATTTTAAATATGTTTAAATCTGATATAAATATATTTTTTATTAAGAGATTGCATTGTTAAGTTGCTGCTATTATCCGGAAAGTTTCAAAATGCTATATGTCGTGATTTTTTAATCAAACCGGGCATATTAATAATTTAACACGATTATCCAATTATTGAAATGGAGCATTTATCAAGTTTTATTCAAATCCATGAAAAGGCCGCGTGTAATAAGTGTCACCTTGCAATAATTACTCACAATCAAGTTAAATATTCCATTCTTGTCTCAAAACCATCCACGTAATATATTTCTTTTTTTGTTAAAAGTTAAATTACGACAAGCAAAAATTATACAATGTGTAGATAGAATAGTAGGATAACAATTCGTTTTCATAAAATCTTCTGAAAATGTATAATAGATTCTGAAAAAAAGTCTGTTGAATTATGGTTTATCGAATATTGGGAACATCAGAGATTCAAGTCAACTAAAAAATACACTATATTTTAATCGTACCCGGAAAGAATCGGAATCGGAATGGCAAGGAATTCTCTGTTTGATGGCAGTTTAAAATTGCAAGATATCACTGATAACTGAAGAAGGTGAGTTCTGCATCTCTACGGATGCATAATCCTCTCCCTTTCCAATTTGAATATTCCGTAACTGTTGGAGAATCCAATAAGAAGTACCCTCGACATCATAAAATATCTCAGTAGTGTGAAATTCGCACTTGGGTCCTATTTTACAGTCGAATATCGGGATTGGATATTTTATTTTAGCTATTCAAACTAAAAAAATAGCAATTATTGTGTTGACTAAAACTACTAGAAAATTTTGGACTCATTATATTTCGGAAATTATTGTCGTATGTCTTATCTGAAAAACAGCTAACAGTACCTTTTTCTATTTACAAGATATGGATGCAACACTATTCTATTTATAGAACTAAAACTGTTTGCCCTTGTAAAACTTTGAAATTTAAAATATTCCGTAAATTTCAGATTTTCAGTTGAACATCATCAATTATCTCCAGGTTATAGTTAATTTGTGTCTCTCCAGTCTTGAAGTTAACAATTTTTTGACACAAAATGTAGAATATCTTGTAAAATATTATTTAGTTTTCAGTAATCATAAACTTAATACTTTTGTGCGCGGAATAATGAGACCAATTAATTGGTTTAAAGAAAATACATTAATCGGATCCCCCTAATATTTTCAGTAAGAATGCATTTATAGTTAACTTCAAACCATTATAACTCAAAAAGTACTTAATAAAAAAATATTTTATTATAGTGTTTTGGAAAGCTCTCGAGATAAGCTATAAGAATATGCAATAAAATGTAGGGGGTTCTATTTAAAAAAATAAGATTAACCTTGAAATGACCTTGAAGGACATGGTCAAGGTCAAAGTCAAGGTCATCATCTTACTCCCCGCTTGAAACCATACAACTTTGCTATTGGACATTTTCTCCTAAGTGCATTCTAACTGAAGATATTAGGGGGGTCCGATACTTTTCGATGACCCTGTATATATTAAGATGTTTATGCATTTTTAATTCCAAAATTTGTCGAGAATGGACTTGAAAATTTTAGAAGATTTTTCTTGAAAATAAATAGTAATTAATTTAAAAAGTGTTCCTCTTGATATCCCCTTAAAACAGTTACCATAACGACTATTTTTATTTCGTAATTTCATGAATAGTTTGGAGACTATTGGTATCGGTAACAAGTCGTATAATGTTTAAAATATCTACAAACCAAGACCAAAGGTCGAAATATGTCGATTTATATTGGGACATAAATTATAAACTTTAGCCTTAAAATTTGAAATAATAAGGTGGACTACATTCTTTTATTTTTTATATTAGCCGTAATATTAAATAGTAATTACTAATTATTGGTATATGTATATTAGGGTGGTTAAAAATAATTTTTTTTTAAAGAAATTAACCCGATCTGCAAGACGCTTGAAATTTGAACTTTTAATGAAAAGGTGGATTTTTTCAGTTTTCTTCGTGGTAGGTCCAAACGTTCGATATAAACGACAGTCTATTTACGTTTCCATAGAATTATGGAGTCGTTGAATACGAATTTGAAGTCAGAATTAAAAAATTCAATACGACTGATTCAAAATGGCGGACATAAAAAAGGGAATTTTTACACTGTAAATCGAAATTTCACAAAAATCGATACATGTAAGTTATTGATGTTTTAACTCAGCCGTATTAAATTTTGCGATTCTGACTTAAAATTCGTATTCGGCAACCCCAAAAATATACGCACTGTCGTCTATATTGAACGTTTAGATGGTTCATTTGCCCAATTAAATCTTTGAAACACATTATTTCTACGTTTGAGCTGCCATAATGGATCACTTGTTTTTCAATCTTATAATTTGGACTTCCGATTTATTTATTTTACTGAGAAAATAAAGTATCAGACTGCATAATTGATTGGAAATATTCCAAGGAATCTAAATTTTGGTTCAGATTTCTTCTCCAAAGCTGCGCATTCGCCTAGTTCTGTCATGTACTGCCCGTCTCTGTCCTGTTCCTCTCCACTCGAGAGCAGACCTGCAAATAGATGATTAAATGTCATTAACGCGGGGGAAAATAACCTGTCCTTTGTCCTTGTCCGGCATTCGCAAAAATGCGCGAAAACTGGGACAAATCGTGAAAAAAAAACAATCTTCTCGCTATTTTAAACAAAATTTAGCAAAATACTAAAACAAACACCAGATCACTTATATCATAATTTATATCTTCCTGAAAATTTGAGCGAAATCGAAATAGGTATTTATAAATTATGAATTTGTAATGAAAAAGTCGTTTTCGATCTAGTGTTCACGCGTTAAACTGTATCTAAAAGAATCAATGGGAATTAATTTCTTGGCAAATTTCCAATCGATTTGTCTTATTTAAATATTTTTTTGACTACAAATCACGGTTGTTAGAGCAAAAATGAGTTTTTACAATTTAATTTGAAAAAATGTAAAATATTACTAAATTAAAGATTGTGAGAGTTCTATAGGAAATAAAAACTTGATATGGAATGCCGCTCATTGTTTACTCAAGAATCCTATGTAATTTTTTTCTTGAACCTTGAAATAGGGTCTTTAACGTACTGATAAATTTTCACATAACGTTTAAGATAGGGAGGTTTGGTGGAATTTTAAACAAGAATTTTGATGCGGGAACTATCAGAAAAAAACTGAAAAAATCCACTTTTTCATTAAAAATACAAAATTTTAAGCGACTTTCGGGTCGGGTTCATGTCGTTTAAAAAAAAACACGTATATTTTTTTCGATCTTCTACACGAAACCACGCGAAAGTAAAAATAGATTTTTTTTTAACCACCCTAATGCATAGTCGTATACGTAATTCGTGTATATTTTTGAATTGCTGACATAAAAATAAAATAACTATTATAAAAATACAAAAGTAATTGTATAAAAGAAATAGCTCCGTCACAGTATTAAACGAATCCCGTCACTAAATAAAGTTAGAACATTAATTCAACCAAGTAAACAAAATAAAGACCGGTCAACGAGAAAAATATGTCAACACAAATAGTTGACCTCGGGTTTCCCGCAGGCGTTGAAGTATCATTTGGCGTGAAGCAGGAACTCCGGTAGCCAGGGTCAGACCGGCAATATTTCGGCAGTTGGCTCGATATCTCTATAAACCAGCAAAAGCGGTTTGTAGCTATAGCCCAGTAGTAAAGTAGCCGGTAAGACACACAGACGCCGAGTCTAGGGATGATTCTACCTCCGTAATGGTAGAGGACGCCGGGTTACGGCGTTAGTACCTTGATAATGGAGTGGTGGTCAATGGGGCAATAGATCGTAGCGCAGTGCCGTACGACTCCCGAGAACAGAGTGGGCAACTCCCTACGGTTCTGTTCCCAGTACGACCAATACGCCAGTTTCCGATTCTGTGTTCGACGTGCACAACGAACCGAATCTCTGCCAATACCTAGTCTACATTGCATCGAGTAAGAAACTGCGCTAAAAAATTTCAAAATTCCAACAAAATTTCGGATTCTAAATTACATTCAACAAAATGCTGCGGATGATTTTTAAATAAACCAATAGAAATAGCGCGTTTTAAGAACCTTTTAATTATTACATATATAATATAGAAATTATTGCAGTTGCCAATTATGAACTCATTAAGAGTAACCAGAAGTGGGTATTTGAAATTTGTTAAATAAATACTGTAAATTATCTACACGGCAAAACCGAAAATTTTCCTCTGAAACACGTCTGAATGATCTGATGGTCAGTTGGACTCTCCAGAAAACAGGAATGAGTCATATGAAGTATAATAAAAAATCATAAAATAATACATCTGCATAAGAAACCACACATATTTTTTTCCTAATAAAAAAAACTCAGACAATTAATGGCGATGAAAACCATTAAGTTAATAAGTAAACATTTAGTGTCATATTTGTCAATGGATGAAGGGGATATTCATAGATTGAAAATGTCAACCAAATTGATCGGTAAACGTTTTCTTTTTTAATTGAATTCGGAGAAACAAAAAAATCCTATAACAATATAATATCAATGCCTAGCGATGAAAGAAGGTGGAATGTGCAACTAATGATTATCTTTTTTCAATGTTTCTCTTCCGAGCTCAGAAACTCGGCTATACAATTTTTAGATTCATTTGCAAAGATTGAACCAACTTTAATTGTTACAATGAGAATAATAAAGAACACTTTTTATGAGTTATTTGTCTTATTTTTGGATTTTTGTAAATTAATATCAAACTTGCATCATCACATCATCAAGATGAGATTCGCACTTAAAACATTAATTGCACCCTACATCTTCTTCTATGAGAAAGTATTAGTAACGTATAATTATGTATTGTATAACAAAGAAGTAAAGGTTAAAAACCATATTTAAAAAATAAATCTTAATCCTGAAGGAAAAAGATGAAAATGGATATATTTGGACTTTTATTTGGAACTGTTTCCATTACACTAGTCAACACAAAAATATTACAGAGATACAAATAGGTAATCTTTGTTAATTTTGAGTCATTGAATCCGAATCCGATAGTGAAAGCTTTTTATTAGCTCTTGTTTCCATGTAATATGGGGATAAAGTTGCAAAAAACGTCATTTTCTCCATTGTTGGAGGAAGTATATGTCTCAATAGAAACACGATAAAGACTTAATTGATAGCTTAAAATGAAGCTTATCACTTCTATTTCACGAAAAAAAGTTGTTATACGACATGGTAAAATATTATTTTCTTAAATGAGCAGTTTGTTTTTATGCGCAAAATGTTGTCTCACCTAAGCTGCCTGTTACTACTGCTCATTTTCGCCGCTCTGCCGACCAAAATTCTGGCGAGCGTGTCACTGTCTGAAATCGAACATTACAATTATAGACATGCATTTTTATGTAATATAAATGTTTAATAATATGTTTTTAATGTTGCAGAATACGATTTGGAAGTTAAAATTAAGATTTATCGGTTAATTATATATAATATTTAATATTATTAATATTAATTGCATTTTAGAAATTGAAGTTCAATGGTTATTGCCGAAAGTCATCATTTTCTTAAGATGTCAAAAATAAATGCATTTTTTCCCTACGTGTTGGTGATTTTGATAGCTGTCGTCTTGATTTTAACATCGGAATCGTAATCTGCACCCTTAAAAACATATTATGATACATTTATATTTTATAAAAATGCATCTTTGTACTTGTAACATTCGATTTCAAACAGTCACCCGCTCCAAAGAATTTTGTTCGGCACAGCGGTGAAAATAAGCAGTAGCAATAGGTAGTTTAGGTGAGACAAAATTTTGCGCATAAAAACAAACGCTGATTTAAGAAAATAATTTTTTACTAGGTCGTCTAACAATTGTATTTTCGTGGAAAAACATTTTAAGTATGTAACGAAAACAGTTCGGAGCTCATTTTATTATTGAGAGTATAAGGGATATATATGATTATGTGAATATGAGAAAAAATCTGGTAGCATCACGCCAAGCATAATGTTAGTAGTCTGAGTATATGTTAGACAACAGATTCTTGCTTCTTAAACTTTTTTAGACTGACATTACATTATCAAACCAATATTAAATGGTAATTGCAATAATTATCTCCTTTCGCAAAATTTAAACATACCAGCTAACCAGCTTTTTACTCATACCTGAAATCATTCTTCTTTGACAGTTACATGCCGGTCAATAATGTCTAGACGTTTCACTAATTTTTCATACAGATGTAAAATCAGAAACTAATTTTAGATTCTCTTCTAAACCAGTGTCAGTTTGCAACTAGAAGTTACAAGCGAATATGACAATAATTACGTCTACTTTATTTAGCATAAGTGCAAAATAGATCACTTATTTCTTCTATGAGAAACATTTGCAAACGATTTCAACTATAATAACTAATGCTCGAGTAATTTTTCGTAATAACTAATGCTCGTTAAATTTGCAATACATAACTTTATACATTCTTTTCGACGCTTGAATATGAAAATTTAACAAATGCAGCTAGATATACTCTAGCGTAAACATTCGATTTACTTATTTAATCCGATGTTACAAAGTCGTACTAAAAATCATATTTTGCAAGCATGCTTCGAAATATTCTATTATCTAACTTGATATTATACTTATAAATATGTCATTAGACTTTAACCTTTTATTAATTTAATTGTCAAGAATATAATTTAATTAAAATCGGATTATGAGATTACATAAACAATAACGATTTATATTGTGAAATGAGGAGTAAAACATTCTACATAATGTTGAATTCTGCGATGAATA
This sequence comes from Trichopria drosophilae, assembly GCA_030407085.1. Lineage (NCBI taxonomy): Eukaryota > Metazoa > Arthropoda > Insecta > Hymenoptera > Diapriidae > Trichopria > Trichopria drosophilae. The sequence continues at coordinate 57,653,286 of CM059583.1, forward strand.
AACTACAACATAATAATTTAAATACTTTCACGATTGATAACGAACGATCCCTTTTCGCAATTGATTGAAATAAAGTTCATTTGTAAACATCCTGTGTATCTAACTGGAGTTGTATACATTGGGGATAGAAATATATATATATATATATATATATATATATATATATATATATATATATATATATATATATATATTTCGTATATATGTATACGTATATACGTATATATACGAAGCAACGTTATTGGTTTATCATTAAGTAAGTAATAATTGTTTCCCGTCTGTAGGTTCAGTAAATATTGCATGCATATATGTTATTGGGTATAATAAATACCCACTTGAAAGTGAAATCATTTTAAAGACAGTCTATTATAAATAAACTTCGACTATGAAGTCTTAATAAACAAATGTCATTATTTTAATTCAATAGTATAATACAAAATCCAATATCTGAATTTACACAATGGAAAATTTTGTTATTTTACAAGTGAGGTATTTATCTCTCAAATCAAATCAACATAACAATGTTATTTGTTGAAAATTTTGAAGTAATATTCGTTTATAAAAAAAAGCTCGAGGTTTGTTTATTTTATAATTTTTATATGTATTGAATGTTTTAAAAAAAAAGTTACTAGTTTAAAAAGAAATCTGATAAGGAAAATCCGTTTGCCGTCAGTTCTAGCAACCTCAGCTATTTTTCCTATGATAAAATGTTGCTTTGAAAATGAAGATCCTCCACTATCAGCAGTGACCTTTCACGATTGGACCGAAAAGTTCAAGATCCAAACTTTTATTTTAACTCTAATAAAGTTTTTGTACCTTGTCCATCATTTTAGTTTTATTGCGACTCAACAAGTGCTTATAAGGCAATTTTTTGATACTTCAATCTCGACTTTTAAAGAACTGACCACATAAATATTTCTTTAATCTTTCTTTTTCATTGCGACCTAAGCAAGCAATAAATACAAAAATTAAAAATAAAAAACCTCGACTTTTCTGTAACCCAGTGTTACTCGCACTCCTAGCTTTCGCCCCAGAGCTCGATACTGATATCACAGAAAGTAAATAATGAAGTTTTTACTAAATAGAAAAAGATGTAATTTTGTAATTGTTGATCATGTAAAACTTTACCTGCCACCAAAAAAAGATACGTAAACAATATATGAAAACAATATTTATAAACATTATAAACATTTCTTCAAGACTGTATTCGCTGTAGTCGTAATTACAATGTAATGGGAGTGCACCGTCGTCACTAGCAAACTTTTTATAGTCATTATTAATTTCTGTTACGTTCGGTGAAAGGGTAATCCGAAACTTCGATCGGGGATTTGGAGTCGAACTTGCGGAATAGATATGGGATGAGTTTGTAGACTTAATGAATTTAACAATTGAACAGACGATAGTAATAAATCGTGATATTCAGTAAGGAATTAAATTGTAAGAAATTGTTTATAAATTTAAAGATAATATTTTACAAAATTTAAGTTTATTAGAAGATGTAATAATTGATTTATGTTATTCTGCGTAATTATTTTTAATGGTAATTAAATTGAAGAAGTATGTTTAACCGTTAATTCCATTAAGACATTATACTCACTCTGTTTTTAATATACAAGGGAGATAATGATTTATACAAAAGAGGTTTTTAATTCAAAGTGCTTCCGAGCCATTTCTTTCTGAAATTTCGTGCGGTTCGTGTAGCTTTGGACCATTGCTTTAAAATTTAAATTTTAACTCATTGTCGTTCATCTTCGCAGGAACTCATTTGTGAAATGTACCCTTCAGTTTCCGGAGATATAGAGAAATGTGATTTCAGATGTCACGCTAATGTCGAAAAACATCTTGTTTTATGCATCGCATTACATACGTGCACAGGGCAATTGCCGACCTGTCATCTTGTTTATTATCATGGATGCAAATTATGGATTTACAATTATACATAGTACAGTTTTCGATAATGTTATGATAAAAAACACTAAATAAAGTAATAATATATATTATTTAGTGGATTGTTTAAATTGTAGAACAATCACAAGAAGTAAATTTTGTGTTTACCGTTATCACGTCAAACGTACATCAGATGTAATTGTGAATGGCGTTCCTGAATTTCTTAGAGTATATCTGAACGTGATATCATGTAAACCTCGCGAGATGAATTCTGAATTCCTGTTCGAATATGAATATAGTAATACGTGAATAGGATCATGAATTTTGATGCAGAAATTTAAACATATACGGTGACGCGTTTCAATTTGAATGGGCATGTTCTGTTTGCTTTGTTTAAATAAAACGTGTAATAAAAAAGCTGCAAAATTGCAACGATTATGTGAAGCCCCTGTGTTTACTTTCTATGTGGACTGCGAAATGATAAAATGATTCAATATTTACTTAACTAGACGTTGTTAAGAAGCAACGGAATAAATCATAAGCTATATGCGTCCATTTTTTTGAGCAACAAAAGTAAATTTTGATGCAAAAATTGCATTTGCTTTGAATCAATATAAAAGTATATGTAATATTGGATGAAGTAGCACATTCATTAAAAAAAAATTTTAAATATTTCGGGATGAATAGTAGATATTGAATTTCACAATGCATTACTATGTTACAGTTTATTTTTTAACATTTCGAGTTATTAGTGCATGTATTTTGATATTGTTCCATAAGTTTTATTTCCACGTTATGAATATTATGTTTTGGCACGAAATTGTAATCGTACCTTATGCGATAGTCAATAAAATAACAATTAATTCATGGTCATCGACTCGAATCGGTGTTTCGTAAACGCATCATTGCCTATGTTAACAATTTCAATATTATACGAATTATTATTTTATTATCGTTGCTTTACTGTTTAAAGAGTATTGTGACATTGGGAATTTATATATGTGTTTCTATATTGCAAAATTAGTATCGGAAATTGGGAAAATCATAGTGATAGAATTTCTATGAATCATCATAAGTAAAAAAGCTTATGGAGTGAAAACTCTGAAGTTTTCTTTATTTTTTTTGAAAATATTGTAGGAGCAACTAGCACTATAGACACATTTTAACTGACTTTATTATTATGACCTCCTTTGTCTTTCACGAAATTTACAAAATATCCTTAGTAATCGTATTAGTATTGATATCAGTATATTACAGATAATATGATTATATGCTCATTTTCAAATGAAATTATTAAATAATAATCAATTATTTTTATATATATTCCATGCATTTTTAAAATATGTCGGTTGGACTTTAATGCATCGAACATTACACAATTTAGGTATGTACGTAAAAAATCTTTTTGGATAGTGTATGGTTCATATTGCAAAGATTGTATCGCTATTAATTATAACGACTAGTACCAAAGTTATGGGTTTTTCAAGGAGTGTCGCATTCAGCGGACGTTTCTCATATATTATAAGAAAAGTGCAACAAGCTGTTGACGCGTTCGGCCAAGGTAAATTTACCTATTTTCCCTATGAAATTCGTTTTTCATCAGTACATATGTGGATATACGCATACTTTAATGCGAATTTAGTATACTTTCTTTAATTTTAGGTATAAATCTGATTAATCTTAACATTTTTAAATCGATGGCAGTTCTGATTGTAAATCGGAACTTGAAATTGAAAAGTTACAAGAATGATATTATGAAATTAGTAGTCGAGCTTTCAGAGTTTGAGTATTTTTGTAATTTTGTATTTTTAATATAATTTACAATCAACAACGCAAAAAAATAAGCAGGTGGTTAAAAACAACGGTATTCGGTGATTTTCAAAAAATTGTCCGCCACGTTTTCTTAAATATTTAAAACTCAAATCGAATTCGTAATTAGCACTCCTAAACTATTATTTAAATCAAGATAAATAACAGTAACTTCCATAAAAATAACAATAAATCTGATAAAACAGGTTTCAAAATTGTGTAAAATAATGCTCTTTATAGATTTTGTAGCTTCTTAGATCATAATAGAAACCTGTGAAATATTACATAGTGGGAATAGAATGTGCTTTGGCCTCATATATTTGTCTACTGCTTTTCTTTTTTCCACCCAAACAACCATGATATTAAATCTCTTACAATGTAACAAATTACATCTTCGGAAGAGACCAGGCCGCAGAAGAGTTAAACATGTATGCAAAAATCAGAAGATGAACTAGATAACACAGTAAAAAAAACAAAGAAACTAATTTCATGTAGCTCGTTGTTGTTTTGATATTATCACGAATTTCCTCTTTAACTTAGTTTTTTCTCTTTGGTTATTGTGCCTAAAGCAAAAACATATTCAAGCAATCACACGTCAAATATTGTTAACCTCGTCAGAATCGCCTAAGGTCATTCATTTAAATTATTATTATTGTTTAATTTTAAAAATGACCAATATAATTTACGGTATATAACTTCGCGCATTTAACTGCGTAAAAACACCCAATGGCTATAAATGATTTCCATAGCGGATCTCATTATTCATGTTAAATCAGAATTTCGTCGTTTTTGCTTGAATTAATAATATATTCGATAATAATGGAACGAATATGATATAGACTTATTTTGCAAAGAACTTTGTATAAGCTTTCCGCTACCATTTCCATAAATATCGAATCGTTCTACGCAGGAGACATAAAACGTAAAGAGAGAGTTCAGTTAAATATCAAGAAAATGATTTTACAAATTTTTATTACCTCTACTTGAAATTATCAGGTATTAATTTTTTCTTTGTACACTGAAAATGTTGGTTCTTGAATTTTGGAAGCTTCATCTGCCACCTTAATAAACGAATAAAGTCTGTAGGTTAAATGTGTTGAATAACAGCCTATAGTTATTACATGGGAACAAAAAACTAGTTACTGCACTAGTTAGCAATATGCCGGAACTGGGAAGATTCTGTTATATTTTCCATTAAAAATAAACAAAAAAATTCTTTTTTTATCAATTTTTTTTTTATCAATTTTTTTTTTATTTGATTAGCAACATGATTATTTATGTACTTTTCATTTACAATTTATTAGCGCGTCATTGAAGTTTAAAAAAATCACTCTTTTTGTAATAACTTATCTTTTTTCAAGTTATTTTGACGAAATTAAGCTCAATTTAACGTCACTTTAAAGCTGCACGTTTCATCTCTGCGGTTCTTTGACCTAAAATGAATATTTAAAGGGTAAAAAATGCCAATTTTTTCGGTTTTAGCGTTTATCACATTTTGAGAAATAAAATATTACAACTAATAATAAATGTTATTTACATTAATAAAATGCTTTAGTTCGCCATATTTAAAGAAGGCTTCTTTTCAGTAAATAAATTCTTGTAACAGTGCAGGTACCTGGAAGATATCCTGGAAATTCAAACATTCGGATTTCCTGAGCAGTAGCTTTTAGTTAAAAATTGTTACGATATGAAATCAGTCACTACTTATTACCAACGAATAAGTTGTTGTTCGGTATATATCTAGGTAGATTTCGTTATATCAAGCTAAAATTTTACTATCATTGTTAAGGGCCCTCGAGCCCGTCAAAAGCGAGGAAAACTTTGCTTCAAGAGTTTAATCGTTAGTTTTCCAGTAATTTCTTTTAAGGAAATATTTACATACAATAAAGCTGGTGAATTAATTAGTTTTCAGTAATTCTGTAATAAGGAAATAATAAAAATTTGAAATATCTAAGGCATATGTAGGATCCCTAACCTGAAGTAAATTTCCATCAATATTTGTTATCATTTCTTATCTACATAATCGATTAAAACTCACTCATTCGCTACCCCTATTGTTAATAAACGCACTGGATGGCCCTTAATGAGTTTAATGTTCTGAACTTATTGAAAGAGCTTTCCCCATTTCAAATTTTTATTTTTCCATTTCCAAATTTTCTGTATTCATTTTAATACTGCTTATTCTGGAGGATATTCCTTTTGCCAATACACCTTCTGCCGGAATAGAAATATTACTCGGATTTTTACATCAGACGTATATATACTTACAAATCTACGTAACAGATTTTAGCGAGTTTAAAATAATTAACAGCCTTTGAGAAAAATCAGAAATTAATTATTAAATTTATCTTAAAATTGTTCTCCTTGAAACTACTTCCAGTGTTTAAAATTCGATTATATTGATTTTGTCTACAGACGTTGGAGAATATAATTTTACTCGGTAGCGAAGAGAAGTTTTGTAATAACCTGCAATACTGCACAAACAAGGATGCTTGCTTACGCTAGAGGCTACAAACGCGCGAGAAAGTACAAGCTTGAGGGGAGTAATTATCTACCCCTTAGAGAGCCATCTTCTTAGCCGCATGTAAACACCTTCATTACTACTCAACTGCACAGTACAATGCCTCCTGGAATACGACTGTTTACTTCAATAGGCCGGGGAGAGCTTTCCGCAATCCTGGATTCTTTTAGCTTCCGGCACTCGTTAAAGTTTTGGCTTAGTGAGCGCACTAATTTTCCCTGGATTACTTCGAAATTTTTCGTCGTATTCTCAATTCAAGAAATAAACATTATAATAGACTATACACAAACCTAGTTTTATTGACTAATTTGTGTATTTTAGAGTCAAATATGAACTTCAACATATATATGACAGAATAAAATAATTCCAAAAAACAAAATGCGAAAAAATAACATCAAAGTAAAAATTAATATTCAATATTAAAATATACATCTTCAAATTACAATTATAATTTGTTCATTAGAAGTTATCAATATATAGACATTAATATTATTAATAGAATGAAAATTCAAATTAATTCAATGTCATATATCCACAAATTCTGTAAGATCTTATAAAAGTCAAAATGTTTTTTAGGACACGTCACAAATAGGCATTTTTAAGGATATAACTTCAAAGTTTCTACGCACAGAAAATACGAACAAATAAAAGGTGCCTTATAGTTTAATTTAATTAAAACCCTCGTATCTTTATTATGACCATCGGAAAACCGGTTTAATGTAGCCCCTTTAGAGAATTTAAAATTGACAGTTATATTACTACATCGTATCATTCAGGAGGATACAAAATCAGTTTAATGATATAATATAGGTATTCCTGAAAGTGACTGTAATCTCTAACTTTTTAAAATTGTAATTAGTGTATAAAACAATTGTAATATAATTGCGATACTTTTTCTTCTGGTTTTCTTAAATTGACTCCTTCCGCATATAATGTCTGATGTTTGGAAAACAAGATTGTATACTTTAATCATTTTTGTTTCCATTCATTGATCTGAAGTATCTCATATATCATAGGGCATCTCTTCCCCACAAAATTGCGGTATATATACGGTGATAATGCTCAAGTGTAAAGTTTGCTCCGGTGTAGGATTAGATTTTCTTCGATGCTCATGTATTAATTAACAATGAGGAATTATAAAATTCTGACTATATTTTGTGCAATAATTCAATACAGAACTCATATAACATTTAATGTATACAGTGAAGTTGTAAATAAGTTTAAAAAGGTCCTGAAATAAATGAACCAATCATGACAATTTGATGTTTTTAATTATTGTATTATTGGTTATATTATGCTAAATTTGTAACAACTTTTTCATTTCATAGTAATTTTTTAACTCAAAGGTACGCCCAGTCAATTTGCACTATGTCTAAATGTGTACAGTAACAAATAATATGAATTTTAACAAGCCGAGTTGCTGGCTCTCCTATGAAGTTATGTCGTTTGTCAGGTTCCATAATTTCTCTAGGCTGATGTAATAAACTTTAAAAAAGCAGAACAACAAAACTCTTTTAGACTTTCAGTAGACTGACGGATTTTATCTATCACATCATATTTATGTCTCATGGCGGTAAGTAAAAACGAATGAACTAGTAATTTTACGCTTGAAATTTTGAATTTTCTACAGCTTCTAGCAACATCCAAAACAATAAAAGAAATACATACAGATGTTGCGTATTTATAACAAAATTTCGATTAAGGTAGTTAGACCCCAGAATATCATAGGTTGACGAAAAATATTTAATAACGTTTCCAAAAATTTAATTTTCATTATTAATAATATTGTTGTAAAGTGAAAGCATTATTCTTCTTGAAAAAAATTGAAATGTGCAAAAATAATTTGTCAAGCCACTTTTGTTATTGGTTCAATTTTTTTTTCCGCTGTCAAGAATTTTTTAAAAATGAACGGATTTTAACAAATGACGGCTTATTTTTTCGAGCAAAATATTCTCTTTAACTTTACCCGATAATTTTTTTAAGATTCTTTCTCTAATCACGAAAATTGCTCTAAAGTAGTAGTTCTTTTTTAAAATAAATAGAGATAATTTATCATTGGCTTCGGCAATTTCAAAATACCTGCGGTAAAATTGTAGAGAATCTTTTTCTCGAAAAAATAAGCATTCGTTAAAATCCGTTCATTTTTTAAAAATTCTTAACATCGGAGAAGAAAAAATTTGAAAAAATAACAAAAGTGGCTTAACAAATTATTTTTGCCCAATTCAATTTTTTTTCAAGAAGAATAATGCTTTCACTTTTAAACAATATCATTAATAATAAAAATTAAATTCTTCAAAACGTTATTAAATATTTTTCATCAACATATGATATTCTGGGGTCTAACTACCTTAATGTATATTCATTATGCGCGGCAACTACTTTGATCGTCAGGATTTTGTAGGCTATCATATTCATATAATTAAATGGAAAATTGATCAATATCATTTTTTCTACCAATAATTTTCTGATAATCTTTTCGATTTGATCAAGTAACGTACTGGTTAATGACATCCCGTTGCCAAGTAACAGTCGTATATATATCTATACAATAATTCTACCACTTCCCGCATTTACAGTTTATATTTAACCCTCACAAGCACGGTGTCGATCCAGATCGACATCTTTTTGTAATGAATTTTTTACATATTTCAGGTAATTATTAATCAATGTTCTTGCAACTTTTTACTTCATACCTTAGAAAACATGTTAGGAAACATAAATAAATCAATATTTATCTTTAATTATTATGTTATAATTGTTTAAATAATTAAAAAATTGTAAATTTTATGAATTTTTTCACAAAAAATGTATGCTGAGACGAAAACGTCACTCAAACATGACGAAACTGGGTACTCGGGGGTTTTTGGGGTCGCTGATTACGAATCTGAACTCAGATTTTCAAAATTCAATATGGCGGATCCAAAATGGCGGACCGAAATGTGGAAAAGTTACTTGATTGATACACGGAAAAAACGGGTTTTGTCGTACCGACCATAGAAGTATGGTGAATTAAAATATTGAAAGGTCAACCATTGCTATTGTAAAGAGAACTTTGCATATGGGAACCCTTTCAACAGATAAATGGTTGTGTGAACCATATTACATGATTATATCATATGGTTACTGTGTCACTACATATGGACACAGTAACCATATCTATTCTTACGGGTGCCACATAGAAATAGTTAACCGATTATATGGTTGTAAAAGTATAGAACATTTTTGAAATAACAAGGAATCCTTGTCAAAATAGCAACAGTCATGTACTTAAATTAGTAAATGATATCATGCATAATAGCAGAGGAATCTCTGTCAATACAGAAAGTAAGGTTACGTAGAGTTGCTATATAATAATACAAATATTATAATGCTTAATAAGATAAAACAATATACTGTTTGAAATAGCAAGCATGTACATATGTATGAGACACCTCGAAAGTCTAAAACATTATATACCCTTTACATTTAATTTAAATTTAATTCGGTAATAAGCTGGGTCAATGAAATACATTAAATTAATTTTTTCCAATGTCATTACATTTCAATTATAGATTTTTAAATTTAATTATTTTTCAAGAACATTATTTATATTATGATATAAATGTATAATGTATTTTGATTCTGAACTTAAAATATTTATTATAATTGAAAAGATCTGTATCAATGCAGAAATGACGGAAAACATTGTACGTAGAAAATATTTTCACCTATGTTCGACTTTCGGTAGCTGAAATTTATTATGTCTTTTGATGATTGAAAATCTATTACTGCAAGATCAACTTGTAATGAATTTGGCATTAAATAATTAATCGATAAGAAATGTGCATAAAGAAATTCAAGATGTAGTCCTGTGAGACCTTGCTTTGGAACTGTTCGAAAAGTCGAATCGGTGTTCAATTTGGATCTTTTTTTTAATTAGCATTATCTCTTATTTGAAGTTATGCGATTTGTTCCAATCACTTTTTTCAAGCTTTTGAGATTCTGGCATAACTCGAGATTAGGCTATAAGGTCATTTTTATGCGAAATTGAAGGAGATACAATGATGACAAATTGGGGCATTTTTCTCTAATTGCAGTATACGCTTTAATGTTTTCAATGTTATTCAAGGCATATTAAATTAGTTTTCTAAGGTATAGTAGATTTGAACCAATTTAACTGATATTATCAAATCCTTACAACCAACTAATTATAAAATTAAAGAAAAATAAATAAATATAAAACTCATGCTGAAGAATAAAATGAATGAAAAATGACACAATTTGTCCTTATTATATCTCTTCTAATTATTTTCATAATTACTTTATAACCTTGTCTCGAGTTATGCCAGATTCTCATTTCCCTGAAAAAATTTGATTGGATCAAATGTCAGAACTTGTAATCCGAGAAAATGCTCAATAAAAAAGAGATCCAAATTAAGGACCGACTCGACTTTTCCAACAATTCTTCAACGTTTGTTATAGACGTACAACATTTTAAGAACAACTTGCACATCTCTTAATAAACTTATATATATTAAGTTATATACGTTTATAAAAAGGAATTTGAAAAAGAAACTTCACAACAGAAAATGGAAATCAGTCATTCCTTACGCTGAGTATTCGAGTGTGCTGTAAGAGCTACGAAGAGGCCTAACTTTTTAATGCAAATTCATTATTGAATAATTGTTTGAGAACTAAATATTTTAATGTGGTAATAATAAAATTTTCATTGAAAGAGCTAATACATTTCAGTCATTTGTCGCTATGTCGATATATCAAAATTAATATCTATTGAAGGATCATGTTTGTGCATGTTTTGACACTACATACATCTTACAGTTCGAGGTTATGTTTATTCTGGGGAAAAGGCCTCATCTTTAAAAAGACATGTTTTAGACATCTTTTAGACATGCCCACTTTGAAATGTTTATTAGGATGAAGATGAAAGTACATACAATTAATATATACCATAATACATAGATATGTATGATCATGTACTGTATTTATACATTATCCTATCAAGTTTGCGAATTATTGTTGATCCGTCCAAATTAATTATTGTCAGTGTATCTAAATATATGGCTCTGGTAACCATTGCACATGTTTCTTTCAACCATATGAGGCTATCTATCGAAAATGGTCACAGCAACCATAGATATGGAAGGGACGTATTTATGAATATAATATGGTCAAGGCAACCATATCTTAGGTTGTAGCAACCGTGGTGTTTTTTCCGTGTATGAAACTGGGTACTCGGGGGTTTTCGGAGTCGCTGATTACGAATCTGAACGCAAATTTTCAATATTCAAAATGGCGAATTCAATACGGCATACCCGAATGTTAAAATGTCATAGTTCGCGGCTGTAAAACTCACCTGTATTCGTCGTTTAGTTTTAAATTATTTACCAAAAATAAATAATATTGTCCAAAAATACAAAAAAAATAAAAAAAAATACAAAAAAAATGGAGACAATAATTCCAGTTTCATCAGTCGATCAAGTAGATTTTTCACATTTCGGTCCGCAATTTGGATTCGCCATATTGAATTTTGAAAACCTCAGTTCAGATTCGTAATCAGCGACCGCGAAATTCCCCCGAGTACCCATTTTCATCTCGATCAAGTAACTTTTACACATTTCGGTCCGCCATTTTGGATCCGCCATATTGAATTTTGAAAATCTGAGTTCAGATTCGTAATCTGCGGCCCCGAAAACCCCCGAGTAACGATTTTCAGCCATTTTCAGCGTAAGGAAAAATGTATGCTTCAAAGGGTTAAAAAATTGCATATTAATTAAGAAACCATACAATCTAGGGCAGGGTTTTCCGTGATTGCCCTCTGAAGAGACTACATGGAATCCTGGGACGAAATGTGTATTGTTTATAATTGACACTTGTCTTTAAGATAATTACTAGAGGGAAACAGAACCCATTTATGACTATATCATTTTATACCCAGATATGAATATCCTAAAGGAGAATGCTCACAATCGTAGGTGATTTCCGCCCTCGAGATGGAACCTCCGAAATCGACAAATTCCGGCGGAGAATGATGAAAACGAACACCTAATGGAAAATTCGATTGTTTTATCATCTGGGAAAGTTGGATTATACGTAGAAAAATGCTGGAAACTAAGTAGTAACAGTCCGAAACTCATGCGAACAACACACAGTGCGGCCTGTTACTACTGACATTACTGCATTTTCATATATGTATAATCAGCGGCTTTAAAGCATCGGATAAAGTGTTTTTTTCTAACTATACCACACCATGCTACAATCGAATTTCCCATATTCGATGTTAGTTCTCATCGTATTGTAACCAAATTTGTTGGTTCCAGAGGTTCCATCTCGGAGGTAGAAATCACGTATACTCGTGGGCATTCTCCTTTAATCATTTGTCCCGATTATCATACAAAATCCGGCTATGCCCATTTTTATTTCGTTTTTCGTATTTTCCATCGAAATCAGAAGAAATGTTTTAGTAAAATTGTTTATTTATAGTTATTATTCTTCGTTAATTGGCCATAACACCGAAAACTATTATTTAATATTTAATTGATAAAGTGAACGGGAGAGCAAAAAGTGGAGTAGAATGGAAAACGAATTAATGATGACTGAATTTTATAGTTTACAAAATCATGTTTCTGATTTATTATCTATCGTCTGTTTTCTGACAGGTTTTTAGCGATATTCACATGTATTAAGTTTATAATTGTCTTTCGCAACGTATTCCGCAGAATCAGGAAAATAAGAGTGGAACTTGCGAAAACTTGACGTAGGAAAAATTATGAACTTTAACACACAAGTAATTTGAGTCGTTGATAATGCGGAAAAACAAAATCAATCAATAAACATACATCTTTATAAATTTATTCAATATAAAATTGCAACAAATATATTACAGCTCAGTAGCTCGATAATCACATCAACTAAGAGATATGCTAAATATCCACTGTCTAACGCAGTTGTGTGTTTCTATTGAAGATATTATGTAGGACTATTCTTATGTAGTTTAAAAATATGAGTTCAAATTATTGAGAAACATTGCAAGTAATCAGTGGTTACTCATCATGGGTAAATATTCAAAGTATCTTGTATTGGTATAAAATGTAAGAACAAAATATTTTATTTTTGTTTCTACTTGCTGTTCTAGTATATTCGTTATTGATTTTGAAGTATATGTCACAACATTTTAGTATCCTGCATATCAAAATGTGCTCTTGACTGGAAATTTATATTAAACATATGCGAATTTCCTTAATAAAGAGAACCATGAAATTAAACACTTTGATGCATAGCGATCATTTCGTACTATATATTGTATTTCCTTAAAAAATAAGCCACATTTAATAAGTTTTAGTCATACAAGGTGGACTATAAATATAATTTTTCAAGAATTATATTAATCCTTTAATGCCCAAATATGCACAATTTGCACACGAATTTTAGGAACGTTTTTGGTATGCAATACAAATTTGTTTAAAATGGAGACATCCGTATCTCACTAATTTTGGTCGCTCTTTCGCATGGCTGAAGAAAATTTTCAAAAAATGTTGTTTTAACACATTTTTTTTTAAATATCGAAAAAAACGCCATTTTTGAGCTACTGTTTTTCTTAAAGGGCAATATTTACTACGATACCGGTTTTTTATCAATTTGGATTTTAAAATGGCGTCCGAACATCAACAACTTTTGAAAATTGAGGTAATTGTCTATATTTTAGACATGTATGGCAACAATCTTATGAACAATATGTTTTATAGTATTTTCTCATTTCGATTTTACAACTTGAGGCACTGCAGTATCGAAGTAATTTTATTCTTTTTTCTTAGGTCGTTTGATATGTCATCCGTATTCACCTGCCCAAATAATTTGAAACTACTCCATTGCTCAATGTTTTATACTTATTTTGACTTTATTATTTTCATTATAAATGTTATATAAAATCGTAACGTTAGTTAGTGATGTTTGCATAATCCTTTTGAAAGTTATCCACATCGATTTCCGCACATACACATGCCAACACGCACACGCATACACACCCAGCCACACACATCAAAAAATGTTTGCGTTCAGATGCCATTTAAGTTAGCCGGTGATTAGAAGCCGGTATCACAGTGAAAATTACCTTTAAAAAAATAATCGTACCCCAAAAATCAACTTTTCTTTGCTCAGTTTTAAAAAGTGTGTTAAACATCATTTTTTGACAACTGTACGGGCACCATTCAAGAAACAGCAACCTCAATATGAATAAGATACAGAGGTCTCGATTTTTTAAAAATTTGTATTGCCTACAAAATCCGATGGGTGTTATAGGGTTAAATTTTAAATTTAATTAATTTTATACGAATAATAGTATACGAAATCGTTTATGTCAAATATTGAGGTCAAACGTAAGATCCGCGTAATTAACTGTGTAACGTGAAAATGTCGTTTCAGCTCGACCTGTGTGTTTGCAAGATCTAGAAGCCACGTCGATTTGTCGGTGTTGCTGTTACCGATACTAATATTCATTCTATACGTAATTACGTTAATTGTTCATGTATCACAAAAATAGCGATGTATATAGGTACGTGCATATCTGAGTTGACACATTTATTCAAGTAGTTATTACATCACTCAATCTGTATCCAAATAAATAGAAATTAAATAAAGAATGACGTATCGGAGTTTTAGTACTAAGCTTAATAAATATATATATATATATATATATATATATATATATATATATATATATATATATATATATATATATATATATATATATCTGACATTTAAACAAATAAATAAACTTTTGTAAATTACAGCAGAACTTTTTAAGAAGCAATTAAGAATTTCTCTTAAGAGAGCTGAATTATATGTCAAAGAGGTTTGTTTATATTCAATAGATTCACAAAATATTATAAACAAAAATTTGTCTACATTTGGCGCTCTTTACAATGGTCCATATGTCTTACAGTCAGAATAATTCACACCTCAGTGATTGCTTGAATTTAGCAGGGTCTCGTTAATGTCCAATACTGCGCTCGGTTACATGAGCGGTTACACTCGTGACAAGGGATGGACGCGCACAGAGCATTATCGAGTAAGTGACCTGAGATGCACTTTAATACATGCACATTAGATGTGTGACTTTATTCGTTTATTATTTATATAAAATAATAACAATTCTTCCATGCGTCATACATATAACTATTTATTAACTTTTTGTGTAATGTTTAATACAGTAGTAAGTAAATATTGAGAAAAATAGAAAATTGTTAATGATTCATATGATCCCAAATAGCTGGTCTTCACCAGAAAAAATGGTCTATGCCGACTGGACACTGCATAAAAAGAGCGGGTGCAATATTTAATATGAGAAAATAAACAATACAGTTTTATTAGTTATGTGTTACTTATCAGTTATAATAAGTAACATTTAATGGTAATTATTTAAAATAATTTTCGAAATATCGGAAGCCGGGGTAATTTAAAATCAGTTAATGCAGATGTTCTTTCGGATCTTGAAAATGTTCAAAAATTAATTTTTTCAAAATTATTAAATATTTGTATCAATAAGAGATATATGACATCATACACAATTTTGATGGTTATCGGAAAGATGCATGGTCTTATGTCAATTAATCCAGACCTCCTAACTGATTATAAAAATGTTTTAAATCTAATTTTAGGAAATTTAAAAACTTTGAACGCAAGCTTCCATTATATTTGAGCCCCCCCCCCCCTTATATAACAATAAGGATTTCACATCTCTTCATTGCACAATTCTCGACATATTTGAGATTTGTTGAAATTGTAATTCTTTTTATACTAGATCGATGAATGTATATTGTTAGATCTCTTCATATCTTCGGAGATACCTACCGTGTTATAGTGGGATCGTATAAGTTTATTTCCGAAATATGAGCAGATATAATTGCAGATATCCAAAGATCCAGTTACATCTGATCAAGTGGAGATCCAAGCACATCTGGCCGTAATCGTGATCCAATAATATCTAATAAACTCTGATATTTGATCTAAGCAGATCAACTGTGATGTAGTCTTATCTGAGTCAGATCTTGTCAGATCATATTTAATCTTACTATTCTTGCCGGGAAAACTATTCTGCGTTAAAATTCAGTATTATTGCTGATCGGACTGATTCATTTCAATACACAGAACTAATAACTCATTACATTTATACGTTTCTTAATATTTCTTACGTAGTAATATTTAAAAGGAAATGCTACGAGTAATAAATATATTAATTCAATTTTAGTACGAAGTTAGTGCATGTAAGAAGAATTACGTAGCACACAAATTTTATCAAGTATCGACTTGGCATGTGCTCGACTGCCTCGTTCGCCTTTGATGAGCTTCAGAAATCAGGACGTTGCTATGGTAGTGTAGCTTTGAAAGGTCCATATCTTGGCCCGACTGCCAGATACTGCAGCTTTCCCGTATCAGTGAATAAACGAGCTCAATCATCGTATAGTGTACTTCACATTGGAATTTACTTATCTCATTGTAAAACTGTCGCTACTTCGGAAGTATTTCCATTGTTGGCCGATGTTATTACATACTAAAATAATTGCAGCAAATAATGCAGTTATAGAGAGAGTAAATGTCCAATTACGATCATATAGAATTATTAAGCTTCACTTCTTTTTGGTAAATTTTATTCCATTTACAAACTTGGATCCCTCTATTAAACCATTCATATATTCCTAGAAGTAGGCAAGAATTACAACACGAGGGACTAATCTTTACTTTAGCGTGGAGGACACATCGAAATACAATTTGCACATATGCATGTAAATAGTAAATTAAGATCAGGTACAAACGTACGTTACATTGTGATATAGTATCGTGCTTGTAAATATCACATATATACTGAAAATAATGGGATCATGGTACTAAAGATGCGAAATGGTTCCAAATTTATCACCAATTCACTGATATAATATAGTACTTAGCGATATATACATTGTCTTTGAAGTAAGGAACAATGAGATCTATGCTTCTATAGCATAGAGATTATGCTTTAATCACCAATATATTAGAATATAAGAAACAACAGATATTCCAGACATCCCTAGACTAAGAGCATTGTAATATTCGAAGATTTCTTACTTTTTTTTGCCTTATCGTATCAAATTTAGGATTGATGTTTTGATATGGGATCACATGGATATTTTGGCGGATACTGCTGTACCGGTAATTTACTCCAATTAGGTGGGGACATAGTCCTACCCGTTCCACTATTTAACTTCACTGAGTTTAAATTCTACTCCACAAATTTTAGAGCATAATAATTCTATCAAAAAATGATGTACGAGTATAAAGTTTATTATTATTATTAATTAGCATTGGATTTGAAGAAAAGTATTTGTATCATGCGTTTTACGATAGTTTGAACTTTGGACATTGGTCAGGTTTTCTTGGTATTCTATTTTATCGGATGTGGCTCGAAAAACCGAAAAATCAAAAAGACGACAAGTACAAAATCCAACATTTATAAAGTCATTAGTCAAAAAGCCGACACAAAAAAAAAGAGACATCGACAAGCAGATAGCTATGTTTTGAAATATTGGTTTTTTTACTGTTGTCTTTTTTATTGTCGAGCTTTTTAACGTTGTCTTTTTTATTATCGTTTTTTTTAATGTTGTCCTTTTTATTGTCGGTTTTATTTATTTAATGTTTCTTATTAGACTAACGGCATTGTCAACTACTGCACGAGTTGAACTTGCGCGAACGGGAATTCTAACCTATGATATATTGAACAACTACGTTATAAGTCGAGCACACCTACTTACTCCTCTACTCAAGCATTATATTTATCTGATTGGTGAATGATCTTTAGGTATAAAATTTAAACGTTGCGATGCCAATAAATTTGATTTCTTTACATGCTGTTGCCAAAGAAGTTCACAGATCATTTTTGAACAAACTCAAAAGCGACTTTTCTAAGATATGTTACGTAACCTCCGTCGCTTGGCCTTGTATCGAAGCAGAATTAATTGAATAACCCGGAGTTTCATCGTGATAATTAGGAGTCACTTCATGGCTAGGTAATATTCTCATTGGCAATTAGCCGCTGTTTACAAACGTAATTTAGTAAAAGTTACTTTGCAACAGTACGGCAACGCCGCGTCGCGCCGCTGCAATCCGTCAGGTAGGTGCGATTGCAGCGACAGCCCTTGGTAACACCAGTGCAGGTACTAGCTAGTACGATTTCGTATAGCATGCAACCGCAGTGTCGCATCTATGAACGATGCATAACTGACCGGAACATTGCTGGTCGCTAGCTCAAAATAGCCGCTAAATTATTCTATGAGTTGTTTGTTGCACCACAAAGGATTCTCGTTTCTATTGGGTCCCACACTCGATTATAAATATATTGAAAAATATAAAACTTCCTGGTGTATGATTAACGTTCACACTTTGGAGATTAGTTACCAGGAAATATCACAAACAGTTTATATTTTGGTAATTTGCTCTCAAACAGAAGTAAAAATGGTATGGTAAGTAGTTTCTTCTTCACGTCCTGTTTTTAATGAAATGATGGTATTGTGGGCAATAAGAGGCTAAGCGAGATTTTTCCATGTAGTTTCTTTTATTCATATTTTACGATCTATTTATTTAGTTTGACGACCTATCTATTTAGTTAATTTAATTATATCGTTTCCTTTTATTGCATCCAGATTTATTTAGACTGCAACTTCAGATATTTGTTTATGCAATAGACATTTTCCTACCTATAACGAAATGCTTAAAATGATACTAAAATTCAGTAAATCGTCGCTTATGGAGCCGCACCGCGTAATTCATTCTTTGGCCAAAATATGTTATACATATATCTCATTTTATATTAAATATTGCAACATCGCGTATCTCAACCAGTAAGGTGAAAGTGGTAATAATGCGTATCTCATGGCATTTAACATTTGCCTGTTGGTTCCGTGGTGTTGTATCAATACATTTACAAAATCTCATAAACATCTGTTAAAACTGAAATAAGGTTTTTTGGCTCTCCCGAAAAGTCGCGAAAAATGAGAAATGCAGTGTTGCTTCTTAAGCGACGAAATTATCTATATAATAAGTTTAAATTATTAAGTTCATAACTTCTTTTGAGATAACCAAAATAATAAATGACGAAGAAAAATGAAACATAATTATATCCTAAGAACTTGTCTGACTACAGATCCTGCAGAATTTTTTTTTAAATTCACCAAAATTCTTGTTAAATATTTTAGAAATTATTAAACTGTGCTAAAAATATGCAGTGATGAATACAGTGTACTCAAACAATCAAAATAGGTCGAGATACTATAATGTGATTTGCAAAATTGCAATGGCTTCTCATTCTATTAATTAGAGAATGGGGCCTTTTTATACATTGTAATCATCGTGATGCCAGCTTCGTAGACACGTACAAATTTGGAACACGTATTATGTATCCGATTGCAAATAATGTCCTAAAATCTGAATTGATTTTAGATTTGTATTATGTAACATTCTTAACGCACTCGTTTGCAACATATGTCATTAATGTATAAGCATGGGCTTACGAATAGTAGTTTTAAAGATGAATAGTACATTTTTCATTATTTATTATTGTTCGTTTATACGTTATTTTTTGTTTTCTAATTTTAACTCTCAGAAATATTTATGCGTCCATATATGAATGTAACCCGTTTTTAATATCCAACGAGAATCTTTCGATTTATTTTCAATTAAAGTAATCATAATTATTATTGAAGAAAAGCGAGGTTAAATATCTCAAAATGAGCTTTTTTGGAGACATTTCAATTGCTTTTATATCAAGGGAGAATTAATATTGACCATCACAGTATGTAAGTGATGGCATTAGCAGAATTTTCCTATCATGTCCCAGTTTCGTGAAAGCTAAGAAAGTTTCTTTTTCTAGAAAAACAATCGACACATTGACAAAAAAAGCTTATTCTGACACTTGTAACCTCACTTTTCTCGAAAATGAAACGTTATAGGAAAATTCTGCTAGTGTCATCATTAACAGTGCAAAATATCCATTGGGAAATGATGCTATGATTGTCAAAAGCAAACAAAAGTAAAATTTTATCGGTCAGTGCTATCTAAGAGAAATTCGGGTAAAAATTTTAATTCAATTTGTCTAACAAAGGAAACTAATTTCGAGGAAGTTTAAATATTAGTTTCCTACTTTTAATCATTTTGCTACTGTTAACAACGATTGAAATTTGAAATATATGCATTTTTTACTTCATTTTCATTGAAATTCATTTTTCAAAAATCATGTATTAACGCTCCTTTAACAAAAACGAGTGTATCTATTGAAATGTTCGTGATTCATATATTCTCAAACGAAAAAAAAATACAGGTGCAGCCATTTTTACCTAACTTATTTTAATTTACGTTAGAAATATATTTTTTTATTTTTTCATGAATAATATGAATAGCAACCTTCAAATAACATTTTAAAAAATCTGAAAAAATTTAAGATGAGTTTTTTGTTAGTGCAAACTTATATCACCAGTGCACGGTTCAAAAATGAAATAAAAAAGTTTTGTGAGCCACTCTAGCGTATAGTCTATCGATTACGCAGTCTAAGTGCGTAAGCTAGACATGACATTTTCTTCTCGGCGCAGCGGATACTTTTTATCTTAAATCGTGAATGGAACTCCCTACAGAATGCGTCTTTATTTTATTTGCGATGTACCCTGCGCGATTCACTGAAGTTATTTTATTTTCTTTGTATTCTTAATTGTACTTCGCTTTCTAGTGGCCCTTGTGCCTCTAAGGGTTAATAAAATCAAACCAAAACATGTACAAATATATATAATGAATGTGTAGTCTATCGACATTAAATGTTTCTAAAAATTGACTTGATGGAAACATACAGAATATAATTTACAGATACAGTACAACCCCTCGTGTTGATCCCACTACGACTGGCCCATCTGTAACTGACTGTGTGGGCCGTTCTTTTTGAGCGGTTGTCGCTGTAATGAGATGTTTGTCAAATGCTATAATTTTATTAATTTGATTTGATTTGAAACCGTTTTATTTTGTCCTGGACAAAGGCGTCCGTGGACAAACCACAAAATTACAAAGATATTTAACATATGATACTTAATAATAATAAAACTAACCTACATTTTAGCTAAAAAGTAGAATCGGATAGTAATTACTAAATCTTAACCTGAATGTAAATAGTTCCGTTCGATTTACGATCGACAAGGTTTGATTCCGCACTGTTCGTAGCATGTGTGAATTGATGTGGTATATTGTTTACTCATACTCATACAAATACATACATATACATTCGTACGCGTAATCGTGTAAGTTTCAAATGTCAAGTGAGGTATTAGTTGAGACTGTTTGTGCGTCGTAAATGTGCAAGAAGAGAGGACTTAAAAGCGTCGAGAGACCGTGAAGCTCGACAGTTTAAGAGACGACGTAGTTTTATCATGAGGTAACCCGAGGCATCAACAAAAGTAAGGCATGCAAAGTCCAGATGTGGAAGAATTAGAGCATTTACTAACATTTGCTTCACGGATGATGGTAAGCTAATTCCTCGGAAACGAAGTCGGTATAAGGTATAATGGACTTTAGAGCTTACAGATGATATATGGCGATTCCACGTGAGGTCAGACGTAAGATAGACACCTAGGTCCCGAACTTCATTCACGTAAGGCATTCGTGACCATTTACCAGTATCGGGGGCAGCATAAGATTGTCGAGAGTGGCAAGATTGTGCCTCATGTCAAAGATAACTGCTTTGGTCTTCTTCTCACTGATCGACAGTCCACACTGTTGAGTCCAACTAACAAACCGTTTGATTTCGTCATTTAGACAATTTATAGTACAACTGAGTCGATTAACAGGTGTTGTTAAATACATTTGCGTATCATCTGCGAAAACGATTGTCGAATTTCTGCAATGTTGCAACTGGCAAAATAGTGTGTTGATGACTATCAAAAAGAGAATAGGGCCAAGACTTGTTCCTTGCGGAACTCCAGTGGTTGTGAAGAGTTCTGTAGATAGAAGACCATCCAGACCTCTAATTCGCTGTGACCTATTTGCTAAATAAGAGGACATCCAGGTTATGGACAAGTCATCAAATCCTAATGATCGTAAGCACTGAAGTATGAGCGGATGATTCAGCGAGTCGAAGGCTTTTGAGATGTCGAAAAGAACTAGAATGGTGACAAAGCCATTTTCAATACCCCGACGTATGTCGTCTGTAAGCTTAAGTAGTGCAGTTTGGATGCTGTGGAACCTCCGAAAGCCAAGCTGACCTGCTTGTCAAAAGCTTGGTTAACGCAAGTATAAAAATGAGACAAAAGTTCAGTGGTCGAGCATACATGATCGGCACTTGAATCACAAAGTTCGGGGGAGCTGAGTTGTATGGCGCTATTTAAGTCGTTCTCAAGAGACTCAGTATCGCTATTGGTAAAGTCACGAAAGGTAATTGTCTTTTGGCGATGGGAGAAATAGTCGATTTTATAGGTGATCATAATCAAGTTATGTCCCGCCGCAATGGGAGCCGTAGATTTAGAAAAATGAATTATTTTTTCTTGGGCATCAACTAGGATCACATCGATGTGCGTATGCGTATTTGTGTGCTGCGTGTGATGCGTCGCGCCAAACGGAACAGAATATAGTGCGTAATCACGAATTAAGCCACTTAAGTAATTGGCGTGGTAATCACTAACCAGCAAATCGCAATTCAAATCTCCCGTAATAATAATATTTTGGTACGTAGACATATAAAGATCTAGTTACTTCGACCCAGACTAAGTCTGGACGAAGTATTGAATTTGGTCACTTCGGGCAAAGAAATTACCATATAGTTTTTCATCAAATGTCGACGTTCCACGCCCTAAGGAACCCAAATCAACAATAAAAAAATTTGTGTCCGTGATCTTGTACGTACGTACGTCCGTAAGTCCCGTTTTTTTGTCTCGCGATAACTCGCGAACGGATAAGTATATTGACATAAATTTTTTTTTAAAATACGCGTCTTGGCACAACTTAGATCTGATTAGATTTTGGGGCAGATCCACCCGTCCATTACTAAAAAAAATTAGCCCCAATTAAGTTTCTTTGTAGTTTTTTTGCATTTATTTTGAAAAATACAAATTTTATTTAAAAATATTTCAAACAAAAAAGATAGAGCATGAAATTCTCTACAAAAAAGGTTATATGCATTTTCTTCCTAAAGTCAACGATAATGCCATAAAAACTGGTTTAAAATGTTTATGACTATTCTCTGAAAAAGTATTGAATTTGGTCATCGCGGCAAAAAAATTACCCTATTGTTTTTCATCAAATTTCGACGTTTCGACCCCCTACCCCCCAGGGGTAGTCTTTGCCAGCTCCTCGGGCGCGGTGACCACCTACGGGCGCAAAGTTCATTTACGCCCTTGATACGAAAATAACTATTTCGACATATCTAAAAGATGTCTTATAGATATCTATAAGATATCCGTCATAGATCTTTTCGACACTTTCAAGATATCTTTGACGAATTATATGTATACAGGGTCATCGAAAAGTATCGGACCCCCCTAATATCTTCAGTTAGAATGCACTTAGGAGAAAATGTCCAATAGCAAAGTTGTATGGTTTCAAGCGGGGAGTAAGATGATGACCTTGACTTTGACCTTGACCATGTCCTTCAAGGTCATTTCAAGGTCAATCTTATTTTTTTAAATAGAACTCCCAACATTTTATTGCATATTCTTATAGCTTATCTCGAGAGCTTTCCAAAACACTATAATAAAATATTTTTTTATTAAGTACTTTTTGAGTTATAAAGGTTTGAAGTTAACAATTTTTTTACACAAAATGTAGAATATCTTGTAAAATATTATTTAGTTTTCAGTAATCATAACCTTAATACTTTTGTGCGCGGAATAATGAGACCAATTAATTGGTTTAAAGAAAATACATTAATCGGATCCCCCTAATATTTTCAGTAAGAATGCATTTTGGAAAAATGTCCAATAGCAAAGTATTGTACGGCATCAAGCAATTACGCTAATAGGCTCTGGCGAAAAACTGCCCGAAGGCGTTAGCGGGAATCTGACCGAAAGCGTTGGCCAATCTTTATTCTCTCACTCTCGCAGGCACCAATGTACGAGCTCTTGAACAAACAATACGGATCACTGATTTGAAACTTTGATGCAGTGCTGTCTTCTTCTGAGCGAGCAGCAGTCACCTCCTGGACGAAAACGAACAGCCTCAAAAATGTTTTCTGTAACAAAAGAAACCATTGCGCTTCAATTGATTATCCCAAACATCTTCATTTCGTTTCCAATAGCCCAGAAATTTTTCGTAAATATTATTAATTGATCTATTAGATTTTCAGTTGCTCAACGAGCTTTTTGCTAGTGCTGGTTAAAATAAACAAATCGATAGTTGGACCAACACTTAATAATTAGTATTTTTCTCGACTTAATTATCTAGATCAATTTCCTATCACTTACTGATTAATTCTTCTTCGCTCTAATTAAGAATGGCGGAGCTTTCTGAAAGAGATCGAATAACACTGTTAATGATGCGAGGATGGGGAGATCAACAAAGAGGGTATAAAACAGTAACGCGATTATTTAATGAAAATTTTCGGAATGAAAATAATAGGATCTCCAAAAGTACTGTAATCCGTACTATTCAACGTTTCGAGGCTATTGGTAGCGTTAAAAGCCGCCCAAAATCTGGTAGACCTAAAACAGCAACAAATAATGATAAGGCATTAGCTGTTTTACAGTCTTTCGTTGAAGATCCCCATATTTCCATCAATCGCGTTGCACAAGAACTCGAAATCGGTCATGCATCTGTAAGTAAAATTCTGAAATTGAATAAATGGCATCCATACAAACTCCATTTGGTCCAAGAGTTGTCCGAAGACGATTTTGATAGACGCATCGAATTTAGTGATTTTATGATGGAGATGATTGTCGACGATCCTCTATTACTTGATAATATTGTTTTCTCTGATGAGGCAACATTTGAACTGACTGGAAATGTAAATAGACACAATTGTAGATACTGGAGTGACGTTAATCCTCACTGGAAAAGAGACAATCATACTCAATATCCACAAAAAGTTAACGTATGGGCTGGTATTCTTAATGGTAGACCAGTTGGCCCTTTCTTCACTGAAGGCAATTTGACAGCACAAGTATACCTAGTCATGCTTCGCGAACAAATTGTTCCAGCTATTCGAGACATAGCTGGTGGAAATATGGATGAAATTTATTTCCAACAGGATGGAGCTCCACCTCATTATGGTGTCATTGTCCGTCAATATTTGAATGAGGTCTTTCAGGACAGGTGGATAGGGCGAAGGGGTCATATTGAGTGGCCACCTCGGTCTTCGGACTTGAAAAACTACTTAATAAAAAAATATTTTATTATAGTGTTTTGGAAAGCTCTCGAGATAAGCTATAAGAATATGCAATAAAATGTAGGGAGTTCTATTTAAAAAAATAAGATTGACCTTGAAATGACCTTGAAGGACATGGTCAAGGTCAAAGTCAAGGTCATCATCTTACTCCCCGCTTGAAACCATACAACTTTGCTATTGGACATTTTCTCCTAAGTGCATTCTAACTGAAGATATTAGGGGGGTCCGATACTTTTTGAAGACCCTGTATATATATTGTATATATAATATCATAATAATACAGACAGTAATCAGTAAAACACAGTAAACATGTAATATGCATCGAATAGTCTATTAGAATACAAGTGCATGAAGTAAGTGTTTTGCAACTTTTATTTATTAATACTTCGGCTGGCCTGTTGTCGGGGTCGAAGTTTTGAAAATGCTCATTTTCATTTTTCATACATATAAGAAACACTATATTGTTGTAACACATCTATCGAAGCCACTTGGACCTAAATATGATTGGACCTCCAAATATCAATATAATTTTATAATATAATTGAAAGCTGTTAGTAAACAAACGAGTCTTAAGGAATAGCCGACTCTCCACTGGGTCGAAGTTTCTGAGCGAGCGAAGCGAGCGAGGCACCACACCAACACTAGTTTACTTTTGAATTCCGTTAACATATGACCAGCGGGTCGACGATACAAAATTGCTACTAAAAGACGAGTATTTTGCGGTAATTTTACATTTAACAAAAGATATTCCGGATCATTAATAGACGCATTAACTGATGATTCTAAGACGTTATATACGAGTGATTCATGAAGGTAGCACGCTACTCCTCCACCTAAGATAAACTTATTGCTAGTTGACCGCAAGGCTCTATAATTACGCACTAGGTTGTATGAGGTTATAGAGATTGCCTGGGATGAAATATCGGGATTCAACCAGGTTTCGGATAGTGCTAAAATATGAGTGTTCGTATTCTGGAGAAGATTTTCTACCTGATTAAAATGAGCACGTATGGAATTTACATTGCAATGCATAACGTTTAGGTAATTTAGAGCATCAGTCCGATTGGTAACAGTGTGAGAGACGGTTGAGTTGCAGATCGGCTGTCACTGGATTAATTTGAGATCTGATTCAGTTATTATTGGTAGTTCGCGTGAATTAGCATCACGCTTAAAAAATATGGCTCCATTGCGAACCCATATACGCGAACCTGAAATCGATTTTGACAGCTCTCTGGCTCTAAGCAACAATTGGTGACAGGGACGGGACAAAAGTTCATTAACATAAATCGGGATACTTTCTTGTGGGTTGAGATCAGGAAAGATATCTACGCGGGTTATCTTTCCAACCTTCCTCTTCTGCTCCAAGACGAGGTTACGCAGTCCAGCAGATAGACAAGTAACAATGATGGAGAATGTAGAGGGCGATGCGGCTGCAGCGTTATTACGATTCTCATTGCTTCTATGCGCGACTTTTCTAGTGCCGGTAATGAAAACGTTGGAATTGTATCTTGTTAGTTCTAATTTATTTAACACACGACTAACTATTTCGTCCAATGGCAGTTCGCATGTAGAGGGTAGGCCGGTAATGATGAATTCATTATTCGGCTGACCGTACGCCCACAGATCCTTTAAATCACGAATTTCACTGTCGTACTTTTTAGTTGAGGCTGAGATGTCAGCTAAACTATTCGCAATGAAATCAAAGCGCGCTGTTTGGTTGAGTTGGTTCTGCATAAAAAACGACATGCGATCATTAGCATCCATGTTTTCCCAATTTAATGGCATTGGTGTCATGGGCAAATTAACCAGCGAGGACGGTAAGTTTGGGATGTTGTTCATTGCGGTTATTGTAGGCTGCGTTTGCTCCGGCGACAGTCTCGTCGAAGAGTCAACTGCTGGGACTGGTACGAGACAATGGGTATCCAGGGGGGGGGGGGGGCAAGGCTATGGAAGGTGGGATATTAAGACGAGAAGATCCGATCGGTGACGGATCGCGAGGAATTTGTGTAAAGAGGGGCGAGATAAGAGACGAACAGGTAGGAGGAGAGCCCAGCGCCGAGGTGGAGACGATACACGTGTCCTTGACTAGATATTGTAATTGACGAGCACAACAACAATTTTCCGACTTAGATCGAATGCACGCGATAGCACAGGACCGATGATATGACGAATCGCACTCTTCACATGTATATTTCGATCTTACTGGACCACCGCATCTTTTGCACCTAAGAACTTGCCCGTTGTGCTTGTTGGGTGATAATTGCTTACGTGCTGATTTTCTGGGCATGTAATTACTACCTGTCAAGCGATTTACAATCGCCGTGTGATGACAAGTGACGTGTGACCAATGGTAGTAGGACTATCACTAAAGTTGTTGGCACTGAATCACATGGTTGGCAAATGCGCTGATGGAAATTCCGCCAGAAAATGTCAGCTGTTTTCCGAAACCGTTATTAATTAAGATAATAATGACGGAAGTAAACAAATTGTAAAAAATGCATTATTTATCTAAAAACGGATATTAGCTACATATTTTTAAAACTTTTTTCAAATATGGGATAAAAGAATTTCTTGTTATAATAAGTTATTTTATTCCAGCTACGTCTTCAAATGTCGTGTAAGAAATTAAAATGTTCGATCAATGTTTAAAATATCTGCTCACTGACACTGTAATTTATCAAATTAACTTGCCCTACATATTGTAGTTAAACTGCGAAACTCTTTATTATGCATTTTATTAATAGAACACCGATATGAATCGATAATTATTTAATTTATTTGATTGACGGGAAGTTATTCATGTTCTGCGTCATTTCAAATCTTATTACATTTAAGTCATATCCTGTATACGATTTATTTAGTTTAATCCGAAGTTAATAAGTACTGCGAAGCACACAGTGATAATTATATTACAATTACGTCATTGACGAACATAATTTTACACATCGTGTCACCGATTATATATTATATTACGAATTGTTATATTCAACGTCAATAGGAGCATAATACTGATTATCATATCCCTAGTGGCGAGATTTTTCATGATCCATCTTCGCGGAAACTCTTTTACGGGATTGCAGTAGTTGGACGAAACTTGTCGTATTTTTAGTCAGTGCTGGAAGAGGCATTTTTGCGTTTAGAATTCCACTTTTCGGCCATGTGGGTGCTTTTGTTTGTTCCTTTGTCTCGTGCGGCGTGAATAGAAGTTTGCGTGAATGGATTATCGCGTATAGTGTTCGTCGATTATTCTGGTTAAGTGCATGAAAACTATTCATATTCAATTACTACCTTCCTTTTATGAAATATGTTTTTATTTTACACTTTTGTGATGCATATTTTATATGTTAAAGTTATCATTACCAGTAATATAATATTGTTTTTTTTTTCTAAGAATTTTAATGAAAATCACTTGGGTTATCCACAGAGGGAATTCGTTTATAGGATGCATACAATATTCGATATTCAACCATGGATAATTCTAAAAAATGTTGTCCAGCGTAATTCAGTAAAAATTAAACAACATGTCTACTATTAGGATTACTAAAAAATCTTTTGAACTTTTCCTCAGTTTGCAGTTCTTAAAATAAAAACCACTTATAAGTTTCTAAATAAATATATAAAAAAATGATTCACATAATATATTCTAAAGGAAATGGCCAACGGGGTATGCGTCAGTTCATTAAGGATCTACTTGTAAAAAACCAAAAAATTACATTTTCTTGAAACTTCTTGAAACAAATTATTTCTAAATTCTCTAATACTGACCGAAAGTTTAGTAGTGGACAGTCCATTCCCACTTTCATGATATTTGAAATTCGTTTTTGAATTTGTGAAACAAATAATCCACAGATTGTTGGATTACAATCAGCACACATTTCAGAATAATATTGGGAATGATGTGCCGAAATATCGATTGCATTTTATTTTTTGGTATTTCACTGTTAAAAGTTTGCAACCGACCGATGAGACAGAACTGCTTGTTTAATTTAGGCAAGCCAAAAACAAAATAAGATGTAATGGAAGCAATCGAATATATCATTTTCGCCTAGTCTATATCTTGCGCTGGTATTTCCTTAATTCTAACAATCGTGGAAAGGTTTATCAGTGCAAATAAATGCCGTTTTAAAATGCATGAATATAAAAGAGCAAATTAGGAAAATGGCACCACATAAGCTATATTACTCAGAATGTATAACTAGTACAATTCAATTTCGAATGCATAATGGGATTGTAATACTCAGTAAATAGAAATTCAGCACATCAGAAATAATGTCAATCGAAATGAGATATATTATTTCTATGCCAATAGCAAGATATATATATTCATTAAATATAAAAAGCAATCATTAGCAGTTTTTCAAAGGTATATATCCTAATAGTTAAAAAAAAAACACTAAAAAGAACATATAAGACATCGAACATTAACATCTGACGTAGACGTACAAGGTCTGTACCGCAAAGCCTTGCTGATGATTCCAGCAGGTACAGACCGGGATGAAACGTCGCAAAAAGAGATTCTGTCTATTTTCAATATAGAAAATTTCTTTCAATCGTCTGACGATAAGTTCATTTTTCTAAATATATAGACGTCTGTCTATTAATTGAGGTTAAGGTCTGCAAAGGGCACCAACTCCCATGTCCAAATAAAACATCTCTTGATTTATTTAAAATATTCACGGTTCAAAATAACGGCAAAAAACATCTTGCAATTTTAATTTAATACTAAAAAGAACATTTGTATTATAGAAAAAACAAGAATATTGACTGCGTGACGAACTAAAAGTTTACTCTTGTTTACACAAACTAATTGAAGAATAGTGAAAGAGGACAATAACGAAGCTAGCTGATGAGTATCCATTTCACAGACGCATTTTTGTAGGTACTTTACTAGCCGGGCCACTATTGTCTCCATTACATTATCTGTCTCGTACGGTAGATCATAATGCATTACAGCTAAAGTAGAAACAAGAGGGCCTGAAAATAGAGACAGAACCGGCTGAGAAAGACGGAAGAGGATTCCCACACAGCGAGCAGAACGCTTTGAGAGCCCGCCTTCTCATTCCTCTATAACCTTGTTACGTTACTCACTCAATTTAACCTCTAGACCGCATTTACGTATGGATACAAACGTCGTATAGAGTGTTTCTAGTGGATCCAGAAGTCTCAGCTACACAAAACTTGTACACGCAGTACACGAAACCTAACTATCATCATTAAGGTTAAATTAATTAGATGTTAATTAAGAGAGTTATAAAACAGTTCTGTTTCTATCAGCGAATATTGCATTCTCTTTGCTACGTTTATTTATGTAATCAAGTAGGATTATATGTTTTCGCGAAATTATTTGTTTAAACAACATTAATGGTAAAAGTTTTTAACTAACACATTTGATTATCTGTTAAAAGTACTAATTATATGTGCTAATACTTAATACTAAGTATTAATCATTGGATATAATCATTGTTAGATCATCTTCTCCTTTAGGACTTCGATTACAAAAACGCTCTATGAAATGAATGTTATGATTAAAATATCGGTATTGACGCTAAGTTTTTTTTTGCCATCGTCAATTGACGAAAAACGCGTTTGGTACTGATGGTGCAGGTTTGTCACCAATTCTACATTAATAGTATTCTCGCGGAATCAATTTTTATCGAAATCAAACTTCTGAGGGGGGAGAGGGCGAATTCTTCGTCATTTCCAGCTCTATAGCTTCTTCTGGTATGACATTTCGTTAGCTATTTAGCGAAGGGAGTTGGATTCAAAAAACCTCAAAAATTGGACTTTTTTACAATTTTTGAGGCCATAAGTTCGGATATTTTCATCGCAGGTCAAATGTTCTTAAGAACTAATTGTAGGGTTTAAATAGAGCTTAAAATGAGCCACAATTCATTGAAATAGCGTGAAAAAGATTCGAGTTATTGTAAAAAAAAGTAATTTTGCCTAAACTTTAATGGCCCGTCACTCAAATTCTGAGCCCCAGATTTGGTTTGAAATATCATGGAAAATCACTTCCTGAAATATTTTTGGTCCAAATGTCGGCTTTTATTTGTCTACTTTTCACTACCTATAACATCGACGTGAAAAAAAGACAAAACGTAGTATTTTCATTACTGGTGGCAGTTAAACTTACAGAATTGTGCAGCATTACTGTCTATACATTTTGGATGGAAATTCTGCCTGACATCAGTGAAATATACCACATTTTGAAGGAACTGTATTCACCTTTGAGGTAAGGCGAATGTAGTTCCGTCAAAATGTGTTATATATACATATATAAATAAAAAATATTATTAATATCGCGACGCTTAGTATTCGCTTCATTTAATTAATTATTATTCCACGTTCCACCTAACATTTATTTAAACCTGGGAAGCAAACCTGTCTATACCACGATCGTCTTTCATATGAAGTCCACCGCTAAACTTGACTGTGATATAGTCTTGCCAACCTTTAATACAATCATCAGGGAAAGTATGGCACGATTAAATAATAAGTTGAATATTTTTTTAAAATACAGATACAGCATTAATTTAGTTTCATTATTTCAGAACTTAATTAAGATATGAAATTTGCATGAGAATTTTATACGAATTCTTACCTAGTAAAATATTTATTGCAAACTAGCAAAATAAGCACAGAAAAAAATAAGTCTTCAAATGGTTACATCTTAAATTCATCATCAGGTGAGGCTTAATTTAAGACCGAATTTGCGTTCATTTTCTTAAATTGAGTCAGTGTTTTCGCTTAAAGTCTTACTTTCAGAGAGCAAAACTGACTTTTAGACGATATTGTGACTTAAAATAAGATTTATCGAGCTTATGGCATCTAAAGCACGGATCTTATTTCAAACCAAAATATCGGCTGAAAGTCAGTTTTGTTGTCTGAAAGTAAGACTTCAGGCCGAAATATTGATTGAATTTAAGAAAGTTAACGCAATTTTGGGCTGAAATTAAGCCTCGCGTATTGATGAATTTAAGATGTAACAATTTTAAGACTTTTTTTTTTTGTGAGGAGCACTATGATATTTAACAAAAGAATACAGAGTGAAATTAAATCAATAAATAATATGCTATTTTATAAGTTATTAAGAGTTTATAATTTAGAGAACATAATAGTAAGTGCCTTATCAAAATTTAGATTTATCTTACTCTACAACAAATTTATAATATCTTCTTTGGACATATACTTTGAATTTAATTCTTACTTTTTAAAGAAAACTATATTAGAAAAGACACTTTAAATGTTTAATTTAATTATTAAAAGATAGTTAGTATTCTTTATTTAGACTAGATTTTGAAATTTGGCACCTTTTCAAATAAAATTATTTTCTTGATAAAGATGTAGATTATTTTATATATTACAAAAATTTCAGTGGTACATGAAACTTGTTAATGAAGTGAATTTTACCAACTATAAATTCTTTTCGAAAACAGGCTCTCTTTTTCTTTTGTAATAGTGAGTTTTTAGATCCTAAATGCTTCACAATGTAACTAGAAAAGAAATCTAAGGTTAGAGTATCGATTTACCCTAAATCGACAATATTTCGTGCTATTCACACAAGATTCGTTTACAACTTGCAACATGTGTACAAAGGTATGTTTGCTTATGCAAATATGCATATTTCGGACCAATGCACGATGCTACCTATAGAACTAAAATACTACAATTAGGAAACAGTATTTAGATAATAAACATTGACATCTAAATTATATAGCATCCATACAATAAAATATATATGCTTTCCAAATGTTTATTGCCATTATTGGGAGGAATGTTAACATTTACAATTGTTTTGCATTTTTCGCCGAATAATGAAAGAATTTTTCAACTTATAAATATACAGGGTTCCGTAATACTTAATATAATGAATTAGAATTAGATTGTGGTAAATCAACTTGATTATTTAACGATCATTATTAATATAGTTTTTATTGATTTTATATACATATATTAGTAGGTATATGTGAAGAGTAGAATAATTATGATAATTAATCGTAATATCACATACATTTATGGTACAATTAAAGAAAATTCCAATCTGGAGTCGTTATACATAGAATTAATCAATTGTGGTAATTCGCTTCGACATTACGACTTTTCGAGATGTAGATTTATTATTTTCATTGGATTATTTTAAGCATTGCCCTATATTTTTGAGCACGTCCATAGAGATGGATATTCGTTTTATCGTATTGATCGATTCTTAGTGATATTTTAAAAATATTCACGAGTCAAAGTTTGATTTACAAACAATGCAAATATTTGTCACCGTTTTGACATATTACAGACAGATTTTCATGTCGATTGTTTAAAATAAGAACAAAAATCAGAGTAATTATTCAAATACGATTAATGTCACTCGTCATTTTCGAGTGCGCCATACCTTTGATAAATTGTTTGACAGTTTATTCTACTGAAGTCTTATATTCAGTAGATCCGATTTGACGCGAGACTAATTTTTAACTTGCTCCTTTTATTTTTTCTTGGAAGGGGAAAGATTGTATGTCTCTAACCTTTTACTCGGGAGTTCATTTGAATAATCGTTTGTTTGAATTTGTTAATAGACCAGAAAAAAAATTTGTAATCAAATATACTTAAAATTCATTATAAGGAGGTTAGAATTTACTTAAATGTAATCTGTACTGTAATGTAATAAAAAAATATAACACTAAAATTTTGTAATACAATTTTTTGTCTAATTAACAAGCAAATTGTTGCATAAGTTTTGCATAATAATTTAATAGATTTATTTACATTTAATACCTGATAACTGCTATTAATTGATTTCATCGTAACGAGCCTGATAATTTAAATTGATCAAATCAATCTTCACATATGTTGAATTTAAAATTAATTATTATTAACAACGAACTATTGTTTCGATAATTTATCATGTTACGATTTATTATTTTATGACCTACTGACGTGGGAACATCATATGCATTTCATAATTTTAATTTATGCCGAGTCGTGTTTCAGGTAAATTAAACGCAATAACATTTGCGATGTACTCATATTTTAATTTGAAATTAAAGTCCATCGAATTTGCTTCTGCGGTGTAGAAAATAAATGTAAATCTTGCATGCAGAATGATATCACATACTCTTCAGAAAATAGCTGCCAAACTACGTAAAACGAGAAGCTTGTTTTCGTGGGATTCAAAACTGCTGTATGTAATGTCCCCTTGAATGTGCGCTTCCGTAAAACTTGCAGTGTCGCTTTGCGGTGCATATTCTTGAAAGCAGTGACAATTTTGAAGTGCGTGTTGTCAAATCAAAAGGTTATACAACAATGTTATGTAATAAGCATTAAACAGTATCTTTTACACAGACCAGTAAAAAATGGTGGACATTTAATGTATTAGAATGTATAAAAATAGTTTGGTGTCCTTAAATTCATCCACATATTAAATTTTCAATTTCTACTTAAAGAAAGGTTATCAGTACATGATAATTTAAAAAAATTTCATTACAATGTTTAATTAAATCAGTTGATTATTGCATTTTGTTGCTTTAAATTGAAAATTAAATATTCAATGTACGTTAAGCAATAGTAAGATTGTTCGATAAAAACAGTAATATCATTTATTGTACGAATTATATTTAGTCATACTATAGAATAACGTCAGAATAAGAGTATCTGTTTCATATACCGATAAATTTACGAGTTATATTTATTTTTAGTCTCTAATTTCGAAATCGATATCCATTGAGTTTACAATGAAAATAAGGTCATGCAGACAATGAATTTGCCAATTACGCTTAAAATACATGAAATTCAACCGTAACACTTTACACCACTTTTTTATACAGTGATTTGCAATTCGATCCAAACTGTCGATATTGGAGAAGAAGATACTAAAAATTTCATTACTTCATTGAAAATATACTTCTTGTTCGTTTCAAATTTGATACGCGGTAGATTTTAATAACCTTAGAAATTTAAAACCAGAATCTTTCTTTTAATCAATATACCTTCCTCAAGAAGTTAAATTTTCTAAATTTTTGAAAATGTTCGTTTAACTATAAGTTGTGTATCTTTGTAATTATTTAATAAATATGGGCAATTGCAATCTTTTTTAAATGATAAATCCATATTCACTTTTGTAGGATAAACGTTAAAAACTTGTTTTTTGTTAAATATGAACGTTAACGGTTTTCTTATGTATATTTCAATAACAATAATGAAGTTGATATGTTAATTGATTATTTACTTTTGCTTTGTATATTGAGTTGGTTATAATAGTGATTATTAAAAACATTCATTGATTTCGGACCCAAATATAGAATTAATTATAATGAACATGTATATAAATAATAGTTTATTGATAAATGTTGTGACATTTCAAACGACTACAATTTTAATGTCAAAAATATTAGCTGTCCAGACTATTTAAGTGAGTTCCAAAATATCTACAAGCATTCAGGATTGCACAGTTAGCAATAAATTGCTCGACTGTAGTACGGCGGTTTTCGATTTCAGTTGTTTTGAGTTTCTTGCGTCATACGTCCATAAAATATTCGGCACGAACAAGAAGGTTCTATATTTGCTTTGGTATCGTTGACTTGTCTGTCGAGGGTCGTGAAATGACGAGGGTTATTCGACATATTTATCTTTAATTATAAGTTAGTTGACCGGCGTGCTAATGAGTTCAATGTTTGTTGACACGGCCTAACACTTTGCTTTGGTTACCATACTCGCCACACAATTACCGTTCCTACTATAGGGAGTAATTTACATAGTGAATGTACAATTAATCTCTTCGACGCGCATGTAAAATCCGACGCGGAAGATAGCGTTTAGTTCTGAGGTGATCCTAATCTGATTTTTGCAATTTAGAGGCACAATTAAGATTTAAATACCAGTCTCTTTATTCTTAAAGTAGTAATAAAATTACTTATGAGTACAAAATTAGTTTCCAAAACTCTTTCTACAGATATTAATTAGTATTTGTAATTTCTTAATTCCCTAACATTTCTTTTATCTGTTCATTTTTTTTTGCCTGCACAATCTAGCCCATCATTCTATGTTTCTATTAATTATTTTTATTTTCATTGAACGAGATTGCACATGAAACACTGATAGGGGAAAAGAAAAAGATAAAAGTAAGATTAAATCAGGAAAACGCCCTTAAAGCTTTTAATTATACGGCTAAATCAAAGGCGATCGTAGATTTCGAGCAGCAGTATTCTATCGAGAATTCCAAATTCATTAGTCACATGTGCGGTTCAAGAGCGTTCAGGTGTTTCCATATTGAAATCTTGCAGAAGATATAAATGAAGAATACTAATCGATTAAATGACATTTTTAATTAGATTTAAAATCGTCTTCAATGTGAGTATATTGCAAACGATTATTAAAGGTTTAAGACTTCAAGGGACGTTGTCAAAAGGGAAACATGACGTTGTTGTAAGATGTCCAATACATCCTATGGACGAACATATTTCATCCATTTTAATTCCAATCACCACTGTCGAAACATGGACGTAAGTGAACGTACATTATATGTACATCTGAGGTCATCTTGTGTACATAAATTTCTGGACGTTCACTGTGCGTCCATGATATGTATATATAAGGAAGTCCATAATATACCTACTCTCTAAATTTCTTGGAGCGAAATTTTCACTCCAAACCTGCAGTGAACAGGGTGTTCACATTAAAAAGAGTGAAAGCCCACTCTAAAAGAGTGAGAACAGTCACTCCAATG
This sequence comes from Trichopria drosophilae, assembly GCA_030407085.1. Classification (NCBI taxonomy): domain Eukaryota; kingdom Metazoa; phylum Arthropoda; class Insecta; order Hymenoptera; family Diapriidae; genus Trichopria; species Trichopria drosophilae. The sequence goes on from CM059583.1 coordinate 57,690,591, forward strand.
GAAAGAGTAAAGGAATTCTCTCCAAATGTTGGAGCGAAAATTCACTGTTCGTGTAACGTGAAAATTAGCTCTATGTGGAGTTAAAATTCACTCCAAAGAGAGTGAGATTTTGTCATTACTGAGTGCTATTTTCTTGCAAAAGTAGTTTTTTATATACACTGAAATTTAAATTTAAGAAGTATGATTACATTTTCCCTATTATCTCTGATTATATGGAGTCTCGACAAGTACGGATTGTGGACTCTGGACATCGCAGTGATAGATCTGAAGCCATAAGTTCGGTACATAGAAACAAAAAGTCGCAAAATTGTTACATCTGAAATTAAGCACTGTAAACGGGTTCATTTCCGCCTAAAATTGAGCTAATTTTCTTAAATTAAGTCAATATAAATGTGGACATCTATTGTACGTACGTACGTGGACGTTCACTGCCCAATCAGCATTGGAATCAACATATTTCGTCCATTTTGCAACTAATCGTCCAATGTGAAAAACGGCAATAAACATAAAAATGCAGTTCCTATATATGCGTATTATTAAAATTTGTATTGAAGTATTATATAAAATTAAATATACTATTTCAATTATATTAATACATAATGTTTGTTATGAGAAATTATAATTTGTTTATTTGATTATCTTAGACTTAATCCATTTGTTAGTATCCCGACGGACATATTACTAAAAAGGTACACTACTCCCTTACCCCGTTGCCTCTCAGTAGTTCTTGCACTACTTTAGAGTCGAACAAGTTTTTACATGTGATATAATCACCTTTGCTTTGAGTCCAGGGACTTCGTATCCCATAGTTCGCTCTCTTCATCACCTGCACATAGGTTTTGTCCTTTAAGAAAACTTATCATCTGCCATGATCTGAGGTTACCCGTTCATGGTCACTGCTACTTCTGGTCTTTTCATCGCATATCAAGCGCCATGAAAAAGATAATGCATGGTTCTGATCAAAATGATTTTGTATAGTTTTATATATTGTTCGTAACTAATTATTTCCGTGCATGTTACGGATATTTTTAGTATACTCGGTTACTTAATAAAAAATTTTAAAGAACGTAAATATACAATCGAAGCGGACAAGGAAACTACTCTTAAAAATGTATATTTACTGCAAAAACTAATGACATATTAACAACGTTTCGTTTATGAATTGCCTTTAAAAAGGAAACAAAATTAAATATTTCTTAGATTAAAATTTTATAGTACGAAAGAAAATCGGAAAATATGGTTTGTTAAAAATTGTAATAAATTATTTTTTCACATGTATAAACTTAATATCTGCAAAATTTACTCTTAGTTCTATTATTTGAGTATTCGTCTGGATTATTTCAAAATAAAATAAGTGTTTAATTCTGAATGAGATTTGTTCAAACTTAAGTATTCCGAATAAATAACAATTAATACATTAAAAATATTGATTAATTTTCGCATACGTAAATTCCGGTTATGTAGAATACTTCTGATATCATTTATTTCGGTCATTGAATTATTATTTCTACTAATATGATAATTGGAATATTTCTGCATGGAGTGCTTCTATTCTGTATAAGTGCTGGACGTTGTTAACTCCGCATGGCTACAGTATTCATAAAAGCGTTCTGCTTCGATAAAGGAATTACAATATTCCATGAGTAATTTAGGAAATTCTGAATTCCGGAATTTGAAAAAAAAGGATATAATTAGTCTCTGTTTTCAGTTTTTAAAAGATAAAAATTTAAATTCTTCGAGCTCAACATTTTTATCGTATTTATGCGGTTGTTTTTTTAAATTAATTATCAAAGTAGCCTTATTGCATTGCTGAAGTAGTTCAATCGTCAGAAATCAGACAAATCCTTCAAGCAAATAAAGAACATTCATGTTCAATTACATACATAGTTCCTTATTTGTCCGATTTTCTACAAACATAACGTAAACATCGTATGGGTTAATATAGTATGACGATTTACGTCGCATTATGCAGGATGTATTTCGAAGCTACAAAATTACGGCATATTAATTATTATAATATTGTAGTTATATAATAGTTTACAGTATTTCGTCTCATTTTTTGTTTATCTTTCAATCAATAATGATATTAGTTCATTAAGATTTTTCGGTGAATAATATAGATTCCTCAAGATTTTGAACACAATCACCAATTTTTTTTATATATCTGGCTATTTTTTAAATTTAATTAGTTGTACACATATAATACATTAAGGAATGTCTGATTTTTTAATTTCTGGTAGCCTGATATTTAATTAATGTGCAAAAAAACTTCAAAGTTTAACCACTCTTTGTTCGAACACAAACACGACTTTCTCTTCATTGCAGTTGGAAATAAATGATTTGTACGGAGTCTCCGCTTTGTCAAACCGTTTACAAAGAATTTAAAATCGCACTTTTCAGTATTGGTTATTACGTTTTTTATTCCATTTTGCATTCATGAAATACGCTTCCTATTATGTTATTAGAAAATTATTTTAAAAAACGCTGTCTATAAATTTACTAAACTCGATTTAGCAAAAAAGATTTCGTACAGAACTTTATTTATAATAATTTAATTTTGCTTATTAATTTCCTAGAAATGGTTTCTTAGCGGAATGAATACATATTGCGTACACGATATTATTAAGAAGTGTTTTTATCTTTTGAAATTAAGATTATAAAATAGTAAATGTTGATACTTTCCTCCTTTTTATATTCTACAATAAATTCGTAAAAGTAATTGTTACATAAGAATGACTTGTACTTTAAATCTCTTTATTATACGGCAGCGAAACGTGATAGTAACTAAAAACGTAGTACGTCTTCATGAATTATTTAAAAATAACGCAGGAAGCCTTTGGTCGTGTACACGGCGATTATTTTTTCATTAGGCGGTGGGCATTATTTTAATAAACAACGGTATGCCATCAATCATACTTACGGTGATTCATTGCCCTAACTGCGTGTGCTAAATAAACAATTAAAGCTTCGTTCCCTATTGAAAGCAATATTTCATACCGATGGCTGAGAGTTTATTAATCACTCAAACACGGTGAAAGGGATTAAACGGTGTCTGGCATTATACCTTCATCACCTTTTAACAATCGTTTGTCCAAGTGTGACAGATGTTGCACACTAAACTTACTTATTCGAAAAATATTTAAAAAGTGTTTGTCATTGACTACTTTAAATATGTAATTTTGTAGATAATATTTGCATTAATTATATGAACAATTTTATAAGACAAATTATATAAACTACATAAACTCTTTCCCAGATAGGTGAAAAAATACTTTTGGCTAGTTTTAATGAAAAAATAAAAGAAAAAACGTTCTATTGATGCCAATTATTATAGAATACAATTAAAAATAGATTAAAGCGGTAGTGTAAAAATAACGAACTTTTCTCCAGAAATCCACCGGGTTTCAGGAAGGACAAATTGTCTATCGACATGTTTATGAATTTCGAAAACATGAATATCGATATATTACTAAATAAAGTGAATATCGGAGGTTGCTATGCTAACGTTGTTTAGTTGATCATCATTTTAATACGTGGCCATAATAGAATTATTCAAACTATAACTATATAGTGCGCGGTGTAATTTTATCGGTTGTTTAAAGTGGGCATACAAAGTTATTTCAGATTAGAACAGAAGTAGTCTGTACATTTAAATTCAATATTTCTGTATAAATTAGCAATCTTATTTTTAATTAATCGCGTTGAAATGTAATAAAAACATGGTAAAGTGACGTTATCCTTATATTTCATACTTTTAATTAACATTTATATGATCACCCTTTCAATATCTTTAATGCTCCTTATTTTAATTTCCGTCATCTAATATTGGATATCGTGAAATTAAAATGCAGACATAAGTAGTTGATTTTAGGAAAATAGCTCTTAATGCGCTATTCCTAATTATAAGCATGCCTTTGAAGAAACAATTATCAGAGATGCGTACTATTCGTTCTACTTGAGAAATTAAAAACTTTCTTTGATACGATGTACTCTTTGATGTGGCTTTTCAGTTCTCCACTAGTTGTTGGCGTATTTTTGTGCATTCAATTGTTGCATATATTTAAAACTCTAGCAGTAAAAAATTATTGGCATAAACTTTTCTAAGTAAAATTGTGCACGATTTCGACAGAAAATGTGGAAATGATACACAGAGAAGTATATTTTGGAAAATGTATCCATGAGTTTTAATCGAGATGAAAGCATTAAGTTTCTGCGCTGTAGTGTCGTACATTCTTTGATTGCTTTAATGTCATATTCTGTATTAAATTCACTGCAAATAATTCAGATGTTATATTGTGGACTTTTTTAAATATCAATCGAATGATCTCTATAAATACAGAGTTAATCTGTATGTTGAGAAAATTTAAATTAAATTCCATAATTTTATTCCAATACGAGTTTATACTCTGTATACGGTCTAGAATGTACGAACATTAGGGCAGTTAGTGTTAATTTCAAGATATTATTTGTTATTATTTGAAAACTAATATATTCATTCAATAAAAATTTATGCAATACAAAATAAGGAAATGTTCTTCCATAACATCGGTGAATTTTATATGCATTTTTCTCTTTGATAATTGCATACACTGAAAAAAATATGTCTTAATTTAAGACCATTGATTGGCTACATTTAAGATGTAACAAAAATTAGCCCCATTAGAAAAGGACAAACTTATGCACTATACATGGACTAATTTTAAGCCACTTTAATTTGTAACAATTTTAAGACTTAATTTTTTTTGTGTATTAATGTTCTAAAAATAATTAGTTTAGAAAAATTATCACAAATAGATTCGATATAAAATAGGTCAAAGTTTCGTGATTCAGCAAACGACTTTCAAATTTTTAAAAATTAAGAAACAAAACTCAACTAATTTATAAAACTAAACAAAATCTTCCGTTAATATTTTTACAGAGAAAAAGCCACGCAGTGGGATGTGATTAATACACATCATATTCGTATGCGTTCATACTTTATTATTTAGTACATTAAGGATGCTTTAATAATATATAGAATAGTTTTATCTTTCATTGAAAGTTTAATTTTAATCATCGAATATAAAATATTATTAGTACTTATTTTTTATTTTCTTGAGCCAACATTTATGGAGTTTGTGCATGTACTGTACCCAGATAAGTAAAATATCTATAAAACCTTAGATTCAATAAAAGTTGCTCAAGTAAAAAAAGGAATATTCTTAGCTGCATAATATAAGAGTGAATTTATAATAGACGTTATTAACTTCTTATTTAAATATAAGAGAAATCACTTTACAGGAAAAAATGTGACTATTTACAATAAGAGTGTATCTTTCTGTTGTAATCTGTGCATCCCTTGATTTATGTAAGAATCATTTTCGATGGGAACTCAGTGCTTAAAGTTCAGAGTTTAATTTAGTAATAGTTTGAGATGAAATGCCTCATGAAGACTTCGCATTGATGCCGGAAGGCAAATTTGAGTGAATGTCAAGTATTTCTTATTAGCATAAGGATATTCGTAATATGATATTATTCTGAAGAATAAAGGTATCCGTGGTAAATAATGAATTTCAGGCATGTACGGTATTTTCCTAAATATAATCGTTCAGAATCAGCGTATACATAAGTGTTTTTAAAATGCCTCGTGGAAACATAATATGCGCCACTGGATTCCGTGATACTCATATTTTCCGGCGGCTGTACGTAAAATAGATACAAGCATAATTAGTAAGTTTCAATCATAAAATGTGTATATATAAAAATATTAATAATTTTTCGAAGCATAACTGAAGGCTATTTTGCAGTTCATATATCGAGACTGTCGTTTTGATCATATTGGCGGAGAAAAACACTATGCGTATTGTCTGTAAAAATCTGAAGATTAAATAAAAAGTGCCAATGAAGAGTAAATTTGTAATTTTTGTGCATTCTATCGGTAAAATTAATAGAATTTAAGAAAATTATTATAAATTGAGCATTGAAATTCTGTCATTTTCGTATGGAAATAGTTGTCCTCTATTCTGTTAAATCCACAGATAAATATGGATGTAGGTCAGTATTTGAGATGGGTTTTCACCTGCTTTATATATACTAGTAATGGTAATCCTATTTTTATAACTTTATATTTTATCCGCAATGAAACTTATCACGTTTATGTATACAGAATTCATTCCTTAAACCTGCGAGGTCTCTCTCATCCTCGGTAGAATAAGCTCGTTTAAAGTATCAAATCATGATCAGCTTTCATAAACGTTAGCGTTTGGTACTCAAGTGACCACTCTAAAAGTGTTATTTTTTTTTAAATAGATTTTTAATTGCACTGAAATTTAAATGTAATGATTTAATTTTCCCTATTCTAGTTTGTTTCGAAAATGTCACTGCATTTCAATCCCTCCTAGTCAATGCTGCTGCAATAGCAAATCTCATTCAACTCTCGGAGGGAAAACATACCGGCATTATTGACGTGTTTAGCCATCTTCCCTTCTGTTGGAGTGGAAATCTTGCAGGTGATGAGGGCTATTTTTGGCAGGTGTCTACCTCCCCCTCCCCCCCCCCTCTATGGTAAGAAATATACTATAATTTCTCGCATGTACCATGAAACCACATTCTCTGAAAATTGGTCTCCAAAAGTTTCCATAACCTTGCCCCAACTTAAGGAACCTTAACTAGAGCTATTATTTCGCGCTATCGCGTGAAAAGATTCATTGTATCGAAAGAGTGGAAATTAACTTCCTACAAAGCGGCCCACTTATCACTTTTCATGGAGTGAATTCTCACTTTTCGGAGTGAAATTTCACTCCAAGGTATTTTGAGAGTACATTATTAAATATGTTAAGGTTTGTTTGTTACTATATTATTGTAACTGATTGAAGTTATGATGGCGATGACGATAATATTATTAATTTCAAGATCACAGAATTCTACAATTACAAAATAGAGAAACAGCAATCTTACGATAATAGTTATAATTATAAGAAAATCATGTGCACACATACAAATACTATCAGTGCAACAGATAACACCCAAATAACACATGAACGCCCTATAGACGTCCCATGGACATCCCAATAATTAAGATGGGCATTCATTTTATAGCCGAAACATGCCCTATTGATGCTCGTTGGATATCCATTGCATGCCCAAGCACCGATAGTAATACAGCGTGCTGGCGACTAATGAGCGTCCGATGGACATACAGACTCCCTAGATGCATGTCCATTTTGCCCCAAAACATCGCAGATGGGCGCTCAATCCCCAAACATTAAGAGACTAAGAGTCTTTTTAGTAACACAGTTCTTCAGACATATTATGGACATGAATAGTACAAATTTCGTACCTGTATTTCATGTTTTTAAGAGCCGTCTTTTAGTGCTTAGAAGCAAATTCAGGCAACATTCGAATTTGATTTTTTAATTTAAAATGATGTTACGGATAGATTTTGTATGTGCTTTCGGATTTGTGATTAGTTAATTATTGATCCCGGATTAATATTCTGCTCAATATTAGTATTATAGCAATAGTGAGGTAGGTACGTTTAGGCAAGTCAATAATGTAATTTAAATTTGACGTATTTAACGATATTTTTGTAAATATTTATAATAGAACAATATTTTGCAAAATCTGCAGGTATTTTAACATGGGTACAGGACATTTTGACTGAAATGTAAAAAAGTATTGTAGACATGTCCATATACACACTCACGAACAAGAGTTGAATCGTGTTTTAACCAAATATTTTTGTATATTTGATGTGTAGAATACACTGTAGATGTCTATATAATAAAGGAAGAGGATTACGTCAAATGCGAATGAAATATTTTTCTAAAAAGAACTCTCAACACGAAGTGTGAAACGTAATGATGATAATGTGTAATAAAGCTTATTAGTAACACAACGAAATGCGGTGACGCTATAATTTGTGTCCCTTTAGAAAATTTCAACGGAAACCGAAATACTCTTCAGCGCACCTAATCAGGATACAGTCGTAAACTTTTTTGAAAATAAGTTAGATGTGATTTTAAAATTCCTGGGTCATTACTCTTTCATTTCCATTAAATACATAGAGAATTTCATGTCAAAAAGTTTTCATTATATGCGCAAATACACGACTTTTTTAGTTATTGGAAACATTAATTCATACACATAATTCATGAAAAATAATACAGAAAAGAGAAATTTATAAACTATATAAAAGTGAAGGCCCTATTATGAGCAATTCAGGATACTAACATGCGAATCCGGTTTCTGTGTATTTTTTCTAACAATTAGATATCGAAATCTTTCGAAAGTTATCTTTCAAAACTGTCGGAATTTTATTTAGGGCACCGGGTTTATTTGCTTTATATAATAACAATTACGATTGAATCATTCTTTGGTACAGATTTATCCTTTTAACCTACCTGTAAATTCAGAATCATTTAACAATTTGTATAATATTTATATGTCAGAAATATAATGTGACACATACTTCCAGAATATACTTAAATTCTTTTTATATCGATATTCCTTTAACATATTACTTGGAAGGAACGACCGGAAAAAGACCGCTATGTGGCCTTATTGAATTAAAAGTTATGCTGCACGTTAAAGGACGTTCGCCACACTGAAAACTTTTATATGAATGACTTGCTTGTCAGAAAAAATTTGAATGATTGACCGAACTCGCGTATAAGTGAGGTTTAATAGCAATTGCACATTTTGCTTTGCATGACTAGATAAAACTGATAGAATTGACCACTTGCATTCTGATTGAGTTTAGTTTTTAATAAATTGAATATCGAGTTTTCTTAAGCGTATTATACAATATATGTCTTGAATTTGTGACTCTAGACCATACATCACACATTATTTTCAGGAAAAAAGCATAAATCTCCATTCAAATACACTTACTATTTGAATTACTAAAACAATAATAATTAATATCAAACATATTAAATATGACCAAATTTTTCCCTGAACTGATTAATTTACTGTTCATATATGAATAACGCATTCTAAATTCATTTGTGAGTTATAATTCAGTTGTAATAATTAGATGTAGTAATTTAGATTTTCAAATCTGAGTTATTTTTATTCTATTATTCTAACAGTTGGGTATAGTTAAGTGCTATGAATTCAGATTTAAAAAGCATAATTTTCGGAACTCTCCCAAGTTTTGTTAAGTGTTTTCACATCTGATTAATAATTTATTGTAGTTCTGGATCCATTCCTTTATGTGCTTTTTTATTGTTATTAACTCGTATATTGGTAAAAAATTACAATGTAATGAGGTGTCACTATGAGAAGCTTAGTCATTCTTGCTCATGAGCGTTGATAGTGCTCTCATCTAATAATTAAAGGTGATCTTACCTTGACAATGTGCAGAGCTTAAATATCTACATGTTACATCATATTCAGAATTGTGTTATTTGACATATTTTCTTCATAACGTGTTCCTTACTGAATTATGTAATTCGCATTAAAATCGCGATAACGTAATATGCGAGAATTATTTGAATTTCATCCAAACCAGATTTAAGATCTACAATGTTCATCTCTGTCATATCTACAAGAACTACGCGAATTTCGTGATGATTTTCTCATACTCTCCAAGTAGTTGCTCTTATATGAACTGTGAATAGATTCTGAAAATGACCTACTTCTCCAGTTATGGTCATCGAGTTTATAAAAGTTTCGTCTGCGGGACATTCCTTGAGGGTAAGATTCGACGCTTTGAGATACGATGTCAAATCGATCATTTTACGATGCATGGTTATCCTTGCGACGTTTGCTTTGTCGATCCTCGAGAATTTACCCGCTCTCTTCTTCTGTGTGGTCGCTTATGTCACGTACGTTACAGTTTGCGAAATTTCTTAAGATCAGCTTTGAACTTTCTTACTTTGGATAGTGAACACATACGGCTAACTCTTGTGGTAAAACTGATTGATATTCGAGCTGAATTTTTTTCGTTTATTTAAAATTGTCGAATGTAATATTTAAGTGCATTATTACTTATAGTAACTGCACAATTTTATGAGGGTACAGAACCTATCAACAATACTTGGGAGGAACCTATTGCGCAGCAGCTCCAGCAGCGGCGCCCACATTTAATAATTTGTGCATTTGCCTATTGTTATTTAACTGTTGTCAATATCTAGTCTCATTATAAGCCTGCTTTCTAATAAAGGGCGAACCAATAACAGTTGCCTAGAGTTTCTGTATGCAATGAGTTCATATATGGAGAATCGTTTTCTAATATTCTTGTCAAATTAACCTATTTATTAGGTACGTTAAGAAAAGAAGTTAAATACGGCACTAAACAACTCATTCTTTCACTTGGTTATCATCAAATATTGCCATTATTGTTACTTGTGAAACATTATTGTGAAACAATTGCTAGGTTAATGGAAACGTCATTGATTTTTGGTAAATAAGGATAGATTCAGACAGAGACATGATAAGTGATGAAAATAATAATAAAATAATAATTTTGTATTTGATTCTGTATACATTAGACAGACATTGAAGACTATTCAAAATTCATTCATTTAGAATCTCTGTTCGTTTCAATTCTCAAAAATATCTATTTTTCGAAAGTCGACCTGGCTTTCTCACATTTACATGGAACCATTATACTTATAAAGGCAAAAAGTTAGGCATAAATATTAATAGAACTATATTTAAATTATAGTAAACGACAAACTACGAGCAACAAAGAACTGTGTATTAGTATGTTCTATACTTCAAATCTGAAAGAAAGTCTTGTATTTAAACAGTTTTTCCTTTAGGATGAAAAACGTATAATGACTTTTAAAAGTAGCCTCTCTGCCTGAGTCATGTTATTTGAGTTAAGACAGAATAAGGTCTCGAAAATGTTTATATGTGTTTGAAAAATTGACACATGAAAACTTCGATAGACAAAAAAGTATTATGGATTACTAAAAAATAGGTGATAAGAATTACGCATGCGTGTCTCATATTTTCTTCCGAAAATATTATATTCTATAATATATATATATATATATATATATATGTGGGCATTGTTCTAGAACTTTTAAACTTTATGTTGTCGCTCATTATGATACCATAAAAATTTTAAATATAATTTTGTAACACTACAGATCAACAAATTTTTGTTCGATTTACATGTAATAAGTGTTTATTACTAATTACAGATATGTAGAAAACAATGAGAGTAAATAAAAGTAGTGAATTTGCCTGTTTTTGGTGCGCGACACTCACTACATTTTTTCAGTTTTAACACTGAAACTTTTTGCACCTTTTTTTTTATGGTCTGTGGTTTTTTGTGGAAGTATTTGGGGATGTAAACAAATGAAAAATCCTTAACTTAATGATGTGCCTCACTGAGGAATAAAATTATATACCTTCAAACTTGCGAGATAACTTTTTTTTATAGTTGACAATTTAGCAATCAACCTTAGATAATTTTTTTCACATTGGTTTTTAAGAAACCACACAACAGGGGTACTTACCTATATGATAAGAAGTAATTTGAGCCTTTGCCCGAATGTGTGCCACCTATACATAAAAAATGCGACCACGTCAAACATTAAATTTCCAAGCGAAACTCACTTTGAAAAATCAAATTATTTAATGGCACATCTACAATTTAGCTTCTAAGTACTTTGGAATCATTGTGATCTTTTTTCCTATGCTATTAAAGTATTTATAAATTTTGTGTTTTTTTAATACAACAAAAAACACAATTTTTGACAATAATAAAATGATTATTCTTTACCAATTGTTCGTAAAATACCGGGCGGAAACGCGTAGAAGTAAAACACACAGTAATACGGTAAATTAAAACTTTTTATTCAGTTTATGGCGACGACACGAAATCGACCGACCGCAAGGAACCAATCTCGTAGACGATCCAAAATCGAAAGGGCCGGGAAATGAGGAGTCGCTCGTTTTTATACGCGTTCGTCGTTAGGCACTCAAACAGTTCGTTGTCAAGGAAAGATTGTCCTTTGTTTTTAAATTTCTCGATCGTTCTAGAAATTTCGATTTCGGAGGTTTCAACCTTCTATCCCAAACTCTTTCTCTTTCTCTCTCTCTCTCTCTCTCTCTCTCTCTCTCTCTCTCTCTCTCTCTCTCTCACTCTCTCTGAACAATTGAACGACATTTCAAAGGATAGTATCGACGATGTGTTCCTCGTGGAATCCGTGTCGGTAAGTTACCGACCGTTGATCTCCGGTTTGCAAACCTTCGGACTTCTTGTTCGCCGGAGGGCCAGCCACGGCAGACTTCGACCTTTCGAGTCCCCGCGCGTGACATCCTCCAGGTACTATCCATCCGAGGGCGAGTCCCCGGCAGGTAATAATAAAACCAAATATTCTAAACGATCCTCGAACCAACTCAAATCCACCATGCTCCGATTTCGAAACGACCCATATATGCTGCGACTCCGAGCGTAACATGAACCACTTTCAAACGTCCTTGCTCCGAATCGAAATTTCTCCACATACATAATCATTTTCGTATACCGCGCACGCAAATAGACCCACGACTCCTCGATTTCCTGAACTCATTTACAATAAATTTGATAACCCGTTTACGCGAATGTCGTCGCCATATATGAAGGGCCCGTACATAAAACCTATAGGCACCCTTCTGTGCGGCTGCAGCCGACTTCTGTGAGAAGTACCTCCATTCGGGTGTCCGACGGCGTGGGGAAAACTGCAGAAAAACCCAATCGTTTTAATTTTTTTGTATCCTTAATGTTAAATCATGAATTTGGATTTCAAATTTTAATGAAAACTGACTTTGGATTTGTAATCAGTGGCCTCAAAAACCCTAACATATCAAATTTTATAAAAATCAAAGAAATTTTGTAAAAATAGTCCGCCATATTTAATCCATTATTTTAAATTTGAACTATTAACTAGACGTTTAATTTTATATACTAGCTTCTAAAAATTAGGCCATAAACAAAAGAACTGAATTTTTTATGTATATTAAACGTTACAAAACTAAAAACTAATTTTACGAGTAACGTAACATATGTTACATTAAAAAAAAAATACATTGTGTATAAATGAGTCACGCAAGGTTTATCCTGTCATTTGATAAATTCTAAAGCCAATAAAATTAATTTCATGAATGTGCCTAAAAAAAATGCAATTTTCTTCAACCTCAAAGTTTAAAAGTTCTAGAACAATGCTCATATATTCTAGTAAAATTTCATAGAGTGATGTTCAAATATTCCTGTTCCAAACAAATTATAGTAATTATTCGTGCAAACAAATGTGGCAATGCATCTAGTAAAAATGGTTTAATTAAACAGCATAAAAACATTAATATTTAAATGACATTGTCGATATTCAAACTGATGTTTGGAATCATACAATGATTCACGTTAAGTTGGGCTCCGCATTTATCCATTTTTCGCAATGCTTCTTCACAAATTTTCACTAATAGCTCCATTATTTTCCATCGTAAATTCCATCTGACCATTTCCGACGATAAAATGTCACGTTAAAAATACGTTAGCAGTCGATTCATATATCCAGAAGATCGGTGTTAGAATTTCGAAAACCGAAAGCAACTTTCGATGTTCACAATCGCTCGTACATCGTTAAACATTTTTTAAAAATTTCAATTACTTTTAACGAACATATTTTGGACTTGGCGCAAACACCATCCATTATACAATACCGAATAGTGAAAGTTGATAATTTAAGAATATACGAAAATTGAAGTACTGATTTGAATGTTTACTTTGATTTTATATAATTAACAATATGGTATTCATGTCTCATGAAAAATACGATTTGACTGTCGTGAAATTTAACTCCGAAATATGTTTTAGAAAGTTGATAATGTGGTTTTCTCAACCAATGGCGCTAAGTGCAATATGATATTTAAGGATTCTAAATGAAATTCTGGTATAAACGCTGATAGACACGCAGTAGAGTACATGCCAAATTTTGTAAGTTAATCTGTCAAATTCAGAAAATATTATTTGATTTCGACTGAATAGTTGATACGAACTTTTACAGTTTGTTCGTTCTCAGTTCATCAAATTCAATAACTTCAATACTGTGTTTTCTGTCGAACAATATAAACTGACCATTTTAAGCATGAGCCCGGTATTATCATACGTGCAAAGTTTAGGATATTTGCATTATCTTGTGAAAATCTTAATCTCTTAAAATATGTTCAATATGAAGTACCGTCAAATTATCAACAATTTCTACAAAAAAACATGATAAAATATTTTTTATTAATTAAGTTATTATTCGCTATATATTTGGTACAATATTCATAACCTTAAAAAATGTCCGAAAATTACTATTTACATTCGTAGAAATATTTATTATCACTCTGATATTTATTAGACCTGAACAAACCGGTTACAGTGATGTTCCTCGTTCGCGTAGTTTGTATATTTTTACAATTTACACATGCCCCGCCAAATTTTCCAGCATCTAGTCTAAGCAACAAGTTCACCCACATTAAGAAAACCAGAAAGTTCTCCTTTGCGCACAGCCACAATTTATGACTCCTTACGATTGGTAGCCGGTCAATCGTGCGAAATAATGCAGAGTGATGCTAGCTCATCTACATTACAATTAAAAAGCTAGTTGAATCGTATTTGAAATTACTATTTCCAATACGCAAACAATGAAATTACCTTGTGGGTAGTGTTAATTACAGTGTATTGGGTATGTATTTGATCGGGACGTTCACTGATTAAAATAAACATGGCTATCTGAAGAATTTTTGAAAAATAAAGGCTGCTATATCTCTGTTCATGGTTGCGCTGACTAATGGTTATAACTTGGCCAACAGAATTTATGAAAAATTGAAAATAATATGGAAATATTCGACCATGTGGCGGGAAATTTCTAGATTTTGTATCACGGTTTGGCACCATGCTTTTATTTCACGGATTCCGTATAAAAGCATACACCGTGGGTAAAAAGCATGAAACACAGTTGTTGGAAAATCACTTCATGCTTTCAGAGAATGGCCCCCTGCTTTTAGAGAATAGTTAATCTGTGAAAGAAAAGCATTCCGAATAGAAATTTTGATACGGCCCTGATCAGGTTCTGTTCAGGCTGTCGGAATATATTTCAGGACCTTATCAGGCTATACTATCAGGGCCTGACCGAGAACGTAACGATTTTGGTGGTCCGGGCCGGACCAGATATCCTGATATCCGCCCCTGATCAGGGCTTCACCAGGGCTTTAACGGTCCTGATGAAGTTCTTTTAAGGTTCGTTTAAACAATAATTAAATAAAATTAATAATCAAACAACTGCATGGTTCATTTCATAAAGTGTCATTCGAATGATTATATTAATTTCTATACATTTAAGTTTTATACTATTTATATTTTAATTATATATTTATGAATCACATGCTATATTTGCATTTTTCAACGTTCGCAAATAAATAAGAGAAAATTTTACTCCTCGCTCGAATCGAACCCGCGTCTTTCGCTTACTGCGCTGTCACCTTAACCATTACGCTACACTCGCAATTACATTATTTTACAAAAATTAGTTTCTTCTATTACCTCACTCAGACCCATGTCTGGCAAAACTCAGGTAGCGCAATACAAACTATTATTAATAAGATTCCTATAAAAAATAAAATATCGTGTTTTTTTGTTTATAAAAAATAATAGTTTATAACATTTTGTGCTAAAACAATTTCGTACAAAAGTAGTTTTATATGAAATCTGCCTACTCCAATCCAATCTACGGGAAAATCTTTGGATTGTTTTCCACGTTTTTGAGTAAAACACGCGACGGTATTAAGGTATCTGTAGAACGATAATGGTTTAACAATTACGATATAAATATGAACGTGGTCTCGCCCATAGCCGGGCCCAGGAATAGCGGCGAGGAGGTGACGAAAGAAAATTCTCATTTTTTTTTTAAATTTTTATGATTTAATTTAAAAGTATTTTTATTTTTTTTCGTATTTAATTATTTTATTTAATAAACAATGATTTTAAATATTCGGCTAAATTACTAAACTAGTTTGGAACTGTTTTGAAAATATTAATATCACAGGATTTGGTATCCAAATTACGCGTCGTCGATACTGATATCGCCGTTTTTGGAAAATGCGCCTTTGTCTAGCTCGTGTATTAGATTGTGCATTTGAATGTGTATAGCGACCTCGGGGACCCGTATACATGTAACCCTATCGACTTACATTTGATATTTAATGCATTTTTTGTCTGATGAATTATTATCAAATAGATCCAATTGAAACATAAGTAGTAATGGTAGGTACATGTCAGACAATACATTTCAAAAGGGATTTTCTCAACCTTCTGCTATGATTGGCCAATGGAATTTGGTATGGGGTGTTACCTCCCACCATACCCTAAATGAATATGCCAATTATGGAAATTCCATCTTCAGGGCACAAACCATCTATACCCGTGGGCATCTTCTTTAATTAGGAAGCTCCACTTAAAATTTGAAGTCGATTCGTTCAAGTACAAAAGATCCATAATCACGCCCCTGCCAAAAAACATAGTATAGAGGAAAACGCGTTTAAAATATCTAGTACTATAAATTCAAACTCTAGTCATTGCTTTCAGTCTTAAAATAGCCCTCTTAAGTCGTCTTGTCGCAAGCGGAATCCAATTTCGACATCCACTTACCGCAAGTGAAATAATCATCTTGACTTTTTAACAAGAAGATTTCCACTTGCGGCAACAGGATTCCGCTAGAGCCAAGTAGACGTTTTAAGAGAGTTTAAGCGGCGATGTCTTAGTCCATAAAATTCCTCTTCTAAATCTTTGTTCTTCTCTTGTTTTTCTTTTCTGGAAGATATGGTTGCTTTTCGGGTAATTGTTGCTTCTTCGCTGCGGTAATGTATTATGCTTTTGTAGCTATACTTGAAGCAATAGTTCACAACGATTGGCGGCAATAACAAGTACTTTCTTGTCACTAAATATAGTTTATGGAGCCATTGAGAATTAGTACGTTTATAGCTTATTCTGGTTGGCCTCGGTCTATTATCTGAATTTATGCAAGTGGAAAGTCGGTAATTTGTATTTGAAACCCTATAATGACTTGAAAATATAAAAAAGCGAAATGTTGAAAATTTGCCTTCAGACATTCCTCGGAAATTCGATTTTTTTCCTGTGCAGCATGGTGTAGCATATACGCTACACCTTTTTGTAATTCATTATTTACATATTTAAGGTAATTATTAATTCATGTTGCTGGCATTTTTTGTTTCGTTACTTCAAGAACATGTTAAGAAACGTATATAAATCAATATTTTTAATTAATTATCGTGTTATATTGTTTAAAAAAATTAAACAGTTTGTAAAAATGGTGGATTTTTTACGCGTCTTTTAGACGTCACTCAAATATGACGAGACTGGATACTCGGGGGTTTTCGGGATCGCTGATTACGATTCTAACCTCAGATTTTTAAAATTCAAAATGGCGAATCCATTATGGCCGACGGAATCGCAAAAATGTACTTGATCGAGGTGAAATTGAGTACGCGTTAGTTTTCGGGATCGCTGATTACGAATCTGGCCGCAGATTACGATTCTAACCTCAGATTTTCAAAATTCAAAATGGCGGATCCAATGTGGCCGACTGAAATGTAGGGTGAATCTGACTTCTTTTTACATTTCGGTCGGACATTTTGGAACCGCCATTTTGAATTTTAAAAATATGTGGTCAAATTCGTAATCAACAACCCCGAAAACTCCCAAGTAACAAATTTCAGCTATTTTCAGCGTAACAAAATGTATGCTTCAAAGGGTTAAGGTATAATTAAGGCACCTTTTAGACAATAAAAAATTACACGACAAAAAATTTACCATGGTAGATTACCGCTTCATGCATATTTTCATTAATTAGTACTTGCATCGTTTCTGCAGCATATTTAAAATATCAAGCAAAGTGCAAAAAAGGTGGTTCCGTAAAAGTTGTATACATCGAATTTTCAATTTGTACCAGTGTTATCGTCAAGTTTTGTATCAAACAGCCTAAAAACAAGGCACTCAACTATCGCTATAGCACTGAATTTTACTTGGGAGTAAAATAAAGTCGATGGGAAGTTTGAAAGTGGCGAATCAAAGTGAGTGAGTGGGAGATGGAAAGAAAAGAGAAGGAAGTGAAATGAAAAGGAAGAGACAGCGAGAGTAGCGGAGTGCAAGAGGAGGTGCGAGTGAGAGGGATGTTTATGGCAATGCCGTTTCTCCGAAAAGAAAAAGGGACCACGAAGGGTAAAGAGAGATAGGGCGAACATGCGGCTGCGCGGGTGCAAAGCCCGGGGTGGGTTTTGAGAGCTTGGGAACGTGGCGAACTTGGAAGCGCTCCTCAGTCGGAATGCCGGGTTGCTCCGTATACTCTCGCCGTTTAGCTCCGCGATGATCGGTGAACGTGCTACGAGACTAAAGTTCGCCGCTCTCGGACGCTTAGTGGCTAGCGCATTGTTTACCCGCCTTTGCATAATCGTCGCTGCTACGTCACTTCCTCGCACCGACATGCTCTCGTCTGTCGGTGAGTGCTTAAGCATTAATTACATCTTTCATTAATCAAATTTGTCGATTTCGAAATGGTACCTTTTAATCGTTTAGAACTCGTGTTGATGTCAACTTCGGCTTTCTTTGAAACTTTAGCGATTGTGCACTTGGGATAATTGCTTGGCCTTCCTACTATAATGGGAGCAAAGCGGTGGCAATTAAGCAGCAAATTTTCACTGGCGTAAATAACCGAAACCTTCTTCATGCAAACTTTACTTTATGTCTAGTCAGTTTCAAGTAGTTTAAACTTTTCTTTAGACGTTTCAGATTGCGCTACGCGTTATCTACATGATAAACTATCATTCGTGACTTATTTTAAATATGTCATTTCCGTTGTAATTAAGTTTTGAAACAACTGATTTAGACATTTTAAATAAGAGAAGAGTAGTTTAAGTATTAATAAAGCTATTTTTTTTTTAATTTTAATGATTTACACGACTAAATATTAGTTAGTATTATTAACAGTTGTGTCATATTTAACAATATTTTGATATTTAATTGATTATTAGTAATGGAAGATATAGAGTGATGACTATTTCATGGATGATCTATATAGATCACCAAAATGATTCTCGTGTGATTTAATATTATTGACTGTTTTGGTCCAACACGTGAGGCGTTGTGCCTCACAATATCGACGTTGGATATATGAATTAAAACAATAATTTTACTGATTTTTTAAGTTTCCCATTGGTTCCTTTTGTAAGGTTATATTGTCTGAATAAATCCGAAGCATTTGTAAATACGTTTGAAGAAATTCTTCGCTTACCATATACTTCCACACTATATTGTTTCTTCATAAGAATTTTGTTTTAAACGTTTCTTCTCTAAAATGGATGTTTTGTTCAGTGTAATATAAAATACAGAAAGTTTTTTTGACAGTTCTTATGGTGATATTTAAAATACATATGCTCGTACAATATATAATAACGATGTGCGACGTGTAAGATTAAACTACTTTTTATTCAATTTCTTCACGTTTTCTTCGCGGATGTTAAATTGAATATAAACGTAGTGTATATTCGTGATTTGTACTTTTCACAGTTGCGTAGTGAAAAAATCTCAAAACTAACCTATGAATAAATGTTCTGGTCCTGGACCGAATGTCCATAACTATATTAACAAACCAATGTTCTATTTTTCAAATTTTTTAAATTTTTAACGACCGTTTATTTTCTTAATTTTTCAGCTTCCGAGATTGACATCAATATTTTCTAAAATTTTATATTCTACAAACGTTGCAAATTTTGAGAGACAATGCTCTAATGTTTCATGAAGAATTCTTTATTTACTGTAACATCTTTAATTCGACGGATTCGAAGTTTTGAAACCAAAAATATTAAACAAAGTCTTCGGAATGTTCAATGTTAAATTAGATCAATTTGTTACTTGATATTTTGTTTAGAATTTTTTTTAAAAATGACGTCATAATCTGGATATATGTTAATATCATAAACAATAGTAGGGCATTCAAAATTTTTGCCATTTTTAAAATTTATTCGTCTTTATCAATTGCTCTAAGTAGAGTGACAATTCTTTCGTAAAGTGAAACCTTTTGTAAGAGTGTTAGCATTTTCGTTCATTTAAATGCCAATTAAAATTGAATTGTCCTACTAAAAATATTCTTTTTATGCTTTTCCGGAAAGCAATAAAATTAAGAAAATACTACAGAATAAAATCAAAATTTTAATATGTGTTTTGTAAAATTACATGTTACTTTGTTATGTTACTTTAGAATAGTTTGTTGTAATACAATATATTCAATTCTAAAAATTATGTAAGCAAAGATGTTGTAAATAACCAATGCAATTATCTATTTCTGAAACGTGAAAATTGCTGTGAAACATTTCTATACGTGAAATATATTTCTAAATAATTGACTCATCCTGAACAAAATAAATTTTAGGTCATTAATGATTTCAAGAGCATATTAAAAGTACATGTCACGATTATCTTCTTGTTATAATTAATTTAGAATTATAGTTTTATGTATTACGTTACGTAAAACTTATAGAAGTCCGCCATTTTTTATGCTGGATAAATTTAGTTATATTGCCTTCAAATATAATGCATTTGCATGTTTTTAAAGTAATAATACATGTAAGAATTGACGCTATTTTAACAAAAATTCACAAGTGAAAGCACGTAATAATTATGCAAACATTTCTTACGTTTGAATAAAAGGTCAAAAATGCATACAAATTTTTTTTGTCATTTCAAAAACGTTACACAATACTTACGCCAACATAGAGCGTGATTTTTTTGCTATAGTATTATTGTATTGTGCTGTAGTCCACATAGTTTAGTCTACATACAATAAGCTTTAATTAAGAGTTAAAACTGAAGGTAGTGTTGCGGTGGGGCTTTCATTGAATCCGTATACGAGCCACATTCGATCGAATACAATCTTCGCTTTTAATAGCAAATTTGTGTAACACAGCCAATTAATTTAGCAAATTAGTGTGCCAGAAATTATAATTTACTTTTGTACAATACTTTCATTCAAAGACAGGGACGTTAATTAAGTCTAAGTTATTGAAACATAAGTGCAACAAAGTAAGGGTCCGCTGAATTTAATATCACTGAATAAGTAAAGAATGTAATATATAATGTTTTTTTTTATTACGTTACGTAATTACGTTACGCGCGTTACTATTGAAGTCAACCAAATGAAAAAAAAAGGTAATAATTTAAAAATATCTGCTTTAAATTTTTAATGCATATGAAGAAAGGTTCCATTTACGAATATTAGGGAGAAATGCTTGACATAAATGACGTAAGAATATAATAGGTAACATTTATTAGACAGTGCTTATTTTTGAAAATTTCTACTTCAATTTGAATGATTGATTTGTCATTTCATTTGTAAAGTTTTTTACTTCAACATGTGCGGAAAACGAAGTAAAAAGTTACTGTATTTAATAAATTAAATTCATTGAAGTTCATAATCATTTCAGGTGTCAAAAGTAAAACTCGTTATTTAATAATATCACAAACTACTTGCCTTAAAATGAAAATGAAATGTGGTAATATATTATGATTAGTTTTGAAATTAGAGAATTAACAAATATATTCTACACTCATGGAAGGCATTTTCATGAATGACACTGAAGAGCGTAGCATGTTGTAATCCCTCATAATTTTACTTAACAATGCGAATTTTTAAATTAACGGACCGCACTGGGCGTCCGGTATTTGTGATTCTCAAAATTTATAATAATTAATTTTCTGCACTAACTTTAATGTAACTATAGATTTAGTACTTTATACACAATAAATGTAATAAATTCTACTTTTATCACGTTCTGAATATGACTTAAATAACTTTAAAAAATTTTTTGTAATATGGTAATCAATCATAAATACATCAATGTCCACTACTAATCGATGGACACTCTTGTACAGTTAAAAATTTTCTTATGCTGTAAATATGAAATTGATATTCGATATTCTCATCAGATTCAGTCATTGTTAGAATAAATTATTAGTTAGAAAAATTTTCGTCTAATGACGTTAAGAGACCTAATCAATGCTCTATATAACTTTAAAATAATATCGCTTACATATAACTTCTTCAGTAACATTATTTTTAACTATACTTATATTGCTATAGGAATTTATAAATTGAATTATTCTCAAGAATAAAAACTTGTTATATTAATGCAAAGAAACTCTTAAATATTATGATCTATAAATAAAAATAAGCATTTAATATAGAATATTACTGTTGTCCTTTTATTGGTTTACAAACATGAGTTTTGTTCGTCCCCCTCTCATCTTCTTAGACATTATCTTATTTTATATAAGATTCAGAAATATGTATAATACTCCTTTACAAACTAATCTGATATCAAGATTAAAAAAAAAATTTTTTTTATATAGTATTTTATTTTTGTTTTAATATATTTAAAATGTTTTAACACAATATTTACGTAAATATACCAGTTTAATGTACAGGATGTTAATTGCTTTAAAACCTCGTGATATACAACGCAATATACGAACAATTTGTGAATTCACTCCACATATTGTTATATTACTTCTATAAATATATTTTTTCTTTTTCAAAAATGCGATGAATATATTTCAAAGCTTCCGTTGTGATCTCTAAATTAATTGTATTTTTTCCAGATTATAAAATGTACAAGTACATTCTTTAACGGTATTTAAGATGTTGTGGTCGGTTTTCGATGGTTAAGTTTTAAAATAAAAGTGTGTAGGATAATACAAAGGAACACTTTCCTGTTGTTTACTATGATGGATAGTGCATTTTCCTCGGAAAATATTCTTTCCGTATATAAACCGCTGAATTATATGAAACACGACGGATTTATACATTAGCTACTAAGTACACTTTTTAATCTACGGTTGGTAAAAACGTCGTTGAACGCTGTAAAACGTAACAATGATATACTCATCTAAGTAATTGGAAGGTTTCTATATGTATTTTACCCTCAATATATATATATATATATATATATATATGTATATATATATATGTATATATATATATATATATATATATATATATATTGATGGTAAAATTAAGTTAGTTATTGTTAATAAATTGACTAAGTAATTAAAAACTGTACTTTTTGAGCAGAATTATTAAAGGAAATTTTTGTATAAATGAAATATTTATTTTTTATGGGAAAGGACATTATTTTTACGTAAAACGTTTATTCTCTACCGTGCGATTGACTGCACCGAATATCTTTAATGAAATAATGTCTCCGTTACTATACCAAAAAGTCGTTAACGTTATTTTTATGTTCATTCCCTTTAATGTAAATTCTGTCCTGTAATATGTTTATTGACAATAACGTAGGAGCAAGCGTATTACATTTAAACAAGGGTAAAGGAAATGTAATTTTTGAAGTGAGGTATAAACGCGGTTATGTAAGGCGCAAATTTTTAAGTTAAAATGTACAGGGTATCTAGAGTTTGTGATGTGCATGAAAATGACTCTATCCGACCGTACTCTAGTTCAATCTAATTAGGATCTGTACATTGACCTAAAAATCGAAATGCATCTTAAAGAGATGTTTTTAAAGGTATACCTTCTAGACTGCATTGAAAATGGGTATTATAGATTTTTCTACGGACTTAATCAAGTGGGTTAGTTCCTTTTTCACCAGCCTGTTAAGTATAACTTATAATATCAAATTAGTGTCTCTGAAAAATACGACCAATATCCGAAAATACCTTGGGAGCCATGGCATTGTAATAATAAAGCCAAAAGAGGCCCAAATTAAAGCGTGCGTATAATTTTCTTTTAACGATATTTTTAGTACGTCCACTTTATTTAAGTTATATTCCAGGCCTAATAGTACGAAATTCTTAAAAAATATGTTGGTTTTAGTACATTCTTGAATATATGAACAGTCATTGATAATATATCCCTGGAACTGAATAAAAATGTGGGTTCACCAAACAAATTTCAAGATATTCTATTATACGTTACGGCCCGTAAAATGTACTAATATTTCTTATTGTCTCTTAATCCACATGCGATAGTGTTTTTTTATTCGCTGCTTGCGCTATCTAATAAGATGTTAAAGGTGCAAACCTGTCACTTTCTTCAATATTTCAGGAAGTGTACATTTTAACAGAAGTGTGAAAAAGACTTCAATGACTGTGGAAATTATAAATCTTTTATTTGACGAGAGAAATTATTATCTTAAGACAATATTGTCTTAAATAGTTATTTTTTTTTGTGCGCAAAAATTCGTCTTTCTGAAACTGCCTTTTACTACTGCTCACTTTCGCCGTGCTACCGATCCAAACTAGCAGGTAACTCCCTGTTATCGTATGGTACAGATATATCCAGCCGCTTTTTCATTTAATATAAATGTTTTATATACGTATAGATAACACAGACAAGAAAATATCTACAAGAATCCAAATTTGTTATACAAAATAATACAAGACTGAATACAGAAATCTGCACATAAAGATAAAAGAAATAACTGATGAAAATGGGTATCCAGTACTTTATATAATTACTGTTCGATTTGCTACATTGATTAAAAATGGGTTTATGGGTTACAAATAGATGGTTTTTTTATGTAGGCGATGTAATAACAAAATGAAAAATAGACGGCTTTCATTTTTTCAGTCTGGGTTAAGTTTCTTATTTTTATTAGACAAATATTAATGTTAAAACCGTGCTCCTTATGCTGTTCACCAAAATCTTTTCGTTCACGCTTGCCGATTAGTTCTGATTCTATCCAACACACGTTGAGTGATCTTAAATCAATATGCAAATAACTTGCTCATAAAGAAATTAACAGGAAAAATAATTTGTATGAAAGTTACGGAAATGGTTTAAATTTAGCGATAATTACTAAACATCCACAGAACATTGTTGAACTACTCCTGAAAAATTACCTAGTTTTAAAGAAATGCTTGATTTAAGTGTTCAGTAATATTATTAGAAGTCTTTTAATTCTCTTAACTTTAAAATATTTCGATAATTTTGAAGAAAAATAATTTTCCATGCATCGTGCATTTGCCAAATTAATGAAACTATTGTTATATTTGCATTACTTCTAATTATATTTGATTCGCCAAGTTGTTATGATTCCAGTATTACTTTCAACGTGATATCAAGTTGTGCTGCAATTTTGGGATTACTACACACCGATTTACTATTTATCACTTAATTAGGTTATCCACAATTGTTACGTTAAAAATACATTTTTATTTAGAAAATGTTGCATACTGGCAACATTTATAGTTGCGAACGTAATAATTTCACAAATGTTTATTTCACTACAATGAAGGATATTTTTGCATTTTCAGAATATATCTCATCTATAATTATTCGTATAAAAGTATGAGTTAATTTGATGTTTCGGCCATAAAGTTAACTATATTCAGAAAATGTATTCAATTATTAAGTGTTTTGCGCAGTAGTGTTGTAGTATTTAAATTCACAAGACAATTCAGCTATAATATTGGCAATTCCATCATTTGCCAAAAATATGCTCCACAACACATTTATCATGTACTACTTATCAATCGAATAAATTTTCTGAAGATGGCCAGCATTATCGCCCACTGAATTTTTCTTTTTTGTCAATGGATCGTAATTCCAATACTTTTTCATTTATTTAATTCTCTCATCGATACTAACAATATATTGTATTACTTCTAAGAAAATAATTTTGATTGTACATTTTGAAATAAGTAAAACGTCAGTTACATATCAGATGGAATTGCTACGGGTAATATAAACTTTACGAATGGAACATGTCCATTTACTTGGAATCGCTCCTCATAAATATTAGCGTCTGGGTGCAAAATATACCCGTTGAGTAATTCAATGTGTAAATGATCGTCCTCCTGTTTAATGAACTTCAATTTGTAATATACCAAACTTTGAACAATGGAGCTCGTAGTTCAACTTCCCACTCACGAGATTCGACACACTACCCAAAGGGAAAGCGCTTTTAACTGGTAACGCTCGATCAGTTTGGTCTCGAGAATAAACTCTGGACTTGCGGGCACATATTCCAAATGTAATTTTGACACGTATTGTCAACTCGGAATGGTGAAGAAAAGATCCAGATAAATATAAAAGGATTCACAGAATAATTACAGAAAGTTAATTTCTTATTTTTTGTTTTTACTATTTGAGTTGTCATTTTCTTTCGGGAAATGTTTTTTTCAGAACTTGCCATGTTTCATATGGATACCGTATACTTGTGCAGATATTTTCATTTTTTTTTCATCACAAAAAATATGAAACAATAGAAGTAGAATAAATACACACCACTATATTTTGAATAATCTACAACAGCAGCATTAGAATTGTCCGTCGCAATCGGTACTTTGCACAATATACGTTTTTGTCCATAACTGCTCATTACATTTTGTCATTTTGATTTTGAGCGTGCATCAAAATTTTGCTCTGAAAATTAACAAAGCCAATTACAAGTACTTATCCCAAAATAAAAAATGATTAGTTCTATAAGTATAGATCGCATTTATGTAGACATGTATTTAAATTATTCCAATGTGAAATCACGTCCTCAGTGTAAACCATAAGGTCGAAAGTTGTCGATACGAAAAGAAGTATAGGATAAATGTACAAATCACGGCTGCCGGCATAACATAAAACATCAGCAATGCGGGGTCACCCGCAACAATTGGTATTTTACATGTGTACGCAGGAGTATGCGTGTATGTTAACGAGTTTTGTAATGTCAGCACATAAGTTTCAAGTGAACTTTAATCATTATTCTTTTGAGTTTCAGCAAAACACGGGATGAACTAAAAAATAAAACTATTTTTGTTATTGTCTTAAAATATATTAAACGTAACTTCCTATTTGTTAAATTCACGAATTAATTCGTTAATATTATTTGATCTTTACTGAAGCTCAGTAGATGAAATTTAAGAAATTGTAATACTTATTGTAAAGTCATTAATATAATGAAATAGATTGAGTCAACTTCTTTATATTTGTTGCTTCCGATGTTTTCTAATAGTGCATAAGGTAACTATAGAATATTGTAAGAAAAAACTGCTTCTATTTTTAGTATTTTATCATTGGAATGAAGTATTCCTTTAAAAAGTGTGCAATAAAACTTCCATTACGAATTTTATATAAACAAGTCCCGGGACGAGAGGGATTTCAGATGATGCCTACCCTAGTGGTAAATCTGACTAAAACTAAATCTGATAAGAATTATTGACCAGTATCAAATTCAATTTTTAAACGAAAAGGAAACGGTACGAAATCTTTATTGAAATCTGGGTTATATCGGGATTTTACTACTGACTGATAAATTTTGATGATATGTGAGTAGAAATTTCCAATTCGAAATTCGTATTTAGTAACATTAAAATAGCGTGATATCAGGATATTCCAAAGCTCTGCATTTGCATGAATATAATAGTGGTAATTAAATGATATAATATCATTATTAAATCTAAAATGAAAGATTTTTATTTGGTGATGAAGACATTTTATTGCCTATAAAGGATTTGTTCCTTTGTAGATGATTCAATATTACAGTGATAAGAATCAATTGGGGTTGATTCGACGTCTTGTAACTATTTATTGATTTACTATTGCATTAATTTAAACACCTCTACGTTATTTTAATCGCGAAAAAATAAATATGCGCTCATGTTAAACACGTGTTTTAGTTAATAATTTTTTAGTAATTTAACAATATAAGAATGTGTTATGGAACAATATTGGCGTTCATTCAATATTTATAGTTTCTGCAATCTCTTATAACATAGAATTTATTATTTCTCGGAACTAAATTTGAATATCCCAGTAGCTAGATGTTTAAAATTTAATCGAAAAATAAAATTTAAAACCAGCCACTATGGGTAAAATGTATAAATTAAACTACTAAAAAGTGATAAGAATATTATTTAGTAATTTCTCAGTTGGCGGTAAAATCCTAAACGTGTGTCAAGATCCTAATATGTACACTGAATTAGTCTCGAACAGAATCCGAACGCAATTTTTCTCTGAGAATGCGAACATACTAATTACGGGATAATGATGTAGATTGCTTTTTTTGTTTGGCATCTCCACAATAAGTAGAACTTTTATTTTAGTTGCAAAAATCTATACGACTTATACGTACTTTTAAATATTGCTAACAATAAATATAATTAAACATAAGTAAGGTTACACTTTTCGAATTTGTTGGTATCGTTTGTTTAATAAAATCCGTTTTTTTAATTATCGATATAAAAAATGTATATTGAATTTCATGCCACCTTTAAGAGTGCAGAAATTTGTTCACTTTCAGTGAAAAAATTGTGTGGAGAAAACGTTACAAATGTATACAATTGTAAGCTGGTTGATAGTTGGGAGGTCTTATTATACTGCTAAAATAATGTAGTTGTGACGATAACATATTATAATAGCTTTCGTCACACTAACTAAAAATGTCGTTGCACTGATGTTGCAGTAACATTACAAAAAGAGAGATTGCACACCTCAGGAACGTTACAATGAGACGTTATGTTTGAAAAATGCCGAAGGGTTTACAAATAGGATGAAATAAAATTTACCCCTCTGAAACTCTAAGACGTGTATTATTCTTAAATGCGAAATTATAATAACTTATTTAATTCAAATTGTAAACTCTATATGTGTATTCGTTTAAAATAACGTTACATTGATGCGTCCGAGATGAAGGACATTCTGCGTCGCTGTAACGTTACTGAAACGCCGCTGCGACCACATGTTTAGAAGCCAACCCTTAAATGTATAATTGTTACGCTCATAATTATAGTTATCTCAGAATAGTTACCTCAACTGTACTATTCTATCAATGTATCGATAGTGAAATAAACAATTCATTTTAGCATTAAACACATTAAACTCATCGACATTAATATATGCATCCATATTTTGATTTATTAATTCTATCGCGGCCCTTGAACAATAGCTTTACGTTACTGCTATATTTTTTCAGTCCAGAACTCCTACACGTGAAATCTCCATCGTAATATGTCTCCGTCTTTAAAGATAGCTTTCAATCAATAGACATATATTTCATAATTTTTAGAAAATTGGATAAAATTATTCGTAGCATACGCCTCGTAGGATAATGCACTTTGCCCTATTTTCATCTTCTGGAAAATTTGTAACAATTAAACTACTATTGAGTCGATATATTGGAAGTCTAAATTCTGCGGTAAGACGTCCGTTTATTATTCATGGTACACTTGGATCTTCATTCCTCCGAGAGGTTCCAAATCGTTAATCACAAGTTATTCATCATTTTTCAGATAAAATATTTAAGAATACGTCATAATTTTAAATTCATACGCTTACTTTTTACATTACTAAGTAGATTAGGGTTTGATAAAGCCTTTGATTTGCACAGAATTTTTTAATACAAAACCCTACATTTTTATTCGTTGTGTTGCGAACAGGAATTCTTAGAATAGCTGGATATCCCGGATTGCAGGTGCGGAAGTTATAATTTACAAGTAGTAGCCGAACACGAAATATCAATAATCCATATACAATATAGGGCAAATGCAGTTGAAACTATCGTAAAACTTTTATATACTTTTTTATTTTGAATTCAACTATTAAAACACATATTGCGGGAAAAAATGCAATGCCTAAGTCTTGTGCAGCTATCAGTGAGCAAGTTTTGAAGTAACAAACAATATGTAATAAAATTATAGAATTTATATGAGAAATGCACATACATTGAACAATATTCCATTCTCAGTACCACAATTTCAGTATATTAAGCTGCAAGTGCAATAAGCAATTGAATACCGATTGAGTGCCGATTTGGAGGCTTTAGACTTGTGCGTTTGTTAGATTAAATCATAATAGTATATTTCGGTTTCAAGTGGGTTTCAAGTGCGTATTCGATTTGTGTCCATTTGGTTGATAAGTTGTATGATTTTCGTCGGTAAGTTATCGACTCTCCGACGCTTCCATTCGGTGAGTATCCGTGCGGTTTCTGGGCGTTTAGTTTCCTGCAATACAGCAATACCGTCCACTACGTACGTAATATAAAACAAAATTTTCGATGAACTTTCCAGAACAGCGAGTACGAACATAATACATTATTAATATTGTTCTTACATTAATGTAGTACAATAAAATAGTACAACATTGATATGATCGTTAGGACTAAATGTCAGCATTTATCGTTCGGTTGCTTACCGTAGCATATACGTCGCTTTGAGAAATTCAACCATTAAAGCGATATTTTGACACCCTAAAGAGGTCATAAATACGTTTCAAGGAAGTTTTCTTCTGAATACGTCCGAAATGCGACAATTGAAAGGGTTCTATTTTTTAAGATTGTAAAACATTATTATTATTAAAAAACGGGTTTAAACCTGTTTAATAAATTATCAAGAACATCCTAGTTTATGAACAAATAAAAAATAGTAAACAGTAGTTTAAATGTTAATTCAACGACCCTATTTGAAATTTTGCAAAGTAATTAATTCCTTTAACAAAAAATGTGGATAAACAACCAAGGACAGGATATGAATATTAAATGATCATTTTAAATTTAATATGTTTTAAACATCACTTATTTATTCCAGTCCCTCACATTCGACAAATTAAAATCATTTGGAATAACATATTGTTAAGAATTAATTACATGAATTTCGTTTTTCAACTTACAGGTTTTTTCAAACCGCAAATATCAATGATTAATCGCAAAAATAATTACGGTGATTACTTTTTAAAAAAATGAAATACTCGAGACATTTTATTAATCCTTTAATTAGTAAAATGATTGCAGCATACAAAATATACGGACTGAGTGTACGGGAGAATTGTTATTATTATGTGGAATCTTGAAATATTATATCCGTGGGCTTTTATTCGTTAACTTTTTCGGTGAAAACATATTCATATTTGCTATACCGATAAATTTTACATTGCGTAATTTCCGTTGATTGTATTTAATAAAATTTCTCAACAAATTTTTACAAAAAAAATATGTTCCACTCTCAGAGTTATTTATTGAACCTCTGCTTAGCAGAACTGTTTTCATATTAATTTATGTTGGTGTAAATATAAATATTACCGATTAAAAATGTAGAAGTGGAATCTTTTCGTCCGGTGAACAAACTACGTTATTGACTTTCAAATACTAATTGCGCACTCAAATTATTAATTCTCTCTGTTTACTGCATAAACAGTGAAATTAACAAATTACTATTTTCTTATCGCTGAGGAAACAGCTTGTTACATTTGCGTTCACTACTTTACTAGTGACTTAAAGTCAATTATAGTGCAGGGACAAACGGTCAAGGATATTTAATAATTTTTCATTTCTATATAAATGCATCATAGAAGGTACATTCTAAAATTCTAAAAGCGAAAATGTCACTTTTTTAAAAGTGACATTTTAACTGAATCGAATGATTAAGATTGATCACTGTTAGCAAAAAAGTGAGGTTAGAACCCGTATCGAAATGCACTGTGTGACACAGTGAAATTCAGTGTATAGAAAGACTGAAAGACTAGAAATGTGATGTATCGAACACTCGCCGTCTGGTGGCGCGTATGTCTCGTATCCAACACTTTGCACCCTATGCAGTATCATTCTCGCGAGCGGTGAAATGCCATTAATTTCGTATATAAATTCGCGTCCTGAATAGTTCGTACCGGTACCACTTGTTGTTTGGGATTACCGAATGCGATAACATACATCGATAGTTGGTAATCTATAGAAATCAGTCGATGAATGTCTGTTCGAGTAAATACAAATGTACACCAAAAATATGTAAATAATATTTGATATATATTAAATATTCGTTTGTGCTTGCAGTGAAATTTCACTTTGTATAAAGTGAAATTTGCACTTTTACATACAGTGCAAAAATACACTGTTTAATAAAGTGAATTTTCACTTTTAGGAGAGTGGTCCAATCGGCATTATATCTAAAACTGAGATTTCACTGTTTTGCAATGAGTTTTCACTTGAAAGATTTTAAGTATTAAAATAATAAAAAAGATTATTAAACATAATAAATATCGTAAAGATTTGCGCAAAAAAAAGTTACTGGTTTACTGAAAACACTGCTCAAATTTCCGTAAATTAATAAGTAGCTTCCGATAGTCGTTTCAGTACAGATCAGCAGCATTGCATCATTATCTAACTCCGTGTGTCAGAAAAAGATGCAATGCTGCTGAGAACTCTACTAAAACGACTATCGGAACACACCCTCGCTTGGAAAGGATATGTTTTTTTGTTGCTAATTTGTTGCCCCAGTGCCGAATTTCGTGCTCCTATATTTAAAAAGAAACTCTATGGTTGGCTGACTTAAGAGAAAGCTACCCAACCCATACTTGAAAAAGTGTAGACGGGATGAAATAAAAAACTAACGGCAACAGGAATTTGTCCATAAAAAAGTTGATCTAAATCCTATTGCACGTATTTCTGACCACGTACCAATGACTGGCCAGCGTAAAAAATCTATAAAGGACCCCGCACACTTTAGCTTGATTTGCGGGCCCGGTTAAATTTCCTGAAACTTCGCTAAGTTGTAGTCCAGAATAGCCCGAACAAAAGTTCTATATGGTAAAAGCCCCAAAAATCAATAGTTTTCGAGATAAAGTACTATACGATATAGTACGGGCGTACGATATAGGCCCCCGGATCCGAGACTTTCGCATTTATTTTTTATATGCAACAACAATATGCATAAGTTTTTTTGGTCGCTGATTACGAATGTGATAACAGATTTTAAAAATCTGATATCAGATACGTGATCAGCGACTCCAAAAACCCCAGAATAATGAGTTTCAAGCGATTTCCTTTAATTTTTCAAAAATTGTCCGCCATATTGGATCCGCCATTTTGAATTTTTAAAATCTGATATCACATTCGTAATCAGCGACCAAAAAAACCTATGAATATTGTTGTCGCATATAAAAAATAAATGCGAAAGTCTCGGATCCGGGGGCCTATATCGCACGCCCGGACTATATCGTATAGTACTTTATCTCGAAAACTATTGATTTTTGGGGCTTTTACCATATAGAACTTTTGTTCGGCCTGTTCTGGACTACAACTTAGCGAAGTTTCAGGAAATTTAACCGGGCCCGCAAATCAAGCTAAAGTGTGCGGGGTCCTTTGTGCAATACTGTTGGTCATTGGTTCGAAAGTTACTAGCAACAAATTATTTAATCAACGAATGATGCTGTATAACTTTTTAGTTAGTTAAAGAATTAAGCACAACATCATTACTACCTTTCCAACCAAAAGCTGTATTCATGAAAGAAATATTCTATATTTCCCGAAGATATGAGGATGTTTCCTGTTTGAAAGCAATCAAAACCAAATATATTATATAAATATTACTCGCAGATGCCCAGAGAATAATATACAACATCACTAGTTGTAATAAACGAAATATCCTGTATTTTTTTCGAAGATATGCGGTTAATTCCGGTTTGCAAGCCATCAAAACCAAATATAAGATATATAAACTACTCATGGATGCCCAGAGAATTTTATGCAACATCATTAGTTGCTTAAATAATTTTTTGCTTGTACCTTTTGAACCAAAAACTGCATTCGTGAACTAAATATCCTGGATTTTTCCGAATTTAGGATGTTACTGCCAGTTTGCCAGCCATCAAAACCAAATATATGATATAGAAATTACTCTTAGATGCCCAAATAATTATATACAACATCATTAGTTGCTTAAATAATTTGTTGCTAGTACCTTTCGAATGAAGATTTTCGGCGCTGGCCTATAATTGGTACGTTGGAGCTACAAATGAGCAACAAGTTCATACGCGCTTAGTTTTTTAATTTATCCCATCTATACTTGTTTTTTAACAATGGGTTAGGTAGCTTTCTTTTAAGCCAGCCAAGCCTAGAGTTTTTTTTTAAATATAGGACGTACAATATCGGCACTATGCAACAAATTAGCAACAAAAAAGCAACAAATTTTCCATCTAGTTTTATTTGGTTTTGATAACTTTGGCTTTACAGCTTTAAATACCTGCGAAAAATGCTTTTTAAAATAATCGCGTTTTTTTCAATATTTATGAAAGAAAATGCGTTAAACATCATTCTTTGATCATTTTCTCAGGCCATTCGAAGAAGCAATCACAAAACTAGTGCAAAATAAAAAATACCTTTGTAGGATGCTATTTATTCTAAATTAAACAGCATGATATCGATAAGATTTGTTTGGAAGTAAATAATGTTAGTATAGTATAATATATAATTCAAGTATCTGTATAAATTTTGACTTAATATATAGAAATTATAAATTTATTTCAGACTTGTAATTTTTGAAGCATATCTCATTTCCTAGAAGAACCTCTACTTAAAATTTCGGTTTTACCTGCAATTACTTTTCCTGTAGAACGTTCATTTTAATAGTATTTTCCTGGCTACTAAAGAAATAAATGGTATTCAGTGCGATTTCTGAAAGTTCCATAAACTTATCTTCTTTTCGTTCACGAAAATCGTCAAGCTTAATTAACCCACGATATCGAATTTGCGGGTAAACGCTTTGAATTTCAGTTCGAGGCAAACTTATACACGCACAGCCGAACTTGGTGGTAAGATTTCTCTGGCAGAAGGAAATTCTCGAATGCCACCGGTAAAATCGGAGCGGTTCACGTAAGGCTTCCATAAAGTCTTTGTGTGGCCATGGAGAATTCGGTGCAGAAAACGAAATAAAGGGGGTTTTCCTTCATCTGGAAGCGGTGCGCCGTACGTTCTGCGCAAGAGTCGTAAAGCGAATGCATCGCTCAATTACGAAAACGGAGAAAAGAAGCACGAGGGTTCGCAAATGTCCTTCAAAAGTTGTCTTAATTAGAAAATAACTTTGCAAGGTACGAAATGTATAACCATGATTGCTCCGTGCGGGAAAAGTGAAACGCGATGTACACTACTTACTTCGTGCTGAGAAATTAAATTGAACCAACTCGCCGCCAAGTTTCTGCAGCCAATAATTTTCAACGTACTTTCAACTTCTGGTTATGTAAATGAAATTTTCTGAATGGATTAAGAAAAATTCTTCAAGTTTTTGGGTTATGAAAAAGGAATTGAAAATTAATTTTTTACTGATGTAAGTAATGGCCAATTCCATTTCACATCGTGCAGCGAAAATGAGTTTGAAATTGAAAAGTATATCTATGTTCTTTTTATTACTGTACTCTTTAAATACAGAATATATTTTGTTGTGCAAAACATTATTCCGTAATGTTACACTGAGGAAATTTTCCTTTGAAAATTTCCCATGCCATCTGGTGTCAGCGGGAAATAGCCGGTAATTCCTACATTTCTATGAAAAAATTCTTAAACTGCCGAGGAAATTTGGGTACAGGTATTCTAATTAATTCATGAAAACGTAGAAAATTTCATCATTTTCAGTGTATATCCCGCTGAAACCGTACAGTATGGGAATTGTTCCATGGACAATTTTCTGAGTAAACCAGTACTCTTCAAAAGCTGAAATCATTATTATTTTGTAAATCTTTAATTAAAACGAAATTTTAAAAGTATGCTAAGTTTCTTTTGCAGATTGCATAAATAGTAAAATTTAACAAAATGTTTACATTGTTTTAACACATATATTTTTTCTTGTACAAAACATAGGATATTTATTTTTCCGAATAAATCTGTCTTGGGGAGGAAAAAGGGCATAAGTTTATTATTTTGTTAAAACCGAGATAACTAAATCTTTAGACGTAAGAGCCTTTGCGTCTTTTGCCATACACTGTGAATAAAAAAATTAGGTTAAATTGCGATTTTTTTAAAAAGGCATGTCTACAAAAAAACAATTACTGTGCAATAATTAATTCTATAATTTTTATTAAAGGTTATATTTATATATCTCATTTAAACAAATATGTCAGCGTCTGATTACAGGGTTATAGATTTATCGATTGCTCTTATCGATTTCTCGTGTTTGTACAATAACAGGTCTGTATGTAGGTACACATTCTCTTAATTTCAGACTACATAAAATATGATACGAAATGAACTGATTTTCGGTAAAATTTTGATATACAACATGCATATGACTGGATTTATTTGTGAAATAAATAGTATTGATCAAATATTTAATGGCTATTAGATATTTAATGCAGTTTAAAATACTAAAAGTAGATTTTGTTTACAATCGTTTTGGAAAAACCGCATAAGTCACACGGGCATATGTCATTTTTCCAGACTGAAAAGTTTCAATATGGGAGTATTTTATCACAGAATAAAAATATTTCAAAATTATAATAAGGGGTTTTATTTTTGATTAATGTACTATCTAATAGTAAACATATTAATTTTTAAATTCATGTTATTAAAATTCTAAAGATTTAAGTTAAATAACCTAAAACCACGTATAATGGACTTATGCCTTTTTCCATACTACCACAGATATATATTTATCCTTTTCCAAAATGGTTTGATATTTTCTCCACAAGATGCAATTAATAGTCCTTTTAGTATGAGGTAAATTGATTTATTTCATGTCCGCAAAATAATGACACCCAATCACGCTGCAATTTCAATGAACATGCATGTACACGGTTGTATTTCGCCGTTTCATTTTTCCGAAAAGACTCGATGTACTTCTCAATATGTCGCTGCGTTGGAAAGAGGCAAGATTAAAACAAAAAAGAAGAAAATAACGAAAACAGAAGTAAAGTAAAAGAAATCGTTTACAAAATAAAGAATAGGTTACGTTTCAAAAATTGTGGTGCATTATATTGTATTAGAGAATCAATTAAAGTGTTACCTGCTGTGAAAATAAGTGCCGGGAAGAAAATGCTCTCAGAAAATTAATCGAGATATTCCCGAGGTTACCTTCCAAAAGCTTTACTTGAATGATTCATGGAAAATTGCGGAACTTTTTCAGTACATCGATATGATATAAGATCGTACAATGAAAAAGCGATAGTTTAGTATTGTATATTTTACTAAATCGTTATGAACTACAGTCTGCTCCAGAAAAATGGTTATATACATAACATAACAGCTTCCGGTGGATAAAGTTTTATGAGTTTCGTTCAATGAATTGATTCCTGCATATGTTTCTATACATAAAACAGAATAAAGAAAAAAATACAAACATCATTTTTTGAAATAGGATTTATCTTAACCATAATATGAATATTTTCGAAAAATTGACATGAAATAATTATTACTCCCCATGTAAGTACATTATTCATCCCGAGAGACTGTTTTCATATATATAATTTGGAAATTTCATACAAATGTAGGGAAGTTCGTAATTAATTGCAAGATGATGCAATTTTGACGTGCGTGACAGTATTTACTTTACGAAGTAAGACGAACGTTGAAGTGAAAGTTATACTAACTTTAACAAATTATATTAATATTGTTAGCAAATGCTATGACAAAATAACCGAAATTCTTCAAAATATATTGTATATATACATAAATTCTAAGGATAATTCAACCTTGTCCTAATTAATGACAGAGCTTGTATATAATACTTTTATTGTTTATAAATAATTAAAACCCATTATATCGTTCATAGATATATATCCAAAATAATAAAATAATGTCATTTGGACAGATATTTGGAAATTATTTTCCAAAGTGACAACATTACTCATATGCTGAGAAATCATAACAAGACCTTAGACCAACTTCTGTTAACATGCTAATCATCGACCAAAGTTGTTATTTGGAGGTTGTGGGATAATGTTACTATAATGTTAAGTAATATCCCATTTATACCAACATATGACAGGGTATCATTTAATGTATGTTTATCGCATTCTATTGCTGCAATTATATTAATTTTCGGATTTTACGGTTATATTGTGTATTAAGTACCAGGCATATAACTGAATTTCATTCACTGCATAGAATTATACTAGAAAAGTGAGATTATTGTAAGATAATTTTAAAATTTTGTTATGTGTTAGTGTACTTTATGTTACACTGGAAGAAATATATATTACGTATTAATTAGAAACCCTTTTCCATACCAGAAGCTAAACAGAGCTGCAAACGCCGCTGCAATACCTAACGGCATCAGAACGAACTAGGCTGACCGAATATTAAAATATCCTTGCATAGAGGTTAACAGAACATCGGCGTTTGATGATTTTGTAAGATTAAATTTTGAGTCTTTGTATACGGTAACCATGATGTTGGATTAACCTTACCAGTTAAGGTTCATTACAGATAATCTTCTCATAACAATCGTACAATGTTGCGGTTTAAGGTATAATGTTGTAACCTTTTAGTAACCTTGTCACAATGTTACGTTCTGTGAGGGTGACCTTTGAGCTCTACATTTTAAATAAACAATTTTTTATAACTAGAATTCAGTGATTATATCAAATAAATATATTTTTATGATATACTTGACTAAATAAGTATTTATTTGCCAATGAATCTGAAGTTAAAAGAAAACATCTTCCGGACGATTTAACACTTTACTTTCAGAAGGTGACTTCAGCAAATTGTAAAGTACCATTTTGGACGCAAAATTTCACGCTCTTTCCGGACCCGGTTTAAAAAATCGGACATTCTATATAAACAAATCAATGTCATCATAAAATAGCCTTGAACATTGATCTCAAGGTCAGAACCAATAATGAGTGCCCTCTTTATCCTGAACACCTTTCATTTCAACATTTTTTTCTCTAAACCATTTACTTTTCAAAATTTGTCGGGAGGGGTTTAAAATGGGATACCCTGCATAGCATATATATTTTAAATAGTGGCTTTTGGCCGAAACACATTCTTAGTGAACCAGATTATATCGGGGATATATACATATTTTTTTGAGTTAGTTGGTAGATCATTCGACCGGCAATCGAAAAGTCCCGGGTTCAACTCCCGGTGCATCGAACTGATGCATTTGGTCCTAATTTTTCTCGAAAAATCTGAAAATAATCCAATATTTCCATCTTTACCATCATAAAAACGTCAGGAATTTTTCTAATAAAATTGGAATTATTGGTGATACAGAACAATGTTTGCATTATTAATAACATGACTATTAGAAACAACAATATTTATATTTAAATAGTAACTTTGAAATTACATATAATCATGTGTCTTCAAAACAGAATTAATACAAATCTAGAAGGAAAGTCTCTGCGGAATAGAAATAATTTCAAGTAATCACTATTGTCAAAGCATTTGTTTAATTATCTATAATGGAAAGCAATCCAGCGCCAGAATCTCATGCGAAAAATAATACAAACTGTGGAAACATCAAGAAAAAATCATTTTCTTCATAATCTTTGCAAAATAGAAGATGTTTTCGGGGCAGTGAATACAGACATTTATATGAAAATGTCAAAGGAAAAATGAACGGGAATCAGAATGAATGTTGTAGTGATTAATTCGAAATGAATGTATCATTTATTTCATGTTTAAATTAAAAAAAAATCTAATATTAATTGGTTTTATTCAATTTTGTAATAAAACAATATTTATACAATTCTTGAATACAAAATACAGGTGCAATTATTTTCATTTAATAAAAAATAAGATGTGAAATTTGACATATCAAACAGTGATATTAACTTGGAAAAAGTTTATAATGCTATAGTAAAATTTATGCTAATTAATACCTTGACAATTTATGTATTCACGGTAAAGTAATATCATTCATTACGAAATCGTTTTTCATTAGTCAATCTTGTTTCTGCAACATTAATTATGATGTATAAAAAATAAATATGCGACTAACCAACTCTAAAATTCTTATTCTATGATTTAAAAGCTTTCAATTTTAACTTAAGATTGCACTTTAGATTGAAGTATAATCTACAATTTCGCTTTGCGTTTTATTTGCTCACAATTGCAAGATTAAAAAAAAATACACATACCTCATATCATAAAGAATTTATCTAATTTTTATCAACTGCCTAACAACGTAAAATATGAAAGTGCCTTTTTTATATTTTTATATGACAATACAAGGACATGGATTTTATAGAGTAATGCAAATGACTGCTTTAAATAAAGTTTAGTTTTCAAATTTCTTTTATTTCAGTCAATTCCAACCCCGTGTTCTTTTATTATATTTCTTGTAGCAAAACCTATTCTACTTGCTCTCGCTGAAGAGGTTTCGTCGTGAATTTGACTTCCGGATCCATTATGTATACTATCTCGACATGCAAAACATCAAGAATTCCTGTGTTTTTTTGCATGTAATTTAGCATATTTAAGAGAACCATATATTCCAACTCATTGACTATCTAGCATGTGTGGAAGTAAAAAAATATTATTATAATTGAAGAACTCTGATGGTGATAAGTTATATTCCGAAAAATGCAATTAATGACAATTAATAATTTAATAATTTCCAAACAAATTTTATGCTATTTTAAACTATCTATATAAACTTTTACAGGAATAATTTTACGTGATAAATATAATAAAAATGTAAACAATGCTAATCCAATACTCTTAAACTGAATGTGGGAGTAAAACTTACTTAATTATTTAT
The DNA here is from genome assembly GCA_030407085.1 of Trichopria drosophilae. Lineage (NCBI taxonomy): Eukaryota > Metazoa > Arthropoda > Insecta > Hymenoptera > Diapriidae > Trichopria > Trichopria drosophilae. The sequence goes on from CM059583.1 coordinate 57,731,035, forward strand.
AGACATTTATTAGTTTTCGAAGAAGATTATTAATTTTCGTTTCAAGCACATATTTGATTTGAAACCGTTTATTTTTGTCCTGGACAAAGGCGTCCGTGGACAAACTACAAATTTACAAAGATATTTAACATATGATACTTAACAATAATAAAACTAACCTATATTTTAGCTAAAAAATAGAATCGGTAAGTAAATAGTTCCGTTCGATTTACGATCGACAAAGTTTGATTCCGCACAGTTCATAGCATGTGTGATTTGATGTGGTATATTATTTACTCATACTCATACAAATACATACATATACATTCGTACGCATAATCGTGTAAGTTTCAAGTGTCAAGTGAGGTATTAGTTGAGACTGTTTATGTGTCGTAAATGTGCAAGAAGAGAGGACTTAAAAGCGTCGAGAGACCGTGAAGCCCGAATCTCGCGGGGCACGGCATTCCATGATCTGATGGCAGTTATCCAATAAGAATTAGCGAAGTAATTGGTTCGACAATTAGGTATCGAAAATGATGTAGCGTTCAGACGAGACGATTGACGTAGTGTTTCGGGGGGCAGACTAAAGTTATCCCTGATGTATATGGGGTGAGATGTTAAAACTTGATAAGTGAGTGTATTTCGAAAGTAAGCATGACGATCTTCGAGTGTTAGCCACTTTGCTCTCTTCCAATATGGTGTCATCGTTTGATCACGTCGCAACTTATAAACAAAACGTAGTGCACAGTTTAAGAGACGACGTAGTTTTATCATGAGGTAACCCGAGGCATCAGCAAAAGTAAGGCATGCAAAGTCCAGATGTGGAAGAATTAGGGCATTTACTAACATTTGCTTCACGGATGATGGTAAGCTAATTCCTCGGAAACGAAGTCGGTATAAGGTATAATGGACTTTAGAGCTTACAGATGATATATGGCGATTCCACGTGAGGTCAGACGTAAGATAGACACCTAGGTCCCGAACTTCATTCACGTAAGGCACCTCGTGACCATTTACCAATATCGGGGGCAGCATAAGATTATCGAGAGTGGCAAGGTTGTGTCTCGTACCAAAGATAATTGCTTTGGTCTTCTTCTCACTGATCGACAGTCCACACTGTTGAGTCCAACTAACAAACCGTTTGATTTCGTCATTTAGACAATTTATAGTATAACTGAATCGATTAACAGGTGTTGTTAAATACATTTGCGTATCATCTGCGAAAACGATTGTCGAATTTCTGCAATGTTGCTACTGGGAAAATAGTGTGTTGATGACTATCAAAAAGAGAATAGGGCCAAGACTTGTTCCTTGCGGAACTCCAGTGGTTGTGAAGAGTTCTGTAGATAGAAGACCATCCAGACCTCTAATTCGCTGTGACCTATTTGCTAAATAAGAGGACATCCAGGTTATGGACAAGTCATCAAATCCTAATGATCGTAGGCACTGAAGTATGAGCGGATGATTCAGCGACTCGAAGGCTTTTGAGATGTCGAAAAGAACTAGAATGGTGACAAAGTCATTTTCAATACCCCGACGTATATCGTCTGTAAGCTTAAGTAGGGCAGTTTGGATGCTGTGGAACCTCCGAAAGCCAAACTGACCTGGATGGAGAAGGCTATTTGATTCTAGGTAAGAAACTATTTTCCTAGCTACAAGTGCATCGAGAATTTTCGAAATGTGTGGTGGATTTGCTATTGGACGAGTGTCACTGGGCAACAACGGTGTTGCGATTTTTTTTATCGGTATTATGTAAGATAATTTCCATAAGGTTGGATAGTCACCAGAGCGTAACGAAGAATTGTAGATAGCTATGAGGGGGTTAACGATGATACGTAAAATTCTTTGAAGGTGGATGAGTTGTAGTCCATCTGGACTAAGGCCTTTAGATTTTGTGAAAGACGACAGAAGAACACTACGAACTTCATCCGGATGGATAGACGGAAACGAAAAGGAAGGAGAGCTAGGATAAAGCGGAGTGCACAGAATTTGTCGAAGATGTGATTCAGAACAAGGTTGATGGATCGAAGAAATAGTAACGTAGTGTTTATTGAGTTCGTCCGGCGAAAAATGCTGCAAAGCGGACTGTGAGAGCCCTTTGGATAGTCCAAATTTGCGGAGGAGTGCCCACACTTTAACAGGGTCTGTTTGATGACTGAGAATATTGCACATGTACTCGTTTTTTGCTGATCTGAGTAAGGATTTGATGGTTTTGCGTAATTCTTTGTATTGGGCCAGTAGCTGGATATCACGGGTACGCCTAGCTTTAGAATACACCCGATCTCGATGTTTAATCCGCTGTTTTAATGCGTTAGAGATCCACGGGGCAGCATTTTTCCTTAAAACTTTGGTGATCATCGGTGCGTGCTTGTCAAAGGCTTGGTTAACGCAAGTATAAAAATGAGACAAAAGTTCAGTGGTCGAGCATACATGATCGGCACTTGAATCACAGAGTTCGGGACAGCTGAGTTGTATGGCGCTATTTAAGTCGTTCTCAAGAGACTCAGTATCGCAATTGGTAAAGTCGCGAAAGGTAATTTGTCTTTTGGCGATGGGAGAAACAGTCAATTTTATAGGTGATCATAATCAAGTCATATGCCGCCGCAAATGGAGCGGCAGATTTAGAAAAATGAATTATTTTTTCTTGAGCATCAACTAAGATCACATCGATGTGCGTATGCGTATTTGTGTACTGCGTGTGATGCGTCGCGCCAAACGGAACAGAATATAGTTAGTAATCACGAATTAAGCCACTTAAGTAATTGGCGTGGTAATCACTAACCAGCAAATCGCAATTCAAATCTCCAGTAATAATAATATTTTGGTACGTAGACATATAAAGATCAAGTTTACGTTTGAATTCCGTTAACATGTGACCAGCGGGTCGACGATACAAAATTGCTACTAAAAGACGAGTATTTTGCGGTAATTTTACATTTAACAAAAGATATTCCGGATCATTAATAGACGCATTAACTGATGATTCTAAGACGTTATATACGAGTGATTCATGAAGGTAGCACGCTACTCCTCCACCTAAGATAAACTTATTGCTAGTTGACCGCAAGGCTCTATAATTACGCACTAGGTTGTATGAGGTTATAGAGATTGCCTGGGATGAAATATCGGGATTCAACCAGGTTTCGGATAGTGCTAAAATATGAGTGTTCGTATTCTGGAGAAGATTTTCTACCTGATTAAAATGAGCACGTATGGAATTTACATTGCAATGCATAACATTTAGGTAATTTAGAGCATCAGTCCGATTGGTAACAGTGTGAGAGACGGCTGAGTTGCAGATCGGCTGTCACTGGATCAATTTGAGGTCTGATTCAGTTACTATTGGTAGTTCGCGTGAATTAGCATCACGCTTAAAAAATATGGCTCCATTGCGAACGCATATACGCGAACCTGAAATCGATTTTGACAGCTCTCTCGCTCTAAGCAACAATTGATGACAGGGACGGGACAAAAGTTGATTAACATAAATCGGGATACTTTCTTGAGGGTTGAGATCAGGACAGATATCTACGCGGGTTATCTTTCCAAACCTTCCTCTTCTGTTCCAAGACGAGGTTACGCAGTCCAGCAGATAGACAAGTAACAATGATGGAGAATGTAGAGGGCGGTGTGGCTGCAGCGTTATTACGATTCACATTGCTTCTATGTGCGACTTTTCTAGTGCCGGTAATCAAAACGTTGAAATTGAATCTTGTTAGTTCTAATTTATTTAACACACAACTAACGATTTCATCCAATGGCAAATCGCATGTAGAGGGTAGGCCGGTAATGATGAATTCATTATTAGGCTGACCGTACGCCCACAGATCCTTTAGATCACGAATTTCACTGTCGTACTTTTTCGTTGAGGCTGAGATGTCAGCTAAACTATTCGCAATGCAATCAAATCGCGCTGATTAGTTGAGTTGGTTCTGCATAAAAAACGACATGCGATCATTAGCATCCATGTTTTCCCAATTTAATGGCATTGGTGCCATGGGCAAATTAACCAGCGAGGACGGTAAGTTTGGGACGTTGTTCATTGCGGTTGATGTAGGCTGCGCTTGCTCCGGCGACAGTCTCGTCGAAGAGTCAACTGTTGGGACTGGTACGAGACAATGGGTATCCAGGGGGGGGGGGGGGGGCAAGGCTATGGAAGGTGGGATATTAAGACGAGAAGATCCGATCGGTGACGGATCGCGAGGAATTCGTGTAAAGAGGGGCGAGATAAGAGACGAACAGGTAGGAGGAGAGCCCAGCGCAGGGGGGAAGACGATACACGTGTCACTGACTAGATATTGTAATTGACGAGCTCAACAACAATTTTCCGACTTAGATCGAATGCACGCGATAGCACAGGACCGATGATATGACGAATCGCAATCTTCACATGTATATTTCGATCTTACTGGACCACCGCATCTTTTGCACCTAAGAATTTTCCCGTTGTGCTTTTTGGGTGATAATTGCTTACGTGCTGATTTTCTAGGCATGTAATTACTACCTGTCAAGCCATTTACAATCGCCGTGTGATGACAAGTGACGTGTGACCAATGGTAGTAGAACTATCACTAAAGTTGTTGGCACTGAATCACGTGGTTGGCACATGCGCTGATGGATATTCCGCCAGAAAATGTCAACTGTTTTCCGAAACCGGAATTTTGGAGAATGAGAAAAAACACCATTGACAGACCCACAGTACGTTTCAGCACAAACTAATTACACAAAAATGTGGGTATGGTGCTTGTGTTCCGCCTGGACTAAGTTTTCTCACAAAAAAAGAAAGAAACTGGTGAGAATTCGAATAACACAATGAGAGCGATTAATGCGTCTAACGTACTCACCAGACAGACTTGAACTCACTTCCGAGTAAGATCACGTGAGAGTATCATTTCCGGCTTCTAATTACCACACCTGTAATGCTAAAAAAAAGAGAAAACTTACCAGCAATAAACAAATTTGTGTCCACGATCTTGTACGTACGTACGTTAGGGTGGGTCGAAAAACAATTTTTCATCACACTGGGACGAAAGCAGCAACTTTCATGACTGATGCGGGAGGAAAGTTACTTCTTTTCCTCCCTGTCATGAAGAAAAATCGTATACTTCCCTCGGGAAGTAAAAAAGAATGCCTCAGACTGCGTGTAATTTTTACCCGAGGTGAAGCCGAGTTTATTTTACCTCTCCCTCATTGAGTAATATACTATTTTTTAAAATGCTATGGGGCCGATGCGGAAAAGTTTTACCACCACAAAACAAGGTTCCATGAATTTTTTCAGATTTTTTATCACACTTTTATTGCTGCCGCATCAGTCGTGAAGTTACCATTAGTTTTAAATGGGGAAAAACATCTTTTTTCGTTTTTCTTCTGCAATTTCGAGGGAAAAATTTCAAACAATCTGTACTTCTAGATATCTGTTTTCAGATCGATTTTACTAAGAATATCCGTTCTACAATACTCAAAAAAAATTCTGACTTAGTTATTTCATAATTAACATCCCGTAATTTTTACCTTTTTCGAAAAAAAATGATGGATGTTAATTATGAAATAAATAAGTCAGAATTTTTTTTGTCTATTGTACAACGGCTATTCTTCGTAAAACCGATCTAAAAATTGATATCTAGAAGTATAGATTGTTGGAAAATTTTCCCTCGAAATTGTAGAAGAAAAACTAAAAAAGATGTTTTTCCTCATTTAAAACTAATGTTAAACTTCATGGCTGATGCGGCAGCAATAGAAGTGTGATAAAAAATTTGAGAAAATTCATGGAACCTTGTTTTGTGGTGGTAAAACTTTTCCGCACCGTCCCGTTTTTTTTGTCTCGAGATATCTCACATACCGATAAGCGTATCGACATAAATTTAATTTTAAAATATACGTGTCTTGGCATGACTTTGGCGTAGATCGATTCGTCCATTATTAAAAAACATTAGCCCCAATTACGTTTCTTCGTAGTTTTTTGCATTTATTTTGTAAAAATACACAATACATAACTACGTCGAAGCTGAATCGGCTGAAACGATATTTTTTAATACGATGAAGTCAGGCTCGATAATTCGAGCTAGAAGGTTTTGCCCTAGGGCGTGAAATAGAGCTATGCGCCCGGGGTATTAAAAATGTTACTTAATAATATTTCGGCTGACACGGCGAGTGTTAAAGTTTTGAAAAAACTCATTTTCACTTTTTATACATTTAAGGAACCTCCTCCTCCACTTTCCTTCTTTCCTACCGAAATTACATAGTCAATGTTATCATAAGCGCCACTCTATCTTCCAGTTTCTGGTTATGTTACACTAGGAATGTTTTCGTGAGCGCAAATTTTCACTCTAAAAACTACAATACGACCTCGTTTTATATTAGAACTAAAATCTTTGAGTAAACAAACGAGTATTAAGGAATAATAAACTCTTCACGGGGTGGAAGTTTCTGAGCGAGCAAAGCGAACGTGGCTCCACGCCAAGACTAGTAAGTTATTCTCAATTACCAAATCTTGAATTAGAATTGCAATTTTTTTAGTTACGCAATTCTAATGCGCCCTTTTCTTGTATACTAATATTTATGTAAGCATAAATAGTTTATTTATCATATGGGTGATTCTCCTGAAAAGTACACGTTTTCGAAATTTTTTAACGAACAAATTTTGTATCGAAATAATTTTTTGTTTGTGTGAAATATATTGTGGGTCCGTTCTGAAGTGAAATACGAATGCTGCGCAAAATTCATGATTGTTATTATTAATGTTACAGCCACTCTTAAATTTTAATTATTGATTATACGTTAAATGAAGAATATTATTATATTGCACGCTAAATATTAGTCAATATACACACATAAAAATCACTATCTATGTTAGTCGACGATTATAAATTGTTAAATATTTCAAATTAAAGATGGTCGAAACGTTACTTGATCAAGCTGGAACTGGGTATTTAGGAGTTTTCGGCGTCGCTGATCATGAATCCATCGACAGATAAGCTAAATTCAAGATGGCGGATCCAATATGGCGGACCGAATTCTAAAATTAAAGTGTTTAAAATTTACAATTAATAATTATTTATTTATAAGAGAAAACAATATTTACAAATACTACTCAATATAGTATTACATTCTTACAAAACAATATTATTATTTTCTTTGTTTTCCTTTCCGGTTGTTTCTTAGAAGTTTGCGAGTTTTTCTGACCTAACGAAAGATTTCTAGTCACAATTTTCTTATTTTTCTTTTCAAACTCGTTAATCACAAATTTTAATTCTCCAAAATGATAATGTACACAGTTTTGTTTCATTGGACAATCGTAACAGCTCATTTCGTTGAATCAAATTATGTCTTTATAGAATTTGGTCCACTTGCATTGATGAATACTCATCGTTCTGGTAAAAGATAAAAGATTTTTTGGTAATTTATCATCGATGAAATTAATTTCGTCTTCACTGATTTCTGCCATGAAGATTTTTGTACAACATTCTTTTAGTGTAGTATTAGTATTAGTGTAGTATTAGTATTAGTATTAGTGTAGTACTAGCATTTCAAGTGTTAGCGTATTAGAGTAGCGACACATTTCAGTGTACTTTTCAGGAGAATCTGATTTCTGGAGGCCCGATGAAGATCATTCCGAAGGCGGTGATCAAAACAGATATTTCTAAACGCCAATACTACACTGTAATAAAACGTAATATTCTTGATATATAAATATGCCTTACAGCTTACAAAACAATGTGCAATATATTTTTATGACATTTGTTTCTGGATGTATAACTATTATGACTAATTAGTATCAAATAATATTATCATGATTTAACGGCTTACGTACTTATTTGAGAATTTCTCTCCAGCACATTGTATAATTTTCGACCTGTGCATATTGAATTAATTATTTCAACCCTCTTATGTATCGCATAGAACCAGTAACCTAATGCTACTTGATGCTATACTATACAAACACTTATATTCAAATAGCTCAATAGGAGATAAGTACCAGAGGATTTGGTTATGCCCACTATGCTGTTTTTACCTATTCAGAGATGGAATAGTTACTCGATCAGTACTTTATAGGCAAATATTAAGAGCTTTTCTTTATAATGAGCTTCATCTGAATCCCGCCCCAATCAATACGGAGTTTATTATTTATTAATGTACACTATACTTAAATAGTTATTTTCCGTGCCGTGACGGTGGGCGGAAAGTGCGATTTTACGTCTGGTGGAATAACGATACGCCCGAAAGACGGTGAAGCCGCATGCACCCTATTTGCGAACATTATTTTTTGTCACACCAGCACGAAACGTCCATCATTCCACCCGGAACACAGGGCGGAAAGTGCCTGATTGCCTCCCGGTCGGATAAAGATCAGTCCATCTGCCCGCCCGATGATGTCATTTAGCGGACGGTAAAAGGTTTCTCCGTCCGGTGATGTCATTCAGCGGGCGGGAAATAGTATATTACTCAACGAGGGAGGTAAAATAAAGAATGCCTCAGACTACATGTTTTTCACCCTCGGCTTCACCTCGGGTAAAAATTACACCCAGTCTGAGACATTCTTTTTTACTTCCCGAGGGAAGTATACGATTTTTCTTCATGACAGGGAGGAAAAAAGTAACTTTCCTCCCGCTTGCGGGAGGAAAGTTGCTGCTTTCGTCCCAGTGTGATGAAAATGTTTTTTCCTCTCGCTTCCAATCTGTTGACAGTCTTTCATCGAACGTTCACACTGTGACGATCATCGAATGTACTTGACAGCCTTGGACTACTTTACACGCCCTAAAGGTGAGTTGGACTTTTCTTGTAATGGTGTGACAAAAAATAGTGTACGATTGTGATTCTCGCAAGGGCAAGAGCGCTGCAAGGTCTACTGTACGACTACTCTGACGAAAATATATTTGGTGCTTCACGACTATTATCGACAGGAATTCAAATGGGGTTCACCGGTAGAATTTTTTTATTGTTTTTTTATTGTTTTAACCCTCCTGCGCACAAAGCCGAGTATACTCGTCCAAACGAAACGTGCCCGTATGCATGAAGACGAGTATACTCGGCCTAACGTTCTTGTTAATAACTTTTGATCAAAGTAACTTTAAGATGCGAATGAAATTGCAAATTGAAGCTTAAGGTTTACAGATTATGATATAAATAATTGCAAGCCTGAATTTTAAATATTTATAAGTAAATAATACTATAACTTCTTTACAAATTTCGAATAAAAATGATCAGTTTTTTAAATTTTAACCCTCTGTCCCACGAACTTTTCTTTTCATCTAATTCACTCAAAACTTGTTACTCGGAGATTTTTGGGATCGCTGATTACGAATCCGTTATCAGATTTTCGAAATTGAAAATGGCGGATCCAATATGGCTGACTAAACTTCAAATTCTTGGCTGATTTACACGATCCGCCATTTTGGATTTTTGAAGTCTGACTCTAAATTCGTAATCAGCGACCTAACAAACACCTATATACCAATTTATAAGAAAATCCGACTGCTTGAAAAACTTATGAGTTTGCAAAGCGCTTTTCCGGGGAAAACTCGTGCGCAGGAGGGTTAAATAATAATTTAGGTCATAAATAACACAAATAAAATCTAAAAAACAATTAATTCATTAATTTGGTTATTTTATTTGCCAATTAAACACTCTTTCGTTTGAATGCGCGCCAGTTTCGTGCGACGTCACTATGCGGGTTCGGCTGTCAACCAATCCCGTTCGCATATTCTGCTGTGCATTTATGTCATGTTTAACCTAAATAGTTACTTCGAAGTTTTTATTATGGAAAAAAGGGACATAAGACCTGCTGACATGACTCATGCACTTTACTATGCCGTTATTTGCGTTTTCTTAATTGCAAAAATAGTTTTAAAATCTAGGTATACATATATAAGTAACATTTACCAGCTACAAGGATGCACCTTTGGACGTGACGTTACAATGAACGTTAAAACAATGAAAAATAATAAAAAAATTTTACCGTTGAACCACATTGTTCCGCAAAAATAAACTCTACGATTATATATGGGAACAGTTTTAAATTACCTAAATGCCTGTTTTGAAATTGGGTACAGCCATCTGCAACTATAAAATGGGCCTAATAAGGCAAAATTAAGTTTCCCTGCGTAGGAAATTTTCGAGAGGTGATCATTCTGAACCAGGGCACAATTTTTCCAACGTATTTTATTATATTCAATATTATTTCATATTCGACATTGGTTTATAATTGCAACTAAATTATGTTGTAATGAGAGATGTTGTTTTAGCAAATGCGGTATCCCGCGTGGGTTTTCTCAACAAAAGTGTTTTTAACCGCACCATGGTACACCCGAATGAGGGTGCCACTTAAAATGAAGGTATCACGGTAAGTAATTTATGTTATAAGGCCCTATAAAATACGACTATATATACCGATTGAATAATTTGTAATTCGAATATTGAAAAATTGATGTGTATTAATTTCCAATGTCGATGTGTGTTATATTTGGTCGATTATAATCGTATGACCATAATGCGTATATTTGACTCCACAAATTGTTAAATCATTAATGAATATGTAAGAAAAAAAAAAGAAAGGAAGAGAAAAAAAAAGATTTGTTTCCGAGAAAAACCGCGCGCAAGCATCTAGAATATTTCGAAGCGTCTAGAACCTTCCATGAGCGGGGTCTGCCCGGGACCCATAGCGCTAGGTAGGAGAAGGGGAACTGCCGACGCACCACCTTCTCTCGCGCCAGCGAGACACTTCGTCGTCTCCCGCTCGACTGTACGCATCGGCGTCTGCCGCACTAGAGTCGAGAAAGCTTTGTACTTTTTATACAGTTAATATATAGATTTGTTTTCATATTAACAGTCGCCTACTTTTCTGCCCGCATACCTCAACGATTTCCTGACAAATATGATTATTAATGATTAATTATAAAAAAATGGACCAATAGCATACGAGCTCTGTATTCTTGTACCGTATAGTCCTATATGTAAATTCACCAATAATTAAATACGGGGATAAAGTACATTATATTTTATAAAATAGTCGGGATGATTTATTTTGCTGTGAATTAAGTAAGAAACATTTTTTTTTATATCTTTAAAATACATAATATTATTTAAATATTGCACGTAATATTGGTGGAATAAAATGCTTTTGTTTATCTGTTTGCAACTTTGAAATACATGAAAACATTTAATAGGTTGCATTAAAAGATTGAAATTTAATATGAAATATGTAGACTGTAATAATTTTAAACATTACCAGCCATATTCGTGCTGTAAATTGTATGAGCCATCATTAACAATTTCAATTAGCAATGTGATGAATGATAATAATTTTTAGTTATTTTAGTTGTATGAATATTATTCAATTTGATTGAAGAAGGTCGCGAAAGTTACTTACTCTCTATTAAACTATAAGTTCAAAGCGATTATATCGATTTCAAGTGAATAGATTCAGCCAAAGACTGGATTTAAATGTAAAGTAGGGTCTGAGACAAGTTTCTCGCGGTTCTGAGAATTTCATGCGTGCTTGCAGCACAAACTGTCGCGGTATCTATACAAGGACGAAACCATTGCAATTGAAACATTTTCACCGTGATCCTCTTAGTCGGGACTGGATTAAGCAGGAATGCCAACTCGTATGGCTCTTTAGACCGCTGTCAAATGCAAACAGTGCGTCTGTTTGCGTGTGTATGTCCGAGGCATCGTTTTGCTTTTCGTTAACTCCACTCTGTCATGACGATACGATTTCCCAAATACCGGATAGTTATTTTACGGAGTCGCTATTTGCTACCTTCGCCAGTTCAGCATCTTTAATTCGTTGTGTAATTTTCACTTATTTTTGTAGAGAATTTACTTATGGGGTTCTGGGAAACAAGATAAGGAGGAAAATGTATTGTTTATGGGCTACGAGAGTATTATTATATTTTTATTAACCTTTTTCCTTAAATTTAAAGGTAATGAACACCGTCGGCTCTACGATAATCATATTATTCAGAAATTTTTATTTTAAATATTTTAACCTAGATTTTATAAATTTTGGGAAGTTCCTAAAAATGTTTGCGACCCTTAGAAATCTCACAATTAACAGTTTCAACGAAACTTCGTAATTTAATCGAGATAAAAAGAAATGAAGGTGGTTAATGTTGACGAAAGTTAAGAATATGTCAACATAACATTTCAAAATTTTCTGAAGCACTTGCAAAGTCTTGCAATTGCTATTTTCAGGCAATGCATTCGTTAAATCAGGTTCGCCAAATAACTTCATTCTATTTACTTATTAAATTACTTTCACTTACTGCTTGGGCCAAAGTCGCTCTCTTTATGACGACCGAAAGCAACAGGCTGGGCCGTCGGAAACAAGACATCGAAAGATGTCTATGACATTAATGGAGTCAATTGTATTGTTAATTGTATAGGTAATAGTTACTAATGTCCAAACATGCGGAGGAAACATTGCTCGATTGCTCGAACAGGAAAATGTTAACGTAAAGTATACTAATAACCATTATCATGTAAAATGTAGCAATATTCAAGGGAAATATCTAGCAGTGAAAACCCTAAAATGTACATTTTTCTAGCTATTAAAATTAAATAGACTAGTCTTGACAATTATTGAACTTGTCACACGCCATTGTTTACACATATAAAACTGACGTATTTAAATAATAAAATATATTAACAAAAATTTTCTGTTTCTAGACCAATATATTTTGGGATCCATGATATTTGGAATAAAAACCAATAAAATTTAACAAATGACAACAAGACAGCTTTGCCCTGCAAAATAAGTAGTAGTCAGTATTGGATAATGGCGAACAAATTGTTTCCTAAACGCTTCGAGTACTTCGTAGTATTTTTCAGGAAGGTCCCTTAACATATGGCGATTGGCCCTTTCTCACCAAGGGCTCATTACAAACAGATGGTGGTTTTATGTAGGCGATGCTATCAAAAAATTAAGAAAAGGCCACTTTAGCCAACAAAATAAGTCGTAGGCAGTATTGGATATTGAAAATTTTGTTCCTCAACATTTCGAGTACTTCGAACTCCTTTTCAAGAGGGTGGTGCAATTTAAATTAATAATTATTTATAACATCGACCTGCATAATTTAAACGCACTAGCACTTCGACCATCTTAAAATATTTAGATGCAATTATTACCAGTTGCTATTACAGAGCATAAGCCGTCAAATATAAATTATTAATTACATATATGATTAGGTTATAATATATAAATTGAAATAATAAACAACAATATGTATTTGGTTTGAATTGCAATATTACATTGAACAACAATTTTTTGATCCTATTGTTAGTTATATTTTCAAGCTTTCATCAAAATCCTATTATAAATAAATCGAAAAATAATATCAAAAAGATTAATTATAACCTCGAAGAAGGATGTTTTTTCGGTGAGTAGTGAACCTGTTCTGCATATGAGAAATATATCTATAAATGAACGACATATGTATGTTTAAAAATAAGAAATATCATTTGTCGGAAATCGTTTTTTCCAGCACTTTTATTTAATGTACATAAAAGTAAATTATAACTACTCACTACACGTTATAACTACATTTTGCTGAAAATAAATACGTCTATAATTGACAGTTTTCTACATACGTGGAATTTCGTACGTATAAGAAAAGTCGTAAAACCACAGTAGATCCCTTTTTCCTATATAAATGAGGTTGCAAGCAAAGCTCCGTTGTCATCAAAACTTTTATTCCTTTCGTAAGCGAAACCATTTATATTTTTGTGTGACTACGCGTATTTCAGATATATAAGTGTTATAACCGTGAAATTAAGGTATCGTCAAATTGCACTGGTTATATAATTATATACATTTAAATAAATAGTATTCAACATGCTACTGAATTTTTCGAAAATTATTATTAGTAAAATTTATATGATAGATTTTTGGAATAGAATCGCCATTCAACTAACAGTCTTTTTTAGAACAAAATATATAGGATAATATTGCGTTCACCCATGAACATCCAAGATGGCGAGATTTGTAGCTCATTTTTAAAGCTCCCTAGCAAATCGAAAAATGAAAATATTATAATGAAACCAACTTACTTTACTATTTTTCGGAATGAGTTATCGATTTCTGGCTTATTATGGATCATATTATATGATTCATTATGCATCTGTAAAAAATTGTCGAAAACTTTTCCGATTTTTCGGTACTTTTTTACATAAAATCCGCAATATTGTTTTTCTGAGGCAAGGAAACGCAATTTTGAACCCATAAATCGATAGAGCATACCCAAAATTAGCAAAGTAAGTTGGTTTTATTATGATATTTTCATTTCTCGATTTCCTAAAGAGCATTGAAAATGAGCTCAAATAATCTCTGTCACCTTACACGTTAATGGGTTAATATTATTCGGAACAGCTAGCTATCTATCAGTTTATATTGTTAAGGTTAACATGCAGATCTTGACAGAGGTATTCATTCGATATTTATTCCCATGAGTTATAAATATTATCGACATTCATACTGTGATTTGTTGAAGAATTTCGACGTATTGAAATTAAATTCACACTCTCTATAAAAAGAATTAAACATTAGAAAGCAAGAACGGATATACAGTTTCAAAATTTAGGGGTTTCATATAAGTCTAGGTATTGAATTAGATTTTCAATCTGACCCTATAAATCTATGTGAAACATTTTTACAGGCTTTTCCTAAACTATTGATATTATGGTCCTGTATTCCGTTTAATAGCATCTGTACATTTCTTCCTTATTGACTAAAGGGTTCAAAAGTATTGTTCATAGAAATTTGAGTTCTTATAAATCAACACTATATGTATACATATTCTTATTTAATAAATATATGTACTAGAGGGGGAAACAACTGATTAGCCCGCTCAAACTACGACGAGTTTCCCTCAGGCTGGTTTCATTTATAAATCAGCTCAACCATTTTCAATGAATTTGAAGGCTAATACCAGAAAACCAGTCTCCTCATTTTTAAATCCAGATAAAAACAAATTTAAAATAAGTATATTTGGTCACTTGAGAGGGTGATATGTTTTTAGAAAGATATATTATTATAATAAAAAAATCTTTTTAAACAGTAAATGCATTGTTAATATTTACAAGAAATCATTAAATTTATAATTTACAGCCAAACCTCAATATTAAACCTGTAATAAAAACGAGCCGTAGTGGTGAATTACAGAGATGCAATGAAGTATACTAGTATTTAAGATTTTTATTAATATTCTCTTTTCAAGTAAGGAATTCAAAAAATTCTAACAGGAATTTTATGAACGCCGGTCTATCATACAATGCCATGAATATAACTCAGCACATATAAATTATGGTTGTAGCGTCGCGGTTAATTAATGTCTGTACATGAAACCATATTTTTAAACGTACCCTCTACGAAGATGCAAGATTTAACTTTACACTATAATAAGCTACAATTATAATCATTAAAGAAACAACGTAGTTACAAATGCTACAAAAATATATTATTTATTTATCCTTATACATAAAATAAGATCTAAACACTAGATTTACATACGTCTCTATTGTTTTAAAAAGCCACATTTTATTCTAAATCTACTACGAAAAATAAAGTCAGTTTTTCATGTTTATATTCATCGCAGTTTTAATTGAGTCAGATATAAATATACGAATTATATAATATTTAAATATACTTACCTCTCTTATTATCCCTTTCTTTTGGTTCTAATGCATGTGCATCGGAATAAACATATATTATAAAAATACAAAATGTATGCGTTCATTCTTAAAATTTTCTTTGCAATAAAGTCAACCTTAGACTTTTAGCTTGAAAATTCAATAACTGTGATATACAATTTAAAAGAATGGAAAGTTTGTGAAATTGAAAGATAAATGTTAAATTTATTAGTATATTACAGAAAAATCGTATTTACATACATAGCACATTGTGGGCGATTCCTTATGTATATAGAATACTAAAGGTGTAATAACTATTAAAAAATTTTCCGCCAACTTAGTACCGAGGCGACCTTGATATTTGTATAAGATAAAGCAAACGTTCGGTAAATTTTCCAAAACCTCCTATTTCAGTGTAGAGTTCCTGTGATGTTTTCGGTTTTTGCAACGTTAGCTCCACGAGCTGATAGTTCCAACATTACTTCGTCCGCACTTCCGATAGACAGTGTTCCATGAATGTAATTCGACAGTGAATGCGAAATTTTGTTTATGCTTGTAATTCCAGAGAAAATTTTATCAATTAAAAAAAAAGAAAAAATATGAGAGGATGAGTGAAACATTATATTTCCGATATTCGTATATGTCTATTCTGTGCAACACCCATACAATAATAATATGTGCCTGCACTAAACGTATAGTTAATGAATGTTGCCTACACTGCAGCATTTTTGTTGATTACTATACATCTTAGAAATATATTTAGATAAATGTAGTATTTATAATTTTTCGAAGAAGTTGTGTTATTAATTTCATATTAATTCTACGAAGGATTTAGGTGAATCTTCTTATCTGATTTGAGTGAGTGAAAGAAAATTATACGCATAAAACATATATTCGTAATTCCAAACACTGACCAAATTCTTAGATGATTTGGCTTCATATTTTAACTACTGAAACTATTTAAAAAGGTCCTCAACGAAATTTTATAGGTTATAGTTGCAACCATAAAGGAGTTAAATCAACAAAAAATATAGTTGTGGAAACGGAATTTCGGCAGTTAATTACACTACACTTAGAACACTAAAAACTATTCAATATGCCAGAGCGATATATTTAATTGAATTTAGCTGAACTGCATTTTTAATTGATTTAACTGCTTTACGGTAGTAACTATAACTTAGAACATATTCTTGAAGCGTATTGAACTACTCTAAGTAGTAAAAAGTAGTGAAATCAACTATCAATTTGTCTACAAACTTTCTTTAGTGCAATTATTTTTAGTGCAGTTATTGGCGGTTGCTTTTTTATTATATTAGTGCATGCCTTTTTTCGTTTTATGTATAGTATCGCATTTCTTGATCTTCAATCATTCGGAATACTATTTCGTATACTGAATAAATAACATTAACTTCAGTAAAAATAGTAAAATTAACAACATCAACAAAGTTATACTAACAAAAGAATTATTTCTTTTAACTACACGCGACTCGTAGTATGTCTTTTTGTGCAACATATAAGTAACGTTATTGATACATGTCTCCATGAAGGTTTGACTACTTTATAACATGTATAAATACAATATTAATATCCGGCAACTGAAAGCTTCATGAACAAATGAAATCCCACTTCGACAGCGGGAAAAGCAGGCTCAGAAAATAGAGCTGCGCATGTTGTGGTTGCCTCGAGTGACTACAAGCGTAACTATGTATATTGACGACGGTAAACGGTGAAATTTAATCTACGTAAATTAATTGTTCATTAAATTTTACATATATTGATGTTGTTAATTACATGTATGTTAAATGTCATAAACATGTATATTAATGGTATATTGATTTACCAAAATATTATATTTATCGTACCACTGTAAATTAAATGTTAATTAAATTTCATGTGTAATATTTTAGTTATATAATCAAATAATAACAGATTAATTCCGTAAATGCACTAAAGAATTAAATATATTTAGAACCAATGGCCGACCATTACTCACTGTTACTACTTATGATTCAGCTTGATGCAAAAAGGCATATCTCTGGAACTTTCAACTTTTCGGGTATCGTTAGATTTATTATAAGCCATCAAACAGTGTATGCGTTACAGTTTTTATCTGAAGTTTCTTCAATTATGTGCTATATGTGATAGGCAAGTGCATAAAATAATTATTCAATGCTTATAAACAAATTTGAGGCATTGTAATCGCGGAATAATCGCAAATTGCATAGGGGTACTAAGTAGACTTTTTTTCATTCCCGTTACTATAACTTTTTGAGCGAATCCTCTAGGGACCTGAATTTTTCTTTATATACCTTTGAGGATGTATGGTATATAAAAAAGTACCACAGCAAGGTGTGCCTCACTTGTAAAAGTGTAATTAAAATTCGTAAATTTGGGTATCTGCGATTTTTGAGAGAAAATTAATTCTAGTCATTTTGTTGCCGCAATTTTTGTGTAGCGTTTAATTTTTTAAAAATCCATAATATGGAAACGTTTTTACAGAACATAACAATTTCAAAAAATTTTGGTTTTTGCATGAGCCTCATTTATTGTAAGTTTGGCGCGTATTTTAAATATTGGTGTTTTTAGCGTAATTCGTTTGAAAAAACTACTTTATCAGGCGGCACATTTTAAAATTAATTGATACAGCAGTTTATGGCCACATAAACGGATCTTCGAGGTGTTTTAAAAGCTTATCCAGATCGCTCAAAAGATTCGTAAAGAAATGTAGGAGACACGTACAAAATATCATCAACAAAAATGAAAAGAATGTGTTATATCACACGAATATACGTCACAAAATATATCAATATTGAATTTTCATAACTTATACTCTAAAATGTTCGGCATTTTTTCTAGCTGCCCTAATGAGATAAATAATTATAATTTCGTTGAAGTATTATATATGTCTTATGAGAAGGTAATATCAGTTCTTAATGGATTTTCTGTGATAATATGCTTAGAAAATGTTTGTTATCTTACAGAATAATAATTGTTACGATATTAATAAAAAATTTGATTACGTATTTTTCTAGTGTTTAAAAAATAACAGTATTTTTTGGTAACAATTCTTTTCTTAATTTTCTATACAAAAAAATTGGTTGTTTTTGTGTTTAATTTAAAATTCAATAATTTTGTAGACGTTGTCGACTTTTACCGTTTACCATTCAAATCGGCTTTATCAATATTACATCGTGTTAAAAATGTTACCGTTATCAATATCTGGATATGCTATTCGTAAATTCGGGTATGATATTGATCGTACAAGATCGCAAACATATTTCAAGCCATCGAAAATATGAAGCTATTTCGAACGCAATTTACCAGTGATTTAAATCCTCAATAGGCGCAATATATTTTTAATATCACTAAGCATATATTTTTTATAATTGGATTTATATGAAAGGTAAATATTTGCATATGAAATATAAGAAATCTGAACGATAAAATGCGGGAAAATGTGAAAATTGGCAGATAAAAGCTGACTCATTTATTATAAAGAAAAAAACATAAAAGATTATGCGGCATATTGGGATAAGAGAGAATGCGTCATATATATATATATATATATATATATATATATATATATATATATATATATATATATATATATATATATGCACCTGAAGGCAATCGCTGCATAGCCCTATAGGGTGCATTTGCGATGAAACGGATACATTGTTCTCAGTAAAGTAATGCAACGTTAAAAATCTCTGTTTAATTCCTTTTTTTCTAGGAATTAAAGTATGTTTGAAATATTGCCATTTATATTAATATTACGCTTTCTACTATTTAAATAATAGTCTTGTATAATATACCAAGGTTTGCCACCGCCATTATTGTTACGTTGAAATATTTATTTAATTTAATAAAAACTGAACAAACGAAGTACATTTAATGTTGGATTGCATTATAATTATGACGTTCAACGTATACTATAAAAATAAGTCGTTGCCTCCCATATTTATACCAGAGTAAATTTCGTCGTGTATTATGACGTCATTTCTGAAAGGATCATTATTTTTACGCCGGAGTATTTAAAACTGGATGAATATTCCATTTTGAATGTTATGCCAGTAAATTTCGAAAATCGTTCCGTCGACATCGGCAGAAATTAACGTAGATCTTATCGGTGCACCGCGTTGATAACGCGACCACCCACCCAGTTCATGGGTTTACTCCGAATTTAAATACCGCATTTTCGGCAGAAACGCGAACTCTTTGTCGACTAACCAATCGAATGGAAATGGCGCGAGACTTTTTACGACGGGAACGTGGAATCTCTTCTGTCGTCTTATTCTCCCAGTCTTTTATGATTTCCTTCCACCCGAAGAATTTCTCAGATAATTAGAAAGTAATAGGGAACACATTTCTCTTTTTATTGACGTTTGGGATTATTACACTTGCCCAAAATTATCTTGTAATGGATCCAGCTTTATGCAAATTATTTTTAATCATTTTTATCTTTTTCCAATTTCAGATAAGTATTCGGAATCATATTTTATAATAATATACTGGTTCAACAATATTATATATTTTTAATTCCATGAAATACTTAAGTAATATGTTATTTTCGTAGCTAATTCAAGTGATTTATATTACTAATTGCAGTATAAAATCTGACCGCAATATTAAAAGGATAATACAGTAATTTATTTTAATACATAATATATTATTTACTCAGCGACTATTGCAACACATATTTCTTAGAGGTTCCATTTTTTCGATAAATAACAACGTTATAAAGATCTTATTTCCCTGAAAATTTTAATTCTAGTTTCTTATGAAAATAACTTATTACTTATTACGTGCAAGAAAATGTTGACTTATATACCGGTGTAATGTGGTAGTTAAAGTTTCTTCATCTAATCAGTCCCGGATAATTGAATAAAAGGTCACATAGATCCCAGTGTGACGTGATTAGTTTTAACATCCTTGTAACCGAGGGTAAATCGAGCTCAACGTTGACGAAGTGTATAATCTCAAAGACGTTATTATACACGTTCCAGGCAATTTGAAGAAAACGTAAATTTGACGACGTCACGAATTACTTTGTTGAAATAGTTCAGAAGATTGTACGTTTGAATTAATTGGAGAAACCTCTTCTAGCATCCATCACTATGATATAGAAAAAGAAGGTCATGATTAAAAAAAAAAAAATTAACGGCTTTAAAAAATTCAACCTCTAAACATCCTGCAAAGGCTTATTTATTTGATTTTAACATTGATACCCTCATGTGTACAAATAAGGCAATTACAGAATTTCATTTAGGATACGTGTATTTTCTAAAATTTAAAATATATATTGTTCTTTTTAATTTCTGTTTGGTTTCCAACGAATAACCATAAAAAAATAAAATGTTTACTTTAATTTAGTCTAATTTTCATTTGTATCGAAGGCATTTAGGCAATTTTTCTAGAATTCTATTTAGAGTCCATACAATCTCTGAACGTTTTGCTACCATTACTGATGTGTATAAGCATTTGCGTACTTGAGATCGTGCAAAGGTTTTGAACCATTGATCCCTACGGCCTCACTTTACTGGACGAGCCTTGATTGTTCTCTTGACGCATACCGAGGGGTGTTTTATGACATTCTGTACAGTAGAGTACCCGTATAATTTAGTCCCATTATATTTACGTTCCAGTATATTTGCCTGGTTCCGCATAACTTGTTATATTAACCTGTCGCCGATCTCTTTTTCCCTTTCCTTGCGAGTTGTGGCCTCAGGAAGGGTCTTGAAAATTGCATTTCAAGGTCAAATTCATTACTTCTACTATTTTAGCCCGAAAATGATATCTCTACGTTTTTGTTTGAATTAGATGCATTTTTATCACAAGAAATGTATCAGTTTTCGCGCTTACAAGTGTGGCCCAGGATCAAGAGCGTAGATGTGGCGAAAATTGAATCCCTTTGGGGTGCTTTGTATTCGTCAGCCCCCTTGCTTCTCACCTCTAAATATTTTACTGAATGATAATGTTTCTTTTGGGCAGGCAAGAGGGTATATTAGATCGAATGACCTCCTATTTTCTTTCATTGCTTTGAATCATTATACACAAATGGCTTAAGCGTAAAAATTTGTTTAAATCAACCCACAATACATCAGAATAGTTTTACAGTTTGCTTATTCCAATTTGAAATAATGTTACAGTGGTGTTGAAACTTTTTACTGGTGTGAACGGGCAAGCTGTTCCAATAGACCCATGCTTTGTCCTAATGCCGGAGCACAGCGCATCGAACGTGTTTCGACCTCGTCTGACTTTTAAAAAAGTACAAGTTTGCTTACAATGTGATAAAAATATTAGCACAGAGCCCTCTGTAACTGTTTTGGGAAGTAGGATCCCTATGTGGACTGTATAGGGCGCAAGTGTAGTTAATAAATAGAGAGCACCCCTGGCCCCGGGAGAAGAGGGTATGATCGTTGAAAAAGCCGTCGGTGGCCTATTTCTAAGACAAAAGTTGGCTGGTCCGGTAACGCGGGTAAGAAATGCCACGCAAATGTAAACATGTACTAGTTATAACAAGTTAGCTGATGTTTCGTCCCGGGCCCGCTCTCGGACTCGTCAGTGGGGCTACGAGTAGCGGGTCCTGCCCCAGACATCGCATGCAAATATGTAAATATATAAACGACACATGAAAATAAATGGAAATATTAATTAATATTCATTAACCGACTAATTGTTCCTGAAATCATTTTATATAATTACTACTCACTCACAGACAAGTCCGAGCGGCGTCCCGGGGTTCACAATCAGTCGTCCGCACCTCCCGCAGTCTTGGCCCAAGCACTGTCACATGCTCGAGAGCTGATCGCTTAGGATCTTCTCGATAAACTGATTAGAAATGCCCTCAACGGGCTTATTTATATGTTCACGGAAATCTCCCATTGCGCCAAGACTTCGGGGAAATTCAACCAAACACACAATTAGAAACAGCGACTCAGAGTCCTGTATACTCCCGTCTCATATGCATGGGTGTTCAACCAGTAACGGGAGGGCCCCCTCTCCTAACCAACTCCGAGCAACTCTTTGTTGTGATTATATCCCGAACAGTAACTATAATTCGTTGCCATAAGTACGACAGACCAATATCCATGAATGAATCCGACAGCGCGTGACTTATATTTTATATTTATTTAAATTTTATTGCAATTTATTTTTATTCAAACTATTTAAAATTATTTCATTATCATTGTTACATTGTATTAGTTGAAAATTCAACACATAATAGAAGTAAAAGCAAAGATCTACGTGCTTTTTAATTTATAAAATAATCTAAATTCTAAAGGTTCTAATGGCTAATGGACCCGGCTTTTCCGTTTATGTAAGTTTTAGCTTGCTCGCCCAAGAAAATTAAAAACTGAGATTTTAATTTTAACAAGTACAAGTTTTCCATAATAGACAATAAAAACGGGTGCGGGTCGAAAAACCGACAAATCAAAAAGCCGACAGGTCGAAAAACCGACAGTCATAAAGCCGACAGTTAAAATACCGACAGTCGAAAAGCCGACACATAAAAAAATTGACACATCGTCAGGAGGACAGTCATTCTTTGAACTGTCGGTTTTTTGACTGTCGGCTTTTCGATTGTCGGTTTTTCGACATGTCGGCTTTTTGATTTGTCGGTTTTTCTACCCGCACCCATAAAAACAGATACTATCGATTCATCATATGGAATTCAAAGATAGTCTATGTAGAAATACACCTATTCGTTACAATTCACGTGCATAAAGTATATCTTTCTCGTCGAATACACGGAAAAAAATAATCCAGTGAAAATTCCCGAACTTGTTCGGATGTTAAGGATTTGAGAAAAATTCGACGAAAATCTCACGATTATCGGTAAATATGTTCGAAATGTTTCTGAGTAATTCCCGAACTGAAAATATATTTCACAGTTTGGTTCGGAAATACGCTGAAAGTAAATATTACAGATGATTTCACATAAAATTAAGAAACAGTTCAATATTTATGTCATTAGTATTTAAGAAAATGAACATCTAACATGAAATAGTTTTTATTATATTACGATTGTGAGAAGTCGTGCATCCAGTTTATGAAAATTCCCGAACTTTTTTGTACTTCTCTACCTATGTATATGTTTATATATTATATGCGCAAATACCGATACGCCAGACCATGTATATACACAACCAACGAACCGACCCCGACTTACATAGGTATTCACAGATGGCGCGTTTCTCGCCAGCGCCGCGAAACTGATAGATTATGTATAAATACAACTTCTGACTCAGTCTACTAATGAGTAAATATGTTAGCGTTCCGTTAATACCGTTTGCGTGCGTGCGTATTTTAACTGTTATCTAGTTTAATATTATTGTGTAGGTCTGCGTTGTAATTCGTTTAGCGATGTATTTCTATGTATGGGCCTTGTGTATAAAATGTTAGAAAAGTTTGTTCTTGACTTAGTAAATGGTGGTTAAAAGACATACATGCGAAAACCAAATTTTTTCCCTTAAACTAGTCGGATTTTAATTACATTAGCTTCGAATTTTTCTTGAACTGATTCGGAAATATTCCCGAACTGTTTAGAAGTAATCTTAGTTATATAAGATCTTTGATATAATTCGAGCATATTACTTCACAGTTCGGGAACTCCTCATGAATTAATTTGACTTCTTCATGAAAAAGGGTCTAGAATATTTCTAACGAGACAGTTCCTAATCTTCTTTCAAGCATACTGAAATCCTCAACATCCGAACGAGTTCGGGAATTTTCACTGGATTATTATTTTCCGTGTACTTATGTCTAGGTTAGTAAAACATACTCGTTGCATCCCATTTGGAAAATGTAACGCTAGTCTGATCAGAATTCGGCCAGCCTTCCCTATGTCTGATCGGGAAATCACAGGAATTGTAACCTTCTACCGACAGGATTCTGATCAGGATAATCCTACCAAATTCCAATCAGAATCTTGCTTCTCCGACCAGGTTCCGATCGGATTCTTGCTTTGTCCGACTACGCACTTACTACAAAATTGTATGAACCTAACCTAAATATACCTCGGTAAATTCAGTCAGAATATTGTCAGATTCTGATTAGAATCCCTGAGTAGGGTAAATGTGGCCAGATTCTGGTCAGAATTGAACACCTTCATCGTAGAACTCGATCGACGCTCGAACTGCCGAAACGAGTTGGCCCCTGGCCGTTTTCAGATCGAAATTTTAAAAAGTCGAAATTTTGATTTGGAAAAATATTGAGGTATTCAGAATGACGAGACGCATGTTTTTTTCAAAAGAAATTTTTTGATTCGACGAATAGCTTTCACAATAAAAAATAAAAACCACTAAAATCGTTAATCATAAATTTAATTATATTTTAAGATATAAATCGCCATATTTCGTTCAATTATGCCTGAAACAGCCTGCAATTTTTTTTACCTACTCCTGATGGTCAAGCGATGACGTCCGTAATATAAAAATTATACAAAGTTGTCGGTTTTAAATAATTTTTAATTGTTAATAACGCTAGATTGGTGACCGCAAACTTATCGCTTCGCGGACAAAAAGCATCGAGGGAAGTTTCGAGTTGAGCAAACTGTCAGTGAGACTTTTGTTCCTCTATATTCAAAGAAGTTTTATGGAAAATTTCAACTCGATTGGTTTAAAAATGACCAAAATATCCTGTGTTTAACAAGGAGCATGGCGATGCACTGTAACGCGGCGCTGCGGAACGGCTCGTCCGCCGCCCTGAAGTAAACAATAAGATGTGCATTGTTCTTATAGACACTATTATTTAAAGATAAAAAGTTTGTGTAATTATTAAGTATTCGTACTACTGCAAGACTTTACTTCCGACTTTTTTTAAAGAACCGTATTTCCAATCTCGTCTCCATCTCCCAAGAGTACATGGAATTGAAACTGATATTTATTGTTTCCAAATTTCGTACATATTATTAATGGCATTTCTAAAAATAATGAGGTAAATACAAAAAAACAATAAATAAAAAATTACTTCTGAAAAGATAGAAAAACTGAAAACAAACTCATGCGTTGCAGTTCAGGCAGATCAACCATTCCGTGGAAAGTCGCCATGCGCTTTATTAAACACAGGATATTTTGGTCATTTTTAAACCAATAGAGTTGAAATTTTCCATAAAACTTCTTTGAATATAGAGGAACAAAAGTCTCACTGACAGTTTGCTCAACTCGAAACTTCCCTCGATGCTTTTTGTCCGCGAAGCGATAAGTTTGCGGTCACCAATCTAGCGTTATTAACAATTAAAAATTATTTAAAAATGACAACTTTGTATAATTTTTATATTACGGACGTCATCGCTTGACCATCAGGAATAGGTAAAAAAAATTGCAAGCTGTTTCAGACATAATTGAACGAAATATGGCGATTTATATCTTAAAATATAATTAAATTTATGATTAACGATTTTAGTGGTTTTTATTTTTTATTGTGAAAGCTATTCGTCGAATCAAAAAATTTCTTTTGAAAAAAACATGCGTCTCGTCATTCTGAATACCTCGATATTTTTCCAAATCAAAATTTCGATCTGAAAACGGCCAGGGGCCAACTCGTTTCGGCAGTTCGAGCGTCGATCGAGTTCTACGATGAAGGTGCTCAATTGTGGAAAATCTGTGGGAATTTCCACACGGGATGCGTGACCTCCTTGCATGTCAGCGTATGTCTGTGTAGAATTAAAGTTGTATAATTTGTAGAATTTGTTAGTGTGGAAGCTAGTATTAATCATAAGAAGTTACATTTTCGTTGAGTTAATATCAAGTTCCAAAATCAACATGGCATTTTCACGTGTTTTCCAAGTGTGGGGTTTCCAACAAAAGGCGGACGATAAAATTCTGGTTATCCCCAAATAACTCAATAACAGATGGCCAATGTAACCATTTTGCATATAGTATATCTTGCGAAGTAGTATTTTTCCATCTTCAAAAGTTCAATAATATGCACTGGAACAAGGAATGGCCTAATGAATTAAAATTAATCAAGCGTCTTATTTATATTTAAATATTCAGAGCAATTGAATATATACTCCTGCATACATTAACTCAGAAGTGTACAAATATTGTCTTACATGATCTATAAGGCTACAATAAACGTAGACAATGTTCGGGAAGCATTTTCAAGGCATAATACATTATTTCGTCTAATAAAATTCGAGAACCAATAACTGTCTTTTTCGCGTTATCCTTCAACATTGGTATATCGAGTTATCAAGGGTATTCAAGTAATTACATGGTTGGGTCCTTTGAAAAATATGTATCAAGGAGAAAAAATCCCTTGTCTAAAGTTGTATTTTATTTACTTACACCAAAGCTAAATTGATGTTATCGTTGTTAGTTAAATTTCAAAAGTAATAAAGTAATACTTTCCAGGGTAAGGAAGAAGACTGACGATACTTCTGATCCTCACAAATATATTCTTCTATCAGTGAGGTAATACAATAGAAAACTGAACGACGGTGACGATTTTCACAATGATTGTTAGTTTTGTATTGTAGGACGGTGTATGGATAAAAATAGATGGTTAGACCAACTGCGTGTAAGATTCATGAGTAGTAATGTATCAATGCATTATAAATCATGATAAATATTAGTGGTATCTAAATTTCACTAATTGTAAATCGATAAGAACAAAATTCGCAACTCAAGTAAAAACGTAATTATTCTTATAAAGAAAAGTAATAAGAATGCAAAATAACCTAAAATGGTAACGCCGGTTAGAAAAAATAGGTGGGGCATGTTTATTACTTTTTGTAATTGGAGCAAAAACTTTTCTCCTTCTGCCAAGGAACTATATTTTCCGGTGTGGTTTTATGAAAAGGTAAATTTTAAGAAAATGCATGTAAAAATGTCTTATTACTTTTTCTATTAAATTTTGTTCGTTACGCTAGTAAGGGTATAGTCAAACTTATAAACTTTGAGGTGGTAGAGTTTGATTAACCCATATTAAGCTGTTTAGTAACAGTGATACTCAACGACAGAAAATACCTTTAAATACAAATTGGAGATAACGCTTGATATAAGACCACAGGAATATGGATACAAATATTGATCTCTTAAATTTTCCAAGGCACCCTAAGAAAACATTCGAAGACCATGTCAAGTAATATATTTATTAATTAATTTATTTATTTACTGAACTATATGTATATGCGACACAATTCGGGATATGCACGCTGAAGACACTCTGCAGAATAATCGTAATACCGCGTACCTACATTTAGATCATTCCAAATTCGCCTTAGACGAGGAATAGGATAATGGAATAAGAAATTGTTTTTCACTTCACTTACAGAACAATTCTTTCATTTCGAATGGGGTAGAGAGAGTGTCTGACTGACAATAATGATGATGATAAACCTGAGCCAGTAGTATATTTTGAAATACCGAAAATTATTAAAAAAACATAATAACGATGGAGAGAAAGAATGGACGGACAATGAATTTTGATTAAATAGTATGGGAACTGTGATCTAAAAATGCCGGGTTGACTAGGATTTTTAGAGAAAACATCCAAGTGCCCTACGCTGTAGTCTTTCTGAAAAATGTATATCAGATTGGGAACTAGAACCGTTAACTTATTGATATGAAAATATTAAAATAGTTCACATATCATTTGGAACCAAACTGCATTTAAGATATTTTTATACATTTTATCAATTTTATCGAATATAAACGGTTTTGAATAATCGTTTTAAAATTGAAATATTTTATATTTTTTCGATTCATTTTAATTGTTAATTTTTGTAAGTGTATGTAATCTCGATAATATGGATAGAATGCAATGTTCGACACGTTAAAGTAGACATTTGAACACGCTATACTTATATAACTTTGGAGTTTTCTCGTTAATAACATTTGGTAAATATACTTTACTTTAATTATGAAAGCGTTAATTTAAATAACGTTATCCACGATAATAATTAAAATTCAAATTTGGCGGCTTATGACCTTCAATCGTGATCGTAATTGCATATTTTCAATCGCCCTGTGTCGAAATAATTTCGATTTCCGAACAGCGGGTATTTATGAAAAACATTTGTAATGAAAATGAAAAATTGATTCTTTTTGTTAATTAATGTCGGTACAAATAAGAATAAATTGGAATTTTCTGCGGGATGTTATTCATATTATTATGAACAGTATTTTACAGCTATTTTAAAACGGTATAAAAGCACACCGATTTTAATCATTTTCGTGTTCGACCTGAGTTATTCGGATGTCAATGTTTTGTTAGAAGTAATCTATATAGTTGACTGTTATTCTAGGGGTAAAGGAATAATAATATAATGAATGCAATCCGTCTGAAATTTATGAAAGTTTACGCAGAAAATTAATATTCGTTGGCCTTTAAGAAAATTGTTGAGTAAAACAGGTAGTTTACTTAGTAAGAGAATAAGGTGGATAGATTGACAAGCATGGCATTTTCTTCGCCAAGTATATGCCATACCATAGAGAAGTGGAACAATAAAAGCTCCACGAACGAATCGAATTGAGCGAACGAGAAACGACAGATTCGATTTCTGTATTCATTACTCGGCTTTATTGTCGCTCTCGATACTCGCTTCTCGTTGATTTTAAGCGATGAACGAAAGAGCTCTTTCATTTACACTGTCAGTAAAGCAACTACTGATATACGCAACTGCAAATGGATTTTAGTTGCATTTCTTTAAAACTAGTCTACTAAAGTATGCCAAATTATGTTATTAACCTGAAATATAAAAAGTGTTGATATAAATTAGCAAATTTTAGTTAATTACAAAATAAAAATTAGCTCCATACAAAATAATTATTATCATAAATATGCTGCATGAAAATATCACTATAAAAACATTAAATTTCACTATAATCACTTGTAATTTAATATATAATTTAAAATAATTATGTAAACATCGGATATAACCGAATATTAATATTACTACAAAGGAGAATAGCCATCACATAATACAAAAAAATCCCTGGAGGTGCAACGTATCCACCATAAAGGATACGAATGAAGACGAAAACTGAATATTTAAAACATTCTCAGAATAAAAGAAAGGAGGATGCCCACGAGTATAGGTGATTTTCGCCCTTGGTATGGAACCTCCGAAACTGACAAATAAGTGGAGTATGATGAGCACTAACACCTAATAGAAAATTCGATTGTTTTATCATCTGGGAAAGTTTAAAAAATGGTTGTCAAAGTCGCGGATTATGCATAGAAAAATGCTGGAATCTAAGTAGTAACAGTCCGCACCTACTGCCAACAACATACAGGGCGGCCTATTACTACTGAAATTACTGCATTTTCATATGTATAATCGGCGGCTTTAAAGGTCTTTTTGAAAACTCTCACGTCAAAAAATAATAGAATTTATGTTAGTTTTATTCATTGATGTTAATAGATGTTACTTTTCATCATACTCTAACCTTATTTGTCAGTTTCGGAGATTCCATTTGAAAAACAGAAATCAGCTGTCTTGTGGTCATCCTCCTTTGAAAAAAATCACCTCTGAATATTTCGTCTGACTAAATATGACTGTTTCTACTTGCAGGTAATAAATGCTGCATTATCATTTCATTACCAGCGTTTGCGGGCATTTAGGTTACAAAACAAGGATACAGGTATTTTAAAGCTGATAGTTAGTGAATCTAGACATTAAAAACATTTGGTAGCGCCATTTTACACAATCCCTACACATTATCCCTATATCGGCGATAAGAAAAAATCGACTGTACAATTTTATTTAAAATCGTTACCATTGCACGTACTTCTGTCGCTTAATGGGCGATAATTTTATAAAGATTATTGAAAAAGATATAAAATATTATGTATTGAATATTTTATTTATGGAATGTTTATTAATGTAGAGGTAGTCTCCTTTCAATCGGCTATTAAATGAATCTATTGTTTTGCTTAATAGAAATAGTCCTATCTAATCTCACAAAGTATTCAGTGTTGGTTCAAAATTCAGGATTTTCAAAATTGTCTTGATCTAAGACCCTTAATGTTTTATCCTCTATCGCCCTACTTTATATCATATATGGTAGATATGATACACTTTCAGAAATTTTTTCGCATGGAGTGGACATCCTCTTTTATTTCAATTAAAATTGATTCACTTCAGCGAATAACAACATCAAGAATTCTCACTCACGGAAATTTTAAGACTAACTATTCATGGCCGAATTATTTGAAACGATTAAAAACCCGATGCATTAGTAGTAACATGAACATAATTAATGTTATATAACTCATTAATTTGTCTTTTAGACTACATTTCCGTCATCAGGTACTGAACGGAAATCGGCGTCTAACGGCAGATAACGTACATATTTTATATTGTTCCCTAAATTAATATAGCGATTCGGCAATAACAAATGTTTGTTTACGTTTAATTTGTATTATTATTGTAAATAATAATAAATAATTTAAAGGAATATATAACTTTATCTCGTTAAAACTAATACATTCTTTAATACTAGTCAGGATGTTTTTTTACGGGTTTATAAAGGCGACATAAAATAGTATTTTATATAATCTCAAAGTTACAAAATACTACGACAGAGATTGAAAATATGAACACGAAACATGCATCGACAAATACTGAAGAGGTTGATTCATTTGGTCACTAAATCATTTAACGAATATTCAATAACTTACAGTTGCAAATGTACAAATGCTTATATCAGCGAGAATTTACTACAATTTAGCAGCGTTCCGCTGATTCGTGTTTATAGAGGGTATATCATTTTATGAAAACATAAAATGTTGACATACGTACATATATATACAGATACACACGACCTGCATGGATGCTTTGATCATGCAATGATAGATTCAAGAAAAATGAAGTATATATAGCTAAATATTCATGTAAACATTTTTCCGACAGTACAAATATTTGTATCGTTTGCGAGCGTATATATGGAAAAGCAAATTAAAATAATTGCTTCTTCGATAATTAGTTATACTTCTTATAATTCTTTGCTTTCACTGTAATATTGTGTGTTTGAAATTAAAATGGACTTTAAAACACCAATAGGTATACTAAATATATAATAAAATATATATATATACTTTGATAAAGTGAGTCATTTATGTTTAAATCAAAGAACATATATTATACAATTAGCATGAACATTTTCGGCATGTTAGGCGTAATGATAATAATTATACTGCTATACAAGGGCGAAATATAATGTTTGCAACGTGTGACAAAGTTCAATTTTACGTCCATATGCAAATAAAAGTCGTATTCTATTCTATGAATTTATTTGAAACAACATCTGGAGTATCGACTGTTCAAACAGTCTGAAGTATGATTAACGTAAATGGCGAATAAAAGTCGATGAAACCATTTGACACATAATATTTAGTACAACATCTCATTATTCAATATTATAGTACAGATTTAGATAATGGATTAAAACTTACACGGAAAAAATAGTTTGGATTGAAAATAAACTTGGATTTTATGGAGCACAAACTTTCTTTCTGTGTAAGAAAATTTTGATGCTTTGGAATTATTCTTGGAAATATATATATCTACAAATCCTACTATCGATATAATTTAAAATATTCAAATAAATATGTTATACGAATAAAACATATATCTTAATGGTAGAAAGAAAATATATATAGCCAATTGCCAGAAATTAAAGAAGAAATTACATTTTGGTGTAAAAACCAGCAACAATGACTGAGAAACCGCCAAAACTACCTTGATGTAATGTAAGACCTTCGCAGATTTATAGAAAGAATAAATTTAGAGAGGCGATGTCCTATTAATTGCAATTGTATATCATAAATATTGTCGTATACAGGAGTATAGACTGAGTGTAATCAAAAACGATCTATAAAATTATACATGTAAAAAGCTGTTTGACTCTATGAAATTAAGAATTATGGAATTAAACTGAATAATAACAATATGCAATATAATAATTATTATTTAAAATCAATCAATACGACTCAAAATTTATTGTTTGGAAATATAGATGCGATGTTAATATTATATAAAAACCTGTAAAACAACGGGGATTAATAATATTTAATGTGTTCAAGCATTGTTAAGTCAATTGCGAGGCAGTAATGCTCCTTCAATTGAAGTACGTGCATAATTCATTCCTAATTGCAGAACTATATCAAATATAGAGTATTTCTAACATAGCGGATAATGAATTATTAATGTTTTTATGGAACTCATTATGGCATAATGTAGTCCATTAATAACGGTGAAACGTTTCACCGGTGCAAAACACGTCGAGTATTAGGTATCGATGAGCCATTAGTGATGAGTTATACGCCAATGATCAGTTATGATAGAATACACGGTTTCGAACGTACATGATTACTGAATTCTTGTTATTATACTATACTTACTACCTACAAAAATTCATGGGAGGGTTATAAAATGCTACCACTAATGAACTTTCACTAATTACAGTGAAGTCATTGAATGGTTATCAAATTACGGACATACCGTCAGATATTTGAAATTTAATTATAATACGCATTGCTTCATTAACGTGGTTTATGAAATATAATAAAATAAATTCTTTGTAGAAACATAATGATTAGCCGAAATATAGAAAACACTTTCTTTCTCTTTTCAAAATTAGCTATTGCAAATCCGCAATCCGTATTAATAAAAAAAAATCACTAAATGTTCCTTTTTTTAACCTCAAGAAAATGTGTTACCTTACGTAAAATATAAACTGCCACTGCATCATATACAAATATTTTCCTTGCAGGATTTTGCGATCGATAATTCGTTGCGATATGATTACGGAAACTCGTAATGTAGACTCCCCCTCCCCAAACAAAAAACATAATTACATGTAGAGCCGAATATAAATAACACTTATAAAACATCATCACACAATAGTATATTACGATACAAGTGCGCGAAGTAGGTGATTTGCGCACGTGTAAAGAGTGCGAATGTCACCTAGGGTGCACGTGTATCGTATTCTATTTTTTTTCACTCCGTGAGAGAAATTTTTCGCGCACTAATTTGAGTGTGCGAAGTACTTTGCGAACTCATTTCAGTGTGCGAAGTGCAGTGTGCAAATAGGTTACTTCACGCAATAAAAATAGTGCGCGAAAGTGAATTTCGCGCACGGAGGTAACAAAAATTAGATTTAACATTGCGTAAATTGATTCGTTTAAAAATAATACATTATTATAGATGCGAATTATCGCTAATCCGCACGTGTATCAGCTACTACCTTTTCAACCATTGTGTGGCAATGCGCGACGTGAGTTAATAACATTTCAGAGAGTACAAAATGTTCATCTGCGCTGGAAAACACAATACACTTTTGCAGTGTAAACAAAAAACGTGTCTCCGATTAAGCATTACGAGATATTGCGCAAGAACAAAAGAAAATTAATTATTTTCCGCCCTGCAACCCGTACGGACATGGATATAACCGCAGAGTTTTGGAACTGAACGGTAATTGCTCATGTTCCGCACAATTTTCAGATGTCGATGATTGGCATTCATATAGATTTTAAAGAACAATGTGTATACACTCATTAAAAAGAAAAGATCTTACATTCAAAGTAGATACTAATAATATATTAATATTAAATTAACGGCTGTTACAGCAATGTTACGTATATATAGGTGAAACAATAAGAGATTTAAAATATCAGATTAATGAGAAGAAAAGTAATAGTTATAGACCATCACAAATAAAAACAATTATAACTTAGGACATAATATGGACTAGGATAGCATAAAAATGGTCGGACAAGGAAGAAATAGTAGATTGTGCAACTAGGGAGCAAAATAGGCGTTTGCCGATGAGCACGCGTTTTACGCCCGAGTCTACAAATACCTACTGTCTCTTGTTGCACATACTATTTTCTCATACGAGGGCATGCTATTTTGGCGGAAGGGCTTTGAAATAAAACGCGTGATTTGATCGGCCACAAGAAACTATTTAAAATTTATTGCGATCAACCGGTGACGATCCGATCGCGACGCTGACTTCCTAACCCGACGACGTCCCTAAACGTACTGAAAAAACCCGATCGTCAATTTTTTACATCTTAGTTCGACTTTTCAACTTCTCGAACATTTAAATAGACTACACGTCATATTATATATATCGATTACACTATTCGAAATACAAACACTTTTATCGAGATCGTCACCATTTCGAAGGGCCTTTTACATAATTTACCTAACAGGCCTGCTTCATTTTGAGAGGTACCCCCATTCGGGTGTGCAATGGCGTAGGGAAAACCACCTCTGTGGGAAAAAACCTACGCCGGGTACCGCAGTTGGTAAAACATCGATTCCGTCCGTAACACTTCCTAAAGAGAAAATGTGGTATTTTTCTCCCATAATATAGAGAGCAAAATAGCATTTTGTGCACAGAGTGTGAGAAAATTAAATGCAATATCATTCTGAGAAATTTTGTTGTGTGGTACTAGATATAATATTATTAATAGACAACATGATTGTTACAGTATACATGAAAAATATTAGTCATTATTCAAACGGTTATTAATTAGTGCTGCGTATTGAACATTATTTTCTGTGTTATTGTTGCCTTTGTCTTGTTTGTTGATTGTTTATATGATTGTAAAGCACATACAGTAACGTTATTGTGAGTTTTGTTTACTATTGACTAGATTAGAGGCTATAGTAATTGTTATCATTTGATAATGACGCTTAGTCGAAACGTCGGGATTTTTCTCCAATAAGAAATGCAGTTGATAATTTTTCTGGTGCACCGATTATAATATTTGGTATAATTAATATTTAGTGTGTTTTAATACGCATTTCTATAAAGGTGTGTTAAGATTTGAAATATGTATTATAGTATTTGAAATAATTATGGTAAATGTTAATATATATTCCTCTTATTATCAGTTATATTATTACTAAGAAAAGTTTTCAAAAGTGAACGTAATATACATATACAAATTTACAATATAACCCACTTATCAGCTGTTCCCAGAGGTTCACTCAGAAAACTTTGCTTCAAATTATTCATATCGAAATAAACCTAATCATACAGAAAGCTTCTATTACTTTGTAAAAATTTGTATAAAAAGAGTGATATCGCCCGTTGATAAGATAATAAATAAATAAGTAATAATTTGGAACACGGTTGAAGTCTCTCCTCGATATATCATCTAAAATGATAATATTTATTGCAAGAAAGTTGTTCTGTAAGAACATTCCATTGTTTTAATTAACCAGATTTTAAGTTGTTAAGTGGTATTTTACATTATTGTTCTGATTGCTCTTTGCACTTACGAAGGAGTCTTGTTTACAAGAAATTGTCCTGAGATCAGTTTCGCGTTTCCTTATTACGTACACAGTTTCCACAATGCTTTCGCGTAAAGTTGCGCGCCAGTGAGAATATGAGATTCCTCATGTAATTGCTTTCAGAGGCAAAGCTTGACATTGCTTGATGATGTATCACATACGAGGTGTGACTCGGCGCTTTTATGTTTATTTTACTATTCTTTTTCATGTTCTATTTATTACATTTTAAAGACTAAACAAGTGGGATGAAGTAGGAAAACCTAATGGTAAAATATAATTTTCATTAAAATTTAATATAATATTTTGCATTATGTTTTATTGAATTTGAGGCCGGGGAACAAAGTTCCGAAAATCAAAACCCCGAAAGGCTAAAATTTCGATTTTGCGTGAGTCCAAGGTATTTTAATTTGCTTTCTTTTTGCCAAATTTTCAAAGACAAAGTGAAGAAAATCACGCTGGAGCCACGCTATATCGAAATTTTGACCTTTCTGTATGTTGATTTTCGGAACTTTGCTCCCCGGCCGAATTTGATCATATCCCATGTGCGAAATGCCGATGCTGACCATACGGCCCAGTATTGGCCCAGCGTTGGCAGCCGACTTTCGGCTGCCGATGCTGGCCCAACGTCGGCAACTTCACTGTGCCAGAATCGGGCCAGCATTGGTAGCCGATACTGGCTATAACAAATTGCCAAACTTCGGCTGAAAACTGGCCAACGCATCGGGCCAGGCCTGGCAAATTGATCTCATAGGTATTTCTCCCGATCGTCGTCCCAGCGTCGGCCCAATATTGGGCCCGAGTATCGGACCAAGTCTGGCAAAGTGATAGTGCCAAATCACGGCCCAGCGATGGAAGCATTTAGGACCGAATATCGGACCAATTCTAGCAAATATATTTCATACAAGGTACTGCCGATCGTTGGCCCACAGTTGGTCCAAAACCGACCCGAGCATCGGACCAACCCCGTCGAATTAATAGTGCCAAATCTCGGCCCAGCGATGGAAACATTCGGGACCGAACATCGGTCCAAGCCTAGCAAATTTATTTCAAACAGAATATTGCCAGTCGAATATCGACCGTATCGAAAACGATGCAAGATAGAGCAAAAATTTACTAAACCTTTTTGGTTGAGGAGGAAATTTCCTACAAAAAAGTCCGGGAGAACTCTAGTCTAAAAAGTATAACTTAGGCGGGAGCAAGCCTCGAAGAAAGCATCGTAGTTTTGCTGTCTCATCCGTGAGCATTTTCACAGTCTGAGACTCTGACTTTCTTAGATTGATATCTCGCGGCACAAGGTGCAGAAGCAGCCCCGAAATCTTAGTACAGTGGCGAAGGATTCCCTACAGTTACATACTTGCGCAGTTCTCTCCGTGTACGAGCCCTCCGATCTGTGGAGACTCGGCCCATAGCCAGCGGTGACGTTCGAATCCCCAGGGAAATCCAGCAGTTAAGTTCCGGCCGTAGCCGCCAGGAGCGCGTCGCCGAACCGCATATGAAGTAGCGCCCGCGTTCCTTGAAGTGTGGGCACCAACGCAGCAACTCCGGCCGGAGGGCGATCTCACCACTTTTACCTTTTTTGGTGTCGGGGGGACTTTCCCTACGACTAAGAACTAACTCGTCGTGATAAACGACGAATTAGAAATTAATATTTTTATTTACAGGAATACGATGGAACTAGTACGACGTTTTACGAACTTACTAATCCAACTCGTTGGAGTTCCAAATTTGGCCCCGCCCAGGGGCTTACAACATCAAAAGACTCGTCAATAAGGAGGGATATATGCATATACCCATTGATGTATATACATCTTCCAGGTTTCTTCCAATAACAATAAATTCGTTTCAACGTTTGTTTTTGTTTTTTTATCGTGCTGCTGCTGCGACGTTGCAAAGACAATAATGCCTGTAAAATTTAGCTGCAATAGGCTCTGTACCATCGCCGACGATCAACGCCGCGCCAATACTGGCTTTGATGCCCGGGCCAGTGCTGGCTGTCGATGCTGTGATAATGCTGGCAGCTACTAATGGTCCACTACCGGTTGCCGAGTCCAGGCCGTAGTGTCGTAACAGACTCTGGGCCATTGCCGACAGTCAATGCCGCGCCAATACTGGCTGCCGATGCCGGGCCAGTGCTGGCTGTCGATGCCGTGACAGTGCTGGCAGCCATTACTGGACCAAGACCGGTTGCCGAGTCTAGGCCGTAGTGTCGCACCAAGACTCATGCCAGTGTTGGCCCAATGTCGCAGCCGAGCCTCGGCACCGGCGTTGCCAGGACTGGACCAGGGCTGGGCCGTTACGAATTTCGCACATGGGATATGCTTCATACTGCATTTATGACGTAACGAATCAGGAACCTGAGAAATAAATTGTATGCAAATAATGACGTGCATTGTTTACAATCATTATATTTAGATTCCATTATAGGCGGTGAACACTTACATTAGATTAGGATAGATTGATAATTTTCAATCTAAAGTAATGTCACATCGAAATACATTTGCAACTGTTATATATCTTATTTAGAACCTGTAATATAATAGTGGTTTTTCACCGTCTTTCGTAAAATTTGTATCTGGCTTTTCTTGGCGTCGATTTCAAAAATACTTCGACGAATTTTTTTTCTTTTTCCTTTATATTACTTACTGAGAAACATTATATCACATTTAACTATAAGTTTCTGTAAGTTTGAAAAATAATATTTTTCAAAAAAATATATTTTAAATAATATTCCTTCTCTAACTCGAAACGTGTAACTGATACGCATTATGTATGCAGAATGAATAATTCGACGAATTTGTTTACATATTTTATGATACCAAAAACCCTTGGAAACATTTAGAATGCAAAATTTGCTAAAAATTACAAAATAATTCCTGTATATTTTTGGGGGATAATATTCAGAAGATGATCTGGTTATTCTACGATTATTATTAACGCATATAGACGAATATGGCACATTTTTTTCAGTAAAGGTAATTAAAGTCGCTTAAAATTGCATGAATAGAATGTTTCATTACTTTCTCTGCTACAAAGTTAATTTTTTTTTAAACATATTCATTATTTTTTTAATTTACAACGATACCTAAAAAATGTCGAAGAATCTGACGTATCTCTTAAAATTCACATTTTCCATCAACCGCTCATTTTATTGCATTAAATTTAATAATGGTGATGTCTGAAATAAATTCTGAATATTTAATATGTAAAAGAGTAGTTAGAAAAGTGCAATTTTAAGGATATTTATAATTAATATTTAATTTTAAAAACTGTTAGAACATTATTATACTAACGAAACTGAGAACTCTTTATTACAGTTTTTTATTGCAGTTTCTTAAGTAGCTACTTTGAAGAATGCAATATAACGACGCACTAATATTTGAATTATACAAATATAATTTTTAATTTGATTCTTTTTCATGGAACTTAATAGCGAACGATTAAATTAAGTCCACAAACTGCAAAATGAAAATTACATATAATTTGTTTGGTCCATGCCAACAAATGCAACTTCGTAATTTCAGATTACAGGCTGTAATGCAATAAAATATTCTATTGCTAAAATTTCTACCTATTCAGAAAGTTCTAAATGGCAAACCTCTTCGCTATCAGGCGATAAGTTAACTGCCTTAATTGCCCGAGTTCAAATTTAGACGCTCGTGTAATCCTACAACGATTGTCTCCTTGGAATCTCTACGAGCTCTTATAACCAGTCAGCATATATATATATATATATATATTTCCGTTATTATAGATCTGATCGTTGAAATTAAAAAAAAATCGTTTATTTATCAAATAACTTCCTATTTTACTGCTAATTTAATTAAGGAATGTACGAATTTCTTTAGTATTTATATGAA
Source organism: Trichopria drosophilae (assembly GCA_030407085.1). Lineage (NCBI taxonomy): Eukaryota > Metazoa > Arthropoda > Insecta > Hymenoptera > Diapriidae > Trichopria > Trichopria drosophilae. The sequence continues at coordinate 57,770,758 of CM059583.1, forward strand.
TGTTATGTATGACTCGTGTCTATAATGTGCATATAATAATATTACAAAAAATCTTAATAAATATTAGACTCGATTTCATTTTGTCAAAGTTTACATGAAACATTTCTAAAATATAAGTGTTAGCACGAAAGATAAATATAGTAGTATTACAACAATCAAACCCGAAGTGTGGTTCAATTGATGCGAGAAATTTTAGACATGGAAGGTTTGTCGATGTTTTCCTACAGTGTGCGCTTAGGTCATTTTCTTCATAACACGTACAAAAATATTATAAAATTATTTTGATGCTACGAAAATACAATCTCATTACTTCGTTGTAGTCTCATAAGCTTTCATCTCCACATTCTCCATCCCTGGTAGTAATATTGGCTGGTCTTTCATGTAATTTATACCCTGTTCTGTGATCCCAGTGTCTGTCCGGTTTCTATTTCGTCTAAGTATTTTCTGCGTCGAAGCTATAAGGAAACTTCTTCGGTTAGTCTACACTAAACAAAATCATAATAAGAGTATAAATAATTTTAAGAAAATTTAAAAAAATGAGCGAAGAAAGTTAATAATTTAAAATAATTTGTACTTTATTCGTTTCGTCAGGTTTAGTTAAATTCTTGAAGACTGTACTCGAAAACACTGAAATGTATAGTCCAATATCAACATTTGTCGAACCTTTCTTCACAAACAAAAAACAGAAGAACAAATTCTTTATTCAATCACGCTAATGGGATACTAGTGCTAAAAACTTTTATATAAAGTGATGCGAGTATGTCATCTCCTGAATGGTTAAACGTACCAATTGCATGGGTGCACATTTTAATTTCTTTTTTTAACTTTTTTATTAAAATGTGATTTAAATGGTATATGACTATCTGTTTTAGGAATAGTTTCCATATACTTTTGAATATTTCCTTTATTAGATAATCATATTTGCAATATTAACTGATAATGTTTTTATTTGTTAAACAATGTTGCAAAGAACGACTAACGTTTTATGGAACAGATATACATTTAGCATTTAAGTATGGTTTCACACACACTTTGAAATATCTTAAAATTAATTCTGTTTAAATAAAATCGTTAAATGAAAGTTTCTTACATTGACATTTACTGTAAATATAGAAATAATGATTGATGATCTGTGATTTATGGATAAATTACTCATAAAATTAATCCTACAATAATAGTTACAACTTCACGATATAATGCCGGTTATGGCATACACGGAATTCCGAGAAAGTTGGCTGTCTTTAATAAAAATTGTAACCTAAGGGTTCGAAAGCTTTTGTAATAAAATGTGTCATATATGTAATTGGCATGATAACATTTACAGAAAGAGACTTCCGTGCAGGAGATACATGTTTGTAATAAAGGAAATAAACTGCCTTAAAGCGACGAAAGCATTCTTGTGGAACGGGATGCATCAATCTTTTAAATAGTAATAAATAAAACCTAAAAAATTCTTTCGTCCGCTATTTTCTCCCCTGTTACTTAAAATATCGTATGCCACACGTGCGATACTGTATTCTTTTGATATCTGATTGCCGAACTCAACCTCGACTCGTCTCGATAAACCTCACATCCTCGAAAAAAATACTGTCATACTATGTTGTAGCACAATGCAATATTATTTTAATCATTAAATAAATTAAATCACAGAAATGATCTCAATCATTGAACCTACAGTTATTGAAAACTAGTGATTTTCATTTTTCTACATCATGCTTAACTGTTTTGTGTGTTAATAAGATTTCATTTAACTTTCTTTTAACTTCACGAGTACAGAAGTAAACAGTCTATCATACTCTATTTATCACTCACTCATTTAATAAATACTAACTATTTAAAGTGATTTGTTTTTATAAAGAACATATATTCAGAAATGCAACGTTTAAAAAATACATTAATGCGAAGAAAAAACGCGTACGCTATAATTCATGCATCAAATATTCAATATTCAAAAGTGAAATTTCACTGTAAACATAAGGGATTATTTAATATTTGTTATTCATTGCAGCATACAGAGAGAAAAAAGGTTAATGAAATCATGAAGAAAAGGTAGAAATGATGATAACATTTCATAATAATAATACAATTAACATAAAGATGTTGAATTTTGAAACTTTTTTCTTTCGACTTTCAACGCTGACAAAAAGTGTAACAAAGTTTTATGGCAATTGGACATTTTTTCATGAATTCTACAATTCAAGACCTTTAAGCATTTTCTAAAAAGTCGCTACATTTTCTCGTTTCACAGTTATGATTTTTTCAAATTTTTAAATTTTACTTGTTGAGTCGGAATTCTTCGAAAAGCCGCTTCGCTCGCTCAGAAACTCGACCCAGTGGAAAGTCGGCTATGCCTTAATACTCGTTTGTTTACTAACAGCTTTCAATTATATTATAAAATTATATTGATATTTGGGGGCCAATCATATTTAGGTCCAAGTGGCTTCGATAGATATGTTACAACAATATAGTGTTTCTTACATGTATGAAAATTGAAAATCAGCATTTTCAAAACTTCGACCCCGACGACAGGGAGGCCGAAGTATTAATAAATAAAAGTTGCAAAACACTTACTTTATGCACTTGTATTGTAATAGACTATCGGATGCACATTACACGTATACTGTGTTTTTTTTTCTAATTACTGTCTGTATCATTATGATCTTATATATATATATATATACATATAATTCGCTAAAGATATCTTGAAAGTGTCGAAAAGATCTCTGACGGATATCTTTTAGATATCTATAAGACATCTTTTAGATATATCGAAATAGTTAGTTTCATATCAAGGGCGTAAAAGAACTTATGAGCCCGTAGGTGATCACCGCGCCCGAGGGGCTGGCGAAGACTACCCTTGGGGGGTAGGGGGCGAAAAGTCGAAATTTGATGAAAAACTATAGGGTAATTTTTTGCCGAGGTGACCAAATTCAATTCTTTTTCAGACAATAGTCATAAACATTTTAAACCAGTTTTTATGTCATTATCGTTCACTTTAGGAAGAAAATGCATAAAACGATTTTTGTAGAGAATTTAACGCTCTTTCTTTATTTTTAAACATTTTTTAATAAAATGTATTTTTCAAAATAAATGCAAAAAACTACGAAGAAACTTAATTGGGGCTAATTTTTTTTAGTAATGGACAGGTGGATCTGCCCCAAAATCTAATCAGATCTAAGTTATGCCAAGACACGCATTTTAAAAAAAATTTATGTCATTACCATTATCCGTTCGCGAGTTATCGCGAGACAAAAAAACGGGACGTACGGACGTACGTACGTACGTACAAGATCACGGACACAATTTTTATTGTTGATTTGGGCTCCTTAGTGTCTGAAACGTCGAGATTTGATGAAAAACTATAGGGTTATTTTTATGCCCGAAGTGACCAAATTCAATACTTCGTCCAGACCTAAGGTCTGGGTCGAAGTAATTAATGTCAGAGACACTTTATAGTGAAGTATAACACTTTTAATACGCCCAAATTGACCCACTTTACTTTTAACTACTGCTTTGTAGATTCTTGGCCATTCTGTCAACAAAAACGCAATAAAAGTCTACGAAAATTGCAAAACAAACAATAAAAGAAGGATAACAAAACTACTAGTTATAAACACTAAATAACTAAATTTTGTTCTTTTATTGACGAAACAAAAGTTTACAAATTAATAATGAAGTGTTGATAACCATCAGTTTTATTATCCGAAAATCGTTGTTTGGTTTGTAAATTTCAGGTACTTAAATGAGTTTTATATACTGATAATGTATGTGCTTGATAACTAGTATTCGAATGAGAATGAGCGTCATTTTTGGCGAAACGCGACAGGTTTATGTTCATTTCAGTTATTACTTCGACCCAGACCATATGTCTGGCGAAGTATTGAATTTCGTCAGTTCCCGCCAAAAAATTACCCTATAGTTTTTCATCAAATGTCGACGTTTCAGGCCCTAAGGAACCCAAAGCAACAATAAAAAAAAAACACAATGGTGTCCGTTAGGTTGTACGTCCGTCCGTCCGTCCGTCCGTGGGCAAAATGTTGTATACGCGATATCTCGCGACTGGCAGGGCGAATTTAAAAAGTACAAACGGATTTGGGTTTCTCTTTGCCAAACTTAGATCTGATTAGTTTTTGGAGACAATGCATACTAGATTATGGGGAGGTTTAACAAAAAAACGCTCAAAAACACGTTTTTTCCATTTTTCAACAAAAAATACAAATCGTACAAAAAAATGTTTCAAACAAAAAATATAGAACATCGAATTCTCTACAAAAAAAGTTGTATTCATTTCTTCGTAAAATCAATGATAATGCCGTAAAAAGCAAATTAACATGAAATTAACATAAATTGTACATACACATATACAATGCATATGTATGTATATTATATATATATTACATGAAAATGAAAAACAGAGACACAGAGGAAGCAGGGGAGCGTGGCGGGTATCGGGGGGGGGGGGGCATAAAAAAATATTCACTGTAATGTTGGTGTCGGGTAGCCATGGGGAGGTGGTAGCGGGGAGGGGGCTTCGGGGCTTCGCTGGTAGCAAAAACTTCAACTGATCGTGGTTCAGGATATTGTTATTAACGAACATAATGTTGACGTTATTGTAAATAACGGTTTATAGAATCGGGCAACTAGGACGAAACGCAACTAGCTTGTCAATTTCGGAAGTTTTTCAGTTATAAATAACCAATCGAGCCAAAACCTTTCGCGTTCAGGGCGGAAAGAAAAACGTATTAATGTACTGGATCGCATGAACGGAAACCGAAGTATCCCACGTATAAAAAAATGTATTTCCTGCAACCCGACCTGTAAAAAACTCGACTAAACCGCGTTTTTTTAAGCATCAGTGTGAACAAGACGTGCTCATTTATCAGTGCTTCGGCTGACCTGCGGTCGGGGTCGAAGTTTTGAAAATGCTCATTTTCAATTTTAATATAGGGTGAATATGCCAATGAATGGAAGACTACCAATGAATGGACGATTTTCTACATATTTCTATTTCTTATGAATGTATAATGCACAACATGCAACAAAATTAGTAGTTTTCGATACAAGTGCGTATGCGTAAAGAACTTTACACATACACACGTGTGCCGAAATATTATTTACGTACGGCTTTTCCGTGCGTAAAGTATAATCGAGTGCGTAAAGTTTACTTTGCGCACGAGTTTACTTTACGCACCGAAAAGACGTACATAAACATATTTTTATGTTCTTTGAACATTCAAAACAATATTTACAGTACTATTGATCTTCCAGTGTTTATTATTTTGTAACATAAAAGCAGTGTTTTAAAGCCATCGAAAACTGGTACTGAAAACGTCCCATTTGATTTAACCCGTCTATTCATTGGGGTTTAGCGGATTTTTTACAAACGTCTGAAGACGAGGTTAATAATTAAATAAAATCAAAGGTTAAACTACACGGTCATAAATAGCAGAGTCTAAATATTCTAATGGTGGTATCATAGTTAAATTTTCATAAAAGAATTCAAAAGTTACAATCGATCAAAGTGTGAAAAATGCTTAACCGTCCATTCATTGGCATATTCACCCTATTTAAGGAACAAGATATTGTTACAATATATGCTATAGAAACTACTCGAACCTAACGATGCTAGAACTACCCTCTGCCGCCTTCTTTCCTGGCAGTGTTAAAATGGGAATATTCCCGGAAGCATCAGCCTTTCGTCAGGGAACTACAATACGAATTTAGCCAAAATTGTAGGCACCCGGGTCGAAGTAACTAGATGCCTTCGACCCAGACCATAGGTCTGGCGAAGTATTGAATTTGGTCAGTTCCCGTCAACAAATTACCCTATAATTTTTCATCAAATGTCGACGTTTCAGGGCCTAAGGAACCCAAAGCAACAATAAAAAAATTGGTGTCCGTTAGGTTGTACGTCCGTCCGTCCGTCCGTGGGCAACATTTTGTGTACGCGATATCTCGCGACTGGCAGGACGAATTTAAAAAGTACAAACGGATTTGGGTTTCTCTTGGCCAAACTTAGATCTGATTAGTTTTTGGAGAGAATGCATACTAGGTTATGAGGAGGTTTAACAAAAAAAAAACACTCAAAAAATACGAATTTAGCCAAAATTGTAGGCACCCGGGTCGAAGGCATCTAGTTTACATAATTTCATTTGGTTATTGTTGCGGTCAGAATCGAATGTTTCATATCTGCGGTACCTGGCGTGGGTTTTTTCCCACATTGTGATTTTCCCCCCGCCATTGCACACCCGAATGGGGGTACCTCTCCAAAGGCGGGGACCTGTTAGACACCCATATATTGTAAAGGTCCTAGAAATGGCGACGATATTATTGAATTGTTGTATTAACGAAGTCGTGGGGGCTGACGTAAATTCCTTACTAAATCATTCTTTAAGCCTAATTACGAGTAATGACGATACGGTTAGGTTTCAAATACGTCGGCATGATTCGCCTCCGTATGGAGACGTAACCTGTTGGTTCCAGGCCGGAGGATCGGATCCATCGATTTCGCCGGAAATCATATGATGGGGACTCCGATTTACGACTCTGTGCTGGCCACAGGCGAACAAGAAGTTTGAAGGTTCGTAACACGGAAAATACCTAAATCGGATACATGCATCGAGAAGATCATGTCGACTCCGATTCGAATATAAACAAACGATCTAAACCTAGATTTATCCATGTCGACTCCGCTTCGAAAATTAGATACATCGAATTTCGAAGTTTAATACAGACGATTACATGGACAGATAAAATCATTCTTTGAATCGGTCGGTAACGTAGAACGCTACGACGCTCGAACGTTAAAAAGAAGGATTCGCACGTCTAAGCAACGATGGTCTTTTCTTAATAACAAACATTCGTTTGTCAGTGGGTATAAAAAGAGTCCACACGGCTTCGGTGAAGTTAGTTACAGTGACAGTTTCGATCGCCCGGAAATATCGCCGCCATTCCGCCCCAAAAATAATTAAATACAGTTTAGTTTGATCATCGTAAGTCTGAATCATTTCTGCACCGAATCCGCTCCCCTTTTCGTCCGCGAATAGTTATATTTTGAACTTTGGACTTGCAGTTAACATTGAAAAAGTGTATTTTGCATTATATTGAGAAGAAATGTAACATGGCGATTCCTGAAACACGAATAAATTCCATGTTCACGAACTTTTTGGTGTTTTTCGAAGAATTCCGACTCATAAGTAAAATTTAAAATTTTCAAAATTCGTAACTCTGAAACGAAAAATCGTAGCGACTTTTGAGAAATTCCATTTTAAAGGTCTTGAATTGTAGTATTCATGAAAAAATTGGCGAATTGCTATATAATTTTGTTACACTTTTTGTCAGCGTTAAAAGCCGGAGGAAAAAATGTTGCAAAATTCAACATTTTGAAAACTTGACAGCTAAGAAATAATAATATCTAAAGTAAAAGTGAAAGCACCACTCGAACGCTTTATTCATGTACCTTAAAAGATATCTTTTGAGTTTTTTAATATCGTCAAAGGGTTACGAGATACAACACAGTATTTGACTAGTTTGAAAATTCAGAGCGTTCACGAACTTTTGGCCGGTACTCTGCCGTACTTGGTAAGAAAAGCCGTATCTCCAATTTAATGATTTTGAGATATTCACGAATAACTGTCTTTGAGTAACGTGAAGTTGCTTGGTTTCAAAAATTATTTTTGATACATGCTTATTTTATTTCATGACTTAATGAATCATTTTATATAAATTTGTTACAAATTAGTTGATAAATATTAGTTGAAAATGAACATACTGAATAATCAGGAAGCTATCGAAGAAGGTCGTAACTCACAATTTATGGACATACGTCCTTTTTTCATACTTTAAATAATACTTTGCATACTGTTATATATATTATTGTAAATGTAATTATTATCGCCTTCTTAATTACACTACAATTCCGAGTTTTATATAATGTAATATGTATTGAAATTGTAAAAGGCATGCAATTATTTACATGAAATAGAAAATTAGAAATTAAGCTTATATTGTCAATAATAGCAATTCAAGTATTATAATAATATACAAACCATCAATATAATTTATGCCGTCGAGCAGACGTCTTTTTGGCGTTAGTGCCCGTTTCTATAATTAAAAATAAAAAGACTTTAAAAAAAATAAACAGAATGAGCATGTACATATTTGATTAATTTGTTTATACATTAGGTATATTATTTATAATAAGTTTAGTCAATAACATAATATAGTATATTATATTATTAATAATAATAATTTTGTCTGTAAACAAAACATATTTACCTCAAAAGAACGGAATTAAAGACATTTTAATTTAATGTATGAAAAGTTAATAATTTATTATGGGTACCTTAAATATTATAGGATTATTAATAGAATTAATTTAATTTTCTTCTTTGTTTGAAAAAACATATATTATATAAAATAATTTACTAATAAAACTTTTTCTCTTAGGTTTTGTTCAATACATTTGCTTTTATACAATCGAAAAACGTCGTATGTCCATCAGAAATGGAGATACGACTTTTACAGGCAGTATTTGGAGATACGATTTTTTCACTAAGCGTAATAAATTCACAAATCGAGAGAATTCAGCCGCAACTCCAATATGTGGCACTTACGGCATTTTCAAAAAGTATACCTAACTAAAATGAACATTTGTAAGAAACAATTAATTTTTTTAATAATTAATAATAAATATTCGTAATATTTGAGTTCAGAATATGATATATTTTATTCTGCTGATTACAAATATGATCTCAATTTTGACAAAAATGGAGATATGGCTTATCTTACCAAGTACGGCAGTACTGTACTTTGGTCATCATAACACTGGATTGGAATGAATATCTAATGATACTAACGTGAAGATCATTAAACAGAATTATGTTTTAATGATTTTAAACATGAGGGCCCTCTTCTCTTTCGTCGTCGTAAAAGCGAGTTTGGCACGCGCAGGAAATTCGTAACCCATATTCCTATTCAGATAAAGTTTAAAACATGCTTAAAAGCATAATATCAAACTTTCCGAATTCAGTGCAAGCATGGATCAATGCGACGAAGCCTTATCGATAACCACGGACCTAATGGCCTTCCGGCTAATGAATGACCGTGAGGTGAAAACATCGGACAATCCACTTCGGTGCTAGAAGTACGCAGTATTTCTCCCTACGTGTTATATATCGGCTCGTTTTCGTACCTTTCTACTCGCTCTTTCTCGTCCCGAGCCTCAAAGTACTTCTAACTGCAATGAGTTTCTCGGCTTTTAATCGAGTTGCCTCGCGACTCCATTGTTGGGCTGCACAAACACTTCGATATCGCAAGCTTCGGGAGCGACGAAAGTTACGCTATCGCGAAAAGATCCGGGCATCCACGCGACGATAGACGCTCGTTAATCTGCAACCGGAAAGTTTAAAGCTTACCTTGAGGTCGTAATTGAAACACTGATAGCAGTGCCCTTTCAATTGCAAATGTACACAATCTCTTTAAACTTAAACCACGAAGTGAGTCGCTCAATTTCGTCCTCGTTCAATTGTGGAGCATCAAATATGTATTGCATTCGGGAATTAGACACGCTTTTTCAATTTTTGATTTCTTTCCAAAAAGCTATCTCTTCTCAATAAACTTAATCTGTAATCGAAAACAGTTTACTAGAGAATAAACTAGTGTTCAACATGCATGTGATGATGTTGATGATTGTTGCATTGGGGTCCAGCCCGGCCACAACTTGATTTTTCGAGTCCCAATCTGGGCCCCACTCTAGCTTGTAACGCACATCCCAATATAGATCCAAATCATGATGAACATAACTGAGGCTACACTATCAGTTTTGAATATCAATGTAAATTTTCTTGATCCTTGTTACTTAGATGACAATCAGTTATCTAGTGATGTTTTCTTGATGTAAGGGTCCGGAACAAAGGTGTCGATTAATTTTAACCTATTCCAACGTTTCGGCTCATCATTCTGGCCCTCTTTAGAATTTATTGAACTTTATATTTTTATTTTTAAATCCATATGTAAAAGGAGTCTAATCCCTTGGCTTTAATTATTGTGCAACGTGTTTAATATGAGTAATAAGTGAAAACTGTTGTAAGAATAGGTTGAAATTAATCAACACCTTTGTTCCGGATCCGTACATCAAGAAAACATCACTAGTATAACTGATTATCATACTATCAGCAGTTTACGAAATGAATTATAGATGTAGTGCTGTTAGCAACATTAACATTTTTTGCATTTAATTTCGTAAAATATTTTATAGGAATTGTTTAGGATCAACCAACTTCTCAGCATAGCCAATTTGATGGAAAGTCAATCAGAGCCCACGCCGACATTCTAAATAGTACATCATTAGAAACTGCGCATTTTTTATGCATTAAATAGATTTGTGATTTCAGTTTCTTTAAATGTGCCGCCCTTATAGGGCCTGGCTAGTGGACGGGATAAACTAGGGGTTAATTCCAGACGGGAACTGATATAAAATTTTGGAATTATTATAATTTTTATAATGGTGACGACAAAAATAGCTAGGCGAGATAAGATATTATAAAGCCTTGTCATAGTCATTTTGAAAACCCCGTTTTTAGATATTAAATTTAAATCCATATTTTTTAATATATCGTCTTACTTTTCATAAATTAGTGCTTCACACATGGGGATCTAAAATGCATGTGTTTTAAGAATTCTCACAATACGTGTTTACATTATTGAGCTGCAAATAATTTTTGTTAGAAAGGAAGAAAGACCCATATATGACGTGTATATATTGAAAATATAATCAAATTATATATAAAACTCACTCATCCTCCATTCTGGAAAAGTGAATTGCACAATTTAAAACGTTATTATTAGAAAACCTTAGATGTGCTGGTCCATGAGCTCGCCCGTATAATATAATTACAAACATACTTAATTGAGTACTTATTGGTTACTAAAAGGAAGGAGAAAATCCGATTATTTGGGAAATATTTTAAAATTTAATCACTCTTAACACTAACCGCTCCCTATTACAGGTAGCCGAAAATTCATAAACCACTTAACTTATGGAACTAACCATAAGTTAATTTACTGACGACTCCATGAAGAAAGTACCATTCTTGACAATTTCGTAAAGAAAGAAGAATAATTATTTAAATTAATATTTAATTTGCTACGAAAACAGGAAGTTAATAAATTAGCGTAATTGGATTACAATAATGGCACATAGGAAAATTGCGAAACGGAGATTTTCTTAATAATACACTGTAAAATCAAAGGTTTTTTTCAAGCCATTTTCGGCATCTAATGTCTTAGTGGAAGATACTAAAAGAACACTCTCAAAATAAGTATTCTTTTTACAATACTGCTGCAGTTCGAAGTAGGAGAGAGGCCCCTGATGTTCAGCGAGTTTTATTTATCTCCCATAACTTTTGATCGGCACATTCAATTTTGATGATCGAACTTCCGTTGTAAAGTTAAAGTCAATACAATAAAGTTAGTACTTCACTCTTTGACCTTGCCAACATAATGATTCTAACTTATGTAAAAGAGAGAAAGCATAGTTCATTTTTCGAAATATAGGATTGCTAGTGAATGAGGACAAAAACATATTGAATAGAGGTTATGCAAATTTTGTTTGAAAAAATGAGGATGGTTTAGATGGAAACTATTGAATTGTTTTTAAATTGCAAATGCTTCTAATCGAGCAGACAAGATTCCCACAATAGGGGATTATTTAGAATAATTTAAATTAGATTGAAATATTAACATCGTTATTTGATAGCAAAATTCAGTTTCCTATAAGTTGATACCAGCACAAAACGTCGTATTTAGAAATTGTATGACATTAAAAAGATAAATAATTTACAATCAAAATTTTAGAAATTTACGCATAAATTTTTTTATAAGATATCAAGTTCATTTAAGTAATTAAATTATTGTTTAATTATTTTTTATAATATCTGATCATTTGTTTCGTCGGTTTTGCTAATTAGGCACATTGCTTTATTGTGTTTCAATTATATATTCGGTACATCTAATGAAGAGCATACCCGAAATATTTTATGACTTCGTCTTATGACAGTAGAAATACTCCCTTAATGTTCGAAACCTACTATACTGTCTTATTATGATATTATATATTCTATTTCTAATAAATGATTTAATAAGGAGAATAAATATTAAATCTGGCTTTATTTGTACACAATTCTAATACTGCAGAGATCAAGCTGAAAATAATTATTCACTTCATATGAAGCAGCAATAGATTTGCCTTATTACCTTATTCAACTCCAGAAATATTTTCCTTAAATAAAAGCTGAACTTTCTACCCCTACGGCTTTGGGTCGCGAAAGTGAAACTAAGCTTCCCGTAACTTGCTTGGCCTTTCTTTTGTCTCTAAATGGGTACAATGGAGTATGTAAGGAACTAAACCGTTGTACGCATACAGTCAGTTGAATTCCATGTTAATGTTCATACCAATAATTTAATAATAGTGTTTTATTTTAACTATTCTGCATTTTTTTGTCCAAATTTGTCATTCGCAAGTAGTTACAGAAAAACAGGTACGGCCTATATAAGCATTAATATTCTTGCGCGTTTACACTGGAGGAGTGTACGTTAACAGTTAACAATAAAAAGCATACATTAATAATTAACATATTGTTGTAATTATTAAGATTTTACATTAAATATTAATGTATTTTCAAGAAAATTTGTTCAGTGTACATACGAGGTTACTAACTAAATTATAATACATTTTTTCGGAGTACATCACGGTATTATCCCTAAATTGTATAGAGAGCTGCTAAACCTGTTATTAAAGTGATCAATTTCAGTTGTCGAATGGGTATCCAAAATAATGAAATTATTACATCCGGCTGTTCGTACAGAGACATACATTTTTATTTCGGCGTCAAAGATGAGATGTTTTTGTCCTTTTTATTTTTACGCCATTTTTATCAAATAATTCACCTGGCAAAATGGGTAAGAATTACGTACCGTAGCATTTCAGAAACGCGATATGTTTTGGCATATGTATTATAAATCATGCATATAAAAATAAAATTACTCTACTTAAATTAGATACTTTATTTAGATTCATAAACATAACAACTATACGAACTGCAGATACATTCAATATTCACGATTTATTAACATAATGGATTCGTATTTTAATTTGGACTTCAAATCTTTTTGTAATATTATAAATTTATAAAATTTTCTTCTAAAATAGAAATTTTGTTAATAGATAAATATTAATGCTAAAGTCAATTAGTGAATTTGTATCTTCAGTCTCAAATAGTAAAGTAAAATAGATGAAACTGCGATATACGTAAAGAGCTATATTACAAGATGAGTGATTATTGTTGAAATTATTTGGATTACTGAGTATGTACTCTATTAATAATCATACATCATACGTTAACAAAAAGTCAAACGATATTGATACTAATTCGATAGCATATATGTGGGTGCATTGAATCATAATTTTCCCCATGTATATTGCATTATGTTCTCCATATATCCTACTAGATAAATATTGAAAATAAGGGTATATGCAACACGAAATTAATAGTTCATTTTGTCATAGTTGTTTGTTTACGATAAACGTATGTTAAACTTAATATTTTTTAAAAATTATTTGACTGCTATTTTTACTACAAAGTTAACTCATTCATTGGAACTAATTATATGCAAAATAAATCGGTAACGAAAAGCAACATTTTACTACATAATATGATTAACATTTAAGTATTATTTGATAAGTATATTTTCGAATATTTCATTCACACGACATCATTGTTTATTTTTGTATACTGGTCAGTTGCTTATAAATACTGTGTCACGCTGACCACTATTCATAAAGTTGAAAATAAAAGGACAGAAAAATCAGACAAAAATAGCCGTCCGCCGCATGTGTTCTTCAAAATCTCATCAAAGCCAAATCAAAGACCTGTCAACGAAAAGCATGCCTTCATCACATTCAACCACAGTGTTCAAAACTTTACAATACAAAATCTCGTAATCTTCTTTTGTTAAAAAGCGACCACTGTTATTGACTTCTCCTGAAAGACTGACCGCGCAAAATCATTACCAAACGTCAGTTTCAATTACCGCACTTTATAATACAATGTACTATTTTTCAGCTGGTATTAAACCAAAAAGAGAATTTTAAAAATATAGAATTTAATCCAATTTTATTATAGCTGTTTTTACAATATATATTATAATCATAATTATCAATTATGCAACGTACAGAAACTCGTCAACCTTTCAGAATATTAATAATATTCGAATTATTCTAAATAAGTGAAATGTGCTAATATGTGACATTGTTACTAAAATGTAACAAAATAGAGATTTCGTAAATCATTTTATAATTACTTAATGCGGATATACAATTTCAATTTAATTACTTCGGGCTGGTTCAGTCTAATGCTATTAGGAATTAATGTTACCGCACATTGCATTTTAAATTGCCAAATAATGTTATGGGTAAAACCGTAAGCGGCTTCTAAATATGTGTAACTATGTACTACATTAACATGTTGTCATGTGAAAATGGACAACAATAATGTATAATTTACATTGAAGGTAATGATTCAAATAATGAGATTCACATGTATTTAGGACAAAGATATGCGGGTTATAAAAAAAAGAAATATCTCCTTATTGTTTAATGTTTTATACTTAAGATATACTGCAAAAATTGAATAATTTAATTATTCGAAAAGAAAAATAAAAGTTATAGGACTGAAAACTTTCTGTTTATTTCTAGTAACAAAATAATTTAGCACCTTGCCTTCTATTCGAAGGTTTTCTTGTAGTGAGCCTGTGGGCGCTATTCGAATTAAAAAAATAAGTTCATAGTTCACAAGAGTAGTAAATAATATTGATACTCCTAACAACACGATTATATAAAACGTTTAATTATAGACTAATACTTAAGAATTTATATATCTTATTACTTATTTCCAAAATAAAATATGTTGTGCAGAGTTATATTGTGATGTATATCAGAGGAATAATGTGGGAAGTTCCGAAATTCAAACAGAAAGGATAATTTGAATCATCAAATCAGTAAAATCTCTGGGTTCAAAAACAGTATTAAATAAAATAGATGTTTTACTTTAAAACTTAATAGAATAAACTTAAAAACAAATACGAAAAAACTTACCATCCCCGGTAGAAAATGTAAGCGTTTTATAGCTAGTTACCAGTCATTTATTTTTTCTGCCCAGTTTTCCTATGAATATGTAAGACTTAACTGGTCATAATCTGGCCATAATAGATGGCCATGAACTCGTCGAAATTATTGAACATTTTCTGACCAGTTACTAGTCGTTTTTTCTGACGGCTGGGCATATGTATCTGCTTCGCCGTATTGTCCCTACTAGAGAAACTTTTTTATTATCTTGCTATATTACTTCTTGGCAGTACTTTTTCCAGTTAAATCACATTATTAGTCATCCCATTTCAAGTTGATTGAATGACAAAAACATATAACAGGTGCGTTGTGAAAAGGACCGAAGTTGCGTCAAAAAGAGAGAGAAATGTCACGATTTACCATTGTTAAATTTACTCTAATTTTCTAAGAAAATGACCTTACAATCAGATCTCAAGTTACGCCAAACTAAAAATTGAATATATTAACTGCCTTAATTTTAAATGAAGGTAAAGTCGTAGAAAGAATGTTGATAAATTAGACAGTAACTACTATCTTCCTATTTTCTGTCACACTTCACATTGGATTTTTAGTAACAGATTATGAACTTCAATTATGGCCATAAAAACTTACCAATTTTACTCTATTTTCTAGCAACAGAATATGGTCATCAGTTATGATCAGTTATGGACAAAAACTGGCCACTTTTTGTACAGTTTCATACGGGTTTATAGTAAAATAATATGGGTATCAATTATGTCCGATTCTTGACCAACGAACATCTCAGATGGTCACAATTTCTATTAGAGATATATAAATTTCACAGAATTTCCCCCTTAAGGGTGGGAAATAATAGAAGCGAGGGAATGATATAAATACAAGTTCGGACTGACGACTCATCAACTCCAATTTAACAATGTTGAACTTATAAGAAACATGAATTTTTGCTTAATGGTTACATTTTTTATGTATTCATTGAATGAGAATAGTACATTACGATATATGTAGGCGTATAAGTATTCAACTACGAGTGGAGTTGGTGCCCGAGTATAGTGAGTGCGCCATAGACGCGAGTGGGGAATCCCTTATCGCGCACATTTATGCGAAGATATTTTTTTAACCTGTGGGCTAAGTGAGCTAGAGTTGCGGTAAAATGTTAATTGTAAATCAGTATCAGTTATTTCAGCGAAAACTCTGTCCACAAATATATGAAATTCATATATTTATTTCGCTAAAATGACTCTAGGATAATTAAGACGAAACACCTCTACAAAATTTGATAGCAAAATGAATCCTTCCATCCTTCGGACAATCCTTGTTCACATCGTTCCAAAAGTCTAGAAATTCATTCATTATAGCTATTTATAAACAGAATACAATTTCAAATCCCGTTCAAGATGAACAGGTAATTTCATTAGCTATTGTGATAGCTTGAATGTGGGAATCATTAATATCTTCGGAAGTTAGGTTCGTTCATGGTACATTATAATTTTTACTGCAGTTCTACATAGCGAGGTACAGTATGGAGAAAAATATTGTCTTTTTATATGTATAAAAAATATTAAACTAATGAATAGAGGCTCGATACCGTAATGGGCAATAAATAGACATAATTAACTTCTAGATTCATTACGGACAATGTGTTACGATATTATTATAATATGCATTAATTGATTTTACGTATATGAAAAAGTACACCATTGTGATTTCAGGAACGTGATCCTTTTTTAAAAGAATACCAATGAAGTCATAACAAAAATTGTGACTGGGAAGTGTACGATATGATGGGATGATATATGTTTGATGATATTATTCGTATGTTATTATTTTATGGTAAACAGGGCAAATATAATCGATTATCGGTATAAAGCATTCGAGCTGTTCGATATTACAAGGGCCATTCCATTCGTATTATTCATGTGCAATATAATTAATCGCGATACTCGTACATTTCGCACCATTCTAAATCCTGCCGCGATCGTCGAAATTAATTCTTAGTGCGTATTTCCAATAATCCGCGAGCTTGCGGATCATATAGAGAAGCAGCATAACGAGATTATTAATATCGTTCAATAGAGTAAATTGTAAAGCCCTTGTTAACGCTTCTTTTTCAGTCTTGAACCACTCCCTTCGTTCTGTGCGTTTCATTTCTTTCTCTATTGCTCTGGTTCCATGCGGCCTGTATTCTTTGTTACTTTTATTGAATTTTTTCAATATTACGAACATGGAATTTTTCAAGTTTCACAATATTGCCATAGGCACTTTTCGACGCAATCGAATAAGTCTAATTATACACATTGTTATCCATCGGATAATTTTTACGGATTGTTGCTAAACTAGTGGTTATTTATTGATTCCTTTATTTTATGAAGTTTGCAGACACGGGGTTGAAAGTGTCCTTTTAACTCTTTAGCCGCTATAGGAATTATATACACAGGAATCAGTCTGCCAATCATTTGAAATTATTTAATGTTGAAATGCATACGTATATATAGATATTCTTAAAGATTACAGATCCAACGTTACTCAGAGGTTTTTCAGATCTCTAATTTTGTTTGTATTGTCTATATATTACATGCATTCACAGCACAAAAAAAACTTGTTGTCTCACCAGTAAGAGTCAATTCTGATCGGATGTTTTCCGCAGAATCCAAGTATGTATATAAAAATAGTGATAGACCTCCTTTATGCCCCAATTGAAGGTGAAAGGGGTAGGACTTTTTTGTCTGTTTTCGTCGAAAAGTACCTAAGACGATAACGAATTTCAAGTGATTCCAATTTCAAAAAGTTCATCAGATGTATTGGATCCGTCGTTACTTTATTTTTATCCGTTTTATCTTACAGAATAGGTGTGAAAAATCTCCAAAAACGATTTTTGATCCCTTTGACCTCCAGTTCAAAAATTAGATTCACATCAATATTTTGACGTACATCATATCAGTATTTGGATTCTATGGGAACAATCGTATCAGAATTGACATTTACCCGTGGGACAACAGCATTTTTTTTTTGGGCTGTGAATAGATGATTGGATTTTTACCAATTTGATCTTCAATCTCGCACAAACTAGCGCGCCAATTGGACATTTTGATGGTTATATTTACATTCTGGTGCAAAAATCCTATCAGAATCAACTCCTACTCATACGGCAACATGATATTCTTAAATTTTTATTATTTCGAGCCAGATCCATTTTAGTTTGGAGTAAGTCTCCCAAGATTCTGCTCGAAACTTACCTGTGTGTTCAGTTTGTTTCCGCATTTCTTTAGAGCGTATTGATTTATTTTTCTTTAAATATTTCAATATTTCAATATAATGAGTAAATTTAGACATTCTGCTTTCTTGTTTAATACTTAACTATGAGAAATCAAGTACGTGATAATATCTGGTTTTCTTCCTTACGATGGCTTACCCATATGGTGTTTTAAAAACGAACAAATCGTTAATATTTTTTTTTAAACAATAACAAACCTTTTTCTTGTTAAATGTTCATAGATAAGTAAAGAGTAAAAATTTTCACAAACCATTTTTGAATCTATTTGGAAATAATTTCCCGTATCTGGTGTTTGATCTGAATTTGCTCTTGATAAAAAAAATGAAATTCTTTTGATGATTGATATTAGGAAATTGTATAATCTAAAAATTTGGGTTAGTTGTACTAGGCTATATATGGTAACTTTTTTTACTGAGAAAGTGATAATATACGGTAATTATTTTACTGTTTTAAATGTTCAATATTTTTAATGATTTAAACCGGTACCTTCTAATGTTTAAAACACTATTTCAATAAATAACATGAATAACACACAACAAAAAATCCATTTTTCAATCACTTTTTAATAGCTATTTATGTGCAAAAATCGATAGCAGTGAATGATCGTAAATGATACGTTAAATTGATTTAGAACACGGAATAAATATTATGCATCAGCGGAACGAAACTGTCGATATACTGGCCAAACTATGTGACAAGAGAAACTAGTTTAGACTTGTCAGTAGCACAGTATTTAAAGATTGCTCCTAAAAGTGCTAAATGAATATAGTATCTTATAATAAATAAATTAATAACAGGGGGAAAATGAGGGATGTAGTAAATATGCTGATCTAAAATATCATGCAAAGAACGTAACAACAAAGGACCGAAATATTTGAAGTGATTATATAAATAAGATAGGTACAACTCAATTAGATAAAAATTACGGTTATATCGCTAAATATATTCGAATATAAAAATTACATGTATAACATTTTATGCACTTGGTCGTGAAATTATTTTTAAGTATAATACATTTATTAGAATGTATGTAGAATGTATAATTTACTGAAATTATCATCTATGTCTCTTCAGATTTCAGAACTTTAATAGAATACGAATTGTGAAATAATAAATATAATATTATAATTCCTCGATAAAAACTATTATAACTGGAAGTAACAAAATTACAAATTCTATGAAAAATTAATTTATATTTTTTTATCGTACATTATCTACAAAATGATTGTAGATACATTCAAGAGTATTTCGTTAGTCGACGGCTCATTCAGTATTTGATTATCTTCCACGGAGAGATGAACCTTTGAAATTTATTAAAGAAATCTTGAAATGCAGAGTATGGTTTGTGGTAAAGCTGTTCCAAACCGATTTTTTAATCACTTTCCTTGATAGCCCTCACTTCTTAGTACATTTCTCTGATTAAATTGAAAATACTAATTTCATAACAGAAATAACGCAAACTTTACACTGGTCTTCTTACGTCCGTTTCCGCCTTACAGTGAGTTCTGTATAATAAACCGTATTATTCCCAGAATGTTTCAAGTTTGATAGTTCAAAACTTCTGAATATCCAGCTGATTAAATTGGGCCAAAACTGGTAATTATACATTCGCGAATATTTAATATTTGCAAGAAAATGTAAAGTGATTCGTATTAAAGTGGATCTGCATTTTAGAAAAGTTGATTCCAATTTTTTTATAGCAATGAAGAAAAGATCTCTTAATTTGCTTTTTATAAACGGAATTGAAACTTTAGTATAAACTTTCTTGTTCAAAATTTGTCTCACATTGTAAAAATATCACTATAATATAATTAAAAATTCCTGTGTTTAGAAGTAAATTATACTATATTTAAAATATTTTGAAAAATAATAAAGGTGTTTTATTTGTTAATAAAACTAATACATTTTCTAGAGCTGTTTCTACCAGTTGAAATAATATTTATTAATATATTCATATATTATATGCATTAAACGCCGAGTTTCCGCAAAAAGAACATCGCACGACCGCATTTTTTTTTTCGTTGACTACATTTGCATTCCAAAACACTGCACTTACCCTCCAACAGGAAATGTCTCGAAGCTGCAATGTAGAGTAAGCTTGAATATGGGATTGTTTTTATAAAATAATATCATGTCGTATTATTTTTGATTGATCACATCGGTCTTCAATAACAAACGTACCGTAAAGTTACTTGCAAAGGTGATTTATACATTACATAAAATGGATAAAAAATTATCCGAATACCTTTAAATAACCAGTTTTCATCATATGATTGAAAGAATAACAAATGCGAATTCTCACAATAGCCATCGTAAGGGACAAAGAGAGTATAATAGTTAAAAATATGTATGCGTAATTTTTAGTACTTTTATAAATATGTCTAACTCTTTGCAATTTTGCAGAATTGACAAATCTGCGATTTTACCGACTTGAGTATAAAATGTTTTAAAATTTATATGCAATATCTTTGAGCAGTGATGACGACACGATTTAAGTTTATAATTTTAAAAGAATTTTTTACAAATCAGTCCAGCTTTTTTGTAAAATACTGAAGGATTTGCTCGTATTTTCAGTGCATTACCCCCGCGGGTTTCCAACACGCGTAAATCCCGAGCTGAATTCGACATATCGACGCGGCCATCGTCGTTCAACGGCCTATAAAGTTCTCAGGGAACTAAGATATACTTTAGTGAATGTCCAATCATAAAGTACGTTCATTTCTGACATTGCGTTAGTAGGAAGCCATTAGGACTGAAAACTTTCAATTGACATTTTTGAAATTCTTTGTCTTTCATTATCATGCGGCTTTCATAAACTCAGGCAATAACGAACTAGTTCATCGCTAGAATTTATTTATGGCTCTGAAATATACCTTTATGGTAATATTTGAAGTATGTCAAAACTGTTTTAAATTTTCAACGTGAACGCTCATTCGTTATTCGACGATAGGAACGCGTACATGCAATATAAGGGATTTTTCAACTAATACAGGGTAAATCGTTATGTTCACGTCATGAGCAGATTCGAAATATTAAAAAAGGTAATTGTTCTAATAATTTGTTTTGCATTAACAAACTAAATAAAAAAAATTATTATTTATTTAACAATTATGAATTCTACAGGCCTACAAGTAATAGGGTCATGTCAGTTGTTCGAAGGTAGGAGTAATTCTTTCCGTAGAATCCGAATACGGGGTCAGAATTCATCCATCACGTCAGGATTTCGAGACATTTGGGGTTCTTTGCACAACAAATTCAGTTTTTGTCTATGTTTGGGGTTATGTACAAAAGGCACAATATTTTGATGGGGATTTCCATTGGATGGATTACTTCAGAAATTACCCTATATATTCGAACAAAAAATAATGTTGGTCTGCATTATGACCTATAATTATCGACTTCTAAAGAGAAAAATTCTAAAAAAAATATTACAAAAGAACAAGGCAACAAAGTGTCTCATTTGAGGCAAAAGGGTCTCATTTCAAGACTCTTTAGTGTCTTATTTCTCATTGTGAAATAAAACACTTTGAAGCACTTTGTTTTTACAGTAAACTTGCTCACAACATTTCACTGTTTTGTGAACATGTATTGTATAGACTTCAGAGTTGAATTTTCTTTCAAAATTAGATACATTACCTGAATCACTCTATAGGCCGGCGAGCATCTATCGAGACAACTTCGAAATTAAACGAACATTTCATTAAAATGATTTTGACCTCACAGCTTAATCCTTTGCTCTTACACGGAAAAAACTGAACAGTACATTTTACGAAGCTCATGTTTTCCATGGTCCCCAGATGCTACAAAAATTGACATTAGAAAAATAAATTTTAATTATAAGTGCCTTATTGGAAGTGTTATCCTGCTCGAGTTTTTCCTTTGAAAATAATTCATATCTCTTGGCATTTTCAATAACAACCTAAAATGCTGAATATTTAGACTACTCGTCTTAATTATCATGCATATTGTTGCAAGTAGTTAATTGGGGAGATTGTTGTGCAGCAGCTCCGGTAATGCAGCACTCATATTTCATAACTATATTTATCTATTTTTATGAAACGTTTGTCTACATATAGTCTTATTATAAGAATATTTTCTAATAAACGCTGAAAAGCTAACATTTGCTCACATTTTCTGAACGCAGTTTAGTCATATACTAAGAATGGTTTTCTTACATTTCTATTTAAATCCATTTATTGTGTTCATTAAGGAAAAAGGAAAATTTTTTTTTAATTAGACGGCTTACCGAAAAACTTGTTACCCTGGGGTGTTGTGGTCTTTTACATAATTTCGTTCAAAATGAATGCAACAATTTACAGAGACTTTATTCATCACCCTTCCTTCAATCTTCGCCTTCTTCATCTGTATCGTTTTTTACTGCGTTATACATGTACTTATTTTTAAAGTTTTTGTCACGATATCTAAAAGTAAAATGAAGAAAGGCAGTTTCTGCGGCGACACAGCAGCATGCATTTACAGTTTACTCTACAAATGCAACTCGGTACGAGTTGATTAGCTGGTAGTAACAGTATATCTACTGTTTCAGGGACTTCTTTTCGAAAGTCGAATGTCAATAGTGTAATGTTACGGGGTTTATAAGCAAGCATTTCGTTTGAGCGTAAACCATAGAAAAAGCACGTAAAATATATAAGGTATTATGTTACTTGTTGGTGATAAATCATCAGGAAGGATGATAATACTGCACTCTCAGCTGATTAAAAGAATTGAGCTTATAGTTTCTTTTTGTAAACTTGTACCAAATGCCGTTCTGCTGCTTGCAAGTAATTTTCAAGATTTATTTCGGAATAATGTACAATATCCAATGTGCGTTTTTAAAGTAACCCGTTTATATTATGAAATTAATAAAATTATTAAGTAGTTAATAGGAAGAAACACATTCTTGAAAACTTTTAGTTAACGCCAATAGATTTCAAATGTTGGCGCGAGCTTTCAAGCTTTCATCGCGCGGATGCAAATTTCGACAGGTTGATAGCGAATCGGGAGTTTGGGGTTTCCAACGATAAGATTACGATCAAACTCATGCCTCTAGTGCAGTAATTTTATCGTCCAAAAAAACATTTCTGTGCACACAAATTTCCTAGATTCCTATTACCTAAAATATATTATGCTACTACAAAAAGTGAAAACATGCGATAAATCTTTCTAATGATCTAATGATCTAACGATCGAAATATACGATGTAACACATCTTTAATGCTATATGTAATACAAATCGCAACACCAAATTTTATTTTAAAAATATAATTTCCAATGAATGAAACAAACATTACAAAGTAATGTCAAACAGTTGTTGGAAAATATCCATTAATGAAAAAATATTAACTGAAATAATAAATTAACATTTAAAACTTATTCAATAAAGGAGGATGCCCACGACTATGTGATTTCCCTCCTCGAGATGGAACCTCCGAAACCGATAAATTCCGGTAAAGTATGATGAAAGCTAACACCTAATGGAATATTCGACGGTTCTATCATCTGGGAAAGTTGAAAAAAGCGTTGTCAAAATCCCGGAATATACATAGAATGATGCTGGAATCTAAGTAGTAACAGTCCGCACCTCCTGCGAACAACACAAAATGCGCCCTATTACTACTGATATTACTGCATTTTTATATACATATATAATCCGCGGCTTTAAAGGTGTGTTTTTTTTATCTTTCTCACAATGCAAAACAATCGAATTTACCATTAGGTGTTAGTTCTCATCATATTGTAAACAAATTTGTTAGTTTCAGAGGTTCCATCTCGGAGACAGAAATCATGAGCATACTCCTTTGACAATAAAAATATTTAAGCATTCCTCCATTGGCTAATAAAAACAGTCTCTTAATTATGCTATAAATTTATTTTTTAGTATAATTATGTCAGCAGCATTAAAAACTTCCGAGTAATAATATAAGGTAATCCATTTAATTTTTGAAAAATCGCCATATTGTATCCGCCATTTTCGATTATCAAAATATGATATCAGATTCTTCATAATGCGACGAAAAATTTACGAATATTGTTGCCGCATAAAAAAAAAAATAACCCCAAAAGTGTGAAAAATGTCAATTTGTTTATAATATTTTTTTAACTATGATTTCTCATACACTTGTATATTTCTCATATACTGTAGACCGCTTACGCGGGAAAAGTGCTGGATTTTGTATCATACATGCGCGAAAGATGAAGAATTCATGAGGATTTCTTCCATGCCGTAAAATTGTATTAGGACATTGTGACCGGTAGATTTTATTAATAATTACTGAACAATTGTCACATTGTCCGACAAATTTTTTGCCGACGAAGAAGACAGCACGAAGTCATAATTTTTTGTGCATGTGTGCTCGAAAATGCAGCACTCTCGAAAATTTTCTGAGAAAAAAAATTTATCAGATACGCCAAAATGAAACCACTCATAAAGTTTCAGGTATATATTAATCACTAGCAAAAAATATACTAGTACTGAGGACTACAAGAATTTAATTAAAATTTTCACTTCCACTTTTTCGAAAACCTAAAATTATGAATATTATTTTATGACACTTGCTGAAAATATAGTTTAAGCAATTCTACAAAGAAACTTTGAATGAAAACAAATTATGTTTTTTGAAAAAAGTTATTAATTTTGTTCTCGTACTGCGTCAAAGTTATAATTTTCAATCTTCAAAAGCTTTGTTTAGCGGAGAAATTTTCTGTAAACAAACATCAGTTACAGTGAAGAAAATATTTATTAAGGCATCATGAATATTTGTACAAAGTATTTTTACATTCAGTTTAACCGCTTAGGAAATATAATTAAAAATGTATTTCTGTCAAACGCTTTGTCAAGCAGTTGTGATTAGCATTGGCCAGTATATGAGCTCGCTCGAAACAAAGGTAATTGTTGACTCACGCGCTTTTAATGGAAAATACTTTTTAATAATATCTCCTAAGCCGTTTCACTGATCGTACAATTACTCTGTAGAAATATCTATCATACCTTCATGAACTCTTTCTTCACTGAAAGTTTTTACTTACTAATCATTTTTCCCTAAAAGAAGCTCTTGAACATTGAAAATCATAATTTTTGCCCAGCACAAGAAAAAAATACTTTTTTCAAGAAAACATAATTTGCTTTCATTCAAAGTTTGTTGTCAACAGAATCATTTAAACTGTTCTTCCTCCAAGTTTCATAATGGTACATTCTACATATATCTAGGGCATAAAGGACGGGGTTGAGATAGGCGCCCCGTGCATTACTAAGTGGTGGGACAGTTTAGTTTCGCCCATGATATACATCATTTTTTTTCACTCTTGTACATTAAAAACTGCCTCTCTATAATGCCGCTTAAATATAAAACTGGTACAAAAGAATGAAAAACGAGAAGTGGGCGCAAAAAAGTGGAAAGCGCCCTGTAAAGCAGACGCAAAATCGTGTGAATATCCCACCGGGACCAAAAAGGCACACGCACTGAATATATTTTATGTCGCACGCTTTACTGGTCCGTAAAGGCGTTGTTTTTCTGCAGTCGTGACAAAAAGTTGCGGCATAAAATTTCCGAAAGGGTATTGATAATTAAAAATTGTTTTTCGAAAATTGTATTTTTGGACATTATCGGCTGATTTACAGTGCTGCGTAGGAAATTATTCCAAGATTAAAAAATCTGTTTTCCCCGTGCCGCTACTCTAAATATCGTGGTATCAAACATTATTTTTTATTTACTGCTAGCACTCATTGCGAAGCTTAAATTCCACCACTACATAAATAAAAAAATAAATGAAAGTACGAAACAATTTAGGCAAACAATACAACCCTAATTTTAAAATTTATATGTATAGATCCCCTCGCATATAGGAATAATAGGTAATGTGGTGAAGTGTGGATAAGATGGATAAAGTTGCAGCAGAAGGGGCGAATTACTCAGTATTCTATTTTCAGATGACTACTGCGAGCATAGAAAGTAAGCACAACACTAAGCAAATAGAGTAATAGTAAACCAAGGAAAACGAAAAGGAAAACAAATACTTCGAATCATTTTATAAGGCAACTTCAACACCGTTGTTTAAAAAGTACACAGTATCACGCAATCTTATAAACAGAAGTAGAGCCTACCATTATAATTTAACTATATACTTCCTTAACAAGAGTTGGAATAATCAATAATGCTAAATGTAGATGTAAACAAATTCGACGAAGCTCTAAATAAGATCATAAAAAACCATAATAAACACAACAGAAACACTTTAACTGCATCTAACACTGTAAGTAAAGCATTTTATTACTCTTCAAAATATTAAAGCTTGCTCCTATTAAGACATAGGAGTAATGTGGATCTAGTGTACAAAGAAATTTGGCATTGTGAAGCAGATGTAATTAAGTCTCGCGAGACGTTTCGGATGCTAAAAAAAAACTACCTGAATGTTCTGAAAATATATTTTCATTTCATATACATCCACTATATTACATTTTCTAATTTTATTTGCGGTCTCAAAATGAGCTCATGTTTCAAAATTTGTTAATATAACGTTGAGAGAGGCAGATATGACTAAATTTGATATCATTCGATGTAATTAACTTTTGTATTATAACCCAATTTCAACAATAAATTAGGGATTCTCCGACTGTATGAGAGTTTGCGTGATTTTCGGATAAAAATTAAAATTGATTGATCCTTTATGGATTGCGAAAATGCAAGTTTTTAATTATTAACTTTGCATTACGAAGGTACTGAAATATACAGAAACATTCGAAACAGATTAGAAAATTCGAAATGGTACGCTATCCATTAGATTATTATTCAATAATTATAATTTGCGATTCACTAATTATTATAATCGTGAATAATCATGTACCATATATATGCGAAATTAAGCCAATTTAAATGTAAAGAAATTTGTATATATTCTGTAATCAACGAACTGATACGTATCAAGTTTCATGATGATTGATCAGAAACAAAAGTATGCTTTCTTTCGGTACTGTTATAATGTAGAGTGTAACCAGAACCTGCAAACATATCCAGAAAATGAGAATAATTTTGATCTATGGACCTTCTTGTAATACATGGTATATTTTTAATGCAAAAACTAATTAACTTTTGAATATGAACTGGTTGCAATATTTTATTTATTACAAAGTACCTATTTAAATGGCCGGGGAGCAAAGTTCCGAAAATCAACATATCGAAAGGCCAAAATTTCGATATAGTATGGCTCCAACGTGATTTTCCTAATTTTGTCTTTGACAATTTGGGAAACGAAAGCAAATTAAAATACCCTGGACTCAAGCAATATCGAAATTTTAGCCTTTCGGGATTTTGAATTTCGGAACTTTGTTCCCCGGCCATTTAAATAAATCACAACTGGAAGTAAAATTTAAATTCTTTGTTTAATTATGTTTCAATATACTTATTTTAATTTGGCAATCAGTAAATCAATTTAACTTTAAAATATTAAAATTAACAGTAAAATTAAACCGTGATTAATTAATTTTAATTGAGGAGAAAATAACTGAATTCGGTATATTATTTGGAGGCTTATAATGAAGTTAGTGTAATTTGCGTCAAAATAATTAAAATTGTAAATGGAAAAGAAAATCCGTTACTCAAAGTATAACGCAAACTATTATGTTAAAAATGTGTGTGTAACAATTAAAACAGTGCTTGTTATCGTTTTAGAATGCTTGATATACAAATTTGGGAATACTGCGTATGAGTAGTAAAACTTCTAAAAACTATTTTCCCTCATAGGTTACATGTGTAACCCCATCCACTAAGTGTTTTCTTATAACATGAAATTAATCATTAAGGATTCACTAAAATCATTCATTATGTTATACAGCTAGCTACTTTTAATAAGCAGGCATGATTCACTTTTCTAAGATAAAAGGAATTTTTTAATAGGTACTTGTAATATTTGTAATATTACAGATCCAATATTAATAATTAATAAACCATAATTATTGTTAACAATTATTTTATTTCGATACATTTAACGAAGCCTATACTTCTGTTTGTGTGTATATTCATATAGACAACAGCGATAAAGCAAAAAGAAGAGGATGATGTGGAGATTGAGGAGTATTGAACGGCTGAGTTCATGAAAGAATTAGATTGACGTCGATTTCGAAAAATAATTTTGCACTATAATATAGATGTTTGGTACACACAGTCTTTTACTCGTTGGTATTGTTTCAGTTCCCTGGCAATGTTTGGGTATGAAGCCTCAAACTCGAAGCTGTCGCAGTGAATAATCATCTGGCACATGTACACGTTGACATTCCCGTTCGTTTCTCCTGCTCCCTTCGGTGCTTGACACGTGAATATTTTGGTTCAATCTATAGATGACGTACTGTGACTGTGAATGTTGGTTAAATTTATGCGTTGACGTTGGTGAAATGAAAGGAATGCCAGCCAATATTCAACAGATTTACTTCTGTGAACATAGTGAAAAATTTTCATTCAAAGGCAGGGAGGGACTCCTTAAATACATACGGAATTAAATGATTACGATATTTAGATAACGCACTTCATATGCTTATTAAATTGAACAATATTTCCTAAAAATAATGAGTAAAGCTTGTATAGTTCAGAAAGTTTAATGATATCAGTTGCATTCCATTCTCTCAAAGAATTATTACACGCCTGGGTATTTAATAGTGAAAATGATTTCAGGAGACGACTTTTGGCTTGAATCCGGAAAGTTAATTCACTTTTAACTAACGAGCAGAATCCAATTTGTGAAGTTAAACAAACTTTAACATCGTTACAATCTACAAGCCATAAAGCTCAAAAACGTAAATTTAATAATAATTATAATCTCACATCCCAGTTTTAGAAACAAAACCACATTTTCAAGAAATTTAAATACGTTTTTATGCAGCTTTGACCCTGCATTCGACACCGGCGCGGCGTATGATATTTTTTATCTTCTTTTTCTTTCTCCTTTTCGCTGTTCCTCTCTATTTTCTCTGTCTTCCTAGTTCTCACTTTGTGTAGCTTTCCTTCTTTATGTACGAATCTGGCGAGAAAGTAAATTTGAAAAAGAAGACCGTTAGTTATAAAGCTGAGAAAAGCGAGAGAAAATGCATATAACGACAATGAACCCGAAGAGGTAGAAATTCACACCGGCTACTGAAGCAATCGTACTTTACGATGCTGCAACTTTGTTCGAAAATGCTATGTTGATAGCTAGCATGACGCGTTGTAGCTTGAACGACGGCGCAGGAATATAAAAAATTAATGTCGATTTCAAGTAATTCTGCCTAGTCGTATCTCAAGCCATTTAACAGATAACTTCCGTTTCTGGAACTTCTCGTTTCTTTCGGATATTTCGCAAGAGTGGAGCAACTTTTAATTCTTTCATTCAACTTTCCAAGTGATTTGTATTATTCAAGCATGTAAAAAAGTTATTCATACAACTTTATTAACCGAGTCAAATTTTGGATTATTTAAAAAAAAGTTATTGAAATATTGGATCACCCTTGAATTTGAACAATAAGATTTCACTAACATTAGATTTTATAAGCATGTAGAACTTAAGTAAGCGAGCTCTTTGTGTAGTTTTAGTGGTTTGTAGCATATGCATTGCAACTTGATTGCACTCAATTATTTTGAAGTTTACAATATTATAATCTACAGCTTACTAATACTCATTACCATTAGAACGTGTTCCTTAAGAAGTACAATCACAACTAAAAATTAAAATCCGTGTATTTTTTATTAACATTATGATTAAAAAAATGATATAGTATTTTATCGCATTTTGTAACAAATGTAACACTTCTTTACAAAAGCTATACACTTATGTGTAAACCTATATACATAGCTGATACACTTACTATGTCATGCAAGCCGATTCAATAATTCTATCGGGGTCTTTTACGGCTATGGGCCGGGTGCCAGTTATTTAAATTTAAAATAGTGGATTCAATATGGTTCACAAATTTATTAAAAAATGACCAGATTGACTTAAAACTCGCTTGAAATCCGAGTAGGGGGAGGGGCGCTAAATGTGGATCTTGAGTTAAAAGCCCAACAATTTTTTTACTTCTTAATGGTGGATGAAAAGATGCAGACTGACCAGCGTAGCTAAAAATAATTCAATGAGATTTCATCAAACTACAGAATTTTTAAATCCCAAACAAAATAAAGTGTAACTATTTATTCAAAATTCAAGTAGTCCTGTTTCAACATTTTTAAAAATGTTATAAAACGTATAATATTTAAAAATAAATTACTGGCTTAAAAAGCCATGTATGCGTATATTTTCCATTGTAGTTTGAACAAACATTGGGAATATTCGGTTATTATATTAGCCGACATATTCTGAAAACTTATTTCTATATGTATTTTTTCATTTTCTTTACTAACCTTACTATTTAATATTAATTTTTTACAATAAACAATAGGAGTTTGAAATTTTTGCTAGCAGAGTTGGATTTATAATGTTTTTTTTAATAATTTGACATAAAACATGAGTTTTGATAAACGTGTCACTTACGTGTTATATTTCTTTAATTTCTTACAACTTTCACCGTTCAGGATTCTTGAGAACTCAACCGATAGTAATCAATTTTGAGCGCCTCAATTATTTGAAAACTGCCCGAATTACATAAAATAATACAAGTGCCCTTTTTTAATAATTCAAATGTATCTATGATGAAACATCGTACATCATATATTAATAATCATTCTCCGAAACAAATAACTGAACGTGGTCATTGAGGTGCGCATTTTGATCGCGAGAGTAAATAAATCATCCACAATTAAATCACTCAAGGTGTCCATGTACTATGAGACCGCACCAAAATTGTTACACGGGAAAATCAGACAGACTTGGTTACTCGAGAACACCTTTTGAAATTTTCTTGGAGCTGAAATTCCAGGTATTTTATATCTGAAAGCTCTGGTGAAATTCTTCGACAAGTTCTTCTGAGATCTCCTGACGATAGGGTCATCTTGTAGAACTAGAGTTCCCAATATGCAACGGATTCGCAAAATTTACCGTCCAGAAAACGATTCCATTGCAGTTTAACCAAAAAGTGGAAATATAAATGAATCTTCACTTAGCAGGTAACCTTCTTCGTGTTAAGGAAAGGCTCACTCAATAAATCAAAAAAGGCTACAAACTCTGCCACGTGGCTTTCTGCAAGCATTTCCAAACTTTACTTTTCGAAAAAAAGGCGTCGTTCTGGGTCGAACATTTGAAGCCGGACTCCTCGCTCCTTCTTAAAATTTGCGGATCATTGCCAAAATCTGCTTGGAATAACACCATCTAATCATTACTCACTCATACATCCACTATCAATCTCTCTCCCTCTCACTGGACCTTTTATTGCCCCCCGTAGTTAAAAATTCTGATTTTATTATTAAAAAAATTAAAGTAAAATTCATAAGCGTACAGTCTATGTTATTTGCAACCTTCTATGCATGTAGAAAAATTGAATTAAAAAATATACATAAAAAAATATTCAGAGAAATATTTCTATAATTTATCATTGAGATATACAAGTTCAAAATTCAGATATAGTACAAAGTGGAATGCACTTTCTGTAGAAGACAACGGCTAAACTAAACATCGTAGACTTGAATATTTACTTTGTTTTATCATAATTTGCAAATGCTCAAACCGCATTAATATTCGAAGCATTATCTTTGCATGGCTAATTTAAGACGTTTGCGTATATAATTGTGTAAATGTTGTAAACAAACGTTTCTAGTAATACATCTATAACTTATCGTATTAACCAGTTACGGAACGCAGTGGTACTCATAATGAACACAAAAGTACGTTAATCCTAGAAAATAAAAAAAAGGTTGCCTCACAAAAAATATAGAATGGTAAATATATATGTTATAGTGCAGAATGAGTATAATAACTTTTTAAGAATAAAATTTGTTTCGCGCATGATTACCGAGTGGGTTTTTACACCACTTAAACTTGAATGTTTCAGATTGTTTATGAAATTCCCTTATTTTTTCATATGTTCTGATTGAATACAGATTAATATCACCACACGCCCCGTATAATTATTATTAATTTTAAATAGCTAATAAATGTACGAGCGAGGGAGTTGACGGGCACAAAAATTATTTCTCGCCAAGAAGTTCAGTGTGCATTCCAAAGGTATTATTTCTTTCTTAAAGGTAAGCAAGCGGTCGTATATGCTCTTAATCCGCATTTATCTGTAGTATTAAGAAAACAGATTACGACTGACCTATAAGAGAAAAGAGTTAAAGCCCTGGATATACGAAAGAAAAAAGAAGTACTATAAAACTGAAATCCATTCAGGTGTTTAGTATTTATATGAATGATTCTAAAAATGATATAAATAATCAGCAATCTGTATTAGTGCTTTTAGAAATGACATACTTCTGAAAATAGCACCGTTACTTAATAACATACTAAACCTGATTTATATCCGTCGTCAGTAATGCCTTTCTAAAAATAGTACTGGGAATCTGAATTGTATCAGAATAACACACCGTTACACACGTTATGATAGCAATGATTGCAATCAAGATTATTCTTTAATTGTAGCTTTTTTTTTAATTTTACTAAATATTCTATTGTTTAGCCACGAAAAGAACTTATTTCCTAGTAATTTTGTTATTATCAATTAAAATATATTTCTTTCTGAAAATAAAGAATACTAAATTCGCCTGATCATTTCCACTTAGATGTTATTCAAACAATAGCCACCTTAACAAAAAAGATGTGAAAAATTCTTAAAAACCTGTACTTTTGCTAAACAAACAAAAATTTTGTAAAAAAAATGTATATATATTTATGTATATATTCTTTCTTTTTCTTTGATAAAAATGAAAAGTTTTTGAACTTATTAGCCAAAAACTTGTGGCTAATAAATTCCACACAAATGAATGGATATGATAGGTATATTAAGGTTTCTTTCTTCCTTTCAGTTTTAGTTTCCGAGATTTAACCCAAATATGAAGAGATGGGGGAATGAGTGAGAGGAGGATGGGTCAGTGGAAGGTTGGTCACGTACATATATTAGGAAACCGTAGGCATCTTATGCAAAACGGTTCTCTCACGTGCATCTGTGCGTAACTTCCCAGATGATTAATTAGATGTGCACGACACTCGACGTGCATTGTGGTTATTAATTCTGTAATGCATTCTTCTCTTTATTTCTCTGCATTTTAATTATCAATAGCGTTTAATGTATAATAGCCTGCTACAATTATCTAAAATTACATGTTTAATGCAATTTGAATTATAATTATGTATCTAGCATTACGGACATACTAATATAATCAATATTAGAATGCAGCTTTCGTTTTACAGATCATTTTACGCTCACTTTGTGTTGGATGCAATTTTCGATAATAATCTGTGGTATAAAATTTGGGTTTAACCAATCGTTCAACTGGTGTAAATTATAAGCTTGGGAATTTATTGTAAGTCACCATATCGTGGTAAATCCCGGAAAATCGCATTACAGTTGTACTAGGTACTCATATTTTTATTAATTTTTGTTGGATTTGGGGCATATAAAAAGGGAATAAGCGGAACTCTTTGACATATGCGCATATGCGTTAAACTTTTAAATAGTATTTGATGTAGGATCATTTTTTCCGGTTTAATAAATATTGCTACATATAAATGTTTCCATTTATTTGCCGCATGTGAAAACTACTGTAATTAATCTTTCATCAAACCTGGAGCCCTTGAAGCTAATCTTCTTGACGCAGCTGCAATTAAACTTATTTGAAATAAAAGCATCCTCAATTTGTAACTTTTCCAAGTTATTTAATCATGAAACTTTCTTCTGTAGGTTCTCATTATTAGGAGCGATATAAATTAATTATTCACCCTTAACATAACGCGGCAATATCCAATAATTTCTTCGTGATGTCATTTTGACAGGGTTATTGAGTTTTTAAGAAGGAATGAAGGGAATAATGTGATTCCGATTAATTTCTATCCTTTGTTTCTCACTATCCAAAGTTTAGGAGATACTTGTATTGAACATAACGAATCACTGCCGTGAATTTCTCTGTGCATCATTAAAGGAAGTGCTTTTCGAAACAAAGAATATTGCGATAACGAACACTATAAGTATAATCGCAGTAATACTTTGTTAAACAATTTTTTGATCCTCCGGCCGTAAATCTCAATTTCTCGGCCTAGGGCGAAACCTTCGGCCGCGAATTATCGAGTCCTACGACAATCGGATAAAAAAATACATTATTGCGGTCAACGGCGAAATATCGATCTCCGACGAGCGTGATTGTTGCCCTCACTTCGCTCGGGCGACAAACTTCACAATCGCCGAAGATCGATAATTGAGCCCTTGGCACATAATGTACTATTAACAATAGTTATGATGCCAGTTGAGGAAACAAAGGCAACATTTTTTGTACGATCTTCTATTTTAAGATTAATACTTAATAATAAAAAATGTATATTAATTCCTCAGCTTTGAAGAACACTTTGTAAAATAAGGCACAAAATCTATCTATTTGTATCTACTAAGAATAATATATTCAAACATTTGTAAAAAACTTTCAACTGAAAATGTTTGATATCTTAAAGTTTTCTTTATAAACATGTAGTTTAAAAAATATGTGTGGATTATTTTACTTGTTTCCCATTTTCTTGTATAATTCTATCTTGTAATTATTTTCGGATTGTCGGTCGAATACTCTCTTTCAACTGACAGTCGAAAGGTCCCGGGTTCGAGTCCCAGCGTATACAATCCATCGAGGTCGGTGCTGATTTTATTGATTTTTTAATCCTTAACCATTGTGACAATTGACAATTCCCCTAATTAATTTGCGGATAACTCTAAATCGGGAAGACGAGTTTTTAAATTTCAAAATAAAATTTTGAAATAAATAGGGGAGGGGGCCCCAAGGTGGGCCCCAAGGGAAAATTTCTGCGCATTACGTGAAAGCGGTGAATGCTTGATGTTGTTTTTAATTGCGAAGACGAAGTTTTTGGTTAAGTTTCGAAGCGATTAGTCTTCTAACTAGATTAGACACATTTTAAGCCTCATGGGGCATAATAGTAGTTTTCGATACAAGGGCGTATGCGTAAAGAACTTTACACACACACACACGTGTGCCGAAATATTGTTTACGTACGGCTTTTTCGTGCGTAAAGTATAATCGAGTGCGTAAAGTTTACTTTACGCACAAGTTTACTTTACGCACCGAAAAGACGTACATAAAATATATTTTACGCTCACGGAGGCGTGAAATATTTTACACTTACTGCATAAAAATAGTGCTTTTCGATAAAAGTGCGTAAAAGTCTTTTTTACGAATGTGAGGGTTGCGGACCGAGCTGAAAACTAGGTATGCATTCACATTAGTACAAAAAACATTTTCGCACATGCGGCGAACAATATTTGATGTTACATGTGTGTGAAAAATGCGCCAGAAAATAGCTAAAAATGTGTAAAATAGCATTTTACGCACACTATAACATAAAACAATGTATGAATCTCAGGCGAAGAATTTTCACCCTCATGAACCTCCAGCCAGAAAAAAAATAGGTTTCGAATGGTATTAAAAGAACATATTGATACATATCTCTCTTATCTAAGTTCCTTTTTTTTTATTAGGAGTAGGAAGTCTAATAAGAATATTTTCAAATTAATACCTTAATTGTGTTACAGTTTTTTAGAGATTTCATGCTTTGAAAAAATATTTATGAAAATATATTGAAACATTTTATATAATTTTCGAAAGATTAAAAATATTTTAATGCTGTTGATTTGATG
The DNA here is from genome assembly GCA_030407085.1 of Trichopria drosophilae. Taxonomy (NCBI): domain Eukaryota; kingdom Metazoa; phylum Arthropoda; class Insecta; order Hymenoptera; family Diapriidae; genus Trichopria; species Trichopria drosophilae. Next base: position 57,806,914 of record CM059583.1, read on the forward strand.
ATATGAGAGTTTATTTCGGTATAATTTCAGAGTTCTGTTTAAATATAATGAAATACGGTAGAAGGACGAAACCACGGTATTCATCAGAAGAAGTCCACTTGCAATAGAAGCAGGTTGCTTTGATCTAGTCTATATCTGACGATTAATAATTTTATGCTCTTTAGAGTAGCAACGGTAGGCTAATTTAATATTACTTTTTCTTTCGTGTTCCTTTCATCATGAATAGCAGCATTCTATAACTTGTGCTGAATACTGCTTTATCTACGGATGTCTGCAGACCTCTCAAGACATGCAGTCATAAGATCATGGATAAATTGCATGTTTAAAACTAATTAAATACCCCGGAAAATTAAACATAGTTTCAGATGATTTATTTATAATATTGAAATAATATAACCTCTAAATATTTTTATTTAAGATTCTGTGTTTGCAAATATTACAGAAAGACTGCCTTTGACAGCTCAACGTCCGACATAACGAACGAAACGCGTGAAGATAACAGAATGAATGATTCGAATACTAAATCTAATACACAATTATATATGCAAATTCAAAATCCTTACACTATCTTCTCTCTGAAATAAAGGTACCGACCCGGTACCTAAAAGAACAAAAGAAACCTATTTGTCGAGAACTAAATTTCACCATTGATTGTATAGATAGCAAAGAGCCTGACTCTATGTCCTACTTCAAAAGAATTCAAATATTTTTTAGTATCATAACGTGATTTCATCTGAAGTGACATAAATGTTCTGTAATAACATTATGAACTAAATTTAATTTATATCGTAATTCAACAACATAATCTGGCAGTGACTTATTGTTCTCATTTGAAAGATTCCCGTGTTCTCTAAGTAAATCTAAAGGAAGTTTAAGTTCTCGAACATATAACATCATAGCAGGAGAAAATTCAGTGGTGGTGTGTTTTGAAGAACGATAAGCTAGAAGAAAAAAAGAAATCCAAGAATCCCAATCTTTTTGATGCTTAGAAACAAATTTTGATCATTACAATATTATCCAACTCTATGTAGATTATAACTATATCTATATTCCAATTGATTGCTGAGAAATCAACAATAATAATAACAACCAATTTTATCGACAATATATTCGAAGTAATCCGAATATGTATTATTATAGTGAATGAAATAGTGAATTTTTATCTGGCTTTTTTTCTGTTTTATTGGTAAACCTTCGGAAGAGCTACGACATCGAGAAAAAAAATTTCATCACACTAGTTTTGTATATTTTTGCCCCCTGATTACGAATATGACAAAAAAAATCGGCGCTCTGCTATACAGAAGCCGCTATCTTCAAAAAACACATAAAAATTGTGTTTTTTTTTAGTTTTTTTTCATTTATCTTAAAAAATATAAATCGGATGAAAAAATATTTCAAATAAAAAATGTCGAGCACAAAATTCTTAACAAAAAAGGTTTGATACATAATTTTTGTAATCTTAACAGAAAGCTCGCAAATAAGCGATGAAAGGGACCATAATGGATTTCAGCGAGGTAAAGTCTCCGCAAATAACTAAATAACTTGTAACGGTTTATTGTATAGACCCATATTTGCATGGTTGGAGGTTAGGGTAGTATAAAAGGGGGGTCTGGGGGGCGGAGCCCCCAGCACGCAGGCACCCTCGTGTTTCACGCATTTCAACATTCTGAACATAATTCTCGAAACTCGGGACTCCTTGCAGAAGTCTATTACGGTCACTTTCATCGCTCATTTGCGAGCTTTCTGTTGAGATTACGAAAATTATGTACTAAACTTTTTTGCAGAGAATTTTGTGCTCTACAATTTTTATTGGAAACATTTTTTCATACGATTTGTATTTTTCATGATAAATGAAAAAAAAAACTAAAAAAAAAACACGATTTTTAGGTGTTTTTTCAAGATAGCGGCTTGAGTGTAGCAGAGCGCCGATTTTTCTTGTCATATTCGTAATCAGGAGGCAAAAATACACAAAACTAGTATGGCACAATTATTTTTTGCGATGTCGTAGCTTTTCCGAAGGTTTACCGTTTACAAAAATGCAATATAATCTCGATAAGTACCCATATTCAAAATGTCGAAACAGATCCTCATTATTCTTTCCCTGGTAAAAATTTGTCCAGTATTTTGTTACACTGTCAGTTTCCCTGTACCCTTAACATGTAAAATACGTAAAATGGCCAGGAACTGGCCAGAAACTGGATTCATTTTCTACCAGGGTTCCTGCAATAACATTTTAAATACATACAAATTTGACTATTACTATGCTATTATAATCATGGAAAAAAATGTAACTTTGAATATTCCATGTAATAACACAATCTTCTACCTATAGTAACATAACCGATATTATGCACACTACTTAATACTTTTACAATAACAGACGCTTCAAAATTAATAAACTTTCTAGTTATTTTGATTCATAGCTGAAGTTACCATGTATATGCTTTGTTTATGTTCTGCTTTATTTTTATTATTCATATTTTAAATTGAAAGCAATGTTTGAATTTAACATTATTGCCAGTTATTTGATTTGATCAATGATGATCTAAAATTTTTATTAAATATATATTTTTATAAATAGTAATATTTTGCATATAACAACTATACTTTTTCATAATCATAACTTCAAAATTTATTTTTCTTTTGAGACTTATTATATCGTTCAAGGTGATTCGTGCCCTTTAGTTGGTTGCCATTTGTAACTTTTCTTTTACCTTCCTCCAATTGACCTGGTAATTATTTTGAATTATGGTACCCCGACCTTACCGAGTCAAATTGAGGAACCAGAATTTGTAACTAATTCTTTTATTTCAATTTTCCTATTTTTATCGAAAATAGAAATTACTAACTTCTTTGGTCAGTTATTATAAAATAAGATAAAAAGAACAAAATAATTACATAGAAGAAAATACTTATTTTATGGAAAATGTAATGTAAAATTTATAAGAATACACCATTTACAACAATTTTGGCTTAAAACAAAATACACTCTGAATGTTTTCACTCTCATAGCAATAAGCACGCACGATATTAAAACATGAAAAAGAGAAAGAACATATTAACATAAATAAAATTGCTTATCTATAGTTGAAGTTGAAGTTTATCATCCTTTTCTTCAATAACTCCTTTGCTCCCTATTTTTGATGTAAACGACGACGCCAACCATCATGGAGGTGACTTGAAGAAATCTCGAGAAGTGGTTCCTTATTGAAGTAAAGAACTCCTATCCTTAATTCTCCCTCTAATTTAGTGGCGGTTGATTTGATCAGTGGAATTAAGTGGCTTTGATGATGATACATGAACTTGTTCCTTTACAGGTTCGGCCTTTTAACCAACAAGCATGGAACACGTGTTCGGCGTGAAATCGGCTTGTTCCATTTCCGAGCTTCGGGATATTGAAAAATTCTTCTTCGGATTGAACTGCCTTCGTCCACGGTCAGGAAACAAGAGAGTGTGTCTCCCTTTTCTGTTCTTATCGACACTTGATTCCCTTCGTCGTTTTGGAAATCGACTTTTCCCAAACTTGTACGAACGAATTATTTATTCACGCACACAGGTTAACGGACCCTTCAATGGAACACTTTATTCCACCGCTAGTCTTCGCATCTTCTTAGCCTATTGTTTTCTTGTTTGTTATTTATTCTATGTATTTTATGTCTTTCTCTTTTTCTTACACTGTTTCTTGTTGACCAATTTATACAAATATTATTTATTAAATTTCAAAAAGATTTATATCTACACGTTAAATCGTTCTCGCTCACCGTCCCTATTGACTCACGCACATATATTTTATTATTTTATTTATTTATGTTTTTCTCTTTTTCTTACAATATTCGTTGACTTAGTTCTTATTTACGTTATCACAATTTCTTTCGCATGACAAAATATTTTTTTTTTTTTTTATTTGAGTATTTTAAACCCTTTTGGATTATAATGCTATAACTTTTATTTACAGTATGTTTACAATAATTCCGTACTTAATAGAGTAGATACGCAGTTCGCACTTAAATATTTAAATCGCAGCTTACAGAGAATTAATACAACGCTTTATAAATTTTGTCGGTGGGCCTTGAAAGTATGGTTTCACACGTGAGCGGGAGTTGAAATCCAAGATTGAAAAATTTTTTCAGGAATTCAGACCGTTGATTATTAAACATAGTGCATTGCCATAGTAAGTGATTAAGGTCTTGGACTTCAACCCCGCAGTTGCACTGAGTGCTGTCAACTACATTAATTTTAAACAGAGAGGAAGCTAGATTGTAGTGTCCAGCTCTACACCTATTAACAATCGAGATTATTTTTCTTGGGAGAGAAGACTTCGAGAACCACGGTGTTCTTTTTTTTTAATAGTAGTGCATAAAATAGTGAGTTCCTCTGGATTGTCCTGAAGTCTTAATTTGTAAGAAAGTGTTTTCGTAGGCGTTTGCTTTGAAGTATTCTTTCATGTCAGTAAATGGAATTTTGAATGATAAGTCCGACACGGAGTTTGAAGCATTCTTTGCTGTTTGGTCAGCGTATTCATTGCCTTCTAATCCTCGGTGTACTGGTACCCAGCATAATTTAATTTTTCGGTTCGGTGGGTTGTTAGTAGTTGATTCGGTGAGTTTCTTTTTAATTTCTGCGATATAGTGATTTGTCTTGACGCTAAGTTTTGTACTCTTGATAGCCGTAAGTGCACTTAATAAATCAGTCAAGATTACGACATTATAATTTATATGTTAGAGTGCTCTTTCGATAGCGTCGAGAATTGCGATGGATTCAGCTGTAAATATGGAGGCCTTTTTATTTAAACTACGGGATATGTTTACCTCGAGGTCTTTACTGATGCACGATGTACCGACCGAGGAGGAATCTTTTGATTTGCTTCCGTCCGTATAGATCGTTAGTGCGTTATCCAGTCCTATGAATTTTTTAAAAATATTATGTGGCGATGAAGATTTCTTTATTCTGGCACCAAGCTCCGTATCAATGATGTGCTGGCTAATAAGAGTTAAGTAATCGCCGGTGTATAAATTGTAGTGCTTATTAGAAACGATTTCGCTAGTAAATGGCTGGATGATTTCGATACATTCTTGCAGAAGTCGGTTGCTAAATTTGCGTTGGGATCTGATCGGTTTATTACTATTATTCGTAATGAGATTGGCAAAATGTTTGATAGTGGAGTGGACCAGAAGTTCTTCATTAGAGTAAATTTTTGATAGATAGGTTAAGCATAGGAATTTTGCTCGCTCTTGTATAGATTGTAATTTCGACTCCGCTAGGAGCACGTTAGTAGGGGTGCTGCGACGGAAGCCAAGTGAAAGACGTATTGCATTAAATTGGATTTTTTCTAATTTTACCTTTGATTCGATAAGACTGGGATAATAAACGAAGCACCCATAATCTATAATGGATCGAACGAAGTTCTTGTAAAAAGTTAGGAGGGTGCAAGGGTTTGACCCCCACCATGTGCCTCTCAGATACTTTATTATATTGCTTGCAATGAGACTTCTTTTATGGACTTGGTTTACGTGGTCCCTCCAGGAAAGTCTGTAGTCAAAGAGGAGGCCGAGGAATCGTACGGTTTGGATAGATTTAATGGTTAGTCCATTAACTTTTATTTTAGAATCTCCTGGTTTCACTCTTCGTCGATTAAAATGTATATAGATGTTTTTTTGGGGTGCTAAGTTCAGTCCTATTTTGTTCAGATTATTACTTATTGTGGTAATAGCTTTTTCCAGTAATGCAGTGGCTTTGTTATTATTTCCTCGATTACAGTATAACGCAATATCGTCGGCGAATTGGGAGACGCATACACTTTTTGGTATATTATCGCAAATCAAGGACACATACATAGTATATAAGAGAGGGCTCAGTACCCCTCCTTGCAGTACCCCTTTGTGAACGCACCATAGATTATTTTTATCAGAGTCGGTGAATACTAATCTGTCTTGCATCAAGAATTTAATGAACGTAATCAAATTCGACGAACATCCAATATCTGCCATTCGACTCAATAATATATCACATTTGATGTTGTCGAAGGCTCCTTCTACGTCGAGAAAGACCGCAAGCATATCTTTTTTAACACTGAAGGATTCTTCAATTTTTGTCGAAAGAATGGTCAGATTGTCAACTGTGGATTGACCTTTCCGGAAACCTGATTGGCTGTTAGGTATTTTGTTATTTATTTCAAGCCACCACTGCAATCTGTTTTTAACCATTGTTTCGAATAGCTTACATGAACACGAGGTTAAACTTATAGGTCTTACGCTATTACCGTCAGTTTTTTTAATAAAATGAATATAAGACTTCTTCCTGTCCTTGGAATAGGAGCTGGTATGATACATTTCATTGAAAATGTCAACTAAGATAAGTTTATAATTTATGGGGAGTAGTTTAATAGTCTCGTAATCAATTCCGTCCAAACCACATGAAGATCTATTGTTCTTACTTTCAAGGGCGATGTTAAATTCACGGAAACTGAACAATCCATTTGGGTAATTGCTGTCCCTGCTCTCTGGAAACCAGTTAGGGTCCGATGCTGCCCAGGGTGGACTGATTTTGTTTAGAGCAATGTCAATTTTACATTGTTCTTGGTGATTTTCTGAGCTGTGCGCGGGGCAGACTTTAACCCATTTATTTTTTAATATTTTAGCAGTCTGCCAGACATATTTAGGGTTTGTATTGAAATTTATTTCTTCTGCAAAATTTATGAAGTTTTTTCTTTTCTTTTGCCTAAGAGTATTTTTTGTTTGTGCAATTTGCTTTTTTAATGCAATATAGTCGGTTGTTGTCCGGGAGAATCTCCATTTTATAAACGCTGCAGTTCTGAGTCTTTTAGCCTTATCACACTCGGAATCCCACCAAGAAACTGGGTTTCGATGTAGATTGGTATTAACTATTTTCCTCTGAGGTGTATTTGCGTTCCGCAGTGTGTCAATGAAAAGGTTGTATTTCTCGGCTGCAGTTGACCTGTCGTATTCGTGAGAGAGGAACTTGAGACTGTTTAATTTCAATTGTTCCTGTACTTTATTCCAAGCGGTACGTTTGGATTTTAAGTTTAGAGATCTTTTGTGATAAATGCTTTTTTGTGTGGTGCATTCAATAAAAAGTGGGAAATGATCGGACCCCCATGTATCGTTCGTTTACGGTGACGTGGATATTATCGGATATTTTTGCAGACGAGAAGACAAGATAAATATTTGATGTTTGTGCACTAAACGCAGTTACGTGCGTGATTGTATCGGTATTGTGTAGATGTAGATCTGAATTGTAAAGACTTTCCAGCAGTCTTTCCCCGTTTGTGTCGTTGTTTAGGCAGTTCCAGTTGGTGTGGTGCGAGTTAAAGCCCCCCAAAAATAGGGTATTATCATTATTTACCATGTTAAAAATTTCGTCCCACGTAGTTTGAGAAAGGATTTTTCCTGTCGGTCTCAGATTGTGAGATGTGCTCATGACGTAGTAGTTTGTTCTTTAATCTAGTGCATCTGCTCTTCAGGGTTTTGTCACTAATGTGATGATGCACAAGCTCAAGCATTTTGACGAGGTTATCTAGATTTTCGGTAAATTGTTTTGCTATTTCGTTCGTGTTTGCTCTTCCAAAAGTAGCTGCTAAGTACTTGACGAAATTCTCGTAGTTAAGAGGACACAAGTTCGATGGGTTTTCTATTATTTCCCTGATGGGTGTTAATATCACTTCAATTTGTTCGGTGTAGTCGCTTATGTCACTGTTGAGTGGATTTTCCTTCGTTTTCTGTTTTTTAGCCTTGGTTGGTTTTTTGACTAAGTTGGGGTAATCGTGTGCTTTATCCTTCTCCTTGTTTACCTGCTTAGAGGAATTATTCAAGATTTGATTATCGACATTGTCTGAGATGGTTGACGAGGGTGGAGGTCTTTTCAAATTTTTCGATGGCGAGTTTTCGATTGTTTAAAGGGAATCGTCCTTGTTGTTTTATTTTTCTTGTTGCGAGTGAGTGAACTGAGTGAGAAAGTCGGTACCGCTGGTATTGTTTATGTTTATCGAGTTGTTTGGGCACATTCTTGCTATGTGGCCACTCTGTTTACATACAAAGCAGTTTGTAGAGTCTGAACTGAGGTATATCCAATATGGTACGCCTTCGTGAGAAATTTGTAGTGATTCGGGTAAATGGTCCTCGTCTCCTTCTTGAATATAAGCTTGGCGTCGGAATATGTCCGCGTCCAGGTTAGGAAGTACCTGCTCTTATGTCGGTGAGAGAAGATACTAGTCGTATACCTTTTTCTTCCAGTGCGTCTATGATGATCTGGTTTTCGATAACTGGCGAGACATTTGATATCACTATCCTTTTGTTTTTAGAAATATAGGGTCTGCTCGAGAGTGTATGCTCTTTAATATTTATGGTTTTATTGTCAAGGGAAGTGATTATAGATTAATTTGTTAAAAAGCAGCGAAATCGTCCACCTGAGATTTTTGACAGATATCTGATGTTACTAACATGAGTGAGCTGCTCTAGCCCATCTATGTAGTCGTCAATCGTGAGGCCTTCAATGGAGTCGAGTATAACAGCATGTTCTTTTTTGAGGCCAGAAACTTTTCCTACAATGTGCGCGTAAGTTGACGAAGACAACTGTTGAGATGAGCTTAGATGATGTTCAGAAGTCATGACAGTGTTCATGTTTGAGTTTCGCTACTCAAACTGCAATAGTAGTTTGAGTGCATGTTATTTAATTGATAGGAAACAAAAACTAAACACAACACAGAAGTAACGAAAGCACAACACTAACACTCGTGCGCGAAGGTGCTGTTTCCAAGAAATATAGAAATATAATTACCGAGTCGAAACACGTCTGCTCGTTTTCGTGTCTCGATAGGAACTGATGACAAAATATATTTACCGACCATTCTACAGTCTTGTCCAAGTAACCTTCGATAGGTAACTTATCGCATGTTACAACACTATAGTAATAAATTTCGACGAAAGATTTACAATATTTGTTGTTAAAATTTGCAATTATTGTAAATAATTTTTCAATTATGTTCAGGAAATTATTTTTCCGCATGAAAGAGTCTTACATAATATGTCCATAATTAAAACCCCATTATAATAATTATGCAATATGTTGAAATACTACTTCTCTGTTGTGTTTGAAAATATTGTTTCATAAACAATTTGCAGTTTTATTTTGTAACCAGAAAAGAGAAACTTAAAATTCATTGATATTTTGCTGCTGACAAATTGACAAAGAAAACTGTGGAGTGGAGTACTGAGAAAAGGGCTTTATGGAATAAATTAGGGAGATATGTTAGACATGACGGATTTGACGACCGAGAATCATTTTCTGAAAGTTACAAAGAACCCTGCCTTTATGATAGTACTCCTGTGATTCACCTAAAATTCAATTTCCAGATAATAATTTGTTTAGCAAATGCAGCTAGGACTTACGGAAATAAATCTGCGGAATAATTAATTCACCTATTAAAGAATACGAAAAATAAATTAGACCCACATGCAAGAGTTGGTTTGTTTATTTTTGCTTTTAGGAGGAAGTATTTACGTACATACTTAAAACCATGTAATGCACTTTCTTGCAGTGTTTCATAGTGAAATTGTAAAAATAGATCACCTGATTTAGGTTCAATTAATTCAAATAGATCAAGTTGAACTACAGAAGTACACTGGTATAGTCTGATCAGAGGGCATCTCAGACCTGGTAATAATGTGGCCTTCAAAGGTAATAAATACAAAAGGCAATAAAGGTAATAAGGCCCAAAGATAAGGGTTTTATGTTGAATTTATAGATGAATTTATATTGCATTTTGTAAATATGAAAATTATATTTCTGATCTTCCATTGTTACTTTCACAAATTGACAACCATATGTTGCCATACATTAATTTCCATTTTTTAATTTACATCATATAAGGAACTTGTTTTTGAATCTTTTGGATAACACATAGGCATTTCTTATTCCATTATAAGTAGTCGCTCAGTTCTGCTAGTACAACTTACAAATCCAGTTTCGATTGTTTTGAACATATCAAATAATTCTGTTGACTCTCAATTGTTCTCATTTGAACGGTGTCATATTACCTTAAAAATTCAGACCAATAACGAAATTAACAATCGTCAAGCTGCATATTGAATTAAAAAGTTTCCGCCGATTTACGCAAGTAACTTAATAAGGCTGTGGTACTTTAAAAAACTACTAAAATGGTTGATGTTTATTATATAAAATTTCTTTATAAAATAACTGTATTTTAATTATTAGAATTTAGGTGTAATAAAAAAATATAGTACAATATAATTGATTGTATCATTCATAATTAAATATGGCGGCAAAAAAAAATGAAAACAGAAGTCGCAAAATAAATAGAGATTACGTAGTAGTTTACCATTAAATATGTCCGGAGAAACGCTGTAAATGAGCCGAGGGATTTTCGAAATCTAATACAGTGTTCAGCGTTGTGAAACACAACCAGACAAGGAGAGGTGGGTGAAGGACTTACTAAAGCTTGGATGAAAACTATAGAGCGCTTTAAAATGCAGTTTGCTTTGTTTATGTTTCTGCTGCTTCAGTACTCGTAAATGCACTGTGTGTTTTCAAGATGAATCCTACTATACCTTTTGATTTAAAGTACGAATCCTGAAGAATAGTGGAGTAGTGATAGCATGGAAATAAAATTGGATGTATTCATTTGATATATAATTTATTGAACTTTTCCTGTGATTATATTTTTCACAAATTTAGCAATATTTTTTCACAAACTTTACACACAATTGGCTATTTATAAAAATATGAAATATTCATGGAAGAATTGTTTTGGAACATTTTTTTTTTATTCTGTATATAAGGGGTTACAGTAAATTTACTGTTCCTCATTGCTGGAGTAAGAATATACATTCAACATAAGACTTAACATTTTCAACAAATATCATAATTACATATTAAACGGAAATATAACTTAACATATACGTATATTTATTTAAACTTCCCACGCATATTGTAAACTACTCATTAAACATGTATATGTTGTTGTGAAGTAATAGTAATATTTATATATTTGCTATAATCTAACAATTTGTGTTCTTCATCGTACCTCATTTGTTTCTTGTTCTTTGTTTATTATTTAATGTACTTAGTATGCGATTTCCATGTTTTTTGCCCAATAGAACAAAGATGGTATTGATCCCACATTGACGTCAAATAATTTATCAAAATATTTGTTATTCTTGCTTATACGATTTTTGTTAATGTTAATATAAGTATTTGTAAGTTGTCGTTTGGTATAGATAGAATATATTGTTCATAGATAACACATTTTGTGCATACATATTTGTACCGGATAACTCGTATTCCTGTTTAGACAAGTTTACACAAATCATTCTTTTTTAAGAATAATAATTCTTAAAGTACACTAAGATAATATCACATGTATAATGTATATAAAATATTAAATAACTCTTTGCACGCGTAACATTATCAGTGTGTATGAAAAGTAACACGTCTGAAACAATAAAATTTGTATTCTAAATTATTGATTTAAATAAACTATTCACCTACAAAAATAATTGAAACTAGACAACATAAGTAAATAAACAATCATACCTAAACAAATATACATCTTATTTTAAAAAATACGCCTTATGCTATATTGTTATTTTACCCACACTTTTATTGTACAATTATTTATTATAATTTTTTAAATCACGTACTGAAACGTGAAGAATATATCAATGCAGATTAAACGAAAGTAATATACTATGAGTTGAACATAAAATTATTAAAATAAAAATAACATTGACTCAGTGGCAGGCAGACCGAACACCTACTGCACACAAGGAAACTAATGTAAATTCTGAAAAACAATTCCTTCTATATTAAATATTAATATGTCATAATATATTTACAGTTTAGACGATAGTCTCAGAATTAACATGCACATTAACGCCATGTATTATCTTTCATGTCATCAATTATTTGCATGTATTTGATTCATCATTCATGTACGGTATATGAAAACTTGCAGGTAGCTGTCTGCCAAATTTTTAATAGTGGATTATCTAAAACCCAAAAGTAATCATTTTAAAATGAATGTCATTACTATAGTGCATATAGTGTATTACGGAGGATTTTTTGAAAACCTCAATGTATAAACTATAAAAAACAACATTTACTGTTTTCGTCGAATTGTACTGAAAAATCTTCCCGACATTGTGATGAACATGTAATATGCTGCGTAACATAAAACGTTTATGTATAAATATACAAAATTTGCTTCACGCAATACAGTCTAGACTTTCGCAGTCACACTCTTTACGATATCTCACTAAGCATGAATTATTTTAGTTACTGAATCAATTAATTACTGAGTCCTACAAATTCTAAGATTCCTTAAAATAAAATTAAACAAAAGAGAGCAGACTGTTTCTTTGTTAACTCCTTTTCGTATTCATAATTTCCTTTAAGTACCACCATCATGGTATAATATGAAATTTATGTAAAAGGCATTCACGAACACATACATTCCATAATATATGAGTATCTAATAACGAATTACGGGTTTTTAAAGAATTATATATAATATACTCATATTACATTGTGCCAGTAAATACTTCACTTTTAAAATTGTTTAGTTAATTTCTCATTCCCCTTTGATTTAGACTGTAAATTAGTATCTAGCATAGTTAGATAAACTATACTTTTGTTCATGTGTTTTAAATGACTACAACGAGATTAATGTTAATCTATTGGTTTTGATAAATTCAAAGTCTTTCTCGTCGCATACAATGGGCCCTCAAGTCTTCGTTGAATTTCCAAATTTTCTTGTAATTTACACGATCTCTTTGCATTATACCAGTCAGAAATTGAATACGATTTTGTACTATTGTCAGTGTGTAGCATTCGGCAAAGTTCGCAAATTGTTCTATGCGCTACTGAAACGACGCGATAAAACTTTTTCCAGTTAAAATATTTTTTGTACTCGTCTAAGTTCTTGGCGAGGTTCACCAGGTGTTCTGCTAGTTCCTTTGGAGTATCGAAATCTAGGGCATTTATATATGACCCGGGCGGAGCGAAGCGACTGTAATTTGCTCCACCGTAAACCACCGGGACGACATAATGCCTGGAAACAAATAAAACATATATAAAGATATCTACCGGAGTAGGTAATATAAAATATTTTATGTTTGCTTGAAATATGGCTTTGAATTTTAAGTTTCTTTTATTATTCCCTTTTTATTATTTCCTAATTTTAATAACTTATTCTTTTTTATGCAACTACAAGAAAGTTTGCCAAAATCTCTCTATAATGACCTAGTATTCGAGTTTTAGGTACTGAACGTTTATTCTTGTTATTGTAATGGGGCAATTTTTCACGAAATGATATGGTCAATCCTGAATATTATTATAGCGATTAATCTACTACGAATGGGTTTTGCAAAGTTGAAACGTTAAATACATATACACTAACAATAGTTTTGCTCCCAAATGTATCAGTACAAAATTAAGGGAATCTTTATTACTTCAGTTGCAATTTAGTCCGTTTTTTAATGTAATAGTGAGATTAATACCATCATTATTAAGCATCATACTTCCAGGTCGTACCTATATATTAGTTTAAATTGGGAGTTAATAATTTTCTATAATTATGAACGAAATAAGTTCGAAGTATCAAAGGCGATTTATGTAGAAAATATGTTGGAATTGTTATAGAAAGAAAAAGTTAATGGTTAAAAAGCGTTTGTAATTATTTGTGAGATGGATTGGTGACTGTTGACAGCCATTCATGCTCTATCACCCAAGACTGACGAATGGCAGTGATTGAAATTCATGCGGCATTATGCAACAATGAGAGATGAAACGACTGACTTTCATTTGCTTTCCTTTGATGCATTAGTAACGACGCCATGGCGCACTCGTCACGATTTGTGATTTTGTTAGTCCAAAAAGTGAAATTTTATTAAAATCACGTGTTCATGCTAGCATTTGTATACATTTATTAAATCGTTACTAATTAAAAATGGATCTTTGTATCTATTATGTGGACTGGTATCCTTATCAGAGACGGGATCATTGTTGTTACATATACTTTTTTTGGTATTAGAATTTTCACAAAAATCTCAAACAACCTTGTTTTCCTAAAATGATCAAACTTATTCAATGTCATGCTTGTAAATGAAATGTCTATTACGTTGTTAAATTTTGCATGCTACCATTCTACTATGGCAAGTTATCCACTGTAAGTTCGAAACTAATTTAATTAAAAATCATCAAATATCCGAATATACCTAAATAGAAACATCGTGCCTAAACAAATTAGATCAATATTCTTTTTAATTTATTTAGAAATAGACCACAAAATTACATTATAAATCATCCATGTCCTTAAATTCATTTGGGAATGTCATTAGTTATTAGCAATATGAATATCTAACTACGTTTAAAAATATCTTAGTGAGTTTACTACATGACAATACTCATCGTTTCAAGTTCACAATCACTTTTAGATATGCACCGATTGAAACTTTGTTTTTACATCTATATAGATAGTTACATTATATTTCATAGAAGTAGTATTCATTTTATACACAAGTGTACTTTATAACGAATATATCCTTTAAACTGCTGTTGAAAATATCATTATGTCAATATCTTGTTTGATTATTTATTAAAAAGATAGATTTAATTCGTCATATAGATATATGCATAGTTGCTATAATTATAGTATCCTGATAATAATTGTTTGAAGATCCACAGAAGTTCTTTGTATTTCGGAAAAATTATTTGTGAGACTTTTTTAAATTTAGAAATTGATCTGAAACTACGACATTTTTCTTCTTAATGATAAATCGTACTCTGAAATTTCTTAAATGTGTGTACAATTGAACATCTTAACGAACTTTGAGTAAGATGAGGAAAGGAGACTCTATTGTTACTAAAGGAGTGGAAAAATATTAACAACAAATTAGCGGCATCTATAATGAGAAGAATTTTCTTACTCAGATGTAAAAAGAACAATTTCCTACCTAAACATATTTTTTCTAATAAATTCACACATAGAACTGAATTTTATACACCATTGCACACACACAAACATCAAGAACTTATTCAAAAAAAAAATTACGATTACTTTCACTTAAGAAAATGTCAGAAAAGAAAAATCAAAATTAATTCTATTTATTGAACTTTGAGTAATTTGAAAAAATCTGTTTCGACATCTGGATATTCTACGGATTATGAGTAGAATAGGATTTCACCTAGCGAATGAAAATCAAAATTTATCAACATTTTTTGTTTCCTTTAGTATAATCTGATTCTGAAATACGTCGCTGTCAGAGAAACACTGGTAGTTACTAGCGACAAAAAAAAATTTATTTAGAGATTCATTTATCTATTAATAATAGCCGAGCATAAAATATTCTACGCTAGACTAAACGTGACCAGAAAAATGAACGTTTTATGATTTCTGGAATCAGGTCGCACATTTTTGCATTTTAGAATACAGAAATTAACAGTTATTAGTAGAGCGCACCGACAATTTATTTTAGTATTCATGAAACCTATTTTTCGTTTTGAATATTTTTTTAATAGCTTTGATTTTAACTGTAAGAATATTATATGCGAGATGTAGTCCACTATAACTACCAAGAGTATTATTTGAAAAGTACATATGACCATAATAATTAACTTATGGCAACTATGATATCTAAATTTTATGACGCATATCGGTCTAGCTATTACAGTTATTACCTATGTTCTAATTTTTGTAATATTTAGGATCATGCAGAGTGAAAATACAAGCGCTATTTACTGATTGCTAGGAAATCGATAACCTTTAGCAATGTCCTAGTAAAAATCAATTTCGTCATTGAATATTTTACATATACAGTCGTTACTATCATGAATCAGCAATATAATATATTTTTTGCTTCTCTACGAAGTATGAAAAGACGAGTCTATGTACAGTGAATAGACCAAATAATTTAGAATGAACAAGGACGCATTCAAACAAATTATTCATTGAAAGTTCATCGTCACAAATAAAAATATATATGTGGTAATAAAAGAGACACTCACTTAGAAATAATGGATTTGCTGCAAAGGGCTTGTCCTTTTGGACACTATGTCTTCTTTAGGCAAAAGTACTTCTACTTGCGTTAAAGGGATTGTTCTTGACGTAAAGTAAGCAATCCTTTTGATGGGAGAAGAAATCCGCTTATGTCCAGCGGATCTACGTGAATAGTAAACAGTACAAAATTCTGCATGCGTAATGAAACCCGGTATCGAGTATAATGGCAGTGCAATTGTATTTTTGACCCCAAACGCAAACTAGTGACCATTTTGGTACTCCATAGATGTGAAAATGTATATATCTCTGACATATCTTTGAAAGATCTTATACTCGTAGTCTGACGGACGTCTCGCTTATGAGACGCAACGAAACGCCTAATGGGAGATGAAGCATACCCGCAGCACTAGGATCCTTGGAAGACACAAAAAGGTCGCGAGGGAGACGAACGAAAGATTTCGCAGGACGTTTCAGAGATAAAAGAGAGATGTTTACAAGAATTGTAACATTTTTTGAGAGATAATTCAGTGATCTCGGAGAGATGATCACGGGATGTTACAGTGATTTCTGCAAGATGTTTAGGAGATATCCAGATAACGTAAGAAGGAAAGACAGAAACTTCTATACTTTATAAATAGTAGCACGAAACAGACTGATCGAAAAAACGCTGCATCAAAATTATTGCATTATGTTTGACCAAATCAATTTGGATGATCACAAAATTGAAAATTATAATCTGCCGCAACTCCATGCACTATTCTGGGATTTCTGAAAAAAAAATAAATATTTCCGAGAAATAAGTTGAAAATACACGAAAACACGCTTAAAGAGCACATATAGGTTATATTTTATTTATTTCAAAAGAGATTTTCAATTCAAGATTCTGTCAAACATAATATGCCAGTTTGTTAGTTGGACTTGATCGGAATGGCAGTTTCTCACGTTTTTTGTTTTGTGTTAAATGGAAGAAGCGGAATTTTTGACAGTTAAGAACGAACCTCCACAAAGAATTAATTGAAGTGAAACGTTCTTTTACAAGAAATAAAATGAAACCTCTAATTGTTTTCGTGAATTTATTTTTAATTGATTTTTCGTGAGTATTCAATTGTTTTTTTTTTCAGAATTTCCAGACAAAAATGGATGGATTGATGAGCCACGAGATAACGCAGGTTAGAATCTTTAAACTGGTGATCCACTGCATTGATTTCATCGGATGTTGTTTGTGCTTTCTCTAATGACCGCCGATGTAATGCAAAAATTTCGATGCGGCGAGTTTTTCGATCATTATATTTTGTTCCACCTTTTATGAATTGTATTATGTTTCCTCTCTTTCATGCGCTGACGTCACCGGTTTATTTAGTAAACATCTTGCAGAAATCACTGCAACATCCCGTAATCGTCACTGCAACATCCCGTAATCATCTCGCCGAGATCACTGAATTATATCTCAAAAAACGTTACAAATCTTGTAAACATCTCTCTTTTATCTCTGGAACGTCCTACGAACACTTTCATTCGTCTCTCCGACGTCTTTCTTTTATCTTCCAAATATCCCAATGCTGCGAGTATGATTCGTCTCTCGTATGTCTTGTTCCGTCTCATAAGCGAGATGCCTGTGGGACTGACGAATGTGAGATCTCTCAAAGATCTTTCGGAGATCATTTTTTTTACTCGTGATAGTAGGGTGTAAAGTATGAATAGCGCTCCATCACCCGGAGTACACATTCCTATGGTTACAACGTGGGCGCAAAATCGCATTACGCGGCCTATTGTGACAACAAAATGTTTTCATAGAATTAAACACAAATCTATCAAAATTATATAAAAAATTAATCGAGGAATTATCTCCAACAAAACTTTTTTTCCTTTTTATCTAATCTTTCAAACTATTGAGTTTAGTGTGTTATACTAAAAAAATGTTGTAAATATAATACCTTCATAATTATCGTTTGAAAAAAAGCTAACTTCGATTTACAGAGCCACCAAAAAACAAAAAACATGCTAAAAGAGCTTCAATAACAAATTTTATTGATATTTTCAGAAATAGATTTTACTTTTTTATAGCGAAATGCATAGTTGCCGATGATTTCATGTACATTACAGGTGTTTAAATGAATTACTCTTGTTATTCATTTATTCTTTCGTAATATCGGTTAATAACAGTTTTTGGAGAAATAAGGGGGCGATTATGCTGCGCCGTTAGTTTTTCAACGTTTTTACATTCGCGGATCCAATACCATGGAGATATATTAAAATAGTACGTTTCGAAAAATGTTAAGTTAGAGACTTAAAAAAAAGTGATTTATCTATGATATCTGAAGTTCGGCATTTACATGTAAAGACAAATTTTCTCCTATTATTTTTTGGTAATTAATCATTTTTAATGATCCCCAAATGCTAGTAAAAATGTTAGTATTTTTTTTGTAATAATTTGTTGAAAATTAATAATTTGTTTATAATAATTAAAGTTTTTGATAATTTATTTATAGTAGTTAAGGTAGACAACAGTATAAGTTGCAAATTCAGGAAACAATGGGTGTCCAGTGATTTGTATAGAACACAGGCTAATTATTTAAAAAATGTTGCTGTTAAGCTTCGGTGATTCATGTTTACTAGCTATTGCAATCAACCAGAAAAGATATATTTGCAAAATTTATGTGAGAATTGAGAAATTACAGTCTTTTTTAAAAAAAAGTTATAATAAACATTCGTTATTATGACTTTTAATTATTTAACTGTCAGTAACAATTAGTAAAATAACTTTTATTTTTACAGTTTAAATAAATTAATTTTGAATGATTGTAGGGAACAAAAAGATAAGTTGTAAAAATTGAATTTTGTACTTTGTTACGAAAGAATGAATAAGTAAGACGTATAGCTCGTTTAAACAATTGAGAAATACATTACATCCGCATAAACAATTAATTTAGCAATAAAAAAGATAGAAATACTTTTTAACATAGAATGCGGTTTTTGCATGTATTTCGATTTCCGCGACTTGGTAAAACATAGTTGATATATCTTTTGTAATGGCCAGGGCATCACAATTTGAACATTTCTTAAGAGAAATTTCGTCTGCACATTAATTAAAAGTGAATTATTTTCCTAAATCTATGGAAATGTGCCGTCCCTCATATAAAGTGAATGGGAAACTTCAGAGACTTGGTAACACACTTAAATATTAATCGGTTAAAAAAGCAAAAATACCGGTATTTTAATGTCACCATTTTTAATCCGGGGGGTGGGGGGGGGGCATTAAAATTCTGAGAAATACATCTTTAAAATATATAACAAAATACCACCTTCTGAATATTTCCAAATGACCCATTTTTTCACGGTTTATTTCGGAGTATGTTTCTGTATGATTCTGTATTATGCATATTTATTCTAATATTACCTCCTTTCATCTCAAAATGGTTAGGTATTTAAAACGTAAAATTATTTTTGATAACAATGAGACTAGCTGTGATCGATAATAAGAAGCCTACTATGGTATTATTTCTGTTCAACATACCGCAGAGCATTGAATAATTTCTCGGTGACGTAATCGTCACACAGTGAGTTTTCAAAGGATAAGTAAAAGAAGTATTCTGGCTCGACAACGTCCCTGAAGCAGTTTTTTTCTCGTGGACAACCTGGAACTGTCGAGCATTCTCCGAACTTGTTCACTGGCATATGCTTTTCCAGTTCTTTAACATAAAACTCACGAGCACCTTGTGTATTGCAATTACTACTAAACCAAATTGCTAATTTTGATTTGTTTAATAAAAGAATTTTTTCTTGCGAGCTGTATTCGACGTTTTTAGAAAATACGTCAACCCAACGAACTTCTGTGGACGGGGCAACGGTTTCCTTATCAAGTGTTTCAGTATATCCATATGGCCACAGTATATCACTTCCCAACATATATGTCATAGTCCGATTGAAAAAACTTTCACTTTTAATTACTTTTCTATTTGAAGGACTTTCAAGCGCCACAAAAATATATTTTTGTCCTAACCTTCTACGTTCAGGCAGATCAAATGTATGAAATTCACTGTCGATCCCATGAAAAAGAATTGCATGAAAATTTTCAACGTTCATGAAACTCCTGTCGTAAGTCGCAACACAATTCGATACAGGACAGTCTTTAAATATATCATGTTCACCAAAGAAAAACGTTCGATTACCAAACATGGTATTCCAGAAAAGAATATATTTCACATTTCGAATTTTCGCGGGAAAATATCCATTCACATAATTTTCTGTTATTAAACCGACAATGCACGTTAACACTAAGAGCGAAATAAATAGTAAGAGAAACTTAAACTTTCGACTCTTCGCCTTCATGCTGATTGACGTTCGCGCTTCGGCGGTTCGTGGTCAATTGTTTCTTTGGTGACACGATTCTATTTTTCAACAGTTCGTAGATGAAGGGATAGAGGTTGTGCTAAAACTATGTTACCGTGCCGGTAATTGCACTAATCACGAGCCGTTAGTTCGGCATTTGCGCTTGCGTAGTACATGTATGCCTTATCCATTTGTTGCACATATATATTTGCAGTAAGGTGATCGACAAAAAGTTATATCGCAAATAATTCATTAATGTCAAAAATTTTTATTTTTTAAAGAAAAATATCTGTTACCTATGGTATATTCATGTTGAACAGAAGTACAATACATTCAAAAAGACATTGAAATTCCTTTTCCATTACTTTTACTTAAAAAATTACACGGCAAAAATCGAAAATAAAATTTTGCGAGGTTGTTCCGGTACAATCTATTAAAATTTCTTAATAAATAGAATTTTATTAACCTGAACGTAATTAAAAAAAGTCGTTTAGAATTTACTAAAATTTCATGAAAAAAAAAAAATTATTTATTAGCCACAAAAATGATGAAAATTTAGTTTTATTGCATAATTTGATCCGGATTCCGTCACTGGATTTTCTCAGAGTTTTTCAATGCTTATAAATATAAATGATAAAAAAATCGCGGGAACTAGAAAACGTTGCGCATTACCGATATGCGCAGTTCAAACGACAGGATATAGCTTAATAGTTAACGAACATAACGTTACCGCGCAGTGTAACCATGAATTTAATGTAAGACGTATTGACGAAGACTCTTTGAATGTTAAAATATACGAGTTAATATACAATAAGATTGCAGACAAGTGCTGGTATTTTCATCTCAAAGTGACCCGTTGTTTATAACTTTGCATTTACGATTACAACTCTACAGTTAATGTAAGAGCCTTAAAATTAGCTTACATTAACAATTTGTAAATGATTTCTCTAACTGCGGTGTAGATTCTACTAATAATTTTTTTCCGCATATGAAAAAATACATAACAGTAATTTAACATATGGATAAAAATTTTCCGATCTAATTCGATCTGATATTGGGAGCCCAAGAAAGCATTTTTTTATATTTTTTTTATCAACGTTGTAATATATGTAATTTTATTCTTGCGTATTGTCAATTGTGAACCTGTTTGACTGATATTATTGTTATTCATATTATTATCATTATTGACAAAAAGGAGAGGGTTACAGCACAATCTTGATTTCGCCAAAAGTAGATCCATAGGAAATGCTCTTTTACAGACTGACCTAAAAATATTCAAAGTATTTTAATACGTAAACTCCTGGAAGTGTCCTAAAATATAACTGGACATGAAGCTATCTGCAGTTGTATAGGATTCTAGTTTTCCTAAAACAGTTCGCGGAGAATTTTGGATACGGCACTGAGCAGACCCTGACGAGGTTGTGTAAATATATTATGCTCCATATGCTTCTATTCGGTTCGTGACTAGTTTAATGAACCAAAACTGTATTAAGAAACTATCATTAACTGGTGAACAGGAATTACATGCATCATTATGCGATCCTATCAATATGCATATAATTATTTCAGTCAGAACATCCAGTAGTTAAAAGATTGGACAGCATGTTGTGTTGTGTAACAAACAATTAACATCGCCCAGAAATTAAATATATTTAAAGAAAAATATTTCGTTGAAATACTTCCACTACTTGGTTGTGGCAGTAATATTATAACAAAATGTAATTATCGAGGTAGTTAAAGCAATATTTCTAATATTTGTTCAATCATTGCACTATTCTGGAAACATGATTGTATGCCTCAATCGATGACTTATATTCAGACATATGAGATATAGTAACATCATTATAGCGTTTTTTAAATCGTATTACATTTTTATCTCTGTAAGTATGATTGTGAATAAAGCTATGTGTCTTCATTGAAGATATACTTTATCACTTAAGATTTACTCGATTCAAATACGACTGTTGATATAAATTCGATTGTAGACTTTACATTTTCATTGTGATGAATGTATACATATTATAATACTAATGAAAAATATATATAACATAGACTAAGGTTGACCGTTAAATTCTCTCAATCACACACATTAACATAATAATAAATTCGACGACATTAATTTCATTACTTTTCTTATATTTGATCATTTTTAAACGTTTACGCAAAACGCATTAGTGTGCCGTTTGTCTATGTAACACTTTTTCAATTATTATCATATGCTATGCAGACAAATACGCAACAAAATAAACCGCATCATCCATATTCTATCAACAAAAAGATAGCACATGTAAATTATACGCTGAAATTTATGAAGGCTTCTTTAACTGTAATGAAATGTACGGTACATTAATTTTGCTATCGGTCTATATATATCGGTCTATATCTATATATTATGAACATATAGATATACATTATGAAAAATTAATGCACATATGCTGAAAGTATTTTGGTAGCGTTTTCCAGTGTACTCCGCACATCATTTTTAACTATAATTTAAATTTTGATCAAGAATTATATCACTTTTTTACTCTGTCTAAAAAAAAAGTACTAGACCTTTTGAGAGAAAATTTGAAACAAAAACAGAAACTCTATTTTTACATTTATATTCATCTTGTTCCTTTTTTTTAAACAACTTTTATGGAATATTTTTTCTCTTCACATGATTTTTTATGATTGATTTTTAATACTACAACAATTATTTATAAACTAAAAGAACAAAATATACAAATTTATATGAGTAATTGATTAATTACACATATATTACACCGAATTAAAATTATATTTATTACATTTATAGGTTAAGGTTATATTTTGAACCATAATCTACCTACTCTAACCATACTTAAAATAACAACCAGTTAGTTGTATAATTTTATGAAGGTATATCAAGCTAAACTTGTAAGGCGATACATACTTATTTTACACTTATTTTACACATCATTTATTAATACAATATGAAAAGTGGAGAAGATGTCACTTGTCTGCTTTGTGGCAAGTTTTTTGTCACATATAAAAGTGCACTGCGAGACACACTAAAGCATTTTAACACTAAATGTAGTGGCATCGTTTTATTTTTACTAATACTACTACACTATTTTTACGAAAATCTACAATACTATCTTAAATCAGTGTTTTTTCCCAGTATACTGTGGGTACACTGCGGAGCACATTTTTACTGCATACGTAAGGGAATAGGAAGAGTAATTAAATAATAATTAAAATATAAATATACCTATTAAAAAAAAAGTATATATTTTCAATTGCATACAATAGGTGTGCCTGATATGTATGCTGTATTTCAATGTTGTTTACAATGTTAAAATAATTATGAATTCCTTATTTTCATGAAAAGGAAAGTTGCAGTGGGCCATACTGCATAACTGGCAATATAAAAATTGATATGTACAAAATTTTCACGAACTCTATGACAATAAATTGAGACCGTATTTAATTAACAGTACTTAATAAGTTCTTTTAATGCCATAATCAGGTGACAAGACCTCCATCAGAAAATAATAAAATAATTTATTTGATCGGAGTGACCCTTAGGCAATGCGTATTCTTAGGGTACCGTAACCTCCCACATAGAAATAAAATCTCCAGAATATCCCCAGAATGTCACAAACGTTACAATTGAAATATTGCAATTGCAACATCTTCAGAATATTCTGAAAATATCTCAAACAAAATGTTGCAAATGAGATATTCTGATAACATTTCATTTGAAACATTCTATATGTATAATTCTCAGAATATTCTAGAGATGTAGTATTCGAAATGTCTCACGACATTTCAAACTTGAGGTCAATTGAACGTTGCTCAGGAAATGTTGCAGAACATTGCAGATGAGACATTCTGGAAATATTTAATTCGCGATATTCTACACATATGGTTCTTAGAATATTCTGGAGATAATGCAGTGCATTTCTAGATATAATCTTGTTCACGCTATAATAATATACATGCGACCATAGCGTAGTGGTTAAGACGTCAGCGTAGTAAACGGAAGACCCGGGTTCGATTCTCCGTCGGAGTAAATTATTTTCAGATTCATAGATTTATTTGCGAGCGAAATTGTATAACTATATTCCATAATATCATATATAACGAAACATACATAATAATAAAAATCAAATTAAATATCTACAATAATTCGTTCTATTTTTGAAGCTTTCTTTATGGCCGAAATGTCTTTAGAATGTCAAAAGAATATCTGCAGAACAACTCCAGAATATATATGTTGTATCACAGAATAAACTCAGAACGTCTCTACAATGTCTGTAGAATATTCAAGATATCACCAGAATATCAAAAAAGCGGACATGAGATGTTCTGGGGATGTCTCTAGAATATTCCTGATAACATCTCCAGAATATTAATGTCTCAAAAGTAATATTATGGAAATGTCGTCGGGATATTTCTCTTCTATGTGGGCTAAAAGTACTAACACTAAAGATTTATATTTTTCAACTCACCGTAATGCGTCGAACAATTTTTCAGTTACGTAATCATCACAAAGGGAGTTTTCAAAAGACAGATAGAAGAAATAGTGTGGCTCGATGAGATTTTTGAAGCACTCTCGTTCTTTAGGGCATCCATTATTATTCGAACACTTTCCAAATTTACTAACTTTCATGTATTTTTCGAGTTCTTCAACATAATGTTCACGGGAACTGTGCGTATTACAATTACTTCGAAACCAAATGGCAAGCCGTGATTTGTTTAGTACAGCTCGTTCCTGTTCAGTATGAGCGTCAACTAGACTAGGCCAAAATGCATGTTCCGAAGGTGCTACAATTATTTCATTGTTAATGGTTTCAATAAAGGCATATGGCCGTAATATATCACTGTTAAGCATATATGTCATTGTCCAGTTAAAGAAACCTTGCAAACCTTCTGGGACATTTCTATTCATAGGACTTTCTAGCGTAACAAATATATATTTTTGGTGCGACTTTCTCGAGGGTGGTAGATCTGTTGCATCAAATTCATTATTAATGCCGTGAAATAAAATTGCATCGAAATCTTCAATCTTCATTAGATATCTATATGGAGTGGCAATGCATTTGTTTGCACAATTTTTGAATAAATCATTCTCCCCAAATAAAAAGTACTCATCCCCAAATATAGTATTCCAAAATAGCACAGTTTTAAGTTCACTTCTGTTACGCCATATCAAACACAATGGCAAAAAACTATTAAAGTACTTTGAGGTAAAAATGATAAAAATGTAGGCCAATGCCCAAAGTGAGACTGATAATATAAGAAATCCATTTTTTCCCAATTTCATATTCGAGATGACATTTTTACATTTTTTTGCCAACCATTGCTTCATTAATCATCTGAAACAATGAAAATTATTTTAATTTGTAGCTTTCACAATAATAATAATGTAATGAATAATGTACAGATGAAAGGAAGGTTTATTAGTAGAAATTTCAATAAGACGACGATTAATATTTCCCGTAATGAAGCAAGGTAATAAAAAATAAAATTCGTTTAAATCTCAGAATCAAAAACATTGATAAAAGTTATGTTTATCATTTTACTACCAACGAAAAATGTTATAAATGTGATGACGAATGATGAATAATGATAACGAACTATATTAATGTTTTAAATTAACATTTTGTATCTACAACTAAGCACATCAATATCTAATAGTAGTTATAGTAATAGCATCATATTTAACTAACAAAAGTAATATTTTATATGATTGTTTTCTCAGTGCTGTTAGGTACCATGCAGGCTTTACTAAATTCTTGTTTATTGCCGAGCGATAATACAATTTGATAAACCTTTATTATTATTTAATACATGTGTTGAACTAATTATTATGTATCCGTTTTTATTTGCTCAAAAAGTTAATATGAAATATAAATTTTGCTTACATTTAAAACGTACAATTGGAAATATTTAATTACTATTTTTCGTCGAACAAAAGAATGAGTTCCGAATGTTTAAGCCCTGTTCATATTTTTCTGACTGCGTTGGTAGCAAGAAACATTATTATTAAAAAAAATATTTATTTCCTAACCTAACCTAACCTAACATTCAGACAAAGATTTTAGTTAATACACTATACTCAAAGATAATTAATTAAGTAAACAAATATTAAGTAAATCGGTAAGTATTTAAACAGACGTAACTGTGGTCTCAGTTCACGCCTACCGCATTAAATTAAGATATGCATATATGTATCGTAACATTTTGAACTTGACTACTAATAGGTTTATAAATTATCATTCTACATTTCTTATAAAACAATCGAGAAAATAAGATACATTTAAAAAATTTTTTGTAATTTAAAACTGGCTTTTGGATTGCGGTAGGATCAACCATTAATATAGATCGATAGCTCGTTTATTCTTATTTGTAGGGATACACATTGTCCCATTAAAACAGGGATTCGCTTCCGGAATTACATGAAAATCCTGATGGTTACAGAACTGGACGTATAATGGCAATACCGGGAATTACAATAGCCATTAACATATTATGAAGTTAAAGTTTGGTTTCAATACAAACCCAACATAATGTATGTCTTGTAAGAATTTTTTAAACAGCCTCAGACTGTATAATAAATTTGGTATCGCTTAACGTTACACAGAGAGAACAATATTGTATCCGATAACATACTGATTTTACCGGATAACATATTGATGGTACTGGATACCATCAGATGTTATTCGGTACCATCAGTATGGTATCCAGTAACATCTATTTCTCTCCGTGTGATTCATAAAAATTTGAATAAAACCTGATTAGTCTCCGATTTTACATTGATTCTGTTAAATATTACATTTTTTATCGGACTTGAAATGTATTCAGGAAATCTGTTTAGTTCGTGATCAGTGTCAAATTGAAATTTCTAGTTGCGTTATTTTATTTATCAACAAGAATGAAAAAAAAACAATAACTTTGGCAAAAAATGGGCTGATAAACGTTATTAATTCCGTAGATATTGCATTTACCAGTGTAAAATCATGATATGTTCATCTCCCTTTAAAATCTCGCGCAACGCGTATAGAAATAAATAATATGAATCATATTCAATAAATTTCGAATAATTGTTTTAAAATTAAATTGTTAAAATAAAGTTTTCAATGCAGTACCACAAGCATAATGCATATGTACTATTTAAACGCGGCAACAAACCATTGAGCCATTTATAACTTGCACATGCGCGTATGAAGTGCTAGGGGAAGGTATTCCGTCGCCATAGCGTTGCCGGCAGATGAGAGGGAAAAAATACATCACGATGAGTTTTCATTCACCCCACATTAAATAATAATAAAATAACTCTAGTGAAAATAGGAGCTCATAGAAAGGAAGAAGAGAAATAAGGAATTTCATAACGTAGTACATCTCCATTTAGAACTATCAAGTGAACCAAATGCAACATCCACGGTGAAACATGCGTTGTTGATTTCATAGGAATATATTTTGATACGCTAAATTCGTAGAAATCTGACTTAGTATTTACCATGTATCACATTTATTACGCAGTTGAGTGCACTAGTCTTGAAATTAAGGAACTCCACGTAATCCATAACGAACACATTTTCGCACAAAATCGTTCACGCAACTGAACCTTAAGCCTAGCAATGGAACACCAACATCACTGTATGCATGCTACGGGTTGTAGCTTTTCTCCTTCTATTGCTGCTTCTGCCGTTTATCTCCCTGTGCGTCTTGCATCCTTCGCAACATCGTTTCGCATGGACTGCAAAACATCCAGCATTTTCGATTTTTGATACGTGATTTTGCACCGATTGTCTACATAAATAATGTGACACGACGTGATACTTATGTGTAAATACCTAATTAGCGTACCCAACGTTTACTGACGTCAAGAAATATTATAGATAATTACTTACAGATAAAGATATCAAGTATAAGGTTGTAACCTCCTGGTAATTTTATCGTAATGTTCAGTTTTGTGATGGGTATCATACGTTGCATACTTAACCGATTAACGCCGAAATGCACAGAAAGTTTACTACTGCAACTTCAACGCTTATTTTCAATATGAAATAAAATACGAAAAAAATAAAAACTATCAGATTCTACCATTTTCGAGGCCGCTTTTCGAATGATAGTAAGAAAATTTTTTAAATTTGAAATTTGTTTACAAATATCGAGTTTTCGATACAATATCTTACTTTGAGTGAGCTAAAATATATTACAAGGGTGCACTTAATAGTTGTACATATAAGATACACTGGTGTATATTTGAAATGTTGGATGTCAGATTCAAAATGGCCACTGCATTTACAAATACCGTTTCAAAATTTAACAAATTTTTTCTTGAAAACTATGGACTTTAGAGAAAATTTTCTAACAACAATTATATTCTAGAATAAGTAGTAGGATACCCTAGAATTTTATCAAAATGTATTGTCACAACTTACTGTTTTACTTTTGAAATATTAAAAAAATCGAAATTTTGAAAAAAATTATTCAAAAATCTGAAAAAATTTGAGCGTTTTCTTTAACCAATTTTAAGATTTTTTCTATGCATAGACTTTTGCTTTAAAGTCTATAGATTAAAAAAAATTAACCTTTTATGGATTTCAAGACCAATAATTAATTTTCTTGAAAACTACAGAGTTTAGAAAAAGTTTCCTTGCAGCGAAAAGTCTTAGAATTGATTAAAGAATACTCTCAAATTTTTTTTCAAATTTCGATTTTTCGAATTTTTTAAAAATAAAACATTGGGACAATACGATATGAACTAATCTTTCTTGTTTTATTGTTTATAATATTTTATTTTTTTATACAATACTTTTTTTATTGTTTATTATTTATGTGGAAAGCTATAAGTTGAACAAAAAAGTATGTGGGAAAGAAATTGCAGCAAATTCGGTTCGCTACAAGGGCATAATATTTGTATATATATATATAATTATTATTCCATGATAATTTATCTTCATCTGTTCTGCAACTGTTTCTTTGTTCATGTCTACTTACGATAATGGGACCGAGCTAAATTTTAGTTTTTAAAGTTGACTTCTACTTAATAGTATAAGTCGTAATAGTATAATCAACCAAAAACGCGTTGACTATTGACAATGTGAGAAGTTAAAAACAGTGAAGAAGTGTTTACAATATTTCAAATAATATTTTGTTTGGTACAATTCCTCATTTGCACTAAAGAATTTCACTTGCAGAAAATTTGTACAAAAATAAAACATTTTTATATCATCAAAAATTATGTAAAATATTGATGTTATATTCTTTAAGGGAATAAATAGTCGGCTAATATGATAAAAATGTCCCTGAATGGCTGGAAACAAAACAAGTCAATGTACAAACGTGAGAAAACGTTGAAATTTCATTAGCCAATATTCACTGAAATCAGAGTTATTTTACAATAGATAACTATTCAATTGTAACTGAGAAGGATACATACCAATATGCTGATTGACGACGGTATTTAAGATGCGCATAAGGTGCTGAGATCATTCTTGTAGTGGATTAAAATATACATATTATAAATTGTTATCTATAGTCCGCGAAACTGAAACCATTTCGTTGTTTACTGGAAAAACTTGTAATTGGTTAAGCAGTTCATTATAACAAAAATGCACGAACTAAGTCACTGTATCGGCGTATGAATCTATTTGAACATGTGTGAAATCATGATGCCAGTATGAAAGTAACTTGTCGTGCATGTAGAGAAGGTTATATGTAATATGCAGGCGGTGATGATTACCAGATTCACATGACTCATACACATATGTGAAACACGAAAGCAGAAATGTGAGAAACTTCATATAGTATGGAACTAAGCTTCAACATGCATACGTGACACAAGCATAAGCAGTATAATATTTCCGAAACAACGAAAAACGTACGATGTGGAATAATGCACATTCGTCTTTCCATCGGTATGATTCGTTCAAAATAATGTAAATTTGAAACAGGAATTGAATACTGCCCGCGAAAAACTGAAATGTATACAATTGTATAAAAATTGTATATAAATTTATAATACTGTATACAAATGTATAGTCTGTATGGATTTGTCGTCTATAAAATTGTAAATGATGTAAATAATTGCATAAAAATTATTACAAGTAAATGTAATTATATGAAGTCATATAAAGTTCAACGGAATATTGAATAACGTCGAATTCTAGGTAAACTGTAATCTGTATACAGTAATATGATGGATTTCACGTCAAATGTCCAGACAAAAAAAAAATTTTCTCCAATCGAGCCTCAATTTTTTTTATGAGTTGTCCTATAGGTTAGTAATTATTCAGGAAAATATTTTTTAATTTTATTAAAAATTGGAGGAGTGGGAGGGGGTGAAAGTTTTGAACTTTTTTATGTCACGCGCTACTTTGTGTATTTATTCCACTTAAACAAATAAATACAAAATTTGCTTCAGATATGATTTTGATAGGATTTTTCATGAACTTTCGATTGGTGTAGTCCATTTTGGATTTATTTTTTATTTTGACCAAAATTTTTGAAAATAAAAAATATAATTCAAGTTTTTTCGACTTTGGGCACGTTTTTTTTTTTATATATATTTTTAACAGAAAGCTGAGGGTTTTTCCTACAAAATACTTGAATTTCAAAACATCGTTTTTTTTTTGTTTTCGAGAAATTGAATTATAAAGATTGCGCGTCACGGCAACTCGAAGCACCAATGCACCGCGCTGCTACGCTAACGACTTTGGATTATTGCCGACAGGTGGCTGAGATCGTGGCATGTTTTCTCATACATGAAACATTATACAGAAATATGTAGATTGAATTTTGAGTTCTCCAGAGTTATTAAGTGCAAACTTTCACGTTGTACAAATTTTTGAACCTTCTGGAAGTTCAGGATATTTCTCTCGTAAACTCTCAGAAACACTAATCAAACCTGTTATTTTAATAGTTTTTTTTTTAGTGGGTTGATCCACCTGCTTCTCCACACGTTTCTTGCCTTAACATTCATTTTTTAATAAAACAAAAATAAATGAAAAAATTAAACCCAAGAAAAAAAAGAAGATATATCTAAAACAAAAAATATCTTGCGAATGTCAATAAAAGTGCAGTTACTTACAATTATCTTTTCAGATCAAATAAATGGATAATTACAGTTTAACGCGTGATAAAAGACACAGTGCAATATGAGTGATAAAGGGATTTAGTAAATATCATATTTCCTACCATATTTCTGTATTATAACGTTTCATGTATGAGAAAACATGCCACGAGTTCAGCCACCTGTCGGCAATAATCCAAAGTCGTTAGCGTAGCAGCGCGGTGCATTGGTGCTTCGAGTTGCCGTGACGCGCAATCTTTATAATTCAATTTCTCGAAAACAAAAAAAAAACGATGTTTTGAAATTCAAGTATTTTATAGGAAAAACCCTCAGCTTTCTGTTAAAAATATATATAAAAAAAAAAAAGTGCCCAAAGTCGAAAAAACTTGAATTATATTTTTGATTTTCAAAAATTTTGGTCAAAATAAAAAATAAATGCAAAATGGACTACACCAATCGAAAGTTCATGAAAAATCCTATCAAAATCATATCTGAAATAAATTTTGTATTTATTTGTTTAAGTGGAATAAATACACAAAGTAGCGCGTGACATAAAAAAGTTCAAAACTTTCACCCCCTCCCACTCCTCCAATTTTTAATAAAATTAAAAAATATTTTCCTGAATAATTACTAACCTATAGTACAACTCATAAAAAAAATTGGGGCTGGATTGGAGAAAATTTTTTTTTTGTCTGGACATTTGACGTGAAATCCATCATATACACATGTGTAGGTATGTAGGGAGCGTTACATGATAATAATGACTAATATTCGTGTCTATAAGAAATACAAATTGAATAATATGAAAATTCAATGTAGTTTGCTTGCAACGGAATACATTTGTATATATGTTAATTGTATTAGCATACATAGTAGTAATTAATTGTATTAACTGGTATATGATTAATTACATACAATTGTATACACTGAAAAATTGATTAATTTAATCCAATATTTAAATGTTATAATTAGTTTGTTCGATTAATGAAAACACTCGCATATTTGGTTAACTTTAATAAATATTTTACCAGTTGTACTAAATATTTTATTAACATATTTATTTTGTTCGTGAATTGAAAGTATTTCTATATTTGATTAAATATATCTGTTACTATTTGGAGATATTGAACAATGAGGAAATTCTGAAACACGAAAAAACTTCTCTGACCAATCGAAAAATTTTATTATATTCGATCAGAATTGCGATGAATTTCTATTTATCACGGAGATAAATCGAACGCTTCTGTCGTGGCGGCTACTCGAAGCGTGCAGCTTGATTCGCGATCTTAAAACAAAATTATCATCATTGCTAAGCAACTGCACACGTTTCGATATTTGGAAATTGAAATCGCTGTAAAGTCAAATTTGAACGTCCTCGTCCTTTCCCCTGTTAGAAGAATCCCTGTCTCTATCCTACCAAACAGGAACGTCTATCCCTTTTTCAACAAGATCAACCAACTACCATCGCTTTCTCTCCAAAAGAACTTCTAGATTCTATCCTCCAAGAGGATGTGCTGCCATTTTCTCTTGAAGATAGAATTTCTTTCTTCTTCTCCAAGAGGAATCCATATCTTATCATCCAAGAGGATATTATACCGTCTTATTCATCGAGTCGTAAAGGTTTAACCGTTAAATTTAATAAAATGAAATACGCCATCAAACCGGATGTTATTAAAACCGTGACAATACCAAATATTTTTATCAGCTTTATGAAATATTCTCAGTAATTTACTAGATAACATACACGGAGGAAAATAATCAGCAAAATCAGCCGAAAAATCCGAAGATTCTACCAATTTTATCCTATAGGGACAGCTGTTGGAATTCCGTTAGGGATAGCCGATAATTTCAGCTAAATTTACTGAAAAAGTCCGCAAATTTAGCGGAACAAATTTGCTAATGTAGCGGGAATTTAGAGCTAAGCGCGAATTAAGTAGGATTAAGGCTACATTAGCGGCATCAAAACAGCTAAAATTTCATATATTTTCGGCAATTCCAGCCGAAAATTTTAGCTGATATGAATCAGCTAATCCAGCGGAGTCATTTTTCTCCGTGTACTCGTGTATTTCGTGAAGTTACATTAATAACATATTTTATTAAATTGACAAAACACGATGTTAATGAATACAGTGAAATTGCTGGTCTTACAGAAAAACACTTTATCTACTTGGAAGAGATCTCTGCTCTATAAAGCGACTTGCTTATCTTTCAATGAATTGGCGGCATACTGTGCTTTTTCTTTTTTTTTTCCGATATCACTTCAGAAGTACATGTCATTTGTTTTGATCCTTTTAATGGCGCAATCATATACTCTAAAACTGGCTACCGCGTGGCCAGCTAGAAAACATTTTTTGTTTAAACTCCCTATAACATAGTCAATTCTGAGGATTTTAAGACGAATAAAAACAGAAATTGTTCGTTAGACTTTTCCGCATCTAATGAAGAAGGAACACATGATTGATCTTAATAAACAATAAATTTTTTCAGCGCTGCGTGCACATGACTCCTTGACCGTCAGCCACTATCAACTTTAAACATTTATTGTTTATTAACTATTATAGTAATGAAAATAACATTTTCAAACAAGTTTGTTCGTACCTGAATAGACAACTTTCTTGCTGAGTGTTTTCGGTGCTCGATAAACGAGGCACCTGCGCGGATATTTTGCAGTTGCAATGACCAAATTAGTAACTTTATTGTTTATTTAGATGTATCGATTGTTATTGCTTCATTATATACGGAAAACTCTAATGATCCATTTCTAATTTCATTCGTTTCAATATGCCCAATATTGACTATGTTATACCGAGTTGAAATATAAAAGCCGGCCACTCAGTAACCAATGCTGTTTTTACAATATTTACTCGTATTTCTTTTCGCATATATAGTCGCTGTCAGTGAGTAGGTTTTACTCTAAAGAACTCGAATGTCATCGAACCAAGCCTATCCAATTTTCTACACCTATGAACTAAGTTGAATATTTTGGAGGACGTATTCAATTTTTACACTTATCGCCTTTATTGAGCAGAGTGGTTCAACATTTACCGCAAAACATAAGCTTAAATATTGGTCATCAATCTTCAGAGCTTAACTACAGACTTACTGTTATCAAGTTTTATAGATAGCAAAATTGGTACAGAACAGTCTTCAACAACTTATGACGGTTGACTAATTTAGATTTTTAGTCCTACTTTATTGCTTAGAACTCGTTTCGGACGCTGAAAATTAGTAAGATCATTAAGAATAATTCATCGAGTAACTTCAAAAGTTGTGATAATCTTGTGACTAATCAGAAGTAAAGAGAGTTGGGTGCACCGAAACAAAAAGTATGGTTAAACTAATAAAACTCTGGTTATTTTAAGCACCAACTCTTAAATAGACCCTTCTCATTGACATAACAAGACGTTTCTTGTTAATAACTAAAACTTTAAATTTCTAGTAACTTGAACCTTTTTTTACTTTCAAGGAATCGTGCAAGCACTTATTAATAAAATGTTCACAATATTTTACGAGAATGGTTTCTTCATGTAATTGTCACTGACATAAGCATAATCGGAACTTTAATTCAACTACTTCCGATAACCATACGTATTCTAGATAAATTGATTATATGTTATCATTTTTATTATTATTATTATTATGCCGGTGTCGACTGCACTCTTGCAAAAGAATAAACTGCCTATTTCACATGCATCAGATCTACCTATTGCTCCTAAAGTTGATGAAAATTTTATTTTAAATTCTGGATCGGTCGAATTATACAAACGTATTAAACGAAAGTTGATCATTTGCGAGCGGAGAAGTTCATTTTACGTCATGGATATGAAATACTTCGTTGCAAACACGTAAAATAAACTTTTACGACTGAGTTCCGAACAAAATGTTTCACTATAATGGGTTTAAATTCGAGTTTATGCCAACAAATTAAAAAGCGAAAGTACTGTAAATTGCTATCTTATTCTTGCCATTTTGAGGGATTTTAATGTGATATGTATATTGAAATTTACCAGGTTTTAATAATTTTTTATCCAATGTTAGTACATTCGCAAAAATAGCAATGTCGTAAAACAAGCGGTCTTTCGACATATTTGTCTGGAAGCAACATATTCAAACTTTCTATTTATATTAAATTTGTCTAAAAAATTATACAGTACACAAAATATGTTTAAACGTTTAGAGGTTCCCCGTCCATACATTCTGCAATATTATTACATGACTTTCCCATTAACGCCGGGAAGGACACTTTCTGCACTTCAATTTCAATTAAGTATTTCGTATGAAAATCGAACATCAACATAATTGAAAGATATGTATCGTAATATTTTCAAGATTTCTCTTTTCAATGACGTTATAAAAATTGAGCTATCGTAATTAGAAAATTATATATATGGAATTAAACGTAAAAAAATGCAAAAAATCGATTATGCTTTCGAATAAAACATTTTCTTCTAATCGAAAGAATACCTTTGGTCACAAAATTCCTTCACTAATTGTGAAAAAAATAGTTGTAGTATTAAGACAAAATAATATCGTGATCACAAAATGGCATCGCATGCCACTGCAGTGAGTAATTTCTTTTTAAAATTTAACAAAATTTTTTTCATGAAAACTATAAACATTAGACAAAATTTTCTACGAATAAAAATGTCATAGAATGTATCAAAGACCAAATTTTTTCAGAATATATTGATATCATTTTTTATTTTTTAAATTTTCGGAAAAACGAAATTTTTAAAAAGATTGTTTAAAACATATCTGAATAATTTTAGTGTATTCTTTGTCTAATTCTAAGATAATTTTGTCGTAAAGAAATTTTGTCTAAAGTGTATAGTTTTCGACAAAAGAAATTATTATTCATGAAATCTAAAAACGATTAATAATTTTGTTTCTAAAAAACTATAAACTTCTTAGACTAAAGAGAAAATCTTCTTGGACTAAAAATATTTTAGAATTAGTGAAAAATTACTCTCAATTTTTTTCACGTTTTTTACATTATTTTTTTCAGAATTTCGATTTTCTTAATTTTCGAAAAATAACAAATTTTATCAATACATTCTGAAAAAATGAGAATATGTTTTACACATTTTAAGAAACGTTTGTTCTCACAACATTTTTGTAGAGTTTACAATTTTCATGAAAAAAATTTGTTAAGTTTAAAAAAAAAAATTCTCACTGCGGTCGCCATTTTGTAATCATGGTGTTAGCTATTTAACATTTAAAAAATATATCTTTATACTACTTTATACTACTATTTTCTTCACCTTCGGTGAAAGACTTTTGTTCCAGCAAATACTCTTTCTTTGAGAAAAAAATGTTTTATAAAAATGTATACCCGATTTTTTGCGTTTTTTTTTTTACATTTAAATCGTTATATTTAATTTTGTGATTAAGATAGCGAAATTTGACTATTCCATTGCAATTACCGATCTCGAGAATAACAAAGCACGTACATTTCAATTCGTTTGAACTTGAAATTATTTTTCATATAAAATACTTGATTGAAATTGAAAAAGGAAATGTGTCCTTCCCGGCATTAATGGGTTAAGATGGTGTACGCTAAATTAATGGAGATTATCTTTCTTTTAGCTATAAAGAACTTCTTTCTAGCAAGATGCGTAATATTAATTTGAAAATCGTTATTCCTGAACCATAAAATTGACAGGTAAATACGATGTTATACGCGCATGAATATTCCGGCAGGGATTAGGATTAGACGTAAGCTGTTGGATACAAAGCCACGAGAAGGCAAACTTCCCTACGCTTCCCTATATTCATGCGTAAATAACGATTGCGTAAATTCGAACAAGTGTACATGGATGTATCCTTATTATAATATTTGAGTATTCGGATCACTAGAATTTTCATCCGCAGTTATCATAATCATAATATATTAGAAATTACGTTTCATAGTTACGTGATACTACGATGATTATTATGAAGGCAAATATTTTGCTACAAAAAATTAATGAATAGTATTTATCAAATTTTAATAGAAATAAATTTACATAAAATATGTTACGGCTAGTAACAAAAAGTTTCAGATAGTTTCATTACTCACATATTCGACAACTAAGAAAAACATAGTTTAAAATAACATTATGATCAATTTTATGATGAAATCCCAGATCGTAATTTTCGTTTTTTTTTTCTTTTCTTTTCTTAGGTGTATCTATTTTTTTTTAATTAATATTTCTCAACAATGGTACAACTCTTTTATCATGATTTCAGGATTCTCTAATATTCATTTTTCAAAATTATTTTTCTTCGTTTCACAAAAGCCGACACTGCCGTCTCTATGCTCCATTTATTCTTCTTCACACCGGCGCACCTGTCTTGTCCGCAGTGAGTCTTCCGTATTTTTGACCAATGCTGGACATAGTTTATAACTGGATAAAAAATATCAAATAATATTATGGACGATATATTCTTTAAATACAAAAAATGTTGCATTTTTGTAGCTGCGTTGAATTACACTCTTATTCGCCCTTTCTAGATAATTAAGGTTTAAATTCTTTAAAAGTTTCAATATCGCATTTTCGTATTTTATTATATCATTCCTTAAAAAAATCGATTGCATTTATAATGGCTCTAACTAATTTTTTTCCGCTAAAATATTTTTATCGGTTATTTCTTATTAGGTATATTTCTGTCATCTTTCCATCGGGAAAATCCATTTGTAACAAACGATTATTGAAATTAAAGCCGATACATATATTTTTTATAACTTTCCATTCCGGTTCAAAACGTACTTTCATTGCAAAAGCACTGCAATTCAATAAAATTTAATAATATAGCACTACATGTGGCAGCCAGAATGATAAATTTTTAAAAGTGTGCAATAGTGTGTCACAGCTTAACGTTAAAACAATAGCACATTTCAAATGGTTCAATAATGTAGACCTACAATTAATGAATTTAATTTATTAAATATTTGTGTATAATCACCTGATCTTTTTAAATACAATTAACTGCATTTAGTTACACAGATATTATTGGACATTAGTTTAATTACAATATTTCGTTAGAAGTAATTTGGTTTTAAAATACAATTTTAAATTAAATTAAGTTTGCATCACAGTTTTGTTCTGTAATTATTGATCTAATCAATGGCACCAAAATGTTTCGACATATTTTAGCTACAATTTCAATTAATAAAATGTGCAAGCACGTACAATGCCTGTAATACAGTAGAGAGAAAATGAATCAGGTACAACGAAGGCTGCAGTATCAAAGAAATAAGATAAAATTATGTCCTTGCGTACGTGAAACCAATTCCCAGAGAAATTTATTAACTAACACAAACATTCAATATGAAAAATATTATTAAAAAGGGTTGACTAAATGGGTCAACTGTCAAAAATTAGATAAATGAAATTAGTCTATTAGATATTATTGGGCTAGGAAAAATAATTTGCGTTTTACAAATTACCGATTTATTACAAATGATACTGCACAAACTTTATATTGACTTTTGTTTTATGTTATTATTTTCGTGAGTATTTTTCTTTTAATTTATGGTTATACCAAGGAATTTTATTTTCAAGTTAATATACTTTTTCGGTTTATATTGGATACTAATCGTAGGAACGCTTGTATGGACATCACTCTTCTCGATAACTCATATTTTTATGTGCAATAGTAGAGGAAAAATGTAGAAAACCTACGCCAAGTGCAACGATCCCAGGGCAATCCCCGAGGCATCATTATTGACCAATATTTTGACGTAACGCTGCACTGCACTCATAGAGAGGCATGGATGACCTCATGCAGAACACGAAGGCTTGAATGACGTACAACTGGACAAATGCTATTTTCTTTCAAAAATACCAAAAACTTATTGTCGTAAAAAAACTGACAAGACTTTTGCATAATATAATGATTCGATCATAAGTGACATATACCTTCATTCACTAATATAATTAAGTAAAAAATTATCAGAGAAGTTTTGATTTTTAGTTACACTAAATTATATGAAAAAGAGCTTGCATGATTGGTCTACTATTCCAATTACACCCTTAAAGCGCACATTCATGGAGTGCCGATTTTTTTTTGTTTTAGAAAATTACAAAATTTGGGCAACAAAATAAAGTAATTTCAAGAGAATGGACAGTAGTTCTGTAGTCAACCACTTAAATGATTGACTTATTAAAATACAATTTAAATAGAACCAAATAAACCCACAATTAGAAAGTTTAATTATGTATTGAATTCTTAAGATCTTATGTAACTACAATGGGATACTTTTATCCATTTGAGCTTTAGATTAGATTAACTAAGTGTTCATTAAGAGGATTAAAACGGGAAATGCTTACTGGAAGGTGCAGGTCGATCATGCCATGATTCACCCCAAAATACCATATGACGCGTGAGGGGTATTAGTTGCGCTTCATCTGGTCCATTTTGAAGATCATTTTGGACATTGCATTAAGTGTCGATCGATCCATTGTGTGTGATACTGAGATTATCCCGTCGTATTAACGACGTATCTCTACGTACTAAAAAGAGATTTTTAAGGTCTATGCTGTTTTATTGTAAGTTATCTATCAATTACCGTACATTGTGGAGGATCTAACTAGCTTTAAGTATTTCTTGAAAGAAGCACTATGCATGCTCCAGAATTTTGAAACTGTTTGAAAATTGTACATTTACGGAATTTTTGTGTGCAATTTATTGGTTATTTTTTTAAACACTCGACTACTTTTCTCTGTGTCGTTCTCAATATTTTCATGCTATATAGACGTTTTACAAGCTTCCTAATTCAAGCTATACATGAAAGAGAATACATGAAAATGATTAGAAATACATTATTGGAATCCGGATACCTGCTACAACTTATTAATGAATATATTTCTTAAAGAAATATGGAAATGTTCATGATTTTTGTAATAACCTCTTGCATTTATTTTACTTCATCAATATTATAGTGACCTTTCTCTGCCGAAAGTGAATGAATTATATTTAATTCACTGAAATTGTATTACCTTACTTTACGTATTACTCCAAAAGAAATCGGGGACAACGCAAGGTTTTCGAATGGTGATTTATCGTATTCACTACGAGGTCGTTCAGTACTCTTTTTCTTGTAATAATTTTCTAATATGAATAAGATGTCAGATTTGTCCGTCAATTGATCCTCGTTTGAAATAAATTGTTCAAAAGGTGTTTGTAGCGTAACATCTTAATTAATTTTTGGATTTGAATGATCGAAAAAGCTGCATAAACGGGTTAATTTAGGAATATTGAGTAAAAGAATACCTGTCAAAATATTAATTCTTGCTTAATTTATCAACAAGTATTTCCGCAAGATATATAAATTCCTACTTACATAAAATGATCTAAACAAGATCACTTTTGAATGTTCTCGCATCGATAACCAACTTCTCTACGTATTTAAATCTGATCAGAAGTTGACCATTTTTTATCTTTATAGTCAAAAATTGAATCACTTTTCAATCCCCCGTAATTATAACTCAGATTGTTTTTCGGTTGTAAACTCGTCTAACTTTGGTCCCGAAATGTCTCAAAACTAGGATCCCATAAGATTCAGATCACATAAGGATCTGACCGACTTTGATCAACTTATTCTCTCTCGGTGAATAATTAGTGGTTGAAGTATGGTTATTTATCGTAACGTATGAATTGTAGATATATGTAATAGTCACCAACGTTAAATTGTGAATAAAAAATCGAAAAACGTATTTATTTAAATGCCACTTGGTTAGTCAATTCACATATCAAATAACTAATTTTTTGTTCTATAGTATTGATTGGTGATCGATATTGCCTAATACTCTTAATTAGAGAAAATAAATTTTTTGAATAGTTCCTTGAATAGAAAGCTCGTTTACAACATGCAGAGGCCATGATTGTGTGATTTTTAAGCCGATTGCAATAAATTGCCTACTGGCTTTCGTCCTATTCCATATCCATATAAGTAAAAAAATACGTACAAAAAGGTATAAAAAATAAATAATATACATTCCAGGTTCTTTCGAAATCAGTCGCTCAAAATACAGTAATTGACTTCATGAAAAAGATATTTTCTGCATTCAGAGTAAAGCGACCGCAATCGATCCATTTTCACGAGGCCATTCTGTAAATGTGTAAATCAGGATGTACTGTTTTAAATGGAAAAGTATAAAATAAAAAGTCTTCGTTTGAAAGCGGAGTACGGCTTTCAATGCAAATAATTTTAGGAGAATATTTATAGTGACAAATACGTATCACATATTCGAAGAAAAGACGTTAATTTTTATTTGCTGTACTGTAATTACGTAAATTAATTATATTAATTTGAAAGTAGTGCACTCCGATGATTTACTTTATCAGATAAGTCCGTCGATAATTTTATTATACAAGTAATCCTAAGCGAGTGTACATACACGCTATATGCTATACTAAACTTATAAAAAACAAAAGTTCAAAATTCACTCACAAAGTT
The DNA here is from genome assembly GCA_030407085.1 of Trichopria drosophilae. Classification (NCBI taxonomy): domain Eukaryota; kingdom Metazoa; phylum Arthropoda; class Insecta; order Hymenoptera; family Diapriidae; genus Trichopria; species Trichopria drosophilae. The sequence continues at coordinate 57,848,761 of CM059583.1, forward strand.
TTAGAATTGCGGTGTTGAAATGTACCATAAAAAACGGCTAGAAGCAGAGAGAAGAAAATAATGTATTCATGTGCGAATACGATTTATCGTAGCGAATTTACATGCAGGCATGGATAAGGGTACGCAACTGAGAAAAAAATAATTGGGAAGTTAACATTATTTAAACGTCTGTAATGGTAATGTATATTACTAGTTTATAACAATATAAAATATATATTTCTTAGTGATATATATTTCTGAATACAATTAGCCATTCTATATTGACAGACTTATTTAAGAAAAGGTTTAATAATCTTTATCGTTTAAAAACGGTATACTTTGTATTTCAATATCCGAAAGTTGCTTAACAAATTGTTTTTGCAGGTTTTCATTTTTTCAAGAAGAATAATATGCTTTCTCTCTTCATCAATATCATTAATAGTGTAAATAACATTCTTGGAAATGTTATTAAATATATTTCCTCAACATATGGTATTCTGAGGTCTAACCACCTTAAGTAGTAGCCGAGAATAAAATTGGTTCTATTAATTAGTAGTCGGGAATTTAGTGACTATTGTGCAAATTAACCAAATACCAGAGTCCTGACAAAATATTTACTTTCGATTGTTGTCATGCGCTTCCGATTCATCGATCATTTTACCGATTTACAGGTGTATCGATATGCCGATTTATCGATGGAACAAAATATCGATTTTCCGATAACTCTATATACAAGTATACCGACTCGAGAAACAATGAAATGTATACTATTGTACAGAAATTGTCCACTATTGTGTACAAATTTTTAATAATTTAGAGAAATGTATGCAGACCTATATGGATTTTTCATCTATAGAATTTTATGTGATGTATAGAATTGTATAAAAATTATTACAAGTTTATATAATTATTGTATGAAGTTTTAAAACTTCAGTATAATAATAAATAACGGGAAATTCTAAAATATAAATTATATTCAATTCAATAATATTAGAAAATAGTCTTGTTTAACCTTGTTTAACTTGAGTAATATTTAAACCAATTTTTGCTAATTAACACCGTATTGAACTACGAGCGTTCGAAAACTGCAATTGTAGATTTAAAGGGATCTATTTCTCAAAAAACAGGCACCTAAAAGTCCCATATGAAACTTAAGCTGTCTGAGCGCCCACTTAATGTGATTTAAGCGACTTGGTACACAGGAGAACATGTTTTCTTTTTTTCTTCTTCGACGGCCTGGTTGTGTATTTTTTTGTCGACCTTATACTTTTTATGGACTACCCTAATATAAATACATAATATAATATCATATAATATATAAGATAATTTACAGTTTATGTATATATACATAAACCGTAAGTAATCTTTCTACTCCTTTTCATCAATATTAGTCACATGTACTAACGCACCATACTAGCCGGATGATTCATGGTCACGTAGACTCAACTAATTTTTGTCAGAGAAATATTATGATATTAACTTCTGTTGCTATGATTTATCTTATTGTTCCTGGCGATATTATGAAAAGATTTTGTTTTTCGATACTTTAATGCTGAACTATCTTTTTCAATTATGGGTTTCCCGACCCCACTATGGACCGATACTTGGCCACTGAGGGTACATCGCGAACCGAGAAGCTCGTATCGAAGTTGGGCACTCGTAATAGGTGAACCATTAATTTTAATGCCCGTCGACCCGAGGCTGCGAAGCGCTCATCCTGTGGCACAGCAAATCTCCTCGCGACTACGAAATATTCACAATGGTATATTTCTGAATGGAGTTTCTGCGAGGACTTAGTGCAGCATGGAATCTTCTGCTTTTATTTAGTGGTTTCACGCGAGACTTGATTTACCAAGAGAAAGAAATTTATCCATCCGAGAATAACGGCTTCCACTATGTTATCTTTGACTTAAACCGTAATGAATTTGGAGTGAATTGTCTTATTACAAATTATAAGCTGTTGTAATAATTGAATGATTTACTATTGTGTTGAATTTATAACTGAAGGACAGGAAGTGGAATATTTCACCGATTGTGGTGTAGCTAATAATGGCAAATCCCTTTGATAAGAACGGCATCCGCACAGCATATGCCTACACTATAGTGAAAGCTGAATCACTAGACGAAGAATAAAATCCTTTGAACTAAAAGCAATAAACACAAGATTAACAGTTTCATCTGTTAATATAGTGACAGCAGCTTTTATCTTTAATCTCAGAAGACATTATCTATGTCGGAAAATCAGTTGAATTTACCGATTTATCTTCCTGAATTTACAACTTACCATCAAATATATAATACTAGAAAACCGCTGTCTTTTACAGAAATGTGTAAATTTAAGAAATATTATTAACCATATAAATCAGTTGATAAGGCAAAATTTCGAAGTACCCCCCCACCCCTAACAGTTACGAACTTTATAACCAGGTAACGTAAGGTAATGTAATATTACTCAACCTTGTCATAAGGTTATGGTGCTATATGAGCCTTATACAAATTTGAATTTGTTTGCTTAATTTTAATGAGATTTTGTCTGCGTGTTTATTTTTTGTAACGCGTTAGAAATTCCCATAAGCAACCTGGTATTAGACAACAATCAGTGAGTATAGCTACATTACGGTCTCACATACTAGCATGTTATATATTTTGACAAATAGTAAGTGGTATATCGTAAAGCTTCAGTCGGCATAATCAATATATTATATAATTAATGTTAATATAGATATCGTATTAGTTAGCCAGACCTATATTAAATAATGTTAACATTTTGATTATATTAAATACATGCAAATTATCAATAAACTATTTAACCGGAAGTAATCAATAGCGTAAACCTCAACTTATTCTCTTGATGTGAGTTTTACTTTTATGGGAAGAAAAATTGTTATTAAGAATTTGTTGTACATTTTTAATCTAGGATATTTGATAAAACAGTGAGGAGAATCCCAGTTGATGACGTAACCTAACTACCAAAAATATTATAACGCAACTGCTACAGGTTTGTTCGCAGTAATACACCTCTAGTGGCTTTTTCATACGCATAGCCAAAGAAAAGTTAGTTTTCTCTCACCGTCTTCTCTCAAATGAACTTCATCGCTATGGAATATATTAACTCGCTTCTTTCGTCATTTGGTGAGTGCATTCCGAATTATAACTTCCCGAAGGAAAACCAACGCTCCTTACGTAATGCAAAGAAATCCGCATTCAGTCAACTCGGAGATGAGGCACACAGTTGGTTCAAAGTGAACGAGCTAAGCAAAGAAGATTGAAAGAAGACGAGAGAAATTAGGGAAATAATGGAAGAAAAGTGAGATGTCAAGTTTGCCGCCTGTGCAAATTACTTTGTAGGATAATACATTCCGGGGCAAAATATTGTTTTTATTATATTCAATTTAAAATATTTTCAGCAACAATAAAATTTGTCTTTTACAACATTTTCTAGTATAATAGAAGACAATTGGCTTTTTGTGGTAGCGTATGTGGGTAGAGGTTTGTTCCATAAACAAATCGAACATGATCAAATAAAATCTTTGTAATAGTAATGACAATAATAATAATAATAATAAAAAGAATAACAATAACAACAAAAACAACATCAATAACAAATAATAATAAAAATAATAATAATAGTTCATCATAATTGGACTTATTAAAAAACAAGGAGAAGGCCGCTCCTCCCAAATAAAAGACGGCTGTTAAGCGAACATCTTAGAAATGTTCCCAAAATTCTGATGCTTTTGTGTTGCCGGAGTAACAGAATTTTACTAAAACCTGCAACAGATAGATAAATTATGCAACAGTGTCAGAAAATTATGAAACTTGAAACAGAAATATGAATATAAATAGCGAGCGTAGGTGAAGATAAGTTAGGTTTGTCGTCTCCAGGGGTAGACGTGACGTTAGCACCCGTGATTACTGCTGTAATTCAGTGACTAAAGCATTTCATGTCCGATTAGCATATTGTTATTTTGTACCAAGGGCGTAAAATGGAGTTTTTACGCTTCGACGACAAAACCTGAGGGACGGCGAAGCCGAGTCAAAGTTTATGCGGGTGAAAATAATACGCCTGACATTCAAACATTGTTTTTGTCGCAGTAAGCGTAACATGTATTTGCGGCACTAAAACCCCAATTTCACGCCTCCGTGGACGCAATAGTATATTTTTTATCATGGAGAGGAAAATCTACAAGTCCTGCTCAAGTGCAAGATTGCCACCAGAGCCGAAATGGAGGTTGGAAAGCACGTGGGGGATGCTTGTCTGTTTTGCTTCGTGAATAATGCACTGAATGTGAGAATTCTTACCGATCATAGCGAGGTTAGAATATGTCACTTTCGCTGCATATAGGAAGAAATTTTTATTTTTTCCCCAGTAGGCGTACAATAAGCATTTTACACCCGCAAATAATAGCGTAAAATGAACTTTTTACGCGTACTGCACGAAAAAAATCATTATGACGTTGATACGTCTGAGTACAATGACAATACATAAATAATATTTTATTACGTGCTTTCAATATATGCGCCAGTGTTGGTTCAAAAAATTTGATATGTTTTTTATAATTTCTTTATGGAATTAACAACACATCAACATAAATGACTAAGAATAATCCTGATCAGGACCCTAACCAACGTCTACATAGGTATTATTTTACAAGATAACTTCGATCGCAGTCTTTATATATGTTTCAAATTTTTAAGCTAAAGTCCGCAGTCTCCGTGAATACCAAGTGAATGGGCAAAAATAGTGCAGGCTCCTCAAACTAGGTAGAATCCTTAATATTTACGAGCTTATGATTAAAGTGGGTAAGAAATAGACATGCAGTTATCATATATTATTTATGTTGATTATCCAGAAGTCTTTCCATGATTTTTCAACGAGAAGCAGATATATGGCTGAATTAACTATCCTCTATTAGATATATCTATTCTTTATGGAATTCATACGTATTTCTGTATTCCGCATTCATCTATTTTTTTCGAATAAGAAAGGATGTTCATTTTAATACTCAACACAATGAATTCCTACCGAGGACGTTTTCTATCTGGATTATAATAACAGTAAATAGTACCTGCAAAATATAGTGTGCAAAAATTTCGGGAGGTAACATAATGATCATTTACTTGTGAATTGAACTTTTCGATATGTCCAGTAAATTGGCTATATTATCGGGCAGACCGTGAATGACATAAATAATGTTATGTTAATGTTTTATCGACATTAATTCCTTTATGCTGTTTATTTCGTCTAAAAATTATAAAGATTAAAATATAACATGTGTCAACATTAGCGCGATTTGTTAACTAATTTACATAGGTTATGCTTGAAATATTCCTGTCATATTGGTTATCTCACATCAGATTTGAGGTTAACCAATTAATTTGTTCACTTTCTTTTCATCAGACACAATCCTAACACTGTTCTGAAATAGCAGAAAAAAATATTACAAGTTCTTAATACTGTATTATATTGCTACTTTACTTTTTAAAACATCATATAAAATTCGAAAAGAGAGTTAAATTTACTGATGAATCCCGGAATTTAATGATAGGAAAGAGTTAATAGAGGAATAGAATCGGATGATGCGGAGAGATTGAAAGTTGCAGAAGAACCTGATTAATCAGATGATGTAAGGTGGCGTAAAATTGTGGTCAGCATACGTTGAGAACATTGGATTTGGGGTCTCAGAAAAAAGATAAGTTGAAAAGGGTGTACGTGGCCTCGTTCTTCTGGAATCCAACAACATCCGTAACAGGATATGGCTCTGACTATGATTGGCCTCGTGAAAGGAATAGATCGGCTAGATTTTTTAATAACCTGAGAACATTGGTCAGCCCTTGGTGGCACCGGGTACTCCACGAACTTAGTTTCACAGTGCTGAAACGTGAACACTTCAAAGTTCGAAACCTGGGAAGGTACAACTCTAAACTGTTTCCAGAAATTTAAGTTTTGCTGCTCCTCCTGAGGAAACGATATCAAAAGCTTGAATTAAGCCGTTTCCCTGCGGGAGATAAGAAAACGATTGAATTCGACTGTTTTGTCTTTGACAGCCCTTTCGCAGTTGTATTTAAATCTAGCTCCAAATCGCGGAATAGTTTGGGAGTCGGACATGTGGGTGCATGGGGTAAAGACGATGATGAGGTTGCAATTGATGATAAATTTTGATGTTGTAAATTTTGATATTGTAGCTATAGTTGATTCTTATAAATTATATGGTAACATGATATTTGAAAAGAGAATTGATATTAGTTATTTAGAAAAATATTACCCTAGTTTGAATACAAAAACTTGCTTAATTTATTTTGGATTGATTAATTAATAACTATGACTAGCATATTTATAAAATTATTGTATAACTTTACAAAATTCTTAATGATGTATTTGGTGTAGTTCATTCTGCTACAACGAGATATAATAATTTGTTGTTATTGTTGTGGATCTGCGATTACTTAATGTGGTGTTGCTACTAACTTCGTAATAGTTAAATATCGAGTTACCAGGCCATTGCCGAGGTTTTATAATTTTATGGTTATTGATTTCATGGCTTCACAAATTATCCATTTATACATTGCATTCTATACTGCATAATTTCATTGTTGATACGAGAAATAATTTTCTTTGTAGTTACATATTCAACTGCTGCGGGAATTGATTATTAGCAGATGACACTCCTACGCATATTTATTTATATTGGTTTTCCATTAATTTATAAAAATGAGAAATTATTTAAATGTCGCTGACTTCTAGAGTTCATGAATTTGGATGTATGTCGATGTGTAATTTATTTGGCAACTATAAACAAGAGATTGTATCTTGACTTCTTGGGATCCTTGCAGTATTGGATGATGGGTGTAGGTCAATCCACACTAAATTAGTTTTTTGTATATGAATACCCTATTACAAATGTTGACGTCATATGTAAGGCGCTAGTCAGTGTCCTTAATAAAAGCGGGACTCAGGTCATAACCCCAAATGTAACGCTAAAATTTCCACTAGGATAGTTGTTAAACATCGCCAAATTACAAGGCTTTTAAGGCATATTTTTATAAAATTTGATTAAGCCATAAAAATTTAATAAGTGTGTGAAGTGTTTCAGAATTTTCTATGGACTTTCAATTTTATCGATAATGAAGAATTATAGATATTCTCTTATAATAGGGACGCTGTATGATTGTCCTTACATTCGGAGATTCCCTCCATAATTTCAATTACAGATTACATAGTACGTAAGAGCTTACCAGATAAACACACTTTCAATAAAAAGGAATTCATTAAGAATTCTTTAATGTCCGCTTTAAAGCAATATTTACAATATTAAAAAAGTATTCAAAAAATAATCTTTATGAATAAATGTATGAATTACAGAGCGGAACCAGCTCTTCGCACAGTCTGTTAAAACTGTAAAAAGAGGTTTCGTAAAGTATTCTTTAAAAAGTAATTTATAAAATATAAAATACAATAACTGGTTTGTTACGTGTTTCACAGTTGTGATAAAAGTAGTGATAAAGTATTCTTTATGAAATGAATACTTGTAATTCTTTATAGATAAATTTTATGTCACACAGAATGTTACCCTAAAGTTTGATTTAAGATATCAATAAAACTATTAATGAATTCTAAAATATTCTTTATGAATGCACGTTTGTATCATACAATTGTAGCGAACTCGTAAACTATTTTCTCGGAAGATTTGTCAGAGACAGTCCGGATAAAAAAGATTTATATAAGGTTATGTACTAATTTTATCAAATTGAATAGAAAATATACGAAGTATATAAAATTATATATAATTATATCAAATTTCCATGCAATTATGCATAAATATATATGCACATAATTTGTACCTAACTCATACTTTTTACTGGGATGTGTGTGTATGATATGATATTTTATCGATGAATAGTACTGAATTTATCAACGAATTTTAAATGAAGTTAGGTGTCAGTTGATCGCATTTGTTTACGACAAACTTCAGAAAAGATTGATATTGTATAATTGCTGTAAAACGTCAGTTCAAACTATGCAAACGTCTAGCCTTCGACTCGGACAGCACATTCGTTGCAAACATTTTTACGCCCTTATAGCAAAAAGTACTATTATACGTTCGTGTGATAATTGTACTGACTGAGTGAGATATACTGGAATATATGGGAATAATCCATGTTTCACCTAAAAATATCTCTTGTGAACCTGGGGAATAGGTGACTTTATTTTCCACTCTCCATAACTCTCCCGGTATATGCGTATAAATGATGATAATTATTGTATAACTATAATTTTTGTAAATATTAATATTTGTTATGATTATTATTATTATTATGACTCCCTTCAAAATATACGGGATAAATGTATGTTATGTATAGTAAAAAATTTCGTTATTTTGAAACCTTATAGATCTTTTAAAAATATTCATAAAGATAAGAAGTGGTCATAAGATATACTTAATGATTACTACATAGTAATTTTTTTCTGGTAGTACAAAATCTCGTTTTGATATCAAGAATTCTTTATGACAACTTGTAATGTTAAACAAAAGCGGACATTCGTTACATCATAAAGTTATAATTAAGATTTAAAAAAAAATGCTTCTTACAAAAATACATTTATTAAGAATTCATTAGGAACTCTTTTAGATGTCTTGATGCTTATCGGGTAATTAAGAAAAATGCATATGTTAACACGAATTATTAATGGTGCTTATATTTTGAATATATCTCAAATGCTTAATTACTATTTTTTTTTTAAAATGATTAATTCATTCTATAAATATATTGTGATCTAGTTATGCCGTCATAATTAACTAATATTTATGAACATGATTTTGATGATTCGAAGCATGCAATTTTTGTTTTAAAAGATGAATCGCTAAAATTTATATAATTCCTGAATGATGCCTGAGAAGGATATAATATTAGAAAACGTTAGCAGATCCTGAAGAATATGCAACCATTGTGATGAAACCTTTATCTGAGGCGTCACAAAATTTTCTAGTAGATTAGATTGGATCACATTTAACAGTTTTGCAGCCAGTCGAAGATGCAGAATATAGTTTGTGAATGCTTTTTAGGTTTAACATGGAGGATAACTCTATCTTTAGCATCAATTCTCTGATGAAAATTTAAGAAATGATTATTGCGTTTAAGCATAGTGTAGCGAGCAATACACGGAAAAACAATTATCGTGAGAATTACATGATACATCATGTTTTGTCCACAAACCGCCCAGAATGGGTAATTCACATGCCAAAACCTATAAAATAAACAAGGCAGAATGTGATTTTCATATGTTTTGAATGTGGAATATGGAATTCACATTTTGCCTTGTGTATTCCACAGGTTTTGGCATGTGAATTAGCTTTTCTGAATTTAAATATTTCTCTGAATTAATGTTGTATTATTGTGCGCGTGTCTTAGACTTCCCCCTCTATATGCCATTATGTTATATCAATTAACGACGAAATTGTTGTACAAAATTCATTTAGTGCGTTTCGGAGCTCTCACCGAGCAACTAGTAAACAGTTAGGTACTCAAATAAAATGTATAAGTATGTTTCGGTTGTTTCTTTTATTTAATTCTTCTATTCGGCAATCTACATCTATAAGAGTGAAATAAACTCATTCAACAAGACGGAAACTGCAACGTAATTATCCATTCTGGGCGGTTTGTGGACAAAACATACCGTATCATGTTATTCTCAAAAGAATTTTTTTTCCGTAAATATGAAATGTTTCAGGCTTGAAATTGATAAAAATACACATCAAAATTTATGAATTTTCATTCTAAGAGCGATCTTGAAATTTAATTTTTAACATTGAATTTCTTTTCTTTTCTTACATACTAATATTTTTAAGATTACAATTTGGAAAGTTTTTCTTACCCACTCGGTGTGCATCCTCCTTCACAGATCGCTTTTTTCTCCATTTCTAACTCTGGGCATCGCCATTTACGAAATTGCGCATATCTTATTTAACATCTAAAAACAAGACTTTGCACAGTTTATAAATGTAGTATGATCTTACGTTTTTGCATCAAAGCTAATGATGTGTTTACCTCGTAAATCAGACAAGAAAAATCAACAATTTGCATGAAAGTTTAGTTGACATTACTGAAGGGAGCGTATTCATCAGCTCGAAAGCTATCGATATAAAGAAAAGGTCGCTAAGATAAATAAGAAAATCTTCAAAGTTTCGAGTTTTTGAAAATAAAAAGGCGTATAAAGAGGAATGTGGGGAATGATAAGAGACAACAGGTATTGTATATGTTTGTATAAATGCATGGGAATATTCGACAGATGCTGCAAGTGCGACCTTCCTCGTTCCGTTCGGTCCGCTGATCATTCCGGTTGCTTGCACTGATTCCCGTCACGCGATTCCACTCAGCGAACATTCACAGTACGGAGCGACATCAACTATTTGGAAACTCGCCACTTTGAGCTCCGGCTCGCGCAGTTGCGCAACTTGGCTCTCAAACTCCGAAAGATGCAGTCGCCCTTTTCTCGGACCTCCGATTCTTTTCCGCTCTCTTGTCTCCGTATCATCGAGAGGAGGACTTTCGACGAAGCTTCCCGAATCCACTACTGTATTTCCACGAATTACTGGCTCGATATCACTGCGCAACATGCGGCTCGTAGCATCCAAACTTTGACTTCCTTGTACTTCGTTCTTTGGCCGAGAATTAAAAGGATTGAATCTATCCAGTCACCTAATGTATTCCGCAGGTTTCGCGTTCCTAGCATTTCACGGCTGCTGAAGAGCGTAAAGCAAATGCTGGAACGACTAGGTGCGCTACTGCGGAAACCTTTCAAATGTTCACATTTCGAGATAATTTTGCCATTTTCCGCGCATTTAATCGAATACTATAATTAATAATTTCGCGTTAGCTTACAAAAGACATTTTTGTCATTGTTGATTACAATTATTCATTAAAATATAAATTAATCACCAGGAAATTATTAATTTAATTAATCAACATGTTTTAACAACTAATTGATACTTTATTGGAATCCGATAAATCTAATTATCCAACAAAAAAAATCGGTATGATGCCAGCGTCGAGAAATACCCTGTCAATATGCCCAATCGTAATAATTTTGTTTAAATAAAGGCAACAGTAAGGCTCGTTGATTGTCTAAGTATTGTAAGATGTTCATACTCCAATATTTTTTTTACTACTTAATTTTTACTCACATTTCGTGTTTTCCATTGAAAACCATTGTGGAATTTTGCTAATTTGTATTTTTTGTATGGTGACCGTCAAAACCAAGAATTATTTATGATTATTATGAAAATTGAAAACAAGCGGTCGAGAAATTATATTTGTTGCTTATGCAATTGTTTACTTTATTGTAAGATGTAATTTGTAATGAAGAGTTCATTAACCATTTTAACTAATAATATTTTCGGCATGAACTTCGTTCTATTCCGTAATGAACATGTTACATCGAAAGGGCCTAGCCGGGTAAGAATGTCATAATTGCCCCAGCTCCTTTAGATTGGAAAAATTACAGTATATTTGTCATCCCAAATATGTGTTTTTCTAAAAGTTTGAAACCTTTATATCTTTAACCCTTTGCGTCCCAAAAGTCCGGAATTTGGACACAACATTCAACGATGTAACTTTTGTTTCAATTAGCGTTGAAAAAAATTGAAATGAGTCAAAATCGATAGATTTTTACCTCCTCTTTCAAATGCCGTGGTCAGCATCAGCCGGAAATTTTAGAGAAAAAGTTATGATCATTTTTTCGAAAAAAATACTGATTTTTTCGATGTTTTTTCCCAATAATTGCGTTTTTGACATTGAAAAGGGCAGTGCTGATAGTTGCAAAATATACTAGTCGCGTCCTTTTGCTCAGACCATTCTTCTCCCGTCAGATTTTTTTCAAAAAACAAAATGGCTTCTGGAAGTTGTAAGTTTGACTTTTCTTTCGCAAATATCGATTATTTGACCATGTAACGGCTCAAATCATGGAGAATTGCAATGAAAAAGTAATTATTATCATTTGTGAATGCCTAGTCTCATCATGATTTATTTATAACCTCATAACCTCAAAATAGTTAGACACAATGGGTTTATACCGATTATGTGTGTAATTTTCACACAATTTTCGTCGTTTCCGTAACATTACTTATATGTGAAATTAAAAATAACCATATACCCTTATGACCTATTAATTATCGGTTTATAACCTAAAAATTTAGTGCAGTTCGACTTTTTTTTATTTTTAAAATATTATTCTTCATTTTTTTTTTATTTTAATTTTATTACTTTCATTTTCGTGTATTCAAAACACACGTGGAGTCAATGAGGAAATATTTGTTTGTTTTGTATTTTGCAAATCAATATTGCAGATATTAAAAGTTATGTCGCACTGTAAGATGTGGGTTGATCTGCACTCAATTTGTAGGTTAGAAACAAATTCTTCATAGGTCACATTCATATACGGTCATTTTCAATTTCATACTTACGTAGTGATACGGAAACGTCAGAAATTGAGTGAAAATCAGACAAAATAACGGTAAAACCCCATTGTACATGACATATTTGAGGTTATGAATGAATCATGATAGGAATAAGTATTTACAAATGATAATAATTACTTTTTCATCCCAGTTCTCCGTGATCTGAACCGTTACGTGGTCAAATAATGAAAATTTGTGGGAGAAAATGTAAAATTATAACTTGGAGACGCCATCTTGAAGCCGCCATTTCGTTTTCTGAAAAAAATCCGACGAGAGAAGAATGGTCTGAGCAAAAAGATGCGATTAGTATATTTTGCGCATGCCCTTTTAATGTCAAAAAACGCAGTTATTGGGAAAAAGTGTCGAAAAAATCAGTATTTTTTTCTGAAAAATGATCATAACTTTTTCTCTGCAATTTCCGACTGATTCTGACCGCGACATTTGAAATAGGAGGTCCAAGTCTATCGATTTTGACTTATTTCAATTTTTTTTAACGCTGATTGGAACAAAAGTTACATCGTTGAAAGTTGTGTCCAAATTCCGAACTTTTGAGACGAAAAGGGTTAACCTTAAACTGGTCTTTTTCGGTTTTTAAATTTTTCGAAACCCACATAACTTAGAAATTTGAAAAAAATCAGAAAAATAATACTTATCAAAACGCACATAACAATATTTTTTTATTATTTAACAACCTATGCACAATGAGAAAAAAATGTTATTGTACAAATTCTATATAAATAATAACACTGGTCAACATAAAAATGTTACAAAGATAACAATAGCTAATCTTTGTTAATGTTAAGTAGCTGAATCAGACTCCTATAGTGAACATTTTTTATTAGCTGTTGTTTCCCTGTAATATAGGGATAAAGTTGCAAATAACGTCATTTTCTCTATTTTTCGAGGAAGTAAATATTTCGATAGAAACACGATAAATGCTTCAATTATAGCTTAAAATGAAGCTTGTAACTTCTATTTCACGAAAAGAAAATTGTTATATACGACCTGGTAAAAAATTATTTTCTTAAATGGGCATTTGTTTTTATGCGCAAAATGTTGTCTCATCTAAACTACCTATTACTACTGCTCATTTCCGCTACAAAAATTCCGGCGAGCGGGTGACTGTCTGAAATCGAATGTTCAAGTGCAAAGATGCATTTTTATATAACATAAATGTTTCATAATATGTTTTTAAGGTTGGAGATCACACGTCCTCGCGTTGAGCGTGGTTATGACAGAGACCGAGTAATGTTCAAGAGTCTTTATAGATATAATCATGATTTCAATTTTTGAACATATCGTTTATATCATATCATAACATATCAGTCCTATCAAGTTCACTTCGGAGATTTAACTTCTCTTAGTTTATTCGAAATGAGTGGCGCTGAAAACTGCTCACTGTCTATTTATTAAATGTATTTTAACATACTGATATCATTTTAATTGCATTTTAAAAAATAAAATTCAATGTTCATTGCCGAAAATCATAATTTTTTTAAGATTTAAAAATAAATGCATTTTGTCCCTACCTGTTGATGATTTTGATAGCTGTCGTCCTATAAATCTTAATTTTAACATCGGAATCGTAATCTGCAATTTAAAGTTAATAATCTGAATTTTGGTGGGCAGCGCGGCAAAAATGAACAGTAGTAACAGGTAGTTTAGGTGAGACAACGTTTTGCGCATAAAAACACATGCCCATTTAAGAGAATAATTTTTTACTAGGTCGTATAACAATTTTCTTTTCCTGAAACAGAAATTATAAGCTTTATTTTAAGCTATCATTGAAGCCTATATCGCGTTTCTATCGGAAGATATACTTCCTCCAACAGTGGAGAAAATGACTTTTTTACAATTTTATCCCCATATTACATGGAAACAAAAGCTAATACAACATTTTCACTATCGGATTCAGATTCAGCAACCCACAATTAAAAAAGATTAGCTATTTTTATGTCTGTAACATTAAATTGCCTCAAATTTGTTGACCAATGTAATTAATAAGGAATCAAACAAATTCATTATTCATTTTGATTGCTTTATCGAATTCCAGGTTTTAAAGTAAAAAATAATGAATAGTCACTAAATATCAAAATTAAATCTTCTGAATTTGGTCCAATATATCGAAATAAAGGTGTTTTTATGGAAAAATCAATCTTTTAATGATTTTCACCTAGTCGCACCAAATAGAAAAATTGGAAAAAATTTGACCAAATTCACATTGTAATGGTACATTTTTTAGAAAAAAATGGCGGTGCCAACACCGCATTTAGCTTATTTTGATTAATTTTGAAAATTTAAATATTTTTTTCTCATGATGTATAGATTGTTAAATAATAAAAAAAATATTGTTATGTGCGATTTGATAAGTATTATTTTTCTGATTTTTTGCAAATTTTTAGGTTAAGTGGTTTTCGGGAAAAAAAATAAAACCGAAAAGGACCACTTTTAACATTACGCGATTAGTTAAACAGATAAAGGTTTGAAACTTTTAGGAAAATACACATTTGGAATGACAAACATACTGTAATTTTTCCAATCTAAATGGAGCTGGGGCAATTTTGACATTCATATCCGGCTAGGCCCTTTACTCTTGGAAGATTTCAAGGGAAAACAAATTTTTGGAAATGGCCATGCATAATTAATCGGTAAATAATTAAAGTTTGCAATAAAAAACTTCTATAGGTCAGAAAATTGGAATTTTATTAAAAGAAGTGGAACAAAATTATAAACGAAGGATTCTTGTAGACAAAAATATATAAGGATAAGTTCGACTCAGAACGGGCAGCGGGTTCAAATATACAATTTGATGATATAATGGTTATAAATAGTCGACAAATATTATTCCATTAACATTTGTTAGCTGGAATGCGCATATTAAATCAGCTGAAAATTGAAGTAGCTCATCTCACATCACCCGAACTTGCTCTACAAAAAAATTTAAATAATTCAGTTGTATAGAAAATATAAACAAATATTGTTAACGACACATAAGAAAAGATATTTATTTACAATAGGGCTAAATTAAACGTAGGGATAAAATAGCAACTAGTAGAGTTAGAACATCTTGCGTTTCCAATGGATTTGTACGTCCGGTTCCCGGGTTCGAATCCATCGTGATCGACTCTTTTTTTAAGAAGCGTATAAATACTTTTGTTTAATGGGGTTTCAACGATATATTATAATGCATTTATTAGTTTGTTTAACAAATGTTATCGTAGCGCATACAGAATGCACCAAAATTCATATTGTTGCATAACGATAACCAAAAACTGTTTCCCCTGGTATACACAAACTTTGTATAGTTGCCGTTTTCCAAATTATGTTAACCCTCGCAGAGAGACGTTTTTCTATTACACTGTTTTTTCCCAAATTTGGAATTTTCATAGTTTTCGAGATAGTCAATTACGAATTTCAGCTCATTGTAAACATTGAAAATGTCGGACCCCACAAGAAGATTGAAATGCACCAAACTAGAACATAAGTGCTAAAAGATTTGTTGTCCGATAAAATTTCAGTATCCTTCATATTTTTTCCATAAACGCTAATTTTTTATTTATCGCATCGCTAATATATAAATAAATTTATTGGTCAAAATCGATAATCTATTCAGGTAAAGAATCCTATTTCGGCTACTTTTAACTCTGCTGATGTGTTTAAGATTCCATTTGGAATCAGTAGTGTTTGAGACTGGATTAGTAATCGTTAACATAAGAATTATGGTGTATAAAAATAGTACGTAATTCTAATAAATGTATGGTGCAATAATACTATCACAGTGTTTGCTTAGTATGATTGGGTAAACTGAAAAGTTTTTTAGCCCAGTGAGTGTAAAATAAAAATACATAATTGTTCTATCCACAAGGGTATTAAATCGGTATAAGAAATATATGGTAAACTATCTCAGAGGAACAATATCTTTATTTTATTTGAAAAACGATGTAGAAAATGCTTTAAAATATCAATTTCGATTGATGTGCTTAAAATGACTCAAAACTTTCAATAAAATCGACATCTATTAAGACACTAGCAATTGCAATTACTACTTATATCAGTTCATTAGGGAAATGTCTTGTTGTTTAAATAATGTTCATAAATATATGCTCGAATTTGCATAATAAACATAATTTCGAAAAAAATACAGGTTATGTGCACATTCCCTTCACATCGTTATACATCAATTTATCACGAAGATATAACATCTTTTCATTCCCATGCTCATCGTGTAATGTTTGTCAAGGCTCTTGTATCATATACCATCCACGTGTTCTGAAAACTTAAAGCATAAAGCAAATTTTCATAGTATATTCATAATTACCTTGCTTCAATCTTGATTCAAAATGCCACGGACTAGACGAGATAATTCAGATATGTGCATCGCACTGGCCATGTGCGAAACGTGTGATCACCTATGTTCGATACTAAACTCAAAACCAAGTATATTAATATTCAATCTAATATTGATAATTTCTGAAAGGGATTTTTATGGCTAAATGTATATTTTATAACATTATCGTTAATGCATATTTTGCTTTGTAATCTCTGTTATTTTATGCACTAGACAGAAATTAATTAAATTAAGTATTTATACATATTACATGCTGACGTAATTTATGCCTCGTGAAATTCTGTCAGTTTTAAAACAAGCAAAGTCACCTTATTTTCATCTTCGTTATAATGCGTATTGAATTAAAAAAATATTATTATTATTTAATTGGTCACATGTCATACTGCATGTTCATACTTTATATTGGTAATGCACATAGAAAGAAATGGTAAGGATATAGCCAGAAATATGGTTGACTACGTGCATATTCCGTATATTATTTCCGTAACATATTTTAAGTTGGTTATTATGAATAATTTGTTGATTTTATTTAATATCCCGCTGCGTCCTAGATTTGCCTCCCAATTGCCGGCGCAAATAACTTTCGCATTTTTTGTATTAATATTTTTCATTTTTAATGTAAAACATTTTAAAATTGGGTATAAGCATAAACAAGTTGTTTCATGCGAATTGTTCCATTAAGACTGCTAATTTACAATCACATACCATTTTACTTGAAGTAAGAAAATATGCGAGAATAAAATTATTCCTTCTTTTAAAGCCTGAGCTTAAAATCAAGACTTGGCATGTACGTTATCAGGACCTAGGTCAGTTCTTAAACCTAATCTGACACACGGTGACGTTACAAAATATGGCTTGCTGAGGGCCTTACAATATTAATAATTTTGCATGCTTTCCAAATTTCATGAAAAGAAAATTCTGTACACTGTAGTATTTAAAAAAGTATATAATACAATTTTTTAATTATTTATTTCTTTGCTAACAAGTGCTTTTAAGTTTTGTTTTCCATAATTCACACAATCTCAATTTCTTACATTTATCGGATTTTATGAAATTTCATAACAAGTCTAGTAAATAAAGCAGAATTACATTTCATTATTTCCTTTGACCGAACTTTAAAAATTAATGACTGCAGCTCATCTTATAAAGTAAAACCGCTGAACTGCTCTCAAATTAAAATGTCTACAATATTTCGCAAATTCTAATAATTCTAATTAAGAAGTTGCATTTAATGTTTTTGCTCATGGAATTTAAGAATTCTGTTCCTAAAATTATAAACGTAAAGAAGTTTAATCAATTTTTCATTTGCATGTTCTTAATGAAATTGTAATATCTAGCAAAAGGAAATCAAAAGTTGTATTTTGATTTATTAAATGTATTCATTTTATGTGTGCACCTCAAAAACCCGATAAATCACAAAACAGACACTTCAAAAGCCCGACATTAAAAAACCAGACATTTCAAAAATAGTTTAGATTACTCATCAAGGGAGACATTCTTTTTACTTCCCGAGGGAAGTATACGATTTTCTCGATTTTTCCGCAAGCGGAAGGAAAGTTGCTATTTTCGTCCCAGTGTAATGAATAAAGGCATTTCAAAATGCAGACATATATTGAATCTCTGTTTTTTTAATGTTTGGTTTTTGAAGTGTCTGTTTTGTGATTTCTCGGGTTTTTGAGCTGTACCCCTGGGTTTGAATCTCAGTTTTTTAAAATGTCTAGTATTTGAATATATGTATTTTTAAATGTCTACTTTTTTAATATCTGTTTTTTGAAGTGCCTGTTTTGTGATTTGGCGGGTTTCGGAGGTGCACCCTATTTTATGATTTTTTAAAACTTTCTAATGATTACATATTTTTAACAGAGAATCAGTTTTGGCTTAAATCGTGATACAATAAATCGCATATTGTTATTATGTAAATTGTAATCAATTTTTTCACTTAGGATACACCTATATTTCGGTTCCGTTTAATCCCTTTTGACGATAGGTCGAACACAGGTAGGCAAACACAATTTATTAGTTTTAACAAGTTTGAGAGACACTAGGTTTCCTAATATGTATCCAAGAATAAAATAGTAAATAATAAAGTTTCTTTAAAGTACGCATGTTACATTCTCCATTTTTATATCAGATTTTCAAACAATCTTCTGTTTCAATTAATTTCAATTACTGTTTTCCATAACTAGGCGGTCGTATTGTTATAGTTATGGGACCATTGGGGCTTCCTGAAATCAATAAGAGTTGTTCTCGCACCCCATGGTACAATTGTCGAGCGGAGTGGAATAAGAAAGTCTATATTTGAACCGCATCTGTTTCCTGTTTTTCTTACCCGGAGTAGAAAACTTCTCGAAGTACGAAACCTTAGCGTAGTGATTATATTATTCTCGCTCTGCGTATTGCATACGCGGTCTATAGTGAGGATTGAATATTAATAGGTATATTTAAATAAAGTATCTAAATAAATAATGTCACTTAGGATGTTTCGGTATCTTGAAAGAGTATAAGAATATTTGCGTATTTACTTTTTGTGTACACTTCATAATATTATATAATAATTGGAACAATTATAAAACTAACGCTGCCAAAACTGATATTATTATTACTTACCCATTACATTCACTACAATGAGATAATTTTGATAAAATTGAACTATGATTTCCGGTAAGCCATAATTTACTTCCATACATTCTCCGAAGAATAGGTTAATTACTTTTCTATCGCGTGTTTTACAGTTCTGACATCGTATTTGGATAACGATATTCATATGTATTCAACAATAATTCTGTTTCCATTTTCAAATTATTGTTCATTTTTCAACTTATTTCTAATATACTATCAGAATTTTATCCATTTCTTTCTGGAGACAAGTCGGGAAATCGCTCTATTGACTGCTTGAACATCAGAAATCCCGGAAGCTGTAACGTTTGCAATTTCAATTGCTATCAATGGAAAACCAAATATACCAGAAGGTATCAAAAAGATCATAATAGATTTTCAGTTATTGTATATATATCATACTATGAATAATTTAAAACAGAACGAACAATTCAAAATGTATACCATCAATTATTGTCTAATATGCCAAGATAACGTTGTATATATATAGGGGTTTTCGTATAAACCTTACCATTTCATTTTAACTACTAACTTTTGAGGCCAATCATGGATGATCTAGAGTTACATAAAAAAATAATACAACATTTTGAATAATAAAACGTTCTAAATTTTTTGACATCTCTCCGGAAACGTCGTTCAAATTTTTTGTTCGCCTAAATGATTTTTTTAATTTCGTAGCACTGCATAGGATTATTATCATCATAGTTCTAAATGGAATTTAACACTATTTATACAGCTATTATGTAAATAATAGTGATGATAAACAATAACGACTTTTAATGTTTTTTTACGATGCTGCGTTGCATTAGTATCATTCGGTTTATAAGTTTCTGTTAAGACGATATATTTTCTCACCGCTTAGTGAGGATATATTCCTTATATCGTGTAGTTGATTATCAATTCAAATCTTATTGATCAATTTATAAATATATTATGGTAATTTTCTTTTAATAATTATTAATTATCCTTTATACAATAACAATGCATCGCGGTTGTGTATTATCAATACCGTTGATAATAGATTCTAGTGGATAATTGCAATTATTTCACCAAACAGACTCTAAATACCTAAAAAACAAACCTAATCTAACTAACATAAAAAAAAAATAACAGAAAGAAACTAAACAATTCATCAACAATCATAATTTTCACAGTTTCAATTTTGGATGCACCTCAAAACTCAGACAAATCATAACATAGACACTTCAAACCCCCGACAATTAAAAAAACAGATATTCAAAAACCAGACATTCAAAAACCAGACATTTAAAAAAACAGGCAGGTTAAAAATTTATTTGACCTTCAAGTAACCTACAAAATGATCAAATCTCTTCATCAAACATTTTTTACCTTGAAATGACCTTCCAGTGAGACCTCAAAGACGGCGTACCCGAGATAATTTTTTTATATCTCGAACGCACCAATCGGAGGTGTCAAAACGTCGGGTTCTTGAATTGTATTTTGAAATGTCTCTTTTTGAGTGTCAGTGTTTTGAAATGTCTGGTTTTTGAATGTCTGTTTTTTGAAGTGTCTGTTTTTTTATTTGTCCGGAGTTTGACGTGCACCCACATTTTCGTATCCAAATATATAAGACGCCTGTAATAAATGTGGAAATCTGTCGTTTTTTTTTTCCAATGATTACAGGAATTTAATATGAAATGTATGTTACGATAAGCCGTTGAATTGTTACGGAAAATATTTTCCAAATTGTTAAATATTTTTAGAAATAAGACACTTCATGAACACCTGCAACTTTTATGAATAATCAAAATTTATATAAGGCAAATCACGCTTGGACCAATTTTCAAACATTAGCAAAAAATGAAGAGTTGTTAAAGAATTAAAAATTGAATCTGATCACTTTCGAATTTCGAATTCCCATCATTCGGTAGAAAGGATTGCAAAAGTATTGTTTTACACGCATGAAAAAGTACGTGTTACGAGTAATATCAGATACTATTGGATATTTAAAAGAAATATTGAACAGCGCCATTAAAAAGAATAATCGAATTGAATAACACGATGCAAGCGGGCGCCGCGAAACGTCTGTTTTACCAACGCTCCAATCATTGCAACCCTATACGAAATCTTTTTCTTATTCTCCCAAAGGAGCACGAAAACGCACTTGGGAGGAGCCGAGTAAAGGGACCAGTTTTCTGTTCTTCCGCCCGATTCCTCGAGGAAGGAAGTAAGATTGTTTCCGGTGGTCTCACGGGTGTGCTATAATGTTTCGACCAACTGGGTTTCTCGTATTCTCGCTATTCGTCTGTTTCACTTCCTTTTCATTTTGGGTAGAAAGGATCGGAAAGCGAATTAAACGTGTCATGAAATTAATAACAACTAGGGTGTTGCGAAATAACTTTAAATCATATTTTTATACAAGTTTAGTGAAACTATTATATAATATAAAGCAACATAAGCATTTAATATAAAAATGAGGGTAAAGGCTTTTATATTGTATATGCAGGCCGTATTTTAACTAAATGTCAGTAAAATTTGTAATCCTAAATCGAGATATGCATAATTAATTAATGGACATTATATTATCTGAAATTTCTGAATTTATTAAAAATTGATGTATTTTTTAACAGAGCATATATGATTTTGTGGGGTACACCTAAAAAACCCGACTTATTTTAAAACAGACAATTCAAAATCCGGCATTAAAAAACCAGATATTTAGAAAACAGACTTTCAAAATATGTGTGTATTTTGAAACGTCTAGTTTTGAATGTCTGTTTTTTTTAATATCGGGTTTTTGAAGTGTCTGTTTTGTGATTTGTAGGGGTTTTGCGGTGCACCCGACATTTCAAAATATGTCTCTTTAGTCGTTTTGAATAATCCATGGTTTTTTAATGTCTGTTTTTTTAAATGTGTGCATTTTGAATGCCTGTTTTTGAAACGTGTAGATTTTGATTGTCTGTTTTTTAAATGTCTGGTTTTTGAATATCCTATTTTTAAATGACTGGTTTTTGAAATTTCTGTTTTGCAATTTATCGGGGTTTTGAGGGTGCACCCACTTTGAAAGATTGAATCCGAGTCAAAATTTCGGATGGTCTTTGAATAAATCCTGATCGCGTAAGTTCATTCAATCCTGAGTGCGAAACTGGTTTAGCAAAAATTGTCAAAATTGTGTAATTGATTTATCCTTACATTGAGAGTTGTCTTTAAAAATTAGTGAACAAAGATATATAATCATTATATAATTACTATAATATTGCAAGTATGTATTTAAACTTATATGTGACAAATTGTTATAACATCACTTTCATTGAATGAATGATAGTAATGTTAGGTTTTGTGTCATATGTAAATTTCCTGGTTCAGTTAAATGAAAATATGTGATATACAAATTGGTGACATTTTTTGAAAGATGTTCCGGAAATACATTGGCTTTAACCTGTTATTCGTGTGAACAATGTTTTCGCGGTTTTTATGGATTTTAAGGAGAGCATTACTTTTTAGAAATTTGTTAAAATGTTTCTTTGGATTGATATATCAAAGAGCTCATCATTTTGATACTTTAACATTGCAAGTAACATTGTAAAAATGAATCTGAAAATATGAAAGGCAGTGTTGGTTTTTTGAATTTTGAAAAGTTTTCTTATTTTTCATTTTTAGAAAGAAGACAGGGCTTCTCTCCTCTCTCTCTCTACTCTCTAAATATGAATCAGCGAAAACCTCTGCAAATAAGCGATTATACGGTGCTAATCAGCGCAAAGTATGCCGCTAATTCAATCCTAATTCCAGCAGTGGCATACTTTGCGCTGATTTGCAGCGTATATTCGCTGATTTCCAGCGGTTTTGGCTGATTCATATTTAGAGAGTAGGAGTCCGCTACAACCTAGGAGCGAAAAATAGTGTTTCTAATTAAAGTAAAGCCGATGTCGCGTCAATTGTTTCTGCCAATACATTTAATCGCCGTTATTCTATCATGTAATGCATTCGCAAATTTCCCCAAATAGTACCAAAGTTACTATTCGATCATAACTAATATGAAATATCTTAGTGAATCTTGGTATTCTCCATTAATTCTACAGGGTATAATCAGGTAGTAATGAGGCTTGCTTGCTAAGCTGCATCGTTTGGCTGCATTGCAGGTCACCCTTTGATCAATATTTAGGTAGTATGCAATGATTTTTGCTCGTGATAAATACTATAGTACATAAAAACACTTATTTCGATAACCGTTTTATTAATGATTTAATTCAGAGAGTGTAGCCAGAAAAACTGCACCAATAACACTTTTTTCATTCTAAGATTAAACTAGGACCTAACGCCTCTTCTAATGTTCAGGCGATTATTTTATAAATATTGTGATGATCTTATTTGTAAATTTGTCATTACAATCTTTGTTGTTAAGTATTGCGGCAAACAAATTGTTTGCTATCACGCAGTCATCACATGATGTCACAAACTTCATTATTAACCCTTTGGGTTTTCGGGGTCGCTGATTACGAATCTGATGTCTGATTTTGTAAATTCAAAATGGCGGCTCGAAGATGGCCGACATAAATGTAAAAAATTTACTTGATTTTGATGAAAGTTGGCACTCGGGGGTGTTTGGGATCGCTGATTGCGAATATGAAGTCAGATTTTGTAAATTCTAAATGGTGGATCCAAGATGACCTACATAAATGTAAAAATATACTTGATAGAGATAAAACTTGATAGAGATAAAACTTGATACTCTATGTACTCGAAATTTTAAATATAAAAGTCAGAGATCAGATTCGTAATAAGCGACCCCAAAAACCTCCGAGTACACAGCTTCATCAATATCGGTACATTTTCATATTTCGATCGGACATCTTGGATCCTCCATTCTGAATATTCAAAATCCGAGGCCAGATTCGTAATCGGCGACCCCAGAAACCCCCGAGTAACGAGTTTCAAGTAAATCAGATGAATTTTTAAAAATTCATCCGCCATATTGTTTCCGCCATTTTGTATTTTTCAAAACCGACTTCAAATTCGTAATCAGCGACCCTAAAAACCCCCGAGTACCAAGTTTGGTTCTAATTTCCCTTTTAGTTCGTTCAAAAACGATTTCTTTCTCAAAAATCGACGATTTTTTAAATTTATTTATTAATACTTGTTAATAATTTTGCGTAATTGCATTTATTATCCTTTTCGTTACGTACTAAAAAGCCCCCTCTACCACTGCAAAAAGATTTTTTTAATATTGCTTCGAAATCATTGAAACTAGACAGAAAAGATGTGAATTAAAAAGGTGGTAATCTGGGTTACCACTGCGCCGCAAAGGGTTAAAAGAAGATCTAAGTTATATGTATATTCTTCTTATACGGCTCCATCTCCTTATTTCAACTTATGACAAATAATCACACGACAAAACAGAACACGGCAAAATATCACATGGACAAATAACCATAAACAAAAATATCTCCACGGCTAAAACCCAATCCAAAAACAATTGAACATTATATATAGAAAGTCAGTCTTTTGTCGCTGCCATTTTGGCGTTACGACATTTTGGCCCCCCTGGATTAACGCCGGATGTTTTGGCTTCACCGTTTTGGCATCCAACTATTTCACCCCGTTTATTGTCCCGAGAGTAAATTTAGATAAAAATTCGCATATTAAAATGGCAAAGACAGAGAAATGTGAACGTTTCGAAATTAACCTACCCTAACCGGTCAATTCCGTCCCAACTGCGCTTACTCTTAATAATGTATGAATGAATATGACTGCACAGAGAAATTTGTAAATGTGCCATATTTTGTCGATGTGATATTTTTAGGCGAGATATTTTATCATTATGATAATTTGACATGTTATCAAATGTCCGTAATATTTTCTCAATTTTAATCATTTGTTCGTGAAATCAAGACATGCTACCTTTTTATAAATATACTTTAATTTTACTTACTTTACAAAAATAGAACCCGCAGCAGCAGCTTTTATTTATTGTTAATAATTATGTCTCACTTGAACTTAATAAATCACAAAATTTCAACAACCGTTTATGAACAATTTTAGAAGAAAACGTACATGATTGTAGAGTTAGGCCCATTTTCGAATGGATGTGTGACAGTGTAAATTTTACTCTTCCACTTAGAAAATTTTAACTAAAGACAGTACAAAACATTTTGGTTTGAATGGGGTACTCTCATAAAATGCATATATTTTGTGCATTTATCAGAATGAAATTATTATATAGTATAACTCAAATACTAAGAGAATTTGTATTTTGCTCAACTATTGTAATTATTTTTTCAAAACTTCTTCACATCTTCAGGACATTTCACTCCTGCAGCATGATATTTTTAAGAAAAGTTTTCTCAGCCTACTATAAAAACGCTTTCATGTAAAATTCTAAAAAATATCATTCAATACCAAAGAGGACATGTTAATTTAAACGAAACTGCGATATTAAAATAAAGTATCTATTTTAACGCAATACAATTCTACGACACATTGAGGAGGAATTCCAGAACACAGCCTGCTTATTAAGGAACTCAAATGGTCAAAGCAGCCTGCGCTCTAGCATGCAGCGCGTGGTCCAGTGAACCGCTCGTTCGCTTAGAAATATACCTATAACTGGAATAGAAGTTGTTCGGTCATCTTGAATATCAAATACTTTTTTATATGGGCAAAATGCATTTAAAAAATGTACTATATGCCCAAGAAGCTGATTTGGCTGAAAGATTAACTACATTATTATCTAACAGAAATTATCGACGATATCTCGATAACCTTAGTTAGGAAAGTCGTAAAAGCTTATAAAACTTTAAAACAGAATATTTCTTTAACATTTATTCACGGATTTTGGAATCTCATTATTATGAACTGAATAAATAAAGAACTAAAATACCAAGGACATACGCACATTTTCCGTATAATATAATAGCTCATCATGTTCTAAAGGGATAAATTTGACTGCACCTTTTTGAGAGGTATGACATATTCTGAACATTTCGAAAATAACGGCCGATCATGTAATACCATTTTTTGTATAAACATTGAGTTCTCTGATTTACGAGAACGTTATTACTTTTTTTTTCTATTTTAAACATTTACCACCGTTAACTTTATCCTATTCGGAAATACTTGTGAATAAATGTTCGGAATTTTGCTAATATAATATAGTACTTAAAATCAATTTTTGAATGATTTATATTGATGTTTATAAAATCATTGGTAAAGTTTGCATTTCTAAAGGATGGACATGTAAAGAATATGTCCGTATTGACAAGATGTAAGAGTATGTAATGTATTGAATACTATCGTTTTAATTTGGACTATGACATAGTCAATTAATAATATTTATGCGTAAAACACATTGTTACTCTGAAATGAGAGTTTTCAAAATAGTTTAATTCTATTAAATTTATTTCAAAGCTCAGTTTAATAGTATTATTGAAAATGATAAATGTATATTATCTATGAAATTACAGAACTCCTTCATTCTAAATTTGTAGACTAAAAATTGACGAAATATTTATTTTACTCAAAATTTTACATAAATATGATCAATTTAAGTCATCATATATCTACCGATGGTATCTCTAAATGTCCAAGTGACACATGTATATCCATACATTAACGTGTCCAAATGTACGGTGAGGAGAAGGTGTACAAGGATATATACTTTTTTGGATTTTCATGTTTATGTTTTTCGGAAGA
Organism: Trichopria drosophilae; assembly: GCA_030407085.1. Lineage (NCBI taxonomy): Eukaryota > Metazoa > Arthropoda > Insecta > Hymenoptera > Diapriidae > Trichopria > Trichopria drosophilae. Next base: position 57,875,806 of record CM059583.1, read on the forward strand.
ACGAACATTTCCGTTTTTCGAAACTGCAAATTACGTATATTTTTCCCTGCAGCTTTTTGAGGGCTGAACTGGGAAAACGAGGTCAACGACGATATGTTCTAAATGATGTATATTATTTCATCGCCAGTCATGACCTATTCCTTAGCCAAGTGAAAAAACTCTTAATTACATATGTCGGGGGATTGAGTTATTGAGGAGGAAAGGTTTTATTCAAATTATTGAAAGAAATTTATTCATCTTTGAAAAATTATACATGTAAAAATAAACTTGTAAATTGTTTGTTATTTTGTAAAATAATTGGGTATATTAAGATACAAAACTCCTTTGATAGTAATTATTGCAGTGTTGACGATAAATCACCCTTTTACTTGCATTATTTAATACTCCCGTTGTTTAATCCACCATTTACGTAACGATTTCAAGCTTGAGTTTACAATCAATGTTTTATACACAAGATTTTAGTATTGTTGCTGTTCTGAAACTACTTGCAACTGTTGTATTTTATACCTGCAGCAGAAAAATTTATTTTAAGCTAATTGAAATTATAATCCATTTATACTATCTCTTATCAATCAAATTGATATATACATATATATAATGCTAGTGAGCAGTAAATGAAAACAATTCATACAAAATCTCTTCGGATGTATAAATCTATTTTTCTTATATTTTTGTTTTTAATACGAAAACAAATTTACAATGACAAAGTGTAGAAAATAGCAACACATTACAAGGATCCCCCCGGGTTATTTTTAATGTTACACTCTCTGTGGCACTCATTGTAGTTTAATTAAATTGGAAGGTGGATAGAACAAAACGGAATCTGCATAATATAATATTAGAAAAGTTATTATGAGAATTTACAAAATATTAATTTTTAGTATTTATAAATATTTGATCATGTGCATTAATTCTATGTCCAAAAATCGAACTCAGTTATGGTATTGTAATAAATTGAGCATTAATAATCTTAAATTGAAAGTTTTTATTAAAGGACGCGACGCGATGGTTAGGTTTAGACTAACTGACATTTTAGAACGACCGAAAATTGAAGAGCGTGAGGACAAGGGAACGAGGGAATTCGAAGTTAGTTTGAATTACATGTATAAAATACGAATTCCCTACTTCCCTATATCAATTTAAGATTATCAATGCTCAATTTATTACAGTATTTTATTTATTAACTTTCATTTCTAAACAAATTGTTCGATAATTACGTACAACTCCTTAGAATATAGTTTTTCTCGGAATAAATTGGGAATAAAAAACTAACGTAAATCTTCTGATGATCCACGTGTTCGAAACGGCAAAAGTACAACGTATTTTCGACGTATTTTGGGCTCTTGAAAACGAATATGATAGCAGAAATAGCGCGCTCGGCTATATCTTTGCCGCAACTTAAGAAAAACGAGAATTAAACAATTTTATTGCATTTATTTCGAAACGTACAAATCGTACCAAGAATGCAGATACATAACATAATACCTTGAAGAAACTCGATTATGGGAACTTTAGTCGCTCATTTCCCACACAGAACCGAACCTTACAACAAGGTTAAATAACGTTGCATCAGGCTTATTAACCTTATTTAACCTTGTTGTAAGGTTCGGTTCTGTTAGGGTTGAAGCCTTACCGTAGATATAATGCAAAACGTGTATACAACCTTTTTTGTAGAGAATTCTTCCCTCAACAACTCTTGTTTAAAACATTTTTTCGTGCGATTTGTACTTTTCAAAATAAATGCAAAAAATGTTTAAAACTCGCGTTTCTTACCAGTTTTTTTGAAATAGAGGCCAAGATATGGCCCAGTGCCAAATCTTGGTAAAAAAAATACGTTGTACTTTTATACATGGACGAAGAATTTATAAACAACTTAAAAAAGTACCTTTGTATGTGTTATTCCGTATTATTTAAAATCTTAGAGAGTTTACCTTTCGTTCAGAAGCAATATATAGTCTCATTTAGCAGAAAGCTGTACAACTCTTATCCTGTTAGGAAGTATATAATTAAAATCTGTACTCAAAGAGAATGAAACAATTCGATTTTACATCGATATCTCATAAGTGATGAGTAGACAAATTATTAAACAGTATATTATTATAAAACATACAATATTATGAGGGAATTACACAAAATTGATATATATTCAAAAGTTGTACTTTCATGTTCAAATTTCATGTTCCGCCGTAAACTTGTAATCTAGTTTCATGTAATAGCTAACCGAAACATAGACTTTTATAGGGTAATATTAAGGTTGATGACAGTAATGTTGGTTAGAATTCACGTGTTGCGAGGTGCACGTTATGAATATGTTATTTTTGAACATATACCAGTTAATATTATGAATATGCTTTTAGTAATATATTACCAACAATGTATAATATTTGTTCGTACAATAATGTCATTTTATATAATTATGAATAATATATTAACAAACAAAAAACAACACGGCTTTGGCCTACATAAGCCATCTTTCTTCTGTCCTTTAATTACATCGCATACATAAAAACACCATCTAATAATATGCAGCATTATTATATAATATACTTTTACTGATTATTTGAAAAAAATTATTCCACGTGCATATGATTAAAGGAGTTAAAAGAAATCATTGCTAAGGTCGCGGATTTTACTTACAAATACAATAATTACGAATGTAAGTAGTAACAACCTGCATTGTGTATTTTTCACAGCAGATGCAGACTGTTACTACTGAGACTATTTCAGTTTCTTGTGTAATCCTCGTCTTCAACAATGATTTTATGAACTTTCGATGTGATCACAGAAAAAATATATATGGGAGAAACTATTTAAGAAACGATGAGAAATAGTATGGGGCAAAGTATTGTCAGTACAATGCCACAACCTCGCCAAAACTGTCGCGCAGTTACACACCATACTTTGGACCATATTATCTCATAGCAGCCATATCATATTCTGGGATAATGAAATATATTTGTCATAGAGTGGGCAAAATAATGTGGTGGTAATTTTAATAATCTTTTTATATGGAATAATTATTAGCTTTCCTAAGCAATAATATTCCTAACTGAAGAATTTTCAATCCAAAATCAAGAACGAACATCCCGAAAGAAACGTCTGCTAATATGCAGTTCATTCTGCTTTATAACGAAAACCGCTGAAAAGAACACCGCAATGGTGACGATTCTTGCGCCGTCATTATTCGTTCTGTTCCTGTCGTCCTGTGGAAAACAAAAATCAATGGGAATGTAGGAAAATTAATTTATTAAAACACAAGGAATACTAAAACAAAGAATATGCAGTTTTTATTTCAAATTTTTTAAGATAAGTTTTGTATACTTCGACGTATTCAAATAGGTTCGAACTATCAAAAACTCTGCTCGGTTTTTAAATCAACAAACCTTACCAACCACGTTAACCAACGGTCCAAGAAAATTCCATTTCTTTTATTCCCAGTGATTTTCTTTCTCCACAACACTCAAAAAAACGGATACGATCGACTCAGGAATTGTGGACTAAATGCTCTAATCGCAGATATTTTTCTAACTTCTTCGTTTTCTGCGTCAATATGACAGCAGCCTTTAGTGTTTATTTATAGTTATGGTGCTCTTTCAGTGGATTTTGTCGTATCGCAGTATGAACGACATTTCAGCATATATTTCTTTCGGGATGTTCATTCTTAATTTTGGATTAATAAATATAATTATTTGTAAAGCTTGTATCCTTAGGAAAACTTATAATTAATTCGTATAAAAAGATACTATCTATTAAATTTACGCACACAGAAAATTTTCAAAAAATCTATGTTATTATCGGCCATTATGAATCATTCGCCCCAAAGTATGCCATAGATGGTTTGAGGTACTATGGGGCAGGTATGGTGTGCCACTGAGTGACAGTATTGGCGAGGCAGTGGTATGGTATTCGCAATAGTTTGCCGTATACTATTTCCCATGGTTTCTTAAATAGTTTCTCCCATATATAATTTTTCTACGCGGGAAAAAACAACAGAATTTGCTATTAGGTGGTAGTTCTCATCGTATTTTAACTTTCCCAGGTAGAAATTGCCCTTAATTACTCTACATTATATACAGTGCCTGTGAGGAAAACTCTATGTGGAAATAACCGCATAAATTCCGGCTAGAATTTCGAAATATACCAACGTTTTATCGAATCAAATAAGTCAACCTAGATTCTGGGTCGTTTCGATATCAATTTTTCCTGATATTTGTATACCTGCAATTCGAAATCGTAAAATTAGAAATTTAATTACATTATATTCCTGAAAATGTGTCGTCTATATGCATATATTGAAGGTAGCCTTTAAAACTAGTTTAAATTATATAAATTTTAAAAATGTAACAAAATTCAAGGATTCAGTCCTGGTTTCCAGACAAAATTTCTATCAGGGTTACTGCAAAACAAATATACGTTTATATCACATGTCACGAACATGATGACATATTTAATTGATCACACATACTTTTTGTAAAAAGCATTCCAGAAACGGAGCGATGCAATGGGAATCAGGGAAGCTATGTGGGAAATTGTCGATTTTAGTCCGCAAATGTGATTCTATGGGTTCGTGCGCATTTATATCTACTATAAGATTTATCGCTGCCGACATAATAGAAGGAACTCTGCCTGACCTGGAAAATCCTCGAAGCATTATGCGATTACAGAAAAATGGCGAAAGCCGACAAATCGACAATAATTAACTATTTTGCAAACCGAGAATATATTATCTTTCAAGAATGGCGGTTATATATAATTAAGAATTTCAAGTAAACAGTGTTTTAAAATACTGACGCAATAATTGATCGACTATCTACAATCGCATTTGAATAAAACAATATAACTAGTTTATTTCCTACACGATTTAAAGAACCTTATAACATGTAAATAGCATACACAATTGAACTCTGAATACCTCACAGGTATCTTTCATTATACGTTCGAAGTAATAAATGATCTGCCTTATTGTGAACAAAGCTAAAATGCAATACAATTTAGTTGCGTATAACAATATTCTCACAGTTTCGTAAGAAAAATGTATTCCAGTATTTAAGACCAAATAGTACATATACATTCAATACGCATCTCAATTTCTTTTACTACGTACATGTAAAATATTAAAAGGAAAGTCTCTAATATGCCCACTCCTAATACGTACTTTCCATGGGTCCTCAACTGTAGGCTGAACCAGAATTCAAGTAAATAATGTACCTCTCATTACTACTCAATTTTCGTGCATTAACAATTTACTCTTTCTGAAGTGAAATAGAAGTAGGTACCCTATGAAATAAGTGAGTTCATAATTTTTATTCTAGAATGATTTTCCATTTTATAAAAAGTAACAATTCAGCTTTTACTAGAGTAGCTTATTTTCATTTCATGAGATTGAATTGTAATTCCATGAAATTTAATGTGTATATATAGACCATATAATTTTGTTACAGCATCGTAGTGGTAAAAAATTTTGAATAATATAACGGTCATAAATAGTTGCGGTTAAATTTTGAACATATGTTACTTTTTTTAATTTTATAAAGATGATTAATCAAATTGAATTTCAAAGTAATCCAGTTATAATTTATTCATCAATTGATATACCCAAAGTAGGGATAAAATATTCTATCATGCACGAAATCACGTAGTTTTGTACATTATAACATATAAATTTAACCTCACTGGATGCATAATAATATGCTATATTTTCTGGTTGTTTATTCCTCAACCGTTCTATAGCATATATGATGGAAATTTTTTTAATTTGTCGGTTAATGTAAATATTAATTTTTTGAAAGTAAATAAATCAATAAATAAATAAATAAACATTTGTTTATGAGTGAAGATGGTCCTAACCCGCACAACACAATCCGTCCTGGGCCCGTATTCTATAAGTCGGTATTAACAATAACGTTAACGTTACTGTCGATAACGACAATATCCTGGACCGTGGTTGGTTGGAATTGTCATAACGTCGACGTTATTCGTAATAACGAGTTACAGAATGAAGGCACTGGGAAGTTCCCGAGAACGTCCAAATGTCCGTTGTTGGTCCTCGGGAGGTCCTCAGGGGCTTGTGCTGACATCCTGGGACAGCCTTGTGCTGTTTGGGAAACACAGACCAAAATGTTGCACTTTATACGAAACTATTTCTTAAAATATATATTACTTCATGAAGACAATCTAGATCATAAAAAATCTACTATATTCGTAGGCAAACATCTATAGGAAAATAACAACTATAAGAGGAAAAAATAAAAAAAAAAACGTTGCCTATTTTTATCTATCTCCACGTACGTCAAGAAACCTTTAACCGTTGGACTGTTAAATACGATCAAAAAATAAAAGAATCCTGTACTGCAACATTTTGGACACCGTGATAGATTCGCTGCTTTGGTAATGGTGTTATTAATACACTTTCCGCAGTGATAAAAGTTTAATAATGGTTTGACTAATACAGATTCTGTACAAACTGCGAAAACCGAGATAGTAGTTATTTTAGCACCACTAATTTATTCATGGATTAAATCTTTTTAGAAATAATGAAAGATTGTTTAGATAAGAATTTTGAACATATAAATAAGAAAAACTACAATAGGATATATTTTCTAATAAATTTCCGGACATAATTAACTTAAACAAATCCTACAAAATTATGAACATAATGAGACGTGTAAGGAAAATCGTCCGTGGGCTACTATATGGCTGTATGGCGTAGAACTAAAGAGTGCGAGGAGTAAAGTGAGTTTCGAAAGACAACTAAAAGCTCTATTAAAGCGTTATTTAAATAAAGAGCCTAAGATTTTGCATTGGAGAAGTAAATCTTAAATTATGGCACAACTAAAAATTCGATTTGACGACTTAGGCCTACCAGGTTTACTTAGTTCTCAACAAAGTCATAGACGAAATATTCTGTTCGGTAGAACAACAAAGGGTTTCGAATGCTGCGCCGGATCGTTCTGCACTTTATGATAATTCAAGTGATACGTGTACAGATTACGAAAATACGTATTTTACAATAAGCAATTACAATTCGTTTATCGTTTAATATTGCTGGTATAAAATGATCCAATTGGTATAATCCCAAGTGATTTATTACCGGCTCAAATCGTCTACGGTAACGAGAATATATATGGATGTTTTATTTATATGCGTAGGGCGAATATAAATTACCAGGTATGAAAAGCATGGTTTGCAAGAAAACGAACGGCTTTAATTGAATCGAACCCGTAGTGTTGCTACAATCGCAAATTACAAAGTGAGCCACAGGAAAGAATACTTCTTTTTGATGTAGCGAAGCAGGAAATTGAAATAACAGAGATCAAAAGAAAAAGTTATTCATTCTCATGTATCATGGTCACCTTTATTTTTTGTTGCATGTGATACTTTTTTATTCTGTCGATCTATCGGCACGTACGATGAGGCAGACAATTCTTTAAAGTAATAAATGAAATATATATGTTATTCACAGAGTAAATGATAGCAATGAATATTTCATTTTCTAACATCTAGATATTTTTAGTTTTTATTGTTAAATCCAGATACACGGCCAACTTTCTCCTATGAGCAATTCATACATATGGCGACAGAGATGAAGTTTATTTCTCTCGTATTTCCCACCGTCCTTGTAAAAATAAAGAATTCTGGCTAAATTGAAAATATTAAATTATGTACGAAGGATGCGAGAGATAAATGCTGGAATTTATATTGTGGTTGATTCTCCGTTCTGAAATGTTAACATGCTTACACATTGTTTATTTTTCATTTGACAAATAAATCAAATTACACAAATTTTCACTTAATGTGATCTCAATTATTTGATGGTGATTCCCATATCATGATTGATCGAATATTGGGATCTGTCTACATAAGTTACAAAAGTTACAATAACTGTTTTAAATAATGTTAGATCGTTTATTTAATCCAGAAAATAAAGTAACCATTAAATTATTCCAACATATATATCTGAATAATCTCATATACGTACAAAAGAATATCCTTCATCATTTAGAATGTTGTTCCGCAATGTTTCCAATCAAATTTAGCATTAAAATGTGCTTAAATTTAATAAATTTACTACTAATTAGACTATTTAGTCTCACGACTGAATATCTTTGCAAAAATAATTTTTCAAAAACAACTTTCGAAGAAGAACTTCAACAAAATTAGCAAAAAAAATAACTTTAGGAAAAAATATCTCTTTACAAAAATAACTTTGGGAAAAATAACTTTCGAAAAAAATCTCTTCAGCAAAAATAACTGTAGGAAAAATGTGTTTTTTTAAAAATAATATTAGGATCAAACTTAGACAGTTTTTACGGAGGCCGCACACTCAACTATAAAAGGTAGACGAGGTATCTAGGTAGGTTCTGTAGTGGTTTGGTTGGGATAGTTTTAACGGTGGGTCCGAGGGCGAAGCCCCCCCCCCCCCCCCCGGGCGCACATTGCGAGTTGAGACATTTTTTTTTAAATATACACGTGCAAACAAATTTATATATATAATAAAATTTATATATATATATATATATATATATATATATATATATATATATCGTGCATAGATACAATAATTAACCAACTATTATTCGGCACATAATCCGGAATATATTTTCATTTTGCTTTGGATTATATATTGTATATATGTAACAAGTAATCCGCTTTTATTTGAAATATTAACAGTAAAGTATTTCCATTGTATGTTCAGATATATAATGACATATATATTTTTCCGGGTTTACAATAGTATAAAGTGTACGTTCTCTAAAATAGAAATTCATTAAAGTTTCAAGATAAAAACACTTGTAACCCTTGAATAGTAAAAAAAACCTAATTAAAATTTAGCGATGCTCGAATAGATGAAAAGTTTGAATATGCTTATTTACCATACATTGGGGAATTATGTGTCAATATTGTTCTCAGTTACGACTACCCTATCGTTCAATTCCATCGCTGAGGGAAATAGACGTTGAACAAGTTACGTAATATTTTGAAATTGAAGTCTGTGAGTAATAAAATATACATTTAAAGAGATATTTATCAAATTAAGATTTAATTTACTTCCGTGTTCTACACAGGAAAGTAGCAAGGGGTTTCAATTTTTATGATTACGACAGTAGCACAATATCAAATAAGCATTTCAAGAATAAGTGAATTTAGAGTTTCTACTTATAAAAGGAGAGAGGAAAGGCAAATATGTTCTTATAGCGTCTTGTATCAACGACGCCTGGAGGACCAAAAGTTGCGCAGGAAGGAAGGAATGAAAGGAAGAGAGGTCTTGGCTTAGTACGGCTTGTGCTGGCAAAGCTTGCAACTTATGACTGTTCACTCGGCAATGATTCACGTCTCCTGGGATCACTGAATTTAATTTCAAGGTCCTTGTATTGGGCATTTCATCTACTTTTCTTCGCTACGTTTGACCTTAAGAAGATACATTTCTGAGAACGTAGCCAATGATGCGCACGTAAAATTTCCATTCACTTGTAATACGACCAAAAAAGAGAACTGAAATATTCTTTGAAGAAAATATTCTATAAAAAGTCAACGAATTTATTTCAGTCATTCACGTAGAATACTTTATTGGTCAAAGAATTTAATTCTGTAATGCTGCAATTCCATTCTAGGTCCATTTACTTTACATTGTTACATATTTACAAATTTTTATTAGATTTGAAAATATTTAAACAACACCATTCAACTAATATAAAATTTAAGGATAGTAAATGAATATTGGAGTATTTGATCTACTTGGAGTTAAAACTTACAAGTTAAAATATATAGACACGCTCGGCACCCTAGATCGTGTAGGACAGGTATCATAATGCCGTAAAATGACGTAAAATTGTTTTTTTAAAACCTCTATTATAAATAATTCATACTTATTTTTAACCTCTTCTTTAATATTCCAATACTTATATTATATACAGGGTGTACGAAAAGTCCCGGGACGGTTGAATAACTTTCGAAAGAATAAAAATTTCAAAAATCGCCGAAACACGTGATTCGATTTTTCAAACAAGCTATCTTTTGAGGGGGGGTTTCGGCTCCCCAACCTCAAGGGGGGCGGGGGGCACGAGGGGGGCCAAAAATCTTAAATGGCAACATGGTTTGAGTGGGGGCTCATTTGAAAGGTATTTTCGAGACGAATTCAGATCACTGGTCATAGAGGGCGCTGCGATCATTTTTCGGAGAGATACAAGTAAAAGAGGTTTTCAATATAACGTTCAGAAACGGGTTGACACCCGTTTAAGAATATTGTTTTACACGATTTTAAGTTTTTTAAGTTTTTTAAGAATATTGAATTACACGATTCGGCGACTTCGAAATTTTCATTTTTTCAAACGTTAGTACGTCTAAGATCTGAAAAAGTCAAAAATCTCGTTTGAAAAATCGAATCACGCGTTTCGGCGATTTTTGAAAATTTTATTCTTTCGAAAGTTATTCAACCGTCCCGGGACTTTTCGTACACCCTGTATATAATTTCATTAAAATTTTCGTGCACGGTGTACCAAACCAAACTGCTGAAAAGTTTGTGCAGATTGAAGATTCGCTGGTTTGAAATAATTTGATGCTGGTTTAACTAGCACAGACCCTACCAATGGCAAATCCGTGAAATTTCGTTGGTTGTGAATATTTTAACTTATGACAACAGTTGATAAGTAGTGAATTGCAGTGGTTTCTTTGTGAAAGTTATAACTTGTCAAAACTTTTTCCAGGTTTTTGTTTGACAATCTTTCAGGGATGTTCGTTAGGATACTGATTACAACAAACAAGTAATTTTGTTAAAAGAAGGTATCGTAAAACTAAAAATTTTAATCCGAAAAATTGTTACTTACATTTGTTACGTCCTCCAAATTAGTTGAAGGTCAGTCTGTAAAACAACTTTTTTAAGTTGTGGCTCGCCTTTTGGCAATGGACACGGTTGTTTGATCTGTATATTTTTAATTTATTATTCTTATTATTATTATTTAAAAAGTGTCTTCCAATTATAACTGTAATTTAAAATCGTAAATCGAAAACATTGATCAATGTATACCTGCACATTTTTTCGCAATGGTTTCAACGTTTAAGAATATTTTCGAACTCGTCTTCTTCTCGAAGATTCGTTTCGAGAGATTCACTGATTGTCTATAAAATTTGTTCGTCCTAGAAGCCGAAGTCTCCCGACCGCGTCCGAATTGTTTCGAACTGACATCATTTCGATGATTGTTCGGCAGTACGTCACTGTGAGCTAGTGAATATCAATATTGTTGATTTAAATAGCACGTTTTTCACTCATTCAACTTAGAGTATATACATTAAAGATAAAATAAATACACCTAAAAATGAAAATTAATATACTAAATATAACCTCAAAAAAATTCATTTCATTTATGCTTGAAAAATAAATTATTATGCAAAATGACTAAAGAATAATTTATACAGTTTCTGAGTAATGGATATGAAATTGTTAGTATATCTCATTGTATCGTAACTGATTCAGCTGTTTTTATATTGCAGTCATTATAATTAATATGAAAATCCAGCTAAGCGTTGTCCCATATAATGCTTTACTTGGCTCCATATTTAAGTACAAAAATTAGGAAAATAATGCCTTAAATATGTCTAAAAGATATCTTTTAGTTAAAATTTCAGTTCAAATTTTGAGAAATGACCGAGTTACAGCCAAATAAATCCAGAGGCCAAATAAAATCACACAAGTCCGATAATTCGATCCGGCGCCTCATTTTCGTAGATCCTTTAGATATCTTTAAGATATATGTTAGATATGTCAAAAACATATTTTAAAAGAAAATTTACAGATATTTTTTGGATAATTATAACAATTCTGTTTATGTTTTAATAATTTCAACATCTTTTTTTATGTAGTTTACATGTGAAGTTTACATGAGAATACTTTATGGTATGTTTACATCATTCAAAATGATCGAATATAAACAAATAACGCAAGTAAACCAATAAGGAAAAAACTTTTCCGGCGGGGAATCGAATCCGGGTCTCTTACGTAGTACCCAAATGCCTCAACCACAATGTCACGCTATATATAATATATGTAGAAGAAAGAGAAAGCACCAAAATAATTAATCGTTCTCATAAAATAATGTAAACATAATTTATTTTTGTAACAAAACGAAAAAATATACAAATGTCACTTGGGAAACATGAAGGTGACATTTCTACGCAAACGCATTATCATGTCATAAAGACCGTTAAGAAAGCTTTGCAAAAGACGTTATTTAGATGGCTTTTCCCGAGATATCCGAAAAAAAGATATCTTTTAGATATCTGTTGCAAAAACTCCCCGAAGATGTCCAAAAAATATCTTTTAGACATGCATTCGTGAACTTATTTATTGAATATGTTTATTGAAAAGACGAAGACAGTATTCCGAAACTAATTTATAAATCAATAAAATTGCTTGAACACGTCAAATGGTTCAGATATTAATCATGGGTTATTCTCCGAGTGATAAACCATTCCGTCAGTTCCGTTTTATTGGCCATAAAATTTGATGAGATCAAATAGTACTTAGCACTCGACGAAATAACCCGAGGATCACGTTATTTCCCGGACCAGCATTATTGATTTCACAGGCCTAAGTGTACCATATTTCTTGATATAAGAAAAAATAGTAAAATAATTGCATAAGCAAATAATGTCAACACTGTTTTAATAAAGAAAACACCTGTGATAATATGACTGTCATTAAATTTCAAACTCTGGTAACAATACATTTAGAGGCAATAAAATATATAGTCTGAAGTTAAATTGAAATTTTTAAATTGATACTATATAAATAGGAATTCTTCAACTTTTTGAAAACGGTAGCAGACAAATTTTTGAGAAGTCAGTGTAGGAGTGCTTATATATATATATATATATATATATATATATATATATATTTTTTTTTTTTTTATTTCCTCGTTTTTAATGTTAATTACTTATTTCTATTCATATCTTTTATTAATCATTGCAATCAGCAGTAATCCTTTTTATTAGAAAAATAATGTGTGCTGCTGAGTTTATTTCGAGAGATTTTTTTTATTAGAATAATGTCCCTTTTTTTGAAAAGAATTTTTTGTATAAACATTTTGTTTAATATACATCATTTTTTTAAGTGATGCTTTTTCTGACAAGAGCTTGGCCAATTTTATAACATACTTATTTGTTGCACTAACTGAATAAAAAATCTTAGACATATATTTTTCAGAAATCAAACATATAAAATATCGTTTGTACAATGTGAAAATTACTTATAAGGAAAGATCTCTAGATTACTGACGCTTTTGTCTAAATTTATTCCTTGTATTATAAATCGAAAATGCCCTGTCTTAGTCAATCGTATTGGTGTATGCGCAGTGCACATGAAGTTTATGTGAAGTTTCATCTTCAACGAATCCATAGTCTAAAGAATATTCACGAATACTAATTTTGATCATCGAAAGCAAACTTTTGGAGTTTTCTTTTCAAGTTCTACATTTACGAAAAGTTTAAATATTCACTCTTCAACTTTGAACATCTGTTTTCAAATAATAATGAAGAAACTTTAATTTCCACTAACAGGGTAATCTAAGTAATAGCAAACCTTCGGAGAATTAAACAAAAATTAGCAACTTGGACAAGATAGTCGGTAAAGCTAAAAATTCAGAGGCGATTTTACGAGGTGAAATTGTTGGAGGCTATAAATGAGTAAAAATGTAATAAAAAATTAAAGGAACAACACCACCTACTATATAAACAATTTAAACTTATATTGTATTCATTAATTCAATCAGATGTTTTTCTTAGTTTAACATTGTTAAAGATATGTCCATATGCAGTGAAAGAAGTTTTAGACAACTTTTCTCTTTTTTCTATTCAATATTATTTATTATTATTTCAATAACCTTAATCAGCAATTGAACAAAAAGTAATTAAGAATATGTTTATAAATATAAGATTAATTATTTATTCATGTTTGATGTGGTTTGCAAAAGAAAACTTTTAAAATAATGAACACTATGGCTTTTTTATACTTTTACATCATCAACAGAATTTACACGACTCGTGGATGTCAGACTAGACCAATAAAAAACCTTTTAACAACTTCGATATTTCCATACGTATATGATTATCTAAGTAAACATTCACTGTTCTCGTATATTCAACTTTAGTTTTGCTTCTTAATATTCAATTTGGTAGTTTCGTATTATTGAGCCTAGATTTTGAAAGATTTCTTTTACTACTACTGTGAGCATTCTACTTTATGTTCTACATATTTAATATTCCAAAATATCTCCTTCTGGAAACTTCTTATTCAAAACTTTTTCTCGCCCAACAAAGTTGTCAAGTTTTGAATATGTGTATACTCTGTAGAAAAATAAGGCGTATGTGGCTAAATTTTCGGTATATTACAGTGCATTGCGAGTATACCTGAATTAGGACAAAGCTCTGTTAATAAGGTTTTTTATATCATTCACTCTTAGTGCATGTAAATTAATAAATAAAATTATAAATCTCAATTTTCAACGATGCTGAATATAATAACTTTGTGACATGTAAATAGCCATATCTTTACCGCAATAATAACAAAGGGAGTTCTACGGAATAAATGGATATTATTATGTGAAACTATATATGCATCTACTAATAGTAGATTGGGCCATAGATGTTATATGTAAATTTTATAGTTTCGAAATATTACTTTTTGAATTGAATTAATTCTACTGGCTGATTACTGCCAATGAAATGGCCGTAACCGCGGTTATCTCGTTCAAACCACGTATACAGATCCAAATAATGGTATCCCGTATGAGTATTGTGAATCTTATTGTATATACTTTGTCTAAAATTTCAGCCGAGAGATTAAGTTGCTCGAAAAACGGACGTTCTATTTTGATACATCAGGACAAGTACCTCACTATTTATACGAAACGATGATCCAAAGCCTGATATTGGAATTTCTGGAAGGTTCATTCCTTGCCAGTACTAAGCGGCTTCGCGCGACCTCCCCAACTGTAATATGAAAACGCGTGCATTCAAATGAAATGTGCATCTACGGACCGTAAGCAATACCACAGCTGCAATTTCGGATTACAAGAATGACGTTTGTACAAGCCGCACTTGAATAATTTATAAGAACACTTTTGCTAGTACGAAAATAAATGATAAAATATTCGAACTAATTGTTTTTATATATTGGAACAGAATTTAGTACAATTTTATAAGAATTTTCAAAAGAAAAACGTTATGCAAATATATTAATATGAATTTTTGTTCTATGTGTAACTAATAATTTCTATTCTGAACATTCAAAATACTCACTTGTACTTATTTTCAATGCGAAACATGTAGAACCTATAATGTACATAGTATTTGTGCTATTTCATTTTTATGGCAAAATACCTCGTTACTTTTGATACCTCGTACAGGATGGTATATATGGTATAAAATGTGTTGCGAAATGTTTACAGAACCCTGTATTTTACAAAACTCGTTTTCGAAAAGCTTCGGTTTTACGGTTCGCGGAATTCAAATGCAGAAATACACTCGTAAGTACATGCGGAAATTGATTCTATGATATAATCTGTAAAAAGAAACAACTTTCGATTTTCTGAGAAATTTAAATCTCTTTCGGTTTTATTGCACATTACTGCGTGCCACCTGCATCTTCGATTTAGATTAAATTCAAGTACGAATTTTATACTAAAGGGAAAAATTCTAAGAGCGTGTAAAGTACTTACGGGTATGTCTCATTGGTATTTAAGTCTTTCAATTTAAATCTGTACACCGGATCGTCATTTCACTGTATTTGAGCCGACGTGTACATTACTCTTGTAACATGCGATCTTTAATAAATACGAGTCGTTCATGAGATATTTCGTGCTCAAGTAGGTAGGGATTTCAAATTCTACAATTTTTGATACAAATATGAATTCATTTTTCGTTATAACTATAAGTGTGATGCAAAAATTTAAAAGCAAAAAACGGCATTTTCTCCCCTTCTTGTGACTGCGACAGGAAAAATATTCATTATTGGTGAAAATGTCTCCAAGATGAGAAGCTGACTTGAAAACAATTCAATGAATGATTAGCTAAGTGAATGTTATTCCTTAGATTTAGTTTTGATACTAGACTGTTTTGCTAGATATATCGCATGGAATCCTATAGACTATCCTCAATATAACTGCTCATATTGTCTATTAAAATAAAAATACTATCAATTATTACATAAAATAAAATGACGATATTTAGTTCAAAAAATGCGTGAAATGCAATTTATTAAAGTAAAGAGATATTTCTTTCCGACGTTTGACTAAGAATCCTACAAACGAAACTAGAAACTAGTCAACAATAAAAGGAGCAATCAAATATTTAAATATTGACATCTATATGCGCCATCTCCGATACCACAATTTTAATTGTGAAAACAGCATTGATTTTAGAAAAATGGAAAACAAATTTTACTTTAGAACAAAACAATTTCACTTTTCCAATAACATCAAAACGTGAAACACAAGTTTTGAAATTTCAAACCATTTCTACAGAAAATAAAAAAACTGCGTGTATTATTTGTTATGAGAAATCCTCGTGATTTTATGGTCGAATATATATAGATAATATGATTTTTACCAATGTAAATTATAACGCATTAATGTCGTTGTTCTGCATTTATAGTTATATATACTAGTTCAAAGTATTTTCAGTAAGTGTTATTAAACTGTGTTTTTTATAACCGCGTTCATAAATTTATCACATCTGAAGTGATTAGGTCATCAAAGAGCCATGAACTAGCAATATTATAGTCTTCCAGAAAATACACAGTTTTATGAATTTGAAGCGTTATTTATATACAATATATAATAGCTGCAAATAAATAATTCGAATTTTTTTGGCTCCTAACGTAATTCCTTGCCAAACAAGCAATACCATTTGCGTTAATTTTGGAGTTACTGAGATTCGAATCGTAGAAATGCAATCCAGTAAGTACACCTCTAGAAGAGGTGGTGTCAGATTGTTAAAAGCGAAGAAAGGAGAAGAGGAAAAAGTGCAGGACTTTAAAGAGAACTAACCGGTGCTCTTGGCAAGTCTCGGAGACTTCGACGGGGATCACGCTTTGGAGATTTTCGTCAAAGTGAACATTCGGCATATTACATCCCAAAGAGGGATACAATACAGCACGTGACTTGCTTCGCTTATTCACTGATAATCATTATACTTCAAAGGTTTGGGCTCTATTTATGTCAACAAGAATACTCCAAATCACGTTGTAGTTTAATTCATTAAAAAATTTAATTAAAAATGGAGTATAGTAAATATGAGGAAGCATTAAAAAAACAAATTCTTCTTAGTGATTGCGATGCAAATAAGCAACAACTGAAATGACGCTTTTTAAATAGAATTATATCAAGAATTAAAATATTTCTATCGTAAACAACATTACTTTTGCACACGAAATAGTTCGGATATAAAAGAAGACCGTAGACAAAATATGTGGAAGTTCTTTACGGTCTTATCGAGAGCTCGAACTTAATAGATATATTCGGAATGTATGCAAATGCAGCTATTCCCTTTATAAAATGTTTTATTCGAGTAACTGAGTATTTCAATCAAAAAAGTATTGTTTCAAAACCGTTCATGTAACTCTCTATCTCTCGCGATTTTTGTATCGATTATATAAGGAATAAACTGGGGCTCGCCAAAGAGGCCTTCGGCCGCCAAACCTGTCTTGGGCTCTGTTCATATCCCCTTTGCTCAGTAAAAATGATTGCGACGGGTTAGTTAATAGATATTAGTTTTTATAATAATTCAAAATGATTATTTAAAGTATCAATCTTCAATTCCTTTAAAACGGGGAGAAAATACAATTCAAAAGTATACGATAGCACAAAATGAATTCATTTTTAAAAACGGATGCATTTTAACGTCTCCCCACGGACTCAATTTTTATCAAAACGAAACGTATGAGGGGGCGAATTCTTCACCTGTACAAGCTCTCCAACATTGTTTATATGCCATTTCACTAGCGTTTTACGGAAATGAGTTAGACGCAAAAAACTGCATAAAAAAGCCAATTTTACCCTTTTTTAGGTCGATAACTGACGAAATATTCGTTGCAGGTCATAGGCTATATAAGATAAGTTGTAGCGCTATAAAAGATCTTCAAAATCAGTCATCATTCGTTAAAGTAACTTTAAAACGAGCCGAGTTATTGCAAAAAAACTATTATTTTTTTTTTAAACTTCAATGGCTCGCCACTCAAATTCTGAGCTTCAGATCCAATTTTGGTATTAAACTTTTTTGCTCAGAATGATGTCAAGATTCATCCTCTGCAATATTATCTGGGAGTTCTCGGACACCCTGTATATGGTTGGAAGGACCTACCTATTGGCTACTTTAAGAAATGGAATCTTTCAAATGAGTACAATCATCATTTACATGTATTAACTTAAATCCACTCGATTTCATTCAATTTCAACATAAGAAAACATGTAACAATGCTAAAGAATTCACTTTCCGCCAATACAAATACTATTTTTTTTTTGTACAAAGAATTTGTAACTGTTAAACCATCCATTAGAAATGAAACCACAATTATATTATTCCATATATATTAGGGTAGCCAAAAAATAACCAGAAAAATAATTTTTATATTTCGTAATTAATTAATATTTAATGGTACTGTCAAATTTCTGAAGTTTCATATGTATTTTGCATATGTAACAAATATTTTTATAGATTTGATATAAAAAGTCTGTGCTTTAAACCTATATATTATGTAAATTTGAATTGGTGAATGTAATCCGCCTAAACATCATGAAGCATACATATGTTAGAACTAACAAACCCACTAAAACCTGAACTAAACCATTTAAAGTGTTACAAAACTGATTAGGGGGATAATATCGTTTGTTGCAGAAATTTTCGAATGAACAATGCAATATGTTGGACATCGTAGCACGCATTCATTTATTATTAATTGCTGGACAATATTTTAAGAGAATATTTGGAAATCTCTGTCGCAGTTATTTCAAGCTTCGAATAGCGTAAATATTACATTTCAACATTAGGAACTTCCTTTGTTATTACTACTCATATTATGAAAAAGAAGCAGAGTTAAAATAATACGTGATGCTAAATAGATTTAAATAGATGTTATTTTATAGCATTTTTTAGAAAATAGAAAAGTGCATTAAATAAACATATTTTAAACCGAATATACAGTCGGGACTCCAGTAATCCATAATAAATTGATATTAATGTCTCAGATGCTGAACATTACCTTTATTAAAACAAAGGAGGGTTTCACTACTAGAGATGCAATTTTAATTATGCAAAAATATGAAAAAAATAATTAACAATTATTTAGTGATAGAGTTTTATTATTTCATTCAAGCTGCATGGAAAAAAAGAATCGGTTGGGGCAACCAACTGCTTGGTGCTCTCAGAGCCAGATAAGAAATTGGTTGGGGCAGCCAAATAAATAGTTTCATTTCGAAATAAATTGGTTACTTACCAATTAATTGAAACACAAATCTAATAAATTGGTTAGAGTAAATATTTCCTGTGTTACCTCAACCAAGTTCTTGTCTGGATCTGAGACCTTTAAGCGGTTAGTTGCTCCAACCAATACTTTTTCTCCGCGTGTTTAACAACTGGAAAATATGCACAACATATAAAGAATTCATTTTACTTAATATGAAGACACTGATTCTCCAAAAAAATTGCAGCTTTGGAAACGTGCATTGCAATACATCAAAATATAATTAAAAATTTATTTTCGTTCACTATAATTTATCAAAATTGACGAACATTTTAACGTTTTATTAACTTTTTTCTGATCATATTGAATCATTTAGTTATTTCTACTGTCTAATGTTTATAATCGTAACAATTCTTTGCAATGATAGATGCTCTAAAACCTTTTTTTTGTATATAAGTAGTAGTATGTAGAAATAAAAACAATCATATCACTTACCAACTGTACATATTGTTATAATTTAAATGCTGTTTATATTTTGATGATTGTTAATCATCTTTTTGTTTACTATTCAAATTTTGTTACGTGGCTATTATTTCACATATAGCATGCAAATTCCCAGTAAACAATATAAGCTGTTATTATTAATTTCCGTCAATAGAGAGAAGAGCTATACGCTACTGTTCGACGTTTCGATATGATATGAATGGCGTACAATGTTTCGTCAGCTTGATTCGGAATATTTACAAATCATTATCATAGAATCAATTTCTGAAGAGCCAATGTAATGGCAGAAACATCTCGATTTTCAACAATGATCATAATTGAGGAATAATGTGTACATTTAACAATTCAATTTTACAGATTGTGTGATTTAATACTCGATTTCAGGAAAACAAATATCGTTATCAAAATGTTTATACAATTCATTAGCAATATTCAATTGTTACTATATATTATTTCAAATAAAATATGTAAGGTTTTAACTTGAACCGTGGATAATAACAATTAAGTGTAAGGTGAATAAACGGCCATATACGGTTCCATTAATAAATCTTTATTGCCTACGTTTCGACACGTATTTCGTGTCCTCCTCAGGGCTTAACAAAAGACATGTGTGAGCAACGAATACGACGATAACATATCAGAAATTGGGCTGACATTCTGACAGATAACACATCGCAGACGTGCGTACATTACATACTACAAATAAGATGGAATGTTTTATTTTTTTTTTAGATAAGATGTTTAATCTTATTACTGCCAATATGGTCAGGCAAGATGTCATTTTTTTTACAACGTAATAAAAAGATTAGTCGATATTATCTTATCTAAAAAAAAATAAAACATTCCATCTTATTTGTAGTATGTAATGTACGCACGTCTGCGATGTGTTATCTATCAGAATGTCAGCCCAATTTCTGATATGTAATCGTCGTATTCGTTGCTCACACATGTCTTTTGTTAAGCCCTGAGGAGGACACGAAATACGTGTCGAAACGTGGGCAATAAAGATTTATTAATGGAACCGTATATGGCCGTTTATTCACCTTACACTTAACTATATATTATATTGATTGTAACCTTATATCAGATATGTATATCTGACTTGTTGAAAATAATGAACTAACCCGAGTTTTTCTCAACATTAATATTATCAATAAATTACATATTTGAAGGGCTTATCACCTGTCAATAAAAGATGTTAAAAAATACTATACCCCGAGTAGAATTTGCAACCGAGCTCTGACCGGAATCAATTCGGGTTACCCTGATTACATCCGGCATCCGGCCGGGCTTGTCACGCTTACCCGACTTCAGCCCCGCCGGATTTGAGACACTGACCGGGCTATTATCGGATGTCGACCAGGTTACCCACGTTGTATTCAAAATTCGAAGGGATCGGACTAGCTCGGCTGGATTCGAGCCAGAACCCGAATCGAATTTTTAATCAGGGTAACCAGGTTAATCGTCTTTTCACTGAAATAAAAAGAAATAGCTAATTCCCTAGACTACGAGAATATTCAGGGATTTTACAAATTTGACAGCCGGGAGATTATCTCATGTTTACAGCGTTTATAATTTAAATGTTTTGAATATTTCGTCCGATTTATTTCCGACAATATTTAAAAGTTATCAATATAATTTCTTTGATCAACTATCAATATATTTCAAGTTAAATTATGTGCATAATTTTAGTTTACAATGTGCATTATGTCATACTTGAAATTACATATTAAAACTTTTCACCAATGAGTTTGGAAGACAAATTATGTGATTTTAAAATTATATTCGTAACTTTTCAAATTCATTTACTTACCTAAAAAATATACATATTCATAAATGAAATCGTCTGCATTTAAACAATCCTACTGGCCAAAGCTCTATATATGAATTTTACTATTTCCAAACATTTGAGGTCGCTGAATATCCTGGTTACAGATCTTCAAGTTTCAAAGTAGATAAAAGATTCCGTTAATTGATACGTACAAATGTTTCTGATCGAGAGGGAAGTATATCACGATTTCGGCTAATACCTTAAGAATTATATAATGAGATTTTCACAATCGCGGATAAAGAAATAAACATAACATTCTAAAAATGGATGATTTTTTCTACAAACATAAAATATAGGTGCACACGATGGGTTATAGTGATAGATTTCGTATATGGAAATGTATTTTCGGAATTAGTAATTTATTTTTTGTAACGAAAGTAAAAATTATGAGTTTAGATGAACATGAGGGCTCTATGTTGTAGTAACGGATAACAAATAAAATATAGGTATAATAATAAAGTTTCAATATACCATATTGCCCAGGTACGTTTTTCAATGGTATTAATCAATTTTCTAATATACAGGGTGTCCCAGAACTCCCATATAATATTGCAGAGGGTGAATCTTTACATCATTCTGAGCAAAAAATGTTGATACGAAAACTGGATCTGAAGCTCACAATTTAAGTGGCGAGCCATTGAAGTTTAAAAAAAAATAATAGTTTTTTTGCAATAAGTCGGCTCGTTTTAAAGTTACTTTAACGAATGATGACTGATTTTGAAGGTTTTTTTATAGCGCTACAACTTACCTTGTATAGCCTATGACCTGCAACGAATATTTCGACAGTTATCGACCTAAAAAATTGTGAAAATGGCCTTTTTTCAATTTTTTGCGTCTAACTCATTTCCATAAAATACTAGCAAAATATCATATACAACAGCGTTGTAGAGATTGAAAAGGCTAAGAATTTGCCCCTCATACGTTTCGTTTTGACAAAAATTGAGCTCGTGAGGAGACGTTAAAAATCAGAAAATAGGCGAAAAACATGCTTCAGCAATGACAAATCCATTTTTCGCCGGTTTTCTGATTTTTAACGTCTCCCCACGGACTCAATTTTTATCAAAACGAAACGTATGAGGGGGCGAATTCTTCGCCTTTTCAAGCTCTCGAACATTGTTTATATGACATTTCACTAACATTTTACGGCAGTGAGTTAGACGCAAAAACTGAAAAAAAAGCCATTTTTACCCTATTTAGGTCAAGAACTGGCGAAATAAATATTGCAGGTCATATGCTCTATAAGGTAAGTTGTAGCGCTATAAAAACCTTCAAAATCAGTCATCATTCGTTAAAGTGACATTAAAACGAGCCGAGTTATTGCAAAAAGTATTATTTTTTTTAAAACTTTAATGGCTCGCCACTCAAATTCTGAGCTTCAGATCCGATTTTGGTATAAAAATTTTTTGCTCAAAATGATGTTAGGATTCACCCCCTGCAATATTACTCGGGAGTTCTGGGACACCCTGTATGTTTATAATAAACATCACAAATTCACATTTTACCTTTTTTATTGAACAGTGTTTTTCAATAAAGCCTACTGTTCGAAAATGGAGAGGCCACATGAAAATATTTCAACCCCTTTGACATGTAAAAAAATGACAATGCAATATTTGTTCGTATTGCAGGTCATAAGCCCGTCAAATTTGATTTGTTTAATGATTAATACAAAGCCTGCATTAAATTCAATTCTGGTATAAATTATTGTTTAGATATTAAATTTAATAAATATTTATGTGCTTAAAACGCATTATATATAAAAATTATGTTTTTTCCTATACAGTGATGGGAAAAAGTTCCTGAACGGTGATACATTTCAGTGGGTGTGTATTTTCGGGGAAAATGTTTCAGAGTAAAGTTGAAGGATTTCTCCCCGGCTATTCAATGGTAACATTGTAATTGACCTTGAACATGACGGTTATTTCAAGGTCAAGTTCATTTTTTTTTAAATAGGAACCCCTATTTGTTTTATGGACTCGGAACGAGCGGGAAATTTTACGTCTGAATATGATATAATCGATATTTTGCCGGCCTATCTTATCCGTCTCAAACTAGGCCTCTACCCGATATCTGTCGAAATAGTACGCAGAGCACTAAACCTAGTACTAAAGTTTCTACTGCGCCAGCCATCGACAAACTTGGCCCGTATGGGTCTATTTACGTTGTACGGACTCAGTACGGGCGGTATGGATGAGCCAGCTATTAACTGGTTTACCCATCTGAGACTAGTCGTGGGTGCGCCCTCCTCTGATGATTTGAGGGCCGACCTGTCGGTGGCAATATGGGAGTCACGCCTATCACTGGCCTGCGAAGTTTTTGCAACAACCCAGCGCAATCGCGATCTTCGTCGTTATTTTTCCTCCGACTCGGTCCAGAACCCTATTTTCAGACAATTTTCAGATGGCCTTGACTCCCTCTCTCCAGATCGGTGTGAGCTTTTATATTTAAGACTCAAAGTCCAAATCAGAATTGCCACCATTTATTCGCGTTCGCTCTGTATTGGCAACACTTTTTATGCTTACAATCTCACTGAAATTTGTTCGGCCTGCAATATGGGCGAAAATGAAACATTATTGCATATCTTGAACGATTGTCCTCTTTCTCGCCCATCAAGAAGTAGACTGCGGCAAGGTACCCTGTGTCGCAACCTCCCGGATGCCACCACTATGGCCCATTTAATCAGCTCCAACGATTTGCTTGCTCTTAAGGCCCTCTACTACTTTGTAAAATCGTGTTTTGTTAGAAGACAATTTACGCTTGAATATTAAGTTCTACCTACATATTAATTTGTGCTGTATCACTGCGTCTCAATTAAATGTCGGCGTGCGTTGTTTCCTCCCGTTATTATTATACAGGGTCATCGAAAAGTATCGGACCCCCCTTATATCTTCAGTTAGAATGCACTTAGGAGAAAATGTCCAATAGCAAAGTTGTATGGTTTCAAGCGGGGAGTAAGATGATGTTGACTTTGACCTTGACCATGTCCTTCAAGGTCATTTCAAGGTCAATCTTATTTTTTTAAATAGAACCCCCTACATTTTATTGCATATTCTTATAGCTTATCTCGAGAGCTTTCCAAAACACTATAATAAAATATTTTTTTATTAAGTACTTTTTGAGTTATAAAGGTTTGAAGTTAACAATTTTTTGACACAAAATGTAGAATATCTTGTAAAATATTATTTAGTTTTCAGTAATCATAACCTTAATACTTTTGTGCGCGGAATAATGAGACCTATTAATTGGTTTAAAGAAAATACATTAATCGGATCCCCCTAATATTTTCAGTAAGAATGCATTTTGGAAAAACTTCAAACCTTTATAACTCAAAAAGTACTTAATAAAAAAATATTTTATTATAGTGTTTTGGAAAGCTCTCGAGATAAGTTATAAGAATATGCAATAAAATGTAGGGGGTTCTATTTAAAAAAATAAGATTGACCTTGAAATGACCTTGAAGGACATGGTCAAGGTCAAAGTCAAGGTCATCATCTTACTCCCCGCTTGAAATCATACAACTTTGCTATTGGACATTTTCTCCTAAGTGCATTCTAACTGAAGATATTAGGGGGGTCCGATACTTTTCGATGACCCTGTATATCTCTATTGTTAATGCGTCTACTTGTATTTATATGTTTATATTCAATTGTTTACTCTACCGAAAGGATTATGTATATTCAACTGTGGGTTAAATAAACTATACTACTACTACTACTATATAATCGATATTTTGATGAAGGACATTTCAAGGTGAAACTCAAGTGTAACGGCGAATTGCATTCTCGGGGAAAATGTTTCAGACGAAAGTTTAAGGATTTTTCCCTATCCATCGAATGGAAATATTAATTTTGATCTTGAATATTATTTTGAAGGTCATTTGCAATACGGTACCTTGAAGCTACCTATAATCAAATAACTCTGAGGTTCAAAATGTTATTGAAAACTTAAAGATCTTTTTTTTTAATTAAAGAATTAGAGATCAGTGCTGATGATTTGAGTCGGAGAGTTTGGTTACAAAAATCAAATATTAATGAAGGATCTACTAATGGCTCTTATATAAGCTTTTAATCAATATATTTATGATAATTTTAGGTATATCTATAAAACACTTAAAGTTTTCAAATTAAGAGATATTCATCCCGCGCGAATAGAAAATATAATATTTACATATCTAATTTCATTTTATGGAACGTCCAAAAACCTCAGCACACTTTTTCTCTAGATATTGAAGTCCGGAAAAATGGTCATCTGTTACTGACAGATTCAATGAAAGTATATAATAGTTAAGTGTTCCGCTTGCCAGGTAAATATTTCATCACAGATCTTCCCTACTTAAATGTCGACCTTGCGGTTATAAATCAGATCATTCGTACAGTGTCGAGGTCCGGAACGATTTGTCGAACGTCAGCAATTCATAGTGGAAGCTACTTCGACAATGTTTCATTCGATACCGAGAGCTTCAGATTTCTTGAGAAAAGACAGTTCACTGAAGTGAATGATGGCATTTTCTCCATTTCAGGTTCGTTCTTTTCTCGTCCATCCGAGTTTTTTCATTCCTTTGCGAGCCAAACAGTGTACTTGGAGTCGAATATGAAATCTTAAATACTGGCATGTGAATTGAGTTGAATTTCTTCTACATGTCAATGATAAGTTTACGTATAATTAATTTATCAAATGAAGCGTTTATTTTGTTGATCTATCTTCATATATCCTCCAAACATAAGACATTAATCCCATTTTAAAGCAATAAATGTTAATGAAACAATTTTTAAATCCAAAGAGATCTGCGTATCCCTTAAACGATAACTCCAGATATTGTAAGATTTGGGTTTTTGTTTATAGTTTGGTTTAGATTTAGTAACAAAACAATTGATTCTATTGGCCACTCAAAGTAACACTTTTATTTTATATGCAACATCATTACTTTTCCCAGGTTGAAAATGAAAGGAAATAGAATAACCAGCATGTTGCCTGAATTAAAAAAATATTCACTAAATTCATTGCAAACTCTCATAATTAAGTCAAATACAGTAATTAGTAATATAACACAAATACGCAGCCAAGATTTATTTTCAGATAAAAATAGATATGCGATAGTTATTTAAACATATAACAATATCGAAAAACAAAATGCCAAGTTCCAGCAATAATTTATCAACAGGCTCTTTCAACAATGCATCGAACAATAAAATATCAACGGTATAAATAGAAATTGATATAATATAAATGTCTTATTTACAGCCATCCCTATTAATTAAACTGACATTGATTATATACCGACCTGGCCAGCTCCCAATCATATTGTAAAAGAGACTCCAGAAAAAAATGGGTTCGCGATTTATATTTCTCAGAGAAAAAAGATTTTTAATTCTCCATTCAAGTTCGTCTTGCAGTATGGATTTAATACAAACATAATTAAAGGTCTTATCATAAGATCCTCTACTTTTACAGTTGAAGCTCTTGATTCGTTAGATGCAGCTGACACGGTGTTGAAAATTCCAGAAAGAAATATTATCCACACTGGCTTACTAAGCACACATTCAACAGTAAAAATCAGCTTTTATGTCCTAGGAATTAGAAGAAATCTCTTAGAAGCATTCCGTTGATAATATTAAATTATATCGGGTCATGGCACACATCGTAATTTCTGCAACAAATTAGTAGCGAATCAAAATGTAAAATGCCTTAAAGTTCTCCTACCTGACATATCAATTACAATTCCTTTCCGCATTTAAAAGTGTAATTTAAAACAGATGCATGCATGTATACCTTCTTGAAAATTGCAAACATAATACAGATTCCACTACTTTATTCATTATTTAAGAAAAATGTAAATCATTGTTTACAAAAACACAATTTCTAATAAAAGTTATCTTAATAATAAATAGGTGTAAATCCGGACATGATACGTCCGTGTTCAAACTAAACGTGTAATAAATACTACATGTAAACACGGTTGTGAACTTCAAGATGTCAACCATATTATATGTCATTGCCCCACTTATGACAACTAAGGATTCGTATTTCAAAACAAATTACTTGGGCTTGAATTACATCTCTCCTGCACATCTGAAACTCTACTTTCCTCACCTACGGACAGAACATGTCGAATACTTCGTTCTTTGTGAGTGATAATACAGCGATTTAATATCTGGTATATTCTATGGATATTACACATCTGATACAATTCATCGCAATGAAAGTATGTCAATTAATACTACTATCAGAAATAGGACAAGAAAACATTTACTACAACTTGCTGCCAGATAAGTTTACTGGCGATTTAACAACTTTGGATTATATTTATACATGAATATCACCGAATTTTGTAATAGCATATTATAAATTAACTAGTTAAATATGATAATTAAAGTAACAGAACAATTTTGAATGAATCGCAGACTGATATTTTAGCAAAATATATCTCCCTTTGTATAATACGAAAATATGAATCCAATGAGTTAATTAATTAAACTCTAAATAATTCAATATTAAGTCACTGTACTAGATATACAACAAAAAATTGAAGGAAAATGAATGTAATTTTATTACAAGGCTGAATGAAGTTATGTTTTAGCTACAATAACAGTTTTTTTGTAAATCAATAATCTAAATTGAAATAGACTTGAGAACTTTATTTTTACTTATATTAACAAATTTACAACATTTGAATTCAGCCTGTTAACACGTTCTGTAAATTGCTTGGATTCAAAGACTACCTTCGACAATTCTTCACTTTTTCCGATAGGTCTCGTGACGTTAAAGATTATCTTCTTTCGACTGTAGATGAAGAATAACCGAGGAAAAGTAGAAGTGCTCAAGTTCGAGTAACTCATTCAACTTAATTCATTAGTGGATGTGCAGAAAAGTTCGGTTCACTGCTCGTGCTCTTTTCTGTTTCAGAGGGTCGATCGACGAAACCGGTTTGGGTCATCATACGCTCTTCGTTACGGAGATATTTAACTTCCAATAGCAATAGTCTAGAACAAATCTAACAATTTAAACTTAAACTTAACACCTTCGAATGCTATGTTATTGTGCGACCTGAAAATGCACTGCATCAGATTTAAATTTCTTCATCTTTTGTACTATTTTACCAAGTATAAGTGTTGCATAATTCGGTAGGTAATGTCATTGTAAACCCGGAAATTACCCTTCTATCGAATTGAAATTTAGTACTTAATTTCACAATCCAGCAGGTAATGAGTTTGGTGAAGACCATTTACTTCCGTGCATTTTTTATTCTTGCCTTATAACCGACTACCTTCTGAATTATTAACTTTTCCTATAATTAGAACTCTTCTTTGCATTTCCGGTGATAGTCATTTAGTTACCTCTTCCGCTCGCCAAGAGTAGAGCCTTATAACGATATGTATGTATAATTCAGAGTACCAACACGATGAGATAAATATAATAGTCGTAATTGATAGTACACGGAAAAAATACTATCTGTAAAAATTACCAAAATGTTCAAAAGTTAAGGATATCTGAAAATGGTTACGATTATTACTAATAACCACAAAAAATTATAGAATATTTTGGGCAAAAATAAAAACCTTTCAGGATGTTCTCGTCGCATAACAAAAATTGTCTGATATCTTCAACTTTAGAACGAGTTGGTAATTTACGTTTTTTTTAATTTTTCGACAATATTTTTTTCGTGCACCATCTTTCATAATCGTAAATGCTGGTTCATCTCTTGTAAGGTAGGATAATGTATAATTAGCAGATACTTCCCAAGTAGGCATATTGTAAATTGTACGCATTTCTATGTATTTTAGAAGCGTGCTGCTCATAGTACCCGCCCAGTAACTGGCACAATTTTTTATATTTGTAATGTCTTTGAAAAAAATACACAATTTATAACAGTTCATAGTAATCAATAATTGGCGAAGGGTCTGTATTTGGTCCTAAGGATTCAATTGTTTTCTGGAGCTATAAACAAGAAAAAAATTCTAATAATCTATAATAAATGTTAAATTATTTTTGGTTTCTATATGTTTAGGGGGGCTTTGGTACTAAGAGTTTGGTTACTTTATCTGTATACATTTGATAAGGTTTTAATTTTCGACCGATTTAAAATTAATATATTCTTAAATAGTTTTGGTTGAATGAAATATATAACATGTAACATATAACATATAACATGAAGAATAGAAATTAAAAATGGTGTAATAACAATTTAAAAATTAGAAGACGAGAAAAAGAAACAAAGAGGGGTCACTAATTTGGAGGGTTTTTGTAATATAAATAATAAATAAATATTTAGCAACGTTTTGACTCTGATACGACTCCTCTTCAAAGCTATGTATTACCTCTTCTTATAATTTTTAAATTTTTATTAAACTTAACCATTTTTAATGTCTATTCTTTACGTGGACGGAAAACATCAAAACTATTTAAGAATATAGTAACTTTATCTGTAACTGGCAAACCCTCGCAATAAAAAATAAGCAAAAAGATGGGTAATATAGGGACATCTTAGTAACCAAAGGCGAAAAGTTCTACACCTAATCTTCTTCTGTTTTCACGACTTTAGATTTGTAGCTTCAAGGACATTAATCACAGTAGAATAATCTTGGTGTGAAAGAGTAATTACCAGATTCAAAAAAATATTACGTTTCTCGGGTGTTATAAAATCATTTAAATTCGGTTCGTAAGAAGAATAATAATTGTGCTGAATGGATTTCTAAATAAATTGGTCTGTTTTATCGCATAGGAATGATGAGTAATAATAATATCTAGTCTTAGGAAAATAGAAAAAGTATTAAAAAATTCCGTAGTTTAACCCATATGGTGACCAATGTTTGGCCTTCTTTCTGTTTAGCGTCATTCGTACGCAAGTCGTTTCTACACTGTCGTGTTTATTCTAAAATCGATTAAACTGGATAAATAGATGATTCTCTATTTTTTAAATCAAATGAAGGAGTTCTCATGTTAAGGATATTATTTCATTTTATCATCATTGATAGTCCCTAGTAATAGTCCCATTGCGTTTTTAACCTACAATTATGTACGATTGTACATCAAAAGAAGTGAGCGTATAGTGAAATGAAGGTTTTCATTAGCACTTTTACTGAACTTTTCTCGGCAATTTAACGGCACTCATTTGCTATCGTTCCTTTTTGCGACTGTCGTTCGTTTAATTTTAGCTCTATACTGAGGCTTGCAAAGTAGATGGTGAGAGGAAAATTTACGGAAGGCGTTCACTTCCTTAGCGACGGGAGTAATTAAAGCTGCGTGCAGCAACTCTTGGCATATTTGCCCCATCTTGAACCCATCAATTCATCGACGCCAACGCGATCTTTACAAGGTCGTCCCTTCCACCTCAGTTTACATGAATACTTCATTTGTCCAGGCAACGCTTATCCCCTTCTAAAAAATATAAAGATTCGTTAATGTCCTGAATTAATTACATTTGTGCTATTTAGAAGTCTTTTGAATCAGAATGTTATTCGTGAATCATGGGTGATTAAATTGTAAACTGCGTGGGAGAAGAACGTTTAATTAATATAAAAAATTTTGCAAACGATTTAAACTTGTATATATGTATATAAAATATAAATAGAAAATATAAAAATATGAATGTTGTTCGGGACAGAATTACTTATAATTATTGGCGGTACTCCATGTAGGTTTCTCTGCATTTTTTCTCCCACCATGGCATATCGAATTTGAGTACCCTTCAAATGAAGTCTGCAGATGCATGAAGGTTTCGATACGTGATGTGTACGGGCTCTTCATAAATGGTGACAATTTGGTTGAAAATGTAGGACATTAAATGCAACGTAAGTCGCTCATGCGTAGCTTGCGATGAATAATTAAATATAGACAATGACGCGTAGAATAATGATCATTAAATACCCGAGCACTTGAGGCGTACCCTGTTAGAGGGAGATAGAGACAATTACGAGCGACATGTATAGCGATACTTGATTTACTTGATACTAATTTGAGCATTATTTTAGTGGTGATGTTGCCTGCAAGCTGCGCGTCTTCGCCACGGGTTAGAATCGAAAAAGCTTTCGGATCGCGTGCACGCACATCCTCACCATTTATCAACAGGAAACTAGAGTCTTCGACCCGGGTGCCTACCAACTGGGTACCTACAATACAAGTTGGTATTGTCGTTTTTTAAGTGAAATTTTGCGCTTACGAGAACATTCCCAATGTAACATAACCAGAAACGGGAAGAAAGAGTGGCGCTAATGAGAACATGTGTAACCTAGGTAGGAAAGAAGGAGAGTGGAGGAGGGAGTTCCTTAAATGTACAAAAGTAAAAGTAAGTATTTTCAAAACTTTGACCCTCACCATATGTCAGCCGAAAGATAAATAAATAACATCTTTAACAAAGAAGGCTCGAAATCGAGTTTCGCGCCCTAGGGCGAAACCGTCGGGCTCGCATTATCGAGCCCCACGCCCGTCGCATTAAAAAATGTCGTATGTTACATGGGCGAAATATCAATTTCCAACGGTTGTGATGATTGCCCTCGCTTTTCTCGGTCGATAAACTTCAGAATCGTCGAAAATCGCCCTTGTTGCATAATGTGCTATTGTTTCAGTGTCGATGTAGTTATACCCCCCCCCCCCACCCCCGCCTCACATCACATCAAAATAGGTCGTTTTTTCGATCTGCTGTCCACGCGTTAAATTTTAGCTAAAAAGCGTAAATGGCAAATTTCCAATCGACTTGCACTAAAAATGACGGTTTTTAGATAAAATATGAGTTTTTAAAATTTAATTTAAAAAAAATGTCAAATTGTGCTAAATTGAACTCTATAAGAGATAGTGACTTAAAATTTTACACAGACACATATTTTTCGATGTAGAAAACAAAAATTTCGAACAAACCGACGAACCTCGACCGCGAAGTATTACATTTTGGTATGAAATGCCCCTCATAGTTTATTCAAGAATCCTATGTAATTGTTTCTTGCAGTTTGAAATAGGGTCTTTAATGTACCGATAAAGTTCAATAACACCCTAAAGAAAAGGCGGTTTGGTGGAATGTTGAGCAAGAATTTAGATGCGAGAACTAAAAATCCACTTTTTATTAAAAATTCAAACTTCAAGCCACATGCGGGCCGGGTTAATGTCGTTTAAAAAAAAACCCAAAAACACATGTATTTTTTTCGATATTCTACAAAAAGTCACTCGAAAGTAAAAATCAATTTTTTAAGTATTTTATAAAAATACTTTTCGTGAAATAATTCTTTTTAATGACTTAATGCATTACATGCTCACATAGATTATCCAAATGCATGGACGATGTTTGATTGTTCCAAAATATGCAATGTATTAACAGAAATAATTAAACATAAATATAATAAAACTTCAGTGTTATCATTTTCATAACCTCTCGTGCTTGGGCAATTTTCACGCACACTATTGGAGGCGTCAACTGTGCCAGTTGAAATATAGTACATTACGATACTAGTGCGCGAGTGACCTACCGCGCACGCGTATTGTATACTATTTTATTTAACGTTGTGTGCGAAATCCATTGTCATAATATTGGTGAAGTTTGGTTTGGGCGGTTGGTAAAATACTTTTACACTGTGGTACTAGAGGTTACGTTGTCTCTTCATTAACTATGAAAATTATACACATGCGTTTTTCTATTGTTTTAATTCCACATTTGCGGACTGCTATTTTGTGCTATTGAATGTTGGATTTCGCGTACGGAGTTAAAAAAAATATTTTATGGATACGTACGCAACATATGTCTTATATATATTTATATGACTGTCAGATCCACATTTGACTAAATCTTTGCACATTTATATAAACAGTCGTCATACCTATACAATATGGATGAATTAGTTATATTATAAACGGTTGAATTTAATTGCCTACTATAATCGTACAATAGATCTGTTTCCGCAGCAGCCCTGCAATATGGCTACGCTAGGGCGATGTAGACCTGTGCCTCTGAAAAATTTCATTTCGTGTGATTATACAAAGAACATTAGAATATCAATACTTCTTTATTTCACATCGTATTGTAGATCGCAGATTTGCAAACTGGTAATTGTGCAAATTAGCAGATGTTTTGCCTGCAGATGTGTTTTGTTTACTTCTGTTAATAATATTAGAATAATATTAGTGTTTATTTGGCTTAATTGAAATAATATGATACGATAATCTGAAATGAAAGAACAATGAATATACAAACCAAGAACATTTTTGGAAATAACGTAGCTTAATTATTCTCTTAATTCCTTGCTGATATAAGATTATAGTTAAGCGATATACTTAGCAATAACATTCCATTAATATTTTTCAACAATCAACGCCATCAGCTAATTTCAAAGCCGCGTATTGGCGTCACTTTAGTTTGAGTGGACAGAGCAGTTACGGCTGGGACGATTAGATGAAGCATTCCCGATCAGAACGACCACCGCGGGTAATTGATATTGGTGCGGCATCAACTGCCCCAAAAGCCGGCGAACACCAAGCCACGCCCAAGTACAATATCTCAATAAAGCACCGAGAACTGTTAGACGGGTTAATATTCCATTTCCACGGGATTCTCTTCAACGATTCCATCAAGATATCCATTGCATACCGCAGCTATGATGAAGCGCGAATAAATCAAAGTAACGCCAAATGGCTCTGCTTCTCCACGCTGAAATCAATGAAATTATGATCCTTATTTTACTCCATTCTTTGAATCGTCTTAAATTTGAACTTATAAAAATTTGAAATATATTAAATTTTATCTGACAGTATCTGATAACTTTTATACTTTTGTTCGGGTTACTTGTTTGTCAAATTTTATTTATGCACCTACGTAACATAACATTATTAAGACAAATAGATTATCGTTATGTATACGTGAAACGTTCACTCAAACTGCCATTATGATCAGTAATACGTTTGCGTAAATGTTATTACCGTTATCCCATCTATGACTGATGCAGCGACCAAGTACAATTATGCAAAATAATATATCACTATTCGCTAATTAGGATAGCTCTGTCATCAGATCCCGCGTTCTGTTTACATACCTGCTTTAATAAAGACAACACATCACGTTGAGTTCTGTACAAAATGGCTGGTGTGAATAAGCTCGTTAATAATGGATGTAATCCTTGTTTTTACGCACTGCATAATTTTCATTCATTAGCTTATTATTTGAGGGAGGATTTGTATAAAATTTTAAAGTTGGACGTTCGTTATGAATGTACTCTATGTGAGTTTTGAAAGAATGTTATTCAGGTTCTACATTTATGTTAAATATTAATTACATAAAGATAATTTACATATTGTTTATTTTGCAACGAAAATTATATTATTTAAAGATCATTTCTTATTTAGCTGTGTCAATGCTTTACTTATTAACTTTATCGAATAAGTTAATCCCAATCAGCATCAAAATTTTTGGTTTTATTTTAACCGATATGTTCTGAAATTTTTATGACCAATTGTAAATACCAATGTTCTGAGGAATATCCACTATTTTAAGAAACAAAAATAAAACATTTTGTTAAAATTGTGTGTGCATATAATTCCTTTTAAATTAGCAATTATTGATTGACACTTCAAGAAATAATGATGGAATAGATGGAATTTGGTGGATTGTTTTTCAGAATTTCGAAAAGAATGAGGAAATTCTAACATCAATTCTAAACCTCTAACAAAGTAGACGAGTTGTTAACAATATAATAAATCAGCTAGAAATATTAAATGTATATTGCAACTATCATATTTTCATTTACTTCTTAAAAGACCATGATGTTTAACAGGGAGAATATTATTTATTTCTATATTCCCTACATCATATATTCCCTAAATTGGATATATGAATCTACTCTAGTCGAGATGACCGTTGCACTTATATTTATTTCTGCATAGGACCTTGCCGGCGTTAGACAGTTGAAACTCACCTGTTTTCTGCTTTTAATTTGGAATGAGAGAAATTACGAACGGCAATGATTAATATAACAAATATTTGTTGGTCTCTTTGTAAGAAGTACACAATAGGCTAAAG
The DNA here is from genome assembly GCA_030407085.1 of Trichopria drosophilae. Classification (NCBI taxonomy): domain Eukaryota; kingdom Metazoa; phylum Arthropoda; class Insecta; order Hymenoptera; family Diapriidae; genus Trichopria; species Trichopria drosophilae. The sequence goes on from CM059583.1 coordinate 57,911,581, forward strand.
CAACCTTGAAACAGGGCTTGTTAAAGAACTGGGTGTAAATATAGGAGTAGTATCGGATAAATCGAAGTCACTGGTGATTTCGATGGCGGGGGTTCGACAAAATAAACCAGCGACTTATCACTCTCTTTTTTATTGCAAATAAATTTAAATGGATATAGGAATACAAATCACCAATTCGTCGTGCGATCCGGTTCGGCTGTAAAAGCGTATCAGAACAACAGACACTGAATTGAATAAACAGTCTCAGCTTGCGATTTAAAGATCTTATTACTTACACCAGTAAAAGAAAAAAAAACATGCGACCTTATCAACAACATCAATATTCCCCATCTCAATAACGCCGCAAATCTCAAATATTCCAAGGTATACGCCAATTGAAATCAACTGCAACAAACCGCGCAAAAATTCGAGTCATTCAAAATAAATTAATGTATAAATCCATTGCAAATATTTGCATACAAATAAATAATCAGGTTTGTAGTGCATCGCTCAAGCATTGCAAGATGACGGCCGATGGTGCTTTTGCCACCTGGTGCGCCCCTCAATTATATAATGATGCACAATGACACCGTTCAACTCGTCGTTTGGTTCGGCTTGAACTTTTCACAATTAGCAGGAGCATTGACATCGTGCCACGGTCGGTGGCAATTCCAAAATCGTTCGACAAAACAATCACCCAGATTTTCTCCCCGAGCCAACAAAACTTTTTGGCGTGGGGACCAAACAGAAATAGGGCGAATAAATAATTGTATTATTACAAAATCTAGTATTCTAGATTCACACTTACCCCAAACGTGAAATCTGCACAAAAGGGTCGCCACCGCGATTGATATAAATATTATCAGAAATCAGAAATGGATTAAGCTCGCGAAATTTAAATATAAAGTATCCGTTACAACATGCAATACCAAAACGAACTTGCGAAAGCTCAGGAATCATCAGTTTGTTGTCATGACGCTGCTTGACTTCAATTCGAAATACACTCTGTATATCATTACGATGTATGAGATTGCGTTGTAGTAATGTTACAGATTTAAATTCGATATTTCCGTGTTGTTGTTTCCTTTGCGATTAACTTTATACAGTATGCTTTGTGTTTTTTTTTTATATTTTCTTTTATTTGCTATGATTATTCTTGTCTCTTGATATTTCCTTTTTATAATTCTGTTATTGATTCCTTCCGCTTGCTTATTTTATTCAGTAATTGTATTTTTCAGTTTTCTTCACTTGTATATAAATCTCTTTATATTTATTCTTTATTAATACATATCCCTTTAACATTCTTGTTTTAATATTTAATATTCTATAATACTATTGAAGATATTACGTTGTAATATTTTATGCAAGTGCATCTTCTCTATTTAATCTTTCACTTTGTTCGATATGCAATAATTAACTTTTTGGAACGCGGTTGTCTTATATCTTAAAAGTTGACGTACACCTACAACACGACGCGACGGTAAGCTCGGGAGAGTCTTTCAGTACACCTGCAGCATGCGAGTTGGCTCGTAAGTGAAGATGGTAGATTAACATGCTGTATCTATGTGATGTTTTATCATGACGTGATGGTGATTAAGATGATGATTTTGCTAACAATTAATCTGTATTCGATTGATTTCATCGAGTTATTGAAGAATTCCTAATAATATAGAACCATTTGGTTTGTATTTTAATACAACAAATATTGCAAATCTAAAATGGAATTACGGTGCGTAATAAGATGATGTCACATAGGTGGTTCGATAGTAATGCCAATTTCTCCAAATAGGTTATGCAATCTTCATGCTGCAGGATCAAAGCTATTAAGTTATGTAATTATTAAGGTTATTTGAATATTGGACTGCTTGAGTTAGATCTCGAGTCTAAATTAATTTAGATAGCTTCAACTAAAGCATAGTACATAATGTTTAAAATTAATTAAATGGTACATTTTCTGAACAGTTGTTAAGTAAGATCGGTCCCTTCAATAATTATTACGGTATGTATAAAGATACAATATTACAGGATGTCATAATAAATATAAGTTGTCTCTGTGATTCATAAACTATTTACGCGTATACAATTTCTGCGGGAATAGCGAGTCTTGAAGCCGTACATTAATAGTGAAATGCTGACGGTTCATAATGGGAGTAGCGCGAGAGTTTGATGACATTTTACTTCATAAGATATTACAAAATGCATCCTTGAATGGATATTTTTGGTTGGTAAGTTTCAGACTGGAAAAATAAAAAGATGATTACTATCATTTCCCCGTACGAGCGCGCTTCCTATTTCTCAGATCAGAATTTCCGTAATATCAGTTTTATTAATTTCGATAATTCCGACTTATACGATACGATTTACATTAATTATGAATAGATCATTCTTTATGTATACTTTACTACCGATTCATATGTCGATATTCTCTTAATTTGCGGTAACTACTCTCTAAATTAGAATTAGCGAAAATCACTGAGAACCTACATTGATTATCAGCCTTACCCTATATTGCATCTGCACTGATTCGCAATAGTGCTAACCTCTCATTGAAATTTAGAGAGAAGCGAATATATGAGATATTTGGAAATATTTAAACAATAGATTTTGATAATTAAATGAAATTTCGATACAGCTCTACAAAAATATATATATATAACAGAAAAATTTTAAAATATAGTATGCATGACCATAATTCTAGTAATAATATAATATAGTACAGTTCTTTTTATTTGCGTTTTTCAGTAAAACTTCCTACCTTACCGGCAGACCACTTTAGAACCCTCTTAATATATATCAAATTTTACAGGAATTCTTAGTATTTCTTCGCGTAATAAATATTTCCAGTATTTTTCAAAATTTGGTGTGTGTTAAAATTATGACCTTTTTATGTATCTATAATTGGGAAATATATTTTTTACATTGTTAAAATATTGCTGAGGTGATTCGGATTGGTTACACATTGACATAAGATTTAAAAACAACCGGCAACCTTTATTGATGTGTCTTCTCCATACAAATTGAAATTAAAATATAATGATAGTGTAACGTAATTTGAACGACGACTGTCAACCTTGGAAATCTATTAATTTTCTATATATTGCATGTTCGAGAAAATGCATTATTACCATTTAATATCGAAAAAGGATTTCCGACGATTTACTCCGAGTCCGGTGTGAATGTACAATGATTCGGAATCGGTATTGAATATGATACGCATCTGGGCTTAGTCTGGTTCTAATCTAGAGTATTTTTTAAAGTAACCCTTAAGAAATTTTAGTCAGGAGCTCGTAAGGTAATAATTCTTTATAATGCATTTGGTAGGTAAGTAATAAAACAAATAACTCGTAGGGTATGTACACACTGAGAGCGCAAGTCAAGCAACTGACAGTTGGCGAACTTTGAGGTACTTTCATTCATTTAAGCTCTAATTCGTTTTTAATATGACAAAAAATTTCTTTCCCTATTATCTTATCTGCTCGTTTTCTGCGAAAATTCGATTGTTGCTCGAAAATTCGCCAGCAGTTAATGAAGAGCTGTGGCGAATTGCAAATTTTGGTGATTTTCAAATTGTTTCGCATTTCGCTTGTCGACATTCAGTGTGCATGCATCCTTACACCTTATACCGACAAATCAGCGTATCTACAAATCCGCAAAGGAATTATAAAGGGGCTAATCAGGCGCATAATACTATAGTCAACCCCGCTCAAACATTCGTGTATTTCCAGTTCGGAAGGAAAATAAAGGAATAATTCTATTATCTCGAATTGCTCTATTTTTAAAATAACACTTTTTTCAAAACAGTTTCATCGAGTTGTTCGACCCGATTAGACGTGTTTTCGCCGCTCGTGTTTTGATTAACAGTTTTCTTGTATTGTTGCACAGATATAATCATTTTATGAATTTTATTATACGGACGAGGCAGTTACTTCTTTTTCTACGGTTGCCTTTTCAATTGTGTACTGTTTTATTGCACCAAAGTGGATCCTATTTTAATATTATAATAATTTTAATACTAATTCATTGTGAACAGTTATACTTACATACTAGTGTGCGTTATATAGTACCAACATTGGCTTGTTTACATGTGTTTATTGTTATTTACATTCTCGTTTAACTTCTGTGACACGTTTTTTTTTTTTCATACGTCGGTATTATATATTTATCATAGTGCAATTCAGTTTTTTTAATTATGAGTGTTGCACTTAATACATCGGAAGAATTTGTTCAGAATATGACGCCGGATTTATCGCTTATCAAATGTCCATATTCAATGTGTACCATATCTGGTGGATTAGTTAAACGCCTTCAGCAAGCCGTGACGTGTATTAAATGTTCATCTAAGTTTCATGCCAGTTGTTCGAAGAAATCAAATGGAATTTTTAAAGATGACGTTTTTTATTGTGAATTGTGTGTCACTTCTGTGAACGAATTACCATCGCTCTCATTGCCCGTCTCAACAACTTCAATATTGACATCAAGCAATTACGATAATATACAACCACATGAAACGATACATACGATGGCCGGCACCGAGTCTACGATTTTTACATTTGCTGATGCAGTTATATCTTCTGGTGATCCATCGGCTCATACCGTGAATGCAGAATTGCAGTCAGTTGTTAACACCGCACCGCCTGTATCGACTATCGCAAATCAACGTGTCATTAATACTTTGCCACCATTAGTTGATTTATCAGAACCTGTCAACGTATCTACGCCTGAAGCTTACATGCAACGCATTGAAAGCCTAATATTAGGTGTCCGCATGGACATGATGAAACAATTTGATAGTCTCTCAAATCAACTGTCATCTCAAATTGTTTCTCTTGGAAATGACGTTAAAGACTGCGTCTCTAAATGTAATGCCCTTCAAGCCTCAAATTGTAATGTTTTATCTAAATTGGATGGACTATCAAAAAAACATTTAGAATTTGAAAAGAAATTAGAAAATTTGGAGGAAAGATGTGGTTCATCTAAACAGCTAGATATTGACTCCGTCGCTGACCAACTTTCTAAAGAGTCAGAAGATAGACAGCGTCGCGCAAATAATATTATCTTGTATAATGTTAATGAAAGTGCCTCAGTTGATAGCATTATACATGATACAGCCCAAGTAACAGAACTTTTACTTCCGCTCGGCATTAATTGTAGCTGCATTCGCCCACGTCGACTAGGGAATCGTCGCTCTCCAGGATCTATTAGACCATTAGTTGTTCAACTTCGTTCAAATCAAGAGGTTATGTACATCATATCAAAAAGGAACGAGCTTCCTTCAGGCATTACAGTTTCGTCGGATAAAACGAAGCAGCAGAGGGACAAACTGGCAAATTTGAGAAGAGATGTAGCGGATCATAATGCAGCTCACCCTTTAAATCAACGCACGGTCAAATACCGAGAGGGGTTTCCAATGATTGTTTCACAAATGCCTCAACGTACATATATTCCGCCAGCGTCAAATCCATAAGTATCTACTATCAGAATGTTCGATCACTAAACAACAAACTTAATTATCTTAGAACTAATATTCACTTACTTGTACCGTTACCTGATATTCTTATCCTAACTGAAACTTGGCTCAAAAATTGTACGCATACATCTGAACTTGGTCTATCGTCTTTCAATGTCTTCAGGCGTGATAGATCATTTAGTGACGGTTCGGAAAGGAGAGGAGGTGGTGTACTTGTGGCAGTAAATAAAAGCATTTCTGCATCTCAACTATTCTTCAATGAGCCACCAGCTACAAAAGTTGAAACACTGGCAGTTCGTCTATCTTTTCGTCGTCGCAAGTTTATTGTCATCGGTGTTTACATTCCACCGAACTCATCTACCAGCGATTATAGTGCTTTCTGCAACGGAGTCGAGAGTTTGGCAACGCTGAATCCGGAGTACAAACTCATAATCCTTGGTGATTTTAACCTACCGCTTGTTAACTGGGTGAATAGCCCACTATCTTTCTCTCAAAAGGGTTATATTTCTCCGGCTTGCCATGATAATGTTATGACGCTGCTACATCTTGCTGCATTACTTGGGCTTGATCAGCTTTATCCTGATCACCCTCTCAAGGAATATACTTTGGATTTGTGCTTTGCTGCATCTGATCTTTTAGTTCCGGTAACACCCAGCGATCAACTAGTCAAAGAAGATGATCATCATTGTGCTCAAGCGTTTAATGCAAAAATCGCAGATGCGCAACATGCTGCGCCTACGCGTCGTCTTTATTACCGTGATTTTGCAAATGCTGATTATGTCTCAATTAACCGCGAACTAAGTAATGTCTCATGGAACCTTACTTTCGATAATTGTAATGTTGAAACCGATGTGTCGTCCTTTTATAATGTTTTAAATTTTATTATTGACAAATATGTACCCCTCAGAAAGCGTTCCATTTTAAACAACACGTACCCCAGATGGTATTCCAAAGATCTTATTAATTTAATATCAGAAAAAAAACGTTATCACTTACTTTGGAAAACCAGTCGTCACCCGGTTGAGTATATTAATTTTAAGAAATTACGCGCTCAATGTTTACGTCTTTCTCGTGACTTATATAGTAAATATGTGGTATCTGTTCAGTCAAACTTGAAATCTAATTTGAGATCTTTTTGGTCATACGTGAACAATCTCAAGTCTAGTAGGACCTCACCCAGCTACTTGTCTCATGGAGATACTATTGTAGACTCTGATTCCGGTATTGCTAATATTTTTTCGTCTCATTTTGCTTCAGTTTATTGCGTCAATTCTTTTAATGATTATAACGGACCCATTTTTCCATCCCTATCAGATACTTTTACGATATCGAAAGCCGATTTACTTGCCGCGCTTAACGGGCTTGATTTAAATGTGAATGGAGGTCCGGATGACATCCCGCCGCATTTCATAAAAAATTGCATTTCCTCTTTGATTGACCCCGTGCTCTTTCTGTTTAATTTTTCTTTGTCCTCTGGTATATTCCCTACTTATTGGAAATCTGCTTTTATTCAGCCTATTTACAAGAAAGACAATCGATTCACTGTATCGAACTACAGACCAATTTCTATACTATCCACTTTTTCAAAATTATTTGATAAAATTATTGCTAATTATATTTCTAATCTTATACATCCACGAATTATTCAGGAACAGCACGGCTTCACTCGTGGTAAATCAACTCTTTCCAATCTCTTTATTTTTACTGATTTTGTTTCCTCTGCTCTTGACTGCCACTACCAAGTTGATGCAGTCTACATCGATTTTTCGAAGGCTTTCGATGTCGTAAACCATACTCTCCTCCTACAGAAATGCCATGCCATTGGAATCAGAGGTGACCTTCTGTCTTGGTTGAGATCCTACTTGACGGATAGAACTCAGATGGTGCGCTTTAACGACTGTGTTTCCCAACCCATCAGCATCTGCTCTGGTGTCCCTCAAGGATCTAATCTCGGTCCAGTCCTTTTCACCATTTTCATTAATGATCTCACCAGGAACCTTTCTTTTTCTTCATTCCTCCTTTATGCCGATGACATCAAACTTTTCAAGGTAATTAAAAGTCCTATGGATGCGTCTTGTCTACAAAAAGACTTGCACGCCCTTAGTTCATGGTCGCTAAGAAATGGTCTCCACATTAATCCGTCAAAATCTCGAATCATCTCCTTCTCCCGTAGTACTTCCCCCTTCCATTTTTATTATATTCTCAATAGCTCTAATATTTCTAACGTTCCTTCTGTAATCGACTTGGGTGTTCGGTTTGATACATCGTTGTCATTTAGGCCACACATTGAGGAGGTTACAATTCGTGCCAATAAACTTGTTGGTTTTATTAAACGAACTACGTCCAATTTCACCGATATATCATCCATCATATATCTTTATAAGACTCTTGTTATTTCCATCTTAACTTATGGCTCTGTGATTTGGTCTCCTCATTTTGGCACGGATTGGCGCCTCCTTGATTCGGTACATCACAGGTTTCTCAGGTACCTGGCATGGAAATCTGGGAGTCCAATGCATTTCAGCGATCATAACTATGAACCCGTTATTCACCGATTTCATCTTCCTTCCCTTTCCTCAATCCACATGTACTATGATTTGAACTTTGCCTACAAAATAAAGCATAATTTTTTCAATCTGCCTTCTCTCTCCTCTCTTTTTTCCGATCGTAATCTCGGTTATGGTCTGAGGCATGCCAGAGTAGTTGTTGAAGAACCCTCTAGGTCGTCCCATCGTTTCTTTTCCCCCTTACCTCGTCTCCGTCGTCTTTGGAACACTATTCCACATTCCATCCAGTTAGCCAGTCTATTTTCTTTTAAGAACGCAATCAGGCGTATGCATTTATTAGTTTAATTTGTTTACTTTTACATGTTAATATACTTTTATAATCTTTCATAATTTTATTTGTTAATTATTAAATTGTGAACTTAACTCTCGTTTATTTTGTAAGGGCCTTGTCCCGTATATTTTGTAAATAAATAAATAAATAAATAAATAAAAAACAATAGAATCGAAAATTATGAATGTAACCATGCCAGTCTTACTATTTGGCAGTACTGATGCTTTTAATGCATATCATTTATAATAGGACTAACACAGAAGTTATTGCAGTGATGAATTTGAGTATTGTAAACGTTTGATTGCAAATTGGATATTTATTAATAGAGGGACTTTCGTAATAAATATTCCAAAATTTGTGATGCGTGTATTTTCGTAGATTAAATATTTCAGCCTCGACTTACGGGAATTTATAGCTGAAATAAGCTATCCAAGCTTATAGGTGTAGATAATTGTTCGTTTACAGAATTAATGCAAATGCAAATGAGCATTGGAGGATTGAAGCGTTACTGGGCAATAATCCGGTAATTCGATAATTGATTTATCACGTATTATCAGGTTATGTAAAATCTACTGGGGTACGGCATTACGCTTGTTAAAGCTAAATTTGCGGGAATTCGTGCGTTTGCAACAGCGTCAAGTTCTGAGAGACCTATTTTCTAATCTTGGTGTGATTCGTCATGACGCATTTCATAGGTTCATCATGAGCTTGACCGTTTATTTTAAACGTATATTAAGATGATTAAATAATCCATAGATTATACCCATATTTTAATTATGTTGATATATCATAGCGTCAATATTATTATTATTATTGATGGATATTCATACAACTTTCGTTGTAAGTGAAGTAAGTTTCTCTCTACGACTTAGATTATTGTCTTTTACTTTACTGATTAAATTAATAAACTGAAAACTTTACGTTTTTAAGATAAAAATAGTAATTATATATATTCCACTTGAAGTCGTCAGTACACTTTGAAGTAGATCCGATACCTGAATTAATTTGATTAAATGTCAACCGTTTAAAATAACTTAATTGGATGGAATCTTCCCAAATTGAAGGCATACGTTTGTCGATTTCAAGTTCAAATTCAGTTCATTGCGTAAGATTAACGAGCATTCGCGTTGATGAAAAAATAGCTCCTTGCGTGTCCATTTTTCGGCCATCAGAACTCTTTCAGCTTCCATAGGTTGACTGTGCAGGCGCCATTAATCTAGTCTAGTTCAGTTGAGGCACGCAAACGACGAGGCCGTAGATTGCCCCGAACGTGAGCGATGATTAATAGTCAGAAATAAACGCAGATAACCTGCGTACTAAATTCAAATAAAGATACGTCATTCTAAATAATAAATATGACTTTCTCGCTACGTTAATTTCAATATTACACTTTTCGGCTCTATACGTACAACCTTATTATATTAAACATCCAAGATCATCTGATTGGAATCAGCATTATTGCAGAAAATTATCGATGTTGAATTAGATAGTACCTGGATAGCTCAATTTTATGTCATGCGATGTAGACAAATTTATTATCATGTAGTAGGTCAAGAGTACTTAAGTTTCATTAGGAAGCTATTAATAAAACAAGAATATGACAAATCTTGCATTGGTGGATTTGCTTATCATTTATTTTGTGCATAAAACGTTTGTTTGATTCAAAGAAGGCTTCTTAGCAGTTGACAAATGAAATTGCAGCATTTATTGAGACCTTGTAAGGAGGGCGTCTTTACATGAAATTCCTATTTATTATTTAATATGAAACAACTCATTGTTTTCACTATACAAAATATTTTTTAATAGCCAAAAATATACGTTTATTAACATACTAAGAAATTATTCATTAATTACAAAGAACTTTTGATGTGACGAACAAATTTTTATGAAAATGAATGCATTTCATTTTTGTCCATCTACTCTTTTCTCCCATCAACTTACAAATGTATGAATAGAAAAAATTTGTCAAAAACAAAAGAACAGTCCAAACAATGATGGCAAAATTGGGGAGATTCGATGTGCCAGATCATACTATATTTTTGCCTTCCTTTCCGTTACACATTGCTCGTCATACGACCTTAATGTCGTATTTATATTACATTATATTATCATCCAGCAATAACGTAAATGCACCACTTACTGTAGTCTATTTAACCTATTACTACGGACATAACTTCATAGAAAATACCATTAATCTGCACACACCAACAATAGGTTAGATAGCCCTGCTCACTAATTTGTACTTATTGTATTCTTTACGCCATGCTAATTGTATAATTAGGTGATGTCCTTACATTAAATTTCAAAATTTACGGCGACTCAGAGACGTATAAAGAGGCAATGCAGCGTGACATTTGTTGACTTTGTATGTTGCGCCTTGTCAATTTAATACTGGCAATCTTACCACTTCTTAACTATTAAGAGATGCATTTTTACATTTAGCACTGATATTTTTAAGTCCAATAAATGTTTTGATCCCCGAAATGATTAAATCTATTTGTTTCTATTAAATCTATGTTTATTTCAACCAACTAAATAGCTCAAATAAACGGTATTTTTTATTGAACAAACGCTAAAAAGGTAACAATTTCGTAGTTAATAAATATTTATTTAACGGAAATAAATTTGCTAAATATTAATAAATATTTCCTGGGAATACTCAAATAAATATGATTATTAACGGTGTTACGTCCAGCGTCGAACACAACGGAGTACAAATAAAAGAAAGAAGTTTTTAAAATTTATAATTCGTCCCTCTTACCTTGGGACGACCGGGATGGTGGAGAAATGGTGAAATAAAATATACAATTATTATTATCATTATTATAATTTATATTTTAGGTACATTACAAAATATTGGAAGATAGTATGATTTTTGGAAAGGATACTAGGGAATAATTGATTTGGGGTTCAATTAATTAACAAAAAAAAACGTGGTTAGATTGATACTTTAAAGTTGGTACCTTAACGAGGAAGCATCCAACTTCAAGTATTTGTTTCTAATCAAAAAAAAAAAGGAATAAGAAAAGAAAATCCCTTTTGTTTCAATACCTCGAGGTTGGTACCTTGACGACGAAGCGTCCAACCTCAAGCCTTTGAAATAGGATTGGTTTTAAAAAATCGAATGAATCGAACAAGTCTTTAACAAGACAACAAAATTAAGAATCGAAAAAGTCTTTAACAAGACAACAAAATTAAGAATCGAACAAGTCTTTAATTCAATACCTCGAGGTTGGTACCTTGACGACGAAGCGTCCAACCTCAAGCCTTTGAATTTAGATGGAAGAATTTTGTTTAAATAATTAATTTAATACTCGAAGTTGGTAGGTACCTTAACTAGAAGCATCCAACCTCAAGTTTTTAAATTAATTTGGATTGATCTATGGAATAAGGAAAAGAGGAAAAGGAAAAAGGAATTATCCTGGAAATCAAAAAATGGTAAACAAAATTGTATAATTATAAGAAAAAGATTAAAATAAAACGAAACTTACAAATTGCTTACTAGTCGGAGATTATTTGGGTTCAACTTTAGCTTCGACTCTTCAAATTAACTTCAAACTGTCGACTCTCAGACTGTCGACTTTCGGACTAAACTTTTTAAGTAAACTTTTAACTAAACTAAATCGTCACCTCGGTTAGAGATCTAGGACTTCTCCCTCTCTATGCTCATGAGATGAGAGTCAAAAATTGTCTATGTCAAGATTGGACGATAGAGAAAAAGGGGCAGGGCTTATGCCCGGAAAAGTGGGGAAAAGTGGATATGATGTATACTATCTTCCCTTACAATATAATATTATAAACTTATATCTAAACGCAATAATAATAATTAGTAGTTAATATACAATAATAATATTACGTGGATTACATATTCGCAATTGATGAAATATGCATCGCGCAATACTCCGATTACTTATTACTTATAATCATAATTAATACCGTTAAAAAGGGTATTAAATTGAATAAGATATACTTCTAAACTTATTGACATAAATCTAATTGTACGCTGACAATGAATTTTATTAGTAACGCTTCTATAATTAATGGTTAATTGATTATAATAGTTGCAATGGTAATTGTTGGTATTACTAAAAGAAAAACCACGAGGACGTGACGTCATTCGGGACAAAAATTATTTAGTCTTTTTAGTTTTCCACATGTGTTCGACAACAGGAAGTGTTCTATCGGTATAAGATATTTTTAAGTTTATTATGGGATAATGCCCCGGCCGTTGGCTACGGCGGATCGTGTGATCGAAAACTGATCTACGAACAATCATAAATTTACACGAAACTCGAGAGGGTTCGCAGCATTTCTACTACGATGATGCTCGACATGTATCTCTCGGCCACATGTTGCAAGAAGCTTATCTTCTGGTTGTCGAATGTTGGAAAATAGTACATTTCCTTTTTTTTTTTAATTTTATTAGTAACAGCTGTGCAAGCTAGAGAAAGATGAAACTCTGGGAAAACTAATTTTTGTTAGAACTAAAAACGTCCCACGTTACAACGGTAAAGAAATACTTTTATCAGTGTGGCATTTGGATTACAACAAAAAGAGTTAAGGCACGTACGAAAATGAGTAAAATGTTTGCTTCAGATAGTTATCATAAACGTAATAAAAAATATTCTCTAACAATGATATGAAGTAAATTAGCATGAAAAAATGGCAAATATATCTTTTATGTTAAATTTGAAAAAGAAGACATCCTCATGCTCAGATTTTTAAGCATTTATTCTCACGTTCTCAACCACAACTGAGTATCTAAAAATTGGCTAAATTAATGCTTATTTTTCATTTCCAGGTACTTGCTTTTAGGAATTAATTAAAATGGTATTAAACCAATATAAAGACGAAACAAATTTTAACATATGGTATATGTTCATGTCTTTAGTATTACCTTCACAAGCTGCATCACAAATCTGATTTCCTACTTTTATTTGTGCTAATAACATTTTCTTTTTGTTTTATTGGATATTTTTTCTTGAAAATTCTAGACTATCACCGTGGTCATCGGTAACCGATCTGTTTTTAATTCGAATGCGTGGCGAATGTATGTGTTTTTTAGAAAGTTATGCTCGCCGTAAAGGAATCAAAAACAGCGCAGTCAAAGTTTAGAATGTCCTCAGCAATAAATTGATACATTTACAGTATATCCTGAACTTCAATCCGGATTCATAATAGCCTGAATTGTTTATTACAATCCGGAACGTTACTTTAAAGTCGAGCCAGTGGGACATTTCCACCTGATGTATAATATAATAATATAAATCAAAACAGGAGAACAAGGATCTGACCTAGACTTATTAAGTGCCTTATCAGAGGCTTACCAGAAACCGCGTTACATAATCAATTATGGTCGGAACAGGCCGCCTGTTCAGGACCTGATTTTATATTCAGGTTGTTTGATCATAACCTTATTCTAGCAAGAACATAACTGAAAGAAACATAACTCACCGCGTGCACACACCGATACGACAGTTGCAATAGTTTAAGTTTATAATAATAAATCTACATTAGGAATATAGTTGTTGGGGAGAAAAGAGTAAAAATAATCAGTGTTGTGCAGTTAACAACGTACCCGTAATCATCCAAAAACGTCCAAAAACACGCTGTAACAATATGGAACGAATACAGAAAAAATGGTAAAAATCATCTACAAGTTGTATCCTTAATTTTGAATTTATACAAATTAACTTCAAAATCAGTATCAACGACCTTAAAAACGCCTCAGTAAAAACTTTTGAACAAATCCAATTTTGTTTGAAGAAGAAAATTGAGTGGAAGTTTCAGCGTCATTCTTACAAAATTATTAAAAGCTGTCAATATGTGCACTTTAAAAAACTATTCAAAAAGACAATCAACGATTTTTCTTCTTCCATTATCTTGTTACTCGGCAATAATACACAGAAATACTATGATTTCGTATATTAAATCAGGCTACAAATTTAGCAAACTACAGTTTAAGCAGGACTACAATTTTTACCATTTTTGACGCTTGAAGTCACCCGCATTTGCGACCCTCTCACAAATAGGCATGTTTTATTTAATAATGTGGAAGTGATCCAATCACATTATTATTATTAGTATTTGATGATGACATATGCTATATTCGACAAAGAAAGAACTATAAATCTAAATAATGGTTATTACGTAGATCGTAAGCGACTACAAGTAATTATTAATAATCATTAATTATTGATCATGAAATAAATTATGCGACTTTGTGAGATCGCGAGTAGCTTAGTTGGTAAAGTATTCGACGAGGTATTGTCGTAACAATCTTTCTAGACATTGCACAAGCTTTTGCAGTTATAATAGTCTACTGAGAGAGCTTCACAGGAAAACATGCAAGAAGTGGTCATAAAGTGGAAAATGTAATGGGAAACAAAATGTGCTGAGGAACAAAATAGTCTTTCCAAACAACGAGGGATCATGAATCAGCATCGGACGTAGGTAGTGGCCGTTTGAACTCGCAGTGACTGTTGAAGTTTAAAGAAATTTTATGATGAGTTGCAGGATAATATACACGTTTATGTAGAGTAGCATGTTATATGCTAGTTTGGTCCGGCATATTGTCACATGTAATCAGTATTTCGTTCGATGAACTATAGCAAATATCGTCGCGAAGTAAACATTACGAAAGTTTTTTTTAAATTTAAAGTGTATTCGTCTGCGTAGAAAAGGTGTAAAAAGGTGCTGTAAGGAAAAACGACAGGAAGATCTTGTAAAAATAAAAAGGGGCAACATTTTCTATTAAATCGGTATTCAACAGACTAAGAGGAAATCAGCATAAGCACATCTGCGAATAATTTAAAAAGTACCAATTCTCTAGAAACAGAAATTGGGACTTCCTTCGTTTGTGATCCGCCTTTTTGACTTTTTCAATTCTAACCGCAGATTCGTAATCAACGACTCCAAAAACACATAAGTACCACACAGATTGGATCCGCGCTGTTGTGATTAATTAGACCCTAAAAAGAAATATGTGCACTTGCTTTATGTGTGCGAATTTAGATAATAAATTTAATTTCATGAATCTTGATTATTGAGCACAAAATAAACGTGATAAGCATGATTATTTCATAATACATTAAAAAAAAAACACAAATTATAGTTTTTATTATATGTCATATGATGATATAAAGTATTGTTATAAAGATATGCAGATATAAAATAATATATAAAGTTCCTAAACTACTCATAAATATATAAATCACTTTATTAACGAGTATAGTCCTTTCAGTAACATTATTATGCCGAATATTGACGTCAATTGGACCAATTTCTTCATGTAATATTTCTTAACTCCTTAGCTGTAAGGCAAAAATCAGCTTAGCCATTTGTATCTTCGAACAAAATTTTCATTGTTTTATCCTATAATTGTGGTATTACAATTGTTTTGAGGTTGCTGAGTCCGAATCTGAAATCGGATTTTTAAAATTCAAAATGGCGGATCCAATATGGCGAAAGCAAATTCGATAACGATTCACAAGACTGTCAAGTTTTATAATAAATTATACTTACAATTTGCGATGAATGGTTTGGTAAATTTTATTTCTTATAATGTATCCGAGAGAATCGTTAAGTCAGTATTGTAAATTCGCCAACACGAACATTAATTTTTCGAATTTGCGAATATTATATCTGCCTTTTGAGTTTTAAAAATCCTGTTTCAGATTCTGACTAAGCGACCTCAAAAACCATGATTTATCAAATTACAGTCGAATCGATGAAGTATAAACATGTTTCTTTTTTCACATGCATACATATATGCATCATAAGAAAAAAGTGGCACGACTTTTTTCTGCGCATATATGCGTCACTGACAGTTAAAGGGTTAATTAATATTGTTTGAAGATATCTCTCCATTATAATCATAAGGTGTAGATTTTGTAGTAATAACATTGAAATTTGAGGTTAGAAATTATTAATGAAAAAATGTAATATGTATCACCGACATGGCCGAACTGTTAATTTCCCGACATACGATACCATTCCCTATTGGAATGGCCTGTTTAGACATTTGATGGATTGTTAGCAGTAATATCTTTGTCGCTCAGAATTTTGCTGCAAATGCTGTTCCGGGTGACGTGGAATGTTCCACGTATGTGCGTACGTGTATGAATCTATATATTTTGAACGACCATATCAAGACCCTGCGGAATGTTTTGTAACTTCAAGGAATTTCCATACATCGTAAACTCATCCCTTATGCCTTCCACAGAAAAATATCTTACTGAAGTGCGTCAAACTTCTCATTGTCGGTGGTTGCGTACCGCGTACCGTGCTAAACCAGAGACTATCGATTACAATAATCTTCAACCTCCAACTTCTACTAGTACAGCAACTGCTTTGCATGAATTATTGTAACTATCTCTTCAGAACTTTTGAAAAATGTGGGACTCAAAACAGCTATTTCATGTTCGCAAATAATCAAATTTTTGATGGTTTGATTTTTAGTAGCAATTTATGGCATTGAAAGCACTGTCGATTGAGTAGACAACGTGTATTCTCGTCATAAAAATATTATATGTCGAAAACTAATGTATGAATAATAAGTACTTATTTCAACAATAATTTCAACTTTCGATTGCCATTTGGTCTGCAACATCGTATATTATGTTTTATTTGAAGAATTTGTCGTTTATGCAAATCGAGCTCTGTTTTCATGATCGTTTTCATTTATGCTACATGTTATTTATCATGTTTTTAACCAATAGGCATTTATTTTTTATAAGATACTTCTGCAGGAGAATAATCCTCAGTTTTTTGACGAAAATATATTTGACTATTACATACATGGCACTGTTTTTAGCATTCCATGCGTGAAGCTCGATGGCGAGTCCTAGAGTGAAATATCGATATCAGACGAATGTGATTATAATCCTCACAACTTGATACATAATATAATATCTGTAACAAATCATAATACCATATTCGGTAACATAGCATAGCTTCGTCAGAAGCTATAGTTTATCAATCGTTGGTTCGATTTTCTTAAATTTCATTGGCTTTCAATAGCTTCTATCTTGCATAAAACCAAGAAATAGAAAAACAAAAAGAAAAAAAAAACAAAAGTGATTAATTGCATGACTAGTTGGATACGTATGTGACGGTTTATATTATTTAATTTGACGCATTTATAATCTATCTACAACAGTATAATATCATGCAATAGTAGTAAATTATAATACAAGTGCATGAAAATAGTGAATACTTGTAATGGGATGTATGATTTTGATATCTCCATTAACTTTCATAGTAATCATTGAAAGGAAAATCTTACCTAGATGCCCGGCGCCTCAAATCGATATATTAAATATAATTCGAATGACAACATTGAAATGCAATGACTGTATTAGGCAAAGGACGGACTTGGACGAAATGTGGTGTCGAATTTGAGATCTAATTTATTTCCGCTCATATCAAAATTGCCTTTGATTTTTACAAAACGGCGATGCATAGAATAGGCTCGCTTTTACAATCGATTTAGAACGCAATAACACTTGTTTACTAATCATTTAGATTTTATGTTGTACGTAGACACCGGACGCTTCATCACGTGGGCTTCTTACGTCGCGAACTCAACCCGAAATCTCGACGAAGAGATAGGGAGAATAAACTACCGACAATATGGATTAGTTTGTTGCTTGCTGTCGATTTCAATGTGAAATTGCCACAAACCCAGAAACAAAGGAGGAAGCTTACGCGATACGGTCCACGTCACAGATTGTCTAAATCGGAACGAGTAAAACAAAAAAAAACAGATTAAGAATCGTCATATCAAGTAATGTGCGAGCTTTAACATGTTAATGCTGGAAAAGAAAGGTTAAACTTCCAAATACACTTCGCGAATATTACGCTTACGAGTTTTTTCACAAACCGACGAAATAATTGGACGTTAAACCGTTCCCAATCGAATCACGAAAGCACCAATATGAAAGAGGTAGACTTAGCTGGGAACCGTTTTGGAGCACTCATCCGTTGTCGACAGCGCGCAATATGAAGTTGCTCCGTGGAGAAAATGGACGATGTTGACAACACTGCGATATCCTTGTAATCGTCGCAAGGCCTGCAATGCATCCGGAAATGCGCGATGTTAACGTGATAATGCGGTTGACGTCCAAATCAGAAAATCTAGATCGGCCCCTGGTCGCTGCGATTTGAACTAAGCAGAAAAACGGTCCAGCAGATCAAACTGTTCCGAAAAACTCCAAAGATGAGAGAGAGAATAAGAGCACTCACCCGCGACTTCGATCACTTGATTGATGGAAGTCTCGAAAATAATAGCGCGTTGTGTTAATTGAAAATTCTCCGCACCGACGATGGCTAACGTCCAGGAGCGTCGTCTTGGTTTTTGCAATCGAGAATCCGTTATAGCGAAAATTTGAGACTAAGGTCTTACACGCACGACGACTCTGATGCGAATAATTTCCCCCCACACTCATCGCACGCGCACTGGATAATCCTCCTCTTCATTCATACTATAAGAGGGGTATTTCTTTTCCAATTCCACCTACCATTAGATATAATAGCTACCGCCCAGAGCTCCACTTTACCGACTCACGGTACGCATAACAAAAAATCAGATACCAACATGCTCTCATTCCTTCAAATATCATTACATACTGGAGGAGTGTGAGATTCAAACTACGAGCCAGAGGGGATAGATTTAAACCCGCCAAACCGCGTCAGTTGATGCTTTTAAACAAAAATCAAAATTTATATGTGGAACTATGTCGATATTCTGGAATTTCGAGTAGGAAATTCTTAAAAATAAATAATACAGAAAGCTAAATATAATTGGGTAACTGCTGCTAAATATGTGTAGATACTTATTTTATTCGGGGTATTAACCAAAACTCGGGTTTAAGATTAATACATCATATTGAAAAATTCTAGTCACTAGATTTGGTGAAATAATTAGATTGTATTAAACATTGGGATTATCGTCAAAAAACTTTTAACTCAAGACGACAGTCTAGGAATCAGTTAAATATAAAATAATCAAAGTTTAATTATACTCTACTGTTTCCCCGTAGATTTTCTACCTGGGTAATTCGAATTTGCCGGTCTTTCTTTTCAGGAATCTTATTTAGAATATTAGTGACATAGGCCATCGTTAAGAATATTTTTCTATGCATATCTGAATCTGTTAATTATATTTCAAAAAGATTATAAAAGATCTGTTAATTATATTTAGAAAATTATATTTAGATAGTTTATATAAAAGTATATTCAAACTCGTAGATAAAAAACTTGTATATAAAAGGCAGTATGGTAGTATTTTCAATTACATAACATTAATTTTATATGTACAGTTTGTTATACTTCCGGAAAAGTGAACGCTTTTCCATACGCAATATACCTATATTCTTATACCATACATTGAGAGTCTGGGGTTTAGCTATGAAAATAAAATTCACTGCAAACCTTTAAGAAAACTTAACACATTAATATTTACATTATACTTTTCGTAATCGGTTATTAATATGTATTAATAAATATTAAAAAGAATCTTTTTTGTTGCATATTTTTCACCGCCCATTTCTATTTGTTTTCTTAATTTTTTCTGAATAGGGCAACTCTGATAATACCAATCATAAATTTGGTATGATTTTTCTTCATTTTCGTCATTTTCGTGAAGTTTGTAACAGAGATCACATAATGTGCGTTCGAACCTTGCATCGACTTTATAGTGCTCTTTCCATTTGAAGTATTTTTTATACTCGTCTAAATTCTTAGAGAGCCATATTAAATATTCTGCTAGTTCCTTTGGGCTGTCAAAGTCTAGAGCATTGATGTAAGAATTTGGTGGAGCAAAACGTGTGTAATCCGCTCCCCCATATACCACAGGCACGACATAATACCTGTAATAAACAATAGTTTACATTTTAAAGTTCATAAGTTTCATACATTCATTAATTATATGTATTTATAAGTGATATAATTTCCATAATATTATCCAAATCTGGAGAACACGCAACGAATGTTATATTATCAACTTAAATATAGATACTTTAATAAAACCCGAAATGGAAGATTTTAACCGGTTCATTCTGAGTATATTTTAATGTGCAAATAATCTAAAGCCTAGATTTAATGAGATATTAATGAATTTAACAAAACTGAAATAATAAGATGTAATACTTCCTATTTTATGTTACATAATGCATATCGTTCTATCGGAGAGAAATGTATATTGAGAACTCACCAGTAGTAAATATTATTACAATTGTAATAAATATTACTATTTTAGTACGAAAATGCAATATTCGTTCAAAAGTGAGAAAAATTCGTATTATATTTTAAAAAGTTACTATTTGAAATAGTAAACTTCAATGGAATCATGGAAAAATATACCACGTAACTGGTATATTTTTACTACTTTATATAATAGTAGATTTACTACTTGAAGTAGGAACTTTTCAAAATGTAATATGAATCTTTCCAACTTTTGAACGAATATTTCATGTGAATTCTCAGTGTATAGTATGATTAACGATTCGTATTATAAAATTTATACAACGTATTTATACATGTAATAAGTATTGCATTTTTAATAATTATTCTAAATATTAACATATATTTCTGATTTTCACTAATCGGCATTAGATTTTTCTCATTTTTTGCTTAACGACAGGTCTTGTTAAGTATCTTATTTTCAACTATAAATAATAGTGACGGCCATCAATTTATAGTTAAACTTAACTCTTCTTCATCAATTAGAAATTCATACAAATTTAAAAATGTTACGTACTACCTACAATTTTTTTTCTAAAAATGTGGCACTTACAAAATCGCAATAATGAATTTTATTTAAAGTTATGGAATTTATTGTGATGGAAATCACAGTGCATAATAAGAATAGTTATGTAATATTGATACTACCCTAACTTTTAAACGTGTAAATGTCAAAATGTGCGCTTTCGATAAATATTTCCCTTCATTCACTTGCACATGTACAGGTCAGTCACTTAAAAGAACAATTAAAACCCAAAAATATCAACTACTGCATCGTATTATCTGTAATATAATGATTTAATAAAATGACAAAATTCTGGTTAATAGGCTCTATCATTTGGTATATTCTACATATATGCATTTAGTTCCTAATAACGTAGTAAACATAAAACAAGTGAAAATTATCTTATTCAGTTCTTTGGTGAATTATAGTTTTTCTATTCCATGAAACCCCAAGTGGCTTGTCAGAATGAATAAAATATACTTGTCGTTGATTTTCGAAAATGTCTATAACTGTGGTTTTGCGCTGCGGAAATAGTGCGGCATACACACGACCGAACAAACCCACGAGATTCGACTGCAGATTTCATGGAATAATTCAAGAACGGTTAAAGTGATTGACATTCATATTTTCATTCCATTTTGATTGGCAATGACCAAAGAAATTTCAGTATGTATTTCATGTATATTATTTATATGTTGTAAATGTTATCAAATTATAATATATACACGCCATTTCTAATTGCATGTATGAGTATATGTGATAATATCTTATAGTAGAAAACTATTTGCCGATTTTCGGGGAAAAAATCCTCCATAAATGTCAATGAATGAATGAATTTATAGAAATTACCATATATGACATGAATTAAAAACAAATTAAGGGTATTATAAAACTGATAAAAGAGTTTCACGTAGTATCTATAACCATTCATTCAGGTGTCCGTGTACAAATCGCTTGATATTATAAAAAGAACTACTCACAAACCAATCTAATTATAAATTATGCTGATTTTTATTGTAACAAGTATATACACTTTAATCATACCTCGGCTAAATGTAAGAGTTTATGTCATTACTAAATTTTAACAAGTGAGAAAGTACGAAGTAAGAAATTTTGTTTTACTATTCAGTTAATTAATTTTCATAAAATTTATAGTATACCCCATTCTATGCATACATGTGTTTTAAATTAAAAAAAATCTTAGATTATACGTGTTACTCCGTGATGATGAGGTATATGTCAACCTGCAGTTAGTTCCTAGATATATCCGCATAACGCGGTTAAACCACTGTTTTGAAATTTGCGGTTCTGAGTTCAAATCTCCATTTGAGCCGCATGCTTTAATAAGGGATTTATTTTTTAAGATTATATTTATAGCATAAGTATTGAGTAAACGTGAATATTTATTGATACTTGTGTGCGTTTATTAAGACTGGTTCAACTGATTATTTAGTTATTTCTGATTTATTTTGTTAGTTATATTCCAACCCGACAATTTTAACTATGGGTCGTTAGTGATGTTAAAAATAATACACTGACCAATGCGAGAAGATTTTGGCCTTGCATCTGAAATCTTGTTCTTGGTTTTGCATTCAACTGCAAATATTGGTCAATATTTTTAAAAGTATTCGTTGTGTATTAACTCATATAAAAGCTTATGATTATGTGCTGCGATGAACTGAATTATTTATGGATAGTTTTTTTCTATTACGAATATATGACAATTATTTACTTAAGCAGATATGAAAATTTGTACTCACTTCAATATATCATATAGTTTTTCTGTGACGTAATCGTCACATAAAGTATTTTCCAATGAAAAATAAAAGAAGTATTCGGTTTCAATAGAATTGTAACATTCGGAACCGTAAGGACATCCAGGATCCGCAGAACATTTACCGTACTTTGACACTTCCATATATTTTTCAATTTCTTCAACGAATTGTTCACGTCCACTGAATGTTTCGCAATGGCTGCGATACCAGACGGCTAGTTTCATCTTTTTCGCAATTATGCCTTCGGCGTTTAATGGCAGTTTTATATTTTCTTCTCTTGTTTCTACCGCTTTCCAGTATACGTCATCGAAAGGTGCAACGACCGCGTTAGTTTTTCTATCAAGAATATTCGCGTAAGGCCAAATAACATCACTATCCAATCTGTAGGTCATAGTCCAATTGAAAAAATTATCAAAATTTCGAGGAATGTAAGATGTACCAGGGCTTTCTAAGGAAACGTATACATATTTTTGGTTGCTTTTTCGTCGTGGTGGTATATCGTAGATACGGAAGTCATTCCTAAATATGTGAAAGAAAACTGCATCAAAATCTTGCACAGGGATATAAGTTCTGTTGTGTGTAGCGTAGCATTTGTAAGGGCAATTCTGAAATAAATCGCCAGGACCAAAGTAGAATGTGGTATTGCCCCATATTGTGTTCCAAAAAAGAATGTTTCGTACTTGATTATTATTTTTGTTATTAATAATCGACTTTCTGACTACCACTATAAAGATGCAAAGTATGATCCAAAACATACAAAATCTGGGTCCCACCTTTAAATGCATCTTTGATGAACCATCTGAAACACTGAAAATTTCATTTTAAAATATTTACTAATTTTAAACATTAATTAAGTTCAATTAACATTTGCGATCATTTTGATTATAAGTAAAAGGCATATTCTTATATACAATTTATAATACTGTATTATTTTCATTCACTTTTATTTTTATTTAAGGTTTGGAAAATTAGGTGACTTGAATTTTTACAAGTGGTAAATTTATATAAAAAATTATATTAAACAATATCTAACATTCATCCAAGTTCAAGTGAAATCATTTCTGATTGCATGAACCATATAATATACGATTTTATATAAAAACAAATATTTTTATTGGAATAGGTTCAATGATGACAATATTATCGTACTTAATGAGTTTGTTAACTATAATATTAAGAAAATATTTTTATATACCCATAGACATATGCGCTGACTAAGGGCAAGTATTCAATGGCTCCATTTCAAATTAAAAGTTTCAGATTAATACCATAGTCTTGATCAGTTGTCGAAAAGGCCTTATCTTGAGTGATTCAAAGCATGTTTTTATTTAAAATTGGTATATTCTGAAAGTAACACCACGTGAAATAAGAAAGACACGCTCAAATGCGACATTTCCGTCCAAAGGAAAGTTGTTTTTCTATTCTGAAATTAAGATTAGGAACGTTATGTTTAACAAAATCGTTTAATTCTTAACGTAACTTCTCAACTGAATTTTATATCACGCATTATATGTATTGTTATAAAGTTCCACTAGGGCTATAATTGAAAAAGTATTCAAAATACTTCAAACTGCCATTAACATGAAACTTATCACTCTTTAGAATTGAAAATAATTACTAATCATCCTGCAATGTGTAGACAATATCCATCTTAAAATATCCTAATGCCCTTTTGAAGAACTCTGACGTATCAATTTTTGGAGAAGGTCTCCATTTCTTTCTAATAAAATATTCAATTTTTTAAATTTCATATTACGTTTCTGATACATAATAAAGGTTTTTTCAAAATTGGAGTGCAAAATTGGAAATAATGAGTTGTATAGAAAAGAGATCATTAGGTATAATTATCCTAGCAATTATGAAGACGCAAATTGGAGAAACATATTATGTTTCATAACAGTATAGGGTTATGTTTACAGTAGTTGGCGCAAATCACGTTAAGCGCATTAAACAAAGAGTCTAAGTGAAATATAACTTTATTATAATTTTAATCCAATGTAATTTCCTATTTCCTAATTCGTTACTCAATTAATACATATATGTAGATTTTTCTTTGTAATTACAATGTGCTACACAACTGATTACTTTCCACTTATTGATTGATCTGCCGGAATTGATAATACAAGAACATTAATCAGTAAAACTTTACATGAATCGTAATTCACACTAATGAATATTTGTGAAATTAATTATGTGTCGCCGTCCAGTATACGACCTCGTTCTTTACTAAAATGTCCTTCGAGGAAAATAAAACTAATATTTAAGCCACGAGTTATAAAAATAATATCATACTGTTTCATGTGACGAAATTTTTGTCAATCAAAATTTAAAGTAGAAAAATAAATTTGGCATTATTGGCGCGGTACTAATTGCTAACCTAACAAATTAATTCAGCGTTGCAATTAATTAAAACAAATAATTGTTGTTTTTGTCATGGTAATAAGTTAAGCTTGGAGACATCATTGCTTTATTTTTCGTTTTATCCATTTTCAGATATATTACACATTCGGATATTTCATTTTCAGGTTTCTTTAATTTTTGATTTTTTAATTTCAGGTTAATGTTTTTGGAATATGACGGCTACAACTTTAAAATAAGTTTTAAAGAAAGTCACCCCTGGTTTTAAGACTTATGTTTTACCGTGTAAAATATATAATATCGCAAGTAAAACTATAACACGCAGATACAATCCCATGTACTTACCAATTTATCCAGCACAACTGCAGAAATAATACAAGATAGGGCACCACATATGTTGTTTTAAAATCACTGACTCCATAGATGTTAACATTGTACTGGATTAACTCGTTAAATGCCGTATACGTTTTTCTTCACAACCTGAATTCGATAAGAATGATTTTCAAGTATTGAATACTATACGGGACGATTATCAACGAGTCCGTACATTAACACACTTCACGCAATAAAAAAGACAATAACGGTAATTTCGGGAATAGATTAACTTCTTATCTCTTATACGATTGTCACTTTGAAACAATTTAGACGGAAAGAATACGTTAAACAAAGTATACGGTATACCATGACCTACGTAGATGAGAGCGGGCAACCAGAAGAAGCGAATCTTTTTAAGTACTGTTTTCATTATGTATTTGACAGTTTAATCTCATTGTAGTGTTATCAACATCAATTAAATTTATATTATAACTTACAAATTTTATGGATGCTAAACAGAGCGTTGATTGAAATGCCTGAAACAGAATTATAACTTACAGTATCTAATATCAGCTGATAAAAATTTCAGAAATCATAATGGAGAAGACTTCCAGAAAGAGATGGAGATATTTCACTTTAATTATTGCTAACCATCTCTATGATGCAGTTAATTTTACTCTAGAAGTATAATTATACTGATCCTATAAATATAGCCAATTTGAGTACAAAAGTAAAGATCATTTTCAATGAATTCTGAGAATTTAATTAGGTAAACATTATTTTTATTTAATGAGACTTTTTATTTGCACATTTCTTTCAGTCATTAATCAAAGTGTTTCAACATTTGCCTTACTAAGTAGAGAATATTGTTATCATACAATTTATTGGCTACCATATTTCAAGAGAGGTCACTGTTAGTTGACGTAATATACACTTTGTACATACAGTATCACCGTGATGGTATATCTAAACACCCGCAATATATGCACATAAATGTTATCATCTAAAATAAGATTTGTATAAGCAGAGCATAAGGGTGCCTTTATAACCAATGATATATAACTATATATAATAATATTGATTATTTTATTGCTTGAACTTTAGTTTCCAACGAAAATCGCAGATTTTCATATCATTAACATCATTATTTTGCATTTTAACATTATTTCAGAAACGCCTGCTTTTCATTAAATCGATAGCATTTTCACAGAGTACGCTTGACAACTTTTAAGTGATGTTAAAATTTGAACCGCAGTGCAATTACCATTAGTTGCTATTGCAGGTCATAAATCCGCCAATTTGAGTGATAATTATTAATGATAAATCCACACATATTTTTTTTGTACTAGCTAAATAACATTGCTCTCGTATTTAAGGAAAGTTGAATATCATACGGCGTATATGCACAATTTTCTTTGTTTCGTAAACTAAATAGAAGTCGCAGATTATTACCTCTTCAAGAAGGTAATGCTCAGAAACTGAATCTTAGTTAAAAAAGCGGAAGAAAAGACAGGCAGAAGAGTTTCAACTTCTAAAGCTTACTTTTATGCTTTCTTTTTATATGTCACTAAAGAGTTGTGCAGTTTCGTTCCACTTAAGAGCAAAAACTAAATAGAATTTATGTAAGAAAATCCATGTTACTCCTCGCTGTCATATATGGGCAAATACATCGTAATTTAACCGTGCCATTTTTTTTGTCATCGAATAGCACATTAATTTATCATTAATTCATGTCTTCTAAGTAGGTTTAGAATCAATAATCAGCAGGCGTCATCGGATTTTATTGAAACAAATGAAAGAAAAACCAATTTTTTTTTAGTTCAGTACAATTACAATATTATCATCCGATAAGTCCCATTTTTTTAGGTATTTTTGAATTATTTAAGAGCATTGAAAATGGTAAAAAACACATTAAATATAAATCAATAAATAAAATTTGCAATTAATAAGGAAACCAATTAAATTGGTAACAATTTCTCCGATTTTTTGCACTTTTTGGAACCGGGTACCGGAATACAATCTGTACTGGCACAGTACCGAGCCAATTGCAAATTTCCACCTGGTAAGGGGACTCATATAGATCAATTGTGCGTGTTCCAATGAAGCTTCGGAGGATTGAACTCCGGAGGATCTCTGTGGATGCTTTGTGTTATACAATATAATGCTTATATAGTCAGTGCACACTATTGAACGACTTAATGTCTATTTTTACAATAACTTTCAAATATATTTTTGTCGAGCAACCCCACGGCGCTTACGTAAATACATTAACTTAACAAAAATGAATGTTTTTAGCAAATTTAGTCACGTGTTTCCATTTGCTTCCCATTTTGCATGGTATATCATCGGCCCTTCTGGTATAGTTACATTGATAGAAGAACTAGATGTACTAATTAAATTTTTTCATTTTTTGAAACGGCGCAATTATAAAACGAATTAGAAGGACACATAACCTCTGAAGTCACAAAATAAATCTTGTATTTTCTTTGTTTTTGTTCAATTACAAGAACAATACGAAGGGAAAACATTTTTTTTATGAGTAAAAAAACTAGTATTGTAAATTACACCACAGTTTCTCAAAAGTTAAAACTACGATGGATTTGCTCATATGTGATACATACAGTCCACGTTCATGGATGGAGTTTTAAACATCTGCTGTATATATATTCCTTAGAACGTTTAATGCACAATGTACACGATAAAAATCGTCTGGACGAAAGAATTTTTTTTATATTATTTCCAAACATTTAAAGCAATGAACATTTTCAGGCTAATATAAATAAAATATGACAAGATTGATACATTAAAAAAATTATAACTTCAGCGACAAAGAACGCAACAAACATAAAACTAGCAGATATATAACACATTTATACAGCCGTTTCGTAAATTTGAAATCATTGTTGATTCCGAACGATTCTGAAATATCCCTTTACTTTTTCTGCGTATTTTTGTATGTGATAATTATACGGTAGATACCGGTCTTTTAAACAAATTCAATATTAATACTAATAATAAAATTTACGGGACGTAAATTCTTTTCAGCATAATTAAGAACGTACATCTTTATTTTTTAATCGATCAGTATTATGCATTTCGCATTTAAATTTTGTTTTCAAGGTTTGGTTTTTGGAAATGCGTCGCATCATGTTAGAACTTTGAGTAACTTTGATTTTTATATATAATTTGGATGTTATTTGCCTGCATTACTCTTTTACATTTATTCTACATAGTACAAACAGTCAGCAAAAAACATTACATTCGGTATGTAACCTCAAATATAGATAAGAAGTTTTTGAGTATATAGCCTCATATATCTAAATCAGGTATAAATTTCCTGGAAGCCTTATAGATTATTCGAATATCTAATCCTATTATAATGATGTCAAAACTACTATTTGTACCATGACGAATATATTCGTCCAAACTCCATTGTTTCCATGTGGGAATAGAAAAACTGGTGCTCATGAGGGTTAAGGAGACATAAGAGTTTCAAATCTAAATTCGGCTTGATTTGAGTCTCTTTTTCGAATTTGCAAGAAATCACTTTTGGATATATCCTTCTGAACTTATCGCGATACTGCAGTGCAAACGCAGCATTTACTGAAAATAGATTTTCGGGTTTCGGAGCAGGATTGCAGTCTACTTCGTAAACAGCTAAATTTTACTTTGACTCAGTTTGTAATACGAAATATTTTGATAATAGACTTCACTTTATACATCGACTTGATATTGCAGTTGGCTGAGTGTCTCACAAACTCCAATTTTTTATCTGTGTTGGCTTCCAGGTGTAGGAGAAGTTCGTAAGTGCGTAATATTGTGTTTCGCATAAAGCTCACTCTTTAAGATGAATAGTAACCTGATAGGTGCATGGACGTGATTTGGATTCATCTCCATCTTTGGTGCCATGATGTACTGAGACCTTCGATGTAAAATACGATTTGATTTAAATTTATCGATTGGTGGTTTGAAAGTGATGATCTGGGGGGAAGAAGTTCTTTTTTTTACGAAATTTCTGGAATCGAAATTTGGCATGCAAAACGAACGCACTCTCCCAAGGAAGCAATTCAATATCTGCGAATCGCGTAAATTGTTCCGACCACATTGCCGCCGACGTCTGCTTCAAGCGATAAAAGTTTTTAATTTTTGAAAGCTTGACTGCTGGTTTCATTTCAACTATTTTGAACACTATTTATACATATTTTACACTAGACTTTACTACACAATATTATCTTTAATATACGACAATGTGGATCAGTTACCTATTAGATTACGTCTGGAGTAAAAAGAAAGATGAGGATGCTTGAATTTAATCAGTAAATTACGTATGCTTATCTCCAGTACACTCCATTCAGAGTACCATTGAAACTGTCAAAGTAATTGACCCATTAATAATTATGTTGTAGCATGTGTAACAAACATCTACATGTAATGATATGTACACAGCATATGTGAGTGCAAGAAGCATGCAATCAGATGGATAACGAGGCATTATTCGTGAACCGATGATCATTAGTAATATATGGTGATAAACATTTATTAAGGCTCATTATTTTCGTTACTGATCAGGTAACGGTGCACATGCATGAAAAATGTTTCTCACAAAACTAAATGTGACTACATTTAAAGATGATATTAATTAATAAAATAAACCCCTTCCTTAGTTTTGTCGAGGTTTTTGATAATAAAATTGAAAACAATCAATAGAATTTTAATTGTTGCTAATAATTTAGCTTTTTTACGATATATACTTGTTGATCCGCATATTTCCTGTTTATTGTTTACATATATTAAGACTTTATGCACACCAAGCTATCTTATGTTATAATGCAATCAAAACTTTTATCCGTTCCTATTATTTAAGACTGCACAATAGGTATTTTTTGTTTAATAATGTGACTAAAAACGAGTAGCATATACGGTTTAAAAAATATTAGCAGTATAAAATAACGTCAGAATCCTATATAAAAATAAAAAGTACATAAATTTATAATTCTAAATATTGATGGTATAAATTATTCAGGTTTTTGGAAATCTGGTTTGTGTAAAATACAAACTGTCAAGTTTATGTCCAACTCGAACCTCTTTTAGCTGAAGGGACCAAATTAACGAACTACAGCAATTTTCAAAAACAGAAAATGTAAATATTTCCAATGTTTTCAAATCTAATACAATTGTATTTATTAGACGTTAATGCACTCTCACACTTTCGCAAGCAGATCCAATTTTTTTTTCTATGAAACAATGTAACACTCAAAAAGTTTCTGCAGTGATGAAAACAATATTGTTGTAACAACTAAAAAAAAGAGTGAAGGTAAATTTCTGTGATTTTAAGAGTCCCAAAAGAGCCAACACTGTTAATATTGAAGTGATGTGACTGGCGTTTTTATGCAGAGACATTTCACTTTGATTTATTGAGATTTCGGTGTTTATATTAAACGCGTATTGGCACTGGCATATGGCTCTTGATTGAATGTTGATTAATTATCGTCACACTAATAGATCAATAATATAAACAAATAAGATGTTGGAGTCGACAAACATAATATACCGCAACATTAAGATTCTTCAAAACGTTTTTAAATATATATGATAAATCTGTTTCAGATGGTCCAACGTTCAATACGCCAATATTGAATGTTACGGCTCCAGTAGGGAGAGAAGCCATTCTGGCCTGTGTTGTGGAGGATCTATCTACTTATAAGGTATATATCTCCGGATGTATTTTTTAGCGTAGAGGGGAAGTACTTTTATTTCAATTCATATTTTTTACTGATATTTCATTCATTCAAGGGAAAATGATTTAACGATTGAAAATTTACAAGCCAATTCTTGAGTTAAAGTCACGTTAGAGATTTTCACAACGATTTTTCTTAAATTTTGAATCAAAACACATATATAGAAAAATGGTATACTCCAAGAAATAAAATTAAGGTTATCCTTAAGATCAAGAGTATGTAATTAATAAATTTAAGAAAAACGTAATTGAATCTATGAATTTAACGCTTTCCAAGTAAAATAATTATTACAAATTGAATATATATAGAGGTAACTCGTTGTACGTGACCCATTAACGTGTACACCGGGAAATAGTCTAAAGAAAAGAAGAAGAAAATAAATTGAGTAGAAATATCATATTTCTCGAACTACTTTGTTGATCACCGATTAACCTAAAACTCTTTGTAGTATCCGAATCATTATTATTTTAAATATTAATTGTTATTTTAATCTCGCGATCGATCAAGATAATTCCTTATTTCAAGTTGTCAATATGTAACGATTTGCGAATTTTAACTGTAGCATTGGCTCCGTATGTTTAACCGTAAAAGTTGTGCTGTTGAGTAACAACGTGTTGTTGCGTATGGTGAATCTATAATACTTACATTTATTGCGTCAAAAACATTGATTGGAAATATAAGTAAGTCGACTAAGTTATCAATTTGGAATCACATCGAGTATTTACTATTATTGCACCGAAGTTTTAAATCAACCTATCGGATCACAAAATACAGAGCTTGATCCCACCTTCAGGATGAAAATCACCCAAAGATCTTTATTTGGACTACACAAATCACGTCATAATCCAACTATATAAGTAAATTTGAATGTTTTGTTTTAGCTCAGAATTAAATTTATTTAGAAATATGTCAATCGCGTTAACTTAGTATATACATCTAACTATAGAAATTTTACTGAAAGTTTCACATATATATATACAGGGTCATCGAAAAGTATAGGACCCCCCTAATATCTTCAGTTAGAATGCACTTAGGAGAAAATGTCCAATAGCAAAGTTGTATGGTTTCAAGCGGAGAGTAAGATGATGACCTTGACTTTGACCTTGACCATGTCCTTCAAGGTCATTTCAAGGCCAATCTTATTTTTTTAAATAGAACCCCCTACATTTTATTGCATATTCTTATAGCTTATCTCGAGAGCTTTCCAAAACACTATAATAAAATATTTTTTTATTAAGTACTTTTTGAGTTATAAAGGTTTGAAGTTAACAATTTTTTTACACAAAATGTAGAATATCTTGTAAAATATTATTTAGTTTTCAGTAATCATAACCTTAATACTTTTGTGCGCGGAATAATGAGACCAATTAATTGGTTTAAAGAAAATACATTAATCGGATCCCCCTAATATTTTCAGTAAGAATGCATTTTGGAAAAATATCCAATAGCAAAGTATTGTACGGCTTCAAGCAATTATGCTAATAGGCTCTGGCGAAAAACTGCCCGAACGTAATCGCGAGAAGCTGCTCGAATGCGTGATTTCCGAAGGCGTTAGCGGGAATCTGACCGAAAGCGTTGGCCAATCTTTATTCTCTCACTCTCGCAGGCACCAATGTACGAGCTCTTGAGCAAACAATACGGATCACTGATTTGAAACTTTGATGCAGTGCTGTCTTCTTCTTAGCGAGCAGCAGTCACCTCGTGGACGAAAACGAACAGCCTCAAAAATTTTTTCTGTAACAAAAGAAACCATTGCGCTTCAATTGATTATCCCAAACATCTTCATTTTGTTTCCAATAGCCCAGAAATTTTTCGTAAATATTATTAATTGATCTATTAGATTTTCAGTTGCTCAACGAGCTTTTTGCTAGTGCTGGTTAAAATAAACAAATCGATAGTTGGACCAACACTTAATAATTAGTATTTTTCTCTACTTAATTATCTAGATCAATTTTCTATCACTTACCTGATTAATTCTTCTTCGCTCTAATTAAGAATGGCGGAGCTTTCTGAAAGAGATCGAATAACACTGTTAATGATGCGAGGATGGGGAGATCAACAAAGAGGGTATAAAACAGTAACGCGATTATTTAATGAAAATTTTCGGAATGAAAATAATAGGATCTCCAAAAGTACTGTAATCCGTACTATTCAACGTTTCGAGGCCATTGGTAGCGTTAAAAGCCGCCCAAAATCTGGTAGGCCTAAAACAGCAACAAATAATGATAAGGCATTAGATGTTTTACAGTCTTTCGTTGAAGATCCCCATATTTCCATCAATCGCGTTGCACAAGAACATGAAATCGGTCATGCATCTGTCAGTAAAATTCTGAAATTGAATAAATGGCATCCATACAAACTCCATTTGGTCCAAGAGTTGTCCGAAGACGATTTTGATAGACGCATCGAATTTTGTGATCTTATGATGGAGATGATTGTCGACGATCCTCTATTACTTGATAATATCGTTTTCTCTGATGAGGCAACATTTGAACTGACTGGAAATGTAAATAGACACAATTGTAGATACTGGAGTGACGTTAATCCTCACTGGAAAAGAGACAATCATACTCAATATCCACAAAAAGTTAACGTATGGGCTGGTATTCTTAATGGTAGACCAGTTGGCCCTTTCTTCATTGAAGGCAATTTGACAGCACAAGTATACCTAGTCATGCTTCGCGAACAAATTGTTCCTGCTATTCAAGACATAGCTGGTGGAAATATGGATGAAATTTATTTCCAACAGGATGGAGCTCCACCTCATTATGGTGTCATTGTCCGTCAATATTTGAATGAGGTCTTTCAGGACAGGTGGATAGGGCGAAGGGGTCATATTGAGTGGCCACCTCGGTCTCCGGACTTGACCCCACTTGACTTTTTTTTGTGGGGTTACTTGAAAAGTAAAGTTTATGCCACCAAGCCTCAAGATTTAGATGATTTAAGAGGGAGAATAACTCGAGAGATAGAACTAATACCGCCAGAAACGTACCGGAATGCGGTTTCAGCTGTTTATAACAGATTGGCACATTGCCACGCTGTTGATGGGCAACAATTTAAACATTTGTTTTGAATTGTTTGGTACAATTAAATATTTTGCCCAAGCTAACCAATTGGAATTAAATCGGTCGGACTCGCACACCACTTAACAAATTGTTAACTTCAAACCTTTATAACTCAAAAAGTACTTAATAAAAAAATATTTTATTATAGTGTTTTGGAAAGCTCTCGAGATAAGCTATAAGAATATGCAATAAAATGTAGGGGGTTCTATTTAAAAAAATAAGATTGACCTTGAAATGACCTTGAAGGACATGGTCAAGGTCAAAGTCAAGGTCATCATCTTACTCCCCGCTTGAAACCATATAAATTTGCTATTGGACATTTTCTCCTAAGTGCATTCTAACTGAAGATATTAGGGGGGTCCGATACTTTTCGATGACCCTGTATATATATATATATATATATTAATTCTGAGCTAAAACAAAACATTCAAATTTACTTATATAGTTGGATTATGACGTGATTGTGTAGATATTATATATATATATATAATATTGACAAAATCTGTGTATACGTACTTGATAGTTATTTTGCACTAATTATTTTTACCTCGATACTCTGCGAAGTTAATAATTGTTTACGATTTGAACTTTTCTAATAATCAACATTACAAGGGATTAGATGACTGCAATAATTATTCTGAGTAGATCGGGCTACAATCAGGTAGATCTGATCAGGGGGCCGTATTAGAATCCGATCAGGGCAACGTTCAGGAACTCCTGATCGAGGGGCCGTATTGGTCCTGACTCTGCTGCTGTGAGTCCAGGAGTTCACTCAAAACAATGACAAAATTAGACACGCGGACTCTCTTAATCTGAATCATCGAAAAGTAGTGGGTATCAGCATGCATACGCTGTTTCCCAGTACTTTTCGCTGATTTAGGTTAAAAGAGCACATTTGATAAAAATACTTTTTTAAAAATATTTCTTAATCCGTCTTACGGAATGTAAAACTGCTTTCTACAAATATTAATCAGAGACTAATGAAAACATTTATCACTGAAAATGTTTGGTTACATAGATTTTTGTTTACTAAATGAAGCTCTTTAATATATTATCACAATTTTGGCGCAGTATAAGAAAATTTTTATAACCTTTTGATCAAAAATTAATTTGTTTCATTGAAAATTTATTGTTTAAAATTAAAATAGTTTAAAGTAAACTTCCTGCAAGTTTTATTAAATAATATTTACAACTTTGCGTTTACGAACGAGTTGATGTAAACTTTTAATTAAATTCCTATTTTTAAAAAATTCGTATGTATATATTTTCGTGCATAATTCACATAGAATTATGAAAACTGTAAGCAAAGGAAATGTGTAATTGGTTAAATGTTCTTATAACGTACATGGGATTCACAATACCTAATATGAATTCGCATGATTTCCTATGGGAGGTATCGTACAATACGTGAAAGGTTACAGTTTTCTGCATTCATTATGCCGCGCAAATAATATTTTATTTCTTCGATTCTATTTATGACCATCACTTGGTCAGTTAAAAGGGATCTCACGCCGTGGCAAAAAATAGACGCCAAATAGACGCCCCTTAAAACTACCCACTTGTATATTTATTGGTGGCGTATTCCTGCGATTTCTACTGAGACCGATGTTTTTCGTAGTATCAATTTTATATGTAGATATCTTTTCAAAATAAAGTCAAAGTATTATATTTTCCTGCATATTACTGCAATTTTTAATTCCTTTTAATTATCAAAATAGCTTACATTTTAGTCGTTCTGATATGGACAACATATATGTGGGATATACTTCGACCATCAACGATTATATTAACGCAATTCTAATGTGGTCTATTATGAAACGTTTCTTTTTAAATTGACCGTTAAATTTGATATTAGTAATTTTTTGTGTATACCGGTCTAATGGAGAGAATTTATAAAATTCCTCACTTTTTTATTAATCATCAATATTTCAATTAAGTAAAAATCACCTATTTCCAATAGTCCTCTGTGGTACTCTGTAAATAGCAGTATTTAATAATTAGAATTCCCTGGAGTAGAAATCTTATATGGCCCTAGTCAAGCCCTGCTTAGGCTACCTGAATATATTTCAGGCCCTTCTCAGCTTATACTATCAGGGCGTGATCAATAATGTAACGATTAGTAGAGTCAGGGCGTGATCAGACTAGATGAAGTTTCTTAGCCGATGTAGATTGTGGAATTGTGTAGAAGAGGAAAATCAGTATCGAGACCCTCTAGGTGTATGATATATGTTAATAATTGCATTTATTTTTTTAGAGTCAATTTACGACTTATTATATGAACGAGATATTTCAATTATGTAACATGTATGAGTTCCGTTAATGAGTTATACAAAGTTGATGAAAACTTTCAATTAGATTTTTTTAGTACTTAAATACAATAAAATATTGTAGCTGAAGTTTCAAACGACTGAAGTTTACAGAACGACCAAAACAAACCGTCAGTTATTTTATAGAGGTCGGTTAATACATTTCACAGTTTTATGACGAAAATAACCTAAACTCGGAAGCCAAATGATATGAATACATAAAAAGGTTCATCAGTTCATCATTTTTTCAATAGAAATAATTATCTTGATATTTTTCAAGTGTATTGAACACGTATAAACGAAAAATACGATTATCGCAAAGTACGAGCTTCAATTTTTCGACGCCGAATTTGAACCCTACAGAATTGACACCGGTCGATGATAATATGCTAAAAAATTTGCAAATTAATACAGAATCAGACCTGCATGCGAAAACCTCCTTATTTCTTGTTGAGCGTAATGGAATTCGGTGAAACTTGCAAGGGTTGCTAGGTGATTCTTTAAAAATCTTAAGATATTTATTTACAACAATTTTTTTAATTGAACCGTGTAAGATTCCACTATTTAATTTTATTTTTCCCGACGTTTCGATATCTAACTTGACGTACTCTTGATGGATTTAATCAAAGGATTAAATAAAATTAATTGGAGGAACCGTAATGGCCAATAACTTTTTTCAAAATCCTTAATAATTATTATTAATGTGGGAATAATTATAAATTGATGAAACTTTTAGGAAATTCAAATCATTCGTCTTTGGAGTTGTCATCTTCGTCATAAAACTATGACATATCTTATCTTAGCCGTAATCCGTAATTTGTTTAACAATTGAAGATTTCTTTTCGTCTTTAGCAAACTTCAGCTAAGTGTAAAATACATTATTAAATTTGCGTATTAAATATTGATGTATGGTGGATCCACAATTTGTCTCATATTTGCCACATTAACCGCACTTAACATCCAATTTCAACACCAATGGAAGGTCACCGAGTGTCAGTAGACATACATTAGACCACGTCGGAGTTCGGACGTGTAACTCTCGCTGGCTGCGGGAAGTGGACGTAAAGTGAACTTTACGCTCTATAAGGCCTACCGACATAGATTGACTTGTTTTTGATTTCATGATCGTTTAATAAAAATGAATTATAACTTGTTTCATTTAGTAAGATACATATAATTTATAGATTCTTCTGTTATGTATGCATAATTGTGTAGTATTATTCACAATTTCCTCGCTTTTCAAAATGTTTACCATACATGGGAAGATTCCTTTTACATTTAAAAACCATACGCATTATATTGAATATTGAAGCGGTTGTAATTTAGTTCTCTTTTAAAAGTAAATTTAGATAGATACTTTGTTATGAAAACCGAAACTTTTAAAAATTTACTCACTAACATAAATATTAAAAATTACTTGTAAGTATCTAATAAAAGGCAGGAATAGGAATATTAAATGATTAAAATAGTTGATTACAATAGTGATCTTCGCTATTTTTGTAGTTCTTATCATTACACGAAATCGTCGAGATAACTATTTTAGTTAATAGATAGCATTATAATCCATTAGCTAATTTAAATAATGGCCGCAAAAAATTAAAACAGTTATTTTTGTAGTTTATTTAGGAAGATGAAACATATGGCTCGTTAACAGTGACACTTATATGGATTAGTTATTGAATAACAAATAAAAAATTATTGTAGCAAACATAAAATTATTCAGAATAAAACGATCTTCATTCGTGTAATAATACACATCTCACTTTCTTAGATGAATCTGTTAAATTTTTAAATTAAGAACTTTTTCTTGGTAAGATATCTGCTATTATAAAAGAACATATGCAATATTTTTGTATCTATACTAGTATACATCACAAATAGAACTTGAGGCATTGTTGTATGATAAATAGGTCATCTGATTTGTACGTAATGTATTACCCGAATGTTCAGAACTTGTGCCTACAATTTCCGAATGATCGTGGGTAAAGTAAAAATAAACATTGCATAAACTATTAATTTAAACCTATCATTGAATCATCTTTTCCATAGAATCACAGTGGAGCCTATTTCTACAGTCCTCAAAATATTGAATTTCTCTTTGATTTGTATAAAATTATTTTAATACACTTTATCACAATACATGATAAAATGTCCGATGTCATTTTTCGTACCTCTTATTAAGTTCATAAATGCTTGGAGGCTCCTGCTAAAAACTCTTAAAATCGTCTTTTGGCTCTTGTACATATTGAAGGTTAGAAGAAACGATCAAATTAAAATAAGGTTAAAAGAAGATATTTTTCATATTTTCAATAGTTAATTGATTTTCAATACAGAAAATTTGATTTAGTTAAAATAGAAATTTATAAAACAAACTGATAAATAGGTTAGAATATAAAAAAAGCTTCGTCTTTTAACCGGAAAAAGAAATATGATTTTAGAGGAAATAACAATTTTTATTCTGGATAAAAGGCACTATTTGCAATGGTCAGATTATGAATAACCTGTATTTTTATCATGAACGCTTTAAATGGTTGTACTTTTATTGCATACGCTATTAGATCCTGGAATGTGGGTACTATCATTAGAAGACGTCATATGTCATCCTCAGGAATTATAGAAGTTTGTAAAGTTTCTGAACTATCGAGGATATTCATTGTTGAACTTTGCAAAATATTGTAAAACATAACTAAAATAAAAAATGAACTTGTAATATGGATCGACCTTTGATATGATGCTGATCGGAATTAACGTGGCTGTCGAGGTCTTTTTCCTTTATTCTAACGATTATGCTTTTTTAATTACAAAGTTACATTTTTGATAGAAGATGGATTAAAAGGTAGATGTTTGTTTATTGACAGAAACAAAAAAGAAGAAGGGGGGGGGGGGTTCCGAACATAGATCCAAGTAGCTTCGATATATCATAACAATATAGTGTCTCTTAGATGTATAAAAATTGAAAATGATTTACACTTATGGCCTGAGTCGAAGTCACATGAGCATTTTCAAAACTAGCCGAAGTTTTCATAAGTAATATTTTCAAAACACTTACTTCACGCACTTGTATTGAAAGATATTATTCGATGCACATTACATGTTTATTATCTTTTGAACATTTACACTGGTAGTGCGCATGCGTTATCTCACCTCTCGGTTACTAATCAGCTGTCAATATTAGAATGTGAACTACAAAATTGCCCCGAGTATTTGGACCATTTACTCATTGTCCTTGATCAAAAAATATTGAGTGAAATTCAATCCGTGGAGAACATATTTGAAATACCGGTGATATGGATTGTCTCCAAAATCTAATCTGATTTAACTACAAGGTCTTGCCAGTCGAAAGAGAGGTTACACTTGACAATCCGTAAAACGGTTCGCGAGATAAAGCGCGCGAAAAAAAATTACGTTTTGAAACGTCGACATTTTTTACCGAAATGACCAAATTCAAAAACTGGTCCAAACCTACTCGTTCATGGGTCGAAGTAATAATTGGATTCAAAACAGCGATGACGTACTTTATAAATTTCATTCAGCGAAAGTCATAACGAATCAGTGTATATACACTGATTCTCACTAACTTTCGCTGATTCCAATTTAGAGAGTAACCCAGAGCTTACGACATGGACGTAAACCTTTTGTAGTCCTCTTTTCATTTCATAAATTTCTGTTAATTACACAAATGGTTATTCTAATATAATATTTAATTATTATGATATATTCATCCTATAGGGTTTGTAAAACAGTAAAAACAGGGTCAAAATGACGTGGTTGCCGAGAGATTAAATTCACGCTTAATGTTTGATGAGTGCTGGACAAGCGAACAAATATTTTATAGGTTATGCGCATGTCATTCTAATTCATTTAACGAGATTGGTATGGTTAATTTTTTTGCCGCGATTACCAAATTCAATACTTTTTCAGACAATAGTCATAAACATTTTAAACCAGTTTTTATGGAATTATCGTTG
This sequence comes from Trichopria drosophilae, assembly GCA_030407085.1. NCBI lineage: Eukaryota > Metazoa > Arthropoda > Insecta > Hymenoptera > Diapriidae > Trichopria > Trichopria drosophilae. The sequence continues at coordinate 57,952,138 of CM059583.1, forward strand.
ACTTTCGGAAGAAAATGCATACAACCTTTTTTGTAGAGAATTTCATGCTCTATATTTTTTGTTGGAAACATTTTTTAATAAAATTTGTATTTTTCAAAATAAATGCAAAAAACTACAAAGAAATTTAATTGGGGCTGATTTTTTTTAGTAATGGACGGGTGGATCTGCCCCAAAATCTAACCAGATCTAAGTTATGTCAAGACACGTATTTAAAAAAAAAAAATTATGTCGATACGCTTATCTGTTCGCGAGTTATCGCGAGACAATAAAACGGGACGTACGGACGTACAGACGTACGAACGTACAAGATCACGGACACAGATTTTTTTATTACTTCGACCCAGACTAAGTCTGGACGAAGTATTGAATTTGGTCACTTCGGGCAAAAAAATTACCATATAGTTTTTCATCAAATGTCGACGTTTCAGACCCTAAGGAACCCAAATCAACAATAAAAAAATTTTTGTCCGTGATCTTGTACGTACGTACGTCCGTACGTCCCGTTTTTTTGTCTCGCGATAACTCGCGAACGGATAAGCGTATCGACATAAATTTTTTTAAAAATGCGCGTCTTGGCATAACTTAGATCTGATTAGATTTTGGGGCAGATCCACCCGTCCATTACTAAACAAAATTAGCCCCAATTAAGTTTCTTTGTAGTTTTTTGCATTTATTTTGAAAAATACAAATTTTATTTAAAAATGTTTCAAACAAAAAAGATAGAGCATGAAATTCTTTACAAAAAAGGTTTTATGCACTTTCTTCCTAAAGTCAACGATAATGCCATAAAAACTGGTTTAAAATGTTTATGACTATTGTCTGAAAAAGTATTGAATTTGGTCATCGCGGCAAAAAAATTACCCTATTGTTTTTCATCAAATTTCGACGTTTCGACCCCCTACCCCCAAGGGTAGTCTTTGCCAGCTCCTCGGGCGCGGTGATATCTATGCTTATAATCATTTATATTTATTTATCAGATAAAAAAGCTACACAAAATGGTTTTATTGTAAAATATTATTTTTTAGTTGTTTAGTTATGCTCTCTATGTGAGGTATTAAATAAACTTGTATCAGTTTCGAGGCGAAAAAATGTGTTCAGAATACCGCGTACTCGTTCAAGGGTCTGATTGACTCTGGTCTATTTTAAAAATAATTACAATAAATCGGTATATACAATAAAAGCAATAACGCTCGCGATATTATAGAATAAATCATAATTTCCATGAATCATATAATTAAGTAAATATTTATAAATTATTCACTATAACAGAAAATTTGAAAGAATACAAATTATAAAAACGCTTGAAAACAAGTTTTATCCATTTTTACTTCGACCCAGACTAAGTCTGGACGAAGTATTGAATTTGGTCACTTCGGGCAAAAAAATTACCCTATAGTTTTTCATCAAATGTCGACGTTTCAGACCCTAAGGAACTCAAATCAACAATAAAAATAATTTGTGTCCGTGATCTTGTACGTACGTACGTCCCGTTTTTTTGTCTCGCGATAACTCGCGAACGGATAAGCGTATTGACATAAATTTTTTTTTAAAATACGCGTCTTGGCATAACTTAGATCTAATTAGATTTTGGCGTAGATCCATCCGTCCATTACTAAAAAAAATTAGCCCCAATTTAGTTTCTTCGTAGTTTTTTGCATTTATTTTGAAAAATACAAATTTTATTACAAAATGTTTCAAACAAAAAAGGTAGAGCATGAAATTCTCTACAAAAAAGGTTGTATGTATTTTCTTCCGAAAGTCAACGATAATTCCATAAAAACTGGTTTAAAATGTTTATGACTATTGTCTGAAAAAGTATTGAATTTGGTAATCGCGGCAAAAAAATTACCCTATTGTTTTTCATCAAATTTCGACGTTTCGACCCCCTACCCCCAAGGGTAGTCTTTGCCAGCTCCTCGGGCGCGGTGATATCTATGCTTATAATCATTTATATTTATTTATCAGATAAAAAAGCTACACAAAATGGTTTTATTGTAAAATATTATTTTTTAGTTGTTTAGTTATGCTCTCTATGTGAGGTATTAAATAAACTTGTATCAGTTTCGAGGCGAAAAAATGTGTTCAGAATACCGCGTACTCGTTCAAGGGTCTGATTGACTCTGGTCTATTTTAAAAATAATTACAATAAATCGGTATATACAATAAAAGCAATAACGCTCGCGATATTATAGAATAAATCATAATTTCCATGAATCATATAATTAAGTAAATATTTATAAATTATTCACTATAACAGAAAATTTGAAAGAATACAAATTATAAAAACGCTTGAAAACAAGTTTTATCCATTTTTACTTCGACCCAGACTAAGTCTGGACGAAGTATTGAATTTGGTCACTTCGGGCAAAAAAATTACCCTATAGTTTTTCATCAAATGTCGACGTTTCAGACCCTAAGGAACTCAAATCAACAATAAAAATAATTTGTGTCCGTGATCTTGTACGTACGTACGTCCCGTTTTTTTGTCTCGCGATAACTCGCGAACGGATAAGCGTATTGACATAAATTTTTTTTTAAAATACGCGTCTTGGCATAACTTAGATCTAATTAGATTTTGGCGTAGATCCATCCGTCCATTACTAAAAAAAATTAGCCCCAATTTAGTTTCTTCGTAGTTTTTTGCATTTATTTTGAAAAATACAAATTTTATTACAAAATGTTTCAAACAAAAAAGGTAGAGCATGAAATTCTCTACAAAAAAGGTTGTATGTATTTTCTTCCTAAAGTCGACGATAATGCCATAAAAACTGGTTTAAAATGCTTATGACTATTGTCTGAAAAAGTATTGAATTTGGTCATCGCGGCAAAAAAATTACCCGATAGTTTTTCATCAAATTTCGACGTTTCGACCCCCTACCCCCCAAGGGTAGTCTTTGCCAGCTCCTCGGGCGCGGTGACCCCCTACGGGCGCAAAGTTCATTTACGCCCTTGATACGAAAATAACTATTTCGATATATCTAAAAGATGTCTTATATATATCTATAAGATATCCGTCATAGATCTTTTCGACACTTTCTAGATATCTTGGACGAATTATATGTATATATATATATATATTGTATATATAATATCATAATAATACAGACAGTAATTAGTAAAACACAGTAAACATGTAATATGCATCGAATAGTCTATTACAATACAAGTGCTTGAAGTAAGTGTTTTGCAACTTTTATTTATTAATACTTCGGCTGGCCTGTTGTCGGAGTCGAAGTTTTGAAAATGCTCATTTTCAATTTTCATACATATAAGAATCACTATATTGTTGTATCACATCTATCGAAGCCACTTGGACCTAAATATGATTGGACCCCCGAATATCAATATAATTTTATAATATAATTGAAAGCTGTTAGTAAACAAACGAGTCTTAAGGAATAGCCGACTCTCCACTGGGTCGAAGTTTCTGAGCGAGCGAAGCGAGCGAGGCACCACGCCAACACTAGTTGTTGATTTGGGTTCCTTAGGGTCTGAAACGTCGACATTTGATGAAAAACTATATGGTAATTTTTTTGCCCGAAGTGACCAAATTCAATACTTCGTCCAGACTTAGTCTGGGTGGAAGTAACAAGAATATATGGAACAAATATATATATATAAATTCGAAAATAAATACTTTATGCGTATTAAAATCGGTTGTTTTTAAATATATGTTAAAAAAAATGGCATCGCTTAACATCTCTATCGAGAACTTAAAAGACATATATATTCAAAACGGAGAAAAGTCTTTGATTACCTTCCTAACTGAAAAAACAATTTGTAACAAACCTCACGTCACTAATGATCCTGTGATTATAAAAAAATTATCAATACCGCTATAGATTTGTTAAAATAGTTTATACGAATATATTTATTCAAATATGTTTTTATTATAATAAATTGATTACTTGACAAAATCACATTTCGATCATTTTGAATTGCGGGGCGCGAGACGCTGTCGTGCGCCGTTGTCACGTATATTTTTCGCTTACCAGCTGTTCGGCGAGTTACCCCGAAAATAAAATAATGCTGATATTTGGATTAAAATTTCTCTACAACTGTACGGTGGGCATTTAAAAAAAAAATGGTGTTCTCTTCACAGAGCATTTATCAATTTTTGTGTGAAATTTGGAGTGAATAGCAATACTACATCAGGTACAAAAAAATAGAAACATACGATTTGTCGTTGTTGGCGCCATTAGCCCCGTGCGAATCAACGTTAATTGAGCAAACTTTGAACTCGATTATCTCAGAAACTGTACGATAAATCAACCTGAAATTTTACGTGCTTTTTACGGCATTATCGTTGATTTTACGAAGAAATGAATAAAACCTTTTTTGTAGAGAATTCGATGTTCTACATTTTTTGTTTGAAACATTTTTTTGTACGATTTGTATTTTTAGTTAAAAAATGGAAAAAACATGTTTTTTATGCGTTTTTTTGTTAAACCTCCCCATAATCTAGTATGCATTGTCTCCAAAAACTAATCAGATCTAAGTTTGGCCAAGAGAAACCCAAATCCATTCGTACTTTTTAAATTCGTCCTGCCAGTCGCGAGATATCGCGTAAACAAAATTTTGCCAACGGACGGACGAACGTACAACCTAACGGACACCAATTTTTTTATTGTTGCTTTGGGTTCCTTAGGGCCTGAAACGTCGACATTTGATGAAAAACTATAGGGTAATATTTTGGCGGGAACTGACCAAATTTAATACTTCGCCAGACCTATGGTCTGGGTCGAAGTAATAATCGACAGAAAGAAATAGATCGATTGAATACGCTAGGTAAGAGAACTCCAATGAAATTGTTGTCAAAAGTGCATTATGGTACAGGTTAGAAACCATTATTCGACTTCCGAACGGTACTGAATTAGTCAAAATTGGGTGAACATTGCACTTGACTCCCTACGTACTATACCAACTTCAATATTTGATACCTACTAATGGTTTGATACCTATTAATTGTCCTCTGATTTTGTTAAATTTAGATAGTGTTAATCGAAAATATTCCTATTATTGTTAAGGGTGATCTGTGACTTTTCATGTTCAGATATGAAATTAACGAATTTGTGTATGGAATGAGAAATTTTGCCACTGCATTACCTCGCGATTAATAAAGCCGCTGGATGTACAAGCTGGACGTACCAAGCCAGACCCCGTTCTTGGTCACTATTGGCCTTCCGGTGAACAAGACGTGTAAGAGTTCTGAAGGTGAAAATTTACGTAAAATTAAAATTAACTGGACGCCGATCATGTAAAAACCTACGATTCGAAGTTTCACAATTTCTAACGACAGAATTCCTCTTAGTAACTGCGAACGTTTTTTGTTTTCAATTAGCATTACACGCCTATGGTAAGCTGATTTACAAAATACACCATGCTTAACATGGAGGCAGGTCCCATTTTTAAGTAATTGGAAATATTTGACAATTTTAACGCCGAAGTATTGATTACATGCAACACCAAATTCCTTTTTATGTGTAGCTTTTACAATTATTATCTGAAAATTGGAAACATTTATATAGCTTTCATTACTGCGCTATGATTGCCTAACTGTTCAGAAAAATTGTATAGAGTTTTTAGTTGATTCAATCGAAAAAACGAATTTTCGTAATAACAGAGTCTGTTAGTTTTAACTGGTTATTTCAACAATACGTATCCATTATTTCGAGGAATTTTCATTTTCGTATCTAACACAAGACCCGAATATGAAACGAAATCATAACAAGAAACGGAATTCATATTCTAATTGAATGCTTCGCCTATTTATATGATGTAGTTAATTTAGGTTTGGAAAGTTGAGGATCAGGCACGAACAAATGCTGCCGCAATTAATATAATTAATGTTGAATGTCGTGCTCCGTCTTCTTGAAAGAAGATTTAATTACATTAAACAATGGTTGGACAAGCGTTCGAATTACTAGATGGGAGTTAATGAAGCTTTCGCCGGACGTCTCGTCGCCTCCGGCCGTATATTAGACTTTTACCGAATTTAATAATGGAACTTACTCCTCTGATCTCTGCGCCGATGCGAGTTCGCACGTCTCCGGAACCCTCCAGGTGCTTACTGACGAGCTGGAAGCCAAGCTCAGCAATATCTCTCAAATGTTTCGAATTCACGTAGCTCCTGATGCGCGTTCTGATTGTTCACGCTTTTAATTACGGCACTTTGAGCGTCGGGCGTAAATTTGGAGCGATTTCTTTCGCCCGTTATTCGAAGAAACTTGAAATCGCGAGGAGTCCAAGAACCAAGGGCCAGTATTTCCTATCGCGTGCACCTCGTAAGTCAAAGCACGATTCAGAGGTTCGTCGAACGACTTTCAATTGCGTTTATTCAAAGTACTTTCGCGAGAGTGTAACGCGGCGCACTGCGCTATGAATGAGACTTTTACATTACTATGTCCCTTTGAGACGGGGTCCTTTCATTAAGATCCCTTGTTTCGAAAATGGGAAAACTCGAAGTCATTCTAGGAAGTTATTCACAGCTTTCTTTGTTGGAATTAATAAAAGTCGCATTAACAAAAGAATTGCGGCGTTTCCTTCTCAAACCTGTATGGATTAAATTTTTCATGGCGGAAGCATTGTCTATTTTCTTTCAATTTATTCTTCGGTTAGCAGCATTTATAGCTCAATTGGCCATTATTACTTTCTCGTTGACATCGTGCATGGCAAAGCCTGTTCTGTACAATCTGCTATTAAATAAATTGCTGATTTAAAGATTGTTTTACCAGGCATGTTTAAAATTTGATTGGAAATTCCTTCATTGTGTAAAGTGAAGTTCTATTTTTATTGAGAAAGTAAAATGAAGAAAAAAATAACTACTCCAAAACTACCTTATACTTATAGGGGGAGAGGGCTGGGTTTTGAACCGGATTTTGTTTTTGATCTGTAACTTTTTATAGAATGAAGCTCTTCTTTCATTTTTGAGGTTGATGGGATCACCTAAAACCTTCAATATTTCTTCATCCACAACATAGACAACATCCGAATTGTCGATATTGCGGGCAAATCATTTTTATGTTTAGACGAATTTAAGTCGCAGTTTAATGGTTCCATATTATCGACTGCTGTGGAAATTGAGTTTGCGAAGTAGGCTATGATTCGCAACCGTCATTAATTTTTTGTAGGTTAAGTGACGTAGGTATATGGTTAATAGATTCCTCTGAACTTTTAGTACTTTCCAAAATACTGTTTTCGTCTGAGAAATAAAATAAATTGTATGTGATAGAAAAGGCTATACGTCTCACCCCCCGTGTGAGCTCGGTCGACAATAAACATTGTATGTATATGTACTTACTAGTCGAATGTATAAAATTGGATCCTGATTCGCCATGATCTTGTGATTTTTGAGAATTGGTATCCTTCGGTTCCAAATTCTGATGAACGGATCGAGAATTATCTTCGGAATCTACACACTCTTAGAAATAATTGTTTTCCTGTAAAAGGATCGTCCTCTTGATCACTGCCTTCTTGAGGAAAACATATTTCCACTTCCGTCAAAGAGATTCTTTTTGACGTCAAATAAGCAATCATTTTGCCGCAAAAGTGAATTCCATTTGACGGGAGAAGAAATCCGCTTGGCTCAAGTGGATCTACATGAATAGTGCACAATACAGTCTGCATGTGTATAACGAAACCATGATAACGAAACCATGGTAACGAAACCATGGTAACGAAACCAATGTAACAAAACTACGGCGTCGATAGTGAGATAATATGTATTGAAATCTAATATAAAACATAAACTCCATTTATGTCAACAAAATTGAATAACATACTCTATTCATTCAATGTTTGTTATTGGAGTTGAGAACAGTTTTAATGTGCATATATTTATACGAATTCTAAAAAATATCTTGGCAAAATATAAAGGACAGATCATTGTCGAGGTATACGCTGATGTATTCATAACCGTTATATTTATAAATGTTTGTTGTAATAAATTGTAAGCCAAACAGGTCTTGATATTTTGTGGATATTAGAACTGTCAGTTCTTTTTATTTTATTATGTCATATATTATTTAATTGTATACTTGATAAACAACTATACAAAATGAACAAGGAGTTATGTCGAATTGGGAGCTTAACCTAAAATTCACCTAGAGATACATAACCTGCTAAAAAAGAGAAACTGAAAATTTATTTAAATAAATACTTTCAATTAAGTACCACGTGCGATAGATTTTTGGAGGTTAACAAATTTTTCGTTGGGAAATATATATCCGAAGGCTGTATGCAGACCGATCAATTGTTTTTTACAATGTCTTGTTACAATAGTGCGTTTTAAATGCTGTAAGTGTTGAACATCTAAGTCTACATTCTACAATTACTGTACAGGAATCTCATTTTTTTCTATTAGCAGCAAAATGACAATCCCTTTGCTGGAAATGTATAGTTCTGGAGTGGATATGCTACTTGATGCAAATATAAAATCGTTTTGCAGCAAGTGGATTCTCTTCAAAAAGATTGTCCTCTTGCGGCAAGAAGAAATCAGATTACTCATATATCAAGTGGATTATCCATTTGTGGCAAGTATATTCCACTTGCAGCAAGAGGACTGTTCTTAGAGTGCACGTTTCTCGATTGATTTAATTCTCTTTAAAAGCTCCCCCAATAAATAATCCTCTTTTTCACGCTTCCTCTTCTTTGAATGTCCCATTTATTAATTAGTTTATTATAAAATATAATAAAAATAACCCCAAATATAATTACGTGACTGGCACAAAAAACGGTAATGGAAAAGCCCGTCAGTGAATACAAACAAGCAAGTACAGACGGGCCACAAATATCGGAATCAAAGAATGCAAGATAACTCTTTGAAAGCTGAATTTAACACGCAACTTTTATAAGTGGAAAGATCTGTGTTTTGACGTTCGGTAAATTTCTACGGCCAATTTTCGATTGTTGTGATTTTTGGCTATTTTAAACAAATTTGGCTGGGTTGTGAACCCCTGGTCAAATCCTAATGAAAATCGGAAAAAAATGTAAGTAAAACACTCAGAATTGTATGGAAAATGAAAAATGCATTTATTTACATTTTAAGTGGCAAAACATGTAAAGTACAAGTTGTGAAAGTAATAAAGCAATGACTCTACTTTGGATTAACAATCGGAATGAATGGCTAAAAATTAAAATAAATAAACGTGAACGTAACACAAATAGAGTAAAATTACATTAAAACACTTTGTTTCAATGCATCTAATGATAGCTGACCGTTTTGATACAACTCTAGCATGAAATACGGGTGGCGCATAACCCAGCCACTGAGATGGTTCGCAACCCAGCTTCGACGTAATTTTGGAAACGACAAACGCAAAATACTCATAATCTCAATACAAAAAGGATAAAGGACAGGAAATTTTCCCCCGCGTTAATGACGAATATGTCTGTTTGCGGGTCGGCTCTCAGGTGGAGGGTACAGGACAGAGACAGACAGTACAAGACAGAACTATAGGCACACACAACACCCACCCAGAGCCAGTCCCCCCTACCCCAATATCGGTACCACCAGCAGATTCGGCGGTCTGTGCCTTAGCGAGTACGACGCGGGGCTTATCCCCTCTTTATCCGAGATAAGACCCACGACGTACCGACCGCGGATACGACGCTGACGGTACCGATAACTGCCGACGGGGGTCGGCAGCGGTCCCAAATTCGTACCTTCGCCCAGCAAATCCCCGGTTATTCCACACGGGACATAAGCAGAGAAAATTGCACAGACGGGGATTCGAACTCGGAACCTTCGCGACGTTCAGTTCGGGGGGACTAAGATTGACGCCTTAGCCCGCACGACCATCACGCCGACATAATCCCAATACGACATAAACCAATATTGGATCGAAAAATAGAATCAAAACACTCAACAAATATGCATAACACTTATCTTCTCGGCACAACTTTAGCCACGTCCGCAGCTGTGACAAGCAATATGACTGTATGCTTTTCTTTTAGCAAAAAACTGGCTGATGATAAAATACAATATTGTAAGATGTGTACATACAGATGGGGATATCGGTCAATTGGGAGGGGGGGGGGTGCTGATTGTCCACTACTAAGAGTGAAATTGCACTGTAAAATGCAGGATATCGGCATTTTACGAGTATCTGTACTTGGAACCATACAGTATGTGAATGTTTTTCTCAATGTAAATAAATTTCCAACGACTGTTGCTATCGAAATATATTATCTTAATCGGTCAGCGAAAAAGATACCAAATAGACTTTATAGTGATCCAAAAACAATAAATCTCAGCAATTCTTAAATAAATTTAAAAAAATTCAATTAATTTTTTGCTGCTTATCCCCTGCAAAAATTTTCCGAGGTGTTTCGACGATGAAGTTTTAGATATTAGATCGATTCATTTTTTTACCTTGGTGCTATTTTACCTACTTCAGGTATGCTTAAAGACCACAAATTTTAATAAGTGTTGCAAAATTTAATTTTCCGTACATACAATTATTAATTTAACCCCTTCGCTGCGGCGAGAATTTCACAAAAAGTGCCCAAAATGCGAGGACAAACATTTGGTTAGATTTTGCTGTAACTTGGTGTATAGGGGTTTCTTGGGACGCCGATTACGAATTTGAAGTCAGATTTGGAAAATTTAAAATGACGGATTCAATATTGGGGGCAAATTTTCTTTAGAATATTTATACCGAATTTTGTATTTTTATCAAAAACTTCTTCGATTCTGCAGCTACAAATCTATATTTTTAGTTTTTATAGATATTTTACAGAGTTTATTATCTATCCAGATTATTCCGCGTAAATTTCAAAATTTTGTTATGTACTCCTCAGTTATCGTGTTACATGTGGAAAAAAAACTGATTTCTAGAGTTCAATATGTTACAGTTTTTATTTTAAAAACAATTTTAAACAAAAATATATAAAAACAGAAAAAAAGTGCACTTTGAAGACCTATCTCGAACCTCCTCGTAGTAAAGTGTGTAAGTACATATTGTATATCAAAGCTAACGGGGAAAGGCTAACATTAACCCGCGGTATTGGATCGGCCATTTTGAATTTTCCAAATATATCATCAGATTTGTAATCGGAGACCTCGAAAACCCCTGAGTAGCAAGTTTCAAACGATTTCATTAATTTTTAATGCAGAAATTGACCTAGTACGGCGACATAGCTCATGACAAAGATTTTTACAAAATCGTAAAAACAACATATTTTAAGAACTTGTATCTTTTTTTTGACAACATGCTTTTGAAAAAGGACAACGGCATGTTGTTCGATATACCTTAGGCTGGCTAGAAATGGTCAAGTTTTTAAATTGGATATATTATTGACTTCATTAGACTAATTTATGTCATGACAAAGATTTGCGTTTTTGCCGCAGTCAGAGAAAAGTCCTAAATGACAAAGATCTTTGTCATCCGCAGCGAAGGGGTTAAGTGACAAGGATAAACAAACCTTCAACGTAAGGAACAACTACGCAAGTAAGACGATTCTATATCAACAACGATGGAAACGAGATTTGCTATAAATCTATCCAGGGTAAAAAAAGATTAGAAAAAACGAAATAAAGTAAATAAAACTTATATCCGGACACGAAATCAAGAAATCGAGTCACATTCTACGTTCTGACCTAAAGAGGTTTCGTAGAGAGCCGAAACGTCGTCGTGGAAACTCCATATTGACAACTGTTGCGCGTCGGAAGCGGATACAATTTAATATAATTATTGATGAAATAGTTATCTGCGTTTATTCTATTTCGACAATGGGCAAATTAAATATGAACAGATTGTAGCTAATCGTTAGTCTATTAGGTAAAACAGATAAATATTAGGAACAACCATAACCTACATTTGTAAAACGTGTAAAATATTTTTTCTACATAATTCATTTCTGATATGCTTCACACCCTACAGTAGTGTAGAAAACACCGTTTAAACTGTTCATTTTGAGATAAGTTTATAACAATGATTTTCGAATTTGAATAATTCACGGTATATACGTATGTAATAAATAATGCATCAATATCATTATATCTTATGTACATATAATCAATTATTTATATTCTACGTTATTTTAATTGTATCTATACTAGTAATTTTCCTCGAGTTCATAATAAAAAAATAATATTCACAACGCGAATTTGCTTTTAATTCGCATACGTACCAGTTTTTTAAATAAAGCGTCACTTTTAAGTATACCTTACTTTTCTGGTACGCTCTTACTCAATATTTGCAAGCACTCTCTCTTCAGAACAACCGCAAGTGGGTTTTTTGGAATAATTTGCAAACCTGTAGTAATTAAAGTTTGTGTTATTAGGAAACGTTAATGCTTTGATAACATTTTTCAACATTATAAAATAAAGGTTAATGTTCTATTATTTACAAATAATTATTGACGAGTTTAATTCTATTCAATTTTGCAATTAGGATAATTGGAAATTGGTTATTGTTAGATACTATGTAAATTATCTCACACAAACATTATTTCCATTCCCAAGCAACTTTAGTTATACAAAAAACAAAAGAAAACATAATATTCGACCGATTGATTCGACCACGTTGGAAGTATTAGACACAACACGTTCGGTAGAGGGACATAAAAACAAACATTGATGAATTATTATAATATATTTTTCGGATATGCTGCAGTTCATAATAATCATTGATACTTGGACATGTTGAAAGAGTCAAAGGTCCTACTGGATGAGGTGTGTGCACAAAAGCTTAAGTTGTCATATTAAACTCGCACACAAAACAATAACATTCCGCAGTGTTCTGAGGTGTTCCTGACGATGCCCTAATGTCCATGTTTTGTTCCGGGGGACTCTTCAGGATCACCTTTCCTTTAATTACATCAATACGTTTATATGTTTTCAAAATCGGAATGTTTCTGTGTCAAAAAATTGTTACGTGGTATGTTTGTTCACAAACTCACACACATTCCTTTGATTTTACATAAAAAAATGTTCAAACCTATTTTTACTAGAATTTCATCGTTTATTTTTAATTTTTTATTTTCCAAACTTAAGATTTTTTAGGTAAATGTAACAGTAACAATAAATAGATTCTAATTTTTAGTACAATTTTTGTAAGAATAAGATTAGAAAATGTATAAAACTATTATTTTTTTAGAAACTTTTTCCAAATGGTGAACTTTTTCCATATATGCGTAACGGTAAATATACGACAAAATCTTCCTTATGGAAAAATAAAAAAATTTGAAAATGAAAAATCAATTAATGATGTCACAACATAAGCTATATTAGTTTAACATTTTAGATTATTACACTTTCAAACGGTAACAAAATGATACATAACAGTCTACTCAAACTAACATTAAATACGTTGTTACATAAATCACCGATTTAAAAACATTTTGACATACCTATTTACTTCGAACTATTATTTGACGAATACATTTAATTTATTCATAACACATTTCATTTGTCGGCAATATAGATATAATAGTCATGACCGGAATAAATCGACGAAACTGTGAATCTTTATGGGACAGTATGTTTAGTGACTTTCCGGCGAAATATTTGTAATAAATACGATTATGAAATATTAGTAAATATGTTTAGTTTGACATATGAAGGGTATACGCGAAAATTTGAATTTCATTCTTATATTTTTCGAATTTTCAATCTGAATGCAGTGTTTTAAATGGCTGTTCATCTTGCGCATCCACTTTTATGGCCTAAAATTAATGCGATTTACAAATTCTAAGATTGGAGGACAAATCTCAAAACTAAACTAGTGTTGGCGTGGTGCCTCGCTCGCTTCGCTCGCTCAGAAACTTCGACCCAGTGGAGAGTCGGCTATTCCTTAAGACTCGTTTGTTTACTAACAGCTTTCAATTATATTATAAAATTATATTGATATTTGGGGGTCCAATCATATTTAGGTCCAATTGGCTTATGGATACTTATAGATAGATACGTTACAACAATATAGTGTTTGTTATATGCATGAGAATTGAAAATGAGCATTTTCAAAACCTCGACCCCGACAACAGGCCAGCCGAAGTATTAATAAATAAAAGTTGCAAAATACTTACTTCAAGCACTTGTATTGTAATAGACTATTCGATGCATATTACTTGTTTACAGTGTTTTACTAATTATTGTCTGTATCATTATGATATTATATATGCAATGTATATACATATAATTCGTCAAAGATATCTTGAATGTGTCGAAAAGATCTCTGACGGATATCTTTTAGATACTGTAAGACATCTTTTAGATATATCGAAATAGTTATTTTCGTATCAAGGGCGTAAAAGAACTTATGCGCCCGTAGGTGATAACCGCGCCCGAGGGGCTAGCCAAGACTACCCCTGGGGGGTAGGGGGTCGAAACGTCGAAATTTGATGAAAAACAATAGGGTAATTTTTTTGCCGCGATGACCAAATTCAATACTTTTTCAGACAATAGTCATAAGCATTTTAAACCAGTTTTTATGGCATTATCGTCGACTTCAGGAAGAAAATGCATACAACCTTTTTTGTAGAGAATTTCATGCTCTACCTTTTTTGTTTGAAACATTTTGTAATAAAATTTGTATTTTTCAAAATAAATGCAAAAAACTACGAAGAAACTAAATTGGGGCTAATTTTTTTTAGTAATGGACGGATGGATCTACGCCAAAATCTAATTAGATCTAAGTTATGCCAAGACGCGTATTTTTAAAAAAAATTATGTCAATACGCCTATCCGTTCGCGAGTTATCGCGAGACAAAGAAACGGGACGTACGTACGTACAAGATCACGGACACAAATTTTTTTTATTGTTGATTTGGGTTCCTTAGGGTAATTTTTTTGCCCGAAGTGACCAAATTCAATACTTCGTCCAGACTTAGTCTGGGTCGACGTAAAAATGGATAAAACTTGTTTTCAAGCGTTTTTATAATTTGTATTCTTTCAAATTTTCTGTTATAGTGAATAATTGATAAATATTTACTTAATTATATGATTCATGGAAATATTATGATTTATTCTCTAATATCGCGAGCGTTGTTACTTTTATTGTATATACCGATTTATTGTAATTATTTTTAAAATAGACCAGAGTCAATCAGACCCTTGAACGAGTACGCGGTATTCTGAACACATTTTTTCGCCTCGAAACTGATACAAGTTTATTTAATACCTCACATAGAGAGCAAAACTAAGCAACTAAAAAATAATATTTTACAATAAAACCATTTTGTGTAGCTTTTTTATCTGATAAATAAATATAATAGATTATAAGCATAGATATAATAAAGAACAATTCATAGCGTTCGTGGCGTTTTTCGCTGCATATTGCGTTTCCTCGTTGCATCGTTAAATATACAAAGTAGCTTATACAATATCTTAAGTAGCGGTAGTACATAAAACAGTATAACTATTTGTGTACGAGAGTATTTTCAAAACTAACAGAAGTACTGTGAGTTTTGCTACGGCAGTGCTTTGAAATCCTCAGAAAGCTGTAACTGCTTGCTGCGGCTGCCAAATGGTCCGATTCTTTGTTATCAAGGTCATTGTCCGATGTTTAACAGCGTTTTATGCTATACTTACGATCTTTGCCTTCGTCACCATTAATGGAAATTCGTAGAAATGAATTGCAACTATCCCTCAGGGTATATAAAACGAATGACTATATTTCTACAATCAGTTCTTTAATAAATGAATATGGGCAGCTATTGTTATTATATATATTGGTTCCATCTCTAAATAAGAAAAGTAGTGAATAATATGAGATAAATGTTAAACTAGCGCTACTTCGGCTTATGATCATCATTCAAAATAGTACTATAATCAAACTTGAAAAAAAAAACTGGAAATTTTATTAAACCCATTAGTTGACCTTATCGTGTATCGTTTTGAAAGAACACATTATAGAGATAACCATATTATTGTCCAAAATGATTAAGAGAAGGGCGTAGATATAAAAAGGCTCAAGTCTCTCTATATTTTTTAAACATTGAGTTAATGATAATATTTAATACATATGTATATATATATGTATACATCTAATACCGTGAGCCGGGCAGAAAAATAAGCAGACTAGTATTTACTGACTGACTAATTCCTATCCTTTTCACTTCCAGGTGTTGTAGCATTTACGATCTATAATTTGCTCAATATATATATGCATTTTATCGTACAAAAGAACGATAGTGTCGGTAAACAAAAATAGTTTTAAACGTATCAATGTGATTTTTTTATATAATTACACTGTAATGAAAAGTAGCGGGCTGCATTTGGTACAGCTGTGTTCAATAACTATTTGAACAAATTGAGTCGGTTTTTGAATACAATCTGTTATTATTGTACTAATGTTCATTGTTTCTTTGATGTAATTTACTAAATATTAGATTTTCAGAACTTTGCGGTAAAGATTAATTATATATCATTGTATTACACATAATAATTAACATTATAATAATACATACGTATAATTCCTATTAGTTTTATTGAAATTCTTCGTAACCGCTCAATTAAGTTATTAAAAATACAATTAACCAAACATTTCTCTAAATATGCTACTTCATTGTATTAGCTAACGTAATAATATTATTATAATGTATATAATTCTCATCGTTTTAGTAGAATTCTTCGTATCAGGTCAATTGTCTATATATATTCTATAGAATTGATGCAAGTCAACTACGGCTGTCGGAATTACTAAACTTTCTGGTCTTCAAAGACACAAGTCCATAAAGAATAACATTTTATTGCACCTTGGATAAGGCTGGCGATAAAGTTTAACGTAGACTCTGGAAAAGATCATGTTGATCTGTTTACCCAGCAGAGAAAAGATAGTCTGGTCTGTAACAATACATAAATAGGATTATACGGAGGCCATTGCGACGTGCTCGATCAGCTCGAAACTTAAAATCAATAGATAAATTTTGGTTGGATATATTTACTGAAAATCAAGTTATCTAGAATTACAGGAAACTTTATCCAACTTCAGTATGCTACTGATCTCAAAATCTTTAATTGTAACGTGTTTTTTTTTGCAGACGAAAACCTATTTACATTGATTTTACTAGTGTAAAAATAATGGACTTTAGACATCATTTACTTTTATACATTTTTATAAGTATAACATGTAATCTTTATGTTCTATACTATTTGTTGTAATTAGCAAAAAATAGATAGATTTATTTATATGGATTGTATAAATGCATGGGCCCAATTATATGCACTTATTCCTCTACGTGTGCGATTTACAATAAGTGGGTTTGAAATTATTCAAATTTAGGGAGTAGGGAATATGTAAGAAAAAACAACGTGTAAAAATTTACTGCACTATACACGACATATTAGTAAACATAAATCTTAAAGGTGTGCAAAGTTGTTATGAACAATTGAATATAAAATGCATTAAATATTCGTTTATATTCAAGACAAAAATTTTTAAGACATAACTAATTTTACGAAATTTACATAAAGTTCTGTAGATTTTTTAAATTCTGACTCTCCTTTCTTAAGATGTAATTGAGTACGTCGAAATTGCAGAATAACTTGCAAATATTGTCAACTAAATTTCCTTTACTATCAAATCATGTAATGTTTCTAAGTAACATGCAATACTTGCGCTAACCAATAACGATTTAATAAATTAAAATGGCAATCATTATGACTATTTACAGAGGATGAGATGGAGCAATTCGGCGAAAAATGACATGAATGTAAAACTATTACAATTCGATATAAAACGATGCAACATTCAGTGTTACGCAATAAGATAAATGTTGACCTTTCCAGTATATATGTTAATAACTTCACATTAGGCACAAAACTTCGATACAAACAATGTTAATCAAAGTAGATAACGTTCATTAATAAAATAATCAAATAGTGTGTTTAAATGACTTTGTAGGTGTTTCGTTTTCGTTAAGTTTTTAGAAGCTATTTCGTTAACGTTCCCTCCTTTATACCTGAATTGAAACTTCGGAAACGGATCAGGTCTTGCAGTTGACGGTGCTAAGAAATGGCTTACCGCCGCCGGATACACGGAAATTAATTAATCCTTGTTCGTGACGAATATAAGTTAGATTAGTGGAAAGCGATATTTTATGTGATGAATATTTTTTCGAAATTAGGTTCTATAAGAAATCATTTAGCGAGGTATAAAATTAGAAATTATTTATTTTATTTGTTTCTGAAGCAGTCCGTTTAAATCCATTTGTGCATTGATTAAATCGGTTCGACGTTTGACAGTGTCGAAACAGAGACATTGAAAACAAATAACTGTTCGCTTGGGTTTCTATCGTTGTGTCATTGCCAAAACCAAATCTTCTTATGTGAAAACTTGCAAATAGAATTTGTGGAAGAATTACTTTATTTTATTTTATTATTAAGCGCAGTAACTCTATTGAAACAAAGGTATATAACTAACTAGGATAAAATTAAAATTTAACATTGATAGAATAGATAATGTTGTTTTAATGGATTAACAAATCAATGATCATTCGAAATTTCAGTAAGAGTTGAATAACAATTTTCTGTAGCAATTCATACCGTCTCTTAAAATGCCATTTTTCGCTTGAAATTATTGATCTCGAGGTAAAGAACTTTGAGGAAAATTTCAAAATATTCTACGATTCAGAACTGAATAAATCTTGCCTACAGTCTTTTCCACAACGACTTTTCGCAGAACTTTTCTTCCTTACGAACAATTACACTAAGTTTAGGAACTGATTTAATGTCTCGTTGCATCTGGAATTTAATGCTTAGTCAAAATCTTTTACCGCTTACTTACTTTCTCACTTTTGTCCGTCGATTTTTTTTAAATTGTATGTACTTTTAAGTTAAATTTCTGTTATATACGTGAAAATGTTTGCATGGTTATGACAGGTAATTAAAGAGTTAATTAAAATCAGTGTGCATTTTTATAAGTTTTTGTATTTCTTAGACTATTCGTCATTTTGATTTGGGGAAGAGTTTACCGTTTCTCCGACAATACCGCTTTAAGCCACTACCTTTTGTAGAACATAAATCTGCATTCATAGTTCGCTAAATGATGATGTTGAGATGATAGAATTGTCAATGTTATTGTATTACTACTAAACAAATTATATTCTATTTATTGCTGTTTTTTACATCTTCGTTCATTTGTTATTGAAGTTAAACTCGTATATTCACATTACATCGTAAGTACCTCTGACACTAAAATAATCATACACTTGCGAGGAAATACAGGGACAAGAATATATATCACAAAAAGCAGCATTAATGTAAAAATGCCAACATAAATATGCGTAACACGCAGGATACCGGTAGCGCTATTTTTATTCCATTTAGGAAAATATAATTTCACTTGTTTATCGAAATATCTTTTGAAGAACGAAAATTGAATGCAAGAAATTAATAAGCATGGTTGTAAATTGAAACATGAAGTTCGACTCGATCTGAAACTCGATGAATATATTTTTATTAAATTCTATTATGTTAATTCCGGTTATTTATAGTATAAAATATATATGAATACGAAATTATTTTTGAACTATATATTTATTGCTATAATTACTATTAAAGTTACATTCTCATTACTATAAATTTAGTGTTAAACAGCGTGTTTGATTTTACCAGATGTACTTAAATATGTAAATCCTATATTTTTACGTATCTGCACATTTAAGTTATTTACTACTTGTAAATATTCAGTGTATTATTGGTGTAGATCAACGAAATGTCCATCGTTCGGTATACATATTATATGGCGTGAATATCAACAAATTATAATATTTACTTGAGAAGAGTATGAACTGTTATGTCATCGTGGATCCTTGTTCGTCAGTTACAAAGAATAACATAGTTGAAACTAAAGCGTAATATTCTTATGTTACATTTATATAGAACTTTCTTAGATATATGTAGTTTCTGACTTTAATATAATTAAAAGTCGTATAGATTATCATACTCATTATACAATTTCAAACTAACAATGTCTACTAAACTATACTACTAAGGGAATGAAATGATTGTATGTAATGCAGTTAGTAGCCATTGAGTGAATATTTGCTTGTGCCGATTCGGATTCAGATAGCGCATGTAAATATCCATATATGTACATACCGACGTTCGTAATGGATGAAAAGGCTTTAATTCTAATCGATTAAGATCTATTATATCCAGTATAAAATTAATTTTCTAATAAGATTAATCGTTTAATATGCTTACTGTATAAATTAATAAATTACGTTTTCTAATAGTTACAGTCATTAATTCATTATATTACATCGTGAACTATACCAGAGCTCTTAATAGTCATCAATGCAAATCACTGGTTATTCAATATTGCGTATCCGTACGTGATTAAATCTTCAAGTGCCATCTGTTTCAGTAGTTCAATCATGCTCAAACCTCTACATTATAATTCTCAGCTGCTGGTGCCATTGAGGGTTTACATAAAAATTGTTGTATTATATATACTCATGGTTTAACAACGTATTATTTTTATTATTCGATATTCAATAATTGAAACTTCCATAAAAGGAATTTTTAACGTCATTAATCTTTTTACTAGGAAATTGACAAGCTTTACAATTGTATGACAAACATTAATGTCAATGAAAATAGGGAACATAATCCGGAACATTTTCTATACTATTTTTCGATTATTATTGAGAAATTTCGTAACAATAATGAATATTTAAAGCCCACTTTGGAAAAACATTATTACGGTTAAAAATGTTACCTGATATGTGGAATAGATTGCCGGGTACAGCATCATGCTTAAAATTACTGCAATTACACTCCTGCAGATTTTAAATGTTGAATTTGACCAAAGCAGCTACATTTTAAAACGCCAATAGAAGTGATCCAAATGGAGAACAATTATTTTTCATGTATTAAATCCATTATTTTTAAACTATGAAATAATATCTCTTAAATCTTTCCGTGATGAAAATGTCATTAATTCATATAGAGCTAAATTTATATATAATCTAATTTTATGTAAACGACCCAAAGAAGTAATAGTTTATAGAAATGTAGTGTCTTAATACATATTTACAATGTGTAATAATTCCCCTATTCCCAAAGAGATGTCTTAAAGATATGTAAAAGAGATACTAACTAGACGATCTTTAGTTAATATATTTGTTTTTATTAAAATATTTAATAAAAGGAATATCGAATCATTCAAACTATAGTCCCCTTTTCAATCTTTTTTATGTTCAAGACATCTTAGTTAAGCATAGTGTTTTGCGGTAAAAGCTGACTCTCGCTCTTAAATATGTAATGGACAATCATTATAATTGATAAAGAAAAATAATCATGGGAGTTATAATATTTCATTAATACTGGTTGGTAACATTGAAAAATTTCATAGTTTAAAATTGAAACCATAGATCAGGGAAATTTGATGTAATAGTCTTACTAATATTTTAACAAAAATTGGTGAAATGGAAATAAAATGTGCATCCGACTGTTACTATATAGGGTGGATTATTTGAATAATGCTTTTAGCTCAAGATCCAGGGAACAAATTCTGGAAAATAAAGCGTACTTAAGTTGCAAGCGCACCTGCGATATTATAACATAATCTCGTCCATCTTATTTGTTATGTCCCTACCCTATACTTCGCCAGGTTTAATTACCATCAAGCTCTTCTTCAAAGTCTCGGCAATTTCGCATCCTGATAGGTGACATTTGGATGACGTAGCTAAAACTCAGAAATCGTAGAGTACAAATATTATATTCAATATAATGTAGTAGTAAATGTTTAATATATTACAGACTAGATATCTTTGGTTTATCATTGTAACAAATATTTAATTAATAATAAAGCAAAAATGATTCAAAATTCTACCAGACGGTATAAGAACATTAGTAAAATTAAGCACGAGGCACTTCTTATCTATATGGATACTGATTGAACGTTTGTTTTTTACTATTTATTTTGTTATAATATTATTTATGTAGTAACTTGTATGCATTATTGCTGTAATAATGATATTAATTTTATTATTATTAAGTAAATCTAATAAACTTTAATAAAATCAATTCACATATTCAATACATTTTAAAATCATTTACATTTACAGAGAATTGTTCTAAATAATTGCTTAAATTTTAGTTTCGTATTAATTCTTATCTAGGTCAATTTTTTTCTATTATCCGCATGTTCCCGACGTTTTTGTCAGTTTCTCATTTTCTTCACACCTGTTCCTTATCTTGCCCCATCATAAAATGACACCACCCCTCCTGAAGAAACCAATCATAATCTCTTGCGATGAATTTAGGTGTAACGATGACGTTGATCTGTTGATTTATAACTCAATGGGATTGGAAGTATTATATCGGCTGAACCATTTATGTACAGATATACGCTCCCTTAAAGGGGTGTATTCCTCTATACAGAGGGCACAAACTTGTTTGGAAACAAACTACAATATTTTTATTTAAAATTTTAGGGATACCTCACTAAAATATTACAGGGTGGAAACTATATTTGCATTAAAACATTTCAATTTTGTTACTATGTCATATATACTTCGTCAATATAATTATTTTTACAGTATGAAACAATTTTTTGAGAAATCGCAGACGTTTAAAGAGTCGTTTTGAGGTGCACCCGATAATTCAGATAATACACCTTCATTTAAAAAACAGTGCTTAAACTATTTGACACTAAATATCCTGGAGTAAGTAAATGGGATTTTTCAAATTAGACGGAAACAAGTTAAGCTATGTTATTTAAGTATTTAGCTTGGGATTTGGCATTTCTTATCCACTTTCCTGGAAAATTGAATCAGATTGTCAATGTTGCATTTACGTAAGTATGCCTTATATATTTAAGAGAATTGATGATTTTACCATTTTCATGAGGAGAAAACATATTTTATAAAAATATTAACAATTCTGAAGTTATCTTTCAATACAATGGAACATTTCCGTCGTGAATTTTCAAGAAAGCTATAAAATAGTTTTATTGTAAACTGTATTACATTATATTAATATGCATGTCGCATTTAATATTCCTGCATTTAAGTAAATAGTGCACGTAAACTTTTCTAAATGTATATTTGTGATACACGTTCCACGTACACGAATTGCATTATCATAATACAGGAAAATACCGTATCTGCATCTTATTCGTGGTTTTGATAATGTTTATGTTACATGAAACAATTTAAAAACTGTCGGAGAAAACTTAAATTTAACCCGGTGAACGCAACCTCCGCAACATCCGCACTTTTATACTCCTGTTTGTCGCCGGTATCCGCAACCCAATTCCCGAAAGACGTTTTGATTCTCTTGTTTTCCTTTGCTTTTGTGCAAAACATCCTGTAATTGCAATTAAGCCATATCATGGTGTCCATAGCATAATGAACATCGCATATTCGATTATAACAAATTATTCCTTATACACTTTTTGTAAACTATTACAGAATCAGTGGAAAAATATTTTGTAAATAATCATGTCATATTTTAAGGTATTTTGGGTTGATGCTTTCGACTACCAAACGTTTAAAACTCCGAACAATCAAATTCAATATAGCAGGCCAAAACTGCAAATTTCAAGAATGTATATCGGGCGTTCATTGCATCCGTAAATATTCAAATATGATACACTTGCATCCAAACTCAGCATATTGTACAAAATTTTTGCATATAAGCCGCCATTTTTTATGCTCTACATAAAACTAACAAATAACTAATACCATACAGTTTGACTATTTTGTTGACGTTTTTAAGATTTCTCGTTGATAACAAGTTCGTTGACGGTTAGAATATGCGAAATACATCACTCGAAAAAAATCACATTTTTCGAAAAAAATGATGTAGCGTCATTTGGTATTCTTGCTCAATTTTAACTATAACATAAGAACTAACATCAATTATCTTCATAATCTTCTTCTAAAATTTTGTGTTGAATAAGACATTTGTTGTGAAGGCATTCGTAAAATCAAATTGACGCACATTTTGGAAGGTTCACTTTGGACAAATTCAATTCCAGATTCCGAAAGTACACATTTGATTCCATAAAGGATTAATGTATTTAAATTCATCAGCGAATATCATACGATATATGCCATTGAAAATTATGTGTTAAAAAAAAAAACATTAATGTGTAGACTGTGCTTGTCTCATTTGTATGGAAATAGACAAGAAACAAGCAGTATAATTTACAGGTGACCCACGCGCATTCCTCCCTCCTCACCTCACCAAACGCTAATAAGTTGGGACAAGGATAAAACATACGGTTACCTTATTAATATTCTGCAAAAAAACAGGTTACCAGGCAACTAAGTCCTGAACACATAAATGCAAAATGCCATTGTATTTTAAAATCCTCGCAATAAACTGCTCAATTTCAAATAACATTCCTCCTCTGGACCTAATCAATTTCTTGCATCTTACAAGTATATTTTATGTTGGACGGGAGAATAAAGCATATATGGTTTGTATTCTATTAAAAGTAAATATATAATCCAAGCAGAAACTTACTATGGCACCAATCACAGTGCACTTTTAGAATCTGCAAAGCGAAAACTAGATATTATTACAGAGAAGAATGGATCATTGATGAATGAGACGCAATTCGTAGAAGACCATTGCATTTGCTGAAAGAATTTTTCATTCAAGCAATAAACTTTGTGTTACTGGAATGAGCCATATTCTTGAAATCAAAGAAAATATTTTATTAAAATTATTTTCGTTTTCGAAAAAATTTTGTTTCCGGTAAAAGACGATATTCATTCAAATTTTCATAATTTTCATTTACTTTTTTTTAATTGATTTTATCGAATTTACTATACTCTTAACGTGGCTCGAGCGAAAATCGACCAACGACAGAATTGGGTAAAAATATTTTATATTCTAGTTAATGGCCCCACTCGTCATCCTGAAGTTTCAGACCCTGTTACCGAAGTAACTAATGAGAAAAAATTATTAAAGTAACGCCGATTTTTACGGTAATGCACGTAATGAAGCGTAAAATGACATTTCGATTTTAACAATAAAACTTTAAAAAGATAGATCTTTGTAAAAAATAACGTGTATATTAATTATTTAATAATGATTTCGTTACGATTTTAAAAATATACGCGATCACCGAATGATTAGAAAAGATATTCAAGCGCTCTTGCCACGTTTTCCTTTTCAGAGATAAAAATAATAAAATAAAATTTTTATTGAAAAAATATAATATGTAAAGTCGACAACTAATAATGAAAAATATTTGTGTAAATCGACGAACATAAATGAAATAAATTCACTAGTAGACTAAAAATGAATAAATAGAACGGATACCTTAAGCACCCTCGAAATGACAGGGCCGGATCGCTCAAGCTACCTTATGTATTAAACAAAATATATTATTCCAACAATAATGAATTCACTCCATCAAATAATTAAACGATTAATGTAAAAATATTTAAGTTCTTAACCACTCCAAGCACGAAGTAAAATTTTGTTGCTTTGATCCCATGAACTATGTAGGTGAACTAGTGCACGCATTATTAATAAAAATACTCTGTGTAATTAAAATCAAGAAATAAATATCATAAAGGTCATAAAGTTGTTGATTTTTTTCCAATTGAACTTGTAGCAGCTTCAAAGAACAGTTTCATTGAAGCAATGAAACTTGTTTCAGAATCTCATGAAAAATATCGAATGGATCGAAATTTAATGGTATCAAATAGTAATTAGTTAGGTCGATGAAATATTTCATCGCTGCAATGAAATACTTCTTTCGATGGAAGCACCTTTTCATAACAATGAAACGTTCATGGTGCTTATGTTTTTTGTTTAGCGAGTGGATCGAAATTTATTGGGGTGAAATCAAACTTAGTACGGTCGATGTCATATTCCGTCTTTGCAATCAAAAATTTTGTTCGAAGATAGTATCGTTAATCTTCGTGAAGAAGCGGTCACACTTGTAATTTAATATTTTATAACACTGTTGGAATATTTTATTCCTTAAAAGAAAATGTCATTGAATTTTTGAAATTTTCTTCAATTTGATATTGGTTTGATGAATACTTGCTTCAATTCCGTGCTTTTCTTCAATAAAAATTTTATTGTTTCAATGAATTCTCTTTGTTCTTTATTAAACCGAGGATAATCGAAATCCTAGCATTAATCATTAATGTAATTATGGAAATATATATTTATGGACACTATCTGAGATATCAGTGGTAAGTAATTAACAGTAAAGTATAATATCTAAGATAGTAGTGAGACTATCTAGTGCAGCTTGTCCTTATTTAAAATATGTAGATAACAGATTATATGCCACAGAAAATCCTGAAGAAATTGCTGAAAATATTCTACGTGAAATAGCCACCATATCATCCAAATTGACCAAATTCGTGGCAACTGTTGAAAAAAGAGTGCATTTGGTAGTCTAAGCTAAAGGTGTGCATTTACGCGACACTACGTTTAAAAATTAGTTTGAACAAATCTCCTACAGCCACAATAAATGGTTTTTAAACCCTAATAAAAAAAACTTTTGTTTTTATTTTTTGTTAGAAACAAGTGGGTCAACTTTAAATGGTATTTATCTTCCTGTGTTCATCCAAGGTTCAAGGTCCTAGGGGAAGGGCTTACTAGAACATGCCCATGCAGAAATTCATTCAGGCCCTAATCAGGGTGTAACGCTTTTGGTCAGGCCCTGATCAGGGCCGTAATAAATTTCTACTCGGGTGCTTCATTGCAAATTTAGCTTAAAATGCAGAGTAATCAGTATCAATTTTAAGAATGATGTGGAGTATACACAGGTCCACACCATGGTCGGTGTCGATCAGTGATATTTCGTTATCAGCGTAAAAAAAAGTAATTATTTTCTAGACGTTATAATTATATCTGATACTACTTTTGACATCAATCTTAATGTCCTGGAAAAATGAAGTTTAATAATAAAACTGTCACATCAAAAATGATAACCAATATCTGAGAAATTTATATATTAGCAAATATTTTCACGAATCATCGTTTAAATTGTAAATAAAGTTTAAAGTTATACTGGTAGTATATATTATGTATTAGTTTCTTTTTTTCTTTTGCTTAGAATCTTTTAGGTCACCCCTTATTACTGAGGTAAATGAAAATACATTTATGAAACGATTTTCTGAACAAGGTATTATGGAAACGTGATTCCTAGCAACATACTGGAACCCAAGTGGATGCGGGGTTTACATCGCCCACCTTATTAAGTTTTTGCCTTAAACATAAACTGTCTTCTGGTAACATTATGTTCCTTTTTAAAAAATATAAATCTTGTTTTTTGTAAAAAAAATAAAAATCATTCTGCGATTTAAAAATCACCTAAATAATAATCAGAACACAATTATGTACCTATACACCAATAATAAAAAAGATTCTTGCTTTATAAATGTAGATATGCTGTATTTTCATCTTATATTTATAGTAAATATTTAATAAACGTTTAATTTTATTTAACTTTGAATATATGAACACTTTTTATTAATTTTTATATATCTTACTGTGTCCCCAAACTGCAATATATACACAGTGATTGTTTACAGATACCCATCAATATTATTACAGTCTTGGTTCCATTTCATTGAAATGAATGGAAACAGTATACAATCAAAGAATTTAATGCGTTTCGGTCAAAGCTCTTGGAAAGCTTATTACTTTTCGAAGTTTTTATCCGCTGAAGAATTTCGTCTTCTCGCCGAGAGGTTCAAAAACATTTTTCCATTTAAAAAGTTTGTGAAAGTTAGCGCTGGATCCAACCCATACATTTATTCTATTTTAATATAAATTGAAATCTAATTATTGAAACTAAAATCGAGTGTTTTTCTAAGGGATGCATAACTGAATCGTTTTATTAGACTTGCCTCCCAATGTTTTTCTAACGAACATGTACGAAATCATATTGATTTATACTTCGGGTATACTTTATAATCGTAGATGAAAATATTTTCATTACTTTCATTTTGAGTTTACCATATTTCAACTATGAGGATTTTTACGCGAGTCATAAGAACCTATTCATTTCGTTTATGGTGGTTGAGAGATATTTCTAAAATGCCTGAACAAAAATATGAAAAATAATTCTTCAAACTTTCCAGATCTATAATATCTGAATTATTATCTGATATTTTAAAAGACATATATTATAAAAACAATTCGGAAAAGAAGAAAAGATAAGTTGTATATAAAATAAATGTCTGGTTGTTTTTCTCCTAACTTTGCTAATACACAAAGAAATCCAAGGAACCTAGCCAATGATTAAAATGTTTATAATTTAAGTGCTTCATAGGTAGTAATCAATTAAATATCGTCTAGTCACTGATCAACTATTCATCCAGTTTTTTAGACTTGGCAGTGTCGAAACTTCGGTATTCGGTGATGAATTTACAACGTTTGATTGTTTTATACTTTTTTCTATTTCATTCCTTTTCTGAAAAATCAATGTGCCATTTTCATTTAATTTGCACATATATTTCATAAATGTCGTAAATTTTACTACAGCCGTAATGGATGAACCTTCTTTTTATGGACTAAAATATATCACGATTTTTACTGGGGTATACTAATAATTTAAAACATCAACTTTTGTGAATACGATTAAAATTTACCTGATATTGTTTAATCACCTGTAATTTTAGTGATAATGAAATTCTCTTTTATGTGACTATTTTTTTTATATTTTGTTTGTTTCTATTGAAAGTCAATTATTTCTGTAGAACTTGAAATCTTACATGGAAATGATAATTAGCAATTTAAAGATGCATAAATGTCAATTGCCGCGTTATACTAAAATTAAGTGCGCTACTTTATATACACAGCTAGCTCACCGTTTGTATAAAGAGTCCACATCGCGATTGAATTTCATTTAATATAGATTGTTATCATAAATAAAGATATATTAAACTTTATATATGAGATGTTGTAAAGAATATTTCATCCGTTATATTCTCATCCGTTAAGACTTTTCAAAAAAAGTATTAAATCATTGAGATTCACTTAATACTTACAAATGATATATCCTCTTCGATAAACATTAGTAAGTCGCTAGTTTTACTGAAATTTTGTTTGATGGGTTCATTGAAGATTTCGTTAAATCTGTCTTTTGGGGTTATTCGTCATGGTGCTGGCAATGGAAATTATTCTCTCAACTGACGCAGATTACGAACTTTAAACAAATGTCTTTTGAAATTAGAACTTCGAATGAAAGTAGACGACAACGTTCTTTTCAAATTATTTTTCAATGGATTTTTATTGGATTC
Organism: Trichopria drosophilae; assembly: GCA_030407085.1. NCBI lineage: Eukaryota > Metazoa > Arthropoda > Insecta > Hymenoptera > Diapriidae > Trichopria > Trichopria drosophilae. The sequence continues at coordinate 57,981,316 of CM059583.1, forward strand.
TTTCAAGTTTTTTTTAACTGTATATTAGTTTAAAATTTAAAAATATCGTATAAAATACCATACAATAACTATTTTTACTATGAAGAGTTTACATTAGATACATTTTCTTGCATTTACTGCAATATTCACAATATTTAAAACGATTATTTAAATGTAAATGTGCCGTGCTTTACGCGAAAGAACATTCACTTTCGTTCCAGAAAAACTGACATGTGACCAAAATCGCAAATTGTAAGGGAAAAGGTAAGCCAGAAATTAGACCCTCGATTTTCAAAATGATGTAAGTTTTTAGAATTAGATCACATTTTCTCTTTAAACTTATGTTAGTAAGAAAATAAATACTTTTTTTCTTCGTTTAGAATATTTATTTCTTGAAATATATTACATGTTAAGAAATCCCAATGATAGGTCGTTCAAAATGATGTGAAATACATAGACAAATTTTTTGGCATAATGGTCTCTAAAATGATGGAGACTAAAAATGACCTCAAATAAAAAAAAAAAAAAACATAGACAAATTTTTTCATTTAAAAATAGTTAAAGTAGTGGGACTAGGGATTTTTAGTGCAATATTTGACTTTTAAGCCTCAAAAATATCAGTATTTCATTATTTTCAATAAAATTCCGTATAAACATGAATAACATGAAACATTTTATCATCTTTATTTTACGGTGTAGAAATACAATTATCAATAGTGTTCAATATGGTAAGTGAGCTTTATGTGATTTTCTACAGAATAAGAACAAAAAAATCATTTTTATTTCATCGTGTGCATGACAAATGATACTGATCTTACATTTTGTATGCTGGTTCTTTTTTGTAAAGTTTTTTTTACTAATACAAGTATGTGTTTTACTTTTATACGCATTCGTTTGTTCTATCTCATATGTATAGCCCAGGAATGTTCTAATAAATAGAATTCAATTATTCTGCTAAAAATCACATGAAGTTCATTAACTATACAGGATGCTTTTTTTAAATTGAAACTTTCAAATATATCGAAAAATAAGCACTCTATGAATAAATAATTATAAAACAAAATTTAATGCTAGTTCGAAATCTTAAATGGGAACCACTATTTTTTATTATATCTTCGGATCCTTTGGATAAAGATGCGTGTGATTTGTCTAACATATTCTTCTCGTTTTGCGATAGATGGGGCTATAATCGGTAACATTTATTATTGTTACTGAGAATACAAGCTTATGAATTTGCAAAACATTAAGAATACAAAATACATCACTTTCATTATGAAGTGTCTGATCACAGAAAAAAATAATTTCTTAAATCGATACAAAATCGTTGAACGAGTGCAATAAAAATTCGTACATAAAAAAATACATCGCGACGATCATAGAACCTTCTTTTCGAGGTCCGCTAAAAATAATGGCAATAGATCATCGGACATCTTTGGTAATTTTTATTTTGAAAAACATGCTAAAAAGTATGTCCGTTACAGCAGAATCGTACGCGTGCATAATAAAATTAAGAAAAATTGAATTTCATCGATTACAGCGCCATCTATCGCGAAACGAGAAAAATATTTTAAAATTATTACAATTTTTATATACTTTGTATACTAAATATCATAATTTGAAGGAAAAAAGATGAGTAAATAACAATGCTTTGATAATTGTAAGATTTGAAAGTCTAGGGGCCAATTTCTGGTTTACCCCTCCCCTTAACTTATTTAACTCTACTGTTCTACAAAAGTTTGTAGGGGCATTGTAGGGAAATTCTGAAGGTGCAGTTATTTTCATACCTGCAATTTGTTTAATTTCGAGTCCACTTTATTCTTTTACAAATGGCAGAAACTGAGTCTAATTGTATTATTTCAGATTTGGAGAGTATTCAGTTTAATGGCAGTGTACACGGAATCGATTTTCTCGACGAGCTTTACGTCAAATCCTAGTTTACGCCGAAAATGCTATCTGACGACGTATAAGATACCGTATATACCAACTGCTTCCGTGCACACTAATTACCCGGAATTTGGCGCGAGGCCCGCACTCCCGGGTATACGCGGGCGTAGGTGCTACCCTTAAATATTCAGAGCGTCGCACGGTGGCCTGGATTTAATTATCTGATAGCCGTTGATCCGTCCGAATCTGACCTTATGGGGAAGACGATGCAGTCGCTTACGCGCATACGGATGCTGCAGAAATCCCCCTAAACTAAGTTCCGTCGACGACAGCCAAAAGTGACGGCAGTGGCGACGGCGACGACGCGCGCCGCGTGCGCCCGGTCAGGTACGGCAGCAAAAATGTTATTTACGCCCGTGCACGCGCGAGTTTCGGAACGCTCGTTATTTTCAATAAACCGTTGCATACTCCCACGCCTGGTTGACCGCTTCTCTTTTTCAGCCTTCTATTCTTCCGCAAATACCGTTAGGCGAAATTAAATTCGTCTCTAGTGGGAATATGCATGTGTTTGGCTGAAATTCTTGTTCTCTCTATACTCTCTGTTTACCGGAAGCGCAAAATGTGGAACGAATTTTTTCTACGATTTATGATCCTTGCATTTGAATACGTAAACGATTGTAACGACTCGATATTTGTTTTAGCTGTATATTTCCGACGCTGCGGGCAATTCGAGAGCGTCGAACTCGCTGAGAAAATATGGCATTTTTTTATATTATTTACGTTATAAATGCAGGATTCATATGTACATGAAAAATGAGCATCATGCGTTTTATATACTTTTTACGTTTTGGGCAATCGCATTTTATAGATTTAACTATTCTCTGCGTTTCACGAAATTCATTAAAAGTGTTCTAGTGTAATTCATGAACGTAAATATTACAGTACCTATCCAAATTGAACGTTGATATTACAAGGCAGAATGTACAGTTTATGTGTTTCACTTTACTATAACTTTTCATCGCGCTCGTGGTAGTAATATGGAGATGAATGTAAAATCGAAAAATCGGAACAGGAAAATGTTTAAGATTGTGTTGGAAATACATTGCAATTTCGCGTTACAATTGCCGCAACAGCTGTTTGCACATAACTGTAAAGCTGTACAGAGCTTTATGAGAAAATATGGTCGCTTTGAAATCAACATTGTTTGAAATGGTTTTGCATTAACTTTCCGTATGCTTCATCGTTAGAAATTGTCTAAACGAAATTGTTGAGTTTATAAGTACTTGAGGTCATACCGTATCCAAGCAAAAAATGTCGATTTAGCATTCACATTCCTATTGTAATTGTTATTCAAAATTAATTATCAGTGGACAAATGCGTTCCATTATGTTACTCATTATATTCAAGATTCAAAGAATCTTTTATACATTTTATGAATGGCTTTTCTAATTTTTTGATAAAAAAATTTGTACCGGTATGATAGAAAAGAAATGTTTAAGTAGTATTTTTCATTTCTTACTACATTAGAATTTAATAATGATAACTTTAATAAAATGAAGGTAAATTTTTTAGCTTATGAAACAGTAAAGGCATTCAAAACGCGAAAGTTGTTAAATAAATCAGTAAAAATATCCAATTTAATAAACAATTGCTGACTCCGATAAACAATGGTACTATCATTTGAAATGCAGGGTAATTTTTTCGAAGTAGAAAAAAAATCGTTTGATCGCGCTACCGCTACTGGAATGTGAATACACCGTAAGGATAGGCTCATAAGTAGTAACGGCACGGGTAAATCATGCCTGATTCTACAGTATTATACTACTTAAGAAACAATCAATTGTATTTCTTTCTCTAATAATGTCCACAACATTGAATTAAAAAGTCACTAAATAAGAAAATTTTACTTTAAAGACATGTAATGCAAGGAAATTTGTCTTACATTTCGAATATTTTAATGTTAGGTCGAAAGTAAAAATAATGTGTCCGACATTAATATATAGCTTAACCTTAAAAATTCGTTACATAACTCAGGCCTACAAAAAAATGTTTTTATCACACCTACACAAAAACCGCGTGCCGGTAAAGCGTGCGACATGAAACTTATTGAGCGCGTGTGCTATCTTGAGTCCGGCGGGCGCTTTTCGCGATTTCGCGCCCGCCTCGTCGACCGCATTTCACATTTTCGCGCCCGCTTCTCCTTTTTTACGATTTCACACCCGCCGTGTACTCGTAACCGACATTATAAAGACACAGTTTTTCATGTACAGGTGTGACAAAAAATATCGTGTGCCTCCCGTCCCTCCCCCACCCCTTGCACGGCTCAACTGTCTCCAAACCCTTCCTTTGTGCCCTAGATATATAATATACTATTTTGTTGTGTGCTGGGATCCAGATAACTCTAATTCGCCGTATTTTGAGCTGCTAAATACGATCCTGCTAATTAAAGTCGCTGGGCAAATTTTTGACATAACCACAAAAACCCTAAAAAAAGAGATTTTATGGCGATATAAGTGTTAAAAAGGTACATTATGGCTTGTTTCGGATGAAGATACCGCATTACATCTATTTCAAACTGCATAGTAGAAATCTGTAATAAATAATGATTTCTGCTCCAATGCGAAAAAACTTTTATAATTTAATTTCAAAAAACCATACAAAAAAATTAGCTATAGCGATATAAAGGTAAAAGAGAAAGAATATGACTTTTCTTAAGTTGAGAAAACATCAATCTCATCTGTATAGATCAGTTAAATCAGCAGTAGAAAACGGGGATGGTTGGGGGACTTTCAGTCATATCCTCAAAAATTTATAAAAAATGAGCTTTTGTAGCAATATATGATATCAAAATATGATACATGACATATTCCCTGCATGATAGTTTATTTATGGGTCTTTTACTACTGACGCACATTGCCATTGCACGCGGGAACTTAATTGTAATTCTCAAGGGGACGAATAATGTAAAATAGGGATTCATATTAAGCAGGAGAAAATACTTGGGATTAATGTATTCTTAAAATAAGGAAAGTCATAGTCTTTCTTTGTTGTGACTAATATCCTTATATAAACATATTTTTTATGAATTTTTGAGGTTATATCTGAGATTTGGTAAGCGACCTCTAGTTTTTAGTGGAGATTAATATTCAAGTGAACAAAAAAGATGAGATAAATATGTTCTCAACTTGAGAAAACTCATTTTCGTTGACTTTATATATATATAAATCATATATTATTTTTACGTTTTTTTTTAGTTATTGTTGAAATTTATCAATTGATCATAATTCTTGACTGCAGATCCCGTCGATTAGTATTGAAAGGCTACAAGATACAAAAAGAATAATGAGGTATTTATACGAAATAAGTCCAATTACACCTTTGAAAAGCCTATATTGCTATAAAAGCAAATTTTATAGAAGTTTTCCCAGCATCCCCCATTTCTTACTGCAGATTCATACTTAGCAGCCAAAAATATGTTGATTAGTCTAGTCTGGTCACGAGCACAGATTAACATTTAGATAAAATTAACGGTTTTTTGAAGATAAAAAATTCTATAAGTTGCTTATTATTCATTTTTAGCTGTGTAGCATTAAATATATTTATGAAACAATTTTTCGTCGCACGTTAATTTAGCGTTATAAAAGATAGAAACTTACATGAATATTACCAATTTTCGACATATTACAGGTCCATTTTACCACATTCAGATTACCAAATTTCCACTGTCAAATTACTTATACACTTTTGTTCTCACTTACCATAATTCAAGTTCTATTTTAGGTCGATAATTCGTGATTGAGAAAATCTCTCGCTCTAATGGAAGGTTAAAAAGCGGTCATTTCACCTTATTTTGCTGCTTTGGTGTAGCTTATGATTCTTAAATTATCTATTACCAGTCGGCTATACTAGTTTGGATAAAATACAATTTACATTTTGCATTCGAATCTAACGAATTATTTAATTCAATTATAAATAATTCTATAAATTTAATTATAACTGGTTGTTATACATATAATTTTTATATAGAACAAAAATAATTTACTTGTCCGCATTTTTTTACAATTTAAATCGCTGACTATTACTGCACACTAATTAATGGAATTGTCAGAGATTTGAAAGTTATATTTAATGCATAGCGTTGTGTAAAACTGACAATAACAATATTAAAATAAAATGTTCATATCAAAATTATCTTATTGTGTCTCTTAATTGCATATATATTCAAAACTTAATATGCCATCTTCGTTAGTTTAATTAAGGTAATTGGTAACTGTTTCGAAGAGATGAGTTCTAATTATATCTAAAATGATATATGAAAATTTAACTTCCGAAAACTTCTAGTTAACGGTAGAAATTCCGAATGATTCATTACATTATAGATCACGATTGAAATACGTCCTCTTAAGATAGATTTGATGTAATCAAAATTTGACGACTGACAAAGATATTTTGAATCTGTTATTGAAGTATATTAAATCATGAGTATTAAGAGAGTATTATATCACATATATGTGTGTGTGGCCAGCGTGAGGTTTTTATTCTGAGCAAAAATAGAATAAATGCTGGTAAAGTTATTGAATAGAGATTAAAGTGGCAGATAAAAGTTATAAGATTAAAAGTCTTGAATAAGAAGAACTTATTTTTATATTATATTATTTTCTTTCGTATTTTGAAAGTTGAAAAACATTTTCTTTAGTTATTTGTTACAAGTGTCTTTTTCTCACAAGATGAATTGCGTAATCATTGTATAGTCACGACATGTCATGGCATGTATTATATTTTTTTATTGTCTAAAATCATTTAAATTCATAGACATATTGGCTGCTGTACAATGTAATTAATATGGGCGTATCTCCAGCACTTTTAAACTGTAGGTTGTCGTACCTTATGATAGGTTAAAGATTGTTAACAAAATTTTGAAACATCATAACTTAATAAACCTTTGTGCACTTTAAATGTATCATGTGTTTAATAATGACTATAATAGTGTAAAAAAAAAGATGAGTGTAAGTAAAAGTAGCCAATTCGACGTTTTCTTGCGGGTGACAAGGTTTGTTTTTTTAGTTTAAAAATCATAACTTTTTTAACGAAGTATTCCATGCCTTGTAACGTATAACATAAGCAGTTGGAGATATAAGTAAATAAAAAAGCCTTGAAACAAGGATGTGCCACACGTAGAAATTAAATTCTACACCTTCAAACTCGGGGACAACTTTTTAAAAATATTACAAATTAGCACTCAACCTGGAATAATATCATAGCATAATAAATCATACAATGAGGTTACATTATCCGTAGAAGAAGAAGCAATTTTAACCCTTGTGCCACCTATACATAGGCAGTAGCGTAACTTCAAACGTTAAGTTTCCAAGCCTAAGTCATTACAAAAAACCATATATTTTAATAGCACATATTAAACATAGCTTACAAATACTTTTCACTCGGCATAATCTCTTCTTGTACATTATCAAAATATACAGAGAAATCGTTAGACATCATCATAAAATGTGTATACGTAATGAAATGTACGAGCTCCGTGCCACATATGCATCTTGAAGATAATAAAGTCATAATACATGCAGGTTTATTGAATCGCTGATCAGCAATCTGGCGTCAGTTTTCAAACATTCAAAATGGCGTATCTAATATGGCGGAAGAAAATTTTAAAAATTGATCGGATTTTCCGATCTATTATTTATTATTTAGGGAATTTTGGGGTCGATGATTATGAATCTGGTGTCGTCGGTTTTAAGTTCAAAATACCGGATCCAATATGGTACATTAAGAATTTGAAGACAGTTTTATAAATTTGAAATGGTGAATTTAGTACTGTATATGAATCTCTTAGACACGACGCTTGTGCAATTTGGGCACATTTGCAACCTATTTGGCGACTATTTAAATCTTATGTGTCAAGCGTTAATATATTACACTTTCAAAGTGATGGACCTTGTACACAACACAAGAACAAGACTAATTTCGACCTTTTCGAACAACATTGCAATAAGCTAAGTCTTTAGTGAGCTACGTGGAACTTCACCTCCCCAGGGCATGGTAAAAGTAGCGCTGATGGTACAGGAGGTACGGTAACATTATTATGTGATCGAGCTGTAGCAACTGGGAAAGACATTCTGTCTGTTCAGGATGTACTAGATGCTGTTAATTCTTCATCAAATAAAATTAAACATTTCCATATAATTCATGACACTGAAGTTATTGATTTGTTATTGCGACCAAATTGAAAATCAGCCTCGAACTCGCCAAAAGTTTACCAAATTATTTGGAGTTCAAAAAATTTTGATAATCTTTTTTAAATCGCCTTTCATGCAATGATTCTAAATGCTTGAAGTGTCCTCCATGTAAACATTTTGCAATGTCGACAATAGGTTGGAATTTTAGCTTGAAAAAAAATGTGACAGGAAAAAGAAAAAAAATAGAAATTGAAAAACATAATGTACTGCAAAAAAAAATATAAATAAAGGATGTTAGTCATAATTCTAAAAAAAAGAACAATGGTTGTACTAGAAAAACTCGTTCCTGAATGCGCAATTGAACTTTGTATTATGATGTTACATTTGCGTTTTTATTTTATTTTGGCATGTTTGTACTTTTGGAATAAAATGAATGACAATGATTTTAACAATAGTGAAATGATTGAATATCAGCTTCGTTATCAGCAACCCCAAAAACCCCAAAACATAAATTTTTATGAAAATTCAATAATTATTGTAAAAATTAATCCGCCACATTGCACACGCTATTTTGAATTTGGAAATGTTAACCTCAGATTCGTTATCATCGACCTCAAAAACCCCCACATATAAATTTTTATGAAATTTTTACATCAGATTCGTCCAAAGGCCCCAAAAACCCCCAGATATGAATTTTTATGAAATCTCAGTAATGCTTTAAAAATCGGTGTGCCATATTGGATCCGCTATTTTGAATTTTGAAATTTTAATATCAGATTATCAGCTACCTCTGAAACCATAATATACCAACTTATACTAATATCTAGACATAGAAAAAGTGTATGTATTCAGTAACCACTTTTATGGTTAGAAACTAGTGAGCAGGTGAGTTAATGAGGTGCAAAAATGAGATAAGCGAGTTATTTCCTATTATTAGGACAATACCGAAGACAAAACTAGTTTCAACAATGCGCCTGAAAAAAAAATTTAGTTTTACAATACCTACAAATTTAAAAGTTCTAGAGCTCATATAGTTTAAAAATAGCCTTGAATTCTGTTAAATCATTTACTTTTAGCTTTTGGAATAATCTGTGTTTAGATGCAATAATATAATAGAATTGCAAAATACTCTATATGTACAATAAGTTACATATTTTTATAATGTAAGATATAATTGCAAATCCTTACACAAACGTACAAATTTCAACATTGGCTGGCCGATTTGCATAAAAATAGTGAAAAGCAACAATCGATATTGGTTGAAGGAAACTGTGACAATGTCTGATCCTTCAGTTTTTATTATAATGCCTACATATAATATTAGGTTCCATACAGAAACTAAAACATACATTAATTAATTACGTGCTGTTCGAGCAAGTAACTCGGACCCATATCAAAGTTAAATTCCTTCATCATGGGTATACACGTACACCCGGAACATGAGAAAATTTTTTTGTTATAATCTGTGAAACTGCGAGGGAAAAAGTGATGAACAAAGATATAACTAATATGCACTAATGTAAGGTAACTAACCATTAGCTCATCTTGATTTAATAAATATAAGCAAATATAAAAGAAATAAATCTGCTGGGTGTTCGTCACAATTAGATATCTCCAACCGTTGTAGAGATTTCGCAATATATTCAATAAATCAGTTTTCCATTGGGTACTTAGGTAAGCAATATCAATGTTTAATTTAATAAAGACTTTGTTTGTAAATGAAGTTAATGAACACCGATTCATGGCTATATACATACAAATGGAAACCCTACAGATTTATACCGTTACTGTTAAAGTTGAGCTAATTATTTACTTCTCATTTTAATATATACCACATTTCTAGAGATGTTTAATTAACAGAAAAAACGAGTTTTCACATCACGAAGTGGTTTCTAAATGCATTACATTGGGGAAGTTTAATTTTTATGACGGATAAATGGGGTGGACAAATATTTTGAAAAATGTTTGTTTACTTTTATATACAGCGGGTACACTAGATTTAGGAGTCCCTGCGAATGATCACCAATCTGAAATCAGAATTATAAAATTCAACATGGGCGACATATTTAAATAACAATTTATTTCTGGAATTTAAATTCTAGATTTTTCACGGCTAATCTTTGGATGTGAAATATGATTCAGCTAATGTTTATCATATATTTGCGCAAGTGTCCATATCTGTGCTAATAATCTTTACTTCACGAACTTTCAATTGCATTAGCTGACCCTAATAAGGATGGTATCACAACATTTCTATTATTTTCGTATGTAACAAATATATTTTTTTTTATTTATTAATAAACAAGTATTGTATTTCTTTGTCATAAATACGAGAACTTTTTAATCTGAACTTTACTTCAACGTTATATATTATTCCCGATTTTTCGTGATCTAACACGATACTAAAAATTACAGAAATGTAGGCCATCCGAATACTAGCTTCCTATCACAAATCGGCTCCCCAGATATCTGGCATAACAAAGTTACAGTATTAATTAACATTCAGATACAATAATGAAGAGATGTATCTGTTTTCTAAACTATCTTGATTGCATACATATAAGATATACCTTACCATTAGTAAACACTGAGAAAACGTGTTATTTAAATAATTAATTTAAATAATCATTATTTAGATATTTCACTAATTTGAAATATCTAAAGTTGTTCAATATAATAACGAGTGATCGGTAATAAACAGATTATTGGCAGTGCTCCAAATAGTGGACATTTACCTCGTGAACTGACCAGCCCCATTTTAGTGTAAATATGGGCACCCATTGCGTTGCAATAATGGTGGAATATCTCCACGTCGTGATGTGCTTCGTGACAGACAATAAATGCAAAATAACCTACACGCGAATCACAGAGTCTAGGTTACAATGCATGGCAAACGAAAAGATACACCAATTTAAACACATACGAAACATACTGGACGTATCGTTTGTATTAATATCATGCATATCGACTGAACATGTGGCTCACATTTATCAATACGTATATATTGTAAAACGTCAATGTTATTTAATAATTCTAAAACATTGTAAGGAATATTTTGACAATATGAATAATGTATATTTCGCATCATTATTATCATTCAAAATCATCGAAAATTAATAAATACTAAACCTTTCATCTAAATGCTTTGAAAATTGATATCCTCGTGGAAAAAATATCGGATGAGGTAACTATGCACCATGTAGTGCACACAAAAACTTTATCAATAATCGAAAATCACTTATATCTGATTTAAGAGTTATTATCTCAGCATTAACTATATTATATTATCAGGAAAACTAAGGATAAATGGACTTGTGGGTTGAATATTATGACATGTTTTTCATAAAATTAGAGAAATTTACCGAGGCTCTTATCACAGAATAATGGGAATTTATCCAGCTTTTGAACTTTTTTGTGTCGATTTTTTTAAAACTTACAACTTAACATATAACATTTTACTAACTACAGTAGCAAAAACGTACAAACAGACGATGAAACCATGGCTATCCCTAAATTGAAAATTAAAAAAAAAATTTCAAAATAAAAGTCTTTTATTGCATTATATTATTGCGATATTAACGATTCCAGTTAGATATGCATGAACTAATACATACACATATACCCAAACAGCCAAAAGACAACTTGAAGATCTCTTTAAAAAGTTTTAAAAATTGTAAGATGTCTTATATACTTAATAGAAAGTGATCTTTAAGAAGACTTATACGTAGATTTAATGGGCTCTACAAGACCTCTCCAATATGAGGTCTCAGAAAAGAGGTCTTATTTGAGAGCTTTGACATATAAAAAGAATAATATAAATAAAAAGCAAATTTCCGAAAATTATAGATTCTATTTTTATACCTTACAATTATTCATTTATATAATTTTTACCTAAGTTCCTTTTTATGGTTTGTATAGTCATATATTGGATGGTGCTTTCATGCAATAAAATGGGGATCGTACAAAAATAATACAAAATTTTGATAACACTTGATAAATATCGTAAAAGCATTTATATAGTTATTGAAGCTTATAATCTATCGGTCTGTAAATGAAGTAAATATCGCGCGATCTCATTTTCGAATTTCGTAGTCACCTAGTGCCTCTGGGAGAAACGCAGATTTGAAATCTGGGAACCCTTTACTAAAGGCAGGTGATCCGAAACGAGATAGATTTAAGACCTCTTTGAGATTACGATTTTAAGAAGTCCTATGTAAGACATATTTATGAGTTCGTTTTATTGATTATCATAATTAAGACCTCTTCAGGACGTATTTTTAGAGATATCTTTGGATGGAGCTCTGGACGACCACTTTAAGAGGTATAAAACGCAAAATACAACTAATGATCTGGCACCTACTCTACGTTTTTTAACATTTTTTTTAGCCATTTCCATGGCTCGAAATTCGATGTGAGTACAATATCATCTAAAATATTGACTAGTTAGGTTATGGTAACATAAAAATGGAGGTCAGTTAGGGGGCGAAGAATCAGAACACAGCTCCTCACATGAGCAATTATTTGGTAATGTAATTGGTAATTCTTGCATTATTTGTTTTGTAAACTCGAATCCAAAACATCTTCCCAAAACGGTGAAATATACCGAATTTCTTTATATGAAAACTTAGTTTCTTTAATTTTGTATATTTAATTACAGACGTAACGAATGACATTTTGGAGACGTGACGGTAGACATTTTTTTCGGAACAGAAATTCATTGACTTATTTACGATTATTTCTATCTGTATAATATTTAATACACATAAAATGTAGGAATTTCTTCATCACTAACAAATAGCCTACTTCATTGCACAAGAAATGATGTACAGATTTCTTTAAAAATTATTAATATACCTTTCATTGGAATATTTTGATGCATATTGCCATGCATTTTCTTTAATCATGCCTTCCTTCAGTGAGATAACAATTCAACGCACTTGCACAATCTAATAAAATGTGAATTCCATATTATTTGAATGAATTTGAATAAAATACATGGTTTTAACAATAGTATTATATAGGGAATATGTAATATAAACATTAATATTGAGTAAGTGAATTTTTGCAGACATGAATAAATTCTCAATTTGCTAATACCAGAAAACAGGATTCCAAATAAATGTTTTCATACCTAGCCGTTGCTTTCCCTTACATTACGAAAAGTATTCTAAGTTAATCAATAATTGTATTTCACTGTAATTAGCATGTTCCTTCTATATTACCTCTAGACAATTGCAAAATAATAAAACCGTTTTAAAACTAAGTTCTTTTTTCTATTTTTTTTAAATAACTCCATAACAGTTTAATTTTACCTGTATCTGTATTTTATAACTTGATAGTTTTCACCTTCATTAAATTATTTCCAGAATATTAAGAAAATTAAGAAATATATCTCATGGATTATTTCTCAATGCAATATATACATATATATAATGTAATTGCAAATCCAAACTATTTTTAATTATCATTGAAGTTACATTTTGACGCACAAACAGTTTTTAGTTTGTACTGAATAAATAACATTTATTAAGTTGTTTACAATCTGCTACAATTGTATTAATTATGATTTCTAAATTAATTATAGTAAACAAATATTAATATACTTTCACAAAAAGAATAATAGATATAATACACAGTAAGAAATAGTTCTTAAAAATTATGATAGTTCTGAGAACTACACTATTTAGTAATGAGTACAATCTGCGACGTAGTTGGTACAATGCCATTATGTTTCAACAACAACTTTAATATTGGAAACCAACATTTTATATGAGGTAATATTTGTTTTTTTACGATTTACAATCTTATCATTGCTAAATTCACATATTGTTATGATCACAGACTTAGATTGTATGATTTACAATCTGAACTTGTATCAAACACACGCGCATGCGCTTGGGGCGCGCAAGAAATCCATTAGTATATATACCGGTTTCACTTTCATCTCAAGAATTAACACCTACACAACCTACTAACCTCAGGTTTGTGATACAATCAATAGGCAATGAAATATCGCACGCGAACTCGAAACTCGAAATCGAAAGTCGTAGCCGAGACCGCCGAGACATAATAACATACATAGTACGATATCATGACGATAGGTGGTGCACGATCGTCAGTATATATCTCGCAAGTGTTACGCAGAAACTGCAAGTTAGTATATAAGAAAGCTTTCACATTGAAAATGAATAACTGTATGTGCGAAAAGTACGGCTTTGTGTGCGACCAAATATTAAGCATTACAAATTCGTTTAGATTGTTGTATAGTATGTAGGGTATATTTAATATATAAATTACTTAAATTAAGGTGTCAACCGGCGTACGTGTGTCTCATATACCTTGATAAATATAGTAATATAAGAAACGCGTCGTAGAGTGGAAGATTTATATCACTACAATCAAAATATATTTTGTATACAGCATAAAAGAATTCGTGATCTTACTACCTTCAGTTAATACGACTGACAATAAAATATATTTAAAATATAGGATGTATTATTGCCTTAAAATGTACTAACTTCGTATTGTACTGGTTATAATTTCTTCACAGTGAGGAATACACATCGTTGTATAATCTGTGATCGTACCCAGAACAATCTCTATTCGTATCACACGCAGATTGTCTCTGATACAATAATTAGTGCTGTGCCTATGGGAATCACAAAATATCATACCCGGTACAATATTCCTAGTACCCATTACAATCTATTTCTCTCTGTGCAATAATCGCCATCGAAACTATTACACTAGTTCCGTAATTATCTAATATTCCTCACCATTAGGCGATGAACCAAGCAAGATAGCTTTTGAATGACTTAACAATGAAATATTACCATTAGAAGTTTACTTAAATTTGATAACAAAAAGTATTCCAGCACCCTATTCAATTAACGATACAATCATATCTTAAATCGAACTTCAAATGTGTCGCATAATGAATTGCTTCTATACATTTTTGCGTAATCCTCTGCATCCCATTGTTGCGGTAATACATCTTGAACACAATTCATACTAGTAAGGACATTTGATTTATAGCATACGAAAACGGTCCACAAAATAATTCCAACATATACGTTTTATGACAAAAGTAAAACAATTTACTTTCTCATCCTAATCAACGAAGGAAAATCTATTATTTGATCCACGTTACCTAAAATACATGCTGTACCTCAATATTAGGTACATTCTAAAGTGGCCAAATACGGAATGTCCACTGCGTGTAACAAGGTACGAAAACATATCATCAATTTAGCACGCAGGTATGTAAGTTTACATTTAACATTTAAGCTATAAATTTATAGGACCGCATTGTCCGCATTATCGAGCAACAGAACTAGGCGGAACGTAGATTTTCCACAAGTGATGGTGATGTCGGGGGCCAAACATTAGGGTACGGTGTCACGTGCGGTTTGATCGATCGCCCTCGCACCGGGAGTTTGCATGCACTTTGCGTGAAGACACCCCAGGGAAAATTGTGTGCCGTTCTCGACACCAGAGGAAAATACTCGAACTATCTCCTGTTCGATATGCCCCGGGAAAATGCTCGCACGTACGGAAGAGTATGCACGCGAGACTGAACCTTTCAGAAGAATCCTTGAATTTTCCGATTTATACTTTTTCGATGCATTTCGTAGCATTCTACAACATAATGAGTATAATCTTTCTTTGTATAATCTTCACGAGATTCATGGTGATGCCTGTTGCTCATATATTTGAATTATGGCGAAATAGTTCATTTGCAAGCAATTAAGATAAAAGTTAAATGACAATATGGCATTTAAATTATATTAGTGACTTTCAACGTTAATATATTTATTACTGTTATAAACACAAAAGTCTCTCAGTTCACTTGTGGTTAGTATAATTGTTTATCTATATTAGTAGTAGTAATAGTATAGTAGTAGGTTGTTTAGCCCGAGTACATTATCTTGGCCAATCATACATACACGGTAAAAAAAAGTCTTAAAATTGTTACATTATCAATTCAACACCGAAAAAGGCTGAATTTCAGTCGAAAATTGTGCTAATTTCTCAAATTAAGTCAATATTTGCCCTCAAAACCTTGTTGTTAGTTTTAGAAACTTACTTATAGTCAATATTCAGGTTCGAAATAAGAATTCTCTAACTTTTAGAAAAGCTCGAAAATTTGTCTTAAAGCACAAATCTCGACTAACATTAAACTTTGCTGTCTGAAAGTGAGACTTTAAGCGTTAATATTGACTTCATTTAAAAAAATTAGTCCAATTTTAGACTGATATTATGCCTTTTACAGTTACTACTTAATTTGAGATGTAACAATTTTAAGACGTTTTTTTTCTGTATAGGTTTGAACAGACCCTCTTGTGGGGGTGTTCTTCTTAAAAATAGTATTGTTCATAAGGTTAAAACCTTAAAAATTTAATTGCAACATTGTAATAGTCTTTTCACAGAAAAAAATAAGTCTTAAAATTGTTACATCTTAAATTCATCATTAGATGAGGCTTAATTTCCGCCAAAAATTGCGTTAATTTTCTTAAATTCAGTAGATATTTAGCCTTAAAGTCTTAGTTTCAGACAACAAAACTGGCTTTCAGCCGATATTTTGGTTTGAAATAAGAATCATCTAATAAGATCGCACAAGCTCGATAAATCTTATTTTAAGACAAAATATCGATTTGCAATAAAATTCACCATCGAAGTGCCGGCACTTTTCTCGTGATTTTATATTTGAATCCATAGATTCAATGTAATCGTTTCATGTATGGATGAAACAATTATATGGCAATATACCAACTGGTTGAAAGGTTTGAAATGTGTTTTAAGCAGTCTAGGAGCAGCTGAGTTATGGGATAAACTGTAACGCGGAATTCTGAGAGGAAAAGAGACCGCCTTAATTGCTAAACATGGGAAACACACCAGGAAAATGACCCGTTGCTTATTTTTCGTGCTAATTACATCTTAATTTAAAGATATTAACATAATTTTTTAGATAAGATAATTTTTTTACTCTTCAATTTTTTTAATGTTTGTAGTTTAAAAAATTTGTTTAGTCATTACCCTGCTCAATTTCCCCCAGGTTGCCTACGTACTATAGTTCAAGTAAGGCCTTGCACCAATCTACACTCGTTCTATATTATTAAGATTGGAATTTATGAATACCGAAATCTGTTCATTTTCCAACATTAGAAATAAAATCTTACACATATTCGATTTGATACCCCAATCATCGATAACTGGCGAAGTCATTTTTTTGCGTTTAATAATTCGCGCGCATATTTTCCAAATTTAGCGCTGCAAACCCATCCTCTCTAGTGATGTTCATTCGGCTGAGCCATTTATGAATTTATAAAAAATTGCTTTAAGCTACGCAACTATTTGCCAGGCAATTAACAAGGATTATTTCAATATTTTTTTTCCTGTATTATTGACGTTTCCGAATTTATTTACCTACGACTATTTAGTTCGTCCAGTCCATATACATCAATTTTTTATTTTATGTAATTCAATTTTGTATTTCTGGAAATGGTTCCAGTTTTCTAGTCTCCACGGGATATTAATCCCATTGTAAGTTGAAATTATTCTTTATTTTCTTGTTTTATTTCTGGGTGGACGTATCACACGTGATCGGAGGAGAATCTAGAATAACAACCATTAGATTGTCATTACCGACCATGCATGGACCACGAGAACCCCAAAATATAGTCATAAAAAATTATCATAAAATTTGTTCAAGGTTACGTGAATGCTGGGACGGAAATCAATTATTTCTTTTATTTTTAGTATAATTGTGAAAATATATGTATATTTAAATGCTAAGCCGATAAATATAAATTTTCATTATTCACGACGAAAATTCGGTGAACCGGTTCCCATATCACACATACATTAAATCATTCAGCGCACTCACAATCACAACAAAAACATAATTAATTTAACTTCTTTATAACGGCCGAATGATAATGTGAAATTTCGACATACATTAATTTGACAAAATTATTCTTCTTTTAATCCAAAAATAAAATTATCCGGAACAACGTTTTTTCTTTTAAAGAAAGCACTCCAAAATCAAATCCTCGAAAGATCCTTTTCTCCAGGTATTCTTCTCTTATTTGACTAACACGTGGCAACATTCGCACGACATACCTGATATGGCGAACTTAAACTTTCGCATTGTCCATACCATGAAATTTGGATTCCCAGCGATTTTTCACCATTTCTTTGGATGTTGATGCCTTGTACTCATCTAGACGATGATTATCGTAGTAAATCACCCGAATCTATACGATATTCGTTGATGGCGTGGTTGATGATGTTCCAAGGCGAACGATGGTTCGGGCGTCGATGTTGAATGTGCACGTGGAGATGAATACACATGACATATTCTGCTTATTGAAAATGTTGGCCCTCATCCTCCCTCTTTCCTTGCCAAACACTTTCAAATACAAAACAATTTCTACTTTTTTTTAAAATAATGATATCCCGAAAACAGGTCTGTTTTGAACCATTCACTTCGATCGAGTGTGAGTCAAATCGCGTTTCGTCCAGCGACGCGTTTTCAAACACGCAATTTCGTCCCCCTCCTTCTTATTCACATTATACACACACATCATTTCTAATATAACTATAAAACTCGCCACACCTACATATGTCGGTAACATTGGAATTATATTTATTGGCTCACTTTCTCGTACCAACGTTACAAAGTATTTAATAAATATCTATCTATTTTTTAAAATATACTTCTGAAAGCCCAGCTCAATCTAAATAAAACGCAATACAAACCTAATTTTTAAATACAAAATAAAAATACATAAAATGAGAAAAGGAATATCATTTCAGAAATCGAATAAGAGAAACATAGATTAAATAATCCCGTGTCATGTTAAATGCTTTAAAGGATATTATTATTTTATATTAATGCAATATTATTCTATAACCTCCACATAATAAGTTTAGTCAATGATTCACATGCTCGTAGAAGATTGGTGAAAGGTTTTTGTTAAGATTTCCTAGTCTTTACGTAATGTTATATTGGATGTTATTATGTAGTTTTTGTAGGTTTTAGCAACATTAGGCGGTGATTTCTTCCTAAGCACATATAAAAAAAATACGTATACCGTACTTTTATTAGTTGTAAAAACATGCGAATCCCAATTGGAGTGTAATACTTGGGTAGGATTAGTTGTAATAGCAATGTATTTTACATATGCTGTATTTTAAACGATAAATTCTAAGCGTTAAATAAAATATAACAAATAGTAAATTCTCACGCGCTTGTCAAAAAAAACTATTTTAATTAGTCATTGGTAATCTTCTAAAACTAAAGTAAATTAAACTTATTTTTTTAGGGTCGACATTCCTTTTAGAATGGACGTATTATCATCGGTTACTACATTTATTCGTAAATTGCAGTGATGTAATATTTATGATAATGCATAACAGACTGTTTACAAAGTGCAACTATCACCCAGTAGATTTGTGGCAAGAATTTACAGCATTTTTTTTCGTTCAATGGTTAATTTGTTGGAATTTGTAATGTCTCCTGCAGATTTAATTCTTACTAAAAAAGAACTGCTACTGATGTCTTAACCAGATTTGATTCCTATTGCGTAGTTTGTCAATTCTTTCATATTCTTTCCAACGTCTCTTCTAATACTACGTAAGGTTTAGTCGCTATATGCTGCTAAACTACAAAGTTGTTTCTTTGTCTATTTTCAAGTCTGAGATGGGATTTTTTGGTATATGTCATATGTAACCATTACATGGTATTTGTAAATATTAATTTATGTAAAAATGAATAAATAACTGTTTAGACGTCACTCTGATGTCAGTGCACCCCAGTGCACGTCGAGCAAGTTACTTAATAATCTTCTTTTTTGACCCTCCGACCGTATAACTCGATTTCTCGGCCCAGGACGAAACCTTTGGCCGCGAATTATCGAGTCCTACGACAATCCGATAAAAAAAAAATATTATTGGTCACGGGCGAAATATCGATCTCCGACGAGTGTGATTGTTACCCTCACTTCGCTCGGGCGACAAACTTCACAATCGCCGAAGATCGATAATTATTGCACTCTTGACGTATAATGTATTAATATGCAAAATTATGGAAACGAAAGCTATTGGGTTGTGAAATTAAAAAAAAAAGAAAAGTAGAAATGTCCTGGGGAAAGATGTCATTAGCCCTGCTGAAGAGCACACAATGATATCCTAGTGCGAAACGCATTTTTCACAATAGTTTAAGTTT
This sequence comes from Trichopria drosophilae, assembly GCA_030407085.1. NCBI lineage: Eukaryota > Metazoa > Arthropoda > Insecta > Hymenoptera > Diapriidae > Trichopria > Trichopria drosophilae. Next base: position 58,001,599 of record CM059583.1, read on the forward strand.
TAGTCGCTAGAGGGGAGGGGGATATTTCCTACTTTTCTGTTTTTTTTTAATTTCCAAAACCCGAGAAATTAACAATGATTTATTTTTTCAAATCTATCTGAAACTTTAAAAAAATCAAGGATTTTTCCAAGATAAATTAATTTAATTAATTTATCAACACTCGATGGAGACAAAGTTTGAATATACATATCACAATTTTAATCTGAATAAAATAAAAGTATATAGATGTAAACAAATAACGTCATTTTAAACAAAGAAAGTTTGTAATAATCGCGAGAAATATTGATAGGAAATTTGTCGCACCCTGAAAAGAAAATAGATAGATTTCATGTTATAAGTCGTTGATTTATGTTTAAATCGATATGCCTTTCCTTAATTTATGATATGTTGCGTTATATGTACAAGTTATGCCATTATTGAACTCCATAAATAATGGATTTTTGTGTTCCAAAAAATTATAAACATATTTTCTCCTATATACATAGCCAATAACCGTTTGATGGACATAGATGGTATGTGCTTAAGATGAATATAATCTTTTGAATACAAATCGATCAATTTTCATTTAGTCGAATGTCTAAAGTGCTGCGCTTTTAATTATAAATAAAATCTATTCAGATTGCTTATAGAAAGAATGAAAAAGAATCAAAAGACGATATTCGCTTTCGTTACTCCCGCACAGTGGGATGCTTATCGTGACTGGCAAAGCAGCCTGTAATATGAAGACAATGGTAATAGTTCGTGGTATTCAGTGAGGCGTCAAACATTCCGGATAAGGCGTCAAACGCCTGCAACGAATTCATTGTGTCGAGTGCACACTGTGATCCTAATATGGTCCGGCGTGTGCTGGTCCCTACCCCTACTGGTACATGCGCATAATGTAGACGTAAAATGAAACGTGAGACGCGAGTTCGTAACCCGAGTGTCCTACTGTGTTGCCCAGCTGAACAAAATGGGATGTGATCGACGGGACAACATCGCACATGACCTGTCAATCAAATTGCCCTTCCCATACGCCCTCAAAGGTACTGGGAATTGGTACGTGGTAAAAATAATTTGATCTGAGTTCTTAAGTGTTTCATCAGTAGCTTCGATTCTAGTTTTGTGCTTTTTTTTTAAGATTGACAGAACAGCCTGATCCGTAGAATTCCCCGATACAGGCCACAAAGGCAACCGATGCATCATCGGAGGGTATAAATTATCTGATTTGATGTGCTTGAGACCGAAACGGATTCGTCGGGATAATAGCGGATCATCGAACTTGTACGTCCGCTTGTACGTCGAATGAAATAGGTGATGCTTTTACCGACCATGACGTATTCTAAATCAAATATGTTTCGGTTGGTTGCTGCTAAAAGAATCGGACTGTCAGTACAATTCAATACAGGAGTAAATGAAAATCGCCGAGAGAAAGGCTACTGTTTACATTCGATAACTTTTTTTCTTTGAGCGGAAAATAATGGTAAATACGCTGTTGGTGTCAAAAAAATATATAAAACATGTATTTGTTCAGTGTGTATATGCTTAATTTTTAATAGATTGTATTAAATCATGGATTAATTAATGATGTATAAAAACATAGTTTGATAAGATTGATGTTTATCAAAGTGTTTTGAAACAGTTACATTTTATTTTAAGTTTATCCTGCTACCAAAATATTCCGAAAATGTATATCGAAACTGTAGAACGTTTCCGACCATAAAATGTACAAAAAGCTTATATCAAACGTTATCAAAATATCGGAATAAAGGACAGATTTGAAATGGGAACATTTTTACGTATATTACAAAACAAAATGTGCGTAACAATTTTGGTGAAACTGAAAATCCAAAATTAGACGAAATAAACTAACGATGTATGGGCTACATGGTATTGATTCCAGTCGGCGAAAACACATGAGATTACGCTTTAAATTTAAAAATGTGACATATTCCCTTTTTGTATTTAAAAATAAGTGATTATGATACATTCAAGTAATTATTTCTCTTAACCTATTAAGTTAATTATTTTCGGGGATATCATAATTGCAGATATATTATATTCCGGAGAAATATTATATTCCATATCAAGGGTGCGAAGGAAGAGATTGGACACAATTGCACATTTTCGAGAACTTTCGATGGTGCTCCATTCAATGGCGCAATTAAAATTCCCAAAAATGATTCCCATTAATACTGACGATTATTTTTCTTACCGCGATTTGGGTTAATCAGCGCGCAGTATTCGCCACTTTCGACTACTTGATACCGAGTTTTGCTTTGATTATTTCCCATTTAGCGAAAGGATTGTTTACTATAAAGACGGCTTCTTAATAGTTAAGAAAACATACATTGCGAATATGTATTCTTATAATACTTATAAATACGGCGAATCGAATAATTTTTTAAGTATGAAATAATTATTCATTTCATAAAGCTAACATTTCTTTGATGAAAACAACGCATTTTATATCTTACGAAATGTCCATTAAATACAACCAAATATTTTTTGATAGTAAAGAATCTATTTTTATACTATCCGTTTTTACCTATAAAGTAATGATTTCTTAATAGTTACAAAATATAACGGTTGGAGTCGAGACGCATCGTAACATAACCTCAAATAACAACACTGATATTTTGTTTGGTTTTTTAAGAGTGATTGAGAATTCCACAGTTGATCGAAAAACAATTGGTCAAATGCACGATTCGTCGAAAAAACAATTGATCGAAAGGTACAATTGGTCGAATGCACAATTGGTCGAAAACCCAATTGGTCGAAAAACAATTGGTCGAACACACCATTGGTCAAACGCACAATTGGTCGAATAACAATTGTTGGAACGTATCAGATGGATCTACGAAAAAATTACCGAAGAAAAAATGACCTATGAAGAAAATTACGCTGTTGTCATTTCACACCATCCCGACAACGTCGGATGCCTCCTGGGGGGCCTGCGGCCCCCAGACCCATCCGCTAAAAAAAAAACTTAACCCACATCCACCTAACAGTGCTTTAGTAATTTTTTCTTCGGTCATTTTTTCCATAAGTCATTTTTTCTGCGGTCATTTTTCATCGGTAATTTTTCCCGGCATCCATTATTATCATCTAAGTTTCCCGGACATAATATTCGAACTCTTAGAGCGTTCCGGAGAAAAATCCAAAGATGACCAAAATATAGAACTATTCTTATCTTAATTACATAAGCTCGAATTAAAATGTTTCAAATAATCATAATTTATTCGTCTAATGTACGCTGGTGTAAACAATTATTGTGCTCTATTGTTTACGCTTCGGACACTTCTGTCGTTAACTAGCTTGTTTTCTTGCGTCTATGGGCGTAGTTCTGCAAACTTCATTATATTTCGCACATGTAGGTCGGATACAGTTGGAAATATATTCACAAAGTCACAAGGCAAATCTTCGTGCGTACTTGAGTTTGGTGTTTCTAAAACGTAATGAACGTCGACGATGATACACAGCGAGTGAATAAAACACTAAAAACCATATTATGCATTCCAAAAAGAGACCGTAAAGCACATTCACGTGTATAATATGCGAGAATATTTTTTTTCAAAATAACACGACAGTAAACAATAGCAAACACGGGAGCTGTTCATTTCTTAAAACCCCAATAAAATATATTCGTCATGTTTTTTAAAAGTATTATAACTAACTGAACATCTTATTTTGTTCAATATAAACTTATAATCCAAAGTATAATGAATATAAAGATTATGCTCAATAATTTTTGAAAATCTGCAGAACTTCAACTATTTATTATAACGATAAATACTTTTATTACGGTAATGTAACACGCAATAATTCCTATTACTTTATCTTATTCATGACAAAAATTGAAAAATGATATAAATAGCTTAATGATAGCATTTTCACATATTTCTAGTAGGGGATAAGCTCTAAAATTTGGTTGGTTTTCTCTTGAAGATCGAGAATAATTTCCCTTGGGCATTTTTCCGAACTCGACGAGTTTTCTTTTACTCTGACAGAGAAAAATTCATCGTTCTGAACTATATTCTGAATCTTCTAAAAAGAATAGCTACTTTTGCATCGATTATGGCATTACTCGTATATCAGTATTAAACTTCGTTGATATACCCTTCCGAAAATGTTTTAGTTATAGCTTGTGTTATATTATTTTTAATATCACATATGTTAATACGATTATAATTAGAATTAGAATTTAAAATTTAGTAATGAAATATACTGTACCTATAATGAAATGGTAATTTTCAAATCATGGTAATTGTTTAAATGCACTTTAGATTGTCATTTATCATTTAATTAAAGGGTTAATAATGCGTGTAAAATATTAATCTTGGATTTTTATAGAGAAAGCTTCGTAACATTGCAATTTTTAATGTTTTAATATTCTAGTCCGATATGCAAATTTATTGTAATTTATGATATGGACATTTTTATTAAGTACGTATCGCTGAAAATAGAACAATTTTACTTCAGCATATCACTCAAAAGAACGGTTTTCAAAAATAATATACAATATGCTAAGACAAGATATTTCAGGTCAATGGATATCCAAATTTTATCTAAAACTAGATTAGAAAAAAGTCTTTACACTCTTTCAGACTGTATGCTGGCACATAGTATTATTTTTTCATAATTGCCTTTAACATACATGAGATGTAAATCAGACAAAAAAACGCAAGAAATATACTGTACACCTATTGCGAAAATTCTGTTTGAGATAAAAGAGTTCAAAGTCTTACATTGCATATTTCACTCAAGCAAACCTCAGCCTGAATATATTTTACGCATAAAAGTATTCCGGCATAAAACCTGATTCTGTACTAGCTGCGAGTATCTTCAGTAAAAAATGTAACTTGGAAAAGTTTGAAAGTGTGAATCCTATTAAGTTTGAATTGCAACACTATGTTGTCTCTGTAGAACTTTAGATGACATTCTTCATAATTTTTGACATATTACAATCATGAATTGTTTCATCAGATCTGTTATCGTTATACCATCAATTTCTATCGGTATTATTTTCATGCATTAAATCATTTTAAAATAATGACGGCCATCCCAAATTTTATTATATTTAGAATGATATAGGCGTCAGATCGGCTTTTCAGTCTGGATCGATAGAATGCCGTTCAGGGATAAATTTACTCCTCGTTAATGCTGAAACCACATGGTAAAGTCAATGAATATACGGCCGCGTTGTTTATCAATTCAAGTGATTCCGTTGTCACTCAAGCAGTTCCTAAATGCAAGTAATGGGCACAATTCAATTATCATCATATGTCATTAAATTCATTTTAGCTCATCGTATACATCCGCGGTAGCAGTTTATTTAATTTTTTTCATCGATCGCACAAATTATGTAAATATATAAATATCGATATAAATATTATACAAATACTGCATTCATAATAGTAAAGATGTTAACTTGTGCAGGATTATATTAACCTTGTTTGACCATCAGAATCGCTTCGATCAACCTCGCTTCGAATTCGCAAATGATCTTGGTGTCTATGATCGTCATTAACTCTCCAGAGCACGAGTTTTTCTTTTCCCATATGGAAACAATGTAGTTTGGACGAGTATACTCTTCCTTGTGCACAGGAGGGTTAAAATAAATAGCACAATACAATATTCATGCTTCCGGCCAACATACATGATTCGTATTCTTTGTTGGCACGTAAAATTTGATAAGAAAATTTCAGAAAAAACTTCAATTCAATTAAAAAAAAGGAATTCATTTTGATGTTCAAGTCACAATTTATGTAAATTTATTTAAGATATAGTTTCCCTAAGTAGATTAATTGGCGAAGTAAAAATATCATTGTATGTTGAACTCTCATCGGGCAATTTTATTCTACTCATCAAATTGCAGAGAATAAAAATATCTTGCTACCTGAAGAATTATTAAAACATACATGTAAATTTGCTGTACATATATGAATGCAGTATTAAAAAGAATGACAGTCCTATCGCGATGCAAATTTTCATTTTCGTTGCGTTTTTTTCACACTCAACTGTCAAATGCCGCTTGAATCTTTACATTTTTCGACCATTTGCATCGATAAAATTAACTTGGTACAAATTAATATTATACTATTTGAATAACAGTTATATTTTTAAATATCTTCACCGTTTGAATAGTTTTTAGAAATATATACTAAACGGAAAACCTTCTTTTTAAGGAGTAGCCGATTTTGGATGCCAAGCGGCATGAGAAAATTACTGCAGTGGATAAAACACGTACTGGATTATTACCTGATATTAATAAAATGTGTAACCTGATATATGTATATTAGATATTATTTTGTTAAAATAAGTGTAATTTATTAATATACTCTAGGCCATAATTGCATAAATTTCTTTTCAATGCAGGTCGCGTGGTTACGTGTCAACACGCAGACGATCTTAACAATAGCTACGCACGTGATCACAAAAAATCACAGAATCGCTGTCACCAGCAGTGATCATAGAACATGGTATCTTCACATTCGAGAGGTGCGGGAAACTGATGAGGGTGATTACATGTGTCAAATAAACACAGATCCCATGAAGAGCCAAATTGGCTATTTAGAAGTGGTTGGTAAGTAGCATTATATTGTATATCAATTAATTTAAATGGTATATGTCGGCTCCACAATTCAAAAGCGATTCAAAATGTTTTTTGGCATAAAGTCCACTTCGTTAGAAGTATTTACTATAACAATTATGTTGTATAGGTATGGCTGAATAAAAATTTCACAAAATTATCCATCGAAATTAATAATAATCAGTTTCGAAGTTTTTAACATTTAACTCGTTCTGTTAAATAGTAATATGTGGCCCCAGACAAAGTTGTAGGTGCTGAAAATACCTTCAATTTAGGCTATCACTCGTTTCGATTTAATGAAAATTTACTCTAGGGGAGCCTTCGTATAGCGCGTATTGGAAAACGAGTAATAGCAAAAATTGAAGGTATTTTCAGTACCTATCTACAACTTTTTTTAAGGGCGGCATGTTGCCATCTATTAAGTGAAAGAAGATAAACAATAAAAACTTCTCAACTGACTGCTACTACTTTCGATGTGTCGGTTGAAGCGCACCTGCCGTTAGTTATTACACGCTGAGGCTCAGTTCTTTAATATCTATGTACCTTCTCTACTCCTGAAAAATAAAACCCATTACAGTACACTAACTGGCTTTTATTTACAAAAATTGCATAAATATTTCCAATTTACAGATACTCGAGGATTCATCGTCCGGCTATTTCACTTATTGCTATTGAAGTTTGTGAAATTTACGATGGAACATTGCAAATTTTATAAATCACAATAGCAGATGGTGCAAAATCCAGTCAATAAAATTTCTAATTAGAAAATATTTTTACAAATTTCATAAATAAAAGGCTCTCAGTGTATAATATAATTTTGTTTGGCCTTGATATCCTATCTCGTATAGAACTGATATTGGTTGATCAAGCTCCTTCAATTTGAGTTGAAAGAGTTTATATGCATGATTTGTGGAGTACCTGACACATTTTACACTATGAAAATTTATTTTTGTGAGTGTCTGGGATACTTTCCAATGTCCATGGGATCCTATTTAATATCTTAAATTCGTAACCGGTATTTTATTATATCGTGAGAATCATGTGAAGTAAGATAAGTGATAGATAATAAAGTTTTACGCTTTTTTGTAGCCTTATATCATTTCCAACAGTTTTAGAATATACAATAAAAAAGAACATTGAAATTGTTAATAATATCAATATTTATTAACACCGAAAAATTCACAAATGCTTACATTTATGTATATACATTCAGTTTTTATATTACATTATATTTACAGTTTTTAGTTGTTGCATTGGAGCAACTCTTTTATCCTTAACCCATTAACGTCTAAATATACAAAAGTTTCAACGCTTATTTTCATTTATTTATATGAAATGAATTTCGAAAAAAATAAAAACTCTCAAATTCTACTATTTTCATGGCCGCTCTTTCGAATGGTAGTAATAACATTTTTTAAAAATTGAAATTTATATATGATTTTTTAGGACGCATTTTGTACAAATATCAAGTTTTCGATACAATATCTTACTTTGAGTGAGCTACAACATTCGAAAGAGCGGCCTAGGAAATGGTGGAAGCTGATAGTTTTTATTTTTTCGAAATTTATTTCATATTGAAATAAGCTTTGAAGTTGCAGTAAACTTTCTGTCAATTTGAGCATTAATGAGTTAATATAGAAAAACATTTTAAGCCATGTACATGATATACAACAGAAAATAGCCTCTGTATATAATGCATGTTAAATTAATGTTAAATAATACTTTTGCGAGATCTTAAAAACATTATGAATATTTTGCAACAGTTCCGCCGGATATTTTGGATTATTCAACAAGCACAGATATGGTGGTTCGTGAGGACAGTAATGTCACTTTGCGATGTGCCGCAACTGGATCGCCCAAACCGAGCATAACGTGGAGACGGGAGGCGAACGAAATGATACCGCTTTGGAAAGGTCAGGAAGGTAAATAGGGGAATAGGTAGTGCATGCAACCAAGACAGCCTTGTTTAAGAGGAAGTAAACAAATTGGATCTTAACTCGATTAATGTACATGTGGTATACGAGTAGAATATTTCTACACACTATTAAGGGAAGGAGAAAATTTAATTTTTTCATTTTTGTCAGAATTTCAGCCCTACTTTTGAATAATATACTTTTGTATAATATACTTTTGTATAATATACTTTTGAATATTATATTTTGTACATAAACTCAAAACTAATGTGCAAAATATTATATTATTTATTGCAATCTTCAACATAAAATCAACATCCATGGTTCGCATAATGGAGAATACTACTCTCTGAACCTTTTATACAGTTCATGGTATATTCTGCATTATTTTCGATATCGGCAATCAGGAAGAATTGTTCCAAATTTTGATAGGAAATAATTTTGCTCCTCTTTCAAAGAATATGTAATGCCAAATTAATTATATTTTGCTAATTAACTCCGAAACAATGCCGTATTTGTTTCTAACAAAAGATCGGTATTTTGCCATTCGATTACTTTTGGAGCCACTCAGCACTCTTTGTCAAAAAAGGAATATGTATTTTAAATTCTAATATTTTTCACGGCCTCCATTTAATGTATCTTCACAAACATTATTTACCTACATCGAAAAGCATTTAGAACAGGAACATTTTTAGACGGTGTGCGCTTTAAGGATTATTCGCATGTTTTAAACCCGTGTTACGCACACTTACATAAAAGAGATATTCTAAGCATGTGCAAAAATGTTTTTCTAATAATATCAATGCAACAACAACAATAATCTTGTTGTTGTCCCGACCCACAAACCCACATTCATCATTCATGAATGCACTTGTATCAAATACTACTATTATTTATTTCCGTGCATTTCCCAACAAATCAAAAAGTCTCGCTTATACACTCAGAAAAAAACAGTTAAAATAACCAGAAAAATTATTAAATAGGCCCTTGTTATTTTTTGTGGTTAAAAAAGCCAAAATTCTGGTTGGTTTAACCGGAAATATTACTGGTTTAACTAACAATATTGTTAAAACAATTATTTTTCTAATTAAGCTACCCAGAATTCTGGTTATTATAACCAGAAAACAATAGAAGAGTCGTATTTAACCACAACACTTTTTTTAGTGTAGTGCTTTTAAGTTCAATTCGTTAATACGATGGTGGCCTATTTATTCTTGAATAGAAATGCCCCAACCCCTTTCTATATAAAGCATTACCACGAATTGTACCCACATCAAGACTTCTGATCATGTTTTCAGATGACAACATTCCAATTATCGTCTGTCAATAAAAAAACTATTGCTATATGTTATAAAAAATGTTTAATTTTTGTTTACTGTTTGATGAAACGTGATAAAACAAAATGTAAAGTACATGGCGTTTTCATTAAATGTAAGAAACAGCGTGATAGAATTAACTCATTTGAAACTTAGATTTCTTAGCGAGAAAGCAAAAGGAATCGGTACCTATAGACGGCCATATAAGAGCCAGAATTGACGATTATCTACACGAATTTAGTATTTAATTGAGTTATATGTGTATTACTTGTAAACAGATAAATAATTATTCAATTTCTACTGAACTTGAATAATTTCATATAACAATAAAAAAAAATTAATATAACAATTAGTTCTATCACTATAACATTATGGTATAAATATCTGACTTTTTCCAAAGAGTCCAATACTGTGACCAATATCATGTTAATTATTGGTTAATTCTGAAAAACAAAAAATAAATTACTAAATTCAAAATGTTTTAGAGAAGAAATTAATTGTACATTTAAGGAAAAAACACAATGGAAGCGTACGCAATCTGCAAGTCGATCGTTAATATCACTTAGATGTAAGATTCAATTTACAAGAAAACGGCATGAGCAAAACACTGGTGGAAAACCACTAATACAACGAGAAGTGTTTTGTTCATTAATGGCTCTGCAGTATATTACACGCATAGGGTTCTACACTTCTGAATGTATATAGGCATTAATTTAGGATAATACTGTGCTCGGATGTGAATAACGACGTCTATACATAATGCACATTATAACCGGCATCTCACAAGTTTAACAAAAAGTAAAGTTTTCATGTAGTACTTTACGCGTCGTAGTGCAATAATCTGATATAAGTAATGGATAATGTAGAATGAAACGTTTGTTGGCAGATAACGAGAAAGCTTCATAGTATAGCAAACATAATTTCGAATTTCAACATGATGAAAGCCACAATGATAAAAAACTCTTGGACATTTTACTATCTCTGTCGGTAATTCAGAGCCATATTTTTGTGTTTGGTAATCATTAATAAAAATTCTAACAACAAACTGATTAAAACTAGCAAATGAAATATAATAGAAGTAGTATAAAATATTGTTTATTATTCTTATCTATAGTAATGAGTAGCGTAATTTATCATTTAGGTTTCATCATCATTCTACCATATTCATGAACGCTAGTATTAAAATTCAAATTTGAACCTTATTATTCTTAATTATTACTTTTTGAAAATCATTTGAATGTAAATAAACGACATTTCACTATCAAGAATTTATTCCTAGGAAGATTTTTGAAATTGATTATCGAGTTATGTAAATGTTTATTTATTACCAGTGAAAAATCTAAATAATAAATATAAGATAACAAAAACTTCCTCAAAGCACTTCAGATCATTTTTTTTAATATAGTGAAATATAGTTTTGAAGTTTTTATCAGATTAATACAATGTACAATCTATGGTCTCATTTGAAACTGCAAACTCGAAACTCCAAACTTCTAAGCACAAATATAATTTAAAGTCTCGACTTGACTAATTTCTTTGCGAACGTGCGAATCGAAGTTTAAGATAGAAGTTATTTATTACAGCATTATCATACAATGTAATATTTATATACTTTACTCAATAAAGTTGGATGAATAACAGATTTATAATCTACATCTCCGTTCCAAACCGAATATTGTTCTCCAGCGAAAACTATATGCTATCAACTAATATACAGTATAAACAATAAGACGTAAATTAAAATTTTAATGACCATTCACTATCATCAAATAAAATCACTAATATAAGTTTACGCTGTATTACCAAAACTGTAAAATTGCCTCTTCTTTTATTCATGATTTCCGTCATTCGACATCAATTTTAGGGAAATAATCAGATAGAGAAAGTGTCTCGTCCTGAAAGAAGGTCTATTAGAGGAGGTAATTTCGTCTTTTATTCATGATTTCCGTCATTCGACATTAATTTTAGGGAAATAATCAGATAGAGAAAGTATCTCGTCCTGAAAGAAGGTCTATTAGAGGAGGTAATTTCTTCTTTTATTCATGATTTCCGTCATTCGACATCAATTTTAGGGAAATAATCAGATAGAGAAAGTGTCTCGTCCTGAAAGAAGGTCTATTAGAGGAAGTAATTTCGTCATACTCTCTTGCTTGGATATCCGTCATAAAACAACAAGAGAAAGATCTTATTTGTTCACAATTTCATACTAGTATCACCCAAGTAAAAAAATGATGAATAAATTATATACATAATTTATACATAATCATCCATGTACAGATTATGTATAGAATAGAGCAAGCATAATCTATACATAATCTATATATAATGTTCACAAAATGAACATTAATAATAATAATTATAAAAATTTAATGTACTAATGATAACAAGTTTTATTTAAGCAATTTCTCTTTCTGAAAAAAATGCGACATGAGTTGAAATTTCAAGTGACGGAACGAAGACATAAAAAAAGTAAAGGCAGATGAAAAAATGGTTTCATTAAAAATAAAAGAGCCACCGGCATCCGACTTTGAAATTGATATCCGCTAATCACTGACAAAATTTTTCTGAATTATCACAAACTTCCCAATATCGCCGAGAAAATCGTCCACAGCTTCAAATCTGAAAATCTAATCGAAAGAAACTAATGACACAAGGACAGAAATGATATTTTAGTATTATTCATTGAATTAATTTATTTGATAATGTAGTTTTACTTTTTAATATACCAACTTTAGTGGGGGTTCGGCAGAAACTGTCAAAAATAAATTACATTCTTCTTTTTTTTTTCATTGGATCGTCAGTAACGCGGTTGCTAAGGTATGTTGACTTTCAAAATGCGCAAATTTTTCTGACAGTATCGGTCGAACCTCCTCAACAGTACATCATAATGGAACGACTAACTAAATTATGAAATAAAATCATAAAATCAATAATAGTAAAATGTAATTTTCCATTATTTTCCAATTTTACAAGTTATTTTTTATTTGTACCTGCTAATGATTTTTTCAGTTTTACTTTAAAATTCGTGATGATCCAGGAGTTGTGGCCAAAGAATATTTATAATCAGCGATGAAGTTAAATGTCGATGGTTTCATTTCCTTTTTAATAAAATATACCTCATTTTCGTGGATGCTCCGTTGTGTCACTTGCAATTTCGGTCACTTCGCAAAATCGTTTCGTGGACTTTTGCCCACGTCGATTGTGATTTTGCTCTTTTCTTCAATTTGCTTATCTTATGTATAGCTTATGTATAGATTATGGGTGTTCAATTCTATACGTAATCTATACATGTATGATTATGTATAAATTATGTATAATTTATCCATAATTTTTTTACTTGGGGCAGTCATAACATTAATAATATAACATATAGCTGTCGCATGTAACAAAATTTGCATGGTACGTAACTATTAAATAACTATGTATTCAAGTGCATTACTTTATAAATTTGGTTTTCAGTTCCAAGCGTAGAAGGTTCGATGTTGAATATCACCAGGGTGAACCGATTACACATGGGTCCATATCTGTGCATCGCGTCGAATGGCGTGCCACCATCGGTCAGCAAACGCATCATGCTCGTAGTACACTGTAAGTAAGACTCGATCATTCCACATACTCGCACTTGGATTTCATATTGAAATCCGATAGCAAGTATCCAGAGACTCGCGTTTCCTTACGATTTTTGCAACCAAAACGCTGAATTCGCATTGAATGGATGCCAAATGGAGTCGCTCGGTGGCATTCACCATCCTCATAAGTCGATCTTATCAGTCTTCGGGCAGAACAGAGAGTACTCCTTTATTTCTTTTTTTGTAAGGCTGTCGCAACAACAGATTGAAAGTATCGGAGTAAAGTTCAAGCCAGAAAATCTTTATCGGAGATTTTTAAGAAATTGATATATTAAACGCTGGTTTCATTGCAAGCTCTTCTCACCTACAAGATTACAATCTGTTTGAAGTCAATTATTATCAACTAGTGTTGTCATGAAGTAAAATCATATTATTAAAATTTGCTCAAGCAAATATTTAAGAAAGTTTAAATCATTAGTATCTGTAATTTACTATCTTAGTTCGTAATCAAGGGTTTTTGTTAAATAACTTTTACGTACAGTATCAGTTTTTTAATAATATTAGAAATTCTGTTACCCAATGATAATAATTAGTAGTTCACTACTTAGAACGACCGCATTGAACAATCCAGCAAGGTACTTTAAGAGAAAATGGTGAATTTATTTAACTCGTACTCAATGCTAATCAGTAACTTTATTTAAGGGTCACTTTTTTTTTAAATTTGCCACAAACTTCGAAAAATAATTACCGTAAATTTATTTACAAAATTGATATTTGGTTTTTCTTTATCTGCAAATAACAAATTCGTAAAATGATGTTGAGATAAGTATTTATAAATCAATACTTACAGTTCCTCCAATGATATCCGTGCCAGATCAACTTGTCGGAGTTGAAGAGGGCAAGGACATTACGTTGGAATGTAACTCGGAGGCTAGTCCAAGCTCGATAAATTATTGGACTCGAGGGAATGGAACCATCATTTCAAACAGTGAGTGTTTGCAATTACGTTAGCTTGTTTATATGTCACATTCTAACAATATATATCCAATAAATAGCAATATTTAGCGTTATCTACAATACAAGATTAATTAGAAAAAATTTCCTAAAATTAGTTAAACACGTTGTTTCAGGTTATTAAGCAAATATTCAGTAATTTCAACAACATTTTAGTCGAATTCATTAAATAATCTTGAATTGGTATGATTATTCAGTTGGAAGAACTAATACGTAGTTGACTTTACTAAATATTTAGGTGCTATCCGGCAACCACATTTTTAGCCGACATTACTACATTTTTTTAAATACTCATTTTAAATGAAAACTAAGCATTTAAAGACATACTTTTGTCATCATTTCTTAAGTTCTTTCATAGTTTACTCTCATATCAAAGCAGTTCAATGCATATTATGAGAATATAATCAAATAGTTTTTGTGCATTTAAAATTTATTAATTAAAAAGATATAACACTTTGCATTACCACTAAAGGTATGAAAATCCTCAAATTGCATCGGGAAAATCCACATTTTATAATTTTGTGATATATTATACATCTGCAATTAAAGAACATAAAAATATTATTGAAACGAGTGTATAATAATATTAATAATAATAACAATGATATCGTTTTTATTGTTAATTAGAAATTGTACATGAAACGGATAATTAATACATTTGCAAAAGGCGACACACAGCTTTAAATGGCAGTTTTATAGACTAACTACTTTTATATAAGATCCGGGCGGGAAATACTAGCATGTAATACTCTGATTGACAGTCGCTTTATCTTGAAAGTGATGGTTTAAAACATATTTTATTAAATTCAATAGCTATCCTACATTTTTATATTTTGAATAAAGCAAGTTATGGTATTTTAAAACTTATTTGTTTGTGAACTGGAAATTCATTTATAGAGATAATTTGGCAAAACTATGGGAGAATTAGAATAACTAAAGTTTTAATAAATCTGATCCTTATTTGTTCTATTGTATTCCCTAATTGTTTATATGTTACTCAGAAAATGAATCAACAGTTAAATTTTTAATATCATATAAGGAGTATAAAAAAGTCGAGTGTAATAATTGGAGATACAAATTATTAAATTTTATTATAATAAACGGCAATGTTTATTATTAAGATGATGTTGAAATAAATTATGATATTTTCTTCAGATTTATGTTAAATTATTTATTTTTGAAGTAATTTACAATAAATTTGACGAAACGTGAGAATTGGCTTTTTGGACCATTATAAATACAATTTCACATTCGTAAACGGACAAAATGTTAGATATTGTAAGATCAAAATGATTGCCTCCTTCACCGAAACTGCAAAGATATTTCAAGGAGTGTAATCTGCTCGCCACGATTGCAGGGTAATTTTACGTGAACCCATTTAAAGAAAGCCTGGGATAATCTACATTTTAGATAAACTTGCACTTCATCTTTAATATTATTAAAGAAAATAAAAAAAATAAAAAAAATTTAAAGCAAGCTTTTCGGATGATATTCAATTTATGTAGGTGGTCAGCGGAATATATATACAATCTCAATTTAAATCAGTGAAACTTACTGTAAAACAGTGAATATTCTCCGTTTTTCAGTGAAAAAACGGGTCACTGTTTCAAAATTAGAATATTGCTTTATTATATAAAAACTTGCATAATATCTTGCAACAATAATTCATATATCAGGAATTCTCTCGGAATCCGGGAGGAAATTTGGGAAATTCAAATTGTGGCTCAATTATGGTGGAAGTCTGATCTAAAATTTAATTTTTTACTAATAACAGGAATACTAATGTATTTTACGGAAAAAATCAGATAACTTTAAAACAATAGGTTGTACAATTATGTTTTTTTTAAGGATACACAAAATATTGTACTTTTTAAAAGCACAATTTTCTCGTTTCATTTAAAACATAGATAGAAAATAGTACGATAAATCATAAAAAGATGTAATGAAAGTTTTTTAAGCAAAATTTTATGTTCATTTCTTATTTATTTATAATATTTTTGTGTCTTGAATATTTCCAAAAATATTTCCGAAAATACAGTGGAAAAATATGATTATCATATTCTTAAATGGGAGGAAAAAATTGATTAAAATAGGTTATTAGTTATGTGTTTCAGCTGCTGTTAAACTGCAGTCTTCTTTTCACTTTTTGTGGGTAAGACAAACTTTGTTCAAACATTTTTGGAACACTCTTTTACTCCTTCAAACCCTAAAAACGGTAGAAGGCATATTGTACAATCAAACGGAAATAGTCATTTTTTATCTCAAAATTATTAAAAGTTTGAATGAATCCCTCATATATTTTCGATAATTGTAGCTAACGTTGTCATTTCATAGATATTCAAGATTTTAATATTACGACTCGAGAAACATAATATCAATTTCTAAAAGTCATCAGAAAATTTTGTACGTAATTTCTACATAAATTGTATATCATTTAAAATGTGGTCAATCATTTTTTATTTGTTCATATTAATTGTAAAATAAGATAATATTTTAATTAACTTTAGTTGCACGCCCTCATCTATTGCAGTGGGTATTATACTAAAAGGAAGAAAAATATTTTTTCAACTAAAATGTATCTGACACTTTTTCTTAGCTAGGTATAATCAATATTTGTTTTTCTATAACTTAATTATTTGTAACTATGAATTATTATCAAACTTATTTGCTACAACGATGTTGTTTTTGTCTCCCATTCTGTTTAATTATACTGTCAAATTTAAAACTGCAAATTATATTCCAAATCTTTTATAGAGCCCTGCTTGAACAAATAATTTTATAACATCGTGGACAATATAAATACGAATTAAAATATAAGAACTATTGGTTGGTCATTAAATATTATATTTTATGCTCCTTACTAATTATAAATATTGTAATTAGCAAACTAGACATGTAAATTAAATTAGACATTAAACATAAACGCAACACATTGCCCCCAACAATTTACAGAGAAAGCTAATATTATCACATATTAGCAGAATATGCGGATCAGTCGTGAGAAACTTGCAAAATATCCGTAAATTATTATTAATAGAATCTTTATTGAATTATTGCATAAAAAATAGTAGATATATGCAAAAACGATTGACGATGGCGAATTTATTTAATAATATATTATGAATTTTTAAGGGTTTATTTGTTAAAAGGTTGTAATTGCTATTTGATTTTACAAAACGCTTAACAGGACTAGAAACTATTATATTAAAACATAAAAAATATTATTTTTGAATCCTTACAAAATGGATATCTTCATATTGCTTATAAAAAATGTTTCAAGAACGAAATTTTAATAAAACTTTGTTTCTCTTAATTAATGAGATACAGCCAATGCTGTAGATAGGAGCGAGACGTGGTTTTTATTAAATTCGCGGTGATAGAAGTGAATATATTTTTGTTCGTCAGGAACTCGTTATACCGGAACTTCGGGGAAAAAGAGTAATAAACTCCAAATGCGATTATAAATAGAAAACGTCGATACTGTGTTGAAATACAATGAGAATTCTCGCAACACTCGAGAGATCGCTAATCGTCTGGTTAATTAGGGTAATCTCTTATCTCGACTGTAACTAGGGAAAGATGCATTCCCGTACCAACGTTGGCGTGATTGATGGCGTTTCTGCCTCTCGCCCTCTTCCTATCTCTCTATCTCTCTCTCACTCTCTCTCTCGCTCTTTCTCTCTCACTCTGTTACTCTCTGTCTCTTTCTCTATCCCTCTCTCGTGCGCTTTTTCTTTCATATTAGTTATTCATATAATTTTGTGATAAACATTATTCTATATATTTTTTTAATTTGTTCAATATAATGAGCAATGAACATTTGACCTGCGATAAATATCTCTGAAATTATAGCCTCAGAAATGGCAAAAAAAGGCAAATTTTTGCGGTTTTTCGCATCTAACTCATTTCACTAAATAGATAATGAAATATCACGCAAGAAATTTTTTTTTTCCACGAATTGTATTTTATAAACTTCAATAGCTCGTCACTCAATTCTGAGCCTCGTATCCAATTTTGGTACAGGACTTTTTTGTTCGAAACATCACGGAGAATCACCTTCTGCAATATCGTTACCCAGTTCTGGGACACCCTGTATGTTACACATAAATCTATAACTCAAAAATACATTTTCAATGCTGGGACGTATACGCGAAAAAAAGAGTTATTTTATGCAACAATCCAGTTAGTGCTCTTAGATCTATACATAATATCGGTTAAAGTAATCATTGATTCACCAAGAAAGAAAATGGGTACTAACCAATCAATTGGTCAAAAAGAAACTGTTTTTGTTTACCTTACTCACTTTTCTTGTTGATCCGAAAAGACTAAACGTTACTCCAACTAATCCTTTTTACAACCTATCATTTGGTAGTCATTATAATCCTCAATCTATCTTTTTTACTAACCAATTTAGACGTAAATAATATTTTAACTATTAGCATTATTTACGTTTTCCAACAGTTATCTGGAGAGACTTTTGATTACACAGGCCTGCGAGAGTCAGTTTATAAAATGAGTGAGGGTGATTATTGTAGGTTTTTAAGCAGTGCACACGAATCTGTTGCCCAAAATGGCCCATCACGTCAGGATTTTTAGTAATTCTAGGTCAAATGTCCAAAAAATGACTACTTTGCCATTACAACTTTATCACCATTTCTAGACCAACTTTTATTTTCCACTGCCATTTCACATTACGAACAGTCATGTGTTGTTGTTTATCGCAAAAAAGTTTTGTACGGTCCTTCTTATCAGCTGTCGATGGGTAAAAAACATAACAATTCGTGAGAGGATCCGTAATAATATTTGAAAATCATTTTGAGACTCTCTCTCTCTCTCTCTCTCTCGCTCTCTCTCTCTCTCTCTCTTTTTCTGTTATCTATTTGCCTATTCGTAAAACTCTGATAGAGATAGTGTGGTTGTTTAATGTGGATAAGCCGGTAAGTCAGGCACAAGGTGACAGATATTCTACGATTTGAACCGGTTGGACCTGACCAGTCTCCGCTTATAACAAGTAATATGATCGAAATTCCGGATCCCGTAAATGACCTTTTGGAAGCGTTTTCAGTTTTTGTGAGGCATCAATAGAATTGTAGACTGCAGCACTGTAATTAAAGTAGATAAGTACTAATGAAATTATCAATCGACACGTAAGTTTTTAACATAAAGCATTCTAACTAGATTACAGCTCGTGTACCATTCACTTTAAGGGACAACTGCACAATGTGTTCTCGCTATGACAGCGTTTACTCGAAGTAGAGTCCGAAATTTTTGGCTGCAATAGTCCTGGTCTATAGTTGTTCCTGAATGATAAATTAAGATTAACTTAATTAATATGTCGTGAACCACCGATGATCGAGGCTTTGGTTTTAGTGATATTGATCTCCTATCAGCCCAATCAGGAAGTAGCTAAATATCAGACGAAATTTTCTTGACACTTTAGTCTAAATTTCAATACCACATTTTAGAATTATCGAAGTATCACCAGCAAATATGGCGTGAGATGAATGCTAAAGACAGAAGGCAAATCATTAATAAATAGCGAGAACAGGAGAGGGCCAAGTACCCAGCGTTGGAGCACGCTAGCTCTCCCTGGGAACCATGCTGATGCAATTCCGTTTGAAATTAATTTCCCACGGACTGCCAGCATTCGTGCACGGAGATAAGATGCACGCGAACCATGTGATGACCGAGTTCGAAAAAGTGACATCTCTCATCTTTTGGAATAATAGGACATGGTCGAGGATGTCAAGCGCTTGGCCGAAGTTGAAAAGCACCAAAAGTAGTGTTTCGGTCGTTACCAAGACAAGTCTCGGTCTCATCTCGGTCTCGATTTATATATCAATGTTCACCTTGTATTACCAGAATTATGAATTTTCACAGTATTATAATTCAATATTACACTTCAAATTGCCATATATAGGATCCCTAAATTTAATTTTTGTGATTTAATTAATAATTTTTACAATTTTATACAATAATTTTGACAAATAAAAAAATTACGGCACCAAGGGATCAAACTAATAGTACCTTAATAGTAATAATTTACGCAGAAGGATTAATACTTTATAGGCATAAATAATACTATGATTGAAATTCATACTTGCAACCCGGACCGATACCGAGACCGATACCAAAGGAAACGATACCGAGACGATAATCTCAATTCCGAAACCATCCCGAGACCGAGACCGAGACTACTTAAATATCGTCTCACGAGACGAGACCAAGACTACTTAAATATCGTCTCACGAGACGAGACCGAAACTCTAACCAAAAGAGACTGATATGCTTGCAGTATAATAAGTTCAACAACCGAAAATTTGACTGAAGCGTGTAATTTGTGGAAAAGATTTAAGACCCTTTAATTACGACCATTGACATAAATGACCCATACCATGTAGCGGGCGAAAACAATCGCGCAAAGCCTATTATTTTCAAGATCATCCATCTTTTACAGGGTTAACGGTGATATTATGGAAAAAATCTATCCCATCTTTTTTATAGAGAATTACATAGCCTATATTTTTTGTTTCAAAATATGTTTTCACTAGACTTGGACTTTTCGAAATAAATTAAAAAAAAGACGTTTTTGTTTTATGTTTTGACCTTAAAGAACCTAGCCGTCAATTTTCACTACGACATTCTTAATCATCCTACAAAATTATATAAGGATACAGAGTGCCGACAATGTCGGAGACCTCGCGTTTCGAAGTCGAGCAGCCACGCGTTTCAGGCTCAATTGATGGTGTAAAATGTTGTGAATTGATTCGTGAGACACGCTAAGGTCATGAGCTACCTCCCTCAAACTTAAATGATGGTTTTTCAGCACTATTTCCTTGACTTTGCAGACATTTTCATCCATTGAAGACGTTGATGGACGACCAGATCGGGACAAATCTTCCACGACTTCTCGGCCCTCTGCAAACGCCTTATACCACCCCTGGACCTGTGTCTTTGATAAAGCACACTCGCCATAGGATTTTTGCAACATTTTCAACGATTCGACACACGAAATTCCATTCAAAACACAAAATTTCAGACAAATTCTTTGTTTGATATTTTTACCCATAGAAAAAATCGCAGAGCACGCGTGTGGCTAACTGACATAATTAAAAGCCAAAAACGAATGAATCTACAAATGTCGCTCAAGCTCTGCGTTATTATGAAGGACAGTTGTGCTTCAAGCAAACAAAATTTGACATATGTGTGGGGCGCGCGCTTTCTATATGAACAATTCCCGGTACTTTTTTGACAGAATGTATATCACTTACCGCAATTCTACAAAGTAGTCAACTAATACTTAATGTCTACGTAATCTTCCACATTTATCCTTCACGAGTCGATTGTTGTCATCCTTGTCGATGGTATCTCGTATAGTTTTCAAATGCTGCTTTTATCTATTTTAAGTAGAAGAATACAAGTAGACAAATACACCTAACTTATGATTTAAGATATATTAATGGTTTGTTTATACAAATAAACTTTATTTTAAATTAACATTCTAAATGCCGCAGTTTTATAGTAATGCTTGTTTTTCAATTTAAACCTACTGACACTTTTTCAGTAGTGTTCAAATTTGTTTTTAGTTATACCAAAGTAATTATTGTATATAAACAAAAATACGATATAATTAAAATATTTTTTAAAAGTATAATAAAGTCTTCAAAATCTAGCTAAGATTATTCAGCACTTCCGGAAGTCTTGTACCAGCTTATCGTCATTCGTAATTGCGTTATATCACGTTTTTTCAGTTACGTTGGAATGCAATATTTCCGAATACAAAATCACATATGTAGTGATACATATGAAATTTCAAATGATCTTAGCATTGCAGGGTAAGAAATTATAGTGTTCCAACTGTTTGTTGAATTTTTGGTTATTTCTGGGTGTTACCGTTCAAGAATCATCACTCGTGTAATAGCAACATCGTGGCTAAAGCTTCCTAAATGCTGATTTGTTTCAAGAATCAAAAGGAAGAATAGAAGTCAAAATCAATTTTAACAAAAATTCTGTATCAAATTTCATTTGTAAAAACTTTCTACAAAGCGTCATATTCGGAAGCGGACACATAAAGATTTATGATGACGGCCTTTGTGTATCGGATTCACATTACTTTTTATTTTCAAACAGCTACCGAATGCATAAAGTAAATGCTATTCAAAACGAAATAAATACCTGAATTTAACGGATTATTTTGTCATTGTCCAATTTTCATTAAAAAAATGATGTATTTTTTATTATGCGGAAATATAAACAGCATTTCGACAGGAAAATACCGATTAATCAATTTGTTGAAATACATTCTTTCCGACATGTTGCAAAAAGATGAGTGACTGGTCGTCATTGGTTCAATATGAATTTATGTTTCCTGGCTGAATAAAAGTGTTACAAGCAAAAGTAGTCAACTCTTGAACCGTGAATGTGTACCAATAAAATTCAAAAGATTGAGATTAATAAGCTTTTGTACAAAAAACTATAACTAGTTAACTAAAGAGATCAATAAAAAGTAAGTCATTTATATCGTATTGAATGCTGTTCCGAAATAAATAAAAGACGCGCACAAGAAATAATTTGGTCGAGCGTTGTCTTATAAGCAACATCCGATACAAATAATCATTTGTATCACTTTTTATGATTTAAGGTGATCATCATAAAAGTAATAGTTACCTTATTCCATGCAGTTGGAATATATAATACATAAAAAAATAAATGTGTATTCAACCTACTAACGATTTTGGTAGACATTAGGAACATCGTCATTCTAACCTGAAACTGAGTTTGCCAGATGTCCATTTGCCGTTAAACTCGACTCTGTATAGATGCAATATAAAATTTGTAAGACATTCTTTTAAAAATATATAAAACTACCTTCATGCGAACTCCTAAATACGAAACACAGCTTTTTTTAACTTTTTCATTGAAAATCAAGGAGTTTCTTGTACATCGAATACTTTTTTAGATATATTTTACGAATAAAAAATATGTCAAAATTGAAATCTTGCAAAATATCTGAATTTTTATACAAACAAAATATATTTTACCCAATGTTTCTCTTTTATACCGAAATGTAACATTTTAATTAGAAGTCTTCCCTTCACTGATCAATAGAAAAAATGTTCAACGTGTCAAAAGTACCCCCAAAATGGGGCCATAGACTTAATGCATTTAAAACTACAAATATTTTAAAAGATACTGTTAATAAACGAATAATATTTGTAAAATACTTCTAAATTATCTCAGAGAAAAATAGTCTTTAAAAATTAATTAATAAAAATAGTAAAATCTATCATGCGTGAAGTGATACTTCCCACGCTAGTTCGTTTTATCAATGCATAAGTAAAAACGTAATACTTGAAAAAAAAACAGTAGCAATCATGATAATTTCTATTTTACGAATTCCCGTTTACTACATACATTTCATAAAAAAGGATAATCAACAGAAAACGTAACAGTTAAGACTATTTTTTTGAAAAACAAGTACACGCTATTAATATTAATACATATTTTAAATGCTAACGAACAATTTGCTGAGTTCAATATTAAATATGAGAAGTCTGAAATTAATTTACTTAATATAGTTAATAATTAAGTACTACATTTATGAAACATTAATATTAAAGAGAGATAAAAGCACCCCATTATTTATGAAAATTTCTCGATGTTCGTTCGGAAACGTTTGTGAATAAATCATTGTCCATTTAGAGTAGGTACAGTTATCGGAACAAAATTTTGTGTCAGTTACATACAGATAATCGCCGAGATACCGACTGTCATTGTTCTCTGGCAGAACTGGTAACATGCGCCCCAGAGTATTACTGATCTCTGCGTACGATGTCCAATGTGTAGTTAATCAACACTCATAGTTAAGTTTATTACTGAATCGAGAGAATAATTAGCATTAAGAGATAATTGCGGGTTTGCTTTAATTGGAAATAATTACACATCAAAGTAATGTTTGACACGAATAATTAAAGGACAGTTTAGTGCTGGATAATTACAAATCGAGCGCAGATTGCGGGAATTATTAGCATTCAAGTTCAAACCACTATAAATTGCCCTTCCATTAGAAATTACTTTAAATTGTTTGGCACCGATTTAGCTGTCTATCAGTAGTAGTCTTGCTAAAATCATTAATGTTATCGCTTTCATACATTTTTCCGAGTTTCTTTGATATACCGTAGTTTTTATTTAATTGCTCAATGATTTATTGAAATCAAAATCTAAAAATAAACATATTAATAATTTTGCTAAACTATTCCTTCTCGTTGCATTCGATAGGACAGGGTCATATCACTAAATTGTCTTAATGTTGGTTATTACATAATCGGTAGGGCCTCAGTAATGTTACCAAAAAGTTATGCAGAAAAAGAATACATATTTCAAAAAGTTATTTGCTACTAAAGTTTTGATTCCTTTTTTTGAAATATTTTTAGTAGAAAGTAGTTTTTGTAATAGATTAAGAAATGTCTGCACTTTGAACTTTGGTCTCTTCAATTCTGTAGTATTATATTAAAATTCATTATCAAATTCATATCAATCAATTATTTTATATATTTTTTATATAAATAAAGTATAATTATTTGTAGGGATCTTTTTTCGCCAATAACTGCCCATAATGTTATTTAAACTGGCGAATCTGAAATAATGGTAAAATTAAATTGATTATGAATTAGTAAAACCAGAAAAACGAATAACTTTATAACATTACACTATGACAAAATATAAAAGTAAACAAAAATAAAGAACGACTATGTATAATTTAAATAAATCGAAAATTAATACTAAAATTTACAATAAAGCCATACAGCATATTGAATACGTTGACTACAAGAAATTTACAAAAGACAAACCAATGCATATATCGATATACCCATTAGCAATATTCGGCCATTAATGCAACCATAAAATTATAGCGAATAATCGAAAAAACGTGTATGAATAATCGAGGCGTACAAAAATGATGGTAGAACTTTTAAATGTGCTATTGTACCAACTGCCAATGTAATAAATGTTTTGATGCATATATACATAAACTAAATATTTAACATTACAATATCCACTACTGAAATTAATTTATATAATTCGTGTTATTTTATATATTATTTATGACGATTGATGCCTACTGGCCATTAACAAAATTGTAATGTCTACGTTAATAATTTAAGCCTAAAACCATTACCGAATTACCGAAAGTCATTACCAATTGAAATATTTTAGGAGCATTTGTCGCGTATGTATGAGAAATTTGTTTATTCACCGAATTTCAATTTACTAGATGTAAATTTTTCATTACTTTACCTGTTTTCCATAAAATGATGTTGGAACTGTTTATATTTTTAACGAATACATAGAAAATATTTAAAAAAAAAACAACTATAACGTAAAGTATGATTTCACAAAAAATGCAAAATAAAAAATTATTGTCTATGCGAGTGTTATTTACGTAACGATACATTAAAAAGTCTTCTTGTTTATCAAGCGTACTTTTTCCCATTTTATACGCAGGTTATGTATTAAATTATTTACATTCGAAAGAGATTTATCATATTTACTATGCAAAGAACTTATCACGTTATATTATTTACTATATATACGGTTTGTAAAACAGTCAAAAAAATCGAAAAAAAATTTCTTTTTTAAATAACATGGATTTTGTCAGAGATAAACCAAACAAAACATATTTTGTAAACTCACATTCAACTTTCACATTCAAATATATCGTAAATAGCCTTTTTAATATTTTTACCTATTTTATTAAATATATTTTCACTGTTTTTTTTTTGTAGTATTCGAAAAAGTCACGGGTTACTTATTGCATAAAAAATTTATAGATCAGGAATATTTATGACTTCAAATTGAATAAATTTAATCGCTAAGTTCCTTCAAATACCTATCTACATTTTTATTGTATCGTATACGCTGCAGGAACATGCAGCAACAGGTGGGACGAAACAGACATTGATATGTTTAATAGTGACCAATCACAGTAAAGAATTTTCATTATCGATTTGAGGCGTGCAGATGTTTACCCTTCTACGAAAGGCATTTATCGTATTCTAACTCAATGTACAGATTTTGATGGTTTATTCTGAAGCAAAAATGGCGAAAACTCCCATTCTGCTCCGTATATTTACGTTGCGCATCAGGAGTTGTCTCGAATCTCATTTGTATTTGCTGCGGAATGTTACGCCTTATTCTTTATTTTACTTAACGCAGATGATGATGATGGTCGTGATGAATGTTCTAGAATCATGACTACGTAAGTAACTATGCAAAATAAATGATACCATTGCTGTTAATTTGGTGGAACGAATTCCCTGGGTTTCATTAGCACTTCAAACACTGATTTACTGTTAGTGACCTGCATTCTTTTATTGCAGATTATGTCTCTTTAAAATAATTAAAATGCATTTCCCAAGTTAGGTATTCGTTTCACGATTCATCCCTAAACTGCTTTTGACTCATTTGTACTTTCGGTTCTGATTCAATCATACAGTTAGTAATATCATACACATTGTTCCATAAATGATTTAGCTATTGATCATGCCAATACCTAAGCTGAATAAGAGGTCAGAATTGAATTATCTATTTATGAACTGTTCACTTTTTCGTCTCTTGGATGCATCTAATACTACACATTAAACATTAAATTTTAGTAATTGTATCTATTTTAGATAATATTTTTGTGTTTACATATTTCGTTATACGCAAATGAATATTATACATTTAATTGCTTAGTAGTAAACCAGTAGATAAAGGTTTTTGAAACAATAAATTCGCCCAGCAGTAATGTGTCTTCTGAAGTCAGAAAGTCATCTGCGCAATGCAGATGTGTCGTGAAAATGCTGGAAAAGTTAAATTCACATTTATAGTACGCATGGAACGGCATTTTTATTATGCATTTTTATCGTAGGATTTTCGAAAAAAGAAAAACTTTGAGAGAATTGAAGCATTGACAATCAAGATAAATATCACAACTGAAAGAACTGATAAAATGTTGCACGCACTTTAACCTACTTTAATCTACTAATTGAATATAAAAATATAAAATGTATGTAATCTCTTTCAATGATGATTTGTGTTCAGGTAAAGAATTCAATGTTAATGGTAAATTTAATAAAACAGTTTAAGTCTTTTAAGAAACTGCAGGAAAGAGAACATCGAAAATGATATAATTAATAACAGAGGCAAACAAAATTATTTTTTACTCATCATACTATATTTTACCGAATGTGCAAATCATGTCGCCTAGTTGCTCTATAATATAACATAATTATGTGGTGGCCTAACCTAATAGTGCAATAGAAACCATTCTTGTCCATTTTTGTAGTTAGATATGCTGCGTAGATCTTTCCAAAAATTGTATACGCGTTATCTTAAAGTATAATTCATTCACATTAAAATTCGTGGAATTGGATGAAACATTATATACCTTGATTATCCAATGTTAACCCTTAGTTCCGACGGATATTTTAAGGCCTTTTCTTTCTAACAGTGTGCAATTTATAAAGTACAATTTGAATGTTCTATGGGTCGAAAACGACCCATGCGTCATGATTAAGGGTTAAGTTATCCAAAGTAGAATGGCCATGGGTATAAGTGATGTCTAATCTGGATATAGAAACCTTGGAATACGATGAATTCGGTTAGGTGGAAACTGACACATAATAGAAAATTCGATTGTTTTATCGTGTGGGAAAGTTGACAAAAATCAGTGTTGAAGGTGCAGATTATAGATAGGGGAGAGCGGGGCGAAGCGGGCAGGATTTTTTCCGTGTATCATATCTCTCCTTGAATTTCGTATTTAGGATGATAAAAAGTATCATTTGGTAGGTAATTTCATAGTCAATATTTACATTCATGTTACTTACGGTATATATTTTACAGATGGCCAGCTATGGCCAATTTAAACAACTTAAAAAACACGGGGCGAAGCGGCGATATCGGGGTGAAGTGACGAATCCTTATTTTTAGAGGTCTCTGAGACGACTTCGTAATCTTTTAAGTTTTTCTTTTGTTTCAATAAAAATAAAATTTTTACGTTGGTGGAATGAACCTCTTCAGATATATCAAAGTTTCCAACAACAGTAAAAAAAGAAATTGCATCTTCGGAAGCTTTGAATACTCGTATTATATCAGCATCACATATTTTAACTTCGTCTTTAGTTACTCAATGCATTCATCAAAACGGAATCCTAAATTAAAAAATAATCACGGAATAGAGATATCCGGGAAAAAATTTCGCCGTTTCACTCCAAAGTATCATTTGGACTTCCACGTACGATGTATCATTATAAACAGACAAAAAAGGAACATTTCATGTTTTATAAATAAGTCCAAAAAATATACGTTTAGAATAAATATGTATATAGTGATTATTAAACTGCCAAAATGAAAATATTGACCAATCTGAGAACAAAGTACAGGAAAATGACTCGAAAATTTTGTTTCAAAATTACATTTCTCGCTCCCAAAGGTAGGTAGGAGAAGAAAAAATGAAATATCATGCCTCAAAATGTGAAAAATGGTGTAAACAAAAACACAACATATGATATTTTACAATCAGTATGATCATAATGAAAATATTTGAGATTCGTCCGTTCGCCGCTTCGCCCCGTTGTCCCCTATATAAGAAAATGCAGTATCTTAGTAGTATCAGTCGGTATGCGGTGTACCACTACAAACAATACATACGTTGCGGCCTATTACTAGGGGAGGTCGGGATATTCTTGGACACATTTTTATTTTGCCCAGAAACTCTAAAAAAAAATGCTTTTTTACAAAATTTCAAAGCCTGATTTTGTGGTACGATAAATAACCTTTCATTTGGTACTAGCAATTTTACCTAATTGTTTAAAATTGTACACGCTGTATCAGCTGGCGCAAAAAACTGGTTTTTGAGATTTTAAAAAATCTTGGGTTATTATTGGACAGTCTTGTGAATCGATAAAAAAATGAAAATTATTGCTGGGAAATGTTTATTTGTTAATGAAAACGAAAGAATATATATATTATAATGAATAAAATAAAGTAAGGCACGTGAAAGTGTTCCGGTTTACTCCGACACAACTCAAGTGAACACCTCGATCATAAGCGATACAATGGGCTATGTTTCGGCGATTTTATTTCTCGGGCATATTTTTCTTCCAAATTATGCAGAATCAGTATTTTCCCCCGCATCAGTGTCCAAATCACAGAAGTGTCCAATAATACCCCGAACGTTCATTTTTACAAAATGTCGGCGTATAAGTAACACAATGCAAATTTCATCAAAAACTCTTATATGCATCAAAAGCTTATAGTTCCAAGAATATTATAAATATATTTTTCTGACTTGGTTCTTCGAAAAATGTTGTAAAAATGATCAAAACACTATGTGAATAAAAACACTTTACAAACATCAACATTTTGTTTTATATGATAACGAGGTAACAATGCGTAAAAATATGTCAATTGCTTAATAGAGAATGAGATTACGATAAGACGAGTCGATGCTAGTTGATGGAGACTCCAAGCGTTACAAACGGAAAAAATATGGCGCTGTCCAACAATACCGAATTTACTTTCAGGTGTTAGTTCACATACTCTGGCTGGTATGTATATACCTAGGAACCTTAAAGTTCCATTATTTTTTCAGCCTATTAATGTATGTTTTACATATGTGTCACTCCTCGGTCTACTTGATGTTCCGAAAATTTATGGATCAAATCGTCTTAAGATTTCCTTTCCTAGAGCACTCCTATTTAAGCTTGCTCGAGATCCTTACATAGGTAGTGGGTGAAATTGTAAGGGCTTATAAAAAATGCATAATCCATGTTTGCTCGAAATCTGAAGGCATATATCATAGACAATGCAAGACATCATTAAATGTGCGGTGGACTGAAAATAGCATAACGAATAGTCCAGACGGTTGAAATCATTTTATGACATTTCTCGCATTTGCAACTAAAGCAGTTTTGCGAAGTTTGGCTCTTACCTTTTCCAGCCACCGCAAAGCCTGCAAGAAATATCGCGCTTAGTCTTCTTCCTTGACATAAACTATGTAGATAAGAGCATAAAAGGAACGTCGCCGTCCAGCGTATACGACTTCGGTCTCGGGAGAACCCCGGGCCTTCGAAGTTACTACGGACAAAGTAATATTGACAAGAAGGAAGCGCATTCGAAACGTCTTCTCCTCCGCCGTTTGCGTTACATGTACATATATACCTATGCACGATAAAACGCATCCTCCATTTGTTCGACTTCGGCAAGGCGTACATTCACTTGCTTCCTTTCAGTTTTCCGTCACTCATTGCGCTCGTTTTCGTTTCTTCGCAGGTGAAAAGTACGAGCCGGCGCAGGTTGACAACAACTCTTACAAAGTGCACATGAAGCTGACGATACGGACGGTGCAGGCGTCGGATTATGGAGTCTATAAATGCAACTCGAATAATTCACTTGGAGGAACTGACGGCAGTATCACATTATATCGTAAGTGAAATTTAACTCTGTATTTTCAACGAAACTGATTTTTTATCGTATGGTAACGAAACATGATAAAACCCATCAATTTTGATGCTGCCAGAAACTGATGGATCGTTATGAATAAAATATTTTCCGATTAAGCCATGTGGTATATATTCCGAGTATACAATTTAGTTTATTTAAGACGTCTCACTTTTTTTCAATAAAAATTTGAATGGTATTCGTTTTAATTAAATCTAACATCGAGTTTTAGTTAACAATTCTAAAATAAGGGGACTTCTATTTAGACAGCATTTTTCGTCTAATTGAAAAAAATATAAAGATGGCTATACTGTTGATAATTTTTTAATTCATTAAATACTGAAAAATATCACATGTACCCATTAGGAAAATATGTTTCATCCAATAAAAATAAAATCCAGTTCATATCAATCCAATCAAATAGTCAACAAAATGTTGATTAAATTATTCGGGCAAACATGATCGTCAACAACATGTCGTAAAATTAAAAAGCTATAGGTATCGTTGAAATTAAATGTTCAAATGCATTTTAAAGTTAATCTTTATGATAAATTTAAAGTATAACAATCAATAACTATTTCAGGGTCTAATTAAAAATTTGTCATAGCTGCTTCAGAACAAGGTATAAAATTAATTAATTAAATAGTAAAGTTTATATTTGAGTTTTATTCAGCAACCAGCGAATGATATAACCGAGGAATACAATTTATAGTTTGTTTTATACAAGTTATAGTTTGTTGAAAGCCCAACATGATTTTTTAAACTTCTTTCTTTATAATGATTTGTAGAAGAAAATTACACTGATGAAAATATTTGTATACATAGTATAATAATATTTAGTACCGAGAATTAAAAAAACATCTATGTTACTTTATTAAATGGTAGGCAGATTTTATTTTTATCGCAGAAATGCGTATTTGTATATGCTTTCTGACCTGAACTTACCTTTTGTTTATTGTTCGATTATCGCGTTTTTTTCTATAAATCGCTATCGACCAATATGGGAGGACGAGTGATTTTTTGTTATTACGAGATGGCGAAGTAGCCCCAACCACATAAATGTTGTATGTAATATCCACAAAAATAATTTAAGAAATAAAAATATTTTTAAATCACGCCATATTCTAACGGGTATGGTACATTTCAATCAGTGCAATAAAAAATAACCTAATAATAATATTTTATAGTCAATTTGCCGACCCTGGTATGGCAGATATTTTTTAATAGGTTCCAAGATCAAGGAAAAATTTAAGATCAATACTAATTCTCAGAATGCATTACCAAGTGCAAAAAGTTATATTGTTAAAGTTTTGTAGGAAAGGAATGAAATAAATGTAAACCGGCATTATAACAAATGTACAAACTTTGATTTGAATATATCAAATACGATTTTCTACGTTTCCAGCGATCTACCGAATGATTTACAACTAGCTCAATGATCGAGGTTCGAAAACTTTCGTCGAGGTTTTGGTTTTCGAGATGCGATTGTCACAGGATTATTCAAAGTTTTAGTTATTGATGGACTTTCTTCTTGTTTTAGGCATATTGCCACCAACTACGGAAGCCAGGACGACGACGACGACGACGACAACCACAACGACTACAATTGTGCCCGTAACCAAAAGTAAAGTATTCTTTTGAAACTATTGTGTGTTTCGAAATATGATTTCATTCGATGTAATTTCAAATGAAATGAAAGTTTATGTAGCAATAAAGTTCAGTTTTTAATTGTTGTTAGTTATAATTATTAACTGCTTATGTTTGAGCAAAACAAAATTTAACGTATATTTTTGTATAAAATATTGCTGGGTATTACTAATCAGTTAATCAGGGTATTACTGTTTACATAGCATGAAATTCAAAATTGTAGAATATTGATGTCGTCAGCGTAATATGGGTTGAGGCCATTGAAAGTGGAATAATGTTCACGATTTTGAAAATTCTCAGTTGTTGTTATATCTCTTAAAAAGAAATTCCCAAGCTCTTAATAAAACTAGCTTCAGAAAGAACATTTAAAGATGTCCTAATTGTGTTAGTGTGAAAAACAAGTTCTTAAACAAGCCTTACTCTTGATTTCTTAAAAATTACATATAGAGATTTGAGTTTGCTCGAGATATACGAAGAGGTTTTCTAACCTAAAAATATATATGCAAGATGTTTACTTTTACCAGCGGATGGTTGGTACCTCAAATAAAAGAACCAGTGCTCTAATGTTGTTATTGTAAATAGTTATAAGTACGCAAAAAGGAAACAATTTTAAAAATAATAATTAAAATATATACACAAGAAATAGAATCTATAATTCCAAGGAACTTAGTTTTCAATTATGTTATCTTCTTTATATTAAAAGTTAAAACTCTTAAATAACGTCATCAGTCTCTTGATAATGAGCATAAGGTACTTAAAAGTCGGGGAATTTTTAATCCAGTAATAGTTATTTAGTTGCTCTGAATCGGTTACTCTATGCTAATGTTCGACGTCTAGTTACCAATACTGGTCACTATAGTAGTTAATGTACAGACCAAATCCGTTTGTGTATTGTTGTATTGATACCTCATTTTGAGAGGTCTTAAACGCAGTTTAAATTCGAGATATAAGTATTCTTATAGATCTCTTCAAGATATATTTATTTCAGAATTTAAGATGTTTTGAAGATATAGTTTTACTATTTCGATCATTTAATCGTTGTCATTATTAATTGTTGACAAAAAACTATTCTAAGAAAACGACATTGATACATTCAGTTACGATTTAAAATATACAAAACCTTAACTCCTTTATTGACTATGCCGGAAGGTACCCGATGAAAATGACTCCATTAGTATATTCTAAACATGTTTATGGGTAGTAATAAAGATAGCTCTGTTTTCGGCCTTGTCAAGCGAATAATTGTGGAGATATCAGCAGGAATTTCTAAATACTATTATGACTAATTTAAAACACTTAAAAGAGATTTTCAGTCACTATTTATTATTTACATATAATGGACAATCCCAAATTGAAGATAAAGTTTCCTTATTTTCCGATGTGAAAAAGTAAAAATCAAATTGTGTTGAAAACATTTAATTTAATGGCAATAACAATACACGTGACTAATTGGTATTTTAATTTATTTTTGCAGGGAAAAAGCATCGCTCGCGACAACGGGTTACTCAAACAGTTCACTCTAACTCCAACGAAATAACACAGGCGTCGAAGTCTGCATATAACAAAGAAGGTATGACAGCAAATCATGTATGTGTGTATAAAAGAAATTGTTTAAATCTCAAAAAAGTTAGTCATCAGTTTTTTACAAGTCGAGTAGAAATAGAGTGTCGCATTTCTTTTACTATATATATATATCCTAATTGACTCTATATATGTCTTCACTGACCGTGCATGCGAGTTGTCTCACGTAAATCTCAACAACAATCGAACTAGTAGGACACACAGAATTACAAAGTTTACTGCTATCTAAAATCAAGTTATTGTGGAAGCGAGAGAAATGAATCGTAAGCAACAAACAAACGCACACCGGAACTTTCCAGCTCGTTTCATGAACTAATTGACTGTTGTCTGACTGCACCTCTACCGTTTCTACTGAAAATGTCAGCCGTACCTTACGGAACAGTGTTATTTCATTAATCGTGTTTTCTTTACGTATTGAGATTATTGATTTCTTGTATTTTTATTTATTTTGTGTACATACCATTGCGTTATTTTAACTATTGGATTATGATATGACATTAATTCAACCTTATTTAATATTATTCTAGTTTATACCATTGTAGTGTGTACAAAATGCAGTAATCGTTGAAAGTCATAACAACGACAATATTTTCTCGACCGTTTTAATTTTAAATTAAATAATAATTAATAATTCTCGGTGTTACAAGTCAATAAACTAAAAATAATAATATAAAAATTAACATATTTTTTTGGTTTTCGATTGAAAACACGAAGATAGCCGGATTTTGTATGATAATCGCGAAAAAACCTTCAATTTCGAAGATTCATATCTGTATTTAAAGTGATTTAATCATAAATAGGTTTTATTTCCCTCAAGCGACTATCGTAGACACTAGTGCCTATTGTAAATAATATACATTTCGTCCCAGTAGTTGTTTGTAATTAACACTCTAAAATCCTTAAAGTGAAAATTCACTGCAAAGTGAAATCTCACTTTTAGATATAGTGCCGATTGGGCAAATCTACTAAAAGTAAAAATACGCTTTATTAAACAGTGGATTTTTTAAATGCGAAATTTTACTGCAAATAGAAGAAAATATTTAATATAGGGGAAGACGGGGCGAAGTGACGAATCTCAAATATTTACATTATGATGATACGGATTGTAAAATACCGATATGTGTTTTTTTTTTGTTTACACCATTTTCCACATTTTGAGGCATGATATTTCATTTTTTGTTATTTTAGCTATCTTTGGGAGCGAGAAATGTAATTTTTAAATAAAATTTTCAAGTCATTTTCCTGTACTTTGTTCTGAGATTGATCAATATTTCCATTTTGGCAGTTTAATAATCACTACTTATATATTTATTATAAAAGTATATTTTTTGGACATATTTATGCAACATGATTTGTTCCTTTGTTGTGTGTTTATAATGAGATATCGTACCTGGAAGTCCAAATGATACTTTGAGGTGAAGCGGCGAAATTTTTTTCCGGATGAAAAATCCTCGTCGCTTCGGGCCCGCCTTGCCCTATGTCTCATATTATTTACATATTTTAGGATAACATATGTATTTACTCGGACAAACATTCATCGACTAATTTCCATAGACTACCGACTATCGATGTCTATTATCCCATTTGGTGTTATAATCTATTTAGAACGCGAATTTCTTATGTGTATACGCAATTAGTTGCATTTCAACGCTTACGAGAATGACACTGCATAGGATGGATGTGTTGGATACGATACATACACGCCACCAAACGGCGAGCACTGTGTGATACTGTGAATTTGGACACGGGTTCTAACCTCACTTTTTTGCTAATAGTGAACTATCCTACTGTATTCAATGGAGTGAAAATTTCACTTTTATAACAGTGAAATTTTCACTTTAGTACAAGTTACAGTCACTGCATTGCAGTGAAATCTCGAAAAACGGCATTTCACTTTAACCTTCGCCGGTCACTGCATTAGACCCCACGATGAATTTAAAGGTAAATAATTCGCTTTATTAGTTCTAAATTGGAAATATTGGAACATCTATAGGTAATATAAAGTACTACCATTAAATTTCTGATAATGCTGTTATGTTACATACGTCAGTATACTCATGGTACGTTACAAAAGTTGATTTCGTAGGGGAGTCCAGCGCAACCCAGTGTGACTGCGATGTATACTTTGAAGAAAATAAAAAAGCTTTTATTTCATGATTCCTGTAGTATAAATACTCGAAATAACACGGTAAATAATGTGTATTGTACATCTATTATTTACTGTAGATAATATTATGAGACATATATTATTTATAGTGTTAGAGATGGCTTACAATTTAAGGGTTCGTAATATTCGTAAGCTATTAGAAGAGATTGAGGAAGATGAAACTATTAGCGGAGATGCTCCAGAAATTTTCGATTATCAGGATGTAAATTAGTTTATTCAATCAGTTATATATCTTATATTTAAAAATTATGTATAAATAAATAAAGTATGTAGGTAAAAATTATGTATTTTATTTTTTAAAGATTATGCACTTCATTCATTTAAATAAATACCTTTTTTAAATTGTACATCAATAGAATTTTGTTCTCTACAAGACCACAATCTGCAAAGTACGTCTACAAAATTTAATTAAAAAATATAATAAGTTGTGATTTTTTAAGTAAATAAAGTCAATTTCTGCACTTTTTTTTTATTTGGAATTTTCTTTACTATGTTAGATGCAAACTTATGTAAATTGAACAATGGGGCATAATTGGGGATGGTTGAACAACGTCTCAGAATTTTTGTTACTTGCTACGACTTACTCTTTTAATTCAGTAACGAATTTAAGCATTCGGGTCCGGTAGACTCCGTGTGCCGTTCTTAGCATTTTTACGAGGTGTGACCGGCGAAGGTTAAGTAAAAGTTATATTTTCACTTTTAGAATTTTAGAGCATACTCTTTAATAATACAAAATATTAACTATTTTTAATATAGTATAATTTTAAATCTCCAGTATTACAGTTTTAATATATAGTAACGGGATTTCGGAATTAAAAATGTTTTATTTACAGATGGAACCCGACATCGCGGACGTGGACCAAGTGTCGACGCGGCAGTGACGGAATCCGCTAGCGTATCGGCAAAAACGGACCGAAAACTCATTGGTAATCACGACGTGACACAACGGGACAAAACGTCGCACTCTATGTCAACGAATGCCGGTGGGACTATTTCGTCGATTTTCTCTACGTTCAGTAGGAGTCCGATCGTGGCCAGTTTCGTTCTCCTTGTCGGACGTTCGTAGTTTTAGTGATGCCGGCTGAATGTTTCATTCAAACTTCCCAGCTGAAATCAGGTGGAAATTCGATTTATGCTCCAGTAGATTCGAACAAACTCAAGCAAAACTCGAGGTATCCGAGCAGAAAAGTGGATACATTAACGAAAGCGAAACGTGTCAGTGAATCACTGATCGTTCGTCCATTTTGTTAAATATGGTGTAATATATAACATAATAATAATATAAACGATCGTTGTAAATAGTCACGAATCCCAACGAAATGTGGATTTTTATTAATTCTTAACAGACATTTTTCTTTTATAATATTGACAATTATATGTATGATATTATAATGAATTTGTAAATACGAAAAAATTTCCATGATACTGTATGTCTAAATTAAGAATTCTATAGGAATTTCGTCATTATGTGACATGGGTATAATTAATATGCGAATCACAGTAGATTTCTTTCGCGAGTGAAATTCGAACGTGATTTTTAGTAGTCGTACAAAGTCGTATTAAGATATATAAGCAGCAACCGAGTAGATTTCAATGTTTAGCTTCACTAAAATAATATAAAGATCCGATTGGAACCGATTTTTGCGCAGGTGCAGATATATAATATCGACACTACAAGCCATAAAATAGATCTCTGATGATCTATAATAATCCGAACGATTCTAAGTTTTTTACATATATAGAAATATTTAATTTATATCTTCTCAGATATATTAATCATTTTTTACTTGCAATATTTGTTATTGGAATAGTGATACATTAATAAGGAGCATTCCCATAGCAAAATGAAATTACTTTGCCATATGTTTGTATGTGCTATGCATGAATGTGAGTTACTGCCATCAAACATTAGAAGATGGAAAAGCAAAAAGAATTGATCTGTGCCAGTAAATTTAGTGAAAGTTATGTAACATTAATATCATTGTAAATGTTACCTACGCGTAAATGTAAAGTTTAGCTACTAATTATAAAAAGGGTATTTATTTCTTCCGGGACCTGTAATTTTTTGTTATTTATACCTGTTTAGACATTGACATGAACATTACTGTTTATTTTTATCGAACCGTGGGTACTCATTTGTGGTTAATCCCGCTGCAAAAAAATAAACCTTGTACTAATAGAATAATAAAAATATCTGTGTTGAAGAAACAACATAATAGACATATAGATAGTTCTGAATGAAATCCGTATTAAGCAAGTTTTATTTAATATTATTATCGATACGTAAATCTTATTCATTGGCGAATTGTTATTACATATGTGTGACGACGGTGGAAAATTGAAATCGAAATCTGATAAAATAAAATTTGGGATTATTTAATTCAAAATAAGTGTTATTTTTCTGAAAAAAGCGAATTAGAAGGTTTTACACCACTTGACATTGTACTTTAATTTTACCGAACAGCGATATATTTGAAGATCATGTTAGAAAACTTGTAATACATCGCATAATTCAACATACATATCTTTATAGTATAACAGTTTTATTTTAACATTTTAATTTTTATGTTTTTATGTTTTGATTTATTTTTCATTGCGTACTGGAGTATTTTATGAAATGCGAACAGTTCAATGGCTATGTGCAGGGAATGTAGAACAGGTTGCGAAAATGTCATATTTTTGATGGATCATAAAAGAAGTTATATAGTATAAATAATGTAAGAGTTTAATCGGTGATAGGTCATTAAATTCATTTAATTCATGTTAAATATAAATGGCTTTCTTATACCATAATGTTGGTAGAGGTTCTGTCCCCCAAGGTAAGTTTAGTATACTTAAATTAAACATGTACTTTTAAGCTTAGTCTAGTATTGTAGGAATATTTTCGCGAAAAACTCTTATAGCAATAAATACATAATGTCATTTTCAATTATTAGTCAAATTATGTATCACCAGTTTCATCTAATTGATACAAATGAAAATACAATTTTGCCTAGAATTTGGATTGATATTTGTTAGCTGCCATTTTAGCATTATACTTCATAATTATGTATATATACCAATATATACCAATATTAATAGAAATTGTCTGTGGGACAGTGTGCACTAGACACCAGGAAAACATGTATATTAAAAAATTATTTAGATCTTTAGTAACTACGTGTTGAAGATACGAATATTCTACAGCATTGTCATTTATAAATCCCATTCACTATTATAATAACTGGAGATGTATCAATAAAATGTAGTTATCTGTATTTATACTTAATATTTTTCAATTCTAATATAAAAATTGATCCGAATTAACTAAAAACTATTTAAATTAGGACAACTTGGTTTTAAAATCACAGAAAAATGAGAAACTAAATGTTTTCTTCGTTTAAAATAATTGCTAACATCATTAATTTCATTTTGTACCATCAATTGTCGCCGTTTCATTTTCATTTCTGAACGAAAAATAGAAGCATAAAAATTATTTAAACTTATTATTAATCTTTAATGCAGCGACCTCTTGTACAATTTTTGTCACATTAATTCTATTATTCGTTCGAAGACACCATAAATTTTACAAAATATTTTTCAGTGTTTGAACCGATTAGTGATTTCAAATTGTCATCTTCTATGTATACTATACGGTACGTTCAACATGTAGCATTATTCCAAATAATTGCACTATTAAGAGAGAATGCATTTAAATTAAATTTAACGTAAATGTAATGGAAGCAAATTTCAATTTATACATTAAAAATATTTAAAAGGCAGGCATAACATTTAATGTACAGATTGACATAATGAACACAACACGTAAATAGAAAAATTTGAGATTTAAAGCGGAAAAGGGAATATTAAAAAATAATATGAAAATTATATTAATTTTAATGTTGCATTTATAAATAATTATCAATTATGAAATATTTATTTTATAATTTGTGTTATTAAATTTAGCCATCAGAAAACATTAACATTTCTGAACATTCGTTACTCATTTCTGTATCTAATACAAATTTCATAATATAAACCATTAATATTGAAGTAGTATAATTTCTGTGATTTATATAATAAGACTATTTCCCTAGAAGTATGTATCCTGATATATGATTTATTGAAATCATACTTCCATGTTGTTAAGTAAACAAACATGTAAAAATAATGATCAATATTGCAAGATTACTCTCGAGTTTAGAAAATATTGTCATTGACATAATCAAAAGAAGTGTTCACTGAGACTATTTGTCAGATTTATGTAAACAAAAATTAATATGCTCTAATTTGAATTCTTTGGTAGATTTTGTTGAATCACTATTTCTATTTAATATATATTTTGTGGAATCCAGGTAATAGGTTTATTTATGTGTGAACATTCCTCTTGTCCATAAGGAATTTTGAAAGCGACAATGGTATGCCATTCGGTATAATCTGTGTAGGAATGGGTTTTTTATGACAAAAAAAAATAAAATTTATTTAAATAATAGTCCACAAAAATTTTCAAAGGTAATTAAGAGTTCAGTTGAGAGAAAATATCTATAAATTGCCATTCGATAAAAACTTTTCAAAATTACTGAAACTACGGGTCAGTGAACAATGAGCGCAATGCATTGTCAGAATCAATGATGCGTAAAGTGAGTATCAAACAAATAAGAAGAAACAGTTTTAACAAAATATGGAATTCAAAACCAAATTAATGATTGATACTAAATCTGACCACAATATTGTTATGTATAAGTGTATTATTTGTAACTGCTGATTTTTATATAAATTAAGGGAGCATTATAATTTCCTCGAAAAACGTGTATTACTACATACAATATGGATATATTTATGTAGGATTAAACTTATTAAAAATCCGATTGGAGAAGCAATTTTCAACATTTGATATAATTTGTTGCGTTGAAAATTGAAAAAAAATTGTATAAGAACAAATTGAATTAAAACATTGACTTTTAAGGAGTTTTTAAATCATATATACAGTCTACATTGCAACAGTCGCATGATTATGGTAAACTAGTATTAAAGTTTATTGCTTTTTCGACAAAAAATTTAGTTTCTTCATCATTTAGTACTGTTGAATATTTTAATTAAGATTGATATTACAAATTTAAGAAATAAATCTTCTTTATTTTCGCATTTCAAATATAAAAATATTAAGTATTAAAAAATATATACATATATATTAGGGAAAGATGTCGCAATTCCTATGTGGTGTATGGTAAAAACGCTTAATATCTTTTTATTATTCTGTCGGAATAATAAGTAATACGCTTCGTAAAATATGATAGAAGGTACTTAAAAACATTAATCTTGCATGCTCGGTTGTGCAATTGAGTGTATTTAAAAATAATTAATCGCAAAACCTGAAATTAAAACAGTCCAAAATGCCATTAGTGGGAATGAGATGGTTGATAATTCTATATCTTTTCCACTATTGGTATTTTGATCCCCGTTAATTTCAAGATTTCCCAGTAACTGTTTGTTATTACACTAAATTACGCAACACAGCATTAAAGATGAATGTTTTCTTCCATCTTCTATCATTTTTTCAATTTTTCCAATTTATATATTCGTAGTATCCCAGAAAATAAAAACAAGCATGGTTTAAAAGTATATCATGATTTTTAAAAGAATTATAAAGAAATAATGAGGAAATTTCTTGCACTTACCTTTTTTAAAAACAATGAAATTTCGACATTCAAACTGGAAAATCTCAGCCGGAAAATTTTTTTTTTAATTGCAATTTTTACATTACATTTAGGAAGTATTGAACAAAAACATATCACAGTTGATAGCTTTTTATATACTGTTTTTTGAAACTTATAATTAAAAATCTTTAAAAATTGTTAAAATTTTGACAAAAAACGGTCAACTTCAACCCCTTGGTGGCAAACGAAAAACATAAAATAAAAATCTGAAATAATTCAGGGGTTGTTATGACACTATTTGAAGATGATTTGGGGGGTGGCACAAAAAAATTTTCTTTAACGTCCACCCTAATATTTTTATATAAAACGAAAATACTTATTGTACCTGTTGTTCAATATTTCAATAACTTATGGAGTCTGATCTTCTGATGTCCATTTATCATTACTACATAAATGAAAATTATTCACATTCGTTAAACATGTCCAATGCCTCAGCAATACTCACAACGAGTACACATTGAAATATTGAAGTGATTTTAATAATGATTTTTAAATTATTCTTTGAATGAGTGTTAAATTACCCTCAGAATAAGTAGATAATAACAAAACAGAGTTGAGTAAATATGTTTTAAATGCTGTGCACAAATCTACAGATCTCCAAATAAATTTCATAAATTGGAGCAACTGTAATAAAATATATTTATTCCTTTGAGGTGCAATTCCAAAGTGTGAATTTTTTAAATCATAATAGATAATCTTTAGGTTTTCGGGCCGTTGATCATGATTCTGAAGTCAGATTTTCAAAATTCAAAATCGCGGATCTAATATGGCAGGCAAATTTTTTTAATAACCATTGCCTTTTCTGTAATTTGAGATCCAGAT
Organism: Trichopria drosophilae; assembly: GCA_030407085.1. Lineage (NCBI taxonomy): Eukaryota > Metazoa > Arthropoda > Insecta > Hymenoptera > Diapriidae > Trichopria > Trichopria drosophilae. The sequence goes on from CM059583.1 coordinate 58,044,380, forward strand.
TTTTTTCGGTCGCTGAATAGCGGATTCAATATGGCAGATATTTAAAAACAAATATTAATCGATTTTTATATTAGGGGTTATTTCCTTCGCTGAGCACGATCCTATGGTCAGATTTTCAAAATTCAAAATGACGGACAAATTTTCCAATAAACAGAAGATAAATTCAATTTTTTTATGTTGTGGTTTTAGAGACGCTGTTTATGATTTCATTAGCACCAAGATAAGATGAACCTTAATAGAGACTACTTTCGATTCTTCATCTCAGCATGACCCAGAACTATACCGACGTGGACGTAGAGGGGAACATGTTTTTTAAATATTTTTTCTACATTTTTTAATGTTTCTTTGATAAATTTCATAAATGTTGTTTTATTTGATAGGATTTTATGTTTATTTTATTGTTAAATTGAATTTTTGTCAATTTTACTTTGATTTTGTGAAATTTTTGGGGTTTCAATACAGTAACATATTGATAATCTCAAAGTACTCTCAGTTAACTGTAATAACAATATTTAAATATTGTTGCCTGAAGATATAGTATCAGAAAATTTCATGATATCAATAAGCAAATACTGAAAAATGTTACTTATGAAATTTACCAGTTTTATCTCTTTCAAGCAACTGTCATTCCGCCATCTTAGATCCCCCATCTTCAATCCTCCATATTGAATGTTGAAAATCTGAGATTACATAGATAATTTAAAAAAATAATTTTTCGACATTGCCATTTTTTTTGTTTTTTTTTTTTAAATAACTAGTGTGCGAATTTTTTGTTGTTGAATAACTATTAGAAATAAAATATGCTATAAAACTCTGTACATAATATGTGAAAAAATTTTCAGTATAGCTGAAAATGTTACTTAAAAGGAAAGTTCATAGCCCTTTGTGGATATAATTTAATTAAAATTCATTCTGATCAACTGTCATGATTTTAGAAATAAATGTCACATTATAAGGTGTCTAAATCACGCAAATATCTTGAAACGAGAAATGCATAACGTTTTAAACGACAAAGTGTCTTGGAATTCGATACTTTGATCTTGAGGTTAGACACTTGATTGTGCAGTGCGGTCCCTACATGTCGTCACACATTTTTTTGCGCGTCTTTTTTTAATGTAGATAAACATAAAGAATATAATTTCTACAATACCACTCGATATTATTAATATAATTCTGGAAAATTTCTCGCTCTCATATTATACCACAGGTTCAGAACATTTAGAGTGTTATGCATGAATTCTACTGAGGTCTCAATATTTCACACGTGATGCGTATGGAATTTTTAATAGGACGTACGCGCGGCTCACCCATACGAACTGGCAATTTCAGATATCGAGCCGAAAATTGATAATTTAGAGCATAGAAATAAATCAACCATCAAAAATACATTGAAACCTGTTCCGGTCGCATATTTTAGCGTCATCCCGCGTCGTCATTTAAAATTTGGCGCAGTTAATTTCGAGTTCAAAATCGGCAAGGAAAAGAAACAGGTGAGTAAGTGAAAAAAATAATAATATTATACCTCAAATTCAAAACGTACAGTACAATTTAAATTAAAAAATTTATTTGAACTTTTGAAGAGTAACAATTTGCAAAATACGAAAATGATTAGAACAGAAAGATGAATAGCAATTAGCGATTATATGGGTTTAGGCAAATGTTGTAGAGAGTCATTATACGTAAACAGTAATCGTTGTACGTTGTGAACCGCACAAAATAAACGGCGTCTACTTCGTGATGGCAATTCCTGACTCATGGAATGCTATTCAGCATTAAATATCCACGTGCGTTTGTTCGTCCACAAACTCGCTCCTAAGCACTCTGTGGTTCCGTGTTCATCACATAATAATACTATTCTATAATTCCAACATGATTATTGAAGGTGAATAGTATATACTAGAGGTAGTATTGTGTATATTCTCAACGAACAATGACATTTGCATTTGATGACTCTTGACAAAGTGGACCTAAGAGACTGGGAATGACCGAAGGTGAGAGATAACTTTATGTAGTAAACAAATATTTTAAATATTTTGAACTTTTTAAATATAAATTGAAAAATATTATAGTGAGAGTAAATAATAACTTTATGTAGACATCACAGGAATTACGATAAACAGAAAGATATAAGTAGAAATGCGAACGCAACTGTCAGTTATTTGAACCGTGTAACAGATTGCCTCGATTTTATGTTGCCATTTCTGGTTGCAGAATGTAGAATAATAATATTCCCCTTAGTTTTCAAATCACTTTAGTTGCTTTTAGAGCTGCGAAAACCTATACACACTCTCTCTCCTTATAGAAAAGCAAAACTTTCCGTTTTGCAAAACCGAATATTTGTCTAGCAAAAACATCAAAAAAATTATCAGATTGTGTTTTTATTTCGGTATAGACTATATCTAGGCAGCCTAACTCGAAAAATTGGTTAATGATTAATGAACTACAGTGGAATAAGTGACTGTGGTAATAAATATAACATTGAGAACGTGTTTCAAAATTAGACGAAATTTCTCCTATATTGGCCAAACGACATTAGAACGAGGGAATATAATATATATATATAAAGAATATATATAATGATATTTCTATAATAGAACATATTAAATATATGTGACAATACCAGATTAGGACTTAACAAAAGTAAGTTAAAAAAGTATAAAAATAATCTAAAATTATTGAAAAGGAAAAATTATTATTTTTAAACGATTGTAAGTTAGAGCGTAAATGGTATCGTATACAATTTTTCCTATTAAGTGCGCAATGTTTGACACCTATATACACCTACACGCTCAATTACTACGAATACCGTTACATAGCACATCAACTTTCGCTCGTTCATTTCTACTAACCTCTATCGGACTATGGAATGCTCTACCGAATGTGATCCGTGATCAAACAAACAATGTAACTTTTAAGCGACACTTGCTAAAATTTTTAGCTAAGGGAGAAACTGACGGCATACATTTTAACTGAAAGTTAACTTTTCTATACACATGTATTATGCCGCGTTCTTGATTGATAAAGTAGTTTAGTTTTAATTTAGTCATCTATTTTTCCGGTAATAGCGAATTATTCTTAATTGTATTTCATTACCTATTATGTTCATATGCTATTCTGTATTCTATATCTGTAACTAATTGTACTAAATCCGTTGGCTAAAGAGGGGTATACCTCGTGCCATATAAAACATACATACATATATACAACATTTAAAGTGGTGGTGCAAATACCGATGGAGTTATCATTCGCATTCGCGTTTACGGGTACATTTTCAATTACTTCACTATTTTAGATAGAATTAACTTACAACTATCGTTTTCCGTACTGAATAACAGCGATTGAAAAGTAAAACAAATAAAAGTTTTCAGAGATCTAGTCTACATGTCTGTATACCTATAGGGCTACTTTACCGCAAGTAAAATTATAAGATTAGTAAAGTGTGGAAAAGTGGCACTTTGCACACGCAAATACGTGCGCAAAATCGAACTTTGCACACTGTAATAGGAAAATATCTTTAGTTGCTTTTAGCAAAAACCTACACTCTCTCTCTCTCTCTCCTTATAGGAAAGCAAGATTTGAGAGGTGAACTCTGAAGTCTGCTACTATCATCTAAATAATATGAGGGTAGAAGTTACAAGAACGTCATTTTAACCGTTTACATAATATTTTTTATATTTTTACATGAATGTCTCTATAACTTGATAACTTGCTGCTTAAATTGTGTTTAGGAGATAAATCACTTAGGAGAGTAGTGGAACATTTTATTATATGATAATTCATCATACCCCATTTCATAGCCACCAATTTGAGAATCTAAACAGCTCTTCACCATGGACACAAAATGCAGAGAAAGAAGAAAAAATGGAGAGGTTTTCAACATAAATGGATATCTTTGGTTAAGAAATAATAACATTGATAAATCTTAGATGAATATTATAAACCTCGAATATCTTATTCTATTTACTACAAATAGAGAACTACGAAATTATACTGCTTCCCTCTTCTCTAACATCAAATGGTAATTTTCTCTCCCGCACTAAACAAAATTACACATTGAAATCCAAAACCAGTGTTTGCAAGGTGTGCCTCGCGAGAAAACTTCGACCTGGTGACACTTTTGATGTTCCCAAATACTTTCTCCTTCACTTATAATTTTTGTCAAAGTTTAAGGCAAGGATATGAATCATTCAAAAGTTTACAACGATCACACTGGCCAGGTATTATGTTTCACCGAACTGACGTTTTTTGCGAAGACAACATATACCACATTTTTTGTAGAGAATTTTGATGCTCTGCCTGAATGTTTTTTTTTTTTGGTATTCGCTTTTGCGTATTAAATTTCTAAATGTGCACTTAATAAATTATTACAACAGATTTTCTTAACTTGTCAATACCCAAAAAACTTATAAATTTACAAAATGTTATGGACTTGGAATACTATCTACATCATACTAACCTACAAATAACTGTTTATGTGCTAATTATATAAGAAAAAACCTGGTATGTTTTGGTATGACTTTTCATGAAATTTATATTGCTAAAAATGTCGACTTCTTGCATCGAAAAATCCTAAAAAATACGATTTAAAAGTCACAAGTTCTTGTTTTATCTACTTCAATAAATTATTTAATCGGATATTACTGAAAATGAGTCACTGAACATTTGCTATGAAATATTGATTTCTTTTTTGTTAAAAAAAATGTAATCGGAAAAAATCATGGATTCTAAGTAAATAAATGAACTTTGTAAGACATAAGCAATTTGTAGACACGTTGTTTTACGAAATTATTTTCTCAACCTGAAAGCAAACATACTACTACATAAAACCAGTATACGGTTCAGATTAATATTCGGTGTGTGGTACCTATTAAATAAATTAAGTTTCTTACAAGCATGCCACAACGATTTTAGTTCGAGGAAAGATGAATACTAAAGAAGATGTTAATAGCGAAAGAAAGCTACATAATTTCATATCTTTCTAGAGAAAGAACAAACTTGCGTGGTTTAGTGTGAACCCTATAATCTTTTAAATTTTCTTAATAATTTAGGTAAGTTATGCCAAATTCCGTAAAAGTATTATTACACCTTTGACTTCCCTGCAAAATCGATTATTCAATGATGGCTTTCGTGCGGTATGCCATTCTGATAAAAATCTTGGCAACTCAGGGAAGATATTACTTAGATTACCCTGGCGATAAGCCAAAACGATCAGTGTATTGCAATGCTGTCGAAAGACGTACACCGGATACTTGATGTAGCGATAATTAACGGCGTAGTCGCGTCATTCGCACTCTCCTCGAGGGATAATTAATTCCGGTACTTGGTGCAACCACCTAGAGGAAAGTTTCTAACAGCACCCTCGATAGTTCCTTTAACGACATCGCGACATGATATGCATTATAAGCCATTATACAAAACGAAGAGAATAGATACCGCTATAGGACACGAAAATTGTACAATGTACAAGCTCTTGCGAGAGGCGTTGAAAATGTTATAGAAAATTATGCCGCCCCGTCGATAAAACATCCAATTTTCAGCATATTACGTGCAGATTTATGTACTCATTACGTAAACGTCGTGTCAGACGTCATACGTGTTACCTCTACATTGTTAATATGATATATACAATCTTTTATGCGGCTTTTGTAAAATTGCTAGTGTCTTTTTACCGTACGTTGCAAGTCCTGTATATAGTGTGCGTTGGTAAGGTAGATATCACAGCGCATCGGTGCAATACCTACCGCTGCTCTCTCGTCGACTCTTATTATCACTTTAACGAAGTATTTACCCACTATTCATCACTAATTTACTTTTACATATGTTTCATTGGTAAAAGTTACAAAGAACAGTTTTCTAAGTGATGAATTTAATTTGCACAAATACTTGGTTGAGAGTATTAATCCCACTCCTAAATCTCTGTACTATATACATATTCGTTATAAATTAGCATACACCCAAGTGAAAAAGTTATATATCGATTATGTATAGCTATAATACAATTTCTATATAAATTAAATACGGAAAATTCTGCACAAATTATAAGTGGTTTAAATATATAGTTTTTATATTCTGTATATATTTTTAGGTAATGCGGTCATTAGGTTAATTGTAAATTATACAGAAATGTTATATAAACTATACTAAACTGTCTGAGATTGGAATATTAATATGTATAAATCGAAAACGAGTAATAGAGAATAACATGAACATCACGCTGGACAGATTTAAAAATCAGTAAAAATGACAGGAGCAGAACAATAGCTTAACCCAAGAACAGTAACAAATCAATTTGATCGAAATTATTTTGCTAAGACAGAATACGCTGATACTGTATGGTTAGAGAATTTTTATTTTTATTTTTAAAAACTATACTTTATTTCGCGATATTCACTGAACGGATGTCCCACAAAAACTGTCGAAATTACGGTATTTTTTTCGAGTTGATGAATGGCAACGTTAAAGTTTGTCGGTTTTTAATTTGAGCGATTGAGAGATTAGATATAATCTGTATATAACTCTTTCACTTGGACATGTTCAAACTGATATATTACAATACTCTTAAATAGTTTTGGGTTCTTCGGTCACATAAATAATAGAAATTAAAAATGGTTGAGTTTAATAAAAATTTAAAAATTAGAGGAAGAGGAAAAAACAAGGGTCAATAATTTGGAGGATTTTTTATAATATAAATAATAAATAAATATTTAGCAACGTTTCCATTCTGATTTGAGTCCTCTTCAAGGCTATATTTTAATTTCTACTATTTATGGGGCCGCAAAAAACCAAAATTATTTAAGAATATATTAATTTATAATTCGGTAGAAAATTAAAACCTTATCAAATGTATATTACAATACACCATACAGTGTAGATATCAATGTGATTTACTTACAAGTTCCCTACATTGTTATACTATTCAATTTTTACGTAAAATAATTTTTAATTTTTATACGAAATAATCCCTCAATATTCACATTATTAATGAATCTTTATCAAAAATAAATCGTTTTCTGATCACTTCAAATTAAATAGTTTTTTATTTAAAAAGATGTCATCATCGAATTTTATTTAATGATGCCATTATATGCAAAACAATTTCACTGGAAGTCTACGTTTTTTAGCTTTACTTCTTTCTGAAAGTACACGATTTTTAAATTTGATTTGAGATATTTATGGCTAAATACATACATAACACCACGCTTTTGACATATTAAAATCTTTTTCACTATAGTAACGTTCCTTTGATAGAAGTTCTGATAATACTGTAGTATTTTAATTTAAAATAAATTTTCTTACGGTTTAGTTATCATTACATATATGTTTCAACAAGATTGAAATTAGAAGTATTATTATTATACAACGAAGCTATAAAAACGCTGGACACTCAGTCGTAACACGGGATATTTGATTAATTCATTTTTAGAATAAAATTATTTTCTCGTATATTTCAGTACAGACAGACAACGAATTGCTCTATAGATATTTAAATTTTTCACACGATGAGCTGTTGTCCATCTGTTTAATTTGTTTTTAAATAAAAGTCTATAAATGAATTCTATCCCAACAAAATTCTTATTATAAGAAACGTAGTTTATTCTTTTTGGGAGTACGATTTAATCATAAGCAGGTTTCCTTCAAAGCCAATAAAATATACATTACCATTTTTTAAGCGCTCTCTAATATGAGTGTTAACAAGGCCTCGTAACTGCAACACAAAAACTCCTTATGTATAAGCAAAAGAAATAGAAGCGGAGACACTCGGCCTGTATAGTTTATGAAGTTTGTTTGTTTTGTTAAACTATAGCACATAATAGGACGCAATAACATTTTTTAAGGATGATATATTAATTGTTTTGATTGTGATTTGACAAAGGAGTACTATGAATGTTCGCCAGCACAATTACAAATTCAAAAAATCGAGTTAAAAAATGATGAACTAAGAAGTACTCAAAGTAAATTCCAGGCCGTGTAATATGCAAGATTACATTTGGCTAACAAATATACGCGTTCTATGTGGGATTAATTCTATTCATTCTAGTAATTTTTGAATCTCTTCTAAAATGTTGTACAAATTATATATTAATAATTTACTCAGTATAATAAAAGTTCAATTGACCTGCAGAATTTTACATTAATATTTTTTACTTCAAAACTCTTTTGTGAATTCACTTGAAATTGAACATATCGTTCCATGGGACTTTATTACATACTGGTTCCAGGCAGAGTATATGAAGAGACAGTATATTTTCACACTCTCAATAATGTTTCACATAAAATTAGGTATGTTTAAAAACACACCTTCACTCACAATAATTTTTGTTTGCTCACTTTCATCCTTGGGATAAATGTACGTCAGTAGCTCTACTTAATACAAAAAGTCGGATCAAATAAAATCTGAGTCAGTTCAGCCTATATCTCAGTTGAAATGCCAAGAGCAAATATCACATCCTATTGGATCATGATCCTGGCCAGATCTACTTGGGTGGATCATCCGATACCTGCAATTAGATACTTTAGGAGCTGCTCATATCACGGAATTGAATGTATACAATCACTTTATGGAATGTATCTCAGCAGATATGAAAAGGAAATCTGACAAATTGTAGGAGCTATTAGGGGGTTCGGGGGGGGGGGGGCAATTAATATAAGTCGGCATTCAAAGTTTTTAAATCTCCCAAAATTAGATTTCAAAATTTGTTATAATCTGTTAGAAGGTCTAGGTTAATCCACTTGAGATCACGACCCCTTAACACAACCACCACAATTTTGTCAGATTTCACGTATCTCTTACCGTTTGCGGTATGTTTAAGAATTTTGAAAATTTCCAAAATTTCGAAAATCTGCTGGAAGGTCTGCAATAATTGACTTGAGATCATCACTCCTTTCGATAATCTCTAAAATGCCAGATGATTTCACGTATCTCTTACTATTTTAGGAACATTTAAGAATTTTGAAAAATTTAAGTTTCAAACATTTTCAAATCTGCCCAGAGGTTTGCTTTAATTGATTTGATATCATATCTCCTGACTATTATCTCAAATTATGTCAGATTGCCAGTAATGCAGTGTTTCGTACATGAAAAAATTGCGAGAGTGACAAGGTGGGTAAGGTTCTGGACTGGCGGGAGAATATAGTTCGAATCTCGGTCGATGCAATTTTTTGTTTATTTCCGAGAGATCCTTATATATATCTATCCAAATCTCTCTTGAGATATGGTCATAACTCAGATCTAGAGTTAGATATCTTCTGATCTGACACGTGTCATATTACATTTTGATACATTTTGATCTGTGTTGTAACAGTTTTTTATAGTATTTTAATATTCTATTAAACAAGCATAAATTTAACACTCTATTATTTAAGATAGAAATAATTTGTAGTATATTTTGTCAGAGTTACATTTATTTAATTTTCCAATACTGATTTTCAAGTAAATTTTATGTTTTTTCATGTGCTTTAGTAAGTAAATGGACAAAATAATTAATAAATAAATAGCTAATTACCCATTGGTTTGTACCTATAATTAATTTTGAACTTATATTTTTATCAATTATTAGTTATAGTAGTAATTAGTTAACTAGAAAATCTTATTATAGAATAATATTGTCTAAATATTACTATCGCTCGGCAGACCTTCTTATACGTAGGATCATTTGTTGATAACGTTGTATCACTATAGTCGAAGTAGAGGGCGAGCCCCGCAGCTCGGTTCCAGCATATGTCCAAAATTGTTAATATTGTATATACTCTTCTCGTTTAAATTTTTTTAATCTGACTTTATACCACTAAATACAAAATTATGTCTTAAAATTACAACAACTATTTAAAAACTCGTTCGTCGTATTGGATACCCCATATTGACTTCGAAAACAAAAGTTGTTAACTGCATACTTTAATATTCGATCTATGTTTATTGATATAGAATAATGCAATTACATCATTGAGGAAAATCCATATGAACTCTCTAAAAATATATGTTTCATTGACATTTAATTGACATATTATTTTATTTTGTTTATTTTAATATTTAAGATAAATATATGTATAATGTATTACATAACGCTAATTTTCCTTACCTTAACTAAATGCAAATGAAACTTCTGTTTCATTACCTCAATTCTTTGCACGCGTGCTGCGACTATGCTGTAAACGAAAATATTTCGATGCAAAACCAAGTCGTTATAAATTGAAGTAGTTTATTGATTATACCTTTTATGTACAGTCTTACTTTTCATTTGTTGTACAAATATAATATAATGTGCTTACATACATAATTGCTTAAATCTACACGGTTCATTTTCGTTTCATCTTTGGAAGCTTTACAGAATCGATAATCGTGTTGCATTTTTTCGTGAATGTCATGTTTCATCTTGATTCGATATTATTAATCGCACAACGATATATGCAATTTTTTTTCATGCAGTTCCTTTAACGTATACCACTACGCAAACAATAATGCGGTTCTTTCGCTACAACGACGATATATACAATTTTGAAAAAAAAATATTTATCAAAAATAATTTAGAAAATTAAAATTGACGAAAGGTTAGAATTGAGTCTAGCTTTCAACGATATCCATAGAAAGTAGATCCAGATCATACGCGCTTTTACCCCTTCAACTATTCGTTGCGTCGTTTCTCAAAATCACCAGGCTGATGTTGAAAGGTCAAGCTTCCGCTAGCAGGGACGAAATATATTCGACCCGACATGTATTCCACTCGATCTCTTTATGCGTCTATATACGTGCATGCACCAAATGCCGGCGTCTTTTTGATGCCAGTACGCTCAACCGGAAAAACAGAGTTTTACTGATATCTTATATCTTTCAACCTTTTATTCTTCACTTTTCTCGACTTTGCTGTCAAATAAGATGTCGATTCCTTTCCTTCTAGAAATCGCGCCCTGTACTGCTTCGTATGCGAATGCTATTGATTTCAAAGCGCACCTTAAATCTTTCTTTCGATGCAAACGCGTGTTTTCCATATTTTTATCGAGCATTGCATTCACCGACCACTTCAGTATCGCATCGAATTCGTTTCTCAGTGTCGTTATTTACGCACTGTTTCTTTCGAGGAACTTCGAATTCGGAATTTTATTAAGAGGCAATGCTTCGCTAATTTTGTACTGAATTTGGAAAAATTCTCAGAAATTGTACGCAAATTTATTCGTATGTATAAAGATATATTACTAACAATCTGACTGTTGTTAGGTTTCCCCTATAAATTCAAAACTATCCATTCGTTTCCCAACATTAAACTGCATTTACATTTCTAGATATGTTGCGGTTACTCCAACACTCATGCCGAAAGAAGAATAAGGATGGAAAATGCATAAAATTACAATAACAAAATATTTAAAAATTCAATTTCGATTCTAATATCAATTTCGAAAATAGACATTTTAGGACTTAAAGTTGGGTAAAAATTCTAAGTTAATCTATACCATGAAAAGGACACCGATGACGTTTTTATTTTCTTGGATGACTTATTTATCACCAAAAATAAAAATATTAAATTGACGTGAAATCAAAGGAATTCTGAATCGACTTTTTCATTCTTTATTATTTTACTTTATTGTCTGTAAGTTATTTATTAATAGAATCAATGCAATATTTTTTAAGGAAAGATAAGAATTATTCGATAGAAACTTCGCTTTCTGTAAATATGGTCAGATGAAAACATTCCAGAAAAGCTCGAGATATTTTTAAGAATTGTACAACGTTACATACTACTCTAAATTATTTAAAATATAAAAACAATTATCAAATAATATTTTGACTGGAATAATAACTAATTAAGTCCTAAAAGTTTATCAACGATATTAATAATTTCTATATTTTTATATAGAACGTTTTGCGCCTTGCTCATGGCCTAGTAAAATGTTTAAATGTAATTGTACAATGTTACCGTAAGCACCAGGGCCCAGTGTATCCAGTCATGAAAATTTCCATTATCATCATTGAAATTATACCAATATACTAAGGTCACATCGATCAAAATCAATGATAATAACATACATTTCAATTGTAATAAATGTTTGATCAATCCACTATTATGAACAACAAATGCTTGCATTAAATATCGAAAATGACAAATTGATCTCAATCATCACTTTGTAGAATGCTCCAGTTATCACCAATTTGTCAATCCATAATCGATTAATATGCACCACTTGCGGTACTTCTCGCTGACTTCGAGAATTGCAGCTATACAAAGTTTCTGAGATACTTTGACTACGTTTTCAGAATACTTCATCTTCGCCTTTCCGAAATTCTAACCATATTTGCAAAATTCCACGGACATTCTAAAGCTATTTTATGAATATTCAAAAATATTATTCAAACATTTTAGTTTTGCCTCGGATATGCGTTACAAGTTTTCCGAAAGCTTTTTAACGTAATTTCCAAACTGTCTAAATATATCATTTCAAGATTGTAAACATTCAAAACTAATTTTTCTGAATAACTTTGAAATGTCTGAAGTATTTTCAATATTGATGCTTGTAGGCGATGCGTACATATCCAGATGGTAAACTTTATTTCGAAACATGTGTAACACCGACTTGAACCAAAATTTTAGACTTTTTTCGGCAAAATTAAAACGTACACTTTGGTATTGTTTGACACTTTAAATTAATGTACTCTAGCATAGTTTAGTATAATGAAAAAGATTTAAATTTTTTAAAAATAGGAATAGCAAACTTCATATAGTTTGTGTGGTATTTTAACATGTTTCCGCATGTGACGCTATGTTTAAGCATGACAAAATGTGGTGTACGCGTCGCCGCTTATTGAAGTTACAGAAGTTTGTTCGACACAGTGTTGGGTAAGCGAAACCTGCTTAATCGGTTCTGGTAGGATATTTAATACAACACAAACTCGCTATTGATAAAAAAAGGTATATAATTAACGTAATTTAGTTCAGCAAACATTGTTATGCATCGCGAATTACTATAGTAATTTGTAATATTAATAATATGTAAAGAATATCATTTTTTTATTTATATGATTAAAGACTCCATATGGCTTTTAACAAAAACAATTCGAGCAAGACTAAGTGAATAAATTTGTAAAATATTTCAATACCATAAATTAGAATGTATTCTGCTAAAACTAATATATATGCTATTTGAAACATTTATTTCCAAATTACGCTATGAAATCAATATTGTTCGCCGAAGTATGTATCTTTTTTATAGCTTAATTAAGAGTAAGAATACATACAGGATATCTAGAACGTTAATGCGCGCTATCGAGATCTTGTATGTTAAAATGGTTGCGAAATTGCAACATTTTGACATCGCTTTAAATGTACTTCAGCTCAATACCTTCAGCAATAACAATCCATATTTTGTTGATATATCCTCTCATTTTCAATTGTTGAAGTACTGTGTACGACGAATCCTGCCTATTTTACGCAGCTAGTTTGCAACTCTGAATTTCCGTTTTGTGATAGTTATTAAAATTGATATAACTTAATATATCCCTATATTAGCGACAAGAAAAATAACATATCAGGATAAAATCTACATCTTATCATAAAACTACCAAGCTCGCAAAGCACGAAAACTAAATTACAACATAAACTAAGGTAATTATTAAAACTTTATAGTCAGTTGACATGTAAAAAATTTATCTAGATCGATAGAAATCATAAATAATATATAAATACGATCCACGGTGTGTTATTATGCTTAGTTACCCCTGGTTGTAATTTTACACATCAGGTTCGAACGCACTTGACTCTTATTGAAGTAATAACCTACTTATTCAAACGCTGCAAAACTTTTCTTAGGTGTGATCCAGATCTTCTCAGATCTAACTTATATATGCGCATTTTAGTCAAACTTAAATAAGACTAGTGGTTTGAAATATGAAAACGCATGTAGTGGCATTCATTCGTACATTTTCGAATGAATCAATAATCGTTAGCGCATTAACCGTATTATACATGACTTGACATGGGAACTCTCATCGAAGCGATCTTGCAAGGTGTTTTGTACAAGCTGGATTAACAGGTGTGTAAAAAGCTTATTGCGTTCCGGAATGCAGCCCAGTCTGTACACACCGTATATACCATTATACACACGATCAAGTTTATTATTGCTAATCCTAGCGTCCTTACAAGTGCTAAAGTAGTCATTTTCCCTACAGGCAAGCCCACTCTCACGGAAAATGTATACAACATGAATAAAGCGCACTCATTCCGGCACTTTGACTGGCAGTTTCTAAAAATCGATCAACTCTATTAGTACTAACTTCGTTACTTCGTTTTTCGATATTTGATGATATCTACAATGCGAAATGGGTAATGGATGATATCTGCATTCGCCGCCTTACCAGATTGCTTGGAAATTTTGACATACCTAAAAATTTATATCATCGAAGGAATTCATTCAAGTGGAAGGTTCCATTCCGAAAGCCCCGGCAATTGTCTATTTTCATGAGTTCGTATAATAAATGGTATTGGAATGTAAGATGACGCATCGATTGAAGACTCCGGTATATTATTTAAATGACATTCTATATTGGAATGTGACGAAGGAAGAGCCCGAATAACTAAAGCTTAATTGATTTTATTCTTTTCAAAGTAAGCTATGTGAAAGAATCAAAATAATTTATTTTATTTAATCCAAATAATTTGTTATCTAATTTTTCTATAAACAAGTATTGTTTGCAATTGTTGTCATCCCGATCATTAAGAAATACCAGTAATTAATCCAGTTATCGTTAGTGTTTCAAGAGGATGGTTTTTAAAGGGATTTTGTGGCGACTAGCGTTGCCCGAAGCTCCGTCATCAGGAAACGAAAATTCGATTAAACTGAGTTGATATATTACATTATTATGTCTTTGAACAAACTCGTTTTAAGAAATTGATTTGCGACAAAATAGTGGGTGGTTAAAGTTAAAATATCAATTTTATGCTTCAATATATTTCGTCTTATTATTATCAAAGGAGTACATTAAAGAAACCCTTTGGCGAAGTATCTAATTTTGTTACCGAAGTCATTTAATCTCTTTATTCTTCTTTGAAAAAGCTCTTAGCAGAAATTATAATCGGAATTAATAAATTTTAGTTTTATGCTATATTAAATATTGACTATGATGTTACAGGCATTGATTTTTGTAACTGTGTGCTTATAAATTATTTAAAGGATTGTGCCGAATGGTATCGGACATACTATCGGTATGTCAGACGTTGCTGTGAAATATTAACCGTAGAAGTGACGGAAGGTTGACGGTAACTGAGAATGTCTTCCAATTTCTTGGTGACGTTGTAAGTAAGTGAAAATAGAAACACGTTAATCAGAATTTCGGTTTAGCCATATTGTGAACAAAAACACAACACAAAAAACAAAAGCGGCCACGCTAATGAAAATGAATCGCTTCTTTCCATGATTTATCCGCAGCTGTAGTTGCGTTCTAATGTCTAGAAACGTTTCCAGTTACCCTCGTTTCATTTAAAAAGATAATATACAGATACATTTTTATTTGCAATAAGTACGATAACGAAACATCGATTTTTGTTTTCCCTTAATAAAAAAATAATTCACAACTTACGTTTTTCAAATTAAGGAATTAAAATGTAACTATCAGAGATTGGCCAAAAAGTTCTTAGGGTTGATCATGGGTAGCTCCACTATTGAAAACCTCTACATGAGTGTAGAAAGCACCATTCACTTAATTAAATATATCACTTTATGAACAATGGAAATTTTGAACATTCCGGTCCCCATAATGAGGTAGTTTCGGAGATAAATATAAAAATTCTATAATTTAATTATGGCCGAATAGAAAATGTAATTAAAAGATCAACCCAGCCTTAAGCCTATTGAGGGTTCAAAAAGATAGTTTAGTCCCAATTTTGTCAATGACAAAACTATTTTTCAAATGTGTTCCGTGGTTGCTCTCATTTGACTCAAAATAATAACAGATTGATGTTTCCGAGAGATGTTTCGAATTAATTAACCGTAGAACGTCTTGATTGAACGTCTTTTGAGTGAACATCATTTGGAAAAATGGTTACCAATGACCGAAGGAGCATATATATGTTACTTGGTTAAGTTTGAGCTATATATAGATTTAACTAGAATAGAATTAACTATAAGGATAGTATGTCAAGTTCATCACAAGAATGTGAAAATTGTATGAATCGATGTTTAAACGCGGAAGTAGAAATTGCTGCATTATCTACCCAATTTTCCGACTTTAAACCGTAAGATAATTATCCTTTCTTTAATTTTGTAAAAAGGCTGTAAAAATCATTGTAATTATAAAATAATTGAACGAGAAAGATTTGTAAAAGTTGACGAAAAGATTATGTGATTGTACAACTTTCGAAGAATTCTTTGTTACTGAATAAAGTAAAATTTTGACAATAAATATTTCTTTACAGCAGCCGTTATACATATATGTTACGTGAGAAAATGCCAATACGAGGTCTCGGGTATCAATCATAGATCATCATTATTTTTCTTCGTGGGCATATGTCAAAAAACCGAATTTGAAAAATCCGAAACATTGAAAAATCGACATTCAAAAAGCTGACGCTCAAAAAACGATGACTGTCAAAAAGGCAATTAGTCATAAAGCTGTAATGTTCATGAAAACAAGAATGTCAGCTTTTTAAATGTCGATTTTTCAATGTTTCGGATTTTTTAAATTCGGGTTTTTGAGATGTACCCTTCTTTGTTCAGGTTTATCAAACAGTCTTTATAATTTGACGTGAATTGCTGGATTCTTTTCTGTAATATGCAAGATTCTCTGTAAGTCTGCAGCGAAGTATTACTAACTTTTGAAACGAATACTTTTTTTTACATACGTATGCGTGAAATTTGATTTTGTTTTTAGTGCGTAAAATACAATTTTTCTTCACACCGAGGAGAAAGCAGCAACATTCATCCCGTAAGCGGGGGGAAAGATGCTGCTTATCCTCTCAGACATAAAGAACAATCATGTACATCCCTCGGGAAGTAAAAAAGAATGCCTCAGACTGCATGTTTCTCACCTTCGGCTTCGCCTCGGGTAAAAATTACACGCAGTGTGAGACATTCTTTATTTTACCTCCCTCGTTGAGTAATGTACTATTACGCACCGGGCTAATCGCATGTTAGAAAGCGGTGCGTATTATCGCATTTTTCGCACATCTATCGCAATATACTATTTTAACAGTCTGGGAGTAGAACTCGATTTTGAGCCCTGCGGTGAAATCATTGGGTGCAAATTATCGAGCCTCACGCTCGTCCTATCAAAAAATACTGTATGCAACACGAGCGAAATGTTGATCTGCCACCATTTTTTATAGTACAAAAATTACACTTTTGGAAATGCATAAATTTCCATTGTTCAAATGTACTAAAGATCGTATAGTAATATATTTTCCCATCGTAATATATTTATATCTGACCAAAAAAATATTGATGGGTCTTATTTTATATAAATAACTGGAACATTTAGATATAAACACCACAAACTACGTATTGACATACCTAAGTTTATTAATATATTATATATGCAAATGATTCATTTCTATTCAACAATAGTATTTTTCGATACAAGGCCGTAAAATCTTACGGCCGAGTGTCGAACATTATTTTTGGGTACTGCAGCCGAAAAATCCTATTTTACGGCCTACGTTTGAATGACATTTTACGGATCATGTGTAATATGATTTGCGCTGTCAAAAACAACCTATGCAGACTAAATGAAGTCCGCTCAAATCGAATTTTTACAGCTTTCAGTACCGAAATAGTATATTTCGATACAAGGCTGTAAAACAAAATTTTACGGCTCCAATACGATATCATCGTACGAGGACCAGCGAAGCCAGTCCGAGTATCGCTGGATCGCATGAAGCCGTAAAATCTTACGGCCGTGTGTCGAACATTATTTTTTGGTACTGAAAGCTGATGTTTTTGACAGCGCAGTTTCATATTTTATGTGATCCGTGAAATTTTATTTTACGGACTAAAAGTAGGCCGTAAACTCGAAATTTTCGGTTATAGTATCGAAAATGCGTTTGTAATAAAAAATTTAGGATTGTTATTGTAGGACACTTGATACATTTGAAAATTAAGAATTGGATAGAGTTACAGAATTTCCATTACTGGTTACATTGAACGTGCATTCTTTAAGAGTGAAATTCCACTTTAAAAAATGATAGAGCAAAACTACTGTTAATTAATAATTTATCGTTGGGATAAGTGATTTCATAGTTTCATTAAGCACAAATAAAATTAATGTAAATTAAGAAAAATAAGCTATAGAATATGCAAAAAAAAACGTAATTAATATAATGCTGAGCGTCGTATACATTTTACATGCGCAAACTGGAATGGCAGAACTGTGGACTGAAAGGTCGAAAAGTGACGTTCGTCACTCTGTATTCACGATTATGACAGTAATTTATATCTATTAATGAAAGTCAACAGAGTCGAAAGTCGCAGTGTAACTGACATCGGAATCGAATCGATTCAGCCCCCGAAAAAGACTGCAAAAAAGTGGTCCAACGAACGAATGAATGTGCGGTGCGGCGCCAATTCAGTTATTTCCCGACTCGAAGATTTTTTTCGCTCAAACATTGTTCCCACCCTTCTGGCAGGCCGGGGTGAATAGTCGACGGGCGACGTCTCACGGATGTCTCTGTCGACAATGAAGCTTTAGTTCCGCACGAAACGTTTCGAAGAGCCGAAAGAGGGACGAACGAAGCGAAACGGATCGGGCGGTCTCCATCATGGAAATAACGTGAAATGTAATTCTTGGTGGTCGCGTCTGCCGGGAGCGAATTTGATTCAATAAGTCAAGCGTGCTCCTACCGCCGCCGATCCGCCGGGATGTGCAATTCCATTGTGTATCGGGCTACCGACGGGTAGATGGCCCGTGAACGGCGGAAGTACCGGAGGGGGTGATTTCGGGGGGTGTACCGCGATCAGAATGTGCGCTACGACAAGAATCCCTACAATTTAGCCTTACTTTTTTTTTCGATTACTCCCGTCGAATCGACTTCGCAGGGGACACTACGCCCTGTCAAGATTTACGCAATACGTTCTCGATTGTGTTTTCGCGGCTGCAGGGGACGTCGATTATGTCGGCCCGATCGAAATCGCCATTTTGCACGAATGTACGCGTAAAAACAAATCGCGCGAACATTCAAAGATATAATCGCGAGTGGTTTCACGTCCAAATTGTTGATGGGAATCGCGCGAAACGAGGTACGTTAATGTTTTTTAGATCGTTAATTTTGCATTTCGAATTCAATGACTATTTTGTACCATGAGGGGATATCGTTATTAGGACCCGCACGTGGTGAAATTTACGTATTCATTCGCTTGTTCTATTCAATTTCGTATTCTATAAACGACCATCTCTGAAAGAAACGCGTTAAAATATTTTTTTAAATAATTTAGTACTTTTTTAATACCGTCAAGATGACAATGTATATACGAATATCCACTTGATAATAAAATAACAATAATGTAAAAATATACAGAGGGTAAGTATTCCATGTACATAGAATCATTATTTAACCCTTTGACGCGTGGTGTAGCATATGTGCTACACCTTTCTTTAATTCATTATTTATATATTTCAGGTAATTATTAATTAATTTTACTGAAATTGTTTGCTTCCTCACCTCAAGAACGTGTTAGGAAACGTAAATAAATAAATATTTTTAATTAATTACGATCTTATATTGTTTAAAAAAATTTAGCCAAGTGTAAAAATGGTGTATTTTTTACGAAAAATATTTCCGGGGTCGCTGATTACGAATCTGACCTCAGATTTTCAAAATTCAAAATGGTGGACACAATCTGGCCGACGGAATTGCAAAAATGAACTTAATCGAGATGAAATTGGGTACTCGAGAGTTTTCGGTATCGCTGATTACGAACCGACCACAGATTTTCAAAATTCAAAATGGCGGATCCAATATGGCCGACTGAAATCTAGGATGAATCTGACTTGTTTTTACATTTCGATCGGCCATTTTGGATCCACCATTTTTAATTTTGGAAATCTGAGGTCAGATTTGTAATCAGTGATCCCGAAAACCCCCAAGTACCCAATTTCACCTCGATCAAGTAAATTTTTGCAATTCTGTCGGCCATATTGGATCCACCATTTTGAATTTTGAAAATGTGAGGTCAGATTCGTAATCAGCGGCCCGAAAACTCCCGAGTAAAAAATTTCAGCTATTTTCAGCGTAAAGAAAAATGTATGCTTTAAAGGATTAAAGCATTATTGTCGTTCAGTTTTTTTTCGAAATCATTCTTTTTTAAGATAGAGAGTGTTTTAATAAAAAAAAGGAGCGTTATTTTTATACGTTACAGTCATTTGCAAATAATATTTTTATATTATGCAGTGCAAATTGCGTCACTGTGGGGAAAAAGTGATTCTTTATTTTTAACGAGTGAAAGCTCGCTTTTATGAGTTACACTTACACGCAACCGGAAGCTAATATTTACTCCTAAATAATAAGATTTGACCCTTTCACAATAGTGGCACAATTTTTGCGATTCACTTATGTAAAGAGTGAACTTTCATTTAAAGATAAGCAGATAGCATTTCATATCTCAAATTCTACATTATTGTAAAAGGAAACCTTTTCTCTCCGCCCATACAGCACATACATCTTAAAAAGGTCATCTAGAGCTCAGTTCAATGATATCTCCAAAAAGACCTCCCTCCTGAAGAGGTCTGAATTATGATAATCGATAAAAGGAGATCTTAAAGATGTCGGACTTCTGAAAATCGTAATCTCGAAGCAAGTAGGTTTTCTGATTATGTTTTCACTTTTCTTCTATTGCTTAATACCGTGTTCAAAGTCTCAAATGACTGACACGTCCATAATACTTTTTTTTCTGAAAAAATAGTCATTTTGAGAAACCTGATATAACCACGAATGGCAATATTAAAATTGCATACATTTATGTACAACCTCATTCTCCTCAACGAATAACGTGAAATTTACAACTTATTAAGAAAAATAATAATAAAAACGATAAAGTATTGATAACTAAATAAAAGTGTAATTCTACAAATGTAAAATTTTTAATGAAACAATAACACAAAAAGTAGTATGATGAAATAACACATATGTGGAACGAATTGAAACTATCATTGACACAATTTATAAGATATATTAAGTCTTGGCTTAATTTTGAATTCGATTTTATAGAGAAATAGATTTTGATAGATCTTATACAACATTCTCTAAAATTGGAGACCACAGGATATTCTCGTAAATCGTCCTGTTATTAATATTACCTACTGTTTATAAAATTAATCAAATTTATTGTTGGTTTTTACTTCGTATGTATATTTTTCATGTTTCAAATACTGAGTAATATTTAAGTACAAAATAACTAAATTTTACATTTCTAATATTTATAATACAAGACTAAAATAAACATTAGTTTATGAAGTTGTGCTGCACAATCTAGAAAAATAAAATACTTGCTTCGATATTACGACTTATTTGCCAAATTGTTCTTCTTTAGTAAAAGCATATAAGATTGAAACAATATTTAATATTCTTCGAATATAAAACAAAGTCTCAATAGATACATCTACATCTCTGTACACTCAGTAGGTTCATATTCTGTAAATAAAACCGAATTTTATCTGCAAGTTGATCTTTAGTTATCAGACATCTTTTTCGCAGAAAAAGGGACGAGCCGTGTTTTGATATGTATCAATATTTAATAGACAATTCTGAAAAGGCTTGCGACATTTCGCATCCTTCGAATGTTATACGAAATTAAAGTTTGGAATTATAAACGTTTTTCAGTCAAGAACCTTCCACTCGTTTCTTAATAATTTACTATCCACATCGTCGTTTGTACGCCATGCTGAAATCAACAGGTGCCACAGAAATGCCCACTATTAAAATAATCAGCACGTAATTGACGAATGGAGTTTCGATTAAAGACGATTTCAGCAAAATCTCCGCGACTTTATTAGTATCCTGGATGATCGAATAACGAATGTATATTTCTTAAATATTGAAAGCTGCATTTATAACTCATTCATCCTATTTCGCTAAAGTAAGTCAGGGCTATGTACATGTGTGTGTCCATTGAAGGAGCGCGCAGTATTTTCGCGTATCTCAAAAATAACCCAGCGCCTCGGGTCAATAGTGCACATTCGCGGTGTTAAACCGGATAAAAGAACGGTTCGTCGATCACTTATAAAAGAGCATTTAAGACTGTACATCTTAATATATCATAATTGAAATAATTCTTCACCGATTCCACCGAACGATCTATCTTTAGAATTGGTTGCACGATTGAATGCCATTGATTTAAGGGTTCGGTGCACTTGTAAAAATGTCATGAGCTACCAAATATAGCGTTATATGGCGTAAATTTTCCAATTTAGTAATATGCATACTTTAAACAAAAATGGGTCAACAAAATTACAATATTATTTATGTCAATGAGAAATCGAAGCAAAAGACCTCAAATATTAAGTTTGATAAATCTGATGAAATTGAAGTTTCAATACTTTTTTCCATTTCAACTTTTCAAACAATAATTGAATGTTGAAAATAAGAGCACCGTACCTTTAAATACCGGTGCAACTTAAAGAAAATTACAATTGTCTCAAAATGAAAATCGCGATCACATCAATATGAAAATATGAATTTGTTTCATGCATCTTGGGAAAGTGTTGTGAATACCGATCGACTCTTGTCCATCATGTCATGCCCTGTCAGTATTCTCAAACACGGTCGTAGGAAGCTTTCGTCTCCGACCACTGCAGTGATCATGATTAGCTGCGACAGGTCGGTGTAAATAAAGAAAGGTAACGAAAAAGTGAATCACCGAAGCGAAAATCGAGAAGAGTCGGCGACTCGACGAGTAACCGATCGCTTTCTCAAGCCGGATGAAGTGCCCGCAGATGCGCTTGATGACGGAAGCAGAACACCAGCGCCACGAGGACAATAGCCAGGTTGCTGGATTTCAGCGGCGACGTTCCGGAGTCGTCGTAATCCTCTTCGTCATCGACCTCGCCATTTTCTTTACGGCTGCGGAGCTTCGCATCTGTAAGCACAAAATGTCAACCTTAAACTCACTTCGGACTCTCTTGCGGCCTCGAACGGTTCTGTATTTATCGAGAAACCGTTCGTTGATATACTCAAGCTCGCGGCTTCGAACAAAGGGGGACTTTTAATGTTAGAGCTTTCAAGTTTTCCGTTTTAATTTCGCCAAGTGCGATCGGGGACAATTACTTTTTATCGCTTAGTACTCGGCGGGAACTACAATTTCGGCTTATGGGAAAACTCAGCCGTCGCAATGCCAAAAAATTGAAATGGAAGTTACAGCTTTTATTTTATTAACTTTTGCAGCCACATGCCCCTGCGGAGCATTTGTATTATTGCAATAATTGTTATTACACATTCCAGTGTCTGCACTGCTATCTGTACAGTTACATAAAAGACTCAGTCAATAATAGCGATATGTTGTTGAATTTGAATGTTGTTAAAAAATAATTAAATGAATTGTCATAAGTGTGAAATGAAATTCTATGTTCATGAGAGAAAAAAGACCATCTTACTTATGCTAAAAGGAATTTGAATTTTCAGCAAAGCATAAAATTAAAAATTATCTCTTGATTATTTTGTTACTCATATACGGTTTACCCATAACGTCAGAGGATTTAATTTGATCATTTAAGTTTGGATCTACGTCATATGACGAGGACGGTGACAAATATTTTGAAGAGATTTTACAGAATAATTTTTAAAAAATGGTTTTTCGTTCCCTTACCATTTTTCTATACAGTAGAACTTCACTTTATTATCCTACTGGGGGTTTTGCCTTTCACTTTGTTGTCCGACAAATGCGCATCGTTTCTTGCTCGTCTTCCACACGAGACAATAGGCACGACATTGGAATTGCGGAAGAGGGAAGAAAAACTAACTTTACCTGCGCTAAGTATGTCAAGAGAATCTCACTAATAATGTGAAGACGCCAACAAAGTGAAGGACAATAAAGTTAAGTTTTACCGTATATCTAAAACCTATAAAAATGGCGTCCTCGATTTCTGAACTTCAAATAAATATGGTATGCAAACTTAGAAAAGTCTCTGTTATAATAAAATGACGACCCAATTACAAATATTTAATTATTATATTGAACCATTTATTGTCTTGGAAACTATAAACTTTAGAGAAAATTTCTATCGAATAACAATATCTTAAAATCGGTCAAAGAATTTCCTTCAAAATTATTCAGAATTTTTGTTGTACAATTTTTTTCACAAGTATTAAAAATGCCATTAAGAAACTTGAACAAATTAGGAAGTATTCTTTAAACAATTTTAAAACATTTTTATTCTAAGGAATTTTTCTCTAATGTCTATAATTTTTATGAAAAAGGATTAATAAATCCACAAAAGTATATAAATAATGACTTTACAAAAAGTTCCTTAGAATAAAAATATCTTAAAATTGATAAAAGAATACCTTACTAATTTTCATATACTTTTTTCAATATTTCGGTTTGCTGAATTTGCCAAAAAAACAAATCATATCACAAGCTTCTAAAAAATTTGAGGGTATTATTTGACCAATCCTAATACAATATTATTGATTGAAAATGTTCGCTAATGTTTACAGTTTTCAAGAAAAAACGTTGTTGAATTAAAAAAAAAAC
Source organism: Trichopria drosophilae (assembly GCA_030407085.1). Lineage (NCBI taxonomy): Eukaryota > Metazoa > Arthropoda > Insecta > Hymenoptera > Diapriidae > Trichopria > Trichopria drosophilae. The sequence continues at coordinate 58,069,037 of CM059583.1, forward strand.
AATTTGCCATTGTGCTCGCAAATTTGTTTTAAGAGACAATTTTTAAATTTTGTTAATGTTTATTATGAACAATATTAATATCTGTAAACTGAGTTAAATTAATTAGGATATTAGTGAAATTGGTCTTTACGAAAAACATTTGAAATTATAATGGATTTTTCCATTGAAGTTAATTAGCATGTACTTTATGATATATCTAACATTCTATGGCTTACATAAGTTACAAACATCTAATACTAACGACTAACAAGTAATCGCATTACATACCATATGTTTAAAAATAATTTCTGATAACCGCTATTCCAATCATAAATGTTGAAATTCAAGAAAAAGTTTAACGTATTTTCAAATTTTCAATCTCATTACTATGAACTGAAGTCACAAAAACGTCTACAAAAGTAATTGATAATTGGCCTAAATATTTGAAACGAGGGAAAATTTCTTCTCGCTCAATTCTCAATCGATCGTTGGTTTGCTGCTTCAATATTAAATTGACTGAAATTCTGGAAAAATATCTGGAAGTTTTAATTTAATAGAATTTTGCTATTTTAGAGAACAGCGTTGTATTTTAATATTTTGTGCATATAATGTGAAATTATTAAACATCTTATTTATAAATCTGAAATTATACATGTTGCTCCTAAACAATAAGGGACAGACAGGAATATTATACGGCTAAATTGGCTGTCTTATTCGTACCAATTATTTTTGTTTGCAATATCTATTTTCTCTAACAGTAACAACTGTTGTAGACATTAAATTCTGCAGGGCAGCAAACTTTACATCGATTCAAATCACAGAAATGTTTCATTTCGCACGTAGTATAAGATTCGTTTGGGTGCACATCTATATTTTGCAACGTACTAAGTTTTAACCGTACGTTTATGGTATAATATACTTTTGGGAATAGCTGGTGTGAAACGGACGTATTTTATAATTAATATCTTCAGTATTAACAACGGTTTCTGATATTTTCAAGGAAGTGCACATGACTACGTATTTCAAGTATTAGTTTAGCAAATTATTTTAATAACGTCATCGCTGCAATTCTACTGAGATAATTTTAGATTCAATTAATTATAAATATTTTATTATATAACAATTGAAGCTATAATGTTTTAATACACTCAATTTCCACTTTAGTCAATGTGCAATTTTGAGCAGAATTATACAATGTTTAGAGGTTGTCTAGTATTCGGAATATATTGAATATTTAAGTGGCTGCCATAATTAAATCTGGAATTTACCATTAGGTTTATAAAAATCATGTAAAAATGTATTCTTAAGAATTAATTATTTTTGTAGTGAATTTATAAATTAAATAACAAAATGGATGTTGCGATGAAAATGGCTAAGAAAATGACACTAAAAATTAATTTGTACCTATAGCAATATTATGTTCATTAGCGGTGATCAATGTTTTAACAGCATTATTCTTTCAATATTATACAGTAAAACTCACTGTGAGTTACATTATGGAAGCAGCCACTTCCTGCTAAATATATAAACGCAGTAACGATTCGTAAACAAAGAATGTCCTACCTCAGGAACGTTTCAACACGATGTTATCTTTAAAAAATGTAAAAGTATGTAAATGCCAATCAAATAAACTATTTTAATGTGGCATTTAATTATTACGTGTATGAGGTTGTTAAATTTTTAATTTTGATTTTATATCATTTGTAGGCTCTAAATTGGAGATTTTCTTTCAAAAATAACGGCACATGAAAAGGTTCCTGAGGTAGGTCATTCCTTATTGAAACGTCGCTTCAACTATAAGCTGTTAAGGGGGATTATGGAAACACTAGCCTACTATTCACAATATTTGCCAATTTTCATATGTTATAGTCACTAAAATTTCGTGCTTTAATTTAAGAGAGTAATTATATATAAACAGTACTTATACGCTATATACTTAATGTAATTATAGCAATCAACAAAATATACAAAAGTTTGATAATAATAAATAAAATTTAGTGAATTCATTAAGGCATACATAAGTTTACTAAATCAATTAAATATTGGCGCACGACCGTCTATAATTAATGCATACATTAATTATAATAGAAATAATAGTTTTAAACGATTGTTGAAGAATGATTTATGAAAAAACTATCGTTCATTAACCGTTTAGGTTAGGTTAGGTTAGGTTTATGCACATTCCGTTATCTAACGCAATATCGATGGAAATAAAAATTATAAAAGCATTCTCAAATGAACCAACATAGTAGAAAACTTTTTAAAATTACACTATTGGGCTTAAAATGTGCACATGACAATGAGAACTACTGTTGATGCCCATCTAATTCAAACACGAAACGTCCATTTGTATACCGCAAAACTCGCCAATGCCTCGAATACTTCGCTTTGTGCGCTATAACTATAAATTTCACCCAAAAGTTTTCCGTTTTATGTCGGTACAATAAAAAAAAATTTGTTGTCGGAAACAATTTATCTGCACATACATATATTACAAAGTCCTGGAAGTAATTATGTTGAAATTGGAACAAATCGTAATTACTAGTTTAATTATTAATGGAAGGTTAATATTTGGTTAGTATTGCAACACACGCATGGGCAAATTACACCTTGCACTATTATTAAAATGGAAAATTGTGCATTAAATATTGAAAAAATTATGTAAAATTTCAAAATTCATTGATTATCTCATAATAAACTATGTAATAATGTTCATTAACACGTAATAAATAATAAATTCAATATACTTATTAGTAAATGTTGGAACAGTTATTTTAACATACATGGTTATTGTAAACTTATTTCAACAATTCTTGTTGATAGAAAACTAATGTTTCGATTATAAAATGAGTAATTGGACTTAAATATCAGCGTAATTTTATCAAATTAAAGTAGGTAAATACATCATATTCTTTATGTACGCTCTGTGGATTTAACACCATATTTTTCAGTAATAATATTAGATAAAATTGTGATGTACGTAATAAAATAAAGTGATTGGCCATTAAGGCGAATGTCGATATCGTCTGTCTATTACGTCGAGTGCAATTTTATAATGTGACATTTCAGTGCAGTAAAGGGTTTACGTGCGCGGTACAATTACTATATTTCAATAAAATTGGGGGTTTACTTGCAATTTCCAAATAAATCTGGCAATTGTCAGATATGCCGCATATTGAAAGTTTCTGTGTTTGTTCCATGAGAGTTATACTCTCTGCATAATACACATACAAAAACAAAAATTAAAATGTATATCCGATAGTATTTTAGAGCAAATTCATACATAGCAAGTTTATGAAATTGTCAATTTCTAAAAATCATCCTTTTATATAAATACGGACATTTGGTGTATAGTATTGATTTTTTGCCTTGTTTTATGATTTGCTTTGAACCTGTTATTTCAGTATGATTCTGTAAACAATTTAAATATAGTACGTTAGCTACTGTTCATAATTTTGTGAAGTCAAGGTAGTATCCCTGCAAAGACATCACAATTTATTTAGAAAACTGTTTAATAAATAAGGTACTAGTAAAAAACTTAAGAAAACTTCATAAGCTCGAAGAGAAATGTTTTCTATAAATGCTTTTTTAAATTATTATAGTTTCAAACTCTTCCTGCAAATCTTTTACATAAACCATCTTATTTTATGTAACTAGTTTAAATTTGTTTTATAAAATATAAATACAATATCAATAAAACAAATAGTTCACTGCAGGTAGCCAGTATTGTATTCGATATTAAATGAGGACTGACTGACGAAGATAATTAGTACTCATGGCTTGTAATGGCATCTAAGAAATAATGTCCGATTGTCGGAGTATATGAGTACAATATCAATACTTATTACCAGTACTATTTTCAGTGTTAAATGATTGCTTATTGCCAAAAGATGTGAGTGCTAATATAGTACTGATTGGCAATTGGCGATGACTCAGTACTAATTATCAGCACTGATAATGCACCTTAAATCACTACTGACAGAAAGGACATTACTGACGTCAACAGTGACTTTTGGATTCGTGACAGTACTAATTAACAGTCCGAATCAGTAATGGTTCATCAGTTTTTTTTCATTCAGTTGAGTCAGCACTAATCTGGCACAAAATACAATATTTCTGGATATACGATGGATTATAATCTAATAACTAGAGCAAATGAAGTGGTAATTATTGAACAAAATTATTTACCGTGTAGTATTGAATTTTTACACTTTATAATTGATTAGAAAATTAATAAAGTAATCAAATGCATTTCAGTGAAATACAAAAAAAAATTCAATAAATTTTAACTACATGCAAATTATAGTCTACGTCCCTGGTGTAGGATGAAATTTGACGTAACCAAATTCTCAATTAATATTCAGAACATTTTTCTCAGAATACCCACTTAACTGTAGTTAACACTTCTTTTAAAGTCATGCATGTTTAATAAAACAATTCCCACCTTCAAATCTCTAAAGAATATTTAAACGCAAATGAGGCACGAGCCAGATTTCATAAAGTATATTGGTTTTTTTGAATGTTATAAAATTTGTAAAACTTTACAAACTCTCGAATAATTTACGGTCTTATACGATACTATCATAAAAATGCAAACTTGTTCACTCACCCCTTTCCTTTAGCATATCTTGGCTTCCTTCGAGGATGTTGTGCCCAGAATTTTTTCTCAGTTTTCCTGAAAATACCATGCATTCGTTAAGCTCCCGTCAGCGATAATACGCGAGTTTTATTCTAGGAAAGATAATAAGAATAGAACGCGATTAAATTGGATTTTTGTAAACGTTTTGGCTTGCACTTCCACTTGAGCGCGCATAATATGATTTAATACAGGTGTAAATCGCCTTGGCCCCATTAAACGAGAGCCTCGTCGGCCGTGGAAAAAAGTTTGGCAAAGTTAACCCCGAGTACGCGCTCGTTTCTACATAAATGTTCATTGGACAAGTAATAGCAGCCCGCCTTTGCGCGGCCACTTCGCGATTCTGCACACATTCGTGTTTTCCTTTCGGAAAATAGTCCCGTATCCTCCGCTCTCATTCGTCCATGCACAAATGGAAATACGAGTTTGCAAAAATTTTGCTAGATTCATCGAAAAGGACATGTCGTGCACGATCTTCTCGGGATCTTTTCGTGAACACAATGGTCGCAACTTCTACTCGGGGCTCTTGAAAAAGTAGATTACGTATATCGCGCGACGCAACATCCATTCGCTAAATGTGTATACCCGAGCACACTCGAAGACGTTGAAAAGCGGATCGGCGAAAAAAGATTTTCGGTCGTCAGCGTCAGGCTCTACAAACATGGTAGGGTTCAAACGGTTGTACGCTTACATATTCAGGGGATACGCCGCTAGTACATGCGCCCTCGGTGCTGTGCATAAAAACGCATTTTCAGAAATGCGAGAGAAGAAAACGACTGCGGGGAAAAGCTTCTATAAACCATCGGGATGCGCCCTATAAGCATTTTTTTATTTAACTTTTACAAATTCGACTCGTTCCTATTCATTCGCGTTTCGTGTTCAAGTATATAGAGAGACGCGAAAAAGCCAGGCTATGCTGCGAACCGCTTTCGCGCTACTGCATTTTCCTTTTGTTGTCTTCCGTCAGTTTATTTTTTATTGAACATCGAGAGTCCTAAGCGCACATGCAATCAAGGTACTCATACGTTCTTTTTTTATAATTCATATACGGTTTTATTCAATGCAATGACGATTTTATAGAACCTTTTCTGAATTTTTCAATCCTATAATGCCTGTAAGATAAACATATCTTTATTTTCACTTCTTTTTATGTATTCCTCTTTAAATAAAAGTAATTTTTGCAAGAGCAACAAAGATGTTTTGTCGACATTTATTTTAAATTTAATAACTCCAAATTGACGTTTACAGGGGCAATGAACGAATGTTCATGGAAAGGAATTAAATAGATGTTATAAAAGTGACTAATTGTTAACCAATTGCATAATTGAATCCGGACTATTCAATATATTGTTACATTTATTTCATAGACTGGAAAAGTTCTTAGTAACTGCTTTTCAATCATTATGAATGATACGAATAGGTCAGTATAGGTATGTCAATAACTACAGAGTAGTTTATTAATTTCAGTAACTTTCTAAGTGTATACTTAACTGAACTGAGAATACCGTTAGTAGAATGGAAGGATAATGCCCAGGAATATAAATGATTTCAGCTCTCCAAAAGTTATTAAGTCCGTTAGGATATGCCGAGTGTTCACATGTGAGAGCAAATTAATTTTTTTCACGTGCGAATTTTTAAAAAAGTCGTTAATGTCGCTGAGGAACAAAGTTCCGAAATTTAAAACCCTGAAAGGATAAAAATTCGATATATCGTGAGTCCAAGGTATTTGCTTTCTTTTTGCCAGATTTTCAAAGACAAAGTGATAAAAATCACACTGGACCCATGATATATCGAAATTTTGGCCTTTCGGTGTGTTGATTTTTGGATCTTTGTTCCCCGGCCATCGCTAATTATACGTAGACTATAGCAACTTCTAAGTAGTAATAGTCTGCCTATGCAGCCAATAAAACACGGCACGGAGTAATACTACTTACATTACTGCATTTTTCTATGTGCAATCCACGGCTTCAATAAAAATTTAAACTCCCCCCTGATAAACGAGTAGGACTCGCTACTAGATATCAGCATTCATCATAAGTTTAGTTCAATTTATATTTAACGGCTCTTTTAATGTGCGTAAACTCAACTACTGGTTATATTAACATAAATAAAAGCAGTGAAATTACAAACCTGACCGAGGTTTCCGTATAATAATAAAAATATTTATTAGCGCTACAACCATTTCAATAACACAACGGTATTTTAATTTGTCAGATTATTTTCAGTGTATTAACTGATGGCGAAGCCAATATAAATAAAAAATAAAATAAAAAAAAAAAAGTTTACACCACATACCTGATGAAAAATGCTTGACACGCCTCAGGAAAAATGTGGTAATAAAAAAATATAAACCCTCACAAATGATTATATGTATTGTACGTTAATTTATAAAAGAGTCAAAGTAAATAGAAAGAACCACTTAAAAAATGTGCGTTCCTGATTTGAAATTATCTACATTTTTAGGTAGATATAAATAAACTTTTGAGCTCTAAAATATTTTTTGCACATTTTATATATTACGGTAGTAAATGGAGGGTAGAACTATTGCATAATAATTTATTCATTTAATTGATCCTCGAAAACGAATAAAGATTTAAAATAAAATCTTATAGTGTGTCTTTTATTGTAAAATGTGTGATATAATTGCAAAATTGAAGCTTGAAAATTTTGATCAACAATTATTCTAAAAAATTATAGTTTAAAATATGTTGTACATATAACAAATGGACTAGTCTGATTTGTACCGCACAACCCTCATGAGAAAATAAAAAGGTTAATAATTCATACTAGAATAAAAGTTTTCCTGTTTCTGCGAAGACGCGTAAGCAACAGCGGATGCCCGAGCCCGTTACTGATCATAACATGCGTGTATAATATACAACATGTCAAAGAACTGGCCAGCAACAATTGCAACTTAGATTCCATGTGGTGATTGTAATAATATTTTGGATTTTTGGTGCAACTTTTCTTTTAATTCAAACGCTTTATTTTTTGTAGACTTTTTTGTTGACTTGATAATTAGTGATATTTTTATCTGTTATAGTTATAAATTTATTTTTAGTTGGCTTTTTCGTTGACTTCTTTTTCCTTTGTAGGTTTAGTTTCTTTGTCGACGTACAAAGTTGAGAAGCGAATTTTTTACATTTATTTTTAATTTATAATTTTTTAGGCTTATTTTCAGACAAAAATGTTAAAAATGCTAAATTCAGATCTTAATTATATGAAAAATATTTCTGAATTTTTCACATATGTTCAGTTTCTTCAATTTTTTTATATATTTAACATCTCAATTTAACATTTGTAACATTTAACATAACGTTAAACGTTACAAAAACGACACGACAGATGGCCATGGATACATTCCAACAATCTTGAAATATTTAGTTAATATTACCACCAGTAGCTATTGCAGGGCATAAACCGCCAAATTTCCATTATTATTATTGGTATAGTAACTTTTCGCGTGGTTTATTTTGTAAAGTGCGACATTTTTTGCATCTATAAATGTCTATTATCTGATATCAAAACTGACATTTCAGTTTTAATTTTATTTAAAACAAAAGATACTACATCCTAAAAGGTTTCCGCCTACATTTCACAAACGCTATAAATGTACTATTGCTTGAAAATCATAGTTTAAAGCTAAACTCTTTAAGGCCCAAGTGTGCTTTTGGAGGTTTCTCTTTAGAATGGCGCTGGTACAATTTAAACAAAGACGGTATACACATTTACGCAGCAACGATTATTTCTTTAAATACAGTTTTCAATATGATACCGGTTTCTGATTAACGGCTAACCTATTAGAAATGTCATCCCGATAGCTTTAGTTCAAAAATGTGCTTTCACATATTTTGATTTTTTTCGAATTATTAGGCGTAGTAATTACGAAATTTTTGTCGAAGAATTTTGACATGAATCATTTGCAATAGTCTATTGTAATATGCATATTTAATAAAGTAGTAATTACGTTTATTGATTTTATTGCATGACCATAAAAATGAGAAACCGACATTAATATTTCTAATGCGATATATGACAGAACTGACATTTTGCACACATTTTGCTGAAAAAAAAGAAATATATCTATGATCCTGTAATTCTTCTTTGTATACCAAGTAAAACCAATAATGACTTTCATGTTTCCACAAGGATAAATCGGATTTAGTATATATTTGAACTAATCAAAGCTACGGACATCAAATATCCCAATTATTTGAGAATCGCCCATACCTCTTCTCTGTTCAACCAGTCAAATCCGGAAAGATTAGGTTACTATTGCTGTAACGTAATTTTATGCATTTATTTCTAATTATCTGCTCATATCATATTACTATTACAGGTATAGCCATTTTTGAGATTTCAAAACTTTTAGATTTTAAAGTTAATTGTTTATTGTCAGTTAAACTTGAAAAGACCGCTTGTAAAAAACTATAATACAAAAATATTTAGAGGTATAGCCATGCTGACGGTCACCACTATTTGATATTAAAAGAAACACTTCATAATTAGATCGGTATGATTGTAAGATAATTAAATATATTTCTTAATCGCACTTTTGGTGTATAAACTTATTTAAAAATATATATATGTAGGCCGGGAACAAAGTTCCGAAAATCAACACGCCGAAAGGCCAAAATTTCGATATAGCATGGCTCCAGCGTGATTTTCTTCATTTTGTCTTTGAACATTTAGTAAAAAGAAAGCAAATTAAAATATCTTGGACTAAGGTAATATCCAAATTTTGGCCTTTGGGGGTTTTGATTTTCGGAACTATGTTTTCCGTTCTATATATATTGTTACGTTATAATTATATGTTAAAAAAAACGTAAAAGTTAAACTTTGAAGTGAACATTTCAAATTTTACCTACATATCTATTTATATTATGTATTTACAACATAATATATATTTATTTTTATTGTGTAACTAATTCTCCGTAATAAACTTTGGATTTCATATTTGTTCCATTTCCATGAACGTAAAACAAGAATTATCTTTTTTAAATGTGAAAAATTCGTATATGCGAGACATTAAAGTCATAGGAAACATTATTAAACAGACATTTTCTGTACTCCGCATATATTAAATGATTACATGCGAGCAAAAAAGAAGCTATCGAATTAAGTTTCGTAACTACCACAAAGAATAACAAATCGCACCAAAAATACTTGCAATTTTGCTCATTAAAACTTTTTGGGCTCTCTCCGTGAAAGAGATTTTTGCGATTCAGTGTACGAATCGCAGCCGCGCAACCATCTGAAACAAAAATCGCAAAATTTGCAGAGAAGTGGCCGCTCGATCTAATTAATCAACGACCTAGCTCGGCTTTCCGCGTGATGCGCGTGAGTACGCACTTGGCATCAATCGAAAAAGTTTCTGTGTAATAAGTGGAAGGCGGTAATTACGTGAATGGGGATATGTTTAGCGAATTAAATTATAAAAAAATCTTCAAAGAATCGCATTACGTTCACGTGAATAAAAGAATATAAATGCTCAAAATATAAGATTTACATCATATCATAATTTGATAATTTTGTATGCTGATGTCTGGTGATGAGTACTACTGAGAAGTTCTTACAACACACAAGGAGACCTTATGTTAATCACCAAACCATAAAGAAGTCAATGAAATGCATTCTTTTCTCTGGAATTATATGATTCTAAAATATGATATTTTACATTGAAAATACTTTTTATAAACAGCGTGAATATGCCACTAAATGATCGAAATGGTTTTCTATTAAAAACCGAAATAATTATTTTCATGTGAGGAAACAGCTGACGCAAAACTTCCTCCATAATTTGGGCATCTAGAAACGAAGGGAAAATGAATAAAAAACTTCGATTATAAATTAAAACGCCTCACCGCTTAAGTGGTTAAGTGCATAAAACATGAACATAAAACAAGAGAAACTCATCTGCTTTCATTTTTCAACAAATATTATTTTACACTCAAATCTGCGATCTGTATAGCTTTTTCTATCGCGGTTATGTTGTAGAAACAACGAGTGGAATAAAATTTTCCATTATCAAACAGTTTTCTACAGAATATATATTTCGCAGGAGTATCTTATAAGTGGTCGGGTGCATTTCAAACTGTACCTGATCATAGAGATCCAATAACACGCGTTAATCGATCTTATTGAGATATAATTAGATATTACCATAAATATGGAATATATAAGGAACCCGGGTACGAGTAGAGAAGCCGACAAATTAAAAGCCAACAGGTCAAAAAAGCGAAAGTAAAAAATTCGACAATCGAAATGCGACAGTAAGAAACCGCATCTAGGAATCCCAAGTACCCTAAAGAGTGCGCAGCAAATATTAGCCGTGTCCGAATAGAATTGTCAACCGGGTTCTGACTGAAACCCAGCTGAGTTACCCTGTTTGTGTGCAGGATATAACCGGGAATATCATAATTCCATGACTTAGTCGGTCAGATTTGTGGGACTGACCAGGCTATGGTAGGATCCCAATCAGGTTGCCCTTATATTCGGAATCCCACTGAGTCTAGCCTGGATGGATTCTGGACAAATCCCAGTATAAAGGACAAAAAGGACAAAGGACAGGATATTTCCCCCGCGTTAATGACGATTTGTCTATTTGCGGGTCGGCTCTCGACAGAGACAGACAGTACAATGACAGAACTAGGCATATACAACACAACACCCACCCAGAGCCAGTCCCCCCTACCCCAATATCGGTACCGCCAGCAGATTCGGCGGTCTGTGCCTTAGCGAGTACGACGCGGGGCTTATCCCCTCTTTATCCGAGATAAGACCCACGACGTACCGACCGCGGATAAGACGCTGACGGTACCGATAACTGCCGACGGGGGTCGGCAGCGGTCCCAAATTCGTACCTTCGCCCAGCAAAGTTCCCCGGTTATTCCACACTGGACATAAGCAGAGAAAGTTGCAGGACGGGGATTCGAACTCGGGCCCTTCGCGACGTTCAGTTCGGGCGGACTAAGACTGATGACGCCTTAGCCCGCACGACCATCACGCCGTCTAAATCCCAGTATATATTCCGGTCAACTCTAGTTAATTCCTTAATAGTATTAACCAGATTGGGTTCCAGTTAGGACCTTGCTTCTATTCGGGTCAAATCGGTCGAATTCTACTCGAGATTTTGCTCACCGTATCTCATTTACAGCAATTCGAAATGGTTTTGCGCAACTCAGTAATTCTCGGTCATCTCGAGTGAGATCATCTTAGAAATTGTATTAGATTTTCTTTACTCGATTATTTTTTAGGTTAACATTTATGTTGACATTTCCCAAATACATTTCATTTTATAATACTATATTCAACAAATATACTTTACCTTTATATTTCGTGTCATTGCCATTATTCAAATGATATCCCGTACTTGACGTGATTTCTGAAACGACAAAAGAGTTTTCTTCAGCATTTCAAATAATTCACGCGTTAAAAATTTGTCTGAGATGAATAGATTTCCGAAATTTTGTGAACTGCATTTATTTTTATTAATTTTATTCGATTTAGTTAGTAGTTATTTACTTTAATATTTCATATTTATTATATAATTTTTACTTCGTCTTATTATTATTAGGTTAGGATATTACGCAAATCTTCTGAGTCATACAAATCAATCAAGGATGAGGCTTAATTTAAATAATATGTGATGCTTTAGTTTGTCAAAACAATTTTTTATATGGGACAGAGCCCACCTTTACCGAGATTATATACTTCAGTAAGTAAACAGTTATGACACGTTTTCATCTAAAAATATCAAAGTGATTTTTTGTTTTATTTCTCGCGAATTTAAATGAAAAAACAGAAATTAATAATGATTTATAATTAAAAAGGCGAAATAACTATGAATACCGTTATAATTCAGAATATTTTCAACTTACATTAACGCAATTTTTATAACAAAAAAAATACTATAACAATATATTTTATGCGAAATATAAAGAATTTTTATCTTTTTTTCTGCAAGAAATATATATTATTATTGAGCACTTGCATTTTTTAGAAATTTATTATTATTTTATAAAAATGTAGAAATTGCTTTTATTGTCGGATTTTATTTCGGTCCAGGAAGAAAATATTGTAAATTTAAAAAAAAATGTCTCGTTGAGTTATTGTTAAATTTACTCTTTTACATTAATTTTATTTTGCAATAATTTTTTATATAATCTCTGTTTTATATTTATCAGGCAATTTTTCATTTGTATTGCTGGTAACGAAATTCTTCTAAATATATCTGGTATGTTTACGGTCTTAAAATCCATATAATGACAAAGTGGTAAAGTATATTTGTATAATGTATTATGAAACATGAAATTATGTATGTAAAACGAAACATGCATATTCAAGTGTAATGAAATGACACTGAAAATGATATACTACGCATTAGATAACCGCTAAAACGATGAGCAGTATGATTTAGGTATTCAATGAAATTATATATCTATAATCATGTTCTCACTCTTATCCTATAAATGTATGTAGCTAAACAGTAGTGAAAATGTTATACTCACGATAAAGTTTTATGCTGCCATCAGTGTCTCCTAATGAATTTCGGGATACACATTTGTACGAACCATAATCAGATTGAGTTACAGCTCGAATCGTCAACTTCATGTGAACTTTATACGAGCTATCAATAAGTACAGGCTCATATTTACCGCCTAAAATTAAAATAAATAAGCTCATTATTCACTATAATAAATTTAAAGTTATTATTTCTTAGTTTAGTATCTTAGTTTTTAAAATCAAAGTTAAAGTTATTTTTTTGCCAGGTTAAGTTATTGATATTATCATCAGTCGAAAAATAGATATAAAGATGTCTAAATTCAATATAAGAAAGAAAAATTGTAATAAATCTAAAAGATATATTCACTTGATATCTTGTTAAAGAAATTATATTACAGATATGCTCATGATCATAATTTTGATATTATTGATTTTAAACAACGTTTTATGCTTTTAGTTTTTATTAATTTTGCCAGTAAACATGGATGATTCAAAATTTCGTAAATGATTATCTGCAGGGGTCAAAGTCTCTGTTTTATGAGAATGACTGTATTGTTAAATTAAAGAATTATATGCTATACATTTAAGCAACATCAAATAAGCAAACTGTATCTATAAACGAGTAATATCCAATTTCAGCCATTCTTGACATTCCTTGTTAGTTCCATCCGTCTCCTGCATTAATATGTTCAGTAACTTAAAAAATGATCGCCAAAAACATAACATTAATGAGTATTAATACTCGTGAAAAGTGCGAGAAAAACGATTTAAATTTCGAATTCTCGATATGTATTGTATACAAGTCATAAACTTTTAATCCAGACACATTTTACATCTACGTTATATGTAGGGAACGTGACGTGAATGAAAAATCGAAAATCCATTTTGTAAAAAATCACATCTTCGCAGATTGTAGAAATAACATTATTGCCATCATGTCTATTCTACAATAAATTGTTTCCGTGAACGTGCGTCTTTCATGTTAGTATTGCATAATTCATTGAATTTGATTCGATATTATTAGGAATATGAATTAAACAATTTTGTAATTAATATCGAAGAAGATCGACGACGATGATAAGAGGAAAACTGGCAAAGAAAATACGATATTCATAAGATTTATTTGAAAGGGCGGAGTGGATCGAACCGACTTCCCCCTAAAATCTTGATGCTGTCAAACCCAACCCACGATGTAGCTAGAAATCCGAATATAGCCGGTTTACGAATTTAGTAGAAGGTTCGTGAGAGTGCAGAGACGACTTCACAATGGTTCAATCACGTCACTCTAGTATTCGGCCGGCAACCGTGCTAACGTGATTTCTGTTTAGATCGACGCTATTCAGACGTTTCTGAATCTGGATTCTTGAAAGACACGTTAACACAGACGTTTCTGGGATCTATTGATAAGTAATTTCTTGCACTGAGATTACCAGCAAATGACCGAAGCACTTCCATATATGTGGATACTTTTTCATAAAGATTTATTGATAATAAAATAAATAAAATCAATGAATGTTTAATCAGTGCATGTTATGTTATACATCAATTTATTCTAGATGTTATGAGATAATTCGAAACTTATTTCAGGATGTGAAACGTTTCTTCAATTCGCGGAAATTCATTTTTAAAATGTTTTTGGTATGAAATTATTTCATCAATTCCTGGGATAATACTTCTTTTGGATTTCTTCTTTTGGAGAAAAGCCTTATTGTTCTTTATTTAAGATGCTAACTAGTCCTTAAGGCATTTTGCAGACTAGAAACTGAAAACTATCAAAATATTAGACTGTAATGGTATACTATTAATATAATAAATGATATAAATTCATCGGTGGTAATTCTTCTGCGCATCTAAAGAACCTCTTTGTAGATAGAAAATAGGTATTTTCCATGACTTCAATGACCTGTTACCCTATCTGCAGATTGGCTTTGTGGGTGTATAAGAGAGATATATGAGACACCACTGGACACTACAAGAACAGGGTATCATACACTGAGAGTCGTTCCCTCGGAACTCGACTTCGCAGAGCGTCTTAACCCCTCCTGTATCGCATTTGTACTAAGGGTTGCGGAAAATTGGGGAAAACCCGAAGCGACACAGTCCACTACTCATTTTATTGTCAGCTCTGATATTCTGACAATGAAGTGAGGGTCCCCCACTCAGAATATATCAACCATGTTATAGTGGGAAGAAGGGTGTTCCACGTGGTCATCTATCCGAATTGTGATCCCCGCCTAGAATGCTTAACATAGGTAAACGACAAGTACTGCCTCGAATCACAGAAAAACAGTTATGTTTCTTGTTTGTAGACATCCAGAGATTTATGATAAAAGAAATTAATTTTACATTGATCGTTCAATAGAATTATCAGATATCAAATACAGGGCCTAATATGAAAATATTTCATATAGTCTTGAATCCTGTTACTCAACATCAAAGTCATTTGAATATCGACAAAGATGTTGATTTGAGTAATAATCAAGAAAATGAAAATCGTGAATGATTCTAGAAACATTGTATGCATGCGAGAACATACATTCGTGAAATGTAGATTAATAACTTAATTTATTGTTAATATATGGTTCCAATTTATATTAGTTCGAATTTCATTTGTTTCATTGTTTGTGAATATGCGATACAAGACTATCTAAATCCATTATATCTGATAATACGGGAATAAAACTAGAATCCAATGTAGGTGAAAATGCCAATTTCTTTTAAAAGCAGCTTGACAAACATTACACGCCAGTGTTGGCAAGTCGTTAGGCGCTACCTGGCTTATGTGAGCATCTTGCTGCTTCAAAGATTAATCGAGTCACCAGCTTACGGTGTCCGACATCCCCCAAGTACCGAACCACTTTACCGCAAGTTTGATTTAAGAGGATATAGTGGCAAGCTAAAAGCGCCCGTGATTAAAATAATATATTTACTTCAATTTCTATTATTTTATTCTCTACTGGATAAATCAATCAAGATTTGCAGAACATACTTTCAGATTACTAAAACATGTACACTGCATATTATTAAAATGTGAGTGTTTTAAATATTTGTCAAAACGACTAATAAAAATGTGGCATCTCCAACTACTCGATTAACGCAGAAATTTGAATTTTATTAACATTTTATTTTTATATATGATTATTGTTACTTAAGAACAAATGGGCTAATGGATGTATGAATTCGTTAATTCGCCAAAGCCTCTATATAGTACACAGCTGCTATGTACTTCCAAGGTCTTACGCTTAGAAGTAGAGACGTATTATATTAACAAGGACGTCAAGACCAATAATAGAAATTGAAGAAATTGAGTATAGGCGATGGTGAATCTATTTATTTTTTCTACGAACACTGTTAAAAATGTCATGAAATTTAATGTACATTTAATGTATAGTACATTAATTTATTAAATGGCGTTTATCTATATGTTCCGTATATATAGGAATACATTGTAAAGTATTCCTACAGTATTTTTACAGTTAAACACATTATTGCATTCGAAGCTAGATGAGAAGAAGACAAAATCATACATTAATACTTAACTAATCGTCTTATTTTATTTCAATAACTGATCAGTTGACTAATAAAATAAAAAAATTGAAGAATAAAAAACAGATTGTCCTAAAGAAAGACATATGGTAAGTAAAGTCATAAAAAGCATCATAGAAATGTTAATAAACGATGCAAGATCTAAAAATATTGCGCGAAGTTCTGGATTTAATGAAAAAGACTTTGAAGAATAAACAAGCGGGAATGAAAAGTCTAGTTTACTATCGAATTTTTTAAAGTAAGAATTCGCTTTGTCTAATGGCAATATTTAAGTCACTGTTGTGCAAAAGTGTATTTTCAATCTTTTAAAGAAGTCTTGTGCTCATTGAAGAGCAGTGTTTTACGGATGTATCGAAATTTATTCTGTCGCTTATTTGAATGCTTTTCGTCACGAATTATTTCTGAAATAGACTGAAGTAAAAATGAATAATTTATTTTGATAATTAAATTCCTGCTCATTGATGCTTGATATTATTGGTCACAATTACATGCCAGTTGAAAGAATGCACTTGTAAATTATGTCATGTCTGCGGACGTATATATTATAAAAAGCATTAGATACTTTATTATATATATTTTTTACTTATACAGTAACTGTCCACATTTTACTTTTTATGAACACATTTGTAATTCTATAGAAAGATAGCCATTTTCATTTGAATCACATTTTCGTATAGAAAAATATGACGAAAGGGTTGATAAACTTTAATTGATCTATCAGACGAAAATTCCAAAAAATTGATCATTCCGTTTTAAAGAATATTGGGTAATTTATGTGTTGATTTCATTCATTTTTTATGTCTGGATCATCTTTTGATCCCTTATCTAGTTCGCCAATCCATAGCTTTAAGAAACGAAGTCACAGCTCATATTCAAATGCATTATTCAGAAGCTAATTCCTCGACAGAATAAACCGTCTGAAGAAACTGCCATCGCAAGGAGTTCAGATATCGATGAGGGTAATAGATATAAGATTATGTGCACAGACGGATCACAAGTTGTCTTCATTATTATACCATTAAATCAATTATGTAAATAATTTGTACTTGTTGAGCTTACAGATTTCATTTTACTGGCACCTAACTCTATATGAACTATCATAAAGAAATTTGTGTTATGTTAATTTAAGTAAATTTCTTATCTATTTCACTTCTTATAATTTTATGTGCTAGCATTTTTAAACATTTATTGCTATATTAAAATAATCCATTAGAACTAATAATTTTCTTAAGACAACATTTTTCTAGTATGATCATACTTTTTCCTTGAATTTCAAAAGCGTGTTCTATTGAGAATTATTAGTTATTATGATTTAAAGCTAAAATCGAAGAAAAGTTGATTTTCAAAAACAGATTTTAAGAATCCACCAAATTATAAAAGTGTTGATATAGCTTGGTAACTAGTCTTATGGTACTGAATAATACATATTGATACAAAAAACGCTACTTTGACCTGTTACAACTTTTAAAATAGAAACCGAAATTTGAACATATTGAAACCTTTTACTAGTCAGCGACAATACAAATCATCTATCAGCCATTTATTATTAAGATGGTATATCGTGCCATTTGCATCAGAAAAATTCGCTTAAAAAATAATCTCATGTGATTATGATTTGACTTGGAATTTTCCATCGTAGTTTATAAACACAGGACATCTAAAACATTAATCCTAGTCATGGATAATCTTTACAAACCTTTATATAATAATATCTTGATTTCAGTATAGCAATAAAAATTAAATATATAGCTTATATTAATGATTGACTAGAATACACGCATTTACAATAGTGATAACTGCAGTTGGATTATGGAAACAATGTATAAGATTCAGAATCATTCATAGACTCGAATTCTAATCTAGCATTATTCTCTACTTAATATTTTATTCTTCCCTATAATTTAATAAATCTTATTTTTTTCAAATTTTTTCGCCATTGGTACTTTTAAAAAGCAGCCGCTGAACTTTTATGGATTATTTTCATTGTATACAGGATTAAAAGTCATTTTAATTTACTACAATACTGAAAAATCTAAGTTAATGCAATATCTGTAATACAAATCGGAATAATTAATTGTAATGGATTGGTGGCATACATTTTGGTTACTTGGTACAAGAAATTTTAATTTCCATTTTAATTTTGAAAGTTACACCAGGCTAAAATAGAATTTTTCATAATTATGTATTATGTCTTTTTGTACAACATTTTTGTACGATTCTCTCTAATCCTGAATTAATAAAAAACCTGCCTGAAGAGTGGATTAATATAAATTAATCATTTATACATTAACAAACAGTACAACACTACTGTTGTATTAGTAAACTCATACTAATCTCAATGTTGATTAATAAAAAATAATATTCGACTACTGAAATAATATTTTTCAACTAATTCAAATTTAAAGAGTGCATCGTATACAAAAACGTTACGTAATTTTCGAAGACATGATCCCCTTTCGAACCCTAATATTCATTATTCCTATTCAAGCTCAAATAAAATAATATTATTTTATTTCGTTGATAATAATGGAATGATAATGATAAATCTCCGCGCACGTGCCGTAGGGCGCGAGCTCTTAAAATGTGCCGGAAGTAATAACAAAATTAATTGTATTTGAATGAAATAACACAATTACTAATGCTGTACTAACAATACAAAGATGTCTATTAAAAAAGTTAAAAAGTAAAAAGGTAAAAAGTTCTCTTGACAGGAAACAACTAATTTCCTGATGAATCTCAAATTTAATTGATGTTCGAAAGCAATGGGTTATTGTTTACCTTGCGGGACAATTTCATCTTTGTCTCTGGTCCAGTAGTTTATCGATTTTGGATAGGCTTCCGAATGGCATTCGAGAGTCATCTGTTGGCCTTCTCGTGCTCCAACCAGTTGATTCTGGATCGAAATCATAGGCGGAACTGCAATTCGTCAAACGCATTAATATCCCTGGCGACCATTTATGCAGCAATGCTGAATGACGGTTCATATGTCATTGTTAGTACTCACAATGGACGACTAGTGTGATCCTCTTGCTTACAGTAGGGGGAACCCCGTTCGATGCAATACACAGATACGGTCCCATATGAAGCCGATTGACTTTGGTGATATTGAAGTGCGAACCCTCGACGGTTGCCACTGAACAAATGAAATTTAAAATTTAGACAATGCTTTGTATCAAGAAAATAAGATAAAATCTTGAATGAAAACCCATCATTATAATTATTTTTGATAGTATATATATTTTTGTTTTACAATGACGTAGAATATTCAACAAAATTTATATATTTCATTTATAATTGTTTAAATAAAACAACAACAATTAACGCTTCAAAAATCAACAAGAAAATGTGGATGTAGCTTTTACTTAGGATTTTTATGGTTCGGGCTAGTGGTCATCGTTTATTATGAAAATAAAATATGAAATTAACTTATCAAAATATAATGATTAATATAATGTTATTTAAAATGTGTTGTTCCCGACGGTCTATTTAGAAATTCATGTCGAAAATTTTAATGAAATTCATTTGAAGTGAACTTAAGCTTGAAAGCATGGAACTGGCGATTTTCATGTGGTATATAAATAATATATTGTTATGGCTCAGAAAATAAATTTTAATTTATAGGTTTATATATGACCAGCAGTATAGATTTTATGAGGTATTTATATATATTATTTCATATTTAATTTTCACGCACTCGTATGAACATACTCTTGATATAAAAAATGTAATTTATACTTTATGATGGCCACAGTGAGAAAAAAGATTGTTTGTTGTACAGAAATATCATTCAATTGAAAAGTTGAAATCGTTATTTTAATGTAAAGATGACATTGTAATATTAAAGGCGATTCGTTTAATATTAGCATTTTGTTTCATACGTCAGAATTAACCATTTGTGAATAATTAAGAAATGTACACTTTACACTCGACAGCTGCACAAATTCACAAATAAGACATGGGACATGTGTCTTATACGATGATTTTGTTTATAAAACGCGCATATTTAAGACGACGTATAAATAATATCTTTAATTTATTTCATTTCACAATAACAACCACTGAATTGCAACGGCAGTCACTCGTTCTTAACAAACCAACCGAAAAACCGTGTTGTTATTTGAGGTTATGTTACGATGCGAACTATTAAGAAATCATTACTTTATAGCTTCAAACGTATAATATACAAGTGGTTTCTGAACTATTAAAAATGTTTTGTTACGCTAATGAAATGTTAGCTTTATATGAAATTAATAAATATTTCATACTTAAACATTTATTCAATTCGCCTTAATTAAATATACGATTTCTTAACTATTATGAAGCGTTCTTTATAGTTAACAATCCTTTCCCTCAGTGCAGGCTACAAGAACTTGATAATATCTCATGTTATTTGTCCCTAGAGGAAAATATACTTATTTAATGTTTAATCGTTGATAAACAAATTCAAGTACTGTTAAAAGTATATCAATGGCGTATTTATAGAAAACTAATCCTTATATTTTTGAAAATATCTGAAATGTATATTAGATGAATGAAATAAATGTTTCGTATCTATTTTATACTGTTTTATATTTTATCCTTATATGATGAAATATTCGCAATTGTAATTTCCATTATTTATTATGAAATCGTTTTCTTTAATATATAAATATAAATTTGCCATTCCGGTAAACAAAATGTATTTAGATTATATTTTATTTCATGATATCCAGGGAAATTATTTTTTCCTATTATCGTGCGCAAAGTGCCCCGATACTGATATTGAAGTTTTGCGTGCGGTAAAGTAGCGCTATAGGCATACAGACATGTAGAAGAGACCTGTCAAAACTTTCATTTGTTTTACTTTCAATCGCTGTTCTTCAGTACGGAAAACGATAGGTATAGGTTAATTCTATCTAAAATAGTAATTTAATTGAAAATGTACCCGAAAACGTGAATGCGAATGAATATTTAAATTCATTAAAATTTATATAAAATATTAATAACAATTAATAGTAATAACGATAATAAATAATGTGTTACATAGATATTTATAAATTTAGTCTATTTATTTCAAAAGCATTTACAAATACTGCTTTCGGTCGGGGGGCTCTGCCCCCCCCCCCTTCTCCACCGCCCTTGCACCGCCACTTTAAATGTTGTATGTAGGTGTCGATCTTTGCGCACTTAATAGGAAAAATAGTATACGATACTCGTGCGCTGGGTAGGTGTTCCCACACTTTGCGCACTTGTATTGTAATATACTATTCTCGGACGAGGTAAAATTACCCTGCCAGATAAAAATTGTACAAAACTGTTTACAAATTGTATAATTCTAAATGAAAATAGTGCTCTGAACATTAAACCATGTCATTGAAAATTATGTGAATGGAAATAAGATATATAATATTCTTTAATTCCTTTTTAAAGGCAAATTACGCATTTTTCAAATATTTAATTTACTTTTTATTTCAAAATGCATCGCTATATGACGTCCATTTCGTATTTGATGATCAAGAGTGAGTTTTCATTAAATTAATATAATTGCAATATGAATAGTATTATTAAAAAGCGAAATATTTTCATTTGAACATTATATCCGTTCGAAATCGTATTTTAACGACATTACATATAAACTGAACAATTCCATGCCCACGCAATAAAATTAATAACATTTCTCGTATATATAGGACATCCATGGTTATGAAACATTATTACGACACAGTTCGGTTTAAAAAAATAATTCTTATTTCAACAGTCCGCAAAAAAATTCGATTGATGGAAACGATCAGGTATAGCCTTCATTCTCGCCACTGTGTGCCACCAGCATAAAAATAGACACTAATAGCTATCGTTCCCCTGTCATTTTTTCGTAACGCTACATCCAATAGAGCTCAGTCGATTTCCGGTTATAGGTGCGCCAATTTCTCCGACACTCCCTACACTAAAAGTGGTCTCGTGCCATTTTCCTCTGAAACTGTAGATCACGTAATATTTTCCTAAATCGGACAAAATTGCGACACATTGGGAGCGAGTATCTTGCTGTCCTTTCTTTGGTTTCGTAGAAGGCAATTAAATGCGGGTAAATGCAATTGTGTTTTTAGTCTTAAACTATTTAGAAAGCAAATACCAATTATTATCATAGCTATATAAATACGAAAAGTTTCTAATTCTCCGCAGAAATCGAGTCATTGTTAAACTTTTTTATATAGTTCAATATAAAGTTTCTTTTACATTTTGTTAAATGCTACGTGCTCATGTGACGTGTAGTAAGTTTTCTAATTTTACAAAACTTTTGGTATTGTCTGAAATGATATTACCTCCAGGTATTATTAAATTATTAACGTTGATGTCAAAAGTTAAAAGTAATTTATCGCTTAATAAAATCAGTATGAGATAAGAGAGTACATGTTAAGGTATCACCCGTAGATATGAAAAGCACAAATTAGTAAATTTATATCAAACTATGAAGTAGTTACCCATGTACCAAACGCAACTTTTTCATTTTCAACATCTGCTTGTGATATATTTCCGGGACT
Source organism: Trichopria drosophilae (assembly GCA_030407085.1). Classification (NCBI taxonomy): domain Eukaryota; kingdom Metazoa; phylum Arthropoda; class Insecta; order Hymenoptera; family Diapriidae; genus Trichopria; species Trichopria drosophilae. The sequence continues at coordinate 58,092,221 of CM059583.1, forward strand.
GAAAAAATTCTAGACCACTCATTTCTAACGTAAAATTTGTCGAACTTTACAAATATGTGACTAAAGTCTAAGAGAAATGCAAATCTAAGTCGATGCGTTCCATTATTTTAGAAAATGTCCGTTTTTTTACTAACATTTGTTTCCCCGCAAGATTTTTGCATTGAGTTCGCGCAAGGTGATCTCACTAAAGTCAAGAAAAAGCGTTCATGAACCTTGTACTTTAAAATGTATGTGCTTGAATTATTAATTTCACAATATCTATATGCAATATACTCATTTTCGATTCGACGTTGAATGGTTTGATAAAAGAGTTTTCAAGCTAACATGGTACTTAATTTGATATTATTCTCCTTCTTGAAACGTCAAGTGTCAATAACATTTTGCTCGATAGCAAATGTAGGGAATATTTTCCATCGAATAACCTGTGAAAATCGTGGTCTGGGTCTCGCAAAAGCTAAAAGTTATTTCGTCATTACCTGAGGTTTTCTTTGACAGATTACATATTATTAGATTTGATTAGATGCCAGATTGGATATAGTTACTGTAATTGGGCTAGGGTTAGGAGGTAGCATTGCAGTCTTTTAAAGACTGACGTGCATTTATATAAAATATTAAAATACTATAAGCATATAGATAAAAATGAATGTCAAGATATTAAAAAATCAATCTTATTTAGCTATATTTCTCAAGTATTACAGATGTGAATTTGAATTTCGTAAGAATGAATTTAAAAGCGTGTCTAATTTGTTAAGCTGTGTTTATTCACCCGGCTTGGTATAGCGACAGGATTTGTTAACGAGTAGGTCACGCCATAGTTACGAATTAGTGGGTACGACTGAATGAACATGCGAGTAAAGGTTTAACCTGCTGGTATACAAGCGACGAAAATTCAGTTTACTTATCCCGCAGCCGAGGCTGAAGCAGTCTGCAACTTGAATGTTGACCACAATCGAATAATACTTCAGAATATTTACACAACCTTGACAAAGCGAACATCGTAGAGTTAAATCATTGCTCAGAGTACGTACTGCTTAATTAACAAAGTTACATTTTAAAAAGAATATTGATAATTGATTAAATAACACGCTAAAAGAATAAATATAATTGTCAAATAAAAAGATACACTTACTGTTTCTACAAACAATTTCGAAAGAATATTTGCAGAAAATAAATTTCGATGCAATTGGTGAAATGCATTGAGTATTTTCTGAAATATTCATTATAGTTAGAAAGCAGTATCTTAACTAATAATGTTTTTATCCACATAACAAATTCTGCAATTCCATATATAACAAAACCGGTCATTGCAGAATTCTGGATTGAAAGATGAATGGCTTTTGTACATTTTATTTCGATTTGAAGTCGCAGAATTTATATAGCCTGTTGAACCTTTTTCTGGTTCAAAGAAATATTAAGTGAAATAATAACATTGAAAACGCTGAAAACCGCAGAAACGCGTAAAACGAAAAGTCTTTTCGAGACGAATAAAAAACACTAGTCCTATATGGTCGAATAATTATTCGAATAATAACATTTTCAATCTAGTAAGTTGGAAACATCGAAAATCGCCGAAACAGGTGAAACAATTTTCAAAATAGCTGTATTTTATCTCGCCCCCACCCCCCCCCCCCCCCCCGGGGAGATCTCGTTTCGGCGGCTATCGAAATGTTTATATTGAGGATCGCTACCTCCCCAAAAATTCAAACTTTTTTGAAAAATCCTTTCACGTGTTTCAGCGTTATTTTTAGTATCAATAGTTTTTGATTTATTTGTTCGTTTCCAGAATTTATGCCATCACTGTATATCTTGACAATATCAGATGTAGTAATGTAGGGGAGAGACACCCAATGTGAATTCGGAACTTTTGCATTTGTCGAGCATATTGCACGAACATTCAACTAATAGAACGATTCAATGCAACTTTCCGTTTCAAACAAAACTCTTTCAAGTTTAATAGGTATTGGAAGAAATACAAAATAAAATAGCAATGAGAAGAACTTATACGAATATCAAAGATGCCAAGCAATGTGCAAAGTGCCATTTCGTAAGCGAAGTATAAAACAACGCTCGCTGTTTTTACGAGAGGACGAAGATTTAACTTAGTAAGTTGATGCACGGAAATTTAATTCAAGCAAGGAGAAGATTAAATTTTATAACGCACTCGTTTATACTGGATGTTCAAGTAATATTGCATTTTGCCGCTTTTCTGGAATATTTCATTATTTTTAGAAAACTTATCGAAGCGAACAAGATGTTTATTGTTATAAGTAAAATCTCGACTTTCTTGTGCTTAAGCGAATTTAATGAACGTTAATACCACTTCAAGGATCAATGTCAGGGCAATCAAAAAATGAAGCTGTGACATAAAAAAGTAAAAAAATTCTTCTTTTATGTTATTAAAAAATTATTTATATGTTAGATTTTGAAATAATATTTATAATATATCGTACAACTTCCAATTGTATATGTAAGATTACAGTTATTTTTCTGCTTTTTGTTCTTTCTGTACAATTTCACGTCATGAATTTCATACGTCAGTAGACTCAAAATTTCTTTCTCTTCATAAATCATGGGAATCTCTAAACCGTGCGTCCGAACGACATTTCCAGCGTCGTAGCGATGAAACCATGCCCAACTCGGATTGGTAGATGGGTACGGTGACCACTAATGAAGCACCCTGTAAGGCGCACGTATCTACCGTACAAAGCCGCACTGAAACCTACGATAATCCAAGGTTTTAAGCTTCCTGCCGCAGTGAAACGTGACTGGTCATGGACCGTACTACATATTTTCAATGAAATAATGTATTTTTTAAGAACCAACCAAGAACAATCCATGTACTTCTGCTAGATAAATTTACCGGGACCTTGAAATAATAGCTGGTGCGACAGTAATGTGTGGATACTTAAATGATTCATTTAACCGCATATCTATTAATAACTAGAAACAAATTGAGGACCTTGTCTATTCCCTTACTTGATATATTAATCTGAAAATTACATCACCCTAGTGAATTTCACCACAGCACTTTAGGTCCAAATGTATATAAATGTAACGTAAAGTTTGACAGTACTCTTCAGTAGTAAGACACAATGAATACAATTTTTAAATTAACGTTTTTTATTGCCCTAACCCTGCTCATTCGAATAGTGTATCGAAAAATGATGCAAATTTAAAAGTAACGAAAATTACGAGCATTTATTTAACAAAAATCAGGAATTTTTTAGTTTTTTTCCGTTATCGTTATTTTTTAAAGATATTCTAAATTATAATAGCTAAGATTTTATAAATATCACGTCAAAAATATTTGGGCTAAAAGATGAAATTATTGAAAAAAAAAATAAATTTCAAAATGGCGGCATAAACATTACCACAAAAGACGTTTTTTCAAAATCATAGCCGCATGTCTTGATTGACCTGAATGAAATCACGTCAACCTAGGTACCCGACGGTTTTCGTGGTCATTGAGTCCGAATCTGATGTTGACTGATTCCCAATCTGAAATCAGCGACCTCAGAAACCACCAAGTACCAATAATGAAGTAATTTCGTTTAATTTTTTTAAATACGTTTGCCACGTGTTGGATCCATCATTTAAGCTTATTCAGAATGGGGGCACTTATTTCCTTATCCTCCTATACCCCTTGCGTATTATCCGAAAGAGCATGGTTTGGGCTATAAAAAACGTTCATTCGATTTTTTTTTAATGAGCTGAAAACTACTAAAAAGTAATATCAATCTTTACATTAAATTTACGTATATTTGATCCTTGAACGATTAAGCGAGTGAGAACAGAATCACCCTTTTTATTTTAATTTTCGATACAAGAGCGAAGTTTTTTTTTACAAATCAGAGGGTTGCCGGGCAATCTGAAGAAGAGGCGTGCATCCGCACTGTTTTATATTGAAAGATTATTTCTTGTGGATCAATGAGTGATCCTTAGTTAATCTGTGGTGAATCTCATTCTTGGAAAATTCGAGATTTGAGATGGAGCCCAAACGGATTAACGACGGTGAACATTTAATGCGTCCGAAACGTATTTTAGATCCACCACAGATCTTTCATGGATCACTCACTGATCCACAAGGAATATTTTTTACAGGGGTTCTTGATTAATGCTTTGGAATTTTAATTAAACATCCATACATATGTGTATCGGTATACGCCCATGAGCCCGAGCACACCTGCCCATCCGAAACTTTTCGACCAAAGGTACTTTCGCCCAAACCGACATTAGCCCGAATCTAATTTTCACCTTAACACGTTCTGTGGGTTCATTTACGTGGACAATTCGGGGACTGTCCGGTGACTATTAGGTTAGGGTTGTGTTTGGCTTTGCAAATTTGCAACGTTTAAAAGTTTAGGTATTAATAAATTTGGTATCATATATAAATATTTATCGCCAGTGACTGCATTGAAAATATTTCTGACTATTATTTCACTATTATTTGCCTTCTGTTATGTCTACTATAACACGATAAAAATAGGCCTGTATGAATAAAATATACATAAACGAATATCAATTTGATCAACATACAAGATACTTTGATATAGAAACATTAATGATGCGTACCTCACATTAAGTAGCCACATATTTTTACCTAATAATATTACTGTCAATTTATTAAATAGAAGGAATTAAAATATAGAAATATTAACATTTTTTAAATTACATTTAAAATGAATGCCTTAATGAATTTAAAAAAAACCAGAACGAAATAAGAGAACGTAGAAGGCAGAGTAATGAGCCAACTTTTAAAAATAACCTTAGTAATGAAGCTACTTCTAAAAGTAGCCAATGTAGTCTCTTCAATAGTAAATCTAAATTCTACGAGAAAAATGTTTCCAAGTTAGTGAACAAAATTCAAAATGAACTATTACACAAACAATTAAAATAATTATAAATTCAATAAAGATACCGATACGGATTTCCCTAAGGCGGTATCCCTTGATAGTAATTAATAAATCACTGGCATTGTGAAACCTGCTATACCAATAAAAATGGAGCACAAACCTATAACATTTTCCGTTTGCAATTAACGTGTTATGAAAGCAGAATACCCTTATATACTCGACTATACTTAAATCCTAAATAGCAAGAATGTTTGAAGTAGAACTACCATTTAATTAAACCAATTAAAGTAATTTATTGCGGTAATACAGTAAAAACTTATTTAATACATTAGAGACATATATGAACGAATTTACGAACACCTAAGTACATTGTTTTCTGCTATAAAATATAGCGGAAGTATATTCAAATGCAGAGACTTATGCATATATGGATGTTGGAATGCACACATGCAACGACGGGACGTCCTCTATAAAGTAAACGGCTTGTTTTATCCAGCTGCACATGCGGAAACTTTTCATTAGTAGTAAATAATATTCATAATGTCAGATGTGAAAACGTTACGTGAATGTAAAATCATAATTTCTTCCCCCCTGTTAGATTTTTGTAAAGATTACGTGAGCAATTTTAACATTTATGAGCGTACAAAAATAAGTGTTATGAATGCTAAATTTTATAACTTTTTAAAGTAAATAAGCACATGTACATAAAAAGCAGAAATGTTTTGTACAAAAATAAATGAAAAGTGGCATTCAAACGACCACCACGATAGATTGAATAGGTAAATATATAAACTGTATAAAATTGTTCCCGATAAAGATATACCGATGCACAGAATATGTAGATAAAAAAAATGTTTAAAATGATATGTTTTTTTGAGTGATCCGCAAAAGAGACGCGAATGCATGAAATGATTTTTTGAATAACAAATTTGCGATTCTATTTTTTTCGCGTTAAATAAATAACTAATAAGTTCGGTGGAAAGTTATAAACGTGGTTATATAGGTACCTACGTACATATTTGAACGTACGTGTCCATTCAAACGTTTCTGTTCGGTATTTATTTATTGTGGGTGGATTCCAGTTGCCATCGTATTCATACATTTTTCATGAGTAGTCTGTAAACCGGACCGAGTTTATAATTAAATTCACTGCACCATAATGAAGTTATATATTTTATTAGACGATATATTACGTTAAAAGACTCTTTTGGGATATACGTGAAAAGAAAAACACATTTATACCGATTCTTCAATGCGTTTTCGCTAATTGATAAATTATTTAAAAGTACGATATGCTTTGTCATTCATATTTCTAATAATTTCATCTGTTAATAAAATATTGATTTTCAAAAAAGTGCCAGAGAAATTATGTTCACTTTTATTATTTGCTAATCATATCGAGTACGATTTTAAACATCGACAATCATCGTGCAAAACATATTCTAGTATATTGTTAATTTTGTTTAGATGGTATTTAATTCTGTTATTGCTCTTATATTTTCTCTTGATCTAGTTTCTGCACCTTACCGGGATTTGTAGTTAAGATAATATGAGGAACTTAGTCATTGTACCAGAAAGAAGGTTAATTAGATGTAATTATTGCAGTTTTAAATACACGCAAAGAGGCGTAACCCAATAAGCATATATGTGCGTCCACAATGTCCGCTTCGTACGTCCGGAATTCGTACGGCTAAGTCCTTGGCATGTTCACATTACATCAAAATATCACTTGTATGGACGTCCAATAGATATCTATCTTTGAAGGGGACTAAATTCGGACCTGCAATGGATGAAATATAGGAACTAAGGATGGGTCGTATGGACGAACATTGGATATCTGGAATGAACCCTCGAGCATTTCAAAAAGCCTGACAATTTTTCGCGGTTCATTACGAATTACAAATACCTCTTCGCACAATTTCTCTTACGAAAAAAGCTTGTTGTTTTATTGGTTAACGAACGAGAGGTTTTGCAAAAATTCGGCTGCTGGACTAAGTTAAAAAAGTGAAAAGAAAATTATGTATTTATTAGAAGGTGAGATGATCTATCACCTGTTACATGCCCAATTTGCCGTTCAATTAGTAATTTCTACATTCATTTCAAGTAGTTTCTAGGAACAAAAATTATCCAAAATTATTAATTCCATAGTCAATAAATTAAAAAATAATTTGCCTTCGTGGCTCAGGCGGTAACGCACTGGACTACGGAGTCGTAGGTCGTGAGTTCGATTCCCGTCCAGGAACAAAATTTCGAGAACGATTTACAAGCAGCAGCTCGCAGTTCGTAAGACGAGCCACGTTGTTTGTTTACGTTTCGCAATTTTGTTTACCCGGCGGAAATCGACTCATGACCGATGCTGTACTTGGTGTAGGTTTCTGCAGCTCCTACATTTCATACACAAATGTGAAGTATGGCGCCATCTCTGAAAGACGAACTGCAGCTCTCGCAACTTTAAGAAAAATAAAAAAAAAATAGTTCTGTAAAAAGGGCGATATCGCCCGTTAATACAATAATAAAAAAAATATATTTTTGTAAAAATGTATTACCTCAAAAAGGACTAGCAATTTTTAAAGATCAAAATTAATAAAGAAGAAAGGATATAAAGACAGTAAATGCATCCTCTACAGGATAAATAAAAGAAGTCTTTGAAGTCACTGCATATCTAAGAGGCGCCAACGTATCCTTTAAGTGATGCTCTTTACAATTAAGGTCAGCCGAGCGACCCACAACTGTCAAAATCAGGGGGAAGCTACACGTCGTATGCATTCATTTTTTAAGCATTTTTTTCAGAATTTATTTGCAGAAATAGGAGATCCGTAAACCTGTAACCTCCACATAAAAATTTTAATGTCATGTATAGCCGATATCACCATTGGATATTTTTTGGCTTTTTTTGATCTTTCCTTCGTTTATTAGTCGTCCTTATAAAGTTTGTCAATCATCTCTCCGGATCCCAAACGGTCTAGAAATAATATATGTGAGATCTACCATATTTATGTTGGGTATCTTTTCGTTGATCATCGATCATCTTGTTAACATCCCCAAAACGTTTGTGAATCATCGATACAATATCATGCCTTTGTCTCTACAACGTCTCGAAATCATCTAAAATATACCGCATGCTTCTCGATCAGTCCCAGTGAAAGGATGTTAACGAGATCTTCGAAAGATTTTTAAAGAAAAATGGATGTTTCTTGAGCGTCCAGGTGTGTACGTCCAATGGACGTGTATTGTATTGTATTTAGTAATATTTAAGTTAATACGAACACGATTGGTTATATCGTAAGGATGAAAAGATAAAATGATGACAAACCGATATTTCATTTAGGATACTAGACACTGGTCGTAATTTTAAGAGGCCAAACGATGAGTATGGTATAGGATGATTACGAATGAATGTGAAGTAAAGAGATGTTAGAATTGTAAGTGTCAAAAGATGCGAGAAAGTTAAATAGAGATGGTTTAAACAGAGGAACATGATTCAGGAATGCTGATGGGCAGGGAATTCTATAATCTAGTGGCTGTGAGTGAAAAAGATTTGAAGTAGAGCTTACTTATTTCGCTTTATCTACAACAAGATCGCCAAATGTAACTCTCGCAGGACGTTTTATAGAACTTGATCGATGGATGAATAGACCAAACAGATAGGCAGGTTCGTGGTACCTTAACATGGTATAGGAGAAGCACCCGATGAATTACTTAATAGGCAGCCAGTTGAGCTTACGAGGATTGGGTGAGACATGACAATCACGCTTAAGATTAAAAATGAATCCAATACATTGATTGAGCAACCTTTAACATTTTCCGGTTTACATCCATACATTTAAGAACCAAATATATACGTACGCATGTTGGACGTACAGTGAATAAGTACGTATAATGGACGTTCGTTTAGATCCATTTTTCATTCTTTCAGTGTAAACAATGGACAATGTATATAAACCCATGTGTATTGATTCGGCAATATTTGACAGATCATCTATGTTTTTTTTACGTAAAGAATGTGCGGTAAGACGAAAGATCTGTTGAAAACAGCAGAATCATTGTATACGGGTGTACGTATATTGGACGTTCGCTTTTGCCTATTTTTGTCCTGGTGGAAGGGACGTAAAGTAGACGGAATAGATACATCCTTAGGACGTACGTGCTGATGGGGTAAATACAATTTTAGCCAGTCATGTCTAGATCTATTCAGTCGTGTTTGCTTCTTTCATTTTTAACTTCATAAAATTAAATTCTTTAAATTAAATGGATTTTATTTGTTACTGCATATTAATTTCAGTAGGCGAGGAAGCCTAAATATTTTTAATTGAAAAATACTGAATTCTATTCGAAAACCGTTTTGCTAAGTGAATATTTCGAAAATCCAAGTAACGAATACTTGTCGAAAAGGCGTTGCGAAGTTGATTTTCAGTTTATGCATACTGAATGCGGGTTACCATGCTAATACTCAAACAACAGGTCGATTACCAAGTGTTCAAATTTTCAACTCTAGTCAAATATTTTCTCTACATATTGAGCACATAGTCTATTGCTATCTGTTAAGCTGTATAAGACGCTAGCACCCTGTTTGTATGCAGAGATATTTGCTTACTGGGATATGACTCGAGACCAACACCTGCCCCAGGTTTCCGCAGTTTCCATCCGCCCGACGAACATGGGTGTTAGTGCGGTCAGAAGTCGATCTGCAGCTTTCGCTTCTGCTTAAGCAAGTTTGTTACAAACTTTAGGATTTGCCTGAGGTTACAACGAGTACAGGAAATATATTCAAACCTATTTTATCGCCCAAGTAAACCGAACTTTACAACGACCGAGGATTCAAGTATGTAATAAACTGAACGAGATATGTTATTCATGGCTTTTGTGTAAGTGTTTATTAGATGAATAAAAACTTTTTAAAGTTATTTTTTATGCAGAATGTAAACGGGTTACTACTTCACGTAATACTGCATTTACAACTTCACCCGAATATACCTGCAAGTACTGTAAGAAAAGTTATGAAAAGTAATAATAATTTGTTGAGTGAAAATAATGATTATTACATTTAAAGTAGATAAAGACATTAATTTATTTAGTTAATGTTGCAATGTATATATTATGTAATTTGTGTGTCCAGTTCGTATTTGTAGTTTAAGCAATAACTGGGTTATATTTCACAACAAACGCTTCTCAATAAAAAACAATATACATAAGAAATTATTATAAACATTATTTAAATAGTGACATTTTATTACGTTCGTATCACATAATTTTCGAATATAACTTGGCTTTCACTTAAATAACTTCACAGTTTTTATTCATTCTTTTCCATTTTTGAAATTCTCCATTTTTATATGTTAAGTAGCATCCCCACCGAGCCTGATTAAAAAATTTCATGACATTCCGAACAATTTACATTTTTTTTTATCTGCAACATGTTGCTTCTTTCATTTTACATTTTAAAAACCTGATTATAAACTCGTAATTGGCGAAAGCTAAAAATGCTAAATACAGAGAAAATTTAAATAAAAGCATTATTGTAGAGCCCTCGGACTAAAAGCGGTTTTGTTTATTTTCTTTATATGGAGAATGAGCTTCTACTCCAAAAATCATCAGTGCAATGAATCTACAACATAACAATATTCATTGCTACACAGAAAATTCTAGGAATATACAATAAAACTCCAAAAGCTGCAATCTCCTTGAGGAAGCATAATTCAGCAGAAATAATTCACGTATTTGCCAATGTAGTAAGTTTCTATACTTATTTTTTTAGCATACAGTATGATCCTCAAATTTGTAAGCCGAAAATGCAGAATAAAATCCTTCTTTTGTCATAATATTCGCCTTTAGTTCATGTTGATGAACTTGTTCAAGGTATGTATTAATTAATAAGAATAGACATAAACCGATACTATGTGAATATAGAAAATAACATTTTGAATCATTCCAGCTTAATTAAGTACATCCTTAAAAATTTGCAATTCTACTTCAATTCCCGATTATTAAATTTACAAATACTGATTTTTAATTAATTTTAATTTTTCTTTTTCCACTATAACTATTTCGAGGGTGAACTATTTCTAGAGTATTCTTTGAACGTATTACAGGCCTCCTAATAATTTTAACCGTTCATTTAATGCAATAGTTAATAAGAAAATTAATAACAGATATAGTAATGAAAAAAATTACACATGCCAATTTTGTGCGGTGTCTATTTAGGTCGAAACGTATTGCCAGTAATTGCAGAATTGAAGTTCATCTGGTTAATGTGTAATTAATAAGTTTGAAACTAATTAAGTTTTCTGTTTTCGAGTGTAAAGATTTCTTTTCATTAGTTGAGAGCGTATCGTATATTATACGTCGATACAAGTTTCATGGTGAAATAGAGCCGAAAAAGGTAATTTCGGAGTATATGTATTTAATACTTTTGTTTAATTATATTACTCAAATTATAACACTCCACATAAACCTTAAGTTATAATATGATTAAGAATTCAAATATGTCTCAATTCCTAATTTAGTATCCGCAATGGACATAGCATAACTGATTTAGTCATACTATCGGTCACTCTGAGACAGCTATTGATGTTGCTGCAGTAACCATTTTTTTCCACGTGCTAGGTTAAGCCCGGTTCACTGCGAGTACAGCTTAAATGTTGACTATCCACTTCACAAGGTAACATATCACCTAAATTCTTGTTCTAGAATAATAGATGGATGTATTGTCTCTAGGCAATTATACACAGTGCCAATATAAATTTTCAATTGGAATTCAAATTGAATATACTATAAGATGAGTTGCAGAAGATGGATCATAAAACTGATTAAAACTCAATATTTTATATCACTTTAAATTGAATAAAATTCAAAACAAATTGTAAATTTTGGCTGTTATTTGATGGATGGCTTGCACATTATAAATTTCGTCTTTATACATAAAATGAAGTGTGGCCTTGACTAAGTGGTCTTATTTATATTACATCTTACTTTCACTCAATTTTGTCACTTAATTCATGATTTCAGTTGCCTTGCTTGTATTAATTTAAGACTATGTAGTAATCAGGAAAAGTAGTATAAATATTTAAGCGCCGTACAGCAATATCTTTGGTTGATAATAGAATTCAAATGGTCGGCTGTATAAGGTAAATAATGAGAACAATCATAGGAACTAAAATAACAATTTTAATAATCGAATAATTCCACGATAAGTAATCGCAGCGCCATGTACCCAAGTAACATTTTGTGCTTTAATATAGCTGCCATAACGTTGCTACGACAAAAAATGCAGCAATATCGCTGCCGCAGCATCTCTTTGCAGCTCTCTGACAGCGCTGCGCTGAAGTCGCAAACGCCAATGTCGGGATTGTCATCTGTCTGCGACAACGTTGCGGAATGCTGCCGCAGCTATTTTGCTGCCAGCAATTGCAGTGATGCCTAGAATTCGCCATTATGCAAGTTATGAACATGTAGGTGTTGCACCGGTGCAGTCATGGAACACGTGCACGGTTATCTTGCATTGGGCCTCTTTAAGCGAAGGTCCGTCCGTGGTACATAAGCGCAACACCGGTGCAAGGCGTAGAATTCGCTGGCACTGCTTATATGGGCGTTAAATGTACATTCGGCATTTTAAAACTTTTTTTTTATTTAAAACAAAAAAAAACTTTTGAGGACTAATTTATTTACTACATCAAGCGTAGTTTATTAAAACTCCGGATCAGACCCCACTTTATTGTTTTTGATACAAATACATACATGTAAAGTTGTATTAATGATACTTATTAAGTGTATGTATATATAAACGCTTATATATTATCAAAAACCTATCGATTCGCACTAATACGCACTCTCGTTTTTCATCACCTATATACGCACACATTACATACATATTCGAACGCTTCTCGCTGATATTATCCTTGAAGGTCCTCTGGTATATATATGAAACTACATACAGTTCTACCGCTTGTGGGTAAATATTCAATTAACAGCGTCACCTTCTGGTTGTGTGTCGAGACATTGATGTCTCTACCTTGGCCATCGCTGATTCGTTAGCTGACAAATTGTCGTCCGCAGGCAGATTGCAGTACCTCGCAAGCGCTTGCTGCATTGTAACTGCCAAATTAGCTGTCTCAGGCAGATTGTAGCACTCGGAGAGCGCATGCTGGATTGCAGCTGCCATGTTTGCTGTCGCAGGCATTTCGCAGCACCTCGCAAGCGCTAGCTGCATTGCAACTGCCAAAAAAAGCTGTCGCAGGCAGATTGCAGCACCTTGAAAGTGCAAGCTTTACTGCAGCTTTCAGTTTTGCTGTCGCAGGCAGTTTGCAGCGTTTTCAGAGCATATGCTATATTCTGACTGCAAATTTTGCTGCCCCAGAGAGTTATAAGCGCTGCAGGATGCATTGCTGTATTTTAACATTTACTTTAGCTGCAAAAACGTTGCGACTGCTGTTGCTTAGCTACCGCAGCAAAGAGTGTTACTCGGGTATGACTATTGTCATGTATTCGTCTCGAAAAACTCTTTCAAATGAATCTATACTCGACCCATGCAATTTCAGATTTTGAACCTTTCTGGTGCTCCACGTGCCCCCATAGAGATGGTGGGTCGCAGTGACCCAAAAAAGTTTTACGTGTGTCAGCGCTTTTTTTTTAATCGATGGTTTTCGAAATATTTGACGATTCCTGTACTTTTTTCCAACACTGTATAATGGATTCTCATAATTAATATTATATGGTGTTTCTTCATTCTCGACAGCGATATACATGATATATTTTTTCGCAAAACCTCTACATAATAGAACAGCGCTGTTATAATGCAGGTGGAGTACATGCGGTTGCGAAATCGTAAAAACCAAGAAGCGGGCGCGAAATCGGGAAAATTGCCCGCGGGTCCCCAAATAGCACATGCGCTGAATGCGTTTCATTTCGCACGTTATATCGACATATAAAGGCGCGGTTTTTGTAGCGAAATATTTAAGGTATGTTACCGAAACTTCTACTTCTAGTATCCCTGACTAAACATGGAAAATCTTCAATTATTGCTTTTAATAAAATTCATAACATATTTGTTTAACAACTAATTAAACTGTCTATGACAAACTAGGAAAAGAATTTTCATTTTATTAAAGTCAGTTAAGTTTGGATACAAAAAAAAGTAAGTTTGAGTCAAAAGATATTCGTAGAAAGCGTTGTTTGTGTTATAGTGCAGTGTTCATACACGAGTTATTAACCAAGCTTCATTTCCTTTCGCCAGACTGCCTCGAGCAACTAATAATATTCGGTAATTGCGGGACAAAAGTTTGTTGAATGAATTCTGCTGTTTTGTAGTATTTTTTTTAAAGCTCGAGGCAAAAGACTTAATATTGACACATACGAACCTCCTTTTTCCTTTCCCAGCATTATTGGTCGTCCATCTTCTCGTCTCCAAGTAATACTGGGTGTTGGCGAACCTGCGGCAGCACAGCGCAAAGTAACGTTACTGCCTTCACGGACTATCATGTCGCTGCTTGTTTGATAGTCGATAATATCCGGTGGAACTGAAAAAAGAAAATCCATAATATAATATTACATACATATAAGCTCCGAAATAATATATTTTTTTTAACGATTTGATATTATTATAAAAATTTGTGGAATTACATTATAATACAAACAATTATTAATGTAAAGTGTTAATAATTTTGGCATATAGAACGATTTGTTATATATCGATAATAAGCTGACGTACTCAATAAACCGTGTAATCTAACAGTAAACCGTGTAAGCTACGTTCATATTGTAATGTATACGCATAGAGTGAAATTGTAAATTCTCAAAATATAATGATGCCTATTGGATTTTAGTTTATTCGATTTTCTGGTAACGGTTTCCGTCATTGGATCGATTGATCAACCGTGATATAGATGACACGAGCAGGCTTGTATTATGTTCCAACGAGATCCATTTTACACGCGAAATTGTTTACCCTTCCACGTGCTTATTCGAGACAATCAACAGCGTGTGTAACATGCTGCTTCTGTACGGTCCATTCGCTAAACTGCGAGAGTGACAATACTATTAATGTGTAATCATTTGCGAAGCATAATGTTGTGTAACAGAAATTTCTGCTAGTTTCATCGCGACGAGAAGGATGTGTTCGTTAATTTGACATTGATTGACAGCATGCTTCAACGTTAAGCGTTATCAACGAAGGTTGCAATTTGAGTAAAAATGTACGTTTCCTAGTGGATCGATAAGTTGTTTTCTGTAGAAAACATTTACTTCTTCAAACAGAATTCAATTTGTATGGTTTTCTCATAAAAAATCAAAAGTGACAAATCAGAAATTCCAATGATGTGAGTTTCCTTACCCAACCATTTTATTGCGTGTTTGAAACGAATGTGCACGAAAAATTGTGTTTGTAGTAGTATTAGTAGTAGTATTTTTGTGTATAGTTTTAAAGTTAAGGATATTTTATTCAGACATAGAAATCTGCGAGAAAAATGTTTGATAATTACGTAATTTCTTGAATGCAACAGACATTTTTCGTATTTTGCAATAATATTAACGACAATAGTAATGAAAATATAAGGTTTTGTAGAATTCTTTCTCCATAATTCTTTAAGCTTTCCAAAATACTACTGAAAACATGATTAGCAATAAAATAAGACAAAATACCCTGTCGCTTTCTAGAGGCATCTTTTAGCGCTACGGTTAATTTATGTCATGTATGCAGCATTATGACATTAGCTACTTATTATTCTATTATTTGCGCTGATTTTAATTGGAACCAAAAATGGTAATATTTAGCTAAATTCCAAACCGAGGGCTGATTACTCAATATCAGTATATCTCCGGGCTCGTGTAAAGTATACCTATTCGTCTAAATCTTGGTAAATCACTAAGAATTTCGTCGTTGGAAATGTATTAGAAACTTCAAATTCTTACTAGATACTCACTTATTGAAAATAAGTCACATTTAGTGTAGATAAATATTTTTCCATTGAAGTTACAGTTGCATTTATCTCGTCTGAGTACATAAAACGAATAAAGTGGCCCAACTTTTTCTTTAAGCTACCTTTTATCTGAGCGACGCATCACGAAAAAGGAGTACGACGTTGTACAAACTATTACGTTTTCTTAAATTAAGAACGTCGGAATCCTATTCTTTAAAGTGCAGCAACGATCCTAGGAAGTAATATAATTAGTGATGTAATGAATTAGTTTGATAGTTATTTCGCGTTTTTGAAATTCGTTATTTCAACTTATTAAAAATAATAAACATTATGATAAAAATTGTGGATTTTATTATAAACTTATTTGAACTATCATCATTCAAATAATTTTGCTTTAATAATACTACACCGCTTTATTTTCTATTAGTTAATGTGATGATGTATGAAAAAATATTATGGTTATGAAAACTATATTACCTTTAAGTCATCTATTTTATAATTGCATCAAATATAATATAATCGTATGAACTATAGTATATTTTAAAGCATCCTTTTTTCGTTTAGTGTTGAAGTGTGTTACTGAGATCGTATGCTATTTATTTTATTAGTTATATTTCTTGTTAACAACCAAATACATTTCTGAGCTTAATCGACATTCTTCATATGATTATAAATTATTAGATTACGGTATTCACTACAATAATGTCATTTAAAATAGATAAATATTTCTAAAATGAAACATGATCTATGGCAAATGCGATTGTTCATTCAACATTGTTAGGCAATTCTTTCTTTTCTAAAGATAGCAGAAAGACATACACCGAATTATTCATCTCACTAAAATGGATTTAACCTATTTCAGAAAATACAATTTGACTAAATTTTGTTTGTCGTATCGTTTATAGCATATTTGTATATACGTAAATAGAATATTGCTAAAAATTCCAAATGAAAAATACACAGTCAAAAATCTCGAACATGAACTTAAATCTGATACGAAATGCACGATATATGCATAATGTATCAAGAACATTTGAACAAATGTCATCTGCTTGACATTTCATTATTTGTCTCAGAACCATTCTTTTTATTTTTATTTTTGGCAGGGGTAACATTGACGAGCATTGCTTGCTTAGGAACAAATATCTGTTAAGCTACATATATATGTAAATATATTAGGCATACGTTTTCCTGACTTAATAATAATAATAATAATAACAATGACTTTAAATTAAATTATTAAATCCTCTAAATTCCTTGGAGTGGAGTGAAGAATTTCATACTATGATGAGTGGCGTTTCTCTCCATTAAGAGTAAAAGACAAAATCTCAATCCTGGAAGAGTGAAATATCACTCCCCATAGAGTGAAGATTATTTCACTCTTCGTGAAAGATTGGTTCAATTTTCACTGCAAGAAATTTAGAGAAAAAATATACAAAATCCAAAGAGAGACAGAACAAAGCCGGTCAGTTCACAGCCGGACCCGATATATGCCTGAATGACCAATATTTTTACGTGATTCCGATATAGAAATTTTTCCATGGATGCCTAATCATAGCTAAATCAAGATTTAAAACGACATGCATGACCACGAGTTCGTTGTCGGTGTATATGTTATAGTACTTCCAGAACACTTTACGAAAAAAGTGAAGTAATATTTTATAGAAGTAGGAAATACATTCATAATTAATTAATCTTAATAAGTTAAGAATTTAATGGCCAATATCACTTAAAATAAATAAATTTGTTTGACGATTACCTTAAAGATTTTCAATCAGGAATTGATATCAAAACTGATCATTACTGATATAATGAGTTTGCTTAAGCCTCAATCTTATTAAAAGTGTTATATTTATACCACTAAGTGTACTCAAACAATGAATGGAGAAACTCAAACTTCACTTGAATTCATAAGAAACATTTCTTTTCTGTATAAGCATCTGCTATCGATACTTATTCATTGAACAAAATTACCTGGTTTACGTTCATGACTTACTTTACGATTGAATAATTTTTCAGAACATACAATTTAGGTTGCAATAGTCTACATATTGAGTAAATATCGATAAGCAGTTACAAATTTGTATTACAATGCCCATAGGGTCGTGCAGAGTTCGACAAAAACTCGATCGTACATCATCGACTTATTCGTTACTGTTCATCTTCCTTGTTGGCCCATCATAATCGAAATCATAATGAATGCATTTCCTCAATGCATCAGCTTTGTTTCCACACCCTGCTCGATCACCTTTTTCAATGACACGCTATTACGCATAATCAATACGCTCAACCCACTGCAATGAGCGTCGACAATAAAGCGAAAATATTCATCAGTAACTCGGAACAATGGCGATACCCTCGATCTATCTGCCATCTTTCTCATTTACCCACCTCTATCTTTTTTGGTGTACGTCAATGCGAACCCAGGGTGCCAAAGGTTATCGCGTATAAATCAGGCAACGGGGATGACGGTACGCGATCTGCAGGAGCCGAGGACGGCTCTCCCGGGTCGCGCGGGTGTACGTAATAAAGTGGAATGATAACGCGAAACGGGATCCAAAACGTCATATCCGGCAGAAGGCAACATAACGTTTCCCCCACAGCACCACCATCAGTGTAGAGCTCCGGCGCCGCGTCGTTTCTCTTGGTCCGTTTCGTATACGCGCACTTTCACTGACAGTATAGCTTTATACCCAATACCTCCGTCTGCCCCTATCTCATCTACCAATTCGATGTCTACCGAAAATAAACTTGTTTCTCCTAAGTAATATCTTACAAAGTAGGATATACGAAGCGAATCAAGAGCAGGATGTCGAAACAATTTTATTTTGGACCCGGGCGGTCCGATCTTGACTTGCGGTTGATTAGTTCGCATTTCCGTCATGGTGAAATTAGCGTCTTTACTGACTTGATATTTGCTGGCAAACACGAGACGCCAGGAGTGGCTGGACTTTATCCTCGGCTCTCGATCTCACCCTCAATCACCTTTTCCGGAAAATTTGCTCGATGAACACCGACCGTTATAGCGGATTTTCGATGGACTAGCCATCAATCTAGACTCAGTTCGCCTGTCCTATCCCGGATGGATGGCACTTCGAATCTACCTGAAAGATGCTTGTCCCACAGACTTGACGCTTGCTTTACAGCGTATCAACTCGTTCGAACGTGGTAGATCCATGAGAAAGAAAAATGCGACCAGCATTGTTTGTGATCACAAGTAAAGAAAAATGAGGACAGTTATAGATACAAAAAGTATAGACGGCGGATAAGGAATAATACCGAAACGAAAAACTAGAAATAAGTCACGGATCTAAATCGTAGTTAACCCCACCGAGAAAACCCCAAAGGTTGAAATACTCGTAAGCTTTAAAGAAATCTGAACAATGCAAGTTGAAATTGGATGCTGGACGGATTGAGGAAGATTCGGGGGGTCACGAGAGAAGAATGATGCGACGCTCGTGCAGGTTATTCGAGTAGCAGCATTGCCGGTTCACGGACTGACGGGTAATCCTTGACACTATAGTACAGCGACGACTGCAACACGGAGAAGCCTTGCGTTAGCTGGTGCTTGTCTCTGTTAACCGCGATTACCCCACCGAATTTGAAATGAATCGTGGCGTCAACTTTATTTTGCCACTTTAGGATTATTTTCACTTCAAACTCGTATTTTCGTATGGTATTATTGGTGATGATCAATTTTTTACTTCAAAAGCTGAAGAGAGAAACAATACTTGAATTGTTAATTTGGGATGAACTTTTAACGTTTAACAGTTGATGCTGAAACGATGTCTCATGGTAAGATACAGAAAATTTATGCTGAAAAGGGCGTTTTTTTCTTGGAAAAAACAGCATAATAGAAATTATTGCAGAAATCGTTAGTGCTACGTGGGATTAGCTTAAAATTGGGGAAAAAGTGGAAACAAAAAATTTCTTTGGATCCGATTTTTCGCGAGAATGGTAACTCGTAGTGAAAAATATATCAAATAAAAGTTGTAGAAAATTATATTCTATACATTGTGTGTCGATAGGCCATTACTGTACAAGTTAATATGTAAAAGTTAGAGAGCACCGAAGTTTCAAAAAATTATTTTTTGCCCTTTTTCTCATCGAAGAAATCGTTGTTGTGCTTTGGTGTAATAGGAAAAGTTGTAGAGCTCAAAAAAATCTACAAAATTCGTAGATATTAATTTTCTGAACGTTTCACTTTTTCGGAGATACAGCGTATGTATTGATTGATAAGTATTGCTAATCCATATAATTGGCTGGGGTAGGATGACCGCAATTTTAATGTTCTCAGGGCACGCGATTACATCAAAACAGTAACATCGGGCCTCGCTTACTATTTTTTATGTAATTTTTGTGCGTGAAGTAAAATTTGCTGTGTGTGAAGCAGCGTTTCAGAATTGCATAAAAATATTAAGAAATGTTTTGTTTATTGAGATATACCCTGTTTTCTTTGTTCAATAGATGCGGAAAACTGTAATGATCAATTTTATATTTTATTACCGGCGTGGAAATTATTAGTATGGCAGCAGTATGGCTTTAGCATGGAAAGAATATGGCTATGATATGGGTGTTATATGCCTTTGGTATGGGTCAAAGATATGAGATTAGTTTGGCTAATGAGCGTTTCCCATACTCTTTATCCATACTATTGCCAGATAAATTCCAAACTGGTGCCAGACAAATGCAAGACTTTATTCTGATGTAGAAAAAAATGTAATTTAATTCATTACATTTTTATTTATTTATAAATATTAAGTATTAAAGTCTCGCATTAGTTATTTAATTTTTACCTATTTTCTTACAATTATTAAGGCTCGGAATTAAATTAAAAAAATCTATTTCGCTCAGGTGGGATTTGAACTTGCGCCCCTAACATCGCAAAGCACGCACGCTAACCGCTACGCTACGCTCTATATTACGAAAGAAAATTACAAAACTTGTATATTATGATCGTAGATAGTCAATTTTTTATGTACACATGCTTCCCGTATTCCTGAGCGTAGTTTAAGATAATGAAATTTTTTTTTAAATTATAAAAATGTTGTATTTTGCATATTTGCAAAATCCATTTGCGAAGTTGTATTTATTTGCTTGAGACCGTATCTCCTGTCGATACACCCCCAAAATTTTGTCAGATTTCGTCTTGGATTCATCTGGCACCAGTTTGGAATTTATCTGGCGATAGTATGGATAAAGAGTATGGGAAACGCTCATCAGCCAAATTAATCCCATATATTTGACCTATACCAAAGGCATATAACACCCGTATCATAGCCATACTCTTTCCATACTAAAGCCATACTGCTGCCATACTAATAATTTCCACGCGGGTAATTTCAAAATATTCAGAAATGCCTATTTTACAGAGAATTGAAGTAAACAAATTTGTATTTTGTTTGAAATGAAATCGTTTTTTTAATATTATTCGAACAACTAAAATCGTATTTTAGCAATTGCATTTTTTTGCGACAGGATAAAAAGATGCGTTTTCTAAAAAAATTTTATACAATGTTATTGATAAATATTGCTGTTATGCATATAGGTATATAAAATTATATACACATATGTAAAATATTGATAAATGTGATCAATTATAATTTCAACTTTATATTTCGCAAAACGAAGCACCTTTAATTCTCATTCTCGTCCATTCCCGTCAATTACATGGATTACCACTACTTATCAATTAATAATTACGCTGTATATCTCCGAAAGGGTTGAACATACAGAAAATTAAGATCTACGAATTTTTCATATTTTTTTTTGAGCCCCATAACTTTTCTATTACACCGAAGCCCAAAAATGATTTTCTGGATGAGAAAAAGAGGAAAAAATAATTTTGACAAATTTGGCGCCCTCTAGCTTTTACACGTTAAATTGTACAGAAATATCCTAGCAACGTAAAATGTAGGGAATTTTATTCTCTACAACTTTTACTAGAAACATTTTTCACTTCGACTTACCGTGCTCGCCAAAAATCGGATGCAAAATAATGTTGAGTTTTCCCCTTTCCCCCAAGAGAGGCGATCCCAATGTTTTGAGTTTAGGTACTTTCGTGTACCACTAACGATTTATGAAATAATCTCGAGTAAGGTATTTTTTTCCACAAAAATTCACAGATTGACTGTACTAATAGTTGCATAGATTCTTATCAACTTTGCGATTATAACAGCTACCCTCAAATTGTCTATAGACGGGAGCTTGCGTGTATGAAAACGCAGGCAGAAGGTGGAATGATTAAAACCCTAACTACAATGGACCGTATGAACTCGCTACTTCTGTATTTGCACACTCGCAGAGTTCGGGCGTTCGAAAGAGCCCACAAAGCCTACCTATCATGTGATTAACGCATTTTCACGCAAGGTTCGCGCACAATGCACTGCGCTAATCAGGCTTTATTCTTGGTATTTTCAATTTTTAATTGAACTTTATCGTCGACATTTAAATGAAGATTCTATGGACATTCGAACATATGGAGTATTTGTGGGGTATTTATATTTTTCAAATATTTCAGTCTAGCTATTCATTAATTATTGCATTTCAATTAAAATCTACAGACCGGAGATTGATTTATTGAAAAACATGAGGTAGAGGAATTTAAGCAGTAAAATTTTTATCCCGTTTCTCGCAATCAATTTAAATTCAATTTTTCATTACATATATTCCCTGCTATTTTATATTATACAAATCTTGGTTTATTTTATTGTATTAAAAGTATCATAGTCATTTATGATTTAAAGTTAATGTGACATAAAATTAATTAATTGTTTATATTTTTGAAACCTTATCTAATATCGCAGTGTTTCTGATATTTAACTAGTAACTGTGTGCTTAATGCATTTTGATGCAGTACAAGTAAAGTGTGACATTTCTGACACTTAACGCCCACTTCCGTAAAAAAATTATTCCTCGCATGTTTTTAGTACCAATGTAATAAATGTGGATCTGGCCTTCGGCTTGGACTGGAACCTTCACATTTGTAGAAAAACTATTCCACCCTTGTATCGAAATAGGATATTATGCTCAGGTGTGCGTGAAGTTCTTTTCTAAACTAAACCTTGCAAAATGTTCTGAAGCCGTTTACTAAATTCAGATGTTGGAACTTTCCATAGAGATAAGAGTAGAGGCCGGTAAAAGGGCGTTTGAAGGGCGAAGCGTTCCTCCTCCTAATAAATAGTTTACGAAATGAATTACTTTCTTGTGGAGATTTTATTGTATTTGAAAAATTATTTCCATAATACATAATTATGTTGTAAAATTAAATTGACAAGGATCATTTTTTCTTATTTTTTAGTGTATAGAATAATTATTTAATTGTAAATTGGAATAAGAAGAGGATGAGTTTTCTTAGATATTGTATTGGACTGATATTTGTTTAAGTAATTACATTTATTTATTTGAAAATTAAACCATGATTTTAGGGATAAAGAATTGTAATTTGCTTTAAGTTTACTGACCCAAAGTCAAATTTTTTTCCAGTTATATTGGAGTCAACGAAATATTTCATGATGTAATTGGGTCGATAATTTACGTACAGAAGAAACTAAAATTCACTTCGCGGACTGAAAATTGAACTTCACGCATAAACGTGCACAAATTACCATTATTTTCTATGATGTTAGCTTTTAATGTTAGCTCGCTTAAGTATGGCATCTTAATATGAGCAAATATTTTATATACAGGAGATCTCTTGTGTAATGTTATTTAATTGATTTAAGTAGTAAATAATGATATACATTAAAATACAAAGATTAAATAAATGTACTTTTAGGCTCGTAATTAAATTATAACTAAATATTTGATGAAAGTCTTTGATGAGCAGATCACGATGTTTTTTTGATGCGTAGTTTTACTTTTTCTAACAAATTTTCTTTTAATAACAGAAACTCGTACGTTTTATCAGAAATAATGCAAATTTTACTAGAAAATTTCACGTCTTTGTTTGTTGGTAAAGATGGAAGGATTGGATTATTTTAAGATTATTCGAAAAAAATGAGAACCGAATTGGAAAAATTCGATGCGCTTTAGTCAGAATCAAAGATCTCGAAATTAATATTTCGGCAATCGAAAGGTCCCGGGTTCAATACCCGGCGCATCGAATCTTTCCACTTTGGTCCTCATTTTTTTTAAATCTTAAAATAAATCTTTTTATCTTTACCATCATAACAAAATTGTGCATTTTTCTAGTAATCTTGCATTATTACTGATAGATCAGACGAGTTTCTGTCATAGAACATGCAGTTTCTATCAAAGGTTAAAGTTAGTTGAATGAAAAAACAGTTAGTTTTTTGTAAATACATTTCATATCTTGTTATACGTAATTCATTAATTTGTTTAATTTATTTTCGCGTATAAAGCGATATTATGTTCATTATTATGGAATGTGTTAATTTTGGAAAAATTGTGATTAGTTAGATTTTGTACACTAATGCTGGATGGTTATTATTTTGTATTTCCAATTTAAAATATGTTTTAAATATATTCTGACGTTATGATCCGAGTATCAATAATTGTCAAGAATCAAACTATGAATTAACAAATTGTAGATAAAATGGAGTTCCATTATTCCATAACAACAGGTGTTAACTTTTGAGTGTATTGACGGAATAAAGCAGTTATTTTATTAATATTTAACTAAATGTTGGCTTTAGTCTAAACTATCACAGTTAGAATATTTTGTATGTTATTATTCTTAATAAAAGGTTAATTTATAATTTTCAATTATTTTGAAATAACTTAATATCATTAGTGATAGATCTTCCAAATATTCAGCCCGGAAAAGACTGATAAAAGAGACATTTTAAATTGCCACAGACTTCATCTTTATTATGAAATAAACAGGAAATTTGGCTAAAGTGCTTATTGTACGCTTTCTCGTCGTAATAAATCTGAAGTATGATACGCGTATTGTACTGGAAGCTTTCTAATGTCAAGTTGTATGAGAGCCAAGCATTTGATTTCCTTTGCTCGTAAACGTATATCTGAAATTCCGCACGCTTAAGTGCTATAATGGAGAGCAATCAGAGTCGCTGTACATGGAAGCTGCAAATTCGACTGACAACTCTGATAGAACTTTCTCGTTGAATTGATTGGCTTATATTCGGTCGACGGCCCTGAAGCAGCCAGGTCGAAAAGTTTCGGGCAGGCAAGGTTTACCTTCGTTTCGCTTTTGCTTTACTGCAGCAAAGTCAAAAGAAAAGGTTGGCGGAGAACTTCTAACTAATAAGGTACACAGGATCAGACCAACTCAAAACGTTATCCTTTGATCCATTAATATCGTTACGTAAAGACGTATCAATCAGCGCGAAATCTCTGAATAGGAACAAACCTAACAGATTATTATATACTCTGCTTTTATTAAAATTAATATTGGCCTTATATGTCGCCCTTAAGTGAAATTTATTCGTATTCAATATATGCGTACGTATTGTATATGGTAGAATGTGTATAAATAAATAGTAGAATATAAATATTGTATATATTTTTCTGATATTAGATATTTAATAAAACTCAGAAATTATTGATGGCATATAGTTTGAAGAAAAAGGCAACGTTAACAATTTCAAGATTGGCCGACTTGTGGTATATAATGTGAATTTTTCTCCCTTAATATCGTATATAAGAATTTTTTATTATAAAAACCCGCAATATTAAATTCCTAGGTAATATATTGTCAAATGTTTCACAAATTATGGTGTACTGATTTCACATAGGGGATATTCTAAACAGCTTTGTAAATACTTTCAGGTAATATATGTTATGTATTTTATAAATAGTTTTAGTAGAGCTTTTTTTTTGGAGGGAAACTGAACAATTCACATTTTCATAATGTGACTCACTTTTTACACAGGAAAATTAGGTGCTCATTTCAAGCATTTCGGATCCTGAATTCTCGAGCTCCATAGTGAATGATAATTTTGAATGAAGGATTTTGAAAGAGATGTAAGTATAAACCTAACCACAATTGTGTAGAATACACTGTATTGCTTAGTTTAATCTGTTACGATACCTTTAGATTGTCAGTATCGCATATGCAACTCTACATTACGAATAGAGCATTTGCATTAATTAATTCTTATTTCAGGTAAAGTGGAGATAATTAATTTAATGGTCGGTATACTTGTTTAAATTTCTTAATATTAAAAGATTTACTTTTTCATGGTAACCAATTATTTCTTTCGAATGAACTCTAGAACTTATTTTCTATTTTTTCTACTGAAATGGCTAAGATTTGTTCCAGCATTAATCCTATTAGGATTAGGATTTGGAAGTGGAATTGTCGGCTTCACTTCAGATGAAGGAGATCTCATTTAAAAACCCACTTTAGGGTTTAGAGTTGTTTGGCTTTCGTATGAAATCGCTGATAAAACAACTATTATTAACATAAACTTATTACGTGCAATTATATCATAAAATTGTAAACGGTGTTAATGCCTAATTGTCGTAGCTATAGAATGATTGTAATTCAAATTTGAAATAATTAAATGAGTACTATGATTGATATCAAAGGTAAGTGATTATTTATTTTTATATTATGATTAAGCCCTGGGATTGCAAGTTCAGAACATTTACTAAAAAAGTTTAAAATACAGTCACTTATAATATGTAAGTTATAATGTGTTGCAATACGTAAAGTGGTTGGTTTTAAAAAAAATAATTAATTTTTCTAATATTGGCGAGATTGAGAACTTAAACGTTTCCGAACAAGAATTAATTTAATAAGTATTAAAGAAAAAAAACTACGTGGATATAACACCTACATGAATATTATTTATTACGTTCTTCAGTCACTTTTCCTTAGTATGGGCCAATGTTTTTTAAAGAAATGTTATACCTAAGTTTTCAAATTATTTTACGCTTCTTGTTTTTTACTGATGTTTCTAACGAGGATTTCGAATCATATACAAAATCGTTAAACGTTGAATGTTTTTTTGTTTTATTGTGTAAAAATTTGATTACAGAGATCTTTTTTTAACACCAATTATTAGCAACAATAGACCAAATTTGATATGTTACTATAGATATATATTTCCAATGTATCTTTTAATTTCTGAATTCAATTTTCAAGATTTAATTTTCGCTCATCACCTGAGTCAAGATTCTTTTATTCATCATTTTAATATATTTTAGTTTGTTCGAGATATTACAGTGTAATTTCAAATACATTCATTACCAATAATCATCTAAATACGTATGACAATAATAGAAATATATACTTGGGTGATAGACAAATATCAAAAAGAAGAAAACTTGATCTGTATAAAGCGGAGATAGCGACTTCTTGGAGGGAATGTCATATCCCTTTAAGGTCAGTTTTCCATTGTGCGTCATATCTGAATAACATTACACACAGAGCAGATTCTTATTTCAAAATTCATAATATAGAAAAGGGCTTTAACTCAAGTTCTCTCGATATTATTCGAAATGAGTTCAATATACATTTAATACATAATAGAAATCAGAAATGTAGTTGATAGTACACTAAGTTATGTGTTTATTTTTTCAATAAATGAAATGAAGATTTGAGTTATTTTACACCTAAGGTTATTTTATTGCATCTATATTGCAATTTTATCTTTAAATCTTCCAAAACAATAGTACGTTTGCATATTACAGGTTACGTAAAAAGAAGACTTCAAAAGAATACACAGCGAATAAAGATTTGTTATGATTGTATTAAACTCTTATTCTTCCAAAAGTTGAAATTGTTAATGCATGATTAATAAACGAAATAGGTCTATCATTGCAACAGTTGTGTATTATTATAAAGTTTGTTTAAAAACAATTTGTCTATTTCGAACAACGAACCCATTTTGTTATCAGAATGCTCGTTATGACAATCTTACCCTTACCGGTTTGGGAGTTTGAAAAAATACTACACTTGAGATAATTAGAGATGGCTTAATTTACATGTAGTCATTATATCATATAACGCAACATTAAAAATGAAGTGAAACATGCCCCTTGTTTTGCTTGCACTCTATGTGCCCTTAATGTTATGTTGATGTAACAATATGGGATTATTACCCCAAATTTCATGCAAAAATAAGTGTTGTATCTGCAACAACACAGAATCAAAATTCATAACAAATATAATTGTAAACTTAAAAACTGATTGTAAGGACAATGCATTGTAAAACGTTTCCCAAAAACAAAACGATATCTTGAAGATGTCTTCGATACCCCAAAGATATCTTAAAAAGTTCGAAAAGATCTCTAAAAGTTATCTTTTAGATGTCTTATGCAACAACTTCGGATGTCTAAGAGATATCTACGCGACTTCCTTTGGGAATCTTTAAAATATCTTTTAGACGAAAATTTAGCAGTAGATTAAAAAACGTAAATTTTGGTTGATTATTAGACTTTCATTTATTTTTAAATTAATATCACTGTTCAATTATATATTTATTATAAGATTATATGAGGATATTTTATGAGATTTCTATATCATTTACAACGCTTGAAGATAACCGAAAAATGCTCGCAAACAAATAAGACAGAAATTCGCCCAGGCGGAGGATCGAACTTGGGTCTCCGTCGCAGTGTGTAACGTCCTAACCTGTACGCTACGCATCTGTGTGGAAGAGACAAACTTTTCTATCTCGTAAAATTATATAAGGGCGGCGGGGGGTGTACCGCTAACCTAAGGAGAACAATGTATTTTCGTCAATTTCCAATGCATATAAGGATCAAAGAACCATTGAAATGGGTTCTTTGAATACTTCTCTATGATATTACGACACAAAAAAAATTTGTTACTAATTTTCGAAATGTTAAACTACAACATTTATTAAAAAACGGGGATTGAGCGGTACTGCCCCACGATGCGGTAATACCTCTCTGATTATAACTTCATTTTTCCAAATTTTCACGCAAAATGGTACAGATAAAACTATAGCCCGTCAATTTTTATATAACTTTATTTGTATTGAAAGCAAAATAAGATCGCATTTGCATATTTTTCGTGTTCACTGATACCTAGCCTCATCTCGCAAATGTCATTTTGCGAGTTGGAATACGGCCGGTACAACCAACACTGCCCGAGTGGACCAACCCGCCCTCGTGTGGTATTATAAAATCACGAATAATTCATTGACCAACGCAGTTTTTGTTACAAACTGCGTACCAAACGGTGGAAAAATTTCAAAAGTTTTTCAAACATTTAAGTCTCCAAAATTGTCAACAGTCTTAAATTCGGCAAGCAAGTTCTTACATCGAAAGTGCCGTAAATCAGTCGCGTGATTTTTTATTAACTTCCAACACTAAAAAGTTCAAAAATCCCATGAAAATAAAGGTTTTGTTGTCAATTCTTCCATTTGGAAGAAAAACAATATTTTTTTCCTCTGTCAGTTTCTCGAAACGCAGGCGATCGGAATTACCCCCTGAGTGGTGCAACCCCCGCTTCCCCTAAACATGTTATAATTTTATAATATAAGTACTTTGCCAAATGTTATTGTAGATATATATACACGTTCGAAACATAATAGGACATGTTACGAGGAAATTCTATACAAACATGGTGGCGATTCTATAGAAAGCAGGAATAATTTTGTACGTATGCGAAATATCGACATTTGATCAAGATCATTAAGATTTCTTTCGTAAGATATCTTTGAATAGTTATTTGAAAGGTACCCTTATCTAAAAAATGGATATCTTTTAGATGCATTATGCAAATTGCCCCTGACGAAGGACTCTAAAAGATATGTTGTATATATGCATTCAGGGAAATGTTTATTGAGTTTCAATTTTGATAATCAGATTTGTTAACACAACAAACTTTTTTTTATATTGTATATAGTTGTCACATTTAAAATTAAAATTATATATGTCAAGTCAAGTTGTAAACATTGCATTTTATTATAAAACAATATGATTTTGACTATCTAAGTGACTGCTGTTCAATGCCCTTGTAGTTGCATCTGTAAACTATTTCTATCGTAAATTGGCAATTCTTATCTCAGTATATAGTAGAGAATAGGCAAATATTATTATGGTAATTTGCTGTCCAACTGCGAGAACACTTCTGAAAACAGGAACGATGGACCATAACTCATGACTGTACAAGACGTGACAAGTATCATCACAAAATCACTTAGGTCACTCTAAACGTTAACCCAGTGGGGATTCCCCTGAGGGGGAATGTTTGAGAGTCTGTTTGAATGTAACGAATAAAGGGTTCTGTCTAACCTGGTTGACCGCCGGTCTTTTTGCACAAAAAGATCGGCGCTATTGTGTAAGCACAAGCGAAAGCACCTCGACTCGTCGGCAGCATATGCGGACTGATTTGGTATCCTAATGTACGGCGATCGTATCCTGTGCAGTAACAATGACGAGCAGGACGTTACGCAGCAGCCCCATTTTTAACGGGGGTCGCCTCTTTGAAGAAGAGCGCGCACCGTATTCCACTCATTTCCAAGCCAGTGCATACGCGCGTATTCCCCACGGACGTACTCGTACCTACAGAATGAGTACGCTTCGGATTTCATTAACGGCCGCCTTTGTGCCCGACGGATTTAATTCGATCGAACGAACAACCAGCTATTTTTTAAACCGCAAATACGAAGCTGAAACAATTAACTCTGCATTCGGTACTCCTCTCGTTACATCATGCCGGCGAGCATAACTTCTTACACAACGATAAGAAGCGAATTGGTTTATTTCTTTGACAGGCCGGTTATATACACGACTGGACTAACTAACAATCCTTGTGTAATTGTATATTAAAATACAACGCTATTGGATCATTATTTTTCATTTTTCCACGATATTCATTAATGAATGTATTAAGGCAGTTTCTCAAGTACTTTAAAGCTTTGTGTCGTATGCAGCTATTAAACGCATTAGCAAGTTGCGTTATTTGCATAGTTGTGCTGGCGCATCGTCTTTCTCAATTAGTACGTTCATCGTTACACGCAGTTCTCTTCAATTACAATTGCGTAAATCCATTATTATTAAAAATAGTACAATATAAATGTAAGAGAATTCTAACAAGAAATTATTTATTTTTAATTAATTTTAGCATTTCGCAGTCCAGTCTACTACATTTTATGGCCTAAAATTAAATTAGTCATCATTATAATGGGTTTATAGTCGTAGAATTTATGCTATTAACTATGTGCGGAAATGCAGACATGACTCGCAATGTGATTGGAAACGTAACTTCTTGACAGATGTTACTATGATCAACTTTTCTTCGATTCAGATTATAATATTACGTACTCTCTCTAGAACACGGTTAAATGTTTATAAGGATACATACAATCTAACTTAATACCATCCCGAGTAGAAATTTCTTTTATGCCCTGATCAGGGTGTAACGCTTTGGATCAGGCCCTGGTCAGGGCCCTAATAAATTTCTACTCATAGAAATATAGAAAAATTTACTGTCTGACTTTGGAATGGAATTTTACATTCTTCCTAGTTAGAATCTAAACAGAACATAATGAAACTCATTTTATACCGTGTCAAAAATCCAACAGTATAAAACCGACAATCAAAAAGCCGGAAGTAAAAAACCGACACTGCAAAAAATGACTATCCGTTTGTAGATGTGACTATTCTTTTATGTATCGTCTTTTTGACTTTTGTGACCTGTCGGCCTTTTAAGTTATTGGTTTTTTCTAGGTCTTCCCCAAAAGAATCTAAAAAATTCCGATTTTGATTCATAAAAGAGATCTCACAATATTGTCATAGCCATATCAATTATTCTTTATGTATTCAGATTTTCGTTAATGAAATAAAAAAACGTAAAACCTAATCACAAATTTAGTTCATAGCTGGCATTTCATCGTAAACAATTTTATGGAACCATTTCGCACTAGGTTAATTTATTTTTCGATATATGAATTTAAGAACAAATTCAGTACCTTGGTATTCAAGCATTTACCTCCTATATTTCAACTCCCTATTACGGGAAAACAGCTAATTTATGATTACTGTTATTAGTAAATATTTAAGGTAATCAAAATTAGATTGTGCGACCAATATTTTTCAAATTAATATCACCGTTAGTTACTGCTTTATTGTACTGAATAAACCAATAAGCCAAAACAGTGATACATAGGACGGAGCTATACATATTATATATACATCGACAATATGTTTTTATAACCATTTACAGATATTTATACTTGCAACATGTTTTTATATTGACACATTCTCATAAACTCATTACACTAATTATGCGGCGTATTGCACTAAACTAAAATTGGAATTATAAGAGTAAAGTTTTTATTGCTCCAAATTTTGTTTTAGAAATCAGACGTATATCTTTCAACATAAATAAATAGTTAGTTCAACAAATAATTAATAACCGCATTTTGCAATATTTGATGTAGCTAATCCTCTCTACACATAAAAAAAACAGTTAATCCAACCATTTTACAAAAAGTAACACAAAAATATTAAATTAACGTTTTTGAGACAATGCAGTAATATTGTTTCGTTTACTACTTCCCTCTATCGGTGATAGAAAGAATCTATTATAAAAAAATAGATACGTTTTTGGAACGGAATCTATTAATTCAATTTATTTTTTAAAACAATAAATACCATTCTGCGATATTCAATATTCTGCCATGGTTATAGTACAAATACCGGCTAAGTATGTGCTTATTTTCAATTGTTGAGTGTACACACACGTACATTCTGGTATTCAATGCAAAAAAAGCTCTATATAATTTCAACTATTTCTTGACCTGCGGCTTAGGCGATTTGCCAAGCGATTTTAGAACCCCCTTAAGGGATCTCGACATGAATCTTAGATTGGGGTTAAACTTAAATTATAGCATTAATATGATCTGATCAAGGGATCGACTATTTCTTGAATCACATAAAAAAATTCACAAAACGTTTGACAATTACAATGCTTCCATTTTAGACGTTCATAAAGGTGGAAAATTGTTTTTGCTTAGTAAATTTGCGGAATGTGCAAGTTTTCAATACCACATTAAATTAATAATACGTATCATTAGCAAAATGTAGAGCATTTAAAATCGATGAGTATCGTGTTTTTGTTTTTCTATATACCAAATCTAAAAAGGGATTCGCAAAAAGCGACCCCAAATTACAGGAGTCAAATTAAAATAAATTGAACATTAAAATAGTACCGTTTTTGAAAAAATTACACTTTTTTCACAGATATATAATATGTATGTATGCATTACCGATAAGCAGTCATCGATTTTTATTTTACCGTACTATGACGTAGTTCCAAAAATAGTAAAGTGTGTCACCTAAGAAGGAGCAATTACAAACTGTTATATTAGTACCCGCGAATGTGGTTGGTTTTACTTTTAAGGTTCTTGCCTATAGTGAACCTTCTTTAATGTAATATATGAAATCTTACGGAGAAATCACATCTTTCCAAATCTGAATCAAATATGGATTCAACATTGCAAAATATTTTGTAATAATGTATTTTTGTGGACTATATTGAAGGATTTTATAACTAGATTGTCCTTTCAATACTCTCTAACTTACTTGCAGTGAAAATTCATTGAGAAATTTAGTGAGTAGTATTAATGGATACAATACCAAAAGAGCATGCTCACTGAGCGTCGCATGGAATATGTCGTTGTTCAATACAAAAGAATATGTAGCCATTCTCTGAAAATGAGAACTTAAAATAGAATTCGACAAATACTCAGTAGTGTAGAAAAAAAAATTACCCATGCGAAAGGAATGCTTTACAAGGAAGGAAATATATATTGCATTTTATGCTCAAAACGAACGGTTCAGTTGAAACTATTTTAGTTCACGCTGTTAAACGAATGGTTATGAGAATCAACCAGGCTTGGTTATAAGCACCAAACAAGTCAGATTACCACATCCTTATACAGTAGAGTCCCGGTATATTTGCCCGCTCGGTTCCTTATCTCCCCTCCAGCCTCCTTATATTTGTCAAAAGAAGGGGAGCGCTCTGCTTCCACTCTCCTCAATCTCGATATGCTCGTGACCTCACAGCAGACTGCAAAGTGGCAGGGGGAGAGACGGGGGAAGAAAGCGATTACAAACAAATATAACGGGATGGAAGCGGGCAAATATGCTGGGATGCAAATATAGCGCGATGCAATTATACCGAGACTCTAATGTATGTAGCGGTGTGAAAATGACCTGGGATGAAACGCGAACCAGATTGGGCGTAGACCGGGTGGCGCTCATGCGTTTGGGTATACAAAACATTAACGATAGAACAATGTATGCAAGTGTATAATAAAAATCCTGTTTATCATTTTATGCTAATTCTTACAGTTGTAAGGGGTACCTAAGACCTAGAATGAACTCTACGACGGAATCTGACTCAATCGCACAATATGTTAAGCAAGAAGCTGAAGTGGTCTATTTTACGCGCAGATCTTCCCCCATCTTGATGAGCTTATGCACACTCCTATATTTCCGATATTATATTTAAAAAAATGGAAAATATGCTGTCCATTCCTTTAGTATAATAATTCAAAGTTAAATATGTCCTAATTCTATGAGTTACTGCGACTGACATGGACTCGGGACCAATGTTCACACTTTACATTCAATGACATGTATTCATAGTATTTCAATTATGCAGATCAATCAATAATAGAGTTGTTACAGATGAAAATGATTTCTATCAGAATCGTGTATTTCTTTAAATACGTAATAAGTATGACCGAACCCTATTCAAAAAACAGGTGCTAGAATGGGATAAGGAATCCTGCAAAACCTTGTTTGTACTTAATTTTTAGGATTTTTCAGTATATCCCGATGGCTACTACTGTAATGGTTAATCTATCAAAAGTACGATTGATCCGTTTATATCATTATGAACTGTTTAAACAAGATCAGAGCCCCGCTGAATTTCATCGCGAAATGTTCACTTTTTCTCAATATTCAATAGAGGAACTCTGCAAACAAAGTAAGTCGCAAATGCGAATTGTTTAAATTGTTGGACATGTTGGAGTACAGTCGCGCTCGAGAACAATCTAAACAGATGTCCGCTCAGTTGACAATAGGCGAAGGTATGTACTTTGCTGGCAAATTATCAGGGGTTAATATCCAAGCGTTGCGCGATTTAACGTTGGCACTGATTGTGATTGTGCCGCACGGCAGCAAGCTATTCCCGGTTTATTTGCCCGGCCGTATTACATTCAACGACTAACGCGTAGTCGAGCTAACATCGTGTATTTTTAAACTAAATATTGGATTTAAATACATTTCCATTCATCGATTCTATCATTTTTGAAACAATAGAGCAGTTATTTGTACTATCCGTTTTAAAATCGTAAAGAAGATTGGTTACAAAATTTCCCCGAAATTACGATTCTAATTCTAAACCAACATAATGAAACGAGTCATATTAAATGATATCTTCTAAATACAGCTACTTGCGTACTTTTACGTTAAGGAGCACTGAATTTTTATTCAAAATGAAAAAAAATTCTTTCCCTACGATAAACGATATTTATAGTGACGAAGTTGTGGTCAGTTACACTTTGCACGTAGAACCCCCCTGAAGTCTATTTGTCTACATACTATTTAGGGGCCTTCTTCGTTCTACATACCTTTTTAAAGCCATTTTTTATCAATTAAACCTATCCATCCTATGTTTTTTTCAAAGCATCACTTTCCCCATAAGTTATATCATTTTCTGTAATTTTTTGAACTTCCAGTTGACTGGCCAAAAGAATTAAAGTAAAACTTAAAAATTTTAAAACGATTTTTTTACCAAGATAATCAAAGTTTAATTCGAAATAAATATTTCTACGAGAAAGCCAATGAAAAAATCTACAAAATCTATATTCAACTTTCTTCCGACTACCTGTGTTAACGATACATTAACTAAACAAGGCAATAATGACAATTCGACAAAAATAAACAATACTGCAAAAATTTTTTAGGGAGGAATAAAAATTGTTTGTATTGGCTAAAACTATACATTGACATACCTAAATGATATAATAGGTAATGAATATATAGAAATTAAAAAACACGTCCAGAAATCTTTTGACATTTAGTGTCCCGTAGAAGATGGAAAGAAATTATTCGAATGCAAGAGTGCAAGTGGTCCACCACCAATACCTGTTTTGATAGTTACTTTGATAGAATTTTCCATGAAGAAATTCTTATACTGTATGGTTTCAACGGGATAATACTCTGAAAATGAAGAAATTTTCTACATTTTCATGAATTAATTAGAATACCTGTACCCAAATTTACTCGCCAATGTGGGACTTTTTTCACGGACATATAGGAATAATTGGCATTTTCGGAGTATATTCCGGTGACACCGGGCAGTGTGGTAAATTTTCTAGGAGAAATTTTCTTATTGTGCATGTGTAGACAATTTTGTAATCTTCAAGACTTGTATAATTGTGAACTTGACTTTTTTTAGAAATATATTATTTCTACAACATGTTTTTCAGATATATAATCTACCCCACTCAAGAAATGTTATAATTATTAAAATCGATATATGTCTATATGTATTTTCAAAAAATGAGTTTCTATACCAACAAAAAAATGTTCTAAAAGTATATTGGAGTAAGCTATATTATCAGTCAAATTTAGTTTCTGCAGCGTAAACCTTTTAGTTCAATACATTACCTATTTTCCTGACCAAACTTCAGAGGTCGATACATTCGTAATGATCATATAGTTTTAATTGTGTTTTTTAAACAATATTTTATCTGTATTTCCAATACAAGATACAATGTGGACACAACATACATCAATGAGTTATCAGTACATGATTCCTTTCTTTGGATTTACATTAATAGCTATATTTATACAAGGAAATTGAAACATTTTATAGAATGAGTTCCAGATAATATTGCTGAAATGTTTAGTTAAGAATATTTGAATGGAGTACAATTGTAAAGCAAATACAGCATGTTACAAATATTACAACATTTGAGACTACGTTTTAGGGCATAATAATAATACACACTCTAGGAACCGTTGAAGCGATAAATATCCAAAGTCCAAAATTAACTAAATTGATTTTCCAAATAAGTAATTTAGTCGTCACATTGAAAATGTTCGGTGCAATAGATAAATTTTCCTTGAAATATCTTTGGAGGTCAAAAAATGTCTATGAAGCATAATTTCCAAATCCTCCTCCCCACAATCTATTAACAAAAATATTCGAACAACCCTTGGCAGGCTTTAACGAATATACACGATTTGCGCACAATAGGGTTAAATAGTGACCAGACGCTACATTTAAAATTGAGCTTCAAAACCCGAGTTCCAATTCCAGCATAATCATTTATTTTTATGTAGTTCTTTCAAAGTGGAAATATCTTTCTGATATTATATCACAGGAGATCATGGAAACCGAACATTAAGAGAAGAATGTTTGTTTTTTCCAGATTGTTTGAATAGAAAATGAACCTCGTATAAAGAAAAGAAAATATAGACGACCAAGAACGTAACTCGAAATAGATTAATTGCAAAATGATCTTCGTGAAAAATAATGTCTGTTAAAATAAATAACGTGGACCATATTTTCGTTTCAACGAATTTGCGTACATGCTTCAAAGAGCTTTGGGAATAAAACATTATGGAACGCAGAGTAATAAGGGCGGTAGAGACGATTTCCAGCTGCTCCGACGTTTGTCTGAAGTGCCTATTATGTTAATACGATAATCCAGCATAGTGTGAGCACGCAAGAGCACTAAGAATCACTCGATGCGTATGTAACGAGGATACGAAGGTAGCAATAGCAGCGGTTCGCTCTTTCCTTGTCTGTTCCTTTTAGTTTGATCGTCTTCTTCAATTTCTTCATTCGCGCCCGTCGTATAGCCCACTCTATTTTTCACTCCACCCTGTCGCCCAACTTACTTTTCCTGTCTGTTTCATCGGTCTTGCTCGTTCCCATGCAGTATCCGTGTATTCAAAGAAAGTACCGTTTCTCAACGTAGTTCAGGCAGCGGATAACGAGGAAACCGAGGGCTTCCCGTTTTCCCAACGACAGGCCAGGACAATTTTCTCCTGCGAGATATTTTCCCTTACGGTTCGCTGCCATCTTGTTATCCGGCTATGAGACTAGCGCTGGTTGAGTGGACAAAGAGGAGTGGCATGGTCTACGTGGAAGGAGAAGGAAAAAGGACAGCTGAAACCTGGAGTGACGGCCGGCGGGTTTTCGGTAAGTGCCGTTGTCGCGTGAAAATGCTCGGGGCTTGAATCAAGTACAGCAAGGGCATTCAATGCTCAACAATAGATTGCTTCTCGTCCTGACAGTACGTTTGAAATAACTTACATTCATTTTGGTAACATTAACGAACGGCTTTAATGTTTTTATGAATGTTTCCCAGACGGTGATCAGGCACACAAATTGGGATTTCGTGCCATGACGGAAGTTCTCATTAAATCTAAATGAAACGAATTACTAATTGCTAGTAAGTTCTGCTAAGTAAACAACTGAAAAGGAGAAATGCTAATTTTATAAGTCTCACCGAAATCACTGATTTAGTTAGCAATAACTTATATTACATCGTATTACCTTTCCTAACAAAAATATCCCAATATTTTATTAGATGTAATGAGAAAACGCATCTATTAATGCAGAAAATTTCCATAGAAAGAGCGGTTTTAATTTCATTTATGTTTTCAATTTACCAAACAGAGCTAAATCTTTCATAGATGATGAGTTACATGATTTCCCATCATTTATCATTGACAACTAAAAAGTTGATTCCAAGCAAATTTTAGATTGTACGGAGAAGTCTATGACTTCAAAGGTAAAAATGATGGAAAAAGTGTTTAAAAAATAGATTGCAATTATTTCTTCAATTCAGAACAAGGAGGTATATATCCGGTTGTAGCAGAATCCTAAGACCTTCGAAACTATAGTACAATACAATTCGTAAATGTTTCATTGCGCAGCAACGAAATCTTTAGAAGGTTTCAAAATATTCCAAGCGCACAGCGTGTGGTGCGCGACCCAAACCTCGAAGTTTGTGCTCAACACAATATTACTTTGTGACGTGTCCAAACTTCTTTTAGATATACCCTAGCTTTAGGCTGAGCACAAACCGGATTTTCTTTGGGTTCAAACAAGGGCATGTTGGGCACAAAGTTCCAGGTTTAGGTCAGATGTAAACTTCCCTTGTGTGAGGCCCAAAATATTTTTTTTTTATGTCTCATCACGGGAGCAGAACGCTTTCAGAGATGATTGAATGTTATTATTGGTTGTTATTGTTTTAATGGGATTTTTTCAGGTTTATTGATGTGTTATGCGTGATAGTAATATTTTTTATTCCGTTTTTATATTGCACGATTTGAATATTGTTCTTTTACATTTTCTAGAGTATTTTCGTCAATTTCAAGATGAACTGTGGGTCTTTCCAGAAAGCAGCGTTTTTCTTTTCATTTTTCCAGACATTTCATTATTGCATGCCCATTCGGTTTTAACATAATTTCATAGAACTGTATACTATCACCTGTGGATATAAGTACATGATCCGTGGAGTCTCTTCTTTCTACACAATCATCATGCCTATATTTCTGTTTCCTGCGATAAACAAAATATACCATCTCCTATATTGGAAAATGTTATGATTTAATTATTTGGAAATATATGTGTCCCCCAATGAAATTGTCTATTTGTCATTAATAAGGGTCACAAACGGTAACAAATATGTGTATTTGTTTAAGTATGAGGGTGTGTCTGGGTGTCCCTTTGTGCCCATGTGGGTGTCCGTATATATCTGAGTACGTCTGTATGTATCTAAGAACGTCTCTGTGTTTGTGTGTGTACAATATTTTATGATTTGTCGAAAGCCAGTACCGACAACCGAACCATCGTTTCTTGATTGCGGTGGCGGTCATTATTAAATCATGTCTGAAAATCAATTTGTCCGTAGTAAAAAAGATAAGTGCCGTCTTGCTTTCATATTCAAGCACAAACTACATGTGACCATGACACAAACTTCACGTTTATCCAACTTGATTCATTTCCTCTCACAACCAAACCATGGCCATAACCAAACCTCTTATCCTAATTTCTCTCAGTGTATGGTTTTATTCTCTTCCCATTCCAACTATTCTACAATCTGTGCCAGATATTAGATAACTTAAACAGTATTTGCAGGTTTTATGTTAAATAGTCATAAATTATGGAGAAGTAGTACTAATTTGAAATACGAGTGTTCCGGAAGAAGATTTGGAGAAACCGGAAACCAGTGATTCAACCCAGACTTCAGTTCGCGATTATGGGATTCATGGACCTACATGTGCTTCTCAAGATCTATTCTTCACAGAAAAGCACATCTACTTGTGCCCTCTAGCAGTTGAGTATATCTGTTTTGCCTTACATATAGAGGAGAGAAGTTATTCATTACACCCGGCAAGAGCGTTTGCTAACCTCTTTCTCGTGGCACATCGGACGCGCCTTCGCAGCAACGCTATTATTTCTCCCTTTAGCATCATGAAATGCAATCTGACGCACTATATTCTCTTCCCCAGCTAGCAAGGAGAACACCTCTTATTCATTGCCACACCTTGAAGCACAAGATAATTGTAAACGCGAGTTTCCCGCAAATGCCATGCTCTACTCGACAGCGTGTTTGCGAATCTGGAATTTCAATTCTTACTCAGAGACACTGTGGAAGAAGAGACGAAGCGCTATAAAACGTACTTTCTAACTAAAGTTCAGTTTGCTTATTATTGCGTCGAAACAGTCCTTAAAACGATGTTTCTCAGATGTTACAACTCGTTACGTTTGTCTTTTGCGTTTGGTTACAATAAACAATTATTAATTGTCTTAGGAGTATACTTTGAAATGTAAAGTATATTTTCAGAAGTTATCAACATCACAAAGTTTGTCTGCCTATTTTTCATAAAAAAGTGTTCGTATTGAGAAAACGTAGCATGAAACCCGGTTTCATGCAAGCTTCAGGAAAGCAAGCGTTTTTGTAAAATTGTACATTATTGAATTATTAATTTACATTATTTTAAATACTCTATCGTTTAATACGCATATATTTCTGTAAACATCTTCTTTGGCCACGGAATCTTTCGCTAAATCATTATTGCATCACTTTTAATTAAAAAATGAATCCAAATAAACTTTACTGTCAAATGTGAAACTAACATTTCTAAATCAGTCGTCGTAAATCGTCGTTCATTCAAAAAATATTCTTCTTTTACCTCTCGTAAGTTGATGGCGTGGACGAGTCCTCAAAATTGTACGAACATTTCAAATTTGTAGCCAATTTATAATAATTTTATTACAAAAAAATAGAAGATGATATACACTCGTGATCGAGGTTATCAGTCTGAAGATGCTTCAACAAAACTCCTCGTCTCTTTTTTCATAACAAAGCATACTCATTTTGAATAGCTCCTTTTTTAATAACTCAAGTAATTAATAAACCGAAATAACATTAGCGATAGAATATGTGAATAACATAACATTAATATTCTCTACATTACATCTTAATCAACTACCGAATACCGAGCAAATACGAAAATATAAATAAGTTTCAAAATACATAAAGGAGAAAACGCTTCCAAAGAACTTAATATTAAACTTATTAGTAAAAATAGTTAAATGTTTCACGTGTAATTCAATTGCGATTTATGAAAATAAATAACCAAAAAGTTGTAATTTTTTTGATAGAAAACTAAATTAAAATTAGTCTCTTAAAAGTGTAGTTTCCTTTACTATAATTCATTACAAGAGTAACTATATGAAACTGC
The DNA here is from genome assembly GCA_030407085.1 of Trichopria drosophilae. NCBI lineage: Eukaryota > Metazoa > Arthropoda > Insecta > Hymenoptera > Diapriidae > Trichopria > Trichopria drosophilae. Next base: position 58,133,673 of record CM059583.1, read on the forward strand.
TAATTGTAATGTATTTAAATATAGTACATATTACGCAATGATAATAATTTATTCAGTAATAGTCTATGTCTTTATAACTATGAAACAGTAGCTGAATTTGTTATTTATGAAATGTTCATAATTGTTATGTAGGTCAAAGTTTTTTTCACTACATTGGAGTAAGTAGTACCATCACCCTCTCTTTTGTAGTGTAATTTAAATTAATAAATATTATTTTTTAATAAATACTGTACTAACTTACATTTAAGCCCAGCTATGGCAATAAAGTCACGCTATTAATTAAGTATAGAAATGTTTAACAAAAAATGAATGAATCCTTTGCAACAAATTTCATAGAAGTATGCCTGGTTTTTATTATTCCACGTCAAATGTTAACGAACAGAAGATATATGAGTGATCATCTCAATAATTTGGTTTTTGTAAATTAATTAATGTACCAGTTAATCTTCTAATGGTATATAAAAGAGCTTAGTATCGTATTTACATTATTTTGTTGTGAGTGACGATTGTACGTCGGTCAGAAATATAGTATAGAAATGAAAAAATGGACTAAGTATAGCTATATGAAACTAAAATTCACAAAAACAAAAATTATAATTAATACCAATATCCAATATTTGCAGAAATCTTTTTAGGAATGTGAACTTCGTGTAACAATTGAACTGTGATATTATATGTTTTGATTAAATTCAAATTGCAAATTTACAATCGGAATAGAATGCATATCTTACAGTTAGCAAATACGATATTAAAATGAATTTTTTCATAACACTATTGCATATGTCGGACCAATAATTTTCTAAATACAGTAGACGCTCGATATAAGAACGATCGCTATAAGAACCGATCGGTATAAGAACACTTTTTTGATCATTACAGTGCCTACGAACATTCGAGATGTATCCCCTCCATACACTTTTCGCTGGCTAACCTTTCCGCGCATTCCGTCATGTCCACCTATACATACATACATACATACAAGAGAAGGGGAAGCATCAATTCCCCTCCAATGGTTCTTATATCGGCGCTTGGCGGAGAAGCTCGGAACGGACGTAGTTCTTATATCGAGCGTCTACTGTAGAATGACACATGTATATACACATAACATGTGTTATTTCATTTTGTGTGTGACATGCGTACACAAATGGTTCATACGCGCTTGCGCGCCCGTTATTTCCAGAAATTAGTTAAAACCCAACAATTCAATTTCATTAAATTAAGTCCTTCGTCGATACCTATCAAATTGGTACGAGGCGTAATTTTCAATAACTACGTATAGAACCACATACAAGTTATTCGTGAATATTACAACTTGAGCCGTCACAATTAGCCCCTGTAATAGCGCCATCATATCCACTTTATAACTAATTGATGCAACTATAGCTTTCCATTTTATATAATTCCATCACACAAATTAAACAATGTAATAATTTATTTTGTTTCAGTTTAGTAATTACCAAATCTCGTATTTATGAAAAAAAAAATATTCAGTGTATATTCAATACCTGCAGATAGACGTATCACGAAATAATTGATAAAATGTTACATTTTTAGGAGTTTGTAATAAATATCAAATTATGACCATTCGTTCGTTCGAAAAGATTTCGAGTCTCAATACTTTTGTTCATATCGTACAATTTTACAAAATTATATCAACTTGTTTAAATAAAGAATGAAGAAATATAAAATCACCTCGATACTAAAAGCTTCCTGAGAAAAAGGCTGATCAAAATCGTAAGAGGTATAACCAAAAAAGTATTAATATTGATCAAAACTAATTTCTTATTCTACGAAAGCTAAATCTATCATTCTACCAAGTCTAAACATATCTCTGAATTATTGGCGACATCAATAACGATAACGTACAAAATGTACGGATACTTCATAAAGATTGAAGAATTCCTGGTTTAACCCATTAGTCCCAATGTCGTTAAGTAATGATCGAACAGTTTCTATTCATACTGCATTAGCAACACAAAAAAAATCAGCCTTAAACCTATCTAAAGTGTCTGCTTAAAAAGTTATATGCAACTTATTGCAGAAAAATACGAGTTTTTTATCAAAATTAATTTGATCTAAAATTGATATAAGACACCAGTGAAATACGTATCGTTTTCTATCTAAAATTGCTATTTTCGTTATAGGACGTAAAGTCGAATTTCACGCCCGTTGGGTGAATGATGGCACGAAAGTCGATTATTCTCTTATGGGTGTAAAAGTTACTTTACGCATTATTTTTCGTCATATCCCTGCAAACACAAAAGTAACAATTATGTAACAGCTATGTAACAATGTAACCATTACGTAAATATTACATAACTGTTACTTTCCGTGTTTGCAGGGATGTAGGCCGAAAGACATACCTTTTCATGCCTCTTTATGCAGAAGTATACGTGACTTTCGGGTTTATTGGGCGGTAAGTGAAACATAGGGTGAGGAAAATTAATAACGGCGGCGATTGAATCGTGCCAATCGCCGGCAGGGGCAACGTTACGCCCTGCGGTACACTTTACGCCTATAGTAGACGTGAAAGTCAATTTTGCAGCCGCAAAAAGAGGCGCAAAGAAGTACTTTACGCCTACTATGATGAAAGTGTGTCAGACATGTGTGGTGTGGAATAAAATCATGTTATTGAAATATTTAACGTGGCGATCCCGAAAATGTCGACCCAAATAAACATTTGTAAAAAAATTTGGGACGATCTATAAATAAAACTTCAATTTTGAAGTTATCATTAAAACTTGAAGTCAAATAAATATTTTAACCACCAAAATTATGAATTCTTTTAATTCTGTTTAAAATATGTTAGATTAAATCATTTAAGGTTAAAAGGGTAACATTTCATCGTTAATAAATCTACATTTAATAGAAATAAATTTGTTAACTATTAACAAATATTTCCTACTCCTACTTAAATAAATATACTCATCAATGCTAATAAAATACTTTTGTCAATGTAGATATCCTAATAGAAAATATTCTTGGTGCTGTCCAGCCTTCATAGGTATAGCAATTAAAATTTTCTATTTCGAAAACTATTAACTTTTTGAATGACATTGGAAAGAATAAAAAGTGATTAGAATTCATTAGAGAATATAGTCGAATTTCAAAAAATTAATTTCAAAAAATTATTAGTAAATTTTTACAAAAATTACACTAAATTTAAATGAAAAATTGATAAAAATAACAACGTAAAAGTGTAAATAATATAGCAGTTAGGAAAATGAAGGATGACCGATCATCCAGGTTTACAGAGAGTCAACACTTATCTAATGTATCGACACGGATTATTTATTTCGCGGCGTATCGCAAACAACAATTGATACAAGTTTAATACTAATGTATTGAGTCTCTCCGTCATAATCTGAATATGCGACCGATCGCGATTAGATGTCTGCAGGCGACTGACTCGTCGCTCGAATTTACCGTCGATCGTTGCATAGCTAACGACTTTTCACGAAGGGACCGTTTGTATTTATTTGTTTACTTACGCATACATTAAAGTAATTCGTACATACTTCTTAAAAGCCTACAATAATGTCAAGTGTATTCTTCAACTCCTTCTGACAATAAAGCTTACAGAAGTTGATCTTTTATAATTATAATGACATGACATTTTTTTCAATATTTATTTTGGCATTTTGGCATATTAAATTTCGTATTCCAGGGCCTACTTGTCTGATAATGCATGACTTGAAAACAGTAGTTAGAGAAGGATGTGTATTTTAACGATTTCTTATAAAAATATTAGGTTCAAAATTATTCTCAAATGAAAAAATTGTAGTTTTTGCAACAAATTGTATATAACTTTTTAAACATCCGTTTAGGCAAATTCTGAAAGATATTTTGCAAGAACATAAAATTTGATGGCCGATGTCGTAATCCGGTTAATTTCGTTTTATTCAAATCATCTACTTAATGATCATAAGTGTCTCTATTAATGGAATTGCCATTGGATATTGACTATTCTATTTTAGCAGTAATGACAACGACAACGAAAGTAATCACATTGATTGCGTTTCCTCCGTTGATTTCCGGTCTCGGAACTTGCTATGCGGTGTTCCATTCTTAAACATCAGACGTTTTTAAATATAATGTCTTGTACAATAGGACAAACAGTAGTACATTTTATACAGTTAAAATAATCACGCATAGTTGCCTGCATACCGGAAAAATAAAGGTGAATCTTGTCGTTCTACACAAAACCTAACTGAATCCTAACTTTCGGTTTTCGCTTCATCAAAGATAAATTTAATATGCTCATTTTATTTCACTGCATTTGCAGAGGGCTGAAATAACTGTTATTTTAAACACATTTCGTATTTTCACAATTTATATTTGCATAAATTATGTTAATACAACATCATTATATGACACACAGAAATAACGATAAATCGTATCTATCAGTATGACCAGAACTAATGTTTTTTGAAGTTTATAATATGTGTTCAATGATGAAATTTTTAATTACTTCACTTTATAATCCAATATCGCTGATGTTTCGATTAAAATCATATTGATGGCAATATGTATTAAAAAATTGTTCAGATAGGATTTTTGTGAATATTCATCAGTTTATTGTTTGGTTTTGTGTGTGAATCATTCACGAAACATATGACTGCCTGGTTGGAAAAGATGTGATAAATCATTTCATTGGATGGATTAATTAAAAATATTAGCAGAAATTCGAATATTTTCCCTTCAAAATAAATATGTGAATAAACACGAAAAAATTAACATGGGGACATTCGTTAAAATAAAAATTGTATCCGATATCTGTTACTGCATGCGCGCATATAAACACTTTTCACTACAAAGACAAATTTATTTTTTATCATGATATTTATTATAAATCATGTTATTGGAATGAAATTGAAATCTGTTTTGCTTCACTGATTTAAACTCGAATTTTTGTTTTTATTATAAAATTTAAAAGTTTTGTATTGCGTTATTTATTAATACATTTTTCTTAACTAAACACCTACGGGTATAATTGGAATTAAAGTTAGTTAGTGATATTTGAGCGAGTGAGAGATTAAAAGCACGAGCCATGCAAGTTATTTGCAGTAGGCTGTTGTCCCTAATCCGCCTTCGAATAGTGTAATGTATATTCGAATACGTGAGAAAAGTTGGAGTTTTCGGCAAAAACCGTAGGGTAATATGCAGTACCACGTTTTCCGTGCTAAGTGATCTAACTAATCCTAAAGTAATTGTTAAAGGTATCCCTCATAAACAGCTGCTTCCTGTAATACTTGCTAATGGGTGATGGTGCTTGGGCTGAGGAATGACAATACCGAATGATGAGACAGTGATTCTGTCTTAAAGACATTTCTGCATTATCGACATTATCATGATCATCACCATAATTATCACTCTTGTCATTATTGTCATGGTTAGCTTCATTTTCATCGCCATTGTTATTTTCATCCGTTATCATCATCCTTGATTACAATTTAATTGTTATCATTATTTTCATCATCATAGATAGTTTCAGTATTATCCATCGTCATTCTAATCGTGATTTTCATATTCATCTTCTTTCTTAACGTAATTGCTAATGGTCATTATGATCGTCATCGTCATAGTCATATGACTTTACCAATAACACCGACATCAACATCAAGATCACATTAAGAAAAATGAACTTGAAAAAAATATCGCACTACGTGGTTTGAGGAGGATATACTCGAAAAAGGAAGTCTTCTAAACTTTAATAGAATAATTAGAATACTATTATATAAATTTCATTGTCAATATCGAACATTCAGAGTAGGTAATCTAATGATTTCATTTAAACGCGTCGAAAACTTCTTAATTTTCCGAGGATATACCTCTCAAATCAAATAATATGCGAACTTTTCCAAGGAAAATTTTCTCAGTATACAATCCTCACCATCGTCATCATCATCATCATCGTCTTCACTATCACCATTATTGTCTTTACCAACACCATCATTATTATCATCATTCGCTAAAATAATCACAATTAGATACAATCCCCTTGATTTTACCTATAACTTAGATAATAAAAGTTTCTTGGAAAATATTTTTGAAAACTTATACGTTCAAGGACATTTTCTAACCTTAAATAAACACAAGGAAACTAATTCATTTCCACGTTTCAAATGGTGTAACTAACTGCGTGTTCTGAAGTCCTTAAATGACATTCAGAATGGAACGGAGTTTCTTTAACGATGAAACCAATGAAAGGGTAGCCTGTTAGCAGAGCAATCTACATCGGTGAGTATTCGAGCATTAATACACGGAGCCGCGTAGTTCCATGAGTATCCTCAGTCAGGCTTGCTAACTACCGCTGAAGCCACTTCGTAAGTTACCGCCCAAATCGCCGGTTGCCGTTCCTCAGAATGCAACTTGTGAACGATAGCTATATCAGCATGTGCCTGAAGGCTACTCTTCGGTACCGCGCGAATTCTGATCGTCGCAAAATTCGCTATTAAAAACTTATTTTGGTACACGGGATTATTATAACTATGGAAATTGGATCCAATCCATCAATTTTATTTTTGACATAATCAGTGTCTAAATCTAGAATTAACTCGCGTCGTTAATTAAATGATAAAAAAAGATAAAATAAAGATGATGTATTTATATTTTTAGAACTAATATAAGATGGGATGCATATTACTACTATAGTTGCCATAATTATTTAGCCTATTTTATTATATTAATTGTAGGGAAAATACTAATGGTTCGACAAAATTTATTATGAGGTATTAACTGTATCGAAGCTGAATTTTATGTGTATAATCATAATAAATAATATTATAATTTGTTTATATAATAATTTAAAAAATAACTTCTGCTTAAGTAATATCCCCAAACGAGTTATTGATTATTGAAATCTTTTAACTCGGAAATGCGTAAAATGAACATATTCGGACCCCTGACCGTTAATGCTTTCATCATCCGTATAAATTATAGTCATCAAAAAGGGGAGAAGTATAAAGATGGGGTTAAAGTGCACCCACATATTGCTGTAAATACTAATTCAAAGTCTCTTGGGATTAAAGATAGACGATTCATCAGAAAATAACCATATCACTGGAAGTTACTAATTGACAAACCAACAAAAAACGTTATCCACAATACCAACTTTACAAAACACTATTTTAATTGCAGGCAAATAAATGTCTTCAGATTGATTTTTAGCAGTGGACGGTTTAAGACTTTATAATTCGAGTCCATTTCTAGTATACATATACGAATTTAATTAAAGGGAATGATGGGGTCTGACAAATATATCATATTGAACCAGATGTAACTTTATACGTTGTCAGTGTTAACTACTTAAAATTCGTTTACTAAATTACAAACAAAGCTGATACTTTATTATGACTAGCCAAGCCAGATCGTTTATGGACATTCAATTACTATTATCCAGGAGTTACATTTGCGAGGATGCCCGTTGTGTAAAGATTTACCCATAGCAAATATATATTTAAATATTTTCTCACTTATTGTTCTTAGAAGGGCTCTACTTTAATTTTAAACCTCGCTAATTCGAAATGAATAAAATTTTTAAAACGTACCAGAGAATATTACATTTTTTTTGTTTAATATCCTTCAATAGGTTCAATTTTTGCAAAGAAATATGAACAAATCTGACCTCGGAATTCTCTAAAACTGATTTCTATTAATTTTTATAACATCATTTGAATCAAAACTAATAGTTTAGCTAAAATATTGATCGCTTTCGACATCAGTACGAACAGCATTAATAATAAAATTTGCCGTTATGAAAATAATCCAACACCTTTCGTTTTAAAAATTGTTCGTTCATATCCAAAACAATATGAAAAATTCTGCAAAATACGAGTGCCTTGAAGCGATCAGTAGCACCGGCACCCATTAGGAGCACTCCCTCGGCAAATCCGGGCTGCTCATTTCTGCGGAAAAAGGAGCCCTGAGTACACTTAACCAGTAATTTGGTATAATCACTGGAGGCGCAGCATTTGCTGTTTGCTTTACGTGCTGCCCGCAGCGTGTTTTCCACGTTCGACAAAATCAAATTGGTATTCCGGAGATACCGGGGCTCTTGTATCCCATCTGAAGCAATTTAATCCCGTGAGTTTCCGCCGTAGCAGTCCGCTTCCACCCTTTCACCTTCAGTCGATCCAACCCACCCCATCGGTTCCACCCTCGTCTGCAGCATCCAGACGATGCATCAACGGGCTCGGCTTCTTAGGAAAAGTTCATATCCCACGCGGAATCATTTCCCGCGTGTCTTCCGGAATGCCGCGCCGCTCTTGAAAAATGGAGGTGTGCACGTCAGGCCGCCCTCGATACTTTTGCATACGTACGGCCAGCCAAGAAATGAAAGGGAAAAACCTTAAAACGTATGACCGTGCCTTGGCCGAATGTTAAGGTACGAGCAGATCTACACGCCAGACATGAATCTTTTAGCATTTTTTGTATTGCGGGCTTAAAATATATTTCACGGACGAGATTATACGAGCATGCGAAGAGAGTCTAATTTCACCTTTAGATGAGAATTCTCCTATTCCATCATTTTAATTAGGTTACAGTTTTTAATTTGCACTTCCAATTAAAGAAAGTGGATCTCCGGACTGACTTACGTCATCAAAACGAATTTCAAGACAAATGCTACTATATTAAATGTGGCTTATATGGTTTAACGTTTTAAGAATTTATCGCGGGGAACTACATTTCACCCGTGATAAGAACATTTTTCAGTTTATATATTTTTTAAATTATTCTCGGAATCTGAATAAGTGAAAATGCACTTATTGCAATTTAGAAGTCGTTTGTCATCATTCGGGAAGATAATATTCACTTATTTATTAATATATATAAGGGCTGGTACGAAGAGCCACACAACAGAACCCCTGAAGACCTTTTCGTGACAAAAGGCACAGATTTCAACAATGACGACCAAAGACATTTGTCAATATGACATAAACCTGAAATGTGTGGTTTTAAGTCTGTCCCAGACTTAAAGATGTAAAAATGTTCTATGTAGGCGACTTTTAGCTTCGAATAAATGAATTTTATACCGATTCAGGTTTAGAGAATACGTATTATATCAGTGAATGCAGTTGGCATAACGGAAATACATGTCGAGAAATGTTTCCAAAAAGTTTGATGGTTAAAGTAAATATTTTATCGGATATCATGCATAAGATTCTACTATCTACTCTCTTCATTTCACAATCCAACATGGTGCCTAAGGTGATATAAATGTGTTTTTCTGCACACATACGTACAGTGCTCTAGATATAACTACGAAAGCAGCAAATCTTGTTCAACATTATAATGGTAATTTTTCTAAGACTATATCAAATTAATAGTATATTACTCAACGAGGGAGGTAAAATAAACAGGTAGTCTGATGCATTCTTTTTTACTTCCCGAGGGAAGTATACGATTTTTCTTCATGACAGGGAGGAAAAGAAGTAACTTTCCTCCCGCAAGCGGGAGGAAAGTTGCTGCTTTCGTCCCAGTGTGATGAAAAGATACTGTGTATAGCAGTTGCATCGTACGTCATTATTTTACTACGTTAGAGTCCTGGTATAATTACATCTCGTCATTTTTACGTCCTGGCATATTTTACCGCTTCCGTCCCGTTATAATCACCTGCTACCGCTCTCGTTTTCCCCCACTTTGTGGGCTGCGACCTCAGGAAAGTCCTGCTGTGACGTCACGAACATTACGCGATTTAGGAGGGTGGGAGAAGCGGTGCTCCTATTCTTTTGACAAACACATATAAGGAGACAGGAGGGTAATGCGGAGAACCGAGCGGGCAAATGTACCGGGACTATTCTGTATATACATAAAAACACAAGCACATCTTACAATAAAGGTAAACATGGTTCTGATCACTTCGATTTAGACCACAACCACCACATTCTATCAAAATGACTTTTTAAAGATGGATATACTACTCTTATAATTGCGCTTGAACGAAGTAAGGCGTTATATTAATTTCACCATAAGTGTCTCTGGACAGTTTTAGAAGTAAGCTATGAGAAACAATTGAAATAAAGAATTAATTAATTATCCCGTTAAGTGTCGAATTAAATCAGACCAACCAAAAACAGTTATATTATATCAAGGGCTTAAAATTGAGTTTGAAGTCAGGATTATTGCGCGAGGGACGGCCGAGGGTCGCCATATTACCGCGAGGGCGTAAATTCGATGTGAGATTTTGATGCCTGAGATCCAAATGCTAATTTTTTTGTTTTTTTTTTATTTAAAATGTTAATTTTTGATGCAGTAAGCGTAAATTCTTGTACGCCATAAAATGAGCATTTGAAGAAATTCCTTTGCATTTGTATAGAAAATCACTATTTTCAAATCCTGTGTTGAATATTGAATTTTTAGGAACGGAAAGGTGTACGGATAAAGGTCGATTATGACTTGAAATTTAATAGTACTTTATGATACAAGTACGCTAAATTGGTGATAACTGAGCCAGTGTAAGATTGAAGGCGCGAGCCGGAAGCGTATGATTTATGCCCGCACGAGTCAGTTATCACAAATTCCCACTCCTATTTCAACGTTTTTTTCAAATACTTGTAGAAACTGTGATTTTTTGTCCTAGGCTGTAAAATTGCGTGGAAATTTAAATATTGCAGTTATGGCGTACATTATTCTTTGTACTTGATCTTCTTGCGTCAACTTATCGTAAAAGTATTCATGAAATGTAATAGTATGAAAAATATTATGAGAAGAAAGAGATTAATTAAAAGAAGAGTTTCATTCAACAAATTTATTTTAGAATTGCTCAAGAAACAATTCAATGATCAACATTTGCCTATAAGAAATAATGAATTGTAAACTATCACTTAGTGGTCATAAGCACGCTGTTAAAAATGTCCGAAAATGTTTTTCCCGTTGCACGTCATAATTTGAATAATTTATAACTGATTATTATTTTTTTATTCATGATTGTCTCTTAAACAGCTTATATGACATTTAATAAATATACTCATTTGAAAGTTCTAATCAGTTGAAACTTGATAAATTGAGATTAAGATTTCAAAGCACTAATTAAAACTTGAATGTTTGCCGAGAATATGCGGTACAGCGAATAAATCAATATGAAACAATTTCTCCGTTTGTTAGTTATTATACAAATATCTCGGTTTTGCAATAATTTTTTGTCATGAAATTACTTTTATCAAATGCACCATTAAAGAATACTGATATTTTTTATTTTATATATTTTTAATTCGGAATTTAACGTATCAAAACTTTTTTGATGAAAAAGTGGTAAGGTCGTATTTGTCTGAAATTTAGTTTTAATATGCTTTAAGGCATACAAAAATAATACTGGCGTTTTTTCTAAGTATACAAATAAGCAATGATTGTATCAATTCACGTTCTTAACACCTCCTCCCCTTGGACTCATTTCTTTATTTTTTAGTACATTTATTAAACATTAACAAATAATTTTAGCCAATAAAATTTGGTAATAATTCATCTGAGCGAGGTATTTGTATCTAGTGAAATAAAAAAATTTGATTTTGCAATTGACGTATATTTATAACTATGCAAGATTATTAACTAATTTTAAAACAAATAGAAATTAATATTTATAAGGTGTATTTCAGCAAAAATGGATCATATAATTTCAAATTCAGCAGTGTACTCGCAGAATTGAACCTGCCTCGCATGATAACTGCCCATCAAAAATTACATCAGGACATCCAGTCAATTAATCCCCCTTTAAAATATTAATTTATTTTGGTCAAGGATTTTTTGATCAAATTCGAATTAGAAAAATAATTTTCTGAATACTACTCGAATATTTTTTCACGATTCTCTGTACAAAAATGAGGCTGGTTTAAAAAAATCATTAGCGTTTTGCGTTCGTCTTGTTGAATGAGACCGTCAAACTGTGAATCAAACTGTCATTTATTTGCAACGAATCTATTGGGAATTACTCAACAATTTAACGAAACGAACTACTCAACAATTTTCAGCGTTTGTGGTATTATGTATGAATAATTTCAATGTGTTGTGTATCAAAATCAGAAAAACAACGAATCTCTATTAATATCTTCATATTCGTCATTATCAGCATTTTCTTATTTTCAGAATAATTTGGAAATAAAAATATATTTTTGATACAAGATGATTTCATATCACGTATTTTTCACTATCATGCAGCTTCTTGAAATTTGATCGATTCTGGGTATGTTGAATTATTCTGTCCATGTTGGGCATTACTTGACAACTTTTTCTACATGTTCTAGAAGGTTTTTAAAATCCCATGATACGGTTAATTCAAAGTTAAAATATGTTTAAATTTCAGAAAAGATATTGTATAGTATTGTACTGTAATTATATTGTATTGTATTGTAAGTGAGGGCGTTAGTTGTACTTATATAATTCAGCCATTCATTTTATAACGTTAATGTAACGTATTCTATGCAAATGTGCCATATTAAAATATAAGCGGCTTTTGCGATGTTCCGAGCTTCCTCTCGTCTGTCTGAAATTCCACAGCAGAGCGTCTGCAGGAGACTGCGATTTCTGTCACCGTTTTCTAAACATTGTAATTAATTATACTATTGAAGATACGTACATCCTATAGTCCTTGAAGCTTTAAAATTTCAAACAAACGCACAATGGGTTATAAAAGTTTTTCTACATTCTATATTTTTGGGGTTTTTGGAATATGCGCTGTATAATCCTTTGCAGAAAGAACAAGTAATACACTACTAATACCTACTATCCCCGAATTCTATAGGCCCAATACTACTGATATTTATAGCGTTTACAAACGTAAGTGGTTTTTCGATATTCAATAGCTGTTATTATCCAGTGTTGTTAAACTACTGGATTAGTAAATTATGACATTGATAATTTTCTTATTATCAGGAGTCCAAAAACTTTAATAATTAAAAACACTGCTAACAAATTAAATTTAATAAAAAATTTGACTTTGATAAACAGACAATTTTTAATTATTCGAGGAATTGTGATTTCGGTTAATATGTGTAAAAGTTATCTTTAATTATCGATATATGTTGTACTAAATGGTCATTAATATATGTCCATTTAATGACAGATTTTTTTCATTGGTGACCGTTTTTGTGAATTCTTATACTTAATAAAGTAAAGTACAGAAATTGAAAATATGTCATTTAAATTTTATGAAAGCTTAAAATTACTATAAAGAAGTAAAACGCAATTTTTCATTCAAATTGTCACTTACCTTCGTCCGCATTTTCAGTGCAAACAATTATAACGCTATTCCAAAGTTTTACTAAAAATACTAGTGCTCTAGAGAATATGCTAAATACCAATCAACGTTTTATAGGAAAATAATTGTTGGTAAATGCATAATTCTTGTATATATCTGCTGAATCATTTTAACAAATTTCATATAATAGAGTATTCAAATGGAATTGATTATAATTGAATATTTTTATTATTTTTACTATTGAAATTAATAGTAATATATAAATTATTTTCCACAACACTTACTCCAAGAACACGAAATTTGCAATATCCTTGAATTAGGCCTTCTAATAAAGCTTACGTTAATGCAAGCGTATTATCGTTTTATTTTATATACAATTACGAATTAAAAATACTCTCTCTATACGAATTCAATTATGAAATATATACAATGCCAAAATTCTTTAAACTACTTCATTTTATTTTGCAATTGAATTGTTTTTGTTATAAAAAAATGTTGCAAAGTAAAAAAATAAAACTTGTTCAAATAAAGTACAAAACATATATAATAAAACAAATGTATACAAAACACATTCAGTAAAAACGTATTGTATTGAATTTGTGTTTATATACCCTGCAAATATATATCTCCTTCTATTTATTGCCCACTATTACACAGTAGATTAAAGCATTCGCCCGTCGGATTATAAGGCTTAAAACGGGTATTAAAAATACGGAGATGTATTTTCATTTAATTTATGCATTTGGTTTTTGTTCTTTTATGTTGCGGTGTACAATATCGATATGAAAATAGAGACTTTAGCAGTTGTTAGCCGCTATAGTCGATGTCAACTTTCATTGACACATCAAAGGGGATAGCGCCGTATTTTTCCACGATTGGAAACTAAAAAAATAATCCGTAACGACAGAAAGAATTAATGATGTTTCAAAATACTAAAATACGCTTTTAATACAGGGTAAGTTCGGCTCAGATGGAAAAGCGGGTGAGATGGTACACTTCAATTTTCAGCTGCTTTAACGTGCGCATTCTCGCTAATAACTGCAGAGGATATTAATGTTTTATACATTAATTAAGATTTACCGCTACTGTCGTCAATATTCTATTGTTTTCGAAATTATTAAGGGTGAGTTTTTGGTTGGGTGAGATGGGCAGATGTACATTTTTGTAATTATTTTTTTGGCAAGTCCGTAAAACTAAATGGATAATATATATTTCGTTTCTATACGAAATGATAGAAGCACTCCGACCTCGAAGAAGGTATGTATATGAATATTGTGCAGTTGATCAGTCGCCGTATAAGTTGATCTCCCATCTGACGAGTCACATTCGGGCGCCATATTTATAATTAGTCCAGTCAAATTAACCTGAAAACGTTATAAGTTTTGGAATAGCGAGGATTTTTTTCGGAAGTTGTATAGGGAAGATCCTTTATAACATTCTAAAAGTCCCCGTCGTTAAAGATTATTTTAGCTGAGCCACTGTGAGAATACGGTGAAAAAAATATTTTTTCAAAAAGAAGTAACTCAAATCCTATAGCGCCTTTCGACCTTTGACATATGAGGAAACGTTGTAACTGAGATTCGCGTACATTCAAAATTAACCAAAATATGACGCATTAATGTTGATTTTGGTTAACAGTTTAAAGGTAAATTTATTTGTTTTCCTTGATATCTCGGAGACGGGACATAATCTGCATTGAAAATCCTACAAACCAAAAAGATTTTTGAAGGTCGTATTTCGAAAAATACCATCTACCTAATGTTACGTAAATTATTGTCTAGAAACTGAACAAAATGCAATTGGGTTATTCGTCTTCAATATTCTAAATACTTTTTACAGAAGGACCGCAGAAACTATCCGTAACTTATCTCGAAAAGCTATCGATACGATGCAAGATTTTATTACATTTTGGAAAATTGGCCTTATTTTTACTCCCAAACTGCATATTATACAAGTTTATTACCCAAAAACTAGCCAATGTTTAGACCGAATTTCTACCACTGCTGCTGTACATTAAATGGGATTTGTACAGTGAATTTGTTTACACTGAATTTTCCATGCGGTTGCAACGATCCCTTTTCAGAGGGGTGTGGGTCGAAAAACCGACAAATCCAAAAGCCGACAAGTCAAAAAACCGATAGTTAAAAAGCCGACACATAAACAATAGACACATTGACAAGTGGACAGTCATTTTTTTGAAGTGTCGGTATTTTGATTTGCCGGTTTTTCGGCACGCACCCAAATTAATTTCTAACAAAAATAAAAAGTGCCTCCAGCACATGTTCGTTACATTTAATGTGATTCCTTTTATCAGTGTATATACATTTGACAAATATATTTTTTATTTCTTATAAAAATTCCATGCACATATAATTGGATATTAGCTTAAAACGTTTGTTCTTTGAAACACTAATTCGCTATTACCTAACAATTTTACAGTCAACAACGCGCCAAGGGAAATCTAAATTGTCTTGTCCACATTAAAATGGACGACAATTCCGCAGCTCTTCTTCAGTCTACAGAGGTATTGCGAAGTGAAACATTCCAGAACACAAAGGTATTGTATATTGTCTAGGATATTTTGAAAGCACACATCATTAAACTACATAGGCGACTATCGTTCGTGGCGGCGCTCTTCGAATCGCACTAAATCAATATAACATTCCGTTCATTGAGAAGTGCATTCGTAATCGATACATATCGGAAATTCGCGGCGACCCATCCATTCAGTCCTGATCTTATTACGGTCGTCTGTTTGTATAAACACAGGTATCGCTTATTGTGGTCTTTGAGGACGGACGACAATATTGCGTCGACCATTCGACCTAAACAGGAGTATCGTATACAATGCCGCTTTTACAAAGACAGATAGTGCACCTATTTCAAACGGAACTGGATTTCAGATGAAAGATGACGAGTCGGGGGTAAATACGGCAAATGGAGATACAAAATGGAGCATGGCGTTGAGCCAGACACGAAAATAGGACGACGCGTGTACTCACCGACAACATCCAGATAACCATTTTGACTCTTCATGGGATCCGTGTTGATTTGACACATGTACCAGCCACGGTCGCTTTCCTTCACCTCCTTGATATGTAGGTACCACGTCCGATGATCGCTGTGGGTAACGCCGATTCGATGATTCTTCGTGATCACGTGATTCGCTATCGTCAGAATCGTTTGCGTGTCGACGCGAAGCCATGCGACCTGAAAGTAAACGCGATGAAGAAATTAATCGCATTTCATGTGAAATCGAACTCAACCGAAGCCTTCCTATCGTTTGCGTAAACGGCAGATAAGGTTCGGTTAGATCATTATTATCTGCAATTGACATCCTTCAAATGTATTTCTAACTAGGAAAATAACAATGGTAATTGCAATGTAATTACATAAGAATATCATATGGTATCTCGAGATAAACAGTGTGTGAAATTGCAAATTATACTTGCTTTATTAAATTATTAAACAAATCATAAAAATTTTGATAGATATACTAGAAACAAAATTTTACTTATATTTAATGCAGAGCAAGGTCGACATGTCCTTGTCGTTTTTTTTCAAATTATATTTATTCCTTCCCCTAATTAATAAGTTTACAAATTTCTACGTCAATTGAAAAACTGTAATCGGTGCTATTTTCTTTCAAGTAAAGGCTTTTTGCAATCAAAACTTCTATCGTTATTTCATCAGTAAGACATCATCATTTATAACAAACATATATATTTCTTGAGTCCAGCTTACGTCGCGTCGTTGACTTCAAAGGCAAAGGTGATGATGTGACGAAATTGCCGTTATGGTTCGTGCGCAACGCTTATTTCTGATAAGTTGGTACAAACGACGTGCCTGAAACTACCCACCCCAGGAACCGCGCTCGCGTTACTACCTCGTATAGTGTTATGTGTACCGGCGCGGCTATGAACAAAGAGACTTGCGCCACTTTTCGAGCAAACGAGGATGTGGACCTTTGATGATATAGAATGACGTGTTTCTGCACAATGTCCGTCGTGGATAAAGGCGAAATTCGTAAAGATCCTGTCTTTCGCCTCTTGACGGGAATCGTATCAAACTCGATGGTGACGTTAAAGTGACATTGTGTGTCTTTTAAAAATTTAAGAACATAGATAAATTTGTAAATACTGATGGGGTAGTTCCTGTGTGTATTAAAGCGTATATTATACACTTTAATAGGCCTTTAATAATGACATTAATTAAGATAACTTTATGAATAAACGTTTATGCCTAATTGGAATACTTGATGGAGATTAAACCACAACGCAGTCTTGACAAAATTGTTGGAATGCTCTATATTCTAAAAATGTTAAAATTATAATCTTCGAGAGAAAAATTTACTTTGATGGGGTTTTGAAGAATAATGTTAGTTTAGCATTGTTTTGGTAGATGTAATCATTGTATTAAAAATTACATCTCAAGAAAAAAAAACGATAACTCATAAGTGTATCTGAAGTGTTCCTATCGACAAATCGCGTAGGTATGCCTATTGAGACAAATCGGCACATCCGAGAATGATGGTCTTGAGCAACACCACCTCAACACTTCTAAGACATCTCCAAAGCTACATTTCACAAAATTTCGCAATACCTATAGAAGGTGTCCTGTACACTTCTGAGGTGCTTCCAGGAAACATTTCGGACACTTACGTAAATCACAAAGAGAACGACGATGGCATCGACAATGATAAAGACAACAACAACAACGACGATATAACCAACGGGAGCGTCTAGATCACTTGGACCTTACCAAAAGATGTTACCAATAATAAATTAATCGTTGCAACCTATAGAAACGCAAAACATATAAACGCAGAAGTTTTATTGAAATTTTGTTTCCTTCCGCGATGGCGCGATGTACTTCCAAAAGACGTTCATCGGATTCGGTTCATCTGACAAAAAATTGCGTTTATTTTTTCTGTATTCAAGCATTGGTAACGTGGCTGGTCGACTTTGTTTTTTTTTGACAGTTTTCAACACCTCTTCGAAGTATACCGCATCATAGTGGAGTTAAAAAAATTTAAATAAAAGTTCTGCGTTCTCGTGTTTTGGGTTTCCGCAGGTTCCAAGAACATGATTGAATTTTTTATTCATGCTTTCTGCAGAAGTTCGAAATGCTCATCGATCTCATGTTGATTGTATCATACTTTAGAGACACTTATGGATCATCGTTTTTTTTTACTCGGGATCTCAGTTCATATACAAATAAGATTAATGTACACATGAAAGAAGTCTTGGAATTATTGAATCACTGCTCATTGCAGGGAGCAATATGTGTTCCACTTAATTAATTAGCCTGGAACATAAAATATCCAATGTTCCAAAGTTATGTTTCTTCTATTTAAAAAAATATAGACACAGAATATTCCGACATCTACCAGTACCAAACGGCAGAATGGAAGGAAGCAGCAATAAAGTAGTTTTATTACCCAAGGAAATAATTGCCATAACAACTTAAAAGCAAATGATCATATTAATATATTATCCAGTGAAAACATTGCGATAATAATTATTATTTTTTAACTTTAACTTAACCGTCCTTCATGGTCCATCCGTTTTCCGTGGATATATTTTTTTTTATTTTCGACGAGAGAAAGGGAACGGACATCTCAAACGTGAGGTGAAAAACCGGTCAAGTCATGGTGTGCGACAAAGAGCCACACATTTCACAATTGTGGGGCGCAGAACCGGACATTTCAGAAGTTGCTACCTTATAATAAATCGTTATTGAGTTATTAAATATACAATATAATAAATAAATAATATGGAAGTAATAAATACAGTAGACGGGACAGACAAGGGAGAAAACTGTTTACATTTGGCCAGTCAACTATAAAAGCTGATAGTATCTGCATACAAAAAATGATTTACAATTTTACTCTTGTGTTATTTGAAATTTTGTGCGTTTTCAATGCCTGTTATTATCATGATATTGAATTATAAAAATATCTTGATTCTATCTTTATGCTCGTTGATAGTAGTTCTTTATATTACAATATCTAATAATTATTGTTGATCATTTTTAAACGCTTTGCTTTCTATATGTGATAGTATATGAAAATGTTCTTACAATTTCTGGTAATTCCTCGTAGGCCGATCCTGCAACTACAAAAATGTATCTACGTGGATATACAAATAGGCATCCAATACCGATTCCTATATAGTCGTCTGCTGTACGCATTACTACCTTTGGAAATAGAAAAATTCACACTCGAGTAAGGAATCCAACTAGAGTCAGAGCTGTCTGGGTAATAAGGATAATATAAGATGAAATAAAACTAAAAGAAATATATAGCCAATGGATCGTCACCTTAAAGTGGCAAAAAATGCAAGGAATATTTATTTCCTTCAATAAGGGATAGATTATGTTGTAATACGAAATCACAATCACAGCAACATGCTACTCCGAACCGTAGGTGGACATTTCCAAGATCTGTTACGCATTTAACGTTCAAAGAATAGCATACTCCTGAGCATTTAGAAAATGTCAGTTTTAAGTATAGGTAGACTTGAGAAACATCGTGGAATTAAAAATTCAGGAAAAGGGAAGGCTAGAAGTATTGGAACTAATGTTTCTGTGTAGGAGGTATTGAATATTCAGAAAATATACGAGGCTCATTCCTGAAGCAAAACGAAGTATTTATACAATAGTATATTTATATAATAGTAAACACAATTTGAAAGGTGGGCAAAACAAAATTTCCCACCATAAAACAATCATAAAATGGAAGTCCAATGTAGATATTGGACACAATAAAAGAAATGGCAGCAGGGTCCTATGACAATTCATATTGATAATGAATATTTCATACATAATATATTTTGTGATAACCACAATTTATTATCACCAGTAATACAGTTTGATGGGTTCCATTTGTATCAGTGCTGTATCTAGATGCACTCGGTTTTCCAATGGTTTCATTTATATCTCTGAAACTGGGCTTGAGTTAATACATTATGAATCTTATCCGATCTTCTTAATGAGACATACCAATTTGAACCCATGCATATACAATACATATAATATACCAGTAGATTGGTGTAGTATAACACGCAAAAAACCATAAAAAGTATTTGATATATACTTTATTTAGAAATATATATCATTCTTATTATATTTGAAAAAGTTTAATTTCACAATTCACTAATTTTATTATTTAATTATATACATTATTATTTTGCGACTAATTCATGCTCTAAAAGTAGTGGAGAATTAACGATGACACCATCATATATGACTAGCTGTTAACTACTGCTACATTTAAAACATGTTGAATTCATAATTTGCTGAATAAATTAATTGAGAAACAGTTTAAATAGAAATATCGTACCACTAGGAATATGCAAAATGAGGGTAAATAATGAAACGAAAACAGTTAATACAATTTAGCGGTATTAATACAATTACTAAAAGCATCAATCTTATTTTTAGCAAATAAAAGTCCATTTTTAGCGTACTTTTTCCAATGAAAATAAACCGAGCTGGGGCAACGTCGCAATTTACGCTAATTACCGCTAATATTCCGCATTTAAGGGGTATCAGCGTTAACAATTCTCATCTTCAGCTCGAAGTCGGGGATTTTCGAGTAGATTTAAAGCTTTTTCGGCCCTCTCTAGCTTTTTAGTGTAAAAGCGAAAAAATTAATTATGACCCAGGCGGCCAGCGTTTAATGGGAAGTTTGGGATAAGGAGTTTGAGGTCGAGAGCCAACCGACCACCTTACAGCGAGTCGGAAGCGGAGAGTGAACTATTGCATTTGATATCCACTCGAATGAATGGAAAGCCGGAGAGCCGAGCGCTCGTGTTCGTCCCGCGTCCATGTGAATGTCGGCGGCCCCTTTCCGCCAAGTATGATAACCAAGTATTTACTGCCGGCTCGTGCGAATCCGCGTAATTTACAGGACCTCCATACGCGGCTCTACGTCACAACGTGTAGTTTTTCCAGAAGTGAGGGTCGAGTGGGTTAAAATTAAGCCTTTATTCGGCCCATAGCGCACTACTGGAAAACCGGCAGTATTGATAACAAGATTATTTTCGAATCCCACTTTAGAGCGGTCATTTTACGGGACGCGCACGGGAACTGGAAATGAATTCGTATTCAGCGCAATCAATGGCTTATGGGTCTCCTACATTCATAATTGAACAAGAGCTGAGTGTAGGGTACGTCGCACACGCTTAGTCAAATTTATCTCCCAATTACGTCAACAAAAAATAAAAGCTAGTTCCCTGTATATTTCTCGCGACATCATCGGTAAAAATGATTAACTTCTATTATGCACGAAAATCCTACGTAAGTCGATATTTTCAATTTCCGCCGCTATCGACTTAATACCGTTCCTTTTAATGTAATAATAATATTGACTTTTAAACGGTGGAATGAACAAGTGCTCCGTTACGGTGATACAGATTACCGTTTCCTGGGGAATTTTCCGATCGAAAGTTGCCTGCGCGTCCAGCGAGTATACGGGCAACCGCATATGGACATCTACATCTAAAGTACCCGAGATTAGGGGAAGGACATACGAGCGTGGACCTATACAGTTTGTCGATAGGAAAGGTCTCCCGAGACCGAGGATTACAGCAAATAGGATCAAGAGCGCCGTTAGTAACTGGAACATATCACTCGAGTTTCAAGAAGTTCAATCGGAACATCAATTGAATCGTATCTCTTCCTCTCTCTCCCTCTCTTTCCCTATCTCTGTCTTGTCTTCTCGCTCTATCTCCCTCGTTTTCTCTTCCTATGGACATGTATACCTTAGTGAACAAACGCGCAGCAACCGCATAATGCATTCTGCGAACACACTGCTGCTGCCTCAAACGTCAAACACCAGTAGCGAGCGCGTCTGTATAACCCGCGATTATTGTTGCAGATTCCTTAGATTATGCCCAGCCATTTCGCAATAACGAAGGCCTACTACCCGTATGGGATGCTGGCTTTGCGAGCCGTTTGAAAGCCCTCAGTTATCAAGATTAGGATGTGTCTGTGTCCGAGACCGACTCCACACGCGCGTGTTTACTCACCTGAGTGCACAAATACTTAGCCACAAGCGGCGCATAGATATAACGGTACAACGATTATATCCAATAGTATATATACAAGTAGTCACGGAGCGGAAGGCATCGCATCGCGTTTCTATCCGTAGATCCCGCGAGCGAGATTAACCCGAACCAGTTCATCGATCAACTAGAAGCAATTTACGCGTGTCTATTGCAGTTCAAACTCTCGGCTGGTCTGGTTATGTTTGCTCGAGATGATGAAATATCCCTGTCCTATAAGAGGAGCAGAACAGTCAGTTGACAATAAACATCTGCAAGTGCAATGATTTACTTATTATTCAGATTGCTAACCTGGATGCTTAAACAAATATGGAAAACCTGCATAGTTTAAAACTTCCCAATAGGTCTAGGGGCAATCCGTATCGTTATAATCGACCTTTTTTTATTATGATATTTGTAGTTCCGGAATCCTAGTTTCTCGAACTACACCATTGTTTTATATTTTTTTTTAATTTATTTTTTACTTAACCGAAATGGCTGGTTGTGGTGCCTAAAAATGTGAGGTTGGAATAGTTATATTATTGCAGCTGTATGAATAGGTTTTATTTACGTACTAAAAACTATTAATAATAGCTGTTGACTTATTGCCCGGTGTTATCTGCGAGCAGAGTTTACATTGTAAAAATAAGATGAGGGAAGATCGCTATGTTTGAAAACAATGATGTCCACCTTTCCAGATTTATAATGTTTTCTTTATTGAGCATAGCCTCAAAGTTGTTCTCACTGAAAAGTTATAGAGTTTAGGTACCGGTCGAGTATATCGGTTTACTTTTCATTCCTGAATGGAGCAATTGAAATACTAAGAATGGCCAGTGCATGATACACATTATCAAGGTAGACAATGCTATAGGTGGATAGATACGTGTATTGTGTAAACTATAATGTTTGGTGCCTATATCCAAACCCGTTCCGTATTTATAAGCAACCTTTTACTAGGTTTAAGTTACCAGTGAACATTTTAAATTATTTTTATGAGGTTGATATAATTAAAACTATGATTCTCAGATGTTGAAAAATTTGTTACTAGTTTGCCTAAAAATGAGTCGTATATAAATATGTATTTCTAGAGAATAAGCATACAATTTTACATTTCAATCTATTGGACTAAGTTTTATTACCATGTACCCATGTATTTTCGGTAAATGCTATTATTACCAATAACCTTAAAATGTTATTGTTGATAGTTTTGCCTACACACTGAATATTCCAAATTTAAATCAATACACTGAGGAAACACGGTGATATAAGATACTACTTGCAGTTGTTAAATACATTCCAACTGTTGTAAGCAATATTAGATACTGCTACACGTGGCTTCAGCTACTGTTGCAGTAATATTAGATATTACCTGTAGTAGTATTAGTAAATTACCACTAAATTAAGCATTGAAATACTTTGGTAATTCTCTCAGTGCACTGGTGATGTTCAAAAACACTATTATTAGAATAAAGGATATGTGCAATAGGACCTTAGATTATATATTTGGACTCTGAAAGTTCAGTAGGTGTGCTATGCCGCTTCCGCGCCAGCCGTGGGGCGGGTGGCACACGAGGGGTACCTCCGCAGCTGACTCGCGAATTTATACCGCGAATTGATATCGCGAGTCATCTCGCAAGGCCCCCCCCCCCGCGGATGGCGCAGAAACCGCATATCATATCTACTAAGGGGAGACTCTTTACTTAAGAATTGATATTCCTCTCCATTCACTTAACAGTGGAAAGTCGCTTGTTTCAGAATATCTTGTGCTCTCTCAGTTCTAATAAACAGGATTCAGTATTTACTCTCTGTTCTGCAGTGAAAACGAAACAGCCATTAAAACAATCGATAAAATATAACTTCTACTGTCGTTCAGCATCGGACAATACATCTATATCATAATTTAATTACCGATTTGTCAGCTAAAATTAATCTTTTTCAAAACGGTTTTTCTAATTTTGTCTTCTATATTACGCGAAACATATTGAATGACAGTGGATTTTAGTTTATTTATTGGAGTTACAGTCACGGTTGTGAATTATGCTCTTATAAAAAATAACAGTATAAAATTACATATATATTATTATAGCGCTTTTGCAATTATTTAAAACTCATTTTTTTAGGAAATCGATACTAGTCTTGTGCTACAGGGTATTTTGTGGGTGGGATGACGTCCACTGAGCGACATTGTAGTATAAGCATGGTGCAGCTACTGGAATGAATAGCCCATAGTTTGGCTATACGTCAAGTAGAAATTATTTTGCAAGAAATAATTTTATTGTAAAGCATACTAAAACGTTATTCAAAGTAGAGGTTTTTAGAAGCATCAGTTCAAAAGAGCGAGATAAACTACAGAAAAATAGCTCTCGGGCAAAGGTCGGTACTTTATCATGAAGTTGCTACAACCGCTCTCAGGGAAAATTCATAGAATGGCAAGACCAATCATAAAGGTGCGTTTGTAGTATCGTACTTCTCGTAACTTAGGTGTACAAATATTGGCTTTGAAGGTCATATAGCTTTTGTGTTCCAAACAACGTATAAATAAATACACTTTGCCTTATAGTTTTATTCTTTGCAAATACTATTTTCTACAGCATCGTATATGTGTGACGAACTCCTGCTAGGAATGTCGAAAGTAATGCAACAAGATGCTGGTGGTAAATTTTTTTCTAGGCGTACTTTAAAATATTTTGTTTCTAGAAACGTTTAAAGTCACTTATTTTATTCCGGTTAGTTCTACTTTTATCAGTTTGTAATGAAAATATTTCAAAGTGTAAAGGATACCGATAAATATTAAGCATAAAATTTAGTCCCTCTAAAAAACATTATATTTATATTTGGAATCTGTATATTTTCATTTTGATAGATATTCATGAATATATGGACGGACTTTAAACAAACCCAGTTTTATAATCAGTCCATATGAACTTTTCTAAACGTATTCGGATCACCATGAGTGTATATTCGATTTATTATTTCAAGCATACGTAACACAATAAATAAATCAAATTACGGTATTATAGGTCGATGTTTAAATTATAAGCAAATGCCTTTATCATATCTGCTTTATCTTAACCAAAATTTCAATAATGTTTGGCTTGATAGATTTCTAAATAGTTGTATGACATTTATTGTTGTGAATACTTGGTACTTTCAGATTAAAGCTATATTATTTTTTCTCATGAAAGCCTTCTTTAGCGTACTATAAAATTGAGAATGACATAACGTCGTTAGTAATTTTTCGATATTGGTTAATGTACCTTTAAAATTTTGTTACTTCCCAGTGAGCCAATGGCAATCGTTACGAAATCTATTGGGGAATAGGTTATAATCAATCCACTGCCCGAATGTATGTGTTGCCTTCCAACAAGTTGGAAATTCAGTGAAGCATAATTGAAATTTGAAATTCGACCTTAATAATTTTAGAACGAAACAATTATTCTCTCTGTGTGATGTAAGTCATTTGTTTATTATTGATATATTACTCGTTCAAGCAAAGCATTATAGTTTTTACTTTTATCACGAATAAAAAGTATTATACGAACACTACAGTTTTATCCGTAGTAAATATGGAACCTGTCCAATAAAGGCACTATAATTTACATTCTTAATTCGTGGCGGAACTATCATAATTAGATTAAATAGAAAATAATAAATAGTAATATACTTCTTAATAGTATATTCGTTTTAGACCGCCTTTATTTCAATAACATCAGAATGCTGGTTTTTGTAAGATTTGTTATGACGTCGAGTTTAAAGATTTGGAGATATGGGTTTTATGAACCACTTACTTACATGATATAGTTGAACTACAGAACATAAAACATAGGTCATTAGATGTGTGCGTCGTAAAAGAAAGATATAAGATACAAACATTTTTTTTACAGTTTTATCGTTGTTTATATAAAATAAAAAAATTGTTTTATAATCACTGTACTACCTAAATCTGAATTAGTTAAAAACTAAGCAATGAGAAAATCAAGTGAGTCACCAAATGAATTAGTAATCATTTTTGCTAATAAAAAGTTAAAACCTACTAATTTATTACTAATTCTACAAACTACTAAACTGAAAAAGTCAATATCTACTTGTAGATTAGTAGAATTTTACTTATGAATTTGTATTTTCGTACAATTTGTCAGTAAAAAACTTACGAGTTGATGGTAACCCACTTTTCGCTGCAGATAAGTCGCTTTTTATTAATTCAAGTTTAGAGAGTATTATTCTTCAACTTCTGCACTAATATATTCATATTTCCCATTATATCAGACTTCCTTAATCTTAGAAAAATCATTTGGCGATGAACCAAGATTGCAACGTTATAAAAAGTTGATTTCTTATTTTATGTTTTACTTAAAAATTGCAATTTTTCATAATTTACATGAATGAATTTATATATGTATATTTCAATCAGAACAATCGATTGCATTCACTTAAAAATGCATATATAAAAAAATATTGATTTTATATGGTTGATATATCAGAATATAATTATGTTTACTGTACATTTGAAACAAGATATTCCTGTTGGATAATTTCGTAATTAAATTCAGTATTATGTATAAACGCTAAAACGAAAAAGAATTTTTAATTTCAGCAACTCTAGAGCATTCTCACTTCAAACGATAGAATAAGATCAGTGTTAGTGAAATCGTGTAATCTCTTTCTCTTTTGAAACTTTGTCGACTGCTAATCAAGAGTCGTCTACCACTTGTCATCCACTTGCTTGTTTCATGAAAGGAATTATACACTCGAGCCTTAGATGATCAAGGGATTTTCCGAGTCACAAAATATCAATGAAAGTTCATAATATGTCGTGTACAATTTCTTACTTACACACTTGAATCAATTGTTATGTTTTAAAGAAAAACTTGAACATGTCAATGAATTTAGATATGCCATGTGTATACTAGATTTCGAATTGAAGCTAACGTTTATGCTTTTGTGGCAATGCATCAAATTTGGTATTTTTATTATAACTAATAATAACATTGTTAACTTAGAGATTGAACACGAAAAAAAAAGAGTTAACATGGTTATTGTAGAGTACTCAATAAAACATTCAAAAGTTAACAATATTTTGATTTATGTTAGGTAAACGATCAATCAAACCTAATTAGCAAGAAACGCAATTTCAGACTGACTATTTATCAAACTATTTAACTCTCAAGAAACGTCATAACCATGTAAATACATAATAACAAAATTTCCTCTGACATCCCATGCCAGTAACGCAATCACTCAAACCGTGGCAATTACGGAAAACTATTTGTGCAATTCAAAAAGGGTGAATAAAAAATGTTTCATTCCAGGCGAAATACACGCAGCTGGTTACGAAAGTAAATTTTTAGACGGATAATAAAGAATTAATATTATAAATACAATATTTAAACCTATTGAACATTCTTCATTGTTTGTATTGCCTTTAATTTCGGCTTTCTACGAATTTTGAGGTACATAAAATTTCAAAATATTAAGTATATCATCAAATAATGAAATTGACTACAAACCATTTTTTACAGCTTTCGAGTTCATTGATATAAATATCGATCATTTTGATTAATTGAGCGCCCCTTGGCCTATCTGCAGGAAAATGAGAAATTGTGACGTTGCTCTCCTCTCTCGAATTTCTTAACGAAGTGGCTAATGAAACGAATTTGTTGCGACGTCTCTACGACTGAAGTTTGAACGAGCTAACGAAATAATTAGCGTGCAATTATCACGTGCAGGAATAGTGGAATCCTGGAAGGGGCGATTCCAAAAGATTTGCAGTAATGACAATATATTAAGGTAATCGTCGCGTTTCTGGATGGTTTCGTTTGTACGTGACACTGGATAAAATTGTGATCTACAAAAATATTGCTGCCAACTATTAGATGAAATGATGACCCATTTTCACACGATTCGAAGAATGGATTCTACATTTACTTTTTACTTTCATTAATTTGTATTAATTGAGACCCATCATTAAAAATTATAAATTAATTTATTTATAATTTGTAGCCTACTTCAATGCTTGGTAACTGTATACCCCAGACGTCAATATTTCTCCATTGAGAAATGTACTTATATCAATTAATGTATTAACGTTTTAACGGTGCCGACGTAATTCAAATTATGAACTTCTTTTTAATGAAAAGGAAACTTTCATTTATATTCGCTTTACGTTCCAATATGACATTTAACAGTATATAATTTGATAAGATCACTGTAAATAAAAAATATGACAGAAAATTAAATGGTAAATTTATCTGGATGTCTTTAACTGACTGAGGCGAAAAATTGAAGATTGAAACAGATTTCGATTGACTCACATTATGCGATTCACTGTGAGAATTATGCTATACATATATGCGACAAAATATGATATTAGGCACAAGCACAGCATCCATTCGAAATTATTATCTGTATGTACAAAGCAGTACTATATCATTGTTGTTAATATAAGGTTTCAAAATTAAATCAAATTGAATGTACACAAAAAATTAGAATACGTTTTTTGTAAAATACTTAAATAAATAAGATATTTTGTGCTAAAAGTAAATAGAATTCTCTCCTCAGGTAAATAATTACATGAAAAGTTATGACAGCTTGACTGGCAATTTATACCAATACAGGACATCGTGTCGTTATTTTGTCCTTTTCACTCGTAGACGAGATCTACTATACCGGCGCTTTAATTACTTCATTTATTTCTCGAAATGGTATAAGCCCCCGCTGCAGATGACGAAGAACCATTTTCAACTTTAATTCGCACGGTAGCCTCGCCGCGATAAGATTTACGAGCCGTTGGAACAATTGCAATTTGCATGTACCTCACTGCGAAATCGACTTCTCGAGTTTTAGCCCCTTGTATAATACATCTTACTCTTTTCCCGCTCACTCTTACTGCTGCACACTTTCAACCGAGCCTTCTGGAGAAAGGTCGTTTTGTTAGTTACTCGTATACATTCTAGTCTTGCCATCGCCGTTATGCGCATTTAAAAACAACATTAAAGTGCAATTCGGCAACAACAATACTTGCGGCGACATTGTGGTAAGACTTACTAGGCAAACGCTGAGTTTAAACTTTTTACTTAGCAAACAATTTCCGGTATTTCAAGCTTCGCATTTAGCATAATGTTAATCAAGGTAAATAAGAAATATTAGTATACTTTGCAGTGTATTGCCGGTGATCATATGGAAAAAAAAATAGAAAAGAAATTTGAACTATTGCATTTTGCACAATTAAGAACGATTGAGAATCTCTGACTAATTTTCTTAGCAACATTACATATCTGCAAATAATTTCCAAATCATTTTATATATTTGCTGCTCCCTTCTATATTTCTTGTACCTATCGTATAGTAGCATTTTTTAAGTTTCGAGAATGTAAATAATTCAAAGTGCAAGACAAAGATCATCTAAACATTTTCGATAAGAAAACAATGACATTAGATGTTGTTGGAATAAATTCCATCTGCATTATTTATTTTAATTATATTAAACAGACAATACTGAAGTATTTTAAAGAATTGTCGAAAATTGAACTGAATTGTTTGCAGAGTTTACTGCACAGAACACGCGTATGTCTTAATTTTGAAGCGTTTGAGATACAATGTTTCTTTAAAAATGTCGTTTTTCAACTGTTTATAAGATAAAAATGAATTCATAACTACTGGAGAATTTTGAAATATTTTGTTCCTAAAACAATTGTAAATTCAGCTGAAAAGGTTTGATTTACTTGTTATAGTTACTGCTATTAAATATTGCCCAGTAGTAGAACGTATCTATATTATATATATATATATATATATATATATATATATATACTATTCTATAATTGGGCAATAGTTCGTCGTACTATATTGGTGGGACAAACACTTATTGCTGATCAATTATGATACTCATTAAAAGGTTTCAGCCAATCGCCACACTCGTTTTTGTCAAATTTAACCAGTCACAATCCACCTACTCGGAGAAAAATAGATGTTACTGGATAACAAGCTGATTGTACAGAATTTTTATGTTATCCGGTAACATCAGTATGTTATCAGATACAATATTTTTCTCTCTGTGTAAGCAAGTGCTTCGACTGAATATTATCTTCTTGTATTTTTTATTAGACGCAAATAAATAGCAAACTACATAAGACGATTTAAAACATTACAGTAGTATTTATTTAACTTTTATTAATATTTAAAACCGTTAATCTCTGTTGATGTGAATTTCAGAAGTATTGTAATGATTATGACTTTGAAATGCTTAAATTCCTTCCTGTTTATAAATTTCTGACACGTTAGCTTGGAACTAATCTGTGGTAAGTTGATTTGTATACTGTCAATCACGTTTGACGTATTCAGAATTAGTTTAAAATTTCTTATTTGATCGGTAAATTCACGCCCCAAACGTGCAAGATGAAAATATAAAATATGAAAATATTCTCTGAAAATATCTGTGTTGAAGAAAATTGTATACTTAAATTTTGAAATACAAACTTAATTGGGTCAAGAACTAGAATTTTCTCGGCTGTAGTATTTTTATCTTTTCAAGATTAGGTCAGTAATTCTATATATTATTTGGCCTGGTTAAAAGCTTTCTTCAAGCATTAATATTAATATTCTTAGTCATTATGAAATAACTGCAAAGTTATAAATGAGTGCATAATAATATCTAGTCACTCATTGTTTAGTCAAAACTTTCCTACATTTTGAAATATAATTGACGTCACGACGTACGTCATTTTCAATTAATTATAATATGTTTGTGTACAGATAATACCAGAATATACTGTAGTATGAATTTATTAATGTTTTCCAGCTGTTTATTCCGCAGCGTCTGCTATTCGCTCTATTTTAGCATTGTGTTTTTAAATCCAAATAATATCAAATAAACTCAGTAAGAAGACGCTGAAAATTAAAAAACATATAAATTATAAGTAAATTAATCGTTCATTATAGGATTTTTTATTTACGATACAATGATTTTCTTGATATAAGAAGTGTTTTGCTTTATTATATTTACTCGGGTTTTATTATGATTATGTGTTTCAATAAAATTACAGGTTTATATTTGTTCTGTTAAATTTTAAATAAGTCTACTGACAAAAATATAGATATAGTAATGTATGTAAGCATGTCGTAAAATATTGACAATATCAGTGAATTAAAAAACGCATTAATAGGCACTTTTATTAATACCATCCCCGTGGGATTAGTCTTATATAATGTAATTGTGCAGTTTATAAGTGGTTTCTCGACGAGAATTATTGCTAATAAAAAAAATGTATATTTCTCGATGACAACAAATTTTTTTTGATATATATCTCTGGAAATAAGAATATTCTTAAATGTGATAAATATAGGAAAATATCAGCAATTACATTCTCAGATTTTGAGCATAAAATAAATTGGATTTGTTGATTCATTCTATTCTGCTGTCGGCATGCAACAGAGACGATATGATGATCATCGAATGATTGCTTTATTGTTTTTGCTATTTTCTACAAGTTTCATTCAGTTTTTTAACGGAATGTTTAGAAGATCAAAACTTTCAACACGTGCATGCACTTCTTATGTTACTCAATAATATGAATGAAAGTATGTAAATATTTATGAGAGAAAATTTTCTTCGATATATGACGCAAAAAACACTTGCAAGAATAATTTTTTATTAAACATGAAAAAAATGAATTTCTACAAATCATTAATCTATATGCAAAATTTTAAAATCCCGATATAAAAATATAACCTACAATTTTAGAAATCCACTTATGATTTGTCGAATGTTAAGATGCATTTATCAGAAAAACCTAAAATATTGTAGAATTTGTCATTAATAATTTTAAACATTCCGATAGATTTTGGTAAAGTAACTAATTTTTAACTCACATCTTTTAACTCCAAAAGCCAAGTTTGAAATTCTATAACAATTTTTAAAAAATAAAAATGTAGGGAATGCCTTCCTTTAAAACATACCTGGATAAAAAAACCTAAACGGCTCCTGCCCAATTGGCCGACATTTAGAGTTAAAATTTTTAATTGTTTTTTTTTTATATTCGGTAAAAGTTTATTTTCTGCATTAGTATGTAACATAAACAAACACTGCTGACGTTTATTCCAAACGGATGTGAATATTATTTTAAATTAGTCCGTAACAAATGTATGAAATACCGTAAGTTCTTTAAACAAATGTAATTCATTGTAAAACAACGAAATAATTGTTGTGCTTAAACAAATGTCTATGTTACGAAATTTTATATTTTATAATCAGGTATAATATAAACATCGCCGAAACTAAAAGCATGCAAGTCCATTAATTATTTATAAGCTACATATCCAACGTTACGTTTATAAGCATTGTTAGAATAATTAATGCAATAAGAAATGAGAACCATGAAAGTATAAATTTTCAGCTCTGAAGTAATTGAGATAGAGAGTTTGACTAAATCGTATTGAAAAATAAAAAAAGCCTGTTAAATAATATATATCTGAGGTAGCTAGGAAAAAACATTTAATTCCATTTTGTTCAAACTATAGAATAATGCCTTTAAAATTTTACATTTACAAATAAGGCTGAGTAAATGGACAATTTGTTTAGGGGAAACAATCCATCCCGTTTTCGGTGGTTTCTTAATTTTTGTTAAAAGTTCAGATACCTGTTTAGTTTTCTGTTTGCCAGAAATGTTCACGAAAAAAAAAGATATAGTTAGGGCTACCCATTGCTTAGTGCTCATAGAATTGGATCCACACGAGAAATTGGTTGTGCAACTAAAGAAATAGATACAGTAACTATTGACGAATTTTGTTAGTAACTTTATTTATTTATTAATAAAAATACGCATTTGTTGCCACAAACAATGTCGCGTTTAGATCTCAGAGCACTAAAGCGCTTGGTCACCCAAAGCGATATTTTATGAAATAATATAATAATAATATAACAAAAAACCACTGTGCAAAATCACCACAAATTAATTTTAATAATAATCTTCATTTACATCACTATCATTTTCGATTTATTTGGATTTTATTTAGTTTTATTTGCATTATTAATATATTGCGCTAAGATAAAACTTAATACACGAAAATGAATGAAGTTATGTCGAAAAATCTTTTGCCGTGTATATTAAATAGTCATGAATTGCGATTAATAGAAATTGGCAATAATATAGTATTACCTTGTAGCTAATGTAATATTATCAAAAATCGTGCAAAAATTAATCGTAATTTCTATGATTACTTGACCATTTATTATGAGCAAATCATGGTTAGGTGAATTACATAGTAGTAAAATAAAGTATAAATTAATTTTATTCGAACATATCTCTAACTTGTATTTTTAACAAAAGAACTTCTTAATACATTATAAAATTAAGTTAAGAGACCGCACATAATAAGTTGAGACACGATGCAAGCTGGCCGTTGGTGACTTTTCTTTTATTCAATATGTACCTGTGACCTACCTAGTTTAAGTGTTACTGCTTCTACCTGCAGCAGCTATTTTAGCTTCTAATTCAAACAAAAGAACTGTCCAGAGTTCTTAAAATAAAATTACATTTCGCTGCAGCTTTTCCTCAACCGACGGAGTAGTCAAGTATTAGTCGAAATTATTTGATATATGTTCAATAACTGACTTTTCGTTCATACGCATTCCTTACACTTATGACTGAGAGAAAGAAATATGAATAAATGATACAAGTAAAGAGTAAAATCAGGTTTTGTTTGTTTTTTAACTGATAGTAATCTTTATCGTGTTATTATTATATGTGTGATATTTAATTTGTCAAAATAAACATCATTCGATAATGAATTGTATTGTAAAGTATCATCCGGTCACAGAAAAAGTAGATTAAAAGATGTCAAATGGAGGTATTATTTATATTATTTCATATATTTTCATCAAGTCTTATTATACACATATTTTAAGTATTAACAAAACTTAAAATTATGACTAACAGAAGGTCCTTCGAGCATTCGACTTAGTAAAGTAATCTTTTATTGTAATGATTTGTCTTCAACCTTATTCAACATAATTTTTAAAAAGGTTATTAATAAAAGTATGTACGTGGATATCGGTAAATGTTAATAATTTTTATTACACCTCATGAAAAAATTAAATTATTCAAAGATGAATGCTGGATTATTAAAAAAATATTATATATCTTGAAATGACATATATCATATTTTACGACTTTAATATTTGACTCCAGATTTCTATACGGAAGAACAAAGTATCAACTCCTCGTTAATCTCGACCGCATTGGCAAGTAATTTCAGTATAAATCATACAGTTTTTATAATGTGCTCTTGCGCCTGTTAAAATGAATGTCGCGTTACTACCATGCTATAAAATTAAAACGACACAATTAAAATTCAAACTGCGGGCCGTAGTCCGTGGCAACTCGCAGACCGAATAGTCGCAGTGTCGTAGTTGAGTCGTAAAGCTCGACACCAGGGCTATTATTTCACCGTCGCACAGTAGTAACGGACTCGTATGTACCGGCTACGTTAATATCGCCCTTGCGTGCTGATCCGCAAATATACCTAGTATGAAGTCAATTTTCCCTGATTTAAGATTTAAGAGACTACTTTGTTCTTTTTGTATGACATAAGTTGAAATATGTGAAGAAAAAAATTGGTATAGTTCAGCAGTGGGATCACTTGTTACATTACTAACGGTTAAAGGCTACAGATATTTTACATAATTACATAGGCCAGACTATCCTATTTAAAAAATTCACTGTAAAGGATTATGTGTTTTTCGCATTTATGTTTAATTATATATATTTCCAAACGGTGTTATCAATTATAGTATTTTCAATATATCAGAGCGACAAATGACTTCCTCTAGAATATATCATCCTTTCTAGTGACCCGTCAATATCCATATCATGTCGAGTTCAACTACTACAACATCTGTCATTTTCTGTCATTACATAAAAGGAATTCGAAAAATTAGAAAGTCCACTCTTAGGGTCAATTACGATTTAGATATATGAAGATTTGTCCTCTCGTATCTTTTGACCCGCCCTAAGGTTGTAAGGCTCGGGCCCTATGGTGCGGAGCCAGGAACCCGAACCAAATCGATACCCCTCCTTTCGTGGTCTCTACCAATTTATCTCAAAGTGGCAATACTTATCGAGCACCTTGGTTTGGAGTGTGACCTTTTTAGTCCCTACGACACTCTGTAGGGTTGTCCTACGGAATACCTCTAACGCAGTTTGCGGGATATTGAAACCACCACCTGCGCGAGTCTAACACCAATGGCTGTAAAAGTCCCTCGAAAGGTCCTCCCGACTTGACAGTCAGTGGGAGTACCATTTAATATGACCTGGTAGGATATTTTGTGGGTGGTCATAATGCACACTCCGACCTACTATCAGTTGCGTACACGAGATTGGTCGCCCAGCTTGATGGGGTGCGGGCTTGCCGATTCCCGAAGGGCCGAAGCCCTTCGCTATATGCCAGATATATGCACAACAAATAACTTTTTTTATTTGAGATTACTGTATTCAGAGTCAATTAGTAAAATGTAATGACAATTGCAAATCAGAAGCGAATATCGCTACCGCAGCCAAAACGCTTTCGCTCAGAATCAAATGATCTGTATAGGATCCGTGCAGGAAAAAAAATAACAGAGCAGAAGCCGAAAAACTGTCGATAACCTAATTCTCCATGGGCCAGCAAGGCACCCTATCGCTCCCGAAGAGACAGCATTGTTGCTAAATGAACAGTGTGTACACTGTACATACCGCGTGCTATTGCCCGAGATTAAAGAATCTCTGCTATTGGACGCATTCTGTAATTATGTCAATCGCTTTCACTGTTGTGTTTA
This sequence comes from Trichopria drosophilae, assembly GCA_030407085.1. Classification (NCBI taxonomy): domain Eukaryota; kingdom Metazoa; phylum Arthropoda; class Insecta; order Hymenoptera; family Diapriidae; genus Trichopria; species Trichopria drosophilae. The sequence goes on from CM059583.1 coordinate 58,169,721, forward strand.
GCGTCTTTTGTCCAGTATTGCTTGATAGGCAAATGAATCATTGCAAATGATTGCAGCCCAGGTATCAAATGTTGCTTGTTCAAATACGAAAAAGCATAACCTTAAAAGGTAATGCACTGCACGTAGCCATAGATTCTTGTTATACCCACAGCTGTCAAAAGAAAATATTTGGTTAACTGTAAGAAAAACTAAAATATATCTGACAATTTTATCCATGATTCTTAAATAGTTCATTAAATAGAACATTTAGTTCTATTCTACAATAACATATTAGTTTAATTATATTGATGGCTATAATATATGTTTATGGACTTTACGTACTTAGAGTAACGATTAAATAACGACAGGTACTCGCACGCGCACACACCCACACACACCAGGCACGCGTGCGCGCATCCGCACATGCACACTTTAAGATTTAACAAATCAGCTTTTTATAGCTTGCAAATAAACGATAAGAGGCTATGAATAATTACGCGAAAGAACTTGCGTTTCATATTTTTATTTAGATGTTGAAATACTTAACGCGAAAAGTGACATATTTATCAACAGAAGAAAGATTTTCATTTCACTTATTTCGATTCTCGGAGACCCATAATTGGGGATATTTTTGGTGGATCTAGATTTCTCCAGAAGTGGAGCTTGCTATAGGTTTTAAAGCATGGAATAAAACATAAAGCGGAGTTATGTTGTTAAATATATTTTCCATTTTTATCTTATAAATTGTACGTTCCACGTACCATATGTAAAAATGTCGTAAAAGCAATCGACGAATGTGGCCCACCGCGTATGACCTTCCATTTTTGCCGCGTAATGTTTGCATGCAAATTTTTTTATTACGTATTCCATCATTTGAAACATATATTAGAAATACATTTATTGTCACTTGCGAGACATTTTTTCATGTTAAACTTTGGTTTGTTAAGTTTTAAGTGAAGCAGGTATCAGATCAACACGCTTAGTTGCATATATATATATATATTTTTTTTTTTATTTATTTGTAAATTATATTAGACTTTTTGAGCTAGTAATGATTCAACTAATTTAGCTTTTACTTATTAGTATAACGTTCCTACATGAAAACTAAATTATTATTGATCTCTACAATGTATGTACCCATTTTTATCTTTCGAAACATTGCCGTACAGTGACTCAGGTGAAATTAGATTTATTTTTTCAGACTTACAATTCGTCTACATTTTCAGGTGAACTGAAAAAAGAAACTATCTTACATGCAAATTCTGTGTATATACAACATTATTCAATTTGTGTTAAAACTCAGATTATTTTGGAAAAACCATTACTGATAGAAATATCAGAATTTATTTATAAGTAATTGTGGATATGTTCTTGGCATTTTGCAATATACTACAGGTAGAAAGTTGAACAGCTCACGATAACATTATGCATCTGTGGATGATTGACGACGTGTTAGCAGTTTACATCGCTCTGCCTGCTGGTCGAACTTGGCCATTCAGCGAGTTGAACATGTGCATACCGAGTGCTATTTTGTGTTTTGTTACAAATTGTTCCAAATGGAATTCCAGTATTATGAGAAGTTTATGAATAATACGCATGAAGCTCGTAGACTAGTACATTTAGTTCGTGTTTTATGAGATGTGACTATGTTAGTTGTAATTTTCGCACCATTTCTAAAGTATGTAGAAGCTGCTACACAACATCGAAAATGTACAATATTACTTGACGTCTGTGGATATTATTACCTGTACAAACGCCATTAAAAAAATTGCCCATTATTACAGTGTGTTTTCATTCTATTAGCACTCTAATAGACACTTCATCATTCAATTTAGGAATTCGAATAGAGCCCTACTTATAACAAAAACTCTAGATAGCGCTCTAAGTGTTACGTCAAAGTTTTACTAAGATATTCAATCTAATTTTTGTTATTTTGGGGATATATTTATCGTAATTCGACTCATTTGAAGACATTTTACTGGTGCAAGATTCAAAGAAGAAGAAATTTCAAATATTTCTTATTCATCAAATAAACAAAATATTAATGGTACAAACTTTTATCTGATCCTGATGGTGCAAGTTCCAAGTCAATCGAGATCAATAACATTTCTTTCATATTTGTTGCCGATTTGACGGTTATATTGATTGTGAATGACGCAGTAAACAGCACGAGTAAGTCGCTTATGGCCTAACTATTCAATAACTGAAAATTCTTAACAATAATAAATATCTGGGATAGAATTAGTCCGATTTGATCTGAATTGGGACCATCTAGATTAGCCCAGTTGGGATTTGACCAGGTAGTCCTTTAAATTCCCAATACCTCCAGAATAACCTGACTGGATCCCCATCATATCTTCGTCAGTGACCCAAGCACTGATAATTTGGGTGTTATTCAACCAGGTTTGCCTGATCAGGACTGGGTCAAGTTATACGGACACGTTTTTATTGGAGTTAGGGGTACATGTGGCTCTGAATTATTTTCATTATCGAATTTGTTGTTATTTGATACATAAGAAGCATTAATAATTGCAGTTTTCTGGAGATAATGATGTATAAAATCTATAATTAATTCAGTTTAACCTAAGGCTCTTTACATCCTAAGCAAAATTTCATTTATGTCATTTTTCCAAAAGTGAGAACAATATGCATATATACATGTAGAAAATCTGGTGCGACGAAAACTCTTGTGCGAGAGGATCAAGAAATCCAGACTCTAAGAGTACAACTCGACTTTAAACTGAAATTGTAAAAAATGGTAGGACATTCCTTTCCATCAGTGACAGCTACTTTTTCCTGAATCCTAATTTTTATCCTGCCATACCTGGTAAGGCGATCGTAAAGCTTCCGACTCACATATTTTAATATCGTGCAGAACAAGACATCCCGCGAGTAATTTGTATTACAAAAATCCGAGTCCGGCAGGGTAATAAAAAATTGGCAACTGGCGTTTCCAGCGTGTCTTCTCATCATCGCAAACGAGTCGCACAGGTGTCGTTATCTCAGCGCGCTGTCTTCCGCCGCCAGCGGCTTTGCAGCCGTTATCCGTCATTTTAATGCACAGCCGGAACCGAGCTAACCCGAGCTTATAAACGACACGATTATTCCGTCCGCTCGGCTTCCGAGTCTCTTCGGATTTGAATTTCATACTGCACAACTTGGATGCTAGCAGGAGTGCTTTTCGATATATCCCCCTCGTCGCCCAAGCGTGGGTCTACTACGCTCGTACATTCCCAACGGGATAGATATGTCATGTCCTTAAGAATATGACTCACGTTGTACTCAGTTTTCACAAAGCTCTATGAGAATGGAATTTACATAACACTGAACCGCTATGAAGTATGGCTGAAGTCTGCCATAACTCTGTTCTAATTATAAAATTTTAAGGATTTCTTCGCGACATCCTTAGCAGAAACTGGGGCACTAGAAATTCAGTTAATTAATATTACTGACACAAGCTTTAAAAACAATTCCGTTTATTAAACATTTTTTTTAATCAATTGCAAATCACAAACACCTGAAAAATAAACAATAATCAAGCCAATCTTTTAATGAAATTTGAGGCAAAAAATAAAACCGAAAATTTGAATCGAAAAAAATAATCAAATGCAAACACATAAAACATGCAATGATGAATGAAAGCGTACCTACACTTTCGAGGTATTATATAATAGTGTATTTAATATTTCGCCCAAAAACCTCCAATCTACGATGTAGCAGGAAATGCAAAGCGGCAAATGTCAACAAAAGCTGTAGTTTTCAATTCGCGCTAAAGTTTCCCAAGTATAAAAGTTTACAATATCGCCGTCATGGAGTGATTTTTTTGTATCCGCTGGAACATACGAAACTTGTTGAATCGTGTACCAAAAAGTAAAAGCGACCGGCGAGAAAAGTAGCGGAAAGTCGGACTTTATATTTGAATTACGTAGGCGGGTTTAATTACCTAGCCCCCTCGAAACTTTCACTCTTTTCTGAAGCAATCGCGAGAAAGTTGATGACAGCCGCCGAAGGCCTTTAATGAGATTCTCAAAGGCGATTCATCCTGATTTAAGCGCATTCGGAAGGTTATGCTAAGGCATCAAAGGCTATGGTGAACGCGTTATCTTTAATCAAAGCATTAGTAGAGAAGATATGCGTACTAACGGACTGATTAATTTTCCGCGAAATACATGCTGTACGTTTACCTAATGGTGCGGAGATCGTTAAACCTGAAACAGTGTTTGGAGCGATGTATATATTGAAATACCCGGATTCGATAATGCGGTCGGCATTGAACGTTTGCTAACTGTCGAAACAAACTATAGTAGAGCGAGTAAGAGAAAGTGTAGTGCAAATGCAATGAAAGGGAAACGCAGAGAGAGGGAGTGAGAGGTTGGAAAAGAGAGGAGAGGGCTTGGAGCAAAACAGTTGAAATTCAAGAGCGCTGCAGGTCTAACCCTCGCGAAAACGTTAGTGAACATATATTTCAATAACAGTGCAATGAATTTGCTTCGATACAATCAGCCGAAATCGTAGAATATATTCTATCCGAGAGAAATATTCGCTCCAACAATGCGTGTTCTAAACGACGAACATCAAATCGATAGCAATTCTTTTTTAATAGTACAAAATTGTGACATATTTTTCAATATTGTTAACATGGTCATGAAATATTACCCAATGGATCTGTGAGAATACATACAATGTCAGATAAATCTACTCTGATTCGCTTTACCCATTTTCACAGTTTAAAACATGGCACGGTTGGTGTAAGTCCCATAGCGCAAATTTTACATTCAACCAGAAATTCGAAATATTATTTTTATTATCCGAAAGTTGTTGTAACTCATTCAAAAATATCTGATTTGACCATGAGTATTACGATAGAACTTTTACGACCGAAAGTTTTGTAACGTCGAGGTTGTACAAATAAACGTTAAATCGTGCTCCTTGATGTAATCAAATTTGAAATATGGATCTCCTAGTGAAATAGCGGCGAAACAGATTTGAAAAGCTTATAGCGATACTTGTGATTCTCGAAATTACCGTATTTGCATCGCATAATTTCGCAATTCTGTCGAAGCAACACGTGCGGTTTTTCTTGATATTTTTCACATACACTCTTCTTTGCAAGTATAATGCATTGCACATCGCGTTATTTAGTGAAGGGAAGTAAGGGAACTGTGTGCTATTTTTAATAAAATTCCACAATTAGTTTAGATTTTTAAATTAGGTAATATTTTTATCTTTTTTATCTTTCGTATGTAATAAATCGCAGTTTTTAATTTATTTACTTTGTGTTCACGGATATCATAATTAATCTCTTGTAACAAATCTTACGTACATCGGATTACTGACGAAAATATCGATGTTTAATATTATGCATTTATTGAATAAACATATATATTTAAGGAACGCAGCAATTTCGAGTAAAAATCTTGAAATTTCAATATATAATGGTTTTAAGGAAACCAACCCGGGAAAAAATGGATTATATATAATTATATATAAATTTAGATGCAATTATATATAATAATACATAATTATATATGTTTATATACGATTATATATAATTATATACAATTTTTGATACAATTAGATCCAATTATATATAATTATATATAATTATATATGGATTTTGGCCGTATATAATTATATACGGCCAAAATATATAATTGGATCTAATTGTATCAACAATTGTATATAATTGTATATAATAGTATATAAACATATATAATTATATCTTATTATATATAATTGGATTTAATTGTATCAAAAATTGTATATAATTATATATAATCCATTTTTTCCCGGGAATAGAAAAGGAGGATGCCCACGAACTATAAGTGATTTCCGCCTTCGAGATGGAACCTCCGAAACTGACAAATTCTTGTAGAGTAAAATGAGAACTAACACCTAGTGCAAAAATTGAATGTTGTATCACCTGGGAAAGTTTAAAAAATCATTGCCAAAATCGCGGATTATACATAGAAAAATTTTGGATTCTAAGTAGTAACAGTCCGCACCTACTTCGAACAACTTACACTGCGGCCTATTACTACTGAACTGACTGCATTTTTATAATTCGCGGATTTAACGGCGTTTTTTAAACTTTCCCACATCATAAAACAATCAAATTTGCCATTAGATGTTAGTTGTCATCATACTCTAACCGAATGTGTTGTGTTAGTTTCGGAGGTTCCATCTTGAAGGCAGAAATCACCTATACTCGTGGGCATCCTCCTTTCAAACCCTTCTGTTTTTTCAAGAGAAAAAAAAATGATATATATCGTTGCTTTTTGGGGGTTTACGTAAAACATCTTATTTAAATTTAGAAACCTATTATTTATCACGTCATAATATACGGGTATCGTTAAGTTACAGTCTAACATTTTACCATACGAGTATCAACACAATATTATGGCGGCAGTTTTAATAGTTCTAAAGTGAGAAACTGGTCTGCAAGCTTTTTAGTTTTCGAAGGAAAGCAAACACCGCACCACAGAGATTCGATATATTGGTACTCGATCGACCTTAGTAACGACGATCGAATTCCCCCGAAATATATCGCCTCACACCTTTGCCTCATCAATTTTAAAATCTTTAAATAATCCCATCGTAATTGCATAAAGACTGAGATATGTATCTTATATAATGGATCAATCATTAAGTTTTCCACAAAGATTTGATCTATTATATTCACTTTTTCGAAGCAACCGAAATTCCCATCTATAAATGCATTATTGATATTAATATTAAGATTAAAACTTTAAAAAAGCCGAAAACTTGCTATCTTTACTTATGCTTTTTATATGCTATTTACGAATGCCATGGACAAGAGGAGGATGTTCACGGGTACAGTGGTTTTATCCCCCGATGTGTAACCTCTGAGACTAGCTGATTCCGACGTAGAATGATGAGATGTAACACCTCATAACTAATTCGATTATTTTATCGGGTGGGAAAGTCGAAAAAAGTCATTGTTGAAGTTGTGGATGTTACATTGGATAAAGCAATAATCTAATTATTAACCGTCCGAATTGTCCGAAGTCCGAAATCTTTTGTGTGTAACGGATTAGCGGTTACTACTTAGATTACTGCATTTTACTATGTAGAATCCATGACATCAACAATGGTTTCTGAAACTTTCCCACCCGATAAAATAATCGAATTTGGTATGAGCTGTTACATATCATCATACACTATCCGAATTGGTAATTTTCGGAGGTTACACCTCGGGGGACAAAATCACCTACTCGTAGGCATCGTTCTTTGAACCCTAATGATTTTCATATTGATTGGTGTTTTATTAGTATAAATTTTATCGCTAAAATGTAGATTCCGTAATTTGTCTTTGCGTAGTTACATTCAATTTTTGCAGATTCTAATTTATAGATTGAAAAAATGCATTTTCTTCCGCAATCATTTAAAATATTAAGGAAACTGTATTTTTTACTTAAAACATTTAAGCTAATTTAATCATAATGTTTGTGTATCTAACTGTATGTTATTTGCAGAATAAATAAGTGACAATCTGTGAGAAAGTATTTTATACGGCAAATGTGAATAAAATGTTAAGATAATATACTGATTAGATGCTTTTCTTCATTAATATAAATTCAAATGAATTCTTAATACCGATGTTGTCATATACGCTGCTAAATGAGTATTACAGCCATCAGATTACTTACATTTCTTTTTATGATTTATAAAATATGAACCAGATGAAAATATCCAAAGAATTTTCCAATTAGCAGTTTATTCTGAAAAAGAATAATTATAGGATTTAACTGAAAGTAATATACAACTTTAGCCGTAGTGTAGATATGTAAGCAGTAGAGAAACTCAGAAAGATCGTTAGACAATCATGATAAGAAAGCAAACTTCACGATAACTTCTGTAACGCACATAGCATTAATAGTTTTCGGAGCAGGAAGGGATACGAGTTGAACCCATAGAGGAAATATTCAACATGTTCAAGAAGGGAGAGCTAAATTTTACTAATTTCCGCGATAATGCTAGTAATATCCTTCATACCCGAAACTAGAAATAGAGTTTAGAAAGTCACAATCGTCTATCAAGGACTTGTCATTAAAGGGTTAGGGATTTCTATACGGCAAATGTGAATAAAACGTTAAGATAATATACTCGAAAGAGCATTACTTAAATACGTAAAATGTATAGACACTCAAAGTCATTTAGAGTCAATTTCATGAAACGTGAATTTTCTTAGCATGTTATTGTCCTACTAAGCCTGACATCTGGATCGATATAGAGTCTATAGTAACTTCATCGTCGGAATTGCTGCGGTAGTGCAAAGTTTGAGAGACTTCCCTAATATATTCCAAGAATGTGAACATCACTAGGTCCAGCGATACTCCTCGCAATAGCTATTGGAACAATCAGCTTAGAGATAGATGAAGACATTAGCAATGAACGATATTGAGTACGGAGTAGTTTGCAAGTGACATGAGGACTGCAATGATTACGGCATCTTATCACGGTGAAGATGTTGTGGAATTCATTGCGAGAAATCGGTTTCCGACAAATCCAATCATTTTGTCGTTTTAACCAGGACAAGCGAATTAATGTGATTGTAGCAATTAACAGTAATATTCGTACAAAATCTACAGAACATAAAATGTTTACGAGTATTTGTTATTACATTTATAAAATCACGGGTTGTTTTGCTTTTCATGCTTTCGTAATTCGTAATTCGTAATTCAATGATTAAAGGGATCTTATTAGTCTCCGTTTCTTAATTATTTTGACAAGGATAGTTGTCAAGGATGTTGTCGATGATGAAGGTAGATGTTGAATGATGATATTTAATTTTGGATAATATTATTTTTGTATTAGCAATCTGAAAAACGAAGATGAGTAATGACAACGATGATGTTGTCGATTGATGATCGCTGATGTCATACTAACCCGGGTAGAATAGGTCCGATTTGACCCGAAAAAAATAACGTCCCAGGTGGTCTCCAGTTTGGTTAACCCGATAAAAGAATTCTGGTCAGGTCCTAGCTGGAATCCAGCTGGGCTAGCAAGACCTATTCGAATTCCGAATACAACTCGAGTTCCGACCACAGCCCGGTCAGCATCTCATATTTCAGCGGTCTGCAGTCAGGGAAGCGTCACAAGCCAGCTCAGATCCTGAACACAACCATGGAAACATGGCTGGATTCCGGCTAGTGCCCTGTCGAAAATTCTACGGCGAAATATTTGATGTGTGAATGTTTGTTGTTAAAAATCTAGAATTCGATTCAACGTAAATGAAGTATTTGTACCAGCTATTTTACTGACTATACGCAATTATTTAAATGTTCAATCTTGCTAAATACTAAACACATGCCAGATAGTATATTATGTAACAAGGGCGCAATTACCGATCTTCGACGAGAGAGAAGTTTGTCTCATGAGTAAAGGAAGGGTTAAAATCACACTCGTTGCAGATCGATATTTCGCCCATGTTGCATATGAGATTTTTGGATACGACGGGGCTCGATAATTTACGCCCGAAGATTTCACTGCAGGGCGCAAAATCGAGGTCTACTCCCAGAGTGCTGCACTTGTAAGGAAAACAGTAATGTAAACATGCTCTTTGGAAATTATTTGATACTATTGTTAAAAGCGTTAGTTATTTTGTTATTATACATTTTGAACATAAAGTAAACGTCAATGAAGACTTGTGTATTTCATAACATTTTACTCAGCATTACTTCTTTATGATCTAGTTACAAATATTATAATCCGTCATTAAAAGAATCAATAGCACAGAATGTTATATTTTTTAAACGAGATATGCAATTGTTCTAATGAGTTTATTTTATTTTCATTTAAATCATTCATTTGTTTTAGAAACGCTTATCCCTTGTAATCAATATAACAAAAGATGCCTACGCAAGTAATAGAACAATGCATTAGCGCTTCCAAATGTAGTCGGATAATGGTGATTTCTGTATAATAGCTATTCCTCCTTTGACGAGTGAAGTAGTTCTGGCAAATGAACAATACAGAATCAAAGACGTCGTGATTATTATGTATGAGATCACAATATGATATGCGTGACAGTATGACTAAGGTGCGTAGAACTGGAAACTCGATATTTTATTCGGTATTATTTCTTAATGTAGATTTAAATGATTTATTTTTATTGTCATATTTTTGTAAATTTTTGAAATAATTTTTTTCAAAATTATGATTATAATTATAATTTAAATTACAAAAAGAAATTTTCTAAAAGTCATTTCCTTTTGCAAAATAGTGTAAATAAAATGATACAGCAAACCACCGTAATTTATTACTTAGTTACTTATTAATTATATTACTCGATATTATCGTCTAAGGAGAGTAAATACTTAAACTTCAGTGCATCCATTTATCACGACTCGCTTCAGGTATTCATATAATTTGAAGGACTGTGTCAAAGGTTATAGTTGAAGCTCGGGCAATTGTCTCAACGTGCCCGAGAATACTCACAGTTAAAGTAATGAATTAATTAATTAAAGTAACGGTGAACACAACTAAAAGCGTTGAGTAGAAGGTATTTCGTGATAATACCATTATTCTTAATTTATTAATAATTTTGTCATGGCTTTTCACGTCAGAGGATGCATTTACTTATATTTTTTTCACAAAAATGATAATGTCAAACATAGAAAAACTGTCCACTAAAAAACTTTTACGTCATTTATATTTATAATCAATTTTATAAATATTTATATTTTTTACAAAATTTATCCAGTATATGTCGTTGAGAAAGTACGAAAGAAAGTACGTGCAAGATATGTATTTCTTTGTAGAAAAGAATGAAAAGCGGTTTTAGGGTGTTTTAGGGTAATTTGGCTTTTGGTTTTTAACATATAAGTTCTTTTTACTAGCAAAAATCTGTCTTTATCTTCTATGTAGTATACGTGCGTATATACAGGGTTAAGTAAATTTTATGCCCACGGAGGTATGAAATTGGCATTTTAGAATATTAGCATATCAAAGCGCACAAATATTTTACGAATACTGCATTAAAATAGTATATTGTATATCTAGGGCGCAAAGGAAGGGATTGCAGAGAGGGTTCAACTCCCGGCGCATCGAATCGTTCCACTTTGATGGTCCACATTTTTTTCGAAAATCCAACCCAACTTTTCCATCTTTACTATTATTAAAAAATTGTGTATTTTTCTAAGTTTTGCATTATTCCTTATCTAGTATACGTGTTTCTTTCAACAGAAAAATTAAGATTACGCAACATTAAAGCATGGTGACTAGTTCGTTTAAGACGTACACCCCGACAAACGAACAAGACGTATTTCACTTTATTAGAATGGCACTTTTCCATCCACTATTAGTAAAGTGAAATTTCTACTTTAAAAATAGTGAAAAAGTTACTTTAAGAAATTTAGAGAGTAACTAACCAAAAATACACCTAATTCTTGTTTGCATTGTGTAAAGGTAAATCGTGAAATTTAAAGTACACTTTATAATGCTAGTATGTAGATACATGCCGTAATTTTTTCAAGTAATTTCATGATAAAATGGCAGCACTACGATAAAGGTCCATGGGCGCACATTTAGCCTTCTTAATTTTTTTATTCGGCACGAAAAACCCTAAATATTTAGTTGTTATAGAAAAGGAGCCATCGACGTAAGTAGTCTTTTATCCATATATTGATTTTTCGCAAATGGTGCGTATTTGAAATAAAAAGTTAATATTTCGAAACAAAAAAAAAAACGTCAGATAATAGTTGATAAAAAAGAAGGTACGTGGATAGACAAACGTATTTTAAATAAGCTTTCAACATTTCAGAACGGTGAAGATTTATTCGAGTTATGTGTTCGCCCATCTAAAAAAAAGTGTTTTCTACAAAAAGGCGTTTAAAGTTTAAAGTACTTGAGAGGCGTCGCATCGCCACAGAATGGAAAATTTGGTCACTTAGATACTTTTGCAGAGTTCTACCTTTCAGTATATTATTTTCAAGACTAAAGAATCTTATGGTGAAAAGAAAATTTTAAAAATTTCAACATTTTACAGTGGTTTACCCCCTTAAATATAATAGCGGTTCACTTATATTTTTTTAATATTAGTTTAAAAATTTTTTGCAAATCGTCGGGAGGACATAAAATTTAACGAATATAAAGATTTATGTTTCGAAACTCCTAAAAATTATGCTATCTTTAGCAATAACACCAACATTGCCATTGTAATGTCTGTTTCTTGTTTTTTAAAATTATTTATTTAACAAATGCTTCATATATCAATAAATTCTACGCTCTATGTAATATTCTTCCGTCCTTAACATTTGTATAGCTTCTCAAAATCATTAACATTAATAACTAATATCATAAACAAGGACAAAACCGCAATCTGTACATAATACATGGGGTATAATTGCGAAGATTACACAAACTGCCAAGATATAAATGTAGAACACGTATGTACAGATACAGAAGTTCTGATGCAAACAGTGGCCCTCTGGAGAGTTCTGCTCTGTGAATCGCAACACTGAGGCAGCAACGCCGGCAAAGCAAGTGCAAAGCAAGAACAAATGACTTCCACTTTCTTTCTCCGTTTCTTTTAATTAAAGAATAAACAATGAATGCCAAACAAGAACACGTTATCTGATTTGCTTGTCAGTTTTGAATTGAAAAGAATAAAGAACGAACGTAACGTAGAAGCAGTTGCAACCATAAAAAGAGGTAAATTAAAATTGAATTCCTTAACTTCTAAACGAGGTATTCCATTCACTTAATGTTCGTTTGAGGCTCTTTGTTAAAAACAGCTGTCGTCTTCTATATTTACTTTGTCATCCGACACCCATAACGATCTCGTAGAATCTAGGAATCTAATATTACTCCATGCAATTTTTACGTCAAACACAACAGAAAACTACAAATATAACAGTAATAAAGAATGCAACAAAATGGTATTCCGACTTTTTGCACAAAGAAGATATTAACTGCGCGTTCAGTAAAATATTGACTTAGAAAAATTATTACCTTATATTGGCCGAGATCTTGGACGACGCATGTAAGTATAGCTTCCCTCCCTACAGGCGCCGTAACATTTATGATTGGTTCTTTGAAATTAGGATCTGAAAACATAAATAATCACCTCATGTATAAAACCATTGTAAGCAATTGAATTATTACATATAGGTATTGGTATCATGAAATATTTGTAAATATTCTCAAATGCATATATTGTAATAGTTTTGTATAGCATAACTGTTTAAATAATTTAAAAAAAAACGGAGTTCAGTGGAAAAATAGTGATATTCCTTTGAGTTCTTTTACGAGGCAGTAACAAAGTCTTGGTGGAAAGACCACATTAAAATATAATGGCAATAACATGCCCATAATAACACGCTGTAGTGCATTGGCCTGCTTGCTGACTACAGACTGTATGTTGACTCTGCAAGTTTAATCTTTCCTAGGATGCCGCGGAGTACATTGTAAAACATAAGAGACGTGGGATGTGAGAATTAGGTTGCTACTTCTGTACTATATTAAAACTGTCTTTTTCATCTTAATTATGTAACAACTAAAATAATGTTACTGTCACAAACTGTGTTTAAGACGTACAATAATATGAAAGTTTCAGTAGCCTATTTAATAACGCATATTATCGTATAAATATTTCCATTAGACAGTATATCCGTTAGTAAGAACTGTTGATATTTATTCAGAAGATCTTATAAATTATACATACATGCATATATGTAAACAACAATTGCAAAAAGTCCGTAAACGGTAAAATATTACGAAAAGAATCGATGTCAAAAAATAAATGATGAAATACCTGAAACAATTTTTGAGAACATCTGTCTTTTTGGGGTATTGCGATTCCCCTCTTCTAACAGGTCATGTTGGAAAGAGGGAACGAAACTTTAAATGGCAACATGGATCGAGTAGGGGTTCATTTGAAAAGTCTCTTTAAGGCGAATACAAAACACTAGTCACATACGACACAGCGACCACTTTTCGAGGAAAATATATATATAAGATACGAAACCTGCTATACTTTATCAGAAGTTTCTGGAGCTTTGTTAATAAACAATTTGAGGTAATAATCTACATGGGAATGATAACTGGACGAGCTAAACTCACAAAAGATCTCTGCAATCTACTTGCTAATCATGTTTGATGTGATAAATTCACTCTCTGCCTAATTAAATGCAGAGAAAATTTACTGCACAACGTCCCCGTTATGAAATTTCTATTCGAACACTGTCAAGAACATTACTTTGAAGCATTGAACATGCGTATACAAAGTCATATTTTCATTAGTAAATACAAACACTTGTTTCTTAAGAAAATATATAATAAGAAATTGTTTATAATTATTATTAGTCCAATTAATTCTCTAGAATTGTTAGAAAAGCTAGTAGGAATTATATCGCATTTAATTCGAACTTTAATGAAGTATTAGTTTAGCAATGGAATTTTATATCATTATAATTGAATTTAGAATAAAACAATGATGATTCGGATAGAGTAAGCATGTTCTAATTCAATAGACATTATCGCAGATGCCACGAATATATTTCACGTACTCAATCACAGCTTTGGTAAATTAAATGTGAAATATTATCTGATGCTCGTTCGTCAAATTATTGTAAACCAGTGTAAAAAATAAACAAATCAGAAAAGCATAAAATTAGTTAACACATAATTAAGCATTACGCATGTGAATAATTTGTTTTCTAATTTTGTTAAAATCAAACTATAACCATATTTTTAAAGGAAATAAACTGCGTTCCGTATTTAAATAACAGGATTTTTTATAACCCATTGTAAAAAGTTTATGCAAAGTTCTTAAGATAACAGATATAAATATAATTTGAGAAATATTGTATTGTATCAGAAGGAGCAACATTATGCAATAATTTTACAAATTGAAGATATCACTTCGCTCAAGGTTTTTATTTTTGCAGTTATTTATTTTCAGTTAATTTGACATTACACAAAAATTCACCATTTTCTCCTCCATTTCCAAAGACCAATAGAAGCAGAAATATGTAACATGAAAGTAAATGGGAACTTTTATTAGTGGAATACATAATTAACTGTTAATGATCATTATTTTGTAAAAAGTTTTACTGTTGCTTATGATAAATACGTCCCTCCATGTTTTAAGTTTTTAAAAAATACATTGACAGCGGTAATAGCGACTTACAGGGGATCAAGAAATGATTCAAAAGTAAGATTAAATTTCCAAGCATAAAAAAACAAAAATAAAGGTTAATTCAAATGTTTTATTATGGATAATTTAAATCCTCAGTTATATAATGATTTGGTTTAAAAAAACTGATAGAAGAATATAAATAAATTAATATGGATAAAGATTCGTAAAACTTACAGTATTATATTGTTAAAATACTCGTTTTTTAGCATGTAATTTAAAATTCTCATTTCTCTTAGTGCCCAATAACTAAAATAAATAGAAAATTATTTGTATGACTTGAAACATCAGGCGTAATTAATGTTTGCACTTTGCGTCTGTTACCTAAAGAACTCCCTATCAGATTATATGCAAGCTCATTGTCAAATTTGTATAGAAAAATATTGAAAAGAACAAATTCCAGCTCTTAGATGTGACTTGAATTACATTTCATTACTGATACTACACTGCAAGATCGGACGCTTTATGGGTGTTTGAAATAAAGACACTAAGATACTTAGAAGTGTCCCCTTTTAAAATGTGTCTTGATCTAGGAGTCTTAAAAATGAAGAGTCTCTAAATTTAAGATAATTTCTGTCTAGTTATGAAAAAAACACTTAATTTTTATTTCCAGGTCATTCCTGTGGTATTTTTCACATATTTTGCAAGGAGATCGAATTAAGTTGTTAGAAAATCAGACAGTAAATATGCCTTTCGATCAATTTTTACTTACTGATCTGAGGATAATGACATCCAGACATGTCTAACCTAACATAACATAACATAACATAACATAATATAACATAACATAACATAATATAACATAACATAATCATAACCTAAACAATCTTAGAAGCCAAATTTCATCATAATTTCCTTTACCGGATGGCGATATTTGTCATAATAGGCACTCTTAACGGGATAATTATTCGTGTAATTGAAATTACGACAAGGATAATGATGCAAATATACGAGAACGTCTGCACAATTTTCAGTAATTTTCAGCTTGCATTCGATTTGTTTCCACTTCCTAATGAAATTGAATAAATTTTAATAGGTAATATAATTAATTATATCGTAATGTACGTAATTATTGAAGACAAGATATTCATACGTTCTTTTGATATAGTCTGCTTAAAATGAATGATATTTCATCCCTTTTCATTTGGTTTTACATTTGATTTGCATTCCAGAATTAGCCGTTTTCGCACGCATACATTGAATATAACCTCAAACCCAAAAAGCTTTTCACATTGCGCATATATTCGTTTGTAAACATTTAATTTCGTATTAAAAATGGCTAAATTTCATTCGATAGCAGAAACAAATCGAATGTAAGCAGGAAGGCACAAATATTTTACTTGCGGGGATAGTAGAAATAACTATTACTTAGGAATGTTGATAACTTAGCATAACCTGAAAGTGTAGAGAACAGTTCATTTCATTTCGTACATAGTTGCCATCTAGTAAGTAGTAATTTTGACTATTTTTGTTCTCTCAGTGAAAAGAATCATATTTCTTAACTATATGATCCATGACACGTGACGATCGGTAGTCGCCGAATTGCGTCGCCAAGGTTAGTCACTTAAAAGCGTCTTGTATTCCACGATATGTCTTAAAAACGATCTCGTAAGCGTCATGAATTAAGAAAGTATTTACTTTGAGTAAATATTAATAAGGAGAGATTTTTCGGCTTTTATTAAATGATAAACACAAGGCATTTCCAATGTTGAATTTATCTATATGAGGTTAATATTAAAAAGGAAATGTCTGAAATTATTAATTACACACTTATTGTCTCCGATTATTAGTAATGACACAGAGAATACGGAATTCAATACATCGTAAGATTATGTAAAGTTAGGCATTAGATCGGATTCCCTGTAGAACAGCTCGTAGGGATTGTTAGCACGAGGAGTAGAAGAACTCGAATAGGGAGGTTAGGTGAATTTCTGACGCTCGGTCGACGATGCTTTCATAATGGGCACATAGGGGAACCATAATTCTATCATATATATCTATATCCATTGGCGTATGAAGAACTTTCCCGGGGGAAATTCGTGTTAACTATCTCGGCTTCACGCTGATGGATCGTAGCAAACTTGCGTTCTATGCCACTTCTTAATGTCTCCTTCCGCTCAATGAAAAGTCCTGTGTCAAAATAGGGTCGTGGCTGAAAATGACACATATCGCGAGAAAAATTGTAGCAGACATCTCTTATTGCTTCATGTACGTAATATAAGTCCCGTTAACAATGGCCGTTTGCGTCTTTGAAAGGCGCCCGTGCTGATTTATTTATGCCATTAATTTTGAGTTCTACATCTCAACTCCACTGAAGTCCTCGTGTAAGGTTGATGAACTGTGTGTGGAAATACGAACCAGACGTTAGAATCATTAATTTAACTGGCGCGATTAAAGGCTCTTTCGATAGTCGGAACTGATTTAGAAATGTCTTCATTCTAACGTCGATATTTGACGTGATAACGAATCCATATATATAATATAAATGGAGTTTTTGGAAGAAATATATTGCTTCATAATAATACAGTAATAAATCCGAAATTCAATTAGACTTTCATGGTATCATGCGAAGTTTGAACCAAGGAAATATATTTGTTCATTTATTGTTGTAACAAGAAATCCACATTTCTTATAGTAATGAATATTGGATTCCTATTTTATTGTTGTATATTCATGTCTTTATATTATAATGTTTAAGACGCATAACTCAAATCGAAAATTATAAAATTTTTTGAAGTAAGAATATCAGGAACAAGATGGTTTTGCACATATCTTCAACGGTTACGTCTGACCAGTTTCAACTCTTTTCACTTACAACATAGAATATTGAATAGTAGCAATGTACCACGTACATTACGAATTTTGCAAACTTTTCTTACGCAGAATATATTCTTTTTGAAATTTTGCATACTGCTGAGCCTTTGAAAGTCGATACGTTATGTAAAAATAATCTATAAGCAAATGATACAATTACAATAAAAAAATTAAAATTTAGTTTATGATTGGTTTCGTGATTATCATGTATTATCAATAACGTTTTCTTACATTTTGTCAGCATAATATAGCATATATATATATTATGATTAAATATAATAATTAAATAGTATATAATTTATATAAGTTATTTAATATTTTGAATTAATAAATTATTGTCAATGCTTGCACAGTATTTACCAAAATTTAAAAAAATAGTCAGAAAATTTTCGTTCTCAAAATGGAACCTTTGGAAATTACAAACTCGGTTATAGTAACTCAAACAAATCTCGGTATAGCCTATTACTACTTAGTTTCATATACTTTTCTACGCACAATAATTGTCGACTTCAACGACTTTTTAAAATATCTCAGATCACACAGTAATAGAATTTGGTATTATATGTTAGATCTTATTTCAACTTAACCGCATTTATTTGTTCCGGTGGTTCCAAAAAAATACATAAATGTACTACAAAGTCAACATACGTTTTAGTATTTTTTAGATAATATTGATAAACTGTAGTGAAATTGGTACAACCATAAAATCGCTACCATGAAATTCTTATCTTACAAATGATTTAATAATTTTTACAATATAGCGAATTGCCGTGAATGTAATATCATGATTTATTATTAATCTCGATTGTTAGAAATTTTAAAGTACACGGAAAATGCAAGTTATCGGATTATTAACAGGTTTTTTTATAATTATCAAATGAAATTGTTGTAGTTGACAAAATAAATATTTCTTGGTTACGACTGGAATGATTTCGGAGGTTCAAATATACTCATTTAAGACGTGTTTGTTCTCACTAAGTATAATCTGAGAAGGACTCATTGATCCTAATAAGACTACTAATACACTGTCCTCGTCAATAATGTTTAAAATAAAAAATGCAATAGTAGTTTCCGATATCTGCACGTCTGAAAATTTTATTTTTTTGTGAATCGGTCAGTAACCGTGTCATTCACAGAAATAACCTTTACTCACTTAAATCTATAAATACCATTTAATTTATTTCTATTGACGTCAACTTTTTCCCAATTTCAAGAAACCACATAGGTTCGGACTTGCTTCTAAAACTATTAAAGTCGTTGAACATTATAATTTGAGGGTGTCATCAATTCTAATATTATAACATTGCTAGACAAAATTTAATTATAAGAATTGGGTTAGAAAATGGGTTAAAAATATTATTTTTGATGAAGTTAAGAAATAACATAATTGCATATTGAAATATTAAACTGAACACTAAATTCATAGTCAATTATGATGACCCATCTTCTGAATATTTTTAATAATATTCTAATATTTGTTTTCTTTTGACCTGTTTTCCCTTGCTTTGGAAATGTTTGTATAATACTATAATACAATACACTTTATGAATTTCTACTGTTTTAATCGTATAAACCAACAAATTAAGTTAAAAAGGTACGGTATCTTTGTTTAATTGTAACTAGTCAGTCTTTTTAGAGTGCGAAAATACAGTGTAGTTTCAATGAGCGTAATGTACGATCGGTAGATATTTAAAATTAAAAATGATTAATAAATTGTGAAAAACACAGATCATCTTTTGTTCCACAATTTGTACATTTAAGGTGGCTATTTCAAAAATCGTTGTCAACGTGGTGGAATATACATAGAAAAATGCTGGAAATTTAGGTAGTAACAGTCCGCAACCTACTGCGAACAACACACAGTGCATCATATTACTACTGAAATGACTTCATTTTACTATGTACAGTAGTGCTCTCCTTAAGTTATACACTTCAATCTGGCAATATGGCGTCTGCTCCCCTTAAATTATATTCCCCCTCACCCCCACCATTCGCATTTCCGCTAGCCACACCCACATGCATGTATGTGTACGTACATACAGATGCACACATGCATACCTTTAATTACAAGTAATTCTAACATTTTATATAATCAGTCGTTAACAGAAACTGAAAATTCCTATTGAACTCGGTAATACATAATGTAACAAATTCACTATTGCCACTTTACTTTATAAGAATCAGCAATCCCAATTACATCTTGTCTTCGATATAATTTCTGCAAAATGGCTCATGACTTGATCGTAGGTAATCATTGCTCGAGTATGCAGTCTGGCCTCGTGTTTGCCCCAATTCCAAATCTTGAAAATGTCATTTAGAGAAGCGACTGCTTCTTCCGGCAGCTCACCCTTTACTATTTCAATGCTATATTACCGATTTATTTCTGTTGTTAACGACTGATTATTTAAAATGTTTAGAAAATTACTCTGTATCTAAAAGAAGTTGCAGAATTGGAACTTGTACATATTTGTAGGTTATACTTTTGTGTAAAACTTGGGCTTTTTTTACAAGAAAACGTTAATCTTTCGCAGCGCTGCGATGTAATGACTGGTAAACTTAAACGAATAATGACACAGTAATGTACGAAATTCCCATTTCCGAACTGAACTTGCACATGTTTGTAGGTTACATTTGTGTCAAGCAGGGCAGGTGTGGTTGGGGAACATGGGAGGAGATGAATATAACTTAGAGGAATGAAAAAATATAACTTAGGGGGAGCATATAACATAAGGGGAGAACTACTACATTCCGCTGCTTTGAAGGCGTTTTTAAAAATTTTCTAAATGATAAAATAATCAAATTTGTCATTAGGTGTCAGTTCTCATGAAACTCTACCCGAATTTGTCGGTTTCGGAGCTTCCATCTCGAGGGCGGAAATCACCTATACTCGTGGATAACCTCGTTTTGTTGACGGTGTTAGTCCTCCATAAGTTTATCTTTGAGATATTGTTATAAAATGTAGCACACCTACAGTTTTTTAGTACAAACTCATTATTAAATTTTGATCATTTATATTGGATTGGACATTTTGAATTTCGAAAATTTATTACCGGAATATACAGGGTGCCCCAGAACTGGTTAACGATATTGCAGGAGGTGATTCTCCGTGATCTTTTGAACAAAAAAGTCCTGTACCACAATTGGATCTGAGGCTCAGAATTAGACTGTCGAGCTATTGAAGTTTAGAAACAAAAAATTAGTTTTTTTGGCAATAACTCGGCTTATTTTGAAGTTATTTCAATGAATGAGGGCTCATTTTGAAGCTTATTTTAGTCCTACAATTCATCTACAAAAATATTTGACCTGCGATGAATATTTTTGAACTTCGTAAATGGGAAAAAAGGCAAATTTCACTAAATAGATAATCAAATATCGCCCAAAAAAAAGTTTGAAAGCATGAAGAATTTGCCCCATCATTCGTTAGGTTTAGATAAAAATTGAGGCCGCGGGAAAACTCTTAATGTCGTACAATTGGCGAAAAACGCGTTTGGCACTTTTTTGTTCGAAATATCACGGAGAATCACCTCCTGCAATATCGTTACCCAGTTCTGGACACTCTGTATATTCAGCGAACTCAACAACAATCTACACGAACATATTCATTAAAATACACGATAAGATACAAGAAATATTTTAATAATGCCTAACTTTTAGTAAAACTCATTATGCCCTAGGATTCTGAGGCCTGATATGATCCCGGATCTCTTCCGCAACAAAAATCGCAGTTTACTGAAAAAGTTTTCAATTTTTTCGACGGTTTTTTCGTTTATGGATATATATCGTTTTGTAAAGAAACGAGTTAACGGAAACTCCTTCCGAAGATCAAATCTTCCTATTTTAAGCCTCTTCATTTTTTTTTTAAATTCACAAGCAATCCTATCGATTCCGTCTTTACCATCACAAAAAAACGTGCAGTTTTTGGTGTTGTTTGGAATACTTCAAATAGGTCAGACAGGTTTCTGCTATTAGAAGAAATTTAGTCTGAAAAATTAGAACAGTATTGCAACAATTCCATCAAACCTTATCATCAATTTCGAAGGCAATTTCAGAATCTGTAGCAGGGATGTTAATCAGTGATATGTTGCTGGGAAATCGGATTGATTATTTTAAATTTCGTATTGTTAGTGAACGTACATTTATATGTGGGTGATGGAAAACAAGACAAATTTTAGACTTTGGTAGTAAAGAACATGGAATTCAAATTTTGTTTGTTCAACTGAACATTAATTACGCTATCACTGAATTCAGTATGCAAAATTGCAATTGAAAAATATAATATAGATCAAAATACGATAATAAATGTTTCATACTCTTTGAAAATGTTGGTAAATGCAAAATTTTACTGCATGATGGAAAATTTACGATTCTTGGCTTGAGAAGCGTACGTTATTCATTACGCGCGGCAGATCATAAAAATATAAAAATATTGCAATTTTCGGTGTTCGCATGAAGGAACCTCCAGTTTGCTTTACGGACTACGAATATATGTAATAAGAAACTCGCGATTCTAGGTCCCAGGGGTCTCTTGCACATTCTTACTTCCGGTGGTATTGTTCCGACATCTTTACGTCGGCCCCGGCGAATATTCACCCGGAGAGTCGGAACCAAAGTAAGAGAAACTTGCAGGCCTGGAGTCGCGCGCCACACGCTCGCATGTAAATTAATTCTCCCGCATTGTGAGTTTATTATCTCGCATCATAAGTCGCCTACCACTCCAGGGAGGTCGTTCCAGTCTGGAACAACTGACGTAGAAGGAGGACGCGGAGGACACGAGGGAGTTATCTAGGTGGTGGCAACGCAATTTTCGAAGAATGCCGAATGGTGTGGCAGCGAGGGACCTCGCTTTATCGACGGGCATCCATCTCCGATGCACCGGAACGGCTATTTCGCAAACCGCAATACTTTACTAAAAGGAATTAAACGTATATCTCTACCCTTCGATACCGTTTTTCAGGATGGTACCACTCCTCCCAAGATGTCGCGTAGGGTCGTTCCGCGGTGGTAACATACTCGCTTCAGACAGTTTCGAACATCGCATCGCTCGTATGGTAGGCGAAGGCGTGTACGGCACACGTTATTTCCCAGATGTTTACGTAGAGGGTTCTCTACCGGAAAAGATACAAGAGATTCTATGTTTTTCTCAACAGTTACGACAAGCGGCGAGTCCTTTTCTTCTTCCGACATTTTTGTGACTTTCTTAGATAAAACAATGCAGATAATGAAAAGTACTCGTACAACTTTTATGGGAATAATGAATGCTGTTGGTAAAACATCCAGAGTTATTTATGTGAAATGACCATTTTGGTAAACTTTTAAGCAGTTTTTTTAATACATTCTTTATCCTTCTCTTATATTCGTGTGTGTTCATTAGGTAAAGACTGAGCGAAGAGCATCGACGGCAACTTGACTGTAAATTTACGTCAGCACTGAATGATGATGAAAACTCTAGATGGGTAGTTTTTAGCTTTGAATAGAAATATAGTCTTTGAAAGAAAATCGAAACAGGCAATATAGCAAAGCAGCAAATAGGGAAGGTATATATATTTTACATGAACCTCATCAAGCTAAGTAATGTTTTGATATAGATTCGTATCGTTATTAAAGTGTTACGATTTCTGATATATTTGCTACGTACTTTCGACAGAAAAGTAAATGTAGCCCTAACCTAGTCAAAACTCGAGTGTACTTTATCACTAATAGAAGTCACTTATTATATTTATGTTTGAAGAAGAAACTAACATGAAAGTATCTAACGATTCAATAATAAAAAAATAATGTATCACAGTTTATAATTCTTGGAAACATGTTCAATTGTTTTTCTTGGAACCTCAGGGGCAGGTAAATTGAAGTTGTGCATTTTTACAGTTATAATCATAATTATATCTAACTTCTAAACAATTTAATTTAATTTATTACTCATTATTTCGACCTTAACAGTAAGTCGAAGTTTCGTTTGTTAAATTGGTGATGGTTACTCCACAAACACAATCCGAGTTTAAAATGTAGGCCAAAATAAGATCTTCTTAAAGTTTTAACGTAGTTACATTACTCTCGTTTACTAAGAAACACTAATTCCTACTTATATTTATTCGATATTAATTATGAGAAAAGAAATAATTAATTATATAATCATATCCAACTTATCTAACTTTAAAAATTAAAAATCATATTCAACTTGTAGACAACACTAGTTTTGGTAATACACTAAGTTTGACTATTTATATGGAATAATACTACGGAACATCTGTATTCATAATTTGAAATATTTGCAATGTTATTAATGCCCAATATTGAATGAAAATGAAATAGTGAAATATGGTGAAAATTCACTATTATAGGCTGTAAGTAGTCCACACAGAAGAATCAATTATCATGTTAGTGAATAAACTATATGTCAAAATTAACTATATATTTGCATTAATTTTAAGATTACGAATTCATGAAGCTTATACGAGTGAAATCCTACAAATGGAGTGTCTTTCATATAATGACAGACTAACAGAATTTCATTGCCTAACATTCAATAGTCTTAAAAAAATAGTCTGAAATATCATCATTTCAACATTTTACCTATAATATTAAAGTAAAATTCTAAATTAGTTATCATTTTTGGTACATTGACAATTTAATATCTTTCAAAGTAAGGTAATGTCAATTCGGAAAAGGCAATCAGAAATGGAAGTACCAACTAGTCAAATGTGAAATTTATTATTATCTTAATATTATTACATTAATTTGTACATTTCTTCTTATATATCATTATCAATATATTTTCTCATTTATCCCGAAATAAATTTGTTCATTAATTAATTCTCATTATCAAATTTGGGATTACTTATCTGGTACGGATAATACTACCTTAGCAAAAACACAAGCCGAAAAATATCTATAATTACAAATTTTAAAAGCAAATATTACCGGAAAAATTGGCGTATTACATTTCATAAAATCCGAAATTAAAATTACAAAATATGATTTGTAAATATAACGACAATGTATCCAATACTTCATAGTTGTATGACAAACATCATTATTATATTAAAAGAATTTGTAATTCTGCAAAATCGTTTATCATCATTGACCGTACCATTTCGAAAATTGCTATCGACAATATTTTACTGCTGAATTTGTCTCGCGCACGATAAATAATTGGCATGTACAAAACAAAATTTGCGCAGAATGTACTGTCCACTCGTAACTGATTTCAATGAATAAATTAATGCTTTTACTAGCTAGTTGTTTATTGAAATGTATATAAATAATTTTTACATTTTCAATAATGAATTTCTGTATTGAATTATTGAAGTCAACTGTTTTAGCTTTTTCTAAATGTATCTCTCAACTGACCGATTTATTTGAAGAATGTGCTCTATTTACATAGGGAGTATATTTGCTAATTGCATACACTCATCGTTTGCAATGCTATAATTTTACATATAATGATTATAATATATTGACATATTTTCCAATAAACACTCAAAATTTGCAGCAAGTTACTCGTAATATTTGTAATATGCGTTCAATATTACAGAATTATCAAAATAAACAATATAGCATTCAAAATCAATGTTTAATGTCACGTTGGCTTACACCGAATTCACTTAACGACAATAACGTATTTATTTTCATTAATGCAGATATAATCGGTTATTTGCAAATGTGCTGGATGAAATTGATAAAAAAATACTTTACAATTCATAATCATTTAAACGTTTTAAGAAAGAATAATAAGTCATAAATTAAGGGAATGGTAGAAATCTGTCTATTCTTTTGTTACACTACCCTGCCCTGTTACATTTAATATGAGAAAAATGTAAACTGGGTAGAAACTAGCAAAAATTGGATTCATTTTCTACTAGGGAAGTAGTTCTCGATTTTTAAATATAATGTGAACGATTTTGGACTATTGCATAGTGCATTCATCATATGTACTTCTTCAATAAATCTTCGAAAATCTTCTGGTCACTGCGAATCAGTAAGAACTCTACTTTTATTTGATCCTGTATTTATACCATTTATAATGAAACATTAAAATTTCCATGTCTATAATAATATAGGATTCGACTAAATAGAAAATCCAACAAAAGCATCGATGTCGCTATGGAAATGTCAAGGTGATTAGAATCGTTCATGGCTAATGTTTTTTTTGTATTTATACTGCTATTCGCAATCTACGATTAATTTAAGACAAACTGCAATTTTAGATTTACACTTATAATTAAACTAGAGTTTCACAAGTTGGCAAGGCACGAAAGAAAGTTTGGTGAAATGAAAACTAAACTGGAGTGGACGAAGAAACCAGGTTCCTTTAAACTTTACTTTGACTCTGAGTTACAATGTACATAAATAATTAAATTTATTTATAATTGCTTTCGTACATATGATTTTTAATACTGACAACCAGATTTTTTTTTTGACATTTACTGACGAAAGGTAAAGCACAACGGTGATATGGTTTTTATTTTTATTTTATTATGCTTTGAATAAACGTACACGTTATTTTTTATTGTAAATTATTATATAATTAACCGGAGATGTTGGGTTATGTTAGAAAATATCCGGAAATAATGAAAGATGTTATACTGAGGTAATCTTGGGAGTAGGTATCTTTTAAAGGAGATGTGATGTCCACAATTTCTCCTAGTGATGACTTACCCCTCGTCAACTAACGTAAAATGGTGTGGAATAGTATCCATGACGTTCAAATTAATTATATGCTATCTACTTATTTGGATATCACTATCATAGAGCAAATCTTATTTTATTTAAAACATATAATTCTTTCTGAAAATTTCCGAAAAACGCAAATCAGTCGGATTCTCTTAACCTGGTGACTTGACTAATGTCAACACTACTCAGTCATAACATCTGAATCCATCAGTTTGATATATAAATACAATAAAAATACTACATCAAAATTTTGGCAAACAATTGTTTAAATTTAACTGAGTGAGTGGTGTAAAAAAATAAAAAATATTTAGTCCCTCTTTATTTACGTGTTGAGTTTAATATCACCGACTTTTTAGAAGGCTACAGAGTAAAGTCATATTAATTTATTGGTAATGTTGTCGCAAAACCTCACCGATCCTTAACACGGGCCGGAAACAACATTATTGCCAATAATAATATTTTCACAACTTTCTCTTCAATCAAAATAATTACGGATACTTTTCGTGCTACGTTACGCGACATAAAACTTACTTGAAACTGTTAGTACTAAGTATCGCGTCGTAAATGAATCTATATACAAGTATTGTATTTATCGTTGTTTGTTCTTATTCAGTTTCTTACGTCAGATCTTATATTCCACTAAAATTACTAGAATATTTCTCTCGAATAAAAATTAAGAAAACCTAAATAACTGAAAAACATCATCGGTACTTATATTTAAACATTAAAATATTTTACTGGGAATTAGTGGTAAACGCATATTATATTAGTTATACATACCATAAATTAGACATTAACGTTAATTTAGGTGGAATGTTAAGCAGTCGGTAAATAATATATTTTCCTACACCATTGAAAATAATATTAAGTCAAAATAATAATATTTGCAAAGGATAATTTATATTATTGTGAGAAGTCAATTTTGATTGATTACATATAAACCAAAATCACAATTGCCCGCTAAAATATACAATCTTATCGATTAGGAATATAACTTATCATACTAAAAACCAGATTTTTCTCATAAATCTATATAAATTAAGATTTTTGTAAATAGTCAGATAGAAACAGCAAGTGCCTATTGTAAAAACTTTAAACGTTCTTTCACCGCTAGAGGGAAACGGAATTCTATTAATAAAATTTATTTTTCATCCAATATTTGTCTATCTGGGAAACTAAACATTTTGGCAAGGTTATAGTACAATTACCGGTGGTTTACACACTTATTTTCTATTTCCCGGAGCTTCACACCAAAGCACAAAGCAACTATTATTGTTTTTATTTTGTCATCAAAGGACCGTATATCCCGAAAAATATTCATTTATTTTTACTTTATTACCTCCTTATTGTTCAAAATTATTTAATAAAGATGCCTGTATAATTAAGGTTATCGGGCTAGAAATATCTTTACTAGATCTTTAATATTTCGAGCTCTATTATGAAAAAGGAGGGTAAATAAAAATTAATAAATAATTCCAATTCGTGGTAGGTTAGAGTAATAATAATTAATACAACTCGATTAGAAGATTGATTGGCAAAAAATATCAATACTCTACGGAGTCCGTTTTATTGACTGTTTGCCGAAGCAAATACCAGCAATAAACCGTTTAAAAATGATTCTCTAGAACAAACAGATAAATACGTGTTGTATATTAGCCCGTTCGAGATCTGTTTAATGGAACGAAGAGGTTTATTTGTTTTAAATGGTTTTCTAATTGTTCTACTTAAACTTAACGATTAGAATAAAATATTTAAATGTCCATTCGTATCCAAATTGAAAGCTATTTTACTATTTAGATGGTATTCGTGACCTGGGTTTCAAATTAAAAAAGAATGGTACTGATTAAATACAGCACTACATTTTCCATTTGTATTTTACAAGAAGCAGTAAAAAACAGAGAACTGTAGTGCAAAAAGACCACGAAGAAAAAGTAAATGCGCAAAAACGAAAACGAAGATGCAAAGGCACAATTACTTTTTTCGATCGAAATAATACAGAGTTAACGCTAATTAGCGCGAAACTAATTTGCATAACGAGTAGGGAAAAGGATTGGAAATCTTTAGAACGAAAAACTGGAAACCGAATTGAAACGAAATAATTCTCCAATATAAAAAGACACCAAAGACAGATGTTTGAGGCGAATTTTTCTATAGACATTCATAAATACGTTATATATATGATATATTTGTGTAATTTTTAGGTTAGGTTTTTATTCATCACCCTTTTTATTTGAGTTATATATGACTTCATACAATTCTTTATAAGTAAGCGCTATATTAGGAATAAGTAAAAATCATTGCGTCTGCATGTCAAATTGGATATCAGTATATGTATACATTTATGGTCCAAAAGATTTATGTTACTGGGGCTTCCTCTAAGTGCTTGAATTTAGGTGAATTATTTTCATATAGATTTAATTTCAGTTAATAATTAATACTTGTATTTACGCAAATATGTAGCTTAAATACCACCATTTTCTTAAATATTCGACAAAATATTTTAATAATAAATTTCTAAATGCCATTTATTTGTTTTAGCACAATTTTACTGCAACCGATCAAATGAACACCTACTGAATTACTAGAAATGTAGTTAAATTTATTAAGAATTCTTTTCAAGTAAGTTCGTGAAGAGAATAAATACAGCAGGAAAAATTGTATGAAATTAATAACTTTTGTTGCGTATTATTTTATTGCTATTTATACATTTCATATAATAAGATTCTAACAAAAGGTTATTTGCAGGAATTTAAAAGATTGAAAAAGAAAAAATCAGTATTGCGGGATTAAATATTTTTCATATACTTGCTATGAATGGTTACTTCTTATTCGTCGATATGCATGAAAATGTCATATTTTCATTGAAAAGAAAACAAGTAATCCAATATACACAGACCAACAAAACACATCAAAATATTTAAATTTACATATAAATTGCTACATGAAGTGAATGTTCAATCCAATAATTCCAAATGCTGAAAAAACGTCATCGAATATATGAAATTACTTTTACATAAATGCATGTTCATCTGCGCTTTATTTTCTTATTAATACCAAATTTATTTATTTCAAAAAAAGAAATTATTAATTTAATTCATCACAATATTCCTGTATGACGCTTTTCACAACCTTTGCAGTGTTAACGGAGTTCTCTCGGTAAATAATTGGCAGATTTTTATCAAATTTGTTATACTTCTTCATACAGGTATACGAAATAAGCAGTTAAAGTCTACATTATTAGCGAGAAAAGTACTTTAATTTTATCATATTTAACAAAGTGTATTATGACAAACTGCACTTTTTAGGACTTACAAAATTATTTAAGTAAAAGTTGAATATGTAGTGAAAAAGTTCAGCCTTCAAAAATTGTGATTCGGCAACTATAAACGACAAAATTAATTATTTTCAAAACAACTGTCAACATATTTCGGCATTTATTCATAGCGGCTAACAACGTTGCACTTTGTGGTTAGGTTGCATATACATATAGTGGAAGCTATCGAAGTGGTTTAAACGACTTCAATAGAAAATTGCCAGACTTACTAACAAGTAACACCACCCAAGTATGACACGCCGATTGGTCTGCAAATTGGCATATTTTCAGAACTCCGAAAAATAATCGATACGTATTTTTTATATCGGCAAAGAAGAGGGTTTAAGGGTTAAAACTGATCCTTGAATTGCTCGAAACCCATGCACGCTCATTTGAAGTAAAACTCGTTTCCATAAAAGTTGCTGTTTGATGATTTTTTTGGTTCGTTGAATTTGATTCTGAAGTAAAATTGTCAATATGTAAAATGGAGCACCGAAAATTGCGGACCAAATTTTATAACAGTTTATTCGTAAAAATACTATTTAGAGATTTTTGGAATGTATATGAAAAACAAAAAAGCTTTGTAAAATTGATTCTGCCACTTTGGGTCCGCCATTTTTAGTTTTATAAATATGACTCCAGGTTTGAAATTAGCGCCCGAAAATCCTCAGACACTAATTTTTATCGAAATAAGTTTTCCTTCATATCCGCGTGTATATTGTTATACATTTTAGGGATTTTCGAGTAATTCAGGGATCAGTTTCAACTCTTAAACCCTCTTCTATACCTATAAAAAAAATAGGCATCAATTATTTTCGGAGTTCTAAAAATATACCAACTTGTAGTCCAATCGGCTTGTCACGCTTGAGTACTGTTACTTGTAAGTACGGAATATATCAAATAAAAATTCTAATGTGTTCAGGTTTTTTACTTGCAGGGTAAGGAGATAATTCCTTTAATATAACAATCGAATAGAGGCTGAAGTAAAATGCTATTAAGTGAAAAATGGTAGTATATTACTGGAAGTCAACCTTCTGGATATAAAATTATTATTATCAATTTCCAACAACATAACCTTAATTGTAAAATTGAATAATTATACAATACTTCAGATAATTCGATGTCTCTTATTAAAACTATTATTATCAATTTTCAACAACATAACCTTACATGTGAATTTGAATAATTATACGATACTTCAGGTAATTCGATTTCTCGTATTAAAATTTTATAGTAGTTCTCATAAAGACAATTCAACAATATTAATACATTATGTATTTCCCGACACAAATTGATCAGATTAATTTTAGGCAAGAAATTTGACGTTAAGCGGTTTAGAACGACATCGTCAATCAATATGACAGAAAATCTAATTTGAATTAGTGTTCTCGCAACATTCTGTCTCAAATTTCTCTTGATATTATTTGATATATAGTTAATTTACAGTATCGGTGTTATATTGGTCAGTTAAAAAAACAGTTTAAGGATAATAATACGAAAAAAAAGGAGTCTAATAAAATAAAATGGATAATGAGAAAGGAAAGAAGATTGTTTGAATTTTATCATCCATTTTATCCATTTTATGTTATTACACTACTTTTTTTACGGATTATTATCCTTAAACTTTTTTTGTTAACTGACCAATTAATATAACGCCAATACTGTAAATTAACTTTTAATTGGTCGATACTAAAAATAATTGTACAATGTATTGATATAATGTGTTGAAAAACAGACTTGATAAGAAATATGCTAATGTCGGCTTTCATTTTAGCGATTATGTAGTGAAATATTGGTAATTAACACAAAATTGAGAAAATTCATATTGTTTACAAAAATGCACTTAAGTAGTGCAACAAAATTCAGCATCCTTAAAAGAAGATATATATTTTTCTCTAAACTCTGTGATTTAGCTATTTTCCGATATCATCTTTTGAATTGATAATAATCACTTACAAAATTAATCGATACACATACCCCAAGTAGGAACATCTAGCACTGCTAGGATGTCGTTTGAGAAGTCTTCGGAAGTACTTTTAACGATCGTTTGTACGTTTTTTATCAATTTATAGCCGTAAATTTGGAACGACTATCCATGCTATTTATAATGTATCTTGGTAATTACAGTATACAATTTTTATATTAATATAAATGATTGTATAAAGTAAATAATTGAAGAATTCTAAGATTAAATTGATGAAAATAACGCAGTTTTATCTTTTCAGAAGGTGCTTCTTCATATCGGGTACTAAATATTTCTGGCAGTGACAGTCTAACAAATTGTATTAGAATTTCAAGAATTACAGTAACATTTTTGGACTTTACCATATTTTTTTCTTACAAATTATGTTTATTTATAAAGAACGATGTCATACGCATTAAGAATTAAAATTGTTTAGCATATATTAAACAATTCACCGGAATTCGAATGCGGATTGACATAAATTGAAAATATTTATTTCCAGATAAAAGTCATGAATTATATTTGACATGCAATGAAGTTTTTATCGCTGGAACAGAAGTAGAACATAGGCTGTAAGTAATCGATATATTGCATAATACATCACATGATATTTATAAAAAGCATCACACACATCTGCAAAATAATGGGTTGTGATTGTTGTTGGCGAACTAAGAGTATATTGCAATTATGTTAACGTCAAAACACTAAATTCCACACTACCGCATCCCAGATGCAGGAAAAATCTTTTTAAGGATGAATTGTATTTCAAATAGCAGAATATCAATTTTTAAATGGGCTATAAGCTGAAATATATCAAAGCATCTTATTTTTCGTACTTTTAGGTTAGCATGTCGTAAAAACTAAAGGTGATGGTCGGTAACTGATGTCGGATTTGGATTCTACGTATAAAATTATTTAAAAAAATGTCCCTTACTGGGCCAACAACAGGAGCTGACACCTGTGAATGAATAATGAGGTTTAAACGTAAAAAGGAAACTGAATTCGTGGTATTTTCGGGAATCTATTTGTTCAACTCGGAGAAAACTCCCTATAAAAAACTATTTTATTAATTTATCCGGTACTGTTAACCGATTTCTTGTCTACTCAGAAGCTATGGAAAACTTGTGTGATTTTTTCCCACGAAATCTTTCATAATTTTTATGCGATTTAATGTACTTTGGTTGTATTTAACTCAACCGAACTGAGAAGTCGTGGTGCCTAACAGAGTTGGGTTAGAAATCACGAAAGCGCGTATAAGTAGAATCAATCTCAGTCGAATTGCAGTGAAGCGTATCAGTTTCAACTTGTTAAGCGTGTTGTTACTGTAATCTAATTGTTTTCTTATAATAACCGAACTATTTGATTCTAACAGCTAATAATAGTAGAGTGGTAAATAAGCCTATAGTGTATCATTCAGGCAAGCCAAGCCATACAGTTGGAGATCCCGACATGGGATGATGACCATCTTGTTTTCGGTGGCTACAAAACCCATGCAGCTGAACCATCCGATTTATTGTGATTCTTGATCTGATAATATAAAAAGTGGACTGCATGGCTCAGTATCCTCCACAGAAATGGGATGCTGCTGGATTCAAGTCACTTGGCGGCGGGCAATATTATGAGGGTCATGTCTGGTGCAGTGTAGGCTATTCTGACCTCATTCATCCGTGAACCAACTCGCGAATGTAGACTAAAAATCATTAAATCGAAGGAAAATTTCTACCGTTTATCCTGGTCCTATCCTTCCAATAAACTCATTTTACACTTCGAAGTTCGTTTTGCATATGATCTGCAAATGTTATGCAAGGTATTTGGACGATGACTGACGCTGTAGCTCACGAGGAGTCTTCTTCACGTCTGAATATAGAATCTCCTGAAATTACCTTCAGATCTGAAGATGACTAAGTAAGAATTCGAAGCACTAAACATTGAAATATTAATTTCTGCTAAAGAACATAGAAATATTCGAAGAAAAATGATTACTTGGTTTCGACTTTAAAGTCATTCGAATGTCAAGCTAAATAGGTTAATTGAGCATGCCAGTTGGTTTGGCCGCAATCAGTTAAGCATTCTTCGATGTGCTTGACATCAGAATATGAGCCATAACAATTGTCAAATCATAGTTGAAAAAGCAAACAATAGACATCATCAATCCGTATACCAATAGTAACGATTTGGATTAAAATAATATAAAGCTTGGCTACACTCTATGACGATTCTGCTCAGTCTAAGGTTTGTAAACTCTATAAAGCGACGTATATTTCATGACGGAAGACGGCATAATAACGATGGTAACACGAATTAATTACCTTAGCGCAAAGTGTAGATCTTGCTTAAGTAATAAGATCGAGTTACCGATATTCTCGTCTCATTTTTTCTCGTAAAAGCATCATCTCCAGCTTCCGTTATTCGCCTTGCTCTCGCTTCAGTGTCTTCACTCACGCAGCAATTCGCGTCGGACGGTTCCATTTCCAGCCCTGGCGTGATAGTCTCGCTAGAGTAGTACGAGATGAAGAGGCGGTACTTGAGACTCGAGCCACCGATGTACGCGCTAAAACGAGGAGCTTCTGCTAATTGCACGCGGTAATTATTGTTTACGCGGGAAATACATCAGCGCATCTCGCAGCTGGAGTATTACGCGAAGTCAGCAATCGCGGAGAATTTCGCGAAGGAACTTCTGGCTTTCGAATGACTACAGCGCAATGTGAACACGAGATGATGCTTTTTCCTCTTGGAAGTAGAGTAACTTACACGATAAAAATCATACACTCTGTATACATAACAGTGAGTAGTTACCAAATTCTACATGCTGAATTGTTCATTTCTGGTTTAGAATTTGTAGTCATAAATAATACTGATCAATATGGTGATAAAGATATTGGTGTAAAACATGTTTGTGTTAAATTGAGTGTTATGGTTTTCATCTAAATAAGCGATTAATGAATTATAATTCTATACGTATCGAGGTATTTCTACTCATTCAGATGTTGTTACTAAACATCATATAATATGCGACGTAAAAAATACATTATTCAAGTTGAAATTTAAAAAAAAATGAAAATAAAAGTTAATTTGTCATAACATTTATTTTAATAATGAAAGAATGAGATTAAACATGGCTGATTAGAACATATGTTATAGGCAGTAGAAAAAGAGTGTATTATCCAAAATTATGGGCCACTTAAAATTTTGATTTTTCGTTATAGCGAGTTTTATTTATTACGTGAATTTAGAATGTTCCCTTTGAACTTTTGTGATTTGCATGGAGGGGACGTAAGCATCGGGTCCAACTGATATTTCAATTACATTGTTTGCATATTTTAGAATTGATATCCGCTTTTCTTTACACTCAAAGTCGATAATTTAAAAATCACCTGACTTTACATAGATGTATGGAGGTCTATTAGTAATCATATTCCACAACTTTTTCATTATTTGAAACTTGCTGCTTTGAATTTGCGAAACTCAACAAAAGAAACAAGGCTTATTGTTTGAAAGGATAACAATTTTGTCTACTTAATATATTATGTCGATAAATATGTTTAGTGTAATAATAATATTTTAGGTAAATCTCGACGAATTTTTTTATATTTTTATATTTTCACCGCAATATTATATTTTATGCAAAATCTCCAGGGCCTAAAACAGTCTAAAACGCTTATAAATTTCTGATAGAAAAAGATATGAGGAATCTGCAAAGAACCGATCTCAAAGTAATAGTGGCTAATCTCGCGGGACATGGCCTGTTCTGGCACTCCCTTTATAAGATGGGTCTGGTTGAAGACAATACTTATTGGTTTTGTCTAGAAAATGATGAGCTCTTGGAATAAATTATATGCGAATGCCCAGCTGTTGTCAATCTCAGGTAAAATCTGTAACATCGGCAAAGATTTTCTCCTTCGGAAGACATGAAGGAATGTAACATATCATGTATGCTGAGGTTTCATAACAAACTCAAGATGAAATCCTTATTGGGTCCCTGCGGCTTCAGAGATATGGTACAAACATTCGACATTCAGACAAATTGCCTGGCGAATATTCATTTCTCCAATCCCATGAGTGCTAATCATAAATCTTACTATTATTATTTAATTTCTAATAATTTAAATTATAACATTGATATTGAGGCAATTCTACGAGGGTGGGATCGCTGTGGTTACTTCTAATTCGATATCCATAATTCTACTAAGTGGCAACACAACAATGCAGCAATATTAATATGACAGACCTTTAATAATATGCGGATAAATCCACAAAAGAATGCTATCTGTGTATAAAGTTATCCCATTTAGTTAACAAATCAGTTTTGGTCATATATTAATACTTTGTTATCTTTTAATATCGAATGCATAAAATGATTTGTGAATCTGAAGCAAACATATTTGTACATTTTTTTATGTAAGCTGAAAAGACACATGATAAAACATTGGTCGTTATTTGCTAAATCGTACTGCATTCATAACGGTAGGTATCACATATTATCCATGTAAATAACAAAAATAACCCATTCATCACTTCGCAATATTTTTAGTTAATGATCGCCAACAAGTATTTTAGTAATAGATAAAAGTCTATTATATCAATTTTGCGCCTCAATATATTTGGTATTGAGCTTTACTAGTTTAATTTCATTGTATTCACGATTTTCATTACAATTTAAATCTTTATTTCATTTTGCAAAATGTATAAATGTCAAAAAACGCGGAAAGGCGAAGAAGGTTTCAATATCATTGATAGCTAAAACTTAATCAGAGGAACAATTACCCCTGTTGTGAAGGAGTTAAACTGCTTGGCTACACTTAACTACAAGAACAAGTTAGGTAATGGGCACATCGCTAACATTGCTGTGCAAACAAAGTTCAACTGCAACAGTAGAACTATAAGGTAATCTACGGGCAGTTAGGCAGACTGATCAGCTGACTTCTCTGGACGGAACTAGGATGATAATTTCGGTAGAAACCTTGTCCGTCCTATGGAAAATATTCGGAAATTAGACACATCCTCCAGTTTTATTCGCGAATTCCCGGTCGTAACTTATTTTATATAAGATAATAAATTTCATAAAAATGTTTAAGGAAATGTTTCCTGAAAAAAAATGTTTATATCATAACATCAATAACCATTCGTATCTACACTATAAGCTTTAGGTGCATCATGTAGACACAAATGTCAGCGTGTTCAAAACCTCTGGGATTATATCCGCTACCTGATGATTTTGAAGCCAATAGTAACACCAAAATTCGCACGTAGCGGGTACGTAGCGGTTTAATTATTCATAATACTGAATTATATTCTGGAAAGTGTATATTTTAGAAATAATCCTTTATATTTATTCTGTTTAAGTGATTTTCTTATTGAAGTAGAATACAATGTGAACCAAATATTATTTTAATAATGTAAAAAAAAAAGATTTTCTCCAGAAAACATAATTTTTTATCGTCTTCTATTGCAGTAAAGATATTAAGTAATAAACTTTAAAATACATGTTATTGTGCTTTATTATTTGCACATAAATTATTGGAGAACCGTTGGATTAAAATAGTAAAAAACCAACCACGTTTTGCTATACGTCAATATGTAAGCTGTAATGAAAGGCAAAGAGACACATTTTTGTAAGTCCAACTTAGATTGGAATACCTAATTATGAAGACAAATCTAATAAAAAGTACTAAACATGTTATTTATTAATATCGGCGTCAGGCAAAATAAAATGATAGTATTACGTAGACCGTCAGCATAATTGCATAATGCTCCTAATGATTTTTTCAAGGCATCTTATATTTTGAGGATATCTGGCCGATAGCAATGGGATGGTTAAATCGGATATTTGGACGTCTTCAGTAGCGTCTGACTAATTCCTCTGGTAGGTGTGGTAATTTGTTACCTTTAGAATACTGACCACTCTTTTAGTCAACTAAAAAAGATTTCTCATCTCTGTAATTGTTTTCGTAAAAACGCAAAAAGCATTCTGAAAAAATGTACGAAAAGATTTGAATCGATACTAAAAATCAATGAGAAAATCAAGGAGAAAGTTAAAATCTTTATTAAGGTATAATTAATTTTATAAATACTATTTATATATATATATCAATTAAAGAAATGGACTTCATAAGACCCACCATTACATTTTGAAACATTTCGAATCTAAAGTTTAAAATGTTTGAGAAAAACAAACGTAATATTTCGTATTTATGGTGACCGTAATTTATTTTGAAGGAAATAATTTCCCGGAAATAATTTACTCGTCCGAAATTCCGTGGAAAAATTTTCGCTATGCAGCAATATTCATTTAGGCATTATTAGGGCGGAGTTCTGACTTGTTAGGTTAGGTTAGTTTTAGGGCACGCTTATGTATTTTGGTAGTAGTAGGGATGTGCGAAGTTACGACTAATTATGTTAGGTTAGTTTTATGACACGCATAATAGATAGGTTCCCTCGCTTTCGTGACATATTCATTTCTCCACTTCCCCCATTTTACTATACGAATTTTGATCTAAAATGGATCTCACGACAAAAACCAGGATTAAATAGTTTGGCACTAAAACGGCAGAGAAAAAACAGCCAGCGCCAAAACGGCGGGACCAAAACATCATGGCGGCAAAACGGCAGCGCTAAAACGGCCGCGCCAAAACGTCCTGCACCCGTGTATTTTATTCGTATGTTATATTATTATATAAAATCGAAAAAAGAGTCGTTTTCAATGCTTCATTGAAAACTAAATATGGTAAATACTACACATTTCTTCAAAATGATAGGTTGTTGTTTATTCTTTGAG
This sequence comes from Trichopria drosophilae, assembly GCA_030407085.1. Lineage (NCBI taxonomy): Eukaryota > Metazoa > Arthropoda > Insecta > Hymenoptera > Diapriidae > Trichopria > Trichopria drosophilae. The sequence goes on from CM059583.1 coordinate 58,208,395, forward strand.
AACAGTTGTTCGAACCCTAAATAATCAATTGTAATATACTACTAGAGCAATCATTTTATATCAGACTCGAATTCTTTTGGTCATCATCATAACTCTCGACTAATCGGCTACGTAAGTCGGAATTTCGAAATTTGGTACTATTCCCTCTCTAGATATATCGATACAGGAAAAAATAGCATTTTCATTATCCAGCAATAACGGACATAACAATAACAGATATAACTTAGAAATACCTCGGATACACTTCACCTACAGCTTTCGTATTAAAGATAAACGATCTATGTATATATGTTGTAGTCACTATTTAATATTTCATTTCGCTAGCCGAATTTCACATGGTTCCGATTGCAGTTGTTGACGCAGCTGTTACCGGATCCTGCTTTACTAGTGAAGATTCTAATCATTTCGGATATCAAAACTAAAATGTTTGGTTTCATAAGCTTAAAGGATAATCCGCAGTCGAAAATTCGTTAATAACGAATAATTTATTTTTGTCAATCCAATTTATTATGTACTATTATGTAATACTTCAAAGAACAATATGTAATTTCAATCAAATTGGCTACCATTTCGTTTGATTTTTTTTAAATTATATTGGATGCAATTTTTTGTGTAAAGGTTTGCCGTCTTGCTGAATGTGTTATTTGAAAGACTCATTGAAAAAGTTAACGAATACTCGCTACTGAACGAATAATAAGTCTGCAGTAGTCTAGAACTCCAAGTACTAAACAAATATTTAGCTATTATCTCATACAATATTATGCAAATGGTTTTAATTTATATTTGCTGTTATTTACTTAGTATGAAATTACTCCTGATCTGGAAATCAAGAAGTCAATTCTCGATGATGTCAGGGACATACTATAAGGCTATTTAACCGATCACATATCCACATAATTGTTTTCTTCACGATTAGAGGCCATTTCGGAAGGTACTTTTCAAAAACAATGTTTCTGCTGCGAAATTGTTCTTCGATAGTGTAAATACATAATTTGGCATCTTTTTATTGATATTTTAGTATTCTAATTCTGGAGAATCCGAGGTTCGACACCCAATTTTAACAAAATTCAGTTCCGATAATATCATGCTTAATAAGTACACAGAGAGAAAAATATTCTATCCTGTAACATACTGATGTTATAGAATAACATATTGATGGTACTGAATACCATCAGATGTTACCGGGTATCATCAGTATGTTATCCGGAAACATTTATTTCTAACCGTGTATTTCAATATATCTAGCTATCAAATAGTTATTGTTTAATTGAATTCAAAAGAAACAATTTAATAGCAAAAATTTGTACTTTTTTACCATCTCACAAACGCATTTTAAAGCCCCAAAATTAAAGTTTTTATATTTAAAAAATATTTATTACCTTTTACAGATAATAGAAAACGCATTTCGAATTATTTACTAATTCTTTATGTTTTTACTGGATTCCCTACGATATAGGTATCAAATTTAATTTCAAGATTTTTACCCTGGAAAAAGAAGCGCTAACTTTGCTTTTGTTAATTGTTTTTAATATTTTAACAAAAAGTACGGTATTATCAAGACATAACCATCTCAAAGTTAAAACTAAATATAAAGATATTGATTATTTTGAACTATATCATACTGAAAGTTTTAAACGCAAGAAATCTTATAACATAAGTGAATAGAGTTCGATATAATAGCTACTACCTCCGAGCATCACTTACTCGTGCAGGTTTTATTAATCAGATAATTTGGAACTCGGTCTATTTATGAATATCAAAGAAGTAATATGATTAACACTCTTCTGGTTATAAAATGTTACCCGTCACATTGATATTGCAATTTTTTCAAGGTCCCAACATACCTGCTCTACTCAGCGTGCATAAATCTTTATTAATTGAAACAGAATCGAAGATTAATTTGTGTATGCCCTTCGGATATCAGTAAAATACATAAAAAATATTTTATTATTTCATTTGGAATATTATATGTAACAACATAATATTTTTTATTATAGATTTCTTGTACAAGTTTTGCATTTGTTATTATATATCTAATAGATTTATTTTTAGTTAGTTCCATTAAGTTTCTTAACTAATTATGTTTTCAGAAATATTTGCAAGTGCAAGTCAGTTTGAGTATGTTTTCACAACATTCGTAATTTACTAGGTGACGTGCCCTGAAAGGTATCTGTCAGTTAAAAAAAAAGTGCACTCAGTTTATGGTCGTAATATGTTCGTCAATAATCTTGGTGTGGCTCATTCCAGATTTGTTGCCTTTTACATCCATGTATATTCCTCCATTCCGGCTTGAAATCCATCATAGGGATTCTGGAATAAACGCAAAAACGTACGTGGTACACAATATTCGCGCTTGAAATTCACGGGCGCCATCCACACAAGTGCTTCCGGAAATAAATGAATACGAGCACGGACATGGTTCGAGGGTCAACCGAATGCGTTCGGCTTCCGAACAAACAATCAATCTTTCCTACTATAATTGATTGGTTGGCCCGCTATCGGTCCGATCGTAACATAAATAATGCAAATGACAAGAGGTACGTAGGTCTGGGCATAAAGTTAAAGTTAAACTTTTCGATTCGTCGCGTAGTTGCATTGTTCGAATTCATTGACCAATATTCGGCGAGTATTCACATTCACAATCAAATCTGCTTCGAGTTATATTGCACACGCTTAAATTGCAAATTCGTTGTAAAAAGCACATTTCAGCGTATACTGTTATTATTAATGGTTAAATTCCGATATAACATATTAAACTGTTAAATGTATTTTACTTTTTATGTTTCTATATTAATAATGCATTTTGTTTATTGACAAAAGAATTTCAAATATCATAAAAATAACTAGCTAAAAAATAAAGTTTGCCATGAATTAAATCGAAAAAAGCTTCAGTGGATTTTACCAATATGTCATTTGTTTTGAAAATCTATGAAATGCATGCATGCATCTTGTAAACGACTGGTGGAAGGGCTTTTTAATAACACACACGATTTGATCGGCCACAAACTAGAATTCATATTTATTCCGATCAATCGGTGACGATCCGATCGCCACGCGGACTTCCTAACGCTCTGACGATCCGGAACGTTCTCTGTCAACCCGATCGTCACTTTTTCACATCTTAGTTCGATTTTCCAAACTCTCGAACATTTAAATAGACTGCAACGTTGTTTTATACATCGATATTATACTATTCGAATTACAAATAATCGTATCGAGATCGTCACCATTTCGAAGGGCCTTTTACATAATTACCTAACAGGCCAGCTTCATTTTTGAGAGGTACCCCCATTTGGGTGTGCAATGGCGTAGGGAAAACCACCTTTGTGGGAAAAAACCTACGCCGGGTACCGCAGTCGATAAAACATCGATTCTGTCCGTAACACATCTATTATACGCCAGTCAATGCATTCTAAATAATCGCTTTATTAAAGAAGAATAATAGAATATAATTTAATCGCGAGTGGAACGAAAGATTTCTCATCACTCTAATTCATCAAGTTCCGAAAATTGAAGTTTCGCCTTGCATTATGCATAAGCTTATAACTAACTTGCTGATAAACCGTTCGAATATTGAATATTTAATCTTCACCAACTTGAGGCTTCCATAATTTAGTAATTGAAATGAGATTATCCAAAATCCTGCATATTACAAGCGTATTAAACACATTGCATAATGACTTCCGTTCGCTCTTTTCCATATTATCATTTAAAAAAAATAATATGCAGATAATGTTTCAGCAATATTTGGTGGATATATTTATGGTGGAAAATAACTAATAATATCCGTTCGAAAATGTCCAATTACACATTTTTATGTATAATTTTATTTCTATTCTAATTTATAGTTACACGAAAACATTGATATTATAGTCTCAATATGTGTGCTGCGACTAAAATAGTTTTCTGTGTAGAAGCATTTCAGTTTTTTATTCTTACATAAAAGCTGATACAAAATATAAATTTATATTCGCTCGTACAGTGTACCTTCCAATTAATTGGAGAACGGCCATTGAGAAAATTTGCCATCACATGCATATATCTGAATCGAATAGAGGGAATTTCTGGTATTTTGACCTGTATACGCTCGTAACAATACCAAACCTGCAGTTACCATTAACCTTGCACGACTTCGGAATATAACCAATATCCTTTTTTCCAGATATATCCGGAGTATGCGCGAGCACGAGTCATTTATAATATTTAGTTCACCGTGTCCCGCTCTCTGCCTCTTTTTTAATCAAAAGTAACCATGAATTCGCCGCATGACGTACGCGTCACCTGCTAGCGCTTGTTGTTTTATCGTTGTCGATCAAATTTTTAGGATCAATAGCGACACGTCAGATAGTATTTTCATTCTTTTGAATTGGTGTCCTAGGCTAGAGCCGTTCCAATTGATACAAATATGCTTTGTCAGTGTTGCATAAGTGAACAATGAAATATCAAAATCACACACACACACACACACACACACACACACACACACACACACACACACACACACACACACACACACACACACACACACACACACACACACACACACACACACACACACACACACACACACACACACACGCACGCACACACACACGCACGCACGCACGCACGCACGCACGCACGCACGCACGCACGCACGCACGCACGCACGCACGCACGCACGCACGCACACACGCACGCACGCACGCACGCACACACACACACACACGCGCGCACGCACGCACGCACGCACGCACGCACGCACGCACACACACACACACACACACACACGCACGCACGCACGCACGCACGCACGCACGCACGCACGCACGCACGCGCGCACACACACACACACACACACACACACACAGCGCAGGAGTAAAATAATATTTTATGTCGATACCACTGTAATTTAAAATAAATTTATTTCATATTGTTACGAACAGATATCTTCCGTGATGTTTGGTAATAATACGCTGTGCTACATGTGCCCACACATGATGTATATTTCTTACTAAATGACCGATTCAACTAAACCCTTACTTTATTTTTGAAATCGGTTCGAATAATATTTTCATTATCTTTTAAGTTATATTACACTCAACGAGCATTGCTAATTCTGCTATTATATGTTTAACAAAAATATTACAAAAGCGTTTCGATGTTTTTTACCTCCCTCTCAGTACTACATTATGTAACAAGGGCGTAGTTACCGATATTTAGCGAGTGCGAAGTTTGTCGCAAGAACAAAGTGACGATGACAATCAAACTCGTTGGAGATCGATATTTCGCCCGTGTTTCTAACAATATTTTTTAATTCGACGGGCGTGGGGCTCGATAATTTGCGCCCAAATATTTTACTGCAGGGCGCAAAATCGAGTTCTACTCCCGGAGTGTTAAAAAGGAATAAATAATGCAAAAATAAGGAGACCCTGAAATTTCTACTACAAATAACCGGTTGCATCCCTTGTTCATCTCATATATTCATCTATTTTTTTAGTATTTACATTTACTTTAGATTTAGAATATAATATATATATATATATATATATATATATATATATATATATATATATATATATATATATATATATATATATATATATATATATATATTGCTTTCAGTTCTTTCACGATATTTAATACAACCAGTGAAAAGTTCAGGCTCTGTCGACTTTCAGTAGTTAAAGTTCAGTAGTAAAAATAATACAGTTTATTCAGAATTGTAACTTTTGTAGATAAAAGTAAAATTGTTATTTGACAATTTTATTAAAATAAAAGTATATAGAAAAACTAAATTGCACGTTAAAAAATTAAGTGATAGTTCATGTACATCCGAATACAAAACGAGTAACACTTATATGTCAATATTGATTTTATTACTGCTCTATTATATCCGAATAACAAAGTCTTTCTACTTCTTTCATCAATTCCTCAAATTTGCTTTTGCTTTAATGACTTCATGACGACTGGCTAGAATATCTAAAATTTCGCACTCATTTATATTTAAGAGACAAATAGGATACTAAGTTCTTTTATTTAAGTTCAAAAGTGCAAACAATAGAATTTTTAATGGAAAACAACAGGAATAGTTTGTGTTTATTGATACTTAGGTGAAGTCACTACACGGAAAAAACTAAAAGTAATTCCATGTCAAATGTGTTTATGCAATGTTCACGAGAATTTATATCATTTTGACAATTTTTAGAAAAAGTTCGGAAAGTTTCCACGATAATGGCCACGCTATCTGAAAGTGCAATAACTTAATTACGAATGTTCAGAAAAATATCATACAAAGATGTTCATGTCCTGAAAATTATAATTTTACTCATTTGTTTGAACGCAAATGTTGCATACCGGATGATTTTTTCAAAGTGAGAAATATGGAAACACATATTATAGTAAGTAGCCAATGAGACACGAGTATTAACCACGTACATTCAAATTTAAGTCTAATGTGAACTATTGTCTTCTGCCCTAATCTTTGCTCAGCAATGAAGATTGCTACAGCTGCATATAATAATAGTTTATTTTTAGATAACGAAATGGTCAATAATATTATACTAACAAGTAATATACTACTCAAGCATAACCAGCTGATTGGGACTATGTCTATAATATGTTTTTTGGGTCTCTGAATCAGAATCCGAAGTCTATTTAACCTCGGCATTTCAGGTTTTTGGCATGACCTCAAAACACCTAATAAAATACTATAATTCGATATTAAGATATTAAGATGAAGAATAATTTTCACTTGGAAGTACATGCCACGTCTCCATTACGTTTTTGGGGTCGCTGCAACCATATTCGAAGGTCATTCAAATCCAACACGTTAAGTTCTTGACGTAACCTCAAAATGAAATCCAAAGATCTACTCTAAAATATGAAAACAAAGGAAAATTAGATCCTGGTAGATATACCATCTTTACTGGGTAGTCCAGGACACTACCGGAATGTATAGTGGACACGCTGATAACTCAACAGTAGTAAATGTTATTACAATTGTAATAAATATTACTATTTTAGTACGAAAAAGCAATATTCGTTCAAAAGTGAGAAAAATTCGAATTACATTTTAAAAGTTACTACTGAAGTAGTAAAATTAAATGAAATCATGGCAAAATATACGACGTAACTGGTAAATTTTAATACTTCAAGTAATAACTTTTCAAAATGTAATATGAATTTTTCTAACTTTTGAACTTATATTTAATTTTCGTATTGAAATAGTAATATTTATTACAATTGTAATAACATTTACTACTGATGAATTCTCAGTGATAGTTCTGGATTATACTGGATTGTACTGAAAGTACTGCAACGTACTGAATAATGCTGAACTGTACTTGACGCTATTACGAAATACAGAAAAATTTTACATTTTGTTCTTAGCGCCGCGCCGCTGAACCCGAGTTCCTTCACCTCAATCAGGTCGGGGTTGAGTACTACATTTTTAGCATCCAGTCATTCATTTACAATTCCACAATTCGAGGAGAAATTTATGATTTTAACATAACCTCGATGAATATACCAATATTGAAATAAAAGAGAAATTCTTGTCGGAAGTCATACCATGTATTCTCGCTGAAACCGAATTCGAAGTGCACTCAACTCCATCATATCTCGATCTTTGCATCGAACTCGGTGACATCAACTCCTACGATTGTCTGATGTCAATCACTTTTTGAAGTATTTTTATGTATTTTGTCATGCTTAATTAGGTTATGAGTACGTTTTCTTTCATGGACCAGGACTTTTAGGTTTTACAAATGATAATTCAGCAAAATTCTCATGTAACACATATAGCGTTAAATGGCTATGTAATGTAACAGGGTACAAAATTATAAGTTTATATTGTTCTTTTGTCATATCGTCGCTTAAGAAGTAACACTTCGTAACTCATTTTTCGACCAAAATGAGTTATATCTGTCATTATACATATAACAAATTTATATCTGGACCTTTAAGGTAATACTGGCAACATCGCTTATCTCATGTCATTTGCCATTAGCTTGTTTGCTCCATGCTGTCATACCGATATTCTTATACAACCTCATGAACATCTTCGGTGATTTTGAAATTATATTCATAAATGCATAATTAATGCGGAAAGTATTTGGCTTTCCTGAAAAGTCGCGAACAATGAGATCTACGGTGTTGCTTCTTAAGCGACGGTATCGTGAAAATTCACAATTCTTATGGAAATTATTATGTATTAGTTAAACGTTTATGTATTTATATTTATATTCCTTATTATTATTAGTTTATAGAAAATATAAGTATGTTATTGTATAGAAAAAATACATACGGTATTTTTAAGTACCAAATTTCGATATTTGAAATTGGTAACATGTTTTACACACAAATTCATGGAATAATATTTCTCTCTCGCGATCTCGTAAAAATATACGTTTCAAACCGAAAATAGATAACATAAACAAATGTATTGTGAGAATATCTGTAATCGGAATGTAATATTTGCATGTAAATTATTTTATTAGTTGCGATGAAAGCTTTTATTCAATTCAGCCGTCATTGTGTAATCTGTTCACAGGGCTTTTACCAAATTTATCGACAATACCAGTTCGTACTCAAATGGTGCATAAAATGGAATTGTTTAATGGAAAAAATATTGATGAATATCGTTTCAAATACTCTAATATATTAAAAAAATCGTTATTCCTACAAGAACACTATATACTACTAGTACCCAAGGAAAATAAATTGTAGACAATGGTGTACAAATTATTACAAGTATTATTATTATATGAACTTATATAACCCTTAGAACAATGAATTATATACAATTGTATAAAGACTGTGTTCAATTTCTAACCAAAACGACAAAAATAGGTCTCTCTTTTTTTGTAAGTTAGTTTTCAAATATTGTCATACTTTTTCTACTGATTAGTTAAACTCATCATAATTATATTATTAAGAGCTGTCAAAAAGGTGTCTAAATCTGGCATTTACTTGCTAACCCGAGCAGAAATCTGTCCATGCTGCTTGTCAACTTATTAGGGCCTGATCAGACAGCAATCAAGCGTGCATGTTAAGGTGTGCCTTATCACTCCCGGATGAGGCCCTGAACAGTCAGCAAACAGACGCACCTGATAGTGTGCCTTATCATTTGAGGATCAGGCCCTGACCAGGCTGTAATCAGGCATGCCTGGTAAAGTGTGTCTTAACATTGACTGATTGGGATCTGATCAGGCAGCACTCCTGATGAGGTTATACTGCCGTCATCCCTCATCAGCGGACTACCACCTGCAAGTTATCAAGCAAACGTGTGAAACTTTGACAGTTCCTTCTACCAATTTTCTTTTTAGTTCATGTAACTGCACATTGGGTAAGATATTACAAATGATAAAATAAAATTGAAGATGATTTTGAACAAATATCAGATATACTGTGTCATAAAGAATTCTTTATATCTCACAATTTTCAGTATATATCATAACAAAAAATTAGTAAATGATTAATTTTAATAACTTTATATACTTTTACTAGTGGTAGAATATCCTTCATCGTTTAAACGTCATATCATACAAATGGCCATATAGAGCCAAGTGTTTAGTAAATTTTTCAAGGAACTATTGTATATTTGAGAGTTATAAGAAGCTTACGCTCTCCACAATATAAAGAAATTACGGTTCCAAGCTCGCCTCTTGCATACCTACAGTATTAGTAAATCTCGACTTTACATGGCGAATAATTTGCAGACGTTGAATAATTATAATAGAATATTCAAGGCAAAAGTTAGCCAGGTTGCGTGGAAAAGTTATTCGCACAGGGCGGGAAAGTTAATGCATTACCAATCCGCAGGAAAAATAAGCTCCGCGGTACCAGAATTCGGGCTCTCACCGGATAAAAGCAGAACTTGATTTGGCTTTGTACGAAGAGAAGTGAAGCGTAACACGGAAACTGAGCAGAGCAGAATGTTTGAGTACTTTAGGTACTCGAACAAGTACACTGCGGACAAGCGGCTCGCGCGGGCTGTCCGTTTTGTGTATTATCTGGCCCTTTTAATGCAGCTAGTTATACGACACTGATGAGCCAGGTCGCAAGTGTGCTGTTGCACATACTCAAAGTCTAACGCGTCGTTTATGCGCTATAACCGAGTCTCGTGACTCCGAGGCGTTAGCCCCGCGTGACGCGATTCGTCCAGAGAATAATTCCCTAATTCCCACGGAAACGGCCGGCCAACGCTATAAATCGCTGGATTGGCACGAACAAGAAATGCGCCGGAAATTTTAAAAGGTGCAGCGGGAAGTGATAAATATTTAGTTATCCATCTGCATGCATCATACGTGTCATATGAAGTGAATAGTTTACGAATATTGCTAGTTGCACATTTTTTGGAGAAACAAATTCAATGTTCCTTGGAGTAACTTAAATTTATGACAATTAGTGCATGTTTTAGTATTTATGTACAAAGGAAGATGCCCAAGAGTATTGGTGATTTCCGCCCTCGAGATGTAACCTTCGAAACCGACAAATTGGGATAGAGTATGATGAGAACTAACACCTAATGGAAAATTCAATTGTTTTATCATCTGGGAATGTTTAAAAAATCGTTGTCAAAGTCGCGGATTATACATAAAAAAATACTTGAATCTCAGTAGTAACAGTCGGCACCTACTGCGAATAACAAACAGTGCGGCCTGTTACTACTGAAATTACTGCATTTTCCTATGTATCATCCGGCGCATTAAATGCGTTTTTTTTAAACTCTCCCGCATCATAAAACAATCGAATTTTCCATTAGATGTTAGTTTTCACCGTGCTCTAACCGAATTTGTTCGTTTCCAAGGTACCATCTCGGAGGCAGAAATCGCCTATACTTGTGGGCAATCTTTTTAGAGTGAAATAGAGTATGGAAATTTCCCCTAGAAAAATGTTCATAATGCACCTAATTTATATGAATGAACTTTATTCATGAAATTACTGATTCTAAATTTGATGTCAGAAATTAAAATGTCAAAATGTGCAATCGAATGTACTGATAAAAAACTATAAAATGTTAAATGCAATTTGCTTAAAACATATACGAGAGGGGAAAAGGTAGTTGATGGTATGATTTTACAATAGTTCCATGACAATGTTCTATTTACTGATTCCGAATATTTAAATACCCATCAACTTACATAACCTCAAATCTACCACGATTTTACGATTAAATAATTATTTTAAATATTTCTGAGTTGTAAAATAAATTTAACAAAATTGATTAAACGAAAACAACGTTCTGTCGGAGCAATAATAGTTATTATTTGCTGTAAATTATATTATTCAAAATTATAACTGTAACATAACTCAACTACAACTTTGTTAATTTTACTATTATTATATGTTTCAACCACATCTACCTTTTTTTCCATGGTTCCATTAACCAATTTTTTGGTTAATGCGCCGGTTTCCGGTATCAATTCTAATTCTCTCGTGTCAGATTGGAGAACTGGAAAATAGTTCAATCTCAAAAATGTCCATAGAACAAATTTCATTCGAATATAATGCGAGTCCTAATTTTTTGACTTTCGCGAAAGAGTTTATCGGATCCTTTAAATTTTAATCTCTGCTTACGTAAAAGCATACACATCTTCTATTTTCCATAATTTTAGCGACTTTTTAAAGTTCCTCAACCGACCAGTGTTATTTTCTACATTTACTTATACTGATTAAAATATTGGGTTGAGAGTAACGCGCTTTTGTACATTACTTAAACGTCAAAATTATACTTTGTCAAACATTCTATTCAACGGGGACCTACTTCAGGAAAACAATGATTAAATTTCCGACACTTTATATCCGGATAATTTTTAGGATATGCTTTCGACTGTTGACGTTCAAAATGAACAAAATCGATTTACCTGATATTTTTGGGTTTCAGGTGAAAAATGTACACATTGTTTCGGTGAATATTCTTGTAATTCAATATTGAGTTTGGTCACTTCGGGCATAAAAATTACCCTATAGTTTTTTATCAAATGTCGACGTTTCAGAACCTAAGGAACGCAAATCAACAATAAAAAAATTTGTGTCCGTGATCTTGTACGTACGTAGGTCCGTACGACCGTACGTCCCGTTTTTTTTGTCTCGCGATAACTAGCGAACGGGTAAGCGTATTGACATAATTTTTTTTTTTAAATACACGTCTTGGCATAACTTAGATCTGATTAGATTTTGGCGCAGATCCATCCGACCATTACTAAAAAAAATTAGCCCCAATTAAGTTACTTCGTAGTTTTTTGCATTTATTTTGAAAAATACAAATTTTGTTAAAAAATGATTTAAACAAAAAAGGTACAGCATGCAATTCTCTACAAAAAAGGTTTTATGCATTTTCTTTCTAAAGTCAACGATAATGCCATAAAAACTGGTTTAAAATGTTTATGAGTATTGCCTGAAAAAGTATTGAATTTGGTCACCTCGGCAAAAAATTACCCTATAGTTTTTCATCAAATTTCGACGTTTCGACCCCCTTCCCCCCAGGGGTAGTCTTCGCCAGCCCCTCGGGCGCGGTGATCACCAACAGACTCATAAGTTCTTTTACGCCCTTGATACGAAAATAACTATTTCGATATATCTAAAAGATGTCTTATATTATCTAAAAAATATCCGTCAGAGATCTTTTCGACACTTTCAAGATATCTTTGACGAATTATATGTATATATATTGTAAATATAAGATCATAATGATACAGACAGTAATTATTAAAATACTGTATACATGTAATATGCATCGAATAGTCTATTACAATACAAATGCTTGAAGTCAGTGTTTTGCAACTTTTATTTATGAATACTTCGGCTGGTCTGTTGTCGGGGTCGAAATTTTGAAAATGCTCATTTTCAATTTTCATACATATAAAAAACACTATATTGTTGTAACATATCTATCGAGGCCACTTGGATCTAAATATGATAAGAACACCAAATATCAATATAATTTTATAATATAATTGAAAGCTGTTAGTAAACAAACGAGTCTTAAGGAATATTTTTACCTTGAAATACCTTACCGATTCAGCTAAAACTAGCTTCTAAAAACTATATTCTTAAAAAAATTACGTTCAATTAGATTTGTTCCAATTTTGCACGCATACAGTTAGGTGTATTATGATCGAAAATGGACAATGGGTTAAAAAAGGCAAACGAAACATCGATAAATTTTCAGAAGTCAGAAACTAATAAAAACAAAAAAAAAAGAAGGTTAACTATCAACATCAACCTTCACGTGACGCGAATTAGAAACATTAATTCCCTACGAATGATAAATTGCAAGTAGGTCCTTAAATTCTGTTCCATTTTTTTGAAAAAAAAAATAAAACAATTCGGAAAAATCTAATATTTCAGCTATATTTCCGTATATTTTGCCGCCATATTAAAATAGAATATATTTTGTTCTACTAAAACTACATATCACGTTACTCTCGTGAAAACTATATGAAAAAAAATATGAAAAACTACAAAAAAATCTTGTATTTCAACTGTATTTTATTATTTTTAGCCGCCATTTGGAATACCACCATTTTTTGCTGTTATTTTCTATTTTCGTTTTTCTAAGAGAATGAAGTTTAGATATCAATTGTACAATCTACGGAGGATTTAGATGAATCGGTAAGGTTTTTAAAAGGCGAGAATGTTGAACTATAAATAAAATCGCCGTAGAAATGTGCATTTTTGTCACTTTAATCCAAAAATAACCGGAAACTCGATTATTTTTTAATGTAAAACATCACCAGTTCAAAGAGCACCCTCAAAATTTGAGTATAAAATTTCAGAAATGTGGACTGATTCATTTGAATGATGAATGGTATAAACTACTTTTAATATTTCACTGAGTACCGTTATGGTAAAGTGTACTAATTACAAACGCAATTTCATAAAGAATGCTAAAATTTAGAAATATGATAAACTTGTTTCAATTGTACACGTGCCCCATTATTTAAATTATGCAGATTTTTAAACCTTCAAAATATTGAAGGTATAAAATAGCTACAAAATATATTTTTAGCTTTAAAACGAGTATTTTTTACAACGTTGTTATTGGAATTTTTCATTGAATAAAACAAATTTAAAAGCACTTCAGGAAATCTTCATTTTCAATATGTGTATTCAGAATTATTTGCGAGTAGAACAGGAAGTCCAATACAATTGTGTTTCTAATATTGTAGTTTTTAATGGTAGTTTTTACAGAGAATATCGAGTTAAAGTATTATACGAGTTTTGTTTATTATATGAAAAGCACTTATGTGTAACAACTGACGCGTCTGATTTACGTAATCGAGTATCATTCTGATATTCTTAATGATGTAATATAACAAATTTTTCTAAGATATTTAATCCTAAAATAAAATGTGGGCAAATAAGAAACACTGCTGGTTTTAAAGAATGGACTCGAAGGGAATTACAAAAAATGGATAGCCATAAGAAAAGAATCAGCGAGGTGGAAGTTAGGGCGAATAAAGGATGATAAAGAGTGAGTGGGAGGGACAGGGAAATCGCTGTTGGAAAAACAAAATGATATGAAAAAGGAAGGAAATAACCTAACCTTCCAGTTTTCTTTCGAGGAGAACGCACGAAGCAATCGCGTTGCACGTTGCTACGCGTTTAAACGAAGTTCACGTCATTCTTGGCTTCACCGGTGCTATCGACAAAAGCTCATAAAAAGCACAGTCGATACATTCATATTGAAGCGAAAGAAAATCAAAAGATATTAAAAATTTTTTTTGTCAGCATAAATATGACGTAATATAAATGTCAATTATTTGCCCATATGTCACTTTGAATAAACAAATTTCAGCATATGTAATATTAATATTTACTTGACTATTTCGGGACGCATATTGTGTTGGAATTCATGATTGTAAAAAGTATAAGATCAAGACGGTAATTTAGAACTTTAATATCGTAGCCATATACGCAACCTACAATCTCATTGAATGCATATGATGTAAGAACCGTAAGTGAAAATCAATAAAATGAAATGCGTTAAGAACCGCAGAAACAGAACACTTTCGTGATGACTGTATTACCATTATGTTTAGGACGCAGTTATTTTTTAAGTTCAGTATTCGAAATAGTTAATTTGTGATATATAAAAAAGAATGCAATAAAACAAATGAAAGAACTCGTGTTCTTATATTATAAGCGGTAAATGGGTTCACTCGGTCCAAGAATATTTCCGTCTTTCATTTTTGACTAATGGCCATTTACTAATAAAAGGGTAAAATTCCTGTCAAGCACAGCTGTCGCTGAACTGCTGATTCGTAGCTTATGTCTTTAACGACCACAAAGACTCTGAACGGCAAAAGCAGCAGTCAGAAAAAGCTTGAAACTACGGCTGAGCAGCTTTCATTTCCTGGTCGGGATGTATGGATGGCGGTCTGGGATGAAATGAACTTCTCACGTTTTATATGTACCACATACATATATATATATATATATATATATATATATATATATATATATATATATATATGTACGTAGGTAATTGAATGCGCAATTTAAGTATTCACTGCAGGCTACCTCTCATTGAAAATGTAGAATAATACTTTTATAAATTCAATTTTCGTAATAAATTAAATTATTTTCATTTGTCTTATTACTTATTTACTCTGTGTATTATGTCAGGTTATAAATCACGTTAAAATGCATTACGAATGTTTCTCGTCGAGTTAGTATATAATACATATTATAAAAAGGTGTTCAAACAACTACAACTACATACAAATGTATGTTATACTCTCTTTATCAGCCACGAAGAAAGGGGAAAATATATCATAAACAGTGAGTAGCAGGTAATATGTAAAGAGAGTGTTGTATTATAAAGAAACCTTACATACATTTGAAATCGACGTTCTCTGGAAACCTGTACAACCTTTTCAAGTGTAGTGATTTATAGGAATACACCAGATACCAGGGGGTTGCTGCTACAGTGCTATTACGCGCTGCACCTGTTGTACTTGCTGATTTATGACGAAATCGTCGACTTCGTCACTAGCAAGTTTAAATATTAGTTTTCAATACTAATTTGGAGCGCAGATATTGCATTCAACCAAACGTTCACGTCGGCGTGACAATCGAAACTTGGAGGAAAGTTTAGATAAGAGTTCCAATTTAATTAAATTCCGATATCTCCAAAACAAACGTTACGTAAAAGCACTTGCAAGTTAGCAAATGTATTCAATGTTCAGTCTCCAAGTTTGTTCGAGTAAAATAAGATATAGGATGTTGAGAGAATACACTTCCTATTTACAAAACATAAGGTTATGTTACATAATTCAATGAGAAATTAATAGAAAATATATCTGTTTAGTTCCAATTGCAACAGAAATAATTTTATTTGCTCAGGAAAGCACGGTCTGTTCTGATTATATTTTTATTTCTAGTTATCTAAGGAGTTACGTAACAATAAGCTAAGTCACAATATTAAATAACAATACTAATAGTAATGTGAGAAAAATAATGCAATAACACTATGTTGATTTATAGACATAAAGTAATGTGCTAATTGCACTGTAAACAGCCTGATCCAGTCCAGTAATTTCGTGAGCTACTTACATTCAGCAATAACTAAGAGATTCTCAGGAAACTTACCTGAAGCAGAGAAAGAAAAATACTATTATTTATTTAAATTTATACAGTACGTAAATATGAAGAACATAATCTATGTTAATAATATTTGTAAATATAACATAGTTCTACTGAGGAATATTTTTTCATTCTTAGACAAAGCGCAAACTTCAATAAAATGTTCAAATAGTCTATTAATAAATTAATATTTTAGTGTACGTGCTGCCAAAACACGTAGCATTTATTCATTATTTGGAATGTATTTCCATACTGCTAATAACCAAAGTAACACCTGCAATTCAAATCTGCTCTATTTCTCGGAATGCAATAGTCTATTTGTAGTACCCTTCAGAGATATTTTCTTTACACTTTTAAAGATTGTAAATATTAAGCTTCAAGATTTATAAATAGGCTAACATTATTTAAAAATAAAGCAAACTTGTATTGTAGGTATTACTATGCCTATTTATTTTAATTATTCAAATTATGCAAAAAAGTTACCGAAAGTTATAAGTTTTTAGTAAATAGTAATGTTCTATTTTTTAGTATTTTGAAATTTAAACAAAAATGAAATTTGAATTATATATTTGAATAATATATTTACATAACACAATTTAGTGAACACCCGCAATTAGTATATATTACCGAATGTGATATTTACATTTCTTGTTTAATGACGTGAAAATTTACATAGTTTCGAATGGACTACTGGGTTCAATGGAGCATTAACGCAAGATCGTTAAATATAACCGAAAAAATAGTAACAGAAAGAGAGAAATAAGCGAGAATGAAAAAATCATCTAATTCGTAGTGAAATTATTTCGAGTTTTCAGTAACTGCAGAGAAAGAAATAGATGATACTGGATAATATAGTGACGGTACCGGATTCAGTACCATCAGTATGTTATCGAATACAATAGTTTTCTTTCTCTGAACTTACCATTCTACGAATCGTAGTAGCTGATTAGAGATTCGCTTTTTATTTTTATTGGCCGTGGTTAGCAGTTAGCTTTCGGTGCGTCTGACCAAAATTAAACCAAAAGTCGAAACATTTCTAATTTTCAAGCAAATTGGGAAATTACTTATAGTTTTTAGATTAAAACAATAAAAAATCAAAATCATCCATGGAGAGATTATTTATTGTTATTAACAAATATTGTTAACAATTTGAAATTTAAAGGAGGATGTCTACGAGTATAGGTGAGTTCCGCCCTCGAGATTGAACTTTCGAAATTGACAAATTTGGGTAGAGCATCATGAGAAATAAGACCTAATGGAAAATTCGATTGTTTCATAATTTGCGGAAGTTTAAAAATGGTTGTCAAAGTCGCGGATTATACATAGAGAAATGCTGAAATTTAAGTAGTGGGTAGCATATTTATCCGAAAGATTCTTTTATTGATCCGAATCCTTATGTACAAATGGGTTAAGCGTAGAAATTCTTCTAAATTAACCAAAAAATACATCAAAATAATTGTTTTCTTTGTACATTCCAAATGTAAATGGAATAACAAAAACATCAAACGTGTTTTATCCTTGTCTACCTTGTTCGAACGGTCAACCTTCAACATCAATGCCTATATAGGACTGAATGTTTTTTATCTATCACAGCGGGCCCGAAAGTATATATTAAAATCGTGCAAACAGATTTACACAGAGCAGTCTGTATAGCTATAATTCGTTGCCATAAGTGCGCCAGATCAAAATAGAAGAATGAATCCTGCTGCGAGTGACTTATATTGAATATTTATCAAAATTTAATTTTATTCAAATTTATTTAAAATAACCAATTTAACATTTTTACATCGTGTTAGTTCAAAATTCATTATATAATAAAAACGAAACCAAACATACAAAGATCTACATGCTTTTTGATTTATAAAAGAATATAAATTTCAGAGGGTCCAAGGGGTAACTGTTGTAGCTATCCCGCCCAAGGGTTAAAAATGATCCCCAAGCGTTTTGCCCAAAAACTTATTTTTGCACTATTCTCGCGGGACACGGTAAATTTTTATTGCATAATATAGAATCATTTTTTCAAATACTTGCGGAAAGTTCGAGCTTCACTTACAGGTTAATACCCATTGCCGTATAGGTTCCCGTGCCGTAAAATCATTACCGTAGAGGTTGGCGCGCGGTAATGGATATTATGGCATAGTTTTCAATTATATGGCAATTGACAATCCGCCACACATTTTTCCGTGCGAAAAATGAGAACTTTCCGCACAGTGATTGAAACTATTATATAAATGTAACATTAGTACTGTAAGAAATAAAACAGGACTTTTCCATATACCAATAAGTTATTATTATTCTTTTGAAGGCCTATCCCATTTTTGTTTATAAAGATAATAATAATGATAATACATATTTTCATTGAACAGACAAGACATTTTCGTGCAATTCCGAGAGAAAATAAGATGATCAAAATTTGATCAGATTTTGATCAAAGTAGGTCAGATCTTTATGTATTTATATAGGGTCCTAGTTTTCAGACATTTCAGGACCAAAGTTAGACGAGTTTACAACAAAAAAAAAACAATCTGAGATATAATTACGGGAGATTGAAAAGTGATCCCATTTTTGTCTATAAAGATTAAAAAATGGTCATATTTTAATCAGATTTAAATACGTAGAGAAGGTGGTTGTCGATGCGCGAACATTAAAAAGTGATCATGTTTGGATCATTTTATGGTCAAAAAAATATCTGTTTATGCTCGCTTTAAACGGCTGAGAATCAAATTTAACTTTATTCGCTTTATTTATTAATCACGGAATGGAAACACATCACATATCACAGGTCACTGTCATTTGAAATGACAAATATCTACTATGTACGTAGTATAATGAACGTTCTCTTTGGTAGTACAATAAATTACATTATTTTCGACCTTCTCTCTAGTTGCAGATTGTGGTAAAAAAAATCATAATCTTTTTAAGGTAGGTTATGTTCTAAAGAACTTGTATACAGGAACTATATAATCTGGCCTTATTTTGATCGATATACGGCTGGGGTCACCATACACCTTGCACAAACATGAGAATAAATTTCTTACGAATCCATCCACCGAATGTTCATACAGTCCTGTGTGCACGTAAACAGTAGTAATATTTCTTTGGAAGACATTCTATGTTTCGAGGAACCTTATTTGCATGCTCTCCCTGCTTTTTCACCCCGACGATCGATTCCTGCCATACGATACGTCGTCGTGCGTTCGGAAGGAAGCCAAAGTAATTGCAACCGCAAGATTATCTTCCTCATTTCTTGACTTCTCCTTCCCGTATAGTTCTCGCGTTTGGTTTCAAACGCCATAGCTAACCTGTATAACGGTTATGGATTTCACCGATCGTAATCGCAATGCAAAAGTATCTCTCTGCAGGGGGCGAACTGAACGAAGACTAGAAAAATCATGAACTTCACTTCGCATTCCCGTGTACATACACCATTGATAATCATGTAATAACATTTTGCAACATGTATAGTGCATTATTGAAATAAATATGGATAGGGATATCAAAAATAAAATTGACTGTTGAAAATTGGACCTAGGATAGTATTGTAGTATCTTAGATATTAATCTAGTATCTTAGGTATTTAGATATTTCTTAGTCACCGTCGTTTTTAATCATGTTTTCTGATTTATTATGTATGTAATTGTTTGAAAAAAAAAAAAATTTATTGCTAGTAATACCTATTCAGACAAGCAGTTACTTCACCTCGAAAGCTCTACTGAAAGTTCATAATGCAATGGCCAAAATTACTGATATTGTGGTCATTAATGATTTACTACCACAAATAGTACTAGCATAACAGTACTAGTATACTTCGATAGTGAATTATTCATCATACGCAAAGTGCTGGTTACCTGAGAGGAACTTTGTTAAGGTCCTAATCAGAACCAGACCACATCGTAACTCGCATGTACATGGTCTTAATAAATTACTATTCCGAAAGTACTTCGCATTTATTGCCACCAGTAAAGATTCGGTATTGGTAAAAAGTACTGATTGCCAGTACGGGAACACCTTTGCCAAAATCCTTGCCAACTTCCGTAGGATGCTCCGATCAAGATGTCATTATTAGGTTAGTTCTTTGCCACAAGTTTATACTGCCCATTTATACCTGAATAACGAATAACGTTATTTGTAGTCATCTCCTGGTAAAATTTTGTCTAGTTTTTTATTTCACTGGCCAGTTTTTCTATTTCAATGACATGGTAAATTAGTAAACTGGGTACAAACTGTCCAAAAACTATGCTCATGTCATGGTAGGGTCGGATTTATTCATATTGTTTTATCAATTTTTGATTAATTAGGACAAATAGTTAGTAAAATAGATTAAATATTATTTTCTTTCAATTAAATATTACGTTTCATACAAATATCAATTATTTAATTAAATATACTGGTGTTTGCTTACTACATAAACGTAAAAATATATCATTATATTTTTTTAATATTACCATATTTATTATTGATTAAGAATACAGTTTTTTTATTTATTATATTTATATTTTCGATAGTTTTTATAAAATGCGAATAAGATTACAGACGTGCAAGTGACTTATAATACATGACCACATTAAGTGATTTTTTAGGTATAGAAATAGCGGCACTGTTATTGACAAAGTTTTCCTCTATTCACTTTGTTTTGAATCACTCAATTAGTAAAACAATATATCATTAATTTGCAAGAGTATTTGAAATTTGCTCGCTTTGAGAGAACTATTCCACTGCTGCTACGTGCGAATAATTAAAACTCGATTTTAGCCCGAGTGTATATTCGATCTTTATCGAACACGATGAAAGGTGACTGTTTGACATACAATTGACGTTTCGATTTTTCTTTGCGCTTTCTTCTTGTAATTCCATAGGGATTATTCCGTCACCTGAGGATGACAGCAATCATCTGCAGGAAAGGGACATCAGCACTTCCTTTTGACATTTCCTTAATATCGATTGGACGCTCGTTAACGTCGGCTCGATTCTTTGATTTACTGTTCCGCGTGATTTCCCTGCTTTTCTCCATCTTTTCAACCTCGAGTACCACGCCTGCCTGTTTTCTTTAATGCCACAGCCCCTCGTTGCGGAACTAAAAGCGAATTTCCCGTACACATAATTACATTTATTTGTACATGACGAAATCAGATCCAACTGGACTGCTAGTCCACCGAAATGGAAAAATGTTTTTCATTATATGTCTTTTGTGGTCTTTGAAATCGTTCATTAGTATGGCTGAAGGAGTGGTTATGATTGCATTTTTTACAATTAAATTTCCAAGAAGATTCCTTCGTCTAGGTACTACAATGTAATATATATATTTTCTCCACTTCTATTGTTATTATCACATTATAATTGTAAGCTGAATTTCCGGTGTTATATTCAGTAAAGTGTAAATATGAAATGGACTACAACATAAATTGTATACACCAATTTGTCGAAACTGTAAGCAGTAATATTTTTAAAAAAATTATAAAGACAGAAAAGAATAATAAACATTCGATGCTTAGCTATGAGGGTTTCGAATGATGAGGGTATTTGACAAGTTTAGCAAAATATCAGAATTATCTGTTCCATTCCATTTCCGTATAGATTTCAGATAACCCCAAGTGAAAAATTTATTACAAATTGTCTAAAAAAATTATACAAATTTTTGTCTCAAGATTTCCAAAAAAGGGATTCTACCAAATTTGTGGATAAAATGTTTGAAGTTTTAACAAAATTCTATATAACAAAAAATTACTCTCGTCAGTGTGTTTTATGTTCAAATTTTTCAAACTACCAAAATTTTAGGAGGAGTTAAAATTTTAATGCGAAAATATAAGGGATACCTGTAAATTGCAATAGACCAGTGCAGAAATCGTGACAATCATTTAGAATTTCGTTGACATTTTCGTGGCACGACAACAACATGAAGAAACAAATACATACAGGAATCGTCATTACAAATTTTTAAAACTATACCGTGAAAATTAATTTGGACCATTTCTTTCAATCGTTGATCCTCGGGTCACAGATATTTCAACGAAATTAGGAATCTTCGGAATTTCTGCATCGGTCCGTTTCAATTTCCATGTTTTCATATCACTTCTATTACTACACTGACATTTTAAGTAGTCATACTAATTTTTGATACTGTTAACCCTTTGAGGGGCACATTTTTTTGATGTGCGAATTTTTTAATTCATAGGTAATCTTCATATTTTCGGGATCACTGAGCACGAATCTGAGGTCAGATTCTGAAAATTCAAAATGGCGGAACCAGTATGGCGGACAAATATTTTAAATATCTGATTTTTCTGAAATTTGGTATGTAGGGTTTTTATGGTCGCTGCTTACAATTCTGAGGCCAAGTTATTTAACCAATTTGTACAAAATATCGCTCATAGGGGTCGTTTATCATGATTCCGTTGTCATATTCGTAATCTACAATCCTGCAAATTCCCGAACATCCAGCTTCATCTCGTTGAAGCAATTATTTACACGTCAGTCGCCATCTTCGGTCCGCCATTTTAAATTTTGAAAATGTGAGATAACATTTATAATTATCATCCCCAAGAGCCCCCGAGTAAAAAATTTCAGTTACTTTCTATGTAGAGAGAAAAGTATGATTCAAAGGATTTAAAAAAAATCATTTTTCGACATTTCTGTTTTTTTTTTTTTAACTAGTGTGCAAAAACGTGAAAAAATTTTCAGAGTCTGAGCTATCGACACTCCCGAGAAAACGATTTTTTTCTCAACAATACGCATTTTTTCACGTTAATTGTTTATTATAAACATATAAATAAATAAATTATTCCAATTGTTCACCAATTTCTAATTAAAAGTATAGATATGCTTGCAGAACATTCAAAAATATAACGGAAATTTAAAAAAAACTAAGACAAAAAAGGTGGTACATATATGTACCACCGACCCTCAAAGGGTTAAGAAATTGAACTAAATTAAATAAAAATTGAACAAGAAACAAACTAAGGTAACTATTTTGTTATTATATACAATTTTGTTCAAACTTGGTACATTTTGTCCACAAATGGCGTAAAATCACTCTTGGAGTAAATATTGAGACAATAAATTGTTTATTTGTAATATAATTTGTAATAATGGTTCATTCAGGACCCTGCTGTTTTACTGTGCAAATGAATGCTGCCTTAGCTTAGCAATTATTTTTCTTCGTGCATAACTTATTTGCAATCAATAACATAGTTCTTTAAAAAACAGATTAACATCCGAAGCATTGGATTAAATGCAAAGCAATTAAAGCCCATATTTTATAAGTCATGAAGCGACCTTCTTATTGGTCAATATTATATTACTTCCATTTAACCTTAGATGTAATTAAGGTTACTTGGTTCGTTTCTCACCAGTCACTTTATTTCCCTTCAGCAAAATTGTGAAAATGAATTTTTAGAATAACATTTAAAATGCGGCATATACTTCCAATGTTCGACAAATTATTTAAAGTCGTCGCTGATGTATTCTTTGAGAATGCTGAATCTAGATGTGATTTAATACTTGTATAACAGGCCGGAAATAAGATGTAGAAATCATGTTGAAACGCGATACACTCAGATGCAAAATGCCGTAATACGTAAAGATTGCCGTTACTTTCAAACCAGATGAAACTCCCTCGGGATAAGTTGAGTGCGCTACCTGACCTCGAACAACCAACAACTCTCTGTCAATAAGCATCAGTGTACCATCTTGTAGACCCGCTAGTAATATCATAACAAATAAGAACGGTAGTAAAAAGAAGCAACATAGATAAAAAAGATATAAATGCACTGGTAGCTAAAACGGAATTTTCCATTTTCCAACAAAAATTGTTATAATTATTTTTATGCAATATTATTATTTATTATATAACTTTAGAGTTTGTACATTTCCAGATAAACATTCAAGTTAGAGCAAGGAGCAAATATAGAGTGTTGTTTTGAAGTCGTATAACTTTTAACAAGAAGTGAAGACGGATTGATGAATAAAGTTTATGTATTAGATTGTTAATTCTAGGATGTATTTCGTTAGTTTCAAAATGGTAGAGAAAGCTGTGATCGTTCCAAATCTGGGAGAAGTCTGTACTAGTCGAAAACTCTGTTTTCATAATGCAAAATAATTTAAACTCGCAATAAAAGCATCTAAGAAAATTTAATAATGTTATCATATTGGAAACATTGGATTGTTTTTTTTAGCAAAGTCTATAGAAATCTCCAAATGCTTTGAAAAAATGACCTCTTCACATTTCTACACAGAAACCTAAAGTAAAAATATTGTTACTTGCGGCGAGACATGATCACAATAAGCATGAAATAATTGGACAAAGTATCGAATACAAGCTGATTAAAATAAAACAGGTCAGTGAGAAGTCGCTTTTCATGATCTTTGCACACAGTTTATTGATTTTGGCTTAAATTCCTTTTCTTGACAATGGTTGGTATTCTATAGACATTCTCTTGATATTCCATATGATTCTATTATGTAATGATTTATATACGCAAAACGTAAAACAAAAACAACAATACGCACTATTTTAACGTACGCGAGAATAAACTAATTTATTCAAGATGATATGTTAATATTTTGTAAATTATTAATTGAATTCGTATCACCTCTCTCATTCACCTTAATCGATACAAGAATATTATAATGTACGTTATATCTACTGACAATGTATTTTTAAAAAATCATGATTACATTTTAATCAAGTATTAATCGTTGTGCTTTTACTACAATTTAATATCATCATCATGTGTTTTGCAATTTTTTAGATATTGACCACTAAAGTTTTAAAACTGTTAGTACAACATAACAAAAACCAGTACTATTATTATACAAACGCTGTTACTTGTTTGCATCTTTCTAGAGGGTAACAGGATAACAAGAATACTAAGGTTTGAAAATGTCGCAAAACAGTTCTATATGTTCCTATTTTGTACTAGTACTAAAGAACAAATACTATCAAGAATTAAATGGTCTATACAGATTATATAATTTTTTTTATTTGTAAAGTTACAAATTATATAAACACTTTTTATGTCCTCTGAATTTATACCAATATGTTTGCGAAGTAAACAATTTTAAGGTAGTGTTTGACGCATAAAATGTAATTCGTTATTTATTCCAGAATGAATAAGAAAATATTGATTTCCTGTTGCTTTCCTTCGATTTAAACAGCTGAAAATGAACCCGTCAACCACCAGATTTAGAGTTTAATTAAGTATGCTTCCTTTACTGACGCAACTCGGCGCGAACGTTTACATTTCTCGTTCTAAAGTACCCTCCAGGCTTTCTGGTCATTCACAGTTTTTTCCTGATGTGACCGAGAGAGAAAATCTTAGGATAAATTATACATAACTCTAACATACCCATAAATTCAAATTTAGTATTAGAATTGCATATTTTGTCTTAAATTTATAAAAAATTTGCATTTAAATTATAGAACAACATAAAATGTTCCCCAAGTTAAACGAACAAAGTTGTGACAAGACAATACTATCGAGGCTTCACTGCTGTGACCTTCGACCACGTGAACCCCGTCAGGAAGCACTGCCATCGTTCAAGTGTAGAGATATTGAGTTACCCATTCTTCTTTAACTAGGAAAGAGTTGAAAGTCGACAACAGAAAATCGCATATATTTTTGTCGACACTATAGAAATATACTGTTAATATGTTAAAATGAGCAATTCCCCAATTTAAATCCGTAAGTGAAATGACAGTTAAATACAAAAAATACACAATACAATTTTTTTACACGGACTTATAACCTACAAATTAATGATTTTAGCGTTTGACAACATATCTTCAGTAGAAGAATCTAATGGGTTAAAAACGGCGAGGTTAACATCCAGAAATTTGAATGTTTCCCTGAATTGAGAGTAAATCCCTTTGTAAGAAATCACTTTTATTTGAAACTTTTACATATTAAACAAATTGAGAATAAGTTCGTGATGATTCCTAAATAACAATTTTTTATGAAACTCCCTTTCATCATCTTCCTGACATATTGTTCTGGTATTTATTTGGTATGGTACTTAATTCCCTATTTACATTATACTTAGGTTATTAATTCAACTGTTTTTCGTTGCTGACTGCGGAGATTCTTTCTCTCTTTTCCTATATACTGTTAAACTTAATACGGGGTACCATTCATCCAAGTTTGATTCTATCCATAATTTAATTATTGCTTTTTAAGTTTAGTTTGTTACTTAAATTTATGCAAAAATATTAATAAGAAATGGAAAATTGACAATAGACTGATGTAGCATACAACCTCCGATTTTGTTGAGAGGTTCGATTTTATGATACACTATGCCTCAATGTTGGCACAAAAACATTCTGCAAGGATATTGCATAACTAGTTACATTTTTAATAAGAACCAACATATTATGATACTTTTACTGACTTCTCTAATAATTAAACTGTAATATACATGCGATGAACCACTTGTTATTTTAGAAATTATACAAAATCCAGTCATTGAAAAAAGTTCATCTTTGATTAAAAGAAAAACAATTTAATTCTACTTTATAATTACGATTACGGCGATAAAAAGTTCCCGACGATGAAAAGATTTTATTTTTAGTATAGAGCAAGTTTCGAACATTTATCATAGTCCTAATGCGATCAACGTATTTAATACAGAAAGCAATATTTAGCCGAGCTAATTTACCAGTAATAATATTAAAAAGGTAACAGCATTTTCAAGTTATTATAAAAACATTTTATTTCTAAAATCAAATAATTTGTATGACAAATGTTTTAAAAAATGCATTAATATAGAGCAGTAATTCGAAGAGCAAAACACGAGTTTGCAGATGATGTTACTTAACTCAGTATGCGAATGGAAACATATTCCATAGTTAATAGCATGAAGGCGGTTTCCATTATAAGCGTATATACACTTATTCCGTTCTGCCATGGTAAGGCCATTGTGTATGCAGCTTCTTACTGTAAAGATGTGCGTTAATAATTCTACTGCTTCAATGCTTGAATTTTTAACTGCATTGCTGACAACAAGTATGTTTGTATATAGTCAGATATTTTCATCGTCTTACTTAAAAACGACAATTACAACGCGGTATATCAATTTTATTCAAATTCCTTTTCCAAATGCTATAAAAAAGTGGAATTATTGAATACTGTACATCCGGCGATGCTGATGATATTCTTACTAAACGAGTTCCCTTAGATTATAATAGAATATATGAATATTAAATTTTATTCTATTTCTTCGCGATTTTTTGTTTTATTTTTTTATCTCATTAACGAGGTATAAAGTAGGATGATCTGGTGAACTTTTCTAAGAGTTTTGACAATAATTGATAAATTTATCGATTTGGAATATACAAAAATTATGAAGCAGTTTTTATGTAAGCATTACAAGCGTTATTTTAACTACAATTTGGATTTTGGTAAATAATTTTATAAAAGCTTCGTTATTCCGGAAAATGAATGATTTCGACGATTAACTGTTTTAATGAGTTATTGCAATTTTTATTAGAAAATGTTAATGTAAAAAAATAATAATAATAAATGTAGGGCGAGATGGTTACGATGGCTAAGGCATCCGCCTTGTTTCGTAACTTGAACGTCTTGGAAGATTCTGGGTTCGAGTCCTCGTGTAGATAATTTTCAGCGCGTTGAATTGAACTCAGTACCGACACTGCAATCATCTACCTCGTGATTTCAGGCGTGGTTGCAGTGACATTTCACGCTGATCTGGCAAAGATTTCAGCAAACAAATTTCTCATTTTTCAGACAGATTGAGCGGCATAAGAAACCAATGTTGATGTTTAAGTTATTATTAAAATAATAATAACAACAACAATAACAATAATAATACTGTACGTCTTTATTGTACAAAAATTATTAATATATATTTCACAAAGAGCCAAGACACAGCTTAAAGCTGTTTTACAGCCTGACACATATCTTCTTCTTTGATGTTTTCTTAAGTGAAAAATCTATTCTTAAATATTTCGGAAATTATCAGAATGACAGTGATTTTCTTCGTCACTTTTGGGGATTTTTGGGACCATAAGAAGAGATATATTTATTGTAGGTTAAAATTACTCAATGATTAATTTTAGAGCCTGAGAAAATCTTTAAAATGACCTTTATTTGTTAAAATAACTATTTCAAAAAAAGTTTTTTTTCCTGGAATTGACGGGCTCGCCAATAAAATTTAATTTGTCGGATAGAATTTGCTATTACTTTTTTGCTCAGAATGGTGTCAAGATTCATACTCTGCAATATAGTCCATAAGTTATGGGACATCCACTGTATAGTGGCAAATTTAATTTACAAAAAATACAAAACAAAAGCTGTAATTGTGATAATATAAATGGAAGATATTTAAACTAAGGTAAAGGATTTCAATTCGTCTTTTTATACTTTATTTAGAAATAAATAAAATTATTGAAAGACTTAATGAAATATTGAGTTTTCGAAAATTCTAGGACAAAAGAAAATGTTCCTTGATACCGACGACCAAAGTAATTCATAACTTATTCTAATCTTCTTTCGGGTTTGTTGCTCTTTTGGATTGAGGTTCCTGTGATGAATAATATTGTGATTATTATTCTCAGTAGTTTCTGAAAAGCAATAAGTCTCGTTGACTGTATATTCTTAAAAACAAAACCTTCCCTCCCACCTCATAAGCTAGAGAATGGCTGTACGTCATTATTAATGAATCGAATAGTACTACATGTTAATAAAAGAAAATTCGCGATTCGTAATACCGAAGGTTGAAAAATGGTTAAATAACTATAGAATATTCGAAATCGACAATATCTGACAAGAAAATAATCATTAACGGTGTTATACAATATTTTGTGCAAGAATTTAAAAAATATGTGGTTTTAGTGTTATAGAGAAACGAGGAACCATGTCAATCTCATCGGTTTTTCACTGGCGACAGTATCTACAATGTTCTATAAAAGGTATTTGTTTTTATTTTGTTGCACTGGAATATTTTTTTAATCTTATGTTAAACCTAGTATCTATTAAAAGTTCACATTCAACTGCGCAATTTTATTTTATGTATTGTTTTAATAATGTCAGACATTTGAATTTTATTTCTTATTTATGATTAAGAAAAAAACCGAATCATGATTTTTTTGAAACACGAAACTGTGAGAATAGTATGCTATGTTTTGTATAATTTAATAAATAACAATCTTAGCACACCATATCTTTCACAAAGTAATAACTGGAAGATATATTTTTTGTCCATTTCGAAATTCTGATTTAATACTAGTAATACTCTAAAAATTGTCAAAATCACCAGAAACATCCAATCTCTTTTAGGGGAAGTTCGGGCGAGATGGGAAACTGTTTTGGAAAATCTTTTCTCATATCGCATATGCTAAACTATCATAGGTATAGGCTGTATATTATATACTTATTTATTATCTAAACCATGGGATTGTACGATATATGAAAAACTTTTCGCTGTTTTTCATCCTTGAAAGTACAACTGAAAAAATGAAAAATTGTCAGGTTCAGTAACAAATACGGGAAAAATAAATCATTTTATTCACTGCATAAATATCTTAAAGTTTCAAATAATAATTATCTTAGTAACAAAATTAATATCTTAATCAAAGAAGACAAACTAAATTAGAGAATAAGAATTCTTGTCCGAAAAATAGCAAAAAGTGTTGGTTATTTTGAAGTTTTCGAAGAAAGTAACTTTTGTTTCCCTCAGTCATTATACAGAAAAAGCTAACCCGCGTAGATAAAATAAAAATGGGACATACGAGCTGGAGATAGTATGGGAGAGATTATCGGAGTTGCTAATGGCCAGTGTATACTGAGAAATGGGGTACATGTCAAAAAATCCAAAATATTGAAAAATCGACATTTAAAAAGCTGACATTGTTGTTTATATGACATGAATATTACAGCTCTATGACTCATTGGCTTCAGTCATTGTTTTTTGAGTATCGGCTTTTTAAATGTCGATTTTTCAATGTTTCGGATTTTTGAAATTCGTTGTTTTGGCATGTGCCCGAGAAATGCAGGTACTATAGGGCAATACTCCGGAAATAAGTATGGGAGAAACTATTGTCGACTGTGTAAAATAGTATCACTCAATGTTTCGTTCAGTGAGTTACCATACTTTCGTACATAACATGTGAGAGTCCAAGTATGCATCTGCAGTTAATAACTTTCCTGGGAAGTCCACGAAGTATTTCGAAGATTAACGAGATATATGGCGATTCCCCTAAAAATTGAAGACAAATCAAGAATGATTATCCCGAAAAATACATAAAAATCATAAACAAAAGCAAAGTCCGTCGCCAACATCAATGCAGAAGATGTCGAATTAGGAGATTCTTCTATCCTGGGAATTGCCTCCACAAACTTATGCTCGAATATTATTTTTATTTGAATTTCATTAATACAAGTTTTAATTCGATGTTCGCTGTAATGAGTTTCGATCAAAACTGTGGACTCTGATGCTTTTGTTTTAAATCTCTGGGGTTGCTCCTACCAATGATCGACTCGAAGAATAAATGACGGCAGTACATTCTTCAATTTTAATGTGTGAATACGAATTTGAATATAGTTTTACTACATTAAAAAGGCGAATCCATTTCGGCAGATAAAAATATTGAATTCAACTTGATTTTACCCGTCGTTATTCTTATTGATTTGAAAGTAGCGGATCAAATATGCCGAATGAATATTTTAAAAATATCTACATTTGCGGAAAATTTGTTATTGGAGGGTTTTCAGAATTACGTATTCAAAGATTTGTGGACTCAATACGAATTCGTCAAAATTAACATCCGATTCAAAAGCCGCAACCTCAAAAAGCTCTGTGAAATAAATTCTGTTTAAATGGAGGTATTTTGAACATTTTTGTTCGCGATATTTATTCCGCCATTTTTAATTTGGTCAAACTAACGTCAGATTTATAATGAGCGATATTGTAACCTCTTATAAATAAATCTACAGTTAAAAAGAAGCTAGTATAATATTTTTTTAGTAAGATTGGATATCAATATTTTTTATATTTTGCAAGAAAAGTAGCAAAGGCTTAACAGTTGACGTATTATGGCGTATCATGTAGAGTATTGGCTACGTATACTGTAATGATCATGACACATTCTGTCATCAACTTAATACAAATCTGTTGTATTGAATTTAATTAATAATTGGATAGTGGAACATTATTTGCACAATAATGAATATAATAAGAGTGCGCTTATTTATAATGCGGTTATTTCTCTAAGATATGAAGTGAGAAGAATATATTCAAGATTTTAAAATTCAGTGGAGTGTATATTTCAATTCCAAGATGCGAGGTTACGCTATGAAGCTGCTTCCACATCCATAACATCATTCTTAATGATAGGTCGATCTTTGAACAAATAGCTGTCCTATAAATTGTGACCTTGAGAGTTCTATCGGCGATCGTAGTCCAATTTGAACCCGCAGACGTCGATTTGTTTTCGCGAGAAAAATTGCCTGCTTCTTGGGTCGTAATAACTTCACCCCTAGTCCGTTCAGTTTAGGGGCAAATGCGAAAGAGCGCACAAGAATAAAGAACCAGAAAAGAAAAGAACAGAAATAAAATGAAAAGGTGCATTGGTCGAGAAACGAGTATTATAATATACCGAAGAGTGTAGGAAGGCGGTTATTATTATGTTTCTGATATAAAAGAGAGCTTTCGAAACTACCTGGGTTACGATTTCAGTGTAATCAACCCGATAATGGTGTCGTCTCTTTCTTCTATGCGATAGATGGAAACCGTCTCATCCACCTAAAAGGCTGACAAATAACGAACGGCAGTAAATTGAAATGTGAGCACGTTGCTCATTGAACGTCTCCGTATAGTCTGGCATCTTTTCCTAATTAGATAACAGAGATTGTTTTTTTAAGAAGTACTATTCTCGATACTGGTAATTTAGCTTCAGGTTTTCTAGGGAGTTACTTTTTAATTACAGCTTTTTCTTCGCGCTTTCCAAGCAGTAACTTATTTCTGTAAGAAATACACGCAAATTGCGGTGTGAAAAACGGATCTTTGAAAGTTTCTACAGTTTTTCCATAGTGCTCTAACAATATGCTTTAAACGTCGTTTCGATTATATTTATGATCTCGGTCATTTTGGAATGATTGAAAAAGCTCATTAGATATCTGAATCAGCGTTCAATTTTTCCATTGTGGAATGCTCTTCATATTTCATTATTCTTTCTGTTTCAAAAATCTGCTGCAAATGTTACACCCAAGTATCGATATCGATTTACTACGTAATCCAGCACTACTCGCTTTTGAAAACGGGACAAATACCCTTCACATCAATGCGTCTACAACTTCTATAGCTTTATAAAGAACACCCTTATGTTTTAAGTACCTAATTATTCTCAATTGGTGTTTGATGAAGTACAAGAATTGTGATAAGATACAATGGAGTAGATTCAGCTCGGATACCACATTCTTTCGGAATTATCTCTCATACAATAATGAAAGAAACGCATGAATAATTTGGAACTGTTATGGGAAGAGATATGTTTTAATAACTCATCCACTCTGCAACATTCTAGTTTCCAATATTGCGGCAATTAAGAAATTTGGTCGTTCATCATGGTTAAGGATACGATTACGGCGCACCTTGTCACTATATATGATGCTATGAAATTCATTACTTTCTTCTTCAAATAAGACAAATAGCCAACGATAAAGTTATCATCAGTTACATGTTATGTACAAGAGAATTATTATTGCACAATTGAGATCACAACTGGAAATATAATCGTAAAATGCAGGATTTTTATACAAAATATGCGGAGTTTGTATGTCGTAAATATTTATAGATTGATAGATAAATTAAGATGATTTTTCATTTAATTGTTTTTCTTCCAGTTGACTGCAAATATTCTAACTTAAAATAGCTTCAAATGGGAGCCTAACCACTATTAACATCGGTTACATAGAACTGTTAGTTGTTTATGAAATCTTCATTTGGTTATCTGTTTTCAAATAAAGCCATGTAATAAAATTTATATTCCGTATAGGTTAGAGTTTTCGGAGTTGGGAAAGTGAAAATATTAACATAACCGGAACTGATCGATGTCGCTTCATACTTGGCGTGCTTTTTATTATAATCGATGATATTTAAACACGTTATTGATCTAAACCAATGCGAATTTCAGATAATTTCTCATTATGGACCAGTTTGCATCGCGTCTCGTACATTACATACATACGTAATGAAATTGGAAACTAGTTTGCCAATCATCGCATGATTACAAAATGAAATTCAGAATTATTAAAATATGTACTAACCAGCAATATACCCGTGATTAGTGATAAAACGCTCGCAATTGTAGTCGTTTAAAATTACAGTACCTTGTAAATACCGATCAATAAAACTATTGCATCGTCTCTTTGAAAGCGTAATTCAACGAAGCGTCATGT
Source organism: Trichopria drosophilae (assembly GCA_030407085.1). Lineage (NCBI taxonomy): Eukaryota > Metazoa > Arthropoda > Insecta > Hymenoptera > Diapriidae > Trichopria > Trichopria drosophilae. The sequence goes on from CM059583.1 coordinate 58,242,378, forward strand.
TGTTAGTAAATGCAAAGTAACGGCGACAATTATTTTGCAGGGATGCGGCTTTTGTCTTCAAATCTCATTAAAGTCTCGGATTGCCATGCGGCCAACCAGTAGCTTATTCGTTCAGGCGCGTGTAAAAATCTAATAACTTAAGGCCAACCTAATTGGGCCGTTAGTGTCTGGCACGTATACTTATGATGGCGGCCGAGTATTTTTACGATATTGCAAGGCTCGCGGAACGGAAGCCCCGGTAACTGGATGCCACCTTGGAATGAGAAAGCTTCGTTAGAAATATACTTGTATGTATAGGTGGACGGGTATGTATAAAGTCCGACGCGCGCAAGACGCCGCGAAGCCACTCTTCGCGGGTGTTGCCTTATTTCAAAAAATGGACGAGAATCGCACGTTCTCGCGAAAGGGAGTTATGAACCAGCAAATTACGTTGCCTTCGAGCTGATGAAGAAAATCTCCCGGCTCTGCAAAATAAATGCATACCTCATTTGTGCGGACAACGATATGCAGCACTTAAGTGATAACCATTTGACCTGAGCCAAAGTTTAATTGGGCGACGTACGATTAGCAAACATCAGGAGCAGTACCAGGCTTTGGTTTCAAATGCTAGATGCATATATGTTATGGACTGACGTGAAAATAACGTCCCGGGAAAATTGAATGAGTGAAAGAAAAGTCTAGTGAAAAGGCGATGGACGAAAGCAAGTAACTCGATGCCTGTGAAGAACAATGCAAAAGAATTGCAGAAAACAAAGACAAGTTTCCGGTAAACAGAAACTGAGGTGTAAGACTAGATATAATTTGCATGGTAGTAGCAGATGTAAATAGAGGATTAGCTAGGTAGATATTAGAGGCGGAAAAAAGGAAAAGTAGTGTATGAAAGGAATAGGTAGCCAAACATGTGCTAAAATGTGAATATAGATTAAAAAATATGGGATGCGAACATAGAAAGAAGCAATTGAGTGATTTTTTAAACGACGATGGGAGATGATATTAGTGGTAATAGGGAAGTAAGGATACAGGAAAAGAAATTTAATCCTATTTCCATCAAATATGCTGTAGACGGTACACGGAGAAATATGACTCCGCTGGATTAGCTGATTCATATCAGCTAAAATTTTCGGCTGGAATTGCCGAAAATATATGCAATTTTAGCTTTTTTGATTCCGCTAATGTTTAACCCTACTCAATTCGCGCTTAGCTCTAAATTTCCGCTACATTATCAGATTTGTTCCGTTAAATTTGCGGACTTTTTCAGTAAATTTAGCTGAAATTATCGGCTATTCCTAACGGAATTCCAACAGCTGTCCCTATAGGATAAAATTGGTAGAATCTGCGGATTTTTCGGCTGATTTTGCTGATTATTTTTCTCCGTGTAGGTAAAAATGTAAACAATTATTTGAAGGCGATTTTCTCAGTGTATAGGGAACGTAATGACAATATCGTATGGTATTTACCCAGAACTAATTGGTATACTAGTTACTGGTGGATCGTAGTGGATTCAAAGATGTAGAAACATTACGGGGAGATGTTGAAGAAAAAATATTGAATTGAAAATCCACTCAGGTACAATAAAGCGCAATGATTTTATAGATTATTCTTCTTTAATAATGTGCGAGGTATTCAATTCAAATAAGGTTATGTATGAGATTATATGATTTAATTAAGGATCACAAAATCTTCTTTACGGAAAATAAAGAATTGGAAATGCATGATGACCAAAATCTAAACATGGTGGAGTTTAGTGTTGCTAATTTTATATTCGACGATAAATGAGTATTTGACTTACTGCTGGTTATGTAGGAGATATTTATAATACCCAAATTATTTGCTATACTGCACGAGTGACTGGAATATTAGTAATTAGTGACGGAAGGTTTCTAAGGTTTAATTACATTCAATTTTGAATAAAACATAAAATAATAGCCCGTATCTCTCTCATATTGAATATAGATTTGAGATGTCCTTATATGTCAATGAAAAATATTTTTATTTTGTAGCAATAATGAAGAGAATTCAGGAATATCTGAAATGAAATGAGTCCGAAAATAGAGACCTGTGGACGCCCGGATGTCGTAATAATATAATTATCCTCAACTATATCAAGTGCCATTATCTATTAAAAAATCAACTTATGCCAGTAAGACAACATACGATGACAATGTGACTGAGTACATAGTCGCAGAAGAAAGGAATAAACTTTGGATGTCATGTTACCACGAAGAAATACGGGTGCCGAAGAACAAGGCTGCGGGATTCTAAATCAGTCAAAGTTGTAAGAGTCGACGTAAAATATATATGTGAAAATGGGACAATGTCAAGGATGGCTATTGAAATATAAACATGATCAATGAACGTAAAACCTAAGTTCTTATGGGTTATAGGTTATGAAAATAAAGATTTCTGTTATTTCTATTTTATTCTACTGCCAATAATATTAGGTTATATGAACGAACTCAATGAAAACAAAAACAACTTGCAATACGAGCTATAATCTATCCATACAGCACATACCTCTTAAAGAGGTCGTCCAGAGCTCAGTCCAAAGATATCTCAAAAAATACCCCCTGAATAGGTCTTAATTATGATAATCTATAAAATGAGCTCTTAAAGATGTTTTACTTAAAACTTCTTAAAATCGTAATCTCGAAGAGATCTTATGTTTGAGACGTTTTAAGTCTATCTCTTTTTGGACCATCTCTCTTTCAGTAAAAGGATTCCCATAGTTTAGATCTGTGCTTCTTCCAGAGATACTAGGTGGCTCTTGAATCCGAAAATGAGATCGCGCGATATTTACTTCATATGCATATCGATAGATTCTAAGCTGCCCTGACCAAATAAGTGCCTTTACGATATTTAGCCAGTGCTATTACAGTTTTGTATTATTACTGCACGAGCCCATTCTATTGAATGTAATCATCATCCAATATATAAATATAAAAAGATAAAAACGAACTCAGATAAAAAATATATAAATGAATAATTCTGATACAAAAATTGAAACTATAATTTTCAGGAATTTTCTTTTCATTTATATTATTTATTTTATGTCACAGTTCTTAAATAAGATCTTTTTCTAAGATCTCACATTTGTGAGGTCCTATAGTGCTCTTAAAACCGACGTATAAGTCTTCTTAAAGAGTACTTTAAGTGCTCTTTTTGATAAGTAGTTAAGACATCTTACAATTTTTAAGACTTCTTATAGAGCTCTTTAAGACGTCTTTTTACTATTTGGGACGCTTTAATTCGTAAGCAGTTAACAACTTTTAAGTGCATTTTATGAAACCCTCTAAGAGTAGGAGATTTACATTGTGTTAAAAGCAGAGTATTCAAACCTTATTGGATAATTAAAATCCTTCATTACTACACAAGAGAAAATGTTTGAAAAAGAAACTTTTTGGTATAGATGTGCAGGCAATTAATGCAGTTGTACTGGACAATAGAAAATGCGGTTGGGATAGTTTATTGAAAAAAGTGTGCGATAATGAACACAATGTGGGGTTACTTGTGATCGGCTTATCGGGAAGGTGGTAAATTATCGAGAGAAGTGTGGTTTTAATGCGGTAGCGTTCGGTTCTATAGTTAACACGTGAGGATGTCTACAGTTGCGATGCTTGTCCCAATGAGATCGTTCTTGCTTTCCTCTTCAATCCAGTGCACTTCTATCTCTACCTTTCTCTTTCCATCTCTTTCTTTTGCTTCAACTATCTCCCACTTCCTCCCTATCAATCCTCTATGGTCCTCTTCGCGTTTGCATCATCCGATCTGTGTTCGTGAGTAGCTTCAATTCTCCATGTTCAACGTTACCGCCCTACGTCCTCTTCGGGTTCACGTCGCTCTTTGCTGCGGATGCACTGCTGACTGGCCCTCGAAATTACTCAAGTGCAATTTTCAAGCACCGATACGAAACGAATGTCAAAATAAATTGACGTTCCGGGTCGGGAAACTCGTAAAACCGGCGTCGGTGTGGGTTTGTTCGCATGAGTAAGAGCGTGTTAAACGCGGATATTGCAGATTCGTTCCGTTTCATTAATTAACAACTTTCTGAGGTAGTCGTTAGTATAAAAATAGCTCAATTGAGATCTTTTTTCGGCAAATGTGCTGTAGGTTATAATGGAATACCGTTTACATGCCCCTATATAATGTATTTTGGGCTTTCCATTTTCAGCTGGTTCAATTAAACTTCACAATTAGTATCTGCTTGTATTCTTGAGGAAGAATCATCCTGAATATATTTTTTAAAAACCTTAAAATGTAAAACATTTATTTTTGCTGCTATTTGGTGAAATATTTGCGAAAAACTGTTAATTAAAAAGTATGATCATACCAAAGTTTCTTGAAATTACTCTATGTTGTTCAAAAAATTGCATAGTACGCAAATTTTGCATAGTAAGCAACAAACAACTCTACTATCGACTAAGTAAATACCGTAAAACTTAAAAATCTTTATCATTTTGAGCCACCACTTTGAATTTTGAAAAACCATGGCCAGTTTCGTAATCAGTGACCCGAAAAACACATCCATACTAAGTTTCGTGAAATTCGCTAAAAATTTTACTGTCTTGGTCCTCCATAATGGATCCTCCTTTTTGAATTTTGAAAAATCGTGGATGGATTCATAATTAGATAACGTTTGATTGAACATACTCGAAAATTGAAAATTTTTTACAATATCCTCAATTTTCAAGACACTTTTGAATTTTCATTATAATCTACTGCAGAATCTGCTAAAAAAAATGGTTGGTTCTTCCTCACTTTTTTGCAATAAAACCGCCATATTGGTTTTGTATGTCAATAAAAATGAAATCCGCGGCATCTTGTAGAACGCACTCAAAAAAATAACGAAACGGTATTCACAAGAATTTTTTCTGCATCTAACATTATTTCAAAGTGCAGCTATGATTTCAGGCTTTTTTGGCGTTAATGGGTTAATTTTTTTAGGAGAGATATGACACAAATTGTATTAGATTACTATTTATGTTTCTCTTAAATGATTTATATTAAGTCTTGATCTACTTCTGATGCCACTTTTTATATCAACTCTTATTCACATTATTTCCAGGATCTTCTTCTTTATTTGGTTACTGTTTTGGTTAATGTTTTCATTTTTATAGATCATTCGACAAAACAACAACGGCAATAGGATTCAGAAAGTGTGATGTCATTTGAAAGTGTTACGACAGTTTTGGTACATGTTTAGTTGATGCGGTTGTCAAGAACCGAATACTGAGGTCTACATGGTGGTTCCTTGAACGTCAGTTATTTGGTGATTACTGGAAGGATCGCATAAAGTAAATAACTACTAATTTTATTATTTTTTTTTTTTTATTATAGCTTTTAACCCATTTAGGATTATTTAGCTTACATTAATTTATATCACCATAACACACTGTAGTGTGTACAATCTCAGAGTTTACATGCGTTTACTTCAATGCAAAGTCCAGTTTTTCTGACAAATGAAAATATAATTTTTAGTAAAGAAATATTCGACTTTAGAAGAAAATATGAGAGAGATATTGTAAGCTTGAAGTAATATTTGCCCGTGAATAAATAAAAAAAATTAAAAAAAAAAATATTTAATTTGGAATTAAGAAAATAAAACTTTTTTTTAATAGTTATGCAGATACATCTTATTTGGTTACAATCTAAGTCAAAAAAATTGTTTGTACACGAGATTCGCCGAGTGGAATGTCAGAAGTTTTTCTCTGAATTTGGATTCATATACAAACGTGTTCCGTGATATTAGTAACTACGGAAGAAAAATTATTGAAATGTCAGTCTATGTAGCAATTCTACAAATAATAAAATCAAAATTACTTATAATAAATTGTTTCGTTTATCGATTTGCATTAAATTCCCAATTAGAAAGAATACATTTACGTGTATTAATGTAAAATAAAATTATTAGGTTCGAATAATGAGACATCTATAGACATATTGTGTAATGAAGCGAACACTTACACATTTAACTCCATAATAAATTAATGCGATAAAAAAAAAAGGAAAACGAAATAAAATTTAAATTTGCACAGAAATCATATTATGCTTGACGCAAACAACCCATTTTATAAAAGAAGAAAAACCTTGCAGCATGCAAATATTTCGAGAAGTCAATACGTAAATACGTACGCTTCACATTTGAGAATGATGGTCTCTTGTTTACTAATTTACGTACTAATATTTAAATTGCAGCATTATTAATAAGAGACCGAATGAAATCCGGGAAAATGCCATTATCCGGCGGTCGTTTGTTTATTAGACTATGCAATTCGAATGCTTGCCGTGGATTGAAATCATTTTGCTCGCATAAATGCTGAATTTATTAGCGTAAATGGCAAACGTCCACGAGTTAAGTAAACTACTAACGTAGTATTTCTATGTCAGGCGCACGCTGTGTTTTGTCTGAACGTATGCCGATGCATGCAGTTGGTAAAATGACATTTCATATATACACGTAATTGGAACCAGTTTTATAGAAAGGTATAAAACAACTTAAACAATGTATAACAAATTTTTTTAAATTTGGACTAATTTCTAAAAGCTAGTTTAGTTGCAAATACAAACACATTTATAAATGCAAAATAATAGACATTTTTGAATTTCGTTGTAGTGGTTCATTTAGAGTAGATGGTTTCAGTTTAGTGGAATTCCACTGTAATCCTCCATTTTTGTTAGAAGTTGTATTTTTTTATCATTTTAAGGTAGTTAGACCTCGGGATATCGTATGTTGGGAAAAAATATTTAATAAAGATTCCAAGAACTTAATTTTCATTATTAATGGTATTATTTAAGAGAGGAAGCATTATTGTTCTTGAAAAAAAAATTGATAGGAGCAAAAATAATTTGTTAAACACATTTTGCAAAATACTGAAATTATCTCCATATAATCATAAATACATTCGGTTTTTAAAAATTCTTATCAAAAAATACGAAGAAATATTCAGTCATTAACAAAATTTGTTTAACAACTTATTTTGGCCTGTTTCAATTTTTTTCAAGAACAGTAGGCTTTCTCTCTCAATCAGTACAATTATTAATGAAAATTAAACTCTTGGAAACCTTATTAAATATTTTTTTTCGCCATACGACATCCCTAGGTCTATCTACCTTAAGGTGAAGAATGTTTAACTGATTCATTTTGTTGTAGGATAACAAATGTAAGAACATCGTAGATAGTAATTTGCTGGAGGAATACCTGAAACGCATTTATGCAGTGTCTTAATAATATTAAAAATCCTGTCCAATCGGCAAACAATCTTCTAACGAAGTATCTATAGATCATTAAAATCACTATTCGAGACACTTATCTAACGACATAGAGTTTCAAAACGTTCATTCGGCCATTGGACGTTGACTAGGTAGTTCAATAATATTGACGTGTAGTTCTCCATAGACTGAACCTTATCAGTATCATTCAATCATTCAATACTTAAAACACCGATTTAGTGCTTTTGATAACATATACAAATGAACAATTATACTTCTACACGGAGAGATCTTTCTGATAATAAAAACATGATGGGTTATGGTGTCGTAACTGCAGGACAGTTCCGAATACATGAAACATAGCAGCATTCCAAAAGTCCATCACTCGAATTTATGCCTTTTTGGTATAAAATTGTTCGTGTGTTTTGGGTTCGCAATTTTCATGGGACTGTTAATATAGTGACAGCAGGTTTTATCTGAAACCTCAGATGACAATCTTATGATATTATCATTATCTATCATTACCTATGCTGAGAAATTCTGTCGTATTTACAAATTTATGTTCCTGCTTTTATGAATATATTCAGCACTAGTAAAAGTTTATCGATGCATCTTACCAACAAATAATGGTTAACCAAACTGTGGTTTTCACAGATGTATTTGTAAATCTAACATATATTATTAGTCTTTTGAGTCACATAAATCAGTTGTTATGGTAAAATTTCATAGCACGCGTTACCGAAATTTGTTTGATTGATTTTCAATAGTTGTTTTTCTGCATGTAGACAGTAGTGGAACTGATCATCGACTCAAGAAACAGCCAATCAAAGTTTATTTTCGAACATCTTTTTGTAGATAGTTTTGAAATTTCAACTACGTTAGTTCCCATTCCCGCCAGGCAATTTTTTTATTTAATTCTATAGTGGATAATTCCGGAACCTTACTAGGCGCAGATACAAATTCTGAACTGCTACCGACCTCAGTCAGTAGTTAAATCGAAAATGTTATCATGAAGGAAAATAAGCTAGCATCAATGTCAACATAAAAAAGCATTCAGGTGGGACAACTTTCGGACAAAAATCATCTTATTTTCAGTTCTGTTATTATTTTTATTATTATTATTATTATTAATTCTTTCATAATTTTATTGCAACAATAGTATAAATGACGATTATATTATGTCCCATATATATAATATAAAGTTTGGTGCTTTCATTGTAGAAATTTGATCAAAATAAACTGAGAAATATTTAGAGTTCAGCAATTTTTAATACACAACAAACTGTATTGCTCTAATCGGCCTGAACTAATTAAACAGTAGCAAATTGATATGAATTATCAAGATAGTACACAATAACCGTCGCAATAGTACTAAAAATGATTCGTGAAGATTTGTGGATACTTTTACTACTTAAAAAAATAGTACACCGCGAACGTAAGTGGAAGAACCGGTAATGAAATTAATTGAGATAACATCTAGAATCCATTGAACGTACCGGAAGTGAATTTCAATTTATTATTTGACAGAAGCATACGTTACGCAGAGAACGTGAGGTTAATAGGTTAAAACTCTCAAATGGAGTTCAATGTAATAAAAGTTTCGAAACTTTTCAAGCGCCAATGGCGTTGCACGAGCCGATGACGTTGATTCCTTGGACCAACGAAGTACACTCCGTCGTAAAGCGCTTCGGGTCAGCCGAAAGCGAAACCTCGAAAAGTAGTAACGTATCGTAATATTCTGACAGGGGCAGTAGCGGTTTCACGAGTTGAAGCTTTATCAGGTAAATTAATAAACGTTTACTCAGCAGCCAAATGGCTTGCACTTCCACGACCGTAGGCAATTGTGTTTCAACGAGTTTTCCGGAGGTGAAGGAAGGGGCGAATAATAGCGCTAGATAAAGGGCTAAACGTGAGTTTATACAGAATGATAGTTAGTGGTTTCCAGCTTGGCCGCACCGAATTGATTCGCAGTTGGTAAGCCGATGCGCGATGCGGACCTGCCTTTTGTGCATCAAAGGAACACGCGAGCTTCGCAAGCTCTTTCTGCGCCAGAAACGTATACACAATGTTTCATAGAAACGGCGCGTTGAAATTGAAACGAGAACTTACGGTCAGGGTTGAAAAACTACGATATAAAGAAAAGTATAATGAAACATGAGCATTAAATACTATCGTCCGCATGCTCCTGTCAAAGCTGATATAAAAATACAGATCAAAGTGACGGAAAAATATTTTCAGAGATAAAACTAGGATTTGGAGATTCGGCAGTACGAGAAAGTACGTATTCCATTTGACGGCGTGGGCTTTATGTAGAATTGGTTACGTCATATATGCTATTTTGTAAAGTAATATGTTTTTGATCATGCCTTGACCGCCAGAAAATAAATTCCCGTGGAAATCCTTAAATTCTAGCCATTTTTATTGAATATTCGAAAATTCAAACCGAATGAAATTGAGATATCATATTTGAACGAATACGAATCTACGTTTCGAAGACAGTCATATATAATCTGTCCTTTTCAAAGCGTAACATTTTTCATACAACAGATTGGAGATATGTTGATATAAAATAAAACTAATATTAAACAAATATGTTATATTTGAATTCTGTTTGTAGAATTGAAACAGAGCTTATAGAATTAATAATAATACTAATAATTCTCGGTGTTACAGGTCAATTAACTAAAGATAATATATTTAATTGGTATAAGATGGTTTCGAAAACCAAAAAAATTTGTATAGTATTATCTTTAGTTCATTGACCTGTAATACCGAGAATTATAAATTATTATTTAATTTACAATTAAAACGGTCGAGAAATATTTTTTGTTGTTATCGTTTTCAACGATTAGGGAAGAGCTTATAGATTCTCTGATATCTTAATTATATTGTATTTCACCCATTTCAGTTTATTTCATATTTTTGGGTTTTTCTATGTAATTATTACGATACATTTAAGTACTGATAAACAAAGTAATTATTTATAAACTGCGCAATACAAAAATTATTTTTTGCAATAGTAACTTTATTTTAAATGATTTAATAGAGATATCTTGTTAGCAATGAAGCGCGAAGATGATGTGGAACTGAAAATGTTTCCATAATATTATTGACATTTATTTATATTAATAGTTTGACACATATTTTCGACCTGTTGTCGGAAATTTATAAATATAATGTTATAAAATCCATTTTTGGTCTCCCTTCCTTTTGGTGAATATCCATTTTTTGATCCCCTAAAAGATATTTCCTCATTCTTCAAAATGATCTATTTAAATGGTCTATATTCATAATTGTATCAAGTTAGTATGGAAAACGTTATTAATTTGATTAGGCTATATATTATGTATTATTCCTTTAAAAGAGTTGCATTTTTTTAAAATATTTTATATTTCAACGTAAATATAGATACCTTTATAGTTTGCGCTTCTTTTGATGTCTCGCTTTATTTTAATTAAGATTTGACTGATCTAAATTTTGTTAGCTTAATTTCACTATATTGCATGCCTTGAAAGTGTTGACAAATATGAAGGTGCACATTTCTTCTTGTGAACGTGCTGTTTTCGTGGTCATAGCCTTGATATCTTTAATTCAATAAATTCTTAAGATGAAAATATTGTTGCGACACAATATTAGCTACATGCAAAATAAATTGAGTTTTAAAATAGTACTTAAGTGGGGAAAATAATGGCATACTTTGATATTTATTAGAGGGAAACAGAAACCATGTACAGACAAGTAAATTTTAAAGCAGATATACAGTCCATTGAAGTCTAGATTCTGGGGCGATAATTATACAAATACCGGCCTCTTACAAATATTTGTTATCTCATAATACGCGTTTTCCATCGAAAACCGAATTGATATATTAGCTCCTTTCAATTTTTTTGAATTTTGTAGTATTGTGATCAAGAATAATTTTTGATAATTAGTTCATTAGATCACAAGCGGTCGAGAAGTTAATCTAGATGCTATACCATTGCATTACTTAATAGTAAAACAGATAATTACGAAAAATGAATAAATTACCTATTTATAGTAAATTGTAGTAAACATTACCGTACATAACCTCATATGTATAGCAACTTTATATCTTCAACTATATTTATTTATATGACGTGCAGAACGTTATAAATTGTTTTCACAGGCAATTTTCTATTCTTATTATAAAGGGTTTATGGGTTTTTATTGACATTCAAGGGTCACAAACATAAAACAATACTTCTTTTAAAGTTTCGAAAACGTCCAAGCAGAATTTCGTAATTTATTCCAGAAAAAATTCCCGATGAATATTGCTAAAACTTTGATGAAATAACTTCCACGTTTTGACTTAAAATATTTATATCTGAACGGAAACTGCATTGGAATATTTGAAAAACTTATTTTCGTATCCTTCAAAAATGGAGGGAATATGTACAAAATTATCGACGAAGTTGAAATCGTCCTGATTTATTAAAAATAGTTTTCATAATAAATAAATTACATTTAAGAAGAGTAAAATAAAATAGGAACATTATTTATAGAGCTTGTATTTTTACATTATTTTTGTATTTATTCAAGTAATACACAATTTCCCCCCAGAAACACTTATTGGATATCTTTTATTAAAATACCACAGAAAAAACGAATCCACGTAATGTTATCTCCTCGTACCCGTCAGAGTGCAAAAATATTTATTATAGTGTCTATAAGAAAAATGTAATATATTTTTTTTATAATAGATTTTTACAAATATCAGACACAAACGTAATTTTCGTTCAATTTTCCTTTCCTATTCTAACGTGTAAGAGTAGCGAATATTCTTTTTGAACTTAATCTATCCCTCGCTTTAGTTGATACGATCAAAAGCGTTTAACTAGGCAGAGAATTTGCCACACCAAGCTGACATGAATTTATTTACTGGCGGGCATAATTCCTGTTAAGAAAACTTGAGTGTCGGTGATTTCAAAATAAATTGATGATCCGCTTCTTTTTACTTTACAACACATCTTAAACATTAAAAATACGCTCAATTTATGTCTGATGATTTATATTATAATTACTTAAGGTTATTTTTTTTAGTTTACATATTAAACAAATCAATTTAAAATAAAAATGTAACGTTCCGGGGCCGCAGCCGAAGCAATACATGAATATGATTTTTATTGATATTTGTAGTACTATTACTAATTAAACAAATTTTTCGTGGGTGAAAATTATTCATATTATAATATGCAAACTTATGTGTATTAGGTGTCTAAATTGAATTTCTTCACATAATATTCGAGCAGTAAGTCATGTAATTTTGAATATTGATTTTTCTCGATGAACATTTTATAGATTTAAGTTGGTAAAATCTGGAATTTTTTTTTTATTTAATTAAATATTATGGTAAATGAATACTAATAATTGTATTATTAATATAATAAGTTTACAGTGGGGTTTTAAATTAAAATGTGTCAAATTTATTAGGCTACTGCATGCCTAATTGGTTTCAAACATATTTTGTTGTATAAAATGGTGGAATTTTGTGAAAAAAATAGATTTTGCCTAGAAAAAATAACACGAAGCATAAAATGCAAAATGAATTTTTGTGCACTAATAGAAAGTGCAACATTAAAAAAAATCAATATTCAAAACGATATTGGTTCAAAACAATGGTAATCGCTATCGCTATTAAGTCTTCTGGTGCACCAAGCATTTGGCTAGCCTACTTCGATCTCGAAATAAAAATCTTTCAATATTGCCACTTTGCGTGAACACTACCTCTTCGAATATTCAGCGTATGAAACTGAAAAAAACAGATTTTAAAAATAACTTGATTATTTAGTTGATTTACATCCATGATTTTGTCTATGATTACTGAAGACTTATTTGCATAGAAAACAAAAAATTATTTGCGACAATTAGTATCAAAAGCCTATGAATTTGGAAAACGTTTTATGACACGCTTAAAATAGATGTGTCGATGAGGGATGCATATTGACACAACAACAAAGCTAATTCGTACATTACATAAAGAGCCAAGAGCTAAGAGGCTGCACACAGACGATAAGAAATAAAACGCAGTCATCACTTCATTACAATTGTTAATATAAATTTTGTAACCGAAAGCATTGAAAAAATCTTTCCTTATGTCATTAACCTGAAAATAAAATGACCAATTGGGTTCTTATTTTGATTACAGATCTGACAAATACATTGTTGCTAAAGACGTAATTGACAATATATGAATGTATAAATAATAAAATTCATCAACTGAAGTGGCGTACGCATGTTAGTCCCGTACATTAAATTATTTCCAGAAATTCTTGAGTCCTTAACGAAGATGGATTAGATGAACTATTGAAAAAATTAATTTTGATTTTCTGTCGCTTAAATGCCTGAAATCACGCTCACATAGAAAAATATAACAATTAAAAACTAAGTGATCTTATAAAGATTTTTAGACATGAAGGTCTCGGAATGCTAATGATCAACATGATGTTTACGCCAAACTTCAAATTTTAGGAATTGAGCCATCAAAGGAACGAGTTTCGTAAGGTAATTTTCACAAATTTCAAAACATGCGATAACCTAGAAAACATCTGAAAGCAACAATTACGTAACAATACATCCCTGGAGAGCGTGACAGCGGTATACAATTTATTTTCCGAGCTTTCTCGGCAAAAGCTCGATATCTTTTCCGTGAACGACGGAATCGAGAAATTATTATTAAGCCCGTACGGCGTGCGGCAACTATACGCGAGAATTAGTCGGGGCGATGTCAAAGGCAGATATAGGCAAGGGTGTATATAATACCATTCCGACTGTCGATCTACCGAAAGCCGTTCCGTAGTCTCGAATATCACGCTAATCGCGTGTAATCCGGGGAGATTATCAGACTCACGTGCGTGATCGCTCGGTTTTCAACTTTAATAAGCTTAACACCGGTCCGCTGGCTCTCGATTCGAGGTACTCGTGGCGATTACGCGGTTGCATATACGCGGGTTCTGAGCTCGCGACACAATTAAAGCTAACGACCCATTCTGTAGCGCAATAACGCATGAGAACAGCCACCTAGGACTATGTAAGAGAGCCGTGAACTGTTAGGCGAAATCATATTTCATCCGCTCGTTTACGCGTACCGACCTCTCGTGCTTGTAGACTGCACACGTGCACCCGCCCCCTACCGGCGGCTCCCGTGAATTGAACGAACCGTACAAAAGGTTCCGTACGGAGACTAAGTGCAACGATACATCTTCTCAGCTTCAGAAACCAGATTCCGGATCTTTCCGGCAAGTGCAGCTGCGACCATCAGTCCGCTTCTGGCGATGTATATGGCCGGACGGCCGAACGCTCTCACTGAGTGGAACAGCACTCTAGACCGTTTGTATCTGAAACTTTGAGAACTTTGTTTGCGAGCAGTATTGTTATCAAATTTAGGTTTCTCCTTTGCACGTTTGTCGTGTTCGTTCATTCGAATGAGGCAATCGTTCAGTCTGTCTTCGACTGGACAGTGTATATTGACGAGAGCTTTTTCTTCCAAAAACCCACTTTCCATCAGCCTCTGATATATCGCGCAGTAAAAACTAAAAGATCTAACTACTTTTGTTTACTTTTGTACTTTTTCCACCATTATTTGAGCTAATGTATTAAGATTAATGTTAATGCTTTCTTAAAGTACATAATTCTTTATGGGACACATAATTCTCCTGAAAATATTTTTTTGTCCCATATTCATAAATTCGCTGTCGTTAGAGCAATTCCACGTGAGGCGGATCAGTCACCTCTCAGAAATGTTTCTAATTTTGTTTATAGATAGTTTTTGGTGAAATATAATGTTCTGGCAAGTGATTTTTTTTTATTTAAAAAATCCACCGAGTTATACACAAGCCAAGATTTTGGGAACTTTTTATTTAAAAAATCATTGTTTTTTTCCTGTAAGTTCTATCGAAAAATGTTTCATACGAAATTTGTGGGTAATAAGTTGTAGTTTTCAATAAAATTATATAAAATTATAAAAAGATGGTTTATCCCTTATGTTTTTGACAATATATTTTTTATGAATTTTTTAAACAATCAATATGGGCATAATAGGTTATGGAAAAAATTTATTTATATAGTACCAGTCTTGAGGTATTATACAAAAAATCAGCAACGATGTGTTTTGTCTCGTTTTCGAGAAAATAATTTTGGAACACTTGCCCGCACTGTGCGCGCGCGCCCTGCCTACGTTCAGAGCATATTGCTCCACCGCTGTCTTCGCATTGCTCTAATCATCAGAGTCTAATCCATACACTCAGAAGAATGTTGTAAATAGTTTTTGTACGAAAATTAATATCTGCAATGCGAAGGTCGTCGAGGTAAATATAACATTACAATAAGACTCGTAATCTGTCGCAAACTATCATGTTGTTTATTCATCCATTTTTAAATGTCTATACGGCGAAATTGTTAATCCCAGCTGTGAGCTCACAATGTCGTATTTTTTAAATTTTGACTGCTATTTATGTAGAACTCGTCTTTGTGTATTATACAAAATATCAGCAACAATGTGTTTTATCCTGTTTTTGAGAAAATAATTGTTAACTCTATCTATTTTTAGTATCATTATTTACAAAATGGTTGTGTATAATTTTGCTATATGTAGCGTCGTTTTCTATGCGAACACAATTAAATAACACTTATTGCAATGTTATTTTTACCTCGACGACCTTCGCATTGCCGATATTAATTTTCGTACAAAAACTGTTTACAACATTTTTCTCAGTGTATGCATTAGACTCTGATGATTAGAGCAATGCGAAGACAGCGGCGGAGCAATAGTACGTGCTCTGAACGTAGGCAGGGCGCGCGCGCACAGTGCGGGCAAGTGTTCCAAAATTATTTTCTCGAAAATGAGACAAAACACATCGTTGCTGATTTTTTGTATAATACCTCAAGACTGGTACTATATAAAGAAATTTTTTCTATAACTTTTTATGCCCATATTGATTGTTTAAAAAATTCATAAAAAATATATTGTCAAAAACATAAGGGATAAACCGTCTTTTTATAATTTTATATAATTTTATTGAAAACTACAACTTATTACCCACAAATTTTGTATAAAACATTTTTCGATAGAACTTACAGGAAAAAAACTATAATTTTTTAAATAAAAAGTTCCCAAAATCTTGGCTTGTTTATAACTCGGTGGATTTTTTAAATAAAAAAAAATCACTTGGCAGAACATTACATTTCACCAAAAACTATCTATAAACAAAATTCAAACATTTCTGAGAGGTGACTGATCCGCCTCACGTGGAATTGCTCAGCTATGCCGCTAAAGTTTTCGGAAAAGCGTCGATTGCTGCGCGTTTTCGTCAAACTGCGCATGTGCAAAGGGCAATGCAATTTTTGTTTGCTGCCCGCAAATCTTCTTTATACGTTCGCGAATTTCAAAAAAGGGTATGACAGAAAGTACTGCACATATCACGAACGGAAATGCATTGCATTCACTCGGGCGATGTAATTACATATCTGTAATAACGTTACGAGTTATAGCTTTAAAATTTACATTCACGGATGTAACATAACTTCAAACATTGTTTTACTTTCAATTTCCAAGTTTTTTTTATAGTTTCAACACGGTAATGTGCTATGTTATATAGGCAAGTTCTGCAAAACGGAGCGTTCCATACTGAAGACAATAGTATCGTCAATGTCGATGATAGTCCATTAGCTTCATAATCTACAACACTAGAAAATACCACATTAATTCAATCAAAAACAAAAACTCAAGAATGAAAATTCCTGATTAAAAAATTAATTAAAAATCAAAAGAACAAAGACACGTTATTTAAATAACGCAACCTCTTGCACTTTTCGCTATGCAATAAAATCTTAGATTCAATCCTACAGTACTAGAGAGAGAGAGTGGGTAATCAATGTCACTCCTTCACACTTGTGTTTCACTACGTTGGACTTAATTTTATATTCCTAGATGGTGCAAAATACGGCAATGTTAGCTTTGCCTCTCGTGAATACGCGCAAAGCTGTGAAGACTTGAAGGTCCAAGTTATTTTGGTACGGGGTAACAAGTTGTGTTAACGGGTATTGAGTACCCAAAGGAACATACCTATTCTGTAATGCGGTGACTGATATTATGGACAAAACTATCTTATAAACCTCTCGCGATGTACTGGATGTCTTGTAAATAAACTTTTTGCATTACAGAGATTAAACGACAAACGACGTTTATTATTCTTTGATTATGTATGCGTAAAGCTAAGCTAACTAGCAACCCAAATGTGATAATAAAAAGTTTGAAACAAAGTATACATTGTTAATATTTGTAGTAAAATTATTGTTGAATTATTAATTGAAAGTTATGAAACATTCTTTAAGTAAAAATTTATTAGAGTTTTCTAATCGTTTTTGAATTTAACATTACCAAACTTGTAGCACTTACCACCGGAACAATTAATTTAAAAAAATAAAATATTGTATATCAGTAACGTATCAACCAGTTACGTAGGCTTCAGAAAAGTCATGTGGTTTAATCTTGCGTGCGCCTTTCTGCAACGGCTTTTAAATGTTGTCAGCATTGATTCATCCACTTTAGTAACAAAGAAATATATCCTTCCAGTTGATATCACGTCTGGGAATTTCAATAACGAATAGCATCAATGGAACGGAATACGGACACAAGACGTTAGGTAAAAAAACTCAGTAAAACTACATCCATGCTTTCCGCAGTAATTAGGCTGGAATTTTATTTCCAGAAAAACACTACCCGTATGGAAAAATTGACTGGGGGCTAGCCGAGCCCATCAATATGCTTGAAACGTTTTCTTATTGAGAGAAAATCGAAAAAAGGAAACGTACCTGTAGCTGGTGTGCAATCGCTTGGTACAGCGGTAGAGTATGCTAATATTAGAGTAGAGTAAAATAATATTATTTTTTCCGGTGTCGATTATATGTTACGTATTTATGTGCATTCTGTATATATACCTGCGTCATCTCATGATATATAAGGTATCAGATTAAGAGCCATGCTCATTAGCCGCATAAATGGTATAAAGTAGTGTAAATCGGACATATTTATATACGTATCTTTTTTGTGCAAAGAAAAAGTAGCTCTCTCTGAAAAAGATATCGTATAATAACATCAACCCGAGACAAAGCCATACAAGGAGCGTTGTACTATATGCATTATATACGCACAAACAAGCGCAACCGTTACAGTAGTACATTATGTATCAAGGGCGGAAATGGAGTCTTTTCAGCGAGCATCCCTGACATCGCGAGTGTTATCAAGTCTAAAAATTAGTTTCCGCCCTTTATATGTAGAGTACTTTTTCTCACACCTATATATACTGCATTCGAATACTTCTAGAGTACGCCGGTTATAAACTGGTCATAACTCAGTCTGACCAGTTTAATAACCTGGTTTTAAGCTGTTGTAAATTGGTCGTAATGTTTTCAAAAACAGCCTGGCGAGAATAAACTGACTCGCTGCAACAATAGGCGCTTTTCCGCCTTCTTTGCCAATACCAACAAAAAGAGTGCATTTATGCAACTATGACAAAAAAGTTATATGACGCTCGGCTTCTAATCTTAGAAGGTTTTAATAGTGCATTCGGTTTTTAGCAATTATTACGAAAATAGTTCAAAAACATTGCCGTAAACGTTGGAACGGCTGTGGAGTATCTAATGGTGAAAGGGAGGAAGTTCCAACCTATTTTTTTTCCAAGAAATACGTAAAATGCTACTTCACGCATCGAGTACTGATCTTTACGCACGAGTGAACAACGCGCGTGGGAGGATGTAGTGAAGCATGAGTACATCCTTATAAATAATATTGCTCCACGACATTAGGTACCATCACCAAACTACTTATGGTAATATACATGTACACATATGATTCACATCATGCCTTTTATTAAAATTCTGATCGGTAATGCATTGGTGGATATTTCGTATCACGTCCCATTTTCGAGAAAAGTGAGGTTAAATGTATCAAACTGTTCGTTTTTTGGCATATTTTGATTATTTGTCTATAAAAAAAGAATTTACCTGTTACATACGTAGGATCATTTCCAAAGGGATTTTTATACTGAAAACGACGTCATTAACAGATTCTTGCTATCACTTCCCGTTTTCGAGCATTGAGGTTAAATGTATTGCCATGAAACAAATCGAAATATGGGCAAAAACCTTACTTTTCTTGAAAATTGGACGCGATAGGAACATTCTGCTAGCGCCACCATTTTCAGCACTAAAAATCCGTTTGAAAATAACACTGCAATTGTCAAAAGTAATTTTTCTTTTGTTACAAAAACCATAGAAATATAGCCAAAAACGAAGGTTAGGAAGATGCCTGAAACTAGTATTTTGTAACAATTTAACATTCAAAGAGCCGACATTTTTCAGTCAGACTAGCCAAGAATGTGGACAAACAAGTACGGCATTCAACCGACAGTCATATGCCAACCCCTGTGCCACTAAAAGAGCATACAAGATGAATCAACAGAAAGCTCACATTTCTCTGCCGGGTTTTAAGCGACGAATAATATCCGCATTCACCTTTTACGTACTTATTGCAAAAATATTCATAAATCAGCGGTCCCTGAATATGTTTGTACATACAACCTACTCTACGGTAATTATCTCCACTTGGTACTAGTAAATTTATTAAAGGTCAGCGCGCAATCAGACGTAACCATGGAGAATATAGTTTTGTTTCATCGACATTTTCAATATGGTTGAACGATTTGTTCTGGTTGGTTAAAAAATAACAGCCTCCTGTTCATTATGCGCTAAATTCTGGTAGGGTTCAATAATCGATGGTCGAATTTATCGCTATAAAATGCCATAATTAAATAGTACGCAGGGCGTTTTTGACTGGCTAACGTGTTTATTGAAAGTAAAAACACAGTTTTTTTTTAGAAATAGCGTTCTTATTAATATTATAAGTATAAGCTGTTGTTTCATATCGGAAAAGAATAGAAGGAAATTTTCATCATTTTTTCTTGTCGACATACCTAAAGCGAGGAATTTATTTGAAATTAATTTTGAATCCATTGTTCGGATTTGTTACATTGAATTTTAATACTTGTTTTAATTTTATGAGGGATATTGTATACTTTGAAATACAGAATTAGTTAAAAGAACACGTATTTCAGTTTGAAGTTTGAAAGCTCTGAAGACATAATTGTATTATGAAAACAAAAGTGATTAAAGGTGATGATTCTACTATTTCAGAGTTTAGTTACCACTTGGCTATTAGATATGCCATTGTTGTAAAATGTTTTGATGACTATTATTTTCTATAATAATTCCCCTTTGGCATCAATTAAACACTTCGTAATATGGATATTTGATCATAGACTGATCATAATGATATACGACCTAGTTTGACAAACTTCCAAGTAAACAAGTCATAATATATCTCTTTTTTTAGCTTTATATCGATCTAGATAAGTATAAAATAAATGATATAAAATCTGTTGTAATTCTATTACTTAGTTAAGGCACGAAGAATACGATTTATAGTTCTAGTATTATGAAATTTCATAATAGATAACAAATATTTCTTTACAGTTAATTCAAAGCATGATAATGAAAATAATATTTACTATTCATCCGCCATCGGTATTCTTTCGGTTAACCCAACAGTTCTGCTCAATGAATAATATATATTAGAAGTAAAGACATATTCGAAAATAAAAATATACCAAAATGGTTGCATTTATGATCATACATATTTCTCATGCGCTTATTTTCAATAATTCGCACTACTTTGGATTCATTAGGAGAGCTCTCTCCTAACACTGTAAAAAAAGTTTTAAAATTTTTAGTATATTAAATTAAGCCAGTGTATAAGGAATACGTTTGTCCTTTTCCTTTCAGTACTAAAAAAATCTGTCCACGTTATATACTTAAACGTTCTTCAATTGAAGTTGTATTAGCCAATTCGATATAAAGAACTGTACCAAATTTTATCAAAATTTGTTTGTCAATTAATTCTCCATTAATACAAAAATTCAGGAATATGGATACATAAAATAATAAATTAAAAATCACTGACTTAAATCATTCTAGTATCCAATATTTGCACGAAATGAATATCTTCATTATGTGTAATGCAAATATCTTAGTTAATTTTTCAATTGCTTTAAGTAAAGATGCTACTTTGATAATAAGAATTCTATCCTGTACTAGTTACTATAATGTACGAAACCACTTTAGCCACTTTCACTACACGTTAACGTTATTACATTCCTGGAATCGCGAATCGTAGGAGTGAAAACCATGATACATAGGCTACAAGTACTTAGCACAGCTGCTGGAATCTTGGAATTTCAACTACTTACTCTTTACCACTTACCGAATATAATGCAGTTTACAGAACCCTCTGTAGTCATTATTTATCAACAATCTTGCTCTAACTACTTTTCACGTCAGGAGAATACGCTTCCTTATAATTAATTACGTATTCAATTATATATTCTGACATTTAATTATATGCTGCTTATTATAAGTTCCTGATAGTGCGTTTACCAATTACTTTGCGCAATTTACTTTATTCTCATTTAAAAATTATAGAATAAAATATTGTTTTCATGATTATGGATAAATAATAATAAATAAGTAAACAGATCAATTTATAATTCCGTTAGAATCAATATCGACTTGCAAAGAATTCGTGTGTAATAAATGTAATCTGTATTTAATAATAAGTGTATATACTTAGTAAATAAGATAGTCATGCAAATAATAATTAAAAAAAATGATTTTGCTAAAAAAACAGAAAGTATGAATAATCGTCCCTAAAGTTTTAGTATCTGATCAATTTGTCTGTTTCTACTTGCAATTCGTAATATATTAACCCGCTAATGCAGTGATGTTTCAGAAATGTTAAAGGAACGGAAAATCTGTTACCTTAGAAACGTCACAATGAGGCATTATGTTTTAAAAATGCCCAAATTACAGCTTACAAATAGAATGAAATAAAATTTATCGATCTGAAAATCTAATGCGCGTTATAAATGCAAAATTAAAATAATTTATTTCATTCAAGTTTATAAGCTTTAAATGTGTATTTTTCTAAGATAATTTAAACTTCCCTGAGGTAGGACAATCTCCGGTCCTCAACGTTACCGAAACGACGCTGCGACTACATAATTATCAAAATTTCACACACGTGCCATGTTTATAAAATTTGTGCGTTGTTCAAAGTAATAGAATTTTTTAATAATTATGCGCTGCTGTAATATTTGCAATGTAATCCCTACATTCATTCTAAAATTATTCCAAAATATTTTCTTTAATCTGCACTGCTACTAATACGATTGTTACAATATAGATTAAGGTCGGTCACTGAATGTGGAGGAGTTGATATAAGTTAATATTTAATACGCACAATTTTATTCGTTGCATCTACATGTAAACTGGTAATATAAAAATTTCAGAATTTCAAGCAAGAATCTAAATTCCTTTTACAGCAGGAAAGCTGTGTGATAATTTTGACAAAAGTTCTCCACCACGTGAAAGAAGGTATTATCGGCTTATATCTTCTACTTCTCTTCACATACCCGTAAAGTTCAAATTACATTTTACATTTTCTAAGCATATGTAATTCTCGTCATAGTATGTTTCTTCGTATTAAAGATACTATTAAAACCATATTTCGGTTTTTAAATATGAACATCTTCTCTATTAGAATAAAAAATTAAAAATATTTTGTAAATTTAGCATTGGAAATCATTTCACATGGTTTGACCATATTACTAAAAATATCGTTAATGCTACCATAAAAAATCAGTCGTAAGCTCCAGAATCGACAGTAATAGTAGGTTTAAATTAAATGAAAATTTCATAATGTCATAGTGAGTATATTCGTAGGATTTGTTGTATCCGAAAGCATTTAATAGAGATTTAGTGCATATTTTTCCACCGAAACTGGTGTTCATTAGAAATCAAACTACCAATCACAATCGATAAGATCTAAAAAATGTAATGTAATCCTGGATGACATAGTTTGTTTCATAATAACACTTTGGACCCTTAGAAAATGATTTTATTAAAAATTGACATACCGATTAGTTTCATCGGGATATACTCCCAAAATATTTCCCATATTATTCTCAAAAAATTCCCTGACAACAATATTTTTAAATGGGAGTTCTAAACTATTTCAGTAAAATGTTCAATCCACTGTAAAACCATGGGTTTCTAACAAGAAATTCAAGCGCCCTATAATTGCCGCCATAAGTAGATGCAGATCAAACCACGACAATCTAGCAACTTCCCTAGTTAAAATAAAAATAAAATATTCTCCTGTATGCATATGCGGTAGAGCTTACGCAGAAGATCTTTCGCACATCCTCTGGAGTTACCCTCTATATTACAAAAAACAGAAAAGACAGTTTGCGAAAAACCAACTTACAGTCCCATATACAATAAGGTTTTATTTTGTCAACTAACTGCCAAAATTTTTAAAATACTATTTATGTACTTTGAATGTTGCAGCCTTCAAATTTGATATACAGTTTGTACTCATTTATTGTAGCCCAACAACCTCTCCAGTGTGCTTTACACAATAAAAAAACACATTAATAATGTCCTGTATTCGTGTGTATATAGTTGTATACAATAATATAATTTGATTAATTTGAAAATTCATTGTAGTTCACATACAACGGTAACAATTGTCTATATTAATATTTCATTGTGTTAACTGGTATAAACTAGGTTACATGCAATAGAATTCACCGAAAAAAATTGATCAATTCAAATAATTATTTGAATGTCTTAATTAGTTTGTATGAGTAATAAAAACACGTATATTTGGTTAACCAGAGATTTCCTGAGTTTACAACATATTTTATTGACATATTCATTTTGTGCATGTAGTGAATGTACTCATGTATTTGCTTAAATATACTATATATTTTATCAGCTTTACAAATCTTCGAACAATATCCTCACTCCGTCCCATTAATTACCGCTTTTATTATCTTGCCTAAACACGATATTAATAAAGAAATTGATATTTTAGGTGAAATAGATTGTCTCAACAATAAAAACTTTATTTACATAGAAAAGCTCCATAAAGAGATTGGCTTATCTTTCAATGAATTGTCAGAGTTCGGGATAGCGTAACAGTTAGGCTTCTGCTTTGTTATCCGAATGACGCGGGTTCGAATCCACCAAAACGAAAAAATTTTTTATATGATTTAATTTATTTCTTAAGTATACAAAGATATACAACTATAAACAATTGCATATTATTACTGTTTCATAAAATACTAGACGAAAAATTTATATACTATTGTATACTTCTCATTTTTCTCCGGAAGTGACATATGTAAACATTTCATTTATTCAGATTTAGAGTACTGGTTTGCATTAAATACAGTTTTCATGTTGTTGATTTACGTAAATTTTTCAGACCCTAATAGATAAGCGACATTCACAAATTATTTTCAGGTTAGGTTCTTCTAACGGTCGATCACATGTTACACTCGTAGCACAGTAATTGTTCCTGCAATCTGCATGCATTTAAGGTCACTGCATTTTTCTATCGAAATTCTCACGCATACGACAGCAACCGGCGTGTATTCAGAATGCATGGATCGACAGTTCTATACCTTTTACGCCACAGGAACACAGTCATAAATTTTTACAAAGGCTTATTTTGATGAAAGTCTATTTTTTGCCGCGCTAATTGATTATTTTTCAATTACTGATGTCGATAGTGAATGTCATGTTCCAAGTTTAAATTTCTTCTTGTGGTTAGTTTCGGAGACACTATGGTATCCAAAAGATTTATTGTTCTTAGAAAATTAGGTAAAGTGAACGCTAAAAAATTGAGTCAGCATTTCAAACATTGATATTTGATTATACTACTCAGAGAAAGTGGCAAAAGAATATCATGAATTCCACAGACCCAAAAATGGATTCCACGAAATTCGAAATATGTACCTCTTCGTTTCAGTGATTTTGAATAAATTGCAGTGGTTTGTTAATAGTTTATTCTATAATGAAACTGAAACTCAATCAGCAAATAAATACATTTCATAATTTAAATTAAAATTTTCAAATATTCATATTTCTTATCAATTTGCGCTATTAGCAACTTAAAATAACCTAGCCTAACTCAATGAAGTCAGATTCTCCATATGTATTTTGACAAGATGAACATGAAACTGTTTTAAGTAAATTACCCCGTAAACAGGTTTAGAGCAAAACTAATGTTTGCGTGGTGCCTCGCGTGGAAACTTCGATATGGTGATAAATCTGCTGTTCCCTAATACTTTCTCCTCGACTAATCTGTCAAAGTTACATGTTGATGACTGAAATTTTCAGTTTGCCAAATACGATTTGTTTGTCATTTGTCTTGGAAATATCAATATCAATAAATGAGTAAAATATTATGTACACATGAATCGCATTCCGATATGTATTATTATGATTCACTTCCACTGAAAAATGTCTAAAAATCGACCGAGGGCGAACAGAGTTATCATGCATTGAATAAAATAAGGATTAAACTAGTTTTCAAACTGACATGTCGGAACATGCTGGTCACATTGAGTGAGTTATTTTTATATTCTATTGTGTTTTACGGCATAATCGTTGGGTTTCCTGCACCATTACGCTACCAATAGCGTACCTGTGTATAAATTGACCACAGTCGTGAAAAGGCAATTTTTAAATCGCCGGGAATCGAATATAATTCGTAGAACGTTCCTTGTTTTAAAAGAGCGTTTTTAAATCTCAATGTCTTTTGTAAGCGGCTCTCTTAAAAACGAATTTCGTTTGACCTACAAGGAAAACAGATTTAGAATTTCGAGATCGAACACCCTGGAAACACCGATCAAATAAGGATATCCTTTCTTTGCTGCGTTCGTAATACTCCACTTTTGGTCACCTTTTCCACTTTGGTCATCTGCAAGATTTTGGACTGTGGATACGACTGGGTATCGCTGTTCTGGTGCTGTAATCTTTCGGAAGAAGATGGTCACCCACCCGAGAGTGCTTTGGCTCCGTAGGCGATGGTCAGAGTATGGGACAGAACTATGCGATAATTAACCTCTCACGGAGGACGGCATAAAGAATTGTTTATATTAATTAGTTTCTTTTTCAACCATTTTTCCTCCAAATTTTTCATTATTCTCGGTTGACCATATGTGCCCGCTGGAATGATCCATCCATTTGCCGTTCATTTTTGGACTTTTTGTTTTTTCGCGAAAATAAATCATTCTTTCGCATATAAAGGTTGGAGTCATTTTGTGCTCTCCTCCTAATCCTTAACAATATGCATTTAGTGATGTGCTGATGACGAAGTGCAGTATAACTGTGCTTGCAGACAAACTCTCTAAAATTTTTAATGTAAAGACTCCGAAATTCTACAGTATAAAAGTGTCAATTGGACCACTGTTAGTTCAAGTTGTCACATCGGCACTTTTAGACAGTGACAATTCACTTTTATTTAAGGGGTTTTTATTTTAAGGATTTTGGGCTGAGGTGTAATTTTAGAAAAAATTTATTGTAGTGAAAAGTATAAACATTGAATTATCAGTGGACAAGGTAACTTTACGATAATCTGCTTTATAATCTATTTCTCAGCTATTATAATCAGAGGGTTAAGAAATTGGACAATATTGTCAAATATCTTATCCCGCTCGTCTATAAGCAGGGAAACTTGCGGGAACTATACAATTATTTTCAAAGGTCGAAGGGTATTCGGAGAATTGTTTTTCGTATGGTGATTTTGACGCACAATATCTGTAAACTTGCGACAATTTCACATTGATTTAAATGATCAAAGCAACACTGGACAAGATGTTGCTGCAAGTCGAGAATAGTGCACGCCATTTGGCCAAAATCGCGGTAAGAAAAATAATCGTTTAAAGACAACCTATAAATGCGTATATTTCACAGAAAGTGGTGAAATGTTGTGTTCATTTTAAGTGTTAACTCCGTTTAGGGTGATTAACTCTTGATAAATGCAATTTGTGGCCCTATTTAGGATTGAGCTCACGCGTTTCACTCCAGAAGAGAGAAACTCTTATTCACGATTCAAAGTTAATTGTTTATATTGGATAAAAATGTTGAATTTATTATTTGTTTTTACGAATATGATTGAATCATTTAATGAACTTGAATTAAATGATACTTTCCTGAGAGAGTGTAAGTTAGTCGGGATAGGACACGACAGGTAATCGAAACATCTCGGGGCCAAATCCTGGCACATCGAATGTCTAAAAAATATTTAAAATGTTCTAAAAAGTGTTCATAAAATTATTACCACCGAGGCAGGTAACAAAAATAATCCAATATTTGCAAATAACGTGAACAGTGCAGATCAGTTTCTGCCAAGTTGAAAAAAATAGATATATTAGTTTGATATTTCCATCTTCATTAATCATAAGACATTACATTATTTTAAATAGTAAACTAGATGCCTTCGACCCGGGTGCCTACAATTTTGGCTAAATTCGTATTGCAGTTCCCTGACGAAAGGCTGATGCTTCCGGGAATATTCCCATTTTAACACTGCCAAGAAAGAAGGCGGCAGAGGGTAGTTCTAGCATCGTTAGGTTCGAGTAGTTTCTATACATATATTGTAACAATATCTTTTTCCTTAAATAGGGTGAATATGCCAATGAATGGACGGTTAAGCATTTTTCACCCTTTGATCGATTGTAACTTTTGAATTCTTTTATGAAAATTTAATTATGATACCACCATAAGAATCGTTAGACTGTGCTCTTTATGACCGTGTAGTTCAACCTTTGATTTTATTTAATTATTAACCTCGTCTTCATACGTTTGTAAAAAAATCCGCTAAACCCCAATAAATAGATGGGTTAAATCAAATGGGACGTTTTCAGTAACAGTTTTGGATGGCTTTAAAACTTTGCTTTCATTTTACAAAATAATAAACACTGGGAGATCAATAGTACTGTAAATATTGTTTTGAATGTTCAAAGAACATAAAAATATGTATTTTGCTGCATGTTGTGCTTCATACATTCATAAGAAATAGAAATATGTAGAAAATCGTCCATTCATTGGTAGTCGTCCATTCATTGGCATAATCACCCTATAGTAAAATTGAAAATGAGCATTTTCAAAACTTCGACCCCGACCGCAGGTCAGCCGAAGCACTGATAAATGAGCACGTCTTGTTCACACTGATGCTTAAAAAAACGCGGTTTAGTCGAGTTTTTGACAGGTCGGGGGGGGGGGGCATACCCGCCACGCTCCTCCGCTTCCTGCGAAGCCCCGAACCCCCCTGCCCCCTACCACCCCCCCATGGCTACCCGACACCACCATCACAGTGAATATTTTGTTATGCCCCCCCCCCCTTCGCCCTGATACCCGCCGCACTCCCCTGCTTCCTCTGTGTCTCTGTTTTTCATGTAATGTATATAATATACATACATATGCTTTGTATATGTGTATGTACAATTTATGTTAATTTCATGTTAATTTGCTTTTTACGGCATTATCGTTGATTTTACAAAGAAATGAATACAGCGTTTTTTGTAGAGAATTCGATGTTCTATATTTTTTGTTTGGAACATTTTTTTGTACGATTTGTATTTTTTGTTAAAAAATGGAAAAACGTGTTTTTTGAGCGTTTTTTGGTTAAACCTCCCCATAATCTAGTATGCATTGTCTCTAAAAACTAAACAGATCTAAGTTTGGCCAAGAGAAACCCAAATCCGTTTGTACTTTTTAAATTCGTTATTCCATTCGCGACATATCGCGTATACAAAATTTTGCCCACGGACGGACGGACGTACCTAACGGACACCAATTTTTTTATTGTTGTTTTGGGTTCCTTAGGGCCTGAAATGTCGACATTTGATGAAAAACTATAGGGTAATTTTTTGGCGAGAACTGACCAAATTCAATACTTCGCCAGACTTATGGTCTTGGTCGAAGTAATATGGACTTCAATAATCATGTGGAAATTTAAATCATGCTCTCATACTTTTGTTTTTTCTAAGACTGAAATGCGTCGTATCACAGTTTAGTAAGTAAACAAATGGTACTTAATGATTATTTTTAATTATTATTAGATTATATTGAAAATTAGGACATTACAAGTGAATAGTTATCAGTAGTAGATTTCTGAAAGCTTGTTTACATAAAATCTAATTTCATGGAATTTGTGGCTTTCTCCAAAACTATAGCTGTGCAGCCCTCATTTTTATTGCAGCTTCGTGTTCAGATGGTCAAAATATAAACGGGTAATGGTTTCATTTTCAGGAGAATGTAGTTTTTTGTGGACCGTTGTTATTCAATAACTTCAAATTAATAAGAAATTTAACAATTTGCTGGATTGCACTGAATGCATACAATTTATTTGTGCAGTGATTTATGCTTTCATTTTAAAATAAAATTATTTTAGTTCGTTGTTTAGATCCATTTAAAATCGTTGCAATAAAGATTTGCAATTGAAAATTTCGTACTTCACCTAGTTTAATATAAACTCCCTCATATTCATATTTTTAAATACGTCGTTCAGGATAAGATACAGATACAGTAATAAAACTCCAATTAATTCAATATACATATCATCAAATAGACTGTTGTTTTTTTGAGTAATCCACAGCGAAATATTATACGTTTACTTAGGCATATCAATAACGTTTGTTTATATATACCTTTATTTATATATAAATTACTATAGTTTAAGTTTAAAATAAAAGGTATACGTTACTTTAGTTTGCTCCAATTTCAACTACGAAATATTAAAAAACAGAATATCTTGAATCTATATAACATTTTGGAATTCGAAATTGATAATGCCGCGGAATTGAAAAGACTTCGAACGAGAAAGCAACCATCAATGAGTTTGGTATCCTCTGAGTGACGAAAAGTAAATATTTTTATAAATTCATTTACTAATAGGAATCTCGGCATTTTTAGTATTGATAACGAATGAATGCGGAGCATTAGGTACTAAGATGTTCACTTTTTCAATGCGTATCGAATTTTATTTCGAAACGAGTACTCGTCGTAAAAAGGATTTCTTCAGTCGTGCTCGGCGTATTGGATGGGTGCGGAATCGATATGGCCAGATTGCACGTGCGAGGATACATGCACACGTTTCGGTCGCAGGCTCTAGCTTCACCCGTCGTAGAGTTAGTAGTAGCGGTGAGCGAGGACTTCCCTTTTCGCGCTCGTGAAATGGGATACCTTAGAAAGGAGGGGAGATGAAGATCGCACGTGAATCCGTAGGGATGTTGCCCTAAGTGATGGAGTACCGCAAGCAACACTCGACCTACGAGAGTTCGCCAGACACTGGATCGTCCCCACTCTCCCAGGAAGAAGTACAGGAGCCAGTCGTTATCTAGTCAATATCCATACCAAACTAGACATTTGGGTACTTGAGAGAACCAAGATCATTCAGGAAACTAAGAATTCCTCACCATCTCCTATTTTCAAAAAGTATTGAAATTTGGAAGTTTACAATATTTCTAACGGAAGATCTCATGTTTGGCCTAGAAAGAAAGTAGGATGTATAGAAAATGAAATAAGTAATACAATAACGTAAAGTTCGTTCACCAAAACATAATACAGAAAAGCATAATACCGTCCCAGTTGATTGATTTACAAACGCAGAGAAAAATCGCGTTTGCCAGCAAAATCCAGACAGTGGCATTTCGTTAAACTAACGAAACATTTGTTGATCATACGTCAGAAAGTCTATTTCACTGGGATACTCAAAAAAGTTGCCGTGGTGACGAAATATTTGTATGCGCGTTTCATAACATCATATTAAAAAATATACCGGGCATATAGTATTCATAAGTAACCAATAGTTGACTCTTACAGCAAACTCAGAGTATGAAAATATGAAGACCTAGTATGAAATATAACTTTGATATTCTTTGAACCAAGACCTGATTACAGATCTCCTGATTACAGATCACTCTTAAGATAACTGATTATAACATTTTATAAGCACTTAAACATTGTTTAAATAATAAATATTTTAATCAATGAAAGTGCACCATTAAATGTGCAGCGGTCTTTGAATGAGAACTCAGGATCACAAGTCGATTTAATTTAAGTAAGATATAAAATTCCTATTTTCAGACTTCAACCATGTTTTCTATTTTATTTGCGTTTTCTTCCGCGTACCGCGTTCGTAAATATTTCAGACAACACGAATTGGATTAATAATCAATCAAGAAGCTCGTTCCATCATTTTCAGTTAGTATTTCTAACGTGAAAGTGAGATGGCGGGATGACAAAGAGCCGGTGAAAAAGAGCTGCGAGACGCGGCACCGGCGACGCCAACGGTATTATATTTTAAATTCATTTTAAAATCTCCTAGTTTGTCAAATTTTAATTAACAGGTGGATTTAGTAGTTGACAAAATCTTGAAAAGCTCGCCTTGTCGTCACGGAAGAGTCTATTTTTAGTATATGTATGTCAATGTTATTTGTATAATTTAAGTGAATACTTTTAAATAAAAGTTTCTATACATTATTACTAGTTTTTCTTTAAACGTACTCTGTTTAAATATTGTGGCCTTTTATATAATAAGTTTTGTAGATATAAAACTTTATTGTTTTCCAATTAAACGAAATTATTTTTCACTCAGCAGACATTATATGAAAAACTGTGACAAGTCACTGAATCTACATTGAGCTTCACTTTTTATAAATCAAGGGAGTTATTTTGCACTCGCAAGATGACATGTGGCTAATTACATAACAAAATTGAAATACACTTGTTAGACGTGATAAAAAGTTTGCATATAATACATAAGTAGATTTAATTTAGTCTGAAACTGGTATGTTGAACTGGTTTCAAGTATAAGATCATATTAAATTTGGCTGAATACTATATTTAACCGTCTAACTGATTGCTCATGTAAATTTTCGGGGGTTTAAAGTTGCAACGCGACAGTAGTTTTGAAGTCAACTAAGAGGCATGGTTTCTGAGACTGTGCAATTCGCATTGCTTTTAATTTGTAAGTAATCATTATGTTATATTTTACTTATCTAGAATTATAGAATTTCTTAATATTCATTGAGAAATCCAGAATTCACCGAACAAAAAGGAGGCGTTTCTTGGGTCGAAAATTGGGCAAAATTCTAAAAAGTTAAACATATAACCTTTCGAAATTTCGCGAACATGTATCTGACTCAGTCTATTTAAATACAGTGTCCAATGCACTTAAAGCGTTAAAATTTAATATAATAATAAATAAGCTATTGTATAAATTATTCTTTATTATTTACATAGTTACACACACTTTGGCCATGTTTGTACGAAAACACTAGCATCGCGTATTCAACGATGGTACTTTTCTTACCCAATGTAAATGTACGAAAATATTGCAGTGTATTTAGATGTATTTATAGGTGTGCAAATTCTCGCGGGTAGCTGAACATTCAGGGGTTTCTGTATACGTCAAATAGATTCCCAGCATTTTTAATTTTAATCATCCTTGGCAATGTGTACCACGTTAAGTTGATTAGAGCTTCCTGAATTAAACTTCTTTTATGAAATGTTTCTTCGTTATTGCATAAAATCTTGAATAATTAAACTATTTGATTTTCAAAATTTTGAGACCAAAACTGAATATGTCTTATCATATAATCAGTACATATACACTATAAAAACAACTACTTTAATTAAGACCAGAAATGTGACTGAAATATGGATTTAAGTTAGAAAGTTGAACTAAATGTAAGATGTAATGTAAATAAGTCCACTTAGTCAATGGCAGAATTATGTACTATACATGAACTGATGTTAAGATGTAACAAATTTAACTATTTGTTGTTACAGTGTGGTCATAAGTGAAATGAAATTAAACCTCTTCCTTCTTTAATGTTCTTAATAAGTACATATGGTATTCTCATATCTAAATACCATAAACATCGCCTAGTGTAAGAATTACGCTGCCAGTTATTACGTTGTATTTCATCATTGCCATTGTATGACCAAGATGTAGGAAAGGAAGAGTTGTCTTCCTTTATCTGTAGTCTCCAGAAACGAGGGAGAAAAAAATTAAAATATTAGATATACAAAACTAGATTTCTTGCATATATACATTTCAAATTACGTAACAATATCATACAATAATTTGTTTGTATGAATGGAAGTTTACATATCTACATATCAGCGACCCTTACACATTCGGAGTTTAGTTTCTAGAGTTCTTTCTGGTTGTATTTACTTTATCTTTCAAGATGTGTAACGTTGATAGTTGTCGACCAATATAACAGCACCTTTCAAGCCTTCTTTATAACTGTGCTAATTTAATTGTTAAATTCATTCGCGAATATATGCTTATGTAACAGACTATTCGTAAACAATTGTACAGTGTTAGATAATATAAAATAATAGGCAGAGCAATTACTATCATAATAATATAATAATACAATTATAAATAGTATTAAGTCAATATTATAATTATAAAATGACGTCTTCAAAATCTACAAAAAAGTAATTATTTTTTGGTTATTTATTTTGATTCATATGTTCGTGCAGGTCATTTTTGAGGTCGCTGAATACAAATCCGTTATTAAATTTAGGAAATTCAACATGGCGGTCCAATATTACTTCGAAGACCTTTGTAATATACTAAATATCAGGCAATTTTTGTTTAATTTCGGTCACCCATATTGTATTCGCCATTTCCAATTTTCAAAATTTCTCGAACTCAAAAACAATCTACACGAACATATTCATCACAATATAAACGACAGAGACAAGAAATATATTAATAAAACACAAATAACCTAAAAATCCCTTATCAATAGCGTAACTTTCATCATTGATCGTATAATTGACCAACTTTTAGTAAAACCTATTACTCCACAGGATTCGGAGGTATAAATAAAAATCGCAGTTTCCTGAGTTTTCATTTTTTCCATGGTTTGTGTTACGGACAGAATCGATGTTTTACCAACTGCGGTACCCGGCGTAGGTTTTTTCCCCCTAAGGTGGTTTTCCCTACGCCATTGCACACCCGAATGGGAGTACCTCTCAAAATGAAGCAGGCCTGTTAGGTAAATTATGTAAAAGGCCCTTCGAAATGGTGACGATCTCGATAAAGGTATTTGTATTTCGAATAGTATAATCGATATATAATATGACGTTGTAGTCTATTTAAACGTTCGGGAAATTGAAAAGTCGAACTAAGATGTAAAAAATTGACGATCGGGTTTTTTTTCAGTACGTTTACGGACGTCGTGGAGTTAGGAAGTCCGCGTCGTGATCGGTTCGTCACCGCGGGATCGGAATAAAGTTGATTTTAGTTTCTGACCGATCATATTGCGCGTTTTATTTGAAGCCCTTACCCAAACATTATAAGAAATCTAAATTTCATAACAATATCTCAAAGATATCCATAAACTTAAGGAGGATGTAAACCGGTGAGAAATGTTGTAGTTTTGG
This sequence comes from Trichopria drosophilae, assembly GCA_030407085.1. Taxonomy (NCBI): domain Eukaryota; kingdom Metazoa; phylum Arthropoda; class Insecta; order Hymenoptera; family Diapriidae; genus Trichopria; species Trichopria drosophilae. The sequence continues at coordinate 58,276,977 of CM059583.1, forward strand.
GACGACACGATCTAATTCCCATTAATTGTCGAAAATTTTCAAATCCTAAAATGTTTCAAAAAAGATCAATATATTCTATTTAGATCATTTCGTTATTTATTTGCTGTCGGCCAATACTTTGATCAATTTTTATTACTCGACTTATTGAACAAAGTTTAGTTATTGAGTCATGTAATTTAATATGCGGTTAAGAAGATTAAACATATAACCTTAGGTCATAATAAAGTGATGCGACGCTCAGATAATACAAAATAATATCCGAACGATATCTACGGAATAAAGTGTTAGCTAAACTGGCAAACTTTTCTACGTACCTCTCGGGTTGTAAGGATTTGGATGGCAATAACTTTACTTCGCAACATGTTTCTGGTTCTTTTTTTCGCATATTTTATTACCTAAAGTCGCCGAAAGCTTTTCGTATTCTCAGGAGTGGGGACTGAGAGTCACGACTTACCATTCGCTCACTTGTTTTCTTAACTCGAAACAGATATAAGACTACGGAAAGAAAACGTGATACTTCGCTTCCGTGACAGAATTTAGTTGTTATCATACCATGAGAATCCTACTTTAAATCCTTTATCACGGAGTAATTTTTAAAAAGTATAGCTCTCAAATCCATTTAAATCCATTTAATCACTTTTTTTTAATTCAAAGATTTATTTCCAAAAACTGCTTTAACAATTTGCAATTATTGAATTTTCAAAGTGTACAAGTATTTAGATAATTTATTCATGTAAATGTATGAGCTATATGTTTTCCCATAAGTAGTAAATTGTCTGATTTAGTTAACTAGTCTTAATATTAATATTTACATTATATTCATTATATGGTCCAATCCACAGAACTTTTGAGTTTTGCCCAAAAAAGATCGAACAAAAATGTTAATCGCGTGTTTGTGTACTCTTCTAGGAGATATAATCTATACTTGTGTAACTTTTCAATTGCGGGCCGTTTGAATGGGTATTTTTAATCATTTTGAATTTATTTTTACTAAATTATTAATATAATATAATACGAACAAAATACATAAGAATTATTTGCGGCCCACATCATTTCTGTTAATAAATGATCGATCGATGGGATCATCGACATCAAGAAACATATTCAAAACTTATTAGAGATGTTATCTACGGTAGTGTGAAATTTTTTATGGTTGCATGAATTATATTATTTATCTTAATTTTATCTTGTCATGAATGTTCAACCAGCACATATTCGTAATATGGCTAGATTTCTTCATTTTTATCTCAGAAATAAAAAGCATATATTTCTTTGTTGGGTTATTGCAGGCCGTAATCATGAAACAGCAAAATACAAATAAAATGTGGATTTCACAAAAAGTTATTTCATGTCAAACGGATTGTGAAATCTTATAATAAACTTTGGGCGCATCAATGTGACTTATAATACCGTTTTATAGTATGTGCAGTTACAAGTTAAACGTCTGTCAGTGTCTTAATCCTGGGGCCGTGTGTTTAATGAACATTTAAAACAAATTAGATTATTTCATTCGCAATTTCCAAGTTTTTACATTTTTTACTGCTGCTGGCAATTACACAAAAATACTATGGAACGCCTTTTTTTTACAAAAATGTTGTTAATAAAGGTTTTTGTTGGAATTCGAAATAAGTACACTACCGTGCAAAAGTCTTTGGACACCAGATTATTTAAGGTTTTCGTCGCCATATTATTTTCTGAACGAATGAATATTTCCCAAAAATACAGTTGTGAACTTGTGTATTATAAAGAGACACACATTCAACACCAATATATAGCAATTACATGGGACACGGAGTAAATTACATCAAACTTTCTTTTCATCGAAAAACCCACCTTTCGCTTTCAGTACGGCTTTCACGATGCGAGGCATTCTGTTGATGAGATTTTCGAGTTTTTGCTTGTCGAGTTGGTTCCATTCTTCTTCCAAAATCATCCACAAGTTTTCCTGTGGATGATTTTGGATGAAGAACCAACCCAACCTTTGAGACATATAAGTCTAAAACGACATTTATCATAGCGTATTGTTACTGCTGTAGTCAAAACGTATTCAGATTATTTCAAAAGCTGCTATCACCTACTTCCGTTAATATTCAGAGCTTTAAATCAAATATTTCTTACGTTTTTTGCTTATCATACACGAAAAATTAAGTGTCCAAAGACTTTTGCACGGTAGTGTATATTTTATTTAAACATTCCTAAAGTCTTAATAATTATAGAATTATGGATATTACACAAAAATTAAAAGTTCTGTGGATTTGCCCATATTTGAGACATGTCTAATAAGCCAGAGTGGAAAGATTATTTGAACATAGTTCAGGATATAGTCTAAGATTAAATAAAACATGTTTACTTGTAAGCCTTAAATACATAATATGTTATGTAGTAATTAGTTAAACCATTCAAGATCATGGCCTGTAAAAGAAGAACGAAGATTAAAATTTGGGTCACTCGATCAATTAAGATCATTTAATGTCTATTATCATTAGCTTTACATATTGTCATATGTTCTGTAACCGAGGACACCAAGTATCCATTGGAGCATATAAACAACTTGCATTTCAACTATCTTCCTACCAGTATAAAATATAGCGAGCATATGGCACCTACCTGTAGTTTAGAGAACTATTTGCAGCTTGAGACTTATCCGGAGCACTCCGAATCTCACGGCCATCGTTGAACGATTTTTCCAGAGATTTAAAACGAGCTAGACTATTTTGTCAATTGTATGCATTTTTTTAAATGTGTAATTAAAAATAAGCTTTTATCTAATTTTATTTACAATAAAAAATATGAATTAAAACGGTGGTGTGCATATTCCATCTGAATCCCTGCATTAATGAAATATTTTCAAGCTGTTTGAAGGACATCAGTCTAAAATTCCAAATCTTGCGAGGTATTTTTCTAAAATATATTTAAACGAACGTTTAATGATTTAAGTCAATTTTTAACCTTTCGCCGCAAAACTCGATTCCTCCTCCTAAGGCGAAACCTCTGGCCGTGAATTATCGAGTCCTATAGTCGGATCAAAAAACACACAATTAGTCACGGACGAAATAACGACCTCTGACGAGTGTGATTATCACCCTCACTTCGCTCGAGCGACAAACTTCACAATCGTCGAAGATCGATAATTGCGCTCTTGGCACATAATGTGCTATTTTGTAAAAGCAGAAAAAACATTGAAATGTTTGACATTTAATTTTTCCATTAATCTACTACCGATTATTATTTGTCCGTTAAATGTTTGACATTTTAGACCCTGTATAATACATTATTTTAGGACTTGTTATGAGGACTGAACTTGCAATTAGACAGTTGCAATGAGCTTCAATTAATGTCAGAAAAATAATACACTGTAACACCTAAATCAACGGTATTAGCGTATTCCAAGCTAATAGTGCCATTGAGCAATTATTATATGCCGGATATTTGTAGCAAAGTATCGATCCACTTTAAATGCATGAATTTTAATGCAAATTGGCCACAATAAGGAAGGGAAATAATGTAAAAATATTTAATAAAAATATCATTATTCATTTTTTTTATGAGGAAGCATATAAAATTAGAAGGGAAGATCCTTCCAGTTCATCAAAAGAACCTTTTTGAAAACCATTTCATAGCCGTGAGTTCAAGCGACCGAAATTAATGGGTACCGCTGGGGGCTTTGGAGCTTGGAAACTTAGTACCGTAGAACGATGATGTTTGAAGTCACGCAACAATGGGTACGGTAATTGGGTTGCCTGCGTTATCATTCCGGCTCAATCGTACCTCGTCGCGTAATCGTAGCTTTTGCTCTTTCACCCACAAACTCACGTACCGTTGTACAAGTTCGAAGAAAAGCCGGACCGCGACGTTGTTTTTCCTATACATAAAATGATGTGATATCTCAGAAGCACTGTTGTTAACGAATTCTTGGAATGCTGATTGAAGAGAAGAAAGCAAAATGCACAAGAAGCAATCAAACACATGTTTTATAAAGCGACTGAATATTTGAACGTACGAATCAATTCAAAGAAAATAAGAACATTATATTGCAGTAGACGTTTGCTAATTTATATCCTGGTCATATAAAATAACACTAATTCATAAATGGTGTTACGATTTTTTATATTTCATATGATGTACTGGATTTCGATCGTTATGTATAGCTTAATATTGGTCCATCACAACTTATGTGAAACAAGACTATTTTTTCTATATTGCAGATTTATGATTTGCCTATAACCAACTCATGTGTAAATGTATGAAGCAAACAACAAACCTAGAAAAGTTAGTAACAAATTTGTTGATGTCACCAAATGTTATCCGAATGTAGTACAAGATACCATGATAGCAAATGTTTTTTAATTCCCGAGAAATGTATAAAAAATACTTATAAAATAGATGACATTATATAAATATAACGCTTCATACAGTAACTCATTTCTGCCATGCCGGCATGATTAACAGAAGGAATTCCCATGTTTGTTTTTGCCACTCCTCATATTCGAAATTATTAAAGTGAAGCGAAATATGCGCTACAAAGCAAAATTGAGCGCCATATTTCATTTCGTAATTTCAGTTACCCATACAGTAGAATTATAAACATAAAGTTAAATTAACGCACTTAATTAAGCTAACTAGTAAATTCTCAAAAATTATAGTTTTAAATCAATTTCAAATTCCCTAGTCAGTGATACGTGGGAATATTGCATTCCATGCGGATTTTCATATGAAACATTTCGTTGAAGACATAATTATGTAGCTGAAAATTTGGTTCGATCCTGACATTTAAAATTACAACACATCCATTTTTAGGATACTATTACCGGTGCTTATATACGTAACAGATTGTGCTTCTAAATTTGTACGATTTTAAAGATCCAAAATATTAACGCCGATTCAAGAATTAAAATGCAAGGATAACAACTTATTTTATATAAAAATGTAGTCTGGAAATTTATTTTGATATTCATTTGCAATTCGTAATACTCGAATACAAAAATACAACCAAAATTGTAACATAAAGCAATTTTCGAGGTTCAAAAATTAAAATCAATTAAACCCTCTGCTATGAAATTAATCTTTTCGTGCAGTAATAACACGATTTTCATCGCGTTTCACATCAGTCCAGAAAATAAAATTTGAAACCAGGGAAAAATAAAAAAATTTTCTGTTGCTTCTGTTTTTCTCATCTAACTGATAAGATTGCTGGGAAAACTACAGCAATTCACTTTTACAAATTAATGCATTAAAAGATTAAAATAGGGCGGACAAATTGTTCCGTGACTGAATAGTTTTTTTTTATATTCGACGAATTAATTCAAAACCATTTTTGCATTAAATGCAACAATGTTAAGTAATATGTGTTGTGAAGAATTATTATATGATAATGGGAAGTAGGGTGGCCTTTTTGCGGACATATGCCATTAAATTTCGCTAATTTGCAATGAAACAGACACGAAATTTCAAATGAAAAATGTTTAAAAATTAGAAAATAAGAACCGATAAATTTAACCTTCGCGGTCACTTAGGGCCCAGCAGACCCCACGATGAATTTAAAGGTAAATAATTCGCTTTATTACTTTTAAATTGGAAATATTGGAACACCAATCGGTAATTTAAAGTACCTACCAATAAATTTCTGGTAATGCCGTAGTCTGACAAACGTCAGTATACTCGTGGTACGTTACAAAAGTTTGTCGATTTCGTGGCGGGGTCCAGCGGACCCCAGTGTGACTACGGTGTATATTTAGAACAAACTGAAAAAGCTTCTATTTCATGATTCGTGTAATATAAATAGTTAAAATATAACACGGTAAATAATGTGTATTGTACATCCATTATTTACTGTCAATAATATTATGAGACATATATTATTTATAGTTCTAGAGATGGCTTACAATTTAAGAGTTCATAATATTCGTAAGCACTTGGAAGAGACTAAGGAAGAAACTATTGGCGGAGATGCTTCAGAAATTTTCGATTATCACGATGTCAATTACTTCATTTGTTCAGTTATATATCTTATATTTAAAAATTATGTATACAAATAAACAAAGTATGTAGGTCAAAATGATGTGTTTTATTTTTTAAAGATTATGCACTTCATTCATCTAAATAAATACCCTTTTTAAATTGTAAATCAATAGACTATATTTTTCTACAAGACCGCAATCTTCAAGTACGTCCAGAAAGTTTCATTAAGAAATATTAAAAATATGATATGTTATGATTTTTTTAAGTAAATAAAGTCATTTTTTACACTTTTTTTATTTGTAATTTTCTTTACTATGTTATATAAAAACTTATACAAATTGTACAGTGGGGTCATAATTTGGGATGGCTGAACAACGCCTCAGAATTTTTGTAACTTGCTACGGCTTACTCTTCTAATACAGGAACGATTTTAAGTATTGGGGTCCGGTATACCCCGTGTGTCGTTCTTAGCATTTTTAGGCGGTGTGACCGGCGAAGATTAATAATGAATTGTATTGTTTGTCAAGTACTCAGTGCCCATTCATGAAATAATCCATGAAAATACTTACTTGCACAAACAGACAGAAAATGCATGACTTTACATCTTGCAATGCTTTTGTATTTATATTTTTTTTTATATGTTCCATGATGATTCTTGAAGAATATTCAATGCCATTGTGTTTTTTTTCATTTGTTTGCAACAAATATATTAAAAAAAATGGCAATTCCATCTTTGTTCCTGAAAGGCATTGAATATTAACTTAGTACTATATATAAATTATAATGTACGGTAATCTCCATTTTGTTAGATTTATATACTAATATTTATTTCTTTATACATGTCCCTATAGTAGGATTTTTCGGCCTCGTGTCCGTGTAATGTACACTTCACCGAAACAGACATTTAGGACAACAGGAGAAGGGGAAGTCGGTCCAATCAGGTCCCGTTCAATGTAGGCGAATCGTATACGGATCGTATCCAAATCGTGTCCCAATCGTATACCATATCCCGCATACTAAGTACATCCATTCGTCTTCAAAGTGCGTTCGATATCGGGATACGGTATACGATAGGATTACTTATATAACTTATATTTTACGTCTTGAGTTTTCTTTTCTGGTCAAAAGTAACCTTCACCATTTCCAAAATCATTAATTTAAGATTATATTATTTTGCTTTCTATCTTTTACATTGTTCTATCTTTTATATTTTGCATCTTTTAAATTTAGAGGAGGGGGGTGGTGGACCCCCTATATTTCCGTATAGCGGGTTTCTACTGTACTTTTGTTGTCTTCGAAAAGTCGCAAAATGAAGTATGCAGATAAATGATTCTCTGATACGGTTATTTTGATTGTTTGTGACGTGGTTTTTCTTCATGACTGTGTTCTAATACGAGAGTTAATTCATAGATGCTCATGATAATGCTAGGTCTAGAAAAATTAAACGCATTTACAGATTTATTTTTAATCAGTTTTCATTATCAAAAATTTATTTTGACTAATTTACTATTACACCCGAAATTTGTTTATTCGAATCAGTATAATTGGCACTTTTTCTATATAAAAAATGTACTAAAATTGGTCAAATCGGTCGAAATTTTTAAAATGAATTTTCGATTTGTTAAAAAGATTAAGTGGTAACAAAGACAATATTAAGGAAATTTGACGTGTAGCCCGAAAAATTAAGAGCAGGACTAACTAAATCTTTCTTACTAGATTATTTTTCATGGACCAAAATCGCAACGGGGAACTTATTAGTATTTTTGTGATGTGGCAGATAATTTTTTATCGTCAGCATGGAATAATGCTGAAAAATATCTAGTGCCTAAATGTAATTCTAAACAAGCATTTATGATTAGAATTAATTTTGATTTTTCTTTTCTGACATTTTCTTAAGTGAAAGTGATCATAATAAAAAAAAAAAGAAGCATTTATGATACTGCGTTACTTTCGCATTAAAAATATAAACATATTTTTACATATATTCATAAAGATAAATTTCGAATTTATAAAGATAATTTTCGAATGTTTTAATGTTGTGCAGCAGTAAGCAAAAAAGGTTAGTTAAAAAAATGTTCAAATACAACCAAACTGACACTAAAATGAACATAGCTTCAATTTTTTGTTTCAACTAAAAAAGTCATACGCAAAAAAGAGCGGTCTAATACGATTTCCCTCCTTTATTTAAAACAGCGGAGTTTAAAAGAAATGGAATATTTAATTTTGAATCGATAAAGTAAACGTTGGCAAAAGTAATGTAGTCGTTCTATATGAATAAGGCATAAAATAACTATCATCGAATGTCCTCGCTAAAAAGGCATTCATTTCCTCGATTTAAATATCATATTTACTGATTAGACCATAACTGATGTTAGATTTATTGAAGAGAGTATAAATATATGACGAGCATACATTAAAAACGACTTTATCTTTGGCTTGGCGCCACTGTTCAAGCAGGCAGTTTTAAGTAGCTAGGCGGCCAGATAGCGCACTTGAGTACTTCCCGGTGCAGAGTCGAGCTAAAATCGGGGAGTAGCGAAAGGGATATGCTATAGAGATGGAACGAGCGAGAACGAGATAAGTGCAAACGGGACATCGGAAAGAGACGACGAACACAAGAGAAGTGAGACGAAGGTAATGAGAGCAGCGCGGTAAGAGCAAAGTGAGCCAAACTAAGCATTAGAGTGAGGGAAATAGGAGAGCTGCTTGAGGGTAGAATCGGGGAAATTTGAGGGCCCCGTAGAAAGATTGGAGATAAAGAAACAAAGAAATAATTAGAGAAAGGTAAAAGATGGCGCTCAAAATGATGTGCATACTTCGCCAGGTTGCTTTACAAAGTACCTTTTAGTATCTTTTAAAAAGACGCAACAGTAATGCTGTTTCTTTGCGTTTAAATAAACAGCCCAGTGTTATAATGGTGTTTTAAAAGTTAGTAAACGTGCTTGTCAACATGCAAATCTTGAACAATTTTCAAAATTATATATATATATACATCTTTGCAATTTTCGACAATTCACCTATCAACGCCAAAGTTTTACTTTTATTCAAAGTTTAGTTAAAGACAGACGTACAGAGTGAGGAAAGAACGATGCCCACGCGTATAGGTCATTTCTGCCTTCAACATGGAAACTCGGAAACTAACAAATTTGGTTAGATTATGATGACAAATATCTAATTGTCAATTCTATTGTTTTATGATGTGGGGAAGTTTAAAAATACGCCGTTAAATCCGCGGATTATACTTCAGAAAATGCAGTAATTTCAGTAGTAATAGGCCGCTATGTGATAAGTTTCGGACTGTTACTACTTACATTCCAGCATTTTTCTATATATAATCCGCGACTTTGACAACGATTTTTTAAACTTTCCAATTTCAAAACATTCAAATTTTCCATTAGATATTAATCCTCATCATACCTACTCGAATTTGTCAGTTTCGGAGGTTCCATCTCGAGGGCGGAAATCACTTATAATTCTGGGCATCGTCCTTTGCCATATTTCTGTTAAATGTGACTATAAGTTCTTAGAATGAATACTATTTATATAGTAATAATGACAATAAAATCCAGTTATATATTTCACCAGAAATAATAGCAATTTTCCTATTTTACCAGTTTATCACAAAATTACCATCTGAAATGGTAGAATTTCCAAGAAAATGTTTCTCTGCATAATATTTTCGAGGACGCTCTTGAATGTGCCCAGATCAAAATTTAGTTTTAACAAACAGGAATTCTAATATGACACCAAATTTAAAAAAATGCCAAAAAATGTGGAAATCTTTATTTTTATCCATTTTTTTGAAATATTAGGACATTGTGGTGTTACTGGAACTCTGCATGATGGACCTCGAAATACTGGCAATTGCATAGCAAATTTTACTTTTATACGCCACTTCATAGTAATATCCTGAAAATGACATCCTCAATGAAAACTTCTGTCCAAAATTTCCCACCCTGTAACTAAAAAATACGACCGTTTTCAAAATAAGATATCAACGAAAGGTTCTTAGTATTGATTGAATCAAGGCCTGAAATTTTGTTCGAATTTATTTTCAGAAATTTAGTTTCCGTTTTTTTTAATTATTCAACGATCGGTATCACCACTTTAGTGATCTTTCGATTTTGTGTTCTAATTTACAGTTGCAGGTGGACTTCCAAAAAAGCGTCATATCTCACATTTGTCGAGAATGTAGGAAACTGCAGAAATCTACATTAAAGCTCAACAGCAATCCTGAGGCGATTTCCGCCAGACAAACATTTTCAAAACGTAAACAAACGTGTCTCGCCCTACTAACAGCTAGTTGCTGCTTGAAAATGAAACCGCCAGTTGAAAACAAATTCTGACAAAATTTTAGCATTCCTTCCTGGATTCTAAGCATCTTTCGATATTTTCAATTTTTTCCAAATGTTTATATATCTCGAGAAAAAATATCAATTATTGTACTTGCATTAAAAAGTTCTCAAAATATTATAACAAAAATAAAAACATTCAGCAGACGTTTTAACTTTACTTAACTTGTATCGTGAACTAAAATCTCAACATAATAAACTACAAATTGTGAAAACACGATGGATCATTCATATTAATAATAACCAATAATTTTCTGTTTTATTCCGCATAACGGTCATAATAAAATGCTATTACCGAGAAATTATGTCATGCAGGACGTTTTTATACCATAAATAGTAATTATATATTGTTTCAATGTACAGTACTCATTATTATATTACATTAAGTCTTATTTTATATATAAATATTTTTAAAAATAAATATATTATAGTATTCATACATGCATTTAATCGTTAAGTTCTCATAATTCAAATATATCTGAAAAATGCTGCGATGGTGACAGTTAATTTGAAGTTTTGTTATTCACCCAAAAGATACGAAAATTCACTTTGACATATGATAATCTATTCTGTTTCAGTTCTCTCTGCATTTGCAATTTAAATACATAATTTCAAGAGAACGTTGTAACTCGCTGCATCACTGTTTGAGAATTCTCTGATCGAATTATTTTGTATATGTCTGTGTACCAAACTACATCAATTTATAACTATCGGATAATCCTGCTCGCATTGGAGAAAACTGTAAAGAGGAATCTGTCTTAAGCAGAAAATGATCACAGCAAAGGAAGTGAAATCCCACAAGATTTAATGATCGTGAAATTAATTCTATCGAATAAGGTAAAAAACTGCATTATTAGAACAAGGTAAATGTTGCTAAAAACTGAACATTATTGCTGAACCATCGACAAGACTGAAGTCATTCTTTCTTCATTTTATTTAATTTTAACTCCTCCGCAATATATTCAATATAAGCATAATATTTTACGTTCGAAACGAGTTGAATTCCGCAAAAAATATATATTTTTATTTTCAAATATTAACATGTTTGAATGGCTGATTGGAAGTTGTGTTCGACACTGGTACAACATTCGTCTTTCTTTGTTTCTGACAACCGTAATTTAAAGCACATACAGTAACAAGTATCACAAAAAGAAATGAAATAAATCCGAAGAGAGTAGAAGGTAATTAAATTGATAAAGTTAGTACGGTACAAAAAGATAATTGATTAATAAAGGTTTATGGGGATAAAATCGGAATTTTAATAATCGCAAATAGTAAAGTGCATTCCACTCCCAGCTTTTCAGAGCGTGTAAAGATTCCACATGTGTCACGGATCCACGAGATTTCTGGCTTTTGTTTGCGCATCACGTTCTGCATGGATATACGAGCGTTAAAAAAAGCTCGGCACCAAAAAGAATGTAATGAACAATTCCAAAATGAAGATAGTCACAATAATTAAGTGAAGATAATTTGAACTGAAAATGTTGCATTGACATATTATTTTTGTTAAATATCTGAAACATTTTCCATCGTTAGTTACATGTGCGAGAAGAGATTATCCTATTTTTATTAACATTAAAATTATATAAAATACATATATTTTTATATTTTTATAACATATATTTTTTCTATGATTATCTTTCTAATGTATGTAAATTTGAATAAATTATTTATAAAGTAAAAATATATTTTAACATGAATGCAACATTTTGGATTAATTCAGAATTTCTGCTAACAAATTTAATATTAATTCTATATTTTATCCTCTGGTTATCTCGGACATAATAAAACCATGCATAATAATATGATAAAATATATAATTATAGTGAAGAAAAAGAATATTTAACTCATGAAGATTATAGTACGCATTGTCCGGTGTAATTAAACTCATACTACTGAAAATATATGTTTTTGTTGCACATAATGCATGCACCGATATAATAAGTCGTATAATTTATGCATTTACAGATAATCTGTAGCAATAAAAAGTTATAATCTAATAAGGTTTATAAAAAGAACCAAAATTAGTAGCAATTGTCATAAGGTTACTCTTCCAAATTGTAAATGGAATTAATTCCTTATATTATGAAAAGAGATTAGGTGTATATTTATATGTTTATTTATAGGGTGTAAAAAAGACTTAGGTTAGGTTTCAGATTGCTTCATTGCAAAATTGACCATTCAAATTCGTAGGTCAATTGGACATATATGATTCTATAATAGTGTCAACTGTAATAATAATAAATGCTGAGAATCACCAAGGTGATGTGTTTCAAATTATAAACTTTCTACGTATAATATTATTTTGCAATACGTTTTACTATTAACTAATGATACTTGTGGATGGATGCCAAAATCTGTAGAACACCTGATACTTTAATATGAAAAAAATAACAGAACTATATTATAAGATTGTTATAAAAAAAAAATTTGTTTAACAACGAATTTGTCCACTGTTTCGTAAGTATTATACTTATAGGATTATTTTTTACCGAAGAACAATATTATGTCAGAATTGTCAGTAAATATGAAATTTGACAGCTTGTAAACGCATCAGATAAGACCCCTGTTTTGTTTTGTTTCCAGTACCTAAACTCTTTTGAACCTTGTTCAACTTTAGTAAAATTATAAAAATTGGAACCAGTAATGTTCTGTAGCTTCAGTAAATGTTACTAAAATTTCTCATTCAATATAATTAAAAAAAATCCGAATTATAAAATTGATTTTTGATCTACTTTGGTCATATCAATGGATAATAAATGTGCACTAATTTTATACCATAAAAATAAATTCTGATTGTTTCAAATGCTGTAGTGACCTACAATCATTGATTATTATTTTTAAAAAAAGGAAAGAAGCTGCAATTATGATATAATACTATTGTCTAATATCCTTCACTTGGTAACACTTAATTACTAATAAGAAGAAAGGATTCTTTTCTAAATATATTAATACTCATAAGTTCTTTACTTATTTTTAATAAGTCACGACATTACTTGTACTCCAGCAAATCTTTAAAATCTCATCCGTTAACACCAATTCGCGATCTACATTGTAACAATCCTTGATACCGTGTAATGCTAATTTCCATCAAAGTTAATACCCGTCATCATGAAGCTGGCATTATATCACTGTTTGATATTGTTCGGCATAAATAGTTTTCACTGAATGTAATAATAATTGAATTTAAATATATGTATTATTCACCACGACGTCTACCGAAAATTTTGGTTGGAAATGGATTTTATACAATTTTTACGGAACCTACAGATATTCGTTAATCGTTTCAATTGTTCATTAGTGACTGATTAATGACTTCGGTAATTCAACGTAATTTGCTGCAATATATCATTGCTATAAGGGGCTATTCATTTAGAGGATTAAACATCGGGACTAATATTCTTTAATTAGTGAATTTCTAATTCAATTCGAAATGAAACGTGATTAGTATCCAGGTTTAATTTTCACTTGTTATAAATGGAACATAACTTTATTATTCAGAGCCATTAAATATGCTGCCCATCGAAGATGATTTCCGAGTTTTCCATCTTCCTTTTTTATTACAAAAGGTGTTTCGTTAGATATTAAATATACCAACGAATGCCTGATCGTCATTATTAACTTCCGTGAAATAGAATTGAACATTCATCATTATGTTAGAGTAGAGTACCTTTATGCATTTTTGTGTCATAACTTCACTCGTCTTTGATACAATTTACCGTATATGCAGTTCATAGAAAATTAAATGTTTGTTTACTAGATGCCGCCTGCTTCATATCTAAATAGAACTTATTTTAAGTTATTAACATAATTTTTTTCTCCGAATATAATAATGAATAATTTTTGTATCAATGAACATCAATATTAATAAGAATGCTACAATGATATTGATTTTTTCTTTCATTCTGAATTTTAGATAATTTAAGTATTCTTATAATAGAGACAGCCACCAAATATGGGAAACTGCGATTACACCGTATTTAAATATAAGCAACGTATGGTGTTTTAACCCGTATTATGGCTGCTGGCACTAAAATATTTTCGCACTATTACCTCAACCGAACTTGCTGATTATTGGGTTGTAAATGCGAGTTCAATAGGAAACGTCAGATTGCACCAACCCAACCATTTTGGTTTACAAATTTGACGCTGAGTGTCCTCACACCAAGTTACCTGTTGAACTGTGCGTAGAAGTTTGTTTCACAGTATGACGAATGTTCTGACTAAAATAATAAATTATCAAATACTAATAAATAGAGTTTTGTACAGGGTGGTATTTAACAAACAATAATTCAAATTTCGAGGCTTATAACCTGCAAAGCAATTGGTGGGAATTGCTTCCATCAAACATTTCAAAAACGTTGAAATATTTTTCAAGCGCCATCTGTCGGGAACATTTCGATTCCTCGGCTTTCTTAAAAAAATTATTGAAGAAAAATTTGATTGATGCAATCACCACCAATTGCTTTGACGGATATAAACCTCGAAATTTGAATTATTATTTAATAAATTATCAGTTTAAAACTGGTACTGAACACAGGGTCGCGCAAAGAAACAGATATGCAGAATTTATGCAAGATGATAAACTTTTCAGTTACATGCAATGATTCTGCTTGGTTCAGACAATCAAACACGTTTGGTTCTTGGCACTGAAAATTATGTAAAAATTTAATTACGCAAACCAAATTAGGTTCAATCCGTGTGGTCAAAAAATTAAAACTATTTGTATCGATATATTTTTTTTAATAGTACTTTTATTCATTGATATTTATCGTTCTGTAAGCATTTGAATAGGAATATTGCTGATTCATTGTTTAGCTCAGTGTCAAAATAAAAAAGGAAAGAAACATTTAAATTATTCATAGCAAACTCGTACGCAAGAATCACTAATAAACTGGTAACAAGCTTTCTTTTATAATTTTCATCACTGGTGCTGATAAAGCAAAACACCAGTTTAATTACTGTTTATAGGGTATGTGGTTAATTAAAACTTCGTGGGACCATTATGTGTAGAGATAGAACTAGTGTATTTGAATGAAAGAAAAAATTGCACATTGAACGCGTTTTAGCCCCCGTGATCGTAATATATTGCAATATGATATTATGCACCACTCAACCCGTGACAGGATATTATCCTCACGCAGCGCAAGATTTCCATATTGCGCGAACCGTGGTATTACGCGAAAATCAGCCGCATAATTGCAAGTTTAACATTAACAGCCTGACCATGCGCCGGGATTTAACTGTTCGGTAGCCAATCTCAATCTACGTGGGACTGTGAGCGGGCGAATACCATGCATAAATCGTTGGAAAAGGTACCGTTCGTTCCGTACGACTGCTTTATGCCTAACGAATCACACATTTTGAAAATAGGAAATTAGCAAAAAGACCTGTCGACGAAGGAAACATTGTTGAAAGCCATGCGACGTGCAATCAAAATTACGACAAGATTGCAGAAAATTGCTAATGAAACTTTTATCACATGTTATCAACGTCATTACGTCGTAAATAATTAGTACTTTCTTTCGCACAGAACCATTAAGAACTGCTGAAGGTTGTTCGCAATATGCCCTCCATATTTAGAATATAAAGAGAATACTGGGTTATGGTCGTAGTTGCATCTTTAAATTCAGTATTTGCAAATATTTAGTTGCCAAGTAGAGTTACTATTTATTACCGTTATTACACAGTCGTTATTTTAATTAGCATAATTGCGCACTTTATATATGCGCATAATATTAAGATTATTCAGTCACAAACGATTATGCTTCTTTTAACAACTAAACATTCCTCAACTTTGTTATTACTTACTCCACAATAGAATCTTAAACTGTTTAACAAATTAAATATTACATCAGCGTCGTATATTATAATTAATAATAATCTTTTTAATATCATTTATTTGAAGGAATATTAAAACATTAAAGCTTGTCCTCCTATCAATCGATTTCAGTCATTAAAACCTCATCATCAAAATTTTAACGCTGAAATCGTATACGAACGTTATCCACTTTTAGTTTTTATTTTGTCATATTTTTCATCATTTTGCACTGCCTGCACAATCCATAGAATATTCTGATTGAGCGAGGAGTGTATTCTAGAGCTATTTAATTATCGAAAACCGACATTTTTACGCGATACCGGAAATTCATTATTTTAAATTAACCTATGTCAGTCAGACGAATTTAATTTCTTTAAATATCAATAGACATATGTCATACTCTATCAAGAATTTTTTAACGTTTAATTCCTCGCCCAATTATTTCTCTTACTTTTGAAACGATAGTTGTTTTTTATCCCATATCATATTATAAATGTTTACTTAAGCAATAATCTACACTTGCTTCAAAAGTTCCAGAGATATATGAATAGTATATAAATGTTTAGTCTTCAGAATTTTCATGAAACTGTATACAGTACTGTTCAATAATATATAATTGTATATATTTGTATACTCAAGAATACATAAATTAAAGTTTATCGAGAATTCGCCGTTATTCAGTATTACATTAAACTTGATATAACCTGATTCAATTATATATACTTGTAACAATATTTTATGTACAATTCTAGCATATATATTTATATATAAGTTTCATTCATTTTTGTCGGGTCAGTTACTATGCACAAACAATTTAGTATCACGATTTGATCTGATTCAGTCATCAAAAACCCCAATCCTTGCATTATTAGTTGAATTAACCAATCGAATTTCAATTTCCGTAGCACTTTTAAACTTGATCCACCGGTATGAAAATGAAATGCGTATTTCTAATATGCACTAAAGTGCACAGGCGTTAATCAATACTTTTCATTCATAAATGAAGTACACATACTACATTAAACGTGACTGGCATCTAAAGTGCATGACCATTGCCTACAATTATTTTTGTAATTATGTACGAAAAGTTTCTGCGACTTTTCAAGTTATTATGTTCAAGCTTGTGCTCGTGCTTAACTTTCGGATACATGTGACCACCCGGAGAAAACTCCAGATTCAATGTAGTTTCCATTGACATTTTACGTAATTTTATACCCAGCTTTTTATAATATTTTGAAAATTTTTTTCAACTATTTTTTTATTAAATGTTATATTATTTGAAAAAAAAAATGTAACATGTTCTTTGATGAATTCTAAGCATTTTTAAAAATCCTTTTCCTAAAACTAGAAACTTTAGGGGATAAATTGAAAAGAACAGAAAATGATTACATATTAAATTTTTTCGGAATTTTTCGCAAATAATTTAAAATTTTGGCAAAAATTACAGTTAAGAATTTTGTCAACACATCATATTATGTATATCATACCACCATATTTCTCGATGAATTCTAACATTACGTCGTTTTTATTCTTGCATTTATTTAGAAAAGCTTATAGTTATTAAGTTAGAGCATCCGCAAATTTTCCAAACAGATGCTTACGGAATGAAAAAAAAAAGTTTTATCATATAAATAAATTTGAGAATACATAGAAAGAGTTCTTGAACTTAAGGAGAAAGAACAACAATTGCCCATATTATTAAATGTAGCTTTATTTAGTTTACTTCGAAGTTCTGTTTTTTTTTTATTTACGTGAATTTTGTCGCGAGATTGAATATAGATCAAAATTCGTATAGTAAAATGAGGGAACTGGTCAAACTGTAATGTCATGAAACCAACCTAACCTAAACAGTCATAACTACGCCAACCCACAGTAATTAATGCCTGAAAGAATGTGGCTGCACAGGAAAATTTTTTCCGGGGAAATTGTGACGATGAAATTATTTCCCGAAAATTATTTGCTAGAAAATAAAGTCCAGTCACTATAAATACGAATTGTCGCATCCGCTTTACTCAAATATTTTAAATTTTACATGCCTTTCAAATGTTTCTTAACATTTGTTAGAGAAAGAATGACAAAGAGAGGGGGTCTGGCTGATGTCTGCATGGAATTAAGTGGAGAGAGACAGGGACCGAAAATTACCTGAAATAGAGTTACATGGTTTATTTATGGACAACCCTCTAGCTACTATAGAAAAAGCAGTAGCGCCAAAACGGCTGGCGATAAAACGGCGGTTCCAAACGCCCTGACACCAAAGAGGCTAGCGCCAAAACGGCTATCGGCAAGACGACGCGCGGTGCCAAAGTGGCTGTTTCAAAGCGGCCGGGCCTAAACGTTGGTCCATGATGTACTATATTTAAAAATTCCAAAATTTATCAGACTTTAAATCCTGTGATCAAAATATGAATTTGATCCCGCGAACCATCCAGATATGTTATTTTAGAGTATCCATAACAATACAATAACAGATTAAGAACAGCGAGAAAACGTAATTGTCAAAATGTGTCACTTTCAATTATGCCCCGATAGTACTTAAAATCTTAAACACACTCTTCCCATTTTTTTTTGTAACTTGTCTAACGCTTAGATAGAACCAATATTGCCGAATTATAATAAAATTTCTGTTTCTAAATGAGCTTTTCTCAAAACTACTAGTATGTTGCAATATTGAATAGAATTTCTGTTAAAATAATTATGAAATGCGTTTTTTTCGTGGATTTTTAACCCTTTAAGCCGCAGGTGGGCACAATTGAACCACTGGGGAAATTCTGCAGAAGGATGGTTAGATGAGGTAGGGGTATTCAGATTGTAGAATGAAGATGGCGGTGTTGAATTCGGCTGTGAAGCATCATCGCTGGCAAAATTTGTGGTTGCAAAAATAAAATTATCGATAAAATTTTCCATCGGTCTTTTGTTATACAAACTATTACTATATACAAAAGTATATATTCTTTCTTTTTTCGCAGACTATATATTGCAATGACTGTATGTGAAAAAAGTTACAATTTGTGGTAACGAATATTATGACATCAATTTTACAGAATTTACAGAAACTCATCTTATTTGAGTTACAATGATACTTTAAAAAGTTTAATACTTTAAGTGATCCAACTATTGTTAGCAATATAACGATCAATGTCATATATGATCAATTATTATCTCAGTATTGTATTTGAAATCCAGCACAGAGGACAGATACGCGATAAACAATGTCACGGGCATTCATCTCGTAGGTAAATGACTCATAAGATGTATGGGAGATAACCATCTTAATATTATGAAACAAAAACAATCAGTAAATAATCGAACTAATGCATTTCATGTAAATGTAAATAAATAAAAAGTTAAGATAAGTAATGCATTTACGTCGTTTTCCTGTAGATCACTTACAATTTAGTGCAAGTGAAAAAAAAACTGATTGTTGCACACTTAAATGTAACATGAATTAAGAACATAATTTTTTTAATCTTTGCTTTAATTGAACGCGATTAAATTTTCCAACTTCTGAAGGAATGGAAAGAAATGTTGAAGGAATGAATGCCAGCGGCGAATAACTTTGCATTTTTTACGAGAACAATAGCAGTTAACTACTTTCGTGCTTCCTATACGTATATTTTTTCACTTAAAATGGCGATGATCTGTAAAATTGATTAACGCAAAGTTTCATCAAACTTATTATATTAAATAATCAAGTCACGGAATGCACTTAAGTACTCGCTTGTGTAGATGCATTTTGTAGATGAACGAAAATTGTTGAATTTAAATCAATCATTCAGCCCTGCTTAACAGAGAATGGATGTCTTATCAACTGTGGTACCCGGCGTGGGTTTACTCCCAACAATTTTGGGTTTTCCTCACGCCGTTGTACAACTAAATGGGGGAGGGGGCACTCAAACTGAAGGTGACCTGTTAGATGATTTTCTGTGAAAGTCCATGATGAAGACGATCTTGATTAATAATAGGTAATTCGAGTTATAATATCGATTTATAGGATATGGTACATTTAGACGGAAGAATGGAAAAGTCAAGCTAAGAAGATATGAAACAGGGACAATCGGTTTTTCAGTATATTTAAGAACGTCGACGTGTTAGGTTTTCCTCGTCCCGATTGGGTCGTCACCGTGCACTATTAAAAATGTTCTTAAATTTAATACATTTTTAAAATGCGCAAGTTAATTAATTGTAATATTTGGTATCTTAATTTTAAATGAAGATACTCAAACACTAAAGATTTAATATACATATATCTCACTCGAGTGTTGAGTGATTGGTTGATCGAACGTTTTATCAAACTTAAATTGTCAGAAAGTAAAATTCGGACTGTAATGAAAGAATGGTCCATCTACCAATGAACGAACAGTTGCGTAAAGGATACGTGATCAAACTTGAACACAAACGCTATTGGCTGTGGTCCTTTCTTCATCGAACAATGCTACATGAAATTATGACCAATGAGGTGCAACCTCCATATTCAGTTTTAAGTTCATGAAAATGTTTTAAGGAACAAACTTCTTAAATTACATGACAAATTCTTAATATTTAGTAAAATTTATGAAATATGCGTCATCAATTTTTCTTAAATTTAATGAAATTTTTTACAGTGTACTCAACAGATTCCTGTGTGACACATAAGTTCCTAGCCGAAAAAAATGTCTTATTATCTGATAGAAATAGGCTACTTGCATCAAAAATGAAAAAATCTAGAAAAAACATATGTAATAATTTAGATCCTTCTGAATTCCAACAATTTTTTCGATATTTGGTTTCTGATTGGTCAGAAAATTACATTTTGATTAAAATTTCGTTCTTGCTTTCCTTAGTGGCCAATCGGGAAAGAAAAATCGCAACTTTTGTTTTAATGGTGTTTTACGTGTTTTCAGTGACAACACACAAATGAACAACCATAACCTTTACATACACTTTATGAAATTTAATACACGCATATATTAATTTACAATAACCATGTACATTAAATTTGGTATACATGTATATGCAAATGACTTCATATGTATGTCATGTTATATGTATATTAATTTTGATCTCAATATTATTAACAGTGTGCGGAAACGGAATCAAGGTGTACATTATTTTTCGACTGATCACATTGTGCCTTTTATTTTCAAGCCCTTGCACCAGTCGTTAACAACGTCAATGCGTGCCGTTAAGGACATAATTCGCAAAACCATGCCGGTTATTTGTACCGGGCCGCAAACGGGACGATGGTTGTGGGACGTGCGGCAGGCGGTTTGGACGCGTTCGCGATTCCAAGAAAAAAAAGCAGGGATTAAAGCTCCCTTTCGTTTTCGTGCTCCGATCACCCGACCACCCCGCCAACCACACTGCCCGGCATCGTCGTCGCCGCTGCGGACAGAAATTGCAGTTCGTGAGCTTGCGTCGAGAGGGGGCTGCGGGGAGCTATACGAGACTAAGTATTTCTGTGAAACCGGGCCGACTTTACGAGACTTAATATCAGTGTTTCGCCCGTAATTCCGCACCGGGTATCTGAAAACGCGGCGTGTGTCGATAAGAGCGCCTTTGCAGCCTCGCATGTGGCCACGCGCGGAGAAACGTTGCGATTCGACTGGCGATAACGAGTGTGAAATCCCAAGTGTTCGACTCGCAACACCCGCAATGGGCTATGCGCCCGCTACATGTAACTTTACTTTGCTCAACAATTTTCTCTCTCTTCTGTTTGACGTGCCATCACCAGGGAATATTTCGAAAACTTAAGTGAGGTTAACGGACACTACGAATGGAATGGTTGTTGCCGAGAGGCCAAAGTTTAACCTTCGGTTAAAGCTGTTCTAGGGATAAAAAGGTAGAGAAAGACAGGAACGGGAATTCTCGGCATCCTGACAATGAGAACAAATGACTGCTTTTTGTTGACTCACTTTCAGCACGGCCTCTTCATTTAAAATCGTTATTCGGATTATCTTGGAGATTTACGCAAAATCTGTCGTATAAATGTAGGTAGATGAAACGTTCATTAAACGTTATTAAGTCTAATGGTGCAAATAAGTATATCTGAGAAATTTATTTACTTCTTTCTAGCAGTGTTTGAAATCTACGCCATCTCACATATTAAATATTTTCATATATGGGAAATCCTCAGAACTTTTAACGTTTCTGTGATTCAGTGATATACGGAAATAAATATGTTCACTATTAAAATATATTTAATGTATGTTGATATTTCGCTTTAAACACATTTACATAATATATCTGGACTATATCGAGTCAATTAATAAACACAGACAGTTGCTACGTTTCCGAATTGAAATCCGAAAAATTTAACTTGTGATTCTTACAAATTATTTAAAACTGTCCTATGCTACTTCTATGCCATGCAAGATATTTCATTTTCTCAAAGTTTAAAATGTAGTCAAGTAAATACACTAAGTAATAGTCACAGTCTGATCAATGTGCTTGCTTGTAATAAAAAATTACAGGGATTTAAAACTGCGTGATAAGTTTTGTAGAAATATAAAATTAATTTAGATTATCTGTTATAATTTTCACGCCATATTATTAATAATTTTAACTCAGAGTCCAATTTGTTACTAAGATAAAAACGAACAAACTACGCTGTCACTCATCTATGTGCCCCTTTTAAAAATGATTCTATACAGGTTAAATCATTTTCACTTTAAACGTGATTATTTTTAAAATTGCCTTTTTTACTGCGGCACACTTAAAATAAACAATATTCTTAATTATTTCTTTCTGTGATCTTTCTCAAATTTCATGCTTTATCAAAAAATTATGACGGCATCTTTAGATTTTGCAAATTATTGGTGAGCACCGCTTGCCCCGGATGGCTTTACTTTAACGGATCTTCGTTACACGATTTGCAGAGGGTTTTAAATACACTTCAGTAATTGTATTCTGAATTTTTATAGGTTGATGATTACAAATCTGATTTTAGAAATTTGAAATTCAATATGGCGGACCCAATATGGCGGACAAAACTATCAAAATATAATCTAAAGTGGCCGAAAATCGAACATCAGAGGTTTTTGCGGTCGCTGATTATGAATCTGAAGGTAAATATTTGAAATTCAAAATGGTGAATCCAATATGGCGAACAAACTTACCAAATTCGACTTAAATTTCACAGAATTTCACATTAAGAGGTTTACGAAATCACTGATTACGAATCTGATATCAGAATTTTTAAATTCACTACGGAGAATAATGTTATAGCCATTAAAAATAAATAAAAATTAATATCGATTAAGATGTAAGTTAAGCACTCCGATACGACTGAACATGAATTTCCCCTCGGATAATATCCACTTTTATATTTATTTATATTCTTTTTATTTTATTTTACAATTATTATGCAGGAACCGAGTTTTATGTACATTAAACAATTTTTCGTATTGTAATCCGCCATAATGCGTCCACCATTTTGAATTTCGAAAATCTCACAACATAACCGTAATTGGCGATCGCTAACATCCTCCACAAAAAAAAACAAAACAAATGTCATTAAAATCGAGTAATTTTCGCATTGTATCCGCCATTTTGTATTTTGCACTGACGCCGTGCCATAAAAATTGTGCACGCGCATGATTTTCACTTCAGAACGATAACCTGAATATGTGGTTAAAAGGAAAAAATTGTCCCACAAAATAAATTCCAAAAATCTTTTAGTGCCAAAAATTAAAAGTTCCGTGGATTTGCCTATATATCCGCCTTTATGAAAGATTAATTTGAGCATAAAAATAAAGATATGTCAAGGTAAGTTCAATAATTTAAGCATCGACGTACAAAACTGCACTCCAATGTTACATAAAAAATAACCAAGAAACAAATAAGGGGTACGATGCTGGCATCAGAATACTGGTCGTTGGAAATGAAGTGCAGTGTGGTTGTTGATTTTACTGAACTGGCTGGTTACAGTGCTTTATCGAGTTTGATACCTTGAAGCTAAAGTGCCGACGAATTTCGCGCTACGTACTACTGCGATACAAAGGTTAATTTCACCCCTACGATCCATTGAAATTTCCAAATTACAATTTTTCCCATAAATTGCGCAGCCACTTTACTGTTCAAAGACAGCCATTTCAGAATATAAATTACAGCATTTTGTAATTCATTATTTAGATTTTTAAGATAATCATAAATTAATTTTTCTACAATTCTTTGCTTCCTTACTTCAAGAAAATGTTAGGAAACGCAAATAAATCAATATTTTTAATTAATCATCACGTTAGATTGTTTAAAAAAAATTAAACAAAGTGTAAAAATGGTGGATTTTTTCCCGAAAATATATATGGAGAAGAAAACATCACTCAAATATGACGAGTCTGGGTACACGGGGGGATTTTGGAGTCATTGATTACAAAGCTGACTTTCAAAATTGTTTCAAAAAACAATTAAATATGGCGGATCCAATATTGCAGACCGAATTGCACAAATTTACTTGATCGAGGTGAAATTGGGTACTCAGGGGTTTTTGGGATCACTGATTACGAATCAGGCCTCAGATTTTCAAAATTCAAAATGGCGGATCCAAAATGGCCGATCAAAATATAAAAACAAGTCAGATTCACCCTCGATTTCAGTCGGCCATATTGGATACGCCATTTTGAATTTTGAAAATCTGTCGCCAGATTCGTAATCAGCGTAACCAGATATAAATTTACCAATCGTATACCGTACGAATAATGAACGCACTTCGGAGACGAATGGATGAACTTAGTATGCAGGATATGGTATACGATTGGGGCATGATTAGGATACGATCCGTATACGATTCGCCTACATTGAACGCGACCTTATTGGACCGCCTTCCCCTTTTAATAATGTCCTACATGTCTGTTTAGATGATGTGTATATTTCACAGACACGAGGCCGTAAAATCCTACTTTACGAACATGCATAGAAAAATAAATAAAATGAAATTTAGGATGGATTAGGTTCAATGATTGGAAACGTTGTAAATTAATACGTGATTACACCTAACTTTTTTTTATCTGCCGAAAAGCATACTTTAAGGAGAAATTAATGATTCTTATTTAAAAACCACTATCTATTTCTTATATTTACCGTACTTATCTATATAAGTTAAGTTAGGAAAGATAGTTAAAATGAGATTTTCAACGTCAGAATCGAAACCTGTCAGATTGACGTTTGTGGAAGCTGAATATGACATTTTATATGAATTGAGTCATATACTTTTAATATGTGTATATGAGTTAAATCTACTAAACTTTTAAACCTTCTAAAGGGGTCTGGATGTTTTTTATTTTTCCCACAAAATATTTCTTACATAATATACTCAAAATATAAATAATTATGTTTTGTTTAATTTAATTTGACAAACACTGTTATTTCAAAGTGCGTTTTTTGTCATTTAAAACTAGGGGACTAAAGTAAGCGTTAAATTAATTGCATTCCACAAACTCAGTGGTAAAGTTAGAAATTTTATCTCCCATGCTGTAGCTACAGTTTTGTAAAGTCGTTGAAATTTGAATCGTTTAAACAGCAATTCCTTGAGATTGTGGAATACATGTAGAAAGGGTCAGCCTGAATACGACTTATGTTATGTTTCGCCATTTGTACAACTATGTAATGTGGACATAGCGACGATGTTGTTACTATTATTATTAAAAGCACAGTTGCAGATATTTCAGTTTAATATTCGCGAAAAATTATATTGGAATATTTTCGATTTTTCTTTAATGTACCTAGAATGTTTAGAAAATATATTTAGCATGTCTGCGTATTCAATTTCGCAAAATGCTAAAAGAAAACAAAAGCGTTCATTACTGTATGAACATGAAAGGAATGCCAAGTATTCCGGTAATGTCACTGAAATTTCACTGATATGGTCTGGGGAATATCAATGTTTCAAATGAAATATTCGATATGCTGCCATTCTATATGGGTACAAATAAACATCGTGATTTTCATCAGGTTTTAATTCACTTACGAAGCTAAGAATGGTTAAGTGGAAAATTTAGTCTCCCTGTTCATATATGTTACAATTAATGTGATTGATACAGAATTTAAATCAAATAACACTAATCAATCGTTACACTGAGAAAAGTATTTTTTACCCATTATTAGAATTCTTATGCCCCATAAAAGATAGTATTTTACGCATAGGGATTGGAATCTTTCTATTACCTGTTAAAAGACGAAGATTTTAGATTATTCTAATAAATATGTCAGTTTATTTTAGCCTTTTCTCTTTAACTAAAAGCAATTTTTGTTTATGGAAATTTATCTAGCAAATTAAAATATTAAAAATGCCTTCTTTTAGTCATAATAAAACATTATTTTAAAATAGGAGAATTTAATACAGTTTCGTATAACCTGTCAAAAACAAATGCTGAAAGAGGGAGAATTTTACTAGGTGTAATATTTCTTTTAAGGGCTATAATACACTTTTTAAAGGCCAAGGGATAGTAGCTGATAAAATACACTTTTCTTAGTGTATGTTTAACCTACTAACGATCAAGTTTTCAAATTGATACCTCTCAAGAAACAAATCCGAAATGTTTAGAATTCATCATAGAATATGCTAAAAGTTTTTCAGAATGTTTCGTGAATAATTTAAAATTTTGCACAAAAATTTATCAAGAATTTTTCATTTCAAGCATTTTTTTTAAAGCACCAAGTTTTTTAGTTAAATCGTTGGGAAATTTGCAAAGGAATTTTAAATTAGGACTCAATGTTGATGTTAAACAATGATGTGGGATATAAAATTAATTTTTTGTTTAAATACAAATATGTTGACTATATTTGTACATAGATTTAATTGAATCCCAATATTCTATTAGCTCGAAAAATATTGAGAGGAATAAATATTTCCCAATTTGTTGTCAATTTTCTTCAAGTTTTGTGCCATATTGGAATTCTTGATAACTGAAACTCTCTTCTGAATTCAGAATCTTGAACAGCGATCTTAAAAATAGTAGGATACATACATTTTTATTTCTACAGCTTCGATTTTGATATGAAATACTTGAACTTGATTGAAACTGAAGTAGATAGAAGGTTCTTTAGACGTTAATGGGTTAAATAGCACCTACTCTCACCGTAAGCAGCAGAGAATTTCGTTTACTTTTGCCTTGAACGAAAAAAAATTTAAACTCCTATAAACTACGAAGTTTTTTGTTTACGCCGCAGTGGAGTTCCCCTTTTCCAATGAAGTAGAAAATGAAAATACTTCTCAAAGTTGCCTCAGACCTCTAAATTCGAGGACCAGTTATGATCATGAATACTTACGTGGTAAAGGGGTGACAATATGAAAGGAATTCGGCACATATTATATTGAAAATGCGTCGAAGACGTGAGAAAAGGCAAGTTGAAAATATAGCATTTTAGCAGCAAGTTCAATAACGCTTTAAAAAAGTACAAATAATACATAATTTTTCTACATTTTAAATGTAGCATTTTATAATCGTTGTTTTTGAAGGCATTTGGTGCACATCGAGCAACCAAGCTTATTACTAGTTTTCAAAATGAAGGTTCGAAATAAAATATAATTAAAAATTGACCGCTAAATTGCATTATAATACAATGGCGGAGAGCCATAAATCGTTCATTGAATCTGAAAGTCTGATTCAATAAATTAAAAAGCTATATTAGTTCCAATAGTAATTAATGTCTATTTAATTGGTTATTTTCACCAGGTACTAGTTGTGCAATCAGCGCCCTAATGCACCCTGTAAATTGAATATTGTTACTCAGTACTTTTACAAAATTCCGGCCGAAATAATAATTAAAAAATAATTCGGCTGTCATAAGACTAAGGTAAAGAAACGCAGCTTTTTACGAACATTATTAGACATAAGCATTTTACGCATATGGTTGTCTATGGTAAATTGGTAGATCGTACAATTTCAAGTCCATTATGGGAGATACAGTTCTTTTAGTGAATGTCATTTTTTTTTAGAAATGAATATTTTTTTCGTGTAGCAGTTTTTAATAAAATTATTGACTTTCGGCATCAAAAATATTACAGTTTAGTAAATTTGAAATAGAAATATAAACATTTTTGTTGCCGCTTGTAAAAGCGGATAAACTAGCTAAATCTCAATGGGTAGACAATTTTAACGATGTTTCGGACACCAAAACACCTTCTTCAATTTGTAAATAAAATGCTGTTTAAAATCAACGAAAGGAGAAATTATAGAGAAGATATGAACATCATCAATTAGAAATTTTTCAATACAAATATACTGTTATGTGAACTTTGAATACTTTGAATATTTTATTAAAATACTTTGTACAGCCACTATCTAAATGATCGCATTCAATAGCTCTGAACAAAAGTTGCTATGTTAACTCTGATGACTTTACGTCTCGCAGAACTTAAACGATCCTAATACCTAACTTAAAATTTTCTAGGTTGACAAGCTCTACAAAAAGTACTGCAACTGCATATAAGAGGAAAAGCTCTAAGGGGTTTGCGTTCATCCTTTAAAACCCTTTGAATCTTGACGTACTTTAAAAGACAATTCTAATGTCATGAAAAAAATATGTGAAAATGAAGATAATAAATTGTGTTTTAAATCTACGCTGCACATCCATTACACGCAAAACCTAAACGTATTTGAATAGTATTCATAATCATTTTCGTTCAGATATTAAAAATGAGTAGACAACTATTGATATACCTATTGTTTTATATTAATTATTGATATTGCATTAAGTGTATCTTAAGAAATTGAGAAACCTTTATTATTTAATTAACAATTACGCCAGAATAGTTTCGTTGGTAGTGAGCACAATTAGTAGGTTTAATTCCCGTTTCAAACTTTTACGTTAAAAGAAAACTTTTTAATTAATTTTAATTGTATTTCGTCAATAGTAGGATATTTTCTTTACGTAGTCAGTGACAGCTTTTTGTGACATATCGTGAATTTGTAAGTAGTTCATAAACTGAACTACATATCTGTTGGATCAGACCAATCTTCTTCTCCGTGCAAAAATATAAATTGCTGAAATGCTATTTAGATTTTCAATATTATTTATTAAACATATATTTATCAAAAATAAAATCCACAGTCCTATAAATTAAATATTTAGCCCTATTTTAATTTAATGAAATAGAATTATACTTTTACTTCTTTAAGCAATTACCCTTATACCACCATAAATAAAAATCAGGTTCCAAGTATAAATGCTCATGACGACAGTACAAATCCTTTAAGATCTGTAACGGTTGTAAGATGGGTAGGATAAAAGATTCTAAAAAATTCAAGCAAAGAACACAAATCTAACGCGCTTCAGGTAAGGATATATACAATTCATAGATTTATGAAACATTAATATTGCATATATTAAGAAGCAAAACTCGTAACTGGTCAGACAATATACACTCATATGTTAAGTTACCGGCCGCATGACTTTAATTAATTATTTTTCGAAGTTTTAAATCATATACAGGTCAAATAATGTTAGGCTTGGATCTACAAAAAAAACCACCGGCCATGGAATATAACTACTATACCGAATAAAAAAACATAACCTAAATTGGCTAATTAGCAAAGGAAAAAATAAAACTAAAAAGATGGGAAAAAACACTAGAGTATATTGCATTAGTTGCATTGATTGCAAAGCTACGTACGTAGGGAAACAAAAAGAAGCTTATGTACTAGAGTCAACGATGACAAATCGAATATACAAACACCTTCACAAATGAAAGCGGTTATAACTGCGGCGCACAGAGAATAACATCAACACACCTTTGATTTGCAAGATGTAAAAATTCTGGGTAATGAAAGCAATTGTTTTGAAAAGAAGAATATCTAAGATGATACACATAAAATTTCAACCCAATAACATCGAAGACGATCAAACTTTCAATTTTTCCTATGATGAGTTATTATGCCACATGAAAGCTAAATTTTACTCCCACCACCCGAAAAGAGAGCATATAAGCAGTGACCAAATGTGATATAGGTAATTAGTTGTCATTTAGCTAATCAATGCATTTTCCTGGAGAGGGACTGAAATAGTCCGAAACGTTGAGAAAAAGTACAATTTTCAAGGTGGCACAGTCATTAAGTTGTTTTTTGTAGGTCTAACATTATTTCCCCTCTGCTTTTTGTCGGGAACATACCTAGATTTTGAATTATTACGATAGGTTTTTTTTGGAAATTAACAAAATTAAATTGGTTTTAAACCGGACTTATGACCTACCAGGATGTTTATAAAAATTGCATTAGATGTGAAAATGCTATAGTTTGAAGATCTCTAAACATTTCTAACACGTGCGTCTAATCACTTGGATTCCCAAATGCTAGGTTTTGTTAAAACATCTATAATCTCAACTAGTAATAATATTAACAACAAAAAAGAATATACCTAGATTTTACAAAATTTTATGTTTGTTAAATCATATATTTTCATGGCTGTGAATTTCATCATAATATCAAATATTTTATATTATCTATACATATGTATCTATACATATTTCAAGATACATGAGCAAGGGGGATTCTTCTGTATACGTCAGTTTGTCAAATAATAAGCTATGGTTTAAACGGAACACTTTCGTGAGAGTTTCGTTATTTCTAATTCGATCCAGGCTTATTGTATTTGGAAGCCACCCAAGAAAAGATGTCTCACTTGATAGGTCTGTAGACTGATTTCGTAAAAAGTATCAGAAGGAGAACTAATATTTTTTACTTAAACGCGAAATGCACTTGGATACGATAAAGAACATAGATAAATATTTTAGATATTTAATAATGGGTAAAAGTTGCATTTAAGGATCCTCTAAAGACAAGTATTTCACATAGTTTTGCGATTGGTTGATCGAAATATTGTGTCATTATTTTTAATTTATATTATTAAATTCTTAGTTGTGAAATAAGTTAAAATTTAGTATTGATTTCGAAATAACGTAAAATAATGTGAGTTCTTTGGATAGTATACGAAAGTGAAATGTTTTTTAATCAGATTATGCGAATGAAGAAGTTTTGTTGAAATCCCAAACAGATTATGAATATCGGTTTTCAAACTTTTTGTACGAATCAAATTCGTTCAATTGAATAATTACTGTCGGGCTTTACGGTATCAGGATTTTCAATGGTATATATACATGCACTTGCACGTATATCCGCTTTCGATCTACTAGGCCAGTATAACCCACCTAGTTCTCTACTCGACTTTGTCCAATCCTCTATTTGAGTCTGTGTAATTTACCAATTCTGTGTGAATGGATTCTGTGATTAATTACTTTCATTATCACGGACTTGCGTTCCGTACGTTTCGCTCTATCTTGATGATATCTAAAAATATTGGCATTTTACAACTGTTTAATGACTTTTAGAGAATGTAGTATAAATTTTAAAATACGATACGTCAAGTAAACGATCATGAAATTAATATTTTTAGAATTAATTATTACTCACGGTATGTCGACAGTTTAAGCTCTTCAAATGCTAATAACATTCCTCAAAAACATGTGGAATGTAGGTTATTAAAATACGTATTTGTCGATTTGCTATATTTTTTATGATTTTCAATTATTATTTCGTGCTTCGTATTACCGAGTCCCTCACAGTTTTGAGGACCTTTCTATGTAATTTTAATTTCGGGGAAATTAATTGCAAACGATGTAGTTAAAGCAATTTTGCTTACAAGGACACTTCAAAGCATTTCGAAATGTTAGTGACGAATTGGTGATCTGGTCATTCAATATTGACTGGTCTAACGTTGGTACCCAATTTCCTTCAAAATTGATCAAGTTCCGCAAAAACTTGATGTGTAAAGATTCGTTGGATTGTAAATTACTAACGTGAAACCACAACTAAATATTCAACTCTGCAAACCTAATTTCAATGATAAAATTGTTTAAAATTCTACTTATTTGTTCTAAATTCTGTGATATGTTAGGAATCCATGTTTGCATAAACTTATCGACACCAAAAACGATCTCGGTGGCTGTAACCAATTCCTATTTTTATAACTTACCTAGAAATATACGATTTTTAAAAAATCTATAAACAAAAATATTAGAATGAATTTGATTTCTAAAGTTACATGAATTTGATTTTTTCCTACGTATGGTTCGTTAAACTTTTTATTCGTTTTTTTTTTCACTTTTGATAGAGGCAATCTATTTTTAATCTAATTCATATTTAAGTTGCATTGTTTTTTTAAATTAATTAAAAATATGATATATAGATTCCGAGGGTCAAAAAATTAACGTAAATTACTGTTATTTTCTAATCCCATAATATGTACGTGTTCATTGACTTTTAATATCTTTTAAAGGTAAATATAGTACACCATATAATCAAATTACTTCGAAACAATAATTAGCTGTCCAACGATTATTGTTATTGTGGTAATTTCATTGTGCGTGTCATATATTTATTTTGAACACAAGCGACGTTGAATACGAACCGCGAATGCAAATGTATGATAGAAATATCACCTAGAGGTGAATAAACTCGATGTTATGCTCAGTTTCAACTGTCATATTCGATTCCGCACAATAAAACAACTCAATAAAGAGCGGAAATGTAAGTGTCGTATTGATAAAATAACCGATCCGAACAGGACTGTTACTGCAATTTCTACATAAAACATTGGTTTTATATATTCTATGTAGGGACATAAAATTGGACGAAACTTTCTTGCATATTAAAATTCGTGCTCAATGCGGATTTGAAGTATTTTATATTTATAGAATGTGCTGCCGCTCAAAAATTTTTGAAAAATTTCGCTTTTATAACTTGTAACCTTAATATTTCAGATACGCCTGAATAGTTTGGTAAAAATCGAATGGATTGCGTTTACTGCAGTTATGTACTATTATTTCTCTGTCTGCTTTGCGAATAATTATTTTTTAATTCTCTTGTGTTTTTGCTAGTAATTGAGCATTAACTTTTGTTTAAAAATAGCGAAACTGTGGCATGTGAAAATTAATCATATGTTAAAAATGCAACAATTGTATCAGGTTATGTGTAACATTTTAAAAGTATTTGGCAAAATAAACCTAAATTTTTATTCTTTTTTTTAAATTCTAGTAACTGAAGAAAATTCTTACAATACGCGAATTACGAAAGCCGTGGAAAGATTTACAAAAGTGCCGTAAAATATGGATTTTGCACAGAAATCTAGAACTGGGTCGTCTTTTTTGTAAAGCGATATTGTAATATCAAGATTTTTAAATAAAAACTTGTGTACATAACATATGTTATTAGAGTGACAATGTAGATCAGAATGCAAAAACTACTATATAGTACTTGCTCGCGCACATAAATGTCTCTTGCAGTGAATGGAGTAACAATCTTTTATGTGCTAGTCGGTACTTCGCTGAGAAAGTATCTAATAGGATTATCTAAACGTCCACCTAAAAATATGGACCATCTGTTCTATTTTGCAAAACTTAAGAACAATATGTTTTGTATTTTATTTTATGTGCAAGGTATACGTTCTATGCTGTATCCTACGAGAACTTGGTAGTTGAATTAACTGTCCCGTGTAGCTTTATGACTCATTAGGGATCAGAATGATTAGATTATATTAGTATTGCAATAATTAACATTATATCTTATATAACATGGTCAACTTGTTGATATTTATTTAAAAAATTACGTTTATCGTTAAGTTTTAGATGAAATGGATTAAAGCAATGATTTTGGAATCTCTAGAGTGAATTGAGCGATGTAAAATGGAGTGCTTTAAAGCAAAAATTAAGAGGGACGGCACGCTACTCATAATGAGAATAAAACATTTGCAACCGAAGAGGTTTATCAAGAACTCATGGTACCTGCAAAAAAGTTAGGTTGAAAGTTTTAAAGTCGTTAAAAAAAGTAAGTTATGGCCCAATTGAGCTTATTACCTCGGCAATTTTGAAATTATAACATTGTTTGCAGCTGTAATTAAATCAAACAAAAATGAGTTTCTTTCGTTATATCTACATTTAAAGACTAAAATAATCGAATTTCAAAAGTGATTTTTAGTACTCGAAATTGCAATTTCTGGTCTATAAATTATTAAATCTTTATTGTTACTATTATTATGTGTGTTAACGCATTTTTAGATTTTACTCTTCAGTTTATTCTTTCTTCCCATTGTAACAAGATTCCAATGATGAATCCGAGGAATCTGCAGCCGGAACCTATACCAGGATTGGACGGTTTCCAGACTAAGTTTCCACTTCGTCTGCATAAAATATCTTTATAAGCTTTAACGACTCAATTTGTATGACAGCGACTATATCTCTTAATAGAGATTCGTTATCAATGTGTGAAGATTCACTAAAATGGTATAGGTTTTGAATAGATTTAATTTGACAAGTTAAAATATTGCTATAGTTTAGGATTTTACATAACCTTTGGTTGAAATGTGTATTGAACGAGGTAGAATCGCAGACATTATTTTATACCATCCAAATGTTCGTGAACACTGAATTTTCGAGGTTGTCAAATAATCTCTCTTATATCTAAATTCGCTGTAATATCTCTTACATTCAAAGAACATATTTTATAATACAGAATCTTTTATTTAGGGTATTGAATTTTATTTTATGTATCATATTTTCAAAATCTTAAATTTAACAAATGTACTAATTAAACTATTATAGTTCAAACATTTAAATTCATTATCGACAAATGTCGATGTGATATTTTATTTCATTATTGAGTCAGATTTATGTGAAGAAACGT
The DNA here is from genome assembly GCA_030407085.1 of Trichopria drosophilae. Taxonomy (NCBI): domain Eukaryota; kingdom Metazoa; phylum Arthropoda; class Insecta; order Hymenoptera; family Diapriidae; genus Trichopria; species Trichopria drosophilae. The sequence continues at coordinate 58,311,755 of CM059583.1, forward strand.
CATAATTTCATTAACTATTAATATTTCGCATGTCAGGATTCTACGTTTGATTTCTGGACGATATAAAATTATCTCTCGGAAAATGTGTATACATATATAATATTCATTTCCTTATGTGCTAATTCTATTCGAACATGTTGAATAAAAAAACTGTCTATCACTTTATTTATTAATCTTTATAATTAGATATGCAAAATGTGATAATGTTATTTTACTCCTGTATATTTTGATGTTTTTAATTGCAGATAATATGTAAAATTGTGTGTGTTTTAAATGCTGCTGTTTTGAATTGGAAAGGTATCATTTACGATTTGTGAGGCACGTATGATCTGCACGTTCAGGAAAATTTGTCATTTTATCAAATAATTATAATTGAGAAAGCGCACATATTTTTAAACAATCTTAACGAAAAAACAGAAAATAATACTGATTTTTATAGCAGAATGTTTTTAAAATTATTTTGTTGTACTGTATATGAAAAATTACAGATGATTGCAACGGCTTCTTCCACTATTTAAAAGTCAGAAGAAATAAAAAATCATTATTTTAAAATTGGACTAGAAACATTTGTCCAAATTGGCGGATACAACATAAAGACTAATTTTTCTAAATTTATGCCATTTGTTTGAAATATAACGATATATAAGGAATATATCATGTGTAATTATATACGTACAAAATATCATATATCATATATAATTACTTTCTACCGTTTTTCAAATTGGGATTTTTTAACCCTCCTGCAACAAAGCCGATTATACTCGTCTAAACATTTTGGTCAATAACTTTTGATTAAAGCAAATTAAACGCGAATTCAATTAAAAATTGTAAAAATCTATAAGTAAATAACACTTGAATTAGTATCGACAAATTTAGAATAAAAATTATCAATTTAAATATTTTAAGGCTTTGTGCCACACATTTTCTTTTTTATCCTAATGGCTCAAAATTTGCTACTCTGGGGTTTTCCATATCGCTGATTACGAATCCGTCGTCAGAATTTTTCAATTCAAAATGTCGGATCCAATATGGTGAACACGTTTCGAAAGAAAATCGCTTTTTCGTAGAATCTCGTATCTAGGGGTTTTCGGAATCACTGATTACGAATCCGACAACAGAATACAGAAATTCAACATGGCGTATCCAATATGGCATCATATTTTGAACAATTTTTAGGATTTTTGCATAACTTCGTATCTAAAGGTTTCTAAAGGCCATGCCTACGAATCTGATATCTCAACTCCAAAGTATAAAATGCCACATTCAATATAGCCGACATATTTTATACGAAATTTGGATTCAAGGATAAATTGGTATCTAATTATGTCAGCTGCTGGCATCCCGGAAAAAATTGATTATATATCATTGTCATGTTTTACAACGAAATATTTTTTTAAATATGTCCGCCATATTGCATGCGCCATTTTGAACTTTGACTTTCGGATTCCAAATTCGTAATCAGCGACCCCAAAAGTCCCTATATATTAATTTTTAAGAAAATCCGACTCCGTGAAAAATTTTTGAGTTTGCAAAGACCTTGTGTGCAGAAGAGTTAATATGATATTAAAATAATGAATCCGTTATAATTTGTTATTTTGAAATACGCAGACTCAGATATTTTTAATATATCGTTAAATCAAAGTTCACAAATTTCGGGTGCACCTCGAAAACCCGACAAATGTAAAAACAGACACTCCAAACCCCGAATTTCAAAAACCAGACATTTAAAAAATAGATATTCAGAAACCAAAATGTGTTTGCATTTTGAAATGTCTGATTTTTAATGTCTGTTTCTTTAATGTCGGGTTTTTGAAGTGCACCCCTGGTTTTTGAATGTTAATTTGTGAAATGCCTGTATTTTTTAAGTGTCTGGTATTTGAGTGTCTGTTTTTTTAAATGTCTGGTTTTTGAAAGTGGGGTTTTGAAGTCTCTGTTTTTACATTTGTCTGGTTTTTGAGGTGCACCCCAAAGTTCAACCTAATTTTATTGTTTACTCTCCATTTTTCCTATGTAACTCTTAATTTCACAAATCGCATGTGAAATTTTAGTAACCAAGTATTTCGAAAATCCCTTGATCACTAGCAAATGTAAACCAATATTCTTTTATTTGTATTTTTACGAAAGTTTAAAAGAAAAAAGTGGAAGGGAACTTGAAAGAGTTTCAGATTATTTGTTAAAGTTGTGTTATAGCCGTCATAGGCACTTGTGCCCGTACAAACTGTCGTATTCATGAACAATCCACGAATTAAGAAAATGTTTAAGAGCACTTAACAAGTATGAAAGATTTTTTGATTTTTATAAATATTTTTTTATATGCTTATTTATCGTCTGCTGCTTGGCGACGAGATGCATGTCCGTATACGTATATAGATAATCGCAGATATGCACAAAACCCATGTTTATGCGGAAGACAGGTGAACGTCTATCAACCGCGAGATGCGAATACGAGCTTTCGTTTACACCGTCGAGATAAAATGCCCCGTCTAAACCGGTAAAACTAGCGATATTGAATTGCGAGGGATATTCGCATATACGAGCGATAAAATATTATTGTATTAGGGTGCGAAGGGAAACTGCTGCGGGGATGAAGTGGCAGGCATAAAATCTCTTGGTAGAACCGAACGGGCTCTGCGATACGACAGAGGGGTCACGAGGAAGGGTGTTGGATTTAATAGGCGTTTGCAGGTACGCATAAAGAGACGGTACGTTTTCGAAGCTGCTATATTATGCAAATGACGAGACAATGCTCGCAAAAAGCCAACCAATGGTTGTGCTCTTCTTTATCGTCGAACTGACCGGCAATTCGTTACGGTCGATTATAGGGTATCTCCGGGGAAATCTTACTGCGTCATTGACTTGTATAATTTCTGTTCTTTTTTTAAGTATCTACGAAATAAGCGCTAGGCGAGTTAAGCACGAGAGGTAATAGTGTAATAGCCTTAAATTACACGATGTGTTGTATTTTAGTAATACAATGGATATAAACGCTTTCCAGGAAGTATATTGGTAGGATATGCCGACCGTAGGATGTACAGATGAACAAATTGAAGGAAATAAATGTTGAGTAATGAATCCAAATCTCGTAAAATGTAAATTATACCAAACGATCGTCACGAAATACCGTCATCAATCGAAAGAGCAATAAATCCCATTTATTGCATTGTCTCGTGACAAAGCCGAATCATTTCTTCGAGGTTATATGAAACCTAGATGTCTGTGATATTAGCAGAGAAGACAATTTAAATTACGATTCAAGTAAATTGTGAGTTACTTTAAAGAAGGTTTTATTCTGATTTCTTTTAAAAAAATATCATATGTAATGAATAATTTTTTGTCACGTGAATAATTTGTACTAGAGAATAAAACTGAGAAATGTTAAAAGACTATTAGGACTCTTTACATTTCTTAGAATTAATATTTTAAAGTATGAAAAGTGATCCTTGTTTCAAATTTAATTAATTTTCTCTGTAAAGTTAGAAAATAAGTTACATATGTATTAAATATCTGCATTAAATATTAGGCGGTTTCGTACGGACTGAAAGTAATTGATTGCTGCGTGTATGGACGATCGCAGGTAAATAATTATATAAAAATAATCATACATTTATAAAAAGGATATAAACTTCCGATTTATAAGAAATGAGAATTAAATTCTAGCTTATCGTACTATCGGAAAATGATAGGAAAATTTAGAAGAGCTAAATCGGACCTACTTTATTGTTTCGTTTAATGACGACCCAATCCACATATAGTTTTATTAAAATAAAGACTGATGAATAATTGATTTGATTCATCGGGGTTTTCTCCGAAAGTTCTATATTTATTTTTATCCGAATTTCGGATAGGATATGATTGGAAAAATGTTAAGATTCGAAAACTGTGACCAAAGGGGATCAGTAGGTGATTTATTTGGTAAGTTTTTAAAGTAAGTGTGGTATTTGGTAGGTGTACTTTTTGCAAATGTTTCATGTCATTATATTTTTCATGAACAATGGCGCATATCAACTATTTTTTATTACGCGGCAATGTTGTAATGAAAAAAAATTGACGAAGGAGAGAAGGAGAGGATCGAAGGAGGAGAAACTCTTATTTACATTTAAAAGATCTACTAGTTTAAAATACTGGGCTCAACAATTATTAGTCTTTTATTATCTTCCCAAACTATTTTTTATAACGTAAATCTGAGCTACTTAAATCACGAAATCACTATCTCGTGTATATTGTGTGGAATTTTATAAATAGTAAAATGAGAATTATGAACACAAATTGATGTGGGACCTGAATGAGAAATTCCCTTCATGATATAGATATGATATCCAGTTAGTGCTTTGAAGTTGTAGAATTGTCAAATATAAATGTAATCCACCAAGTCGGAGACTAAATATCATTTCATAAGTACGGCAAATCTAATAAAACAACCAATTTAGAAAGTAAGTATTGCTTTAAAAATTTATAACACATTTCGTTAATGATATCGAATATATATTTCTAAAAATTGAATTTCCATCACGCTTTTAGTTTCAAAGCTCTCGCGTTATCAGATTCATCGTGAATCATGGTCCACTGAATAGTACATGAAACAAAAATATTTTTTTTCAGTATTAGTATAGTTTCAGTAGCTACATTCTCGACATTCGCATCTCGCAGCCGCTTTCAGCCAGTGAGTTGGAAATTTCGTGTAAATATTTTGAAATTCGAAATATCAATGCAGAAGGTAGATATGTATCGTACAGTAGCGGCAATAAAGCTATTATTAGCTCCATAAACATTAAACTTGTGAGAATTGTTGGTAACTGTGATTAAGAAACATAGACCAAGAATGTAGAAGATGGTGACTTGTCTTTTATAATTTATTTAAAATTAAAGTTGTCTTTGAAAAATGCATGTCAAAATAAAATTTAAATACTTTTTTTGGAATATATTCAATGATTTACATAAAAAATAGTTCCGTTAGCATCATCACATTATTGTTTAGTATATTTTCATAAAAGAAGTGATGACCAATACTAACAAACGAAAGTAATGTTGTCTACATAAAATAATTTTTATTATTATTCATGTTGATAATTAGAAAACTATTCTGTAAACTTTTAAAAATAAATAAAGTTTCGAAAATCGCAGTCGCTGTTACACGTAAAAATGATGACTGTGAATTCAATGGTAGATTTTACCTATTGGTACATGGAATCATAAATCTGTTAAAATACCGATTATAACGGCAATAATAATTTATTTTTTAGATATTAGTTAAAGGTATATAAATTGCAATTCTTTTCATACAAACCAAAATTTTATTATTATTCTATAAAACGATTACAATTAAATTTTCACTCTAATTTATATATGTATTATGTAAAGGGACTGTTACTTGCGTTTTAGACAGTTTTTTATAACTTGACCTAAAATCAATTGTTTATCAATAACACGTGGAGAAATTACTATTCAAATTGCGTTGTTGACTCCATATGGTGAAGTTATTAATTATTTATGTTGTGTGAAAAGTCATTCGCAACACAACATGCCTAACGTTACTCACGCGTATTCGTGGACAAGGAATATATACGGTATGCTAATTTTTGTCATAATGTTTAATGTTAGAGACTCGTTTAATGACTTGTAAATTGTTATTTATATACCCCATTCGTACCTCCTACTTCATATTAAAGCCTCGTCTTTGTGATTTAATGAAACAATACTTTATACCGTGAATATGGCGTCTTTATTTCAATTGCCTTATACACTGCAATTTGCGAAAGGTACGTTCAGTACATTACTAATCATGTAAAATCGAAAGAGTAAATATATCGATAAAACTATATTTTATATTTCTAATAATTGTAATTTTATAAACTTATTTCTGATGAGATTATTTGGTTTAATTTCTGATATTATCGATAAATTATACAAATACGAACATTTCTAGAATTTATTCGAAACTGCCAAGCTTTACTACTACGTGCTTTACTCCTGTTTGCTGTCCACAAAAAATCCTAGATTATTGAAAAAATATGTATAGAAATATTGTATTAAAGTTTAGGCAAATAGTTTATAATTAAAAAATCGTTATTTACTTGTCGTCATCATTACGTTACTCCTACAAAAAAGTTACTTGACCTAAAATCAATTTTAATACGTTACAAACGGGCTACTTTTCAGCAAGACTAGTTTTGTTTGTGTCATAAATGTTTGTTAATGAAAGCCTATATTGTCTGACACGGACTTTGCCATTGACAAATGTAGTCGCATTTTTCGATTCAAAAAATGATGGCTCTGGCTGAATTTTCCAATGGCACCGTATTTCCGAGAAAGGTGATGTTAAATATGCAAAAAAGGGCGTTTTGGCCATATTTGGATTGTTTGCAGCACAGAATTTAGGTTTGATACTCGCAATATAATTTAAGTATACTGCTGTGCTGAAAACAATGACGCATGCAGAATTTTCCTATCGGGTCCTATTTTCGAGATAAGTAAAGTTAAATGTATCCCCTCATCAAACACAACATTTTGACAAGTATGCAGAATGGTAATATATTTCTTATAAGGTTACTTAATGTGTAATTATAATATAAGATGGTGATAATTTTACAGGGAACCGAAAATTGAATGTTGTAGAATCAGCCACAGCAACAGTATTTTAACCTGAATTGAAGTTTATCATTTATATCAACTTTATATCAACTGACCGACTTAGTTTTATCGCCACGAGGTGTTATTTCAACTTTTGCAGTATCCTTCTACGTCAGTTACGAAAAGGGTTTAGAATGATATTAAATGACACATGGAAGTAGAAAGCACATTTTTTCAATTGTAAGGTACATTATTGTAATGTACACTAAGTTATTATACGATTTGTATGTATTCTTACAATACTCGTACTTCAATTTAAAATGCGACGAATATATTTGAAATATAATAAAATACCCTCACATATACATGTGAAATTTTTACCTTAAGAGTACGTTGCATACATCTTACACGGAGATTACGTAACATTCATTTAAGATTATCCTTCAATTTCCATTTTGTATAAGTTTGTTCGATGATTTACATATTAACGTAACTCTAGCATACAGTTATTTAAAGGTTTTTTAATATCCGTGAAATGTTGTAAGCTTTATAGCAACATTGATGTTCTGTGAGGGTCAGTTCTTGTTTGTTACGAAAAACTCGAAATATACGCAAAAATGAATATTTAGACACATTTAACCTCACTTTTATCAAAACTGCAATGTGAAAAAAAAATGTTGACAGGGCCACTGCTTTTATAATCGAAAAATACCACAGAAATGATACATGTATATGAAAGGAACGCACCCAAAAATTATCAGTTAGTGCAAATGTATATTTTAATTAAAAAATTATGATTATATAACGAGTACATGGCAGTTATTACTGCTGTACTTGTGGATAATTGTCAGATTGACATATTATTGATCCTAGAATAGTATAACGCTTTCGCAATCACTTTTGATTTACTGTAATCACAAAAGTTATAGAAGAATATTTACTAATAAGTGAAACTTAGTAAAAAGTTATCCCGCAACTATGTATGCCTGTCCTTCTATTCTTACATTATGTATATTCTTGTATTAATGAAGGTTTCATTACTTAATAGCCGTAACTGCCTATAGTCTACTGTATACTTTATGTTATCATTAACTGTGAAATCATGTTATGTTCGTACTAACACATTTAAACGATGAAGCTTACAAGGTTTATGTAAATATTAAGTAATTAAGCATCACAAAGAAGTCGTCAAGTATGTGACAATTTTCTATAGCAAACTCATCAGAAATATATTATTGGAGATTCGTGAATTTATCGGTACTAAACATTTCTGCTACATTACGAAATCTCTGATACCTGTAATAACAATACTAAATTCCCGTAGTAGTATTTATACATTTTACACGTATCTTTTTTAATTCGTATGAACATAAACATCTAGGCTATTCGATTATGGTTTCTTGGTTAATTAAGTAACATATACCTTATACAGTTTCTGAATTTTCCAGATGATGGAAATAATAAATAAAAAACTATTGCACAAAACAAACATTCGGTCTTAATTTTTAATAGGCCCTGACCAGGAATCGACAGCTGCTTGTCCAGGACTTGATTGTACATTTAAATTTTTAACTTAACAATAGATTAGTATGCCATTATTAGGTATTTTTATGACATAGCCATTCGTTAAAAATGAATTCTTTCAGCTGCAGAGTCAAGAGGCCAAAGGCATTATTTAATATCGACACTATTAATTGTACGCTTCCTTCAGTTTCTAATGAAATAACTTCAAATATTACTCACACATATAAGAAGCTAATGTCTCAGAACAATTGAGATTTTACTTCTATTTTATATTTTATTGAATAAATGTTAAGCAGGAGATGCGCATAATGTTTGTCCGCGAGGACATTATTAGACACTAAAATGTTTGTTAATTTTTAATTATTTGAAGAAATACTATTTTGAATTTGTAAGAAAAATTTAGTACAGTTACTATAAATAATGTTACTGAATATTACAGAGAGAAAAAGAAAATAGTCAATGGAATCATTTTATAATAGTAAAACGCTTTAATACAAAAACTACGAAAATGAACTATTTCCATAGTAAATGAAACTGTAAAATAGTTCCAGTTACTAATTTCCGGAATTTAAATTATTCATACATAACATCAAACATCAACTACAATCTTTCATGTTGTTAATTCTACTACTTGCATATGTTGAAATCGATTCTACTATTTCTTCATGGTTCCAGTAACCCTTTTTTTTTCTCTGTGTATGTTTAGTGACGTTATGTAGTAAAATTAATATATTAGTAATTTAAATATACTATCGAAAATAAATCAAGCCATTTCTATTTAGAACATAATACCAGATTACTATAATAAAATATTTTCGATGTTACTGTAAGGGTTCTTTATTCATAGGATTAAGGGATTTAGTTATTACATCCAGGAGAAATTCATGATTTTGTGTTTATCCTTTTCAACCATTAAAGAAGTAAAAGCACATCAGCCTGATATTGCCCATTAAATTAGGCAAAATAGGGAATAGAGTTATTATTCCTTTTGTGGTTTCACAATGAGGTTTGCGAAGCATAATTAACGTAGCTTGCCTTTGCTTGGAATCAGCTGTGAGTTTTTTTCTCGCTGGAGCACCATCGACATTCGACTGTCCCGTGCATTGCAAACCACAAAACGATAGTGGCGAACGAATCGCTAGTCGAGTATATTATTTATCCATAGCTCCAGTCGAGTCCCAGGAAAGTAGACGACGGAAACAATGCAGCGTTGTAGTAGCAGCCGCTAATTAGAGGGAATGAGGCGCCACTATGGCAACAGAGGCAAGTTCGCGTCCACCATTTATCCGCACGAATGCAACCACCGGTCGTAAGCGTGCATGCACGGTGCAACGTAACTCGAGGTGTGGATTTGAACCGTCCGCTTATCAGATTAGCAGAGACGAACACATTAAACGGCACGCATCCGAAAGACAGAAATTCATGCGACGCCTACTAATTTTATTTCAGTGTTAGTCACTGATTCATTTCGAAACGTACTAAAATCAACTTATCTCTATGTTTGAATTTAATTTTGTCTAATGTAAGTTGTAGATCATATCATCGTCTTAAAATTGAATAAAAAAAATCCCATTACAATGCAGAGAAAATAAATAATAGTAATGAGTGCGAAGAAAATTTGACCTTCTTTAGAGATCTTTCTACGATTTCTATAATTTATATTTAATTCTATTTCATGCCATTTTTTAAATCCAAATGTTAATAACTAGATTATGCTATATTTCTTTAAAAAAAAAGAAACACATTAAAAAGGTAATTACAGAATTATATTACCAGGTTCCGCGAAAAATGTACAGTCGTCATTACCGCAACTCTTTTCCATTAAAAGTTATAATTATAAGATATTCCATAAAGAACGAGTTCTTCAAATTAGAGAACTGCGCTTTAGAATATGTTTTTCTACACTTATTAACTAACAGAATTGTTTATTTAATATTTTACTAGTATTTTAGAACTTGCCGAACAAAACTCTTAAGTATAATCTGATTTATAATGAGGTACATATATTTTAAGGAAAAGTTCATGTTCACAATGCTATTACAGAAGCGCGTGGATCATGTTTTTAAAAGTATAGAGTCAACTTTCTGATACTCATGACGAGAAGAAAAATGTAGCCAATACAATAGAGTTATTAATAATCATAAGATTCTTCAAAATTAAGCTTTAAAAGCTTCAAAAAATATCCTTTTATTCTCACCTACCGTTTAGACAAACCATAGCCCCGAAAAAGTTATCAAGTGCCTTCTTTGCATAATTATTTTCGGGCACAACTTTAATCGCAATATTTATATTCTAGATTTGACTCATGCAAAATCATTAAGCTAGTAAAAACATCTAAAAACAGTTAAATCATTATTGAAAAAAATAAAAAATTTTAAGTATGTGATACGGAAATTGTATAATGTATTCAACACTTAAAAAAACATTATTCAAGCAAACCACCGCTATTGTGGCAACATCATTAAAAATCTTTACTCAAAACTTGCGACATGTTGCGTTTAAAAATGTGTTATTAATTCATCAGTCCGTTGTGTGTAATAAACTATACTCTAAATTATTACGTAAAAAATAAATGGACTACTAAAAATCACGTAGTTTTGTCACGATGTGACCCAAGCACTCTACACCTTCTTGGTGAGACGATCTCATTTTAAAGCTAATTAAAGACTTGTTGAGATACTATTTATTAATGTTGTATTAATACGTGAGACGCTGACCTGTTTATATTCAGATAGTACGCGATAGAGATTTCAATTATATATACTTTTATACTAATAAAAAACTTCACAAGTATATAATTAGAAACAAGCAAATCTTATATTCAAGTTTATTTCAATAATATGCTGCAAATATTATATTAGGTAATAATCAATTTTATGAACGGATTTTCTCTGCGTGAAGTAGAAATTTAGTGCGTGAAGTGAGTGTCGCGCGTGAAGTAAACTTCACGCATTCCAGCCACTTCATGCACTGAATTTCGCTACTTCACGCGTAGAAAATCTGTGCATAAAATATCGTATGCGACTCGTGCAGTGCGTGAAGTTACGCACTAGTTACTTAATATAATATTAGGACGCTGCGGGTTTTCAAATTGTAATTTTAGGGATTTAGCAATTATTTATTTATGTACAGTACATACATTAATTCTTCAAATGGCGTATATCCATATATTAAGTATATATAGATGTACATTGTCAACAATTAAGGTGCATGTACTGGAATTTAGTTTGTAGTATTTTTACAGTGTATTACATCCCAATGCCTCGTAGAATTGCATCATGTTCATCTTTTCTATTCTATGAAATCCCTTCAAAACTAAAATACGCATGCGAAGTGAAAACAGTTAGTATTGGTCAGACCGGAACACAATACATTCGTCTTCTAGAGTGATTCGCATTTTTTCCAAAAAAAACTTAAGTCAACTTGAGCCCATTATTAATTAACTGGAAATTAGCGGTTCATTACGTTGTATAAATACCTCTTTATAGTTTCGGCTAGTTTTAAATATTGTACAATATTACATATGTATTTTTTTTTCATTTAAACTTTGGACAAGTTTTGAGCATAAACAAAATCGAATAGTTTTTTTTTAATACATAGAGTTTCGTGCAATCATTTAGAACGATTTTAGTAATTCTCAACATTTATTTAGATAACGGGCATTTTTAAAGATGATAAACTAAAATCTTCTACGCTGAAAATTTTTCCTGCCTGATGCTCCGTATGAAAAATGGTGTAGATTAAGGGGCCCCAATGCACGTGCAACATAGTCTTAGTATATGTTCGGGGCCCAGCTAAATTATTAAAATTGTACTAGCGATCACACCTGTTTTTTGGGTTATTTTTGCTCTGCCAGAAATGTATGCATTTTGCTCTAATATGCATCTTTTTTGTACACGGAAGCTATTTATTAATAATCCAAATGTTAATCGAAAAAAATATTTTTTTATGATGGCTTTGCGTTTAGCTTTTATAAATAGGGGATCGTGTCCTGATAATGAGCAAAAGTGGATGTTAACGTTACAATATTATTTAAATTTTTCGAAATCCTTTTCCTTTTTAAATTTTCGAAAAAAATGAGGATCATTAAAGTGGAAAGATTCGATCCACTGGGAGTTGAACCCGGGACCTTCGATTGCAGGTCCAATACTCTTCTAACTAAATTAGGTGACTCCTGACCATTTCACAACATTAAAATTTCCAGATCTTGAAAAATTGTCATGTGATACCTTATTGTACCTTATATAAATATATATATTGACATTGGAGCAAAGTTACATAGAAAAATTAAAATAATATTGTAACTTTGACGTCTGCTTTTACTCTGTACAGGAAAGCGTATTTATATAAATCGAAATATTTACTCTCCGAGCAAAAGGTTTTGGTTCTTAAACTTCCATCAATTTTTATTTAACTAAATAAGGAATACAAACATCTTAAAATTATTCGATTTTATAACAAAAATGATTAATTACATCATTATGTACTAGTGAAACATGGATGTGCCACGAACTTTCGAATATTTAACAACTTCTATGCTAAGAGCATAATAAGTCCAATGTTATTTTTTGCACATTTATAAATATGTAACTATACTTGTTTATAATGATTATGTAATTAGTTGAATAATTGAACCAGTGATATCCAATCGATAATGTAATTTCCGCTAATATATCTTCGCAATCAAATCAAAACAAAATTTGCAGTGTTGGTATTTCTTCCAAATCAGATAAATTTATTCATTTAAACTAATATTAACCACGAACTCAATTCATCAGCGAAGTACGGTTTCACGCGATACTCCTTTCGTAGTCAGACTAAAGTTATTTTGTAGCGTGCGCTCATCCGCTTTATCGAGTTCCTCGTTCAAAGTTGTGCAATTCTATTTCACTATTTTCACTTCAATTTCGAGGAGGTCCGCAGAATTCTGCGAATCTACTTTGATCAACATGTATGCTCGACTAATTTAATAATTTTAAGTGCTTATGCGCGTGCGCTTTGGAAATACCTTATGCATTTAAAAATGTAATATTTCACAACAGTTATATTAAAATTTATCTTAAATTCGATCCTTATAATTGTACCCTATGCAGCAAGATATTATTTATATTCTGAACATTATATAACCCTTTACAAACAATCTCATAGATTAATGCAGTGTGACAAATAAATTTGAATATGCAACTAATATTTTTTCCAGCGTTTCTTTTCACAGAATAAACAAAAATTCAATTGTAACAATAATGGAAATTATTACGATTTTTATTAATCATTTTTATTGATTTTTGGCAAAAGATAAGATTTAACTCCAGAGACCAGCTGCGTCGGAATTGATCCCGGAAACTTTAAATTGCCGGTTGAATGCTCAACTAAGTTACGAGCTCTCTAGCTAGTTTGCATCATTTACTTGAAGATCTTGCAAGAAATTAAATGATAATACTATCACCAGATGACATGCAATATACGAAATGCAAGCGATATCAACAATCGTATTAACTAATTTGTGCCTGTTTAAGTGAAGGGCCATTTAAATTCTTGAAATAAAACAGTTGTCATTCTCTTATGAACAACATTCGTTTTACATAATTCCTACAATATAGGTTTCGAAAGACGATAAAGATGTTGTTGTTAGGATTGATTTGCATTAAATTGTAGTTCGCGTTTTGAAGATACCATCAGTTTTATTCATTAAAATAAATGTTTTCATTTATAAAAAATGTTAAAACCAAGATAAATCTTTTATTTTAAACTAATTTTATTCCTGTAACTTTACTTTTATTACTTATTACTGACATTACTTTTAAAAAATCTTGGCCATGAAGACTTATCCTAGAAATAGTTGTGTAGGTCCAGAATTTTAAAAGATTCTGTAACGTGTAGTTGTATCCTTTGTTTCAAAATTACTAAACAAAATCTGAGAACTGCGGGTCGAATTTAACTAATTTAAAAACTTCAAACGTTCAATAATATATTGTAATCTATTATTTCTAATAAATTCATAGCATATTATTATAAATATTAGTCAATGTTTACAAATTAATATAGAAAACGTGATATTCCAGTATAATTGTGTTTATTATATTTATTTATTCGCTGGTGTTGGGAATAAAATTAACAAAAATATTTATGACAAAATATATTGATAAAAACTAAGAACTACTCAACTGAGTTTACAATTATTTGTAATAATTTATCAGATCCTCAGCAAATGTTTAGTAAAATGGGAAACGGTAATTACATGTAATGAAATTTTAGAAATATTAACAATTTTATGAGAGTATTGTTATTTGATTTATTGTTTAAGATTAACAAAAACCGTATTTGAATTTATTAATAACGACACAGTCTATGAATCTTAATTGAAATCATCTTTTAATACAATGTAATGGATTTTTAGAAGATTAGTTAAATTGTCTCTATATCCTTATTTTATTAGCGATACAAATCATATATATTATCCGTAGACCACTGTATTTAAAGAAACATGAATACTGATCCATTTTAATAGGGTACCGTGAAAATTTCGATATTAATTCGTTTGCATTAAATATACTTACTCAATGAGTAAATCAATAAAAGCGCTTTGTTATCTGCACCTAATTCCATAAAATGAGTTGCAATTCCTATCACACTTACCTAAAACAGAAAATAAACGAATATGGTTAGAACATACTTTCATTTTTGTTTAAACTTATATTAAGAAATTTTAATTTTGGATGTAAATAATGGTATTTGCGATCATGGTACTGAACTAGTAAATAATAATTATAATGCCTTATGCTGAACGAAATGATTTTTTTCCATCATTTGTACCCTGAACTCAAATAGTCGTCTGCATAGTTTACAGATTTGAACAAATTTTTGTTGACAACAATTTTTTGTCGAAGATGGAATTTTTTACTTAATTTTTCGGTTCATTACTGATTTATTTTAAAAAATGAAGGCTGATCTTTTTAGAGATTCGATGCGTCGGAATTAATTTTAGATACTTTAAAACATGAGGTTAATAATCAACATGTTTTAGACGATTAAGGGAAAATCTGGAGGCTTTTTAAAAAATCGGAAATATGCTTTAGGAGCTTAATGATAGTATGTATAATTTTCTTCCGTGAAGGTTTTTACGAACTCTTCTTGACCGATAGTTCTAATAATTTTAAGTTATATTCGTAAAAGCTTTCTTCCATGATATTTCCAGGATTGTCTTCGCAATTTTTTTTTTGCTGGTGGGTTCCCTTTTAACCATTGACATCGTAAAAATGCTGTGTAAATCGATGCTTATATTATACAATTAAATTATACAGAATTTTTGTTCATTTTTTCGTTGTGCCAAAACTATTTTCTGTATATGCTAATTACAATACAAAATTAAAAAAAATAATTCAATAATAATAATGAAATCAGAATAATTTTTCAGATTGGAATATCAAAGGTCGATTATGAATAGGACGCCAGATATACATTCCAATTTCCACGTGGAGATTATAACGTATTCATTTTACTACGGTTATATAAACAAACACATAAATTTTAAAAGTCGTGAATTGGTAATAGATACCAAAGTAATGGCGTGTTTATTTTTAAAGTTATCCATCTTTGACCAAAATACCGTTACGTGTAGGATGTTTGAAAGTTCGGTAATTAGAAGTTTCATCGTAACGTCTCATTATAGTCATTAGTAAGGTAAATTCATCGATCGGACCGGTAATTAACCCCATTAACAAATGATACGCAAAAATAGCAATAAGCCATTCTAATTATAGAGAAAGTCTATATAGTATTTTCGTGGCGGTAACGGGTGTCACTTATATAGCTCTTATCTTATTTTGATTTTTCGTCTTCTCTAAACTTGTATCATTTAATCTGATATCTGTTATATTTCAGTATATTACGTTATGAATGACTTTCTGTTTTCAATTCAAAACTCATCGACATTTTGAATTCATAACACGGTTTTGTTTAAATATATCACCGTATGGTTTTATCCGTGCTGAATAATTCTGCTGCTTTATTTTATTTTAGTGAAATAACTTATTTAAAAGTTTGAACCGATTTTACTTCCAAACAGCAGCATGTAAGGTTTCTAATCGGCAGCATGGATTTATAAAAGATGTATCTATGGTCTCTAATTCATTGCTATTTAATGCGTTGATATAACTGAGGCTCTTGAAGTACAAGTTCAAGTTGATGCTGTATTCTTACATTTTTTTAAAGCAGTTGACTCGGTGTTCATCACAAGGTCTAACATCTCATTACTTTGTCATTGTTTCAGGTGTATCTGAGAGGTCAAATTTCGGACATTTTCATTTTATTTATTAATAGTTTTCAAAATTACTTGTTCCCATTTTCTTCTTTATGCTGATGATGTAAAAATATATAATAATATTCGGTCCCCTTTAAATGCCACCAAATGTGAACGTGACCTTGATAATCTTAGAATCTGATCTCATCTTAGTAATTTACAGTTGATTATTAACAAATGCAAAGTAATTAAATTTTCGAGATCAACATAAGCAGCAGATAATTGATTATAATCAAAATCTTGAAAAAGTTAACATAAAAGACTTTGATTCCAGGCAGAGCCTTCAGGAAACTTAAATATTATTGGATCTACTGGAAATTTTGTACATCCTTTTGCAATAAGTAATCGATGTTTGGTCATTGCATTCAAAAACTGAAATCATCACTTTAGAATCAGTTCAGCGAAAATTTTAGGTACCTTTCAAGTAAAATCATTAATCCGATGACGTGACTTTGCGTTCATTCCAGTACATTACCAGATTCAAACTGTTCAATTACTACACTAATTCATTAATATCATAACCATTCATAAAATTTTACTGGGTTTTATCAAGTCATCTGAACTCTGTGTCTGTTACTTGTTCATCATCATATCTACTCGCATAGGTCTTCCCATACCTTACAGGAGGATCTTTGACGAAAAGATGTTCGATTCCATTCCGCTATTCATTCAATCGGGATATCATGGAACACTCGTCCAGTCAATCCTGTCACTCTTTCCACTTCATCATCTTTTGTAGTTCTGTGTAGGAGTGCCATCCTTGTAACATACTGAGTCAGTCTTTTTAGTCTCGTAGTATTTTAATTTTAATTTATTTTTTTTAATTTTACCCGAGTAAACATTTGCTGGGGCTATCCCTACTATCAGATCAGGATCGCATCAGATTTGTAATGCTACCTCAGATCCGGGACGGATACGGAAGCCCGGACGTCCGGCAATCCGGATCCGTTCCGGAGCCGATCCTGATTTGTAGTTATCCAGTTACATTCGGTAGATCAGGGAACCCGTACCTGTTCCTGATTTGATCCGGATTTGGAATTCTAATTCAGTATGCAGCTCTAGTGGCGCCTTACCTAGCGGCTGGGAGAACTAAACGAATAGGCAGTGCCGGCGGCCGCTCAGCTGTTTTGACAGTTCGACTTTATCGCGTTTCGCTTTTAAAGTCTAAATGTGCTACGGTTTTTTAAAGTATTATCATGCACAAAAAAATCATAAAGAATAAGAAAATGAAATATAAAAAATATGTGATAGTGTCAGTGAGTTTTATTTTTTTTTTTGGGAGGTTAACCGACATTCAGATGTGAGGTTAACTTTCCAAATTAACAACCTTCTCCCTAAACCTCAATTGTATTTTACGCTATCTAATAAATAAATTCAATAAAATTATTAAGAAAATTAAACTAAATTGAAATTATATTTAAAATGAATGTTTATTAAATACTAAATTAATCGGGTTATGGAAAAATTTAAGTGTTGTATGTTTTGCTTCGAATCAAAATTTTTTGAAAGTTCAATTGTCGACTTACACGTAAGTACTTTTTACTTGCGTAAAATGAAAACCGTACGACAATACAAATTCTTGCAATGAGTACACAAACTGAAATCCCATTTAAAATGAATGTTTATTTATGCCAATAACATGTATAAGTACAGTAATCTGACAATCATCGTAGGATCAATTCAACTCTGTAACTCTTGTTGGAACTTGACGGTGCTTTCACTCTTTAACTATCAAGTTTTACCTTTATTTCCTGGCGTATCTGCCTGAAATATTAATTAAAATTACATTAAATACAATTACAATAGTTTCAAAGTGTAGGATATGTTCCGACAAGAATTACAGAGTCACAGAGAGTACGAGGTTTCCGGATTCTTAGATGCTTTGTACAAAGACTTAAGATTTTAAAAGTGTTATAAAACTATTTTATTATTTTAATTTGTTATTAAATTATTCATTTTATATCAACAAAAAGTTTATATTATTAATTATTATAACATTCATTATATAATACGTAGTCTCATAAACCGAATAATCTAAAAAGTATAAACTCTCTTCGGCTATTTAACACTTGTTGTAACGCAGCCTATGATTTCATCCGCTGTTATTTATATTTATTATAATTTTAATACATATTTCTTTTAAATATATTTACGTGTAAGCTTATCTATGATTAAGTTTCAAAAACGAAGAGGATAGGATACGTTTCAAAAAGTATTATAGCGCCAAAATAATTTAATGTTTAAGATTATTGGACACATTTTACAGCCTTAATATTTAATAAGTGGAATAAAAATATATGGGTAGTGTGCAAAAGAATTACTGTGGATAATTCTTTATAAAATAAGCTCAGATTAAATATTAAGACAAATAACATATGTACAATAATCTAAAAACCGTGAACTCTGTTCGTCTTTCTAATAATTGTTGAAACCGATACTAGGATTTCTATCTTTGACATTTATAAATTATTATACTTAATTCGTGCTCTTTCTGCATTTAGTTATAATTTATTTTAATGTTATTGCGCAATACTAAATATGCTGTTCAACATGTATTAATTATTAACAGCCAATGTAACTATGAAGCCGGAGCGACAATTCTTTTAAGTGATAAGTACACAGATTCCATCAAGACCTTTGTAGTTTCCAAATACAATATAACTCTCTTCACATTATAATATGCAATTAATCTGAGAGGAAAGGATATATAAAGGATCACATTTTTGTATGGTGATATAAAACATATGCATATACGTATTCGAATCTGATAATGCGTTAACACCATTTACGTCAATGTGCTATATCTCTTCCACAAATGTATTTTGAATATACTACGGATTAAAAAATTACTTGAAGTTTATTGTGTTCAATTTTTTAATGTGCTATATTAATTTTATATTTATTAGTTAAGTTCAGAACAATTTTCTTGTGTATATATTTGCACTAATTCTGTAAATTTGTGCAAAATTTAATCGATGCGTTATTGACTGGATATAGTTATGTTATATTTGTAGGTTGTATAGGGCTTCATATTCTGTGCATATAAGAACTGTCAGTTTTTATTATTTTATTATGTTGTGTATTGTTTAATTGTATGCTTAATTAACAAATATAGTTATTATAATATACAAAACAAGAAGGTAAGTTTTGTCGAATTGGAAAGTTAACCTCGAATTAGAGTTAGAATTAACCTGTCGATAAAAAGAAATGTTTTATTCGTGTATAACCTAAATAACAAATTAGCAAAGGCCTATATACAAACGACGCATTGGAAAGGATTTTTACTATCTTTCACATTGTCATTTGTATAATCATGATTTTAAATGGTCACGTCAGCAAATTTGGACAAGGTTTTCTGTATTTACACCTTATTGAATGTTACCGCCGATTCAAATCCGGATAAGGTCAGAGACGGATCAGGATTGCCGGACGTCCGGGACTCCGGATCCGTTACGGATGTGCGGCAGCGTTACAACCCTGATCTGACACGGATCTGAAATTCAATCGAGATAAGGGTCCCGGATCGGTATCGGATTCGATCCGGAGGCAAATGTTTACTCGGGTACTTTCAATTACTTGCATCATTGTTGGCCTGTTTTGTGTGCATTGCGTGCACTGCTTTATTCTGTAATTTATTAGTGCTTAGAAATGTTATGTTGTAGTCAAATGTGATATATTTTTAAGGTCCTTTTCGTCTGTTTCCAATAAATAAATAAATTATGAGATAGTTACCCATGAGCAAATAGCTTATTAATTATTTCATAAGATTATAGTACGCAAAGATAGTATATGTAAGGAATAACTTCTTTCTCGTTGTTCCATTGACCTAAGAAGTTATTATATCAATTCAAAGTACTTTTCTGTATTCTTGGAACATTCTTCTAGAAATAGCCTTGTGTTTTTTCTTATTTATGCCAATGTCACAATTAACTTCCGATATTCTAGTTGATATCAAAATATGTATTATTTTCCTCTTGAATTTTGTATACGTAAATTTAATATCATTAATGTTCCGGAAGATTATATTTCTACGCGTATATAAAGCACACCTCTCGTTTAGCGGAGATTACGCAAATTATAAATAACATTTGGTATTCTAAAAAAAATGTCTTTTAGTGGCGGTAACTTCGTAATTTATTTTTTCCTAATATCAGGCTTCAACATTTGTATTTCATAATCTGTATATATTAAATAACGAAATAGACCGGAAATTACCCGTAGCGATTATGGAAAGATAGGTCAGATCATTGTACGTCATTGAAATAAATTACTTTATATTTAATACATCTCTATATGATTATATTGATAGAAGTCATACGTAAAAACTACCTCATTTTTGTTCATATAACCAGTTCAGAACATTATTTTTCTTTCTCTCTTCTTAAATTTTAGAATCCTTGAAGTACTTGAAGTATTGAACTAATAGTTAATTAACTAATATACGAACAGCATAAATCACATTCATATTTAAAAAAATACTTAATTCTACGTAAATCAACTGCCTAATTAAATTTGTAATAAATTATAAGTTGTTAAATTTCATCTCAGCATTTCACTGCGCTAATCTACATTCGTGTTCAATGTTTTAAAATTGTTAAATGCAGTGTTTCAGGATTACCGAGTGGAACAGTTCCATATAGGTCAACCGAATATAGATTAATCAATACAATTAAAATAAATGTTTGGCATCGCATACTTATAATTTTATCAATATTTAATAGAAGATATGTAATTAACTCAGTCTGTTTATTATAATCCTTCGTTTCGTTTCATACGTATTCAAGAGGTTCAATTATTAATATTGGATACTTCTCTTCATGTTCAATCAAACTTTAATATAATTCAGTATTTCAATGAGTAGTATTATTTTTTACGCTTGAAAACCTATTCGAAATAAAATTCTGTAAAAACCCAACCGTATAAAATGTTTCTTCCAAAAATGATCGAGATTTATTAACGAGCTAATAAAGGTTGCAACATTGCTATTTATTCAGAGCATTGCAGAGGGAGCAGATCTTACACAATGCTGACCTAAGAATGGTTGCCAGGATCCACTTTCATTATTTCATGGCGGAAAATCGATCGCCGTTGTATTTTTTATAGCTCCCGAAAGAAAAGCTTCATCGCGATACTATTATATAACGACCGGCTGATTATACCAACGGCATTGAAAATCCGTCGTAGGGTCGACGTAAACGAAGCCGATGTCACACCGTCCGACGTCGGAACGTCGGTCATCAGCTGGGAGCACACGCACGTCCTCGGTGTAATTGAGACCGAAGCACGTGGTTTCACCGGGTTTACTCGTATACGTGCCATACTCCACCATGCAATTGGCTATGTACACGAAGATCTACCGTCCATCCAAGTCCAAAGCGGCAGACTGCCGGGCGACCGTAGCTCCTGAATTATTAAGAGTACTGTCTATCCTATGTAAGGTGTATACGGTCGTACCAACCAGACTCGAACAAGCCTTGTACAATTATTTGACATTCTGACGCGTTTTAATTTAGTACCTCTTCTCCGCATTGTTTATTTCCAGCTGTGACACACATTCCAAACTCATTATTATCATTTTATTTATACCGTTTGTAGGTCTTTACATTCTCTCAATATTAGTAAAATGTTTACTCTTTATTAGTTAGTAAAAATCTCGTTACTGTATCAGTGGCATCCACTGAATAGATAGTCAATTTGACCGAATCAATAATTTTATCACCACGGAAAGAGTTAAACCTTAATTGATTAAATTATTGAATAACTTCTCACTTCATAAAACATCACATACTGAGTATCCACTTATGGATGATGTTTATGAGAATACTGGTGATTTCTGCTGATTTCCGCTAACCTTCATAAAAGGCAATCTTTTCATGTAATACATTGCAGCAGAATTTGTCTACAATGTCGAATTGAATGAATAGTAACAGAATATCAGGATGAACATAATGGTTCGATGCAAACTGTCAAAAAATTCGTGCCTATTTTGTTTCGACTCAATCGTGGTTGCTAAGTTTGGTTGACTGGTAAGTTTTCATAAAACCGATACGAAAATCGCTGGGCATCGAAATTTGCAATAAAATCATAAAAATAAACTCGTCAAATTTACTCGTTATAACAAAATTTCGGTGATTTGCATCCTGGTGTTCATTGATTGACTGCATAAGTCATTGTTGATTCATCCTGCTCCAATTTATAACATTTACAAATTATATGAAAACTGTTGAGGTTAGCCGAATGTTTTGTAAGTTTTTGCCAGGTTTGAGTGACTATGATTTAGAGTTTTGCATATATTCGGTTTGTTTTCATTATCATATGATCACAGAAATTTCGGCTGTCCTGAAGTCTAAAATGATTCTGCATGTCTTTTTTCTAGACCACTTTCCTACTTTTCCATAAATTTTTAAATTTAAAATTGCTACATCAACCTATATACAAATTATATATGATTTATATATAGTTTATATGTGCCCAATTCTATATATATAGATTATATGTAGGAGATTATATACAATCTATATATAATTTTTTTACTTGGGTTATTATGCATAACACGCGATTTCAAAGTCTTCTTAAATTTTTCGAAGTATAAATAATCGAATTTATTATAAGATTTAGTACTTATCATACTCGGTCGGAGTTTCGATCATTTTGGCGCGAATGACCTTTACTGATGGACATCAGTCTTTATGAAAGTATAGTAATTTGAAAACCACATGCATATTCACTACATCTCTTTCGAAACACAAGAATTACAAATAATATTAATTGCTATAATCTTATATTTTTAAAGTCTACAAGAATAAAGTCTCTTTCTACATCTCTTTTCAAACAATAGTTAAAGAAATGCGAAAGTAGTATCTACCAATCGATACATTATTCTCACCATCTTTGGATTTGATGATAAATAAATAAACTGCTTGGCTAAACTCTCATGAAATTTTGTAATCGATTCAATGAGTTTCATTTTTTCAACATAACATCATGCAATAGGCTTTTAAAAAAATATATACATGAAAATGCTTTATCATAAAAATAATAAAATGAAACTCTTTTGCTACTACACCGACGGTTTTTTCCTTTTTTTCGGTATCTGTTACTCACGTTACTAATTAAGATATTATTCTATATATCACATTGCTCATTATCACTTTGCATTATATCGCCTTATTCCGATTAAATTTTTTCAATACTTTAGATCTCGCATTAAGATCAGTTAATTTATGTACTAAGGGAAGCATATCGTGGGACTTCTCTAGACCACTAAAGAGGTTAACTCAGATGGTAAAGCAAGATATTGTATATTTGCTCAAGTTAAACAGAATTTATAACCATATACAGAACAGATAAACAATAGTAAAATATGCATTTAAGTATTTTCCGTTTTATTATTTTTCTAGTACATTTCAAGGGACCACTGAACGGTGTCCTATTTATTTTGAAATAATAAGACTGAATTAAACGCGACTTTCGTGGCATTTGCAGTATCGATTTTACATATTTTCGAATGTACTACAAGAATCGAAAACCGATGCACCGAAATATTTTTAGTCTAATATCTGGTTTGCGATATTTATGTTGAATTTTGAAAAGAAATATTCAGGAAAAATTCGTGTTCTATAATACATATAATTGAAAAGAATGTATGGGCATTCAGACCTTACTTTTATTCTATTACTCTAGCAACGATGTACTTTGTTTCGTCTACTAAAATTTGCTAGAAAAAATTTTAAACCTATGTGCAGTGGCATGTTTATCATATTTCTATCTTAACTTACTTGGCATAAGGCACGCATAATATTAATATTTGATTTATATGACTGACGAGTATAAAAATTCTATAACAACTGCTACGTCATATTAATTATTTTGAACCCAAATTATAATAAAGAAAATGCATATTTGTATAATCGGATTTACAATGCGCATATTCTATTAAATATATTTAGCTATCTCTGAATTTACAAATACAAAATAACACTCTGAATAATATACAAAATTATTTATAAAATCGACTGGTTGCAATGTCCGACAAACTTTTGCTGCGTTTCGTGACCTGTTTACAAGGTTATGTTTTGTAGCGAATACATATAATACAATGATTCATCATTGCAATGTTGCTCAATAATTATTTATAAAATAAACAGATCCGACTGTCCGACAAATTTTTTTCCACAGAAGAAGACCTCATAAAATTCGTCATATTTCGCAAATGTATGCTCGACAATGCAACCGTTTCGAAAATTTTCGCAGAGGAAAAGTTTATCAGACTCGCCAAATTGAAGTGCACATACAAAGTTTCAAGTATGCATTAATTACTTACAAAATTAAGCTTGGTACTGAGGACTATTAGCTATCAAAAAATGAATATAACTTAAATATGAATTAATTAGTACTCCCCTGGCTCTATTTTTATTTACTAAACACAGATTCAATAACTAGTGTCAGTAGAAATTAGTAAACCTATTAACTTATAAAAATATGTATAATTATCAAATGCGTGTGTGTGGCTTATGTGGAATGAATACAAATTATTTATGCGCTGCCTTTACGCAAAGAGATATTTATATTTATCTCCATCACGACGTTTTAAATTTGCACGACGAGCTTGCATTTATAAATCGACGTCAAAATATACCCGAATAAATCTAATTTAAAATTCAAATTTTTCAAGTAAAAATAACAGCACCTTTACCTGGTAAGTATAGTAAAATTATAACTTTTGAAAAGTCGTATTTTTACGGATTCTTGAATAGTATAAATTTGTTAAAGACAAATTTTGTCACTATCATCTCTATTTTTGACTTTATTTAGAGAGACTAGCGCTTGACTATTACACAATTACTGAAAATGAACATTTTATATTACTTAGAATCGAAATCGCAAAGAAGTATGAACTCTTACATATTGATAGTAGTCCCGACTGAAAAAATGCATCTGAAATTGATTAAATTTGGGAAAATACGAATGAATCGATAAATGATCGAAATAAGATCACTATTCTGAAACATTTCAGGAAGTGAAGTTTTTCGTCAATTAATGGAAATAAGATGGAAGTTGCACTGAAATGAGGTCTCTTACAGATATATATTTAATAAGTTGTTGCTCTGGTGGTATATACATGCATCGATTATAAAGCGTTCCATAATTGACTCATTTAGATCTGAAAAGTCCCACATTTAAGTTCATTTTGAACCAAATCAATTCCAAACATATTTTATTACTGAAATGTTTAATTATTTTATATTATTAGAGAACGACAAATTGCATCAGGTATTTGAAATTTTCAAGCTGAAGATGTACAAAATCAGGAAAGAGCCAAATTAAAATCGAATCGTGAAAAGTCCGAAAAACGATTTTGTAGGGTTGAAATCTCAACAGAACCGACCAAGACATCGACAAAGAAATCAACACATGGAAACTGAAACCTTTCCTTAAAAATAAAATAGAACCACACAAATCCGACTTGAACGTTGATTTCCGCTGATTTATTGTCGGAAAATTGCACATCTTAAATTTTTAAAAATAAGTGATCTAATTTGGATCATTTTTTAATTCATTCGCTTTCAGCCAAATTTCATGAAATTCAAATAAATTTTGTTCTCTTTGTCTATGAGATATCTGAACTCAGATCCAGCGATATTCTTAACACACCACTGAATGACAAAGAAACAATGTATTTTTTAAAAGCGATCAACTTAAATAATGCACGTTAATGCCTGCGGGGTTAGTATGTAAGTATAGCTGCCGGTTTATAGTCAGTGGTCGATTTTCTGATGATAAAGATCATGATAAACATGTAAAGTAAATATGAGAAAATGCGCATATTTTCGTCTGTAGCTTGTACTTGAGAATGAGAAGCAGTATAAAATTACGCAGTTATGTTGTTAATACCGCCAGAGTTGATATTATAATGCTGATCCTGAAAAGAGCATGTAAACGAACATGTGACGAATCTAATTAATTTTAAAACTCAAAATATCGCAATTAATTTCTATATGTTCATACTGCTAAACTCATTAATGCTTTTAACAGTAATGTAGCAAATAAAATCCAAAAACGGAGGTGATTAAACAAATTCCTAGTTAAAACTATTTTCTGTTTAAGAATTCGTGTAGCTGTAAGTAATAATTCGTCAGCCTAATGGAACTGAACATAATGTAAATCTCAATATAAAGGGTCATAGAAAAATTTAAAATTCGTTAACCAATTGTGGTCGTGGAGGACCAAAAATTAATTGAAAATTATGCCATTATATCAGAAATTAATATGACCAGATCATGTCTTTAAATTTGCTGATAATATAACATAATACCACATTCAGCGATGTGGTTACACATTTTAAAAATGAAAGACGAATCCTGGACTATAACATATTTGGCACATGTTTCTGCAGGTGCTGTATGTCGAAAAGCACACTCGGAGTAATTTTAATTTTAAGGTACCCTGATAGAAATTTTGTCTAGAAAAAACCCAGGACCTAGATAGTTTTTAGAAACTTCTTCTAGGATCCCGAAAGGAAAATCTGTAGATTCCGGCTCGATTTGAGGACGCCCTGCCAGGAGTAACTATATAAAGAATTATCGGTCGCTATGGTGACAAACTATAAATAGCGATCAATTAGAAGCTGAGACCACTGCCAGTAAATGAATATGTATTTTTCACCTGATTTTGACCCAATAACAAAGAAAAAAACTTAAATAATCACTAAAGAAGGATAAACTCGTATGATTTAAAGTAGACCATTGAAAAGTAAAGACATCTTTAAAAGAACAAGTTATTCTTAAGTTGCTTGCGGTATAGGCAAAAGATATAAGATTTGAACGCAAACCGTGTAAGGGTTACTAATTGTTATTTATACATAAATATATGCCGTTAGATAAAATGGTTAAATGATAGGTTCTCTTATAATATAAATTATAAATTCCTTATCATTTTGATAAAAAAAATGAGCGCAATATCAAAGAACATTGACAGTTCTTATTATTTTGTTAAAATACACAGTTTCCAGTTTTAATATCCATGTTTTTCGCTATAACGAAACAAATAGTTAAAACAGAACATGCGGTAATATACATGCCTACAAACTACACCTATGCATACAGAAGAATCTAACTCTCATATCAAAATGCGTCGCGAGCGCTATCAAGTGTACAAAACATAACGAATGAATAGTCTGTTGCAATGTGACATTACATTCTCGGTTTCACAAATAACTTGAAAAATTGAAAAGAAGAGAGGAAAAGCGGAACAAATCCTTGTACGATATGGTCTACGATTTTAGTTTTCGATGTGTGGAAAATGCGAGGTACCTACCATTCGCGATATTTTTTCTTTTCTTTTCTAAAGCTCCTTGCTTTAAGAATTGTATTCCTTTGTCTCTGCCTTTCAATTTAGCACCACAGACGTATACTATAAAATGTCCTAATGAATTCCACGTCAGAATGTACCATCATTTCGAGATGATCCTTGTATAAAATATGTTATAAAATATCATGTTATTTTAATGTATTACAAAACATTATCCAAAATAAATGAATATCTATAACATAACTCTAATTTATGTAACTTATGTTAAAAGCGAAATAATGAAGACTTCATTTTCTGTTATGTTTTCGATTATTTTTTTCATAAAATTAAGTCTGGAGTTTATGTAATTTATATTTTATTGGTCAATAAGTGAACAATATACATTACATGCAATACTAAACTTTTTAGCTTTACTTTTGAATTTTATAACAATTCAATAAGTAATTGCCAATAGTTGATGAAAAATTCATGAAATATTTTTTGTTGGAATATTAAGAACTTGGAACATCAGTTCCACTAAATCTCATTCGTATACAATTTTGACCTAATTTCCATTAATTGTTCAAAACTTTCACTTTTATCATTCTCCGATTTATTTGCTTTCCAAATTTCTATCAATTTTTATTACTAAAGACTTACATGTTGATATAATCAGTAAACATAGATATTTTTACAATAAAGCGAATTCATTTAAAACATAGGGTAGTTAGGTGAAATAAAACTCATAGATAATTGTCGAGGACGAATCTGATAATAAAAAGCCGATAATAAAAAATTGTCATTCTACTTAATTTCGTGTGTTTTCTTGTGTAAAGATTGCACTTAGTCACTTAAAAAGGTTTGAATTATGTATGTGCCTATAACTTACGTATTAGATGGTCACGTGTACATGCTAAATTGAAAATTCCTGTCATACTAGAGTATATTCCCTCCTTACGTCCATATTGCCCTTCAGTAAAATTCAGAACAGATAACTTTAGAACGTAATTTCCATAAAAGTTCATACAGGGATTACAAAGGATGTCAGCGCCTTCTAAAATTGCAGGTTATCATTTCTGAGTAACGAAAATTTAAATATTGAACTTTAGTAGCAAATTATTATGTATTTTCTTTTAAATTGTTCCAAAATTATAATAATGGTTTATTTTTAATTTTATATGTAAATAAATCATTATTTCAACCTTTCAGACAATTTTTTCACAATTTCTTTCGTGACTAAATAGTATAATTAAGTACAGAATCAGTTTTCTCCTTAATGCGGTAGTTAATATTAATACTTCTTTCCAATCATAATTCTGCACACTCAGTATTTGGTAACCAGTTAAAGATTAAAGACTACGGTCGTTTTATTTGCGTATTTTAATTTAGAATCGTGCACAGATACGCACTTTTAAAAAGCAGATTTTTATTTCATTTAGTAAGCATACACTGGGAATTTTAACGAATTACAAAGAATAGCGAATAAAATTGCATTTTTTTTAATGGAAAGATACGCAAAAAATATGCCAACAAGAATTTAATATCTGTAATTACTCAAATTCTTTAGTCAATTTTAATATTATAACTATGACTTCGAGGAAACAACTACATGTTTGGCAATATATATATATATATATATATTTTTTAAGTAGATATAAATTCATTTATTATGAAATATATCTGGAAAACTAAATGTACTAAAAAGAATGTACTAAATTAACAGCATTTAGCAACGGAAGTTCGAGTCTTTCTTTGAGTTTTTTAAATCCTGTTGACATAATTTGGGGTGTAATAATTTGTACCACAAATTTTACCAACTCTTTATTAACATTTAAAGTTCAAATTTTCTAATATTGCAATTATACTATACAATAATTAAAGGCATTATATCTATTTCTGAAAATAATGTTACACTTAAGGATCCCACGAATCCTCTGCTGAAGTTATACAATAATCTCACATGTGTAAGTATGGTGCTGCTTGTAAGTATTAATTTACGAATAAATGTTCGCAATATTATGGAATCGATAATATTGCATACAACGTTTTTCGCAATGCAGGGATGTTGAAATGGGCAGACAATACTGTAGTAATCTGCTCTGAAAAATGTAAATTAATCTACTGAAAGAATTTATTATTTTTCAATTTCAATTAACATACACTTTAATCAATATATACATTCTATGTACAGATATGCATATACAGGATATACTGTCGGAAATAATATTTCAGATATTCATTTAGATTTAAAAAATAACTGCGACACAACATACAAAAATATCACTCCTATTCCTGAAAATTGATTAGTGTGTTTGAAGATGCTATATATAACTTGCAGCCGCTATATTGTATTTTGATAATATGACATAAGAATTTTATTTTGCGACCTAATTATCTGTAGTATACTAAATTTCGTTGAAAACTGTTGAAGTTATTTAAAGATGTACATATATATATGATATGTTACCAGTGAAGTGGTTATTATATAATCATTTATAGTGGTTCACCTTCCCAGTTTTCAAAATATTTAAACAAATATTCTGAAATATCAGTTTATTTTATGTCAGATATGCCTACAAGTAGTTTTTAACAAATATTTTTTACACAAAAAACAACCCTTAAATACATTAGAGCGAAACATCCATTTAGGACATAATGGGTGTTCGAAACGGCAAAAGCAGTTATTTGGATGTCCTGAAAAACTCCTAAGGCACGACGAAAACTCACGCGTGGGTGAATACTTTCCATTATTTTTATTGCAAATATTTTCAATGAGGAAAGTGTATTTCTGCTACGGACAGATTTTATATTATACATACCCAATAAACATTATCACGAATGCATTTCAAAAAGATACCCAAAGGAGGATACCCACGAGATAGGTGGGAAAGTTTAAAAAATCGTTGTAAATATCGCGGAGCATACATAGAAAAATCTAGGAAATCTAAGTAGTAACAATCCGTACAACACACAGTGCGGCCTATTACTACTGAAATTACTGCATTTTCCTGCGTATAATCCGCCGCTTTAAAGGCGTATTTTTTAACTTTCCTAGATGACTAAACAAACGAATTTTCCATTAGGTGTTAATTACCATCGTACTCTATCCGAATTTGGCGGTTTCGGAGGTTCCGAGGGTGGAAATCACCTGTACTCGTGGGCATCCTCCTTACACCTTCTGTCTGTATTGCACGTGAGATTTAAATATTCTTTCCTTTTTTTATAACATTATATATTACTTTCTGAGAACCATTAATTATTTTGGTGCTTCCTCTCTCTTTTACCTATGTAATTACCCCGTAGCGTACTGCGGTGAACGCGATAGCGTACCTACTGAGCGACGAACCGGGGTTCGATCCCCTTTCGGGACAAGTTTTTTCATTTTTTTTTTGCGAGCATTATTTGCTTATTTTCGAGCGTTATGAATGGTGGAAAAAATCCATATGATATTCTTATGTAAACTTATAATACATATATAACAACAAAAATTAAACTGATTTAAAAATAAACAGAGCTATAATAATTATTCAAATTTGTTTACGTTTTCTAATCTGTCGGTTAATTTTCTACTAAAATATATTTTCGAAATATCTAAAAGATATCAAAAATAGTTGCAAAAGAGATTTAAAGGATATCTTTTAAAGATTTTCGACGTTCTCCAGATATCTTTGGCGGATTGGAGAATATCTTTCAGACATCTGTAAGGCATCTTTTTGCTTATTGGGCAGGTAAACTATTCGGGATTCTGTCTCGTAAATGAAATTATCATCCCGAATGTTAAAGAATCCATTCAGTCCATTCAATTATAAATTTAAAAGTAAATTATTACATCTGACCACATCATATCAGCCTGAAGGTAAATACCTAAATGTAATCAATATCCATGTACTGAATAATATAAATAGGATGACTTCTGACATAAACTAACAATTTTTTAAATTTCACTTGTACAAGCCCGTCAAAAAATAATTATTGGCAAGAATGAAAAATCTGTCGTCCGGCGAAAATCGAGTGCAACAAAGGCGTGAAATGCCCGGCCAATGTTAAGTCTCTGTAAGCCTCATAATACTTCGGCGCTGGGAGACAGACGCGCGAGGTAAAATACGCCACATTAGTAACACTCGAGAAAAGTCCAGGGATCAAGAAGTTTCAGCTTGCGTTTAGGTGGCTCGCTCCTCGGCTCGCCAACTCTGCCCCAAGTTTCCGCGCTGGTTTAACTGCTCGCTCATTTTCACTCTTGCAGACAGCTCAGGTCGTGAACGGCCAACAGAGAACGCAAGAGACAGAGATACTGGTCCTCTCTACCTACTCCTATGCTCTCTCTTTCTCTCTCTTCCTCTTATGTAGCCATCTTTTCGCAGATTCGCGGAATAATTTATTACCTGCACTTTTCTCTTTTTCATCGCGCGACAGTGAGGTACGGGGACGGGGAACAACGGGCAAGCTTTTGCAATTCAGAGATAAATTTGGTAATGCGACAAAACACTGAGCAAGCGTTCAAAAGCGACGGGACTCTGGGAAAGTCTTATTGTGTCAGAAAATGCGGAAATGACGGACAATAATGTATCACTGCCGCTGGAATTTACTGGTATTTATTACCAAATTAAGAAAACAGTTGCCACTAAAATTGTTATAATGTCTATTCATTTACTAAAATTAATTGTGTAATTATTTTATGACTTCGTTCTTTTCATTCAGAAGCTGTTTATTATTTTATATTAAACTATAATAAAAAGATATTATTATTTTAGTAAACTTTCCGTTTTCATTGGAAATTGTTCTATAAAAAATCTAAGCACCAGACGAAAATTAATTATAGGACAAAAAGGAGCAGGAAAAAAACATACATACATTAAATTTAAAAAAATATATTTCAGTAGAATACAATTATTTTTTACACTCGGATGAGGAGGTTCCACGATATTTCTTATCGTGCCTTGCATTTTCAGATATTTTTCGATTTCTTTGTTTGAATTTATATATAATTATCAAAGTTTTTATAATGACGTTTCGGTATCGTATATTTTTCTTCTCAAATTGCCTGTATCCTTAGTTTAGATTAGGTTCTAGTTATTGAGGATTTTAGTTTCGATACCGTATATTCCTTGACGTCGCGTCGTGTAAAAAGTTTTGATCCATGACGGATCCATGATGGATCTGCGGCAGATTTACTCCGGCTACAGTTGGTTTCTTGAAGATGATACTGTACTATTAGTGGATTT
This sequence comes from Trichopria drosophilae, assembly GCA_030407085.1. Classification (NCBI taxonomy): domain Eukaryota; kingdom Metazoa; phylum Arthropoda; class Insecta; order Hymenoptera; family Diapriidae; genus Trichopria; species Trichopria drosophilae. The sequence continues at coordinate 58,344,656 of CM059583.1, forward strand.
ATAATGTACTTAAATTTCCTCTGCTTTGAGTATAAAAAATTAGCACGGATTTCTACAAAATTTACTAAAAGTTTTATCCGTAACCGATTTTCACTAGATGAAGCCTGCGGAAATTAAGTCCGCTTTAAACCCACAGATCGTGCGGGATAGTCTATAGCCGGAGTAGATCTACCGAACAGTCGTCACGGAGCCGTCACGGATCTAAAATTTTTATTTTTGTATTACTGATTTTTTTGTTATTGTATGCTTTCAGCATGGAACTAAACAAATTCATATAGATTGACACAAAGCACAGAACAGGTCTCCAAGCCTTCATAAGAATAGCAAAATATACCACAGTCTTATATTACGGGTTGCAGTAATAAGACGCACGATGGATGTATGATCCCTTAATGAACATTACCCACGTGATATTAATTATGAATTGGACCATGCCATCAGGATTTTGAGATATTTAAGACTATGTACTAGAAAAACGCGAAATCGTGTTTGTTATGAAATTTGAAAAATGTTTCTAACAAAAAATAAAACAAAAAAATTGCTACTCAATCTTTGTTCAGCATGACACGATTTTTAGTCATTTAATATTACCTGTAATGTATATTAAATGCAAAATTGTTGAAGTGTTTTAATTTTAAAATGTATGAATTGCTTCTAATTGCAATCCATTTATTGATTTTTTTTATTTTAATTAAGTCCATTTTATTAAAAAACACGCGTCTTTATAAGGGTGTCATTGTGTCTTCTCATATTATATTACTATTATTATACTACAGATACAAGGAAGGAAAATTTCATTAAATTATCTCAATTACCACGTTTATGTCAGTTACAAACATATATTGTATATAGATAGTATAGACTGATACTTCACTGGTGCAAAATAAATTTCTGGTTCTTTTTATTTCCGAAACTAATCGTTCAATTTCGGACGTGGAATAAACATAATTACACGAATAAAATTAACATCGTTTTTTTTTGTCTAGTAAGCATATGTAAAATAAATGTCTATTATACAATTCACGTGCCCTCCTAGAATCTGCTTACACTACATTTACTAATAGTGGAATTATAATTGGTGTCTATCAAATTATCCTCATAACTTCATATTACTGCATATTAAGTATATAATTATAATTCGTTAAGGTTATATGTACCATTTTTATAAAATTACTTTTTCAGGTCAAATTGCAACACTAATAAACACACAGAAGCCTTAATGCCAATCGTAAATCATTTCGTGAGAAGTTGGCATGCATTGACAATTTATAAAAACAAATCGAAAGGAGCAATAATGTTGCGAGTAAGCTCATGAATGACAAGTTCACTGAGCGAAATCGAAACCGATAAGTTCGCAGTTTGCAACGCTCGTTTCATCTATATGAAGAACATTTGTCATTTCGCGACCATGGAAGTACCGGATAAAACCATTCTCCCGTACGCTCGTTACTGGCATGATTGCCCACTGTGCTTCGGTCAATCGATATGCGAAGACACATCAACTGGAGTATAAAGATCATATAGTAGGATGGGAATAACGCGTCTTAAAACGAGATGTGCCATTCAATGGAAGAGGTAAAAATAACAGTTTTCGAAAGAAAATATCTCACTCGATTTCATTATTTCTCACACCTTGTAGGATGTCCCATTAAAATAAGTTTGTTTCATTGAATGTCGGTTAGATATTTTAATTTTCAAAAACTTTGAAACGAAAGGGAACAAGTAAAATAGATAAGGGGAGGAAATGAATGCAAGAGAAAGACAGATAGAAAATTCTTTCTCTAAACAAAGCCGGGGGTTGGAGTTTGATAAATGAAGTTTATTACTTTTTAACTCGAGCCGTTGCAGATATATTATGCAACTTTTAAAGGCGTCGGAGAGGAACTACTGTTTGATACTTTTAAAATGACCAAATTATTCAAGATAGCGTACTGGAAAAATGGAACAAACTAATATATAGGCGAATAGTAGTTAATTACTCTACTTTAATAAGTAGTTCCAGTAAGCATTTTTAGGGGATTAATGATTTTTATAAAGCTTAATGAAGTATATGAGTAGTTTCGTAAATTTAGATTATGATTTTTTGAACGCAATTATATTTCGAAAACAAATTATGTTTCTAATCTGCGAATAAACGTGTATCTGAAATTACAAAACAACTTCTCTTGCAGTGCATGTTGTGACAATAGCATGAGAATTATTGGCCTGAAGCCGTCAAATTCACTACTAGTTCATTCGAAAATGTGAGAGACGTGTGGTTGTTATTTATGATATGGGATACAAATATTCGACAGTATAACTTGTATATTACAATTTCAGTATTTCGGTACAGGTAAAATGTATTTAATTAATCTGGAAAATTTTGACTTTTTAACAAAAATAATTCATTTTATAGTGCTATTCATGTATAAATATTACATACATAAAATTTCAGAAAGAAAAAATATTTAAAAATAAACCCACCTTTTTAATCGGTTTTATACCGTCTAAAGCCAGGGATATGTTTTTGCAAGAGGTAACCCGCTTTCAAACTTGAGCGAAACATAATTGTAATTGGAATCTTGACAGGGGATGTAGACTATTTTTCCGCAAAGATGTCCGAAAAGTTGCGCATACAAATCACTGTTTCTGTTTGTAATTCTGAGCGCAGATGCTGTTTTCAACGTCAGATTCAGAAACGCGTAGATCTTACGCTTTACGGCACCACCGTCTCGGGGAATTTGCTAGAAAATCTGCAATGCTCAACACGTCTGAAATTCATGCCCGAAAATACTGGCTGAACGCGTAGATTCGCCGGTGGTTAGTGCTGTGCAATAATCCGCGATATCGAGAATCGCCCTCGGACACTCACATGAATATATAAGCTATATCCCGAAGTGGAGCCTTGATACTAAGGACCTCTAACAGTCCATTGAAACAAGCCTCGCCGAAGCCCGGATATAGAGATGTGCCTAACTGCTGGTCGTAATATTGTCGTATTCCCACATTTACGTTTTAGTGTCCTCGTTCTCTGCGATTTTGTATCATACAATAGTAGAATGTTATCTTTGTTAAACTACACCTATGAACGTCTAAATCTCCGATTTTTATGTTCTTTGGATGAGATATAAAATATAAAGAAGAAAATTCTAAGTCACTAATGGACATTGGTTATTTCGGCTGTCAGTTGTCCAAATATTTTTAAAGCATTAAATAATAATTTTTAAAATGTAAATGCTAATGAACTTTAAAACAGTTACCATAATATTATGATGATCATTAATAAATCTGAATTAAAATTGAACTGAATGTATAGTAGCTATAACGACGATACTCCAGATGTTAAAAAGCTCAGATAAAATTATGTGTTATTTACTGAACAAAAATCATCTGTCGCTGCAGCAGCTATTGCATTTTGACTGAGGTGCATTTGCTATCTAATGAAATATTTTGTCGCTATTCTAAGAGAAGTGTGTTATACCGATTTCCACTCCTTGTCTACTAAAATGGTTTCTTATTAAACTTGGAAGAAATATTATATAACTTCTAAAAGTTCTGTCTGTTCGTGAATAAAATACTCATATATTACATGCCTATTCACGGTTAAATGAATCGGGTATGTTCTTTATAGGTTCCTTTGTTTTGTAGGTTAAGTAAATCGTCGTTAGGAGACATTGTACTGAAGAGGAAGGTGGACAACTTAACCTAATCTTATAAAGTTTACCCCAACTATATTAACCCATTAATGCCCAAATGCACAGAAAGTTTACTGTAACTTCAACGCTTATCTTCAATATGAAATAAATTTCGAAAAAAATAAAAACTATGATTTTCAAGGCCGCTCTTCAGAATGGCACTATGCAAATTAAAAAAAATTGAAAGTGATATATGATTTTGACATATATAGTAGAAAAACATGATTTTTTTAGGACACATCTTTTTACAAATATCGAGTTTTTGATACAATATCTTACTTTGAGTGAGCTAAAGTATATTGCAATGGTGCACTCGATAGTTCTGAAGATATACACTAGTATATATTTGAAATTTCGAATATCAGACTCAAAATGACCACTTCATTTATAAATTCCTTTACAAAACTTAACCATATTTTCTTGAAAACCATGGACCATAGATCAAATTTTATAAGAACAATTATTTTCTAGAATAAGACGAAGAATAACCTCGATTTTTTCAGAATGTATTGTCACAATTTTTTATTTTGAAAAATTCGAAAAATCGATACTAATCTGTGAACATGTAACAGATTTTATGAAAGAATTTATTCTTAACAATTGAGATTTTAAAAAATTAATCCAGCTGTACTTATTTCTGGTTGATGACAATAAATATTACAATTATTTATAATGAATTTTTGAGGTTTCACCACAATTTTTGTTGCCATATTTACTGTTTGCATTTGGCACTGCACTTACTTTTAAAAATTAGCTTAATCTCACTATTAGTATAATTGTGTAAGTCACCGTTGATTTTACGGAGAAAATGCATTAAACTTTTTGGAGAAAATATGATGATCTATCTTTTATGTTTTAAAAGATTTTTTAATGTGATTTATATTTTTTTAAAATAAATGTTAAAAAGGTGATTGTTTCACATTTATTCCTCATTTATGGCATAACAATTTTAATTATTTCGAAGAAACTCCGCGTTTAAACGCGAGATTGGTTTAATTAATATTATAATACACATAAGTTTAGTTGCGTTCAATAGGCTATTCGCTTAGTTTGTAGTTGATAATAGCCTATTTTCGTTGTTTTATGTCCGCAAGTTCGATTAGTAAACAACATACTTTATACGTATATATATAGGCATACTATCAGCTAAATTTAGTTACACCAATTCCGCACTCCTTTGTGACATCTCGGTCGTAGTATTCCGTTCCGGTCTCCATAATAATTTGTATCAACTTCTCCAATATCACGGAAATAATACTCGTATGCGATGCACTAAATTTCAACTCCGGTTCTAATACTCTGACTAGATAAGAATAATAATACGAAAACTTTATTGTTTCAAGTGATTTAATTTCTTTTTCAATTAAATTTTCTACTTGGTAATTACGAGCAAATATTAATTTCAATATATCTATATAAATATTGCATATTGCCTTTTGACATAAAATTTCATTACTCTGAAAATACATTATTTGAGATTTTTAGGCATTTTACTGGCCACTTTCATTTATTACAACACGGGATTTGATGACCATCAGTACATATAATCTAAGGACTATATAAATAATAACAAGCATGTATTTTACATCATTTAGTCCATGTCTATAATCAGTATTTTATTTAAAACTATTACTGCATAAAACGATACTTTTACGCACTGTTGTTTTCTTTTAAACATGGCTTGTTAAAATGTACCATTTTGCATATTAAAAATCTTCTAAGAAAAGTCCTGTTTCACAAAAATTAATTTGTATACTCACAGCGTGAGCAGTGTGTATATATATAATGTAATATCTACAGACATTCCAACATAATGTTAATACATGTGCGATTTTCAAGCTATCTTGGGGAAGCAATAATAGCCCTATTAAACGAAACGGGATAATCCGTATTTGCGTAATAGGCTGGTTCTTAAAGAAGGTAAATTAATTTGCATTCAGTTAGAAGATGATAGAATATCTAAGGACAAATTACCTCCTTTAAAAAGTAAATATTATGTTACTAAATGCAAATAAATATACGTTATGATTTAAAAATATGGATTAAGTATAATTTCCCAACAGTAGTTTCTAAGAACCTGATTCAAAATATTGAAGAAATATCATTATCATCTTTTATCTGGGTTTACGACTTCTTCACATATAGTATTATAATAAGTAAGAAAATAAAGGTAAGTTTACTTTCCTTCATAAAGGTGAGTACTTATGGTAAGTGGAAACATCCATCACTTGTCAGGCTTTAATCAATCAATATAGTCTCCTTATAGCATCTGTCGGTCGGAACTAAATTCTAATTGATTTATCTACATCACATGTGGTTATGTTCAACTGTAGACTATTAGCATGGAAAAGTAAAAAACTGTGGTCTAAAACTGTAACCTTCGTTGCACACTTGACCCCATAAGTCATATTACTAACTATGCGCTTCACTTGCATGCAAATCTGTTGTTGGTTGAAAAGCATTTACGTATACTCGATGGCAATATTTAAATCACAAAAATAAAAATCAGTTTATTTGCATATTATAAACAAATGCTAAAGTTCTTGAGTAGGCGAGGACCAATGAATTTCGGAACTTGACGGATATTCTGCACATTGATTTCTGAATCGTCTGAATGGTCTAATGTCAACATCAGCTTTCAGGATAATAGTAGACAAGTCACTTAGCCAACATATGAACTGAATTAATCAAGTTAAAAAATTAAGTATGATGATCTTGAACTATTTACGATTTGATTTGCATCTGCGCATCCCATCTTCCCTTGATCGGATTTTTACGTATTCACTATAGTGGAATGTAACCACATCTGAGTTTATTTTAAGGCTATATCTTACTTTAAGAAAGAAAACAATAGTTTTTTAAAATGTTCGAATTAGACTAAGACCCTGATATTAAATATAGATACAATATGTCATTTTATTTCGGGTATGACCGTTATTTGAATATGCACAAAATATAATTCTAGTTGATCATGTAAAGGACTTAATAATATATATTTATATGTCCAACATGATTGAAAATTTAGTTTATTCTAATTAAATTAAAAGGAGTGGTACAGATCATTACATAACTTAGCCAAAATGTTAATATCGAACCTTAGTAAAGAAACAATTGTTAAATGCATTGTCATATAGAATTTTAATCAAATAGAGTGTTTCTAAAAAGAATGATTGCGTTTTCAATTTAATTTATCTTGCTCAAGAAGTGATATCGCAACTAATATTTTCTCTTAGTTTTAATGCAGTGACAAGATTTATGCACACTTTCTCCTATATACTAAATTCTAAGACGAATTCAAAAGGAAAAGAAGATAGGGTTCCTTGAAAAAATGAAATGATAGTCTCGTATTTGAGTCTAAGCGTTAAGAGATTTTTAATTTTTTGAAATATATTTAGCCATATTCAGCAGATTCATAAAAGAAAGAGTTTATTTTTTAATTAAGTTTTTACATTCATTTTTGACTTCCATAATACCTTTTCTCGCTTTAAAAAATAGACAAAAACAGAGGTCACGTAATTAGATCCAGTATATAATGAATTTAGATACAAGTTATGGAAACATCTATCACTAATTTTCATATCGAACTAAATTCAAATATATCTAGTACCATATCATAAATTTATCAATAAATCTTGAGACTCTTTTAGTGGTCTGATTGAAATGAGCATGATTCGTGCTTGATGTATTTGATATGGACATGTTTTTTAAGTTACTTGTACTTTTTATTACTACTCTCTTAATCTGAACCAGCGAAAAACTAGTAATTGACAGTTCATAGTCACTAATTCACAAAGCGCACTTGACATCGCTTTGAATCAGCCAGTAGACACTGATTTCAACAGCGAACTCTTCTAAATTGACTGGAAAATCATTGAAATGAAATCAATTTCTGCGGCTTCAAAACAATGCTTATTCACTGATCCATCCAGTGAATTTGACTGAAATCAGTGAAATGAAATCACGTTCTTTTCGCTGAAATACGTGTTTACTAACTGATAGATCAGGCTAATTTCACTAAAATCACAGGAATCAAGCCATATGCTTTGTGCCAGTAATCAGTGGTCTTCAATGAAAAAACTCTATTTACTGATTAATTTAACAGTTAACCGAAAAAATAGCTTACATTTCTCAATATGAAATAATAAAAATGAATTTCGTGATCTGGCTGCTGAAATGTAATTGCTAACTTCCGTGTCTATGGTAAAATCATCTATTTCAAGAAAATGAAACCTATTAGGTTCATAACTTTGTACACTCCCCACAAACTATATAGTAGCATCTGCATGAAATTTTAAAGGTTATAAAAATGGTTAAAAACGAACAACTACGATAAACATTACGATACATACCTAAAACACGCTATTGTTCAATTTTTCTGTGACGTCTCCAGTATCTAGAATTTCGTGCTTGCATTGGCAACTTGTGGAACTCAAATGCAGTTATGAAAACGCAAAAAACAACACAAAACATTTATTTACGTTACCCTTATAGAAATTTTTTTGCCCAGAAAAATCTGCTTAAATTCGAGGAATAGAGTTCTTGCCTTAAAATCTACTTTATTGAAATTGGATATAGATATTCAGTTTTATGTAGGATGAATAGCAAATCATTGGTTATACTTAGTGATCGGTGTTAAAAGAATGTACAACTGAAGTCTCAGTGAAATATTGGGCATTAGGGTGGAGTTCTGCAGAAGTTTCAGTAAATACAATATTTCGACTGGATAAATAGTAAAATCAACGGTTAAACAGTGAAATTGACTGATTTAGCATCAGAAATTGTTTTCGCTGATGGATTTGGAGAAATTTTCATTGATTCAGATTAAGAGAGCACAACATTCAACCGGGCGAAATTTAAAATCGTTTAACTAAATGTTTTTCAATTACAGAACAAACCGGTTAATTTTCATTAAATGAAGTAAGCTTAATGCTTAATGCTAATCACAAAATAATACATTTTTCTTTAGATCATCTTCTCTGGCGATAAATCGAAGAACGTCTTTCAGTGCAATTACGTCAAATTGTTACATTTGAAAGATGGAAAATTGCTAGTCTCAAACGTTACAGGAATCTGTCATTGATACACAAATATCCGAATCTGTGTACATACACATAAACACATCAGGTAGCGTCAGGGCCCTCGAGCGAGTGCTGCCAGTTTCAGGTTACGTATCGTCTTTGCAGATTCTCCCGAATACGTATTTCGAATTCCGGCACGTGTCTAACCATCGCCGACGTGCCATGCGTTATGTTAAGCAGTGCAGTTAATTACGTAGATAATTTCGAATCCTGGGCTTGCGTGAGCTACACAATATCGTGAGTTTCCTTTTCCTTCTGGCAGTATCTGTAGGCTTTCAATTTTGTATTCCCCAATTAAGGAATAGCGATAGACGCGAGTTCATTAGTTTACGTTTTCTATTAAAATAGATGTGACTATAGTAAAATATTTAATACTGCATTTGGTACATCCGCAAGAAAGTTTGTCTTATATTTTATTGGGGCTGAAACGTCAGAATTGAATAGTGTCTTAAGCAAAAATGAGAGCATTCAATGAATAAATCACTCCACTACGATTTAGATGGATAACGATTTATCGGGTTAAAGTGTATATAATGCAGTTTAAAAAGTAATGGAAAATCAATTACACATAAAATATTCGAAACGCGACTATGATTCTCGATGTTAATGACATTAAACTAATACTAATGCAATTATTGGTAAATTGATGGAGATGTAATTGAATTTAACATGCGAGTCAAGTTACATGATCGAGCGTATAAGACATGAACGCTCGTTACATATTCATCAAATGTCAGACATTATTTCATAAATATAACATGAAATTAATTAATGTACATAATTCATTTTAATCGTTACATCGTTCTATTCCTTATTGAAAGCAATACTTCAAATAAATTTATTCTACTATAATTGAAGTTTGTCAATACATGTCAAAAATCTTGATTTGCAAAATGAATACAATTTAGTTTTATAATATTAAGGAAAATTTTAAATATATTATTGAAAAAAATTCTAATATTGCGAAAATCATGCATTATAATATTCGAAATTCATTTCTGCTAGTACTAATTTGTAAATCTCAATCCATTTCATTTTTATTACTGCACTTAGAGAGTCGGTAAGATTACTAAAAATTTCCCAGTTAACTCTATTGAATACAAACAAATTGTTATATGAAAGTAAACAGTATATTTATCATAACAAATCTGTTATATATAATGCAACTTCAAACTTTCTATCAGCTTTACAGACTGTGGTTATATGTATAATAATAAGCATTTAAATTAGGGCATAATTTGGACGATTTTATAACTACACTGAAAAAAATTTACTTAAAAAATTCAACTACCATTACGAAGTTCAGTGGAGAGAAGTTAAAAGAAATACTTTTTTTGGTAGTATAATTAAGTTGATGTTTTTAATTCTACTAGTTTTACTTAAGTTAATATTATTTACCTAATAAAAGAAAAAGTATTTCGAATGATTAGAGATCACGAAATGCGATACGATGTATAAAACTCAAAAGGGCAAGCCCTAATATAATAAAAAAGCAACCGCCAATAGCTGCACTAAAAATAATTCCTCCAACAAAATTTTCCAGAAAAATTCTTAGTTGATTTGACTATTTTTCAACTACGCAAAGCAGTTTGATGCGCTTCAAGAAAATTTTCAAAGTTGCAAAAGAAGTTAAATCAACTAAAAATGTAGTTCTGATAAATTCAATTAAAAATATATCGCTCCATGATGTTGAAGAGTTTTTACTGTACAAGGTAGTTAGATTATAAAAAATATTCTTAAATGTAGTAGAATTAACTGCCAAAATGTCGTTTTCATAACTATATTTTTTTGTTGATTTAATAAGCTATAAAATTCCGATGAGGACCCATTGACATACTTTCAGTAGTAAAAAAAGTAGTCAAATGAAGTAAAATTTTTTTTCAGTGTACTTAAGTGATAAATTTAAAAGTGTCCATCCCCAAAATTAAACTGTATAGTTATATATCTCTGTGAGTCGAACTCTTGAACTTATTAACAAATTGCACTATATTGGTAAGAATACATGAAAGATTTTTAGTCAAAAAGTTTTATCAGCACTTATAAAAAACATTTTCATTTATACAAATTTTGAATATATTGTTGAAAAATGCATTCAACATATTCCTTCCGATCATTAGAATATAATAATAACGTTTATAGTTTAGACAGTACAATTTTCAGGAAATAAATAGGTGAAGTTCAGTAAAATTTTGTTCTTTCTTTAGTTGTTTCCGTTGAGAGTTCATAGGATTCAAATATAAACTTTTATCGACATTTGATAAAACTTTGCATTTAATTCTCAGGAGATATGTAAGGTTGGAACTTTCACTTGATTTAATACCGAACTCCTTCAGTTTTCAATGCTTTGTTCTAACTGAAATTTGTTTGCGAAACTCGTATAGTTAATTATTTACACTATAGTTAATAATGTATTTGTAGTAAAGACCAGTAATGTATCAACAAAAATAATACGACTTGTGTAACTTATTGAGAATACTGCTAATTTAAGTTTGTACCGTCCCAGCTAAAATTTAGTTTATAATATATTAGCTTAATATATTTTTTAAAACATAGATATAGAATTTATTTCCACATAACTATAAATGGTAAAAGCATCCTAATTCCAATGTCTCATGTTTCAAGTATTCCGTGGGTTCCTAATTGGGAAGGTAACAAATTGGATAATGTTAGGATTAAAAATAAGATCTAGAATTTTTTATAGCGACCTCACAGTAGGTTCATCCTTCAATATTAGAATAATATAGCATACGTCATCGTCAGTGACTGTTATCCGTGTCGCAGGTTGGGAAAATGAAAATTTACTAGTACTTGTTCACTTTCAACACTCACCTGTTCATCGTCCACTGCAATAATTTAACTGTTTAAATCCCAATATGTATAATTCACTGTGCCCACGTATATTAATCTATTCACATCAATTTTAATACATTTATGCCATTTAAGCAAGGGCAAAATTGTGAGGACTTTCGGTTTATTTGAATCAAGTGCACGTTATAAATTGGGCGATCAATTCACTTGTAATTGAAGTATGCGACCGCTTGCTCGATAACGATTGACCCAGCGGTTAACCAATAGCTAGCAGTATTGATTGCACATCAGGATAATATAACGAGCCAACGGTAGATAATTGTGGCGCTGTATACCATGGAATACTAACTGATCTATACGAATGATCCAATCAGCAGCGACACTTCGTAGCGTTAATTATTCGATGATTTGAAAAGTATCGCACGATTCTGAGAATGCCGAATGAACAGAAAGGATTACTATTTAAACCTTTTTTGTTTTACCTGGTACACTATCTTAGTAATCACAGAATTCAATTTTACAGCCGGATGGAATAAATTAATTGAGTCAATAATTTTTTTTAATAAGACTGTAGAAATGAGTCAAGACATCATCGTAATCTATATTTTTATTCAGAAAAATGTAATATGTGTGAACAAATTATATATTAGTAAAAATAATTAGAATTTACAACTTTTAATGTATATTACATCTGTAAAATAATATATTTTCGTAATTATCATAAATTCAGACATAAAATCTAGTGTTGAATGGTGCATATATAAATTTAAAAATTCTATTTCATGGTACGAAACTAGTCGCGAAGAATAGCAATTGGAATGTTTTGTGTAAGCGGAGCAATACTTCTTTTTCCAAAGTAGTTTTCAGCTAAAAAATACTCCTATTAATGCTTAAGAAACGAATTAATTCTTGTGTACAACCTTGTATAAACCTGTTTTCCCCAAGAAATTACTTTACCAAATTATGTGTTTTAGGAAATTATATTTACGTATAAATCGATAACAAGTAATTACTATGGCCCATAATTACGAATAAGAATTAGGAATTTTAATATAAAAAATGTTAGATGAATAATAAACAAATTTGAAATATTGTAAATATGAGTAAAAAATACTAATAGTTGAACTCGCTAGGTTTACGAATCAGAACTGCGTTCTTCAAGAAATAGCACAATAGACTAAATAAGCCGAACACGCTTTTTACACGTTTTATAAAAAAAAAAAGTTTACCTTCTCGTATTCCTAATCAATATCTTATAATAATATTTCAAAATTAAAAAAAAAAATGTTTGATACCACTGTCATATGAGGAGCTCGTTTTAAAAGCATAACCTAAAAATGATGTTAAAAATGAATGTTGTTTGCTATATTTATCTCTGAAATAACCTTTAAAAAGGAAATTTTTATGTTTTCAAATAAGCAAAAATGTGGTTTCTTTCCTAACCTGATCAAATCAATAACATTATTATTTCCAAAATACACCGATGTTTTATTTTGTTATGCAACAATATTTTATTATAGAATAATATTAATCTGAAGCGAAAGTCTGTATAGCTTATTCAACATTTTCTTTCGACGCCAAAATGTTACCAAGCTAAAGTCACGTACAAAATGCAAAGAAAAAAATTGTTCGATTTTTTATTTCTGTCATCGGTTACCATAACAACAAATTAAAATTTTAGAACAGTTTACGGAGACTTGGAATCGTTAATAAGAATAATGGTGTCAGTGAGATGGATGATGTTTTCAATCGAGAATAAATCTTTTATTGATGAAGAAAACCGTGCAGAATAAAGTTGAATATAATTGTAGTAACACAACGAAAAAATTTTGTTTTCAATGCAGGTAAAATATTGTAAAATCTAGAATTTTGTTCTTTTATTTATTGTACTCTGTGAATCATAAACTTAAACTTATTTTTGATATAGCATAAAATAATACAACCATCAGTTATGAACCAATCGATAGAACCAGGATACTTATCCGCATGCATACGGTAAGGGGAAATGTACTTATTGCAATACGAAAAATAGTTTCCTTTTTCTATAATTTTTATTTTCTACAACTGAAATAATCAATTAATTCTTCTTAGATCGATAGACTTGCGGGCGCTACAGATACTTTTCACTCGACAATGTACACTTAGCGTTTGAAAAAGAAAAAGAAGGCTTGTATATGGATCCACATTATTATTAGAGCTAATAAAGCTAAGTAAACCTAACCCATTTCAAGGACGAAATATAACATTCGGATTACCATTATATGATCGATTACATACGCTTTCACGTTCGTAGAACACGCGTGTTCAATATTAGAAATATAAGTACTTAATGTATTAGTATATAAGAAATCAACTATACTGACGAGTTTAACATATGTCTAATGACTTCATACTCTGTTAACCACATTTTTTTCATGGAAGCCCACATAACTAACAATGTAATTAATTATAATTTGAAACAAACCGAAAACAACGTAGTAGGATTAATTTCTTAATTATTATGTATTAAATATTAAATACAAAACATACCGAATTTTTGTCAGATTGCCATTTTATGAGTTTAACAAATAGAAAATTGTGCTATTACCTTCCAAATAATTAAGTGTAGTTTTTCACCCGTTAACTCGCAGTTTTAGGTAATATACTTTATGCACATTCATTTATTCGAAATCTGTACATACATATCTAACTATAATAAGTGGTAAGGGATTAGTGGATAATCACCTGTATCAACTTAGAAAAAGGTAACATTAAGTAACTCCAATTTGTTCAAAACTTCGATATATCTTTAAACTATATTACTGATAATAATAGTTGCCTCTATTTCCTGTTACGACCAATAACGTTGATAGCCTATTCGAACCATCCTGACATTTATGTTTATTATTAATAAAATGATGTAGACGTCACATTGTCTTACAGAATCAATAGTATGTAATACGCTAATCTGGAAATAATTAATAATACATTTAATTCCATTTTTAAAGGCTTAGTATACCATACTAAAATAGAATGTAGCTTTTAATGTTCGAAACTCATTAATGCTCATTTGCTGACAATATTGCCATAGTAAAGAGTTTAAAGGGATTGGAATGTAGATACAGACAAAGGGTGCTACTGGTCATTCGGAAATTTCAATTTACATGTCGCTGGTCTATAATGACATTGATCGTCCGTACATACTGACTACGCGAAAATTTTAATCGAACCCTTTAATGAACTCGCTTGATTGTGCTACGTTAACGAAATGAAACGTTTTTACCGTTCACATAAAGTTCAAATATCGCTGCTGATTATCTTATTTGCTTTAATGACATTTCGCTCAACGCTTAATATAAACACGTTACAATTATTTATCATATTTATTTTCATATCTTTATAAATTACGATACTGCGAGTATTTAAAATTAATTCATATTGGAAGTTATAATATGATCATGATATATCACAACTCTAAAGGTACCAAAATTTTATAAAAGTTAAGTTGGAATGTGAAAATGAAAATATGCTATAAACTTCTTTGTTCAACTCCTAGTCCATTTTTCTGTCATATACTTCTTATAAAGATGACTTAATTACTGAAACAAGACAATTAGTAATGCGTCCCCATCAATCTGTGGCGTTTAAGAATAATTAATTTATTAACAATTGTTTTAATTCTCTTAGTGTTTAGATACAAAATAATTTCTTACATATTTCATGCTACCTTACGAAAATATAAGTCATTTTAGTGCACCTTGAAGCCGATATGTAATAACGTACGAGTTCACGAAGTAAAAACTTCTAATGAACTTACTTTGTACAACTTTCTTCAACTGATATCGTATATACTATGTACAGTAAAATTAACTGCAGAACGGCAAAAGTTACTGCAATCTATAATTAAATTCATCTCAGTCTCTCGTCCATGTAACTAATACCTTTTATTGTTGAAATAGTTTGCTACATAGCTTTTATACAGCGCCGTGTATAAAGAATTGCATTAAAGAAAGAAAAGAATTATATGGTCACGAATGAAGATTTTTAAATGTACCATAATATCAAATTATTAAGACTGAAGATAATATAGTCTTAAAAGTTATCTTTGCTATACATTGTAGGATAAGTTTGATGATATTTTTATTTTTATAATACCCAAGTGAAAAAATTTATTACAAATTGTATAATAAAAATATATGATAGTCTCGATCGAACCTCAAAAATATGTACACATTAGAAAGTTTAAAGAAATCGTGAAATGATTACAGTTAATACATGAAAGTGTACTTCATGTTTTTCTGCGTCAAGAATTTAGTTTGGTGACTTCTTGGACAATGGAGCGAAGTTGCAGTAGGATCAATGATCGAAAAAATGGTCCAAATTGACCGCTATATCGTTTAAAAAAATTGCAATGAAGTTTTCTGTATGTCTGTCCTACTTTCTCCATGCCGTCGATACAATTTTGTTCAAACTTAATACATTTTGTACACAAATTGTGTAGAATCACTTTTGGGGTAAATGTTGATATAATAAATTTTATATTTTTATTTTACACTTTGCAATCAATTTAATTTTGGGTATCCACTGTTAGAAATTCGGCAAATATTGATACTTTTGTGTAACCGGAGTATCAGAATTTTACTAAAACCTGTAGCAGACTGACAAATTATGCAAAAGTATGATGAAATTGCGAAACATCTAACAGAAATATGAATATGATTGAGTAAACATAAGTGAAATTAGTTTGGTTTGTCGTCACCAGGGACAGACGCGATGTTTGCATCCCTGCAAGAGACGCCCGTGAGTACTATGACAATCCATGAATATTTTCTTATATGTTGGTAATGTATTTCTCAGTGTTGATTCAATAAATGTTATCTGTTTTATATCATTTATTTATGAAATTAACAACAAATTAACTTAAATTACTAAGAATTTATGTACATAACTATATCAAATATGTTTATATATTATTTAATGAACCCAATAACATTTTTTATTCACCTTACATATTTCTGTTACTGAAACTAAAAATCACTAAGCTTTGTTTCAGAAAATTATGAAACGATAACCGTGAAAAGCTTCTTTACGTGTTTCCCAAAATTCCTAAAGAAATTTTTTTCTGTGTTGTTTATTATATTTCTCTCTATTTTTTTAACTAGAATCAAGATAGAATGCCAGAACATCAATTATTTTTTCGCCTAGTTATTCTTCTTTAGTGCGCGAATGGGACACTTAGTAGAATAAAAACTGCGATATTGAATTTAGAGAAAGCGATTGAAATAAGCACATTTTACAAGTTTCTTATTATTTACAAACATATTCCTTTCACGTTTAGAATCTCTCAAGCGAATGTAAAAGACATTAGTTTTAATGACAAGGTTCATAATAGGAGGAAAAACAGTAAGCCCTATTATAAGAGCCAAACGTAATAATGTATCGATTATATCAATTTAACACCAAATTTATTATATGACGACCGATTTAGTGTAATTACCTATATAGTCAAACATGATTCACTGAAATTTAGATGATGATGCATTTTTATCAAAGATTTCAGTTAATGCGTTGATGAGATGAAAGAATTACCAGGCAAATATTAGGGGAACTCGAGTCACTGATTGCGTGCGATACCGATTACGTATTTTCCGACCCAACAGCTATTCATTTTATACAATATTAGTGACTTTCACAGTATTAGTGCGATATGAAGCAGCTGGTGAGTGTTTAGCACCCACCACTGACAAACACGCACCCTATGTTCGGGTGCCGACAGGTTTTAAAACAGCCGGCGATGCACGTAAATTAACGATCGAACAGTAGCTGTGATCACTACACAAATACACAAACTTATTAATCTAAAGATCATAAAATCAATTTCAATTTTACCGCCGAATAAATAAATTATTTAATGATCCCCTGAAAAAATGTAGTTTGTTTAAATTTCCTAAAAAATAAACAAATTTTAAAATAACTTATGGAAGGCAAATATTTCTATTTTTGTTTACCGGAGCTTTGCGAGAAAACAGCCGGTGTTGTTGGATTATAAACATTTTTCAAACCGAATTGCAACATTTCGTAATTTTAGTATAATCGTAGATTATACACGTACTTGACATATATTTTAGGAATGTGTTATTTACATTACCTTTGCCTCTTCTAATTTGAATGTAATGACTCTGTTTTTATTTATATCCAAAATACATTTGCACAAACTAATATGTTGACGAAAATAGAATATATTTTCAGGATCAAGTCAAGAGGTCAAAAACTCAAAATATAAGGATAATTTCCACCCCCTTTAAAACTAGTATTGCACAAATCAAACACGAAAAGACTGGCTTCCCTTTGAAAAACAAAGTGGAGTTGTGTACAAAATTCCTTGTATTCATTGCAATAAATCTTATATCGGGCAGACGTACAGGTCTCTCAAAACATGAATAAAGGAACACAAGAGGACACAAGAATGCAACATTTTTGCAAAAAACTCAGAACATTTTAAAGGCCTAACCAACTACAGACTTAAAACTGGATAAGATTTTGATTATAACAACACCATAATTCTTGCAAAAGAAAGAAACTGTGCAAAAAGAGGTCACGCTGAAAATTATTTTATAAAAAAAGAGAACAACACCGTCAACATCCGTTTCGAAACATCAAAGCTACCGGAAGTGTACAATTCCTTTCTGTAATGATTCTCATCTTATCTCCTTAATTCATACATAGTTTGTCAACGCTTCCTTTATTCTTAGTACCACACCACCAACGCATACAAAACTTCATATCCCCTAATTTAGTATAAATACCACGCAATCACCGCCATTTTCTTACATAGCCATGAAGAGGAATCATATCCGAGTCGAAACGCTGCTAAATATTTACTTATTATTTATATTACAAAAAATCCTTCAAATTATTGACCCTTGTTTGTTTTTCTCTTCTTCTAATTTTTAAATTTGTATTAAACTCAACCATTTTATATTTATATTCTTTATGTGACCGAAAAACACCAAAACTATTTATGAATATATTATCAGAATATATTTATAAAACAACTTACTGAAATTAAATAAAAGATAATCGTGCCCAATACATCTGGGAATGAAAATAAATTCCTGAAAGGAAAGGGATTTGTAATTAGCAACAGCAAAAATACCGGTAGAACAAATTTTAAGCGAATTCGAACGATTATAAGAATTTCCATGATATTTGATTTTTTATTTGCAATTAAACAATTTAACTGCAAATGAGTATAATACTTATGAAACATAAGAAATAAGGGATCGGTGTGGTTGCTGGTTCGTTTAGAAGGGACCTAACTCAACATATTATTTATCATAACATTCAAATTCTTATAGTCAAACATAGCTTAAACCGATACATTTTTTAAGGGATGCAACTTTAAATGAAAAATACGATTGGGATCATAATAATCTAAAATAAAAGTACACCTTTCCACAGCAGTGTTAACAAGAATATATATTATATAGAAGTGTATACAATTGTATTAAAAACAAAAAATGTATCACATTCTAAATTTCCAATTTTACAATGATTACGATTCATTTAGTTGACCTAGATATTTATAACAATAATAGTTTAAAAATTGCCTTCTAATTAATAGTTCGTAATACAACCTCAATATCATCGATTTTAAAAGATTACTCCAAGTTCTGTTATTTCCAAAGGATGAAAGGAAAGTTCATATATCATTCAATGTTTTGATTGTTTTCATCATGACTCCGTTTCTACGTTCGCGTGTAACGCCACTACACGTGATGACGAGGCTCGTACATAATGAATGACACAGTTTAGTGCAGTGAATAAATCAGTACACTCAAGAAACTCGTATAATAACCCCAACAATGACTTGACTATTTAAAGGAAATTAATGAACTATCTCTATCCTAAAACAAACGTCGGTACGTACACGTTGCGTGTCCAGATAATTTAATAGGCGAGAAATGTTGAATAATACACATCGTTAAATTCAATGTCAGACGCTTATATTACTATTTTACTTTTTCTTGATTTATGTACTTGACTTCATTGTGCTAGTTTCGTTTCTTTTTTTGACAAATGAACCTACTGTTGAATTGCATAGCTGTAGATGAATATATTTTGCTGGATTGTACATATCAGAGAGAAGTAATCATTTTTCAGAGGATATTTGATAGTGCATGCTTGTATGGTTTATATGAGTTTCAAATGAAAATTGCGGAAAGCAGGCGTTGCAGAAATAGTACATTTTACTGTAGTAATCGCCAGAAATAATTGATTTCCCACTAATCGTAATACTTTTTTGTTCTATATTTTTATGGAAAAAGATTGTTATCTGACATTAGCAGATTAATTATTTAATATTTTTAGCGTGTTTCATATTTTGAAATGTTTTAATAAATCTACGGTATTAGTCCATTTGAACGTATTTTTGGATCCGGGATACGAATATCATCATAAAAATCGGTTGTCAGACAAATAAAAGCCGCCATTTAAAAAAAAAGATCTGTAAAAACATGATTTTTTGCAGTTTTTTCCATTTATTTAAAAAAATATGTATCGTAAAAAAAATGTCTGAAACAAACAATGTAACAAACAAAGTTTGAATGAGATTTATTCATATTACAATCAGAACAACAATAAATATGAAAATAGTCCGCATAAACACGAGCACATTACAAAATTTAAGTAAAGAATGTTTTCAGTCAATTTCTTGATAAAACGTAAATTTTTTAGAATTATTTTACTGCTCAATAAAAGTACTTGATTTTATAATTAATATGCACGCAGTTTCATTTAAAGACGATACTCAGAAAAGTAGGGATCCCAATTTTAAGAAATTCCTGATTTTATGGCCGACATTCTGAAGATTTTTTTTAAATATTTTCCACATCTATACCTATCAAATGTTTCATTTTCGTTAAACTGCGCGATATGGATCACAACTTTGATATTGTTGATATGGAATAACCCTAAAATCGTCATTGACGATACGGACTAAACATCGACATTGTGTTTGGGTCATTACAACGAAGTTCACATTCGGTAGATCAAATTTTTGTAAAAAATATATCCACTATATCCTTATTTTTGTGAATTGTCCTTTCGTAAATGTTCGTGTCTACAACCGGGAACTGCGGGCTTACATATCACATTAAAAAATCGTTATTGTAAATGTAAAATGTAAATTGATAGTAAAAATCTAAATTGAGATTGATTGTAAAAAAATATAAGGCGAGTGAATATTTCGGATCTATCAATTACTGTAAAAGCAAATAAAAAATTAACATTATAATAAAATTAGACAAAAAAAGTCAGCTGCAGTTTTTAAAGTAAAATACATAAAAGTGACCAGATGTATCTCTGGCTAAAGTGCACCGAACCTTATTTTCTTATTAGCATAAATTAATCAGCTTATATCTATAATGAAGTCAAATTCATTACAAATCAAATTTTGACTTCATTGAGTATTTCATTGCAGTTAAATTGAGTTATAAATAACGTTAATTTTGACACAAAGTTGAAACGTCGTTTGAATTAACTTGGACTTTGATGTGAACGTGTAACTACCGAGCGGCGTTACGAAATCACCAAGTCAAATATGTACTCGTATTTCTAACCGTTACTAGCTATTATTGAACAGTTCGGGTCACACCTTCAGTTGGCATGTATCCTCAAAGCTCTTCAGAATTCAAACGAGAAATCTGATCAGAAAATCGGATAACCCACAGAGAAACTCAATATTGATAGCAACCGGCCAGTAGATGTCAAAACTAACAAACTAAGTATCGCAGACATTAGTGTAGACCTCAACTTAAGGCCTGAGCCATCTGATGGCTTAAATCAAATTATTGTGATAAACATCGTTAGTTGCTTACGAAAAGTACAAATGTCTATTCGTAGTTGGAGCCAGTTTTAACTTTAAATTAAAATAGTCTATTTTAAACGATATACTGAGCAAATGTAGCTTCTTTAAATACGTTGAAATACGTTTGTTAATATGACCTAGATCAAACATTAGCCTACCGAAGTGAAAAAATTTAGTACAAATTGCATTAAAAAAATATATAATTTGTAAGATTAAGTTTTACCCGAAAAGTGATTCTATACAGTTTGCACACAAAATGAACTAAGGTTGGAAAAATATTATATACAATAAAAAATGAACTACCGCACAGGTTCATATTTTGTTCAATTTTTATACAATTTAGTATAAATTGTACAAAAGTAATGTATAGAATATATGTTGAATCAAGATAGCTTAAAAGCGATTTCATATAAATTGTACACAAAATGTATAAACTTGAAAAAATATATATAAGGAAACATTAGCGATCTCAGATACTTCAGATTAGGTGTAATTTTTATACAATTTACTACAACTTGTGTTAATGAAATGTAAAATTTAGAAATAAATTGTCTGAAGTTGAAAAGTATTATCAAACAAATTGTATATTTTTGTGATACAATTTGCATTAAGTATTTTCACTAGGGTAGTAACAATAGTTGGCAAAAAGTCGACATGCCAGTATTGTTGGCATTACTTCGGTTTACTGCCAACTTTTGTTACTAGAGTAACAATATATAAACCATATTTAAATAAGTTTGCTAGATAATAGAATAAATCGTCTGTTCAATTAAATTTAATCAGAAATAAATAACGATATACTGCTTTTTAAAAATCTATTTCTGCTTATAAAAATATAATGAATATTTGGTTGTAACAAACTAGAACTATTATTTGCGTGCACCCTTTTTATCGGTGACATGCTCGAAAATATTCAATTACGGAAATTGGAGATTCGAAAGAGGATTTGAGTTGTCGATTAAGGAATGGCAGCAATCGTTTGAATTGCAGAATTTACGGGTAAAAGCGAAACTATTAAAGAGGGCATTCAACCATAAAAAACAAAAAATAAAATTTCAATACATCTACCCGTAACGCAATTTGTGCATATGCTGGTTTTGTATTAAAAAAAAGAAATTCTCTGTTACGTAACACGTAATGAGGAATTTGAAAATAATGCGCGGCAGCGATCGCAACATTTGCTACGTGTCTCGCACCAGGTATACCCAGCAAAATGTAAAACCATTTCGTTCCGCGAACCAAAACCAGCTCTCTCTCTCTCTTTCTCTCTCCCTCTCTATCCCAACAATTTGCTACATTCGCTTATTGTTTGTGGTTGATAACGGAATGTTGGAATAATGTATTCCTATAATAATGGCGCTGTTCCGCCGTTTCCGAGGAATATTAAACTTGCCGTCCGCCGAAAACGCGGTGGCAAGAAAATCATGCATTTCGATGCTACGCGCCGCTCCGCTGCGCTAAGGAGCTTAGCGATTTAGCAATCCTTATAAGTGTGCTCGTTTTTCACTTTGTCGTAGTGTAAATAAAACGTCTCATTATTATAAATCGTCCGGGCAACTCCTCCCTCTGAATATGAATTCAATTAGAAAGAACCCAGCGACGAGCGCCACCGCGATTACG
Organism: Trichopria drosophilae; assembly: GCA_030407085.1. Classification (NCBI taxonomy): domain Eukaryota; kingdom Metazoa; phylum Arthropoda; class Insecta; order Hymenoptera; family Diapriidae; genus Trichopria; species Trichopria drosophilae. Next base: position 58,367,683 of record CM059583.1, read on the forward strand.
CTGCAATTTCCGAGCTGATGACGCGATAGCTCACTTGTGGAATAAAACCGTGTTGAAGACGGTGACTTTGTCATTTTTAGACGAATTTTTCTGATCACGTCGACAACTGTGATGCATTTTTATAAAAGGATATCTAACTTTGGCTATTCAAATTTTCATTATCAATAAATGATAGTATATAGCATATTCTCAAAAGTAATTTGAATTAAAAAATGTTTCAAATAGGTATAGAAGATAAAAGGTATTTTTAGAAAAATATTGGTATTTGATTTTTTTGTTTAGAACGGAGAACGGATGATATTTATAACTGGGACGCAGTAGACCTTGCGGACAGCAAAACCATAAAAAATGGTATGTTGCAATTTACAATATATCGTATAACAAAACGCGTATTTATAACTAATTGGTAACCCATTAACGCCGGTAAGGATACATTTTCTTCTTCAATTTCAATCAAGTGTTTCATATGAAAATTAAAATTCAACAAAATTGAAATGCATGTCTTGTTATTTTCAAGATCTATCATTACAATGAAATTGTCAAAATTAAGCTATATTAATTACAAAATTAAATATAACGATTTAAATGTAAAAAAACGCAAAAAATCGAGTATACTTTTTTATAAAATATTTTTATCTCATAGATAAAATTCTTCACATGCAAAAAATTCTTCCGCCAAATGTGAAGAAAATAGTTGTGGGATTAAGATATATTTTTTAAATATTAAAAAACTAACATCATGATCACAAAATGGCGACCGCAGTGAGAATTTTCTTTCTAAAAGAAATGTTTTTCATGAGAACTGCAAATACTACAAAAAATCTTGTGTGAACAAACGTTTCTTAGAATGTTTGAAAGAATATTCTGATTTTTTTCAGAATGTGTTGACACAATTATTTATTTTTCAAAAATTAAGAAAATCGAAATTGCGAAAAAAGTCATTCAAAAAATCTAAAAAAATTTGAGAGTAATCTCTGACCAATTCTAAAACAGTTTTGTTGTAAGAAGATTTTCTCAACAAGTAATAGTTTTTGAAAAACAAAATTATTAATCAATTCTGGATTTCAAGAATAATAATTTCTGTTGTCGAAAACTAAACTTTACACAAAATTTCTTTAGTACAAACCTGAGCAGAAATTTGTTCAGGCCCTGATCAGGGTGCAACGCATCTGGTCAGGCCCTGATCAGGGCTCTAATAAATTTCTACTCAGGAAATTATCTTAGAATTTTTCAAAGAATACATTAACATTTATTCATATTTTTCGAACCGCTTTTTTAGAAATTAAACAAAAATGATATCAAGCTCATTTTTAGCATTTTTTGTCAAATTGTCGTGGCAGTCAAGGTGTTAATATCGAAACGTTAATCTACACATTTTAAAATTACAGTCACGAGACCAGGATTTCTTTATTTCAAGCTTTATTTCAAGAATAACTCTAAAATTATTTCAATGTAAAAAAATAATATAACGAAAATGTAAAAAAGCATGTTTTTTTAGAAATAGTCATATATAAATTTTCACGGTTGAATTTTTTGAAAAATCTAACAAAGATTCTGAAAATTCAATTAATTTTACGTCCGATATACGTGCTTGGTCATATTCTAGAACCTTTTTTAACACAAAATACAACCAGCGAAAACTATAGAAAAAACATGAATATTCAGGACTTAATAATGGGTTAATTAATGAAATATAAATAAATGTTGGAAATCAGTTTTTTTCCAAAGTAAAATGAGATCTTAAGTATACATGAGAAAAGCAACTACAAAATTCTTTTTGGGTTAATAAGAGAAACGAGGTATTCCGTTAAAAACAATCCTAAGTCGTACTTTTTGTAACAAAATATAATTGACGTATTTGGGCTCATAATTATGCTATATTAAATGATGTTATCAAGATTATAATTGCCTAAAAAATGGAATTTAGTTATCATGCCGCTGATTACTAACGTTCCAATATGCTCAAATAAACTTTTCTGTCTGTATTCAAATTCTCGAAGTGCAATTCGATTGGAGCATTCATATACAGACAAATCAGAATTAAGCTTGCCAGAAAGAATGCACGAAGCACCGATGAAGCCATCAACTGTAAGCACGGTAATTTTCAAAGGATCTCACCTTTACAAATTAGTACAGGAATTTAATGTAATTCACTTCTACATTCGTAGTGTGCACTAGCGAAAGCTGAAAAGTTTCAAGCCTGGGCGACCTCACGCGTTCTCACGTATTCGTACGCAGGCATGCGTAAAGTATGTGGCTGCGTGACTAATGAAAGTACGTGATTAAAAACTTCTGTCGTTATTTTCGAGTCAGTCATAAACAGTGTTGTAAGTTCGTATTTAAAGCAGAAACCATTAAGAGAATTGGACGAATTGAAACGCGCGTGATGCAACGCGAAAACGAGCAGTCATTTAGCGAATTATTAATAAGCTTCTTTTCGATGCAATTATAGCAGGGATTTTCAAATTGCGAAGAAGATTCGAATTCTAATAATGCTCCACAAATACGACGTCGATTTCGCGATAGTCTAATAAAAGTTACCCTGTTCCTATTATAAATGATTCAATTTTATCCGGCACAGGAAGCATGAGCTTAAAGTCTCAAGAAATTTTGTTATTCCTATAGCTAAAAATGAAGAAGATCAAGAAAAATTATTAGCCAAATCTGCCGATATCAGCGAAATCAAATCGCCTACCTTAATTTGCTACAAAAATAGAGAAACGGATCGCGATACATTAATAATGGATTTTAAGTAGTTCTGTTAACCGAAAATTGGCGAAAAGTTAATGAATATATTCCTCGATCGAAAACATACTCTGTGATTTTCATTATTTAGAGAGTATGAGAATGTATTGTAATTCATTAAATTAGTCAGTTTTAATCCAGTAAATTTCAATTACATAATTTATAAAAAACAATTTTTCTATTTTTTATCGATTAAGTTAAAAACAGAAGCTGCGATTACATGATTTATTCTATTAATATAATATTATATTAATATATTCGATCATCATTTGACTCCAGATGATTTGAAAATAAATGATATAGGATAAACTATTATTTTAAGTACTTTACCAATACTTGACTTTGTTAAAAATGTTATATTATCACATACGATTTGAGAAAGAAATTCTTCTTGCAATTTATCAACTTGTTATCTTCCGGTTTTACGAAACAATTTCAACTTTCAGAACATCGTCGAAAAAAAGTGTACATTTTTTGTCTATAGAGTTAATTAAACATTTGCTCACATTATAGTGGGCCATATATGGATCACTCATAAATGGTAATTATTTGCTATTGTAAATATCACAAATTATCTTAAAGATATTGCGATACATGTATGTTTATGATAATTGCTAGAAACTTTCTGAATATTAAATATTAATGTCACTTCGTAATAACTCAACTGAATATATTATAGCTTTACACTGAAAGTCTCAAAATATTTACATGAGATTGAAAATTAGCACAGCTGATGTTATTGTTTAGTATTTCCGTGTATAATTTATGGAAACAACGACATACGGAGCTTATAGATAATGGGATTTTACGTGTTCTGGAAAACAATTCGAACATTTCAAGAGGCGAGACGAGTGGCTTGCTGATATTCCCGAGATAGTATTACAGAATAAATATTCCTTTACTAATGAGAGAAAATAAATTTGAAATAAATTTTATTAAAGTGTATTGTTCCTTCACTGATGTTGATCTTATCAATCCTACATTTATTATTATTATGAAAATTATTTTTTGGAAAAATTAATAACGGGAAGATAAGATATTGAAAAAATAGTTGGATATGTACACCAGCGTTTCTAGGAATTTGTAGTCCACCCGTAAGTGGATGGCGAGTGTAAAGCCAATTCTAGATCGCTCTTTGCCAACAATTCATAATGGACATATTATATGTGAGGAATAACAACTTTGAAAATTCGATTTTCAGAAAATTGACATTTTATTTTGGTTGCACCTTAATTAACCTTATACATTTCTAGGACGACAAAATGTAAAAAAATGTGAGGCACTCATTTTTTAACTCGAGTAAGGTATTTTGGTAAAGACAAACAAGAAATATTTACTCTAATTAATAACGTTTAGAAAGTTCCACGATCAATTAAAACAAACCTTGTTGAGTATTTAAATTTCTAAATAAAGAGTATGGTAATAGAAATGTTTGAAAGCATTCTCTGGATAAAATGTCTTATGTAAGAATGAAAGGACCTAACATTCAGCTTTAAAAATCCAGTGTTGTCTAGTTTAAACTTAGAATTATAGTGCATAACTAGTATATCGTTTGCAGGTTTTAGGATAAGGTTTCTGAAAATATTCTCATGAATAATCTAACAAACTTTATTAATTAATAGAGCATCTAAACACTAACAATTTGTTAAAAGTTGTACTAAATTCATAAAGTTGTTATGGTACCAATGTAAACCATTTTATTGTTGTGTAATATTGTCAAAATTTTTCCATCAATGCTGAAGGTTAGAAAGACGTTGCATGGACCATGTTAGTGTGCTTTTAAAAAATAATGATTTTCAAGTGTCCATAATAAAATGCAATTTCATCATACTTAGATGCATGCACATGGCACGTACCTAAAACAAGTTTCATCTTCTTTCTCTTTAAAAGAGGAATATTTTCCGCGTGGTAGATCAGAAAATAATAAAAGTCACTTTTTTAAATGGCTAAAATGTAAGAAAAGTTACATTTTCTAAAAAATCTGGCACACAAGTTCCTGGTTCCATTAACTCGTGTTCTGAAACAGGCATTCGATAAAACAACTAATATTCTACTATACACTATCACAAAAAATGACAAAATGTAGATTTCCAATCATTCCAAATCTGTAAATTTAGTGTGTTACGTTCCTTTTGCGCGATGATAATCTTTATTGACGCATTCACAAAAATTTTCTGATATTATACTAATCGCCATATTTCAGTAACACTGTAATAATCGATTTAACCTAGATTTCTTCCTTTTACTGTCTTGCGAATACTTGCAATTTTAAAAATTCTGTGGAATTCCTCATATATTGTTTATTGAATTTTAATATTTATTAGTAATTCTGTTAAATCAAAGAGAAACAATCTCGAGAAGTTTGGTACGAATCACTGGTAAAATTTACCTTACTACTTAAACCGCCTGATTAATATCGCATCTTTCCACTGAACGCCACTCCTATTGTGTGTATTTTCTCCATTTGATTGTAGGATGTAATGTATAGTATTTACAACTGATACTCGCTTTAAAGATAGGAGCTAGAGGGAAATGGAACCCATTAATGATTAAATCACTTTAAACAAAGATATAAATATTACAAATTTAAGTTTCTGTCGCGGTTATCATACAAAATCGGCTTTGTACATGTTTATTACATTCTTGGTGTTTTGTATCCAAAATAAAAAAAATCTTTTATTAAATTGTTGATTCACATTTATTATTTTTATTTAGTTGTCGGTCGCAGCTAAAACTATATATATTATTTATTTTAATTCGTTTTTTTTTTTCAAAAACGAAAGTCAGAAAACGGTTTATATAAAACTCAACATGTAAATGATTCGTATAATAATATTTCTATCACTTGTTACTCGTGGCAAACCTATTGCAGGAAAGAAATGATTATTTCCGATTTTATTCAATAAGCAGGTTGAATTAACTTTAGAGAATGGTGATTAAAATGAGATTATTTTGATTAAATTTGATCGACGTTAAAAATGGGAAAAAACATAAAATCTTTCAATAAATTGTTATTTCGAAGCCGTGCAGGAAGGATAATGGAAGAATATCCTTCTTTTCAATATTTCAGTGAAGTAAAATTTTATTTCTTATTTTCTGTGTTGAGTATGAGTACAATTTCAGAATTGTATAGTATATAATAATGGAATCAAAGACTCGTCACCGGTTAACATTACAACCAACGAAAAGTATTTTGAATGTATTTTTAAAAGTATTTTAGGAAGTTCATTTACTTTTAAATTAACAAATCTAACTTCTATGTGTCCGTGCAGGATTTGTTCGGCGTTACTCAAAAACTCAAAATTCCAATTTTCCTAAATGGAAAATAATTGTAGAATTATGTTTCTATTTCAACAAATATTAAAAAAAGCAGTCTGTAAATTACTGTTATTGGAGTAAGTACAATACTTTTTTTATTCATAAAACTTCTTAAAGCAACAAAAAATTTAACTTTTTCAATTATAAACTTTACTAGTAGAAGTGTAAAATAGTATATTATGTACCCGTACAGCACAGACGTTGCAAATATGTAACGGTTATGTCACAGGAATGTAAAAATGTCCGACTTCATAACCGTTATATATCAGTAACGTATTTGGTATGTAACAAAACATTTTGTGCTGTCTGGGTAGCAAGGGCGTTATTAGCGTTCGCCCGTATTCCGTACGATATTTTTAATACGGCAGGCGTGGGGCTCGATAAATGGCGTCCGAATATTTCACTGCAATTTTTTTTTTACAATTTCACAAAATTTCAATCAATAGAATTTCAGTATACTGCGATACTATATAATATAAAATTAAAGTGAAAGTTATTAATAATTCCTCCAATAATTTTGTACGTAATCTACACTTATAAACCCCGAACATCTTGCGAAACCGTAAAGTTTGAAAGGTTTCGAATCTAAAAAATTATTTGAATTCTGAAGTTCTTAGTTGCACTTCGCTGTGCCGAAATTTTTCGGACAAAAAAATAATCCTCTGGATACTACTCAACCTACAAAATTAATCGGGTAAATCACTCCAATTTTTCTACACATAAGTGAAGTCGTCGAGGTTTCCCGAAAAATTACTTAATTTTCGCATTCGTTATTTTGTAATCTGTAAAACTTAACTTTGTCATTTGTTTGCAAAAAACCTATCAGGAATTACCTATAATTTTGAACGGCATGTAATATTGCACAGTTGTATTGAATAAGTATATTGTATAGTACTGTATTCTGTATTATGTCAAATTTCCGCAGTACAGTAAAGTATCCAAAAAGCACGCAATATTTCACGTTATTAATTTTAGATGGAGGTATATATGGTACAGAAGGATGGCTTGAACATTCATAATTACAATTTGTGATAATAAATACCGATAGAGTTTGGAAAAGTTTCAGATTAGTTTTTTTTTATTGATCGTTCTGGATGTCGGGCAACCGTAATTTTTTCGTTTTTGAATACTACTCATTTATGATCACCTTCACGTTGTAAAGGTAGATGTACCGCTTACTCCGGCCACCTGACGTACTGTTGCATTGGGTCCTTATTACTGCGAATGCATGCATTTGTTACGAGGTTATACTCGTAGAAATAAAAACATTCACACAGCACAGCATTGGGTTAGATGATGTCTCCCCGTAATTAATAGACCTGCCGTAATTCTGATACATCTTAAACATATAATCATCATGCCTTCTTTAAATTTTGAAATAAAACAATAATATACATTCATTTATTTCTAACGAAAAATGTCAATTTATCTTTACGATTCCGACATAGCCCTCTTCTTTTTAACACACATATTTTTTAATTCCTTCTACCATTAATTCTCAATTCTATTCCCATTACGAAACATTTCCATGTTTTTTTTTAACCTAATTTTTATTATTCTCTCTTCGCTTACTTCGCGTCATATCGTCAAGTTTGTTTTCACAGCATTTGCTCACCCTTGAAATTACGTCCATAAAACTCAAAGCCTATAAGTATTATGAAATGTACATGCTAGGTTGACAGTGCATTCGTATTTTCGACAATGTGTAAAGTGCTTTGGTTAATTCGAGAATCCCGACGCGGAGAAGGGTAAACGAAGGGGCCGCCGCTTCGTTAGAAGTTTCCGGGTTCAAACGAAAATAATTACCGCTTTGCTGCCAAACTGAACGGGAACGTAAACAAATTAACAGTCCTCGCAGTCGCAGCAACGGCCCGCGTGGCCTGCGCCTGTAGAGACAAGGGGGATGCTTGATTTTGGCTCGTGCAACAACGAGAGAGTGCGATATTTGCCTTGGGTATACCATCGCCACGGAGCGTGTTCAGTCGCTTAATAGGCGTAATCACGTTTAGAGACCCGTCGAAAATCTCAAGGTAAGGTCGAAGAGACGCGATTTCTGCAATTATGATTGTTGGTTTGCGTTAGGTCAAATGCCGATGCTCACACTTCAGGGATATATTTCTATCCCTCTGACTCTGAATGAATGGCAAATTAGGGATATTTTATTATTTCTAAGAGAAGGCAATTTAGGATTCATGATGAATTTCTTAAGGCGGATGTTAGTAGGTCAAACGACAGTATTGTGGAAGAGTAATATATACAGTTCGCTCTGTTGTTTGAAAATTTTTATTTAGCGGGTTAGCATGTATCATAATAGTATCTGTATCCGTACGTATTTTTTCGAAGTAGACTTATCCATGGGCAGATATTGTTTCAGATGATATGTAAAAATATAGAAATTTGAACTCATATTAATATAACAATAAAAAAATCAGTTATCCGGATATAGCTCAATATTCTATTGCTACATCATCGAGTCTTTATTTAATTTTCCCTTATTAACTAAAAGTAATTTTGAGGTTAATCTATTATTTTAAAAACCACTTCCTAACCGCATAATCCACATTCCGTCTTTTCACATATTCCGAAGAGACATTACTTATCCATAGAAGCTGCTTTCTGCGTTGTACTACACTACTGTCTATACCAAAGCAAAATGTTTTGATAAAGTTTGGATCAAAATTATACAACCAACTGTGTTAAAGACACATCATTGTAATTGTTCAACTGTAAGTACTCCACTGTGAGTGAATTTTTTATCTCGCTATCAGGTAAGTAAGGTAATATATTCTATTTAATGAGGGTATTTCGGCGTGGTTTTTTTAAGTTTTCCCTACGCCACTGCACACACGAATGTGGGTATCTGGATGAAGTCGGCTGCAGACGTACAGGAGATCCATCTTAGGGTCTGTACCTCCGTTAGATAATAATATGGAGAATTTGCAAGCATGCTTGTTTCTGATTGATTGATAAAATATGACTTTTTGGTTTGGTGGTTTTCACTCTGTTGGTTTTTCTCTATGACGTTTTAGATAGCTGCAATGTTTCCTTGTTACGAAAGAACAGACTGTCTATGATGGAGAGAATGATATAGTAGTCCGGGTTAGTTCATGCACTTGCCTTGAATGGATTCACGGCGGGACGAATCAACACTGTCATGCTGGGTCCGTGTGCCGCTTTCAGGTGACTCCTAGTGGACTTTAACTATGCTTTAAATCAGCAGAGGAGTCATTCAGGTCTTACGGGCATTGCATCGAAATATTTACGTTGGACACATCATTGTAATTGTTAACAATACAAAGGGTGAAAGAAAACACGTCGATATAATTATTTGATAAACGTTTATATTTTGGGCGATTCGGCAAAGGCTAACGAACGCGACCAAGAGCCAATCGATTCTGACGAGTAGCGACCCGTTATTAGCAAAAAACGATCGTCCTTAGCAACCACGTCGATCCGAAAAACAATTCCAGACTGTCACACCCACGTGACATGTCTCCGATTGGTTCGAATTTAATTTGAATATTTTAAACGGTAGATGCATGATCTCCATCAGAATTCCGATTTACAAAAATAAATACAATATCAGCTCTACTCAGCTGTTAACATTTCCTGGCTGTCAGCACTCCCCGGCTGACAGCGCTCCCCGGCTGACAGCCCTCCCCGGGGGCCAGCTCTCCCCGGCTGTCAGCCTCCCGGGGGTCAGCTCTCCCCGGCTGTAAACTTTTCCTGGCTGTCAGCACTCTCCGGCTGACAGCCCTCCCCGGCGGCCAGCTCTCCCCGGCTGTCAGCCTCCCGGGGGTCAGCTCTCTCCGGCTGTTCATTTCCCTCGCCTGGCAGCACTCCCCGGCTGTCAATATTTCTCGGCTGACAGCACTCCCCGGCTGTCAGCTCTTTCAGGGTGCCAGCACTCCCCGGCTGTTAGTACACCCTGATACCGAAAATCCCTATCTAGATCCTTCAGGAGATCACGCATCATCTATCGCGAAACCAGACATAGCTTGTATACGGTCATAATACATCAAGCCACGTGTTACACTTATTTAAATATTACCTTCATTTATTCCTTAGTTACGTTTCGTTAACCTTTGTGCGTCTGCAGCCGTCTTTTAGAAATACCCATTCATAGTGCAATGGCGTAGAGAAACTGCAGAAAACCTACGCCCGGGTATAGCATACAATAATGTACATAATTTTATTCTAAATAATACTGTAACAGTAACAGTAATTCTATGGATTCCATGTGATGCCATGATTCTTAACATCGAAATACTGCCCCTGAATAGAAATGACAAGAACTGGCATATCGCTCGCAACGACGCATGCTGGTTTGTTGGGTTCGAGTTTTTTGGTTCTATAGTCGTTTGTCCATACTTTGATACCATGGCGGTATCCGATTCGATAAAAATAATATGACTCGTTTGCGAATTCATCACAAGAATTCGTATAATAATATTTCAACTTTGAATCAAATGAAATGGTGTTTTATATCGTTGAAGTTTTCCGGCCCAATTTACCAAACTGACTGCATCCAAACGTGATTATATGCAAAATGTACAGAAAGCAGTAGGTAAGTAAATATCTACGTACTTCAAATCCTTTTTACTACATCACTCTCGAGACATTTTCTATTGGACCATTGTTATTTATATCTTTTCTCTCATTAGATTTTTTATCCGTTGGTTGGACTGTTGTAGTTTCTTGATGTAGCTACATTATTCCAGATAAGAGCACGTTTCATCGGTTTCGTAATCATGATTACTGGTAACGAGGAATTAGAACCAACTGATTATTACGGAATGTGATACTGTACAAGATGGGTACAACTTGTATTAAAGTTACATAAACCGTATGCAAATGTTAAACATTGTATAGATTTTGTATAGAATCGTTTTTGTATACGATTATTTGCTTCTTATTTTGATACAAACTTTATATGGTTTTAGGTATCTAATTTATACTTATTAATCTTAATATTTAGTATTAACATATATATTTTATAACTTATTTAAATAAAATAGAATCTCATAACTGAATTAAAATAAGTATTTGCAGGTAAAACTATCAATGGTAGCACAATATAACTTCTGGAGTAACATTTTTTAATATGGTTTTCATGTATTGGGCAAATAAATGACCAATACAGTTTAGTTGTTGGGCTGAAATAGTTTGATCCTGTTAGCGCGAGTTCCTTTCGATGTACCGTGTTAAAAATTGGTTTGAGTTTATTTCTTTGAGTTAATTGGATTATGCAAAAGTAATTAGTTGATCACTGAAGAAAGGCAAGTGCACATTAGAATATTATTGATAGATGTAGCGTAGGTAAATGTAAATAATATAAATAGAAAGTACAACTTGTGTCTAACGAAACTACATCAGTTAACAAAAAAGAGACCTCAACGGTACTGTAGAGTATAAGCCGTAATTGTTGTCGCTACATATTATAAGTTAGTTTGTAGGTATAATAGTCATAGTTGCTGAATAATTTAAGGATTTTAGATTTTTTGGGGAAAGCATAATACTGTTTATTAATACAAATTTATTCTTAAATACGAAACATCAAGCTCCTCATTCTGGTAATAATATTGGATGTACATAGATGGTAAAATAATACCTAAAATAATATTGCTGAAAATGTTCATTTGCCACGTAGAAAGCGCGTAAAGAATAAACAGTTGGTAAATCCTACTTCTTGTACGTGCATGCATTAATATGAATTACCTTACTCTCTGTGAGCGTCGTCTATGGAATGCCACAAGTGGTTTAGTTATAATAAAAAATAATAACGCAGTATAAATAACTGCTCGCCAGAATCTACAGCAGTGACCGACAAAACTTTTTTTTTGGCTGCGATATGCCAAGTATCATTTGTGAAGTAATTTTTAATTCTAACAACCATATGCGTATATTGTTGAGAAAAGCTAGATGAAGTCGAGTAAAAAATAAGTCTCGTAAAACTGTCGACCTTTCGCAATACTTTTCCGATTCATGAGGCATCAAGTATTGCATCAAGTATCGAATTTGCCATTTAGCGATACACTGGCGAGATTATGCACGCAATATTTGATACGAGCGAGAAATATTTTTACACTGAAATTTTTTTGTCTGAAAATTTGCATTTTTAGCCAATTCCGATTGTTTTTGTAACAAAATAGAAATTATTTTGTCAATTACTGTATGATTTTAGTAATATTTTTTTTTCATTGAACCAAGGTTGCTGTAAGATTCTCATTATCGCACCTTAACGCACTTTCGAAACAAGGGAGTTTAAGTATTTCCAATATTGTATTTTTTTGGTATATATCTGACTTTAATGATATAGAGATTTATTTATTTATTTAACTTTAATTTTCTTACCAGCTCTGTCATTGAAACCCAAAGAAAGATAGTTCCTGTAATTTTTTACAATAAAGCTTGCCATACAAGGCAGATAATAGAAATTAAAGTAACTTAGCAAATAAAGCAAAGGTGACAGCTATTCAGAAGCATCTTTCCAAATATTCAATATTTAAGCAGTACCAAGCCGATCCAAGTAAATATAGATGATAATAAAAGTAAAATCTATAAATATAAAATCTAACGACGCAATCCTACAAGATTAATACACGAGTCTGATTCCTGCATAAAGCTAAAAACTAATAAACAGATCATTTCGCTAAAGATGAAACAGTGAGAATGAAAAAGTACATGAAGTTCCGTAATTAAAATTCTATGTTAAAAGAAGTCGTAAGAAATGAACGGAACTGGAAATTCGAAAAATTACAGAACGCAAATACAATGAAAAGTTTGAGAATAATAATTATGATTCACTTGGAATGGTTCTATATTTTAAGTAAAATATATGTTAACTATATAGCTGCGAATGTAAAGAAAATAGGTCAAGAACAATTTTAATACAACCAAGAACTATTCATCTCTAAATTAGAACAGTTTCATCCTTTCACTCATAAAAGTTTATTACCCGGACTATGCTTAAAGGTACTAGAATAGATATATTGTAACTAATTATTTGTTGTTTCGTACAGCTGGAGAAATAGATTCTTATTTCAGTTTTATCTGAAGGAAGGCACGCATGGTGTGGTCGATTTTTTTTAACAATTTATATGACTACCGTCATACCCAAAAACAGTGCTGCATTATATTTGAATTTAACAATGAATACTAGGACATACTTTAATAAACTGGCTATTAAATGCAATATAAAGAATAGAGAGATTAACTAATTAACACTGTCATTATAAATACCCTCATCTGAATCCGACGGAGTAAAAATTAGGGCTAATGTAACGAAACATTATTAAGACAATTTCGAAGAAGCTAAGAATGGAATGCATATGCATCACGATGATGAGTACATGCCGTGCAGCATCCATAGCAATTAGTGTGAACTTGGATCTGCTGAATTTCGAATTAGGCAGAACCGCAAAACAAGCTACGATATGAATGCGCGGAGAATATACCTGCGAAGGAGGTAGCATGCATGCACGAAGAAAATCTAGCTCATATAAGTAGACCGCTAATGGCAATATCTACCGAAATGGTGGAAGACTAGTATTTCAGGAAGCATTTCTTAGTTAAGATAATAAGGAGGAAACGATGGAATATAATCTCGCAAATAATATGATCATAATAGATAATGATCTAAAATTCCACAAAATACAAACACTAAATATGTCTAAAACTGTTCAGTATCATATTCAGTATTCAACATCTTTAACCAAAAGCACAGGGTGTTATTAGCAGAAGTGGACGATATAAGGAAGACATGCAATGAACATTTCAAAAGTCACAAGTGTAATAATCCAAAATTTCAAAAGTTAAACCTGGAATAAAACAATACACTCCTTTCATATTAGGCTCAACATAATGGGGGCAGTTCTGTGAGTCCACAAGTAATGCGGATTTAAGGAGAATTATTATTACATTGGGGCTGGAACGATTAAAGATTAAGGTCTTGGAATGTTACTCACCACGACCTGGGTGAAAGTACACACTGCAAGAGATTAAGATATCCCGAGAGAAAATAAGTTGATCAACATTTGATCAGATTTTGATCAATGTCTGTTAGATCCTTACGTGCTCTAAATGGGTTCCTAGCTTTGAGATATTTCACGACCAAAGTTAGATGAGTTTAAAACCAAAAAACAATCCGAGTTATAATTACGTGAGTTTGAAAAGTGATCCAATTTTTGTCTATAAATATAAAAAAATGGTCAACTTTTGATCAGATCTAAATACGCAGAGAAGATGGTTGTCGATGCGCTAACATTAAAAAGAGATCTTGTTTGGATCATTTTATGGTAAAAAAAGATCTGTTTGTGCTCGCTTTAAACGACTGAGAATCAAATTTCGACTCGATTGAGATCTAAAAATGATCGTTTTGTGATCCGTTTCTGACCAATATTTCGATTACGCTGGATTCACGAATGACCCAAATTTAGTGGACTTCGGGTGATATTCTTTTTTTAATATGGATATGTCATTTTGTATAACCTCTGATGACGATCAGTCAACAGAAAATGTCAGGTCTAAACAATCAAATTGAGAGCATGCAAATTTTAAAACCCGACTTAACTAAGGAAATAATATAAGACTGTATTGTGAGAACATCTGAGATCATGGACTGTCTCATGGTCTGTATATATATATCATGTATCATGTATGATATGGTAGTGGCAATTACTGATGTGCGCCATTTTCTAAGGGTTTATGTAGACGATACTAAATAAATTTACTTTTATTTAAAAGCTCCCGAACGTTATTTTCAGTTTTTCTAGATGGTTGATAAATTTCATAAATGTATACAGATGTTTGAAACTTTAAAGTTACTAACGATTCGGCATTAACATGTAAGTGACCAACAAGTAAAAGCGGAAAAGAAGATATCATATACGAATATATTAATCCCTTGTAGAATTCAATAGTAAAGCAATAGTTTTGGCGATCCCTGAAAACAAAGTGCTGCTATTTTGAATAAACTTAAAATACAATCGAGTTATGGAGGAATTGATCTCATGGAGTAACTGCATTTGCAATCTCACAAAGGAATATTTAAAACATAGTCATGCAATGAATATAACAGCACGATCAAACGCACTCTCGTATTAATGTATTTCGTTGATATCGTTGCTACGTAGTACTGTCGCTTGAGGTGATTTTACCCATCCGGTTTTAACTCGTTAGAACAGTTGCAGCAGAGAAATTCCTCTAAAGCAGCATTGTATGGTTCGTACTGTAGAAGACTTATAGTAAACTGTCCGTTTATTAATATTTCATTCGGTGTACGTTGATTTTATTGACCGTAAAAGTAAATTTTTTTTATTTATTTTCAAACATTGTACCCGTACGACAACATTTCATATGTTCCGCACGTGATACTTTTTTCAATTAATTTAGTTCATTGTTCAATTAGCATATATAAAAATAAATTTTTGTTTTATTAACATTTATCAATCATAATATAGGACCATGCCGTATATCTATTAATTAAAATACTACAAAATGCATTGCTGTTAGCTTTAAAAAAGGCCCTTAAAATAAAATTTTTATGTTTCTCAGGATCCCCACGTTCGCACCCATATATAATTAGATCGGATAATTTACTAAATTTTGATAATTTATTGTTGTCTCTCTTTCTTTTCGTGTGACAATGTTTTATGTAATCGTATTAATTACTTTAAATCAATGCAAATGAACCAGCCTTTGGGTTAAGTTGCACTATAATGCCCAAATCAATTCGACGAAAACGATCAGTATAACGAAAAGTACTGTGGTGATGAAAATTTGGGAAACATGTGTAATTTATTCTATCCAGCAATAAATCAAACCGCTATTACAAGTTGTATTCTGAAAGGTCAGTCAAAATTGTACACGAATTGCGATGCACACCCTAACCTCAACGAAAATTGAAATGACAAATAGTCTCGGTTTTAAGTTTTTAATTAATTTGAGTGCTACTACGTTTTCCTGGTCAAGTAAATCGGTTTTGTTTTCATTCTGCTGCCAAGGGGATACGTGAAATATTACAATTCGTACAATATGATACACTAATTTTAGACAGAGTAATCATAGAATACGTATATCCTTGTAATCGACAGAGTTGTTATCGCAAACGATTATCTTACGTATTAACAAAAACAATTTTATTACACATCAGAAAATACATAACACGTCTTGACATGATGCATAACCGATCATTGAATTATATGAACATCTACACAGAGAGAAGAAAAATAGTTAATGGAACTATTTCATAATATTAAAACATTTGAGTTAACTGATATTTGATACAGGGGCGTTTTCAGAGTTACCGATTACGAATCTAACGTCAGTTCTATGTCATATTAAGAGGGAAATCAGATGCACTAGTAAGTTTTTTATGACGTCGAATCCATAATTAACTTTGTAGACTTCAAAGATCCTCGATTCATCTCGTAATTATCGAATAGTTTGTTGTCCATATTGGAAATCTGACTTCAGATCTAATCAGTAATCTTGAAAATGCTTATAGATACCCTAGTAAAAATTTATTAGGGCCCTGACCAGGGCTTGACCCAAAGCGTTACACCCTGATCAGGGCCTGAACAAAGGAGGATGCCCACGCGTATAGGTGATTTCTGCCCTCTAGATGGAACCTCCGAAACTGACAAATTCGGGTAGAGTATGATGAGAACTAACAACTAATGGAAAATTCGATTGTTTTATCATGTGGGAAAGTTTAAAAAAATGCCTTTAAAGCGGCAGATTATACACAGTAAAATGCAGTAATTTCAGAAGTAGTAGACCGCACTGTGTATTGTTCGCAATAGGTGCGGACTGTTACTACTTAGATTTGCAGCACTTTTCTATGTATAATCCGCGACTTTGACAACGATTTTTTAAACTTTCCCAGCTGATGAAATAATCGAATTTTCTATTAGGTGTTAGGTCTTAGTATACTCTTCCTGAATTTGTCGGTTTCGGAGGTTCTATCTCGGAGCGGAAATCACCTATACTCGTGGGCATCCTGCTTTCTACTCCGGTAAGCATTCTTCGGCTAGTTTTATCGCTATGTTGGATTCCCCATTTTTAATTTAAAATTATGTTGAAGTTAGTCCAATATAGACCATATAAATATATAGGTATATTTCAATAAGGGCCATTCTTCTCAATAATTAGCACCAGTGGTCATAAAAAAATATAGGTCAATATTCGCTTCATTGGTCAAACCGTATCAAGTTTGATCGGGCAAGTTCCTTCTGCGGTTTCCCTGCGTTGCTCCATCTCGTTCGCCTTCTTAATTACTGGAGTTCTTACTTCTTATTAATTCCAACGAATCTAAGCCGACGAATCGACTAGACTCTCTTTTACGACCGAGGCTCTTTGATTGCTGAAACTCCCGTTGAACGTTGTATTCGGGGTGTATTACACGTGCAGACTATTCCCACTCGCATTACGGCAACTACGAAAACTTATTTCTCTATATCAACTGTGCGAACTACTTTAGGAGTGTCCCACGAATGAGTTCGCTTCGAAACTTCCCGCTGCCGACATAATTCGAACCTAAGTTTCCGGAGTGCGCGAGCGTGATGCTAAAATAGAGCGTCCGAACGAAGGATGAAATGCACCGTGAGCATTCATACTTATGTACGGCGATATCGCGCTTCGCATGGGACGTGTTCTCCTTGGAGTACTTCGTAATTACGGCGTCTATGATAACGCAATGGTCCTGCCTTCCCATCGGGCAGTTCGCGAAATGAAACTCCAATTCCGGGCGGGTAAGAGTTACATAAGTTGGAACGCCTCAACTTGGATCGCGCCAGATTGCAGCATCCGACGATGTACGAGCGAAATTTATGAGACGCGGCCAATCCAAGAAAGTGAATCTTGAGAAAAGCAAATCATGTCTGTTAATTAACAATTTGGATTAATCATTACATTGGGCTGGAATATCAATGGACAAAGTATAACAATAAGAAGATGATCACTCGCAAAATATATATTTATTTACACGACTCATATTATAATAATCAGCACTGAATTCCCAGGATCGCGAGTTAGTAAATTACGTTTTTGACATTATCTTATTTTCAGATATTTGATAAGTTACATTCATAGTAAATTTAAATAAAATTTCTTCAGACTACATAAATGTTGAATTTCATTTTAATAATCGATATTGTCGTTAGAATGAAGACATTAAGAAAATGTTGGGATAACGAATTAGTTCGCTGTCCCACCCTGTTCACTGACAATTAGATCTTTGAAATTCTGGACGATAAATTATTAAAGTATCTATTGACTATGAAGTAACATTTCTAAACTATTATTCGGTTTCAGTTGCACTAAACATTTAAAGAATTTTCCACAGAGCAGAAGAGTATGAACAATTCATTAGGTACAAGACATGAAACCGTGGATAACACACACCCTATTCAGAAACTATATGCAGGAGTAAAAAAAGAGAACGATTAGGTTTGCTCCCGACTAGAAATGGCCCGATTTGATCCCGATAGACACAGGGCCACAGACGGGATCTGCCCTGCTTAACTCTATTAAAAATTCGGATCGGGTTATCGCTGGAATCCAGCCGGGCCAACCCGATTCAATCGGTTTTCGAATACAACGTGGGTACCCAGGCACCTCGCCATGTATGCAATACATTGCTATTTTATAAGGTTATTGTAAGTTGCGCCATATTCGTTCACATATTTGGACATGGAAGTTTTTCTTTGCTTAATCTTCTTCGACTGGAAATTTATCAAAACTAACAGATTCAGTCTTCGTTGATATATCGTCATCGATACGCAAAAACGCATGAAGTCTACATCTATGCAATCTCATGGATGCGTGAATGAATGAAGGAACAGTTTTGCAATGCTGTTCATGTTTGAGAGATCAGAAGTTGTTAACTCGACATATTTTTCATCAAACTGATGACTGCAACATCAGTAGCCGGTGAAGCAATTACATCGTTATTTTAGGAAAATGTCTCGAATTATACTATATATTATATATCGGTTTTGTAGCTCAGGCGGTAGCGTACTGGACTACGAAGTCGTAGGTCGTGAGTTCGATCCCCGGCTGAGCAATTTTTCGAAATTGTTTTCAGGCAGCAGTTCGCTAAGTGCAAGACGAAACACGCTGCCAGTTTTGCATTTTCAAGGTATTGTCTTCAGGCGGAAATCTAACCATGGCTGATGCTGTACTTAATGTGGGTTTCTGCAGTTTCCTACATTCTCGACAAATGTGAGTATCGCGTCATCTAAGACGACCTGCAGTGCTCGCAATGGTATTCACCTGTCCCCGGACAAGCTCTCTGAGAGCCAGATAAACTAATTTGAAATTGCTTAACTAATTACAATAATCATTACCTTCATTTTATTATACAATTATCCGATAATTCCTCAGCAGTATAGCGCACTAAATGAATAGCTGGATCTATTCGACAAAAATTTGGTTTCTTAATTGATTATTTATTTAGTCATACCTTTTCCTCAGTTCAAGTAGTCCTGTGTTGCCTTACTCGAGTTTTCACGTAGAGATAATGACTCTATTTTTTCAATGGAATAATTGCAAAAAAACATAATTTTCTAGGTGTAGGTTTAAAATTTAAATACAACACGAAATATTGCCGACTGCCCAAATACCAATGAACAAATGGTACGAACAATGAGATTCATCAATTTCTTCCCGGTAAACATGTCGTCACATTGCACTTAGGGCAAACACCCCACCTAAAAAACGTTTAAGATATAACGTTATTTTTCAAAATTGGCAATTTTGAGCAAAGAAATATACAACAGATAAATTATTGTAATCATTTCAGAAAATCATGTATACTAGACTGTGACGTAGATCAATGTAATTCTTTTTTGTTTATAATCTCTGAATTGAGTATTTTCAAAAATAATGCCACACATGTAACGCTTTTAAGGGTAGTGCATTCACCCTAAATTTAACTTTACATAAAAATCGGTGTGGCGACTTGCTTACCGGGTTAATTTTCTTATCTGTAAAGGATTGAAATAAAATTTGGTCGAAGTAGTATTTTGAATCTCGAACTTTATAATGGATAGTTTGAGGTAAAATCTGTACATTTTTTATCAACATAGAAAATCTCAATGATAGTACCTTGACAATGTAATGCTCGTAACTAAATAACTATTCATGTATTTATTGCAAATATTAATATTTAAAGATACATTTAACTTTACTTTGTGGACTTCGGTTTATTATTTTGACATAATAAAATTGACACAATTTACATTTTCTTTAAATGTTACTGAAATTGACAAGAAATGATTAATTTCGAAAACTTATTCAGTAATTTTTCAAGAAAACTTCAAAATATTTTTCTGGAAGTTTGCTAACTAACTTGGCAGGTTTCTAATATCCTTGACTTTAGAAATTTTTAGTCATTTTTTTAAGCGAAGTTATTTTTCCCTGAATATACGAATTTTTCCTTTACTTTAGTTTTAATATATAATTACGTCTGTCTACAAATAAGTTGAGTGAATCCATGAAATACAGCAATGAATTCGTTATTCAATATTAAGGTAAGAAATATTTATGATACATTGTCATTTACGAAATGAACTATATATATTCTTGAACATTGTTAAAATAGAAAGTGAAAATAACGACCTTCGGCTAACGAATTATTTTAGTAATAATTAGTTCATTAACTATACTCAATTTACGAAGGAAAATTCACGATAATCGACATTTATTATATATGGCGAGAGCGAATTGAGGGAGCACTAATTCTTCTGCTACCTTCTATAACGCATTATAATCAGTTTCTCATTAGACATATATAGTATGAATACTGTATATCGAGGTTTGGTATATAGAGACTCGTGTAATATTCCATTTCTTCGTTCAAATACGCAAAACGCGAAACAGCCTAAAAGAGGTAAATGATTTTTCTATATTGCATGTTACATTACTTTCGATAAATCAGACATGATTTAAATACTTAATCTATAATACACATTTCGTTTATCTTTACGCTATAAATAATAATTTTATATTTCTAACCACGCTCACTAATCGCCTTTATGGAAGTAAGTTTACATCGATTTTTTGACATTTCAAAGCAAATCGAGTATATTATTTAGTGCATACAATATTAATCTCAAAGATACAATCACTAAAAGTTGCTAATTCTTATAGTTTAGCCGATTTTGTTGCAAAGCGTTATTAATTTTACATTTTTTAAAAATACGTCAATAATATCAATCATCATGATTGCAATAAAATGCAACGATTTTCTAAGAACACAAGATTTACAAGAGTATGTCTATTTGGACCCAGACTATAGAGCTGGACGAATTGTTTCACTTCGGCAAACAAAAAATTGCGGAAAAGTTTTTATCAAATATTGGCGTTTCAAACAATGAAGAACACGAAAATGCAATAGTCAACATTTATTTACATATCGGTGCCTTTTCATATGTAATTTTTTTCGCATGCTTTTGAGTTTGGCATTGTCTAACTTAGATTTGATTATTTTTAGAATCTTTCCATACTAGACTATAGGGAGGTCGAACAAAAAAATTTGATTATCTAATATACAAATCGTTGAGGAGTTACTTTAAAATCGTCATTAACTTGTTATTATGTAATAATATTATTAATAGATAAACATAATAGGTTTATCATAAATACCTCAGAAAATATTCCAATTAAGTATTCCTCGAATAAATAACAATGTAAACTTAAGGATATACAGAGTTTTTAGTTATATTTACTCTGAGTTGAGCGCGTTAGTGTTGAACATGTTCAGTTGAACCAAATTTTGCTCAACTTTTTAATCAGTTGTACATGACATCGGAGTTTTTTTGACGGACACGGTGCGTGTTCGTTTTATTGTTTGCCGACGTTTCGTGAATACTGCAGTCTGCTTCCTCATGTCTACTTGCGTGGCTAAGACAGACGGGCTTGTAGAAAATTCCCTGTTTTATTATGGTATGATATTTCAGACTACAACACTTCTCTATATCCATTATCGTGCAATACACAATAAAAACCGCGAATGAAGTTCTATTTGACAAAAAATTAATTTCAACGTCTTATTTGTAGTTCCAAATCGTATATTTGCGAAAACTAAACGTTTCTTATGTGCAAAAGTCTACTGTTTCAGATTCTGCTAAAATAAGTGGTCCAAAACTCGTTCCATAAAAAAATACAACTGGTGCTCGAAAAACTTTTTTAGTTAAAAAAACCAGCTGTATATTTTTCGGGACGATTTATGTACCATTTCTTTCAATAGAATCTGAATGAACAAACTTTTGCATGTAAGACACATTATGTGCACATTTTTTTTTTGCCATAAGATTATCCAATAAATCCCTGAAATAGTGTTCGTCTGGTCCTTAAAAGGTTAAAATATGCCATATGCGTTAGACATATGCGTTCAAGTTCGCAGTGTACCAACACGTTGCATCTTTTATTATTGACAGTAATTCATTTATGGAAAAAATCGGATTTCTCTACAATAACAAGAAATGTATATGTCTACAATAAAAGAACTATGATATAATGTATTGTAGACAAAAGTTACAGACATGTAAATTATATAGCTAATATGTGAATCGCTTAGGTTTACTCATATTCTGATTACATTACTTCCGATAAAAGTGATTAAATATTTATGGATTATTTCCAATAGCAATAGTAAAAAAATTGTAGTAACTTTGTAAATACCGATCACGATCCATTTCACTGGAATGAAACTCAGTTGCCACATTATCATCATCTCAGATAGTGAAACCAATTTATACTTGCAATAAGAGAATTTTAAGTAATTTGGAAAGCTATTTTAAATTGACACCAGGCGTTTAAGCTAATATTTAATGAGCTTGCTGCCCTATTAAACACAGGCTATCCAGTCAACAAGTCGATGTTTGCTTTTTTCCTAGTTCGACATTCCTCTTTTTTGTGACGTTAAATCCATCGCATCGTGTCGGAAATAAATCAATATTTTAAAACACACTTTTGGGGATATTGTTTTATATTTTACTAATAACTAACGTTTGTAGTGAATTGTAAAGTTTACACGCATAATTAAATATTTTCAATTTATTGTGATGATTGAAAATTGCAAAGGAATAACAAAATTTAACATATGATGTCATTTAAAACTCGGATGATATCACGAAGCTTAATTTATCTTAATTTATCTTAATATTAAACTTAATATTATAACATAAAACATAAAAAATTTTCATTTCTTCTAATTCGCATTATTACCGATAAATAAGATATTTTACATGATGAGACTTTAAAAATGGAACTCAACATGCAAATAAATAACATACATACAAAAATACGTATACTTTTGTATTATTTAGAACAATTTTGGAACAATTAGAAGAGATTACGAATTAGTCCCCTCAATCCAGCGATCATGATAATTATTCTCTTAACTATTTTCTTTATTCACGTAAAACATACCCGAGTGGGTTCTTGTCCATTTCAAAAGACACTTTGATCTGTTAAGGCATTATAAAATAATAATAATAAGCAATAGTGTATACGTTGTAGAATTGTTTCAGTCAAATATTAATAACGGAACCATAGAGAATGTTCTTATAATGGTAACTATTAATGAAATTTAAATAATGGGGAATCGCACATGGACTCTGGGAGTCTACCAATATCTGGCAAATTTTCAGTAACACTATCACAATAATAAAAATGATCTTTCTTTATAATGATCTGTATGTTTTTAAATATTATTACTAAATTCAGAAAACATAAATTATATTTCAACTGCCAAATAATAAAAATTTATTTGTATCAATAACCGAATTAAAGTAGTTTCGTATATAATTTTTCCACTTGAAATATATGATTAATCGTGATTACGTACATAAATCAGGTCAGTATAAAGTTTCAGTATATATTGAAAATCTTCTCGACGTTGTACATCGTTTACTATCCAACCTGCATGAAATATCCCGCTGTAAAAATGTACCACCGTGTTTCATAATTCACGTAAAATACTGCTTTATGGACTTTGCGCCATGTAATTAGGTATTCCATTTTAAAGCGCTTGTTTCTTTTTTACACTATATCAGATGAAATTGCGACTTTCATTGACACCGCCCATTAGCGGTTCCTATGAAGCGAATTGATGTTTAATGTTCCATAGCCGAGAAAGAATCCTTGTGCTAACGAATATAGGCGTGCAATATAAGAGAAAAATGAGATATTGTTATTATTCAGGATAAATTTAAATCCCCATATTAAAAGTGATAAACCTTCAAAATGATTCGAAATAAATAATAACATATTTTGATTAATGATTAAAACATATTTGTTTGTATGACCGCGAGGATTTCATTAATGTATTATTCAAAGAATTTGGGGAACTGTCATATTCGTTTGATTTTTAATATATTTGATATATACTCGATAAAAATTCCCCACCAACTTAACGCTAAAATAAAATTTTCAATGTTCTTTTTAATCACAGACTCTTTAATATATAAGAGGGTGTTTATTTTGTTCCTTCCTCGAATTTTCACTTTGTTACACTTTAAATCATTCATATATCAAGTTATGTATTTACCAATATTATAAAATTCAACTTATAAAAGCCTTTATCATTATTCATTATTCTTCATTATTCTAAAAGTCCTGTACTGATAATTACGTAACAAGTCACAGTAAATACACATACCAGCAATAGGAGATACCTACTAAGTACTAGCTACTTTTCTGAAAAAAAAAAAAATTTTGCCTTTTATATATTCTGTTAGGAACAACGACGTTACTTTGATTCAACTAAGTTTCTTATTAACTATTAACGTATATGCTTTTCCTAAGGCATAGGTATTCATTAATAAATGATTGTAACTAAATGCGCATACTACAGATAAGTATATTTTAAGTATTTTAAGTAACTTTACATTATTTATTGCATACTTGGTACAAGGTACCGATTACCTTCTATGAAATGTACATAACTTCCGGTTAATTCAGATACTTGAACATTTTCTTTCTTTCGTAATTAACAACTTCATAACATTATTAGCTAAGTGTATATGAGTATTGAAATTATTCTTATTCCCCACATGATGTGCATAAGACTTTTTTTTAAACTACCAAGTTTGTGGAAAGCAGAAACTTTCAAGTGACAGATTATATTTGAACAGCAACATTCCGGTTTCTGATTATAATTAAATACGTTTCATCAGAGCTCTGCATTTTCTGTAAAGTAAATATTCTATTTGCTCTACCCACAAATTGTTCGAATTATCTTATAGCTGAATATCAGCGATATTAATTACTCCATTCGTACAAGCACTTCATATATGTTTAATCCACAATAATATACAGAAACCTATGATTAAGTGCTTAAAAGCTAACTGTATTAAAATTCGCCAATTCGTATCACTAGAATAAAAATAAATTGTTGGTGGACTCACTGATGTTAATACTTATCTGTTTAAAAAGTAATAATATGACACCATTAAAAACTTAAATATGTATATAATTTGTAACTTTGCATGTAAGAGAAAATTATAGCATGGCTTTTGCCTAATTTTTGTTTCGTAATAAGCTGTTTTGTTTTTAATAATTATATTATGAAACTGAAAATTATATTACGAAATGAACTCTTGACTTAAAGCCTACAAAAATGTTCATTAGAACGAAGGAATGTACAAGAAATATTAATAACACAAAAAAATTTGAGACAATTTAATGTTACAGAGATGAAAATAGCTAATCTTTGGTAATATTGGGTCGCTGAATCCGAATTCGATAGTGAAATTTTTTGATTAGCTCTTGTTTCCATGTAATATGAGGATAAATTAGCAAAAAATCGCTTTTTGTCCATTGTTTGAGGAACTATATCTTTCAATAGAAATACGATAAAGGCTTCAATGATAGCGTAAAATGAAGCTTATAACTTCTATTTCATTAAAGTGAAAATTGTTATACGACCTAGTAAAAAACTAATTTCTTAAATGGACATTTGCTTTCATGCGCAGAAGGTAGTCTCACCTAAACTACATGTTACTACTGCTTAGTTTTGCCGCGCTGCCGAACAAAATTCTGGCGAGCGGATGACTCTATGAAAGTAAATGATGCATCTCTGTGTGATATAAATATTTTATAATATTTTTTTAAGGTTGCAGATTACGATTCCGATGTTAAAATTAAGATTTATCGGACGACAGCTATCAAAATGACCAACACTTAGGGACAACATTTTTTTAATATTGAAATCGGAAAAAAATTATCATTTTCGCCAATGAACATTGAATTTTAATTTTTAGAATGCAATTAATATGATGTCAGTATTCTAAAATACATGTAATTAATAGACTGTGAGACGTTTTCAGTACCGCTCATTTCGAATAAACTAACAGAGATCGAGTGATGTTGAAGAGTATTTATGGATATAATCATGCTTTCAATTTTTAAACATATCATTTATTTCAGCTCTAAGGAGCCCTCTTCAGAGATTTACCTGTTTATTTACTCGAAATGAACGGCTCTGAAAACCTCTCACTGTCTATTAATTAAATGTATTTCAACATACTGACATCATTTTAATTGCATTTTAATAATTAAAATTCAATGTACATTGCCGAAAGTCATAATTTTTTAAGATTTCAAAAATAAAGGCTTTTTGTCCCTATATGATGGTGATTTTGATAGTTGTCATCCAATAGATCTTAATGTTAACATCGGAATCGTAATCTGCAACCTTAAAAACATATTATGAAACATTTATATTATATAAAAATGCATCTTTGAACTTGTAACATTCGTTTTCAGTCACCCGCTCGCCAGAACTTTGGTCGACAGGGCGGCGAAAAATAGCAGTAGTAACAGGTAGTTTAGGTGAGACGACAATTTGCGCATAAAAACAAATGCACATTTAAGAAAATAATTTTTTACCAGGTCGTATAACAATTTTCTTTTCGTGAAGTACAAGTTACAAGCTTAATTTTAAGCTATGATTGAAGCTTTTATCGCATTTCTACTGAAAGATATACTTCTTCGAATAATAGAGAAAATTACGTTTTTTTGCAATTTTATCCCCGTGTTATATGGAAATAAGAGCTAATAAAAAATTGTCACTATCAGATTCGGATTCAGTGACTCAAAATTAACAAAGAGTCGCTATTATCTCTATAACATTCTTGTGTTGACCAGTGTAATTGATTGGTTTCAGTTAGTAGAAAGATTTATGGAACTATTTTGTTTGATAGCTAATAAGTAATAATATTGTACATGATTAATGAAAGGCTTTATCACGTGCATCAATCCAATTAATTATATGTAATATAATAGTATCGTTATTGTGGATTTATAAATACAAGTTATTGATGATGCAAACATGAACTTGGAAAATACCTGCTTTTTTGAATTGGTTGATCTTTAAATGCCGATGTCAAATGGATAACCAAGTTATGGATTTAGAATTAAAAAAAAACAGTATAAGAACAAGAAATTTAATAAAAATGTTCCTTTAATCGGTCTTCAGGCATACAATAGCCAATATATCACTTATAAAGTTTTACTAAATGAAAAATTATATTCCAGGCAATTAAATA
This sequence comes from Trichopria drosophilae, assembly GCA_030407085.1. Lineage (NCBI taxonomy): Eukaryota > Metazoa > Arthropoda > Insecta > Hymenoptera > Diapriidae > Trichopria > Trichopria drosophilae. The sequence continues at coordinate 58,395,303 of CM059583.1, forward strand.
ACTACATTTTCGAGCTGTAAAACATTTTTATGTTTTTAATTACTGTTGTAATTGGGTGGAAATTCAGTACAATATTAGTAATAATAATCCGACAAAAAACGAAATTCATCAAATTTTAACAATGAAGATCGATTAGATTATCGGATTTACTTTAATAATTACATTCAGTGATAAATGTCGTTGATCTAAAATGATCAAAATAAATAAAGTCCAAAAAATATATGAAAATTGATTAAAATTGATTACGAAATTCAAAGAGTCATTGAATCTTTTGTAATCAATGGTATTCGATCTGACTTTCTTAGTGTAGGATCTAATGAAAGTTAATTAAGAAAACGCTAAATAAAAATACAATATCTATAAGTGGAATTAGATAAAATTTGGATTTACCTCCAATCAATTTTATTCGCCCTTCTTCTTTTACTCGACACTGACATCGATATTTCGAAACGAAAAAATATGTAAATATTTGCATTTGAAGTAAAAGAAGAGATAATTTTAATGAAAAATTTTATAACCCGAATATCGTAAGAGATTGCTACTATACACGCTGAAAGTTATTTTTCTGAACCAAGAGCCATGCGACCAATTTTACGAGAACCCCCCGCCGTTTTTGGAGCCACTAATGATTTTGGCTGCACGAAAAGTTGCGCGTCGCGTTGATGCACCACCAGCGGTGGCATATTTCACTGAGTTTTATGATCTCTGGGGCACTTGCGCATAGTAGGGTCATAAATCGTTGAAGTGTAACCCGGTTGCCTTCGATCACATTCCTGGAAGCGGAGCTCAGCCTAGTTGGAATGCCCTAGAGCCTAGAACCACTACTCGCGGTTCTAAGCGATTCGCGGGATAAAGTATAGAAACAAGGAAGTGGCACGCAACCGAGTTTAACTAATCGCTTCGACACTCTCGGTTATGCAATAATTCCAAATTAGTTGACTTAGCAAATCGTTACTAGTGAGAAATTGCGCGACAACTCTGAACAACGAGAGAGAATTATTCTGCATTTATCACCGAAGAATTAATAAAGCGTTTACTTATAAGAGAGGCGCTGAGAGCTTCTCGTCATCTAAAAGTGAGTTAGACGCTGCTGAATAGCAGAAACAGCTCTTTCTCTCTCGCTCCTTCTGTACGCCCTGCGGGAAAGTTGGAAATTGTAATATAAACCGATATTGAAAGGTGAGGTGGGGACCGCTCTAACGTAATCATCTCTCGCTTGGCTCTACTCATTCTCCTTTTTATATCGTCTCTTAGTAGAAAGTCGATAAACGCGGCTACTAGATGCGTCTTTTCCTATCGGCATTCCCGCACAAGTTTGAACGATGTACACGTGTACTTGTGCTGCTTTAAATGACGCTGTATTCATTGAAGTTCGAGGACTCGATAATTGCATTCGAAATCCCGAGTGGCCTTCGGCTCAGTGCGATAGCTTGGATATGAAATCTTTATAAATTTATAGTAATGGCATCACCAAAGATTCTACTGGCACTTTAAGAAATCTAGAAATCTAAAGATAAAATTTCGAAAAAGTCGATCGCAATTTATTTACTGCCCACTATGAATACTAAAGATATTATAAATGTTGACTATATTTTTGTACTTACTACTTGTACTGACCGGAAGACGTTCGTACTTACCTAAAATAGAAAGAAGAAATTATTATACAATGTAACTTTGAATAAAAACAAGTAACATTTTTATATTATAAACAATAAGTTGCTTTTATGCGCGCATTAAAGTAGTATGTGATATTAGTAATTTGTAATGATAGACTCTAAATATTTTTTTAGTTTTCTAGCTATACTTTTTGGTGAATAATTTGGGGAAAGATATTGAAGGTCGTGCTATCTATCTTTGAAGTAGTCTTTATATAAGCGGATATATTTTGATTCCGATGAAGACTCAGTACCGGAAGTGAAAAATGTTTCGATCAAATAGCAAATAAAGATTGTTATATATCAAAAAACTGGCGCCTAGTAATGATTTATTGCAAGTTATTGTGTAAAAAAATTTGTAATATTACATAAATATTTACTTGAGCAGTCACCAGTGAATAATTACTTGACATAACGAAATATTTGTAAGTTAGATTTACGAAGAAGAAGACATGTTTCAGACAAACTTTGACATTATTTTTGTGTATCGTGCATGAGACATATGGTTCTAGTTTAGTAATTGTATTACTGAATCTGAGATGTCCCGGTATTAAAAGCTATCTACACATATTACTTACTACTACTTTGTAACGTAGACATCATCGTATGATGGGGTGTCTGACTATATATGACTACTTTCACTTAACATCTAAAAACTTTGAGTATTACTTGCGACATGCGATAGTAATTAAAACATAAATTATTTTAATTTTTAACATGGAATTTTTGGCATGTATATCTTGTTTCGGCGATTTTACCCTATATGCATCGTAAAAATGTTTTATTGTACGCTAGCTCTTAAATATTTGATACCGTCAAAAAATTATTTTTTTAACGATGCATGATAATTTACTACTTCTTATATTTCTCCACATATTACTATAAATTAAATATTTGTTTAAATATTAGACTTCCAATAAAGTTTGTACATTAGTTTCTTAAGTTTAGTTAAGATATTAAGTAATTATCTACACGCTAGCATAATATCTTGTTCAACCAATAGTTAATTATCCGATCAGATATCGGACACTTCTCGTTTGCGAAGTCTTATCTAGAAGATTTTTTAGGTTATAATTAATAGCTGCGATTAATTAATATTCTAGTATAAAGTAAGGGAATCATGTTAGTTCTTTTACAATAAAAATACATAATATTTTCGAAATTAAATCAGCTACAATTCTACATCTTGAAAAAGGAGGATGCACAAGTGTATTGGTGAATTCCGCCCTGGAGGTGGAAACCTCCAAAACTGATAAATTCAGTTAGTGTATGAAGAGAAGTAACACACAATAGCACATTCAATTGTTTTAGCTCGTGGAAAAGAAAAAATTGTTATTGAAGTCATGGAGTTTACATAGGATATAAACACTTGATTTAAATGTATATTTTATTAAAGTAACGCAAGTAGATATTCATTCAATATTTTTAGCATTCCTCCTCTGCTAGAAATATTTAAGATCTCAATTTTTAAAATAAAACCATATACACGTTGAAAACAGGCCCTCTATGGTCTTACTCATAAGTCCACATAGGGGAACCAGGACGAAACGTGTATTTTAGGAATAGGCATTTAGTTCTATATATTATCGCTAGAGGGTTGCAGAATTTTTCATATACGTAGCCCAAAAAAATTAAAAGTGATAATAATACACAAACAGCTTATTTACACTTTTTTTTATATTTAGTGGTTAACATCAAAAATGCAATATTTTAGTTAAGCTTTATAATATTATTTGTTTGTAGTGAAAGAACCGTAATACCAAGAATCTGATTGTTGACAAATTTGATTTTCAAGCGGTTAAGAAAGTAAAACACTTGATTTAAATATATATTACATAGGATACTATAGTAATGTAGCAATCTAAAAAACTTTACATAAAATGTTACATTGTATGGTAACATTGGTTAAAATTCTTACAATGTACTAACAACCTACCATTAATTGTACCTTATAAGATACCATTAACTTAACCTTTCATGGAAGGATAATGTGCACCTATTTTCCAGACCTTTTCGTACTAGATGGAGGACAATCCCACGTTATCGTTAAGGTTCCAACCTTATAATTGAAGGTTCCCTTGAAGTATCTGGAAGGTTTTTGTGTTATTAGGTGAGCGGCTAACTGGTCATTGAATGAGGACCCTAAATGGTAAGTGGAAATAGCCCGCACGGTACGGTGTATTATTCGCAATAAATGAGGATACTCACTAGAATAGGCGATTTCCGCCCTTGAGATGGAATCTTCGAAACTGACAAATTCGGTTAGAGTATGATGACTACTAAAATCTAATGGCAAATTCGATTGTTTTATGATGTGGGAAAGTTTAAAAAAACTTACTATTAAATCCGCATAATATAGAAAGGAAAATGCAGTCATTTCAATAGCAATAGGCCGCACTGTGTGTTGTTCGCAGTAGATGCGGACTGTTACTACTGACAATCCAGCATTTTTCTATGTATAATCCGTGACTTTGATGACGATTTTTTAAACTTTCTCAGATGATATAACATTCAAATTTTCCATTAGGTGTTAGTTCTCATCTTACTCTACCCGAATTTGTCAGTTTCGGAGGTTCCATATTCAGGGCGGAAATCACTTATACTCGTGGGCATGCTCCTTTGTTATTATTAATACTACTGTATTCATTTATGTCTACTCTGCGATTTCAACAACGTTTTTTTCAACTTTTCCACGTACGAAAACAATTAAATTGATTATAATAATAATAATAATAAATTGTTGTAACAATTTCAATGCCACAAATAAGACTTGATTAAAAGATGGTGAGAGGAATTTGATTATACTTTATGTAATTATTGTCATTTGAATATTTGTTGTTGGCACACATAATTAATATTATAATGTATTAATATAGGCGTTTTTATACATCATTACGACGCTATTAAACTTTATTCGTATATAGATTAATAACAAATCATTTACGCACCAATCTCGAAATCGCAAAAGAATTTAATATAAATTTACATTGAAGAAAACATAGAAACTATTCTTATCATCACTCGCGAGGAGAGAAAGGATTTTTTACGCATTAAAGTCTGTAAATGTACGTCACCAGATTGAAGCAGCGAATGCGTCTCACAATTTTCGTAATTGTTCCATAAACTTCTCACGTGTCCGACATCTTGTTCATTTTTGACGGTTAAGGTTGGGCGTCTTGCAGATTTCCGAAAATTGGTATCATCAGGCGAATTCAAAGACGACTTCGGGATTGATGTCTTGATGTTCTTCATACCATGGAATTCCGCCATGCATCGACAGAGTGTTCAAATTTTGTAGTTGGAGTCTTAACTGGCAGACGCCATCTTCTCCAGGTTAAGTATCGCGTGACAATCGTATCGAAAGATTCACTCGCGTGACCGAATATTCAGCTTTCTCTACATTGCTCGTGAAGATGAATATTTTTCGGTCGCAAATAATGACTGATAAAAGTTACCGAACAGCAAGGAGACCAGATTAAGAGTGCCTCTCTTCATCAAAGCGATCGACAAAGACAGCCCCGATAGATGGCATACGCGTCGGTACATAAAATCTCCAACACATGAGGAACACACTCCTTCTAAATCACGATCTATAAATCGATGCCTTTCTGCAACCTGATTGGTGGACAATGATGCTATGTCGGTAAAGCAGTCTAACGTCATCGCACAGTCTGTCCCTAACCTACCTACCTTTCTCTCTCTTTATCTAAAATCCTCTTTCTCTCCTTCACGTAAACACGCCAATTAAAATATAACTTTCAATATTCCGCTACATTGTCTTTATTGGCCAACAAAATAAAAAATATACAGATAAAACAACCGTGTAGATTGCCAAAAGGCGATCCTCAACTTAAAAAAGTTGTTTTACAGACTGACCTTCTTATTATTTGTTAGATCGTATCATACACTAACCGAAACGGGCGATAAGCTCCATTCTATAAAAATTGTATTATTTTCTGTAGCAATAATGTTTATGAAGACCCTTGTGTCGATGGCCATTTTCCTGTACTATACAGGTTAAAATCAGCAACTTAGAAACCGACTTATTTCAATATGAAATAATCAATCGATTTTAAACTTTCGATATACGGCTATATTTAAAAATTCATCTCGTATGTCAACAAATGAACTAACCTCCTTAATGACCATATTCTTGTTTGCTATAACCTGTATTGTTATGGGAATAACTTTTCCTTTTTTCAAGGAGGTTTCAAATTTTAGTTAAACAAGAGAGAACATTTACCATAAATCCAAATTTGCGTTAAACATTGGGCACATGTTCCAGGCTGTGTATAACACAGTATTCGGTAACCAAGACGGTTATCGTTTTATAATGTCATAAATAATCTGTAATAACGTGCATTGTGCTTTAGAATCTTACAAAAGCACTCGAACAAAGCGCAGTGTTTGCACTCTTCTGCATTTCGCGTATGGTTCCGTAACGGAGGCGCAAGTACGAAGTCGTCGCTGAAGAGAGATTATGAGTCGCAGTATTTGTTTTTGCAAAGGGCAAAACATGAAAACGTCCAAGAAAGGTAGGAAGATATGTGTAATCGGCACAGGTTGGAGGGAAAACGGGGACGGGGATGTTAAGTACGCCGAGTAACCACAGGAGAATCGTACAAATGCTCAGCGACGCAACCCGACTGCCACGTCACTCGAGAGTTTGCTCGTCGGTCTTCTATTATTTTTGCGACCCTTTACTTCGCGGCTGAGTTTTAAAACCACGAGGGTGTAGGTATTTTATATAATGAGATTCGTACTCGCCGGGTTGTTGATATCCCGACAGAATCTCACCGGTTAAACGACTGATGCGCGTCGAAATGGAAGAGCCGAATGCCATTATGCCGGCTTATCCCGATGTAAATTACGAAACATTGTTCGGAATCGCCAAAAGACGAGCGACGCTTCTTTCCTTCCAGTGCTTAAATATTCGATTTGTTCGTTTCGTAAAACCGACGCTTTCTGAATTTCTGCGGGTGGAAGGAGGTATAAAATTTTATGGAATTATTGAATTCGTTTCTTTCGCAAGGTGTATATCTCACGCTTGAAATGTCGTACTTTCTGTAGCTCGAAGTTAGTACACGACATAAAATTATTTTCTGAAATCTCACGAGTAATTGTTAACACCATAGAATTACATCAGAAGTGGATAATGCAGAGCAACCATATTGTTGCCTAGAAATTAATCTATGATTTCGCGAAGATTTTCGATGCGCTAAAATGTCGGAAGGCGGCAGAATTACTCTAAAGGGTTAATATTTTGTGGTATCTCTTAACATCGAGAAGTCCACGAGAAAACATATACACACTCTGATTTTTCGGGTGCGGGTCGAAAAACCGACAAATCAAAACTCCGTCAGGTCGAAAAACCGACAGTCAAAAAAACCGACAATCGAAAAGCCGACAGTATAAAACCCGACAGTCAAAAAGCCGACCCATAAAAAATAGACAGAAGAACAGTCATTTTTTGAAATATCGGCTTTCCGATTGTCGGTCTTTCGATTGCCGGTTTTTTTAATGTTGGTTTTTAGACCTGTCGGATTTTTTATTTGTCGGTTTTTTGACCTGTCGGCTTTTTGATTGGTCGGTTTTTCGACCTACAGCCGATTTTTCAGATTATACGCGCGGAAAAATATTTCTTACGTAGCTCATATGTTAAGAATGTGATTTTCCGATACCGAACTTCTTACATTCACTTGACAAACAGGATATGTGTTCCCATGCTACGTGGTTACTCAAACGCGGGACCTCTTTTGGGGATCCAAACGTTTAACCCGTTCAAAAATTATTTCGAAATATAAAATTTAGGGTAAACAACGTTTTAGAATCACATACAGTAAAATTCATGATCGGCGTCGACATGACAGTCGACTGATACGGCATTCTCAAGAACCCTCTTCACGCCTAAAGAATGTAAAACTATTTTGTTTATTTATACCTTTTTTTCTCTATATTTATTTACTTTCAATGCAGCCTTATTAGAGTATTTTCAACCTATGTTTTGAAAATGCCATTCATTACGAAAAATTACTATTTCACCGCTTGGATAATTTATTATGTCTTTTGAATTACTCATAAACTGCACTAGCAACACCCAACAGCAATTCTTCAACGAATGATAGCTTCGTACACAAATGTTGCGTAGCGTAAGTAAGTACTATTTCACGTATCCTATTATTTCAATTCTGTTACTGCCTCTAAGAAAATATCGGTATAATTTCGTTTTCTGCAATAAAAATTTGTTTGCCCTGACAGATAGTAAAAAGTAGGTTCTACGACCATTTTTGTATTTCACGACCTCTGAGATTGGTTCTACGATAACTTTCGCAAATGACAAAATAAATACGAATTTCATATTGAATCGTAAGTGTAATTGACAGAAATAAAACTGTTTTTAATTGTCAGAAGATAGGAAAGTATTTCGTATCTGATAAACTGACAACTTTCGTTCAAATTGCTTATATGTAAACAACATTCCCCACTTCACTACCGATGAGCGTATTGTGAATCGTTTTTAAGTGAAAATTGACATAAATTAGTTATTTTCATCACACCTAACTAAAGTACGTTGTCTGTGACACAAATCGGCAGCTACTACTTAGGACACAAATATGCTTCAAAATGACTCGAAGAAGTAGAATCATGATATATAGGTACCCACATAGATAAATATCTATGTTCAACTAAGTATAGGGGAAATATTAATTGTAACATTTTGACTCTTGAAATATAGGTGGAATTAACTTAATGCACGTGCAAACCAGCATTAATTAATTTACAAAAATGAAGTGAAGACAATTATTTTATACTTCAAAATATGACAAGTTTTCTATGCGTCATATTTTGTTTCAATTTTTGTAATTACCGAGTTGCGAATAAACGAGCGGGTAACAATATTCAGTTTTGAAATTTTGCTTATTTTTCTCCGATTGAAAACCTATTTGTGCAAATCATAACGGCTGCACTTTTTAATCTATTTTTCCTTACAAAAATATATTTGAGATGTATTGTACACAGGGGACTGAAAAAGCTTCAACACGAACACTTGTACAGTGGGTTATTCGTAATTGGAGCATAACGTTGACGCATTTTTAGAAGAACATACTCGAAAGGAAATGAAAATTTTAATTTTTTAACTCTTCATTTATATGTGAAGGTGATAGTACCAAGGAGAGAAGGAAAATGTAAAAATAAATTGGTAAAGTTTAAAGTAATAACATTCAAAACATACAACGAAATTATCATTAACAAAAATCGATTTAGTCTGACCTACTGTAAAAAATAAAGTATCAAAAACTCTCACAAAATGTATAAAATGAACCACACAAGTTATAGCAAAAATAGTAACAACATATTTTTTATTAATTCTCATTTTAAATGACCAATTTTACTTTTTCATATTTTCGTTTGGATTAATTGGAATATATATATACAATTCAGGTAACCGTATGGATTTTCAGTATATTACTTGGTTTGACTCTTTAGAAAGAACATTTAACGATACTTTACAGATCATACGTAATATTTTCAGTACAGAAAAATAATGCAAAGTCCAAGTTTTTTGTAAACAAAAGACGACTCAAACACGTCGGATTTAGACTATGTTGTTTAGAAGCAGTTCTTTCTATACTAATATGATTATATAATAATAGCTTTTATGTCGTTTTAAACTCAAATTAATTTTTTAATAGTATTAGAATATTCAGAAAATTTATTGCAAATAAATATACATATCGTTCAGAAAGGGTGTCCAAGCTTTAAAATTTAGAGGAGATAGAGTAAAGTGGGGTGAAAAAGCCACTTTTGAGCTCTTTGCGATACAAAATTTATAATTTAAAACTTTTGTTCAAATTTAAAAGTGACTCTGAAAGGACGATCCCTAAGCTACAAAATGCCTGTTGAAGTGAAGATTGTTCGTAGGTTCCACGAGGATAGTGCCATAGGTATTCTGCGAAAGTTGGGCATGTGGCGCTTATACATCTCCCGGTAGGGTAAAAAATCCATAGGCCAACTTAGGTTAGAGAAATTGGATATTTTATATTTTCCTATTTTTTTTTTAATTTATGTGAAAAATAACCTTAATCATTATTATTTGAATAGGATATAGGTAATAATTATATATAAGACAAAGATAACATTATCATACATAATTCGGGATAAAATGATCACTTTTATTATATCCATTTTTTCATTTATCATATATTTATTTATTTATTTATTTTATTATTATATTGTTATATATTATTATATATTATTTATTGTATATATTATATGTGCATATCATTGCATGGCTTTTTTACCCTACCTTGCACGTGGCTATTTCACCCCATCATGAATATATTTACAAAACGATAAAATAATATTTATATCAATGCAAATTTGAAAAATAAGTAACACATTCGTGTTGAGTAATTCCTTCGTAATGAACAAACGCTTACTTTTATTTTACGTTCAATACAAGAGCCCGGAATATATTTAAAATGTTCACAGAAATATTTTACGGAAGACAACACAAAAATAAGTATTACAATAAAACACATGGTACTACAGATACAATAGCCAAATTGGATCAAAAGTTGCGTATTACCAGATAGATTTAATATTATAAATGGCTGATCAAATAACTCTATACTTTCAATATAAAAATCAAATGACTTTTTCTTACGGTTTGTCCATTTTTGAGATACCTGAATCTGAACGAATCGTATAATGAAAAATTGTGTTTTGAACTATCGTTTATGGAATGTTTATGATGAATCATTATTGGTTGAATAGTGATGTGTTGAAACTGCCTGGTACTAGTACTTTCAGATATCCTGACAGTTGTACCCTAAATCAAGTTATGACAAATAGCACGACAAAAATTGCATTTTTGTACTTTTACATCAGGATGTATGTAAAAATTAAGATCCTAGAGTTCTGTTGAAGGACATTCAAGGATGTAATATGTCCTTTTTGGATCGGAAGGTCAGTCGAATTTTATGGGTGACATGTATTTTATTCCTATTAAACCCTGTTTTGAAAAATAAATGTTAACAGTCTTTTCACTTAATTACCATAAGAAATTTACATTTCACCGAGTATGCATAACCCATTTGTATTCCTGATTATCCACGGCAGACACTGAGTACTATAAAACTGAAGTAAGTTTTTTTTTCAATAGTTCACAAGAAACAACTAGATGGTACTTTATCAATAGATTCAATGTTACCGTAAAAGATAAGTCACATTATTAATATTAATTAATGCCGTTTCAGTTCCATCATTTTTTATTTTGAAATGTCGATTCATTCTTACGTGTCGCCTTGTTCAGGTAATTCGAATTTCCGTCATCATGACAACACACTCAAATAATGCACATTTCAAAGTGATGACTAACTTTCCACATGAGTTTGCAAAGCCATGCATGTCTAGTGCACTTTCTGGAGAATCGTCGGTATTCGTTTAATTAACATCACCCATTTCAAACGATGATGCGAGTACAAAGACATTGCGTCAGCAAGAAACTGAATTGTTGAATATATTAATAAGTAGATAGATAATCCAGAATCTTCAAAATTACAATCATCGTCAACTCATATGTACGTTCTTAATTGCTCTCCCTTGAGGCTCGCGAATTCCTCTAGAAGCGGGTGTCTCGCACATTATTAGATCGGGCCGACTGCGGCGATGGTGGCGCGACGAAGCGCTGCAACGCCCAATTCGAAAATGTCCTAATTAGTGCTTGAGGATTACACTTTGATGAGAAGCATCCCAGAGAGCAATTGGATTATGTAAAACAAGCCGAATAACCCGTGATCTCGCGATGAGAACGACGTCGCAAGTAGAAATGGCTGCGGACGGTGGAACGGGACCTGGGCGGAGCGGTCGCGAAATGAGCAAGCGGAAGATGACGAAGAGATGCGAGTGACGAGCAGAGATAGTGAGACTCAAGAAGTCGTTAATATTTGTAATAAGCTTTGCCTTCACTTTGTCATCATCCGGAGATAGCCCGCGACGCGGGTCTCTGTGAGTGTTGCATAAACTTTTCAGAGCGATATTCACCTGTTTTTCTCTGGCACTGCCACCCTCTATATTCTTTTCCTCGTTCCTCGTACTTTTTTGTTCATCACCGAACCAGCCTCTGTAGTCTGTTCAAGATAAACGGTGAGATTACATTCTTTTCTCTTTTCTGCATCCGGTTGCCACTCTGGCGATCGATCTCCGTAGTCGTTCGCCTGTGCGATGATTCCTACGAAATTAAACTTCCGTTTCATCTTAATTCAATATTTGCAATGGATTGAAATCTAGCCCGTGAAAGAGGCGAAGAGGAAAGCGTTACTTAGATAAGCACTATCGAATTACGACTCAATATACTTCTTTTTTTCAATTATAGAGTACGTGCAACGTCTGATATATAACGCACGCCTTGTGTTATCTGAAGATGACGCCATCCCGGGCGGAAACCTTTTCATGCCACCTGAATGTTGATCAATTCCTGATCTAGCTGTAATGAGGACCGCTTTGTTAAGCGCACCTCATAAAGTACTGACTAGGCCCGTTAAAACTCATTTTGAGACAAATATAAAAAAGTCATTTCTTTCAATAAATTCCAGTAACACGATAAAATTATAATATATAAATAATAAACGTATATGGAATACGCGATTAGTATATTCAACTATTTTCCAATGTTTCTATTCTGCAGTGAGAAACTCACGTATTACCCTGATTATCCTGATAAAAAACCTTTCCATTGTCCATGTTCCCTGATCTATATTCTGGTGCACAGTATTCGGAGATCGACAAGACTGAACACAGCTTCAAAGAGTTCTTGGATTTCAGAAAAATGATGATTACTTACGTTTTACATAAGTCGTTGATTACGATTTTTATGTCGGATTTTTGAAATTCGAAATACTGGAAACGAAATAGCCAACGTTTCTTTTTAATCGAATGACTTGAAAGCATAACATTTTCGAGATTGTTATGATGACAATTCTGGTGTCAAATTTTCAAAATTTATGATGCTGGTCGTGGTAATTTTTTCATATTAGCATGTTTTATGACTACGTCGACAATTTCGATTGCTTCGTACGAATAACAAACTTTTTACTGGTGAGAAATATATATTTCGCACATGTTGCATAGAATATTCTTTAACACAACACGCGAAAGGTCTCATCTATTGATGCTCAAATGTATCTCCCTATACGGTAAAATTGAAATGAAAAGATGTAACTTAAAAATCTTCATGGTCATAACAATTTTAAAAATGACTTATGTAAGTAGACAAAATTAATTCAAAACTTCAATATATATGGCACAATCCAAGTTGTTTTAACTAAAAAATTTAAAACCGGAGTATTACATTTTTTGTTTAAACAATTAAATATTTAGAAATTGTAGTTTCCTGTCGATGCGTGGAAAACAGTGTTCAGAGTCAATTACTACGCATTCTAATATTGAGGATATGAAAATCATTAGTAGATATTTTTCCGATTTATCAAGATAACTTTGGAACATGTCAATAACTTTTAAGAAAAGTTCGGCAAATGTTACGAAAATGTCGGCTGGTTTCTTTAAGGTCCCAAATATATCCAGAAAACTACCGAAGTATTCTGCAATTTTTTTAAAAGATCAATAAAAAATGTCAGTAAGTTTCTGATATTATCAATACTCAAAGATTATGTCATTCTTTCTTACAAGAAGAAACATTCGTATTTTCAGAAGCCATCAATTTTTTATTCCTGAATTTTAATAATTCCATTTTACTCTAAAGTTTACTCACTTTTTACGAAGCAGGAACGTGCAAGATCTATGTTATTGGTGCTTAAGTTATTTAATCGCGTTTTTCAGTGTGCTTACTGGGTTCTACACAATAGATCGAACAATTTGTCCTGACCCTCGATGTCTTCCCAAAACGTGTAAATAAATTCCTGATTAATAAAAAATATATAAAACGTAGATTTTATTTGTCGTATATTAATCATTGCAACGGAGTATTTTCTAATAAACATAATCCTAATTTTCATCAAATCATTATGGTAATTATTTAGCCTTGTCTTCTTAGCCATTTTCTCCTCCTGGCGACAAGCAAATAAGAATTATTTTCTCGTCCGATGAGAAAGAAAAACTTGAACCTCGTGTGAAATTATCAAGTTGCATTCAAACGATAGTGAATTATTGTTACACTAAAATGAAGATAGCCTAACCCATGGCCAGAGTAACAACTTTAAGTTCCTTGCAATGAAATTTCATTCTTATAGAGAGAGAATTCACTACAAGCAATAGTGAAAGGAGAGCCGCTCTGTACAGAATGAATTTCCACTCTTTCGTTACAGTGAATTATTTTTGGTGTTGGTCGAAAAACCGACAAATCAAAAAGCCCACAGGTCGAAAAGCTGTCAGTCAAGAAAATGACTGTTCTTCTGATGACGTGTCTATTTTTTATGTGTCGGCTTTTTTACTGCCGTTTTTTTGACTGTCGGTTTTGTGACTGTCGCTTTTTTGACCTGTCGGCTTTTTTATTTGTCCATTTTTCGACCCACACCCAATTTTTTCACTCCAGCGAGAAATATTTGCTCTAGTTAAACCATCGTCAGTAACGATAAATGTGCAGATTTTGTATAAAATGTGGGTCAATGTGAACCCGTTTACTCAATATTTGTTATTTTATTGCTCAATTATTGCTATTGCTGTAAAAGTCATAGAATGGGTTGAAATGCAGTGAAATTTCCGAAAAAAAGCAATTACAATCTCTCTAAATTTTCTGGAGTGAGAATTCACTCTTTAATGAGTGAAAAACGAGCAACTCTCGTGAAAGAGTGCATTGCCACTCTTAAAGAGTCAAATATTCACTCTTAATGAGTGAAAATTCACTTTTTCCTCCAGAGTTGTCAACTCCATGACTCGGAAGGAAAGAGTGAATTTTCACTCTTGTTAGATTGAAGAGTTGAATATTCACTCTTTCACGAGAGTTGCTCGATTTTCACTAACCAAAGAGTGAATTCTCACTCAAAGAAATTTAGGGAGATAGAGAAAATTAAATCACTCTTCTTAAATTTACTTCCAGTGCTTATAAAATATCTATTTTGGAAAACAGCACTTCAGAAATCACAAAATGTAACTCTCTTTGGACTGAATTTTAACTCGCTCACAGTGTAAATTTTCACTCCAACATTGGGAATCAATGTCTTCACTCTTTCTGTTAGAGTGACTGATCTTACTGTGTAAGTGGTATATCTAACTAAATAGTAAGACTATTCACGGAGTTAGCGATCTTTAGTGTACGAAAGTGGAAGAATTTCTTTTGTGACAGCATTATTTGGAAATTACAATATTTTAGGACGTTAAATAAAGTATTTTTTTATACAATGTGCGGCTTTACGCATTTTTAACATTTTTAAATACACTTTACGCACATTTGAATTCAAAAATATATATTGTTCGATGCATATGCGAAAATGCTATTCTGTACCAATGTCAATACGGACCTCGTTTTCATTCCGCCTCACATTCTTAAAATAAACTTCGATGCCGTTGTTTCTACTCTTTAAATTCCTTGAAGGAAAACATTAAGCGACTCATTTATTAAGAGTGTAAATTTCACTCTATGAAGAGTGACATTTCACTCCATCAAGAGTGAAAAAAAACTCTGTACTAAAAGAGTGAAATATCATTCTCAATAGAACGAAAATTTCACTTTTCATGAAAGAGTTTCCCAATTCACACTCCAAGGAATTTAGAGAGTTGTAATATCGAGGTTTTCCTCGTATCGCTCATCCAACAATAAGAGATTTAACTGCAGTATGTATTTTATAAAGATTTAGTAGAAAAAAGTTAGGGATGTCCGTACGGTATTTGCCAATGGATTTGATGGGTATTTGCCTGAACTACAATTGGATTGATAACAAAACGATATAGAAAGAAGAACATGGAGAAACGAGAAGAATCGTTTATTCGATGAAGCGTTAGTCGCGTGCATTCCTGACCGAACTCAACCATGCACATTCACGTGGTGAAACCGATGCGCCACTTCTGATAACTTTTATCTGCGGTTACTATGAAAAGCTCAATTGAATCGTAGAAGGTAACTACAACTCGTGATCCGTGTACTTTCAGATATCGTGCCGTGTATTTTATGATTTTGACACGCTTGATAGGAATCAATTTTACTACCGAACGCGAATGATCAATTTCAGGAAGCTTCACAACGGAGTAGTTATATAGACATTACAACTAAAAGCTACTATAAAAAATAAATATCTATATTTACATATAGTGAATTTTAACATTTATATTTGATAACTATATTTTATCTTATGGGTACATCTGCAATATAAATATACTTTCAGTAATTCTTGATTTAGCAGTTTTTATATTGCTAGTGTAAATTGCATGTAAATATAAATGATCAAATCAGTCATTAATTTAAATCTGAGCTTTCGATGTTCAATTTTGTTTATATTCAACACGTTTTGTAACTATATTTTCAATGCAGTAACAGGATAAAGCTAAAGCTGTCTATATTTTAAAATCAGTAACGATATTTTTATTAATTTTTCAGGTTATTTTGACTGAATAAAATGTGACGATTGTAGTGAACAGTTGATGATATTTAAAACGGTAAATATGTCATTTTTTTATTTTGAATCAAATGAATAAAAACTGTATTTACTGTATTAATTTCTACCCACGTTTTCAACATTTCAGAGTATTTTTTATTGCATTAAAATGTTTAACGTTTATAGGAATCACTTTGTTTATTTTTTCTATGCTCCATGTTTTCTAATCTACAGTAAATATCTTTTGTGTATGTCGCGAATTTCAAGGCAAACTCGTTAATTATATTCATGCACATTGCATACAATTATAATATTGTAGGATAACTTGGGCAGCACTTGTTTACTTATACTATGATTTTGATTAATATCGTAGTAGTATAAAATCAAATCAAACCCAAATACGTACAGTGTTTATTTCGAAAATTTAGACGTATAGTAAAAACAATCTTTGGTTTATTGATAGGAAATTATTTAACTCCTGTTTGAAAACCGAAAGATGTGTTATATATGTACACGCAACAAGAATTCCAAACGTGGCAAAGTAAAATCGATTATACATTGGTAAATTAAATTAATAATAATTTTAATAACATTCAATTTTTCAATAGAATTTCAATGTTCTTGAATACAACGTAAAATATAATTCCGTGAAGAATGAAATATCTTTGAAAAAAAATGAGTAATTTTACGAACATTTTCTGATGGCTGATACATATTTGCATAAAACTTTCAGTAACGTTTTCGAAACTTGAATTAATTCGGACGCTGATGCCGAAATCTATGAAGCTTATTAAAGGAAATTTCAAACATTTATCATTCGCTAAACTTCAAAGTTAGTTACTTGACAGCCATACGTCATAACTTTGAAATCTCTTAAGAGCTGATAGCTCTAAACTCGAGCATAGACTCAACGCAAAATTACTTTGAGTTCAGTCTATAATAGTTAATAATCCGGCTCCTTATCTTATAATAATTTGATGAGATATTAACACTTTATCACCACGAACAACCTACTTATGAATTCATCGATCATCTGATACGAATATTAATACTTTTAAATGGAAAATATTTATATTAGCAACTTAATTTGAAGAACTTAGTAATAAGTCTCGTATTTATTAACGATAATTGGAAAATGGAATATTGTATGTATTTTTAATGAACTTTGTAGATGCCAGACAGTGGTTTCAAATACATAAAAATATTCTTAATTCTTAGAGCGGTTTACAAATAGACAAAATATTACTCCTCTATTAATGTAACGATACATGCAATAAGAACCGTATATAAAATTATAATTAGAGAGCTTCTTCATTATCGGAAAAATGTACGTAAATTTTAATGAACATATAATAATATAACTAGGGAAAAGTACAAATAATTATAAAAATGTTATTATATTATAATTGCACTGCTCGTTACGTTCCATACTAAAACACTCTTAATATGTTGTTTTAAAATTTAAGACAAAAGTGGTAAGTTTATTTATTCTATAATAATTATACTGTTTATATGATTCACACTGCATACAACTTTACATAGAGGAACTTATATACTATTATGCACATTCAAAGGCTGTTGATTTATTTAACCATAAGTTAAGGACAAAAAATGTACTATTTTCAAATAATTCAATATATATTAATTAAAGAAACCAAGTAAAATGTTAAAAATCATAATTTAAGAGGTTCATGATTGCTGCATTACCTATAGCGCATTCGTTGTCGCTTTCATTATAGTGCACTGATAATTGTCATTACAATTATGATCTATTGCTGAATTAATATCGTCATTATCATTATTAACTTCGACGGCATTATGCAAGTTGTTAACCTGGTTATCTCCATGCTCATTGACAGTTCTGATTACTTATTCCATCACAATTTTCAGTAAGTTATTCACACAATATCAATTTTTTTCCTACGTAACCAACATCGGAATGCTTCTATTTGTTTGAGATTTTACATATGCTTCATAGACGTGTTCATTTTTAATATTGATCACAAATAGCAAAAAGGTATTTTTCTCGATGACGGATAAAACATCTGCGTTTCACTTTTACGTGAAAGACATTATTTATAGTTTATAAACAGTTCGAATGATTACTTTGGAATCATATCCACTTTATCTGGTATTTGAACATATTTAATTTACACATTACGCTCAATTTTATTATTCATGTAATAGAGAATGTGTCATATAACTAACTAAATACTATTTAAGTATTACAAAAAAAGAAAAAGTAAAATAATTTTAACTGTTGGATAATTCATGTATTCAAAACTTATTTATCGGATCCACTAATTATCTTAAATGTAAATAGTCTCAATGTATACAAATTTAAACTTATCAAGTTATGCTACTTGTTCCCCTTGATATCCTGTGTATTGGGGATGTAGTGGAGAAAAGTATTTTATAACATTTTCCATACCTCAGTTTTTATTATCGCTCAAAGGTAAAGAAACTGTATTGAACTTTGGTTAATTTCAAATTAAGTGGTGGAATAACGATGCATTATCAAAAAGTTTTAATTTTAAAAAGCTTATTATTTTAAGAAATAGATTCTCTACAGCTTCGCTGAACGATTTTTTCACATCTCAAAAACAAACGGAAAGCATCTCTATTTATTAAAACGAAATATTAGTTATTATATTTTATTATGAATAATTTAAATGATATTTAAGATTTGTAAAAATTCTTTTTGTGAAGTTGTAAAGGATCTTTTTCTCGATAAAATAAGCTATCCTTTGTTAAAATCTATTCACATTTAAACTTTTTTTTTGTTACTTTTTTACGAGGCAATAAGAATAAAATTAGACAAATTAAAAAAAGGTATTTAGGAAATTATTTTTGGACGTTTAAATTATTTTTTTTAATCAAAATAATGCTATTTTCAAGAATACCATTAAAAATAATAAATAAATACTTAGTAGTGTCACAAAGTATTTTTCCCTATATCCGCAATATATCATTTCCTGGGGCACAACGAAATTAAGCACTGACCAGGTAGTATATATATATATATATATAAAGGAAATAATATATGAATAAACAATAAAATATCCGTTTATTATTTATAGCACTTTTTACTGTTTATAAAAATTTATTCTACATAATTACATATGGCTTTATTTCAAAACTTCGAGAGCTTTCGACTCTACGTGAAACACCATGTTATTCAAAGTTACCCAATTTGTTGTATAAATATGAATAAACAACACGGCGAAAACCCCATTTCTGTCCATGCCTTTTGCAGTACGGAACTATTACAATATAGTAAAATAACGTAAAAAAGTAACTATTGAACGTAGAACATTTCTCGAATTGTAACTATCAATAGAACATTTAGCTACAATTAAATACACATGACTGCTATTTTATTTTTTATTAATGTCTGGTAGTTTGTTTAGCATAAGCTTGTACTATAGATATTCATTTTAAACGCATTCATACCGAGAAGTTCCTAAATTCTTCTATAACTTTATAAATGTACTTTTTTAAAACCAAACCATGCGTTTTAGGAATTTTTTGCTGTGTTTTTTTTTTATCTTCAGGGTAAATGTCTCAAAATAAGATACATTATATATTTCAACACATTATTCATGAGTTTTCATACTCACGTAAAAAAATTATTTTTAAAGTGTATATAATCTCCTATATATAATCTATATATAGCATTGAGCATATTTAAACTGTTTATAAATCATTTATAATTTGTATGTAGTTAACATACTGCAATTCCAGATTTGCGAAATTTACGGAAAAGTAGCAATGTGGTGTGGAAAAAAGACAGACGAAATTTCAGCGACAGAATGATAATGAGGACAAACGAACACATGCAAAACTCCAAATCATTATCGCTGAAACATGCCAACAATTTACAAAACATTCCGCTAACCTATATAAAGGGCAAAGATAAGTGTACATATTATACTTTGGAACAGGTTTTTTTCACAATGACTAATTGCATGGACAGTAATCCCAATACCAGGAAGAATATAGCCGAAATTTTATTATAAAACTATTTAACAAATTTAATTTTATCATTTTATTGCACACTTCGAAACTGTGTCCTTTTCATACAGGGTACATGCGAAATTACGAACTATCAAAAAATTCGCGTCTATTTTGTCTCGACTCAATCGTTCGTAATGTGGTTGCTAAGGTTTGTTGATTTCTATATTTCCACCATGTTTTGACTGACAAGTTTGCATCAAACTGCTACCAAAACCGCAGGGTATCGAAATTTGTAATACGATCATAAAAATAAACTCTTCAGATAATTATAATAAACTTTCGATGACTTGCATCCTGGTGTTCACTGACTTTATCATTCGGAGATTAATCCTGCTCCAATTTATAATATATACAATTATCTGGAAGGTTTGCCCGTTATAAATGTTAGCGGAATGTTTTTTAAGTTTTTGCCATGTTTGAGCGACCATGATTTAGAGTTTGCATGTATTCGATTAAAAAATCTCTATTCTCCGATTTCTGATGTATATAATCCGTGAACCCGATAATGGTACTAGACATTCCTGGAGGTAAGTCACTCTTACATTTTATCAAATACATGTAATGTTGGCTAATAGCGGTAGATATGACTGCAAAATATATGACTGCTTGCAGTGCCTTTTTGGGATACCATTTTTTAAATTTTAATATTGATTAGTTTGTATTGTAATGTTAGACACAATGCGTTCAAAACATTTGGAATTTCAATACCTACAACCGTGAACGCATTTGACAGAAGTAAAAAATGCACCCAATTCAGATTCTTTAATCTCTGCCAATAGCAGGCGCTATATGTGCAGTTTATACACTGTTCATTTAGCAACAATCCTGTCATATAGAGCGCCTTGCTGGCCTAGAGATAATCACGTTAGAGACGTGAGGCGTTGTTTTTTTCCGTGTATGTACTTAAAGCTATTGTACTGCGAGAAAGGGAAATTTGCGCATACGTGTATATACCCAACATGCGTATGCACAGCTTGTTGATTTACTGACGCGAATAACTCTTGGTTGAAAAGCGGTGAATTTCTCTGACTGTCGAGGTGGAAAAGGCTCGAATACGGAAAGGAAAGGCAGAACGGCACTAGAATCTTGGTGGGAACTTTGTTCTTATTACCGTTTCCTATAACGTTTTTCCTCATTTTCTTGCATTCATGTAGCTTGATGCATAATAAACAAATCAACGAATCTGTTATTGCTAAAAGATGTTTCGTGAAATACTTATAAGAAACATGAATAAAATATAGTTACCATAATATAATTATGTTGCGCGATATTCTGTTATATTATTGAATTTAATTAACTACTCAGTGATCAAAATAATCATTTAATTCAAAATTCCTGAATATATTTTATAACTATTTACCAGTAACAGAGGCCGATTTTAGTACATGGTAACGCTACCACAATAGTACATAAAGATTACTGCATACACATTATTTCCAATCATACTAAAATCAACATAGGCAAAATAATTTAATTTCAATTGTTATTTTTCTGTAAAAAATGTTAGTATTACAGCCCCTTTACCTTTAAGGAAAAAAAGAAAAAAATAAGATATGACATTTACGTACATAGGCTGCAATTTGTTCATCTGGGTTACGAAATCAAATAAATGTGAAAATTATGAGTGGACATGTCAGATTAAATATTTATTGAAACTACTTTGCAATGCTGATTTCCATTTAAACGTTACTTAATATAAATTATATGTATATATTTTATTTCATTCTGTACAAATAACCGTTGTTTTTAATAGTATTATTCTTATTTAGAGGTGAAACAAAAATTAGCAGAATTTACCTCATGGATGCATCAGTTTGCACATATTCGAAATCGGTGCAACATGTACGGCCACAGTGATAAAATATTGATAATATTCTCGGTGGTTTCAATGATACATCCGTTTCGGTAGTATATGAAAATGATCTGAAATTTGTCATTATTACTGGCTATATCTGCACAAAACGACATATCATTGAATAGGAAACATCGAAGTAAAGGAACATCATAACCGATTGGCGAGAAAATTGCACAAATACTAGGACTAGTTTTTTACATAAAAATAAAAACTTTACTAAGTTTATGAAGATTTCATCGATAGAAACTAAGGCTTGATAATAGTATGTAGTAACAAGTTGGAATATCTATATGAGAAATTAATGAATGCCTACCATTTCCAGTAATTAGGCAAGGGGTATTTTAAATTTTAGATAGTTGTATGCGGTCTTAAATTAGTGACATAGTCTGCATGATAAGTATACATTCATTGTCATGAAGTGTTAATAATTCTTAAAATAAAAGACATGTAATTAGTTTAAGTAGGGTTATAGGGTACACCTTATTTAAGTGCATTTGCACATTCGGGGGTTTTTCCTTTTTTGTATTTTTTACTATTGAATTTTGTAAAATTTACATAACCGAACATATCAATTTTTATAGGTCACAGTAGCAAAAGGTATAAAAGATGGATGATAAAAGCCCAAATTGAATTAAAGTCTCTGAATGTGATTCCGAACGCGTCTTTTAATATTTTTGGATAATTACCCAACCTCCCGTAATAACGAGGAATTTAATAAAATAACCTAGTAATAACCTTCACTTAAACTCATTTAACATTTTTTGCCACAGAATCTACTAACTAGTTAAAAAACTATTTCTTTACTGATAGTTCGTATAAGGAACATTTCCTTTCATCTCGCCTCTCATATTGCATCAACAATAACTTAGAGAAACTCAGGACTAATTGTTGTGTCTAGTTACTTAATTAAAATTTAAAACAGTAGTCGAAAACTTAACAGTATAACAAAGAAAACAAAACAATTCTAACATAGCTGCATGGAAGAAATAATTATGTCGGAATCTACTTATCCCGAGAATGCGTAATAATGCAGTCATTCATTGAAAGCGAGGAAAACATTATTTACGATGTTTGAATTATTTGATCATGAACAACCTTCCATGCGAATATTTCATTGCCATCGCTTTCAATGCAAACTATGTACATTAAAAATAATGAGTTACTTTATTAGCTGAGCAGTGTAATAAACGTACCACCTCGTACTTTATTTCGCAATAAGTCATAACTCATTTCGGTGTGCTTGCAAAAAAGAGCCGGCATTGCAGGAAGTAGTGTCGTGCGACGTGGCCTTTCGTATGCATTGGGTTTTCTGCACGTGGTACACGCAGGCATGCATGCATACAACCAGCAAACTTGTCAGAGGTTGGAAGTGCCAGTAATGAAGTCTCTACCTGACTTTGAAACTCCAATTATTTTTCGAATGTGTGTATATACGGATTGCAAACAAAATTGTCGATATAAATTGCAGAAACAACGTTTCTACGAATTTCAAAAAATTAATATTCATAACCAAAAAAGTTGGTGAAATATTTATAGCATTAAACTTATATGTATTACGTATGTATCGTAGATATGAACCCCAGAATTGTTTTACTCTATACGTTCAATTAATAATTTTGGCTATTATCAAATAGATTATTAGCTAACAAATTAAACAAACAAGCAAATAAATAAATAAATAAAAAATAAATAAACAAATAAATACATAAATAACTAAAATAACAGGCGTAATTCGGATATCAATTCAGGTCTCACGCAGTAAAGTAGAATCTTTTTTTAAGTAAAATTATTTAATCACATATGAAATCATTCCTCTAGCGCTCATAAGTAAACTATTGCGAAAATGGATTTCGCAATTGGATGTTTTTTTTAACAGGGCTAATCTATGTCGTAGTATATTATTTGGAACATCATAAATTAATTAACTTATTATAACTACTTAGTTGCAGGACTTCTATCGATTTTCGATATCAGTTACATTTTGAAAGTTCTAATAATTTCGACCAAATAGATTCTTTGCGTTGCAATATTATATAATCTAAAATGCTATATGTCATTAGTATTGAAATGTATTATAACGTTCGTTATACCGAGGTAATAAAAACGTGATTCTATAAGCGCAACGTGTAAGTAGTAACAGTATACCGATGTCAGACGTACATATTTATTAGCGATTTTCTACATTAATATATTTTATGTAGTAATATATTTTCTATTATGCATATTCAAACATGAAATAACTAGTATCTTAATATGGTGCGCAAATTAACTAAAACTACACTTCCATAATAAAAATTTGACGACAGAAAAATTAATCATAAATAATCACATTTCGTCCTATGCTAAACTGATGTTAATTGACCTAACCTGACCTAAACAATAACATAATAAACTATACATATCTAATCGTTACTAACCAACCTCCTCTTTGACTGGCAACAAAATATAATAGCATTTTCTGTCAGAACGATTGCACATAATGCAGTGATTACTGAAATATGGATGAATTTCTCTTTGAGGATATTCGATTCGTATTTACAAATAACGTTAATGATTAGAGTCGTGGATTACGGCATATAAACGATTCATAGCTTTGTTTATATCAAAATGCACATCATTAATTCCCATCTGTTGAAAAGGTAGAGATGGAAATCTATAGGTTAAAATTGCTATATATTAAGATCTTCATGTGTTTAATTGCCTGTATCTTCAAATACGCTGTGTACAATTGTAACGCGACGTACGTTGTAAATAAGGAGAGAGGGGGTTAGGGAGGGAAGGAGAACTAAAATCGGGAAGACAAACGAATCTACCCGAGGATTGACGACATGACGCTCCGTCATGACCAAAAGGTGGCGTATAGCGCGGAATTTAAATGTGACGGGCGGGCTGTCAGTATGAAATGCACGAATGACATTTGAAAAACTGACAGTTCCGCCCGGTTTTCCAAGTACAGATTTTGAAAAGTGCGATGAAACCGGAAATTGACCGGTCTATAAATAGGGGTCCCGGGGATGGACTCGTCCTCTTTTTCGCCACTTCCTCGGACACGACGGACACGCTCCCGGACATTCATGGCTGACAACGGGGGCTAATATCCACATTAATCCGGTGTTCGAGTTTGAATATAAAATACACGTGGTGTTCTTCATCGACTTCGACCAACCGGTTGATGTCACAAGATTCGCGAAGGTGCAGTAAGCAGGGACGGCTACATTAAGGGTACCCAGGGGAGGCGCTCACCAATTCAACATCGACTTTTACCGGCGGATTTTTACAAGAATTGACCATGACATTCAGCATCGATGAAGGACACAAAGATGGATCCATCGAACAAGGCCAGAAAAGAAGATAGATCATCACTCCTTCTCTCCCAAAATCTACGTAAAGTATCTTTTCGTGTAATTATGATTTTTTATCCGCATAATTTATTGCGTCTTGTTTGTATGTCGTTTTTATGTCTTATTGTATCCGCGTAATTTATTGGCGTATATGTTTTTATTATTTGACGAACCTTTTACCCGCGTAACTTATTTCGTGCGACATGACTTAAGTTTTTATCCGCGTAAATTATTTTCGTCTATACGTTTACTATTGACATGCATAATCTTGCTCGTTTTATAATGTTGACAAACGGTAATTTTCCGTCTGTGTGCGCATCCTAAAATTGACGAATGGAACAACGGTTGAATTATAAATATAGATGAATATAGATGTATGTAATGAATAATGTTATATAAACTGAAAATAAATCCATGCAATGACCATGCATAAAAAAGGAATATTCAATGTAGATGTATATAAATGTTAATATGTTTGTGGCAAAATACTAAAAAATTGTTACACAATTGACTGCAAACATTTTTAGTACTTTCAATAAAGACAGTTTATTTATATATTCATGATTACATTAATTCACAACAGCCGTACGTTCCAAGTAAAAAAATTATGAATAAATTATACATAATTTATATATAATCATCCTAGTATAGATTATATATGCAATTGAGCATGCATCATCTATACATAATCTATACATAATGTACACAAAATGTATATTAAAAATAATAATTATAAACATTTAACATACTAATAATAATAAGTTTTATTTAACCAATTATTGTGTCTGAAAAATAAATACATTTGATCTAATGATTCTGCGACCCGACGGAACGAAGACATCGAAAAATCATCGACTTTAAAACTGATGTTTGCTGATCACTGGTCAAATTTTCCTTGATTAGCAGAAACTTTGAAATGTTGCCATGAAAATATAATCCAAAGAAAATCCGAAAGAATCTAATAACACAAGGAAAGAAATCACATTTAAACTATTATTTATTTAATTAATTTATTTGAATCAAATAATTTGGAAATGTAGTTCTCTTTCTAATCTATCCAGATGAGGTTCGGTAAAAACTGTCAAATACATTGGATCGTTAGTATAGTAACGCGGATGCTAAGGTATTATTAATATGCGCAAATTTTTCTGACTGTATCGGTCGAACCTCCATAAAAGTACGTCATAATGAAACGACAAACTAAATTTTTAAGTAAAATCAATAAATGAATAATAATAAAATGTAATTTTCCATTTTTTTCCAATTTTACAAGTTATTTTTAGAATTGCACCTGCTGATGATTTTCTTAGTGTCACGTGAAAATTCATGATGATCCAGGAGTTGTGGCCAGTAATGAAATGGCATCAGTGATAAAGTTAAATTTTGATGGTTTCATTTCCTTTTTAATAAAATATACCTCATTTTTGTCGATGCTTCGTCGTTCGCTTCGCAAAATCGTTTCCTGGACTTCTGCACACGTGGGTTCTGATTTTGCTCTTTTCTTCAATTTGCATATCTTTTGTATAGATCATGTATGTTCAATTCTATACATAATCTATACATGGATGATTATATATAAATTATTTATAATTTATTCATAATTTTTTCACTTGGGGCGTTGTAAAGAGGTTATAAAATGTTGAATTAAGTACTTATACAAAATTCTTGAATTAATTGCTGAGCATAATTTTATTACGTTTTTAAACCCATAAGTATTTTCCTAGACGTTCTCGCCGGCGTTAGTTTGCCATAATACGATGACTTAATCAAATAAAATAATTATTTGTACAAACTCCAATATTGCAACTCGGTGTTTGCAATTCGTTAGTTTGTCAACGAAATGCTCAGAGCATTGCTTAAGTTGTACTTGTATTTAAAGAAACGCATTTACGTAAATTTATCTGCCGTTGTGAATTCCATAAATATTTCTTCAGCACACGGCGCAGAAGTAATTTCAGAAAGTTTCGGTCATAGTACAGGGAGTAAAAGCCAGATATCAAAATACGCGCACGTCATTTAACGCGATGAAATTCACGCGTTATTGTTGAACTTTCGTTGAACGCCATCTTTTTGCTCCGTATCCGCTCGTACGTCGTGGCTTTTTTTTTTAATAGCCCCTAGATTTAACGGTTTTATGTACGCTGCATTTCAGAATGTTCTCTCTCGCTCGCGCATTCGCTCTATGTGAACAGAATCGCGCGAATAACATTTTGTGCACATGTACACTGCGCATAATGTGGAGCGGCTGTTCTCGCACGTCGTGCACGTCGCTGTAAATCAATCACGTAGCAATAGACGTTTGCCGGCAACAGCCGCCAGCGTATGAAAATTAAAACGGTATATCACGCAAAATCTGGTCAAAGGAGAGCATTGAAAGAGAATTATACATCAGCCTGCGACGATCAAACTTTCGGTCAAATATACGGGATGGAAAAAGACGCGCGAGGCGAGACCGATGGAACGGGAAAATCGGTGATGGGAAAAACGATACGGACTGCATATCGAAGAGAATTTCATTGTCTCTTTCTTGAAAGTTTTCTTTGCTGAATCTGAACAATAACGTACATTCGAAACGTTTTCCTTTTCAATTCCCCCGAGGCGATAAATTCTGTAAAATTCATAACAAGTATAATATCACGAATGCATCGTGTTATCTATTTTTGTTTGTTTTTGTCCATTTCACTGTATACATTTCTTATATAGATGCTTTCAAAATCAAATTTTAATATTTTTCTCCATTCGAAAATTAGTCATTAGTAAACAAAACGTGGTTTTTCAACACCTATACAAACCAAATCAGAAGTGATTAATTACCCGAGAGAAAATAAGTTGATCAAAATTTAAGCAGATACTTATGTGACCTAAATGGGATCTTTGTTTTGAGACATTTCAGGACCAAAGTTAAAGACCGACAACCATCTTCTCTACGTATTTATCTGATCAAAAGTTGATATTTTTTTCTCTTTATAGACCGAAATTGGATCACTTTTCAATCTCCCGTAATTATAACTCAGATTGTTTTTTGGTCGTGAACTCGTCTAATTTTGGTCCTGAAATGTCTCAAAACTGGGATCCCATTTAGATCACATAAGGGTCGGACCGACTTTGATCAAAATCTGATCAAATTTTCATCAATCTATTTTCTCTCGGGATATAAATCATTATCATCATTATAAACCATTTCTAATTTCTCAGGACTAGCGCGAAACCTAATTTCAAAATATTTCATAGTTATCATCCGCATTTTTCCTGTTTAGACGGAAGGAAAAATTTAAAGATTGACTTTTTATATGCGTAGTCGCAAATATATTTCGATGGCACTATTGCCCGCACAGCTACTTCTTATATCCAAAACAGAATCAAAAGAGGATTTCGACGAATGTATAAGGAAATTGCCCGGAAAATTATTTATTTACGAACAATCTTATTCTAAAGTACTGAAAACTATAGTGAATTTAGACCCAAGATTCAACGTCGCAAATGATGAATGAAATATTGATAAAATATAGATTCGAATAAATATTGAATACAACGTATTTGGTAATCATTTTCAATTCTTGGTAAACTATTTTAAATTAATAGTTCCAGCCAACCAAACAATTTTTAATACATAATTTATTTTTGTAACTCAAAAGTTAAACAATGAACATCAATTTCTCAAATGAACCAAAAATTCATATTTGATACATATTCCTTCACGGAAAAAAAGTTTTTACTTAAAGAATCAAAAAAACTACCATTGTTTCTGGCAAAAATTACAAAGAAATTTAGAAATTTTTGCAAAAATAATCGAAATTTTCCGCACTCTACTACAAGACTGTCCCACAATCACCATGTGGAATAGTACACTTTCCAAGAAAATTTTCCTTCGTGTTTAATTTTACAATTATTGAAATAAAAAGTTACTTATTCTTTGTTTCCGATAAACAAAATTACTAAATTCATCAATATATTCTAGTCGTTAGTTGTAAATAATATATGCAAATATTCTAGAAACATTCCAAAATTTATGAATTTTAATGATCTTCATAAAAATGCTAAAATGGAGAAAAGAAATAGCTCTAAAGTTCGGAAAAATACGAGATATCTGCTGAATATTTAGAAAATATGGACATTCTGAAGGTGACCGTGTGATCTCTCGAATACCTTTACGATATTTCAAGAATGTATAAAATTCCCGTATTTTCAATATATCCCTGAATATCTATGTATCGTCTATCAGAGGTCCGAAGCTATTCAAACCTTTGTTTTTTTCTCTATATAACATGTGCATATCGTTTCGAGAATTGAACTTACAGGCATTACCTACCATTCAGTAATGTCCACTGATCAATTGGCATTAAAACACATAATCATACTTAAAATATATCAACAAAGATTGTAATTTTTCTATTTAAATTATTAATACTTTTTCTTTGTTCACGACTCTTATACCTTACAACTAAATATGTTCTTACATTGATGTGATCACTGTCAACTTTAAGCATTCGTTACTTTTAAACTATTGATGCAATGAAAAATTGAAAATTAGCTCCTATAAGTAACAACAATATTTCCGCAAGCCCAAAATCTCTATCTGATGAATCTCTATTTGACTATAGTCGAATTAAATATGTCAAATGCGTTAAGTTTTGTTAATGATATTGTTAAGCTTAACTAAAATTAATAAACATCGTAGTCTGTACAATAACTGTCAATAAAATAATTCAAAATCATTACAGCAAAACGTTATTCGCAAATAGTATACAGCTTGTATAAACAATGAATCTCAAACCTTTTTCTTAAATATTTATGGTTTTGTAAATGATACGACTTTGTACAACAATCAACTGTTACATCAAGAAAATAACTCTTTATTAGAGTGTGCGTAAAGTAGTGCGTAAAGTGATTTTTTCGATTTTTGGGGACGTTTTACGCTCATACTCGCTTTCGCTCGGGCCGCAACCTCTCCCATTCGTAAAAAAACTTTTATGCCCTTTTGTCGAAAACTACTAATCTGAAAAATCATGATTTACCAGAATCGGCAAAAGAGTGCTGAAATCGAACCCTCACACCATGCACCCACTTGTCTCCCTCCCAAATTCTTTAGTGGAGGGGAGTGGATATAAATACAACTATCAGGAGGCTATCAATGTCTCTTCTCTCTTGACTCTTGATTCTTGACTATATCTTTTTTTCATCTCCGCAGTGAAAAAACTTGATGTAAATGCGTCAGATCGTTTCCTCAGAAAGCGCAGCAGAATGAAGAATGAAAATTCGCAAGTGGCGTTTCCACGTTTCTTCGATGCGAAACCACTTTCGACAACTGGGCTGCAATCAAACTCATGCAACATCAGAGCAGTTCTACTGGGCCTTCGCTTGTAAAAAACGAAGAACAGAGCTCGCTAGCCATCGCCCGATCCAAGGGCTCTATATTCTGGGCCTTCCTTTAGAACTCATATATTTTGGCCCCAGCCAACTCTGCCCATTCAACGTGCTGTGGTCTCCTAGAAATACGGGCAAACAACGCTTTCACTTTAAACAACTCTAAATCAACTCTATCATGATTCACTCCCCATATGCAAGACTATAGGAGGACATACATCAAATAAGTGCCCCAACTGTAATGAAATGAACGATTTAAATTCTTAAATATATCATTCAAGGCTTCATCACACTACAGAATTTTTCAATTAGAGAGGAAGTTATTTTGTCAAAAAATCTCTACCAAATCAAAAACAAATATTAGTTGTAAAGTTTCAAGCTGATGAAACTTTTTATTTCAGAAAAGATTTGTATCAGTTCATGGCCAATAGCTGCTGATATTGTTTAACCAAATTTCCAATTATTTAAAATAATACCGCATTCACTTTTGTTGTTTCAGAATAAATATTGTTACGAACAGGTATTACCAAATATGTAGATAATGATAATGCAACAATTAAAACATATCCTTGAAAATACACCAAATAGTAAAAAACCGAAGGAAACATGTCATTAATTGGCTTCCATCGGGAACTGATGCTAAACCATTCTTGATTCAACCGATTCAATTACAGCCTCGTTCTGTCAAGTTAACGATGTAAAAATGACAGCAATTTCTCTCCATATGGCTCAGCTCAACAATCTTCTTCTCATGTGTTCCTGCCTCATTCAAAGTTAAGAAAACAAAACGATCCCCGGCACCGAGTTATAAATTCGCACAGTCTACTTGAATCGAACGTGATTACATGCGACAGCCGCTCTCTCGCACGGTCCCCTTTATTTAATTGAATAATTAAGCAACGGACAACGAGACGCTTCGCTGTATATCGGGCTTAACCGGCCAAAGGGTCAATCTCGATACGGCAGTACTTCCATTAAACAACTAAAAAAATTATCCAATTCACAACGAGTACATGGATAAACATATTTTCATGTCAGGTTTTATTTATTCTTTTTAAATCTGGTACGCTTATTTGACATTTATTTATATTAATTATTAAGATATAAATATAATGAAATAAAAGTAGCGCACGAACACTTCGGGTCATTTAGGGGTCAGGAAACTATAGTGGTAGAATTTATTATTAGATTAAAAATGATAGATTTCAAAGTATTTGTCTCACAGTCGAAAATTATTTAGATTTTACAATAATGCTAAAATATAGAGCATAGCATTCACCATCAAGAATTTACTAATATTTCATATTGATAATACTAACAAATCGACGATAACGTATCCACAATATATTTGAATAATAAAACTTTTTTAGTTTTGAAATAGCAAGTAAAAACAAATCTCTTTTCTAAAAATTCAAACTTTATTCACCAATATAGGCAATTATGTATTTGTCAGAGTTGATCAATACCAGAGTTTTGGAAGCACTAAAATCGCAGAAGTTATGTGTAACTCCTCCATCTTTTTCATTTGTTGATCAATACCCTTGGTAAAATCAGTTGTTTTATCCTTACGCCATTGAGAATATAAAATTATATTAGATTCAATTATAGACCACTATTGTTACTATTCATGTGGCTACTATGCAGGTACCAATAAGTGGTATACAGCGTCATTTCTCCGTGAGCGGATAGTAGTTTCTACTAGATTATAATTCAATAATCGCTGCCGATCATTTAGCACCTAGGAAGAAAGTTCATGATGTTACTAGATGACTATTACCTTTCCAATTAATTGGCTTGCTTCTGCCATCTTCGTTCCACTTGTATTACCACATTTTTATTCAAAATTTAATTCCATTCGTTTCCCTCATTGCGATATACGGCTAAAGAATATTTTATTTTTGTCGTGTCTACAATAGCTTAAAATCTTCAATTCCTCTTTATTTATATTTCTGTATTTGATGCTCAAATTTGTACATCACTTTTGAAACCATCAGTTATTTTTGCATCTCAATTTGCAATAGAATTTTCAGAATTCTTTAGTGGTTTTCGAATGTATATGACGAGATGAAAATATAATATTAGATACCAATAACATAATTTGCAGTAGTAACAGATACCATAAGGTGTAATTTAATATCATTCTTATTTCTCTTTGCAGTTACGTCGATTCGTCCATGTTTAAAATAACATATAACGCCAAACAATTGTTTTTGATAGGCACGTTTTACTGTAATACTTTCGAACTCATTCTTGAGTTCGACTTTTTCTCCATTCAAAAACTACCTTTGTTAAGCAGAAAAACCGTTTTTATCAAACGATTAAACAAAATCAAATATAGAAATACCTAACCTTTAATATTTGAACAGCCCTGTCTAAATATTATGGAATCTGTTCACAACGCTTTTCAAGATTGGTACTATCAGGAAACAAATAGCATGACATTGATAGCTTGAAAAATCTTCTGCAATATATCAAAAGCAAAATTTTGTTCTCAAAGTGCATCCATCACTCAAAAACAGACAGTGTCTACATATTTCGATATATAACATGACTTTATATACACTCTAAATTTCTTAAAGTGAAAGTTGAGCCACTTTCTGATAAAAGTGACTTTTTCACTATTTTTAAAGTGAAAATTTCACTTTACTAATAGTGGATGGA
This sequence comes from Trichopria drosophilae, assembly GCA_030407085.1. NCBI lineage: Eukaryota > Metazoa > Arthropoda > Insecta > Hymenoptera > Diapriidae > Trichopria > Trichopria drosophilae. The sequence goes on from CM059583.1 coordinate 58,428,745, forward strand.
AATGTGCGACTCTAATAAAGTGAAATTTCCACTTTAGAATAGTGAAAAAGTCACCTTTAGCAGAGAGTGGCTCAATTTTCACTTTAGGAAATTTAGAGTGTACTACAATGCAAACGGGATATAAGCATATCCTACAGAGTATGTTTTAATAACCAGACTACACAAGCGAATCATAATTATAAAAGTCGTACAAAATAACATCAAAATGTGGCTCAATATTTTTTTAACGATTTGAATTTCTTTTTCTGATGAAGAAATAAAATTAGATGAGTTTATTAACGCAACATAATGACATAAAAATTCAATATTTTAAATGAATAATATTTCAAAATGGTTATTGTTTCAAACAAAAAGCCATCCATTTTTATTAAATTCATGTGTTAACTATTTATTGCTGAAATAAACGAATCTGTATTTTTAACTATTTGAAGATTATTTAGTCAATAGTGCAAATGGATGATTAGTCTTCTCGATAATAACCATAATGTTAATTGAATTTGATACAGCGTTAAGGCTAATAGAATAAGAAATTGTTGTAATGTGCCAAAGGTGTCTAAAATCTGTTTTTTTTTCTCCAAGTAATCCATTTTTAATTCTTGTCACAAAGTTTCATATTCTGACTATTTTCATACCAATAGCACTTATCCAGTTTTATAAAAATAAACAAGGGTTTTATAGAGTAAAATAATAGTTAAATAATCGTTTATTAAATTTCCAAAATTTGGGGTTAATTTATATTTTTTAAAATGTTACCAACAATTTTAGCTATTTTAGTCCTAAACGTATTTACCTTGTCATTGTTGATCTACAGTACAATTCATCATGGAAGTTTCAACATATCAATAATTTACGAATATTTAATGTCACACTTGAACAAAACTTCTTTATATTTCTAGTCTATCAGTTTAGATTTCTCTTTTTTAGCTAATAAAAAAATATTTTAAGACGATACTCCAAGTTAGTCGCTATAACTAAAATTGAAGATAGGGGTATCGTTTGAATTGATCAAATTCACATTCAAGAAATTGTTCTTAAAGAATATATCCGATACTTGTTAACAATAACATAACAATAGACGTAAAAAATTAATAAAAATATTATAGAAACTTTCTAAGCAATGGCAAAAATGAATTTTATTGAGATATCCTATTTTTATTTATTAAATGATGACATAACTGATTCAATCTTATCACCGTTCTCTTTAAGTTAGTCATCTGATATTATTATCTATTTTTGCGAGAGTCAAGTGGTAACTTGATTACTCATCATTCTCAATATTGCAAAGTGTCTGAAATGAGATTTTCCTCTTAAAATTCTTGGATTTTTAAGTACTTATTACTGTCTAAGCAGAAGATATAAAACTTTATTAAGTTTTACTTGCCGTATAATGCATTAAGATAATTAGAAACTTAACATAATAAATACTTCTAATTTTACATATTACTGACTTAAAACTTATCATTGAAACTATTCATTAAAAGTGGAATATTTCTTATAAGTTCATAAGCGATTGTATCAGATATGTATATAGAACTATCAAAAGGTGCAAAACTATTTTGACGGATTAGTAAACGCGACAATTAATGCATGCTGTAATGGAAAATTATTTCATATCAATCAACCTTATCATACGCTGTTAAATAGCTAATATAGCTTCTAACAGGTGTTAATTTTGAAGCCTGAAATCGATTTCACAAAATTTGGGTATTATGAAAAATATTCTGGTTTCTTGCGCCATTTACGTATCAAATTCGATCAAAATCAAACCATGTAAACTGTTAAAAATCCTTATAGTTTCCAGAAAATAACACTTTTCTAGGTCAAGAACATAGATACTACTAATATCAATTTGAAAAAGTAACACTAATTATATTTTCACCAAAGAGGATGTGAAACATTTAGACTCTACAATTTTAACAGTGTACAATACATTGTATTAACTTCGCAATGTAATTTGATAATTTATAAAATATTAATATAGATAAAATTAAACTCAGTTCCATAAAATTATGTATGTATAGGGGAGGACGTGGTGACGTGAAACGAATTTCTTTTTCTCATAACTACTTTCAATATGAATTCTGTATCACGAATAGTGTCACACGATAATTTATTTAAATATCACTCTAATTTTCACACCTAAAATGTATGGTCTGTATTTTACCGATACCGAGATACAAAAAAAAAGGATATCTTGGTGCAAAGCGACGTACTTCAATTTCCAGTTATCTTTCCGGTGAACATTATAAAATTAAGTACAAATCATTGGATCACGCATTTCAGTTTTTCGTTTATATTCGCAAACCGTTCTCGACAACAAAAAACTCGGTTATAAACATTAGTGACAAATACTGCAGGTTGATACAAAACCAAATGTGTGTATTTCTTTTTCATTGTTGTATATTCTGAACATAAAGTTACATTAACATACTGCGTCGCTACGCCCCGATGTACATATAAGTTCTAAATTTCGGAGGCGATTAAATGCAAAAAAAGGAATATCGGAATAATGTGAGAAAACATATGGTTTCAAATACCCAAAAAAAAAATAGATTATCACTTTTCATGAGGCAGAATAATGTAACTCGAATGGCAGTTAATGCAATAAATCCATAAATTAGAAATTGTATACAATTTTTTAACGATTCGACCGTTTGTGCACATGAAATCGTATTACATATTTCAATTGTGTTTATAATTACCATTATTCAGAGAAATATGAAAGTTTTTGTTTTCTCCGCATTGTTTGCCATTACAATCTCAATGCGATGCTATATTTTTTAAATTGAAAATTTTTCTAGCGGTTTAGTTTTTATCTTTTACTATTCCCCATTCTGTGGTTAGAGCGCCTCGTTCCTTTTTTGCATACAGACATTCAATCATGGTTCTCCTGGACAACTTCCACAAAACGCGTTTGAAGTTTTACTTTAGTTTATTTTGGGTTCAGAAAACTGTTCTTTTCGGTCACCAATATATTTTCTAGTTTCTATCTTAAAACTATCACATTTATATTCAGCATCGTGTAAAGATATTAGTTCGAAATTGTGTTTATATTCTTTGATTAAGTTTGAGCTTTAAATGAAGTTTATATTTAAGCTTACTGTGTTATTTGAATATTTATAATATGGTTAATAGGCAATATGGATCGTATTAAACAATATTTTCTACCTTAACTACTATTCACAGAAAAAAAGTTATTATATTCGTCATTTAACAGTAAACGGCTTAATAATAAAACAAAAATTTAATTCACTGAAACAGGTATTTACCCAACGAACGTACTGCGCCATTTACAATTTCAATAGATTTATATAAACAACTACAGAAATAAATACTACAATTTTCAATTTATTGCATTCAATAGAATATATACTTTTGTTTAAATCATTTTGGTATACAACATAAGAATGGCTCAAAATATCGTGCCGATTAAATAAGTATTTAATTCGAATTGTTTCCACTCATATCAAATAAATTAAATAAAATGTTCAATGCAAAGTAACTAAACATTTATTTTAACAAACATTGATAAATCCAAAGTTAATTATAAAAAAAAGAACTTTCTTGATGCGCAAATGCACATGGTGTGATTGATGACTCATTACACTGATGGCATGTTGCGCGTATTGATCAGGTCGATAGTAATGACAAACTAATGAGAATTTGAATGAATTCATTGATGGAAACATTCACGATGACAGTAAAATTGGTAATAACAATCATTGTCGACTTTTACAAATAATGGAAGATTATTTTGATGGATCATCACTTGAAAGAATATTTAACATTCGTATTAATCATTTAAAAAGTCCTATGAACTAAAGAGATATTAATAATTGCTTTAAGTGCATTTTGTATTTATAATAAACTCACGATTAAAAGCATTGCATCTCACATTCAAACAAGAACACAATAGAACATTAAAATATTATACAGCAATACCATGTAAGATAAAGACCTTATGTACTCAGATAAACAAGGTTACAAATTAAAATTTGTACCCAATTTTAATAAAATCTTAATCTTCATGTATCTAATTTAGATGTCTACCACTGTCTACGGAGGCATTCACAAGTTCTACAATAAAAAGTTACGGAGATAATATAACGTGAGAGACATATACAAAACACCCAACTTATCTTGTATATGAAAAACTATTTAAAAAATGGGCCCCGCGATAGGAAAACAAAAAACGTAAATGATTTTCGTACTGAGAGTATCTCCTGGGCAAATGTTTTTTAAACATATTACTTCCAGTTTTTTGTTTTCATCTTTTCTCATTAGATGAACTGCTTACTTGAACTAAAATGCAAAGTCAGTAACGTATGCTTTTTTCCTTCTCTATAGGTCTGCACAATGACCGCATTTACCAAGGAAATTAATTATGTATTATTTTCTTCAAATATTAATGCAGTTTGTAGTAATTTTTTGCACGCCAGGTACTCGACGTCATACAACGATTTTTATATGGAACTGCTATAATTTCTCAATAGATACTCTACGGTAGCGCCTTTTCACATGTGGTTCTTCTGATTACGTGACAAACACCCTGAGCGGAAACGTAACTATATATTGCTTCAAGCACAATTAGTTGCTTCTACCCTGCCTGATAGTAAGCGTAATTAAGTGTATATTAAGATAACATCGTTAATCTGATCTGTGTATCAAGGCATTTCAGTTAAGTATAGGGTAAGACATTTACACCGACTAATCATTTCCACGGAGAAGAGGTCGTGTTCTCGATGTTAGGTAAGCATTTTTCCCAAACTCACAAGATTAGGATCAATGCAATTTCTTAGCAAATATTTTCTTGTGGTCTTTATTAAGTATGTTGAGCCTATCTTACAAATCGAATATTTATGCTGAGCACAATTTAGATCGTGACGAACCTTTTTGTTGATTTCTCAGTTCAGTGGCGCCTCACTTTAATCGGATCGCAAACTTTCGTGATAAAACTGTAATGCAAATACTATTTTGTTATTATATAAATTTTATTTATTGAAATAATATAGTGCTGAATATATACAATTATCTCGTTTATCATATTCGGGACATCTGCACATAGCTTTTTTACAGGTAATTTTCAATACACTTGACCTTTCTTTTATACATTTTTGCATTAGCGAGAATTGTTCACGTTTTCCGCAACTTATGCCGACCCTTCAAGGAATACTTCCAGATTTTGTGAGTATTTTGTCAATATACACCAGTAATAATTAGACCGTCTATCAATGTTTTAAAATACAATTTAAAAAACGCGCGATCGGTTTCTCCGGATCAGCATGCAGAGCTTGAGTCTGGGCAAGTGGGGCCCATGTGACCGAATTACTAATTCTATAGATTAATATTGTAATCATATAGCAGTTAAATGCCTATATTTTTGTCTCCGGCCTGTTAAAACCCCATGTTTTCTTCATGTTTCAAATCGGCAACCATACAATGGCTCAGAGAAGGAGGGGGGGGGGGCATAGAACGTCGTGAACATTTACTATGGATTATAAATTTCAGGAAATATATTCAACTGGTTCCTTTAATCAGGATAATTATATTGCAATGATTGTATATGTTCTTATTGCTTATAGAATAACAATAAATATAGAAATTTGTTTCAAAAACATTTTTAGAATTCTCGGAGAAAAGAGAAATGGATATTATACAAAATAAAGAAGAAAATTTACTAAACGTGTAGTAATTTCCTGCACTTGCAGATTTTAAAAGACATATTACAATAAAGTCAGCATAACTTATATTTTACATCAGAAAGTAAAGTGTTTGGAAATTTTACCCAAATGGAAAAGTGAATAAATCCTAATAATTTGGAAATACTGTATAAAATGACTGTATAATTTAATATGAATAGGAAGTATACATTGGTCGAAATGTAGAAGTTACGTCCTTTTGATGAAACTGTACAATAAACTAAGCAAAATGTATACAACAAGAAGGTAAACTTCTTTTTTCTTAAGGATATTTTACTCAAATGTTTGGTAATATCTGCCGATTCACGTGGGAAATGGGCCGAGCGTCAAGAAACTAAGAAAGCAGCAATATTTTTCTTTTTTGGACTACACTCCACAGCACCCGAACGCCAGAAAACATCTTGATTGGAAATTGATTTCAAATTTTCGCGGGTATTGTATCATAGGAACGATAACAGATGGCGGGTTTTGCGCAAACGACAGAAAATACAAGATCCAAATTTTACGATGCTATATACGTTACTTCGTTACGTGAATATTCGTGTATAGCGTTTATTTCCTAGTTTTAAGATAAGTTAGCATGCCACTGTTTTCTAGATCATGTTATATATTTAGGTATGTCTATGCATGTGTATCATGCTTGTCATTGTGTACAATGACTGAGTTCTACATGTTATGAGAAATCCCTTGGGCGTGAACAATTCATTTATATTTTTGCGTTAATTTATCTTTGAATTTAGGTTTAAAATTACCAAACGTTTTAGTAAATTATACAGTTATGCATAGTCTTATTTGCTGAATATCTGGCAAAAATTACCAAACATCCTGGTAAATCATACAATTATGAAGGTACTATTTATTATGGTTTTGGAGAAAATTTCCCATGAGGGAGAATAATATATACTTATCATTGGACAAATAATCTACATTTTTTACCCTCCGGCAATAAAAATCGATTTCTCGGCCTAGAGCGAAACCTTCGGCCGCGAATTATGGAGTCCTACGACAATCAAAACAAAAAATAAATTATCGGTCACAGGCGAAATATCGATCTCCGTCAAGTGTGATTGTTACCCTCACTTCGCTCGGGCAACAAACTTCCCAATCGTCGAAGATGTATAATTGCGCCATTGGCACATAATGTACTATTCCATTGGCAAAAAGTGCCAAATACCCTTATGTGTTTTATTTTTATTCCGTCACTTTTAGTAAAAAGTCCCACATTAAATGTAAATATTCCATTTTTCTTCTCTCCGTGTAAACATAGCTTTTCACGGTATATCCGATGCCCCCATACATTCCTCCGCCTTGTGTACTAATTTTCTAGGAATTTTCATGATTCTATAAATTTAATTCCAAGAAAGTTGTCCCGATAAAAGAAACGTTAATTATCATTAACTTACGACGTTTAGTGTAATTACTCCATCACTGAGCCATTCAATTTTTATAAAATATTTCGTGTCAATCGAAAATTACAGTAAACGACCAGAAATTAAGGAAGAGTCCATATGCACGAAAATTTCTAATTTCTAATGGATAAAGCTGAGTGCATCCCTATTAAGGAAAGCAATTACTCGCTCGTGAAGAAATCGTTTATAGCATTATAAGACGGGTATAAATTGATGAACTTGATATCGCTGATGAGCAGTCACGCATAAATCAATATCGTAAAGCATAGGGCAGACTTTAATAAGGCAACGAGTGGAGCCGAGTTATTAGAAGGATAATTACACGGCGCTACCAGGAATGCTCGGTTGGTAATTAAAGACGAACCGAATAGGGGCACGAGCCACACGAGCAAGTGCGAAAACGAATGAACAAACGAGGGGATCGCTCGCCCATCGTGTTCGCATGCGACGAATGTTAGAGAAATTGCGTGGCGGGACGTGCAATATCGTAGTCGATGGGGAGGCCGTGGATGTCATCAGGTGCCATTACCTTATAGCTCTCGTGTAGTCAGCTAGTTGTGTATAGGGTCTGTCGTCGTGGATTCAACACCTTATCTGATAACGACCTGCGAGGGTACAAATGTGACTTGCGCTGGTAAAGATTCACGACAGCCCGACATTTCCTGATTTACGGGATCGTCATTATGTGCATGTCACTATATGCTAACTTTTATAAACCATTAATTAATTTTATGACTGTAATTGCATTAACGGACTAATTTACATAGAATTAATATGAAAATAAGTATTTAAGGCATGTTTCGTAAAATACAGATCCTAAATGAGACGATGGATTCCAAACCCTGAGAAATACATTAACCCTTTGCGGCATAGTATCACTTCTGAGTGACCCCTTTTTCTTTACACTTTTTTACATTTTGAAACACTATTAAATTAGTTTTTACGACAAAAATCATATGAAATGTATTAAAGAACAACCTTCCATAGAAAAAAAAACAAAGGTTATTGTTAGTTAATTGAACGTTATAAATGAATTAATAAAAAAAAATCGCTTTTTTAAAAAATAAATGTAATTCTGACTAATTAACAGTGTAAACTAATCTGAAGATCATATCTAGACAGTTTTTGGGGTCGCTGATTACGAATCCGGTGTCAGCTTTTAAAAATTCAAAATGGCGAACCGAAAAGTGATCAATTTTTCGATCTTGATGAAAATGGGTATTCCGGGTGTTTGGGATCGCTGATTACGAATCTGACCTCCGATTTTGAAAATTCAAAATGGCGGATCCAAGATGGCGGACCGAAAATACGCCTATTTTTAATTTATTTCGATCCAGTATAATTTCATATATCCGTCGTCCATCATGGATCCGCCATTTTGAATTTGCAAAATCTCAGGTCACATTCGTGATTAGCAATCCCGAAAACCCTCTGGTTGCAATTTTCAGCTGTTTTCCTTATAAAGAAAAATGTATACCACAAACGGTTGATACAATGATTTGATGCCACAATATAAACGAAATACAGTTATCAAACAATAGATCAATTGCATAATTAACTATAACATATCTTGAATATCAATGTACGGCAGATTATCCTTTTAACAACCAAATTTGGACATGGATAGCAGCTGATATTTATATAATAAATTTTTGTTTAAATGAAGATATATGCATATTCGATTGGCGGAATTTTCGAAAAATTACGTTTAACAGTTTTTTTTTAACATTTACCGAAAAACCGGGATTTTTTAACTCCAAATTTGAATTTAATATTGTGTATATAAAATTTTAATATTAATACTATTTCCACTATAAAACTGGTTACTTGTGATATTCTAACCTATCAGAAACGTGTTCCACATTGTTTTACTTCAAAAATATACATTCACATATAATTTAAAAATTTCACCTATACTGCCACAAAAGGTATATATTAAATCTTTTTCATGAATTTTTTCATAAAACTTCCTTCCTTTTCAAAATGTAAATTAAAAACTCTAAAACGATTTATTAACCTCATCCTTTAACAATACATGGAAGTGGATATTTTTTCGAGAAGGGGCATGAAAAAACTACGTAAAACTTTTGTTGCATTAATTTACCGTCCTGATACCTTTGCGCTTAAATAATTTAAACATTGACAGAACAAAAAATTACATTTTCCTGAATATCCTCATAACTCTTACTACGGTCGATTTTAAAATGTTTTATACGATCAAAAATACTTCTTCTGCATGTACTAACAATACACAAATGATAAAACTAAAATTAAAAATTTTGTGAAAAAAAGTTATCGATTTGACGTGGAATTCCCCATAACCATTTTTGAATACAATTATTGATAACAATAAAGCCTCTGTAATAACAATGAATAGGTAATATTTTTCATTGTAAATAATGACAGTTATCGATTTTAGACGGCACATGTTAAGGGTTAAAAATTCACACGTTTGGACTTTCTGAGTGGAACGAACGTTCATTTTTTGGACGAACTATTCTTCCATGTGGAGACCTACTAAATAAATTTATAATTGCACCTAATTCTCGATTAGATGATTCACTTTTAATGTATTTCTCATTTTACATTTATTACTATAATTTAACATAGTAATTACTAAAACACGTTTATTCAAGATCGACATGGTTACAGCGCAGATACTTAACCGAAAACTGACAATAAATTGAGAGGTTAATTGACTCGATATACATTTCTATCTGTTCAATTACACGTTTAATGCTGAGTATCCATAATAACGTTAGGATTTCTATATTATATTTGTATCTTATACATCATATACGATCTAAAACTTCAATTGAAGGAGCCATTTCTTAAAAAGTGATTTGCAGATTATTAAAATACCAAATTTATTATGAATCCATATTAAACTTACGAAGAATAAGTTCCACTGCAACATTGGCAAAATGAAGTGAACATCATCTATATTAATATTTTGGTCAGATTTATAAACACATAAAATGAAAATAAAAAGAATGTTGAAGACCCTTTCCTTTATAAGTGTAAAAACTTTGAAATGCACGAGGACTTTTTTTTGTGATGTTATTCTTTCTTAATAAGGTAAAATAATCCAATGAAAATGAATGCAATTTTAAGCTTATTTAAATTTGTTCAAAGTACAAGCTTTTGCGAACGTAAACAAAATGAAATATTTTCGATATATCCACCATGCAGCAAGATAATCAAGAATGCCTCTCAATTATAAGGAGCCACTTGTTTTATACTTAAACTTTGGAAATGCAGAAAAATATTGAATTTCTTCTTTGCAGTTTTTTCATCCCTATAAAGTCAACTTCATTTTTCCAAAGTTACGGCTAATTTTAATGGTATCCATTTTTCAAATGTTTATTCTCGTGCACATTCTACAGGAGTGTTCTAAATACATATAAAAGAATACATCATTCTGTTATGATCTAACATTAATGATTAATTTCTATTAAAAATATCATCATATACACACTTAAGAGTGTCATGAAATTTAATGTACAGTACATTAATTTTTCTAATGGCTTATATCTACATATTATTGTGAAGAATTAATGTACATATACTGGAAGTTTTTTGGCAACATTTTTACACTGAATTCAGTTTCATACTTTTAAAAATCCAGTATATTTTAACTTTTACAAATCCATGGTGACATTTCAAGAGTTATTTCGAAAAGCTTCGTAATTTAACCTGTAATAGTTATTTCCTCACTGTTGGTATAAAGTGCATCTTTATGGAACGATTGCCCAAAGGCATAAGTCCCAATTGCGAACATTATCTTTCGTCATAATGGAAAGACACGTCCAAATTTTCCCCTTCGCCCAAGTGGCGTGACATTCAACTTTATGCACTTCATAAAGGAGAAAGAAAACGGTATTTTACTTTTCATTGGCATGGCGGGCATGAAATATTGTCGACTTTATTCGTAAAAAACGGTTGAGGATTACAGTTACGGATTATAAAAATTCTAATTTCGAAGTATAGATACATTTGTCTATGTGCTAGATAGAAAATCGCTATCTATTTTATAAAATGATATGTAAACACGTGGAAATGTTATTTATATTAGCGATTACAAATACAAAAGCAACATGTATTTCGCTGTAATAACCTAAATAATCAAACGTTGTCGGTGTATTATGACAAATATTTTACTGGAATAGTTGGTGTTCGATGTGGTAAGGAAATATTTATGTGCTTCGGTCTGCTGAAATTATCATAGTTGACGTAATGATTGTATAATTTTCGGAAACATTTCGTAACTTCTATCGTATATCGTAATCATTGTTCTATAGTATTACTATGCAACGTCTACATTTGTCGGAATAATTCCAAATATAATTTTGCAAATATGAACTTGAATGTATTGTTATAAATACTATGAAATTTAATACTACTGTATATAAACATAATTGATTCAATATACCTATAGTTAAACATATTGCGGAAATAATAATTCATTTAATAACCTGTAAATATTCGCAGTAAAATCAAAATATTTCACACTTTATATTAGTTAATGAAGCTCTCTAAACTGTGCTTGTAATGTACTAAATACAGTTAATGGAATAGTGTGCTGAAAGTGAGTGGAATCAAAGCGGAGGATGTAAGTCAGCGAGGGATGTACAAAGTTCTTGCTGAAGTGAGTGACTAGAAGCAGCAAGTGCGAAACTCCTCGATTATACCATTAATTCTCAGAAATATATCTGTATATGAAACTGGAGGATTTAGTTGTTATCATAGGACAATACGCAAAGTACCTAAGCAATGGTTGCTCTATGAGAAAATTCCAAACAAATATATTTGAATTTTAGGAACTAATTTGTTCATAATCCTAGACAAGCTATGACATAAAATTGACACCTCTTACGAAAACTATGCTATTTCGCCTTCGTCGACGAAGACCATTGTTTTTGTGTCGTGGTTTCTATTTAAATATTTCATTTCAAGTTTGCTCGTGGGAACTAATTTATCAATTTATAATTCCCATAAACTGTTGTATCTAAAATTAAAAGATATTTTCAAAAATAAACTGGATGAATTTAGAAAAAATGTCATTATCAGAAACGTTTAAACATTTTTTATGCTATTTCGGTCATAATTATAAAATGACTCCATTTAACGTCGAAAATTGATAATAATCCGTTTCTTTCCTCACGTCTCTTAAGAAAAAGAAATTATGTAGATAAACAAACTATGACGGTGAATGTGCGAAAACGATATTGTAGTTAAAATTATAACGATAACAATATTGAAAGTTCAATTAATTTGGCCACCACTGCACGTGATATGCAATAAACATTATAGAACATAAAAAGTGATATAACCTGAAAGTTTCGGTTGGAATATCAAAGGTTTTAATTGTAGGTTTGTTTATTACGATGTGATCTAATAAATAATTATGAAAATCAAATTTAAATTTGAGAATGATAGTAGTAATAATAATTCGTGCTAACTTACTGCTTTTAAGATGAAAATATTTACACTTCACTAATTTTTTTAATGAACTAAGTTGAAATATTTTAGGAACAAGTATAAATGAAGGTAAATTACGAATGTACAAATTATATTATGTAAAAATAGTAAGATATGTGTGTGGAGTGCGGTGAATTAAATCTGAGTGTTTCGATGAAAGATGGAAAATAACGTGTAATATTAAGGAATAGTAAGATAACTGTTTTAGTTTATCAATACTATTTAAGACGAAAACATTTATTTCTTAAGGTTTGCAGATGACATCTCTGAGCAAAGCGATTAATAATGTCTGGTGTGAAAAAGGTTTAATGGAGACCGGATGCCGTGAAGTGAACTTTCCGTATTTCTTGATTCTTGATAAAATTCTCAATTATTTTTTTTTACGTGAAAAAAGATTCATTTCATCGAGCATCAGTTGAACTATTAGGAGCTTAAGAAAAACGTTTAATCAAAGGCGATCTTACGAGTTGCGAATAATTACGTAATATTATTTATTCACATTATTATTACAGTGCAACAATTTTTAAATTTATTAATAATAATTAATATTAAATGATATTAAATTAGTAATTTGGTCATAGCGATATCATTAATAAATTTTTTGGTCCACATTTTGTCCCGAATTTGGTGCCCTTTAGAGGGCCGTAACCTCGATATCTGATGGAAAATAGATTTTTTTTTACCCGGTGACAAAACATAGATAAAAAAAATTGATTAATCGAATCGCTATGCCCAAATTGATAATTTAATATCATTTTATTTATAATCTCACGATTGAATTAAATGAGTTCAAAATAATTAATATTTTATCCCAGTTATCTTGGAGTTTCAAACTGTAATATTTCTATTAAAATTGATGTAACTGGGGAATAATTGGGATAGTATCTCAAGGCTAGAGCAAAGTTTTTAAACGAAGTATACTGTTTTATAACATGATTGTTAATAACTGATCGCTACTACGAAAATAAAAAATGAAAACTCGTTCTTGTTTTCTTGAAAGCAATAAAGCGTCAAATATCGTAATGTGCCACTTACAGTTAGCAATGTATCGAATTTAGAACATGTAAATTGGTATTTGTGCGTTCCACATTGGTCTTTTCGCATTGTCTATTGATGGTTTGCATCGATTTATATTGTACAAAAATCGTAAACTCTTAACCATACATTTGCATGCTTCGAAGAACTCGCAAGGAAAGATTGATCGTCTTTGAAAAATGCAAAATAAGAAGTCCATTTTTTTCACAAGCGATGGCCCACTTTCGAACACGTACCATTGAAGACTGCCATTACTGGTCGCATTCAATGATCATGAAATTCGGATTCATTGCATCTTATTTACATATAGGCCAAAATTACCTACTATTGGGCATTAAATTATTCAACGAATTCAGAGCGGATAAGTTATATTTATAAACATTTCTATTTATAGTTCTCAATGCACTTCTATGGAATGTAATTATTTGCTCTGGAAATACATCAACGTTCATGTCAGTCTTAAGTTTTTATACATATCAACTAAACCTTTGCATTGCAAATAGGAAATTATTTTTGATACTTCTTTTACACAATGCTTTTGAATGCTATAACGGATATTGAGCGTTTTAGCGGCGTTAAAAATGGCCAATTTGTTCAAACTAGTAAATTTATCTTTTCTATCAATGGCTTCAAATATTCATTACTCAAATCCCGTTGCAATTGAATTTCGGAAAATGTTTTCATTGATTGACACGCAGTTTACATCGTGAATAAACCCTTCTCCTCGTAAATTGGGAACGTGTGTTCTCGGTAAAACGCAGTTTGTTAATTTCACTATATATTTTTTCGACTTTTATTCTTTTAATCATCAACGTAATAAAAGAGCTGAGGCACGTATATCCTCTGGCCTTTTTCTTTCTCGTAACTATATTCTAGATTTTGCTTTACCATCAGAAACGGTTGTAAGATTTGGAGGCTATTTTTGCCAGTATTACTTTTAGAATCTGGTATTAATGATAATATGGTATTATTTATGCGATTACTACCAATATACTTAAACATTAATTCCTATAATAATTGTCTATATTCTAGACTTTCAATATATATATATATATATATATGTATTGATTTTATGTACATCTCTGTGGCCATGAAACAAAAATGTGAGTTATACAAATCATGAAATAACGTTTTAATTGTTTAGAAATATAATTGTTCAATGGTCCTATACGAATAGAATTTTAATAAAAGCTTGTTATGTTTAATAATAAAAATTTTAAATACAAAATATTACGTATATATTTGAATATGAAGCTATCATCATACACATCCTCTACGTGCAAATAGACCTGCGGGTTTATTCTCGAATCTATGACTCTAATATCCTACGCGATATCGCATGCCGCATATACTGCTTCAGCGAAATTTCGTGGTTCATTGTTTGGATTACTTGTATTGTAGGACATTGCATAGGTATGAAAATCAGTGTCGGGTGATTATATAACGCATACCTCGAGTGAAGTGTTCACAGAGAAATTTGCTTGAACTTTGAAATCGATATTATGATAGGTCATTTCTTACTTTAAGTAAATAATAAAATTTTCCAAAACTTCATCATTGTACAGTTGTTATAAAAATAAAACAATCAAAATTCTGGCAGGGGAACAAAGTTCCGAAAATCAAAACCCCGAAAGGCTAAAATTTCGATATTGCGTGAGTCTAAGGTATTTTAATTTTCTTTCTTTTTGCCAAATTTTCAAAGACAAAGTGAAGAAAATCACCCTGGAGCCATGATATATCTAAATTCTGGCCTTTCGGTATGTTGATTTTCGGAACTTTGTTCCCCGGCCAAAATTCTAAACAAAAATTATTATTAGTCAATCGTATAGCTAGTATGGATAAGGAATTAAAATTTGAACATTTCAGATCATGGGGAAGTCCGGATTTTTGACTAATAATTGGTAAATGGATGGATTATTAAGTGACCTTAACTTAAAATAAGACGATTTGCAATGCTTCTGTTGTGTTTTATTCGCTTCCTGGTCAATTTAACATTACGCCTTAAGGTTGGATAGCTTTGGGCACCGTACTGTCGCGTCGAGTTCATACGAGCCATCAGGGACGAAAGGTATTCATTTTTAACGCGCAGAAAAAATAAGAATGGGAGAGACTATCTGATATATTTTGGGAGAGAGTATGGGCAAACCTACTGGCCTGTGTGTTGCATAGTCAATCCCAGTGTCTCGCCCAGAGACACCCCATAGTTTTGGACAAAGTATTGGAGAGGCTTGTTATGAAAGCCGATGAAAAAATTGGAATACGGATACTACGAGGAAATAGTTTCGGACGCAGTATGGGAGAAACTATTGGGAAGTCTATAAAATAGTATCACCCAAGGTTTTGCTCAGTGAGAGCCCATACTGTCACACATAACTTGGAAATCCTTCACTAAATATTTACAATTAATTTTTACAAAACTTCCCAGAGAAGTCTCGGTCGTATCTCGATTTAAGAGGCAGAAGACGATTTCCCTAAAAAATTGAGGTAAAATAAAGTACAAACAACCCGAAAGATACAACCTACAAATTTCAAGTCCATTGAACAGTCCATCAAAATTATAAATAAAAAGCAAACAACATCGTCGACATCAATGCAGAAGATGGTGAACTTGAAGCTGCTGACTTTCCATAGTTTCTAAGCCGTTCGAATCCGCTCGATTTCGTTTGAATCCTATAGCTATACAAGACAAGAATCATTCAGTTGTAATGACATTATATTTTAGAAGAAACTACGGATAATGCATGTTTTATTTTAACTAAATTTACGTTCGTTTTGATTCCATTGACACATTCATTAAAGAAGTTCGATCGAAACTGTCAAAAACTCTGCTTGTTTTTTAAATCAACAGTCCTTAGCAACCGCGTTACCAACGATCGACTTGAAACAAAAGAAAAGTTGATATTTTGATTTTTGACATTATTAGTCGAACCGCCGAACCTCCATAATGTGTAAATGTAACGAACATAAATTTATTT
The DNA here is from genome assembly GCA_030407085.1 of Trichopria drosophilae. NCBI lineage: Eukaryota > Metazoa > Arthropoda > Insecta > Hymenoptera > Diapriidae > Trichopria > Trichopria drosophilae. Next base: position 58,445,344 of record CM059583.1, read on the forward strand.
CAAGAAAAATTGTATTTTCCATGTTTCCAGTGTTCAGTTTCTTGCAAAATGTATTTTCATTTCTCTCAAATGATTTTTGTCCTGTATAGGATTCAAATCAAAGCGAAAGGATTCAAATGATTTAGGAATTGTGGAAGGACAGCAGCTTCGAGTTCGCCATCTTCTGCGTTGATGTCGACGATGATGTTGCGTTTTCATTTATCATTTTGATGAACTGTTCAGTGGACTTGAAATTTCTCGGATGTATCTTTCGGGTTGTTTCTACTTTATTTTACCTCAATTTTTTAGGGAAATCGTCTTCTGCCTCTTAAATCGAGATACGTCCGAGACTTCTCTGGAAAGTTTTGTAAAAATTAATTGTAAATATTTAGTGAAGGATTTCCAAGTTATGTGCGACAGTATGGGCTCTCACTGAGCAAAACCTTGGGTGATACTATTTTATAGACTGCCCAATAGTTTCTCCCATACTGTGTCCGAAACTATTTCCTCGTAGTACCTGTATTCGAATTTTTTCATCGGCTTTCATAACAACCCTCTCCAATACTTTGTCAAAAACTATGGGGTGTCTCTGGGCGAGACACTGGGATTGACTATGCAATACACTGGCCAGTAGTTTTGCCCATACTCTTTCCCAAAATATATCAGATAGTCTCTCCCATTCTTATTTTTTCTAAACATAAGAGACATTTCGAATAATACAAGCTATCAATAGGATACTGTACTGTCTGATACTTCTGAAATGAATAAATAATATTTTTTGGTACTGTAGTGTTGCAGTATAACCACGCAATGTAAACATTAAAGGTAAACGTAAGTAAAGATTTAGTATCAGTATGTTTTTTATGTTATTCTTAATTTTTCGTAATTTAGGGAAATCGTCAGTTATTACTAATTACAATAATTTTATTTTCAACTAATTTTCATCCGTTTGTTTTCAAAATAAAGATCAGCTCATTCATTCCTCTCTTGATTAATTTCGATCCAGTTGAAAACAATTATTTATTCGGCACAGGGTACAGTTCAGACGAATAAAAAAAAACATATCTTTTAAGTTTTTCGAGGTTAGAAAAGTATGCAATTATATTATGCATTTGATTTCAAAAATTCACTCTGAAAATGAAATGTGAAATAAAAGTGGAATTTGTCAGTACATTCCAATTCTATAGCAAGAAACGTGCGTCGAGAATGTGGAAGAATGCAGCATTCAGCACTATTCTTTTGTCAGCAACTTTCACAAAGTTGTACGAATGTATTATTTAGTAAAAGAAACGTTTCTTATATTCCTAATATTGAAAATATCGTTGTCTCTTAAAGGTTGTCACTAAAAAGTTTCGGTCACTTCGAATTTATTATATACTAAATTTAAACATGCCTGATAAACTTTGGTATATATATATATACGAGACAATCAAAAGTATGAATAACATGCAATGATCTAAATATAGTAAGAATAGTTCATTATTTAAAAGTCAATAATTCAATTAAATTTTTATATAAATGTTTGTATATAATATCTACATTAGAAGAAAAACAAATTGCTTTTGCTTACCAGGTAAATTCAGCTTTTAAACCGTAAAAGAGCGATTAAAATGCGAAATTGTAAAATTAAAAATTACTTTTCATAACTCCGTGACTAAATATGTTTTACCGAAAGCAACTGCGTGCGGAAATATTATTTTGCGCACCTATTTCCATATGAAAATTCGATTATTTTGCGCAAGTCCTTAGAAAATAGCATATTATGTAACAAGGGTGCAATTACTAATCTTCCACGAGTGCGAAGTTTGTCGCGACAGAAACAGTTACATTCGTGGAGGATCGATATTTCGACCGTGTTTCGTACGATATTTTTTATTGAGACGGGTGTGCGGCTCGTTTATTTGCGCCCGAAGTTGTCGCTGCAGGGCGCAAAATCGAATTCTACTCCCGGACAAAATAAATAGTATACCCAACAGTGCTCTAAAATAGGTAATTCCCTATGTTGCACAATGTATTTTTTTTTATATATATTAGCTCTATTATATGTTTAAGAATAGTTGAATACAATTTCATAACTGTGTGATTATTTGCATACTTTGCAAACGTCGTTAGAAGCAAAAAACCAATATTTAATTCGTACAAAAAGTTCTTCAAAAGAGTCAATAAGAACATCTAAAGTTAATAGCTCAACGTTGAACTGATCAACGTTGTAAGTTTATTTAATGTATTAATTTTAGACGGACGGCCTCAATAACTGCTTAGAAGGAAAGTTTGTGCTCTACATAAAAGAGGATGGGTACTGTTTAGTGTATCCTGCACCGTTTTAGATACACTTCATAAACTGAAGAAACAACTGATTTTTTAACTGTTAATGACGTTCTTAAATCATACAAATAACCTCACAATTATGAAATTCTGTACAAATTTTTAATTTTACGATTTCGACTTGTAGCCGCTCTTTTACGGTTTATACGCTACATCTAGTTGGTCCGCAAAAGCTGTTTTGGTTTTTTTTTCTTTCAGTGTAGTGAAGCATATTGAAAAATATATCTTACATAAGTTTACTTTTATGCATTTGTATACAATACTACACAATATTATACATATCATTTTGCCGGGGAATTTCTTTTAAAATTGTACATATTCAAATGCGCGGCAGTCAGATAAAGGTGATGTAAATGTAAATTCTACACAGTACATGTTGGGAAATGTGCATGCAGATTTAAGAGTTGAATACAATATTGATATATTGATGCGATTCTCGCTTGCAAATGTGAACGTTACCGGTGCAACGAACACCACAGAATCGTAAGTGAACCGTAACATCGGTTCATATTGAGAAATAGTTTGCATACGGTAGAGGATGCTTCCTTTTAAGAATGCCGTAAGGTTATTGCACAAAGTAAAGGATATCGGTTCGGATTCTGGAATTCGAGCAATATACTTCGTAAACAAAATTTATAAAACCCACAAAGATGCAAATATTAACCGATCGATGTATTCAAAATATTTTTGAGATAACTGAACATTTAACTGATCCCATTGACAAATTTATGGTAGACAAAATATTTTCAAAAAGAAAACAAGTGATTTGAAATGAGATTAAGGAAATATTGAAAGGAATATTATCGACTTTTCTAGCTATAGGTACAAATAAAAAGGACAAAGTCGTTTTGTTATGAATGGGAATTACGTGTATCATGGTTTGAGCCTGCATGCTGTTTACTTATGACGAAAAAATTCACTTATAAATAATTTGTGTATATTTTTTAGAAGTTTTAAAAGGATAAAAGTAGTAGTATAATTATTCACATATGTTGTTCTCCGATTAAAAAATGTGAGTATAATTATAAATTAGTGTTGCATAAATAAACTTATTTAATCTCACAATCAGCCTTGTTATTACTTCGCATTACTTCATTGATAATTTGTTTTTCGTTGTTATGAAACATGGCATTTATACAATTAAATATATTTTAATTATTTTCCAAACTTCTGCGACAATTATTTTTACCACGAAAACGAAAATTTGATATGATCTAAGGAATATAAGATATAATTAACCAGTAGAAAATTGAACACAATATATTCTTTAATATATGTTTATACAATGCGTGACAAAGTTTTAGATCTATACTACATTATGCCAATTATTCGCGTTTCATTTTACGAAAACTGTAGTGTAATGATACAAACCAATACATTTTTAGTTCGCCGATGACAATTTCACATAAACAACATCGTATTAAATTGTGTAAATGTTTAATTAATAAATTTGTATTGCAATGATATGGACAACATATATGATGCTCTCAATTATGTTCGTTGACGTGTTGATGTTAGAATTGCATATTGCATAGATATGAATAATAAATAACTTCATAATTATTCCAGTGGACGAAAATAGTGCAATGCATATCATTATTATAACTGTAAGAATACTAATAAAAAATTTAACTTTATGAATTTCTTTCAAATTCTGATGTGATTAAGTTATTGAAAATAAAACTATCATCAATAAGAAATAATCATATTTATAAATAATGAAATAATCAATTTGTTTTTATATAATTTCAATGCTTTTTTGTTTCTATAATGTGCAACAGAAATCGAAATATACATAAATATGTTACAGATTTCGACTCAGAATTTTGAAATGATAATAACGGTTCATATGTGACGGTTATTTGAATGCTGATAAGTGGCTGAATTAAATGTAGCTATGTCTAATTTTGTAACTATAATAATTGCATATGTTATTGTTAATTATGTTATGTATTTTATCTACATTTTGCTACTGACAATTATGCATTCATTTTAATTAAATTAGTTTTATTTTTATTTAATGTATTCATTTTTATTATATTCAAATGTACGACAGCAATACGTAGAATAAATTATTACAGTATTTTATTGGCGTTACATTGGTAATCAACGATAAATGATTTTTTTTTAAATCCGGCCAAAGCAAATTTTGGAACTGATAAATCAATTGATCTGCAAACTTTTTATTGTAGTTGGATTATTTTACCTATGTATTTTCATCTAAAGTGCTACAAATATACATACATATATAGATGAGCATTGTGGAGCGAATCTTTTAGAGTTTTATAGATTTTATCTTGAAGCGAGCGAGGAGTTCATCATTAAGTATATTATACCATTTCCAGCATATTTAGAAAGAAAAACATAATATACTTAGCTACAGAAAAAAGAGAGAGACGATGAAAGACGCAGAAAGGTAGAGAGACAAACATAAAGAGTGAATTGAGAAAAGTAGAAAATGTGTGAAATATTTAAACGAAGGGCTTGGTTGGATTTAGTGAAATCCTTATCTTCTACAAAGTTGGACGTACCAATTTTTGTATATAAGGGAAATCTCGGTTCAGCGTTTTGTTAAGTATTCTTCTCGGTGGTGAATGTAACAAACAAATTACTTGAAACGATTATAAATCTTGAGTCTGCTAAAAAACCTAAACTACATAAAATTTAACGCCAGAAAATGATATATTACAGTTAACAGAATTGCTTTATTTCAAAATGTTAGTGAGTATTTATTTTTTATGACACAAACATGGACATAATGAATTCAGAATGGAACACAATACTCAACTCCATGTTTTTAGCAAAAAGAGAATTAGAAGAAGTAGAAGATTTTTCGAAACTGCACGTTTAGGAATGTGTTTATGGCTTTCGTTTTCCTCAGTAGTATATGAACGTTAAATCAGATAGCGTAACATTTGATCCATATTAGAGGAGCATTATTCTTGCTTGCCTATACGTATCAGAAATAAAATTTTCATATTCTTGGGAGAATGTTTCGTTCAGAAAAAAGACAACATTCCCGCGTAAAAATGGTAGGTATGGTTCAAATATGGATAAAGTCTGGGCATCGTATGGCTGACATGTAAACAATAGTATCGGTAATATATGGCTGAAGTACGGAAGTAGTATGGCATTCACATATAGCAAGTATATGGCCACAGATCGCGAGCCATATAATTCCCAGATAGTATTAAAGTTCTCTGGAATGTATAAATTAAATCTGGTTAACATCTGGCCAGTATATAGAACGGCATACGTATGGCAAATGATGCAAAATACGTAAAATACATAAAAACAAGTATGCTGTATGAATGGCAGAAGTCTAACAAGAGTCTGTCAGCAATACAGCGTTTTAAATTTTAGATTGAATGCCAAAATATGGAATACGTCTGGCAAAAGTATGTCCAAAATACGGGACATCAAGTACCCTTTAAAATTGGGACATGTCCGGCAAGTGTCTAGGAGAAATATAGTGTTTTTTACACTTTCAGATTCAGGGCAAAAATATGGAACACGTCTGGCAAACGTATGTCCAAAATACGGAAAATCAAGTAGGCTTTAAAATTGGAACATGTTTGGTAAGTGTCTAGCAGAAATACAGCGATTTGAATTTCATATTGAATGCAAAATTATGGAACGCTCTAAATTCTCTTAAGGTGAAATCGTCATTAATGAAGTGAATTTCACTTTAAACAAGTCAGAATTTTGCTACCCTTTCGTAAATTGATTTTTGGTTGACATATTGTAACCTCAAATCTCATTTGCGCTGTTGCGTATCGGATTTTAATGCGGCAATTTCCACTTTTCTTTAAAATGATTTTTGGCTTTTTTTAAGGAGAATGTTTCAAAAGACTATTTAGAGGTGAAATTTGACTAAGTAAAAGTGGAAATGCCGGTTTCACATTAGTTAAAGTTTCACTTTAGTTAGAGTGGAAAATGGCTGAAAAACCACTTTAAGAGATAAAGAGTGACCACGTCTGTTGTGGAATACGTTTGGCAAATGCATGTCCAAAATACGGGAAATCATGTTCACGTTTTTGTTAGACTTCTGCCATCCATACAGCATACTTGATTTTACGTATTTTGCATATACATTTGCCATACGTATGCCGTTTTATATACTGGCCAGATGTTAACCAGATTTAATTTATACATTCCAGAGAACTTTAATACTATCTAGGAAGTGTATGGCTCGCGATCTGTGGCCATATACTTGCTGTATGTCAATGCCGTACTTCAGCCATATATTACCGATACTATTGTTTACATGTCAGCCATACGATGCCCAGACTCTATCCATATTTGAACCATACCTACCATTTTTACGCGGGTTGAAAGATTTGGCATTAAGCATTTCGAAACAATACTTCGCTAAATATCTAAGTAGGTCAAACCTGAAATACATAAATTTTAACGATAATGTTTAAAGTTTATCCAACCCTGGTAGGCTGTAGGATTATATATTTAAAAAGCGACATCGAATTCACAATCAGCGATTCCATAAAACGCTGAATAGGAAGTGTCAAACGAATCCGGTCAATTTGGATTCATCAGCCGCCATATTGAATTTTGAATGTCATAAAACTTACATCAGATTTTTATTCAGCGGCCCCAAAAACCCTCGACTAGCATGTTTTGTTCAATTCTACCGAATTTTAACAATTTTAGGCACTGAACATACATTTATACATTGTTCAAAACACTTTATCCAATATGCAAATTGAGCTACCCCAAATTCAAAGATTATCAGTCAGTTTTTTAATTTTCGCACGCCATATTTTGTCCGACATTTGAAATACTGACCTGAAATTCGTAAATAATGAATCCGACAATTTGATTTTCGGAATTTTGACATCAGATTCGTCTTCAGCGACCCTAAAAAGCTCCATAAATACCAAAATACGATCATTTTCAATCACATTTTGAATATTTGTCCGACATATTGTATCCGCCATTTTTAATTTCAAAATTCGATTCGTATTCAGCGACCCCAACAACTCCCGAGCAACAAATTTCGCATAACTCCGATAAATTTTTGAAAATGCATGACCTTTGTGCAACCTCTAAATGACTTTCAATCTGGGTCAATGACCCATCAAAATACTTCTGCTTGTGTGTACATTAAATCCGTAGAGTGAGCCGAACAATTTCAGCACGCTGATTCCGTGACATTCAGTTTTGTTCATCGTGGAGCACTCTAATATATATAATTCTTTATATAATTATAAGCATATAAGTTTTTTTTAAAGATTTACAACGATATATTACAAATTTTGTGTCTCTCTTTCCTTTTACCATTCTTTTCTATTTTGTTTTTCTTTAGTTCATTGAAGATTTTTCTTTCCGAAATGGCGGTGAGCCATAACAAAGAACGTGGTTACTTTTAATATTTTTTTTTATTTATTGAATTATCATTAACCATGACAGAATACTCGTTTTTAAATATTAAATAAGCATGATTGATTTTTATAATAATGTTTATATTAATTTTATACATTTTTTATTGATATTAAAAAAAAATGCAAAAGATGAGAACATAACGACAATAGAAAGGTCAAAGAGCGAAGAATAATACTCTGTTAAACAATCGTAAGCGGTAAAAAAGTCTTCGAGGGTCGACTAAACGCGTTGCTTCACGTATTTATCGAATTTACTACAATATTTTTCATCGAAGAATGGTTTGGATTACGGTTACGAGGGCAGTGAAAGCGCGGGAGATCATTTCAAACGCCGAAGGGAAAGGTTTTCGCTGAGCTTTCGCGCCCCTCCCACGTTAAGTCGTCAGCTTTCGATGGAATTGCGTTTCGTGACACTGGCTACCGATCGGCCACATCTTCTTTGCGAACTTACGATACCCTGAAGGCTCATAGAACTGGCGAGATCGATCCCAATAAAAATACGCAAGTAAAGAAAAACTATTCTCGGATAAACGATTGAAAACTAGAAGAATTGGAATATCGAATTCCGATACCAGACTAACTTTCCCGAGTGTTTGTAATCAAGATCAAAGTAAAAAGAAGTTCCATATGTTATACTTATGTAACATAAAATCGTCGGTTTTAATGGAATCGATACTTTATATCTCTCTTTCGTGCTCAATGAATGCAAAAAAAAAACATTTTAAATAAGAATTAGAATGGATTAAATCAGTGAGTAAACAATGATAATAAATAAGTAATATAATATTAAATATCTTAAATTATTAAAATAAAAAATAAACTAGTTAACCTTTTCAGTCACGAATTTTTCCAGTGATGGGTTTTTTCTTAAATTTGATATACAGGAGGTTTTGATCAAAAGTCAAAATAGCGGATCCAATATAAGACCAAACTACCGTTTCTCAGAATTTTGGCCGACCATATTAAATCTTCCATTTTGAATTTTGTAAATCTAATATTGGATTCGTAATCAGCGCCCCTAAAAACTCCTGTATGCCAAACGTCAAATAATAAAGCCATTGGTTCAAACTTGCATGAATTTCTTTTGAAAATTATGCTGTTTTGAAAGTAATTCCTTATTAAAAATAATTATTTTCATTGCATGCAGGAACAAGAAACGGTAACGAAATCGTTGACGAACCACTCATAGACGATGAAAAGTTGATAACATGTAGGTGGGACACTGCATTTTTTTAAAATTACCTTTATTGTATTGATGAAAGAGTTTATAGGTAAATCGGTAAATTATGGGTGGTTGGTTGGTGGTGGCAAAAGATATGGTACCAGCAACCATAGATATGTAAGGGAATAATAATGAACAACCATATCTAAAATTTTAGCAACCGTGGTATTCTTCCGTGTACCTAGAAGAAAATTGGACTACATTTATGACAATCTCCATAGTTCAATAGGTAATCAATTACATTTCATTTGTTTCAATAAATAACCTGCAGGTTATCCAAATATATGATTAAACTTAACACAAGTTACAGGGAAATGGTACTTAACTGGGATTAGGTGCAAAACACTTGAGAAAGTAAAAACCACCAAAAAGTGTGATAAAAATGTTTTTTAAATGACATGACAAAAAAAATAAGTAGTATAGTCAGGTTAATGTGATCGCAATTTAATATTTTTAAACCGCTTGCGACTGAATTCAACGTATACGCATTTTCATGTTTCCTATATGCATATTTGCACATAAAAATTCTGTTGTATACGCGTATAGCTCCATAAAATATATTTTTTTTTAAATTTGGGTTTTTAGTATTTTTGAGGAAACCAAATACAAATATTAACATTTCGCGAAAGTAAAAGGTTAAAAACGTCTATTTTCGGAATTAATTTGCAAATGTTTTTTCTGTGAATGTACGGAATCATTAATAGAAAATAATTCGAATTCAAAAAGTAATCAGTTACCTTTTAAATGCAATTATAAGTGACTCAATAATTGTTGAATTACAATACGAGCATCCTCAAATGGTAACATAAATAGTTTCCCTACCCGTAACGCGGAATATAAATTAATGATCGCAATTCATTCTTAATTCTGGGGAGTACACAAAAATAGGTATATATTAAGGTACATCATTATGCCCTTAAATTAATGACTTTTATAATGTCAAATTTGAAATGATCTACAGATTTGCTTTCATACAAAATGTTCAAAATTGTTAAAGAACATAATTTTGAATGTGTATATTCGTCTATATAAATATCTATACTGCTCAAATGTTTAAACGGAGGCAATAATACTAATATAATAAGACAATTCAACTTTTTTAAAATAATTACTTAGATCAATATATATGTGTCTGATTAGATTTAGTGACATTTAAAAAAATATGGGTTGTGGAAAGAATGAAACCCGCCCACATTTTTTAGACAGAGGCCATCCTCTTTGGATTTCTCTCGGGATTTCTACTCCCTGATACTGCCAAACATGATCAAAATGCACCTTTCGATTAAAAATAATCGACATTTTATGTTCCACCAACAGAAATTTCAGAAATATATAATTTAATGTTTCATTCTTATCTCTATATATATGTATTATTGTTCAAGTGTTATAAAGTAATAATAATTTTTTAAAGTAGTTACCGAGATTGAATTTACTATAAGACATGTATTTTATTACCAGCACGTATATATAGAAGGAACATTTATCTCCCACTAAGGAATTTCTAATATTGAATCTTCAGCCGAGTAAGAAGTGGACGCATGTTTTTGTAACCATATATAACTCATGAGTCTAAACGAAACTTTTTTAATCATAAAGGTACTCGCCATCTATTAAATAATATCGTTTCTTGTGGCTTAAAGATTATCTTTTTACAACGAAACCGAATTGTATTTTACTTTCTTTGTTTGAAAAATATAATGTGATATTGTAAATAATAATCCTACATTCTTAGCAAGTTAGTAAACTACTTGAGTGACATATTTATAAGTAATTAGGTTTATTAACACTTTGTCTGTTCTTACTGAATTTAATTATATAGTCTGGACGACATAAAATAAGAAACGCAAGCCACTTCAAGAAAATGTTATATTCACTGAGTGTTGAATATTCATGAAGTTTATATTGAATGCATATTATAAATAAAATTATTTTTAGCCAAATAAGGTTAACTTTGTACATTGATACTTAAAATATATAATACAATTTTTTATTTTAAAAATGCATTAGATATAATATAGAAATTATTGTATACACATTTTTTATTCAATATATTTCAGAATCGGAATTCTCGACCTAACGGCGAATTTACAATTATATAGTTTAAATAGGTTCATATGCTGATCAAAGTAAGAGGTTAAGTAATAAGCTATGCTTTCATTATTTTCAGAAATACATAATTACTTGAACGTGTAATGTATCGAAGTAAAATTGCTACGAAAAGAGGAAAAGTATAGAATAAATACGAATATGTAATGCATATTTGTAATTTGTATAAGTAAATAAAACAGAATTTGTAATATGAAAATGGTACGCAAATTAAAGATATTGCGAATACTGTGTAAATATAAATACCTGCGGTATACTTTGGTAAAGGATCGTTCCAACTAGTGATCAATGACTCGAAAAATAACTGATTTTTTCAAAAGAAACGAAATGAAATTGTGTAATAAACACATAGTATTCGTTTAGTAATTGAGTATCACTAACAATTATCAACATCAAAATAATATGTACAAATCTATTTTTATTATTATGACCAACGTTTAGCTGAAACATTTCATTCAGCGTATTCTTACGCTTATTTATCCGTGCTTGCACGTAGATTCGAACTTACTAATGTATGAAAGCTGCATTTAGTTTTATCGAAATTTCTAGTATAAGATTGCACTTTATCATTAAATTGTACGATTATACAATTATAACCAGAAATCTGCTGATGAAATATTAGAAAATTCGAGAGCAGAACATAAATTAATTTTATGTCGCCATGACAGAGTTTTGTTCCTTCGTTAACAATGGAATAAACTCGTGTTTAAAAGTTCAACGTTACAGAATATAACGAATATTTAAGAAACTAATACAATAAGAGCATATAGTGAATCAGAATATCTATTCTGGACTAAGATAGATACCTAACAAAACTCAACATTTAGCGTAATGCAGTTGGTTAATATTATCGCAAAAAAACTCAGATAATTTCTGAATTCTCCTTTTGAGTACCACATGTACACAAATTTAACGTAAAGTTTGATAGTGCAGCCAATAAATTCGGTAAGAACATTTTTTATTGACCAAACCCTGCTCTTTTGATTGGTGTGTCGAGAAACGCCGCAAGTTTAAAAAGAAAAAATTACAAGCATGATATTTATTTAACAAAAATCAGGATTTTTGTAGGATTTGTTTTCACTTATAGTCATTTTTGTATAATTTCCCGCATTAAAATACCTCAGATATATATAAAAATCATGTCAGAAATTTTGGGCTAGAAAATAGAACTACAAAATAAAATTTCAAAATGTCGTCTCAAAAATGGCTGCTAAATTTTTGTTCAAAATAATAGTCGCGTGTACTTAGTCGACTGACCGGAATGAAATCACTTCGAACTTGGTTCCCGGGGGTTTTTGGGGTCGCTGACTCCAAATGTGAAATTAGTTTACAAACATTCAAAATGGTGGAAACACCATGGTAAACTTATTTACTAAAATCAAACTAAATCACTTTATCCGTGGTACTTGGTAGTTTTTGCAGCCACTGATTCCGGATTGTTGATAAGCCATTTCAAAATTTTGAAAACTAACATCAGATTTGGACTCAACGACACTGAAAAGAAAATTCCTAATTTTTATTAAATAAATGCTCGTTATTTTTTTACTTTTAAAGCTCCCATTTTCGATACACCACTCGAAAGAGCAGTGGTTGAGCAACTAAAAAACTTCAAAAAGTGTTTCACTGCATTTTACTACTATAAAGTACTGTCATACTTAATGTTAAATTGTTGTAAATTTGGTCCTCCGTTTAACTGGTACTGTATCATACATGTACAAAAAAAAGTGACATAACTGGTACTGCATCATATATGTACTTATTTGAACAACTTTTGAAGATTTCAAACCGATTTGAACCAAAATTGGTATACAATCGTTTTTCTGCATGCTCTATCTGAATAATTGGTTGTTTTTTTTTTAAATTCTGAATCCTAACCTCAAAATGACGACCTTCTATATACCATAAACTTCGACACTGAGGTTTTCGGGGTCGCAGGTTGCGAATTTATTATCAGTTTCGCATAATTTGTGATAACGGACATAAAAGAACGTTTAAAACCTAAATCGAGAAAGACGGTTACCAGAACCCCTAGATCTAAATTTATAGAAAAAATTAAAATTGGACACACATACCTTCTTTTTAATTTTTTCCCTCCAATTCAACCCTGATTTTTCACCCCTTTAGAATGTTATAAAATAGAAACTGAGCTTGGAAATGGAATCAGCTGTATCAAAACCTCAAGATCAAAGTTTATAGAAAAAATGAAAATTTCACACTCAACCCTTATTTTTTCACTTCTTTATTCCACTTTAACGCTTATTTCTCATACCTTTAAAATGTTATAAAATGGAAACTCAACTTGGAAATGGAATCAGCTATATCAAAATCCTCTATATATAAGTTTCTGGAAAAAATAAAAATTCCACCCACAACTCTTAAATTTCCATTTCTCTACTCTACTTCAAACCTTTAGGATGTTTTAAAATGAAAACTGAGCTTAGACGTGGAATCAGCAGTAATACAAAACCCTAGATCTAAGTTTCTAGGCAAACTTAAAATTTCACCCTTAACCCTTATTCTTCACCCCTTTCGGATGTTGCAAAATGGCAAATAAGCATGGAAATGGAATCGGGAGTACAAAAAACCTCATAGAAATAGAGTTCACGTATTTTAGTGGATGATTCGCTTCTACCAGAATTGGGACGAAAAGTTGAAAATGCTGTACCAGTTAACCGGTTAAAAGGTTAATAGAAAAAAGTTTCGAATAATTTATAAGTGAGTTTAATTTAATTTCTCTCTTTTAAGAATAAGATTTCGTTACTTACGTATAAAAACTCATTATTTGATCTTGAATTTGAAGTTTTGCAGCTTAGCTATTTTAATGACAATTGGATAGTATTTGTATATGTATTTCTACTGGTTTACTTTATAAAAAACGTTACTGAACAATTGCAACAAAAATAACATGATATAAATATCTCAGCATATAATAAGCAAATAATATTCAAATGTCTTTAAATTATGCAATATACATGACACGTGTTTGGTATCTATACGAAATTATTAAAATGTTGATTTCAATACTATAGGCGATAAATGTGACGGTAAACAAAAAAGCTAGATTTGGCATGTACCAAAATTAATACTCTATTTGTATCGCAGTTGCGGTAAAACAGTAAAAAGCGAGACCGCATTACGAGCGTAGTTACGTTCAGACTTATATAGAATGGCACTTCATATTCCAACGCTTTAACCACTTTACTGCGTTTGCTCGTATAGCGGCACAGGTACGTAGATGAGACGTAGAAAAGTAAATACGACAAAAAGTAATAACGAAGGGAAAAATTCCTGATAAATATAGCAGATGTCGATTCGGTTTTTGCTTCACGAGGCTTAATCCGTCTTCAGATTGATTTTATATCCGTAGTGATACATTTAGAAATTTTATGAATTATAAGCAGAAATATCAATAAATACAAATATTGTTCTTATATCGTATTTTACGATTCTTTGCATCAATTCAATAGATGATTTGCTCACCTTCATTATTTTTTCGTAATCAAATGATGACAATGTTTGGTCATGGCGAGAATATGGAGTCTTGGTGATGTTCATGTGAAATAATGTAGGATGAAGACAATAATCTCAACGATTTCCAACGACTTTCATGTCGTTCGACGATAATAATGTATCATAAATATAACGCCAAACCACCATGATAAAATTCGGCGATTAAAGTACTTCATATCATTGTAGATGATGATATTTTACGATAATGATGATACCCAATGAAGATGGTACTATCGGATGATAATTGTGAAACAAGGACATTGGAGCATCTAATTATGAATGGTAATAGCGATATGGTCAATCATTCGAAGAAAAAAAATGACTGACCCAACAAGTAAAAAATTAGTCCAACAAATTGGTTTATAACTGTTCACATTCTTAGTTTGTAATATTGACACACGACACGTATTTAGAAAAATTTTATGTCGATATAGCCTTAACATTTTCCATGGGTTACCATCATTACCGGAAGTACACAGTGTTGATGTACTGCGGCTATTATATCGGTTGATATACGAAGGTACTCTAAAATAGAATAACGAAAAAATATGAGAATACAGAAAATAAATTGACAAAAAAAAAGCTTATAAAATAAACATCCATGGTGAACTTTTCTCAAAAGAATGTTCCTAATTCATGAATATTCCAATTCAATGCTTCAAGCCGAATTTGAATATTTCAAAGAAATGAAATTATTTACAAACAAGTCCTCCGAATGGATAAATTACTTATCTATATCTAAAGTATATTTGCATTCATATACATCCAGTGACTTTATGTACACGACGATTACATTCATATAAGCTTTCCCGTAATTTGTTTGCTTGTGTTCCATGTCTCTACATGATTACTGAAATGTACTATAATAGTAACGTGACAGGTCGGTGGCTTTTAATCGCCTGATACCATTTACGAGTTGTGGATGTGATAATTACCGTACAGATTCTGTATCAGTATGTCAATTGAACTGGCCTGGTCTTTCACGAGCCACTCAGAGGCTAAAGCGAATATTAGTAATTTTAGCGATGCACTAATTGCATTTATGATTTCAGATTAAATACGTTTTGATTAATAACGGATTATGAGTCAAGGATAAATTACATACAGCGGAGAATTAAACGATGGCATTCGATATATTCAACGTGATTTATAAATCCATTTTTTACATATGTCTAATCTGAAATCCAATTTTGTTCGGTTATACCTGCGGTTAATTATAAGTCGGTGTGATTATAATATTGTAGACTGAACGGGCAGTGTGCATTTTCAGATATTCAAAAATAGAAGATTAGCGAAAACAGCACGCCACTTCTGTGTTGCACGTATCATTTTTATTAATTTACAAATGCTCGAAATTCATCCTGGTATATAATCCAGGAAATTATAATTAATATTTTACCTAATGCAAGTATAAAGTATTCCAAGTATAAAGCACATAATAATGCATTAAACATTGTTAATATTTGATTATTTAAAATATTATCTTAACAAATGATATAGTAACATTTTAGTATCTTTTATATTTTTATGTAATGCTGTAATTATAACCTACAAAGTTGATTTCCTAATTCATTAGTACAATTTGAGTCTGTACTGGTGCTATATTGTAGTACATTTCCATTAAAAAAAAATCGGAAAATTGAACAACGCAATGATAGTAAACGGATGATTTTAATCAAGAATAGTTGATACTCTGTAAAACTAATTTTAATAAGGCCGCAATGAGTAAATAATATTGTCAATTTTTGTAAATATTAAACATATATCATAGATGTACGTATTCGTAATGCAAAATAATTTCGTATGCCGAAAAGTACCGATGAAAGTATACAAAATGTGTAAAATACTAGAGTTGAAAACTGTCCGACATACTTTCGAGGTTTGTTAAAGTGGCTGACATAAAACTTTTTCTACAAAATAGTTTTTCAGTGTTTTAAAGTCTAGCACACAACTAATTTTGTCGCGTCGTTTTTACATAACGTTTGCTCCTAACGTTACATATGCTGTAAACAACCCCTTTTTCGTTACATTTATGGAACATTTTTTGCTAATACAGCATACGTGATGAATGTGTATATTTATATCGTCGTTTTGTGACTATTTAAATGCTTTCAGTTATTTTAAAAGCTCGACGAATTATAAAAACAATTTTTGAGATTAAAAGATTATGTGTGTATGCCCTTACTGGCAAAATATGCTTAATTAACATAATGTATAATAGAATGAAGTGTAATTAGAAAGTGATGCATTAATCAGATTGACATAAAACGCTGGCAGTCTTTTTGATATAATATTCATATAAAACATCTTATAAGATTGTACTTGAGTTATTAAAATTCGTAGACACAATCGAACGTGAGACCTAAAAACCTAAGAAATTTTGAGAATACCGTTACTTTTTAACAATTCCTAATGAAGTAATACAATATAGTTAGGTAGTCCGATTATCACAAAAAGGACTTTTTTCATTTCAGCGGGTAATTTCTCAATGCTATCACGTAACATCGTTGTAACTAGTACAAGCTTTCTATCGACAAAGACCCAGCCATATTATCTTTCAAAATGTATGAATAAATTTAATGCTGTACCTCTAAATACCTAAAATGTATTATGAATATAAATATGTTTGATATTTAATTTTACTTTAATATACAAGAGAATCAATTATTTGCTGTTGTCTGAATTGACATCTGTGACTCAATTCCGCCAGGTAAACTGTTAGAAAATGTATCATACGATTTTTACTAATTCAACTGTGGGGACGAAATTGATTCTCGTACCTAATATATAAATAATATATTTTGCAGATGTAAATTAATCGACGAGAATGCATGAACATATATACCTAAAAGCTAAATTTAGTGCACCAGAATCCCTTATCAATAATTTAACGTATTAAATATTTAACAATTATTAACTTAATTAATTACTTTAATTAATTAACGTATATTTAATTCGAGAATTTCTAGTGTTAGATCATGAACAAAAATTGAACCAATTTCTAATTTCTTACTTCAGACTGTACTTTCTAACTTTTAGGGAATTTGAATTTACTCTGACGAAGTAATCTTTAGTAATATTACTCTTTAGCTCATATTTCTAAAATAAACTACAATAATGTTCCAAACTTATTAATTTAAAAATCGTGAAAAATTGTACTATAATATAATACTTGTTTGGGAAGAAGAAATTTCAAATTCAGTATTCATTTTGGCAGTCGTGACAATTTTCTTTCAATCCAGATTTGTCATTCAAATCTAAAAACTATATTCTCACTACAAAAACTCGATTTTTGAAAAAAGCACTATAAACTATGGAGCGGTTTCGCAACAAAAAACGGTTTTTTCAATAAATTGAAATTAATTTTTACTTGAGCAACATTGCATAAACTAGCACTAACATATTTTTTATAAAAAATGTATCCAGGTACATAGAATTTTCTCAGTCATGTGTATTTAGCTAATACGCCTCTACCAGTTTTAGCTGAAAATCATTAATAATTCAGCGTATTTAAAACAATTAAAAATGAATTAGGTAATTCATTGTATGTTCTAATTCCCTTAATTAGAGGGTGCTCCGTTCAAAAAAAAAAATAAATAAAAAAATTATAAACTAATGTAAATGAGAATAAGTATTATTTATTATACAAACATCACGTATCTACGTTCTTAACAAAAAATATAACTGATACACTATAAAAGAATATTATATTCACTTCAATATAACTCATTAAGCCTTGAAATAGACATTTTTTCACTATTGATTTAAACGGTTATATTTTGTGTAAAAAAAAAAGTTCTAAAAAATATCCAAGCAATCGTAGTGATGTACAATTAACTCAACTGTCGGGATATTCTATTAGATTTTTCAAAAAATGCACCCTTGAAAAACAATTTATGATTATTATCAAATAAAACATGCATTTTTGAAATTGATTTTTTTCATATATCGTTTTTTTACTTTGAAATAGTTTCAGAATTTTTGTTTGGTCTAAAGAAATTGTGTTCTCGAGAGTGGTCCTTTTAAACGTGTCCTTTAACATTTGGAGAATAATGGCGAAAATATCCAATATGACGACAAAAACACGAAGAAATCAGTGAAAGGTACTGCAATTTTTTTTAATTGAATATGATACATTTTCGGACCAAATGTTGCTGGGCAATAAGGTGTTAGAATTGATCGAGGAACGCGCTGAAATTTTGTCGCTTAAAGTTTTTAGAGTTGATAAAAGAATACGATGAAATTATGTTGGAATTTTTTGGAAACTTTTTTCACTTTTCAAAATTCAAAAACATTGAAAATTTGGAAAATTCTTCAAAGCAAAATGTTACGCTATTCTTTGAGCAATGTTAAATACTTATTATTTCGTAATATTTTTTCCCATAGTTTATCATTCTCAAATAAAAAATTCCTGAACTTTCGGACAATTTTTTCGAGATTTTTTCTAGGAATTTGTTATTTTAAAATGGTAGACTTCGGGAAAAAAGGTTGCTGAACAAATTGTTAGAATTGATCGATGAATGCGCTGAAATTTTGACGGAATTTTTTCAACGCTTTGTTCATTTTTCAAAATCCATACAATTTTCTCAGGGTATTCATCTCTGTCTATAATTTTTAAATAAAAAATTTCTGAACCTATCGTCGAATTTTTTCATGTTTTAGCCGGTGTTCTTTATTATTAAAATGCTAATATGCACATTTTAAAGCTCCAGTCTCGAGGTCACGATTTTTTTACTTCAAACAGGAATTCTGAAATTAAAAAATTACATGTTCTTTTTTAAAATAATGCAAAAATTGCATTGTAACGCGCCCGCAATATAATGCTTTTCCTTTATTATTCTTATTAATATCAGTAGATAATAAGAGATTTCGATCAGATTTATATTGAAATCAGGTCAACTTTTTATTGAACAAATATTGAACTAATTTAATTTCCATCGATTTTGAAATTATAGGTATTAATAACATGATTATAGCGAAATGATATTTCAGAATTATAATTATTGCTGTTTACTTTTAATATTAAGGTTAATATTTCTCAAGTTTTCGATAAATATTTATTATAAAAATGAGTTATTTTATATTTCACATTTGTCAAATAAAAGACTTCATAATGGACTCAAAAGTAGTCTCAAATACATAAAGACACTTCATTTAATTATTTATTTCTCAACAATAATGAAAACTTTCGAGTTCTTCATCGTGACAGTATAATTTATGAGGGTAGTCGTGGTGTCGCAGATACGACTAGCAGCGCTGAAATGATGAGTAAATTCCTACTGCAGTAAGTTCACAGCTTGCCGAAAGACAACTCACCGTGTTCCGGGCATGTAAAACGCACGCATGCGCACAAGAAAGCGGCAGTGATTTATTTCTCCAGTGTGACAATGAGATGTTATCAAACGTTACGGTGTGCGCCGTACTACCCGGCAGCACGCCCTCTATATCGAGAACCTCCACGTCGCCATTTAACTCCCACGCCAATGTTGCACCCTAGAATATATTATAACTGTTGGCTCCGTACGTACATGTGCATGTGTCCTCTTAGACTGCGACTCTCTTCCCGACACTCGTTGTTTATAGTTAGCGGTTACGTAATATCTGGAAAGTGTATTGCTTATACCGTCTTTGGCGCAC
This sequence comes from Trichopria drosophilae, assembly GCA_030407085.1. Lineage (NCBI taxonomy): Eukaryota > Metazoa > Arthropoda > Insecta > Hymenoptera > Diapriidae > Trichopria > Trichopria drosophilae. The sequence goes on from CM059583.1 coordinate 58,465,522, forward strand.
GCGAGAGGGCGCTGAGAATTCAATTAGATGATTTACCGCCTGTATAATTATTATGACGACGCATAATTAATCATTTCGAGCGTTCCGTAATTAAATTATTTCCTACTAACTTCAAAACTGACAGAAAACGCTCACAATTAAAATCACTGTATTTTTACAATATATAAACGAGGTATAGTGAATATGCATGATTTGTATACCTACTAGCCGTTGTTATGATTACCGGTACAATTATACATATGTATACTCATTTGCTAACAGTTGAATTTCATTACATGAGTGCCGTTACCGTGAAATAATACAAAATTACAATTACGTCTTCAATAAATAGTACCTTCATTAATTTAATAACAAAGCAAATACTGCTCACATATCGATAAATAAAATCGATTCCAACATTTCCTAAAAAATGTTTAATTCAGAGTACAATATTAATTTTTATAATACAGAAATATAATTAAGAATATTGTGATATGTTTGCATTCGTATATATAATTCCAAATTTCAGTCTTTGCTAAAATCAGTAAATCAAAATTGCATTTCATACTTATTTTCCCTGAATGATTACATAGGTTGGTAGTATTTAAATAACAATTATTTCTTAAAAAGTGACATTCTCTACGGAATATTCAATTATGTATTCTGAAGTCGATGCTTCTAATCAAGGGCTGCCTGCCTACGGGGACCTTCGTCCTTCAAACCCTCCCCCCCCCCTCCATTTTATACTAACCTAATCCCTAACCAACAGATTTGTATAACAATCTGACCTACTTGAACTATATGTCCCTATAAATGCAATCTACTAGTGTATTCTTGCAGAGCACCAAATCCCTCTTTAAAAAGCTAACGTGTTACCAGTCACATTTATCGCTATTGCACGAGCTTCCCTTTGCGATTACGAAAGTTATATACCTAATTTTTTAATAGAGAATCCAATTCTCTATATTTTACATTTGATACATGTTTTCGTCAGACTTGTATTTTTCAAGATAAATGCAAAAATCTGCAAAAGATCACTTTGTTACATGTTTTTTCATCATGGCGGCGAAGACTTTACAGAGCGCCATTATTTATTGTTTTATTAATTTTTTTTTGTTTCGAACACGTGTAACTTCTGAAGATTTACCCTTTTTTCTATCCTTTCAGCATTTTTAAGTTTTTAAGCGTTATAATTATTAATACATTAAATTAGACTGACCAAAATACAACTAAAAAAATTGCAGATAAATATTGGTTTTTCTTATGCTACTATTTCAATCGTCCCAGATATGCAGTACCTCAAAAATAGGTGTTAACTTGTATGGTTAATTGCACCTTATAAGGTAGCATCAACTGTGCGTTGTTAGTGTAATCTAGGAATGTTAATAAACATTAATGTATCATTTCATGTTCCTATTTTAGAGGACATTTCGTATTGCATAGACATTAATGCAAGGTGACTGTTAACGTTTTAACCTTACATTTTAAGTTTTTCACAAGGGTTTTGGAAGGTTTTTGTCCTATTACGGAAATGATGATACCTTATAGAAGATATCGGAATTAGCGAATTTAGGGTAAATGTACCAATTGCTGCGTTTTTGGTCGAAAGGGAAATATAAACTTAATTATCTTTCTGAGAACAACAATTATTTTTCTATATATTTTTCTATCCGCCTACCATCTTTTAAGTAGTTTAAATTAATCCAATGGAATTGAAGGTGGTTGAAAGTGGTTTTTGTATAATTCACTATTTTTATTTAAATAAATTTAGTAATAAATAAAAGCGTATTTAACTAAGGCACTCGTAAAACCAAGCTGCATTATTAGGTACATATTTTCTGGCACTGCTAATATTACCTCCTGACCTCGATTCATATAGGTGCGTTGGTTTCAAATGTTGAGGATCCATAGATATCATCTGTCTTCGATATTGTTACAGAAAATCGGTGATCGCTGATGTGTATTGTTACCCTTTGGGTTTTCTGAAACTCTCGGAGTTACAGAACTTACAGTACAACACGAGCTTTGAAAATTTTGCTGCAATTGGAAAACGTTACATTCCGGAATATAAGTTAAGATCGGGATACCAAGAAAAATATAATTTACTGTTTATTATTAATAGCAATACAATTTTGCACTTCCTACTGGAGATAATACAAGCCATCAGTTAAAAGATCCTAATAAATATGTTTCATGTACACATAAGGGAATCCTTTTTTCACAGATGAACGTTTGGAGTAGAGAGAACTTGTAAACAAATGTGGTAATAGGCAATTTGGACGTATTTTTGGCTCTGATTTAGAATTATGGCAATAAAGATTGGCAGTTGGGCAAGGATTTGCTATTTTAAAAAAACCCACCAAAAACGTATTTCTTTTTTAATGATATAAATCTACCCTTCCGTTCTGTGGATCTCTTATTTTCTGGAAGCTTCCTCCCGTATGTTTTATTTTCCTCCGTTTTCCTATAGTGTCAATTTGATAAACTTTAAGCGATTACTTACCTTGATTTAACAAAACAAGTGTATGCGCCCAAGAATTTATGTTACAACCTAAGATATCGTTGTGTTCATCATATTATATTGAGAATTAAGTACCTTCCATACTATGGTCCCACCAACCATTCTATGGTTGCTGTGACCACATCTGTTGAAAGGGTTTCCATATGCAAAGTTCTCTTTACAATAGCAATAGTCGACCTATCAATATTTTATTCACCCTCCTTCTTTGGTTAGTATGTCCAAATCTGTTTTGCTCATGAGTCGTGAAATCACCAATTTGAATACTTCTTTTTTGTCAATGATTTGATCAATGATATTACATTTTAAATGATTATTTTGATATATAGCAGGTAAGATAGTACTTTGTAATTTTTTTTTACTTAAAATGTATGTTTAGCTAAAGAGGAAATTCTAAAAAGATCAATTATCCCAATGTGAAAGTAAAGAAAAAGCAATTTCATTGCGACATAACCTTTACTGCAGCAGTAATTGATACATTTATCCTATTTTGAGGAGAGATTTATATTGCAAACCAATTAAATAATGTAACACTATTAAAGGAAGGAATCAAAAGAAATAAAAACAAGTTTTTATTGTGTCATAGAACTACAGTTTAACGTTACTTTAATCGTAACGACCTCTAAAATAGCCATGGACATGAACATTATTTATTTAAAATGTTAATGGTTACCGTATTCGCACGCGATCGAACGCGTCATTAGGCAAATTTCGAGATATTAAGCGAAAAGGTTCCACGATAAAAACCGATTCCTTTCTACTGTCGTCTGACACGAAACATCTGAACGGGACCTTAAAATCATTTGTAATAACGTCTACATATTTGCGGAAAATTTATGAACCCTGTAATAACCTTAGCTCAACACGCATTTAGATATCATAGAATAAAATTACTTTTAATTGTTTCTTTCAACATAAATTATCAATTCACAATAAATTGTGATCCCATATGTAAAATCAGTATCGATAAATTAAAATTAATCTTCATCCAGATTGAACACAAATGTTAAATAATTATAAATTGTAATTGTTTTTTCGTATTTTCGAAGCGAGTTTGTTATGTAACTGTCATCGAATTTGACGCATTATCATAAACGGCGTAAAAAATTATAGAATATATTAATATACATTTACATGAATATATATGTAAATCGAAGCATTTCGTACAGCGTAAAATGTATTTCGCCGAAATTGAAGTTATCTGATATTCATTGTTATGATAATTATTCTGAATTCATTATATTAATCGAGATTTAATAACGGACATATTTGCAGAGGATATCTACGTATATCATTACTTATTATTTAATAATTTGTTGGAAAATTCATTATTAATTTCGATTGTAATGGTCTCTTGTGAAGAAATGGTGTTGACATAATAATTGTGGAGAAATAATGTGTACTTGGAGAGTTCTGTTTTAAATACAACATTACAGTTTTTTTAGAGAATAATACCACTGGTCACATGACTAATGGTTTTTATTATTGAATATCGTAAATTAACAAATTTTTGCCTGATACCTGGCGGATAATTGCAATTTACCTGCAGATTTCTCAACTGAACTGCCAAAAGTTTGTTTTCCAAGATAATAAATTATATATATATATGTATTCGTTTGATCGCAGAAGTTATTTTGATCGTGTTTCGCTGATAACATTATCGAAGCTATTCAATAAAAATGTTGAAAACAAGCCGATCTACAGAAATATTTCCTTCAATAAAGCCCGGCTATGAGATCCGATAGAACTAGAGGCAAATAATTTTGATTTAACTTTGGTTGTGGACGAAAGTAACACTTCTTTAGGTAGTTATATACAACTGTAATCTGCATTTATATCGATAGTAGTGTTATAAGGGTGTGAATTTCTCAGAGTTACTATTAAAAGAAATGTAAAAAGTACATTTCAATGGATTGTAAATGTACTTGTACTTTCGCAGGTAAAGGAACTGATTTGAAAAGAGCGATTTCTCTAGGCTTTATAGGAAATAAAGAACGTAGTAATATATACTTCGCAACTTACTTTGGATATGCGTATGGAAACTGCAAAGTATTGATCCTGTGACTATTCCACAGGATCCAGACGCTAGAACCGATTCGACAACGGGAACATTATTAGCTTGTACGTTAAAAAAAAGAAAAAAATTATAGCACATTTGAAAAGGACCGACAAAGTACCTCAGAAAATATGATGTGGAATTTTGTTCGCTTACCATTATACAGAAAAATAGTCACTTGAATAACATAACAAATTTATGGCCGATTGTCATGAAAAGGGTTAAAATATATAAGTATGATGTGAAAATTAGTGCTCCAAATTATTAATTAAAATAAATTTATTGTTACTTATACATTTAAATCGTATTTATAAGCTAAATTCATAATTCTATATTTTTTAACAATTTACATAGATGTAAATTTTTATAAAATTTAAATGTATGTTTTAAGGTATGTAAATTTACATACCTTGAATGTGCATTCTATCGATAGTACATTGGGCAAGTTTTGAATATTGCTTTATTCCATAAATCTAGAAAATTACGCGGAACGGACGACGTATGCGGAAAGTCATTAAAACTAGATGAAATAATGCCCTAGTAATTGTCAAATATTGTTTTCCGAGGTTTATAAACAGATTTTACGTTAAATATAATTACTGATATATCGATTTGATTCGCTGCATATAAAAGCGTGCTTACATTTCTACTATATTGTACTATTCTGAGGGTAGCAAAGATAAATCGGATCTCCGGAACCGGATTTACGTCTATTTCCGGTGTGCTCAAATGTATGAAATACTCAAGACAAATAACGGACAATTGCTGGCGCAAAACAAGTTTCTTCGTTAAATGCGTTTGGAAATTGCTCGTACCTAGAAAAATATATCAGAAATAATTTGTTGACTATTCAAGAAAACAAAATTCTACCCTCATATTGGAAAACGATCTCCTCTTTAAACCTTTCATGTTGATGCATGTGTCATCATGGTGTATTTCTCTCTGTTACTGTTCTGTTGCATTTCCAATCAATTATACATGTGGTTTTGTGATCTCTGTTTTTAATGCTCGCATTGGTATTGTTGTAAAACTTGAAAATTATGAAAAATATACAAGTTCTCCGAGTAGTTACTTCGCACAACGAAACGAAATGAAGGTGTCAACATAATAGAAAAGAGATATCTTAGTTTTTATTCAATTGTATAATAAAAATATACCGGTTATAACGTGATTGTAACATTAATGAGATTTTATGACTTTACGGAAATTTTAATTCTCTTCATTTCTATATGTACTCAAAATAAGATCCCACATTAATATTACCTATTTTTCACTGAATTTTTTAATAAGAAAAATTACAAGAATCCGGAATAACCTTATTTATTTATAGACGTATTATTGCTAAATTAAAATAGTGGTCGAAAATCTCTCAGTCGTTTTATAACTATTAACCACAATGGTATGCTTCAAACAGGTTCCCCAATACCACACTTTATTCCATCCATATTCCCGGAATATTCCTTTGGAACATTGGGAATATTCCAAAGCAATATTCCATCCATATTATAGGAATATCGAAATGTCCAACGTGCGGAAAATTCCTTTGGAATATTTCAGGGACATTGAAATATTCTGCATCATAAATATTATTAAGCATTACAGATTGAACATTTTATTCGCATATTTTAAAAACGCTATCGATTTGTGTAGAGGGATTATAAACAATTAACATGTATTTGTATATTTTTAACAATTGTATTAATAATTGTGACACCTCAATGAAATATTCTAACAAAATGTATATTGTTTATAATATTTCTAATGCAGAATATTTTATTGTTCCCGGAAGATTCCAGAGGGATGTTCCTGGAATATTCCGAATGTTGAACATTTCAATGTTCCAGAAATATGGATGGAATAAATTGTGCTATTAGGGTTACCCAAATAGGTATGACTTGTAAGCTTCCCGCAGAATGGTATGTTTTCCAACAGACCTCTGTAATTGTATGGTTTTCGTAATCAAGCCGACGATATTTGTTGTACAGCATAAAGATTGAAATGATTGTATTTGGTAATTTACGAAGAGCCCTTTGTCTAAGTTAAGATGCAATATTTATATAATTTAGAAATATTTCGGACAACGATTTTGTTTTGGTTGAAAGTAGCAAACGAGGAGTTTTACTGGTTATGTGGTCTGATAATTTAGCTGTTATTTGTACTTTATATTCATTATTAAATACATGTTGTCTTTTTATCGATGGAGGAATATTCCTTTACCTATTCTTCTAAATTTGAGAAAACCCAATAATTTACTATGAAATTCGTTCGTTTAAAATATCGATGCACAGAAATAGACGAGTAACTAAAAAAAATGCGAAATGCAACTGACATAATCCTCAGAATGAAGCAAAAATCTGAGTATTGCGTAAGTGATATCCGAGTTCCATCCCGTTATACGATTTGAAATTTAAGCTTGTCATGGCGTCGTTTTATATGCTGCGACCATAAGCTAAAAACTTGCAGCAGAATTGTTAATACTTATCCATTCGATAAGCAAAGTCAACATAAATTTCTCCATCCATTATTGACAAAATTTGTACATTTTGACCTGCACCTGCAATTCGTTATTTGTCTGTAGTAACTGTTTATATTATTCGTGTGCATAATATATTCTGTTATTTACCTTTCAACGCATGAATATACGGAACATTGTCACTTCGTAAGAATTTATGAACGCTTGTACCAATAAACGTGAGCGGCTCAGTTTACAAGTTTCCGATATTATAATTTTACGTAACATTAACGCGATAAAAAGATAGCAGAGGGTGAAGTGCACGATATATGCGATAAAACATACGGCGTAGCTTCTGCTATGAAAAACAGGCGGAAAGGGTAAAATTTCGAGTATTTGCTGCAGGCTTTATCCGAACCAGAAACCATTCACATGCGTCGTAAACTTGAGGTCCCGCGCCTTATCGGACAGCTGGTCGTGGCTGTGCTTGCGAGGCCGTCGAAAAAGGGACAGAGATTTCGAAATTAGGAGGTTCACCCTCGGCAATGATCCAACTGCGGCAGGCTCCAGTTTTTCGTAGCTTATCGATCGAAAGCAAAAGAACGACATAGCTTTTGGTCGACTTGGGTTACTGTACCAAATTGCCAGACCTTTAATTGCCACTTATATGCCAATGCACCGCATTTGCTGTACTGCGCAATCGTGGTCTCGACAGAGATTAAGCGAGTAATAGTTGAGATTTTCAGTACAACAAAGCAAAAAAAGGCATGCTGTTAGAACGAACGTTGTTGCGGGAAATACGCTTTACCGTTGATCCAGTTTCAAGGGAGGATTATACCCTTGACAAAGAGCACGCGATATTATCGGTGATAATCAGAGGTTATTGGGGAGATCTGCGCTGATTAATTTTAAATGAACATATCAAAACGAATATTTTAATTCGTGGGGTAATGAATATTTTAACGATGCATTTCGGAAAAGTGAACGTATTACAAATGCAATTTGAAACAATCCAGTAATTTCATTTTTTTTTTCGTTTTTTGATAAAAACTTTTATATTAATAATCCTACAACAGCCGTGAGAAAATATCGAATATCGTTAAATCCCTTGTAAATTAACGCTATAATAGTGATGCAGCTTTGTATTATCTTTCTAGAAAGAGGGGCTTTGCATTCGGCGTCAGAGGTAGCATTTTGTAATTCATTGCTCAGATAAACCGATTCTCATTAAGTTAGCATACTTACAAGACTTGTATAGTACTCGCAGTCGAAGCACTGAACTGCACAAATTAATTTAATTAATATTTCAAGGATCCTCGATTAAAAAAAGACAGTTTCGGAATATCTTAAATCTTAACATGCCGATAAGTGGAACGTCCCCCTGATACCTTCAAGATCGTTAGGTGCACCCTCAGGATATTCTAAGCAGATCTTTAAAATACTTTGCAACTCATAAGACGTTCACCAACTATCTGCAGGATGTCTATAACACATGAGATGTTAACGTAACCAACAACAATTCTAAAATTAAAATAATGGGTTATTGGTCCAGGTTGATTTGTTAGCGCATATCACGATTCATTTTGTTTTATATAAATATTATAAAATTAATTTATATATTTCGTGCAACATTATTATTTTATTATTTTACAAAGTTTATACAAATGTATACAAAGCATTGCGCGAATCTTTGAGTTCCTTATTAAGCGTAACAGTAAATCTGGTAACCCAAATATATAATGCAACGATTACAAGGATAGTTAATAATTATTTAGTGTAAGATTAATATATATGATATATCATATATATTAATCTTACACTAATCACCATTTGCACTTCACAAAGAATAGCTAAAAATTCATTAAAATAAATGTTCCACGTTTTTCTCGGTTAGTCTCGAAATACCAGTTCTTTCATCAGTTCAATTTACTTCTTACAATTTTATAAGATAAACGTTGCAAGATATTTTACAAAATTTTCTTGTTCGAAGTGTTCGAAATTTTCTTAACATTGTTCTTTGTTAAAAGTGTCTCTTTATGCAGAGATTCCTATGTTCGAAACGTTTAAATTTTTCAAAACGTTAAAATCAGTCCTCAACTTATTAGAAGGATTTAATTTTTGACATTATTAAAAAAATACAAACATTTGCTTCGTGTAGTATTTCAAGAATTAAAAATATTTAACTGGTATCGGAAGCTATGATGGAGTCTTTCACAGAAATGCTTTGTAATATTTAAGAGAAAGTAGTCGTCTCTGAATGGATTTTTATAGAATATTATTTTAACATAAACACACGTTTTATTTCGATATAAGTTTATAAAAAACGAGTATTTTATTATGTGGATACTTATTAATCAGTAAGTTTACAAGATCTTAATTTGCTTCTCTTCTGCATTTTAAAATTTATTTACAGTACGCGGAAATGAAATTTAGTTGGTCCAATTATATTGAACAGAGATTCGTTAAGCAATAAAAGATCCCAATGTATACGTTTAATAAGTGTTTATGTATATCAATCGAATGGAGAAAATACAATGTTTTAACCGTTTTTTACCGTTTGAAGCACACATTTTTTTTACATAAATGGTTGGAATTTATTACTCGATGGTTTTCGGGATTGCTGATTACGAATATAATAACCTCAGACATAATAAAAGATAAAATAACCTCAGATTTTCAAAGTTTAAAATGGCGGATCCAAGGTGGCGAACAAAATTAGGAAAAAGTTGCTTGATCGAAATGAAACTGGGTACACGGGAGTCGTCGGGATCGCTGATTACAAATATGTATTTTTAATATTCTTGTGCTGCCATTTTGAATTTTGGATATCCCTGGACCCGGATTCGTCACTAGCGACCATAAAAAGCCCTTAGTTAGAATTGCCATGAAAATCGAAACTGAAATAAGCTAGAAAACGCTTTCTTCCAAAAAAGGTAGTTATTTAGTGTTTGTTTATTTATAACATATGTACAACGAATGAAATTTTAATATTAGTAGTATAATATTGTAGATAAATACCTTACTAGAAAAACAAATCAATATTTTTAAATACCTCAAAATTGATAGGGACCATCGTGCTTCAAAGGGTTAAATTGTTAAAGAGGTTGTTAATCTTGTAGCATAGTAGAAAATGCTGTCGATTTGTATTAAATGAATCAACGGAAATTGCTAATGACTATGCGTTTGCTTTTATGCAAATTGGTAGATTCGATTTCTAAAGTTAGGAATGACTGCTAGATCGACGAAAGCATAGTAATCGTAACTTGTTTTAGTGTTAGAAGACGACTATGCCAAAATGCATTGTTGTAGAGGGATCAACCGAACCACAGAGTCCTATTTGAGGACGGTACATCACCGCAATACGTGGAGACAGTCCTTGTACTAGTATCAGGGTTTCGGATTTGGAGATCCGAGAAAAGACCCCTGCCCAAGTCCGATGAAACTTGGCGTAGCAATTATGCGAGTAGCAACAAGTCCTCAAAGATTAGTTCAGACATACGCCCAACTGTAATTATGTACAAGTGTACTTGAGGTATTACAAGAAAGCCTTTAAAGGCGAATTCACTTGTCTGATGTTCGTTTCGTGGAGACGCGAATACCTTATGGCGACACAGGTATATTTATACTCCGTGTTGTTTGTCTGTCTCGTGTATATTACTTCCGCAGCTGAACATCTGCATGTATTATCGTGGCACATTTAATAAACGTAGATTTCTTGCATGTACCTGGGTTATTTTTTCATAACTGACATTGACGAAGAAAAGCCATTGTTAACATTTCATAAAGTAAATAATTTTGAAATGTCTTAAAAGCAAGTATTATTTTAAAAACTACATAAACGAAATAATGAATTTAGCTAGATACACCATCTAATTTTTCTAAATGTATTCTCTTATGTTATACGCTAAATGGTACGTATGTATGCGATAAATGATGCGCGTACATTTCTATCGTATTATATATATCTCCCTAAAAGACAGAACATATGATTACTTCGAGAAGTTTTAGACTCGTCATAATAACAAAGTTCTATTGCCATGTAAATGAAATTTCTGGTCAGCCATCTCTAGCTTTTCAAAATGATAACATATAGATGTAGGATACAAGAAACTGAAATAGATTTTTAGAATTGAATTTCCAAAAATTGAAATTAAATACAGTTTATGCCCATGGCAAGCTTTTGTTTTATTAGAAATTGCAGATTGCTTTAAAAATGTTTCTGCAGTCACAAAAACACATGAAAATAAAACCAAGACATTGAATATCGAGAATAGATTGAAATCCACAATGTTTTCCAACCCTAATACTGAATAATGCACAATCAAAAGTGTGAACCCAGTTCTAACATGAAATTTTTTAATGAACCGTAACTTTCTTTGCGTAAACTAAGATCTTCTTAAAAGGATTATTATTTACTTCTAGTCACATAAAAGCGAAAGATGTGAAAATTACTAATTAGAAGGCTCAATGTACAAAGTTCATCCGTCATTTAATTTAGTATAACAATTTTATGATAAAAATGTTTATACCCATATTGATATTGATGTTCAATGTCGAATGCTAAAGTATGTAATACATGAACAATGGTTTCAAATTGCATGTTTTATGATTTACTTTTGATAGCATTTCTTCATTGATTGCGAATTGTTGAATATTTGTGTAAAACTATATCATAATTTAAACATAAATACCGGTGTTGGTGAAGGTTTGCAATGTAGACGTGACATTCTATTGTTGTGGGGCTAACTAAATGTATATTTTCAAATACCGAAAGTTTTTTTATAAAATAAGATTTCGAAGAGAGTACTTTCAATGAAAATCTGTTTTCGTCTTCTCTTCATAATGTAGTAGTAAACATGTTAATTATATTAATTATTAAAAGTAGTTGATAGATCATAAGACAGTTCCAGCAAACTTTTACTTTAATGCATAAGCAAGAGAATTTTTATTAATATCATTCGGCTTAAAATTTTTAGACAAAGTAAGCGATCCTTTTAAAATGGATAACAACTCATTATTCATAAAACTGGTTTATTCTGGAAGCTATATCCGTGGATGTACACAGTTATATAAACATGCGTGCAAATATAACATCGAACTTTGTTACAACTTCTAAGTAGATGTGAAAAGAAAGTCACTGAAATCGTTGGTTTTATTTACCTTCTACCGCTTCTGCCAGCAGTCCACAACTGTCGCATTTATAAATTTATGGAGATTCAGCTTGTCAGTGCTTTCCTAATGTGATGCCGAGCGAAAGAAAATGCAAAGAAGAAAATTCTCGGTTCGAAGACTTTCCCAAAAGGACGAGACGAGACGCATGCGACTACAATGAAGCCAGAAGAGTGAGACGAAAAATTCATATTTCCAACCTATAGCTTAGCATGTAGTGGCGGCACGTACGAAAGTAAATGGAACTCACAATTAACCAGGGAAATTATTTTTCGCCCTTTCTGCTTGCCTTCCCGTCGCGTGCCATCGCTTGGGGCTGCTCGGGCGTTTAATTAAGTTGGAGAAACATCTTTTAGTTATGCAACTGTGCATCATTCTATCCTTTCGCGTTCCAGCCACTTACACCACCTCCGAGGAAATGAAAGAAATACCTACCAAAAAGCATCCAAGCCGCGAAATTTGTTACAAGCTTCCGCAATTTTGCACGCGGTAACGTCTTCCTGGGATATTATACCAATTCCGCGTGTCTAAAAGTTAAAGACTTCATATCTTTTTTCTACTATTTACTGTATTGGTACACTCCTTGTTATCATATCAGGTATGTTGATCTTACTCATTAATTTATACATATAATAAATTCATCTATATAGAACTTGTATGCGCAATTCCTATTACAGTGGAAATCGTAATCAGCAACGCTAACACTAGATAGAAGATTAGGTTTTGTCTTAACACACATGAGCATTCCATCAAATCTGGACCATCTTGTTTAGTGCTAGCGTGGCTCATTTGGATTTCTGAAAGAGAAGTCTTATTGTATGAATTAATACTGAGAAAATAAATTCGAAAAAAATGATGATTAAAACCTTTTATTCAAAGAGATTGTAATGTGACATTATACGCGATAATTGTAAAGAGAAAGAGAGCGCTATGAATGTAAAGGGAAAGAGAATAATAGGATAGTGGTGGTAAAATGTATATGGGCATAAATGTTGAACACTTGTATTAGAGTGGATTGATAGAGGGGATTGTTTAAGAAGTGGGAACGGGGGAAGCTGCGAGAAGGCACTTCGCTAAGACAGTCAGTCGCAATTATACTTCTAAATCTGGAGGTTCTTTCTGGAAATATAATAGCAAGAAGTTAAAGGAAATAAAACCGACGATGTACAACCAAGTACACCAATAGTTGCAATGCGAGGCTTCTTCAATTGGCGGAAAATCTGAATGCTGTCACGATTTATATGCACAAGCCGAGGAGCGCCCAGTGCTGGGCCATGAGGAGCATCTTTTCTCCTCGGCATTACACGAGGTGAGCATTCATTTTCATAGTTCATTCACAATGTTGGAGAACTCTATTTGAACGCCTCTAACCATTGGATATTTCTCCTCTGCTTGAGTTTCACGCCAACCCGTAGCCCCGAAACAGGAGTGCTGGTGAAAGATTTTCGCCTATGGAAAAGGTAACAGTTGACGACGAACCAGCCACCATTCTAGGAAATCGAGTCCGCTGAAATCATATCGGGAAATTTCCACATCCACGTTTTCAAGGAACATTAATGGGGCTTCGCATCGAAACAGGTTTTGACCCCAAGGGGTTTTCTCTTTCTCTCGACCCCTCTTTGATAAATTGTAATTTTATTGTTATTCGAAACAAAGGCCGCTGATATAAAGTTTACCCTTATATTTAAAAAAATATATTTGTATCTTATTCTTTTGTGTTAAGATAATATTCAAATTGTTAAAAATAAAATTAGAATATTACACCGTTCCATACGCTTATGTAAATTATAGACATTATTTGATAAAATTTTAGAATTTATGTGTTAGAAGACTTGCAAATCAAACATTCGTACTTGATTCCAGTTTCCTCGGCAGCTGTAATTATGGTCTGAGGTCTGAGGGAGTTTGCTCCTTGATCTGGTTGAAATGTTTTAGAATTTTATAACAAAAAAAATGGAAATAAAAAAAAACACGAGCAGGAACATTGATTTGTAATTGCAAACGTAGTGAATGATCAGTTGACGTGGCCTGTTCGATATCCACTCCACAATCGCGTTTGCAGAACTAAAAAAAAATAGCGTACTATTGTATATACGAAATATGTAAGCAAATGTAACGAAATAAATTGAACAGTGCCACTGAAAGAAAGCAGTTCCTAAAAATCATGACAAAAAATAAAACATTCTTCTTTCTTATTAAATTTATTAAATATGAAAAATCGTTTTGTATTCCTATGATATATAAATATAAGATATAAAAACATCTTATAAGAGAAGACAAACGTGACTCAAAAACGCAATCATTTTTTTGAGCGGATACAATGGACGTAATATACAATTTTTTCAATAAGTGTTTTATATCAAACTGGATAATGATAAGATACAAACTTACGTGAAAGTTAATAAAGATAATTACTGAATACATGTGCTGCATTTATTACCTAATACAAATGGAAATCAAAAGAGATATGCAAGTTGTATCGATGTCAATTCTCATTGAGAAGACAGTTAACCCTATGTTCGAAAATTGAGTCACACCCTTTTCATTCTATAATGCACATTGCAGATTGAGCCTTCAAACACGTTCACTCCGCATACAGCGATAAAGGCAGTTTACTTCGAATAATGACATTGCTTGTTACTCGGTATACTATTTAACAGTTTACAATTTTGTTAAGTTTTCTAACTTTTAGGAAGTTGTAGACATAACAGCACATTAAATAAATATATATATATAATAGTTTATTTATTTATGACTCATAAATAATAAACAATCATATCGTAATAACTGTTTTTTACATTCTTCTATCGTTATAGTATTAGAAAATAGCAAAAAGACGGATCTAAATGCGTTAACTGGAGTTTAAATTAGCAAATATCAAAGAAATCGAGGTGGTAGTGTGGCTTACCACCGTACTTCTAAGGGTTAACGGGAGTTAGATTGGAACAAACTTGTATTCTATGATTCTTCTAGAGTACAATTCAGCTCCAGTAGAAATAGGATAACGTGGTGTGGTCCTGAACCCAAAAATGAACATATCTCATTGCGCAATGTGATATTATATTATTACTTTAATGATTCATATTTCGTGCGCATTAATCGTTCTGTTAATGATAATAAAATTAAAGTTCGTTCATAATTATACAATGCTAATATTTGTAAATATTTGTAAAACTCTAACAACGAAGAATCATTTAAGATAAGAGTAATCATACCAATCAGTTCTTACATTATTAAACTGATGTATTTTTTTTTAATTTTAAAATTGTCATGAAACATGCATTAATCTGGATGAAAGGTTTAACTAAAAATCACTGAAAACCCGATAAGAAATCTACGGAAAGGATCAAAAGGATGATTTGCAATTGCAATGCCAAAACTTGTTCCTCCGAGGGCTCCATTCGATTCCTCTTCTTTTCAATGCCCGAGGGATTTAACGCGGTAGTTACCACACCAAGGTTCATATGTACCTAATTTTAGTAAATCTCATGAGACGATTGCAACTTAAACGATAATTCACGTGCGCTCATTTCTATCGTATTATACTTGCCTCCCCAAAGACAGAAAATATGATTTCCTCGAAAAAGTTTAGAGTTGTGATAATAACAAAATTCTATCGCCATCTAACTGACATTTCTTGTCATCCAACCGTGTCTTTTAAAAAATGTCCAATATAGTTATACATGCAAGAAATTCAATTCTTTTTTAACAGCGAATAAATCAATACTGATCATCCATACTTAAATCATTAGAGAGTAAAAATTCTCAACAGGCTGATCTAAGTCGATTTTAAAGATTTGTTGAAAGTAAACTTGACACAAATTCACGCGAATATATTGAAGATTTTAGCCACGCTTGACAATTGCATGGATAATGTGGCAGTTGAGAAACGATCGTGTCAATGATGTTGCAGCCAATGTTATTCGCGAAAGAAATCCAATAATAATATCATCTGACTGTAAATCATCACCTGCTGACTCCAACAGCCTTCATTCCTGACGATAAATTTCAAACTGGTTTTTGTTTCCATCGCCTGTTCAAGTAATCCGCCATAAATCGGCTTAATCCATGATTCACTGCATAAAAAACTGAACATCATTCGTCATTATCTTTGATCAGTCGTCATTGTCCATCGTCACCCATTGTTATCATCCGTTGTTACCATACGTCATTATTTATCATATTCTCGAATTGTCTATTATAACTGGTCTACACCGTCCTATTATG
The DNA here is from genome assembly GCA_030407085.1 of Trichopria drosophilae. NCBI lineage: Eukaryota > Metazoa > Arthropoda > Insecta > Hymenoptera > Diapriidae > Trichopria > Trichopria drosophilae. Next base: position 58,481,923 of record CM059583.1, read on the forward strand.
ACCATTAAATAATAAGAAACTTCCATCTGAGTTTGGTTAACTATTATGATGAGATTTAACAACCTATCCAAAGTATTTTTCTGAAGTATTGGAATTGCATCTATTCACATCCGGAGGATACAATTTCTTTAAATTTTTCAGAATAAATTTAAATAAGTAATGTCTTTAAAAATGTGCATAGTATCTTATAAATCTAAAAATACATAGCAATCAATAAAGTTGCCGAATCAATATTAATCTATTTACTCATAAATATTCAAATAATTTGTCCTCCACATTTTCTTTAAAGAAAACGCTTTAAATTCTGAAGTTTCTCTCTACTTTCAGTAATCAATTGTGTCGAGTTGTACGTGTTACATACTTTTAATGCCTATTATTGCACCACGTGGTTTACTAATATACTTTACACCACAAGTGTAATAATCCACAAATTCATTATGAGAAAACTCTTAAACATTTCTATATCTTGTAAATATATCGTACTCTACGGACCTCTTTTATCACAGGGTTTCTTTCGCAGGTACTATATTTTATTCATGTACTTTCTGTTCACATTTTTCATTGTTTCAAGCTCACCGGAAACTTTCCTACTGGGAGGTATATTATCGCACGAAATTTTAATCACTGTTTTGCAAATTTCCGCTTTCTCGGTAAATTTGTATAAATAAATAAAGTATTGTTTATTACGCATAAATAATTTATGATAACGAAAAATAAAATAAAAAATCTATGTAATCAGTTTACATTTATGTATTTTTGTATTTTGTGCGCTGCTGTGATTTGTATAATCTACTTGAATAGTATAATACGTTACGTAGGCCCATATACTTTGATATTGTGAATCTATTAAAAAGTAAATTCATTGGGTCAAAAATAGGGTCACGAATTCATGGATAAAATTGCACCTTATCGGCATTTAAGTTTTGTATTTGGTACTTCTGTGGATCATGTTTCGAACCGTTACTATGGCTTTCTCGCGTGGGAAGGTAAGCCAATATAGACTTAGTATCTTGCCGTGTTGGAAATATTCAATTCATTATGGTGTCACGACAATAGACACCGGACCAAAATATACTGACCAAAAGAACGTTGTCCAAAATATTGAGAAAAAAATATCACGGAATCCGGGGAATATTGGAAAATGTATTGCATAGCATTTAAATATCACTGTATTAACATGTGTACATTAAAGTTCAATGCATATCCTGCAACAAATGAATTGGATGCACGCAGGGCTCACCCAAATGTAACCTGTAGCATGATTAGGGTATATTAGGTCAGCTTAGGCTATCTTCTTGGCCGGGGAACAAAGTTCCGAAAATCAACTCCCCGAAAGGCTAAAATTTCGATATTGCGTGAGTCCAAGGTATTTTAATTTGCGTTCTTTTTGCCAAATTTTCAAAGACAAAGTGAAGAAAATCACGCTGGAGCAAGGCTCTATCGAAATTTTGGCCTTTCGGTGTGTTGATTTTCGGAATTTTGTTCCCCGGCCATCTTCTTACATTCAATACATTTTAACATTTATGTCTCTCACTAATTCTGTGTACAATAGATTTGGTAGAGTTGGTTGAATTCCGTATGCACGTTAATTATTTACTATATTCACTCTTCTATGTGTTGAATTAATATAGTTATTCCGTATTGGAACATTCAAAATCATTTTTAGTAATGATTAATGATGTTAAAACATTTTTAAAACTAATATTTTTTTCGAGATATTTTCATGATTTTTGTCCTGGCTATTTGGGTCCATCTCAGTGTCGTAGCACAATTGACTTATAATTAACTGAACAAAATCATTCTCGTTAGTTTTGATATCGCTATTCGGGAATCCGCCATTTTTAATTTTGAAATTCAGACATCAAATTCATAATCAGCCACTAAAAATATACTAAGGTATAATGTTATCCTTATATATATTATCTAAATCTGACCACAAAAACAAAAATAATGATGTTTAAACCAAAACGAAGAATTTAGTTTTTTAATCCAGTACATCGGACCTGCAGTCCTCAGATACAACATTTACACTAAGAAAATACAGTGATGTAAAATACTACTCGTTGTGGTTAAATACAAACCAACTACTACAAGTAGTATTGGATGCCACTACATGCAGCTTTAGATACAATGGTAGTGGTATTAGAGATTATTTTTAGTAGTATGGGTGAACTAAAATAATATTACCACTATATATTTAGTATATAAATGCTTTCATATTTATCGCAGAGTACCTTACCCTTCAATTATGTCACAACGAATCGAGAAAAAAAATATATTGGGTTATAAACATATTCTCTGAGTCGTTTTTGTCTCTAGCATTAAAACGTGAACAAGTATAAGAGTATTATCAGTTTTGTATTCAATGATACATAAAGCGATAAATAATAATGTTTTCTTATCGAAATACGCACAAAAAATATGCATGTTGAAAGTGTATCTGTTTACGAACAAGAGTTATATCCATCAGTAAATTACAATACCTTTAAATAAAGTCAACCATGAATATTCTGCGACATTTTCTACATCATGATTTGAAAATGATTCAGGGTAAGTATTAGTGAATTGCTGTATTTTTTAACATTAGTGAATTACAATATATGCCCTACAATAAGATCATTATATTAGAACTTAGTATTGCTTTCATTTTCTTACTCATAGTATATCTTGTTTTTAACCCGTTTCGTCCTGAAATTGCATAAGTTGCCGCCGTTTTTTAGCTACATAATTTTCATAGAAAGGGTGCATGTTTCCAGTCTGCTCTTTCTGAATCTGAAGTCCATTTTTCAATGTCTTTAGTGGTTTTTTCAATACAGCGCCCATAATGGCAAAAAATCGCGAAAAAATGGTAATTTCATAAATTGAAATTCATTTTTTTTATATGAAACTATTGTTCAATCGATTCCTTCTCTTAGGTCTGGTGGAGTAATTGGTTGTATCAAAAGATAGTGTAATGCGCATCCTAGAATTTGAAATGGCGGCTTCAAAATAGCGTAATTTTTAACAAAATTTTCGTTATTCAGTTGTAATACTTTTGTAAATGAATATATATTCAATACTCATTGATAAAAGGTGATTTTCCACATCCTCGATCACGAATCACTTTTCAAATTTTTGAAATGCAAAGTGGCCGATCCAATATGGCGGTAAAAAATTCAAAACTTTTATCAAATTTTATAAAAATGAATATACGTGGTTTTTTTTAGGTTATGATTCCGAATTCGTTGACAGATTTTCGAAATTTGAAATTTACATCTGTCGATGCGAAAATTTATATACCGGAAATTTTGAGTTCCCCGGATAATAAATTCGTTAGTGGATCTTTTATATTTATTTTTGTCTGATCAGAAATTCGTTGTCAGAGGTTCGAAAATCAACATTGAGGCGAAGAAGTATTTTCTCATCACTATTGAAGAAGTAATTTCGCATTACTATTGATGGACCAATAGTCCTTCGGAGATATAAGAATGTTAAATGATGATGGTATCAAAATGGTGATAATCGTGTCTAAAAGTTAATAAAAGTTTTAAATTTTCGTCGGCCATATAGAATCCGCAATCTTGAATTTCAAATATTTATCAACTGACTTGCGATCAGGAATCTCAAAAACCCCTCTATATATATTTGTACAAAAATTTATAAAAATTTCTCTTTTTTAACGGCTTTATTGGATCTGTCATTTTAAATTTCGAAAATCTAGAAACTCAAAAATTTTGCCATTTTGAATTTCAAAAATATGGCAACGGATTAGTGATTAGGAACCTCAAAACTCCTCTATATACATTTGTACAAAAATCTCAAAATTTTCAAATTTTTTACCTCCATATTGGGTCCGCCATTTTGAATTTTGAAAATTTGAAAAGTGATTCAAGATCGAGGATATGGAAAATCATCTTTTATCAACTGATATTGAATGTAAATTTGGTTAAAAATGACGCCATTTTGAAGCCGCCATTTTAAAGTCCAGAATGCGCATTATTCTATCTTTTTGTACAACCAATTACTCCACCAGACCTAAAAGTAGGAATCAATTATACAATAATATTTAACGTGATGCATTTGTCTGTTATAGGTTTGAAAACTTGGTTTAGTTTCTTTATACAATACTCTTATGTAGTTATATAGATAGATGTATAAAGCGTATAATAGAAATGATTAAAAGGCAACGAATTTCTCCTAACCCTCGCTTACCCTTCAGTGTCAATACTTTTCGCATATATTATATATAAATCATATATGACTCGCAATTAGGGGAGACCGACACTATAATAACGAGGAGAATTTCAATTTATTTCACAGTGACAAGTCAAATTAATTTCGCCTTTCGTCCAACAATAGATTACCGCTTAATTAGTTGCATGCGGTTTTTGTGAAATCTTTAAAATATAATTAATATTTTTATTATATAATTAGTAAATGTATTGTGTAACTCTAATTTTAAAATGTAATAGAAACTCAATACGAGAACTTATTTAATTTAAAATATATTAAGTGTACCGAAGCGTGCTCTAAGAAGATTGAAATAAAGTGCATGAATATTAAATGTTTAATACATGCGATTATTTATTAAATTTTAAATAATACAACAACGGAGAATTAGGTTATTAGTATTATCTATAATTTTTTTAAAACCCATGTCAATTATTTTATCATTTAAAATATGATAATTACGATATACAAAATGATCTCAGAAATAATATACCTCAAATTATAATTTGCTATGCAGTCGCTACATTATGTTGAAGCGGAATTCTGTTCGTAAAATGATAAAGAGACATTATAGTTATATTATAAGTTATTGAAAAAGCACCGAAAAATCAACGCCTCTCCAAATAATGATCTCAAAAAGAACAGAACCAATTCGAATACAATTTTATCAATTCATATATTCAGTGCATTATTTCGATATATTAATCACGATAACAACGACAATCGTTATTCTGGACTGTCATATGATAATTTCTTCAGCCAATTATCCTCACGATGTTTACGAGAATTTCTTTAATGTGCTACTCCCAGATGGCCAGAATATACTCAGGAATACTGTTTGGATCTCGGTTGGGGAAACATCTCGTAAATGTAGAGAATCTTCGCAGGTAGGTATACGGAATGTTGGATTATGATATCGGATGACATCTGCATGTGCCCATGCGCTCGTGCGAAAACCACCACATTTAAGATCGGCCTATTGTACGCCATCAAGTTTGTAACAGAGAGATGCATGTGTGCAGTGGCGCAACTCGTAATTTAATACGATTAAAACGCCTCAGACTCGAAAATGTTTCAAACTGGTTTTTGCGTTCAATTTAAGATTTCATATTTGTCTCGGAATATCATTATAAAGAGAAATTTAAGTCTGTTTTCTAGTTAACTTGGTTTCAAAATTGTTTTCAATTGAGACTATTATAAGCCGCAGATTTTATGTTTAACATACCAAATATGTAATTTTATTTAAAATGCATTTGGTAATTTGCACGTATATATTTGTTAATGTTTATCTATGTCATTTAGAAAATCACTAATAATTGACCGAGAAGTGTTTACCTATCGGTCCTTATACTTTTTAATAATGCTGATATCTGTCTTAGACTTTCAAGCATTCGTAGATCTTTAATTAAAAATTCTGTCTCATACCATACAGTGAAATTCGTCAGTATGTCACTCAAATGACTTGTTCAATTTAGCGTTTGTTCCATTTGTTTAGGGCCATCCCGAATTGGTTCTGGTGAACTCCCGTTCTCGTTCTATACTCACAAGTACTATTTGGAAAATGAAAACATCGATCATCCTTTCAAGCAATTGCCTCTCGATATAATTTATTTTGATTGAAGTGCACATGCAAAAAGACAAAGAATATGCGTATATTTTACTGGATGTTATGCCACAGTTTTCCCTTGTAAAGGCTTTATTAAATTTTATATATATATATATACGTCTTTGCTGAATAAATTGAGCTTCCAGAGTAAGAGTTTGGGGTTTGAGTAATATAATTGGTGCATACAATGTAGTAAAAATATTTTTGACGCCAAGAATAACAGATCCTAGCTTATTATACGTTTTTCTGCAAAGACATTCACAATATGGACAACAAATCGGTATTTCTTGTATAAGCGAATAAGAATTCATGATCAAGATTTTTATTTTGTTTATTTCACGGTGTTTTTGGAAGCGTTTACTTCTTCAAGTAGGGTTAAAATCACCGTTTTAAGTCGATATATAAGGACAATTTGAAAGCATTTTTATCCGAAAGTTTATTTAACTGAGAATTTACTGCCTTATTCTTGATAAGGATTTAAAAACCAGTTATAGAGCATTAACTGGCCAGTTTTTGGAGTGTCGCCAGTATCTTCAACAAGGAAGGGTGGAGAGATAAATTATTACATATTTGATGTAGACGCTGCACCCCCCATTCAGCAAAATCTCTGTTAATATCTTTACTGTATTTGAAATACCCATCATTACATTGACAACCGATACTGCTATTGCTGACTATTTTTCAAATTTACCGAAATTCAAGTATACTCTAGGAGCTACCTTTTATGTATCACCATATGAAAAAACGTTTTTTTACGTATTTTTTGCCGCTGAAAACGAATTTTTTTGTGAAATGCTCAACAGTGGTCGGTTAATGGTTAATAACAATTTTTTAAAACAATTGCATAATTTTGTTCTTTTTGCTCCGGAAAAAATGTTTTCATATTTTTTGGGTAATTTTGAACAAAAAAGGTTTTTAGTAACATTCACGTAGGACTACAACTTTTCGAGATAATTATTCCCAAACTTTAAAACAGTCGATTTTTGCCATTTTTGACACACTACCACACCAATACAGATGGATTTATTTAATCCACCTGGGCTTAAACTTTTCTTCTATTACTATACTTTAAGTAAAAGGTTCGATTTTCAAATTTTTTTAACGTTTTCATAGTTCTTGAGGAGATAACTTTCACAGTGTGGTTATACATTAATTTCGTATACATACTGCCGATGTACTTCAAGTTTACACATCTATCCTCGTATTTTTAGCCTCCGAATCTAACATTGTAGGATGGAATATTATAAAGTGGTTGATTATTTATAACAATTGCGCATAACAATTTGTTTATAACAAATCAATCGATTGTTAAATAATGTAATAATTTTTTAATTTTTAATATTTAGATTTAAAATAAAAGTTGATAAGAATCTTTTTGTTTCAAACCACACAAAACATGAACATTTTACTCCTAAAATACAAAAATTACTGCATTATTTAAAGTACTAATGTTATAAATAAATTGTTATAACCAATTATTGGTGGCTTTATAATATTTCATCCTAGAATGTCAGAGATTATAATCACTGAACCACATGAAAATTTTTCCGAAAAAAAAATGTTTATAAACAAACTTTTATGAATAATATATATAAGCAATTGACCACTTTATAATATTCTACCCTACAATGTTACATTCGGAGGATTTAATCCACTTAGGCTTAAACTTTTCTTCTATTACTATACTTTAAGTAAAAGATTCGATATTTACATTTTTTAAAGGTTATTCACAGTTCTTGAGGCGATAACTTCCGGTGATTTCACTGACGTGGAATCACTCCGTGGATATGCACTGATTTCGTATGAATATATTTACGACGTACTTGAAGATTACATATCTCTCCTCGTATTTTTGGCCTCCGAATGTAACATTGTAGGGTAGAATATTATAAAGTGGTCAGTTGCTTATATATATTATTCATAAAAGTAATTTTTGTATTTTAGGAGTAAAATGTTCATGTTTTGTGTGGTTTGAAACAAAAAGATTGTTATCATCTTTTATTTTAAATCTAAAAATTAAAAATTAAAAAATTATTACATTATTTAACAATCGATTGATTTGTTATAAACAAATTGTTATGCGCAATTGTTATAAATAATCAACCACTTTATAATATTCCATCTTACAATGTTAGATTCGGAGGCTAAAAATACGAGGATAGATGTGTAAACTTTAAGTACATATGTATACGAAATTAATGTATAACCACACTGTGAAAGTTATCTCCTCAAGAACTATGAAAACGTTTAAAAAATTTGAAAATCGAACCTTTTACTTAAAGTATAGTAATAGAAGAAAAGTTTAAGCCCAGGTGGATTAAATAAATCCATCTGTATTGGTGTGGTAGTGTGTCAAAAATGGCAAAAATCGACTGATTTAAAGTTTGGGAATAATTATCTCGAAAAGTTGTGGTCCTACGTGAATGTTACTAAACCTTTTTTGTTCAAAATTACCCAAAAAATATGAAAACATTTTTTCCGGAGCAAAAAGAACAAAATTATGCAATTGTTTTAAAAAATTGTTATAAACCATTAACCGACCACTTTTGAGCATTCCACCCAAACAATTTATGTTCAGCGGCCAAAAATACATAAACGAAAATTGTTTCAAGTGGGGTATAAAAGGGTACGGCAACATAGGTAGCTCCTAGACTAGTAGTTTATACTTGCAATAATAATATTATATTTTCTTACAATGTATCACAAGCGCTAAAATTGTTATCTAAAATAGGATATTTCGATTGCTTTTTAGATTTTTAAGGCGATTTGTTTTCTTTCTGACCATGTATTGAATCGTATTTTACGTAAGTCAAAATCTAAAAGCTCCGGACATATATTTGAACGAATAGCAATTAAACAATTGACCCATACATAAATTGTACCGAAATGTTGTTGTTTGGTCAAGAAAATTACTTGAAGAGCGTAACGGTACAGTTTATCTGATAGAATGAAAGAAAGCATGCACATTGGAGAACAAAGTGCTATAATTTAGTTTGCCGAGTAACACATTCGTGTGCCTCCGGCCCATTCATAAATAACCCGAGTAATCGAACCGTAAACGATGGAACTCGAGGACATAAGTTCCAACTAACTATTCCATTAAATTCCCGTTCTGGAAGGCTGCCGCATAAACGGCATGTCGGCAAGGTGCTCGCCGGGTGATGAATAAGCGCGAGAGATAGCGCGACAGACAGCCGGTAAGCGAGGTGATCCGACCATTGACGCGTGGAAAACCGTATATATTCAACGTGCATGAGAAGAGACGTTTGCGACTGAATAATCCACTCGGTGGAAACGCGTGTTTGCACGATCGTACGCCCTACCTGTAGGATTAGGCGCCTACGATATCCTCGCGCATCCATTGCGAGTCACACCTGCAGCGACAAAGCCAAATCCGGAAGTGCAACCAGACTGACCGATACCATATGCTAGTACCAAACTCTCAAAATCTAATTCGCTTAATGTCATTAGGTACCAGTAGGATCGTTTATAAATTTACTTTATAGGGATTTTCCTTTGCGTTAGAATTTCAAATATGAATTTGAAATTGTCAAACAAAAGTTATGGGATAGTAATGCATATAGAAAATTATGTTGACTTACAAGTAAGAATCGATTTTGATTTTTACAAGAGAATTCAAACATACACTCTAAATTAGTTGGACTGAAATATCAGTCTATGGGGTTAGAAAATGAGGTAGGCCGGGTTCGACTGCATTTGAGTTCATTGGAGTCAAAATATACTCTAATGGCGTCGATAAACACGGAAATAGAGAAAGGCCATTGAATACGCCATGGACTATGCGATATGTTTTGAAGATTTTGAAACAAATAAAAAAAAGAAATTGGTCATTATAGATTTCCGCATCTAATGGCGAAATAATAAATTATATATCTCAATAAACAATAAAGTTATTAATTTTTGTCTACGCAAGTGCAAAATGTACCTTCAGGCTCTTTTCGTTTATAGAGCGAATTTAGAGTATCCGTCGGCGATAAAGTTGTTCATAAAGGTATAAACAAATTTTCTGAATAAAGAAAGTTTTGCCTTCATTGCGCTAATAGTAACAAATAATGAATGTTTCAAGTTGTAGACAGTAGTCGATGACCAACGCGACATGTGCTTCGAGGCTCTCAATAACTTTGTTTATTAAGATATATAAATTGTTCTTTCTTCATTAAATGCAAAAAACTCTAACGGCCAATTCTTTTTTAGAATTGAATATGTTATAGCTACCGAAAACATGTTTAGCGGCCGTCCACGTAGTAACCGCAGTTTTCGATGGAGTATATAACTACATCGGTAAAGGGATTCAAACCTAGCATTAAATACCCCAAAAAAACAAATGTGACTCCAAGAGAGTAAAATTGAAGCCTATAGGAGTAAAATTTAACGATTACTCTCTCTTGGAGTGCGCAATTGAGTCCAATAATTTTAGAGTGTACGCGCCGAAATATTGGCTCTAGTTTTTCAAGAACTGGTTGTCAATTATGTAATATACGTAGTTCCAACTTTCGACCTATTTTGAAAGATTATTGACTTGATTAGAATTTATAACATTTATTAAACATATATAGAAAATGAATAGAGTCAATTTAGAGAATTTTCTTTTCTACGTAAATAATATTCAATGTATTTTATGTACTACTAAACAATTTTCTGAACTTTTCTGTACATTTGAACATAAAATATATTGACTCTTATTTACCCCGGCACAAAAATGTTTAGACTTGGTAGCAAAATGCAGTCAAAACAGCAGTGTAATAGCTTCCCACAGCAGCATCAGGGATCCTGTCGAAAGCTATTTCACCCCAAGTAAAAAAATTATATATAGATTGTATATAATCTCCTCTGTATAATCTACATATAGAATTAGGCATATATAAACTATATATAAATCATATATAATTTGTTATGACATCTTCAAATATTCAATACAGGAGATTTAAATGAAATTCATTGTTTCGACCATATTCGTTAACGGGTGGTCGATTATATCGTAAATTGTATACGTTTTTAAATTTTGTTAATATAATCATTTTTTTTAATGCAAAAGACGGGATTGCAGAAAATATTTAAATTATATACGTGCAGTATCGTTCATAATCTTAAATCTACAGCACTTTTACAACTGAATAGTCACTTTAAATATTATCCAACGAAAATAACCTCCTGTATTTGTAAAAGTTGTAAATTTTAAAAGCAACTTCCCTGTCAAAAACACCTTTTTAAGTTTTTCATTCTACTATTACTGTTGTTCTATTTTCATTTCTTTTTTATGTTTTCATTAACCATTTTTTTCTCTGTGTATATCATTTATATTGTTTTCACTGTGTTTTATTCAAGTACGTGGGCATAGGTACTACACTTTTTTTCCAAGTGTGAATGGTCTTACACATGCACAACTAAACAGGAATTTTCTACACTGATAAAAAACGCAGAAAGTTTAGTAGATTTAACAAAAATTTCTCGCAGATTTTATAGTCCGATATAATGTAAAAATTCTTCGTAGGTTATGTCTATATGTACATATTTACTGTGTTTCATCGAAAGTAATAGCAAAATGTGTATTGTTATTGTTTGATTATTTGATTATTATTTTTATTATTTTATCATTATTTAATTGTTACAACAAGTTTGATAAGGTTTAGCGTAACCAAAACTACTAACCTAATTATTTTTGTTGAAGACTGTATGAAAAGCTTTTTGGCGATTTTTTTTTATGTCAATAGTTCAACTGATATTTGATTGCCCTACATATTTGATTTTATTAGTCTAGAGTTCGCGAAATAAAAATTATTTCAGCTTTATAGAGGGCTCTATATTATTATACATTGTTAAAAGTTACAAGCAACACGGCAAACAGTATTGAAACCCGTATTTGCCTATAAATATTTATAAGCTTACACGAAAACATACCAGGTGGTCATCTGTGAACGAAACACAGAGGAATCCGAATTAAAGGAAATCCGGTTCGTGAATCGTTGAAATATATAACAGATTCTCTTTCCAGACGTATGCAAATAAATTGGGCACTTCCAGATGTAAATAAATTTTACACCTGAATCTAATTATTTCTATGCAGCACCCAATTACATTAATTTTCAACGTTCGCAACATGTACATAATGACATAAAAAAATTAAAACTTGTATCTATTCTGAAATAGATAGTAAATGTAGAACATCTAGTAGAATAATGTATTGCGAAAAGGAGTTGGAAGTAAAGGAAACAATCGCTCACAGCAGTGAGCTATAAATTATTTCACAGATTTTCAACAAATTCACGAGTACTTTTCGTGCTAATCTGCAGACAATTAGTATTATATACAACATGTGTCTTTTATACTTTCTCTTACACTAAGCTTCTTGAAAGAATAAATTATGCATATTTCACGAACACATTTTTCGTGGAAAATACGGTGGATTGAAATGTGAAATATTTACTATAATTTCTATTGGTCGTATTTATATTCCCATATTTCACTTGTACTGAATACAGGCAGGAAAAAGTGTTGTGTCTGAGACACTACACTAGCATAGATAAAAATGAATTACATAGCATTCTGTATAATTACAAACAAAATTTGTACATAATTATATGCAATCGTATAGCATTTTTGTTTTCTATGCAATTGAATATGACTGTTGTTCAAAAAAAATTTAATGAAGAAGTATTACTAATGTTTAACAGTGTTCATATAAATTATCTTACTATATACCGGAATTTTGTATAATTAATTTGCATAGCCCACTGTCGTTTTGTCGTTTTTGTGAATAAAAATAAAAGATAGTAAAAAGTTTGATTTGATTAATTATTATATACAACCATAAACTCGATCCTGTGCCCAATTATAAACAATGTATATACAAGCGAATATAAGTAATACAAGCATATACAATACTGTTGTGACAAAAGTCATATATACCTTTATTCCAAATCGGCTCAGAATTTAAAAAATATCTCAAAACTTGTTCAAAATCACTGGTTAAAAGTAATAAAGAAAAGTTTTAGAAAAATAAAAGTATGTTATCTGAAATTCCATATTTTTTCGTTGGATCTTTCTATATTCCTACACTGAGAAAAGTGTATTTTATCAGTTACTATCCCTTGGCTTTTAAAAAGTGTATTGTAGCCCTTAAAAGAAATATTATAACTAGTATAACATCCTCCGTCTTCCAGCATTTGTTTTTGACAGGTTATACGAAACTGTATTAAACTCTCCTATTTTAAAAGAATGTTTTATTATGACTAAAAGAAGGCATTTTTAATATTTTAATTTGCTAGATAAATTTCCATAAACAAAAATTGCTTTTAGTTAAAGAGAAAATAAACTGACATATTTGTTAGAATAATCTAAAATCTTCGTCTTTTAACAGGCAATAGAAAGATTCCAATCCCTATGCGTAAAATACTATCTTTTACGGGGCATAAGAATTCTAATACTGGGTAAAAAACACTTTTCTCAGTGTAACTTTTTTTTTTGTCTTCGATCAACGATTTTGAACAGTTTTTAAAATTTTGAAAATCTCATTTAATCTGAATATCCGACTTCAGATTTTGATTTCACGACAGCTAGTACAGGGAAATAGTTTTCTTGTTTACCATTAATCACGCTTGATCCAAAAATATCACCCCGGTGCGTAAAATCGAATTCTATGTAAGAAGTATTAAAAAAATAATTATTATTCTTGCAATTCTAATAGAATAAAAAGAGCAAAAATTGAATTCGACTATAATTTACAAGCATTCATGGAAGAATCACATATATTATTTCCAAAAACTCAGTGTTTGTAAACTACAAAACCAAATTTCTTTCACACGAAAATATTCGTAATGAACGTCTACCCTGAGTAGCTCGAACGGATTATTTTTACCTAAAAAATTCAACAAAGGAAATGCACCATGGGACACATCTAATAATTAAGCAGCAGGACACGAGTCATTTTGAAATAGGAAATGCCTAAAACTTTATAATAAAATGTTCTTTTAGTTTACGCTGTAATATGTTGAATAAACGAATATTTATTTCATCAGAAGTCGTCGTTATATTTTAGAAAAGATTATTTTCGACCGTAGAATATCCCAATTAACGTATTGTTTAATTAAAATCTAATAAATAAAAATCGTATTAGATCGAAAACTGACAGATCCAAATGTATTTAAAATTTACATAATAATGTATATGTTGAATTAAATCACAATTCTTATGAAATTTGAAGAAAATAAAAACGTATTTTATGTATTGACAATTATTCATGTCTCTTAAATAAATGTTTTCTCGATATTTAGATCAAAATGAGCACCTTTTTAACTGATTGTTAATTCATTTTTTTAAATATGTTAAGGGGTTATTAATTTATTACTCGATTCACGAATACGTTTTGAATTTAATTTGTAAGTCGTTTATTATTTTTTTTAATATAGAGGATGCAGCTAGTTATCGACAATTTACTGACTGCTACAGCGGCGTTACGACAGGTCTTTCGGTGCATAGTTTGTTTTCTTATCGAAACACGCATCAGGCTTTGGGAATATCGGAAATGTTCGTAAACTAACATTTGGATGGAAACGACGAAACAAAAAGGAAAAACATTAAGGAGAAGAATGAATAAAATAAATTGAACTGAATACGTGGTTTGCATTTATATTATATACAATAAGTAACAGAAAAAAGGATTTCCGTATATTGGAAAATCTTCTGTTTCTACATTATATTATTTTGTTAATGAAAATCGAATATCACGCTATGTGAATAACTCATTTATTATTAATTTTGTAAAAAAAATAATATAATCTGGGATTGTGTTTTTAAATACACGATTCTGCAAAAATAACAGCCGCATTGTATTAAAGTTATGGAGTTGGAAACAAACCAATTTCATGTACCAAGTATTACAAATATTTCAAATTGTTATATCGAAAAATGCAGAATAAGATATCTGTAGTCAAGAAATCGATAGCTTTCTCAATCATTTATTCTCAAATTTGTATTTAAATAATTTGTTATTCCATTTTTTGGATATTTCGTATAATTTAGCCTTCCTTCTAAATAGTTTAACGCCTACATTTTGTAAATATCGGGATGTATTATCAGAAAAGAGTTTGTGCGTTATAAACAGCTAAAATAGAATTACAGTAGACTATAATTAATGTATACATCGCATATACGTCTACTCCTTTGTAGGACTAAAATGTTCTGTACCCATGGAAAATATATAATTTGTTACATAAATTTGAATAGGGGTTTCAAATATAAAAAAGGTTAGCACGAGGTGTCAGTTTTTGGTTGTCAGAATATGATTTGGACTGACAACATATTTCTTGCTTCCTTCATTTTATGCTATATTGTTGATCAATTTTTATTTGAAGTGTTAGTTAAACAAACATTTACACTCTGTATAAACACATATATACGCGTAGAACGATACTCGTTTATCGCGTTGGGTAAATTGATGTATAACGTTGCAGAAACCCGCATCGTAATTAAGTTTTGAAACAATGTTGAACCTTTGGTGTAACAATTCCTGTGCAATTGTTAATTATCGTCAACCTACATCCCATTGATCGCTATATATAAAATAAAAATTTTTTATCTATTGTATACCAGCGATGTCAAGTTTTTCAAAATATGCACGGAATCAAACACAGTGGTTGAAAAAACCAACATCGAATTGGTTGGATAATAGTTAGTTATTACAACTATTTATACTTGGTTCTCATAGTACTAATTAAATAAATTTGGCTAAGTTCCTTTCCTATTTACAGTCAGTTGGACCACGTAGTTTGTGTAACACTTTCAGAGCGCTTGCGCGAAAAGCAAACTCTACAGCCGACATGCCCTTTGTTCACCTTTGTTCGGTTAAACGAACAAATTTTAAATTACGTTGCTTTTTAAATATCTGTTTGATTGACCGCCGATTCATATTATCGTGTTCGTACTAGGCGGGCAAATTACATTAACAAAATTACTTTTTAATTTCTTTGGGGGCGGACAAAGTTTTACACAACCTTGATCTGCACACGAAACAAAAGGAATAGTTGATAAAAATAGTCAATCAAAAAGAAATCAGAAGCGTAATAAACTACACTATTCATGTAGGATTTAATGATCACTTAGATAAATATTTTTTGGTGCATATGTTACCTCTTCCATCGTCATACGTCTTCATTTAAAATTAGTTTCGTCATCAAAAAAAAGTTGAGCACTTTAATCAATGCATTTTTAAATCTAGAGATAACAAATTTAAAATGTATTACCTTGAATTAAATAATAACCAACATATTATTCCCTCCAATTTTAAAGCTAATTTTGTGGGTCATTATTATTATTACATTGTATTATTATATTATATTATTACTTTTAATATTTGAACTTTTATTTCGGACTTAAATTAAATCGAAAAAAACTGCTGGTGTGTTTTGTCAATATTTGAAATGCAGTAGCTTTATACTACCTGAAATAGAGGACCGCATATTGTCCTTGGGTTGAGCTTAAATTTCGTTTCGTGGCATGATGGTAGTACATGGATTCTTTCGACAGCATTCGTACCGAACAAAGAAATAAAATGTGTATCTTCAATTTGCACGTGGAGCTACAATTCTCTTATTTGTATTCCTGTACGAGGGCAATGAGCCTTCCTTGGAAAACTGACATTTGCCCGAAAATTGACGTTTACGAGAGTCGGTGCAAGGTGAGCAATAATACCGGAAACACACAATAGCGAAATTTCGCCGAGGGTAAAGGCGAAGGTACACCCCGGCCCGGACATACGAGAGCGAACACAGCGAATTGCAGCAGATAAATGCGACTTGAAAAGCTTTAGTACACACATACATTTTTTCACTTTCTCTGAAAGATGACGGTACTTCATATGGAAGATTTTACTTTTCTTTAGCCAGTATGACGGATCCGGTGAAAAAATTAGCGAGAATTATTTTTCCTGAATCAACATGTATGTTTTCTCAAAAGCAAAAAATAATTATGAAAAGTACACTGACAATATTGTGTCATTAAGTTTAGAATTAATAATGTATTTTCCAACCCATTGTATGAATTTTCTTTTATTATTTAAATGAAACGTATACAGCAGAACTTCACTTTATTGTGCTTCACTTTGTTAGCGCCTTCACATTATTAACGAGATTCCCTTCACGTATTTAGCGTAGGAAAGGTTAGTTCTTCTTCCTTGTTTCATAATTCCGCAGTGTCCTGCCTATTGTGTCCGCTGGAAGGTTCGCTAGAAACGATGCGTATTTGTCGGGCAACAAAGTGAAAGGAACATCTCGAGTAGGACAATAAACTGAAGTTCTACTGTATTATATAAATTTATCAGACATGTGTTTTTTTTTCATTTATGCTTGCTGGTTTGTGAAGTCACATTTCCAGGGACTAATCAAAAGTCTATCGTTTTAAGTGCGCATTCAGAAATAATATATTTATTTAAATTAATATAATTCGATTGCAGTGAATTGGTTTATATCATAGAAATAATAGTTGAATGATTGTAGCCTATATGATAAAAAAGTAATTTCAAATATCATTTTGCTGAACACTTAAATCAGTGAAAATGGGGGTAGAATTTTTCACCAGTTTTTTCGGTCACACAATTAATACAACAGTAAAGTTATTTAAAAAGAATGTTCGTTTACACGATTTACGGCTTCCTCAGTTTAATTAGGTCTTAAAACGTAAAAGTGTAAATAAAATGTACGAATTATATAAAAAATAGCACAGTTACTAAACGTAAAAGACAATTCCTTTATTTTAATAGCTTTTCGTTGGCTGTACTGAAAAAAATAATTAAAAGTAGTTGGGCTTACTGCTCGAATAGTAAAATACAGACCACACATCTTTCGTAGTTGGCTTTACTACTTAAATCGCTGTCCTCACTATATAAATAGTAAGAACAACTACGAAAGATGTCTGGTCTGTATTTTACTACTCTAGCAAGCCCAACTATCTAATTTTTACATCTATGCATAAATGTAAAATAAATAAAGGTATAAAAGTAGTTCAGATTTTTAAGAAACACAAAACACTGAAAAATCTTTTTGAGTATAATTATTTCTTTATATATTATAAAAATTATATCGTTACCGCTTATAATATCAGATTTAATTTACACCAACTGGAGAGTGATTGTAAAATCGGCACGCCAAACTTACCTGAAACATAAAATAACATGTAATTAGCATCTGAGCAGCTATTTATTTGGTAATCATAATAAATTATCACAAACTATATATGTACATAGCTAACATATTTAAGTATTGCAGTAGGAGTAAATGCGACCTGTATCAACAATTGCAAACCAGCTTCTAATGGTGCTGATTTAACCTTAAGGACGACGTAATCTATGTTCTTTTACACTTTAAATGTTACATCAGAAATCTAAGAGAAATTTACACTAATAACTAAAATAATGACTAATTCATTAAATTAATTAAAGTAATATAAATGAATTTGAATTAATAAACAAATCATATTTAATATATTTTGTGAAAATATTATTACTGTATTTATTAGTGTAATAATACATAACATTATAACAATAAATACGTAATATACCTGTTAACGAATGGTGGAAGGGCTTTGAAATAAAACGCGTGATTTGATCGGTCAGAAACTAAAAATCAACTTTATTCCGATCCCGCGGTGACGATCCGATCGCGACGCGGACTTCCTCACCCCACGACGTCCCTAAACGTACTGAAATAACCCGATCGTCAATTTTCTGCATCTTAGTTCGACTTTTCAATTTCTCGAACGTTTAAATAGACTACAACGTCATATTATATATCGATTATACTATTCGAAATACAAATACTTTTATCGATATCGTCACCATTTCGAAGGGCCTTTTACATAATTTACCTAAGAGGCCTGCTTCATTTTGAGAGGTACCCCCATTCGGGTGTGCAATGGCGTAGGGAAAACCACCTCTGTGGGAAAAAACCTACGCCGGGTACCGCAGTTGATAAAACATCGATTCCGTCCGTAACAATACCCTTTCTGAACTTTTGAAACATATACGAATGAAGAAAATAAACTTAAGTCAATTACAGGAAAAATATTTTTTGGGTGTTAACAGTTACTTATATTTATGGGTACTTTTAAGAAAGCTTCTTATGTCTGGATAAACGAATTACCAAATTTTTATTTATTACATACTGCTATATGCAGAATCATCATTAGTAAAAAATAAAAATTCCCCATAATTATTATATAAGTTTTCCTCTTCTATGATTTATATATCTATAATTTAAATTTGGGTTATGCTATTGCATAATTGACACTTCAGCATAGAAGCGATTCTCTTGTCTCTCATAAGCAATTTCAGATAATTTCAGTATAATTTGAAGTATTTTAAATGAACAGGACGGTTATCACTGATAATGCCGATGTTCACCTACTAAGAAGTTGATTCAAGAAACCCCTCAATGTCATTTTCAAGTTTCATAATATTATCGGATGGTATGCGAATTCCAAGGTTACATCATTTTTAAGACAATTATATCTTTAAAGTATAAAAGTAACCCTTCTCTCCAAAAATATTTGTTTACTTCACTTTTGTTCATAACCGAAATTATTCATTTAATAAAACTCCGATTACAATTGTCGTTAAGGACATGGATGAGCGTTTGGAGATATAAGGGGTCCTCTCATGCTTGAATTGTTTGCTTTAACGTTTTGAAGATAACATAAAAAGCCTTGAATGCAAATTACAAGCATTCGTGCTGGGACGATTAGCGGACATATTTTTAGGATTTTATAAATAAGCCTTATCCTAGATACGACTCACTAATATTCAATATATATAAGGAGAAAGGAGGCAATTTGGATCACTAGTTTTTTTCGGTTATATCAAAATTTGGCGGTTCTAGTTCGTCGGGTATGTTTGCCAGAGGGATTGGTTGCCTTGGAGTGCTCTGTTGGTAGTCATAATGATAAATTAATCTAAGTTGTGCAGATGCAGAATGCTTTCATTTCTTTTGCGAAAAACTATACTAAACGTGAAGTCCAATGTAGAGCACGGTTGGTCAAAATTGAACCATTTTTAGATTTCTTTAAAAACGGTTGAACTAAAAAAAAGCTTTAGCAAATCTTCCACTTTGGTTGACTTTTGGCATTTGGCATTTTTATTGGTTCCTCCGTAGATACTCGTACATAGCCAAATAACGGTACCCCAAAGCAACTATTTGAAATCAACATCAGTCACCGCATCGTTCTTAGGACCTTTTATGGGGCCTCACTAAAGTATCAAACGCACAAACCGCGGCACAGCGATTCGAGCCGAGCGAATATTCATGAGGTACTGATTATTTCTTTGCTTATTTTCGAGGCAATATTACCACGTACCGCGGTCCATGGAAATGAGCAAGAACAATATACGAACAGTCACAAGAATTTGTAAATAAATACTTATTTCCTTTATATCATACACGCCCCTAATAATTTTCTCTTTCATTCCGCTACAAATATATGCTGAAACATTCTGACTTCCTATAAATCGGTTTACAGGTGATTCTATTTGTAACAACTCTAAAATATTTCTTATAGTATTTATAGTTAATTATTAAATTTAATTAATCAATTAAACTAAGATTGCTACAAACTGTTTGGAGTAATTAAATTCTTAATGAAATTTCAGAACCAAATTTATTTGTAGTTAGTGCAACGGGATGAATAAACATGAGATGCTACGTGTGCAAAATATTACATTGCATTTTATAAATAAGAATTGATGTAACTAAAAGTATAGTTTTAATAATACATATTTGTTGATAGGATTAATGCAATTAATAAAATACATTTCGTAGCAAATTGTTTTTTTCATCAAAGTGAAACGTGGAATTGATCAACGTTATCACACATTTTACACTTCCCTAGAGAAAATATGCAGAGAATGCTTCCCCATTTAAGTGAAGAAGATAATGAAGTAGAGAGTCGTTTGTTCTTGTGCACGAAGGGTTCGGGAAAAAATGTCATGTTCCTTAGAAGAGGCGTAAGAACGAGAGCGTAAAAGTAAGTTTGCAAGAAACAAAGCGATACGAGGGTGAGGTCCGAGTGGACTGAGTAATAAGATCACGATGCATGCCGATAAGACCGCGGTTCGTACCGCAGAATTCTTGCGTGTATAAAAGAGTATCATATGTCACTCGACCACTCAACGAATATATTCGATGCAGATATTAAAACAAACGAGGAGGATAGGGAGTACGTAAACGAATAAACCTACTTCGCCTGAGGTTAACAGTAACTGCACTCGAAGCTTCCGGGAGACTTTTTCCCTTATTGAAAGAAATGCTGGAAAGGCCCGCTGAAAATGCGTTCCTCGGTAGCAAACGACTACAGTACTGAAAACAGTACTTTCGTGGTGTTCCTCTTTTTTATGCAACAGGGGAAGATAGGGGAAAGCCGCATACAGCAAACTCACATTTATACCTTACCGGAAGAGAAGAGCGCAGGCAAGTGCGGCTATAAAATATACGAAGCAGCTAAACTGAAGAGCTTTCCTCAAACGGTATTTCGGTTGCACTACAACCTAACATTCCGCTATACTTTAAAGGTGTATTTGGTTTTACGTTTCAAAATCGTATGTACACGACGTGAAACTCCACAAATCGGTTTATAAAAATATGTTGAAGCGGGTAAATTTGTATCCATGCGATAAGAAATATCTGTTGTAAAATTTCAAGAAATGATGGAAGCTTGTCACAACAAGAGTATTCTTTAGAAATGATGTTGTAATTTTAAATATCTTCCGGAGACGTTCCCAACAACATCACTATTTAAATTATTGTGCATAATATCCTTGCGAGAATACTATTACAGTCAGATAATCCGTTGGCATAGGAATATATTCAGCTCCCCTTAACTCTGTATTTATTTTTATTGAAGATATCTCGTTAGTTATGAAAATGTGGTTTCTTTGCATATTCAAGAAGTTGAGAAAAAAATGGGGTGCACCTCAAAAACTAGACAAATCACAAAAACAGACACTTTAAAAACCCGACATTCAAAAACCAGATATTTCAAATTGCAGACATTAAATAACCAGACATTTAAAAAAACATACATTCAAAAACACGACATTTCAAAATACGGACACTTCTGATCAGTACGATCACTACATAAAAAAATTATCCCGGGTAGACGTCCTTCAGACCTCACTGGAAGATCATTTCATGGTCAAAAATGTTTGACCAAGGGATTAATTTTGTAGATCAGTCGCAGGTCAAATAAATTTGACTGCCGGGTTATGTAGTAAGCACAAAATCAATCATTAATTAAATTTTTCGGAATATGTATATTTTGAATTGGCTGATTTTTTAATGTCTGTATTTTGAAATGTCCGGTTTTTGAAGTGCTTGTTTTATGATTTGTCGGGTTTTTGAGGTGCATCTACAAAAGTACTTTTGATAAGATATGCTCACTTCTATACTATGAATAATGGCGCCCAGACTTTTCATCGCCTTCTATTTCATCGTGTTGCAAATGAATCAGTAGGTATTTATATGGTAATCCGGCCTAGACGATGATATTGTTCGAAACTATTTATATTTTGATAGTGTTAATTTTGAAACCGCGATGGCAGGGCGCTGCCATAGGGTTAAAAGAAATCCACGTGAGATATAAAATGTACACGCGGTGTTAAATGTGTTTCTGGAAATAATGATCACTACACAAACTAAAAGCAAACAGAAAATAGAACATTACAATAACTATAATTACCGCGAAATGTATACATTTGGTCCATAAAAACAATCACATGGCCTTTATTCTCCATGAAAAATGCACAACAATGATTCAGATCCGTATATAGTTACCGCATTGGTTTAAAATATCATACCGATTTAACTCATAATTTTTAATGGAATCGTGTGTATCATATTTTTCGCCGAACAGAATATCCATCAAACAGTAGGTTTATTCTCTACGTACGTATTTTTTTACGTTTTTATCATTATAGTAATAGTAACTAAGTACATTTAATATAGTTCAGTGTGGTAAGCAATTAAAAGGCTTATGATTAAGCTATTATAAGGCTAGATAAATAGATCCCGCAACTGCATCTGAACTGAAATTTATTACTTGTGCATGAGCAATATCGTATGGAACTGCAGTAAACCTCTGCCAATTACAGTCATTGTACTGCCCCTATTTTTGGGAAATTATCGCTAATTTGATAAATTGGGCTTGACAAATATTATTGCCGAATTTTAGTAACTAATTTTATCGAGAATTTTATTTATTATATACATACAACATACAGTCAGTTCAACATATTTCAATTTCGTGTATATACCAAGTAGTTTCTATACAAATAGCGGCAACCCTAGCGAGAGATGAGAATATCATTTTAATCTACAACAAAGATGTTATTAAAATAACAAGAAAAAATATTTAGCTGGCAAAAAGTTTCTTTGAGTAGGATCATTCTTTCACAACTTAAAAAGGATTTTTATTAGAAACTTTTAATAAACTGCTACTACATATTAATACTACGCAACCCAGGTATTTAAATGCCTAAAGAAAACTACATAAAAAGTCTAAGGTCGACAGTTTAATGATACTTGTATTATAAATTCATCAACATGTGCATGTGAAAAAGCCTTAATACAATTATATTAGTTAATAATCATCTTATAATAGTACTATTTGGGGATTTGTGTAACAATGTTTTAATTCAGTTTTCGCTTAAGACATCCTCGGTAATGAAACGGCATCTACGTATGATAATATAAACTTATTTGATTTATTAAGATGGTGTCATAAACAATGGTTCGTTAAAAATGTAACAGATATTCAAAATATTCATATAAACTTTTTCCAAAATTTGGATGTGAAAGAAATCATAACTAATTAATGTAAAAACTCTTAAGAACACAATTTACTTTTCAATTTAGGAAGAGCCATTAATTAATTTTTTAATATCCTGTTTTGTCTCCTCTTTGATCCTATGCATACACTCCAAATGTTTTGGAACCCTGAAGGTTAGTTTTGGTCCGACCATGCTAGTAGAAATAACCATTTCCTCTCTGGAAATACTTATATGAATCTACAGTCATCTTAATATAATACTTTGAATGTAATAAAATAATTAGCAATCAAGAATTATGAGAATATATCTGTGAAGAAAATTCACATTGCACATATTCAAAATACTGGAAATGTCAAACTTCGTATTATAATTTTTAACGATTAACGAATAACAATTTACTGCGTGTTATTAAATTCCTATCGAAATCATTTTATAAGCTATGAGCCAATTGGTGGTGCAAATATGAGATCGTTAATCTTGTCGATCATAGGGAATGATATAATTTTGATAAACCTATTCAAACACCCGACAATTATTAACATAGAAGAAACCATTGTGACGAAGAAACGTATATATAAATTAAAATATTCACCTAATCACTTTCGCATGGATAGAGTTAACTAGATAAAACGCAATAGATGGACTTTCACCTACCAAACTTCGTCAATAATGAATATATCTTATAGCATTAACATACAGTTTGGTTACATTGCAGTTTATTATATTATAATGAATTTAATCCCTCGAGCTTCATACGCAACTATAAATTTTCCAAACTTTTTGCTTGACGTATATGGCCTGCAGTTGCTTTTGACTAGAATCCTTTTAATTAGAATAATTAATTACACACTTTTACGCTTGGAAAATATTTACACCTCCAAGTACATGCAAACGCACGATTTACAATTTCGGTTAAAATGTCGTAGTCCTATTGTTACTAAAATTATGGGTTGAGAAATTAGTTTACGACTAAAAACTAGTAAATGATAATTAATTGTTACGGGAGAGAAACTACATTCGAGAGTTAGAACATCTTTGCAAAAGGTCTTGCTTATGATATTTTTAGCGTTATAGTCTCATGTTGTAACTCTGTACATGTTGCTGCTGAAAAAGCAATGTACGAGAGCAAGATAACGAAGCTATTTTCTTTGTGCTGGGATTCGCTGTGAAATTACTCATTCCACGAGACTTCAACAATACAGGTATACATGTATATCTCATTAAAACGAGTTACGTTATACGTGCATTTCGTTAGGTCCTTGATAGTCGCCCAATGTCGCACGTGCATGAATGCTACGGACTTAAACTAAGCAGGGTCATTACATTGTGACCATAATACAAAATTGTACCGGGCATCAAACGTTAAAACTCAACATACCTTATTTAAATAATCAATACTCTGGCTATTTATTTACAAAATAAATATAGTAAAATCCAGTTAATATAAGTAAATAAATAATAAGAGGCTTGATTTATATAAAAGTCAATTACAGCAAAACGAATTTTCCAAAACACGTTATAATTTATAGGACGGTATAGAAGTATGTATATTATACTTTAGCATTAATAATGCAAACCGATAAAACAATTACTGGGCGTATATTGATTAAAATAATTTAATTGATTGAAGCTTATAAGCTCTAAATTCACATTTGTCAGAAATAACATCTCTTCGAAACGTTCCTGGGTTAGGACACTCTCCATTCATGTAAGCTCCCTGAAACATCGTTACTACGGCTTCATGTTTCGCGGGCGATGTCATCAAATCACAAGGTCATGGTGTTGTTTCATCTATCACGGGGAACGCAGGAGCGAGGGTGGGCGGGGGGGGGGGGGGTTATAACCGAAATTTATCCCGGAGTATCAAAATTATATTGTTAAAACCAATATACATTTCTGACAAAAAAAATGCAGACAAGACGTATTAAGTGCATACCTACTTGATGCTGGTGAAGCATTGCAAAGCATATAAGAATTTTCGTTTCCTCCAAAAAACTAGTCTTTTTCAGCGTTGGCAGAAACACGAGTTACTTGTTAGTAAAACAGCAAATAAAAATGTGCGCATAAAAAATCCGCAACATAAAAATCAATTCCTTTTGAACGTCAGCAATACGATACGAAATGCTTAGTGTTTCAAGAACGAATTATATATGATACTCTTCGGTAAACAAAAACGGCGTGACATAACAAAAGAAAATGTTTAACAGTATCTATCAATCAATGAGAAGTATGTTACTTCGACCCAGACTAAGTCTGGACGACGTATTGAATTTGGTCACTTCGGGCATAAATATTACCCTACAGTTTTTCATCAAATGTCGACGTTTCAGACCCTAAGGAACCCAAATCAACAATAAAAAAATTTGTGTCCGTGATCTTGTACGTCCGTACGTCCGTACGTCCGTACGTCCCGTTTTTTTGTCTCGCGATAACTCGCGAACGGATAAGCGTATTGACATAAATTTTTTTTTTAAAATACGAGTCTTGGTATAACTTAGATCTGATTAGATTTTAGCGCAGATCCATCCGTCCATTACTAAAAAAAATTAGCCCCAATTAAGTTACTTCGTAGTTTTTTGCATTTATTTTGAAAAATACAAATTTTATTAAAAAATATTTCAAACAAAAAAGATAGAGCATGATATTCTCTACAAAAAAGGTTGTATGCATTTTCTTTCTAAAGTCAACGATAATGCCATAAAAACTGGTTTTAAATGTTTATGACTATTGTCTGAAAAAGTATTGAATTTGGTCACCTCGGCAAAAAATTACCCGGTAGTTTTTCATCAAATTTCGACGTTTCGACCCCCTACCCCCCACCATAAGTTCTTTTACGCCCTTGATACGAAAATAACTATTTCGATATATCTAAAAGATGTCTTATAGTATCTAAAAGATATCCGTCAGAGATCTTTTCGACACTTTCAAGATATCTGTGACGAATTATATGTATATATATTGTATATATAAGACCATAATGATACAGACAGTAATTAGTAAAACACTGTAAACATGTAATATGCATCGAATAGTCTATTGCAATACAAGTGCTTGAAGTAAGTGTTTTGCAACTTTTATTTATTAATACTTCGGCTGGCCTATTGTCAGGGTCGAAGTTTTGAAAATACTCATTTTCAATTTTCATACACATAAAAAACACTATATTGTTGTAACATATCTATCGAGGCCACTTGGACCTAAATATGATTGGACCCCCAAATATCAATATAATTTTATAATATAATTGAAAGCTGTTAGTGAACAAACGAGTATTAAGGAATAGCCGACTCTCTACGAAGTTTCTGAGCGAGCGAAGCGAGCGAGGCACCACTCCAACACTAGTTTTATGTTCAATTTAATTAGATATATTCAGTGCATTATTTGCTGCTTTATTCTCCTTAGGAACATTTGCATATTACAAAAACATAACGTGAATGAATCCCACACTATGATCACATGGTACCAATTTTGTTCCCCCTCATAGAAACTGCAATATTTAAAACGTTGAAACGCATCATGTTTTGCTGTGGTACGAAAATCAGTATATTAATGGGCGAAACATGGTTTAATTATATTCGAAATAATGGGAGACATTAATGCTTGAAATGCATTTCATCACTAAAAAGTATTGTACAATATGTGAATTTATAACACATTGTCAGTCTTGTCTGCCTGTTAAACTACCATATTGTTTCCAAACATTTTTCAAGCTATATCTAGTAATTAAAGCTTTTC
Organism: Trichopria drosophilae; assembly: GCA_030407085.1. NCBI lineage: Eukaryota > Metazoa > Arthropoda > Insecta > Hymenoptera > Diapriidae > Trichopria > Trichopria drosophilae. The sequence goes on from CM059583.1 coordinate 58,509,300, forward strand.
TGAATAGTGATAACAGTTAAGGGTATCAAGGGAAGCATCAATTAATTAATCTACCCATTATATTTAATTGAATGATATTGACATCAATTATTAAAAATAAACTACAAAATCGATGGAGCAGCCTCAGATTTCTAAATGTGTCACTTAATTGAAATATCGTTAATATTAAACATTAATCAAAATATTGATAAATACTTAGTACGCAATTTTTAAGTTCATATCAGAATATAGAATAAATCCCTTTGGATAGTTTTCCACGTTAAGTATTGTGGGAATTTTTGAAAGACTAGGCGGTAAGTTTTCGTTGTCCGCGCGGAAAAATATATGGAAAATGAGCGTTTCCCGCTTAGTTCGAAACTGTAGTATCCATTACCGCACGGGAACCTGTACGGTAATGAATATTACGGCGTGGGAATTCGTCCGGTAATGAATATCAATGCACGGTTTTTGCGGAAAACTCGAACTTTTCCCAACTATTTGAAATAACTAGTATACGATACGAGTGCAGGTTAGTGATAACTGATTCACACGGTATTAAATCTATCGGCATCGACACGTATCTCACAGACTTTCAGTATTATCACTAATTTACCGAGCACTTTCACCAAAATGTACTATTTAAAATCCCAGTACAATCTAAACGTTTAATTTAAAGACATTTGGCACGTGAATACATTATATTTTTCCTGGTAAAAATTAACGCATTTATTAGACAATTATATTGGACAGAGAAACATAAAATTGAAAATTCAATTATGTGACTTTAAATCGAATGATCCGTAAATCGAAAAAATAGAAATACAAACGTTTATAACATTTAGAAAATTCTACGAAAACGGAAAAAATTCTGTTCGACTATGTTCATGTACTTTGCTTCCCGATTAAAAAGATGATCATAAACATTATTGGTCAGGCATATTTAAGCTGTCATTGTGATAAAATATCCAAAGATGACATTTTTTCTTTAGCTTTTTAGATTTATTTTGAAACATAATTTTGATATATAAATCAGAAAATAAATGTTTTCTAATTAATAAAAAGGTTTTTTAATCTCGGGTTTCTGAGGCTTTCCCGATGTGAATACATGTGCATGTAAAGATCTTCGTATGTTTGCTCATACACCTTGTTGAATCCTAAAGAAAATACATTTTTAAAGAAAATACATTTTTAAAAAAATTGGATGAGGGTTGGAAAGACATTTCATGAGCCGGTAAAGTGTGCTTTTAGAAAAACATGATTTTCAGTTCGAGTAGTGGACAGCGTATAGTGCACTGTTTAGGACGTCCCAGAAAAGATCATGCACATGTCACTTACATAAACTGCTTTTCATTCTCATTCTATTTACAAGAGGAATCCCTAACGCCATGTACAGAATTTAGATATATTAAAAGTTTTGTTGTTTAAAGAAAATGTTTCCTTACCCCATATTTCTCAGGTTCTATGAGACTGCTAAGCGCCTAAAAAGTAGCTCTGGGATGCTTGTGCATATTGCAAAAAATGTTTAAAGTAGCTTTTTGTGCAATTGTTAGACAACACGCTCGTATACAATTTCAATACAAGTTTCTTATCATGGAATAAAAATAACAATAATATACATTTATTCAACTTTATTTTTGTACACAATTTATAGACAAATTGCTTGTCTAAGAACTAGACACTTTGGTAAGATTTTATTATTCAAGGTATTTTTTGCTTCACGTCGTTCAATTTTTAGGCATATTGGGTTCATTTTTATTGGTTTTAAGCTAACATTTTCCTCTAACAATTAGTTCACATCCAATAAAAATGGAGGTTTCTTCCAGGGTTCTCATGAACTTCTTATAATATCTCGAGACATAGTGTTTCAAAATTTTAAACATTATCGAATAAAAAAGGTAGAAAATTGTTCAGAATGATCTCGTAATGTAGTCTACGAGAGGTCAGATACGTTGCATTATGAGGTTTTTCGGAACTTGATATTATAAGATGAACTCAAGCTCAGAAATATCTTAGGAAGTGACGTCTGTGCTTTCAATTAAAGCATATTTGGAGATAATTGGGAACTTATTTTTGTTTTGCTGACTGGGTTGTTCTAATTTATAGTAGGCATTTGTCATCCCAAATATGTGTCCTGGTCACACCATCTCTTGGCACACCACTGATTGCGATCATGACGGTATCTCGTGATGCGAACATTACCGATACTCTATGGCTCCGTTGTGCCGTTCTAATTCCGCGCCTTTCGTGCCCTTTAAATTTAATTGACATTTAATGTTATAAAAGCGGTCATAGTGTCCCAATAGTTTGGTTGTTAGTTCCGCTTTCGTCGAGGTTTCGTGACGACCATCATCGAACAAGCATCATGAATTTACGTGCAAAAATATCCGCAGGTGCAGCAATTGACCCGTATCGAATCCGAAATTTAATTGGTATAAGACTCCAAAAATACCATATGCGCCGTTCTTATCTCCTATTTCGGCTTCGATTGGTGTTATTCGGTGGTGGCGATTATTCTAAAAAGAAAGCCACGCGATCTTACTGAAACGTGCACGAATTCAAAGCGCACTGATATTCTATTGTCCAATAAAGTGTTTTTCGAAACAATACTCATCGCCTTTCATTATTAATATTTTTTGTTAGTACATGATCCGTAGACCATGCATCCACGCAGTATAACAGTTGATATTCATCATCCCAAAGGATCCAGCTCTGCCGCACACATCCGCATATGAAAGTAACGGCGTTGTTTCTAACTTCACAAAGTGATATACAATTTCTTTCAGTGTGGTTTCAGATTTTCCATATGTAACTCATATAATGCAACTTTTTTCTACACACATTTTTACAGCAAACTATAACTATTTTTCATGATATCCGTGAAAATTACTATGGATTCAATACACCTGCCCATTTCTAAAGACTTAAATTTTTTCCATATTTTCATGACTATTGAAGACGAGTTCCACTATAAGCTGAATTCTATTGTCGATAGAATCATATATTTGAAAATCCCTTCGCACGTATGACGATGAATGAATATCCCGATGTGTATAGGTACGACGGCATCGCGTTGACGGAATTACGTCAGATGGATCACGTATAGAACCCAGCGAAAGCATAAAAGAGCGTATAGAAAATCTGATTAGTTTCAAAATCGTATTTTTAATCAAATCTGAATTCAAGTTATGTTTAATTAATATCCCAATGAGATTCTTTTCAACGTGGCTTGAAAGCCATTGGATCACCAACACTGTGCTTTTCACAAATCTTGATTAATTTAGAATATCGGAATAGTTTTGATTGTCTGATGTAAAATTTGATAGTATCAAATAAAAATGAATGTTAAATATATTCTGCATCACATACCATACACTTTTAGAAATAATTGTAAACTATATAATTATTTAGTGCAGGCTTTTATGATTTATTTTAAAATTAATACAAATTTCTTATAACTTTCAAACTGAGTAAAAAAAGAGTGGATAGTAAGCTTAAATTTTCAAAAAAAAATATAATCAGATAAACAGGATATAATCTGAGATTTGAAATTACCAATGGTGACTTAACAGTCAGCCGATGTTTGATTGGTGATCTTTAAACATACTTTTGTTTCAAACACATGCATGGCATAGCGATCATTACATATTCCTATTTATAAAGTTGTTTTTATATGTCACGTTTAACTCGTTTACTTTTATCAAAAACAGATTTTTAATTGGGTCTTCAACTTCGGTTCAAGATAGCTCATAGTATAGTTATTTCGATTAATCATACTTCTGACACTGATAACTACAGCGTACTATCAGCGTTCTAAAAGCCCTGATAAGCCACAAGTTCTAACAAAAACATTTGTTTACGGACTGACAGCTACTTTGTTATGAACGATTTCATTTTTATAAATCTTATCATTCTTTTATAATATATTCCTAATCATGGCTCTACCCAATTTTGCAGTACTCAAGGTGATATTCCCCAGTAAGAAAGATATGATCTGAAAATGGCCGGAATGGAGTTATAGTGTATAAAACGAAGTCGTGGTGATATTTTAATAATTAATATGCAACTAATGAATTGAATAAACACTAATATATAGTACGTTATTTCTAAATTACAAAACGTAATATACGTGGACACGAAATTAGATTATTGACAAGACATAAAACAAATACTTCAGTCAAATATATTAAATTAACAATGTTTCATATGTAAATAAATATCTACTTGAATAGTAACAAGAAAATATATAGTTAAAAACATTTTCCAAACCAAGCACGTTGTAGTACAAAGATGATGCGTTCGAGATATACAACAAAATAAATTCTTAAATGAAGTCAATATTTACTGAATACTGTTCAATTTAATATTTTATTAATATACGCTGAAAGAAATAATGGAAGGTTCCTGCCATATGTATGGTTATATTATAGCTGATCTACCAATAATTATAACTGATATGTCCACATAGAGGTTGTCCAAAAGACACCGAAACACGTATATATATATAATACGTACACATACGTACACATACGTATACATATATAATCATACATCATCATATATGATTCATATATCATCATATAAGATTCATATATAATCCAGATATGTTTATGTATGCTCATTTATTGATTTTGACCTGATATAGTAATATACAATCATATATGAGTATGTATGAGCATATATATCCCATATATATTCATATATAGCTAAATCTGATTATTTATATTTATATCAGGTCAAAATCCGTATACGAGCATACATAAACATATCTAGATTATATACGAATCATATATGATGATGTATGATCATATATGGTGCATACATGATCCAGATATAAATCATTTTTTCCCGGGGGTGAAGGTCATTTCCGTAGTAACTTTTGGCGCTAGATCTAATGGTGACCTTGGTTTTGACCTTGTCGATGATCTTCAAGGTTGTTTCCTGGTTACCTTCGTTTTTTTTTATCGGCAAGACCCTTTTTCGACCTCGGTAATCGAAAGTGCGGAAAATTTTACATCAAATTTGTCCTATGAGAAAATTGCCTATGCGACTTTGGAATAACCTTGAAGATCATTGATAAGATCAAAACCAAGGTCACCATTAGATCCAGCGCCAAAAGTTACTACGGAAATGACATTAACCTGGGCAATAGATCTTTTAATAAAAACTTATACAAGTGTTACAATACCGTTTGTACGCCCTGTATATGCAAGGAACCATCCATTATTTCTTTTAGCGTACACTACTTTATTTTAAAGTCCAAAAATGTGATAAATGTCGTCTGTTTCATATGTTCCTATTCGGTTAATCACCATTGTTTACTATTTGCATGGTAAATAAATGGAAATATATATTCTTGATTCTTACTGAACAAATATATTTAGTCAATAAATTAGATATGCTGTGTACATATTAGATATATGTATAATGTTGTATACTGATGTTATCAATCCGTAACCTGGAGTTCAATATAGGCATTTACAAAAAAATTGAGAAATGTAATTAAATTCTCATGTAGCATTATGACATTTAATATAATTAAAAGTACCTATAAATTAAATGTAAGAATCCAGAAATTATATTTTCTAAATCTTAAATTTTTTGATATTCGTTAAAGTTATTTCATTTCATGGGAAAATTTTCATTATACTTTCAGTATGTGGTTTAATATGCATTCTACAAAATAGTAGGAAATAATTGCGCTTTTATCAGTTAAAGTTTAAGAATATTATCTAAATGCAATACAACGGTGACTTTTAGCATATAAAATAAATTCGAATAATTTCATTTTAGAGAAAAAGAATAAATCCAAGATACTTTCAACTTCGAGATAAGAATGATTATAAATCTCAAATAAAAAAAAAATAAATAAAAGTACTTTAACTGTCAGGTCAATGAAGTTCAAACATATTTTATGCCAGTATTCAGGATATATTAATGAACCAAATATTCTTCTGAATAGTGTTAATTTTCTAATCTGCCATATGTCAAAGTAGCAAATATTTTCACTGTAGATGTTCTTTGTCGAAAACAATCCGATACTACGAAAATGCGAAAAAGACACCGCAACGAATGGAGTCAGTATCTTGTTTATCCCGAGAGGGCTCGTAAAACTGACCCAATCATGCCTCTCTATTTGGAACCCCAGTATTTTCCAACTCGAGTCACGTGAAACCAGAAGGATGATGACCACACCTTACACACGGGACATGGCAATCCAAGGAGTATCGGTATTAAGGGTTGGGAAATGTCTTTTTCCATCAAATACGGAAATCAAAACATTTTGAAGTATAGTAATTGCAATTGCCTTAATCAGTAAAAATTGTTTAAAAATGACACGAGTGCGTCAGCAAAACTATACTTTACTAACGATTCAGTGTGAAATAATTGTCATTTTCAACATATATACTGCAAGAGAAATGCTCTAAAGAACATTAAATTACAATTTTTCTTCAGCCAGATTATCCCAAATTCATTCAATTACCATTAAGTAAATCGTGAAATAAGTTTCGGTAAAAGGACCATTTTTCAGTATATCGATTACCGATACAACTTCGAATCTGCATCGTCTGACATTGAGCCAGAATTTCTTAAGAGCGTTAGGAATGTCTGGCACTATTGACGGATTAAGCGGCAATTTAATCTCTCAGCAGATTACAGAAAGTTTTAGAATATTGAATATTTTAGTATCATAATTTGTTGCAGAACTGTAATCGGTGTGCATAAGTGGATAAAATGTATTGGCAGCACAACTGATTTACGTTTGAATAAGCACATCGTCACTAAAAAATTAGATTGTGGAAATGAATATTAAATATTTTACAAACATTCGTATTAATAATATCCATATATAAAATATTAACACATTATCTCAACATACGACAAACCAAAAGATTTATACCTATACGCTATACGTTGATGGTTGTATAGAACGGATTGTTTCATTTAATATTAACAACCAGCGTAATGCAAACTCGTTGGCTCGTAATGTGCTTAATTACAAATAACGCATTTTGTATTTGAAAGTCGCCAATGCTCGTATATCTTCATTACAAATAATTTGAATTACTGGGATTACTGAAAACCTCTCGACCATACGAGCATATCTTAGAAACTTTTAAAATGAATATTACTGTCTATTTGTGCTTTAGTATTGTACGATACTCTTAGGATTTAGACGTAAACCAAACACCCTTGAGAAACATGAAAAATCTGATATATATTCAAAGCACATACAAATTTACGCTCAGAGTTACAGGTCCGATAGCATTTATGACTGCGAAATGTTAAATTAATTGTAAACGGTAGTCAATACAACAACCATATTAATAATTTCGTTATTTCTCTATAGATTTAAATGTCGAATTATAGAATTCGATATATAATTATAATATTGCATAAGTATATAATCCCATGCTGAGTAGAATTATATACTGTACAAAATGTAATGCTAATACTATTTACTGCAAAATATACTTTCGAGTTACAACTTGTTTCATCATTTATTAAATATGATATTGGATAATAACGGAAAAAACTCTATATATCATAGGATAGATGAAAGTCGTAAATCAAAAAACTTAATCACAAGATCTTTTAAGTCACGAATAAAAAAAAAAGTATTGTATAATGTGATTATTTTAAAATGTTGGAACTGAGAGAGCTGGACACAGAAAATTGATATCCATTATTGTAAACCCTTTCTCAATGAGCCCAAATTAAAACATTATGGATTCCTTAACCAATTAACTGGTATTGTACCATATGCGTACAAAAAAAAGTGACATAACTGGTACTGTATCATATATGTACATTTTTTAATAACTTTTGAAGATTTCAATCGATGTGAACCAAAATTGGTGTGCAACCGTTTTTCGGCAAGCTCTATCTGAATAATTAGTTGTTTTTTTAACATTCGGAATCCTAACCTCAAAATTACAACCTTCTCTATAGTCATCTCACTGGCGCAAGGTATCAGAACCCCTCGATCTAAATTTCTGGAAAAAATAAGAATTTGACACTCAACCCTAATTTTTTCACTTCTTTATTCCACTTCAGCCCTTATTTTTCAACCTTAAGTTTTTACCCCTTTAGAATGTTATAAAATAGAAACGGAGCTTGGAAATGGAATCAGCTGGATCAAAAGCCTCTAGAAACTTATTCTAGAAAAACTAAAAATTCCACCTACACTCTTATGTTTCTGCATCTCTACTCAACTTCAACGCTTATTTTTCAACCCTTTAGAATGTTTTAAAATGAAAACTGAGCATAGAATGGAATCAGCAATATCAAAAACCTTTAGTTCTAAGTTTCTAAAAAAACTGAAACTTTCACCCTCAACCCTTATTTGTCACTCCTTAAGGATGTTGCAAAAATGGAAACTGAGCTTGGAAATGGAATCAGAGGCGTAAGAAAACCTCATATAAATATATTTCACGTGTTTTAGTGGATGATTCGCTCCTACCAGAATTGGCATGAAAAGTGGAAAATGCTGCACCAGTTAACCGGTTAAAGGTCATGTAATGCTTGCTTGTCAATATGATATTTTTAACGAGGTTTAAACTTTTGTTTTTAATAAAATTTCAATAACTGAATTCTGTGCCCGTAAAAAAATGATTTATATCTGGATCATATATGAACCATACAAGATTATATATGAACCATATATGATCATACATCATCATATATGATTCATATATCATCATATACGATTCGTATATAATCCAGATATGTTTATGTATGCTCATATATTGATTTTGACCTGATATAGTAATATATAATCATATATGAGCATGTATGAGCATATATATCCCATGTATATTCATATATAACTAAATCTGATTATTTATATTTATATCAGGTCAAAATCCGTATACGAGCATACATAAACATATCTGGATTATATACGAATCGTATATGATGATATATGAATCATATATGATGATGTGTGATCATATATGGTTCATATATGATCCAGATATAAATCATTTTTTCCCGGGTGGTATTGTAACATCGATCTTTTACGAATATCTCTGACATGCAAACATCACTTATAAATCTCTTTCATTAAACCTGAATTACAAAAATCGGAAAATCTGCATCGTATTCGCTTCTCGTACTTCTTTGATTTCAATGATTTGGTTATAGCCAAGAGCAATATGAACCCTTGAAATTGGTTTCAAGTGCTATTGCAGCATCATGATTAGGGGTTGGGAAAATCTGTTCAAATTTATTTGGAAAGTTAAACTCACCTTGGCGATTCTGCGAGAGATGTGAATACAAGAACAACGAACTCTCGATTTACATCGAGGCGATAGGAGCGAACAATCATGACGTTAAGTGCTGGCACGATCGCTCGGAGTATTCACCTCTTCTTATTGGTTTTCATTCCTCCTCCTATTTTCCAGCGTCAGCCGAGCCAATCGACGCAATCGATGCTTCAGTGTGGTTGAGTTATGGCGACGTTTAAAGAATTTCATGAAAATTTACGGGTTTGGCCTGGTACGAACGATGCGCCACGAAAGCAGAGGATTTGCATTCGATCGGCTTTGCAAATTTTATATGCACCCGTCAGATATAAAAACAAAAATATACAAATATAGAAAATGAATTAAGAATTTATGGCTGTTACAGTTCGCTGGTATGTTTGTTCTGTTTTTTTCATTGACTCTGTCATTTAGTAGACCGTTTTTCACGCTCTCTTAAAAAAATAAATGTATGTATATCACAAAGGTGAGTTAAAAAAGTTGAGAGAAAAACCTTGTTTTAGCAATTCCTCTTCTTTATTTTTGAAAATATCGCTGTATTATACACGTTTTTTATACAATGAATTAGTAACTATTACGATAACCGTAAGAAAGGTTCAATATTTTACCTTCGAGGGAGAATCCGAAAGGATTCATTAAACCGGCGCTTATTCAACGATCTTAACACTCAACCTATCAGATTCAACATAGGGTAAATTGTCTTAGATATTCAAAATTCACCAGAAAAATACCGTAATGATAATCCAGGTTGCGAAGTTGACGCTTCAATTAATTTAAATTGTACATAATATGAAAAAAAAAAGTCACAACAGAATAACGTAAATCATAAATATATCACCATTAAGGTGTCCGTTACTGTACATATTTTGAATTCAAATTTAAAAGACTGGCTGCATTGCATGGACGCTACTTATCTTTCTTAATAATTTCTTTGAATAATCCTATGTTAGGAAGCATTACAATTCTTGTGCGAAAAAAATCACATAATTGATGGAGTACATTTTATTATTGGCGTCTGATGGCTACCAATTATTTATTGTTAACATAAAGAAATGAATATAATTAATATATAATTAAGTAAAATACAATTATAGACAGAATAACTATCTCATAGATATTTTCCCTTCAGCCTTGAAATAGAATAAAACAATGCTATATAAAAGGTAATAATGTTCAAAAAGAGCGCTGTAAAAAATGTAATTACTTTTCAGTTACAAAAGTATCTCAATTTTGCAAATGAGCTACTTTCGTATTTTATTTTATTTGCAATTATTATTGAAATGTCGATTACGTAATTAACTGAAATTTCCAAATTGTATACCCGAAATTTCCGAACTAAATAAAATTGTAAGTCGATATGACTTAAAATGTTTGATTCTTTTGATTCATTTCTCAACATTTTAGGTCATGTCAAAGTACAACTTTATTTCGTTTCAGAAATTTCGGTTACTCAATATGGAGATTTCAGTTAATTATGGAAAATTTCAGATATGGTTTCTTAAATTTTATATCTATAAAAAGAAGTGATCGCTATTTCAATAATAATTGCAAATGAAATGAGATACAAAAGTAGCTCATTTGCAAGAGTGAGATACTTTTGTGACTGAAAAGTAATTATATGTTTTACAGAGCTCTTAACTTAAATGTCGGTGACAATCTCTTCGATTTGAGAACTCAAAGAAATATAACAAAATATATTATATAATTTCTAATTTTATAATTTGTATGAATACAAAGGCAATAAGAACTGCAAGAAAAAATTTCGAACCTCTCTGCAAAATAGCAAACGGTCTCTAAAAATTAGGAAATGTTTCAATCTTTTCAGTAATGCGATGACTGCATAATACTTCACTTATACTACATTTCGCAAGTGTACCTAATCAATTATGTACTAAAATATAACCTATTCGTTAAAAACCTTTAGGGAAATTTTATAAGTCGAAATTTAGTTAATTTTACTTTCAGAATATACCTCAAATACTTTTTTACTATGCGGACATTTTTGAAGTCAATATTTGGTTAAATTAACCATTCAAATAGACCTCAAATACATTTTGACTTAGGAGACATATTTTAGGTTGTAATTTGCCTATGTTTTACTAAAATAGGGAATTTCAACTGTGGCTGGGGTCAGAATTCCTTAATTTGCTGCTAGGGGTGTTAACAAAAATAATTTACTGTTAACTGTTTATCACGCTGTATCGCTAAGAAAAGTTTACGTCTTCATAGTTAATCCGTTGTCTGTCGATGAGGGCTATATCCATACAATCAAAAGTAAGGTAATTAATACCCAGTGAAAACATCTTCAGCATCAAATGGGCTGTGGAGGACTTCTCACGACAAAAGAATTCAAATGTTTTTTTTTCGGTGCAAATGTGCCCTGATAATGAATGTTCATTGATATCGTATGTTCAAGTAAACCTTAATTTATCACAATACAAATCTAGTTTATTCACGAAAAAAAGCGAATAGTTCCGTTTACTACCTAAATAGTAGGATATGTCACAACTACGTTTTTAGTTCATTTTACTATTTAAATAGTAGGCTTAGCTGCCGTATTTGTCCAGATCATTATTTAGATAGTACAATTAACTAAAAGTGATGCTTGTGTCTCTTGTTAGTAGCTCCAACTATTTACTTTTATCCATGTTATCAAGCATATCTTGCAATATCTATACATTAATAAATAATGAGTGATATTATATAATTGTATTAAAAATTTAAACGGATTCTATAAAAATCGATACTGAAGAAAAGATTCGTATATAAAGTTAATTGCGAAATTAGTTCACTGGGACATAAGGAAACAATCATTAGTATATAAAGCACTGTTTTTCGCTGCAGTAAGCAATGAATATTCAATTGGACGTCAATCTGTAATAAAGACTGGTCAAATAAAAAAGTTGATTTATATACCTAAAATCTAAAATGTGCACGGAATTTTTCTAATTCATACATATTTAGAACCTTGACCCGGAAACCGATATACATTTTAGAAAGAAATTTTACGAATTTCCGGTAAAAAATTGAACCTTCCAGTGTCGATGAAATGGTAACAGCATTTTTCACTTACGAAATTAATTCCGACAAAATTCTGGTTAATTTTTGAAATTCCATCGCTAAAGTATTAACAATGTATTAAATCCATATATTCATTTAAGACATACTATCTAATATCTTCAGTGACTTCTGAATTTCCTTGAAGAAAAAATTGTCCATATTTGTACAAAGGACGAAGAGCTTTTAAAAAGGCACCTGATCAAACACTTAACGAAAAAAATATAAAAAGGTAAAAGCGAAAATATGTCAATGAGGTTTCATTTTCGCGTTTCTTAATAGTCGGAAATAACGTTTAAATTCTATGGCTACCTATCAATAAAATCAATTCCGAAGTCATAGCAGAACTAAAATATCGATCTACTTTGCCATGAAAGTATTTTGCAAAATGTGTTGCACGAATGCCACGCGCCTTACTAGTTTGTAAGGTGAACTCATCTAATGCAAGCGTAGCAAAAAGTATATTACGAGTGGAATAAGCAATCCCAAGCTTTTACTGTTATCAAATCGGATTCGAAATCAGCGAACACATCTCGAGCATTTCTGGTACAGAATCCATATAATCCCATAAATTGAATATTACGATGCAGAACAGATTCGAAAAGGAAACAAAATATTGCTGAAAAGGTTATTTATATTAAATCCGTGTAAATTATTGATTATACATTTGCTTTTTAACACACAATATTTGTATACGAACGAATCGGTTTTAGAACTGACTACATTCATCACGCTACAATTATGGATCCTATATTTAACGCCGAGAGCTTGCACGACATTTAAAACGACTTTAGATATGACTGAGAAATTTAAATTACAGTTTTCGTTCTACTCTTTAAAAACACATTATTAAATTGTTTAGGAAGCAACAAATATGATTTAAATAAGATTATTTTTCCATTCATATGAAGACGGATACATACATTTATATGTAGGTTATGATTTGTGTAATAAATCTTTTGACAAAAATATAATTTATGAATTAAATTTTCTAACTGCAGAAACAAAATTAGCAGCATTTCGACAATGGGTAGTGATAATTTTCAGATATCGCAAAATTTAATATGCACATGTATGAATTCTCAGAGAATTCTACAAGGACGGTGTCTCGGTATCGAAGGGCATGAACATGCACGACGGTAACGAAATTTGGTTTGGTTCCAATTTTCTGTTGTATATAGTCAAAATCGTTATCATCGTCTAAGTACTAAATAGTGTACTATTTAAACTTTTTGTTTAGTTATATTCAAAGTAATAACTTATTTTTAAGTTAAACACGAGCTTTTCTCTCTGACCACATATCAACACAGGACATTAATCAATTTTAGTCCGCTTGACAAAATTCATTAGTTCTATTGTTAGGAATTCTTCTATGTTTAAATTTGTATTACTATTTAATACCTGGCTTTTTGAAATCACAAAAATTGTTTGTTACTTTATTTTAAAGAAGTGCATCACGTTGTTTTTCGAGACGACGTCAATGAATAAAACATCTACACTAGATACACGAGTTATAGGACGATTGACGGTTTTAAATTTCGGTAAGTAAAAGTACTTTTCGAACAAAGGATTTTCGGAAAGATTGAATAATTCAACGAATATTTTGAATGGATCTTGGTTTGAAATAATAAAAATAAATAACTTGATAGACGGCTATAAAATGAATAAAGTGATACAATAATTGACGTTGGAAGTTGTGGCGATGAATGAAGGCGGACAATCCAGAAAAGCTCGACGATATGACGTCGTGATAAAGACGACGATGCTGATGCAAATGTGCATTATTGATTGTCACGACGGGATACACGTCGTCTGTGAAATTCCAACAGCGAATGTGTGTTGTTTTTCCCGTTTGTGTAGCGAAGCTATAACGTATAATAAAGGACATTAAAAAACTTAATCAAATCCGCTTATGTTGCCAAAAGCTTTTAAAACTTTCATTCTTATATGGCAATTCAACGCGTATTATTTACATCGATCTAGCCATATTTACAATAAATGTCTAATTTATGTAAAGACTATGCATAAGCGCAATATGCATGCATTGTTTTATTTCTTACTACTTCAATAGACCATATTTATCATGAATACAAATTGAACCTCATTCTTCTTAAGATAATAAATTCATACATTTATAAATTTGGTCCAAGAATTACCTTAGGACAAGCACTCACTTTAATCGCGCTATTTCGTTGATGGCATGAAATTTTCTGCGGCATTTGGACTTTCAAGATAATCTTCAATCGGCTGTCCTACGTGGTGCCAAACTATACATTAGGCTCGATGGAAAAAGGGAATAGTTAATTTAACTACCTGAAAAATAGCTATCAAAACGTACTAGTTTGTAAAGAGGATAAACCAACCATAGTTGAACAAATTATTCTAAATTTGCTAAATTTTGAACTATAAAACATTACAGAATTACAACCTTTTTTACTATCTTATAGTAATATGTATTCAGTTCAACTTTATTCAATTTTTCGATGGTTACACAATCCAACTAAACTTGTAGGTTCAGTTGTTTCCGTTCATTGAACGAACTATTTGCATAACTATTAAATATTTTTTTAGTAGATTGAATAACTTTATTGTGCATTATATACGAAACAATCCTGGTAGATGTCGCGAAATGTAATGGGGAATAACGGTATAATATATAACATAGAATTTATTGCCACCAATCTGTGAAAATGACCTTTTCGGTAAATAAAGTCCAGTTAGAACAAACAGTTGTAGTTATTTTTTCTGTTCGTTAGAGAATGACGAAAATTGAAATACTTGCAGGAACTAGAACAAGTTCTGAGGTATTCATGCCCAACATTTGTAGCTGAATTTACTAGTTTTTAGTTGGTTTAATTTATTTTTTCCATGTAGGTTTTATTTCAGTAGCTAGTCGTTACAAGTTTTCGGCTTTAAAAACGTACGTAATCAAATTCTTATTGTTGTTATTCACATAATAAAACAATCTTAATTAATCGCTACCGGACATTACAAAGCAGGTTAATTTTAAAAGCCGTATAGCGCAATATATAAAATAACTATAAAGATATGCAACGTGTTAATTTATTTTTGTAAGACAATATGAATCGCGTAAAACGGGTGTATAAATGCATAATTAATTTAACTGGGATTGTGTGCTTTCCATTGCATGTAACTGCTACTGCGTTCATATTTTCAAAATCACATAATGATTTAATGTATGTTAATATACATTTATGTGTACGAATTTGAAATTGCTTCATAATTTCCAATTTCGTCGTGGTAATGTAAATCGCTTAGTAAAGGTAACAAGATATTATGCACTACATAATAACATTCTCACATGTAGCGTTTCCACTGAAAAGTCGAAGTTTATATGGTGCGATTTACTTAAGTTCCTAGTCTATTTCCATTTGTATTAATACAACATAATTTAATTGATAATAATAATTAAATAAAACATAATTTAGCGTTATAGTGCTTAATATTTAGGATTTCAATACCATTATTTAATTATATGATACTACGTAAAATTTAACGATTTGAAGGATTTTCAAGATAGAGGAAGAGAAAAGTCGTGCAAACCATATGTATAGAAGAATAAAGCAAAGAATATAATCAGTTTAAGATAAAACATACATGCATCTCCATTATTACAGGAAATAGGAGTTATATATATAGTATAAAACTCATGTCTTGATCAGATAATTTTTTAATTGATATTGTAATAAAATGGTGTTAGTATGCGCGATGTGAGAATCAACCAATTGTATCGATGGCATAGTTTCAATACTTGTTTTGAATTTTGAAATATTAACCAAATTGGGGTTAGAAAAATAATTCACTGAATATCACTCCACTTGAAATTTAAGTGATAATTCCTTCCGAGTCTCGGTAAGTTAATGAAGCCATCAAGTTTACCACAAAAACCATATGCTCGGTTTTATATCCGCGAGAACTGGGCTATTTCAGTTATTTGAAATGAACATATCTGGTATTACCCTATAATTGTGAAAATCATGGGGTATTACATGTGCTAATTCTTTTCCAAATGCATCGAGTATGCAACAATGAGAATGATTTATAATCTACGTATAATCCATGACATTGCCGTATTTCGATCAATCTGGAAATGAAATAGTACATTCCCGTTTGTCTTTTGTAGGAATATAGCTGTTCTATTATTTTTTTTTAACTCCATATGTCTTATCGTGAATTCTGCAATGCTTCCGCAAATAGAAACATTTTGGTAAAATACAGTACTACTGTAGAATACAAATAATAATGTAGGAATCTGGTATGTTGCTATAAAAAAGAATCTAAAATTAAAATGTAGTTGAAAATATCTGTAATGTGACGCGTTAAATTAAGTATTAATTAAAGCATCATGGTTATATTAATTAAATTAATATATATTTATAATATTAATAGAATATAATAAAAAATATATTAATTAATAAATTAATTAATAAGCAGCAAAACATTGACTTCGGGATTTCAAAATAGATTTTGATTTTGTTATCATTATTATTTTGTGAACATTATATATGGATTATGCGTGCTCAAATCCATACATAATCTATACATGGATGATTATATATCAATTATGTATAATTTATTCATCATTTTTTACTTGGGCTTGTTTACTTAATAATATTTTTTAGTTCTTTTTATGTCAAAAAACCATTGCAGTTAGTAAATAATTTGGGTAAGTTGCCTTAAATTCAAAGCAGTCAAGAAATTAATGGACTGTTGTTTGGAGCTAATGTTTCAATTGTAGATGATCACAGAGTATCAAATACCTAATTACATTAAAATAGATCAAATTAAAATTTAATAAAACTGAATAAGGAATTTGGATTATATGATGCAACAAAAAGTAGACAACAAGTGTTTACGTGCAATATACTCCAAACGGTTAGGGCCTGTTGTGAGCATCTGGTGGTCGGACGGCATTGACCCAACGCACCTGAAATTTCATCTTCGTCCTGATGTTCCCGCCGCTTCGTTTATCAGGTTGATGATCCGGAAAATAAATTATGAAGGCTAAAACCATTCGTGCCAATCACCTTGTACCGTTTTTTATATCTATATCTGGATAAGAGAAATAAATGTCATTTTCACATGGGATTTGCTTTCTCATTCAGCGGTGATGTCGTGCGGGATTCTCGCATCGGTTGCACTTTATCGTATTCAACTTCGGCGGGGTGGCACGTACACTTGCACGTTGCTGCATTAGGCTGCACGGTGCGGCCTGATTGCGATTTCTTGGATATGTAATGCGAAGTAGGCGAGGTTCCACGAGATTTGAATATATCCGCGACTTCGTGGTAACCAGCAGTAATATCGATTCCCAACCAAACCAAGGGACTCCGGCATTCGATCGAACCCAACCACGACCTGATGTCAAACAATCCTTCGGCTGACCACCTACATATTCGCTCACGTATTCTCAATTGACGCTTAGGATTGTCAGGTCGGAAATTACTCTATTTTAGAGCGTAAAGACGGAACAATTTTGGGTTCAATAAGATAAAATCGAAAGCATTTGAATTCGTCGAAATATTCCTACTCCATCAATTTTGCCAATTTTCCTTTCCTTCTTCAATTTTGATTCATTACTCGTGTCAGAGAATTATGGCGTTTTCGATTCTGAACGAGGGAATATATATGATTTTAAACGTGTAGTTAAAATTTAAAATACATTTCATTACTTTAATTGAGATTGATAACAGATTCTCACAAGCATGACTGTTACTTTACAGTCAGCAAGTGAAAAAAATTCAAATGTATAATAAATGTATTCAATTTATTGTATCAAATTTATCCCAAAAGTGATTCTTCCCAACTACGTACGAATTGTTTCAAACTCGAACAAAATGTACATAATGAGAATTTAGTTATCTCAGGTTGCATTTTTATATCCTTCAGTTAAAATTTGTAAAACTATCAAAACACTATAGGATGACTTAAAGTTTCAATGCTGTAATGGAAAGGGTACGAAAATATGGAACATTCTATGTGCCATCATCCCCATTAACCTTAGAAGTTAATAGTACATAATAGTAACATTTCACGTAAGGCTAATGTGAACCTATTTTCGCAGGTTAATGCAATTTAAGGTTATCTTAAGGTTGCTGGAAGGTTTTTTTGCTTTTAGGGTTATATGGAAGTTAACTAATAGTCGGTACAAATCTAATAAATGATACTAAATTCAATTAAAATATTAAAACGGAAAAAGTAATCAATTTGATCAAATATTTTTTCTACACTGCCATATGTACATTTGGAGCATTTTTATGTTAATTTTTATTGCTAAAATCAAATAAGATTATTAAATATTAGGTCATAGTTATCTCAGGGAAAATTGCAGTAGAAATTAATTTTCAAAATAGCATTACTAAAAATTAAGTTTTCAAGAGGTTCATTCAAATAGAATCTTCTATATTGACCTTGAATTACAATTTTTTTTGTAATACGGATTCGGAAAATGTGTGTTTTCCGAACAGATCTTAGTGTGGAAAATGCGATTTCCCAAACCGGGATGTGGAAAATTTTATTTTTATATTTTCCACATCTCGGTTTGGGAAATCACACTGTACACTGATATAGGAAAACGATATGATATTATAAAAAATATAATAAAGTTCTTGTATCTGTAAAATCATAAATATGTTTATATCGGGGGAGGGGGGGGGGGGGCTCCGCCCCCCGAACTCCCCCTTTATCTCCCCATCATTCATAAGAACGTACTTTACGCATGCTATAACAAATTTTAAATATTACGTGTAGTGGCCACATATTCCGCATACTTATTACAAAAAAAATCGTTCGTTACACGTGCGGACGTTTCCCCCACTCGTATGATTCACACAGCACTCGTGACTGGCTTCGCCAGGCAGTCGTGCCAGTGTGATCATTACGCGTGCGGGAAATCGCATTTTCCGCGCTTGTTACGAAATATACTATTTTTAACCAAAAAATTAAAAAAAAATGTTTTCATGTGAAATTAATCGGTCTTTCGAATCCTGCCATCAAACTTTGATTAATACATTAGTGTAAAGTTACAATTATTTACAACTGAACACGATTTTTTCCTAAAATACTTCCGTGCCTTGTAAGACTGTATTGTACGCTCAAAATCAAAATATCATGTCTTTATGATTTCTCGTCTACAAATATTCATTATACATATATGAAAATTCGAGATGGTGGAAGCAAAATGGTGACTTTTTTGTTTAATATATTAGCCAAATCTTTAAAAATTATTTAAGTATCATAAAATTTACATAATATCCATACCCGTACAGTGTTGCGATCCTTGAATGTGAACTTCGAATGAAACTTATTTTTAAAAATTCAAAATGGCTGTTCCAAAATGGCGGTCAAATATTTGATTGTTTATTTTTCATTGTTATGACAAAAAAACTAACCTTTTTAAATGCTATAATATTTAACATATATGTTTTTAAAAAGTTTATTTGTCGACAAAAATATTGCATTCGTGGTTTTGAATGTTTTAAAATAAAACTGCAGATTCTTTCTTAATGGGAGGGTACACCCAAAAACTCAGCTCTATGAAATACATCTTTAAAAATTTGAAAAAATTATTTCTGTAGTAATTTATGACGATGAATACAGTAGCGTACAAATAAAAAGTTGAAAAGTTGTGCTTGTCCGGAAATTTTAGGGCGAAAAAAAGTTGCGTTTTTTGAAAAAATGTTTCTACATTTTTCTAAATTAATTTAAAAATTCAAAAAAATTATGATGAACGTAAAAATATATTTTCTAAATAATTAAGGATGGATTTTAAAAAATTCCATTTTTTCGAAAAAAATTAATTTTTTATGGGCCAAAAAAATTGTTTACACTTTTTATTCTAGCACCACTGAATTCCACGTCAAAAATTACTAAAGAAATAATTTGTTCAAATTTTTTAAAGTTGTATTTCATAGAGCTGAGTTTTTGGGTGACCCTCCTCTTAAACGCCCCCAGATTCCCTATATGCCAACTCTGCTAAAAATTGAAAAAAAATCAAATTTTCGATCGCCATCTTTTGAATCCTATTTTGACTTTTTAAAAAACAACGTCAACTTCGTATTTAAGGAACGTAAAAACAGATGGGTACTAAACTTTATCAAGATCGGATAGACTTTGTAATTCAGGTTGGATCTTTATAAAAAAATGCACTTCTGTCGCCATTTTGTAGAAGCTCTTTTGAATTGTCATTAATAAATACTTGTAGCTGAGAACTTAAAGGCAAGATTTTTTGCGAAGTGGTCAGGTGGCGCGTAGCTCAGTTGAAGAGCATTCTACCGACAATCGACAGGTGTTTAACTGTCATTTTTTCCGAATATCTAAAAACAATTTAACAGTTTTCTTCTGTACCATCTTGAAAAAAAATGGTAAATTTTTTTAATAAAATTTGCATTGTCTCTAATCCAGGAGACACTTTTATGTTATTGGCGGCAATTAAATTACACCAATTAGAAGTATATTGCAAAATTAATATCTGCATTTGCTCGTTATTATGCGTAATTCCTTCAGTTTTATTATTTTAATATTTGTTTAGTGCAAAAAAGTATTATTGAAATTTTTGTCAAATTTGTGTGTTTTTCAGCGTTGATGGCTTAAACAACTGGTCGAGAATAGAATTACTTGTTTGCAATTTAAATGACTACTTTTGCAATTAGTTGACTATTTAGCGTACCTTATTAAATATCTAATTTTTGCTATTTTAAAAGATATTACAAGCTTTTATATAATTATTTTGACGACGTCGATGTTAAATCCGAGTCCTAACAAAATGTTGGTTTATGAATAATACTTACTCATTATATTTAAATAATTAGTACATATTGCCATCAGCAAATTTCACATCAACTCTCAGCATCAGGCCAGAAATTAACACGGTTTCGCACAGAAGTAAACTTATAACTGACCACCAACGCTGCTTACAGTGGTCTTTGTACAATACTGCTGCATACACACGAAGTGGACTAGAACTTTACACCTGATGCAAATTGTACAATACAATTAAAATTAATAATTTTCGGACTTTGTGGTAATATCTAAACTTGGCGCTGCAATTAACTAAAACCACATTAGCACTTACACGACATCGTTGATATTGGTAACACTAATTTTTTCCTAGCAGACACTCGGAAATGTATCTTTGAACTTAACTGAAGATACTGTATGCTAAAGAAAAGTTTCATAAGTATTTTGGAGTATCACAAATATTATATGAAAAGTATATATAATTGAAATGTATACGTACGAATAAAAGCGAACTGAAAAATTTCAGGAAGAACAAAATATTTAATCATGAAACAAGAAAATTCCGTGAACCTCAAATTCTGAACATGTTATTTAAGTAACGTTTTCATGTCTATTGATCTCATGATCCGAAATATTCTACTCAACCTCGGTACTAATTCAAACAGATGAAATAAAATTGAATGTAGGGTGAATAAAATGTCGCTAAATGTGTAATATATTACATATGAATGTGAAGGTTCTAGTTTACTGGTTACGTCGATTATCTGCAGAAAAAGTCAAAAGGAGAAAACTTAAACTCATTACTATCAGATCAGCATATTTACGATTTTTTACTCTTTATTGTCCGAAATAATAGACATGATTATAAATAATTGCTCAATAATATTCTGACAAAAGATTTATCTCTGAAGTAAGAACTATCATGTAAATATAATGCAAGTACACAATTTAATTCACGAAAAGTAGCCGTTATTAGTGGTTTCAATATATATTTATTTGTCATGTATTATTTTAACAGGTTTTCATAGAAAAAGAAAAACTTACACTTGTGAAGAATTTGTTGCATTACCCGACTTTTTTTTGCAGAGAAATTATAAAAGTAGAAAATTGTTGGTCATTCAAAAGAAGAGGACTCGTTAAATATTATTGTACCTACCATTTTCATAAATCGTTTAATATAAATTTCGTCGTATCTGATTTAACATTACTTTTCGAAGAATTAAATTAGTATTTATAGTTATTACAACTTTAGAATGTTGGAGTGCACCCTTACAGCATAATATTATTCCATGCAGACTCTCACTTTGCCAACAACGCAGATTCATGAATTGCTGCATCCATATTTGTATTTATATGTTAATGAAATGAAATATCCAATTTTAAATAGAGGCAAATTTTACTTTAAAAGTAAACATTTTTTATTGCCCAAAGCTCCATTTGCATAAAATAAGGGCTCTTAATAATATATTATTTTATATATGAAAATTCTATTGTGTTGACAGTTAATGAATAGAATTAACTTGTACCATGTGCATCTGAATATTTTAATTAATAATATTCGTAACAGACCCCATTTTCAGAAACTGAGTAATTAATTACAAATTCCTTTTGTTATAGCAATGTCGCGCTACATTATTCAGCAAAAAATTAACACCGATTCCGTATATAATTGTTCTTATATACATCAGTTTTTAATAATAATGACGTTTCATATTCCCGAAGCATACTTAAACTTATTGAAATTGAAACTTACTTAATTTAGACCACTAGTACCGGAAATAGGATATACAATTAAGCGTACATCGATCAGAAATGAACTTTTGACACGATTTCATAGGGCAGAATCTTAACGGCATTAAATATTAACGTGTCCGTCACCGACCTGATCCAGTTCGAATTATTTTACCATATATACCAAATATGTATAAATATTCACGAATCATATAATTTTACCTCGAAGATTTTATTTGAATGAATAAAATGTCCATTTCAACTAGTATAGTAGTATAGTAGTATATTTATTAGATACTCTACTCTACACATAAATCAGCTTATGTTAATTAAAACAGTTATTTCAATTGTCATGAAAAAAAATTATTTCCAACTATTGGCCGATATTTTAATTTTACGTTCTCTCTCATGCACTTGAGATATGGATAAATATTTATAATTGCATAATCATTTCTAACAATGATGTGAATTATAATATATTTTTAGGACTTCGATTCAGATTATAACATTTATAAAAGCATGTTTTTGCCTTTCAATATCTGTATGGTTACTTGAGGCAAAATTGAACTTGTTTTCTATATTGGTATTGATTCATTAAAGGTCACTTTTTGTTAGTATTTATCAATTATTGGTTTTATTATAAGCAAGCATTTTCAACCTGTATTTTTACGATTACTCTTCGTGCTTGCACGATATGTCCGACATCCACTAATAAATTTGTTTCAATTCCAACGAACGATAATGCTCCCAGAATTTCATGTGCGTATATCCATTTTGAAACGTGAAAATTATCAATTAGTTTAAAGAGCATAGAAATACGATTGTAATATAGACTCGTGTTAATTGGAAGCGGTAATTGCAAAAGAATTGTTCGAAATTTTGAAACAAAACAACACGGAACACATTAACATAAACCTATAATTAGTGCACATGTTTCCTACTGCTGAATAGCGCTCGAAAATGAAAGTTAAAAGTTTCACGGATAATTATAATTTAATGTAGTCCATACGAATGCATCAAATTTCATTTCATGACTGGATAAGCGACGCGACGTAAGCGTAACTAATTTAGTAGAATTACTAGGTTGAAAATTGCATCTTGTCTCTATCCATTTATTCTTTTTGATACACCTCTCAGTCTCTTATCTCTTTTATACTTGATAAAGTTGACATCAAAGAAATAATTTTATAAATTGAAATTTGTTCTTTCTAATGAATTAATTACGCAAATACTAATTTAAATTCTTCCATTAGCAAAGAATCTTGTCAAGATGGGCGATAAGAGATGCTAAGAAGTATTATAATTTGTTTACTTGGCACTATATCAAAGTGTAGATCATTTCCTGCATATTACTATACCATTTCGTCTTACAGATCACATTAAGTTATATAAATTATATTTTACATTGCAAATAAAAACAACAAACTTTTTTTTTAATTTGACATCTTGTTTACAGTTCTTGGATTTTGAATAAACATTGGTTACACGGAAAGTAATAGATGCTACCGGATAACATACTGATGGTACCGAATAACATCTGATAGTATCCAGTACCATCAGTATGTTATCCGGTAACATCAGTATGCATAATATTGCACGGAAGAATTGAGTGGTTGATTTAACTGTTTGAAAAATAGATACAACGGCGAACTAGTTTGTAAAAATGATAAACCAACTACGGTTGAACGAGCTATTTTCAATTTGTTAAATTTGTAACTATAAAAAAAGGTAATTTGACAATTTTTGTTGATGTCTTATTGTTAGTAATGTCATGCAGTCAGTTCAATTACTTTTAGGTGGTTACACAATCCAACTAAAAAAAAGTAATTTCGGTGATCGGACCATCAGGAAGTGAATAATTCTATTTTCAAATTTGTCAAATAAAAATAAAGGGCTAAAGATCTTTCAAAACCCTGGCAACTTGCGGAACATGTTCAAAAATTTGTAGTTAGGTATAAATTTATGAATTATATATATATTAAAAGAAAAAACTTTGAGGTTAGGGTTACCATTCAATGTTTGAAAATTAAAATTGATATCGAAGCAAATAATCGGCAGAAGTCATCAAATGAAATATTAGTTTAAGTCAAGGTAATTATTTATCTAATTGAAATTGTTTATTTAAAGAATTATAATAGTTATTTCAGCTATTTCTTTTGGTCATAGAATAACAAACACGAAATAGTTGCTTCAACTAAAAAATGTTCTGAGGTACATATACCCAACATTTTAACTGAATTTACTATTTTTTAGTTGATTTAACCATTTAGTTTTTAACGTATCTTTGGCCACATTGTCGCTGTATCGCGCCATTTGTCAACGTTGGCCTCATACCAATTTTTCTCGTTGTGTTAAATGATGCGCTTTATGCATGTTTCAAATGCACCATTCTCTAAATTGTTATCCAAATTGTATACTCAAATACTAGTATTGGTATTTATCGTTTGAACATCGGGAACATTCCTCACAGGAGTTTTCAGAATTCTTAATATATTTTTTGTTTTTACCGTTTCTTTATTGTTTATTACATGCAATTATATCGTTATATAATTATATGTTGTAGTTAGATAGTTGCGCTTGTATTTATTACATTCATACTCTAACCTCCCACGTATTATATTAACACCTAAGGAAATTTAATTCCGCTATAAATTTTTAATAGTTCAAAGTTAAACGTAAAATTTCGAAAATTGAATTTCTCTATAAGCTGTTTCTGTATTATATGATTATTATAATTTACTGCTTATGGCTTCAATTTACTTTTTAATAACAGATACTGTATATTATATTTAAGACTCGAACAAACATTTCGATTTGGTGAAGGAAAATAATTAGATTTAGACCATCCCTCCTTTGAATTCTCTTTTGAGAGTTAGACCTCTGCAAAGAATAATTAACACTTTGCGTTACAAAACTATAAAATCATGTGGTGATGGCTTTGTCTTTGTAACGTTGTTACTAAACCCTTGACCCCGGGCAATCTGTATTGATGAAATTGCTTTAGTTGTCAACCATGTACACCTCATGTTGAAAACTGACAAACCCTTTGATCACAGATCAATCATACGAATTGTGACGTGACCTTCTTGTCCTGAAAATCGAATTTGCTTATGGTGCGTTACTATTGAACTTTATATGAAGAAAAAGGGACTGTTTACTACATTGCCTAGTATAATAAGAACTGTATTATTTGTATGAACTTAGCAGTTCATCCCGACAGAATTGTACAAATTATAATAAGTGAAATTTCCACAGAATATTTCAAACCGCTGTGTCATTATCATCTTCGAACAACGAGGTTTAGAAAAATTCATTCGTTTTACTTAAATATCTTATTACAATTATATATAAATAGTGAAATTTAAGAAACGTAAATTACTATGACTATGTAAGATTGTTGTAAATATCAGTTGTTTTAAATATCCTCGAATCAGTATTTCACTGTTAAAAAACTTCCCCGAAATCTACGAGTATATAAAAAAAATCGGTGATTTAAGTAAATTAAATTAAGTACATTATATTAAACAATTTTACAGTTACAATTTCTTAAATTTCATTCATAAAAGTTCATTGGGTTTCAGGAACATATAGTACCTTGGAAACATTAGTGCAGATTCTATATTTTCTTATCGTGAAAATGACTTCATTATAGTAAATTTAATCATAAACGAATGAGAATTGAGCCTCCCTTTTAAAGTTACATTTGACTTCATATTAAAGTGAAATACCACTTTAATAAATTCACTGGTACGTTTAGGTAGTAAACCTTCATACTTATGAGTATCTGTTGATAATTCAAAAACTGATTTCCAAACTTCAATGCCTATCTAAAATATATTTAAAAACGTTTTTCAAGACGATGGAAACTTAATTTGTAAACTTATGCAAAAAATCGGATCTGTATTTATAAGTTATTAGGTTAGGTTAGGAACAATTACCCTTGTAAGGTAACTTTGTTGTTTCTCTGTTAAAAAGTCATAGTTGTCTAAATAGAAGTGGAAGGGACGGATTCGCAATACATGTAGTCAAACTTAGCACAACATTCACTTTAGAAAACTTGAAATTTAATAACAAATCGACACAAAATTTATAAAATACACGCATAGATTATCTGCACTAATGGACGATTTTCATGTGACGTTTAGAATATCAGGAAGGTTCATCTCCGTATAAAACAGATCATCCTACCCTCGTTTCCCACATTAACTTAGAAGGGTTACATAATCAGTTTCTGGGCAGGACTCCTTGCAAGTTCTTGCAACAACTTCATAGGGCGTGTTGCTTTGATTATTTCCCGGCTCGTAGAGGTATTACCAACCGCTAATGCCCGCCAGCCTGTCAATTATTTTTCATCCATTTGAAAGAATTTTTTAAAAGGCTATATAAGATGAAAACAGGGATCGGATCACAATATGAAGTTGGTGCAAGGTCGCAAATATCGTACGTCGATTTCGCCAAAATAGCGATAACAAAAATCATTCTCCGATTACCTTTTTACGATTCTACGATTAAGAATATCTCCAGAATTTAAAACACATTTAAAAATATTCGCTACAAATCTAAGTACTTCCACTATATGCATATTCGACCTATAGATAACTAAATACAATTTAACCATTATGATTAATATTATGCAGGATATTATTAAGTAGAGTTGCAACAATAATTGTAAGCTCAAATAGCAAACTCGCAACGACAAATATGTAAATAGAATGGAGATTCGGCTCCCCACTTAAATTGCTTGAAAATATTTCAAAAATAACTATAATGTTAACGAAACTAACATTTAGAACATATTAGATTTCATGAAAAGGTACATCGATAGTCTTTCACTTACAATGAAATTACATTATATTTATTTTAGTAAGTTAAAACTAAAGAAATTTCTTAAATCTATACATTAACAATTAACTTATAAATAGAATAATTTTCTGTCACTCGCAATATTTAATTGTTATATTTGTTTTGAATCAAGAACTGGGTTTTCTATACCACCCCATTCGAAAATCGAAACCTGCATGGTGTTTCTGTTATGATGAATGCTATCCAAAGGATTCTTGAAATAGTAGACGGAATAGCACACTTTTCTACGGAAAATTTTCTGAGCAATCGTTGCCAGATAACATAGATTTCGAATTTTTGAAACATATGTCTGTTTTGAAAGTATCGACATACAGACATATGCATATTGTTTTGCAGTGCCTCGATCACAAATCCCCTACATGTATATATATATATATATATATAATTCTCTGCACTCCTAAACATTTAGATGGTATCTCCCTTGAGCACACACCATGGTAAAAAGAAATAGAAGTTTAGCCTGCAATCTGCTTCGATCGCAACAAGTTTTGATTACGTAACTTTATATGTGCGCATATATTGACCCAAATTTACAGTTGCTTGCGTAAACGATAATAAAAAATTATGACGATTGTTTATGGAGGTTTCTTCGGGTTCATAGGTTATGACTGAATATCTCGTTTGAATTACGATGCACTAATGACAGTTATAACCTGCATACACGGAAAACATTGTTTTGGAAAATTTGTCATTTTGGCCCCAGGTGGTCCGGTCCTTGGTCGGTATAAAGGCCAATTAGCCTCAGAGGGCAGAAAGGGCCGGAATATACACAAAAATGTACCATTCCCGATGATAATTTTGGGAAAAGCTTGCAGAATGAGAAAAATTATCATTCTCTCTGATAAATATAACTATAAGTTCTTCGAATGTTTGATATTCAAACAATAAATACCACATCAGATCTTGTAATTATTGTCATAAATAATGACAATCTTCTCCATTTTAGAAGTGCATCCCAAAATTATCATCTGGAATGGTAAAATTTTCAAGAATGTTTTGCCCCTGTGCTGTGTCCTAATACTGGACAGAGAAAAAAAGCATTTCTTATTTATTTCTTGATGAGACAATCTTAAAGGAACAATCATATGTATCGTACATACCGTGTCAACCAACAACCTTGCTATTCAAAAAGACTAACCTTTTTCTAACGAAATTTTTAATAGATTATATAGCCAGAAGAAGGAAAATAAATTGGCTCTTCCGGTTCCATTAATTCATTTTAATCTACCCTACGTTTCGACGTTTTGACTTTAAATTTTAAGGTTAACCCCTGAAGAGGACGTCAAACAAACGTCGAAACGTAGGTTAGATTAAAATGAATTAATGGAACCGTAATAGCCAATTTATTTTCATCCTTCTGTTTATAACATTTATGATTCGAAATAAATTAAATCCAGAATTAAGATTATGTAGCATATGAACTTTGTCCGTTAATTTTGTGAGAATTATGTCGTTGTTATAATTTACAATAGCAGGCAAAAATAACGATAAAAAAGCGTTTTAATTTTGTGCTAACATACACTCACAAAAATGTTCTGGTTAAATACTACCGTATTATTTTTTCTAGCTATAATGTCCAGAATTTTGGATAGTTCAATTAGAAAAATAATTGTTTTAACAATAGCTCCAATTAAACCAACTATATTTCTGGTTAAATCGACCAGAAAAAAATAATAAGGGCCTATTTAATCATCTTTTCTGGTTATTTTAATTACTTTTTTTCTGAATGTAACTTTTTTTGCATCAAAATAAATAATGATAAATACCAAATTAATATTTTATTTAGTATTCATTATATTTTTAATAATAATAGTTAACTAACGAAATAAAATTTGAATGATAGCAGAATCAACTTTAACGTAGGGAATTCGCATTGAAGAGGAAAATATTGTTTATCGAGAAATTGCGAAACCAGAAAAGAGTGACTATTATATCTGTATATTGTAAAAATCTAGATTCTTCTGTAAAAATGCGATTGTACGATCTTCGCAAATGAAAACTATTTCGTACTTCATTCTTTTGTAGATCGTAAAAATTAAGGAATTTCAATTTAACAATGCATATTTCAAAAAGAGTTACACAATTTTCTAAGAAAATGTACCATCTGATTTTACATTATTTTTAAAAACAATAGATAAAAGAAGACACAAAAGAGATCATATATACATCATGTAATGTATTTTGGAGATAGTCTTATCCGATCGAGGCACCACCTAGAATAGAAATGTCTGTTAGCTAGTCTGATGCGTAAGGTTGAGATGACGTTTACTTCCCTGTCGGGACCTGCATAAGTATGGCGCTGCATTTCCCAATTATATTGTTATATGTAGCTTTCATTTCAGAAACGATTATATTATAAATTTTTCTGGTAAATGACACAAGAAGTTGCGAGTACAATAAACACGGACTCCAAAACTTTCATGATAAACTTACAATTTGTACAAACTATTGTTTAATTAATATGACTGCAATTGTAAAATATATTGTTTTATTAACCCTGCTAAATGATCAGAAATATCGCCATGATACAGGTTACAGCAGAACTTAAATGTCCGCTTCAACGTAATATGTTGTAACGTCAACTCAATTGTTTCCAGTAATTAGGTCCGTCCCAGCGGAGATTCTTACTCTAAAATGCAAAATAAATTATTATTACGCGAAATTGCAGTAAGGTGATGATACAAGGCCACCAATATCGTTCTGCTACCTGCCTGCAGTCATCTCTCGGGAGTCGGAAACTATTACGTGGTTATGAATTGGGCGCGACATTATACGGACGAACTTCGCAGTCACTTGGCAAAGTTTCGAATTCGATAACATAATATTCCTGTCGTATACTCACAACTCGCGCCAACTTCATATTTTCTTCAGCCAACAAAATATTATAGTTTATGTAAATGTAACTAATAGAATGATAAAACTTTGGAGAATAGGGAACTCGGGAATGTCTATCGGTAAAGTGGTGTCGACGTATTTTCCTGAATGCCCACGCAGGTAACAATCGGGTGACAATTTTAAGTCGACCGCTGATTTCGTATTCATATCGCGTTTCTGCATAGGGAATGGATTCCTCGGATATTTGCGAATGGTTTTTAGATCTCCTCCAGAACATGTTATCAGTTACTGTTCGAATCTCAAATATTGGATTTGCTAAATAAATATTGTCGACAAAGATATAAAAATAAATCGATACACAAACGTCTGCTACTATCGATTCACATCATTTCTGCGGTTAAAAAGAATGAATACATGACAGTTTAAGAAAATGCGCGTTGCAGTTCCTAAACTTGAGAAATATTGATCCATTTTTTTTACGTTGTGGTATTTTTCTATTTTACACTTGAACAGAAGATCATTTACAAATTACCTATCTTCTATAATACATCTTCATTAAAATGTAGATCATTTTTCATATATTTTCCATCAATAGCTAAAATAAAACTTACTTTGTTCAATATATTCTTTGCGATGGATGTAGTGCGATATGAGATTAAAATACACCTTTTCGAAATTTACATACGACAGTAAATATAAGCATTTATTTTTAACCAATATCGGACAAATGCCTGCATATATAGGTCTTAATTTTATCTGCATACGAAAATAGACATTAACTTTTTTATTCAATTGTCCATTAAAAGTGTACAACAGTAATATTTAGCTTTACCCTACTCCGAAAATTTCTTATTTTCATGATTTTCTTATAAAATGCAGAAACATACGAATATTCGAGGGAAAAACAGTTTCTATGCATAATTCACATCGTTTGTTGGTTTAAAGACCTAAGTAATTTATAACAATCGTTACTGTTATAAATGTTATTTTTGTATCAGTGTCAAAAGCTACTTTATCGATGTCATTTCTTTAATAAAAATGTAACGAACATTGGTAATTTTTTATTCTTTTTCTGAAATAGACAATTAGCATGGAATATTGATTATCTTGTTGGGATTTTCAGAATTATATTAACTATATTTATAGTAATTAGTGGAACCCAACATTGTGCACATCCCTTTGAAAGTAAGACACGAGAAGAACAAGATTATTATAACTTTGAATTAGTCTATGCCTAGATTTTGAAAAATAAAGTTCTTATTCCTAAACACAATTAATTTCAATATTGCAAGGATTTTATAAAATGTAATATAAATTGAATAATTTGTAAAACATTCTAAAAGTAGTTACTAGGTAATTATTTGGATTGGAGCTTTTTCTTTAACTAGCACCAGCTCCTGGAATCTGCAGGCGATAGTTGGACATCAGATCCTGAATTTCCAGCACGGTGGGTGACACAAGTAATTTCGAGGTGAGGTACCCGGCATGTGCCAGCCGAACGATCGGATCCGAGGTATCGTCACTTCCCAAGACAAGGGGTTACAGCTCCGACACTTGCTCTTGGTCCATTCTAGACCAATTCTCCTCTTTTTAATGGATACCTGCGTTAAAAGTAGTACTTTCCCCTCGTGGTAGAAGCGAATAGCCTTCCTGCCTTCTTCATCCAGCAATCTAGGTCGAAGACCGATTGTCGTGTACTGCAATCATTGAGCTCAACGTAATGTGCAAAAGAATTTAGTTAAGGAGAAGAACTAAAATAGTTACTCTGTCGTATTGATAATTATGCACAGAACAAAGCAATTAGTTGGGTTAACCAATCGCTTAGAGCTCTCAGATTCAGACGGGAAATGGATTAACTAAGGAAATCAATTGAATAGATTTTTATAATAATTAATTACTTATTAACCCGTTTATTTCTTAGTAAAACACTTACTTGTTTGCCCCAATCATTCATTGGTTTTCACCAATCATTTTTATGTGCATCAGTTATGAAACTACATTTAATTGCATCGTTTTTACACGGAGAGGAATGTATTGTACCGAGCAACACAGTCCCCTGTAGCGGTACTCTTGATAAGAATGAATATCTATTAGAAGTAAGGGAACAAGCTCTGTCGATAAACTGGAAAACGGTATTACTGAGAGGGTTGACTGTATAAATTCTCAATTTAAATAATTATAAAGGGCTTTCATGATTATTTGCAAATCTTAATTTTTTGTTTCCATAGGACAGCTTTCTGACCAACTTTTAGCAATAATTCTTTTAAAGAATCTATTTATTTCTTCAGCTACCTCAAAATAAAATTTGAAAACTTTCATTGATAAATCTGAGATTGAAAAATGAAATAATATATTTAATATTTATTACAATTACGCTTTGGAACGAGATAATAAACTATCCTAAGTTTTCATAATTGCAGCAACTTCTATAGCTCCAACTTGAATTTTACTCCAAAATTAAAGTACACCAAGAAAGAACCGAAGAGCCACGGTTGCTGGTGATGATAATGCAAATTTTAGATATGCAGTACAAATTAACGCGAAAATTTTCTGCAAATTTCCTGGATAAATGATAACTTTATGAATTTTCAATCTTTACAAAACAACTGCGGATATGATCGCGTACAGATGGCAAAAGCAAAAATGGCGAACAAAGTGACGCAATACATGTCGACTATCAAATTTCTTTCGAGAAAGAAGCTTTCCGCTGTCTTACAGTTGGTTAGGTTACCAAATAAATTAGTTATTTCAACAAAGTGCGTAAATAACTAAGCCCAATTTATTTTATTACATCCATGCAGCAAGTAAATAGTTGTAATAACCAACTATTATCTAACCAATTCGAAATTGGTCTCTCCAATCAAGTCCTTTTTCCGCGTAGCAGCTTAAAATTATGTTATAGTACTGTCCTAACCAGATATGCATATGTTTCGTCACTCTGTACGCTATGAAAACATTTGGTGATCGCATTTCGAACACATCATTTCAGAATTGCATGACCATGAAGAATGTGGGGACATAAATTGTGACAATATCTTAAACGAAAGTTATCAGCAATTGTGAAAGGCGAAGTCTCCTCGATAATCGCAGCAAAAATAGAAGTGCATAATTCATAATTAACTAAATAGCCACAAGAGTAGCTCCGGAAGCTCATCGAGATTAACTAATAAGAGAGATTTCTTGCTACCCTACTACAGAAACGAAAGAATTTACATAGGAGGCGAACAGGTAGGTCAACGTCATTTGCAGATCTTATGTTAGTTAATCGCAATCTTACGCAATCTAAAGTTCATAATCTTGTATGTGAATCAGATTAAATATTAGAAAAAAATGTTAGCTCACAAAAAGCACATAAACAAAACATTGCTTATGGAAAAAATACATGTTCAGAACAGCAAAAAAATAAATGTTGTCGAAGTAATGTCTTTAGTGTCCCGTTGTTGAGATGCATACAATATCGATTAAATTCAGAAGCACTTTCCGATGACAACAGATGATAGTAATAAATAGGTAACCATTTTCTCAGATGTTACTATTTTACAGAGTATTACTTAAGTAGTAACTGCGCATACACCATAACGGTGATTTTAAATTACTGAATTAAAAAAACATCTACTAGATAACTAGAGTCAATGAACTACTGCAGCAGTATATAAATGGCTGATATCATAATAAAGTTTTTGAAACACTTCTTAGTTATTATTTGAAGTAATTAGCAAAGCTCTTTGCCAGATTATGAAAAATAGTATATAATAGTAATGTGATATCCTACCTTGAAGAGGAACATATATAACTTATTTAGAATCCGTCGAATTACTGAATGCGAAATCTATAATCCGCCAATCGTCGATAAACGCTTGACAGACGTAACTGAAGATATAAGTATTGGCATATTTTACACTATATGAACCAATACTGACATAAATTTCAGACGCGCAGAATTACATAATGAAGATTGTCTTTGACATTTTCTATGCGTAGCAGACCGTCGATAACAACGAGTGTAGTCTGGTAGAGTCTGATTTTCCTGCAATTCTAATTACCATTTATCACTGACCCAAGTTTCAGGCACGCAGGAATGACACAGTTGCACGCAACTATTCTGCACAGTTAACAAATTATTTTTAACAAATGCAAGAATCAGGTGTTGGCAGTGACGGTGAAATCAAAATAAAAAAGAATCACTTTCGTAGGGACTGTCACCAAAAGACTTTCGGTGTTTCCCGTACTATAAGTATAATAGAGATAATTATAATCTAATCTCCGAAACATGTGAAATTACGTCGATCTGAACATGTAGATAGAGTGATGTTGGATGCAAGCTTACAACTATTGCAATAGATGTACCATTATTTTGAAATACCATTTGATATCTATATTAATGTTCGATAATACAGACCCATCACGACTAGAGAAAGAAAAATCCTTCTGTACACGTCGATTTTTTTTTAGTTCCCATGTTTTAAGCTGCAACATTGTCAAAAGCCAAATATATTTTTCTAATTTAGTTCTTGACATGTTAAACAGCAGGCAATCAAAGAGAAAATGCTGCCTTCTTTGAATGCTGCGTTCTTTGCAAACAAATTGTCAGGTTTTGCATATCAAATTAATGATTTATAAGTCCTGATACTTTATACGCTGAAGCTTACGTAAGCGAATGAAGAAATTTTCCCGTTTTTTTAGGCATTTTAAGTGTACAGAAAATATACTCTGATTATATCTTCTAGCAGTCGCAAAAGAGATACATAGTCGCTATACTTTTCAAAGCAGTATAAATTGATTTTTCAGGAAATAGTAAATTAATATCTAAATTACGTTTGGACTGTGGGTATCCGATATCGATTTATCCAACGAAAATCAAATTTAATCGTAATGAGTATCAATTTACAATTAGAAATATACTTTATTTATAAAATCAACGGATGCTCTATGATCAATGTGAATTAAATATTCATTAATTATGTTCGAATTTTATACACTGTCTTTAGCTGGTAGATGTCGAGAAAACTCTGCACGCTAAAAATAGTGGATCCAACTTACATATGTTATCCATTCAACTTCTTTTTCTTTAATAAATAATCAATTATAATAATTTTAATGTCAGAAACCCAGTTTTTGATTATATTGATTTGATTTGATTTATTTCCCCTTGATCCTGCAGTCACATGGACCATTAATATCGCTTTCGAACAGATCAATTATGGCACTCTCAACATATCACATAAAATTATATATTGTTCACAGAAGCACATCCGTGAAAGTCGGTAATTCATTTATGAGACATTCAAAATGCCGCACTGTAAAATTTGAAAAAATAATTTGGAACAAAAATTCTTTTGCTTCCTTGTAGAAATCAACAGAACTATAATAGACTATTCTCTAGATATATTCTACAGCCTTGCATTCAAAACAAAAGATTTTATTTTTCGAGACTTTTGGATTTTTTTTTCAAAGCTGCCTGCTTTTTACTGAAAGCGACTTATCGAGAATACAAAGGGTGAATATGAAGTTTTCACGTATGCGTGAACTCGCCGTCCGTAGAATTCAATCAAACGGTGTTTACAGCTCGGTACACCTAATCCACTTTATTGAATTGGAACGCTTGCCGGTAGAGAAATGTAGGAATTGAGAGTAGAACTCTCGCAGGTAGATCCTTGTGCAATGATCACATCCAAAAGTGTCGATTTCGAAGCACCTGTGATTCGTCCGGATAATGGTGCTAATGGTACAGGGAATGACCTATATATGTTTCTGTTGGAAGCGATGCAATCGGGAGGCGGATACGTGGATGAAAATGTAAAAATCGAATCGTTATCTAAGCAAAATTCAGCATCCAAAGCAATTTCTCATTTAGCTAGTATATTGTGATTTACCTACAGCGTTTACTGAAAACCTTCATTCTGTACTGTCAACGCAATATACTGTTATTAGTATTTCATTACATTGATAAAAGAACAAAGTTTTGAAGGAGATAATCCCTTATAATTTTATATGTAATGAGAACTTTAGAATGTAAGAAGACTTAATTGCACTATACAATGATATTTTGTAGGGCTTCTATAATTAATTATGAAAATTTTATTATAATGCTTATTTGCAAGTCGCATTCTACTATCTTAATAATGATATTTGTAATTGTATTTCGATACAGATTTCTAAGGAAAAAATTCTAAGATTATATATATTTATAATTTCTATTTGTTATACAAATATTATTTGGTATTTTTTAGGTTATTTAAAATTATCTATTTCGTTTTATATATAAATACTTCTGCCCGCAAATGAATAACAAAGAAATATTACTTTCGACTGTACATTAAAATTTTAGTATATGAAAAAAATCTATACGTGTCAAGCACGTACTTCAAACAATAGGTAACCGCAAACATCGCACATTACAATGACAAATTATCAATAATATCAGAGCAAAATTTTATTTCGAATTAATACATAAAAGTAAACTAATATTGTACATATTCAAATTTAATGTAGTCTCGCTTAAACGTTTTCAGACAAAATATCATTAAATTATAAAGAAATACCTATTTTTATTATTCCTCAATAAAATTATTACCATATCTTCACTATAAATTTGCAGACAGCAATTACAGTTTTATAAATGATAATGCTGAAGCATCTTGAACGATCTTATAAAAATAGTCTTAGAAATCTATAGCCATTTATGAGATTCTCCAACGAGGAACTTCATGTATTATTTCAAAACAAAAGAATTCAAAATATTCAATAAATTGTGTTTGATATTATTCTTTTACTTGATATATTAAAATCAGCCGCTATTCTCTAGTGAATTTTACTAACGCACACATAATATGTTAATGTAAACTATTATTTTGTAAATTTTATTCTTTCTGTGAAACTTATATTACTTTTCTCACAATTTTTCTGAAAAGAGGATTTGATTACATTTATAGAATTTTGTTTTCTCTTGTGCACAATAGAATAAATCTTGTTGACATGAGATTCATTAACTACATTCACATAATGTGCTGTTATCCGAGATAACATCTAACCAACATTTTTATTAACTACCAACTACAACAATCATATACTCTGTCTAGTATACATATCTTTAATTGTAGTCAAAACATTCCTTCACAATTTTATCAGTGCATGAAAGGCAGCAGCTAAAAATATTATTTTTGTCACAGTAGGCCGCAAAATACTATTTGTCGCCCCTGTTTTAGTCGCAGGAGTGAATGCTCCACTCATCACACATTACAAACTACCTCGACAAAAAATGTTGTTCGTACCACGGGCGCAACATCTTGCACCCTCAGTGGATCGCGCCCAAGGGACGAAAAATACTAGTTTATATCTTATTATAAAAAATGTAGTAAAATTAATAACAACGAAATCTAAATAAGCCAATAATGTCTTTCAACAAAATTTAATTAAATTTACACGATCTGCACCCTAATAACTAATATTTTTTGTTTAAATCATCTAACCGAATAAAACGATAATATAAAAAAAATACAGAATTGTGTCTTGTATATATAAATAATTGTCTTTTAAAACTATGTATATAATGTTGATGCCCTTTTCACAATGATATTGTTGAATATTTGAAAAAGCAATCTATGTTTATCAGTATCTAGGAAGAAATATTAGGTAAATATTTACTGACTTTATTGAGTCACAATTTGAAATAAATATACCTATACCGAATGGCAGACCCAAAATGTTTTAGTTTTTAATATAATTTACTTTCGAATCCACGAAGAAA
Source organism: Trichopria drosophilae (assembly GCA_030407085.1). Classification (NCBI taxonomy): domain Eukaryota; kingdom Metazoa; phylum Arthropoda; class Insecta; order Hymenoptera; family Diapriidae; genus Trichopria; species Trichopria drosophilae. The sequence goes on from CM059583.1 coordinate 58,547,535, forward strand.
CAAAATCGTTTTTCTATAAAAATATTATCGAATACCTTAGTACGTGCATAAACGCTGCGTTATACCATATGCACATTTCGGCTTTTGAAGATTACATCACAATGCAAACAATAATACTGCTTTAAACTTTACATAATCCAAATCTGAGTAATAATCTAAATAACAATGTTTTGCATTCTACATTACCAGATATTCGTACGAACATTTATCGAACATATGATCTCAAAACCCCAAGATTCATGTACGGACATTTTCATCTGGTATACCTACCTACTTATCCTATTTCCAGTATTACCATTCATGGAATGCATTTTACATAATTTTGTACCGTATCGATTTCGAAGCTTTTAAGATATAGATTTATTTCGAGTTTCTTCTTTTATTGTCGTTCAGGACTTGTTATCTCGGATGTAGTTTTTTTAAACGTAACAGAATTAATTACAAACATTATAACATGCGAATAGCCAAAATAACGGAAGTATAGAAACTTAAATAACGTTATAATGCAAAAGATTAAACATGATTAGACAAAAACGATAGAAAATAAAAATTCAGGTTAAATAATAAAAAACAATTGTTTAAAATCGTCTTCCTTAGGTATGCCAAACAGCTGGATATTTTTAAAATAATGTTTGGTGGTAATTTTTCAGATTAAATTTTAAATCGATGTACATTTCAGCAGAAACTTTTTTCTAAAAATGTTACAGACAATGACGAAACAGTGAAATCAGTTAATTATGTATAGAAACTTTAATGACAAATTTTACTTGAAGGTAACAGCATATCAATCTTGAAACATAACCATTCCTATCATTTATTCTTGTCGCAGTATATAAAATACAAATCAGTTTGTGAAAAATGCAATAGGCCACAGAAAATGTTCTTCGTTGACCCAATTGATGATGAAAATAATTTTATGTAATCTCATTTGAACACTTATTCAAACTCAACAAAAGCAACATTAATATTATAGTCCAGGTTAAAAAAACACTGCACGCATAATTTTAATTGAAAACAAATTTATACACACAGCTGAAAAGACTTATTGGTATGGTAAAGAGGTAGACATGGTTGTAACACATAACAATAGTAGAATTAACAACGGGAGATATTATTATTTTTAGTGTATTTAAATATTATTACTTTTACAATTTACGATGTAAAATACACCACACATACGCAATGTTTACTATTACGGGGATTATTTTCGTTAAATCAATTTTATTGCACGCATTAAGTATGGTTCCAGAGCCAATTTTGTTATAAAAGTGCGGTAGGCGGTAAATTTGCGGTTTTGTACTCTGTTCATAATACCATTGTCTTCTTTACACTGAACAAAATTTACTTGACGAATTCAACTACCATTGAGAAGTTGAGTCGATAGTAGTTAAACGAAATAATTTTTTTGTTAGTATAACTTAGTTGATGTTGTTAATTTACTATTTTTACTTGAGTTAATATTATTTACCCAGAAAAAGAAAAAGTATTCCTAATGATTGGAGATCAAGAAATGAAATACTATCCATAAATCTCAAAGAGGCATGCACTTATATAATAAAAATTTCCAGAAAAATTCCTAGTTGATTTGACTACTTTTTAAGTAGTCAACACAGAGTAGTTCGATACGCTTCAAGAAGATATTCTAAGTTACAGTTACTACAGTAAATAAGTTAAATCAACTAAAAAATCTAGTTCTGCTAAATTCAATTAAAAATATATCGCTTTAGCATGTTGAATAGTTTTTAGTGTACGAGGTCGTTAGACTCTATAAAATGTTTTTTAATGTAGTAGAATTCACTGCCAAAATGTCGTTTCCATATCTATTTTTTTTTGTAGATTTAACTCCTTTATGGTTGTAATTATAATGTAACTATAACCTCTAAAATTCCGTTGAGGACCTAGTGAAATAATTTAAGTAGTTAAAAAGTAGTCAAATCAACTAAGAATTTTTTTCAGTGTACCACAGAAATTGTCAAAATTTAACTATTTCGTTTTATCTCGTGTTTTACTTTTCTAAAATGGTTGAGTTAACTATATATACAGGGTGATCGGCCAACCATTGCCTAGCGGCCAACTCTAGATTCTACAGATAATTCTGAACAACTTTTTCCTCTGAAAAAATTTCCGAGAAGGTAGAGTTTTTAAGTTATTCAACACTAAACTTTAGGTGAAAAAATCACATTTTTTGAAATATCTCGCCTCTGTTTAAAGGTATCTTAATGAACCGGAGCTCATTTTAAAGATATTTTAAAGCTCTATAAATTGTCTTTATTGGTTTTTGACCTACAATGAATATCTCTCTTGTTATAGCCATAAAAACGTGGTAAATGCCGATTTTTCAGGGTTTTCGCGTTTAACTCGTTTCGACACATAGTTACCGAAATATCACACAGGAAAAAGTTGTAGGCCTTGAAAAAAAAAACATTTTTTGTCCGCTAATACGATGCGATTAAATTAAAACTGAACCCTACAAGAGCCTCGTAAAGTCGACAAAATACAGTACGACAAATAAATCGATATTAATAACAAAATGTTGTGAAAACGAGTGCAAATAGGGTTCAGTTTTAATTTAATCGCATCGTATTAGAGGACAAAAAATGTTTGTGTTTTCAAGGCCTACAACTTTTTCCAGTGTGATATTTCGATAGCTATGTGTCGAAACGAGTTAGACGCGAAAAACCTGAAAAATCGGCATTTACCCCCGTTTTTATGGCTATAACAAGAGAAATATTCATTGTAGGTCAAAAACCAACAGAGGCAACTTGTATAGCTTGATAATATCTTTAAAATGAGCTTCGGTTCGCTAAGATACCTTCATACAGAGCCGAGATATTTAAAAAGAAAGTGATTTTTCCCCCTAAATGTTAGTGTTGAATAACTTAAAAACTCTACCTTCCCGGAAATTTTTTCAGAGGAAAAAGTTGCTCAGAATTATCTGTACAATCTACAGTTAGCCGCTGGGTAATGGTTGGCCGATCACCCTGTATAAATTTCTGTTTAGCGCTTTCAGTGATAAATATTTTTAATGTTAAACCTTTATTTAAATCATTCCGTGAAGCATACTTAATTTTTATATAATAAACGTATTAAAAATATACATTTTCTTTTGTGCAGAATTTGACTTTAGTAGACTAAACGAAGCCGACTGTAAGTCGGCTGTCAGTTGACTTTAGATGACTACATCTGACTGCCAGGTCGGCTATAGAAAAAAACTAAAAGTCAACTTTTGCAGACAACATTCGAAGAATGTCCGGCTAAAAGTCGACTTCACAGTGGATTGAAGTCGGCAGTCAGTCAACTCTGTTTGTACGGGTTAAAGCTAGTTACGTTTGTCGCCATCTGGCGCGTATGCGATTCTCGCAGATCTGACGTCTGACTTGACGGCTCTCGCTAAAGAAATGAGTTTTCATTCACTCAAAAGCAATGTTGAAGAATATTTTGAATGTCATAGGAGTACGTGTCTTAAATAATTCACGACATTTTTTCGTAATCACCCTGAAGTTAGCGGCTGATTTCACCATCGTTCAATATTTTTTTTACCGACTGGAGTGTAAAGTTTAATAACGTCGAATCGAACTTTTCGATTTTGTTTGTTTTGATTTGAATAACTTAGGTGTACGAAACATAAGCAAATTTATAGAAATATCCATATGCTATAAAACAAACAAATAAATAAAAATATGAAAGTAAATTAATACTACGTTAAATTTATTGTTGTATAACAATATTTTTCAAAGTGAGGAAATTTCACGAGATGAGAAATATTTCTATTCTGCAATAGTCCACTATAAGCCTATAATCGACTAAAATTCATTTTCGAAAGTCCAGAAATGGCTTTGAACATTGAATCCTGGTTGACTATAAAGTCCACTGAAAGTCGACTATACTGGGACATTCCTTGACTAACAATCGACTTTTGATTAATTGGGATATAAACAATTTAATAAGTCTATTATAGTAACTTATAAGATACAAAAAATAACTTACGTCTTATCTTCTACGGCTATATTTTGATTCTATTACAGTTAAAAGATCTTAATTCTGTAGAGTACAATAATTTTATTATCTGCAGTTTAGGAGTATCTGATTAGAATTTATAAGAAATTACTCTACTTCTGATTGTTATAATACATATTTTTGATACTGTTACTTTCACATTAACAATTTAAGCAATAATAGATCTGAACAGGCACATTAAAAAATCTTTTTCTGAATAGACCAAGACAGAGCACGATAGCGAAAAAATAATGTTGTAGTTTAAACAATTGCTTAAATACTACAATAATTGTCAATATATCGCCTCGTTATTATTTGTTTAAATGATATATAGCATATAAAATGATTATACTATGCTAAGAATTGCATGGTATTTGTCTAGCAAATAAAATATTGAGAGAGGTCACCTGCAGATCACATTTTATCTAAAGTATTTATTGATATCTATTGAGGTCTTATTGGCTTTACTACTGGCAAAACTAGAAAATTTATATTTCAGAAGTATTTGACAAGTAAGTCTTATTAGATAAAGTGCGATGAACTATATCGTACTAGATATATTGGTTTTTTAACCCCTGGCGAAAAATACCAACATCTACATAGAGCTGAGTAGATACTACCTTATACCTATGAAATGTTTTTCGGAATTTCAAAAGGGATATGCTGATAAACTAATTGAGGCCTCCTTTCAGACTTCATTTGATATAAATTTATATTTCATCCATTTCATATCTATGAGTCCATAACGTAGTTCAAATAAGATCTAATATACAGGATCAGCTCAGGTCAGTGACTGAAACCTCGTGGTAACGATATGAAATGTTTGATATACTTGAACTTGTATTTCGTGAGAAGTTAGTAACTTAGGAGAGAAAAATTTAAAATACCATAATCAGACAATACTAAATTAGGTTATGCTCCAGTGTATGCATACAAATCTTACATCTTAAAAAAAATGAAAAACTAAAAGAACTACGCAGATGAGGCGATAAATCAGCTATCATTTAATGAAATTGCTTCTAGTTTTATCTCAAAATTTTCGAGAGTATATTAATAACAATAATATGAATTCACGTTATTAAACATATGAATACATAATAATATTTCATTCTGATGGCTAACAATAATACATTGACTTCTTCATTTAACTATAGAGTAAAACAAATATTCGTTCATCAGTCAGTAAAAGAATTCTAGAAATTTACATTCAAAACATAATTTTTTCTTTAGTAATAATCTCACATTATAGTAAAATATTTATCAAGTATTCGAGGCACGTATTCTTTGAAACTCTGTTACTGCATCCCTGCATTCTTAGACTTTGTTATTCAAATCGTAATAAACTCTCAAGAAATATTGACTTATACTACTTGAAAAATAAACAGTGTTGTTTAAAACCTGTTTGTTTATATGCCCATTGCAATATTTAATATGTAGTAAATCAACAATGTTATAACGCACATATTTGCTGCAATAATATTGAATTATAGTTATAAATTATCAGGTTATACTCACTTCCTCTGTGCAACGAGTAATGTAATATTTTCACATTCGAAAATATCACGTTGATTGCAAAGAACTATGTTCTTTTTGTCGATTGAAATAAAAATGAGAATCCATACCAGGAAAAAGTAAGCGTGTGAACAATTAACGTAGTAATATCTGTTGCTTAATTGCAATAGAACGATTTTTCGCGCTTTCCACCTCATGCATGGGCTTTTGCACGTCAGGCAGTAGTTAACACCTGTGCGCTAATCTAGAATACACATTGTTCTCAACACAAAATCAGTAGAACTCGCCATTATTTTACTGTTAATTCACGCAAGTAACAGGCCCTAATTGGAGGGAAGAGTAATTAACGTCCAATCTGATTTTTATCATTGATTTAATTGTTTATTGACATTATTCATTTCTCATTCTATCCATATTTGATATAGATTAAACCCGAATAAATGGAGCAGCAATATGTACGGAAACGCTTATAAATTTGTGACATATTCCACAAAGTTATCGTGACATTAAATAAACATATTCATGGAAAAGATGGCAATGTTAATTAATTTATCTGAAACTGGCCATTTTTTAATCGTCCGTAATTCAATTTTTAAATACTGTCTTTTAAATAATTCAAAGTTCCATAATTTTGAAATCCGAAAGCTTTGGTATTTACTGAAAAATATATTTATTTGTTCAGAAAAGATACAATGGAACGGTGAATTAAAAAAGAAACCACTTCTCGGCGACGACCGAGATATAAGAATCCAAGCTTTAGTCTGGTTTTTATTTCCCGCGATTCTGTCACCTCAGAGGATAAACGAGCTAAAGAAACCGAGACATTGACTGTTCCAAGTCAAATTAGCGTTGATAAACGTGTGCTTTTTTTATGGAAGCTGTTTCCGGGTATGCTTTTATGCAAAGCTTCTCGATAAAGCTCAATTGCATACATTATAGATGTATCTTCTGCAAAGATTTTACATTTATTCTGCACTTTTTTCACGTAATATATGCAGTGTGATATTGAAATGACGGGTAGAATGTTCAGATTTTAATTTATCACATTTAGATGTCGTAAAACTACCTTTCACATCTTAATGAACTTGTCATGTTATAGTCATCAAAGGGTGAAGATCAAAATATATGTTAGTTTCATTAAAAAGTTACATTGTTTTGACTAGGTTATATTTTAAGGATAAATTAATTTTTAAAGTGAGATATATTTTTTTTTAATTATGCTTATATTTGTGTAACTTTACGTAACAGCTGATGTGTAGAAAAATCGTAACGAAGTAGTTAAGGTAAAGAGTTAGATCGGTAGAGTTCGATACATGAACGGTACAATTTTTTATATGAAATTAAATGTATATCCAAAAATCATTTTTTTTTTTCTAGACTTGAATGTTGGTCCTTTATGAATTTGTGTGATTTAAACGTTTTTTATGAAATGTGTGATTTGAAATTGTTTATGAAAGTGATTTAGAATGATCACTTGTTGATCTCATTAGTGATGGTCCAAAATGCTTCACATTTTGAACAACCATGGTAGAAATTTGTCCATTTTTTTCTTACACTGTCCATTTCCCGTATACCTTTAATATGGTAAATAAGAATGTTGGACAAGAATTGTACAAAAAATGTTTTCATTTCAACCAGGGAATATTACATTACTTGGGACCAATTATATACGCAATCGAAATATATAATGAAAGTAAGAAGTAGCAAATAACATCAAAAATGTTTGATTCTAATCTTGAATTATGGATAGACGAGTAATAAATTTTCAATTGTTTTCAGAAATGTTTATCGAAAAAATCGATGTGATCAATTAAATTGCCAAAATGCTTCAAACAATGAAAATATTGCACTTTACCCATTATATTATGGTGCAATCAATGGTATTGATCATGTTTTGTTTTCCCTGTATATCAAATTTTAGACTTTAGTTTTCCAGAATTTTCATCCGGTTTCCAATAGTTTTGTCAGGTTAGTAAACCTGAACATTGTTATCGTTTGAAGTAATATTGTTGGTGACCGTTAATTAGGTATTGGTGAAGTGCCAATTTGCAAATGTGAGACTTTTCTTGCGAAGAAATATGTTGGTCAAGTAGTGTCATAACTATGATTTGAACTAATATTTACTTAGATGCTATTGATGAAATAGAATATAGGATCTGATGTAACAGACAGGGTATTAATATTTTTTCCTGTTCTGCAATTCCGTTCTATATTTTAGACACTTTGTAAAATTTTTGTTATTCAGATTTCGGAACATGTTCTCCATATTTGATCTCATGAGTACAGGATCGTTGATTATCGTTGCCATTTCGAAATGAATAAAAAAGAAAAGTTATCATTATTTATGAAGTTTATGGTTATGTTCGTGTAACTTTATGTAATAGCTTATTTGTAGAAAAATTGGTGAAGAAGTAGTTAAGGTAATGGGTTAGAACCGTAGAGTACGATATATCAATAGGGCAATTTTTTGTATGAAATTAAATGTACAGATATCGAAAAATCATTTTCTAAACATCAATTTTGGTCCTTAGTTGATTTAGAATGAGCACTTGTTGATCTCATTAGTGATGGTCCAAAATGCATTTTAACCAATATTACATTACTTGGGACCAGTTACATTCGTCATCGAATTATACACTGAAGGTAATAAATATCAGTAAATAACATAAAAAATGTTTGATTCTAATCTGGAATTATGGATAGACGAATAATAAACATTCACTTGGTCTCAGAAAATGTTATCGTATATGATCAATTTAATTGCCAAAATGCTTCAGACAATGGTAATATTACGCTTTATTCACTATTCTGTGGTGCAAAATTGATCATGTTTTGCTTTCACTGTATGTCAAATTTTTTACTTTTTTTTAGAATTTTTGTCCGGTTTCCAATAGTTTTTTCAGGCTATAGTAAACCTGAACATTGTAATCGATTTTGGTTACCAGTAATTAGGAATCGATGAAGTGCCAATTTGTAAATGTGAGACGTTTCTTGCGATAAAACATAATGTTGGTCAAGTATTTTCTTAACTATGTTTTGAACTATTGTTTACTAAGATGCTATTGGTAAAATCGAATACAGGGGTCTGATGTAACAGACAGGGTAATAATCGTTTTTCCTGTTCTGCAATTCCGTTCTGTATTTTAGACACTTTGTAAAATATTTGTTTTCAGATTTCGGGACATGTTCTCCATATTTAATCTCATGAGTACTAAATCCAACATTGCGATTTCTAAATGAATAAAAAAGAAAAGTTCACCACTATAACATCACTGTGGATTGTCACTACTCACCAATTATCTGCGATTTAACAACAATCAAGAAAACAACACTGACTAGGAAAATCAGGTTCCAACATCTCCGGCACATCACGACACACGATTCCGTTGGTACCGTCATGTTTAGCCGCACTCGCGCACCCCGTGCGTCAGTCCCTTATAGAGCGCGTGTCGCGTGAAGACTGAAGTTCCGGCGTGGCGAGACCGTCTGTATATTCTTTGAACTCTGCGGGAATGGTCGCCCCACTCCTCCGTAATCGAGCACTGGGCGCACGCCATGCATCCCCCACTTTCGAACCCCGAACTGTTCATCCCCCGAGCTGCCACTCTTGGAAGCTACCTCTGTACACACACTAGTGACGTGCTTCCCAGAAAACGCGAAGCTGGTGGCCACTCAGGCTGTCAATCGCTCCAAGCGGCACGACTGCGTGCAAATCGCATCGCTTCGATTCTGCTCTCTTATTTGTTCTACCACCAATTTCCGTTTCCTACATAGTACTGAGAGAAAGAGAAGAGATACCCATACGTACAAACAATGTCGAGGTAACTCTTACGAGTAACTTTCACAATTTGATTTGATGGGATGCCGACGATTCTCGCCAACCAGTTGATTCGCCGGATAGGAACGGGAGATCCAAGAATTGATAAAACATTGTCTTATTAGCTTATGCACGTGTTCATGTGCATGTCAAAACTGACGTTTTTGGAACTGCAGAAATTGTGGACATTCAACAATGTTATTATCTTCCATTTTTTGGCAAAAGTTTTTGATACTCTTGTCATCTCCACCAAACTCAACCCCCTCCGTAAACCGTCAACAATATGTTTCAGGATATACTCTTATTTCATCTTCTCTACTGTCTAATTTATTCTGACATTCCACTCCATCATCTAGTATCGTTCAAATGTCGGTATCACTTTTGTACACGAAAATACTCTTTTGCTGCAAGATTACTATATTCAAATGGAAAAGAGATATTTTAGGGTGCATTTATCATATTTTAACGCCATACTAACTGACTATAACACATGTATATCAAACCGTCCTACCGTTAAGAAATATCTCTGTATTCTGGTAAATATTTTTCCATAAAATAAAGATAAAGATTTATGTGGATAAAATAAGTGTTTCCTGTAAATTTTCATGATTGGTCATGATCCTTTTTTCATTGCAGTTAAATCTTACATTTAAAAGAAAATAGTGAACATTTTGAAATTCTATTTATTATTTTTCAATCAGACTTATTAAATTTTAGAAATCTGAAATTTGTATGAAATAACCCGAGCAAACAAAAAATGTTTCCGATAAATTTCTCTGAAGTTTCCTTATAGTTTCTTATTTATGTTTCCAAAAAGTTGCTTACATGGGACGATTAGAAACTTAGAGAAACATTTCAGAAGCGGTGAAAGAGAGGTGTTCTCAGATATTCGCAGTCAATGTCCGGGAAGGCATCTAGAAGTTTGTGGGAAAGGTTTAGTAAGAAATTTGTTGTAAATATGCTGAAAATCACTGTGCAACATAGAAAGTATGTTTATTGATCCACTTTATAGCTACTTGCAGGAAATATTTAGCAAACTTGAAAACAACGTGGATCGAAAAATTTGCAGGACGTTCGCATAGGATCTTTAAGAAACTTGTCAGAAACAGGTAGAAATTTTCTATACGAATTATATATAAATTATATAGTCATAAATGTATATATTGTCTCTGTATAATTTCTATATAACAAATATACTCTTCTCGCAAGTTATAACTGATAAAACCATTATGTTTAATTTTTAAATATTTTATATCTAACTGGTATTTAAAGATTTCAAAGATGAGATGCAAATCCAGCAAAGGACAAAATCAATCAACTGGTGCCGAATTACGCTAAACTATTCTGTGACCTGGACTGACATTCAATGTGGCGTAGCATCGAAAATTAAGAGCACACGAAAAAAATGCAACATTTCATTCACAATAACATCGCCGAAATCCGACTTCAATATTTATGGTGGACTGCCGGTGATGATTGTCCAGAACTCATGGATCAACACAAAATAAAATCATCAGACTCAAATCCAAACATCACTATGAAAAAATTGGAAAATCACATGTAATATTTTATGATTTTATTAATATTTATTTAATTATGAACCTCCAATAATGTAGGTTCAGCAGAAACTGTTCTGATCTTTGGTTTGGATCATTAGTAACGTCGTTGCCAAGGTAAGTTGATTTTTAAAATGCTCGATTTTATTGACCGCTTCGGTCGAACCTTTATAATCGTACGTCATATTGAAAAGTAGAACTTAAAAATTTAATAAAACAATGAACTAGACATTAGTACATGTGATTTTCCAACTGTTTTCGAGTGTTTATCAGAATTTTTATCAGATACTTAATGTTCCAGTTCGTTATAATCCAGGAGTTGTAGCCAATGATGAGCAGACATGGCTGAATGCAGATTTCGGTGGTTTCATTTCCTTTGTATGAAAATGTGCCTTTTCTGTCGAATTTATCGTTGTAACACTTGTGATTTCAGCCCAGACCGCAGAGACGTTTTGTGGACACCAATCGATTGTAATTTTACTGTGTCTTCAATTCGCATCTCTCTGCCTTTGAACTTTTAAATACCGGGTACAATTATTAAAAGAAATTGGTTTTCCTATAATAATATGAAGTATTTAAAATCTACTTATAATGGTTTTACCAGTTATATCTGTGGAGAATAGTATATTTTTTATTTAGAAATTATATACAGTAGATTATAAATGTCCAAATCTGTATATATTCTATATGTAGACGAATGTATATAATTTAAATATAATTCATACAAAACTTTTCTACTCATCTAAATGAACCTTTCCTGTAAGTTGCTATAAAGTTGATCAATAAACATGCATTGAAGTCATTTCCATTCTGTCTCATATCCACTTTTTAAATCGGGCTTTCAGTTTTGATCTTTTGGCCTTTATACCGTGGACAGCAGAAGACTGTATTATGGAAAAATAATAAATCATTTCATTTTTTCAAGTGTAATTATGGCAGACAAATTTCTAGACGCAACGACACCATTCTTCTAGCAATTATGGTAAATGCCTACCATACATTCAATTATGCGAAGTTATCCTGACGAAAAATGTAAATTATTTCATTCGTGTTTTAATTTACATAAACGTTAGTAGTCCTATTGACAAGAAAGTTACATAGACACAATTTTGTGACCTTACATACAAAATTTGTCTAGCAACATGGGCTTCAATTTTCACCACGTCGACTGTTATGTGCATATTAGAAGATCTGTAACTCCCGACAAAATTTTCGAAATTTAATTATGACTTGTGATTTTTAAAGCTCATACTTTAAGAATATATAAAGTACTATTACTAAATCAACATACATATATAAAGGTTTATATGAAGTTTGATGAGTTTTATGTTTTATTAGTATACATCATAATTAAACTCAATACACATATCTTCATTTCTTGTAAGCAAATATATTCTGTAATCATTAATCTAAACTATAGAACAGTCTGACGGAATTAACTAGAATGTTCTCTTGCTAACAAACCATTTCATATTAGTTCGAAATATAGTCACGAATGAATGAAATTCGATACAGCAATCGAAAACTTTGTTGCCTTGTTCTAGAATACTATATGAAACTTGAGGTTGTCGGATTCATAATAGCTAGTACTTCAAGTGTGAACACTTAGTGACACCATGTGCATTTACTCATCGAACCACGTACCGCAAGTAGATTGCATATAATTTGATCTCGGAAATCAACATAAGCAAATGTGTAGGTGCTATAGTTTCCCATGCTTTTAAACCTTTATTCGAAAAGAAAAATATATTCTAATTAATTATATAAATATATAATAAAAAATAGATTTCTAACTACATTAACGTATGGTGTAAAATATATGTATATTATAATTTATTTTATTTTATCTCCGCGCAGAAAAAATATATGCGGGAGAAACTATTTAAGAAAGCATGGAAAATAGTATGGAACATGGTATTGCAATTACAATCTCACTGCATCGCCATTACTTTCGCGAAAAGACACCATACTTTGATTTATAGTATCTCAAAGCATCCATGCCATACTCTGCGGTAAATACTTTTTATTTATTATGGATAACGACATATATTTACCATAGAATGGGGAAAATAATGACGCTGATTTTTTGAAAATTTTCTGTTGCGGTAATTTTAATAGTGACTTTTTATATGTAATAATTATAAGTTTCCCTACGAAATTATATTTATCAATCCAAAATCAAGAACGAACCACCCGAAAGACACGTCCGCTGAAATGCAGTTCATTCTGCTTTGCAACGAAAACCACTGAAAAAAACACGATAATGATGAATAAAAACGATTCGCCTTCATCCAGAGATGGAAGAATTTGAAAAAATATCTGCCATTAGTGCAGTTAACGATTCCTGAGCCGTCGTTATCCGTTATATTCTTATCGTCCTGTGGAAAACAAAAATCAATGGGAAGGGACAAAAATTAAATGGTTTTTTTTTTTAAATTTAGAATGCTGAAACAAAGAATTTGCAATTTTTATTTGAATTTATTTAATATAAGTTTTAGTTCGAAGTATTCTTCAAAATGGTTCGATCACAACTGTCAAAAACTTATTCGTATTTAAAGTCAATAAACCTTAGTAACCATGTTACCAACGAAAGACTACAGAAAAAGAAAAGCTGAATTTTGACAGTTTCGGTGGAACCTTCGTAATGTGAACATGAAAATAAAACGAAAACTATTTAAATTAAAATAAAATTTGTGAATTCTCCTTTTTAGTGTTCCTACACTGTAAAAAATTTCTGTGTAATTTTACCACTCTTGACGTGGGCAATTTTATAACCAACGCTGAACGTAGGGTTTTCACAAGTTTAGGTTAGAAAATTTACAACATGCAGCGTAGGGTTTTTACAGTGACAATATGTAAACTGTGTAAATACCTACGCTACAAATGGTAAATTTACCAACTTAAACTTGTAAAAACCCTACGTTCAGCGTTGATTACAAAATTGCCGACGCTGAGAGTGGAAAATTTACACAGAAATTTTTTACAGTGTAGGTTCCATCCAAAATGCAATTTCTTTTCTTCTCAGTGATTTTCGTTATCCTCAAGATTCAGTAAAACGGACACGGATGGATAAAGGGGGTACAGAATGGGTGGAAAATTGGAGTCAAATCGGCTGCGGATGTAGTATGTTGTAGTTCATGAAATCCTGATCAAATTTGTAATTAGCATAACGTCAAAAAATGGCCAGTTTTCAAGATATCACGGGTACAGACGAGAAAAACAAGATTTATCCATTTTCGCATTTTGTTTTGGTTTTGAATAAAAACTATTTATCAAGTTCGGAAAAAAATATTTCCCGCGATGGGAATTAGTTTAAAACATGTTTTAAGATAACATCAATACACAATCATTGTTTTTTTAATATTTTGTTGTAATCAGTTGTAATTGTAGTTATAATATTTAAAATTCTAGTGAATTTTCTTAGTTCCGCAGTATTTTCTCTACATTGGAAAGTACATAAAGATCTTTAAAATATGACTGACTCGAACCCGAGTAAAGTTTTAAATACATTTATATTTACTTTCTTAATAAAATGAACTTGCAGGATTTATATCTGTGGAGCGTCTGGTGTGCTTACGTTAGCATGAAGCCAAGAACTAATTTTCTAGATTTTATAATTCATTCCGCTGCGAATTTTCACGTATGCCATGTAGAACCAGTAAATTCAAGAAGGTATTGCATTAATTAAAAAATGCATTAAGCATTGATCAACTGTTATAACAAATACTTTTAAAGACAGTCGCAACAAAATCATATAATGAAGTGTTATCCAGTTATGCATTTCAGATAAATATTACAGTTGGCAATGATGAGTTACCATGAGTAGCATACATAGAAATCAATACATGGTCTTATTAATTCCGTAAGTATATTTATTATTATTCAAGTCTCTACTATTATCTCACAAAATGGAAACTATCATCTATCATCAATGGATATACTATCATCGGTTTTTATCCTTTTCATTCGTTATTTTTATATCGCTATTATCATTATAAATCGCAGACACATATTTTAATTATTGAAGTCCAATATGTCACGTTCATTTTACAATGTGAATTTACAAAATGTTCAAATAGTATTTGCCGAAACATTAATATTGCTACTATAGTTGTATAAGTTAAAAATGATACATCACAGAAAATAATAAGTAACGTATTTTCTGTCATAACTTCACACAAAAATAAAAATATACACACGATTCCCTGGTAGAGATCCGTCCAGTTTTGTTGTTAAGCTGCCCAGTTTTCCTATACCTTCAACGTGGGAAAAATGTAAACTGGATAGAAACTGGTCAAAAACTGGATTCGTTTTTTACTAGGGTCCCACACGGAAAATATATGGGACATATATAATGCTAAATAAATGGACATATATTTTCTACGAAAAATGCAATATGTGACATATAGGTTAGATATATGAATGC
Source organism: Trichopria drosophilae (assembly GCA_030407085.1). Taxonomy (NCBI): domain Eukaryota; kingdom Metazoa; phylum Arthropoda; class Insecta; order Hymenoptera; family Diapriidae; genus Trichopria; species Trichopria drosophilae. The sequence continues at coordinate 58,562,842 of CM059583.1, forward strand.
ACATATAGTTTAAAACTTATATCTGGCAAACATTCAACGTATATGGTGCATATATTATCGGCGAAAAATGCAATAGTTGACATATATATGCCACATATATTCTCGCATATATTTTCATCGAATTTTTTTTTCCGTACGGAATAATACACTTGATTAAAGTTAATAAAAATTTATTAGTAAACTTCCTTCAAAAAGTTTTTAAAACAACACAAATATTAAATGTTTATTTATGAGCAAATTAAACCGTGAAGTTTTTGTTTGTTATGGAATGCAGCAATTGAAAATACGATATCACTTAAATACAATTAAATGTCTAATATAAAATCACAGTAGCTGCTAGAAACAAGAGAACTCGCCGAAGACTTGTACGTTAACTGTTATGAATCTAAAAGCACAGGCGTTCCTTTAAATGAAAATCGTGAGGTACATACTAAGCGTAATCAAACAAGCGAAATGCAAATAAGCAAAAAGGATGCTTAACTGACCTTAAAAATAATTAGAATCTTACGTTTTGAAGTAATACCAAGGCAGAATGTTTTCGAAATTAGGAGGAGTACATGCACGAAAATAATACAGGTATATTTCGGGCAGGATTACACATGGTATTTAATGTATATTGTTACATTCTAATCTGGAAAAATTGTAAAAAATATATTCTGAATTTGCATAGTGGTAGATGCGATTTTATATCTTGGTCTATCTTTTTCTTATCACCATCAATTGGAACGAACGTTACAAAATATTATTCTATTAAAATGTCAACTTTAATAATCTTTTATTTGATATGAATCTAATTAAATATAAATTCAAAATAGTATATTTAGAACGATTAAACTTAAGAATATTTTGACTACATTTAATCCAGTAAAGTACATTCGCTGAAAAGCATTCTTATAGATATGATGTCATTATAATTAGGAAAACATTAACGTATTGGTGTGGTATTAATTTTTCATTGACTTATCGAGAATATTTGTACCCACTTTTCAATATTAATGAATCAATGATTCCTGTTTAGAATAATATATGATTAATGCGATATATGAATAATACGTCATATTTACATTGTATTCAAATCGAAATTACAGAGAAAGCAAAATCGGTTGAAAATCACCTACAAATACTTTATTCTCGTAGGTATTACAGTCCTTAGTTCTGTATTCTAAACACGTAGGACTCGTTTACAGGGCTTATTTCGGACAACGCTTACTAAACGAAAAACCTTTTCTAGGAATGCAACGGCACTATGATGGCACTGGAATAGTCAATCAAACTAAGTATATAATGATTTATATATGTATTGTAGATTTTTAAAATTTATATATTAAAGGTTATTTTTAAGGTAGATTTTAAAATTTTTATTTAACTAATAATATCTATTAGGAAATACCTATACCGTAGATGTATTAAGGATTAAACCATTATACACGGAAAAAAAACTTTTATAGATTCTGCCGAAACCTCAAGGATAATTTTCCTCAGAAATTCAGTAACCAACATTATGTAAAATTTATATTGCTAATTCGGCAATATTTGCTTGGTAATATCAAGAGAATGTACCTAATAACTCGTATACGAATTTTCTGTAAATTCTATTTAGTAACTTCGGCAAAAATTGCCGAGTCTCAACTCTTACTGATCAGCTGTGCTGGTAAGTATGCTGCCGGAGTGCTAGTCTGTGCTGTCTGTGCTATATACATCGTCGCGTCTTCGTATCGCGCCCCGGAAAATATACAACTTTTCTTGATTTTCCCGATTTTCATTTCGATTTTGATATATGACAAGTAATTTCGTAGTTTGAATGGCTAATTTGAATATAATTTTTGTTAATAGGTTAGTTTGTCGTATTAATAGCTTAAATATGTAATAATTTGAGGTTAAATGTTAACCTTACAAATTAGAAAATCTCCTTTACTCTTTCTTATGTGGTAAAAAAAGTCGATTGTAAATTTACGTTACATATTGTATGTAAATTTACACTCAGTTGCAATGTTACGTATCAATCCTGATTAAAACAATCACGAACATTGTACATTTGGTTTCGAATGCTGTTTTACTACATCAATTACAGTTATATACCTTCAAATATCTCCATAAATTTCTCTAAATCCCAAGACTCTAAAATATGTTTTACAAAAGAATCCATATTATCCAATACAATTAATTTTATGGAATGAAGGTTACAGAGAATAAAAAAAAACATATTGTGTTAAGTCGGTAAGGGGTCATTTCGGTGCGTACTTTTTACGTTTATGCTTAGAACCAATCAGGACGCTGTATAAGAAATCTCGCCCGTATACAAGCGTACTGATTGGTTCTAACGTAAGCGTAACGGAAGAAACTACTCCGTCAAAACGACCCCTAATTTACCGACGTCGCAGGTGCACTGGCGCGGCGCTAAAGTCGCAGTCCATGAAAATCTACATAGACTGGCTAAGTAGAATGCTTAGAAAAAACTCGGCAAATATTGCCGAAATACAGACTCGGCAGATTCTGCTTAAGTGCTTTCGGCAGAATCTACAAAAGTTTTTTTTCCGTGTAGGTTGTTTAACGTTACCTTTTAAACTAAGTTTCCATCTTTGGATGATGACTCTCCAATAATCCCATATATGCATAGTAAACATAAATTGGAATGAAATGTACTGATATTACATGTAGTGCATCCTTGAATGGAGTGCGGGTCGAAAAACCGACAAATAAAAAAGCCGACTGGTAAAAAAAAGCGAGAGTCGAAAAACCGACAATCTAGATGTGTCTATTATTTATATGGCAGCTTCTTGACTGTCGGTTTTTTGACCTGTCGGCTTTTTTATTTATCGGTTTTTCGATCCGCACCCCCTAAATGACTATAAAAACAATAAAAAAATTAATTTTGCCTAGTATAAATTATCTTTTACATCTTTGTCTTTTTGTAAATAATAGACATTCACACGTGCAACAGTACGATATTTTAGCAAAGAAAAGAGGGAGGCAGAGGGTGAGAGAGAGAGAGAGAGAGGGAGACAGAGAGAGAGAGCGAGAGAGGGACAGAGAGAAAGAAAGAAAGTTTAACAAAGAAAGATATAAAAGTAATGTTTCCACAGTAGAACGTTATTTAAACGTCACTGCTATAAAACGGCAACAAGAACTGAGCGAACTTGTATGCATTTAAAAATTGCATACTTTTCTTTATTGGGAATCGGGCTTTTAGCAAAGTTTTACCACTGGACTTTCATATAGCGCGTCTGAACGAGTTTCTGTAGTGTGATAATGCAATAACTCAGTCGCTAACTATGAAGAAATACATGGCTACATAAATAAAAGATAAAAATATATTATCCATTAACGTCCAAGCGTCATCCATAAGTTTAATTTTTATTTACACGATTAATTTAGTAACAAACGCTTCCCACGTTTTCGGTAAACCTTGATAGAAATATAAATGGTGTCATCTCACTAGACGATCTGCATCATGCGCATATCTTGTAAATTAAATATCCGCAATAATGTTTGGAGAAAATGTCTTTATTGTCCGTTGAATTATAATAAAATAAAATAAAAACTATATACTCTAGTGTTTTCGAGGTTGATTATCCAAATTCCGAGATCAACATTTAGTTTCAGCCAACAGTACTTCCAAGATGTCTTAACATTTGAAAATGATAATCTTTTTTCAAATAAATATTGTTCAAATTATTAGGGCATTGCAATAATATTGAAACTATGGAAAAATTTGAATAAAATACTTGCAATATAAAATAAAATTTTACTTATTTTGAGCATGTTCAAAATAGCGCTCACAATCATAATTAATTTAAAAAACTTCCGGTTGCTTTATAACTAAAAAATAAGCTTTTCCAAAATATGCTAAGAATGACAAGTTCTTACAATTCATGACGTTATATCCTGGAATTTTGTTCAGATTTTAATTGGTAATAATTGGCACATTTGTTATTTAATTTTTTGTTTAATTAATAATAAAGTTTACAAATCCTGAAAAAATTTTACTAAATGACTTCTAAGTTCATTTTGATCTCTACAATTGTTTCCAAGTGTTCATACATTTTGAGAAAAAGATCTAAAATTCTAGTTTATAAACAATATGTTATATTTTAAGGCAACAAGTTTAGGTAACATGAAACAACATTGTGAAGCCTTGACATTTTTTTCAAACAAATTGTTTCAGTTTCACTTAATGCGTTTTGTCTATAATCTCACGGAAGAATTATAAAAATATTATGAAATATAATTATAAATTAAAACAAACGTATTTATTACAAAAAAAATGTATTTTTCAATTATGAATAATTCCTTTTAATATTATTCGCATAGAATTTTCGCATAAAGTATAGAAAACAAGGGAATATGACAAGATCCGTTTATTAATTGATCGATGGTTTTAGCAAATGCATTACAGGTTAATTGAACCTCGGTTAACGAACTGCCTCTTGATCAGCAAAGATATTATTTTCTTTCACGATTGCTAATTAAGGCCAGATTTCAGTTTGAATAATTGCCTGATCATGTAGGATTGAATTATAATATCACAATCGATTAGTAGGCAATTTTATTTTTAAATACAAAAACAAAATATGTTTTTCAAAGATGGAACGACTTTTGCGGCCTCATCCATTTGGATGAAAAGCACACAAATGTCCAAGATCTGTTTAAGATTCTAAATATGATGTGGTGAAAATATCCAGCGTTACTGTTCCGCAACTGCTTTTATATGCCGTTCATATAATTTCGAAAGGAGACTATCGTAATCGGACAGAATAATAAACCGATCATCTTTAGGAGGTTTGTTGTTAAATTTCAATATTTAACTGAGAAGGAATAGTAATGTGATAAATGGAGACAAATTATTATTTGTTTATTCCAACTCTACATGAAATATTTAATGAATTTTAATTTCACTTCTAAAAGGACTAAAAGGCCTAATTTCAAATATGAATTCAGAAAATATGTTCTTAATTGAATTGAGATTTATTTAAAAAGTTCTATAGATATAAAATATAGAATATTTACTGATGTATAAGTTCGGTTTTAGTATTGCATTTTTTACAATTCAATATTTTCAAGATCACCAAATATTATCAATAAGAAATATTTATTCCTTTATGTCAAACAGATCCTTTGATTTCACGTCTAATTTCTGTTTGAAATTTTTCCCAATTATATCTCCATAATAATTTCTTTTAATGTGATTTAGTATTGTGAAGTAGGTAGGTTCCATGTCTCTAACTTAATTTCTGAAGTCCTATAATATTTTCATGTGTTTCTACAAATTTTAATGAATTTTATATTTCTGGCAGGTCAGGAATGTATAACGATTTTAATAATTAACATGGCAGACGTTTTAGAATTCTGCGAAATAAATACCTAACAATCACATTATCTTCGTTACGTGATCTACTTTTGTCTTTTTAAATATGCAGAATTCAGATACGACTTTCATCAAATACGGCCAGTGAACGTGCTTGTGAGGTTTCATTCATTCCTAATAGTATAGTTATGAAGTTATCTTAATGCACTTTTGCATTCAGCCCCTGTAAAGGTACGAGGCTCATTTGCATGGCTTCTTCGTTTAAAAACGTGCGGACGTTTGATATTAACCTGCTTAAAATTGTGAACTTTCGTAATGCGTAACTTACGTAACTTTCAGTTTATGAGATTAATTCCATTTGTCACGAATGATATAATATATGAACAAGATTATTGTCACTATAAATAGTAATACACATTTTAAAACTTGCATTGATATAGTTTGATGAAATTGTATTGGCTAAAATGTATAATTCAGAAGCAAGGGACAATTTACATTATTTTTAATCAAATCTTTATAATTCGGATCACATAGAAAAAAAGAGTCCAGAAAGGCAATTTTCCCTGTGTTGTAATTTCAACTACAGTAAATGTTCGACATGAATATGCTTAAGGAAATTGAATTTAAATGTCTTAGTGTTGAGAGTAAGATGAAATAAAAAGGTTTCGTTTTTGCATGCCATATATGAAAAAAAAACTTACACTCTATAATATTTCTTTCATAACACTGTTATAGATAAAAGTGGTATATTGCTTACAGTGACTAATAATAGTAATATTGTTTAATAATTATGAACAATTATGCCGTTGACTTAATGAATAATAGATGTTAAATGTGCTATGAACTAATTGGAATTCATTAAATTATTTGTAATTCAAGGAATACATTATCATTCTATATATTGCTAAACTGGAGAGTAATTCTGCAACTAAAATATATGATATAATTAGTGATTTATATTGCGCTATAAGGAACATCATATCACTAGGAAGAAAATATATTATCGTCAAGGGGCAAACTTCATTCACAAAAATCACTAAATGGCGGATTAATTAATCCCACAGCAGCAATATTATACTTTTGAAAGAAACTTATTACATTATGTATTCTGATTTACTTTATTGGTTCCAATCTTCACCGGTAGAAAAATTATATTCAATAATGGATGTTGGAAAAAGGAATCTCCTTTTAAGGCGGTTAACCATTGTATTATAAAAGTTTAGATAGCAATGCATAATATATGTAAATGTAAAAAGCATGTAAAATGCTTTATACGTAAATCATAAAATCATTAAGAAATGTGTTTATTTATGCAATAATCAACAGCTATTTAAATGAGCGACATGTATACTTTTTAAAACCTGATTTGTTTATAAAGATCTATCTCAAATTATTCTAATGTCATTATTAACACCATTAAGAGTATACTACACATTTAAGGCGTTAGTAATTTTCTTTAAATCTTTTTGATTAATTTGAACATCCGACATTTGAACAATCGCATAAGAGTGGAAACCACGCATATTTGTAATAAAAAAGGATTTTTCAAAGATGGCCAACTGTTAACACAATGTAATATTTCCTAATATTTAAAATATCGTATTTTGTATTCAGCTATTTCAAAATTGAAACTATGTTATTAATGACTAATTTGAATAATGGAGATTAACGTTCACCGCACTAAACAAGGATTTTGTGTGCCGATGTGGAACTGTGGGTGAGCTGCAACACCGCCGGTTTGTGCTCTTCAGTTCGATATTGAACAGAATCGTTTACTGCCATTTATTGTGCCATAATACCTTGATTTTTATATGTAACTCACGAGACAGCTCGCAATCAGGTTCGCTGTACGTACATCGATTAGCTATATTTCTCGAAAAAATATTTTACACGCTTTACATTTCTATTCGTTTCGTGAAGTGTTTCAATTTATCTGATAGGTTAATATATGTTTATTGTTATTACTTCAATCCAGAACCATGTCTCGACAAAGTATTAAATATGGTCACCTGGAAAAAAAATGAATGTATAATTTTTCATCAAATGTTGATGATTCAGACCACACAGAACTCAAAAGTGCAATAACAAAATTTGGTGTCGTTATCATGTATGTAGAGGCTGTCTCCTTTTTTCTGTTTCGTGAAATATCGCAAACGATAAGACCGATTTTAAAAATACTTCTTTTTGAGTTTGTAATGGCCTAACTTGAATCTGATTAGTTTTCTGAGTCGATCTAGATTAAGGGGAGGTTGAAAAATTACTTTTATTTTCAAAAATACAAATCACATTAAAAAATGTTTTACACAATAAGGATATAGCTATAATTAGCTATTCTTCCATTTTGTTATTGCAGGGCGAATTTTACTGGCGAACATCGACCCAACTTTTGGAAAATCCGAAAAATTTGTTATATAACTTATTCTTACCTGAGTAACAGGAACATTTCCCAATCGATCTAAGTTTTTTTATATTCATTTTGTATTTTTTAAAGTATCAATCAAACATTATTTATTGTTACAATTCTTTTTTTAAATGGATAAAAATGCAAAAACTGTGAAACCACTTGTTACTACTTACGGCGAAGCGGTTCGAGCGACGGAGGCTCAATTATTATTAGAAATGCAATAAATAACAAATTAATATTAACTTTGGGCTAATCATTATTTATTTGTCTATAAGCACCGTTCAATAAGCACAAAGTGAAAAAAAAACAATTTTGAGATATTTGATTTGTTTTTGAGATATATTCGTCCGCCAGTTTGAATTTTCTTTTCTTTATTTAATAATTATTGTTAGGAATATAATAAATAACAAATTAAATATTAATCTCGGGTAGATCCTTACTTCGTTCTAGCCCACGTTAAATTATCCCAAAATATTTTTAAAAATACGTTTATGCAGAGGTTTCCTCTAAATGCGAAATAAACTTTCACGCATTCCATCCATATTTAAAATAAATAAAAAGTAATTCTGAAAATATTCAGGAAGAATGTTCACATGCCAAAGATTATCTTTATAGCAAATTTGGATACACGATTTCTAAATGTCAAGGCGCACTGGTTGACACTAAATGCAAGGATATATTATCTATCAGAGACACTTCTGCACAGTTCAGAGTTTTATGCAATTTTTAGTTTTGCTTTATTTTGGTAGGAACAATTGTAATAAGAGGGTATTATTTACTTATATAGAAATTTGTAACTTAATACAAAGGAACACCTCAGACTTCACATTGGCGCAGGCGTTTCGTCATACAGAACATCATCCTTAATAATAATGTAGAGGATTGCACGTTTCTTGAATTCGTTACTGAAAATATGTCCTTATATATAACATTCAATTATGTATAAAAGTACACGATTTAGAAAGGACGATTTGTTTTGAAAATTGCCGTTTTCTGAAAGTTAAATTGCATTTAATTACGGATACAACATATATAGGCTTTATTAACCTATGTTATAACTCCTATTATATTATTTTCTTCAATTATGGACAAATTGTTCTTGATATATTTAAAATGGAGTATATACGGTTGCATATAGTCCAAGCGCTCACTGCCTGCAGACAAGAGCTAGCAAGGATAACGTTGAATGCACCCTGTAATTCCTGGAAATTGTTGACAAATATCAATTATCAGCCTTACACACTTTATAAATCAAATATGACTTTTTGCTCTTTTGTAAAACTTTTATATATACTGTTTTTGGCGAAGAGCTTATATACACGTTTGGAATCCAAAACCATCATTGTGTTTTTGTATCACTTCCAATATTGTAAGTATATAATGACATTTAGGAAATATTTGTTTGTTTATGTTTTATATCAATGATATCTATTACAAATGACATTACAAACATTTATGGTAACTTAATAGTTCATTTTTGGATTTACAAATTCATTGGTGTAGTTCAGTATATTCCATGTACGTACGACCAACATCCTTTAGGGGAGCAACATTTTAAATTAAATAAATATTGGACTTGACAACTATGGATTGACTTTTTCTTCCTTTTCGGGTAGTTACTTTGTATGCAACTAATTCGTCCACAACCGAAAAATAATTTAAAAAAAAATAATAATAATTCCAAAAAAGTAAAAAACACAAAAAAAAAATGGAGACAGAAGCCGCCACGTCGACGTTTGTGTCTCCGGTTTCGGCTGAATGCGGTAGTTACACACGGGATCTTTTAATCATTTTACCATAATCACCATTGCTTTCATGACTTTGGTTTGCAAAGTTAGAATCGGCATTTTGAACTTTCAATATCTGAGGTGGCATTTATGATCAGCGACCCGAAAAACCACCGAGTACCCAGTTTCAGCTTGATCAAGGAAGTTTTTCTGAATTTGCTCTATCAGATTGAATCCGCCATTTTGCATTTTCAATATCTGAGGCTGGATTTGTGATCAGCGACCCTAAAAAACCCGAGTACCCAGTTTAAGTCTGATCAAGTAACTTGTTTTGGAATTTGTTCCGCCGTATTGGATCCGCCATCTTGAATTTTCAAAATCTGAGGCCGGATTCGTAATTTGTGACCCTGAAAACCCTAGTATACCGTAGGTTGCAAAAATACGTTAAATATTTTCCCTAGCAATGCTTTTTTCTTGAAAAAAGTGTTATTTTTCAGTATTTATTTATTTATTTATATCAACGAATTTGCCGCAAATATTGACTAATAGCACATAATTTCAGGTTCTTTGACATATTACGATATTAAAATTAAAAAAAAATGAATGAATCGATGAAATTTTGACTTCAAAAAAAAAAAAAAAAAACGGTGAGGAAATAGGTGGTATTTGATTCTATACCACCATGCCGCAAAAGGTTAATCAACATGATATTTTGATCTATATGAAATAGAGAAACACATATTTTTGTAAATTGTCAATAAATATTTTTTGAAACTGTTATAAACAATTTAAGATTGTTAGAAAAAAAATAAGTTTATTGCAAACATCTTGGTAAAACTTTCGTGACTCCCTTATGCTTAATTTCCAAACTTTTTAGTCGCCCCTAGGTCTATTTTATTTTTGTACGTTTTAAGAGTAGATTCCATTTGTTTAAAAAAAAATATTTTTGTCAAAAAGGTCACCTTTTTCTTCCTCCGAATTTTCAGGATTTGTAGATAATCTTATTCATACTTACCATGAAAATTTCATTTGGTGTTATTTGTTTGTGTATTTTTTTTACAATTGTGGATCGCGATGTCCGTATGTGAAATAGCGTCTTTCTTAGCGATATACGGCGGAATATTTCGAATAAATCGAGACCTGCTTACCAAACGTATACTGCATTCTGGCGGCCAATTTTGCAGCCGTAGTTACTTTCCAGGGCGGCAGAAAGCTTTGCTGTATATTAGCATTTACTTTTGGTACACGAGATTTGTGGCTGCAATTGCTTGGCTGAGGTAGTAAAAAGTGTTACTTGGCTGCAATATTCGTTTTTGCCTACTTTTCTCACGTACATTTATACAATATTTTTAAAATTGGGAACGAAAATTTTAGAATTGTTCAGTATTTAAAAACATTTGATAAATGTTCAGAGTAAACCCAGGGTATTCTGACAATTTTGAGTTTTCAATTGACGTTAACTGTCATTTTTGTTGTTTGATATGAAATGGTAAATATTTCACTTACGAAATCAAGAAAATCTCTCTAACGATTTACGTTCTGAAGATTCCGAAGTGGGACGTTTTAAAACTAAATTCAATGTTTATATCTATTTAAGCGGTCCGCCAAAATATTCAACGACTCCTAGCACGTGCTCAATAAAATGTCGCCATGTCGCACTTAAAATTATTCAAATATTTGCATGATTATTACGTGCTTCGAATCAAATCTTAATGGCAAAGAAAATTGCAGCTTTCTTCGCACGTTCACTCGTGCAAATTGGAGGGAGATTTCCAGAAAATTGTCAACGGCTTTAACAACTGGAAATCATTCGTTAAACACTTGATTGGTCGATAATAATACCGAGATTAGGGCATGCGTCGATTCCGTGCTTTCGCAAGTTTCCGCTTTGAATCACGAAAGGCCTTCCTGTTCTTTCGGCAACGACGAATTGAAGAACTTGATTGGATGGCAGAGTCGCGCTGCGTTTCGGTAGTGGCAGCGACGCGACGGTGAATTCGCGTCTGAATTTTCCTCGTTCCGTCGGATTATCGAGAAAATTGTCAAGCCACCACCGTGGGTAATGATTCCACAAAGTGAAAAATAAAAAGAATACAGTGCAAAAATAAGTAAAAAACAAGAAGAGGAAAGGAGACCCGAACTGACTCGAATCACGCAAGTCATTCCGACCAATTCCAATTCACTCGGGCTCACCGGCGTGCAGCGGGGTTGTGTTAAAGTTTCATACTTTCGCGAAAAACGCACAGAGGCAACGGGAATATTCTTATTACGAGCCACCGTGGCGTGGGCGCGGGCTTAATCGGTCGCACGCGATTGCAAACGATCATCGTTGCGAATTTACAAGGGCTAATGCAATTTTTTACATCGGTCGCGCATGGGAAAAATTGTAGTTTCGTACCGGGGAATTATGCTTTGCTATGTTATTGACACAGCCAGATATTATCTGTTTCAGGGCTTTTCTTACGATTTTCTCAGAATCGCCTGTGATCAATTTGAATTTCTTATTCAGTCGTTTGCATAAAAGTCGCAGTAAGCGCAGAATGTATTTCAAGATATTTCCGTCCTACAGGCCAGTTCATATTTAGTCATTTTTAATATCATAATGAGGCTATTTTACTTAGTGATATCTAGTGAAGTGATATTTAAATCGACGTCATTATAATAAGTAATACCTTATACTGTTATAGATACTTACGAACTGTTCTAAATTACGTTATGATTGTATATTTGTCGTCACTGGAAGGGTATTCTATATGTATATCAGCACTATAAAATATAAATTTTCGATTCTGGAATCGAATTTTCATAACATACGCCCGCGGATAGATATTTATTCATCTTGATGAGGTTATTTGCTAAAAATCCTCCACTTTTCGCATATTTTAACATGCGAGTTGTTCGCTTGCTAGTTTGAATCTACCATCGAACGGGTTGAATAAAAAATGTAGGAAATATTTCAGTTTTGCAGTGAACCTTTTGAGTGGACGATATCCAGTTTTGAAGGAGTCTTATAGAACAGTCTGCTTTCAATTTGAGAGATACCAACATTCAGACATACATTGGTATAGGATGAAACCTCCGACGAATACATCCACTGTATAAAAGATCGATTCTGTTCGGAACAAGCGATATTTCTAATTGTGATTCGACGATTCTACAAAACTATTTTCTTGACTGGAATCATTCTATTTTGGGCCTTCTTAAAAGAGAACATAGACGCACCGTATGTCACTGCTAATACTTTACATGAAATAGGTATTTAAATTTAAAAACGAACTTCCGCATATCGACTAAATGATACATTCTCAGTTCAAGTTCAGATCTTCTGAACTCGTGTAATAAATAGTTTTTCATCAAATCAATTCTAATATTGTATTGAAAAAGTTCTAATTAAATTAATAAAATTTTCAATAATTATTCGATGATTTCTCAGAACAATAATCTGAATATCACTCAAGCTTCATATTGTTCTCTCATACTATAAGAATATATATTCTGTATTCTATATATATATATTCTATATTCTATATATATATATATATATATAATATTCTTATAGTATGAGAGAACAATATGAAGCTTGAGTGATATTCAGATTATCGTTCTGAGAAATCATCGAATAATTATTGAAAATTTTATTAATTTAATTAGAACTTTTTCAATACAATATTAGAATTGATTTGATGAAAAACTATTTATTACACGAGTTCAGAAGATCTGAACTTGAACTGAGAATGTATCATTTAGTCGATATGCGGAAGTTCGTTTTTAAATTTAAATACCTATTTCATGTAAAGTATATATATATACATGTAAAGTATATGTATATATATAATAGACATAATTATTTCAATAGAGTCATTACGGAAGTACAAACACAAAAGAAATAAGAATGTAGAAATAAATTAGTATGCAAAACTCTTTCCAGCTTGAGTACCAGTGTGAATGTATAGGTTATTAGACAGAACAAAGCTGAGCGAGTCGGTGCACTTTGATTTTGTAAAGTCTTAAAAACGATATTACAGCAATACAATTCATGATGAATCTTACTCACCAAGGGTTTTAAAGGTAGTCATAATATATCATGTACTCTCATTTAGAGCGTAAAAATAAAAATAAATAAATAAAATCCGTTACAGTAATACAAAGTGAAACATAAGCATTACAACAAAATTTAAAAAAATGAAGCCTTCTAAAAATAGTTACTGCGTTCTCGTCATTTTTTGACGACTATGCTAAGGGTGGATTTAATAAAAATTTACTTAAAATATAAAAATTTAAAAACAGCAATATTTATATGTTTTAGCCCTTAAGGACTTTCTCGGAGAAAATGAAAAATTGCAGATTTTCCTCAAAACTTTGTTAAAACGTTAATTTCGAGATGCTTTATCACTGTTTAAAAATTCAATATAGCGATCCGCGTTAAATTTTGAGAAATTTGATGTTAAATTTGTAAGGTTTTATATGGGCGGTATAGGGAAACGCGGTTTCGAGAGGTATTTTTTTAGATTTGTGAAACGAATAATCTACAGAATCCTTTAAAAAACTAAGATGTGTTTCGGAATAGTATTAGGTATTAGGAATATTGTGTTTTTGAATATTGAATTTACGATTGTACGGTATTTTAATAAGGTCTTCCTCGAAAATTTTTTTTTATTCTAAAACGGTCTAAATCGATTACATTACATTCGAAAACTAAAGTTATTAAAAATCAACGCAGTAGTTTCGATTTCGCGCTTCTGCGCATATAAGAGACTGAGTGAGAAAGCCATACGCTTATTAACTCTATCTATTTCTCACTGGGAAACGTCCTTAATTGTAAAAATATAAGCATCTTAAGAAAAGCAGCAGCTATGATTTTATTCGTGACTTACTTTGAATCCATAAACGATGTAGAAATAACCTATTAAAGCCGAAAGTTCTTCCTGATTGAGGACTGATGTGCATTATTAAGCCAAGAAAGAGTAGAACATAAATTGATTATTCAAATTTTCAATTTTGTTTCCTGAACTGAAAGAACTTATGTTAACCTCAATTAGTAATTTTTACTCTCATTTTTACAAATAAATACTTCACTTGTCACATTGGTAAATAATTGATGTCAAACGAAAGCTAAGTTAACTAATCCACAATGAAAATACACCATATTGACGATTTATTTTCTGCCTTATTTGTTATCATTCAACTTAATAATAAATTTTTGAGCGGTATACTACTTTTTCGTCATAATTTGTGAGAATGACTTCATTTAAATTTCGTTGGTAAGTTTGAGACATTACAGTAATACCGTAATGTCAAACTTGCAAATTAAAGGGAGCAAATCAAATCGAATGGAGCATTGTTCAACTATGGTATCGGCACTTATTACAGTACTATTATTATGAGTCCTTGACGGAGCGATACCTTAACTGTAGTCACTAAATTTCATCACCACATGGGAAGGCACCTAACGACAGACAGAAAACTAGGTATATAATCTTTTAAGGTGTTACAAGCTGATATTGACTTCATATGGCATTGGTATTTTCAAATGATAATTTTGTTATAATTTCTTGTGGTGATACCTACATACCGTACAAAAAATAATACATCATAACATCCAGCAAACTAATTAATTCGATCATGGTTCCTGCATTCAAAGTCAGCAAATTATCTGGAAAAATTACTCATGGGCGCTCGTGATTTAAAATCTGGACAACTTGACTCCGTCACTTATTTTGATTGAACATATAGGAAAATACTCGATCGTCTTGAAGCTCTTGTGATAGTGCACATGATTATTATTCTTATCGATATTTTGTTTAATCTGCTAGTAGTACTAGAATATGCTCAACTTCGCGATGAATGATTTTCTGATAAACTTAATCCAGAAATATCTCATTATTCCAAAGGTCTTGGGGTATTACAACTGAAAATATACTTGAACGAACTATGATTCGAATGCTGCCTAGAGGAAATGTTCAGATTGCAAACCAGGTCGAAGTTTCTCACTTATCCGTCTATTTGCTTTGGCCGAAAGGAACTCATGTTACTATTTTATTCGTATAAACAAAAAAATATTCAAAAATTTAACCTACTTACTTAAACTGAATAACTATATTACATATTATAGAGGTAACAAGTCAATGTAATAATAGAATTTCCTCATAGGCACGAAACAAGCCTTTTAATTTATGCATTTGGTTCATATTTCTGATAACATGTTTATTATGCCCATAATGCATTTTGCCTGCGCATTGTAAACTGACATGAAGTTTGAGTCCTTTTTTTGACACAGGTTTAGGTTATGTATAGCGTATTACTTTATGGCTGTGGTTAACGTTCATAGGCTCTCAAAAAAGTCACTTATAACGACTTCCTATAATACATCAAAAACTATCTTCAAAGTGAGGACGAAAGTGCCCTAAATTAAGACACCTGTTTTTGCGGCAGAATTCTCTTATATCTTTGTCTATATCTATATCTGTCTATGGTTATCTGCTCTCAAGTACCAACCACATGACGGACGAAAGAGGAGCGTTCGTATATTTCATAATGTATACCCACTAATATATATACACATATATTATCGGCTGCACATAAGGATCTCGAGCACGCGGAACTACCCCGGCGCACTAGGTCGGCGCGCACATTAGGCACTTTGACTTGCTAAATGGGTTAATTTGAATGTTTAAATTCCACCGCCGTACAACTCAATTTGCGAGGATTTTCTCTCTTCCACTGCTTGGTGTCTGTTTAATTCCCGTCGAGGCCGAACTGGTATGCCATTACATACCGTCCACCGCGGAAGTAACTTGCCGGGTGTCCGTCGTTTCAGCCTATTCAACGGCATGCCTATTTTCTCTATATCCGTTAATTGAGACATTATTGTAGCTTAAGATAGTAGATACTCGCATTTTGCCTCCTTAATTTCCTATTTATTAGATATCTTGTCATTTAGCTCGTGCATGTGTAAATGAGAATTGCGACGACTGCGATTCACTCGGCTGTAGCAGTTTAACACCGAAATTGCTTTAGGCGCAGTGGCGAGAAAATCGGGTAGGAAGTCAGGAATAATTGCAACGCCTCGTTCGCTTTAATTTCGAGCATTCAGTACTTCCAAATTTTTTACCTTGTTTTTCGGGAGTGCCCCGCCTGACTTTAGGTGGACCACGCATCGCAGATATATTTTGTACCTTTTAACTACCTTCGAAACGTAAAATCTACTGGAAATTGCGTTTCGTCGGATGGACTGAGTGTTTGATGAAATATGGATCATTTGAGATTCTGCTAATGTAAAAAATATTACTTTTGAAAAACGTTTTGACTCCCTAGCGATTGTTGGCATCTTTTTTACTTATTTTAACCATTATTATATTAGAACAAATTGTGTAATTAATATTTTTCAAACGTTGTAAATGACTAAATTATTACCTACGTAAACAAAATTATAGGTTGAAAATAAATGCAGAAAGACGGAGTTAAGAAATGCTGAAGAAAGACTAATTTGAAATTAGTAAAATATTATCCTATTTTCATATTAAATATACTGTCTGTTGATTCCATTCCTAATGATGAGTTTCGTATCACTTTCATCCACCGAATGGGATTTTTTTCTTTTTTCTGTTTATTGTGCTTCAGTTCTACCATGAGAGCACTCTCTTTAATTCTTCAATAAATAACTCTTACAAAATATCACTGATGTAGTTTTTATACATCTTTTTTAAGTCTACACCTGCTGTATCAAATATAATAGCAATATAATAATATGAAATTGAAATGTTAAAAATTCTTCTTGTTATAACAATTGAATACTTAAAACACGTTTTCCTGAAGAAGTAGGATAAATGTGTACGTTTAACTATTCTCAGAAAATATAAATAGAGTCCAAAGTGTCAAAAAAATATCGACGAAACCAGTTTAAAATGAATGTAAGTATATTTCTGTACCTTTAAATATCGAAATATCAAATTCAGTGAGTTGCGTCACGTTCAGTGTTCTACTATTTTTATACCTGAAAATTCATTGTGCACTTGTATCATCATTTATAAATATTCTGTCATGTCCGATTGGAAAATTATAAATTTATATAGTCTTCAGCGGGCCTTCAAATTTATATAGACATCAAAAGAAGGATGGATCTGAAGTCTTTTTTAGTCAGCGATACATGTGTTATGCATTTGCAAGTTGATTCAATATTTCTATTTGTCTAAACTTAGTTTAGGAGTAGCAGATTCGCTACAAACCCACAAATTTTACATTTTTCAGGTATAGGGGAAGTGAGAGTGTACCGTTCACATAAGAAAAATGACGTTTTTTCTAGATGATATGCAAAAAGATCTAAATTTTGATTGACACCAAACATATTGAATTACATAATTTAATCAGTTTTACCAATCGAATAGGATTCCTGTTTTTGTGGGTAATCAGGCTACCTCTAATATCGTTTATTGGTTGGCAGTACCGCTCAGCAATCTACCACACAAACATCAATTCATCCAGTCAGTATTTTCTTAACGTGAATCTAAAAGCGAAGAAAATTAATAATTTATACATGGTTAAGTCAACAGGTCAAACCGCTAGAGCAAATATATTTTGTCTACAACAAATACATAACCTAGCATTTTTCTGAACAACTTAACCTACACTAACCTAACCTAACTTAAACTTTTATTCGTGTTCACTTCATGAGTGAATGTATATGAACAGAAACATATTTTATATTTGCATGTGTATTTCATTGCAAAAATATTATGTCATGTTTGTGAACTGTGCTAGGAAACAGAATTCGGTAGCATATAAGTAGTGAAAAATTTACAAGTGTTCAGAATGTGGATGATTTGCATTGAGTTCCCATATTTTTTTCCTGATTCTTGTGGCATCCTAAAATTGAAGTAAAAAAAAAACGAATATAAATAGCTTGAGTAAATTGATGAGTGCACCTAACCTATAAAATTCGATTATATTACAAATCGAAAATTTCTATTTGTTCTATTCCGGAGATTCATTATTTTAACACTTTGTACACATTTATTTGATCAATAAAATGTAAAAATTCTTATAAACTTATTTGAGTTCTTACTAGCAACACATTAATTGACCCATGTAGGTTAACGTGTCTGGAGTGTCTCTCATTTTTGGAGACACAGACATTTTAATACAGATATTACAGGCACTTTTTGAGCGGTGTTACCCACTAACGCGCCTTATTAAAAAATAGTCAATGATTATTGACCAAAATTTGTTGTTTTTAAAAGTTTACAAAATACCATTTGATAACTAAAAGTACCTATATTTTCATATTTTCTTCCCACTGGAAACTAGTTAAAAGCTGGAAAACCTTATATTGTAAAGTCCAATTTAATATAAAATTATGAACGTTGCGCAAACAAATTTCCGTTATTTATTTACAAATATATTTTTTTCGTAATGTTTGAATAACCAAGAAGATGATACAAAATTCTGAAAAAAATTGTTGTAGCGAAACTACCAACATATGTATATTCTACAAAAAATCAGCAACGATATGTTTTTCTTCGTTTTCGAGAAATTTATTATCGAAGTTGGCCGGTAGCGAACGGGATTTCACAGATTACTGCCTTCGAAAATACGAATACACTAAAATTTGAAAAATATCGCTAAATAAAGGGCGGTGAAGGGGGTGGTACATTTAATTAGCTTCAAGTTGCATTAAATATATGAAATGGCTTGGATATGTCTCGCCAATTCACGATATTTACCGATCTTTCTCGATTTTTCTCGACCATTCTGAATCAATCTTGATAATTCTTGATCGTACTGGATCTTCATTGATGGTTTTCAATTTTTTGCATCTTTATGGATAGTTTTGAACCCCCTTTCCATTTTCTCAATTTCTCTTAATCTCGAACCATATTTCTTCACTTCCTTGACGACACCAATATCCAAATTATAAAATAATTGCATACAGTGGTAAAAATTCCAAAACTTCAGTACAGCACGCACCAATTCATTACTTCACGCGCGTTGCGGCAGGTGAAATTTCGAAAATGCTTATTTCCATTTTTAATATCATATGTACTATAAAATGTGATATGTTTCAGAAATTACCATATGGTTGAAAATGTGCTGGAATTCAAAGGTTTAAATGAAATATTGACTGTAGGTCAACGAGTAAAAAAAATTACTCTATAGTTTTACATCAAATGTAGACGATTCGGACCTTAATGATCTATACAATATGTTTTTCCGTGATCTTGTACGTACGTCGTACGCCCCATTTTTGTTTGTCTGGCGATATCTCGCGAACGGTAAGAACGATTTAAAAGTTCAACCTTTTTTTGAGTTTGGCATATGCCTACCTTGGATCCGGTTCCATTTACAATTCATCCTTTAATTGCGCAGCAAGCAATTTTTCACATGATACAGTATTTAAAGATATTTATGTTTATTTTATGTTGTTTCATTCGAAAATTATTTCTACTTATGATACCAATTAGGGCGTAAATGTCGCAGCACATCCACAGTTTATTTACATAACATGTGCTATTTCAAAGCACTTCTTGAAATTTAGCATGGTCCGTCTTTCAACTTGTAATAATCTGAAATAAGAAAATGTTAACGTTACTATTTAGATGAAATATTATATTCACTAACAAAAATGTTGGTGTTATAGAATTTACATGTGAGGAAAATAGTAACATATATACAGAGTCTAATGTAGATATTGCTAAGTATTCTAGAGCGGAAATTTGTTCCGCCCACATGAACATTAATCAGAACCATGCTATGATTATGTTACCAGGTCCTGTCGAAAATTTATAAAGATACGTGTTACAAAACAAAATGAAAATCAAGAAATAAGATAAAAATTGAGGACTAAACGATTTTTGTTATTAAAGTCTATCGCAATGATCATGGTGATTGCAGTTTTCAGGTTTCTGTTGGAATTACTTGCATTCTTACTTTATTTAAAATTTTATTTTTAATCACGTCGAATATTTCCACCTCGAAACTTTAAAGTACACATTATGGTTTCATATTTTTGTCAGATCAAAGTTATTTTATAACTTTATTTAAAATATCATTCAGAGTAAATTAGATATAATTGTCTCAAAAACAAAATTAAGGTAGATAAGTTTATAATTAATCAGATTTGATCTACGTTGATCATAATTTTATCGATAATTGTATATTAAAGAAACCATATACGCTTATTGTTGGAATGTATTGTTTGAAATATCGCTTAAACGGGATTATTCTTTGCTATCTAACCTATATTTGCATATAATTTCATATATTCGGATATATTCTGTGTACAACTCTTTTATGTATTGTATATAAATTGCAATAGTATATAATACAGATTTTATTTTAAAATTTGAATATTTTCCGGTACACATAAATATGGATACCTATTTATTTCAGTGTCTTCATTAAGACCGAATTTCACTTTATTCTGATGTGAAGTTTAATTTTATGAGGGAGCATCAATTCATCTTCTTTTAAGGTGAAATTGACTACAGTCAATTTTATTACATTTTAAACTGTTCATCTATTAAAACAATTATTTTTATCAGCCAAAAAATAACTGCACAATAAGCGGTATTCATAATAAACCTCATTAAATTATAATTTATATTTATAACAAACATAACTGACATATGTGGATATTTACCCAATTTACAATTAATAAGTTAAAAAATATACTAGCTTCTATCTATTAACGTTTTAATAATCATCTTTAAAACATGTATGCGTCGTGGCGCATAATTATAAGCGCTTCAGCAGCATTAACGAACTTAATATCTTCCATGCATACAGACGTATTTGCAAATTACTTTTGCAAACAAATATTGTACTACATTATTTGATGCAATTACCTACATGTGTATTTAATCTTATAAACAGAAATATCCGTTTATTCGTAAAATTTCTGAAACACGAACAACAGAATATTTAATAAAATTTGACTGTATTTTCCCTATATTAATTAAGTTATTTACGTTTTGCTTCATTTAGCATTGACAAGTAATTGTTTCCGTTTTCGTGTCAACATTTCTTCTGCGCCAAAGGGATTTATATTATATATGTATCACATCGTTCCTACAAGTATTTAATGTCATTCAATCACTATTTTCTTCAGTTAATTTCGATATTTCAATTTCAGAAAACGTTATTATATGATTACGTTCTGAAACATATTTATTTTATGCAAGTTAAGGAATACAGTCACACCAACAGAAGAGATGGAGTATATCCTTTCGTATATACTTTAGTACAATAAAATACACTAACTGAATTGTAGTAAATGAACGATTTGTACTCTGTATGATATATTGAAAAGAAACAGCGCCTACATTGGTGTAATAAATACTTTCTGTCGTTAAGCGGGATTTAATTATAATAACCTAAACGAAGCTTGCCATGTATGTAAATATCATAATAGTACAATAACGCGATTATTCAATTCTATTCGAAAAGTAAAGATTTTGTTTAGTAATTCTTATTGAGGTCTAAGTACAATCCACGCAATACTCTTTTCTCTGTGAAATTACGCGCCACATATCGCTATACGCGTATGTGTAGCCATTAAGAAAATTGATTCGGATGATAAAAAAAATAGGGATTAGAAAAATTCAACTATGCACGCGAAGAATATCATATTATTTGCATTAAATTATAATTTTATATAGAAATAATTAATCTAAATTATTAGGACGAGTGAACTACGCAATTGTAATAGATTGTAAAAATAAAGGAAAATTTTTGTTTTAGGTGAATGACTAAATGTTTTGATATTAAGGATATACAAATCATTTTTCGAACATTTTTCAGCAGAACTCAGGAAATTGTCGTGAAAGTTTTTTTAATTACCAGACGGTTTCTCAAATTTGGCTAAATGTTCCTGAATTTTTAGTGGTGTGTTTGGAATGAATGTATATGCAATAAATAATCCCAAGCCTGGGAGTGCCATGTCAACAGAGATAAGCGGGGTTTCGGTCCCGAAAAGGATGCGGGGAAAATTCTCATGGAGAACTGAACTCTGAGCACTGGACTTTCTTCTCTGACAAGGCCAAGGAGTGCCATGAGTTAAAATTAAGGCCGGAGTTTATTTCGAAAAGATATCACGAACCACTGATTTGGGAAAATGGAAAATGTGAAACTATATATATGTTTCAACTTCGAAATTCATTGGTGAATTTTGAAATGGGTCACATAGGAGTGACTTTCCGATGGATAGGTAACAGATTCACGGTTGCTAATGGTAACGAGTTTGTTAAAAATGTGACAGTCGTTGACTTTGTTCGTCAATCGTATACGGTTTTGGTAGCCTCTGGAAGCTGGTACGAAATATACACATTTTGGAAAAGGAAGTGTCGGCGTTTTATTTCCTCCACTTTAAGTGACATTCAGTAAATAGTATATTATGCATGACGTGCATAAAGTTAGACTCTACGCATGAATTGTGATGACGGGTATGAGGTATCGGCAGAGTCGGCCACGAGCACATTTCGCCAGCGTCCGATAGCGTAAACCATGCGTACTTGATATCCTATTTTTGCAGGATTCATAAATTTCGGAATAGTGAAGTGAAGTTAATCGGACAGAGCAAAATTATTATTGTTCCCCTACCTAGTCTATTAATTTGGTTCCATGAAGATAGCAGTAACTTCAGAAATCCTATGTGTTAAACTTAATTGAAACTTAATTTAATGAAATGTACTGTATAAGTTGAACGTATTCGCTGGATTTCCTTGGGTGCAAAATAAGTTATGTGACGCGTTGAGTGATTCAGTCAGAACTGGTCTTTTCTATTTCTCAAAAACAATATTAAATGCATCGCATGCGTAGTAACGATAACCCGTACATGTTATAAACGAATTAAAAAATACATAATATAAACAATATATAGAATTTCTAACGGTGTTTCCAAATTAAATATTGCTATATATGTGTACATAATTATTTATTAACACTATGCCCACCATCCTTTCAGTACTACTATCATGGTGTAAGGAATAGATCGTGAAGTGCTGCGCATCAGAAGAAAAAGGGACCTCTAATGGGCCAATGAAATTTGTCCAATATTACAAGCAAGAACACCATAGTACTGTAGGCGTACCTGACTTGTACAAATGGTAATTTCGTATTGGGTCACCGCGCTCCCCCTAATTTTGGTCCATCGCGCATATATGGAAACGCTTCACCGTCTATTATTACGCCATGACCATTACCGCCTCCTTCGAGGAAGGCATCGAATCTCTTCGTTTTGTCCCCCGCTACGTCCCTTAACGCGGTCATAATGTGAGCATGTTTTAGCCTCATGTTGAGGGAAAACTGTAAGGGTTGAATACGCACCAACTTACGGCGATGAGTATAGCATTACCAAGATCTATGAGCTAGAAGGTAGATAAATTAGGAAGGGAAGTACCGTATTTACTACGGAAGTACTTTCATGACATTGGTTGTTGGTGATATTTCTCCTCTGTACCAACAGTAGATAATATGCACTAAAAAATACATAATAATTGAAGTACGATGAATATAGCGTAACAAATAACATACAGGTAAGTACGGAAATTTCGGAAATAAACACGAGTACAGAGAGTTTATTAAAACGAAATAGATTGCTGTCTTTTCAAATACCGTAAATAAAACATTTTATAGGTTTCTTCAGGTTACTTCAGTGATTGATAACCCTTCCCTAATATCAGGAACTGGTCAAGATTCTATCAGGCGTTAAATTTTGTTCAAAGAAGTTTCACTCGAGATTGTTTTAAGTATTTATTATGTCTTACTATTGACTTTGTTTTTCAGATAGTAGAATTTCACAACTTTCCATTATTATTGTACTAAATCAGGTTTATCATGTAGTTACACTTATTATTTAATTATAAATAAACAGAAACCATTAACTACAGTTCATTCTAAAAATAGAAAATACTCACTATCCCTCACAGCACCAGCGTATTTTTTCGTTTCATCATTTTCCGCAATCGTCCAGACGTGATAATCAGTGCACTCGTTATGGCAAAGCATGTGACACATGCTCGGAAACGTACGATCGTCGAGGTCACGACTTCTCGCGCAAATCGTTCGATTTCCGTCTCCATCGGCGTCTTCCAGTACACTTTCCGTAATGTCTTCGTTCTTCTCGAGCCCAATTACTTTGCTCTCGCCACAATGATGGCAATTACAGGCCGGGTCTGCTTCGTCTGATGCCAAGAAGCTGAACCGTATAGAAACTGTGAACACTAGACACACCTTGCTATAAACAACCGAGAACTTGAGTTCCGGCTACGGCTGAGTGAATAGTGGTTGCACTTTTTCCCTTACACATGTTTTAAGAGGAGAGTAGAAAAAACATTTACGCACCCTTCTACAAATGTCCACATTAATTTTAAATTTTTAGTAAGTAATTGAAATACATGGTTAAAAAATATTATAGCTAAAATTAATTCGATGATATTAAAAAAGAATAACTCAGCTTTTTTATAGTTAATTTACTAAAAAATGTTCTTTTCATCTCCAAAGTTCTGGGGATACAATTCATATGGATATTCCTTTATGAACAATATCACTAATTCAAGCAGTGAATTTATTTCACTGATTAAAGGAGTGATCCAATTTCCCGGGCTCAAACAGTGAAATTTCACTGAATCTAAGTGGCACCTTTTTCACTGTGGCACTCAGTGACCATTCACTGAGAATCAGTGAATTTTCATTATTTCAAATTGAAAGAGTAATCACGGTGAGCTTCGATTGAATTTGACCCAAAAGTTCTTGCACCTCGCGGTCTTTTGTAGGCATGTTTTCAAATTTGTCTCGCGATTATTTTAAGCCGTAAATGAAAATAATCGATAAAGGGAAACTCGAAATATCTTGATTTTTCGCATTTTTTTCGAGGTTATCGTGAATATTTTCATAAAAATAACATTTAGATCTAGTTTTTTTACATAAACATTTAGATTCTGACTCTAGAAAGATAATCCCGAAATGGTTTGATTACTTTTATATGTTAAGACTCAAAATATTTACAAAAAAACGTGGTTTTTATTTGTTTTCTGTAAATATAATTTGTCATAGGCATCCTGCGACAAAATACCTTTAGAATAAATTAAAGTATACAAAATTATCTGTAAAACTAAAAAAAAACATTGCATTATCTCGTTTGGTTCCAAAGTTAGAGCCTTTAGAACATGCGTTTTAAAGAAAATATTCAGTACAATTTGTTTAAACTAATGTTGATTATATTGTTCTACAAACGTCGATGGAAAAATCTGAGAAAACGACTTCGAGTAGACGAATTTCCGCACAATTTAAACAAAAAAAAAATCTTCCTATCTATTAATTGTATTTCCAAAGTTAAAAAAGTTTGAAGTATACAGGTTTTACGTATGTTTATTCGACGTTCATCGCATACTGCAATTCTTAGAAGAATACACCTTTCTTGTTGCGGAAATCAACCGGAATCTGTTACTCGGAGGTTTTTGGGGTCGCTGATTACGAATCTAATGTTGTATTTTGAAAATTCAAAATGGCGAATTCAAAATGTCCGACCACAAATATAAAGAGTTACTTGATCAAAATGAAACTAAGTATTCGGGGGTTTTTGGGGTCGCTGATTACGATTCTTATGTTAGATTTTGAAAATTCAAAATGGTGGATTCAAAATGGCCGAACCAAAATACAAAAAGTTAATTGATCGAAATGAAACTAAGTTCTCGGTGGTTTTCGAGGTCGCATATTACGAACCTGATATTAGATTATGAAAATTCAAAATGGCGGATTTATAATGGCCGAACCAATATTCAAAAAGTTGCTTGCTCGAGATGAAATTAATTACTTGGAGGTTTTATGGGTTTTGCATTCTGATGAATCAATATTAATATTGCAGAATGTGCTACAGCAAACTGTTATAAGTAAATATTATAAGTAGTATAACGTTTTTTTATATTTTTAATACATAATTGAAACCGATATAATATTTAATACTTTTATTCACGATTTACCTAAGATTGTTCAGTACACGAAGAAATGAATATGCGACAACTTGGGGTCCATATTGATATACACAGTGATGGCTAAATCGAATAATTCATCGAATAGTAGTCGCAGCGCCAACTATGATTATAGTGCTTTGTATTAGTCTGGATGTGACCTTTCAAATGAACCCCCATTCGACCCATTTTACCATCGCAAGCCCCCGAAAACGATAGATTTTCTGACAAATCGTTTCGCGTCTTTCAGCATTATTGTTCACTACCGATAGATTTTTAAATATTTGACTTCTCCCCGAGTTTTATTGCGATGTAATAGATTGATCAATTAGTAACTAAAGTAAATAACAGGAATTGTATATTGATATTTAAAAAAAAGATAAATTTCCAGTTGCGGATGAAGTTGATATAAATATGTAGACTAAAAACTGTAAGAAGAAGAATATGAAAATACGACATCTCTAAAATGTTGCTGAAAACATGTATAAAGGTTACTAAAAGAGTTCAGTAAATATTGTTCATTAGAATTTAATCCATTCCTGCTTCGAAATTTATTACATGATGTATGTTTTAGAAGTAGTTTATAATAAATGCAACCAATATGCATCCGCTGTAGCCAATATTCATAGAATATATTCGAAATAGTATATTATGTGCCAAGGGCGCAATTATCGATCTTGGACGATTGTAAAGTTTGTCGCCCGAGCGAAGTGAGGATAACAATCACACCCGTCGGAGATCGATATTTCGCCCGTGACCAATAATGTATTTTTTAATCCGATTGTCGTAGGACTCGATAATTCGAGGCCGAAGGTTTCGCCCTAGTGAAATCGAGTTTTACGCCCTAGTGAAATCGAGTTTTACGCCCGGTGGGTCAAAACTGATATTTATATATATATAAAAAGTTGTTTATATTTATAATATACAAGATTTTGATATTTGCCATTGTATCGAAATTTAATCAGCTGATTCTTTTGAATCTATTTTTGGAGAAAATTATCAAATAGATGATAAAATGTTTTTATACACTATTTTCAAATAATGATTCATATTACATTTCAAAAACTAACACAATTTTAAAATGTTTAAAAACGTACCTAAAAATAATAAAATCCTTCGTACTCCCATGATCAATAGAGCACATGTGCGCGGAAAACAAACAAGTAGAAATAGAGATATTCGACGGTACAAATCTCACTGCACTCTTCTCGAGAGGCCAGATGTAGTTAACCGCCTGAATTATTGTCTATCAAGTTTATCTTTGGTATTAAGCGTTCTATATTCATTTTAAATCGGATTTCAAATTAAAGAAAATTTCGTTATTTTCCCATTGAAGAATCTACGGGTAAAATAATAATAAATGTACTGTAGTAAATATTTCCGTCTCCAAATGAAATATTTTTTAACATGATTAAAATGTTTGGGGTACTTTGTAATTTAGGTACTACACTGTTATTATGAAACTAACGTCAACAATTGTAGATAATTTCATTTAATGACGTGTTGTTTTATTCGATATGTGTGACAAGAGGTCACTGATTGCAAGAATATTGCCGTTTCGAAAATAACATCTCCGATAATCTTCTCCAGAACATATTTGAGTCAATGAGAGGAATAACTCGCGCAATCGAATACAAAAATAGTTTCCAATTAGTATCAATTTTTATTAGTACTAACATGTAATATATGTTTTGTGTCGATATGAGATAAGAGTGTCGATAAAACCTCCAAAATTATTTAGAGTTGCCCTGTATTCTTGTTAGTTGCCAGGAATAAATTATTCAAATATTAGTTTAGTATAATCGCATTATGAAATGACGTTTATGAAAATATCATCATTTATTAATAACGTTAATTATTACTAATAACGACAACGTTGATAGGTGATATAAGTGTATTAATTATTAATTGATTGTGAAAGACAGTAATTCTGTTTGTGACACTATTATATATGTACATAAATCTCTTACATATACCCGATTATGCCGTTTATGTGAGTATGAATGAGCTAGCCTCACCGCACTTTCATCGTCGTAGACACTTCAGTCTATATCCCCCCACATAACGATATAACCTCATGCCGCTCGATAAACCCACAAAACAGTTAATCTAGTTTAGTACGGAACAAGGTAGATTTAGTGATAGTTAATATGGGAATAGATGGTTTAGTAAATACTTTTAATTTGTGGAATTGAACCTATAGACTCGGGCATTAATCGCGAATAACTAAATGCAAACCTTAATTAACACATTTTTGCTACCTTTGATCTAAATATGTAGTGGAGTTTTACGCTTTTAATACATTATTTATTTTAAAAAGTATGGTATTCAAAATGTATCCTCTACGACGCGAATAGTGCGGCGCGTGAAAAGAATAGTCAAACGACATTGTTTTAAAGCAGATGTATTGCTGCGGACGTTAAGATATTGATATGAAAACACCTGCGTCGCGGTTTCATAAAATCGAATGAGCTTTATGTCTAACATTCTAAGATATTAAAATTTCAATTTGAATCAATAATTAAATGGTCCAAATAACACATGTAGTGATTATTAAACTGGCACAAAAAACTGAAGATGACACACATAAAAGAAACAAATCTGTTCCGCAACGTTGATTATAAAATTTGTCTCGCATAACATTTACTCCCCTTCAATAAGTTGTCCCTCGCGTGACACTTCAAGTCTCGCAGCTCCTGTCATGCTTAATAATTGTAATCTACGTTCCTAAGCCCATTGTCTTTTTATGGCCTAAAATTTATAGCATACACATATAACTCGTTATATTTGCATGCACACAAAAATTCCTTAACTTTTTGTATATTTGGTGACTTAATAGATTTTTCATTGAAGATTTATGTCCTGTACAAGTTATTATTTGAAGACTTCATAAATTCATGCAATTTCATTCCATAGCTTTCATCGTATCTACAATATTTTATCACGCTACATTATAATCGAATACAACACAGTGTACCAATATGTCAAATTTCTTATTATTATGTTTTAACGGGTTATTGTTACAATAACAACTTGGTAGTTAATGACGAAATTAAATAGTTCAAATAGAAACTTCGTTTTATCATAAACATTGAACGTATTAACACAACGCACAGTAAGTAACTTTCGCTATTTTCTTAGTAGTTTTATTTTAATATTTCAATTAGTGAAGTATGTACTATGTCAATTAAATAACGTATAGGCTTGGAAGAAAACGCAATAGCGTAATCCATGCATGCGGTTTAGTTACACCAGCTGCCGCTAGACGCTGTCGTGATTCTTTATCCAAAACTTCACCCTCGTTATTAAAGTGAATTTCTATCTTTAAAAAATCTTACCATCTTGCATAAATATCCGTGTCAATATCAATTTCATATAGCTCTCGACATATTACGTATTGTATTCTGCTTTTTCTTGTAGGCATTGCAGCATTTCATTTTTAAACTTTCACGAATAATACAGACATTTCATCGACACGTTGATATTTTCACTTTTATTTTTATTCGCTTTGAATATTATAGTTTTGATATACATTAAAGAAAATACAACAAATATGACTAGTTTGTTAACTCTTTCAAGCATACTGTATCCAACCATAATTACACCTTTTTGCAATTCATTTTTTAAATATTGCAGGTAAATTGTTAACTAATTTTTTATTTCCTTATTTGGAGAATATGTTAGAAGGTATAAATAAATCAATATTAACAGGAAAATAATTTTAAAATTGTAAAATGATGAAATTCTTCACAAAAAATATTCACCGAGGCGAAGACGTCACTCAAACAGAATAACCGTGGGGCTTTCAATGGCGCAGATAACAAATTTAACCTCAAATTTTCAAAATTTAACATTAAAAATACAAAATAGAGGACCGAAGTGTAAAAGTTACGTGCTTGATATAAACAAGAGAATTCAGGGATTTTCGGTGTCGCAGATCATGAATTGGACTTCAGATTTTGAAAAATCAAAGTGTCGGATTCAAAATGGTCGGTCAAAATTTAGAAAGTTACTTGATCGGGATAAAACGGCTTACTCGAGATATTCGTTGAATATCAATCTGAACTCAAAGATTTTGAAATTCAAAATGAAAGATGCCTATCGCAGTTTTTTTAGTTGTGTGTCACTCTGCATAAAGGAAAACAATATTTTTTGTCAATTAATGTGCATTATTTTTTAGAATAAGTTGAAACCCGAAATTGCAGACAGTATAATCTGGATCAATTCACTTTTTACATTTTAGTCGACCATCTTGAATCCGTAATTATTGAACTTTCAAAATCTGAATTCAAATTCATAATCAATAACTACAAAACCCCCAGAGTAACCAATTGCAGATGTTTTCTGTGTGAGAAATAATGCATGTTTCAAAGGGTTAAAACGAGTTTTTTTCTTGTGAGTACCTACAAATTTTAATTTATTGTTTGTAAAAGGACAATTTGCATTATATGGCGGTTTGTATATAACAAAATATTTACACAATATTAACACATACCATTAAAAAAAATTGATTAATTAATTTTGCTATATAATTGTAACTAAAATGAATCCAATATGCTGTTTTCCAATATATTTTAAAAGTATGACATGGTATTACGCTACTCTAGAAAGTTTGAATTTCCTTTAAATAATTTTAATTTTCGGATTGATTGCAATCTAATTAGATGGATAAGTGACAGTCGAGAAAGGAAATTTGATTGACTTGAAGTGTGCATTTGTAAGGATATACCACATTTCGATGATCAACGGACAAGATAGAGTGACGTGCTTCTTTTCTATGACGTGTGTCAATGTTTAACTGCAATGTATTAACGATGATTTAATTTCAGATTTTAATACACTGCTAACGTAATTGGTGACAGTGATAACGACGTGAATAATTTAGATATATCTGTTTCCACGTTGCTTTCAGGAATATAATGTGCTTATGAAGACCTAGAGATCTACTGTTTTTGACAACGGCGAAAATATTTTTCCAAGCTCAGCAAATTATTATTAAAGAGATAGATACCAAATAAAATATATATTAATATCTAAATAAGCTGTTAAATACTGTAAAGTATTAATGCAATAGGTGTAAGATAATCATTTAATCGAAGAGTTAAATTTTCTCGTGCTTTACGAGGAAGAAGGTTGCTAGGAAGCAAGTCTAATGATCCAATAATGTAACCCTATGCTTAGCTAAACCTCATTTCAACAGCAATCAACCATTTAAACTTCGCTCCGTACTTGATTTCACCGAGCATATGTTTATCTGCATCATTAAGTTCTTAGCCTTTAATTAAATAGAGAACTAATTTGTTTCAAACACGGTTATAATAGATTTATTAATTAACGGTTCATTCTTTAATATATAACTGTTATATATATATATATAACATAAAACAAGTTACATATATAATGTATCATATGTGATTAATATAATTTATAGATAAATTATGTAGTTATATACAAAAGGACACTATTAATTTTGTAAAAATATCACGACTAAAATCTTTAAATTATTTTTATATTCCTTTATATAGATTGATTTCTTTCAAGAGTACACGGAGAAAAATGACTCCGCTGGATTAGCTGATTCATATCAGCTAAAATTTTCGGCTGGAATTGCCGAAAATATATGCAATTTTAGCTGTTTTGATTCCGCTAATGTAGCCTTAACCCTACTCAATTCGCGCTTAGCTCTAAATTTCCGCTACATTAGCAGATTTGTTCCGTTAAATTTGCGGACTTTTTCAGTAAATTTAGCTGAAATTATCGGCTATGCCTAACGGAATTCCAACAGCTGTCCCTATAGGATAAAATTGGTAGAATCTGCGGATTTTTCGGCTGATTTTGCTGATTATTTTTCTCCGTGTAGATTCTAATTACGTAATTATATAAAATTATACCTAAGTTTTGTTATGATTATCTCGCAGAGGATGTGGAGGATCTTCCGGAGACCATAGTCAACATAATAATTTTCGTGATAATTAAAGTACCAGTAAAAACGATCTCTCATAAAGCAAATTGTTCTTTAAATAAATTATTTATTAACAATTTCTTTAAAGTTGAAAAACTACAACTTCTCAATAACAGATTCTTTATGACAGGTGACATATTGGTACACGGAGAAAAATAATCAGCAAAATCAGCCGAAAAATCCGCAGATTCTACCAATTTTATCCTATAGGGACAGCTGTTGGAATTCCGTAGGGATAGCCGATAATTTCAGCTAAATTTACTGAAAAAGTCCGCAAATTTAACGGAACAAATCTGCTAATGTAGCGCAAATTTAGAGCTAAGCGCGAATTGAGTAGGGTTAAGGCTACATTAGCGGAATCAAAACAGCTAAAATTGCATATATTTTCGGCAATTCCAGCCGAAAATTTTAGCTGATATGAATCAGCTAATCCAGCGGAGTCATTTTTCTCCGTGTACATATTTTAAAAACCCGTCTTCCGGAGCTGTGGAATTTTGTAGTACAACGAGCAACCCTAACGATCTCTTTGCATCCAATGGTCCTATTTCTATTGGGATACGATCTGGTATACTCTAGACGAGTTTAAAAGAAATAAATCCTTTTTCAGTGGACTTATTATTATGAATTATACCTTACTATATAATAAATTATCCCTTACCAAAAAAAACAAATCTAAATTTCATCAAATTTGGCCAAAAGCAAATTAATGGAATAATAAAAATCTAGTAAATTTTACCAGAAATAATGGTAATTTTCTCAATTCTCCAAGTCCCAAAATATTACCACCTGATATTATCAAATTTCCAAGACAATTATTTTCCTTGTATTATAATCTTTTCTTTTTTTTCTAGATCCAGAAAAATTTAACATTGTATATAGACATTGATAATACAATTAGTTGCAGCACGAAAAAAATACTCAAAACATTTGTAGGCCCCATTAACAAAGTAAAAAACAAACGTAATTGTTAGATAATGCATCACAAGGCTATAGCTCTAATAAAATACGAAAAAAGCAATTCTAAAAGAGAAAATCATAGTTCCAATACTATCTCTTGTCTTTTCTTAATTTTTTTATCTATATTGGTTATTAAATTAAATTAAAACGCTATATGAAATCAAACCATATATTGGCTAAATATTAGACGATTTATATATTTAATATGTTAAATGTATAGGGGAAACGGATAGTCTAAGAAAAACATGGATAGATTTCTACCACGGAATATTTATATATGATATATATAGAAAATCTACAGAAGAAAAAGAATAGATTATAATACAAGGAGAAACATTCTTTTTGAAATTTGAATAGTTGAGATAGTAAATTTAAGACTCGTAGAATGGAGAAAATTACTATTATTTCTGGTCATTTTTTGTTTGAAAGAATGACAAGTTTTCTCATTATATAAATCTGTCCCAAAATTAGCAGCTGGAATTGTAAAATTTGTATTGTATCTCTTTGGATAAGTATTTTATAAAATACCATGTAGAAGATTGCAGAAGTATACATTTTGATAATTTGGGCAGGATCGACGAATATTACTAATATTTTTAACTGCAGTTCAGAATAATGATTTTCGATGCGATTGCCTGTTCCTTTTCAGAAATAAATTCGCATACCAAATATTTCTGGCTGAACTCTGTTTGAAATGTTTTTAACAATTATTAATTCCGACATTGCAAACTCAAACTACGAAAAGGCTCTATATCGAGAATATAAATATATGTATATATAAAAATATATGTATGATACATTGTGCGTAATGTGCGACTTTACGCATTTTTTATATTTTTTAAATGCACTTTACACACACTTGCATCAAGAATTAATGTTCAACGCACACTAAAAATTGCGTTATTTCTTTCAGTGCATGTGCAAAAATTATGTTTGTACCAATGTGAATGCGAACCTTGCTTTCAGTTCAACCCGCAAATCTCACATTCAGAGAAAAAACTTTTACTTACTTGTATTGAAAACTACTATTATCTGGAACATCCATTTAAATTCATTTAAATGTATGAAACATTTGTATATAACTAAGATTTTAAATTTGCAAGGAAATTAATATTTAAACCTAAAGCATTGTATTATAGAAATATACAATTCGGATATTGTTACCCCATTCGGACCCTTTTATGACCGACCAGATAAATGTAATTGCAGCGTCATCTGATCCGCGACCCTAGTTCAAATCTCGGCGCATCGAACCTTTCGACTAAGGTCCGCATTTTTTTTCGAAAAATCTTAAAATCATACAACCTTTCCATGTTTACCATCATAAAAAAAATGTCTACTAAAAGTTGCATTATTTCTAATCAAGCAGACGAGTTTCTTTCAGAAAAAAAATTCTACAAAAATTAAAAGTATGCATCACAAAAGCATCGTGATTTGCTCGTCAAAGACGTCAAATATTTAGCTTTTCCCACAGCCACTTCCCAAGTAAATATAGAATTGTAGAATCATATTCTGAAACCGATAATATCTGGTCTAGCATTTTTTACAGGAAAGACGATCCGCAAGATGTATACATACTGTAGTTTTATTGTACAACATATCAGTAAGAACTTTCATCAAACTAATATGTTTCACTAATATCCTCCTCATTTTCTGAATTTAAATATCAACAAGATTAAAAAATAGTATACATTTTTCACAAGTGTCAGTAGATCTTTCTTCCGCATACAGTTATAATTGAGCCAGTCGAACAACCCAATGGTTTCTGACGTACAAAAAAGTTAAATACAGCTTTTGAGTGTGGCGAAAAGCATTACAATTTCACACGAAAAATCACTGACCCATTGCCTTGACTCGAGAGAATAATCGCCTGCCATGTGAACATCGAATGTGACGAATAAACGGTCGGCCAGGTTGTAATCAAGCCCAGATAGCTCATGCTGATTGACAATCTTCCATGTTTCTACTAGTACAATCGTGCGTATACAGTGTATACCAATAATAGAGTCAAGCGCGATTCTTGTCTGGATTGGAGCTTCAAAAAACTTTGTAGGACTTTCCCAGCCTCCATTTAGCGTCGCAGATTTGATGGACACGCTCGGTACTCCCTTTTCCACTCCGCTTATTCCCGTTTTCGTTCCAACGCGGCCAATCGAATTTTATCGAAATGAAAGACGACTGTTTGCGCGAGCCGAGGTTCTCGAGGTTCAACAATTTTTTAGCGTTTTGTAAAATGAAACGAGTTTCCGGAAGGGAGTATCATTTATAGACTAAAAAAATTAATTTAGGTTCAGAGGGTGATGGGCGTATATATTGCACATCCGATCGATGAATTTTAATCTGTTATATTAGTTTTTACAAAAATAAATTACTTTTTTAATTGAACGTTTTGTTGAAGCAGGAACGCATTGAGAGAGGGACATATCAAACGTCGTGCATTGATGGAACGCACTGTTAGTGAATTGGGTGCGATATCATTTAGGATCGATGACATAACACGGCCATTCTGGTTTAACATAAACATTTTTGACAATAATTTATCATAGCCAACTTATTTACCTATCCCGAACTTCAAACAATGATATCTTTCACAGGACATATGTCACAGGAGGATTGTATTACGAAAATTTAATGAAAGGTACTGAACAGATATAACAGCGTTGTTTTTACTTGTATTTTTATTTTATACATATTTTATAAATTAAACCATGAAACCATGAAAAGAGATGTTCTTATAATTGAGGAATTACAATTATTATACTTTGAAAAATAGTAAATATTTTCGGATTCTTAACAGGTATTACGTTTCAATGTAGACCCGGAAACTTGGTAGAGAATAACAAGATTCATAATATCGATTTATTCTCGTACATCTACATTAGGATAGGTAATTTTGAAAACAGAAAGGTACTCAGACAATACAATCCGTCTCGGAATGTCCTTAGGAGTTCATGGGGACCTCCAAATATCCACTTTTGGTCCTCGAGAGCTTCTCAGGAACTTCTGAGGTCATTCTGAGACGAACTTGTGTTGTTTAGGTAATACACACTCATTCTGCATTTCAGCAATTAATGAAGATACAATTAATATACTATCAAATATTAGTATGACTGGCATACATTTCTTTTTGCAAAGAATTTATTGAAATGCGGCAGATTAAAAATTAAGTTCATATGTTTACTTACATTTTACTTTTTTAAATTTGGAAGCTATTTGTACATTATTCATATCTCACTTCTGCCGCTGAGTTTTACTGATATCCATATAACATTATTATTAATTAATTTTGAAAGAAATTACTTTTCTCACACTGTAAGCGCAACATGCTATTTTGATCCGTATATCGCAATCTCTCCCTAGGGAGCAAAGTGAACTTAGCCAGGAGCAAAATAAGATTCTCACACGGTGAGCAACTATTTTGCTCCCACAATATAGGGAGCTAATAGTATATTATGCTTCAAGGGAGGAAAGCGCGCGACTCCTGAGCGGGAGGTTTGCTGCCCGAGCGATCCGAGGGTAGCCCTCTTGCGAGGTACGCGCGCTTGCATCCCGTGTGTCATACGCTATTTTTCTCCCGAACCCATCCATTATTCTCGCTAGCGACATTTTCCGTCCCTAGGGAGTAATGAGAACGAAATGCGCATGCGCAGTGGCACCCGGGCGGAATCGGCAACTTTCGTCCCGCGTTTCAGGCATGGAATACGGACATTCCGGCGCGGTCGGGAGAAAATAGCATTTTTTCTCTACATAATAGTCCTCCTCTTATTCTAATTTGTCCAGTCATGCAAGATAGCGGCCTTCTTCTTTATTCTAATTTTCTCCTCTCTCTCACTAAACGTTAGCTGTTTCGCTTTTTCTCTCTCTTTCTCTTTCGCAGCGCAAGCGCAGTTATGTGTCATATGTGCTTCTAAGGACAGTTGCAGGTGCGGTGGGGAGAACGCGTGAGGGGAAATATCAGAAAAGGAGAAGAGAAAAAATTAGAATAAGGGAATATATTAGAATAAGGGAAATTAGAATAAGGGAAGGACTACTGTATTGTGCTCCCTAGATGCACAATGTACTATTTCTTCCGCCTCCTCCCCCTGCCCCTCATATTATTTACATAGCACACCCATTTAGAACCCCCTTAATAAACATTTTTATTATTAAGGGGCTAGTCCAGTGGTTTTTTCATAAAAAAATCGTTTTTTTCAAAAACATGATTTTTTCATAGAATATACATTCAGAAATACGCTGAAAGTGGTTAGAAATGATTTTGTGTCGAAAATTACTTAGAATCTGAATAAAAAGTTGATATATCAAAAACGCCGTACTTGCGTACTCGCTGCGTGCTCTGTCCTGTTATCAGACTGGGTCCTGTTTAGACATGCATGCTATTTTGTTTTGATTTCTTTTAGTAAACATTTCAATGTCTTCATTGGATTCTACGGTCCTAGCATTGCTGATTAAGGTAAGTCGCTTTTTAGTCACTATTTCAGACCTAAAACTTTAAACGCGTTTTTCTCGAAACAGTATTTTTTGAGCTGGCATTCAAGATTAAAATAAAACTATTCATCCGATCACGCTGAAATTTTAAGGGGATGTTCTACGCATGTCTGGCTATCATCTGAACTAGAATCTTAATTTTTTATTAATATTCAGCAATTTTATAAACAATTGAAGTTGCAAAAAACACGCTAAAAAATTAAAAAGTTAACCATGTCGTTATTTTTCATCGTACAATGTTTATTCTAGTTCACAACATAGCTACTAACTTATATTTTAAGAAAAATGTTGATTTTTTTATTTCCGATGATTCAGACCCGAGATATCTTGATATACCATTTTATGATGGGACCGTTTGTACTGCTCCTTAATTTATTTTTATATCTGTCTAGGATATTTTTTATTTAAAACTGTATCCATATATCCATTAACAAGGTAAAAAATAGCTCATATAGGCTTGTTGACAAAATACAAAATGCAACATTTCAGTTTATATAGCGGAATCAGGCATTGTAAATGAATAGAAAATCCATATTGATATCTGAACTCTTCTTTACAGAAAATTGTATTAATATAATTGTTGATAAATAAACAATAACAAAAAAATAATATATTCGATTTATTATTTATCTTATTTTTTTCGTATATGATTTCGTAATTCAGTTTTACTAATTCAATTATTGACCTATGATTTAATTACTAATTGAAAATAAAAAAAGTAACTAATTTATTAAATAAATTGTATTAACATGTTTATCAATGGGTTGTACTATCTATTGCAAGATTTCATTTAATATCTAAAAAACATATGTAAAGTTTTTTCGCGTTGTTATTTCTGAAAATAAATGTCATCGGTGAACTAATAATAATTGCATTCAAAGATGTTTTTTATGGATGTTATTATCCCACTATACATTAATGTATGCCTAGTGATTTCGAATTATAACTTTAAAAATACGCAGGCAAACATATTATGGAGTATTCCCCATGAAATAGATAATATAACAATTATAAATAGATATATGAGTAACCCCAGTTTTGAGTAACACCCGAAATTGCATAGTATCGATAAAAGTAGAATATATCTATAGAAGTTGGTAGGAATAATAATGAATAATACTAAACTGTTATGAATGCGATTAAAATATTAAATCTGCTTCAACCAGAACATGCATAAAATTTAATCATATATTTATACAATTCAATCCAAATCTTTTTTAATTTAATGAATGTTCTGGAAGCAATATTCATAAATATATATGAAACTGTATTACGTATTTAACAATGCAGTTATCATTTCCTCCTAGGTGGCAGCGTTTTCACAAGGGACACTACCGTTTTTAAATGTACTATTATTACTAATATCTTTTAAACAATTTAAATTTCGTGTAGGCGAACGGATTACCCCCTTAAAATGACACTAACTGACTACGACGGTTCTAGTCGCTTAAATTGATATAATTTTTACATTGTTATAAGCAAAATCCATGTTGAATTGCCGCTTTTAATGCAGCGTAATTATTAATTATTGTTTAAATAAAAATCGAATTCGATCCAGAAATATTATTGATTGATATTCGTTAAATTCAATGTTAATTTATTTAGTTCTTATATTGAGGGTTGCAAAATGAAACCATCCTATTATAAAAAAAGTTTATACAAAAAATAGAGGTGCCATTACATGAATTTTGTTCGTATGCAACTTTACAAATGGAAACGCATTATGGCTACCATTCGTCAATTAATTTTTTTCGAATTCCTAAAGACGACTAAAATTCGTTATCAACATAATATAAAAAATGTAACTATAAAAAGGTTAACTATAATTATTGATATCGACGTTACTCCAGTCTTTGCAACTATTCCAGTTTTAGCACTCAAAACTGTAAGGTTACAAAAATAGGCATTGTGGGTGATTACAATAGGTCCGAGGTCCCGCGCGGAAGAAAATCTTTTTATAACGTATTCGATATAAGTGCATGATAAGTTACGAGCAATTCTCTACGTATAAGGAGTACAATTTCTTAGCGCTCTATATAATAGTTACCACTAACAATGAAAAATACGTATAAAATACTGGTATATTTTAATTCTTTTGCCGACTAACTACTACTTAACATTTTCAGAATAAAATAACACGGGGTGACTTTTAATTATAGAATTGATTAATTAATATATAGTTGATTTACGAGAGTCATAAATTTTCTTATAATTGTTAAAAACCGAAATGTTGAAACCTTTCTCACTACAGCAGTAATGAAGGGTTTTAATATAATATACTAAAAAAGTGTGTACTAAACAATTTGTTCTTTATTACTATTTTTTAGTGCAACTAAAGTTCCTGTCAGGTTAGTAAGTGCAGGTTATTTTAGTTGAAAAAACCATACAACGTTGATCTTCTGGCATGTTCTTAAGTATCTTAATTCTATATTGGTGTTGGAGCTTATTCTTGTGCGAGTTATTCAGGAGTTGGAGGAAATAACACTTGAGCTTTGAAGAGGCAGATCGCACTTGTCAGAAAACGAGAAGAAGCAGATGAACCCGTCGGTTTTGCTCCTTAAAGTCATGTATAACTTCTTCCGAATACTCCGAATCAATTCAAGACTCTGGTATATATGGAAACAAAAAATGACATTGATGCAAACCATTTTACTAGAATTGATCATTTCATCGTTTCAATATCTTAATGTGTATTAAGATCGTATAACCGCCGAAAAAAGAATATATGCTTTTCTAACTGTGCAGAGTACAGGATTTATTCGTAAGATGGTTAATCATAATTATTTACAGTAGAGATAATGATTAATTGAATATTAATGGGTACCCGATTACTCTATTAATTAGTGATACATACATTTCAACATAATTTCGAATAATTCAATGATGTTAAATTAATATCAATTTAACGTAGGTGCAATTAATAATTAATATAGTTAACGGCTTACACCTACAAATTGCATTAGATGTTAAAATGCTATATTTT
Source organism: Trichopria drosophilae (assembly GCA_030407085.1). NCBI lineage: Eukaryota > Metazoa > Arthropoda > Insecta > Hymenoptera > Diapriidae > Trichopria > Trichopria drosophilae. Next base: position 58,603,626 of record CM059583.1, read on the forward strand.
GAAAATTTCTAACGTTTCAAACATCTTGCGTCGTAATCGCTCGGATTCTCAAAATGCTAGGCCTTGTCGAAACATTTACAATCTCAACTAGTGATTAATTTGATATGTTTAGAAATTTTCAAATTGTAGTATTTTTACATCTAATGCAATTTGTAGGTATAAACCGTTAACTGTATTAATTTTAGACACATTATAGAATAATAAGGGGATTTATTTCAAATCTCTGTGAGTAGACAGTAAATCTAAATAAAAACGCATAACCAATCTAAGCAATTATTAAGTACACGTGCTTTTTGCGCCTCGATAGACGAGTAAATACTAATTTATCGTTGATATTATAATTTTTAAATAAAATAAGTCTTAAATTATTCACTTTATTGAACAGCGTGAACTCGTAACAATTAAAAATGTTCCTACAATATTTTTTCTATGCGGAGATATCATCGTGATAACGTTGAAATTTAATATTTTTACTAAAACATAAACTTCAATAACTTGAATACAGTATTGAACACTCTTTCTGATTAGGGTTATAGGGCAGTTTTAACAGTTTCAGTGTATGACATTAGTTTTACATTTTCTAATTCAATCCATAGCAACGTGTTCATGATAGTACGTACCATGTTTGATTAATATATATATATTTTGTTTTTCAAATTATGTATATAAACAGACTATAAGAGGGTTCTGCAAATTTTGATCTTTGACTGAAATTCAATTTCCCATATTTATTTTAATACATATAATGTATTTTATTGGGTGTCCAATTTCTCACCCGAAAGTAGAATAATTTTGTTATTCCGAAACTTAGATAAATATTACAATTGAAATTTCATGCTGACGCATTATGATGTTGATTTCTTGACCGCTAATGATTGAATTGAATTTGAGGATTTTCGGTAGAGACGGTCTGGTTGAACGTTTTTAAAATAAACTATTACACTTAGTTTACGTTTCTTAGTTTAAGTTTGAAATCTACATATTATTAAATTTTGAAATCTCTGATATCATTATGCAAATTAAATTATTAGGAAGTAAGAAAATGTCCACAGTCCATGAAATTACTAAAAGATTACCACAAGTAATATATGACAAGTTTTTTGAGTATGAAAATAAAAAATTTGAAAAATTATTATTTTCACAAAAACTTAAGTTAATTAAGAAATTTAATTGGCTTATAGTAAAAGAAAACAAAAAAACATCTCAGAAATAACAGCGTAAATCCACTGAGACAAGGTGCATGGTTCAAAAATCTAACCAATACAGTTATTCCAAATACTGTCAAAGAAATCGTTGTGTTGGGAAACAAGCATGCTTTTCCAATTAATAGTGTTAAACAAGTTCCGTTACCCCAAATCATAGCAGGCATTGAATGTGCGGTTACCAAAATCCAAGATATACACGATGATGATGGAAATATGATTACTGATAATAAAAATCGTGTTAGACGAAATTGTGTTAACATAATAAAACACCATAATTATCATGATCTAAGCCACAATGTTCCTCAAAACAAATAACAAACATCAGAATCGTTAAAGAATTTTGTCAAAAGAACACCAATATAGTTTTTACAAAAGCAGATAAAGGTAACATAACAGTAGCGATGGATAAAAACGAATACAGAAATAAAATGGAAAATACATTGCACGATCCCAACACATACAAGCCATCTAAATTTGAATATACTTCGACCTTAACTAATGAAGTTAACACGCTTATTAGAAAATGGGAAAAAAACGAGGTAATTTCACCGCGGACAGCAAAATTTTTGAAATCAAATAACGGGGTGATTCCGAGAGCATATGGGTTACCAAAAGTTCACAAGGAAGGTAATCCTCTGAGAATTATAGTATCAGCGATCACTCAGAATTCAATTCACCATGGAGACAGAACAACACAACAGCATCAACTTTCTTGATTTACTGGTTATTAGAAGAAATAATGGCTTCCTGGACACTGATTGGTTCCACAAAAAAACGTGGTCAGCAAAATACCTGCATTTTACTTCGGAACATCGTATCAATTACAAAATCGGAGTGATCACAGGACTGATAGATCATGCCATTAAACTTTTAGAAATCAGATTCAGAAAGAAAAACTTGCAACTGGTTAAAATGATCTTAAACGAGAATGGATACCCCCATGACTTGGTCACAAGGTGCATAAAAATACGGGTTCATCATATTTACAATAACAACTATATAGTTAATAATAATGCTCATCAAGATATAAAAAAAAACAGTTTCACTACCTTACGTCAAACAGTTATCAGAAAAATTAGCAAAAAATTTAATTAAGAAAAAGATTAGAGTCGTCCATATACCAATTAATACCAATTTAGCAGGAATCAAACCAATAAAAGACAAACTACCAATAAACAAAATGAGTAACGTTGTATACCAAATCCCGTGTGCTCATTGTGACAAAGTTTACATCGGGGAAACTAGTAGACTTCTCGAAACAAGATTAAAAGAACATCAAAAGAACATCCTTGGACCAGAAGAACGTTATTCGGGCCTAACAATACATCGAATCGACACTTCCCATAATTTTGACTTTAAGAATGTTAAAATTTTGGGAACAGAATCGAATACTAAAAAAAGAAAAGAAATTGAAAATTATTTTATAAAATTTTGTAATACACGCACAGTAAACATAAGGTTTGAAGAATCGAATTTTCCGTCAATTTATACATCTCTGGTAAATCAAGAAACCTAAACCACTGTTATTATGACACACGTTTAAATGCCTTTGTTTATATTTATATATACTACTTTTTGTGTTTATTTACGAGTTATTGTACGGTGTACATACATATATCATATTGCATATACCTAAATAAGCAATCCTATGATTCATATGCTATACCTGCATTTGCTTAAAAATAAGTTCGTTTATTTGTCTTTATTTTAATTTTAAAAAAATTTGCTTAAAAATAAGTTCATTTATTTGACTTCATTTTAATTTTAATAATTTACTTCGCTTATAATTTAGAATACTGTTGCCAAAATTAGAAAGGCTTATATGTATTACAAACAATACAATATAATATACATACACCCGCAACGATAGAACGGGTTCCTGGTACAGTCTCGATTTACCTTGTCACGACATAAGACATTTAATTTACTAAATAATTTTTGTAATTTTATTCTTACTTTATAAATTTATCTTTTATTCATATGATTTTTTATATCTTACATTTTATTATAATGGTGTATTCAATTATTTTATATATTTTTCAAGTGTCAATAAATTTCTGAAGAGGGCTGTCATCAACGGCCGAAACGTAAACTAAGTGTAATAGTTTATTTTAAAAACGTTCAACCAGACCGTCTCTACCGAAAATCCTCAATTTCAATTAAATATTACAATTGGTACACTTTGAGGTTGCTAATTACAAATGTAATATAATATGATTATATTTCATAATAGCTACAAAATCGGTTAGTGACAGTAAATAGAAAAATAAGTAGTTTAATTGTGTTTTCTGTAAATACTACAATATTTATTGATTGCATTACAATATATAATTTGACTGAATAAATGTTCAATTTCCAGAGAAAAATTGCAAATGGATTGCAGTGGATAACTAATATGCCAATATGAAGGAAGCGAAATATTTTTTACGGTATTCGTTTCATATTAATAGCATTCAAAGCACTCTCAATAATCCCTCGCCAACTCTTGCTATCAGCATCATTAACAGATTTGATTCAGTTTAGCCGAACTACTGAATAATTATTAATATTTAATAATACAAATATATTAATTCGAGTGTAATTATAATAATTAAACCAGTTTATTGTCACTTTATTTAAGGTTTCAATTAAACTTCGTGGGAAATACGTCGGTGTGAGATCGGGCTTCATGACATAGGAGCAAGTTGACGAATTTCAATTTATTCTAAACTGAGTGATTGAATCAATTTAACACTTCACTCTAGTTAATTATGTTTCAAACTATATGACCATGACAAGCTTGATGGTGATGGTACGGTTTACCCTGAAGTATATCGGAGAAAAACTTACTTTGAGACTGCAAATATTATATATAATAATCATCCAAATGATATGTGCCAGACGTGAATTCATCGAGACAATGCTCTGTATGTTGACTTCGATTTTTCTCAAGTAACAAACTTATACCAACGTATTACAGTAGAAATTTAATGATTAGTTTTCTAGGTTCCATTCACTTCAATAAAAAAATAAGGAAAAACTATCAGAAACTGGTAACCGTTTTTTAAATTTATTTTGCCAAAAACGAATTTTCTGCTGAAACAAAAAAATACTTCTTCACCAATTAATGTGTTCCGACGTACGATAATTTTATCAAATTTAACATACAAAAACACGTTGTTACATAGTAAGAACTACCCGTGAAATTACACCATGTTATTTATAACAACATGCTAAAATTTGTTATAATGTTTACCATACATAATTACATACTTACCTTAAGGCATCATGAATCACTTTTTGGAAATTTAAATTTCAAATTTAAATTAAATTTTTTATGTATCTCACTCTGACTCTACAGTGAGGAATGAGTGAGATATTAACAATTTATAACCGCCAATCTACTCCTTATTTAAAAACATAACGCAAGATTTTCAAAATTTTAAATAGTTATTTTAGACGGGCGGAAATTACTATTTGACACAATTGAAAGTTTGTTCACTAATTTAGTTATTTTGTTGTTTTAACGTGGGTAGAAAATACAGTTACAATAAGGTATCTCACGTAGCATCGTTTACAAGCTGCAATAAACGCAGTCTTCACACTTATCAAATGTTATTTAACAGCATTAATTTATCTCGTTAAGTAAAGTAATACAATGTAAACTATATATAATTAATTTAGATAATTTTGATCTCCTTTTAAGATAGGATGAACCTATTTTTTTAATTAGTAATGCATTGATTATAATTTTATTGCAGCATTACAAAAAATAATCGCAGTTGCAATGCGCAAAATAATTTCAGAAAAATCTCAGTACATTATTCTTGGAAGAAACCTCCTATACATTACTTATATATAGAGCATTGCATGTTTTAATTGGAATATTCCAAATTTCTATTTAGAAATAATCTCTTGCCGATAATTAACCTGTTAACTGGTACTGTATCATATATGTACATATTTGAATAACTTTTGAAGATTTGAACCAAAATTGGTATAAAAACGTTTTTAATTGGTTGTTCTTTGAAATTCTGAACCCTAACCTCAATATTACAACCATTTATATAGCATAAATTTCGACACTGAAGTTTTCGGGGTCGCTGATTGCGAATGTATTGTCAGTTTCATATAATTTGTGATAACGGACATAAAATAATGTATATAGTTCACTAGGACCTCCATTTAAAGACCTAAATCGAGAATGACGACACAACGTCCTCTCATTGGTGCAAGGATGTACACGCACAGGTGTGAAGTCCGGAATATTCATGCGAATGTTTCTACTTTTAAAAAAAAGTGTTTAGAAAAAAAAGTGAATAGATCTATATCCACTTAACTTAAACCCTTATTTTTCACCCCTTTAGAATGTGATAAAATAGAAACTGAGCTTGAAAACGGAATCAGCTGTATCAAAACCTCTAAATCAAAGTGTCTGGAAAAAATGAAAATTTCGCCCTCAACCCTTATTTTTTCACTTCTTTATTTCACTTCAACCGTTATATCACACTTCTTTATAAATTTATAAAATAGTGACTGAACTTCGAAATGGAATCAGCTGTATCAAAAACCTCTTGATCTAAGTTTCTAGAAAAACTAAAAATTCCACCCACAACTCTTATTTTTCCACTTCTCTACTCTTCTTTAACCCTTATTTTCCAACCCTTTAGAATGTTAGAAAATGAAAACTGAGCTTAGAAATGGAATCAGCAATATCGAAAACCTGTAGTTCTAAGTTTTTAGAAAAACGGAAACGTTTACCCTTAACCCTTATTTTTCACTCCTTTAGGATGTTGCAAAATAGAAACTGATCTCACGTATTTTAGTGGATGATTCGCTTCTACCAGAATTGGCACGAAAAGTGGAAAATGCTGCACCGGTTAACCGGTTAACTTTTATGAAAAAAAATTCATGTTTAAACATATAAATGTTTAAAAGATGAATTATGAGTTGTGTATAAGAACTGTGTTAATATATTTTACAATCAATTTTTTACACTTTTTTCCCTTATAACGTTGTTAAAAAACGAAAGAAAACATTAAATGTTATAGGACGTCTTTGACAAACAAAAATTCAACCTTTCTAATTTTTCTAGTTTACACATAAAAATAAATCATAAAATTGTTACAAATTATAGAGGTTTAAAATTTATCCATGTATGGTGCATAAGTTTGTTTTTTTCTAATCGGACTAGTTTTTGTTAGATCTTAAATGTAGCCCATAAATGGTCTTAAAATGAGACTTATTTTTTCACTGTAATATGGACAAAGTTTACCGTAAACCATCACCAAGCAAGAATCGACACTTGCTCAAAATATGTTACGGGTGCACCTCAAAAACCTGACAAATCACAAAATAGACACATAAAAAATCCGAAATTAAAAAACCACACATTTCAAAACACAGAAATTCATAAACCGGACATTTCAGAACCTACATATTCTGAAAATGTAATGACTGGTTGACTTCTAAACGTGCTTAATAAATAATCCGGAGGTGGCCATCAAATGACCCTCAAGCCAAACATTTTTTATCTTAAAATAACCTTCCAGTAAGACCTCAAGAACAGCGACCTGAGATCATTTTTTTATGTAGTGAACGCACCAATCGGAGGTGTCTTAATTTTGAAATGTCTGGTTTTTGAATGACACTTGTTTGAAATGTTTTGTTTTGAATGTCTGTATTTTGAAATGTCTAGTTTTTGAATGTCTCTTTTCGGAAGTGTCTGTTTTGTGATTGAGCGGACTTTTGATGCGCACCCAATATTACCTTACCGTGAATGACTGTTGAATTGTAACCTATGTAATTGAAAAAATTCATTTTTCACGATAAGTGAAATTTCTTATTGATCGACAGTAGATAAATTTTATAATATAAAAATTTCTTGACTTATTTGGTTGGTGTATACAAAATAATAGAAAAAACGACAATATTTATGTCTTGGCTGTCGATGTCAGCCCTCGTAAGAATCCTTTATTCACTAAAAATTATATAATGACAACTTAATTTTGAAATAATAAACTAGATGCCTTCGACCCGGGTGCCTACAATTTTGGCTAAATTCGTATTGCAGTTCCCTGACGAAAGGCTGATGCTTCCAGGAATATTCCCATTTTAACACTGCCAGGAAAGAAGGCCGCAGAGGGTAGTTCTAGCATCGTTAGGTTCGAGTAGTTTCTATACATATATTGTAACAATATCTTGTTCCTTAAATAGGGTGAATATGCCAATGAATGGACGGTTAAGCATTTTTCACACTTTGATCGATTGTAACTTTTGAATTCTTTTATGAAAATTTAATTATGATACCACCATTAGAATCGTTAGACTCTGCTCTTTATGACCGTTGTAGTGATTTTATTTAATTATTAACCTCGTCTTCATACGTTTGTAAAAAAATCCGCTAAACCCCAATGAATAGACGGGTTAAATCAAATGGGACATTTTCAGTACCAGTTTTGGATAGCTTTAAAACTGATTTTACAAAATAATAAACATTGGAAGATCAATAGTACTGTAAATATTATTTTGAATGTTCAAAGAACATAAACATATGTATTTTGTTGCATGTTGTGCATCATAAAGTCATAAGAAATAGAAATATGTAGAAAATCGTCTATTCATTGGTAGTCGTCCATTCATTGGCATATTCACTCTATATTAAAATTGAAAATGAGCATTTTCAAAACTTCGACTCCGACCGCAGGTCAGCCGAAGCACTGATAAATGAGCACGTCTTGTACACACTGATGCTTAAAAAACGCGGTTTAGTCGAGTTTTTGACAGGTCGGGTTGCAGGAAATAAATTTTTTTTTATGTGGGAGACTTCGGTTTCCGTTTTTTACGGCATTATCGTTGATTTTATGAAGAAATGAATCAAACCTTTTTTGTAGAGAATTCGATGTTCTATATTTTTTGTTTGAAACATTTTTTTGTACTATTTGTATTTTTTGTTAAAAAATGGAAAAAACGTGTTTTTTGAGCGTTTTTTTGTTAAACCTCCCCATAATCTAGTATGCATCGTCTCCAAAAATTAATCAGATCTAAGTTTGGCCAAGAGAAACCCAAATCCATTTGTACTTTTTAAATTCGTCCTGCCAGTCGCGAGATATCGCGTATACAAAATTTTGCCCACGGACGGACGGACGGACGTACAACCTAACGGACACTAATTTTTTTATTGTTCCTTTGGGTTCCTTAGGGCCTGAAACGTCGACATTTGATGAAAAACTATAGGGTAATTTTTTGGCGGGAACTGACGAAATTCAATACTTCGCCAGACCTATGGTCGTGGTCGAAGTAATTAATTACCATGTTAACACTGAATATAATATTATGTCAAAACCGTACCATATATGTAGATTTTTTGTAGTAAGATTGGTGGTGTGGAGAGGGCTGATATCGACAGCCGAGACGTAAATATTGTCGTTTTTTCTATTATTTTGTATACACCGACCGAATAAGCCAAGAAATTGTAATATTATAAAAAAAACCTATGTAATGTATACATAGATACAAAGAAAACTTAATTTCATTCCTCTAAATAAATTGGTAGCCCGTAGGATAGTTATTTCAACTACTAAAGTACAGCTAGGAACTTATGAAATATTCAGTGTAGTTAAAAAGTAATAATATCAAATAGACAATAAAAAATAGCCAACACAGTTCACAACAAAAGTTTTTAAAACTTGAAAAACAGAAGCTTTATTCTTGCCCAATGTTCTGAAGTAGACGTCAGATACGTCAGTACACTACGATCGGTTACTCGTGTCTCCATAAAGGTCGAAACGTTGGGCAAGAATAGAGCTTCTGTTTTTGGAGTTTTAAAAACTTTTGTTTTTAACTGTGTTGGTCATTTTTTGTTGTATATTTGATGTTCTTAAAGCAGTTCATTGACTACACATATATTTTTACTAAAAAGTAATAATATTAACAATAATAATGTACGTATTTGGTACAAAAAATATTAATATTGCACAAAAAGCAGAGACAAAGCATAAAGCTGTTTTACAGCCACACCCCATTTCAAACAAAGTAATCAAATTTAATATGAATCCTTTTTGTTTACAATAACTTTTATGATTTCGATGACGGGCTTATTACTCAAAACATCAATTGATAATAATGATAATGAAGACGATGTTACAATAAGTCGACCATGGCAATTTTATTGCGATTTTGAAGTCTGAATTTTTCCGTTTGTACAAGAACTATTTTAAATCATTCCTTAAATATCAGAAAGTTGTCAACAGTATTTCGAACGAATATGTTGTTAATTGTTATGTATTATTACAGTAATCTTATATGTACTATCGCAGATTTTCATAGACTGTTGCATTTTTTTGTCGTGATCCATTTATATTCCTCTGCTTTTTAAAAGTCGGGATAAACTCCATCCTACTTGCCATTAAGGTAAATGAACTTTGCTAATACGCGTAATTTTAAAGTTTTCATCATTACCTAATCACTTAACTTCATTCACATTGAAAGCATATCATATATAAAAATAGAAAAGCAAAAACAGGAAGCAATTTAGATATCCGCCTATCACTTAAATTCGTATTACAAAAAGGATGTAAACCATGCTTCGCTGACCAGTAATTTGATAGCCGCGATTTCTGCAGCGCAATCTGTATTGTCATGTAGAATCAATTGTCGCGGTAAATTCATTTTGTTGCATTCGCATTTTCATTCGATAGCGTATTGCGCTGCTCTGTACCTTTAACCCCCACGCCGGTCTGGGCACCAAAAACGGTTCCGCTCCGATTCGAGGCCGCGGCGAATGGCCTAAAGCAGTCGGTCCGAGTCAGCGTTCGATCAAAACCAATACATCCTCAACTACCAGTCCGACTGCGCATATGTCGCATAAGTACTTTGATTTCGCACATCTTGTTGCCAATCAGCAACAGCAATGACGCTAAACGAATATATGCGCGACATCTTTTTAATTGATTGCAGCTCCATTAAACGTTCGAATCGCGCGTTTTAATCGAAAAACACCGAAACACGAGTAATCCGAATGGGGCGGTCTAATAAACAAGTAAAAACAACCGCGACGAATTTCCAGGCGTAAATTTCCTCATTTGGTTCATTCAAAAGTCGTCGGTTCATCATCGTTGTACCAATGAATTCCCGGCGTAACAATGATTAATTACGGGCTTACTCATCGATTCCCAGGGATTTTTCTCATCATTATTGCTTCACTTGAAAGTGGCTAGTTAACGAGGTTCACGTGTACGTCCAAGCACGTGCTGGTGTGCACCGAGCTTAAATGTTGCAGCTAGCCACGTCGTGTAACTACTATTCTGAAGTGCCTACATAAGCGGAAGAATCGGTATGCAAGAGTAGACAGGGAGTGAATGGTGCTTGCGCAGGGTTCTTGTGATTCATTTACGCGAGACGGGATACCCACGTGGCTCTAGGCACAGACATATAAGCGACCACCTATTCGCACTACTTGCTCTCGAGTGTGTGAGTAGAGAGTATCGGTTAACACGAGTTCGCCAGCATATATTTAATGGCTTATACGCGTGTACGTCGAACGACGAATTGTCGTATCTGGGAAAGATTTATTCAATTATGAAATTAGTCAATTGATATCGATTATAACCGAAATATGAGATTTAAGAAACCAGGCAATAGTTCTTTGTGAAGGTTTAAATGACCGACACATCCATCATTTGGAGACAAAAGAACGTTAAATCGTGCATCATAATATGGTAAAATCGGATATTACATGTAATAATAATTTAATCAAGAATAGCAAAATGTGTAACACGAAGACTGCTAATTGTGCAATTTATACTTATTAACGGAACCTTATTTTATTCATTTTTTGATTCAGTTTGAAGACAAACGGCGCCAAAAATAACTATTGTCTATGGGTAAAGGTTATATTTGTATGTACCGTGGTTATAAGTATATAGTCAAATATTTAGGTTAAGTATTTATCTCAAATTTCATTTTTGCGATCTACCTCTCTAATACGCATGGTCCAGTTTATTCAAAATCCGCAATAATAAAATGTAGGCCATAAATAATAAAAATTTTTTCGTATTCTCCATTTTCGACAAGATTTTGTTTTAAATGTGAAGATGTTTAGTTCATCCATAGAGGTTACGACGAAATTTTTTACGACACTGATTCGTCATGATGCAGGAGATCCATGAACTCGGTGTATCAACTTTCTATGTAGATTTCCAGGGTTCCGTAACTTTTTAAAATATTAGATCGGTTTTCTACATGATTCTGTTTTTTTTTTACATGGTTTTCGTGCTCCAGAAATCTGGACGCTGATGGACTAACCCCGTCGCTCTTTCACTCGGTCTATTTTATTCATTTTTTTTTGAGTGAAAATTTTGGATATAAATTGGTATTTCGTAAAAAATGAAAATCTAAAGTACAGTAGAACCCACAATAGCGTTTGTCGTTCATGCCGGTGATCTCTGATAGCATTTCTTTGCAGAGGAGAAGAATCCATGCCCACTCTATATTTCCTACATCAGAATGTGGCGATCACGTTACAGTGCCCCCCCCCCCCCAATATTTGCCTCGTCCGTCTTGTCTGTTCTTTTCTATCCCTCCCAATATTTGTCTAGTGAGGAGAAGACATTTTACTCCTATTCCGCCGACATACGGTTATAGAACGCGCATGCGTTGACCAGGAGAAATCAGTTTAACCGTGGTTTAACCTGTTCTACATCGAGCATGTGTGATGTCGCCACAGAATTACCACTCCGTGAAAAGAGGTGGGGAACAGCAATTGAGGGGTAAGGCAAATTTTGGGAGGGACCTAGTGGCAAATATTAGGGGGTTGAAAATATTGGTAACGCAAATATGGGGGGGGGATACTATATATATATGTGGGGCTGCAAATGTACTGTGCGCATTCTATAGAGAAGAGTGGGAGAAGCTCCCCTCTGCAAACAGAAATGGTATTGGAGGTTGGACGGTAACGGAAGGGGCGCTATCGTGGGTTCTACTGTATATACAAATTATATGTAAATTATGTATTAACTACACAAAACATTCGTCAAAATTGTGTAATACAACAATGCTTCGTACCTCTTCGTCTCCTCATGCGGAAAAGTGGGCCTAATTATTCAAGCATATTTGAAATCCCTCGTTATATTTCTAGAATTTTGTATATTGTGAGTCGACATTTTAAAAATTCGAACAAGTTAACAGAAATAAATGCTGTATTTTTCATTCCGTATTTATTATTTTATTGTACTTTCTAATTACGATTGTTAAGTTGAAAGTTCTCATGAATAAAACAGTGTAAGATATAAAGCAACTGAAATTAATGTAGAAGTCGAATAATAACACATACGTGACTTCGTCGATAAAACTTTCCTCTTTGACTCTGAATGCAAAGCTCACCAACGGTCCTCCCAGCCGCAAGCTTGCGGTACGTGCATGGTCAGCGTGTACCATTCTGTCCTTTCCCAAGGTATACCTCATCTCTTTGTGCATACCGACTTCCGAACAAGGTACAAACCTTCCGGTCCTACTCTCTTTTCTGAAATGCGGTTATTGAAGAGGTTTGACAGAAATCTACCAGAGTGGATTAGTTGGTGCGGAATCTGAACATGCGCACATGAGAAATTCAAATACTTATTTCACCAAACGAGCGAGCTGCCCTTTCTAAGAAATTTCCGGATGGTCTATTCATTATATGTGCCTATACTCGTATATGTCACAAGATTTGAGGTCACCCGATTTCATATGATTTCGTATGGGAATTCAAAAATTGAGGATATGCAGAGCATATATTTCCGAAATTCAAAAAGTAGTTTGTAAAACATTTGATACTGCTTTTTGTATAATTGCATAGAGTAAAACTAGAATAATGCTGTAAAACGAATCTATTCTTCAACCCATCAACCAGAATATTAAGCAGTTTATTACCTCAAATTGCACGTCTTCGATTTCGACAAGGTTAAATTTTACAACGGAGTTGACTCACTTTCGAAGGTCTACTGAATTCGCATGTCTCCTCGTGCTCACGTTCGTGCTCAATGGCGTTTCTACTAGTTCAGAAAATATTTCGTGGATATCTTCACGATTATCACATGCAGAACCTGTCGATTGGTTTCCTTTCAGGATTAAATTAGAAACTCAAATTTTTGGATATTTTATTTCCATGTGCCCTATTTGACAAGGTGCAAAAATTCTCATATAAGTCAGCTGGTATATATTGATTAAAAAATTAGTGATTGCATGAAGTGCGAAAATAAGGAATACTGCCAACCGCGTATTTTGTTATATTACATTTACTTTCATTTTGGATTTCTTCGAAAATCGCAGATAATCATTAGAAGACATATGTAGCGAACGAATTTTCTAAAGGTTGTTATAAAAAGCAAAAATTAAACTAGTGGCTTCCACCCTGTGCACTTTAGCTCATATATTCCTCCACCGGGCACGGTTTGTAGACTCAGTTGTCAAATTGACAATAGGAAAAAACTGAAAATGATCATTCAAAACTTTGACCCCTGGTAAATGTCAGCTGGAGCATTATTATATAAATTATCCATAAAGACGAGACTTCTTAGGTGATTTAATTTTTTGTAGCAACGCACATTCGTGTCGGTAATGATATTAAATAAATAAATAATAATAAATTAATTACTGAAAAGCTTTACCTCACAAATGCAATCCCATTCGCTGACCACTGTATTCTTTTTAAACTCGTATGCTACAATATACTGGGCACGTCAAGTTGATTATTTTCTTGTTCATTTGCCTTGTACGACATTACTGGTGATATTCCGAAGAAAATGTATGTAGCTTTTTTTTGTAGAAAATTGGATGCTCTTCCTTTTATGCTTGAAACTTTTTTTTGTGTGTTTTGTATTTTTATGTCAAACTTTAAAAGCGAATTGACCAATCGCGAGATATCCCAGGAAAAACAAAATGAGCCGTACGTGCTGACGTAAAAAATCGCAGACAAACATTTTGTTATTGTTTTTTTTAGATATGTAGGGTTTGAAATGCCGACATTTATTGAAAAACTATAGGGCAATTTTTTTTCCGAGATGAAAAACTTTCTTTGAGTCGAAGTAATAAATTAGTACATTATGGGCCAAGGGCACAATTACTCACTTCGCTCGGGGGACAAACTTCACAATCGTGGAATCGACCAATAATGTATTTTTTGATCCGATTGTTGTATGACTCGATAATTCGCGGCCGAATGTTTCATTATTATTTTGAGTATGTTTGAGGTACTCGTCGTCAAACAAGATAGACATATTGTACATTTTGTAATTTTCATTTTTTTATTTTTAAAGAATTTTAAACAAAGAATATTATTTCTTATAACGAGTTTTTTCAAATATTTGTTTCAATGATTGTTATTTATACATTATAAGGAGTTTTCCAGTTTGATCATCACGAAATATTTGAATATAGAGATCAAATATTAAACAAACGATTAGTTTCAGCTTTTACAGCTTTTTAATCAATCTTCTTTAGTAGATAGGAAGCAACGGCAAGTTACGCTTAAATTTGATTGCTCGTAATTCAAGCATGACCTGCGGATCTAATTCAAAGTACGCCCGGAAAAGTGGAAGTGACGGATGATACTAATAAATCTATTATGCAGCTCATTTTTAGAACTTTCCGTTTGTCTTAATTTGTCTCATATAAAAGACACGGATATTTTAATAAGGTATTTGTTTTTCCCTTAATGTTGTAGTAATTACCTATATTACAACAGCTTATAAAAACTAGTAAAACTCTTTGTTCTCTATGTAGATAGAGAAATTTTTATAAATATTCTCTTATTCCTTCACAATCAATTAACCTCTTCTTCCCTGTTGATTTATAGCAATTGAAACCTCGATAGTAAATAAATGCTCATTATTCTGTTTACATTATATACAGTTCGAATTACAAGAACAAGCTCTGGAACACTTTATTTTTATATAACTTTATGTTCCGCCAATCGTCTTTTCTGACGCTTCAAGAGGTGAAAGACTTGATTGAAAGAAGAGATTTTTAATTCATTAATGAAAGTCAAAGCATTGAGCGCAGTGAGGACTTTGCTGTTTACATAGTTTAAATAAGCCTAATTTATGTATTGATTGGGGATTCGTCCCGGGACCTCTCCTGTACTTATCAATGAGGTTATGTGAACTGGTCCGGCCTCAGACATGAATCTTCATTGGCAAACAAGTATGTCGTTTAAATAATCACAATACTTGAACAGAACTATTTCTTCATATGATGCGCTCCGACTCTAATCAACAATTATATTTTGCTTCTATAAAAATAATATATCAGTAAATTCATATTGGATGGTTTTGTCAGATGAACTATATATGGTCAGTAATACCATATGATTCAACGTCTTTATCACTTAAGTGTGGGCAATGAATATTCTATAACTGCACAGAGTCAAACTACAATATATAGAGAAGAGTGGTCTCATACCGACCCTCTATATTGTAATGGTTATGCGGATGCCAAAAATCAATATTTTTTATTAAAAATTTCACGGTATACAGGAATCACTTTTCTAAGTTTATCGCTAGCTGATGAAGTTTATAGGTGTGGTTCTGAGTGGTTCAGAAAGCATTGAACAAATTCTGGGGTTTCGACAATCTCAAAAATTGTGGTCCATAAACAACACCAGAATGGTTCGGAGCCAACCCTCTATTTTTTGAGATAAATTTCAAAAAGTAACGAAATTTAAAGTTTTGATGGTAATTTATAACTGTAACTTCCAACTCGATTGCCGATAATAACGTAATAAAATTTTGCTGAATTAGCAAAATCTTAACTGTAATGGATGGTTTGACTATCAGTATGTAATTATCGTCAGAAGGAATTATTTATAGCACTATGTTCCATCAATACCATCAATACACGATAAAATGATAATCGGTTTCGGACCACTCTGACACTTGTGGCATGGTGTCTCATCATTCATTCTAACTGCATAACTAACTGCAGTCTAATCAACCTTAAAAATTGATTGCGTCGTTGTCAAAATACAATCGGACATGTTAACATTCACATAAAATGAGAACTTGAGATGCAACCTATGACTGAATTGTCAATATCGTGACTGTATTCACGCCATACTAATATCAATTCGGATGACCGTGATAGCTACGAGAAACACGGTGGGTCGGTATGGTACACATGGTCGGCGTAGAACCACTCTCCCCTATACAATTTTATTTTACAAAATGAAATCAACGAGATACTTGAATTGCTCTTAGTGAACCTATTATTTGTATCGGTTTTCTAATCTTAACAGATAAGTTTCTAGTATTCTATAAAGTGCCAAATTTATATTTTTAGCTCAAATGAACATGCGAAATATTAGAAAATGCTGTAAGGTAATTTGTAAAGAATTAATGAGATAAGCGATAAATTAAAGGTCATCAGGTCTAATCATTCCGTCAAACCGATCTAACCACCAGTGTTGATATCAGTTTGATGTGGGTTTGGTAAGTAAGGGTGAAAATGCACTATCCAGTGGCTTTGTACCCGCGATACGCTGAAACTAAGCGATGGTGTATATGTACACTCGATCCAACAAAGCAAATCAGAGTTCGACACGCGAACTCCGTATGAAGTATCACGCAAACTCAACCTATGCGAGTGCGACCGACCTTTTTATCGTCTTTATACTTTCATTCGACGATGGTAACATGGGCTTCAGGCCCTAATTTCAAATCTGTAATCGCGGAGCTGGGGCAACACGATTTCTTTCTTATTTTACCTTTAGCTCGATTGCAAAACATTCTCCCCATTTGGCAAGAAAATTTTTGTTTTTCCCCTATGGCTGCACAGAAAGATCCCCATAATAAGCCATTTTTTAAACCAACAGAAATTTCTAATATGTCCTTCCATTATATGACACATACATATAATAATCTAACAAAATGAAGTAACTACATTGACTTAACTTATTTGAAAATTAAACAAATTGCTAAGGATATAACATCATTATTTGAAAGCAATTCGGTTGCCTATGTAGCTAAATCCACACTTGTGGATCAGAAGTATTGTGTTGCACGTAGTTTGGTTCCATTGATAAGAATACAGAAATAAGAAAAATTCAATACCTTTTGATTAAGACATTATAGACATAATATGTTATCCATTTTTAAATTTTTTATTTACATTACATTGACATCACTTCATGCATTAAAAATAATTAACCGTAATATTATGGGCATATTTAAGACATAAAACCGAACAGAAATTTTTGAAAGCGCTGACAGGTCCGTAACGTTATGGACAGGCTCTGAATAGTAATGATAAATGATGTTTTACACTGAGAGAATTTATTTACCAATAGTTAATGTAAGTTAATTTCAAGGCTCTTACATTAACTGTAAAGTTATAACACTAAATGTAGACAAAAACGGACAATTTTTAGTTGAGTATTTGCGTATATTTCATAAGCGTTTAATATAATACAATTTAAAAAAGCGGGGATTACATAAAAGTTACTCTTTCATGTACGATATCATTAAGTAGTCAAATTTAGGACAAAAGAAATATGGTATGAGTTTATAAATTATGCCTATAGTATTTGCATGTATAGTCAAATCAAATTAATTTTTTCCGATGACAATCTCGTGGTGAGATCCCAGATAGCTCCAAGACAGCTTCCAGCGAACTTATGCCAGGGCTCGCCAGGCACCTTCACGGGAGTTCAAGAAAGCGAACATAGCTCTGGAGCTCCATAAAACCTTAATGATAGTTGAAAAGCAAGAAGCTTCTGGCGACCTCCATAGGAGTTCCTGGTGTTATACGGGACACTAAGTAGCGCACTCTAGTGCAGTCAGTCAAAAACGGTATAAAATGTGCCACTATAAAGATGTCTTTTCTCAATCACTTCCAGCGTAAGGAGTTTTTCTTTTGACGCCAAAGGCGCTACTTGAACCCTCCAAGCAAAGAAGAAGATGTATCACTTTCTCAATACGTATATACACATAGTAACATGTATTTGATTTCGTTCCAACATAACCTCTACAATGACAATTTTACTTAAAAAGGACGAATTCAAGATCGACAACGCCATGGTAGAGATTTGGTTGGTTGAGCTGGCCATTATTCTAGCTGCCGACTAGATCTATTCGGTAGAATCTCCGTAGAAATATACACGAATTCTAGTTGAAAACCCTCTAGACCAGTAACATATATTTAAAGTGACATAAAGTAATAATTGCAAACTGAAAATATTATATCAAGTTTGTATAATAGGTAAGAATCAATCGAGTCGACAAAACGAGCAGATGTAAATGTGCACGGTTTTTCTTTCGAAATGAAGATTTTATCTTTACAGCAGCTTTGTAAACAATCTCGACAGCATATGCGCGCGAATCAGCTGAGAGCCAGCCGCCATATTGGTAGTTCGATCGAGAGGTATTCGAGATTCTGGAATCGAGCCGAGGTCGATAAGTGGTAGGAGCTTAGTCACACTTATGTCAAACGATATGTCTGTCTCAATGTCTCGCGTTTCGGTAGATTTCGGCTAGAATTCATGTCTTATTTTGTAGGATTTCTACCCATATATAGACTAGTTTCTACCCAGATTATAAAAATCGAGGATAATTCTGGCTAGATTCTCGTCAACATCTCTTCCAGGGCGATATTATTTAAATTAAGTTAAAGATATCGCCAACTCCATGTCTGGTACATGTATGCTTTTGTATATATCACCGTGCCTAAGTCATATAAAATATAGTATGCACTAAGGGGTAGGGATCTTTTCTTAACTAATTTGAATTATTACTCGTTACGAAATGACCCATTCCTACCCCTTGATGCCTAATATAATATTATCTCTGTTTCGGTGAAACTGTAATCGCGTAAATATACTACATGTCACGTAATGATTCCAACATTAATATTTAAAATTCTCCTATTAACTATTAAAACAAAAAGTTTAATCGAGTCTCAGATTACGGTAACTTCGGGATAAATTACCTTACTTTAAGATCAATATCTTAATTCTATTAGCTTTACTATGAAGCTATTACATTCACTGTAAACAAAAACTTTATCGTAAATAGTAGTTTTCCATACAAGTGCGAAAAAACGCTTATTATGAACTCGAGGAGTGCGGGCGGACCGATAGCGAGGTCCGCATTCACATTAATGCAAAGAACATTTTCACACATGCGTCGAACAATATTTTTTTATGAAAGTGTGCATTTAAAAATGTCAAAAATGCGTAAAGCGGCACTTTACGTACATTGTATCAGAAAAAAACTTTTACGCATTTGTATCGAAAACTACTGCATATGCAAGTGTGCGTAAAGTGCGTTTCAAAATCTGAAAAACGCATAAAGTCGCACTGTACACATATTTAATTTATCAAAATATTTAATTTATTTATAAATATAATCCTTAATTAAAGAGTATATTTATTTTATTGAAATAAATATTCCGTTTCAATCTTTTTTTTGTGCAAAGATATGTTTAAATGGATGATTACAGACTTTCGATTTTATTTCAAATCAAAGTTGTTAGTTGATATAAAGACTTTAATTATTATAATAAAAAGCTTGTCATTTTTCTAAAAAATAAAATAAAAATTCTATTCACATTTCCAATAAATATTCAATCATATTCACATTCATGCACATAATTATCATATCAGTAGAATCTCAAGAATTTGTACATAATCAAAATTGTTGTTACTTGTTCATAATTTGTAACTTACATCCATGCACAATTCACATTCAATAAATTAGATAGTTAAATAAGATTGTTTGAATTAAATTAAAATTTATACACGGATCCATGGACCTAACATGATATATATTAGATATAGCAACATATCCTTTGCCATCTGTTGAATATACCGACAACCTTGAAGCTCTCGCTACTCTACCATATGCAAGTACATTCAGGCGTCTCTGCTCTCTGGGCATGCTTCGCCACTGTCGGTAAGGCAGATATATGCCTTATCCAGCTAATGTCGGTAACACCCCGCGTTTGCTGTGGGTTCACTTATTCTACGATAGAGGACTGCAAAGAAATTCTACTTCCTGACGTAATTTTAACCAATGGATTCTTCTATTTCATATTATTGATTCATTTTAATGTTTAAATTAGGAAATTCTCGGATGTAAAAGTTACTTTTATATTCATAAAAACAAAAATACAGTTGGAAGTTTTGTAATGCCATAGGAGTTTAACATTTTGAACAATAATATTCCGATATAATTCAAAAATTATTGAAAAATATTGATATCGTGAATTTTTGAAAAATGTCATTTTTAAATTTTCGAATACTTAAGTTATATGAGTAAGTAGACATTAAGAATTCTGAATTGTCATACTCTGAAAAATATAAAAACTAACTCAACGTCAATTAGATGTATTAATTATCAATTCAAATGAATTCGTAAAGGAACGTTCAGAAAATTAATTTAAATTTAGAATGTGAAAATAGTGAGAAAGTTTGATAAAGCTATTTCTGAAATTCATTACTTACTCAACTTTCCAATCAAATGTTCAAAATTTACACGAAAAAAAGTTTGTGCTCAACACAAATTAGTTCTGTGTTCAACCTCAATGTAGAAGTTTGTGCTGAACTTAAACTTAGTTTATGCTATTCCCATTTTTAGATGCAAACTAAATAAGGACTGAGTACAAACTAGGGTTGTATTCAGCACATACTTCCAAACCGGGAATTAGAAAATTACAAAAAATTACAAAGCTGTTGTAAACGACTGGTGGAAGGGCTTCAAATAAAACACGAGGTTTGATCGACCGAAAGAAAATATTAATTATTTATTAGCGATAAACCGGTGACGATCTGATCGCGACGCGGACTTCCTAACCCTCTTAATGTTACGGACAGAATCGATGTTTTATCGACTGCGGCACCCGGCGTAGGATTTTCCCACAAAGGTGCTTTTCCCTACGCCATTGCACACCCGAATGGGGGTACCTCTCAAAATGAAGCTGGCCTGTTAGGTAATTATGTAAAAGGCCCTTCGAAATAGTGACGATCTCGATACAATTATTTGTAATTCGAATAGTATGATATCGATGTGTAATATGACGTCGTAGTCTATTTAAATGCTCGAGAGTTTGAAAAATCGAACGAAGATGTGAATAAGTGACGATCGGGTTGAGAGAGAACGTTCCGGAACGGTAGAAGGTTAGGAAGTTCGCGTCGCGATCGGGTCGTCACCGGTTGATCGCAAATAAAGAGTTGATATTTTCTTTCGGTCGATCAAAACGCGTGTTTTATTTAAAGCCCTTCCACCAGTCGTTAACAAAATTAGTATATATTTTGAAGCTATTTTCTTCGGCCCTTGCGGAATTATAGACACATTATTTTCATAATTGTCTGCCTATTATCGGGTTTATAAATTCAGCCGTACAGTAGAGTCCCGGTATATTTACCCTCTCGGTTCCTCTATCCCTCCCGTCTCGTTACGTTTACCAAAAGAAGGGAAGCGCCGCCGCTTCTCCCACTCCCCTCAGTGGCGTTATGCGCGTGACGTCACAGCAGGCCCTTCCTGGGGCCCTAGCCCGCAAGGTAAGGGGACGAAGGGAGGGGCGACAGGTAAATATAACGAGGCGGAACCGGGCAAATATTCTGGGACGTAAATATAGGGAGATGCAGTCATACCGGAACTCTACTGCATACAGAAAACACATTGGTTATACCAAATTAGGTACTTCTTGTTGGTATCCATATTATTCGTTGTACGCATAGTACTACGACACATAACATTATATACTAATAACTAGTATTTAATACCCATTTATTCTCTTGGGGCGCATCAAAGAGACGCTGATAATAGGCATATATTTCGTACAAGATAAATAAATTTTCTACATATATTTTGGCAAATAAAAACTGATCTGCTATGTATGTTCAAAGTTGTGAATTTTGTTTTGTTACTTATAATATAAAATATATTGATATACATTTCAGCTAAGTCCCATACAAATTAATTTTTATTTTTAATTTGTGTATTTAAAATTACTTCAATTTGAAACTAAACTACTACATATATAATCCCAAAAATTCAAGTTTTTATATCAAACAAGATATTAGTTCTGATATAACGTGATCAATAAATTAGAGTGTGTTTTCAAGGCAAGCACATGTAAAATGCTTATTCGCGTTTAATATTGAATTACTCCATGAAAGAGGTTTGCAGTTGACGTAGAAAAAATAAACCTTACAGCATAAAATGTAATAAACGTTTCAACTTTAATGCATTATTGAACAAATATTTCATAGACATAATCACAGTATATCCCGATTAACATGCAGATTAACGTAATGTTAATATTGATGATTCGACGCAAGGACTACCCTTCGGCCTTCTCCATATTTATAAGGTTCCAATTATCTCGCACGCTGAGCGCAGGACTAATTTATGTAATTACGCCCTATCAATAAAAATAATTGCTTTATTAACATGACTAATGGGGAGTTTACATTCATAATGCAATTGCTGTTGACGCGTAACGGAAATACTAACTCACATATTCCCAATAGGGATCCCATTCTGCTTTATTGCATATCACTGTTTGAGATGAAGACCTTCTTCATTTCTTATTGCATGCAAATTCAATGCATTGGTAGAACATGGGTCGACTATTAGGGATGATTAATCTTGCAAGTTAATAGGTTACCAAGTTATATCCAAGAAAATGTGCTTTAGTGTTTATTTTATATATTTATTTTAATCTCCCTATATTCTCAAATAGGATATCATTTTAAAATATAGTTGGTATTTTTAGTGAGGCCTTGCTGGATTTAAACAACATGACGTTCGAAATATAAAATGTTATTTGACCAAAATCAAACTGAATACTGAATAATGTTACATGTTCAAGATAAAATTTAGTGGATTCAACGAGCCTCTAATCTTTCACGACCTCGAAACCTGTTACATTTTGGCTGTCATATTGAATCTGTCATTTTCAATTTTGAAAATCTAAGATTAGATTCTAATTCTCGTGTACCCATTTTCACCTCAATCAAATAAATTTTTTCATTTTTGTCGGCCATCTTAGATCCGCCATCTTGATTTTGAAAATCTGAGGGCAAATTCGTGATCAGTGACCCCGAAAACCTCCGAGTAACAAGTTGCAGCTATTTTCCGTGCAAATAAAAATTTATGCTTCAAAGGGATAAGTTATACTGATTCATTACTATTCGTGAGCGAAATATTGTAAACAATATCTCATAATATGCATTAGTGTATGCAATATTTTAGATGGAAATTTGTGATGGGGGTTCTACAGTCGTCCGCTTGTAAGGTAAACAATTTCACAAGAAAACGGTAATTAAAAAGGGTGGGTGGGACATCCATTCTTTCCACTTTGGTCCTTATTTTTTTTCAAAAAATCTTAGAACAATCTAACCATTCCATAGTTACCATCATAAAAAGGTTATGAAATTTTCTAGCAAAATTTGCATTCATTTCTGTTAGAGTACACGAGTTTCTGTCATCAGAAAAAATGAGCTAGAAAATTGAAAGAATGCATCACAGAAATGTGATTTGCTCGTCAGAGACGTATATCATTTGCATATATATAAATAATATTTTAACATTTCATTTTGGCATATTTTTTTTTGGTAATTGCTGTTTGCCTGCTAAACTCCAATTTTTATGTTCGTATTAAACGTAATTAAAAATCTGAGCTACTTGGTTCAAAATAAGCAAAAAAAAGGTCAGGTTACTACATACAGAACGCTACTTAATAAATGACGAACAATATTTCCTCCAATACGTATCTGAATGTTTTTGAAATTCAGGATGGTGGAAAAATTGTAGGTTTTATACGTCAAGCCATTGCATTCTTCATAAAAACTTATGACAATAGTACATGAAATACAATTGACGGACTGTTTCAAAAATATTACAGTTTTATTCATTCGTTGTTTATGACAGATTATTAAAAAACCACGATAACATTCCGATATACCTGCCTTCCGAAATGTTCCCTAAATTTTATAATAAACTATTTATCAGTATATCGTATGTATACATATTATCAAATACACAAACATATATCGCTTCGTGTATGTTCTGTATAAACATATGAATTTGAAAAAGTGTTCACCTTAATAGATAATTTGCAATATTTATTATCGCTATTAAAAGAACCTCTTACTCAAGTCTAAACATATCTCCGGTAGTGTACTTGATAAATAATGCTTCACCACATGGCAATTTGTTTGCATCTTAAATTTTTTGTAACATATTACTGTTAAACAATCTCGCTAAATCTCTGTTAGAAATTTTCATTGGATGTTATTGAGATATTTCACATAAAACTTAAGTCTTATGTATTAATTCCCGTCGTTGAGTAGTAGTTTCCGCTTGCGAATGCTTTTGGATTTCAATGTTTGGTCCCAAACGGCCCACGAACGTTCTCGTGTTAAATTGGCATCGGGTCATGTATTAATTAATGTTCAGAATGAGCATAAACCTTGTTCTAAAATATACACCATCTAGTACACATACTGTTGAATTTAATGGCCGTGCTCGGAGGTGGTTATTCACGTTGGCAGGCAGTTCTCTACCGGTTACAACTACTCACCATCCCGGCGCATAAATCACTGGCACATCCGTGCAATTTATAAAGCTAAGCGGAGATGAGTCAAATCTCCGACAGCGCCATTAGCATGAGACTCGTCGCCGGTTTATGATTTCATGGCGTTTACAACGCGATGACGGAGATTCGCGTGGTGCAACGCATTCAAAATCGTACCTTGGCACGCTCATCCAAAATACATCAATATTTATTTTGGTTCATATAAAAGTCAAACACAACACGTCTTCAAGGTATAACAGTGAACTATAAATTAGACGCTTCTTAATATCAATCAAACATTTATTAAAGATAGAATATTTGAACTTCAAACAATGCAGGAGAAAACATTTCATCAATAGAAATTTTATAATGAAGTTCGTTGAAAGTTAAAATTTTATACGACTAAATGTATTTAGTTTACGTAGGTTTCATCTTCATCCCTCCATGTTTTCACTACTTTTCCAAAATAGTATTGCGCGTGTGCTGTACGTTCAGGTCTTCACCATGGCCATGTTTTGGTATCTAAGAGAACGCACAAGCTTTTATACTTTTTTTATTTATAACCAAGGTGAGTTAAAGGCTTAAATGAATTAAAGTATATTTCTTGGACAGTTTCACATATTGGATCGTCTTTATTAAACTTCATCGTGAAGGATAATTTATGAATGGTAAGAAAAGTTATAGCTATAAGTAATTTTTTAAGTTACATATTTCACAATTTCAGTTACAATCATTACCTGATTTTGGAACTTTTCATTATTGTAACCCAGTTATTACTCTAACAAAAAATTGGCGACTCCAGCAATATAACTGTTTAAAAACTTGTACAGGTTAAGGGCGCTTTTGAGATTATTAGTATCACAAAGCATAAAGGCGCAGCATCCAAACTTTTAACTGGAATGAAAATATTTGTTGGCTACTGGTTAACAAGTTCGTTACGTGAACAAACCATATGAGTACTGATACGAAATGTGGAATTGCATATCACAGCCAACATTGGTATGCCTAATTTAATTTCAAACTTCCAACCAATTTACTTGTATTACGGTAGAGCTACTGGACTTCTAAATCATCGAAACTGAAGGATTGTGGACTTTTAATTCTAGTGCGCATGTGTTTTGCGCAATTTTCAGTGCCGTACCCTTCAGTGGTTGACGAGACATCTCCCTTACATTATGCTTGCTCGGGTAGCCCTTCAATCGCGATTGATACCCGTGCCTGAGTTGAGAGACATTTCAGACTTTGTGATTTACAAGTGCCGAGGGTGCTTGTTTATAAGCCACAATATCCTTAGAAGTCCCGAGGTTCTACTACATATATACATCAGCAAAATCTCCCTACTGAGAGTATAGATGGATTATTGGGTATCATATTATTTGAATTAGGGTCTACATTTTTTGTTTGAAATATATTTTAGTAATACTCGTATTTTTGGAAATAACTAGAAAATCCTGGATAAAATCGTTTTCTTACATTTTTTTCAAAATATCGCGTACAATTTATCTGACCGCTAATTTGTTTCATCAAATTCGTAACTAGGAGCCAAAAACGCGTCAAAATGTCCTACTGTGACATCTCTTTGGATGTAGCAGTTTTGTAAAAGTAAAGCGTAAGACAGGAGTGAAAAGAAAGTTGCGCTCTATTAATTGCGCTTTTTGTTGTGTGAAACAATAGGTGAAATTATTTTTATCAAGATGCTAAAACGACTTTAAATAAACAACACGAGCTCATTACTGAAATTTTAGTGGCAATATAGTTTTAGACAATTTCTTGACAAAATAAAACGTTTTTTTAAATTATGTTATTTCTCAATGAAACAGCTTAAAGATACGAACAAAATGCATGTAGTAAATTTGGAATAATTTCTTAATATATTCTACTATAATATTTTCCGCATCTATGTAATGCGACATTCGGTGATGTTGACGTTAAAAGAGACGTTGTTCAATGTAAAGAGAAAGAGAGAGAGAGAGTATTGTTGATGTGTTGGTGAATATTCGGGCTGCTAGCGCGTGTTTTAATTGACGGACAAATCCCAATCTAGAGACTTTGTAGATAGTCAAAGACTGACGCTTTAGGGAATTTAGGAACGCACCGTACGGTAATATATGGTGGGCGCAGTTAGGAGAAGAAGGGAGAATTGACTATGTTTAGGAGAGACGCCAGTAAAGTTTTGGATAAGGAGGACCGAAGTAGTCAAGCTAGACAAGGGGTCGAAAACGTGCCACAAGAGAATCCACTTCGTTGTGCCTGTAGACGACGTCTTCGTTCCTGGTGGAACGCGTACGAGATTGGTGTTGAATTTCTTTTTGGCGCAAACCGAGGAGAGTCTTGCGCTGGACCATGAGGCGCTCACGTTCTCCTCGGTGAAACATGAGGTAAGCAATTCGTTTCTGCCCCGCATCTCAGTGTCGTCTCCTTACCTTCAACGAACCTAACCTTGTTCGTTTTCTATGGATTTTGGCTTCCATCCATTCATGAGACATCGGATGATGACCATCGCATAGAATTATATCTTTTCTTCAACTTGGTCTCAACGGTGGAAGGTTCCATTCATCGGTCCGCCATCTTGACCACATGTCAGCTTGCTGCGAGTTCGTCAGTTTTGGTCGCAGAGTCTCAAATACTCCGATACGAAAAGAGCAAGAGGATTTACACTTCGAAAACCAGGTTTTGTGCACCTTTTGCGCTCTCTTTCTCTCGCGTCAGTAAAATTTAATATAAAAAATGTTATGAACTCTTGACAATGTAATACAAATTTTTATGATATTCTTTGAATTTAATTTTATAATTGATTTTAATTGTTTTTGTCTCGTGCTTCGGTTAAAATTAAGAAAAAGCTAATATTTTACTAAGTGTGATTATTTTAGCCGGGAATCGCTACTTTAAAATATTACATCTATACCTATCAAATATTTCATTTTCGTTGAGATCCGCAATATGGACCACAACTTTCATAATTTTGTCATGGAATGACCCATAATAAATTTCATCATATATTCAGTGATACATATATTTATTAGTTCTATATAGTTCACGGTTTATGTAGTAAACCACTGATTCGCCAGTGACTCTTGGTTCATGGATTTAAACAGTGAACTCTTCAATTTTAAATTGAGGGAGTTTGTATTTAAGCAAAAAAGTTGTAATACTCCATTAATTTAAGTGTAATTTTATATCAGCATATTTTTTTGTACAATTAAAGCAAGATCACGTTAAAAATGGAGATTTAGGTTCTCAGGTTTTATGAATTTTGGAATATTTTCCTGTATTTTCAGAAGAATAAAATTATTGGCACTATCAAGAACACTGCAATGTTTATGATACTATTAATATGATAATCCTAGAGATTTCAATAATATCATAATATAATGTTCCAACGACAGTCTGTAAACCAATCTTAATATGCATGATGCATCAATAAAAGTCGTCTTCATTCCATGTCATCAATATTATTGTACGTCATCCGGCAATGTTCTTCATTAATCACTTGTTAAAAGCATACAATACGTATAAAACTATTACTATCCTATGTTAAATAGTCAATCAATTGTATTTTGATCAATTGTTCATTCGATCAATGGATAGGTTTGAATGTTTTCTATAACCTAATTTCGACTTGAAATTTATCGTTAGTTTATAGTGTTGATCATATCATAACTCAGTTCTCTGTAAGTGGGTTAGTGATTCCAATGATTCGGTTCTGTCATCCTACTTGCGATGTGATTCCGAAGAATCTTTGATAAATAACTTTGTTATTGAACTAATAAATGATACTAAAGCTTACACTCATTTTAAATAAATGAACTACATCTAAAATGTCAGTTACTACGAATTCAGATGGTAAACTTTGCTAATCTGAACATTCCACTTGCGATGGTGTCGCCACTTAGTGCTCCAAATATTCATTGCCATGCTTCTCTCTCACATGCAGGATATTTTGCTATCATTTGAATTGTTCTACTGATGGTCATCAATTCAGAGTCGGTTACAAATTTAGATATTGCCATGTAATAATGGTACTTAATGTTGCAGAATATAAAAATAAAACTCCGGTAAGCGCATGATTTACATAACAACAGGTTTCCCTTTTATACTTGTCTACTTACTCGACTGACTGAATTAATTATGTAGAATAACAAGCTAACCATGTTTACAGCCTACTGCACTCGTTACTACCTTAAGATGACTAAATAAATGTTTCTACCATATTTAACTATTTAAAATAGCAAATCCCACCGTTTTTCTATTAAATATAACTAACTTTTTTTTTCATGTTAAATTGATGTATTTTCAACCTTTTTTGCTCTTGGGTTAGTCATCGCTTGAAATAACGGTTAATTATCATCATTCATCTATCCCGTATTATATGTATGTCGACATTCAATTTATAATTAATATCAATAAGACTCCCATGGATTAACTGAATGATGTTGCCATTGAGCCTCGGCCATTACAGCACGCGAAAATCGGCAGCTAAGTGTTCAATCCTTTGCGCGTTTCTTGCGTACTAAGGTAAAATGTTCGTCGCTTTCATTACAGCTGATTTATGCCGATATCCTGCAGTCGTGTTCGAATCGCGCCGTTTCCATTTTCACCACCCGTGCGCCCAGCGGGACAGAATAATTTATAAAATGGCGGCGGTGCGGGGGAACTTTTGACTTTTGGCCGTAGTGCTGAGACGGCTCCACCGCGGATCCGAGGGCGCTCTTATAATTAGGCAACGAAACGAATTGCGCCTGACGTCCATATCGACTACCTAACTCAGACCTAACTAACGAGCCTTCGCTTCGTTCGATCGCTCGCCAATAAATCACCTGGCCCGTATCTTCGCCATTATCGTAAATCTTTAACGCGACTGGAAGCCGAGCAGGCTCGCGCACTCTTTCGCCTGCATATGGCCGCATGCATCTGTATACGTATATGTGTATTTCTGTACATGTGTATCTGTACGTACACCAGTGTTTGGACTTTTTTCGCCAATAAACCTTTCATTTAACTATTTACATCCGTCATAAATCACCGAGCGCGCCCGTGTGCGCGACTTTTCGCTGAGGAATGATGCGTTTCCGATTTCACTTGAAAACGCGCACATTTTAGCGAAATGAAAAATTGCGAGCTTATGAAATATCTAATGCGGTCGCGAACACTTTTATAACGCGAACCTTATTTATTTTGCGCGATAATGCGTGTTCGAGCCGTTTGGCATGGCATTCACTTAACACGTAACTTTTCACTACTAGCGATAAATATTTGATGGCTGCTGATAACCAAATATTTATTGTATTCTTTATACTTTGAATTAACTATTCGACACCGGCTAGTGTGAGATCGTAAACGTTTTGTAGATTCAAGTTGGGTGAAATATTAATTAAATTATTGACTCGCGTGGAATTGTATAATGCAATTAAGTATCTAATGGTAGGTTATTATAAATAAAATGATCAATAGTGTCGAGAGAATTACGCAAACGAATGTTACATAATCGACGTCTATCTTGTATCTTAGTTGGTATACGCAGACATTAAATAGTGCTAACTACCAACGTCAAATAATAACGACTCCGAGTGCCAAAGATTGACATGTAAAACTATAACTTATACTAATTTTCTGAATTACGTAAGTTAGTTCGACGTAAAGAACCGTTTTCGGATTTGAAAGTCGATACAATTCCGATCATATTTTCTGTATGTGTTGTTATTTGCGAAGCTACTTATTTAATTATTATTAATCTCGTTATATTGTTTTGTTTACGTTTACCAAATTTGGAATTTGAAATTTCATATTACATTTAACAAATATACTTACTAATCAATCGTGAACATAAAAATTACCAGTGCATTTTCCATGAATTGGTCAACTGTGATTCATCCTTGTTACGTACAGTTTTTAAGTAGTGTTGCTAAGTATTTCCGCTGACAATGGCACGTTCAGGTACGTTGTACTGATTTTGATCTTATTTTACAGAAATCAGTATACATATTTTTTAAATAAACATGATAATAAATATATATCAAAATTCCACGTGAAATGATCGTTTTAGAAAAATGAAAATTTAGAAATATTTTAATACGGTTGAAAGGTATCGATGTAATATCTGCTGGAAACAGAAAGATTTTAAGAAGTTGAATTATAATGACATATATTTCAAACATTTATATACATTATTTGATAAGAGCTACCGAAATTTGTATAACTTTTAATAAATCGAATTTTCATTCTTGTATCTTTATGTTTAACAGCCGCTTGAATTTCGGTGGTTTGGAAAACAAAGTGTCTTTTGGTATATAGAATTTTTTCAATTATTTTCGTAGACCTTTTCTAATAACCTCTTCTTACCGAACCGCTAATTTAGAACGAATCGCTGGTGCCAAAATTGCATCTACGGTAAACCTGCCTCCAATAATTTGAAGCATAGTTTCTTCTAAAGCTTCTTCTTTTTCAGGATCATTTGTTACACCAGAAAGTATAACGGCAGAAGAGATTTCATGACCTATTTTGATCTCAAGAATTCTCGTTAGAATAGTACATTACCTAACAAGGGTGTAAAGTATACTTTTACGCACGGGACGGGAACCATACATACGAGGCGCCGAAGGCGCCGAGTGATGTGTAAAGTTCCCGACCCGTGCGTAACAGTTATACTTTACACACGTATTAGGTATCCTATTTTTTGTATTTGCGCGCGTAAAGTGAGTGCGTAAAGTTTTGATGCCTGTTTGAATGCGTAAAGTTATACTTTACGCACGACCGGTCATTTTACGAATTTCGTCGTCGGGAGTGCATAAAAGTTTACTTTACGCGCGAAAGATAGGCATCAAAAGTACTTTACACACGAACTTTACGCCCGCAATTACAAAAAAGTGATTTAATTCAGGGTTATTTAACACACTATTATTTTCAGAAGTTTTACTTTTGTTAATATTAGCTTTACGTGCATTTCGTGTATAATGATTATCACAAGAAGAATTACTACTTCTGCAATCTCTTTTTCTGTGCTGAGAACTTCGACTACGGCTTCATCTTCGACTGCGACTGCGTCTTCGACTTCGACTATCACTTAATTCGTCTTTGACTGCAACTACTACTTAAACTACGGGTACAACTATGACTTCGACTTTGACTATGGGTACTTGGGCTTCGACTCTAATTTTTATAAGATTTTCTGATAAAAATGTAATTTGAATAAACATGCTTTTTGCAAGGCACGCTACGAACAGAGTAGTTCCCAAATCGAAAAATGACGAGAAATTCGTAATGCCGTTTTCGTGTGTTTATTATAGGAGTCCTCTTGTAGGAAAATAAAAATCATAAGAACCCAATCACCTAGCAGAGGTGCACATTTATTTTTATTATTGTCATGATGTACCATAATCCAAGGTTGTTACACGAACAAAATATTAAAAGAAGTACACCTAGCAAAGGTGCTGATTTTCTTTTTATTATTTCATCATTTTTCCACAATAACACAAGATTGTATACCGAGGTATTGGGTCTCTTATTCGTCATTGAATAACAATTTTACAGTGGAGTAAGACTTTGATGTACTATCAGATGTAGAAGGTTGCTCTAAAGTGAAGTACGTTTGTGGTATAGAAGCTTTTAGAAATACCGATTCAGAAGACTGACATTATAGGCGTATGACGTTTCATTGAAATATAGGTAAGTAGCTTTGTAGCAGAGTTAAAAAGCAGGCTTATTTTGTAAGTCTTTTTTGTTGAGACCATTCATTTCACTGAAAACATGAAAAAAAAACACCGAGTATCCCTGGTAGAAATCTGTTCAGTTTTTTGTCACACTGCCCAGTTCCCCTATACCTTTAACATGGGAAAATTGTAAACTAGATAGAAACTAGCCAAAAACAGGATTCATTTTGTACTAGGGATGTTGTGCAAGTATTTAGTAAAGCTGATACAATATTTGGTGTATTTAACGAAATATATGAGTAGTTTCAATATATGCACAAATTAAGTATGTCAATCAAGTATTCAGTAAAAGTGGTTAAATATTTGGTAAAGTTAACCAAATACATGAGTGTTTTCATTACTTGAACATACTAATTATAACTTTCCCATATTTGATTGAATTGGTTAATTTTTTTTTCAGTGAACACAATTTTTTGTTCATTGAACAAATGTGACCAAATATACATTGTATATAATTGTATACAACTGCTTACATTGAATTTTTTCGCGGATTTCATTTTAAACTATTTTAGTTTTATGGTCGCTTTGTTTAGTAAAATTAGTTCCTTTTTTCAAGTATCATCCCAATGGAAATTCATTAACAATTGTTATACAACTGTTTTTCTAAAAAACTTTTTTAAAAAAAAAGACCTTAGAAATAAGTTTTGGCGAGTTATAAAATGTCCAAATTAATAATTGCAAATGACTGCCAATCATTTAAAAAAACATTCACTTCTTTAACCGAGAAAATTCACTGATGTTATGGACTATCTCAATTAGCGCATATACACTGTGAATTAGCGAATTTATGCTGATTCTACATTACAGATTACACAATAAAATTAACGGTCGATTGTATCGATCTCGAGATATCAGAATATCCTCATTACCAGCTACCTCACACTGGTGCAGAGCAAATCTCTACTGATGTTCTCGGGCAGCGACTGGAACAATTTTGTTTAACCCTTTAAACCACGACTTTTTCTACATATTGAATTTTGATGAAAATTGGTACATAGTTTTCGCAAACCTATGAATACGAATCAAGTATTACTATAAAAAAATTCACAATGGCAAATCCAATAAGGCGGGCGAAATAATTAAATTTCAACCAAAATATAAATATTTATGTAAGAAATTTTTAATTTTATATGTCATTCTCAATTTTTAAGGAATGTTGATGAATTCGAAATTACTGAATTTCCAAATCTATATACAATGGTCTCTCCTCAAACTCTTGAATTTGAACAACTCCGCAATCTGAACAAAAAATATGGCGTCGATATTCTGCAATTTATACATTCCGCTTGTCTCGCTATCCCCACCACTGCTTTTGTACCCCTCCACATGAACATGAAATTTCTGACTCTGTGCATAGCTCATGCAATGTGTACATGAAACAAGGAACGCGGAATTGGGTTTTCGCATGCGCACTATACGGAGGGTAAATTTTGCAGAAAGAAAATTGAAGCAGTGGGGGTGTTCAGATTGTAGAATAACGATGGCGGTGTTTAAACCGGCTGTGTTCAGATTGCGGAAGGATTACTGTATATTGAATATTATATAATTTTATTGATACTAAACAATTTTGTCCACCACGTTAGTTCTGAATTTTTGAACGTTTAAAATCCAACAGCTGATTCTTATTCAATTACCTAACAGTTATAGACAAATTAGGTTTTAGGAAAATAATAGAATTTTTTAACGGTTATTTATTTTAAAAAAAAACATTTTGAAGCAATGTTGACCATTTCTTATCCTTATATTTGTTTATATATTCATATATAACCCTCTATTAAAAGGACAACGAGGCAGAAGACTGAAAATATTTCATATTGGACACGAAAGATTTAAAAACTGATTGAAGAAGCAGCCGAACCACTCGTGGCTGATTGTAATTCAAAACGTTAACATGTGTTAAGCAAGATGAATTGATACACAAAATATTTGCGGTTTATTGTTAATTTCAGCCATTCAATGCCAAATATTACTGATTATATTACTTACTGATCATTAACAGAGTGAACTGGTTTCTTCTACAAAAACCATTTGACAAGATGATTATGAGCAAAACGATTGGTGATCGTCATTGTTATTAATCATACGCTGATTTATCAAATTCCGTTACATAAGGATTAACAAAATAACTACAAAAAATGCTATGTGCGTTTAATAAAACCCAAACACTATTTTGTTGCTCTAGTAAACTCTAGTAATTTAGTTCTTAGTTCTTACTCGCATCATATGTTTGACGTCAAAGTCAGTCTTTCGTGGTGGGCCAACAAGTTTTAAGACAGTTTAAAATAATAATATATATTTAAAATATATAGTGTGGGGTATGTATGATTGATTTATTTAAATTACTGAAAGCAATTTCAAACTCGATTTATGACAAAATGTAATAAATTCTGAAGTAGTACTAAATGTTGGAGTACAAAGCGTTTGAAGTACACTCAAGCGGTTAATTGCGTGACTATACATATTTACGTTTATCCGACGGTACGTCGCTTTCGACACGTTGCCCACATTGTCCTAATTATGCAATTTATTAAACAATCATAAATTAATTGGACGGATCAAAAGCAAATGACTTGTCGGGGCCTGGCGTTGGAATTATTCGTAAAAGATTCACTGGCTGCCCCGAAGTTGTTACTGACAGCAAACACGGCCTCCATCTCATTGCGGCCTCGGGCTAGCTGCTCAACAACTTCTCCGTCTCACTCGGTCTCTCTGTCTATCTCTCTCGCCAGCTCGTTTGTTCTCTCTGACTACGTATCTATTTCCACATTCACTCGCTCAAACTCTGACTTTGCCTTCCTCTTTGCCTGCACACATCTTGCTGTGAGCATAATCTGTATACACGCACCGATGCTGTTCCTTTTTGGCGAATTGCTCGAGTATTATTAATCGCTTGATACGGATTTCCAACGTATTACCGCGACTGACACGACGGACGTGGCCGCGAGCCATATTATATATCTACCGCTTCCACTGTTCTTATTTGACGTCCAAGCCAGGTGCCTGTCCGAACGACTGGTTCAGCTGCTTGCTCTACTTTGCGGTCCGCGCTTCGATTTATCCAAAGATTATTGCACCACTCCGAGTTTGATTACGGACCTTGATTTACGAGATTTCATTATCACTGGCGCATATTGAAGAAAGCCGTGATTTTTATGAGCGAATCAGGAAAGCGCTGATTTAAAAGTTACGCAATATCGGCACCTGCCGCAAGGAATCGCATGCATGGACGGGCAAATAATTATTCTTGCGAAAGTGCGGGATGAGGCTCGCGGATACTTTCCCGCGTGAATCAAAGCTGCAAATAGATAAGGCTCTCTTAGTTATGTTACAAAATATCTGTTTATAAATATTTATTGGCAATTCACATATATCTGATTTATTTAGTTGATATGAAATATGAACGCATACAATAAACTGTTTATATTGACATCGTGATTGTTGCAAATAAAATGAGATTTATTAAATTTATTGAAATTTATGAAATATTTACAATGCATATGAAAGTACAATACGTGATTGGAAAATTCAAATACACCTGTCCGTCTTTTCGTACAAAATAGACGTTTCATTACCTGCGATATTCAGAATAAAGTACTTCTCACACTCTCGGATCCTTCGCAATCTCCTCTATTTTATGCCATGATATATGTTATATAATTCAAGTTAAACAACTTGGATATTAACGTCGATATAGTTAATTGTGAAACTTGCTGTGAGTAACAATAAAATTCTGCATACAAAATGAATAGAGTCACACCAAAGACTGGTGCAGGCTACATCGAACTAAGTATGATTTCCCTAAATGTAGAAATTGTGAAGACGGTGCACACTCGCACAATTTAAAACACTAAACCTTTTTGGAATTCAGTAGTGCCTGAGCAGAAATCTGTTGTAGTGTAGCTAACAAATGCAATTACATAAAATTGAACAAATAATTTTTACCGTTTTTCGCAATTTCGGTTCTCTAAGAGCTAAAGATCGATTCAGAATGTTAGAGAAAAACCGGAAATAAATCTCAGGAAAAATCAGAACTAGAATTTCTAAAACATACCATACAGTAGTTGAAACAGCTAAGAAAAGTTGTTGAAGAACGACTTGCCATTCATTCGTTTTAGTTTAGTAGGATTTATTTTGTTAATTCTTTGAAAGACACATTTCCTTCTGCCAAGTACTGTGCGGTAAGGTATGATTAGAACAGTAGCATTTGCAGCATTAAATTGTAAGATTTTTATTTGTCAGGTGATCATAAAAATAATAATTTCCAAAATGAACGAAAATATATTTTATTATTATTGACGGGCGGAATCGCCCTTTTTACTTAATTGTTGTAATATTATATAATACAGATCGACCTAAGAAGATGGCGCCATATTTCGCATTTGTGTATGAAATGTAGGAAATGCAGAAACCTACACCAAGTACAACAGCGGCCATGAGTCCATTTCCGTCCGATAAACAATTTTTTCGAAACTTAAACAAACAACGTGGCTCGTCTTACCAACAGCGAGCTGCTGCTTGAAAATGAAATCGAAAAATTGATCACCGGACGGGAATTGTTACCGCCTAATATATGTAAATAACATGATCTTTGTAACGCGTCAAATGTTACGTTATACAAACAATGGCTATGTATCAAAACGACACAAAATTGTTCGTTATGCTACTGATACGGAAAGTAGTAAATTCTTGTTAAATCAGAAAATTGTAGGCATCAGTATCTAGTAAATTACCTACTCTCAGCAACTAAATTTTAAGCACGAGATAGTATATTGTATCTGAGAGCGAAAGAGTTTTGCATTAGAGAGCAAAAAGTTCATTTTTTTAAGTTTATAGATTTCCCAACTGTTGTTTACTTTTACGCGGCTTCTACAAATTGATCCTTATAGAACTAAACTATTAGGCAGCTCAACATCGAACGACCACAAATTGTATCTGAGAGTCACAATAGCAAGTTATCATATGTTCAGTTTTATTATGCCAACTAGCGATTTTATGTCCAAATTAGGCCATAATATCATTATTTTAACCTAGTAAATCCTAAATACTACACTAAAAAATGCAGTTCTTTTAACGAAATATATTTATTTGAAATTGATTTTCTTGAATCTAATAATCATGTTTGTGATTTAAATAAATTTTTTTTAACGATTTATTTTATTCAAGTAAATCATTTCATTGACATATTATATCCTAGATTAAAAAAATACTGTCTTGAATCAAGATCGTATTTCGTGAAACGAAAGAAATAATTCTCTTATAAGTAAATCACATTTCTTGAAAAAAGTAAATTAACTTACTGAGTTAATTTGCAGTTCCAGAAGTTTGAAGTTTGGCCTTGAAATGACCTTACTGAAAAAAAGGCCATAGCGTATTCGGACGTAAAATTTTGTGCTCTTTCCGAACCGTGAAAAAAATAATAGCAGTTTCAATCTAAAAAAATAAACTTGACCTTGGAATAACCTTCAAGGTCAAATTCTATAGTACTATTAAATAGCCAGGAAAAAATCCTTAAACTTTTGTCTGAAACATTTTCCGCGAAAATGTCCTCTTGCTGAGATATTTTAGTGTAATATACATAATAAAAAAATTATATTTTGTAAAGAATGGAAATTAACTCCACATGAAGTAGCTAAATTTCCACCGTTGATGGGAATGAATTTTCACTCTTTAATAATGAATAGGCAATATTTCATTTCTCAATTTCGAGGAGCAAATCATAACAAGCAACCTGAAATTCTACAGAACTACCCCAGTAGAAAAAGTTTTAACGAAATTTACTAAAAAATTGATCAAACCAGGGCACATCTAAAAGTGGTCTAAATCAGATCAGTTTTTTTTAAATAAAGTTGGATATTAAACAAGGTTAGTAGCTGGCTCATATTGGACGAAGAACTGATTACTTCTTTATCAAAAATGAATCTTAAGGTAATCTACTGAATAGTGATCCGACATTCAATATTGATCTCATTTCAACACTTTCAAAACCAGGTTAAAATGAATATTTGGTTTTATTTTAATTATCTGCAATTTTAAACCTACAAAAAAAAGATAGCTCACATTTTTTTTCTGCAATTAAATTTGATAAATTTTTTTATTAAATTTCTATTAACTTTTTTTTTTAATCGGGTGATTTTGAAAATTCGAGTATATAATCGACATTTGCAGACACTATTAAATTATACAGAAAGATTTGTTTTCTTGTTTCCTTGTAGCCAGTTATTTTTGCGTTCCAAAAATTCGATCGTTAATAAAATCCGTTCACGTCCTCCGACGCGCTAGGTCGACCGCCACTTCGAATCCGCCGGATGTTCCCGGTCAGTTCGTATAAAGTTCTCGATGTTTTTCGCAGATGGCAGCACGAATCTCCCGCGGGGAGAGTGCCACATTCGTAGCATCCGGAATCTCCAAGGGAGCCGAAGCGAGCGTGGTGCAAAACGACGACCTCGTCCTCGCGAGGATTTATGCAGCTATAAAATATCATTTGTATTTCGCGTTGTGCCGCGGAGACTTGATTAATGCATTGTCACACGCGCGCAATGAATAACCGACGCGTTGTTACAGTAACATCAATCTGAAAAGAAACGCGCCTCCTGGCCAATTTTACCAGGTCCCTCAACGTCCTCCAGCACCTTCCGTGCCGCTGATAAATTACTGGAGATTGACTTCCTTAAGGAGACAGAATCGCGCGAGACTTCCTACGTTTCAATCGTTAATATAACCTCCCTTTCCGCCCCCTCATATTTCTCCCGAAAATCCCAGGGAACTTATCACTCATGGAAATCGAAGTACATTAAGATCCTCGAAGATCCAGCGCGAGAACGCTGTACAAACGACATGTCTGCCAGCTGAATCTCTTTCGCGTCAATCACGATGTCGAGAGAGAGTCAAAGTTCACCAGCAGCTTTCACCCATTCGCAAATACTTGAGAGGGAAAAATATGAAGGTAAAGAAAGACAAAGAGATCGTTTCACAGTGCCATACGTATACACGTCGCGTCCGTATAATAACGCTTTGCAATTTTTCGCTTTAAACTTTTCTTCACGAGCCCCAGTGTGAGAGTAATGATAGTCGTAAGTCAAGTTACATCGGGACGTAAAGCGTGTAAGCGTCCCGAATCGATTAATCAAGGCATCGTTACAACCGATGAAAGCGAAGTGCCGCTGTAAAATAAACTCGCCGGCGGAGACAATACGTCTCCTTTTCCCTATTTCAGGATCATCCGTCACGACGTATACATTGTAACGGCGACGATTTTATGTGGAACGGGTATATAACGAGGGGGCTATACCCTGGTCCCCTTTTTGCGTTACGCGAAACGCGTTATTCCAAGCGAATAGTGCACGCGTATATCATCCTGCGGGACGGGTGTGTATATAAAATATTGGTGATATGTTACGCCCGTATTATATACGTGGTATATAAAAAAAGCCCACCTATTGTTCGGATTTAAAAAAAAACACAGAAACTTTTATTTCCGTGAAATTTGTATGCGACTCTTACGGGCACTTCTTTTAACGTGAACGTATTTATGTTACGCTTAATTGAGTTTACGAGCGCTGATGTGATAAAACTGCGACAATATGGATGGATATATGATGTAATTTCACTTTGCCAAATATTTATTTCATTTTTACATTTGTTTCCCATATCCGACACACTCGTAAAATGCTAATAACTAGAGGCTATTAGTTCCGGATAAAATTGAGAAATTAGAAATGCGAGATTTAGTTGACGCATTTAAGAATGATTTAGTATGTTAATAAATAAGTCATCCACGCGGTGTTTAGTTGCATTGGATTTAAACAACGGTAAGTTTTCGTGACATTCAGGCCAAAACTGATTTTAATGAATGATTAATAAGTATATATAACTTTTAAGAAATATAATGAATAGATATGATAGTATCTCAAAAGTTTTGTACAGAGGAAATGAAATGCCAACATCTAGATTTGTGTACACTTGACACTTTCTACATTTCCTATTTAAATCAGATTAAGTGCTTTGCACATTATGAAATATTTGTCAAATATGTTTGTCATCCGAAAGTTTACATCTAAATTAATACCGGTAACACGCGTAAAAATATTGGTCTTCGTCTTTTGAAGATTATATTCCAAATAATTGGCAAAATATTCGAGCTTCACTACATATAGGATTATTTCCATCCCTCTTCTAACGATCACTCTGGTTGGCAACTTCACGTTGAATATTATTGTATATACATAGGTTGCTCTACACTCTAAATTTCTTGAAGTGAAAGTTGAGCCACTTTCTGATAAAAGCGACTTTTACACTATTTTTTAAATTGAAATTTCAGTTTACTTATAATGGATGGAAATATACCACTCTAATAAAATGAAATTTCCACTTTAGAAATAGTGAAAAGTCACCTTAAGCAGGGAGTGGCTCAACCTTAACTTTAAGAAAATGAGAGTGTAGGATTCAAATTTGGTTCTTAAATATTTTTATTTTTACTGTAAATTAATGGATTAAATTTGATCAAATGCCTTTTGAATGTAAAGCCATCAAACTTTAATCCTGGATAGTCACAATGAAATAAGTTCAGGATTTCATTTAGATCGATTTTGATCTGATTTTTTTCAGGTTCTCATTCCGATTTTTGTAATCCCTTTTTGTCTCGAGTTCTTATTGCAACATTCTCATTTAATTAGATGTTTTAGTAAAAATAAATATTTCAATACTTTCTTATTAAGACTTCATTATATAATTCCATTACCCAGTAACTATTATTTAGTCTTTACGGAAACGTATTTAATGCATCAATATCTCCCATGATTCTCTTACCTTATACATCTTTATTCAACATTAAAATTACAGAGATTATTAATTTTATCTGAACCACTTGAGGATGTCGCTATAAATATATAAAATCCATCTCAATGCTCCTTATTATAATTGGTATATACAGCTAAGTGGTCGTTTATCAATGTCCAACAAAGAGCACGTAGGTTACGAAGTGGTGAATTAATGGTTGTTACATATGAAATGACAGTTTTTGTATCCCGTAGTTACTCGACGTGCGCGTATATATCAAAGACTTCAACTCACATGACGTGAACGCATCATCAGAATGAAAAACCATCGCCCCATCAGGACCATTAATTTGTCATTTCGTAAGTGATGTTCCGATGTTTTCCTTGTTAATGAATGACAAGTGACAAGCTTAAACTTCATCTACCAATCACAATCCCTGGTATATGTAACATATTTTTTTCATTTATTCGGATCTATTAGTTATACTACTTTCCGTCATATATGAGATTAAAAGATCTATATTCATTACACGGTAATGATAACAAATGGTTAGTCATTTATTAATAATCATGTGTAATAATCGTCGAGCTAAATCCAAATTTGTGGAGATTCAAGTATTTCGTGAGAAATGTAGTATGACGGCATGCATTGAAATATCGTCACTAAGTTACAATATTATTTAGATTGCATGAAAATATATTTGGTGAGTAATTACCACATATATTTTTCAAGCTTAGTTCTTGTGATTGATGATTGATATATCTTTCAAGTTAAAGTTATTTACTATTACCGAAAAGGAACGTCTGAAAGAAGGGCATATCGGACTTTTATTCACGAATAGATTTTCTTGGTGTTCTACATATTTGTAAGTTCAAAGCGTATTTTTAGACTTCCTCAACAATTTTCTATTGGCCCACACATTGTAATATGCAATATTAATTGTTGACATATATAGTACGTATTAAATATTGAGTATTGTTTTTGATAATGAAATGTTTTTAAATTTTCATAAATAGTATAAAAAATGTTAATAACGAGGTTGATATTTTGCAATATTTACTATACAGAATGCAACTACTATTTTTAATGTAATTCTGACACCTATTTTCAGAACGTTTTGTGTTCAAGGCATTTGGAGGCAACTTTTTATGACAAGTCTATTTTTTTTTATTTAATTCTGAATTTTTTTAACGAATTTACTGACACATTTACGTCGAACTGATGTTTAGTTTGAAATTTAACTAACAATATTGAATTTTTGTAATTAATGTCGTCGTCAAATCTTAACTGCTTAATAGTTAAAACATATAGGAGTATTATTCGACACGCATATTCACCTTCTGCAAGATTAAAAAGTCCCAATAAGACACTCGAATATTGAAACCTTTTGCAAAATCTTTAACCCCTTCGCTATGAGGAGAAAAATCTGAAATGTGGGTAAAAAATGTTAAGAAATTTGTGAGATTGGGTACACTTGGGTTTTCGGGATCGCTGATTATGAATATGAAGTCCATTTTTTAAAATTCAAAATGGCGGATCCAATATGGCGAACTACCATACATTAAACTTTTTTATGTTTATGTTAACACTAGATGTGTAAGATAAGAGGAACACTACCCGAAATAAAAACAAGATTTTTGAACACTCTCTATTCAGAGAACGTAATTTGCACAAGTCATATTAAGAAGAATGTATGTGTGATGTAAATTTACTTGCTTTTTGAGCTTTTTATCAAGTTTTTTGAATGTACGTCTACAGAGCTACCTCACACTGGATGCCCACTGTAGAATATACGTCTATAGACGTTCCCCCACACTCAAGAGCAACACTGTTAAAAATGTTCTTAAATTTAATACATTTTTAATATGCACAAGTAAATTAATTATAATATCAGGTGTTCTTAATTTTAAATGAATATACTCAAATATTAAAGATTTGATATGCATATATCGCACTTGAGTGTTCAGAGATTGGTTGATCGAACGTATTATC
This sequence comes from Trichopria drosophilae, assembly GCA_030407085.1. Classification (NCBI taxonomy): domain Eukaryota; kingdom Metazoa; phylum Arthropoda; class Insecta; order Hymenoptera; family Diapriidae; genus Trichopria; species Trichopria drosophilae. The sequence continues at coordinate 58,646,836 of CM059583.1, forward strand.
AAACTTAAATTGTCAAAAAGTAAAATTCGGATTTAAATCAAAGAACGGTCCATCAACCAATCAATGAACAGTTGCGTAAAGGATAAGTGACCAAACTTGAACAAAAACGCGATTGGCTGTTGTCCCTTCTTTATCGAACAATGTTATATATATAATTATGACCAAGGAGGTGCAACTTCCATACAATCAAGTTCATGAAAATGTCTTAAGGATCAAACTTCTTAAATTTCATGACAAATTGTTAATATTTAATAACATTTATGAAATATGTTTCATAAGTTTCTCTTAAATTTCATGAAATTTTTTACAATGTAGTCAACAGATTCCTGTGTGACATAAGTCTCTAGACGAACAAATCAACGTCATATTATCTGATAGAAATAGGCTACTTGCATCAAAAATGGAAAATAAAAAAAAACATGTAATAATTTAGATCCTTCTGAATTCCAAAAATTTTTTCGATAGTTGGTTTTTGATTGGTCAAAAAATTATAATTTAAATAAAATTTCGTTCTTGCATTCCTTAGTGGTCAACCGGGAAAGAGCAAATCGCAAATGTTGTTTTAACGGAGTTTTGCGTTTTCTGAGTGATCAAACACGAATGAACAATGATAACCTTTACATACAATTTATGAAATTTAATACATACGTATATTAATTTATAATAACCATGTACATTAAATTTAGTATACATGTATATGCAAATATACATGCATATTAATTTTGATGTCAATATTTTTAACAGTGAACATTTTTCAAGACTACCGTAGTTTTACACTATATTTTCTGAACTGAAACCGAAATATCTTTGTACAACAATGGTAAATAAGAAATGAAAAATTATCTCTCGAAACCGCATACGGGTGGCATTCAGAAAATCCGGATACACGCTTGAGCTGTGGGCACTTATTCATTTTTTGAGGAGTCCAAAGTTTTGGAGGAGGTGCCGTCCTCACTTGCACTCGACGATCAGCATTCAAAAGCAAATTTTCACGCCCAGTCCGAAGTCGCATCCAGAGTTGGAATAAACGAGAAGTCGAGTTCACGCATTAAGCGTCATAGGGTTGCCGTATTGTATATGGGCCGATTATGCGCGTAAATATTTCACCAGGGATGTCAGAACGAAGGGGGGAAGGAGTTGGGTAGGGTGATTTGGGAAAAGTTTGTGGGGGCCGAGAGCGGCAGGGATTTACGGGTGCGAGCAACGAACGAACGTACGCCTTTTATACGTCGTCACGGTAGTTTATGGCGGCCGTAGATCACAATTACACGTAATGGCGCTCACTCTTGTATTCGCGTCCGCGCGATGTGATATTATTTTCTGTAGCCGCGCTGTAATATAGTGCTCGACCACTAGTCCGGTCCGGCCCGACTCGAATACTTCCAGTCCAGGTGGCATAATAGTGGTTTATACTTCGACACCGTTCTAATTCAAAAAATCGTGGGACATAAATCCTGGGTTTGGGATGGCTAATTCTCGCCCCAAAACCAATAATAATATCGGGTTAATTGTAATAAAATATTCCTTTTTCAATTTCTGGAATTATGTATTTTTTGAGATAGATTAGAGAATGAACAGCATTCAATTTGAAATTTGAGTACAATACATGCCGATTTAAATAAGTAGCTAGTTTAACCACCTAGGAGTCAGGTAGCTTAATGAAAAGATAGATTTTTTAAAATATCAGTTGAATACTTTTTAGCGATTTCTGGAAAGACCTATTCTGCTAAAAATCACCCAACCGTAGCGTAATGCAGAGTTCTGAAACTCATATATCATCAGAGATTTGCACTCATCTCAGAAATATCTGTTAAAACAATTCCCACTTGAACCATGCTGTCACTTAAAATTTAAATCCTCCCTCTTATCCTGGGCACCCCTGTAGAGTCGAAAGACGGAGGCATTGCCACCCTGAAAAGATAGCATTTTTGTAAGATCAAATTACATCCCGAGCTGAAAATTATTCAGGCTGGAATCAGGCCCTGATCATGAAGCCTGTGAACAAAATCATATCTTGACATGTCTCCTTTTCAGGTCCTGGCATTTCGTGTAACGCTTTTTCTGTTAAGGCCCTGATCAGGCAAATGTACAGGACCTGTCAGGACCTTACAATGCCCAATATTTCACATGTTTTCTAATTTCATGGTGAAAATATTTACAATACTATTACGAAACAACAAATAAATGTTTAATGATTTATTACTGTCTGATAAGTAAAAAGGTTGTAAAAAAAAAATTATTATTTACACATATGTACCAATCGTATACATATCCATCACATACAATGTGTAAAATATGCTGTTCCGAAACGTCCCTACAAGTAGGCTAATATACAAAATTAAAATACACTTTCTTAATAGGAAAGAAGTAGATGCGCGATTACGCCTAGCGGTGACTGAACGAATTACGTAAAATTTATTGTTCTGCCCCTGATTTAAAATTTCTAAAGCAGTTAGCGATTCCCGAAAATTCAAAATAAGGCAATCTTTATCAATTCATGCTTTGGTCTTGATATGGAAATTCACAAGCTTCTCTATATCAGTTATACTTCATTTTAACATAATCAGGGTTTAATGAAAGCATATTCAGGCGAACCTGATCAGGATAACTTACTGGAACCTGATCATGTCCTGGTCTGGGTACATTCAGGAATATCTGATCAGGAACGCCTTACTGGAGCCTGGACAACCCTGGTATACATTTAGGCTGTCTGAATAAATTTCCGCTCGGGATGTTTCAACGTTTTTGATCATTTCATTCTGAAGAAAGACCTTCAGCAAACCGGGGAATTTATACAGGGTGTTTGTATATGAATTTTTGATTGCACATGCTCTAGCGCGTCATTATGGGCTTACATTTGTTTTTCAAGATATAGGATAATACCGCCTATTTTGCAAGTAGGATATTTGCGGAAAAATTAATATTTTACCAAAACATTTGATCAAAATACTCCCTCATTTTCATTAAAATATAATGAATCTATTTGGGATGCGTAAGTTTGCGTACTGGATACATAAGTCGCCGGAAAGTATGCCAGCAATCGCTCGTGACGATGGACGATGTATCATTGTAACCGATGTACAATAGGACATTACTCTCCCGTCACCGCATACAATAGTTATTGCCCCGCGCCGCGCTGTACTCGACGTGCGCGATGCGTTATAACTTATAACGCGTATGCGCGGCATCTGATGCACGCGTGCTATGTACATACGTATAAGATGCTTGAATCAGGTGCGGCTATTGTCGAGCAACGTCTTGCTCCGTGTTCAATTACTCACCACGACTACTCCGAAATGATAAATAAGAAAATCAACACCAGGTGTTCTTCTCAGGGATGAACAGTTCAAAGTCGTTGCAGTTTAATATACAATTAACCCGAACAAATCCCGAACCGTATTGTCGATCTTTTCATTAGGTAAATTCCTAGATTTCGAATAAACTTCAGAACTATTATAACCTCCAACCGTGCAAGTGTCGAATACGATCCAATCTGATGTTCATTTAAGTTCAGCAATGTACATAAAAATGTCCTCAAAATGAGGAAGTATGTTGCAGGATGAAATGGGGCATGCCCATTGTCAATCAGACATAACCTTTGATTCTATGAAAAATATGCATGAGGTTTATGTAGATAATTCCACTATACTTTTTGTTTAAAATATTTTTAATACGATGTATTTTTGAACATAAATTCTAAAAACAGGAAAAACAGGTTTTTTAATTTTAATCCAGTAGAGAATATCAAGGCCATCAATTCAACAAATTCAGCGCCATCGTCTAAAGTTTGTGTTAAAGTAAACAGGTTACTGCAGCATTGGCAATGGATTTTTTAAGAGGTGATATGCCTTATGAAGCCATCAGGACTCTATTTCCTGTATTAAATTTTTATTCGAGTATTAAAAGCCTTTTCACTTAGGATAAAATCCGACAAGATTGAATGTCTAAACTTGGGTCGGGGAACAAATTTCCGAAAATCAACACACCGAAAGGCCAAAATTTCGATATAGCATGGCTCCAGCGTGATATTTCTCACTTTGTCTTTGAAAATTTGGCAAAAAGAAAGCAAATTAAAATACCTTGGACTCACGCAATATGGAAATTTTAGCTTTTCGGGTTTTGATTTTCGGAACTTTGTTCCCCGGCCTAAACTTGTGTAATATATTTCTGACTATTCTTCGGGTATAACAAAATTGGTATATGAACTATCGGTATGTTACATGATTGCACACCATCAATAATTTAATTCCTCTGTGTTGGTTGTTGAAGTTTATATTTCTGTGATTTACTATTACTGAACCGTAAAATTAGGCGCTTGTCAGGCATATACATTTTCTTCACTGAAAATCACTTAAGATATCATCATAAATAACCTCTGTAAGCGGGGACCCGTGATATAGCTGATTCCAAAAGCTATAGATAAAAAGGTATCGGGTTTCATTTTTTCATAAATTCATGCCGCTCTCCTTTGGATACTCGCAGATTTTACTTTGAGGTAGGCAGATCTGTAAATACTCATTAACAAATCCTGTAAATTGTAGATCATAAACAACTTAGTTCCAAAACTTATTTGCTATTGTATGAAAAAACGAGTCAGGTACGCAGCGAAACTTGCTGATAATAATGGAAAACTGCTAATAATTTGTGATTAAAAAATGGGTGTAGCATTTTTGTTCATGCTTCATTAACGAATAAGCTCAAAGAATTGTAGAAATGTTATAGATTTGCCTATATCTTGCTTAACACATGTGCAAAATTTCACGTCATTTGTGTGTTGGTAAAGCATGGTGTAATGTTAATTTAAAATGCTTACCCCACCCTACGGTTTTAAGACAACCCCCTCTGCTAGATGGGGTTTTGACTGTGGTGCCGAAAGGCGAACAACTTACAAACTACATTATTGAAAACAAGATGATTGTCTTAAATTCTTTGTTAGTTCATAGCAATCTTCCAGCTACGGACAATAACCATCAAAGTCCAACCCTAATCGCGGTTATTACCTTGTGACCATGGCTCGCCAATCAAACCCCATGTGGAACCCCCGTAGGAGCTTGACACCGCATCCCGACTCCTTAGTACGATGAGTGACACGAACTGTTTGTCAATCAAACAATCAATGGTATGATACCTATCAAATGATCAGGTCCGTGATGTCATCAATTCTCAAAAGCAGTGTGTGGCGCATAGTTTTCCAAAGCATTGTTGCTCTTGGAGTTGTAGATTGACGAATTATATTCCTTATGGACGGAGACACCAGATCCGCGATCAGAACATAGCTCTTGCGTGGTGCCGATAATGAAGACATGTGTCGATTGTGGCTAGACAGCGTACCGGCAGTTTTTTGTTTGTTGTCCACTCATTCTCCGTCATGTTTATGACTAATGTAATCCCGATTTAGAACCACTTATTAGCATTGTATGACCGGCTTACCACCGCTCATTAACTGCCTGCCGCTGCACTTTCATGATCGATCATTTTCATTCATGTCATTTTTCCTAGGTCTTTTTTTGTAGGTCATTTTTCTGCTGTTACTTTTTCAGGGGAATTTTTTTTACATAATTTTCCGGAGACCCCTCTGTAGGTTAGCATTAAGTATTCGATATATTTTGCACCACGGTAGACCCTTACTAAAATCGATGAAGGATTTGGTTCCGGAAATAAACTTTGGTGTTGACATCGGATTTGACATGTCACATTTTATCAGGTATATTAGTACAAAAAGAAATTTCTTTCGTGGGGGGGGGGGGGGGGTACTACTTAACAAAGTTGTGTTCGTAGACCTCTGCACACCCAAATGAGGGTACCTCTAACAATAAAGATGACTTTCAAGAAACTTTATTGTAAATACAGTCTTAATACATAATATCGATAAACTAATTCTTCAAAAAATAAACTTATTCTCACCAGATCACATATGTGTGTATTCCAATTTAAGACCTTCCACCATAATAACTAACAGACGTCTAGTTGAAACCACATGAAAAGTTGTAGCTAAGAGAGCTATGCAGGCGCGTGCGCTGTTCTTCGTCTGCAAAAGTGAATAAGAATTTCCGTTTCCCGCCTGCAAAATCGCTGCAATCTTTACGCGTTTTAGAAAAATCCAATTAAACGATAGAACCATCATTAACCCCTTTTATCGTCTATCTCTTAATTTTCTTTGCCCGCGGATCGCGTTCAGCAGGCAACTCCTGAACACGTCATGTTTTTTCGAAGGAATTCTCTTCATGCCATTGATCAACGAGCTGGAAAGATACGAAATCTACGGAGGAAGATGAAAAAGCATCGAATTACATTTGTTTTCAACGCAGTTTTACAATTTAGTCGCTCGCGCTAATAAGCAGAGGACGACGAGCAGATGAAAGAGGCCGATATTAATTTGCATTAGTTTAATAGGTGCGCAGCGAATATACCGCAGGGAGAATAAGGTCACGCCAGAGAGTGAATAATGAACGCGCTTTATCTCCGAGGAGTAACTAGCGGTGTTCGTGTAATGGGGACATTCATCAACGCGATCTCGCATCGCCTTTCCGTTCGCGTTTAAGGGTCTCTTGACGATTTTTGCTACGCGGCGCGAGTTACGGCGTTTATTTTTAATTGATTCATCATTTTGCATTTCATAATGACAAGGCGTCGCACACGCCTCTTCAGCCGATTGCAATCGGAGTCCAGTATTTGACTGTACAACGTCCCCGTAGAATGAACATAAACTCGTAAATATACACTTTTAGGAGCATAATTCATTTCGACCAAACGCACTCCGTTCGATTATACCAGGTTTCTTTTTCTTCGCCCGAGTTAATCTCCTGTGGATTGGAGAAACTGATAACGTAAAAACCGGGAAACGATACCAGACATTCTTTGCCACGACAAATTGTATTCGGCGGCAATTCGAGCGGTGCGCATAACTTTCCGAGATAATTTATTTTCGACTCGTGATTACCATTTTGCGATAGGCTTTAAAGGAATTATCCATCGAAAGAACATTCAATGGACATAGTTATTCAATTCCTTTCGTGAGATACATGGATAAAACGGGCCCGGCGAGTGTGCTTTTGATTCATTTGAATGCGGTTGCGTTACTTATTTTAGAGACGTGAAAATATCGATCGCCTAACATTTCGTGTAATAATTTTAAAAAGTAGATTACGTAATAATGGAATAAGTAATTTTTCTTTGTAATAAAACCAAATGGGTAATATTTCCTAGCAGAAAATGAGTCCACTTTTTGTTTAGTTTCTGTCTAGTTTTCGTAATTATCATGTAAAAGGTATATGGAAATTAGGCAGTGCTAGAAAAAACGGGCAGATTTCTATCAGTATTTGCAAAAGGAGTTATCCGTTGCTTATTAATTTGGATAAGTCGCTGGGTATTACTACAACAGCGTTGAACTACTAATTCATCATTATGTGTAATATAAAACATTTTGAATATTAAAACTAGATGCCTTCGACCCGGGTGCCTACAATTTTGGCTAAATTCGTATTGCAGTTCCCTGACGAAAGGCTGATGCTTCCGGGAATATTCCCATTTTAAGACTGCCAGGAAAGAAGGCGGCAGAGGGTAGTTCTAGCATCGTTAGGTTCGAATAGTTTCTATACATATATTGTAACAATATCTTGTTCCTTAAATAGGGTGAATATGCCAATGAATGAACGGTTAAGCATTTTTCACACTTTGATCGATTGTAACTTTTGAATTCTTTTATGAAGATTTAATTATGATACCACCATTAGAATCGTTAGATTCTGCTCTTTATGACCATGCAGTTCAACCTTTCATTTTATTTAATTATTAACCTCGTCTTCATACGTTTGTAAAAAAATCCGCTAAACCCCAATGAATAGACGGGTTAAATAAATGGGACGTTTTCAGTACCAGTTTTGGATGGCTTTAAAACTTTGCTTTGATTTTACAAAATAATAAACACTGGAAGATAAATAGTGCTGTAAATATTGTATTGAATGTTCAAAGAACATAAAAATATGTATTTTGTTGCATGTCGTGCATCATACATTCATAAGAAATAGAAATATGTAGAAAATCGTCCATTCATTGGCATATTCACCCTATATTAAAATTGAAAATGAGCATTTTCAAAACTTCGACCCCGACCGCAGGTCTTAATCAGATCTAAGTTTGGCCAAGAGAAACCCAAATCCGTTTGTACTTTTTAAATTCGTTCTGCCAGTCGCGAGATATCGCGTATACAAAATTTGTCCACGGACGGACGGACGGACGGACGGGCGGACGTACAACCAATTTTTTTATTGTTGCTTTGTGTTCCTTAGGGCCTGAAACGTCGACATTTGATGAAAAACTATAGGGTCATTTTTTGGCGGTGACCAAATTCAATACTTCGCCAGACCTATGGTCTGGGTCGAAGTAAAAAACATTCAGGTAACTGTAGGATACATAAGTACTCGTAACGTAGTTGGGCTCAGAATGGGCTCAAAATAATACAACCTGAGCAGAAATTTCAATACGGCGCTGATCAGGGCTTTTTCAAGCTGCCTGAATATATTTCAGGCCTTTATCAGTAGGTATACCTGTACTATCCGGGCCTGATCACGAACGTAACGATTTTATTGGTCCGGGGCGGATCAGGCATCCTGATATCCAGCCCTGATCAGGATTTGATAAGGGATTAATCCGGGCATTACAACGGCCTGATTAGGTAAGTCTAAATTTCGTTTAAACAATAATTAAATAAAATTAATATCATACAACTATATGAGTCACTTTCATATATACATTATATTTAACAATATAATTATATATTATTATAAATCTACATGTATGTTATATGTCATAAAGTGTCACTTGAATAATTATATTAATTTTTATTTCTAAATTTAATTGTTATACATTTCAGTTTTATACTATTTATATTTTAATTATATTTGAAGATATCATATCCGATATTTTCATTTTTCAACGCTCGCAAATAAATAAGACAAAATCTTTCCCCGCATGGGAATCGAACTCGGGTATCTCGCTTACTACGTGGGCACCCTAACCTCTATGCGACAATCGGAATATGATTATTTTACAACAAATGGTTTCGTCTATTAACCGAATAAGAATATAACTATTGTCTAAAAGATATGCCGAAAATAATATAACCGTGCTTTTTGTTTATAAAAAATAACAGTTTACAACATTTTGTCATGAAACAATTTCGATAAAATTGGTTTTATCGCTAAAATTAGGTCGCAAATGTGCACAATGTATTGTTAAAAGTCATCAATTTGTTGTTAAACATAATAAATAAAAAATATGGTCGAAAGCCTATTTTGGCCCATGTCAATCACATCGCGGATAAGGCAAAACTCATGGCTAGGAATCGGATATTTGATCAAAATAAAGACGGGTTTTCTGGTTTATAACAAATAATTATTTATTTTAATATGTCAACAATTTCGTCAAACACAGTTTTTGACAAAATCCGATTGCGGCAATCGTTATTACGGAGTAAATTATGTTCGAATCGTATGTGTATTATTATTTGTATTTATTCTGTATAAAAGTAACAACAATAGATATACGTTTTCTACATAATTTACCCCGCAGAACCAAATGTCGCATTCATATTTCTTCTGAAACCACTTTTGATGATGTTTATAATAATTTCTTATAATCTTCTGTTGTGGGCCTGGTCCGGCAGTATTAAGGCCCACCTTATCAGGTGCCCATGGCTTCTGCCTGATCATGTTTTAATCAGTCAATTTTGAGACACACTTTATCAGGCACAAGGCGCACTGTAACAGGTGCACCTGATTGCTGACGGGTCATGCCCTGATCAGTTTTCAGGGAGCCTGGAAAGATTTTTTGTCGGGAAGTATGTCTGTCTTGACATTCTGTTTGAGTTCTAGGGTGCCAGCGATTGCTTTTTACGCAATGAACATTTACGTGTTTTTATAGAACACTTGCTGAAAGTAAAAGTTAATATTAATCAGACAGTTGTAACTTACTGTGTAATATCGCTTATTAGTTTGACATAAGGTCTCTTATCATTGTTTATCATATCAACACGGAAAAAATCATCGTATTAATAAAAAAATGGATTTCAACACTTGTTGCTCAACAATACACCTGTCATAGGGATTTAGTTATAGTTTTGAAAAGGACTCAATTTTTATATTTTCTTTATTTTAGTGGTGATTTTCCTTCATATTTGTCCATTCTTAGGATAGTTTACAAGTGCGTCCACAACCGTGTACCAATTTCTTTTGTGATAAAAATGGTAAATTTACTAAGTCATGGATAAAATATTTTGAGGTGAATGCATCAACATAGTTCCTTCACTAACAGTTGGGTAAGAGCGCTATCCTTCCACAGACAGAAAAACATTTTCTTGAAAATTGTATGGTTCAAAGTGGTATTTTTGGGAGTAAACTTATAGAATTAACAAAATTGCCATGATTTCTGGTGAAAATGACTAGATATTTTTATAATCTTTACTGCCTGACTAGTAAAAATTTCAAGAATTTATCATTAATTTTATTAGTAATAATGGCAATTTTTTCTATCAACCGATACAAAGTTAGTATTTGGAATGATACACTTTTTCAGAAAATTTTTCTGAGTGTTTGCGTATCCAAAACTGTTTACAACATATGTATAAAACTGCACCCACAACTTGTGTTGTTTCCTTATCGAAAAAGGGAGTATAATTCATTTCAGACAAGCAATAATACATGTAGTATAAAACTTGCAATTGTTAATTAATTTTGTGATAATTAACCGACAGTATATTCCAAGCAAAAATAAATATTCGTTTTGTTACATCATTGGTGTTATCCATCGAAAGATAGTTCGTGACAAAATTGGAAAATAAAAATCACGTTCACCTGTTATTACTGTAGAATAATGTATGGATATAACTTTTACTTGTGCTGAAAATTACTGGCTAAAGCAATAAGTTGGTAAAGTAGTGATTTTATTAAAATGCTAGATTTAAAAAATTTTGAGTCTATTTCTCAAACTTTGGGCTTTATAACAGGTATCGTGATCACTATACTTGCTGCTCTGACAATTACCAAAATAGTTTATTACTCCACCGAAAATTTCTTAGAAGGTTCGTTCATAGTGACTCGAATAGCTGCTATAGAACCCGAATTTCTAGAATCTGGTACGGTCATTATTAATTTGCATTTTTTGCGGGTAAATTGTTAGCTTGGAGACTGATCAATTTAGAACTCTTCTTTGGAATTCAGTAAATCACTGTACATATATGCTTGTTGAGATGCAGCAGATGAGTTTCCGGTAAAACATTATTTTAAACGTTTTATCACTTCTCAGTGAGTAATTACTGGCAACCAACGAGGACGAAAGGAGGCCTACGTTCAACTGAAGAAACCAGTCACATTATCTTTTCCGCATTTTCGCGATCATTACCTCCTATAGCCTTATTATTAAAAGCTCATTGAGAGCATCTTCATTCCGCATTTAATTAATCGTTATATAATTACCAGTAATTACGTTGGGAAAGAGAATGCTAGTTCATCCGTAAGAAAACCTTAATCGAGTTTATTCCACCGTCCGTTTAAGTCAATACGCGATTCCGCGAGCGTGCCTGGGATATCCAGCAAGGGTGCCATGGCAGGGAACGGCTTTAAGTGCGCGATTTCGCCGTGTCTCCGTAATTTCGAAAATGAGGTAAAGAGCTTTCGCGCACTTGGCAATTTTGTAAAGGAATATTTACGAGACTTTTTATCGGCTGATTGACGTCAGGTCGTATCTCATGTGCATCGGGCGGTGATGTATTGTACGTGGAAGTACCTAACATCGCGCTCGCACTTGGTTCAACACAGATTGGAAGCACGCAACGATCGCGAAACGGTCAGGACGACGCGCGCGAGCGCCGCAGCCATGTTATTACCGCCCTTTTCTCAGTGCGCACCTCTGTAATTATGATTTTATTTTTATGGACATAAATTATACAGGCTGCCTAGCTGTGTCATTATATGGCATTTTAATTCAAGGCTGCAGACATAATGGTAACTCCGGGCTGCTCGACGTCGTCATCTCTTCCTCCGACGGCCGAGAGGGACGCGAGGAGGGAAAAGGCGACGAAACGAGAGAATCCGCGACGAGGAGCACGCAATTTTTACTCGTTCCGCTCGTTCCCTCGTTCCGTTTAAAACAACCATGGCCATAACGATTTACCATTTTTTCAAATTAGTATAATTTATTCGGCTATCAAATTTTCGAGACAATTTAGTCAGTATTTTTATAATCAATTTCGAAATAACAATACTTACATCGTATACTATGATATTTTAACATACGAGGAGACGAAAAATGCTGGTAAAGAAATTATCGGTTAGATATTATTAATACCATTCATTTGATTTCTGAAATCAATACATGATGGTTCGATACTCTTGCAGTAAACTGCACTTTGTGCGGTTATTTCTATTATCAAACCAGCTCAGGTATTCTTTCCGTAAACTGTGACATAATATATGCCTGACTAGCATTAATAAAATACGTGGAACACGTATGGAATGACATATTTCGAAATACAAGTATACTATAAGTATACTATCGTGGCCTCATGTAACGAGCATATGAAGCAGAAATGACTAAAATGTTAAGTTTTCTAAATTATTTATTTTAATGTCGGACACTTGCCTACCCTATTAAAAGTATTATTGCAAAGTCTGTTAGAAAGATTCACGATTTTCAATTATGGTAAATGGAACTGTTGTATTATTTTATTATATTTTTGAAATTGAAATAATATGTATATCAGATGTATGGCATAGTTATATCGGGTTTCTGGCACATATGAACAAAAATGGATATTTCTTTCGGGGTGATAAATTGATTTGAAAACTTGAAAGTTAGTTGCTATATCTTAAAAATATAATTTATATTCCCGAAAACTTACTATTTAGGCTGGTTAACGTTTTAAGCAATATTTTAATATAATGAAGCGCCGATTGACTGTTCACCATAATATCATATGCGGATAAAAACATTATGGCTCCTATAATAAGTAGCAGAGAAAAAAGTAGTAAATGGAACCATTTTGTATAAGTACAACATAGAATTAAAAAGATAGTTAAATTAACTATTTCGTTAGTAAATAAGACATTGTTCGGTTTACTGTTCACAATAATTAAATGTCCATCACCTTACATAACCTCAAATGTACAGCAGTTTTACAGTCAAATAATCGCTGTAAATATTCCTCAGAAGTAAAAAAGATGTAATAAAATTCATTAAACTAAATGAAACTTTTGTCGTAGCAAAAATTATTGTATAGTAAGTGTATAAATTACAATATTCCGAATTGTAAATGTAACATACACTCAATGGCAACTTCTCACGTTGTTAATTCTACTATTATTATATATAAGTAACCATTTACTATATAAATTACTTGAAAAAGTCATGTAATTCGTTAGTGACAACAAATTAGTAGTGGTTAAATATTGTTTTTAGCTCACAAAGATTCTTTCAAAAAAGTTGGTGCGATGTTCTCGATATTTTGGTCCATGATCAGGAGGAATAACATTGTACGCAATGTAACCGCTATTTCGAGAAACATTCTTTAAAATGTACGATAATGTTATCGAATATGTATCGGGTAAAAGTTACGAACGCTAAACCGAATTTAAAGGTTGATTTTTTAATTTTATATGTTTGGTTTCTTAAACACTTGTATTGTGAAATTTCTTTTCAGTGTCTAGGATTTGTATGTTGTTTCATTGAAAATTGAGTAAATACTGCAGTCTATGCTTTGTTATTAATAAGTTACGTTTTGTGGCGGTCTATTTGTACTATTTTTATTATTTTTAACGTTTTAAACATTATATGTTTATTAATTCTAATCTTTAGTTGTCACTTCTTTTCCGCAATGGAAGATGTACAACTTTTTATACAATATACTGAGCAATTTATTAAATTTTTTTAATTTAACCTAATCTTCTCTAAAGTATGTGGAAAACTTGGTTTGCAAATATTGAATAGTTTTATTCTCATGATTCCCATATAAATAGAGGTGGTTTAATCTTTTTTTATTGTTTGAAAGTTACTATGTAGTTTGTAGGTCTTAACTACTTATTTACACGGTGAGTTTCACTTTTCGTTTCCATACGCGTTATCATAAAATCTATAAATTTTTTATATTCAGGGTGGCCGATTTATCTGAAGACATCGAAATATCTCGAGAACTATGCACAGAATCAAAAAAGTTGTCGGATGAAAGTTGTTCGACACGAAGGGGGGCATCCAGTGATATTGAAATTTACCCCCTCCCCCATCCCCTGGAAGTGGAGTGGGGGCAAAAACAATAAAACTTAAATAGGATTCTCCAGTTTTTATTGCAGATTTGGATTCTCCGGAAAAAAGTACACCAATTTGACCTAGGAGCTATTGCATTTTGGTTCACAGGTGGCGCTGTAATCGATAAAAATCCAAATTTATCTGAAGACATTGAAATACCTCGAGAACTATGCACAGAATCAAAAAAGTTGTTCGACACGAAGGGGGGCATCCAGGGGGCAAATATGGACAATTTGATCCCTTTATGAAATTTTAATATTAAAAATTCTAATATTAGAATTTTTAATATTAGAATTTAGTAATATCAATTGCGAAAATTGTTATTCTGAATATGAAATTTTAATAATGTCCATTCGAAAAATTAAGATTATGAATAATTGATATTCTTCATATTAAAAATCAAAACTGATTACATAAAAATTGTGCATACAATATGGAAGCAATTTTATAAATAAGTTTTCTACCTTCAATAAAATTACATTTTAGGTTTTAAATTTATTATTTAATAAACAAAAAGAGGACATCACGCAATCCATTAAAAAACGCGTCATGTCCCTTCACTCAGCTCATTCATTCTCTCTCTGTATGTTTTTTCCGAAATGAGAATAAATAAGCTGAGCATTGACGGTCAAACCAGCTTCTATTAAACAAAACGAAACTCTTACTTCATTTGGGGATTTCGTCGCCATCTACCGGACCCCGAGAGAACTCACGTGGTTTCATACATGTACATCGCTTGCATTTCGGCCATCACCGGCGCCGGTTCTGTTACATAACGCTAGAGGGCGACATAACTCGAAAATAAAGTAGCATATCATTTTATACATAAGTTGAGTCACACGTAATCAGTTCACCTACATTTTTCTCTACTTTCCTGAAGGGAAGTAAATGGATATCGCGACTTTCTAATCCCCATATTAAAATTGAGTATTCACGGTCTCTCAGTGTAAGACTGTTTTTGAAGTCCATTGTATTGGTAGTAATTCGGTCGGAGGTCACTTTGCTTTTAGAATAACAACTTTCCGTTTACGTGACTATTTTTTGTCTACCCTTCATTGCTTAAATCGAATTGCAAGTTAAAAATGAATCCTGCTACAGTTCCCGAAAAAATCGAAATGATTCTTATTTATGGTGAATGTAAGAGGAATATTGACGATGCTGTTGCGTTGTATGCTGAGCGTTTTCCAGATAATGCTCGCTCGCGTTTTTTTTTTTACAAAGTTGTGAATGCCTTTCACTCTGATGGCAGCGTACAAATGAAAAAAAGGAAGCGAAGATTAACAGTTACAGGAGAAGCTAACGAAGTAGCTGTACTAGCAGCTATTCACCAAAATCCACATGTAAGCACACGACAATTACATAGCGATTCCGGCATTTCCAGAGACAGTATTCAAAGAATATTGCATCGTCATAAGTTTCACCCATATCACATTTCACTGCACCAGGAACTAGATGGCGATGATTTTCATAACCGCGTGGTGTTTTGTGAATGGGCATTTCAAAAAATGCAAACGAACCACAATTTCTTTGCTAATGTATTATTTTCAGATGAATCTACATTCACGAACCATGGTGGCGTCAATAGGCATAATATGCATTATTGGAGCGTAGAAAATCCCCATTGGTTACGACAAGTTAATCATCAACGTCCTTGGTCGGTGAACGTTTGGTGTGGAATCATAGGAAATAAACTCATTGGTCCTTATTTCATTGAAGGTAATTTGAATGGAACAAAATATCGAGATTTCCTAGAACAAGAAGTACCATTACTACTTGAGGATGTTGCTATGGACGTCCGATGGACAATGTGGTTTCAGCATGATGGTTGCCCAGCACATTTTTCAAGAGTAGCAAGGGAAATACTAGACCGTGATTACAATGGTAGGTGGATTGGTAGAGGTGGCCCCATTAATTGGCCTGCGAGGTCACCTGATCTAACATCTCCGGATTTCTTCCTATGGGGTTACCTAAAAGGTAAGGTTTATGAACAAGTACCAACGACTCGTGAAAACATGGTGGAACGCATAAGAACTGCTTGCGCGGAAATTTCTGCAGATATGATTCTATCATGTATAAAGTCATTTGAAGAAAGAATAAATAAATGCATTGAAGTGGAAGGTCAACATTTCGAACACTTACTCAAGTAAGTGAACAGTGAGACAGTGAGAGGCAAGGAGACTCACGTAAAACAAGCACCCCAAAGGGAACAGAAAAATACTACGTCCACGTCATTGTTCCTGGGTAACGCTAAATGTATTTTTTCCCGGCTTTGTTAGAATGACCGTATTCCATATCTGCTACGCGGGCGAAAATTGTCAATATTGGAGAATCCAAATCTGCAATAAAAACTGGGGGTTCCTATTTAAGTTTTATTGTTTTTGCCCCCACTCCACCCCCAGGGGATGGGGGAGGGGATAAATTTCATTATTACTGGATGCCCCCCTTCGTGTCGAACAACTTTCATCCGACAACTTTTTTGATTCTGTGCATAGTTCTCGACGTATCTCAATGTCTTCGGATAAATTTGGATTTTTATCGATTACAGCGCCACCTGTGAACCAAAATGCAATAGCTTCTAGGTCAAATTCGTGTACTTTTTTCCGGAGAATCCAAATCTGCAATAAAAAATGGGGGTTCCTATTTAAGTTTTATTGTTTTTGCCCCCACTCCGCCTCCAGGGGATGGGGGAGGGGGTAAATTTAATTATCACTGGATGCCCCACTTCGTGTCGAACAACTTTCATCCGACAACTTTTTAGATTCTGTGCATAGTTCTCGAGATATTTCGATGTCTTCAGATAAATCGGCCACCCTGTATATTTGGATTTTTCGGAGTCGTTAAGGTAGTAGACTGCTGGATATAATATGTTTGGGAGCAATATTTAATAACGTTTCCAAAACATTAATTGTAACTAATAATGATATTTTTCACGTGAAAAAGCATTATTGTTCTTAAAAAAAAAATTAGTGCTGCAAAAATAATTTGTTAAACAACTTCTTTTAATAACTCAAATTTTCTTGTTATCGCCAGTTACAAATTTGTTTAAAAATGGATGGATTTAGACGAATGACGACTTATTTTTTTGGTAAACACATTCTGTACAACTTTACCGAATAAATTTTTCCACATTTTTTATCTAATCGGTAACATTATTCATAAATTGTGAAAATTAGTAATTTTTGTATAAGAATGTTAATAATGTTTGACGTTAACTTAAGAAATTTGCAAAAATCATATGGAAGAGTTGTAGAAACTCTTTTTCTTGAAAAAATAATCCTTACACTCATTAAAATCCATTTACTTTGATTACTGATGCAAAGAAGAAAATTTGAGTCATTAATAGCAATTGTTTCTTTCAAAATTCTTTGCAGGTTTCGATTTTGTGAAGCACGGTAATGTTGTTTCTCGTCAAAAATATCATTAACAATGAAAATTAGTTTCTTGGAAACGTTATTAAATATTTTTGGCGAACATGTTATACCTTGGGATCTACCTTAAGGGGTTATACCACTGTAGAATTTTGAAAAAAATCGAAAACATGTTTTTTTTGCTTAAAGGTTCTTTATATTATATATCGAAAGATGAACGTCAGAGAAAAATTATCCAAAAAGCAAGTTACAGTCTGCGTACATTAATTTGCAATAATATCTGTTAGAACACGGAAAAAAATAAATGGTTGTCCTAACTAATAAGTAGTTGTCCCTACCAGATAGATAGTCAATCTAACTTTTTATTATAAATATATTAAGGAAAATTGCAAATAGCTATCAACATAATATTGACAAACCCTAACGGGTACCAAATAGACTCGTACGTTGTTAAAAAACGAGAGTGTAATGAATGAAAACAAAAATGTATTACAGGACTAAACCTAATTGGAATTAAACAATAAGCGTTATCCGAGCAATTTCATTCTGTTAAAATAACAAATATTACGAAAAAACCGTATGGGATAAAATCATAACCTACATGTGTCGAAAGAAATGGCCAGATAGCGCCAAATCAGCACATTAATGTAAAATGTCAAGAATCGAGGAAAATCGGCCAGGACCGAGAAATATTGGTATAAGTCAGCTGCAGTGATTTTTTGTACTTGCAGTATTATGCAATAGTAATAAGTATAAGAGGTCAAGATTTTAAGGTTATCTGATAGAACTGAAAAAGCTTTATTGTTTACAAAATTTTGCTTTGACCATAAAAATTGAAAGAGATATATACATTCTAATATAAATGAATTTTGAAAATTATATGGGATAAATTCTATGAAATAAGTCTTAGGGGAGTATGAAAAAAAAATGATGCCAAATATTCTTCTCACATCTGTAAACGCATTCAAATTGTATAGTAACGTGTTTTAGTAATATAATATTTATAGAACATAAAATTAAAAAATAAAGTAAAATTAATGAAAAATTTTAAGTATCTACATGGCACCCTATCTCATTAGCAATGTTACATAAATATTCATTAAACTTAGTTGAAAATAGCTAGTTTCAATTTCAAAATAAACTTCTTCCATAAGGGGCATAATATTCGCATAACATTTCATTAGTGTTACAACGTCCGTTCGTTTCAGAGTTAAACATGAAAGTTTAACATGGCGTTTTGTGCATCGCAAATATCTGGGCATTTGTTAATCATGAGTAACATTTCAGAGGAACTTGAAATGGTGAAACATGATGATGAAAGAGAGCTTTTCGAAATTGCTCGATGCAGCCGATGCACTTTTATCTCCAGCTCCATTATTGACGTTCGGGAAGCAGCGGGGTAGAGGCAGGGGAGAGTAGAGCGACCGAGGTTTGACCGCTTTTTGTTGACGAATGGGACGAGGATCAACACGTACAGTAGCCGGTAATACTCGATGTTACACACAAGCCTTGTAGAGCGGCGAGCTGTCAGTCTCCTGTCTGGTTGCTGTCTGTCTGTCATTCACGGGCTCGCCCGCTCCCATTCGCCCGACCGTGCACTCCAATGCCGTGGACCACTTGTCCCGTCTCTTTCTCTTCTTTACGTCAGAGCACGTTGTTCCCTTTGCGACGTACTCGGCCTTCGCGACAGACAGGAGAGAACACAGCCAAGAGTAATTCGATAAAACATTTTTCGCATTTCAACTTTTTCCACCGGCAGAATTTCGAATGCACCTGTGGCTGTTAAAATACAATTACCCGTTGGGAAATGCTTCCGAGAAGAAGTCTGCTTTTGTTGATATTTTACTCGCGGTCGGGATTTGTATGCTCCAATGTAAGAATCCCCGGCGGTATATTTTATAAGTCTAAAAAGATTAAGCGATGTTGACTTCGTAAACATACCTTCGGATTTCGTGATGGCATTTTTTATCATCTCAGGAGAACAATTGTGGTATTATGCAAGATCAGATACTCCATTATATTTTAATGACGTATGTTTCTTATATTCGTTTAAAAGTTATTTATTATGTGGAAGTCTGGAAAGAGTTAGTGTAATAAATTGTAATAAGATTTAAAAAATTGGCAAATGTACTTGATAAACTCTCTTTGATAGCTACAGCAATTTGTGGCATGCAACAAGATTATGGCATAGATTATTATTGTTAATGTTGGCCACGTAATTTAGACCTGATGTTTACGAATTATATAGTTCATGTCATTAGTAGTTTCTATATTAGGGACTTTTGAGTAGTTAAATCGACTACGGCTTTCTTCCGCATATATAAGGATAGAGATTTTCCCCATTTCAAATATTACAAAATATAATATGGTTCGAATACAAAAGAGCAAGTTTGATTTTACTATGATATGAACTCCTTCTTAGTTTGGATTAACAATCAAAATGGTGCTTGAGCAGTGTTAAAAAGTTATACGGAAACTGGTTACCAACTTAGAGCTCGAATTAAATGATTGAATAAATACTTAGTCAGAAACTAGAATGGTACATTCATATGCAGAAGAGAGCATTTATTTTATGAACCTTTTCGCAGTCAGAATTACATTTTTGTATGTAGGCGTAAATTTGAAGAAAAGTATGCAAAACATTGGAAATATGCATGCTATAGTTTTCAAAGTCGTTGTTTGACGTTCACATATTCTGTCAAAAATTCATTACATTTAGTAAATAGACAAACATAAAATAAGTGAATGTAAATTTCATGCAGTTTTTGTCAACATTTAACCCAGTCCAACAAAATTTGTTGCCCGGTAAATAAGAGTCGAGTTTTCTAGGATTTTTGCCCCAGAATAAAAATATGACGTCCAAATAGCCATTGAAGGTCAAAGGGGTAAAAAATTCGATTCTATGGATTTTTTAGCATCTTTTTGCCAAAATTATGTTTTAGGGCTTTCTTTGGTTTTGCTGGAATAGTAGCTAAGACGATAACGAGTTTGCAGTGATTCAAATTTTAAAAAGTTCGACGGAAATATTGAGTCCAACATTTTGCATTTCTTAATTTTTTGGTTGCATCGCATCGTATATTAAAGATGCGACAAATGTCCAATGATATGATTTGGGTACTTTAGACGTAAAATCCGATTTTACGGCCTACTTTAGTCCGTAAAATAAAATTTCACTTGTATAGAAAAATACTATTTCGTACCACAGGTGCGGAATATGCGTGCGTTACTGCCTGCAAATACGGGAATAAAATGCGATTTTACAACCCCATTACTACCAAAACAGTATAACAATTAATAAACCTCATGACTTTCATATATATATTCTTCATATTATATTCTCAAATGCGGGAATAAAATACGCATTTTACGAAAGTAGTAAAACAAATTTTGTTTGCAACATGGGAGTAAGATTTTAACACTCTCCCATGTTTGATTACCCACTCGAATACACTCCGGGTGTAAAATCCACTTTTTCTCCCTTGTTAAAAAATTACCTATTTCTGATTTTATCTCGATTTTAAATTTCAGCCTTATTCACTTGACATAATCAAATACTAATTTTTAATTAGTAAAATTATAAAAATCAGTCTGAAAGAAAATTTATTACATACCTTTTTCGGATATATGTTGGACAGTTTTTTCCTAGTTTTAATGTAGATATAATAGACAATATAAAAAACATATTTGTATTCATATTTTCCATAACTTTTCTGAACAGTTGTTACCAAGCTTACACAATGCAGACGGGTGATTTGCACATGACGAATATTCGCGGGATACCGAATATTTTTTTCAAAAACCGTGTGCAATAAAAGATTAACAGCCTTGTAACGTAAACAATATACGTGAAGCTTAATTTTGCAGAATAGTTATTAGGTATGATTTTTACACAAATATGTGGACAGCTTCAATTCATTTATTTCTCACCAATATTTAGAAAGTTTTGTAACAATAAACTGATTTACTGATTTGTGGGTATACCCGGGAAAAAATGGATTATATATAATTATATACAATTTTTGATACAATTAGATCCAATTATATATGCTAATATATAATTATATATAATAATATATAATTGGATCTAATTGTATCAAAAATTGTATATAATTATATATAATCGTATATAAACATATATAATTATATATTATTATATAGAATTGCATCTAAATTTATATATAATTATATATAATCCATTTTTTCCCGGGTAGTTATTACCTATTGCGGACATTTCTAGTGTATACGGTTTTAACCTACGTAACTTAGCCAGAAAATAAACTGTAAACGATAAAACTGGACTGAATTTCTATCAGGGATATGCATAAAAATTCTAGTACCGGGTAAAAGACACATCTGACAGTATACCTAAACGCCCAAAATGAAATTAAGCCCCAAAAATGCAAGTTATAATTATGAGTCAAATGGATAATGAATTGCATTGGATAATACTTCTAGTTTATTTATATTTTACTTTATACGAATTCGCTGAATACAATAGAGCACTACTTTTATCTATACCATAAAAAAAATTATATAAAATGGCTCCTATTGTCTCACATACAATATAACACCAACAACTCTTATACCAGGACGATCACAAGATATGCTCTTATGGTGTTGTTTACGGAACAATATCAGAATTTTTCTTTCAAACAAATGCATCTACCCAGCAAATCTTGTCTACAAAAAGAAAAATGATATGCATTGATAACAAACAGAATTGCAATGGCGCAATATATCTAGAAATTTTAGAATTAGATTTGTTAACACGGCAAACAATTTTCTCTGTGTAATAACCTGTGTCTATAGCAAGAATGAATTGAACTATTGGTTTATACTTGCTATATTAAACAAGTGATATTTAGTAATAATAACAGTATGTACATTGTTTATATTATAACGCATTGACCATTCGATCAATTTTGGTTAATATCTTCAGATAGTAACAGTTAACAACAAAATTATAGAAGTAAATAATCTTATGATAAATAAAGATTGAATTGTAATATTTTTTTAGAAACATGTCTACACCACTCATAGTTATTTTCATATCTTTTGCCGAATGTGCATACACATCAATGATGACTCATGATATCAACAGCATGGTTTCTGGTACCATATTCTTCTTTCCATATTTCTTCTCTCAATTCGAAACAGTGAAAAACTTACTATTTTAATTAGTGAATGTATACTCATTGCTAGGTCAGTGACTTCCATCATATTCACTGCAAAGACAGTGAAACGGTGAACGAATTTCTTTATTTCTCGTTCAAGTTTCATTGAAGGCAGTAAACATAATTTTTGACCCTCCGGTCGTAAAACTCGATTTCTCGGCCTAGGGCGAAACCTTCCGCCGCGGATCAAAAAATACATTATTAGTCACGGACGAAATATCGATCTCCGACGAGTGTGATTGTTACCCTCACTTCGCTCGGGCGACAAACTTCACAATCATCGAAGATCGGTAATTGCGCCCTTGGCACAGAATGTACTATTATTCTCTCATAAAGCAATTTAATTTCACTAGTTCTCAGTGGCATCTTTTTCACTATGGCAATCAGTGACTACTCACTAAGAATTAGTGAATTCTCACTGTTTGAAATTGAGAGAATAGATAAATTGATCACTACTGGCAGAAAGTGAAGTAATTATCCTGTAAAATGTCTTATTTCAAGATAAATTTGACGTCTAGGACGTGAAAAATATCTTGGAGGCGGACATATATTGTGTCTTGCACTAAAAATGTCTTAAAATAAGTCAGTCGTTTTTCAGTTTAGGACGAGGAAAAGATTCCACCATGTAAAGATATTTCTTTCAAGACCTCAAAATTGAATTCTTATTCAGTAATCTTTTTTCGTTTCCTGGGATAATATCACATATATTTTATATGGTCTTCTCTGAAACCACACTATAATAGTAAATACAAATATATAATCTACATTTTTTTATCAAAAATATATCACTTTGCCTTGGGGCATGTCGCGTTAGTTATAGGAACTGCGGTTCTCGTCTAGCACTCGGCAGCTGTTTGCATATCCGGTTTATGTTTCAATCCAGTTCCATCAATATGAATAAACACTGGAACGTGAGGTAGCACGCGGCGTGGCATTAATATGTATTGGCAATAAATCGATATCGATAATTAAAATCTGCGCAGGCAGGTAGGCCGCAGTCATCGCGAGCCATGGACCTCGGGCCGGGAACGATCGCGCGCGCGCGTACACGGGTATAAAAGTTCAATTTGTTATATGTAACTGCGCGCGAGATGACTATAAATATTGCGTTACCCTTTTTAACTGAGATCGTAAATTCGCGTGATTTATGGGCGCCCGTCGCCCGAGAAAGGGGCTTACCCCTCGACCCGCCTTCGCAGCTGCCAACTCACGCTATTTGTGACGGTAACATGCTTTTCAGATCCTCAAAATCCTCGTTCGAAATTCTTTTTACGCTATCCTAGAGCTTTTCATTGTTTCGATTCGAACGTGTCCAGTTATTAAGCCACAGGGTTTCCGTAGCCACGACATGTGTCATTTCGTAATTGCATATGCGTGCATGTATCGACTTCTAGTCATACGCGCCTGTCCCCCGCCCATGATTGCGCTGCGATAGTCTTATTGGACGATATTCTACTTTACCTAAAATGGCACGTGAATGCAAATGACAGCACTGTCGTTATGTACACGTAAATTACGAATACTTTTATTCAATCCTTTCATTTTAGTTTGTCATTCGTGGATCCTGTAGAGAGACAGGTTTTGTTCTTTTAATATTGAGGTCGAATACCACCGCAATAAACTATTGTGACAAGATTACGTATAATTTTAATTAACGTATTGTTTCAAAAAACCCACATGAATTATACAGGAAGTATTATTACTTCGAGTTTATACGAAATTACAATAATCGCACTTGCGCAATGTAGGTCTGCATAATATTTATTATTGCAAATATAAAACAATTGTTTACCAACACATATAAGTATATTCCATTAATTTAATTCAGGGAAGTGACTAAGGAATCCCTTAAATCATGTATTGAAGGTATTAATGATAAATATTATAAATAGAACATTCAGTTCTACACTAAACATTATTGGAGTGTATACTAAAGCATTCGACCGGCAACCGAAAACCCGGAGGTTCGAGTCCTGGTGTGGCACAACCGCACGTGTATAAAAAAACGTTATATTTATATATTAATTTTTAAAACTAATTTTCCATCAATCGCCATTATGACATTTAACCATCTTTTCAAAAACTAATGTGCAAGTAATTGTGAGCTTTGTAGTCGTTTGAAAAAACATTAGATGGCAATTCAATCTGTATTCATTACCCAAACAGCAAAAAGAGATCTTAAAGAGCTCTTTGAAGTCTGAGTTTGAAGAATTAGTTTCTTATGTTTTTTACGTTGTGATTGATTTTCTACATAGCTAAGGCATTTACTGATTGAATGTAAGATATCACACATATTAAAATACTATAGTTTAATTAATTATAGACAAAAATATACAAAAAAATGACCATTTTCCTTTTTTAAATCGTTTGTGACAAATAATTTCGTACAAACATATACGGGAAACTTATTATTTATATGTTTTTGAGGTCACTGAATACGAATCTGATGTCGGTTTTCAAAAATTGAAAATGGCGGATTCAATATAGCAGACAAAAAATTGAAAATCGACTGAATACTCTTGAAAGAAAGCTACTCGGGTTTTTATGTGGTCACTGAATACGCACATGAAAACAGATTTTGAAGTTCCGAAAACCCTCGAGTAAAATTTTTCAAGGGAATATAGACATTCAATTTTTTGTCCGCCATATTGGGTCCCCCATTTTGAATTTTTAAAAACCGACGTCATATTTGTATTCAGCGACCTCGATAACCTCCGAGTAATGAGTTTCAACCAAATTCAGTGAAAAGAGTAATGACTGTCTGAAAGGGTTAAGAAGACTAATGCGTCGATTTAAAAAGCTCTAGAAGACCTCTCAAATATGAGGTCTCAGAAAAGGGGCCTCAATTGAGAGCTTTGACATAAAGAAATAATATAAAATGAAAACCAATTTCTGAAAATTATAGATTTTATTTTTGTTCCTTATTTATTAATTTATATAATTTCTACCTGAGTTCCTTTTACTCATAAAATCATATAATAATAATACAAAATTGTGATACCATTTGCTAAATATTGTAAGCTCTTGTTTTGTCATTGTAGCTTATATCGAACGGTCTGCATTGTGAAGTAAATATCGCGTCATCTTAATTTTAGATTCAGTAGCCACCTAGTGTCTCTGGAGGGAAACACAGATCTTAACTCTGGGAATCCCTTTACTAAAAGAGAAGTGGTCCAAACCGAGATAGATTTAAGATCTGAAACATAAAATCTCTTCGAGATCACAATTTTAAGAGGTCCTAAATAAGACTTCTTTAAGAACTCGTTTTATAGATTATTATAATTCATACCTCTTCAGGAAGTCTTTTTGGATATATATATATATATTTGGAGTGCGCTCTGGTTGACCTCTTTAAAAGATATGTTCTGTATGGGTATGCACGATTTTCATCATTTGTTACTTAATATTGTTTGTTGTTATCTAATCATATAGTTTTGTTACTCTATAGTTATTGGCATTCATAATACCCGAGAAAATGCTGAATAGATGATAAAGACATTCAAAATACTAAAAAATGAATGATTTATAATCTTGACATTTATCGCGTCATCGTTGACGTCAATACGAGAAATGCAGAAACGCTCTACGTAATAAAATTTATTTTAACTAAACGTGACGTAAATGATATAAAATGCAACGTTATTTAGCAGACATAATTCTATATTTTTTATATTTGCACGTCGTTTCATTCAAACCGGAAATCATAAAATTAACATTACCTTTCGAAATAGAAAATTTGTAAGAGTTACATTTGAATGACAACGGACCTAAATATTTCAAGCGTTTCGTTTAAATTTTAAGGTCCTGAAACAGATTTACGACGTTTATCCGATTGCGCGAAAATCTGAAAACCAAGATTCTCTATGTAAGATATACACATTCCAACACATTCATTCCACGGTAGCTCTAGATTTATCATTTATAACGTCTCGATAAATTTCAGCGGAAAGTTTATATATATCGTCCTCTCGTTGGGCGAGCGTGCACTTTACTGATACACGAAACGGTCAGAAAGTGTCGATTGGTTTATTCGACACCGGTACTCGTTTATATACGGTGTACTGGACACCGGACGGCGGGAAAGAAAGAGCTTTCTTCTGAAGCAGATATAAAGTGACGTCGAAATATATTGATGATCCCCTGAGAATTTACGTGCTGATACACGGGAAACGGTGTTAATCCGAATTATGGATGAGATCGAAGCCCACATAAATCGCAGCAGACTCCTCGCATTCGACAAATCGTTCGTGTGTATAGTTGGACCGCCCTATTTCGACTTACAATGCTTCCAGCTATGCGGGGCGAAAAACGACCGACATCACACTGTAGAGGGCGTTAAATCCAGTGCTCTATCGATTTATAATCTGCTATTTTCAACGCAACCCTATTTTATACTATATCTTAATTGCTGATTATCAAATTTACATAATTTGAACTTCGGAGAAAATAAATTTATAATTACAGTTTTATGACATTTTTGTCAAATCGTACGAATTCACATGCACACAAACAGATATTCCGTAAGATAATATATTAGATCATTTACCATTCAAAATATTGTATACGTTTAATATGGATATTTATACTTAGCAGCGCAGAACATTATTATTTACCAATTTAAATGACTTATTTTTAATTCTGCTTCGAAGTATTTATTAACTATAGTAAATGCAGGGTTCCTAATGTTCAATATATGTTATCTTATTAAGCATTATTCTATAGGATAACAAATAAAACTGTCAGAAACAATTGACTGTGTACATGCTCCAAGCTTGCCAACTTGTTTTTTTTTTCTAAAAGAGAGATTTAATGTACCATTTGGACGTATATAGAAAGTATACAGTTTTTATGTGAATAAAAATGTTAGAAATCGAATGGTAGTATTTATTTATTTATCAATAAAAGTTGAAGAAGTGAATGAAAAATCGATTTTTTCCATACCGTTTTGAACACTTTACATAACTTAAAAAAAAATTCGATTTTACTAGATACCTTTTGCACGCAGCCTAACAATATTAAAAATATGACTGCAAAATGGTCAAAGCATAAAAAATACTTAAAAAAGTCATGTCCTAAATTTCTAATAGTATACATGTTAATAGTTTCAACTCATGCGACAACCAGCATTCCTCATTTATTTTCTCTCTTAATACAGAAGAGTCCCGGTATATTCACCATCCTGTCCCCTTTCGTTATATTTATCAAAAGAAGTGGAGCGTTTCCCACTTCCCTTCGTTGCGTTATGTTTGTGATGTCAAATCAGGCCCTTCCTGAAGCCCCAGACCGCAAGGTCGGGGGAAAGGAGAGCGGGAATATGCTGTCTTGTAAATATATCGAGACGCAATTATACCGGGACCCTACTGTTCTCTTCCTTTATAATCTTGCAATTTGGTACTTGCAATTTTGAAGTATGATTAAGAGGGGCGGTAATTTGGTAGCTCATTAACAATAAAACGGGTATACATTAGAAACCTGCTATAAGGAACTTTCTTTGATATACGGAATTCACTCGTTATAGGGAAATGATGTTCGACATAAGGTTTTGCAACAAATATTCTGCAGCAAAACATTTCCATATACAAATTTTTACCGTACTTTGCCGCACTTCCCAAACAACACAATCTGTCCCGGGATGTCCTGAGGAGCTCCCGAGGCCATCTAAATGAACGCTTTTGATCCGACTTAATCTTGTAGTAAGGTTATGTGTTGTGTGCGTAACTAGTCAGTATCGAAATTATGAATAAGCACTATTATAGTTTGATAAATATATGTGTGTACTGTTTTATACAAATATTTAAAATTTGTTATAATAATGTTCACATAACGTTATAATTTTTTCAAGAACATAATTAGAAAAGCATTTACGTTTTATTGAACTTGAACTTGTCTTATTTATGTATTTTTGCAGCTATGTGTAATGAAATACAAATGTTACAAATAAGTATGGTTATATTTATAGTCGAATATCTGAATGAAAAACACATCTCATTATTTTCATCTGATATCTATAGAATTTACGAAGAAAAATGAATTAAAAACGAAGATTCTGCAATTGTGCCCAAAGCTGTAATTGTGGCATCTTTTTCCTGTCATTAGTTTTTAATATAAGCTAATAATAATAATACATAAACTAATAAATATTCGCCTAATATACGAAGGTCCTTTAAATATTTTCCGTTTGAAAAGAACCAAAATCATTTTTGTCATCCGGCCAATGGAACTTTATTCAGAATTTTGCACTGAGTTTCAACGTACCTCCAATCTATTGTTGTTCTGAATTTTGCAACAATCTACGTATAGACTGGATGTTGCCTACCCTTCGAGGGAGATTTCTTTAAAAATTGAAAGCTGTATAAATAGTTTTAAGAATGAATAAAGCCGCAATATATTAAAAATTTTACAATTTTTTGCCTATAATATGCTATTGGTAGATATATATTTGCCACGGAAAAAGGTGATAATGTTTAATAGATAGTTCCATACATCAACATAAATCATAAACTTTTTTTCTGGATTGAACATAATACATATCGTACGACATCAGAAAAGGTAAATCAGCACCTTACAATAAATCACATCGCGTGAAAATACCGTAGAGCCGTCGGTTTTTCAAATTTACAACTTATACTCGGCAAAATTGGGTAAAACGAATATTTGCTTGCTGATATATTGTCAGTGTTGGATATTATACCCTCTGGAGAATAAGAAATCGTCATTTAGACACGGGGCCGCCGATTCCCCTACGAGTCAAAAAGGGAAATACATAGTCAAGCCCCTATATAGAAGCGGTTTTCTTTCTTTATGAAATTTCCATAATGAAATTGTCCGGACAGAATCGCGCACTCGTCATCCCCGAAGAGGTCGAGAGATGTAAATGAAAAGTTGTAACAGCCGCGTCAAGACATTGACAAAGTGACCGTGACTCAGCGACAAATGTGCACCAAAGTACAACAAGCCCAAAACTGCCCGCCCTTCCTAATGATGCAATTCGTTCTCTTTTATGAGCCGCGCGACATTACAAAGGGCCGACCATTCTTTGGCCTAGAACTCACACTTATAAAGCTGCACACCATATCCAGTGCCCATAATCTACTTGCTTTTAAGTCCCTCCGTTGTCATTTTTGCTCTGGAATGCGTAAAGATATATGCCAAGAAAAATAATGTTTGTTGCATTATTTGCTGAGATATGCTACATGCCTCTCGTTAACTTTAATTATTTTAAAAATACAATTGATGGTAAAGATCGTTTTAATTGTAAAATTAGCAAGATCAGTGCGGAAGGCATATATCAACATTATGACTTTTCGATTACTATTGTTTCAGTATATTCAGAATTCTTATAGAGAAGAATTTATATATATATAATATCAACATAAATTTATGATATTATAGAATACTGAAGTTGGTATTTAATTTTTTGCCTATGGCCCTGAACTCCAACGATCGTTTACACAATATAAAATTATTTGCTTTATTGGTGAAAACATTTTAATTGAAACGATGGTAATATGTCATTTTTTAAATCTTTTTTTTTTAATAATTTTTTTTTAATTTTTGAAAAATTTTGATTTGACAACACGGAACTTGAGCAATCATCATAAGAATATTATATACTTATGTATATTGTTGGATATTTATTAAAACCAATAATTATTTTAAATCCTAGGGTTAATGTTTCTTGTACCGTCGAGTATACTAAACCCGCCATTTTCACACACCGAAAACATGTTACATACTTTTATTAATAATCTCAGTGCATAGTTAGAATTCATAAATTACCTCATGTTATGACAATTACTGGATATCTACCTACATCGAAATGCCACTATTCCATACACACGCAAAAAAATGCAAGTAGATTTGACCAAACCCAGGAAGAAGGAAGGGAACGAATAACTCCGCGGCCTCCGAAAAATATAACATAGCGATTAAAATCCAGAATATTAGTAGATTTTATTTTACTTTTTTAGAAGGTAAATTTTTGTTACACCTTAGAGGATACTTTGTCACTTCATGATCATTTGTAGCCGATTGAGTTAATATAACGCAGCCCCATAAAAAAATTAGGAGGTGCGAGTGACCAGATCTTAATTCCTGTATATATTTTGAGCCGTTGAATTCGATTCCGGTGACCGTTTGAAATAAATCAAGTTCAGGTCTAGGGCAATTGAAGGTCCAATGTAAAGAATCAGTTTAATATTAAAGTAAACTACTATATCTCTACGTCTTTGGGGTCGCTAGATCTGAATGAGGTGTCTGTTTGACCTAATCGAATTTGGGTTAATGACAATTGAAGGTCAAATATGGAAAATCAATTTAATATCAAAGTGTACTAGTATAATTATATATTTCTATGATCGCTGAATCCGAATCCGTATCTGTTTGTCTTTAATAGGTCCAGGTCAAGGGCACTAAATGGCCAAATATATAGAATCTATTTAATATAAAATTAAACTAGTGTACACATATATTTTGGATATACTTCCGAAAAGGACGCTCTGGATATCCTTAGGGGACATATGTTTTCTGACGTATTTTGATGTGTTGAATTCGATTATCATAATGAAAATTGGCACAAATGCGATTCATGGTGGAAACCACGAAAAACCTGTGAAAATAGCTATTTTTTTTTTAGTTTTTTGCGTTTATTTCGTAAACTACAAATTGTACAGAAAAATGTTTCCAACAAAAAATGTAGAGCATAAAATTCTCTACAAAAAAGGTTGGAACTAAATATACATACGCTCTACGCACATATCGAACCTACGTCAATGTTGGCTGATGAATGTACTTAGACGTCATTTACGCGGTTTACGTTGATAATACGAAAAAAGTGCATAAAACCTTTTTTGTAGAGAATTTCATGCTGTACATTTTTTGTTGGAAACATTTTTCTGTACAATTTGTAGCTTTCGAAACAAACCCAAGAAACTAAAAAAATAGCTATTTTTACAAGTTTTTCGTGGTTTTCACCATGATAATCGCATTTGCTCCAATTTTCATGATGATATTCGAATTCGGCACATCAAAATACGTCAGAAAACATATGTCCGCTAAGGATATCCGGAGCGTCCTGTTCGGAAGTACACCCATAAATTTAAAACAATAATTTATTTATTGACGTAAGGAAAAATTTAAACCCAAAATGTTTTTCCATGAATATACATCCCTACTTAGTGCAGGATCGCTGCAATTTTTTAATGGTATCGGAATATTGTTATTTAATTGCTCTTGACCTCGATCTGATGAAGGTCAACGGATATCGAATTCGGATTCAGTGACCCCGAAACGTGTAAATACACTGGTTCACTTTGATATTAAATTGATTGTATACATTTGACCTTCAATTGTCGTTGGCCTAGGCTGGATGAGGACAAACTCATACCAGGTTCGGAATCAATGACTAAAAATGCATACAGATACTATGGTCTGGTCTTTCCACCCAACCACTTTTCTTTTGTAGGGGTGTGTAGTTCATTCTGCTTAATTGGAAACGTTAAAAAATGTTCTCTTTTTTCATTTTTATACTTTAGTATCTTCAGGATGAATCTATCCATGGTCGCGAGTACACCAAAATGTTGAGGCAACCCATATATATTCTACATTCTTTGTAGAGCATAAGCAATTTTACATTTTTTTTCAATATTGTTAAAATCTGTGCAAATTCATTTATAAGCTTCCGGGTAAGGGAACAAAGTTCCGAAAATCAACATACCGAAAGGCTAAAATGTCGATATAGTATGGCTACAGGGTGATTTTCTTCACTTTGTCTTTGAAAATTTGGCAAAAAGAAAGAAAATTAAAATACCTTGGTCCCTCGCAATATCGAACTTTTAGCCTTTCGGGGTTTTGATTTTCGGAAGTTTGTTCCCCGGCCAGCTTCCGTCTAGAAAGCAACCTTTTTTATAGAGGTTTCACAAACTTTCTATTTGAACACAATTCCGAAATCGCTGTAGTTTCGTAATCCTTGCTTTTAACATTTTCGACCCGTTATTCACTATGTTGCATATTTTCCGTTTGCTCATAGCTATATAGTTATCTTTAGAGTGCAGAATTCGCTGAATTTTTTAAAGGAAATTTTAGCTCTACAAAAAAGTGCAGTTTTCGTGCATTTTGCACTGTTTTCGAGATGGAAGCATCTTCTGGAGGGATGTTGCGATTCCACCAAAGCGTTGAGGCAACCCCTTTATTTTGTATCCTTTGTGGGTATCAGCCGTTTTTATATATTTTTTTAATTTCATTATACTGACCTCTATTTTATCTTTTAATTATTCCCTAATTTTTACATTTAACAATTATTTTTCGATCATTAAAATAAATTATTAATCACCGAATTGTCCAGTATTTATAACGAATCAATCTGTAGGCTGCAATCAAAATATATCTATTTATATAAATTATTCTTTTTTATATTTCCAATTTTAAACGTTTTCTGTATGTTTGTGAGATTGAGAGTTCGTGCAGAAACTGCTACTTGCTGATTTCATTTGAATTTATTAACAATTTGTCTGCCAGTAATACTGCCCAATTATATTACAAACGTAATCTGCCACATGAGTATCATTTCAAATGCAACAGATTTATGAAAGTCGGCACTAAATTATAACGTTATTGAAATTATTTTATGTTCAATTTTTATAACCTACTAGATTATGTAATGGCATGAACTTTATGCTTGATATAAATGAAAAAATCGTTTGAAAACAAATGGCTTGTAAAACATCGAAAATACATATTTAAAGCAGCTGTAAAGCAGCAGGTAACGTTGAATGGTATAGTAACAGTTTACGATGTTGATGACAAGACATTTCTTATAAGATGGAAGTTGTTTTACATCGAATCCAAATATAACTTCTTACATGATTTCGTAAATCCTTGGAACAAAAAACGGACAAGCCTTCAATGAAATAATCTACACTGTCAAAGCTAAAAAATAATTAATTTAATTATTAGTACAATAGATATGTAAAACAACGCATATTTCATAGAATGCTAAACAGATTATGACATTCTACACAAACGCTGTGCAGTTCGTTACCCGTAAAAACGTGTGACGAGTGAAAAGTTGTATACACCTTGTCGTTGGTAATGTACACATTTGAATACTGGATGATTAGTTGTTCGTGCATTCATTATTAATTTGCACCGCTGCTAGTGATTTGTAATGACATACGCTAATAACGTAAGTCGAATTTGACGCAATTTGTCGGTAGTTGAATTATATTGCCACAAAGAAACATGAGATTGCGAAAACACTATTTTATCATTTTAGTTCATTAACGATTTTCAATTACTAATACAGTATCGAACAATTCACTAATTTTCAAATTCTATTCATTACTATGAAAAAATTTGAATTCATAATAAACATAATTTTACTTTTAACATTTTTATTATTTTATATTTCGGTCGTTTTATCTGAAGTGTGTTAGGCGACCGTTTTAACAAAAAATACCAATTATATTTTTTAGAATCGACCGAAAAAACACTGATTTGCAACTACAGATGGAATAAATATACTCTGGGTTGAAGTTTGCCCTGGATTGAAATGGCAAAGCGTGTCATTTGAAGACTACGTATTTTATGGTTTATACAAATTTTAAAATTCATTTCATCCACACCCTGGTAGAAATTGCAACCACATATTAGACATTTATTATCCCACAATTTTGTGTAATGCCTAAGATTTAGACATTTCTAAAGTATTTTCATATTTAATTCTTGGCTTAAATGTTAGATTTGTTCAATTAATTATTAGACAGTTTTGCTAGACAATTTTGATCTAGTATTAGATTTCAAGAGCAATCAAATATTACACACAGAAAAATAATTAAATAATCTAACACCGACCGAGAATCGAACCCGGGTCCACTAGTTCCACATCCATGAACTATGTATATATATGACAAAGAAGGTGTTTGATAAAATTTGTAGTAAATAATATTCTTGCTAGAAATGTTAAAAATATATGTTTATATACTTTTAAAAGACTGTACAAGAAAAGTTCTCCGTATGTGAGAAGTCACTATGTCGTCATTTGAAATCAATTTCTTGTACAATTATTAGAAAAACTAAATTTGTGCAATTCAGGTGAGAGCTTCACGTCCAACATTTAGTTGGTACGAAATTGACAAAATTTAGAACAGTTTCAAAGTACATTTAATAGATAAAAATGTTCCGCATAAATATTGTACATCTTTCATGCCTAAGAATTGGACAGAAATGTGAGAATTTTTGAGTTAAGATTATGTTTTGTTTAATATTAGACAATTGTTAGACATTTTGCAGGCACGCTCATTTTATACACTTTTTAACCAAAATATTTGCCTGAAAGTTAGTGTTAACCCATCAAAGATGCTATCTATCTCTACCAGGGGCATTTATACTTCCAGTAACCCAAGTAAACAAAATTATCAAAAAAAATTGAAAAATTCAAGAACTTCAGATAAAATAATTCGATGCAATTACAATATTAAAATACGTAGAATAAATTATTCGTGACACGCTCAATTACCTCCGAAGTTAATAATACGAAAGTACAAACAAATATAAATGCTCGTTTAATTCTAAAAATTATTTTTTCTCGTATTATAATACTCGATAATGATTTTGGATTGATGCATTGTGTTTATTGTGTCTAATACCCTGGTAGAAAGGAAAACATTTTTTTGTACAATTCTTGTATAACATTCTTATTTACCACAGGGGAAATGGCCAATCTACGAAAAACTCGACAAATTTCTACCATGGTACTGATAATCTTAATCCTACCCACACAGCACGCTGTTCTGGGGACATCCTCAGGAGCTCCTCAGGACGTCTAAATATCCGCTTTTATCGTCCTATTAACGTCCTCAAGGCGTCCTGTGTCCTGAGGATGTCCTGTGGACGTTAACAGGATGGTAAAAGCGGACATTTGGACGTCCTAAGGAGCTCCTGAGGACGTCCCCAGAACAGTGTGCTGTGTGGGTAACAATAATAATATTCCCTTCATCGCCCAGTTCTATTTACAAAAAGCCAACTGATTTGATTTTGTTTATGTAATCTACACCTATTCTCATTGTACAATAGACCACTCGGCGAAGTTTACTCAAATATTATCAAACATATTATACAGCAAGTACTCTATCTTCGTGTGTTTCGAGAAGCATCATTTGTCGACTTATCCCGCTTACACCACACCTCTCCCTTGTAATCGATATGATCAATCTCGAATGCATGTACGCAAGCAGTAAATAATAAGGGCATAAAAGGATACTCAAATCGCATTATCATATTTACCGCGAACTTGTCGGTGCCACAATATCTTCTTTCACTTTGCTCCCCTATGCAGATAAACAGTTGCTCTATTTAAGATAGCACACAATACGTCAATAGGGGAGTGAACCGTCTACCGTAAACGTGTACACTCCAATAAAGAATGAGCAGGAAACAAATTTACGCTTCCTACCTCCAGCATCGCATGTCGTAACTTGAGAAAAATTGAAAAGCAATTCTTCCATAATCCTGAGAAAACATATATCAAAATTATCCATGCATATCGATTTCGTAAACACCAAAGATGTTGCTTTGTTGTATGGCCCTTTTCTTGTTGCCTTCGGAAGCAACTTCCCTCATTCTTTCGCTCCCGCATTCTCTCATCGAGTGACGTACGACCGCGCGTGGAGCGTAACCAAGATATATGAGAGCTTTTCCCGAAAAAGTGTTAAGGAATTATGCGTCGGAGAGTAAATGAGATGTGTCTGCGTCGGGACATAGATCACTTGGACGCCATCCATTCCAGACCCGCCACGCGGAAATAAATACGATCTTTCGCGAAGGCGAAAAGAGGAGCGGCGCAACGCTCCATCTAGCTTCCTTCTTCCACTCCTGTCGGCATTCGGAGGCGATTTTCTTGCGAGAAAAACCGAGAGGCGCTGCGATATTGTCGTCGTCGCCGACGACGTCAGCGACGTGCATCCCGCAGCACATCTTTCTACCCGACACCCCGGAGATCCGAACAGAGCCATTTCTCTGCAAGACCGTTATGCGCGTGGCTGTACACCCATCTACGTACACCTACAGCTGGCAAATAAATTGATCCATTACTCAGCCGAGCAGTCATCTTCGTCCCGTTCCCGCTCCTTACTTCCGCTTGTTCTTTCTCGCGAACGAACCTGTCCTCTTGCCTTCGCACTCGCGACCTTTCCTCGGGAATCTTGCCAGAGAAATGTCGCACCCGGACGGTAAATTAATTACTTATATTTTAATTGCTATCCACTGTGATTTGATTATCAGAAATTTATGGAAATGTTTGTAACGTTATCCCACACTCTATTTACGATGTTTATATCATATATCACCAGTAGAAGCGTTGAGTATAATTATAGCACACTACAAGTTATTTCCGTTGGTAATTGTTATTTATCTCAAACTACACTGTGCCCAACCATGTATGTAGTGACTGATTGTATGTATTTGAGGTTATTGCATGATTGTTGCGATGAGGAGATGTCAACATTTGTGGAATATCGACATAATATATGTTAAGTTCACTATGCAAAGCAAATCAGTGTGATCCGTTATTTCAAAATTTAACACAATTTAATGAAATTTACTTTGAAATAAACATATCAGTTATACATCTATTGCAAATTTGGAAAGAGTCTAGTTATCTTTTGATGTTTCTTAACACGTGGAAACAAAGATGTACATGGAAAGAAGCAGACAGTATTGAGTGCTGCCTGGAAAGCACTGGTTACTGTCCGGCCGTTTACGATTCTTCCGTTTTTTATCTTTCGTGCTCGTTTGTGCCTAAACTGTACATTTTAGGATAGTGCTCTCCTGGAAGTTTTTTAGGAAATTTCCTCGTCTACAAAAAAGGTTTACTGAATTTTGCCCGTATCTTGCACCGTTTTCGATACGAAAGCGTTAGAATGAAAAACAAAGATTTCGGCGTCCGCCGCCAAATTCTGAAAATTCTTTGTTTTTCATTCTATCGCTTCCGTATCAAAATCAGTGAAAGATAGGGCAAAAGTTCAATAAACCTTTTTTGTAGAGGAAGACATTTCCTACAAAAATGTCCTGAAAGCCCTATCCTGAAATGTATAGTTTAGGCACAAGCGAGCCCGGAAGATAAAAAAAGATTCGTAGACGGCCGGACTGCTTCTTTCCGTGTAGGTAACGTCGTTTACCTAATCAGTGTCCTGATCCAGTTTTAATAGATTCTTGCAAACTTGACGTTGAGTCTTTCATAAGTAAGAGTTGGATTTAATATATACATCGGGAAAATCAATCATGACAGTTAAATTGTTACAGTAATTCTCTCAACTTTATTTATGTCATGAGTTCGAATCCGTGGCGGGGAACAATTGATGTAACCATTTTTTCGTACCCAGGGATTGCCAATTCATAAGGAAACATCAACAAAAAAATAAAAAAAAATAAATTCCATTGCTTTGAAAATTCAAAAACACATCCTGGCAACAGTACCTTATCCTGGCAAATTCGGACGTACAACCCGAGTATAAATTTATTAGGACCTTGAATCAGGGCCTAACCCGAAGCGTTACACACTGATCAGGGCCTAAACAAATTTCTGCTCGGGAAGTGATGGAGGTTAATAGCTTTATGCACAGTCAGTAGTTTTTTCACCGTCAATTTCTCGTAGATACAGCAAAAAATGATGTAGGGCTACATTTAATTAAACCACAAATTGTGTCCGATATTAATCTTGGCAATATGAAATACTACGCGACGGTGTTGAAATAGTTATTTTTGTATCAAGGGCGTAAAATAATTTAAAAAAAATGATCAACTTGCGGGTGTCAAAATTGGCGTCTGTGATACGAACATAATTTTTTTATTCACTAGGTATGAATAATGACCACTTTTCAACAATGATGACTCAGAAAAATCCCTATCTTATTACTTGGCCATTTTACGCCCCGAAAACGAGGACGGCTACTGAATCAAAATATGTTTTAATACTACAAATAGTACATAATGACAGCAGTATTGCATACTTCTGGAGGCGTATTTTATACTACTCACCGATGTTGCGACTTGCTCAACTACAATCAGCTGTTTTTCGCAAGAATGTTGAGTGTTTGGAGCGGAATATAATTTAATCCACAGTTGCTCTCTCTTCCTTTTCCCTTTATCTTTTCTGTATGAAAGATGTGTCCAAATGATACGGATGTAAGAACTGATCTTATGGCCGAACAGGAAATGTAGAAAGGTTAGTTAAAGAAAGAAGCTAAACAAGAGAATAAGATGTATCCTTCTTTCAAAATAAAAAAATACATTCTACCCCCTCAGTAATTCAAATCTCAGTATAGTCGATTCCCTAGTTTGTACAGCGAGCTTGTTCCTCTACTACTAAAAAATTTACCTTCATCTCAATAGGGCCGCAATTGTGTCAATTTCTTCATCCCGTCTTAATGTCAGAAATTGCTAAACACATCATACGAAAATTAGAACTCAAAAACTAGATGCCTTCGACCCGGGTGCCTACAATTTTGGCTAAATTCGTATTGCAGTTCCCTGACGAAAGGCTGATGCTTCCGGGAATATTCCCATTTTAACACTGCCAGGAAAGAAGGCGGCAGAGGGTAGTTCTAGCATCGTTGGGTTCGAGTAGTTTCTATACAATATCTTGTTCCTTAAATAGGGTGAATATGCCAATGAATGGACGGTCAAGCATTTTTCACACTTTGATCGATTGTAACTTTTGAATTCTTTTATGAAAATTTAATTATAATACCACCATTAGAATCGTTAGACTCTCCTCTTTATGACCGTGTAGTTCAACCTTTGATTTTATTTAATTATTAACCTCGTCTTCATACGTTTGTAAAAAAATCCGCTAAACCCCAATGAATAGACGGGTTAAATCAAATGGGACGTTTTCAGTACCAGTTTTGGATGGCTTTAAAACTTTGCTTTGATTTTACAAAATAATAAACACTGGAAGATCAATAGTACTGTAAATATTGTTTTGAATGTTCAAAGAACATAAAAATATGTATTTTGTTGCATGTTGTGCATCATACATTCATAAGAAATAGAAATATGTAGAAAATCGTCCATTCATTGGTAGTTGTCCATTCATTGGCATATTCACCCTATATTAAAATTGAAAATGAGCAATTTCAAAACTTCGACCCCGACCGCAGGTCAGCCGAAGCACTGATAAATGAGTACGTCTTGTTCACACTGATGTTTAAAAAAACGCGGTTTAGTCGAGTTTTTGACAGGTCGGGTTGCAGGAAATAAATTTTTTTATATGTGGGATACTTCGGTTTCCGTTCATGCGATCCAGTACATTAATACGTTTTTCTTCACGCCCTGGACGCGAAAGGTTTTGGCTCGATTGGTTATTTATTTTATTTATATTACGCTACCACCTCCCCATGGCTAACCCGACACCAACATTATAGTGAATATTTTTTATGCCCCCCCCCCCTGATACCCGCCTCACTCCCCTGCTTCCTCTGTGTCTCTGTTTTTCATGTAATGTATATAATATACATACATATGCATTGTATATGTGTATGTACAATTTATGTTAATTTCATGTTAATTTGCTTAAGGCATTATCGTTGATTTTACGAAGAAATCGATTTGTATTTTTTGTTCAAAAATGGAAAAAAATTGTTTTTTGAGCGTTTTTTTTTTGTTAAACCTCCCCATAATCTGGTACGCATTGTCTCCAAAAACTAATCCGATCTAAGTTTGGCCAAGAGAAACCCAAATCCATTTGTACTTTTTAAATTCGTCCTGCCAGTCGCGAGATATCGGGTGTACAAAATGTTGCCCACGGACGGACGGACGGACGTACAACCTAACGGACACCAATTTTTTTATTGTTGCTTTGGGTTCCTTAGGGTCTGAAACGTCGACATTTGATGTAAAACTATACAGTAATTTTTTGGCGGGAACTGACCAAATTCAATACTTCGCCAGACCTATGGTCTGAGTCGAAGTAACTTGAATAAAACTTTCATTTCCTCCCGGTGTTTTCCATATGTCTTGCAGATTCAATAATGTCATTTTGAAGTAAAGCTCGTTTTGGAGTTTATGTGTCAACAGCTATGGGACCATACTGCGATTAGTCTGAATTATAGTTATGACTATTCGCCAACAGAATCCGATATGTATCTGACGATAGGAAAGACATTTCCGCAAATTTCGAAGGAACAATCAGTTTTTTTTCCAGATTCGTTACAGGAATATTCGAATTTATAGAAAATTCTCCATATCAAGAAATTGTGGTTCATTTTCATTGAACATCAGAATTTCGAGAGATTCATTTTACCGGTGTTGTTTCTACTTATACATGATGTTCCATAGGTCTTTTAATTTTATCCGAATCGTAGCGTGAAAGAAATTTCGGTCCAGATTTTGATAATCTTTCATGTAGTTTTTAATTAGTATAATTTCTTTGTTTTATTATATTTTTTTACGTCCTTATTAATAAGTAATTCATTTTTTCCTTGGTAGAAATATAGAGTGATAGCCAATTGACTTCCTCTCTTATCCAGTGGATAATTTTTAGTTGGAAACTTAGCTATCAAATCAAAATAACTTCGCAACCCTCCTATTTATTGGATAGATTAATTCCCAGTCATGATTGAGTACGACGACCATCATCATTT
This sequence comes from Trichopria drosophilae, assembly GCA_030407085.1. NCBI lineage: Eukaryota > Metazoa > Arthropoda > Insecta > Hymenoptera > Diapriidae > Trichopria > Trichopria drosophilae. The sequence continues at coordinate 58,688,311 of CM059583.1, forward strand.
ATTCATACCATCATTACATTCTTAGCATATTTTCCAGCATCTAATCATATTTAATGAGGCCGGATCAAAGTTGAGAATGCTCATAAAATAATTTATGATAAACGTTCTTAATTTAAACAACATACATTGAAAAGATGTCTATGCAAAGTTATCACTAAATATACCTTTTGAAGAGAACTAAGTTTGGATATCATGAAACATAAATTTTACTTTCTTTAGGACTAATTTAGAAGAAGTGTTATGCTTAAGGTCTTAAATTTGTCTTATTTTTAATTCCTGTGTTGGTAATGTTTTTAAATCATATTTATTGACATTTGGTGGCGTTCATTCGATAAATTAATTCGCGCGATATTTGCTTTATATCCCTGCTGAAGAAACGATAAATATAATGAAAGCATGAAATATATCTTGGTATGTAAAGGTCACGTCATACCATATTTTTTTATTAATACTGAGTAATCTTCTTTCCGTTCATAATAAGTTTCTGCAAAAACCGTTATATATATTCAAAACATTTTTTTTTATATTGCGTATATTATAGGACTGTAAAATTGGCGCTTAAAATTTCCGAAATTTCTATGTCAGTTCTCAATTAATATTTTTGGTATTTTCTAGGAAACTGCTTATTGTGCTTAGAATTGTCCGGTATGGAGCCCTAATTTTATTAATGTTATTCGGTCATTTTTACCTCACCAGCGGATCACTTTACAACCCCCTTAAGTTATATTACAATTACGTTTGAAATGTTTTTAAAATATTTAAATAGTTTTAAAACAAATAGAGAGCTCTAAAAGATGTATTTTTGTTATTTGCGATGTAATTCCTCGAATCCTCTATTTATTTAGAATTCCAAATATTTAAGCATAACAATATAGAGGCCTATTTTTGTCGGGTTTTAAATATGCTAGCAAACTGACCACATCTATTAATATTGCAGTGATTTTGTCTCTACAAATAGCTACTTAAATTATTTATGTTATAGCATCGATAGTTCGAGGAAATAATGGCCATAATTCATTTTTAAAACATAAATCTGTGATTTCGACCGGTTATCTGGATGGGTTAATAAACGGACGTAAAATCAATTGATATGTCTAGATCTTAATTTATCTTTTACGTTCAAAGGATAATAAGCTTCTCAAAAACAATTTTGATAATTCCAATATCACACGTTTAATTACGAGATTAAATTAGCTGTCACACATGTGCGATGCGAGTAAGCGATACATTATCATTCCGACAGCGTGCACATCGGAAGGCAATCCGATCGAGCTAGACACGCAAATTGCATCGATGGAAAAAGACTGGTGACGTTTGCTGTCAGTGTAGCTGGCAAAGATAACGAATAATCGCGTTAAAAACAACACTGCAATCCCTCGTAATTTGGTCGGTATAAAAGCCACGGAGGATCATTGCGAAAGAGCGACGCCGTTAACGAGCCGTCGTCGTCCTTCCTGAAGCCCCGAGAATCTCCGCTGACAAGACCGCAGATTCATCTTGTTGCAGTCCGCAATTAATATACTGCGGCGTCCGCCGTTCCTCGACGACTCCAGAGCCGCGGTTCTCTGCGTTCCTCTACGTCGGATCATCAATCCACTCATTATAAACGCGCGCCACTGCACGCTGCAGCTCGCCCGCGCTGCACCTTTAATTGATGACACCGCATTACGTTTGTAATTTCATTTTATATTTAAAATGATCGCAAACGCCGACGTCATTGTCGAGACAAATTGCCTATTTGCATAATGCCGTTATTTATTAACGTATTCCACGCGGTGCAGCGGTTAGAAGGTACGAAATTCTCCGGCGCTCGACAAGAACGCGACATTCGATATCGCCGTGGAATATCTAAGCGCGGCGTTTCAAGATTCAGCGGATACCAGATTGAAGAAATGTCCCGCTCATAAGATTTATTCGACACGTGTTTACGTCTTCGGCTTCGCCTACGCTGCGGCCGTTAAACGCGAAATGTGCTTGCGACATTTCGGTGATTCACGACGACAGAATATAAGTGCGTATTAAGTGCAGATTTGTTGCGATTTTCGAATAAGACTCTACATCAATATTAGCATAAAAGTTTCCTTCCAAATGCCAGATTCTGGCGGCGGATATAGAAAATATTTGAATAGCGAGACGTAACGTAGTTAGGAGTATAAATAAAGGTAATATGCGATCAATTAGCTGGATTTTACCGAAGCGGCGATGGACGTGTATAACGTACGAGACAACAGATTTATCCTCGAATACGGATGCGACAGGTGTACATTGAAAGTCACTACCAATCACTGCGTTTGTGGGTTTTAATAAGGTTGTTAATTTTCAATTTAAAGCGAGCGGGAAAATAATGCACGGAGTCGAGCGATACGCTCATCCAATTTATTCGCCGATAAAATGTTGCATTAAGCAGTCAAGCATGGACTTTCGTGTCCGCGGGAATGATACATGCGAGAGATTACTTATTTATGAGCGGCGCGCATAATTAACGGCGTCGATCGACGTGCATTAAGAAACCTGCACTATCGTGTTACCCATTAAGTATGCACTTTCTGATGTTTCGAGCTGCAGGCAGCCAGAGAAAATACGACCGATGGACCTCGTCGATCTTGCGGGTGCAATGCGCGCGCCGACGACGTCCTAGCCTCGAAAGTTCGTGTCGCAACGGCCGATTTAATGTCGTAATAAAAAGTAACTACTTCTTCATAAAATGTTAAATTATCCCGTAAAGAGTCGCAGATTTTCAGTTTGATAGAAGCGCGACAATAAATCTCGATTAAGAAAGATTTCAAAGAGTACATTTCAATTTTAAGGCCATTGTGTGTGCACGGTGAAGATTAATGAATGACATGCTTGCCGCGCCGCAATCATGTTGGCAGTCATATTTTTAAAAGGAAGCTTTTCTAGCTGTAGCAATGTTTCTAATATTTTTATTGATATCAATAAGAAAATATTGTTATATAACTCGTTTATACAACAAATTTACGTGGGACTGGATGTAATGAAGAAGGACGTGATTTTTTCACCTTTTAACTATGTAATACTGGCAAAATTTCCAAGCAATGAATGATTTTGAGAACCGAAATGATATTTAGATAGATAACTGTTGATATGCCTTAGCAGAACACCTGTGGGCTAGTTTATTAGAGCAAAAGTACTTTGGCCTTTTTTTGCACCAGTGGACTATCCAGCTAGGACTCCGAGCGGAAATTGTACATCAGGCTGTCCCGAAGTCTGGCATGATGCTCATCATACCAAATACAGGCTAATGAGAAAGCTCTTTGGGCTCGAGGAATGTTCCTATTAATACGAGTTCGTTATATCAAGGCCTTAAAGTTTCATGCTATTTAAGATATGTCTGTTTTGGCCCAAGAAAGGTTATGGTATGGTTTCTAAGGGTTTATGTGAGTTTACATGGCTGCAGTCAAAATAAGACTGAGGGACACTATCTGTATAATATATTTAAATTTATTGACTCGCCTAAAAACACCCCATACTTTTGAACAGTTTGGAGAAGCTTGGAATCAAAAACTAACAAAAATAACTAGAAGCGCAATTACTACGGAGAAATACTTTGGGAAAGAGTATTTAGAGAAAGTATTTGTCGCACATAGCACGGCAGAACCAAAGTAAATGTTTGCAGTTAATTTTCAACACACGTTTCACGGAAGTCTATGCGGTACTAAAGAGGCGCATCGCGATCATCCTATAAATTAATGGGAAATCAAGAACCAATATCCCGAAAGAAACATCGGTCGAATTTCAAATCCACTGAAAATTTCATGAAAATGGTAAATAAAACTAAAGTCACTCGCCGACATCAATGCAGAAGATAATGAATTTGAAGAGCCTGCTTAATCCTCAATTCCTGAACTACTATATCCGTCTATACATATTTCCAACTCCCCTAGAGAAAAGAATCTTCAAAAAAAAAGGAAATAAACATGTAAAGAAACAGGTGACACATAAGAGTAGAATGTGCAATTTTTATTTAAATTTAATTGAAATTTAAAATTTCATTTGGATTTTCAAAATGACAGCTCTTGAATTGTGAAATACAAGTCATTATCCACTCTATCCATATCCATTCTATTCGAAATAGGCCCAAAAGTGGTTTCGTATACAAACTTAATATTCTGTGAAATACAAATTAAACGTTTTAATATTCACTATCGTATTCAAATATCTATTCCTTGTACCAAAAAATAAACCTCTGTATTGACAAGAGAGTACAGTCCAAAACGAATTTGAAGAGTTCTTATAATCCTCAATTCCTGAACTGGTATACCCGTCTATACATATGTCTATAAATAATGTCGTCAATATTTTCCGATAGTAAGTATTTCTTCCATCGCGATTGTATAGGGGTAGTTCTGTAAACGGAGGACGAAACTGAAGCTCATTTCGGCAAGTCATTTTCTTCCATTTGAGTTCTGGAATGTATAATCTGTTCGAGTTACCAACACTATTTGAGGTTCTTGAATGTGGCCAGAAAAAAATTGTGAATTGAAAATTCTGGAATCGTTTCAGAGTTAACGAAAAGAAAATGGGCGAAAACACAAATAAAAAACGAACGAATGGATTTTTATAAAAAATATTACTAGGAAGTTTTCGGGGTCACTCATTACGAATCTGGTGATAATTTACCATCTGGTAACGGTTACCATCATTTATGCTACGTATATACGAACCGGAATCTAGATGGTACCAGGTACTATCAAAAGATGTTAAACTCAAGATTGCACAGATGACAATTTTAAATGGTAAAAGTCAGGTAGTGTGTGTCTGAACGAAACCGAATATAACCTAAAGGACTATATTCGGCCTGGCATGCATGTCGCAATTGCATATGTGATTTTCATGCTAAACGATGTCAAATCACAAATGTGAATGTTTTTTTTATTGGCGGATTAACCCTAAATCAAATTCAAGGTGAACCGTCCATTTCTACAAAATATACACATACCAAAACATATAAAACATACTATCTTAGTTTATGTTTTGATAAAAGTATGCGCAATTAGACAATGCATATGAGATAATATAATAATAAGAACTGACAGTTCTTGTATGCACAGAATATCAAGACTTGTACAATTCAGTAATATAAATATAACTACCCTGTTAATGAAACATCTTATCAATTTCATCCAAATATTTTACAGATATTATGTAAATATATATACACAAGAAAACAGTTCAAAACTTAAATTGACAAAAATTGAATTAATAAAGCACTTTACTAAAGTTTCATTTACATGCATGGCGTTTACGTATTATTAGATTTTAATGCGTAGATAGAAGAAAATAATTCAGATTTTCACAGTGAGAAAATGATTAGTCAACTAATATTAATATTTTTAAAATAGTCTTGAGAATGATAGCGATGCTGTGGAAACGTAGACTACATGGACAGACCATGATCTGCTGTTGTTATTAAAAAAGGTACCTGACTCGGATAATCGCTTTAGCTGCATTTTACTTATTTAAAATTTTACCGAGTGCTTAATTCTTTGAATTATATGTGTATATATAGATATCTGATGGAGATATATATATAAATAAAATAGTCATCGTAAAAAAAGGGTGTGACTAGTAGAAAACCCGCGAGAACTCTAGAAATCAGTGTTTTGTCCCACATGTTACACGATATCTTGGGAGTACATAAAAAATGTGAAATTTACACGGGATAATCTGGATAGATAATAAACTCTGTAAAATATCTATAAAAAATAAAAATATAGCTGAAGAATCCAAGATGTGTTTGGTACAAACAAAAAATTCGGTATAAATATTCTATAAATAATCACAAGTTTGTTTCTATTGCTCTAACAACCTAGTCATGAGCAGCATTGTTGCCAGGCAACAAAGCGAGCTGTCCTGTGCTCTTCACGAATAACAAATGTTGAATATGCAAAAACTGACATAAGATTCTTAATCAGTTTGACTTTTGATTAAGGCGTCCGCCATATTTAATCCGCCATTTTGAATTTGCGAAATCTGACTTCAGATTCGTAATCAGCGACACTGAAAACTTCCGAGTAACAAGTGTCAAGGGAAATGATTGGAATTTAGAAAATTTGCCCGCAATATTCAATCCGCCACTTTAAATTTTCGAAATCTAACTTCAGATTTGTAATCGGCATCCCAAAAAACCCTGTACACCAAGTTACAGTAAAATCTATCCAATATTTTTTTCCCGCATTTTGGGGCACTTTTTGTGAAATTATCGCCGCAACGAAGGGGTTAAAACTACTTCTATCACAAATTTTCCCAAAGAACTTTCATTTTAATAAATGTACTTTTTTGGTACACTTGGTATATTGTGGTTTTCGACAATTTCAAAATCCTAGTATCCAACAAACATTTGTTGTTTATAAATACGGTGTCCGATTTTCAAAAACTTTTGGAATGTTTGCAAATGGCTCTGATGAATTAATTTTTTAATTTAGTCATGCGTCGCGTCGCATGCAATATAATCTCCCTTTTATAAACTTATTACTACCCGTTATGAGCTTAATGTAATTGGCAAAAGAACTAATTTGAGAAAGCGATTTCCGCAGGTAGGTTTGCATATCGCGAGACGATTTAACAACGTGTCATGCTCAGAAAACTCAGCTCGGATCCCCGTTCCATCAGCATTTTGCGTTTGTCGCATACGTACGTCCCAGGACGTGCAAAATGTATGCGGCTTTGCCCTGCGCGACGCTGCTACTATACCGCTTGAGTGCTGTCGAGGCGTTGGCGCGAGAAGTCGTTTCGCGATAAGGGAAGAGAGGAAGAGGCATTAGTGTCGCGTCGGCGACGCGTCGTGTGTATTTGCCACGTCATCCTTCCGCCGTCGTAGACAGGTGCCTTAGGACTTGCACAAGATGTCGCAGGGGCTGCAAACCTCGCTACTACACTTTCCTAGGCAAACTTTTCAGAAAATTGCGTTAGCGGGGAAATATCGGTTATCATGTCGCTCAGAGATGATCGACCAACTCCCGACGACATCAACGAAAGATTTTTTAAATTCCGGTATAGGTTTCACATTCACAAACTTATTTCATATTGAATATTTTCATGTCTTTAGAATAATATACATATGTTAGGCAACCCAGAAACTGGAAACGATTTACATGCCTAAGTGAATGAAAAATTTCTCAAACTTTACTCAAAGTAAATGAAATGAGACTGGAAGGGATCTGCTGTGGTCGATTTTGATAAAATGTTTCATGTCATTAGAAACGATGAAGATTTAATTGATTGAAAGAAAGAAGCATAAAAGGATATATATGAAAAAACGTTGATGAGGTCTTGTAGTTGTGACAGTATGAAAAACGAGCTTTTAAAGAAGTTTCATTTATGACTTCTTAAAATATTAATCTCGAAGAGGTTTTAGGGTTGATGTAATAAAAGGGGACTCCATAAAATGCATATAGTCAGCCCCTATTTTTGAGCGTTTGATCCAATAGAGATAAATTCACGAAATACGACTCAACATAATAGCTAACAGGCCAAAAACTACCCTTATCATAGGATGGAAAGCAATTCATGTCTATTTTGCTATTATAATTTAATAACTAACTTCTTACATATCAAAGGTCCTGAACATTTGAAAATGAAAACAACCCCTATCAAGAGGTGAATGTACTTGATCATCACATACGAGACTAAGTACATTTGAATGGTTTCTTTTTCTTGTAAGTATTATATTAGATTTATTATTACGTGTTATATTACGTGTGATTGTATAGGTTTTCGCGATTTTTATCATATTGGACAGTGAATGAGCTTAATACAAGCATCATGTCATATGAGTTCATATATCAGGAAAAAAGGCTTGATAACTAAGGAAGGATATAAATTGATTTTCAGCTACTTTCTGCACGCAGATAGTATCACAGTAATATGAACTTATTATATGCGTCACTTCTATATATGCAGTATAATTAATTGAGTAGGTATAATCATATAGGTAATATCGTACTAATAAAAAGCCATTGAATACCATTTTAAATATTTTTATTGATAATATACTGTTTATTTTACATTCATTACATGATAATCCTTCAAAGATTATACCTGCAGGAAAAATAATTGTAATTATCAAGTAGGGGAAAGACTTGCAGATTGCCGCACCTCCAACACTTTGTACAATTAACATATCGTTAATTTACACATGCTATTGGAAAGAGAACTATAATTTCCTATAAAAAATGTTTGTCTTCACAAAAAAATGTATACCCGACATTTAACAGTAACTGAAGTAGTGCTTTCGAAATTTTGACTTGCTAGTTGCGCCATTGAAGTAAAAGTTTACTAGTCTTTGGTATTTGAGGTCGTTGATAACGATTATGAAGTCATGTTTTAAAATTTCAAAATGGCAGATCCAATAAGACGACCGGAATTTTAAATAGCATAAAACTTATTATTCTGGGTTTTTTAGGGTCCTTGAAAAAGAATCTTATGTCATAATTGAAGATTTAAAGATGGTGGGTCCAATAAGACCGCCAAAATTTTAAAAAATATTGCGATTACAGGTAACTATTCACTGATCTCAGACACAGGTAGAACATTGGTAACATTAGTTGACGCACTTTGAATCAAGTCTCGGAAACCAAACTATGAAACAGGTGACAGTATGTGATACCGAATGCTAATGCTAATGATAATGAGAGATGATGGGGGCGATGACGGTGATGGTGATAGGGATGATGAATACGACTACGACGATGATGATTATTATAATGAAGATGGGGATGACGAAGACGATTATAGTGACGATGGTAGGGATGATGACGACAGTGATAATGGTAGGGATAATGATGACGACAGTAATAATGATGCGGATGATGACGACAGTGATGATGGTAGACATGATGGTAGGGATGATGACGACAGTGATGATGGTAGGGTTGATGACGACAGTGATAATGGTAGCGATAATGGTGACGAATTACGATGCTATCAATAACAATGCCCCTGACTATGGTGCGATGACGATGATGATGATGACGATGACGACGACGATGAAGACGATGATGATGATGATGATGATGATGATGATGATGACGACAACGACGATGACGACGACGACGATGACAATGAATTCCATGAGGGTGATAATGATGATGATGACGATGATGGATATGATGACGATGATGATAATGGATACGATGACGATAATTACATTTATATTTGACGATGACAAAGCTCATGTCACATCTTATGTACTCACTTATATGCCTCACATAAAGCGTTTAAAATCATTAAATAAAAACACTGAATGTTTTTCTCGATAAGAATCCTAAACACCAAAAAATCGTTAAAAAGGCATTCAAATGTGAATAAGCGGAAAACCCAGAGGAGGAGAAATTACAGGTTTAAAAAGAAGCAATCTGCAGCTTAACACTATTCTAAAGTGCCTTGAAAAATGCTGCCAATTCTTGAAATATGTGGAATATTTTTTGGATTACGAAAATTGGAGAATCGAAAGGATCACCTTCATGACGTGCTATGAGAATCTATGTATTCTGATTTAGTCACAACAAATAATCTAGCTAATAGCGCGATATTAATGGAGAATTTGTGCATATATGAACTGTTGCGAATGTATTCAAGTAGGTATTCGCGAGAAATGTTGATTACCTTTTACTTCGACATAGCTTTCAAAGTGATGTCTTACTGGAATGCATTCGTAAACTAGACGTTATGTCTTGAAAGATACATTTGCCTTGAAGGGTACATACCTTATTGCCTTATTTCAATTTTGCTGTATTTTTGAACTTTTATGTCACCGATAAATAATGTATGTTTAAAGTGGCTACTTCGTATTACATATTAAATTCAGTCGCATATTCTGAAAAGCGATAAGGTAAGCGATGATGCGAGCTATGCGTCCGAAAAAAAAAGTAGCAGTAACATGGTTGACATTTCTCAGGGCTACAAATTTGAGTATATAAATATAATATAAAAATATATAAAACATATGCGTTTTTTATACTTGAATTATTATACATACGGAAGAGGACTAAAAAATGAAACCAGCAATCAAGTTTTTGGAATGCTGAGCGTGGGACGATTCTTTGGAGTTTATGCAGGTTCAAAACAGCAGTCAAAAATCAATTGTCTCAATTAATCTTTGATATTTTACTTTTTTTAATTAGTGAATTATTGATATCAAACACTCCAGTCACAGTTTAAGTGTGTTATTTAAAAATCTTTTTTATTTTATAAAGTACCGATTGTTTGTTTTTTTAGTAAAAAATAGTATAACATGATCATCTTAAGGAGAGACACCTGTGAAATTTTAGTACATCGAAATTTACATTACTGAAAGATTACAATTTTTCTGGTATTATATATATTCTAACATTTTGATAAGGTGTAAAGTTGAGAAAAATAAATATTTACTCGCACCCTGTGCCCAAAATGCTGTTTTTCTCTCCATATTGCGGGAAAAAATAGCACATTCTCTCCCTAGGGAGCAAAATAAGTTTCTCGCATTCTGAGCCCAAATTAAAAAAATGCAATTACCATCAGTTACTACTGCAGATCATAAGCCGCTAAATCTGCATTTGAATTACTGTATAATGCCTTCATGTATTTATCCTTGATTTCTGCAATTGATAAATACCAAATGGTTTTCATCATGCAGTCGGTTTGAATACGCTGACTAATACAAAATATAACCATCCCTGGTGACTTTGACATACATTAAGATTAGAGGTGGTACAATGCGAAATATTTTTACCATACTAAAAAGCTCTAAATAGTCACGGATTTCTCGGAATAAATACATGAAATTATCAATTAATTGTTAGTTTTTCGTTGGATATCTGCATTGAAATTTCAGCTAAAGTTAGATTTTCATTTTTATCTATGTTGATACAACTTTTTTCATTAAGTTAGACCACAGTAGTAACAAATCTATTTTAACTAAAGAAGAGACGTAGTTAGTATTAAATAATGCACAGCAAGAATCGATAAAACATGTCGGATTTGATCCACCCAACGGTGGGAATTCGCAGATGGAATGGAACAATGTTTAATTCAGGGTATTAGGGTCGATGTAAGACATGGTTGGGATAAAGCGAAAAGGATAATTAAAGATGAAAAAGTCCTTGGAAACGAAAAAGGCAATTTCTTTCAAAAGATTAGAGTTTATGGGAACTCGTTTGCCACAGCGACAACGACAACGGTGGATCTTTGCAGTTTCCACTCGATTCGGGTACACTCAGTCGCCGGAATGCATACAGATGAGGGCGATGACACCGCATCCCGCACAATCCTAGCCCCGTAACAACCCTTCCTGCACCGGTCTCAGTGATCATTTGCCACTGACATCCGCAGACCGTTTCCTTGCAAATCCCACGAGTGTTTGTACGACGAACTTCCGACGTTCGGTGCTCTTATGGGTAGTACAAGGTCCAGTCACTGCCCATCTAATGTAAACGAGGCTTTGCTTTTCTCCAACGGATTTCCATCCTGTTCACAGAATTAATGCTCATAACTAATCCCCTTTGATAAATTGTGTATAATCAAATCAATTCAATATCCTAATACGCTCTAAAGCAGTTTGTGTAACTTACTCAGTCTAATAAAGAGTAGTTAATATAGTCGAATAATTTGCAGTACATGTTGAATCATGAAATACAAATCATTACCTTGATAGATATTTTGTCTGGAAACAACCCAGACCCTAGATAGTTTTTAGAAACTTTTTCTGGGATCCCGGTAGGCAAATCTGTATAGATTCCGGCTCGCTTTGATAACGCCCTGCCAACACTGAATTATTGAATTTATGTTACATTTTTAAAATTTATATAATTTAAAATAGTTTTAAAGGATACCTTCAATATGTGCATATGGACAATACATTTTCAGGAATAAAGTGATTAAATTTCTAACTTTACAATTTCGAACTGTAGAAATACAAATATCAGGAAAAATGGATAACGAAAGGATCCAGAATCTAGGTTGACTTGTCTGATTCGATAAAAAGTTGGTATATTTCGAGATTCTAGCTGGAATATATACGAATATTTCCACATAGAGTTTTCCTCCTAGGTCCTGTATATAATGTGGAGAAATTAAGGACAATTTCTACCTGAGTAATATCATCACTAATTACGTGTAAGTTATTAAATTAATATAAAAAACACTCTACCAATCTGAAAATTTAATCATTTGCGTTGAAAATTGACTTCTTTACATTGAAAGTTGATTCCGAGCTTATCCGTTCGATTTGTACTTCTTTAGAATAAAATATGACTATAGCACTTTTCATGTGTCAATAAAAACAACTATCTTGAATAGAGTTCGATAGATCGATCACCTTTTGAGATGATTGAAAAAACATAAAAACCCATCAGATTTGTTTGAAACTCAGTCACTAATATGAATATGGTATTATTTTAAAAACTTTAAATGGCGGATCCAATATGGCGGAGGCATTTTTAATAATTCGAAGGAATCTAATATCAGATTTGCAAAATTTTCAAAAGTCAGAATAGAGGATCATAAACTAAGAAATTAAAAACATTTACATGAAATTTGCTATTTGGGGATTCGTACTTACAGGGGGCAGTAAATTACACTGAAACTCCCTTGTGACAAAATTCAAGCCAATCTCAGTGATTTTTATATTTTTTAGTCCTCCATGTTGTAGCTACAATTTTGAATTAAAAAAAATGTTCTAACCCCTAATTCGTGTTCAGCGACTACGGACTCTATTTACAATAATGATTATAATATTTTGTATATGACTGGCGGTGGCTCAGTTGGTAGAGTATCGGCTTCGTAATCGGAAATCCCTGGTTTGATCCCGGCCTCTGCCATCTGTCATTTTGACACCTCTGTATTTGTTTATAAGTGTCTAATAACGCCAAAGCTCCGGTGGTTCGGAATCCACCGTCATAAACACATTAAAGAAGGTATGTCCCGCCGCGATTTAATCCCATTTGGGTTCAGAAAAGTCGACGTAAAATAATATTAAAGAAAAATAATAATAATTGTTCGTATATTATCCTAATTGCGTGACTGAAAGCGTTAAAGTTCAGAACGAGGCAGAAATTGTAAGGCCTAAGGAAAAAACGTGCAATTCCGCTTGAAAATTGTTAGTCGAGCAGGTTTATTGTGGTAGCTGATTGCGAATGTTTCGACGGATTTTAAACACTCAAAATCGACGATTATGTACGCATGACAGAAATAAAAAACTATTGTATGATCTGAAGCTCGTTAATTAGGAGTTGTTTTGGTGCCTCTGATTGCAAATCTGGGCCTTTAGGTCGAAAATTCAAACTGGTTGCTCCAATATATATAGAATACGAACCAATTTGAAATATCCATTCATTTAAAACTCTCCACCCGTATAGTACTTTTTATCGACTAAAACCATGCAGTAAGAAAATCCAAATTAATTCATTATATATTAAAAATCATCGGCTTTATTTTGTCCGCTTATTTCCACCGAATTACTGAAGAATTTGGAATTATTTTTTAGGATATTCTCACACCTTTTTTTATAACAAACTTTATCTAGCTGTTCTAACATTCAAAACCCAATTTATCTTGATACTAAGAAATGTTGAAGTGCCATATAGATCTAGCCAATTTAAAAAGCATTAAGTTGATTTTAAAATGGTGATCGCTGCACATTGCGTTGATAATATCTTTGTAAGAGGGTTTTAAAATACTTTGGGGTTGACACGACCCTATATCGAAACAGGAACTGTGAAAGATAAGAAATTCAATGTTGTGAATAAAATTCGTTTCCTCTTTTCTTTATTCCAGGATACAAAATATGTATTCGTCATTAATTGTTTTATTATGGTATTTTTATAGCCATTTTTCACTTGTACATTTTTTACATTTTTAGAGTAATGATAATAAATCATTTATATACATGCATTCTGAGACAACGGAATTATGTTCATGACAATTAACTCTATGATAATGACTATGTTCAATGCTTTTGGGAAAAATACATATTGTAAGAGGAATAGCGTACTTGTGTTCTTTCACTGCTTAACTTTTTATCACAAATATAAATTACGCTAACAATATCAATTATTAAAATCAATAGTCAGCAACAATTTATTATATTATTTACAATATTTAAAACTACCTACTAAAATAAATTTATTCGTAATGTTCATTATCAACACATATATGACATGCCAGGTCTATTAAAAATAGATATTACTCTAATTTTATTTTCAGATTATACGTTAAAAACAAACCGACCCGTATTTTCTTGTTTGTCGTTTAACTCAAAAGTAGCTGGCAAAGACATCATTTTTTCATTTTACCACTCCCGCGCGTAACACATTTTTCAAACGCATATTATCCGCAGTAATAACGAACTGCACAAAAAGAAATTTTTCACACAAAAAATAAAAAGTTATTTTTTAATGAGATGTTCTTTTTTAATTTTGATAAATTTTTTAATACATAATTTGTAACTTTTACAAAATATACTGAAAACATTTCAAAATGGAATTCGTACTGAGTGCTAAAATACTAGATTTTTACGATTGTCGTAAATTACACGAAGCAAAACGCCTATCGTCTTATTTTCGATGTAGAATCTAAAAAAAAATAGAACAATGTCTATTTTACGAATGAAAATATGATGGAATATCCTATATACATATAATATACAATATTAAAAATAACTAATATTATGTATACATTTTATTGTAAATAAATGAAACATTGGAAATGTTTAATTCTTGATCGCTTGTATTTAACATATTGTGCGTATACTTGGTGTGACGGTCCATATATTAAATGTAGAAAAATAATAAACAAGTATTATTCTAAAATCTAAAAGTTAGTGAGTCTCAAATTTAACACATAAGAAGATCTATAATAATCAAAGCGCCAGACGCATATTGCCATCGCAACTGTTACGGTTTTTTCTACTTATTTACTATTTTTCTACATTTAATATATGGACCGTCTCAAAGTATACGCACAATATGTTATTAACAATAACTGTTAATATTTCCACAGAAATGTTAATATGTATATTCATCAACAGTCAAGTAACATATTATATTCATCAGATTGTAAAAATTGTGGAATCACAAAGATTACTTTGTGATCTTTGCACTTTCATTCTTTCCGCTTACCAAAAGAATGGATGGCATATATAACTAACAATTTTATGACATCCTGAAGTAGGATTTTATCGACCACATATATTATTAAAATTTCTTTCATTATTTTTCGTTATATATAAAAGGCTTTTGTGACTTCAATTAATAAACGAGTTTTTCTTAAACATGCGTACGTAACCAAAGTCAACTCATAATACTAAATGAATCCAATCGTCCTTTAGGAACGGCGTACGCGTACAGATCGAAGGATAATGTAGTAACCTTTTTAAAATATTCAATAATTCGCGCGATATAGTGATTTAATTAATTTCATACATTCGTAATAATAAAAGATCTCGGCTATCGATGCACTGGCGAACATGAAACATCAAAGCAATAACCAGACCGGAATGTGACAAGAAAAATGCAGTCATATGGTGCCTTACGCCAAATTATGCAAGCAGTATATTTTAAACCCTCGGCGTTCCTTATTTTCGCATCACAATTATAACGGTCGCAGCGTATTATTCTGCCTTGTAATTTATGTATACAAGTGCTAAGAACACATTCACGAGTGGATTAAATTTGACGGGCGCGTATTAAGTAAAGATTATTTGTTCCGAGTAGAGGCACGAACCGGAAAGAGAGAGCTCCCATTAAGATGAAGCCATGAGCAAAGTGTAATCCCTGCATTTAGCGTTTTCTGGGAATAAACCGCAGGGCTTTGGGCACGCCATGCTACATTGGGCTAGCTGAGAAAAGGGATCCAGAGAAAGGGAGGAGAGAGAGCGACGAAGCGAGTCACATAGTATACTTATTTCGGGTTCCCTCTAAAGACATGTCACGAAATCTACGAGGCTGTTTGTTGCCGCTGTGGTATAAAAATAGGTCTCACTCTGCGCACACTTCATCAGTTGCACAAACCGGCTCGAGGCTCGATGAATGCACTCGTTGACGACGACAAAGAGAGAAAAAAAAGGAAGACGGCAAATGTGTCGGCAGCCTTTCGATTTGGATCGAGATGGCAAAGGAGAAAACTGCAAGAACCTGGCACACGGCGAAAATGCTTAGCATTGGCTCGACGTCGCGATGTTCCCGCTAGATTAACCCCGGCAAAGGTCACGTTTTTGTGTCGGGCGAGACTATTGGCGCGTAGACGTGCCATTCCCGTTGCTATATTTGCACTGCATTTCGACACCTAGAAATAATTCGAGCTGAAAATTGCCAACATGACATCGCTATTAGGGATCATGTTGACGGATTGCACTGTAAAAGGTTAATTTTTATTTAATTTTTTAGTTAAACAAAAATCAATGAATAACATACTAAATATATAATAATACGAAATACAATTCACGAACAAAGTAAACTATTTTTATTATATAATCATTTATAAACACAATAAGTTATTATAATATACTTTCTATTCTATAATTAAAACAAAAATTATTTTTATACAATTTAAGTCGAAATGGTATTTCTAAATATAGTAACTGAGGAGGAAAATAAAAATCACAATATCAATATTGCGTCCCCTAGTGGAAAAACTGGCCACTTTTTGCCTGGTTTATGGCCATTATTACCGGCTAATAGCCAAATTATGGCCAAAATTTTCGCTGAATTCTGGCTGATTTTCGTGTGGCAATGTAACGCTGATGTATCCATGAACTAGCCATCATTGATACCCAAAAACTTTCGAATATATTGCCAGATAGTTGGCTATTTTCTAGTCATCGCAGACTGTATTTAAATAGCACCGGGTACATTTAATGCAGAGTTGGATACTGAATTTTGTGAGGAAATAATGCAAGAGTTTTCGACAGCATTTATTACTACAGAGATTTGGTTTTTCAATTTCCGTTAAAGTTGAAAATTAAGTTTTGTTGTAATGGAACACTGTGGTAGAACAGTGTAGTTGGGAGGCTTAGTATAGACAGTTGTACTCCCAACATTAAAATGCATAGTATACTCGACTACACTTCTGATCCTCGAACTACACTGTTCTGTCACGAAGACACAACATGTATCTCCATAATTGGTCTTAGCACTATTAAACTAACGTAATTTAAATTTATACTTCCAAACATCGTTATAATGTCTTTGTAATTAGTAATTACAGTTATCTTTTAGACTGTTAGTAATTTCAGTATTGAACAAAGAACCAGCCGAACTGTAATGATCTTTCCGATATCGAATAGTATTAAAAAAAAGTTCAGGCACTACATATTTGTATTTTGAACCACGGACTACAGGTTTTTGCAGTAGAAATTATAGAATTTAGCTCTTTATGCTGCCTTGTTCATTTATAATTTGTTGCAACTTCTTTATAATTTTTTGTTGCCGCACCATTGGCTAATATCTTGACTTTTTCATTATTCATTTCTTTAATTTGCAGAAGGTGAGAGCTAATCGAGCGAAGAAAATTATAGAGCAGTGAGTGTGAATCAGTTAATATAATTTAAAGTTTTTGAACAAAATTTCTTTAGCTACATTAGTTGCGTATTTGGGAGGCTTGCATTCCGACATATAAATACAAACAAGTCTGTCATTCAGAGCTTGGTGTTAATCAGGATTTAATTCACAGTTTGAAATAGCAGTCAATACATCATGTTGAAGAATCAACAATTAAGAGTGTATTCCCATGCATTATCGTTAACAGATAAAAGGAAAATTGACTCTCACTTCTTTAAAAACACAAACACCTATGATAAGTAATAAACTACACAGGACTTTAGAAAGACGGCCGAAATATGGAAAAAATTATAAGTTTGAACTAACGTCTAGCAGAATGATCTCCATCTAACCAGTCTCACGGTTTTATTATTTATTGGCCATAGGTATGTACTATAGCAAATTGAGAATATAGATAGTGTTGCAAGATCCTGAAAATGGGAATGGCATGTCCCATTACAAGATTGCCAAGCAATTAATTTAGAGTAGTAGAATTTGGAGCTTGACGATTTCTTGACATGAATTAGCGGATTACCACCTACTGTACAATATATGTCATACCAAACATCGAGGAAAGTTATTGCGTCACCCTAAAATTCCCTTTAAGTGAACGTACTAATTGTTACAGTGTAGTAAAGATCCGCTGCAACACTCCTGTTTCTGACTTTAACGAATAGGCATACGATTTCACAAAGACGGGAGCGAATGACGCAATGGTTACATCGTCTGAAATATCAGAGTGCTTTGTGTAGATGCTGCTGCGGGATGATCCTTGCGACATTTCGTAGGTAGTTTTCCGTAAAGCAACGCGTCATTCGGTACAAGCCATGCAGGAAGAGGAAGACGCAGCACACGAGATGCCAGACGAATTACGATCCTCGAAGACATTGGATTATGTACTTACTTTAACGAGCAGTGAGTTCGTGCCATAGTAGCGCGAACTATAATTTGGCGGGAGCTAGAGTGACTCTGTCGACACGACAACGTTCAGCGGATGCTGTGTACCAGAGATCCAGCCAGAGGTGCGCTTGGTGTAGAATTAGAAAGCAAGGGAAAGAGACACGCTTCCATAGTCGCGAGTTGCTATATACGTGATACCCTGAAGGTGCCGGAGTTCCAGCAATGTCAGAGGCTGCTGGGAATTAAGCATACAAGTTGGTGACGTTACCGCGACTGCGGGAATTAAGGGGCCGCGGGAGGAAATGCACTCCGCGTCGTCTTGCATCTCCAGCAGAGCCGCAGCTGACTCCATTTACGGTTTCTTGCCAAAGAATCTAAATTAAACAAACGACTTTCACGACTGCGCAGGTAATAATTTCAATTTACGGGAGTTTTAAATGCTGACATCCAAGAAAGTTGTGTCTAAAGCTGCGGAAGCGGGTTCATGACTTGTACTTGGCGATGTTTGAAGTTCAACTGAAATTAGAGGTCTCGTGTATTAAGCCACCTGGACAACTACATTTACTGAACAGTTTAAATTATATTTGTTTTGAAAACCAACGGTATACACATAATGTTGCGCATTTTTGTAGCTAGGGGTATTTTCAGCATTGGTTGAAATTTCATGCTGGTTCAAATGTAATTACCAAATATTTTTCTTAACCCTTTGAAACATACCTATTTCTCTACATAATAAAGAAACTAAGTTTGTATCTTAGGGTCAAAAGTAATGAATCTAATTTCAGATTGTAAAAATCCAAGATGGTGTATTCAACATGTGAGCTTTATTCTCTGCAAATTTTAATATTACACCACTGAAAACTCTATACATAAAAATGAAAGGCACACCTTTCACACTTATTTCTTTATATTTGTAGATTTATAAAAAGTACAAAAAACGTAGTGCCAATGATTTTTTTGCAGGGTTACGTTGTCGACATAGAAGTATTGATAAAACAAACATTTCAGACAATAGCTCGGTCCTAAGTGAAGATATAAACAAATAATGTAGGGAAACTTGGTAGCTATTTTCAAGCCCTATATTTCTTCTTTGAGCGATTTTGACCGATAGTGCATATTTCTGGTGTTATAGCACATGGATGTAGAAAAAATAATCTCCTTTCTCAGTTTTCCCCGTCTAACTCGTGTCTTTCAATAGAAGCCAAAAAATCGTGTAGGAGTAAATTATAGAACTTGAAAAGACCTACAATTCATCTTTTGGAGATATTGGTCGATATTGTATATTTCTGCAGTTACAGCTATAGCTAAACGCCAACAAGATTTGTCGTAAATCTTTGTGGTATTCTCAGATTTGATCAACTTAATGCATAAAATCAACTAGTACCTACACCCAAAAGTTCTTAAAAGCCATTACCATTTTTCGTCATAGTGGGTACACTGTTCGAGTTTACACCTCGCAACCCCGAATTTTCAGCTAGAGAGGTTAGAAAACTGCTACCATATTTTAACTTCGTAAATTCGGACGTTACATTGAATTCTACACATATTATGACGAAAACATTTGTATTTCTCATTTAATACTCAATTTTTTAATTACAATAGTAATACAAGTTAAAAATGAATCTCAGCCCGCCTAATGATACATCAATGATGAATTATTGCTTATCAGAAATGTTTGTAACATTTCGAGAAAAAATTAATAACTAGAGTTTTATACACCGTTTGTTGTTCACGTAATAAAAGTGCATTAAAATGAGATCGGATCCATGTATTTTCGGAAAAGTGTAGCCGATGATAATCCTAAATTCCAACCATAGAAGGAGATCTATAAATAATACTAATTGTTGATACACTTTTGAGCAAAAATAGCAATAAATTTATTATTATTATTTTCCGGCAGTGAAGTGAATTCCAGAATATAAACAATTCTTTAATATAGAATAACACCGCCTTTATTTTATAATAAACAAAATGTCTTCATGAATATTTTTAATTTTCTAAAAATCGATGAAAATATTACGTTTAACGTGGTTTCCCCATATTCCATTTTTTATCTAAATTTAACACTACACTCAGACAAAATGACAGTACCTGTTACTATAGGCTTGAGTGAAATACAGACATTACTATTAATAAAATAATTACTGTTTTTGACAATGTTTATTTTGAAAGAAGAACCGATTTCAATAATTCAAAGAAAAAAGTAGATGCCATGTATTAAGACTTTAAAAACATACAAATATAACGACATCAAAAAATCTGACAATAACTTAAGTGTAGGTAGAAAACATTAATTTTAACTACCTTGACAATTTATCGAGAAAGCTATCACAATTTGTCAGGAATGACATATTTTTACGACTAAATCGGTGTTTTCTAACCTCTCGAAATATATTCTACTATAAAACTGGCAATATACAATCAGCATAAAATGAAAACGTAACATTTTTCCAGTATTGAAAGAAATAAAACTATTTTGGTGTGACGAAAACAAATATTTCTTGCACGACTACAACTCTCCATCGTACGAAGCAATAAGGCAACTCAGAACGTATTTAAAGCATTCTTTGCACGATTCAAATTTATATTTCCTGTTTCGAGTTTTACGGAATTTTCGTTACTCTGATCGTAAATTTCCAGTTTCATCGTAGGATTTAACTGTTTTGTAAAGTCGTGTGTCAAAAAGCGAACCCTATTAACCTTCGGTTCCGTTTAGAAATAATCTAACTCGAATATGATGCCTTCCCGCTAATTCACTTAAGATTTATTCTATTTTAATTGTTGTATTTGCTGAAATAACTTAATACTTATTTTTATTCGTGTTTTAATGTTTGTAATATATTGATATTATACGATCTCTATTATTATCTCCATGGGTCTTTCGTATTTCTCAAGGTGCGAAATATATTTGGCGATTTATTTATGCTGGACAAACATAAATTAAGTGGTTATTTTTAAACAATATATCATTAGTTAAATTAAGAAATAAAATAATATATATTTGAAAAAACATTGTCAAGGGATACATTATGTAACATTCTCTTTCAATATTTTAATTTCAAGTTCTTTTTATCTACATAAACTACTTCGAATTATATTTGCATTTCATACAAAATGTTAATGAATTTGTTTACTCATATATATCTTAATATTTTTTAGTGTTCTCTTTCGGAATCAGCAGACCAATTTGAGTTATATGCAAATGTTTTAAAATAATGTGATGTAATGAATAATGTATTGCATTGGATGGAATAATGACTTGTACCAAAAAAATATTGTAGTCGCGATTAAAAAATCAAAGTGATGTCATTTTCAGGAAAATGTTTAGATTTTTAATGCATTGTTAATATAAATGAAGATTTCAATATATAAGACGTTGTAACTGTGATCTTGAATTTCGATAGTTAGATGCTGGATTTTCTGCATTCAAAATGGCAGATCCAATATGACGGACAGAAATTAGACATTTCTATGGATTGTTAAGACATAAGTTGTAATAGGATTAATTTTGTTTGCGATTATGAATCTGTTACTGAAATTTCAAAATTCAAAATAGCGCTATTTTTACAGAAATTTTAAAAGTTTTATATATAAGTTATAATAATAATAATAATCGTCTTTATTGACAATATAAAATATAAACACAAAATTATACAAAAGAAAATAACGATACAGTAATGCCAAAAGGCGAGCCACATCTCCACAGAGTTGCTTTACAGACTGACCTTTAAATTAACTGCATGTAGATTTGTAATAAAAAGATATAGAAATCCAAGGATTTTTGGTGTGCTGATTTCAATTTCGTCTACCGTAGTAATACGGAAATAATGCAGTTTGGTCGAATATATTCGTCATTGTACGATAGACCGGATAATGTACATGTACTGCAACTTTCTTGACAGCGCAGTATTTTTACAGTGTAGTAAGCGAGATACCCGGGTTCGATTCACCGCCGGGTCGAATGAATTTCTTATTTATTTGGGAGCGTTACTAACTTATTTTCGATCGTGTTAAATGACAGAAAAGAAGTACAAGCATAATTATATAATATAATAGAGAAGTTACTTTAATTTAAAATAAATAGAACTATAATAATTTTCCAAATTTTGTACGTTTTTATTTAATCTGTCAGGAAATTTCCCATTACGAATATCCTAAATATTTTATCGAAAAGCGAAAGTAATATTTCGCAAGCAAAAATCAAGCAACCGCATTAATGAATTTTTGTATGTATGTATATAGTTCACTACAGTTCATCTACCGGACATTAAATTTCATGCAATGTAAAGGATCCAAATTTCCAGTAGGAATTATACTCAAATCGAAATTTTCATGAACGACATTAAATATTTTTAATATACATGTTTGACATTAAATTCCGAGATTTCATTCACTTTTTTTTTAACCCTTTGAAGCAAGGTGTCCTCTCTGTATTTAATTTTAAAAATTGAATTTTACTGCAAAGTTTTTGTTTCGTACTTCGATAACATATTTTTAAAGGTAAAAAAAAGTAATATTTACTATGAATTATTGTCTGAAATTGTTTATATTGACGAACAATATATAAAAATTACGTTTTTTTTACCAAAAATGTATGCTGAAAAGAAACTGTCGTTAAAATAAGACGAAACTGGGTACTCGGGGGTTTTCGGGGTTGCTGATTACGAATCTGGCATCGGATTTTCAAAATTAAAAATGACAGATCCTAGATGGCCAACCAAAGGCCGATCGAGGGGAAGCGGGGTAGTCGGGGGTTTTCGAGCGAATTGAACATGACGGGTCGAAATGTAAAAAGTTATTTCACCGAAATGAAACTGAATACTGAATAATGTTACATTTTCAAGATAAAATTTAGTAGATTCAAGAAGCGGTTTCAAGGCTGAAATGTCATAGTTCATATGAAAACTGTTTACATTTTTGGTGTCATATTGACTCCGTCATTTTAATTTTGAAAATGTAAGATTAGAATCGTTATCTACGATCCCGAAAACTCTCGAGTACCCTGTTTCATCTCGATGAAATAAAATTTTAAGTTTTGTCGGCCATCTTGGATCGCCATCTTGACTTTTGAAAATCTAGGGTCAGATTCGTGATCAGCGGCCCCGAAAACCTCGAGTAACAAGTTTCAGCTATTTTCCGTGCAAATAAAAATGTATGCTTCCAAGGGGTTAAATACATATCTCTAGAATGTATATGATATAATTCAGAATTAGAGTACAACGTCTCTTGAATGTCTGTGGAATATTCCAAATATCACCAGAATATAAGAAAAGCGGACATAAGACGTTCTTCATAAGTCTCTAAAATATCTCTAAGAAGATTTACAAAATATCAATGTCTTAATGAATAATGTGGTGATGCTAAAGGGATACTTCTCTTCTATATGTAGGTTGGAACACTTGAAATTTAGAAATCTGTGTAAAATGAAAATAGAAATATTGAAATGAAACGCATGTTAAATGAAACTTTTATTAACATGTATCATTTTTAGAATTTCAAGGAAGTGTGAATTAGCTGCATGCTATTTCTGTATAATATAACGCATACATTGTGTTTCTTTATATGTCATGTGAACACACGCAACATTGTTGCCGACTGGGTATAAAAAAAAGCGATCGCAAAATGTATTGTTCGTAACTGTCTGTCATTTGTATCTCGGCAGTCGTTATGCCCTGTGCGATTTTATACTCACCGTCGCGAATTACCAAGAATAACTTGGATGCTCGTTAATTAGGCGAATCGCAGCTTTTCGCGACGTTCGAGGCGAGTGGAGTCCTTCCTTCATGGTCATGACGGTATATAATCGACAAAATGTTCTCTCTGGCCGACGTTAATATGCTCCTCGGTGTAACGAGCCTTATGGACTCGTGCGCCACCACGGTAGATTTGCAAAACGAATTCACAAGACTGAGAGAGACAGATGGAGAGATAGAGAAGGCAAGATGCTCTTTCTCTCGTCTCTCATATACAGTACCGCCCGGCGAGAGAACACCCGCGTGACAGTTACCGCCTTTGAGAATACCTATACTCGAGGAAATTACTGCCAGCAGCTGGGACTTTTTCCTTTTTAGCGGCTGAAAATTATTACGTCCCGGTAGCGCGCTTTATGCGGCGCGACGCGACGTATCGCACTTTTGTGAGAGGAGAGCTTAAGTGGCAGGGAACTAATGGTAAACATGATTCCTCCGCGGTTGTAACCGAGAATTAATGTGCTGGATGTAATGGTTAATGGAGTGGAAAGAAGACAAGAGGCCGTCCGTGATAAACGATATATCAACCTGTCGAACTCGACTCGAGAAACCTCTGGTCTCGGGTTTACGATCGTCAGTACCACCCAACTGCAATTCGCAAAGACGAAAAGTTGCTTATCACGCAGAGAAATGTATAGCAAAATTTGCAATATTATCACCGGAAAATTCAGAATTGGTATTTTAATACTGACATTATGTGTCGTATTATTATCAATAACACTGTCCGACACTCATTTTACCTTTGACATGTTATCATTTCTCAAGTATTTTTTAGTGCTGAAAACGGTGGCGCTAGCAGAATATTGCTTAAACATCACATTTTGGAGAAAACCGCGGTTAGATTTAACCTCATTTTTAACTTCATTTAACCTCATTTTTCTCCAAAGCGTGATGTGATAGCAAAATCCCGCTATAGCGCCATCGTTTTCAACACGAAAATATAAATCGGAAATGATACTTCGTCTGTAAAAAATAAATTCTCTTCTGCTATAAAGTAAACCGAAATACTGCCAAAAACCCTATTTTTGACACGCTTAACCTCATTTTTCTCCGAAATGTGACGTAGTAGCAAAATTAGCGAGTGTCATCGTTGTCAGCATACAAAAATAAGTCGGAAATCATCAATCGTTTCTCCAAACTAAATTTTCTTCTTGTAGAAGTAAACCGAAATACGGTCAAAACCCCTATTTTTGACAGATTTAATCTCATTTTTCTCCAAAATGTAAAATGATACCCAATTTGTGGTAGCACCATCGTTTTCACTACGCAAAAATACTTCCGAAATGATACTTTGCTTGTCAAAATTAAATTCTCTTTTGTTACAAAATAAACCAAAATATGTGGAGAAAATCTGATTTTGACACATTCAAATACGTTTTTCTCCAAAGTATGACGTGATAGCAAAATTTTGCTATCGCCATCGTTTTCAGCGGAAAAAAATACGTCGGAAATGACATTTTGCTTGACAAAGGCAGATAAAAAGTAAAATTTTGTCGGTCAGTGTAATTATTGTTAACATTTCGATAGATATTGAAAAATCTTACGAGTCTACCATATTCGAAGGCGAGACGTGATATTTAATTTACAAATAATCAAAGTAATTGTATTGATTAAACATTTTAAGATGGTTGAAATATTTTCGTACGCCCCCTGTCGAAATCCTCGTGATTCCCGAACAGCGGCTTTTTTGAACAAACATTTTTCAAAGCAAATGTTAAAAATGATAAATTAATATGTTAATTATATGAAATATATGGAGAAATTCTGTACACACCAGGGTACGATACTTGGACCTTTAATTAAGGCAATTACCATCGATGCTATGCAGAACATTCGCCACCAAATTCAAATTTGTGTTTATTTATATGTTACAAACCTGCAGAAAATTCCATTTGTTATTCCCATTTAATATATACTTTGTAAGATGGCATTAATGACTAAGTTTAATTTAAAAAATCTCCATATATATTCGACGGTGAGCCAATTTTTTGTTTTAAAAAATTATATTTTTAATTTGTAACAAATAACTCGAAAATGGAACTAGAAAATCCAATATAGTTGACATTTTGTAAAAAAACGCTGCATCTTCCAATTAATATTGATTATAGGAGTAATATCCAAAGTATATCTTAATGTTATCTGATGTAGAAGTACAAGTATGACAAAATAATAGCAACTTATAACTTTAAACTTCAAAATTTTGCTTCGAAATCAATTTTTATACGTCATATTGAATTCGCCATTTTGAATTTGGCAATAATTCCGATCATATATTCGAAAATCGACATCGCAAGAGAAAATAGCAATAGACGTGATTATAAGTAGGGTTTTTAATCGTCTGACTACTGCTGACTGTTTTCACTGAATTGTGTAAATGCCTTTGGTTTTAACATTAGACAGATGTAAGTTTTTCCTCCCCAGTTTGTCTGTAACATTTATCATTTTCTTAACCCTATTAATGGTACAAAATAGAAATCTGCTGAAGATTCTATATAACGTAATTTTACATGTATATGTATTTTGTATATGTAGGGGACTCATTATCTCAATTCTTCAGACACTTTGTACCCGACTAAAAAAATGTCTCGCAATAGTTTCGCATTAAGTCTCGCGAATTTGTCTCCCGAAAATATCGCTAAACGACAAGTGCAATATTTTACGCGATACTTGATGCCTCATGGATCAAAAAGTATAGCTGGTATCGCTAAAATATCGCAAAAGTATTTCAGATATAAAGTAGAAATAAAAAATAAATCAATTAAAAACATTTAATAATGTAAATTTGAAAGAATTATTTCATAAGGTTTATTTAATCGCAAATAAATGAAAAAAAACGTGTTTGTTCTCAGTGGTATTTGAACCCAGGAACTTCTCTCGAAGCGAACACCTAACCACTCGGGTAACTTTGATATTGTTTACTGGTTACAAGATGACAGATAGTTGAAACAGTTGATTGCATTCTTTTTCAAGTATTTGTCATTTTGTATCGAGTATGCAATATCAAATTTCGCATATTGGTTAGGTACCGGCTTTAAGAATTGGAGGTTCGAGACTCGAATCAAAGCCGGGACAAATATGTTTTTTAAATTTATTTGCAATTAAATAAACATTGTAAAAATATTTTTTTAATTTAAATTATGAAATGTTTTTAATTCATTTATTTTTTAAGTTTATTTTATATCTGAAATATCTGTGCTATACTTTCACGATACCAGCGATACTTTTCGATCCATGAGGCGTTAAGTAGCGCTTAAAGTATCGCACTTGACGTTTACCGATACTTTCGGGAGATATATTCGCGAGACTTGATGCGATACTATTGCGAGACATTTTTTGTTTACTCGAGTATATCAGATAACTTAGACATTTATGACTTATAGTAACCATTAATTCTGTCCATTTCCAACTATCAAAGTAATTTTGTAACGTATGATTCGTTTTCGTACTGATTAATGTCAAAAACATTTGTAGGCAAATATTTCATTACCGCACAATCAATAAGAAGAATGTTTTTAAAGAATAGAGGATCTAAATACGGCCTAGTAGAAAATGATTGCAGTATTTGTCTAGTTCCTAATCAATTAGTACAGTTTCCTTATTCCCGATGTTAACCTTATATCGGAAACTGGGTAGTGTAACGCAGAACTGGGCAGATTACTACCACGACGAAAACGACGGTAATGTTCGGAATGTGGGAGCACCCAAAGATTAAAAATATATAATGGCATTACCGACGACCGAACCAGAACCTAAATAGCCGGGAATCCAATAACTTCTCAAACGTGACAACGTGTAAAGTATCGCCTCTTTAAATTCCCTTTGAAATCCCTGAAGAAGAAGGAACGACAGAAGTAAAGGTGACTGTAAAAAATGTCCTATAATTGAATCCAACGAAACGACCACTTCAACTTAATGTGACTCTTGCTCTCGATCTTGCTTCGTCCCCATTTAATCGACGTCCCTCGTCTAGCGAACGATATAAATTAGCAAATCTCTCTTCAACCGTAGGCGTTTTTCTTCCCTTATTTTGCACCCGGCGCATTTGTTCTCGGGAGTATTTGCAATTCCTGAGAATTCGAGTAGGAAGGAAAAAGGCGTTTTCGATCTTCACTTAGTACAATAGGAGATTGTTTAATCGCGTGTAGAGACGATGTTGCTTAAAAACTGCAGTGGTTTTGTTCGGAAATTAATAGAGTGCAGTGGACTCTCGAAATGAACCTGGAGTTATGGAAAGCCAACCTGAAAAGAAAAGAATAACAGTCGAAAAGTTTATTTTCAACAAACAATATTTTATAGAGTATAAGCTGTATACTGAATTAAATATTTGTAGCACTTTACTACACACTGAACAAATTACACTTTCCAACAAAATTTCTAACAAGAAACCGGGCTATACTTTTCCGGAGGTTTTCTTTACGCTGAAATCAAATTCGTAGAATTGTTCTATTATATCACGATTTTTAGATATCCAAACCCAATAGTCCAAAAAAACGTATTTTTGCACATGTACAGTAAATTTTAGTGGCAGAACAAATTTTCGTTTATAATTTGGCAAAAATCAAATTAAAGTGCATTCATCAGAAACATGAGAATACTTTTCCGCAGCCTCTCGATGTGCTTAATAGGATATCTCAAAATCCTGACGTAACAGAATAATTTTGCAACCAGCTTTGAATTCAGAGCATCAAAAACCTTTGGAAAAATATAGTCCCGTTTCTAGGTATGGAAATCGGCCTCATTTTGGTGGCCTGAGTTAGCTATTCATTTTTTAACTATAGTTATAAAACTGCATTTATTATTCGATTTTTCGTGCGCGAAACCCAATTTTCCAGTCAGAATCGAAGAAGCAGGATTGAGTGCTATCTAGAGAGTACTTGCTACTGCGTGCTCGGTTCCCAAACGTTTTTTATTTCAACTCGCTATAAGACAGTCAATTTTGAAAAAAAAGAATTTGATCAGTAGTTTCAAATTAATCAGAACAAACGATATACTTCTATAGAGTTACTGATATTTTTCTAAGGAACTGAAAAATATACGTTCAGGCGCTCCGTTCACTGAGCGAAATTCGAGCAACTGTAACTTTACTTTTAAAACATAAGATAATAAATTATATTATCTCGCGTAAAAAAGATATATTCTTTGTAAAAGTGAAACATTATATCACCGATTTTTTTCGCAATTGCTTAATGTGCAGTCCTTATATAATTTAAGAGTTTTGCAGAACCATTCTGAAAAATATTAATGTTTTTCTTAGATATATAATGCACTGGAACATTTTTTGTTATATTTACATCTATCGGTGTTTGGAATTCCTTTTTTAATACATATTTACTTGTAAAAATAAATTTTTTGTTACAATTTTACATGTCAAAGTATGTAAATCCTTTCACCATATGAAAGTCGTAAATGAAGCTAAAAGCTAATTTAGTAAAAAAAGAGTGCTGCTTTAATTTATTATAATAAATGTTCAATATTCAAACTTTAAGTGTATTGTTTTATTATTTTTATAATTGTGTGCGTAAAGTTAGTGCGTAAAGTACTTTTGATGCCTGTTTTTCGTGCGTAAAGTTCACTTTTACGCACTCCCGAAGACAAAATTCGTAAAGTGAACGGTCGCACTCAACCAGACATCAAAACTTTACGCACTCTCTTTACGCACCCAATCACAAAAACTAGGATACCTAACATGGGTGTAAAGTACAACTGTTACGCATCGGTCGGGAATTTTATACATTATTGTTAAGGATTCTATATATATTTATGTTAATTATCAGTAAAATCTTATAAAATGCTGTAAAATATCCACTAATATTTTGTACACATACAAATAATATTAATAATTAGAATAATGCATTTCCTCGTATATAAGAACGAAAATGGACAATTCATGATGAATTTGTGACTTCGCTCTATCTCTTACTTTGCCGCACCCATCCATTGGAGTAATGGTTTAACCTATTGCAAGCTAAAAACTGTAATCGAAAAATAATATTTTTTTTTATATTAAGAGAAAATGAAAATCAAGCAATTTGCAAGACAGTATCCTCACGTCTTCACATTGATAATCTTGTTATTCGACAACAAAGTGAAATTAAAACCTGCAGTAATCTTTACAAACGTAAACTGATTCCAACTTCATTCGTTTGTTCAAATATCATATTAAATTTATGATTTGGCACATTACGCATTTATGCACACTTTTTCTGTTACAGTCGTTTATCTTTCTCAAAATCGATAAAACTATTTAAATCTAAATATTCAGATTCATTATTGTTATTTTGTTTGTTTAAGATTCAGCTATTCTATTTATAATGCAAAATGTTGTATGCCCATTTACATCAATAGAGACCGCTTTCAAAATTCAAGGAAGAGGTTCTCGTGAAAAATTTAGGAATGACAACGTTCAAAGCCTATTGCAATTTGGCGGAGGAGTTAATAGTTTAGACAGTAAACTAGTCGTCGCAGGCGTTCAAGC
Organism: Trichopria drosophilae; assembly: GCA_030407085.1. Taxonomy (NCBI): domain Eukaryota; kingdom Metazoa; phylum Arthropoda; class Insecta; order Hymenoptera; family Diapriidae; genus Trichopria; species Trichopria drosophilae. Next base: position 58,718,970 of record CM059583.1, read on the forward strand.
TCGAAGCCCGGATGTTAATGAGCCGCTTCATTTACATCCCCTTATTTCCTCCACGAAACTCGTGAAAGCTCTTCTTCGGTCATTAGTGCACTCCCACTGAGAACAGAGTGCTGGTGTTCCTATTGCTACAGTGTTATCTTACAACATATTACTAAGAAAATTGTTATTTTTTTCTGACATTTTGGTGAACAATTATGGATCTCATATTTCATCGCAATATTTTGTAATAAGACTTATAATCATCAACACTGCCAGAAAAATCGCTGAACTGAAATATTTAATAGTTAGTCGAAATATAATTTATTTACATATACAAAAGACATTTTATCTTCATGCTTTTATCTTGATCATACATTCATTTGGACAAACTGTATATTTTCATAAATTTATACAATTGTTTTGTAATGATATTTTAATATTTACGTTTACAAATATTACAATTTGAAGACTAAAATTCTCTTAAAATTTATGAATTTAGTGATGTTTATTAATCAAATCATGAGGAAAGTTGGATATGTATTCGATTATTACATATAGGCGGAGAGAAATTAGCTGACTATCGGAACCATGAAAGGGACGAATTCCCGATAGTTTTTGTCGTGCTGCACCCGAATCGGATAAACATTCTTTGTTGAATTTGCAACCTTATTTTCAGAAAATTCAATATGTATTATGTAATTTTGGTACCTATATTGTTTGGAAACAGTTATAATAACAGATATGTCAATTTTGAAATAAAAATAGCTAAAATTATTAAATGCAAACAACTAAGGAAAAAATGAAATTTTTCATGACGATTTGGCAACTGTAATTACTGTGCCTTCAGTTCACATCAAATTATTACAATCTGAAACATTCTAAGAAATAAAACAAAATAACACTAATTAATAAAAGAAAATTATGAATACTTGCGTATATAAATATACAATAGTTTCTTTCCATAAATGAAATCGAGTAGTATGAAAGATATTTGGTAAATTTATGATACACGCATGCGCAAGACATTTTCCGCGTCAATTCAATAATATGGTTATTTTTACCAAATATCGACTTCAGATGAATGTTTCACTCGTTACCATGAAGTAGCCCACATAGTGGTTACAACGGTTTGACATCCTTTATTACTTAAATCTTAGCATCATTTTAAATTATTAAATAAATATTTTCAAATATTTTTAACCACATTCATTTACTTGGGAAAGCCAAATCTTTTTTTTAATGTAGGGAAGTAAGTCAACCCATTAATACCGAAAGGACACGTTTTTTGCTGGAAATCAAGGATTTCACATCAGAAATCCAGTCGAAAAAAATTCAGTGGTACATATCCGACTATTTTATAGATCAAGTTTTATAGATAGAGATCATAGAATTGAAATAAGGCCTCAAAATTGAACACAAATGCCAAAAAATGGGAAAATATTTATTTTTGTGAATTTTTTTTCGAATAGAAGTGGTCAAAATATTTTAATTTTAAGAATAATGATTAATTTTATACCCAAAGTCATTGTAATGACCTCTAAAAGGCATCCTCAAAAATGAATATTTCCTAATTATTTTTATTTTCTTTGAGTTTGGCGCCATATTAGAATCCCTGCTGACCAAAACTGAATTTTTTTAACCTTGATTGCAAGGGGTTAAGATATAATAAAATTTGGACTCTACTATTGGGTGGTCGTAATAATTGTTTTTAATTTTGTACAAAAAGTAATATTTTTCATTTTACAATGGAAATAAAGTCCGGCATGTAGCCTTAAAGCAACTTTAAAATGAAGAATGGACATTTACCTACGATATCATACCGGACCAGGACCAGACTAGACGGTTCCAAGAATTATCATTCTTTATTTATACATAAAGAGTAAAAGCAAAGAGCACGATTTTCTCTTAAAAAACTCATGAAAAAATCTGCTTCGCCACGCTTTGGAATGTATTATGTAATAATGCAAACAAGAACATAAACCCATCGCTATTCATTTCTAATGACTCCCATTCCTGTAAGCTCCAGAAGCGGCGGGAGCCACGCGCTCTTTTCTTGCGCCTCCCTTATTCTGGGGAGGTTATGCATATAAATATAATAGCCTGGGCTCGCAATATATTCAGACCGAAAAACAAGAGCCGACTGTAAATAGTCTCGTACTTATTCTGAACTAACGGCTCGTTCTTCGCGGGAGGGCGAACAATGAGAAGAAAAAACCGCTGTATTTCAAGCAAACGCGTTCCTTACGCACGATAAAAATCTGCGCACTCTTCGCAACATCGAGTTATTTCGATGAGGTTTTCTCGAAGTTCAATTTTCTAACGGGATTTATCGGGGTGACTTCGAATAGTGACAGTTCGAAGCCGGATCTTATGTAAACGTTTCTGGGTATTCAAAATTTAAGGAAATATGCCTGTTTTATGACAGGACTATTTTCATGTTGATACTGAATTATTATTTTTCGACGAGTTATTTGTAATATGATATATTTAGGGATAAAACAGATTTTTGTAGTTTATTGATGTTTTACAACTGATCAGTAGAAATAATATCAATTTATAAGCAGGTGACTGTATTGTATATCATATCGGTTGTATAATTTTGTATTCATAGGTAATGAATTCCATGGTAAATCTGAACCTTTTCTATTTTTTTTTTTTTTATTTACTTATTCTTTAACGGGAGGAATCACCCGTTTACACATTTTTTTAAAATATAGATATTCGCAATTGTAATATTTGAGGTGCAAATCTACTTAAGAAGATGGCGCAATACTTCACATTTCTGTATGAAATGTAGGAACTGCAGAAACCTACACCAAGTATAGTAGCGGTCATGAGTCAATTTCTGCCAAATAAACAATATTTTCGACGCGTACACAAATAAAGTAGCTCGTCTTACCAACAGCGAGCTGGTGCTTGAAAATGAAATCGAAAAACTGTTCACCGGACGGGGATCGAACTCCCGATCTACGACTTCGTAGTCCAGTGCTTTACCGCCTGAGTCACGTAGCTGATTTTTTAAATTTCTTTTTACAATTCTGTCAATAAATAAAGTAACAAAATGAGAAAATTTTGCGATCAAAAACATAAATATACATTTAAAAGTATTTAATTTAAATGCACGTTCAGTTCAACCTGTTATCGTAATTTTTAAATTTGAATATAAGTGAAAAAATTCCAATAAATGAGTTAACAATGGGCCTGCTACTAAATAGCAAACAAATACTAATTCACTAGTCAACTTTAACTGTTTCATTTTACCCTGGTAGAAATGAAAACATTTTTTGTACAATTCTTGTATAACATTCTTATTTACCATGTTAAATTATAAGGGGAAATGGTCAGTCTAAGAGAAAATTTTCTACCAGGGTAATAATACGGTATTAAAAAATAAAATTAATAATTGGAAGTTCGTAGGCTTGAATGATGAATAGTTTTTTATACTCCGTTCTCAAAAAACAGTATTAATACATTTAGTTATCGCCTTTCCATTTCTTGATGGGTAGTTTTTGACAAATTCATATTTCGAGGGTAGTAAATAAAGTGAACAAAATCAGAAAGTATTGAAACTCTCATATATTTGAATTAGTAACAAAGGCAGCCATTGCCTACAACTCTCGATCACTACAGCCCTATTAAAAAATATTTATTTCTAATATAACTTTATGTATAATTCATTTGTAGTTGTTATTATTGACACACAATTTACACATAATATAGATAACAAGAAAATGGAAAAATTTTTTACTTAATCTGGGAATTCGCTAAATTAGCGTTGAAAATCACAGTTTTTTTTAAATCACCAATACTCGTTTCTCTCCCGGTTGCACTTAGTAGAATCGTTTCATTGTCTATTGGTAATTCGTTTGCACTATTTGAATTAGAAAAAGTTGCGAATTAATGTTAATAATGGAAACGAAAGATTTGGTAAGTTGTGCATTTTATTGCATCTGGTTGCTAATAAGACTTTCTACTGTTCTACTGTGCTTATCGAAATTCAAAGTCCCTGTGTATTTTCTTGTTGCAGATTATACTACTGTCGCTGCTATGTGCTACACAATGAAGTCTAGTTAAGTAGTCTGAGGCATTTTCCGCTGAAGATAACCTAAGAATAGAAGAAGGTCTCATGGATTCATATTTATTTAAAAAGTGTGATAAGTAACATTTTATAACCTATACGGGACTCGAACAGTGTTGAAGATAGAAAATATAGTGGTAGAAACTTCATTAAATTCTTAAACAACAACTTCTTTCATAGAAGCATCAAAATTGTATCACTGGGAATTACAATTTTTATAGATAGCTGAAAAAACGAAACCTTCTATTAAATGTCTAACTTTTCTTTCATACTTATTCAGAACTGTTTTTATATTTCAGTCACTTTAACAGAGAAAATAAAATATTTATTGATTGAGAAGTATAAATAAATAATTAATTATCATTGAGCACATACAAAGGAACAAAAACAATGTTGGCTAATATATGAAACTATATTCAGTAAGGCGTTTAAAGAATAATAAAGCAAAATCTAATTATTGTATCTAAAGAGGTAATAAAACTGTCAATCTTCATATAATAAATTACTAGGTGTAAACTCACTAACAACCCGTGTAAATACTAATTAACCTAGAATAAAACTAATCAATAATACCAAAAAGATCACCTCAATTTATTATTTTCTGATCAAATGGTTGGTAATCCCTTATAGTAGATTTGTCCAATCTTTTGTTTTTATTAATTTGGAATTCTAGAGTATCTAGAATTTCGTAGTTGACACTATATGCCATTTCAATCCTGCATGTAATAAAAGCTTTGATCATTTACAAGACGTTAAACTAAATAACAAAAGTTTTTTTGTAGTTCAATCCTCTCGATGTAGTTCTTTACTACTTTGATTGCAGTTGATAATTAAGAATTGAATTTATCTACGAATTTTGTTCAATACAACAATTTTTCTGTATCGTTACAGGATGTCCGTGGAAGAAATGTCATATAATATAACTTTTAAATATAAAGTTGAAATAAATTGCCATTTTGTCGAAGACTACGAACGGAAATCTGTTCCCGACGTCTTTTGATCGAAAACCCATCACCGGGTTTGACAAAGGGTTATATAAATGCATCTTTCCGCACAGAGTACTCCTGGTAATTACGGGGACAAACATCGGCCTATACGCTCGTGTCGATCAATTACGTTGCCGTCTTCTGCTTGGATTACTAGAGAATGAACGATCGCCGGTTCGACGGAAGACGCAAGATTGGCTCGATCGCCCAAGGAAGTGATTGCGAATGATGAACGATCCGCGGATGTGGATGATAAAGTGGCCATGCGACACGAAGTAATATCGATGGAAGATGCCTCCATCTATCATACGCCTGCCAGATCGAGCAGCACCTTCCTCTCTTGCGGATGATCACTGACCCTCGTGTAAGGCTTGTCGCTGCTACGAAGTCTGCACCTGATCTGGCGTTGGATCGACGACGTGTCCACCGATGGCAGCTCTATAAAAAATAATAGCTTTATTTGTATGCTTACAGCGATTTTCATGCGTTGAAATGTTTAGCTAATAATATTGAGTGAGGAGTAATCAATCACAATGAAATATATGTAAAGAAATTAAATCATTAGATAGAACACATCATGATATAATTATTACTGTAACTTTTATCAATTGAATTTTATTGAATGCACAATTATTATAATAACAGACCACATTTCCTATACAAAAAAATGTTACATTATCGGGTGTCCAAGAACTGACCAGCAATATTTCAGGAGATGAATCTTGATGTTTCAAACAAAACAATTCTGTACCAACATTAACAAGCCATTGAAGTTAAACAAAAAACACTTTATTTTGCAATAACTCGATTCTCTTTTTAGTTATTTCCCTGAGTGCGGGTTCATTTTTAAGCTCTTTTTAAGTCCCATTCATCGTAGAGACCATTTGAGCTACGATGAATATTTCTGCGCTTATGGCCTCAAGAATGGTAAGCATGGCCAATTTTTTTGGTTTTCCTCATCTGACACTTGCCGCTAAATAGTTAACGACATGCCATATTACAACAAATAACAGCGCTTAAACTGAGAAACAAAAACCCCTCATACGCTCAAATTCAATAAAAATTGAGTCCCCGGGAACAATCTCAGGGATGTAAAATTAACGAAAGACATGTTTGGTAGTGACGGTGCAGGTTTGACACCAATTCTTCGACATTTAGAGCATTCCTGTGGACTTAATTTTTATCGAAATCGAAAGTATGAGGGGGCAAATTCTTCGTCTTTTCCTGCTCTACCACTTCTTCCCGTATGATATTTCATTAGGTATTAAGCAAATTGAGTTAAATGCAAAAAACAGAAAACATTTTCTACCATTTTTTAGGCCTTAAGTTCAGAAATATTCATCAATTGTCTAATGTTCTCAGGAATGAATTGTAGGGCTTAAATAAAGCTTGAAAATGAGCTAACATTCATTGAAAAATCGTAAAAATGAACCGAGTTGTTGCAAAAAAGTTTTGAAAATGACAATTTTCAATTTTTTACACATGGTCCATTAAATAGGTGGGTCTATAAAACCCTACCCAAGCAACAAGCACATGATTCATAGGCTGTAAGGTCGAATCCACTAGCGAGCTCCGGTTAATGTTTTCTAATAGGTTTTGGTGTGAAATTTGTAAAATGTTAGTATTTGAAAACATATTAGAATGCATCTTGCACAATAGTGCTAATGATGAAAATTTTTAACAATATACTTTCGATTATTCATAGAAATCCGGTACCTCAAATATCTCTAGTTTCATTTTTATATATTTTCTAACCATAAATAAAAATGGTACAGAAATGTCCATAATTATGTTTCTAACATTAGAAGAGAAATCGTTGGAAAAAATTAGTGGCATATAAGTTAAGCAAAATGGGCGTTAACAAAGATATTTAGTAGATAGTGTTCTGGACGTCACCTACTCCTCACAGCCTAACTATAAAAAGTGCCCAAATCCAAATCAGAAGTGGGACCACGTTTTCCCGTAATGTCGATTTGAACCCAAAAAATATCCTATGGAGCAATAGCACAAACTATACGATTAACATATGACATCTGTTGGACGCTGAAACGTATTAAAATTGGATGATGGTTAAAAATACAATACCTTAAGTACTTCGGTGAAATAAAAGTATTGAAAAAAGGTTCATGTTCATGTCGGAGATAAATTTCTAAGTTTAACATGACGCTTAGGTTGACGCCTTTATTTCTTAGATTTTGCCTATCCTCTAACAGCATATAGTCATCCTATAAGAGCATCGAATCATCCTCCAACAGCGTGTTTTCGCACCTAACCTAACCTAACCTAACCAAACCTAACCTAGGCCCACGCTTTTAGAGGATAAGAAGGCTGTGACACAAACCGTGGTGGCAAACTATGATACAAAACCTAAATAGTATAAGACGTATCTAGGGCGGAAACAGAGGCATTGCAGCAAGGGTCACAATCGTCTCTCGATGCTTGCAAAGCGTGTTTTGGCCCGCGATGCGAAAAAAGTTTCCCGCCCGCTGACGCTCATCTTTATCAGACCGGGCGGCAATCGGGCACTTTTCGCCCCTTTTAACGGGCGGAAAAATGGACTTTTCGTGTTGGTGTTACGAAAAATATATTTCAATGTAGATGATACCTGCATGAATGCGGTAAGAATTTAACTGCCACTATTAATAGATATAAGTGCACTTTTGAAACGTAAAAAATTACATATTCAGAACGTAGTCAACATTTCACTCTAATTTACATTCCAGTCTAGAGTAATGTTTACCCTAAGAAATTCAGAGAGTCCACTAAATCTTACGTAGAACAGGATTGCCGTTGTGCAAGTCTGATTCCTAACTTTAGTACAAAATAAAGAATGCAAAAGTTGATAACGAACGATAAAATTAATTATTAACTTCTCCAGGTTGTGCAACGCGACCTAAGAGGTTTAAGGAAGTAGGTATCGAGCCGTTCGATAGCAGCTGTGCCGATTCCGCATATTTACGGCGTTCGCCGCTTTAAAATCAGATACTAACCGAGTTTGCGCCCGGCACACAATATTAAATGCAATCCCGGTGTATCGTAAATATCGCAGCGACCGAATCCACTCTTTGTTCTCCGATAAATCAGATTAACGAGGCGTGCGAAAAAAATGGCCGTTTCACCCAGTCAGGTGTTCCTTCTGCGAACGTCTTTACTTCCATCAGCGTTAACGTCCCTTACAATACGTTCGGATATCAGCATACGTCGCGCGTTATTTACAATTGACGGCGATTTATGCCCTGGGCCGGATGAGAGAGTACTGTTAAATCCGGGAGAGACGACAGAGATGGAGAGAGGAATGAAAAAGATATGACCGGAGAAAGATGGGGAGCGAAAGAGAAAGAGAAAACGACTCGGGCCGCCTTGCCAGCCAATTCCCGGCGGGCCGCTATATTTACGAGGCTCATAAAGAAGCGGGCACGGCCGCGTATATTGCCGCGTAAATATCAGCTTATGGAAATATAGAGCTCAATATCTGCCTGCCCGGTCGCCTGCTTTTCTTCCCTTTGCGTTGGCAGGCGATGCGGCGGCAACCGACCGACCGACGGGGTAGTTTTAGCTGCTGTGAGAACTTGATGGAGATCACAAACGCGAAACGGTGACTCCCAATTAAACCACGGAAAAGGACGAACCGAAGAGTGCTTCGGGGATGCGCTTTCTAGCCGTTGAAAATATAATAACTCGTAAAACTGCGGACCCTCCACTTCTTTGTTGGAAAATCTGTTTGCCAGTCTGCCCAGTCCATGATTATTACTTAACCTCTATTCGGACGAGGTGATGTCGTAAATTGTCGCTATCCAGCTGTAAGATTGCCGTTTTAACTTTTTATTGGACTAGAGGCGATTAAGATCTTTACATAAAACCGTATAATAGAAACTCAATTTTAACACGTGAGTCAGTTGGTAGCCTTAATGGTTGAACGCTGTCAAACTTGCACTGGAATTATACGAGGGATATATGTTAATATGAAGACACCTGGATGTTCAAATAAAGAGACCGCATTTAATTCTCAGCGCTCATGTATTAAATTAACGGTTCGCAGTCCTTTGACACATTTGAGAATTTTATGAAAGTATTTGTCGTTTAGTTCGACATAATTAAATAACATTTTATATTATGTCTCTAGTCTCGCTAGGGGCTGATCGCCTTATGCGGAAGATCGTTTTGCCGAATAAGGGTTTCTCCTAAATTTAACTCTCCTGTGGACCATGACGAATATACTCCTCCAAACTACATTGTTTACATATGGGAAAAGAAAAACTGGTGTTCAGGAGGGTTAAAACGAATGCAGACTACAGAGAGAGAGAGAAAGATGTTTAATTGAACCATTGATAAAAAGTCGTCACATACAATAATAATAGAATCAACAACGTGAAAGTTGTTGTTGGTTGTATGTTGCTTGTACATCTCAGAATATTGTAAAAGATACCTTACGCTGACTATTTTTATGATAGGACGATATTTTTTTACTTACAAATATTTAACTTGACTATTTATCTGCAAAACTATGATAAATTTGAGGTTATGTGCACTTAATTATCGCGAAATAGTAAACGGAACAATATTATCTTAAATTTTATGCTCACTGTATATTTAACGTACATAAATATGGGATGTAGGCCTTATAACGAGCAACCAGATTTTAGTTTTGTAATATTGTTATTAACCCCTTCACTGATGATGACGTCTACAGATGTCAAAATAAATCGTGACATAAGTGGTGATGACGTCTATAGACGTCATATCAATATCTTGGAAACGACTCAACCAATCGTCTTGAAATTTTAACTCAAGGGTTTTTGGGGTCGCTGAATTCAAATTTGAGGTCAAAATTTCAAAATTAAAAATGGCCGATCCAATATGGCGATCGAAAAAGCATAAAATTTTTCATTTTCCGCAATGTTTACTACTCATAGGTTTAGTGTCATCGGTTGCTAAAAATTAATAATGACTGACCTAATATAATGTGAAAAAATTCAAATAATTTAAAGTACTGTATATTGCCGAATCCGACGTCAAATTTGCTAATATCATTATGGTATATCCAAAATGGCAGACCGAATGTAGAAAATTAATTTTGACCTTATATTAGCGACCTCAATTTCATGTGTTTCATAAAATACTTTTGCCATAGATTTGCGAGACTGCAGAATTTCAATAGTGATCTAATAGTGCACGAAATTACTAGTAGTGAACACTACCAGTGCGGATCATTTGTGCGTACGAGAGGAGCAGTCAAGTGCGCACATTTTTGCGCAGCTATGCCATTCTCTCTTTCTTCTGCTCAACGAAAAGAAGAGGACGGAGAGTATTTTAGACCCCAAAAACTCCCGAGTAACAAATTTCTGTTACATCAAATAACGTTTTACATTTTGGTCCGCCATCTTGGATTCGCTATTTTGAATTTTGAAATTCTGACATCAGATTCGTAATCAGCGACCCTCAAAACCCCCTAATTAACATTGTCATCGAAATTGGACGAAAAATGTCTCGTACCAGTTTTGACACTTTTTATTTGAAAACGCCTACCGGTGCAGGTGTTAATTTTTCAACATAAATTGGGTTCGGGTCGAAAAATTGATAAATTGAAAAGTCGACATATCTAAAAACCGACACTTAAAAAAATGTTTCCGCTTGCCGATGCGTGTATTTTTTTAATTTTCGGCTTTTCAATTAACGATTTTGTGACTATCGGTTTTTAGACGTGCCGGATTTTTAATTGTCGGTTTTTCGACCCGCACCCCCTAAATGTCGTGAAACGACAGCACTTGTCCTCTCATATTGGAGATGTTGCAAATTTTTATTACAACAAATTCACATATTTTCTATTGATAGTAGAGTTGGAATCTGTTGTATTGTTAGTTAGATTTTCGAAAAATAATGTAAAATATTAAAGCTGCAAGGTTATATGCGTTGGGATTTGAACCCGGGATCTGTCGATTGCCAGTCGAAGGCACTCTTCCAACTAAACTCCGCTACCCTTTGATCACTTCACAACAAGGAAGAATTTCACATTTTGGAGAAATCATAGTGATTTTATACGAAAAATGAAAAAAAGCCTATTATAATCTTGAACAATTTTATTTACTTTTGGTTGAAAATTGCATTTTTTCCGTAAAAAAATTCATAAAACAAAGGCATTTGAAATAATTTGGAATACTGGAAAATTGGGCCACTTTCAAATTAATATTGATTCATCGTATTTTTGAGGATGATGTTCGAAAGTTAATACAAAAATATGTATTTTTGTTACACAATCTGTTTACAAAAAATGACTTTCTGTTCTGCAATACCGACACTTCCAATTCTTTGATAATTGAGGTTCAATTATCGTGAGTATAGAGCTCAAATTGTAACTAGCAAACATCCTAAAATTTGATACGTTGGATAACAATATTTATTTCAGAAACTGCGTTAATTGTTAACTTACTATATTTGATACGATTAACATATGTATTACTATAATTTTGAAATATTTCAAAAGTGTGCATATCAATTAGCGAAAATGCTAATACAAAAATATATTTTCTGTCTCTTACCTAGTCGTGTTAAAAAAAAACAGATGTACGAGTCATGCCATTGATATCAAAGATTGCGAAATGTATTTTTACAACTTGGTATTTTTACGATTTGGTTATATTTAACAACTTTCTTAACTTATCGTTAGGAAAGTAATTTCACCTGTAATGACAGAATATCTGTCTCAGTTCACTTACATTTCGCCATTACTCTCGCGTGCAATAAATCATTAATAATTTTGACGTCAGTAAAGGAAAATTAGCTACCTCCAACTTGAAGTGAAATTTAGATTCGTTATGTAATGACGTCAAGCAAGAGATAATTTGGACAAACAGAATGTTACCTACAGCGATAATTACTAGTCAGAACGAATGAATAATGCCTTAGATTTGAATATGACGTTTTAATTTGACAAATGTATTAGTTTATGTAATATATGACTTTACACCTTAGCAGAATTGTCGAAGCAAACCTATTAAAAATATATATTATTTTTTCGATCAGATAAAGTAGATAATCATACATTAAATTCCATAAGTCATGGTAAATGATTGATTTCTTTGCAGATGTATTACGTACGAAGAGTACTTCCGTTGAAATTCAATCGATCTAATTGCGAAGGAAAGGTGTGCGATTTGAATCAAATGAGGAAATTCGTCATTTATATGACAAATGCAGTTACGCTGACAAGACCATAAATTTTGTGTCAGAAACATCAGAAATAAACGTAATTTCAAATGCGATATACAGGGGCCTAATAACACGAACAAACACAAATAAAAAAATGTGTTTTGCCCGAGACATGAAACTAATGTATTCGTAAGCACTTTTGTTTGCTGAATCTGAACCCAAAGTTCTGACTTTACGAGATCGGCTCAAACTTTTAAGAAAAACTAAACATCTACTAAAAAACAAGTAGGGTATTCGCTTTTTAGTCCAGCCCATATGTATATAAGAATGGGATAAAAAACAGTGTTATTCTTGGGTGTCTTGGGAATGTCAAAAAAAGCTTTGAAATTTTCGACCTCTGTTTTCTAGTTTTTTTTTTTTGCTACAACAAAAAACAAACAAAAAGATTTTCAGCAATAACTCAGTTCTAATAAACTTAAAGGTATGAGAAACTCGGGGCAATTTAAAGGGTTGTTTATGCGTTTCTATTTCGTCAATTAAAATTTTGTCATTTTATTTCAATTCTCGTAGTGAAAATAAGCTTCTTTTTAGTGTTATATGATTTTTACCCCTTGTTATAAACGCAAAATGTTAAGTTGTAGAGAATTAAAAAAACAGTAGTTTGTAACCAAACAATAAAAAAAAAAGTATATATGTTTATTTTTCATATCATCTGCAGTGGACAAACAAAAATGGCGGCTTTTCAGAGGACATTTAACCAAGGCCGTTGGAACAAACTTTAGTTTTATTTTAGTTGAAAATCCATATTTCTTACTTCTTAACCCATAAACGCCAGGAAGGACACTTTTTAAGCCACCACTTTCACGTCGCTATTTCCAATTCATTTGATTGAGAAAATAACCGTGCCATAGTGAATTTTGTCGAAAAAAGGTTGCTCTTTCCGGCAGTTTTTCTTCAAAATCCCAATAAAAAAAAAAATAAATTTCTCAAAAAATTCTAAAAAAAATCGATTGCATTCTTTAATCGATATTGACAATTTTTCGTTGTTATAATTTTGTCCAAAAGTCCATAGTTTTCGAGAAAAAAATTCTTGAATGTTGAAGTAACAAGTGGTGCGTTTTGGGCGCCATTTTCCATTTTGTGGACTAAAATTAATTATATAAATCATCGATACTTTGAGTTTAGACCAAAAGTACACGATCTATAAAGATTTATTAGTTATTTCAAACCGGAAACTGGACAAAATTGAAGTTAAAAAAAATTGTGTTTTTTTACGAAAAACCTCCATTTTCACGTATATATTTAAATTTTTTCAAAATTTCAAGGACACCATCGGAAAGAGCATCGGCAAAATTTACTATGTCGCGAATATTTTCTCCGTCAAATGAATTGGAAATAGCGACGTGAATGTGGTGGCATAAAAAGTGTCCTTCGCGGCGTTAATTGGTTCATTTCAATAATATTACGTAATATTTTAACTATTACACACATTGAACACCCTCTAGGATGAGATGGTTGGAGACGAAATTATCTTTAATTTCACCTTTCGAAGGCCCAATCAGAGAATTTTTAACACCGGGTATAGTGTAAAATGCGAAACTGTTTAAACAAAAATAGAAATCATGAAATTAGACCCAGCAAATTTTCAATCGAGTTTCGTGGCTCAAAACACATAACAAAAAATTGTGGCATTCAATGGACATCTCGGCTGTAAACCTGTATAATTTAAAAAATTTCCCACTGTCAATTCTGTAAATTACTTGACAGCTCTCCAATTTGACTGACTCCAATTACTCATGTGACGTTATTGAGCTTTTCATTTTGACATTACAATACCCTATCTTTCGTCGAATCGACGAAAGGGCCATTTCATTTGTTACTCGACGTCCGTTTTATTCATTACTTCACGCTCCTCCGTGTCGGGAATCTCGATCTCTCGTCAAAATCATAGGTACCACATTGCGATTAATGAGCGTCGGTGCTTCGTCGACGGCGTAAATTCACGTCCGACGTACAGTGGTGATTAATGCGTCGTTCGTCGCTCGACGTGTTGGGACATCTGTGTTAATGGTGACGGATGGTCGCGGCTAATGGTGTCAGCGCAGCTAGTTCTCACAGGTACAGTCATCGACGGACCACCGCATCGCGAACTTCTGTATATTTGCATTATGCATTTGTACGGGTACATCCGTGTGTCCGCAAATCTACCATCGTATTCTCATTTTTCCACACCTATCTCCTCAAATTACTATAATTACGAGTTTGTTTGCTGGCTATATTTCACTATCAGCGATCCATCATATGGTGGCGCACTAGGCAGGAAAAGGAAATTAGGGCAATGGAGTTTATTCTTTTCTATTTATTCTTCATTTTGCAAATTAGACCGTGCTATTGTGCTGTCAGAATTTTAGAACATATAATCCGTCAAATGTCAAACAATGGTATCTGTAAAAATGTATACACTAAGAGATTATATGCAAGCATTTTAATACTAAATGTGGTGGTTCTTTAATATTAGTTAACTAATTCTGCAAGCAGTATATATGATAGTATTTCAGTGTTATCTAAAATTACGTGTAGTAACCACTACAACTAGTATCTTACATCACTTTGCTTTTTTCACTGCAGGAAGCGATATAATTATCTTCCATGTTCCCTTAATCGTTTTTATTATTCTAACTAAGCAAGTAAAAGGAATGCCTTTAATTTACTGAGAGGTTTTCAAATCGTACAAGTTCCCAATTTCAGGTCCACATTATTTTACAAAATTTTTTGCAAATTATTTGTTAAAGTATTATTGGGACAGAATATTGTATGCCAAAATATAAAATAAAATAATACTTGCGCATGTATTCCAACACATTACCATTGGAACTCCCTGTTTTTACCACCACATCCAGACGCGTATTGTAATACATTTTCTTTCGTTTCAGCTAAGACATAATACCTAAACGAATCGAACGTTAAAAATTGTATCAAATTCCAGCATCCCATTATAAATAATGACTAAATAATAAATAAAAATCAAACACAATCATCGGCATTAATGCAGAAGATGACAAATTTGAAGACTGTTGCCATTCCATAGTTCCTAAGCTATTGGAATCCGTTCGATTTAGTTTGAATCCTGTACAGAACGAAAATCATTCTCATGAAAGGGAAACTATATTTTGGAAGAAACTATGGTGAATGCACGTTTTATTTTAACTAAATTTACATTCTTTCCGATTCCATTCACGCATTCAGTAAAGAAGTTCGATCGAAACTGTCAAAAACTCAACTTGTTTTTTAAATCAACAGAGTTTAGCAACCGCGTTACCAACGATCGACTCGAAATGAAAGAAAAGCTGATATTTTGATATTGTCAGTCGAACCGT
Source organism: Trichopria drosophilae (assembly GCA_030407085.1). Lineage (NCBI taxonomy): Eukaryota > Metazoa > Arthropoda > Insecta > Hymenoptera > Diapriidae > Trichopria > Trichopria drosophilae. The sequence goes on from CM059583.1 coordinate 58,734,536, forward strand.
CGAACCTCCATAATGTGTAAATGTGACGAACATAAATTTAATTAAGATAAAACTTGTATTTTCCGTGCATGTAGTATTCAGTTTCTTACTAAATGTATTTTTTTTTTTTCGAATGATTTTTGTCCTATACAAGATTTAATTCAAAGCGAACGTATTCGAACGGCTTAGGAATTATGGAAGGACAACAGTATTAAATTCGCAATTTTCTGCGTTAATGTCGATGATTGTGTTTGATTTTTATTTATCATTTGGATGCACTTGAAATTTGCAGGATGTTTCTTTTTGGTTATTTGTTCTTTAATTTACCTCAATTTTGTTAGGGTGATCGTCTTCTGCCGCTTTAATCAAGATACGTCCGAGACTTATCTGGGAAGTTTTGCACAAATTAATTGCACATGTTTACTGCAGGATTTCCAAGTTATTTGTGATAGTACGGGCTCTCACTGAGCAAAACCTTGAGTGATACTGTTTTATGTACTGCTCAATAGTTTCTCCCATACTGTGTTCCAAACTATTTCCTCATAGTATCCGTATTTCTAATTATTTCTTCGTCTTTCATATCAAGCCTTTCCAATAAGTTGCCCAAAACTATAGGATGTCTTGGGGCTAGCGATTGGGATTGACTATGCTATACATTCACCATTAGTTTCTCCCATGCTCTACCGCAAAGTATATCAGATAGTCTCTTCCATTCTAATTTTTTTCTACGACTATTATTCTCCAATCCCGTAAAGGAACATTTCAAAGATGACGATAGTTGGAGAAATTTTGAAAATCTTTTCAAATTTATGTTAATATTATAGTGAGAAAAAGAATAGTAAAATAACCTTGCGATCAAAAACATAAATCAAAAGTATTAGGCATACCATGAAAAGATCAATAAAGGATCCAATACAAAGTGAATGGAGAATTGGTCCCAATCCATTCAACTGAAACTGGGGTATGTTATAGATCTTGATATTATGATCCTAAGTTGTTTTGGACCCGAAGTGATGGTATGGAAAGGTGGGGAGAAGGGAAATGTGAAATATTGATTGTAGGTCTGAGAAACTTTAATGAAGTTTCTAATCAATGTACTCCACAATTGATATGTATGATGAGATTTTAATCAATCGATATATCGGTTTCTGGAATTACTCAATTCGAATCATAGGATGCTTCATTCGTAGGATGCCAATTGGAGATTCATTCAAGAATAGTTCGAGGTAAACAACTGAAGTGAAAATTTGAGAAATTCCAGCTAAAGCATGAACATAAGAATTGGCGTTTCGTCCAGCGCAAATAGTAGGGTGTAAATACAACGCGAACCTTTTATTTGTTCACACCATATCCCATGATACAATTCCATAAAGATAAAACAAAACTACCCGCCATTCTGATTCTTGACAAAGCCTGACCAGAATAGAATTAGCTGATAAAAACTCCCTTCGGCCGTCATCTGTACTGCTCTTTTCTATACGAAACTAGAATGGAAAAATGAAAAAATGTTTGGAATAAATTCGCTGAATTTTTCTGACTATGGGATTCGAAAATGGAAGTGCAAAATACCATTCTTGACTACTTTAAAAGTTATTAATGGATTAGATTATCTAGATAACAATTTATCGCGCAGAAAGATGTGTCTTCCGGATTTTGTTGATGAAAAGGGATAATAATAAACTACATTTACAAAGTGTTGACAAAATGTATTAACTGTACTTGTCTTATATGTTTCCATTTAAAACCTGAATACGGTATACATAATAATGGTGTTAAGAAATTTACTTATTAAAAAGAACTATTGCAATTGATATTACGTTGCTCAATTTACAATTTTGAAATATGGATAGGAATTATGCAAATACATAAGTGGGATTCGCTTGGTAAAAATATACGTTGAAGCGAAAATGAATATCATCTTGGGAGGTTTGAATTAATGTACAAAGCCTCAAAACATTAGTCATGCCCGCTTTTCCGACAGTGTTCATACGTAACTTATTTCATGGCTTACTTTCAAGCCTCTATGAAGCAAAATCCCAAATAACTGTTCGTAGAAACTCGGCGTTACCAGCAGCGGCACTAATAACCATCGGAATATTTTCCCAGGAGCTCCACATATGTTATTTCTATTTCTTCTGCCAACGCGGATGGTCGAGAATGTCCGCAAGCTGCGGCCTGCACGCGGGTCCTCTCGAAACGCAAAACGCCTCGATTTCTTGCGACACGAACGTGCAGCGCCAAGAGAGCTTAGCAGCTGTCTCTAATAAAAAGCGATCCGTAGGTATTATCGTCGTTCCGTTGTCGGCGCGGGCTTCTACGCAGCACACGGAGTGGACTTGTCTCCAAGCCCGTTTTGTAAAGTCGCGCATTCACTCTGAAATTAATCCATTTGGAGTGGAACGCGCGACATCGGAGCGCCGTAAATCCAGATTAATTGCCTGCCGGCTCTCGTAAACACATCAGCAACTCTCAAAAACATTCAGCCGCAGCGTCGAACTTCATCTGACAGCCGCACTTTGGGCATCGATCGCTCCCGACGAAGACGACGAAGACGACGACGATGCCGACGACCTCGAGTAGGCGAGTTCGCTTCGGATTCCAGCCCAAAAAAGTGGTCCGCATTCTCGACCCGATAGGCGCGTCGTTTTTTGCGAGATTTCAATGGACCCTGGCACCAGCATCGGTCGGCACTGCTCGACTGAATTTTCCCTCTGACAGTAACTTGATAAATGCCACAAAATTTGTAATTTCTCGCAATTCAAATTGCTCTGAATGTTTAATAAGTATTATTAAGTTCTGCAGACTACATCAATTAGCATCCATTTCATGCACTCTAAATTTATAGTTGAAAAATGTTAAAACTTTGTCCGTCCCTGGTGATTGTAATGGATACCGTCAAAGATCTCAGAAAGTTAGCTTTATTTCAGAAGACAAATTATTCAAAAGAAAGACATTTAAAGATATTGAGGCCAAGATTTTTACATTAGTGATTTTGATCCTTGCTCCCAAAATCATCAATTTGCAAGGTTACATAGTAGAAATCTAATTTCTGACACCGAATTCAAAATGATTGAGATATTTTACATCGCAAGTCATTGAGTTAAAACATTTCTATGGTGCAGACGGTCACCAAGTTAAAAAATCATCCCGGAAGCTGTTTTCTCTCATCTGTAAAGAATTTATGAACGAACAATGAGTTGAATTGCCATTTCATCCAACGTCTTTGACAAAGGTCTAGGTGACCTTGTGGTCGACTTTTGAAGGCATTACTAAGGTCAAAGTGTAAACGATGTTGGAAAGTTGATAACACTGTTGTCTTTGCACTTAGCACTTGTAGTGTATGTTAGCGTGTTCAAGTCGTGACACAACGTGGGGCGAAACGAGAAGTGCCACTAGTCGTGGAGAGACCTACAGGTAATTGAGTGACAATAAAATCGGCCAATGTGTTAATTCTACAGTATTTAATGTAATAATAATAATAATATATAATACTGCTTAATGTAATAGTGAAACTTCTTCGCGTAGTTCATACTGAAACTCGGTCCCTCTCGACTTGGGAGACTATACGCCCTGTCCATATTTAACCTAATCTGAAGCAGGTCGTGCTCATTTAGTACAGTATCCTGAAAGAACGCCAACATTTAATATGGCTGATGGAGGGAAGAAATGTAGGATGCAGACTCTTATTTCAAGAGGGACCAACGGGAGAGGAAATCAGCTGCACAGGGTCCAACTGGAGGGGTCGTACTATACTTATGCATGCGCGTAGAAATTGGTGTTAATATGTGTGTACATGTCGCATGAGGAGTAGGTTACCGCGGTGCACGATTCTTAGATGGTTAGTACGTAAAGATTTCTTTTTACAAAAAATTTCCTGCCACCGTGAGACAGGGTTAATTGTATATGGTGTTAATGTGACATACTTATTGTTAGTAGCAAATACATATAATAATTTAATAAATAATTTAGTATTAATGAGAGCACGACTCAATACCTTTGGACATAAAAACTCCGACAAAATAATTTCTACAACGAAAACTTTCAAAATAACAACTTTGTAAAAAATAACTTTTCGAAGAAATAATTTTGTTGTAAAATAATATTTTGCAAAAGTTCCGTTATAATTTATTGAAATTAAAATTTGTATTCAATTTTACTTATTAGAATAAGAATTTATTGATTTGTTTGTTGTGTTGTAGCATATGTAATGTAAGGTTAGGTTAGGTTAGGTTACTTGAAGAGAATTGCATGCTTAGTGAAGTTGAACAAAAAATAATTGTAATAATGAATATATTATTATATATGTGGAATAATGTATTTTTCTTACGATGTTTATTTACGATGTATGTATTAAAATGATTTTAATGATTATGTTGATTTGTATTTGAATTTGGAAATGTTATATGGTTGTCAAAATTTTTTAGAGTTTTTTTGTCTGAAGTTTTTATTTTTGCAAAAGTTTTTCTGTCGGAAATTATTTTTACAAAAGTTATTTTGTCGGAGTTTTTATGTCGGAGTTGTTTTGACCAAAGTTATCGGGCCATGGACCCGTATTAATAATAGTTATCCGTAGATGCTGTATATAATACTTTCACTCACCGCATTTATCACCCGTTTCATCCGACATTGCTTTTGGATTGGTACGACACTCAGCGTTCCTTACAGAAACTACACTGTTTTCCACACTCAAACTATTTTCGTAATCAAATTCAATTTTGGAATGTGATAGAATTCCCTTACATTTCGAAGGGAATTATAAAATTATATTTTATATTATACGGAAATTTCTAACAAAGTCAGAAATATTTTATACGTCGAAATACTGCTAGCATAATCACTAATATTTTAGAGTTTGCATTGTACAAAAAATATTCTAAGTAATCGTCTATTGTGTTAGGTAATGTTATCCTTGGAGGTAAAATATGAACAACATAACCTTAGCCTTTCCCATAAACGGTAAGCATTAGCAGTATGTATCCTTCAAGTTTTAATATCGCATAAGAAAGCATTATTGCGACTTAATCTGGGATGATACTCAGGCTACAAGCCCATAAGATCATCAAAGGGTTAAGGGAGACAACGGTACGATAATGGACCATAAGACGACCGTGCACGGAGGCGGACATTGTCGGCGATTAAATTCCAAAACGTATTTCCCAAGAGTGTTGTCGCGTGTTCGCATAGCAGTGCATCGCGCACACTAGTTTGTACCGGGGACGAAGGACCTCCCCGAGCGGCTGTTACCTGTTAACCGAAATTAATCCCCGCGAACTCTGAGTGTGAGAGAGAGAGATAGAGAACGAGAGAGAGGGAGTGAGAGAGAGATAAAGGAGAGAGAGGAGGAACGGAACACCCGGCGAGTTATCGTTGGTAGTCGGCGAGCGAACCGTGCAATCGCAAGATAAGAAGACCGGGTTTGTCGAGAAGTCGCGAGAGGGTCGCGATCGCCAACAGATAAGCGACAGTCTGGCTCTTAGCGCTCGAGTTTCCGGGAACGGCGTCGTTTCCGCTATTTAGGACGTTTCGCGGAATCTCGTTAAGAAGATGTTTAATTAGGTTCAACGATTTTAATTAGAATAAGCAGGATTTATCATGATCGTGATACTGTAATTACGAACCATAATTAAGAGAAACTTACATGGGGTTTTGACGAACGCTTTTAGTCAAAATCTTCTTTCCCTTTACTTACTGCAGCCACAACAAACACAGTATTATATTGTACAACGTTGTTACATTGACCTAATTATATAATGTTATATTAATGTTATAAATAATGACACTTGCGGTGCTTGCTGGAATAAAAATTAAAATAAAATGGTCCACTGTAAACCTATAGATTCCGAAGAATAAATTTTCAAATAATTTTCAAATCTTATTCTTATAAGTAACAAGAACATATTTCTGAAGGAACACTATCCTTCCTATTAATGTTTTATATGCTTTTCAAGAAACCCTAGTTCGAACTAAATTTTATTGAAGAGAAAATTTAGTATGACGATGGATTTAGAAAATGTATCAGCAAATTCAGTATCCTTTTTTGGTCTATAACATTTTTGGAGTCCTAAGTATGATCAAAGATGTTTGGAATGGCTGAAGTTTAAGGATGAGTTTTAAAATAAAAAGAAGAAAACGGTTAAAATCAGAAAGCGGGACAAATGTACGAATTTGATGCAGGAAATATTTACTACACCACCGTGTTTAAGCTATTTATTTGTCGCTGATAATGAATCCATTGTCAGAATTATAAATACAAATTGGCGGGTCCAATGTGGCCAACGACTCCGTGGTGGTTCGATCACTTTTAATATGCACACGTAAATTAATCATAATATACTGTGTCTTAATTTTAAATTAATATACTCAAATATTAAAGATTTGATATACGTGAATCGCACTTCAGTGTCGGTAAGGTAGGGTCAACTCGGAAATTGCGAATAGTGGTGTTATTGTGATAATTTATATCTTCTCTCAATTGTACAAACAGACATTTTTATAGTTAATACTGTACTTAATACTAAAAAAAAAGACTAACCACTCATAAGAAATTTCAGGTTAGAAACGGCCTTCAGGTGAGACTTCTATTATCGATAAGAAATTGTAGATCTGAGATCTTTATTCAATGATGTAGACAAACCTTTTTTATTCAAAACTTTTTTTTTAGTGACAGATTTTCCATCGGTACAAGATTTTAGATGTAAAATTTTCTTTCAACAAAATTTTCACCATCGCTAGAAGACTTCGGATCTGAAGAGTTGTATTTATGAAACTTTTATCATGCACACAAGATTTGAAATTTAGAAACTACTTTCGACAAGACTTTTACCATTGATAAAAAATTCCAAATCAGTTTTCAGATGAGATTTTTTCATCGACAAATGATTTTACATCTAAATTTTGGTTTAATTGCAGTTTTATTATCGACAGAAGATTTTTAGTTCAAAACCTTCTTTTGGTGAGAGATTTACCATCGATTCAAGATTTTAAATCTTAAACCTCTTTTCAACAATAATTTTACCATCAATAGAAGATTTTGGGTTTAAAGAGTTGTTTTGAAGAACGTTTTATCATCGATACAATATTTTTAATCTAAAAAATTATCATACTTTAAAATACTTATGCAAATTGTTATACTAATATTAAATGTACGCCTACAAAAATAAATCATAGTAAGTATAACAAATATCGTTAAGAATTACAAATCATTTCAGTTTTTCCACATTATGAAAAAAAGTATTAACATATTTTATTCATGCTAACCTTGACGTACACTTTATGAAATTTATTATACGTGTATATTAGTTTAAATAACAATGTATATTAGATTTAATATACTTGTATATGCAAATGACTTCATATACATGTATAATAATTTTGTCGTCAATATTCTTAACAGTGTAGAAATTTAGTACAACTTTATGTTGCTTTCGAATACAACAAAATAAGCATACATAAAAATCTAAAAATATTATTCAGTTTAGGAGTTATTGTGGATTGAGTTTCGCAGATTTGTGTTCCGTTTTTCCACAACGACTTGTTGAAGTTAGACGGATTTGTTTAAATGTATAAAAATACATAAGATTTCTGATGATTTGTTCAACCTGTAAACAATTTTAAATTATAAATATTATAGGGGAAAGTGTTGAAACACGGGGAGTCGCGAAAGACGGCCACAGATGTCGCTAGTTGTGATTTTCATAAGGTTTGCGTACTGGTAAACGTTTGTCTGCTTAATACATTAATTTTCTTGCAGCGTTTATACCAATAGCACACTGTTATTTTATCTTTCCAGACCGCGTGTTGAACATTTTGTGCAAAAAGTTTTTTTGAGCATTCGTGTTTGTGTCAGTTTGGAAACATTTTAAAGCGAATCGTAAAGGTAAGTGCACATAAATTATTCAACAATTATTAGGCTTTCGACGTCCAAGTGTAGTTTATTCGAAAACATTAAATGTGTTACTGACACGGTGGCAATTTTAAAAAAGTCGTGAATGGGGTGAAATGAAACACATCAAGTGGGGAGTTGTGAAACATGGCGAATATGCCACATGTGAACCTGAAATTGTATTTTACATGCGTATTACGCATTACTTGTTAAAAATTGGAATGTTTAAGGAGGATACTGCACGCAGAACCGTTTTTCATATATTTACATTTCATATACAGTCTCGATAACTCAAATTCTTGTTATTTTTTGTTGCGTATGGTTTGTACCATTTTCAATGGCTTGTTAAAAAACATGGAATGCCGAAAAATGTGTCAGCATTTTTGGCATTACGGCATTTTGATGAGAAATTGTTATCAAAATGAAATTTTCTGTGATTTTTAGCCGTGTTTCACAACTCCCCATGATTTTTGAAAATTCCGAAAAGCTACTTTTTGGGCAAACAGCTATAAATTACTGATAACTTTGGATTTTATGCAAATCAACCTACTAGAAGTTGTATTTTAAGTTGCTCTAGAGATTGCAAAAAAAAAATGCGAAAAAAAAATTTTGTTGACGTACTTTCGACCACCTGAAAAAGTGTGTTTCAAAACTCCCCACTCTCCCCTACAATATTTATTTAAACAAACAGCTATAACGAAAAAGTCTGAACCGAATTTTCACGTGTAACCTTTTAAAATGTTACTTTTACGTATGTCTTTCGTATTATACAAAAAAATTCTCTGTGAAATCGCCATTATTTGTAAGCGAAAAAAGTGAACATTTTTTCAAGGATCAATTATTTTCACTATCATGCATGTAAACACAATAAATTAAATACAGTAAGATAGGGTGCTGGGATGGTTTTTAGTAGATTTTACTACATAAATACCACCAAATTATAATAAGAATTTATATATTTAAGATTACTATATTTAAATACTAAATTAATCTAATTAAGAAACTGAATTCGGTCATAAAATGTATTTTATTTTCCGATTAAATACCATTGCAATGTTTACAACTAAAACATTTGTTATTATGTGTGTTTCATTACGGCGTATTCCAAATTACGTTATGCACGCTCAGACTGGTTTCGGTGACATTTTCTTTTTGATAAATCTTGAAATATTGTTTACGATGTGAACATAAATATTTATTTACAGCTTTAACATCATCGTCATGCATTTTTTATCTCCCAATCATGTCAAGTCAGAGAAAAAATAAATGCAATTAACCTGTGCATTTGGAATTTCTCAAATGAGTATTATCTATTACAAATATAAACATTATGAAGAGGTCAACATTTTATGTGAAAAGTCCCTTGTGATATCATGTTGCCAGTGTAGCTCATGAAATAAATATGTTATGGTTTCTTTTATTTGTATTTGACATTTGCACATTTTGATAGAATATATTAATATCCTGAAAAACTAAATTAACAACTTTTTCATCCTGATTGCAACTCGAGTAATTAAAAAAAGCAAACAAAACTGTTCCTTTAAATGTATATTTTGGTTATAATTAGTATTGTAAGCAACTACTTGTTAAATTTCAGGTTAGTTTCATTATTTCCAAATAAGAGAAAAAACCAGTTGTATAGAACTCGACAGTTTGACGGCTGATCAGTTCTAGCTGTTTCTACTGAAAACAATCTGCATTTCTAAATGACATTATCATTCTCATTTTTCCTGCACAAAAAGTAACCGATAGATCAGACGTATATAACGTTTAAGTAAGTAAATAACAGTTATTTACACCTCAGTATATCGGAATGCCTTAAACACTACCTTTATATGAGGGACAGAAATTACAATCTCCTTTTACTTCGATTATTAGCGGATTGAGCATTGTTACATTTTGTTCAATAAATTAATTGTAACTTTTTTAAAAATTTTAAAATCTAAAAAAAACCATTGACATTAACAAGTAGAGTAGAGTCAATTATTTGTAACTATTTGCTACGAGTGTTGAAGTATACATATACAGGGGAAGTAGGGGCAAAGTAGGATGGTTTTGGAAAAACTTTTTTTTTTTTGAGAAATCTGAAAATTCAGGGGCAAAGTGGGACCTGTTGTTAAAATTACTTCTGGAAAGGTAAGAGAGAGAGAGAGAGAGAGAGAGAGAGAGAGAGAGAGAGAGAGAGAGAGAGAGAGTTCTTACTTGCTTATATATCCCAGGTTGCCCCACCCACTTTGCCCCAAAGTACAATTTTTCAAATACGTGGTCAAAAATCGTCCTCAACCCCAAATGAAACAAATACAAAACGAAAATTGAGTGTAAGAGAAGACTATTAAGTAATCCAATTCAGATTTTAATTACGCTTAATTTATTGATACTTACAAATCGATTGAAAATATGTATGAATTTACAACCTGACTTCAACTTCCTAGGTTCAAGTTCGAACGGTTGGTAAATACTGAATGGAAACTGAAATATGTTTCAAAATTTGTATTACCATAACTCTTTTGTAAATAAAAAATGCAAACTAATACATAGGAAATGCTATAATACAGCGAAACGCCAAAATCCCACTTTGCCCCTACTTCCCCTACATTGTGTAAAAAAACGGCGTTTATGATTAGGAATATCGTTATTTTCCAATACCGCATTCATTCCTTATCACTGTAATAAGCTAGCATAATGATACTGTATGTATGGTAAAGGATGGATTCTGTATTGGTTGACAATTTGAAATATTTACGCTCGAATGTACTGTTATACCTTAAAACTACTATTTATTTCTAGAATACCTAAGGTGCGTTTTAAATCTTTTGTTTTTACCATTTACTAATTTTAATATTATGAGTTTTTATAGATACATAACAAATTCACTTGTGAATTATTGAAAATATCACGTTAGTCAAACCAGAACATTCCTGAAATATTGAAGTAGACAACTTTAAACGAGTCATAAATTATACCACAACGGCTTTCGAAATTGCATATATGCCTCATTAAGTAATTCGATAGCCCAAGATTATGTGCAAATTTTCACCCAAATTTTCTCCCTAATAATAAATTCTGTAATTCGGAACGAAATGATCCTAAATAAAGTTTTAATTATGACATATAATACAACTTAATTTTGAAATGTTGTTTCACCAGCTTAACGCATCTCTCTATAACATTTGATTCTATTTACGATACGAAGGTTACATCTTAAGGGGATTTCATTTATTATCGTGGGCGTTCTACTTTTCTTCCCGATTTATTAGAGCTTAGCAACGAAGGAGAACTCTAGTGTTCATTAAATCTACACAGCTTCGACAAAAAATCCCTTAAATTATTCTGGGATTAGATAATATATTCGAACCATTCGATTTAGCGAAAGGTTTCAGAAGAACCCGAGTGATATCGTTGTGTCGCAATCAGCTACCGGCGAACGGAACAGGTAATTTACATACGGCGACAAGGTACAAATCGCCCTCGATTTTTCTACCTTCGAAATACGAACTGGAAGCTAACCCACGTGCGACATTCGTTCCCGACTAGCCTGATCGCCCGGGAAGAAAAATCGTAGGAAAATAAGAAGAGGAAAGTTCCGGAAGTACCCACTAAGGTCACGTTTCCACCAAATTTATGGTTACTTTCGCAACGAGCGCTTTCCCGTGCTCCCGTGCTTCTCAAACGGAATCAACCACTAATTCTGTTTAGTACTCCCTCGGGCCGTGTCTTTATCTTCACCGAGCGACGATGGGGCAGTTCCCTCTCCGATTTTCCAAGAAGATAAAGTCCGTAACGGACGATGCGACTCAGCTTACTCTCGCGCGCGCGGCTGTTATTAAACTCCGCAAGAAGAAAGCTATTGTGAAATACACTGTGTCAACATTAAATACCCTCCTGTCTGGGTGTATTTTCATTAAAGAACACGGCGCGTGTGTATTCCAAAGGCAATTTCCAGATCGTTCGCTTCGGCAGATTACGGTTGCCGAAAATCTGAGAATAACCAAAAGAAATGATTCCAGTAATTCAACCGCGCTTAGCGGCATCGATTATCGTATGTTTGATGTGTCGTCGAGGAACAAATTAAATAAAACACGGATTATATGAATACTGAGAAATGTTTCCATGGAAGAATTGACTGAACTCTTGTGCATACGCGCGATTTACGGTAAAAATGGAGCAGCTATCCGTTCATTTTCATTATAATGTTATGCCGAAACCATCTTCAATCATGCAGGTCATCTAAGGTCGCCTCTGCAAATGGCTTTAAAATTGCATGAGTTTTTTTAACATAACCAAATTAATGTATCTGTATATATTTTTATAGGTCCCTATATTATTTTTACATTTTAATATGATCATAAGCGAGAAGCTAGGGTACCGTTTCGAAAATCCTTCCCCTCTCTGATTTGAATAAGATTTTTTGAAAATGAAACAGACATAATTATTACAAAAGCCAATAAAGCCAATACAACTGTTTATTAATCTAAAGGAGAATATTTATATAAGATGGATCTCTTATTAAATTACATTACTACATATAAACTTTCCCAAATAGAATGAACTTATTCTGTTGTAAAACAAGTCAATTCTTTGGATAATTAGTGGAAAAAGTGAACACGTTATCAGGATAATATTTATGATATTCCATGTGCATGTGTGTGCCAAAAATTCGCAAAACCAAAGGTTCCTTTACGATTAATAGTATCCAGTATAAATTTACCTACTTATAATTTACCATAATATTTAGCTTTAATTTAAAAAAAAATACTAAACTATGTCGTTTGACGTAATTTCTCTGTTTACCAATGGTTCTGTAGACGTTATATTACTTACGATAGAAAAAATATGGAACGAAATAGATCCTTTAACCAGTTTATTAATAACTGAATTTAGAAAGGGTTTAAAATTGGTTTAACATTAAATATAAGCCACATTTTAAGCTTCCTTTTATTACCGTTATGTGGACGATATGCTTTTGTCTTACCCTAAAAATAATGAAGTTATTATAAATATTTTAATAGTTTAAAGAAAATTAAAGCTTTAATAAATATAATTGTATCATTACACATAGAAACGTTTAATAATATAAACTGTTTAGATCTACGGGCTATTAGAAAAGAAAATGGATTTATTGACACTGTCTGGTCTCATAACCACACTTGGCCAGGTCGTAACAACATTTTACTCCCAATCACCCTTATTAATATAAAATTAGTGTGATATAAGGTTTCAATGAACGTGCAATTAAACTTTCTAAAATAAGATTTAGGGGATAAAGACTAATACACAATGAGTATCCGCAATAAGTTGTAAAATAATGCATTGCTAAAAAAATATATGATTTCTTTAACTCTTTGGAGAAAAGATCTACTCAGGACAACGTGATTCTGAAAACTTTATCCATTCCTTATGTTAAAGGTTTTCCCAAATAACAACACCTAAAAAAAGAAAATATAAGATTAGTATCGAAACTGATAAATAGACATATTGGTGCGATTAAACGTTATAAAGATCAAACCCTTCTAACTTTTAAAAAATGAAACGTTGTTTATCTAATATTCTGCTCTTTTTATGGTAAAATTTACATAGGCCAAACTGAAAGAAGACTTGAAACACGTATTAAAAAGCATACTAAGAACTTATCAATATAAAATTTGCGTGATATTATGTTTAATTGATCGCAAAGTTAAACTCTTATTGAATTTAGTGTAACTGATAAACTGCAATGCATAAATTTCTATTTAGCATGGTATTATTTAATCTCAGATACTGTGTGTGGACATTTTGTGAGTTGATATATTATCTGCGCGTGAACGTTTGTCTATGGACGAAAATGAAATTGAATATATCGTTGGATTTGTCTGTGTCCATAGTTTAATAAAATAATTTAAGGACATTTAAAAAGAAACAGAAGAAAAATTATTTCAGCCGAACGACCAACAATACCAAATGAAACAATAATGCCAAATACGATGTCATTCCGGTTTACTATTTTGACATAGGAAAATGTCATGAATTATTATTTCAAAAATTAACAAACCAGCACAAGATAATCACTACAAATATATGGCAGGCGAAAATATTGCTATATAAGAAATGTTTGTGTTATAAGCGCGTGTAATGCAAAGGACGCTGAAATAGTTGAATAAACCTTTGGTCTTCTTATTTGTATGTTTTATTGGATTCACGTAATCAAGTGAGGGCTTATAAATACCATATGAAATCAAATCAATAGATATTATAACGGTTCGTTTTACGTAGAAAAATGGGAAGTGGAATATACATTAATATGAAAAATTATCTAAATAATTTTTTGACCAAAATAATTGAGACGATTGTATATGAAAAAATTTCACTATTATTTTTGATGCTGGCCCACTTGATGACAGTCCTTGACTTTCTAAAAATACAGAAGCGCTGTGATTAAAACTCGAATAAGCTCTCTCCAAGCCTAATTCGAGATTATTCTCATAAACGATAAGAATCATCATAGCAACTACTAGATATGCAAAACCAGTAACTATGCCGTTTGATCTCTTGCCAATACTTTCTTCTACTTTAAAATATTGCACCCACATGGTGATTAAAACATTCAGTGCAAAGCCTAGAACTAAGGTACAACATAGCATTCTGAGATTAATTTCGTCCGTGATCGGGCACCAATAACTGTATACTTGAGTTAACACGAAAACAATCGCTGTGTAAAGGGAGAAATCTAGAAGCCATTGAAAGTTGGTATAAAACTTTAAATGCAAGACATCGAGAGAAGTTACAGGAGCCGTTTCTAAGGTGATATCCAAACTTCACGGTATTTGAAATGTTTCACCGGTTTTTCCATTTTCCAAATGGCATGTTTATGATTTTTGAGATATAATTAAATTTAATTAAATTTAATTATTACTCTAATGACATACAATATCGTTTTAGGAACGATCAGCATTTTTTTTCAGTTTTTGGTCAGTATTTTGCAATGAAAGACTCTGAACCGTCTATATTCAATAGAAAAGTGTATATATAACATTATTTACTTATACATACACCACAACAAGAAAATGATCTGATTGTATTACACTTCAGAAATGACGGTAAAGTATATTAATAGAATTAATATAATATAAATAATTACTATTTTACGTTATAAACCGAAAGCTCTCTATCTACTACAATTTTTATCAAATTTAAAAGTCATATCAAAATCACACAAATTAACATACTGCATATTATGTTTATTACTCCGCTGTTCTAAGAAAATATATGCTATATTATATAAACAATTGATAAATCAATAAATTAGAAAATTTCATTGCTGACCTTACTTTTATAATCGCTGAATTTCCGAGTATTTTCTTGTTGAAGAACCCAAAATAATTTTTTATGGGATATATTGCATGTACATTTGCAATAAAAAACTCCACGCAAGAAATGCAATGTCCATCGTATTGTCCCCTAAGCGATTCAATAGAGGGCAAACAGACCCTGCACTTACTCCTATTGTAATAATCTACAGTGTTTTCGTGTCCAGAACGACTCAACAATTCAGTTTCATTGCACGATAGGAAATAATGCACAGTATTAGCTTCGAGCGGTCATTAATTACAAATTGTTCGCGTTTATGTTTGGTACTATAACGCGATTCCACTCTGTTTTAAGTGGTACGTTTACGTGATTGATTAGCTTATATTACAGAATGGAAGAACTAATTTTGTATTATATATATACAATTTCAAAATACGTTCCACATCCCAAATAATCTACAAACAAAACGATATAAAAAAATTCCTACCCTGGCTTACGAATACGTAAAACAATGTCATGAGTCTTGAATTTCTATGACATAATTCAAAATATAATGACATTTTAGTTATTTTAGGTTTTCCCTTTTTTCGAATCCCGGTACATATTATAAACATCTACAATGAAACTAAAATGGTCATTTTAATGTCACCAGAGTATTAAAAACTAAGATGTTTGGGAAGTCGGATGCCCGAATATCAATACATTGTGTTTGTCACATTAAAAGTTTGTAAAGAGAAAATAATTACTAGTTCAGCCGAAATCTCATTTGTGAGGCAGATGAATATTTTTTGGTACACACCAAACTTTGTTTCCGGTCGGTAATATCGTAATGGCGCAACTAAAATTATCTAGGAGGGGTTCGTTTTGAAAGATCGCCACGACATCCAGTTGAATATAAATGAAATCGTACGCTAACATGTAGAATACTTAAAAATACTTAAAACTTCGTCATTTCTAAATTTGCATGCCATCAGAGCCCAACACCAGCTTCCTAGGCTATCAAAGTTCCTAAGGATATCGAAGTATCGGCTTTTATAATACTGTTAAATTCTTCAAAACTATCCTATTACTGAAGATAGTATGACAATATGGCAATATAATATGGCAGGATGTAAGCACTAGTTATGTACAATCATCTCTAACTAAGTAGTATAATTAGTTATTTCTCTCAATTGTTCATGCAAAATGCATAAACAATGGGGGGGGGGGGGCTCTATCCAGGACTCCACCCCCAGTCCCCTTTTATTATACTACCTTAATCTCCCAGCAATCTGTCTTATAATCGATGCAGCAAATAAGTTTAGTCTCTGCAATTATTGCAGTGAATTGTAACTACTGTATATGTCATACCGATTAGGGTAGTGAAGGAATATTTTGAATAAATTAAGACTTGTTGTAGTAGAGAATTACGTTTGTTCTTTCGAAACAAATGCGGTCGTGAAGTCTTTTTAAAAGTCCTAAATTCTAAAAGTCGCTGAGTGGACTGATTATTCATTAGTGTCGTTTGATTCGGATTAATATCAAAATTTCATTATGTCTAGAATATATACCGATGTAGAAACTTTTCTGCTATGTAGCTGGCAATTTCTCTCTCCTGCAAATGTGTAGTCGGCGGCGGTCCCACTACGCTGCAAAATATGAACTCGCAAATCATTATATTTGCTTAGTAATTATTATTAAGATTTAGTATTTAGCCTCACACTATTATTAAGATTTAATATGGAGATTTTCATTATTATTAAGATTTGTATTATTAGACAAGTTTGATTTGAAAACAAGATTTCCATATTTTTTATTCCAACTCCGGATGCAAATGATCGTAATATATTTGCAAATCAAAATGCTTTTATTCGAAATTGAGAACAAAGACTTGCGAATACGAATTTTTCCGGATAGCTACCATTTACATTGCCAAAAGTCTCTTCAGATATCGCAATGGTTTTCGGGTACTTCGGTGTTTAACGTTACAGAAGAGTGATCGTTTATAAGTTGGCAAATACTTCGTTAATCAAGTTTGAAAATGAAATCAAACGATGCGTTTGCACGACCGAAAGCTGGAACAGGGCCCTCGTGAAAATAAGGGTGGCAACTACTTTCAACTAAGAGAAAAGGGGGGTGAAAACCTCGCAAGGATGCGCCGCTCGTTAATCGCGCGAGAGTTGCAGGGACCTTTATTAAAAGAATCGGAGAAATGTGGGCGTTCTCCTCGGAATCTCGAGTGTCTACGGGAGTTTCTGCTAAGATAAAGAGGGCACGTTAATCACGTTCACGCCCTCTATCGAATACCCAGTCCAACCCCCCTTTGATTCGCAAAGGACTCGCACTCCATCTCTGCCTTGAGGCAAAAAGGGAAAGAAAATGCTTTCTGCCAAACAGTAGCTAACAATCTAAGGTTCCTTAATGAATCAGCAGGAGACACAGATGCTCCAGATTGATTGGAACTCGTCCGATTTCAAGAGGAGTTTCGCTCACTTAAGAATTCATTTAAATCCCAATTTTCTTCTAAATTAATTTCCCGTCTAAACATATTGAAATATATCATTCATCTTCAAATGCATCAATTATCGTAACCTTGGGAACTATAGGGATAAAAGTAATAAACTGAACGTCTGAAAAATGACAGGGTTTAAATTATTCGCTTGACAAATAGTTAAAAACTACGTTACATTATCATTTATTAAAATTACTCAATATTTCATGTTGAATTTAGTGACTTGCCCTCTTCTGAACTTCTATATGATTAATTGTGGATGGAATTTGTTAATTGACTTACTTGAATACCATGCAAATGATATTTTATTAAAGATTTTGAGACTTGGCCCTGAAGATTGGACTCTGATGGAATAAAAATAATAATGGCAGTGGAGATCTAATAAATATTCATGGCAAAATAGTACGAGGACAGAGATAAATTTCGTATGGACTAAGAAACCGGATATCTTTTCACAGTATACGTTTATATGACGCTTCAGCAATATCATCCAAATTTTGTTATATTTACGACAAATGTGTAGGAATGGAAGGTCCTATTACCTGTCTGCTCTGAAGGCATAAATATTTTCACTACTCCAGAAGGTTTTTTTGGGATGAAAATCATGGATTGATTAAAAACTAATCTGAATTTCAACATATCTATCTAGATGTAATTTCGAAAATAATAAGGAAAACGAAATCGCTTGCCACACTTTTGAAATATATAGGATATATTAAACCATTATGGGACACTAACAGAAAAAAATCCATAGTTAAATTCACTGCGTCATAAGTTTGGAAAAATATAGCTAAAAATACTATGAACAATAGTTAAATTTACCACTTTCATAGTCTATTTTACTATTATTTTGTTGAACCGACTACCTCCTCATAGTTGTTTTAACTAATATCATGCACAGTCCTCATTTCACACTATGTTTGCAGTCATTTTAACTAGTTTTTTTGTGAGTGTATATTACGGTATATTTCCCCGAAAAGTGATTATTTTTATTGCAAATTGGTGAAACGTAAGTGACCTTACCAGATATACGTATTTGTGGGTCATTGCGATTTTGCATTCTGCAGAAGGTTTTTGCTGCCCTCAAAGTAGGCCATACTGATTACTCCCTTTTGATTAATAACGTTAAAGTCTATTTCTACTGTTCAAAGAAGAAAGAAATTCATACCCACTGAGTTTCCTGTTTCTTCTTATATTGCGAGACATTGTTATTTAGTTCTTTTTTCTACAAATTGTGAAAATACCAGATAAAGAAGTTGTCTAATCTTTTTCGAGAAGTTCTTAAGAAAACATAATTTAGTCTATCTACACACTGGAAAAATTTACTTGACAAATTCAACTACCATTGAGAAGTTGAGTTGAGAGTAGTTAAAAGAAACAATTTTTTGTTGTACAACGTTGTTGGTGTTGTTAATTTTACTATTTTTACTTAAGTTACTATTATTTACCCAGTAAAGTTGAAAAGTTTTTAGTATGCTAGGTAGTTAGACTCTAAAAAATGTTTTTAAATGTAGTATATTATAATGAACTGCCAAAATTTTGTTTCCATAACACATTTGTTGGCGGTTTAACTCCTTTATGGTTGTAACTATACCATATCAAATTCCGTTCAGGGCCTATTGAAATACTTTCAGCTGTTCAAAACAAGTCAAATCAACTAAGAATTTTGTTCAATGCAGTAAAAATTTCAAAAGTAGCATGTTTATATGGTACACTATCTAATAGTAAGCGGTCTATATAAGACTTATTGAACAAATCCTCTCTTAGAAATAATAAATAAGAGTAAGTGTAAAAGTGTACTATCTCTAACTGAAAAAGATATATGCTGAATAAACACTTACTAGTAGATTAATTTTCCTGGCGTTGAAACTAGCCAGGTCTTGGAATAACGTGGGACATATAAGTTGTCTATTGCCCCTGTAAACTACTGTCTAAATACTGACGAACGCCTTATGTATAGCCTTGCACTAGAAATATTTTGAAAACTGGAATCGATTATTCCTGGGCCCAAGAAATACTTCATAGTTTATTAATATAATATCTTCTTGATAGTATGACAAAATATGAAACAATCAACTTTATGTATATATGTAACAGATTATCCTGACAAATACCCAAAGGAAACAAATCATCCGATAGGTGTAGTTTAGTCGGTAGATAATTAAATTGATACATTAGTACACCGGGTATGAAATAATTAATGACATTTTTATCGGACACTCGTTTGTTCTGTACCATTGTTGAAGACTCGTTGTCGCGCGATTATTCCATTGTTCTTGTTAACGTACCGTACCACTGGCATTACCCATTGTTTATCCATTTCACGTAAGCAGTTTGCCAACCATGAAATTGTACATTTTCAGCAAATAAATAAAGAAAATACGTATGGCGCAATCGTGGTGGTTAATCGGCTTGTCTAACGAAGGAGCGAGCCGGCTGTAAATAATGCGGCTTATTGTCGAGTCGCCGCACGGTCCCGGCATCATTAACCCTATCTCCGATCTTGCGACGCAGCGGGTGTCGGTCGCTATGTAACTCTTTACACGCCAGGATACAGCAAAAGGGATATGGTCCACAGCGTGCGGCTATGTACGTTCCACCTTTGTGGCCTATCTGTACACCTGAACGACACAATGCCAGCTAATGGTGCCTTCAAGGCGGCATGTGGGGTAAGTGAGCCCTATTGGACACTTTACAATCTCGCCAGTAGTATTCGTTCTTCGATCCCATCGCACCGATAAAATGCCATACCGAATGTGAAATACAAACCACAACTATGATTTACATTCAGGAAAATGATTTGTGGATAAAAAGGGGAAGAAGCGCAGTAATTAATTCTGGTTTTATAGGCAACTTGCATTAACGGGATGTATATATACGGGAAGGTCACATTATAATCGATTTTCATGTAATAACGGTTAATGAATAATATACAAAGCTTCAAATAATTGAAAATTTGTATAGATCAAATAAAAAATATTCCTCTCGATGATATACCCATATGCACAGATTTAAACGGGTGCACCTCAAAAACCAGACAAATCACAAAACAGACATTCAAAAACCAGACATTTCAAAATACCGACATTCAAAAACTAGATATTTTAAAATGTACATCATTCTGTAAATATAATTAAGGATTGAATTTTAGATGCGCTTAATAAATAGTCCGGAGGTCAAACTAATTTGACCTTTAAGTGATCTGCAAAATTAATCCCTTGGTCAAGCATTTTTGACCTTGAAATGACCTTCCTGTGGAACTTCAAGGATGGCGACCCGAGATCATTTCTTTTATGCAGTGAACGCACCAAACGGAGTTGTCTGTTTATTTAAATTTTTTATTTTTAAATGTCTGTTCAAGTGTTTGGTTTTTGAATGTTTGCATATTGAAATCTGGTTTTTACATATCGGGGGTTTTTGAAGTGTCTGTTTTGTGATTGGTCGGGTTTTTCAGGTACACCCATTTAAACGTAATTTGAAATTTTCATACCATTTGCTGTAATAAATTGTATACGTCTTGATATTATTAATAACATATTTTGACTTAATGACGGTAAGATAGTCTCAATTCATTGACTGTTAATAATATTCAACATCATTTGTTTCTGTATTAATCTCTTATTTTATTTAATCATATACGCAGAAACAACATGTTGGAGACCGATTTACAATATTTATGTTTATACTAAACCATAGTAACGTACAAATTAAAAAATCTTATAGCGCTTAAATTAGAACACTCACAACAATAAAATACGAAGCGAATACAACTTGATAACCCGAAGTAAAGCATATTTTTCGCATATACATTAAGTCTTCTTAATTCCTCGACGGCCAGGTCGTTACGCTTTATCAACAATAAAATTGAAACGATATAGAACACGAACACAATAGGCAATATACTTAAACTCGACGACTATCTCTTGATCATAATTTACATATGATAATTCACGAGGATTCTCCTTTCACAAAGCAAATTAATTTAGACGAGGGTCTTAAAAGTGTACCCTTCGCCGTTCGAACCTCGACCACTCGCACGTGGCCGTCACGACCCGGACAAATCTTTTCAACTATTCCTTTTCGCCATGAACTGCGAGGTGCTTGATCGTCAACGACTATAACGTGGTCACCAACTGCTAGACTAGCCATTTCTTTGAGCCATTTCGTTCTCGGAAATAGAGTCGGCAAATATTCTCGTGTCCATCGTCTCCAAAAGGCATCGGCCATACTCTGCGCGAAACGCCACTGCTTTCGCATGTCGGTATTTTGCAACTCATATCGAGTCAACGCGAGTCCCCCGGGAGATGTACCTATCAAAAAATGGTTAGGGGTAAGCGCTTCTTCATCTCGAGGATCAGGCGAAACGTGAGTTAAAGGTCGGGAATTCAAAATGTGTTCGATCTCCGCAAACAATGTTAGAAGCGTTTCTTCCTTCAGCACTTGATCTTTCGTAATTACCTTTAACGCTACCTTCACCGATCGAACTAATCGCTCCCATGCCCCACCCATATGAGGAGCTGAAGGAGGGATAAATCGCCACTCCATTTTTTTATCTGCCGCGTATCGCAGTAAAATATCGGTATCGAATGCTAAAACGGATTCGCGTAGTTCTACGTCCGCGCCCCTAAAGTTTGTACCGTTATCCGAGTATAAAAAGGCTGGTTGTCCTCGTCTGGCCGACATTCTCCGAATGGCCATAATGGCCGAATCCGAACTCAGGTTATGTGCAAGCTCTAAATGTACCGCCCTGGTCGTGAGGCAAGTGAATATTACGCCCCATCGTTTTTCGCGTCGTCGACCGATTTTAATTAATAGCGGTCCAAAATAATCGAGACCAGTATGACTAAAAGGACGTAAGCGTATGGCAACTCGCGATGAATGTAAATCCGCCATTAAAGGTTGTTGCGGTTTCGCACGATTTATTTTACAAATTGCACATTTTGATACGATGGAGCGCACAACACTTCTAAGTCTTGTCACCCAAAACTCACGCCTCACCTCGTTTACTACGGTCTCGTGTCCCCCGTGGTACATCTTCTCGTGATATTCTTTCACAAGAAGAAGAACCTCAGGAGAATTGCCGTCTAAAATAGCAGGTCCGTTTGTGATAAACTCGGGTATAGCCTGGCCCAACCTACCTTTCACACGCAAAATTTCTTTTTCGTCCAGATAAGGTGATAATCGTAAGATTGAGCTGCGATTGTCGAGTCGTTTGCCGTTTTTCAGCGCTCGAATTTCAGACTGGAAACTAGAAGCCTGCATGGCTCGTAATCTAAGGATTTCGGCTTTTCGGATATGGCCGGCAGATATTCGGTAATTTGGTAAACCTTTCATTCTTTCGATCGCTAGTAAAACGCACGCGGTGGCTCGAATCAGTCTTTTCCATGAAGAAAATCGTTCAAAGGCGGGTATCGATAATTTTAGTGGAATTTGATTGGACTGTTTATGGGTAACGATTCCGACGAAAGTTTTCAACTCGGACGCGACCCGATCGCTTTCCTCCTTGGATTGTCGCGTTTGAATAACGGGCCATTCAGATTCATTTTGACGTAAGTAGTCTGGACCCCATACCCAACGATCATGGACTTTCGTATTATAAAGCACGCATTTGGTAGCAAAGTCCGCCGAGTTCAGTACAGAGGGTACCCATCTCCATTCCGCGGGCGATGTGAGTTCACAAATTTCCGCTAAGCGATGGGACACGAATGTCTGAAACGAACGCGCATCCGCGTTTATCCAATCGAGAACTGTACGCGAATCAGACCAGAAAACCCTTCTTGAAATTCGGAATTCGTGTTCTTTCTCAATTGTTCGCGCCAGTCGACTCGCGATTAAAGCACCTTGTAACTCTAAGCGCGGGACGGACAGGGGTTTCAATGGAGCCACGCGAGATTTCGCCGCGACAAAGGCTGTTTGAATATCACCATTGGATGACACAAATCGCCAATATGCTACCGACGAAAATGCTTTATCACTCGCGTCACAAAAAACGTGAAGTTCTACTTCAGTATCTATCGTACGCTCCTTCGAATAGCAACGCGAAATGGATAATTGTTTAACTTTTTCGATATCTGAGATCCATTTTATCCACATTTCTCGTTCTTCGTCCCGCAACGAATCGTCCCACCCGATACCGCTCAAACATATTTTTTGCATAAGGATTTTTGAACGCACGATGAAGGGCGCTAAAAACCCAAATGGATCAAAAATTGACATGATAGTTCGCAAAACTTCCCTTTTTGTCGGTTTTCGCGTTCCGTCCCGAATGTTGCCAGGAATAAGATTATCTGAGATGTTAAAAAAGAACGTATCAGACAAGGTATCCCATCGTAAACCGAGGACTTTTTGGCGATCGTTTTTACCGAGAATGTGCAAATTCGATTTAATTTTATCGATCTCGGATTCAGGGACACAATCGATAACTCGAGATTCGTTGCTCGCCCAATCGTGCATGTTAAACCCGCCCGCTTTATTGATCGAACGTATGCCTATAACGGTATCTATTGCTTCTTCTACTGTGTCACAGCTGACTAATAAATCATCCATGTAAGATTGATTTTGTATGCTTTTAGATGCAGTCGGATTAGTCGAAGATAAAATTTCCGCGTTTCGATTCTTTACGAATAGGGCGCTACACGGCGATGATTTGGAACCGAAAAGCAACGTGTTCATTCGATATTCTAAGGGAGGTTTACTT
Source organism: Trichopria drosophilae (assembly GCA_030407085.1). Lineage (NCBI taxonomy): Eukaryota > Metazoa > Arthropoda > Insecta > Hymenoptera > Diapriidae > Trichopria > Trichopria drosophilae. Next base: position 58,758,869 of record CM059583.1, read on the forward strand.
CGGTCTTTGCCTCGCCAAAGAAACCGCTGAGCATCTCGATCTTGCTCGGAAATTTTCACCCTAAGGAACATGTCGCTGATGTCACCTTTAAAAGCAATTTTTCCGACCCGAAATCGCATCAAGACGCCCAGAAGTGACCGTAGGAGATCCGGACCCGGAAGTAAACGATCGTTAAGACACATATTTCCTGTTTTCGCGGCCGCGTCGAAAACGAGTCTTATTTTTCCCGGTTTGTTAGGGTTTGTTACGCCGAAGTGGGGTAAGTACCAAACTCGTCCTCTGGGAGGGGTGTTAATCTGTTCTGCGTAACCATTTGCTATCAAGCGATCCATTTCGGCATAATAGAGTTTCGCGTGACGCGGATCTTTATCGAGTCTAGTTTCCACATTTTTTAGTCTTTTGAGGGCAGCAGATCTACTTTCTGGGAATCTGACGTGATCATCACGCCACAATAACCCCGTTTCCCAAAACGCGCCTACTTTGCGAGTTGTCGACTCTAAAATTTCCAACGCTCCTCTTTCACTTGGAACTATTCTTTCGGCGGTTCCTACTCCTAGCGCGTCGATTTTGAAATAATCCCGTATGAGGCAATCTAACGCGTCATCGGAAGATTCGACTCCCCCCATTTTTTTCCCAGACACAGTACAGAGGGCGTATCGATTGTTCGATGAGGTCTTTCGCGAATCGCTACCGTGGACCACCCAGCCTAATGGGGTCTTCGAAACGAATGGCAAACCACCCCCCACGCTGCGAAATTCCAATGTATTTATTACGTGGACATTGTCCTGACCAATTAGAATTACAGGTTTGGCATTAACATACGATTCTACTCCAAGATCACGAATATGGGGAAATTTATCAATGAAAATTTTATCGAGCGATTGTACAGGCAGATCGAGATTAGCGATGGTATGCACACCGGTTAATTTATAGGTTAAGAATGGACCTGATACCGAAATTGTTACTTTCTCGCTTTCTGTTTCAACTAGTCCGGTTTCCGAGACACCTTTTAACGATAAATTAACGCGACAACCTCGCACTCCCAGCTGGCGTGAGATACTCGCGTCTATTAGCGTGATTGTAGATCCTTCGTCAAGTAACGCGTATGTATTTAAGCAAGTAGTCGGACTAGACAGCGTTACTGGGAGAATTTTTAGTAACACACGACCCGAACCTAGTCACAAGACAGTACCGTCAGCGCGCTTTCGTATATGTAAGGACTTCGGATCCAATGATTGGTTTGAAAAGGACAATCGATTCTCTTTGCGCGTAGAATGATTTGTATTACGTTTGTTGACGTTTCGAGTAGCACTTTTATTAGAAATATATTTTGAATTAAAATTTTCATTATCATCGTGAAGTTTACGATGGTGTTCTCTTTTGCAATTATCAATACCGCAGGGGCGTTTCGAACGACAGTCATTTAAACGGTGAGTATTTGAGAGACACGAGAAACACCGATTTTCGGATCTTACCCAATTCCATCGTTCATTCACTGAAATTTCTGTGAACGATTGGCAATCGAAGATTCTGTGATCCCTTTTGCCGCAATAATAACAACCGAACGTTTTGGTCTGTTTAGGACTTTCGTTGCAATTTAAATTTTCACGCACGACAGTTGCACATACTGCCCGAGTTGGCATTCGGCATTTGCTCGGTACGCGAATTTCCTCGCGAGATTTTAAACGTTGATCGCGAGCGATCGAGGTTTCATTCATACCTGCTCGGCAAGATAACTCTGCTTCTTGATATAAAAAATTCCCCAACGAAACTAATCGCGGTTCGGATTCATCGACGTCTTTTAAATATCTATTAAAATCGTATCTTAAGGATGACGGAATCTTGTAAATGATTTCGCGTACGAGTTCCGGACTATGTAAATAACCTATGTGATTAAGAGATTGTATGGCTATGACGGCGCTCTTTACTTTTGTCCCGAATGAAATTATATCGCATGCCGGAGAATCTAGTTTAGGCATATTTTTTAATTCGTTGGTAATAGACTCTATGACCGTATTGGAATTGCCGAAACGAGTCGATAACAAATTCATGACATCTGATGCCTTACAGGTACCAATCATGACACAGCCTATTGCCGATTTAGCTTCGCCCCCCAATGCTCCCTGGAGACGAGCGACATTTTCGCGGTCTGAATATTTGCCTAATTCTGTCGACAATTCATATGATTGCTTAAATGATAGCCAATCCGCAGGGTTCCCGTCAAACTTTGGCAAAGCAGTGGCAGTCATTCGATTCACTAGACGATGCGAATCGTTTCCGGAATTAAACATTTCTGGTGAACGTGTTTTTTCTCGCAGTAAACAGTTTTGTTGACAAATTCGCGGTGATTTTTCACGACAACCATGAACATTGCATTTCCGACGAGAATCGGAGGAAGCATGAGAAGTTCGGTCAGCAATACGATTAAAATTACGGCTTCGTTCACGACAATCACCACGTTCACAACCATGAACCATACGAATAAAAGCAACGTAGATTTTAAAATGGTTTATTAACCATCATTCCATACTAAATGCCTTCTCCAAAAGGTGTAACAGTAAAGCACTCAAAGGGTTACTCTAGCTAACGCAAGAAAAATTACACTATGTCAACCTATTATGATTTCATTAAACGCGAACTCTCATTCAGTTAGAAGTGAAATTTGCTCTGAGCCTTACTTAACGATACGACAATTGTTATGAGCTACCATAAGATAAAGCAAATTTATTACAGGTCGAAGGGCATTCGAAACTCAGGAAGTGAACGAGGACGAAGTAATATCCGAGTATCATCCATTAACGTTTATTTAAGCCACTGTATCTCGGCTCATAAATTTAAAAAAAAATGGCGATGAAATAAATTTTTGGAATTCAGTGTTCAATCCGTGCATGAAAATGTCGATGAGAAATGATGAAAGCGATCCAAAACAAGATCAAACGATTGGATATATGCCTTTTGTATTTTTGCGGTAAATCGAATCCACAAATCACAAGAGTGGTTGAGGCATTTGCGAATTGAAGACCACTGGTTTATGGGATCGAGGGATCCACAGAGTCCCTACACAATGTGTATCGCGGTGATCTGCATCGTGCTATCCGTCATGGTCGCAGTGGATCCCACCGCAGGGGATCTCCCTTCATCACTCGTCAATGGGGCCCCGTTGCTCCCGCGTATGCATTTGTATGTACACATAAATATATATATCTTAAATACATGCATGTGTGTATCCATACATGCGGTTCGCTTTCGCGATAGGCGACGGGTCTCATGCGGCGAGCACGTGAATATCATACCCGCTAATGAACGTGTCTCAATATGTCTGTTCGCCCATTTGCATTTTTCATTGTGATAGATTCGTATAATTTGACGATCTATCATTTTCGAGAGATAAATTACTGCTATACCCCGCTTCGATTATGGACTCTCGTAATAAGGGTGTAGATATTCTGGTTACGTTCTTTATTTCACCCTTAATGCCATATGATGACATGTTTGAAAAAGAAATATCTATCTACTGACGCCTCCTGAATTTCAACCCTTACTGGAAAAAAATACAATTATACGTCTTCGTGACATATCGTATATCATCGAACATATTATAAAATAATATCTAATGAGATTTAGGGTGAAGATCGATGTATATAATTCTGTTTTGGTTTCCTTCGTTAATAAATTCACTACAGATGTTTTCAGGGCTACTAATGCTTAATGCATTGTAATAAAAAAACAATTGTCGGAAAAAATTTACTAAACTGGTAGTTTTCGAAATACGGGCATAAAATCGAATTTTACCCGTACTATGAACAAAATATATTTATTATGTTTGGTGTTATTTATTAAATAACTATATTTTATATCTATTAAAATTTTAAGGGTTACACATCAAGTAATTATCCTTTTGTAATACGAGTTCTGTTTTCGACTGCTTTCTGGCAGATCCGTTATTTGTCAAGTTTAATAGAGAAACTTGGCAAACAACACAAAACTTGGCAAAAAACACAAAACTGGCAAGATTTTTACTAGGGTATTAATTGTATTAATTGGATATTGATGATCAGACACTGTAATACTTTTTATATTATTTCAACAAGTTTTCTTTTAAAACTGAATTCATTTCTTATTTTAGTGAGGATTGATACAAAATAAGATAATGAAAATGTAACTAAAATAAAAGAATTAATGTAAATCCACAAACGAGTGTATAGTTTTTCTCATATTTGGGCCTATAAAGTCCAGAATTTTAGGGAGCACTTTCTGTACGTTTTTCGTCATCATGACTGCTAGGAAGATAAGAAAGACTATGCTTGAAGAAAATATAACCAAGTACAAATTTAAAATTATGAATGCCTTTCAAGCGAAATGTGTGGAATAAATTAGCAGGCCGAGGAACACTTTCTACTACGAAATTCCCCGAGTAGACAGTTATTACAGGCCTGATCAGGGCCTGACCACAGCGTTATGCCCTTGATCAGTATCCTAATAGATTCCTATTTGGTCAGGTTGTACAGTAATAATATTGGCATTTTATTAATTTATCTTGATAAGGAATAATTGTTACACCCTCCGTTCCTTATAAAATGCTACTTACTACATGGTATTTACAACCAATTAAGCTTGCATCGATGAAAAAGGAAATATGCATCTAACATACATTTAACATATAGAGGGCGAGATAAATCCAGTCCAAATCGAGTATCGATTTTTACACAAATTATTATATATAATATTGAATCAACTAGTAATTTTAAGTGCCTAACTTGACAAGTACTCGACATATCGAACATCTCAGCCCTGAATGTTATAATCAATGAGAATCCGTATTTCATGGTCAAATGCTCGTTTTTTGCTGTTCAACCCAATCGAGCATAGATTATTTAAACCAACCATTTTTCGTAAAAGTTTGTATATTCCTTTGTTTTGGTAAAATTAAAATTGAGAAAAATTATATCGTGTATTTACAATCTATTGTACGTCACAATATATGCAATTTTAATAGTAATTTTCAAATAGAAAGTCAGAAAAGTAATCAACATACAAGACCCCTATTAATTAAATTTTGAGATGTATAAATCAACCACCACCTTCTTCGGCAGGTTAAAATCTTCAATGGCATTCATGTTGGATTATCAAACACTCACCATCTACCGGTTTTTACTATTATTTTTTTAATATTAGACATTAGTTAATATAACTATGAGGAGGTAGTTGGTTTAAAAAATTATAGTAAACTAGATTACGAAATTGATAAATTTAACTATTATTCATAATAGTTTTAGCTCTAGTTTCCTAACTATGTGATATAGTAAATTTAACTATGGATGCTTTTTGTCAGTGTAGCGGTCAAAACCCGCCAAACCATAGATTTCTGTAGTTTAAAATTTGTAATTCTTTGCTATGATTTTATTATTAAAATAATTTTTTTAGAATACAGATTTTGTATTGCTATATTCCGGGTAAAAAATTTGGAGCTTGAAATTTCCTGCAAGAAAGGATAAACGCATTTTCTCTATAATACTAATGATACAGCCATAAATGTATCACATTTTTTATATTTTTCTGTGCGAAAATGTTTTTTATAGCAATGTGAATCCAGACCTTGCTTTCAGCTCAGGCGGACCACAACTCTTACGTTCGGAGGAAAAACTTTTACGTACTAGAATCGAAAACTACTAGTTTATGTTAATATTATCAATAAAAAAGGTTATTCGTAATGGAAGTGTTCTGAATTTGAACAGAGTTTCGTATTTAATCCATGACTTTCAATTACACACAAATTATGCAAACATAGGCTCACCTATGGAAAGCCTTAGCTAAATCTTATTGAAGGAATTAAGTTAATTCATTCCCTAAAGATATTTTATAAGCGTTTTAGTAAAATTACCATTTTTATCAAAAGATAACATAAAAAAAAAGTATTACGCAGTATTTCAACAAACACATGAATTAAATGAAAAGAAAAAGTCCAAGTTGCTCACAGGTTGGATAATCCGGAAGCATTAGAGCCATGAAAATATAATGCAATACAAAAATACTGTGACGAAACTGTACTAGTATAATAAAACATGCCTTTGGAACAAGTTTGTGTTGATTTATTGCATGTCATAAATAATGTGCCTTAATTTTGACGTTTCTTAATTGAAAAATCTGTTAAGGGGCTAGTCCAGTGGTTTTTTCATCAAAAAATCGTTTTTTCACAAACATGATTTTTGTATAGAATATACATTCAGAAATACGCTGAAAGTGGCTAGAAATGATTTTGTTTCGAAAATTACTCAGAATCCGAATAAAAAGTTGATATATCAAAAACGCCGTACTGGCGTACACGCCGCGTGCTCTGTCCTGTTATCAGGCTGGGTCCTGTTTAGGCATGCATGCTATTTTGTTTTGTTTTCTTTTAGTAAGCATTTCAATGTCTTCATTGCATTCTACGGTCCTGGCATTGCTGATTAAGGTAAGTCGCTTTTTAGTCACTATTTCAGACCTAAAACTTTAAACGCGTTTTCCTCGAAACAGTATTTTTTGAGCTGGCATTCAAGATTAAAATAAAACTACTCATCCGATCGCGCTGAAATTTTAAGGGGATGTTCTACGCATATCTGGCTATCATCTGAACTAGAATCTTAATTTTTTATTAATATTCAGCAATTTGATAAACAATTGAAGTTGCAAAAAACACGCTTAAAAATTCAAAAGTTAACCACGTCGTTATGTTTCATCGTACAATGTTTATTCTAGTTCACAACATAGCTACTAACTTATATTTTAAGAAAAATGTTGATTTTTTTATTTCAAATGATTCAGACCCGAGATATCTTGAATGCCGTTTTAAGATCGGACCGACTTCACGCAACTACAGCGGAGAAAGTATGACATGTATATATATATATACAACATTTTTTTTGCAACTAAAATATATCAGTTTCAAAGTGCGAAAAGATGTGTATGGATTAAAAGTCTCCATCATGAAATAAAAATTATTTTCTAAACCTGAAGAAACCACTGGACTAGCCCCTTAATATAAACAGACGTAGCATATGTTTGCTGTAGAAATTTATTAATTGCAAATATTCGAGACAAAACGATGAAAAGAAATATACTGTAAAATTGTACATAATACTGGAAGTTTTTCAGGTGTAAAAACCTAGTAAAATTGATAATTTATTTTCTCATTGGATTCAAACCAACTGCTGTTACATAGCTGTCAGTGATAAAGTATATATAATAAGCGTTAAATGTCGTTCTCGATTTGTTAAATGTGAAGTTTCTCATTTCATGGAAAATTTGTAGAAAAGATAAAATGTCAATATGTGTATACATATATCATCAAAGGATAATAGCAACGACGAACAAAGTACGGTCGTGCCTTTCGTCCTTGTCAGCTCTTCATTACTCATATAACGCCTCGAATAGGAGAGGGAGTGCTGGGTCTGCCACTAGTCAGAAATCCCTGCTAAGGTGGAGCCCCGCAGATGTTTCCGCGGTCAATAAATTTTATCGTTTCTGAGGATATCGTAGAATCTCTTCTTTGAAAAAAGATCTATAGCCATTACGTACCTAGAATACGTTTATACACAAACGGAATTATTTGATGGTGGTTAGCTTCGATCGTAACCATAAATTATATTCTATTCAGCGAACCGAAATTGATTATTTACGGATACGAACTTAATAAAAATCATTTATAATATATGAGAAAATTCGTGGGCTTTTACGTCCATGAGTCGAAATTATTTGTTTTCTTGTATTGTTATCGTGGTGGTCATGTAACTAATAAAGAAATCAAGCTGATCAATAGAAACCACCTACACTAATATTAAAGTAAAACCAGATTTATTATTTTTCTCAATATAAAATGTGTCATATAGGTTTGGTTGTAGGAAAAATATAAAGACGCATTTGTTGTCATTGAAACCTCTTTGCCATCCTTATGTGTTTCTACTATTTCGTGCGTCCTGTATTGAAAATGTCATCCACCAAAATAAACAATGTACTATCCACATTATGCTTATGGGGCATTCCATGTAAAAAGAGCGACTTTTTTCGACGTATTTTTTAATTTTGATATTCATCACATATTGTCATTCAGACATATAAATGTTGACTTTTGACCGATACAAACAATTTTTAATCCTCCATAAAAAATGTTTAGTGCATTTTTTCATATTTTCGAATTTTCAGTATTGATGCCTTTTTTATTAATTTTTTGTTAAAACGGGTAGTCAGAAAAAAATTGTTTAAAACATAGATTATGTTGGTTTTTGCGGGCTTTTTTAGCTTTAAATATTTATTTTTAATTATACGTTGATTATCTTGGTGAAAAATTGTTTTGAAAATTTCAATTTTAACACGTTTGACCGGTCCAGCGGAAGTTCAAAAAATTACAGAAAATTGTCATGACTTACGAAGAAAGTGATGATATTGGAAAAAACATGGGATGGAAATGTTTAATGCATTAAAATTTAAAAACAACTGCCGAAAAAGAAGGCCCCTGAATGGCACGTAGACGCCTATACATCAGGGGCCTTCTACATGCAAAATTGAACTGTGTATATAACTTCGTCAATTATTGTCGTACGGGAACGATTTTTTCATTATAAACGGAATTCCATGCTCTTTAACATAAGGCTATGTACGTAGCTGTATTCAGATTATTCAGTTAGGAAAAACTTTAAAATATCTCGGAAGTAAATTTCCGATTTGATGAGGTCATTTTCGGTATTTTTATTAATATAGTGAAATATACATGTACGTTTTAATTCAATATGAATATATAACGCAAGTGATAGTATAACTTAAGTGATAATCAGACGTACTTTGCAGGCCGCATTTCCAAGAATACAACATTCAAATTACTCGTATTAACAAAAAATTAACAAAAAAGCAGTACTGAAAATTCGAAAATATGAAAAAAGGCTCCATAAAAAAATTTTTTATGGAGGATTCAAAATTGTTTGTATCGACCAAAAGTCAACATTTATATGTCTGAATGACAATATGTGATGAAAGTAAAAATTAAAAAATACGTCCAAAAAAGTGCCTCTGTTTACATGAAATGCCCCATATGTATGCTTATAGAACTTTATTATTATAACTACTACGGATTCGATTAATTGATACTCAATACTACTCAATTGTAAGTAGATGTGAAAAATTGCTATTTCTGACGTAATATTTCTGTTTAGAATTCATGGAAGCAATAAAATGTTTGGTTGTTTTCTCGAACTTATTACTATCTTTCGTCTTTTCCTTATTATTAGCTACGAATTCGCAGCATACGTTTATGAAATGATTGCTGAATCTGACCACCCGTATGCAATATTTTCCTGCGGCAGACAGCCTTCTGGTAATTTCAGAAAAGCAGTCAAAACGCGTTGAAGCTCGCCAAAGAGCATTTCGCTTAATGACCCATTCCAAACGCAAAATAGGATCACTTAGCGCGACCATAATGCAAAAAGCATCTCTAAAGCAAGGCATCGCGACGCATGATTCAAGCGAGCGCGACACTGCCACCATGCAAGCTTGTAGCAGACGAGTAGCCGTTGAATGCTGGGGTCTTAACAACACCGATATTTCGCCGAAAAATTTTGCGGAGTCGTATCGTTCCAAGAAATTAAATAAATGGCATCATTTGGCAAAGTTGTCCCATTATGTGTCGTGCGGTATCGCTGCGGCAATATCGCTGCCGTCGCTTGCGCATTCGTTCAACCAACTGGCGCCCTCTGCCCTGCAAAAAAGACAAGGAAAAATATAGAAACGCTATTAGAAGAACCAGGCCGGTGGGAGTGAAGAAGAAGATGGGCTGCAGAAAGAGGAATGAAAAAAGAACTAGAAAGAAAGAGAGAAACTACCGATACATGTAACACATGTACGACGCAGCACTTTGGTCGAAAGTGCTCTTAGCATCACTCCTTACACCCACGTGAAGAAATGTAGGAACGGGACAAAGACGGGACATACCCACAAGCAGGGTTTCTGAAAAGGATGCGAAAACAAGCGCAAGAAGGAGCGAATAAACGACAAGGAAAGGAACAGAGGGTAGGAGGAGTGAAGTTACAATTTCGCCGCACGATCGCGCTTCTACGGTAGTTTTTGCTCGACCTCGTAACTGACCGCTGAACGCTGGACACAGCAATACTCCAGTTCCTGCTTTGGCGTTTTACTGAGCCATTCGAACAAGATGGTGCGTGATAATGGCACTTTATAGGGGAAAAGCAATTTCTGCCACACATACGCCGTCGATGCTCGCTTTCGTCTTTGCTCACTCTCTAGTTACGGCGCACCACTTCTTCGATTCTCGCCTCTTAGCGTAACCTCTAATTTTCCTGTAATATTCTTTCGGTCCCTTTTCTTGACTTCTCTGTCTGAGTGAAACGGTACATTTGCTAGATTCCAGTAAGAACATTCAAAGATTGGAAATGGATATATTCTCGTATCCTGATCATCTTGCTAACTATCCAATTGAGACTTGCATCTATGGATTTGATTGATTTACATAAGTATTTGTTTGACATTTATAAGAAACAATACAAGTTTTACTCCTCAGTCAAAGTGAATGATGACATAAATATCACGGCACCACTTTGTCAGTTAATGCCGTGGTCAAATTGGCAAAAATATGTCGCAGGACAGCACGTAATAAGATCTTGCACAAAGCTCAGTCCGACATTGTTCAGCGTTTATAACCGCAACGTGGACCGCTATACGGTTGGCTTCACTTTACTCACGCGCGATATGTCTCTTGGCTGCTAGTCGCTCTAGCGAGGTCTTTTCTCCACACCAGATATAAATTTCCTGATATTCGACCGTTCGTGTCGTTTGAAATGGGGCAGTTTTCTCGGGACCTAATGGTTATTGCCTTTCTCGGCCGACATATTGCGTTCCATCCAGTGCAATGTGTGCGACCGATATATTAGAGGTCTCCCTGCTACGTTCGGTACGCCACGCCGAGTACTTCCCCCCGTACTTCGTCTCTTCCGCCACTTTCCTCCTCGTGCTTCTATCTTAAACTCTGCGCAGGACAGCCGACGACTTTTTATTTATTTCCTAAACTGATATTCTAGCATAAAGTCTAAGGCTAAATTGATAGAAATGTCTCAACTCTACGTCACATGAAGACAACGCCGTATCGAGTCTTGAATGCTTAAACATGAGCCAAAAGTAAACTAGTCGAACTGGAAGGACTGATATAAAAATATACGAAATATGTAAATGATAAAAGAAAATTGAAAATCGAAAAGGGAGTGACGAGAAGGAAAGGAATTAATGGGAGTGCGTGAGTTGAGGAGGAGTGAAGCAAGGAAGAGATGTCAAGCACGGCAGTTACCGGAAACCCCTCGACTGTACGCGGTCTGCTCTCGACACAGCACGAACGGCTCCGCCAACCTTTAGACGGGAAGTGCCCGAGGTGTGGCCGCGGAGTTGAATTATTGCAAGCTGCCCGCCATTCATACAGGATGTACGTTCCGACCCGTGACTGTAAATCTTGGCGCTGCGTCAGCTCATCTCTCCTTCTCTTTCTTTCTCTCTCTCTCTCTCTCTCTCTCTCTCTCTCTCTCTCTCTCTCTCTCTCTCTCTCTCTACCTATCTTCAACACTCTATGCTTCTTTTCGTCTATTCCATACACCTTCGCCCCATCCATATTCGTACCTCCCTTTCCGTTTTCCTGGTTCTCATTCTGAACTTGGGTACGACCGTCCGCTGTCTGATGATATTATTATGGCTTAGTCCGCGAATTGAATAACGTGCGATTCAACGTACTGACAAGGGGTTAAGTGATTTTCACCCCATTAACGCTCCGCTGAACCCCGAATGAACCCAAGCCTCTGGTTGCTCTGCCGTGAACACATCCGCTCTGACCCTTGCTCGCAGGCACGAAATTACCATTTTACAGAGAAATTTAGCCTATCCAATTATTCCGCCTGTAATTTCAGATTCCACAAGTTTCGCCGCGTTGAATTTAACGAGACTATAACCAGATGCCGCACGCGCTCGTACCTGCCAAAACAGTTGATAGAATAGGATTTCGTGAAAATCTGTGAGCAATGGCGTACGAATGTATTGAACCGACGGCATTGACCTTGGTATTTATTGATCCGGGTGTTGAAGAATTTTAACTTTCCATTGAATGATTAATTCTCGGTAGTCCTGTTTGAAATTCATGCCCTCGTAATGATTTCCACTTTGCAAAATAAAACGGTTCATTATTGATCATTTGCCATGCGAATCAACATTGGACTATACTAACTCTTTCATACATAGTAGGTCTCTTTAAAAAAAAATATTATGTGCAATAAATTTATTTCTTATAGAAGAACATTTCAAACCGTAACTTTGGGGCATACATAGTAATTTTTACCAGAAATAATAGCTATTTTCTCCATTCGATAATCACAAAATCATCACATAAAATCCTAAAATTTCCAAGAATTTGCTCTGTGTACGTCACTAAAAATTTACATACTGGGATTTTCGAGGTCGTTGAATGCGAATTTACTGCAGACTTTGAAAATTCAACATACGGGTTCAATAGATCATCCCAAATTGCAAAAACTAATTCTGTTGATACCAGATATTGTACACGAGGGTTTTCGGCATTTCGTAATTTTTAATTTCCTAATATTTATTGATGATTGTAGGTTACAAAGTAGTAAAGATGGATTCACTGACAGTTAAAGGTAATAATACATTTTACATAAATGCTGCTGAATATGTATGAGTATGAGTATGAAATCATTTATTATTGTCATGGACATCAGAGTCCGCGGACCAACAAGTAATTACAAAATCATTTTACAAAAAAGTACTTAAAAACTTAGAGTCTCGCTCACCAAATGGTGGGTTCTACATGTATAACAAAATTAAAAATAGAAATTCCTAATCTAGCCTAAATTAACCTAAATTAACAATGGATTAACGAAATTACTATAAAAGATACTGAGTTCGGTTCAGAGGTGCTAGACTCGCAGACATAAGCATAGAGGAAAGTGTTATGTAAACCCGGATACCTTAGACACGATTCATTGGTTAACGCGTATGTAACTATAATAAAGTATAACTAAAAGAAGGTAAAATAGATTGTCGCATTGCCGCAAATACTGTAAAAGTGCTGTTTTAAAGGCCCCTTGTGACGGAGCGTTACGAAGCTCAATAGGTAATAGATTCCATGACTTAATAGCTGAGATCCAATAGGAATTAGAGAAAAAGTTTGTGCGACAGATGCATACGTAAACCCAACTGGTGTTTAAGACTTGGTAGGTGAGAGTGTCACGAAAGTGTTTATGTCGATTTTGTATGGTAAACCAGTTTGCTTTAGTCCAGTAAGGAGCTAATGATTGATCGCGTCGCAATTAGTAGACAAAACGAAGAGCATTTGTTCTATATGTATGATCTATAAGCATGAGATAATTATTTGCCGGTACCGAAATAGCCTACGACTGCGTCGTAGGATTTTATGAGGTCTAATTTATTAATAAATAATTAAGAGTGATCTCAAACAAATGAGAACGGGCGGGAATAGTTTGCTAAACACTTGTCTCGCTATCCCTTCTCTCTCTCTCTCTCTCTCTCTCTCTCTCTCTCTCTCTCTCTCTCTCTCTCTCTCTCTCTCTCTCTCTATCTATCTATCTATCTCTCTATCTGCCTTAAGAAGTACGTGAAATGCCTAAAGGAATAAAGAGAACAGTAGTTCTCTGCATAACTGCACAGCTATCTTCACGATTTTAACATCTATTGGAAGGTGTATATTATAAATTACATACAGAATCCTGGAATCTCTTCATTTCAGCAGCTGGCATATTTTATTTTTAATACAAAGAACAGTTACTTATAAAAAAGATTATTCCGCTTTGAGACGTTGTCACTCTGAGAATATAGTTATGTGAATAATTTCTTTTCAAATGAAAGTGTAATTCATTTCACCTAGCGGTCATTGGAAATAGATTTCTTTAGTTCTAACAACTTGGCCTCAAATAAAGGTAAATGTGTAATAATGAAACAAGCATTTCTGAATGATCCGGTTTTGCTTGTAAAGTGATTTATTTCTTCTAAGTTAGAAAATTGACCGTTGGTGGCGGATGAATTAAAAAAGAAATCGACAAGTTTCAATAACAACACAGCTTGAAACAATGTAAGAGACATTTTGACTTCTCGTGAGGCCGTATATTTTTAAAAATAAAATGGTACCTAGCTATGTGTACTGTAGAACCACTTGAGTTGGAACCTCTCCATTTAATTCCCACTCTCGCAGGCCCCTCTCTAAGTAATCATGTGGGCCGTGGATTTGTCCCCTCCATGAGCGATTTGGAGGACCAGCGATATTGCAGCAACATTTAAATGTAGTCATAAAATGGGTGGGTCATATGGCTGCCCACTGAAAGAGGGAGCATCAAGTCCTAGCGTACGTCAACTCCAGGGGTTGTACTATATTACTTTTTTACGGATTAACGTTAATTTGTCTATTTAAAAACAAACATCTATATTACAAGTAAATCGGTATTTCCTCCATTATTATCAATATTATCTATCAAAATGGGTGTGTAACGTAATGAATTTTGTATACATTGCAGAGAAACAAAAAAAGAAATTTCTTACGGATAAGGACTTAATCTGTTATTCATTATTTTATTCAATTTTTATCTAATAGAATTTTTGTTTATACAATGCAATAATAGATCCATATAATTAATATTTTCTGGGATTGAGCTTCGTAATTGAAATCACTATTTGGTATTTATGTTCTCCATATTGGCCGTGGTACTTTGAAGTTTTGAAAAATTTGAATTTGTGTATAGCTAGTGAATAGTAGTGATTGTTGAGAAAGATTGTAAAGTTTTTCCCCATCAGATTCTGTCAATGGATATTGTGTAAAACTTGTATCATATTCACATTCGAGAACCTCAATAACTCCTGAATACAGTTATTGTATATTTTCCATAAATTGTAAGTAATGTCCTCCACATTGGATCTACCGTTTTGAACGTAAAAGTGTTCTCATTTGCGCAATAAAACCCAGGATTTTTGATATGGAACAATATTTTTACGAAATTTTAAATGTCCATCCTTGTGTTTCTAAAAAGGTTAAGCATTTGAAAAAATCGTTATTAGTAAATTTATATTATTGAAATTTGATGAACATTTATTTTCATGAAGGTTCGTCATGCCAATCGTTAAATAAACTACTTTTTTAATATTTTAAATAAAGATATTCAAATTGTATTATTTAACATTAATGAAATTTGTCAATTATTATTGATTGCGCATATGAGCGAGCAAACTTTTTACTATAATCGTTTATTACAAATCTGTATTGACGGTTTATCCAAGATTCGGAACTGATTTCAGCTACGGGTTATACAGTGGATAATAACGCATCAAAAGTCGTTTGTTCCCGAGATAGAATCAGAACGAACGTTTTATCGGAGCATTCGTTACTTACGCGGGTATATCGTATCACATTTGAGCGAATCTAAAATCGCTTTAATGTCTTGTAGCAATAATGGAGCGGTCACGTTTATGGTTCAGTTGATTGCGATCTGATCTCTTGCGCAATATATTCCGTCAGGTGGCCCACAACCTCGCTAGCGATCGACCGTATAATGTTCTTTGTCGCTCCTCTTATCTACGTCCAACATGCAATCGAGTCGTTCCAATCGAAACGGAAGAGATCAAGAAGGCAGATGGGAAGTCTAAATATCGAATCGACTTCGAGGAGACTACATGGTCGAGACTACCATCGCAAATAGGTGTTGGCTATCCGGGAACGAAATGTTAGATGTCCATTTTATTCCTTGTCGAAAAGAGGCCAGAAGCGGGATGCGGGAATGTGCGAATGCCGAGCACGTATGGGCAGCTTCGTCGGTGTCGTTGTCCAACGTCGCAATTTCAAGAACCTGTACCGAATCGGAAGAAGAAAAGAAATAGTAACGTTTTCAACAGTCAGCGATCTCTACAACGTCGAACAAATATCAGCTTGGGTAGACCGGGCTCGCATGCGGTTCAATTTAACTAAATCCTTTTCCCTCTCCCTTTCTCAAGCGATTCTCGCGTTTCTTCGCAGTTGACCATCTCTTTCTAACCATTTGATACTTCCTTGGCTGGTTGGCTTCTCGAAGAGCCCTTAAGCGAAGATAAGATTGGAAAAGTTGTATAACGGGCAACTTTAACAGCTATATAACCATTACGCCGCCGATAAAGTAGAATCTAGTGTCTTAACGTCCTGGAACGAAATTCCGGATATAGCATCGTATATTTCTATATGGAGTTAAACACGACGATCCCACACGTTGGACTGAGACCCTCCGACCAGCGCGGCGATGCACCGTACGAAAAATCGGGTATAAAACGGACGTTTGCAAACCTACGTAGGAAGTACGTTTATGGTCGCGTTGCCGGTTATGTACGAACTTGTAATGAACGCCGAGGATTTCTTACGAACCTTTGCTAGTCTGACTTATATTCTGAGTGCAAACCTGCCATCTATAAGGTATTGTAAAAAGTAATTTCTTATGCCATATTTTATTAAATTTTTATATCAAACATGTGAAAGTTCTTTGATTTTGTGCGTTAGCTAATCCCTTAATTTATGAACTATACACGGTTTCTGCAAGATCCATTACACCCCAAATTAATTAATAACTTCTTTCTTAAACAAATAGCTATAATTTCAAGAGCAGTGATATACAAATATAAGCATAAAATGTGATAGAAGCAAATTTAAAAAAAGTAAAAGTCTGCTTTTTCCGCTTTTCTGGATTTATTTTAATTAATTCGGATCAATATGTTTAAAAAAATTTAAGTCAGTCTTGATGATGTAGTGAATGATATCCAATATGTGAGATTTGCTATTTCAATAGTAGCTCTCTATTTAAAATCAAAGGGATTAATTGAAATAAAATCTGAAAAAAACATCTCAAATTTGAATTTTGTACAAAATTATGGCATAAGCGCAATTTCGTGAATACACAGGAATTCACAAACTCCGATTTATTTGAGAATTGACCAAATATAGAAAACATCAACAAAGCTGTTTTGCGATGAAATATTTATTAAATGCTTATTAGAGACACATACGATAAAAAAATTTGTATTTTGTTGGATGTAAAATTATGTTTCAGTAAATTAAACTAGATAGGGCCAAGTGCTAAATTAAATTTAATCTACAGTTATACTTCTTTGATCTTATATTGTTCCTGAATAAATATAATTAATTATAATACAATACCGTTAAGTAAAATTAATATTTTCTTGATTTAAGATCTAACATTTTACAAAGGCACAATCTCTCTAATTTATTATTTACAAATCTCTGTTTAATTATTCGGTTGAAGTGTAAACTCTATTCTTCCTCCATAACCGTTATACATAATGCATGAAAAGGTGTGAACGCGATTAGAGATATTTTGAATCGAAACGGTTTTGTTAATTCAAACATCTCGTGTTGCTCTTATAAGTTGTGAAATAAGTTATGTTAGTTAGTTACGATTGGGATACCTTAAAAAAATATGCCAGTCTTACTTTTCTTAGTATTGATTTCAGGTTGTTATATATATATATACTATTAGATATTTATCAGTGAGATGTAAGTTTCTCTTGTTTAAATGTACAATGTGTTTTAAATTACACAGACATGTCGCAAAGAAAAACTTGACGCCAGTCGAAATATCAAAAACACGTTTTTATGATACACCTTTAACCCAATAATATCCACAAGGCGCAATTTTGTCATTTAATCACTTCAGCGGTAGCCGTTTTTCAATAAAAAGTGCCAAAACTGGTATGAGGCACTTTTGAGAATATCGAGAAACTGAGAAAGACATGTTTCATTTTTCCATAAAACATCTCATTTGGCATAAACAACCCTCTCCCCCTTGCCTCTCGTCAACTCCATTGGACACACAACTAAATTTTTGAAGCATACATTTTAATTACATAAAATTTTGATAATTAGGGGATTTTCGGCATCGCTGAATATCAATAAGAACTTCAAGATTTTCAAAATTCAAAATGGTTGATCTAACACGATGCACGAAATAAAACAATATTGAAACACAATTCACAAGAAAATGTACTTATCTGAATATGAATTCAAATGAATTCCAAGTGATTCTTTAATAAATAAAAAGTTCTTTAATTTAATTTTTCAACCGAAACTACAAGTACCGGTCGGTGAGTATGTCGGTGTCAACTTTGCTAATTTGTGTGGTCAACACCAGGCACGGCTGAATATCTGCGATCAGATTCGTATTCAGCTACAACAGAAATGTCGTCGAGATAAAGTAACTTTTTATATATCTGTCCACCATCTTGGATCCGCCATTTTCAATTTTGAAAATCTGAGATCAAATTCGTAATCTGTGAACTCAAAAACTATCATATAATCCATGTAATTTCATTGAAACGTGTAGAAGTTATTTGAAGATGTACATATATGATATATTACCAGTGAAATGGTTAAGGTTACATAGTCGCCACATGACGAGCGCGGTGAAAAATATTTGGGAGGTTTTGAATCTTACATTTTTGAGGGTGCGCTATCTAATTGTGGTGGTTACAATTTTCCAAAATGACTTTTAACGATGGAAAAATCTGAAATTAACAAACAGAAACGTGATTTTCTAATTTAATATTTCTTTAACCCTTAATCCTGATGCATGGGTGGTTTTCGGCCAGAGAAAATTCAAATTGTACTTTATAAATTGCAAGAATGTAAGTATTTTCAAATGGCAGGACATATTTGACCCAGGTAGTGGGATGAAAATGCCTTAAAATGGCCGTTGGAACTAAGGGTTAAAAATGGTTTTACGTAACACAAGCACATAAACGGCGTTTTTCATGCCTTGCCAGGTCCCATTTTTCTGCCTTTGTTACATAAAATATGGTATGGGCCCTATGGACCCTAAACTTGCTCTCGTAATTCAAAAGTCCCTCCTCCGCCCCTCGGTCCATAATGTACTATATACTATATACTATTTATTTCCTTGCCTTTTTTTACATGTCTTAAACCTATATATATCGCATCCTCGATGTCTGAACTTAAAATAAATATCGTATGCTTATAAAATTGTCTGATAAAACAAAATATAAAAAAAAAAACGCGAGATTAGGTCAAATTTTCGTGAAAAAAGAGTATTTAAAGTTTTGAGAACTGTAAAACGTATTCATGACTTAATCTGTAATTCCAGAGCCATATGAAATTCGAATTAGATAAAGACTATTGAATAAAGAAACCAAAAATTTATTTTTTCATCATTCCATTTGTATTCCCATCCTCTTAACCCTTTCAGGCCGGTGGGACATGTACGTTCCACCTACAAAAACCTCAATATCTTTGAAGAAAATTAATATTTTGGAGTCAAATTTAGTGCGTTTTGTTCAGGAAGCATAGGACTTTAAAACTGTGCAACCTAGATCCTGGCAAAAATTCCTATTGTTTAAAAAAATACACAAATTGTTGTTAAAAAACAGGAATTTTTAAAACATTTTTAAATCACCTCAAAATTGTTACTCGGGGATTTTTGGGGTCGTTGGATACGCCATTTAAAATTTTTTAAAACTTACACCGCATTCATAATCAGCGACCTCGAAAACCCCCGAATAATAATTTTCAAGCCAATCCGATCAATTTGTAAAACAGTTGTTCGCCATATTGGATATGCCATTTTGAATTTTGGACATCTGATATCGGGTTTCGTAATCATCGATCCCGAAAACTATGCACATTGGTTTTCTTATCCAGCCAGTTTTGCCTGGGCGTGAAAGGGTTAAATTCACACATTGAAATTAAACATTATTACAAATAATTTTCATTTAAGGACAATAATAACTAGCAAGAACGTTTAAAAATGACCAACCATGGCTATAAAATTCCATACCAATAAATTTAAAAGCTGCATGATTTATATGTTGAGCGATTAATAAGCGGTACAAAATTGATCATAATTAATTCCTCGAATCCATGTAGTTTACGATTGAGACGCTTCGCTACTAAAACCCACTCCGGCGTTCTCATTCGTTGATCCAAGAAACATTGGTCACGGAATTCGCTCTTCGATCGGAATCGATTCCCGGAGCAATCTGCGAAATACTAGGTGGGTGGCGAACCAAAATGTTTACTGCCCAGTCAATAAAGTTCCGGTCTTTAATGGTGGCTGAGATTTACGTTTCGCCATGCTCCGTGCATGCACACATTACGGGCTCGATTAATTTCCTTTTGATATCGTAAGCCATTCGTTACTGCCGCTGTTGCGGGGTCACAGGAGGCTGCCGCTCGCACGACACGCCGCGCTAAATTGAATGTTTCGAAGCGCTTGAAATCATAATCTTTGTTTAGCTGCCGCCACTTTCATTTTTCTGAAATAGCACACGTCGCGAGCAGCGACGGCTGAATAAATAGTTGATTACTTTTACAAAAACTTTCATTACCAAGGCTTGATACAGTATTTTATGTC
Organism: Trichopria drosophilae; assembly: GCA_030407085.1. Lineage (NCBI taxonomy): Eukaryota > Metazoa > Arthropoda > Insecta > Hymenoptera > Diapriidae > Trichopria > Trichopria drosophilae. Next base: position 58,779,313 of record CM059583.1, read on the forward strand.
GAATTTCATGTACAATCTCTGTCAGATCAATAAGAACGTTATAGTGTATCCTTTTGAAAACGGTGTACTGCTCAATGATAATATATCTGAAAGTAATGAATCGTACCTTTTAATCTTATTGTTAGTACTCATTTATTATTTTTTTTTATTGGATCACAAACGTTTTCTATTTTCCAAATGAAAGTAAAAAGATTTTTTTATCTGTGTCCATAAAGTATTTCAGGAGACATAAAATCGTTCAAAATACTACTTTTAAACACAAAATGTTTCTTCACATTAAAGAAACAAACCACATTTCAACATAAAACTGTTCAAAATATAAACATTTCACCAGGTACATTTTATGACGTGATCATTTCAATATACAAAAAAAAACAATGATTTTTAACTAACTTTACATAATCTTACTAAACTAGCCTAATCAAATAACATACATAGCAAAAGAGAGCATTTTGTGAGAACATAACCTCAAATGACCCAATGGTGTATACCATTATTATTAGCGAATGATAGCGCAACATGAAAGTATAATCAACATTAAATGCGCTATTTTATTAAATTGTAATCTTAAGTGTAATACAATCATCAATTTGACGAAGTCATCACATTGTACTACAAAGAGCATTCGACTGGCAATCGCATATTCCCATGTTCAGATCCTGGCGAGTCGAATCTCTACAAATGACGGTCTTTATTTTTTCTAAAATAAGAAATGGTCCAAAAACTTCGTAATATTATTATATCATTAACAAAAAATTGTTTGCAACAAAAACGTAGAAAAAACAGTGAATTGTGCAGCCCAACCTCCTACACGAAGAAAACTAACACTTTGGTCCAACCTTATTTACCCGCATTAAGGTGTACCTGCTGGAACAACAATGATCGCTGTTAAATCAACCTACTATTCTGGGTAAAGCAACATATTTATAATACAGAGGTTACATCTGTTGGTTTAATAGCGCAAAGCTGTTACAGCTCCCGCTTTAAAAATGTCGGAAATTTTTGTTTTTTAAATTAAATGTCTAGAAATTGCAATTTCTTAAAAATAATAAACAACATGATCTTTGAGCTGTTATTGAACCGGTTCGGCTTTCAATACATAAACCCAATGTAAACTCACAAAGTTGGCGGTTGAACCGTGATCAGACCCTGGTCCTCATATAAAAACAATATTTGTCGTTCTTTGGTAGATCTATGCGTGAACAGGTCGAAATAAAAAAAAATATGTCAATAAAAAATAAACAAAAATCATCCACATTAAGGTTTGGACCCAGGTATTTCGCTATCAACGTGAACATCTAACTACTCGTATATTGTTCTTGTTGCACATGAATTAAAAATTGACACATAGCGAAAATTGAAATTGAAAAACGATTTCTGCATTATTTTCTAGGTAGTTAAATTACAAAAAGTAGAGTTAAGCGATTAGATAGTAGCTTCGAGCGTTGCAATCCTAGGATCGAATCCTGGAAGGGATACAATTTTTTAACATTTATTTGTCCAGTTGAACTTTCCTTTTCCTTTACAACAAACGCGCTCCATTTCAGTGATTAGATCTGCGAGAACTCCAAGAGAAATTTAAGAGGCTAAAATATAAAATTCACTAAAAATTAAAGATACTGCTTGCCATTTTGTACGATCCCGCAAATTGTTGGTTATTTTAGTAGTATTTTTGTGAATTTAATAATAAAAATTAATAATAAACATTTTCCAATGGAATACAAATTTTTTAATTTATTACTTAAAACGTTTGTAAACAAATCGCAATCAAAATTTGATTATACCTATATAAACATACATTTCAAGACGAACAATTCCATTTTTTACGTTTTACTGTATTATGAGTAGCAACCGAGTTAAGAATATTTTAAAATTTTAAAAATCCAAAATTTGGAAAAATTCTCACTCATTACCGAGTCATTTTAAACATCTGGAAGAAATGTAGAACATTCATTTCACAAAGATGCATGTGTACAAAAATTACGTGCTATAATATAATCTATGGTGGTTGAATTCAAATTTGGCTGAGTTGACGTAGAGTGTCCCACTATTTGAAATAGATTTAAGTATACACGATGACGTCTTCATCTATAAACTTATATGGGCAAATACTTTCAAAATTTGTATAAGTGAAAATATAACTATACAGTTATAAATCATCCACGAAAAAAAATAAGTGTGGATACACCTATTTAGAAGTAAACATTCTCTTATTCAAATTTAGACAGTACACTGAGAAAAAGGATTATTTGGTGTAAAGAAATATCATTCAATTGAAAAGTTGAAATCGTATTTTTAATGTAAACATAGCATTGTAATATTAAAGGCGATTCATTTAATTACTTCGACCCAGACCATAGGTCTGGCGAAATATTGAATTTGGTCAGTTTCCGCCAAAAAATTACCCTATAGTTTGTCATCAAATGTCGACGTTTCAGGCCCTAAGGAACCTAAAGCAACAATAAAAAAATTGGTGTCCGTTAGGTTGTACGTCCGTCCGTCCGTCCGAGGGCAAAATTTTGTATACGCGATATCTCGCGACTGGCAGGACGAATTTAAAAAGTACAAACGGATTTGGGTTTCTCTTGGCCAAACTTAGATCTAATTAGTTTTTGGAGACAATGCATACTAGATTATGGGTAGGTTTAACAAAAAAACGCTCAAAAAACACGTTTTTTCCATTTTTTAACAAAAAACACAAATCGTACAAAAAAATGTTTCAAACAAAAAATATGGAACATCGAATTCTCTACAAAAAAGGTTATATTCGTTTCTTCGTAAAATCAACGATAATGCCGTAAAAAACGGAAACCGAAGTATCCCACATATAAAAAAATTTATTTCCTGCAACCCGACCTGTCAAAAACTCGACTAAACCGCGTTTTTTAAGCATCAGTGTGAACAAGATGTGCTCATTTATCAGTGCTTCGGCTGACCTGCGGTCGGGGTCGAAGTTTTGAAAATGCTCATTTTCAATTTTAATATAGGGTGAATATGCCAATGAATGGACGACTATCAATGAATGGACGATTTTCTACATATTTCTATTTCTTATGAATGTATGATGCACAACATGCAACAAAATACATATTTTTATGTTCTTTGAACATTCAAAACAATATTTACAGTACTATTGATCTTCCAGTGTTTATTATTTTGTAAAATCAAAGCAAAGTTTTAAAGCCATCCAAAACTGGTACTGAAAACGTCCCATTTGATTTAACCCGTCACGGAGAAAAATAACCGGCTAAATCAGCCGAAAAATCCGCAGATTTTACCAATTTTATCCTATAGGGATAGCTGTTGGAATTCCGTTAGGGATAGCCGATAATTTCAGCTAAATTTACTGAAAAAGCCCGCAAATTTAGCGGAACAAATCTGCTAATGTAGCGGAAATTTAGAGCTAAGCGCGAATTGAGTAGGGTTAAGGCTACATTAGCGGAATCAAAACAGCTAAAATTGCAGATATTTTCGGCAATTCCAGCCGAAAATTTTAGCCGATATGAATCAGCTAATCCAGCGGAGTCATTTTTCTCCGTGGTCTATTCATTGGGGTTTAGCGGATATTTTTACAAACGTATAAAGACGAGGTTAATAATTAAATAAAATCATAGGTTGAACTACACGGTCATAAAGAGCAGAGTCTAACGATTCTAATGGTGGTATCATAATTAAATTTTCATAAAAGAATTCAAAGTTACAATCGATCAAAGTGTGAAAAATGCATAACCGTCCATTCATTGGCATATTCACCCTATTTAAGAAACAAGATATTGTTATGGTACTCAATGGTACTCAATCGTTCCTTAAAAACAGAACAAAACATCCGTGTAGTTATTTGAGGTTATGTTACGATGCGTTTCGACTCCAACCATTATATTCTTCTATCTAACTATTAAGAAATCATTAATTTATAGCTACAAACGTATAGTATAAAAATGGTTCCTTAACTATTAAGAAATATTTGGTTGCATTTAATAGATATTTCCTAAGATATAAAATTCTTTGTTTGCACTAAAGAAATGTCAGCTTTATATTAAATGAATAATTCTTTGATACTTCGCCGTTTTTAAATATACGATTTCTTAACTATTAAGAAGCCTTCTTTATAGTAAACAATCCTTTCTCTCAGTGTAGATGAACGATAAATTCTTTCGTTTTAATAAATGCATTTCATTCAAAACACTAAAATAAAATTTTATTAGTTTAAAGGTTCTTGGAAATCGATATAGATCTGCAGGTTAATTATTTGGGTTGACGACTTCTAATATCAGGAAATGTAAAACAATTTCATATATAATGCGTAAAAAACTCTTAGAGAAGGAAATATAAAACTCGCAAAATTTACTTATAAAACATGAAAACAAATAATAAATAATTTATGTAAGATTATTTTACAGTAGTTACTTTAATGATCAGAATACTAAGAACCATACTGCGAACCTTTAGTATTCAAGTGCCGTTCAGCACCCGTTTTTAGATGTCTGACAATGAACTGCTTAACTTTTCCTCACTGAATAATGAATTTTATTAAGCACGATTATATTCTTTTAACACGAGCAAATGTGATAGATACGATCAGCAAGCAGAATTGATAATGACATAACTTTTTTTATTTAAAATGATTATACTGTTAATTAAGCCATAAATTAAACTTTTTATTGAATAACATCTTTGATCATTATTTCAATTTAATTAGTAACATTGCTCGACGAACGGTTATAGCAGAATATTTCGATTGTACTGTGGTGCAAAACAACCACAGAATTAATTACAATCGTTTCTTCCCACGAGTAAGAAAACTGTTATTTATTCTCGCGCCGTCAATGAAATCTAAGGAACTTTTTTTTACTGTCTTGGTGGCAGGCCTGTTCGTGGCACTTGCACATTCCACGTGTCACGGGGATCCAATTACTTTATGGGAAGTGTTTAAAAATGAAGAGAATTATACGCGCAGCAACACGTCGCGCGTCCTCACGCCCAGAATCCCCGTGTGGCTAATTCGAAATTAAAATGAGCACTTGCTCCCATAGCGCTCAAGAGCCCGTGTTATTTTCTAGATATGAATAAGGAGAGAAAGACAGGGGGTGGCAGAGCAACGGGGGTGGGGTTCGAGGGGCGGTTGAGAAGGAAAGAACGGCTCGGCGAGAAGCTCGAGGCGCGGGTAGATAATGCATGTTTGCGCTGCGGGCAACGCTATAGCCATAACTTAACTATGGGACTGACAGCTTGCATAATACCCGCGAAATTGGTTTTATAAGACGACGCCAAGCGCTGCCTCACAACAATGCCATAAACGCTCGCGGCTAAATTACGGCGCAGTGCCGTAACGACGCGAGGGTGCGAAATGAAGGAAGATGGTATAAGAATGAGGAATAATAAGTATGAGGTTGAAAAAGCGAAAATATACTAGAGGACAAGGAAAATTCGCTTCGAGATATGAAATCCGCTTTCACTGCGTTATTCGCTAAATTATTTCGCAATGAAAATTAACACTTTACAATGCAGCCGCTGGCGGGGCCTTTCAATGCTGCTTTAAAGTTGCAAATGACCCCACCAATTACCTTGTAATAATTTATAACTGTACTCCACCCCTTTCATACGTTTGCACGATATGGCTTGACGAGTGAAGACGTTTTGAATTTTGTAAACTATCCCTTCCAAATGATGTTTATCTATTTCGTCCGGTAAAACAGGGATTTAATCTTTCTCGTCTCAAAAATCCAAAGTTTGGACGCAACGTTTAGCACTGTATTGTTTGATACAAATGCCGTAAAAAATTGTATAATTAATTAAAATTGGTAGTTTTATACCTCATCTATCGAATCCCGTGGTCAGAATTTGCGAGTGAAAACAAGAAAAAAGCTTTGTCGTTGTTCGCTCATACACACTGGGTGCTTAAAGTAACTAATTACAGTAGAGTCCAGATATATTTACCAACTAGGTTCCTCGTCTTCCCCTCCCGTCTCGTTATATTTACTAAAATCTTCTCTCACTCCTCTTAGTTGTGTTATGTTTGTGACGTCACAGTAGGTCCTACCTGAGGCCCCAGCCCGGAAAGTGGGGAAAAAAGAGGGCGGCGACAGGTAAATATAACGAGACTGATCAGGGCAAATATGTTGAGAAGTAAATATACCGAGACGCAATGACTCTACTATAAGTGGAAAATTTAGATTAAATGTTATATTCTATGTGAATGAGGGAAGTAACATCGATAACAAAAATTACGTAATCTATTAATTGTATTAAATTAATAATGTGGCCGTCAGTGCAAATCGGCATGCCATCTAGTATGTATAAAACATAGTTGCTTCAGGATAAAAGAAATAGGTAAACATTTAGAATTAGAAACGATCAAAAGATATATCGATAACCAAACGGTTCATTTTGAATGATATACCTAACCCCGATGTTATACGTCAGTTACCCAGCGTATAGTTCCCTACGAATTGTTTGTTTTCCGAATATTCACTAGATTTCGTGATAAATATGAAACCAATAAAGCCTATAAAAAATACTAATCCATGCATTAGTATCCAGTATTTCATAAAACCTATTTCGGTTCTAACTATATTAATCATCTAACCAAACCTCTTTAGATGCTGTTCTCTTTAGGTAGTTAAGTAATTGAGTTCAGTTCATATCAACCAAGCAATTCACTTTCATGTACGGGGGTTTCGGGTATATTAGCGTAGCCTTTGTGAAATGAAAAACCCTCATAAATAGTTGTTCCGTATCGCATAGTTTTTCTCATTCGATACCATTTGTCACTATCAATACTTACCATCAACCCAGAAAATTGTACTAAAAACCCACGGGCATGGTACTGACGTACACAAGAAAACATTTTCGGCCGTGTCTAGTGTCGGAGTAAGGCTGTTTTGGCCGTGCGGCTATAAATGGCGATTAAAACTCGAAATCGTTAAAAAGAAAGTTTCTATAAATATATACACCTTTGTTATATTATTAAGAACATTTGTGTATAATTTTTAGACGTTTAAGTTATTTATTGATTAAATTTATGGTTTGCAAACGTTGTCAAAAGTAAACAAATCTGTACTTTGTTTATTTTAAAGCTTCCGTATCGAAAATGGTGCAAGATACGACAAAAAAGTACTGAACCTTTTTTGTAGTGCATTCAATTCTCTAGACAAAAGTCCCGCAGAGTTCTTGTCTAAACTTAGTAGGTTAGCCATGGGCAACGCTTGAATTTGCGTCAAACATCAGGGATTAGAGAACGGTTATGGTCAACTTTTATGTTAAAGTTTCTAGCGACTAATCTATTAACTTTAGACTAGGCCTCTCTAGGACTTTTTTGTAGAAAATTTTATACTCAACAAAAAAGGATACATTTTTGGCGTATCTTGCACCATTTTCGATACGGAAGCCTTAAAATGAAAAGAGTATAGATTTGTTTACTTTTGACAACTTTTGCAAATCATAAAGTTAATCAATAAATAACTTAAACGTCTAAAAATTATACACAAATGTTCTTAATAATATAACAAAGGTGTATATATTTGTAGAAACTTTCTTTTTAACGATTTCGAGTTTTAATCGCCATTTATAGCCGCACAGCCAAAACAGCCTTACTCTGACACTAGACACGACCGAAAATGTTTTCTTGTATAGTGCTGTTCGACGGAGTTCCAGTACTGGGCCGCCTATACTGAACTATTACTGGACCAGTTACGGAATATAACGATGTGCAGTGCTGAATGCCGCAGTCCTGGAGTACGAAGTCAGTACTGCATTCCAGTACTGATACGTACTGATTGCTGGTTTTAAAAAATAGTATTAAAAAATAGGATAAATTATTATAGAATTTTAATTTGAGTTTTATTATTATTTATATGTCGTTAAATGTATTTGCATCAGAATATAGTTATACAATTTCGCGTGCAAATAAACTTATTAACCTGAGAAAAATCTATTCAGACCAAGAATCGAACCCGAGTCTCCTTTTTTGCTACGCCTTGATCCCTAGGCAATTGTCGCATATGTTTTACCACGTGATCAGGAGCAACTTATAATCAAATATAGAAGGCTTATCGATAAATGCGGGTTCAGCACAAACAAGATATAGTTTTACAAAAAATGATGTCATTCTATGTTGTTTACTTGCAAAATACTAAATGCAAACTTATTTTATAGTTATTTTTGTCTGAAAAGATATGTCAATTTTATTCAATTTGAATTATTTTCAATTAATTTTTGTACTCCTGAATAATAAATGTGTAGTGCATGGTATTGAATAAGATGCATTTGATGTAAATGTATGGCATGTACAAACATGTAAATTTGCAATTTACAAATAAACCAAATTAATGCGGTGTCTGTACCGGACTTCTGATGCAGAACTAATAATATAGATATATTAAATTCAGTGATGGATTATAGTACTCGACTCAGAAAAACAGTGCAAAACCGTTACTGATTCAACTTTCCTTTATTAATAAATTAAATTAAAACATTACTGATTCTTTTCGACGATTAGTACTCTCCTGACTCAGAAAGTCTGTGTTGACATCAGTACTAAATGGGTGCTGAGATGTCCTGTCTGTTATTGATTCGATCTTGAATATCAATACCAATACAAAATACTGAGGCAGTGTTTTTCTCGTGTTGAGAAATTTCAGCGTACCTCTAATATTTTTACTGGGAGCAGTAATCATTTAATATCATAATGTAGCTCTAGTGCTAAGTACATTAACAGTATTGACTTATTTTGGCAATCATTAGTCATTTAACACTGAAAATAGCAACCGTAATCAGTATTGCGACGGCCCTGACGTATTTCAGAAGCCAGACGTTAATTCTTACGTCTGCCAGTACTGATTTCATCTCGCATGTGGTGCTGGTTACCTTTACTGGGATGGTACTGATAAACTCCGGATGCCAGATGCTATATCTTACTGATGCAAATACTGGCAGCAATTATTATATCAGTATTAATTTTCTCTGTCAGTCAGTACTCATTTAATAGCGAATACAATACTAGCTACCTATACTGGGTCAGTACTTTAGCGATATTATTGACAGTACTGATTTATTGTCACAAACAGTACTTAATACTAGTAGTGGATTAACTTTTCGGCGGTGTTTTGCCAGCACTAACTGATTTCCGTTAATCCGTACTGATGGTCAGTACTAGATTATTATCTAGCCGGGGTTACATTTTACTCCGCCTATTTCTACCGTGGTAATATCAGTTACTGTCAATCGCCATTAAATGACGAGGAGTCCTCGCTCATGACCATTAAATACAATTATTCACGATACTGTAATTATAATCGGAAACATTTGTTAATGAATTTTAAATAATGTTCTCTTACCTAAATTAATACCTCTGTTTGGATAAAGCCTACAAAACGAAGGCTCCGTATGTAATAAAAATTACAAGCGAATGAAACAAACATTTAAAACTTTAATGTTTGTTTAAATATTTTCAAAATCCTTGTAATCTATACTGTTTTTGTTAAACCTAAAAAGATATCATAAATTTCCTTGCTAATCATTTATACTTGAGATAATCGAGACCATGGAATTTACAGATGATCAACCACGAAGATTGCAGACTAGGAACGCCGAAATTCCCGGAAATTCGATGGGATTCGTTGATGAACAAGAGTAGTTCGCAGAAGATAGAGGAGAGAATGAAGGGCGACAACCCTTTCGTAGTAATGAATCACGTTCCAAATCAATACAACGACCACAACAATTAAATTACATAGATGGAAAGCAATTACGTACTCGACTGTAATCGCATCAAACCGTAACTTATCAATCAGACATTGTGTGACTTTAATTGAGTGCGCACGAATGAAATTAACTAGCGAATGAAATATCATTATTTGCGTTAACATACACAGCCCAATAATCTTTTCAATTAGGGAGTCTATAACGAAAAGCACTTTAATTTATCCAATTACTATTGTTCATTGACATTTGTGTCTGCATGATGCTAATAATAGTTTTAATGACTGCTTCTCATATATTTTCAAAATTTAGTATTATTAAATTGACCCCAATATTACAAAAAATTGGAATATTTCGGGATCCCTAATTAAGAAATTGACAATAGTTTCTTCAAAATGTTAAATATCAAATTCAATATACCGAAGTCATTTTGAAAATTAGTTGGATGCCTTTAATCGAAGATGATATACGGTAACCGAGTTAAATATGACGGATGACAATAAAAAATAGATGAATTTTCTTGAAATTCGGCACCCTAATGTGATTCGGGTCTCTGAACCCACATGTTTAAAACTAAATACTTGCTCCCACGATCAGTATTTCAAGGTAATTTCCAAAATTTACAATCTATAGAATGAAATTTAATGGTAACTAGGTGAAATTGGCTGGTGTTTTTACGTTTTATAGTTTATCAAATTTACTTAAAATGTGTACATTAAAAGATAACGAAATGTAAGAGCACTTCTTAGAATGAATATATATCTGCAAATAGAAGGCATCCTTATCAGACGAATTTATGGCAGTATTATAATTGATTAAAATTCTTCATTAACACTCATCCTGCGCATTAGAAGTCAAGTTTTCAAAAATAGGAAAATTAACTATTTTACAATAGGGATATGAGGACAGACTTGGAGAATAACAATATTTACTTCGACCCAGACTAAGTCTGGACGAAGTATTGAATTTGGTCACTTTGGGCAAAAAAATTACCATATAGTTTTTCATCAAATGTCGACGTTTCAGACCCTAAGAAACCCAAATCAACAATAAAAAATTTGTGTCCGTGATCTTGTACGTACGTACGTCCGTACGTCCGTACGTCCGTACGTCCCGTTTTTTTGTCTCGCGATAACTCGCGAACGGATAAGCGTATTGACATAAATTTTTTTTAAAATACGCGTCTTGGCATAACTTAGATCTGATTAGATTTTGGGGCAGATCCACCCGTTCATTACTAAAAAAAATTAGCCCCAATTATGTTTCTTTGTAGTTTTTTGCATTTATTTTGAAAAATACAAATTTTATTAAAAAATGTTTTAAACAAAAAAGATAGAGCATGGAATTCTCTATAAAAAAGGTTATATGCATTTTCTTCATAAAGTCAACGATAATGCCATAAAAACTGGTTTAAAATGTTTATGACTATTGTCTGAAAAAGTATTGAATTTGGTCATCGCGGCAAAAAAATTACCCTATTGTTTTTCATCAAATTTCGGCGTTTCGACCCCCTACCCCCCAAGGATAGTCTTTGCCAGCTCCTCGGGCGCGGTGACCACCTATATCCGTCATAGATCTTTTCGACACTTTCAAGATATCTTTGACGAATTATATGTATATATACTGTATACATAATATCATAATAATACAGATAGTAGTTAGTAAAACACAGTAAATATGTAATATGCATCGAATAGTCTATTAGAATACAAGTGCATGAAGTAAGTGTTTTGGAACTTTTATTTATTAATACTTCGGCTGGCCTGTTGTCGGGGTCGAAGTTTTGAAAATGCTCATTTTCAATTTTCATACATATAAGAAACACTATATTGTTGTAACATATCTATCGAAGCCACTTGGACCTAAATATGATTGGACCCCCAAATATCAATATAATTTTATAATATAATTGAAAGCTGTTAGTAAACAAACGAGTCTTAAGGAATAGCCGACTCTCCACTGGGTCGAAGTTTCTGAGCGAGCGAAGCGAGCGAGGCTGCACGCCAATACTAGTTTATAATTGAAAAATAATTTTTACTACTCTAGAATAGAAAGTTTTCTTATTACACAAAAATTCCAGATACGGGGAAATACTGATATATACAATAATACACGTAATATTTTTATCATAATTTATTTATTTCTATAACTTATAGCATTTTCTCTAAGGTCGTTATATATTGTTATATATATATTGTTGTTATTCATCTAAGTTATTTGGATAAAAATAAAAAATCGAAAAGTTTGATTCGGCATTGGATTGATTACACTTCAACTGGTAAAAAATAATGTGCTATGACATTACACGAACAAATACTATCGATCTATATTACACCGTTGGCTTTCCTCATCATTACATTTTATGTGCATTCCTTAAGTTTATCATTTGATCTGCGAAATGTAAATAACTATACTATGAGCCTGAGGGTTATACATTTCAGGATTAGGAGGTAGGAAAATTGACAACACTTCTGATCCTATATTCTCTTTCAGCGTGTTAATAACAAATAATTTCATTTAGGTATAATAACAATTTTATTTACTAGTCAATTATCGATGAACCTCCATAAATACAGGCACTTTCATCATCTCTAACATCTGTCAAATTATTATCTTCTACCGATATATTCCGACTTGTTTTATTTGAAATGTATAATATTTGCAAATAAGACGTTGAGAATATAGTGAAATCCTTAATTCAATGCAGGATAATTAACTTAATGAAGAACATGCAAAATCATCAACAATATAGTATATTTAAAGATTTTCATACGATGAAGAAATGTAGAAATGGCAATGAAAGAAGGTGAGAAGTGAAAAGTATCTTCCACACGAACTTGACTTTTCTAAGACATTCCTCACAAACAGAGAATCTCGCTCGGAGTTAAACAAAACCGCACGGTATTGTTTTATTGCCGACCCCATAAACAATTCAGGCTCATGGGACTGTTTGCTTTCTGCTCTGAGCGTGCGAGGCAGATTGCTTGTACAGTGCACTGTGCTACCGCGAACCTTGCTCGCTATGATTTATCGCTCGACTCGTAAATTTTTTAACTTATCGTGGTTTAGATAGCGCCATTCACAGCATGAATTCGTTGCACTGAAATAACATTTTTCGCGTCGCCTGTCGCTTTCGACTATGGTTTCTGGCAGCGTGTGCAGTTGATGAATTTACAACAGTTTTAAGTGAAATCATCCGCTGATGCTAATGGCATTAATTGATTTAAGGAAATATTGTGAGTAATTTCTGTTCGCCTACTTATCTCTAACGAAATGATGGCAAGGTCTAATGCAGAACATTAGATTAGAACAAACGGCAATGTTTATATAACGATATCATATGTATTTGAAGTAAATATTAATATTCTGCTTATAAATATTCTATTCTAATAATACAGAGATGTGTAGAACATATTTATAACTTGTTTTAACATTTTTTGTGACTGGCATGTATATAAAATATCCTACATAGAAGAAAATAATTGTTAACTTACTACGCATACATTTATCCATTAAAAAGAACTATTTTCCTAAAAAATATTGTACTCTACCATTTCAAGAGTCAATAGTTACAAATCTCTTGTAAATATTGCAAAATTCAAAATGGTTCCTTTAATATGGAGGTTTCGGGATAATGTCTTCAACAAAATATTTGGACAAATCGACCTTATACTGACTGTAAATAGAAACTAAATTCATATTAATTGAAAACATACATTTTTACAAAGTAACATATGAAAAGATCATTTTTACAGACGTACTAGGGATCCGCCATTTTGGATTTACGGAATAAAATATTATATTTTATTAAACAGCATATATTAAACATCATGTATTAATCCAAGCAGAATTCTCAAACGGGCTCTCACCGGAATGGGGCCTGATGAATACCATAGTTGTGTTCGCGATCCGTCCGTCAAATTTAAAACATTCAATCGGACTATGGTCCAAACCCAGCCACTTAGTTGTATTCTGAATCTGAATGAGTCAGGCTATCCCGGCTTCTATTGAGGCCGTATCTAGTTTCTATTCGGCACTAAATAGGAGGTAGCACTAAATCATCACGTTTTGACCAGGTTCGGCGCAATGCGCATGCGTATTAAGACAAAACGTGGCGATTCCCTGCTAGCTCCTGTCTAATGCACGGGAGGAACTTATATACTGACAAAAAAGTGCTCTAATCGAGCACTTCGCGAACTAAAAATGGCGTCCGAAATTGAATTTCGCACACGGAGTTGCTAAAAATAACAAAATTTTTCCATATTTCCATTCCAGTTTTCGTGCACTGATTTGGAAGTGTAAAGCACTTCTCTATCTCAAGAAGAACTCCTTTCACTCATTCGCAAATCACCCACTTCGCACACTTGCATTGTAATGTACTATTCTTGTTATTTTCGTGTATATTGAATAATGTAACTGGTCTTTTAATTTTTTACATACAGTAGAATAATGCGTGTATATTAGAGAGTCGATGGGCCACATTTATTTTTATTCCCCTGCTATTTAGTGGACTACAGATATACAATTTTTTCCCACTCCAAGATTCTCGTCACGTGACACAATGGACCAATTAGATTTTTTCTGGCGTTCGCTAGTTAAGAAGTGGGAGTAAGAGAAGAGCTAAACAAAGGTTTGAATCCTCCACTATACAAGGGCTTCGCTATACACAGGTTCAGTATATACCGGTTCCACTGTATTAAGAAACCCATTCAAGACAAATATTAGCCTGTAACATAATCAAAACTACAGTCACAATATTAACCATTTCGCTCAAATACCGTAATGTAAAAAATGAAATCTATTACCACATATTATGACGTAAAAATGTATTTGCAGATGTACACCGTAAGAAATCCATTTTAAACTATTCTAACCGATGTTACCAAATCGCCAAAATATTGCAAAGTTACATTGTCTCTATAACTTTTGTATAGTTTGTGGTACTTTTGTAATTTTGCAGCATTTCTTAAATATTTTCAAACAGATATTTCTTATAGTGTATTTAATACTATTGAGTGACAGTTTTTAATTAGAAATTGGTGATTTTCGTAAAAAATAATAATTATTTTCTTAAAATCACCCATACATATACATATGTGTATTTTTTAAAAGATGTCAGTTCCTAAAATTTCATCAAATTTGAATTATAGTGAATCTAATATATAGCTACAAATTAATTTTTGCAACTATGTAGTCGAGTTGCATCGTTCGTCGCCAGCGTTTAAGAAACCTTGTGGACCTCGTACTCGTATTGAAGGTCGTTAAGATTATCGGAGTCGGATCGGCCGCGTAAATCGCGAATTCTCAGAGAGGTTCGGCCAAAAATATTTCCTTTCACGGCCATAAGTGTGCTTGTATCTCGAGGGTCTCTCGACGTATCGCGGATAAGTAGCGGCCATTACCGAGTACGGCTCGTCGCGACTTCGAGTCCGCCTGGAAACGGCAAAATTATTCAAATTCCTCGAGCAGGCATAGTGCAAGGATGCGCCGACGAGCGAAAAAGTGCCATGGCGCATCTGAAAGTCATCGTCGTAGACGTCGACGATGAGGCGGGTTACACGTGAACGCGTTCACCGATAAATTGGAGCCGATATCGCGACCAATTTCCTGAACGTGTTTAAGGTGTGGTCTGCTGAGTCGTCCTGGCGCCTTTGGGTCCCTAATACCTTTCGACCCTGCTCCATGGCACTTCGGCATATGCATTTAGAACATGTTTCCATATATCTCGACATCCATCATCGTTGCTTCGTTACGCAGTCGTTTTTTAACAAGTCCTGACGTTATGGTGATAACTAGATCGCTTTTTTTGTCACGTTAAAAATTGGTGGCCTAATAATATCCTGTTGGTGTGTGTTACAGCCAAATCCAAATACAGTAGAGTCCCGGTATATTTTCGTCTCGCTATATTTGTCTGTCGCCGCTCCCCCTTCCCCCACTTTGCGCGCTGAGGCCTCAGGAAGGGCCTGCCGTGTCGTCACGAACTTATTGCAACTGAGGAGAGTGGGAGAAGCGGCGCTCCCCTTCTTTTGACAAATATAAGGTGACGGGAGGGGAAGACGAGGAACCCAGTGGGCAAATATACCGGGACTCTACTGTATTGTTTACACTCGCCTTCCATACGAATTAACTAATTTTTTATATAACAAAATATATATTAGCACGCTAAAAATGGCAAATGGATGTTCCTTAATTCCAGTAGTACATATTTTGGCAAATTTATTAATAATTAAAAAATATGTGAAACACGTCTTAAATGATCAAATAACAATGTTTGTGATGCATACTTTTAATTTGCCTAAGACGTACACGGAAAAAACAGGTTTGGATGTACCGACCAAGAAGCATTGTGAATTAAAATATTGATAAGTCGATTATTTCTACTGAAAAGAGAACTTTGCATATAGAACCCCTTTCAACAGATATACACGGAAAAAGGTTGTGTGAGTTCTTGCCAAAAACCAGGTCTGTGCACTACTAATAAAAAAAGTTGACTGTTCCATCAAAAAAATTCGCCAACACAGCGAATTTTGTTGCTAGATTTGGTTCAGCGAATGTTTTCGCTAATGCAACTAGTCGAATTGGCTGCCACTGCGAAAATTTCGCTATATCAGCCAAAAACTTGTCTATCCTAGCGAATGTTATTGCTAGATTTGTGCCAGCGAAAATATTTCTATCAGTGTGATAATCAGACCGAAAAGTTTGTGTTAAACCCAAACTTATATGTGACAATCACAGGGAAGTTTGTTACAAACAAAAGAAGGTTGTGATGACCCCTAAACAGTGAGGTTGTGATAATCACAGACCTGGTTCTTGGGAAAAACTGAGACAATTTTTTTCCCTGTAGCCCCATCAACCATAGATATGAAAGGGAATATCAATATATTATCATATCTTAGATTGTAACGTTAGTCGAGAATAGCGCTAAGGTGGCACACGACTTTATTATGATTGGGTTGTTTAAAAATCTGGAAACTAATGTTGCTAAGTGGTCAGAGGGCGCGTAGCTTTGTTTGTAAAGAGCAATCGACCGTCAATCGAAAGGTCTTAGGTTCAACTACCGACGCATCGAATCTTTCCAATTTGGTCCTCATTTTCGTCGAAAAACCTTAAAATAACCCAACCTTTCCATCTTTATCATCACGTATTTATTTATTATTTGATAATTGTCAGTATATAGATATATTTATTTGATTTACTGTTTATATTTAAATTTGTTCAAAATACATTTTACTGTCACCAGACATGAAACTATAGTCAAAATTACTATAATAAAAATGTCGAATCCAATACGGCGGTTCAATATTTTAAAAATGAATTCAGATATTTTGTCCTGATATTTTCGGATGGCTGAGCTCAGATCTGGAGTGAAAATATAAAAAATTCAAAATAGCGATCAAGTATTAAAATTGACAAGAATTAACTGAAACTCGGTGGTTTCTGGGAACTTGTGGTCGCTGATTATGAATCCGATGCCGCTTTTCAAAATGAAAATAAAGCATCTAATATAGCCAGCTTAAAACAAAAATGAAGTTTAATAAAATTAGTCTTCGTTTTTCCCGACTTATTGAATCCTGCAGTTTAAAAATTACAAAATCAACTCTGGATTCTTATCAGCTATCTCAAGTCACCCGAAAACACTTTTTCATTTTTCTGGGTCATGTGACCACTTTACAGTTTATGGATGTCAGGAATATAATCAGCGACCCCCAAAATCCCCGAATATCAAGATTCAGCTGAATGCAGGTATAGTAAAAAATTAAACCGACATTTTAAATTAAATAAAGTTTAGCGAACTCAAAAACATAAGAATAATATATTTTGAGTTTTAGTTACAAATTGTCAATGTTTCTTAAAGAAAGGAAAACATTAAGTTATATATTCACATATTTTATATTGTCGCGTATTGACTACTTTAGGACACTTTAAGAATGTGGAGTTAGAGTTAGGTATTATAATAAAGTAAAAATCCATAACGAGTTTGGAAATATGAGCAGGGAGTAATCTAAACATTGGGATTAAACCTAGTAGCCGTATGCTTAATGATGATAACAAACAATTTGATTTTGTTAACATAACACATTTAAATAATGTATTTAAATAATACATTTATAAAATTAAGATAAAAATCTGCGTATCAAATTGTTTGCCAATAATAACGAAAAAAAGTGTTCAAACATTAAACCAACAGCAAACAAGTTACAATTCTGAAGTAGAATCAGTATCGGAAGTAAGTTTTAGTTCTAAATTTCTAAACTAGGAAGTGACAAATTACGTCAGAATGCATCGTTATTGGGGCATAATTTACGACCCATCCTAATATCCACATTGAAGGCGATATTAATGTATGCACAGGCAAACCGAGGGGTTCGATTTTTTCTCGTCACTCCTTTGTTAACTTTCAACAATAAGTCGAAACAAGATTTCGATGTTCATTTCTACGTCCACAAGGCAAGTAAGCATATGTATATATTTGCATAATTACGCACAAGTAATTTCACAAAAAGTGGTTGACATATGCTTACGGTAGAATCAGTAGTTGAGCAATCCAGTCACCGACAATTGTATTGTGCAAGAGTATTTGCATGTATAATAGAGGTTACTTGCGAACAGAGCCATAATTCTGTCGGTAATATCGTGGTTATATATTACCAAATAGTATAAAGTATTGGACGAGTACAGGTTTTTAATAAAATTCAAAATTAGAAATGATATTCTAGAAAAAGGAACGTTCAAGAGGTAGATGTACTCAGTCTATTGTTCACGGGGTGATTCTGATGACCTACAATATAAACTTCTAGCCCTGACATTTCTCCCGTATTGTAGTTTTCATTTTACTACTTTTCCTAGAAATTACATATTTTTAAGTACAACCTCATGTATTCAGTTTTCAGGAATCGCGTTTTACGAGAATTAATGCTTGCATGGAAAGAGCAGATATTACAATTTTATCTTACATTCTATTATTTTAGTCACTACTTATATTTGTAGAATATTTAGCTTTAATGCGTTATCTGATACACTAAATAATATATTAAAATAAAGGACTGCTAAACTATATTAATATCAATATTTAAAGAGATATACATTTTAATTAGATAGAGTGCAAATTATATAAAAAGGAATAAATTTGTTTAATGAAGCAATGCCAATTAGTTAATCAAATTACAGCATTTCATTTCATTTTTACTGCAATTGTGTTACTTATAATAATCACAGAACTGTTCAGCAAGAACAGGGGTATTATGAGACATTTTGAAGTAGTAAAAATACTAAAATTCTCAAGGTACTTTTTGCCTCATGCAGGACATCGTTCTTAAAAGAATAATGCAGATATTTTGTAAACCTAACCAAATTCCAACTAAGAAATGTTTAAGAAATTTTCCTCAACCCGACATACTTTTATACAAATTTCTAAAAATTTAAGACATATTATTATCAGACTTTGACGTTTTTCGTCATCCTGAAACCACTTATGTGTACCATACGTAAGAAAATACTACAATAAGATACCTACAGAAATACTACAATAAGACGTCAATAAATGCCTTGAAAATGAGCAGTGAAGTGTTTTCGCAGGTGTTCAAATTTTCTTGCGGATAAATCATCAAAGATAGATCGTATTATACACTAACTCTAAATTGAATAATAACATTGCAAGCAACCCTCGTCTGAAAAATGGCTCACTCTGTTATCCACTTTAATTGATTTGGTAGTCGATGTTCTTGGATATTCATGTTCCAAAGATTATGTAAAAAATCCTACAATATTAATATTCTTATTAGAGGTAACACGATAAATAAACTTATAATACAGATCCAGCTTTTGTACTCTATCTCAATTCAATAAAAGGAAATGCTGTTTCGTAATTTTTTAACATTCTATTTACGCAAATGACTAATTTTTTAAACTCATGAAGAAATGTTGTTGAAGATTTTGAATAAAATTTGTTATTTACTAATTTGATGTATAGCGTTGTATTTTAAACAATAATTAAATTACTAGTGAACCGTTTTCTCTTCTTCTGGGTAATACCGATGAAAAAGAATTATCAACGACAGAAATAAGAAAAAAAATGTTGAGCTTTGCTTAAAATTCAGCAACTTAAAATTATGTGGACAAATTCGGAATTTTCAAAATCTCTTAACAATATGGCAGTTGAAAACCGAAAAATAATGAAAATGTGGATAGAAAAGATTATTAAACACATTTATGTCGAAAACTGTTCATTCACCCAAATTTTCAATAATTAACGTATTTAAATACTTAGCAGGATTGAATGAAAAAACCCGACATGGCGGTTCCAAGATGACGGATGACACATCAAACTCGTTAAAAAATAAGAAAAAAAAACATGAATTGAGCAGCCATTTCTAATGGGATTTTGTTGGAAATTGTTACTTGGGATGGTACGTGGACCGCAGATTACAGTGTTGGTACCAGTTTTTAAACATTGAAAATAGCGAGTCCAATATGGCGAATAACGTAAGAAAACCCATCAAAGTAGTGAGTCTTGCTAGGGGGGGGGGGGGATTTCTGAGGTCGCTGATTATTAATATGATCTCAATCAATTAAAATTTAGAATAGATAACAAATATAGAAATCGAAAGTTTTAATTACTACTCCGAAATCCATTTCGACGACTCAAAATATTACATATATCATAAAAAGTTGGGCCCAGGTAAAACGCGCTATTTCTGATTTTCAAAAAATTAATTGGATTTGCAATTGACTATCCAAATCTGAAAGTAATTTCAAATCCAGCCCACAAAAATCAATAGCTCACAATATCTTAGTTTGGTAAGGGCGGAAATAGTAAACGAGGTTGACATATTCCATGCAAATAAATTGTATTTGTGTACATACTTTTATTTAATAAGTGTCCTACATATTTATTAAATATGTGTCAAAGTTGGCACGAGTCACACCAGAATTAATTCCGAATTAAATCAGTGATTCAGTTTGTATTTTTTCATTACACCTCAACACGAATGAATGTTGAACGGAAGAATCGTTACATAACAAAATCAAGTGGAGTTTTTGTTTTCTACAGAGGTGCTGTTATGTGTCAGATTTCTCTACATGATCGTTTTGCCCCATCTTTTCTAACATACCAAAGCATTTCCTCAAAGCAATAGTATTACGTGCTGTTTTGTTCTTAAAATTCAGTCCACGAGCATGTAACATGTAATATGATGCGCAACGTGTGTCTTATTAATTAAGATTCCCATAATGCTTAACTCCGTTCATGTATTTAAGGCATTTCCCCTTCAAACTTACGATGGCGCTTCAGGCACTTAATGTTCGGCTTGAGCGCATTGCATGGTCTGGTATTCTCTTATTCCAGCCTTCTTCAGAAAACGATGCTTAATCAGTGCGATTGCTCTACCAAACAGACATCTAAGTTTGAGATGATATGTACCGTAAATATACACCCAGAGACTTTTCCAGTGCCATTATGTGAATTTCATTTTTGCTTCTTTCGGTATGAGTGTTCATCACGCACATTACATTGATGCATAAGCGGTCTATCTGACACAAATAAAAAATACTTTTTGATATGCAGCTTTCTAAGAAATATGGTGAATAACAATTTGATGTATGATTATGGGTCTCAGTATTGAATTCCAAATTTAGCAACAAAAAAACTCCATTAAAACTATAATAATGATTCAGACGACATATTTCACAAATGTTAAAATCCTTATTAATTATCATCTTTATTTGTTTCCAATAGTAACTAATCATCTTTTCAGAACAGAAATTGTGTAGAGAACTGTCGAGTAACATTAATATTAAACGTATATTTCTGCAACACTGATTTAGTATATCAAATTTTAAGAACAAAATAGCACCTTTAAAATTATTGAATGATTGCACCAGTATTACCTGTATTGCTCTGGTTACACATTTGTTTACCTTTCCTTTAAATGTTGATAAAAATCGTAATGGCTTCACCTCGTGTAATTTAACATCAAATCCAAGACTAATGACGCACTTTATTATTATAATATAAAAATCAAATTGTCCTAAAAGCAATATTGATTGTGCGTGGTATTAGTAACATCATTTTAAGTCGTAATCTAAATCTAAGTGCTAGGCAGATTCAAGAACTATACTATTTATGAGAACTCGCGCCCTCGTGATAGAAATAAGACAGTCAGGTAAGTTCATAAATGCTTAACTCTGTCAGTCAAAATGGTCAATAGATTAACCAGTTTTTGAGATAGATAAAAAAAGTATAAAAACCTACCAGATTCGCTTGAAACTCAGTATCTTAATTCAAACTGGTGTATTCGACATAATAAATGAAAATATGTCTTAAAGATATCTAAAAGATATCCTTTGACGTGTCTAAGATATCTTGAAAATGTCGAAAATATCTCTTAAAGATACCTTTTAGATGTTTTACACTCTAAATTACTTAAAGTGTACGTTGAGCCGCTCTTCTCTAACGGTGACTTTTCACTATTTCTAAAGTGGAAATTTCACTTTCACTCTATGAAATTTAGAGTGTACGCAACAATTTCGGTTATATTTTAGATATCTTATACATATCTTTTAGGTATCAAAAATATATAATAAAATAAAATTAACCAATAGATTCAAAAACGCAAACAAATTTAGATAATTATTATAGTTCCCTGGTAGAGATGGTCACGAGAATCTGCCCAGAATTATCCTAGATTTTGATGATCTGGCTAGAAACCAGCTCTATAATATGGGTAGAAATCCTACTAAAAGTAACATAAATTCTGGCGTAAATCTACCGAGACGCGAGACATTGAGACAGCTAATATAGTTTAACATGAGGGCGACAAGCTCTTACAATTTATCGACCTCGGCTCGATTCGAAAAGCTCGAATACCTCTCGATCGAACGTCCAATATGGCGGCTTGCTCTCAGCTGATTCGCCTGCCCATGCTGCCGTGATTGTTTACAAAGCTGTTGTAAAGATCAAAGTTTCATTTCGAGAGAAAAATTGTTTACATTTACACCTGTTCATTTTATCGAATCGATTGAGCCTTACCTATTATACAAATTTTATATATTTTCAGTTATTATTGCTTTATGTCACTCTAAATATATGTTAATGGTCTATAGCGGGTTTTCATCTAGAATTCGTGCATATTTCTACCAAGATTCTACTGACTAGTAGGATAATGGCTAGTTCAACCAGTCTAATCTCTACCAGGGTTCTGCTTATTTAAAAAAAAATTTTCTTATTTTATATGTATTATTATATAAGTTTACATGAGAATATCTCATGGCATTTTTATACAATTTTAAATGCTCAAATATAAAGAAATAACTCAAAGGAAACGAAAAAGTAAACAATTTGTCCCAACGGGGAATCGAACCCGGGTCCGTCGCTTAGTTCGCTAACGCCTTAACAGTGATACACTGCTAGTGTCCATATATAGATGAGAGAGAAAGCACCAAAGTAATTAAGCATTCTCATTGCACAATATATAGTATGATGTTATGAAAAACTGAAAAAGAACATAAATATCATGTGCGCAACCTGGAGAAGGTGAAATTTGTGCGCATGCGCAATATCGGCGTTTTATAAACATCATTAAGATATCTTTACAAAAGACGTTATTTAGATGCATTCTTCTTTGAAAAACATATCTTTTAGACATGCATTCGAGAAGATGTTTATTGGGAATTAACAATCATACGGATTTGCAT
This sequence comes from Trichopria drosophilae, assembly GCA_030407085.1. Lineage (NCBI taxonomy): Eukaryota > Metazoa > Arthropoda > Insecta > Hymenoptera > Diapriidae > Trichopria > Trichopria drosophilae. The sequence goes on from CM059583.1 coordinate 58,802,704, forward strand.
AAAACTTATTATTTCGCGGTTTTGTGATCGCAGAAGGCAAATATTACAAATTTGATGTCAAATTTTAAAATCTCCAGAATTTTGGGGAATACAGAATGACTAAATATAATATGACGTTCAGAATAAATAAAAATCTTTAGTTCGAAACTTGTTACTTGTAGTTTGAAGAGTGGATGATTATGAATCGGGCATTAGTTATTAAAATGTCAAAATTCCACATACAATACGGCCTACCAGTTTTTTACAAATTGAAAAAGTACTTGGGGATTTTTCGGAAGACTGATAAGAACTTTAATGTCCAATTTGCTATACTCAAAAAGGCAGATGAAACATTATGAAATTGATCAAATATATATGGTAGTTTTAAAGAAATTTGACATGAAATTTGCGATATGGTGTTTCTTGCTTTCGATCATTAAGAATCACATGGGCGTTTATAATGTATTCTTCAGTATCCTAATTATGTGAATGATAGAATGAAAAGAGAACATGATATCCAATATACATATATTAGAAGCTTGAAAATAAATAACCATGCTATTTTCAACTTCCACTATGTACATAAATAAATGTTCCGTGAAGACGTACAAAGAATGCCATGGTCTGCGTAATTCATATCAGTAGCACTTCGGTTTGAATTCTTAACGCAACGTAAACATTGCAGTTCGCATTCTTTGTACTCATAGGTGTGTTGATCGATGAGACATGGGAATCAGATGGTAAAATGCAATTAAGACTGGAAGGCTCCGAAATATGTTTTGAAGAACAATATTTTCCCTATACTTGTTATAGCCTATACGTAACTGCGAATAAACAATATTATTCCACAGAAAAGCAAACGCTGTAATGAAAATATTTGCCGACGATCCCAAGACGCTGACGTGTCGGAACGGTGATGGTCGTCAGTCATTTAAACCGCGCTCCGATAAACACGCCACTCTCTGGTCGCGCCAAAGGAGGAACCAGACACTTATTAATACGTATACCTTACCAACGCTGAAACGGCCTGTAAAAAAATCAATTTGATACCTGAAAAATATTGCTCTTCATCGCCGGCATTCATTAGCGAGAACCGCTCGCGAAGCTGAGGTGCGTCTTAACGTGCTGCGTGATTTCGAACGGTCTTCGTGATGAGGCCTCCTAATAACCAGTCGCTCACACGTTCTCATCTCTCTCTTTCTCTCTCATGTTTTCTCTCTCGTTCTCCTTCTCTCTCTCCTTCTTTCCCTGGTCCTCATTCTCTATCCTCGCCAGTTCGCCAAATAGCTGCGCACCAACGACCCACCGAACTCTAGCATGTCGGCTTCGCATCAATCTTGTTAAATTACCCGCCAGGTCAGGACTCCTCTCTCTCTCTCTCTCACTCTCTTGTGGATTGATAAATTGCCCGAACCCGTCTCCCGCAGGCACGTAACGCTCGACGTATCGTCCTCGAAACAGAAACGCGCCAAAGGAAATCAAATTAACGCATCGTACTCGCGCGAAGCATCACTCCGTTCGTTTGTAATTCTCGTATACTAGAGTGTCGTTTTCTCCTCTCGTGCAGACAAGCCGTCGTCCTCTTCCGACTGTTACTTGAGAAGTGGTTTCAGTGCTTGTCAATGAAATTTATATTTTAACCGACATAAATACATAAGTGTATTTTTTTTTGTCGCTTCAGGAGGTTCTGACGAAGCGAAACGAGGACGAGAGGCGACACCTCCGATGGCACGTGAACGTCGCCGGAGAATGAGCGATCCTGAAATCTGCCAGTTACAGGCATTATATTTTATACAGGTTTATAATCACGCCGCCACGTCATTCAAATAAATAACGGTCGCTGATTCGTATCTTAATAAAAGTGCGATTGTTGCGTGATAATGTCTTGTTAAACTTTCTCGTAACGTCATAAACACCATAATGCCATAAATTCCACTTCCAGTATACGAAGATAAATATTAGGCGAGAAACACAAAAGCCATGAATAATAATCTCTCACGACTGAAAAATTATTACGAAGACGCACGAACTCATTTAAAAATGTCAAATTCGGCCCACCCCATTGCAAAGGAAACGTTCATCAATCACGTTCTGTTTGAATGAATTCACCCCCTCGTGCAGCTAAATATACGAATAACGCACGTAACGCCGTATATCTATCATAAAAAATGATTGACGCATTACATTTTGGAAAATCATGTTATTAATCTTCACTTTTTATAGGATTACAAAAATTCTGGTAAAACTGGAATCTTCTACGAAGTAAAACTGAAATTCCTTCATAAAAACCCCTACTTTAGTGAACTTTAAAGCGTATCAAGGAAATCCGAACGTATCACCGGTCTAAGACGGGTGTAAAATGGTATTTGTGTAGCTAAGCCACTCAATTTTAAGCGCTCAAAGGGGATTCGCTTCACTCTTACGATTAGAAGTTAGTATATTACGTGTTTTTAAAGATAATATTTTCACAATTTGTTACGATATTTTCGGAAGCAACAATATATTTCCTTAGCGTGGATATTTATTTTTTTTTCAGGATTTAAAATTTCTTTTATTAATATAGGCTCATAATATTTATTAATGTAATCGTTTGACGAGAGTATTTATTTACATAATTACATCATTTCAGACTATACTTGTACTACTGAAGCATTAAGAAAAATTAACTAATCAAAGGCACTTCGGCCCCTGAAATCTTCAGTAAGTTATCATTATAATGGAAAAATAGTTTCGTATATGCAATTTAGAATTTGCGTAGTCGAAATATGTATTGTCGTGAACTAAACAGGTCACAAAATTAAATCTTGAATTAAATAACAAAAATTGGCACTGCTTTTAAACGAATTATACCTATTTGGAGAAGGTCAGGGAGCACAGGAGACAATTTGTGGCAAGACTGAAGCAAAGTAAATATTATATTATTAAAATTATAAACGACTTCGAAACAAGAAAATATGCGAATAATTAACGTGGAATTTCTCTACCATCTACAATGTGAAGGTAGAATTGTATTCATTTGACATTTTAACTAGGTAATTTATAATGTGCTTATGACACCAAACATCTCAAAAATGGAAACAAAATTGTCTCGAATTAACCCATTAAGGACCAAATCTACAAAAAGTTAACTTGGAGTTGTCCAGGACTATTTAGTGTTAAAATACAATAAAACAAATGTCGGAATGTACGTTTCTTATCCCTTTATCAATTTGTGCATGGTAAATTATAGCACATTTTAAAAGAAACGATTTATACGTGATTTTAAAAAGTCATGATTTCTTTCAAATGATAATTTTGGGACAGACTTGTAAAATGAGAGGTAAAATTAATATTTTGTCTGGTAAGATAAACTATAAGTTCTTAGAAGTTTTACTAATCATGCAGTAAAATCTACATTAAAATCTAGTCATTTTTACAACAAAATGTTGCAATTTTTCTTATTCTATAAGTATGACCAAAAAATACCATCGTAAAATAGTAACATTTCCAAGAAAATTTTTCTCCCTGTAGGTATAAATAGCGCTTAAAAAAAGCTTTAATATCAGGGATTGTGTTTTTAAAAAAATCATAATGGCGAACGCAAAATTATGCCAACACTATAGAATCCATTGTGAAATATCCGAAATCTCAATATATAAAAGTGAAATTTCAACAGTTTAAATAACATTTGTCCAATTGGTCTTTTTATACAGTGAGATTTCTAAATTTTTACCTTACGAATTTTAGAGAATAAACGACTTTAAAATTGTATAAACATATGTTCATATTGAAAATCACCAAAGCTCGATATAATGGAATGATACTTGTTGCTCAAGGATTTAGAGATTGCTTAAAATGATGACAGTTCCACCAAATTCAATATGGCGGATCCAATAAAGCCGACAATGTCACAAAAATTGCTCGAAAAACCTTGGAGTAACATAAGCGTCAATTTCCAGTCGTAATTTTGAACATTATATAATATATATATTTATATAATATTTATAGCACTTCAGTCGGCATTTTGAATTCGCCATCTTGAAACCGTGTAACTCTTACATGAACATAGTTTCTTTATTTGCGATTTATTTGAAATTTGATTCTTCAGGTTTTTTTGAGTTGCTGATTATGAACCCGCCGGAATTTATAAATTGAAAATGGCGGAAAAAATTGGAAAAATGTAAATTTTATGAAATTTATTACTGCTATATTGGATGACCGTTTTGAATTTTGCAAAAATATCATCAGATTCACATTCAGCGTCCTAAAAAATATAGAATATTTATTGTCAAGTGTCATTTTAGAATTTCGTATTCTTAAAAATGATTTCTTGCTAAAAGATACTCCCGTTTTGGGACTTCATTGGTTTATATTTAACAGTCAATTAATTATTACAATTATTTTTAGAAATTCCGATTGTTCCAAAATGTATTAGGCTGTAAAACAACAGTATTCCTGTCCAGACTCGCCAGTTTGTTACAAAATTACAATCCAAAAGAGAACAATAATGTTGTGTATTATTATTGTTAATATTACATTAAGAACAATTTGGAACAATAGAAAAGGTATGTAGGTTCAAATTCTGGAAAACTGAGTGAATCGTGGTGGTACTGTAAGAGCTTTACATGTAAATATTAAAAAAAAACCATATATTGCAGATTAGACATTTCTTACGGTATTGTTTACCGTATAGACATATTCCAATCCGATAGGTAATTGAAATAAAAAATAATAAGTAAAGGGAAACTAAAAAAAATAAGATTTTTGTATGAAAAATGACATGTAATTTATTTATTTTAAAAAGTTTAATAATTTACCATGTACCATTCAAAACGGTGAAAATTTAGCATTGAGAAACGTCAAGTCCGAGAGTTTTATCATGACGGTTTAATAGTAAAATGTAAAACTTCATGTTAAATTTGTGTACATTTGGTGCTGAAACGGTTAGGCGCTGCTGCAGTCTTTTAAAAAATGTTAATTTTATACAAATTCTTTTTTCATTACACATTCGTTCATGGGTAGGTGCCAAACTAAAATGTATTGAACACGATGTGGTACATTGAACAAGGAATAATCTCTTAAACTCGAGTCAGGGGGAACGATTCGATTAGAAATCGCTGTTAGAAATAATCCAGGATTAATAATTACTGAATGTTTGAAAACCCCAATTTAGATCAAAATACCTAGACTAGTAGTTTATCACGCCATATAATTTAATCGGTCAGACTCCAGAGCTTCTGACGTCCATTGAAAAGCCCTCATCATCTCCCGCCTATCGTTTCATATTGCGATCTCGTCCCTCCCATTCCATCGTTTTATCCACAGGCGTCTTCTGAGGCAAGTTATCGCGTCCAGTGATGAAGATAACTATCATCGGATTGTTATACCGACATATCGAGCTGCCGTGAAAGAGGACGGGATCGTCACCTATAATCAGCTGTCGGATCACATCGGTGGCTAGAAAAGAAGCTAGCTTAAGTCGACTCCGATAAGGTCTGTAAGCTGGGAAGCAAGCGCAAACTCACGAAAACGATCATCCAACGCGATATCTAGAGCAACGACCCAAGAAAATACGTTTTTTGTAAAGCCTGGAAAATTAATAACGATGGTATCAAATGGAGTCGTATGAATAGGTTTTGTCGTAATGAGTTTCCCTTGTCTGCAATACTAAACCCTCGTTGTATAATGAACGGATTTACGCACTTCTAAAATTACGCAGCACAATGGGCATATTTGCATTGTCAGAAACGAAACTTCTTAGCCCAAAGCGACTGCGTTCCGCAATTCGAGGGTAATAGTTGGCGCGCGACTTTACGCCGACCACATTCGCGACACAACCGTGTCGACTACGGACGACACCATAAGCCTTACATACGGCCAGAAAGATCCACGTGGATTAGGTACACTGCCCGAACCCATTGTCCTCCTTTGAGAATATGACCTGGCTACCGAGTGCGCGACGCTAGTTCCCTCCCAAATCCTTTTACTCGCTGAGTATTATGAACGCGGTATTCACGTTGCTTTCAAAAAAGTCTTCGAAAGGGTTCAACTTCATTGTATCTTTTAAATCTGCCAAGAGTGTATTTGTTAATAAAAAAGGCACATAAGAATTCGTTACCTGTGTATTTAATCCACTTTAAAAACGATTCCGAATGTGGTCGAATGAATAATCGAGGTATTTTCAGTGGATTCCGTCTATTAGTTTTATCATCACAATATCGGAGTTGGACGGAGATGTTCGTTTCCTTGGAGGCTGGCACACTTCGTGTTGGAACCGACATTTCCAGTGTATTCGACTGAATCTTGTCTATGCTGGCGACCTATCCGCAGGCACTCGGGACAACCGTTCTCTGATCTTTCGACTCGATCTTTACGATCGAACACTCCATCGGGGTATCAAGCCGATGCTCGCAGGAATGGCAAATGCTCGACCGTTCGAGTCTCCAGCAGTTGGATTATCGCTGATCAAAATTACGATCGACCGCAAAGATTCTCGTAAAGTGAGAGGCGCGGAAGGTCCAAGTGTCCCGCGCGATAAAGTTAATTGAGTGTCGTGTTTCGCCGCACACGGCTCTCTCGTGGGAAGTATAAGTGCAGGCCACTTTTCCCCGTGGATGTTCCCCTAGCTTATGTCGTCCTGACATTTACATCTTGCGAAGCTTCGCGCGAGTCTTCGCGATGCCAACCGACTTAATTCATTCGACGGAAAACGAAATGGAAGAGTTTTCTTTCCTTTTACCACTAGATCGTGCTTGTCTAAAATAAACAGCATTGGTGTTTTGCAGCACCATGTCAGTTTTGACAATTTAGTAATATATATACAGCCTGGAAAATTAATAACGATGGTATCAAATAGAGTCATTTGAATAGGTTTGGTCCCAATGAGAGTCTCTCGTCTACGATACTAAAGCCTAGTTGTATAATGGACGGATTTACGCACTTCTAATAATAGGCAAATCCATGAAACTTTTCAAATAAATAAAAATAAGTCCTGTGAAGAAATTCATTGAATATGTAGGATGAAACAATAAATTTTGTATTTGTTAAATATCACCCCCATCATTTGGGTTCTTCATATTGTTCATAGAATTAAAATCTGAATTCAGCATTTTTTACATTTTTTTAAAAATGTTTAAAAAAAACGCCTATTCGGGAATCGAACTGATTCCGACAGATAGCGTTTGATAAATATATCAACTAAGTTGAAATGTTTGACTGGTGCAATTACTACCAATTGCATTGTAGGCTAAAAGCCTCGAAATTTGAAGTTATTATTGGTTAAATATCACTCTGAACAAAGTTATGTTTATTTGTATTTTTCTAATTTATTTTTCATTTATACATTTGGGTATTATACATTTATTTTTGAGCATCTTCGCTGGTCCTCGTACGCTGATATGGCATTCGGGCCGTAAAAACTGGTTTTACAGCCTTGTTTCGAAAATTACTATTGTTGGTGTTCTTGAATAATTATTTTAACCCTTTAACACACAAACTGCAAGTTTTCAACGCCCTTACATCAACGATCCCATTATTGAAAAAAATATTAAATAAAAATTTTTTTTGCGATTAGTGTCGTTTAAAAAAGTTTAATGTGACGATGATGTTTGGGATTTAATCAATAACTTAGTTTGAAAATTATGCACCTAAATAAAATTATTTTACCCTTAAATGCGTAGTAAAGTATATAAGTACGTAGTAAAAACTCACATATACCTTCAAGAAAAATGTCTCCTACCTTTATTAGGAGTTGTGTTGAACTTACAAAAATGCTAACATAGATAATATTTCAATTTCATTATTGTATAATTTTAAATCTTCATCAAAAAGATGTTGGTATTTACAACTCCAAGGCGGTAGTAACCATAGAGCACGTACCTCTTAAAGAGGTCGCCCAGAACTTATTCCAATGATATCTCCAAAATGGCCTCCTGAAGAGGTCTTAATTAGAATAATCTAAAAAAACGACCTCTTAGAGATGTCAAACGTATGACGTTTTAAAATAGAAATATCAAAGAGGTCTTATGTTGGAGGTTTTAAATCTATCTCGTTTCTCTTTTCGTAAAGGGATCCCCAGAGTTGAGGCTTGTATTTCTTCCAGAAATACTAGGTGGCTATTGAATCTAAAATTGCAATCGGACAATATTTCCTACATATATATGCAAACCAATGAGTGATAAGCTCTAATAAAAAATAAGTACTTTTACGACATTTAGCAGGTGATATCGCAATTTTATATTATTATTGCATGACCTCCAGCGTCTTTTTGTTATTTGGGTTGAATAAAATAAAATAAACCAACTGATACTTTCCAGCGTCTGGAATTATTAAAAATAGCCTTAACTTTCTCACGAGCAACACTGAAAAACGTTTTAATATTATGGTATAAATTAACAGTCAAAGTTAACTGTTCAAATTTTATAATAAGAAGAACAGAATGAAAATATATTGTATTTTTAGTGGAAAAAATTAAAGTAAGAATAAATACTTTTATAATGGACTTGAAAAACATTCTGAGAGTTAGAAAAGGCACAAAAAAAAACACGAAAAAGTACTGAATACCTTCAGTGAATCTCAAACTACTTTTACAAACATGTGGCCGTATTGATAACTGGTTAATTATTTGAAAAATTCCTGATTGTATAAAAAATAAAATTTGCGAAAACAATGAAAATGTGGGTTTCCTTTAACAAATTAGTACTTGAAAACAAACACACATATTTTGTTATGAACTCTATTAAAATGTAATTTTAACAACAGAAAATGTAATTGAAAAAAAGGGGTCCTCCGCATTTAAAGATTAAACAAAGGAGTTTTAATACGTCAGACGACATGACCGAATACCTTCTTCAAAAGTTTATAAAATTAATTACCTAAACGAGTACTGGTTTAAATGAGTACTGCATGATACATATCAAGATAATATAATCGTAGATACACCATAATAATAATAAAAATCTTATAACTCAAAATACAAATTTATTTTGTTATTAACTTTTCTTTGTACTTTCCTAATTTGCTGTTTAGATTGTGCATTCATAGAGATTTTCTATCTTCCTCTTTTTCTTTATTTTGTCACCGCCTTCTCATATATTTAATGTGATAAATAAGTACATGGTTGAGTCGTTTAAAAGTTTTTGTAATCATGTACTCACGAGAATGGAAAGTTATCCCATCAAAAGTTTGGGGTATTGTTATTAAACATTTGCTACTTTTCAGAAAATGTAATACAATTGTGCCCAAACCCGCAGGCTTCCTTTAACGGTTCTGAATTACTTGACAAGATATCTTAGTACTGTTACAATCAAACTTTTTTCCCAGGTTGAGTATTTTATCGTTCGGATTCGGAATTTCCGAAAACCCTTAGAGCCACAACATTCAACTGCTAACCCTTGAGATTGTAATTGTTCTCTTTTTATTGCTTATTGTTATCGTTCAATTATACGAATCCCCCAATGTAAACGTTTTTATGGGACACTGCCAACCGATTGGAACATGTGGCTGAATGTACACTATTGTTCGAATGTGAATACATGTCAAGAGTAATACAAGAAATTCTTATGTAAACATTGACAATTGATTTACAAGGATATGCTACTTATCGATGATTGCAAACTCTGGATACAGTCTGTACTTTTTCAACAATGGCGTAGTAGATGAATAGAAGAATTTTATTCAAAAAATATTTTATATAATAGTATTAAATGACGTAGTATGTAGTGAAATAATTATATCGTTTATATTTCAATCTAATGATCTTCAACATAAGAAAAATTTATCGGTTGAAAATGAAGTCCTCTGCAACTTCATGATCCCAAATCCACACGTTTGATCATGATCTTCTTTTCTCAAAATCATTTTTTCTAATAAATAATTTAAGAGAAAGTAAACTCTTTTGAGTATACTTTCATACCCAACTTGGTTATGATCTTGAATGTAATAAAAGAACATCCATGTTTAACATATGCTATGAATCAATGAATTGAACATTCCCATGAACTGCTACATTAAAAAATCGACAACTATATTAACAAGTTTCGCACATATAGCCTCATTATATTTACAATATTTTTTGTCTGAATTTCATAGTTGAAAATTCTAAAGATTCAAAATTGTAAGCAATCCTTTGTAGATCCTCTGGCACATGATTTGAGGAAATAACAAAGTCAGTTGAATGCATTTGGATCAAAAAATAATTTCACGTTACATCATGCTCACAATGTCAACAATTCTGAGATACTCTATTAAAGTCAACTGACTCGTGAACAATCAATTCTTTGGCATATTCTTGTTTACAAAATAAATACCCATTGGAGATTCGATAATAGACCGAATCATTTGACGCCATTAGAGGAACTTTATGGATCGAATCCTTTATTAGATCCTCCCCTTGTCCGAATCGTTTTTTCCTTGTGTCCGACGAGTAAATCCCAAACATCAGATCTACAGCTACATGGTAAAGACTCTACCTACTTCACGCGTATGATACCTGTAGCTATTCCTCCAGATTTCCAACCACCGTGTGCAGAGAATAGTCTTATAGGCCGGCGTCTTTCGTCAACTATAGCCAACCTCTTAGCTGAGCTGACATATGCCCATTACTGCCTCGCGTGTCCCTGAGAGACGCCATGCGTCACGAGGTGCGTCCCCATACCTGACAGGAATAATACGCGGTGAACAATGACGTGCGGTGATGTATGTGGGTTACGGGTCGAGCAGCTGTTGCCCCTTCGACAACTGGTTCATTTCAGCTCACACTCCCGTAGGCGCTCACAATGTCGCCGTGACGTGTGAGCACTTGTGACAGCAACTCGTGAGGATACTACACAACACTACTCCGGGAGTTTGTATTACGAGCGCTCGGTTACAAGCAAGGGTGGTGTGACTCTTGACGCTATACACGCACATAATATCGGCGGTTCGCATATTTCCCGAATAGTGGCCTCCGACCTCGCCTATTCAGTCGCAACAATTTCATTTTCTTCGAAACTGGTTAAGAAGCACTTCATTCTTTATGCGTTCTTCGTGGGGCGTGTTATGAGAAAGAAAGTGACGCCCGTGTCGGGGATTCAGTCATGAATTGGCTAAATTACATGTTGCATGAGTCGTGCTCTTACCTCTTTACACGTATCTCACAACAATCAAGTCATTATATGATTTTATTCACATAATTTATTTTTTCGGATTTGGCTATTTATTTACCGCGCCAACATTGTTATTTGCATAATTCGATATTTATTGAGTATTATAATTTTTGTATCCGCCTGAATGGAAAATTATATACCCTGAATTTTACAATGTAGAAGCCTCGATTATTGATCGTGACTATCAAGCATTTGTTCCTGCACTTATAATAGGAAAACGGATGGGTAGATGTTAAAAGGTTTTAACTTATATCACAAGAATAAACATTTATAATAAAACAAAAATCAATGTTAAGTTTGCCAATATGGAAGTACTGTTCATGCTTACTTTTTCTCAAAAACAATTATCTACTCTGTTTAATCACTTCAACAATAGCAGCCAATATTTCATATTTTCGAAATCGCCAAATGATCAACAAATAGGCATATCTTATCTTACCTTGCTACCTGTGCAGAAATCAAAATGGGGGTCGGATGGGGTTCAGGAATTTTCTTCCTGCATTTTGTCGACTGTGGCTGAAGAGGAGGTGCCTCTACAGGAACCCTATCAGAATGCAACGCCAATTATATCAGCACTAGGATGGGGTTTATTCGGTTTCCCAATTATTCCCCCTAATTTAGCGCGGATATTTCTAAAAACAAATTAAAATTGTTTTTTGTTTTATGGCGAGTGCTATCATTATTTAATTTCTGTTTGCTATTTTTACTGATATTTCGCAATACCATAAGGCTGGTGAAATCGCGGGTCCTCCGAACAAGTTGGACGCTGACACTCTAACTACTCGACTATACCGTCTTATGGTAACTATGTTAATACCTATATGATAAACATTTATGTCGGACGCTTCAGCGTAAATATATTTCGATAGGGCATTTTATTTGCGTTTAATAATGTTAGTGAAATAGACATTAACTACAAAAACAATAAAATATAAAAAATCAATATCTGTGAACCATACAAGCCATTCGATAAAATGTAAATGAAACCAAACAGACAGAAAAATGACGCTTGATAAGTAATCCAGTATGAATTTTTTAAGGCCTCATTTAGGGCCTAATCACAGTGTTTCACCGCTGATTAGAAGCTTAATAAATTCCTGTTTGGATAATTTATAAACTTTGATTTTTAAGTTCTCAATTACATGTATATTTACTCACAAATATTATTATATTCACGATTGGAAATATTCGTCATAATATTAATATAGGAGATTGTGCAACTAGGGAGCAAAATAGTATTTTGCGCTCGGAATGCGATAAACTTATTTTGCTCCCGGATATATTTATTTTGCTCCCTAGGGAGAGAATATGTTATTTTGCTCCCGCAATATAGGGATCGAAATAGTATTTTGCGCTCAGAGTGTGAGAAATAATATTTCTACTAGGGTTGGATACCTTTTCTGAAAGAAAGAAGAAACTTAGTGTTCACAATATTGTCCGTGTTCTTCCAAGAATTTTGACTTAACGAGTGAAATAAACAACTTTTTAAACTTCATAGTAATTGGACCAAAAATCATATCGAATTTTTTCATACGAATTTAATTGTCTTATCAGGCTTTAATAGAAGAATTCTCAAGACACAGAAAGATAGAAGAAGAAAGTTCCAGAACAACTTTAAACGTCTTTTCAGTATCAGTAGCGGATCAAAGAACTAAATATTTAAGTAAAGTATGGCATTCACGAAACATTTTCGATTTTTCGACAAAAAGTATCAGTGACATTTATTTAAAATTTTGTATTTCTACCAAAATTTATGGATTAACTCAAAACTATTTAAATTTCAGATTAATTTGACGATAATACCATTGATTTGGGAATGTCAATAATGTGTATAATTTTGTCTATTTATGGAATGAGAAGCAACAAAAATCGCATAACAAAAAAATAGGCAGGTTCGTGTCCAAATTCTAACAACTGTATACAAAATGAAAGAAATGGCGAATAGACCTTTCCTACCAAGCATGCTGTCTGTTTGCCTTAATCACTAATTTTATTAGGTACTAATTCCGGAGAAAATTCCCTATAGAATAAGAAAATTACGATCATGCCTATGCAGTTCAGCTTATGGTAATATGGCAAGGTTAGCGGAGTATATGTTATTTCAGTTATGACATTTCTTGATTGTAAATTACATTATGCAAAATATTATAAAGTTACTGTCTGCTTTTTTTCTGTTATTTATTAAAATCAAACTGTACTTAAAAGATTTTGTATATGTATTGCAGAAGTTTATTAAATTACATTTGCGTTTTGACAAAAGTTAGAACAATTACGTTGACAATAGGCGTCAACTTCAAGCATTAGAACGGAACATATTTCTTTAATGAGCCCAAGATTGAAATTCCATATTTTACATATATTTTTGCACGTGTTCTAATACTTTGTGAAAGATTCTTAGTAATATGTCGACGATTGCACATAAATAATTGAAATGTTTCCATTGAAATGCAATGAACACAGTATTCCTAATTTATTCGTGGTTAATTAAAACTCGATAATTTGAGTATTGGATCTCAACAAAATTCGTCTTTTTTTTTGCAAAAATCAGGAATAATCCAAAAACGTCTAAAAAATTTTCCATCATTCAACATAAATATATATAAAATGGTATTCCAATAAAAGATATCATAACACCCTGAATAATAGAGCTGAGTCTCAGCATTATAAACATCATTGGATAAAATTTAAAAAGTTGCTATTTCCATCTTGAGTTTAGTGAACAGTAATATTATTAAGATATTTTATACTTATAAATAAGAATATTATTGTAATATGAAACATAGCTCAATGACTTTAAATTTGGTGGGTTTTTAACCTGCAAACGCAATTAGTCGTGATTGCATCAATCAAACATTTCAAATGTCTTGGAAAATATGAAGAAATACGAAATATAGGACTAATTAAAAATTAACGGAGCGGAGGGATGTGGAAAGATATAGCTCAGTTGGTTAGAGCATTCGACCGGAAATCGAAAGGTCCCAGGATCGTACCCTGGTATCTGCCGAATGTTCTTCCAAGTTCCCCGTTATTTTTTCTGAATTTTTCACATAATTTCGGGTTCTTCATATTTTTCATAAAATTAACATCTCCAATCAGCATTTTTAACATTTTCTTTAAAAATGTTTGTTCAAAAAAGCCGCCTGCTCGGGAATCGAAATGATTTCGACAGATGGCGCATGGAAAATATTTCAACCATGTTGAAATGTTTGATTGATGCAATCACGACCAATTGCGTTTGCAGGTTAAAAAGCCACCAAATTTAAATTTATTTATTTGTATAATATCATCCTGCAAAAAATCATAGTTATAGCTCAATGACATTTTTGCGTGTCATCGTAATGAAGATACTAGCAGCTTCTAATACTGTCATTCACAGTTAGCGAATAGGCACACATTTTATGTAAAAAACAAAACATTGGATAATTATTTCTTACAATGATTCGCTGTTGCATCTCTCTTCTACATGTATTCATAATAGGAAAACAGTATGAAATAGATACATTAATAGCACAGTATAGGTTTAAGGATCATATGTATAGTCGAAAATCCTCTCAATCCAGCGAACCTCGAACCAAACCTAGTTTATGATTGAAGACGACATCGTCACTGTACCGAAAATGACAAGGCAAACACGATCCATTTTCACTAACTGATTCGTTGCTTCATGTTACTTAATGTGCAACATAACCATGTACATACAGGATGCTGACCAAGGAATTATTTGCCTAATCTAACCTAACCTTACTCTAGTTTTGGATGTGTCCCACCTCGCCGGTAATTGCCGGTCAGCCGTGGCATTTAGTGAAGTCACTTATATATAATATATATATATATATATATATATATATATATATATATATATGTTACAAACGAAGACACTTATACAATTTAAAAAAAACACCAAAAAGTGTCTTAAAAATAATCACCCAGTTTCTTTGTGACAGACACTTATTTTGGCAGTGCATTGGCTTATAAAATGACTTGTAAACGTTGAAAGGTACATTGAGTTCAAACAACTAAAAGAATAGGAATTTTAGCGACAATTGGTTCACAATATTGGCAAAAAATATGACTACCAAACTTGGAAAATTTAGAAAATTTCAACTTGTGATTTAGAGAAAAACATGTTTAAAGTTTATGATGATGGGGTCGAGTTGAAGGGAGGTTGGGTGGAGATTGATGATAAGTTAAGTGAAATAATAAAAAATAACAGAATGTTTGAAACTAAAAAATCCACATAATCCCTTCAGTTTATCCCTGTAGCCTACAGCTGTATTGCACTTCAAACTGAAACTAGTGTTACAATGAATAACCTAATTGTGTATATTTCTAAACGCTAAATGCCAATGTTGAACGCAAGTAGGGCATTTAGTGTATTGTGAATCATGCACAAGTCACAGGTGCAATCTGCGTCACCGATGCCCTAAGGAACTTGAACTAACTAGGGAGCTTATATGTAATATGTAAATCCTGGGTGATGTACCCCACGTCTCTTTCCACATAGCCATTGGCACGAAACATATAGAGTGCAAGTTCAGAAAAGAGACGAGTGGTTCCTTTCTCTTTCCATCTCGCTCCTTTGCTCATACACTCTCGTCGGGCTGGCATTTGCCGACTATCGAGTCTGGATCACGTCACGTCGTGTCGGATCGCGTTACGCTCTCGACACTGATCGGAGATTAGCCCTCCGATTGCATTCAAATCACGCACAAAGGAGCTGAACTCGAGTTCTTCTCTCGCAGCAAACCGCGTTACAGCCGCGCCTATCTGACGGCCGTATCTAACGGATTTTTAACGACCTTTTGTTAGCCAAAAATATAAGCTTGCCCCGCTCGCGATAGCAGAAAGAGAGTGTGCGAGCGTGAAAGAATGATGAGTGGTGTGGACGTAGAAGGGGCATCTTCTAGTAAAGAAGTTCGCACAGTGGCAGTGGGGTGCAAAATACGTCGTTGAAAACCGGCATACGGTGACTAGATCCGCCGCGAGATAGGTGAACATGCCACCATCTCATTTGAGCTGTACACTGCTCGGATGTTCATTGAAATCATGTGGGTAAACGAATTTTTTCGAGTCTTCGCACGAGAAATACAAGAGGCAGCCTCGTTTCTGTCAGCGAATTACGGAACTACATAATTCATGATGTCTGATGTGATGGTAAATAATTTGTTTAGGTACACACATTCGAAATTCAATACCTACATCTGTGTGGCTTCCGTTAAGAATGATTCAACAGAATGTGGATTCATTTCAGGTAATATTCAAAATTGTATTGCACATGTCTTACAAACCGTAATGATTTTAAATTTCGTTTGATGACTGTTTTATGAAACTGAGATTCTATTTGTTCGCCGGATATCTATCAGTGTAAGGCAGCCCATTGGGAATAACCGACGCGGTATGCATGTTCCATGACGCGGTTCTAGGTTACCTTCTGCATGTATACACGGCATCATAAAACTGAATTCTGGATATTGTTCCAATTGTTACATAACTGTTATTGATGTAAATATTACAAGCCCCAAATGTGCCTTTTCCAGAAATAAAACCATTATTCCTGCATGGATGTGGCTAGTGAATAAGGGATGATTATACAACATTGAATTTCTAATGGAGAAAACACAAAACGACAGGGAATTGCAATACCTTTAACATGACAAACATTTAGAAGTACGTGAAGTTAATATCTGTCATCATTTATTAATTTCTGCAGTTCCGAAACAAATGGGTACTGAGTTGTATCTATTAATACTAGTATTAAGTAAGGCTTAATCAAATCTCTCTCATTATATGTAATGAAATTCCTTAAAATGTTTTAATCGATGAGAATAGTGAAAATTTGTATAAAAAGTATTGATTTGGATAATATGCTCGAGAAAATATAATCTCTAATACTAATAAACGACATCCTACATACATAAATTGATCATTGAATTAATATTTAATAGAGTACACGAAACAAATTTTCTAGGTTCTTCCTAAGAGTCTCCTAAGTCCAGCGCTCCTGCTCAAACCAGGTTTTGTGATAATCACAAACCGGGAAGTTTGTGTTAAACCCAAACATATTTATAACAACCTCAGATATTGAGATCCTAACTAACCCTAACTAATCGGTTCGTGAAAAACACAAATTTTTATTGTGGAAATTCCATATTACACGGAGAAAAATGACTCCGCTGGATTAGCTGATTCATATCAGCTAAAATTTTCGGCTGGAATTGCCGAAAATATATGCAATTTTAGCTGTTTTGATTCCGCTAATGTAGCCTTAACCCTACTCAATTCGCGCTTAGCTCTAAATTTCCGCTACATTAGCAGATTTGTTCCGTTAAATTTGCGGACTTTTTCAGTAAATTTAGCTGAAATTATCGGCTATCCCTAACGGAATTCCAACAGCTGTCCCTATAGGATAAAATTGGTAGAATCTGCGGATTTTTCGGCTGATTTTGCTGATTATTTTTCTCCGTGTACCAACATTATAAATACTCACAAATATATAAGTTTAAATGTTTCTAAAGAAAGTAAAAGCAGAGGGAACAAAACTGTCTGGGTTCTTCCCAAAATTCAGGTCTGTGATAATCACAGGCCGAAAAGTTTGTGTTAAACCCAAACTTATATATGACAATCATAGGAAAGTTTGTGTTACAAACAAAAGAAGGTTGTGATGATCCCAAACACAAGCTAGGTTTAGGCCTAACCCAACAAGTTCGTAGAAAACTGACTTGTTAATGACAAACCAGGGCTGCTTTGAGCCCAAACTTCGTCGTTTGAGTTCAGCACAAATCTGACTTTTAGGGATCCCAAAGTATCTTTTTCCATGTATAAAGATATTGACAAATTTCAATTGTCGGTACAATAAGAAATGTACAACAAATCAAAATAATTGTGTCTAAAGTCATTGTGTCGCTGGCACGCGCATTTTTGTTATTATATTCTATCATTTATAAATAAATTTCTATGCAAAATAGAAAAAAAAATCTGTGAATACAGAATTACAATTATAGTATAGACTTTCTAAATACATAAAATACCACTTATTAGAAGAATTGAAAAAAATACAAAATCAGTACGTAATCGATACTCATCTGCTTTTACAATTAGCGACTTTAGTTCGTTACAAAAATGTCACACTCTTTTTGGATAAATTAACAAGTGTAAACCTGAATTACATATAGGTACGGAACATGTAGAATATACTTTGCAGATTATTTGTAATTTTGCTCGTGTAAACGTAACTACATTTTTTCATAGCAAAATTACACCCGATTTGTGAAATTAATTTTAATTGTTTATGATTTGATAACGATGTAGCAATAAAGTAGTGACAATGTGTGATATATAACAGTGAGTCTTAAAGTTTTTAAAGTTTTCGTGGATATTTAGGGTCGTGAGTGAAATAAAGTAGTAAAAATAAATGAAATAACCTGCAGAGTTTTGGTTAATTAATAAATGCCATATAGAAATTCGTATATGATATTCTTATGATAATCGAAATTAAGTAACAATTATAAAAGCGCCGACGTGTAATACACCCAATGACAATAAATAAATCTCCATGTTCTCTGTTGATGATGTATTATTAATGTCTTTATTATTGAATTTGTTAATGTTATTTCTTTAACAATGTTAATATTTTTAGAAAGCTGAGAACAACAATGTCAATTTTCACTCGTCTGTCAGAGTAACTCTTCAAATGCTTTGGAGCAACAAACAGGTAAAGCTAAACCGTTTCGAGTTCTACAAAGAGACACTTGTTGCTTGGCCATTTGTTGGTCAGAAACAATCCCTGATTACTTTCGCAGAAGTCGTTATTTTAGTACCGCGGCGGTGATGAAATGTAATGTAAAATAGATTTGCAAACCATGCTATTTCCAAATCAGACAAGAAATCTACTGGAGTATATTCAGCATCAATATATAAGAATAGCTCCTTTATATTGAAAAATGTATAACCTCTTCATATCTACAGGATTAATTCTTTACGTACGGTGAGTTATGCAGTTACATACAGCATTTAATTAAAATGATATAAGGCAAAAATTCCATTACAGTGATGTAGTAAATTTATATTGTATATATGAACTTTGTCATAAATTTATATGTTCATTATTAGTTCAATGTCATTATTATTAACATTTTTCTGAGTTTCTCTATGGGCACGCGGGCTTATGCATAATGCTCGTGTAAATTTACTGCACTCACTTGTGCTCTATAAATTGAAAAATATGAAATTTAAGACGTTGAACTGTCGGCATAAAATTATATATAGCTGCCAATGTCATTAAATTGTCTTTAAACTGACATGATAGGGGTTTCCATCAGCGTTACGAACATGGTTAATGATTGACGGTTACCCCCGGCGCAGTGCGGGTTGAATGATCTTCTATGTAGATATGAATTTACGATCTCATAATCCCCTGTAATATGGCTTTTATGATAATTGAATGATATTCATCTATTTTCTATTCGATGGCAACCACATTAATTCTCCCCTCTCAACCCTGAATTTCAAATTTCTTACCCTAGAATTAAACGACAAGGAGCATAAAATCGTTACGATGGAGGCATTTAATACAAAATGTGTTTCCATTAATTATACTTGAGGTCGTCAAGTGAAATATTAATATAAATATTGCTACAGATATTAACGACATTCTCGCAGACATGTGTATCTTTCAAATAATTTTAATATTGCTACTCGCAAATAATATGTGCATTTTCTAACTATTATGATGTATGTGCAATTTGTATATTTAAATTTTGAAATAATTCTAAGGTACAATATTATTTACTAAAATATATATATATATACAAAAGCGGAAATTTGTTACATTTTGCATATTTCCAGTATCATAAAGAGTCATAAATAAGCATTCTTTTTAACTACTGAATGAGAATACCAATATTAATAAATTCGCGATGACTATATGATTGTTGTATTTCATAAGTGACATTTTCACTTTGTCGGTGAACAATTTTTAGGAATACTTTACAAGTAAATCAGTGTCAGTCCTTTTTGAAATATTTATTAATAACTATAGTGGTAAAAAATATTTCTTTCATAAATTGACGTTTTCCATCATTAAATAATGGTGAAATAAAAAAAAAACCGTCACAGTAGTTTCTGAAAAATAATTATATATTAAATTACATATAAAATGTCCTTGCAATATTTGTGAGTGGATTTTATTGTTATAACCTTTTTAAACTAGGGTTGCGTTGTATCAAGTGATGATATTAGTTTCTCGTTTTCACTGAAAAGGGTGTAGTTTAAAATTATAAGTACACGCTTAAATATTGAAATTACATTTTATATAAACTTGAATATTTGATTCGTTAATCTTTATTAACATTATACATAATAAATTAGTAGGTTGTATTTATTAGCAAAAATGATTACTAATTCATTTGGTGATTCACTCTTCATTTTCTTATTGGTAGTTTCGAAATAATTCAGATTTTGAGAGTTGACTATATTGTAGCAGGAAAATATATTCTGCTGTAAATACGGTAAATTTGATATATATTGGAAATTCTGCGTTTTTAACCGTTTTTGTCGCATTTGTAACTTATTTCAACATGTATCTTTTTTTTTTAATTGACTTGTATAGGTACTAATAGTCATGTAATAACGGGTCTCGTACAGATATTTAATTGCAAGAGTATTTTATGATTAAATATGTAACATTTAGTACACTGAGTGAATCTTTGAAAATTAACTGACTAACAATTATTACCCATCAGAAAATATAAAAAGATCGACAGATTTTTAAGGACCAATCATTGTATTATAACTTGTGAAATATATTTCTCTCACTGTTTTTTAGTTACTGAATCTATAATAATGAAAATATTCAAATGTTCAAAACGACATAAATACAAATTTACATGCACGCATTATTATTAAATAATAAATAAATATGTGGTGTACCTCTTAAACGAGCAAATCACGATGTTCGTGTTCCATAAATTTAATTTTTCTAACTAATTTTTTTCTGACGGCAGAGACTGGTCTTCGTTAAAATTTAGAATGTCTGATCGATTTTACTGTTTTCACTTACAGTTTATAACGTACTTACTAGCATTTCACATACGTATGATTTGTATAAATATCACACGTTCAAAGGGCCATGTTTGTCGAAAGTTAAATAGGTTATTATCTTTTGGTGCATTGAAGACGAAAAGGTGAACTTTACATATTTGTTTTTCTTCTTTAAATGAATGCTGCTACGGTCCTTTAATGCGTGTTATTGGTAGACTCGAGAGATGTACCTAAAAAAATAAATGCCATGATATGTGGCGAATAAAAACCTACGACCAAAATAATGTTTTGTTTCATAGTTCGGACTTTTAATGAAAGTTCATACACACTTACATCCTACAAATGCGATATATAACTTTAACCACATTTTTAAGAAGTTGTAATTTTTTTTAATTTAGCTTGGTCAACCCTAATTAGGTTATGGTAGGTCATGTTGATGTGAGTCAATGAGGTATCAAGGTTATAATGGTGTCTATATTGTGGTTTTGGTTCTGATGTCATTGTTGGGGGTTTGTGGTACACTTGAAAATATTCTTTACCTGTTCTTTACCTGTAAACTGACCGCTCTCGATCAGTTTTAACTTGGTTACTTCTTTTGTTATTTTATTCAAAGTTTCATTTAGGTCAGTGAATGGTGCGTGTACAGGATGGACGTATCTTTCAGTTGTTGCTGCGTTTGCTAAATGATCAGCGCATTCATTTTCATAAACTCCCTTAGGATCGGAGATCCATACTAGTTTGATTGTGCTGTTATTCGCACTATTTTAAGAGAAATCTAAAATTTTCTTCTTAATTTTTAAAATGCAGTTACGCGTGACGTCTATTTTTGACGATTGCAATTTCTGAAGAGCAGTAAAGGAATCTGTGAATGCTATTACGTTGCAGTGATTATTTTGTACTGCGATATTTAGTACATCGTGGAGCGCAGATCATTCCGCCGTAAATACTGGCGTGAAGAAGTTGTGTTTGATGAAATCGTAATCTTAACAAAATGGCGTTCAAAATCCAGAAACGATAAATAATCACGATATTTGTATAATATGTACTTCGAACTTGAATGAGAATTTCGGAAGTTCTCGGCGTATGAACCAAGTCCCTAACTAAAAATTACGATTCAAAACACGAAGCCAATAAAAACGACTAGATTTTATCGTGGCTGAAACCTATAATAATATAGAAATTAGCACTCCCATTATAAATCGTTTAAAGTACTTTCATATTTTATACGTCATTTCTCTTCTGAAAGCCCTGCCACCTGTACTTCAATTTTTCCGCTGTTACGCATTAGGATCAAGATGTAGTCAATGTCTCTGACGACAAACTGAAGAGTCAAGTTGACTCAGTCAACAGATTCTACTAGAGAGCCAGTCGTTAACGCGGTTGGCAGCCACGCCTCCGCAGGCAGAAGAACTTCCTTCGTACAAAAAGGATGTTCCTGAAGAACAGAGAGGCGAAGAGAAGAACCAAAGCACTTCGGGCGAAACGAGGCGTGCTCGAGAGGATCCGGTAAGAAATAATCGCACCGTTATCAAAGGCTTAACGAGTCTGACGCTTATTATTGAGCGTCGTTTATCTTGCTGTCTTGACTTCATCCTGAAATCGAGAGAAAGAGAAAGCTCCGACCACGACTCTTTTGCTCTCCTTCCATTCTACATCTTAATTAGTGAATTCAACGATGGTAATGAGATGCAGGAAATGTTATGAACTTGACGTAAATCATGTTTAAACTCCAGTTCGACTATTTGTACGAAATTTACTTACATAATGATCCGCGATTCCTGCGCGATAAATTTCGACGAAAATAACCCATAATTTCATCGATATTAGATCTTATCAATTTGACGGATCTGTCTTATATACGAAAGATGTAATTTATTCCTATTTTTTCTTTTCATGTACGTGAAGGTAATGATGAAAATAATGATGGAGATTTAAACTGTTCAATTTCTGAAACAAATTTACTGTTATTGATGGGTGCAGATCTTATTTTGACATATCACCTGAGATTGTGTATACCACACTTCGGTAATGAGTAACTTAACTTATGATTCTGTGGTCATCACTTTTAAGACGTTTTGACTGTATTATGAATTACATTTTTGGAACGTTGCAATTACCTCTAATCGTAGTTTGGATACTCATTTTCTTACATAATCTAAGCGCATTTTTTGTTTATTGAAAAACCTGGAAGTTTTGTATACTTTCACTGAACGTAATTGTCCTGACTTTGGTCACCATTACTTGATAACTAAAAATTGTCATAACATGTAGGAAATGTTCAATGCTGTTGATGGAAGTTTTTGTATACACGTATGGTAAATTTGACTATACTATCTCTACGTCTAGAATGTATACATTACTGGAGACCATAGAACCTATTACTGACCAGTCTATCTTTCTAGTATTACAAGCACAACCTCGTCAAAAATACACAACACAGTAATAGGTCAGATGGGCGACAATGGTTGGTGCATCTATCTTATACTGATTTTTTTCGTATATTATTACGAAAATAAAATCAACTCTCTCAATTTGAAACAGTGAAACTAACTGTGAAACTCAGTTTTTCACTAAAAATCAGTGCATATTAAAAGACGTTTGTAAAAAGACCACCAAATTCAGAGTTCAAATAAGAAGTTTAAAAAGTGCCCGTTTCTGGACAGCAGAAAATTACATAAAATCAAATACCTTCAGCAATATTCTCATGGTTTGTTTCTACAAAATTTGTTGCATACAAATGTTAGTTGTATGTTAAATATGTGCGTGGTTTCGTATGTAATGAATGTACCAACAATTTCAATTCCAAACTCCAGTTATAGGATGCGGATAACTTAGGAACTTAAATTATTAAAATATCATAGTAAGTGAGAAAAGTGTTCCAGTCAAAACATTTTATATTATAATTGACTCAGAATATCACTATCAAAAATACTTATCAAATTGTATTATGACATTGATTAATCGGCTAGACGCATGCATAACTTTGAATTTATCTAAATCAAAGATTCTCTCGGTCAATTGATTAATTGATGCATTGATTGCTGCTAATTTATTTTGGATGCAAACTATTTCAGGAGATAAATGATATTACCTCGATGAAAGTTATTCACAATGCCGTAATTTATTAAATGTTCATAGTATCTGTCTGTGCCTGTGTATCGTACTCTATTGCCTCTGATTGCCAAAATTAATTGTTGTAATGTTTTCGATGTCCAAGTATAAGGACCCGCATTTTTTATTAATAGAGCCTTAAAAGAATAGAAGTGATTGTAATTTATATTAATTCTAGAGTTAATAACGATAAAAGTTGTCGTTGACAGTAAGTTGCGGTGCAGTTGAGGTTAGGCAGATCACTTCCATTGCATTCGAATTTAGGTAAGGTTATTAAACTAAACAATTCGGCTTATGACCTACCAATGACAAATCCAAAGTTTCCCCTTTCGGCCGACTCATGCGCATTCTCTAGAAGGAACAAGTCTCAATGAATATGCAAATTGATTGCTTTTAAATTTTTATTTTTAAGGTTATTTTGTAATATCAGACGAATGAAGTAGACTCCCCTCATTGAAAAATGAGTGAACTCCATCTCTGGCGTTTTTATCCCGATCTGTACCTACTGGAATCATCAGCAAGACTTGTTGGTGCAGACATGCCTTGTACGCCACGCCGTTTTGTGTTTTTCATAATGGAAATCCAGTGCTGGATTTTCGTAGATAGCGAACTTCAGCATATTCCATATAAAAGACTTTCCATCATGTAAAATAAAAGACTCATTAAGAAGAATATATAAACTTCTATAAACATACACTCATTGGCTTGTCGTAAGATTTTCGGACTTTCGCCCTAATATAAAATGCAAAAAATAACGAACAATAACAATAGTCAACTGTTGTAAACATACAATTCTTGGAAATTTTCCGCATGACTGTGATGGTAATTTTTATATTTACAGCTGTGTGCATGAATAGGTGCTGCGGGAGCTGAAAGATGTTCAATGTTCTAGAAATATGACGACCTCCCGAGTCGTATTGGATGTTCGGAGTGATTAATACCGTAATTAATCACATGGTGGTCAAATGCCCAGATGAAACCAATGAATGGGTTAAAATGCCGCGTGCAAAGAGAAATTACACGTTTTGGAGCATCCTTCAATGGCAATACCTGCAAAATTCTTTTGAATAATCTTGACTTTCGTGCAATGTCTACTTTAGCCTGTATGAAATACGTCCAAATGCTTCAAGATTTTAAGACTATGTTTTAATATTATTGTTTTGGAGATGCACTGAATAAAACGTATCGATGGAGCATAAGAAGAGTATTGTGAAATCGGTGACAAGGGGCTTAAATTTTTTGCAAAGTGTGAAATAACTTCATTATGATTTCGAATCTGAAGTGTGGAATCACTTCATTACAATTTCGAAATAGAATATTATTCAATTGATACAACATTGAACTACTACTACTATATTTGTAGAAAAATGCATTACAATTTCGTGCATCACGCACTAAAGAATAATAATAAAGATGTTTTCATAAAAATACCCCCAAAAGTTTTTTTTTTGCTCTGGATAAAAAAAGGGTAATTCTCTCTTAATGTGAATCAGTGAAAATTTCGCCAAATGCGGCAGCAAAAAAAAATTTTGCAGTTAAATGAGTTAATTTCACTGTTTCACCAGTTGATTTTACTATTTAACAGGTCGATATATTGTATTTACTAAAACTCCAGCAGAACTCAACACTAATGCCTGCTATTTCACTGGTTCTTCAGTTGTACATTCTTTTAACATCGATCACTGAATATAACTAATGATTTGCTTTTCATCCTACATAAATGTGAACATCTATATATAATGTTAACAAAGCAGATTTTACGGCTGCAAGAACTTTATTTCTCGAATTTGAGCAGGTTTTTCTGGCCCAACAACTTTTTATAAGAGAAACGTAAATAAATGTTCTGCATTGTTTTTTGTGTTTTCATAATCGCCTTTGAGTTCCAGTAATTTCCCAAGCAGGCACGAAATGATCCTGAAGACGTCACCAAAAAATTGAATAATAGCGATCTGCTTCAGTTATGTATCTAATGTTTATCGTAGTTGTTCGTTTTTAACCATTTTTATAACCTTTAAAATTGCATGCAGGTGCTTCTATATAGTTTGAGGGGAGTGTACAAAGTTATGCACCTTATAGGTTTCATTTTCTTCATATATAATGGAAGTTAGCAGTTACATTTCAGCAGCCAGATCACGAAATACGTTTTGATTAATTAATATTGAGAAATATCAGCTATTTTTCCGGTAAATTATTGAATTAGTCAGTAAATAGACACTGTTTTCCAGTGAAAACCGCTGATTACCGACACAAAGCATATGGTTTGATTCCAGTGATTTTAGTGAAATTCGCCTAATCTATTAATTTGTAGACTCTATATTAAAGCACGTGATTTCATTCCACTGATTCACTAGATTGATCAGTGAATATGCATTGTTTTGAAGCGGCAGAAATGTGATTTCATTTCAATGATTTTCCAGCCAATTTAGAAGTGTTTGCTATTGAAATCAATGTCTAATAGCTGATTCACAGCCATGGCAAATGGGCTTTGTGAACTAGCGACTATGAACAGTCAGTTTGTAGTTTTTCGCTGGTTCAAATTACGAGAGTTGAGTTTGAAAAACTCAAAGAAAGTGACTCTGGACATATTAAAAAAAATTGTTGGGTACCATAAACTTTCATTTAAAATACCAAAAGTCAACCGTATAAAAAGTCATAATTCATTTTAAATTATCGTAACTGTTACGGACAGAATCGATGTTTTATCGACTGCGGTACCCGACGTAGGTTTTTTCCCACAAAGGTGGTTTTCCCTACGCCATTGCACACCCGATTGGGGTACCTCTTAAAATGAAGGTGTCCTGTTAGGAAAATTATGTAAAAGGCCCTTCAAAATGGTGACGATCTCGATAAAATTATTTGTATTTCGAATATTATAATATCGATATACGAAACGACGTTGCAGTCTATTTAAATGTTCAAGAGTTTGAAAAATCGAACTACGATGGGAAAAAGTGACGATCGGGAGAGAGTACGTTTAGGGACGTCGTCGGGTTAGGAAGTTCGCGTCGGATCGTCACCGGCTGATCGCAATAAATTGATATGTTTTTTATTCGGTCGATCAAATTGCGCGTTTTATTTGAAGCCCTTCCACCAGTCGTTTACAAGTTATTCAAAATACCGATCACGAAAATGATAGACTTCGAATTTTATTTAAACATATTTCTGTAGAAATGTACTTGAACTAAAGTGTCAAGGCATTTAGGGGTCAATTTATCAATAAGAAAAGGTAAAACTAAAATTATATTTCTTAAATTATATCTAAAAATTCGAAATTTCTATTCTATTTATAAATTACATTTCCTTAAGTTTAATCAAGTTTCACAATTTAAAAACGGCGAAAGCATCATTACTCTACTTCCATTTAGTAAATTAATAACTTCATCGAAAGTAATACGAATATAAATTCGGATACGATAAAAAGCGATAAATTGATCGTAAGGCCATTAATCGACGTCCGCATATATCGACAAATAATTATACGCATTTTTGGAACGCAAATCGTTATCTCGGTACGAATTTAAAACTTTTAAACCATCAATTTAGTAAAGTATACAGCTGAAATTATTGCAACACGCAACCAGTTTATCATAAAAGTAATATGCAGAATTATATATCAGCCTAATGTCGGGTACTTTCAGCTGCACGTCCAGCCGACGGCGCAATAGCACATACGTAAAATATGTGATAACCATTATGATCAGGCTTAATGAGGGGTAAAATGGCGGTACTCGAGTTCACACGATCGGCAATTGTAATAATCGTGAAGTCGAACGGGGCGTTCGCTGCTTGTCATTTTCGCTGAAGAAGGCGGAGTCGATGAAAGATAGAGCGAGAAGCGAGGTGAAGGGAGTGAAAAAGAGAGAGCAGGAAGTGAAAAATGGATCGAAACTTCGATAGAAAGAGATCTGATAGAGAAGGGTGCTGTTTCTGGCTGCAAGCTCGACGCGATTCGAGTCCTGCGAGGGGGATGATAGAGTGGGCCTAGGCATTCGTCCGGTAAATAGGGTGATTGATCGTTATTATATTCATAACACGGAAAGACTTGTCATCAATCATACTCTGCCGCGCATAACTGTGCGTCTCTCTACATTATACCTGACTATCTCGTGTAATATATCGAGCCTCCCGTTTACGGATACATGCCGCACGGCGGCATGCTTCCGGAATATTTTTGTTTTTTTTAACTGTTGTTTGAAACCGCAAAATATACCCGCATGAAAATAACGCTTCGATCGTCGGCAAGATTCTATAGTGGTGTTAATGCAATGTGAATTGCTCATGTTCCAAAGAGATACACGGGAAGGTTTGTTTAATTAGCAGGTGTTTACAAGTAGCAATGTCAAAAATTATATTTAATCTGGTTAGGTGTAGTTTGGTAACTTGAATAGCATTCGCAACATTTTTTAAGGTAAATCAAACCTTTTGGTTATTACATTTTTGTGCTATTTACAGATAATATTTTATGTTAGGAACATTTGTTCACATCCATTTTGCCTAGCAATTAAAAATTTTTATTCATAAAATCTTCAATATCTGTGTAAGATCATTTTGCTCTATTTTATACATCCATTACTGTTTGGTCTTTACACATGTAGTTTACAACCAACTAATGATAATTATGCTAGTACAAGAGTATAACCACTTAAATAAAACATTCCTACTTTAAATAACTTATAATTTTTTTTTTAAATAAACACAATTTCTCCTTATTGTCTTTTCTTCTCTATTCGCTTAAATTTACATTTTTCCAACTATTACAATTTTTCCTGCAATATTATAGTTTATAAACGACCGATACACACCAATACTAATTTTTTATTTCGAGCATAGTTAATTGGTAATATGATGTTCCAGCATTATTTGTGGCTTACCAATTCTCCAAGAAAACCAATTACTAATAGTTAATATGCGGTTGCATATTTATAATTTGTCTCAGTAGAGTGAAAATTATTGAATCATGAAGTACTATCGAATAAGATATAACAATTATTATCGAGTTTGCAGTTTAAATGTGTTACACTGAAAAAATAAGTGTTGTAGGAGTGATAAAGTTTCAAATGCATTACAAAGAGCGATACAAAGAATGTTGAAAAATTGGTCCATCCAATCGAATTCCTGCGAACTACGAAAAAATAGCCCGCCATTTTCTGTCCACGATTTTGAATTATTGAATCCTGACTCCATATCGTAATCAGCGACCCCAAAAACCCTCGATTTATCAATCTAAATATGCTCCATTTTTTGTTCAAAACCGGGAAACAACCAAATATACAATGTTCATTTTCAAAGTGCAACAATCGAGAACACATTTCTGATATTTCATATGATGATGAGTATGTGATATGATAGAAAAAATTGCAAAAAAAAAATGATCTGACAAAAACGTGATTATATTTTGCATTTTTCAGAAAAGGTGGGGTCATGTTTCATCTCGTTAAAATTTACCCACACCATTCGAAAGAGCAATCCCAGAAATAGTCGGAAATGAATCTTTTGAAACTTTCTTACCCTTTTTTTTAGTAAATTAACGAGGCTTAAGTCCATGTAGAAAACCAGCACATCTCGGCGTTAAAGGGTTAAATTCGACAGTGGGTTAGAAATCGCTGGTAAAGTTTCACTTAAAAATTTTATTGTTGTTTTAGAATAAATGTCTGCTATGTCATTATTACTTATTAAATAATCCATAAAAAGAGTAAATTTTACTTGTAATAGTTTGCGATTAAGTAAAATGAATACTCCTTTTTAAAAGCTAGTCGTAAGAAGCTGGATCTTGTAAATAAAAAAAAATAACAAAAATGAAAAAGTAGAGAAGCAAGGAATAATTTAATGAGTTCCGTCGAATTTCATAATAATTTAGGTTGCAAAGTTATAAACTATGATATTTAAAACTATTGTTTTTAAAGCATTGATAACTTTCTATAATAAATAGTACGCAATATTTAAAGAACTACACGAATAACTGCCTTATAAAATGCGCATTCTGAAATGTGAAAGTATTTCTCTAGTTTCCGCCATATGTATATATAGACTTTTAAGAAGAAAATAAGAAATGCTGCAGTTTAATACCGGTTCAATATTGTCGTGAACAATCTAAAACTCACAACATACAGTTTTAGTAGTTGCGGTTTTGTACTTATTCAACTAAAAAGTAAAGAAATAAGTTTGTCAGAGTATAAGTGTAAAGTATAATCTTGTATAGCCAATATAAACTACCCAACTACAATTATCACTACCCGTTCAATATTTATTGGTCTATAAATTTGAGAGTGACTTTCAACCCGAGTGATTTCAAAATCATGTCAGTAAATCTTACATGCGAAACCTGAAGTGAATATGAACTTCTCTATAAACTACCTTCGATATAGAAAGATAAAAATAACGGAGTACATACATTTGAGTTCCTTGCATCGTAAACTGATCGTGTCTGAGGTCGTCAGTTCGAATCCGCTTTCGACAAATTTTTCTATTTATTTCCATAGCGGAAAATTCAAAGACCTTGCTGAGGATGATACGGAACCATTATTTACAATGTGAACAGTTTTGTCGGGCTCGATGCGTTGTAGATATTTATTTGGCTTGAATGAAAATAAGATAATATTTGCGATGCTCCTACTATGGCATAGATTGCCGACTAACTGTTGATAGTGTCGACGATGTGTTCTCTATTTCGTATATTGTTTACTTGTCCATATTGTTTACCATGGTCCCTCCTGAGAGGGACGATGGTACAAACCTTGCTCATTAGCCGCATAAATGGCATAAAGTAACAAGTAAATCTGACCTATGTAGTGTGCCGAAACAAATTTGCGATAAGTACAAAGCATTTTTTAAAATCCAGAAATTTTAAATTGCCGATTGATGGACGTAGTGAATACATGAAATTCGATTTAGCGGCATAGATTATTACTTCACAATTATTGTTATATATACAGTTATTGATACTTTACAAAAGGAATGGGACAAAGCTATTATTGACAATTGTGATAAATGATTAAATCGATTTTTTTATTCGATTTTCTAATTCGCTGGCAAGGTACACTTAGTAAAGCAATAGTAAGTTATTATAAAGAAAATGATCTATTAGAGAGATGTACAATAGACGAGATGTAAAATTCGTTTATCAAGCAATTAAAGATATGTTGTGTTTGTACTGTGGTGACATATAATGTTAATGTGGCTGATTTTAGTCCTTGAGCTTGGTGGAAATCTTGACCAATAATGTCACCAATATAGCATCACGAAGACTTTCCTGTACGGAAACAAATTTTCTAGGTTCTTCCCAAAAACCAGGTTTGTGATAATCACAACTTCACAGGTTTGGGATCATCACAACCTTCTGTTGTTTGTAACACAAACTTTCATGTGATTGTCACATACATATTCGGGATTCCCACAAACTTCTCGGTCTGTGATTATCACAGACGTGGTTTTTGAGAAGTACCCAGGCAATTTTTTTCCCGTGTGGGCTCCTTTCGTATCCCTTACGACTATTACAAGATCGATAATTTTAAAACTCTGGAAAAACTATATTCTCACGAGTTTCATCCGCGCCACTTTTATTAAAATTAACAAAAAAAAGTATCAAGAAAGTGTTTCCCGCAAATCAGGTTTTGTTGCTATAATGGTTGACATGTTGTCACAGTTACAACTGTCTGTTGTAAATATTTCAAAAATTCCTTTATATGAACAATATACCCTCAAATTTTGTTAATTGTGCACGATATGCAAACTAGCCACAAAAGTAGTTGGTTGGCCAGAACCCGAATTCTGGTGTCTGAAACTAAGTAATTTGATTATTTTTAATATGCATGTTGCAGGATTCGAATTACCATCATTACGTAGCGTTGTACACGTAAAAAACACGTGGACTATAACAAGTGAAAATTACTCTGTGTCAGCACAATTTTAGTCCTGATATGGCTATAGAGTAATTATCATGCTGTGACCGGGTAACTCGTAAGGCTGCTCGGCCTGTTGTCAGGCAGCCTCACTGTTGTGGTGTCACACAGCATCACTGTGTCATAGTAAGCAAAAATTATTCTCGATCCACGTTCATGCGGTTAGACATAACTTAGCGCAACTTTTGTTTTGCGACATCCCTATTTGCAGGTTACTCCGTGGGACAAATGGCAAAACAATATTCTAATTCAAGTAAATAATACATTAATAGAACGCAAGGCTAGTGGTAGGTTAGAGTTTTTTTTCTCATGACACAAAAAGAACAGTTATATTCAGATTTTATTCAGACAATTAAATTAATACAATAATTACATTAAAACGCGAATTTTTGAACAAGAAACTTTCGCCCATATATGTGTATAATGTGTAATGGTGTGTAGCAGAAAAGATCTTTTAGATTAATCACTTTTTCACTTCCGTCATTAAAAAATGAAACTTCGTATGCATTGAAGTGTTCATGAAATGTGGTAAACAAGTCTCTATATAAAAATAAAATTTCGTCGCATCTGGTGGCAATTTTCTTTATGACACCAAATATTGGTTGACCATCGTCACTTGCAATGCATATTGCCATTCCAGGAATATATTTGGTACCTGCCTTTTGCACCCATTTATGAAAGATGGCGTCATTTTTGTTCGGTTCGAAAAGAAGGGAAGATTGTACAGTTTCTACAACTGGACCGACTTCAACATTTTCACAAAAAACGTTGCCAGTAATTAATTGGCCTGCAAGTCGGAGCTGATGCTTTTTCGCTAATGTCATAGGAACAAATTTTTTGGAATTACTCGACCTTGCTGCAATTATCGAGGTTCTATGCTTGGCCTCAAATCTCATGCACCATAGATGCACAAGAGGGCCGCTTTCTTCAAAAACTCGAGGATAATGGATCATGTGATGAGCTTTTGGTTTCAAAGGTTTCTTGAACAATTTTGGAAAAAGTTCGTTATGCTCGGCAATAAATGTTTTCAATAAAATGCTACATTCGCGTTGCAGAGAAGGACTTGTCACAAGCGCAATAATGTCTACTAAAATTAAATAAAAATTCCACACTGGATTATTTTCCGGCACCAAATCGCCAACCAAAAGGCCAAAATGGCGGACAAAAATCCACATTTCTGCAGCTGACATACGAATACGACCGTTTTTCAGATTGTCTTTACTAATTTCCGGGGGAATGTTGCTCTTGTCGATAGGGCCGTAATCATATGCCGTGATTCGAGAATTGAGGTCATCTAATGTGAATAATGATAGACATGTCGTAAAATAGGTTATTATTTCTATCATATCATATTTACATACTCCTTCAAACAAGTCATGCATGATATCCACTGCCCAATTATTCGTACAATGGAAATCCAGGTGATGGAAGATACATTCTTCTTTGATACCTGTTGTTTGCACCGATTTTAATTTCAAATTATGTGAATACGATTCCTCATTCCGAAGTAAGTCATCGATTTCTGTACAAGCATTTTGCCTTTGCGTTCTGGGCATCCTACAGAATCGACACGCATAGTTACCCACAAAATTTTCTACGAATCCCAGCATGGAATGCATCCCTAAATTATCACCTATTACTAGGCCTAATTTAAGAAACAGTTGGATTTTTCCTATTGGAAGCGAAATTTCAATACCCTCATCTTCTAAAAATTTAAACTCATTTATGAGTATGTTAAAAATGGCTTTATTACCAAATTCGGCACGATCATTGCTATAAAATAACAGACCTTGGAAGATATAATTCAATGATGATTGGAATTCCGGAGGAAGGCACGCTATAGAAATATACACACCTCCCAATTTGTTGCCACCCGAATGACTTCCCAGTGGATTTCCGGTCTCAAAATCATCAAAAAATAGGAAAAGAGGCAACACTTCTTTTCCTTTCATATTTTTCGTTAATTTTTTCCACAAATTGCCTTGCACGAAGTTTGAAATTATACCATCATCAGAATCGTTAAGTAGTTTGTTTTTGTAAGATAAAATAATCTCGCAAACATTTGGAATTTCGAAAAGTTTCTTAAAAATTTGTCTTAAAGGAAAAAAGACTGCCTTTGCTGAAGTGGGACTCATTATGGTTTCCCCTGTGGGTGAGTGTTTTATATTTTCAAATTTTTGTCCTACAATATATTCCACGGGAGGGATATATTCCCCGCTTTTCTCCAAAGCTTTAATTTGCATATAATCCGTGTCTAAATCTTTAAATGGATCTCCAACTATATCAAATACTTCTGACACTTGTGCACTAACAGATGCTTGTACAGAATTTGATTCTAAAACGTCCCGCACGTAATTTCTTGCAATGTCAATTGTGTCGGCTACGTATACTTCAATTAATTGTACCACATCTGTTACATCCTTTCTGCAAAATGAAGGTTTATTATGCAATGATGCTATAGTATCGACAGCTCTCCTATGAATCGCCGATTTTAAGTTATTTAAATCAGAAGGAAAGGCTGGTTTATTTTGTACCGCAACTGTCGTAGATGTATTTAGAGTAGAAGAAGTATTAGAAGCGGTACAATACATTTCAAAGGGCAACGTTTCATTTGCTTTTTTAACTTTTGAAATTGTAACGGAATTATCAGCATTAATCTCTTCATCTTTACGTTTTAGAGTTGCATTTGAATTAGATGTTCTCAATTGAACAAGATCTTGTTTACTTTCTTTAGCAACTGGTTGTACATTTTCATTAGTAAGTTGTGGTGTATTTTCGTTACATGTGCCGAGTATTTTAAACATATCATTTTTATGCGTTAATTGCCAATGTGTTTGATACGATTTTATTAAGTGAAACGTGCGAATACAACCGTCTTCGCCACACTGATATTCACTTCTTTCAAGCAAGCCATGTACAATTTTAAAATGCTTCGAAATAATTGCCAGATTTTCGAATCGTTGTTGACACATAAAACAGGTAGGCATGTTTATTTAACACTACGACTACAGAATTGTAGTTACAACTAATAATTATAGAAGGAGTATAAACAAAATCAATTCGCGAGATAATTTTGGGAAATATGAAAGTGACTACAAATCAAATTATTTTGAGTTCGTTAGATCTGCTAGGAGAGTCATGACACATGGAACCATATTGTTACTTTCTCCACTTATTTCGTACAATTTGTGTTGAATTACGAGCCACGGGAATTCGGCCTCTCGTGGATATTCTAATTGCAGAGCGAAAAAAGCCTTAAAGGCGAAGTCTAGCGCAGTTAGTGGGTTTGAGACCATGTATTTAATATTGTTGACGCAAATGTAGCAATATGCTATCTCACTATCCAATTTTTCTGAGACAACTACCGGTAGCGGTTGTTCGGTCAAACCGTGTTGAAGAAGTTTTTGCCTCCTTCTATTTAGTTCTGCTTCCAGCTCAGTTGAACTCTGCAAATATATGAATTTTATGTAAAATCTACAACTTTGTCAATATTATAATCAGAATTCTTGTTTTATGACACTTGTTTTATGTGTACTTGCGATTTAAAAAACGATTCATTTACACTTCACGAAATGTTTCAATATTTTTGAAAATTTGCAGAAATTCAAACGTTTTTAAATTGAAAAGCTCATCGTCAAAAAAGTCTATTTTCGGAGGTGAATTAAGCGGGCAGAACCATGTTCGAATTAATCTTACCGTCACATGTAAAAAAAAACCATTCTGTCCTTCTGCTCTACTTGGTCTCCAAACTGGCTTATTTTTCACTCTCAATAAGGAAGGGGGTAAGAGCAATGGCAGCAATCTCAGGATCACAATAGGATTATCTGGCAGACAGAAATGATCAATTATTTTTACCTGGATTATTTCAATATGGATTACGCTTCAATAATTGATTGACTTAGTATTAAAATGAACTACAGGTACTCGACAGTCTGTATGATTGTATGATAATTAGGCTGTTACCACATAAACTTCCGGTAAGTGGGTCTTCGAGGTAAGCCAGGAGATCTTGGACGCATTTATCGTTTGCTTTTATGTTTTTGCAGTAATTTACAATTTCTTGGGCAAATTGTGGCCAACGTGCAAATAGTGAGAGTTCCTTCTCAGCATGAATGGTGCAAAAATCAATATTCAACTGTCATAAAACAAGATTAATGTTATTATTATTGTACATAGAAACTACATAAAAATAATGTTAGATAAGTATCGAAGTACGTACTAAATTAAAACCTAGAGGCTGCTTTAATGCTGGATAGGTATTAAAATACTGATGAGCCGTCACTTCTGATGAACATAAGAATTCTTCGATACGGGTTTTCGAACTACTCCGCCATAGCCTTTCGACGGTTGACCACGGTTCAATATTATTTTTTAGCCAATTGAGCTGTTCAGTGCAGTTAGTACTGGCATCTAACACAATATTTTATTTTCGACATATTTCAAAATAAATCACACCAACAAAAATTCATTTTATATTAAATAATGTAGATTAAAAGTTTATGTTATTAGTTTGTTGTAATTACCTAGAGCCCGTAAATTTTCTCGCTGCCCGAGAATGAAAGGCTTTTGTTCACTACTTCCTGAATTTCTTTTGCTGATAATAATTACTCCCGATTGAATTAAAAATGTGCGATGCGCACTATATTTATTGTGCAATTTTCCTTTTGGGAAGCAAATTTTGTTTGTTGCTTTATTTTTTGAGTAAGGAATATAATATGTCTCCTTTTTCTCCGGAGGAAATTCTATTTCGATAGACTGGGCTAATTCCTTTAGCCTGTGAGAAGTAATTCTGAAAAAAGACGTTTTGTTATTGTCAGTGTCGGTGTTATACGTGCGCGGTGAATTCCATACTGTATTTTTATTAATAGGAAATTATGAATATATAATTTAAGTTGTAAATGTTTCTTCTAATAAAATATATGTACACTTACTTATAATCTTTTGATTTGCTGATTTCTACACTTATTATAGCGTTAGCCAATTGTATCCGAGCATTGTTACTAAAGGCCGTACCTGGTACGTATTGACTTAAAATCCCAATGCCTTGAGGCGTTTGTTTTAAAATTTCCCGAATATCATTAGATGAAGATTGGGATGCTGAAGACATGGATTCTTTTACAGAATCTGTATTTTGATAAGTTTCACAATTTTTTACTTCAAGAGGTACAAGTTCTATCTCTTCATTATACTCCAGTACATTTTCACTACCTGTGGCACAATCCATACAAAATAATTAAAATTGGAATCTTTCTTTTTTATATCTTTTTACAAATTTATGATAATATGTTATGCATAAATCTTTTATGAGGTATAATAATTATTCATTACATATACTTGTTATGGGTGAGCTATTTTCCACAAGGTCATTTGTTGTAAAGTCTATTATAATCTGAAAAATACAAAACATACGTTGTGTAACATACGAAGGTAAATAGTTGTTACTTGTTTTTGTGAATTATTCGAAAAAAGAAGGTCTTGTACATTTTTCTCTTTATCATGATTCCATCGCATTAAAAATTTACTGCGTGGACCAATCTTCGGGATGAGATGTTCTATGTCGCTTTCGCGTAAACATTTAAAAGCCTCCCTATCAATGTCATTCTCTGTAATATAAAATATTATAAACCGGAGATAAAATTGATGTAAGATCGTACAAATAGTGTAAACGATTTACTCGTGACTATTGGTTTGTGCCACGCAATAAAATAAAAGTAATAAATTACACAGCAGTGAACTTTTGAACAAAACTTTAAATATGAAATGCAAACATATGATGCTGTTAACAGAGTTTATGGGGCGTTCTGTTTGAAAACGTTCCTCTGTAAAAAAAATGAAATTGTTCATATCTTACAAACTATGTCGAAACAGAGTTTAATATTTATAATTTTGTTTATATAGTCTATAGAATACATAAAAATTAGAATATATAAAACTTGCTTAAAAAACGCTTCTCTTCTGATCATCTGTTTTTAGTGAAACGATTTGAAACAGAATGCTCTTTATACAAACCCTGTAGATATTAATTCATTTTTAGATATAAAGCCTAGAGTATTAGTCGATAATATTAATCAAATTGACAAATAATAAATACGTAGATCTGGTATAACTAGTATAACTGTAAACAGTTAAAACAATTTGGTTAGAAATCAAGCATCTGTGCGATTTCTAACTTATTATAACAAATTACTACTGATAACAAATTGGACAGTTTCAGGTTCAAGAGAAAGAAATAAAAAATGTTCAAATAGAAATAGAAAAATGCATTTTTAGACATGTCTAAAGATAATAAAATATATGTGGGGTGAACATAACTAATTACTGTTACCGGCAACACTTGATACCTATTTCTACAGGTGTAATGTCACATATGACCAGAGATTATGTAAAACTCCATGAAATATGAATCAGTGACCCGACTGAAACGCCTGTAAGAATCGTTGTGTGCATCGTTTTGCTGTCGGGCGGATCATATGCACAATAAGAATCATGAAATTACATACCTTCAAAAACGTGTATTAGGTTTTCGAATCCCCATTCCGTCAGTATGACTTTTACGTACTCGTCCATTTCGTGAAAAACTGTGTCGAAATAATATATTTTTTTTACTCAGAGAGATCTGTACGGCTTCGTCAGAGAAAGAGTGGAAAAAAACGTCGAATCTAACCTGTGTAACAGTCACGTTGATGATGCACAGCGATTGTGTATTGTTTTAATCACGAAACTTTGTAACGTAGCACTTGATACGACGAAATCGCAAAATATTTCCACTACAATTTAATACATAAAATAGGAAATTATAACCATGCAGTCAATTTCAACTAAAGTCATTTTTACGTAATAATCTTCCTTTATTGGTTAATTAATAATTTAAAAACATGACGTTAAGAACTCCTTCGTCTTCGTCCTTCGTTCACATCTCGTTTTTAAACATTCAACGACAAAAATAACTCTACACCAAAATAGTCTGCTTAAAATTATCTATAATTTTCGTTCCATAACCATTTTTTTTTCAAAAAGCGAACCGTTTCCATGCACGAGCTGGTTCTTTCACATAAATTTGCATGATTAAATTCATAAAAGAGCATTAAAATCTTCCTATTTAGATCTTTTTTTATTTTGGACAATCAACTTTTAACAAAAGTTATCCACTTTATGGATCAATCTGAAATGGTCGGAACGAAAATTATAGTAAATTAACCGTAGATTATTTTGTTATGAAGCTAGTTTTGCTGACAAATATAGAAAAAATGATATACGATTGAAAATCAAGTTCTTTAGGTCATTTTTTATTTAAATACGGTAAAATATATATAAGACGCCTAAAAAATAAACTCTAGAGGAAATTTCGAGTATTTTGTGAAAAATACGTAATTCCTATACCTACTATACAACAATGAATAAGACGCAATTATATCATTGTGGCTAAATTAATGAAATGCGGAACACAAATAATCGCAAAGCTTATACAGTAAGTTGTAACAGTATAATGAATAAGTTGTTACACGACATGTGTTGGGTTGTAATATCACAAAAGTTTCATTGCAACTGACAAGTTCTGTGCCAGCCAAACGTTGTCTTGTGCCAACCTAATCCCGGTAGCGTAACGTCTTGTCCTGGCATACGCAAATCGATTTCCTGTCATACAGTATCGCGGACTTCAATTGGCACAAATATTGGGTTAGGGCAGTGCAATTTCGCCAGATCAACGAGTTGTGCTGCGCTCCCACAAAAATTTTTTTGCGTGATAGGCGAATATATTATCTCTCAACCAAATTATTCAATTGCGGGAAACGAACTAAGTGGTGTTTATAACTCATCGCATCGAGCGATTCTATTGTCCCAATAGCCGTTTAGTTGTGTTCCAAAAATAAAATCAACGACGGGTAGGAACCCAAGTAGAAAACGAAATCCGCCACTGCAGGACTAGATAGAAGCTAGCATTGAATGGCCATGTTTTATCTAGACACATGCAGCATTGCACGGAACCTGGCCAAAACCTGGCTATTTAGTACTAGCTCCTGTCCAGCGCTACCATGGCTGATTTCGATTTTAACCTGAAAATATTCTTTTTTCCCATAAGTGTTCTCTGTTGTGCTGTTCTCTAAGATATTGAATAATAACAATTTGATAAATGCTCAATCTAAAAGTGTTTGAGACACTAATATTTCAAGAGTTGCAAGAGAAAAGATAATTGGTACAATTCCATCATCAATATTTGCGCAATGTTGTGTGTGGCACGAAACAATAAATTCATCCAATCATAGAGATATAGAAAAATGTAAGCTGTTGATTTATTAATAGAATCTTTCAGATTTATTTGCCTGCAATTTATCATCGCTATAACAAGAATTATGGCAGTCGGGACAGTCGTAAGCAATATGCGGGTTGTGAAATGAAATCTTGGTCCTAAATCATAATCTCTGTTATAGACGGATAATTCGAGAGTTTCACACGAGCTGACGGGCTCTTTTAATGTAAAATTAAAACTGCCATTTTCGGAGACATATTGCACGCGAATACGAATCAACTCGCGAATTTCTCGCCTACTCTGAGACCGTATGTCTTTTCTGCCTGTCCTTGCGTGCGGCGTTGATTTATTCGTCATCTTATACTCCCCGCTTTCCCATTTACATGGCGCGTACCGACCTATCCGCCACGAAATATGGACTTTTCCTAACTTCTCTCTCACTCTGTCTCTCTGTCTCTCTGTCTGAATATCTCTTTCGCTCTTGTGCATTGCGCCCTCGTGCAGGTGTGCCATTAATCTCGCGCGTCGACCGATCCGAGAGCAGCTCGACAGCCTAAGCGTCTAGGTAGGTATATTACGTATAACTACATTCAGGTATGTATATATACATGCTTTGTACGAATTACCGTGAAAACTTTTACATAATACAAAACCCGTCATCTCCACGCCATTTTATTAGACACCGATGATTGATATTGTAATGATCGATTTTTGAATTGTCTATTCCCACCACCGGGCAAAAGTGTTGAAAGAACGTTTTCTGGACGTTTGAGTGTCAAAAGTTTGGTCGCCAGAGCTAAGCATTCGATTGCTACATGTAGAGAAATAGATGTTACCGGATAAAATACTGATGGTACCGAATAACATCTGATGATAATTCAGTACCATCATTATGTTATCCAGTAACAGCAGTTTATTATCGAATACAATATTTTTTCTTTCTTCTGGAAACTG
Source organism: Trichopria drosophilae (assembly GCA_030407085.1). Classification (NCBI taxonomy): domain Eukaryota; kingdom Metazoa; phylum Arthropoda; class Insecta; order Hymenoptera; family Diapriidae; genus Trichopria; species Trichopria drosophilae. The sequence goes on from CM059583.1 coordinate 58,844,055, forward strand.
AACTACTAACTTCGTTAAACTGATTTTTATGTTGTTAGCAAACATTTTGGTTCATCTCATTTGCTGTTAATCAAGTTCAATTCCAGTACTATAGATGAATAGAAATTAATGCTCTAACAAAAAAATGTTAGGTTCTCGGTGATTTAAAATAAGGTGGCCTGCAACTCAACTCTTATCGGAAAATGAGATAGCGTCGGGGCAAGGTTGAATCAAGGAATGTAGTTGATGTTTGTTGGATTGATGGACCCAATGACGTGTTTTCTTTCTCTTTGTGTTCTTGGCAATTCTCTTCCTAGTATTCTTCCTTAAAGTCATTCATTTCTTTCGCAGCTTCATTTTGGTGTGTTCAATTCATCCTTGCACTCGGCATGCAGCCGATTTCCTGGACAATGGAAGACTCCATTGGCCAACTTCCTGTGTCTCTAAAGTCAGATTTTATATTCATTATCTTTACAGTTATAGCTACAATGCACGTGACAGTGTTGCCGCATTGTCAAATATTTGTATTATGCGTTCTGCATACATTGGCATGAAAAACTTATTATTCGTATTAATGGCGTTCTGCATTGAATTTCTGCCATTACTGGTTTAACTCATTAACACCCAAAGATAATTTTTCTTGCTTCTATTTCATTCGAAGTTAACAAAATTGAGAAGTACATATCCTACTGTTTTCAATGTCGCTCTTCAAGATTCTGAGGTCAAAATTGAGTGTCAGCCATTAGGAATTCCAATATGGCGCCGAATTTGAAAATAATGTCCAAAAAATTGGAAAATATTTATTCTCACCCATTTTTTCGAGCCATCAGAATATTGAGATTCTATTGAAACTATGAACAGAGGTAAATAAAATACTTCAATTTTAAGAAAAAAAAAATAACAACCTCAAAAAAAAACAACCTTACCATTAATCGAGAAATATTATGGAATTTTTTAATATATTTTTGATGAATTTGTTTCAAAATTTTTCCAGAATTGTAATTTATTTTCGAAGAATTCTGAAAAAAATGTAGTGTATTCTCTCATGATTTCTAAGAGCTTGATTTTAATTCGAAATACTCGATTGAAATTGAAGCAAGAATATGTGTCCTTTGGGCGTTAATGGGTCAAAAAGCTCAACTAGTTAGTTTGGTTGAAACAATATAAACTATAAACTGTTTGCAGACAAATTTTGGCGCAGTTATTTCAAGAGAAATGTTCACTAGCGACGGTATATAGTATGTTCACAATCTAAAATCTTTAGAGCGAAATTTCACTTTTAGATATAGTGCCAATCGGACTACTCACCTAATAGTAAAACATCGTTTTATTCAACAGTAGTTTTTTCACTACATGTAAAAGTGAACATATAATTTTATACAAAATGAAATTTCACTCTAAGGCCAAGTGAATATTTAATAATATATGTCATGTTATTTACGTATTTTTGGATTACATATACACGATCATTCAGTAAAAAATGTCCACATATTACCGACCAACGATGCCTAATATCCCATTCGGCAATCGCAAACAACTAGTGGTACCTGTACGATCGATTTAGAACTCGCATTTCTTATATGTATATGCATAATCAATCTTATTTCACCGTTGGCGAGAATAATACTATGGGTACTAGGTAGATATGTTCAGTACGATACATGTGCGCCCCAGACACGAGTTTTAATTTCACTTTTTTGCTAACAGTGAAAAATTTCACTACATCCAATACAGTCAATATTTCTCTGTTACAAGAGTGTCTAGTCTACTGGAAATGACTTTATTGCAGGCTGAAAATAGCTTTTCACTTTCAACTAAAGTGAACATTTCAGTTTTTAATTGTACAGTTTGAACGTCTCATAGGAAAATATAGACTTCTCACAAAGAAAAAGTAAAGTATTCTGCATGGAAGTCCTGATTATTTAGACTAACTTCGAAATAAACCTTCAAAAGTAACAAAAATTAAACCGTCAAGCATCCACCAAAAGAATAGCATCCTGTCCAATAACTCATAAAATAGTACGAGATTCTCTCAGTTCGTAAAAGATAAAGCATGGGTTCAAGGAAGCTTAATATAATACAAAAGCTTATCAAATTTGCTTGAAATAAAGAACAAAATATGGGGATATTCTTTCACGAAATCATGGACCACTTCGTATCTAATTATGCATGTTGAAGCCGGTTGATTTTTCTATTTAAATTTTGGGTATAAAAGGATCAGATATCAGAGCATCAGAGCACATCATATTTCCGGAGTTAACTCGATTGAAACGTATATTATATACTAAAAAAGTTAATTTCTTCTAAACTAACAATGGGTAATTATATTCTTAAAATCATATATTTCTATATAACAACCTCAATATACATAAATATAATATACAAGGTGATTTTTCAGTTGTTGTCATGTCATAATAACGACCAATTGTGAACCAAAATATAAGGAAAATAAAAGATTCACCAACATCTGTGATAAAAATATAACAACAGCCAGGTCGATTATAGAAGCAACAGAATTCCCACTTGCGACGTTTTTAACTAATTTGAAAATGCAAAATTGTTAGAAAATAATTATTGTTTTCAGCATCATATGTAAAAGGACAAAACAATATAATTTATTTTTCTGATGAACTTATTTGAAAAACGATTCTACTTTCTCTATTTTGCGATAATTACGTATATCATCTTTTACTTCAAAACATTCATTATAAACAAAAAGTAAATCATTATCGATCTGAAATATTATGAGGCGGAATATTTATCATTTTAAATAGTACATCTTGAAATATTTTTCCATGGTATTTGATATTAAAAAAAAAACTGAAAGTGTATTCAATTTTTTCAAATACTATTTCTTATCGTAATTTTATCAATTGAGAGAGGGTTGAAATTCTGTATGCAATGTATTAAATAATAACATGTTATGGATCAAAGAGGCGGGGCCCAGACTTTTAATTACGAGTGCAATATTCCGAACACTGGCCAAAGACGAGGGGTGAGACATTGTACGTATTCTTGAATGTCCCCTCCCACGGCGTGAATACGATATTTCACGTAATAAAAGCAAAAAATAGGGTTTTGAATCCCTGGGAATGAATGTAAAATTCCATTATTCTGCACGTGTTACATATAATTTGCTATGAGTTCTATAAAACTGATGTTGAAATATTATCTATAAAACTATCCACAATGAACAGAAAAATTATTACGCTTGTCAGCATCATTGGAAAAGAAGTTTAATTGGATTGAATTGTTTGGATTATGCAATTATGTTGTCAAATAAAACGACATTATAAGTTTTTGGTTACTGTCATTCTATATTCCATAATACGTGGAAACAAACTTCATAATTGATATAAAAACATAGGTGCTAAGAGGAAATAGATAATCGGGGTTTCGAAATATAATGTATTACAACTTCTACCTGAATTGAACAAATGGAATTGAAAAGAATTGAACAATATTGAGTAAATCTGCAGCGTCGTCTTAAAATATTTCAACTTTTTTATTTAACATAATAATGTTAAAAAAGGTTTACTGTACCTGAAGATTAACATAAGCATAAATAACATTTATATAATTTTTCCCTTATGTTTATAATAAATTATGCCAAGTTCTTGTCAGCAAAAAACCTTACTTAAAATAAAAGAGATATATATTTAACAAAACGTTTTTCAAAAATATAAAAATTATTTTCAATAAATAGTTAAATCATTTAAAAACCCCAAGTTTTTTCCTTTTTGAAGAAACTCGGTCGCACTCGTGGTTTTTTTTATATGTAAGAAAATTGACTGAAATTAACATGTAATGTAAATATGACCGCTCTTCTTGTTTATAAATGCCCTTTCGAACAATGTCGTCTATATCTGATACGTCTGTCTAGTTGCCTACAGTAAAATATTGATATGTACCAGAGTTTTATTTATAAATCATTTATTTCAACGTCTGTGTTAGTTTTACATCATAATTTTTAGTTACAAATCATACCACGACTATTAATTATAGTCTCAGCTAAACTTTATTGTAACTGATAATCAACATTAAATTACAGATAACCGCAAATGTGGAATATTCACGTCACGCGTAAGAGATATTTGCATAAATAATCGATTATATACGTGCACGCAAAATTCATTATATCGTATGACCTATATTACATCAAAGATTGCTTTGATCGTCTCTTGATCGCTTTTGATCGGGAGCCGCGCTTTCATTAATATATTCCCTTCGTGTATCTACAATATACAGCATCAGCATCTCTAATCACAATTAGTAGATCGGTTTAGTGAGTTGAGAGACGAAACACCAAGAGGGTATTCAATTACTTACATATAGGGTGTTCCACTTTAGATCAAACACTTATGATCTAAGCACATAAAAGCTTCATAGCATATACTCACTGTAATATCAAACTCTATTACCAGGGGAGAAAATCATGTTATTAATTTAAAAGAAATATTTACTTGTAAATGAAAATTCAATTTTTTAAGATTATAGGTGACAAATTATACAAATAATAATGTTTTAAATGTGCTTTCGTTTATTTAATTATTTCACTAAATTAAACATTTTATAATTATGTAAATCATGTAAGTGGAATGCTGAAATTTGGTGAAAAATCATGTCTAATAAAACTACAAAACATATTTGAAAACAGAAAAGTAAAATATATTTGCTTCAGGACTACTGGTGTTTTTTTGTAGAGACGTGTATTTATAATTCATTAAAAACATTTAAATAATAGAAATTTCTTTCTCTGTACAAGGAAGCAGAATCGCAAAATTTTATTTACGTAAATAACAGCAAAGAATTTAAAGACATACGCTCCTATAATATTAAATGTGCACATTGTCGTTAGAAGGTTAATTTTGTGTTCATATTGATACCAAACAATTTTCGGTAAACTGCAATCTGGTTAACATTAACACGAGATTGACATTTGTTATATTGTTCATTTTAGCGCAAGTTTCTTTCGGTACTTAGCTTTTTTATGCCGAAAAAATCTGCTTGAGAAAAAAAAGTTGATCAATATTTCACCAAAGTCAAACAATCTGAATTATATAGTCACCAGAACATTTTATTCCAGAAATTAAAGTGATCTTAAAAGTTATATAAAACGGCTCTCTATTTTTAATCCAAGTAACCTACTCTTTTTAAAAATCATCCTCAAAATACTTACTCATATTTAAAAAAAAGCTTCTTGATCATAGTTTTGTTGAATAAAATAAGCATTTTTTTCGGTCCAAAATTCGGTTTTGGTAACAATAAATTAAATACAAATATTATTAGAAAAACCGATAGATTTGTTATTTTTGTCGTGTTTGAAAGTTAACAACAACAAATTTTCAAAGGAGGATTACAAACCCTTCTCGTGGCATAGTTATCACGAGCAGAAATCAGAGACAGATAATTCAAAATTTTTTGATCCACGACTGCTCCAACGATTCTGGAATGTCGTATAAGTAGGGAGGATCCCATTTTGTTCATTTTGGGATTTGATTGATTTTGCAAAAAAAAAATTATTTGCTGTTGATCAACTTTTTCTGTTTCGTTTATGCATAAGGTTATAATTTATGTTTATGGGATCAAAGAATTCAATAAAGAAAATCTGTGTATATTCTGAAAAGAATTAACTAAAATGTGCTATATAGTTTTAAAGTTCAGTACTATACTGCCCGCGTTTCAGTTCATAATTGAATAAATTTTGTAGATTTTATCAACTTTGCATTGCAATGGGTTATTGATTTTCAGTAAATTTCACGTAAGATTGCAGTATAGCCGATTGAAGACTTTTTCATTATTTAAAAAAAAAATATTTGATACTGTTGGACGAATGATGTTCTAATATATTTATTGTATCATTTTTATTGTTAGATTGTTTATAAAATATTTTAAATAAATTAATTTTTGTGAAATTTACTTTTATTTTTATTCATTTAAATTTTATTTATTAAGAATAGATTACTTATTAATTAATTTTTCAGGATGTTAAGTTCGTTATACGTAAAATGATTCTTCTACAAAATGTTTGTCTTTCATCGCAATGAACAAATTCACCGTTTCAAATATGTTAGCAATTTCTCTAATATTATATCCCTTTAGTGACATCAAGTGGAATATTGACAATCTTATGGCCTTACATGTCACCCCACGAAAGACCCTTACTATTGAGAGGTCATTACACAAACGATCTGTTATTGAACGTCCATATCTTCCGCACAATGTAGATGGTCGTAGACAATTTGTAATATATTTATGTCTAAATTGTGATGGGGATTGCAAGCTCGGTTTCTCGTCAAGCCATCGATTAACTTAGATGACTGATGCATTGCCTCGAGATCTATTACGGTGCAAAATTTATGTGTCGTTCTTAAAACAATATTTAAAAATCTCCTTGTTAAAATTTGGATTATAGCTCTAGTAATATACATATGGTAATTAATCTGTATAAGCTGTTAATAAATAATAAACGAACAATAAGAATAATTTGTTCATAATAAATTTTAATTTATCTACAAATTTAAGATCGGTATGGAACTTAACTTTCTGAATTTTAATAAGGTTAAAAATAGATTGCCTATTTCCGTTAACCTCATTGCATTGTTCACATTTGATCATCTGGCACTTTGAATGAAACATACAATTGCCGTTCGTATTCGAACTGAAATTTACTCACAGGTTTTGAAACTTTCGGAAACGAAGAAGTTTGTAAGAACTTCCGGATTTCCGTCGTGAAATTTTCTTTCTTATACTTTCTTCTTGCCGATCACATGCTACCATAACCGCTCGGCCGAAGAATTTCCACAGTACGTGATAGATTAAAATTTTCTATGACTAATATTTAGACAGCAATATTGAGAAACACTTTTTTTAGCGAAGGATACTCCCTTGCAACTTTTGCGGTATCATTGTCTTCTACTAGTGACAGGTTGTTCCTATAATCGCGGATATAAAAAAAAATAATCTGTAATTAAAAAAATGTCGGAAAATTGTACAAAATGGAATATTCAGTAATTGTTCTACAAAAGTTACAGAATTTTGTTTAAATTAATAACCTAATAAATAATTCTGCAGTTTATATTAAAAAGTTTGCTGTGCAACTGTGCGCAGTGGAGCTAGCAGATTTATTTGCTAAAAAATTATTCAAGTAGCGACATTGTAATTTGCGGATGACTCAACTTTTATAGGTTAAATTTAATTAATTATTTATGTTGAACATCTAGTTCCGAATACTATTTTGATATAATTATTATTGTACATATACTAATTAAGTACACGTACTGCAATCTATTGTATAGGCTCAACGAAATTACTTTATATACTTTTTAGAATGTTAAATTGCTAATTAAAATTAAAAGTTAATACATCATCTTTACGAGATGTCCCTGATGAAGTGCAATCATCCTAGAAACGTATATCTTTTAAACAGTTTCAGTTCCTCTGGATAGATGGCGAGTTTTGTTTACTTTATACTGATACATAAATTCATTTTTGTTGGCTACATTAAAATACATATTCCCTATGTTAACATTTTATAATGACCGAATAGTGACTAAAAAATTCTTAGTTGATTTGACTACTTTTTAAATATACTGAAAGTATTTCAATAGGTCCTCAACGGACTTTTATACGTTATAGTTACATCTATAAAGGAGTTAAAACAACAAAAAATATAGTTATGGAACCGACATTTTGGCAATTAATTCCACTAAATTTGAAAACATTTTTTATAGTCTTACTACTAAGTACAGTAAAAACTATTCAACATGCTGGAGCGATATATTTTTAGTTGAATTTAGCAGCACTACATTTTTTGTTGATTTAACTTCTTTACAGTAGTAACTGAAACTTAGAAAATTTTCTTGAAGCGTATCGAACTACTCTGCGGAGTTAAAAAGTAGTGAAATCAACTAAGAATTTTTCTAGAATTTCTTTTAGTGCATCAAATTAGCGGTTTTATTGTATTATATTAGTGCTTACCATTTAAGTTATGTGCATAGTATGGCACTTCTTGATATCCAATCATTCGAAATACTTTTTCGTTTACTGGGAAAATAATATTAACTAACGTAAAAATCGTAAATTTAACAATATGAACAAAGTTATACCAACAAAAAACGCATTTCTTTTAACTACTGTCGACTCAACTTCTCAATGGTAATTTGTAAAATAAATTTTTTTTAGTGAACATACAAGGTATGTAAGTTACCTATAATTATTGTATACTTCATATAGAATATCGGAAATAATGTAATAGATTTTCTACAGGTTTGAATGTTTTTAAAAAAAAAATGAATATGAAAAACACATTTCCCATTTCAGATCACAATACTAGGAATATAAGAATGTTTAAAATGTCTTGACGCTTGACAGTTCAATAAAATATGTTATTAACAGTCTGTCAAAACGATCAACCTTTACGCAGGTTGAAAATTGATTAACTTAAAACTAATTAAAATGTGACGAGATCGCGAGTGAAGAATAATATTACAAACAGAATGCTTCCGTCAGAAATCGTGAGTCATAAGTCGTAAATTATAAAACACGTATAATATTATGACATTGATGAGCATACAATGAAATACCTCACGGCTGAAAGTGACGATCGTGGGATGTGGTGGGTTACCAACCGCCTACGGTGATTGCCTCCCAAGAAAAATGGCGAATAGCGACTTCCTTATCGTTTCTATAGTATTTCCAGTACGGTGGCCCTCTTTGAAATTTGATACTCTTGAACGTTGAAGCGTTACGCGATAAACAATAAGCTGCTCCTTTGCGATCGGACCAATTTTACGAGCGTACCTTGCAAAGGACTTCGAATAACTAGCAAATTTCTAATTTATTATTCATTGTTTAACATTGCATAATTTTATATTCTCTTTGTTCAAAATTAAATGAGTTTAATATAGTGGACATATTTCCATCATTCATAGTTTATTGGTTGAAGTCTATTCAATCAGTTCCACTGGATGTAAATAACGTTTATGAGAAATGAGGACTTTAAATGGCATATCCGCATAATATACTATGAGAACTGCCTTTATTCGTTATAATAACTAATTTATCTTGTAAAATACCGAATTTTACGAAAAGTCTATATTATTTTTATGTGTGCATTCTTAAATACGTATTTTTGAAACTGCAAGAAATTCAATAAAAAGTATAATTGTTATATATAATTAAAAGTGTTTAGGCGAGAATTGATGATCTACTGATATGAACTGTACAAAAAGCTAGTCTGCTTAAACCTATGGTACCTAGTAAAAATTCTACACGAGGTGTACATATAGATTATGGAGCAAGCAGATAATGTCGTTACTGATTAAATGATTAAGCTGATTTAAAGTTTTACGTACAATTTGGAAATATAGTATTTCTAATCTCTGAGTATGCATGGCAGTTTGACACATCACACAAATCGTCCAAAGTTAAATGTCTATCATAAGTTATACGTTTGCCTCGTCGCAATGTGTACAGAAGCATCTGATTGCACGGATGCAAACAAACTTACGGAAGTGGGGATAGTGAGGGGCTATAACATTCCATAAACTTCTACCACCTTGAAAGAACCTACCGTTTAACTTAGGGCAGGGAGTACGGAAGTCCGAATTACCTGGAAGTAATAGTTGTAGTATGATTTGGAACGACAGTTCGCTTCCAATCTCAGCCACCGTTTTCTTCAATTTGACGATACTGTACTACAGTACGCAATACCGATGTTCTCTTAGACTTCTCTCAGTGTACACAAGATTGGTACTCATTCAGCATACTATTTGCATCGATAGGACTCAGAGAGTTGTGAAAAAATAGGCCCCAATCTGTGCGAAAACACAAATCAAAGAATGGTTTTATTGTATGTAGAACCCCGTTGTTCACATAATTGGACGCTTTGTTGCTAATTCTGCGAGTTGAATAAACAGTTTTGTATATCTCATTCCATCCATTAAATGAATTTCAGAGATCTTGGTTATGTCAGCCCGGAAAACCATAATCACCAGAGGTATGATTCCCACTTTAATTCAGACTGTATAATTAATAGTATTTACGGGCAGAAAAAGTAAACGCTTAAAAAAGGAAACTTGGGCTTTCTTGATCAACTCGCAATAATTGGGACCTCATACGTCTGCGCCATATATTAAGCTACTTCTTATCAAAGTTTTATATAGAGTCATTGTGGTTCTCCAAGAGTTCATCTTCCTTTCGAATAGTTCCTAAAGTAGCAGCAGATGCAATATTCGCAGAGTCCAAACGTTTTTTTTTGCTACACACCCGAAAGAGCAAGATTCAACAAAGACTACACCTACATAATTGAATTCATTGACTACAGATATGTGGCTGTCCCCAAATTTAAAACAGCCATTCACCATTTCGAATTTCTGAAAACGGATTTCAGATTCGTAATAAGTGACTCCAAAAACGCCAGAGTGATAAACTTCAGATAAATCGTACAGAAGGAAAAATGTGTGCACGTGAGGGTTAAGTGACAAATTCCATGGCAACAGAAAAACTGTAGGAACGTTTTTTTATATCAACTCATCTATAACGTAGTCAAATTTCAAAACGTTGAAACGAGTAAAAAAGGAATTCATCATTACCTTCGCAATGTAATGAAAAATGAACAAATGATATATAATATGACATTTAGATATGAATGAAATTTCTGAAAAGTTTCTTCATTGCATTAATTGTTTAAAGGTAATGAATGTTTAAATTTCCGAGGCGGTAATGCTGAGTACTGGATCACAATCCACTGAAAAAATCATAATTTTTCAACTATTATTTGCAGTGAAAATTAAACCTTCCAGAAAATTTGTTCATACCTTAATAAACAACTTCCTCTCTAACATTTTTTTGATGCTCATAATTCGCTTATAAACGAAGGGCCTGAACGTATATTTATGGTTATGTAGGATTTTGTAGTAACAAGTTAATAAGTTTATTGTGTATTGCTATATATAATTTCTTCCTTTTTCAATAGAATGTAAACCTCTAATGATCAATTTCTTTTCTTATTCATTTCAAAGTTCTCTAAATACGATGTTATAGCAAGTTTAAATAAAAAATGTGTGCGAGCCGGTGCTGTCTAGACAGCACTCAGTACTGTTCCTCCATAGCATCACACGAATGTAAATACCTATCCTTATTGAGATGTTCTCATTGGTCCAAATCTATTCGAGACTAAAAGGATCAGTGTTTACTTGCGAAGACAGACAAACACAAAGGAAATGATTTGAATCAAGAAAATAAATTAAAAAGACAAGAGACCTTTTCCACTTACTTCAGATCGCTGTACCATTCAACCGCTTCTGATGCTGTTAATGGTTATTTCCTTATAATGTCGGTTGAAAGCAACAAAGTATTTGTTTTCATAACAATATCTTTTTAAAATCTAATTGGGTATAGCACCTACTTTCTGCCACACGGACGAAATGAACTATACTTTACTGACACGCCAAAACAGAATCGCCTTTATTGCCACGTTAAAATAGAACCCTTTTTAGTGACACAATGAGATGGTATTATCTGTATTGCATACGTACATCAGAGTTATATCTAGTTTACAGCGTGTTATTTCAACAAAAACTATTATTAATTGCTTACCGATTTTAATATCTGCTAACAAATTTACAGACTCTACATAGAAGAGTGCAAGATGGGTGTTAATTTGGAATAAGACACTTCATTTAGAATACAGAAGACCCAGATCGTTATCATATAAATAAAATAAAAGCACAGTTGTTTACACAGTTAAAAAGGAAAGTCTTTTCAGCACCGAAAATGCTTAATTTCAGCCTAAAATTCTGATAATTTTCTTACATTAAGTCAATATTTGCGCTCCAAATCTTGTTTTTAGTTTTGGAAATTTACTTTTTCGAAGAAATTCAGGTTCCAGATAAGAATTCTCTAACTTAGGTATGACAAGCTCGAAAAATGTTTTTTTAAGCATCAATCTCGACTAAAATTAAACTTTGATGTCTGAAAGTAAGACTTTAAGCGCAAATATTGACATAATTTAATAAAATTAGCTCAATTTTAGACTGAAATTAAGCCTTTTACAGAGCTTAATTTGAGATGTAACAATTTTAAGACTTTTTTCAGTGTAGTGTTTTCGGTTTAGATTCCTTCTTGAACAAAAAAAAACAGTAAATAGTCTTTATGAACTGCAAAATAGATATATACTTTTAATATATGTATTTATTTCAAAATTATACTTAATAATATATGATACCTTACATGATTAAGGATAAAATTACGGATAAAGATAGATTTAAACGTTACTAAGAAATTTACAAAATAAATTTTTTTGAAGAAATTGACTCCATTTGTACTCTATAGTCGGTAAATTTAACCAGTTCTAGTGCAGAATAGTAATTAGTAATTGATGAGATTACTGAGCATTAATGAAGCTATATTTGCATTATTTCTTCTACCGTCGCTTAATATCATCGTGATTGTCGGCATAACTAATTTACAAGTGGAAAAAAGTGACATAATTGCAGCCGTACGAGCAATATATGTTATCTACAAGTTTTACAGAGGAAACTTATAAGTAGATCGATTTAATTAAACACTAATATAAAAATTAAAATATTGATAATATTTTATCCCGGTTTAAGTTAAATTTTATGCTCATCCATATTTTAATAATGTTACGAACTATAATAATCTGAATACCTGAATAACTACTTCAGCAATGATTACATCCTAAATGCCAACTATTAGAAACTGCTTTGATTGTTATACTGAACCGGTAGTATTAAACATGATTTTGCTTTCTACTAATTTACTAATGCCTCGAACGTCTTATAAAATCGATAACATCATTTTAAAAATTCGTAATTGTCAAAAAGTGTATGAGAAATTCTGTTGAACTGTTCAAGTTTAACGTTAGAAACAAATTGTATCAATTGTTTTTATATTTTCTTTTTTATGAAACAAAAAGAAATGATAAAAAAGAGTGTTGGTTTTATTTTTGTTTTTGTAAAAGCTGTGACAATTACACGGAAAAAAATAGTTTTGGCTCAGCACAAATCAGGTTTGTGTTGAACCGAAACTTTTTAGTTTGTGCTTAACACAATGCTTAGATTGTGATGTGGCGGAATTTTCTTTAGATACACTCCAAGTTTGGCCTGAGCGTAAACCTGTTTTTGTTCAGGTTTGGGTTTAGTAGAAAAGTTAATAAAAAAGCAAATAAAAGTCAATTGATGGTGAAAAAACATCGATTAGTTATAACATATTTGGTTTTATATCAATTTAATATAAACATGTTTATTGAATGTTTTTTAACAGCATCAAAAAACATCTCTCATATCCGCGACATGGTATTTCTTTAGCATTGATTATCTATCACCCTTCCGACACGCTTACGCAACGGGCCGTTTATTCATTCTATCATTCACTGGAGTTTAACGTAGAGAATGCCACTTTCATATGAAGTGCATTCATTGCCAAAGTTATATTACATATTGTCTCATATTATTTACGAATGTCACAGTTTTTAATGAAGTAACGAACGAAAGTGAATGTACCATAAATTTCCATTCGTTGAAGTCCGCGTTAAATTGCTAAACATAAACCCAGAAAATCAGCAGATCGATCAACACATGTCATACCATTCTAATTCTCTGTCAATTTAAATTTTAGACAGAACTAAAATTGTTTTAATGAATCGTCTGTCTACTCAGTCATATTGAATAATCTTACATATGAAAATTTGATGTATTATGTTCCACACCGTTCTTCTTCAATTAAAAAGAAGTTATTAATGAAAACTGAAAATATGTTTAAACGATAGTTTCAAATTCGTTGTTAACATTAATTGGACTTGATGGTTGTACTTTTGCAATGAGAAAAGTTGAACGCAGACAAATAAAATTTGTCGATTTGACATGGGACATGTTTACCCTTACTAACGATATCCATAAAAATACCGAGAAATTTGTATGCTAATTAGGATATTTGTATAGTGCTTCCTGAATTCAATTGAACATAAATGTCGAATATACCCTTTAACAGTACGAAGCTCTAATAGATTCTTCACAGTAAGAGTTCTCGCATTCCATCAAAATGCTTGACGGGATTCTCGTCGTCCTCGGTGTCATTGCCAACTACTGTACTCTTTATTTAACAATCGTTTTTTTTTCGAAGTTTATTTTCAATCATGAATCTAAGATGCAACAAAATTCAATTGATATCAAATGTGAAGTACACTTTACATATTTCATTTCATTTCATTAAGTCGCATATAATTATTATTAGTAGTAGTAGTATTCCCTAGAAAAAGAATAAATGTGACACTTATTAAATGGCACCAATTAGGTGACTATTATAACATAGTATTTATGTAAATTATTAACATCCGAAATATATCAAGTTGCATAAGCCACAAATATTATTTCTTAATAACCGTTTGATATCAATTTTCATAAATAATTTTTTGTTTATACGGTCACTATACAAAAAGTAAGATTACAAAATTGTTTTCTATAGAAAACACCAAAAGTGAGAAAAAAGAAGTTAAAACAAAAATTGGAATGTGTATAATCGTCTCCTAACGAACCTTTTCTGCTTTTACATAAAATGTACATAAAATTGTGAATTAATTATAGGTTCTATTTCCCTCTAGTGATAATTTAAACAAATATTGTCTATTGTAAACAACAATATATATATATATATCAAATTTACTTAACCCTTAACATTTTAAACACAATTTTCAAAGTCGTTTTTCCTTATGATTACGTCGGCCAAAAAATTGGGTAGAACCATTTCATAAGTTATGTGGCTCCATTTTTCAAATCCTAAAATCATATTTCGAAAAAAAAAAATGAAATTCCAAAAAGATACGGCTATTTTTGTAGTAAAAAATAAGGTATTTCATTTTTATTTAAGTACTTCGATAAATGCCTGAAAGCTTCAAATATTGCATTTACTAAATCTATGATATTTGAGTTCTCCATATATAATAATGTACAAAACATGGCGGGCCAAGAATAAAGATTAGATGAATTCTTTCTTTCACGCAAATATAACGTAATTTTGTAATTCCTTAAAACTAGGGATTTTTATGATACTTTGTACCCAGTTTTGATGTCGCTGATTAAGAATTTCGCTGTGTCATATTTTAAAAATTCAATATGGCCGAATTTATTTTAAAATCATACAAAATCTATTTATAATGTGTTACACTGAAACTTTTGATGGTGCTAATTATGGATCTGAAGATAATGCAATGGCTAGAGAACGTGTAGTATTTATAATACATATAATAATATTACATATTATGTAATATATTAGAAGTACCTATTACATGTAATATACATACGTAAAATTGTAAATGTTCCACTTTGAGTCAGATTCTACATAAATTATAAGACTTTTGCAATTTAAATTTTACATTCGCCACATTGAATTTATAAAATCTGACTTCAAATTCGGAATTAACAATCTTAAAAACCATTAGCTACCAATTGTTTACAATTTTTTGAAGAATTGAATTACTACGTATTGTTTTTATAAATGAAAAAAAATGTCTAACATCCATTCTTGGTCCGCCAAGTAGACTTTTTAAAACGTATGTAAAGCAAAGCCATAGAAAATTGTGTTAAAGACGTGTCCCTCCTTCCTCAAAGGTAAACTTCCGAAATTCACTGCACAGTGTGTACTTCGTATTCAAATTTTGCAAAAAATCGACTGCAGACTTAATTAGAACTAAATCTAAGTATTTCTGAAATTTTAAATTGTCACATGGCTTGAGATGTAATGGATAGGGTAAGGAGTTGAGAATTGTATTCATCTTTAATAGTATCTACTTACATCACATTAACATTAGGAAACAACCTATCCAGACCTAGTCCCCCTAAACTTATCTGGCAAAACCCGGGGGTAAACAAAGGTGAGTAAAATTGTCAACTTGTTTATGATTACATAATAGTAACTGAAAAAATTCTTATTTGATTAGACTACATTTTAACTACTTAAAGTATTTCAATATGTCCTCGACGGGATTTTATAGGTTATAGTTTCAACCATAAAGGAGTTAAATCAACAAAAAATATAGTTATAGAAACGACATTTCGGCAGTTAAATCTACTACATTTAAAACCATTTTTTTAGAGTCTCACTACCCATTTTTAGTTGATTTAACTTCTTTACGGTAGTAACTGCAACTTAGAAAATTTTTTTAAAGCGCATCGAACTACTCTGCGTAGTTACTAAGTAGACAAATCAACTAAGAATTTTTCTGGAAATTTTTTTAGTGGAATTATTTGTAGTGCAGCTATTGGAGGTTGCTTTTTATTAGTGCATGTCTTTTTTATTTTTATGCATAGTTCTTAATTTACTGGGTAAATAATATTACCTTAAGTAAAACTAGTAAAATGAACAAAATCAACAAAGTTATACTAACAAAAAAAAATATTTCTTTTAACTACTCTCGACTCAACTTCTCAATGGCAGTTGAATTTGTCAAGTAAATTTTCTTCTGTGTATATTGTAAAAATAAATTAAAGAAAACAGCTGTACGTTACTTGCTAACGCGTGTATTATAAGCTAAAAAAATATACGATACAAATTGAAAGCGTGATGGGTAGGGCAATTCAAAGTGGTAACAGAAACTACTTAGTTGATTAGACTCTCCTGATGATGTTAACTCGTTCATTCCGAGACCTCCTTAAAAGCGAGAAAATATTTTCTTTAAATTTTTATGCAATTTTAGGTCATACATTCCTAAAAAGAAATATTTTTTTCGAAAAACATGAGGGCGCGAGAGAGAATAATATAAGTGATGAATCTTGTGAATGTTTGAATTCTTTTCGGGGAATATATGTGCACTGTTAAAAATTTAATGAAATTCAATGTACAGTTCATTAATTTTTCTATCGGTGTATATCTATCTATATATTATGTGTATATACATATATAGAATATGATCAATTAATGCACATGTTACGGAAGCATTTTGGACGTTTTTTACTGTGTGCTTATTACTTAGTTTACTGATGCAGATACCATTTGAGATGAACGTTGTAAAATTGAAAAATAAAGAAATAAAGGGTTAAGGATACTGTTTTCCATTGTACAATCAATTCATGCTTCTTCAGTGACGGAGAGCGTTTATCACGTATAATGCAATTTTTTAATTAAATTTCTTTCTGAATAAATCATTAAATAAGTATTAAACACATTTTCCTTTATTTCAACAATTTTTCAAATATAGGAGCTAGGTACTTGGCCATTGGAGGAATGCTTGCATATTTAAATATATATTTTTAAAAAAATGTAATTCGATTTTTGGCTCAGCATAAGACGTCATTAAACATTTTAAATTTAAGTTTCTTTAAGAAAATAGACCTTCGAATTTACTAAATAATTTCGTGATATTAAAATGTGAAAAATATAGTATGATGGCAGTATTAAATGTGGAACCATCGGATTAATAAAAAAGCAACCTCCATTGAAAATAATAGCAAAAACAAAATTTTCGTATCAATATCATAATTTTTTCAACGTACCTCGAAACACGCATATGATCTGAATTTAATGTAAATTTTTAAATATAGGAAGGTTATTGATTTTACAGTAACTTTTCTATACACAAAGGAAATATTACCATATAAAAGATATATTTGACATGTGCGGAAAAATGTTACATTCGTCATTGAAAAATTAAACCGGGAGCATACAAAACCAAGTTTCATACTAGGTTTTAATTCGCCATTGTATTTTCGTACATCATCCTTACGCAACTCAAGATGAAACAGAAGATAAAAGGCTTAAGAATGATTTTAAACGTATTTATTTGATCAATAACAGCTTGCCAGTTACTGACAGCCCCACATTTTAAATTGAAACCGAAAAACATCGGCCCCGCTCTAACACCGGTATTAAGAAGGCTAAAGCAGAGTCGTGATGAGCCGCCTATCAAAGGACCCCTGTTATTCCCGGACTGTCGACGTAGCTGCCAGATATAAATATGCAACAGAGCTTGTCATGCGCAGCGCCTAATAATTGAATGTATAATAAAGAGGGCGTCGCACAGTGTCATGCTGACAGGTAGACAAGCTGTCTGGAAAGAAGAATAGTAGACGGGAAGGCAGACGTCTCCTGTCAATTTCCCGCGGTCTCTCTTCTCTCTCTTGCCTCCGACATCACAGCCCGATGTCACGATGGAGTACCAACCAATTCCCCGCCCTTCGTGCATTACTGTCGAGTACATATTTTATAGTGATTTCAAATTTGAAAATATCTTAGGAAAATATACAATACTTTACTGTTTTCATTTTTGTTCATAGCAGTTCTCCTATATTTGATTCGTAACTCCGATTGATTAAAATAACTTTTTGAAATAGTGTTAAAGTAACAAAAAGTGAACATCGACATTTGTACAACCAAATGTTCCAAGTTAACATCAACAGTTGTTATTATATCAGTTGATTTTCATGAAACAACAGCATGAATAGAAACATTAATTTAACGTCAGTAACTTATAATGGCGTACGTTTGTGGGCGGCCTCATGAGTGTGGTCAATTCAATATCTATTCCCGACTGCGAAAAGGAGAGGCGAATAAATGAAAAAGAAATGAAGGGAGAAAGGGGGGAGAGAAAGAGAGAGCGTTAGATGGATCAGGATAAAAAACGAAATAGCGTTCGTTAGCCCTGAGCTACCCTGACAGCTAGGCAAACACCGGTCTGACGTTTCAAATAGCTTTTATTTATTCTAGCCCGTTTATTTAGGCTGCCGGGATCGTGTTACCTGAGGGGTTTTGAGTGGCATCAAGGGCAGGCTACCGTGTCAGCGCTGAATTCTATTGTCATACGTCTACCATCCTCGACTACCGCGTTATGCCTTGCAAACCCCCGAGCACACCCAGGTGGACACACATATGCGCGGCAGCACTCAAGTTCCAATTAAAAACCAGTTATTACAAAGTGCCTCGAAGCGACAATGCAAATCGTGCATGTCCGCGCGGGTCGCTTGGGCTGCAGATGTTTAAATAGATAATCAAATATTATTCTGGCTTCTTGACTAATATCGATGCTAGAGTTAACAGTTCGCGGTAGAGCGCTCAGACCGAAAAGATTCCATCGGCCTTAAAATGCGTTCGATCTAGCGTTAAGGCCGTTGGTTGGATTTAAGAGTACAACTCTTCGTGAAAAGTAAAAGAGGTTTCCTGTCCCCATTTTAGTATATTCGAAAAGATGGTATTCAAAATGAGAATTTTTTTCTGTTGATAATCCGTTTGGATTTAAATGTGCATTCGTTGGGAAATTTCAAATCCGAGACGTGTATGGATCTACTTTTACTTCGTTGAATGAACGTATATACAATCAACTCTTCTTATCTGTTTATCGAAACGGACTGGTTTCTAGCAGATTGCCTTTCAAAGTTATTCATAAAAACACATCGATCGTTCCCCTGCTCGGGTCCAGTTTTACTTTTCGATCAACCTTTCATTCAGTGTCGAGTTACATTCTCCCCTCGTTTCTTGTTAAAGTCGCTCAGACTTCGCGACTGCTTTAGTTCTGTCGTGCTGATGGATACATCTATAACTGCCTACCTCCTTACTCTTTCGTTGTATCTGTTTTTCATGCTCACCTTCTCACTCTTTCTTTCCATCATTCAGTCTCCTGGATTTCTCGCGGTGCAGTTCTGCGTCGTTATGGGCCCGACGTTGACGGATAGCTCTCTTACGCACGGTGGACGGGAAACACAAATTGTGGGCGCAGCTGCGCCGATAGTAATCAAGAAACACGGTAGGTAGCGACCAGGAGTGCCCAGATAATCATTCTCACGTATAGGCAGGCTGCACGCAGTGAAAGATGCGGAGAAGAAGAAGAGAAAGAACGACAAGAAAGAAAACGAGATGAAGGACCACTGAAATGGAAACCAAGATCAACATGGCAGCAGGCTTATGGAAAAGTGATATCGATCAAAATTGACCGCCATCATCTGTCAAGACGCTAATCAGACGATCTGCACCGAAGATTGATATTTATAAACGGCAATCTCCTTATAGATTTGATGCCAGCTAAACACGGGAAATATATTGTCCTCGCCACGAAAAGGAAATGAATGGGACGCGATAAGCGATTGAAAATCGATAAATGGACAGATAATTTGGGAAGCGATTAGAACAGGGTGGAGTTTGAATTGGCCTCATCCCTCAGTCCGAAGAGCTACAGGTACACTCTAGGCAAGCCTCGAAACATGCAGAGATACACACCCACCAGAGGATGTCTCCCGGATGAGCAACGCTTCGCAGATGTCCACCGAGATTACACGGGATGGTACAATGGTCGAACACACCACTGGATAAACGCTACCGTTCTCCCGATGCATTTCCGAACTAAGCGAACACAGCGATCGGTTCGTCATCCGGCTTCGAAAGCCGAACCAAGCCGAGCAGCACCGAGTCGAGCTGTTCGGTGGCACGTCAACGTCAAGCGCACCCATAATCTGTGGCAGGGCGTGCCTAATTCCCTGTGACGTGCTCTTTCGCATGCGCTCGTTCACGTCTACATTATTATGTGTCTCTTACGCGAAACGTCCCGAGACGCGTCCAAGCGAAAGCCGACGGCTATACATGTGTGCGCGTACCGGCTGTCGGCTTGTCACTTGCTGCATTGAGAATGCGATTGATATTGCTGCTGAACATTATTGTTAAGGCAGCTCATTTCCTGGGCGGATCGATACTTGTGTCGATAATCGTAGCTGAGATATTTGACGGGTGTCAGGGTAAAAGATTGTTGCAAACTGATTAGCGTCATTTCCTTTTAATGATGTATTCTTTTTAAGTGCGCTTCGATAATATCCGGATGACTGCAGTCATTTATCAGCATAATTCATAATGCTCATCCTCGTGGAGGATTGAAATCTGTCATTTTATGTGTTTCTTTTTCAGGAATAATAGTAAGTTAATGGTGCACATCACGTTTAAATAGATGTATGGATTAATTCGATTATTATCAGAATAACATAGTTTTATGTGTTTTTTCTTCTTATTATAAATTAAGATATATCTTCTGTTAAAGACACATTCACGTCTAATCGAACAAAAGAGAATTGTACGATATCTTAATAGTCCTTGTAAATAGCTAACTTATTATTGGTCTACTGCCTATTGTTACGGTTAAGAATGATGTTTCAAATTCTATAATACATAGAGTAAGTTTTTACCACGTTGTGGTGTTCCCCACGTCATTGTACATCGAAGTCGGTGTGGTGTTCAACAACAAACAACGATATCCCAAAGAAAACACATTTTTCCTATTATAGTGCGCAAAGTTCGATTTTGCGCACGTATTTGCGTGTGCAATGTGCCACTTTCCCACACTTTACTGATCTTATAATTTAGCGTGCGGTAATGAAGTTTTGCGTTCGGTAAAGTAGCGCTATATTATAGGTATACAGACATGTAGAATAGACCTGTCAAAACTTTCATTTGTTTTACTTTTCAATCGCTGTTCTTCAGTACGGAAAACTATTATAGGTGTAGGTTAATTCTATCTAAATTCGTAATATAATTGAAAATGTACCCGAAAACACGAATGCGAATGATTATTTAAATTCATTAAAATTTGTTCAAATTAGTAATTGCATTGTAACAATTAATATTAATAACAATTAACAATAATAACGATAATAAATAATGTATTACACAGATATTTATAAATTTAGTCTATTTATTACAAAAGCATTTACAAATTTTGTTTTCGGTCGGGGGGCTCTGTCCCCCCCGAACCCCCCTTCTCCACCGCCCTTGCACCGCCACTTTAAATGCTGTATATATGGGTGTCGCACTTTGCGCACTTAATAGGAAAAATTGTATCGTTCGCTTCGCTCGGGTGACAAACTGCGCTCGTGTGGGTAATACCTACTTTGCGCACTCGTATCGTAATGTACTATAAATTTCACAC
Organism: Trichopria drosophilae; assembly: GCA_030407085.1. Lineage (NCBI taxonomy): Eukaryota > Metazoa > Arthropoda > Insecta > Hymenoptera > Diapriidae > Trichopria > Trichopria drosophilae. Next base: position 58,865,953 of record CM059583.1, read on the forward strand.
ACCTCTTCTTCCAGTAGTTCTTACTCTCCTCAAGAGTAGAATGATAATTGTAAAACAATAATTTATTTCATGGTCTCAATAAAAGTAAAATTTTACTGTATGAAAGTACCTATTTGACCCCTTTTACATTTTTAAAAATAAATAAATACACTGTCCGTTAAAAGTTCGTAAACGCCCCAATTTTCAGATACTTTAAATAATCATATCTCCCAATCCTTCGAAGATATTGAGAAACTCTACCCATACATTTTGAAGCACATAAATAATGCTTTCAATTGGTGCATTAACTTGTATTTCACACATTGTTATTTATTATCTCTGCAATTTTCGAAATTTTGAATTTTACAACCTTTTTCTTCTCACTTTCATCGCAAACCAAAATTTATCAAACTTTTCTTTCAATATCTTTAAAATATTACCCTTGTAAAAAGTGGAACGATTGCAGTATATTCAAATTAGTGGGGATCATTCATAATTCGCGCATAGCAATGCTTCGCAGAAGCAGAAATGTTCATAATTTCACCTCAAGAACAAAAGAATACGCTCACTTAAGGAACGATAGATAATCCTTCCAATAACATCATTTTGTTTATTTAAAAAATATTGAAAGATGCATTCTGGTGCCAGTTATTTTAATTAAATTATTTTGAAATTGCCATCATGTCTTTTTTATTAAGCGGGTTCGAAAGCGGTCTGCCCATAAGGTAGGCATTTATTTACGCTACATATCGTAAATCAAAAATGTCTGAATTAGCTCTTAGAAATACGGGCTCTGTAAGGGTAATTTATTTTATAACTTCTTATAATTGATATCAAATAAATTATTTGGATATAAGAAATTATATCGGAAATAGATGACTTTTACCATATTCATGGTTATAGATCTCGGTCAATCCTCACATATTTTCTTTAGTAATTTGTAGGAGACAACGTATAGTAATTAGAATTTTCCTTACTCAGGCGGAATTTAGAGAAATTGATTAATTTTACAAGTTTTATTTTAAATTTCTACCTTAATTAATAGATATTCACCGCCCTCTTCCGACGAGTTTATTTCGTAAACCATTCAATCAACTCTCAGTCAATACAAACGTGAACAGACTGCATATGGCCCTTCTTGAATTTTGGTAAAGAAACCGGTACCTATTCAAATACCTCTATGTAGTCCAAATGTTTGACCAAACCAGTTTGTAAAGTGTACTTTAAAGAAACAACGGACGTCAAGTAAATATACTGTGCTGGATGTAAGTAAATAGTTATATTGTGAATTAATTTTAGACGGATATGCATCAATATTAATATTTAATCGCTGCACGCAAGTAATATTAATATTTACAGGGAATTTGTGATTCTCGGCCTTTCTTAGAAAATTGATGGAATGGTATCTAAATGGATAAAGTGACGAACATAACGACCACCCAAGCGCAGCGTGGTATAGGGATATTTTTTATTAGGAGTCTACTCTATTGCATTAATCATCCTTGATTTTCTTGTTACATATTTCTATTTAAGGTCTACTTAACCATACACCCTATTAAAGGGTGACTCAAAAAAGGACAAGTACGTCCAATGTGAGTTCTAAATACGCCCAATACGGACATCGAAAAAATCATAGAAAATCCAGAATTCCTTCGATTCATGGTCGATTGCATTATATCTATAAGAACTTGATATATATAAATAATAAGTGTACAATTTAAATATACTAGAATAAAATATGTATTGTTATATTGGATACCTGTAGCACCCAGAATGGAAAATATATCGCAGTTAATTGACATGTTCTGAAGTGGAGAATATCAAAATAACTACACTAAGAACTATTAAATATATAGCATCCACAGGAAATGAAAGAACTCCTCTTAAACAATCACGGAACGGAAATTAAAATAAAAAATGTTTCAATACGTTCGTTGATTTTTCAGCAATCGTTCAACAATTTTCTTTAAATACTCAGTACTCATTTTCAAATTAATTTCATGTATTCGGCATTTGAATATTTCAGAAATTTTCACTGAAAATATTTGTTGTACGTAGGGCATCTAAAATGAACGAACACTTTGCATCTGCAAAGTAATTAATGCAAAATTGATGCATATTGAAAGAATTGTGGATGTAAAATGGACAATATAATTGGCGTGCAATCAATATTTGACTCTTTAGTTATGTATTTTCAACGTCCAAAATAATGGTTTGCATTCGATATTCAAGAAAATAGTTTATGTAAACGAATTCCGGATTTGAACAGTTTGTAGGCTCAATAAGGAAGATTTATAAATAAGTTATATAGATAGCATATCATCTCTAAATGTCATCAAAGATTATGAAACAAAAATCAACTGCTTTAATCTACAAATTGAAAATAATATACTATACTGTGATACTCAGTGTTGTTCTCTGGCACGAAAAAAGCATAATAATGATATTAGCTTCTTGATTCGTAGTAAAACGCACTCGAAATGTTGAGGAATTTTTATGGCTACATCCAATACTATTTATTATTTTTAATGTGCATTGCAAATCCGTTGATTTTTGTTTTATTATTTGATTGCCTTCAAAAAAACTCAAATCTTATTTTCAAAATGATTGCTTTTATTTCACCACGGTTGATGACCACAATATGCCGGAAAAACATTTTCGACAGAGCATCATATATTTAAAACATAAAACTAGTTAGACATCGCTGCATTATTAAAACATTTATTCTTAACACGTCGTAAAGAAGGGAAATGAATTAACGAGTCCATTAAAATGTGTACTCGCAGAAATTGAATGCTTCCTCAACTACAACGCCAGGATTAATAGAGCGGCACTTATGGTCGCAGTAACTATTTCGAAGCACCTGTGATCGCTGCAATTACTATTCCACTGTAGTACATGTACACCCTGCACAATACGTTTAACTAACAGGTGGCAAATTTCGAAGGAAAAAGACAATAATTAGGAGAGATGTTTATAGTATGTTTTTGTCAAATCGGGTATAAAGGGTGAGGGTGTGTTGACAGAAAGGAGTAAAGAACTGCCAGACCTTCCAGTCTAATGTAGCCTATCTGGCTTTCGTCATTTCATTACAATGGCTGCATAGTGAAGGCTATGGCCAATTGATAGATAAAATACTTGTATTGTCACGGGAATAGTCCAAAGATATACTACATGTATTCAATTATGAGCATCCACGGGACAAAAGATAAAATAAATACAGACGAATTAGAGAAATATTTGAATCGCGTAACTAAAAAAATATTATGAATGCCTTGCAGAAAATTCGGTTACTTGAATGTAGGGAAACAAAATACATTCACCCTCACATTATTGTTGAACATTGTAGGAGACACGTGCATGGAAGTGATAGATTCGACTAGAATAGGCTGTTCATAGCAAGCCAAAATTAAAGTTGCCTTCAACAGATGATACAGTATAAATACTATTAAAATCTATATAAATGACTACTAACTCCTTTAATATGATCTATTCTACTGCAGTTATTGAAGATCGTCTTATTTCATAAAAGTTTGCAGCTGCATGATTGCTTTATATATCGATATCATGCCATATAAATCTAAATTTATATGAAAAGAAAGATTCATTTATCTCATTATTCATTGAATGATAGAACAGAATATTAAGATAAAAACAACAATGAATTTATTTTTAATCACAACGGCTAAAAATTACACTTATTATTTGAGATATTCTCGGGCAATCAAAACTTATTATTATTATGTTGTCTAAAGAAAAAAATTGAAATGTGTTCACCTTTTCAGATAAATGAGATATTAACAAATATGTGTCATCCTGGATGAGATCTTACATGATAGAAAGATTAATTAAATCGCTTCCCAACGGGCACGAAGAACCCAAATGTTTCTAAAACGTTTTTAGAATGTTCCAGAAACGTTCCTAAAACGTTTTATGTCTACAACTTTTACGGAACGTTTTATAAACGTTTCATCCATGTTGCAGACATAAAACGTTTTAGGAACGTTTCTGGAACGTTCTAAAAACGTTTTAGAAACATTCAGAACTTTCGTGTCCATTGGGTTACAACAATTGAATTTTCCACAAATAACATCCTGGCCTGAATCAAACCAAGTTAACCTCGCATTGTTGATCAGACAGACCGCTGGTATCAAAATACAGATATCTGAGGTTTAGGTATTAAATCACCAAGATTCATTGAAGGTTATAACCTGGAAATATCCACAGAATATAATACTAGTACATTAAAACAGTACAAATTCTAGTTCAAGCCGTTTTGGGAAAGTTTGGTAAAACCGACTTGATTCTAGTCAAGTAAGAGTTCTGATAGTAAACAGCAGGGCAAATTTATTGATCAGGAAAGATTACATATATTTTTTAATAATTTTGCTATATATAGGACCATTGTTAAATTCAACAGAATCGTTTTTTTTCGACATAATTAAATTTATGGTAGTGAGTAATTGAACGATAAATTTTGAAACTGAATATTTCTTTCAGATATTGACTTGTTACATAGCGTTATGGGTAATTTTCTAACTGTTTTCCAAACTAATCAATGCGATCGAAAACAAAAAATTGTATTCATGTATTTTCCCATTTGCCGTTCCGGCAGAGATAAAAATGTCTGGAACGATGGAAAAAAGGTAGAGGTGATGGTACATCTAATTATAGTTGAATTAATAATGTGAAAAGCTGTTATTGGCAGCATGTTACATTTACACTTCAGAATACTGTAACTTAGATCATACACGCTGCAAAAACTCGTGTCTTCTAAACATCTTCTTTGAAGACATTAGACACTTCAAAAAGGTCTTTTCAAAGTGTCTCAAAATTTGAAACATTCTTAGCGTCTATCGATCGTAAATAAGATATTTTTGTACCTTATAATCTGACACATTTTAAGACGACCGTAAAAGTGTCTAAATTTAAGTCGTTTTAGCTAATTTAAGTCGTTTTAGCTAATTTAAGACATTTATGTGTTGAGACACTTGCAAATCGAAGACACATTGCCGATTCGAGTATCTTCGTGAATATTCGGCAACTGCCGACTCGAAGCGACGTTTTGATAAAAGATACATAACCGATTCCTCCCATTTTATGAAGGTAGTACCGCGGCCACGAATCTTATATGTTATTTTAAAATTCGGTTAGTTTTTGTGGTATCTAATCACATGGTTAATTAAGACTTCAAAGCAATTAGCCCGAACATTGCAAACAGAAAACGAATGTCCATTTTCACATAAATATCAAATACTTATAGGTTATGTAACTATTGATCAGTACATTCAGTTTGCGATTGAAGGCGCTTCTAGCTTCTCAAAGGAAGTCATTTAGAATGTATTTCTATAAGACACCCTAAAACGTCGTAAAAGTGAGGACGCAAGTGTCTCAAAATCGGACACCCATTTTTGCTGTGCATTACTCAACATCATCGTGATAAAATGTTGTTTTCATTCATTTTTATTAAAACTATTTTACTTTAAAAATATTTAAAGCAATCTTACGATTGTAAAACTGCAGTAAATTTGAGGTTATGTAAGGGGATGGATATTTAAGTAGTAACAAACGTAACTATGTAATGGCGTTGTTTACAACCGACATAGTTAATTTAACTATTTTTGGTAATTCCCTGTTTTACTTTTGTAAAAAGGTTCCATTATCGACATTTATCTACTCTGTGTAAACTATTCAAGAGTGGTACTACGAAGGCCTCCATAGTTCTAGTTGTCGGAATTCCCCTATTGTAGAACGTAACATGATCCAAAACCTCTTAATGCTTAATTCGAAAAATATGGATCTTTGCGCGTCTGATTTTTTAAATCCCCAAATCGTCTTTCGAATATACGGCGCCATGTCTAACCGAAAATTTAAAGATGCATTTCAGATGCGAAATGTGTGACGGATTAACATGTAAATGAAGCTGAGGTCCCGTCACAATGCGACTTAATCTTGTTGCGCGGTATGAAATATGACATGGACCGGGCAGGGGTTTGTCAGTCACTCAAGGCGCTTAACGGCCGCGAAAGGCTCTCGCTTGTTCCCCTACGCTCATCACGGTTACACACAGGGAGTGGCACTCGAGCAGGAACTAGGAAAAGACATCATTATTTATGCTGCACGAGTCTCCGGAATTTCGCGTTCTCTCGTCCTCTTTCAACCAAAAGCCTCGTTTAAACGTCAAGTCTGACGAAAATTTAATTATGGTGAATTATCGATCGTTGCAGCTAAAAGTCGTAATCTGAAACTGTCATTTTGCAACGTACCAACGGTTATCCTGTTGAATGTGTAACATTGATTTAACCCTCATTTTACTGTCAGTAGCCAGTATTCTTCCAAAATGGTCCTACTTGAACTTTCGCTTATTGGAGCGAAATAATAATCGTTAGTGACTTTTAAGCAGAACATCGTCATAATTTCGGATATAGAACTCAGGTTACTTGAAGATAAGCCAAAACACGACGAACTGTAAAATGGTAAACATTTTCCCACTTATTTCATGAAAACATTCTTGGCGCGCGTGAGATGTCCTTATGATTAGAATCTCTTTTCAGTGTTCTGGTAGTCACCTTGTATATGTTGGGTATATATAATTGTACACCCACAAATGATTGAAGTCTATTGAACATCCCTAGGACTGGCAATCATTAAATTTCCCTCCTCCAGATTTAATTTTCACTCTCTTCATCCAAATAATAGATACGAAGTATTTCTACAAGAATCAATCCACAGCCAACGCGGGGGAAGTATATGTATCCTCGACAAAACGGCTAATATCCGAAGACTCTTCAATTCCTAATTGCGTTGCAAAGAAACAAATTCTGCTTTATATGCTTGCTTACTTCATATATAAATGATAGGACATTCCAAGTAAAAATTAATGAAGACATTACACAACCAATCCTATTAAAGCAGATGTCCCACAAGGTTGTGTATTAGGCCCTGTTCTATTTTTATTGTATACTGCATTCCAGCATCAAATGAAGTGACCACTGGCACTTTTGCTGATGACACGGCGTTTCTGACATTAGATCAAAAACATAATACTGCTGCCGAAATCATGCAAGCACATGTACTAAAAGTCCAGTCATTGTATAATGCCTAGAGGATCAAGGTAAATGAAGCAAAATTGGTGAATACAACCTTTACATTGCGTAAAGACACTTGTCCTACAGTATACTTAAATAATGTAGCGATTTCACAGTGTAATAAATTAAGATACCTGAATATCCACTTGGATCGTCGTCAAAACAACTTGACCACATAGTAAGGAAAATGTACTGGATACTAGGAAGAAAATCTAAGTTTTCAATCTACAATAAAATTCTTATTTATAAACGTATCCTTAAACTAGTGTGGACCTACGGTATAACGCTGTGGGGAAAGGCATCCAAATCGAATATCGATATCCTGGAACGGTACCAAAAAAAGTTTTACGAAAATTAGTAGATGCACCATAGTTTATACTAAATGAGCTAATACGCAAGGATCTCGGCCTGACGTCGGTAGCGGAAGAAGTGCATAGCACTACAGCTAAATATGTTAATAGACTCAACGTACACCCTAACGTACTCTCAAGAAACCTGCTTCAATCTACGTTTAAAAACTCAAGACCGAAACGTTATAAACCATTTTTATAAACAAAGATTCCGCTGTTAAATATTGTATTTCAAATTTAAAAAGGTGCTGAACAGTGGCGATGCACCTACAAAATTAGTGTATCTGCTAGAAAATGTACTTATAGTTGCTGTTAAATATGTGACAGATTGTAAATAAAATAGAGTTAAAAAAAACGTTATATGTCGCGTGTTTGAAACAGCGCTTTGTCTTTCCAATGTCTTCAGTTGCTTAGAAATGGAAATGTTCGTGGCATCTCGCTATAATAGAGGGCTACTATATTATCCGGGGTTACCTGACTTTCACCTATATGTATATAATTCTATTCCTAAAAGAAAACTAGTATAGTACTTAGATGCCAAAATGAATGGCAGGATGAAACCTTCGCAATATGCACAAATTACCAAATTAAATTGCTAAACCTTAAAAATTAACTGGATTGATATCCGTTAATTTCTGTTTTCTTCATTCTATATTGGCGGTATTTACTTCAAAGAGAAATGTTTTCGAATCCAAACTACAAGATTTTTAAGCCTCTGAGCTGAAAATTGACCCAAATAGCTTTAGAATGTAGGAATTTCTATACGTTTGGGTTGTATTCGTACTCATGCTTGTACAATAAGATGCTACTGCAGGGCCAGCTGTGGTATTTATAATAGAAAAACGAAAATGTATATTTATATAAGTAACCATATCTTTGACTGTGGTCTTTAAAGCATTTTAAAAAATGTTATCGATGCGATGATACAAAGCATTACTGAATATTAGAATATGGTGTACTCAATTTTCTATGTAATCAAAAGTTTCAAGTCACTCTGTATCTGGTTTACTCCATCTTCTCATACTATTTTCTTGCTAATTTTCACTCGACTATACGAACTGGTTTTGAGGAACTCCGAAATTTAAAACATCTGAGTTAAATTTGATAACAAATATCTTAGCCCCATTCTGAGAATGTTAGCGATTACATTACAATTCTTGCGAATGACCCAGGTTTGCGTACAGTTACACTTTTCTCACGGGATGAAAGGGCAGCGAAACATTGTACAAAAGTGTACCTTCTGTGCGACCGAGTTCGTTCAATACCTTTTGAAACGGAACGGAAGAAAGGACGGAAGGAAACGATGATGTTGCAATGAAGAGTTGAGTGTCGACAACCCATTTCCGAGGGCCGTGGCGGGTACGGGCGCTTCGCATCGACTACTATAAGCGCGTGTCACCTGAGTGGCATAAAAAGACACGCTTGATGGAAGGCTAAATAGCATCGTGTCGTGGCGCACGGAGTAGTGACCGGGACCCGTCCGGCTATTCTGTTCCCCAAGTGGAGTGACAGCGTCGCGACAAGTTGAAATGTTTGCACAGAAGCCGAACAATGGGAAACGGGCATTAACGAATACGCAGTTCCATGCCAATCCGCCGACGATGCACGTACACACCAAAGAGTGCCGGCCCGGCTCTTTGTAATCGTCAGTACTCTTTGTACGCAATGTTGGAATCTTCGATCGAAACAGGTGGCCGAAACTCTTTAACGACAACTCGGAAGAGAGTATCGAGTAATTTGTTGACCCGATTGTGTGGTTTAAATTATATGTAAAAATGTTACAATTGAATGCTTTTACTTAATTTGCAGTATCCTTCGACGTTTCGGCCGCGCCATTTTGAATTCTGAAAATCCAACCACAAAATTAGGAACCAGCAACTTTCACGACAATAATAAAAAATAGAAGCTTCAAGGTTATTTTATTTAAACAAAATACCAACTTTCAAATAAATAGGCACTAAGATAGCCTGAAGTTCCATATTGTAAAAAACGTCTGCATGTAGATTCCTTAAAACCCTTATGTACAAGACATTATTGTGTGTCAATAAAGAAATTCTTTTCTTTCCACGGAGAAGACCGACATGAATTTTCTCATGTTTTAACCGGGGTAGAAATCATCCATGCTAGCACTAAATCGTCATATTTTGTACAGGTTTGGTGCAGTGAGCATATGTGTGTGGACTAAACGTCACGATTCACTAATAGCTCCTGTCTAGTGCTAGCGTGGATGCCAGGGAAGACATTCTATATTATATTTTAGCAATGTTGAACCGTTGGAGTAAGTTACCTTAGGCATGAATCTGAAACCTATATATTTTGTGCGAGAAATTGAAAAGTAACTGATGACGATAAGTTTAAAAATATATGTAAATATTCTAGACTCTCCCTAGAAGCAGACAGGTTTGGTGCAATGCGCATCGTGTCTGAACAAAATGTATAACACATAGTTGCAAAAATATAGTTAAAACTACTATGAAAAATAGTTAAATTTACCACCTTCCTAGTCGAGTTTACTATAATTTTGTTACGCCAGCTATCTTCTCATAGTTAAAAATATCAATTATGTAGAATGATTTAAATAAATATGACAAATATAGTTAAAATAACTATAAACTAGTGTAGTCCTCATTTCACAAATTGTCTCGTAGTAAATCTTTATATTTACTATTATTCATAGTTCAAGTTTGTATTTACAATAAATCCATAGTAGACTACCGCACCCAGAGTGTTTTGATGCCGCCAGGTGGCGACGCGGCGTTCGCAACTTTTTTTCTTCGAGCCCGTGACTCCCGTTATTGAAGTGGATTTTCATTTGGTCATAAGAAGGACCTTCGGGCGCTATGATATGGTAATAGATAATGCATGTTGTGTACGCAAATGTATCTATAGCCTAGTTACACGACATTGAAATTTGTGTGTATATAATGTGTGTATATATTACATAATACATTTTTTAACTGGCTAGAGTGTGACAATCACAAATTAGCGCAGTATTGATATTTTGTTCTTCTCTTTGTTGTCTTGTTTATCTTAACCAAAGAACGAAGGGAGAAAAGTGGACTTTTCATATGCTATGATATATACATATGTTTACAAATATTTGTAAAAAGTAAATATTGACTCCTTTCCATATTTTCTGTGACAATTTCTTATACAGTTTCTCTCAGTGAAGGTAGTAAATTTCTGAAATGACTATTTCAAAATAGTTGAGTCTATTTGTCTATTATGATAAGTATCATTTTGAATCATGAAACAGTAGTTAAACTTAACTATTTCAGAGTAGTTATTTTAACTATTACCATGCCTAGTCCTTATTTCACACTATGATTCACAGTTAAAAAATGATCATTTCAACTGCTTGTTTTTCTAAGTGTACACAGTTCTTACTGAAACAGACCTTGCATGAGTTAATCCTAACTAATGAATTTTTTGTATACTAGCTAAGGTAAGTTCCGGCAAGGCTATTGTCATTTTTAATTTCCAAAAAACAACGTCAAATTCGCAATCAGTGACCTAAGAAAATTTCCGACCTACTCCAATTTGATTGAAGCAGAAATATGAGTAAAAATGTTCACGTTATTCTTCAGAAGTATTCTAATTAGTAAGAAACAATATTTGGTAGAACGGTCCTTGTACTGAGTATTACTTTTCTCTTTGATAGAGGAAGACAAAAATGATATCTATAGAATATACGTTTCGGCCATTGATCCAGGCCCTCATCAGCATTTATTACTAAAATTCAAAAAAACACAATTACAAATGTGTATTACAAAAATATTTTTTATAAAATTCACTTATTTCTAGAGCTTTCGAATACAATATCCGTCTTACCGGTAGAAGATATACAAGAAGTATTCTAAATTGTGGAGATTTACCCTCTACAAAATTATTCTTCAAAACCACGAGCAACAATTTTACTTGTCAAATTCACGTTTCTAAATATTAAAACATGGAAATACCGTGGGGTTTTAATTCAAATTTGTTTTTAAACTTTATCTTCAGTGATATTTATTGAAATATTCCTAACTGAGACAAGAATTACCGATTACCCTGAATTTCATGTTGTGTTTTCGACTTTCAAATGTTTTATTTACGGAAGATAAATGTAAACTACTTTTTATCGAAGACGAGATATAATAATTAAACGTTTATTGCAGAATGATAGTTTTCATGTTCTCAACCTATTAGGCTTAAGTGCTGAAAATGACTTTTGCTATTTCCTAATGCAGTCAAACACATACAACACATACCTCTTAAAGAGATGTTTCAGAACTGTTTCCTATCATATTTTAACAAGATAATCTTATATCATTTAAAAAATGACCTCTTAGTCGTTGTTCGTCTTATTACTTCCTAAAATACCGATTCAAACGGTTCGTATGCTAGGGGTCTTAAATTTATCTTATTTCGAGCCATCTAGAAATTTTGTTTCAAACGCGATCCACAGTTTTACGAGTTTGTTCTTGTATGGTACTAGATGGCGTTGAAAGCAGTAAATGAACACAAGTGATATTTGCTAATTTTGCTGAAATACATACTCAGAGAATGGTAACTCGATGAGCAAGTCAGGTGGATACCAAAATTCCGATGTCCGATAAATCTGACTAGTCAAAAATCCGAAATATGAAATCCTTTTCGAAATTCCGATGCTTTAGATTCCCAACAGTTACAATTCTCAACGTTCAACATTCCAAAACGCCAATCGGAAAAAAATCAAAATCAAATTGCTATTTTGACACTGGTCAGAATGGTAAACAATCGGGATTTTTGTACCCACTTAATTATTTATTATATGGTGAGCGTGAATCTTTTGAATTAAGAACTGTTTCGAGTCATCCACCATTATATGATGTTTGAGTCTTCTAAAAGATCAGTTGGAGCACAGATTTTTTTGAGCAGCATTTCTTACATTATTTCCTGCTTGGTTTGGAAAGTTGCGACACATAGATATTATGTTACCTAAATGTGCGGTATTGACTTAGTAATAAAGATTATCGAGAAAAGCACGTCCTTCATAATAGTATTAGTTTTTGAGCAAGTTACTAGGTTATGATAATGTATATAAGTGATTCAAGATTCTATTTTAAACCTACTATAAAAAGTCTCCCCCTTCAATAACCATCTCATATTATCATAAGAAAATCAATATCATACTAAAGTTTGCTATCACTAGATAAAAAGTATAAGCAATATTAAATGAATAACAATCATAACGTACATAATTCCATACGTTCAAAGGTAAACTACTAAAAAGTAACAACAATTGCGCAATAAAGATAATCTCCTAAAAGACATTCTCTTCAGTAAAATCGCGTCATATCCGTTTATCATTGAAAGCCGAAACGGTAATCGGGATTTCGGGTGCATTCAAGTGGCTGGAAAGCTCCGTAAAAATAGCGGAAAAGTTAAGTAGCAGCGGGCAGCCGTCCAGATCGCGATCGGTCGATCGGGATTTCCCCGTTGCTCTTCTCACTCCGGTATACTACAGAGAAGACCTAAAAATCCAATCCAAGTTGCGTCTTAAACGATCTCGCGGGACCGGGGCCGAGGTCGTATATACCGTTCTGAAATGCCACCGAACCCTAGTGCACATTCTCCTTGGCTCCTCGTTTCCTTGTTTGCCCCCTATGAAGAGACCCGATGTTAGCCAACCAAAGCGTCGGGAGAAGACGACGTCGACGACGGCCAAGATGTAATATATAGCTCGCGCGCGCGAGAAAGGAAGCACAAACTTCATACGTTACGGTGAAATTGCCGCATTGGGGGAACGCAGACGGAGAACAAAAGACTTGCGCAACAACATTAACAAGTAGGAAAATACGTGGGTGCGAGCGTAAAAGCTTCACGACTGCTCGTAAAGAAACGGCTGAAAGGCGAGGTCGACGACGTCACTTTCAAGGAGAATAGAGCACAGTCTTGAAGGGGTTGCTCTCCGGCTTTTCTTTTGTGCATATTACCTTCTTTAAAAACGAAATAACAAGCGACGCTTAAAACGTCTGCGTTAGAAAGTTAATGTGCATACGTTATCGTTAAATTGAATTTTAAAGCGTTTATGGAGTTTATTTAGTTATTTGGAAATAGAAACGTTCCAATACCATTATAAAAGGAATTATGTAAATTTAAGGGGGTTCCTAAGTCTATAGACAAATTGCATTCGAGGTTTCCTGTATTAAATTATTACCAAGCAGCAGGTAGGCCAACTTACCCAATAGTGCTTTTTGTTGGATTGAAAACGGAGAAATATATTTTTGTAATCCGAAAATAAGGTGAGACATTGAAGAGTGTACGAGACACGTGCGGAATTAACTAAACGAATTCAATTCTTGTTTTCCTTAAAATATTCATTAGCACTTGTTCAGAAGGCCTAAACTAACATGCTTTGTTACATAAATTTATGAAAACAAATGCTTTGTTAAGGTATAGGGTATACAAATAAATGAATCTTTCTTTCTTTTCTGACTCTTTCTTAAGTGAAATGTTCTTTGATAGTTTTTGTATAGGGTATAATTTACAAAACTTAATTCACGGGTTTATGACTTGCACTAGCAACTTATGGTTTTAATATTTCAAGATGAAAATATTTCAGCCATCTGTGGGGAGACGTAGCTCAGTAGAGAGAACATTCGACCAGCAATCAAAAAGTCCCAGGATCATACATATTGTCAACCGGCTGTTCTTCCAAAACTCCCTGTTGTGTTTTTGAATGTTTCATATATTTTCATCTTTTCAAATAATTAAGTTCTTTTTAGGCAAATATTTTTCAAAAGAGCCAGGTGTTTGCAAATCGATAGAATTTTGACTGAAGGCGCTTCAAAATATATTACAGTCATGTCGAAATATTCGAAAACGAGTGCAGTCAGTTAGTATGTAGATCATAAGCCCACCGACATTTATTTATTAAATATCACTATAAAGGCGCTATTAATATTCAATTTAAGTATATAGGGTAAAATTATGTATTACTCAGCAGTAATTTGTGCACTACAGAGGTTTCTGCAGAGTCAGCAGTGTTTGTTAGACTCGTAAAATAATCATTACACAGATCATTTTTGCAATAACTTTCTGAAACTCCTGTATTTCGTCAATAATGTTTTGAGGTAATCGATTTACAGTACTACGTTTCCCAATAAAGCAAAAAGTAGAGTAGAAAAGAACACTGTTAAAAATATCATAAAATTCCATGTACACTCAATGTACAGTGCATTAATTTTTCTAAAGGTGTATATCTATATTATATATTATGATGAAGTAGTGTACATGTAACGGAAGCATTTTGGAAGCTTTTTACAGTGTAGGGTTTTTATGTTAACATACCTGTGATTAACAATTACAGAATTGTTGCACTAACTTGTAAGAAGCAGTTTGTTGTCGGTTTAGACTCCTGCACTATTCTAACCATTCTGGACAGTCTAATCGAGTCTCAACCCAAGTAAAAAAATTATACATAATTTATACATAATCATCCATGTATAGATTATGTATAGAATTGAACATGCATGATCTATACAAAATCTATGCATAAGATATGCAAATTAAAGAAAAGACCAAAATTTCCACGAAACGATTTCGCGAAGCGACACGACGAATCATCGACAAAAATGAGGTATATTTTATTGAAACCATCGAAATTTGACTTCATCACTGATGTCATTTAATCACAGGCCACAATTTCTGGATCGTCGTGAATTTTCACGTGACACTAAAAAAATTATACTTACAATTTAAAAGTGGAAAATTACATTTGACTATTATTTATTTAATGATTTTATTTAATAATTTAGTTAGTCGTTTCATTATGACGTACTTTTATGGAGGTTCGACCGATGCTGTCAGAAAAATTTGCGCATTTTAAAAATCAACATGCCTTAGCAACCGCGTTACTAACGATACAATGAAAAGAAGAAGAACGTGATTTATTTTTGACAGTTTCGGGTGAACCTCCACTATAGCAGGAAATCAGGAATATTACAAAAGAGAACTATATTATCAAATAAATTAAAAATAAATAATAGTAAAATTTGATTCGTTTCATTGTGTTATTGGTTTCTTTCGGATTTGGATTTTCAGATTTGAAGCTGCTGACGATTTTCATGGCGATATTTGATAGTTCCTGATAATACAGGAAAATGTGGTCAGCGGACATTAGTTTTGAAGTGGGATGTCGGTGAGAGTTTTATTTTTAATGAAATGTTCCATTTTTTCATGTGCCTTTAATTTTAGATGTCTTTGTTCCGTTACTTGAAATTTCAGACTCAGGTTGCAGAATCATTAGATCAAATGTATTTATTTTTCAGACACAGAAATTGGTTAAATAAAACTTATTATTATTAGTACATTACATTTTTATAATTATTATTTTTAATATACATTTTGTGTTTATTATGTATAGATTATGTATAGATTATGCATGTTCAATTCCATACACAATCTATATATGGATGATTATGTATAAATTATGTATAATTTATTCACAATTTTTTTACTTGGGAAGTCGCCATACGGAGCAAACGTCTTGGTTGCGGCAACATGGAAAACTAATATGTCATGAATTTTTTACCAAAACAACATTTCCGGGAAAATACCTCGCTATTCCGGCCAAACGATTTGTACGTAATACTGGCTACCTCAACGAAAACAACGGAAGATTGGGCAAATCACCTTTTCTAAACTAACCAAATATTTGCTGTTCCTATTTACGATACATATGTAGGAAAAGCTATTGTGGAACATGTAAGTTTTATTTTTCACACAAATTCGTCTATGAAATTAGGGTGTTTATTGACGTGAAAAAATATATTTTACACTGAAAAACCGCATTTTCTTCGCCGAAAGAAAACACTCAATAGCAAAAATCATAAAAGCCGGATTATAAATACTCGGTTACCCTATAGTGAAAATTCTTTTGCGATTTTCGTCAATAAAAGTCTTTCAGTATACACTACAGCGATTTCGTGTCGCGATAGCTAATCTAGTATACTGGTTTTCAATGTTTTTCGCTTTCACGATGCGAATTCACCACTACTGTGAATGATCCAGTGTGTAATGTGTGCATAAGAAGTAAATTGCAACCCGTGCGATCAAAATAATTAAAATATCATTCACTGGTGCATTCCCAAAAAATTTGAAAATTTGCAGCCCCGTGTTATTTAAAAATAAATTTGCAATAATCGTAATAAGTTTTGTTTTATTTTAGATTTGTTCATTGACCAGCGGCTTCATTTAAAATTTGAAAATAATAGAAGAACTCAAATAATTCATTAGCTGTAATTGCGGTTGTTGTCACATATATATATATATATATATATATATATATATCCGTCATGACACGTCGTTATGCAAATTCCATGATGACAACGTAGAACTTTTAAGAAATTTTGAAATTCACACAACTCGGACAATTTTTGTCCGTTTACATTCAACAAAAGCGCATTCGACGCGAAAATATACTTACCTTCAATATATGTATCAGGAACACATCCTCTAGATCGAATCATATAAAAAAAATCGGCATCAAAGTTAATAAAAATGAAAAAAAAAATCGAAAACTCGCCAATACTTGCAACTATAGTCTCGTCAGTTTTCATTTCAACGTGTGGCACCGATAGTCGAAAAGCTCTGCATTTCGGCTTTGAAATTTTAGCAAATTATTTAAATTGAATAAAAATTAGAGTAGTTGTGAGCCATTTTGGAATGATTCTGTCTAATAACGGGTTTTCAGCTATAAAACGAAATTTTGAATATATCGGAAAATTATATCATACAATTTTTTATAGCTTTCTAGATCTACAACGTGTGCCAGATCTTCATAAAAGCGCCAGATCGCTATCGCATCGTGTTACACAAACATTACCTATACTTCGCACTGTTGCCTAAAATATGATATACAAAAATTCTGATCTTTTTCTAGAAGTTTCGTGTTCCTGCTAAATATCACTTGATTATCAAATGAAAATGAAATATTCGTTTGTACATGTATGAGGTAAATAAAAATTATCAAGCATTCAAAAGCTAAATTTAATATAAACTCGCGATTCCAATGACCCTGTTCGTGTTTAACTTAAATTTTGACAACTTTAGAATTTGTTTAGACATAAAATTCAGCAATTGTTAAGAGAACTTAAACCCTTAAGTGTCCATCGAAACCATTCAATCAAACCATTTTCCAGTTTTCTGATGGTGCCTTGTTTAACGATTGATTTGTAGCTAATACACTGAGAGACTTTTATTTACTAAAATTGCAAATATATTTCCAATTTTGGAATAACCGGGGCTTTATCGTCCGGTTTTTGTACATTTTACTCTTATTTCTAAATTCAATTCATAGAATTTACAAATTACTATTATACTAATATTTTTTCATAAACGGTTTATATTGTACTATATTTTGGTGTATAAGCCAATCTATACTGAACCAATATTTAATTTTGAATAATTGATATAAAATTAATTATAATTTTAATAATTATTTGTCTGTACAATACATTTAATCTTTATATTTAATAGGCACTTATAAGTGCCAATATTTAAAACTATTAAATGATTTAATGACGAGTATAAGTTAATTTTTCTTTAGCAATTGTTAAATTGGAAAGTGTCCTAGTAAGAAATAATCCTGAGAAAATGTTATGCAAAATGTGAACTGGTTGTATGATTACTACTGTAAAGAAATATATAATTTAGTCGCGGTATCACCAATATTTTTCACAGAAAGAGATTATTTACAAAAATGTTGACGTGAACAGAAACAAGATTTTGATCTCCACATACAATAGATTATATTTATCAATATTGGGATTACAGCTTTTCAAACTCGTAGCTTCTTTAGTATTCACATTTGCTGTCTGTCAATTGAAATTTATCATCCTATTTCCATAAAACAGAAAGCCCGCAGCACTTGCAGTAGAGATGAATTCGACGCAGTTTAAGGTCACCTTCCACCGGGTAGTACAAGGATGAGTTTCCGAGGTGTCTCTTTAAAGATAGCAAAGTCATGGCAATAACCTTCTACGTCGTAAGAAAATAGCTTTTCTTTATTGGATATAAGCGTGGCCTCAGGTTTTCGTGTACAGTATTCGGTTGCCAGTGTGTGTATACGGATAATGCTTGGATTCTTTCGATAGCTGGCATAACAAGATATGCTACGGATATGACGTAAAATCCCCACACAAAAGAATAACGCTCTACGACAAACATTTGTTTTTTTAATCTGGCCCCTTCCTCTCTTAATGTCCATCCTTTTCTCATATTTGATATGTTCGTTCCACGTATACACATATACCATTTAGCGACTCTGTATTAGCCAACGGCATCTTGATACCATCCGGGGAACTTGCCAACTTCTTTATACAGACATTTATTTCAAAGGGGTATCTATTACGTCTAACAAGCCGGAGTCGCGCAGATTGTACTGCTTTAACCGGGCCTCCGACGGTACGCGAGTACGCGACATTATCGTACGTCATTCTGCTGCATTGTGCGAGAACTGCTGTGTCGCGGTCTGCTTTGGCCGCTTTATCCGTGACAATGGCGAGGTCTTGTCTTGCGAAGGATTTAACGATCCAAGTTCAACTTGAAGTATGTCGCCAATGAATCTCACAAAAAGTTTCGCCAATGGCCAATATAACGAATAAACGATTCGATGACTTTCCTGGAGCGAAGACATGCTTCCAAAAATTGTTGAAATGTTCTTCATGTAAATCTTTTATGCTCGCGTAACCTTATATGGCGGATGCCAAAATAGCAGTGCGGTATATGTATTTTTATAAATGTAATGTATCATTACAATTGATATCATAACCTGAAACAGGCTTAAATTAATGATAAAATTTGTGGTCAATGTAATCATTAAAACATACCAATTTTCAAACACAGGTTAAAAATTGACAATATGACAAAATTTCCTCACTTCGACCTTCCATTAGAGCGAGAGATTTTCTTGACCACGACTTATTTACCTGAAATTGAAGTAGACAAAAGTAGACGAAATTTGACGGTCGAAATTTGGTAATACAAGGAATTTATCCCACGAGATCGTAGTCCGAATGTGGTAAAATGGACCTGTTGTATGCCATAACCTAAAATATAGATAAAACATAAAAATAACCCATTTCTGACCTAATTCTGACTGAATCTGTGCGCCTGTGGTTTTTAACTTTTTTCTCGAGCATGTATGTAGCAAACCTTTACAAGAATTGATGAGTTTGTATATTCATGTCATGGTAGTACCGCATTGCTTTAACACTTTAATCAAAGCACAATATACAGTGGCCCTCCCCTTATTTTAACTTTTCGAGCCAAGGAAGATGGCGGCTTCTTCCCTTATTTAACCGCTTCCCCTCATCCTCACTACTGGCTGTATGAGAGAATAAAAACAGAGAGAGAGGAGATATAGTGGCGTCCTTCTTCACCTGTATGCGCAAGCGCAAACAGCAGTCCGCACTCTTTTGAACACTTTCAAATAGCGAATGGTGGGGGAACTCACGAGGGGGAGAAGTTAACATAAGGGACGAAAAAAAGTTAAAATAAAGGACGCAGTTAAAATAATAGGAGTTAAAATAAGGGGAGGGCCACTGTAGCAAATGAAATAAATGTACAGACGATGTCCGTTTTGTAAAATAATATATCGCATGTTATCCGTTAAATTTAATTGTGACTAAGAATTATCTAACCATAATCAATATGTTATGCCGCGCAGTCGACACAGATTTGTTACAAGTATTTAAACATCATGGAACAACAGTTCCTTCTTAAGTAATGGTTACAGAGGCCCCTCCGCAAACTGAACACTCTTCAATCTGAACAAAGAAATAAGGCGTCCATATTCAGCAAATTGTACATTTCACTAGTCTCGCTATCCCCACCACAGCTTTTCTACACGCGCACTGTACCAAGGGGAAACTCTGCAGAACGATTGTTTGGAGCGGTAGGGGTATTCAGATTGCAGAATAAAGATGGATGTGTTGAAATCGGCTATGTTCAGATTGCGAAGAGACCACTCTATGACAATTGTGAGGAGATTTGAGATTACTTGGACTCGAAAATGACCGCCACATTGTAAATAACACGAATAATAACAACAACAGATCTATAAAAGAGAATTAAAAATTATATGATAAATAGCGTCTGATATTGTGAGAATAGTCGTCTACTCTATGCTACTTTTACACCATTCAACAGTCACAAATAAATGTGTAACGTTCGCGAACAAATTTGAAAAAATCGTCATAGCGGAGAATTGAACCCGAGTCTCTCGATTACTAGGCTAACGCCATAACTACTACGCTACGATCGCTCCCTCGATACGGTTACATGTTATTTGGGGTAGAAGACATTCGAAGGACAACCCGATTAACAAATTATTATGGGCATTATGATGTTAACGTTAGACAATTGAGGGACTGGATGCAATAAATCGCCTCTCGAACTGACATTCCCAGTTTGGAAAGTCAATAAATCTTGTTGGAAAAAATTCTGACATGTAGAAAATTATGAGGCGCAACTGTTAGGTCGGTAAACTTAGTTTGGGCACTAAACAGTTTTCATAGTAAAATAAAAAAATACGAAAAACTTTATTACTGCTTTCAATAGCATTTTTAAATATAAATCGCCATGAGTCACTTAAATTTTGTTGAAATTTGCTGCACGTACTCATTATAATCTAGTGGGGCCTATACAGCAATAAATCATCAATAATTGTATATTGTTTAATTATATTCAGTTGCAATTTGAGATTGATGCAAATCGCGTAATTTGATCTTCACAGATAAAAAGAGTCTAGAGGACTTTGATTGTGAACGAACTTCAAGTGAGAAAGCTGCAAATTAATGTCAATTGAAGTTTTTGGCAAGATTTCAGATCAATTCATTGAAAATTTGCAAAGTAATGCGTGTTAAAAGAAAGTTCATACCGGTGCCTGTAACAACACACCGGTTATATTATAGGGGAAGGTTTTCGTGCATAAATTTTATGATTATTTTTTATAGTAATAATATTTTAATCATTAAATCTTTATTTTATTTAAAATGGAGCATCGAAAAATTACAACACACATTATTATTGGTCATTTTTATATTTAATATGATCAAAATATTTCTCACATATACGACGTCAAGGGAAATGATTGTTTGGTTATATGATAATGTTTATGTATGTACCGCAATGAGTTTGTGTTATAGGTCAAACTACACTCATTCTTCGAAAAGATAAAAAATATTTTAAAAATTGCTTAGCCTGTTAACAAGTGAAATGAAAGTAGTCGTTTATTTTTATTTTTATTTTTATTTCCGACTACGCTTCCAAGTATGTATTTCTTTAAGAGTGGTAGCATTTATTCTACATATTAGTTGACTTAGTAGTAAATACGTGGAAATACGAATTCTATAAAAAATAAATATACTTATTTGAATAAAAGTTACAGCGTACAAAAGGAAATTCAATAAATATTAAAAAATCAGATTTCAGATTCAGAATTTTTTCCTTACCATTTCTTGACAATATAGTTGGAGCTTGAAATTGAAAATTATTAGACGTATCTTAGATTTAGTTTAAGAGTTGTGTAATAAATAAAAAAACGCACTATACATACATATTAGTAACATTTAGTAAAATTCAAATTGTTTCGATATGCGTTTCATTTAATCAAAATATTTTTATATTCTACGATTTGTCTGCATTGGATATATTATTTATAAGGAATTACTAACACCGCACTAGACAGTATTTGAAATTTCTTAAGTAATTATGTAAATTCAGAATTTTGAAAACTGATTTAATTAATTTTATCAAAATCTCACCTGTATCAGATTTTACGAACATAGTCACATCTTGAAACAATAATCAGTATGCTATTAATTTAAATCGTCAAAGAATTTAATTTTGATAGAAATAATTTGATCCGTTTTTGTTTTGAATAATGGCCTTAACGTAAATTTCTAGCAGTTAAATATACTATAAAATATTAATAAGGTTTGGATTATATTATGGAACATAGTAAATATGCTCGATGAAATACATTAGTGCAGTTAATTATGTTGTTATTTATGAGCATAAATGTAAATAAAATTCTGTTTTCAATAAAATTCAACTTGATTGAATAAATGGTTTCTTTCAATAGTCATAAGAAAGTATTCATCAAAACGAATATGCCCAATTCATATGAATATTTTATTTATTTAAGAAAATCAATTTTTAATTTCAGGAATGCATTTTTAAAATTTTTTTGAATATTTACTTTAAAGAAATAGTTATAAATAAATATTTATTTCACCATACTAAATAACTTCTTCCTACAACTTGCTTTTAAATCAATATTTATTTAACTTCAGAAAATAGTGCATTGCTTCATATAAATAATTACTTCAAAAAGAGCAGATGTTTCTTTGGGAAAATGTTGAACTAAAAAAATAATTGTTCATATTACGATATTACTACTAGTTCTGCAGTTTTCTACATTGTTACGTATTTATTTCACATTCATACAAGTATATGCCATAAAAACATAAGGGGAATTAGGTGGACGTATATTTACTTACAATAAAATATTTACTGGAGCGTAATAACTATTTAGTCATTTTTAAAAGAAAATTTATTTTGTTCAAGTAAATACTCAATTGTTCAAAATAAATGGTGATCTTCTTTTAAATAAATATTTTATTACGATTATTTAAGGAAATATTTAATCGAATTTAGGAAATTTCTTTTGATACGAGTAAATTGTTATCAGGAACATATTAATTTATGTCAAGTCTTTCCCTGTTATCAATCTAAACATATGATTTCTTTGATGTAGTAAAATATTTGCGAAAAATGATTTACTTTTTTCAAGAAATATACTTTACTATCTTCAAGAAAATAATTTCTTTGTTTCAAGAAAATGCTATCTTAATTTAAGACAATAATTTATAAATATTGGGTATAATATGCCGAGGAAATTATTTATTTGCAGAAAATAACTATTCCCTTACACCAACCGAAATTTATTTGCATCAAAACTGTGATTACTTGACACAAGGAAATCAATTTTAAATAAATATATTTCGTTAAAAGAAGTAAATTTTTTTCGGTATAATAATAAAAAAAATAAAAACAATACCCATTATAATGAAGGTTTTTCATGTGATTCAGGGAAGTAGCATAA
Source organism: Trichopria drosophilae (assembly GCA_030407085.1). Lineage (NCBI taxonomy): Eukaryota > Metazoa > Arthropoda > Insecta > Hymenoptera > Diapriidae > Trichopria > Trichopria drosophilae. The sequence goes on from CM059583.1 coordinate 58,889,505, forward strand.
AATTAATTTAAATCCTATTTTCTAAAAGTTATGCATAGTTCACTACGGAGTTATGTGCTACGTAAAACCATCTTCAATATCTTAAGAAATAAGAGACAAGCCCGTCTCTAACATTATTTTAAAAAATGACGAAGGTTCTGAGGAAATTTTTTGATACCTTCATAATCGATCATTTTTTAAGAATTCTTCTAACAACTACTACATCATTTTTAAAAAAATTTACTGACGTACATGCAAAAAACAGCGTATATTGCAACATCCGCATTTTACGCATATTAGAAAATTTCCAACAAAATCTTAAAAAAGCCTATAAAAGACCGTAAATCAACCAAAACGTCAGCAATGCATTTGTAAATGCTTAATTGGTCCTAGAACACAAAAAAACGTTAATAAATGGACTGTTATATAGTTAGCAGAGACATCAAATTTAAAATCATAAATTTCGTTTTAACATTGAGTTTTGCTTTTTCTATCCAAAATACGAAACAAGCGTGCCTGTGATATACTGCGCATCGTAAAAATGTACACCTAACATTACTTTTATTGCGCAGTTGTATATTATACAGGAAGTCGTGACTGTTATAAAAGTTTCCTATACCGTACGCCTTGCGCCTCTCTGCCTAGGGTCATTACTTTTCGCGCCAGATTTACATCTCAAATAATCGACAGTCAGGTTCCATTTTAAAATTCGTAGAAATCGTGTTCAAGGCTGCTCATCGATAGGCCATTCACGAAAATAACAAAGAAATAACAAAATACGACGCACGCGCGACTAGAGTCCTTGACATCCGTCAATGGGATGTAGCATTCAATTTTGAAATCCCGTAATAATGACGGTCAGTCATCCGGCCGTTGCGAGTTGACGAATTTATGACTCCCTTGCGAATACGCGTGCCAGAAATTAAAGCAGTTACAATCCGAGCAGAGACTACTCGATACTTCAAGGCCAATGAGCGTACGCGTGCCATGTCGGGATGGGTAATTTACAATGTTAATTGTACCGAAGACTCCGATCGTTAGTCAAGATCCGTGTGAATGAAGGGACAGATTAGTGGAGTAAGTGCTTGCGGCATGGGACCGACCGAGTAGTATTCCCTTGACGCTGGTGCCCGAGCACCTGGTGACGTTGTTCACGGCCACGAGCACATCGGATAAAGCACTTCAAACCCACGAACAATAAACGAAAGACTTTACCAAAGTGAATAGGATCTTCGTGGGAGGGTGGTAAGGGGGGTCCAAATAAAACAAGCGATGCAAGAAGGAGTATCACGCCCCCCAATACTATGTGCTTAATGAGGTACGCCGGGGGACATTCGTCTTTAGAAAACGCAAGAACGTATCGACGTTTCATCCTGGCCTTCGACTCGCCCTTCTACCGTCGTTTTGTCAGCCATCCGTATATCGTCTTTGTTTCTACCCTTACGTCAAAGCAAATCTTGGGAACAATGCTTGCCAACAAATGCTTTGCTTCGCCTGCCTTGGTATGCTAATATACGCATAAACTCGAGCAGAACAGGCGGAAAGGCTTTGTTTGTTTATCGCTTATTTGCTTTCTGAGTAATTAATTTCCTTTACGCAGGTCAAATTAGACTTCTCGCCATGTTTGCGTATAGTTGTTTGTATCCCTTCAAGTGAAATCCTATTATTAAAAAATGTGGTTGGAACGTAAGAATAAAACTAGCGCTACTCCCATAAATCATTGTCGTAGCAATCGTAAAGTTCCCCTGTAACATTACCAGTCCCTGACTCGTCAATTTTCGGAAAATTCACATTTTCAATGGGTCTCCGTTTTCACATAACCTTTTTAAGGCCGGGGAACAAAGTTCCGAAAATCAAAATCCCCCGAATGGCTAATATTTCGATATTATTGTATGGGTCCAAGGTATTTTAATTTGCTGACTTTTTGCAAAATTTTCAAAGACAAAGTGGAGAAAATCACGCTGAAGCCATGTTATATCGAAATGTTGGCCTTACGGTGTGTTGATTTTCGGAACTTTGTTCCCCGGCCCTTTTTAAAACTTTCTGTTAAATGGAAGGAAAATAATTGACAGGCTAGATGAGTATTATCGCTTAGTAATAATCTTGCTGTCAGGGAAATAATTAAAGCAACACTCAATATGCAGTTGCAGTATGCAACGAATATTGCACGCTGATTGGCCCAAACTTTTACAAGAAAAATAATCGGCTGTTTTCCAATTTTTAAATGGTACTTTTCGTACCAACGGCGTAAAATTAGAGTTTACGTATCGGTTGGTGAGTGCACATTCAAGGGATAAAAAATCACAATATGTGTCGTAAATTCTATAATATGGAAAATGGCCAGTTTTACAAACGATGACTTAACCTTCGCCGGTCACACCTCCTAAAAATGCTAAGAACGACACACGGGGTCTACCGGACCCCAATGCTTAAAATCGTTTCAGTATTAGAAGAGTAAGCCGTAGCAATTTACAAAAATTCTGAGACGTATTCAACCATCCCAAATTATGACCCCATTGTTCAATATGCAGAGTTTTGCATCTAACAGAGTAAAGAAAATTACAAATAGAAAAAAGTGCAGAAAATGGCTTTATTTACTTAAAAAATCATAACTTATTATATTTTCAATATTTTTTAATGAAATTTTCTTGACGTACTTTGCAGATTGCGGTGTTGTAGATAAAAATAGTCTATTGATTTACAATTTAAGAAGGGTATTTATTTAGATGAATGAAGTGCATAATCTTTAAAAAATAAAATACATAATTTGTACCTATTACTTTGTTTATTTATAAATAATTTTTGAATATAAGATATATAACTGAACAAATAAAGTAATTTACATCCTGATAATCGCAAATTTCTGAAGCATCACTTCCAATAGTTTCATCTCCCTCAGTCTTTTCTAATTGCTTACGAATATTACGAACTCTTAAATTGTAAGCCATCTCTAAAACTATAAATAATATATGTCTCATAATATAATTGACAGACAATAATAGATGTACATTTCGCATTATTTACCGTGTTATTTCGACTATTTATACTACACGAATCATGAAATAAAAGCCTTTCTATTTTCTTCAAAGTATACACCGTAGTCACACTGGGGTCCGTTGGACCCCGCCACGAAATCGATTAACTTTCGTGACGTACCACGAGTATACTGATGTTTGTCAGACAACGGCATTACCAGAAATTTTTTGGTAGCACTTTAAATTACCGATAGGTGTTCCAATATTTCCAAATTAAAACTAATAAAGCGATCTATTTACCTTTAAATTCATCGTGGGGTCTGCTGGACCCCCAGTGACCGGCGAAGGTTAACAAAAGCTCTATCTAATGACAATTTTACGCCTGTTGAATCGAAAAATATCTTTTAACGCGGACCACGTATTTTTGATACTTTTTCTGATAATTTTCAAAAATTGTTTAGAATTGAGGGTTGGATCTGGCAATTGCACAATTCAAACGAGTACAATCAGTCGAACTAATCCATCGTCCTTCCATTTGCAGTCACCACGTAGAAAATTCCTTGCCAAATGACTGCAGTCTATCGTCGTCGTCGGGCTGCGTAATCTTATTACGGGTTCTTCCAGTACCAAAAGTGTACGCAGTTCGAAGCTCCAAGTAAGCCGATCCGCTGACAAAGTCCCAGCCGCATCGCTAAGCACGGACGACAAGGAAAACAGGCTTTACATCGGCGGGCATCAATTTACTTGGGTAGGCATTCCATCGCCTCGCGTCAGGTAACTTCGTCCCCTACCTGCCACGCATCTTAATAGGAGCCGAAGGCAAATGTCAACGGTGACGAAACGTAAGGGCGAGGAGGCGCCTGCTGGAATTTAACTTCGACGCAGATTGCAAACTGACTGATAACATCGTTTGACATCAGAAAAATTCGATGCATAATATAGGGGAGATCGACATAGTGGCAACGAGTAGACGCTCGTTTAATGCTCTTCAATAATTGTTTAGTGTCGAAACACCGAAAGTTTTGTTACTTCGATAAATTTAATATTTCACGTTTCTGATGACAGAGGTTATTTTAAAAATACAAATTGAATTTGACTTATTCGTTGGAAAAATAATATTATCGATTACACAATATATTTCACTGTAAATTTCGGACTAAGTATAATTAGAAAAATTGCCATACTGGCAAGCAGTATTATGACACGGCTGATTTAAGGAGTTCATTTTAGTCATCTATTTACACAGGGTTATGAAATACCTACTCCAACAATGAAAGCGTGTAAAAGTGGAGAAAAAGTACTATAAAGCCCATACTTATCTCGATCCCTTTAAAGTTTTTCCTTCCAGTTCGCCGAAAGTTTTACCCGATTTTTAAGAAGATTAAGTATTTTTAATGAATTGCTCAACATGCAAATTAATCCGCTCTGTTATCCGCTTTAGGGTGGTGGTTTCATAGACTGTATATAAGAAATTTAAAATGTGAACCAATTTCCTTTAGATTTTAAAATTGTTATACTATTATAGCTTATAAACCAGTCAGATTTTGACATCTTTAGACCATGGATCTAAGATATTCTTAGGCCCACGATTTGGACTAAATATTTTCGTCAAAAATTGCCATAGTGATTTTTGAGATAAAAAATTATTTTTAAATTAAAAAATAGCAATTTTGTGGGCAAAGTTTATGGTATCTAATTTGATATTTTAAAATAGTTAATTTCAGAGAGGTTCAGTAATTTTCATAATAACTAACAGATTAACAAATTCAACTAAAAAGTTTGAGATATAAGCTCCGCGAGTAAGTTTGTCTCTTTTCCATTATTAATCCAAAAACCTATTTATTTAAACATTCTTTTAATACATAATATTTTTTATCTGAAGAAATTTTTCATACGATAATGTTAATAATAATGATAACAATTTCGATTTATTGTTTACTCTACAGTGGTATATTTGAGTAAACAGAATGAATATTAAATCTATAATTTAAAAGAGAATAATAAAAATATTTATACAATTAAACCCGGTTAGAAATGCAAAGTACTTATTATGTAATATATGTAAATGTTGTATTTATATGTAAATTTAGCAACATTCTACAATTTTTGTGATCTCCATAACAATAATATAATGAATGAACAAGAAATAGGGGAGAGTGGGACAGACTGAGACACTTTTTTTCAAAGTCAATTTAAAATATATCATAAACTATAAACATTCATTTTTATAACACTGATCGATAGTGTGATTACTTAACTTGATAAAATAACAAAGGTATGCATACAACAATAACATATTTCAATAAAAATATTCATTTTTACAAAATTTGGTTTTGTCACAGTCTGCCCCATACGTGGGCTAGATTGTGCATAGCTGTGGGGTCAGGTGTGCCGGGTTAGTAATTTATACTAGGGGGTACATTGTGACGTATGATGTAAGTCAGGGAAATAATTTTTTTTTAAATACGGTATGATGTTATTATAATGATTTTTAAAATGATATTTTCATTAATAATTTTCTATTTATAAAATCTGTATCAGAATAATAATAATAACGAATTTTTTATCTTATATACTTACGTATTCGTTACAAATTCACTCTTTAACACAGCGAAAATTTTTATTACATTTTGTATTTGATTCCAATCTCCAATCTACAAGTGTTAAAAATAATATTTTGTTAAATAATACAATCTACAGGTTATGTCACACACTGCCCCATAATTCTGTGTCACAATGAACCCCACATGATGATTTTTACAATTTTCATTAAATTTTAAGAAATTTAATATTTTTAGGTTAATTTTTTAATTATATTATTATCTTTGATTATTCTATTATTCAGTTGATGCCTCACTAAAGATTCAGAAGAAATATATGTAAATTTATGACAAAAGGAGATTGAGACAAAAAGGTTAATTTAGATACCTCGAAACTCATATCTATCTATTACTCACCACCACCCTGATGAACCCCGTTATTTTTACGTTTTTCGATTGGCAATGATAACCTTAATATTATACAAAACATTGGATTTTTTCGGTGCACAGATTTCGAGAAATCTTTTTAGTGGAACAGTGTACGTCGTGTCACAGTCTACCCCACTCTCCCCTACCCTCATTAGCACAAAGATTTTAGATGACTAGGGATTAAAAAAACCATTTTCGGACAGCAAATGTCATTTGGCAACTTATTCTAAAATCTAATTGGTGTTGAGATGTGTCATGTGATTATTTGGAAAATTGCATTAATTAATAACCAACATAAATAACTAATTCAAATTTAAAGTATATCAATTATTGATATTCCTAAAATTTCTTTTCTAACTATTTAGAAATTTCAACAACATTTTACAATTTAGAACCTTCGCCAAACAAAGCCTAAAATAGCTAAAAAAACTAATTAAAATACAAAGCAAATTAAAAATAAGGAATAACACTGGATTTTAAGTGATCTCATGAAATTAACTAACAATATCGGTAGAGAAATGATTGTTTATAATTGCGTACTATAACTATTTTAATTAAATAAATGGATTTTATATTCGTAGTTAAGTATACTAACTAAATATTTGATGGAAGACTTTGACGATCAAATCACGATGTTTTTGGGATGCATACATTGAATTTTTCTAAACAAAATTTTTCTGATGGCAGAAAATCTATTTTTAGAAAAATTTGCATTATTTCCCTAATACAGCAGACGAGTTTCTATCATCAGAAAAAATTTGCTGGAAAAATTAGAAGTATGCATTACAAAAACATCATTATTTGTTCATCAAAGACATCCATAAATATTTAAATAGTTGTTTTAGCTTTGATTGGAATGCTTGACAGCCTAAAAATAGTTAATCTTACTCCAAATTGTTACGACAAGACAAGCGATTGTCGCTTATTCTTTATTTATAAATAATGTAACAAGATAAAATCATTTAAAGTCGTTATCAATTAACAATTATTATTATTGACTATTTTGCACGATGCTGAATTCATTTTCGCTTTCGGATGATTTGTGATTAACTACTACATTTGGAGCAGTTATGCCCAAGTGCTGAAAAATGAAAAAACGAAAATATCTTTTTCTCGTATAAATTCTTATCCAACATTATTAATATAAGGAATGAAAATTTATTTTCGCTTATTAATATTTAAACTATTAATTCATTAAAATAATTGCGAGAAATATTTACATGCCTTCTAACCCTTAAACAATTTCAACACATTTAAATATATTGTTATACATTCGATGTTTTGTGCATTAAATTTAGAAATAACACGTTTCTACGCATTTGTTACATACAGAACAACTATTACGCGAGTTATCATATTCACGATACAATAAAATATATGGTATAGAAAGACAAGTAATTTGTATTTATTATTACAAACTTGAAGGTTTTCACATATACTCAATGATTTATATGACACTAATATCACAATTGTCTTGTTACTATTATTACGATCGTCATAAATCATTTTTTTTATATGTGGATAAATGTTTCAACTGTTAACGTTGACGTTGACGTTGACAATAATAATTTTTCGCACAAACGGAAAAGTTTTAAACATGAATTATGAATGTTGTGAATGCGGAATTCAATTTATGAATACGAAATTTAATACAAATAATTATATTTGTATACAGATATATATGTTAAAATTTCTAAAATTGGGTAAGTAAAAGCTTCGAATAAAAATACTATGAATGAAAATATGAGAGCGATACAAGGGTTGGTATATTGTGACATATGAATGACGTACCAGTAAAGTACAATTAATTTAAATAGCTTACCCGCTCCATTTTAAATGATCTCGAGTTTTCTCGAAACTTCCAAAACCGAAGAGAAGTAAATTAAAAATAATAGACACATATACATTTGCATGATATATATATATATTTTAATTGTATCATGAGTATAATATATTTAAATTCTCATTTTCTTCAGCTATCTCAAGCGAACTCCACGCTCTCTTTTAGGATACTTTCATACTACATTCTTCTGACAAGATACACATGAAGTTTTACATTTTTTAACAAAAGAATTGTGTATATAAATTTTTATAATGGCTTAATTTAGTGCACAAAGTGTTTAATATGTTAACAAACGTTTATGCTGAAGCCTTATTTGCAATTTCTACGACTTCGATTCGTGTAATATTTGCATATTAAACAATCCTATTCTCATTGAGTCACGATCCTTTGTTTACAGTAGCAGATATTGGATTTTCCGAACGGCAGGATAAGTCATTCATTATTTGCTGGGCATTACGTAATAATTCCTAGAATTAACAATAAAATGACAGGTTATAAGTCACGCTAAACATTTTTTGAAATATCATTTTGATGTGTACGAAAAACGACTATAAACATTATAATGGAACGCATAATTTTCATATAAATTTATTCACGTGCCAAACATTTCTCGTTTACATCGTTATCGCGTATTTTAAGGCCGTAAATTGATTGGCATATTTGCGAATAACGTAAGATTTTCAAAGTCATAAATCGTTCGTGCATCCAATTGATGGAGCTCATTTATAGTCGATGCTGATATACATCGATGTCTAATGACTTATCTAAGTAGGGGACAATTTTCTCGATTTTCTGTCACTTGTTACTAAGTCGGTATACATGCGCATGCAGATAAGCTTCGCTAATTTACGTGGTGAGGTCAAATCGATGTATTACCGCTGCCACTTACCAAGACGATAATATTATCGCGACGACAAAATTGTCATTTTAAATTTAGTACTTTCGTAGTTATATATAATACGATGTTCAATAATTACATGGTAGAATTTAAGTGTATATCGCAATTATGTTTCAGTAAGAAAAAAAACGTGCAAATAATACGCTGCTATTACAATTTAATTTTTTAGACATTATTGCTTTTTACATCATTTACATTGCAGTAAACAAATGAACGGTTAAAAATAAAGTCATATACGTTTATGAATACTATTTTTCAGCACAATGTATTTGAATTCTTCTATTTAGAAAATTTACATATCACTCGAGTAGAAATTTATTTAGGCCCATATCAGGGCCTGACCACAACGTTACGGGCCTGATTAGGGCCTTAATAAATATCTGATAGACAGCGAATAATTTTTTTGTTATTCATATCGTAGTAATATTAAATAACTGAACTGTTAAATTCAATGCACTATGAAAAATGTAACTTATTTGGAGGGAAGACGTTTAAAATCATATTTATAAACACGTTTCTATTTCTCTCAACATTGGTGTAATTACCTACATGCAATTCGGTTTCAATATTATACAAATAAAAAACAAGTTTAAAACAGTCGCAATAAATAAATTTTCATAAAATTTCTATGAAATTTCCAAAAAATATAATTTACCGCTATGCTATCTACCTACGTGTATGATCTTCAAGATAGTAATACGCACGTATTATTTCTCTGTATGAGTCAAATAACCATCGTGAAACCCAGGTGTAATATAAGAAACGAGTAAATATTATATGGCCCATTTATCAAGTTGAACTATGACTATGTTTTGTACATGTTTCATACGAAAACTATTCTCGTAAACAAGAAGGTGCCTATATATTATTGTTATAAATAGACAAATGCAGAAATTATGGTGCAAGGCAAAAAAGTTAAATAGAATACGTTACGCTTTTAAACGAGTTTTAATTTTTCAAAATAAAATATGTAAATGCTAGTTCTGTAAAATGAAATTAAAGTGACATTTTTCTCAGCATCATTAATGAAACAGAAAATTAATTATTCGTGTCAAATGTATTTTTTAAGCTTAATGTTCTAGTATTTAACACTACTTATATCAGTGCATATACTTTTTCAGAGTTCATTTATTCAATTGTAACTTTCTTCATTAACACCAGGCACTCGACTAATTGTGTAATGTTCAATTTCCGAAAGTAAAATTGCATATTAGTAAGAAAGTTTCCCCGCAAATTTAGATAAGAAGAAATTATTTGTAATGTTATCGAAATTATTTTTAATTGCTTTGTTGACAACGTTTTGAAAGCATTTTTCACCGTTCATGAAGTTATCATTGATCGAATGTGTTTACAGCTTTGTTTATTGTGTATTGTATGACACGTAATTCTATTTGCATAAAGTAGTAGAGTTTGTTTAAAAATATCATAGTATATCTCAAGGATATTTGTTTTTTTTTTTGGTATTGTAATTGTGTCCACGGACAGTTGTCCAGGATAATTAATAAATTGATTTCAAATAAAAAACGGACAAAATTTAATATAAAAATATATATGTCAATTACTAATTGTTTACATGATATGGGATATTATTTTGGTCTGTACGTTTTGACACAATGAAATTGAAAAAAGAAGACGGAGTATAAGAGAGGACGGTGTAAACAGGAACACGGAGAAACCGAAACTTTTTAATAAAGAAAAAAACTGTGTAACATTATCAAGTTAAGGTGATTGTTTTAAAAGTATAATTAGTCCTTTATATTTTGAGAAATAGAGAATAATAAATTATTTTGAAAGAGACAAATGGCATATGCAACATTTTCTATGGGATATTAAATTATAATTTTAGTTTACTCTTTAGGAGATTTTGGTTATGTACTTCTAAATTTTTTTTTTATTGTAAAAACAAAATATGAGCACTTTGTTGAATAGCAATATGCTAGTTTGAATTGTTAGTTTTAAGAATCCCTCTTTTAGAATCCTTTTTTACACGAATTTGAAGATACAGTAACGCGAAATTAAAAAATTGGGACATATCGGAATTTTTTTGAGAGGATACAGCCGTACAGCAGAACATTATAATTTTCTATTTGTCAGGGGTCCCTTATTTTAACTTTATTACATTTCAACTTGTTCCCCGAATTGTCCCTTGGCTATTCGTCTTGCGCTGCGATGTTACCTATCATTATGCGGAAAAGGTTCGTTCTACACAGTGTGTTGTCTTAATCTTGCTGAAGTGTTTGCACATGCTAATGCGGAAGGCTCCAATTTTATATATATGTTTATCATATAGTTAAAAACTAATCTTGTTATAACGCATATTTTCCGAATATTTGGGTCTTACATAATCGCTACGGAATAAATATTTATTATTGTTTTTTTTTTTTTAAAAATTGCATAAAATTATTATTCGAGAACTCTTTATTAGAAACGGGGTACCTAGAAATGGTCTACATTGCTCCAACGGTACATATGTTTCTCCTATAGTCAATAATAGAACCTAAATTTTACAACTTCAGCAGAGACAAACTTTTTTCCTTTAGTAATATCCTTTTTTTTTCAGGAACTGATTTACCGAAAATCTTTGCAATATTTATTTCTCCACAATTATAAATTAAAAGCGTTTGATATAGGTTTATAGAGAACCCGCCACTTTCGAGTATAATAGAACCTCATCAATCATATTGCCATTTTTTGTAATTCAATTTCTCGCATGATAACAATTTTTAGTTTTTATTTATTGTAAATGTATCTCCAATTTATTCCTTTGAAATATGAAAATCAGTACTTTAAAGATCATCAATTTTATAATGATGTTTTTAATTTGTTAAATATCAGTTGCTTTTGATATTATTACAAAAAAAATTATTTTTTGGTCGTGATATATTAAAACGATATATTAACTTAATATAATAAGTTCGCTTACAAGGTTACCCGGAGCGAGTATTTATATATCGGACATTATAATTATATATTACAAAAATGTGTATTTTAAATGTATTTTTTATCAGGATATTGTGAAATAAGAATACTAAATGCATTCTTACTCTCATATAAGATTATGTTCATTTATAAACGATCCAATTATTCAGATATATATGAATTTATATAGGCGTAAATTTGTTTCTTGGCAATTAATTATAATTCAGCTGAAATTGGGAATGTTTTATTTCATTACCATTTGCGATAAAATGTGAACTCCTATCGGGATACAGATATATAATATTTCACCACATTTTATGTAATTCAAAATATCAAAACACATCTATAATGCTTGAAGTAATTTATCACCGGATGTGACCACAAATTAATTTATACGAACAGTGTTATAAGTATCATATACGTTATCATGTGTATGATAATATTTTGACTATTTTGTATCTCGTCACTATCGCCACTTACCATTTTTTGTACCAGCACCACGCAGACAACGAAAATTAATCAATTTGTTCGAGTTCTTAATAAAAGGCGGTAAAATATACAACATTTATTTAGCGTATGAAACACCTCATAAATAATTATGAAATCACGATAAATATGTAAATGTAATTAATGTTAAAGTAAGACTATCTGGAGTATGTACGAGTAGCAAAGAAGGAAGCGATGTGTTGCATATAGAGTCACGTGACGAAGAGGCGGGCGCGAAACGCGAGAGAATTTATGGCCCGCATAGCTGCCATGGCCAGCTTGGTGGCTCGGCCGATAACGGGCGAGCTTGGATATCGCATCGTGAAAAGTAATGATCCTGTTTACAGTTATCAGCAACATGTCCCAGAGATACCGATTGAGTTACTGGGACCGCGCAAAAGCGGCCTCCACGGACATCAACCGTGTTCGACACAGGAACTGATAGGTGCCAATAAGAAAACTTCATGTAATTTCGACAAGATATCATAAATCGAAACGAATGTACTTATGTCCACTGATATCTGCAGATCGACGGTCGTGGTAACTCAAGAGCTCGTTATGCCCACGTACATTGTGTATAAAATTTAAAGTAAATGCCACAGTCATAAATTATGCAAAACCCGCTTACAACGTTGTAACGCATAATTTCTTGTGAGAAACATTAAATTCATGTTATTGATGCACATTGTGTTATTTTTAGGTAATTTCAGAAAGTGTATTTTTAGCATATAGCACGCTAGTTGATATAATTTTGAAAAGTTTGGACCACCGTGAGCAGATTTTAGCGTTACACTTAGAAACCCATCAGCGTCCTAAATGTAAGACTAAAATTGACACTAGAGAGTTATTATGTGCCATATGTTTTCTTTGACGCTCTTAAACCTAACCATGTGCAATGTTGTATAATATTATCCGTATTTTAAGTACTTCAGAATGTAATCGAATTTTGGTTGTGGAAGAAATGCGAAGACATGTAGGGGGATTCCTTTGGGCACATCTAAAGTGTTCGACCTTCCCACATAATGTCTGTCAATCAATATAAAGAAACAATAATGTGATCCAAATTCATTTGCAGTGGATGCTTTTATAGTTTCTTGTTCTCTCTTTTATTTTTATGCATTTCCTCCGTTTTTATTAATTTTAACAAGTCTGAGAAAGGTGACAGAGCAGTTGGGGTTTTGTTTGTTCCTAAATGGCCATTTCAGCCCTGATTTCCCCTTCTTAAAATGTTACGTATTAAGACAACACTATTGTTTAATTATAGTGCTGATGTACTAACTCTCCCCCATCCAGAGAATACATCAACTAACGAACAATCCTTCTCTGTCGGTCGAAGTTTTGCCTGACAAGATTTTTTATTGAAGGGGAATCCGGAAGAAGTACTCGCAGTATCTACGGCCTCATCAAAAAATCTACACGCAAACAACATGAGATCTGTTAGAAAAAATGGTAGATATATTGCGTGGAAAATAATTTGGAGATATTCAAAAGGTTCTATTGAACAGATGCTCAAATTTTTAAACGCTCAGTTAGAACAGTCGCTTTCCTACAATACAACGAATTCGTATGGATCAATATTGCCATTAATATTCTTAGAAGATATTATAATTAATAAAATTATTAGTAAGTTTTTTTAAAGGAATCTCAAAAACAAGACAACCCGTACCAAATATCGATTTACATGGAACCTAATACTGTTTAAAATTTGTTAAGTTCTTTATATTCACATGAAAATATATCTCATTTATTTCAATCAAAGAAATTAATTACTTTAATCACATTAATAACAGCCCAACGAATGCAGAACTTATTGAAAATAAATTCAGAAATATTTTTGAGATTTTTAATTATTTGCAAATAAAAATATAACACCAAATTAAAACAGCGCCTAATAGTTTTCAACCAATATTGCAAATTCCTTTTTTCCCGGAACATTCCGAAATTTGTATAGCAGCATTATTAAAATATCATTTAGCTATCACAGAAAACTCAAGAAACAATATAAAAATCTTATATACAATGAAAACTAAACCTTATCGTCCTGCAAGTCTCAAACTCTCTGTAGGTGGATTAAACAGACGTTGACTGACAGTGGCATTGATACTACTATTTTCTCGATACATAGACCATCCATGTTTCCATATCGGCGGCTCAGAGAAGAGGTGTCAATATCGAACTCAATTAAAAGGCAGCAGGGTGGATGAAAATTCTAACATTTTTAGGAGATTTTACAATCATCCTATGATTAGCCAATCGCAGTTTGGCCAAATTATAATAAAGAATAATGAACTTACACAGTGAAGCTCGATTTCAATTATGTTAGGAGCGTCTTCCGAATAAATCACTCCCTATCCACACATTTTGTTTTAAAATATTTCCCATTTTTACTTAAATGAGAAATTTTTTGAAATCTTTAAAGCAACCTCAATTACAGTTTATAAATTGAATTATGAAGGTGTTGGTAGCTAGACGAAAATCGGAACGGTCAGTTTGTTTTCTTTGAACGTGAGATGAGAACTGGACCACAAATGCTATATTACGTCGTGATCTGTTCGATGGGACGACTAACATAATTAAGATTGAACTTCATATAATGTATCAAATCTGAGCGTACTGCATGTTAACACAAAAACTCGTTAATGCCAAAATACTTTGTATACCAAATTTAAAGTTTACGCCACTGATTTAAATTATGCAAACTCTGCTAGCAAGAATATAATTCACAGTTTCATGTGAGAAATTCATTAAATATATATTAACGGTTCTAATTAAAAACGGAAAGATTAAATTTTATATTTAATGATAGAAGATGTACTTTTTATATCCAACGCTATCCAGGAGATCGGTAAGTTACTCATCACCATAATAGTTTCGTACGATTTACGGACGGAAGTACGCGCGCATGTGTGGGAACTTCCCCCTCATTTAAACTAAATTAATAAACTTGACTCGATTTTAATAAACGAGAATGAGAGATCGCAGTAGCAATTATGCGCAATTCTGATTAAGCACGAGCATAAATCACCATTGCATTAATGAGCGCGTCAATCTTTATACTTTCGAAATGTAACGCTACATCGCGTAATGATCTTTACGAATCCATATTTGCATATTTATAATCGAATAATTTATAGGAATTTACATACTCAATCCATGATAAATGAGCTTCCTGCTAGAATTCATACTTTTTCGCGATGCGTGCAAAATTTCTCGTTTAATGGAAACTTGTTTTCAGGTAGTTATATAAAGTATTGACACTTTAACTATCGCGAAGCAAGTATACGACGGCGTTCGTACCTACCTATTACAGACCCCTTGGCGTAATGACTCGTATCAACATACGCATATGCTGCTATAGCAGCCTATCAACAATTTAGTCGGTTAGAAATTTAACGATGGGCTCGGATATCAACTGGCGAGTTTACTTATATTATACGCGTATTATCGGCATACCGAACGGCATTTGGGTATACGGTGATGACTGTTCGATTAGAAAATGTACGTTCTCACTTTGTCACGCGAAGCGAATAACTTCCCAACATGCCCATTACAGTTTATGAGTTGAGGTTGTAACCGCACACCTCACGTATTAAGATATACAACCAGGCGCTCATCATGAGGACGAGACCCATTTCCATAATGATATGGAAACCGACTGTGCTTTTTACTAGGAATTCATTACCATTTTTACGGCCCATAGAATAGATTAGGGAGTCCAGCGGCGAATGAATGATGCTAAATCGCAGCTTGATATGACGACGAGTGGATTGCTGGATAACTTCTTGAATGTCTGTTTTTTTAATAAGATTAACAGCTTAAGCTAACACGTTTAATCAACATGATTATAGAAAGAATTATGAGACGATTGGGACTCTTATAGCGAAAATAATGTATTGTGTAAAAAATTAACAGGACATTGCAGATAATTCGATGACACTTTTCAATTCACACTGCCGGATGTTTGACTTTCTACTAAAATTAATTTCGTCTACAACTTTCCTCGTATTTACAGAACTACATGACATAAATTAATAACGCAATGTTCTCTGATCTGATTTTAGTAATGGACTAGTGCAGTGGTTTATGTCACTGATATGTTTTCAGCCCATACGAAACTGTGTTAGATTTCTAATCGATCAACTCGTTTAGTCGTGATTAATGATTGAATATGACTGATTTCATGACTAGTAGTTAATAGAGCGCACGGAAGTGACGCGTGAATAATTACATAATCTTCATAAATCATTGTAAAATAACATTTTCTACATCACAGTCAAACACGATTGCTTCCATATCTCGCTCTCTCTCTCTTTCTCTCTCTCTCTCTCTCTCTCCTTCTCTCTCTCCCTCTCTTATTGTCTCTCTCATGCCGACGCACATACAAGCTCCCCTTAACAAATTAATAAATCGATATCGTGAGAAAAATAAAAACGATACAAACTATAGTATTGGATAGTATTGGATAAGTTACTGAATAATGAAATGACAAATACATTGACTTAGGAAGTAGTTCCATTCGATTCACACAGTATACTGCATATATTATCAATTGTATACGTGCATAGTTGTTAAGTTGTATTTTCACACTTTTTAATACATACTGCGTGCATAATACACATAGGTATATTTCATATTAATGTTGCTTCTTTTGAAAATATTTCCTTTTAACTTACAATTAGATGGAATCGTAAACACACGACTTGGCCCACTCCGAGCCCTCATCAAGTGTAAGATATTAAACAAATTCGAGTTCAATTAGGCTCTGTATATACTGTTTCATATAAGGTTTGAATGGTAGAAAAAAAGTTTAAATGGTAGACTTTATATGTCACTGGTAGTATTATAGGTAGAATTTTTTTTGGTAATGACATGCATCATTTCTGTTATGATGTTATCATATATCTATCTTTACTAGCAACCATTTTGTCTTTGTCCCTTTTTAAGTTGGGTTCAGTGGTTTGACTATATCTTGTACTGAATAGAATATTTTGTTATAATATCTTTGCATATTGCATTTAAATTTTGGTATCCAATGCTTGTTTGTTATCACTCATATGATGCGTCACAATTATTTCGTAGTAAAATATTTTTCAAATCGTTTTATTTATTTTTTATTTAATGATTTTTTTTACTGTTTTTTTAAACACGTTTGTAAGTAAGAAAAGTTTATCCATAATCATCAAGGTTATTATTTGCTTATCAAGGACAAAAATCTCCAAATAGGGTATAAGAAGACTTTAAGCCTCTATATTGAATACTACACTATGTTCATAGAATGAGTCTACAGTTTACACATATTTAAAAAATATAAATAATTATATATACTATCAATTAGGAGATATTGCCCTATTAGTACCGATCACAGAAAATGTAATTATATTTTATCGACTATCTTGGATTTGCGCACTACACAAATAATTAAAATTTTATAAATTACCTTCATTAAATTGTTTAGTATCATAGCATCTTAGTAGATAGATTGCAATTACAAAATGATGAAAAAAATGCGAATATTGTAATATGTCGGCATTTTGATGTCTATTTTTGATCCGTCACTTTTTTGTTGAAATAGTTCCAGATCGGATTTGCAAATATAAACAATAATGTGATAATGAACGAGCTTGAATATTACTTGATTAGCATTGAGATATATAAATTTATTAATTAACGTAAATCGGGCTTTGTTGAAAATTTGGACATTTCAACCCTCATTTTAGAGTTGTTACGTATTCTTAGTAAAACGATTGTTTCGTTCACACATACTTGAAAATAATGAAAGATATATCAGAATCTAATAGATATAACTTTGCACCTAGCAATATTATAATAAAAGGTATTCGTACACCTTATGCCATTTTTACCGCCATACTGAATTTGTACAATCCAAGAAGTATCACTATGTTATAATTTATCTTGACGGTTACTTTTTGTTCAACTGCGCCGCCATAATATGACGAAAAACCCGATGTTGGTCTTCATTTTGGTTTCACCATGTATAAGCAAACTAAAATTATTGGATGCACTGATTACTTGGATCCGAATGGATTCTAGCATCGCCAATGGATATAGATAAGATTTTTTAAATTTGGATTCACTAGGAAAAAGGTATTAAACAATTAATGTTAAAAATCTGTTGTAATGTTGGTTTTTGAGGCTTTCTTAATTAAAAAATCGAAAAGAGTGACCCCCAAAATAGCTAGAAAACTTGTATGGAACAACGACCTCAACGTTTTCCTAACATGTATACTTATAAATTTCAAGTCGAATTTCTGAATATCTCGAAGTTAATGGGTTAATATAATTCTATAAATATTTAACTTATTGTATTATAAGATTTAAGCTAAATTTATAAGAAATTATATATGATAAATTATTATTAATCAATTCTAACCAAAACTTTTAAAATCTAATAAGACTTCAATTTAAATATTTGTCCTGAATAATAATTTCTTACAATGAAATCATTTCTACAAAAGAATAAAACACAGAACAATTGTAGTGCATCGAAGCGCCTTAATGTGAATATACTGTGGTAGCTGGGTAAATTAAAATATTTCAGATGTTCAAGAACGTACAAATACCGCATTTCAGAAGGCCGTCTAGTTTACTACAATACGATATGACATTGTAGTCTCGTTTGGAGGTTAAACACAAACCGTTTTAGTCCCCGCTGAGATTTACACCTTCGTACACGGGGTATATCAGAATAAACCAAGCAGCAATAATCAAAATGAGAAAAAATGAGAACAACCACGCGTGGGGTTAGTGGAACACACGGTCTTATGTATAATGATTATACATTCAGAAAATTGTCAGAATTAATGTTTGTATATCCTGAGACTTTTTTTGCGTGTGACAATCATGTTTCTTTTAAAGAGTGAAATACAATGATTTTTTGTTGTCCTTACCGACATATCAGTTTATTTTAGACTGTTCTCGTTCAATTAAACGGAATTTTTTTATTAAACATCATGTAACAAACGAAAATATAAAAAATGTCTTCTTTTAATCATAACGAAATACTCTTTCATAATAGAAAAGTTTGATAGAGGTTCGTTTAATCTTCAATAAATACGCACCAATATGCAACGATTTTGAAAGATAAATAAATCATTAGATATATATATATATATATATATATATATATATATATATATATATATATATATATATATATGTGATTTAAATAATTAAATCATTTTATAGACCGCAAGACTCTGTTTTAAAAACAATAGACGCAGTAACTGATAAAAGACACTTTCGGTGGAGTGACTTATATATTATAAAAAATTTAGTAATAAAGGTATTTATGCTCATGACAATACATTTTCCTTACCTCCTCGGATAGCAAAAGCATATTAATCGATTTGCTATTTATTAACGCTAAGAACTATATATGTCTTGCTTCTATTAACTGTAGTGAGGGAAAACCCGTATGCATGTTTCGTATTTCAAGAAACTTATTTGTAAAACATAGACTTTTAAATTAAATAAATTTAAATACACTTACTAATATAAAAATAGGAGAATTCATGATTTTTTCTGGAATAACATTAATATAATTATTAGTAACTATTATGAAAACACCGAGGAATTGCTATTTTAATGATAACTGATAATAAATTATGTACATGGTCATATGACGTAATTTTTAGATAATTCAGAACCCAATATCTCCAATGTACTACACTAGTTTCTTGTTACTTGTATAGCGCCCATCGTGATAATGTGTACTCAGTACTATTTATTCATTCCGTTCAATAGCGAGGGTTGTAGTTATGACAGCTGTCTGCAGTGTCTATCAATTCTTCTGTCCTTTCTTAACCAAACTGAAGTTTTGATTAAAAACTGGGGGATGAAACGAAAGTCAAGAATTACAAACCGTAGTAACACGAGCCAGTCGAATAGGAGTTTAATGCAATGTGGTGATACCAGACAAATTTCCGCAGGGCAGAATAAATACACTTGAACTCATGCTATATTTGTATTTAACAAGAAGATGACTTGTATCTTAACCATATTTGTTCTGGAGAATGCGGGATCGAGTATTATATGTCTTCACTTTGTCTACTCACCCAATACTGTTTGATGTATGTTTAAGAATATTCTTTTCAAACCTTAATATTGTTGAACCAATTTTCAGAAAGATTGCAAATTTGTGAAAGCATAAGTGCTTAAATTCAACGATTTATATAATAATAATAAAAGTAATTATAACATATTATCATTGCGTTTGAAATATTTTTTAAATAATATCTTACTTAATTAGTTCTACAAGCTTAGAAAAAGTCAATTTTAGGCTGGGGATATTTCATGTCCTGAAATTATTCGCTGTATATTCTGACAAATGTTATTTGGAGTTTAAATAAAAATATCACTACAGTATACTATTTGGATGTAGCAAAGTTGGAAAATCAGGAAAATGTGATAATATTTAGAGCGTTTATGTAGTAAAAATTATATTAATAAAATTAAGACTAAATTATATTTAAACATTTCATTTTTATGCTGACATATAGTTTATTTTACCTTTTTAACGATAAATGTTTACTTTTTTAAGTCTTTTACTTTTTCAATGCAGAAAAATGACACTTGCGTTTTTTAAAAGTGTATAATCCCAGGATTACGGCATGCAATTTGTTTCATATGATTATATATGTAATATTATAGGGTGATTCACCAATAAACCACGTTGGCAACTGACTTTGCCCTGGGTAACCATTGAAAAGGAGGGAATTAGACAGAAAATGTATTAGAATCTCAGTTGGTGTAGGTTGAAACAATTTCGATAAAAATTTGCTTTAAGAATAGTGCTTTCCGATTATTCTGATAATACGTCTTCCAAAAAATATAGTCTCCAATCATTAGTACAGTTAGTACAATTTCATTAAAAAACGTAAATAAAAGACAACCCAACAATATTTTTAAAATTTGGTATTTGTAAGGGCAGTTCTAAGCACTATAAATAACGCCTGGAAAATATGGACGTTACTGCAATTCTATCCCTACTTCAAGACTCGTTTGCGCAAGCTCACTTTAGGAATATATTATAAACAACCTATAAAATAATTTCGTTTAATTACAAAAAATTGTATTTTTTATATACAAAAAAAACAATAAAAGGAAATATTGATTTAAATTTAAAAGAATTCTATTAAAAAGTTCTATAACTGTTCTGAATAAAAACATAAATGTGTTATAACTCAGAATTAGAATAATTGTAAAAGAATTATGGATACTCATTAAAAAATTCGCAAGTAATAAAAAAAAATCTATTTTTTCATCGAATCTATTTCTCAAATTATACGACAACCATCTCCTATAAAGAAGTATCAAATATTTTTTTGGCGTGTGAAACGGCATGTGGTGTTTCACAGGGAAATGGCGACGACGCACAGAATTCGTCTTATATCCTGCTCGGCTCTCGAATAAATTTAAGATTTTTTTTTTTCAAAATTTATGTGTGTCGTCACGTCCTTTGTATTTCGATGATAACTATTGAATTTTTCGATATCAAGTATTCATCTCTGAAAGTGCAAATCCGATATAAACCAGATACATATTTCGTAATTGATTGATAACGTACATTTAATCACAAATTAGCGTAATTATGAAATTTCTCATATTCATTGCCGCCTGTTACATTGTATTTGCAGCTCTCTCTAATTTTTCATAAAAAGCGAGTGGTGATTACGTGAGCAAAATGGAATTTCTTTATGCAGAACAATCCTTTCTTTACGAGCGCACCGCGTGAATTTACCGCAATGACACCGACGGTAATGTCGACGTAATTCACAGCAATACATTTCGCTATAAGGCCAGCTGGAAATTACCACCCGGTGGCGGGAGTAAAAGATGTTCAATCATAACGTCTGATGAAGCGAAACATTAACAAGGCGATATATCAGCGCAGCCCGAGATGCGAGACACGCGCACGGCGCTTAACTTGAGTGTTACTTGGAAATCACCCAGAAGAACCAACTGTGCCGAGCAGTAAAAGGTAAAGGATGAACGAAAGGAAACGATCCGCTGAGCAAAGGCTCGAGCAGACATAACCATCACTCATCGAAAGAATCTACTTTGAAAAATCAACGAGATTAAACTGGGCAATTCCATGGATATTGAACCATAAAGAGGTTATTTTTCACTTTCTACACTTCCCTTGATATCTCGATATGAGAGAAAATGGCAGTTATACTTCTTCCCAAAACCATTTGGAGTGTTTTACATATTATTATAACATTCGAAACATTTTTTATTTATTTAAAAAATAACATTTTAAATGATTGTAATGGATAATTACCTCAATTCGAATGCCCAGCTCTCGAAATGTTCTGGAGTGGAAACTTACTGAACACTCGGTATAGAGTGACAATTTCACTCAACAAGAGCGAGGTACATCTTTTGATAAAATGAAGCCAACTGTAATATGCTCCCTATATTCAAGAGTTTTCAAGTGATACATTTTTTAATAATTTGCTTCTAGTGCTATATTCAGGGATGGCAAAAAGTCTGGAAACGGCCAAATATTTTGAAAACCCTCGATATAAAAAAAAACGCTGAAACCCGTGAAACCATTTTTGTCCACCCTCCCTCACACCTCTAAAGGCACGTGGGCACGAGGAGGGTCAAAAATTTTAAATGGCAACATAGGTCGAATGCGGGTTCATTTGAAAGGTCTTTTAGAGACGAATACAAAACGTTAGTCATAGATGGCACTGCTGTCATTTTCCTACGAATTATTCTACTATTAAAATGTTTAATCTCTTAACTTCCAAACATTAGGCCAGAGGTACGGATCATACATAACGCAATTTTATTGGCTAGATTTTTGGCGTGGTTTTAAACCTGATAAACTTGACTCGAGCAAGGACACCCCCAATTTGCAGGAGTAAAATTGCATTTTATTTTCGAAAATTACATGGATAAAATAGGGTTTTTCCAATCGTTCGAGTTTTAATTTGTTTGCACAAACCTGAATTTAAAACTCATTATTACAAACAAACTTTTACAGTTCAAACGCAATACCTCGAACTTACTTACTTACTTACGGTACTTACTAACATTTTCTAGAACATTTTATGAGTCTGTAAAAATTGGAAATGTTTGTTTTCCATGTTGTATCGCGACATTGAGAGCGTCCTTGACAGCAACTAGTCATTATTTATTTACACTGTAACCATATGTTTCATAAATTTAACTTAAGTTATAATTAAAAATTGACGTCGGATTCGCAATTAAAGTCCCCGAAAAAAATATTTTTACGAACTCTTCTCGCATTTTTACAATCTCATCCGCTATTTTGAATTTAGCAAAGCTTACATCGAATTCATGATCAGCGACCCGAAAACACGTGAATATTGATTTTTATGAACTTTATTTAAGCTTTCAAAATATTGTCCGACATACTGGATCCGTCATTTTTAATTTCGAAAAATTTATATCAGATTCGGAATCAACGACCCCAAAAACACAAGTAACAATAATTGAAACGACATGTTTACTTCCGAATTTCTTCGAAATTGAATTAATCATGTAAAAAGTGACATATTCAAGCAATGTTTATAACCAAAACAAAAACAATAATTAGTATAAATAGGAAAATATTACCAAAATAAGAAGCCTGAAACTGATGCCAGTTGAGTTGCGTCTGGGACTCAAAGGGTTATAATAGTGTATGTAGTATATATATAACTACATACACTATTATATATATATATATATATTTGAATAAATTCTTCATATTATTACAATTGTCAAGAATTCCAGAAATAAATAGCCATTTTTTTTTATCACAAAAACCAATCCCATAGATATTCTTCTTTTAGTTATTTTTATCAATTTTGCTTTCGTTTATCTTAAAAGAAAATATAATTTTATCCATAAAAAACTGTAGGTTGACACGTTAAAATGGAAAAGGAATCATTTTAGCTGAAGGGATCCATGGGACATAATTTTTTTAATCTTTTAGGGTGCCCCATAAAGTAAACCGATTGGCCGAAGGTCAGTTTTATCGCAACCGAGACGTGTTATACATTGACCATTATCATAAAACTCTTCCCGGGTCACATTCTTATCATCGATTTCAGTCTCACATATTTTTGACCAGTAAACCGTGACACTCTACACATAAATTTAGTGGCTAGTTTATATAATATATATCATGTATATCGCCCTGTTAATGTAAGATTTCTCTATCTTGTTTTCACATTGATTGTAGTAAGTTATATTTTCACTGTTACTGTAACAAATAGAAGTTTCCAACACAAGCTTTTTGAGTTATTTTAATAAAATCTAAATTTTACTTGTTTTAGGGTGACCTTTATTGAAATCCAATAATAAGTATTACATAAACCAATCAAACTTATTTATCAATGCTCATTTAGTCAATAACATTTGTCACATTGTCAAAATAAAGCAGTTAAGCGTACAGAGAAAAACGTTCTGTGCATCCACATAGAAGCCAACTTTTCGTATTTAACCGCTTCACTGGTAATGTATGATATATGTACAAAAAAAGTTCCACGACTAGTGATATATCATATATAATAACTTCCACAGTTTTCATGAATTTACATGAAATTTGGTATACTGTAGGTTATTGAATCGCAGAATACGAATCTGATGTCACATTTTAAAAAATCAATATGGCGGATTCAATATGGAGGCCACAAGTAACCTTAGTTTTGCATTGGTCCCAGTAAACAGTACTACAGAAAAAAGCAAGAGCCAGCTTGAGGTCCCTTGGATCCCAGTGTGGCAAATAAAGTTAAAGATTTCACTTACTTGTTAATGAGAAACTATTTAAGTTTCACGTATCCATAGGTGATAAAGATATAAATTTAACGGAATATTAGATAATTACACTTCTTCAAATTTAAGGACTATAAGCAGTGAAATATTTACCATTTCCAAATTAGAGAGTACCATACGAACTCCTCCAAATCATACAATTACTCCATTAATAACCTCAAAACAGGCAAAAGGAAAGTATGAAAATCGTCATAAAAACAAAACGTACAAAAGAAGATTTTGAATACAGATCAGTGTATAACGCAGCGAAAATGTTTCAAAGATTAGTGAGGCTTAAATAGCAATATTGCCAAGTGCATGGACGATGAAGTGGATATTCACCTTAACGATTTTCGCGATGAATTCTAAAAAGTATCGATATCCGACGCGGGAGCAATATCAGTAAAGTCAACTATACGCACGAGATAACGCGTGGAGCATTGGATCTCCTCTTTTCTCTCGATTCACTCCCCGCATTCGACGACGTCGTTCGATCGATATAGATATCCCCTGTCGCAGGAGTATGTACGTTCTTCTCTGGATGCCCTGCAGGAACGACAAACAGCCGTTCGCAGGAACGCCGCTCTTCGCCGTGGTGCATGAAGCGCGATCTCCGCATGACGGCATTGCCGTTTAGATAATAACGCGCATTTTATCTCCCTCGTAAAACCTAATTTATGGTCGTATCCGAGTCTATGGGCGTACTACGGCCGCCGGGCATATGGAACGTAGGTATATACCTACATCCCTGCCGGAAGGGAGCCTGCATCAGCAGAGGTCGTCGAGTGGATGTGGACGGGGACAGTAATATTATCGGAGAGCCAAATCACCCTCCCTCTCCTGCCTCTTTCACACTCGTTTCATCCACACTGGTCCATCCTGCTCTTACTCCTGCAGCCTTTAGCACCTTCTTCCGATCACACCCACACGTTCTTCACATCGCACTCTCCCATATACGACGTGTGGTCTTCTTCAATCTTCCTCTTTCTATCCACTAAACATATCTTGTCACCCTCTCGCATGGGTGCTTCAGACCAAAAAATATGACGCCCTCAAATTCAATCCTGTAATACGAGGCTTTTTCGGCAACGAACGCCTAACAAAAAAAAAAGTCGGGAAATGATAATAATCGGACGTGGCGCTTTGGTGTTCACCCACTTTTAATAATAGGTATTTAGTTCCCGCTAACGAGGATCAAGTGTTGATTTCTTTTAACAACGCTGTCTCGTTATGGTAGAAGATCGTGTATACAACACATCGTACAATTACGTTTGTTTAGGGTATCGTTTAATAATATGAATTATTCATGAAACGCCCAGGACTTCTCTGGAATTTGTGCCTAACATGGCACACTTATAATTAGTTATTCTAAAAAGAAAAGTAGCTCCATCATGATGCATAATGTATTAAAGTTGAGGCGTAACAGCCACATAGTATGTTTCAGTGTATTGTTTAGCGTGAACTTTCAAAGTTAATTAAGTATATTTTGCCCGCCGTCAGATGCCCAAATAGCAGCAATCATATGTGCATGATGAAATAAAAATACAATATCTATAAACCACTCTAAACTTTTACTTAAAAGTAACATACCAAGTAAATTAAAATTATTGAGAATGGTCTATTAAATTTCAACAAATTATTTGCATTTGTTGACAAATTTTTTGCAAGTTGTTGTATTCATTCGATTAGATTTTTTAATTGTGCAAATCAGTCTCGTAACATCGGAATAGAAATGATGGGAAACATTAAAATATTAATGTACGTCAGTACGTTTATCACAAGGTATTTATGTAACATAGTATCACTTACGTATAGTTATACATGACTAATATAACGTTAATAACTGTTATTGCCGAATACACAATTTTAAACGATTCCGAATAGCTGGATACAATGTTCAACAATTTTTTCCTAGTTCATATGTCGCAACAAATGGAATACAGACTAATCAAGTGTGACTTTTCCAACAACTGACTGACGTTATATACTTCATTTCGTACTAGATGGCGCATGCTGTTGAACGGTTGAACCACAAGTTGTCGGATCACAATTCACCTTTTTTTAATAAAACAAATATTTTCAAAGCTTGTGTGATCTAAAAAGTCGTTAATTATAAGAATTTAGTTAACACGAAGGTTTGGCTTCGTTTTCAGTTAATTAAGATCTATGCCTAAAAGATCAATAAAATTATTTCAGAGTAATTTTTGCCAGGAATTCGATCATTACATGAAGCATTGTTCTTCCAACATAACCGAAGGAAATATTTGTTGCTTCTGACATTTTGTTACAAGTTTTTCCGAATCTATTTTTATATTCAGCTAAGGTGTTGAAGGTCTCCTTTGTATCAAGACGACTACAGCTGGCTGTAGCTGAATATAAAAACAGATCCAGAAAAACTGCTTAAGTATTGAGTCGCAAACAATGTAATTCTAGAAACGGTAAAAAATATCAAAATGCAAGAATAATAAACAAAAACATCAAAGAGAAATACAGAATTAGTAATACAAGAGTCTGGAGGTGTTTCACACATGCCGGGCAGATTTTGATAGAAAAGTAATTTTTAATTTGCAATTTTTTTAATTTTCATATATTTATTGATAAGATTATCAATAAAATCTATGAACAATTTCGATGACTTCCTTAAAAATAATTTTTCAAAAAATCAGTTAAAACATTTTATTCAAAAATATTCAATAGAAATAATGGATATATCCCAGTGATAAAGGAAATAGTACATTACCTAACAAGGGTGTAATGTATACTTTTACGCACGGGACGGGAACCATACATAAGAGGCGCCGAAGGCGCCGAGTGATGTGTAAAGTTCCCGACCCGTGCGTAACAGTTATACTTTACACATGTGTTAGGTATCCTATTTTTTGTATTTGCGCGCGTAAAGTGAGTGCGTAAAGTTTTGATGCCTGTTTGAGTGCGTAAAGTTACAAGTGTAACTTTACGCACGACCGGTCATTTTATGAATTTCGTCGTCGGGAGTGCATCAAAGTTTACTTTAGGCGCGAAAGATAGGCATCAAAAGTACTTTACGCACGAACTTTACGCCCGCAATTACAAAAAACATTTTTGTTAATATTTAAAAGTAGTAAAAACCAAAGTAATAAAAATATAATTTCTAAAGAAATACGAATGGATTTAACAAAATTTTAATTCTTACCAAAAATTTCATTTTGGGGCCATTGAATTCATTGTATAAAATTAATCCAACAATATATAGTATTGTTTTTAAGTTTTGGTGATATTTTAAACGTAAATCTTAACATATTTTTCTATTTATCTCCTTAATGCATAGCTCGTTACACAGAGAGAACGGAAAAGGTTAATAGAACCATTTTAGAAAAGTCAAATACGTGATTATAAAAAATGGTTAAATTAAGCATTTCCATAGTAAAACAAAACATAAATATTGTTCCGTTTAGTATTTCTTGATATTTAAATCTGCAGCATAGCACTTAACCTCAAATCTACCGTAGCTTTACAGTTAAATATTCATTCGAAATATTCTTGACTAGGCAAATAGATTTTGTAAAAGTGATTGAACAAAAATAACAACTTATCATCATAAAAAGTATTGATTGTATGTTATATTTTACGATATTATGAATTATAAAGAAGCGATACTGTCAACTACAGCATTTCACGATGTTAATTTTACTATTATCAAATGTTAATATCATTTCTACCCTTTTTACGTGGTTCCATTAACCTTTTCTTCTCTCTGTGTACGTCTTAGTTTAGCGCATGTAGTCAGTTAAGTATTTAAATTAATGAACATTTATCTAAAAAATAAACAGCAATAATAAAATCTAAATTACCAAACTTCCAATAATGATTTAACATTTTCTCACGCATTTGATTATTTGAAAATACTAAATCTTCGAATGAATATAATTTAATAGTACCTTTCTTCAATATTGCAGTAGGATCTATTTGGCCATGGGACCGATAAACGAGAAATGAAAAATTAGGAAGTGCAGGAAGTCCAATTGTAAACACATTGTGGAAAGAATAAATACGAGACCTCCAATAACATCTTAGCTTTGAAAATATATCCTGACAAATAGCAATGGCACAAAACTCGCACTCTACAGGGGGAGCATTGAGATTTATTACTTCCGATATCATCATTTAAAATGAGACTAAACACTAATAATGTTAGTTTTATTCAATAAATAAATAAACGATGGTCAATATATAATATGTAATAAATATTCCGAGTATGTAACTTAAAAATATTACTTGACATGTTCAACTACCGTTGGATAATTCGGGAGAAAGTAGTAAAAAGAATTACTTTTTTCATACTATTAGACAAACTAAATTTTAGTTAATCAGAAGACCTAGTCAAATTAACTTCTATATTCATATAACTACGTTCTTAGTTTTTTTAAACTAATGTTGCGGTAATTTTTGCAATTGATGAAATTTAGTTGATGGGACCTATTGAACTGTATATAGTTATTAAAAAGTAGTCAAATTTACTAAAAATTGTTGTCAGTGTATCGGTCCTATTAGCGTTGAATTCGAAATATATGGAATAACATATTGTTAAATGATAATTGTGTTATTAAATACTTTTCTAAACTTCATCTAATACATTTTGAACACATTGATTTATTACAGTTTTTAAGATAAATAGCGAGTATTTAGAGATAATGATTCAGAGAAACAAATTTGTTTAGCAAAATAGCTTTTCTCCCAAACAAAAAATAGGAACATGATAGAACTAATTTTATAATGAATCGAATAAAAACATTCTGCTACATACAAAAACAAATCTACAACGACGTAGAATAATTAACTGATTCATTTTAGTTAATATAATATCTATTTAGATTAAGCAAATATCTCTTAGATTTATTAAATTAATTTCTTTTTCACGCACCCGTGAAATAGAAAACAATTGTTGCTAAAAACCTGATTCCACGTGAAGTTACCAATTCAATTTCTGGATAATGAGGAATTGAAACGTCCATCAGTTTGCTTTCCCTCACTATCTTTTGATTGGTCCTCCAATCAGAACTTCCCAGCCAATGTCCCATAATTCGAAAAGCTGGTTGGATAGGAAGTCGAGAGGAGTGGAACAATTAAAGATTAATTCTCCTTGTCAAGAAATTTACCAAGATTTCGTTTGTTAGCAGAAAAATGGTGCTCCCCTCGTGTCTTCCCGAGAAAATGTGCTCCTCTTGTCCTCTTGTCCCCGCACAGGGTTCTTCTCGACTTGTGCTTATAGAAATCGTAACAGCAAGTAGTCTCTTTAACCTTGGAAGAACACCCACGACGTCGATTTTTGACGCATTGGACGAAACAACCTTCCTGTGCACATTTACTAGTCTTGATTTACTTGGACCTCCTCCAAAAACGAAAAAAAGAAACTCCAAATTCGGAAGCAGAATGGCAGAACTTTCCGATATCACTTTCTTCTTGGCGCCAAGCTCGCCACTCACACTTATCGAACAATTCCTTCTGACAATCCGCATCGATACAAAAACGATACTCTTATAATAGATATTAATAAATAATTACAACTGAGGTTTTACGAATATACAGCTATTCTTCTTCTCTTTACATACAAGTCGTATACTGCCACATTAGTGTCAGAGTCCATTTTAAATTAATAAGAATACATGAAAAAAATTTTGAAATAGTGTTTCTTGCATCTTAAATCATAATAAAGAAATTAAATGTAACTATTTAAGAAAAAGTCATGCTTGTTGCGTTACTCACGTTTCATTATTTTGTTATTTCCGTAAGTTTTATAATCTATAATTATATTTTCATTCATTTCAAAATTACCACTATAACAATTAAAGCGTCCAGTGATCAATATATTTAATTTACTTTTCCTGATTTTTAAAAAATTTGATAAATTTTAGGTATGCCAATTATGTTTATTTTAAAGAACCAAAATTTCTTACAATGTACATATGTTTGAAATTTTCCTTAAAAATATGATTTGTTATTAGTGTAAAGTGGAATGTCACCAACAGCATGTCAAAGGCAAAAAAGATAATCCCATAACTTAGCCACTTCCGGAATGACATCGAAATTCAGAATTTGGTTAAACAGAATAAATATTGATGCCGTTTACACAATAACACATGTAATATTTGCACCCTATTACTCTACATTAACGAAGCGAACAAAGTCGTCAAACAGTCATCGCTATAAAGCACATTGTCTATTCCGATTCATCGTTCACTCAATTACAATTGTACGACTATAATTGGAGTAAATATTAAACCCCATCGTACACAGGGCAAATATTGGATCTCTAAGTACAAAGTACAATATGTGCTCACGTGGATTGAGGTATTGAAATTTCTCATGCAGGCTCGGAATCACTCGGATACCAAGTTGAAATGAAGACTTTATAAATAATTCAGTCGTCGGCTGTAAATCCCGTCTGGAGGGTGGAACGGAACAACGTTAATCGATATGCCCCCGGACAGCGCGCGCCTATGCATGGCACCCTTGTTGTTTCGCGAGTTTTAAATTTATGAATACGCGCAATGAATCATGAGATAATAACAGCCTACAACCACACGTGCGTAAGCATACTTGTACCCTGTGCGAGAAGCAGTATTAAACGCGCACACACACGCAGCGTCAAGATGTATAACTCCATTGTACTATTATTCGAAAGTTACAGCTTACATGTTGGCATGAAGAATTAAGAGGGCAGGGAATTCTGTTCTCGTGTGAATTATAAAAATATTCTTCTGAAGAACGTTAACGTATCCGAAACTTTTCCTAACTGGAAAATGGCAGCGGTGTGCGAACGTTTCGCACATTTTTATTGTTGTCGAGTTTCCGTGGTTTAAATGCAGATAGTATACTAGTACTTTTTATAGCACGTAGTTACACGAAATGTGATAAAAGCATATGTTCGTAATTGTCTCGTATTTCAACGAAAACATACTGGCCACGTACAGAAATTCGTACACTCCAATCGTTAATCATCAAATAATTCATGTTTGCTGTTTTATAGTGTACAAGACGTTAACGATTGTTACAAAACATCAGAAGTAGCATTCTTGGCACACGAATGTTCTAAAGACTTTAGTACTGCTGAATGAGGCTATTAACTATAAAAATAGCTTATTAATGTTTACAAAATCAGTTTTGAATGAAGATATCTGAATAAGTTAGTTCAAAAATTATTAATGAATTTATTTTTCATAGAACCGTCATTTAATGTGTTTTAAAATTATTCATAACATAAAACTATAAATATCTGAATAATTAAGAATGGCTTTGTAAATGAAACGTTTGTAAAGTAATGATTTCTTCTTCATCACAAAAAAATGGCGATGCAGTTGAGAAGGTTTTAGGAAATCCGTCAATTTCGATTATATACCCTCTTTGTAAAAAATACTATATATTGTTTTTAAGAAGTGTCTGAAGTGAATAGTAAGAAATATATATAAATCATCCTTATACTCGATAACAATTCTTCAATACTTATCTTTTATGTATGAAATTTTAGTTTAATTGGCATTGAGATGTAATGTAAATGTTATTGGTTTAAGTGCTATAAACAGCAAACTTTAACAGTACACCAATTATTTCTCAAAATTATATTCTAAATCGGTTTTATATAGAGCTTATGAAGATCTGTAATTTGACAAATTACCAAAATATACCAAATAAATGAGTGTAATAGTTTTATTTAATATTGAAATTGTAAATTGTGCATCAGTTGAAACTAAATGACACTGTTAACAAACTCGTTAGGAATTTTCTGAAACATATAACAGAAGCTTTTTCCAGTTACCGTTTCATAATTTTCTGAAACAAAATGTAGTGACTTTTAGTTACAGTAACAGTAATGTGTAAGATAAATAAAAAATGTGTTGGGTTCATTAAATAATTTATCAACATGTTTGATATAGCTGTGTAATTAAATTCTTAGTGATTTAGATTGATTTGTTGCAAATTTCATAAATAAAATATATAAAACATATTAAATTTATCGAACCAACATCGGCATATCAATTTTCAGCATATAATAAAATATTATTCACATATTGTCATTGTACTCATACGTGTCATCATAATGATAATGATGTTATGCTATTCGGATATGAAAAGCTTCATAAATTGAAGCTATACTATGGAATCCCTTATGATCGAATGGAAATCCAACTTCTACAACAGGAATCGGGATCGGCTCCTGGAGCGATTCTAACGTCGCGTCTTCCCCTGACGGCGACATTCACATTCACTCGCTGATTCATATGCATCTTTCTATTACAAGTTTGGTAATTTTCTCATATTGTTGTATAATTTGGCTCTCTGTTATAGGTTTTAGTAAAATTCTGTTACTCCGGTAACATAAAAGTATCAGAATTTTGCGAAGATTTTTAACAGTGAATCTGCGTCAAGGAGCAAGATTTTTGAAAACTATAATGTTTTCCAGTAAAAATGTTGTATTCTTTATTTTTATACTATTTATGTGACATTTTATAGGAGAACATATGTAGCATATATGTTAAATATTGAATTTTTCGCGGGAAATATATGCATTTATTTAGCATATATGTCGCATATATTTATTTTCTGCGTGGGATATTATTGAATAATGTTTAATAATACAGAAATGTACTTCGTATTCTTTTGGTACTACAAGTCAGCTTTCTTGTTAGAGCCATAAGCAGAAATATGGGACAATTTTTTACGTGAAACAATGAACTTTCAATATTTATTCATAAGTAGTTATACTACATAGTAGTTCATTTTCTTTGATATCGATATAATAATGTGGTATTAAGACTTTAGTTTGTTCTAAAATAATATACTTATGCTAGTAAACGTAATTTAAAAATTAATTTCAATTTTTCGAAATTCGGGCTCTATAGGCATAATATATGTATGTATGTCTTTATTGTGCCATGACTAAAAAGTAATTTGGTGAAAAAATATCTTAGTTACAATAAACAATTTACAATATTTCATGCAGCAGATAATATACATTAGTTACGGAGTATGATCCATATTAAAATTTTGCTTGCTCAATATCACTTGACAAGAAATATTTCGCTAATTGAAGCTTAAATGTCTCGCCAGTGATAGCAGTCTTCATATCTTCAGGTAGAATGTTCCACAGATGCAAAACCGACAGTGAAAATGATTGTTATACTACACATATAACTTAATAATTTTAACGCTCAAAATTAAATTAAAAACCTAACCTAATGCGAATCCAACCAGGAGCCCTTCGAACCAAAGCGACCCCGAGTAGATATTTTGATACGGCCCTGATCAGGTCCAGTTCAGAATGCCTGAATATATTTCGGGCCCTCATCAGGCTATACTCTCTGGGCTTGAATATAATAACGTCAAGATTTGATTGGTCCGGGCCGAATCAGACACCCTGATATCCAGACCGGATCAGGGCTTGATATTGTCTATGGTAGAGGTAAGCATTTCAATTTTCATTATAATAAAGCAATTGAGGTAAATTGTAATAAAGAAAGTGTGTAACGACTTCTAAAACCTTTTCATACTATGTGTCATAAAAACCCCTCCACTGCATTCTGCTGTACATTATGGGACCAGAATAATGAATGCCTCTCAAACGTTGAATTGTTAAAACCCATACTTTACAAACTGATTAAACTAATAATGTATTGTATTATTTTGATTCAAAACAGACTTGCATCAAGATAGTAACAATGCATACTTTAATAGAACGAATCTCAATTATAAATAATCCGCCGTTTAGGAAAACAAAATTACCTTCCCTGGTAGAAAAAGGGAGCATTTTTTGGCTGGTTTATGCCCAATCTTGTTGGTTTCTGCGCAGTTTAGCTAACATTTCTAGCTGGTTTTCCTGTGTAATGTACCGCCCATTTGCCCAGAATCTAGCCATTTTTTATGGCCAAAAACTCTACGAGGTTATGCTCGACAGTTGACTGGTTTATGTAGGTTTTCGTATTGTTATTGTAGAAAACCGGGTAAAAATTGGCCAGTTTTCAAACTGAAAACCTTGACTGAAATCTCTAAGCGTTTTAATTTTTTTTGTATTTTATCAATATTGCGATATTTTTGGACACGTTCACGGCTTGTACATGGTTTCGAATTATCAATTTTATATATATATATATATATATATATATATATATATATATATATAGAGAGAAAGAGAGAGAGAGAGAGAGGGGACCATTTGTTATATAATATTCGCGATATATTTTTAATCCAAACTGTATAGCTTATTATTGAGGTAAGATCAATTTAAAATATATCCATTTCATTGCTAGTTTCTAGCCATAAATATGGTAAATGAAGATCATATTTTTCAGGAAGTTAAACTGGGCAAAATCTAGATAGGTTGATACTACTCTGGTTTAAAATAGGCGTTAACCAGCAATTTGTCGACCAATTTCTTGCTAGAAGTTAAAAAATAAGTTTTGGGCAGTAAAATTGGCTGGTTTCTGGGTTATGCCCATAAAAACTGTTCAGATTTTCTACCAGGGTTAGTATTAATTTTAACCCGTTTCGTCCCAAAACGACAAAATTTGTCGCCGGTTTTCATCGTCCGTAAGTTTATGGATATCTTTGAGATATTATTATGAAATGCAGGTTTTCTGTAGTTTTTGGGTATGCTCCTTTCGAATCTGAAGGCCGTTTTTCGAATATCACTTTCCATTTTTTAAAAATGACCACTTAAACGGAAGAAAACCTGGAAAAGTGCGAAAACTTTTTCAGAAAACTGCAATTTTTATTGCGAAGGAGTTCCGGAATCGTGTCAGGTCTCAGAATTATGTGGCATAATGAGTTTTACTAAAAGTTGGTCAATATTAAGATTTAAGTTACAAAATGGCGTCCTCACAATGGCGCTATTGATTTGGATTTTCATTTTATTTGACAATGAGTTTTATTAAAACATTTCTGGTATTTTGTCGTGTATTTTGATGAATATGTTCTAGTGGATTATTTTTTAGGTTGATGAATACAAATCCGTTATTAAATTTTGTAAATTCAAAGTAGAGAATCCAATATGGCTGACCGAAATATTAACAAAATTGTCTGGTATTTGGTATATAGAAGGTTTCGAAGTCACATTGGATCCGCCATTTTGAATTTGCAAAATTTAGTAACGAATTAATATTTAGTCACCTCAAAAGCAATCTACATATTTAACAAAGTTCACTTCAAGATACCAGAAATATTTTAATAAAACCCAAATAACCAAAAAATTCCGTATGAGCAGCGCTATTTTGAGGACGCCATTTTGTAACTTAAATCTTAATATTGACCAACTTTTAGTAAAACTTATTATGCCACAGGATTCTGAAGCCTGTCACGATTCCGGAACTCCTTCGCAAGAAAAATTGCAGTTTTCTGAAAAAATTTTCGCATTTTCCCACGTTTTCTTCCGTTTACGTGGTCATATATAAAAAATGGAAAGTGACACCGTGAAATGGACTTCAGATTAGAAAAGAGCATACCCAAAAACTATAGAAAATCTGCATTTTATAAGAATATCTCAAAGATATCCATAAACTTACGGAGGATCAAAGCCGGCGACAAATTTTGTCGTTTCGGGACGAAACGGGTTAAGAAGAATTTGAAAATAAAAGTATATTGAAAGGCAATTTTTCAGAATTATTTCTAATAATTAATATATTTTGTAGATTATCACTTAATATCATGGTGTGTAAATTTACACAAAAAACGATCCAAAAAATGAAAATCCAGGCCACTTTAAGTGATAAGAGTAATCGAAGGCATCAATTTTAAGCGATTTTCAACTCCAGCAGGAACTCGATTAATGCTATCGAAATTGCCGTACATCATTTTTTCCGGTCTTTGAAGCAGACACGCAATGACTTAAGCCGAGTGAAGATGTCCAGAACACGATACCGTCTGTCAAAGACGTCGTCCAGCAGCTTCTCGACTACTCCAGCTACGCTTTACTTCTACGTGCCGTAGCCGATGATGAATGGCCTGTCAAACCGGCTTGTCCTGTTAGACACTTATTATAGCTACCATTAAAAGAGATCCGAAATATTAAAGCCGTATATCTTCATCCGATCTTTGTGCGTACTAAGCCATTCATATTCTTCTGAATTACATTAACCGCCTTATCATTATGTATAGTCCAATAAATAAACTCCGGTATTCAACTGAATATTGTGATAAAGTAAGCGCTTGTAAACACTTAATGGCAACTGTCGACATATTCAAAGATACATGTTTCCGTTTCCATCGCCGTAATTCTCAATCGCTAAATCAATTGATGTTGTAAGTTATACAGTTATAACATCGCATAAATTATCTCTTGCGTTTCAATAGTCATATGCGCAAACTCAATATTGAAATTCTCGATCCAACATAAAGTACCATTACCGTCGTTTTACTTGTAACGCTATGCTTTATAAATTAATGTTCTTGCATTAATGTTAGATATATTGATAAATGGTTGCCTTGAAATTTAACAGAAATTACGAAGGTGCGTTCCTATACGAGTATATATTTTTTTATTCTCCTTTGCAGTTTTATTTTCCATTATTGCATATCATAGTTCAACATAATTTGTAACGTTTCTGGATTATCCATATTAGGTAATTATCCACATTGAAGACTGTGTAGGC
This sequence comes from Trichopria drosophilae, assembly GCA_030407085.1. Taxonomy (NCBI): domain Eukaryota; kingdom Metazoa; phylum Arthropoda; class Insecta; order Hymenoptera; family Diapriidae; genus Trichopria; species Trichopria drosophilae. Next base: position 58,926,983 of record CM059583.1, read on the forward strand.
ATTATTGTAACAGAACAAATTTACTGTTGCAATTTATATTTGTCTAAAAAATCTGTTAGTATATTACGAAGTGTACTATACATATTTATATTTATTGATTTACACATAAACTATAACAGTTTTAAAACCTTAAAAACATCATGTTACCTGTCCGAATAGCTTTAGGTACCTAAAAACGGCACACAGAAAGAGATTTTGTTTTTCGAAATAAATAAATGTTCGACATTATCAATGTAATATTGGTTACCATCTATACCAGCTTCCTTTTACATTCAATTGGGTTATCTAAGACTATATAAGTATGGTACACTAAGAGAATTTTTCTGGTTAAAAGTCCCACACTGTCTAGTTCCAGCGGGATATTCTTATGCAATATGCGCAAAAGTGCCATACTGGTATTGAAAATTACCTTAAAGTATGGGAATTTCCAATATAAGTATGACAAATTTTTAATGTCAGTATGAACATTTTTAATATTTTTATGGACGGTTTGCGCATATTGCAAGTATATCCCGCTAGAACTAGACAGCATGGGACTTTTAAGCTGAAAAATTCTCTCATGTAGCGTATGCGTGGTACATTGTATGAACGTATGAGACAAATGTACAATACTCGAGCATGCTTAAAAGCAATTTATAAATTTTTCCTTCAGTACACTGTATAATATATAGTCATCTTGATATTATAATTTAGATCACTAGTTGCATTTACCCGCTGTGTAAACACAAACAGTGTCTGGAAACTCTACCTGGTATGGAGGAAACATAAATATGGTAATTGGACTAGATGCTGAGTACACAACGTGGTCAGTACTATACATGGTTAGTTCACGTTATTGCCGCTAGACGTTTACACGGATTCACTTCGTACTCGTTATAGAAGTCACTTTTTCATTTCGTACGTCGGAAGATTCGCGTCTATGAAATTGCGTTGCATATCATCCTCCACAAATATATGGATTTGAAAGTTAACGAAATTATATTGCATATATGTCAATAATAAGGATTGATACTAAAATCAACTATTACGGATCGTAACATTAGCAACCATTTGGTGAAAATAGCTTTGGTATAATCTAAGTGTATCAGAATCATTTTGTTTTTAGCACCTTGAGATGAACAATCGGACATTCTAGATTCCAGAAAATATTTAAAAAATGATAACCCATGCCATTATTACGAGTAGCACATTTTTATTTCTTATAGTCAGTAAGTAGAACAATGCGGTATTATTTTTAGAAAAGCGAAATGTTTCATTTAAAATACATTACTTTTATATTTGCTTACCAAATTAACAGCATGATACGATTATTCAATGTATCGCATAAGTAACAGATTCATTGATTGGTCCAATTGTTCTATCTAGATATTCATAAAGAAATTGTAATTGATGTATATTCCCATTCTATATTTCTTAAAATTAGTCTAATTTTCACTTTTAAGCGTGTTTGATAACAGAATACTTTGATCAATATCAATGTGAATATCTCTTCAATAATGGCAGATTTGCACCAGGAAAATTTGAATACACAACAATTAATTTCATTTACTGAATTAATATTGAAGTAATACATACAAATAGAATTATTACTAAACAAATTAACAATTGTTAAGATAAAATAAGTATGACACTATAATATTCACTAAAAACTGAGGCATATGCATTGAAAAAGAAAAAGATTTCCTGAATTTAAATAAGCAAGAATAATTTTATTTAAATTGAAATTACAATTTCGTAAACTGTATTATAAACATTGCATTTAATATTTTGGGTGCGAAGCTTAATTTCACGACCTAGGTAAAAATTTCGGCCATGAATTTGGAAGCCCCGCGTCTATCGTATTAAAAAATTTAATATGTATTATGTGCAAAATAGCGATCTCAACGATTTTTATTCACTCGATTTACAAACTCGTTGGAATATAATAATTATGCCTTTGATTTTTAATATACTATTTACTTATTTACCATCTGATTTTAGTTACAAACCATGTAAGGTTCTATAAATGGCTAAGTATGTGATAAACATAAATTATGTACTAATTACATAAACAAATTTTTCGAATATCTAAAATATTTGCCTTTGCAATAAAAGCCTTAAAGAAATTAATTATAATATGAAATTACAATACATAAATTGTTCAGCTATTCATATAATATTAGTATAGTATTTCAAATAAATTTTCGGTATCAGATTATTTTCGGACATAGAGAAATGAAGCAATCGACTTTCACTTCCTCAATAAATAAGATTTAAGGTTCTATTCTGATTTATTGAAGTATCGAATAATATGCATGTAAATATTCTCGTGTTTGTAACAAAGCCAATATAAGAAAACGACAAAGAAAATATAAAGAGATAATCTCCGCATTAGATTTAATTCCTGACAGGTTAGATCTACGTTTGCGATCAATTCGAGACCCGATTCTACTGATTTCAAGACGTCCATTTATCGTTCTAATCCGTTCGGTCATTTAATACTAAACCCGTCGTAATAAATTTAACACTTCGAAGTTTAAAAGAAATATATTATATTTCTTGATCGTTTTTATTATATTATGAACACATATCACGATTCGAAAAGAATTACTAATATATAAAATAAACGTTCGTAATATAAGTGGTACAACTATATATTGTACTACCTCCTTTATTATAGAACAGAATTGCTTTTCGATATTGCGCAAATGATTATAAATCTGTTTTGATAATGATATTAATAACTAGATACACAAAGTATCAGGATTTACTTCGCTGGAATGTAACTGTAATACACGTATACTACATATATTATGTAAAATTAAAAGTTTGTGCAAGTATACTGAATTATAACATGAATGGAAGTATAAATACCTTGTGTCGTCGATTTAGTTTACAGTTGCGCATTGATATTGACGACGGAGCGCACTAAAAATTTCATAATGAATTCACTAGCATTTGAGCATTCTTATTTATTGCTGCCATTTTTCATACACAACTACGCAAATCGAACGTTAGGTGAACATGCATTTCAGTTTTATATACTAGAATTACTTGCAGATATATACAAAACATCGCATGTTGTTTATACAGGACAGGAGTTTTAAGGATTTTAGTTTACTCTCATGATTAAGAAAATAAAATATATCCTCGTTAGCTTGTTGGAACTATAGTATGACAGAAAATATTAATGGTATTGATTTATAGTAAACTCAAAATGTATATTTGCAAAATTTTTATCATTTTCCAACATTTCTACAGCTGAAGTTAAAGACTCGTATATCAAGTCAATTTTGGATTGAAATGATTTATTTCAATTTTCAATTTAGAATGATCAAAGTTTCTGGATCAATTTTTATTTATGTAAAAAATGACGGCCAACTTTTTTTTGATTCGATGTATCTCGACTTGAAACAATTCTAGATCACTATAGGAAGTATAACAAAATATTTTTTAAATATCCTACATTAGCACAATCGCCGCAAAAAAACGTATTTTTGGGGTGTGTTTTCTAAATTTTATTAAGTTTTTAAAAATAATTCTTCTTTTTTGTTGGAACTTCATCCAAGACTATGTATCTTTAAAATCCATGAAAATTGTTTGTTTAATTACTGGAGCCCGCGAAAAATGGCTAAATACGTTCATTCCTGAAAAAATTGTTTAAAAAATTAAAAAATTTTTTTCTAAAACAAACAATTGTTTAGATTTTTTGAGTCATTCTGAACAAGAAATGCCTCTTGTGACATTTTCGTAAAGTGCGTATTTTCGGTGATAAAAATTTCCAAATTTCCCCCAAAAAAATATCATTTTTAGCAGTTTGATAATTTTTATCTGCGTAAACATGAATCTTACGTAAAATCTACTATAGACATTTCTTGTCCAGATTGACCCAAAGAATGTACAAAATTGCTTTTATGCGAAAAATTGAAGTTTTTTAATTTTGTTAATAATTTTTTAAAGGTACATAGTCTGGGAAAAAGTTGGAGTGTGAATTCGACCTCAGATTTTCTACATTTAAAATGGCGTACTAAATTATAATGCCATAATGGATCCGCCATTTTCAATTCGTGAAAACTGAATTAATATTCGTTTGAGTCCAAAATCGCGATATGAATGTGCTTCAAGAACTGTTTTGAAAATTCAACTGTGGACCTGTGCACCTGTGTGGATCGATCATGAAAACTACTTTAAAAAACTGCTGTGACCATTAGTCAACTTTCTCAATAGATTTTATTACATCGACAGGCTGACGTCTGAATGACATTACGTGGAGGGAGGCAGTGGCCAAAAATGACGTCTAGCTACTTTAAAAAAAGCAGTGGCGTCAGAACGCCCCTCTCCAAAACGGTGGGAACAAAACACTCAGCGCCAACTCCTCCTGCTCCATAATTTTCAATTTCCAGTGACATCAGCCCCTGTAGGTGCAATTCTGGGGCGTACAAATGAAGATGTTCAGTTGTTAGATATAATACCCCGAGTTTTACAAACTACTTACATGGAGAACTCAAAAAGTCAATGACATATCTCTAAAATTATGCTCAGGTGCTTTGCAAAGGGATGATGAAGCCTTTGAATAGAATTGAAGTTTTTAAGTTTTATATCACGGAGACAAATTTTGACCTAAAAAAGCGAACTCTACTTTGCAAACTGAATGGTATTAAAGACAAATGTATGTGACTATAAATGTGCCGTAGGATACGTTGTAGTTTTTACTACAATTCACCATCCCAATTGCGCATTGAATTTTGCTACTTCGAAGTCGTTAACAGATGTAAGGACTTGAATTATATGGAATAGTCCATTTTATACCTCTGCGAGGTTTTACAAAAAGTCGTAGCAGAAGTAAAGAAAAACGATTTTCAGTTATTAGAAAATAATACCCAAAGTATTGCGATATGGTAACTATAGCTATTCTCTTTGACACATTCAAGCTTCCTACTCCAGAATATAAGTCTATTCGATGCAATATTATTATCGAAATCAATGTATCGAATTCCTCCAGCAAGACAAATGTTTTTATAACTTTTTATCACAAGATCACGTTCGACATAAACGTAAATTACAAGCTCTGCCTATACCGGAAGTCCAGTGGCCCTTTTATCACCTTGTTGGAGGGCGATGAGAATATCGGCTTGAGCGACGCCGCGTAAACTTGGCACTTCGGGTGCACTTTTCCCGTGACCGTGCAATCGATTTACGTAGCGGTCCCGCGGTTGTGGTGGAGACTGATTTATCGTCAACGAGTCGTTAATAAATTGTCGTAATGGCGTTAAGATAGAGCGGCGACGTCGAACGAACGTAGGCGTAGGCGGTCCGGCGCGAACGACGGCGGGCAATATTTCACTACGTAGTAGCTTTATGACCGCGGGTTACGAGCCAGGAAGAGCCATAACGCTCGTGGTATATGCCCGGCAGCTCCTTGCACGATGCGGGAAAGCTCGGCACGGGTGCCAATTCCTAGCAGCATATCGGACCATAAACTGCGAACGTGATCTATGTTACCTTATAGCGATTGCGCTCTCGTTATACGCTCCCTGCAGTCCTACGCTTAGCACTGGATCTTACTTACGGCCGGGAATAAAGCTTTACCACTATTCCATTACCGGAGAGCTTAACTAATATTTTCACATCGTAAATGGCCCAGACAATGACATTACAATTACACCCTCTAAAGCAGCTGGTTAATAGAATGTGAAACAATGACCGTGTAAACTGATATATTTCAGACGCTAAAAATTGCAACCTAAAGTTCTTCAGCTGGGAAGAATACTTTGAAAATCAGTTTATGCCAATTTTGAACAGAATATAGCCTGCCTGACAAATTCTGCTGGTGTACTGAAGCATTTTCGTAAACCTTACTAAAAAATTGGTCAAACCAATTTTTCTTATTTAAGAATGTAAGCACTTGATCAAAACAAGTCTTTCCACAATTTTTGCTGGTGAACAAATGCCGGTCAACAAAGAGATAATGACTATGGCCAGTTGGATTCCCTGGTAGAAAATAAGCCCATTTCTATATAGTTTTTATGCAGACCAGAAAAAATGGCCAGAAACTGGTCACATTTTCTACTAGGGTTCTTAACTTTATTTATGGGAATCAGCAACATAACGGTTCCCTTCCAGTTGATTAGAAAAATTGACTTATTTAAGCGAAGCCTTGAATAAGTTTAATAGGTATGGACTGATTACAGGGAAAGAACCCAATTGAATTTTATCAGCTCCTACAGCTTCAGAAATTATCCTTGCCAAAAATACATGTTCGATAGTAATATTTTTAAAACAGAATCGATTTTGGTTAAAATCCTCTTGCCTTATAGGTAAAGTGTTTGTTCAGCTTTCATAGTCATCAACCCTAACAAATGAAGTAGAAACTATATTTCATTCGTGAGGTGTACAATTAAGAGGGGGAGAATTATATTTTAGGTTGATGATGCCCATACGACGTAGCTCAGTCCACATTGCTTTCGGCGCAAGAGTCCTAGATAAACGTGAACAGTGGTAGTTTTCTCGCGCAGTTCTTCATGAAAGTTTATTGGCCTTTTTGAGGATTAAGAAGTTACTTATTTTGCTTAAAACAGAAATGTAGTCTCTTACTTCATGAATCAAAAAGCCTATCGACATTATGGTTACTATCCGTCATTCCATTAAACATATTCCAGTCGAAAGATTCTAACTGATTCAATAGCAGATTTTTGTGACAATTACGGAAATTGCGACAAGTAATTTTAGTATGATTATCTATTGACACTTTAAATGTCAATTCAATGTCAATAAGATCATGACCATAAGTAAAAGTCAGATCTTCCTGATAGTAAGATACAACTATAGACTAAAATTTATAGGGTAATTAGAACAAAACAATTTATAGCCATGAATATTATAAAAGAACAAATGATAATTTGATAACTAGTTGGCATCAGAAACCGGCATATCATCAAATCAGCTATAAAATTTGTTTATATACAGCCATATCGCTAAAAAATTTGTGCACATTTTCTGCGCCCTTGAAAAATTGCTGAATATGACTATTTATGTTCCATAACACTAAACATTTTTTTTGCGATGCGATTATGAATAGTACATACTCAGGCCTCAATTTAAATGAAAAATAAAAATTTTAATGACAAGTTATGGAGAAATTTAAAAAAAAACGCTGTTTTGCACTCGAATCCACGAATGCTAGGTACTTTTTTTTATATCAACTATTGTTTTATTACTAATCACTGCGCTTTGTTCTACCTTTAAATCGATTTTAACCAATTTTTATCAAGACACAAAATATTTTTCTTTTCTTTTCTTTCGATTCCCACTATATCCCCCAAAATTCTTATTCTTTTAGACACCCTAATATGTATATTTTTTAAATAATGAAATATTGTTGTCGTCGAATAACTCGAGGTGAAATCTAATTTAACTCCACTATATTTATTCATATCAATGTGATAACCGTATAAGTAAGTTGTTACATCAACTGCTATGTTTTCTAGGCGATATGGCTGGATGATAGGAATAAATTTCAGGTTAGTTAAACTCAATTGGTGGCATGAGATATGTGTTGGGGCCGCTTGTTCGTGTTCTGAGTAGAGCAAGTTCGAATTATGACGCCTCTAATGTAACATGTTTCAATGGTTTCATTAGTACAATTATATGAAATAGGGACAAAATTTCACTGTATGGAGAGTGATGTATCACGGACAGAATCGATGTTTTATCGACTGCGGTACCCGGCGTAGGTTATTTCCCACAAAGGTGGCTTTCCCTACGCCATTGCACACCCGAATGGGGATACCTCTTAAAATGAAGGTGTCCCGTTAGGAAAATTATGTAAAGGCCCTTCAAAATGGTGACGATCTCGATGAAATTATTTGTACTTCGAATGTTATAATATCGATATACAAAACGACCTGGCAGTCTATTTTAAGATGTGAAAAAGTGACGATAGGGTTTTTGAGAACGTTTCGGAACGTCGTCGGGTGAGAAGTCCGCGTCGCGATCAGATCGACACCGGTTGATCGCAATAAATTGATATGTTTTTATACGGCCAATTATATTGCGCGTTTTATTTGAAGCCCTTCCACCAATAGTTAACAGTGATATTTAACTCTTCTAGGAGTGAGTTATTTTTCTTTGATTCATGATAGAGTGAAAATTCAGAGAGTTTGTTCTACTCATATTATGGTTAGTTGAATTATAACATAGTTTTGGCAAGTGATTTGGGTTATTTTTATGGTTATATATTTTATTGCCGTTAGTTCCGTCAATCCTTTTTTCTCTCACAGCACTTTCGTAATTACTGACATACGTATATCATACAACATAATTCGCATACATTATCCCAATTTGGAATGATTCTAAACCATTGATAATCTAACTGACATTTTTCCATCGTTCCGCAAGTATTAAGTACATCGAATTCAATCTGATTTTCATGAACAGATTTGATACATATTAAAATACATAGAAATGATTAAATTACTAATGAAACAACAAACTTACGACTGTTCATTATAATGGGTTATGATATTACGCAGCTCACTGCATAGATCACTGGCAAATTGCAGATGGGATAAGAATCATCAATTTCTTCTTACCTACCCACTATATATTTAGTAAATTTATTACCTATGAACTTACGCCTTATTGAGTCTCTCAAAGTTTTCAATCGAAACCTACGAAAGTCTGACAATAGCCGTATACATTCGTTACAGCCCTCTTCCTACGGCCGAGCTTTTTAAAAATGCCCTGGGTCTCAAGTAAGACTTCCTGCTAAGACAACATGCACGGTACATGTTTGCCGTTAGGCTAGCTGTCAAGCTCGCGTATTCGATGTACCGAATGCAAAGAACAAGCGCCGCTTGTCCACTGATACTTGAGTTATGATAGCTCTTTGCCCATCTTGTCCGCTTACCTGCCCGGCTTAATCGCCATGAGAGTGCCATCTACTTCCATCGCGGCGTGCGGCCCATCCTCTTTTGCAACTAGCGGCGGCCATCTTGAATGCAGAAACCGGTTACGGTGTGTATATGTATATTTGGACATGTATATGTTGGTACCGACAAATATACGCGACATTGCTGTCGTCTACGTGTTTTGCAGCCGGCGACTTGCCTTCGCCATCATTTTAATACCTACCGCGAAGTCTATTTAAAAAACATTTCGACTGACATTTAATTAAATACGAGGGTATCGCCGCGCCTGTACACGTCTTTGCAGTACCGTAATCTAAATTAGAAGTGTGCTTTGAATTATGCAAAATAATTGAATAAGGAAGAGACGCCAGTTCTTTAAGTTTGACGTCGCGTCGTTACAGTAAAGCCAACAAAGTATGAATAGTTTAGGATTTTTTTGTGCTATGATGGATAGATCAATGTTCTGTATAATAAAAATCAGAATACTAGTGTCGCAGTAAGGGTATAATTTAGTAGAAGTAAACTTTGTCACGCAATGTCTGTTAAGACATACACAACAAAAAAGTAAACTCTATTTAATTATAATTAAAATATATGATATAATAATTAAAATTGAACTGGAAAATAGGATATTTCTGTTCAATATTTTGAAAGTAAATATAATTCCGCGTCTTATGCTCTTTTGTTGAATGAAAATGGCTAAAAATTTACTGAGTTATGTGAGTTCTAAACTTTTTCACTAAATTTGCATGTAGTATATTTATACGTTCTTCACATGCGATCTCTGGTTTTATATGAGTTCAACATGCAGCATATTTGACATTGCATTTACAAAAAAATTGTTTACACGTTAATTTTACTGAACCTTTATTAGAAATAAATAGATTGTTTTCAATACACTAGTCATTTAAAAGGTGAGTGCTAAATATAATTACACATGCTTGCAAAATTTCAAACAAGTCTGTTACAAAAAAAGGGAAGTGATTCTTGTAGATGTCTTGATGCAGAATCCGAATCTGACATTCAACGTGGCCTGCTACGTCAGGAATTTTTTTAACATTAGGTAAAATTGTCCGAAAACAGCCATTTTGGTGAATTTTTTGTGGCTTACCAACATTTTCATTTTAATTTTCTGTATTGATATCGGTCCACTTTTAAGCTTCAAATCACATTTTTGCAAATCGTTATGCGATTTAAAAAAAAGTTTTTTAGTTTTGAAATTTTTCCATTTAGGGAAATATACACATATAAATACGAAGGCTGATGTATATAAGAAAAGCAGTAAAAACATAACAGTAACACATTTTTCAACGAAGGCATATATAATAATTTTTTATATTGCACATTGATTCCAACAAAATTACAACGAATTGATAACAGAAATATAAAAATTACTTGAATTACAAAACACAATTGTTTATACAAAAAATTGATTAATCCATTAAGGCCCAAGAGGGAACAAAATGGAAATTTCAGACTTTTTATTAGCAAATATAAAAAGAAAAAATTAAGATGTTTTTAAACAAACAAATTGTCAATATAAGTAAAAAAACTCTAACTATCTATTTTTAAGAAAAGTAAAAAAAGTTTTTTCAAAAGAACAAATTTTGTCTACCATACTGCATCCAATATTTAAAATTAAAAAAAAACTCGTCATTCGCAATCAGAGAACCCAAAACCCCGATTCACGCACTGTCATAAATATGAAATGAAATATTTAATTGTTAGCCGCCATATTGGATCTGACATTTTTCATTTTTTAAAAATGATGCGATTTTTGTAATCGGTGACCTCAAAAACCCCTGTACACAAAATTTCATATATATAAAATAAAATTTTGTATTTTTGGGCGCCATACTCGCTATTTTCAATTTTTTTAAATTAACTTGAAATTCGTACTCTGAGACCCCAAAAAACTTATTATGGCTGGATAATGATTGAATTCTTCGGAGTACAGACTGTATAATCTAATACATTAACGAATTCGCTAATAGACGTGTTTTCATATTACACTTCGGGGGGATCAGTACAGAACAAATCAATTTTAGATTACCTGAAAATAATTACATTTTTACCATGAACATAATCGGAGAGCAGACATCGAAAATTCAGCAGGTTATCGTCGATTTGCTACAGTAAAACGCGTTGAGAATAATTAAAAAACTTGCCATTGTACTATTTATTTATTTTCTTTTGTCTATTTAATACAAATACGTACACGCAGATGAGATAAGGATGATAATAACGCAGAAACATAAACAATATTTCTGTCACATCAGTAACGCAGTAATGCATGTTAGATATCGGTCCCTAAATCCTCTTTGGCAATGGAATCCGATTTATTTCTGAGGAGCTAAATATACACATAAAGAAGCAAAATTAAAACTATTCAAATTATAAAATATTTTCTGTTAATAATTTAAAAAATAATATTAAACCTTTTAATTATTGATAGAAAAACTTCACGGCTTCCTCTCATAAGTTGATACCGTATAATTCACATCAATAATAATGAGGTAACAAATACAGTACTGAAAAATAAACGTGAAATTATAAAAATGTTAGTCGGCAAAATTGAATGAAATTGATATTCTAATAAACACATGCTTTCCTAACGCTGTTACGAAACTTGATATAGCACCCAAATAATTTTCATGCGCAAGACCATATTACGAGATTTCATATCATTATATTCCTGAAAATCATTTTACTAATTATAATTAAACAAGCTATACATTTTCATTTTATTAACGAATAATAAATTTCGAATGCTTTAGCTTGAAATTGCCATCCTGCGTATCTGACTGAATTTTACTATCGTTGGGCTATTGCACAATTTCCAAGTCGTAGACTTGTTGTTTCATGATTTGGGAACTAATTCATATCAGTTTTATGATATTTTATGAAGACAGTACGAAAAATAACGATGCAATTATTTATACGTTATAAACTGCAATCATTCGTTATGATTAAATAACACTACTATAATTGAAATTAACAAAAATTCATTAAAACAATTAACGATAGCAATCAAATAGAGATTTGTGAAACGAGAATTTTATATGATTGCGATACGTACGTGAATTTATGCTTATTGATTTAGACTTAACTACTTTCTGGTTGGCAATAAAACGTGAAACAGTAAAAATTGAACATATTATTTGGCTCGTAAATCATGTGCGCTTTATGTATTGCGATATAGCAATTGTCACTTATCAATTTAATTTCTTCATTGCCATCAAACTTTTTTTCTATATTTTTCTTAAAGAATAAAGAGGTTATCTTTCTTATTTAAATTAAATTAAAAAGTAATATTTTCATTAAATTAGTACTAAAATTACTTATTTGCATTGCATTAATTCTCAATGATGTTTTTTTTTAATTATACCATGATTCCATTTAATAGCGTAGTGTCTCAACCTCATTTGGACTGATTTAATATTTTTTAGTTTGATGAATATTACAATCTATCGGGTTTAAACAACAATGGAATTCAAAAGTATAGATGTATTTGAATTTCATGAACTGTATGTCATAGTATATTATGATACAAGTGCGCGAAGTAGGTGATTTCCGCACCAGTTAAACAAGTGCCAAATTCAGATACTTGACACAAACATGGCATACTTTTTACTAAATAAATTTTTGGCGAATTTTTTACTTTATTTTACTACCTCAGAGAAATTTTGGGCTCATCGATTTTAATATGCGAAGTAATTCGCTAGCCTGGCAGCTAACCTCAGTTCCCCCAGCACCACTACGACTCTGATTTCTAACAGTGATAGGTATGATATTTTTTCATCCAAATTACCACATTTTCGTAAAATTATGTTAGAAAAATGACAGATTCGTGTATTAAACTCTTACGAAAATTTCTACAAATGGTCAGTCACTTAAAAAAGACTTCAATAATTCGCGTGTAGAATTTATTTTAGCCATATGTAATTTTTTTTTTCGATTTGGCAAAAAGAGTCTACCATAGCTTAACCGACACTGATGAAATTGAATCACATATGAGGAGGAGGTAGTTAATAAAGTAACGTTTATAGTACTGGCTAAAGACGTTGTATACAAAGGCACTGACGAAATAGAACTTCTCGAATGATAGAAATTAGGGAATTTTTTATTTGAAAATGACCAGAGAATACGCTGAATTTTTTGGAAGAAAACGCTTTAAGAATTTTCCCAATTTTGGGATTTTGACAAATACAAAGTGTTCAAAAAATTATGAAAAAGATTTCAGCGCATTCTTCGATTGATACTAAGAACTTTTTGTTCAACAATAATTTTTCAACAAGTCTATTATTTTACGATAATTCATAATTTTTTTCCATTTGAGTCTTATGGGTTTTGAAACCTTCAGATGTAAGAAATAAAATAAGCACATCTCATGACCCTTTATATTGAACCTCAACCGCCTTGTTTTTGGTAATTTCATTGGATTTTATGGTATATTCCGCATTGAAAATTTCACCTTTTTGAAAAAAATAGCCTTAAAAGTACGCTTCATTTTTTTTAACTGAAGAAAATGAGGAGTAGCACGTTGTTTTTCCGTTTCCTAAATGACATAAATCGATAGAGCGACCTCGAAAATAGTTGACTATGGTTTGGCGATTTTTGTAGGGGATGAAAATATATAGTAATACGTCGTTGATCGTTGACGGACAAAACGGCCTCTTTGGCATGAAATGGGTTAAACTAATAGGTCATGCTAATGATTATGCATGGTTGTCCATGCATGGTTATGTCTGATATTTGTTCATTTTAATAATGTGGCAGGAATTTCTGAAAAATGCATAATATTTCCTCGAAAATTTAATTATACAATAAAAAATGTAGTTCGGACATTTACAGCCATCTCTTAATATGGAAATAAACGTTGATAAACTAGGCTATTTCCAATAGGTACTAATCTACCTTATAAATAATGCATATAAATAAAATTTATTGCAAAAGTCAATTTGCAGAAATACTCGGAACGGTTCAAGACACGGGGAACACGTAATATATATCAATTACGTAAATATTTCGTAAATTGCGCTGCAGAAATATTACATATCCGTAAGACGTTTGTAGGTCAGCTAGAACCTCGTAAAGTGGTCGTTCTTTCCATTACAATAGTCGAATGCGCGCATCAATCAATTTTACGATCGTAGCGAATATAAATACCGCTGATTCGTATTCCACCAATTACTTACGTCCATTGACAAGTCGGCGTTACTTGGACGATTAACGATAATTTATCATCGATTTCGTTCGCCATCGTCTGTGCGGACGCCTTGCGCAATCCTTATTCGCGTATGTGCGCTAACTTATACCCATCCGAGTATCCCCATTGCCACTCGTAACAAGCCAAACAGCCGAGCTCGTCTGGCAAGATTTATGTTTCATTAGTCCGGTATTCGTATTGGATGGACGTACTGTGTGTTAATTGTTTACTCGCGCTACTCATCTGACAGCCCAGCCGCACGTCATGCGAAAGCACGCAATCGTTTGCTTGTATTCGATTTAACACGAGAGTGCACCCACACACTCCTTCAACCTCATGACAGGGAAGAGCACACCTGGCGCATTAACGTGCGAATTAAAAAGCGTTTCTAAATTAACCCTTGATCAAGGGGAATTTTTTACGAGGGACTTGACGGATGATGCTGATGTGTTATTAATGAGACCGACGGGAAATTCGAGCGAACGTCGCATCCGGTGTGACGATTTGCATTTGGACAGTTGGCTGCGAGTACTTTTGAAAGATTCAAAATTGCTTTTTTGCAGACCCCGCAAACTGTACATGAAGGGATATTATAATACTTTTCCTCTCTTATGATGGGACAGTAAGGACAGACTCTTCACAAATTACATTTTCCTAGGAAGATATGGTAAAAGTTCCTCACACTTTAATTTTAAAATTTAATAGGATCAGATGTATATTATACTTCTTAGAATTAAACAGTTAAACATTAATTTATATGAAAAGAGGAGTAGTATACTTGAGAACATTTTGGTTTAACGATATCTTTCTTTATTTCAGAAAGAAATAAAATAGTATTTTTCTCACACCCAGGGCCGGATTAAGACTTCAAGGTACCCTAGGCACTAGTAACTAAAAGGCCCCCATTTCCTTCCCTAACTCCCTCACCAACAACAGTCGTAATATCTATGCAACTGTGCACTCTCTTTTTATTAATTTGTATTGTTGAGTTTCCTTAGTTTTGTTTCTGACACGATTTGTAAATTAATCAGTCATTGGAATGCAAGCTCCATCCCCCTTCAAGGTGGTAACCTGCCGTAAATGAACTTTGATTTTGTTTTTCTGAATCCTTTTTTATTCATTTTTTTGTGTTTTTCACATTCGTTTAAGATTTTTATTAATTTTCTACATTGTTGCTGTTAAAAAATTAATCTATCCTTTTACCAAAGGCTTGGTATACATGTTAAAGAGTGAAACATTGAAGGAAATCATCTAGATTATCCTCTGATCAGGCTTTCGGAAATTTTAACAATCAATAATTGATATCAACGTCACTAACGTTTGGTGCAAAAATGAAGGACTTCATCAAAAAATTATTTTATGAGACTACCTCCTTAAATTGAAGTTTTTATCGAAAAACACACAAAAAGAGGTTGAAGAACATTTTTATAATATTCTTTTAAATAATCTCGATGAATTAAGCTTGTTTTTTTTCAATAAAACGCTGTAGAAAGTAACACGATCGAATGAAAAATTCTACAAGAATTAAAATAAATATTAAAGGCTGTTCCATATTATCATCATTTTCTTGACATTTATGTTTCTAGGTATGTTTGCATTTCCGATCTTTCATAGGGTGTATTTTCTTTAATATTATATTTATTTTATATTAAAAATGTTAATATATTTGGTTGTAATAATAATTCAGTCGACGACTTCTTTATCACCAGAAGATCTGTTGGTATCGAAATTTTAATGTCCACGCATACAGAAATCATTCGGATACGATTGTCTGTGTAAATGTTTATTGAGAGTTGAGATGTTCAGTTTATCTCATATTAAACCTCATTTATTGGAATCATTCTAAACACTTAATCTTTTTGCGTAATTTTTTTTTATTTGTCAAAATATTGGTGCTCCCTTCAGTTAGGACCCTAGGCACGTGTCTTGTGTGCTTAATGGGTAATGGCCCTGCTCACACCTGCACGAAAATTATATTTTTCCGTGCCAGCACAGTAAACGGAAACTTACCAGTCTCTACTCAGACCGTAAAATTATACTTTACTGACATGGATCGAAAATTACTGTTGCGTCATCAGTGTGTACGTGGTGCGCCCTTTAAGAGCACGAGACTGTTAAATTCTACTTTGCGGCGTTTAAATCATAAAGAGTGTACATTACAGACGTCGATGAACAGAATACTCTACTTTCCGCCCAAGGATCGAAATGGTAGTTTTTGCTAAGCGGGCCTAAGAATCTACGATCGATACAAGGTCGTAGAATTTTACAGTCACGGAACAAATATATTTTATGCCTAGGGCGTAAAATAAGGGCTTTGCGACTCAAGTGGTCATCCAATCTCCATAAGAAACGTAATTTCTACGCCCATGGTGGGGACAATATTTTTTGATTCTGTAGGTGTGAACATGGTCATTCTTTATATTTTATTATTCTTAGCAGAATTCCTATGTAACGCACGGATCATGAAATGGACATTTTACACCAGCAAAAGGAGATATTCTTATCTCACTTGTAAATGTGTACTTCACTTACGTAACAGAGAGATGAAAGCTTCCCAAATCAAATTACAAAGAAAGAGCAGGATACTTTAACATGTGCATGCAGAAAAATAATCTCCTGATACTCTCTCTCAAAAAAAAACCGATCATAGGCATTGCATTTTAAGCAAATGTTGCATTAACCAAATTTAATATAGCTACTGTATTTCTTATTCATTAAATTTCAGTATAATTTATGTATGATGGAATTATATTTCATGAAAATGTATACAAATCGATTTTTTGTTTATAAATTGAAATTTAATGAACGAACTTAAAATTGATGCATATTTGCATTAAATTTCATACCCGTGACGTAAGTTTTATTCAAATGTACTCACAAATTAATAAATTTATTGCACTTTTGTACATTAAAAATACATTAAATTTCATGACCTGTTTTACAGTGCAAGTAAATCGATTCAGACAGTATAATTCATCTCGATATTAAAAAATTCTAATTAAAAATGATTTAATCAAGCTGTTTACTATTTTTCAATGGAATTTCCGAAAATCACCCAACAGGCATCTTCAATTTGTGATGTGCCTCCATTTAGGTATGCAATGGCGTGGAGAAACCCACTTTTATAGGAAAGACCCATGCTGGTACCACAGTTGCTAAACCATCGATACGTTCTGCAAGAATTATCAACATTATATTTTATTCTAAATATGATTCTTCTGAATTAATAATTATTAATTTGCATTATATATTAATTTGCATAATATGAAAAATAATGCATTAATGCATTGCAATTCTAATATAATGCGAATGGCTGGTATATCGGAATTTGTTTTCTATTTTAAGGAGTATAAAATGGAAATGGCTGGTTATGGTGCTAATAAAATACATTGTTTGGCTGCTTATAAAAGTAAGTGCCCTAACACGATTTTCATAGCAGAAATACCATAAAAAATGGATGTATATGTATAACTAACTAGTACTTCTTAAATCGTTCTTCATTAAAAAAGTAATGTGTTCTGGAATAATTAAGAATTATAAGAAAATCATTAACGTATTCATAATCGTTTTCAATGTGCAAGTTTAAAGAATCTAATTTATCTAATATAAGAAAGAAACGATTGAGGGGAAAAAAAGTTGACTCAATTAGCATCAGTCAAAACTTAACGAAATTTAATAAAAGTTTGTTACATGGCAATCATAAATAACTTTATAATAAGTATTAGTTGCGATATAATTGATTTTTTAAAAGACCATGCTATACAAAATCAAAAATTTACAATTACAAAATTTAAGTGGTCGATTTTCGTGGCCCATTTTCGAAAATTTGACAAGTATCATAAAGTATAGTAGCAACAAAACAATTGAAAAATTATTAATTGTCTGCTATTTTAATGCCAATATCGTTTTCGGTAGAAACGTTAGACCACAGAATAATTCTGTATTACCTAATATCATTGAAACACGGTTCTCTAATAAAAACCGTACCATTTATACGTTAGCGTATTTACATTGAAATAATAATCGTAGGGGAAGGATCTCTAAATCTTTAAAATCAACGATTTACAGCCACGTGCAATCGAATAATCCCAAAAATGTCGAGAAACGTCTCCTTTTGTTTTGACATACGTTTTTCGTCCGTGAAGAATTGAAAGGGAACACATTGTATGTATAATCATTTAACAACAATGTTAGCTGTGTATTTTTTTTTTATTCCTACTGAGAAATGATCTGAATCAAATCGGATAAAATTTAACGCTCTTGAGCCATTCCGTGTTAGTCTATGGCACTAATCTTGAAGGTTTTTCATCTCTATTCGAAATATGGCCACCTAGGGTGTAAAATGTACAGGGGTCGAACTTTTTCAAGGGATGATTGCGGTGACAAATTACAGCAAAAACCTCGGGGAACGATATAAGTTTCCTTCTCGTTTCGTTCGTCACACCCTCGAAAAGGGGTTGAAATTGGAAAAGCACCGATTTTTCGATTTGATCCCAATATGTGCTTCCCAACAGCTGTATATTAGAAATAGTAATTCTCAGTCAGTATAAAAGTTTCGTTTCCTAAAGGTAACTTTAACTGTTCATGTTTTAAAGGAATTTAGAGTTATTTTGAGAAATATTATCGAAGTCATTCTCTAAAGTGTTAACTTAATTTCGTGATATACTTTTGTATTTCTTGATTTTAAAATCGATGTTAGCGCTCTAGATATCTCAATCGTAAAATAAAATTTTTAATTCACATATTTTAATAGTGCATCGAAGGAATCGTTAAAATATTCTACGTTTGGATCGCAGTATTTATTTAGAAATTATGCAAAATATTTTGCTCCATTACTTAAACTCAATATCGATTATTAATAATACTAAGAAAACACATGTCTGAAATTTAAAAGTATCGAAATATCATTAGTGGCATTTTCATATTTTTTTGTTTAAATTAATAAGATCTTATAAATTATCCGAACTAAAGTATCCCCTTTAATATATGTTCAGGATAATCAGAATAAGCACGCAATTTTAACTTAAGTGCATATCTATGCGATAAAGTCTTGAATTCTTGAGAAATAAGCTCGGCTTAAGCATTTATCAGCATTTAAATATAACTAAATTTCCGAAATAGAGATCAATGCCTACACCGTTCCCTCATAAGCATCTATTTTAGACCTGATTATCTTCATTGCAGCTCCTTTATCCCGATTTACCTGTATTTATGTCTTCAGACCCGGTTTTACTAATCCTGTGAATGGACAAGGTATGTACTTAATTTCGTTTAGGAATGTAATAGCGCTGTTCTTATCAGCACTGGATAAGTACTGCGAGGACTTCAGTTAGACTATTTCGCGTTCATATACTATCCAGTTAATTATCTCGATTATTATATCGAACAAAATTTGTGGTTGAATTTAGGGAACTACATTTTTTTATAATAACAGTTACAGAGTGCGAGATGGGTTTACGAAACTATATAAGATTTGTACTAAGTTATAAAGTGCACTTCTAAAGCTCCTAGAATAACTAGGTCTGCATAAAACATGGTGCATTTTATGTATCTCTGGAATAAATTATACTTCACGATAACCTTACTGGGTTAAATTAAAAGGTTCTGCACTCACGTAAAAATGTATTCGCGTAGTCGCAATAGAGTTACTTCAAGAGAAAAATGTATATAACAAGCCTGCATTTTTCATTTTAGTAGATATTATTTGAAAAAAAATTGTTTAATTAAAGTAAGCAGGGTTAGTTAAATATAAGAAATTTGTCGGTTAGGTACAAACATATATTCTGGTCGGAAGAGATCTACTACTAGTAGGCACAATATTTTTTAAAGTGTATAATTAACTGTTTATAGAGTTTTATTGCAAAAACTGTCATTACAGAACTTTCATTTTTTATAAATACTATTCTTCTGTTTTATAATTTATTTTCTATAGAGTTTACTTTGTAACATAATTTAACCCGCGATTTTGTCATTTAAGTTTGGATTGTCTCCATGTGACGATCACGGATACAACATATTTGGGAATCATTGCATCCTATTTTTTAAAGGTATTGATTTTAATGGTGGCATTTATGATTTTCCAAAATTATTTTAAACATGAAAAAATTTTAAATTAATGGAAAGAACCGCTATTTTCTCATTCAAATGTTCTTATAAATGGGTTATCGCTTTCTTGGCATTTTTTATAAGCCCCAATCGTATTTACATCGCATATTCCATGTCCAAAATGAAAATAAATATGGTGAGCAAGCTGAAAATAATTATCTTTTAAAACATAATGGCGCCAGCAATTACAAATTTCTTCTTAACATTTAACTTTTTTTCTTAAAAACTGTAAACTTTAGAAAAAATGTACGTTGCACAATAATATATTGGAATTGGGTAAAGAATACCCATTTGATTTTGTCGAAATATTTTTATGTGATCTTTGGTGAAAAAAATGTCTTACCCTTTTGAAATTACTTTTTCAACGTTTTCATTTTGTGAATTTTTCAGATATGCCTAGAGATATGCCTAGTGAACGCAGTATTTTTTTTTTAGATATATTCGACCTGAAAATCGCATTATTTTCATTTATTTTTTATTTTTGCTGAGTTAAAAGTTTTTCTAGAAAATTCGGATAACTACAGTTAGAAGGGGCTCCCTCCAAGACGTTGTATATGATGTATCCAAAATATTTTTGTCAGCGCACTCATTAGGTATGTGGCTATGAGTTAAATTTCGATGGAAAAATTTGAGTTTTTTCACTGTACAATTCAAGAGTGGCAGAACTCTGAACCATTCAATTTCGGAGATATGACCAATGATAAAAATATTTCATAATTATATTGCATAGTATTATTTCTGAAGAGCATTCTAAATTTTCATTGATAAACAATTAGTAATAAACTAGAAACGACTAAAAATGTATAAACAATATTTGTATCGATTTTATAAGGAACATAAAAACGTATTGTCGTAACTATATATTTTCAAATAATTACAATATTAACTTTTAAGTAAGATAATCATGACTAACTGAAATAGCGGTCCAGGTTTAAAAGTTTTCACTAGTTGGCTACTTTATTTAGGTTTAGTGAGTAATTAACACATTATCGAATTTTATTCATTGGGGCTGAGAAGCGTCTTTAAATACAAGCGCTGGCAAACGTTCAGAATATATTTTTAAGTATAGTACTTAACTTTTATGTTCACACGAGAAAAAGTTGCTATTTCAGAAGATCCGAAACCTGTCACTGTCAGACGAATAGTTTTAACGACTTAATGATACCTTCTTTGAATGACACGTCTTTATCACAACAAATGCATACTAAACGACGAAAATCATTAACACCGTAGGATTTAAAATAAAATTGGCAATAATGTTACATTTACATAAAATACATTTACAATATTATTTTGTAGCTGATTTACATATTACAATAATTTGAATTCATTTAATTTACATCATAAGATTGTGTAATTTTGGTGTCCTTCGTGGTTGATTATGCCATAATCGATTTTGTAGGTTATAAAAAATATAATCGAAGATTTAACTTTTGAAAATGATATTTGTTGCCGTAGTAGTTGACACATTTGTAACCAAATAAAATCGTATATTCATTGAAATGCACGGGAGATGTGAATATACAAATTTATAAAAAATCAAATTTATAGTAAACATTAGACGAAATATGGATCTCATAACTGTCTTGAAACACTTATTTGACATTTATTTTGGTTTCACTCACGACGACGATATTTACTGCACACTAAGACTCCCTTGCAGTTGCTTCTAAAAACGTTAGCGTCACAAAAAATGTGTAGATAATTTTAGACTCCTGAACGTATTCATTCCAACAGTCAGTTCATAGCCTACAGCTGACTAATGATAATTCAATCACTAATTAATTTTTTTAATTCAACTAAAAAATCGAACTGGACAACATTATTTTAACCGATTTCCACGTGTGGGGTCTTCATTTGCTCTTAATAAAAGAATCTGTTGAATTGCACCGGATATATTTCTTATGTGACATTCGAAATTATGCCTAAATAGACCAGCAATAGGAAGTAATATGATACATTTCTAGGAGCTTTTGGAGTTTGTTTACAAATCTGATCTCAAACTAGCAATAACAGTAAAAAAACATACAATAAAAGTAAAACAAATTAACCACACGTGAAATAAACTTTGTAGTGGAGGCTTCTATGGTCATCGGATACAAATCTATGAACATAGGTCAATTTTTCTAAATTGTTAATTGTAAATCCTTGGTAGCAGTTAATATTTTGTAAGAAAATACAACAACCCGGGAAAAAATGATTTATATCTGGATCATATATGCACCATATATGTTTATGTATGCTCATATATTGATTTTGACCTGATATAGTAATATATAATCATATATGAGCATGTATGAGCATATATATCCCATATATAGCTAAATCTGATTATTTATATTTATATCAGGTCAAAATCCGTATACGCGAGCATACATCAACATATCTGGATTATATACGAATCAGATATGATGATATATGAATCATATATGATGATGTATGATCATATATGGTGCATATATGATCCAGATATAAATCATTTTTTCCCGGGAAATGCTCTTTCGGTTTCAGCGGACTGGTGCAAGCATTACTTTTTTGTTTATTATATTTTTACCGTTTTTCTATTCTGTTCTTTATGTCGATATTTTTTTCGTGAACTGATTTCATGACTGGTTTTCATGAATACAACAGATGCAAAGTTTCTACAAACCCTGCAGAAAATAACAACTAAATATATAAAATATTTAATGATATTGAAAAAAAAATTGATAAAGGAAAAAAGAAAAAATAAGACAATTAATATATCCTTCATTCCACTCATTTAAATCCGTTATAAGTTTATGTACCATAGTTAGGCATCGACGTAGTAAGCGAACGACCTGAGATCGATCTCAACCACAGGTAAGAAATTTTTTAGATATATTAAACTTATTAGATATATAAAATTTATTTAAGAGCTTTAAAAATGTATAAATATAAAATAAGTGTATTCATTATTTAATAATATGTAAATAATCATTAATTGTGGAATAAATAGAGAATAATTTATCAAATATTGTACATTTTTTATACTGTAGGTCAATTCTCGGTCAGTATTATTCTATTCCGGCAGACGATATTGGAAATTGTTACCACCCGAATAGAAATTTATTAAAGGCCGGATCAGCCCCAGACCAAAGCGTTATGCACCTGCTAAGATTCTTAATAAATGTCTACTCGGGCAGCCATTCTCGGAAATTTGTACTGGATAAGTACTTTTTGCTATATGGTGCCATTTACATTGTAAATTTGTATATTTCTACTAAATTACTTCACCCTATCGTAGGATTATAATACTTCTATACAAGAACATTATTAACATTGAATAATGTAATTTTTATTTAGTTTTCAGACCTCTAATGTAACCACGAGCGCCCAACAAATCAAAGTTTCACTTGCGCAATAAACATGCAGTTTTCGATTATTCGGATATCTCAAAAAATCCAATTTATAACATTGCAGCAAAAGTTTAATATCGTAACGAATAATTAATGACGCCAAATTTATCTTTCTTGCGAGTCATCAATCATAATCATTAATTAAGTTATGCGTTGAAAGTATCCGCAGGGTCGGTATTGTTATTATACATTAACTCACACCGAATAGCAGACAGTAAAATATCAATGAAATTAATCTTGTAAAAAGTAAATCATTTTAATTAATCGCTATTAATTTAAACAAACCGAGTAACAAACAACTCGTTTCATGCTGTAACCTTGAATCAACTATCCGCGTTATCGTCACTCCATCAGGAGCCGGGATGGCGAGGCGCGAGCAAATTCCCTGTTTAAAAAATCATTTTTCAATGTCCGACTCGTTGAATGCACACAAGTGGAAGCGCGATGCATCCCGACATGGCTATAACGAACATCGAGCGTGCATTACCTTTAGCACGCTCGCCGCTAAATGTCTGTGCGATTCGCGGGATATGCTCTAAGGTGCAACAGCGCTAACCGCGGCCTACGGCAGCGAGGCGTGGCCGGCGCAATTACCTCGATAAAGTTACAACTCTCCTTTTATGCTCGCTCAAATTTATTAGCTCGATTCGCGTCACTTTAATTACATGCGCGCAACGTACGCCATTGGTATACTCCGTTTATTACACGTTCTTTCTTATTTCAGTTTTTGCGTAACCGCGTTTCCTGGACTTTTTTTCGCAGCGGCCGGATTTCTCAATATTTCAGATTTGTACACGGAGCAATTTTTTCGCACGTTCTACCTGTCTCTCTCTGTAGGCCTAGTTGAAATTTCTTTTTCCGCGGTACGTGAGAAAATGCGGGTTTTTAATCTTAATTAGTTACCGAGCGTTTTTAGGCGACGAAGGTAGCTTCTCTTTTTAATGTAACGAATCGGTGTGTACCCGAGCGAATGGTAATTAACTACAAGGCCGCCAACTTTTGTACAGATAGTGAACGAGTTCCGAACCCATAAATTTGGATACCTCGAAACGATTTTACGAACGCGTTTGAAAAAAACTGGTAAAATATATGTTTTTTACCCCAGCTAAATCGAAAAACCAGACTTCTAAATATGCACTTCATTCAGTCTTTGCAGTATTGCCATAATTAGGGGATATAGGTGTCATGTTATAAAGAAGTCCACTGTAAACACAAAATGTCTCAAAGTCTCTTATTTCAAAAGAACGTATCTTATTTCAAGACACTTTACTGTCTCATTTTCTTGTCATGAGTCCGTATGAAACATTTTATTTTTGTACTACGTTACACCAACAGCTTACAATCCAAAGTTACAATATCTTTTGTAGATATATTTATTACTTAGGTTATGTGCTTACCTATAGTAGAAATTATGCCACCCACAAAAACTGTCACATTATTTTCTTTCTGTAATTTGAGGTAATTCCATTGATTATACAATACCCCACCCGGGAAAAAATGATTTATATCTGGATCATATATGCACCATATATGATCATACATCATCATATATGATTCATATATCATCATATAAGATTCATATGTAATCCAGAAATGATTATGTATGCTGATATATTGATTTCGACCTGATATAGTAATATATAATCATATATGAGCATGTATGAGCATATATATCCCATATATATATTCATATATAGCTAAATCTGATTATTTATATTTATATCAGGTCAAAATCCCTATACGAGCATACATAAATATATCTGGATTATATACGAATCATATGTGATGATATATGAATCATATATGATGATGTATGATCACACATGGTGCATATATGATCCAGATATAAATCATTTTTTCCCGGGCAAAGTAACTAAATATTTATATTGATTAAATGTTGATACTTGAATTTACTAAATTTAAATTCCAACTCAAACTTAGTTAGCAAAACTAAATGCATCTCTCTATTATTACCATTCGGTTAGTACCAAGTTTATTACAGTAAAAATTGGTTTTCATCGTGCAAGAAAAAAAGGATTGGTTGGGGAAACCAACCGCTTATGGTTCTCAGATCCATTCGATAAATGGGTTGGGGTAACGAAGCATATCATTTTATAAATAAATGTATTAGATTTGTATTACAATTAATGGTTTAATAACTAATTCGTTGCTTAGTGAAATTATTTACTTGGCTTCCCCAACAAATTCCTCGTTGACATCTGAGGGTGCTAAGCGGTTGGTTGCCCCAACCAATCCCTTTTCCGTGTATATAAACGGAATTAATATTACAATTGCAACAGTAAAGATACAGTTACGCTGGTTATAGCAAATAGTCAAATAAGAAATGGCTATATTTATAGTTGTAAAAACTGTTCCTGCATTACAAGTGTAGATACCAACTAAAGATATACAGATAACAACTATACTTGTTACGGACAGAATCGATGTTTTACCGACTGCGGTACCAGACGTAGGTTTTTTCCCACAAAGGTGGTTTTCCCTACGCCATTGCACACCCGAATGGGGGTACCTCTCAAAACGAAGCAGGCCTGTTAGGTAATTATGTAAAGGCCCTTCGAAATGGTGACGATCTCGATACAATTATTTGTAATTCGAATAGTATAATATTGATGTATAATATGACGTTGTAGTCTGTTTAAATGTTCGAGAGTTTGAAAAATCGAACTAAGAGGTGAAAAAGTGACGATCGGTTGACAGGGACCGTTTCGGGACGTCATCGGGTTACGAAGTCCGCGTCGCGATCGGATCGGCCTGGTTCCTTCAATTCGATAGCTCAAGTATTCGAAGAGTATTCGTATATTTTAAAATTGTTATGAAAAATCATAAAAATATAATTGAAATACTATCTATATAAATTAAAATAGCTGTTGAAGGGCAAATAATAAAAATTAACGTTTCGACCCTAATTCGGGTCCTCTTCAGAAAGAGTATGGTTGAATTTTACATTCAATTATGTTACAAATAACAATTTTTCGTAACATAATTGAAACTTGAAATTCACGAATATTGTGATTTTTTTTTATATTTATACAAATAACATATACATTTTTTATTTATACCTATACATTAATAAAATGTGCAAAAAGTATATTTGAATATTTCAACGAGGGTTTTAGCATCCGTGTAGAAATACTAGTTCGATAAGTGTCTGTTTTTTTACTCCCTCTCTACTATATAAGTACTATTCAAAATATTCAAGTACTTGAATATCAAATGCGGGCTAAAAAAATTAATGAACGTTTCAGATAATCTTTTTACCTGCTGTTGAAGTACTATATTAAAACGTGGATTTTTTGCATATTTTTTCTCGCTCTATACGATAACATTATTGGTTTTAAAAAATACAAGGTGCACCACCCGAATTTAGGCCAAAAACTGTTTTGTGGTCACTTGAATCCGAGATATTGAATCCGAATTGGCCCATCGCGTCAGGATTTTAATATGATCCGAAATATATTAAAAAATATACATTTTGGTAATTTAAGGTTGGGGTATGTAAAAAAATCTGAAATGGTTAGTTAATTTGGACAAAGAATTCGTTTTCAGCGACCAAAAATCGATAAGATCCAGTACCTCTGATTGAACTTATTTCTGATTAAGTTTATTTTAGTGTATGTAAAGTGTATTTTTTTGACATTCTACAGATTTCATGGAGTGTATTATACTTAAGTAGTTCCGAGTATCTTTTTAACACACTCTTTTCTCGCTCCTTACGACAGCGATACTAGAATTCGAAAAAAATAGTGCTACCAATATTTACCCGAAAACTGGGTTTTTATGTTTTTTTTTTTTTGTGATATTTATGGAGTATATTATATCGACGCCTCGTACGAAGACTGGCACGTTCCATTTTTCTCCCTTAAGAATAACACGGGCGGAATTTGAAACGTGCTAGTCTTCGTAAGAGGCGTCAACATATATGGGTGGCTCAAAATAGTAATTTTTTTTTTTATTTTTTGTGTTTCATGGGAAGCTGAAGACGATTCCCGATTTTTTTCGCTCCCCTACCCAGTATGCGGCAAAAACTGATTTTGTTTCAGTCTGCAGAGCGTGTCCATTCCTGAACGTCCAGGACGTGCCATTTATGGCCACATTACGCCCAACTCGCATCCAATGGACGTATAGTTCGCTTTAATTGTACGAAGAATAAATGTTAAATAGAGAAGTGCTCCAAATGTGGACGATATGGACCAATTTCTTGTGTTTAACAGATAGTTTTTGGATAAATATTGGGACCATAATGGATGAACAATGTACAAACGAAGGACAAATAATGGACGAATCTTGGACAAATAATGATGTGAGATAAAAATAATTTAAGGAATAAAGATGTTTATATTTTTATTTCGAATTCGACTATTATAATTACTCCAAAACGTATTCACAAATTCTATCAATTTATTGTGTATTCCGAAAATATATTTTGAGACACCCAAATATGCGACGATCCATTTAAAATCCCAACTAAAATCGACAAAAGCCAAAAAAACACAGTTTTTGCCACAATTCGGATAGCGTACTATTTCGTTTTCTAAAACCAGTATTCTTCTCGTAAAGAGCGGGAAAGAACTCGCAAAAAATCTCTAATGTTGTCTAAAATTGTTATTAATTTGTTTCTGGCCAAATTTTGAGGTTATATGCCTCGCAAAAAAAGTGTGGTTATATATAATCTAATACCCCACTGTCACTATTTTTTACTGATAGATTATATGTACGTACTCGTTTGAAGAAAAGTATATGGAAAAAATACGTGTTTTAACGTATACCTTATATATATTAGGGGGTTTCTAATTAATGGCTTTATATTTACGGTTACATTTCGAATAGTCTAGGTCAAATAGATAATATGCGATTTGGCAATTTTATCATTCTTATTCTGCTATAGTCTTTGCAATATTATTTTTCAATTTTTAAGCGGGTTCGATGCAGGAATTAGAAACTTATATGCAAATTTCGAAAGTGTTTCGAAGTTAATAAAAAAATAAAAAATGTTAATGACAATGTAGATATAAATTTTTCATGATTTTTGTTTCATTTATTAATTTTTGAAATAAAATTGACTAACCGCGACTGCAGCCCGAAATATTTGATTATAACATGTCTTCAAAAAATAATGAATAAAACAATCCACTAAAATCCCCAACTTTACAATGATCGTTATAGTTAATTTCTGCAGCATCTTCAGAACACCGAATTCAGAACAGAAACCGCGGAAACAGTTAAAAAAAAAATGTTTTAATATAATGGAATAATTCACAAAAGCAATTTGATATCCTATTTAAAATATTGCAATTAATTAGATATAGGCTAACAAGCTGAAAGTATAAAATGAAAAAAACTGCCAAGTTTGACACGTACTCAATTTTACAGTTACAAAACTAGTGTTGGCGTGGTGCCTCGCTCACTTCGCTCGCTCAGAAACTTCGACCCAGTGGAGAGTCGGCTATTCCTTAAGACTCGTTTGTTTACTAACAGCTTTCAATTATATTATAAAATTATATTGATATTTGGGGGTCCAATCATATTTAGGTCCAAGTGGCTTCGATAGATATGTTACAACAATATAGTGTTTCTTATATGTATGAAAATTGAAAATGAGCATTTTCAAAACTTCGACCCTGACAACAGGCCAGCCGAAGTATTAATAAATAAAAGTTGCAAAACGCTTACTTCATGCACTTGTATTCTAATGGACTATTCGATGCATATTACATGTTTACTGTGTTTTACTAATTACTGTCTGTATTATCATGATATTATATATACAATATATATACATATAATTCGTCAAAGAGATCTTGAAAGTGTCGAAAAGATCTATGACGGATATCTTATAGATATCTATAAGACATCTTTTAGATATATCGAAATAGTTATATTCGTATCACGGCGTAAAAGGACTTATGCGCCCGTAGGTGGTCACCGCGCCCGAGGGGCTGGCAAAGACTACCCCTGGGGGGTAGGGGGTCGAAACGTCGAAATTGGATGAAAAACAATAGAATAATTTTTTTGCCGCGGTGACCAAATTCAATACTTTTTCAGACAATAGTCATAAACATTTTAAACCGATTTTTATGGCATTATCGTTGACTTTAGGAAGAAAATGCGTACAACCTTTTTTGTAGAGAATTTCACGCTCTATCTTTTTTGTTTGAAACATTTTTTAATAAAATTTGTATTTTTCAAAATAAATGCAAAAAACTACAAAGAAACTTAATTGGGGCTAATTTTTTTTAGTAATGGACGGGTGGATCTGCCCCAAAATCTAATCAGATCTAAGTTATGCCAAGACGCGTATTTAAAAAAAAATGTACGTCAATACGCTTATCCGTTCGCGAGTTATCGCGAGATAAAAAAACGGGACGTACGGACGTACGTACGTACAAGATCACGGACACAAATTTTTTTATTGTTGATTTGGGTTCCTTAGGGTCTGAAACGTCGACATTTGATGAAAAACAATATGGTAATTTTTTTGCCCGAAGTGACCAAATTCAATACTTCGTCCAGACTTAGTCTGGGTCGAAGTAATTCACATCTTAATTATGAGTTCAGAGAAAAGCTTTTTCTACTATGCTATAAAAATTTAATTGAATTCTTACCTAATTTTGATTTTCTTTTCATTAATTAACATTGAGCCTTCATTATCATTATTATGGCGGGCGAATTATGACATCACAATATATATAATGTTCAACATTCATGAATGGACACGTAAACGTCAAAAATTCTCAAATTTATATACATAAGCTGAACATATTGCGTATTTACATGTGATACTCAGGTATGCCATGCACAATAGATGGATATAAAAAAGGGTAATTTTTTGCTTGTAAATAGAACCTAAAATTTGACGTACATAGATGAATATCTATGATATATTCGAGACATAGAATTGTCGGTCACTTTTTCTTAGAACACATTGAAAGGGGTAGGTTAAACTACCCTTCCGAGATTGAACCTACAAAAAATCCTGATCATAAAGGTGTGCTGCAGTTTCAATGTTATCCATGGGTCTATGAAAACAGTGGCTGCTTATTGTATACTAGGGAATTTGAAGCAACACACATTTAAATTAAATTTACAGTATGTTGTATTATTATATGTGGGTTATTTTTCGAAAATGCGATTAAAGATTAATTACGATATAACTGGTAACTCACAACTAACTAGTCCCATAACTGGATAGAAAAAAATTCTTCGTACCTGACACTTTTTAAACTTTAAATTTGTTTCGAATGTATTATGAAATTAAAATTAAATTTGTACATCGAATCTTGCATATATAATTTTCAATGTGTATTCTCGATCACTGCAATTCTTGTTTATTTTAAAAGTGTTTTTCAACAAGCAATAAATGTTAGGCATAGTAACTGAATCATTTCTAGATTTTAACTGTTTGCAATTATAGGATTTTCTACAAGGAATATATTATAATCATATTATAATCATAAGTTAATTTCTATTCAGTTGAAAAAAAAACATTTAAAGTTATTTGAGGACTTTTTATAACAAAACATTACTCTAACGAATGACGTTCAAATTTAAATAGGCACAGAAAAGTGTACATTTTAGTAGCAAACTGATATGTAGCAGTAATGATGATAATTATTTACTCTAACACTACAATTATCACCAGTCGCCCGATACCAGGAAGATAAACAAGGTAATAATTCCTATTTCCAGAGCAAGATTTGTGATGATTATAAAATAATTATTACACGATACACTGTACTTTTAAATGCCACCATAACAAAATAATCAATTTCCTGCATTCCGGCAAGTTTGAAATTAATGGAAAGCCTCGTGCAAAATACTACCTAGCAACCTTGTTCCTGTTTATGACCAATGATAATAAGTGGCTAATACAAACCAAGTCATATAAATTAGGTCTTACTCTATTTCAAATATTTCTTTATTATATATAGGTATGCAATTCATTTATTAATTAGTATTATTTTACTCGGGTTGTTCACGATTAAGAATGCTATTAATTAAACGTAAATACATTATTTTATTGTAGAACGCTCAGTTCGATGTATTTTATTTTGCTAGTCAGCTAATTAAATTAGTTCCATTTCAAGATAATTTTGAGAAATCAAGTTTTGCAAAATAAATATAAAAATCTGCGTATTAAACCAGTTTGAATCCTTTCTTCGAAAAGTATATTCCATTTCCAACTCTACAAGCGAGAAAAAAGTGTTTGTCGTAATTTTTCTCAGAGTTCTTGCGGCAATTAAATACAATTAACATCACTTTAGTACTAATTGTCTAAATTTTGTATCGTTGGAAACAATAGCCTAGTCTTTAATAACACTGACACCCATTTTTATCGGTGCAAGTATGAGGGTTATAGAATATTTAATAAATACGCATTACAATAACCATATTATTTTTTATTGTTTTTTTCCACGGAGACAAATGTATGGTAAACTAAACAGTACGTATTGTTATATTTATAACAATTTTTTTAAATGATACAATTTAAAATACTGAAATACTCATTGAAAATTGTATACAAAACATAATAGCACTAAAATACTTGTTTTTCCCCCGTAATATTTTCTCGGTGGTTTAAGTCTCTACTTTTAGAATATTTAGGCCAATTCGAGGTTCTATGTTTATTTACATTTATACGCATTCCGTTGCTAAACTGCATTTACGCAAAAATATGTTTTTTTTTTCAATTAATTATTGAACGTATATTTGTTAATACTTAATAAGTCGAACCATATACCTAGCTATACGGATTACGAAGGATTTCAATTATCGAAAAAATAGATCCTGTAATTAACCGGGCACATAATATGATATTATAAATCTTAATCGTGGGCGCGGTACTTATCATAATTTCAGGTAGGAACACAAATACCGCAGAATAGCTTTTTAGCGTATGCATATTTTGCAATATATGTATAATGGCAGCCGTTTTAAGCACGGCAAATGAACCGTAACTACTAGGTTGTCAAGTTTCAATTTGGTTCAAGTGGGTGTTGAGTGCAATAGAACGTCAGAAATGTTTCAGCTGTAATTGATATATTTTTATATGTATATGAGGCTCGTAACTTTCAGATATGCATGCTAATATCAACATTATTATTTACAAATATTTATTTTCGGATTCTTGATTAATTTGCATACATAACAAATTGTTGTTCAAATATGTAGCTATATAGACTGCAGTAAGCAATAATTTCTACTGTATATCTAATGCAAATGTAACACATACTTAAGGAAGTGTTATTTATTAGACACAGCTGTATCATAATTTTCAGTCCAGGTTATTTTATTGTTACTTATGTTCGATCTATAGAATAATACTTGTTTTACTTTTATAAACACTTTGAGAAATATTACAAGAGTTATTAGTTATTGGCTGATATATATGGAAACCGTTAATGATATTTATTAGTCATAAATATTTGAGTATGGAGTATTACAATATTATTGAAAATCTTTCGTACTTGAAATATGTATACTAACTGACATTAATGGCGGGTTGTACTCTTTAACGAAATAATTAATATTTTCAATTTATTTCAAAGTGCAGGAAAAAATTCTTGAAAAGTTATTGTTATTAATACAATTAATATACGCTAAAAATTGACCTCTAATACTGTGAAACTTTATCTGTCGAAATATTTGTTCGCGTAGATGCCTTACTAGAGTAGAAATTTTGATACGACTCGATCAGAACCTGATCAGGTTTCCTGACTTGTCAGTCTTATCCTTGGTAACATTTTTTTTAGCTTCACTAATATGTTTTTTAATTGACGCCATGTAATCAAAAGAAAAAATTAATTTGAAATCAAAACTACATTAATTTTGTACGTTTTGCGATTAAATTAGTATTAAGTGCCGATTTTTCATGTCTTATATATAAGTTCTTAATTTAGTAATATGAGATAAATAATGTCTTCATTTCAAGCATTAATTAGGAAATATTTGAGTTGTTTATTAGTGATTAACAATTTGCAACGTCTTCTGATCGACTGATATAACTTTTGAATATTGAACAGAGCTTGATCAGGCAGTAATCAAACGCATTTCACAAAGTGCCTTATAATATAAAATACTAATTTAGACAATTTTACTATTTAAAAATTTGATAAAATCGTTTTAAAAATGTTCATTCTGATGATTTTACTAATTCTTCGTACACAAAGTATTATTATGTCGTTTCATAATACAAGAAGATGGTAACTCGACCATGTTGGAAAATATAGACAGATTGACTGGCCATTACCCTAGAATATAGATAGTTTTGCTGACCAATATTTGTTTCCTAAATTCTAGCAATAAACTGGGCATTTACTTAAGTAACTAACCTGCTCGACGTTCGTGACGTCGCGTTAGATATCTCTATACATATTCGCTAGTTTTTAGTGCAAAAAAGTTGCAAAAGTGTAGAAACGGTGCAGATCTCGAATTCGCTATTGCATATAGGGGAATATATTTTCAGAATCATCGATTGTAATTATAGAAATGTGGATAAAACTTGCTTGGTGCGGAGGTTATCAGATTATGTTTCCCTAGAAATGAAGTTTTTGTAGCAAACTATGTATGTTAATTTGTATATAAAAAGTTCTACTGAATTTGCAAATACTGTTGTCTGGATAAATTTATTTGTCCAGGAAAAGAAAACACGGGACAAAACAAACTCCCGCATGCAATATAAGCTATTTGCTTAATTATTTTGCTAAATAAATTTGGGCCTTTTGAAATCACATCAACATTTGTAGGTTAACGTGGATATTCCTATTTACATTTTCTCGCAAACACCCGGTATACTCTTCCAATTAAATATAATTATAACCACACAATTGTGCGATATAAATACATAGAATGGACATGTATTCATTATTAACTTTCTTTGACATATATACCTGTACACATATTCTCGCCATTTCTAAATAGGAGATGACAAACCTAACCTATGTAGATCCATAAAATCTGCAATTACGATTGACGAGTTATTGGCCATTTTCTACCTGATGCAATATACCTTAATTTAAAAACAGTTTGCGATAACTAGAAAATAGCCAACTATCTGGCATTATATTCGAAAGTTTATGGACATGTATTATATGGCTAGTCCATGGGTACATCAGCGTTCATTACTACAAGAAAACCGGCCAGAATTCAGCGAAAATGTTGGCTGTAACTTGTCTATTAGCCGATAATAATGGCCATAAACCAGGAAAAAAAGTGGTTAATTTTTCCATCATCGGAAAGTTCGATTTAACATGGGGCTAGAAATATCTTATCAGTATAGCCAACCTAAATTTGAGTGGAAAAATTGGATAAACTAATCAGCTCAATTTTTTGAAACGATGTTTCGAGTTGGTCCCTTCTTAAATCGAAATGTGACGTTGTATCCTTCTTGAGAAGAAATTCCTATTTTGCGCCATCTTCCATTAAGAAGACGATATGTATTATACACCCGTTACTGCTATCGAAGTCACAGAAGTAAAAAGTTCAACATTGTTCAATTCCTAAACGCGCTTTATTGTCTCTCCAAAAAAATGGTATACCAATACTTACCTCAGTATGATCGGATAGAAATCGAGTTAAACTTTTCGGATGTTCTTTTACCGCTTAGATGGGTTTTCCCAATTCCCATGATACCATTTTAAATTTTTTTTCCGTAAAATCGTTCGAAGGGGGTCATACCCAATATAAAACTTTTCGATTCACGGATATCCGTTTCTCCGGGCGACAAGGCGCGATCAAAACTCAAAATCCCACTTCGCTCGTTAACAGTTCCCGTTATTTCCGGCGCGCTGCGAG
Organism: Trichopria drosophilae; assembly: GCA_030407085.1. Taxonomy (NCBI): domain Eukaryota; kingdom Metazoa; phylum Arthropoda; class Insecta; order Hymenoptera; family Diapriidae; genus Trichopria; species Trichopria drosophilae. The sequence goes on from CM059583.1 coordinate 58,962,373, forward strand.
GGGATGACAAATTGTTCCCCGTGGGTGCAAACGTCGCTATAATCAAGCGCTGTAATCTCGAGAAGAAGAAAGTGCGAGGCCGACTTGAAACCGGGAAGAAGCGCAAGGTACAGACACACCAGGAGGAAGGACAAATTTATTTGACTTAGCACACGTTAAATATAATACATTTGTTATTACTACAAGTTACGACAGTCACAATGAATTTGTACCTATAGATAGACGTTTATTATATTTCGGCATTTATTATTTATTAGGTTGTGATTTGTTGTGTACCCCAAGAGCTATCTCATGGGAGTTGCGTGGTTTCTTCTATTAATGAAATAACGATAATGATAGATTGGTGTCCAGGTACGATAATTCGAAGCTTAATATCCTGAAAGACTAGTTTTTTTAGTATCTCTCGAAACTTACCCATACTGTCTGGATTCCATAGTCAAACCTCAAAGCTGTTTTCTCTCATGCATACTTAGGACAACTTTAGAGATTAATTCAGATTTTTACAATCGGTAAGTATCACAGTAAGCCTAAAAAGAGGGAGAAACAAGTTTTACAAATGCTTTAAAAACGGCTCAAACTGACCTTTCAACACATTCAAAGTATAACACTGAAAAATATCAAATGTTTTGGATAATACAAATTATTTCAACATATTAATTGTTGTTATTTCAACATATAAATTATATCGATATGGAAAATGTATTGCTGCTTTCAGCACTATTATTACTTTTATAGGATGCAAACATTGAAAGAGTATAAAACTTTGATTTCTATATATAATCTCAAACACGAGTCTTTCTTTTTTTTGTGCGTTACAAAATATTTATTTGATATCACAGCAAGAATGATACAATTAAAATATGCTATTATAAATCTACCGGGTACATAATATCTGGATGTTTCTTTCCTTGTCATCCGGATGGAAAGAAAACATAACATAAACAACTTGAATGCAGACGTATTCTTCTTCTAAAATAACTTTCTGGCAGATGATCGCGTGATAAAACTTCAAAAAAAGGTGGTGAGTTAATGGATATTAATATCATTTATGTTTCCGACGTTTTTGATTACGCGTATGAAATGGACAAACAAAAGTAGAAATCTAACGACAATAATATTGCATCAAAAAACGTCTGAATTTAAGTGAACATTTATTTGCGTAGTTACAAGTACAAGAAACATTCTTAAGTTCATAAAATTATTTTTTTGCCTAACAATTATTTTCTTCTTCAATAATACTTAAGTAACAAAACATAATGGATATAAAATTGATACTATAATTTATACAGTTTTTGTAGCTTATTATAAAACGTAAGTCATTTTTATTTCATTTCACCCATGAATTAAATATAACGAAATTTACAATTAGTAGTATATATAGTAATAAGTACATTTAATAAATGATACTTCAAGTTGAAGCATTGAAGAAGGTATCCGAGCAGAAATCTTTTTTAGAGTTTTTAAGTCCCTTTTACTTTTTTGTAAAAAATGCAGAAACAGATAATGACGTATCAGGTGTCGAAAATATATTAGGGGAGCAAAACAGCACATTTTCTGCCTACGAGGCAAAATAATTCGCTTCGCTCGGGAGTCAAACTGCACTCGCAGGCAAATATCTATTTTGCTCCCTAGTTGTACAGTCTACTATTTTTTCATCTGTGTCCCAACAATTACTGACTTGTTAGGCCGTAATAGTAGATTTCGATCCTTGTCATGTAAAGTAGAAGTTTAGCCAAGGAACGAACATCGCGATGCTCGTGCGAACATACGTGTCGATGCATACGTGCGAGCAGCACGATGTTTACGGATTATTGTTAGGCCGTAAAGTAAAATTATGCGTCGGAGTGGGCGTAGGAGAACCAGCGAAGCCACTGATACCCTGATCTTGTTTAAAACATATTGAAATTTAAGGGAAAACAACTGTTATATGTAGTACAGAACGCACAAATGAAGAATGGTAGGGCAGAAGTCCCGGCTAATAGACCCTACATAATTGTTCGTTTGAAGGCTAAGATTATTTATTAGACTTTTAGTGCAGTATCAATAACTTTATTACATATAAACAAGAGAGACGATAGTCTTCTTCTTAGAAATTAACCACCGCTGAACACGGGTTTGATAATGCTTAGGACATGCTATAAAAACTTTCGTGTTAAATAGAGATGAACGAATCCGCGGGATGTTGCTACCATCTTGTATCCGCATTCCCTGCTAATCTATTCTCTTCATTCATCTGAAACTCCGTTTCACTTACCCGCTCTCCCCTATTTCTCCTATATCACAAATCTTCATATTACGCGATTTAACCCGTTTCCGCCCAAAATGCCGTAAATTTGACTACATTTTAATCGTCACTTTTCTTATAGAAACTAACGATGAATAATTCTGAATATTTAGATTCTATAGTTTTCAACCCTCCTCTTTCCGAATCCGAAGTCCGTTTTTCGCTAGGAGCAGCCATTTTTTAAATATGGCGGCGAAAAGGCAAAAAAATAGAGAAAATTTCGATTTTTGGATCGGTTTTTCATGTTTTTCAATAGGTTCGCGATGACCGATCATTCCAAAGACCTGGATCTGGTGGCATAATGAGTTTGACTAAAAGTTGACATGATCAGATATGCAAAATATAAGATGGCGGATCCAAGATGGCGGATTTTTCGCCGAATTTTGTGTTTTTATAGCATTTCCGACTATATAATATAAAACCCGCGAGTAACCATTTTCATTTCGGACATGCAACGTTTTGTATTTTTTTCCGCCATTTTGGGTCCGCCATTTTGAATGATGAAAATCAAATGTCATATTCGTAATCTGCGACCCCGAAAACCACCGAGTAGTCAGTTTCATATGGATCAAGAAATTTTGTTGCATTTCAGTCGGCCATCTTGGAACCGCCATTTGGAATTTCGAGTATCGGATAGAAGATACTGTTACAAATGATTGTGTAAATCAATAATAAGTGCGTACAACAATATTTATTAATAGCTAATAATAATGTCGGAAATGCTATAAAAACACAAAATTCTGCGAAAAATCAGCCATCTTGGATCCGCCATCTTATATTTTGCATATCTGATCATGTCAACTTTTTGTCAAACTCATTATTCCGCCAGGTCTTTGGAATGATCGGTCAGCGCGAACCTTTTGAAAAACATGAAAAACCGATCCAAAAATCGAAATTTTCTCTATTTTTTTGCCTTTTCGCCGCCATATTTAAAAAATGGCTGCTCCTAGCGAAAACCGGACTTCGGATTCGGAAAGAGGAGGGTTGAAAACTATAGAATCTAAATATTCAGAATTATTCATCGTTAGTTTCTATAAAAAATGTGACGATTAAAATGTAGTGAAATTTACGGCATTTTGGGCGGAAACGGGTTAAGGAAGAGGATAGCGCCTGATAATCGGGGCTGTGATGGGAGACACAAGATGCTCGACGCGCCGCTATGCGGTTTAATTCGTCGACGTCATGAAAGCGACTGCACAAAATGGTGCAGTGTCAGCCCCAATACTGGGGTGGGAAGGATAAACTTGAGTATCTTACGCGTCTTAACATTTTAGGAGATATTTACTGTGAGAATAAATAAAGGTATAAATTATATGCTACATATAAACCAAAAATACGTAGTAAGTGAACTTTAAAATATAATTCATATATAATTATTTTTTCGCAATTAACCTTTTAACGTCAAAAATGCAGGTTTTCCATGTAAAATTTACACCGCATATTTCAAACAGAAAATAACACACAGGCAGTTCGGAATATACCTTACTTACTATTTTCCAGGATGCTCTTTCGAATGATGACTTCAAAATTGAAAAAAATTAAATATTTTTCTTTGATTTTGGCAAAATAAAACACATTTTTTATTTCATTTTTCATGTCGATACCATGATTTCTATGACCGGAAAAGTACATAAAAAGTGCATAAAATGTTTGAAATTAAAGGATATGCAGGTAGGCATTTTTGATTTCACCTTGAAATATCCAAAATGGTGGCTTATTCCAAGAAATTAAAAAAAAATTTTGGCAGTATGGTAATATAGCATTTTAAACGAATTTTCAACTGAACTACTTTATAAGATGTTTTTTGGTATGCTGATTACGAATCTGAAGTAAAAATTGCGAAATTAGAAATGGTTGACCCAATATGAGGGACATTTATGAGGCACTTTGGTAGTAATTTATCGATATGCGGAAAAATTTATATGTGTAGGTTTTCGAGGTTGCTGATTACGTAAGCGAGGTCAAAAATTTCTAAATTCAAAATGGCTGATAAAAGATGATGTCCATGGTGTTGGCAAGTTCAGTTGAAAATTTGTTTAAAATGCTATATTTCCATCCTGCCAAAATGTTAAAAATATTTCTTGCCAAAAGCCGTCATTTTGGATATTTCACAGTGAAATAAAAAATGCCTACCTACATATCCCTTAAGTTCAAACATTTTATGCACTGTTCAGGTCATAGAAAGCACGGTATCGACTTGAAAAATGATATTTAAAAAAAATGACCCTCAAAAATGTGTTTTTTCACATACTCTTGCCAAAATCAATTTGCGAAAATAATCATTTTTTTTCAAATTTTGAAGTCAGCATTCGAAAGAGCACCCTCGAAAATAGTAAATAAAGTACATTCCGAACAGCCTGTTTATTATTTTCAGTTCGGAATATGCGATGGAATTTGTACATGGTAAGCGCGCAATCTGGACGTTAAAGGGTTAACGTGTTTAATAAACATTGTTTATCCACGGTAAGTCAAATTTAATAAACGGATAATACGCTTCATCTGAATTTGTCCCAATTTAACCATGCACAGAATTGAAACATACATTCTTTCATAAACATAAAATCTTAATGGCTGACATAAAATAACCATTTCTTGTTCGAAAAACTCAATTACGAGGGCCGAGAAAAATGACTGGTCGTTTTCGCTTTACGTGAAACTTGATGCAAAAGGAGCTTGGTAGCGAGCAAAGTAAAAAAAGGAAGATTTCTTTGGTGAGCGGGGTGTATAGTTTGGGACCTGTCAGAAATAACACTCTGTCCCGCGGTGCAGCTGTAGCTCTTCCGCGTGGCAGCTCGCCGGGCTACGCATGGCGCGGCGGTGAAAAGCGCGTGACGGAGTGGCTTGTCGCGGCGCTCTTCGCCCTCTTTTTGTGCCCCTTGCAGCGCGCCTGTCTGTCGGCCATACATTATGCCAGAGTTAGAGACCGCCGGCAGTATATTCTTGCCTTCTCGCCTCCTCCTTAAACGCGAGTCGAGAAGAAGAGAGCGAGGCGAAAGAGCGCGAAGTACAAGAATGCCACCAGAGAAAATAAAAGCGAGAAAGGCGGAGGCGCCGTACCTCCAGGAGTGGAAAAATGTAGGGAAATTAAAAGCGCGTCAGGGTGAGAAGGGTGTCAAACAGTCGTTCAAAAACGAAGCAGGTGACAAGGTAGGTAGGGTCACGTCGGCCAAGAAAATTACGAGAGGGGAACTAAACGGATCGAAAAGGGGAGTCTATGTTTTGATGTTTCGCCATTCATGATCCTTTCTTTGTCTTTCCATGAGAAAGGATGCAAAATAATGTTGAAATCTAGAAATATGTGGTTTACGCAGCAGATACAATGAAACTCTCGACTATGCACACCCTTTGGATACTCCTCTTCTTGACCGTAATCCCTTTAGATTCGCGAGGACGGATTTATACGTGACTAAATTAAACAGTTTCAAAAGAGCTCTGAAGCAGCTGCTTAATTCAAAGTTACCGATGTTTACGCAAACGAATAAATTGAATGACATGGTGTTTGGCTGCTGTAAAGTGGGCGATGCTGTACTTATATTAAAACACATATTACAATAACGACTTTTTTTATCCCAGGCTATTTTCTTCAACCTGCGTATAGTATTTAAAAATGTCACGTTGGCGTTACTCTTATTCGTTTTCCCATATTATCAGATTGATCTATCAATTAGACTCCATCAATCAAAGACTCTATTAATTATTTTTTATAAATTTATTAGTCAGAGATATTTACGCTAACTCAAATTAAAAACAAGTGGCTTCGAACCCGGGCATATATGCAACCGGATCATATTAGGGGAAGACGGGGCGAAGCGGCGAATCTCAAATATTTCCATTATGATCATACTGATTGTAAAATATATCATACGTGGTTTATTTGTTTACACCATTTTTCGCATTTTGAGGCATGATATTTTATTTTTTTGTCTCTTATCTACCTTTGGGAGTGAGATATTTAATTTTTAAACAAAATTTTTAAGTCATTTTCCCGTGCTTTGTTCTCAGATTGGTCAATATTTTCATTTTTTGGCAGTTTAATAATCACTATTTATATATTTATTCTAAAAGTATAATTTTTTGAACTTATTTATAAAACATGAATTGTTCCTTTTTTGAATGTTTATAATGAGATATCGTGCCTGGAAGTCCAAATGATACTTTGGGGCCAAGTGACGAAAATTGTTCCTAAATGTCAGTTTTCTGTGATCATTTTTTAATATACAATTCACTTTTGATGAATGCATTGAGTAACTAAAGATCAAGTTAAAATAGGTGATTTTAATATAATACGAGTATTCAAAGCTTCCGAAGATGCAATTTCTTCTTTTACTGTTGTTGGAAACTTTGATATATCTGAAGAGGTTCATTCCACCAACGTAAAAATTTTATTTTTATTAAAACAAACAATAATAACTTAAAAGATCATGAGTTGCACTTAATTTTATGATAGTCATCTCAGAGACCTCATAAAAATAAGGTTTCACCTAAAAATAAGGCCATTTCACCCCGATATCGCCCCGTATTTTTTAAGTTTTTTAAATTAGCCATAGCTGGCCATCTGTAAAACATATACCGTAAGTAACATACATGCAAATATTGACTATGAAATTACCTACCGAATGATACTTTGCATCATGAAATTCAAGAAGAGATATCATACACGGAAAAATTTATCGCCGCTTCGCCCCGCCTTCCCCTACATATAATGCATAGTATTATAATTATTAATTTTTTGTTTCCTTCCTATATTTGATTTAATTACGCGTATTTATTCATTATTTAATTTAATTTTTGGTATTAAGGCACGTTCGTGCCATTCATGATATTAAAAAAAGCAATAACAATAAACTAAGAACTGAAAACCTTTATTTCGCCCATCCAACCCCATTACCAGATCACTGTATTCTTTTTAACCTCTTACGCTAGAACAAAAAGAAATAGATGTACGTACGTACGGATGTACCAGCTCACAAACATCAATTTTTAATTGCATTTTTGAGTTATTTAGGGTCTGAAAAAACTATTGGGTTATTTGTTTGGTCAGATCAGTGGTCTGGTTCGAAGTAATTACTGTTACAAAACTGTAATATTTTTAACACTTACTTCCGACGAATATGTTAAAGCCTTTTCCTCCCACTACCTGGGTCAAATATGTCCTGCCGCTTGAAAATGCTTATATTGTGCAATTTATAAAGTATAATTTCAATTTTCTCTGTGTCGAAAACGACCCTGGAGTCAGGATTAAGAGTTAAATTACATACATTAGAAGAAATATCTGAGAATATCAATAAAATATTTTGTATTTCAACAAAGTTTGATGAAAAATGTCAGGAAATTTCAAACATTGCAACATTGTCATCCAGGTTATAGTGTTCAACGTTGATCAGGGTATACAATTAAGTTTTTCACGGTAATACGGTCCTTTTACTAATTCTGAAAAGTATACAAACAAAATATGACGTAACTGGGATATCAGTTCACGTCTCGCGCAATAAATCATTCGGTACTTATATGTAAAAATTTTGAATCACCTACTATTGGATTTCATATTAAAAACCATCCCTCTAGCGCTTAAAATTAGAACTATTGTCTGCCGGGATAGTAGATTTACAAACTTAAAATTAGAAAATTTGTTTGTTTACTTTTCAGAATTAGTAAAAGGACCGTATTACCGTGAAAAACTTAATTGTATATTTAATAAAAGCGGTACCTATATACCTATATTTACTTAATTACTTATTTGCTATAATCGGTTACACAACGTTCTAGTACTAATATCAAAGTCTAGAATATATACTACATTTTATTACTGCTTAAATGCTATATCCCGGCATTTAATGCAGTATAAAATGGAAATTAGATTATTATGATCTGCAATTGTTTTATTTGTATAAAATTTGTTAAAATATCATAAACAATTCTGACAATGAATTTCTTTCTTTTCAAATTTAATAATAATATTATAAATTCTCAGAACGAAATCTATAAATTATGCAGCATTTGCCATACAATGTCGAAATTTTGTTCTATTCAAACCTTTTAAAAAGAATGATCATATCAAAGAGTTCAGACACCTTCTCGTAAGTTCAGTGTTTCTAAAACTATTAATATAACGTGAAGACACGTCATGTCGGAAATCTTAAACGGTATACACGTAAAAGATTTTTTCCTAAAACACAATTATTCTTTGGTGACGTTCTTGTACAATACAATGTATATAAATATAGAAACCGGCCTTTGTTCGCGTAACTTTGGACAGGCGCTATGTATCTCATTCCATCTTGTGTGGTTTCTGACAGCTCCTTTATCTTAGGCCAGCCCCCAATTCTGTAAATCGTTATCAACCATAACAATGATGCTAGGCTACGGCTTTCTATTATGACCCTTATTAACGTTGACATCGTCTTCAGGATTAGTGGCGATTATTCTCAATTTCACGCTCATCATATTATAACAATATTAATGTGGTAATATACAACATTGGAGACCTTTTAAAATGATGGGCAGAGATTAATAGTGGAGAAATAGAAAAATAATCCTCTATTTAGAAAGATTAACATTAATTCCTAGGAAAGCACTGAAAAATAGTCTTATACAAAAAAAAATACAAACATTAAAGATGACTGTATTCTTCCTGACAATTATTCGGCAGAATAGTATCTTATAAACAAAACCAGGTAATAAGTAAGAAAAATATGGTATTTTACATCAATGTATCGTAACAGAGTTTTTAATGTAACTTATATACAGTTAAATTATGTAAACACGAAAAACCGAAAAAATTGGCTCTTCTTACCCATTTTATGAATATAGCAAGAGAAATATTCATTTTAGGTCAAAGAGCCTCATGAATTTGAGAGCTTGAAAATGATTTTAAAGTTAGCCTAATTTTGTTATAATAACTGAAAAAAAAGTCAAGTTATTACAAAAAGAAGTGATATTTTTAAACTTCAATGGCATGCCAATCAAATTGAAGGCATCGGATCTAATTTTGGTAACAGACGTTTTTGCTGAAAATTTCATGTAGAATGCGCACCAGCAATACGGTCAGCAAGTTGTGGGACACCCTGTATGTAATTACCACTGACGAAATTGTTTTTATTATTTTTTTAAAATACAGACCTGCCTTTTGGTTATGTTTATAGTTAATCCACGTGGGTGTAAACGTTGAGTCCTTCTTGTTGGTAAAGTGATCGTCTGCGGAGTAAAAGTTCTCTAAAGAAATAATATATAAGTATACTTACCCATAATTATTTATTTTTACCATGTGGGAGAACCGTGCTGAGAGAAACGATCAATTTCGTTCGTGAAAATACACAGAAGTGATAATCTATAAAGACTACATCGATGACCGTATAATTCGCCAGCCCAATAAATCGTAGCTTATTTTTTATGATCACAAGGTTTTGGATGCATGGATGTAATAGAAATCCAACGAGGGAAACCGATCTGCCATTCTATTTTCGTCTCTGCAAGAAAGATAGAAAAACCACTTAGACAAAACCATTATATCACAAATCACAAATTCCATGTGAGTCGCCTTCGAATGGTTAATACCTTGTCGGTTACGAGCACGAGAGATCAGATCCATGGATATAATGGAAATTCTAAGCAAACATAACGCGGTAAATACTTAGATCGGAGGCATGAATAAAACAGATTATGGCGACTTGGAATTACATAAAAAACGAACGACTTTAAATTAATCCTTTGGGGAATCGAACTCGAATTCGGAGTATGTACATGAATTTTCGAATTTGAGTTCGAACGGCATACGAAACGAATCCATCATGACGAAAGTAGTATCGTTATTGATCGATAAGTAATGCAAGATCTATTACTCAAACTTTTTTTTTTTTAGGATGTAAATGGAGATGCAGGACTTCTTCGACATCAGCCTAAAATGGCATTTTCTTCCACAATCGTTTATGTGTGCTATAACTGGATGAATAACAAGAACACAAAAATTCCTCATAAAATAAGCGTTATTCTAGAAATATCCCTCTGCTGGAGAAAATTATTCCGTTCATACTTAAAAGACGATTTACTATTTTTTTAAATTTGGCAAAAAAACTATTAAAGTATAATTTGTACAATTATTGATAACTATAATTAATACACTACCACTCGAAACAATTTTGCTTTTGTTGTCAGCGTCAACCTAAAGGTAGCTAACACCACACCAGTCTCATATCAGCTGTGATACCCTCCTCAAACTCAGAGTAATGAAATCTCTAGATAAAATAACAACGTACTTTAAAAATTAATGCAATATGAAAACATTGTAAAATGCCCATGCTTATAAAGTAATATAAATTAAAAGGTGTTTCAGAAAATACTCAATTTTAAAAAAAATTACTGTTATATGGTTGAGTCACGTGTATACCGATACATATAATGCATTTAGATCTCAAAAGTTTTTTTTGCAAAGCTTGAAATTGGCAGTATGTATTGGCTATTACGAGGAGCTTCAATAAAAGTTATATATTTCATACGAGATATTTAGCACATACTTTATGTCACCGTACGGTATTTCGGTATTGAAGTCAATGCCGTAAGTTGGGCGATTATTTCGTTTTACTGCTTGCAAATAAATCGGATGCATAATTAGACGCTAGGAGCATGGCGAGTTTTACAGATCGTTATTACGCGAAAGCGAGTCATACGTTCGGGTAGAAACGCGGCTCGCAAAAATGCATCATTAGCACTCGCCTCGCTAATTACGATGCTATGTTATCGCTGTGCTAAAATGGTACGAGATAATAAATGTAAATGTAAGCGCCGGTTATATTTTTGCCGTATGCGCAAAATAATACCGGAGAATTAATAACATACGAAACGACAATTTTAAGCGTTATCGGAAGTTACCGCCAGTATAAGTTGCCTAGAAAATGAATATAAAAGTAAAAGAAGAAATGCAGGAATACATTTTAAGTGATTTCTTATAAAGGGGTCGAGTTCGTTTTTATTTCCGACGATTTACATTATTCCAGTACTGTAAAAAACATTTTGTTATTTATCTTAGCTTCTTAATTATTTTCGCTCTTTTTTATTTAACCATTAGACAAACGATGTATTTTTCCTATCTTAAAAATAATGTTTTTCAATTATCATTTCTGAATATATTTTTGAGTGGAACTGTATAAAGAAGGAAATTGAGTATATTTAATATTCTATATATTAATACCCAGTTACTTTTAGTATGTTGAAAACGAAATTTCAAAAATTGTAATGAATTTTCTGTAAATTTAAATATCCAAGGAATATACAATTTTAGTCTTTTCATACTGAAGAAACTTATAGAAAGTAAGTCTAGTAGAAAGCAAGTAGAAAAAAAAAATAATTAACTAATTTCTTCTCGTACCGACTCAAAGACAACTGTTCAAATTACCATGCTACTTTTAAGTAATGGTGACGCCACCAATCATGATTATATTCACACTCCCACATTTTCAGATCGTATTTTCGAATGGCGCTATTAAAACAATGGTGTTTAACACCTTTTTTTCAGAAATAGAACATTTTATTTTATTGCAGGTGCAAAATAGCACACTTTTTCCCTAGGGAGCAAAATAAATATATCCGGGAGTAAAATAGCACGCTCTCGTATGAGAAAATAGTATGTACAACAAGGGAGAAAATAGGTATTTGCAGACTCTTGCCAATTGCCGACCTCGCTGGACTCGGGCTTCAAACTCGCTCTCGACGGGAATAACCTATGTTGTTCCCTTTGCACAATTTACTAATTTAGTGTTATGGGTAGTTTATCCATATTTGAATGATTATTCAGTTATTCCATTATTCCAGGCAAACATGAAATTCCGATTCCTTCGCAACTAAAAACTGAAAATATCCGGTTCATCGATTTGCTGAATTTTTACTGCATTTTTAGAAAACATTTTCTAAAAATGTTTGAAAAGCTCAAGAATGAGAAGTAAAAAACAGTTTGGTTCAGATACCCCAATACCAGAGGAAACCCGAGAGCAAAATCATTACGAGAAATTGTTTACATCACATCTCCTTTAAGTGACATCAACGTTACTCAAGTATTATCCATTATTACCCGATATTTTAGTTTCCTTGAGGGTTAAATCACAAGACGGGAGATGGCAGTTAATATTGAGAGATGTTGGGAAATATTGGAATACGTCGGGTGGTATTGGGAAATATCGGGAGATATTAGGAGATTTCTGTATTGGTATTAGTTTATTGACGGGGTGACCAATTTGTCCAGGGCACTTGACTTTTAGCCTTTGTACTCGTCCCCGACCCTCACCTACTCCTCTCCGCACTAAAATCATCGTCCCCTTTTATCCAGCCACCATTGTCATTGGAGCTTTCTCCACCAGAGAAGCTCCTCCTTTGGTGGTTGTGAGAGCTCCAACATTCTGAAGATGGCCCACAGAAGGCCAAAACGTAGAAAATAAGTACATTTTTTTTCAAGAAAAGAGTATTTTTAATTTTTTCAAAAAGACCGACACACCGACATAAATTACATTATATATAACCCGATATTTATCAATATTTTTATAATCGACTTTACACATAATTTCCCAAAGTCTTCTAATATCCTGCCCTCTCTCTTACACGAGGAGGAAAATCTGCTGTGTGAACTTTAGGAAGTTTGCTACCGGTTTCCATCCTGTAGGAGGAGTGCATCTTCAAAAGGGTATCTGTCGCTTTTCCTGTTCACGTGGGAGCTCTCACCACCTCCAAAGGAGGAGCCGGTCCCGGACCCATTGACAGCGGCAAATTCAAGACGGAGCGAGTCAAGTTCAACCCATACTGAATGACGACAATCCAGTGCGACCAACACAACAACGGCGGCGACGTGGTCGAAGAAACGTACAGTTTCCATTGAACGGTGGCAGGCTTTTTTCGAAATATTTTTCATTTTTTATCTTCGGCCACGTCGCCGGTGTTGTTGTGTTGGTCGCACTGGATTGCCGTCATTGAGTATGGGTTGAACTTGGCTCGCTCCGTCTTGAATTTGCCGCTGTCAATAGGTCCGGGAGGAGAGGTCCGTTGGAGAAAGCTCCAATGATAATGATGGTTGGATAAAAGAAGAAGATTTGAGTGCGGAGAGGAGTAGGTGAGGGTCGGGGAAGAGTACAAAGGTTAAGTGCTATAAGTCTAGTGCCCCTGGCCAAATTGGTCACCCTGTCAATGAACCAATACCAAAACCTCCTAATATCTTCCGACATTTCTCAATACCACCTGACATATTCAAGTATTTCCTAAAATCGCCCAATATTACCCACCATCTCCCGCCTTGTAATTTAACCCGTAAGGGAACTCCAAAATAAAATATCAATATTTCAAATTGAACCATGCCTTATTATTATTAAAATAAACTAAATTTTCAAAGGGATCATAAATAGAAGAGACACAACTTGAATGCATGCAAGACCATGGTAAACATATGTGGAGAAAGTCGAAACAGGAACGGGGGTGACAAGGTGCTCGCTCGTCCTGATAAACAACCAGCCGCGTGGCGTTTCACGGGTATAATAAAATGATATCTGGTCGAATGTATCGCTTCCCGATCGGGTCTTCGAGTGGAGTCCGTGTGGCGCTCAAAGCCGCCGCCCCGAGCGCCTACAACGGCGGTCGCGATAAATAAGGTACGCGAAGGGCCTCATGCCCCAGCATGCCCAGCCGTGGCCACTGCCGTGATTCCTGGGCTACCCAGCTACATACGCACGCAAACGTATAGAATAAAATGTTGGCATTTCGACGGCAAGTCTACACACAAGTGCAATGCAGGGCAGGCAGGCCGCACGAAAGTACATAATAAAACTTGTGCGCCTCCACCGCGAGGCTCATCGTCGTCTGTGCTGGAACCCCAACACTACGCGTTATATGCACTCGTGTCGTATATACAATACTCGTATAGGAACACGACCACTACACCTAATGTCCTTTTCCTTCGTTGTCGTTTTTTAGCTTCGGCAGGCCATGCATGCAGATGTCGGAACGCGAAGAAAGGAACGCGATCGGCGAGATTTCTTTATCGGGTTCATCTCCAACGCGAGATTGCAAGTACCGAGAATACATGTGCCCGTGATTTATTTGGAGCGTTATCGTTCATCGTTATGTGGTGTCCAATTTATGCGAGACACGAGAAAAATGTATTTTAACTTCATATGCCCAGGTGATTGGATAAAGTTGTATTGTTATTACTATTGTTGGTTATTTTTTCAAGAGTGTTCATGGAAAAAAATGGGGGGGGGGGGAGTAAAAATTCCGAAAATACGTTTATCTGAAGGTAATATTTTCCGAATTTTAATAATTTCGAATGCCAATCATCCGAAAGTGAATAAATCCGAAAGGGAATTTTCCGAAGGTTCAATATTCCGAACGTGAATTATTCGTAATGTTCAGTGGCCCTCCCCATATTTTAACTCCTCTTATTTTAACTGCGTCCATTATTTTAACTTCTTATCGTCCCGTATGTTAACTTCTTCCCCTCACGAGTTCCCCACCATTCACCATTTGAAAGTGTTCAAAAGAGTGCGAACTGCTGTTTGCGCTTGCGCATACAGGTGAAGAAAGACGCCACTATATCTCTTTTCTCTGTTTTTATTCTTTCAAACTGCCAGTGGCAGGGATGAAGAGAAGCGGTAAAATAAGGGAAGAAGCCGCCACCTTCATTAGTTCACGGCGTGCGTTTTTAGGAAAAGAATCAATAAATCATTCTGGAATAATCATGTCTTTTGTATATTTTCCTTATCTTTTCAAATCCGGTGTCAGATTGGCGTTAAATGCTGCCATATTTTTATAATGGCGGCTTAAACGTAAAAAAATCGCGAATTTTGAGAATTCCTTTTCAAATAATTGTTTCAAATACTAAAAGATAGGAACGTTAGTAAGACAAAATTAAACATGGCTGATTGAAGATGGCGGTCTTAACGCCGCATTTGGCTATCAAAATTTTGCAGTTATTGCCTGGAGCAATTAGCTACACGAATTTTCTTGAAACTCCTTATATGCATGTTTCTGAGGTCCCTGAACCCGAATTTGCAGCCAGATTTCCAAAATTCAAAATGGCCGATCCAATATGGTGACCAAAAATTTATAGGAATATCATATTTATGTGAAAATTAATACTCAGGTATTTTTTGGGCCGCTGACTATGAATTTATTTGCATATAGAGCCCAAAATTTCTAACAAAATGTTTGCGCTCTCGGTAGTAAGTATTGCTGCAAAGTAGTTCGACCTAAAAAGCGTATCATCATCTTATCCACAAAAAGAGATGTTAAAAAAAATAACTTTGAAATATATTGATCATGGCACTGACTTTTCAATATTTGTCAGAATTATGTTCATTTTTCGCTTTACAATATTTTATTTTTTATTTTATATGAAAGTTATATGTAGAGTTGAAACTACAACGTTACTCTTCAAAAATGGGCATGTGGACCAATATTCAGTGTGACTTTTACAAATATTATTCGATGTTAACAAAAGATTATTAGTGTATTAATTGTTTTGCTATCATTCATAAATTAAAACAAAAAAATATATAAAAAGGAATCTTCAAAATTCGCGACTTTTTTACGTTTAAGCGTCAATCCGAGACCGGATTTGGAAAGATGAGTAAAAAAATACAAAAGACATAGTTATTCCATAATGGTATATGGAATCTTTCCTTAAAAATGAACGCCGTGAACAAAAGGTAAAATTTAGGGCTATTCAGGAAGAAACGGGTTAATGATATTACAATTTTGTGAACTCAAGATTAAATTGTAATCTACATTTTTTGTTGTAATATTACTTAAAAACTGTGAGATACGTAATTATCATTTATTAAATTTTAATCTGGCGCTTTTCCTAATATGTCGCATGTCATTTGTAATTATGAATTTGATTGGTAACAGGGTGGGTAGCACGGGAGTGACAGTATCTATATTTTCTTATGGATATGCGTGTCGCCCTTACTGAATCATGAATGCCGCATAGGAACTAATCCACACCGCGGCCGTGCTGCGAATTGAAAACTAACAGAAGAGAACAAAATAAGGTCGATTTCAATACCCAGACATAAGGCTACAATTTTTCAACGGTATTTGATGCGCCGAATCAAAAGCTGGTCGAATCGTTCCATCACGTCATTATGTTGAGATATCCGAACATGAATTTGCAAAACTAACCGTTTTTTCCATTTTTAGTTTTTTGAAATCATAGGTTTTAAAATGCTTTTGTAGTAATTCGAATTCGATTTCCTTTTCATCGAGTTATCGAAGTTTTTTTCAAGGCTCGATTATGATTTTCATTTTTAGCACTTTTAGGTTAGGATACCTCGAAATCTTGACGTGATAGTGCCATTGTCGACCAGATTTGGTTTCAGCATATCGAAAGCCTTCGAAAAATTATACTGAGATATTTCTGATGAATAGTACTTTAATCTACGTTTTCTAAATTTCGATAAACAATTTTGTCCCGCAAAATAAATTTACCGAAAATAGTGTTTTTGCACTTTTAGGCGATGAAAGACAATGCTATGCGATCTGTATACATTGCAAACTGTTATACCAAATTCAGATTTTAATTTACTTATAATAGATAGAAACGATCTAGTATTGTGAAACACAATGTCATGCAAATGACCTACTCTAGTATTTACAAAGTTTATGAATGTGGTTTAATCATGCGAACATTACGATTAACTATCCTCATAAATAATGTATAACGGTCTATTCAACCGTTCTGAAAAATAAATAAAAACCTAATTCCTGAACGTATTTTTGTATCCCAATGAAATTCTTTATTGGATATTTAGATAGTGAAATAATAGTTTAATTTGTCCAGGCTAATTTATTCTCCTCTTTAATAGAAAACTTATGATGCTTTTCGTTTCCTGTTCTTAATGTAAATAAAAGAAATACTTAATTGCAATTTATAGCCAGTGATCAATGAGAAGCTGAACGTGGGTAGTTGTGAAGACGAGAAGAAATTAATTGTATTTTGCATTCAATGAGTGAATAATATAATCATTGATGAATTCAAAGAAAACGGGCAATCCATCACGTCAGTCGAGAACAACGGATTTTTATAGATCTTCTGACGACCTTGCGAGCATTTCGTAATCCGATTGCAATAATTCAACGCCCTGTGGATAAGACTGTTTTATTGTACTACCACTTGATCATCGCAGATCCTTTTGAGTAATACACGTAAATGAAATTTCCCGTCGATTTCTTTTATTGTCGATTTGGCGATTTCGAGGATTAATGAATTTCGGGAATCGAATGAATGACTCGTATTATTGTCATTACTTTTGTTATTATAATCACTTCGAGGATAGAGATTTAATTAGAAGAGTCTTTCATACTGCTCCTAGAATATTATAAATGCATCCAACCCCTTTTAAATGTGTCGTTGGAAGCTACACACTGGCTGCCGGATAAGTGAAAAGCTTTGCACTCCACTACTACGACTCTTCCGTACTTAGGATTATCACCCTAGTTGCGCAGTGAGGGCAAAGGGTGCTTTTGATGCGGATAAAAACCTCACTTGATATGATTGCAGAGACAGCTCAGCCGCATTCAAGCTACTGTAAAATGAGTTTACCGTGTCATCGTTATGCTATTCTGTCTTATTCGCATTTCGTAGAGACAACAAAGTGTCGAAAGCCCATTGTTCGCCTGCTAGAAGTATGTTCTCCATTTTAATTTCAAGCTAATTTATTTTTTACAGGTTTACATAGTTTTTTTTTCTCTTAAAAATTGAATTTTGAGTTAGGTGTAATGTAGAAATGAATGTTACCTCATAACTAACAAGGGTAACAAATCAGGTACCGAGATGAATAAAGAAAATAACAACTACGTTCAATTTTCAAAGTTCTACATTTATTTTCGATGGACAACTAAATGACTTTGAGAATAATAACAATTCTGAAAAAAGCTGCACGCAATAAAACATCTATACAAACTAATATTCTTAAAGCTGTAATCCTTTCTAGGCATATTTTATTTGTGCTTTCAGGCGTACCATATTTTTCTATTTATAGTTAACAGAAATACATTATACAAATTCATTACGTATGGAAAATGTAGAAATAACTAACAGATTAACAATTAAATCATCAAATTAATTTCAATATAATTGCCCTAGATAGTAGGTATAAATATTTCATAAAGAAATTGGCGCATATTTATTTGTCAACTGCCTTCATCTCATATTCATTTATACTTCATACATCACACATGAAATTTAATGTGTTTGATTTTTTATTTAAGAACCTACACTTTTGATTGAAATTTTCTAAAATTTCTGAAATTCTAATTTTTTTCCAACATTTTTTCCCAAAAGTTGTTACGAATTTCAGATATTAAATAACCATTCTTATTTTTAATATAAACAATCGTTATATATATGTATATATTTCTATATTTTATTTATATTTAAATTTAATGATACTTTGTATAGATAATCCTCGACTATATGGAAAGACATATTTGCAAGAAAGAGAAAATTGAAGGTCGACCCGATAATCATCGTACATGCCCCGGTACTATTAGATGCCACTTAATATATTAGATCGATTCATTTTAACAGAAGTGACAAATGATTGAAAGTGGTCTTTTAGGTGGAAACATCATGAAAATCTACTCAATAAAAGTCCTTCAGACACGGACGGTGCAAAACTCACAATACGAGCAAAACAGGCGATTCCCTTTGAATAACCATTTATACCTCGCGAACAATACGTGTGAAAGGTCGAAAAATATCCAAACAGTGCACCAGTTGTCTCAGACAAAGCAGGAATAATATACCTTTCCTGAATGTGGAACGATCATTATTCGTTCATCCGGACGCTTCAATGCCAGTTGGCCGCCAGAAACCGCCAATTGTATTGTGATCGGGGATTCAGTGCGCACTTGGTGACGGACGCTTCTCGAAAATCGTCAATATCGACCGGAACTACAGGCACCTGAATGCCAAAAACCGATCCTGATCTCGCGAGTGAAAAGGAATAAGGTTCCACCCCTCCTCGTAGCGTCCGACATACCCTGAAAAAGCCGATAATCGTCGGCAAGAAATGCGGCTCTCTTTCCCTGGAAGCTTCTATATATAAGACCGTCTCTAGACCGAAGCACACGCATATATGAATGCATATATACACCTTCGAAGAATCGGCTGTCAATCACAGTAGGCGGATCGCGGCACGGAGATCCATTACCGAACAATGCTCGGTGATTAGCTCCGGCCTACCTATAGCTAACGACTGCCAAACAAATCGCGGCTCTGTCGGGATTACGTCTAGTCGAAGTGTACTTGTGTACGGCTTGAAGCGACAACATCGTTGTCTCGACTCGGATCTCGCCATACGCATGTTTCCATTGATGGCAGTACTCTCCGATGCTGAAGCTTATGCCGACGAGATGTCAGATGAACTCGACAGATGCCGACGTGCACCGATTCATTTTCAAATGCTGGTCTCGTTTCATATATAATTATTTTAAGTGCACCTTCCATTTGGCGGTGTATTCATACACCTGAAAAAGCACTTTTGAAAATATCTTTTCTTTGTTGTTATTCTGTATACTTGATTGTTCTTTTCATTTGTTAGTTTTTCGAATATCCGCGCACTTTTGAAATTTCCATATTCCTAAGTACACTGGGAAAGAGTAATTGAAAAGTTGATACATTTTTCCATTATGTAACGTCTATAAATATAAGTATAAAATGTGCAAAAAATATGAATTTTCTTTGAAAAACGCTAGGTGACGTCCCAATTCCAGTTCTGATGCTGATCAACATTTACTTTAAATAGAGACATAATGGAGGGGAAATGGAAGAATTGAAAGAGGCCAAGCATGAAATCTGTTAACAATGCTGAACTTTGCAGAAATTTGAAATTTGTATTTTTTATTCATAATAGTCGACACTCCTCATAATAATCGACATTTCAACGATACTTCATTCGAATTTATTTAAGGAGTTGCCGTGTAATATCTCAAAGATGTAATATCTCAATCATTTTTATATGCGCTTTTCCCGTTCATCCTCCGTGGAATAGATATGAGAATAATTTATATATAATATTGCGCATGTAGCAGCAGAATATTGTCTTACCTTGGTGGAAATATTGACCACTTTTTGTCTGGTTTATGGCCATTAATACCGCCTAATAGTCAGATTATGGCCAACATTTTCACTGAATTCTGGCCGGTTTTCTTGTGGTAATGTAACGCTGATGTACCCATGAACTATCATTCATTGATGCCCAAATTTATTTAAGAAATAGCTTACATTGCATGTAGGAGTTTGTTTTGTCCTTAATCTGTGTTTTCTTTTCCTGGAAAAATAAATTTGTCCAGACAACAACATTCGCAAATTCAATGGAAGTTTTTATATATAAATTAACATACATAGTTTGCAACAAAACCCCAATTTCTAGGGAAAAATAATCTGATAACCTCCGTACCAAGCAAGTTTTATCCACATTTCTACAATTGCAATCGATGTTTCTGAAAATATGATTCCTCTACATGTAATAGCGAATTCGGAATCTGCACCGTTTCTGCACTTTTGCACCGATTTTGCACTAAAATGTAGCGAATATGCAGCGAGATATCTAAAGTGAAAAAAGTAAATGTTAGTTACTTAGGTAAATGCCCATTTTTTTGCTAGAATTTAGGAAACAAATATTGGGCAGCAAAACTATCTATATTCTGGGTAATGACCAGTCAATCTGCTCATATTTTCCACCAGGGTACGCATTTCAAAATCTTCTTTGAATGGCATTGAAATTTCCCCGAACCAGCTACAGGTAATTTTCTTGGTATAATAACTTAGAACTTAAAGTCACCCTACTATCTTTTGGAAAAGTATATCTGGGGCAGTAACATCACTGTTTAACTCATTTTTGGAATCGTCCACTAGGTTGTGGGGAGCTATTCCTATAACCACATAAAAAAACTTCCAAACTATTCTTTGCTTTAAAAATTAACTTCTTTATTTGCTCCGTGATAGTGAAATCGCAGGAAGCAAGTTTTTCTGATTTCTCGTTATTATTTCTATTATTGTTTCTTGTCTTTTTCCGTACACTATACAATTCCTTTATTTTTTGATGCTATATTACGTGTTTATCGTTAGTTAATAAAATAGGAATTACAATAAGAAATTCCATATATGGAAAATTAATGATTAATTTCAAAATTGTATCACAGTATAGTAGTATTTATTTGTATTTGTATTTTTATTTATTGGTGTTTGTTTATTTGTTTATGATGCATAGCCCGCGCGACTGACGGCAACAAACGCAAATAGATGGAGAGATATCTTTTTCGACGACTTTCATTATTATTGGCAGTCTACTCATAATTGTCTCATCATATTTTATGTTTTTTCTTATTCCATATTCCACAAGCAACATTATCCAATAGAGAGTGAATTTTATCAATTTTACTTTTGGACTGTCCTACTTTAAGATAGGTTAGTGTCATTACGTTACATTTAAACACGCTGCTAAAATTATGTCTTTGTGAAGCAGGACTGTGTAGGGTGTAATGGTGCTCGATTTTAACAGCGACGGAAGTTTTAAAAGATATCCGCAAGCAGTGTGAAACATTTACGCAAAGATAAAAGTATAAAACAGGTGTCAACATGCTGTTGGTAATTTGGTTTAGAAATTGGGCGATAACCGACATTACCAAATACCTATGTATTCGTTACATGATACCGATTTAACTTGGAACTTTTAACAGTGGAACATAAAAATAAATATGACAAGTGTGAAGAATCTTATTAGCTTCAATGGTATCTCTCCTTTCATCTATAATATGGTCCAACGTAGGAACATAATATAGAATTTAATTCCAAGACAATAGTTCCATATACAATAGAAGAAATATTTTATTATTTCGTGTCCTTTGACAGCAGTCGATAAAGTCGGTATAAATCAAAGAAATTTAACTAAAAGTGAAGAAAATAGACAATGAATGTCGTGATTTAAACACGTTTTTGTCGCGATTCTTTTGACGTTCATCTCCAGTTCCATTAACATGCAAACGAGCCACGTTTCATGCTTTGCCCATGACCGCCACAAAGGAAAGATTCGTATTTTTGCGTACTTACCTTTTTCTGCGTTCGACACTCGTTCGTTTCTCATTCACAAATGAGAGATTATCGGTGGTCGTAAAGTACTTAGCGCGCCTGTACGAGCCGGTGGAAGTATCGTTTCTGCGACAGCGTCAAAACTTCAAAGTGCCGGGGGATTTGCCTACGCCTCTTTCACGGCAAAATGGCTCTCCCGGGAACGATACGGCGAACAAACAACCTACAAATTGGATTGCACCTAGCACCTCGTCGCTCCTAGCGGGCAACAATGCGTTTTCATGTTCGAGTCTTGCGGTTTGTTGGCTTTCAAAGTAGCGAATGCTCGAATGACTTCGGCGTTGAAAGGGAACTTTTCTTATTTCTTCGGATGGTACATTGAATTTCACACCGACGACAAAATGTTCGTTTTCGGCTATAATGCTCGATGGATGCGTGAAAACTTGTATTCTGACGTGTTGATAAATACCGTCGTTGCATGACTTGGTCGAACGTTTGTATTTTATTTTTCCACGAAGGAATAGAGGTGATCATAAAGCATCAGCAGCCTTTGACATTCTTTGAAAATAATTACTTTTAGTGGTCGTGGTGTTTATTTATCTTGATGTATTGATTGTCAGTTATCTATTATCAAATTATATATGCAGACAAAGTTATCAAAATAAATGATTGTCAGTCTTGTCCAGAAGGCCAGAATTTCTAGCAATTTCATTTTAGCCTATTCATTCACAAATCAAAATAAAACTGTACACGCATTGATTATTCTGTTACCCATTAGTTGATTGTTGAAACAGAAAATAAACTAATATTCGGGAATTTTTATTAAGCATCTGTGTGATCATGATGTTACTAATAATTGGCATATCGTATTGGTTTATCAAGAATTGCCGAGCAGATTCTAAATATTATATTGCTCTGGATAATTGATAAGACAATAATCCATGAGTGCTCATTTGTCAAACATAATATCATGATTCTCGGATTCTTTCTTGGCCCAACGTCAGCAGCCAAGATTCGGTTTTCAGTCTAAACTGCTTTGTTAACCTGAATCAATCAAAAGTGCTACAAATCAGCATATATACACTGATTCGCAGTCTTTTTCACTGATTCAGATTAAGAGCAAGGATTCTATGTTTAGTATCGGCAATTATAGTAGGATTAGGTTATACGCTTCTGTCACTAGAAAGTATTGAATTTTCTCTAACAATAAGATAAGGTCGGCTAAGATCGTTCAGTTGTTGATGTATATTGGATAAATTTCTAAATCTAAGACTTAGGTATAAATAAAAGACATGTATAGGTATTTATTGAACCTCTACTATGTTCTATAATGAATATTAAGAATTTTAATGGCAATAACTGCTTTTAATATTTAAACGTTAACATATGTCTGCAATAATAGAATTGATTATGAAGGAAATTCTTCTAATATAAGATTCTTTCCCGTAAATTTATATTCTATAAAATAGAATAGGGAAAAGTAGTTCCCTAAACAATAGTAAGTAATCCCGATCTAAAAGCGAGTATGTATCCTTGAACTTTCAGAAATCTGATTTTACGATTTTTTTTACATGATGAAACGAATAAACATTGCACACATATGTTTTATCGCTCATTTCTTAGTAACTATTTGTCATCCTTAGAAGTGAAGATAAATTTATGAAGAAAGTTACTATCATTTATGTGTTACGTTGTTTATGCAATGTATAATGATAATGTTCCTCCTCTTTGAGTCGTGTTTAATGTTTACATTGCGTCACCATTCCATGCAATACTATTTGTTTTCACAACAATTTTAGATCCTTGCCTTTTCGTTTTCAATGAATCTTTGTATTTTCAACTTGATTTTTTTCGTATTTGCATTTGATAAGATAGGAAGGCGTCACATTATACAATTTATATAGCTCTTAAATCAAATATGTAATAACATAATCTAGCAGTCAAGTCTATTCTATTCTCTACAACATACATATTTTGTTATGCACACCTGTAACATTCGGTGACATAAATTCAAACGTTACTTTTAACTTTTATTGTGATTGCAATCTTTTTTACAATATTGTTAGGTTGTAACAAATTCCTTAGTAATTTCTGTAATTTGTATAAGATTCACATACAACACATGAAATCTTCATAACGTTGCCAAAAACAATAGTCCGCCATGATGTTATTAACATAAACATTTTAAATGTACACTGATTATCGGACTCCTTAAGTGATAATGTTCAAATGTAGTTATTTTATATTATGCCAAATTTAACCCTGGACATGCCAATAAAATATTAATCAACAGTAACCAATTAAAACACTTTTCAAGAGACTTTGATCAGAATTTCATTTATAGAATCCGTCATTTAATAGTTATTTCAAATACAATATATCATGATTAATTATTATGGATACATCACACGAAAGTAGCTAAAAGATATAATATTGTATAAATGGATCTTATTAATTTGAGATGAAATTCATTACTGTCATAATTAAGCTCAACTGATACTTAACCCATTAACGCCCAAGAGGCCACAAATTTCACCAAGATTTTCGGAATATTTCTTGACATTAAAAACCAATTCAAAAAATTTTAGACCAACCATTTTGGACGTAAAGTTGATCGATCTTTCCGAAGCTGCTGTTAAAAAATCAATCGAGCCCATTCCAAAAAAGTTATGCTTAGTTTTTCACAAAAACTCAGATTTCTTCCCTGACAAATATTTTTTAATTCGCATTTTCACATTGCAAACGGTTAGGGAGATCACTGATCGGTGAAAAGATCGAGTCCTCGAACCTTTAACTTTGAAGTGTGCCTGATAGTATTTTGAAAATAAAGTTGGAAACTGTCAAAATGGCGGTTCAAACATGAAGAGAACAGCGAAAAGCTCCTGAATTTCTTATTCGAAAATGATAGGCTTTCGGCAAAAATATCGTTGAACAAAAAGTTCTTAAAAGTGAACGAAGAATATGCTCAAAAGTTCTTAGAATCGATCAAAGAAAACCTCGAAATTTTTTCTCAATTTTTCTACGACTTTTGCAATTTTGAAAATGAAGAAAAGTGTTTTAAAAATTCTCAAAAAATTTACGAGTATTCTTTGATAAATTTTAAGAACTTTTTGTTCAACGACATTTTTTCCGAAAGCCTATCATTTTGGAAAAAAAAATGCAGGAGCTTTTTGACCTTCTTTCACGTTTGAGCCGCCATTTTGATAGTTTCCAACTTTATTTTTAAAATGCTATCATCCATATTTTAAATTTAAAGGATTGAGGACACGAGATTTTCACCAATCACTGATCTCCCTAGCCGTTTTCAATGTG
Source organism: Trichopria drosophilae (assembly GCA_030407085.1). Classification (NCBI taxonomy): domain Eukaryota; kingdom Metazoa; phylum Arthropoda; class Insecta; order Hymenoptera; family Diapriidae; genus Trichopria; species Trichopria drosophilae. The sequence goes on from CM059583.1 coordinate 58,988,031, forward strand.
AAAATGCCGAATAAAAAATATTTGTCAGTGAAAAAAATCTGATTTTTTTTGTGAAAAACCAAGCATAACTTTTTTGGAATAGGCTCGCTTGATTTTTTAACAGCAGATTCGGAAAGCTCCATGAATTTTACGTCCAAAGTGATTAATCTAAAATTGTTTGAATTGGTTTTTATTGTCAAGAAATATACCGAAAATCTAGGTTAAATTTGTGGCCTCTTGGGCGTTAATGGGTTAATAATAAATCATTAAAAATCAACATTGAAGAGATTTTCAATCGCATTTTGATCTATTCAGATATTATTTCATCGAATTTTGGTGGCTAATAATTATTATTAGTGCCTAATATTGTATAATATAAAAATATTTAGATCTTACTGATTATCTCTCTATTTAATCCACTACCATTATTAATAATATGCACTATTTCCTTACGCTCCGGATTTACTAATGACACAATAAAATGTTATCTTTCTACATTTCACGTAGCATAGATCGCTGTAAAGTACAATTAGCCTCAGAGTGTAGTATAGTGAATGCAAATGAGTCTCCTGTCATTTTAAAGCAATTATTTTCCTGGTACGTGCGAAATAAGATACTTTTCATTAACCGTGACAGTAGGCATTTTTAAGCTTTATATTCGCGCAGGTCTGTAGTCGAAAGATTCCTGCAAACAGAACAATTTTTGTTAATTTAGCAGCGATTATTTTTATAGTCAGAGAATAAACAAAAAAAGTGTCACGATATCTCTATTAACAGATACAATTTTGCGTTATGTATATTACAACTATTATATAAGTACTACTTTGCAAATCATCCAGAACTTAATATGCATTCCTCTTTAAGACAATAGAACATAAGTTCACGCTCTCGAAAATAAGTTTCATAGTAGAATGTGGTAGAAAAAAATTTAATACTCTAAACATTGAATGACGGTAGCGGTAGAAACTGATGTAAACAATGATTAACTGCCAAATGAGACATACTTTAATTACTTATTTATAAATGATTAATTACGCTTTTTTACATCATATAATTTACAGGGAGTAAACACCACAGATCTATGTTCTAAAATTATATAGAAAGAAAATATTTTTAAAAATGTTCATGTAAGTTATAATTTTCCATAATGTTCCCTGCTTACAGAATTAAGTACAACAGAATGGGGCAAAAAGCCACTTTTGAAATCTTGTTTTAAATTTTATACACTAAAAATGTTCAACTACCCTTGAAATATTGCTCTCTAAACTGCAAAATCTTCTTGGAACATTATTTGTATGTTCACCAGTAACGAGCACAGCATAGTGGTTAAGGCGCCCCAGTGTGATTAGCCCGAGATCTGAGTTCGATTCCCGCGCGAGGTGAGATTTTTTCTTAATTATTTGCGAGCGTTTAAAGATGCACACGTTGTTTAACACATGTAGAAATGTGCTTAAAATATAATTAATATAAATATCAAATCAATTTAAAAATAACAATTACTATCATCAGTCAAAAGACAGTTATGTACATTGGATTATAATATAAATATATATAATAAACGTGTATATCAAAATGAGTTCATACATAACAATTTTATTTAATTCCTGAACAGGCCCTGATCCGATTAATCATTCTTGATTAGGCTTTGATAGTATAGCCTACTACAAGTCTGAAATATATTCAGGTAGCCTGAGCAGACCCTGATCAGTGCAGTATCAAATTTTCCATTCAGGCTGAAGGAACATATGGATATCCGATATCAATTATTGGTACGTAATATTATGTCATAGTAATGGATACCAACCAGTAATATCTAATACTCGTTGCGTTTTCTTAGCATATACTTTATTTCAAGGATATTTTGAAATTAAATGATTTCTTTTTATCCGCAAATGGAACGCACATAAATATTATTTCTTACGTGGAACGTACAGTAATCTATCAAACATGCCATCCTTGTCATATAACAAATTCAGAATTAAGTCACAAAATTTCTGAAAGGTTTACCGACGCGTACACAAAAGCTCACTAACTGACAACCCATTTTCGTAAGTAATGCTTGAGCCAATATTATGCTTTAAAATACGCCGAAGAAAAACAACTGGAGATCAACGATGAAGAGTACTGGCGATCATTGAATGCGTGGTTCCGGTAGGTTCCGATAATTTCGAGCTTTTTCGACGTGAAATCATTTCAAGATTGCTGGAGATTTTAAGAGTAGTTTATGTATCAATTACCGGCCGAGCTGCCGGAGCGAAGGAGCTCGAAAAGACACAAGTCAAGTCGGGCTTGGTTGAGGCTTAAGTGTGCCGTAGACACGCAAGAGGATCAAAGGCAACCGCTTGAGTGACGGAAGCCAGCTGGCGGAAGAGGTTCGCGAGAGTCCGGATTTATCTTATCTTCTTTCCCCTTCGAGTCGACGTCTTATTTCTTTTTGCATGATATACGCACTCTCTGAGACCGTCTTAAGAAAGCGCCGAGCCTTTAATTCTACATCGCGACGAGACACCGCGTCACTGGAACGAAGTACCGGAAAACTGCAGGAGACACGCTTTTAACGTGTTTCAAAATTAAACGTTCGAGCGAATATATATACAAGTCTTGAGTGAAATATGGGCCGATGCGTGCGTGCTAGACACTAAACATGACTTTTCGTTCAACGGCAAATTACTCGCTCAACAAATTATGTGGTTGGGATTCTGCTAAGTGGATCTATAATTCACCAAAATAAATGAAGTGTGTCAAATATACGTAGGGGAATGCTTAATACATTTTATATACATACAATAATAATTCCTGTCTCACATATTGTACAGTAATGTAAATGAAGTTCGAAAAAATAGTGTTGGCTCTTAAACAACAGATGTAAGTCCGCAACTTATCACGATCAAAGCAATTACGGCTTTCTTATTTAAAGTAGACGAATGGCTAGATAGTGGCTCCAAACTCAACGATGAAATAAATAAAGACAAAATAATTTTTAAATTTGATCTGTATGTTTTTTGTCATATTGATTCAAAATGAATGTTCTGGTTAAAAGTATTGGTATTTTACTCCCCTTTAACTCTTTGCGGCTTAGTGGTATCACCTGATGCTACCTCTTTTTAATCAATTTTTTGCGAATTTAAAGTAGTTTTTATTCGATTTAGCAGCTTTTTTCGTAATATTAAACTTAGTGGATGTTATAATATGAAAATTCATTGGAAAAATGTTTAAAATCATTGTTAATTTATTGATAAACAATATATATAAACAATTTCTAAAAAAGACCTTTTTATAATAAAAAATTCATTATAGAACAAACTTTTAGACATAACCTTATGAAAGTCATGATACAGAGGTTTTCGGGGTCGCCAATTGCGAATCTGATCTTACATTTCGAAAATTCAAAATGGCGAAGTCAAGATGGCCAACTGAAATTTTAAAAGTCACTGTATCGAGATGATACTGGGTACTCTGGGGGTTTTTGAGGATACTGATTACGAATCTGAGCTCATATTTTGAAAATTCAAAAGGGCGGAGTCAAGATGGCAGACTGAAAAGCAACTTTATCGAGTTACGGATAATTTTTCGCATTTCGGTTGGCCATCTTGAATCCGCCATTTTTACTTGACAAAATCTGACTGCAGATTCGCATTCAGCGACCCAGAAGACCACCGAGAATCCCATTTCATAAAGTTTGGATAATTTTTCGCATTTCCGTCCATCATCTTGAATTCGCCATTTTGAATTTTCAAAATCTGGCTTCAGATTCGTAATCAGCGACCCCGAAAACCTCTAAGTGACCATTTGCAGCTGTTTTCCTTGTAAAGACAAATTTATGCCGCAAAGCGTTAACAGACTAATTAGCCTATTCGCAAGTCGGCTCTTGGATAGGTATCTTGTACGGTTGGAAAGAAAGACTACACAAAGCCATGCACAAGATATTCATCACCGATTCACGGATTTAGCACCTCCAGGTGTACGTTCATTATTATTAATTCCTGTTGTGAATATATAGATAGTTGCTAACATGAGGACGGATTTGAATAATTCAAAATGTTGGATGTAAAATTTAGAATCCATCTGAGTGCCTGGAAACCGGTAACTTAGGAGTTGGCGGGGTCATTAATTACAAATATAATGTAACCTTTGGAACATAAACTGAAGAACTATTTTAAAGATATATGTACCCCTGTATTTTTTTTGAACCATCTATGATATTTCCTTTTATGTATAGGAAACAAGAAATTTCAAAAAACTTAAGCCTAATCTTTTAGGTAACATTATTAAAAATGACGGAATGATATTAATAAATAACAGACCATTTTTCTAAAGAAAACATCCTATTTTTCACTGTGTGCGTTTCGCTCTTTGAATATGTATTTTCTAATTAAAATATCGAGCCTCCTATCAAAGTTGACGTTAGAAACATTTACGAATACTAAATATAGCGATTTCAACATGGCGCCTTGAATCGTAAAAAAAATATTTCTTTAAAATTGTCATTGTCAATAAAGTTAAACTAGTTCCAACTCTGTACTACTCAAAAAGTTAAAATGTCTTTACCATATTAAAATTGTATACTTTTTTGTTTATTTGAATGTAATTTGAATCTTTCTACTTGAAATTCGCATCGCAAGAGGGATGAGGTAAAAACATTGCCTAAATATCTAAATACGTAAGAGAGGAGTAAAGCGCATGTCTTAATCCACCAGTTCTATAATAAGTCTCTCTAATAGATACATATATCTATAACTCCAATATACGACATTGTTTAAAAAAATGAAATTTAAAATTTGTTCCAAATTATATTATCGTCAAATTTCCATTTACAAGTGTACTGTCCATTTCATAATTTGTTGTTTATCCGTCAAGTAGTATACAATAGTAGTTTAAAATGCTAATTTCTTTGTGGTTTATACTTCTTGAAGGTAACAAAAGTTCCACTTCGGGCCACCCTTAAGTTTCTGTTTATGGAATGAATGTCATAAATAACTTCACTTATACCCTAAAATAATTTTGTCTTTCCTTGTGCCATACTTCATTCAGTTTGGTTAATATTGTCTAAAACCCGTCGACACAGGAAGTACACAGTAATTCATTCTCAGCCGTGAAATATTCCGGAAAATTCGAGTCTGGTTTTACACACATCACGAAATGACATATGGCTTGCATTTATTTCGTAAGTCACGAACAGGGCGGACAAAACTGGTTTAATATAGAACATAATATGGACCTCCCAAATCGAAACTATCATTGTAGCATGAAACTTTGTTTTAGCGGAAGGCTATCATTGTAAAACGTAGATTTTGTGCATATTGAAATTATTGCAGTGAGAAATATAAGAAATTACTTTAAATCTTATATACACTACAGTCCCAGTATAATTGAATCTCGATATATTTACGTCCCAACGTATTTTCCTGGTTCCTTCCCGTTATATTTACCTATCACCGCTCTCCGTTTCCCCCATCTTGCGGGCTACGGCCTCAGGAAAGGCGAAGGGCCTGCTGTAATGTCACGAACATAACTATTTCGAAATATTATATTTTATTTTAATTAATTCAGAAATTTGTTACACCAACGAAGAATGTTTAATTTTTTGAGTTTGTAGTAATATAATTTCGAACGGTTATGAAAGACACAGAAGTAATTCATAACGATCATTGATGTTCAGGCAGAATTTATGTCATTACCCACCTCTAATATATGCACTACGTGCATATATCTATTATACGACCGGCTCTTGCAGTAAATATAATAACAAACAATTATATTTTAATTTATAACCATTTGCATCGAAATTAAACTACATTCTTGCCCGTGCATCAATCGTGAATTGGCAACTTCGTTTTTTAGTGCACGCGAATATCGCTTATATGCGCTCATTTAGGATTAAAACACACCTATGTATCCAAAGGCACGATATACATAATGCAGGAGGCATTGTGTGGCCGCGGCGCACCTTGTTGCATACAATGTACTCTGCCGATGCATTCTATTGTTGTCTTTCGAAACATACTCACCCGTCCGTAGCCGACTCCTCCAAAAGCCGCTACATTACCTCTCCTGCCATAATATAACTATCGCACGGAGGCGTTCTCCACTGCCAGTTTAAGGGGCCACACATGTTTCACGTGACGTCCCGACATTAATAACCCAAACGAATAACTCTATTATTGCAAGCAACTCGTCTACCGGATGGCCGTATCGTAAAATTAACACCTCGTCGACAATCTCGGGCAATGTATCAACAAATGGAAAGTATGAATTTGATTGTGGAGAAAATTACCACAATATTTCATGAATTGTCTGCAAAGCTGACATTTCAAAGAATGGTCATTATTTTTTATAAATTTCACAATGATGCTCAGGGAAATGGCGCCGTTGTATATATGTATATGGTGACAGGCCAATCGAAATCATTTGATAGATCTTTGACCAATATATTTTGGATTTTAGTTATTATTAGTTCCTTTTCAAATTGATCCCCGAAGAGGTAAATTTTTTTCTTTGGTATAAACTTGAAACCCATAGTGTTATTTTTTACTGTTTAAATAGGATATTTCTTGATAGGAAATATTACCGATGACGAATCCATAGTTAACTGTACGATTTATGCAATCTTGGTTGAATTCCTCGACTTCCAATGGTTAAAAAACAACGAGAAGTCTTCTATATTCAGCAGCACAGGGTCATATGTTTCACAAACTCAAATTTATTCGTTATGGCCGATTTTGAATTGATAAATGGAATATTATGGGTTGGAATCGATACTTCCTTTTCTTTACTTATATTGTATTAAAAGTGTTGCAGTTATGTGTTCATATTTATTTTATAATCCCTTGGCAATTTTAACTGTCAATGTTATTTGCATAGAAAAGTTATAGGTATATGACGACACAAAGTTCGCAGCAATGGCAGCGCGTTTTGGAGGCATTCAAACTTTTAAACGAATTTTTCGTTCCAAAAATATAAGAATAAATAATGATTTCTTTTTTCTTGTTTGTTAAACGCACAAAAATGTAAGGCTTTGAAAAATGTTAGGACTGAATTGGAGTTCACTCTTTTGTAACCTAGTAGGAGGTTTGCTTAAGTTAGTCAACGGCATTCAGTAGCTCTCCTTTACAGGACAATTTTGTGACCGGCAAGATGGTGTTTATGTGTGCTAGCAAATTACATTATCAATTCCAATTTCTTCCTGGATGTTGCGAGAACATTTGCACAACCAATCGTTCGCTGCATCATTATACATTCCTTGCCACTGATGAATTTAAAAATGGAGTGACCTGTACGTTTCGGCAAATAAAATTTCACAAGCGCCAAATCGGACACACGACGATTTGATCACCCCGTGAATCGCGAAATATATCCGAACCTCCCCGAGCGAAAATTTATTCAGGCAGACTAAATATGTACCAGGGCCTGACCAGGCTTCATTAAGGCGTTCCTGATCAGGTACTGCTGAATGTACCTAGATCAGGACATGATCAGATTCCAGTAAGTGATTCTGATCAGGTTCGCCCGAATATGCCCTGATTAAACCCTGATTATGTTAAAATAAAGTATAACTGATATAGGAAAGCCTGTAAATTTCTATATCAAGACCAAACCATGAATTGATAAGGTTTGCCCTATTTTCGGAGAATCGCTAACGGTTTTAGAAATTTCAAATTAGGGGCAGATCAGGGGGCCTGCTCAGAGCCTGATAAGGACGTCTGAATTTTACGCAATTACTACTGCATTTCGGTTAAGGAAATGTATTTCTATTTTTATATATTAGCTTACTTGTATCTGAAAAAATTGTGTACTAAATTTTGGTTGACTCGTCTACCACTTTAGGATACGACCCTCATTTACGAAAAAATGGTAAACTTTCTAACAAAGAGTGGATAACTTCAACCAATGAATGGTAAACTGTCTTCCAATTTTCAAAGCGGGGTATACCAGGAGTGGTTTACCAAAATTTAGTTTCTCGTCTACAACTAAATTGTAGATACGGATTCATATTTTAGAAATGCATTTTCCAAATAGGAAATATGCGCCAACCCTACCTCTCTCTCTTTACGTGCCTTTGTGTGCGTGCGTGCGGGCGTGTATTATATAATGCAACATTTCTATATACTTGTTACGTGCATGTACGTATATACTTCAACCGGCATCGCTACCAGTGGAGTTACCGACAGTTGATATATATCACGCAATCATTGAGTTACCGACGATGCGCGACGTGGCGAAGCGGGACTTGCCGTTTCTCGCAAGCGCATGAATCTAGGGCAGTTACTATATAAGAAACCTCCAAAACTCGTGATGGTATAGTGCGCGTGCGGTATGTTGTACTATGTAGCTTATGCGTATATTTCAGAAACGTTTAGTGTATGTGTGTGTTATTTGATGCGACGGTTGAATCAGAATAACGATGTTATATATATATATATATATAAAATATATATATATAAAATATATATTTTCTCTGATATATGTGTGCGAAACCAATGTATATTTTTATTTCGGTTGAAATGACAACAAAAAATTAGTTTTTCGTTACTCTAATAAAAAATAGTATTTCGGTCCTCCAAATTTCGATAAAATAGTGCTACAAATTTCAACATTCTCCGTGTTCTGAAAATTGGTAAACTGTTCACTAAAATTTGTTGCTCAAGTACTAATTATGAGTAGACCATCTTCTATTTAATGTATGATTTGTTCTACAGATTTTGGAAGATATTGGTCCCGTCTGAAAGTGGTACACTTATCAACCAAAATTTAGTAGACAACTTTTTTCAGTGAGGAACGTTTCGGCGCAGCATATTTTACGCATTATATGGGATGGATATGTATACGATTCGTATATATGTGTAAATAATATTTTTTTATTTTGCAACTATTTTACTTGTCAGATAGTAATAAATCATTAAAAATTAATTTATTGTTTCCTAATACTATCGTAAGTATTTTCACCATGAAATTTGGAAAGCATGCGAAATATTGGGCATTGTAAGGTCCTGTTCGGGTCCTGTACATTTGCCTTACAAGATATGCGTTACACGATATGCCAGGCCTGATAAGGGGACATATATGTCAAGACCTGATTTTATTTACAGACTTCATGATCAGGACCTGATTCCAGCCTGAATAATTTTCCGTTCGGGTCTATTCATCCTGGCATCCATTGCTTGGAAGGTTGAAATCGAAAATGAAAAGGGGGTCAAATGATTATAAACGTGGATGTCGGTAATTCTCTGTATTGGACTCGTATTATATGGGAGATTCATTGGGTATAAGATTCTTGATAAAGTTTCGGTGTTCTCACTTCGATCGCTTATTTCCTCAGGCCACATAGAACTAACTTCTATTACTAAATTATGGGAAATTGCACTTATCCACCCGATTACCCTCTAACTACCGACTCAAACGCTCTGGAACAATTTAAGTCCGTCTATTTTGGACGCCAGGTAGTTGTCGACAAGTGTCCTCTCTCTGCTCTCTGATCGCAACTATTTCTTCCCGATGATCCTTAGGCAAAGTGAATAAAATGGTGGGATCGACGCACAAACGAAATCGCGAGACACCATTTCCACGGCGCGCATGGATTAGACGGGGATTTCTCCGTCATTACCATATCATGACGATTAAAGTATTGAAAATTCGTATAGGAATCAAAACGAAGTATAACCAAATGATTGGTCCCTCAAACGACAGGGTACAATGATTGTGGTCTTTGGTGGAAAAATATCAGCTACCGAAAAGACCAGACAAGGAAGTCGTACCCCTCTCCTGGTGGCACTTTGCCACTCTGACCATTCGCTATTTTTCACTTACCTCCTGATGGAGGTGATTACTAAGTAAGTTATGTTGATAGTACTCGGAATGTAAGATAAAACAAACTTTGTACTTTAATTTAAGTAATGTTGAATATACTATTAAAGACACCCAAATGACGTGTCTGCAGTATTTCAATAGATATACATTTTGTAAAAAATACTTCAATCAGAGAAAAACTGAATTATGTTATGTGGCCTGGAAACAATGACTTTGAGCTAAATTTTAAGGAATTATATATTTTTGGAATCCTCACATTTTTGAAGATTTCCAGATGACCCTGGAGGATTGGCAGCACTCGAGCAATGGATCACATAAAACTTGATAATAATAATAATATATAATCTTCGAATAGCATTTCCGTTCCATCTAGAAATTTGTAGACTGGATGTTCTAATTTTAGCCGTTTGTGTTTAATGCCTTTATGGATTACTCGAACTATCCGGAAACGTCGCAAGCACCATTTCGTGACGCTTCAGGAAGATTTTAAAGGAAGTTGATTTATTGCCAGGGTAGAGTGCGTCGCTTCTCTCATCTAACGACACCGAGACGTCTGACATTTTCATCACTGCGGGGACCGTAAATTGACACTTTATATGTTCTTGAGCGAAGTCGCGAAAATCCATCGTCTCGAATAATGGCGCAGGAAGTTTCCTGACGAAATCGGATATTTTGATGGGTTTGCGCGACCAATTCCCAGATACGATCTTCTCGCGAGACTCACGCCTGGGTGTAATGCAGTCATCAATGGCATCGTGCAGGTCGAATTTCGAAATGCCACGGCTTGTCTCTGATCGCGTTACCGCGAGGAAGTTTAACGTCTCTGCGGTAAAAGAGAGTGGTGCGCGTAACGCGACACCCCGACCGCGGTGTTCTCCGCATATTTTACGACTAACAGAGTCGCCGATGTGTATGGGGTCGTGCAGAATACACACCGACTGACGTATCTTCGAACACCCTGCAGGCTTGCTCGCGGCACTTTTCATTCACTCACACTCGATAAGCTCGTAATGCACAGAGAGAACATCGTATATTTACAGCACCGGTCGTCGCTCAAGGTTTCTTGTTCTGATCTCTGTACGCCGTTGAATTTTTCAACAACCAGGAATCTGATAATCAGAGGTATTCTTTTCCCAGGTTACGCTTCGATAAAAAGTTTCGCTTCATTTCGTATTAGTTTGTAAAGTAAAAAATAAACGATTCAATTTTGTTTATGAACTGTTATTATTCGAAATTAAATACAATTCAAGTATAATTGGCCAAAATATTTCAAGTATGAAAAGACTTAACAAAGATCTATTTTGGAGTTTTGGTTCCGGCCTGCCCAACGTTTCTAACTTGCTGGCGCTTGGAGGGAGGTCCTTCTCAGGGTCATTTATCAAAATTGGACCTTTATTCAGTATTTTCAGCTTCAATCGTATTGGGTTATCTTCTTACCTTTATTCTATTTAACGGATTGCAACTGCTCATCGTTGTTGTACATATTCGGTCGAAATATATTAGTATGCCGTTAATAACTTGGGAAAATGTAACTTTTTAAGAGTTATTACTTGGATTTCACCATAATATTTTAAAGTTAGAAAATAAAAAATTTGTCAAGACATTCCTGGAGTAATTTTCTCAGCCTGTAGTATTGTTCCACATAGATCACCTATAATGTGGGGGTTGTTCCGGTTCCTGGTTATGACTTTCTATCTGAATTCACATGATTCGAAATGATGGATTCAATATACCACTAAATAGTTGTAAAGTGAGAATAAGTGCAAGATGATGAGAGAAATTTCCAGGTGTTGTATCAAGGTTTGTATCATGCTCATTTTAATGGCTCTTTTATGCTCTAAAACTATACACAATGATTCAATCCTTTTAGAGGCCCCACACTTTTTGAGGAAGTGAAATCCATGGCCGCCGAAGTTGAAATTAATTTTTTAATCGCCGTATTAGATGCGCGTTTTAAAATTGTTTGGAACGGTCATAAAATTAGTAATCAGGATTCCCAAAATTGACCCCGTAGTAGTTTTCATCACTTTTCAAATTATCAGCCCCATATTTTAAGAATCATCCGTTTCACTTTCTGAGATTCAGACTTCAAAAATCGTTAATTGCGATTTCAAAAACTCAAAACTGTCCATTAGGAAATAGATGCGCAATGATTCTCTAATGTAGATACAACAATCGATTCGTACTTACTACAATGCCGTCTTCATGGCCTTTTGGGATCTAGAAATCAAAAATCCTTTTGAACATTGATGTTAATGTTACTACATTCAACAGTATGAAACGTGCGGTAAGTTTCCAAAAATGCTCGTTTTATTTGTTGTCCTGGACGTAATATTCAGTTTCTTGATATTTAATATGCGATTTTTATACCAACATGTGTGTTCATGTTTAAAATATTATATTTCAAAATGGTGAATATTTAGAGGTTATAAAACTATTTTGGCCATTATGGTTCCTTTATTATTACATTGTTAATTTGCTCTCTGAGCTATTTAGCATCTCCAACACACGGGAGTATTACCTGAATAAATAAGTCGGTATTTACAATTATTGTGTTTAACAATTACGATTTTGTCTAATAAAATTATAATAAATTATTTTGTACAACCCATTTTTTAACGTTGATTTTTTCTTTCATTAATTTAATTACTAACTCTGGTTAATTATTGAAATTGTGCAATAAGAAATTGTGAAAATATTGAATGATTAAAATATTTCATGCAATGCATATTTACTACTTCAACAAAATGATGCTTTCAATTTCTCCGGTCAAATTTTTGCAATTAAATCGCCATTCGTGGAAATCTGTTAAATTATTAAATTATTTTAACTCTTCTATTTATATAAAATTTAAGCATTAAGGAATGTTACCAAGTAATTAGATTTCATCATTTGCAAATTTTCTTCACGAGGACTTTGTGAAGTGGCTTAACACATTCAATGTCGTTTAATACGAATGCCTTCATTCGAATAAGGTCTCAAACTAAAATATAATTCACTTCTTCCTTCTGTCTCTCAGTTTTCACAACCAAAAAATGGCTGATTTTTTCCATAAGCGCGTATAATGCCTTCAGTTTTTAATATTTTTCTTTTAATATATCTCAATCAAGACACTTTTTAAAATATCCGATGTTTCCACATGCATCAGTATCGTCCATGAAATATTTGACTCTGTAGTGTATTCCCAGTTTTATGGTGCCCTTTGCATTTAATAATAATAATAATAATAATAATAATAATAACAATGACTTTATTGCTTGCTATGATTTACACAGCACCAGCTGCTCATATATTCAGTCTCGAATTTAAAAATTGATAATCACCTCATGCTTACTTTAATAAATATTTGTTACCTTAACATACTTTAGTAAAAATCAATTTACGTATTCCCCATAGTGATTGATGGCGTCGAGTTGATCTTTTGAACACTATACAGTTTTCTTCAACTAGCAACTCACCGTGAGTTTGAAAAGTGCTTCATTCCCACATTCATAAACACCCCATGCCATTAATAATAAATATTCAATAAAATGTATACATATAAATAGATATAGAGTAAATCATGTCTCAGTGTCAAATCATCACGCGTAATCACTAATTTTTAACTTCTTTGAATCTCATTTATCATGCGCTCGTCAATGTGTGTGAGTTATCGGCATGTGCATAATCTTCGACAGTGTTTAACATATGATAAACGATGATGGAATTGATTTTCTGGGTTAATAAATCATCTTATGATAATGCATAACTTTAATCTTGAATTTTATTGTAATTGTAATTCTTCCGATTAGAAATCTTTTTCTTGAATGTTATTTATAGGATTATGCTTTAAAACAGAACTTTGGAACAGAAAATCTATTACAAAATCGCAGCAAATCGAGTCGTAAATGTTTAGAAAGCCGTATCTCTTCTTTCAAACCATAAAATTCGATATTTTGTTTCTGTGGCTCGTGTTACGCTTAAAATTGCTGATACCTAGAAACTAGTGAAAAACGACATTGTCACGTTAATGAAATAGAAAACGACCACAATGCGGAAGAATGAGCTTAAAGCGTCCGGCACCTATTGAGCATTTCTGAATCGAAAGACGAGCGAAGAGCATCAGTCGTACAAAGAATCGAAATAGGATCCACACGGCACACCCTCTTGTCGTTTCCTCTGTTTGTCTCTTGAATTTTTTGTCTCTGCTGTTCTATCTTCCGCCTGCATCTCGTACTATAAGTGGCAGCTGTAGCTGATGGGGCTTGTTTTGGCGGCAGTCAGACACAACGAACGCCACTCCGCCATTCATCGCTCGTACAATTAAGGTCAAATTTGCGACAGCCACTTAACGTAATAACAGATTGGTCCAGACGCAGACGGTCCGACCGGTTCCGATGGGTTTGGTAGAACACTATGCAGACCCAACGAACAAGACCCAATGCGGCTCCAGTTCATTTTGAAAGGAAATTCTACATCCGCTCTTCCGTGATGAAGTGATAACGAAATGAAAAAGTGTTTCAGTATTGAAACAAAGTTTACTCTATACTTTATCTTCGCTAGGGATATCTTTGAAACGTATACATTTGATCGTTTCCTTCCATTTCTATTTTATGATACATGTGAATGATTTATGTATGCAAACATACAGATGGCTTTATATTCATAAACAAACTACACGAATTATTAATATAAACAAATAATTATGAATCTGATGTTAAAATTTTAATATTCAAAATGAATGATCGAATAAGACGGGCAAATCTTGAACAAATTATGGAATTGTCGTAAAAATTGCTATCGAAAGGTTGTTGAATCACTGATAAAACCAATAAAACTGGTTGAAATTTTAAAATGAATTGCTTTAAAAGTGTATATAATACGATGTAATCAGCAACCTCTCAGGGTTATTAAAATAATAATTAAACGAAATTAATACATATGAGTATGAAGTAATTTGCATTTACATTAAACTATGTTACGAGTGTTCTTTGCCATTGCAAAACACATGTAAATGTAATACAACTTATGCGTAGCTCGATCAGAAATTAGTAGAATTTTTATCCTTAATTATCATGCGGAATGTAATTCTATTACTTTAGGACCAATATGGTCAGAGAAAGAACATGGCACGTGCTTGTAGTCTTCAGATCAAGCAATCATCACAAACGACTTATAAGGCATACCATGTCACAGTTAGATCAGACCATGATCAGGTTTGAACCGCGTGCCCCTGATAAGACGTCCCTTACTGCCGCCGGATCATGTCTTCAGCGCATGTTCCCAGTTATGCACCCCTTATCCGGATCTGATCAATGAATAACCGCCAACGCTTCATTTTACGAGCCTTATCAATTTCTTATTAGAAACTGATCAGACAGTTGTCAGATCCGCCTTATAAGACATCCCTTACCTGATCAAAATTCACACAACGTGAACGATTTCTGCTCAGGGAAGGTCCTGTTTCACATTAACGGGAATTTTGGTGCTGCCGGCCTAGGTAAATTCCTTGTCAAGGTTCTCCAAGGTCTTATTCAGTTTCTTCAGTAATAGTTCGCAGTTTAGAGGCGTCTCAGGCTAATTCCATCCACAGATCTTCACCGATAATTTCAGATGCGTCGGAAATTGAGCGCCGTTCATATTCCAAGGCTGAAAATATTTAATTGATATTTTAATTTTTATTTCTATACTTTTTAAGTTTGGCACTAATATGCCAAAATTTTATAACGGCATGCCTTCATACATATTGTGGGGTGACTCGTCGTCGTCTTTAAATTTATGATTGGACCTGAGGGGTGATTAAGGTGGTTTCGAAGTTTCAGGTGTAGGGTTTTCTAATTCATGTTATAAAAGTTTAATTTAATACTATAAAATACAAGTGTTTGAAAATGAGAATTATGACGTGAAGTGTTCGAACTATTTATTGAAAATTTCAGGTTTCAAACATACGCTGTCTTATGCAAATACAAGTCGTTAATTTTTTATTTTTTACTTCAAGTTACATTAACATTTATATTATACTGTAGTTTATCTTACATGAAAATGTGAGCAATAAATTACTCTACTATCATCAGTTCTTCATCAAATTTTGGAATCATTCGTGTGCAAACATTTTTTTCAAATGTTCTATTCTATAAATGTGTAAAGACTCTTACCATTTATTATAGTTTGATGAAATAAAATGTAATTTAAGAGTCCCAGAAACCTGGATAACGTTCTCAATGGTCTTACGAAGGGGCAATTACACGCGTTGTTTAGCGAAATGAGCGGAAAGTGGAAACTTTTAGCGTAGAGTGCTAGTAATCTAGGGCAGCAGAGGTTCTGCCAATTTTCAGCTGGCACGAAAGTGTGCGTGCCCGTACCTATGGCCGATGGTATCGCAATGAAATAGTATTAGTAACGGCCGAGATTTATTCCTTCTTGACAAACGCGACAAGCACGCGCATACACGTACGTGAGGTCGACCGTAAGGTGGGAATACAATGTGTATAAATTGCGGGCACCGACTACTAAGGTGTAGTTGATGACGTACAAACGACTTAATTAAATCCACGACCGTAGAATCGCAAACTTGGACAAATGGCGTTTGTATCGCGTCAAGCTTGTCAAAGAGCGATTAGAGATTGAACGTGACAAAATAATGGTACTCGATCCCGCAGATTAAATTGTTCCTCTGACATGCTACCTCTTGTTATACAATGAGGAATTTCGCATGACGAAAAATTAACTTAGCGTTTGCAATATTTAAAGCATATTTAGTTGATCTCAACTTACTTTGGTCAATATTATGGGGGCAGCAAGGTTGCACAAAACTAGCAATGTGGCCGGGGAACAAAGTTCCGAAAATTAAAACCGCGTGAGTCCAAGGTAATTTAATTTGTTTTCTTTTTGAGAAATTTTCAAAGACAAAGTGAAGAAAATCATGCTGGAGCCATGCTATATCGAAATTTTGGCTTTTCGGTGTATTTAATTTCGAAACTTTGTTCCCCGGACAGCAATGTTGGTCCAATCCATGCTAGTGTGACATTCAAATCCTCAAGAAAACCCTGGTTCATAATCTGTTTTTTCAAACAACTGTTCTGTAATAATACAAATTTGTAGATAAAATAGCTTTGAAAACTTATATAAATTTGATGATATAATTAAAACTTTAGTAATATTTTATTAATCTCTGAAGCCGTGGTTTATAAGGACTAAGAACAACCTTTGCAGATTTTCTTGGTAAGGTAAAGCATTTAATGGCATTTAAATTTAATGTGGAATCTGAAAAACAAATGATCGATCGAGGACGTCTACTTTTAATTCGCTTTGAATACTAACAATTCAATCATTTCGATTGTTTGAAGATATAAATAATTGACTTGCAGTAAGAGGTCACCCTCCAAAATGGTTGGAGTAACTTACCCAGTCTAAGAAAGAGTCGTAAAGGTAGTTGAATCCTCTGGAGTACTCTTTGAATCCCATGGAGTAAATTATTATTACCATCGCCAATAAGGAGATGATTAATTTCATAGGACTGTAAGTAGACTCCTTTAAATTGAAAATTTACTCTGGTTTCAACCGTTCTTTTTTGTTCAGTTGAAAGGAAATTTTACTCAAACAGCCTTAGCTTGCACGGTTAGACGATTGTACTTGTAGTTCAGATTAGGACTTCGTTTTCCCTAAGCAAATTAAAAAACATATCAAACAATTTTTCATACTAGTCAATCTGTAAAGCAGCTTTAGCTGTGGCTCGCCCTTGGGTTCAAAGAGGCAATTTTTGTAACCCTTTGTGCCAATAAAGACAAATAATAATAATTATTATTATTATTATAACAGAAAATAACCTTGATGCTCGACATGATGGGAGACGAATTAGGACGTATGTAAAGTATACACATGATGAATTCTAATAATGTATTGTCCTTAAAATTCTAAAATGTAGAATCATAAATCTATAAATAGTTTATGCTCACTTTTTTACTATAAAGTAATCAGATATTTCAAAGCCTATAGTAAACAAATATGATGGAATTTTTTGCAACTTATTTATAGATTTAAATCTCCCGCCTGGCTGCGTATGGCGCACCCTGTCATCTAATTTCGGAAAAAAAATTTGTCATCAGACGATAAAAACGTCCATCTACCTTATCGAGTGAGTAGTACATTGTACTTCGTACTTGGTGAGTTCTCTGACGTCCCAATTACGGATAATGGATTTTCGCAATAAGCGAAATTCAGATTACTTCGTTTAAATGACTTAAGATCTAATAAATATAACAACGGCGTACAGGGCAGGTCTGTATCACAAAGCCCTGCTGATGATTCCAGCTGATAAAGACAGGGATGAAACGCCAGAGAGAGGTTCTCTCCATTTTTAATGGAAAAAATCTTTCTCGCTCGTCTGATGACAAAAATAATTTTTCGAAAAAACTTTCATCGTTTAAAGAAATATAATCTTTCGGTGAATTTCGCAACTTCTTTGATGTGGCAAACATGTTTCTGACATCAGGGGGCAAAAGAACCGAAAGATATTTAAAAAATAAGTTGCAAAAAATGCCATCATATTTGTTCACTATAGGCCTTGAAATATCTGATATCTATAGAATCATAAATATTAACCCTCCTGAGGACCAGTTTTTCTTTTCCCGTATGGAAACAATATAGTTTGGACGAATATATTCGTCATGGTCCACAGGAGGGTTTAATATTCGCAGCTTCACCTAGAAGTAATATATCAACAATCCACAGAACCCAAAACTTATAAAAAATGTCTAAAGAGTATCTTCAAAAACTCAAAATGATATCGACTTTCGAAAATATGACAACATTATCAATGATGAAAGTTTCACCAAAGTAAAAGACATCGTTCCCGTGAAGCTAAAGTGTACGAAGCAGCGTATGAAACGTCATAAAAAATCATGTATCAAAATTCGAAACGCCCCTGTCAATCTAATTCATTAACCTGTCCAATTCGTTACATGGCATTATTCGTAAGGAGAAAATACTAAAAAAATAAAACCTGTTGTAGGCGAGATGACACACAAGACACCTTTTCTCAGCTAATTTGTTTGAACTACGTGTACCCCGAAGTGAGTGGAGTAAGGATGACGGGAAACGGGCAACGCGTCACACCCGCCAATCATCGACGTCAGTCGGCCGCGATCGCTTATAAAGATTCTTACGGGCAAAATGTAGATACGAGCTGTCAGCTCGACATGAAGCATGCCCCTGCTGACACACGAGCAGACAGACGGGAAGAGACGAGCCTCCGTCGCGGTTGCTCGCCCGGTCGCGTCTGTCCTCGTCATTCTAGATCGAGTCCCTCCGACTTACCGTCTGATATAATAAACGCAAACCCCGCGCGACCAACCGAATTAATATGAAAACGCGGTTGTACGGTTGACTTGGACGAATTATCTCGATTCTGACGATTCTTGGGTAACGCGTTACTCGGGCAGTGACAAATTGTGAGAATTTTAATGAGCGCGTATGCATCTTGACGTGGCACTTTTGACAGTTTACTTGGCAAATGAGTTATAAAATTTTATGTTTATTCGGTATTTACTCAACTTGAAAAAATATTGGCGGGCTGCTGCATATTGAACATTGATCGGAGCCTGAAGCCTCGTGGTGTTTGAACATTGTCTGACCAGATCTTGATCAAGAGTTAATAAAGCATGCCTATATCAGACGTTCTAGTATCTGGTCTGACCATGCGTTATTCATGTTTTAATTAGTTCGAATTTAATGTTTGTAGTATTGGAATAAAAAAGTCATATACAATTCCCTCTCTCTTTTTTTACTATTTTTAGACACCAAAACTACCCCGTGGTCTGGCTGCAGAATTATTCTATTACGGCAAGATTTTGAGATACTCTAACCTACAAAAGCAAAAAACACCGGTTTTGTCCATTTGTAGTAAGTTTTTATGGGCGAACGAAATTTTTGTTCGTTGTTTGACAAAAACTAAATTAAAGCCAGAAACCTACCGTATACTTTTTCGAAGGGTTTCGACATGCAGAATCCAAATCTGGTCGCAGTATTGCTTTATCACGTCAAGATTTAGAGATATCCTAACCTAAAGGTGCAAAAAACGAAAATCATAATCATGCCTTAACAAAAACTTTCACAGCTCGATGTAAAAAAATCGAATCCCGATTAGTAAAAGAGCATTTTAACCCTGTTTAATAGCACTATATTTTACGTTTTAGCAAATTGTGAATAAAAATTTTGATCCGCCACAAAAACTTACTGAAAATGGACAACAATATATGTTTTGCACTTTTAGGTTAGGATTTTTTTAAATCCTAATGTGATAAAACAATTCTGCGGCTAGTTTTGAATTCCGAGTATGAAAAGGGGTACATGTAAAAAAAAACGAATTTCAAAAATCCGAAACATTGAAAAATCGACATTTAAAAGCTGACATTGTTGTTTTTATGAAAATCACAACTTTATGACTCATTGGCTTTTTGACAGTCATCATTTTTGGAGTGTCGGCTTTTTAAATGTCGATTTATCAATGTTTCGGATTTTTGAGGCGTTCCCATGAAAAGTATGGTTCTGTTTCTGGGTGATGAGATCGGCCTTATTTATTGGGCCTGTGTAACCTGTAAAGGAACTATGATAAAAAGTATCTGTGTGATCGAGTACACTGTAAAAAAAGAAGAAAAAAATTAATGTACTCTACATTGAATGTACATGAAATTTCATTACATTTTTAACAGTGTAGTTATAATACAGTTTGACTGTAGACTGTATTCGCAATTCAGTGTTTTTTGGTATTGTGTTTAAGTAACTGTTTTGAATCAGTTTTCAAATGTTTCAATAAAATTTTAATTTATAGATCATCAACATCTTCATATATTTGTTATCATAAACATTTGTTATCAGGTCTTATGTATATTAGGCCCGTCATTTGAATATTGGAAATAAGATCCCAGATTGGTGATCAGCGACCACAACGAAGTAATCAATTTCAAGTTATTTCGTTTAATGTTTTGAAAAATTTATTTCGTCATATTAGGAATAGGCTATTTTCAATGTTTAAATATTACCTTAAAACCCTTAAGGGATCAAGTTTTTCATGAATTTTGTTATCTTCAACAACTTTTTAATGGATTCACAGAAAAGTAGTTAAAGTGACTATGATCTTAGTGCGAAATGAAGACTGTGCACGATATCAGTTAAAACAACTACGACAAGGTAGTTGGTTTAACAAAAATACACTAAAATTGATTACGAAAGTAGTACTTTTAACAATCGATGTTTATTGTCAGTGTGGGGTGTTGATTGCTTTGAAAATGTGGTGTAAAATTTGTATTTTTCGACACTGTAACAAATATATGGTATAGAGTAGTATCTTTTTCAGCCCTCTTTCGAATCGTACATTTACATTAAAAATAGTTTAATTTTCTAACGAGTTATAAAATTAATGAGTGACAGACTGTAATTAGCCTCTCCTTTATTGGAAATATGTTTATTATATTTTTAGATATGAAATCTGTTAAAATTAAATAAAAAAGGTACCCATTCTCCACTATTGTCGTTGCAGGACCCCTTAACCGCCATGTGGTGAGGTAAAGGTGCTTTCGAAAAACTTTACGCAGTTAAGATTTATTGGTCAACAGCATTTTTTCTAAAGTTTTTGCAGAAACTGATTCCGTAATACAAGGAATACCGGGTGAAGTACTTTTGTAAAGATATGTCGCTTAGATATAGGAGTAATCGAATTTGAAAATGTATGCAGATTAAGTCACTTATTCTTCCTTACGTACTCATCCTGTCATTGCATGCGAAACCTGCACAATTCTGAAAAATGTGGGCATATATAATTAAATTAACAGTTACTCTGAGAAAATAGATCTAAATTTAAAATAAATGTAATTGATATCATATTTAAAATGTATTTTTCTGTCTTCTATGCGGTTAAAAAATCGAATTATCCCTCGTTTTTATTTCATGGCCTTTTAAATGAGAACTAACCGAGGTAACTCGGGGATTAGTAGCTTATATATATAGGCAGGTTCTAGAAGACTTTCTTTATGATCTGCTGAAATGTTGTTTTCTTCGAAGCTGTTAGGAGTGTCAGGTTCGTTCTGCTCTCTCTATAATTGCTGATTATTTAGTTTCAACACGCTCTGACATGACCTGTCACCGCCTCTCTATTTGTAGATATGGACATATATATCTAATATATACGAGTCTATGTACCTGTATAGAAACCTGCATATATGCAATGAACAAAAAGTTAATATGATACATAGACAAAAATCGAACTGCAATTAATGAAAAACAAAACTAGTTCTACAGATAAACTCAGACATTGATGCAATTTCCCGTTATTGCCTTATTGAGAATTATTGAATAAAAACAGGGAACCCAATAACGTACGTACATCACGACGTATAACTTAAATACATTTTACTTATAATTAACTTTGTTCGAGGATAAAATCTTGCAAAAGCAGTTCACAAACGGAAATTTGTGTTATATTCAATACAACTCTACGCAGCTATCTTCCGGTACATTTTTCTATTATATACCGAAAATAGAGAAACTTATTAAAATATTATAATATTATAAAATTTTTCTCGACGCGTGAGTAAATAACAAGTAGAAAGCTAAAATTTATCCAAGAAGGATCATAAAATCGTTGTAGGTAGAAATGACGATCCTTCAGCATATTGATTTTCTTAGGTTTCACTACCTGGTATCCATTTATATTACGTAGTGCCGATACGTGACTAGCATCCTACTAGTACATGAAACTACATGAAAATCACAGGATGCATTAATAGTTATCCCACATATTGAATAATTGCAAAAAATCTAAATTTTGAAACATGACGATGCCATCCATAATTATTAGTTTGGTAACAGGGGGTGTACTTCCGAAAACGCCCCCCAACCGATTTTAATATACATTGGTATACTTACGTATTTCGGGGTGCTGATTACGGAAATGATAATGAAAATTGGCGCAAATTTTATTTTCATGGTGAAAACCTTTAAAAAACCACCATAATTTATGGTTTTTTTCAATTATCTCCTAAAATTTTCAAAATTTCGAAAAATTCTTCGCATAAAAGTTGTAGATTTGATCGAAATACATATTTTATACTGTATGCATATTCCCGCCAAAATCGATAGTTTTTGAGAAAAATCGAAAAAACTACAAAACACCATGAAAACGATCAATTATAACATGAATTCCACGTAGCGATACGCATATTCTTTTTGGCATTGCTAGGGATAGGTGGAGTTCAGACTGGTTAGGTTAGGTTAGTTTTAGGGCACGCATATGCTTTTAGGCAATGTTAGGGCTAGGCAAACTTGTGACTGGATAGCTTAGGTTAGTTTTTTTGGGCACCCATATGCTTTCACGCATTATTAGGGCTAGGTAGAGTTCTGACTGGTTAGGTTAGGTTAGGTTAATTTTAGGGCACGCATATGCTTTTAGGCATTGTTAGGGCTAGGCATGGTGTTTTGTAGTTTTTTCGATTTTTCTCAAAAACTATCGATTTTGGCGGGGATAAGCATAGAATATAAAATGTGTATTTCGATCAAATCTACAACTTTTATTGCAAGAATTTTTCGAAATTTTGAGAATTTTATGAGATAATTGCAAAAAAAAAACATAAATTATAGTGGTTTTTTAAGGTTTTCACCATAAAAATAAAATTTGCGCCAATTTTCATTATCGTTTCCGTAATCAGCACCCCGAAATACGTAAGTATACCAATGTACATTAAAATCGGTTGGGGGGCGTTTTCGGAAGTTTATCCGTAACAGGTTTAATCAACAGTGGTAAAGGTTGACATTTGCAACTTCAAAATTCAAACTCACCATTCGCATAACTCAGCATTTAATAAATTATACACTACTTTCAGTTTACATTGAATTATATTTTATTTTGAGAAACAAGTATAATAACACTAGTAATAACGTAAACTAAATCTTAAATATGTTTAATCATTATTAATAATATAATTGATAACAATTTGAATTAAAGAATTTAATGAATATTGCCCGATTGTCAACGGAGATAGCTATTACTGTTGAATGATATGTGTCAATGTAACATAATCGTTTTGAATGTATATGATATTTCAATGATTGTTGCAATTTGTATTCATTCTTGATGTAATGTATATAAATTAGTAACAAAAGTTGGCATAAAGCCGACATAATGTCATGACTGTTGGCATTATGCCGACTTACTGACAACTTTTGTTACTAGAGTTTTGCAATTTCGTTTTTTATATTATTTTGATATCTTTTGTTTTTATATCTCTTGTTTATGTTAAAAACTATAAATATATTCATATTATAAATTATATACGTAATTTTCATGACATGATATATATTTTATTGATTTTATTTATTAGATTATTAAATTGCATTATTAAACAAATATTAATATCTAATATAAAAAGGTGAGTCCAGTGTATAGAATTTTAAATACTGCTCAGAAAGAGCTCCCACAATGATGTTTCACGAACAACAAGGAAAGAATTCTTATCTAAGAACTTTCACTCTCACCATAGAATGAATAATTTATTTGAAAATTGAATTTATTATAGTTATAAACTCTATTCTTGTTCATTTTAATTCATATTTTTGAATACATTTCTTTCATCTTTTGAACTCAATGATTAAACGATATTTAGAAAGATTTGGACGGCAATAATTGGGAAAACAATCTCTAAATACATTAAAAAATACTCATAATTTCGCGTTTAGTATCGTCCTGCGGTAGACATTCTATACAGCGGGAATTATTTTTTATTCGAACGCCACCTACCAGTCCCTACAAGAAACTGAGATTTCTAATTGCTTACCATATTTAATACGTTTCGTGTTCAATAAATGGCAGGTAAAATATTGTTTGCTTAATTCTACAATGAGACGTTACGATATCGATGAAAGATAATAAAAAGAATAACATATGATTGCATATAAGAAAATCTATAACACTTTCTTCAATTGCTTTAACGTTATATATGTTTATGAAAATTACCGTTTTAGTTTAAATATATTTCAGTAATCTTTTTATTCATGTACAAAAAAAAATGTTAGTTAAATTGGCCACTCTTCGTCCACTGTCCGTAGTCCAATAAGTGCTTAATACACATCATATAAGTTGCCTGAACTATCTTAAAATAATTAAGCGCACTCGGTAAAAAAATGCAGCAATTATTGAGTAGAATAAATTGTAGTGGTTAGTTTGACTAAAGACAAAAGAAAATTTAAATGTATGTTTTGGGGAAATGAATCTAATAATCACCAATGCTTGCTTGTCACACTTAAGTCCATTGAACCAAAAAACCAAAAGATCATTGTCATTTGTAGAATTTTGTTTATAAAGGATAATAAGAAACTTGTAAATGTGCGAGTAATAATTAACCTTATTAAAATATTAAAATTAACTTCAACGACACACTGTAAAACATGTCAGGAAACATAATGACAAAGTAGGAAGCAAATTTCTGTTTGTTATTCAAAACTGTTTAATAAACGTAAAACTTAATATTAATTAATGAAAAATATGACATTTAAAAACCATTCCCTTAAATTGAATAAATAGTATTCATTTAAAAAAGCGTTTCGTCAATCCGTTCCGACAGTCTGTCCAATTCCGATCTAATTCAGCACTGTTGAAATTCGTCACTTTGAATAATAATTAATGAAAAAAACACATAAATACCATTTTAAATTGATTTTTTTCCAATACTCCGATATATGTATCTCAGCATTGTGCACTGAAGCCAAACCTCAAAAGTCCTAGGGCTTTGTGCTCTTACTCTGCAATACTCTGGATGGTCTTGATTCGGGTGAAATAATAAAGCCAATTTCGTTTTTATTACAAACAATAATTCAGATCTGTGTTTGATTGAAAAATAGCTGTTTTACATCATATTTTACTTGTAACTTAACATGAGGTTAACTGATGCAGTAATAAAGTCATACAATAAATTAATTAAAGTTTTTAAAAAAGTCTATTGTGGAGATAAAGAGTCAATAGGTTGTCGATTTAAATATCTGTGAGATCTGAATTTAACTTGTCACACTTTACATTAATTCTATAATTTATACAATGTATAATTTATAAAACATCACAGCATATCAACATTGCGTTATTTGTTTCCGTGTAACTGATTAGCAGCATCATACAAGGACATTGGAGGGTTAGTGTGGGTTAGGGGCGACTGTGTCCGCAGAGTGTTAGTTTTCTATACTGCAGGTAAATTTTTAAAAAAATATCTTAAATGTAATAAAAATTCTTTAAATTTAAAAAAAAAAATCCTTTGAATTAATACAATTTTTTTGTTTACCTAACCAGAAAACTTTTCACTTCTTTCAGGTCTCCCATCCAAAGATAGTTAAATTTGTGATATAAATTATGTTCAGTGGATGTTATAAATCAGAAAAATACATAAATTTACATTACTTATATTATAATTATACTTTTTGAAATGTATATTTGATGTACATAAAAGACGACCGATTCATTACGGTGCATAACATAAAACATCGATAAGGATATTTGTTCGGTTTATTTACAATCTTTCGCTTCGTTCTTTTATGCGATAGGATCTGATGGAAATATTACTATATAGAAACTCCGGCGTATAACTAATGTCATCGTTAATAGCAGTTTGCATAAACGACGAAAGTGGGTTAATGTTAGTGAAAATCCAACAGGCTTCTCCGATGATTTATAGGTTTCGTATATATCCACACCTTCGCACGGTCGTTTTCATTGTCGAGACGCCCACTCGCCTACATACGTACAGCGTTTAAACGTACGGACGTTGCAGATATCGCGCCTGCGCGTGAATAGATAACGCCTGAGTTACTCGAGTACCCGTCTCATTAACTAGCGTAAACATGCCATGAGTAGCTTGCCGAGGTGAAACTTCCTTCGTTTCATCCTTCCATCAACGCAGAATTGCGCGAAACGTTTACATACCCAGTTACATCGAAAAATATTTTTACTCGTTGTTGACGCCTGACGCTTCAGACCTTCGCAAGCGTAATTGAATTACATGAAAGGAGCATATTTTCCACGCAAACACGCCTCAACTCAAACTAACGTCTCGAGAAGTTTCTCTCGACAAATGGGCACATTTTTTATCAAAAGGTTTAAAGCCGTGGGTAAATATTTTGAGTAATGTGGAATTTTCTTTATTTTATTCTATTATTTTAGTTAAGCTTGCAATCAATCATAATGACTAAATTTAAAAACCAAGCAATAGAGAGGAATATAATAATTATTTTTTCTCTATTCGAATAAAATTCATAACCCCATAGAGAAAAAAAGCCTAGCATATGCAGCACGTAACGCCACCTATGACACGCCGTTTACTAGGTGATAAATTATCAAAAACTGAACCGGAAGTTCCTTTTCTAAAATTGGATCTGAGGCTTAAAATTTGATTGGCAAGCCATCGAAGTTTCGAAAAATCAATTTTTGCAATAACTCGGTTCTTTTTGAAGTTATATTAACTAGTGAAAGTCCATATTGAAGATATTTTCAAGCTCTACAATTCATCTCTTTGACCTGCCATGAATATTTCTCTTGGGTAAACCTTCGGAAAAGGCACCTCCTTCTAAAAAAAAATTAAATTAGTGTTCGTTAACTGTACTTTACTTTACTATACACAAAGGTGTTCGTTAAGGATATACTCATTACAAATTCAAATCTAATATAATTAATATCAGTTATGTAGTTATTACAAGATTGACCTTCTGCGCAGTTGTCAACATTATCAATTTCTACCACCCTATCTGCGCATCAGTATCGGTATCATTTTTGTAGTTTCCAATATAATGTGGTTTTTCATGGGTGACAGTTTCGATTATCTTACAAAAGAATATAATTGTGACAATAATTATATTAACGTGACAAAAATCAAGTGATTAAATCAAATGACTAAAGATGTAATAATATAATGAATTTATCAAGTAGTGCTTGTATATCTTCCGATTCGTTGAAGTAGAGCTGTCCATTATTAAATTTCGGTAACTGTAACTTGAAAACTGCTTAGTTAGTTTCAGAATTACCTGAATTTAATCCCGCCGGAAGCACGAGAATACCCAGTACTCGGGACTGTAGGAAATTTGGCATCCCGAGCCGGTAAAGAAATCAAAGAAAAACGCATCATGAGATATACAGAGTGCCCCAAATGTTTGGAAACGGTTCGAAAGAACAAAAATTTTAAAAATTGCTGAAACACGTGAAACGATTTTTCAAAAAAGCTATCTTTTTTGAGGGGTTCACCCCCCCCCCCCCCCGTTAGTGTAAGTAAAGTATTTTTGCCTCCTGATTACGAATATGACAACAAAAATTGCAAGTCGGACGTATTAAAGCTGCTATTTTGAAAAAGTAGCCAAAAAACGCGTTTTTTTTAGTTTTTTGCATTTATTTTCAAAAATACGTATCTGACAGAAAAATGTTTCAAATAAAAGTTGTAGAGCGCAAAATTCTCGACAAAAATGGTTTTATACATTTTTTTCATAATTGCAACAGTAATCCCGTAAATGAGGATTGAAAATTACCATGATGCGTTTCTACAGGGTACTAGGTAGAAATAATTCCCGAACCGAGTGTGAATCTAGGGGGTGCTTGCGTGTTGGGGGGCTCCGCCCCCCAGACCCCCTTTGATACTAACCTAACCTCCAACCACACTGGTGTGGGTGAGAATCACGTTTTTTTGCTCTTTTTCAAAATAGCAGCTTTAATACGTCCGACCCGCAATTTTTGTTGTCATATTCGTAATCAGGGGCAAACATTGGAAAATATTCGATTGGCATACGTCGGAAAAGAGTAAAAAAAATTATTTTAGGAGGTGCCTTTTCCGAAGGTTTACCTTCTCTTGATATAAGCCAAAAAAAGGGGGAAATGGACGATTTTTGCGTTTTTTCGGGTCTAACCTTTTTTGCTAAGCAGCTAACGAAATATCACACAGGGAAAAGATGTAGGCCTTGAAAAAACGAACAATTTAACCCTTAATACGATGTGATTCGATAAAAATGGAAACCATGAGGAGCCTTTTAAAGTGAATGAGCGAAAAAGGAGTTTTTCGAATACCAAGGCGCTTTTTGTCAATACTCCCTGTGGGTTTAAATTTTATCGAATCGCTTCCGATTATGGATCAAATTGTTCGTTTTTTATGGGCTACAACATCTTGCAATATTTCGTTAACTGTTTAGCAAAAAAAGTTCGACGAGAAAAATCGAAAAAATTGGCATTTTTCACTCTTATTATTGTCGAGATATATTCATGGTAGGTCAAAGAGCCTCAGAGGTGAATTGTATAGCTAAAAAATAACTTTAATATGAACTTTGACTGGTTAACAAAAGAACCGAGTTATTGCAAAAATAGTGATTTTTTTTCAAAACTTCGATGGCTTGCCAATCAAATTCTAAGCCTCGGATCCAATTTTGGAAGAGGAACTTCTGGTTTGTTTATCGGTATTCACCTCTAGGTAAACGGGGTGTCATAGGTGGCATTATGCGGTGTATAAACCAAATAACACAGGCCTGCATGAGTCGTTTATAAAAGGAGTGTGGGTGGTTCTTGTTGCTTTTTGCACGCTGAACACGAATCTGTTGTCTAAAATAGTCCATTATATCAAGATTTTGAGGCATTCTGGGTCAAATGTCTGAAAATGGTTATTTTTGCCATTTTTGGGAATTTGTTTTTGAAGAACGAAATTTGTTCTTTAATTTTCTATATTGACTTCAAACAGTATCAGCTTTAAAATCAATTATTTAACATTTATTTACGATGATTTTTAAAGAAGTCATTATTATTTGAATGTATTAGATTTGACCACCATCACCCTCCTCCTGCGAACAATTTTCTATCTAAAAAGGCTTTTTCAAATTTCATTTTTTAGAGTGATGGATTTTCATATGAATTGATAGCTTGGGGTTTTTGGGGTCGCTGATTAATATTTTTGTGGTCAAACTTTTAATTCAAATATTCATAACTTCTTCATAAAACATCGTAAATTAATTTTAAAAAATGGGGTTTAAAGCTAACAATGTTTACTATATGAAGACAATATAGAAAATTACAGAAAAAATTTCGTTCTTTAGGAAAAAAATTCCCAAAAATGGCAAAAATACCTATTTTTTGCACATTTAACCTCGATTTACTCTAAATACTGACGTCCTGGACTAGTTTGTACAACACATTCGTGTTCAGCGCTCCCTCACTCATTTTATAAACTGAAAAATGTTAAATTTCGCAGGCCTGTGTAATTATAGCTTGCAAAACTATTATTTCGATTGACATACTTAGAATCCCAAGTAGAAATTTTGATATAGCTTTGATAAAGCCCTGATCAGATTGCATAAATATATCTGCTTTGATAATACTTTGATATACTTTGATTTGGAGCTAACGTATACTCGAACCTCTTTGTAATGTTACTTAAACCTTTGTCGATTAATCCCGTAAGTGCTCAAAATGCCAAACAAAAAAATTTTTTGAATCAACTATAACTTGGTTTATAAGGGGTTTTTGGATCATTGGTCACAAATGCGAAGTCAGTTTTTGAAAATTGAAAACGGCGGGTTCAATATGGCAAACCAATATTACAAGTTTAAACCATTTTGATTGACACCTGTTACTACGAGATTTTTGGAGCCACTAGTTACAGTTTGAAATTAGGTTTTTAGAATTTAAAGTAGCGGATACAATATGGCGGACAACTTCATTATAATTTAAAACATTTTGCACGGAATTTATCATTATAGGTATCTTGGGATGGCTGTTTACGAATCTTATGTCAGTGTTTGCTTGTTGAAAATGACGGCAATCTGTTTTTTATGGGCTTTCAGTAGAGCACGAAACAGTTCGCTTTGTTGCCTGAGACCAATGCAACTCATGGCAGGGCTTTTAGAGCAGTAAAAAAACTCTTGTGGTTGATTATAGAATAATTATATCAAAGTTCTTTCTGCACCTAAAACTTCTTCGACTCTTCACCTACAATTCTTTATTTTTAGTTTATCTAATACAAGAACTTTAGCCCGACTCCCCACGCTCTTGAGTTTTTTAATCAGAAACTCCGAAAATTCAAAATGGTTCGATTTTTATTAATTTGTCCACCACGTTGGATTCGCCCTCTTGAATTTTTAAAATATATTGTCAGATTTGTAATCAGCGTCCCCCTCCATCCTCGAAGAGCCCGGAGAAACTAATTTCAACCCAAAAGGTTCTATTTTTGACAAATTTGACCTGAATATTCTATCCGCCATTTAAAATTTTTATTTGGTTAGTTTATGTATATCAGCAGATTTTTCAATCAGCCACCTTAAAATAGAACTGGTAGATTTTTATCATTGTTATTTTCAATGAATTTATTTCATATAATTGTTATTTTTAATTAAACATTTAAGATTCACTCGACGATCGGTGATGCAATTTTCTCTTCTGGCATATA
Organism: Trichopria drosophilae; assembly: GCA_030407085.1. Classification (NCBI taxonomy): domain Eukaryota; kingdom Metazoa; phylum Arthropoda; class Insecta; order Hymenoptera; family Diapriidae; genus Trichopria; species Trichopria drosophilae. Next base: position 59,019,233 of record CM059583.1, read on the forward strand.
AATTCTGCTTTCTTCTTTTAACTTATTTTTCTATCTCTCTCTCTTCTATAAATAGTAATATATACAATGATATACATTATTATATGGTATCTACTTTTAAGGAAATATAGCTATCTCCTTCTTAAAATTAAAAAGTGTGATATAATCCCAGGTAGAATTCTGTCAATTTTTTTGTTACATTGCCCAGTGAAATAAGGAACCAATCTTTTCTTTAAAACATAAAATACGATCTTCCACAACATAATAAAGTAAAAACCAAACCTTCCATCAATACAACGAAGTGTCATATATAACGTTGAAGAGGTGGAAGTATTTTATGTAATATAAATGTCAGCCCCCCTGTGTAACAAATCCACAAAGTATGAAAGATTTGACATGCAGATTTATACATTTTCTCACCAAGAATTATATCCAGTATCCAGAAATAAGCACTAACCACCATGCAGAGCGTGTCAAAGGAGCAAAAGTTAACCACATGAATGATGTGAGTGCCCTAAAAAGGTTAGAAAAATTTTACCGATTCTGCGGAGTGAAAGTAGAGTAACAAAGGAACTTCGTGGCTTGTAGAAGTAACACGGTCTATTCTTTACCTCGGTTACTAGTCAATTCTCGACTCTAGGTCTCTAGGTTCGATTTAACGCATTAGAGCGTGAAATTCAGAATACGACAAATTACCGGAATTATATAGTCGGAACCTCACAACTTCCCGCAAGATTTTCCTAATCTCCGTACTTTACTGTTTGAAAGTTTTCTGCTTAAACTACGTTTCTTTTTCTAGAACGCGGTTTGCTATTAATCTTTGGTAGTTCTTTGTGAACTGAACCTATTAAAATGGCGTGACTAATTTTTGTGCACTTGACCCAGAGGCCATATATCAAGCATTATTGACACTTGATAGTGAAAGTTTGTCCTCTAGTCTGCAATTGACATATCCGATGAAATATTGTTAAACGAACAGATATCGATAAGAAATTCGTTCAATAACTAGTTAATTTTTGGAAATAACGATGATGTATAGAAATAAGTATAAATTAATTAAACTCCTACAACAAACAATTACAATAACCGCTACAGGATTGAAGTTGACATAAAAGTTTATTAAATTAAAGTAAAAATGAAGTATATTGAATAATTGTAAAATTACTCTAATGTTCTACAACAAAATGTAATATAACATCAAAATTGAACGAATTTAACGATATTGTAATTTTATAAAATAAATTAATAAAATTAACATACGGCAAAATTATAGGCAAATTGTCAACTGATAAAATAAATTCTGTATTTTTTTATTTTTAAAATACAAATTCAGCAAATTTATTTAAAAATTTTCATTTAACGTTCAGATGAAATATTCAATGTTAAGTCTTATTTTCAATTCATTCTAATTATTCTGATTTAACTCTGGTATTTTTGTTGCGCTGGCATAAAATAACGGATACGAAAAAAGAGAAAATGCACATGTATACGAATATTTGATCGAATGCCTACGGTGTGCCTTTCCTGTCGATTTTATTTAATTCGCTTGAAAACCAAAACTGACGGGCGATCAAACGTCCAATAGAACTGGAGGCCATATGGCTAATTGACAGACCGCAAGATGTAAAATCTAGTTCGAAATTCGTATCGACACAAAGATTTACGGGAAACTCGAATTCATGAAAATGTTTAGTTCTTTGTCAAATATTACAAATGATTACAAACAAAAAATACAAATCCACATGCACGTTATGTGAACAAACTGCATTTGAAACTAGAAATTTTGCTATCCCGTGCGTCAAACGACAAGTTGGACAGCTGCATTGTATTATTTTGTAAGACTTAAAAATGTGTAAGTAATAGATAAAGAATCCTACAGAACATTAAATAATAACGGAGTATATATTGCCATCAAAAATAATTTAACTATTCGAAAAACATTTCAAAATATACCGTAACTTGCTAAGCGCGCTGTTAAAAATTGCGTTTCGCCCTGAAATGCCATTCCTGCTCATCAGTAGGACGTAGCAGTCCTGTCCTGGATGTAAACATACATGTAAAATTTAAGTAATTGATAGATATGTAACTTACCAAATGCTTATATATAAAGTGAGAAGCGAAATGAAGATAAGCCTGATAATTGCCAATTATATCTTCTTTAAATCTGAATCAGCAAAAGTGAATTTCATAACCACATCGAGAATTTGTGTAGCCCAGTAAAATACTTGTAACCATCATTTGTCGTAACAATCTTTTGTCCTAATAGACTTTTCCAAGAAATGTTTTGCTGAAATAGTCATGACGTTTTTTCCCATGAGGGTATGGGCTGACTCGCAGTGATTTTCGCTGATTGAAACTCTTTTTCGTTTTGAACTCTTTAAATGCGAGTGCGTAAGGAGTTTTTAAAATTCAATATGGCGAGTCGAATATAACGGATCAATAACTAGAAGCATTGTCAAATCGACATAAACAACTCTACTCGAGGTTTTGTTCGGGTCGCGGAATGCATGTAATATCCAAAAAATGGTGCCGTTGACGGCCCTGAATCGGTATCTAAAGTTAGGTTAGGTTTTTAAAAATATATGTTCATGTCCCAAATTATCTTTGTTATTTCCACAATTGAATGCAAGATTCATAATTGGAAAATGTCATCTTTAAACATCTGATACCAAGCTCGTCTTCAACGACCTTCAATACTTCTATGAAGATATTTTTACTTTTTTTATAACATTGGATCCGCCATTTTGAATGTGCATTGCACAACTACCTTAATTATCTTAATTGCACGACTATGAATGATGTAATAGGTAATTAGGGTAAGGACATCATAGAGGAGGTAATTTTCACCCGCAAATCGCTTTTACTAAAAACAAAAAACGTGTAATTCGATGAGTCGTGCGCAATATTCCATTCGGATAAGAGAGACAGTATATACCATTACGGTATATACCATTACAGTTCACTTACATTTAACTGGTTTGGTTGCACAGAAAATTGATCTGAGCAATCAGTGTTTTCTCTCAAAAAAGTAGCTGTTCTTCAATAAGTAATTAAAATATAAATTAGGTGAAATGATCCAAATATATAAGTAAATGTGTGCGGAACACAATCCCCAATAAATATTTTTACGAATGCATGTCTAAAAGATATATTTTGGACATCTTCTTCCAGGATATTTTGCAAAAGATATCTTGCCAACGATATGTTTTAGATAGCTGATCAAAGATATTTTACGAAAAGGCATCCAATAGCGTATTTTGCAAAGATATCTTAACGACCTTCATGAAACGCCGATATTGCCCATAAGCCCACATTTCACCTTCTCTGTCTCGCACGTGATCGTTTAATTATTTTGGTACTTTCTCTCTCTTCTACATGTATCCTTATGGTGCAGCGCAGTGGATAAGGGATTAGCATACTAAGCAGCTGCCGAGTTCGATTCCCCGTCGGGGATAGTTTTTTTTCTTATTTGTTTACAAGTTATTTGTTTATATTCGAGCGTTTAAAATGATTTTCTCACATAAACTTATAATAAATATATAATAATAAATATCAAACTGATTTAAAAATAAACAAAACGCACGGGTATCCAATTTGAAAAAATGAAAACTGCTATATGTGAGTCTTATAACAAAACTAATGCTGTTTAATTTTTCTCAGCACCAAATTATAAATGGTAATGAAAATTAAACCTGTTTTATGTAGGTTGCATGTGCGAACTATTTTGTGGGGCTTTAAACATCAATTTCTGCCATGTGAAAAGCATAATGTTTTAAACACACTCACATACCCGTGCCGTTCCAATTTAGCAAATTTTGTTTTAATACGTTTTTTTTTCATTATTCGCCATGATATATAAACAATTTTTCTACTTGAAAAGAAAAAGAGTTCATTAAGCCTTTGAAATGTTTCTATTCTAATAAAAGTATAACAAATATTTATTAATAAGCACATTACTGGTTGACATAAACAAAATAGAAAGTAATGTGCTATGCACTAAATATGATTTTGACCTTAAAGCATGACAACAACGTTTTTGTTTAAATCTCCATAATGGAAATTACATTTTAAGTTATGAATGATTATAGGACAATATTGCCTTTGATTTTTTGAACTACTGATACAGGTTACTTCAAGTTTTGCACAATTGGACTTTAATTGGAATCCACAAGTTTAATAAGTTCACGAAGTAGCGCTTAGTAAACGCTTGCAATCTGGTACCACTACATGATGAACAAAATAATTAAGAGAATCTAAATGCGCCTGCTCTCAAAGCTTCCTTTTTCCTAATCATTGTTTCTTTGGAATTGTTTCGAAGTTTTCTCAAACTCACTGAAGGAACTGATAATATTTTTCATTAGTGATCAAACACACATAAATCCACATCTAAATTTTCTTCAAATGTTTACGGCGCTAGTTTGTATTCATTATAAAGATATCCATGAAGTTCAAAGATATGGCCCTGAATTAAATCTTGTAATTGTACACCTTCACCAGGTCATGTTAATTGCATACCATCAAATTATTTGAATATTCATACATAAAGGAGGTTATGTAAATACATGATATTTTTTCGCTTAAATTTATGTAGATGAAGTATTATAGGTTTTGAATTTCGGTTGATCTACGACTTAGGCAAACTAGTGTTCAGATTTTATTCCAGTAAAATTCGCGTTAATGGAAATTATCCAGCGGACTGGAAGAAATACACCTTGTGATTTATTACGTATTTTCCAGAAAATCACGATGGAAAGAAATTTATCTCGCAAATCTCTGCAACGAACTCTTCACGGTATTAAATCTAATTCATAAAGTTCTGTCACTTCTCATGAATGGACGACGTCGAGCATAGACAGCGGCTTTCGAAATCGAATAAGTTGCAGTGATTCCGAAGACATGGACCAGCCCCTCAACGTCTCTACCGAAAAGGAAACCCTAACAAAGACACATGCTCTCACGTGACACTGAACAAATTCACGAGCTTGTTCCAACACGTCGCCGCGTCTCCGTTTATTCGTCCACGGTGCTTCGTACGTAAGATTCTGCGGGTCCAGAGAACGCATTTATCAAGTTCCGGAATCGTGACAGGACCTTCATTCTGCCCTCGTGCACGAGGGTGAGAAGAAATAAAAAGCGACCAGAAGAAAAAAAACGCCCTAAGAAGTCTCATAGACGGCGGGCGTGCGCGACGGGTGTCCGCACACCAGATGCCCCACGAACCGGTCACTTCTCCAGAGATCGCCGAAGTGACGTAATCCGGTACTTAGTGTCCACTGTACCGCCATCTTTTCACCCTGCTGTCAGCCTCCCTACGGGTGGCTGTACCACCTCCCCGTTGTATATTTCGTAAACTACACTTTCCATCTTCCACGCCTGGTTCCACTTACTCGCATTTCGCCATCACCGCGCCGTCACATCGGACCTTCCTGGATCGAAGTACCATTACTCATGTGATTCGATCGTCGTTTCTCTGCGTGCAGGTATTCATTGCCGATCACTGGATAGGCAGATAGATTCATACATAGAAACAGATGGACCAATCTTTTCACCAAGGACACTTTTTCGTGGTAAATTTCGCTTTGTCGAGTGAATTAGCTTCTCGGAACTCTTCGAACTTACCGACTAGAATGCTTTGAAACCGATACAATATGTATGAAGCCATCTGCTCTTTGTTTTGATCTTCTAACTTCGTTGACTAAAGTAAATAACCAAACAAATGACATATGAGTCTCCCAGTTAGAACATTCATTTTTCATTTGAACTGGGATGAATTTCGACGACTTTACTAACTGACAACTATATACTTGGATCAACATGTTACATAAATAAACTTTCTATTTTAAGCCTAAAATTACATTATAGGTACGTAGTGCATCAGTGGGTCATTATGTATGTTATAAAAACTTGGGCATTCAAGTGAAGAATGTGAAATAGATAAACTGCTTGGTAAACAAGAATAGTGTAACTAGGATAAAACTTTAAGATCTTATTTTGGCCTACATTTCAAACACGAATTTGTGTTTGTGGAGTAACCATCACCAATGTAACAAATGAAAATTCGACTTACTGTTAAGGTCGAAATAATGATTAATAAATTAAATTAAGGCAAACTTGTTGGGCATGCCAAAAATTAATCGTGCATATTGCAAATATGCATACAGGTTCATTATATGTAACGCGAAATCCAGAGTTGCACATAACAGTCCGACGTGTCCGTCTTGTTCTATTCCCCCTCCCAATATTAGCTGAACGAGGGGGAGAACATTTTCCCCCAACCCGCACATAAAATGTGAAAATGCACATGCGTTAATTGGATGTGCATTACATACAGCTATAAGCTGTCTGCAAAGCGTTGCACATGCATGATATTGCCGATGGCAAAGAATAGCTGTCAAAGGAAAGTCTAATATTAACAGGATTCTAGTAGCTAATAATGGGAAGGCCAATATTGGGAGGGATATTATAATTTGATTATGCCGCAAACAGTTATCCAAGATGTTATGAAATTTATTGTATCATCTTTATGAAAAACATTCCATCTTCGAGGACTAACGATTGGTCAACTGCAAATTAATCTTTCTAAAATTTCCTGCTGACGTCAGAAGCACGAATATGTAAACGTAATAAAGCTCTAGTGTTATAAATATAATCATTTGTTATAATCTCGTTAAATTCTATGTTTGGTCCAGACTAGTATAGCCTACAACGAGGCCGCAACTATCTAGGTCTACTAGAGTAATGTAACGTCTTGAACAAAAATTGAATCATAAGCATTAACAATACGCTATATTAAAATAAAATTCTAAGTGTTCGAGAAGGAAACAGATACACAAGGAATAAAGTAAAATCACCTGACCAAGATGCAATTCTCCAGTATCAACAATAATAAAAGATAGTTAACTTGACTATTTTTATAGTTATTTCAATTATTAGAAAAAGTCATAATTACTATTTTGATTGGTTACAACGAGACGAAGTTTTTATGAAATTCTTTTTATACAGGAAACTGATGCAAAATCCAACGCCGTAAAAAGCACAATATCACTTAGGTGTTTGTCAAATCTTAGCAGATACTTATAACGTACCAGGTTAGAAAATAAATATTCAAGGAAATTCTCAAAATTGCGAGCCCTTCTATAATTTTCTTATCCTCGATTTCTCTTATATACAATTCTGTCTGCATCTGTCGGGATGATATTAGGTGCCATACATTTTAACGTGTCATTGACAATGTTTGAAACATTCTTTGCAATTATTAATACTTTGGTACCATATAACTCATATTTTGATTATTTCTTTCCTTTTTACCCATTCGTAATATTCCATGCGATTCGTGGGGTATTCTACGAGATTTCTATTCAACGTTTGTAGAGTTTTGCAGAATAACCGCACACAACCGAAATCAGCATTATAGATCTGAATTGTATACATAAGTTTCATCGATAACGTGAATTCTCAGGTCTCTGGATTCATAAATAAACACAGCTGGTAAAGGTGCGGTAATAATTAACAATATTGCACGCAACACAATTAAGAATTTCGAAGCGGCATTATAATAAAATGTACAGATTTTTATAAATCCTGGCAGGAGAACAGGTAGCAGTTTACGACGGAGCAGTTTTGCAGTTCATTTCAACCTACGATTGCTGTATTCGTAGCAAAAATTCTACTCTTTAAATATCCAGGAGTGAAATATCGCACTCTATGTAGCAAAAATTAACGCTGCTGAGTTTAAATATGAGTCTAAAATGTATAATATTTCTAATAAATCTGAAGTATTTCAATCATATAACAGATGTATTATTGTTATGGTATATGCATTTACTATTTCCCGAGTTGAAATAACTACAAATTTTGATTACCAATTTTCTGACAATTCCAATCGGTTTTCTTTTTTTGTAAGCCATACAAGCATTTTTGGTAATAACAACACGATTATTTTCTCAAAAAATTTCGTTCAGAGCCACAGAAATGATTTTGATCACACATTTTGGTTTACCGTTTTTATCATTATTATTTTTTCAAATTTATACTTCATTTAAGATCATGTAATACTCAGATTAAAATTCACGTTACATGCGAAGAAAAACCAACGTCTAACACATCCACACGCATGTGAAGGTATTATAAACGTTATGTTATAATTGTTATGCTCTAACAATACTCTGTTATTGGTCCCTTATGGCGAAACGAAAATCTATTTCTAGCATAGGAGCCGCGAGCATGTAGTGGAAAGCTGTGAGTATTATTGTCGAATATTGCCTGATGAAGAAGATGAAATGGTTCACTTACATTACAGACAAAATGGTTCTTTTAGCTAGATTACCTGGTTAATATTAACCAGAACATTTTAACTAGAAAGTGTGCTACCTGTTAAGAACGTACGAAATCGAGATAAATAAAAAACACGTCGGTTTTGTCAACCCTAAATCAAGCAACTTTATTTTGCAAATACTTCTGGGGACGATACCGAGCGAGATTAATCGACCGAAACTACGTATCATATACTAACCGATCTTCACATTCCATACACTCGTATACCTATTTCCGACCCATTTTCGCCGATCTCAAAATCGCCATTTGACACCGTTTTCTCCCATGTCACATGCATGCAACATACCGATTCGAAATTGTTCCCAACGTCCATCCTACGAATGCATCGCTTATAAATCGATACCCGGTCAATACCTACTTTACCGGTATCGTCACCAATTTTAAGGACTTTTACAGAGAATTACATAACAGGTCACCTTCATTTTGAGAAGTACCCCAGTCGGGTATGCAATGACGGGGGAAAATCCATCTATATGGGGGAAAAATCCACGACAGGTACCGCAGTTGGAAAAACATTGATTCTGTTCGCAACAACCTGAAAACAAGAAGGTATCAGGTATGATATTCTCCTGCTGATCCTCAAATACACGAAAAGCTATTGCATTATAAACTCGAAGTGAGACATTTTTATTTTCGATCCGCAGAAAATTATGTTATGCGTTAACTTAAGTAATTGTAGAAATAATGCACGTTTTATTGAATAAATATACCTTGTTATTTATTTGGAGTTTGAAATTACTATACTTCTCTATTTGGCAGTATTTTAATTAGTATTTATGGAATTTAGTTTCTTTCATTTCGAATACGAAAAAACGGAGGTTAAAATAGTGCTATGGGGAGATCGAAGTTGGGAGACGGTTTTACGATATATCGAAAATTAATTTTTTTTGTTAACTTCTTTTTCATAGAAGAAATGAATGCAGAGATTTCGGTTTTCCGCAGAAAAGTCAGCTGCGTTAATGTTAATGCGTATCAAGCTCATAGATCATCGGACATTTGTATTCCCTGTGATAAAATGAATGTAGGAGGTCGTATGCAACCTTCCTTATTCTAAGCATTGAGGTTCGAAGAAAAACTCACTACCGATTATGTAATTCTTATAATCATATAAGTGTGATGATAGAAACAAATTTTGTGCTACTAAAGTATCACAGAGAAAGTACCTACACTCTTAGAGACCTCTACTTCTAGAAAGAAGTATCTACACTTCTAAAGAAAGTACTTATGCAGATTAAGTACAACTGTACCTGGTTAGATATGTAAATTTATGCTACATTTCCTTACATTTCTCTGTAATAAAATGGGGAATTCCGGTAACTAAACTTTGAGAATTCCATACGGGGTAGACTTGTCTCAATCTACGAATCATTCTATTCTCTTCTGCAGAGCGTATAGCTAGTCCTATCTAACTGTTACTCCTTGAAATAGACATTCCCGGAATAAATGAGGAAATAGCTGATCGTAACGAAATATCTGACACTGTAGCAGAAGATACCTTGAAAACAAATGGGCCCATTTCTGATGCAATCGTTAAAACTAATGTATGTAATGATCAAGAACAAATTGGAGTAATCGAGTCTACTACAAATGAACAATCCGGAAAACGAGAGGTTGATTTAATCTTCATTCAAGTACTGATGTGATAAATAAGGATTCGGACAACGGATTTGAAGAAGGAGTGAGTACTTGATGAAGAGACTGATGACGTATTGGCAAATCTGCCGGATGAAATATTGGAAGCTACATCAAATGATGTGATCTGTGAAGGTGAATCTGCTGAAACTGCAAGTGTGGTATTAGCTGAGCAAACGAATGAGTCAGTAGATGAAAGTAAAGTTATTCCCGATAAAACGGTCACTCCTCCTCCTGTAAATGAAGCGTATATAGGACATGTACTCCAAACTGTAGAATTCTACTCTTCCAGTCGCAGGAGTAGAAGATAACTGCGTTAAAGATCTGTGACTTTTGCGATATTTCATTACGTCCAATGATAATCCATAATGTTGATGGACGAGTTTTTACAGAACTAAGTTGCTCTTGATTCATAGAAATTACTGGCTAACGTTATTTAATTATGCTTTATGTTGGATACTTCTGAATAATGATGCTCGAAATGCTCGTGAACGTATTATCAGGGTAATAGGTCATTTCATCTTACCAATTTGACCATCTGGACATTCCATCAACTACGATACTTTATTGCTTTTACCCTTCAACGTAATGAGCATTTCATCGTAAGGACAATTCGTTGAGTGGCCAACTCCACTGCTTGGATGTTTCATTCGAGGGTACGAAGTATCTATTGAGTTTGTTTTGTAGATTTTGCCTCGTTAATTGAATTACCGTAATTATAAGGATCCAAATGTCACGGTAGTTCAATTATTAATCATATGTCATATCCCAGTAGAAAATGAATCCAGTTTTTGGCCAGTTTCTATCCAGTTAACATTTTTCCCATGTTGAAGGTGTATGGAAACTGGACAGTGTAACAAAAAACTGGACAGATTTCTACCAGGGTATGGTTAGTGATAATCACTATACAGTAGGACCTCTCACTAACGGCACTCCCACTAACGACACCCTCCATCAACGTCAGAAAAACACTCTCATGAACGACTACGAGATACCTCTGCTTATCCCTTCTACCGGGCGTCTGTCTAAGTAAATACGTCGCCCTGCCCGAGGACCGCATCTTATTGGTCAGAATCATCAAGGTAGAGATGAGAGAGTGGAAGAGTCTTTTTCCCCCTCATAGTCGTTCGTGAGAGGTATTATTGAAGGGCTAGGAACCAAACCTGTCGTTCATAAGAGGTCCTACTGTATGTCACAATTGTACTGAATTTTAGGAACATGAGGGGTAGAGCGCAGATGTATGAAGTGGGAGCTAGATTAGTCAGAAGTTATAGGACGTAATTTGTGAAGGCGTATCTACGCCAAGTAACTCATGCTAGTTAACCACTATTTAGTTCGAACTTGCCATTTTACGTTGCTTGAGCATGCAGTATGTGCAAAGTAACCATACAATTTATTTGTACGTCTATATAGGTATATCGAAGACGATGGATCATTTATACAATAAAGTGTCCCAGATGTTGAAGAATCTAAAGGATCAAATTGGTGACTATGAATGTAGCGCCGTGGGCTATAATGAGATACGATGAAATCTCCATGAATAAGCTTTAGAGCAGAGCCATTTCCGTTCCTGGTAATACAAATTTAAATTCAACCAGTCTTAAATGTGTACAATCGAACCTCCGTCACATGATTCATGAAATATTTGACCACCGATTGACTTACCACCTACATTCAACATTTAACGTCGATCAAATGAATGAAATATGACCACCAAGAACTGCAACTATAACAATTCACCACTACTGCATACTCAGAGAAGTGAAATTTGACTTCAAAAGAATGAGATCATTCACAATTTTGCAATAATTTCTCAAGTTTCAATGAAATTCGTGGTTTCTAACAATTCATTTTCTTGCTTTTTTCTCGAAAATGATAAAAGATGTGGTACAATATTTCCAATAAGATAGTGACAATTGAAATGGATTTTGTGACTTTTAGCCACGATGGGCCAACTGAAACGCTCCAAACAATTTTATGTGCTGTTTTACTTTCCGGCGGCTCAGTTTTACTCGAAAACTGGAAGTCTGCAAATTTTCCGGTAAGGTCTTGATGTGCTTCAGACGACTTGCAGAAACGTCCCTGCTACCGAATGTCGTGAGAGCGTGAAGAATATCGTGAACGATATTAATCACTTTTATGCGTCTTGACTTCTGGCGAGATGCGAGTAGACGGCTGGTTTTTGGCCGCTGGCGAGCGTTATTCCGAGAAGCGTTTCTCGTTTTATTATCATTATCATTATATCGTTAACAGTGCCATTATTGCTGCGGTGGCTCGAGCCGCGGTATGTGTTCCAACCGCAATAATATTCTCGTCGGGCCTCTGTCCCTTTCGGTGTAATACGGCCGTCGTCTCCTCTTTCATTATCTCGCTCTCTGTCGCTCCTTAGTGACTCACGCCACTTGGGCCGATACATCCAATTACACTCGCATAAGTCCGTACCGCTATAAAAAGAAGGGAGAAGGAGAGACTCTGAACGAGATGGAAAAAGATGCAACGAAAACGGGGGAGAGGTCGGTCAGGAATAAAACGAGCCTGAAAACGGAGGGGAGAAATTGATATTTCGTGGTAAACGGCACCGCGTTAATATCCGACCGTTGCAATTACTGCCACTATAAAGTTAGGCTTGTTTTGACGCTGGACCAGGATACCGGAGCCACACGGAGCGGCAGCCATCTTGCGCGACGAAGGCCCTCCGTACTTCTTCATCCTCGCAAATTATGACTCGTAAGAAATTATTATCCGCACCGGAAACTGCGCGCGCGCCGCCGCGTAATTGGTTGGCGATGAAATGTTTTCGCATTTTACGAGTCGGTATGCGTGCAGCCATTTTTATGCTAAGCGACCCAAGATGGCATTCAGATTCAATTAGTGTACGCGAAAAACGAGTTTGATGCTTCTTTTGTAATGTTAAGGATGGAGAACGTTTGCCAGCTATTACGCTTGGGTTAATCGAAAGTAACTGAAAATAAGTATAAGTTGATGTGCCAGCGAATAAGTTTCAGCATCATATCACTTTCGATTTTTTTACGTTTTGTACACTTGGAAAATAATTTTGCACGGTAATAGGCGGTAAAATGTAAATTTTCATTGCAGGTCATTAGTTGAATCACTGCATCCTTTCATATGAATTTGCATGATTTACATGGTACTCGCTTTCAAAAGTGATGACCATTTAATTACGTAAAATCATAAGCATCGGCAATACATCATATATCTAATTACTATTAATTATTTGTATATTATTCTTGAAGTACTACAGTAATAAGAATTTTCTTAATACGAGCCATGGGAATGGGAAAATTTCAACGTAACGAGAACAAGATGTCCCTCGAATCGCAAATTGTTGGGTAACCAACGTTAAAATTTTAAGAATTCATAAATTTATATTTCATTTATTCCTTGAAAAATAACCTTATTTCTTTACAAATATCTCCACTTAAAAACGTATGAACCCATAAGGAAATAATTATTTCTTTATGCCATGCGGTTTACGCTGCGCATTCAATTTCAAACATATGCGGTTAGACTGCTTAATTGTTTGCGCCATCTACTTGCGAGTAACGTAAGTGTATGCTTTCGGTTCATGTTACAATAAGCAACTAGATTCTCGATGATCTCCGTTACGTGATAATCTACCAGGTAGAAATAGGCGGAAAAATCACCGACATGATGCTAACCCAGTACAGAAAGCCAGTCCAGATGAACAGAAATATGGCAGTACTGGCAATAAATCGGCGAACAGTTGATCCAGGACTGTTATCCAGTATTGTTTGCGACAATAAATCATTACGGTAAATAATACCACCAAATTACTGACTCAGTTCGGGTACCAACTACTGTATTTATTATTAATAGAGTATTGACATAAGGAGAAAATTAGTACTGATACAATACTGTCTGCTAGTATTTGCATCAATAAGAAAAAATGTCTAACCGCCGGAGTATCTCAGTACTAACATAGTTTAGACAACCAGTATTAAATCAGTACTGACTGATGGAGCAAATCAGTACTAACTCCATATCGACAGTAGTGTCATTAGTAAGAAATAACATCCGGTTATCGGAGTACGTCAGTTCTGTCATAATACTGACTACCAGTACTATTTCCCGTGTTAAATTATTACTGTTTGCTGAAGCAAGTCAATGCTGATACATTACTTAGTGTAGTGCTACACTGTGATATTAAATGATTATTACCCCTAGTAAAAATATCAGAGGTATGCTGGAATTCATCAATAACAAAATACTGACTCATTAATTATTATCAGTACTCATATTCAATACTGAATTAGTACTGACAGAATGGCCAACTCGCTACCCATTTAGTGCTGAGGTCTGCGCTGACTTTGGGAGTCAGAACAGTACTAACGAACAGTGTGAACCAGTAATATTTTATCAGTACAAAAGTGTCAAATCAGAAACGGTTTTGCCCTAATTTGCTGAGTTGAGTTAGTACTAATCCAGAACTAAATTCAAGATATCTGGATTATCAGTTCTATATAAAAAGTACAGTTCTATATGAACAGTGAAATAATAATGAAAAAAATACTGATTTTGAGCCGGTAGGAGATTCGAACCCCCGTCCGCTCGGTCTGCAATAAGGTTAAGACAGATAATGACTTACATCGTCGTCGTGGATGTTTTTCTTATTAAACTTAACTCATACAATTAGCCTACTTTACGGTATTTGTATACGCAACTTATACATAATGCAGTACACATGCCATTCCTTTGGATCAGTTCCTTTACATGCTAATCAACAGAATTCCAATTACTTCCAAGAATCTGCTACCATGTCATATATATATTGGTATTTGTCATACATCCAGACAAAGATCGAGTCATGTTTCTGGAGAATAAACACCTTGTTTGGGACTGTACAGCCCACGAGCCCGTAACCGGTATGAAATTTGCCCGTATTTACGTTTTTATATAATGGTACTATAGAGGCTCTATGAAGCATCCCTTGTAGGAAATACATCTATATAGGCCCACGCGGGTGCCGAGCATGATTGCCCTCTTAATTAGGAATTAAAAAATTATTGAAAATGAAATGCAACGTGGGCTTATAATTTGCTGCAAAATATTGCACAATTAATATGCTATTTACTTAAATTTATAATCTTTTTTGGAAGATGAAAATAGGAGAAACTCGATGGTGGCCCCATCAGGACATGTTTTGCCCCTCTTAATAGTCGGCTAAAGCACCTAGGTCGACAACGACAATTCCTAACCCAAAATATATAAATTAAACAGAAACTATATATTTTGAAAACTAAATCTATTATAGAATTCGCAACAACAAAAATGTGACTTTGTATTTGTTTGTGTGACATCGAAGTTTTACTCATGCGAATTCTAAAATGGATATTAAAATTAGTCTTGAAAATAAATGCAGTTGAATACTTTATGTTAGGAAATAACGTTATCGACTCAACAATTTTAGCATCTCTTTCTCATAATTAAACATGAGGGCATCTCTGTCTCTTAATTAAACATGAGTGCATCTCTGTCTCATAATTAAACATGCGCTAGAAAAGGATTAAGATAAACTGAGTGCGCACTAGTGCAGTAAGTGAAAAATGGTTTACTACTTACTACATGGGACTGTGAGGGGTACAATAAAGTATACACTTATTGGCCCTCTAATGGCAACATTCCAAGGACCTGCGGAATCAGCACGTCGAAATTTTGTTGGACCAATGAAGTTTGCCATCATTTTAATAAAGCCGCAAACTACGTAGAGCCTCGCTAATGCTCACTAATATTGTCAAAACGAGAAAGTACCGATATGCAGATTTTCTTTCGTAGCGTTCGTGTTTAGTACTGCTTTCGGTCTTATTTACCTGTCTCCAGGTTTATTTTTTTAAGACTAGAATATATTATATTTTCTTTTAACAGAATTACTGTTGACTGTAATTACAATAAAAAACAATTTGCCACAAAGAGTGGAGTTCAGAAAATAAGCGAAATGTGCCACTTTAAGCCATATATCAATAATCACAAAATAAATTATTACCGTACCGAAATCTTTAGCTATTTATAAATATAATGTCATTCATATGCAGTGGCTTTAAGCTGAAGATCGCGATATAAATTTATATTATAAATTGCAGTCCTAGTTACTTAAAAAGCCTTTCTGTGTGGTGTTTTCATAGTTTTGATAAAGGTAAGAGTTTTATATATATAATTTTTGAAAAAACGTCTGATAAAAATTTGTATAAAAAAATGCAATTTTGTATCTTAAATTTATATATGTATGAATTTAAAACCTTACCGTAATAACAATTTCCTGTTGGGATTATTTCCATCGTTTATGATCAATCACCATTAAGAAAATTCTCCTTCGTAATATAATTTTTGTTGTATAAGATAAACTAACACATATTTCATAACTGACGTAACGTTAGACCTATCTTAAACCATGCCTTAACGACAGACATTAACTCAGATCACAGGCGTGTAATATTGTCAACGAACTGAATTACGATCGATAAGAAATAGACATTTTCACAAATAAGTCGATTCCTATTTCTAATCGGATTACACGTCGCTTGTCATATTTAGCTCCTTCAACATTTACATCTTATCACATGTGTTTTTTAACGAGGTAGGCGTATAATATCACTTAAATATTCCATCCAAATTGTTGCGTAAACATAATATATATGTTTCCGCTCCGATTAAGCAAATTAGTTACGCATTTAAAATATACTAAATTTGCATTTACATAAAGAGAGATTAAAAAACGTCAATCAATTAGCCATAAGTTACGTTCCACAACTCTACGTCGTTTGTAACCGCGGGTTTCGTGAATTAGTTTTTCCAGGAAAAGAGATACGACAACCGAGAATATACCTGGTCGTTGTGTCGTTCAACATGGTAGCCCACTTCGATGGCCCCCTACCATTATGGCCCTGACCGACAAACAGGAGCGATAAATTTTTGTGTAAGGTCGTACATTATGTTGCTTTTGTACAAATTAATTTTTCTTTCAAAGGAATCTCAAAATTACCTTCGAATAAACATATATTTACTCATGGCTATCCACGACCGATCGCTAGATATATTTACGACAAAGTCCAGTCGGAAACTCGCATTTTCTATGAAACGAGCAGCGTTTTGTACGTGGGCTCGAAATCGATGCTATCGAACCTGTACACGCTTCATCAATCAAATCGTTTTCGATCTCGGCCCGAAACGAATGGATACCATTTCACATTCTGTGCGTGTCGTATAGATTATCGGCTGTCACGAAACTTTAATAGAAATGCCAGGCGGATGTTTTAAAGATTACGTTTATTAAATCTCCGCGACTGAAATGAGATTTTCAATGCGCTATCGATGTAAGGGAAGCGATCGAAAAAAAGTTAATCTTTGCCAGATAATTATCTCCATATAACGTGCGAGGAAGCGAAAAGCCATACATCGAACCAACGAGTGGAGAAATATATGTATATGCATAAACTACGTAGTCTGACGCTCGCGGCGAACCTGGAAAATCATTTAACGTGCCATTCCACCGTTTCGCAGCGTGTGCGCCGCTTTAAAGCTGGTGTGAATCAAAGGCGCATAAGCCGACGTTGGACAGGTAGAGAAAGCTTCGGAATTGAAACGTCGCACTACAGTGTCAGGAGTCAGAACGATTACCACGGAAGGTCCGTCACTAATCTTCGGCGCGTTCTACTGAGAGAGCAGATCGGATTACTTTTTTGAGCGAACCTACTTTGTTCGCGAACGAAATTCCACCGGGATTAAAACGCCTAAAAAACTGCTCTGCTTCTTATATATTAGCATATTCAAGATGAGTCGATTGAATGATTGTAAAATGCGGCGACATTAAGATGCCACGTGTAGAGACTTGTCAAATGATGAGGACCGCTCGGGAGCTGACCTGCCGTTTCGTCTCGGATTTCCTGACGTATAATTACGAATGTAAATTGCGACTAAATCCGGTCGTCTCAGAAGAAGTATAATACTAGCTATTAAATCGAAGACTACGTTCATGAAGAGTCTATACGATATAATCAACGACCATAAAATTTTTAAATTCATAAAGCCAATTATTCGAGGTGCTATTTTTTGGATAAACGACTTTGGTCATCGTTACTCGTAAGTATTCATCGTCGTCGTCATCATCATTTATTATCATCCATCATTATCATCATTTGTCATCCGTGTTTGTCAGCTCAGGCAAGGAAGACCAAACGCCTTTAGTCTGACGTTTTCTAGCGTAAATGAAATAGTAAGATTTTATCTAAAATATTTCTATAGTTAATATTTGCGTAGCAAATATTCCTCAAAATGGTTGTTCAAGAAAAAATGGATTTAAATGAATCGAATTAATTTAAGGTATTACATTTTTGAACAAATGATAAGAAAAGCGTTTGTTTAAATAACTAATAGGAAACCTGTGAAATAAGTATATATACTCTCTAAATTCCTTGCAGTAAAATATTATTCTTAAGGAGTAAAGGCAAAAGGTGAGTCACCCGGCATGGAGTGAATATTTCACTTACATACTAATACAATTATAAACTTATAAATAAACAGAAAACTTTATTATTTTGCATAAAAAATAATCAATTTCAATATTTTCATAAAATAAGTTGTAGCCTATTAATTCACTTTTCGTCATATCTGAAAGTAGTGCAAAAGGGTGGGTACGAATAAAACTGAAACGGAATTTCGTATAAGTATTACATACGTTTATGTATCAAATAATTACAGATAAGAGGAAGGATATTTTATAGAAAGTTCATTTTTTTAATAGACAAACCATGTTCAAAATTGTTAAGTTAATTTTCTGAGGTGATTTTCTTGGAGTTAAAGTAACTATATATTTCATCATGAGTTAATTTAAAATTTAACGTGTCAGTGATTCGAGTCTACTCAAAAGTTTCATTAATTGCCTATCGTTATCAAGATTGGAGCTTTAAATTGAACCCTTAACCATTTTGGTAATCAAGTGTTATTTCAATGGGATCAACATATTTATAATGTTTTTTTAAAACTTCACTTGACATATCGATGTATTTAATTTATCCAATAAATTACTAATTTCAAATTTACTCATAAGCATCTTAATGGTCTTCTAAATTAATATTCTTGTTTTTTATGAAATTTAAACTTCATATTCCAAGTATTGAGACATGCTTGAAATGATGCCATTGCACTTTTTATAACTCTGCCTTAATATTTCATTGCAAGTGCAGTGACAAAATCTCAGCCTCTTGAATCTCCACACAGAGAATTTTTACTCCACGTAAATAGTGAATTTGCACTCCAGCGTTTAGTGAATTTCTTGAATCATTCATTTGGAGTGACTCATCTCACCCTTTTAGAGTAGTCTTTCGCTCCAAGTAATTCAGCGAGCAAAGGAAGATGGTTACAGGTCTATTAGTCAAATTCCAACACAACATGTGTCACAATCAACATTGACAATATCAACATTGAACAAAGTTGAAACTAATCGGAGTCAATTATATAAAAACTCTCTGAATCGTCCAAACATAAAATTTAAAATATGTCAAATTATAAGTCATTATCAATGTAAATATTATAAAATTATAGATTGGAATCGTGAGGTGCTGCAATAAAACGTCATAATTATATTTAGTCATTCAATTAAAATTATATATTCATACTTTGAATCTATATAAACAATTGGACTCGTCAATGAATAAAATTATTACCACACACATACCAACACACTCGAAGTCAAACGCGAATATAAATAAAAATAAGAGTCATAATTATAAAATAAGTTGTCGAGTCGTTGGTAAGTTGTGTGAGTCAGTATATAAAATATTTTCTAATGTCGTCAACGACGGAATAAATTACGCGGAATAAATTAACATTAACGCGGACACACATACCTATTGCATACATACACACATACATATATACATATTACACATAAATAATTTAGGGCGTTATACAATAACAATTCGTATACACTTATTATTTTTTATTTCATTATCGAACGGAAGAGAAAGAGGCTTACTTTTTAGTCTTCTTTCTTCTTGGCGTCGTTCCTCTTCTTTAGTGTTCGGTCCTCCATCTGTCGGTGATTATGAATGAGGCTACTGTCACCTTTTGAACCTGAGTAGGTGTCGCACTCCCTCGCGACTACGAGGGAGAGGACCAGCAGCCTGGTGTCCTTGACGAACGGAGTACCGTCGTCAATGCTTGGTGTCCTGGTTTTAATTCCATATCCTCGCCGCCTCCATTGATATGTTGAATTTTGTGTTGACTGTGAATATTTGCGGGCCCACTGATTTGTCCGGAGCAGCCAGGTTCTATAGAGTTGAGGAGGCAGCGAGTCGTCCCCAGGTTGGCACCAGGAAGTCCAATGTACGAAGAGTCCAGGAAGAAGAGAGAGTTTGAGGGATACTTACCAGGTCTTATAATACCTCGGTAAGTATCCCTATGTCCAGTCAAG
Organism: Trichopria drosophilae; assembly: GCA_030407085.1. Classification (NCBI taxonomy): domain Eukaryota; kingdom Metazoa; phylum Arthropoda; class Insecta; order Hymenoptera; family Diapriidae; genus Trichopria; species Trichopria drosophilae. The sequence goes on from CM059583.1 coordinate 59,039,625, forward strand.
TCGCCGAGTTCCTTTTTTACTAAGAATCGGGACGGGAACTGTCAAACATTTGAATCTAATTTGCTTAATTTGAGTTTGACAGCCCGCCCCTCATTTGAATTTGGAGCGCCTGCGCCCCATTGCGGCGACACATGCGCTCCGAGCTCGGAACTCGGCCCGTTTGTTGCCCACTTTCTATGCTGCGCTGCCAGGGCGCCGTTGCATCTCTTCTGCGCAGGTAGAGGCGCACCAGCGCCAGCGCCATGTGATTGCGCGCGCATGTCCATTGATGCGCGCTCGGATCCCACGTGGGCTTGGGATCCAAAATGGCCGACCGGCCGGGAAAAGCGCGCATCTCGTCCTTTATATTTTCTTAATTACTCGCGTCGATATAAATTGTAATGGCCCTCTTTCTCTCCGCCGCTCTTTCTCTTCCGCGCGGTCGAGTTAAACGGCTCGTTACAAAGTCAACACAATTTAAATACAAAAACGTGTAAAATATGCAATAGTAATAATATTTACTTTATTATTTATAATACTTCTATTAAAGAATTAAATTTAAAGTCGTTACATTATTTAAGAAGAATATAAGTAATATCATGACTATATAAATTACAAGTTATTTAAAAATAAATAAGTTAAAAACATTGAAGTGGCTATATATTACATTATACATGCAATTATGGGTCGTGATATTTCAACATCTACCATTTAACAGCCGTATTTATTACGGAGAGTCTACCACCTTTAACTGCTAACATTTTAATTTTCAATTCGATCTTTCTGTACTGTAGATAAAATATTGACGTCCATTAAATTTCAATAGTCGTCAATTCTGAGATACACATCGCGTTATTAGTTTTAAAATACCGCTATATAATGGATTGAGTCAGGTAGGAAAAAACAATTATCCTATGAAGAATATTTTTAGTCATTACAAAAAGTTACAAATGTTTGTGAATTATAAATAAAACATCTTTATAATAAGCACGCAAATAAATGCGAAGGTCAACATTCATAACTGTTGAATAGACCTGATACTCGAAGGATGCGTTAGGGCGAACCCACACATACATTTAAAATACAAATAACGGCGCATGCGCAACAAAAGAAAAAGTCAAAAGTGAAATAGCAAATCTAAGTAGTGGGGAAGGGGGGAAATTAGAATAAGAGAAGAAGGCCGCCATCTTGCCTAACTGGACAAATTAGAATAAGGCAAGGACTACTGAATAGGAAGAACTATGAGGAACGGTTAAATTCATAAAACACCTTTAAATAGCAATATTGACCTTCCTAACTTATTTATGACAACTGTATTATTTAAATGAATTTACGCAAGTATCCGGTTTTAAATTTTGGCCAATTTAGAAGTCTAGGACAACTAACTTGGTTCGATTCCACGCACACCTTCGTAACAAATACAGTACTTAAAGAACCTGATCTTTGAATGTGCCCTAAATTTTAATCTTTATGGATTTCCACATTAATGCAAATTCTTTATTTCAAAGTGTAAATTCGAAATTATACTAGTTGTGCAATTATGAAATGCAGTGTGTATTTATTAGACGTATATAATATTGGAGAACATATCATAAAGTTTTGTTAATTTATAACACATGTTCTTTTAAGGTTTTATTCCATCAACATGATAATATTATATTTAGTATTTGTTCTGTAAACACTTATGGTTATTTCACCGAAATTTATTTTTGTTTTCTGCTAACTGCCATAGCTTTATTCAAACGTGCATTTTCATCGTTTAATATACGAATTTCTACTGGCAGTTATATGAGAATGAGTTTGAAAATGATATCCTTCGGTCAAAATGTCATGTTGTCTTTACCAATTGCAATTGCTCTATTTTGTGTTATGATAGATTCTCAATATATCGATATCTATGTAAATCATATTGAGAAAAGTAAAATTATTTCAAAACTTCAATTAATACCGCTTTTAAAACTTATAAAATTAATCATTTGTATCGACTTCATGTACAATATGAGTGATATACTGTACAGATTATAAGAAAATATATTACATAATTAAATAAATTAAAATATAATTCATAATTTATAGAAAAAATTATAATTTAATATCTTAAATGAAGGTATATACGTAATACTGGTTTATAACAACGAGATCGGTAGAAATGGAGATCTGGTGAAGATCGGGAACCATATGATGGGAAATATTGAATTAACAGTTTAATAAATATAATGCCTCGTAACAAAATATGAATAGTGAATCCCATTTGACAAGCTGGTATAAGAAAATTGTACCAACACAAAAACCGAAAACTGATGACCAATTTCGTATCGTTGCTGGATTGTTGCATATATTTAGATCACTAGTCATTTAATTTAGAGTGTCAGTCGATTCGCTTAGAACGATCTTAGAGCTGTGGTCCAGTAAGAATGAATGAATATTTGAAAATATTCCGTTTTTTACCATTTATTGACCTTGCTTTATACACTAAATTTGTTGCAATGCGGTGATCGTTCAGGATTCTTGGAACAGACTATTCTATATTATTTTTGAAGACGGGCGACACCGAAGAGCTCGCGCAGATTCCAAAACTCATGAAATGCATGATTTGACCAAATAAACATTGTTCATACATGCATAGGTGCATTTACGCCATACACGACAAAAGACTAGTTGATGTATATTATTTCTCAGAACGCTTCGTTTCCTAAATTTTGTTTGTGGAATATGTGTAAAAAATGGTTCCTTGAATTTCTAGAATCATGTACTGGACTGATGTTTGGATTTTCGATATACCATGCCCTCTCCAACTAGCGACTATCCTGTTAGTACATCATTCCACTAGTAGCATGTTGACCCCTCCCCCGACCAGTAGTAGTTCCCCTATCGCACCATTTCATGCCATCGCCCAATGTTATGTCGCCATACAATAGGCTCCGCCCTAAGTTATACCGCTTAAAGATATATATGACTATCCTAAATTATAGGTTTGACTTCTCCAAAGTTATACCAGTCTCTTCACACTCGCTTCGCGACACGCACACACACACACACACACACACACACACACACACACACACACACAGAAGCACCCATTGCACGGATATAAACAAAGTTATGGAATTGGGGATAGTGGGGGTCTATAACTTTGGAAAGAAGAGGCCGTATAACTTAGGACGGGGATTACTGTACCATGTCAATTCTTATTTACCCACTTAGAGGGAATTATTTTTCCCGACCATGCCACTAGTTGGAGGAGCCTTAATATTATTTCTTAATTAAATATAAACTTAATTAAATAACACATTTTGTGAATTCTTTAAATTATCCGATTCCAGTTTATTTTCAAAATAACACAAACATCATGAGTAGTTTACTGCGTCGAAATAAAACTAAAACCATATCAGTTTCATTGAATGTCCTTTTGTCATTGATTTTCCGTTTATATAACAAAATTATACAAATCAAAATATGCTTAATTAAAACGTAATTTCGCAGCAAAAGAAGGCTACATTGATCTAATAAGTAATTACCGTTATTTTTAATAAAACATTTTTTATCTTCATGTGGTACTACAATGCAGGATTGAAAATGCTTTTTAGTTGAATTTCTGTAACAATCTTATTTCAATAGTTTCTACTGTTTTCCTTCTCAAGTCGGTAATGGAATTTACGAAAATCACACGTTTTATGATGATTCTGGAAAATGAATATACATGAGCATCGAATGATGGAATTTTTAAAAGATTTTCTTTTATTAATTTGGTATTTTTGAAAATAAAGAGAGACAACTGAACTGAACCATGCAATTTTAATTACATTATAAAAGTAAGTACATCTAACTATATTTCTCTGTAATGTTTATTGATCAAATATGATAATACAACCATATTTAGTATTCGGTTTTATATTGAGCAAACTTACAACTGATAACACTTCTGTATCTGAAAATTGAAAAGCCAAAAAACACATATGTTTCAGAAAAAATCTTGGAAAGTCTATGGATGGTAAATGCTGATGTAAATTTTCTCCATAGGATTTCTACTGAATCGACTAGTGACGCCGGAGGGCTGCTGTCCAGTAAATTACGTAAAAATACCGCTTCTTACGGAAATGACGAATCATTAAAAAAAGCAGTAAAGATGCTGTTAAATGAGTGACCCACCGGAGAAAATGTGCTGCTGTAATGGGATAGTAAGTTTCCCGAAGTGACATAAAGCTGTCAAGATAAGAGCGAGATATAGGATGTAAGAAAGCAAGCGATAAAGGGGTCCGCGCAGGTGACGAGGAGGGGTCAAGAGTCAAGAGCCAGTCTCGGTCGGACGGTAAGGCGTAATTGCAAAGCCGAGCTATGAAACCCATTCCAGGGGTGAGAGATGCAACATATTGCCCTGTAGCCAGCTCTTATCGACTGAGGGCCGACAGGCGGGCTAGTAGGATGGCAGACAGATTTACGAGGACCGCTCGGATAGCGAATGATAAACGCCAGGCGAGATAAGTTTATTTATTCGCGCGATGTCTGTTCGTGATGCCTTCCTCTCGCTTCCTCTTTCGCAAGCGCGTGTTCCGCTCGCACGATTCGCCTGACAGTTGTCACTGCCAGGTCCATCCGATGTGATATCCTTCACGACTGTCGAACTAATTGAATTTCCGAAATATCTGTTTTCGAATGTCATAAAGCCGTCATGCTATCGCTCTTTTCGGAACAGTTAAGACAGAGATCGTATTTTATTGATGTATTTCATTTCCTGCATTCTGCTATACATTATTATCTGTAAATGGTTCTTTTTAGAATAAAGTATAAATTTGTGAAGAACCATTCCCTTTTTTTTCTACAGATATTATTTATTTGTTTCTATATTTTCTCTTTAACCCATTAACGCCCAAAGAGCACTCTTCATGCTTCAATTTCAACCGAGAATTTTTTAACAAAATCGATGTTAAAAAAATTGGAAGGTACATATCCTACCTTTTTCAAGGGCGTTCTTCAAGATACCAAAGTCAAAATTTCAGTTTCAGCTATCAGAAATTCCAATATGGCGCCGAATTTTAAAAAGATGTCCAAAAAATTGGGGAATCTTTATTCTTATCAATTTTTTTAGTGCCATTAGAATATTGGGATTCTATTGAAATTATGAACAAAAGTGAATAAAATATTTGAATTTAAAAAAAAATTTACTTTTATACCCCACATCATTCTAACGACCCTAAAATGGTGTCAACAATAAAAATTTCTTTGATAATTTCTGGACGCTCTAACTCAAAACTACGAACTTTAACAAAAAAATGGTAAGAATTAAAAGTTATCAGAATTCATCTAGAAATATCGCGCAATTTTTGTAGATTTTTTTGATGAATTTTTTTAAATATTTTTTTAAAATTGTAATTTCTTGTCGAAAAATTTAGAAAAAAGGTTAGTGTATTCCTCTCATAAATTCTAAGAGTTTTTTGTTGTTTGCATTTTTTTCCAAAAGTTGATAGTTTTTCAGAAAAAAAATCATAAGCTATAATATTTTAAATTCATTTCCTCGAAATCTATCAACTTTTGGTACAAAATGCAAAGAACAAAAAACTCTTCGAATCCATAAGGGAATACACTAGCTTTTTTCTGAATTTTTCAAAAATAAATTACAATTTTAAAAACATAAAAAAAAAATTCACTGAAATTGTCCTCAGTGGCCCTGATGACATTGTAAAATTTAATCATAATACAAATAAATCATTTAATAAACTTTAAAATAAATCCAATATTTGTGATAAGATTGAAATCTTGAGTAGGTTATAAGCAATCTCAATGGGGACATTTATTTTTATTTATTTATAGTACACTGTTTATTGGTTCCACTCAATTTATAAAGTATTTTCAGTGCAAAAATTTATGGAGTTCACGATTTTGAAAAACGAAATCGTACTTTCTCATGTTCCCATCTTTTAATTTCACAGATTAATGTTAATAGTGAAAGTTGCATTTCTCACGCGCGTCATACATTTTGTTTCATTCAATCATCCCTCCTCTTTAGACTGTCAAGACCAGAACCGGAGAACATATCAACGTTCGAAAATTGATTATTAAAAATTACAATGAATTTTTGTCAGTCTCCGCTTATTAAGAATGAAGAAAAATAACGATAATTAATAATAGTCGACATTGTTTTTGATCGTTTTACATGTCTGCTAACTAGACGTCTTGAATAGTGTAAATTTGAATTACAAATAAAATAATAATTTTTGAATATGTTGTTAAATATTGTCAACTGTCTTTACTATTATTTTCCTGGTGAAAAACAATAATATTTAATACATAATATCATCTTTAAGAATGAGTTATTTGTGTTAGCTATTTGTGTTGAAATAACCTACATTTTTTAAAATTAAATTTCCGAAAGTGTAGTAAAATACCATCTTCCATTTTGCTAAAGCTGAGGCAGTTCAGTTTTCCAGCACTACTCGAGGTCTAGTTAGTGGAGAAAATTCATTATTACTTGGCAGAAGTTAGACTATTTTTGACAGTGCTACACACAACCACTATTATGTTATCTTGCTGAAGATGCGAAAATAGTAACAACATTTTATAAAACATGTAAATAAAGCTTTACGGGTACTGGTACCAAAATGTCTCGTAAAATTGTGAAATGGTAAGCGTAAAAAGCTTTCGTTTCAGTTGATTCGTCAATAAACTATTAATAGAATTAATAGGTGAAGGAGATAATAAATGTTCAGTTTATAAAAGTTTTGAGTGCAGTTCAATAAGCAGTAGACTCCCAAACAAAATTCCTGCTTCAAATTACTCAGTTTTAGAAACGAAGGTATTATGTACTATTGCGTACATGCCATACCATGACTGATAAAATCTCTCATTTGTTGATCAACGTCTATACTATAAAGTTTATTCATCAATTAGAATGATTTCTCTCCAGATTGCGAATGGCTCCCTTCAAATAAGATTCTTCAGCGTAAAAATATTTTCCAATTTCAAAGGAAGAAATGACATATTCCCTTATCTTCTCGCGTCTCTTATGCTAATATTTACGAGACGTCACAGGGTCTTTCCGCACTAACCTGAAGGCACTTTACTTCCTTGCTTGCAGAAACATCGTTGCCAAAACGCCTCGAAATTGACAACCTCCTCTTTTATACCAGATCGGACCAACAACTGAAGAACGCAACATACGAAAATTTACAGCTTTTCCCCCCACCTATTTTCTCTTGTTTTCTTGCTCAATCGTCCGTAATATTATGCAAACGCGGCAATAAAGCGGTTGCTCGTGCGGCATTACTTTGCGAAGAGTCTCTTTCTTTCGCATCGGAGCTGCCAGACTTCGAAATGAGAATCGAAATCTAAAATGTAGGACTATTCGGATCGCCAAATAAGGACGTGGTGTATGTATGCGCGAGTCTTTGGGTTCGAAATCTTCCTATACCATAAATTGCTGTCTAATTCGCGATAGGGCCGCAAGTTTAGTCTCCACTTTAACTTCAAATTATCACTAAATTCGAAAATCACGAGCAGTTCAATGCCAGTGTATTGTATTTGTATTTGTATAGTTTATTCTCTTAAATAGGGAGAAATTTCCCATTGAGAACGAGTTCCGTAAGTGACGGATACAAAATAATTATAATATAAAAAATAAAAACAATTCTTACATAATGAGGCTAACAATGACCTCCGCTGAATTACTTAAATTTAGTATTCACGATAGTGCTACGCGCCATCTTTAATCTCCGAGCAAAAAGGCTCTCCGTACAAAACAGGCCTTAACGAATTTTAATAACAACTTCGCCGATAACACGTCATTAGCACATATTAATGTAATGCCAGTGTTATCACTGGTTGCGATGGAAAAATATTTTTGGTCCCTTTTTTAAATTGGCTGGCAGGTATTCACATATTGAATTCGATATTCACGAGGTCGCGCATACAACGAACGCTTCTAGAAAAGAAATCGTTTTATTTCAAAATGAGATCCTTGATAAAATTGTTCAGTGTATCCCGTTCTATCTGCAATCTAAGTGCTCAAGCGTAGTCTTGTAGATTTCATTTCAGGAAATTGCATTCTTTGAGTTCAAATGCATCAAAACATAAATAACTTCTGTATACCTACTACATTTTTCATCTTTACACCTCTGATAATTAGTAATAATTGAAGGTACTTTCAATAAATTTAAGTATTAGTAATATTCCTGCTGAAGGCAGATTTTCTTTTTGTTTCAGTCGACAATAAAAAATATAGGATCAGAAATCAATTGCAAAAAGTTATATCAACGGCTTTAAGGACATTTTTATGACTTAAAATAATTATCCTCACGAATCGACTTGGTTGAAATTAAATTCGCATAAATCTCATAACTTATAAAAGTAATATTTCATATACGTTTTAATCAGACCTGCAATCTTTGTTTATATTACACAAGTAACGAGGCATAAAATGCAGAAATGAATAATAAATGTGTACTTTTCAGCTGTGTACTATTTCGTCCTAATAAACGTTTTATGGCTATGATAAACGAGTTATGCTGCATTAAATATCGCTTCTTATTTAATTTAAATATTAGAGATATATTGCAAAATTAAATTTCACAATAAATAATTACGTAGGATGTACGCGAGAGTGCCTAATTCTAATTAGGTTTTACTACTTGAAATTTAAATGAACAGTTTATAGTCGTGTCTATGTTTAATGACCGTCTGCATATATTTTCCCATATTTAAAAGCAAATTTACGTAATTTAATTAATTTTAATTGAAATAATAATCTGCGTAGAAATTGCTTAATTTATTTTAATGATTGAGGAAATACTACTCAAATATGGTATATGAACAAAATGTATATTTCTTCTTATTTAATATTATTGAAAACGACAGAGTTATACGTATGTTAGTTCATTTATAATGAAATTAAACAAAATTTTATAAATATTAATTAATTGCTGAAACTTTCTAAAACTGCAAAATTTGTTGGAATTATTATTTTCTTAATTTTGTAAAAAGTGTTAATTTCCTTTTATTATTTAGTAGGTTTACATTTTGGTATTCGAATTAGGTAAGTAGTTTGAAAAAATTTTGATTTATTATTCAATAAAATCAAGTTTCTAAAATAAAGCTTCTATTACATGTGTAATATCTTTAAAAAGGACCAAATGAAACACGCAAATTAATTTATCTATATATAAGAATGAGACTCTGCACAACATTGCTTCTAATGAAAACGAATCATTAATACATTGTGGGCAACTTTTTATACTTGAAATGTTTTGTTTATACTTCTGCATAAATCTTTATAATGCACATTAACTTTTGCAGATAAACTCTATGGATAAACGAAAACAAGACTTATAGAAGTAAGAAACCGAAACAGTAAAAAGTAATCTTTAAAAAGTCTTATATAATATAAAAATAAAGTATTATAAATATTTTGTGAGATTCTTTATTCGAGCGCCACCTGTATTGTGTAAGATAATCTGAGATCTCAAACTTGTGGATAGCTTTCCAAAATTTTCCATAGTTATAAGAAGTTGAATATTGTACTGGTAAACAAGACTACATTAAGAACAGATTTATTACGATGTCACAAATAAACATAGTGAAACACAGTAAGCATTTAACGCTCGCTGTTTAAAAAATATCTTATAGATCGCGTATATGGAAATGTTTATTATATTTCGAATAACAAATTATTTCGTATGCAACTGTTTCGGCAAAATGTAAAATAACAAAATATAAAAAAAGGATTGCATATTTATCATTTTTAATGGCAGACCATTTACGACCGTTTTCACTTAATGTTTATAATGGCTATTATATATTACTCAAGAACTTAGTAATTTACCCTACATTTAGTAGCGTCGGAACAAATAATGATTCGGAAAATTGACGAAATACGTGAAACACTCCAAAAAGCTATATTTTACGAAGAGTTAAAAGTAGGCGTAGCGCCATCTGTGACTGGTTTTTTGTATTTCTCTCGAAGATACCTTTCAAATGAGCCCTTACTTGACCCATTTTGCCATGTACGATTTTTTAAACCTTTTTTCTTAGTGGTGGGGGGTCAAAACCCCCCAAAAAAACGTAGACTTTTTAAAAAATCTATTCATCTGTTTCCGTGTAATTTTAAATATGGAATACTAGTGCATTCTTCCAATAGAATTAAAAACAAACGTACGCGTAAACTTGAAATTGAATAACAGAATGTATAGTAATAATTGTTTTTTTAAAATCCCCGAGTACTTAATTTTACTAAACGAATGTTTTATTACCTATTATGTGTACTAAACCTACCAAAATAAAATGAAGCGTAATTGCTGAATGACATTTTAGAAATAATACTTTATATACTGCTAGTTTTAGTGAATTTGGGGTTATAAAAAGAGGATATTTTAAAATTTCTGGTAGAATTTTTATTGCGGACTTGGGGGTTTGGATAATTACCCAATGCAATCTTTGTACAAAATTTGTACGAATTAGTCAGTATACAGTAGTCCCTGTCCTAATTCACGAATATTACTTGTCCAAATTCACAATTTCTCCTCCGTTCCTCTCCCCACTCCAAGACCCTTCACGCAACTAGGGTGAGAGGGAAACAAACAAAATGCAGGACTCGCGCATGCGCGAAGGCAAACTTGGAGCGTTAGAGGAAAAAAAACTTGTCTTGGTGGGGTTATAGAAGTGACGTGTATTGGGAGTGGGGCCGCCGTTTTCTAAAAACCAAGCGCGTGAATTAGGACAGAGTCTACTGTATTATTTTTATTCATTCATGTACAGTAATTATTTCATGAACAAATTGACCTAAAAAATTAAGTTCACAATAATGAATAGAACTTACCTTTTTCGAGGCGTTAGTTGTTGCCCTTACTCAAAAGTCAAATGTAAACGGGTGGATTCGATTATGGATGTAAGCGTTGCTTATTACGAAGTAAAAGAACTATTTCGCCATCGTGATAATCCACGCCCTATTGACAAATGTTGCATAATGTAACTATGACACATTCCGTTTATGGATTAGGTAGCCACCTAGAGCTTCCCGAAGAAACTGATATGTGTCCCATATTTGAAATAGATCTCTTACAGAACTTCAATTTTTCCTTCAATCATAGACAGTATGATCAAAATTCCTCTCCCATATTGAACAGTCTCGGTACTGATATATAATTGTACTATTTCTAGACATGCATATATGTAGTAAAATATTTGAATAGTATTTTGCAGTTTATTGTTGGCTGTAGTTTATTTGTTTTATTGTTAGTGTTGAGAGCAAAACATATGAACGCATTTGTAATGAACAATTGCTACTCGAAAGCTGTGAGATTTTCCAGTTGCTCCGAAAAATATATTCCGTTTATATAAAATCCTCATGTACGAGTACGAATGGTTCTTTTAAAATGCTGAGGCATTCGAGAAAACAGATACGAAAGAGCGGATTGAATTAACATGCTTTGGGAGCATCTTATATCGTCAAGTAAAGTTCAGGTAAATTCTAACGCGTCGGAAGAATCATGTAACGGCTTGTGGAGAAAGCGCGTGAGGAATAATAAACATCAGCTGGATACCGACAATCTCAATAAACACGAATGTTGAGGGCCGATAAATGCGCTGGTTTGATGCGCGAATATTTTGCAGAAGCGTCGCTTTTATCGAGAAAACGTGGCTGCGAAATCGACGCGAATCGGCGAAGTGCCTCGGTCTTTATGAACGCTATTTATTTAATGAGAAAGTCAACGTTAAAGGTAGCATGTGAGACGAATGGCAGATATGCGAAACTTTAAAATAGATATTTACGGTATATTTGTATTCGAGTTACTTGCGCTCGGGATTGCGAAAAGGACGATGAGCCGTTACCTGTCGCGTCATTAGAGAAGATAAATTGCACGTTTACGCCCAAGCACTAAAATCTATTCTTAATTAATAGGGTGAGTTTTTTATTACACTCTTACTTAAGTGAATAAAATTAGAACAGTTCAGTCATAGAAAAAGTATATAAAAAAATTAAAGAATGATATTTTTGTTCAAATTTAAGGTTAGAATATTGTTTATAATTATACTTAGCATAATTTACAGATAAAAATATAGTCATTACAGTCGACACGTCTTCTTAGGAAACGAAAGGTGATTTAGATTAATGTCAAAGTTTTGGTCTGTTATTTTTTTAATTTCTGTAAGTGTTCAAAGTAGAATACAATTTCTTCTTATTTCTAGGGTACAGCTGGGTTATCTAGTTACAGTTATGTAACTCTTCTTATCCCACTCCACACCGTTTATGATTTTTAAAAGAAATCTATAGAGTTGGGAAAAAATAAACAAATTTATAAAATATTAATATTTTACGACGTGGTGCATTTACAATATATTATTTACAAATAGTTTGAAAAAGACCGTCATGAATATAGTACAGTAGAGTATCGGTATATTTGCCCGCTCGGTTCCTCGCCTTTCCCTCCCGTCTCCTTATCTTTATTAAAAGATGGGGAGTACCATTTCTTCCACTCTCCTCAGTGGCGTTACGTTCGTGACGTCCCAGCAGGCCCTTCCTGAGGCCCCAGCGCGCAAGGTTGGGGGAAAAAGAGCGGCGACAGACAAATATAACGAGACGGAACAGAGCAAATATGTTAGGACGTAATTATAGCGAGACGCAAATATACCGGGACTATACAGTACATAATTTTTTCAAATACTTGCAAAAAGTTCGAGAAATGTGCAATTTCTCGCAGAATCTCAAAAACCAGTAATATTCCATACCGCACAGTTTCAAATTGAATAGTAATTCAAAATAGGACATTTCCTATATGGCGGAATGGCACGCATTAGTGCGTGATTGATATTGCAGGTAGAGTTTCAAGCAATGATAACGATAAATGCAAGCTTCCTGTATAAAAAATACCACTTTAATAGTGAGCCCCGGGGTCCGTAAGCTTTTGGTAATGCGGTAAGTGAGCGGTACAAATTGCAAAACGTCCGTGCGAATGCGCACTTGCATCTCCTTCTGTAAACGGTAACTTCAGAGTTTTGCGCATATGTGATGAAAATAAAATTTTATACACAGTCAAGCTTTCTTAAAGTTATATCTTTTGCTCTCTCGAAGTTATATCTCTCCCCTAACTCATTTCCCCACTACTCCCTCGGTTACAAACATACACTCTTAAAACATCCTCTTGCAAGTGGAAATCCTCTTGTTATAGGACCAAGAGGATTATTTCACTTGCCGTAACTCGATTTTTACTTGACTTAAGTGGATTCTGCTTGTGGCAAGAGGACTGTTTTAGGAGTTCATGTACATATGTATGTGGGTAGATAAATATATTGAACGTATGTGATTGAAAGGACAAATGAAAATTCCAATGGTGAGTGGTGAGAGGAAACATAACTTAATAGTATTAAATTATAAGAGGAGACCATGTTGAATATTGAGTATAAGAGGGTTGATCCGTGATGAACCACATGTGTCCGACATGAAGAAAATATGGATTAGTATTCCTCCTTTATTTGAGTATTTACTTTAAAATAAAAATAAAATGATTAAAAAAAAAATCATAAACACAACAATAGCATTAATATTAAAATGTCCTGTAACAAAATTCGAACGTACCATACGTTTCCTGCCCACCTTACCGAACCTGTTCTCAAATATGTACTAAATCTATCAAATACGATTATTAATATATTTACATGTTTACTAGTGAACAACAATTTCCTATATTAATGCCATACGTTGAATGAAGATTATCATGTAAAGAATATGCATATTTTTATTTAAAAATATGTGTAAAGATGAGAAAAAATTGAATTGGCGCAGTAGTGAATAATGTCAAAAAATTGTATATACAACATATATCCACCTACATTTATACAAAATCAGTAATATATAATATTATTATCATAAACACGCGATAAGCTTTATGCATTTGGGAATATGTGAAGCCAATGGACAAATATATGACAGCATTAAAGGAAAATGTGGTGTACAAAAAAATATGACGCAATGGTTTAAATAAATTACAAAAATGTTATTTTATTTTGAACATGATTGGATTAACATTTTTCTCATTTCAAAATAATGATACTATATACTTTGTTACCAATATTTCTGCATTCATATAATGTAAGATTATATATGATTTTAGGAATAACAGATGTTTTCATTATATTGTGTTTCATTCTAACTATAAACAATTAGTAATCGAATAACCTAAACTTTATCAAAACATTCGCATACGCTGTTTCGTATAGATTCCCTCTATTTCTGTTTCTTTCTTATTAAACAATTTGATTTTAAGTTAAAATTTCAGAAAATGTTATATGCATATTGTCTGAAAGTAGAACTTCAAGTTCATCCTCCACTCAAAGAAAAGTAACACATCCATAGTTGCGTACACGATGCTAAATTTCATAAATAGCAATTTAAAGTGCTCGTAAGAATCTTTTTTACATTAATTTTAATTATTCGGAGATACTTGCGACTTTAATTGATCTTATTCCAAAATTAAAAGTGTAGGATGTATTAAACTGTTTAAACGTGTAATGGTTTTATAAATTGTTATCTATATAATTACGTTTTGTAATAGTATATATATTCTAATCTATAGAAACTACATTTGCTATTTTAATGCCGGTACTTGTAAAGCTAATAGTCGAAATGTGAAAATATTGCGAAATATCTGCGAGAACAGATTTTATTTATTATACGAGCGAATTAAGTAATAAATAGATAAAAATCCCAAGTCAGCAATACATAAATTAACAAAAGCCAAATAAATAGGACTGGCTTAAGTATCTTAGGTTGAAAAGAATTAATCACAATGCTTGAACAAATATTAAACCCATGAGTAATGTAATGCATTACATAATACAGTATTTATAAACAGTACGAGATCAAGTCCTTAAAAATAAAAGTAGAAAAATGGATTTTTAAAATTCGGATTATTAATCATATCTATTTCTTGTTACTGATATATTTATCGTTTAAATACAATGTCAGTGCACTGGAATGAAGACAAGTTTCGTTTATGTATTTCGATAAACTTTCAACGTATATTTTATGAGTGCGGACAGATATCAAATGACATGTTCCAGTAGATGGCATTGTGAATTTTAAAAACAGGCTGCAATATCATTTTTCATTAAAACCTAACGAAAACATACCGTTTAATCATACTTTTACGCGTTAATAAATATTCAGATATATGTTCGTGTTGTATACATGAATTGCATTTCATTTAGATACAGATTTAATAAATTAAGAAAATCATAATAGTATAACTGTTGTGAATATATATATCGATGCACAGTTTGTATGCAATTTTTATCGTTTATAAACCCAGATCTCGAATGTGTCAAGCTATTAAGTATTGCGAAAAGCAACAATGATTGCTGCAATAAATGACATTTGTAATACCCAATTAATCTTTACATCAACCGTTAATACCGTAAGTGACATTGTTTATATTTGCAACATTGTAAGATTGATATCTAATTCTATTAATTAAGTGCGACTCTGCATGGAATAGCTTATCCGCTTAATTAATTGTTTTATTATGATCAATGCATGCGATGCTTCTATATGGTATTAAAGAATTTAATGTATACTTGAAGTTGATTTTTTCACCCATTATTGCAGAAAAGAATATTTAATTAATAGTAAAACAATATTATTATTAGATATACTATTACATTAATTCTATAATATTTTCCTGCAAGTATAGTTGAAAGTTATAGTGATCAATATATCGTTTATGCAACATAACAGCAACGAACCTACAAAGTTTATAAAGTGCAGTTTTGAGTATTATTTTTAATTATACACTACAGAGGAATATATTTTTATATAATTTTTAAAAGTTAGAAATAGATTTAATGAACACTATGTTCTAGCTCAGAGATATTTATAATGAGTGATGGATTTTGCCACATAATAATCAAAACGTTAAGAGTACATCACGCGTAAAAAAATTGAGATGTCGTCTTATTAAGTTAGATTTAAATTTAGAATCTTTTGTAATATTCTCTTAGTATCTTTTTTTTTAATATTTCCAAATCGCAAAGTCGCAAAGGAAGCTCGGACTATCATGTAACGACTGGTATTTCAAATAGAGCTGGGTGTATTTATTGAATTATAGTAATAATCAAATAATTATACTTATGGTTAATTTTATAGCAAGGATTGATTGTGACAACAATTTGCAAAATACATCGTATAAGCTTTTATATATTAAGAGTCCAGATTGTTAAAATAACAAATGTGTATTAACCTTTACAAATCCTTATTCTCGGCTTACATATTTGACATAATAATTGTATAATGATAAGTAATATGATAATATGCACTGTGCACGATGTCATGCAATCATACCATTTTGAATTATTTTAAAAACGGCAAAACAGGAAGATATGAAAGGAGAATGCCCACGGCTAAGGAAAATATTTGAAGATGTAATCTTTGGAACACGAATGAAATGAAAAGAATACCGGATGTTGAAGATTAAAAATGAATAGTCTCAGAAAGAGAAAGATTAAAAAGGGCATGTAAGTAAGATATTGATAATAATCATATTTGTAAGTGGAATGAGATATACTTGGTTATATATTGAAAATGCACACTATTTTGATTTTCATGTTTGAAGTAAATTACGCGTTAGTTTAAATCTGATCATTTCATATTATATCAAGCATTTAAATAATTTAAAATATATAGTTTAAAATCTTGGCGAGGTATATGATGTAAATAAATAAATACCGAACTTCAATTTGATTTGATTTCGATAAGAAAGTGATCGCATTCTAATCAACATCTGATTCGTGTATATAAAAACAGATAGAATGCGTGCCAATATATATTCGAAAGAAATCTAATTTGACTACAATTTTGATCGAATTCCCATTAATTGTCGAAAATTTTTACATTCTAAAATGTTTAAAAAAAGTGGTCTTATTTTGTAGCATTTTTCGATTTATTCGTTTTCGGGCAAATTTGGTCAAATTTAGATCTACCCTATCGGTCCGGGTCGGCCGAAAATCGGTTGACTTGGGCAGGCAGTTGACCCAGAATTGAACGACATCTGACCGAATGCCGATTTTGGATCGATTTTCAGTCGAATTTTAATAAATCGACCTAATATTGACCTAATCAAAGTGCATTAATCGGGCAACTTCGTAAAAGTCTACTAAAAATCGACCGCAAATCGACCGTCGTCGGCATAGGTCAATTGCCGGTCAATTGTGGGTCTATTCTTTGCACAAGTCGACCGAATTACGGTTGATTTTCGGTAAATTTTCGATCCACCCGGGCCGACAGGGTGTATGCATGTCTTCGTTAAGAAGAGTATAATATGTCAATTAAATATTTCAGTATGTAATAATATTATTTGACCATAATTTAATGGTTATTAAGTAAAATGATTCTTTTCAACAAAGATGATGTCGTATTCATAAAATAAGTAATAAATCAGAAATCGTTACTCACCGAGTAGCGGGCCTTAAGATGATCTATGTTGATGAACAGCATGATCATGTCGAATAGAAAAACAATAGCTTATTATTTATATCGTGATAATACGTTTGTTGAATTTTATATACCGAAATAATCCCAGTTATTTAGTCACAATTAAATCGTGCATATTAACCTAAGTATGTCTGCTTACACTGGTTCCATAATAAGTTTATTTTATAATATGCCAACATTACTATCTTGCATTAATATCTTGTATCTGAGAATCATTCATTACGAATATAGAAATAGGCAGAATAAAACGCCGGCAAAGTACATGGAAAAAAGAACTACTTAAATTCAGTCAGAATTAAGACTGAAAGTTAGATGTAATGTAAATAAGACCACTTAGAAAAGGACAGACCTATGCACTATACACTGGCTGAATTTAAGATGTAATCATTTTAAGTAGTTGTTTTTACAGTGTACTAGCCGAGTAGTGTTCAATAAAGTACATAAGAAAAACATTTAGTACTGACAATAATACGGACAATAAACTGATCCTGCACTCATAAACCAGCACTTTATTTGGTATTAACTGAAAACTGACCACCGGATCATATCATTATTGGGACAATACTTATTACTATAGTATGTCTAACCACCGCCAGATTACGATAGTACTGACACAAGGCTATTTTACAATATTACATTTTGATGCTACATAATTGGATGATTTACGCATAGGCTCGGGTGGGTAACAAAATACCAACGATCAAAAGATCCAGACGTCAAAATGCTAACGATCAAAAATGGGACAGCTCAAAATCCTGACTCTTCAAAATCCGATAGGTTCAAATCCCCGAAACGTCAAAATGAAAACTTCTAAAAAACGATGTTTTGACACTCATGTTTTTTGGAGTCCGGATTTTTATGAGACGAAGAAAAATAAATAAGATGAATTATACGATATGGTCTCATATATTCCAATTTTCTTGTATTGTTGTATATCAAATTAAATATTGTATTAGCGGCTACATTGTAGCTCATCTTAGTTAATATATACAAATGAACTTCTGGGCATCAATGCGAGGTAAGGCAGGTACACCACACGTAATGCGACACATGCTATTTCATTCTGGATGCATCACTTTCACGTTTGCACAGTCTGGTAAATTTAAAACAAAATTTAGAAAATATATATTTACGAGTACTAAGCATTGCACATCGATGTCACATCGCGTGTATTTCATGATTTTATGAAAGTGTAATCTCTGCCAATATTTCTTAATTTAATAATAGCATAATATTCATCCTTTTTTTAGAAACATATTAAAAATAAAGCATCAAGATGATATTACGAAAAATCGTAACAGTGTAAGAAATAAATACTAAGAGATTTAGGCGTAATCTATAATACAATTTCTCAATATAACATGATATACAAAGCAAAAAAATAGATAGCTGAGAAGAATTTAATTACTTTTTGATAACGTCAATATTCAAAACAGTACTTACTTAGTTTAATTGGCAACGTTCTTGCAAGCAGAAATGTACCGTGTATTATTTTCATTAATAATATTTTCTAAATTAGATGTACACTACTCATGCAAACATTGATTTTAATCTCGAAATAATGATTATGACGGAAAGATGAGTATACAAATTACAAATTGCACGATCAATTAATTAAAGAAACATAACGTAGACATCAATCATTTGCATTTCTGGTAATTAGCATGTTTGTCATAATGTCGTCTCCTGACATCTGGTGTCTATCTCTCACTTGTATTTGGCATTGCCTCAGCGTAAACATGGATGTAGATATACGATTCGCACACTTCCTCATCCTCAGCGATAAGTCTTACACGTGCATACATGGAGTATTTACGCAATTAACGGACACGGGCCAACGCATACGTATTAATCTATGCTTGATGCATGTATACATACATGAACCATTCGTTCTTGTTTCGTTCGAGCAAGAGGAACGCCCGGGAGGAGTCGAACGAGGAGTCGATTAATCGCGGTTATTCGAGCGCTCCTGGCCCATTGCCTGAAAAATCTACATGTCGTCGACAAGACAGCCTGACCGCGAAATGACGGCAACGTCAGATTCTATTTTCGCCCGCTGGCGCTGCTGGTTGCGTGTGCTAAAAGCACGCGCTTGAAATCACCTCAGATGCAACCAAGCGCGCGTGACTGCTGCTCAGTCTAAGACACGTATATAGAACGTCCAGTAAATTCTTTTTACAGCTGGTTAAATCAGCCCCAGATGAAAGGAAGAGAAGATCGCGTGATCGCACTGGCATTAATGCTTTCCCGCATTAGACGCATCAGCCAGTTCGGCGTCTTTCTTTGATCAGCTGCTTAGCACGACTTCACCGTGTAATGCTGCTTATTACGGCGATGTAACATTCTTGCAAATTTTTCTGATTTGTGCCTGTCGGTGGTAATTGCACTCAACCGTTTTGCGCTATATCATTTTCTTAACATTCTTTTTAAACGCTGTGTTGATCGCAGTCAATTTCTCTCGATTCCCATTTTGCTACCGAACGATTCTGGGATACTCTGGACAACAACACGTAGATCTCATTGAAAGCATCGAAGCGATATTCGATGGGCTGGTTATTTCTAAAGGAATAGGCTACTTGCATAAAAAATGAAAAAATCCAGGAAAAAATTATATTAATAATTCTCTTAGATACTTCTAAATTTGTAAAATAATAAAAAATTTTTTGATAATAATAAGTTATCAAAATCAATTATTAAAATTGTTCGCATTTCAGTGACGCTTGAGATTGGTGGTGACGTCAATATTCGTAAAACACAAATAATATCATTATATTCGAGTCCTATTGATAACGGAAAAGTCAACTTTTCAACAAAACTTCTATCGATCAGAAACTAACAAAATGAAACTATTTGTGTTGTGAATATGAGAATATTTTCAATTTTCATTAATTTATGTTTATAATTTATCACTACAACAAATATTTTTTTATTTTTTTTTAATTCGGTGGGGTCTACAATAATACATATATTTATTTTGGAACTTTTTCATTATTGATTGAAGAAGCCAATTCTTATTAGACAACTTAGCTACTATTATACTGACTTGCTTGGTCCAATAGCCTTTCATCAACTTCATTAACTATTCGAAACTGATTAAAATAACTGCGAATGTAATTAGAGGAAATAATCATAGAAGTTAACTTGACTAACTTAAAACAAATGTTAAGATTTATATGCTTGAATAATTTTAATTAATAATTATTAACTTTAATAAAACTAATAAAATTATAACCACCTCAAAGAGATTTAGCTAATTAAAAAAATAGTTCTTTTATTACTTTTAAGTCTACGACCTAACGCAACGTTAGTTGCATTTTCTGGACAGATTTTTTCAGTGTATTCTAAATGAACTAAGTGCTCTCTGTCAGAGGCAAACGGGTTTAGATCGAGAAAATAAAGAACATTGTGATATGACTGACGACATCCGACAGAATATGATAGCATTAAGTGTTATCCGGCATCATTCGCCATCATTCTGCATGCATCGTTTTTAATTATAAGCTTTATATCCTGATTACTCCCCCCATTCCTTGTGCATAAAATCCATTTTATTCTGCGCAAGTAATTTAGTAAATTACTTATATTTTGAAATCACAATATTAATTATTAACATATTGCAGCGGACTTGGTTAAATCAGACGTTACGCTTAGTTACAACCAAGAACTAAAAAGGTGTCATTTTTTTTCAATACGTAATTGCATTGACCAACTATCGTGAAATTTTAGAACATCTGTTCTTGTATGGACTCTTAAATTACAAGAAAATAATTGTACATTAGTGTATAAATATGTATCTCTATATAAATTGAACAACTCTTGCGTTACCAATTTAGATCCAATTTAATGATACCTTTAAAATTGATTACTTTTGTATATCACTTTAAAAGTTATTACTAACTTGTATGCTGAATGTCATGACATATGTGCGTAGCAAATTGCTCTAATGTTCAAAATAAAATATGCTACTTAAATCATTCGGAGTCTTACTAAATAAGATATATGTATAATTAATGTTACCGCGATAATCGCGAAAGACGAAACAAGGCGAGAGAACCAAAGTTCGATAAGATATGAGAGGCTGTTTTTAATTATCGTCTAAAAGATACAAGACAAGAGAAATTTCATGAGAGACAACATGTCTGGGCAAAAAATGTTAAAATATGATATTTCGTATTCTATTTGTCTGTTTTAAGATGTAGGAACATGACATATATACGAGATATAATGAAAATATATTTAATTATTACAAATTCTCTTAGTACTACAGTTACATAAATTTTTCAAAATGTTCGAGGAATTCATTTTATATATCTATACTAATGTTAAGTAATTTTTTGTGGAATTCTTTTTGTTTTTTTATTTTAATTTTTAACTTTGACATACTCGAAAAAGTTAAATTCAGATGCGCATGTGACATGCGTGGAGTCGATGATTGAGACTTCATCCCCAGTAACATCGTTGATTGAAATAATATCAAATTATAAATCTACGCTAACCAAAGTGTTTTGTGATATAGCAGGCTATCCTAAAACTGGATAGAAATATTTGAGACTTAGATTCCGTATGATATTTTTAACAAAACATTCTGGTACAAACATTGAATCTTCAGTATAGAATTTGATTTACGAATTTTCTGACAATCACTTTTTATGCAATAACTCTACTTATATAGTCTCTCAGTGTGGTTCTAAAATTATTTTGACGTGTGAGTATATTCATTATAACGGTTTTTTAAGACGTACAATTAATCTATAAAGCCCTGTAACATATGTTGAAGTTCGAGTCACGAAAAGAATTCCGATTTTTGTGTTTTTTCGGGTCTAATTCAGTTGGCTGATGGATTCAATATAGCGGACGATAATTGAAAAACTAACACAAGTACCACTAAATATAATAACAAATATGTTTTGAGGTCATCTATATATTATGTTTGGTTTATCAAAATTCACATAAAAAAAATAAAAACAAATATTGTGAATAAATTCCTACCGCCACGCCGTGAAAATCGGGAAACATTAATTTGTTTCCGACAACAAGTCGATGGCAGAATATATTTTTTCATAAGACATAATAATTCTTATTTTAATTCAGATATGCAGCTACGTTATATCTTTTGTAATATTCTTTCATAACAAATTGGTAATTAATAGAAAATCACTCGAAAGCATCCTTGAAAATAGTTGACAACGTACTTTTTGATATATGTGTGTGTAAATTTTGAATCTTTTTCTTTTTGAAGTCAGAAACAGCTTAGAGCTAGTCGACAGAATTTATACGAGTATAAATGATCAAAATAGGCTAAATGATGATATATAGCTTGTGGATCTACTTACGATTTTTATTATTTAAAGTTTTGTCATTCCGTTTAAAATTATTATTAATGGCAACGTGTATTCGTGACCTTTTATTTTAATTATTTTGTTTACTTGTACGTTTAATAATACATATGAATTTAAATTTCCCGCGTTTAGCATAATTCATTTTCATTAATTATATATCTTAAGATTAAATTATATTGTACATTATTAACGAAACGAGATTAATTCATTCAGATTCATAAGAGGTCTTCGAGATTATTATTTTAAGAAATCGTAAATAAAACTTCATTAAGACAACGTTTTTTCAGGTTATCGTGGCTTAAATCTCTCCACGGGGTCTTTTTGGAGATATCTTTGGAACGAGCTTTAAAATACGTTTTTAAAATAATTACTAGGTCTGTGCTGTATAAGTGTCAACTATTTTTTTTCACGCATTAATTTCTATTTTCCTGAAAAATAATATGTTACACCGTTATAAAATATTTTTATTACAATGACTGAGTTAGCCTTCATCAGTTAGACATCAATACATAGAATTATAAATAAATAGCTCGTAGACTATAATTATTGAGGTAGCAATTTATATTCTGTAATACATATACAAAATACATTCATATAAATTTTGGTTTAATTGTTTCTAAAATAAATTACCCCAATGAATATGGTCATTTCGGTAAAATTTATTTACTGACGTTTTTTATAATATTACAGATTGGTCTGCTATTAGGCATTTCGTCAAAAAATTATTAAGTTTGTCAGATGTATGTTTGTTAGCTTTACACTTTTCATTTCGCGTATACTGTTTTTATATACTCTTAGTTTTAAAAGCATATACATTTCTAGAGTTCGATCACTGTTAAATTTTGTCAGGAATCGATTGGAACTATTCTAATGTGTAAATTTTTAATCATGTTATTTAATTTAAATTTATAAGTGATATGAATATTTCAAAACAATTCCATTCCTTCAAGAATATATTTTGGTTTAGGCAAGATTTAAATATTTTTCGACACTCAGTGTCAAATATTTTTGATGAGACTTGCAGAAAAATAGGAAATCATTATAGATTGATATAAATAAAACTATATACTTTCAGGATAAGTCGATAAATAACGCCGATAAACACGTAATGTTTACTAAACTCTTTCATAAATTGATTTGCCTAGCTTAGTTATTAAAACGTAGTGTTTAATTAAAGCTAACATCGTTCAATCTAAAGGAAACGTTAACTTTGACTCTTCTAATTGGAAGAAATCGTGACTGCATCAGAAATTATTTGACAACTACGAATTCCGTCTCGCGTGTTCGCTTTTTGCGAAATTCAAACTTAAATAACTTTCTTGCTGTTCTACATAAAATCTTATTTTTATGAAATCTGTTATGTTTTCGCAAATTCGTAAGAATCGATTCGGTTCATCGACGAATAGCTCCGAAAAATAAATTCAAGTTTGTACCGTTTTGTTTACACACTATAAATTTAAACGTGCTATTTTAGCATTTGAAGCGAATAAATTCCTGTCCCGTTTTCCACGTTTTAAATGTGTAATTTTAACACACTTAAAAGTGTGTAAATTAATATGTTTTCGCTACTTTATATGCATTAGTGCGTTACACAAGTGTACTAAAATTACGCGAGGAAATGAGGACAAGAAATTATTTGCTTCGAAGTAAAAGTAATGTAGTTGAATTTGCAAAAACATCATTTCGTTGAAAGAAGTATAAATTAACCACTCAACATTCCTGCCAACGAAACGAATAATCCTAATATAATATTTTATTTTGTGAATTATTTTATGTAATAACTATTCTTGTGACATGAAAGTTTGATTGCGATCATGGCCAATATCGAAGAAATATTAAGTCAGCAAGGCATTGTGACAGAATTGATCAAAATTAATGACTCTTTCGAACAAATTAACACTTTCGACAGTTTCATATTTCCAGTCAATAACCATTAAACGACAAACTGCTTACATGCTGTTACTACGCAGTTATTTATCAGCGTGACAATTTGAAATAATTAAAATTTCACTTCGTTTTCTCGCTAATTATGTTCGATTGTCATTCACGACGTTGCATCTATCAGAACCGGTTTTATTTTGTTGCGCATTTATTTTTTTGTTCTGTAAATGCAATTTAACTTTAGCTTTTAGTTAAAGTTTCGTTTACCTTCAATTTGCATATCATCGGATATCTGATATCAGACCACCATTTGTATGGTTTTGAAGTGCAAATTGCAATAAAATTATAAGGACCTACAAGCGCACACTTTCTTATCCAGTAAGACGTATTTCAACGTCACTAATAAATTTCGAGGTTGTTGCAAACCGAAATGAAACGATAACATTGTCGAATGTTCTTTTTTATACAAACCAAGCATCACGCTGCAACATTTTACAATGTTGAGTTTCCTTGACAGTATATTAATTAATACGGTTCAAATTAACGTCTGCCTTTCTTAAAGAACAAATGCCATGAATTCAATTTAGTCGCTCGTTCGGCCGATAATTCGAAATAATTGAAAGGCGAGTCAAACTTGATACGTTAATAGCTTGAACGGCATATCCCATTTTTAATTACATTTAAGACTGTGTTCTCGGGTTTGATATCGGTATCTGTGATAGCGCGAATTGCAAAAGACGCGATATTGCAATACGTTTCGCCGCGATACTTTTTCTCGCATGTCGTGAAACACAGTAATTTAGACGCCATTAAAATGGCGTCGATTACGCGGTCGCCAATTACGATACGCCTTGTGGTAATTGAGCTGTGTCGTGCAAACGGACGTTACCCACACTGTGCACCTGGTACTTTCGCATTCGACAATATTTCCTGCATACTAAATTCGTTGATCTCACTCACTCCCTTTTCCCTCTCCTTCTTTGTATAGCTTCAGAATTGGACAAGAATGAATTTACTACAAAATTTTGTGTTTACTTCTTACTGTACCAATATAAATGATATCACGTACGCTTTGTGTATTTCAACAATTAGATAGAATTGTGCAACAATTATTTTTTAACCATTTCATGGCATTCCTTTTTGAAATTGGAATTTCACCTTTATAATTCGGAAGTGTTTTAAAAATACTGGAAACACTATTTTTATGGTCATTATAAAAGTGAGTATTTTGTTCAAAGGTTTTCTTTTATATTATTTCTGAATCTTCGAAAGAAATTGATGAACATGCTCTTGAGATTCACTATGTGAGCAGGTAGATCACGCACTCTATAACGCGTTTGATTCATTAACTTCTAAATCTGGAAACAATCAAATTTTCATCACGTGCAAAAAACGAGTTAGTTGGGAGAATCGATTACGAATTCGTTGAATATTTGCTAGTTGGGACGATATTTGTTGGTTGCACAACGGTTAATTGGTTGGACACATGTTTAGTTGGTTGGAAGAACCGATAAATTGGGTAGAGAGACAAAAATACTGATCGAAATTTGAGCAAGATTTGATCAAAATTGTATGGATTTTTTTATCAAAATCGATTAGATCCAGTAGTGATCTAACTGGGATCATATAACCAATTGGTCCTTCCAACCAATTTCTTGGTAAAATTTCAGGGCACTATACTGAGAGACTTTTATTTACGAAAAATGCGGAAATATTTTCAATTCAGGGATCTATTCAAAATATTTTTGCGAATTTCATAAATAAAAGTCTCTCAGTTTAAATAAGTTGTTACATGCTTAAACAATAATTAGCTTTCCTTGTAGTTGTAATCATCTGCGGATTTGGCGTCACACCAACTACAATCTGCAATTGGATTAATTAAATTATTTTCGAAACTATTTAAAATCTAATGGTCATGTAAATGCATCAAGGTTATTATGTTATTAGAAAAATCCTATTTAAATGAAGTGTTCTCTCTCTCTCTCGCGAATTCGCATCATTAAATTCGTTATCTTGTAATAATCCAATCCGAAAAATGTCATCTGATATCTTTTTAATGCAAAATGAAACAAGGCGCGGAATAAACCATCTCGATAATAATAAAGAAATAGTACTTTTCGGTCCTAGGCCGTAAAGTTCAATTTTACGGACCGAGTTGAGATTGTGCGTCCGAAGACTGGCAGAGCCGGTCCGAGGATCCCACAATCTCCAAACCGAGGTCGTAAAATTTTACGGCCGAGGAGCGAAAACTATTTTTTGATACACTGTTCACAAAAGTATGCACTTTACCGACTGTATTTAGTCCGTAAAGTGCAGAGATCAGTCCGTAAAATCACACTTTACGGACTAAGTGGAGTCCGTAAAGTGTCTACTTTACAGACACATGTATCAAAAATATCTTTTAATTACCCTACTAAGATTGAATGTTGGCAAAGATTAATTATTTGTTCCCTCTCCTTGTTTCATCTCTTTTCTGCAAGAGCTTTCACCAGCAATTGAAAACTCCCTGGTTCAATTACGAACAAAACATCTCTAGAATTCTGCCTTTTTTTTTTGTTTTAGAAGAAAATATTGAAATACAAAAAATCCCATTTTTCCCACCGCTGTGAAATATGATTTATTTCTAACATTCTATCTACATAGCTCAAAGTAAGCACAGGCGCGTTTGTTTCGTCGAAGCTATAAATATTGGGAGAAAAATTAATGAATGTTTGAAAAAATGTCATTTTCTCTTGGGCGTAAAAATTCATAATAATCATTTTGTGCTAATCCCTTTATGGATATTACGAAAAAATGGTGGTATTTTGACACTCTTTTAATTATGAAAAAGCAACTTTTTCTCAAAACATGTGGCTATGAGAAGCGCCGTGCCCAAACTAGAATATATATTCGAAAATCGAAATGGCAGATCCGTTGAGCCAGTTGTCCAAATTGGCGTACTATACGTTCCTTGCAATTAGGTATCAGTAAGATTTTAGAGTCACTAAAAAGGAATTTCAAGTAAGTATTGCAACATTAAAAGTGACTGATACAAAATGACACGGAAATGTTAACCTATTAACGCCCAAAGGACACTTTTTCTTCCTTCTATTTCAATGGAGTATTTTGTATCAAAATGGAAGTTAACAAAAATTAAGACATACATATTCTATTGTTTTCGAGGTCGCTTTTCAAGATTCCGAGGTGAAAATTGAGTTTCGGCCATTAGGAATTACAATATGGCGCCGAATTTGAAAAAAATGTCATTTGATTTCTTATTGAGTGTTTTGCCGATGGCTTGGCTATTGAGCAGTCTCTGATTATGTGACATGACAACTTATGTGACAACAACCGAATTTGACAGCCATTTTCAACTGTCATAACAATCATACTGTTTGTAAATATTATGATGGCTGTAACACAAAATAAGATATATTTATTTTGTAAATATGTAGTGCAATCACGTCCTCCAGTGATTCACTATTAAACGTGTTAAAATATATGTTATGCGGCAATATACATGTATACCAGAATTAATTTGTTCGCAGCTCAAAGTAGAGGCGTTTGTCCTCTTTGGAATTTGCCGAAAAATTACCTTTTACCAAAATACATAATGAAATCGTTTATTAACGTCCTGGACATAAAAATCCGTGGACGACATTGGCATATTGGACACATCAGCTGTATCTCTCTAAACGTTCTCAAAGGTGGCTACAGCCAAAACATGGCCAAAACTCAAACTTTTCCCCTATCGTATATAATTGGATTAAGGTCTATTAACACGAATTGAGAATTCCTTGTAAACTACCAAAAATTATACTAATTTCGCAGAAGCAATATATATTTTCTCAATATGGACCCTATGCTAAAGATGAGTTATCTTTGTAGATGGGTGACCATCCCAATTTCTGGAGGATTGGTCGCCAACCGATGGCGCATGAGTGATGCAATCATCGTTCCTCCGGCTTATCTGAACGCATGCGTTCTTCCTCAAATTCGATAACAAGGTAATTTATCGGGCCCTAAAGAAGTATAAAATATCGGAGCGTCAGGTTCGACTATATACGGTTATGTACGACGTACGCGATGCTATCGCAGGAGCAAGGCATAAAAAGTGTCTCGCATTTCATGCTGTTATACGTTCTCGTATCTCCTTAACGACCGCCGCACGACAGCCCTAATCGGCTGCTAATCGACCGGTAACGTTTACGGCCGAGGCCTGTACGGTGGCGTGACGGGCAGTCGTGTTGTATATACAACCATAATTCTTCTCGATAATGGCATAAAAACGCAAGCTCGCCCAGACACTGACGGTGGCACTAATTGACCAACGACCACCTTCAGAAAGTCGCGTATAACAAAACCGGAAGCCTAACGCAAGAATGGTACGGAGACGGCCGATGCCATAATTGTTCGCCATGTTCGTTACTCATCTATTCAACGAGCTGACAATGAAATCGTTCTTGTCAGTTTTCCTCAATGCCACATTTTATTTTGCTCGAAGGAACATTAAACACTGGTATTTTTCTTTTCTTTACATTGTTATCGCCCGAGTTAACTACGGTATTATATCGTTCACTGTCGATACAAATGGTCCTTGCATGTCGTGAAAAACAGTTACAAAAAAAGGTGCAAAAATATATAGACGCTTTCTATTCAGTTGTACGCTTTTTACGATGCCGCATTATCGACGATTTTCAATTGTGACGAAAATTTTGATTATCGCTTTCGTGGACGTTATCTTAATTATTTTTCTCCTCATTAGTTCTAATGATGCATTGTCCCATTGAATGTACCACAATATTACTCGTGGCTTTAATAGCATCATTTAAAAAATTACTTTTGTAAACGTTTTTTGTAAATAATTATTCCTGCGCAAAATACAATTCACACATCAAAATTACTAAGTCCTCAATGTTTATAAAATTTTCTTGAATAATATAAAATTTATTTAAATATGTCATCGAAAATGGTTATTGGTAAATTATTTAGTAGGAATTTTTTAAAAATGTTTTTATATATTTCACATATTAATATATTTGCAAACGTTTCTCTTCAGAAGTCAGAAAAAGTCAGAAACTGTTTAGCAATAGATCATAAGATGCTGGAATACCAAATTAAGATGATCTCGAGAAATGGATATTCTTTTCTATTTTTACATTTCCGAGCAAAATTGGAAAAAAAAACTGTTGAGATTTAGAAATATGTTTTTATTGATCTAAACAGTATGACGTAAACATCAACCCCCAATTATATAGGTATAATTCATTTATTTTCTTCTCTCGTGAAAGAATACTATTATTAAGTAAAACTTTCTATTAAGTGTTTAGTAATAATCCGTTAAATATACCTGGAGATGCATGTTTATTTATTCCAATTAATTAGTCAATTATACGTACTTTTAAATCCGATTTGAACTTCGTAATATGAAAGATGTGCAATTAATTAATGATGTTTTTTATTATTTGTTTACAATAACATGAGATTTGTATTTTTTAAATGATCACATTCAGTTTATATCAAATAGATTAACCATTAAAAGTGTCCTGTAAGTTATGAATATGGACTTTATTGCGACATTTATTTTATATAACGGATTTATCCAGATTTAGTAATATATTCCTGCACACACGATTCTTTTGAAATATAATGTATTCAGGTGTAACAGTTAATTTATTGTTGTAGACTTCTTTAATGTATTTTTCTTAAAATAAATTTGAAACCTATTAAAGCAGTAAGAGTTATTTACTTTACGGGCCGATATACAGTTAGCGAACACTCTGAATTTTTGACACCTGCTAAGTAAGCTATTACTACTTCGAACAAATTTGTTCTTTTGTGTAATAGCGTTCAAAAATATGTATGCGCTTTTGACATTATATTTTGATATTTGCCTTATTTAAAAAATATATGATTTTTTTAATTTTGTCTTAAAATTTTTAACACTTATAAAAAGATTCAATTAATTTTCTTGTTACTTGGAAATTTTGATAAATATCTTTGTTTGAAAATGTGATAACTGCTTCTGAGATTCTGCAGGTAATTTATTCAAATTTAACGCTACATAAAATTCGTTAACAACATACGGGTAGTTTATGAACATGTGCAGTTTACAGGTTTCACGAATAAGTAAGGTAACGTATTTCTTCTACAGACAATGCAAAATTACCAAAAATGTAGAAAATTAAATTCATGTGTATAATAATTTATGTAAATAAGTACCTGTGCAATGACCTGTAGCATAAAAATGACATGTATTTTTTTTTACAAGTATTCATTGAATTCGGACATTTATTAATACTTAATGTAATAGTTTAATATGTACAACTATGAGGATTAACGATCTTTGAGTGTCTGATTTTGTGTTATATTTTGCATAAATGTAAGTGTTAAGGTTCATATTCAAACATTAATTGACATTAAAATAATCGTAACTGCAGTTACACATAGTGCATGGTGATTGCCAAACGAATTTTTCACCAGCGTTAGGTTTTAAAAACAATTCAGTATTTCATATTTATGGTAGGTAAGAATATAATACACCAATTGACCACTTTATTTCAATCTCTACATTTCCTGAAATGAAAACGTCAAAATCTTACTAAATAAATTTGTCAATTGGACCACCGTTAGTAGAAGTGGTCTAACATTCCAGAAGTTATTTAAAAACTAAAGCTTTTATGATAAAACCATATGAAGCATTTTTCAAATCTGTATGTCAGTTAACATATTTTTTACATTTTCGTTTATCATGATGTGTCCACAGTCAACAATTAAAAATGTTACATTTATGATGGTTGACATCAATCAGAGCCGAATTATTCAAAAACAACGTATATAATTCACATGACAGATGACCCGTGTATAATTTCGACCAACGTAATCTGCATACAGTTGCAAAACTGTCGTTTACTCTCGAGATTAAAGGCAAAGTACCTAACCCAAGAGATGACGACTTAGTAGCGAAATATTCTCGGAAATGGATGGACGTAGAACTTGATACTCAAGTTGATTTCAACCAACGGAATTACACTCGTTGACGAAATGACAAAATCTGAAATAATGGCAGTCGGCGAGCTCGGAATAAACGTCGTCTTAATTTGGATAAACTACTTGTCAGTTGCACTGCGGTTTGTAAGCGCATTAATCAAATCATCTCCTCTGGTTTCTTAAATATGAGTTATTATTCTGATGAAATGTGACTGATATAACTGAAATTGAAGATTATAGTACATTTAAGTGAATAATCGAGGTTATATATTACCTCTGCTGTTAGAATAGAACAGACAGCTGAATAAATAAAAGCTCGAATCTTGTTATCGAGCAACGAAATAGACCGTCGAGATTTTCATAAATTTATAAAAAATATCTGAAATTAAAATCGAGTTTGATATTCCGTGCTGGGAAATCTTGAATAAAAATCAAAGTTGTAATTATTTTACTATTTACGTAAGGAACTCGGAATAATTGGTCTGGAAAAAAAGTTAATTTTGTGCGTGTAATATGGTTCATAATTGATATTTATCACATTTTTCTTAAATCTGATCCCGTGCAACATTGATGTAATTATGAGGTTGTCGGTAATCCAACATGCAATTACTTAATTATAAGATATATTTTTGTTTTAGGTTCACAAAACAATTCTCATTTAAAATCATTTCTAATTATTTGTGTTCGTATATTGTTTGTATAAAAAATTGTGTCGGCAGATGAAAATTAAACAATGTAAATATTGATGTTCCATGTCATATATTATTAAACAGTTGAAAATATTAAAATAACCGGATCATTGCTGATTTTAAACATCTTGATCCCTTACCGCATATTTTTAAAATTTGATGTTTTATCACGGAGAAAAATGACTCCGCTGGATTAGCTGATTCATATCAGCTAAAATGTTCGGCTGGAATTGCCGAAAATATATGCAATTTTAGCTGTTTTGATTCCGCTAATGTAGCCTGAACCCTACTCAATTCGCGCTTAGCTCTAAATTTCCGCTACATTAGCAGATTTGTTCAGTTAAATTTGCGGACTTTTTCAGTAAATTTAGCTGAAATTATCGGCTATCCCTAACGGAATTCCAACAGCTGTCCCTATAGGATAAAATTAGTAGAATCTGCGGATTTTTCGGCTGATTTTGCTGATTGTTTTTCTCCATATAAGGACTGTCTACATATATCATGTATCTGTACTACAATAAATAGTATGTGAAATTACAATTAATAGTTTCGACATAAAATCGTCAAAAATTTTTCAAAAACTCATCATAAAAACTAAATTTTTAGGTCTATGAATAAATCTATGAAGATTTCCATTATGTTCATTAAGCAGTTTGGTTGCAAACTTATTGCTGCTAATAATTCGAACCATCGATTTCTTAAATGCCTTTATTCGACAAGACAAAAAACGTGTTTATAATACTGATTCAGTAGCTAATGGGTTAATGTCACATAACATTAACTTTTTTTCACAGTATGGGTAATTTTCGGCAATGGAATTACCGTTGAAATATAAAAACGATAGAATAATTCCTTAATAAATTATTTTTCTGTACGACATAAATATAAAAAATATATATATTAGCCTATATAAATAATTACAAAATTATAAATATCGTTTTTAAATTTAATAATTACTTTAGTGTATTAAATTACGTAATGTAAAGTAGATACTTTTAAATAACTTTTATCGTTTCATTTGTTTTTTTTTTCTTTCGTCGGATTGAAATACTATACTTTTTTAACGAATGGCCATTTGAAACTTCGCATACCAACGTTTATAAATACGCAATAAAATACTAAGACGGCTTTAAAACAAATTGGATTCTTGATCCAAATGACACAAATAAAGATAAAGAAACATTTCAACGTTGTTCCTTTGTTACATATTGTTGACATCGAGACAGCGCACTTAATTTCTAAATGTCACGTTTCATATTCAAACAACGAGCTCGGAACTTGGGATAAACAGTTTGTGACTAAGAGTTGGCCTA
Source organism: Trichopria drosophilae (assembly GCA_030407085.1). Lineage (NCBI taxonomy): Eukaryota > Metazoa > Arthropoda > Insecta > Hymenoptera > Diapriidae > Trichopria > Trichopria drosophilae. Next base: position 59,073,265 of record CM059583.1, read on the forward strand.
GGTCCACAGCTTTTGAAAAATTGCCGCTTATAAATCTGAAATATAAGAAGTCTTGATATACTTAATGATAGCAGTTTTATTACTGAGCGATTTGTTGACCCCATTAAGTCCAATTAGGTAACGAAGTATACTAAAAATATATTTTATATATTGGGGTCCTATTTTTGGAAACTACTGAAATATTGTTAAGTAAATTACATGACATATTTTGAGGAGTATTTCTCTTTTGTTTGGATTATTCTCTTAGATAATAATAATAGTGACGTTGTAAACAAAGAAAAAATTCGTTTGATGAAGATAAATAAGAGAAAATTTGATTTATCATTTAAAAAATAAATGCCAAGATTTCCGAAAACTGCTGGATTCATGGGTCATTATTATTCCAGTTTAATACCGCGTATCTCCTCTAAAAAATGGAAGTATGCTAAAATATTGTTATTCTCTATTTAATGTAATTTCCTTTAGCTTTAACAATAATGTATTGCGTCATTGATAAATGTCCATAAAATATATCAAATTACGGAAAACACTGTCAGTACATTTTTAGCAGAACACTTACGGAAAGTATGTTGGAAGATATTAGTTATATATTCCTTTAGTTATATATAAATTTCCTTTTCGGTGTGAAATTGCAAATGAAGTGTGTTATATAAAAAATAAAATAAAATAATATAACCCTCTTTTATTAACAATACCTGCACTGCCTCTAATTCATGGCACGGAGAGATAATCTATAAATAATAAATATAAATAATATTTTTTGATAATTTTTTGTTGCGTCTTGTTTGTATTTTCCGTTATGACCTACAATTCACTTTGAAGTACATTAAGTTCAACTCCGACTGAGTTAAAAGACTTGCAATTCCGCGTTATACGAGAAATAAAAAGATCAAACAATAACTAGCCAAAAACTGGATTCATTTTTTGTTATAAACGTAAGAGTGTCATGTTGTCCGAATATTTGCTACAATAACAATTATTAATGATTTGCACGGTTATTATTAACGATTAATGATAACCGTGCAAAGTATGTGATCAAAAAATCGTTATAATAAAAATAAAAAAGGCAGTAAAAAGCTTTAAAATATTTGGTTATTATAGTATTCTATTTCATGTGAATATGAAACTAACTTTAAAAATATCGATTTTAAAATGTGTTCCAGACCACCTCAAAGTTACCTACGCAGAGATCTCCATACCGATACGTAATCTCTGAATAACTTCGTGTCGCTGTTTAGAGCACTATACATCGTTTTTACAAATCGCCTGGAAAAAACTGTTATTTTTCTTAGTGGGGTTCGGTTGTAATATAATTACACTTAACAGATCTACAACACTATTAAAACGTAATAAACGTGTTCTATATCTATTCAATACTCAACTTTTTATAAATTTTCTCATGTAATATAGAAACTTTTTACATTTTTACGTGATATGAAAAAACCTTCAAGAACACCATTTTAACATTTTCATGCCTGTTTTTATGACATAAAGTAAAGTTTACGTGTTGTTGTGATTGAGAACTTGCGTGAAGTGAAATATCGCATCTAAAGATGTAATTTATATACTAAAAATGGCATTATCGTTTCCAGCGCTATCTTTAACCGCTCTAATAAAAAACTTATAAATGCGAGACGCTTTTCGTACTAACTGAGATATCTCGTATACGTATATAAAATTCACACTCGTGATTAGTTGTCCTGCTTACTCCATTATCAGATAATATTCAATTTTTATGATTGATGGAATGATTTTTTATTTTTCTACTTATATTCGCGACTTATATAATAACGAACAAAGCGTATGGAACTACTTTTGCACACTAATAATTTATTTGTGTACCATCCAATCAGATAATATAAGGGCAGTCATTCATGCAAGGTGCGAATATTAAATATTATTTATAATTATATATATTTACGACTCGGTACATTTACGTGCCGGCATAGTTGCCCAGTTCCGTCTCGTTATATTTGTCTGTCGTCGCTCTCTTTTGTCCCCGCCTTGCGCGCTGAGGCCTAAAGAAGGGCCTGCTGCAACGTCATGAACATAAGGCGACGGAGGAGAGTGGGAGAAGCGGCGCTCCCTTCTTTTGGCAAATATAAGGAGAAGGGAGGGGAATGCGAAAAACTGACCGGGAAAATATACCGGGACTCTTCCGAATATGAATTTTTCGTCTATAGAATTTTATGTAACTGTATACATTACTATTCAATAATATGTAATTATATATAATTGTATATATTTGTATACTTAAGAAATAAATTAAATCGCAGAAACAAAATCGTGTTGGAAGGTGGATTCGAACCCGCGTCGTTCGGGTTACAAAGCAGACGCTCTTCCTGTTACGCTACCGCACAGTGTGGTGTTTCATTGAAAGATAAGCAAGTCGCCTTATAGAGTAGACATTTTTCATAAGTAGATAAAGTATTTTTTGTTGAGACCATCTATTTTACTGTCAATATGCATTTCAAAATTAACGTATTCGTCATGTTGGTAAAATGGTTAATTAATGAAACTTCACGGACTGACAAATGTTCAAATATTTAGTGACATTGATAAAATATTTTGTACATTTAACCATGTATATTGGTACTATGCATACACAGAATGAATATGTAAATAAAAAATTTAGTTAAACTGGTAAAATCTTTGATAAAGTTTAACTAATAAATACTTAATAATATTTGTCATACTCCCTTTTAAAATTTCCAACTTGAAAACACAGTTGTTACAGCTACGACATAAAAAAACAGCTATTTCTACGAAAAAATCATTTCTGCAACTTTTCTTCAGAAACAAATATATGGTATGAAAGAATAAGAAATTACTTGGGGAAATTACTACAGGTTATGCTATGTCAATTTTAAAAATCGTCGTGCAACGTATGCAAAACATGTCAAAACGTTAAAATATGAAAAAAAAACGGAAATGAACCACCTTTAACTTTAACTTGTTTTTCCTGCCACGGAACGTCCTTAATTTTTGTTATCCCTTTTTACTAAGAGTGTAGATTTTACTACTTTTTGGTTCAAGTGCGTTTAAAATGGTACATTTTATGCATTTTTGACATCTTTGGAACATATGTGAATGCTGTTTAGTCTTCAGCAAGGCCGTTAGACTCAGATTATACTATAGAAGTTTTTAGCACTTTTATTAAAATTACTATTTTTGTCACACCTGCAGAAAAACCGCGCCTTTACTTGCCTGCTAGGGGACGGCGGGCACATTTCGTGGTTTCGCGCTCGCCTCACCTCTTTTTCAGATTTTTGTGCCCGCTTCTTCTTTTTCACGATTTCGCACCCACCGTCCACTTCCCCCATATTATAAAGACGCAATTTTTCATGTACAGGTGTGACAAAAAATATCCTGTATATCACGGGTGAGAATGAACGAATGAAGTGAGAATGAGGAATTGAAGCGAGGACTCGCATCCCTCCCCCTCGTCCTGCACGCCGCGCCAGTCTCCAATCCCTTCCTTTGCGCCCTTGATATACAATATACTATTTTCTCTCTATAACCGTGTTATGGTCAGAGGAACATGAAATTTTGAATCGATTTTACAGCGTTGCTTAGAAATAAAATTATTAAGTGTTCTAATGTAAATCCTTAAATGAACGTCTACCGGTATGTCAACACATTCATACGTTTAAATTCGAATTCGTTCCTAAGGAAGAGTCATTGATCATCGAACCCCTTCCTATCAAAATCTGCTTGTAGTGCGGAGGATAGACGTTTTTCACTTAGGTTACCCCTATGCTCGTAAAAAATGGGCGTTGCTTTAATATCATTTAAAAAAGGAAGGAAGAAACGAAATCCGTCGAGTTATTTGCAAAGTTGGCTATTCTTGGTCCACAAATCACACAACTCCTAGACGACTAAAACGAGGCTCCCGCGTGAAGCTGAGCCCGCTAACGCCTACTCTCGCTGTGGTGCATATATACAACATTATATATACGTACGTATTTATACACACGCAACATGCACGTATATATATATATATATAGGTTGCACGACGTGCACTCAGCACACGGTGTGGAACAAACGGTACATAGCGCTGTATGGTAGACGCGGTCGGTGGTGGCGCACGAGCCGGCGGACTCGGATTTATGAGACCGTCATATTTCGCAAGTTGCGAGCCGGTAATTCCTGGCCGTGCAACGCGATTTATGGGCCACGGGTGTCCCGCTTGCGCCATTAATCCTTCCCTTTCGCCCCAATCGAACCTCCACCTATCCTAGGTGTCCCACGCCTATATTTTCTCTTCCTATTATATTCCTACCCGCTGCTGTCCTCTCTGTCTTCTTCCAACATCGTTCCGTGCCGACGTGTTCCTTTCACGCACGAATAAACGAAAACCCTCCGGTAGGTCGACCTCCGATACGGGGGTTGAGACCATTTCGCCGAGATTCCTTCTCTCCCATATTTTATTCTCGAAAAGTACTAATTTCTAATTAAGAACCGCTCCCGCTCGTATTTACCGCTTCCCGACTCGTGCCTCGTTTACCCGCAATGAACACGATGCCGCTGTCGTTTGCATTTTAAATCAGTACTCATTCATGGATTTTCTAAAGGATGCTTTCGTGAAGTAAGTCAATATTGTATACCTTGATAACAATCGTTAAATATTCATCGACTGAATTATGGATGTTTCCAATTAAATTTCCGCACATTTATTCTCCATGATGGTTAAGCGGAGCTTCTGTTTATCCGCGTGTCATGTTTTCGTTCCCGACGTGCTACAGGATTATCGCTTTGATCAATTTTTATCTGTTCTTCTGTATTTTCAATTAATTTTTTATTTCTCGTCTGAGCATTGATCTGCAATTATAATTAATTGACGAGTTTACAAAACTTTATTTTCATTTATGTCGGATATTTGTTGTGAAACTACAGTTTTTTTTTGTATCTTGTATATGTATATTAAAACAAATTCGATAGGTAACTAATAAAATTTATTCAACTTAATTATTCATCAAAAGTCGCAGAAGTTTAAAAAGTAATGTCTTGATTTGAATATGGCATGTTTCGTTTGAATAACAAGACATATCCCCTAAGCAGACATGTTTTTAAGCTGCAGAAATATCGATTAGGACCTGCCAACCACTAAAACACAGGTTATCGAGAATACGCCTGATTGCTAAACCTGATCAGGCCCTAATCAAAGTTAAATAGTGTATATCTAATCAGAAAATCGTGAGTGATACCTGATTATAGCTTGGTCAGGATTCAAACAAACATGTCTCATCAGGCAACAGATTACTTCTTTAAGACACTCTTATTTAAGGAACTAAAAATTGATTCTTCATATGTAGTTACTTAAATGTACGCGGAAGAAATGTGCTGCAGCAGTCGCTCTACAATCTGTCGCTATACAGAACCTAGAGTCATTTGAATGATCTTATGTCTTTTATTAGGTATATTAAAAAAGTGTTATTGTCATATTGAATGAGTCAAGAAGCACACACGAACCCCGCAGTTTTTATTTTATTGAGGTATTGTGTCCGTTTTTAGTAACATTTAGAACGGTTATGCTAAATTTAATATAAGGGGCTGTTGTAGATTCTGTCATATGGGGTACAGGATAAAAATTCGTTTAGTAAAAAAGGAGGGAGGGGGGGGGGGTAGCGGAGAAATGGCAACGTCACGAAACTAACCAAATCTAACCAGTCAATACTCTGCCTACTGTTCCTAACCTATCCTAACCAACCAGTCAGAACCCCGGCTACTCCTAAAAGAATATGGTTGCACAGGGAAATTTTGTCCGAGGAAATTCTAACGAGGAAATTACAATTAAGTCCTGTGAAGTAAAATCCGGTCACCATAAATGCGAAATGTCATAATCGTTGTAATCATTCCATCCGTCCCATAGCGACAGCTTCAAAGCGTCTGCAGCGACAGCTATTTTTCTGTGCGAGACTTTAATAGAATTTTCAGAATTTTTCAAACAGTTTTCTAATTAAATCAGTTGTTTGTTTTTGTTGTTTTCTCTCCATGTTTTAGTCTTAAGAAAACCTGACCAGTATCCCTATCCTAACCTAACATAATGGCGTATGATTAGTTTCTGATCAGAAATGCAAAGCTTGGTCTAGTTGGAGACTTTAGTGTATTCATGTAAACTAATCAAAGCCAAACTTTTTCGTATCAAAATCTCTACTCGGATCATAAATACTAAAAAATGAGATATAAATAAATACAAAATTAGAATGCTATAAGAACCAATTAGGAGTATATAAAGTGTAATTAAATATAATAGAAGACATAAAAAGCTTCCTCTGCAGACGAAACTGAGTGTTTCGAAATGTTGATCTTATTTAGTATCCAATACTAATGACATTACATTTCATTATACCTTGCTTTCTTGATTATAAGCTCATATTTAATATTTGTTTTTTCGTAATACAAGGTACTAATGCGTCATGTAAAATAAATGAACTAACTATTTCAAACAAAGACTATGAAGAACAGAATGGTTAACAAGGTTGTGTGTGGTGATATACAAATTATGATAATGCTGACACGACAATGGCGATGCGTGATGAAGAATGCTCGCACAATGGTAAAGTATGGCGACAAATAAAGACGAAAATCGCGGGTGATAAATGAGAACGAATAATATTTATGGATAATAATTACGACAAGGCAATGGCGATGAATAATGGCGGACGACATTTCTGATGGACAATCAAAGCGCCTGAAGATGAATAGTTGTAATGAGCGTTGAGAAATGATAATGAAGGGTAATGATCATTAATGAATCCAGACCATTATGTTGGGTGTTGAAGGATGATGGCAGCTGTTTTCGGAATATGGTAAATTATTTTAACATTATCCACCATAAATTGACTTCGTAACAATCATACTATATTATTTGTAGTAGTTCACCAATAGTTGATTTGGTGATGAGAAAGGACAATTTTCAAAGTTAACCACACTGAGAAACGTGTTTTTTGCCAAGAATAAGAATTCTTGTATCTTGGAAATGACATTTACATACAGGACAGTTATATATCTGTTAGTGGTTAAATAAGAAAGACATTTTATTATTCGAAACTGTATATCATTTTATTATCAATATTTTTCTTTCAACTAAATGCAATTTTCGTTATCAAAAATCATCCAACTATTGAAATGATTAAATGTGCTCCTTTTAATTATAATGGAACTTTCTTTCATCACAGAGAAAAAAAGAGGACAATGAAACCACGAAGAAATTATAGAAACGATTTTAACATGGAAAGAGTACAATTAACGATACAAAAAGGATATAGTTAATATTTGAGGTTATGTACGAATGATTTAAGTACCGGCAAATAGTTAATTTAGCTACTTTTTTATTTGCGTATTTTACTATTACATAATGATTCTATTAACTATTTTCTTTCTCTTTGTGTACTAGAAAGGTTTGAAAGAGTTTCCTTTAACCATCAATAAGCAAACACTTACAGATAAGGATTTTGGAAGTTAGAATACATCCGTTTGCTGCACACATTTTTTAGATGAACAGTTTAAAAAAGAAGCATTTTGCTATGGTTTTTAAGGTCGCTGATTACAAATGAAGTCGGTTTTCGCAAATTAAATATGGCGGAGGAATTTTTCATCAAATTTGCTTTAAACCTGTTAGTCGGATGTTTTTTGGGTTGCTAATAATTATAATCCGGCATTAGTTTTACTAAATTCAAAATTACTGATTCAGCGCGACCGGCAATAATTTAACAAATGACACCATGAGAACAAAACTTGTTATTTGAAGGTTTTCGAGGTCGAAACAGTGATAAATCGAACGTAAGTTGTACTACATGAAAAATGTAGAATGTACGCAATATGAATTTGACAATATTACCATTGTATTCATAAGGATTAACCCTGAAAACCATCTAATAAATAATTTTGTTTCAGTGGAGACAACTTTAAAAATTTTACTTCCATCATATTGGATCCACCATTTCGAATTTGGAAAATTTAATGTGGTATATGTAATGAGCGACCCTGAAAATGCCCAAATTACACATTTTTTTTTCAAATAGAGGTCTTAGAACTGAATTTGTTGTCTACTTTGTTAGATACGCCACTTTAAATTCAAAGTAAAACTAACGTTGGATTTAGAATCAGGGACCCCAAATACTATCCCAAATACACTTACCGTAAAAAAAATTGGAGTTTGTACAAAAATGAATTTATATTGCTCATTTTTCTAAATTTCATTTACCAAAATTTCTTACTTGAGAGAATATCTATTTTCGATCGAAATTTAATTCTCCTTCTTTTATTAGTTCAGTTTCATCGTATACTGTTTACCAAATACTAATAGACTTATATATAAGGATTTATTAATTAGGGAGTCTCCATTATGAGTTCTCTGATTAATTGATATTAAGTGAGTAGAATATTTGAATAAAAATCGAAATCAATCTTTTAATCCGAAGTAAGCTACTACACTTAGCAAAGTTGTAGATTTGATTTAATTAGTAAAAATGAACTCTGTAGTAATTAGAACTACAAATTATATTTACATTATTTGAGTCTGGAAATAATTAGGCAATTACCATATTAGGATCATATTAATTGATATAATTAAAATCATTTAGAGTATAGGTAATATTCAAGTCAATTTTCCTTCAAAGGCTATGAAAACGTTATTCATATAATTTTATACAATATTTGTAGAACTTAATTGTTATTCAGATTTACCAAAGGAACATGCTCAAAACAATTTTTTAACCATAAAAATTCGTTTCTGGAATCAAGTAAATATTTACTTGTTAAACGGTATTATAAAAGTAAAACATACTGTAAAAACAATGAATTTTGTGCAATCCACATAAGAATAATGAATATGAGATGTGAGGAATTTATAAGTACGTAAACAAATATTTTTTAAATGTTACATAGAAATATTAAATAATTGCGAAAAATGTATTTATATCGCATGTTACTGGCTGTCAAATTAATGTATTACCTCATGCAGAAGAAATATTTTGTTGTTTCTGGATTGTCGTTAAAGCTAAATAATCATGTGCTTTTGATGCGATGCCGTTTCAGTCTTTTAAAATAAATTGCACCATTAGCAAGACAAAACCTTAAATAATGATATTGAATTTTACAAAAGATCATCTTGTCATAATGTCCACGTTCACGTTTCTATATGGGATAGGAAATCGGTCTAAACATGACATGAGCCCGAACTCATTTTTCGTATGCAGATTACAGGTTGTCAAACGATACACACCATATGCGCGAAATAGCGCCGACAAAGAAAATGGTAGGTAATTTATCCTGCATCTCGAAAAGAATTTTGGGAATTTACAAAGGTCAGCTTAAAATCCTCGGAAGAACCGGTCGTCCATTTCGTACCCTGAGATTATAGCACAACGCAGAAGTTTCAGAGGGCGGGGAACGTCAAACATCACCAATTTGGCTCATTTTTAAAACGATTCGAACGCATTCTTCACAAAGGTCGACGATTGAAAATTAGGTATATGGATCGAATTTGTTATGTTCTCCCCACATCCATCGTAAGCTACAGTAGATGAAATGTTTATTAAATCCGTGTAATAAAAAAGAACGTTTACTAACAAGTTTAGATCTAGATTTAGAATAGAACTCTTAAACGATACATTTATTATCGAGTTCACTGACTATTTCATGATACCGAATGCAGATAAAAACTTCATTACTTATGAAAACATGACTTACGCGATTCATAGGCATTTGCATAATCGCTCAAACGTCAGTAATTATAATGATAAAGCGTATGAAACATTTTCGATATTGACACGTGCGATATACATAATGACATGTTACGCACCTAATTATTTTCAGTCTTTCAGTTGAACGTGGAATACAAAATCTTAATGCATATGTGAATGGTACTATTGATCAGATCGATTAGCTGATAACAGTACACTTGTATAACCGTGCAGATAATGCGACGGAGATTGGAATACTGGCTGTTAACATTCGTATAATGTGCGGTAGTTAACATCAAAAAGTGCTGTCCCGATTGTCATGATAATGCTAAAGATATGGCACGTCTTAGCGTTAAAGTATATACTTTGCAAAAGTTAAAGAACAACGTAACTTATAAACTAACACAATCAACGTTCAGTATTGCGTAATTACATAAATGATTTACATAGCACTTCAAACAAAAATGTAATAAAATATAAAAATAATCGAAATATCTATGTCATCACAATATTCTTGAACAAGGTGGAACTGCATTCCTAAAATTTTTAGAACACAAAATATTCATTTCTCAAGGAGTAGCCATTCGACTGATAATAACGGGACATTGGACGATATTGCTACTTTTTAATAATACATACAATACTAGTGTTACATGCCGATCGGGAATTTTCAACGCACACACGTAACATATAATTCGACGATAATATTCATTGTCACACAATTCATAACATTCAATGCATTCAAATATAGTCGGTAAAAACATTGATAGATAGTTAGACAATGTTCATTTTACTGGCACGACATCATGTCGTTCGTGTAATCGACATTTTTGTCGAGGTCGCATATACGAACTAGTTTCAGAAATGTAATGCACGTTTCAAAGCGCTAGGTCACGAAAATACCTCTTGAATATAAAAGACCTAATGCGATTAAATCTTGCCCCAGACATCGTATTTTCCTTGATTTACAATGTAAAAGGGAACAATCGTATATTCATTATTGGAGCTACGGTATTAAAAATAACACTTAACTCCACTGCAGCACGTGAAATAATATTTTAATCTTAAATCATGGTTGTAATGTGGTATTGTAAGGAGAATAAAAGGTATATATTGCTTCATTATGTTCAAAGATTACAATTATACTATTTTTCATGTAACAGCTATATGCAGAGGTAGAAGAATGAAACCAACCTGAAAAATAATAGTGTAAGCGATTATAATACGCAATAGCTAACGCAAAATGGTTATCTAAGTATTTTATATTATTTAATAATTTCTTACACATGTGACGATACACGGAAAAAAATCATGAGTAGAAATTGCCAAACTTAATTATGTAAAATTTACCGAGTCTCATTTAAAAGCAAATTTTATTGAAAAATATAAATAAATAGTTCTCTAGCCTTTAAGTAATAAATTTTTAAATGACTTTTAATCATAAATTAATAAAAAACTAGGCTTGATATTCCATTACAGCACTCGCAAGGAAATTGACACCAGTTATATTAAATATAAAAATTATCTGAATTTGGTTACTTGGAAAAGATACATCATTGGCGTTAATCAAGCATTTAAAGGATAAATTCCAGATAAATTGCAGAAAATTAGGATCGTTCTTTTAATTTTTTCTATTAACAATGTGTACTTAACTTTAACGGTAAATTTTACTTAAGTTCTGGGTAGAATCTACTAATTATTTTTTTCTGTGTACTAACAACTAACGGGAATTTTGTCGACAATTCTTAACTGGACAATTCTTAAAGTAATACGTATTATCTTCAGATCATCCGGGAAAACATTTTACTTTTGTAAAAACTTTTCGTTAAAAATAAGTAGTCTAATGTTTATATATGGTATAAAATGGATATGTCCTCATCTTTAGGCTGTAACTACGATTGTCTTATTGGATCACGCATTGCTCAGGTATCAATCATGAACGACTGCCCATGCATACCTGATTGAATTGAATCAGAATCCGGTCAGGTAGTAATCAGGCGCGTTGCATAAGACGTACCTTATCATTCACGGCATAATCACAAACTAACCACCAGGAATTATTTCCGCTTGGAAATTATAGAAATGTTTATATTGTTTTGACATAATATGTGAAATAATTTAGGTTTAATTGCAAAGACACAGTGACAAATGATCAACGAATATAAGTAAAGTAACTCAAATAACATTTTTATGACAGTATTACCAATGTTACGCAGGCCATTTAAAAATGTTTTACACAGCAAATTCTTGAATTACACGAAGAAACGTCGAAAATTAATAGACTGGAAAATAATATATTATGATTGCCTTATTTAGTGCAAAGCATATCGTTAGATCATGTTGTACTTTATAAAATGGTTAACTGATTTACTTGCTAAATAACGGTTAATATTTTAATAACACTTTCAGAGAATTAATCTGAAAAATAATAGCCCAAACTTTAACGACTATCCCTACGACATAAAATCTTTTTGAACACATTCTCAGATAACAGACATATATTGTATTTAATTAATTGTTATGATGGCATATAGACGCATTCGTTCCTCCAAAAAATCATTTATATTGGAGCGAAGGGAATTCGTTGATTGTCGCTCGTAGATGATAACACCACTCGTAAATAAAAAATATTTTATTTGACACTGCTACACCTCATTTCCATTTGATATATATTTTTGTCTAAATCTAGTCGTCATTAAGGTTTTGTTTTATATTTGTATATAGTTTATGTGAAACATGCATTCCAAAAAATCACGGGATATCGAGATCACCCCACGGGAATGCGACCTAATATTTTAAGACAAACTTCGAAATTCGCTCCTTTGGCCGCTGTCATATCAATATGCAGACAGACTCCGCCTTCTAGACCCCCGGCTTGCTTCGCTGAGTAATCAGAGTTTCGCTGTTTCATGCATCACCTAAATATATCTCATATGCCTCAAAAATATATTTCGACAACCTACGTTTCAAAAAATGATAAATTGACTTCACGCCTAATGACATTAACTTAAACATCTGGGAATGTTGTATCCAATATCTGTCAAAAGTCCAGGATGATTTGCTGTAAATATGCCATCTAAATGTAAAACCGAAGACACCTTCGGAACCCGTTATTTTCACTTTCTTTATATTTTCATTTGGGCTATCGTTTTTTTATATTTTTTTAATGTTATTTTGTTATCGATATAAGTGTTAAGTAAACGTATTGTAGAAGCTGTCAAATTATTTATTTCCAAGATATACATTTATGAATGATTGTCTTATTTTGCAAATTGCTGATGAAGTTAAATGTAAATAACATAACAATATAATAAAATAATAACGTTATTTGAAATAAATGGTAAATGGACGAAAAAATAATATGTATACAATGGTATTTATTCGGTGTATTAAGCGAGATAAGTAGCAAGAATGGTATTAATTACATTAGTTTGTATTAACGTTACACAGATTATAAATCGACAATTCATGTAATGTAAAATGAAATTCATTGACATGTTTTTTAAATTATATTTCGTGTACTGGAAACTGATAATACGTGTGCTGTAAATGTATAAATTTGCTTTTAAGTTGCCAGAGTTTACAACAGATGTATTATAATTATAGTTCCACCGCACGCCGTTATGGGTGTTGACTCTCTATATCACCATTTCTTATCACTGTAGAGATATGTGATAAAAATCTGTTGTAATTTTATAAAACATATAGAGGAAATCTACAATACATTTATCTTAAATTTATGAGACACGGATGTCAAAATTACAGTATCTATTGTTAAAGAACTTCCAATCCACTAAAGTTACAAACATTTTTAATAGTGTAGATTTGTATCATATATTTTTTATATTTTAATTACGTTCGAATGCTTTTTAAGTTCGACGGCTTTTTACATAAAAAAATTAGATCTGAACGTCACTACAAGTTTGCAATTGCATAACTGTACAATGCATACGGATAATAATAATAATAATAATAATAATAATAATAATAATATTGTCTTTATTGTATGTACATAAAACATACAAAAGGCGAGCCACAGCGCAAGCTGCTTTACAGTCTGACCTATATTAATAAGTTCATCATTCGTATGTAAACCTCATAAAGAATACATAACATCCAATCTTGGTCGAAATTGTTGTTTTGATAGTATTGTTCTTCATCGAAAAGTTTTGCATTTCAGAATTATTAGTAAAAGTTTTTTTTATAGGTAATATGTCTTGCGATGTCTTCAGTAGGCAGATTCGGATCGGCACCTATTAAAAAAAAGTTCGTTAAACAGCAATGTTTCTAATTAAACGATTTATGTCAATCGTATAGCATTTGTTTTTTTCCATAATTCCCTTTCAGAATCCGACGAATGGAAACTGTATTTAATGTAGACTTCACAGAGTGTAATATCTACTTTTATATTCAAAACCAGTTCTACGTTTCACACCCAACTGCAAGCAATTTAAATAATTTAAGTAACCATAAAATTGCATACAAAATTGCAATTAAAAATAAAACAGTAATCTAAACTATATGCCTTTGGTTGATTGTATTTAAATAGCTCTTTTGCTGCTCTTGATTTTTCCTTGTTACAAACAAATAATTGCAGACTGTATAACACCGCCAAAGCAGACAAAAGAAACAACTGCCATGAAACTCAAGGCAGATGGCGATAAGGTAACTCTCTACCGTGCATTTAACTGTCGTTTGCTTATCGTTGTTCCGAAATGACCTGAACTCTGAATGTAAACAAGGAGCCAACATAACCACAACCCGAATAAAGACACGAAAGTGCATAACCACGATAACGTGCGTACTTATATTAAACCTCATAGGCACGCACACTGGCAGTTATGTACACGTAAATTGCACGCGGTATGGCAAGAATAGAAATTTACCTTACCGCCATCTGTCCTAAATATTATTTCAAGAGTTCACAGTCAATTTACAGAAAACAGATGTAAACTGACATATACTGAAATAAAAGGATTACAGATCCTTCTGACTGAGGTGAAAAACTAATGGTTGGGTGAACTATGGAATTAGTTGATCAGTTTCACTTCATCAACCCAACCAACTCAGCTATATTATTACAACTGATTTGCTACACTCAAAAAACTCGTGAATTCTAAACGTCTCATTTTTACTATAGTGGTCATCGGATTTCAGTTCAAAATTTGAGTTTTTTTAGACAATCTGATACATTTACGCTCTTTTTTAAATCCAATTTATGTGAGAATTGATGTGTGTTGATTATGTTTTATAAACAATTGAAACTTATAAGTCGTAATTTTTAAAGAAAACTGCAGTCGCTAGCAAATGTTTAATTGGGTCGAGAAGAAACCATTTAGACGGGGGTTTCTGGGATAACTGATTAAAAATCTGAACTCATATTTTGAATAATCAAAATGGTGGATTCAATATGGCCAACCAAAATATATAAAATTATTTGGTCACAATGACAGTGGGTAATAATAGGGTTCTTGAGGTTGCTGATTACGTATCTGAACATTGGAAAATTCAAAATTACGGATTCAAGATGGTTTACCAAAATGCAGAAACTTACTATATCGAGCATAAACAGGGTACTCGAGGGTGTTTGAATTCGCTGATTACGAATCTGAACTCAGATTTTGTAAATTCAAAATCCGGGCTTATTTAGTAAGCCATTATAAATTACTAATCATCGCCGAGAAGTTCAAAATCCCATGTATTTGGCCATTTTGTATGTATGATTTTTTTCATTTCCAGTTGATAAATCGAAGAACGGCTTTGGTGGATCGTCAACGAAGGAAACGAAATTTTTTATTGTATCTCTCGATTGGAGGAGGGTCAAAAACATCCGTATAGACACTCATCCTTTAAGAATATTTTTAACACTGAACAAATGACGACGCGCTAAAAATATTTAATGATACTTAAAGTTGTTCGATGATATGTGACCATGCTAGATGATTGAGAAACGAGGAGTGAAAAATTTTCCTTCAGAAAGTTTCTTTTTTTTTATCTGAATAAGGGGGGAATGCGTTAAGCACCATAACGGAGTCATGCGAGGCCCCCTCCTCTCTCCTCCCGTGTATGTGGAACCCACCCGCCTATCCGACACAGGCAGACCCACTAAACCCTATCCGTTTTTAACTACTGACGTTCAGGATTCCACCACGGGACTAGTTACAATACATGGTGGCGCCGGTTTCTTGGCAGTTACTGGGTCCAAGAACCGCTTCGATGAATTCAGCGCTATTCGTCCTGGCGACTTCATCTTATCGCATCTGCTGGACGATATTGACTGGCGTGAATTGTCCAACTTCTTCTGGCAGCATCTCTGGCATAAGGCAACCCGAACATTGCTTAGTTCTGATGGGCGAACATTTGCTCTTGAGCGAGGAGGTAGATGGGAATGACTCCAGCTACCACCATCGCTGTGGGGTCTGAGACCGTACGATACGAGCACGTAATACGGAGGGCCGCCGTTTGCAGGGAAACGGACAACCTGCGTTTGCCATAATTCTGGCAAGCGACGTGGTGACCTGTGCCGCCCTGTCCGCCATTCGCTGTATGTACGGCGAGAAGATGAGCCTGTTGTTAAGACTCACCCCTAGATATTTTATTACTGGTTTGGTCTGGATCATCTCGTTTCCGATCATGAGATCTATAATAGTGGGGATGCTCCTCTTAGTTAAAAGGGATGTAAGGTGATAGCTTCGGGTGTAATATGCGGTTACTTGCCAGCCACCAAAACGCCGTCAGATCTTCTGAGGCCAAGGAGACATCCCGGTAATGGTATCCGGAAAGTTGAGGTGCTGCCGGTGTTCAGCACCACCAGTCCCAGTTTGGAGACCACCACCATGACTCTCGCGCCTCGTGAGTCAGGATGGGGCTCCCCCCATTCGAGAGCTTTGGCGTTAAAGTCTCCGGCCACTATAATGTCTCCCTCGATACACCGTACCGTACCTTCCAGGTCATTCAGTTTCCCCTAGAAGTTGTCGATCCTCTCGTTTGGCGTGAAGTAGCAGCTAATGGAGCTCATGTTGCTGCTCCTCACCCAGACGTAGCCTCAAATAGAGCCGCTGTCTGTAACGAGGATCTGATGAAGGTCCGGTATCCACACGGCCGCGGTGCGAGTTTGTCCGCATACCACCCTGGTACATCTCTGTCGCGGTATTGCTCACTCCCGAGAACAAGATCTACGTCATTCTCGTGACAGATTTTAGCTAGGAGATTATGAGCAGTCCTGCTTCTATTTAGGTTAGCCAGCAGCACTCTAGACATATTTTTTTCTTTCCATCGCTTGGCCCGGATATGGCCTCCTTGAACACCTGGCAGCGGGCGGATCCTGCGATGTGTGATCGTCGATCAGACTTCGCTCCCTGCTCGGCGCAGAGAAAGCACTCTGGATCAGCGATCTGGATGAAGTATCAGCGATTCCGCATAACCTGACTGCTGAGCTACCAGTCACGCGCCAGCAGGGACGCAACTGGTAGTGGGCCAAGTTGACCTACGAACGTCCGACCAGAGACGATGTCTGATACCCGCGGAGGTCGACAAGTCCGGGAGTGGTGTCAGCTCCGCACCTACGGCCGTTGGCGTAGGACTCGCGGGGGAGGTACTTTCGACAGCCCGTAAGCTGGGCTAGAGGTCCTTGCAGGGACCCGGACGGTGAACTACGTATCAATCAGCTCGGGCGCGGCTCTGCTAAGGCCGTAGGGGTTTGGAAAATGCCTCTCACCAAACCGAGGGGCCCTCTAATGCTGCTAGTCCTAGGGGAATCGGTAGCCCCTCCACACTAGGAAGGACGCGCTAACTAGGCGTATCCTGGCTCCCCAGCAAAGGGTCTAGGTCTGACCGGCCAACGTGTCCTGGTGTCACGCAGGCGGGAGGGGCACGCTTAATACCCCCTCTTAGTGTAGGGTCTCCTGCATTCGGTGCCTCTATGTTCGAATTTTTATGAACATATTAACCACCTTTTGAAATATAATATAGAAACCAATCAGATATGCTCGAAAACCAGTACTTAGGGTTACTTTGGACCGTAGATTTCGAATGTGATATCAGATTTGTAAAATTTTCAAATTCTACATGGTACATCCAATATGACGGACGCGTACAGCACATCAACACGTCAGCACATCAGCACATCTTCCTGAGCACATCTTCAGTAGTACTACCAGATGTGCAAATATCCGCTTTTATTGTCCGTGTAACGTCCTCAAGGAGTCCCAGATCCTGAGGTGCTGCTCAGGACGTCCTCTGGAAGTTGTAATTTACGGGTAGTTAAATTCAGTGAATATCTAAGAAGAAGCAATCAAATAGTAGTTTTCGATACAAGGGCGTATGCGTAAAGAACTTTACACACACACACGTGTGCCGAAATATTGTTTACGTACGGCTTTTTCGTGCGTAAAGTACAATCGAGTGCGTAAAGTTTACTTTACGCACAAGTTTACTTTACGCACCGAAAAGACGTACATAAAAGAATTTTAATTGATTGATTCGTAGATTTCTCGCTGGCAATCAGTGAATCCCAGTGAGTTTCACTCTGTCAACATAGTTAAGTACAAATAAAATATATCAAGGAAAACATGAAACTCGTTGAAAGTTGTAAAATGTCAATTGGTAGAAACTAATAAAGGAATAACATTGTTAATCGGCAACGTTATTAATTGTAGGCTCGTAAAAATTAATCACGAGTCAATTAATTCGTTAAAAAATGGTTCCGCAGAGGTTCGGCGAAATTGAACCCCTTTCGGAATGAATGGTCGGATGGATATACCCACGGTGGACCGTCACCACGGAAACTCTAATCCGTCCTTTGTAATTCCTTTCATCGTGGTCGTGTTACATTTTCAGCCATTGCGTTCGCTCGCTCGAGACGAGCAACTCGATGACGGCACGATTAGCGATGCAGATTAACTCCGCGATTTATGTCACCCGGCGCGCCAATGTCAAAACGATTCTCGTCGTGCCGTGCCAGGCGGTAAATCACAAACGGCCGACGAGATTAGTCACCTATATACTACCTTCAGTCGCATTCTGGCAACATGGCAACTTTCCTTCTCTCTCTCTCTCTCTCTCTCTCTCTCTCTCTCTCTCTTTAAGATACACGCACATCCATCAGACCCAGCTACATGTACTCGCGCGCATATGGACACAAACCCACACCAACACGCATGACACACATGACATACACATACTAGCTAGATAGTCTCTCGTACTCTTCTCTAATCTGCAGTGCCGTGGCTGCGCTATGCGCGAGAGACTCGGCGCTCCCCATAAATTCAAGCGTTAACGAGCCGGCAGGTCCCGCCGGGAAAAGTATGCGACGTCCTACTTGATCCCTCGTTAAGTCTGTCCTTTCGTGGACCGTGTGCGCTCTTCGGCTACTCCGAGTCGATCGTCGTTATAAACGTATATTTATGTACACCGATGTAGCAAGCGCGCGCGAGAGAACTGAGCTTCTTGAGAAAGTGAGCGAAAACCGCCGATTATCAAAGAAGCCAATCAGCCGAAAGAATCCGACACGCGATCTATATAGCAAATATTTGTTTTTTATTTTTCAGTAAAAACGAATGTTATATGTAACGGTTTGTTTCGCTTTGTGACTTATATGTTACCGTTTCCCCTAATGGGCAGTTTTAAGGTAAGGACACTCCGGAAAGATTGAGGTTTTAAAGGATATTTTGCAGTAGAGAAGATGGCGTCGGTTAATTACGGAGTACGAAAAGCACCGGTAGTTGTAGGGTCCGCGTGCAATGAAAGAAGTGCCACGTCAATCAGCTTCAACGGTTTGTTGACGCATGAGGGTAAACACGTATATGTGCTTTTATGCATAGAAACGTTTTGTATCTACCTTATGATTAGTGACTCGTAATTATCCGTTAACTTAAACGCTTGTCTGTATTCTGTTAGGTTGTCTTGAAAGTGGAACTTCTTTTTGGAAATTCCTTTTTGGATACCATAAAATCTGGAAAATACACATTTGTGGCTTTAAATACTTAAGCTAAAATAAGTTACTTATTAGACTAGTGACGATATCGCAATCTGTATAAAAGTAATAAATGGTTGAAATTAAATAATTTAGATTTTGTATCATTGCACTAACTTTATTTTCACTCCAGTATCCAAAATGAAACCTACATTTTTCAAACTTCCATAAAGTTTAGAAAATCGCAAAAGAAGTTAAACTAACAAAGTAGTTAGTTGAGTGAAATTTGAAGTTAATTTTACTCCAGAAAGAGGAACAATTTTCCCAATTAAAAAAATGGAATTGCGAAATCGATTTTCCATTTACCAACGGAGTCACTCTGGAATGGCAGCCGTGATGTAGACGATCCGACGCTTTAAACTATATTCTTGGAGTATTTTGCTTAGATCTCTTGCAGGACATTAATAAAAACATGAAAAGACTCACATTTATCTCTCGATGATGTGAAAATACTTATGAACTTAGTGACAATCTGAAAGAAATTTTTGACAGATGCGCAAGAATGATCAAAATGAAGTTTAATTATTTACTATGTATATGTTAGTAAATTTAATTACTAACTTTTAACTTAAATAATAAAACGCTAAAGAAGTAGATGGTTTAATTATTTTCTAGCACTTATCATAGGGTAGTATCATTTATTTCTAATGCTTTTTACTTTGTAAAATTCAAAAATTTCGACAAATTTTACTTAAAATAAGGTTCTGTAAATTGTACTTAACCCATTTTGTCCCAGAATATCCATTCTACCTTGAGCAGCGTGAATCAGATTTCATGTTGTTTGAAAACAAACCGTGAAATCGTAATCAGACATTCGCCATATTGGATCTGCCATCTTCAATTTTTAATATTCGACATCAAAATCGTAAACAGCGCCCACGAAAATATTGATATGCAATTTCTCCAATGCAAAATAACTTCATGAGCGAAATCTCCGTTTAGTCCAATAGTTTTTCTCCAAGTAGCCTCTTTTAGGAGTCGTTTTACAACCCTCAAATGAAAGAAATAAAATAACCACATGGCATAAGATTTTGGATTGGACTTCGACCGCCCTGTTTTTATCCATTTTAGTGCATTTTATGGTGCATTTCGCATTGGAAACTGCATTTGACAAAAAGTACTCCTTTTTTCTCCAATTGAAGAAAATCATGTCTTGGATTTTTTTCGTTTTTTAAATAGCGTAGATGAATATAACCACCTCGTAACAGTAGCCTATGTATTTCCCATATTTTTGGAAGGGTGAACAGTGATATATTTCAAAAACACGTTGTTGAAAGTTGATGAGCAAAATGGGAATTTCGGGACATAATGGGTTAAGGAAGTTCTCTCGATAATAGAATCAACAATCATCCTATACTTCTTCATAAATGAATACAAAATATGCAGATAAAATTTTAGTGGACTAGGTTAGTTGTAAGAAAAGTTACTAGCGAACATATTTTTCAATATTTAACATCATATTTTATGGAAAACTGTGTTTTCATGTCGTTTATTCACATATTGAGAAAGATGTGACAAGCAGATATTACTAGAAATGAAATAAGTATAAGCTCAATGTTTTTTGAAGTAAGAGACATTATTGATTATTCTCTAAAGACATTCTCACCGTATTTTGTAAATCAGCCGTTCATTACTATTAACATCGCGTGGCACTCTTCGGTTAGGTTGTAACGTTTTCACTCATTTGACTAGCAACGTACAGACAGAACTCTCTTTCCGGTAAATTTTATTTAGTTTTATTTTCTATTGTATAACACATGAAATTACCAGAGCTCTTTTTTTTATAATCCAAACTGATCATTTGCGATCCATTAGGTCATGTAAAACATGTTTTAGTCTTTGAGATCACTATGGTTTAAAATATTATATTGATAGCGTATAAAAAATAATAGGGAAAGAAGATTTAAAAATGTATTTTGCAGTGACGAAAACTCTCAGGAAAATATAAAAGTAATAAAAATTGAAGTCAATGACGAAATAAATGAATCATATTCACAGATAATGGATGTCGATAAAAACTCTCATAATTCTTGAAAATTTATGTATACAAAATAATTAACAGACTTTTTTGTAATAATGTATTGTATGTGTAATATATGCATATTTTCATCATGAGTATGAATAATTTATGATTCAAGATTAACGATCATTAGTAAAGAGTACGTTGAAATGAATAATCAATAAAAATTCAAATGATGTACATTCATCATAACGAATCGAGCAGGAGCGGAACAGAATACAAACAACTATAATAAATTCAGTCGCTTATCATTTACTTCAAGATCAGTAATATTGTCGTGCCTATTATGTTTGAGCAAATTATATGCATTATCGTGCAAAATGTATAAAGTTAGTATTTGTCAAATGCTGAAATTCGTTTGGATTTACACTGACAACCAATCTTTAAAGATACTGTCAAGCTCACACCTTTAAATGTACGGTTAGCGAATGATGTAATACAATGTCGAGAAACCTGCAAATTAATTTCAACTGATCTGAATAATTATAGGTTAAGACGACATCTACATTCAGTTTGCTTTTACAGGGTTTGCAATAAACAGTGTTTATGCGATAGAAGATAAATAGTACAAAAATTGCAAGTATGCATAAAACAATAATAAATTATAAAAATGAAAATATTTTTACCAATGTTATACTAAATTAATTAACACTTCATCAGATACATTATAACCATTTATAAATATTTGTTTGTCTTCTGAGCAGGTAAAGAAAACTAGCGGATTTGATAAACCCATAAAAAGATACTCATTTTATTATACTTCGTTTAAACAATATAAACTTCGCACTCTTAGAAAAAAAATAAAGTGTACAATTATGTATAAGTGATATTTTTGGAAACTTAAGGTAACAAAAAGCACTGAAATAAGGATGACAGTAAAAGTAAAATATTGTTTTATTTTAATTTTTTATTTCTAACTATATAATTATGACTAATAATTCACTTCACGTAAAATTTGAGATCATGTAAGTATTCCAGTGCAGAGAAATATCCACGAACACAAATTTTTTACGCAGGTTGAAAAGGGACATGCCAAACTGTTTATTTTCGTATTATTCCTAGTATTACAGGTTTTCTGATAGCATGTGAATGCAGATGAAAACATTTTTAATTTTTTTACCAACATCGAATTTTCATGTTGATATATCGATAATAATAAAAATACTGATTAAAAAATATATTGTTTTTATAGTCGCAAATAAAGCATAATTGTTAAAAATACTTTTTATAAGAAACAGTAGACCTTATAGGGCAGGAAGAACTAAGAAAAATTACACGGTTGTATATTTCCATGCACTTCTGACATTGTATTTTATATGTAAAAAGTAATTTTTCGCTTAAGAGCAGAATGTATAGTTCCAAATATTTTTATTCGGTTTTCTATTTCTTCATTATTATTTTGAAGCAGGGACAATATAGTTTTTCGATTGCATGTACGGTTTCAGATATTCCAAAATTGTTTCCTGTAAAAACTTGTGAAGTTATAGTTGCACATATGCATTAGAACTTTTCAATTTCAATCAATTTTATTTTACGTGAGAATAATTTCACGATAATATTTGATAATTTCCCGTAAAAACTCCATTTAGTACCTTACAGTCTCAGTAAAAAAAAAAAAGTTTACGATATTGTTAATTTCAAACAAAATTTCAAAACAGTATGCGTTTCTCGTCGTTAACTTCGATTATAATTATATACGAACAAAATAACTATATTTATAATTACTTCACCAACTGTAGAGAGTTTAATCCTACCTGAAGTCGCTGATTTGAATGAAAAAACGTAGTAAAATTAATTAATATTGCACATCAAACAATATCCTCAAATTATTATAATAAAAAGAGATTTATATAAAGGATTTAATTAATAATGATATAAGAAAATAAAAATGTTTATAATTACAAGATGTTTAATGTATGTTGATATCTGGTCTTAAATACTCTCAAAATACTTATTATAAACTCTTACTATAATATCAATTTTGAAATTTACTATAATATTATATTAAACAATCTAAAATGGTTAAGCAACCTGATAACATATAATGGCCATGCATTACCAAAATTCAAAATTACCAGTTATCATACCTGTGAAAAGTCCGCAAATAGTGTAAAAATTAAAACACGATGTATTGTGCACTGTTAAAATAAGTGTAAATTAGTTGATTTTTCTTTTTATTATTATTATTCGGAACTTTTCGTTGAATTTTTTAAAATTTTCGATCTTGACGTCTAATTCGTATTCGACGATTTAAACGTTTTCTGAAACCGAGTATCATTTAAATCGTCATAGAAAATATGATCGTAATCTGTGACTTCAAAAATCCGCGATTAACGATGTTGAATTTAAAACACAAACGAATATTTAATCAGCAAGCTCTAAATCTCTTAAGAACCGTGTTTCGTAGTGAACAAATTTGTCGTATTTTGGTTCGCCATATTAGATCCGCCATTTTGAAATTCAACAACTTATAACAGATTGGTAGTTAGTAGCCTGTAAATTCCTCAAGAACCAAGTATTGTTTACATTGAATGATTTTTCTTATTGCAGTCTCCGTATATTGCATCCGTCATTTTTAATTCCAAAAAGCTGACAATATAACCGTAATTAGCGAAAGCCACCCACCTAAAACCAACTTTAATTAAAATCTTTGAAATTTTTCAAATTTTGTCTGCCACATTGTACTTGACACTCATGCATTTCACAATGGTAGCCTAAATAGATGGTTAAAAGCAAACACTGTACTACAAAGTAAATAACAAAAATGCTTTGGTGTTAAAAATTAAAAGTTCCGTGGATTTATCCAAACCATTCCGGTTTTAAATGAATAGCAATAATTATTATATAATCAAACCGAACAAACACGTTTCTTACAAGTGCAATTTTAGGTGTGCATAGAAAAAAAAACACCAAAGAACAATCTCACCTTCCAAAAATAAACACACTCGTTCATGCTTTCTAAGTTCTACTCCTGATAACATTATTTTATAATTTTTCTTTTTTATAAGAAAAACTAGTTAATACAATTTGTTAAAGGCCAAGCTTTTAATCCATTTTGAATTGGTATTTAATTAAGAATTGAATCATAATCGATTAATAATATTACCAATAAAACTTGAAAATAATTTGATTTCATACAATCGCTCGAAGCGTCAAATTCTTAATTGGAAATTTCACTTGTCAGTGAGTTTCCCTGCAAATCGAAATCTGCTAACCTGTTTGTGGCTGCATGCTATTTCCTTTTTATATTTCGCGCCATTTTGAGGGCGACGTGTTTTCGTACGAGTGCAGTATTTACGTGTCTCTTAATAATATTTGTTGCCGGTTGTAAATTATATGCAGCTGAAATTACACTTCAAATTTTCGCTGATAGCGTGACCCGCTTGTGCACACATGCACGATAACGATTCCGCATACACTCCTTACCGTAAGAATTATTGTCGCCTAACGAGTGTTATTGTTTTATATTTCTTGTTTGAAAATTTAAATAAATACGTTTAATGATTTACGATTGCGCTTTCAAAGGCCTTTTATCGTCGCAGAAGCATTTATGTCAGCGCGGTTTATCGATCGTTACCTGCGCTACGAACAACAAAAATGTTTTGACACAATAATGAATATCATAAGTAATTAAATCGGCGGTCTTGTATAATTCCTTTGCGCATTGGATTTGTGGCTCGGTCCGTACATTTTGGTTCGTTACTTTATTAGTACGCGCTGCTAAGCCAGATTCAATATATCACTGATCACATAATCTCGCAGTTTAAGGGCTAATTAACATTCGAATTTATTACTGGTCTCTACTCTACTCTACACATCAAAACTGCAGTATTCGTACTCGACTATATATAAACGTTAATTTAACGTTTCTTCTACCTCAGTATTAGCAAATCGTGACGGTTAGAGATACTGTTTACTTGAGTAATGTCTAATTGACGTAATTAATATCTTTCTTGCTAATTGGCGTAATTAATTATTACTAATACAGTTTAATAAAGTATAGACGCGTAGATATTATGCGCGTTGCCGGGTAGCGTTAATAAGTACACGACGACTTGGTATAATGTATGCCGAGAAACGAACGCGTCGCGATATAATCTTTGGAGTCATCTCTACGAGATAATTAGATGAGTGGGTAACTACGTGGTGCGTGATCACCGGACGTAATCGTAACTAACTCTGTATTACGTGCATGCCGCATCCGCGGTTGTCGTCATTAACGTCACGCACCGGGTGTTAATTTCTTCTGTATATCTTCACATACACGCCGATGCATGAAAGCCACACGAACCCTGAACCCCATATTTCGCAAGCGAGCCCTCGAAAAGACCAGTCCTGGACAAAATACTGTCTGTAAACGTCATCAGCGAGCAAAAATTTTTCCTGCAATTAATATCGGATAAAATCGCAATTACTAGTTCATGTTTTTTAAATCCTAGGCGTTTCCGCGATAAGAATCATATATTGATATGCGACTAATTTTATTACCTAAGTATCTAGGTCGTATAAATGCATGTTCAGGTTTTTCAATTCAATAAATGTTTTTATGTTTACTTCTTATTGCGAATGTGCAAATACGATATTTATTGCCTTTTGATAATGGTCATAATAAAAAGAGTGAAATTATCGTGAATACCGAATATGAACTCGTCGCGAATTTGCCTATCCTATATAAGCGCGTTGAAGGGGAGAGCGCCCTCACCCCCACTCCCCGACTTTCAGTACCTGACTAGGACGCATCGAGCATGCGTTCGACCGCTGTCAAATCAGTGCAGGTCGCGTCCGAAAACGAAGAAGCTTACATATCGTCGCAATCGTTCTCCGCAAATTCTATGGCTATTTTGGCCAATCTGTGAAGCTGCTTTAGCCGTAGCTCGTCCTTTGCTTAGATACTGCCATTTTGTAATTCCTCTTTCTTTACCAATAAAGCCATGTTATTATTATTGTTAACACTATTGAAGGTTGATGGATAAAATGTGCACAATATTCATGGCTCTCTCCAAATTTCGTGAAGTGATAATTCACTCTTTGGTTAGTGGCAACCGAGCAACTCTCGTGAAGAGTGAATATTCAAATCTTTAAGAGTGAAATTTCAATCTAACGAGAGTGAACACTCACTCTTTTTCTCCGAGTCGTCGAGTTGACAACTCTGGAGGAAAGAGTGAATTTCCACTCTTAGAGAGTTGAATATTCACTCTTGCACGAGAGTTTCTCGGTTTTTACTAATTAAAGAGTGAATTATCACTCCAAGAAATTTAGAGAGCTTTTATTCTTTTTTTGCGAATCATTTGCAATGACATGCATTCCGTACTTTAGCTTGGATCTTTTAGATGATACATATAATAATATACAATTGTTACACTATTTTTACGTATCTACAATAAAATATATTCTGATGCAGGGGCCATCTTGTTGTAAAAAAAATCTGGTATGAAAATGACACGATTATTTGATACAAAAGTTAAAATTCCAACATATTATAATAGAATTTAAAATAACTTCATACTACAGAACACAAACGCGGATGAAGGAAATTTTAAGATGAATTAAATTCTACGAATTACTTTTGCATAGATTTCATAAGAGTCTGCATACAAATTTGGCGTTGTTATGTCTAGTCGTCATATTTTTCGATGACGCTTTTATGCAGCTGCTGAAAACATACTGTAAAAATGCCGTCAAAAAACTTTCAGCTCGTGTACACTAATCCTGCCCATAGATATATACCATTAGAAAAATCTTTACATTAAATGTGCATTAAATTTCATGACATTCTTAACAGTACGTACATGATCATTTGCAGTATGTTGCTCCTTTGTGAAAATTAGACATCTGAATAAGTAAGCTATTTATACTAAATTAATTACTAATATTCATGTTACATATTAAATACACTGACAAATATACAGGTATTTCATATTTCTGCCGAAAACCAACATCATTTCCTTTATTTGCAGATATAATTCGGATATCCGTGATCGGGTATTCCGATAATCGAATATTCTGATTAATTGAAGTCTGGATCTGATAAGCAAATGATTGTAATTTGTCTGTATGAACAATCTGATATGTCCAGGTCCTAAGACCTTAAGACACGATACAAATCGATTAATAACAGATTAAGCTGTTTTGAATACGCGTCTGACTTTTGCAGATGGTATAAAATGATGATATTTTATGTCGCATTTATATAATTTAAGTTTTTAAACTATTTTTTTTTATTTATTTATTTATTTCCTCTACCTTCCACCTCGATCGAGGTGTCCCAAAAGCTCCCAGGGAGCTTGTCCGGGTACAGGCGAGTACCATTGCGAGAGCTGCAGGTCGTCTTAGATGGCGCCATACTCACATTTGTCGAGAATGTAGGAAACTGCAGAAACCCACATTAAGTACAGCATCGGCCATGGCTCGATTTCCGCCTGAAGACAATACCTCGAAAATGCCAAACAGACAGCGTGGTTCGTCTTACATATAGCGAACTTCTGCCCGAAAACAATTTCGAAAAATTGCCCAGCCGGGGATCGAACTCACGACCTACGACTTCGTAGTCCAGTACGCTACCGCCTGAGCTACGAAGCCGATTATATTGTTATTATATTAATAAATAATATCAAAACCAATTTATGGGGGGCTTAAATCTGAGCATTTGTTAATTTATATCGTTGAAAGTTAGACACTATTTTGGGAATTAAATTAACATATCGGGAAACCTTTATTGAAATAAACTTAACCTATAATTACACTACCGCGATATATTTATTATTGAGAATTCTTACAGATGTATGCAATGCTGTGGGCACTACAATACTATATATTCTCTGCTTTTCTACATCACATGATTGAAACGTGATTTAAAGTTAAAAATAACATCACCCATTAGTTGAAGAGCCAATCTGGAACGGAACGCCGAAAAAGTATTATTCTATCTGAAGT
This sequence comes from Trichopria drosophilae, assembly GCA_030407085.1. NCBI lineage: Eukaryota > Metazoa > Arthropoda > Insecta > Hymenoptera > Diapriidae > Trichopria > Trichopria drosophilae. Next base: position 59,101,880 of record CM059583.1, read on the forward strand.
GTTTATTTACTCTTATAGTTGACATGACTTGAACGAATGAAACGGGTTAGTAGGAAAAACTAGCCACGTTTATTTTATACTTAATTTGAGGAGTAGACGTATTACTTTGTAATGAAGTATGTAAAATATTTTAGTAAGGTTTGATCTTTACGAAAATTTACAAAATGTAGTATTTAATGTTTTTAGTTGAATTTATTATTCAAGTATAATAGTAATTTTCAGTGTGTATTATACATTTAAAGAATTATTGTAACTATGCAATTAATAATAAACGGAATAATATCATTTATACATTTAACTTAATGAGTGCTGGTGGTATCAATAGTCCTCAAGCCCCATTTTTTACGTGGATGAGACAATAATTTATTACTTAATATCCACTAGTCCTCAATACTAATCCGCGGTTGTTACAACCTAAGATATAGTTGTCTTGACCTTATAACTTGATAATTGTTCCTATATAATAATCCTAATATCTAGGAGTTGCTGGGACCATATCTGTTAAAAGTGTTCCCAAATGCAAAGTACTCTTTTCAATAGCAATGGTCGACCTATCAATATTTTAATTCACAATGCTTTTGGAGGGTACGTCCAACCCTGTTTTTTTTTCGTGTATAAATATTATAAGTACTAATATACTGAGTGCTTGCTACAAAAATAGTTGAAACTATTTTTACATTGTTTTTAACAAATCCTTTATGGAAATGAAAGAAAAAAATTGGAATTGTTTACCTCTATTAAGTCAATCAATTCTGACGCAAGCTTAATTTCTTGAACACAGTAATCGAAAGACAATAAAATTGCGATGATAATATTGTGATGATCAATAAAGTAATTAAGGAAAATCTTGAGAAAACTCAGAAAATCAAAATGCAAGAATGTTCATTATCTACATTAAATGTCAATATATGTTTCCTTTAAATATACATAGAGAAACCATAAGTAAAAAGAATAATATTAGCATTTTTATAGTTTGTACGTGTGTCCCTTTTAATAATGCATTTAGTTTTTGTATTTTACAAACTCGTTGATATTTATCTAAAGTATTTAAAACCCGATTGAATTACATGTCTGGTATTTAAAGCCGTAGCCTAATATTTCAGATTACTGTCTACTTATCATTTTATATTACGTAAATCGTACTGGGTATATATGTATGATTCACTGTGCTGCGGCTACATTTGCAATCTCTTTAAATCGATAATTTCCAAACATCTTTTTATTAATATTTAATGTAAAGGACTTTTGGTCCGTTTATTAATAAAGAAATAAATAAATATTTATTTAAATATATATAACGCTTTTTTGAAAATAAATTAAGTAATTATCTTAAGTTGAAGTTAAAATATAAAAAATTAATATGTAAACAAATTTGTCCCGTATAACTGTAATATATCTATTTTAATAATTGTCTTGATTTACACTTTGCTGAAAATTTATAATATTCAAATAACTAACGAAATAGAATAGTAGATTATTAATAAATCTATATTTAACTAAACAGAGATTATTAAATCTATACATTTAATAAATATTCTTCTGAATAGTAAAAATTTTTATACAATTTCGTAATTCTAATAATTATTCATTATTTATTGTGAATCAAATGAAATTTATAATAATGCAATTTTTTTTAAGTATCAACGTTTGAATGTCAAGAACAATTTTTTTTGCTGTTGGAATTTTGTTGGCGGACTGCATTTTTTCTTCAAATATTGAAAAATAAATAGTTAATTAATTGTTCAATATTTTAATGAACTTAGTTTATGTCATTTTAACTATGCGTCCAATAAATAATTTAATTACGCACCATAAAGTGAGTCAGAATTGTCCTAAGACGTGTGGATTTTCAGATATTTGATATTGTGTGCCCAATAAATGTTGTTTTTGGTTACTTTTGAGATTGCGACTTTTTTAAAAGTGTTGCCAATTTGAAATTTCGAGATAGTTTGTGTCATTTACGTCATGGGCATTAAATTTAAAAACTTTCAGGCCGGTTGATACTATTAATGTTGTATCTTCTGTACATAACCTCAAGTACAGCCCCAAACAGAATTTGTTTGGTTCATAACCACACATGTCTCAAAATTCTGATGTTTTGCCCTCAGTTTCGGATTATATGCAAAAAATTATTTGGAAATTAACCCTCCATTTCCGAACAATTGCCATCTCTCCATTAGCTTGTATTATTAATTTAATCATGGAATTATGTGCAAAAAACGAAATTAGTTCTAAAAAATCTTATCCTGCTGAAAACGGACTCTATAACTGCATAAAATAAATTATTAATTTCAGGTCATGTCCATTAAACGTAATAGACTTCTTGATACTAAGATCCATTTTTATTTATCGTTATTCCGGAACTTTGTATGTATTATTCCCAGTTTACAAAAAATTAATAACTATTTCATCCTTGATATTTAATAGCATAATTATTTGTTTGGTGTATATACGTTGAGAAATGATTGCAAACAAGACTGCCCTGTTTAAAATAAGTACACGCAAATTTATAACACTTTTATTAAAATGTTATATGTGGCCGTTTTTTAGTCCAAGTTTAATGTTTAATTTATTGATCAAATACTTGCATCATATGATTTCGATTAAGTCTGATAAGTGTTAGAAATTGAAACATTAATTTTTAGTACATAAATGGATTCAACATTTTAAAAGTGAAAATTACAGGTTGTATTAAAGTACAGATCAATTTCTTGCGACTGGATTGCTATAAAATAATGTTCATTAAACCAGTAATTTTCATGACATTGAAATTTTCACTGATTCGACTGCATCAATTTTTCTTCTCTGTTGTTTTAAATCAGACGTTAAAAATTGTTCACTTTGACCACATGCATCCTGTGTACAGTATACCTCCAATCGTTCCCATTAGCGATGAAATATGATTAATCCTAAATATAAGTCTTATGCATTCTGTATAGATCGTAGAGTGCGTTACCGATAGTCGGTAATATAGGAAATTGAGAATTTTTGAGTTTGTATATTGTCGACAAATATGTATATCTAAATATTTACCATATTAATATTTTCTTTTTATTACACTGAAATTTCATTTTAGATATGATATGACATAATAGTAAAAAAATGTCACTCCCTTATAATGCCCCTTGCAATTTTATTTATGATTAAATATTATAATACATAGTACAATATTTCACAACAGAAGTGGTCCCATCGGTAATATGCTTTATATTTAAATCTCGTAGTTTTATCAGATTTATCCGTATTAAAATCTTTTACAATAATGGCCTCAAAATCCACCAACAAATTTATATTGGAGAATTAGATTGTTGGATGACGGACATATGAAAAATGAAGGCGAAGGGAAACAGATGTTCAGAGAAACAAATGATACGATAAATAATAGAAAATGGCAGGAAAAGAGATGTGAAAAGAGAGATTAGGAGAGAAGGATGGGGTAGGGCAAAGATAAAGAGAGAAACAGCATGGCCCGTCAAGTATTCGCGGAATGAAAACTGTCAGCTTCCTGACGAGACGCTGCATGGGAGCGACAGCTCGCAAATGCACAGCAACCCCTATGTATGCATATTCGTGTCCCACATATATATACATATGTATATGTATATACACAGCATCCACGTGGAGCACATCTACAACGACGTTGGTGGTCTGCGTCGTAGTAGCGAAACAGACCAAAAAAATTCATATAGGTATATGTATATACATATACATGTTCCGCTGTTGCTGACATGAGGTATTGACGTGCGTTTCGTGATCGACCGGCAGTCCATTAACTCGTTTTTTTTTTCTTTAGTTTTTTTTTCATATAGTTTTCCTTCTCTGCTAACTATCCTGCAGAACTTAAAACTGCGAAATTGTTTATGTAGGATAAATAATTAATTACTTAAAACCTGAATTTATTTTGCCCTACTTTGAAGTTCCATGTGGAATAAATGACAGTTCTTGAAGTTGTAACTGAACTAATTATACATGTAGATAAGATGTGAACTAACTTAAGTATATGATTTTTGTGTAATAAATTATGTGCTGCAAATAGATATATATTTCTTGCACTTTACATTGAGGATTCATACGTAGGAAAAAGTGTGCTGCTCTGCCAAATATGGGATCAACAGCTGCAGGTTTGTCGTCACTAAAACAAACGTCAAATCAGGTTTTATAGCCCTGATATTATTGCTAACAAAACCTTTTTACTAATATTTTTCTTGTTTCAACAACAAATCTAGTAGTTGGTTCAATCCTGATAACAATCCCTTTTTCTCTATGCACTTGGCAACTGTTTGGTTTCAACCTCATAAACAAAATTTGTAGAGGCTTTTTATGATTAAATCCGTTGTAGTTTTTTTTTTTAACAACAAAATATTAACAAATCCATTAAAAAAGCAGCAACAAATATATGGTTAGACATATCAACATTTCTAATTACGTTTATTATTCATTCAGAATATATATACATCAACTTGAAAATTGATTTAATCCACGACAAATAAAAAAGCCGGAAATAAAAAACGGGTACTTTACAAAATTACTGCCCGTTTGACGAAGTGTTTATTTTTGTATGTGTCTGCTTTTAGACTGTCGGCTATTTTATTTGTCGGTTTTTCGACCGGCACCCGATAGTTCTTCTACTGGATTTGATGAGAGGAGTCATAGATTAATCAGAGAGAGTTAACTTTGGTAATTTCCCTTTGAAACATTGATGAAATATAAAATTTGCAGACATCTCATCATAGTTTGATTCCAAGATGGCGTCGCAAATATGTCCTTTCGATGTCCAGCGTGGTCCGATTTTCCAATTCTTGAAGTGGTATCGATTCTTGTCGGAGAGACACCAACCTTCGGTTTGGTTTAATTGATGGTGTGATATAAAAAATCACAAACATTGATGAAATTCGGCAATAATATTCTTCCTTGGACACTCTATTGGATTACTATCAACGCATGTATAAATTACTCAGTAACTAGAATTACTTTTTGTAAAGAAGTTCAAAATTTTATTTTTCAAATGAATTTTTCCACTGAAAAAATTAAATTCCAAAATTTTGAAAATTAAATAAAATTTGTAATGGTGGGTCTAATATTTAGTTCGAAGTTAAACAGAATACCGCTAAGCAGTTCTATCGATCTTTCGAATTTACGAATTTTTTACGCATGTGTTTAGTACGCGGCTGCTTCAATTACTATTTCTAATATGTTCTTGATATTATTGTGACAATTCTCAAGATATTACATTTGACGAACCACTGTTTCCTTGCGTGTATGTAGTTTGACTGAAATCAGAAATTGTTATCCTTTGTATGAAAATAATAAAATATTTAAATCATATCTACATATTTACACACCACCTTTCTCCTATTTATTTTTTACATCATCGCATGGTCGATTTATATTATTATTATTATTGGTATCAATGAGATTTTCGACAAATATTATGAATTTATATTAAAATAACTTAAGTTTACACTCCACTTTTACCTTCCACTAAGTCTGATGCCGTGTGATTGCCGATGTCTCTCTGATATTAGCATAATATCAATCGTATAATTGACGTAGTTCGATCGATAATTTAATTTCTAACCGAGGGAAACGACCCCGCTTAGCTGTCAGCGATCTTAACGAGTAAGGATAGCTCGTCCTGGCGGATGAGTAGAAAATTGAAAACGTGACGCCAACTATTCAGTTGTCACACACCTCGACGCTCTTTGCTCTACGTCACGGAAATCGTGCCAGCGTTTTCTCGTAAAGAAATAATAAGTAAAAAGCATTTTTGAATACACCGTGTAATGCCCTCCAGCTAGTAATTACTTCGGCAATTACCCACGCATCGGATCGTCACGAACGAATGAAAGTAATGCGTAAGAAAAAAGGACGGAAATCCAATTACGTAAGATAGGGCATGATTAAGTGTAATCGATCTGATGGAAAATTAGTACCCTCTGTACTTTATGCAAAACTAAAAAAAAGGGCAGCTTTTAATAGCATTTGCCGTTATGTTTTTCGGTACGGTAGGAAAAAAGAAATAATTTGACTCCGGAGAAATCCAATGTGATGAACGAAATTCTTGGCCTTTAAGAAAATCTATGTAAAATTTCGATAGCAAATGTAAATTTAGTGCTCTACATTTTTTGTTTGAAACTATTTTTCCTGCGACTGCAAGTTTTCAAGATAAATGCAAAAACTAAAAAAAATGACATTTTTTCGATGTTTTTTCAATACAGCGGACAAGATATGTCAGAGCGACAAATTTTGACTTCAGATTTATGTTCAGCGACCCAAAATACGTCGGAAAACATGTCAATAAAATTGTTTCCAGGTGACCCAGTCTTTCCGAAGGTTTACCGAATTCTCAATTTAACATTGATACCAGCAATTTTTTAATAGAAAAATGTATCATTGAAAGGGTTAAGAAGCAATTCTCATTTTCAAAATTAACTGTACCAAACTGACATGTCATAAACAGTTTCCTGACTATGATTGTAATTTGTTCCATGAAATGTATTTGAGGCTAGTAAATCGAATTATTTCAAATACCAGCCAAATGATAAATATGTTAAGAAAATATGGAATTTAAACTATTCATATTACTTCACATTTCTAACCTTGCAAATTTGTAGCATTTAAGTACACATTTTATTTTATGTACAAGTAGGTTTCGATTCCTACGCCAACAAAATTATGTTTTTAACTTCATGTGTTGAGTAACGTAATATTTTTTCAAAATTTTCATATAATATTCCATAAGAATACGTTTTATTAAATTTAAATACCCACTTTTCCGATATCAGCAATCTGGTTGGTTATATTGTAATCTTGAATGATTTCGAAATTGTCAAATGTAACGGGTTATAAATATTTTCGATGACTTGGAAACGGTGTAGACTACATTCCTAAAAGAATGTGTATTGGCATTATAACATAACACTGAGAACATATCCGAGTAGCAAATTTATTAAGGCCCTGATCAGATCCGTAACACAGTGGTTATAAGCCCTGATCTTTATGAATTTCTACTTGGGTTAAGTCGTCCTGATTGCTTGGTTCATTCAACTTTACATTAATAGAAAAAGTAATAAACTTCTTACCGAAATAAATAAAAAGCTTTCAAATATTATTGAAGCATATAAATTACTAACATGTCGAAACACCATTTAACCCTTACAGTATCAAAGTACTTTAGAGACCTGTAGAATAAGGTGGGTCTTAAGAAAACATTGGTTCTTTCGAGCACTAAAATTGCTTCAAAAAGTTTAGAAATTTAAGTACCATCTTCAGCTTCTAAAGTTGGAATATCAATTATCATATTGCCGAACAAAAATTGTTCATATATTTTTTATTTAAAAAATGGAGCCCTTTGCCCCTCTCGCCTGGGTCTCACAGACCCGCCATATTACTCTAAGGGTTAATAATAGCAGAACGGTATAGCAGCTCCCGCTCGCGTCACTTACGTAATGGCACGCATCGATGTCGATTATCGAGTGGCGGCAACTTGACATCTGTCGGTTAAGTAATTGTCGCTTAGTTATTTAACAGCCCTCCGATGATGGAAGCTCAAATGGGAACGCGAGCGCGCGGCTATAACGAGATTCTGTTAGCAGGACTGGCATTAATTTGAGCCGCGCTTCGTCAATGCCGACGAGAGAGAACTGTCCGTTAATAATTGGCAGTACCACTGACGTCCCAATAAGTCAGCTAAGCTGATACCAGAGAACCCCTATCTCGTCTGTATCCTGTCCCTGCTTGTATCATTGCCATACTATTGTATGACTGCCACAAGGGGTCGTACTGGGACAGTTGCCGTAGGAGTGGTACGGTCGTTCAGACGTCACCGTCGAGCAAAAGTCTATTTGCCATAAAGCGATTACTTCACTAATTTAGCTGACATTCGTGGTATTTTCACGAGTAAATCACTAACCACTTAAATGCAGTGCCATTCATATTTTATTAAAATAGACAGCCGTTACTCATCGAGTATTCTAGTGATTGTGACTCACTGCGAATTTCCACGCTAGTTTACACTTCGACAGCGTACATAAAAATCTGCTTTCGAAAATGCATCTACCGTTCAAATGCAACGTAACGCGAAATTAACGAAATGTAACGCGCAGTTCAAATTCGTTCTTTGATATTCTACACTGACGTTAATGCTTTGTGATATATTAGCATTCCAAGATTTAATTCCATTAAGGGGTTTATCGACAGATATAACATTACGAGCTATTTCAAGCAGCTGTCTCGAACTGGAAAGACTACTGAAAATTAAATCGAATAAATCTCTGAGTAATACTAACATTTAATCAAGAATTCCAAGTAATTAAAAGATTTTCGACCGATCTTATACGTAGTGACATTTTCTGTCGCGAATGAATTCACAAATGGTAATTTACTAATTGCACAATTTTGGTCAATTAACGGAGAGTGTGGGCTGACTGCGAGTGACGCAAATAAATGTCTGTGCCAATTTACAAATGATTCGTAAATAATCAATTTCAAAGTTTAATTCGTATTAAACAAGGTTCAATTTAATGGAGTTGATATTATAAATGAAATCAGTTATATTTCTTCGACTTTTTATGGTGAATTTCTTTGCATTTTTAGCTACGTTAAATAACTACTTGAACAAGTTTATGTCATTTTTTAATCTAGAGGTTCTCAAATTAAGTGTTTGTCTTCCAGCGCATTCAAGTTATTTAGGACTATTTTGAATTAATTCCCATTTTTTAAAAACAATTTTTGGAAACAATGTATTAAAAAATGTGTACATTTATTTTGTGCTTGAAAAAAAGCGATTGGACGCAATATTTCTGCAGTACAGATATATAATATATTGGCATTTTGTTCCTTTAACTATTTCCGTCCCTTGAACGTATTAATAATATTACACATTCTCTACACATGGGAATTGGAAAGAAAGTGATGATGATAATGAAATTCGAATTTCAGGTTCTTATATTTGATTCATGTTCGGTATGAAGATTTACTTAAAAAAAAAATTTTTTTTTTCAATATCTATCCAAGTCGCGCTTATTTCCAATATTGAATCTCAGACTTAGTACCATGAGTACTAATTTATTATAATAGGTAAATTACATTTGAATTTATCTGTGAATGGATTCATTATATTCTTGACTACTGACTTCTTGAATTCGTCTTGCGTCGATAACCTCAAAATACAAAGTTATTAATATCATTCATTCATAATTTTTTATTAATAATTAATAGAGTTTACATCACCTTAAATCCAAGTTAAATACTCGTCAGTAGTGAAATAGAAGTATTAAAATAATAACTTTTGTCATACTGACCATAATTGTTGCCATGTGTATCGTATATTTTACATTTTGCAAAGTGAATCCCTTTTCGATATCCTCTCTTATAGGTCAGTCGCTTTAATATTTCATTAATACTTATTAACCAATTGACTTCATAAACTTACCTCTTTAAGATCCAAATGTACATAAGTTTAAAAGAACTTTTTAGTTGTAAAGAGCTGCAAAAAATTTATTAGAATAAAGGTTTTTTATTGCCCAAACTCTCCTCTTTAAAAAAAAATTTCGAGCATTTATTTAACCAAAATCAGGATTTTTGCCGGAGTTTTTTCCTTATCGTTATTTTTTATCGTTTCTCACATTATAATGTCTCAGATATTTATACATATCATGCCAAAAGTGTTTGGACTAGAAAATAGAACTAGTGCAAAATATTAAATTCCAAAATGGCTGGTAACAAAAGGCTACTAAATTCAATTTTTTTCCAAATAATAGTCGCGTGTATTCAGTCGACTGACCCGAATGAAGTCACTTCAAACTTGGTTCCCGGTGTTTTTTCTGGTCGCCGACTATAAATTTGAAGTTAGTTTTCAAAAATTCAAAATGCTGAAGCAAACGTATTTACTAAAATCAAATGAGATCACTTTATTCTTGGTACTTGTCGATTTTTGGGGAGGTGATTGTGGATCCGCCTTATTGAATTTTTTAAAAGAGGCCATCCATAAACTACGTAGACCTTTTTGTGATATTTCTTAGACAGTTTTATGATTTTTATACACACATTTTTTACAGAGAGTAGTTCTTGGCGGACCCCCCCCCCCCTAACATGGTTACGTAGTTTCTCGAAGACTCCAAACTAACATCAAATCAACGGCTCCGAAAACCGGGTACCTACCAAGTTTGAAGTGATTTCATTTTGGTCAATTAATTGAATGCAAGGCACTATGATTTACAAAAAAGTCGACTACAGTAGGCATTTCTGAACATCCATTTTGAAATTCAATTTTTTACTATATTTCTATCTTCTAGCTCAAACATTTTTGACGCGATATTTATAAATATCTGAGGCGTTCTAAGTCGGAACTAAGAACAACAATACCAACGTAGTATGCAAAGGAAATATTTTTCCGTTCACTAAATGCTCATATGCATCAGTTTTTTTTAATAATACATTTAACAATATTTTATATATAATCAAGCTTCAGCTGACATCTTAATAACGGTATCTATAATTAAATTCTAAATAGATTAACCTTTCCTATTGTTCGTATACTAATAAAGACGGCAGTTGAAGATAAATGCATATAATATGACGTCAATATCATTTTCCATTCCCAATCATGACATGACATTACTGAATTAAAAATTAATATCTATTCGTTATAACTCTAGAGATCGCATCAATCTCTAACTTTCATCGCTTTTTGAGCGCGTCACTTCATCGTAGTGGGCGGTCTTTATTGATTTAGCTTATTCTACGTTCGTCATCGTTAGATGCGTTTTGTATTTGAAATACTAATCAAACTATCATGCAACGAAATAAAAGAAACCGAACGTTATTTGACTTCACAATAACTTTATATCAAAGAGGCGAAAATATGCGCGGAATCGAAAGTGACCGAGTGAAAGTCGCACTTTGTATTTACTGTTGATATTATCTTCATGTGTTGAAATGATTAGAAACATATGTCTGACCGATCAGCAATGCTGCAAATTGCAGCGTGTAGAATTTTGCAATATACACAGTGTTAAGCGTCATGCTTCACATATGAAATTTATGAAGTCATACTTTTTGCATAATTGATAGATTATTGCAATTCGCGTAATCAAACGAAAAATTAAAAAACGAAATCCATATTCTCCCACTTGAGTAAACGGGCAAATACGTGAGAGCACGCAACGAAACTTAGGGTGGACAAAATATAGGATCGGCTGACAAGACGTTTTGCCGCTCCATTGTTTCTGAGAAGATTATTCGAGACGATCGATCGAGACGCTTGACAGAGCCACTAAAGCCTGCTGAAGATCGATCGGCAGCGATAGGATCAATCGTGCGGCATGCAGACCCCGAAAAAGGGTATAAGTGATAGCTCTTCGCTGTATCGCGCGGTTGTTCAGTTACGGAATGATCGCCGTTCCAGAAAATGGTAATTCAGCGGCTCGTCTGATCCTTTTAATTCTAAAAGCCTGTAAACGTTGATCTTTTCTTGTGCCGTGTGTGTGCGAGGATTCCTGATTTTGTCCCTTACAGTTGAGCACTTTTAACAGATGCGTTTTGTATGACCATGTATGGCATTGCTATTTATCTACATAGTTGCTTAATCAGGTTGTCCTAACACTCATCTGAAGTGTATTTCATACTACCAAGTGTTGAACATGACGTGCTTAAAAAATCAACGTCTTTACACTTCGGGTTATATGCCAGCATTTTCGTGTATGGATTATCTTAATTTTGACATCATATAGAAAATAATGACATCTACATTATTCGAAAATCATCTGTATTCTCTTCATTTTATATCAGTGGCAACTGCACAGGAGTGATCCTAATTGCACCCCGGATTGTATATATTCAAAAGACATCCGTTCATGTAAGGTCCTTTCTTGCCTGTTTGAAGATAAAATGTCAAGATCACATTAATTTCGTTTGTTCTATAAAATTGTTAACATAATTTAATTTATAATAATAAGACTATATAAATTTATAATTAATAATAAGTAAATATAAAAGTTGATATCATAATGTAAACAAATAAGTAGAAGGTTAGTGATCTTTTTGCTCGAATGCGAATTTTGTTCTATTGAAAGACAACACATACTCAGGGTTTTGGAGAGGTCAAAATTTCGCAGCTGACAATTTAAAATGGAATCGATGTTAGGTGATACTAAATAACATTCTGTTACCAAATATACTATTGCAGATAGTTCAGCAAAAAAGATAATTTTTTGGACCTCCCCCAGCTGTCCTATATCGTGTTAACAATTTTGAGTGTTCGAAGATGTCCCATCTGTATCAAAAAATGAACACAATAACTAAGACTTGAACCCGTTATACAATATTTTATCTCAAACATTGAAGACAGATGATATGGGTGTTTTTCTGACGGAGAATGCTTCATATAAATATATAAACTTCCTACCAATCACTTTTTCATCGAACAAGTCATATTAGTATTTATGGTCGATGACTTTTAAATATCAATTAAATAAAGCTGATTAAAAAACGAAAAATAACACCGACCTAAGTGTTTTCAATATGCCCTTGTGACACAAAGGGCACAGTTCCTATATGTAATTTGAAGAGAAAAAATGTGATTAGAATTATGATTTGGTTAGTATGATATTCAATTCTCGTACATATTGTGGAGTTTTCGAAATATTGATCTGGTTCGATTATTTTTACAATGAATAATTATTGTCATCAAGTTTGTTTATTAACAAGTACTGAAATAAAAAATAGACAGTTGAATTTCCCAATAGTTGACGATAGATTTGAAACCGAAAACTGATATGATGATGGATATATTCGTAGCGGCAATACATATTACATCTCGTATTGGTCATATTTTGGTGTTGAAAAAAAAGGTCACACCTAATCACAAGTCTAATCTCACACCTGCCGCTTTTTCTAACAAAAGGTTTGATTGCGATGTTATTTTCTTCATAGATGTTGGATGTAATTGTTCGCAAAGCTTTGTACACCTTCTGAAATTGTGAAATGTAGTAAAAAATAATATGACGTGTCGACTAAAAGATTTTGAAGTATTTTTCTTCTCATTCAACAAATTCAAGTCTGCGAAGTTTTATATTTCTTGCTACAAAATTTTTCATTGTTCATACAAATTATCTGGCAAGAAAAGCATGATTGTTAAAAAATATAACTTTTATTATATCTATATGGTATTAATAGGTGAGAACTTTACCTGCAGAATGTAAAATATAATTGATATCTAATTATGGCACATGGTACCAGATTAAAAGTTTACTAGAGAATTGCTCATTTGATATGATACATTGCGATATTTTTCCGGTTATTTTCTTCTTAGAATCTCAGATTATGCGAATACATAAAGATTTTTGTTTGTTTCTTTTCCTTCTAGGTAATTTGAAATTAATCTCCAATACAAAAATATTCAGGATAGAAGTTGACCAAAAAACATTCTTTTTTAAATATTTCATGGTATTTCCAGCTACGTCAATCATAAGAAATGAGTTGCTTGATAATCTTCATGCCGTCGGAATCCAGTTTCCAATAATCAATTCTTTTGAATTCGCTTTGCATTACGGAGACAATTATTGAAATTCACGATGCGTGAAATCGATTAACAACTTCGCATCTAATCATACATTAGTTATCTGGGAACTTGGAAACGTCGATGCATCGCCAATATCGAGATGCGCTTAATTTATTCAGTCTAATTGATAATCCTCTTGACGATCGCGTGTCTCTTGGTAACCATTTGCTCGTTAACCGATTTGCAAAACGACGATATGTAGGGACGTTCGCCTGAACGTCGTCGACATTGTCAACGTTCATTACTTTTGACGATCGCGTGCAAGCATTCGTCGGGTTTCCGACGTTGAAGCTTAAACGCAACGGATTTCCTAAAAACACGTAAAATGTAGGAAGCATGTCGACGAAACGTAATTCTCTCGTCCATTCTATGCAAAGGCTAAAAAGTACATGGTTGAAACGACGTGATATGAAAACTTAATTAATATACGGACTAGCAATAAGTTAGCCTGTCTTTGCTACGGTGGTTTTGATGTTAGCGATATTTTTGCATGTTCATCTCTAATGTATGCTAATTTGAAGAAATCGTATAAATGTGCTGTTTGGTTGCACGTTGTAAACACAGATACTGAACAGTTAGCTTCTTAAATAACTTATGCTTTCGCTTTAGATTTTATTTCCGAGCTGGTCTATGATAGGTTACGCAGCAACATCAAATATCACACTAGAATCTGATATGTAAATAATAAGAAAACATAATACACGGAAATGGGATTCGGACCGAAACTAAGCTAGTTGCTAAATTCAGAATTGTATTACTTATGCGATGTTCATTGGAATAAATTTGCTATCAACATATTATTTATATATACAGTAGTTCTAGTTTAGCATCGATCAAAGATATTATGTTTGTTATACTTATCCGCTAGCAATGTTAAAATATATTGTCAATGAGTGCGGATCGAAAAAGAAAGTTAAGAAACTTGGTACTATAAAAAACTTCTAATTGAAGAAACATGCAGTAGAACAAAATTTCCGTATTTATTATTATTTTGTGAAATTTTTGTTAATATTTTAAATCATTTATAGAATCAATTAAACTAAGTATATTAAACATGACTTTCTAAATCACGATCTACAAAAATATATTAACGTTATTTAAATTTTAAATTAGATTTGCTAGGAATACGATACTAACTGGATATAGTATTGGGTATCAGAATTAATTTTTGTGCAAGAAGGAATTTTATAAATAAACTAGGATTTAGTTTGATTTCTTCCATTAGCAGATTTTGTTATTAATACGATATTTCCGATAAAATAACCTCTTTCGTAGCTTTCTTTCCTCACTATACTGTAGAAAATTAGGGCTATTGCAATTCAGATCCTGTCATTATCATCTTCTTATTTTAGATTATTCTCTGCAGTGAAAATATTTTATTAAGTACAATTTAAGAACAATTTTTCCAGACAAATTCGATTACGTTCAATGCAATATTTTCATAAAAATCCTGTAAAATACCTCCCCGAGTAGAATTAGTTAGATCTGACCCTTATAGACGCAGGGCCCCAGTCAGGATACGGCCTGGTTAACCCGATTAAAAATTCTAGCCAGGTTCATTTTTTTTGTACCATAGACTTTGAAAAATTCAATTTTACGGCCTGTTCTTATTTCTTTAAATTGGAATGTACAGAACTATGCCAATTAATATGATACAAACTATGAACGAAAATGCATTTTTCTTCCAAAATCTCCCTCGTGAGTTTTTGTTTTTGGGTTCAAAATGTTCGTATGATGACCAGGAACAATTCCCAGCAGAAAAACTCTATGTGCCCTCACTCTTAACATGCATTAAAAAGGGATAAATGCAGACGTACAATTTTATCCCTTATTCCATTCGATTTGATCAACATTGAATACAGGAGAGCGTTTATCCCTATATTTTTGCACAAAAATTGATTTTTTTTGCAAAAACCCCTCGCGATTTTTTTGGCTCAAAATGTTCGTACGGTGTCCCCGAACAATTCCACGTTAAGAAAACCCATATGCCCGAACTAAAGTTGGTTCCGACACACCGTCAATTCGATTATATTACCCAAGTAATACTCTTTGCTGCCACAGCTAAATACTAACTGCCGAAATTTTCTTGTAGCAAAAGTAATTGATAATATACAGCAGTGCTTTCTGCAGCGCTGAAATTATCAGCTGCAATTCAGCACACACTCTGCTTTCTTTAGTTGTAACAGCTGCATCATGGCAGCTACAGTGGGTTACATAATTTAAAAATTGAATTAAAAAATCGATTTTTTCCTGTTTTGCCCCATGTTTCAAGAACATTAAAAATTCATGTATGCAATTAGAAGATTGTTTTTTATATCATGTAGGTTTGCTATTGCAAACTATTGCATCTAACGCACAGTCGTAAGATTTCTTAGTATTTAATCAATAACCCAACAGTATCAAGAATCCTATATTCAGTAAATCAACTATTGCCAAGTACACTCAAACAAAATATTAGTTGCGACTGACTGCTGGTACGCAATGGTTTCTTAATAATGCATTGGACTGAAGCAACTAGTTCTGATATGATACAAGACGAGGTGTTGGAAAACTTAGGGGTTTTGCACTTAACTGCAAGGAAAAACATGGCCCGACTCAAAAAATAAGAAACTGGTTATAAATTGGTTTGGATACCCAACTGCTTATTTGTTGGTCCAGACAATTCTTAATTTTCACATGATCAAATTCGAAAATCCTAAGTTTTCTAAGATCTCTTCCACGTACCATAACTACTCATATTGTTGCATTGAAAGGTGCAGCACCATCAGCGAACTAAGTATCAGACGCAGAGAATATCATCTCACAAGCACTGAAAAAAAGGTTCGTTGCTAAGAACAACAAGAATATTGTTAGCTGGTACTAAATAGTTCATGAAATTTACTTATTATGTCTGGATCCCGAAATGTAGTTAAAAATCGAAAAATTCTCATTTATTTGCGCAAACCATACCAGATCCAATATCAGGAAGTTGATAATAAAATTGAATTTATTTTTTCCATGAAACTGTAATAAACGTTTAACGTTTATTATTTCGTCCCTTAAAAATCTAGATTATTTAAAATCCAGTCGAATCAAAATGAATATAATAAATCGCATTTAATTTATTTTTATTGCTATTAAAAAGTTTACAATACACGAATTGGTACCACGATTTAGGAATTCGTTAATGCTGAGAGATCCTGCCTGATTAACCACGAATTCAGGTCAAAACGTATATGTTTTTTATTAAAATTGTAAGCACACCTTCTTCAAAACAGCTTAAACTTAAAATTAATTATACTTTGCTACACTTTACGATGTGTCCTATTGGAAGCGAAAGATTGTACTCTAAACACCCGTATTCCATCAGTATGGCAGTCAGATGCACAACACAGATTTAATCAGGGGAAATGTCGCTGCATTAATACCAGCTCTCTCCCATAGTCGATAAAGCCAATTACAGATGGCTACTGCCGAAACATTTCTTTTGAGTAAACAAGCAAGTCTCACGTTAGTTAACAAATTCATCGAATCTAAGCACTTCAAACTCGCTTATTTGGTGAGAAAACCGAATGTCGCTCGGAGTTTAGCAAAGCAGCGGTTCGTTTCTTCGGATACTTTCCACGTTTGGTTTGCCTACGCACTTAAACGCGTGTGCAAGTAATGTACCGAGCAGGTCCAGTTTCGCTGCGCACCATTTGTTTCAATCTATGGACAGCACTAATTATGAGAGCAGCACACTGCCCGAGACTAACGTTCTTTGTACAGTCCTGGACGAGCCTTTCGCAGCTGTATTCCCGACGACTATGCCCCTTGTCCCCCTCTATGCGTTCCTCATCACGAACGCATGTCCATGTACACGGACATGTCGCTGTACAGCCGACATTACTCCGGCGGAACATCGGCGAGCTCTGTCAGGCTTTCATAGAGACAAACGGGCGAGCGGCAATCAAGCGTTGTTAGCCCGTCCGACCTTTCGCGACCGCGTCAGACTGTTCCTTTTCAGCCGCCGCTTCATCATAATTTATTGTGACACCGTCACGTTAATAACTCAATTTATTTCACTGTGCGGAGTCAACGCGCAGCATTTTTACGACCTGCAGTTGGCCGCACGACATACCGGCTTGTCGGATGAGAATATCCCCCATACGGTGACTGGTAGACACTTCTTATCTAACCTTCGTTGACGTTTTCCTCCCGCCGTCGACGATCTACTGATTGCGGAATGACGTAAATTGTCTTTTGATGAAATTACGCCGCTACTAAACGTTGTTGTTTCAGCGCAGCTCTATGAATCAGTCGTGGCGATCAAGAGCCAGGATGCCCCAGTATTTCAATTGCCCAACATTTCGAGTGGTACATACTTTACGCCCTGTCAATTTATAAACGATTCGTTAATTTAAACGAGATAAACATAAATTTTGTGATAACTTTTAATAAGTATTTGAGCGTTTTCAGGTCGCTTCAACGAACACCACACAATAGTGTGTTATATAATTGTTTTTATCGCGTTTCCTAATCTGCTAGTCAATCTTTGTTAAATTGATTTCCTCGATTTCCGCGTTAGAACTGAACTCTTCTTGCATGGAGAAAGTCAGCAATTTATTACGTACGTAATTCTCTTCGAAAAAAGGACTAAACTAAACCCAGGCCACAAAATAGATAAATTATGCTTTTTTGCGAAAATCCATGTATTTACTGAAGCAGTAATTCATCACAATATTCATCATTATGTTATACATAAACAGTCTTTTAACTTGTTTCTATAGATTAAGAGATCTACAGCCCAATCGCGAAGACATGGTTATTTATTTCTTGAATAAGTTGTTTCAATTAACCGCACATATACACATTTGTAATTTTTTCATATTTCACAGATTAAAATTACAACTGGAAGAGGAAAAAGAAAGCGATAACGCTGATTAATGCAATTAATCAGTTTTCAATGTGATTTAGACATAAACTTTGTGTAATTTTGAGAAAAATATTTTTACTTTCCTAGGTTCACGCCAAAACTAATGGGATATTAAGAATTTGTATAGTTATGTCTATAATAAGCAAGGAAAAAAGTGGTTCGTGATGACAGCTACCTAAATTTTTAAGTACAAAAGTAATAAATGCAACAACAAAAATAGTAAATCTAATAAACCAATGTTTGTTAGTGCTAGTCATTTTAAATAGTTACTCTAATTTGTAAAAGCTTATTTCTAATGTTTTTGCAGTAAAAGTAACTACTTTTTCCAGTAATGATTCATAATCAATGATCATGAAAACCTCCTGGTATGAAATTTCAACTTCAGTTGTTTCAAAAGGACACTTTCCATATAAAATAAAAAAATATCCTTAAAAAGTTTTAAAACTTGTCAAATTTAATTTTTAAACATTTTTTGACAAATAATAAGATAGTGAACCATTGGCAAAATTTGTCGTGACTTTCCAATATGTACATTTTAAGGATAACGTCCCTAAAATTATTTGCAAACTTGGTAATTTCTTAACCACTCCAATTCCTCATACACGTTAAACAGCAATTATATATAAATACAATATAATTTTGCCTTACAGATGTATACTGCATTAAAAAAGCAGATATTATTATCCGTTACGAAGAAAATTATAGCGAGTTTGAATGCTTCACAATTTGTACAGGTTTGTAAAAATAGTACTACTTACAAAGTAAAATGTAATTTTCTTATACCCCTGGTTATTACGCAATTATCTTCAACGACGTTCTAAATACGTATCACTCCACCTGCATTATGTGAATTCTTAACAATCTCGAAAACAACTGGAATATAGCTTCAATAGAGAACCTTAACTAAACGAGTTCTCATTATCTTTTAAACCTCTAATCATCAATACCATGCCACTCAGTCCTATAAATGACATGTTCAAAGCTTAAAAAGAGTCGCTATTACGGTACTGGTCTTTTTAAAGCTCTTCGCCTGTTGATACTTTTATTGCATAACTAATATGATAGACATATGCGCTGTAAGGCATTACAACATTCGAAACGTTTCAAATTTTTATTTGTTTCATCGATAAATAATTATCACAAAAATAATTTCTTCTTGGTGGCGGTCACAATAATAAAATTAAACAAACTGAAAAGAGCTAATAGATTTATTCGGTTTTCGATGGAAAACACGCGTTGTAAGAAAAAAATGTTGTAAGAGGCTGATATTTGTATAACTATCGCCCTAGAATCTGGATTTCAACGGACTTTAAAAGTTACTTGACTGTATACGGATTCTGTGTCCCTCTAGCGATAATTAAATGAATTTATTAGCTCTTTTCATTTTGTTTAACTTAAGTATTGTGACCGCGTAAATACAAAGAAGATTTTTTTTTTAATAATTAGTTAACATCAAATTACTTAATTCATCGATAACGTTGTAAGACGTTTGTCTCAGTGGTTTAGAACTATTTACAACAGAAGTGATTACAAACTATTAATTAGAACTATTTACAAACAAATTAGACAATAACAAAACATACAGACAGAAAATAATTTTGTATACTTTCACCTGTAAATGTCTGGGTCAAGTAATGAATTTGGTCATCTCTGCAACAAAAATTACCCTTCAGATTTTTTTATTGTCCACGTTGCAGACCCTAAAGAATTAAAAAATGCAATTAAAAAAATGATATCCGTGATCTTGTACGTAGATCCTATTTTTTTTGTCACGAGATATCTCGTAAGCGGTAAGACTGAATTTAAAGATCAACCTCATTTTGAGTTTGTATTTGTCTAACTTAGATCTGAGTAATTTCTGTAGTCGATTCATACTAAAAAGCTGAAAATACGTTTTTCTTTGCGTCTCTTTTAAACAATACAAATCAGACAAAAAATGTTTCCAACAAAAAAGATAGAGCATCGAATTCTCTATAAAAAAAAGGACATATAAAAGCCCTGATAGAAATCTGCCCAGATTCTCTATACAGTAGTCTTCCCCTTACGTTTACGTAAGTTTTATACTTCCTGTAAGCTTTAAGATTTTCTTCCCGTATGTTTTATTTTTCTCCTCACGGCTTCTCCCACCACCAGGCATTTTAATGCGGCCTGTAAACATGCGCATGCGCGTGGCGTGTTCACAGCAAACTCTGGTAGTGGGGGATAGGGGAAAGTTAAACTTAATGGAAGAAGCCGCCATCTTGATAGCTGAAATGTAAAACTTAAGGGGAGGACTACTGTGCCTTAAAGATGGGAAAAATTAAAAAACTGGATTCATTTTCCACTAGGGAGGTCATATTTTATAATTAGACTGTCCGTTCCAAGAAGACAAGTATTCGTATTTAATTTGACAAAACGGTCAAGAAGAAATTAAGTATAAATAATTATAATTAAGTAGAAGTAATTATAAGTAGAAATAATTATTTTTATTCGTGATAAATATTACGATGGAACAAAAAACTCATAATAATAATAAAATAATGTACAATATGTTATATAACAATAATCCGACTGACATGTGCTGGGAATCCAAGTTTTGAAAATGATCATTTTCACCTTTTTTCTATAGTCAATTAAAAGCTGGGAATACCAAGCTCTGCCCAACCGGCACGTACATGAGACAAAGGCCGCAGAGCAAATTCGGAAAGAAGTTTCAGCTTCAAGAACTAACACTTTTTACTTATTAGTATTAGTATAAACACAAAGTACAGTTGATAGAACAACAATACCCTAATGAATTATTCAATGGCCAGTTATAAATTGCTCAAAATTACGCGTTGAAAAAAAGAATACATAATCACGCAAAATCTCTTGCAAGTTGGGCGGTAATAGGCATATTCAAATAGGCATAGTCAATGCAAAATAGAACTGTTTACGATTCGTTTTTAGAAAAATTGTACGTAGCAATTAAATTAGAAGGCAGTAATTGGTTTCTTGCTAATATTCGCTTATTGCGGATCACCCATCCGAGTTTTAGTTTTTGGAGTCTGATGATATACGGTCCTCTGGTGTATTTTTTGTACATCATCCAACTTATTGGGAAAATGCCAAAACAGAATTTTTTCAAATACGAAAGATGTTTAGAACAGATTTGAAAATTTGTATAGTTATGTCTAATATGCAAATAAGAAAGTGGTTAGTCACACCAGCTACCTAAAAGTAGTAAGCAGTATTTGTTCAAATACGAAAGATGTTTGGAAAAAATTTAATACTATATTTATAATTCCTTTAAATCGTTTAATCTTTGATTATTTCATAATTTGATTATTAGCTACGTTTTTCGAGCAATTAAAACCTCCATGCACATGACTAGACCTATTTAAAAATTCTCGGTACACGGAAAAAAGCTTCTTTTGAAAATTTTACCATTTCAGATGATAATTTCGTTCCATTTTTTTCCGAGTACCACAAAATTATCCTAAAGCTGATGGAAAAGTTTTTAAGAGAGTTTTATACCATTTCTATATTGATGTTCTTGAATCGATGCATTTTAATTTGTTATTTATCTTATATTACTATTATTACAATTCTATACAAAATGGTACTAAAATTCTTCATTAATCAAATTGAGTTCTTTGAAAATTTAGATACAAGACAAGCATAACACAACTTTAACATGTCTCCAATTAAAAAGCCATTTATAAGTAGTTTAATCTTGTTAATTAAAACTACGATTTTGAGTTATTTTTGGACTAACTTATTGCAAAGACAATGCAGAGGATGTACAAAATGGAATGTCGTCATTGACCATCGATTGGCTGTAATTTCGTTTATAATTGCTTGCAAGAACGTTCGGGCTTCCGACGGCGCGTCGAGAATGCACCCGATAATGCAAAAACCGCAAAAAAACTTGGTATCAAAGCGGCGGCAACGAGATCTTTGTTTTGATAACACTCAATTTAAATATCTCCTACCTTATTTTCTATAATTACTACCATATAGCCGATCGCTATTTGCGATTATCATGCATTAAGCAGAAGCCAGCGTGAAATAAGCGATGACATTGAATACCTATAAAATATCAGCGTTGGTAGTTTCCGAAACGTCGTCGAGAAGTAATATAAACAGTCATTTGCATGCGTATTTGAAATATTAATATGAACTCGAGCATATATCGAGTCCGGATCGTAACATACGACGAGCGTATCGCTCCCCATCGTTTATCGCCGCGGCGGTTACGAAAAATAATTATTCTGGGCTCGTAAAGTAAGTGATGAATCAATATCGGCGCTATCTTGTTCTCGGCTCGGCAGACAAGTTTAATTAATACTAATAAATATTCTTATTTGCGATTGTACCATTATTTCTTTATCGAAATACCATCAGATACGTAAACTCGAATTCTCTAAATCTGAATTAGTAGAGTGTTTACCATTTTAAACGGTAGCACAACATTCGACTAATAAAGTAGCAGTAAATTAGTTAAATTTCTGAACATGACGAATCATGTACATTGATTCCTCTATAAATTAAACTTTCTAAATTGATCGACATAAGGAATCTATCGGAAAGAAAGACACCGACTCGATAAAATTCTTCCTGCCACTAGTCCCAATCATGTTGACACCTGTTAGACAAGTTATTCTACAGAAAATATTTTATAATCCACTATACTATAATACAACTAAATTAACATATGTATAAATGTATAGGGTAATGTATTTAAACATACGTAATGTTTAGGTGTAAACGATGTAAGCGTGCTTTAATATTTTGGACATAATAATGATGTCATATCGTCTTCTAGTTATTTTTTATTTTTATTCTTGTTTCAATTTAACAGTCTTAAAACTCACTTATCAATATTAGATATTCAAACGAACTCAAAATTTGATAGGCTTAGGCTTGTATTTTATGCAGACGTGCCTTTTCTCTTAGTAAAACAACATATTCAATGGCACGTAATCTCAAAATCTCGGTTTTTTGCAGTTTATGCTGCAGAAAAATTATGTTGGATGCACCATGGCAGATATAGTCACGAGAATCGCTGCCCAGAATTATCCTAGATTTTTGGGATCTGGCTAGAAACCAGTTATATAACATGGGTAGAAATCCTATTAAAAAGGACATGAATTCTGGCGTCAATCTACAGAAACGCGAGACATTGAGATAGCTAATATAATCTATGCTCGAATACTTTTTGATTGAACTCCCAATACGGCGGCTTGCACTCACCTGATTCGCCTGCACATGTTCTCATGATTGTTTACAATGCTGCTGTAAAGATCAAAGCTTCATTTCGAAAGAAAAATTGTTTACATGTGCTCATTTTGACGAATCGATAGATCCTTACCTTTTATACAAATTTTGATATTTTCAGTTTGCAGTTATTGCTTTACATCGTTTTAAATATATATTTGGTCTAGCGAGTTTTTATCTAAAATGCGTGTATATTTCTACCGTACATACATACCCAGCTGCTAGAATAATGACCAGCCCAATCTCTACCAGGGTAAAAGGGTATATACGCTCACCGTCCCCCGCATTACTGCACACCTCTACAAAAAAATACAACAATTTTGGTACATCCGAATCAACGTGACGAATATTTATTTACACGTTAGTCCGCAGCTTAGTTGAGAAAGCATTCGTTCAAAATCAAATGATTTCGGGTTCAAGTCCTTGTGTATCAAATCTATCAAGTTTGGATTTAATTTTTGATAAAATAAAGAAAATAAAAAGGAGTGAAATAGTGTCTATTCCACAATGTCAACATTTCATTTTGTCCACCATTTTTGTAAATTGCTCTGAATTGGGTAGACAAGTCTCTGACTTCAGAAGATAACATAGAAATAAAAATATTAGTTGTAACCATGAGTAACAATTTTTGTTTCAAAGGGAGGCATATCTGAAACTTTTGTCGGCTTTATTGTATTCGTCATTTTGGGTTTGGTAAATGTTATGTCAGTTTCGTAATCAGCGACCCCGGAATCCCTCGAGTAACGATTTTCAACTGAATTACGTGAATAGAAAAATTTGAATAAAAAAATTCTGTACAACACAAAATACAATTTAAAAAAATGTAAAAAGTGCCCAGAATATGCTGTACAAATTTTTGCATACTGATTGATCGATTTATGGAACTTTTCAGGTTCTAAAATTGTTCAGCAAAATTTTTTCCGAACGTCTATAATTTTCAAATCAATTTCGCCGACTTTATTGGGGTTGAGGCGGTATTTTTGATACTTTTCTGTGCAAAAAGTCTAAAAAACCTGTAGATCCAGTAGAACCTCCACAAATCCGTCATGGCTCGAAAAAAGTTTGCAATTGACTTTATCACTTTTATATGCATATTTTAAAGTTCAAGTGTCGATGATACGATTTCTTTACTTCAAACAGGAATTCCATGCAAATTGTAATGCAAAAATACGAGATAAACAAAAACGCTTTTAAAAAGTCCATGCTTTTTCTTTTAATGAGATATGTTCTATCAAGTTGGCATTTATGGAAAACCCTTAAAAAAAGGTTTTACTGAAAGTTCAGCTAATTTGATACCAGATATGGCTATTTTTTAAATTGTGTTTAGAACCATTTTTATAAAAAGTACAGCAGTGAAAAAATGTTCTTTCAGGCCTTAAGGAAAGCTATAACAGGGTACAGTAGGCCCCGCCCTAAGTTATACCATCCAACGTTATATGTTTAGCCAAAATTATACATTTAGCTAGTCCAAAGTTTTACCACTCTCTTCCTCTCCTTCCCCTCATCTCATTGTTTCGCTGAGCTACATTCGCTTCGTGGCAGTCACACAGAGAAGTAGATACTCATTGCACGGATACGAACAGAGTTAGGGAAGTGGGGATAATGAGGGGTTATAACTTTGAATAAACTTCCGCCAGTTTGAAAGAGCGACGGTATAACTTACGACGGGGAGTACTGTAGTAGTAACCTAAGGAACATAGATTTTTTATATAATTTAGTTTATCAATTTAATTAGTGATTAGGTTGACATACACTACTAGTTATTTTCTTACTACTTTAACTATTAGTAGGCCCCTTTCTATTTTTTTCGTAATAGTAGAAAACACTCGCAAGTAATTTTCTACAACTTAAAATTTAGAACGAAACATTATACGCGCCTGTTCTTTTCTTATTCAGCTGTGATGACTGAAAGCCCGATTTTGCGATATGCTTATATGTTCTCGGCCTCGCCTCCTTCCCAAGCATAAAATAAGTATATGTATTTTCGTCCGACTTGACTTTCGAGTTGCTAAAAGTGTAAATCAGATAAATGTTGAATAACTCGCAAAATATGTGCGCGACGCGACGGTACGAGCATGCTCCCGCCCGCTTCTAATTACGAGGGCGCAACAGCCGCGGGCGTTTAATACACGGGCGCGATACACTCTCGGCAAGGGGGGTCGAGGTGTGCGGAGGTGTCCGTCCGGTTCGTTTCTGGTGTGCGTACGGGTGTGCACGTGCGAAAACGCGTGTGCGGACACCAGCGTTGACGGGGACGGTGTACTTGTAGTGGGACACAAAGGGACCGCGGCCGTGGCACCGCATTTACCAGCCAGCTACCCCCGAAGGGCGAACAGCCTTTGATAGCTCACTTTGCGGCTTGCCACGACCCGCCAGCCGTCCGCGCGTTTTCCACTTCGCACACGAAAACCGCGCATACCTACATGCACTCCCTACATACCTCCATCTCTCTCTCTCTTGCTTCATCCCAGTATGTAATCTACGGTTCAACCCGGTCCTGTCATCGGTTTCGCATTTGCTCGCGTCATTCACACACCGCGCGCGCCGC
Source organism: Trichopria drosophilae (assembly GCA_030407085.1). NCBI lineage: Eukaryota > Metazoa > Arthropoda > Insecta > Hymenoptera > Diapriidae > Trichopria > Trichopria drosophilae. The sequence continues at coordinate 59,128,121 of CM059583.1, forward strand.
GATTTCAAAACGGCGCTATTGATTGTTATGGCGAGATATGCGCCTCATAGTGGCGGTCGGACCACCTTTTGCAACATCGACCTCTCGTTACTCTCATGCCACGTGTTTGCACGAGTTGAGTGAAAATGATAAATCGTGCCCTTTCAATGCTCTAACAAGTAACAATTAGTACGTACTTAGATCATTACGAAATGTCTATGTATTTTTTTACTCTACAAAGGAAAATGCTTGAACAGCAATAATGATTTATGCAACAAGACCCCAGGAAGGTGATCTCAGAAGATTTAAAGACATCCCTATTTCTAAATTTTCTGAACTTGTAAGTTTCTCTTTAAAATGTGTGCTGAATGTACTCAGAATTTTGCACAATGCATCGCCTACACCCGAGCGAAATTTATGCAGCATAATATGTACCAGGGCCTGCCAGGCTCCAGTAAGGCGTTCCTGATCAAGTACTTCTGAATATACCCAGATAAGGGTTCCAGTGAGTTATCCTGATCAGGTTCGCCTGAATATGCCCTGATTAAACCCTGATTATGTTAAAATAAAGTACAACTGGTATAGGGAAGCCTGTGAATTTCCATATTAAGACCAAACCATGAATTGATAAGGCTTGCCTTATTTTCAATTTCCGGGAATCGCTAACTGCTTTAGAAATTTCAAATCAGGGGCAGATCAGGGGGTCTTGATTTCAATTCCAGATCATGAATACATCATTTTTCCAAAAAAACGAAAATCTTCTGTGGAGCCGTTTTTGAAAAATGTCGATTTAAAAATTCAAAATGACGAAAAGTCAACTTTTCTGGAAGAAATATTCATTTGAGAAAAATCTCATAAGATTAAATTTGTAGACATTAAAAATAGGATTTTTTTTGTGTGTATCAATTTTCTGTACAATTAATAGATTAGGAGAAAAGCTAGAGAAAACCAATTTTACACGTGTATTGTTAAGTTTTTTTACACTTTTGACTAGTTTTTTTACTCTGTGTGACAATATAGTACTTTATTATTGCCAACGTTGGTATGCGTTAAATTTTGATCAAAACAATTGGTAGCCGTAATCTTAACAGGTGTCATGAAACATTTTGAAATAAAAACATTATCATTATAACTTTATTAATTAAATTAAACCTGTTATATGTGCGCTGAATAGTGAAAATGTTTAAAAGTCGAGCTCTTACACACGACTTAAAGTGTGCCTACTATGTTTACAAAAGAAAAAAGATCTCTATCCTATAAAAAATCAGTTAAAAAATGAAAAACACATGCAAAAAGTTACCTTTTTTCGTTTTTCTCATAAACTATTGATTGTAGAGAACAATGATACAAATACAAAAAATGTCTTTTTTTCATATCTACAAATTCCGTCTGACGAAATTATTTCTCAAATGAATTTTTCTTGAAAAAAGTTGACTTTTAGTCATTTTTAATTTTTAAATCGACATTTTTCAAAAACGGCTTCACAGAAGATTTTCTTTTTTGTCGAAAAATGAGGTATTAATGATCTGGAATCGAAATAAACAAGAAAATCCCAGGTGCCAGAACCTTTAGGTTAAATCGGTCTAAAAAGTACCGTGGCCATGTTACTTTCGCAAAAGTCGGTCTCGTGACAAAATGAAGGGAAAATGAAAAACAAGTTTTCGGTCCGTATATCAATTAAAATTTTATTATCGATTGCGCATCGGATGCTTTAACAAATCAGCGTTCTGCCCAAATACCTTTGCTACGCAACTCGATTTTTTAATATTCCGCGTACTTCAAAATTCGGTTATCCGAATCATACGCGCGCACAATGAATATTTCGAATATTAGCGAATAATATAATCTACTTTTTGGTATCGTCATCACGTTAAGGGCCTTTTTACATAAATAACATAATAGGACCCCTTTATTTGACACCCCGTTCGGGTATGCAATGGAACGGGGAAAACCACTTTGTGGAAAAAACCCACGCCAGGTATCGCAGTTGGTAAAACATCGATTCTATCCGCAACAGGTCTTTTTCCTTCAATAGCGTACAAATATGCAGTTTGCTAAGTTATATTTTAACCCCATGATACTTCTGGAGTCGAATTATTTAAGTGTAAAAGAGATAGTAGTAAGGAACGACGAAAATAGTTACAATGTCGAAAAGAAAATGTTAATGGAATTAAGATTGTATCAGTCACCTAGTTATAGGTTACCTTATTATAAAGATGAGAATTTAATATAAATCATCATACCGAACAAATAACGAATTATTATATAAACTCTTTACATGTTTACATACAAACATATTTAGATTCTCCTATCAAATATAGCGCACAAATATATGTATATTTGGAAATATTTTTAATCGCACCTAATCCATCTGTTGCTTTTTCGGCACTAATCAAAATATTTGATGTGAAGCTTTAATTTTTCAGCAACTGTGCCTTTTCTAATGACACGATTCTGAGAAGTTCATAATAGTCCATTATGCTACTGGTACGAAAGTGTTTTATCCAAGGATGTGAGGTTTATCGAGCTAAGCTGAGGGCTACACAGAGAGAAAGAAAATAGTTAATGGAACCATATTGTAGTTGTAAAACGCTTTAATACAAAAAGTAGTTAAATTAACTATTTCCATACTAAGTGGAACAATGAAATTTTTCCATTTACTATTTCTCGGTACTTAAAGCACTCGTATACATAACCTCGCACATCAGTTATAACCTTTTTCGTTGTTAATTCTACTATTTATGTATGTTAAAAACGTTTCGACTGTTTTTTCATTGTTCCATTAACTCTCAGGTTTGGTACTGTTAGGGCACTGCTACATTAGAATTGTGCATAAAAGTGCGCAGATTCAGACATTATTAACATTTCTGCGTAAGTAAGTAGTAATAGCCGATACAAAATTTGTGGGAATCGTAAAGTAGTTAATTTAGCTAAAGAAACGTTTCGTAAAAACAACAAATCGATATAAAACGTGATTTCGTAAATGCTGCCCAATTAGTATAGATACTATATTACGAAACGTGCACAGTATAATGTATCTCTTTTTACGAACCGGAAATGCGTATTTCGTGACATAATGTATTATCTCTTAGGTCATAACTATCTACAAGTAAACTTTATTTTTTGCTAGCCTGAACAAACGAGCCCACATTCCGAAAGAATGTACATTAAAAACTATAAACTAAACTATTCATAAAAGAATGCTAAAAAATATAGAAGTTCCAAATAAGCATCTGTAATTCCGCCAAATATTTGTTCAAGTCGATGAATATTATTTTTCTTTTCACAGGTAAACGTCAAGCAGATACAAAAAACGCAGGCAACAGCGCGTGTTCCGACTTCTTAAGAAAAAACTCGGCAGCATTAATAAAAATTGAATGTCATTATACCACACGGAAAATAGAAGTGAATAGCTACAATCGCAGAGCCTCCAGAATAAACATCAGAATACACATTCTGTGACTCCACACGTCAGAAGCACACTACATAATGAATAGAATTCTTGACAGATTGAATAATTGACAGACTCGATAAAATCACAAACGGCCGCAACCTTTCACACGGTGCGCCGTTCGTTTGAAAAGGTTTCCTTTGACAGAAGAATAATATCCATTGAGATCTACCAAAGCAGTTTTTCACAAGACCTGTCCGAATGTTACAATATAAGCAACGTCAACGCCGGTACGGAACCCGGCGACTAGACAAGGGAAACCAAGCAAGGAAAACGTCGGTAAAATTTCGAGTGTCTCCTGACTCCTATCCTTTTATGTTGAAGTTTGCGTAAACAATTTTGACAAGAAACTCCCATTGCCTCTACGAATCTCTAAAAGTTCAGAAAATCCCAGTTTGATCTTCATGTAAACTGCAGTAGGAGTTTTGTTATATTTTGAACACTGCTTTATCGCTTAAATGTACATCCTTTTTGAAAATTGTAAAACGTATTTGGGTTACGTGTTATACGTCAAAAATGTTTATTGCGAAAAACTGTTAACAAAGTCGTATATTCAAACAACAATAATATTTAAATTTTCAACACGACATGGCAGGAGTAAACAAAGAGCGTCCATAAAATTTCAGTATTTTATTCGATACCTGACATATTTTCAATATGATATCCATCAATATTTATTTTAAACAAGTTAATGAATTAATCTCGTATATCAAAACCATTTGCTTATTATTGTTGTCTTTTACTTTCCTTGTTGTTATCGTACGTAAAAGTGTGATCATCAAACCCCACTATCAACTTCGTCAGCTTGTACATTTTTAAGAGATGAGACAGGGAAATCCGTGTTTAACCTACTTGTACAAATATCATTAACAAATTGATACTGCTTTAATAAATTAAAATTATATTCGAGCCAGTGATGCAAACGTCAAGAATAAAATGAGAAATTAAAGTTCAAAATTCTCGAAAAGATAAAACATTATAATGTATTTGTTATCTACATCTATACGTTACATTATTTTAATATAAGCACTAAGAACTTTATTCAATGACAAAGAGTCTTTTAATGTAATACTTTCCTTCCTTATTTTATTATTTCTCCTTAGCTAAAGTTACACCTTAACAGTTTTCTTTACTTGTCCTGAGAAACTTTCGTTTTCACGATGTAATACTTACTAATTTATTGGCTGAAAATTTACGTAACAAATTCAACTACTATTTAAAAGTTCAGGGAACAGTAGTAAACTGGACTACATTTTAATATTTTGATATAAGTTAATAGTTAGTAATATATTTACTAAAATATGTATCTAAACTAGAGCAGTTGTTAAAAACTTGATCAAATTAACTACATGAGTTATTTTAATTTAATTTTAAGATAGTTATTATGATATAGTTTACTTTTATTTATTAATTATTATCGGCCGTAACAGAAAGTCGAATTGCATTTATTAAAATTGGTGATGGTTACTCCACTACCACAAACCCGTGTTGAAATTTAGCTAGTACGATCATTTTCCAAATTTATTAGTATTTAATTTGCTCCTTTGTACCAAGAAACATTTATTCTAATATTTTCATTTATGAAATTACGAGTGAAAACGAATATTTATTTATTTATATATTGTAGTTATCGCGATTGTTGAAATTCAGCTGAGGATCTATTGAATTACTTATAGTAGTTAAAAAGTAAATTCATTCCGATTTTTTTCAGTAAATAATAAATACGAACGAGAAATGAAAGTAAACAAGTACACTGAATGAAAAATAAAATTTTGCCTCAGCTTTAACACCTTATAAATAAATTAATATTAATATAAGTTGTTTTTTAAAGTAATATTTATATCGAATATTGATATTTAACTTAGGTAACTAATTTAAGAATCAATTTATGTAAAAAGATTCTCACGACATTAGCAATTGCACCAGAAATCAAAAGTAAGTATGTACTGCCGAAAAATCTATGTATGTGCATTGAATTGAAACATATTTCGACGCAATATAAATTCCCACTTTTAAATTCATTGAAAATCATTTAACCTGGATGATTACCGAATGGTGACAATGAAATGTATCTAAGCTTTTTAACCTATTTCTTCAGCAACAATAAATTATGTTTAACTCTCTCGCGCATTTTTAGTTTACTCATACGGAAACGCATGTTATTGTTAGACTAAAGGTAAATCTAATAATGAATAAAGTAGTACAGTAAAAAGATGTCGATTAAAATTAATCGAAGGATAATATATGAAAAAATCACCAGTAAAATTATTTTCGAACAGAAATCTAGATTAAGGCAGTTCTGTTCTAAATATGTCACGTAAATGATAAATACTATTGTATATAATTGTTATTTGATAAAGTAGGAATGTTTAAAGAACAGTCGTGATATAGCCGTTTACAACAATTTCCTACGCATATTAGTTATATAACCAAAAAAACGACTTAAGTGACTTTAAACAATTCAGAACATAAGAAATTTATTTTTTATTAACAGTTTCTACATGTAAAACTTGACAACGCGTCAAAACATTCTTACAAATCGTTAGTTTTTATGTCGAGGTTATATTAGTATTCGAACTTTTGACTTAACGAATAAAAAGTAGGTAAAATTCTCATTACCATTACAAAACCATACATTAGATTACTATTTGTCTTATAATGAGTAAACTTTATAGTCATCAATTACTCGCATTAATCTTCAATTGATCAAGTTCGTGAGAGTATAAGGTTAATTCGAATCTAATACAAAATTATTAAAAAAATTTAACGACTTTGATGTCGCAAGAAATATAGATTTCTTATTTACATAATTGCTTAACTCATTCCTTACGTACATTTTTATACCAAGTAATAGTGCATAGTTTGTAAGTTCTTAATTTTAGTCCCAAAATCGATGGAAATTAATGTTCCTTAAGAAGATTAAGATAACATGATTTGCAGAATTTGTAATTTGTATATCTAATATTATACTATATGTGCCACCCAGTATTAAGTGTGTTTAAAATTGTCGTCAAAAAATAATATAAAAAAACGTTGTGATTAAGATAATTTTGCACTCATTTTCAATAATTCACGTTTCCCTGTTCATATATTAGAAATTGACTTACAAGTAGTAAACTTCTGTTAATTGAAATTTATAGAGATTTTTGTAATTTAGTCGAAGGCCGCCAATGCTTGTTAAATACCAGCTGTATTTAGCTGTGGAACGTACAGGTTTTCTATACTTGTGTTTGTATGTACAAATTGTTGTTATATCATTCCAGCATATCGAATCTTCCGTTTTTTGTTGTTTAATAAAATGAGAACTAAAAAAATTGTTAAATCTATTATTTTTTATAGGAGTTATGATATCTAATTCGTTCAGTGTCATTGCGACACTTCACAATTGTATAAACATGTTTTTAACTTCAGAAGAAGAACATCTGGAAAAATTAATTATAAATCCAATGTGATATACACTTTGTTCACAAAAGAATTAAACATTTGTTTAATTTTAATTTTGTCAAATGTGCACGTCAGTTCTTTTTTGTCATTTTATTTAAATTATACATTTATATATTACATATATGTATACAATATATTAGCTGGACGGGGTCAAACTACGGTAGAATATAAAACATGTCGGAATTAGGCAATTGTTGCTTACTTCAATCTGGTTACTATAGACCTATTTAAGTCTCGCTCATTTATTGTACTTAAAAAAAATATATATTTAAAAAAAATTATTTTTCAATTTTATTTTTTAAACTACCGGACTATAAACATTGTGTATTACACTGTAAATTTTGAGCAGCAAACATTTGTATTTTTATGTTTTTAATTTTTTTCCTATGGCTATGCGGGCAAGTCACAATTGCTATTTAAAACAAAGGGTGCAACCAACACGAAAATGGACCAACAATTAAGTCTCAAATGTTGTCACTACTTTTGTTCAATTCGACCCTATGTGTTTTATTTTATTTACGTCTCTTCCATGCATGAAGTAAGCAGACATTTACTCCACATAAACTGTCCATGTTTCATTGAATTTAATAAACGAAAAAGTCGTGCATAAGAGTATTTCATAGAAGTAGTGAGTAAAATGTAGTTTTACGTCCTTAATGAAATACTAACAAGCAAATGTCGCACCTAGGTGGTATTTTATAATCGGACATTACGCCCCAGTTACACACGATATATGTTTTTAAATTAGGTGTGTAAAATTAGAGTTTACGCATCCTCGTATTAAATAACAATGTTGCAAAACAAATTTTAAAAAAAGTTCTTTAAAAAATTTTGGCAAAGAATTATCTTTTTTTTAATCCTTAATAAACTTTGCAGAGGCTATTGGTACAATGCAATATACGAGGTAATCCTGGAAATTATTGAAAATGTATCTGTGTTAACAAAAATTAATAGTAGTTTTCGATACACGTGCGTAAAATTTCGTTCTACGAATGTGAAGGATGCGGGTCGAGCTAAAAACGATGTTTCCATTCATTTTGGAAAAAACCAAAAGTGAACATAATATGGTGAATAAAACATACTAGTGACTGTCAATATATTTTTTGCAACCAAAAAAAGGTGCGATTTTTAAGAAAAAAAAAATAATTGTATTTTTTACCCTCCAGCCGTAAAACTCGATCTCGGCCTAGGGCGAAAACCTTCGGCCACAAATTATCGAGTCCTACGACAATCGGATAAAAAAATACATTATTGGTCTCGGGCGACAAACTTCACATTTGTCGAAGATCGATAATTGCGCCCTTGGCACATAATGTACGATTTTTCGACAAATTGTTTTTTCTCCTCGAATTGTTTATATTTTCCAAAATGTTTAGCAGAGTTTTGTGTAGTGAAAACCTTTATATAATATATATTAATTTTATCTATATAGATCACATAATGCAAAAACGGCACTTTGGATTTACAAGTTATTTAATTTTGCATTAATGGATTAAAATGTTAAAAATCCTTTTATGACAAGAATGAGAACCTCCATTATAATTGTTTTTATTTTTATTATTGTATTTTCGTAACTCAATAGTATTCGCACATTTATACAATTATTGCAATTAACTACGATTGCATAATTTTTGTAGGTCATAAGCCGATAAATTTATCAATTACAGTTACTTGAATCCTACATTAACCTTTAATATATTGACCGTGCCTCGCTTTATTATTTATCATATCTGCGCAGCTTTCACGACCCAACAGCTCCATTTTTCAAATATTTTTGTCCGAATCGAACGGGTGAAAGTCGCAGGCTCTCCTGAATGTAATAAGGAGTAATTCCTGAATTGTTAATTGCGCGGCGCGGTTTCGCGAAGCTTAACGACTTGATCAGCGTCGCCAGAGCGCAATATCCAATACGGTAATTAGGTATTAACGACATGACAAATTAATTATCTCTCTTTTATTCCTCGCCTCGCCTTCGGGCCAAAGCGTTGTATATTACCGTTCGAGCAGGAGAGAAATTGCCGGAGCAAGATATTGGTCGGTTCGCTTTCACGTCTGGTTCACCAGTCAGTTCTGTATAATAAATAGCGTGAACGTGGGTGTCCATGACGTAATGTACAGCGGAGACTCGCTGCTGACTCGATCGTTTTCACGTAACGAGTTAAAAACCTAATTACTATCGCCTTATTCAAATGTAGTCATCGACGGCTATCGCGAATGTTATACTTTATCTCCTCGCAGGAAGAAATAAATTAAGTTGCTCTGTACAAAAAGGCCTCTTCTCGCAATTAGTATATCCAAAGTTGAATATCGATTCGTCTTCTCTTGCGTGTCTGCCGGCGATCGGCCTGTTGGTTTTATGCGTCAGGTTTCTATTTCCATAATCTCGTAGCAATTATGTATTTCGCACATTATTGCACCGAACCGAACGGTCCTATAATCGTTAGAGATATACCAGTATTCGATTGCGCCTAACTAATGATATCCGAATTAAGTATTTGCCGGTATACGAGCGATATAATCGCCAAGGATAAATTTAAAGCGACTTTGCTTGCGTTTTATATTTTAATTTACGACAAATAAATTACTTGCTAATTTAGTGAAAACCGAAGAAATCATGTTGTATATGGAACCCAGAGCCTTATAAATTAATGCCGCCATGCTGCATGAATTATACGAGTTATGACCATTCGAATATATGATCCGAAATTGAACTATTTTCATGGCCATTTATTACGCATGCACTTCAGATTGTATCTCCTTTTCGTCCAAGATATTTATTTCGGAACGTTTTAATTTTTAGATAACTTGTATCAATTTATCATGTCGCGAGATATTAATGAATGGAGTATAATGATTGACTATTGCACTCGAACCAAGAAGCCTGTGGCTCTACTTACTTGGAAATTAACACGTTACTTTAAAGACACGTACTTGTGTATTTTGTAGATTGCTTGTAATAGAATGAAAGTCATGAACAAAATAATTGCTTTCGCCATATCATATTTTAATGGATTATTACGTTCGTTAAATGTTTAAGTGGAATTTATAGGATCGTTACATAGTGAAAAATGAAATACCAAAAATGATAAAGTTCCAAACGAATTTACTACAATGAACATTTGAAAACCTTAAATTAACACACTGAACCAAAAATGCATGACGTATTGCATAAACGGTTTTGAAAGGACATTTTTCTTTGTATTGGTTATTAGACTTATTCTATTTTACATTTTTCAACATTTCTTAAATGGTAGTTTTTCAAAATAGAGGTTATTTTGAGTAAAGACATTATTTATCTTTACCTTTTTAACCGTCATATTTATAAGTGATAGCATTTGAGTTTGAACTTTATATGCCGTCAAAATTTACATTAGTGTGACTGGAACGCTGCCATAATATTCATTATTGGTAATAGGATGGACCTATACTTCGCATTTAATTCTAATATTATCATTTCTGATTGTATTTTGACAACAGTGGAATCTTTTATAAAAATTACTAAGTTTCACGAAGCAGGAAAGCTTATTTGATTTCAGACAAATTTCGTATTACTTGTCGACGTGGTTTCAAGGTCTGCAATTAAAATTGTATCGCCTTCGTGGCTATCAGTGAATGACAAGTCGTCAGGTGCAAAATTTCAAAGTGTTCCCAAACCGAAGCCTTTTTGTGGTGAACCGAAACCGACTATCATTTAGTGACAGTCACAGTGTCATCTCAGGGTTGACAAAAATGCTTCGTAAAATCTAATATTCTTCCGCAATTAATAAGTAACATTATCAAATAAATTTCATTAATATTTTCTAAATCTTAAGTGACTTGCATCTTACACTTAATAAAATAATAATTACAACATAGTACGTTCATTTGAAATGATTTATTTGAAACACATTTTCATTACGCTCACATTTATTTTTTCGTAGAAAACTTGTACGTATATTATCTGTAATTTCGAAAAAGGCTATCTCTTTGGTTTACTCTGCATTGACAATATTGTTAAGTATAGAAAGTATTATTTACAGAGCTGTCGCACCTTGAATGATATTTTGTTTTCCTATCATTATTCTCTGTCAATTCAATCACTTTGAGAGTTTCGAAATTATTATGCGTCTTTGTAGCGTGATTTGTACACAAACCTGTAATATAATCTTAAAATATTTAATCTACGATAATCTTGTGATGGATTAACAACCACGGAAAAAGATAAATCTGTGACATGACTCAAAACTATTTCAATATTATACAATACCTGACATGGGTTTGTTGATTTTAGGCTGTATCAGATAATATGACTTATAGATACACGATTTTTTATTTACAACTAGATTTCATGTTTTCTGAAACAACTAAATAAATACTTCAATCTGTAATATTAAAATTTCGATTAAAATTTATCATGTGATCGATAGCCCAGTTACTGCAGTTTTTTTCTTGAAATGGTCATTATGCATATGTCCGCAATTGATAAATTCATTTTTAATCATTACGCAGCTGACAGATTGACAGATAGCATTTCAAACTCCGCATAAAGTAAAGGAAGTCTGTAATTATACACATATACTGCAAAACCAGAGCTGGCCTTAATTTTCTGTTGCACTGCTATTCTGCATAATCTGCAGACAAAATTAATTGAGAGATTGTTGCGAATGACGGTATAATTTCAAATATAACTGTGTAAAAAGTCACATCGATTTATCACGGGAAGTAATAAAACGATATTGTAAAAAACCGGTAACAAATTGGTTTTCAGCATATGCATTCTCAGCAGCTTTTTCTGAGTAAATTTAACTTCATTACGTCGATTTTATTGATATCATTTCTATCTTTTACATGTCGTTAATAAATTTCACGCGTACGCACAGTAAACTTCGATATCATTAATTTTCTGGTTAAGACAAGATTTAAATATTCATAATAAAATATCTTTTACACAAAAGTAAAAGTACCATTATTAGAATTTCAGTTGAAGTAAAATGTAAACTAGACGGAAACATAATTGCATTGCAATTAAGCTTTGGTTTGTTTATTAATTTATATTATCTACGCATTTACGTGTTTTGATTTAGAATAATGTACTTGTACACGTGGCAAATAGAAAACATTCTGTAACACTTCGAAAAGGGTTTTGTATTTCAGCTGATCCTCTAAGAATATAATTTTGTTGATGCCCAAGTCTGATAAAGAAAGAATCGCACGAGAATAATAATAATTATAACTTATCATATTTAGGAAATATAAATATAGTTATTCAACAAACATTTACTATATTTTAGACTGACTTATGTTTTATAAGTCAGTTTGAAATTTTCTTCATGTACTTAATTTTCCAAACTTAATGATTAATAGTGGCATTTACTGAAATATTTGCGTTTAGTAAAGGGTTTAATTTTCCTTGACAAAAGTACATTCTTCCTAAATTCGTTAGAGTGGTGAATTTTCACTCCAAGCGACAATGACAACTTCGCAAATTCTTTACAACATTATTTCACTTCATTCTGTGAGTGCAGATACTAAAGTTATAGGGCTTAAATTTCAATTCAAAGGGGTTAAGTAGTTTATCCTGGCCAGACCGAAAATTATATATTTTTTTCTATTTTGTGCACGGCAAAAGTTACGTCACTCAACAAATAAGTAGTTATTAGACTTAGAAACTTAATTATTAGGTTTACAGACAATAGATTCTAACTGAAATAAATATATGTTTATCTTCCGATTCTGTCGTTTCGTAAGGGAAAACAGATGTCTTGATAGTTATAAGTTTTGTTAATGAAGTAACGACGATGATAAAAAAGCTCCTTTCATATGACACTTCGGTCTACATTATCACCCACTTTAGATTTATGCTTAAAATCAAAATGTGAACACGTGGTCGATAAAAATAAGATCCGTGGAAGTGAATGCAATAAAAAGAAGTAAAATCGTAAAATCTTAGATGGTAACTGGGAATAGCTTAGTTTGTAGGCCTAACTACTTATTTGTTTTATTATTTAACTTTTAAAGCATAATAAAGAAATTGGTTGATTTTTTACATTAAATCACCTAGATACTTTAATAATTGCATTTTAATAACAATATTAAGTTTTTCGATTAATAAAAGTGTACATACTAATGATTAATGTAATATGAAATGGAGAGTTAATCTTAATCACAAAAACACGAATGTGTATATGTACTTGTGGTCATTGGACGTTTTTTTATGATTTGGATACTGGATTATTTGACCCTTATTTGTGTCGTGACATTCATTTTAGATTAAAATTCGTATAGTAAAATGCTGGAAGCCGAGAAATGAGCCACGAATCTAACCTAACATATCCAGTCAGAACTCTGCCTACCCTTAATAATGCCTAAGAGCGTATGCGTGCCATAAAACTAACCTAACTTAACCAGTCAGAAATTCGTCTACCCCTAATAATGTCTAAAAGAATATGGCTGCAGAGGGAAATTACGAATCTAATCTAACATATCCAGTAAGAACTCTGTCTACCCTTAATAATGCCTAAGAGCGTATGCGTGCCATAAAACTAACCTAACTTAACCAGTCATAACTTCGTCTACTCCTAATAATGCCTAAAAGAATATGGCTGCACAGGGAAATTTTGTCCGGGGAAATTCTAATGAGGAAATTACTTCCGAGAAATTATGTAATGACCTGAAAAAGCGTTGCGCTTTTAAGCGGTAAAAAGGAATATTGCTGTCTCTATACATAAAACAATGCCTTTTAATAGATGTAATTATTCTAATCCCGAGTAAAAGACACTTCCGTCAGTGCACCAAAGATTAGCCTTATTTAAAAATCAAAACAAAATGTTTACTTTTACACCGCAATTATGATAATCAAATTTTAGTCCTGATTTTATAAAAATGTTTAACATAGAAGAAATTAAAATATATTTAGCTAAAAAGTTGTTAAACGTGAAGTAGGTATATGCTCAACACTCTAACTTTCTCATAATCAAGAAACACAAACAAAAGTCTTGAAATTCAAACGTTTTTCTTTTCTTTCTTTTACAATCGATTTGTTGAATGTAAAAGATTGTGTCCTCAGAATTTATGCATTACACCAAAGTCGTGTTTGGTTCGCGATGGTAGCGGGAGATTGTGGGCAACAATTTTATTTGGATTCCGATGTCGTTTGTATTGAGTTGGTGTTACATCGTGGTCACGTCTCGCGTTTTCGTCGCATTAAATCGCACTTAGTATCCCTGGGTGGTACAAAGCCACGGTCGACCAAGGGAATTGCAAGCTTGCTACTAAAGCGGTTCCAAGTATGAACCTCGTACGAATTCCCGGTAGGCAGGAAGTAACGGCTCTGTGTCGACGTGACGATAAGTATCAGCCACAGGTCAAACAATCTGTACCGTGTGCGAAACTCGCGGCGTGACTACGTACGATGGTGTCAACGACCATGTAACTAACGAGTCCGCAATCGATTCGCTAAATCCAGCTCCATTTCATTAGTTGGTACTAAAATCAAGATACTAGCGATCCTAGTATTTGAAACCATGATATTAAATTTCTTGTACTGTATTCGAAACGACAATAAAATCTTAACGATGTGCTGTAAGTTCCAACTAGTCGCATTGGTAAACGACATGCGTGTAGACGGAGTAATCAAGATGTTTGTTCGCTGTTTCAGAAATTCTTCGACAGATGACCTGCTTGTTTGTACTAGAAGACAAAACGATTTCGCAAATAAATTAATCAACTTTTCAGCCTTTAAAAATATCGAAAATTGTTTAAATTTGTTATTCTTATACAAGGATTTCGAATTTAGCAATGCCACCCAAACAGTTCTAATATTCGTTAATTATTTTCTGAAGTATAATTTCAATGTATCAGAAGTTTTTCCGATTTTTTATATGATCCAGAGTAAAAAATATGTCTGGCAATAGTCTCGCATTAAGTATCGCGAATACGGCTCCCGAAAGTATCGGTAAACGGTAAGTGCGATAGTTTAAGTTATTCTTGATTCTACATGGATCGAAAAGTATCACTGGTATCGGAAAAGTGTCGGAAAAGTATTTCAGATATAAAATAAAAATTAAAAATTTAAAAATTAAAAACGTTTAATAATGTAAATTTGAAAGAATTATTTCATAATGTTTATTTAATGGCAAATAAATTTAAAAAAACGTGTTTGTTCTCAGTGGGATTCGAACCCAGGAACTTCTCCCGAATTGAACATCTTACCTTCGGGCAACTTTGACATTGTTTACTGGTTACAAAGTGACAGATAGTTGAAACAGTTGATTGCATTCTGTTTCAAGTAGTTGTAATTTTGTATCGAGTATGCAATATCAAAGTTGGCCGGGTGTTTAGGGACCGGCTTTGAGAGATGAAGGTTCCAAGTTCGAATCCAAGCCGAGACAAATATGTTTTTTAAATTTATTTGCGATTAAATAAATATTGTAAAATAATTGTTTCAAATTTAAATTATGAAATGTTTTTAATTAATTAATTTTTTAAGTTTATTTTATATCTGAAATACTTGTGCAATACTTTTATGATACCAACGATACTTTTCAATCCATGAGGCATCAAGTATCGTTTAAAGTATCGCATTTGCCGTTATGCGATACTTTCGGGAGACATATTCGCGAGAATTGATGAGATACTATTGCGAGACATTTTTTTTACTCCGGATGAGTTTACAAATTTAAATTGAGGAGATACCACTTGTTAATAAATCAAACAATGTTTATTAATTTGTTCAAGGCGAGTGGTATTGCCGAAATTGAACAAAATTCTGTAATTAATAATTCAAATTAGACGGCGTATAGCCTGCAAAGCAACTGGTGGTAATTGCATCAATACAAAATATCAACATGGTTAAAATATTTTTCAAGTGCCACCTGTCGGAATCCTTTCGATTCCTGAACAGGCAGCTTTCTTGAAAAAATATTTTTAAAGAAACTGTTAAAAATGCTGAATTCAGATGTTAATTGTATGACAATTGTGAAGAAACAAAAAATATGTAAACAATTCAGAAAAAAATAACGAGGATTAAAATAACTGGGATGAACATTCGGTAGATACCGGGGTAAGATCATGGGACATTTCGATTGCTGGTCGAATTCCATTAAAATAAAAAACTATTAAGTGATAAATAAATATTAGATGCGATAAGAGTTCCATACACTTACCTGTAAGATATAATAAATAAGATATGCAGTGCCAAACTAGCCCTTCGAGTCGTAAATAGAAATAAGTTTCCATAACGAGAGCAAAATAGAACTGCGAAAGTCGCAAGAGCTCGTAGCGGTGGCGGATTTACTTATTGGCTCTCATCCACATATAAATTCTCTCTTACGGTAGTAAAAATGTCCTTAATAAAACAACCCTTCTTAAAAAATGAAAATATATCAACCCATTTTACAGTCTAATTTTACTATATTTCCTATTATAGGAGTGCTTTATTTTCTGTCATCTTTACAAAAGCATATTTCTCACTTCAAGAAATTTAGAGAGTATGATTTTAAACGGCCTCAAATATTGGTCTGTAAATTCCATAGACCAATCGGTTTAATTAATAAAATAAAAGATAACAGATAATTCCATATGCAAAAATAACAGAGTTATCTGGAACTATCTATATTATTTTAACATAATTATCTGCAAATTCAGATTTTTCTGCTGTATAATAAACTACAAAAAAATACCAAAACATTCCACTAAATATCCTTTAGAATTTTAGAATTTCAATAATCCATATTGGTATCATATTCAAAAAGAAACTGTCTTCTTTGATGACCATTCTGGACAGTCTTAACAGGTTCCAGAATTATATAAAATTGTTAGATAAGAGCCAGTATCGTATAATGCTCGTTAGTCGTATTCACCCTTCACCAGTACGGATGTATATGCATTACAATACTGCTGAGATAAGACTGGAGAGATAGTACGGGTTAAGCTCTGATCCACCACGTAGTTGAGCCGTTTCTCGCCTCTTACTTGAACAAAGTTCTTAGCTCTCCTTATCGTTGGTTGGTGCTAATACTCTGACGAACTTTCCTCATCAATGTCCCATCCGCATAGGAACTGCTCAACTTCCTACTGCCTTGTCCTGGAAATCCACTACTCAGCTTGGTGCTTGTCGAAACGATTTTAACGGGTATTCTTATCGGTTATTGCGTTAACGTAAAACATTCAGGATATGGGGTACAGGAAATCGGTTTAACAAGAAACATGATAATGTATAATAAAACAGATTGTGCTGTGTATCATAATATGGGGCTTCTAACCCTTTTAAAGGGTGGTTCTGACTAGTCTAGCAAATATTAATATAGCTTAAGAGAATGACGATTTGTTATAGCCACATTAGTGCGCTGTGAATACGTGGCAATTGTATACGTAGTGCAATCAACTAAAAGCAAATAGTAAACTCCTCTGTAGTTGGTAAATATCGATAGTTAGCGTTGGCGTATCGGGAGTAACCAATGTATTGGTAAAATAAATGGAAACTGGACATACTCTTGTACTTTCGAATTATGGTAGACGTGTTTTCAAAAGAAGAATATTTCTAGGGAGAACACCCTTTTAAATTAGTTTAATGCTTCTCGTCACTAAATTCATGAATTAATTAACCAGGTCCTACGCAGACCCTGAAACACTGAAATCAGGCCAAAATCATCAAAAACTGTTCAGGGCCTGACCAAACAATAGGTCATCTAAGTTCAATTCAGGATAATTATGAATGTCGGTTTAGACGATTTGCATTTACGATTAGTTATAGGTCCTAAATTTATTGAGTAATAGAATAATTATGTAATTTCAGATTATAAGTATCATTTTTGGTTTTCAGAATTTTGTATTTATTACTGAAAATACAGGAAGACCTTTTACTTGAACGCATTAAGCATATGTATAACTATGTTTATTTTTAATATCGATAAAGACATGATTTTCATTCATTTTTATTAAGTATTTGGATTGATTCAATTAAAAATAATATCAGATTTCTGAATATCTTAGAGTAGGACTTTTCATCGATGAACCATTACATTTTTTTTAATTGTTTTCGAAAATTGTGAATTTGTAGCAAATATTGAACTTTCAAATTTATAGATGAAAAACTATTTCGTGTAAACGGTATACAGCCAATGTTACGATCTAACTTTTGGTAACTGAGTCCGAAAAACGTTTAATCGGTCGAAGTTTTGATGTCAGCGGCGATTTTATTGCCTTGGATTATTTTTTATGCGGAACTGTTAGGGAGAAGTCTCATCTATGAATATTCGTAGCGACGTTCTCAAACATCAATACTATCACACCTTTTAGGGCCTCAAACATTCAAAATGTACTGTAAAAATCTGCTACTTACACAAATCTTTAGAAAATTATTTAATCGTTTTATTGTTCCTAAGAATTTAAATAAAAAGTATTAATGGCCCTCTCCATTAATAATTTTATTTTGATTGTATTTGCCATTACAGTTGCAGAGCCTAATTAACAATATTCTTGTTCAGCAACTAGTCTTGATTTGTAGTTTTCTAAAAATGCTACATGTTAGCTTAATCGAATTATAAAGCAATACGACCCTGGTGTAATCTGCAATAGCTCATCAATTTAATATACATTCAATTAATTCGAATTCTTTCCAAGCTCGAAATAAAAAATCACACGCGTTAAATAGGTTCGATTTAATCTGAATGAAGTCTTTTATACTTTCTCCATTCCCAAATAACATTTCGGAAACATCGATTATTCGCTTCAGTCTTCATTTTCGTTGCTCCTTCAGTTGATTGATCGATAGAAGGATTACAAGTTCTCCATCATTCAACTGCCTGAAACTCAGAACGAACAACTTTACGATGATGTGACATGAAAAGGCGAAAAGTAATATGAATTACGGCATTTCACAGAATGCGTGATTTTGACAGCCGTTGCCGAGATTGAAAAGTGAAAAAATAATATTAATCGTCTTAATAGACGCGTGGCAAGGCCAATGTCAGCGCTCTGTATGGATTCTGATACGTGTCAAGTGTACGATCTCACGAATCGAGTCGAATCGGCTCGGACTAAACCAATCAAAATTATTCTGGGCGGTAAGTTCTTTGTGCTCCAACCAGCGTAGATTGAGAGATAACGCGATGCTTCATGCTCCATCCGATAATTTGATGTAATTACTCACAATCTTGATAATATGAATGATGAGCGCAATCATTTAAATTTTAATTTGGAACAATATACTCACGAGACGTGATGAAAAAGTTGCGGAACACCAAGTAAAACCCTTTGTAGGTAGCAAGTGCATCCAATTAGATTTCGCAATTTTCAACGTTATTAACGGTTGTAGATAACTTTATAAGAGTTTAATTTTTACGTCATTTTATGCATACTTTCCGGTGCACTGCAATCTAGTAACGCTCAATTATTATCGGGTAATGAATATGATAATGCATTCTTTTTAATGAAATATTTTGACAGGCTCCGTTCGCATAAAAGTGTGTATAGGAAAAATAATTTTAATAACCTAAGGAAGATTTTAAAACAATACATGATAAAATCGTCCTAATTCGCCAACTCATTCATCTCACGCAGAATATATGGAAGATCTGTCGTACTTTCAGTCAGCACGAACTACACTTTTCAAGTTATTTTAACTATTTTTTTTAAGTTTACTTATAAATTTAATATAGCCTTAGCTCCTATGTTTTTTTTTCATTTTATTTTATGTTTTTAGTACATGACATTTACTTTTTCAATAGATTTATAATATTTATCTCAGTTTTATATCAATTATGAAAGAAAATAGAATATTTCCAGTATTTTTAATTCCATATCATCTTGTATTGATATTTTCTTGCATAATTGATATCAAACTAAGATATACATAATCCATCTATATTATAATAAAAATATAATATTCTCAGCCCTTTTTAATTCCATATCAACTAGTATTGATATTTTTTAGCATAATCGGTATTGGACTCAGGTAAATATAACAAAACTATTCAAAACGTAAACATCAGGGTCTAAAAACATACAACAAAATAAAAAAAACGTTAAAAATGGGTGTAAAAGCCGCCATATTAGATAGGCCATTTTGAATTTTGACATTCTGCGTCACTTAAATTTTAGTTATGGTGATTATTCCATAGGATCTAGATACTTCTGCCGACAACGGGAATATTATTAGCCAGTACGTTAAACATATTACAAAATTTCAAAAATCACGTATTTTTGTAAATTAGCCGCCATTTTGAAAAATCAAACTTCATCCAACAAAACTAATTACAGATTTCAAAAGTACGGACAAAAATATGTCAGGAAATATGGGTTTGAAAATTTGTTGCTTATCATTATACAGATAAATATTCACTTGAAAAACATGACAAAATTATAAATAATTGGCATGAAATGGGTTAAGGTGAAAGGCAGTTATATAATGAAGAGATTTTCTCTGGAGAGTTTAGTGTTAAGTATCCCAATGAAAGAGACAATGAACATTTTTTATAATTTTGTTTTATTATTTTTTGAAACTTTTTATTGCCAATTGAATGCTCAACAAAATCGCAAAAAGTGAAATTAATTTCACCAATGTCCCAATTAAAAAGCTTCCAGCATTGAATCAAATAATGAAAACATTTTAGTGTGCAAACATTTCATTGTGTTACTTTAAAATTATGTATGACCTAATATTTCTCACCTTTCATTTCGGTGAATGTTTAAAAAGAATTGTATTGACAAAAGTTACATACCACGTATTCAAAAAAATTATTCATAAAAATTATTCTAGTTAAAGATTTAGAAAATCTTAATTAAAGTTACCAGACCTTTAGCAATTGTATCCTATGTGATAGTGGGAATTTTGATGACACGAATGGAAAACGAACAAACTCAGTGACGTGCACTCAAAAAAGTCGTACAGAAATAGACAAAACACAGTCTAAAAAGTGATCTCCTTTCATTCCGACTACACTCTAAAATCAAGCATTTTATTTCAAGACATTTTTTGCCCCTAAGCCATGAAAAATGTCTAGAGAGAAAACGCACAATGCGCCTTATCTGAATTCTAAAAATGTCTTAAAAGAGGGCACTTAATTTTACAGTGCAACGAAAATTGTTGCTACACAATTACACAACTAAAGTAGTTTGTAACAAAAGAAATTTGCAGCAACTGAAAATATATTTCTTGTAAAATTATTGCTAAGGATTTTTACAGATTTGTAAATATCTAGCTCCTAGAAGACATAGAATATAATTATTATAATAATCCTACATTTTTGTCATTGATATTTTTGCAATGAATGTTCATCAATTATACACCAAATAAAATACTACATAGTGTGAAATTATTGTTGGCATAAACATTTGTGGGTTTTCTTTAAGTAATATTTAAGATAACACTTCAAGATGTTGCTCGCGATCTCTTTACAATACAAAATTATATAATACAACAATAATGAATCACACCAACCATAAAACGTTACATAATACGGTACTATATCATTTCATCGCAGCAATGGGAAAATGATTACAAAGTACTACTATATACTACTTTCTTAATATATACACTTTC
This sequence comes from Trichopria drosophilae, assembly GCA_030407085.1. Taxonomy (NCBI): domain Eukaryota; kingdom Metazoa; phylum Arthropoda; class Insecta; order Hymenoptera; family Diapriidae; genus Trichopria; species Trichopria drosophilae. The sequence goes on from CM059583.1 coordinate 59,149,516, forward strand.
ACAACAGACATAAGCACAATAAACGGCACAGACACCATAGATGAATGTTATCTCTAGACACTCTGCAATGAATCGTAAATCAATGTATGTTTCTGAAACGAAATCCTAATTGCGAACATCAGTAAAACTCGAAAGAACGTTTTCCCTAATACATTCAATTAAGCAAAAAACAATTACTACACGATACGACTTACCATGGTTGCCAAATTGCCCGTACATACCTAATTTTTTCATCTCAAAATCTCACGTTTGTTTATCAGATCTTTAGATTACCGAAGGCGTTTTGCAAGGTGACCGGACAAATCTACATCGTTAATCTTTGAAACCTTTCACTTCGAGCTATTGCACGTACATATACGTATAATTAACAATCGTTCTTAATTCGCCACATGCGCTATAGCCAAATTTGTAGAAAAATATTCTGAAACAAGACTTCTTCCATTGAGAAGTGTTGTCACGCCATAACCGATTGGGTCGATAAGGGATTGCAATCTGGTTAGCTGGCTTTAATGTCGAATTCCTTCCCCTCCGGAAACATCCAGTTCGGAAGCGAGAAATCAATGTATGTTCTAACTTACCGGGTGAACTGGGAAGACCAGAAAAGAAGAGCGATGTTAAAGAGCGAGGTCAAATAACAGGGCGCGTACCGATCGCCATTAATCACCATCCAAAGCTAGCAGATAGCCGTCGAACGTTCGCTTTCTAAAGCAAGGTGAAGGGCTGGTTGATAGATGGAGGTGATGAATGGCTCCGTGACGGAGAACGATCCATCATCGCATCTCTCTCTCTCTTTCTCTCTCTGATGTAGTATCTCTTTCCTTCAGTCATTTCCTCATGCTTCTACCTTATCTGTCTATATTTTTCTCTCTCGGTATCTCTTTTACTATAGATCCACATCGCACGTGCTCTCTCTCAATCTTCCCTTTCTATTGCTCTGGTGTTGGAGGTCTCTCGACGTCAGACAGGACGGAAGCTGTCTACCGCGAGTGAGAGAGATTTCGCGCGTCAGGGATGCCCGCACCTCCACTAATTCATCATCCTCGTAGACATCGGAGGTATAACTCCTCCGACGATCCTGGTTGCTATACGGTGCTTCGTCCCGTATCCCGAACATACCCGTCACGTGTATTCGGAAACTGGCAAGTGTGACAATCTCTGCCTGGAACACGAGAATAAATGTAATTGTGAATGGCCTTGAAGATTAGAGTGATTGAATTTTGGTTAGGTAGTCATTATTGCTACTGGTAAATAAATTATGTCCAGCAAAGTAGATGTCAAGACTTTGACTAATGCTCGAGATTACTCGAATATCCTGAAAGCTACAGACTCCCTAAAAGCCCTTACAGCGGGTACACCCATCAGATTAAATGACCAGAAGTGATCGATCGGATTTTGGCGTTTTTATCCAACGCATGGTCACGGCGATAAATCTCACGCCGAAATTTTTGCTGCAACAGGGCTTTCGACCTCTCATCCTAATGATGACGCAGAATAAATCCTGAATCTTGGGCTCGTCGACGAAAGCAAGGGAAGGAATCATATATCATTAGTACTTCGACAAAACTTACGAGGAAATCCATTAAGTGAGTCGTGCTTCACCGACCAGACCTCGAACAAAGATCGAAGTGAACGATTTCTGCAAGACACGCTACGCTCTCGATTGGCGATAAAACGATAACGATCGTTGCACTTGTAATGATCATTTCGTGAGATGCCAGTATTGATGCCACTATATATCATGTTAAAAGAGACGCTAAATCATTCTTCACGAAATGAAAGATCGCGATTTTTATTCGATAAATTAAAAATTATTACTAACTGTATTGATGGATTAGATATGATATTCAGATAATAGGAGGGAACTTGGCGATATAATCTGCGAACATGTGTGTCTTATGCTGGAGTGACATCTATTTCCCAAAGGTCAATCTAATATCATTCATCATTGCGATAATGAGTAGGTATATGAATTATAGTAATAAGAATGAGACAAGTACAAATGACGATGAAAAATGACAAGTCACTGAAATTGGACAGCTGCCAGAACCAAATAAAATTTAACAAGTAACATAACAATGAAATTATTGAATATTATTTAATTTATTTAGTATTAATTTCAATAGTTATCGATAGAGCCTAATAAAAATTGTATTTTCATGCTTGTCGTTGAAATTTTCTAAACACAAAACAGCTTATTTACGTATAGCTGTTTTACAATTTTTACATCTTGGTATCTATTGTGTATTACTTTTCAAATCACAATTATGAATAAGAGAAGTTAACAAATTAAATGTATGTGATTTTCAGGTTTGGTTTTGTTCAATTCTAAAATGATGTAATGCATTTAATGCTGTATTGCAGTTGATTTCTTGTAGTAACAAACGCCATGGGACAGGATTCATGATTTTATGTCGGGAATTTATTATTCTGAAAAATCAATTACGTATTTCATCCCGTTAGTAAATTATATTTTCTCCAGTTTTTCGTTACAGACATGTTGCTGATACTATATTACTAGCCTACCTTGTGATTAATTGGACGAAATTACATAGACATTTAATCCTACCTCTATTGATTAAAAGCAATTTACAGATACATGACCTACCATTTTTTAGAATCTTCACGGAAAAAATAATTGGTTGGGGCATTAAACCGAAGATGGCACTCACATCTAAACGATAAATTAGTTGGGGCAACCGAGTAGACAGTTTTCCTGAAAAGTAAATTGGTCACTAACCAATTAATTGGAATGCAAACTAGTAAGTAGTTTAGTGTACTTACTCCAATCAATTTCTAAGAGCAGTAAGCGGTTGGTTACTAATCTCTATTTATTGTAACTAGTATGATACATTCGTAGGATAATGAATAAATTGGTTGCTCCAATTGATCGACTTAGTACTACTGTACTTAGTGTTGACGATAAATTGGTTGGGATAATTTTTGCAGTTGGTTGTATTTTAAATGGTTGGAGTAACTGTTTTTTGGTTGTATATATTACATTTAGTTAGTTAACTTAACTAATTTTTTTATTGTTATCACTTCGACACTGTAGTTCAAACTACACAACCCAATTTCAGGATGTGCTCCGGGAGCTCCTGGGACTTCCGAGGTCCAAAAGCCGACATTTGGTCCTATTTTTCCTATTTTAGCCGTGTAATTTTGGGGCTAAAATGTCAATTTATGTCGGCAAATAAGGGGATAAAAGATTTTAATTGTTATACAATGCGACCTCTCGCAAAGGCGACCATTGGTTCTGACGTGATTCTCGTTCAAACGTAGAGAGCGGTACCCCCTCCACTGCTGCGCACATGCTCAGTATGCAACGCGCATGCGTTGTGGTTTGCATTCGTTGTATGCAGTGGGAATCGCATTTTTGCCTTAGTGAGAACACGGCCTTAACGGGAATGGCCTTTGTGGGAAGTTGCACTGTAATAGAATTCTGGTCGCTAGAACTAAATATTTTGGTTTGCTAATTAGCCAATTTGACAAACCGATATGACCTATAAACGTGCATAAACTATTTTGATTGTAAGCAATTATGGGGCAGACATATGGTCAACTCTCCAGAACTTTTAAACTTTTAAACTTTTAGGTCCAAATACTAATTTTGCTAAGGCAAATTAATAAGTAGCATTTTTTATACTTCATTATAGATTAAAAAATAGGAAATACGTAGAAATTATGTAAGACATCAGTTTTATGAACTTAGGGCCGCTGCGTGTGCTCCACCTGCACGAAGTTTTCTCGCAATAGAAGTAGGTGAAGATTTTCTTAATGCGTCTGAATAACTTACCCTACTGAACGAGACATCTTACGGGGATCACTATTATATAACTTCGGAGAATTGTATACAATAACGCGAGATAGCTTAAGGAAGAGACTATATCTGTCTTATTACAAAGAATCAAGTTTGGCAACTAAAAATGTTTAAATAACCAAACTCGCTTAATTCTTGAAACCAAACCGATATATCAGCGCTGCTTGTTTGGTGATTCAAATTGATTGGTTTTCATGGGCGGTAAATATGACCTGTTTCTTTGACAGCGAAGAGCCCATCATTTCACTCTATATATGCCCTATGAAGGTATGTAGCGTTAACATAATAAATTTTGCTTCAGTCGAATAACATCTGATATTTTAAAAACAGTCGACCTTAAATCGAGACTTTAGCTACTGAAATAAAAGATTTAGTAGGTTGGAAACGAAAATCAAGTAAAACACACGAACCAACTCGCAAAGGTGATAAGTTACACAGCAGAAATCGACCGTGACACCGAAATCCCTCGTCGTATCCAACTTAACCAATTATTTATCTCCATTTACATTTTGCATTGTCGACAGAGTCCGTACCGTTGTCCCGGAGTTTCCTGCATGGTTCATGGGTAAATCGTGAATGCGAGTATTAATTTTCACGAAATCTCTGGGCGTTCGCGTTAACATCGGCGGAACGAACGGTATCAACAAAAGACGCACTCATCGCGTCTTCCGGCGCGATTTGCATATATGTGCACCGAAAAAGGGATACAATGGCCCTACGCCCACGAGCGGCACTAAAAGGTTAAGAACGCCCATAGGAAATGTCAAACTGTTCGGGTTGGTTGTACGGTTGAGCAGAAAATCCGTCCGACTCTTTCGTTTTGAATGCACGCTGCGTAAGTCTCGCCTTTCCACGAAGGAGGTCGTCGAAATTAAACGCGCCAACGACGGTGGCTGGCATTTACGCCCGGCGCAATACATCAACATCGTGTTTGCGGTGCCGCGAGAAAGAACGATCAACGCCGCAGGAGGCCCTGGCCTCGAGACCGAATCTCTGAACGGTTGTCGAGTCTCCCTCCGTATGCTCGATGCCAGGTCGCCGCAAGTAACAATCGCTCTTGATTCTTCAGCGAACCGACCGCGAAACATGCGCTGCTTACGTTTGAGAGAGTATTAACGCCCGGTACATGCTCTATACCATCGCGAAAAGGTACGGACGAGAGTGAGAAGAGAAAGGAAGAACGACCCGAAAGTCGAGAACTCTACGGCCATCCTTGACTTCATTTTGCGGTACGTTTTCAGGTTGTTACGATGCAACCGAGTGCAACCGAGCGTGCCACGTTCACACGTCGGAGTTATTCTTTATTCTTTATAACGGTTTGATAACGTTATTAAGACCATTCCGTCACTCAACAAACTTCGCTTTATATTGTGTCATAATATTGTTGAATGTAAGAAAAAGCGGTTTGTGTAATGTTATGAAACTGATCCGTCCGTGGAAAAAAGCAAGGAAATAGTATAAATAATTTACAATGGAATTTTTCATTCATTGTCAGAATCAATGAAAGCATTAACAATATGTATGGGTTATTTGCTACCAAAGCTTGTAAATAACAAGTTTGAAACGAACATGATCGATTTCTACAAAATTTGGTCGACATATTAGATCAGGGTCTTAAAATTATGCAATTTTGGTGTTAGTTTTGTATTCAGCAACCTCGAAAATCCCCGAGTAATAAGTTTGAAGCGAATTAGATCGATTTTTACAAAAGCTGTCAGCCATATTATATCCGACATTTTGTATTTTGTTATGCTGACTTCGAATTCCTACTCATCAACACCGAACATCTTAAGAGCCATTTGAAAGTTAGGTCTTTGTGATTAATTTTTTTATATTTTTGAAGCTTTATCTGATTCTGCTCAGTTTCTGAATATCGCCGAATTCGCCAAACTCAGAAACTTCAACAGACGATATCTCAGTAACCAATAACGATTTTTCTTGGTTTGAAACCGGATTTTGAAGAGTAAAAACAGTACTTTGAGATACCGTGATGATCGTTTTGAAAAAATCTGTCTTGAAGTTACACCACCTCAAATGTACCCAAAAAGGTTAAAATATCTCAAAAACCAGATGTATAGGGGCTATTCGAATTCAGCGCGTCAAATACCTTCTAGTATTAGTATGTTCTGGTTCTTGGTTCTGCAATTTTCCCAAATTTTGTCGGCCTGTGTTATTTTACTCTTGTTATATAAAATGTTTACACACCCGACCGTATCATGTGGGTCATCCAATCGCTTAATGCTCTCATATCCAAATGAGAAATTGATTGGAGCAATTAAGGAAGCAGTTGAAATAACCAATTGATTAGTTGTTGTGTGAATTGATAGGTTAGCAACCAATTTAATTCTTAGTGAAACTCCAATGTAATTGGCTGCTCCAAATAGTTACTGGTCAATATCCAATTGCCTAACCAAGGCGTCATACGTAAACTACCTTACCAATTTGTAAAGGAGGGGGAGAGGGCAGCAAGAAATTATAGTCTATATAGAAAGTATGTATAAAAATTAGAAAACTGACTAAGTTGGGCAGGGGGGATAAAAAGTGAAAAAAAAGTCTACGTAGTTTATGGATCGCCCCTGATCCTTTTTCTTTGTATGAATATACATTTCCAACCAAACCGTTTGAATGATCGTATTTCAGTTTGCGTAACCAAACGATTCGTGAAGAAACCCAAACAGGTTTAGTTATAGGTACCGAATATGTCAACGAAAAAAACGACTTCATGGGGATAACGAATAAATTGGTTGACCCAATAATCGACTTGTTAGTGCTCTGAAATCCCGCTAATAAATTGGGTGAGACGACTACTTGTAGTTTGTTAGGTTTGAACTGTTTGTGGTAACTATTTGATTAGTTTTATATATTACGTTTACTTGAAACAACGGATTTTTTTATTGTTATTAAACATCGAAGGCTGAAGAATTGAGATACTATATTGAAAATTAATTACCTTAAGCTATCTTTCTTGAGATGAGCGCTAATTTTGGATTAAAATTGAAGACGAACCTACATACATGTCGCTTCAGTTCTGAAAATTTAGAGCTATAAACTTATGGTTTAATTACAAGTACTAACCGAGTTTGGTTATTTAAACCACAGAATTTGGTTGTGATAACCGAATGGTAAGTAAATCATATATTAGGTGTATACATTTCATCAATACGGTATTAATAATGGACCGGGCCAAAGTACATCATGTTACCTATTCAGGTACCTGAACAAATTGAAAAAGAAGGAGAAGACTTTTCAGTAATAAATGAGTTAGCGGCGACAAGAAACAAAGAATTTTGCACTTTGCCAAGGAATACGAAATTTTTTTATTTTCGGTTTATTGTATCCTAGTGGCTAAACCGAGTATTATCTGAAATTTTTTTTTCTTTCAATCATTTTATATTACGAGGTAACCATGCACTAACCAAAACAATTATTAAGAAACGTGTTTAATCAGTAAATTAAATGCATACGCTTAGATGTATCCAACTTACTCCTTATTTTATTTGTTATTTACATTCTTGGGGCAGTAACTTTCAATCATTATAACTTATTAAGAGGACTTCATATCTGACTGTTGACATGACAACCCAATACTACTGACCGTTTGAAATACACTTAATTCTTAGTCAGCGAGCGTTTTCGATCACTTTTTACAAAGAAATGTAACGCGCCAAAAAGCAGCATAGGTTTTCATCCGTCATTTCCTTCATCCTTACTATCAATCAATTCATCATGTTTGTTTTTCTCATTCACGTCGTTTATTTCATTCATGTAGTAAATCTTTTCATTCATTTTGATTAGTCATCATAATTTCAGCCAATTCATTCATACCCCTGACTCAGTGTGCTTCAAGACTCATACGTGATTGATGAGCAATATTTGGTAACCATAGGTATAATTGAATAAATTTACATTCCTATTTTTGTATTAAAAAATTATAATTCTCAAAAAATGTACCTCACATTTCGGTTACACACAACATAATGGTAATAATCACAAGATTTAAGTTTCCAATATCTGGCCGTAAGTGAGTTATACAATATCAAAAATGATAAATTTTAACAATCAAAATAATTAAAACCCAATTTTGTTAAACCAAAAATTGGTTAGAAATATCTAAAATAAGTTTTAATGTTTGCTTCCTACTATTCATATATGATTGCGATAACGAACATTTGTTAAACAACCCAATCAGACAGGGTTTTGAATTTTTGAATTTTTGCAATTGGCTTTCCGAAGTAAGAATGTCATTTGCCCAATTAAAAAGTACGCCAAAAAAGTTACTATGGTTCCAGTTGCATTTGTGAATGGATTGCGAGGACTATGAATGTAAAATGAAAAAAACAACAATTGCTAGAAAAGATGAGAATATCAATTTTTATTACTTCGACCCAGACTGGGCGAAACATCGAATTTGGTTACATGACTAGACAGTATGGGACTTTTAACTAGAAAAATTCTCTCATTGTACGTTCAATTTTGTTTGTCTCGCGATATCTCGCGATCAGTCAATTCGCTTTTAAAGTTTTGAACCTCTTTTTGAGTTTGGTATGGTATAACTTAGATCTAACCTTAGATCGATCCTTTTGGAGTTTTGGGAATTACTGAAATTGCCATAGCAGTATTTTCTGCAACATACAGCATTTGAGCAGAGCACATGTCAGTACTTGACTGAACCATTTCACGTATCAAATCGTAATCAAGTGTAATCGAAAATTCTTTTCTACAAGGCAGACTAGAAACGTCGATTTCAATGCATGTCATTTCATGCTAATTAGAGTTAGGATAAAATTAATGTTCTATAGGGAGGAAATTCGATTGTACTTTTTCGACATTACCACACCCATCATTTCCCTCGAGCCACATCCCCATACAGATTCTATGGATAATAAGAACCATTCGTCTTCCGTATATATTATTCGGGGGAAGGCACGGAGCCAACACCCCATAAATCTTCATTGCGCAACTCATACTTCGCCGAGCAACAATAAGCATTCAATCAAAGCTCATCGACGTCATCGTAATTCCGCCTTGTTCGCGCCGAGTGTTTTCGCTGTTTCGCGCGTAGTTTATCTTATTCCGTCTGGCGAAAACGGACGTTTCCGCTCGGTTTCGAGAACGGCGACAATAATTCTTGATCTATCGACACGCCATCCCTGCCCCCGACTCGGATTTAACTCGGAGAGATCTGTCGCGCAGTCTATGGATGAATTATAGGCGTTCTTTGCCGTCCCGCATTCAGCGGTGATGTATGACTGAGCCGAACGACGCGACGGAAGGTAGAAGCCAGGCCGGTCGACTGCGACGTACAGCCTGTTAATAACAGCAAGAATGAACGAACGAACGAACGAACGGCTGCACTTCGCTGTACACAGATGCTGCTGGCGGCTAGAGGTCCCCTTTGTGTTTTATTACAAACGATACGTCAGCTCACGATGTATGGGCCGCTTTTATCTGTGGCCTGTTATTGATGCGCTACATTGTCCGTGCTGACTCGTAGGAGTGGGCTCGATGCGCGGATGCACGTCTTGCTGACATCGCGATGCGCGCTCCTCGTACGTCAATCTTCCCAAGACATTTAATTGAATTACTGGCAGATCGATAAACCGACTTCCAATGCGCTTCCACCCTTTTTCCCCACAAGCCGAGATTTTCACTCTCCTTCATGTCTACAATTGCAGCTTTATCCGAGTTTACATCTGGGTTCGGGAAAACTTTCCAATTTCGATTTGTACTTCCTACTACCATCCTATTCATGATGAAATAACACGACAAATTTATTTGGATTTCCCACAAACCAGTTTGTGCTGATCAACAACCGCGAAGTTTGTGAGTAAACATAGCACGAAATTCCATGTACAAATAGGTATGACTGCTGGTACGTCATGAGTCTGATGAAAGTTCTAGAATCTTGCAGTGCTACACTTATATGAAAAAAATCCCTTTGATGATTAGCAATTCTATTACGAAAAGAAAAACATGGAAATAAAGAAGACCACAAATCGTTATTATAAAAAGCAGAATATAGAGGATGACCCTGGATTAGACAAATTCTAGCCGCATCCAATTCATTCAAAATGTTGAGTACAGTAGAACCTACGTCTAGTGGAACCCATGGACTATGACTAGTGGAGTTGAAGCTCTCCCTCCTACTCCCACCTCTTCACAGTGTCAATCATATGTGTTTGGTGCACTATATACGTGCACCTTACCTTTAAAAGCCGGCAAAGGAGCCGTACGCTTGGAGAGGGTAGAAATTCTTCCCCTCTTTTGTCCACTATACATGGGTAACCAAAAATTTGCCTATCACGATGTCTCCACTATACGTAGGTTCTACTGCACTTCGATTAAAGTTGTTTTGTTATTTTTTTTCTTAATCAGTAAGGACTATATTCTCAAATTTCACTACTTTTACGACCAAAATAGAATGTTCTTGTGCTTAATTATAATGCGGTTTGCAATCATTAGAAACTTTTATTTGAGAAAACACAAATGAATATAAAAAAATTGATTTTTACCATAAAATTTCGAATTAATGAGAATATTGGCATCAAATTTTGAGTAAATTAAATACCACCAAGGAATTGTATCCCAGGTTAATCTGAAAGCGGGCTACTGCATTCAATTGTAGCAATGGAAGACCAGCGAAAAAAAATTCATATTGACCGCTGTATATTTGGGAGATGCGAATTTAAAGTCGGCTACCAAAATTAAAAATGGCAGATTCAATATGGAGAACGAATTTACAAAAATTGTCTGATTTGCTTAAAACTTTTGTTTCTACAGCCTTTGATTGTTATAATTGATACATCGTCAATCTCTTTTACGTTTAGCTTTTAGGAAATGTTCAATCATCTTGTGTTATTTCAAATTTCCAATGACCGTCGCCATAAACCTTTGAATACCAAATCTGGTTTTAATTAAGCCCGTAAATCGTTCAAAAAGTTTGATATTACGTAGAAATCAACGATTTTTTATAATTGTTATTTATAATTGTTTATTATTTTGCATAACTTCATTAATTATCAATTCATTAAGCTCATCTGCCTACAATGAAAGACTAACTGTTAACTAAAATATAATGTTAGTTTATTAAGGGAATTATAAAGTATTTAGTGAAAATCCTTACTTTATCGACGGACGGGTTCCATAAAGTGCATATTTTCACTAAAATTTAAATAAAAAAAATTACTGAATTCATGTTTCAAAATTCAAGCTGTCTAAGGCTGATCCTACTAATTCCGGATTTTAGTCGCGTTCCTTCTACTAATTTAAGTAATCCTTCTAACAGGTATAGTTACTAGACTTTATGCTAGAAAATACCAAAGAAATTAATTGGGAACTGACCAGGAATTTTCAGAAATACAGTAGAACCCACGATAGCGCCCGACCACCTGTACCGTTTCCGTCCGGCCTTTGCTAGCATTCTTTTGCAATGGGGAAGCTTCTCCCTCTTTTCACTGGAGAACGCGTGGAAGGGAGTGGGGATGGATTCTTCTCCTCTGCAAAAGAACGCTATTGGTAGTCATCAGAACCAACGACAAACGCTATTGTTGGTTCTACTGCAAGTGACTTTTGCTTATTGGGAACTGACTTATTTCACAAAATTTACGGTCATTTCTCAATTAAAGTCTTTGGTATTTTGTATGAAACCGTCTATAGTAATTACAATTACCTTTATAGAACCCGACTGTTGACAATTTTATTCAGCAATCTTTAATATACGTTTTTTATTGAAGTTTCCTGTCTTAAATTACTCTTGAACCACTTTTTAACCCCTTAACGTGGTTTTCACAATATATAAACTACTATAAACGTAAAAACTATTGAAATCAGAAATTGCAAGAACGAAATTGTGCGCATTTTGCAGTGTACTAATATAAGAATAAAAATCGCATGCAAGTATAACCAGGTGTGAAGTATTTACAAATACACATATAAGTAAGCACCAGGCTCTCCAATCGATAAAGTGGTATTACCAATTAGTATTATATTATTATATAACATAATATACTATCATTTAAATTGATTAGTACCTCAAGTTTACGTTTTCATTTATCAGAGAGAATACAAAAAAAGAATTCATTGACTGAAATCCCTTTTGCTACCAGGATCACGACTAACCGAATCAATCTGTTGATCTCAAAATTTTTGGGGGTGACGCCATCTGGCGTTCATCCTACGAATGTAATTATACAGTGTTTGCTGTATATATTTGTAATTATACATTTTTTACCTCAAAACCCCGACAAATAAACAAAACAGACACTTCAAAACCCCGACTTCAAAAACCAGTTATTTCCAAAAACAGAATTAAAAAACCGGACATTTTAAAATGTACATATTCTAAAAATGTAATTAATGATTGACTAAATGATTCAAAATGTGCTTAATAAATAATCCGGATGTGAAACTCATTTGACCTTCAAGTGACCTACAAAATTAACCCCTTGATCAAACAATAATTACTTTAATCCGCCAGTTAGCCTGATTTTTTTAAATTTTTTTTTACGTAGTGAACGCACCAAGCGAGGGTGTCTGTATTTTTAAATATCTGTTTTTTTAATGTCTCTAGGTACATATTTTGAAATTTCTGGTTTTTTGAAGTGCCTGTTTTGTGATTATTGTCGGGTGTTTGAGGCGCACCCGTTGTATCTGTTATTTTGGTTGACGAAAAATTCCCTGAATATAAATTGTCTGAATATAGAAACAATACGTCAAAAACGATTCCAATAAAACAATAAAAATCACGGAATTAACAATTTATTAGCGATTGATGAAAAAGAAAATATTGAATTAAATGGAGCTGAACAACGGTATATTAATGTAAGTAAGAGAATCGCCTACTTTCTTCTCTTTTCATTATTGTTTCACAACGAAGTAGTCGATCGTTCGTCTATACAGATTTAGCTAAAAAATCCATTACTTTTGAAAAGTTACGTCGATTTTTAACAAGCTAATGTACTACATAAAGCACATTTTTCCAAACAAGTCGATAATATCAGATATTTTCTCAATAAAATTCGATCAATACAATCGAAGAAACACCCTATCGAATACCAATTTATTAACATAAAAATATCCTTAGTACATTTCGTGAAAGCATAGGTTTTGAATGATAAAATATTGGTTTCGAATAGGCGTTACAAAAGATATAAATAATTCTTATTTCAAGACATTCCTTATGTTCAAGGGAAATGTATGAAATGCTGACCTTGGGGGTTGGATGGATTATATCATTAGAGTACGTTGACAAATGGTTTCATATATCTTTACGTAGAAGCCGGGCATCTATTACAATTAAATTAATTGTTTTACAAGATTATTGATGTATGAGATTAAATAAAATCATTGAGTTCGCATTGAAATTCGAACGCATTTATCATCTTTAGGGAAAATATGGTAGAGATTTATTTCATATTTTTTTGAAAGCAGATGGTCAGTGCTATGTTCATTATTTGAACTCTGTGCAAGTCTTTTGTCATGGATATTACTATTCATTGATATTAGATGCTTATAATATCAGTAATATACAAAAATTAAGTATACGATGTCAGTACGCAAAGAAATAATAATGTTGGACACATGAATATACGATGACATGTTAAATTAATTAGCTTGTGAAATTAAAACATAAAAAGTGATAAATATAAATAATGGTATTCACGTTCATCGTATTTAATAAGTAAATAATAATGAATTATTACTCCGTTCATCATTCATTTTTCATAAATCAGTAACGATAAAAAATAATTTTAAAAAATTCCATCTTGGGCCAACAATTTTTCCAACAAAAATTTGCACAAATCCCTGAACTGTACAGTATAGTTTCTGATCTCGTGGGTAAAATATTGAAAAAAAAATGGTTTAAATTCAATTTCCATCTTTCGTGTAGCATAAAGCGCAGCTGTTCATAAAATGAAATATATAATCTGGTGCAGTGACAGTAAGCTTAATTTTATTTTGGAAGGTGAACTAAAGTTTAGATTTAAGGTTAACATTCCAAATGTATAGCCTGTTGGCTATGCTCCCGAATGCTTGTAATATTTGCCAGTCACATTCGTGCTACAAACTGCTAAATGTACCACTTACTGTAGTCTATTTAACCTATTACTGCGGACATAACCTCATAGGAAATACCATTCATGCGAACATCAACAATGTGGTTAAGATGGCCTTGCTCACTAATTGTTACTAATTGCATTCTTTACATCATGCTAAAATTAGCATTCAATGTTGTAGTATTAAATTAAGACCTTACATTAAATTTCAAAACTAGCTAACAGCAACTCAGAGATGTAGAGACATCGGTCTTCTCAATTTAATACTGGCAAACTTACCCGTTCTTAACTAATAAGAAATGCATTTTTACATTTATCCCTAACATTTTTAAGTCCAAGAAATGTTTTAATCTCCGAAATTAATAAATCTATTTGATTGTATTAAAAATGTGTTTATTTCAACCAAATAAACTAGCTGAAATAAACGGTATTTTTTATTAAACAAACGCTGAAAAGGTAACAATTTCATACTTAATAAATATATATTTAATAGAAATAAATTTGTCAAATATTAACAAATATTTCCAGCGCATACTCAAATAAATATACTTATTAACGGTAAAGAAATACTTATATCAGTATATGCTCACACCAGGTTATTATTAAATCTCTGTTGAGAGAATAAATCCCATTTAAAGTGAAACATGTCTTAGAAAGAGGAATTATCATTACCTTAGAATTGTCTCTCATGTAGTCAACAAATAAAAATTGAATTTGTAATCGACCAAGATCTATATCATTGAACTAAATGGACGTTTATCATCATGCAGAATCTATGTCGTTGACCAGGCCGAAAGTTTTCGCATTTATTTATATGCCAACAATAAATATTTACAGATTCAATCCAAACTATTTCGATTGAGATCGAAATGCCTCCAATGAACCTGCATCACATGAAACCGGAGGAGACCTCTGTCGTAAATATTCATTAGGAAACTACAAAATAGGACGAAAACATACAATTTAAACTAATGTTTTCCGTATGAGACTGATGTATGGACATCGTAAAAAATTCGTTCTGCATATATAGTAGTCCACATGACATGAAACATTGTTGAAACTTGCATTTATAAAGTTCTATTCAAAAAAATTCCTTTTGTAACGCTTTTCATTAAATCTAACATTTGTTTAAGGTCAAACCTTCAATTTAACGTGTTACCTTAAAGTAAAGGAGCATAATAGGAGATGTCCCTCAAGCCTGACATCATCCCCTTATTCAACCTTGTGGACGACAAATCCACAGGGGGTAACGACTTGCTTTCGACACGCGCTGAACAAAGATGCATCTGAAATTAAAACCGGTAAGATATACTGTAGAGCACACTTAGATGACATCTACGTACATTTTGGACTCAGACAATAGTATTTACAATTAGAAATGGTCCATTCACGACGTCATTTAGTCATTTCAAACCGGAAAAAGGTTTTGCTCATGCCAGCTATTTAAAGGTTGCATAAAATCGTTTCAATGCAAACAAAATATCACTAATAGATTAATGTTTTCTCTTTGTGGATCTTAATATTCTCCACAATGGGCAGTCACAACAATATCCTAAGTTTTGAATACGATTGTTATATCACTTCCTGTTTTTTGTGAAATTGAAAAAAAAACACTTGACATTACTAAATTTTATTTACATGCTCTACTAAGATAAAATAGTGAACATTTCAATAGTAATAAATAACAAATCCCACTAAAGGCGTGTGTAAAATATTATCAGATTTTATAATTTCTTAAGTTTTACCTAAGTAGTAAAGGAATGAAGCGCTGAGAGAGAATATTACTGGTATAAATATTTAAATAATCTCTTACTAATTTAAATACTTTCTCTGACTTTTCTAAAAACGCACGGGCATTTTTTATTTATTAAAACGTAGTATTAACGGCAATTTTAGAATCATTCTAAGAGCTTTAGCACTATTCATAACGTATACACCATTATTCACGAAGCATAGAACACACTTTTCCTTCACACATCCCAAATAGCAAATGCAACATGTATGACTAAGTAGCGAAGCATTTAGAGTTGTTATATTTCATTTGGTGTGAAAATTCTTGAAGAAACGAATTTTCGAACATTATAAAATAACTATTGTCGAAATTGAAGCATAATGGAAAATTCTATATGGAAGCCAAATCTCATCACTTATGATTTCATAATTCAAATTTTGTTGAACAGTGCAGTTTCTTTATTTTTGTTATGATTCACATCTGTACAATTGAATAGAAATTAAAATATCCTTATAAACGTTCTAAATATAATCTCTTAATATTTCAAACTATAAAGGCATAAAACAGTTGAATTAGCATTAGTAATTTGATTGCGTAATGTATGTATTTTCCGACATCTAAATTTATGATTCTCAACAATGCCATAAATATTCTCTTCCTTCGTATGTATCATTCTAATTTAATTCCAATTAAAAGATGTATAAATACAAATTATGTTTCTATATGCTACGTAATTTAATTATTTTAATTAAAATTAACAAAAAATTAAGTAAACAATTAATTAGCTGGAGTTATATCGTATATATTTACATTTTGTGATGTTCGCTTCCCCATTAATTGTTGAAACCTAATTTGAGCTCTCCTCTTTTATAACATCGTCTCGTTAAGCTATGAAATTAACAACTTTTTTATTTAGTATATTTCCTAATTCGCGTTTATTACCGCGAGAAAGGTTCCGAAAGTGAAAATGTTAATTTCGACATCACTGAATGCAGAATGACTCATTAAGAAACATGCGGGAAATCTCGTTCGTTTCGCGAGTGAACTCCAGGTAGCGTTTGTACAAATAATGATGATGTTCTGGAAGAATTATTAACTTATAAATCAATCTTTCGTATTTTCCGAGTATTACTCCTGCCGCGAACGTAAGTCCGTACATGGATTCAAGACCCGTGGCGCTTATGAATTCGACAGAGTACAAATCCTCCGTCTCTCTTTGCAGTATTGTATGCAAATGTTCAAATAAATAACGATTTCCAAACGTGACACGGTGCACTGCAGCAGAAAGATACAACCCACAGCTTGTCAAATCGTGAACGCATGCAACGTTTCGAATAAAGAATATCGCGTGCTGTAGGAATATTGAATTCGACATTACATTCAGTGACTTTTTTACTCTATTCGGGTATAGTTCGTTCGTTCTCTCTAGTCGTCTTACGATTCGAAAGTAACAGGCGCTACACATTCAAAACACTGTCGGAATAACTTTTCTTTCAAGATCTGAAAAATCTAGTTCGTATATTCTTCGTAAGACGAAATATTGTAATAATTGTTAAACATGGAGAAATGCAAAAGACTTTCTATTTGTTTTATTTAGGCACTTTTATAGCGACCTGGTACCAAGTTGTAGATTTAGTCAAACTGATCAACATGTTATCATATAATTTCCCCATACACCCCCAAAATCTCATTTTATGGCTAAAAATCCGATTTTAGGCAAGTTTGTGTGAAAAATCGCTTATAACTACCCTACTTTTTATTCGATTTACATCTTTTTTTATTAATTTGATTGCCAAGAAGCTCACCTTTCATACTCTGCAAACCTTATATTGATCAAATGAAAACTGACGAAACTACAGTTGAAAGTACTTATGATTTTTTTTGTTTTTTTTTTTCATTTTTTTCAACTTCAGCGGTCATTTTACAGTATTATTCGATTGTGGAAATTTTTTTCACCTTAATGTGTTGAAAGTATATTTAATTCCTCGTCGAGTAGGCTTTCGTTGAACGAAATCGAATGAAAATTGACAAAGTTATGCTGGTCTTAAAATTGAATTTTTCGCTGCATTTTTATATATGAACATATTTTTTATTCCATTATGTGAGAAGTTCCTTGGGAATAACAGGAGTCCTGATTATGTTGCAGTCGAGCAGGAATTTTTGAGGGTATACGACAAAATGTAACATGTCAATAAAAATTGACTTCCTGCAGTCGCATTTGGATTTCTTCGCGGAAAATCTGGGTCAAATGAGTGTTGAACAAGGCGAAAGATTTCACCAAAAAATAAAACCAATGAAAGATGTTTCCAAGGGAAAAGCTCAATCAACATGCTTGCTGATTACTGCTGGTCGTTGATACGCACAACAACTGATGACTTATACAGCCTGAAGCGTTCAAGCAACCATTTTTAGATAAAACAGCCATTATTTTATTTTTTCATTTGTATTGTTCTGAACTATACTGAATTATAATATAGAAAATCCAAACCATTATATATTTTGTATTTTTGTTATATTTTAAAGGTTGTCATAATTTTCGTTCTTGATCGCGACGCTCCGTGATGCTAATTCTTGTTTAGATACATGTGATGTAAATTTGGCAAAAAATTTCTAAAATTTTAAAACTTGCATATCGCCGTCAATTTTCATCCATATTCTTTCAACAAAAAGTCACTCAAGGAGGAATTTAATATACTTTCAACTCCATTAGGTGAAAAAAAATCTCCACAATCGAATAATATTGTTAAAATTGAAAAAAATGAAAAAAGTAAAAAATTCACAAGTTCTTTCAACTGTAGGTTCGTCAGTTTTTATTTCATGAATATAAGATTTGGATAGTATGAAAGGTGAGCTTTTTGGTAATTAAATTTAAAAAAAAATTGCAAATCGAATAAAAATTGGTGTAGTTATGAGTGATTTTTCACACGAACTTTCCTAACAATGATTTTTTAGCCATAAAATGAGATTTTTGGGGGTGTATGGGGAAATTATACCATACCAACTTGCTCAGATTCACTAGATCTACAGCTTGTGCTAGCTCCCCATAAAAGTGCCAGATCGCTGTCACACCGCGTTATTATAGAAAAAATCCGAGTAATTGTAGGCGTAACGAAACTTCATAATTCAATTTATTGTAGGCAATATATAACATAACCTAAAAAGGTTTTGTTTTTGGCAAGCTGTGGGTCATATCTGAAGCCATTTTAGGTGCAGAATCCGAATCTGTGGTCAGAAACGGCCCATTACATCAGAATTTTGAAGATATTGAGGTGATGCCAATTTCTTTTCGGTTTCTTACAAGATGTAACCATCTTTTGTCTTCCTTACTATTTGTATAATTCGTTACACTACCCTTACACTTCAAGTGGCGCTTTTGGTCGATTACGATTCTGTCTTACAAAATTACGAACATTTTAATTTATGACATTTATTCCAACACCACCATGTGCATTCACATTACTCTTTTAAAGCCAAGATGTTTTCACTCGATAATTTGTGCTGAAAAGTTGGACTCAGGCATTTCTGGGGTTGCTTCATACAAAAATAAGAAAATTAATATCGTCAATTCAAAGATGGTGAACTCAAAATAGCTGATAATGGGAACGCTGGGAAAAATTTTATAATTTAAAATGGATATATCTTTGTAAAAAAAAACTATGGTGATAGTGTATATTACTCATGTTCAAGAATGAGAGTAGTTACTAAATGTGGCAAATAGTAAAAAAGGAAGAAAAGATGCGTTCTGTACATAACCTAAAATAGTAAAATACTGATTTTTTTGTACATAACCTCCAATATCTAAAAATCCTGACACTATAAACCGATTTTGATAGCCAAATCGCACACAATAATTTGCGAAAGGCCTTCATCGTTTCAATACCTATTTTGTAAAGATATGTATAATTATTGTGCGATTCTTAAAAGAACTTTAAATGAATGAACCAACAAAAAATGTTATTGATGGAAGTAGTAATGTTAACCTTTCTTTATCATGAAACATCGCCAAACAACAATAATGTATAAATATTAGTCATAATAGTAGAGACTCAGTAAACTACAAAATTTTATACATTGGCCAATGTGTGTATGTGGTGGGTATGAGAGAATGAATAAACAACGTTAATGATTAAAATTAAAAATAAAAAATAAAAATATATTTTACCTATTACAACAGTTTTGTAAAACAAATTTTAAAGAAAAAATATTTAATTCGAGAACTAAATACGAATTAAGAAAGATGATCAGAATAACAAATGCAAAAATGAACATAAAAAATACGAGTTGTCATGTTTGTCTTCACAGTACGACAGTCAGTTCACATTACACTTTTTCCGTGTGCGAAGATTTAAACTCAATCATTTATCTCGACCTCAAAAGAAACGTCAGGTATACTGGCAATGTCAGATAATTATTGAAAAACAATAGCGAAAGCCATTTAGGTGCTTTGAAATGTATACGAACTAATCTCATTATACGAACTCAGCAGGAAGTAACGTTTTGAAACTCAGCTGCTAAATGATTTATGGTTTGTAATGCTCATTCATCATTGAATGTTTGTTTATTCGTTACTCATCCATTCGTTACGTACAGGTATAAAAATAGCCCATGTCAGCAGCACCCAAAAGTGAGACAATATTTATAACATCTGAAAATTATTTAAAAAGTATAAACCGAATTGCTCTAGGAAAATTGTTATTACATAATAATTAAATATTCCTGACTTACAGTTTGGGTGCTTTAAAAATCAATATTCTTCGATCTAATATTTTCGGTTTCGAAGAATTCGATTTCGATTTAAACGTATTGGAGTCCTAATTTTGCAATTATTCTGTTCTGAAAAATATATCTAAAGGATTATAATACGATGGTCTACTTTTAGGTGATAATATTACGATTAAAATCGAATAAATTCTTATAAGATTGTGTTCCAAAACGGATGATTCGTTTTAAAAATTGTTTAAAGCATGATTTGATTAATACAGTTCTAGTATTATGAACACCATTTAAGAGAAATCGAATTGCGAAAATGGACTAAAATGCGTCAGAAATAATAGACCTACTTTATTATTAAAAGGAACTCTTTGAAATGTTTTCCGATACCTAAAAAATCGGACAATATTTTGCCAATAAACAAACTAAAAATTCCTTTAAAATGTTAATTATGCAATATTTTAAAAAAATATTATTTACAGAAAATTAAACAATAGATTTTTAATGTAAATAACATATTTGAAAGACCATCTATATTATATGTTCTGCAGAACATCTATACATATATTCCACATGAAAATGGAGAGAAATTGGACGACACGCTGGTAGATGGCGTCACTTTCCAAATGCATTCGAAGGTTGAAAGAATTCTGTATTCGAACCTTAGGTTTGCAATTTGGAATATATATTCTACAAGTTAGTTATTATTTCTGGAGGAAAATTAGGTTTAAAGGTTTGTGTGTTTACATTTTAAACTTTTACTTGTGGCGTGCATAGTAAATACGTAAAAAGGAATACATTTTCATTAGTAGAAAGATTATTCATCACTTTAACATTGAATTTTAGGTGATAATATTACGATTAAAATTTGTTAGCTGATGATATTACGATTCAAATCGAATAAATTCTTATAAGAATAATAATTATTGTTGTATTAATGCGTTACACGATGTTAAATATTTTAATACTTCAAATGTGTTTAATATTTAAGTTTTGTACATTATACTATGCTGGTTTTCAACTTAGTTCTCACGACCCGTACTTTAATTATTTTTAATAATATGAATAACATATTTGATTTACATATAACGTAATTTTTCATGTTTTAATAAAGTCCTAAAACACACGAAACAAGTGGCTCTATCTACAACTTTTCCGATTTTAATAAAATATTTTAATACACAGATATTGTTCAATTTTTTGAAATTCAAGGATCAGTCAATTAATATTCTCTACTAAACATGGAAAGACAATGTTTTTAAATAATAAAAAAGATAAAATTGATAAGTAGTTTCAAATCTAAATATTGATCATAGAACAAGTAAATATTGAACAAGTAACATGTTGAATATTTAATAATATTTTTCACCTAATTGCTGTTGCAAATGTTTAGTGACGGCAACTATTATAGTTCTGAATGATTAGTAGCTATTGTGTACCGCAACAAAAAATACGATAAACCTGTATTCCCGCTACTATTTTTTAAATAATAATAAACAATTGCATGCACTGTAGTTTTTAAAAATTGGGCAAATGATTTCTTTTACTACTATTGTACTTTTTACGATTATTCACTTATGACCACTTCTGAGATATTTAAAGGAAATATTACAATAATTTGTGTTAAGAATTACAGACCTAACAAAAATGTTATTATTCGTTATAGTCAGTGTAAATTTCGCATCTTAATTCACGCGTAAAAGTATCCTAACCGCTGATGTTGCACATTTCAGACAAAAATAAAATGTTGCACTAACCATGACGATAAATTTTGTTCGTATCACGGGTCTAAGCGTTTACCCCTTGAAAGCGGTCTTTCAATAACCCTTGAATAAAATATATTTACTTTTAGCAAGGAGGAATAAAGTTAATTGTGCAATTAATATTTTGAAATAAACAATAGCACTAATCTAATTAATTTAATTTCTTAAAAATGCATAGTCCATCGTCACGTTTCAAAACTAATTTTTTAACATAAAGCGTAGTTAAGAAATTATCAATATTATTTTTTTTCATTCGGATTGCTTTTAAATTAAACCTCATAATAATACAGGTATTTTTGTTACTTTTAACGAAAAAATTGCAAATTTGTTGTACTGACATTTTCTTAAAATATTAGTCTGTAGTATATTCAATATGATTACCTTATACTTCAATTACAATATGAAAATGAGTAAAATGAATTGCCTTTCATAACAAGTGAGAATTTAAGAATTTCCTGTATATTCTAAACTACTTAGTGCAACTATTTTTAATTGGTACTAATTGTAAGTGATTTATTTTCGCATAAAAATATAATCGAATCTCTTGAGTTTGATGAACACTTTTTTTTCATTAACACAAAAATAATTAAAAACTAACATTTGACCGAAAAGTCCATCATTTACATAATTACAAAAGATTTAAATTTCGAGTGGATCCGAATGCTTACAAAATTAAAAATAATTATTTGAACCAAAAGTAAGGCTGATTATAAACGCGTTACTTGATTTCATGATAATGTGAAAAATTAAAATTGACTCGGGTTGCACATGCACTAAAAGTTCTGGAAGGTTATATTTGCGATTGTTGTTTATAAGTCTTCTACGATATCTCTGCGCCCGAAGGGTCTGATTGTGAAATGTGATCAGATATTATGTGCATATTGTAAACAATCCTTGCGTTTCGTGTTCATTTACATTCGATAAACAAAGTGGAATTGTTTGCCAGCTTTTAATTTCGATTCGATTCCGTCAATAATGCGTTGAAAAATACGCTGTGATGTGACTTGTTCTGAGGTAAGTGCTTTAAAAAAATTAATTATTTATCGACTATTAGAATTGTGTATTTGCAATCACCAAAGATACTCGAACTCTAAAAATGATACCGGATTTAGTATACAGAGCATTCTCATATATCAATAGAATAGGTTACTACCCCAATAAAAGAGAAAAATATTGAATCTACTAAAATATTTACGGGTTCTGATTTAATTGACTTAAAATGCAAAATAAGTACTTTTAGAAAATAACTAGATTATTTCTGTTTTATTTTCTGTTAATAATTGTTGAATTTACGTGATCCGTATTAACCATTTATAACAGATGGTAATAAGTTGCAGATGATTTTCATCGAATATTTGTACTATTGGCCATCTGTCAAATAATTCAACTGCAAATAGAATGATTTAAAGAAACAAAAAAAAAACATATCAACATATATTTCATGATTAATCAACTCTCTTTGTATAAAATAAATGACGAGTAATTGTATCCACTTTACGACACGAAACAAGTCAGCAGTCGAGTCTCTCGTAGGAAATCAAGGCAAATCCAAACACCAGATTTCGGAAGTGTCTGGAATCACATCGAGTAGTGTTGTTCTTCCATTACGGATTCAGGCAATTGTTTAAAAATCACTGAAGGTGTGCATCGGCTCGGACTTGGTATTGTCGCGGCTGGTCGCTTGCGACACGTTACTAATTGAGATTCAGCGAGCCGCGTAATGGCCCGAAATAACACGAATTCCAATCTGAAGAATGGCCGGGAAAAATATGGGTAGCCATTCATCGTCGCGGTAAAATCACCGAATATTTCACTCCGCTGAGCCAGCTGAGCCGCCGTCGCCGCGACGGCAGAGAAAAGAGAAACGCGAAAAAGGGAACTCGACTCGACGTGAAGGAAGGAAAGAGAACGAACCCTGACTTCCCCTCGTTGCCGTTTCCATCTTTCTCGTACCCTCTTTCCCACCCTCTCGGCGGCTCTAGGCTGCAGATTTATGCGCTTCGCCTTGCACCGCTGATATCCGAGAACTCACGACCCGCTTCGCTCGTAATGAAAGAAATAAATTTACTCTCCGGTGCCCCAAGGATGGGGAATCCGCGCAGTGAGCTTTGGGTTTTTGTCTTTTCAGCTTTCTTTCTTTCTTTCTTTCTTCTGGCTACGGCGTCATTTTTACCCGACACGAAACGAGTGCATTTTCAACTAGCTGGCAAAATAATTCATTAGCGTTGTCCCGAGAACCCAAAGAAATATGATGCTTGTTCCCCATGCAAATTGACCAAATTATTCTAGGGTTGCTATTGACACCCAATTATAAGTTACCCTCGCAACAGTTCGTCTTTTTTCGAAAGTGCTGAAGCGTTTCTGGTAATTGATTCCTTCTCTGCTGACGTTGCTAATTTATTTCCCCATGCTATTCAATTGTTAAACGAAGAGAAAGACGGATACGTCAAGGAACATAAGGAGTGAAAATATAGGAAAAATTGCATAAAACAGAATTGTGATTCTACAAACGTTTTTATTAAAGCAGTATGGAAACTCAACGATATTTACAGGACATTATTTACAATGTAGATGTCATAATCTTATGCGTATAATTCATCTCGTATACCATCGTTCGAACATTCGGACACTGACGAGCGGCACAATGGATGTAATAATCGCTCGCACCGATCGAATTTACACCAGACGTATGATGGCATAACGGAACCACTACTGTTTTTTTTAAATCGTGACAAAATAAGTTTTTGCGAATAAATTAAACGATAAATAATTACAACCGCTTACGCGTTAGTCGCATCGAAGCGGCGAAACAGTGAAACGCATAACTCTTTCTCGATTCGCTTCTTTTGTTTCCGAAAAAACGGTACAATATCACAGTTACATTGTGGACAAAGAGTTTGCCTCTCAGCCGATAAAAGATTTCGTGTAATTACATCTTAGCGAGCACCGTGCTCGGCGAGAAAAAAAAATATAGGAAACATCCCACTTTTTGATTAGTCTACAGAATTTTACAAATCTGACAAACAAAAATCAAACTATTCGCATGGCATGCAAGTCGATCGAATTTTAAATGGAACTCGGTCGCTCAACGCGTAAACATTCTCATCGGAGATATCCCAAAGAACGATGGCGGAAAGTCAAACTTGGATAAATTTTTTCACTTGTAGCGTTAAAATTTTTTAAATACACGTATAACTTTCTTTCATTAAAGATTTATCGATATTACACACCGTGTTCTGGACGCATTTTATACAATTTTAATTGTACTATGTACACACACAAACACCCGATGTTTTCTCACGATGACGAAATTCTTCAAGTGTTTTCCAGCGGCTGATTTTAAGGATGTACCGCGGCACCGATTCTCTGCCCGTAAATCGCGTACGGAGAATAGTAAGGTCCCAACGCGTTAAATGCACTATAAGGGGAGGCCGCCAAAGATGCGGGCAGCGGTCCCGTCGGCGGTTTGCCGTATGGATGATATCTTGCACTCAGAGGACTCAAAGATGGTGCAGGATAGGCTCCAGCGGCACTAGCAGCAGCGGCGCGATGAAGAGCCGCCGTCGGCGAAAGCAATGGATGAGAATGAGGTCCTCCGAGCATCGCCGCTGATGCTGCTGCCGGATCTGCATTGGTGATGTTAGTGTGGCTGCGAAGATGTTGAAGGAGCTCTTCCGAAGAGGTGAATCGTTTGCCACAATAGGAATCGCCACCGACCCAATTGCAGATGTAAGGTCGTCCACTCGCTAACGATGATGGATAGGAGAGCGACGGTGGAGGCATTGGTCCTAAGGAGGACAACGCCATGGCGAAACCGTATTTTTGGTGATCGCACTGCGTGCACCCACTGGGGCAGGCTCCAGCTCCCATCATCATCTGGGCATTGTGCATGCTGTATTGGCACCCGGTGCAATAGGGATCCTTGCAAACCGGAACGAGAGTTTCGCCGCCGGCGGGTGTCTTTACTCGTGCGTAACTCAGATAAGGATTACCCGCACCTGGGGCTGCAGACGGGTATCCCAGAAGAGCCGCGGCTGCAGCGTGATGATGGGAAAACGGAGATGCGCCAGCGAACGGTGGGCGAAAAGCTGGATTTTCAGCAAGACCCGGTGGGCAGCAGAGCGGGTTTCCAGGAAAACCCGGAAGCCCAGCTCCAGATTTGTAAGCTGCGGCCAAACTCGCGTCTTTTGCATGTCCAGACAAAATCTCCATTCCAGATCTGATGATCGGACTTGCACCACTATTCCGCGGAGATTCTATGGACTTTTCGCGTTCGGCTGGTGTTTTTCTTTCCGTCGGACTGTTGCTGCTGCTGCTCGCAGACGCCGGAGTGTTTTGAGTTGCAGGCGATGCAGATTTCCTACCGACGGGCGTTCTGCTACCAGACGATTTTTTACTTTCGCTGATCAAATGTTCACTGACACTTCCACTTTCTGCCCCACTAACACTGTGTACACTAGTTTTCGAAGTTGGTCTTCCATCATCCGAACTTTTCCTGGTTATGACGTTGGTTTCATATGGCTTAAACGCCAACGATTTACTATCCGTCGGGCTGCTGCGAGTACGTTCCAACTTCGCGGCTGGTGGAGATCTTGCGTTCGAAGCCATGGACGAACCTTTTGAAGGTTTATCCAGAGGTGAAATTAGCGGTTTAGTTGGAGAATCCGCTCCAATTTGGCTGCAGGTTTGAGCAAGTAAAGCCAAAGGACTTTTCTTCGCATCCAACTGTAACATAAAAAAGTAAAAATTATATAATGGTTTCAACATAAAATGAAATGGAAAAATATTTTTAGGATTGAAGTCTACAGATTTTATCAAAGTGCAAAGGGGAGTGAAAAATGGAAAAGGGAGGAAAGTCTGTAATGTTGGGAAAAAATAGGACTTGGATGAATGAAATACAATTTTTTTAAAATACTAACCGTAGTTGGAAGCGGAGACAGGTAATCTGGTTGCAAGTACTGATTATGTCCAGTGGTCAGCATATCGCTGTCCTCGAGCACAACCATTTGTGTCGACACTCTTTTGTTCTCTCACTGCACCACGAAACAAATTGTTTAAAAATCACTTTCAATTCTGCACTGTTTCTGCGAAAAGGTCGTTGTTGATCCTTTCGCGAACTAGACGATATTTAAATCCTTGAATATTTTGAAATACCCCTTTCACGAGACTCGCACTGAATTCTCCGTACACTGGTCGATAAACTCGGAACAGAGAGACGCGAACTTTGTGAAATCCAGGGGAAGAGTGACGATCCGTTCTGCGCACTGTGAGCGGAGAGTAGAGGTCGACGGTGGCGACACCACACGTCCGTACCCCACCACGCGGAGTAGAACCTGTCGTTGGGGACTCCCCACCAAATACGGGCTCAAGGTAGGGGGCTGGGGAGTCGATTGCGAGCCGAAGCCATCGCTTTGAGGGGCAGGTCGGGTAACGTGGCGTGGGGAGGCATTCTAATTCAACACGCCACCCATGACGTTGGCCCGACGATGACAGCTCCCATCCCGGCTTTGATATTTCACCGCTTTTACAGCCTTTCCTCCTCGCCCCTCGACGCTCGCCTGCCCCCACTTTAACGCCCCGATGTTTCCCCACTCCCGGGCATGGGAGCCTCCACGGTTCCGTCTCTGTTCCTCGTCCGGACGTTCCGATGCATCCTTCCCGATTGGACGGTCCCCGCAACCCGATACTTTATACCGTGAAACCTGTCCGTCTCTCCGCGCGCGGGGCCGGCCCAGCTTAATAAGCAGCTTTCAAAATAGAAATGTAATGGGCCGACGGCGGCGGCAGCAACGATGGCAACACCGGCAAGCGGAGGGATGCCGCGTGATTGATTGCCCGTCGAGGCGACTTACCGACTGCCACGGGTTACGAATGACAGCCACTTAAGCGCCGTGTTTGCCTACAATTTCACGAAAGCGTTTTAATTATCGACTCGACTCGCACGATGAGTGCGCGCCTATATAGTTATGGTTGCTCGAAAAAGGGAGTGTACGTATTATACGTATGAGCCCGAGGCGTTTTCGCGATTTGAACGCTACCGGGCTTTCGATACTGATGCAAGATTAAGAGAGGCGGGCTTCGTCGCTGCGAAACACATGTCCCACCTGCTTCCGCTTGCTTCGTCTCTTGATCGAGAAACTATTCAATTCTGCATGAAACGACACTGCGCGACACTAGGTTTCACACGATGATGAGACCCCGAAACGAGCTGATACAGTTCCATTTTTCAACTGTGAAATACACGGTGCCATGTATATTTCTAACCATAAAAAACGACCACGGGATTCGTTACATCATTACAATTCTTATCTTGTATATGGTTTTATGTTACTGGACACAACACTGATTCACAAACAAATATTATATATGGAATACTGATAGTGGTAGAGAAGTAGAAAGAAATCTCTCATTTTCAAAGAAGCTTCTTTAACGTTATCTTTATGTTTGGTAACAAACTAATATATCAAAAGCATACAAGATATATAAATAACACATTTCAAGCTTTCGGGCAGAAAAGATTATTGGTACTGTATTCCGTCAGAAAATCAGAACAGGTGTACAAAAAACCTATGTAAAATGTGTGTAATATAAATAAACACTATCATAAACGGGTTATCATATAAACTTCATTTCTGTCACATTTTCGTGAAAAATAAATATATATACATCATGTTTATATACGATATTTGCTTCTTTGAATGCCATTGGAAAAAAGTTAGTTGAGCATGTAATGGCATGTAAAAAATGTGTAGTTTATCAAGCCGAAACTGTAGAAGCGTAAAATAGTTGCAATAATTTGTAATCAGACTGAGTACTAAAATCTGAAAGTTTCTAATCGTACTAGATTAATAGTAAAGGAACATATTCTCTCGAATGATAAATTACTACAAATAGAATAGACTTCTTAATTCTCGTAGAATCTTTTAGTTCAGTTTCATTGAAAATTACTCGTTCGTACTTTTTTATTACAATTTTAATTGAATTTTATTCAGTGCGAAATTCGTTAATTTCGGTTTGTATATGAATTACGTTTTTAAATTTTTTATATCGTTACAATTCACAAAAAGGCAATGCAAATAATAAAAAAAATACTTTGAATCCTCGACCTTTCCATTGTGCGAATATGAAAACATTTGACCTATGTATGTTATAAGACCATTTATAGAGAATACGGAGACTGGCTTTTATGGTTCTTACTACTTAATTTAAATATTGATTTAACACGGACGTTACTACTTAATTTATATCAAATGTGTCATATTTTGAATGTAAAATGCTCACATACCATTCAATATAATGATATATCAAAAATACTGATATTACAAAAAATGATAAAAATAACTTTTTAGATATTTCAAATATATACTTCAAACCCATTGGATCTTTTTTTTTACAATTGAATAACAAGTAAAACTAAGTACTTATAACTTTTATAAAAAATTGCAAATATTGATCAAGTTTCATTGTCTTTCAAAATTTCATTTTCAATTCAAAATAATCTTGAACATTCAAATTTTACTTTAAGGATTATAAGATATATATTTTTAATAAGACTACGTAAGCTTGTAATTTGTGCTTTAACTATTTTCATTTTTACCTTCAACATTTTATCTTATAGCCAACTTTGAGAATGTAATAATTAAACAGTTTTTAATAATAACTACTTTTCTAAACTTACTGATGCAGTGTAAATTATGAAGACAAATAGATCTTTAGTGATATCGACTTATTCATTATAGAACAAAATCTTATCTAAACATTCACCATTTCTTATTTAAAACAACTAAAATACCAAATAAACTTAAATTTAAAAAATGGTAAGTTAAAAACAGTTAAGTTCACAAATTTCTTCATTCATTCAAGAAGATATCTCTTTAATTTTGATGCATTTTTCACTAGCGGACTGACGAAGTTAAATATGATTTGTTCAAAGAAATATTTATATTTTCTATCACTGTCAAAAAATGTGTATTTCACTTTCAATAAGTATGCTTTACTTTTTGTTTCGGACCTTTGTTTTTAATTCACTTACAAATAGCAGTCGCGCAAAATATTGTTTAATGAGTTTGTATATAATTAAGGGGTTATATAATTAAATTATAATAAATCCAGAAGTCATAATTACTTAATTCTTTTAACATCAAAGTTAATTTCTTAGTATAATATTTATTTGCAAAAATATTACTACATTATTACACGTAATACATTTTTTGTATCAGGAAACGTTTTTGAAATTTTCATAAAAAATCCATTTCGGGATATTTATGAATATTTTTTCTTTAAAATGCGCATAAAATATAATACCTAGGCTTTGAAAACGATAGCGTAAAGTAATGGAAAAAATCTATCGTGTCCGGTTGTTTTCTCAATTTTGTTAAAAAATGGTGTGACCTATTTTGTCCAGCAATAACGGAGGTAATATTTCTCTTCTTAGTTCTTTAAAGTAGTAATCAGACATGCTTGGCTTTGAAAATGCATATTTTATTATCTACCACACAGGATTACATTTGATTCTAAACATAGAGTCGTTCCTGGAAAAGTTTTTGGAACTAAAATTAAACTCGGAAACATCAATTTGTTGAAATGTAACCAATTGGTCATTATTTTCAAATAATGGAAAAAATGTAAATCGTGCGTTGCCGGTTATGGAAATATGAAATGCAAATATACAAACGATAAAAAAGCTCGTCGTGAAGCGCCTGGATGAATGGAATATGTCATTTGTGATAGGAACAAGAGCGTTTCGTGTTTCGCTCATTCCGGTTTAAGTACATCACTTAACACCGGATTTGAGTGATCCACGCGCGCGTATTTTTCAAAGCCGTCATTTGGAAATCTGTTAAAATGTATTTTGACGCGCATAAAATTTTTACACGTGTTCCTAAGCATTTTGTAATATCGTTAACGATGGAATTCGACACGCGATATCGCATTTTCTTAAGTCTCGAGTGCCCTGTGTCGTGTTACATAAACGGAGAGGCATAAGTAAACAAAAACTTTTCAAGCGGTCGACCGATTTCACTCATCGGACTATTTCCGTTCTGCCACCCGTAAGAAATCCTTGAAAGCTGCTATTCGAATCGTTCCGTCATCCTTACTATCGGATGCAAGTTTAATCTCCCTTTTCTCAGTGACTTCGAGATTTGACCCTCTTCCTCTAGCAGCCATCTTTGCTCTTCCTCTCTCCTTCCGTTCTTTGGATGTGAAACCAAAAACTCGCCGTTTAGGTCTGAGCGGCGCCGCTAACGACCTAACGCCGTGCCGTCCCCGTCGGTCGTCTCGACGCTGACGAATGAGTTTACAGCTAATGTAGCATCCTTTTGATGTTTCGCCGCTGAAACGTGCAAGACCAGCATTTTGAGCGGATCTTTTCTTGTGTCCGCAAGCATTTGGCCGCACGGTAGTATAGTCGGAGATCCCGCCAAAGCATTTGTTGAATTATCGACGAAGGAGCGACTGTCAACAAAGAAACCACATGTCAGCATTAATTGCTCCACGGATCCGAAAAGGCAGAAATTTCGTCAAATTAGAGAAGAATAAAAGTTAGCGGATGTGAAAAGCGAGAACCCAGGCCCTTATCGGCCTATTCTCCCGAAATCTTTCCCCAAGTTTCGATCGAATCTCAGGTTCGTCGACTAATTCGATTCTGGTCTACTCGTTTTGTAACTGAGAAACACGATGTCCAAAAAAATTGCGACATCCTTGATGATCAGCCAAACGAAAAGCGGATCGGGATGCTTCCATTCAATTCACATGTCGAATGTTTTCTGACGTGTTTGAAAATATCTAACGTTTGTGTACACGACATTACAGAACATTTGACAAATCAAACAAACATTTATCATTCTCCAGTCGTATGAGCTTTCTTTTGATTTGCTTTCCGTCGAGCCGAGCGACCATTATTTTTAAAAATGAACGTGGACAATTGCCGGATGTATTTTTAACGACGGCGAAGACGGAAAATATTAATCATTTGCTGGTAATTGATTACACGTTTAGTATACTAACATTTAGTACTTATAGCAAAAAACAACTTCTTTGTGTGACAAATCTTTATGAATATAATTTATTTTTTGTATTCCGGGATTTTTATTTTTCAAGTCATAAAATAAATTACAGTAACGATAGCGAAACGTTAATTACGATGAATGCTTTTGAAAACTCCGAAGAATTCTAGTAACTTATAATTTCTAAATTATAAAAATGTTATTAGCGTAAGTGCTGCAGTTATAATAAAACTTTTGTTGTGAAGAAGACAACTAATTATTAATTTATTTTGATACTTATAATATAATATAACATTTATAAAATATTTTTTTATTTAATTTAGGAGAATAACGTAATACATATATTTTTAATATGTAATAAAAAACTATGCACTCTTATTTTATAGAGTATTATTACATTTTTTAATTTTTTAAATATCAAATAAAAAATTTGTTATTAATAACGCTTGGATATTTGTTAATTTTTATACTTTTTTGAATTATAAGAAATATTATTCATACTTTATAAAAGTTCATACGTATTTTTAATTGAATATTATAATAATATAATATATTATAATATTATATAATATTGAAAATAGAACAAGAAACGATATCTAATTTTTTGGCCGTTATTTAACAACTATAAAAATTTCGAAATATTTATTAAATTTTGTGTGAAATTAAAATTTGAATGCAACTAATATTATTATTATTTGTGTATTATTTAATATTATACATCTGATAAATTTCAATATTCTAAATATAATAAAGAATTAATAAAAACTATACAAATTCAGTAGAAAAATACAATTTTTCTGAATAGTACGTATTATTGTCGAGATAGTCGAGGTAGATGCAAAAACCTACCTACGAGGTTTCCGAAGTACAATTTATGAATTTCCCCCAAACACTTGTGGAACAAAGAGAAGCAATATGTCAAGGACTCTTGTTTAATCCCATTACCGATCTGTAAAGGATTTAGCATTACTTAGGTGGGTTGCGGTCGTCTTATAACTTTCTTGAATGCCTAAGTTGACCACAAATTTCTTGGTTACACATATTTATTACCTGGATTGTGGTTTGAAATCCTTTTAAAGTACAAAACCTGAAAATTGCGGTTAACCACAATAACAAACGATAAGTCATCTGGGTAGAATTTGGTGATAAATGTTCTTTGAAATATGTTTAGGTCTATTTCAGCAGTTATATCATTATTCATGTTCCATATTTTATATTGCAAAAACGAAAATACAGGTATAATATATATTTAAATAAAAATATCAGAGATCCAGTCCAGCTGACAAGTCAATAAAAATCAATTTTTGTTAAAGGATATTATGTAAATGTTGAAGTTGAAGGAAATATTACTGAAAATGTTGTTTTGTAAAAGTAGTATATTTTAATAGGGTGAAGGTTATTTTTTAATGGATATCAATGTTGTAGCTATTCTGTCAAATACAATTCTGCATTATACATGAAAAAAAAGGCAAAATAAAATTATTCTGCATTAATGAATATACTTTGTCTTTAGAGGAGTTTTTTATTGATATTCAATATATGTAGTATACTATTTAAAATAAATACCTCTTCTGGTTATGCGGAATAGAAATAATAAATTGAGTCTTGAATGTTTAGAAAAATAACGATTTAATTTATTATACATTAACAAAATATTTAATTCCACGGACACGGCTAACCATACAAATATCGTAAATTATACGTTGGAATTTGAATTATAATCATAAACATTAACGAAAATTTCCAGAACATATACAATTTTGCAAATATATGTAAGAAAATATGTTCCACTATTATCATTGTCTACTGAAAACTAGTTAACTAAAAAATTTAACATAAATGTTGGACATTAGATTAATATACTAGATATTTTTTTATAAAAATTTATTTAGTTTTAATTAAAAACTTCGATAGTTCCTAAAAATGTCAGATATATTTCTTGTAATGTTAATCTGATTGATTTTTATTAACTTTTGATATAAGCTGGGCTAGTTTATTTATCCAAAGTACTTTAAATATTAGTTTATATGAGCTATTATAACAAAATTAATTTGAATATTAAGTGAATATGAGTATTAACCAAATTTAAACACAGTCTTACATTTTTAAACGTAAATGTTTCATAATATTATCGTTTTATATGACTTTTATATAAATAGAAGTGAAAATGAATAAATCGCAAGCAAATTATTCTCAAAACATTTTCTCATTGTCACGTGTTTATTTATTTCATAAATTTCGTAAGTTCGGTTATTTGTAGTCGATTTTATTCATTATTTTAATTTTTATTCTTACAATTATATTAACCCATTAACGGCGGGAAGGACACATTTCCTACTTCAATTTCAATCAAATATTTATTATGAAAATGAAAGTTCAAAAAAATTGTAACATAATGTGTTTTGTTATTTTCACATCGGTCATTTCAATGGAATTATCAAAATTGAGCTATTTTAATTACAAAATTAAATATAACGATATAAATGTCAAAAAGAAGCTGAAGAAAATAGTTGTAGTAATACCATATATTTTTTAAATATTAAAAAACTAACACCATGATGATAAAATGGCGACCGCAGTGAGAACTTTCTTTTTAAAACTTAACAAATTTTTTTTCATGAAAACTGCAAGCTCTACAAAAAATGCTGTGAGAACAAACGTTTCTTAAAATATTTCAAAGAATTTTCAATTATTTTCAGAATGTGTTGATACAATTTGTTATTTTTCGAAAATTAAGAAAAAAATCGAAGAAATCGAAATTGTGAAAAAATTCATTTAAAACATTGACTAATTCTCAAATATTTTTGTTCTAAGAAGATTTTCTCTAACTTTATATTTTTTTTGAGGAATAAAATTATTAATCACTTCTAGATTTCAAGTATAATAATTTTTTTGTCGAAAACTGTTTAGACAAAATTTTCTTAGAACCAAATTATCATGGAATATGTCAAAGAATACACTAAAATTATTTCAGATGTTCTAAACGACTGTTTTAAAAATTTCGTTTCTCCGATAATTTAAAAAATAAAAAATGATATCGATATATTCATACTCTTTGATGCATTATAAGACATTCGTAGACAATTTTGTCTAAAGTATATAGTTTTCATAAAAAAATGTATATGTTATATGTATATGTAGTATATGTAACTTTTAAAAAGATATTACTGCCATCGCCATTTTGTGATCACGATGTTACTTGTTAATATTTTTAATTATTCTATTCTATGTTTTATTTTATTCAAAAGTATAACCGAGAATAGATTAGACACGATTTTTTGCGTGTTTTTACATTTAAATCGCTGTATTTAATTTTCTAACTGCTATAGCTCAATTTTGATAACGCCATTGAAAAGAGCAACCTTGAAAATAATACTATACAAACTTTTTAATTTGGTTGATGTTTGATTTTCATACGAAACATTTAATTGAAATTGAAGTGCAAAAAGTGTTCTTCCCAGGCTTAATTGGTGAAGGGCAGCAATGTCCATTTATAAATAAAATAACTAAATAAAAGAAGAAAATTACACATTCTCCAGAAACTCATTAATATAATGGAAAACTTGTTGAAAAATAATTGGATTGATCAGACGTAAAACATTATTTTCACTTTATCAGAAAACAAGTTAGCAGAAACCGTACAACACTTCATCAGAGAGGAAAAAGCTTCAAATATAAACTAAAAAATTAAATTGAGATCTCAAGATATTTGGACACATCTGCAACAAAGTGTTTCATCTTATATATTTCCTTGAGAATGGGTTGAAATAATCTTATTTATGCCCTGCGTTTTAATAAATGGGCAAGAGTAAGCTGAACGACGCCAGACATTAACTCTAGCATTTCAGCGTTGGTTTAATCCCTTTTGTGAAAGAATACAGCATGGCCAGGAGCTGACTGCGAAAACTATACTGTAGTCAAAGTCTCCTAAGAAGTGGAGATTTATGAGCTGAATTAATAAGCGTTGTTGCCATCAGTCATGTCTAAATTTGGGAATGGTTATTTCGACTCCATTCGAATTTGGACGTCTCGGAACTGCGGTCAATAACGACCGCAACAAAGTCCGAGAAATTCAGTCGCAAATCAAATTTTACTATTCTAAAGAGCTCGGCAGGGTTTGCAACTTGACTCCTTAGCCTGGGGGCTTGCTCGCTTCGGTGGACGGATAGGGTGCTCGGCCATTACAAAATTACACTTTCCGAGCCGAGCTTTCGCGATACGGCCACACCGTAATAACAAACGGGCACATGCTGAGCACTCCCTTTGTGCGCGCAATGCGCCGTGTGTTCCGCTCGGTTTGTTGTGACAAGGTAATAATTTTGCGAGCCATTGTTAGACCGGATTAGGACACCAGGGGCCCTTCAAGAAGACGAGCCGTGACGCTTTGAACCGACGAGGGGCGCGGCCCGGTCAGCGTCAAAATTTTAACGGCACCGAGTCGTAAAACCTCGCCTGGGAATCAGAGTGGTGTTGATTCGTCGATTCTCTTACATGTCAGTTTTCTATTCGGCACAAAATCGAGCGGCGGCTCCTTTGCTCGATTCTGAGGATTTTAAGAACAAAGATCGTCGGATAGAGAAAGCAAGGGTCGTAAATTCTCAGACCACCAAAATATGGGCTGTATTTTTTCGAAACTGTCGTCAGTACGCATTAAAGGAAATTCATTGTGCCAAAATGTGCGGAAGTCTGAATCGAATTGAGTATAAATTATATGGACATGCTTGTCAAGCGCTTCAATCCTCAAGTAAAGTGAATTAATCACTCTAATTCTTGTAAGCTACAGGTTGTGCCACCGCACTCACCGCAAACATTTGTTTTAACTGTTTATACTTTTTTCTTTCATTTTAACTCATTTTCGAAAACATTAAAATACAGTTTGTAGAATTTCTTAAATGCTGGATTTTAATTTTGGAGACTTTTCGGAAAATGAGTACGCGTGTGTTCGGTATACAGGTTTATTGCCATCTAAATACAATGTGACGCTAGTCGATTTTCAATAAATTTGCTGCACCTGCGCACAAGATGTCGAAACATTTCAAATTTGCCATGTTTATGTTGTAGTTAATTATTTGAAAATACAAAATCAAATCACAGTTGTCACATTGTATCCGCACTTTTTTTATTAATAAATGCTATCTGACTTAATTAAATTGGTTTTAAACCGGGCGTCTGACCTAACAGGATGTTTATAAATAAGCCGTTAATTTTATTTATTTATAAACATCCTGGTAGGTCAGAAGCCCGGTTTAAAACCAATTTAATTATTATTTGTTAATTTATAAAAAAACCTATCATAATAATTTAATTTTATGCTATTTATTTTACTCCTTCGTAGTCGATGACGTGTATACACGTCATGAAGTACGTGAACTCAAACTGTCGATGACGTTTATAGACGCAAGCAGATTTTTGGCTACAAAAACACATCGATTTGTCCACAAATTGATACTCGGGGGTTTTGGGGTCGCTGGTTACGAATCCGAACGCAGATTTTGAAAATTTAAAAATGGCGGACCCAATATGACGGACGACATTTTCAAAAATTCATTGGATTCATTTGAAACTCGTTACTTGAATGTTTTCGATGATTACGAAAACTTTTTAAATGATAATAAAAGTTTTACCCCCGCAGTTAGTTGGTCAGCCCAGAGTGTACCACGTGGAGGTATGTGGTCGGATTTTACACTCCTTTATTTTTTTTTGTTTTTTTTTATATTTTATGATTTTTTTTTTTTAAATTTAAACAAATTTTTTGGGGTTTTATATTTTTTAAAAATGTCGTCCGCCATATTGGATCAGCCATTTTGAATTTTCAAAATCTAAGTTCGGATTCGTAATCAGATACCTCGAAAACCCCCAAGTAACCCCCAAGAACATCGACCCCATGAATCGATGAATTTTTGAAATGTCGTCCGCCATTTTGGATCTGCCATTTTAAATGTTCAAAATCTGAATTCGGATTCGTAATCAGCGACCACAAATATTATAGTATGCTCATTTGCGCAAATTTAAAAATTCTAAAAAGTTGTCGGCATTTTGAGCACACTTATGAGATTTTGGTCTCGACTGCGAAGGGGTTAAGAGGATAGGATAGGACCTCGAAAAATAGTATCTCTTGAATAAATATATTTTCTTTTCTGGTCTTTGTTGCTTCAAGTTATAAATAAATTTTTGTTTCAAATAAGAACGAATAATCTTATATTATACTTTTCCACTAAGTTGGTTAAATATTTTATCCTACTTTATTTTAATATTTATGAATGAAAGAGTCCTTTACAACATGGTATATTTTGTTGTCTATGGAGACAAACCTTACGAAGGAAAAGAAAGTTATTTACTATTTTAGGAATAATTTGTTGTAATTAACTAAAATATAACATTTCTAATTGAATACTGTATTTAGTATAACTGATAAGTAAAAATTGTGACACTTTGCGAATGAAGCATGTTATTCTTTTTGCATTCAATATTTTTCAAAAATTTTAGAAAGTTTTCACTTTATTACACACAGGGAGCAAAATAATGTTTTGCGCTCAGAATGAGAGAAACTTATTTTTCTCCCTAGGGAGAGAATGCGCTACATGAATGCCTACAGACAAGAATATGCTTTAAAAGTTAAAAGTATTGGAGTATGTAAAGGAAAAAAAATGTTATTGGGTACTATATCATACATTAAGAGACAATTTGTCTGTTATTGTCACTTCTTAAGTATAGTTAACGAAACACCGCATTTTCATACGTATAAATTTCTTTATTGTTACAATACATTACGTGGAAATATATATTATCTTATAATTTCTACTCCATGCTGTCTCCATGTAGTCGCTGTCAAAATTACATTACAGATGGCCGGTATACAAATTCGTTACAATCTATTATATTTGCTCTTAATATATGTTATTTATCCTTTATGTTATTTTTTAATGCATATAGTTTTTTAGAAAAACACATGGTTTGAGAATAGCAAGAAGAATATTTTCTGATGTTCATTTTTCGTAGGAAAGAAGATAAATAATATTGCATCCTCCTTTAGGACAGGGAAACTGCAAAAAGACGAGATACAAATGCTTTGACTTCAGACAATAACTCCCGTTAATCTCACTGATGATCAATAAGGGGTTTAGTGGTCGACCAGGTGCCAGACTACTTATTATAATCCGAAAAAGTCAAAATTAACCTCAAGTTTCTTCATCAGAAATATTATATGTACATTCTTACTGAAAATCCTCTTTAAGCAAGATGATATCATGAATTTGTGGTTAACCACAGTCACAACAAACTCCAAGGAATTTGTGAAACATTAAGTGAGGGATGAATCTTCACAACATGTTTGTGTCTGCTCGACTACCTCTCTAACTTCCTTTGTTTAAAAACTTCTTTTACCTAAAAAAGGAAAATTGAATTTTTGGATGGTTTTTTGTTATAAATTAAGTATCAGAAGTATTAAAACACCAGTTTAATCTTCATTAAAAATTTGTCTGTGTCATATATTAGTCTATTTATTATTTATCAGGGGAGGGATCAACCAAAAATTGTCCTTTCGACTTTTATTACGTTCTTTAGTGACAACAAAATATAAACAGTTTTGTTCACCACCACACGTTTTTTAATTTAAAAATATTTGAAATCGTTGGATTAATTCGATTTTAATGATCTATAGTTTTTAGTTTAAAATATGACGTTTCAATGCCTACAAATATTAGTATAAATTATTTTCTATTAATTT
Organism: Trichopria drosophilae; assembly: GCA_030407085.1. Classification (NCBI taxonomy): domain Eukaryota; kingdom Metazoa; phylum Arthropoda; class Insecta; order Hymenoptera; family Diapriidae; genus Trichopria; species Trichopria drosophilae. The sequence goes on from CM059583.1 coordinate 59,189,326, forward strand.
TAGTATAAATATAAATAAATGAAAGGTTTTATAATTTTCATTTTATAGTGCAAATTTACAGTTTTCAATGCAGTTACACATAGTTAGTGAACATTATGTGACTTTTAGTAGAGTAAAATAAAAAACTTCATTTTATTCTATCGTACAAATTACATTAATCAGTTTTATAATCAGTGAAATTATTGCAATTATTACATATTGTAATTTTATGCCGTAGACAGGATGTAATAAAATTAAATAAATAAAATAAACAAAATAAAAATAAAATAAAAATGATGATCTTTCATGTTATTTATATTTAAGGACATTTATGGAGAAAAAAATTAATTAGTACTCTTAGTCGATTAAAAGCCATATATTACACTAAACCCAGAAATTAAAATCTTTAAAATCCACGGTTTTTAATATTTTTTAATGAATAAATTTGCACATGTGTTTCTTACGTTTTAAACAAATGTCATGTGGAGTTTTCTTCGTGTATTTGAGGAACTCTTCATGGTAGATTAAATTGTTATATTTTTTTGGACTAAACCATACAATTTTACAGAAAAATGTGACTAAATTACTCTAGTAGAAAATGAGTCCAGTTTCTGGTTAATTTCTCTCTAGTTTCGTTATTTTCCATGTGTTCCGGGAAACTGGGCAATGTAACACAAAACTTGACGGGTTTCTGCCAATGTATACAATACATAAATTTTTAATACTAAAAAGTCGAGAGGTTAATTTCTTGATTATCCCTTTCCGTAATGATGTATATGATTATCAATTCATCCACGAATACAATTTACTCCAATGAATGAAATAAGATTAATTCATTAGTTAATCCTCACTAATCTGAAGTAGAATTTGAATTTATTTGAAGAACAAATGCAAATTATTTTCAGTAATATGGAAATGACAAATTTTAAAAATCCTTTAAAAAATCTTCAAATATTTTTTAGATTAAGTCTATACAGAGCACAGTAAGAATTATCGAGCATGGATTTATACGAACTGTCAAGTTGAATCATATATAATCAAATTATCGTTCCCTCGCGTTCTCATGCTTATCGCGCATCAAAAGCTTTTATTTCGGCTGTATTTGGCATCTGGAAATAGAGGTTCGGTGCTATGCTGTCTCGATTCTGATCTCAATTATACAACTCGTAAATGCCTAAATATAACCTTACACGCCGTGAAAAATTGGAAATAATAATTTGTCTAAACTACCGCAGGGCTGTAATGTATACATATTATCTGGAGAATATAGTCAATTTTTAGTGCATTCGATAATAATAGCAGGTGGAAAATGTTATATTCTACTTTTAAAATTCGACCAGCAATCAGACCAATTCTTTTGTCAATGTGGTAATAACTTTAAATAATTCGATCAATTCGAATTGGAAGAGGCATTGGTAGAAAGTTCCATTGGCAAACTTCTTATGTAGGCTAGCACGTACGTATTCGGACTGGGGCCTCCAATAAAGAACCCCGACGTTAACGAAATTGTACACCACGGCCCTATAATGCAATGACCACCGACCGAATTGAAATACTGGCGGCAAGGGGACGTAACGATAAACGTGCAAGACGGAGCGAAAATAAGCGACGGGCGGGTCCGAGTTGCAAAAGTTCTTGGGCGAATCCGTGGGCCAGACGACGAGACAACAACGATCGTATCTTTTCGGGACGATAATCTCGTCCCGGGACGAGGTTTCGATTACGTGGAAACGTTTCGCAAAATGGATCCTTGAGAGTACGGCGTCTCTCACGAGCTGCTACATCCTACTAAGAAATTACTGGCAGGATGCATGCGGCGCGCGATGCAATTAGTATCCAGCAAGAAATTGCAGCGCTCAGCAGCCAGCAACTTCTTGACCTTGCGAAACTTAACGGTTTTCACTCACGCGAACACTGTACAGCATTACTGATCACTTGAGTTGCATTTCGGACGCCAACGGGCTTGTTACTTTCGGCGACTTCCATTTTATGGGTCCCAGGGTCCCGCGCATCTAACACCCGGCAAAATGGTTACGCCAGAAAACTGACCTACTGTAGCTTGCACCAAGCTCAATATCCACAAACGAATGTCGGTCAGCATTACGGAGTTGCGTTGGCAGGTGGAACTATTCGACAATCTTCTCCTAATTTGATAAAAAACGTTTTTAAAATCAAGAAGGTGGAGAAATAAATTATCGGAATATTGAACATCACTGGGCAACAAGGCATTGGTGAAAAAAGAATAACTTTCGCAGTTGCTGATGCAATTTATTGCGCATTCATTATATTTTTAAATTTCTTACATATGAGCCATTTCATATCAAGCGGGACATTTTTTGAAATCGAAAATAAATATTCAAGAATCAGTGCATATATGTATTCTATATATCCATAATTAAATATATGACAATTTTGCAATCCGGAATCTCTTGTATTATAATTTACATACAGTAGAACCTCGGGACTTCTAATTTCGGGACTTCTAAGACATCAGACTCGGCACTTTGAAGTCACGTGGTAAAAAATTTACGGCACGTGGTACACATATCGATAGCGGGGAAAATGCCTCGTTAACCTACGGCACTGAAAATTGCGCAGAACACATGCGCACTAAAATTAGAAGTTCCGAGTCACTCAGTCCCGTAAATTTAGAAGTCCCAAAGTTCTACTGCACAGAAAAAAATAATTAGTAGATTCTACCTAAAACTTATGTAAAATTTACTAAAAAAGTTGAGTAACCATTGTCAGTCCAAATAATGAAAAGAACAATCCTAATATTCTGCAGTTTATCTGGAATTTATCTTTTAAATACTTGATTATTACCAATGATGTATGAAAATCTAATCCAAGTGAACAAATTCACATAATTTTTATATTTAATATAACGAGTGTCAATGTTCTTGCGAGAGTTGTTATAGAATATCTAGCCTAGTTTTTCGTTAATCTGTAATTAAACATAATTTAAAAACTTATTACTTAAGGGCTAGAATACTAATTATTTATATTCTTAGATAAATTTTGCTTTTAAATAAGACTCGGTAAATTTTACTTAACTAAGTTCGGTAAATTCTACTTATGATTTTTTTCCGTGTGTACCTGTTAATATATATGACGCTGAAACTAGCAGGAAATTCGTAGCAGAAAATTCAGTCGCTGGTAACCCTTGGAAATCTGTAGCAGGAAATTCGATTGCTGAGTTCTTAGCAGCGATTTGCACTACATAAATGGCTATTCGATTGATTACTATAATAGTGTTCTTTTGAGATATTATCAAGAAAATAATCGAGATGTTTCAAGTGGTTTCAACCCAGCCGAAATTAAAAAATGTTCTTTTTTCTAGCATGTTCTTATATCACATAGTTATTCCAAAAAATAGTCAAAAATCAAAATATATCTTCGCTGATCGCTGTCAACAATATATAAAAGATCTTCCAGGTGGTCCAAACCCGGAACCGAAATCGAAAGTACTTTTTTAAACACTTTTAAACCTAATGTTATAAACTCGTTATCATAAAAAATGGTAAAAAATCGAAATTTAAGTGTCTTTGCACTCGATTTTCTTCATTCTAGTTATTTTATATGGTTGTCTACAATATATAAAAGAACTTCCGGGTGGTCCCAACGAAGAACCTAAGCCATAGCCATTTATGTAGTGCAAGTCGCTGTTAAGAACTCAGGAAATGAATTTCCTGCTAAGGATTTCCAAGGACTATCAGCCACTAAATTTCCTGCCAGTTTTAGCATCATTTAATATATTAGAATCATAACTAAAAGTGGCAAGTAAATATTTCAACTATTTTGGCATGTATAGTATCGATCACATAGATAAATTAAAAAAAATTATACCCATTATTGTTTGTAGCCAAAAACTATGGGCGAATTACCGGTGCCCAGTGGGCTGTAATGCACCTCATTAGTGCGTCATCTTTGAAATCAATCATACAAAAATGGTCTCCATCGATTCTCCATCTTGCAACCTACTGAATTGATAAAGAATTTCTCAATGATTATAGCGATTGTTTTTTCGAACGTTTTGAACTCGCAGTATTGACCATCAAAATTAGGATTAAAAATGGTAAAAAGTAATTTTTCGAAAATTTAATTAATTAATTAAAGTATTGTTTTACCATTTTGACCATTTTCAAACTGGCTGTAACTTTTGAAATAATCATCAAATAAAAATTGGTGAACGCTTGGGGTTGAAATGGTTCATATAGGAAATTTAATGTCTTAACTAATTTAGTAATTCTTTAACGAAGGTAGCATTTTTCTAAAAAAAAACTTAAAAATACTATAATTACAATATACTCGATATAGTTGTAATAATTGCCCGGTTCCGCCTCGTTATATTTACCTGTCAACCCTCTCTTATTCTTCCATCACGCGGGTTTGAGGCTCAAGAGGGACCTGCTGTGTCGTTGCGAACATAACGCGACTGAGGGGAGTGGGAGAATCGATGCTCCCCATCTTGTTTTAAATATAACGAGACGGAAGGGGAACACGAAGAACCGAGTAAATAAATATACCAGGTCTCTACTGTACTTGTTTAAAAAAAGTGTCACGCTGATGCAGTCACGAAGTAAATCTGCTATAATCACCTAATATTATTTTTAAATTAAGAATTATTTTTAATTTAAGATTGAGTAACTGAGAATCACCTTTAATAGAAATCACAGAACCATTTGCAACAGACTGTTGGTACACTCGTTGAAGATCAATAATTTTACGACGTATGTAATTATATGGCTCAGGATGTCAGTCAATGCCAATGATCTCTTCAGCTGGACACGCTGTACGTAATAATTTGTGTATTTTTTGACACGTGAATATTGATTTTCGAATCTGACATTCCCGATTTTATTATTAAAGTATAATTCAATAAGTGTCTAAAAGTCAATATTCTCGTCTACAGAAATGATGAGCTCTGCGGCAGATTTTAATAAAAGCCACCGTCTCTTATATAATTGATATATGCACTCATTTTAGTAATGCGATAATAATGTATGTTCGACCAACGAATATAAAATGTGCTTTTCTAAATAAAACTTGCGAATGAGATATGTAACCAGGCGTGATTGTACGAATATAGCCAGGTGTCGGGTAGATAATTAATTGCATTATCATTTGTAAAATCGACGTCGGCTTAAAGCCTTATTAAGCTCATCAGAAATATCGCCAATAAAAGTTAAATCATTTACGGGTTCAGATGAAAATATATCGTATTTGAACACGGAATTAAATACGAATAAGTAATTAATGGTATGTATGAATAAACATTTATTTTGTTATATTATATAATAAAATTATTGCCAAGATGGAGATCCAACAACCTTTAGTTCCCGATTGAGTTCCCCAACAGCTATTGGCGCATGACTATACAGAGAATTTGAATACGGTCTCCAGTTCGGTTCTAATCTTCTTTTTTATATAAAAAACAACAATTTTAAAATTGTATAAATTTAATACATTATCGTTAGCACTATCCTAGTAATAAACATTTCTTTCATAAATTATGTAACGCTCGCGAGGGGAGGGGGCCTTAACCTACCGTTACTGTACACACATAATCCCAGAATACTACCACTATTTTGTCGTTGTTCGGGTAGGTAAGGGGGGGGGGGTTAAATCCCGTAAATTTAACGTTACGTAATTACATGGATGAACCATTAATCGGTATTGTGCCAACGAGTTTCTGATTGGAGAATAAAAATTAAGAAGAAAAATTAGGACTTTCGCTCTCGTAGTATATAATGACTCACAATGTCAGGTAAGCTTTTAATCGAAAATGGCCAGAAAAAAAATAATGTACAAATTTATATTTGAATCTTGTTTCGACTAGTTTTTTATGTAATTTTCAAAATAAAAAGTACGAGAATGTTAACTCTAACAGCAAAGAAGGATGAAAGACCCGAGTTCAGATCTTATAGAAAATAATAGTTATTTTCTTTACAAGGGCGTAAAATAAACGGTCACGGGAGAAGAGCACGCCCGCTGGGCGGCAATAATGTCACTAGGGAATAGGGTGAACCCCTTTCGGGTGTTTTTTAGTTTAGCAAAATTTATCGCCATAATAGTACCAAAATTTGTTTATGCTAAGACAGAAATAAATTCAAATTGGAAAGAGTGGGAAACTTCTCATTCGTGCAATTTTTGAATTATTAAAAGCAATTTTACTCATAAAATTGGGTACAAAATGGGATTCTACAACTTATGATAAAAACATCTTTTTTACATTTATTTTACTAATTGACATTGTTACTCAGCTATGCAACAAGCTCGCTCCTTTTCAATGGTAATATTTTTCGAGGTTAATTCCACAAAATCTTGGAAGGACCATTAAAAGATAAATTTATTTCCTTGGGAGGGAAAATTTATTTTTTAAACAAATAAAAAAAGTTTACATTTCTGTTAATGCATATTTATAAATCTAGTAATGTTTCTAATGTTTGAAACATGTCATATGAAGGTTTCATGGTCAGTATGTTTATTTCATTAATTTTCAAAAATGCAACAAATACACAGTACGAGTCAGCCCCCTCATACACGAAATTTGATTTTGTCCGCCCTTCAAATTGATTTTCTATCTTTCCCCCATCAACTTTTCGAAACTCTTAAAATCATAAAGCGATTCGATCTAGTAATCCGAATCGTGATAAGCGACTCGATAGTGTTTCATTCGCCGAAATGCGCCGCGTAATACCCCACGGTAATCGAGTAAATCGAATACACACAACTATGAACATCTTTGTGTGTGCGTGTTCCCGGGTATACATGTAGAAGCGGCGTAGAAAATTGGCTCTTTTTGTCAGTCTTCACCCTCGTGCACTTTTCAAATTCCTGGCCATTCAATTTGTAGTTGGTGGCCTGGGCTCTATGATGCGTCTTACGAGGAGAGGTAACATTTATATCGCTGAATCTGCACGCACATTCGCCGACATTCATCGGAACAATAGTGGACGATGCGCGATGTATAGTAGTCGTCGGTATACAGAGGACTGCAGTGGATGAATGTGTAAAAATGCTGACAAGCGGATAATAGAGGAGGCAGTCAGTCACTTTGAAAGATGGCGCAGAACAGTAGGGGGGTGCTTGGTGAGCCGTGAAAGGGAAAAAGATGGATGAACGCAAACGCGGTTAGCTCGCACGGCAGAGAAACAGAATTTGCGGCGGGTAATAAATCATAGCGGTCTCCTTTTCCCGTGTTTCTCCCCTGGCATATGTATGTGTGTATATATATGCGCAAATGTGGCCTGTATACCGCCCGAACCCGCAATGGGCCGAGGGATGACGGAGGGGCGCGGCGTATACGTGCCTTTACTGCTCGTTCACACCAATGTGTACCTCTTGGACGTACTTGTGTAATTGGATATTAACAGTACTTACGAATTTGAATATTCTATAAATATATGCACGCAAACAAACGCGCACTTACCTATACACACCCGAGTTCACGATAAATCGATCAAATTTCGATCAGAGTATATCAGATGAGATTGATGAGAACGATTTCAAATCTTGTTTAGTGACAATTTTAAATATATTTTAACCAATTTGGAATAAATTTAATGTAACACGATATCTCAGGACGAAACACATTTTTACAATTGACAATAGTTAATTTGATTATCGCTATAGAGGGAAACAGAATCCATTTACGGTCAAGTAAATTTTAAAGCATATATATACAGTCCGTTAAAATCTAGATTCTGCGGCGATAATTATACAAATACCAGCCTTTTACAAATATTTTTTATCTCATAACACGTGTTTTCCAACGAAAACTGATTTAATATATTAGATCTTTCACTTTTTTAAAAATTTTGCAGTATTGAGACCGAGATACCAAGAAGAATTTTTGATAATTAGTTCATTTACAAGCGGTCGAGAATTTAATCCAGATGCTTTTACATCGAATTACTTAATTTTTAATGTATTTTGCTCTGACTAAACTAATACGGTTTTAAATTTACTATATAAGAGTGTAATGATCGAAAATCGTCAAAATATATCCAAAATAATCTATCAAATGGGAAACTTAAATCCATTTTCATCGAAAACTAATTTATTTTCATTTTCGAATTAGTAATATAAATGACCTTCCAACAAAATGCAGACTTTCTGTGTATCGGAAAAAAATAATGTGGGACTGCGACGTACCAAAAATAATGTAAATTTGAAAATAAGCGACATATTGCAAAGCTTGGATAACTTTTATTCTACATTTCGGAAATCTTGAAAAATATACTGCCACAATTTAATTGAACATAAAAGACAGCAAAACAATTGGAAATGCATGTAATCATTATTAAAATTACTGATAAAAAAAATACTATGTAGCTGTTTTAAAAAGACGGCCAAATCAATTAAAAACAAGTGTCATCGACCCTGCGAACTTTGGCTCATGTACTCATTGATTGGTCAGGATTTCATACCCTTAGTTATTTTATTGACTTAACAAAAAATTGAAAATGATATTTTTTAACACTTTGACCCCCAGTACATATCAGACGGAGCATTATTATATAACATGATATGGATATTATTATTATTAATTTTTTGTTTCGTAATATTTATAATTAATAAAAGCTTAATTTTTTTTTACCGATTTATCAAATTAAATAGAAACTAGTGCTTCACTTGGAATCCTTAAAAACATACCTAAAAAGAACAATATTTAAAAAAAGTTAAAACGCATGGATGGATCGGACCTAAAATCTAATCATATCGAAAATGAACCAAGACATGTATGTATTTAAAAAAAAATGTCTCTCGATGCGCGTATATCCATTCGCGAGTTACAACGCACTCAAAAAACTGACACATGTGGAGGTACAGGCGGATGTACCTACGTACAAGTTCACGGACACAAATTGTTGTTTGCTTTTTGGGTTCTTTGGGGTCTGAAATGTCGACATTTGATGACAAATTTCAGCATATTTTTTTGTCGGGAGGGGACCAAATTCAATACTTTCTCCAGACCTATGATCTGACCGAAACGTGATTTCCTTCAAGTAAGTTCGGTAAAAAGAACATAGAATAAGTCGCATTGAAGAATGAGCCAAAACGCGAGACACTGTTAACAGTAGCCGTTTTACAGACTGACTTAATTTATATATTTTAAATCAATTTAGAAGTGGTTCGAATTTGTAAAGATAAGTTTAGGTATGATATTTTGCAGGTTATTTCAAATTATTATTATTATTATGATTATTTCCATTTACCAGTTTTATATCTGAAACGTATAGGTAAATTGCTTCTAAATTTGGGTTAATACGATTTATTGTTATATTGCGATATATTAGTTCAAAATTCATGAAAAGCGAGTTCCTTCTGTGAAATTGGAACGTTTGGTTTATATTAGAGCACTCTTTCTTAATGTTTTACACTACAATTTTTTAAATGGGCTTAATTGTTTATAATATTAAAAATATTGATATAGAGGAACTAACCTCTAATTTAGAAACGGAAATCTTTGGAAAGTGGAGAAAAATAATCAGCAAAATCAGCCGAAAAATTCGCAGATTCTACCAATTTTCTCCTATAGGGACAGCTGTTGGAATTCCGTTAGGGATAGCCGATAATTTCAGCTAAATTTACTGAAAAAGTCCGCAAAGTTAACGGAACAAATCTGCTAATGTAGCGGTAATTTAGAGCTAAGCGCGAATTGAGTAGGGTTAAGGCTACATTAGCGGAATCAAAACAGCTAACATTGCATATATTTTCGGCAATTCCAGCCGAAAATTTTAGCTGATATGAATCAGCTAATCCAGCGGAGTCATTTTTCTCCGTGTAATACCACATGAATAATGTGGTGGATTATATATTTAGAATAGGGGCCGAATTCATAGGTAAATTTTGAATCTTTTATTAATAACAATATTTCATTAATGTAGGAGTTTCTGACAATTAGGTGCATAGGTTTTACAAGTTTAAAATACCATATACACTATTTAAAACCTCCAACAATCTTTGTCCATTTTGCAATCAATTTACATTCCGCTATTTGTGATAGGTTGGGTTTTCTCTGTGTTAATGTGTAATCTTGACGTGATAAACATTTGACGTGATGGTTAGTGGTTACCGAAAAAATGTCACTGTCATGACTTTAATTTAAAAAAAGTATTTCTTCTCTTAAGATTCATATTTACTAAATTCATCAATCTCCTGTTCTTTAACTATTAAAATACGTTATACAAACGTAATCACCAGTTTATTAGTTGTTAATAAACGCATGTTATGTCAGTTTGAATGTTCAGTATTCAAATGGTTAAAAAATATATTCTTGTTGCTTTTCTTGCTAATCTGTGTTGTTGCAGTCACAGGATTTCTGATACCGATAAATACGCCATTTTCTCAGAGTACGTACTACAAATTATATTACTCCAAAAAAAGGGATACACGAAAGTTACACTTAAGAAAATATTACTAGATCCAAATAGGAATTAAAAATGACGTTTTAGAATAATTTCTTTACATACGAAGGGTGTAACGTTTTGATTTTTCTGTTCATTGTGAAAGCTGCCTGGCTTGTTCGGAGGAGGAGCAATCCTGTAAATATCACATGAATCTAAAGAATATTTCATGACTCATTCGGATGGGTTCCAGATATATCCGTAAAAACATCTTCACCTGCCTCATCTAGCACAGGACTTTTTGCGGCAGAAGTTTTTTGTGCTTCGTATTTTCTTCGCCTAATTTATATTACATAAGAATAAAAGAACATGTATAGTTTTTATACAATCCCACATCCGACATCTGTTATTTTTTTAAAATTTTAGTACACTGGTTGCGAATTATATGTTAATAGGTTTATGTATAATAATGTTCTGTATGATACCGATCAAAAATTGATCATATATTTATGACTTGTAACACATCAGGAAATAATATAGTGTCTTCCCAATTATTTTTGTCATACTTTATCAATATAAATACAAACATAACAAAAACAACATAATGCAAAAAATACACAGTAATTCTGAAACATACAAAATTCCTAGTCTATTTACAACATTTTTTTTTCTTCGAAATATTCATTTTTCGAATTCAAAACTCAGGCATATATTTTTGGTATTCGCGTTGTAAGTTTTTGCGAGAGTTGGTGCCCAAATTCCACTCCAGAAAGTACCCAAATATTCCCGGAATGGTTTTTGATCAAAACAATGCGTTTGTAGATGTAACTTTGTCAGAATATTACGTCTGCTGGGAATCATTGCCCTGTTAAAGAACCAACTTTCCAAGCGAAAACAATATTGTGGTACATTTCGTATCCATCTTAACTCTTTCAATCTTCCAAAATTGAGATATCCGACTTCTGATCAGCAAAGCAATCTCAAATTTTAATGGATTCTCCGCGATTTTTTCCCGTAGGCCTCACAAAGTGATACATCCAAAAAATTGCCGGCTTGCCAGCAGATATATTTCTCAGATTTTCCTAAAAAATTCATCGATCACAAAATATGACTACTGTTCAGTTGTCCCAGCAATGTATTTTCAATCCTAGTGCAACCTCTTAACTTTATTATGATTGTTTTTTAATAATGTGAAGTAAAGTAAAGTAATTTTGTATTGGTACTCTGGAGCATATATGATTACACTCTAAAGTACTTAAAGTGAAAAGCAAACTTTTTTACTATTTCTAAAGAAGACATTTCAGTTTATTAGAGTGAAATGTTTACATCTACTTTTAATAAAGTGAGATTTCCACTTTAGAAATAGTGAAAAAGTCATTTTTAGCAGAATGTAGCTCAATTTTGACTTTAAGAAATTTAGAGTGTAGCATTTTATCATAAGTACTTGATTAAAAAACAGGTTTGACAAATTAGTGATACCAAAAAACACACTGAAGCATTAAATTGAAAAGCGAATTGAAGTGGCACTATAAATTATTGGTAGGTAGATGATAGTTTATACTCTCTGAATCTGAATTAGTGCTTATCAACGAGCGTTGAACGATCCAATTAGGAATTACATTGTTGTATTCGTTCGTATAATTGTAAATTAGTCATTGTATTTTTAATATCTTATTATTAAAATGAACTAGTAGTTCTTTATCAGTAAAAATAATTGTACATGAGTGTCCCACCTCTCACTCCTTTATTAGTAGTTTTTTTACTTAATAAAATGTAGAATATAGAGACAGTATTTAGAATTGACACTGGTGCCTTGACGTAATTTTATTATCGTAACTCAATGGTCCATCTTCTATTTATACAAACTGCAATTATTTCGATTGCGCTAAAAATGTTGTTTTGTTCGCTCCCCTAAAATGTAAACAAAAATATTTCTTTAATCAGCCGTAATAATTTTACTGCGAGCAATGAAGTTAATACAGTTTCGTTTGCGCATGCTTTGCATATTATTTTATTCTGGCGTTAGCAGGAGTTAAGAATCGTACAGAATTTTTAACACATCAAGCTGTCAATAAACAAGTGGTAGAAGTGGGTGATATTCCAGAAATAATAAAGACGGAGGATGATGGATGATATAGTATAACGATGATAAATGAGGACTGTTGGCAAACACTAATTATGACCAATGGTAATGGATGGTGGTAGCTCACGATGATTCTGGATGCAATCATCAGTGGACGTCGTCATAAATTTTCATTATTAGTAGCATTATCCATTGATGTTACACTTTTATAAAAGATAAATTTTTAATATATTTTGGTTTTTATTTATATTCAACTCTATTTCTCTTCATCCATGATCATTTTTATTAGTTTTTTTTATCAAAAGGCTTTTTGACGTGAAGTTTTTTTTTGTGTCAAGGGCGCAAACTATAATTTCGCACTTGGTGGATGCTCGATGGACTCAAGGACTGAACGAAATTTATATTGCATTAAAAAATAGAAGGCGACCGACTCTGCTATATAATATAAAATACTGTTCAAAATGGAGATTGTCAACAAAAGGGATCATAGAACGCAATAATACAAGATATTTTATTCTCAGGAAAACAAAGTTCAGATCAAATTAGATTACAAGTTTGGCCGCACCTACGTAGATATTGCCAGATCAAATACAGATCATACTTGATCCAATTAGATCTAATACGACGGCTAACATGATCTATCAAGCTTGTTTACTCTTCTCAGATCTAGACCCTACCGGGTGACGGATCAGGCCCCGTTCTGCTTTAATGAATTGAGTCAGAATTGGAGGATTTGTTTTGATAATTACTAAACATCGTTAATGGAAGACCAATAGTGTTCATTGGATTGCTTAAAAATAGATTTCTTTTTAGGTGGTCGTGGAAAATTTAGAATCCGATGCGACTTCTGGTGATGCAACGCCAACTATATCTACTGGGTTTTGCCAACAGATGGCCGGAATCTAGCCGGCCTACCCTAATTACATTCTAGAATCGAAAAGGATGTCGGGCCAGACATTCCGTGTGATTTAACCAATCTGGATCTCGTCCACAACCCTGATGCTATCTGGATAAAAATCGTTACAAATCGACAGATAAAACAGAAATGTTTGTTACACCCTCCCTCCTCCTGCGCCTATAAATTTAAAGAACGCTAAATAATGCGTTAAAATTTTCTAAATAATTTAGCAATTTTTGAGAACGAAAACAAATAATCGTCTCATAAGGAATATATATTATCTTTAGATGTTTAACCATTAATAGCATGAAGATGGTCCTTTCAGTGTTCTGTAAGAAACATTAAATTTCATACGTATAGTTCATCAAATTGAGTATAATAAGACCATATTCATATTGAGACGATTTTTTTTAAATTGTTGACAGGCTTAACAAAGTTCCATAAGGATGTTGCACAACATCCATTATAAATATTTCCTCTTCGACTGCCAAGTACGCTCTCAAAATATGCTACAAGAAAAGCTAGTGCTGGCAGTTCGATCTTATTTATTGGAGTCTCAAAACCACATACGTGCCGGGTAGACGAAAGGTAACACCATCGATAACCAAGTTCACGGGTTTCATATGAAACGTGATGTTATTGCATATCAATGTGCGTTAAAGCGAGAGAATAAATCACGTTTTTCCCACTCGAACACTCATTTGCCCAGATGCAATTCCAAAGTTTTACACGAGGCCGAGAGCAGATTCCGACTAGTGTGATTAATTGTCATTATATTTATCATCGATTCAGAAACAATATTAGCGTCGTGACGATGCATAACCTGGGAATCAATCGGCGCGCGTAGAGTCAATATTGAAAAAAAATACGCTCTTTCAATAAAACGAAGACATAAACAATGTATGTTTTATTCTGTCGGCCGTGCGTTACGGTCGACAGCTCGCGACACGGTGTTTATACAAATTGCGCCTGTCACGATTTCAAAAGCGAGTCATTATGTAAATTCATAATTTCCTTAATCATACGCCTACGTGAATAATTCTAACGATTCTTTCCTCTCGCGCTGGTTCGATCGATTAAGCGAATTCATCGAGCTGTCGTGACTGGCTTTTTTGTCGACGCCCGAACAAAGATTAATCGCGCCTAATCCCGTCTCGCCGTCGAGGCTTTATACTCCCGAGTCACTAGAAATATGACAGGCCCGCGACGTGTACGCGAACAAACTTGGAGTAAGATTGATGAGAGCAGCGAAAAGTCGTTGCTGCCAAGAGGGCAATGATGGGGGAAGGGTCATTGGGGCAGAGGGGCGAAAGGGATTCTGCAATTATTGTGTATCGATTGGAACCCCCCCTCGACGCGGGTAAAAATTGAACGGTGTAAATTGCTGAGCTCCGCGGTCGATTGAAATTGCAATCATTTCTCATCCAATTACAGAGCTCGGATTTACAATCGTGCGGTGATCACGTAGGTGCATAGGTAAGGTCCGCCAAGCAAATTTCCTGCAATTTAGATAATAATGTAATTACATAATGCGCCCATATTTCACCACGTTGTTGCAAGTCTTCTATGTCTGAAGTATTCTGTAGTTAAAGCATTCTTATTCAATGACTATTTATACTCACTACGCAGACACGTCTTAGTCGGGTAGCTAATTTGATCTCCAGGCCAGAACATAGTTTGGACATTTGTTTTTTTTTTGTTTATACATTTATTTGTTGCTCTCTAATTAAACGAATAATTGTGACTGCCAGTATTAATTATTAGTAATTTCGTTAACAACTCAATAAAATAAGTTCAGTAATAACACAGCAGTGTGTCTTTTTCATTTGTATATGGGGCATTCCACTTTTTAGGACGTATTTTTGAAATTTGTATAATCATCCCGTATTATCATTCGGTATGTAAATGCTGAACTTTAGGCTATATAAAAAATGCGTATTTCTTCATCATAAATGTTTAGTGAATTTTTTCATCTATGCGAATTTTCAGTATTGCTTTTTTATGTTATATTCCTGTTAGCATGGGTTATAAAAAAGTTTGTAAACATAGGTTTTATACAATTTTTAATTATGCGTAGCCTATATCTTCGTCAAAAATCGTTTTTAAACTTTCCATTTTTATTTTAACGTCTTCACAGAGAGAAGAGAACACTGAATTTTACTAAGTTTCTGAGTAAGCCGAGGACACGTAGAAAAGTTAGTATAATCTAGTTCGATTCTTCGTATATTTCACAGTGAGTAGTATATGAGACATTTGAATTTGGCTTTGTACATTTTACAATGCCGTCAAGGGAAAGAGGCGCGTGGCCGCTTCGTAAAAATTTTTTTCTTCAACTCGATATAACATAGCCAATTTTGAGAATTTTGAAACAAATAAAAAACGAAATTGATCGTTAAAGCTGTCCGCGTCTAGTGAAGATAGGAAAAGTGATACATGTCAAGAAACACAAAAGTTATTCTATTTTTTATTAACAACTGCAAAATATAAGTTTTTGTGCCTTCAGGTGCTTTGTTTATCGAGCGAATTTCGTGCATCTGAAAACTTTCAGCGCAAAAGTTGTTCATTAAGGTATAAACAAGTTTTCTGGAAAGTTTAATTTTGTTTGCATTAATAGTTTAAACGTAATGAATATTTAATATCGGCAGCGGCCGACTAACGTGCGCCGCGGCTCTAATCGTGGTGCAACTACCAAATTTAATCATTCATTACTTTTAAATTAATAATGGCATGAAAATGAAACTTTCCAGAAAACTTGTTTATACCTTAATGAACAACTTTCTCGCTAAAAATTTCAACAAAAAAAGATAATTTTTACGCCGCAAGCAGGAGAGAACGGTATGAAAAACTGCTCCCAAGTCAGGAATTTCAATAATTCACGAAACATAGAATACAAGGCAAGTAGTTGTTGTGGACAGGTTAAATGTTAAAAAAAATAAAAAAAATTTGGTGAAAATATTTGAAATCGTCAATATTGCTCCTAGAAGACCTACAACTCTTTTCCGATGAAGAGGACAAGAGAATAAGTATACCAAATTCCTATGTTCAGTAGAGTCCCGGTATATTTGGATCTCGCTATATTTGCCCAGTCCGTATCGGTTTATTTGCCTGTCACCGCTCTCTTTTCCCCCACCTTGCGCGCTGGGGCCTGAAGAAAGGCCTGCTGTGACGTCACGAACGTAACGCGACTGAGGAGAGTGGGAGAAGCGGCACTCCCTTTCTATTGACAAATATCAGGAGGCGGGAAGGGAAGGCGAGGAAAAGAGACTACTGTATGTAGCTAGACTATTGATCTAATAGTGATGCAACAATTAGCATTTGATAGTGATGCATGTAGCGAATCTATTGCCGCATAATTGCATCATTGATAACTGCTGCTGTCTACTAACTGAAGGGCCAGGACAAAACAGTTTTAATTTATTCGACCAACCTAAACGAAAATCGTCAAAGTTTTTTAGGTTTAATTTTGATCCGATGCAAATATGCGACATATAGAAAGACGAAGTAGTTAGCGATGCGTACGCAGGGCAGGGACAATTATATCACGATGCAATCTTGACGACAGCTTGTGCGATATGATGGATGAGTTTCGGAGCAGACTTGGTTGAAGCCTGCAGTCGACGCGTCGTAAACGGGTCATTCGAAGACGGCGAACCCCAAGTATTCGATGCAAATTATCTTGGTCGAAGAAGGAGTTCGGTAGTCGGGATTGATTCTTCGAAATGTATTGACACTCGAGCCGCGACGATTACTATATCTACTTAAGAACACACAACCAGAAGCGTCGGGCCGAGTCCGATGTCCGATAAAAAATGCGCCTTTTTGCCGGTTCGCGCGCGGACCATAAACTCGTAATACCAGTATGCAGAAGGGATCCGTGTCGTTAAAAGGATATACCGGGTGAGAAGTATGATTTATTATCATTGTGTAATTTATTTTAGATATAAGGCGATACGCTCGTAAATTTTGATTAGAGCCGCACTTTTTTCTCGTTCGGGCCTCGATCGATGCCAGAATTTATTTATCGGCCTTAAAGTTACTTGGCTGGCAATTTATTGAAGATATTTTTACACTGAATTAAAATAATGTAAATTATAGGACCTGGCACGTTGTGACATAACAGGTCGACTCGCCGTCGATTTAAAACGTCGAATATTCGACTACCCGGTTTGTTAATGTTATCGAGTTTGAAAATGTATAATATATTGGAACTGGTAGGTGTAATTGCGGAACGAGTTTTCTTTTTTATCGCGGAGATAAATACGTGTACCAGTTGATGTTCGTGTTCCAATTTGCGTCCCTTGCGTTTACTTGCAATAAATAATGTAACTGTACAAATATGAAAAATTGAAATTTCCAGTTTTACGATGATTGTTTACATTTAAATTTTTACGCAACGACGAAAACAGTTAACAATGTTTCAAGTTAACAAATCATATAACAAAATTTTCATTAAACCTGGCTTTTCATCATTTTGCAAATTAAATTAATCTATAAAATATTTCATTTCGTTAGCAAAGAGTAAAATTACAAAATGGACCATTTTTTCAAATGGTGTATTATAAACTAAGAGTAGGCTTTAGAATTTCAATAATACACTTTGACGTAAATGTTAACGAACCTTAAACACACAAGAAAGTAGGTAATCGTTTTGGTTCCGACGGAAGTAATCAGAACAATATTTTTTAATTTAATAAACCCGATGCTAAATGGCAACTATTGTTGGTTAAGGACTTAACTTGTACTGGTTTAATAAAAAATTACTATATACATCTCCCAAAAGAATTTCCTAGAATTTTCATCTATATTAGTGTAGCTGCCATTTAGTTACTAATACTGACACTCACACGCTCGGGATCATCAGAAATTTCTTAGTTCACGCACTATCATGTTTTTCTTATTGTGAAGTTAGGACTTAACTTGACTTTAGTAGAAAAAACTACTTTATATATATATAAACCGAGCATAACCTCCAAAAATTTGTTGAAAATCAATTAATAAATGTACATGTGACTAGTTAGAAAATTGACGTCATTTATCAAAAATGACTGCAAATATTGAAAGTCGCTGAAGGCGTACCTAATAGATTATTTTTGTTTGTACTTTTCAACTAGGAAGGGAATAAAGAATATTCTTCAGGAGAAGAAGACGAAGGAGAAAGGAAATGAGAAGAGGATGAGAAGTTGGATAAGAAGAAGAAAAACAAGGAGATGAAGAAGACGAACTAGAATTAACCCCCTTAACAACACCTTTATAAATATTACAATTCTCTCTCCCTTATTTCTTAAGAGTTAGCTTTATTAGTTAGAAAGTAAGCTTTAAAAAAAATAAATTCTTTTTTTGAGATTGAGAACATATGAATAATGAACTTTAAGCGTAATTCTTATCGACGAGTTATTTCCCAATAATAGCTTCATTCTAGGTAAAATCGGTTCCAGATTATTGTAGTGTAATATGAATTTTGAGTGTCTCAATACGTTTTTAATTTCATAGAATGATTTTGTTTATAGATAGTCTGCCACTTATTTTATAACACAAATTAATACGGAGTTCCGAAATAAATATTTGCAGATTTCCTTCGTAAATCATTGATTATACTAAATTCGAAGTATCGTGATAAAGAATTGACATCTGTATCGAGTTACACAAAATTAAGAACCTGAGAAAGAAGTCTGGAAATAGTTTCAGTAAAATGCTATTACTATATAAAATGTTGGCCGATTCGAACTTCAGTTTGTAAATATTTATCTTATAAATCTTTGTTACCATAAGTAGCAGGTTTCCAAATACATTAACTTGCAAGGAAATAAATTACCATCGTTGACAATTAATTCAATTTAATTGGACATTCATTTCCACGTTAGTTCATCTTTAAAAATATATATTTCAAATTCATTATCGATTTATGGACGAGACGAGAACATAGTATCTTCAATCAGTGTCACCCGTTTTATACGAGCAATTTTACATGCATTAAAACGTGATTAATTGGCATAATTTTAAACAACGAAATGTGAAACATGATAATGTTATGATCAATACAGGCAAACGCTAACACTTTCTGTTATGGTTTTGTTAGTTTTTTTTAATGAAAACCGGCACTGCAGTTAATTATTTTCATATTTAATGTACGGATATAAGAGAATAGTTATAATTTTTTTAATTCGTGTCGTGAAAATGACCACTTTAATCACGACTGAGTTGTAAATACTTATTTGTATATGGTGTTCGAAAATCGTATTTAAAAAAGTAATTTCGCCCTTAAAATAGGATTCAAGGTCACGATCATTTATAAATAAAAGATATGTAAATATATAATATAATATATAAAATAGCATTGTTTATCAATACTAGCAACGACTGGCACCACTCCCTTCCTTCGCGACCTGAGGGATGCGGGGGAGGGGGGGGGGCATTTGAGGGTCCGCAAACAAAAACCGGACAAGATCTCGAAACGCGAAATGAAGCAGTAGTATAGTCCGAAAAAATGGATTACCAAAAATACTATTGTATATTGAGAATTCCATGCTGCACAACATTTCTATTTCACATTTTTATATTTGATGTCGAGATTTCGCTAAAAAAATAAAAACAGTAAAATATGATTGCCGAAAACTCCCTAAAACATAACTTACGTTTTTTTGTAAAGGAACTTACTAATCGATTCGAAAGTTAAAGGATCTAGTCTGTATAGATTGTCGAAGAAAACGAACATAGTAAATAAATTTTAGGTCGTAATGTTGAAAAGTTATATATGTTTAAATCTCACGTGCTGATGTTTGCGAGAAATTATTGTCTAACGCTTCGGGAGTCGAGGAAAGTTTTCGGAATCAAAATTCTAAAAATGTAGTATTGTAGAAGACGAATCAATTAAGTTTTCTCTGAAAACCGAACTTCAATGCAATTCGATCTGTTGATAAAAAACGGCAATTGGTTCTGTAACGCTGGAATTAATTTTTATTAGTTTATATAATTAATTAAAAATGTATGTATGTATGTTTTTATTATACCATGATTAAAAGTCATGTGGTAAGAACATTAATTAAAAATATATATCGATTTATGATTATATAATCTAGGGTTATGTGCACATTTTTCTGGGAATCCATTTTAAAATTGTCAATGAAGTATGATGGAACATATTTTTTTATGTTTTGGATCTTTTTTGAATATTAAAAAAATTGAAGACTAAAGCCTTAGAAATTTGATGCGCTGGGATTCGAACCAGGGACTCTTGGTATAGCATTCGACCGGAAATTGGAAGGTTCGAAGTCCCAGCTCTTTAAATCTCTGTTTGCACTATCGAAAACATTCTTCTAATACAAAATTGCATTAACTCTAGATTGTTCAGACGAATTTTTCTTTCAGAGTTAAGGAGTTGGAAAAAATTTTGAAAAAAAAATTACCATTCGATCTTGAGTTCCATATAAAACTATGTATATTCATTACTATATTGCATGTATCTTACGGGTTGCCGATAATGGAAGTCAGAAATTGGAGATTTTATAAATATCACCAGAGCATTGCTGTATCGATGCTCAATATATCTATCATCAAACTCCGTCTTATTAGTGTGCATCTGTTCACAAAATTGAACTAAAAATTCCTGCTACCAGCTCCATTGCCAACAGTATAGCAACATAATTGTTGCTGATATTCCTGCACATCAGCGAAGACAATTTTTTTTATTTGCCAAGTTTTGATTAGAAGGTCATTTCGAGTTTAACTATACTTGAGTTTTATTCGAGGGTCTTATCTAAAATGTTAAAAAATACAGTCTGCTCCATAATTTGTAGATATATGTTCTCTGTACAGCATGTACGTCATCATTTCAAACTGAATGTATGAAAAGCCATCTGATATCGCTCATGTATACGTCTCATGATGTACTTTGCTTAATTAATAATGGTACTAACAAATTGACATTATCTCATCTGTGCTATACAAAATGTGGCAATTCCATGAGCTGCACATCTTTTCGCAGCTCGTTTCATGAGACCACCCTCGTTTTGCACGTAGGGTTCAGTCTCCAGCGTAACTCTCGCTGCGAAAAGAACCACTTCTATCTCGGTGTACTACATAATATTTGCATTAGGTATCTGGTAGTTATGTGTCTCAGAAATTCCAAATCCCTTAACATTAATCACAATACATCAGGAATTCATCATTTGACATACTTTCGATTCTATATCGAAAACTGCAATAAGATGCCAATAAACTGAAGATTGGTATTCAATATTCGTCCGAACGGAGACTATTTTTAGCAAAATTAATGTCGCGGCGAAGTTCACTCGCATACGAGAATTGCTCTTTTAAAATAAATTCTGCAAAATCATCGAAATAAAAGAAAAAGTAATCATTACCGTCCGATGGAGAATCCGAGTCGAATGGAATCGCTTCCTGTACGATTATCTCGTTTCGATTGGTAGCTCGAACGCGCATCGTTGATTGTGAAGTCAACGACTGGTATCTGTCCTCCTGGGAATAAATTATTCAAAAATGGAACGATTACAAAGTATAATGCATTAGCGAATCAAAAAGTCGCGCCGACCTTCGCGGACAACCGAACGTTCGAAAAACGTGCCTGCCGCTGGTCTTTGGTCGCGGGAGAGACAGAGAGAGAAGAACAAAACAAAAAAAATAAACAGGAAGACGAGCCGAAGGTATAGTGGCACACGGAGAGTTAGCAGTTCGGCGCATTGCATTTGTCGAATACGAAGTCACGTATCGAATACATTATCATCGGATGCGCGCATGCGAAGACTGAAAAGGCAGGCGAGTCAAGAGCCGGGCCGACTATATTGATTGTGAAGGCAGCTGACGGCGACAGTGACATATGTCACCGGGGCTTCTCGTTATCGCTGATTTAAACATGAGACAGCGAGACCCCAGCGCCCGTTCATCGTCCTCGTACCTATATATATATATGTATGTACACTGTCTGTTCGCGTGCGTGTCCCTGTGCGGACAACTAGCTGTGTGTCCGCGGACAACTAGCTACGTGCCGACGGTGATGTGCGTGCGAGTACGGTCCGTCACTTGCGGGCGCGGCGCGAATGACTTAGGGCCCGCATCACGGAACGTCCCGCTTCGCGTTAGCTATCATTATTGCGCGTACGTGTAATTGTTCCGGCTGTAATAATAACAGTGTCGAGTTTACATGACGTTGTCCCCTTGACGGGAACTTTTTTTCTCTTTTCAAGCGACAACTTTGATATTGTTTGCACGAAGACCAGGCAATTTGCGCACGTTATTGCGCGCTTGGTTAGGATAATTACTATTTGAACTCGTTGTTACTCTTTTGTTTAATGGGTTGTTTCGTGGACTATCATTTGGAGCAAAACGCTCAACATTCTTAAGTTTCTCTTTATTTATTCAAAGTTTCTCAGATAATGACTGATTTGAAACGAAGAAATTTCAGATTGCATAATTTGCAGTGTAATATTCAAGCATCGTTTTCCGACACGCAGTCTTTGTTATTGATTGGAAATCTTCCTAACTAAGATGACAATTTGCAGACAATGATAAAAAAGTAATAGCTTTAATTTTTAAAGCGCTCCTTCCATTTTTTGAGTTTAGACACTCTTAAAATCAACTTCCTCTGCCCAGAGCCCCAATTTTAAACAGGGCATCTGAACAGCACCATAATTGTAACGCCAAATTTCTTTTGTGAATTTTCCAAACTTTCTTAACGTTTTTTGCAAAATTGTCGGGTTTTCAATGCGTTTTTTCTTAACGAGTCCAAATTTTAAAACAATGCTGCATATCCACCGACCTGAACGCATATAATTGTTGGATCCAATAATTGTCTTAACCCTTTTTTGCCCAAAATGAGAGAAGCAGGTGCGTCAACATCAGCTTAGTTTCTGCAGTTGAAAGATTTTTTTTTAATTTTTGGAAAATACGTTTCCGACTATTTTGAAATATGCTCTATCGATTCCCGTCGAAAAAACGGCCAACGACTTTTTCTGTAACAATTTTGCAAAAGAATACGCAATTGTCATGTTTTGTAGGTCATTTTTTTTTATTTTTCACGATTTTCTTCATCGAAACGGATTATAATTAATGAAATGTATATATAAAATATTGATCCTGATTGTTGAACATAAATAATATACCAATGGAATATTTTTCAGAAGCAATGACCGATTTAAAATGGCCACGGAACGAAGCAAATTATTTTTTAAATTATTAATTAAGAAAGGGAAAGTGTGTATGACATTCAAATTCGTGTACCGGAGGACATATTGAATCCGCGATTTTGATCTTGTCAGGCCAGAATATGTATGATGTTCGTAAGTATCTAACATATATGTTCAACTTTGAAACACATTTATGGAACAACGATTCATATAAGAAGTACGATGTACACAAGGTGGCCATTATGGATCCGCTATTTTAGATTTATCTTTATGCTCTCTATTTCAAGGAATTAATAATTTTGGAAAAACGTGCTTGGTTTAGCGGCCATTTTGAATCGGTCATTGCTTCTAAAAAATATTCTATTTGTATATTATTTATGTTCAACAATTTGGATCACTTTTTATATATGCATTTCATTCATTAAAATCCGTTTCGGTGGAGAAAAACGTGAAAAATTTAAAAAAAAATGCCATGTTTTTCAGGTCGTTTTTTTTAAATTTTGAAGCACTTTTGCAGAAACGGTCGTTTTTTTGGCCATTTGCTCGGCGGAATAGATAGAGCACACCTCAAAATAGTTGGAAACGTATTTTCCAAAAATTAAAAAATTCCCACTGTAGAAACTGAGCTGATGTTGCCGAACCTGCTTCTTTCATTTTGGGCAAATAGGGGTTAAAGAGGAAATTAATTTTCTGGACGCTATATTTACGTCCTACTATATGTTCCTAGTACCGTCTCGTTACAATTACCTGTTGCTGCTCTCTGTTTCCTCCACCTTGCGGGCTGCGGCCTAAGCATGGGCTTGCTGTGACGCCCTAAACATAACACGACAAGAGGAGTGGGAGAAGTGGCGCTCCCCTTCTTTTGTTAAATATAATGAAACGGAAGGGGAATGCGAGGAACTAAGCGAGGATCCAAATTGAATTATTTACTTCTTTTTTGAAAAATATAGAATTTCTCCGCCAACATACGGTACGTACCTTTTTTTAAATTATTGTCTCCCCTTAATTTTAATATTGGATGGTGAAGCCAATAGAGAGGTACTTACTTTTATAATAAATGATATAAACTATATTATAAATAAAAAGAAACCAAGATTACAAAATGTTTGGGGAACAGGAATTATTTTCATTTCAAAAAGAAAAATTTTGTTAAAACTAAGTAATATATTTGTTTTTTCAATTCTGATTTTCCGCGACGAAATGTATGTTATGTGGACACCAAGATTACAACAAATCTTAAGGAACAGGTCATTTTTCATCTTAAATTTTAAAATATTGTTAAAATGAATAAATTAATTTTTTCTTAAATTCAGAATGTGTCCGACGAAATATGTTATGTCGACTTTTCAAAAACATTCGTCTATTTATTTAATTTTTATTTAATACTGATATTATGTAAAAATAGTAAAATCAGGTATATCTCGAAAGGCTATAGAGTTACAAAACTGTAATTGGAGGAAAAGTCACTTTTTACCGAGCATTAAAACATATCAAAAAATGAAAGAAATTGGAGAATAGTAGAGTATTTTTAACCCATAGTAAAATTTATGATTCGTGTATTATAATATTTAAAATCCGTATTGTGTAATTGAAAATAATTAATTTAAATACTGTAATATAAATATTATGAACCGTGCAGTGCAATATAGAAATTTAATATTTAGGAACAGTTTAGTTTTAGCAAATTTTGCTTTCAAATAATATAAATATTTATTAAAAGAGTATTGGTGTTTAAATATAATTGTTTAACCACAATTAAAAAAAGATATTAAAAAACAAGAATAAAAATTTAACAATATCGGTTATCTTTATTTATCGACAAACGATTCAGCCAAGCGGAATAAAAATGGTAAAAAGGTTCGTTATTGAATAATAAAATTACATTGTAGTAATAAACACTCGTTAAAATTAGCTAAAAATGATATTAAATTCTGCAGATGATTCTAGCACCATACAAAGTGAATATAGTATAATATCATTTTACAAATTAATTTTGTTTCTCTACACTTTGTAAGTAACCCACTCTTACCTTTTCCAACTAATATGTTCCTAATAAGTAGTGACATTTTTCCAATTCGAACGTATCTATAGATAAATTTAGCTTTATTGACAAGATATCTATTGTGGAGTGCCGTGAAATGAAACTGATAATGGTAAATGTCTAGATGATGTAAAATATTGAGGGATGATGACGAATTATCAGTTTCATGGCCCCTCATTGTCATCTGCTATACCATACGTCATCAGCATTTATCATCATTATATCCTATCGCTGGTCCCCATTATCTCGAGTACTGTAAATGATTAATTCGTGTATCTTTATTAAAATGTTTTCTTAACATTCGAGTTCGGTCACGTCCGCGGTAATTGATGATTTCTTTTTTTTTGCGTCTAATACATAATTGCAGTGATTGATAATAATTATTATATTTCTAATCGCATATTCATTTATAGATCATTTAATTAAAAATACATATTCTGTATGACCCAGATATTTAATACTATAATTAGGTCCGTAAAAGAACATACGATAGGTTTTCTTGTTCAATTGCCTAGCCGCTATTGTCTTAGAAATAGAACTCATTAAAATGCGAAAGAAACAACATCGAAATAAAGATATTGAATTACATTATATAATACGAATTGAACGAAATTGCATTACATATATCACTACTCGTTTTCATTAAATATTTTTTAATTCAATATCTATATCTAGGTCATTAATATTTTTATTTTTGAACATTAATAATATATTCCAAATATAGCAAATAATCATTTGGAAAATTATGGCAATATTTACTACTTGTTTCGTGTGCTCGAATATTGAACAGTAAATTATAATAAACAATAGCAAGATTTTTAATAAAAACTCTTTCGGACAAGCTAAGCGAATTCTTTTAAGACAATCAGCCTTTACTTTCAGTTTTTGATTAATTTTTATAAGATTACCAAATTTAAATTGAAACTGATAAAACCAATTTTTGAGTGAGAAGAATCGATCAAGAATGGTTCCAGAAAGAAGAAGGCCTTGGGGTTGCAAATGATAGAAGGTATTATAGGGGCTACAATTCAATTGACCCTACATTACATATTCATTCATACATGGTTCCAACCAGGTAAAATATTGTCAATTATTAATTATATACCGACACTCGCTTGAATATTGAACCGTAGATATGAATAACGTTTTAATAATTACTTAAAACGATATATTTATAATTATCTTTTCTTCGGTTTTCAGGATTTGTCTCGCAAGACACATATGCATATTTTCAACCAACAATACACCGTAAGCGGTTCAAACTTCCATTCGGCATCGCTATAAATGCTAATGAAAATTAAGAGATGAATTGTTACGGAAGATACCCATTGAAACATTTATGTATGCAGACTGAATCGGTGTCTAGACGGGATTAATAATAAACTATCCCTACATATTCACTCGCCTCTGACGTACATTTCGAGATGCGGGAAATAGCAATCATTAACTCAAAACTGACGACCCGCAAGCACGCCTTTCCGCTCTCTTGTCTGTACTGAAAATAGAGATCCATGCTGAATTTTTCAATAATTTGTCGCGTCGAATGATGAATTAGAACAAACTAAAAAGCGGACGTTAAAGGGAAGCCCACATAAAACTCTACCGGACAAAATGAATAGCTGGCTCATCGAATATACAACAGAAGCATAAAGGAAAGAAATGAGATTGCGACCGAGGGAGACAGAGAAGGAGCAAGATAAATAAATGGATGCGGTGCGATCACGAAAGAGAGAGAACGATTTTGGCGCATATACTGATGCACTCAGCATACAACCGCGTATACCCGGGGGATCATATTTTATGTTTTAATCTCTCCATTGTTCCAGGTATAACGGAGTTTAGGAGGAAAAATAATGCCTACCACGAAACACGCGAGGCCGGCGGCCATAAAACACCAGCGTCTGCCGTCCGGCGAGCGCCTGCGCACGACCTGCATTTTTATGCGCCCATGCCAGATCCGTGTACAGATTTTCTCGAAAACGAAAAATATGCCGATCCGATGCTGTAAACAACGAGCTACTCCGCGCGCGGCAACTCTGATAAAATCTGTACGACCTCATAGCTCGAATGGTCTTTATGCGCGTTCCGCCTTTTTCGCGAATAGCCGCCACTTAAATTTTGCATGTCGCGAAAGGAAATTAGGTTAGGGTTTAACGATATTCAAAAGTGCACGAACCCGCAAATAGTGAAACTGAACGGCAGGAAAATGGTGTCTATAAACACAAAATATGTCACTTCCAACGTTAATTCGGAATCATCAAAACTCTAGGACTGCAATAGCCAGCAACTTTTAGTTGATCAGCAAAGACCACACTGAGGAATCAAATGTTTCTTCTAAATACTAGTTGTATATGGTATTGAATATTATGGCATAACATCTGTTATATATTAATATATAACAGCCTAATAAATACCTAAAACTTGATAAATGTTACCAAATTATGATATATAGAACCAGATTCTTTTTTCATTGCAGATTGCTGAAAATGTTGAAGAATTAATAAAATTGACTTTGTTAACTTAGTCCCAATTAGCACTTGTACGTCCAATGGACGTCCAGAATTCGTATGGGTTATGTCCACGGCACGTCCACATTACGTCTAAATGTCACCGACCAATATCCTTGTATGTACCATTATGTATGTCCAATGCACCCATATCTTGGACGGGACCTGATTTGGGCGCACAATGGATGAAATATGGGATATAAATGATAGAAGGGTTGTATGGACGAACATTGGACAGTCAGAACATCCTTAGGCATTCAAAAATGGATGAATAATGGGCAACATTCGGCCGTAAAGAGGACGAATTCTGGATTTAAAATGGACTAAATAAAAGATGTATGGATGAACATTGGATGCATATATTTCGTAAAAAAATGGAAAATTTATTACATCTCCATTTATTTTTAAAAGACTTTTTATATTATTTATATTTTACGTAGATTTGTATGCATTATAATATAATATTTTCATATATTTTCATTCTCGCTAATAAATCATAAAACCTAGAATTAGAAAAAAACGCCCAGACGGAGAATCGAACCCAAGTTTCTGGCCGAGTACGCTAACGTTTTGACCACTGCGTTAGGCTCGTAATGGGTTATCATGTGAAATACAGTTAGGTTTATAGACATTTATTAAATTTGACGTAATTAGGAATTACTGTCAACCTTAGGATTTGAACCCTACAACAAAATGTAATTGCACATAACAAATATAAATGCCCGAGCGGAAAATTATTCAGGCTGGAATCAGGTCCTGATCATGAAGCCTGTGAACAAAATCAGGCCCTGACATGTCGTGTAACGCTTTTTCTGTTAAGGCCCTGATCAGGCAAATGTACAGGACCTGATCAGGATCTTACAATGTCCAATATTTCGCATGCTTTCCAAATTTCATGGAAAAAAAACAATAGTATTACGAAACAATAAATTAATTTTTAATGATAAATATAATTCAAGGAATTTAACACTCGGTAAAATTTCAAATTACGAAGAAGTGGGTAAATCGATTATCCGAGTCAGAAAAAAGGCTGCAAAATAACAAAACATATATATACGAATCGTATACATATCCATCACATACAATGTGTTAAATGTGCTGTGTTGAAACGTTCCTACAAGTAGGCTAATATACAAAATAGAAATACATTTCATTAACAGGAATGAAGTAGACGCGCGATCACGCCTAGTGGGGACTGAACAAATTACATAAAATTTAGAAGTTAAAAAATTCAGACGTCCTTATCAATCTCTGAGCAGGCCCCCTGATCTGTCCCTGATTTAAAATTTCTGGAGCAGTTAGCGATTCCCGGAAATTGAAAATTAGGTAAGCCTTATAAATTCATGGTTTGGTCTTGATATAGAAATTCACAGGTTTCTCTACATAAGTTATACTTTATTTTAACATAATCAGGGTTTAATCAGTGCATATTCAGGGGAACCTGATCAGGATAACTTACTGGAACCTGATCATGTCCTGATCTAGGTACATTCAAGAGTACCTAATCAGGAATGCCTTACTGGAGTCTGGTCAGGTCCTGGTACATATTTAGGCTGCCTGAATAAATGTCCACTCGGGTGGATTTGAAATAATATATTTAATTTGATATAACACTGCCCTGATATGCGCATTATTAAACATTTTTTATGTTTATAACTAATTACTATAATTTTGTAATATACAATTTCTGGAAATGATCATTACTTAAAATTAAAAGTAGCAAAAAAAGGAATTAAAAAATACAAACACTTTTGTATAACTCTTTTCTGGACCAAAATGGATGAAAATTTACGTGACGTGTCCATTTAACGTGTGAATGTTGAAATACTCACATAATACGGCCATAAATGAGCTCTGGTATCTGGATCTAAACTGAACATCGACGAAATTACGTAGAGTAGATTCCATATACATACGTATGGCCGCGAAAATGAAGGAAAAATGGGCATATATCTGTATGTATGTGCAGTGGAGGTCCATGTATGCACGTACAATGGAAATTCCGCCATACGTCCATGAATATGAACACTTTTAAAGTTGTAACGTGGACGTACATTGAACGCCCACATGTGTACGTGCACTGAATTTCCACATATGTACATAGAATAGACGTCCATTATATGTCCAGTGCAACGAACCAATTTATCGTCGAATAATGTAATGCAACGGACGCCCGAAATAAGTACATATACTGGATGTCCAATAGATGTACATCCACTACACATATTAGGTATACACACACAACACCTATGCATCTATGAAAATACGCACTTTCCATTGGTCGAAACATCGATATCCCTTGTACGTCCAGGTGTGTACGTATAATGGGTGTCCGTATATGTATGGAGAATGGACAAACAGTTTAGGTCCATTAATTTATTGACCAAATATGTACGTATCGTAGAGGTGCAGTGAACGTCCAGACATATACGTACATAGGATGTCCACAGATGTGCGTACATTGGACATTCGCTTACGTCCACTATTCTTTCTCGACGAATGGATGTAAAATGGACGATATATGGACGTATTTTGCATGTCCGCTTATGTCAATTTTTCGTCCTGGACAAACAGGCGTAAAATGAACATCGTACTTGTACTCTCCAAAAATTAACGTGCAAAATAGTAATTCGTCTTTTCCATCCGCCATTGTCCTTAACCAAGATTCATCAGCATTATTCGTCATGGCCACCTGTTGACAGCTAACATAGTATTATACGACTTACTCACATGACATCTATCTTAAATAGAAGTAATCAAATATTTTAACCACTGACAACAAAAAATTTCATAAATGTTATACATGAATCCATTAATTTAATATAGAGTTTAGAATGAAAATGGTTTAATAGAAAGAACCAATATAAATTATACGATTTGCGATTTTCTTTAGGACTTTCGATGTTTAATTACCATTACCATATATTTTACAAAGAAATCCCGTTATTTTCGAAAATGAATTGTAGAAGAAGTCACCTATTGCATGAAGAATTGCATTACCGAAAGATTTTGTCCACTCTTAAAAGCCTATAATTTAGGTGAAAGTACACAAAAAATAACGAACCTAAAAAGAGCTAATTTCTTGAAACTTTACTGCTCGTATACTACATGACAGGAATACCGCGCCACTAAGGCGTCAATTTTAATATAAAAACGATTTATGAGCAACAGTGCATATTTAGTAGCATTAATTAATTTGTTGGTATTGTATTAGGTATTATCGAAATTTTCAATTTATCGCGTTAAATCTATTGAAATAAAATCTGGTATAAAATATATTCAAAGTATATCCTAAGTCGGTGCAAATAATGGGACTCAGATGCTTTAGAAATAATTATAATCTCTCTATTTTGCCATAGAAAGAAGTGAAATTATGAAAACCGATTTTATATTGTTCATGAACAATTAAACCGATATGAAAAAAAGGAAAAAAAATCTAGAGCTTTCTTGACGGAGTTAAGGATTTGTTGTACCGGATGTAGAACTGATACAAACATTAACTGATTATATGGCATATCTGTAATTAGTTAAAAGTATTAGATTCATAACTCGGCTGGGGTCCATAAAGTTCCGAAAATCAACCGAAAGGCCAAAATTTCTATATAGCACGGCTCCAGCGTGATGTTCTTCACTTTGTATTTGAAAATTTGCAAAAAGAAAGGAAATTAAAATACCTTCAATATCTTCTCAGTATTTTTTGAACATTTTTTTTAAAACATACAGACACATTTCATTCGCTCGCTGCAAGCATCATTTCGATTCTTGCGGACACGATATTTTGATAACATTTATTTTTTAAGCGCGAAAGTTGCTTTGAAAAAATGTAAGAAATGTTGTCTGGAAGCAAGCTATGAAGCTAAGGAACATTTGAGAAAACCTAACGAACGTGAAGAATTCGGAAAAAATGCAGATATTGAAAGAAACATCATTTCACGAGTGCTTATTAAGAGAGAGAGAAAGAGAAAAAAATACATTACTTTTTAAGTTCTACGAAATAGCTCGATAAACTTTTCAAAAACATCCCAAAAAATTAAAGAAGCCAATTCCAGTTACATAATTTTAAAGATGTAAAGCTGAAACATACCTCGTAGTAATTTTATCGAAAATTTTAAACCTTTTTTTCCAGTGTTCATATTGCGATTTCTTTTTCAAACTAGCGTGCACGATTAAAAAAAGAACAAAATCTATTTGCCCTTGTATTAATTTCGTTGCTATGTAAACCTCCATCTCAGTAAAAAAAATGTTTACTTTTTTTTTATAGCACACTAAAAACAACAATGTTTTACGTAAAGTAACACTTTTCAGTCTAAAACTGTATACAAATTTTTATTGAGAATTTTTCCGCCTCTTATATTTACGTAAAATATAGATTTATCAAATAAAGAAATTCTTTTTTTTGTATTTTTCGTTTTTGGTAAAAGTTAGCTCAATCCCGCCCTACAATATCGTTTCGACTTTTTAATGTAAAATGACACTACCGGCTGATCAGGCCATGTTTTATCTGCAGAACAAATTCATTAGGGAGTAAAAAGTCACTTTTCATACAGTGACAATTTTGTCAATGTTTCTGAATGACGATTCACTCTGGCACTTCAATGGCTCAATATTTTCTTCATAAATGGTCGATTTTCACTGAAATAAAAGTTATAAGGCCTCCAGAGGACTAAGGTCTTTCAGAACTCAGAAATGTGTGAATTATGTATTAATGTTTATTTTAATGTATATATTTAACAAAATATAGGTATTATTAATTACCAAACTGTAATAAAAAAAGAGCCGACGAAACATTTAGAAATTGTAAGAATATTGCAAAGACTGCTTGCGTAAGAAAGAAATCCCCTGTAAATTTGATACTTAACACATTTGTCCATGTATCCAGTGGGATTAGCCTCGCCAAAGGGTATTGTGGAATTAATGGGCTTAGACTTCATATTGAAAAGTCTATAGTTATGGTAATTAGTATTTTATTGACAGTTTGTGGATTTACATGTGGGATTATCCGTCTTTAGTGGTAGGAATTTGAAAATTCTGTTTTGTTCACGTCACACTGTCGGGAAGACTTATTAGCAAAGAACAATTACCAATGGTATTGTAATATATGGGGACACCTAAAAATATAAATGCAGCAGCATATATTAAAAACCCAGTCTGGGCTGTTCAAACTTACATAAATTCCCAAAAATGTTTGGATTTTGGCTAAACGTTAGTTCAACATGTGTATTGTAAACGTGATTGGTTCATGGCGGCAGCTTGCATTAACTACGTCTAGACATGCTATTCAATGGATAATAATGTTTAAAAGTTCTTCCGGGGAAGCAAGAATCATTAAATCTTTAAGAAGTGCGTTAATACAACATAAAAGGCAATAGACTTTTTACTAGCATTACCTCTAACAAATTCTAAACGTTTGTTGAGTACATGCTGTTACTATTAAGGCAACGTTCAAGTACGTCCAACTCTGTTACCTGTAACTTTTATTTCTGCAAATTCCGCAATTCTTTTTAATAAAGCAGTTTTAAACAAGTATGACATCAGTCATCCAGACAAGAAGACAGGCAGTACTAATTTGGTTATTATAATATACCAAAAAACTTTAAGATGAATCAACTTTCAACGTGGAAAATATTTTAAAATTTAGGGGCATTTTTAATAATATATGATCTGAGAGAAAAATAATAGGATTATATATTTGATTACATTTGTATTTATTTTTTTAAATGATAATATATACACACGTTACATTAAACAAGTATAGGTTTTATGGAGTTTAACCCAATGGACTCATCCCAAAAATGGAAACTATTCTCTTTTTCAATGATAAAATTATTATATAAATTGACTCTTTTCGAAACTACATTTTTTATGAATATAATGATATTTTGTCTAGTTTCGCGTTGAAATTATTAAATACGCTATAAGTATATTAGACATGAATGGGTATTTTATGATTATGAATTTAACTGTTATGGTTTTCGTGATGAACGAGAGCAGGTACTTGATAATTTATCTAACTAGCTTTGCAAAGTTTGTAGACGTATTGAAATTTGGAAAACTGCGTAATAATTCTATGTTTTAATGTCAAGGAATGCGAATATGTAAAAAAATATGTTTTTTTTTTTAAGTTTTGAATAGATTTTTGTTAGTGCAAATGTCTTCAATTTTTAATACTTTTGTGAGAATGGCGTCAAAACTTTCACTAATTTTTTTGCTTCAAACATCATTGGATTTGGTCGAAAATTGTTACTGGTGGGTTTCTGGGGTCGCTGATTACGAATTTGAAGTTGCTTTTTGAACATTCAAAATGGCGGATCCAATATGGCGGACGATTTTCAAAAATATTCATCGTATTCGCTCAAAATTTTTATTAGAGGATTAGTGGGGTCGCTGATTATGAATTTGAAAATTCAAAATGGCGGATCCAATATGGCGGGCGATTTTTAAAAATATTTATAGTATTCGCTCAAAATTGATGTAAGGTGGTCATCGGGATCACTGCTTGTTAATTAGAAGTTTCTTTTTGGAAATTCCAAATGGCGGATCCAATATGGCGGAGGATTTTTAAAAATCTATATAGTATTCTCTTAAAATTTTTATAAGGGATAATTGGAATCGCAGGTTATGAATTAGAAATTGTGGAACTACTTAAACTTTTTTTAATTTGACGAATGTTTCGAATGACCACCTTACATCAATTTTGAACGAATACTATAAATATTTTTAAAAATCGCCCGCCATATTGGATCCGCCATTTTGAATTTTCATAAAGCAACTTCAAATTTATAATCAGCGACCCCAGAAACCCTCCAGTAACAATTTTCGACCAAATCCAATGATGTTTGAAGCAAATAAATGAGTGAAAGTTTTGACGCCATTCTCACAAAAGTATTAAAAATTGACGACATTTGCACTAAAAAAAATAACTATTCAAAACTTTTTTCAAATATTTTTTGTACATATTCGGGTTCCGAATCTGACATTAAAACATAGAATTATTATGGTTTACCAAACTTCAATACGTCTGCAAACTTTGCAAAACGAGTTTAAACAGGACTGCCATTTCTACCATCTTCGCCACTTTTGTCACAAGCACACGCGACGCCATTTGGCGGCCGCGGCGCGCCGAAGTGGTTAACAGACGTACCACTGTCTATTCCCTAAATATCATTAAAAAAGTCTATAAATGTGTAAAAATGTAAAAATTAATAATTTATACTCTGTGAAATTTACTCTTGCAACTGGAATTACTGATTTTAATTTCAGGAGATAAAAGTAATGATAATTCCAAATAACAAATGATTTTTAGATCAATATTCATAATGATCAGTGTATTAAAGAAGCCTACATTTTTATGACTAAATCCCTTTCATTTTAGTATTAAGCCACATATGTTATTTATAATCGTTTTTAAAATACCAGAAACGTCATTTATGGAGATCAATATTTATACTTAACCTGCTGTATATTTAGTTGGTCCAATCATTGGTATAAATTCATCAAGTTATGTTACATATGTCACATATAGTAAATTTTCATTTTATGTCTATAGCTCTCTTTATCAAATGTTTGACATTATTTGATTACTTTTCATTTGTTACTTCAATAACTTTAACACTTTCGTATCTGCTGCGAGATTATCTCTCTTTAAATATAATTTATGGAAATAAAACTTATCAGTGTGGAGTTCCGGTATATACAAAAACTGAGTGACGAATTGTCGACCGAAGATTGCGTGCACGGCTATCTCTAAGATTAGCAACACGTCTGGGTTATGAACGACTTTATTGATGATGTGCATCACATATTTAGGAAGAGCGGTCTGTTCAAAGCTTCTGATAATGAATGTGTCTATTATGCCCGCGAATGAAAGACTCAAACAACAAAATTTGTTCCACTTTTTTCCGAGTAATTCCTTAGACTAGTTCGCTTAATTGAATGTAAAGCGTTTCCAATAAAAATAAATCTCGAACTTGTATATAAGAAAGTATAATCAATTATTATCTTCAAATGCTATATAAAGGTTATGGATCATTTTCAAATAAATATCACATGGCAGTTTTTACTTTGTAGCAATTTTAAATTTCTTCATTATATTTTTTAGAGATGTTATTCATTTGACGACGTAATTTGTATAAACTGTATTTATTTTGTAAGAATAAAAGATTAGGGTTATGTATTATATATATATTCTTTTTGTTCTGAGAAAAAATTATATAATAACATTCGATGATTTCTTGATTAAAATAAATTGACAAGTAAATAATACATTAGGACAAGTTATTTGGGAATGAAATAACCACTACGTGAATTTTTGTAGTTATTACGTGAAATCATTATACGAATTTTTTATAAACAATGAAAAGTATTGACTATAATATAAGTATCTGATACTATTAATAATGGCTTCCAGAGCTGTTTTTCAATATATCTCAAAAATAAGTAGGTTAGAGGTATTAGATATGACAGCATGAAATATGATCTGTTAAATAAGCCCTTTTAGCGACCAATGTCGGTTGAGCGCCGATACCTGCTGATAAATAACTATCTTGTGTTTAGAGAAGCAGGTATGGTCACATTTTTGAAAACAGTGCGATCTCCTTTCTATTCGAAATTATTACCTTTAAAATGGGCATAAATAACCATATAAAAAAATAAAATTACTTGGAAACATGTTCGTAATATAATAAGTGTAATAATTAAACTCTAAAAATAACATTTCAATGTCCATAAAATTACGTATTTTACAGTGCAAATGAAATGTATTAGAATAGAGCTAATTTCCGAAACTTCATCTTTAGAAGGTTTTGTAGAGCTCTTAAAAATCAACGCAATTGAATGGTTACTTCAAGAGCTCTTGCCGAACAGTATTTAAGATATTATAAACAGCTCTTAAAGATATAATTTAGCTATATCAGAATATTTGACACACTTGCAATGATTTATTACTTCGACCCAGACTAAGTCTGGACGAAGTATTGAATTTGGTCACTTCGGGCATAAAAATTACCCTATAGTTTTTCATCAAATGTCGACGTTTCAAACCCTAAGGAACCCAAATCAACAATAACAAAATTTGTGTCCGTGATCTTGTACGTACGTACGTACGTCCGTACGTCCCGTTTTTTTTTGTCTCGCGACACTTGGACCTAAATATGATTGGACCCCCAAATATCAATATAATTTTATAATATAATTGAAAGCTGTTAGTAAACAAACGAGTATTAAGGAATAGCCGACTCCCCACTGGGTCGAAGTTTGTGAGCGAGCGAAGCGAGCGAGGCACCACGCCAACACTAGTTTTGTATTGCAAAACTAAGAAAATATTTCTTCTAATAAAGAATTTCATATAAAAATTAAAGTTCCAAAAATTTGAAATGTATGTGTCTTGTTATTTTCGAGATCGGCCATTTCAATGGAATTATCACAATTGCGCTATCTTTATTACAAAATTAAATATAACATTTTAAATGTCAAAAAAGGCAAAAATCGGGTATACTTTTTTATAAAACTTTTTTTTCTCATAGAAACAGTATTTGCCGGCACAATATTCTTTCGCTAAAGGTGAAGAAGATAATTGTAGTATTAAGATATATTTTTTAAATATTAAAAAACTAACATCATGATCACAAAATGGCGACCGAAGTGAGAATTTTCTTTTTAAAACTTTTTTAAAAAACTTTTTTACAAATTTTTATAAAAACTGCAAACTTTACCAAAAATGTTGTATGAACAAACGTTTCTTAGAATGTGTCAAATAATATTCTCAGTTTTTCTCAGAATGTGTTGATATAATTTGTTATTTTTCAAAAATTAAGAAATTTGTAATTGTGAAGAAAGTCATTTAAAAAATCTGGGAAAAAATGGAGTGTAATCTTTGACTAATTCTAAAATAATTTTGTTTTAAGAAGATTTTCTTTAAAGTTTATAGATTTTGAGCAATCAAATTATTAACCATTTCTAGATTCCAAAAATATTAATTTCTTTTGTCGAAAACTATAGACTTTAGACAAAATTTCCTCAGAACAAAATTATCTTAGAATTTGTCAAAGAATACACTAAAAATTTTTCACTTTTTTTCGACGACTTTTTTAAAAATTGCGTTTTTCGGAAAATTTAAAAAATAAAAAATGATATCAATATATTCTGAAAAAATTTTGGCATACTCTTTGAAACATTCTAAGATATTTTCATTCTTAGAAAATGTTGTCTACAGTTTATAGTTTTCATGAAAAAAATTTGTTTTAAAAAGAAATTACTCTCTGCCATCGCCATTTTGTGATCACGATGTTATTTTGTTAATATTTAAAAAATATATCTTAATACTACAACTATTTTCTTCATATTCGGTGAAGGAATTTTGTGACAGAAATTACTTTTTCGATGAAAAGAAAATGTTTTATTCGAAAGTATAACCGATTTTTTTTTACATTTAAATCGCTGTATTTAATTTTCTAATAACGATAGCTCTAATTTGATAACGTCATTGAAAAGAGCAAGCTTTAAAATAGTACGGTACATACTTTTTAATTTTGTTGATGATCGATTTTCATACGAAATACTTAATTGAAATTGAAGTGCAAAAGGTGTCCTTCACGGAGTCAATGGGTTAAATTAAGTACGTGTGTTTAAAAACTTGATAAGTATATTTAATTTTCTGAAGATATGTTCCGACTAATCTAATACTTAAAAAAAAATTAATTTGTTACACTTTCTGATGGAATACCGCAAATATGTATTAAAAGGTGATATGAATTATTTATTTAATAATATCATCACTGATGTTGCAAAACCTGTTAAATCTACAAACCGGAAGAACGTGTAAAGGAAACACCATCGAATGGCACTGAAAAATTGTAATGAATATGTAACTTCTGTGATCCATCCTAACCATTTACGAAAGTAACGCAATAAAGTTTATTTATGGAAGAAGACGCTACCATGAATACACTGGTTACAGGTCGTTTTCCCAAAGCCTAATCAATCTTCCAATAAACAGATTTGTGTTCAACAACTGCAATAAATTACGTAAGCGGTCTTAACTTTCGACCAACGGTTACGTAATATTATTTAAAGCTCGAAATTGACTCAAATGAGGGTTTCTTTCGACTTGACGACAATTGCGTAATCCCAAAAGGAGGTTGCGGATAATCCGACAGTAATTTGAGGGCAGGTAAACCACCCATTGTTAAACATACGTAATATTTACGACTAAATACTCCAGTTTTTCGTAACTTCGAGTCAGTTAACCATTAGATTGCTTCCTAGATTTAGAGTTTAAGCTGATCCTTGCCAAGCCTGACTGTCCCACTGCCTAGGTGGCTAATAATCCTGGTAAAGGAGCTGACCGGATGCGGCGGCGCCTATGTGGGCCTGCCTCGTCCAGCCTCCTCTCTTGCTAATCTTCCCTTTGCCGTCTACGTTCCGTGTCAACTTGGACCTCTTAACCGCGATCCCAAATTTACAATTTTATTTCGAAAATATACAGGACGGCTTTTGGGCCCTGTACTTAACTGGCGCCTACGCTCGTTACACCATCGTTAGCAAACGCTTCTCTACGTCTCCTAACCCAGAGTCTCAACGTTAAGATCCTAATTCGTCTTATGGTCGTCCTTTAGGAAATTATCGGATGCCCACCGATTATTGAGTTACGACACTCCAGAAGAAGTGAGATGGCATCATCGACAATCCTTTAAGACAGACAAGAACATATTAAGACTCTTCTGAGAGATCGGATAAAATTGAGAGAGAGGAAGAGAAAATGAGACAGAGAGAGAGAGAGATGTAGGGAGAGGGAAACTCGCATCGTAGGGTTGCGTGCTTGAGTAAAATGTGAGTTCGCCTAAGCCACTAATTATCGAGAACGAAAATGAGCAGGTCCCGGGTAATGACAATGCCGAGGAGTGCCGCGCGTCTCGAATCGTATTATTATCCGATACGTGCTGGGTAATTCCTCTTAGGACTCGCGCATATCTCCCGGCGATGGCGTAACGCCGCTAAATCACGCTCCGAATGATCGGACGATGGTATCGCATAGGTACCTATGTAGGCCCGCGACTTTTTTTGCATTGCTTCAACGCGCCCGAGTCCGGATTTACGGTCACGATATAACGAGGGGGGTCATTCAACCGAATTCAGAAATCAACCAATATTTGCCAAGCTAAGTAAACATGGAAGTTGAAAACCGGCGCGAAAAATCCTCAAAGCCGATTACGCCGTATAAGAATCGCTGAGGGAAAAACGTCATTGATCGAAATGATTTAAAGCGGGAGAGTAATGGCTTCGTTTAACGCTGAATAGTGGCATTATTTATCAAAGGACGAATGAAAAAAATGATAATTTAACGATTGCCATTCGTAAAGGTTTATTCACTTGTCGGTAATCTTTATAAATGAGCTTCGGTGCATGCGGAACTGGGAATTGAGTATTTTCTAAAAGCTTCGCCTATTTCCGCGCCGGATGAAAATAATAATTGTTGCGGCATGATGATGACGTTGATTTATTTTATATCCGAGTACGATATTATTTGTAGAAGACATCTTGTTTTGTAGAATTTTAGGGCTTACGCGCGGATTCTTTATGGTTATTGCGTCGTATTTTACTGCTGAACGTATTAAAATTTTCCTTTGGGAATACGACTTTTTCATAGAATAGCTATATTTTCTTGGTATTATATTAAAGCCCTGACTTTGTAACTCGGTTTCGTAATTTTTCACAAGAGTGTCTTTATGTGTGGAATGTGGTTGCACCATCGTTAGTATTATTTTCAGATACATAAATTTGTTATTTACGAATTTACCT
Organism: Trichopria drosophilae; assembly: GCA_030407085.1. NCBI lineage: Eukaryota > Metazoa > Arthropoda > Insecta > Hymenoptera > Diapriidae > Trichopria > Trichopria drosophilae. The sequence continues at coordinate 59,230,120 of CM059583.1, forward strand.
TGGTCATATTGATTTCAACGGGAATTATGCGAATTAATAGTAGGAGAAAGCTTATAGAAGATATTTAGTCTTAAAATGATTGTATTAAGCATCGACCGTGAGTTAATTGCACATCGAAATTCAGTTAATTTCACTGTAAAAAATATTTTATGTAATTTTAAGAAAAAAGTAGGAAGCAAATTTCATAAATGTTACAAAAAAACTGTTTTATGACAATTCTTAAACACTTTTCATGACGCGTTATTAAATCTAAGGAACTTTTATTAAATTTAAACAACTTTTATTAAATTTAAGATATTTTTATTACCTATATATGTAGGACAAAATCCTCTTACCATGAGCTCAACAGTCGCGCATGCCCAACATTTTAGATTGTCGTCATAAGCGAGCCATAGTATGCATTTGTGTACACGAAAAAATCACAATTATATATTATACGTGAGTAGTGATGTTATATAAATTACACGCAGTATGAAATATATAATTTATGTGAAGTGTGGGGGTGTTCCAACATTTTTATTACTTGTCAATTTAAAATAAAATTTGAGGTTAGTTTGTGAATTTTACAACCTAATATACCTACATTCCTTGTCTCTGTAATAGACTGTTTAAAACAATTTACCTAATTTATTATATTATATGAAAATAATATTAATATTATTTTTAATTATTATCAACAAAACTGAGTCGAGCTTATAATTCTTATTATTTTGTTTTTAATTTTGATGTTAATAACTTTCGATTGATATAAAACAAATTTCTTCAGCTTCGTGAGATCAAAACGTGTCCAGAAATTTGGTTATAGACTAATTTAAGGGTACATTTACATTTTTGACCTTAGCGTCGAGTCAAACAATTTTCTCCTTTTAAATCAATACGAACACAGTTTAAAGTTTTTCTCTGGTTCATTTCTGATATTTGATCACACAAAAATTCCTTACTTAGTGATTCTGCAAATTCTGTTATAAAAAAACACATCTATTACAATATGACTTTTGAGGTTAGGTTTCAATGTACTGCAGCACTTTCGTTAACGCTGAGATCGCTGAGATACTTTGCATGCTCGGCGACGTTGCCAAGTTTGCGGTGCTTCCGTGTTACTTTTAAAGTGCTCATAGGTATGTATGTATGTATAATTGGTAAAAGATTAATTTTAAACGCTATTCTTGTCTTTTTAATTAATTATTTTTCATAGTCACTAATCACGGCAGTGCTGGATTTTATCCGATTTCAAGATTTCAACACTGATGGAATGGAACAACGATACGCTGTTTTAAGTCGATTCAAGTTTATTGAATTTAAGAAAATTTTCTTAAATTTCATATTTTTCATTAATCGATATTACGATTTACGTTCCTTAAACTGTTTTAAATAAAAAAATTCTTAATTTTCAGTAACATTTATGAAATTTGCTTCCTACTTTTTTATTACATTTCATGAAATGTTGTACAGTATTTCTTTAATTTATTAAGACGTATTTTTTTTTTGTATTGGAAAATCAAACTTTTATGTGATACTGAGGATTTGCATAACCCTCTACCTCTTCTAACTCCACTAATTCTTCTATGTTAATAAGCTACAAAATTGTAATTTAAATAAAAGTATGGTGTTAAAGTCAGTTTTTCTGAGTAAAATAAAACGTTAATTCTTCGTAGTGACCTGGTTTAAGAAAACTTTGTTTGACAAAAAACGAATTTTTTTAAGAACATTACGATAGAAATTTGACTTTTTTACTATTCATAATGTTAATGTTAAATACTGATAATGTACTGCAGCACTTTCGTTAACGCTGAGAACGAGTCTTAAAATTGTTACATACGTTAAATCCAGCAACGTACAAGAATTAATTTAACTTAAAAATTTATATCTTGCTTTCGTCTGCTCGTCGGCAATTTGTCTTAAAATAATCATTTTCTTGCTTGCGGCACCTAAATTAGCAAAGTTTGTTCAACATTTAAATGTTATTTAAATATTATAATTTGTGGCATTAAAACGAAATTGTATGCATATACCTAAACATTAGCTTTGCACAATTTCCAACAACACAAATTTTATACGATGTTGAAAATTAATATAAAGACTTATTCTGTTCTGTGAAAATGTGGTGAAAGTAAGAAATTGTCTAATCTTTGTGACTGACACTTCATACAACAATTGAAATTAGTGAAATGATTGGGTATTGATCAGCCTGTGTTTAACATACACATGAGCACAATTATTACATCACGGAATTCATTTTCAAAATGTGGGAAATTATTAGTAAATTTTGTTACTGATTTTAATGATTATGAGGTGGACATTCTATCATACTTATTGACCATTAAGCATAAAATAAAAACGTTAGATATTTCAATATAATGGCTGACTTTCAAAAACATAAATATTCAAAGCAAATAGTTAACCTCTTTGTTTATAATTTTTGTTCAAATTCAAAGTTAAAATAGTATAAAAATATTAAATAAACTGATTATTTATACCATTTTTTAGCAAGGCATTTTAATATTTGCAAAAATTATGTTTGATTAATATCGTCTAGCCGTGCAAAATAAACAGATACAATATTGACACACGACCTCCTGGTCTTCTTTAATCTAACTAATCTTCTTTGCATTCCCAAAATTTGTACTCATTTAACACTCTTATATTAGATCTACCGTGACAGTACTACAATACTTGAATTTATTTTGTCCACATGTGTTTAAAATATGTATTTCATAATTGTAGTGAAACCGTTACTTACGCAATATGCATATAATAAGCTAACACAGAATCAGATATGCTTTTTAAAGGTTAATAGCGTATCTGTAACTAAAAATCTCGTTAATCCTTACAGAACTGAAAGTTCCCTAAACAATTTTACGGTGGCAAAATTGGACGTCTTGTATCCACCTACTTCCGGCAGGTGTAAGGTTACTCGAACAGTTCTTCCGAAGCGAATGTAACGCTCTGTACGTGCGTTTTTACGCGCACGTGTTCGTTCATGTGTGGTTCAAATTATTTCTAATGTCCCATAGTTGGCGAATGCGTAAAATGCCACACATAATTTTTCTGAAGTACTATTTTTAGTTGTGGCAGGTGTGCAATTCATGTACGCATATTTTCTTTTGTGTAAGACGCAAAGTACCTTAATCTTAATTTACAAACTTAGTAAACGGTAAAATTAGATTGAGAAATTTTACAAGGTATGTTTGATAATTGTAAATTTTGTGTGTGTCATTGGCAACAGTTTTGCTTTGACTATTGATTATTTTATTACATTGAATGAATTATTTTATCTTGAAATATATTGCAAAGACTGGAATTCAACTGTAGGAAAAAACGGGAAAATGAATTTATTTGTTTTTAACTTTGTATTATGCTTAATAACTTTCTTTAGGATGCAAATTTCTGTTGTTAAAAATTTGCATTTGTAGATCACATGGGTATACGAAAATATTTATCTATTTATATATGCAAATATTTGCGTAAATTACTTTATACATAGGAACATTGCCATCTAGAAAATAAATTTTTTTTCTAGTATATTGCAGAAGCTTCATCCATATACACAGTACCAGTAATTTATTTAGAATCACGTAATATTTAGTCTATTTATTACAAGTTAGATTTAAACCAAATAAATCAAATAATTGTTTCTTTTAAGAATTTTCTATTTCCTTACAATGTCAACAGCTTGTACTAAGCATTAATAACTTTGTAAAAATGTGTATTATAATTTATGGCTTCAATATTATGCTTTGAAAAGAAGATATTTTACGCTTTGAGCGCAAAATACTGTTTTGCTCCCTATATTCCTAGAGACATGTAAAACTTTCTCTCCCTGCACTGAGAAAAAAATATATAGTTAAATTGACTATATCACATAGTTGGAAAAATATAGTTAAAAATACTATGAAAAATAGTTAAATTTACCACTTTCATAGTCGATTTTTCTATAATTTTGTTACACCAAGTATCTCCTCATAGTTAACAAAATCAACTATGTAGAATAATTTAAATAAATATGACAAATATAGTTAAAATAACTATAATTTAGTGTAGCCCTCATTTCACACTGTCTCGTAGTAAATCTTTATATTTACTATTGTTCATAGTTAAAGTTTGTATTTACTATAAATCCATAGTAAAGACTTCCGCAGCCCATGTGTTTTGATGCCGCCAGGTGGCTACGCGTCTTTCGCAGCTTTTTTTCTTCGAGCCTGTGGCTCCCGTTATTGAAGTGGATTTTCATTTGGTCATAAGAAGGACCGTCGGGTGTCCAGATACGATAATACATAATGCATATTGTACATAATGTGTATCTGTAGACTAGTTACACGACATTGAAATTTGTATGTATAATGGCAATACATTATTTGACTGTCTAGAGTGTGACATTCACAAACTTAGTGCGGTATTGATTTTTTGGTTTTCCCTTTGCTTCCGTGTTTATTTTAAACAAAGAACGAAGGGAGAAAAGTGGACTTTTCATATGCTATGATATATAATAGTTTACAAATATTTTTAAAAAGTAAATATTGACTCTTTTCCACATTTTTTATGACAATTTTTCTGAGTGAAGGTATAGTAATTTAATAGAAGGTATAGTAATATAATAATAACTTAAGGTACAGAAATGGCTATTTCAAAATATTTGAGCATGTGTCTATTATGATAAGTTGCATTTTGAATCAGGAAACAATACTTAAACTTTACTATTTTAAAATAGTTAGTTTAACTATAACGATGCCTAGTTCTAATTTCACACTATAATTCATAGTAAAAAAATGGTCATTTCAACTAGTTTTTTTCTGAATGTACATAGTGAAACAAGTACATCCAGGAAAAATTAGTTTTTCACTCACTTCGTTCGGGCGTCAAATATACACTCATCGGAGAACACTATTTTGTTTCCTAGTTGCACAATCTACTATTAACGCTGCATTTAAGATACGATGATTTTGTCCTTGGATGATTTAAAAAACAGGGGAATATGTAATTTCTCCGGGGAAAAAATTTCACCTCTGCTCATTCTTTTAATACAATTTTAATTTCCACTAAAATCCCGATTGCAAATTTTCATACCACGTCGGATCAGATTGCCTGAATATACATCATGGTTTACCTGGGAACTTAAGGTTTGAGCTGATCGGGGCCTGATCAGATTTTTTAATGTTGGACTCTACACTGAGAGAAATGTCTTGTACCAATAACAATCCCTTGGGAATTAAAACGTTTTCTTATAGTCCTTAACAGAAATATCGTAACTAAAATTCCTGCTTATTAGTGAATAAAATATTCTCTTTTATCTGTGTCTTTTATATATGTGTGTTTATTAAGGGTTAAAAGCATAGTAGTGTTAGATACAAGTGCATACAAGTTTTTTTCTATGAATGTGAAGGTTTCGGGCAGAGCTGAATGCGAGGTCCTCATTCACATTGGTACAAAAAACATTTTCGCACATGCGTCGAACAATATTTTTTGATGCGTAAGTGTGCGTAAAATGCATTTAAAAAATGTCTTAAAAGCTAATAAACTGAATGAAAAATTCTATTAAATGAATCTGATATACGTGCCTTATTTACATTTCTGTATCGAGACCTTATCAGTATTTAGGCGGCCTTAAATGATTGTTGATGGAGACATTCATTTGGATTTATTTCTAGAAAACGATTCATTCTTTTACATCGCTGTAGTGTAACAAAAAGAAAACTTCAGTTTGAAATTTACATGAATTAAGATGAGAATGATCTTTACCGCTCAGGCGTTGCACTACTGCTCTTTTTACCTGACGTGGAAATAAACTCAATAATGGAATTTCATCTTCACAAGTACGTGAATCGTATTTCATGATGGCGCATGAATCCCCTGTATAGGGTAAAGTTGTAATCCGAGTCCGTATACCGCCTCTTCTTTGGCATCGGTGATCGTATACCCCGACGGCGACATCTCGTCACTCTACCGTTTCCTCTCAAGGAGACGCTTGTCTCGTTGTCTTTCACCCGTCGTCGGATGTCGGCTCTCGGCATCTTTCCACCGAGAAAGCCACTTGCCATGAGACATTTCGAAGCAAAAAAGCGACGAACAGAAATTGTGAAAGGTTGTTAAGTATTGCATTACAATGTATTCCGCCTCTGTATATTCCCGGGTATGATGTGCTTAATATGACGGGCGTGTAAATCTGTAAACGTCGACATCATTGTTCGATAATACCCCAAGTTTTTGTACCAAAGATTTTAGAGAAACATTGGTATAATAAAGAAATTACTGGGAAAAAGGATTATTTGTTGAAAAGAAATATTCAATTGAAAAGTTGAAGTCCTTTTTTTAACGTAAAAATGGTATTGTAATATTAAGGCGATTTATTTAATATTAGCATTTTATTTATTACATCTGAATTGACCATTTGTTAATAGTTAAGAAATGCATACTTTGAACTTGGCAGTTGCGCAAATTCACAAATAAGGCATAGGACTTGTCTCTTCTACGATGTATTTGTTTATAAAACGCGCATATTTAAGACGACGTATAAATAATATCTGTAATTTATTTCTTTTCACAATAACAACCACCGAATCACAATGGCACTCAATCGTTCTTAAAAACCCAAATAAAACATCCGTGTTATCATTTGAGGTTATGTTGCGATGCGTTGCGACTCCCACCATTATATTCTGTAACTAGTAATCATTACTTTATAGCTACAAACGTATAGTGCACAAATGGTTTCTTAACTAGTAAAAAGTGTTTAGTTGCATTTGACAGATTCTTAAAATAGAAAATGTATTGTTTGCACTAAAGAAATGTTAGCTTTATATTGAAATGAATAATTATTTCATACTTAACAAATTATTAGATTCGCCGTATTTAAATATACGATTTCTTAACTATTAAGAAGACTTCGAGTAATCATTCCCTTCCCTCGGTGTAATAATGGCATTTTTAAGTGACAATTTTTTTATGGTTTTTTTCCTTTACTTCGTCCATTTAACTGACAGGAGCCAGACCACTTACCACAAATGAAAAAAATTCGGTATGCTCCTCATAAACATTAAGTTATTTTATAGAGATTATTTTTATATACTGCTTTTTCCACCGAAGCACCGGAAAATTGGGGTTTGTTTGCAAGCCACTTTCAGATGTCTATCTGCTTGTAACGCTGGTGTTTATCCAGGGAAGAACGAAGCGCGACGAGAGTCTCAACATGCAGAAAAACACTATCGGCATATACTCGTAAGGGTTATCCTGTCATTCTACTTAATACTGATGTTCGATCAAGATAATATGAAATAGCGGCAATGATAATGGGACATGTCACACGGACAGGCTTTCAAGGATATTTGCCTGAATTAACTATTTTAAGACTGCGCATTTTCGTTCATTAAAATATATCTAAAATGTAATCGCATATTGGAAATTTAAATAGTTTTCCACATTTTACGATTAATTATTTCAATTTATTATTTTTAGAAAACTTGCTGTTTTTTTCGCTTGAAAAAGATATGACGTTTTAGAAATTGATATTATTTAGAGAGGAGTAATTCAGTCAAGCGATCGAACGAATATACTGTCAACTAATTGTTAGTAGTAAATCGACGTCTCGTCTGTCAGTCTTAATTTCAGTAAACCCTTGTCAAATTAAATATTAAATAATATTGGTTTTGGTTCATAAAGAGACGTTTTATTTTTATACAAAGGTTTCGAAAATGGTATAAGATTTTTTATCAGTGAAAATAATGTTTTATTTTGATCAAATTTAATTTATTTCCACATGAATCCTAAATTTATAAAAAAAATGCGATTATACAACGATTTCCTAAATTTATAAAAAAAAAATGTGTTTTATAAGAAAAATATTTCATTATTTATGTTGTTTGTAAATGTGACAAAATTATTATATTTTACACGCGTTTGGTTAAAGTGAAAGATATGTATTTTTATTTAGTTTGTTGTCTTTAAGTTTAACGTTTAGAAATTAAATTGGATTTACTTTTTCTTGTATCCTATTCGGGAATTATGCCTAGTAATAAAAAAGAAATGTCGTATTTATAGACATACTTATTTGTAGAAATGTTTAAAATTGTTTTGTCAATTTTCATAAAAATAAACTAAAGATTTGTCATATACTTCATGTATTCTTTTTATGTTTATCTATGTATGTGCGTGGGTTAGGACAGCTGTTTTTGGTAATTTTTAAATAATTTCTGTGTTACAATCTAAACGTTTCTTCCTTACAAAGGCTTGAAATTTATATTGTTTATAAATGACAAGAAAAGTTTTAGGATTTTCCAGTTACTTCCAGCTCAGTCTAATTTTTGTTTGTAAATTGGCAGATTTCTTTTAAAAGAGCTCCTGAGAGCGTTTTTTAACGCAAAATGCAAAAATTATTATTTTTATGGTATTTCTCATAATAAAGTTGCAATAATCATTCCTCTATTTTTTTACTAACCATGTTTTTTGTATATGTTACAAAAAGAATGAGAGGTCCCAAACCAAAATCAAGTGATTAGTAGCCGATTTATAAGATTCTTATTCGAAAAATATTTTATAGTAAAAAATTGGCGGTTCAGAATTGATTGCGGTTTATTCGGTTTATCTTGGATACAATCTTTTAATGTAATAAACTTTTAGAAGTAATTTTTATTATTTACATTTCTTCAGGTCGTGTACGATGCACTGGACAAAATTTTATGAAAATGATAACGTTTTCCAGACACAAAAACATCGCAATTTTCCAGAAGACCGTTACAAAATGTCAAATACGTCTATTTTAACCCATTAACGCCTAAAGGACACTTTTCTTGCTTCTATTTCAATCGAGTATTTCGTATCAAAATCGAAGTTAATAAAAATTGAGAGGTATATATCCTACTGTTTTTGAGATCGCTCTTCAAGATTCCGATGTCAAAATTGAGTTTAAGCCAATAGGAATTTCAATATTATACCAAATTTAAAAAAATAATGTCCAAAAAATTGGGAAATATTTATTTTTACCAATTTTTTTGAACCATTAGAATATTGGGATTCTATTTAAACTCTGAATATAGGTGAATAAAATACTTCAATTTTAAGAAATAAATTTACTTTTATACCCTGCATCATTCTAACGACCTCAAAATGGCCGCAACAATGAAAATTTCTTTGCAATTTTCTGGATGCTCTAGCTCAAAAACTACGAACTTTTTTTTTAAAATATGGTAAGAATGAATAGTTCTCAGAATTCATCGAGAACGAGTTTGTTCTCCTTCGAATTTTTTCCGAAAGTTGATAGTTTTTATGAAAATGAATTTTAAATATTATAGCTTAGGATTTTTTTTCTTGAAAACTGTCAACATTTGGAAAAAATTGCGAAAAACAAAAAATTCTTAGAATTCATCAGAGAACACAGTAAATTTTTGTCATAATTTTTCGTAAATAAATTACAATGTGGAAAAATATTTTTAAAAAAATTCCAAAATATCATCGAAAAAAATCTAACAAAATTCCAGGATATTTCTCGATAAATTCGAAGAACTTTTCATTCTTATCATTTTTTAATAATGTTCGTAGTTTTTGAGTTAGCTCGTCCAGAAAATTTCAAAGCAATTTTCATTGTTGCGGCCATTTTGTGTTTGGGTATAAAAGTAAAATTTTTTCTTGAAACTGAAGTATTTTGTTCACGTTTATTCGGAGTTTCAATAAAATCCGAATATGCTAATGGCTCGAAAAAAATTTGTAAGAATAAATATTTCCCTATTTTTTGGACATTTTTTTCAAATTCGGCGCCCTTTTGGAATTCCAAATAGCTGAAACTCAATTTTTACCTCGGAATCTTGAAGAGCGACCTCGAAAACACTAGAATATGTACCTTTCAATTTTTGTTAACTTTGATTTTGATACGAAATACTCGATTGAAATTAAAGCAAGAATAAATGTCCTTTGATCGTTAATGGGTTACAAGAAATTTAAGAAGCCATATCTTAAATTTACCAAAAACTGCCTGGTTTCCAAATGAAATGATTGCGCTGAATATAAGGAAGAGGAAGTAGGAGATTATTGTTTGTTAATCGTGTAAAACAAAGTTATAAGCAATGAAATTAATCCACAGACAGATTCACTGGTTCTCCTCGAGATCGCAGCTTCAGCAGCAATTAACAACCGTTCGATCATGCACAATGAAGCCGTGTAAATTATTTACAAAGTGCATAAAGGTAATTACGAACCTGAACCATGTTGTCTCGAGTAGTAGTCAATTTCCCATTAAGTGGGATGCCAGCCAAGACAACATTATACTTGCTATAACAACTATTGCGTCATTCGTACAATCCTTATTTACGTTTTCAAAGTATAATTTCAAACCTTACAACACAGCGAGTAATTGTGCCGTAACTTATAATTATTGTACCGTACTTTGCGCCAAATTTGCATGCAATTTGTCTTCGACTTGTTCTCGTTTAATATCGCTTGGGTTTCACTTTATATTTGCACGTATTCAAACTCAGTGGTTTCTTGCTTTTTATATAAGAAACGTCGTTAATGCAAGCTGCTCTTCGACGTTAAGGAATCGACGTCGGACAAATTTCGCGCATTACCAGGTAATTCGAAGCAGCTAGAATTTCAGTGTGCCTGAATTAAACAAAAAAATGAACGTCGTTAATTCGAAAACGATTGCTGATCCCCTGTCAGTCGTTTCGGCCCGTGCATGTCGATAATATTTCACATGCAGAAAAGCGCGTAAATTACAGGTAGGACGGAAATGCGAACAATAATTTGAAGCCCGGTATCATACCGTGACAAGGGGACTGAATCAATTATTAGCGTCGACAAGCATAAGCAAGCTCTGCTTCGAAATCATTCACGACCGTTAATCGCGCTGATTACGACTATATAACTTATATTTGCGAGCGACTCAGCGCCAATTATTGGCGCTCTTATTGCACATTATCCACGGGATAATAATAAGTTTGCGAGGCTCGCACCACGAACACTCGCAACCTTGCGCGCCGTTAGAACGACCGCAATTAACTTTATGAGGCCGTTCCGTATGCCTACGTGACGCTTGCGCCCGAGATCTTGCGATTAAACACTGCAAAAGTCCAGCATTATCCAGACAGCATTGTCGCGATAGACAATAAAAGAACATTATTATTAGGCGATTAGTAGCAATAAAATTCCGTATATGATAAGTCATTTAACCTAAAAGTGGTTCGCGTTCATTCCAACGCCGATTAAATGCGTATCGATAACGCGTAAAGATTTGAATATCTGATTATACTTAAATCCCTGATATATACGTCGTCTGCGTTTACCTCGTTAATTTAAACATTGATTTTATATTAACAGCTTGTACATTTTCTTAATTTCTTAACTTGTACGTATCAGTCAAATACCAAACGGATTGATTAATTTATTGAATCATTTGACGTTAACCTGTCAAATCATATTAGATACGTGGAGAAGATCTTTTTGGTCATTATAACTAACTATACAATAATAAATATTATAAACAATAAAGTTGTAAATAATTGCGTAACTGTGATATCACTTCACGCGACACTTGTAACTATTATTTTAATTTATGTAGCCAGAAAAAAAGCATTTTACTATTGAGAATGTTGAAAAATATCCATGCAGTATGTGTCATTAAACTGTTAAAAAATGCGTTTCGCACTGACGATGAAGTGTGCTCATCAGTACCGAGGTAGAAAACTGACTCAGTACTGACTGCCGGAGTTCAGTACTGACCGTCAGTATTAAATCAGTAATGGCCCAACCCCAACTGGTAACGCTCTCCAGTACTGACAGCCGGAGAAGACCGGTACCGGACCAGTACTGACCGTCAGTACTGGAAATCAGTACTGAATTACTACTGGTCCAACACTGCTTGCCAGTACGAAATTAATAATAAACTAGTACTAACTAGAAATGTTTTCGAGACCATTGATATCCATATCCACAACAAAATGTAAAACTTTACAGATATTCATGATGCAGCCAAAATAAATCTTATATAAAATATATGATATACAATATTTGTTATTAGGAAAATATTTATGTATATTCTTATGCTACTTTTATACCATTAATTTAACGTACTCGCATATAAATATGTAACGCTAGCATACAGATCTGAAAAAAACTCGTCCCGACGGGGAATCGAACCTGGGTCACTCACTTACTACGCTGACGCCCTAATCACGAAGCTATCGCTCGCACTGTACGGTTACCCGTTATTTGGGCGAAAGACTAATATAGTACCCACTGATTAATAAATTTTCATTGTCTTAATATGATTTTAATATTATACAAGTTGTCAAATAATAATATATAAACATTTCGTGTTTTTTCTATGTTTCGCAAAATATAATTTGTATTTTATTTTCCTTACATTGCTATTAACACGTCTAGAACTGTTATATATCTGTCGACTACTATTTTATCCTTGCATTTCATATTACTAACGCATTTGACTTTTATGTAGAACATCGCGTTTGTGTATTTATTATTCGGAAAAAAATTAATTTGACTATAAATTATATCTAATAAAATGTATATAAATGTTAATTTCGTTTCGTACGCTACCATTGATTTTTCGTGCCCGGCCAATACTGATATAGTACCGAAGTCAGTATTGACTCGACTCCGAATATCAGTACTGATGTGGTACGGAAGACGGTACTGATTAACTCATGGTCACGACTGATTGCCGGTACATGGTCAGTACTGATGTGGTACGGAAGTCGGTACAGTCTCGACTCCGTATGTCAGTACTGTAGATCAGTACTGTTCTAGTACTTTACCAGACGTGCAGGAAGTACTGATTCCTCTCCGAAAATCAGTACTGTGTATCAGTGCTTAATAAGTACCAAAGAACAAAAGTCAGTAGTTAAAATAACAAAAAAGACATACCTACATTTCAATCTTTTTGAATTTTAATTTTTAGATGAAATACTTGATTGAAATTGAAGTAGGAAATGTGTCCTTCCCGGCGTTAATGCATTAATATCACTCGAATAGAAAAAAATAAAAAACACATTTTCATTTCGTTACACGGAATCGAAATTGTCCCATCGTTGACCACAAAAAATATCCGTGTATATTTTCAATTAGGCAATTAAACATAGACTGAAACGTACAAACGTTTTTTCATTATGGAAATATAATCTCAGTTTGCTAAGAGTTTGGACTAAGAAGCATACAAGATGTGTGTGCCCTCAAATAGAACCTTTCTGTTACATTCTGAAAACGTGTTAGCCGATGAGCTTTATGTATGAAACATCCGGTACCTTTGTCACGAGACATTAAAGCGTTTGTATATACAGATTTCAAATAGCAGCTCGGTATCATATCAAATGAGAAATCTTCGTACAATATCAAATTACTATTCGAACGTGAAATCAAACCCGTGAGTAGGGATATTGGGTATTGTTCTCCACTATTTTGTTTGCTCTGTTATTTAATCCATGTTTTTCTCCCGATAAGCGTCAAGTCGATATTGTCACTTATTGCGATAGTAATTACGTGATTGTAATTTGTGCCCGATACTTTATCAAAGAGTTTGTTAATATATGTTGAAAGCTTATAACTATGGAACATACATCGAATGAGAGAAAACTGGAAACTGATCTTATTAAAGAAAATACTAATTTGATAAATATAACATAATGCTAAAATTGAACCGAACTATTGGATCTGTTAACCCTAGACAGTTTTAAATCGGAATTGAAATTAGAAAACATAATTCCCTATAATGGACCTAATGCAACAAAATGTTAAATAAACATTATGTATGTCAATTTTTACGCTAATATCAGTTGTAGAGTTTCTACATTGCAGTGCTTTATCCGATAGAGTAAATTTAAAATATACTTTCTAAAACAATTTTAATGTATGAGTTCATAACGGTCTACGTACAAAGATTATTTTGGAAACAGTTTTTAATATATTACATTTATAAAGTGGTAAGATTAATCGAATATTTCTTATTTTGTTTAATTACATAATTCTGAAATTCATATGTGAAATAAGGCCGTATACGGAGTGCTGAATTATTATTACATATAAATATTGATAATTTAATAAATAAATAATTCTAATACGTGTATATCTATGACCAATTTATTTTCTAATTTTCGTAAAGATTTTTATCTTTGTTTGACGTAAGTCATATCTGAATTCAAAGCGTCGTATCAGATATCAAAGAGTTAACGAGAAGGCCGAAAATAACAATTTCTCCAGGAACGACATAATCGAAATTATACGGTACCAAGATTTTAAAGTCTATGACAGTGTAAGATTTGTATTTATGCGGCGATCCGTATCATAGGTCAGGCCCCAGCGTTGAATTTCAGTTTCATATGACATAATCCGGGCTTAAAACTCCCGAGAATGTCATAAACCCGACCTACATGTGCCCGTTCTAAATAGAAAAATATATTTGAATTTATTTACTTTCAAATATAAGTAACCTCTAACTTTTAAAGTTATAGATAAGTAGATTCAACAGCTAGCAGAGAAAATTGATCAATAAATCGGCTTTTATTGATTTAATGTTATCTTTTATATTTATGTAGCTAAAAATTATTAACGTTTAATAATAGGAAAGTTTATAGAAAATAGACCAAATCCGACTTAAATCTTAATAATCACATTTTTTATTCTGTCATTCGGTGCATATATCTAACATATTATATTGTATAACTTACAATACAGATATTTTATAACGAAATACAGCATATGACGATGACAGCTTGCAAAGATGTATATATAAACGTATATTATACGAGTGCATTTTCCAAAAATATGTTGTAACCTGAACAGTCCTCAAGGTTAATTGTTAAGGATTAGGTAGTTAGTTTAAATTTCAATAATAATGATATTGTTTCAAAAAGAAAGTATTATTGTTTAAAAAAAATTAGACCTACAGAAATAATTTGTTAAACAACTTTCGTCAACGGTTTAAAATGTTTTCTTATCGACAGTTAAGAATTTTTAAAAACTGAACGGAATTTATCGAATGAAGGCTTAATTTTTCAAGAATAATATTCTGTACAAACTTTATGGAATGAATTTTTCCTAATTTATTTCCTGATTACTAAAATTATTCAGAAATTGTGAAAAGTAATAATTTTTATTCAAATAATTAGAAATGTTTGACGTTAACTTCAGAAATTTGCAAAAATCGTAAGTTGTAGAGATAATATAACATTTTTACAGCAGTTACAGTATGTTACAAGTTTACTACAGAAATTTTTTATAGTGTACGTAAGGAAACCTTCAAATTCAGAAAACTTCGTCAGTAATTATTATTATATATTTTACTTTTTTAATGTTCCGTCAAATTACACATGGTATTATAGCGATGAAAAACTTCCTCGGGAATAATCAGTTTATGTTTCCAACAGCATAAAAGTATGCAATTTACATGTATTTAAAAAAAATCTAATATTTCTTATTGGAGAAATACTGGAGCACATTTTTCAATAGTGCGATGAAAATTTGTTCTAATACAATACCTTATATTTTTAACATTTTGTTGATATTTCGATAAGAAATAGACCAAGATTATTTCAATTAGAATGAATACAGGTTTATCAAAACAATGATACATTTTCCCATTATTAACAAATATTTTTATACTAAAAAAACATTGATGTTCGAAACAACGTAATGTCGAAGGTGTACGTAGTTTAGATAAAAATATTGGTATGCATTAAGTATTAGAACATGGAGCAATATTAACATAATACAAGGCTTACTAATATATAAATACATTTGCATACATTTAGGTAAATATATGTTAAACCCATAAAAACTATTGACAAATCAAAAACAAGTATATCATTAATGTAAAGTTTTCTGTTTAAATTATTGTCTCATAACTTCTCACAGAGAGTTTTAGCCCCTTATTTCTTTTTTTTTTAATTTATAAAGCACAGACAAATTTAAAATTCATTTGTAAAAGAATCTTAATATCCAAAGAAAACAAACACAGGAAACAGGATAAAACACAAACGTCACATCTGTCAAAAATTAATATAAATAAATTATCAATATTTAGTTAAAAAGTAATAAATGTGACGTTAATAAATCAAGGTCTACTTCGGAGTGCTTTTTTTAAATATAACATATTAAGTCTTCTTTTCAAACATTATTCATGTTAGAAGGTCTACGTTCTGAAGGACTCATTTTTCTTTAAAATATATAGTTAGGCACGCGTAAGAACTTGACTCTTGAGGAAAGGAAGTAAAGAGAAAATATGAGGGTCCTATTGAATTTTTTTTTTACAAAAGAAGTAGTCGGTATCGACTTACATTTTTAACCGTAAGAATTATTTTAATCTTTGCTTATTCTTGAAATCACTTATAACATGAATGAAACTGGGGCGTTTCAAAATTTATGAAACAGTTATATCAGGAGCTTTCATAATGTAATTGTAATTTCATTGTAAACAATACTTTTCATTTTCTACATTACTTGAAAATCAGAGAAAATTGTAACCTATTTACAACAATTTAAAGATACAATATCTACCTCACTTTTATCGTTTGGTTTTATTATTTATTAGAAAAAATAAGTTTTGTTATGAACTATTATAAAATTTAATCTTATCGTATTTTTTTTCTCTGAAGTCGGCATAATTTAAAATTATTTTCCATGATGTTAACAAAATTTATAATGTATACGATTATTTTACGATTTTTAGAATGCTTTTAGATTTAAATCGAATAAAGACAGAATTTGTTTCATTACAAATAATTAGTAGTGAATACGTGAAAGATAATAGACATATTAAGGTTATTCGATATTATAGTTTCAGATTCGTTTAAAAAAAGCATTTCTTCTGCTAAATGAATATATAGGTTTGTATTAGGCTCAAGATGTTTTCAAGATTAAAAATATATTTCAAAAAGTACATAAATTAATGTTCTATTCAAAAAATGTTATTTACGATCCGATTTAATATCTTTCTTAGTCCCTTCGTAGAAATAAAATTACATGCTTTTGATGCTTTTCTTACCAGTTTTTTCCCTTAGAGCTATTTTAATTCAATTGCCTTGAAATAATTTCGTATTAGAGTTCAGCGAAGCGTTTTTTAAAACATCATTTTAAGAATTGTATGCAAGTATATATACCTCCTGAACCCCGTGGGTATGAAAGTCATTTTTTAGAAACTGCGGGGATTCGTCTTGTCTAATTTGCACGTATTTGTTCTCGACACAAAAGCGTCTATCCGGGAAGTAGCCAATACGGCGTCGTATGACGTCGGACTTACAAATCCACTGCTTGATGCTTGGCACCTGGTGCAAAGAGCAGAAGTGATTTATCGACTATTTGCCTACTGATTTATTAAGACGGGAGAAAAGGGAGGTGTTCCGTCTTCGAGTTGGAATTGTAATGGTAATGGATTGCAACTCAAAATAACAGTCTTCAATTGCGAAGAGTGACACGGTTCGACGAGAGATTAATTAACATTACTTCTTGTTTGCATCTCACGAACGCTTCTATCTAATATTCTTGAACGATTCAATGAGAATTTAATGAGATTTAAGAAAAATAGATGTTCGAGCGTAATTAATCGAATACGTTAACACGGTTTTTTAGTAACTTGATAATCAATACGTTGTTGGAAAATAGCAATTACTTATCGAATTTAAGACATATGAAATGTTCAAGACCCATAACTTACTTTAGTTTCTGAAATATTAAAAATAATATATTTCAACTGATTTCTCCTGCGATATTTTAATACGTTTCAAATTAAATTGCTCTTTCCTTTATGATGTGTTCATAATTAAATATGTGTGGATTTTAAAATGATTAATTTAAAAGGCTTAAAAAAGTGTTCGCTTTTTGCGATATAATCTTTCTAAATGTATCAATATAATTTTGTAAATGGTTTGTCAGAATTATCTACATTCATTTAATTGTCAGCAATTTCATCAATTCTATTTTGGATGAACCGACGGCGGCGTCTGCAGCAATAATTTGTAGCTTTATATAAATAAATTTCCATGATTCGATATTTGTCAAGATAAAATAGTATATTCTTATTTGCCAACGCCAGACAAAAACATAATAGATTATTGTTACTTCGTTAACTAATGCCTGAAAGAAACTCGTTATAACTTACTCTACAGTTAATTTAACATTCGATGAAATTTCTTTAAAACTTGTTGGGATGTAAATGTTTTTTGCTATGATTTGCAAAAATAATAATATTCTCAGTGATGCAACTCGACAGAAGTAAAACAGACACAAAACAGAATATTAATTAACAAAACTCAATACAATTATAAATTCCATTTAAATTTGTCAAGTGACTTTTATTCAATTCAAATCAGTAAAAATAGCTTACCAAATTTTATGAATGTGTAGTAAGAATTAAGATTATACTTTGAAACCTTAGGTGGATTAAAGCATCTGAGAAAAAGCGGTATCTATTATACACACATTTTAATCTGCAGCATTTGATGTTCACGTAACTATCTTTGTCAGTACTGATTTACGATCTAAATTACTGTATTTATTACTGGAAATCATCGATTAATAATCAATTTTATCATGGATCACAGAAAGAATTAATTACCAACGAGCTGTCATTTCTTGCAATTATTATCCTCGAATTTGAAACGTCCGTCTTCAGAGGAATTGTTTACTTCGATTTTACAGGTTTATTGTTGTAATTATTGTCTCTCTGTATATAGGCTCATTAACGAAATTACCTCAATAAATGATAAACATCTCTGCGTCGTAAACTTTTCTTTCTTCACCCCTCACCGCAAAGATAAATGACACATGTATTTGAAGTATAAAACTACTTTGTCATTTTGTTATTGTATGATGATTGTTGCGTGACTGTTGAAGCAGGAAGTATGTATTAAGTAACATGCAAACTAAACAAAAGTGTCTTAAAAATACATAATCAGCAAGTATTTGTATCATCTATTAAAATGTCGACGGTACATTTATTGTATTTTGTAACCTGAAAATAGTATCAGAATAAAAAATCTAAAATAAAATTAAGGTTTGGTTTTTAGGAAACATTTAAGAGGAAGTTACTTAATTAGATAATGACGTGTGAAATCGACACATTATTGAAACTTGTGAAGATGTAATACGTCCAACTATACTTTCGTGTAATTGAAGATACGTATCTATAAAGATAAGAAGAGTTTGCATACTTCCTAGAATAACAAGTTCACAAATTTTACTATACAATTTTGGTTTGGAAGGTACATAATGTACTACGTTGAAAATTTGTGTATTACTTAAGTGACTTTTATTAAACTTTTAAACATTTTTTAAAAAAAGACGAATAAAAATGGAGCTCTATCATTATACAGTAGCTTGACCGAAAATTACAAAAAAAAAATAAGTATTATACATAAAATTCTATTAAAAATTTTATATCTTTTCATTATTTTTTTTGTTGCGCTAAACTGTGCATAAAACAAAAACTATTAAATAACAATAATAATTATTGTTACTATTACTTCTTTTATAATTATATGATATTCACGTACATTGAAAAAAAAATAATTCTGCGTATGCAAGTAAATATTTATTTAAATATAACAAGTAAATGATTTAAAATAATAATATATTTTTACTTTCAACAAATGTTTCTCCTTTTATTAAATCATAACAGAAAATAATATTTTCTTACTGAAAGTAAATATTTGATTTGAAATCATATTTTTGTTTGTATATGTAACATAAAATTTATTTTGAATATAAAATGCAAATATCTGTTATTACATTTATTGAGCTGTTTCGATGCATACATCGACAAATTTTTGCCATTTAATGTGAAACAAAATTCTTCATTATGCAATAAAGCACCTTAATGTACCCATTACAAAATAAATATCAAATGTTGAAAAAAAACTATATCAGGCTAAATCCACTTCAGATTTATAAAACAATACTTATGATAAAGTATTAAAAATGATAAAGTATACTTTATTGATATACTGTTTCATAGCAATTACTGAGAAGTTTTCATAGATTATCTTTACTGCTTTACAAAATCCCACTGGATCTATGTATTTATTACTTGCAAGAAAAACTGCTATGACACGTGCAATGAAAATGTATTTATGATTCCTGAGTGTCTTCTTGTATAAAAAATTCTGATTCCATATAAAATGATCACATTTTTTCTGATTAGTAAAGTTTTAATATGAGCCCGAGAGTAATAATTGATCTCTGATATTCATTACTTGGTATACTTGATGTAAATAAGATCAGTGCAAATTGCTATGTATATTAACAAATCGTCAATATTTATTCCATTACATTTAAAAAAGAGCAATGGTTATATGCAGAATACTTAAAATACCATCGCACACCTCATTATTCAAGAAGCAAAGTAGGTATTTATAAGATCGACGATATGATTTCTAAAACAAGAAGTAATTAAACCAGGTATGAAATATATGCGTCATTTCAAATAATTGATTGTATCAACGTAGTGATTTTAAATGTCCTCTTCGGGAATGCAACGCTTGACCTAGTTTCATTCCATTTTGGCGATTATTATAGTAATTAATACGATTTGACACGTCTTGCATATAATTCCCGTCGATAAAAGAATTATCTTTTTATACCTGACGTCTGTGAAAGCAAAGTGGAGCAAAAGACGGAAAGATAACTTTTGTCTGCGTCGATAAAATCGGTGCCTTATGTCTCAGCGCGTTTGGGCTATTTTGAGGTCAATTATTTCTTTTAAAAATTTAGTTAATAGCAGAATTTTATACTTACTTTAGCATTTTAATGAAGTTTTCGGTTTTTTAAATAAAGACTTGAATTTGGTTTGAATCGTCGCATATCAATTAATGATTTTCATTTATAATTTCATTTAAGTCTTACATTTATTATAAAAATCAAGATCCGATCAATAAGATTATAAACAGTACTGTTGGTTTGAGATGAAAATCTCCTGAAGGAAAATATTATTAACCCATTAACGGGTGACAAATGCGGACACATTTCTTACTTCAATTTCAATCAAGAATTTCATATGAAAATTAAAGTACGAAAAAATTGAAATATATAAGTTATTTTCGAGATCCGTCATTTCCATAGAATTGTCAAAACTCAAAATTGAGCTATCCTAATTACAAAATTAAATACAACGATTTAAATGTCAAAAAAACGCCATAAATCGGGTATACTTTTTTATAAAACATTTTTTTTCATAGAAATTTGCTAGCACAAAATTCTTTCACTGAAGGTAAAGTCTAGTACATCACGATCATAAAATGGCGACCGCAGTGAGAATTTTCTTTTTAAAACTTAATAAACTTTTTTCATGAAAACTGCAAATTTGACAAAAAATGTTGTGAGAACAAATGTTTCTTAGAATATGTCAACAAATATTCTCAATTTTTTTCAAAATGTGTTGATACATTTGGTTATTTTTCGAAAATAAAGAAAAACGAAATTGTAAAAAAAAAATTGAGAGTAATCTTTGACTAATTCTAAAATACTTTTGTTCTAAGAAGATTTTCTCTAAAGTTTGTAGTTTTTGCGAAACAAAATTATTAATCATTTCAAGAATAATAATTTCTCTTTTAGAAAACCATAGACTTTAGACATAATTTCCTTAGATTAAAATTATCTTAGAATATGTCAAAGAATTCACTAAAACTTTAAAAAACTTTTTTTTAAATTTCGTTTCTCTTTCGAAAATTAAAAATATAAAAAATTATATCAATATATTCTGAACAAAGTTGAGCATTCTCTTGGATACATTCTAAGGCATTTTTCTTCGTAAAAAATTTTGTCTAATGTTTTCATGAAAAAAATTGTTAACTTCTAAAAAGAAATTATTCACTGCCATCGCCACTTTGTGATCCCAATGTTATTTAGTTAATATTTTTAAAATATATCTTAATACTACAACTATTTTCTTCACCTTTAGAGAAGTAATTTTATAACCAAAAATACTCTTTCTATATGAGAAAAAAAATGATTTATTCAAAAGCATAACCGATTTTTTGCGTTCTTTTTACATTTAAATCGGTATATATTTAATTTTCTAATTACGATAGCTTTTGTATTTTTAGCGCGAGTGTTTTTTCTCTTATGTAATTCGTATTAGTAGCGCACCGGATTCTTGTGTACAACATGCTTTTCGTATTCTTCAGAGCGCGTGTCATTTATTTATTTATTCATGAAATTGTAACAGTAGCGTACTGGAATTCGAGTGTACAGTGTTCTATCTATGTATTGTTATATTATTGTTCGGTGCACTCAACCCTTAAGATTTTTTTGTAATTCATATATGGGAATAAACTTATACTATACTATACTAATTACGATAGCTCAATTTTGATAACGCCATTGAAAATAGCAACCTCGAAAATAATACAATACATACCTTTTAATTTTGTCGATGTTCGATTTTCATATGAAATACTTCATTGAAATTGAAGTACAAAAATTGTCCTTCCCGGTATTAATGGGCAACATTGGTTCTATTTGTAAAATGAAATAAAATTATGCATTAAACATTAATTTTATTTTGATTAATTTATTTTGGGTATGTATTAAAAATAAAGCGAATCATACACGGAGAAAAATAATCAGCAAAATCAGCCGAAAAATCCGCAGATTCTACCAATTTTATCCTATAGGGACAGCTGTTGGAATTCCGTTAGGGATAGCCGATAATTTCAGCTAAATTTACTAAAAAAGTCCGGAAATTTAACGGAACAAATCTGCTAATGTAGCGGTAATTTAGAGCTAAGCGCGAATTGAGTAGGGTTAAGGCTACATTAGCGGAATCAAAACAGCTAAAACTGCATATATTTTCGGCAATTCCAGCCGAAAATTTTAGCTGATATGAATCAGCTAATCCAGCGGAGTCATTTTTCTCCGTGTATACAAAAAAAAGCGTAAATGTGCTTATATATTATTTTAACGTACTCCACAGATTAATGTATGCAGCCTTAAGTCTGGTAAAAGTGCGACCTAATGTGGGTTGAGGTAACTCCGGTACGTAATAAATATGGCGATTTTTCATATAAAAATGATTTCTAGAGTGATAATGTTTTATCATTATTAAATCATATGCTAGTCCGCATGGTAATCCATAATTCTAAAACATTATTTACGGTTAGATGTAAAAAGACGAAATTTACGATTTCCTTCTTGGCGAGTTAAAATTTGTGCATCAAAGGTGAATTTTTATGCGGTTTTGTCAACCAATACAATTTTAAAATTTAATAATATAAACCAACAAATAGTATGACAAATGAGAGGTAATCCTAAGATGTAGTAAATAACTCATTTGGATTACACGTAACATGTATACCTGCCTCACGGTACCTAATTGCGGGTAGCTTAGTGAAGGATTAGAAATGTGCCCCCTTCTTACCTGGAAAAATACAATGTAAAGAACCCAAAGGCAAACAGAAGATCAAACCACTTTGAGTATTAAAACTGAGGGTTTGACACCTACGCATATTACTTTTAAAACGATTGTGGTTATCTACAAATTTGTCAGTTTCCAAGCGGATTAGGAAAATAAAGTTACGACAATCTGAGGTAGAATCTTTCCGTCAAATAAAAGGGCAACTAAAGACTTAAATTTATTGGAAATGTATTTTTGAAATTTCTGTCGGCTTAGTCCTGCAATGTTATTATAACCATAATCCTGAAAGGAATTTCGGTAAATTTGGTTTAAATTCTCAAATAAGAAAAAATAATTCTATTTTAAAAACAATAAAATTCTAATTACTTTTTATTATTTTTTATGTTGTCATCTGTCGTTATATATTCATCATTAATGAAAAATTTTAAAGTTTAATAATTTAATATTCTTAACAATATGAAAATCAACTCGCATAAAATAATTAATAATATTTTATTTACGCTTTGAGAATTTTGAACAATTAAGAGAACGTTTCGTCTTTAGAAACAACTGCTAGAATTTTTACATTGCTCGGATATGCGTATTGAATATTTATTTAGTGCTTATGAGACAAACTGGGAATTTGCAGCTTAAGCAAATATAAAACATCTACAAATTTAACTATTTTCTTCGTGAATTGCATACTTTTTAATAAAGGATCCAAGCTGAAAAATCAATAATTGAAGAGGCTGCATTTAAGAACCCCCATAAGCGGAATAATACGCATCTGCTGTAAGTATCCTTGCATGGGATATACGGATAATACATATATTTAACTATGTAAAATATTTAAAATATCCATATATTTACACGAAGAAAAGCTTAACAAAATTAATTTTTACTGCTTTGTATTTTTATTTCCTCATATTCATATTTGCTGATAAAAGTCATATCCAAAACTGAAATGGATTGAATAGAAAAATACGTGTATACACAGAAAGTAATTAATGTGCTGGAAATGCATTAAGGAAATTGAAATTCTATGCAGAATATGTATAACAAAAAGAAGTATATGAACATTTCGAAAACGAGAGTTCTCTATGTCGGGTTACAGTCTTGCAGTGGTAAGTTGCGTTTTGGACTATAGTAGTATTTTGGATATTTCTAGACATATTTCGATATTTTTAAGGTATGATATTTTAGAATGGACTCTATCCTATGGATAGTATTTCAGTTCAGGTAAATGTACACGTGCCTTATGCATTACACGGAGAAAAATAAGAGTTTAAAGGGGTGTAAAGTTAATAATGTGGTGTTCTCTATCTTTAACGAGAATTGACCGACAATTTTCGGAGAGGTTACATGTCTAAATATTACACGTCAAATATATATTGTGTTAAAAAATGTCGGGACAATATATCATGCGTCATAATATAAAAAGACAAAAATATCACAAATATTAGAATGTATTAACAAACAATCTCAAAATATCGAACGAAAACTGTTCGACAACACCCTTTTTGGCTATTAATGAATGATATTAATGAAATTATAACACATCAATATAAAACATAGATGAAGTTTTATTGTGATTCAATCGTAACATCATTAAAAATAAATATTTCATTCTAAAAACAGAACAAATCCAATACTACAATATAATATTTAACATAAAATATTTTTATCGTACTATATATTTTAACACGTAATAGTACATTATTTAACCTATACATTGTTAAATAATAATTTTAAATTTACATCTAGGTGGCCGCCTCGTTAAACGTTAAGTTCATTTTAATTTCGTGATATTTTGACTGATTTCGGCAAATAAATTTACTTCTTTTAATTAAATATGTTTACTTGAAATTGATTCACTTGAATCAAGTAATTATGTTTGTGATTCAAATAAATTTTTGTTGATTTAAGAGAATATTTACTTCCTGAAAGTAAATAATTTCCTCGGCATATTAAACAGTATTTTCTCGAAACAACTGGTCGCTTATAGGTAGTAAATCATATTTATTGAAAATAGTAAATCCTTTTAAGGAAATATTTTACTCTGTCAAAGAAATCCCATGTTTAGATTTAGAAAATGGTAATACTTAATATCAATGTTCCTGACAATACTTTACTCATATCAAAAGAAATTCCCTTCATTCAAGCAAATATTTTACTTAAATATAGTCGCCAAAGAATATTTATTTGAAAGAAGGTCACGATGTACTTGGAACAATGAAATATTTAATTAAAAAAAAATGTTCTCTTGAAAGTGAGCAAATATTTACTACGTTTCAGTAAGTATTTCCGTCGTAATATCAATTTATTCCAACAACGTTCGACATCTTAACCCATTAAGGCCTAAACGGACGCATTTTAAGCATCAGTTTAAACGTCGATAATTTGCATATAAAAGCATTTGGAAAAATTTTACTACCACTATATTTGACGTAAAATTATATGCTCTTTCAGAGTCTTTCAATAAAATTTCGATAAAATGAAAAGCAAAAAAGTTATACAAGTTTGTTTGTAAAAAAAACATGGTTTTTAAACATTTATTTTTCATTGTAACATCACTTTCACCTCGAAATTGGTTTAGAAAACACGTCTAAGGTGAAAATATCGCGTCCATGGACCCTTAGGATTAAAACGTACCGTGTTCTAATTTGAATTTCAAGATGGCAACTTCCAAAATGGCGCCTAGAACCTATTGGTTAAAGAAGCTTCTGAAATTTTTTCAGATTTTTTAAATGACTTCTTTATAAACTTCGATTTTTTTAATTTCCAAAAAACCAAAAAGTGTATCAATACATTGTGATAAAATTTGAGAAGGTTCTTTAACCAATTCTAAGACATTTTTGTTCTTAGCAAATTTTTTCTAAAGTCTATAGTTTTCAAGAAAAAAATTTGTTAAGTTTTACAAAGATTTTTGAGTTTCTAGGCGCCATTTTGGAAGTTGCCATCTTGAAATTCAAATTAGAACACGGTACGTTTTAATCCTAAGGGTCCATGGACGCGATATTTTCACCTTAGACGTGTTTCCCAAACCAATTTCGAGGTGAAAGTAATGTTAGAATGAAAAATAAATGTTTAAAAACCATGTTTTTTAACGAAAAAACATGTATAACTTTTTTGCTTTTCATTTTATCGAAATTTTATTGAAAGATTCTGAAAGAGCATACAATTTTACGTCAGAAATAGTGGGAGTAAAAGTTTTCCAAATGCTTTTATTTGCAAATTATCGACGTTTAAACTGGTACTCAAAATGTGCCCGTTTAGGCCTTAATGGGTTAATTTCAATAAAATATTTATTTAATTTTAAGAAATATTTCCTTGATTCAAGAAATATAGTTCTTGTTCTTGCCACTAGCTCATTTCAAATAAGGTTCATTAGGTTTCGGTGCATCCATGCCGGTTTCTCATTATTATCAAAAGGTGGCGAATAAATCAGTCTGCATATTCGCAATCTGAGAAATCGATTCTCTTTTGATATAGAAGCCTACATTTCTGTTTTCCTGGTATGCGGATTATAAGCGAAATAGTCTGTAGATGCGATTAGTGTCGTTTAACGGTATATTAGAATAGTTTGAGTTAAAGTGTAAGCGAATGCGAACGTGAGTGACAGCGACTGTAAAGTTTAGTCATAATAAATAAATATATAGGACAACTTTATTCCCTCTATGTATATATGTCATATATCCGCATGCGTGTTAAATAAATACGTACGAATGTAGAAAACACTACAGAACAAGTAACAATATCGGAGTATGATACAATCTTTTTTTTTAGTTCGAAATAGGTAAATAAATATTTACCTATTCCAAGCAATTATTTACTTTCTGGAGTTCAGTAAATATTTACTTAATATAAAGTCGGAGGAAGAACTTAATATTTATTTAATTCGGTGAAGTAAATATCTATTTCTTTCAAGTAAATATTTACTGAAACTAAAAAATGCGTTGCTTAAACATAGAAACGATTTTCTTGAAAAAAATGAATTATTTTGTGGAATTAAGTAAATGTTAATTTTAGTCAAGGAATTATTTATTTTTTTCAAGTAAACGGAGAATATTCTTTCTAATAAATATTCTGTTACGACTATTCAAAGAAATCATTTAGTCGAATCAACTAAAATTTCATTAAAACCACTAAATTTTTGTTTCAGTGTAAAATATTTTTGTGACATTTTGAGGCGCAATATAAAATACTGTAATATTTAGTCGTGTTAACATGATGGTTGGAATTACAGTTAGAGATCTCGAATTTTGTGCAAGAGTTTAACACCTTTATGAACAACTTTCTCGCTAAAAGTTTTCGAATGCTCAAAATGAATGCAGAAATTCTCTAAATAATCGAATAGCTAAACGTGTAACATCGTACGTGCGCAGATAAAAGTTAATAACTTTATTGTTTATTGAGATGTATCGTTTTTTTATTCGTTACAAAATTTGTAAAATTGACAATAATAGAGCAAGTTGAAAAACAAGCCATGCATTAACTAGTACTCACGGAAAATAATTTTACGCCGCGACAGGTTAATATTACGCTGCGACAACAAAACTGTGGTGTCGATATGGCTATGACCTCACTATTACTTTGCGACGGTATAACAACCTCAGTATAAGCATTTGTTGTGCTACCGCAGCACAAACGTTTTCCTACAATACAGTAGCGTACAATATATATAATAAATTTGAGGCTGTCGGTAAGACAATGGCGCGAACACCAGGCGTTAGGCTGCGGCAATACAAACATTATTTTACGTGTACCTGCAGCACAGTAGCTTAAAGGATTTGGCTGCGTATGGGCAAAGCAATATTTATCCTTGTATATTATTGTTTTATTTTTATTTTTAATTTAACCATCCTGTTGCAATCCCGTGTTTTTTATTGTTGTAGAATCGTTGGAAAACCTACCTTATATTCTCTATACATTATGTACACGGAAAATAATTTTTCTATTGCCGCAGCCTAAGGAGTGGTGCTGGCGCCATTACCTTACTGTAGCCTCACATTTATTATATATACGCTTTCACTACTGTATTGTAGGAAAACACTTAGTGCTGCGGTAGCACAACAAATGTTTATTCTGAGGTCGTTATGCCGTCGCAAGGTAATACTGACGTCATAGCCATATCGGCACCACAATTTTGCTGTTGCACCATAATATTAGCCTGTCGCGGCGTAAAATTATTTTCCGTGTAGACTCTAAATACACAATTCTCAAACAGGTGTACTGAATGAGTAAAAAATTTGTAACCGGCCATGGGTATTCATCGTAAGCAATCTGATATGTGTCCAATGACTAAGTTAAACGGATCATTGCATAGAATAATACTCAGAACTGAAATTTATACCACCTAGATAATTCCTTGTGAAAGGGTTTTATGTAAATGTTCATTGGTGGGGCATAAGCGGAATTGTTTAATTTAATTTGTTAGAATCATTACATCGTTTATTATTATAAGGGCGAGGAGGAGAAAAAATGCACAATTAACAATTGAAATAGTTAATCGTTAATACCTATATTTATCATCAGGCGATAATTTCACTGTCTACCTTTTCGAGTAAATGGTTCTTTATCCTTCACATTTGGCAGACGTTGACAGATGTCTTGAGTGCAATTGCTGCATTTTCATTGCTAGCGAAATTTAACATATTCTAACTCTGCACCAACAAGCCTTGCCGATGATTCCAGTAGGTGCAGATCGGGATGAAACGCAAAAGGTGGAGTTCTCCCAATTTTCCAATGAGGGGTTTCTACTTCGTTCGTGTGATGATGAAAAATAACCTTTTCAATGAAGATTAAAATCGCTCAAATTTCAATCGTGATTGAGACGTGTTCTTCCTCGGGGCTCGGGAATGTACGCGAGTCGGCCGAGAGGGGGAAACTATAGACTTTTAATTGGTGGGCATAAGCCGAATTGTTTTATTTAATTTGTTAAACGGTTTAATTTAATTTACGAGAAAATTGGAATGAGATGTAAATGAATTAAAAATAATTTCCTATGGCCTGATTTGATTCTTCAGGATGGATACACGTAGAATTAGCTTTAACTAATATATTTGTCACCGAGAGATGCACCTTTAGAAATAATTGTCGGTTTTCAGGGCGACCTAAACACCGATAACAATATAGTGGTGATTTTGCATATTGAAAAATGTGGGGAGATAGACTTGAATACGGTAAATTGCGGAGAAATCAACTTATTCACCAAGAATTATGGAGAAGCAGTGCTAAGACTAGAAACAACTATTCAGAGGTGAACCCATTAAAGGAATGTATGGAGATGAGGTCAACCTTGATACAAAACTACCGAATCTATATATCAAAAGCTATAGAGAGAGTGTCTGGATTCCACCCTTGTAAAAAATAGAAAAAAAGTAGAAAATTAGTCCAGTACGGATCCCGGAGTAATCGCCCCCAAAAAATTCCTCCCTGGAAAATTCCCCCCGGAAATTTCGCCCTCCGGAATAAACCTCTCCGGAAATTTCCCTTCTAGAAAACAACTCCTTCGGAAATTTACCCCCTAGAAAACAGCCCCTCCGGAAAAAAAAGAAAACCACGTTTTATCATTCCCCCAGAAATTTCCAATCATATATATTGCTCAGTTTCAGTGTTCACGCGCTAGTTAATAGTTGACTCAAGCACACGAAGTATCAAAATGCCTCTCGACATTATCAAATCGAATCGACATAAACCGATATTAATACTAAATGGATATATGTTTAATAAACATCAAGAAACGACCACCAAAGTGATCTGGCGATGCATTAAGTACGGAAGTAAATCCTGTTGTGCTATATATGTCACACCACTACGGCAAAACAAAGAGGCTCTATAATTAAAGAGGGTACACCTAACCTAACCTAACCTAACCTAACTTAACCTAATTAATTGTAATTTTTGTTGCATAGCAACAATATAAAAATCTTCTTAACCGCTTGTATTTAAATAATTCTTATTAGATGTTTGCTTGGGATTACGGTTCAATTACACGAAAATAAGTAATAACATATAATGTTTAGATCGAGCTTCGATATAAGCTACTTAATAATTAAAATGAACTAATTGAGAGACCTAAAAATGTGATAATTACCGTCTCTGAAACGATGATCTATGGAAATGGTATATGACCAATTTAAAAATGCAATTTGTTAATGGTTTCGAATTCCCTCTTACGGTAAAAAATGAATCAAAATGCCTATTTGTTAAAAAATACGTGTAATATTGTGATATGAAGGTATTTTACTAACCTAACCTAACCTAACCATTTTTCCAGAGGGGCTATTTTCTGGGGGGTAAATTTCCAAGGGGGTTATTTTCTAGAAGGGAATTTTCCGAGGAGTATTATTCGGGTGGGGGAAATTTCCGAGGAGGAATTTTCAGGGGACCAAAATGTCGGTCACCGTCCAGTACTGAGTTAGTTTCTGTCTTGTTTCGTTACTTATCATAGTAAAGTTATAGGGAAACTGGCTAATGTAACACAAAACTGGACAGATTTCTACCAGGGCAAGAATGTCGAATAATGTTTTCAAAAGGATGTATTTTCTTATATCCAGTGGTGTCTGGTAAAGCGAGCGATGGTGGGTCCTTTCATGAACAAGCAAGGTGCATTACTGTTTTACTAAGAATAGCGACATTGACCGATACATATTTTAAAAATAACAGAGGGATCGATCTAGAAGCTGAAAAGTACGCCAGGTCGACCTGGATTAAAACATTTGTTCTCTATACAAATTATGCGGCATGTTAATGATAACTGTTTTTTAAATGATTGGTAATTAAGTTGATACAATATTACCAAAACATAATAATATTACTAAAAACATATATCCATCCTTTTTTTCGGATAAACTTGGATTGCTAACTGAACCGCTCAAAAGAAAGAATATCTATAAAATTTTTTTATTGTAGTAGCACCATGTAATCGATGAACGAAAAAAAAATTCTCAGTTTGAGATTAAAACGTATTTATCTTGCTCAGTCCCGGAAAAGTGGCGAACCATCTACCCCGGTGGCTAATGCAAATCTGTAAAATTTGATTTCCTCTAATTCTCATGCATTTTGTCGGAGAACAAGACACAAACTCCATGCATATACAAACATTTAGAAAACGCATCACATCCATCCCTCTCGTCTTTGTCAGGAATAAATTTTATTTCAAAAATTGATGTGTAACATTCCCCCCATTGACAATACAGAACGTATAGGAATGCAAAGTTTTCTTACAATTTCTTCAAATATATTAAGAACAAGTACACATGACAAGATATCATTACGGTTCTTTCTTGGTCTGTATTGACTTTTTCTAATAAATTATAATGTCCGTTATAGTATAGTTGTCCATTTTGAATTCAGATCTGACTATTCAAATTGTATAACAGTTTGCAATACTTTTTCGAAAAAGATTATTTACTTCTGGGAAAGCAGCAAATCACATGACAAAAAATTTAATGTAGTAAAATTGAGATTCTCCCTCAGACTCGGCAAGTTTTCGTTATTCTTACACTTAAGTATTTTATGGTTTCCAGAATCAAATTAAGTAACCACGAAGTGTAGGATGGACGAGCGTTTCGGCGGTCGCATTTTCAACGGACGTTTCAGCTTTTCGCCGATTAAGGAGTTCGTGAAAAGCTGAGATGCGACTTGAATACACTCACCGACGACGCTCGGTCGTGGCATTCAATGGGCCGAAGCATTTGCATGAAAACAGTCATGGCGCTTTATTGTTCCGTGACATCCGGTTTTCAGAAATGCCGCGATCATTAGCGTATGCCAGATTCCTTGCAGATAAGACGACTGGATCTCGGACGACCAATGAAAACGCACGGCGCTTGAATACGTAAATAAAAAGCGCGAAGGGGAGGAGGGAAGGCTCGTAAAGCGAAACGTGCGCTCGCGTGAAAAATGACCGGCGCTTTCATGATGCATGAGAATTTCGTTCCATGTTGAGAACCCAACCCATGCGTGACTAAATTTAAAAAATCATATATAAAAATAATAGTAAACCAAAATGCACAAGTACCGATTATGCGTTCGTTTATCGTCTTTTTATTATGCCCGCGTGACGGTGATACCTGTCACACTCGTTACCGAAAACCATTCGGACACTTTTTCTGATTTCAAGTTTTGCACGATCTGAATGTCAAGTATATAAAGAAAGCTTCCGTTGCGTTTACGAGTAAATTCAGTTATCTTTGGAATATATAAGAAATTTGTGCGACTTACTGATTTATTAAATGGTTTTTGTGATTGAATATCGCCAAGCATGATAAATAAGAAATAATAGTTCCATAAATAAAGACAATGATTGAAAGGTATAGATTCGTATATCGTGAAAATGATCATTCGATCACCCTGTAATACGTTACGTTAACAACACAGAATTACAATCACGCAGCTTGCAATAGTAACTCGTCGAATGATTTTTGCGTTCCGGTCACGGTACCAGACTTGTCGTACTCATCGACATTCGCAATCCTATCGACTCCGTGCGCATCGCTTGCAATATCAGGTTCATACGTGGGTGGGGCACCCACGCACGTGAACCGAGAGCTTGTAGGTGATTACTTTGTATGCCTTCCTCATGGCGACAAGAGTCAGTACGTTGTTCAACCTGTCACAGTACGTCACTGGCTGCGAAATTAATTGTGTCGCCTAACTCGAACATCAAGTCCGCAAATAGCCTGCTCCATTTCGGTTTCCGTATTCATGGCAAGTAACTCCGATGCGAAGAAATAATAAATCCTCTCTTAAAATGAGAAAAGATGCCAACTTGATTATCATATTGACTGTACTCGATGTCTATCAAATTGGAGATATAGATTGTTGAATGAAGTTAACAGATCTATGGTTATGCGGTTAAATGAACACATGTTTCAAAAGATGTAAATTGGTTTTTGTTAAATACATGACATCTATTTTAGGTTCACATTATCTCAGTTCTGCCATTAAACGACTGAAATCTATTCTGGAAACGTCGAAGAATACTTAAAGTACACAAGAGAAACAGTGTATCGAAATGCTAAAATGTGCTTAAAGTACATGAAATGTGCAATTCTTTGAGAGACAACTGGCAGTCGATCACTGTAGGTGTGCATATCATACTTGACTGGAAGGGATCGATTCGTGCGGTTGGGTTCGTTTCGCCACGATCTTCACCCTTTGCAGTCAACGTCGACACGAATCGAGCTTCACTCTACTGGTGCGATACTGCTTGCGGAGTGACAGGCAAACCGAGTGAGAATGACGCGCGAGTTTCCGTTTGAGTAATTTCGCAGCATGTCCTAACGTCGACACGCCACGGTCACGGAGGTCTGTTTCGTGCCAAGGAAGAAAGCCGCAGGGAAACGTCACGACAAGACGAAGATTCCAAGTGTGAAAATAGGACAGCCAATGACTGTTGGAGAGAATGAGCGAGACATGTAAACAGAGGAAATGCCTGAAAGCAAGACATAAAGATGGAAGAGAAATATAATGCAGAAGAATAGAGATAGGTTCACGACATAATGAGGAAAAACTCGAAAATTTGTTTTTTCTTTCCTACGTCATTTTCCCTTCTTTCTTATTTACAAGTTTTTCCTTTATTCGAAAAGAGACGGTAAAGAGACGACATGGACAGCGACCACAACGTCGTTGACTACGAGGGTGATCAAAGCCTGCAGGGTGTACGGGCTGTCACCTGCATTGTTTGCAGCTTCTCTCCGTAATCCTCTCTTCTTGCCTGTCGCTATTTTCTCTGTTTTGCTCATGCCTCGTATATGTACATCTCTTTCTCGCTTTCTCTTGCTCGTTCACGCAGGGTGTACAATGGCCACCGGCACTGCCACGCCTCGGCTCAGCATACCCAATCACCCTTAGGCGGACGTCTGCTATTGAGACGTTTAATTAACTCTACTGTGAAGCTCTTTGTAACACCGGCCCGGTCTCTTCTCATCGTCCTCCTTGCCAGCTTTCTTCGGCATCGATATTATAATCCAAATACGCTGATGCGTCTCCTAATCAGTATGCTTAATTACCTCTGACGATCGTTCTATTATGCATTGTTCATAGACACATCATGTATACACCTTTATACCTTATTGAAATTCTTGAATTATATTGATCAACGTGAACTTTGTCACGAACCTAGATAAATAAAATAGGCTACTTGTATTTATAAATATATTTATTTGTTTATTACCCCGTGGTTGCGAAGTAAACGTTCCCTTACACAGAGAGAAAAATATTGTATCCGACAACATACTGATTTTACCGGTAACATATTGATGGATCTGGGTACCATCAGATGTTATTCGGTACCATCAGTATGGTATCCAGTAACATCTATTTCTCGCCGCGTATGACTAAATTGTGTTAATATTACAGATAAAGACGATATACACAGAATATACTTATTGTAACTGCATTGATACGAGAAACAAAAATGAAGCGAAGATGATGAGTTGATATTAAAAACAAATTTCGTGACGGATCAAAGTAATACAATGTAGATTGATAGTAACTAATATGGTGACATTTGAATAGGTTATTTGATGATTAGGAGTAGATTTGAAGTAGTGACGTATTAGGTTAAGGGTGTTAAGGGAGAGATGGAGAGGGATAATTTAATTGTGAAGGAAGCGGATGATTCTTTGATTCAGCTAGGCAGAGCATTCCAGAGTCTCGTAGCAGTTAGGGTGAATGAATTATAGTAGGGTATACTCTTAGCCACGTGGACTATGAGATCTCCAGTTGCGACTTTAGTAGAACGCGTGCCTGATTTGGATCGGTGCAGAAATAAATTAAAAAGATACTCAGGTTCGTTGCACGATAAGGCATTATAGGGAAGACTTCCAATATAGTACACATGCCTGGTAGGAAACTAGTGGAGTTTGCGACGATATTCATATTTTTCAGATTAAAAATGAACTGGAAGCACTAGTTCAGCAGTGGATGGCATTTACCTCTGAGTGGTTGAAAGATATCACTAAGAACTGCAGCAGAGCTATTCAGATGGAAGAAAATCATAAAAATTACCAGATTCCGCCTAGGGTTCGCATTAATGCGTCTAAGACCAGATTCATATTCGCGTTCCATGTAAGAGATCCAATTTTAAGTCCCAAAGTAGTGACTTTATCTACAGTCGATATGGTGACACCATTAACCTTACTGTTATACCTTCTACTGACGGAAATATTTTACAAGTTGTTAGGTAACCCTAGGATTGTAGCCTTAGGTTTGGATATACTAAGTTAGAATTTTGTTACTTTAGATTAGTTAGAAACTCAAGTAACATCATTAACGTGTGATAATACTAAACCTAAATCAGATGGTTTGCATTGGATCATGATCTGTAAGTTATCTGCGTAGAGCTTACGGGATGCGTATAGTAGGATCCTAGATATGTCTTTTTAAGAATTGAAGGTAGTAGGGTCCTAAGATGGAACCTTAGGACACTTTCGCGCGAAACGCTGTCCGGTGCGAGAGTCACAGATCAATCCAGGAAGATAGGAAGTTAATAAAATGTGCTAGTGAAAAAGGGATGATAGAGGCATTGTATCTTCTGACAATTATTCGGAGCTAGTTGGACTCATGATAAATCGATATTGAGATCAACAATGAATACAATCATTGCGGTCTGTTTTGTTTGAGAAAATCAGAAACATACAAAATCAAACTATACTTCTGTTTATAATTAATTACGACATTAACAATCTCAATCGTTTCTAAATATGACAATATTTTGTATTTTCAACGATTTATTTTTATAACGTAACACTGACTAAATTTAGCAAAGGAACTTGGCATTAAGTACGGGTGACATAAAAATGGAATTATCTTTCGTCGATTAAGCGGTAAATCTGAATCTCCACCGCAGCACACGAGACACTAGGAAGATAAAGAAACAACACAAACTTTTTGCAAGGATGCTAACAAATAGTAGAAAAATACGAAAACACGATTAATTGCTAATAAATATATTAAAATACTACAATCAAAGTGAATAAAGTAATCCTAATGAAATTGAAATATTTTACTTCCATTTCTTGTTTGATATAAGAAATGTGTGAAGATTCCCTTGTAAGGGAGAGTTGGGTAGACTAGTGACTCGGGACATACTGTTCCACTCAAGATTTCTCGAAACCTGTGCACCGAAAATATTTAATGTTTTTGCATAATATTAAGGTTATCACTGCTAATTAAAAAAAACGTGAAAATAACGGGAATCGTAAGGGTGGTGGTGACTAATGTGTGGTAATAAATAATGGTGGTGGTAAATAGATAAATATGAGTTTCAAGGCATCTCAAGTAACCTACTTATTTGTCTCAATTTCTTTTGTCATACATTTATATATATTTCTTCTGTACCTTTAGTAAGGCATCAACTGAATAATAGAATAATCAAAGATAATCGAATTAAAAAATTAACCTGAAAATATTAAATTTCATAAAAGTTAATGAAAATGGTAAAAATCATCATGTGGGGTTCATTGTGCCACATAATTATGGGGCAGTTTGTGACATAATCTGCAGATTGTATTATTTAACAAGATATTGCTTTTAATACTGTAGGTTGGAGATTGGAATTAAATACAAAATGTAACAAAAATGTTCACCGTGATAAAAATTGAATTTGTTACGAATAAGTAAGTATATAACATAGCAAATTCGTTATTATTATTTTGATAAACATTTCATAAATATAACATTAATAATAAAATATAATCGTAAAAATCATTATAATAACATTATAATGTATTTAAAAAAAATTATTTTTCTTTCTTACATCGGACGTCGCAATGCCCCCCACAGTATATAAATTACTGCCTGTCACACCTGACCCCACAACTATGCACAATATACCCCACGTACGGGGCAGACTGTGACAAAACCAAATTTGTTAAAAATGAAAATTTGTTTGAAATACTTTATTCTTTTTATGCATATCTTTATTATTTTATCAACTTAAGTAATCACACTTTCGACTAGTGTTATAAAAATGAGTGTTTACAGGTTATAATATATTTTAAATTGACTTTGAAAAAAAGTGTCACACTCTGCCCCACTCTCCCCTAATTGATACAAACTGCAATTTAAAAGTGTATAAAAATTATGTGAAATAATAACAAAAAAAATGTAGTTCACATAACATTCATGTTCGAAATAATTTAACAATATTATGTTCTAAAAAGAAAATAACAAGTAACAAACACCGATGCAAAACCTATCTTTTAATGTTGTATTCAAAATTATGGGTAAAATGTTTTTTGCTTTGGTGACAACGTGAAGATAAAAATAAATTCAAGAAATATAGAACTATGTATGTGTAAATTGCAAAAATATAATTTGCAAGAAAAATGAGTGTACAAACGTAAAGTGTAGAATAATTCTTAGATACATAAAAAATTCCACAGAAATTCATTTTAAGATCAATATTGAATGTAATATTTAATATTTGTAGGAAAAAGCAATAAGGAGTATGTAATAATACATTTAAACGAATCTATGAAGGAAAAGTCAAAAGATTGACAAATACGATAATAAACAGTTATAAGGGAATTTTCTATACGTTCATTTGTTTGATGTTTTATTATTAATTTTTCTCAAGTATTATAATTAAATATAAAAATATTTTATATAAGTTACAACCAATAACGTTTTATAATATATTATTATTATTATTATTAACGTCTTTCTTCGCAAATGTAAAACGGATTATCCCTAGAATAATACATTCTTATTAATATGTCAAGAGGCGAGTTACTGCTGAAGCTGTTTTCCAAACTGACCTAAATATATTTGAAATGATTTTTCAACATATATTTTACATACATAGAATTAGTTCAACAAAAAATGTTATTATTATTATCTTTTTTAGAAAAATCATGTATAATTATATTTTTCTCGTGTAATTTCTTGGAACAAAAAAATCTGTAATTCAGATATTGTCTATGATGTAAACATTCTGTTTTGTCAATAAATTCAAATTTTATATTGCTATTTATCGCTGTGTTTGTATTTCGAAACTCACCTTAACAAAAAATAGACGAACTTTCAAAACATCCATTTGCGTTTATAAAACGCGATAAAGCATGATTTGGCAGAACACTTAAAATTTATGACAATTCGGAAGTATTTTCTTTTAATAAATCACGTCAGTCTTTTCTTACTCGTTGTATATAAACAAATTTTGTTTAAAAAACACAAAAAAAAATTTCTCCATACGAATTAGTAGAATCGCTTCCCATCGACTGTCCTTTTTATGACGCGCGGCGCTTTGATGTCGTGTAAATAAAAGAGATACTCCACGGTGTATTTCTCCAATCAATCATACCAATTAGAAAAGAAAGTTTGTAATGATTTACTACCCTTGACAGCGAAATGCGGTAAATATTTTTGGGATCCAGCATTGGTCTCGACATGGCATCGACTCGCTGTCCCATGCTTTCCCTTCGGTGCTCCATTCGACCCTGTCGTATTCCAATCAGCATTTCAAAGACATGGACTTTTACAATCATCGTAAAATCAGATTGGACGCGTTAGCTGTGGCGATTCTACTTTCCTACTGTGTCAGGTCCGTCAACCATGCGACACATTGGATCGTCCGTAACGAGATAGGGGTGTGGGAAATTGCTTGCAAGCTTCTAGCTTTGATGTCTACTTAACAATAAAACAGTCATGCATTTCGATGCATACTAAGGATCTAGCTAACTCGCAACGTCGGTGCCTGTATATTACTTGATAATTGAATAGGAATCGCGAATGCAACCCGTTGGCAAATATATTCCCTGGGTTACTGCGACGTCCTACTCGTGTGAGCACGCACGCCAGGTGCCCACACAACGGATCTCGCCATTTCTGAATGGTTTCATTGTATTACCCAGTGACGTTTGTGCTTCGTTTACGAGGCGGCCGAGAAACACTGCAGCTAGAAAGCCTCCGTCAAAGTGCAATTATGTAATTAGATTTACCGCTTTACGACACGACGCTCAAACGTCGCCGGCTCTATATTTATACGCAAACTGACATCAGGTACCGCTTTGTGTTTCGGCTAGCATGGAACAATTTACGAGATGACAAGAATGTTATGATCGCGATGAGTTGAAAGGGTGTTACTAAAATGTACGGGCAAACTGTAAATGACGACGGCGTAAAGTGCCGAGATCAAAGGGAATAACAGGTCTAAATTTATCCGCAGTTCTCAAACACGACAAGTTAGCGTGACATCTGACCCGCTTAAAAAAATTTCGTGCGTTAAACTGTTCTACAATTTTGCAGCGCATTTTGTAATAATTAGACTAATGACCGAATACGAAATAAATGTCGCATAATTCATTTGACGGCAGGTGAAAATGTTAAAAATGTGATGGAGGGTCTAAGTTTAATTAGAAAGTAACTTCTTGTTTAACTTGGGTTTCAGAAGTGCTGCAGATGTAATTGCATATTTAGTAGAAGAATTAATATATTACGAAAATGTTCTTAATTTTATATTTTTTTTTATATTTTATAATATTTGACATTTTATTGAAAAAAAAATTATAATATGTATTGTATAACTTACGATAATATTGCACATGTTCAAAAATTAAAGTAAATCTATAAATGTTTATGAGAATGAATGGAAAATCATAAATTGTATAAGAACTTATAATATCACAATATCTTTACAATAAAAAAAGACAAGAGACTTTAGTGGTTTTGTGAACCTTAAACAAAATTAACCCTTTGAACCTCCTGTAAAAAAATACTATATATGTAAAAACCCTGCAAATATAAATTCGGTGTACGTGACCTATCAGTGGATTAATTACGTTATGATGCACAAGAGTTAGCCAGGTAACCTCATATACTTCCAATAAACGCAGAAGTGCCATATTGATATTAAAGATATTATCATACTGGCTTTGAAAATTTGCCATATTTACATTGAAAAGTCCCATACTGTAAGGTCATTTTCAATATTACAATGGCACTTTTGCGCATATTGCTAGTATATCCCACTTCAACTAGACAGTATTGGAGTTTTAACCACAAAAATTTTCTTAGTGTACACTATAAAAAATACCTATTGGAATGAACTGAAAAAATTCTTAAAATATTACAAAACTACAATAAAATATTATAAAATAACACAAACAGCAAAAGAACAATATAAATTTGGAATTTGCCAGGATTCATTGCTGTTTTAAAATATAAATTTCTTACAGAATGTATTAAAAAAATTTTTCTTATAACATTTATTCAATACAAACTTTTGTCTTATACATATAAATAATTAGTATAAATATACGCTCAAAATATATATTTTTAGTCAATGTCCACAAATAAAAAAGTTAATAAATAAAACTTTTTTGACATCTAGAAACACTTATGACTTATAACTGCGATACATGTAATTTTTCAGGAAAGTATAATATACAAACATCTGTATTACCTATTAAAATTAAAATAAAAATTTGAAGAAGAACCTCTTATAAAAGTAGCTGGCCTTACATTATTGCCTGTTAATTTCTGACAAGTTTGTTATTTACTTGTTTTACTTGAATACTTCGAGGCTAGATCGACTTAAAGGCCAACCACAAATATTATACTCTGATGAATTCTCGATATTAATTAACAATTTTGTATTATTAAAGACCTATGTTACTACTCGTTTAAACTTAATTATAAAAAAAAGTAAATTATTGTTAAAAAATAAAATATCATGTATTAAGAGTGGTCTTCACGAAAAAAGCTCGATTTCCAAACAAACGAGTCTTATGTAAAACTCAAACCTCGAAGTCTGTGTTCAATACAAACTCAGTTTATGCTGCGCCCAAATTATTTTTTAGATACACCAAATTTGGGCTAAGCACAATCCTAGTTGATGCTGGGCACATTAATGTAGTATTTGGCATAAACTTGAACGTTTGGAGTAAAATAAATAGCAACAAATAATATATACTAACAAATAATATAATACAGTATATGTGATGGTCAATACAAATTATTTTATACAATCATAATACATAAGTGGCCGTATTGTATTGAATTGTTCATTTGCTATTACATTTTGTGTAATGCTATTTTTTGAAAAAATGACAGGTTGCAACGTGCAGTTCCATTGCATATCATAATAACTTTTGATAAGTGTTGAAACAGATAATACCTTGCTAAACGTATTTGTTAACTAAGTACGAGTGATCGATTCGAGGTTGTTTATTAAAAATATAGCAGAATGAAAAAAAATTAAGTGAAATTAACGAAATACTTAATAAATATTATTAATGGTATAAGAATTTAAATTAATGTAATAAAAAATTTGTTTGAGTAGAAAATAACTTTT
This sequence comes from Trichopria drosophilae, assembly GCA_030407085.1. Classification (NCBI taxonomy): domain Eukaryota; kingdom Metazoa; phylum Arthropoda; class Insecta; order Hymenoptera; family Diapriidae; genus Trichopria; species Trichopria drosophilae. The sequence goes on from CM059583.1 coordinate 59,271,747, forward strand.
ACTTACATTACATTTTGAAATGTGATTGAATATAAGGTTATAACATTTATATCGAATGTATTGTGGAATGTTGTATATGACTGTGAACAAAAAAACTTCATTCTATCGTTATAGTCTCCGGCAATGTGAGGCATGTTTCCACCAAAAATAGAAACGATTAACTAACAACCACTATTGATGGATCGACCCCTAATATATCATTTGACATATGGAGAAAGGTTCTTGATGGATGGAATGCTTATCGCACGTTCACTGATAGATTTGAAACCCATCGCCTGGAAATGAAATTGCTAACAGAAGTTCGGATTCCAGATAAATGGCGTAATATTCGACAGTATGTGTAAAAAAGTGTCTAAATTGTGATGAGAGTATTGAAATTTACATTTATTTGATGCTCATTTTCATTAACTTTTATTAAGAAATTGTGTAAACTAATGATTAGTGTAGTGAGTTCGTTGAATCTTATTTAAACTGCAACGAATATCTGTTGAAAGTTTCGAATAATGCTTCGGCAAAATATCGTAAAAATGCAACAAATAATATAAAATTACAACAAACTATTATATGGCTGCAAAGTCTATTGTAAAATTATAACGAAAATTTTGTATACAGTATTTTTTAATATTATATAGGTACCTATTAGAAAAATTATCTTATCAATTATAACATTTGTTTAAAAAGAAAATTCTTACAGTGCCAATGAGATTCACCTCCCAATATTCTAAAGTGAAATTAATAAATTTCGAAATGTAATGGTTTCTTATTTATTTGAAATTTTTGAACGAATTGTTTAAAAAATTTTTCGATTCAAAATATCAGGTCCAAATTTGTACCATTCGATGTGGAGTAAACATTTCCTTTATTACATTAAAACATGTATATATTAAATTTGTTGTTTAAAATATGACTTTGAATGTTACACGCAGTTAGTTCAGTGCACCAGTACGTAAAGTTTAATTATTACTTGTTGTTACTCTTTTATTGCATTTAGTAGATATATATTTTAACCTTTAATCTCCCTAACTGGATCTTAAACCCAACCGAAACATTAAATTACTGTTATATATTATTACAAAAATATATTTTAACATTAATATTGGAATTGTTAGTGTTGCAGATGAAACATGAATTTTCGGAGTTTTTAAAGCACTTCTAAAAGCCGAAAAAAACGATAGATCTAGGTCAGTAAGGTTAATATTAAGTAATTCTAGAAATATATTAAACTGATTTAATTCTTTTTTTTTACTGAGGAAATTTCTTTATTTTATTTACTTAAATTGTCAGTATTTTAATTAGCTGAAAAGAACCGGCGGCATGAAGTTTACCAGAAATAAATAACGCAATTAACTTCTAGGTTATCACTATCAGAAAAAATTATGAACGAAAAGTTTACACAAAAGTTTCTACCAGGGTGCTATAAATAAAAATCTATAAAAAGGTAAACAAAGATGATTATTTGCACGTATTAAAACAAAGTCTATGGTATAATAAGAAAGGTACATCATAACGCAGAAAGGCAAAAAGTTAAGAGACCATCCACAACACTCCACAAGTTTCGTAGGGGCCAATTTAACACATTCGCAACTATCTAAGGAAAAAATAATTTCTCTTTTATACGTGTCTTTCTCCCAAACAGAACTAACAAAAAAATTGACAGAATTCTGATTTACAGTCTATTGTAATTTTGTTTTGTGTTCCACGTGCCCCATAGAGGTGGGGGTCGCATACCCACCTAGAAAAATAGATTTTTCTAAAAAACGTTTCAAGTGTTTCAACGTTTTTTTATACTTTTGATGGTTTTCGAAATATTTGAAGGTTCCGGAACTTTTATATATATATAAAATATATATAAAAAAAAATATTAAAAAAATGTTGGAGCAAGAAAGAAAGTTACAATATGGTAGACTGCGAATCAGAATTCTGTCAATTTTATTGTTAGTTCTAATGGGAAAAAGACATATATAAAAAAGAAACAATTATATATATAGTGTAAAAAGTTAATCAAATAAAGAAATTTCTAAGTCTTCTAAATACCGCTAGGTAGATATGGTACCTAGGTATAAATTATATGCATTTGGGTTACTTTCTGCAGTTAAATAAAATTTATTGAACCTTTTTTACGAAAGGACGTTTTTTGGTTAAAAAAAAATTTGTATCCATGAGTGGACCACTCGTTCAAATACCCTTAGAATGGCGAGAATCTTCAAAAATACAACGAAATTCTAATTTTCATATAATAATTTATTTATTTTGAACACTTTTACTATGTGCAATACCTGGAGAAAATGTGAATAAAGGTAAGGTCAACATAAAAAAGAAACATTGTGAAAAACCCCTCGAATCAATTATTCTAATATGTATTCCGGTTTAATACAACACTTAAACGCTACTGTAATGACTTATTTATATTCAAAAACAAAATGTTAAATTACACTCAGAAATTACGCTTCCGCACCATAACCTTTACACTGATAAAAACAAGTGGACCGCTTATGGATACAAAAAGTGGTCCACTCATCGAAATGGAAGCCGAAATTAAAATGCATGAAATTTTTCGTAGCATTGAAATATTTGTAAACCCTTCAGATATGATGAATTTGAAATGAACGCAAAACTTTGACAACGTTTTTCAACAGTACATTTCTTCGAGCAGCTGTACTGTACGCGAAAATGCATGTATTGACTTGCATGTATTGCATCTGTTTTCCAAAAATTTGATATTTCGTTTTTAGTGTAATAAAAATCAGAAGGGTGGGCTACTCATGGAGCCAGGCCGCCCATTGGTATATTCCCATATATATATATATATCTGTTTCTACAAAAAAATTTTCGACTCAACAAATATTCTCTTTACAATTGAAATAGTAAAAAGCTTATAAATCGTTAATAATAATATTCTATGAATTGAACTACAATTTACTTGTATACATATATTGTATACAAATTAAATTCCTCATTGCCTGTTAGCACCGATTCATAGGCAGAGGGGGGGAGGGCACTACAGTACTGTCTTCGAGCATGACGCTAATACCGATATAATAAAGTCATCTGTGCTGATTACCAAAAGAGATTTGTACTAATAAAGTACGGTATTAACTCTGAAAGCCCATACTGGTTTTGTACCTTATCAGTAGTACGAAGATTCCAGGTCCGGTTTCGAACTTTTGTACTAATTCTCGGCACTAGGTCAGTGATCTGTCGGCTTTCGACATTGGCAGACTATGGCCATTTCAACTTAGGACAGAGCTGCAATATTTTAAGCGTTTATATGTTCATATGTAGCGTGTAAGATCAGAATTTACCACATATATAATAATAATATTTATAAATTATTAAACATTTAGTATAAGGATGTAACTAATAAATTCTAACATCATTATTGAAATTAAATCGTGAATGAATTGTTCTTAATAATATTTTCATGTCAAAATTCGATGCCACAGAATGTAACTTAAATAATAATAAAATTACTAAAACCAATTCTTTCCTGCAAATCGGCAAAATACGGTTAATTTGAGAAGGAAGCTTAAATTTATGCAAATTTATCATAATAATTTTATTTCTTTGTAGTATTTAAGCGAATTCATATTCGAGGAAGAAATTTAGCGATGACGAAAGACCTTGTATTTTCCCGTAATCTTTATTGTTTCGCAGAAGAGGTAGAGAGTGGTAATTTGCTGCTGGCTCGAAGTCGCGGTGATGGGTCGTCATGATGTATAAAACGCACCGTGCAAAATGACTGTACTTCTTGACTCTCGGTGACGAGAGTGACACGCCTCAACGTCACGCCTTTGTGGCCTGCTGGGCGTCCGATTAAAAGATAAGAACGTCGGAAATTACCTATTATCATTATTTATGATTATTGCTGAGACCACGCTCTCGACTCGGAGACTGGAAAGAGTGCAGTTTCGAGCGACTGCAATGACGACGTCGTAAAACTGAAATGGCCTCAGTCACAATTATGCTCTCACGCGCGGTATAATGACGTCGGTATTGAAATAATTACTCTGACTACGCATAATGACTACGGTGCCCAAGCCTCACGTTCAAATCGGTTGATGCAGCTTATTAATGCCGTAAACTAAAAAAAATTGAATTAAAAGTAATCAGGTGGATATTTTCATATGTGAATTGTCTATGTGTTAATAATTCCAATAAAAAATGATTTAATAATTCCTGCCAAAGATGATTTGCAATTTCAGTTAATTCCCTTCTTTGGAAAATTGAATTAAAAACTAATGTGTAAACGTCAGTCTCAGCGCGGGACTCCGCCCCCTGGACCCCCGACATAATTCACGCGTAAAACGCATCGCCAGTAACGCTCGATACATGTGCATTCCCTTCAATACTTCATTTTATTTAAAAAATTATGACAACTGAAAATGGGTATTGTTAAAATTTCTATGTATTTATTTTATAGGTTCGAAGTAATGAATCGTGTTAAAAAGGTGATGTCCGTTTGTGTAAGAAGATGATTATGTCGATGATGACGAATTATTATAATATGGTTGAATAAATGTAATCATGATGTATTATGAAGATGTTATCACACTATGATGAAGTATTGTTAATAATTTTGATATTCAACAATAAGGTAAGATGACAATGGTGGCAGCCAAATCACACGTATAGTCGAATTGCTGGTTTATCCTGAAGATTTTTGGCATTCGCGCATTATGATTCATATAAATGTATGCGAATAAATAAACGAAAGAATAGTTTATTCACAATTTCTTTTCCCTTTTATTAAAAATATGTAATAAAAAATTGATCTAACGTACACTTTTCTTTCGGCATTCTTGAAAAGTGGGTGAAGTAGTACGTTAATAAATTTATTTATTGCGATTTAGTGTTTCCAATATACACAATTGCGGTTCTGTTAATAATAAAAGCATAACAATCATTTTTTAAGAAAATGAAAAAATGTCAACAGTACTGTAAGATGACATTATCTGCTTATCATCTTTTTTGTCAATTTAGAATTTCATTATGAGGTTGTGCATTTTAATTTCGTCTACACATTACAAAAATAGCTCCAAAGAATTTAGTGTAATCACACGGGACTGCTCCCCGATGAGGCATTACAAAATTTTTCAACTATTTTCTTGTGATTCAAAGTGCATCACCATGCCTAAATAATGCGCAATGTTGCGATTGATAAATAAAAAATATCGTCTCTTTAATAGTTCACCACGGAGAAAAAAATTAAGAAAACCGTCTAATAACAAAATCATTAAAAACGACGCTTGTAGATACAGCGAATGCCAAAGCAAATTGCAAGTCATGGCAGTTGAAATGACTTCGGAGACAGGTGATGATAATGACGGGTTTGATATATTATGATGGAGAAAGGGAAGGTGATAATGCTGATGTTCATCAGAAATGAACATATCGTGACGATCAACACCATCATGATAATTAGATACGCCATCACCTTAAGTAACACCTTCGTTATTATTCTTATGATCGTTCTCTTTATAATAATTTGTGTTTATACTCGTCTTTATATCGTCCATCGATACTTTTAATCAGTTTCAACGATTATATCTGTCAGTATATCTTTAAGTAGCTTCATTGGCATCTTTGACATAATTATCGCGCATTTCTAGCGTCAAATGTCCTAATTATTTTTTGTGCTCGTTAGCTTAACATTCATAATTTGGAGAAGATGATGTTGAATATTGAATGTCGATAAAATGTTGGAAAATATTTGTAATAATTTGATTTCTTACACTTCCAATAAAAAAACTTGATCAATGTGTGATCAGTTTTGTATGGAAACTGATGAAATCGTTGTGAGGCGTTGATTTCGAAAACAAAGTGATGATGGGCGTGTCACGAGAAGTCGTGAAATACAAGACGATATGTATGAATATTGTATGACAAGTTAGTCCCTTCAAAGGTTTTGGGTAATGTGAATGGTCGCACCCTCAAAATTATCCCGGAGAGATTTAAAGCCTTAAATAACACAAATAAAAAAGTGTTGTTCTACACTAAACAATATATATAATATGATAATAATTTTTACCCAGGCTAATCATAATACTAATAATAAATATGTCAATACAGCGCACGTTACGATAAAAATACGCTACTATTCACACTATCGATATTACACTCGTGAGGATAAATTTTAGACAGCTGCTATTTTCTTTAACTGTTTTGTAAGGTTCCTTTAACTTCTATTTTGCGATTTGTGGCGTCATGCAGAATTTACCATTTATAGCAGCCGTAAATCGTACTTTTAAATCAAATATATGAGACATTTTATTACACAAATAATAATAATTTGAATTTGGGGGCTTATGCCTTATGTGGTAAATTGTATTAATTAAATATCTCAAGATGATCGAAATATTGTCATACGCTATCTGACAAAAACGTTCCAATTCCCGAAAAGCGGCTTTTTTTAGAAAAATATTTTTCAAAAGTTCTAAAAATGCTGCAATAAAATGTAAATTAAATAAAAAATATAGAAACCGAAAATATGTGAAAAAACATTATATTATGTTCACTAATAAGGTAGTTTTGGTTTATTTCGGCCTTTATGCAATTTTAAATTAAAATGCGAAATAAATGCAATTGGATGCAAGCCGATATTATACAAATAATAATTTGAATTTGGTGGCTTTATTTTATATTATTATTATTAATTATAAGCTGCTAAACAACAGGTGTTAATAGCATTGATTAAACATTTAAAGATGGTTGAAATATTTTCAATTATTAACTAAACTGAGAAATTTGGATATTTTGTTCCAAATTTTGGTTACATTTCTCTCATCTGTCTAAATAGGAATTTTCCATACCTGCTTGTATAAATGGTACCCGCACTATAAAATCAAGTGCCTTATTCCAAAAAGCTTTCGCGTTTACGATATAGAAAATGTTTTGAACTACTCCTTAGAAACTAAAAATGTTTTAAAATATGACTCTTATTTTGTAACGTAATCGAGTAGTATTATATATTATTGCTATTAGATACCACTGGTTGTTCTTAAGGCACATTCATTTTCTTTTTCAGCATATAGTTTTCGAAGACGACATGATTCTACCAATCCGCATTCTCCGTATTTTAAACGCAAAAATGAGACACTTTCGACTTTAGAAATGAAAAAAATAGAATGCGACATGTTGATTCTTGCAACCACAAAAATGGAAACATATAAACAAATTATAGAAGTTGGATGCATTTAAATTATTGATGTACCTCATTCACTAAAAAGTCATTAATTTGGGGCTGGTTATATCTTGCGATAAATATTGATCGTGAGATTAAAAACATACATTATGATAAATACTAATTAACATCAAAATTAATTCTCTCCTGTCTTTCGCCTGCAATTTAACGGCGCTAATAATTTAGTCCAACTAATCGACAGCTCATTTGGCCTAACGATCGGGATCGTTCGAGTGGTCACTGTAAGGTAGCATCTCGCTCGATAACGATGCGTATATTTAAAAATCTATTAAATTTCCATGCTTATTGGATACAAAGTAAAGGAACGACCGACTCGTCCTGTCGCAATAGCGCGGTTGCGCTTAAACCGTGTTTTACGCCAATGCTGCGAGTATACCGGCAACGAGGCTAAGTCGTAAACCGAGAAACGTACAACTCGCCGATGCGCCCTTCACGCGCCTAGTCGCTTTGACATTTTGTACAGGCGCGCAATATAATTAGCGACCATAATCGTAAATAAGGTAATTTGCATGTATTTTGTATAATAAAGATATTTTATGCCAACCCAACCGTCGCCGTGCTGCGGCGCGGCGCTCTGCGAGCTCCTGAACCGTACGGTGTGCTTTATGAGCTTTTGCACGGAAACAAAGAAAAAAAGGAGAAGAAACGAGCATAAAAAAGAATTCGCTAGCTGCTTGACTGGTTTCGTGTGCCGACCACTCCGAGGCAAAGCGCAAGCACGGATTGTAAGAATATGCCAAAGAGTTTCCGGAACATCTCGCCTTTAGTGTGACTTTATAGTTTACACAAGCGAACAGAGATTATCGGATTCCCCTGGAAGAAGTACGTAGTCCATAATTGTTAAGAGCGCTTCGAAATGTTATTCTCTTCTTGACATAATTGTTTTCGGAATATACAAATTATTTCATTCCTGTATAGCTTATTCAGCAACGGGATTTACATAACTCGCAGTGATCAAAGATTCAGATGTCGATTCTTCTTATACGAGATTGCACATTTAGTCGTGTTCGAACAATTTACATTTTCATCGTGGAACTTGTTTGTTAATGTAGCATTATTGTCCATGGAAGACGTATTATTTGCGCTTACAGATTGAAGATATCTGAATCAGCGCTTTTTTTTACTGTCGTGCAGCATGTCGTAAATGTTATCTGCTTCATAATAAACGTCACACGGCATTATCTGTGACTTCGAATCATTATTTGCTCGGCCAGTACGCCGTGGTTGACCCGCATCCAGACGACACAGGAGTGATTAAGGTACACCTGTATATTGGTTACTTTGCTCCCACTTCCGTCGCACAACTGGACGTGATCCATGTTTGCGATTGGCACGGTTGCTAAAGCTGCACGTAATGTGGAAATGTTGCCTATGAAAGATACATAATCAGCTCACGCGCCGACTATAAGCTTCTCTTGTGTCCATTCAAGAACTCCAACCAAAACATGGAATGGTAGGAAGATGTCAGCGGACTTGCGGTTCAGGGTCCTTCATTCTTTCCCTCATGTACGTGGAAAGATATACCGGCAAAGCACGTCATGAGCTCTTGGGATACATAAATTCTATGCGAGGGACACTATAGAGGGGGTTGGAGTTCGCGGAAAACGAAGAAACTGAAAATGAAGAAGTTGGTGTGAGACAAAGAAAGTAATGGAGAGAATGGTTGGATAGAGAAGGATCGAAAAATACGCGCGCTACTGCAGCAGCGGACAGGAAAGCTTGGATGAGCGACCACAAGCACATCTTTTTGCGTAGCATACAAATGAAGAGTATAAACATGGCGTCATTATCTGTTGGATTTACAACGTGGATATACACGGTGTTTTGCAAGTCTGGAAAGCTAGACGTACTGCTGAATCTGAGGAGTAACTTACATTTAACAATCCTTGCAAAGTTTCGGAAAGTGAATATTTGTCTTTTAACTTCCTTTCCTTACGTTTACATGAATTATAACTATATTGATTTAGATTAAATTAAATAAATAGTATTTGTTGTCGCCGTATACATTTTAACATATTAACAACGAGGAAAACGTAAAATGTTTCTTACTTTTTCTACGCAGAAATAAATTCTCTTTTAAATTCTAAGCAGAATGCGTTTATTGTTAAAACCATGTTTTCGTACATTTTGTGCAAGAAATCATGATTTTCCAAAAAAAAAAAACTCATCTCGCCAAACTAAAATATCGCGTCCTAGATTTTGCAGCCACCAAAGTCTATGGCCGCTTATTCACGCTGTCACACTGTGGTCATCAAAATGGCATCCAAGCATTAAAGGAGACCGTATATGGCGCTAAGACATTTAACAAATCTTTTGATTCAACCTATATTTAACTGTATAAACGAACATTTTTAGGGGCACTTAAAAATGGCCGATCCAATGTGGCAGACTTGTTTTCTTTTCTGGGATCTAGGTGTAACTAATGGCATTATTGTTACTGTAGCGTCGGACGTTTTTTTGGTCCCTGATTATGAGTTCAATATCAGTTTTAGCAAATTAAAAAGGAGGATTCAATACGACTGACGGATTTCTGTAAAATACATGGAATCGACCTGAAAATTGTTACACGTAGGTTCTAGAGGTAGTTCTTCACGAATTTGATGTTTGTTTTGCCATGTTAAAAATGACTGGTGCAATATGGTTGATATATTAGTTCTGCAGTTAATTTTTGGGACACAGCTGGAACAAAATCTGAGTTGATCTTTTACTGTAATATATTATATAACATTCACCAAAAAATCATTCAACGATGTTAATTATCCTAATTTTAGTACAGAATAATATAGTTTTATTCTAAATAATTTGAAATCAACTATTAGTTACTGTGTATCCGAAAAATGTCTGCATATCTTATTTATGGATAAAATAACTGAAAAGAAATCTACCAGCTTCACATTAAATTTAATACTTCAAAATGTAAAGTGCCCTCTTCAAACTTTGTTTTTAAAGTCACATTTGGCAGGTTTTCTATGGGATTTGTTAATATTTCCCCTGACAAATTTGTTTTAGGAACTTAATTACTTGATCACTGACTCTTTTTGTTACTTTCGTTGTTTACATCAATTTAAAATGTTGATAAAAACGTCAAGCCCATTCAATAGAAACGTTTTGGATGAATCGATAACGTAAGAATAATTACGCATGATATTTTCTTCTGTCAATAAGTAAGATTTTATGGTCAGAAAGTCATAAGCTTTTTCTTTTTCACCCATAGATCATTAAAAACGTAAATATAGTACCAGTTATTAAATACGTTCAAAATTTGATTTTAGTTGTAAAATAGAAATTTACATAAAATTGTTACAAATTGCCCCATTTCTCAATTACCTAAATTACCTTTCTCCTTTATTAATTAAACAACTAGTTTACTGCTTAATTGTATTTTATTATTAGTATTTAACATTATACTTTCAAATACAAAAAGGAAACTTGTATAATACAATAAGAGCGTCGATAGTCGATAGTCGATATTTATATGAGAATCGGCTACTAAAGTAAGAAACACATCGATTATAATAATATTGAAAAATATTTCAAATATTTCGGAAATAACATTCATCATGAACGTTCTATAGTTTCGTTACACCTATAGCCACAAAATTGAGGATTCAAGAAGTATTAGAACACTCGATATTCTGGATATTTGTGAACAGTTCTAGTAAATTTCAATACAGTAATTAAAAACTCTTCTTGCACCAATATTCCCTAATCTGGTTTCAATTAATAACGGAAAAATATTAGTTTCAGATTCTAAAAGAGTGAATTCATTTTGGTCATCGAACCATTTTTTCTTTCATAAAAAATGAGAGCCGTAAATTTGTTGTACATTTCAGACCTTCTAGTTGTTAATTGATTAGTTCATGCGTGATAGGTTTTAGAACTCAAATAAAACAATTGATTGCGACAAATAAATAATTTTAACAAAGAAAGGAATTCGTGGTACTCTTTGATTATCGCAAGAATACGGGTCGGAATAATTTTGATTTTAAAATATATCACGTTATAACATTATTTCCGAATCAAATTCTGAAATGAAATTTTTTACATCAATGTTACATCAATTTCGGAAAAACATGCTCTGTAGAATTTACAAATATTTCCGTAACTCTGGATTCGTAGAGTTTTAGAGAGACTTTTATAACAATTATACAGCAAATTCAGTAGGCCAATACGGATTTGCCGGAAAGTACTTTCTTGAATTATTCGGAATGTTTTAGTAATATTTGAAGTAAATAGCATAGCAAATTCTGCTGGATATATATCGGTCACAATACTACAAAATTAAACAAAATGATAAAAGCTAATATATTCATTCGGTTTTCCATGAAAACACGTATTATGAGAAAAGAATTGTAAGATGCTGGTATTTGTATAATTATCGCCCCAGAATCTAGATTTCAACAGACTGTATATGTGCTTTAAAATTTACTTGACTGTATATGGATTCTGTTTCCCTCTAGAGATAATTAAATGAACTATTGACTATTGTAAAAATGTGTTTCGTCCTACGGTCTCCTGTAGGACTCGTCAGAAAGGCTCCACGAGATCTCTGCCTTAGGCTCATATGGATTTTATTTATTTGAAATTTAAATAATACTAAACAGAGGAGGAAATGTTTAGAATAATTGTATGTGTACATATACGTAGCTATAATAGTAACGGGATATCGTTACACAGTACGTACATGTATTATTAAAACTATTATTTTAAATTAAGTAATTTGATACAAAAGCATCTAGATTAATTTCCCGACCCATTATAAATGAACTAATTATCATAAAAAATTCTTCTTGCTAGTTATATGTCGGTCACAATACTACAATAGACAAGTAGACCATTTCATCTATTGAATATAGTCTGTTCAAAAAGAAAAAGATTTTTCTACCATTAAAAAATTATTTTCAAGGCATCTTTCCACCGATGGGATGTCTGGAGTGCTTGAATTGTGTCGCGGTCATTACCGATACTTAGTTTTGTTCATGAATATTAAATGCAGCGATTCGATCACGATCACTTGTGAAACAAGGATTCATTATTCGCGGTGTGAATGCACAACGATATGCAGTGATCGACTATTAATCAAAATAAATCAGATAACGAGCTGGTGGTGAAATGACTCGTTTTAATGAAATTCTTAGTTAAGACCGAATCCATAAATATTCCGGAAAATAATAAGCGATAGATCGTTGACGGCGCAACAGCTGTAAAGAATTTGCATTTAACGAATCATATATTTTGCACATATTGATAATAAAAATTCATAAACAGTATTATTATTTGGAATGTAAAACAGAAGTTATATGGCATCGAGATATACGCCCTTTTATGATCTTCGTTATTTAACGTCTCGCAATAAATATCTCGGTTTTACTATCATAAGGCAATTTTGCACCCTTTATGGACGTGATGCGCAGTACAAACTTGAGCCAATGAACCCGTTACTTGCAGTCGACAACATGTTGTAAAGGTAAATGATAATCGACCGGTTTTTTTTTTCTGCATAAATAATCTTCGTGCATAATTTCCAAGGAGAGAGTATTAAAAGTGCCGAGTAAAGTGCGTAATTACGAGGTGCCACGCCGAAAAGGGATCGCCGTGGCTTCGGAGAACCAAATGAACGAGTTTGATGATGTTACGTGAATGTCGGCGACCGATTATTTATCGCGTCGTTTAACATTCGCCCCGTTATTACTATCGAATCGCAACGACGGTAGATTGGATGGATCTTTATACGCACGAGACCGCTCGCAGCTGGAAGCTCCTTTTAAGACGCGCCTGTCGGTAATGCAGTTTTTTCCTCACCGTCTTCGGCAACATCCGACATTATTCGGCAAATTGGGAGCGATCTATGCAACTCTCGGCTGGCTGGTTTTTTGTCCTGAGTTATTATCCGGCAATTAATCAACCGGAGTAACTCCAATTACTTGTCAATTAATCGGCAAAACTTGTTAAAAGCTGAAACTTGACATCTCAGTTTCTTATGATATTGCCTTTTATTACTTAACGACGCTAATAGGTACTGATCACATGTCAATGATCAATGTTTTACAATGTAAATTTTAAAAATTGGGCATACCGATATCTCTCACGATAAAAAAAAGTAACATTAGTCGGTGATGTATTCGTGAGATTAATGCGGACGTCGGCTGACAACATATGCGGATACACCTGTACGATACTTTCCTTCCCATAAAGATGTTTCGAAGCTAATTGGCGCCTTGATGTGTCATTTTAGTTAAGTTAAGGACTTAGTGAAATACATCACATGGAATACTTTCCGTTTCTAATTAGTTCTTTCTCTCAAAGTACAAAACTACGGCCTATAAAAAACTCAAGGTGTGTCACATCTCCAATTTACCTCCTTTCTCTGTCGTCTAGGGATACGAGTTGTACAAGGTATATATTATACCTTTTTGTCGTATAATATACGTTCACGTTGTTTTAATTCCGAACGTTATATTCTTTTAAAATTCTCTTAATTGCTTAATTTATTTGCTATATAGTGCGATTGTCGAGCAATAAACCTATCTTGAATTAATGAAACATCATTGACGTGCGTCAAAGATAAAACGATTATATCTTTTGTATTTTGAAAATTCCTAATAATGTGAGCCATATTGATCGATTATGTTTAACCAAAGATATGTAGTTTAAATACTCAAACTTGCGGAGGTGTATACGGAGGTGATCAAATTTCAAGTACAATTTTCGTTTCATTCCTTAAGTAAAATTTGCCGAATCTCGTTCCTGGCAAAATTGATTACAATATCTGAATAAATAATATTTCATACTTTGAATAATACATTTGAACAACAACTTGAATTAGAATTTCCAAAAAAGAGGTTTAGATATTCTAAAGTTTATTTGAACAAAAAAAAAATTACGGTAGTTATTATTAGCTGTAAAAATCATACAAATTTGCAAAAATGTGCAAGTTGTATTCGATGATTTGAGCGAATTAAGTAATTGACTGAAATATATAACAGGTTTAAAGCGAAGAAAACTGAATTAAATAAATTCTACTTAATAAACATAATTCTTTCGGCACATTTTACTGAAGTTTTCAGTAGAAAATCTGTTATGAATTTTTTCGTGTGAAAATTAAGGCTCAAAATATTTTTTATTTATTTCCGAAATAATAAATTATTATTATACAATTTGTATAATTTTTGGTTGTTTTTTTATTAAGATTGATTTCCTTTTAGAAAAGTAAAAAATGGCAGATGTATGTACACTAGAAATTTACATTCAATCCAAATGTGGCAGGTGTTAATGTAATGGTATGTGCAACAGATGCAATCCTTACGAACCCTTGTTGAATTTCATATCACCGGTATTTTTTAAATGTTAAAAACTACATCAGTATAAAAGTATTCCTTGGGAAAAAATCAGCGTAGATTAAATCAGTTCTGTACACGGTATATTATGTGTAAATCTCGATTACAGATAATATTTGACCTGTTATATGCCTCTGCTGAACGGTTCAAATCATGGTTAAATTGACGTATGATAAGCATATAATGTACATAAAATATTAAAATAATGGAATTCACTATTTATTTAATTTTGATATTTATAAATATTATTTAAATGTGTGCAAAAAAGGGTTACTTTTATGTTGACGTATAATGTAAAAATGTAGAAAGAGCAAATTCCTTATTTCTGAATTTGAATATTAAAATTGTAAGAATAATTTAATATAAATCGGTTATGTTTTTTAACCCCCCTCCCCTTAATAAGTATTGGAATAAATTAATAATAACGTAATTAAGACTTTCATATTCTTGGTAAGCCTTTAACCCTACAATTGATATTTTCGGGTCCGTTTAAGTCGGTGTAGGTAGACCAAATTTACAAAAACTCGGAAACAGATTTTCGAAAAAGCATAAAAACTACAAAAATTAGCCAATTCTTTAGTTACAAGTTAAAAAATCTATTTTTTCGATGATTTCTTTACTTTTATATTTTATTGGACATTAAGCCTTTTAAAATCATACAACTTGAATTCGAACTAAATATTTACGAAATGATGAAAATGAATGCCCCTATATTGAATCCAATATGGCAACAGAAATTGCACATTGTCATGAAAAATTTTCAGGATTTTTTTAATTGAAGTACTCAAAATATTACAAAAAACAATGTATGTAGATAACAAAATATAGTTGAGAATTACCCACAAAATACTTTTGAATTATTTCAAAATCTTTTTAGCCATTTTTGTGTTTTCAACGAACAGTCAAATCCAAAAACGTCTAAACAAATTCACATTTATTTCTTACACGATTTTAAGTCCTTTATGATGTATAAATTTTGTAATGACTGTCATTTACGATCATAAAAATGGTAATAATAAACAAAGATATACTTTCGTAATTTTTTCATACTAAAGTGTTAAGGAATTTGTCCATGTCATTGTGCATTTAGTTTTTATAAGCTTATATTTAATGTTTAATTTTATGCATGGGGTTATTTTACTACCTATACCAATGTTTCAACAGAAAATATATTTTCGATTCCAAATAGCTGGAGGCAGATGTTTTTCCAGAATATTTCTTGTATATTTTTTGTCATTTCCCTTTTTGTTGTGGTTTTTATAAATTGAATAATGGTAAATGATGTTTATAGTAATGACTTGTATCAGTTATCATAACGTACGATATCACATACCAATAATATCCATTTGTTTTCTCCGTATGGGTGATATTCATTGAAACATTGATATAACAAATTATAGGTTTATGATCATAAATGAAAATTTTTAAAAATATTTATTAATTTTTTTCAGTTGGGATTTTTTTTTAAACTCGAACATGGCACAAAAAATTCTGAATTTTTATTATTAATTTTGTTGCAGTAATTTTTTCGTAAAGTTGATGTACTAGGGTTTACTAATTATTAAGTTTACCCGGCCAATACGCTATTTTTGGACACCGTATTGGATTCGGTATATCGAAATTGATTTTTGTAAGACCATAATTTTTTAATTCCAGTTGCCATTGTACGACTATAAAAGGTTTCAAATGAAAAGGAAATTGCACTTCAAGGCATAAAAATGCATCGAAAAGGCTGTTTTTTTTAAATAAACTTAAAAAACTTGTATATTGTCTAGTATTGCTACATTTTAACTGCAGCCAATCGAAAAAGCCTACTCAAAAATAGTCAGATGTGGACATTCAGTAATATTTTCCCTGATTTTTAGTAATTGGCACTGCACTAAACTAAGAGGTCTCATTAACCCGTTGAAGCACACATTTTTCTTTACATGGAAAAAGGTTGAAATTTATTACTCCAGCGTTTTCGGGGTTGCTGATCACGAGAAAGACCTCAGATTTTCGAAACTCAAAATGACGGATACAAGAGGGTGGACCAAATTAGGAAAATGTTGCTTGATCGAGATGAAATTGGGAACTCGGGGGATATTTTCGGGGTCGCTGATTACGAATATAGCTTCGGATTCGCAATATTTAAAATGTCGAATTTCAGATTATAATTTTAAGGTCCGCGAAAAGATTGGACGTCAAGGACCTCTGAAGCCTGTTCGAAGCTGCACAATATTACGGGGCCATACCATTTTACGGCCAAGAATCAAAAACAAAAAGAGCATACATTTCCTAATTTCAACCATCTTCAAAAATAGTTTTAGGAAATTTTGAATCTGCCATCTCAGAGTTTTCAAAATTAAAAACGTATTGCATATACGTATTTGGGGGCTCCAAAAATCTTCGAATAAACATCTCCAGACATAAATACATGTTACTTTTAAAAGTCTTGTACTGCCATTTTGAATTCGCCATTTTATATTTTCGAAATCCGACCCTGGATTTGTCATCAGCGACCATAAAAATCCCTTAGTAAAATTGCCATGAAAATCGAAACTGAAATAAGCCAAAAAACCCCTTTTAAAAAAAACGGTATTTTTTGAGTGTTTGTTTATTTATAAAACTTTTACAACAAATGAAATTTAAATATTAGTGATATAATATTGTAGATAAATACCTTAGCTACTAGAAAAACCAACCAATATTTTTAAATACCTCAAAATTGAATTTTAAAAAATGAAATTATCTGGCAGAAAAGGTGGTCCCTGAGAGCTTCAAAGGGTTAAAATTCAATTGTCGCATTAAAGAGTTACCGAATACAAACACAGCTATGAAATAATAAGTAGTTACAGTGTATTATTAACTTTTAGACAAATTTAACAGCATAACAATATTTATAAGCGACTTAAAAAAAAAATTATTAGGAATAGAGAATTTGCTGAAAACTCGCAGATATTATAAAAAAGTTTCATATTTTGTAAGTTTTTAATATATTTTGATTCTTTCGATTGAATAAAAAGAATGGCATATAAATATTCAAATTCAGATAAATCTCAGAACATTAATCAATAAAATGCATCAGGGTATGGTAATTCCAAACATAATATAAAATGAAATTAAATACCTTTTTGTGAAAAGATAATATTGAGCACGATTTACTTACAATAGTATTATTTAGTCTTATTAAGAAATCGTAATAAACTATACTACACAGTTCATTATACCAGGAATTACTGTTTACGTAGTAAATTTAGATGTTACGTGGGTAAATTCACAAAACATTAAACTTTTAGCGAGTTCTAACAGATTATCGAATGCGACTATATTTAATATCGCCATACGTCCTGGTTATTATTTCTACTTGTTGAAGTAGTAGTTCCACACAACGGTACCTTTTCCTAAAAATGTTTGATATTTATTTTCATTTTTTATTATGCGTAGAATTACCATACTCTGATGCACTTAATTGATTTACGTTAAAAGATTTGTTACTATTAATGCAGATACAAAAAGAGACTCGAGTTCGTGACTACAAATACAAATAACATTATGAAAGGTGATCAAAATCCCTGCAGTGATACTATAATAATATAGTCAAAACATTAATTCATCATTTTCTGACGTTAATCAATTAATAACACTTTATATTTCACTGATCTAATCGCAAAATGGAATTTTCTATGCCTTTCATAAGGGAGTCCCGAGTAATCCAATTTTATTGTTTACATATCGCTGCCCTTTTCTCAGCAAACATTTCCTTTTGGTGTACCATTTGATGTGACGCACTCTGATGTGTCCATTTCGTTTTGCAAGGCTTTCTCATAGGATTAAGGGTACTTTTCTCATCGTATTTAATGACAAGTGACATAAAACCATTTATACTAAGAAGTGATTGATTGCATTTGCTACGAGAAATAAAATCATTTGATCTTCATCAGATAACTAACGAAGGG
Source organism: Trichopria drosophilae (assembly GCA_030407085.1). NCBI lineage: Eukaryota > Metazoa > Arthropoda > Insecta > Hymenoptera > Diapriidae > Trichopria > Trichopria drosophilae. The sequence goes on from CM059583.1 coordinate 59,290,223, forward strand.
CATAAAGTTCCAGTGACCACCTCATTACCAAAGAAAATTAAAACACATATGGTACTTCGCATATGTTTGCTAAATTATACCTTCATACCGCCTTCATAAAGTTCCGGAAATAGCCCGTATCGCATTCAGTAATTTTATAACAACTGTTTGCATGTCCCCACGTGGTCTTTTGTACGGGGACGGGAACGACACTTGTAGCATTGGCGAATATTTCCCAGGATATTTAAATGGACCCTCGGCTCGTATCTGCGCATCCACGCGTACTAATACGTGTTTGCCCGTGCATTCTGAAAGGGAAAAACAAAGAGAAAAAACAAGAGCCCAGCGTGCGGTACCGCGTGCGCGACGCAGCCGTGGCTTCCCTCCGCAGATTTTTCGTGACAAGATAAGCCACGTCCTGTTTACTCTGGACTGCCGCACGGCATAGACAAAGATGCTCGTTAAGCCTTTTAGTGTCGGCGTATCGCACGAGCGGCTGCAAAGTCGTATATCACCGGTGCCCTTCGGGCCACCCCGGGTCCGAGACTCGCAGCCGGCCCGAGCAACGACAGCGATTCCGTGGCGACAACCGCCTGAATATACACTGTTTTCCTTCTGCAAATCTTCCGACTCTGCAACTTGCGTGCTTTAGTGAAAGTTGTATGTGCACCACCCGCGCCGGAGCTACACGGACCTCACACGATCTCGTCCCTTAAAAAACCGACACTTTCTGCAAATAACTCGACGATTACTATCATGGGTCTACGATAATTCCATTTTATCATAGGGTGTAAATTTTACGGCAGTTATAAAAATGGGTTTTTCATATACGCCGCTGGTTGCCTGAACAATAACTGACACGTCCCAGCAAGACTTTCAAGTGTGTCCCTTGCTTAACCCTTTAAGAGGTAGCTCAAACATCTTGGTCGATAACGCCAATTCATAACTTAAAACATGAAAATGAAACCTTATGAGGGTTCTAAAGGGAACCGCCGACGAGGTAGGAATTTTCACTAGAAAACGTAGATAAAAAAGTATTTTTCAAACTTTGGACTGTGTAAAGGTTCTAATTACACCCCTGGTAGAGATTTGGCTGGTTGAACTAGCGATTATCCCTACTGTTCGGTAGAATCTCGGTAGTAATATATACAAGAATTCTAGATGAAAACCCGCTATAGACCACTAACATATATTTAGAGTGACATAAAGCAATAATTACAAACTGAAAAGATCATATTAAACTTGTATAATTGGTAAGGTTCAATCGATGGGACTAGATTTTCGAATCGAGCCGAGGTCGATAAATTGTAGGAGCTTGTCGCACTCATGTTAAACTATTTTAGCTGTCTCAATGTCTCGCGTCTCGATAAATTTACGCCAGAATTCATGTCATTTTTAGTAGGATTTCTATGCATATTGTAGATCTAGTTTCTAGCCAGATCATCAAAATTTAAGATGATTCTGGGCAGATTCTCATGACCGTCTCTACCAAAGATAGATAGAAAAATATTGTATCCTGTAACTTACTGATGTTACCGGATAACATACTAATGGTACCGGACAACATCTGATGGTATCCAGAACCATCAATATGTTATCCAGTACCATCAATATGTTATCCGGTAACATCAATTTCTTTCCGGGTAATATAGCAGGTATTCTAGAAAATACAAAAGAATTTAATTCCGAATTGATCGAGAATTTTCAGAAATAAGTGATTTTTACTTATACAAAACCGTCCGAGTCCTAATTTTGAAAATTGGATTTACTCATCTTTAATCTATGTTTTTTAGCTCAGGTTGTAGCGTACTGGACTATGGAGTCGTAGGTCGTGAGTTCGATCCCAAACCAGGGAAGTATATTTCGAACGATTTTCAAACAACAGCTCGCAGTTCGCAGGACGAGCCATGTTGTTTGTTTACGTTTCGCAATATTGTTTATCTGGCGAAAATCGCCTAATGACCGTTGCTGTACTAGGAGTAGATTTCTGCAGCTTCTACATTTCATACACAAATGTTCCAAAAAAATGCGCCAAAATTTCAGCACTATTAGTAACTCTATTTTTAAAATAAGAACTACATGAAAAATTAATCTTGCCATCACGTTATTAGTGATATTTTATGTTCAAGCGCTGGCGAAGCTACCGGATTTTTTTCAAATATTATACAGCACTTTAAGTGTCCCATAAATGATACAACAATCCAGGTAGATGGGTTAAAAGTGCCGAAAAACATAGTAGGATTAAGGGTTACAAAAATAATAAACTGAAGGGCTCAAAATGATGACTAAAGATACATGCGTTTTTAGTAAATAACATGGTAAAAGTACAATAAAAGTAAATTAAACTTGTTATTCGGATGTTTATAGTTACGAATATAAAACTCCCCGTGTGGAAGTCTTCCTGTTTCGTCCATTTACTAGCATAGCCCCATAAAGGGCAGCCCATTTAAATACATTATAACACATAAATAAATTAACAAATAGCTTGTAACAATATTCTTAATAGTATCTAATTTTTAGACCCGAAAATGAGAATACTGCTGCATGAGCTCTGACTGGGATTCCTACAAATTCCCCATGCTGAAAAGTTGGTTGCGCATAAACAATTTCTATACAATATTTTACGAAATTTAATGTCAAGAAGGTTTGAAATTTTTCTAATAGCACTATACCTTGAAGGGCCCAGGTGGAGACCGGGGAAACATAGCTGGGGCATGGCGGGGCCTCAGTCAATTTTTCCACACGTGTCGATATATAACTTATATTTTTCAATCTAGATTCCAATAAAAAATCCGGGAAATAAATTATGTAATTATACCCATTAATGTATAGCATCTAATGATTTTGTAACTTAAATGTGCCGAATGCATATACGCAAATGAAATTGATTCTACGTGTTCATTAAATTTCAATACCGTTTCAATTAAATTTCAATAAGCATATATATATACATTTCAAGAACACATGCATTTTAACACATTTTGGCTAATATTTAATAATACGTATGTCAAATTTCAATAAACATAGAAAATGCACTTAGAAAAAAAAGTAGTTGAAATCACCATTTTTTTACTATTAATCATAGTGTGAAATGAGGACCAGGCATGGTAATAGTTAAAATAACTATTCTGAAATAGTAAATTTTAACTACTGTTTTGTGATTCAGAAAGCTACTTATCATAATAGACAAATAGACTCAACTATTTTGAAATAGACATTTCAGAAAATTACTTATACCTGCACTGAGAGAAATTGTATAAGAAATTGTAAAAAAAAAATATGGAAAGGAGTCAATATTTACTCTTTAAAAATATATATTTGTAAACTATTAAATGAAAAGTCCACTTTTCTCCCTTCGTTCTTTGTTTAAGATACAAAAGGAAACAAAGAGAAAAACAAAAAATCAATACTGCGCTAAGTTTGTGAATGTCAAACTCTAGCGAGTTAAAAAATGTATTAAATGCAATACCATTATATACACAAATTTCAGTGTCGTGTAACTAGTCTATGGATACACGTGTGTGTACGACATGCATTATGTATATTAACTTATCTTGACGTCCGACGGTCCTTCTTATGCCCAAATCAAAATCCACTACAATAACGGGAGCCACGCGCTCGAAGAAAAAAAGCTGCGAACGCCCCGTCGCCACCTGGCGGCATCAAAACACACGGAGTGCGGCAGTTTTTACTATGGATTTATAGTAAATACAAACTTTAACTATGAATAATAGTACATTTGCTACGAGACATAGTGTGAAATGATGACTACACTATATTATAGTTATTTTGACTATATTTGTCATATTTATTGAAATCATTCTTTATAGTTGATTTTTTAACAATGAGGAGATAGTTGGTGTAACAAAATTATAGTAAAGTCGACTATGAAAGTGGTAAATTTCACTATTTCTCATAGTAGTTTTAACTATAATTTTTCAACTATGTGATACACACAATTAACTATGGATTTTTTTCTCAATTTGTATTTAGTAGATACGTACAGTCTCGTGTGCAAAATTCTCACGTAAGGATAGATACTGTATAGTAATTAGACAGTTATTGCAACGTTATACACTGTGACAAATTTATACTATTTGTTTAGATTTTCGATAGTTTTGGTTATAATAGGCTCGTTACAGCCAGTTCCCATCATAAAAATATGTTTTTCTTGACGCAAGAAGCCCAGAAATAAATGGCAATTGCGCAATGGACGCTACGACTAGATGTGACCTGGTGATCTGCAGATATACCTGTGGTCTCTATTCGGTATTATTGTCCAATGCGAAAAGGTTATGTATAAAATTATGTGGACAATAAGAGTAAATTGAACCCACGGCAATTAATTTCCAGATTCATGTATGAAATTGTAAGGAACAAAATTTAGTGGCAATTCTAAGTGGTAATCTTAATATTTTTTAAAATAAATGTTACTACATACATACTAGCTTAAATATTTTGGACACTATATTTATATCCTACTAACGACTGGATAGATTAATTCGATAGAATGCCAGTAGAAATGTACACGAATTCCATATGAAAACCAGCTAGACCACTAATGTAAATTTACAATTGCATAAAGCAATAATTGTAACTAAAAAGTTAAGGATCTGTCAACTCGACAAAATAAGTCGAAAGACAGGAAATTTGAACAATTTTTCTTTCAACAATTACGCCTTGTTGGAGAAATTAAAATATTAATGTTGCATCATAGTTTATTATAAGGCTTATATCTATAATTATTACCTGCGAAGTAAAATAGCCGTGATTTATTTAGTGAGTTAGTTACGTGGAAAACTTGAATTAATCGGACAATGTAAAGGGCCACTTAACAAAGAGTAGCAATTATATTATGTAGACTTTTTCCAATCATCGCAAGGAATTTATTCGCATTATTCAGTAAGTGTCCTTATACTAACTACTTCCTCATCCTCTTTTTATAAGAGACTGAAAGTATTTGAGTTAAAGTAATTCTTACTTCTGGAATGAAATTGCATAAGTAAAAATCTCGTAAATATACACATTAACTTTATTATGCAAATAACTTAGCGGTAAGATAATATTGTATTCTCTACACTACTTTGTATGAAATATTATAATGGTAAATCATTTATTCATATTGCAAAAATGTAGAACCTCGTCCCTAACGTGTACAATTCCATCTAATTAATTTTCTGCATTATGCAAATTTATATTTCCGCCGATTCACACTATCATCGTATAGTTTGTTGTAAATGATGCGGGACGGCGCAAATTTATAAGTTATTATCTCATACTTTATATATACAGACAGAATTATAAGATATTAAAATACGACGAGGAGACGAACAACGTAGAAAAGCAATTATGTCGATTGTGTCAATATTATTAAATCCAACGATTCCTTATTGAAGTTAATTCATGGAATATATTACGGAGTATCTATACTCGCTTTATGTTTATGATCATTGATGTTAAACATCTCAGCGCATTTATGCAACGGTCAAGTATCTTTATTACATCTATGTACATAATTTACAAGAAAAGACTACTCCATCATGACATGTTATTAAATATCACTCATGTTAAGATTTTGCATTGTGATACGGTACATTTCATTTTATACAATACAAAACAAATCTTTCAATCAATGTAAAATATAATTATTTTCAAAACGTTAGTAAAACATTGGCATTGTTAGAACGCGAAAAAGATAAACAACTACTTGGTATTTATAGAACTGCAAATAAATGCGTTTAACAGAATAGGAAGTGCGTTATAAACACCACGAACAGACAATAATATTGAAGTTTTTATTTTTTACAGATTGCACAATATCATCAAATCAGTGGTCGTTCAATATGATCGTCCAATTTATCAACTGATTTTCACGCCTTTTTCTTGATAGGAAATAAAAACATTTCTAAATAAAGACATCCTGCTTCCTAATTTTGGGTATGCAATACCTCTTATTAATTATATGACTTATTCCGACACTAGGGACGTAATTAGTAGTGCCTAAGAACACAAATAATTCGTAATTTAATTCATAAAGTAAAGAATTAAAAAGTAACTAATATTAATTTTTTATTGATGTATTCGGTTTTGACGTAAACAAAAAAAAATGCTGATATCATTACACTAAATTAATACATCATGTAGTCAATTTGACATTAGTATCCTCTGAAATAAATTATTGAAATGCTTTGCATCCTTTTTATATGCCAATGAACTTCAAATTCATTTACATCTTAAATAAACTAACGATTTATTTCGATTAATAAAGGAATAAGATTAACTTAATAGCTGTGATCGTGGGTACTTTTAAAATACGAATAACAGCTGCTGAGGGTTCGTATATTTACGCGTGTATACGTGGACACGTATTTAAAATTCTGTATTGAGCAGCAGGTGGACTTTAAGTTTATTAATGTGAACATCGGTAAAGTAACGGAGTGTATGTTGTGAATTATCACTTGACTGAGTGAAAGGAAAATGAAGCTTTTTTAAATAATGCTTGCACTTTGAAGGGTATTTTGTCGAGATGGATAATCATCAGACCTCAACAACCGTTTTTTTTCGTTTCTTTCATTTTTCTCATCGTTTCAAGTCATTTTTTAACGTTTCTTCGCAATATACGTATACATGAAACGTGACTAATCACGAAGGTAAGAGGAATTATATTTATATTTATGGCTTTGTACATTTGTTCATTAAATATATGTAATTTTGTTCACGATGTGTAAAGTATCAAATAAATCAACTATATGCTTTCTTACAGTTATATTTCATGGACGGAATGTAAAGTAACAAATTAAAAAAGATATGAACAAATTAAACTTAACGACTTCGACAACAACTTAGGATATAAGTTATTATGAACATATTTGTTAAAATTTCGATGCTGTTTCCTCATACTATACTCTCTATAGTCGGTAAGAATTGTTCTTGAAAGTAAAGTTATTTCGGTAAAATAGTAGACTACACAGTTAATTTAAATGTGCCGGTAAAGTTGCCTACAAAATTTTGTATTTGCACTCAAAGAACTGCTCCTACTGCATCTTCAATTTTTTATATTATTTCCAATACATGTCATAAAGCATTTTTGTAACTGCTGTAGTAATTTACAACACGACATTGGTAAAGAAATAAATTTCCTAGAGACAAACTAAAATCTGATGAAATGAAACTTAATCCTTTGAAGCGCGGTTGTCCTCTCAGGGACCACCTTTTCTGACAGATAATTTCATTGATATAAATTCAATTTTTAGATATTTAGAAATATTGGTTGGTTTTTCTAGTAGCTGGGGTATTTGTCAAAATATTATACCACTAATATTCAAATTTCATTTTTTGTAAAAGTATTATAAATAAACAAACACTAAATAAATGCAGTTTTTTGGAAAAAAGCGTTTTCCAGCTTATTTCAGTTTCGATTTTCATGGCAATTTTTACTAAAGGGATTTTATGGTCGCTGGTGACGAATCCGGGATTAAATTTCCAAAATTCGAAATGACGAATTCAAAATTGCAGTACAAAAATTTAAAAAATAACAGGTATTTATGCCTGGAAACGTTTATTCGAAGATTTTTGGGGCCCTGAAATACGCATATGTAACACATTTTGAATTTTGAAAACTGAGATGGCAGATTCAACATTTGCTAAAATTATTTTTGAAGATTTTTGAGATTAAGAAATACTAAAATTTAAATGAAAAATTGTACATTAGATATTGTCGACTTTGACTGCTTACCTTTGGCATAAGCCAAGGCTAACGACGATGACGTAGTAAGCTTGTAGCTCTACTTTTTGTATACCTTTTTTTTAATACCTTTTCATATTTTTTTATATATTTATTATTTTTATTTATTTTTATTTTTATTTTTTTCTATCAGACTTCAGAGGTCCAATATTTACTCAGGCCCTAAAATTCTAATCTTAGATCCGTCATTTTGAATTTTGAAAATCCGAGGTCATATTCGTAATCAGCGACTTCGAAAACCCCCGAGTCATAAATTCCAACCGTTTTCCATGTAAAGAGAATGTGTGCTTCAAAGGGTTAAGAAAAGTTTCATAAATTTGATACAAAAGCTTTAACAAGTGTTTATCAAGAAATGATTATATGAGAACTGAAATAATGAAAATGTATAAATTTATTTTATGGATGTACATGCTAGATAAAATTTGGATAAAAATACTTTTATGTGAATTGAGTATGAAAATGAAACCCGAGGAGCGTAGTTCAAACCCCCTCAGATCAGTGACATCTCAGAATATCCTAACGAGCTTCTCAGGAACTCCAAATGTCCGCAGTTTTCATCCTTGACATATACCAAAGACTTCCGGATTAAAGCAAGTTCCCAACAATAGATATTTTGTTGTCTGTATTAGAACGATATCATATATTTCGAATCTGGTTTGTGCTCATAAAAACTTATTTTTTGATACAGGTGTCTGTAAAGTAGACACTTTACGGACTCCTTTTAGTGCGTAAAGTGTGATTTTACGGACTGATCTCTGCACTTTACGGACTAAAACAGTCGATAAAGTGCCTATTTTTGCGAACAGTGTATCTAAAAATAGTGTTCGCTCCTCGGCCGTCAAATTTTACGACCTCGGTTTGGAGATTGTGCGATCCTTGGCCTAGAACCGTAAAGTACTATTTCGTGTAAGTAAAACTCCTAGTACGCATTTGAACTATCATTAACCATAATGAACGTAAATTAAAATGTTGAGCTGAGTGTTAAACACGATAATAGGGATGGTAGTCAATGAACATCAATAGTGTTGATGGCACTAACTTATATCGGTTGGCGAAGAACAAATGACGCTGAAGACGATAGCGGTGATGACTCAGACAATGCCTAGAATGACGATGACCGCCCTGGGTAGAATTAGCCCGATTATAGCCGAATAGAAATAAGGTTCCAACTTGTTTCTGACCGGGATTAAAAAATGAACCAGATTTGACCTGAATTGAAAACGGATTCTGATTGGGGTCCAGGTGAGTTAGCCTAGTTGTGATACCCTCCGAAAACTCGTTTAGATCCCGAATATAACCAAGGTGTCCTTTGCCGGATCCCATCATGTCCCGGTCACCGACCCTAACACATATAGTTCTGTGTTTGTGGTTCCACCGGGTTTGCCTAGTCATGAGGTAGTCGGGCAATCCGGTTGAATTCTGGTCACAGCTCGGTGAACACTCCGCTAGACTAGTTGGCATTATTGCTGCTTGGGAATATGTGACATTGTTTTATTTCATTGCAGAAATATGTTCTTATTTGCTACATAAAGAGCGTCACTGATACCAAAAACAGTCAAAAGGAAACTTGATGTATTAGGTTACAATTTTTTCAATGAAATTTTTTCTATGGGGCCAGTTCCTCTTCTCAGAAACACGTACACCAATTATGTATCTGTTATCGGTATTCATAAATTAAAAATGATTCATTCAGTTTGGTTGCCTACAATTAACAAAACTTTTCAATTATTATTTTTGAAGACGATAAGGTATTTGACTTCAGATATTAAAATTTAATATGGTAATTTGTTGGCGTTATACAAATTTTAATTGAAAAGATTACACGCAATTTTTGACTGCTATCTAATTCTGAATTCGCTAAAAACTACTAATCTAAAATAAAAAGTAGGTTACTATCAATCAGTCATATTTTTGTTAGAAAATAGTAAAAACCAAATAGTGTTTTATTAAAATGTAATTAATGTAAAAGTAGAAATTGAATATTTTTATTTTTATAATTAGTAATAAATTGTTCGTTTTTCAATATTTACCAGAGAGTAGAATACGCTATTACTTCGACCCAGACCTTAAGTCTGGACGAAGTATTGAATTTGGTCACCTCGGGCAAAAAAATTACCCTATAGTTTTTCATCAAATGTCCACGTTTCAGACCCTAAGGAAGCCAAAAAACGAAAAAAAAAATTTGTGTCCGTGATCTTGTACGTACGTACGTCCGTACGTCCGTACGTCCGTACGTACGTCCCGTTTTTATGTCTCGCGATAACTCGCGAACGGATAACCGTATTGATATAAATTTTTTTTTAAAATACGCGTCTTGGCATAACTTAGATCTGATTAGATTTTGGGGCAGATCCACCCGTCCGTTACTAAAAAAAATTAGCCCCAATTAAGTTTCTTTGTAGTTGTTTGCATTTATTTTGAAAAATACAAATTTTATTAAAAAATGTTTCAAACAAAAAAGGTAGAGCATGAAATTCTCTACAAAAAAGGTTGTATGCATTTTCTTCCTAAAGTCAACGATAATGCCATAAAAACTGGTATAAAATGTTTATGACTATTATCTGAAAAAGTATTGAATTTGGTCATCGCGGCAAAAAAATTACCCTATTGTTTTTCATCAAATTTCGACGTTTCGACCCCCTACCCCCCAGGGGTAGTCTTTGCCAGCCCCTCGGGCGCGGTGACCACCTACGGGCGCATAAGTCCTTTTACGCCCTTGATACGAAAATAACTATTTCGATATATCTAAAAGATGTCTTATAGATATCTATAAGATATCCGTCATAGATCTTTTCGACACTTTCAAGATCTCTTTGACGAATTATATGTATATATATTGTTTATATAATATCATAATAATACAGACAGTAATTAGTAAAACACAGTAAACATGTAATATGCATCGAATAGTCTATTAGAATACAAGTGCATGAAGTAAGTGTTTTGCAACGTTTATTTATCAATACTTCGGCTGGCCTGTTGTCGGGGTCGAAGTTTTGAAAATGCTCATTTTCAATTTTCATAAATATAAGAAACACTATATTGTTGTAACATATCTATCGAAGCCACTTGGACCTAAATATGATTGGACCCCCAAATATCAATATAATTTTATAATATAATTGAAAGCTGTTAGTAAACAAACTAGTCTTAAGGAATAGCCGACTCTCCACTGGGTAGAAGTTTCTGAGCGAGCGAAGCGAGCGAGGCACCACGCCAACGCTAGTTTTTAACTTTACAAATCTAAGGTCAGATTTGTGAACAAAATTCTTTGCAAACCTTTCGCGTACCTAGTTTCAGCTCATCAAGTATGTTTTTTATTTGTCGTCCATTTTTTAACCGCAATTCTGGATCGTGAAAATTTATAATAGAAATTGGCGATCCCCAAAGTCTCCGTGTAATAATTTTCAGCTATTCCCTGATAGAAATTGATTTCCGTGCTAGCGAGCGCCATGCCAGCGCCATGCCAGCGCCATGTTGCCTGGTGAGGCGCAACTAGGGCCCATGCGTGGCGCTGGCATGGCAAATATTGATTTCTACTAGGGTTGTGCATGTAAAGAAATATGGATGATTCAAAGGGTTGCGCATAAAGTCATATAGTTTGCAAAAATAGTATATATAAATTTGTATCTGTTCTTATACAAAGTAATTACGAACAATGTATCGCTTGTAAACATTTTGCAAAGACTCTTCGATTAAATTCTTACATCCTGTTGGAAAGCAGTAACTCGGGCCGATAAAAGCGAGTTCCTTCGTTTATTTTTTATCGGTGACCGTTCGAAATTGCGATCAATAGCGCCATAAGGATTACAAGGTTACCGGGGTCGGTTTAAGCACAGGGGGCGCAACCCGGTCGTCGAGGGAACAAGGTAACCGCCGCGGTGAGGTACAAGCAGTCCCCGCGGAGACCTGACGAGGAGGTTATCCGCGTCGCGCGAGAAGGAAACCCGCAGTAACTCCCCGCGCCGGCCCCTGTGAATTATGCTCTGTGGTCGGGCCATAATTCACTCCGGCAGAGTTTATGTTCGCTTGCGTAATCCCTCCACCCGGCTAACGGCCTACCTGGCTAATGAGTAGGTGTTTGTCGGACATCCTGACACGTTTTACGACTCGCCAGATTACCTCCGTCCGCTCGATAGATGGAGCCGCGGAGTCGGCGCTGGGTGGACTACGACGAGCGACGCCGCCGGCAGTCGAGCAAAGGATCGGAAATGTTAACCCCGAAGTATATAACCCAGAGAAAGGGCCAGAAATCAAGGAACCCTGATTTACGGCGGCCAGCCCGTACGATTTCATCCGCGTTCGGTATCGAATCAAAGAGGTGTATCGGCCGCTCGTTACTCTTTCGTCCCTCTCGGCTGTCGATCGGTTCGTCGATTGCTCTAGCCGGTGCGGATTAAAAATTACGATCTGCGCTGATTTAGGATCGACGGCTCGACCAGGGCTTCGGCAGCCGAATCGCGAAAATCGATCCGCGCCGCTCACGAGAAAACCCAGCGTTTCCTTAACGGATCTCGCTTTGATCTAGACCGACCTCCGCTAACCCGTACCATGAAAATGTAAGATTAACAGAGATTTATAGGATCCATTTATGGGACGGCTATATGCGCCGGATTGATAATAGCTTTTTTGTCTTCCGGAATCTGTCTTGAGGAGTATCTATATTTTTATCGGTGTGTTTGCAGATAATTTACGCTGGAAGTGAGATGTGGGGAAGGCGCCTGCCACTGATAGCCGGTTAAGTACTGCATCGTAAATAATTCACTGTTTATACCGTTTGCGATTCGGTGAATTATGCTCTGATAGATTTATCGATTTTACATACTATTAGGACCGTGATGAATGTAACGTCTTAGCGTTCCTTGACGAGGTGCAAATTATTCGATTTGTGACCCTTCAATCATATTTCGTCATCCTCATTTCATGCACCGGTGTTCGCTTACGGCTTATTACTTAAATTTTAGTGTCAAACTATAAATCTAATTTTCCTTGGTTTCCAACCCAGTTCATACGCGAATTTTTAAAATTAGTAACAGTAGGTTTAACTTCTTTCTGAAAAGAATAGTTCTGATATTTTATATTCATTGACTTCACAGAACATCTGAGGATGCCTTGTCAAAATGAGCAAATTTCGCGAAATATTATGTATCATATTCCATGCAAAATCGTCCTAGTCAAAATATCAGATTTTGTTGAAATTAGTTCTTTATTGCGATCTATGAGGCTTGTTAAGGTTGCTGATCACCAAATCAGTGGTCAGATTAACATAGGTTGCCATTTCTATTTTTTGAGTTTAACTTTAGATTCGTTATTAAGAACCTCAAAAAACCCTGAAATGTCTAGTTTAAAAAATTCCAATATTGATTCTTCAATTTTGCTCGCCTCTAACGTAAAACTATTAGATAAATGGATCTGTCCCATTTAGCGTTCAGTTCCCCAAGTAGAAATTTGGCCCCGGAACAACAAAATCACTGTCTTTGTTTGAGGTATCCAAAAATGTCTTTTTCAACAAATTGATTTTTTAGTGTTATATATCATCTCTGCTGTACTTGGGTGTCAATAAACTTACTTTCCCCATCTAGAGTTGTGCACTTCTTAAGTTTGACCATTGCATAACGGTCATGTCACTACCCATGTGCGAAATTCATAACGGCTCAGCCCTGGTCCAGTCCTGGCAACGGCGGTGCCGAGGCTCGGCTGCGACATTGGGCCAACACTGGCATGAGTCTTGGTGCGACACTACGGCCTAGACTCGGCAACCGGTCTTGGTCCAGTAATGGCTGCCAGCACTGTCACGGCATCGACAGCCAGCACTGGCCCGGCATCGGCAGCCAGTATTGGCGCGGCATTGACTGTCGGCAATGGCCCAGAGTCTGTTACGACACTACGGCCTGGACTCGGCAACCGGTAGTGGACCATTAGTGCCAGCATTATCACAGCATCGACAGCCAGCACTGGCCCGGCATCAAAGCCAGTATTGGCGCGGCGTTGATCGTCGGCGATGGTACAGAGCCTATTGCAGCTAAATTTTACAGGCATTATTGTCTTTGCAACGTCGCAGCAGCAACACGATAAAAAAACAAAAACAAACGTTGAAACGAATTTATTGTTATTGGAAGAAACCTGGAAGATGTATATACATCAATGGGTATATGCATATATCCCTCCTTATTGACGAGTCTTTTGATGTTGTAAGCCCCTGGGCGGGGCCAAATTTGGAACTCCAACGAGTTGGATTAGTAAGTTCGTAAAACGTCATACTAGTTCCATCGTATTCCTGTAAATAAAAATATTAATTTCTAATTTGTCGTTTATCACGACGAGTTAGTTCTTAGTCGTAGGGAAAGTCCCCCCGACACCAAAAAAGGTAAAAGTGGTGAGATCGCCCTCCGGCCGGAGTTGCTGCGTTGGTGCCCACACTTCAAGGAACGCGGGCGCTACTTCATATGCGGTTCGGCGACGCGCTCCTGGCGGCTACGGCCGGAACTTAACTGCTGGATTTCCCTGGGGATTCGAACGTCACCGCTGGCTATGGGCCGAGTCTCCACAGATCGGAGGGCTCGTACACGGAGAGAACTGCGCAAGTATGTAACTGTAGGGAATCCTTCGCCACTGTACTAAGATTTCGGGGCTGCTTCTGCACCTTGTGCCGCGAGATATCAATCTAAGAAAGTCAGAGTCTCAGACTGTGAAAATGCTCACGGATGAGACAGCAAAACTACGATGCTTTCTTCGAGGCTTGCTCCCGCCTAAGTTATACTTTTTAGACTAGAGTTCTCCCGGACTTTTTTGTAGGAAATTTCCTCCTCTACCAAAAAGGTTTAGTAAATTTTTGCTCTATCTTGCATCGTTTCGATACGGTCGATATTCGACTGGCAATATTCTGTTTGAAATAAATTTGCTAGGCTTGGACCGATGTTCGGTCCCGAATGTTTCCATCGCTGGGCCGAGATTTGGCACTATCACTTTGCCAGACATGGTCCAATACTCTGGCCCAATATTGGCCCGACCCTGGGACGACCATCGGGAAAAATGCCTATGAGATCAATTTTGCCAGGCCTGGCCCGATGCATTGGCCAGTTTTTAGCCGAAGTTTGGCAATTTGTTATAGCCAGTATCGGCTACCAATGCTGGCCCTATACTGGCACAGTGAAGTTGCCGACGTTGGGCCAGCATTGGTAGCCGAAAGTCGGCTGTCAATGCTGGGCCGAGATTTGGCACTATTAATTCGACGGGGTTGGTCCGATGCTCAGGTCGGTTTTGGACCAACTGTGGGCCAACGATCGGCAGTACCTTGTATGAAATAAATTTACTATAATTGGCCCGATGTTCGGTCCTGAATGTTTCCATCACTGGCCCGAGATTCGGCACTATCACTTTGCCAGACTTGGTCCGATACTCGGGCCCAATATTGGGCCGACGCTGGGACGACGATCGGGAGAAATACCTATGAGATCAATTTGCCAGGCCTGGCCCGATGCGTTGGCCAGTTTTCAGCCGAAGTTTGGCAATTTGTTATAGCCAGTATCGGCTACCAATGCTGGCCCGATTCTGGCACAGTGAAGTTGCCGACGTTGGGCCAGCATCGGCAGCCGAAAGTCGGCTGCCAACGCTGGGCCAATACTGGGCCGTATGGTCAGCATCGGCATTTCGCACATGGGTACTGCCCTGTGCGATAGTCAGGATCGGAGATTCACTATCACCTAGCAGCTGGTAGGCGAAAAACTATTTCTATGTTTATGTTATACTTACCACCTCTAAGGTGAAAGATACTTTGTAATAAAAGTCGTATATACATGTTAAATATCCTGGAAAATCTGTATTCTTTTGTTAGTGATTTAACGACTGTAGTGATCATCACGGACTGTCTAGATGGTATGTGCTTGTGCAGAAGTGATGTAAAGTATTATAGACATCACAAGCCGAATGACACTGTGTGCTCAGTCTATGATTAGTAAATCTCACTTGCGACTCTCAATGTTTCGGCCTCAGCTAGAACTTGTAAATTGTCGTCCCAACTCCCCTGTTTGCGATCTACAAAAAAAGAGTAGTGATAAATTTAGTAAGACATTGTATCTAGTGTTAACTATTAACCTTATCAGTACAACTTCATGGGTATCTTTTATCGGAGCGGTATGTTTTGACTCGGTCATTTTAGCGTGACCGATTTGGAGCTGGCCGTGTTGGCCCAACTTTACGGCCCCCCTGTTTTGGCTCTAGATGGTTTGGTGCCACTGCTTTTTTTTATGTAGCTATATGGTTTTCCATAAATCAACAACATATAGTAGTCCTTCCCTTATTCTAATGTTTTCTCTTCTCCTATTCTAATATTTCCCCTCACGCGTTTTCCCCACCGCATCTACTACTTTCCTCGGAAGCACATATGACACATAACTGCGCATGCGCTGCGAAAGAAAGAGAAAGGGAAAAAACGAAACAGTAAACGTTTAGTGGGACAGAGGAGAAAATTAGAATAAGAGAAGAATGCCGAAATCTCAGAAAATAATTTCCCAAAAGTAATTTCCTCATGTGATTTCTCTCGGACCACATTTTCCTGTTGTGCCATATTCCGTTAGGTATTATTAGGGTTTCCCAAGTTCTGACTGGTTAGGTTAGGTTAGTGTAAGGCACACATATGCATTTAGTTAATATTAAGGGTAGGCGCAGGCAAAATGTCCTGGTGCCAAAACAGCCGCGCTAAAACGTCCTATACCCATCTATAATAGTTAAAGGTAATCGTACATGATCTTTCAGTGCTTACATATCGTTATAGCTGAACAAACCTTTATTGGGCATTGTTGAAATGTGCTTATTAGGTATAATAATGTATCATAGTGTGAGAATATCATTTTGCTTTCCACGTGAGCTATATTTTTATGAGTCGCAGATAGGATATTTTGGATCTGGCGACATAACATCAGATCGTTGTCAAATCATGTCTTCACTTGACTCAATCCCCCCAATGATCGTTCAGATCAAGTCAGATCTCAAATGCCATGAAGCTAAACTAAATTACTTTCCATGCGGCATTGCAAATATGCGAAGATCGTGTTATTTGGTAAGACATTATATTGAAAGTAAAGGTGTCTTACTCAGCGACGATGCTTCATCAAGTATATCTCAACTTACTGCGGATACATAATTTTCGTTCGTGGAAGGACTTTCGACAGTTAATCGAAAATTATTCAGCTATTCACGATACAAAGCCGACGTGTTGACCGTATTCGTACAAGTATAATTTCTCGAGGAAACAGCTCAGATACATATCCATTTGTTAAACAGAAACTTATTTATGCTACTCCCGTCATGGCTGACAAACTGTCCAAGCAATTCTTCGAAAGTAAAATAGGGAGATGGTGTGGCGGCGTCGAAGAAGCAGGCGGAGGGTCAGCGCTCACGTTAATGTCGGATGCGCTATTTCGGTTCGTGCCGTATCCGCTCGTAAAAGTCGCCTCAGGCGTGGGCATCCATCCTAATTAACAACCATGGAACCAGGTTCGGGACCATCTGATACCGCGGCGAGAGTATAATCCGCTCGTTACCAACACGAAGGCCCCGTGGGTAACGTAGTCCGCGCTTTGCTTTTCTTGTGCGAGAAGAGCTGCTTCTTGTTTGCTTTTTTCTGCCCTTCGTTTTCTTCCCTTCTTTCTCGTATCTGCTTTTAATCCAATATTTTTTTCTCGCGTAAGCGGTACTACCGGCGCCAGATATTCATTTCGTTGTATCAAGATTTCGCCAGGAATGGTTCAAAATATGACTCCGAAACACTTTAGATTCTTCGCTGGTGCTGATTCTTCTAGCAAACAATTTTACTTCGTCACAACTGTGAACTATTAAATTAAGAAATAACAATGGTCAGAATGCTGTTTATTTCAACAAATAGTATTGTTGTATTACTAAATTGGCTTGAAGAGTTCAAGAAGACAAAGTTGTATGCCGAAAGGGAGTTATAAAATTATCCGCCGAAAAAGTAGAAATTTACAAATTATAGAATTTTCGGAAATAGGCGATTTTAGTATTTGGTTACTTGAAATTCTTTGGGACAATTTGCAGCTAATTGTTCTACGTATTTCGCATTATATCGTGGTACCATATTACCCATATTCTAGAACCCTCTAAGAATGATTGGCCGATATTTTATGAATTTACGCTAAAAACGTGAATTTATTACATCTGAATCAATTATTCAAAATCCGTACCAGCTAGGTTCATTCAAATTACTATGTTACAGACATTTAAAGGATGTAAATGAAAATAACTGACAATTGACACACAATTATTAAAAATAAGGAAAAAGGATCAATTTTCATTACATTTTTTTCTGCGTTGAAAATAAGTAAAAATGAGATATTTCCAAAAATTTCTCTGTTTTATTTTCAGGACACCGTATAGAGTGGTTAGAATGGTCTTTGTGTAGTCAGTGTAGTCATTTCATATTTACGATTTTTAGCGTAAGTTTCTACTTTATCGGCAGACCACATTGAACCCATTCAAGAAGAAATATGTACAAAGAGATAAAAAAAAGTATCATTGACTTCTTTTTCTGGAAAACAATTCAAAATTTGAAATCATAATTTTTTAAGATAAAAGCATACATTCAAGAATAATTTCTGTTTTATTAAAAGGCTAAAATTCGCTAGTTTTGTTGGCTTCCCTAAAGCACATTGAAACATCGATGAAACCCGTGTAGTGCTTATAAGAATCATCTGAAACAAAATAACAAATGGATCATTGACTATATTAATTATATTAATATGAATAAAATATATATTGAAAATATCGATTTGTTATAACATTGTGACATGACATAACAGTGTAATTTACGAAAATTAGTTATTATGCCTGTAAAAAAACCAAGCAATAAACCTGATAAATCCTTAGGGAACTACCGGACAATTATCTATAGAATAACCTAAACAAATAAGGAGATGATTTATTCGTGTTAACCTTTCTCAAATTTTGTTCCTAAATTAAAAGGAAACTAGAATTTTTTATCATACTTGATACACTGCTTTCATCTTATATATTTTTGGCTATTGTAAACGAAATTCGTTCTCTAATTTCACCCATTACGTCAGGATTATGAGATATCCGATCTGAAAAACATTAAAAAGTATCCATTTTGGCAATTTGAGGTTTGGACATATGAAATATCTGATGGGGCAAATTGGACACCGTGTTCGTATTCAGCGACCAAAAATTTACAAAGATCTACTACCGATGATTTAAGTTATGTCAAACAACAACAATTTTTGTGTTATTTTTTCGAGAAGTACGTTTAGTGATTAATTACAAAAACAATTTTTTTCTGAGATAATTTGAATCAGAGATAGTTATAGTTCTTATAGATTTTTGGTCGCTAAAAATAATTTCGTTGTACAATCTGATCTATCAGGATAAATTTTTCACTTATACAAACCTGAAATTATTAAAAAGAATATGTTTGCATATTTTTCGGATCAGATATCTTAAAATCCTCACGTGATGGGTCAAATTGAACATCGAATTCCATGTTAGAGGCCAAAAATCGATAAGATCCAGTACTTCTGATTCATCTTATCCCCCAACAAATTTTGTTGTGTTCCTGTGTTATTAATGTATATCGACATTGGTATCTAAATCTCTAAACTAACGGCTGAAATGCTTACACCTTTGCAGATTACACATTTAGATTACAGTTCTGAAAAAACATTATGGGTCGTACAGATAGTTAAACACCTGTAATCAAGAAATCATATAAAGCAATCAGAATTTGAATGCAGTACAAAAAATTGTTGAAGACAGAAAAATCTTTTCCCGTCTCATATCCTTTAAAGATTTATACAGACAGGGAGAAAAATTGTCTTGTATATTTTAGCCTTTCAAATGGTAATTTCGGGACAGACTTGCAGAATGAGAAAAATTGCCATTTTTTTCTGATAAAAATGACTACAATTTCTTGAAACTTTTACTAATCAGACAGTAAAAGTTACAAAACAATTTAGTTATTTTTACCATAAAACACGGTACTTCTCCATTTTACAAGTCAGTCCCAAAATTATCATCTAATGGTAAAATTTCTAAGATAATTTTTCTCCGTGTACATTTAAAAATACCTCGTGTTTTAACCGCTAGTATACACACAGGTTTAGTAATTGAAAGTAGCTTCATTGCATAGAAATATACGTTTTCAAGAAACTATTCATTATAAACAGTAACTTGTATTTTAAGATTGTAGAAGGTAGCAAATACTCGTCAACGGTTTTAACAGCTCAGTAGCGTAAGTTCTATTCCTTTGTATACTTACTTGAAATGTACGTTTGACATAACGAACAGTGAAAACACGTAATGAGCTTCCAACTTACAAGACAATATTGGCGTGTCATTAAAATAAGCGACGTTAAAGTAAACAAGGTTGAGCCAGATAGAATCTTAAATCTGTTACGAGTTAATGAAGCGACTTTATCGGTAAGACGTGAAAAGATCCGACGAACAAAAATTTATAGAGAAAAGCGTTGGTGATAAATTATTTTGAACAAAGACTTTCATTTTTTAACCTACAAAATAAACATGTCAGCGTGAACTAAACGTAATTTTAAATTCATAAATTTGTAAGCACGTGAATATAGAAAGTAATTTTACTTTCATACAAACGGTATAAACATCCGTGTCAGAAGATACACCATAATTACAAAAGAACATAATAGTCGTAATTTCAGTTCTTAATTAGTTTGAAGGAAATATAAATAATTTTTAAGAAAATATTTCTTATTTTATGTTTGTTTTCCACCAATGACACTAATAAATTAACTTTTTCGCATTTCAATGTGAAATTTCGCTGCGGGGGCTAAAGTTCCCAATTAAAAAAAGTAATCTTTTGACATTCAAATGTTTCAAATCGAAAATAATAGAAAATATAGAATTCCGAAATAGGAATACCTGAATGTGCAATTAACTAATTATCACAAGTTTCATATGTTTTTAAAATATTCAGTGTGTTGTGTGGTACTCTTCTATTTTAAATTTACAATTAAATTTTGTTACACTATTTCTTTTATTAAAATTCTATTAAAACAAATGTTAGTATAGATAATGTGTCGTTTAGTTTTCTCCAATAGGTAATTCCAATGATAAATTCATACGTGGATAATTTTATTATGTTATTATAATCATCACAATTTAAAAAAAAGTGATATTTTGCTACCAAATTTAGAAATGTTTGAAAAGATTTGTTAGAACTTTTTTAAAAGATTAGTTAGTGCAAAATAAATTTACAAAATGTGCATAAAATGAAAGTATACGATGCACTTAGTAATTGCGAATACATTTCTTATAATGTTTGTACAGAATTGTTATTAGAAATGTAGGGAATTGACTTCTGGCGATACTAACATTTCCAATATATTTTTACCTATGAAGCATACAAAAAATTTCTTTTAAATTTTAATTTATTGGATATTATTTTGAATTTGGAAGTCATTAAATAATCTGCATGAGAATTTTTTATCAAAACGATTTTATTTTCTTGTTAATCGGAAATAATAATACCGATTGTATGGACATTTTGTTTATATTTTTACCTATAACACATTGAAAATTATTTATATCGCTTTCACCTTTATGGTTCGAAAAAAATTGAATCTCTCTAATACGTAACATAAGTTTAAACTTATTAAAAGTACGTAATATTCTATTACCTAAGCTACAAAGCATCACAGTTTTTTGTTACATCACCCCTAAATAATCTGATACAATTTCGAATAGTACTGCCATAATTTATTTACATGAATTTATAAACATACTGTTTAATATTTGTTTTACATAAATGAGGTTAATTACGAAAAACCACACTGGTTCTATTTTTCATTGTGTTATTTTAAACATTGTACCGAATTACCTCAGAAATCGATTGTATATAACAAAAATAATTTAAAAGTATATATAATTCTATTAGTTTTTTGAATCCCCTGATTTCAATTCTTACAATTACGAGGACAACCATCTAAAATTTAAAAAGAACGAGACGAATCTACCGAAAAGTATCCGCAAAACAAGATGACCTCTGTGTCGAAAGATAGTGTACGTTGTGTAAGGGACTTTTGAACTACATTGTACTCCTTGCAGCTGGGGTCCTTATCATTTTCAGACGATTTTTCTCATACGAAATATAACAAGACCATCACTGTTTTTATATTAAATTATGTTATTTTTAGAAGGAAAATATATTGTTTACGATATATTTTCTAGATATTTTCATGATTGAGAAACGAACATTTTATAATATATAAAATTAGAATGATATGCATGGTAAACAAAGGACTCTACATAATATAACCAAATTTTACAATTTTTAAAAAAATAATTATCGAAACAATGCCTTAAAATTATATGTTGCTTTGTATTACTTCTGTAAACATAATTTTTGTTGTTTTTTTTTCATGTCTATATATTTTTTTGCATGTCTATATATATTTTTTTTATGTTTTTTTTTTCATGGTTATATATTTTGATATATTATTTGCCTTTTTTTCTTGTTAAGATTGATTATAAGTGCATGCTGTCAGATCATATTCATATACCAGTCCGTTCCAAGTAACTGTCAAATCCAAATCGTATTCACTTTATAGTTATGAGTATAATTTTTTTTCTTTTACCTTTTGTGTTGTTATTTTCATTACTAGTTGAGATTATAAATGTTTCGATAAGGCCTAGCGTTTTGAGAATCCGAGCGATTACGACGCAAGGTGTTTGAAAGGTTTACAAATTTTTAAACTAAGGCATTTTAACAACTAATGCAATTTGTAGGTATAAGCCGGTAACTATATTAACTTATGTTATCGTTTCATAAATAAATAACTAGCTCCTCTAAATACACTGAAAACTCTGATTCTTATTATGTAAATGTGGCGCTAAATGCGAATTTTTTATTCTATTACCACCCCACGGTTCTAAAAGAAACTCAAACTGTGGATCGATTTAACAAAAGGAAGATCACAATTAAGATACATTGTTAAAGATTAATAATATGTAAACATAAGGTCGGATCCGTTTATAAAATTCTTCGCGTTTTATATAAAAGCATATAAAATTTGATAAATTTTACAAAAATTACCTTTTAACAGCCTATCTTCCAAGGCTTTGCAAAAAGCTTTAAAACGTTCATAAAAGGTAAATGTTTCGAAGGATAATTATAATACCAAGTCAAAGGTGCCAATTATTAAAAGATCAACAATTCATGTACAAATATTTTTTTTTTACACCTAAATATATCAAATAAGTCTGTGTAGTGGTCACCACCTAATTGCTCTTTGTCATTAAAACATTGAACATTTGCTCTTAATGAAACGAATTAAGTAAGTCATAAAGAATAAATAATATACAAAATATACAAAGGAACAATTTATTACGTCACGCCAACGTCACTAGTCCTGACTATAGTTGTATAATATTTAATTCTATATATCAGTTCGATTGTTTGGAACTTTATACATGGCATATATTCGATACAAGACACTCGTTTAAGCATTTTTAAAGGACGTTTTGACGCCACAAATTCTGGCAGACTAATTATACACTGCCATGGGCTACCAATCTTACCAAGTCAAAGGTGCCAATTAAAATCATTTATTTCATTTACGCCCCCATCCAGTCACTTTCATAGCATGACTTAATTTCCTACCAACCACATACGATCGTTCTTCTTGACATTTGAGAAAAGTAAACCCATTTCCGTTGACCACCGCAATCACTTCCCGTCGTCGCACGTCAGACGCGGCCGCAAGAAATATTTATGAGGGACGGGTACATGATGAACAATCGTATATGGAAGTCGCCATTAACTTGGTTGCGCTGGAGGCAACTCTCTACTTAAAAATTAAATTGTTATACGTTAATTTGTATCTGATTGAAAAAAAAGTACCACTTCGCACTCACAACACACACATAACCGTATATTAAACGAGCGAAATTAACGAGACGGAGTCTGTAAAAAATCGCCTCGGTCGGGAGTAAATTATGCGCGGTCAACATCTTCTGGCATAAAAATCTCTCATGTGCCCAAAGTGTCAGCGACGCTCGTAATTCGAAGCTCGTTAAGCTTTAAAGACGCGTAATCGCGACTGGGGTCTGCTCTTGCGTGTCACATTATACTGTGATCGTCCTCGAAAATATATTCAGGGTTCGGTGCCGAAAAGCGCGCACCGATCCTGGTCGGCAGCTCCTTTGCGGCTCCTCGCGGATCTCGCGCACGATCTCTTGTGTCCGGCAACCGGCGAGAACTCACATGAGATCGGTCCTGTGAATCTCAGTACGCGATATCGATCGCGTTCGTAAAAGCGAGGAGCCGAGAGTAGCCGCCGCTGGCGTTTCATGGCGCCGACTACACCGACAATGTTGGACACCACACTCGACATTTTTCAGAGAGAAATTTCAATATCGTTATTCACTTCATTCCCGGATGATTTTGAAATTCGTGACACATTAATAGTGGAAAGGTTGCAGAAAAAGATAATGACTTTCCTGGAATTATTTCATACATGGCGTTTTATGCTAGCAAAAAATACGTCAAATAAAACAGCTTTTAAACATGCTGGTTTTCGGCATATTTCTTGTATTAAACAGGACCATTCTATAAAGTGAGCTACATTTGATGGGGAGGATTAAAAAACATATTAATCAATCACATAAAAGATACATTTTTCAGAATGTGCAAAGTGATTAGCTGGATATGATACTTCGGAAATTCTTGCAATTATAGACGGAAATTGGCATGTGGTCCCTAATTTGAACATTGGGTGCCCCAACCAGCGAGATTAGTACTCCATGATCCTGCCAATAAATTAGTTGGTTGGATAAATCTAACAAATTGATTGGTTCGTCCAATCAAACGTTGGTTCTCTTACGCGAAGAAACGTAGGTTTTGAAGTTTAGTAATATTTCCTAAGCGGCACTGTAAATTTCGTCATGTATACAAAGCGAAGGAAACTAAACAGCTGAGTATGGTGTCTTCACTGGCTACGGCGGCGCCGCCGTTTCGTAAAAAGTTTTTACTTCAACTCGCGATAACACAGCCAATTTTGAGAATTTTGAAACGAATAAAAATAAAATTGATCGATAGAGATTTCCACGTCTAGTGAAGAAAGGAAAAGCGATATATGTCAATAAACAACAAAGTTATCAATTTTTTTCGACACAACTGCATAATATAATTTTTTATACCTTCAGGTGCTTCGTTTATCGAGCGAATTTCGGATATCCGGAAACTTTCAGCGAGAAAGTTGTTCATTAAGGTATAAACAAGTTTTCTGGATAGTTTCATCTTCATTCCATTATTAGTTTAAAAGTAACGAATGGTTAAAGTTGGTATAGTTGCACCACGATTAGAGCCGCGGCGCACGTCAGTCGGCCGCTGTAGACTTTAAATATTCTTTACGTTTAAACTATTAAAGCAATCAAGATGAAACTTTCCAGAAAACTTGTTTACACCTTAATGAACAACTTTCTCGCTGAAAGTTTTCCGATGCACGAAATTCGCTCGATAAACGAAGCACTTGAAGGCATAAAAACTTGTATTTTGCAGTTGTTAATAAAAAATACAATAACTTTTTTGTTTCTTGACATGTATCGCTTTTCATTTTTTCACTGGACGCGGGCAACTTTAACGATCAATTTCGTTTTTTATTTGTTTCAAAATTCTCAAAATTGGCTATGTCGTAGAGAGTTGAAGTAAAAAATATTTACGAACCGGCCACGTGCCTCTTTTCCTTGACAGCATTGTAAAATGTTCAAAGCCAAATTTGAAAGTCTCATACTACTCACTGTGAAATAAACTAAGAATCGACCTAGATTATACTAACTTTTCTACGTATCCTCGACTTACTCAGAAGCTTAGTAAAATTCCCTGTTCACTTCTCTCGGTGTAAGCAAGTCGTTTCATTAGTGACCATAAGCCTTTCAACTGGACCAGGCATAACATTGATTGCGGCAAGAGTATCTGCATCACGATTTCTGATGAAGTTACTTAAAGACCAGTAGTATACGTGATGCAGTAGTCTCCACCCTAAAATGGCAGAAATTTGTCCAAAGTTATATCCTCTCACTATCCCCACTTCCGTAACTTTGTTTATATCCGTGCAATGGGTGCTTATATATGAGTGCCGCGAAGCGAGTATGGCTCTGCGAGACAATGTGGTGTTATAACTTTGGACAAAGCTTTGGACGGTATACTGTATATTCAATGTCGGTAATCATTTCTTCTATTTCATGAGGGACCAGTTCGGGTAACCAATCCCTTGGTACTCTCAGAAATGTTCGACTTGGGTAGCCAAGTAAATAACTTCACTAAGGAATCAATTGGTTGGTAACCCATTTATTGGTACAAAAGACTAATCAAATGGTTAGGGTGATCTTTCCTTTGGATGGTATAACCAATTTCTCTACCGATTCTTAGAGCACTGGGTGATTGCGGATTGCCGAAACTATAATATTATTTTTCCAAATAGAAGCTTTACCATTTATATTCCAGTACCAAAAACTTTTAGGACTGCACAAATTTTACCCAAACGGCTGACCAAATATGAAGTACAAATTAAGTCGAGCATTTTCTGTAAATTTCCTTGATAAATTTTAAGTGTATGAATTTTCAATGTATGCAGATGAACTGTGGACACGATTGCGTACAGACTGTAACGAATAAAGGTAAGCAAACGCAAACAACATATGTCGACTGTAGAGTTCCCTTCCCGCATATTCGCTCGGTAAGGATCTTTCCGCTGTTATACAGTTGGTTAGGATACCAAATAAATTGGTTGTTTGAACAAATTACGATTGTTACACTGACTAAGGGGTCGAATTAACTCTAAATACCAAAGAAACTAAGGTCAATGTATTTGATTAGTACCACGAAACATGTAAACCGTTGCAATAACCAAAGGGTATTCAACGACTTCGAAATTGGTTGTTCCAACCAAGCTGTTTTTCTGTGTATAGTGGATATACGGAAAGAAGGATTGATTGGTGCAGCCAACCGCCATGAACTCTCATATGCAAACGAGATATTGATTGGCGCAACTAAGTAAATAAATACTCTATCTCTAAATAAGAAATTAATTCGGACGTATGGTTAATTGGTTAGTGTAAATATAATCTTAGTTGCGTATTATTATCCCGTTCTCTACGTATAACGATTATGAAAATAATGCAAAGAAAAACTTGGTGGCACTTTCTTCTACAATACTAACAAAATGTGTAGTTATCAACTAAAATTGACAGCATTATGTTTTTTTCGGGAAATAAAATCTTTTCCATTGCAACAGCTGGATGTATTTTTGGTGACGCATCGAACTAGGATCGTTTTTAGTGCCCCAACGAGATAGAACTGTCCTTGTGGCCACACCAAGATAGAACCATCTTTATTGCTAGACAGTAATATGAAAATCGAACATTGGTACTTCCTGCCGAAGATATATTCGATCATCAGCAAAAGTAAACATGAGGTTTCATCATTACTCCATTTTTCGAATTGGCTCAATCGTGACTTAACCTTAACGAACATGTAACGTTTAATTGATGATTAGATTATTTCACAAATGCATTGAAGTAACCGAAAAATCATTCTCAAGTAATGAAAGTAGATTTTATAAATACATTCGCGTTAATCTCACATAAGAGCCAAACCAAATCCTTGTCACCTCAGTACAACTTTGCTACCCTAAAAACAAAACGAGAATGTTGAATATCGGTATTTTTACAGATTACGAACATCTTAGTTTATCGATTTACTTCATATGGACTTACCAATGTTTTTACCAAATAACTAATGGGAAAAGATTTTACAATGTGTTAAATATTCCAACAATTAGCACTTCAAAATAATTTTTTTTTGCTCTTTACTTTTCAGATGATTATCTGACATGATTATGTCAACATTTATTTCGTTAACGCAATATCCGCAATCGATGTGAAAACCATTACCGGATGCAATAGAAGCCCCAAAAGACTAACTGCCTTTAGAGGCACTTACTAGCGCCAACTTTAGCAGCTTCGACGACATCCAGAGTTGGAAGATAGTCGACAACGATCCGCGCACCCCTACGGCACAGCGATAGAGCTACAGACAGTTCCGCGCTTTATGATCCCATAAATATCTCAATAGGATCTTAAATTACTTCGAGCCACCCCCACCGACGGTTGGCTTTGCGCCTCGCCCCCAGCACCCCAGCGAAAGCTCGCATGCGGCGATCGAGCTGCAGACTACGAGGACGTACGTTTTAGTCGGCGCTCGAGTTTTCGGTGGAGACGTTACCGTTATTTATGGGCTCGTTTATCAAGGTAGCACGTTCCCCTTGCCGTCCGAGTCCTCGAATGCACGTCGATGCACCGATGCAGACTATCCGCCACTGCGAAGCCAATCCCGAGATATATCGCCCCGATACCGATCCGCCAGTATAGTCGAGGAGGTCCCGCACAACGAGAACGAGAAAGATAAAGCACCACCCGTGAAAAGAGAGCGGCAAGGAAAAGAAAAGCTGTAGTTGGATTTGGACGAAAAAGGAAATGGGCGACCGAGCAAATATATGTTCTCCGGCAATAAAAGGAAGTGAGAGGAATAGGGTGGACAAATTCGGAAAGCGTGAAGGAAATATTTAACTAGCGAATCAATCTTTCCTCTACAAAGAATGAAATGGACAAAACATTACGGCTCGTGGTTTGATTGCGAACGGGCATCCGTATTTTTCACATCTAATACCATACCTTTATAAAGCCTTCCCAGCTATTAACTTAGAAATAATATTTAATTATGCAAGTATTCGCTTAAGTGTTTATAAAATACCTAAGATTCACCGTGTATTTCTAAGAAATCGTATAGGCATAGTTACTATATGATATCATATAAAAATAACAGTAAAATTCTGTAAATAACCTTTTTATAATATTTTCTTGGGTACTATAATTCATCAAGGATCGAAGAACCACGAGTTATATCAAAATCCAAGGTGACTATATAACTACGTTATCTGAGGTTTTAAAGTTTAAATAACAGTATTATAAAAATTACGATGCACGCATTACTAGGTAATGAAATAAACTTGATTCATATATTACAAATACTTCTAAAAACTCAGGTATTTTACGATCATATTTTTTATGTACGCTTTATACTATAAAGCTATTGTGCATTACACTACTAGTGATAACTGTTGTTAATCAGAGATTTGTTTTATCGCTTTCCTTCTCGATGACGTGTACTGTGCATCTTAATCCGGTTCACGATTATTTCAAACTTTATTGTGTTCTAACTACAAGCTTAGGGAATACTACAAAAATTTTTCATTTATCATTTAAGCATACTTTGTACATCAGTTGTCGAAGTCAACCACTATACTGGACTTAAAATCCAAACTGGCCCAATTTTGATTAAAGTAAGATGGGACCTCCAGTTGTGGCGAAGAAAAATATCCCAGAACATATACTGAACCAAAATGGTCGAATTTAAAAACAGATCTGGAAATAAACTGAAAATGGTGGAAAGCGAGGAAACTACCAATTAAAGAAAGGATTAAAGAAAATACGTATCGTAATTTCATGAAATGTGTAGAATTATTCCTGAAAAAGAAAGAAATGTTCGAAGAAAGTGAAGAATTAATCACAAACTGAAGCAATTCTAATAATATATGCAATGGACATCGCGAACACATTAACACTCTGGACATAGTCGACGACATATTTGTTGTCAAAGTCTACACTGCTAAGAACTGGAAACTCAACTGACACTCAGGACGTGTAGTTCTCGAGATCAGACATTGTTTAAAGGAAAGGCTTACCATGCTTTTAAGATGTATGGAAAGCTTATTGTAAAAAGAAAGAAATACTCGGCAA
This sequence comes from Trichopria drosophilae, assembly GCA_030407085.1. Lineage (NCBI taxonomy): Eukaryota > Metazoa > Arthropoda > Insecta > Hymenoptera > Diapriidae > Trichopria > Trichopria drosophilae. Next base: position 59,319,801 of record CM059583.1, read on the forward strand.
AACTAAAGAATAAAATGAAGCACAAATTAAATTAATAGCAATAGACACCACCAGAAAAAGCTCTGTCCCAGCAATCAGACAGGTGAAGATTGGAACCCTCTTTAAACTACAGGCTCAATCCGATCATTATTTTGTACTGTGCTAATGTTTGAAATGCACAATATACTAATTTAAACGAAAATCAAATGTAGAGACATGGACTCCAAATGGAATTCACAGCGGAAGTTAGGTAACAATGAGATATATAACACGCACTGATGTATTTCAATAGGAGTTTACCGAGCATTTCAATTTAATTTCGAAGGTATCTTTTCAATGGAAGTTCTTCACAGTTTATCGATACTAATAGCTGAATAGCGTTAAAATAACATAATTCTTCTTCAACACTCCTGGTAGATATATATCTCTTAATGTGGGCCACGAGTGGAAAACTCGTATGGCCCATATATGGCGCTCACATGGCCGATGGTAGTGATTGAACATAACCTGATTCTGTTGGTAAAACAGAAATTATGATATAATTTACGATTTCTTTCTGAAACTGTTGTCTGGGACGCGCATGGAAGCGCCACGCAAGCGCCGCACAAGCGCCACACAAGCGCCATATGTGCAGACATGGCGCTACCGGGCAAAACGATACAATTCTAGCATGGCCCATTCGAGTTTGCCACGGAAGGCCCATGCGTGGGGCGTTTCTAGCTTCTTACCAGGGATCGATGAAACCATTTATATTCCTTGGACATGATTAGGAATGAACGTGACATTGGGTATCGTGGATGATAGGGTCAATAAATAAATATCCTCGTTCATTATCGTGATTCATTCATTTATCTGGTCATCAATTTGTATTACTTCGGAATGATGCTAATTAAAAGTAACCACAGTATGAATTTTGACAGTTCTCTTAGATAGGAACTGAACAGGTAAAGTAACGTCGCGCTTGCCGTCTACCGGGTCAAAACCCTGTTGTGCGGACAGATTTGGAAATGATGTTCTCAGGTAGAAAATTTAATATATCTCCTAGCGCTAGCCAAACTCTGAGCTGCCAATGTAACGTCGTGGTTAAGCAGGGTCTGATCAGGCACTGTACAGAATCTAGTAAAGCCAGCCACATGTCTGGCCAAAACCAACGATTCTTGGAGCTTGATCAAACATAACTTAGCAACCTGTCTGAACAAAAGTTTTTTGGCAGGTAAGAGACAGACTTAACCAGGCCATGGTTAATCATATCCTGTTTATACATCACTTTACATTGGCTGAGTAGGAAGTATCCACTTGAAATGTAAACATTTTCTACTAGGGTATATACTGGCAGTGCATTCAGGGGGGACTGGCGGTAGGGTGGATGATTCCTTGCAACGTCTACTATTGTTCTTTTAATATTTCAGAATCTGGTCTTAACCATCGGATGGTCGATCCGATAATATGCTTAAAAAGCAAGTAAGGTAGGGGCCCGCTGGCATTCTTTATCCTTTTATCCAGTTAAAAGTTATGCGTTCATAAATCACCATAAAATAATAAATCTTAATATAAAAAATCAAAGATATCCAGTCAAATGTCATTTTTCAAGAATATTCACCGGAGGTTACCAAATTCGAAAGTTTTATCCTCATATTATAACTCCATAAGTGACCAAGGGTCGTACATCATAAATATCGGAAAAACGCAACAAACAGTAGGAGATATCTTTCCATGAGATAGATTTCTGCTGACATCGCGCATGAATTTTACATCCATCATCAAGATTTAAATCTAGAGCGACAGCCGCAGTTCGCTTTTCGATCTTTGAGAAGCAATCACCGAGCGCGAGAAGGGTGGGTGGAAGGAAGGAAGGAAGGATCGATCGTTATTCGCGCAGCTACAACCACGGTAGGAAGATGAATAGCGTCGGTCGACAGGGAGTGCAGCCCACTTTGTCCCCGACAGCACGGGGCGAATAAACGCCCGATCGCTTTGCAAGGCGGTCATGGAGAGAAAACGGTGCGCGCTGGTGAAGTGGGTGAGGACGACCGACGTCGAGGACGAGGACGGGGTGGCGTGTGGAGGAGAAGCTCACGTCGGCCGTATCGACTCGACTCGTACGTACCCATCTAGCGACACCCTCGAGGCCAGCAATCCATTCTGTCCCGCCAACGCTATCCGCACATCGAGGAGGACCGGCTCCCGGCTTTGCCAGGGTTTCAAAGCGTGCAAAATCGCAGTGACAAAGGTGAAACGGAAGCTGATAATCTCGTACTTGCCGCCACCGACGCCACCGCCACTCTGCTCGATTAATTTCTCTCTCTTCGGCGAACGATAAAAGAGCTTTTCTAACATGCTGGATACCTACATGTGCGTTTCTCTATATACGGGTTGTCAGTAAAGTTACTTTTTCACCAATTGGTCGATCGATTAAGGACGTAATATTTTCACGACAAGCAGGTATCTAGTTTGGTAGACATTGATCTGTTTTACTTGCTCATATTTCAACTATTGTGATGAAATGGACACAACATCACCATATATATAATAAGGCTGCTTTATATCCTACTGTTGTATCACGATATTGCAGATCAGCAATAGGTACGGTCTCTTTTTTGCCATTTCTGCTTGCATTCACAAGCTTTCAAAGCGTGTATTAAGACTTTGATACTGTCTGTATTCGCGCTGTTACTTCTCTGTTTTTGCTCTTGTTAGATCTACATTTGTAGGAGCGCTCTGAGCATCATCTTATAGCATTGCTTGTGAGGAGTCTTCTCAGAGTATCAAGTTTTACAAACCGTAGTTTGTTCTCTTCAGTGGAAGATTTGTTTTCTCCCAGATTTGGTGCGTCCAAATATCTATTGGTGTTTTGGTATCTGTTGCTTTTTTTATGTGTTATTTTACGTCGTCTGTTCTGAACTCATATGGGCCTAAATCGCAACGAAACCTACAGTTTATGAAGGTGGAATCCGAACCACCTGAGTTTTGGCGTTATTAGATACTTATAAACAAACATAGAGGTGTCCCGATGTCAGATGGCAGAGGCTGGGATCGAACCAGGGTTTTTTGATGACGAAGCCGATACTCTACCCACTGAGCTACTGCCACTCCTGGTATCTGTTGCTATTGAATCATCTGATTATTATTGAGCTTCTTACGGTATCTGTTAAAATTCGTATTTCTGTTGGAAAGAAAATATATATAGAAAAATATACTCCGCATATTTCCTAAATTTCTGATACTTTTTTTTTCCAGTACGAGTTTCTTTATTTCTAACTTCTAATTTTGCTGGAATGGCAGTTGTATTTTTATCTGTTATGTATTTCGGTCAAATATTTAACACGTGCTGAGGAGAAATATCTGCTTCTTCACACGCGCATGATCTGTCATCTCTCAATAGGAATTGGGCAAGTTTTGCTTTGATGTTTCCATGTTAGGTTTAGAATTTTGTAGTCCGATGGACAATATTTCGTTTGTTGTTCGGCCTCTTATATCTTTCTTAGTTTGTATACGTATGCGCTAACAACAGTGAGTTTTTGTATTTCTAAATCTGGTGGCATGTAAGATGTAAGCACAGTCATAGCATCCACAGATGTAGTACTCTAGGATCTTGTTACGCATAGTCGCTGTCAATAGTTAATCTTCCATCTACGCAATAGCGGGCACATCTCAGATATTCCTATTTAACCTCAAATATCCTATTTATAATATCGACAAATTAAGTGTCTTGTAATAGCTAGCGAACTGCCTGTTCTAAAGATGGACGTGTTCTCTTGCTATAAAACGGATTCTAGTTTCAGTCCGCTTCTCCATGAATATCGTATGTATTATATCATTGTTTCATCTTAAACCAACAAACGAGCATCAGTTGAAAATTTATCGAAAAGTCAATTACGAATGATCATCAGTATTTTATCTGTAAGATTATTACTCAATTAAATGAAGTGAGTATACAATTCTCTTGTAGGTGATTAAGCAATTGGGTGATGGTCCCCGCATTACATTTTTCTACACTGCAGTTCTAATGGAGTGTTTTCAAAGTGTTCTTTTATATTCAGTCATAAATTACTATATTTCGGCATTTACGAAAACTATGGGAAACTGGTAGACTGTGTATCTTAATGCAGGTTACAGGGCTATTATTTGGTTTTACAGATTTCGCCTTGTGCTTGGAAATGATTTGCTTCTATACGTTTTAACATCCTATGATTTGTATCATGTGTTTAAGGAACAACAGAAACGTTTTATGAAAATTAGTCTTATCGTAAATTGCAACATCTATATAATAATTTAATTTACCTAATGTAGTTTGTTTGCTTTCCTTGTAAGACGAATGATCCTTAAGTCGTCAGTTGAAACTCGCGTTCGTAAAAGTATTTCCTACTTACCTTGAATCTTTGAAAAACGCGGAAATATTTCCAAACAAAGATATGAATATGAACCCGATAGTCTTACGATTCTTGGCAGTATCTGTCGAGACCATTAGCGGGTTTTCCATTATTATGTTTGACTATGTTGATTATGTACACTATAGTCGCTGCTCATTTATTTATTTGTGACTTTGTGTAGAGTATGATCAAATAGTGCTGCATTTAACTTAAATGTCATAAATATGTGTAAGTACAACAGATCTATATCTAATGTCCCATCTGATTATCAGTTTCTAATATCGGTCCATAATTTTTTTTTTATTTTTATTTTTTACCCTCTTTCTTCCACCTCGATCGAGGTGTCCCAAAAGCTCTCACTCAAGCAGCTTTTCCGGGTACAGGTGAGTACAAAGGCGAGAGCTACAGGTCGACTTAGATGGCGCTATACTCACATTTGTCGAGAATGTAGAAAACTGCAAAAACCCACATTAAGTACATCATCGGCCATGGCTCGATTTTCGCCTGAAGATAATACCTCGAAAATGCCAAATAGACAGCGTGGTTCGTCTTACACATAGCGAACTGCTGCCTGAAAACAATTTCGGAAAATTGCCCAGCCGGGGATCGAACTCACGACCTACGACTTCGTAGTCCTGTACGCTACCGCCTAAGCTACGAAGCCGAAATACTGAGAAATATTAAACATTCAGATTATGTTACACCCAGACTCCCTCCTTAAGAGTATATGCTAAAACAATCGACTGCGGAAAAATTATTTTCAATGCCTAACCCTATATTTTTATACAATCCAAAATATGAACTCAGATATCGTTCACGTTACTGACGGCGAAGAGAAATAAATATCGACAAATTTGGCATTAAATTTTAGTTTATAATCTGTTGATTTTGAAGTTGCTACTATCCAAATAATTCGTAACATATTGTCTATTAAATTATAGCACATTGTTTAAAGCTCCAAAGAATGGTACTTATTACAGATTACACTAAACCCTAAAATCAAAGCAAAGCCATTATTCACATTCTAAGCCTCCAATCAATTCTGCCGTCATTTTCGTTCATGGTAATAATGTTTCATTTATATCTACTTTGTCGCGGAAAGCCAAGGACGATCTACAGAGTCCCGCGAACGAGTAGCAGGGGTCTCGTTCAAAGTGTGGATGTGAAGTCAAAGCGTCTGGTTCGAACGTAAGCTAACCCGCAGCCTTTCTGTCCCGTGATGCGGAATAATGGAACAATCGGGAGACGGAAAGATGAGAGAATCAAGCTGCCGCGTCGAGGAGGCAGATAAATAAATGAAGGAACGCAGTTCGCACACAAAGGGAAGCAATATCCTTTACTTTTGCTAATGGCGGCTGCGGTAAACAAGACGTTGTCGCAGGAACGTCATGTACTGGTCTTTTATCATCTATTTTCATCGACTCGCACTTTTTCTCGCGACTCACCGGATTCATCCTCTTTCGCCAATAGGCAGCTAACTACACCAAGATCTGGCGCTTCCGTCGCACGACCGACGGAAACCGACGCTTTTCTATCTACGTCTCTGAATTCGTTTTCTCGAGTTCTTTGTGTACGTGCGCAACGCTCGGCAGATTGCTTCTTCATCTCTAGCTTCTCATTCTACTGCGCATTTTCTTTATGGCCCTCCGCAAGTGCCGCTGTTTACAATGAGCCACTTGATTCACTTTATCCTACATTTCTCAGTAATTTCTTTTTCTGCTCTTGTGAAGTTTTCATCCCCGAGATTTACAAACGCAATGCATCTTCGAAAACAATTTGCTTAAGTTGATTTGTGTTTTGACGGTAAGATACTTTCTTCGCATTTAAACTTTCATAGTGATGTAAGATTTTATGGTTTGAGGCTGGATTTTCATATCCGAGCACAGATTGTGTTTAAGATAATTCGAAATATGAACTACTAGATTTTTACATACGTTATGTTTTTCTAAATATGAAATATTTATAAACTTACGTCGCTAGTAATCAAGAAATTAAATTTTCTGGCAACATCGTTATAATTGTGATCTAACCACGACCTAGGACACCTGGATTTGAAGGCAAGGAGCTTTCCTTTGATCCCGTTCAAGTGTTTTCATTTTTAATTATGTATGTGAATCCCAAACAAGGGACACATATTTGTTTTTATTATTATTTCCCATAATACCAAACAAGAGACACATATGTTAGGTGCGGAAATACTAACGAGCGAATGATGTACGCAAGTAAACCAGATCTCCAAACTCTTAGCTCCCTTTTTGCCCGTTGAATAAATCCTTACATCTTCAGCACTTTTAAACGCGACCGTAAAAAATAATCATTACGAATTAGTATCCCGAGATCAAGGATATATTTCTCTTCTCCTCCTCCACTCTTGTATGTTCATATATGCTCGTACATTTACATTTATTAATGTTTACATTTGGGGCATGTCGTGTGCTGGGACTATGTGTATATCGATTTCATTCGGAAAAAAATAATAAACAATACTCATTGTACTTAGATCTTTATAGATGAAGTTATAGTCAGTGTTTACTGCGCCTGACAATTTCCTATTTTTCATCTCTTTACATCACACACCCAGATTGCCATTTCCATTTTTACTCGTCATGAAAGATGAATGTCGAATCAACATCTGATAATAAAAAGAGACATAACTTAAGTAGGAAATAAATTAACAGTCTACAGACTATTTATTTCATTAATATTCCCATTTTAAACAGAGAGTGAAGATCGAAATTGCATATAGTGTCACTACAAAAAACAGTTTTAAATCCACAAATAAGAATTAAACACAATCTATTCACATTATGGGAATTATTAAACACGAACAACATGAACTGTTTAGACAAAAAGTTATCAAGCCTACAGAAAAAAGGATTGATTAGGGAAACCAATCAAATAGTTTCAAGGGTAAATAAATTGGTTATTTACTATAACAAATTCCATAAATTAGGTATATTGAAATATTTTATTATATTAATCATAAAAGTTCATCTTTATAAAAGTTCTAGTACATCATATTTTTCTGCAGGAGGAAATTGAAATACACTGCAGATCGCAAATGCGTATTTTTAGGAAACTTCAAAAACCCGCACGTGAAATGCTGTATCGCTCGTAGTTAGTCGATTTTCCGATAGGCATTTTCAGTATAACAAATAAAGTGACTGGTCCGATAGACTACGTGCTGCTACTGGATGCAAATTGAAACGACCGGTGTCTAGACAGGCAATCGAATTTAGGATCCACGCCTGAGCCAACGAAGTTTTAATTTAAATTGTTTTTTAATGGAGAGTTAAAAATGTCCGAATGCATCTATCACTATTTTAAATGCTGTACACTAGTTTTTTTTTATAATAAATAGAAATACCCTTTACCTTTTAAATGTAGAAAATATTATATTATATGTATATCTTATTTATAAATCATATTTATGAGAAACGATAAATTATAAATTCGTATAAAATGTTAGATAAAACAGTGTTTTTATTACAATTACAAATATTATTACTTCGACCCAGACCTTAGGCCTGGACGAAGTTTTGAATTTATTATTCAATTTAATGGATCTTCATCACTGAAGGTTTATCACACCTCCATTGATATACTGGAATTTGGACTCTAAGAATTTTCTAAAGTTTCCGAAAACGCATCAAATATTCCAAAACAGCCAAACTGAATTTATCTAAACATTATTTCCCATAATATTTACTTTGCCATTCGAAAATTAGGAACCTGATAACCAATGCGTTATCAGCGACGTCAGACGGGTATATACCAAATATTAGAGAAAAGAATAATTTTTCAACAGTGTTGTTCACCATTTTGAATTTTGGAAATCTCGCACCGGTTTCTCAATCAACAAACTAAAAAATTCCTACAATACTAAATGCAACAAAAATACCATCAATGATAGATGGAAAAATTCCCTGAATTGCACTCATCAACATCTGACTGAGGTTTAAAATATTTTAAATGTTGTCGAGAGAAAAAATGTAGACATTTATTCTATTTACAAATTTTTTAATGATATAAACCGTATTTTTAAATAAACAAACTATTTATATAAAAAGGCCATTACAGTTTAATTTTATTGTGTTTGAAAAAGCAATATAGGTCCAACGTTACGACCGACCAAGCGGCGGTCCTCCTCAGGGACGTCAATTGAAAATTTTGATGTTTTCCTGGTTTATGCGATGTAACGGAACAATTATGGCTGCGTCATTGCTTTTAGTATAGAAAAATATTTGAAAAGTTATACTTGACAAAGGCACAAAAAAGTACAATTTTGTATATCTTTGTGATTATTTACAAGTTTGCATATTTTTTGCATTACTACCATCAATTATGACGTCATAGATCCTACAATGCGAACGTACATATTCTCTAAATACCTTGGAGTAAAAATATTACTTTATGAAGCATCAAGAAGGAATAAACAAAATTTTGCTCCTAGAAGAGTGAGATATTACTCTCAATACAGTGAAAATTGCACTCTTCGTGAAATAGTTGCTCAATTTTCACTCCACGAAATTTATAGAGCATGCTTCAACAACTAATAGTCGCTATACATCAATAACAAAGACGCGCTGATACAAGCTAGTGATGCGACCTTGCAATACAGTAGAGTCCCGGTATATTTGGGTCCCGCTATATTTATGTCCCAGCATATTTTCCCAGTTCCGTGCCCTTATATTTGTCTGTTGCCGCTCTCTTTTTTCCTACCTTGCGCGCTGGGCCTCAGAAGGGGCCTGCTGTCAAATCACGAACGTAACGCGACTGAGAAGAGTGGGGGAAGGCGCTCCGCTTCTGTTGACAAATATAAGGAGACGGGAGGGGAAGACAAGGAACCGAGCAGGCACATACACCGGGACTCTACTGTGTACTTATATGCGTCCATATATTTCATAACGTAAATGTTCTGCGCGTCCTGATCAGCGCAGAGCGAATTTGGGAGCGCTCTTCCCCAAAACGTGGGAGGAAACGCAAATGGAACATAAATACTTCAGTAGTTAAAATACTCGCCAAAATTGTTGGCTTAGAAAATTATTTAAAGGATGTTCAATTCATTCGTATGGATATAAAAGCTCTTAAAATTGGTATACACATTTTTTAAACAATTTTAAAATCTGGACATGTCACAGGAATATTTTTAAGGAATAAATTATATCAACATTAGCGTAACATAATCTTATTTTCTATTTTTAATCATATTTTATTGTCTTAATGCATTTTCGCGTACGTTGGCTCGAGCATTTGGATGTACAGTGCTACCAAAAGCTTGTCTGTGTGGGGCCGAACGTCTTGTCGAACTCCTGGAGATACTTCGGGTACTATTAACGAACATCTGCAAGCTCGCATATCAATGCTTCCGGACTCGACATCCTATCTCAGGATGGAACATCTTCTGTTATATTATGTATGTGTCCTCCCGCTGAATGAATTCTTAAAACTCATTATGAAAAATGAGTGAAAAATCCCGACCAGTCTAAATATAAGTCGTTTTTTTCGGGTATTGGAAGATCGAAGCTTTTTTCGATTTCAAAAGTGACCAATTTCATAAAATTCAATGATTGTTCGCATCTTAAAATTTCATTTGTACCATGACAGAATGGTGGAGGTAGAAGTAAATGTTGAGTCAATTAATTTAATTCAATTGGAGCTAATTAGAAGAAAGGCTGAAGTTCCAGTGAAATAGCGAAAATGGAGAAAGACGAACGATTTTCGAGCTTTACCCAGGAGAATGTGGTAGACCGAGCGAATGTACAGGGGTTGGATCGGGAGGGTGGGAGAGGAGCGAGTGATTTAGTGGGGTGACCGGTCGACGACTGACCGAGATAACCCGGCTGTCCGCGGAACAACCCCATTTGTCCGATGTCTTCCGCTACAAAACTGCCTCGTAGCCTCTGGGCGTTCGAGCCCAAGCTCGTATTCGCGTCCGCTCGTCTCTTGAATAATGACCGTTCTTCGCGCTGACTACCGGCCAGCTGATAATGCCGGATACGTACCGCGATGCGTGAAGAATAGACGTCGAGTAGCTGTCCCGTATAATGACTCGTACAGTAGTGAGAAAGAAAGTTCGCCTTAGTCCCTCATCAATCTTCTCGCTTTTCTCGACTTGTAAAGAATGTCAGTTCGAGGTATCGTCGAATCTCTGTGAAATTAGCTCTTTCTCTCTATTTGAAAAATGACGCTTTGCAATTTGGAAACCTTGCTTTTTTAAATAATTTTGATATTCTTCTTGTTAATATTGTTTATGAATTATATAAACCTCTTTTGCTAGTCAGAAGGAGCTCATAAAGAGATCTTTCAAAATAATTGTGTGTTGAATTCATAAGCTCTCACAAACTTCTTAAACATGAGCTTTAGTTCCAACAAAAATTTAATGGAGAGATCCCCAAAATCGCTTTTGAAATTATACAAATTATTTATTTGTTAAATATATGCAGTTTGTTTGTATAATTTTAGGACCCTCTGAATAAAAGATAGCAGCGTTTTCAAAAAATGCAAAATGTAAAAAGTTCTTTGAATTCATCGAAGAATGCGCTGAAATTTTTCTATACTTTTTTTGATGATATTTTGGAAAATTGTGTTAATGAATTTTTTGAAAATTACATAAACTTTTTTAAAATATATAAAAAATATTTCGGAGTTTTTTTTGTGATGTCTTGGAAATTTTAAATTTATCTTTGCAACCCCTCGCACATATAATCCACTCAGTACTAATTCTGTAGTCTTTTTCGAAAAAATTTAGTAAATTTTCAAAAAATTTAACACATTCACTATACGAGGACGTAAACAAAGGAGAGATTTATACATAAACGTCACTATAATGCTAGTGCACGCGTCGTATGATAATTGGTCTTTTACAATGATTAGAGAGAATTCATATATACTCTCAATGATCACTTAAAAACGCAACATACCGTTTCAGTTTTTAATCCGAAAAATTGGAATGGTTGTTAAAATTATATAACAAATTATTTAAATAATAGCGTCTAGGGCAATGTTGCCGTGGCCCTGCTGAAGAGCACAAAGTGGCAACCTGGTGCGAAACGTTTATTTTTTACCGCTTAACGTATTTGGTCGGATTTTGTTTCCATTTTTCCCAGTAGTAAAATAATTTTTTCAGGCTATGTATAACAACAATAGATTATCATACGAAGCGTACACTATTTTTGAATCCCTACTTTGTTTACATCCTCGTACAGTGACTGTCTATATTGAGACTTTATTTGTGTTTTCATGCTGTCGAGAAACCTATAGACAATGGTGGTGCTTATTTAAAAAAATCGCATTAACCTTTAAACAACCTTGAAAACAAAAGTCAAGGTCATAATTCAATGAGCCCCTTTATAGCAAATAACTTTTGTTTGAAATATTTGTTTATTTAATCGCGATGTTGCGTGTTAATTGGATATCAAAATTTAAATCGGCCTCCCTGTATATATTGATACGTACCTATTTAATATTTAAAATTTTTTATGTATATTATTTTTTCAGAAACAAAAATAATATTTCTTTTTTTAAAGGCTTATAACTCTTAAAATGGCGATTTTAATCAAATTTCGTCAATAATTTAATCAAGCGAAAGTGATCAATATTTACGTATATTACATTTTTTCTATTAAATATCGATATTTCAGCGCGCAAATCTTCAAAATTACAATACAAAATGTCTGTACAAGTGCAATATAAATTACAACAGTTTTGATATGAAGAAATATATATTTTTTTCAATAAAATCTGGATCTCGGGCCAATGTCGATTTTATTTGAGATGTCCATCGAAAAAGGGGAGCGAGATTGTTACCTGTCAGTACAAGAAAGTTGGAAATGAAACACTCATTCAACAATGCGAATCTCTCCGCAGGGATGATTTACCTAGGCCCTTTTTGTATGAAATATAGAAGGGTCGAGGATCAAAACTTGCCAAAAGTTTTAATGGCCTTCTACCTCGCAATTGTGAGAAACTGAATAAGTAAGGCATTTATCCTTTAATTTGCCGTTTCATACAATAATGGTTAAGAGACTATGAATCTCTTATGTATGTGCAATATCTGAATAAATATATTACTGCTTTCAAAGAAATGTTATGGGAAGATATCTTTAAAAAATTACTATTCTCCGCTAAGGATTTAAGGAGAGACTTACAGAATAGTAATGTTTCATTACTTAATTTTTAATATTCAAGAATAGGAATTTTACTTATTACACGAAAATTCCAGATATGAGAAAATATTGATTTATAGAATGATAAATGTAATGTTTTTATTATAATAAAGTGATATTGTTCCGATTTTTGTTTTTATTTATTCAAGCATGGGCCTTCTCTGGCAAATTCTCATGGGTCACGATAAAATTGTAACAATTTCAGAAAGGAATCCCAAATTATATCAAAATTTCTGTTTTACCGACCGTTAGTATTGAGGTTATGTTCAATCATTAGCACGGGCCACACGAGTGACATGCAAGGGCCATACATGCAGACATGGCGCAACCGGAAAAAATGTTACAATTTGTGGCTCATGCGAGGTTTACACTTGCTGCTCAAATGGTTAAAAGGGAGCACGTTTTTGTTCTTAAAATACATAAAATTGTTTGTTATTGTTAATGTTCGTAAGTTTAGACTTTTAATATACATTTTCGACATTTATTTTTGAAACTCAAAAGAAGACGCTGATGCAACCTTACAAATACCCATCATTTTTTTTAGAAACAAAATTCTGTCACTCTCAGGGCGTTTCTGCACTAACCAAACGTATCAGATAAGTTTTCTTTTTGTTTTGACTACACATAACAAAAAATTGAATTTTAAAAAATGCTGGTTTTGAGAAAATCAAGTTTTTTTATATTATAAAAAAATTTTAAAACTTTTGTAAAACTAAGAAAATTGAAAAGAAAAAAGATAACTAACACTACACTGAGAAAAGTGTTTTTTACCCAGTATTAGAATTCTCATGCCCCGTAAAATATAGTATTTTACGCATAGGGATTGCCATCTTTCTATTACCTGTTAAAAGACGAAGATTTTAGATTATTCTAACCGATATGTCAGTTTATTTTAGCCTTTTCTCTTTAACTGAAAGCAATTTTTGTTTATGGAAATTTATCTAGCAAATTAAAATATTAAAAATGCCTTCTTTTAGTCATAATAAAACATTCTTTTAAAATAGGAGAGTTTATTACAGTTTCGTATAACCTGTCAAAAACAAATGCTGAACGACGGAGGATTTTACTAGTTATAATATTTCTTTTAATGGCTATAATACACTTTTTAAAAGCCAACGGATAGTAGCTGATAAAATACACTTTTCTCAGTATACTAAATCGAGAAAACAGAACAGTAAAATGTTAATTATTAACGAGAATAGAGAGATAGAAAATAATGTTCCAACTGTTTCAAACAAAAATTATGGAAATAGCGTAATTTTTATAATGCTTGTAATTTTGCGGAAATTAATAAAAATACGTATCTTGTTATTTATCCAAAAGAACATTAAAAGTCATATAAAACATGATTTCGAATTGCAAACTTATCTTCTTTGCACATGACATTCTATATGGATTAGGGTGGTTCAAAGAATAAAAAAAAATTTGTTTTGTACGTTGGAGTGAATCCTTGTAGGATGTCGAAAAAAAAATTTTTCGCGTGTTCTTTTTTAACGATATCAACCCGGCCAGCAAGACACTTGAAGTTTGAACTTTTAATGAAAAAGTGGATTTTTTCAGTTATTTTCGTGATTGTTATACATTTACATTTTGATATATTTTTGGGGTCGCTGAATATGAATTTGAAGTTAGAATGTCAAAATTCAATACGGCTGATTCAAAATGGCGGACATCAAAAAGCAAATTCTTACATTGTAAATCGGAATTTCACCAAAGTCGATACATGTAAGTTGTTATTGATGTCGCGATTTTGACTCAGCCGTATCGAATTTTGCAATTCTGACTTCAAATTAGTATTCAGCGACCCCAAAAATATATGGACACTGTAGTTTATATCGAAACACATTATTTCTACGTTTGAGTGGCCATAGTGGATTATCTATTTTCAATCTTGTAATTTGGACTTCGGATTCATGATCATCGACCCTCAAAACTGTAGAATAAAACATTGAAAATAATTTTCCTTTGGCTGACTAACGTTAATATTAATCTAATTTTTTACAAATTATTGCATATTTTAATTATATAATCTGAAGAAAGTGAGAATTAAGTGTAAAACATAAATATTTATTGATGTTTTTAGATAATAACTTCGGAATGAACAAATTACATTTTACATTTTTATTGATTATTTTCATTGTTTATTAAAAAATCCTATATAATTTTTCTTGCAGTTTGAAATGGTGTTTTTAATCTACCAGGAAAGTTTAACAAAACTGAAAATGAGGTTTGGTGGAATTTTAAGCAAGAATTTTGATGTGAGAGCTGTCTCGAAAAAAAATGAAAAAATTCACTTTTTCATTAAAAGGTCTTCAAACTTCAAGTGACTTGCGGGTCAGGTTGATGTCTTTAAAAAAATGCAAAAAGGCGTTTTTTTATATTCTACAAGAATCCACTCGAAAGTAAAAATCGTTTTTTTAACCACCTTAATATGCATTCTTTAAGCTTGTCATTTGATCTTGTGTTGAGGGAATGAAAACTCATTTCTATAACGTGAGCCACAATGGAGCACAACAAACCTACGAGTACCACACACTCGGCTGACGGCGTCAAACGCAACTAGATCGTAAAAAGCCTTTGGTGCAGACAAGTAAACATTTCTGGAATTTACAATACTTTTGTAGAAAATAATACTATTCAGAATAGTAAAAACGTTCGTGATAAACGTATATATATTTTCTTATAATCATACGAATATTTTCACCAATTTCGCTAGATTTTTTCAAGATTTTCTGCAATAGCATTGTAAATTTCATAAACTCATATATTTTATATTCAGCGTTAGGAATTTCTTTTATACAATAATATCACAATATATTTGATATTGCAGTAGTCCCCGCCATAAGTTATACCGCCCAAAGTTATATGTCTATTTAAATTTATATATTTGGCTTGTCCAAAGTGATACCACTATCTTCCTCTCCTTCCCCTACCACATTGTTTCACTGAGCCACCCTCACTTCTCACACACAGAAGCACCCATTGCACGGATATAAACAAAGTTGCGGAAGTGGGGATCGCGAGGGGCTATGACTTTGGAGAATCTTCCGCCACTTTGAAAGAACCGTATGTATAACTTAGGACGGGGCCTACATACTATAATTATATACTAGTATTTATTCCGATTATTTCACTCCTGTCCTGAAATTCCTAGCGAGAATAATAATTCCTCATATAAGTAAACCTACGGAAGTGCAAATCTCCGATTTTTCTGAAATATGGATGTGTTGTAGAACATGAAAAAAATAAGAGACACGAAATTTTTTTTAGCGGCGGAAAAACATATTTAGAGGGTGATGCAGCCCCCCCCCCCAAATTGGGGCGAAAATAGAAAAATTGCGGTATCTTTAAGGCTATTGGAGCGATTTTATCGATTTTTGGTAAGAAATTCTCTTTCGGTAGAAGACGATCATCTTGGGGAGAAGGGGGGGGGGGGTAGAAATCAGGGTGGTAAACGAAAGATTCGAGATACGAAAAAAAGGAATTTTTTTTGTCGAGGCGCCTTGGACGTGCAATAGGCGAAAGGTGTCCATAAAGGAACATTGGGCGTCCAGAACTCCCTTGAACATTCGAAATAGAAGATGTAACGGACCAAGTATTCGGTATGCAACATTTCGTTATAAAAAAATTATATGCCACGTAAAATGTCCCAGAAAGCAGAATAAAAAATAGTTTAGAATAATCTCATAATGTGTTCTACAAGAGATCAGATGCGTCAAATCATGAGGTATTTCTGCTATTTATACTATTTTTTATATGGAAATCAGGACTGGTCGGGTGTGGGAATAACAGAAATAATGGATAAACCAATACATGCCATACAAGCTTTTAATCCGCCACTCAATGCACCATCGCGCGGTGGGCACTGCAATTAATTACTAAAGGAACTTCAGACATACCACGTGGTGAGCCGTAATAACGGCAAGGCTTAGATACCTGCTCATGCTAAAACTTATTGTATGGCAATTAAATAGTAGGCAAGAATCGTGTAATATCCAAATTAGATTTTCGACAATGTTAGGTAGCAGAAGGCTGAAAGCATATGTGTTTATATTTTTCCCAATGCTGGAGTGGTAATTTTCAAAAACAAATTAGCTTCCACCAATAAGATTTGTTATTTATTAACGAACCCTCGTGTTACAAACCAATTTTTTAAATTAAACATTTATTCCTGACAAAGACAAAAAAGGGATGGCTGTGATGCGTAAATGTTTATATATGCATGCATGGAGCTTATGTTTTCTTTTCCGACAAAAGATAAGAGGATTAGGGAAGTGAAATTTTGACAGATTTTCATTAGCTACCGGAGTAGATGGTTCGCCACTTTTATGGGATAAAGTGTAATAAATACATGTTTATATACTCTAGCTAAGTGTTTATTGTGGCCAATGTCGATTACACCTCGTAATATTCGAGGCTTTATCAGTGTAGGGTATAGTTTTGATCAACAAATTTTGATCACAGTGAATACATGTATTAATACAAGTCATACCTCGAATGTCTCTGAATTCTAACTCATATCCACCGTTTTTTAGATCCTTTAATAATCGTGTGAAACAATAGACATGATTTGACCGAACCACGAGACAACTCAACTTATCCATTTAAACATCCTACGGTCGATATAATCTGCCCGTCTTTAGTACGATTCGGGGTTCACCATAAAATTTCTGACGCATATAAAAATCGTCTATAAACTACCAGCTTTGAAATATAGCTAAACAAAAAAAATTATTCCTAAATCTGTAGCATACGCGGAAACGGCTATACAGATCTTTAAAATAGTCTTTGGGCAATAAATCCTCCTCGTCCGATCGATTCTAATTCTCCAGCCGGTAACTCCGTAGCATAACTTTCCCCATTCGTTATAAAGGCACGATAATATCAGTAAGTTCATTATCGAACGAATTACGTAAAACCCCAAGACAAAAGAATCAGGAATTTGCGAATAAAAATAAAGGAAACGATCGCGAAATCCAACGAGGAGGGAAGCCGAGAAAAGAAGCGTTCAGAAGAACTCTCGGAGTCGAACGGATGCGAAGAGAACGAGCGAGGTGGGCCGTGGATTTATATCCCTAGCAGGCTCTTTGAGCCATCAGCGGCTCGTTTGAAGTGCACCGCGGCCGCGCGGACGTTATAAAGACAAACTATGCTCGCAGCGGACTGCACCGAGTCGTTCCTACCCCACTTTATGCCATAACTCTTCGGCGGGCCCGACAAAGCGAATCTCTCTCTCCCACTTTTGCCATGTCCCGAGTGAACTCTCTTCTCTTCTTGGTCTAGAGTTTGAGCCGAGGTAAACCAGCTCTCTCTCGTTTCGTTCCCTTTACGGTTAGTGCCCGCCGGGTAATAAAGATGGTTCTGCTTATGTACAGCGGCCGCGGCACTGGAGGCGGAGTCGAGCTGCCCTCCGTGGGCAGGACTAACGCAAATGACTCTTCGGTGCAAGATGGCGTAGCTCCACTGCTGCTGCTGCCGTTGCTGCTGCGGTCCGCGGAACTCCTTTATATTTAGCACGTACGGCTCGCATTTGTCGCTCGCGGCTGTCTGCCGATTCTGCGCACAAGTGCGATCATATTTATCTCATACGATTTCGGGACACCTCCAGATGAAAGCCCTGATCGTTAAAAAAGACCATGGTATCATTTTCACGAGTCACTCGAGTAAAATATATCTCTTTCGTCGCGGGCATCTCGCTAATTTGGTGTCCGATGGAAAGTGTACTCTCGTCATCATGTACCAATTATCGACTAACCAATAATGACTGTCAGTTTTGTAATCGACATTTCTGAATTGATCCCAAACACTTCCTTCCATTACGACTTTTATGACGTTCCGCTCCCGATTATGTACGCGTATAAAGGATCGGTTGTTTGGATCACCCATGCATTTATCGACCTACTCCGAGTCATGGGCCACAAGTCTCTGACTGAATCACAACACTTGAACTCTTCGACTTGGTATGTACATCCAAGTATCGTCCTCCTAGTGATTGAGCAAGAGGGATGGCACGCGATCCAGTCGCATTCCACAAGTTGGAACGCATGTCGTCTATCAGGCCATGTCAGGCTTCTCAGCACAAATACGCAAAAGATCAAGAAGCCGCAATTCCTCGCGAACCGGTCCAAAGAACGAGCGGAGGTGCGCTTTTAAGATGTGTGCGGGAGAAGAGGCGCATTAAGTGCATTCATCAGCCACCTCCTTCACAGGCTTTGTGTGGAGATATCCGTGAAGGTGGTGACTTCTACGCGCCGACGTAGTAGTGGCATTCTTCTTCCGCTTCTTATTCGTAATTCAAATGTTTACAGCTTCTTACTTCGCGTACTACATGGACGAAGTGGTAACCTACACCTTTGAGGCGCGGAAAAACATCATGTTGGTTAAATCCTTAGGCGGTGAACTGCAAAAATGTTCTAAATTCAATTTCTCATTTCGAAATACTTTATGCTTTTACTTAACTATTCTGATATTTCATTAATTTTATCAGACATTTCTATGTAAGATGCAACAAGTTGTTCTCAGTCGTGCTTTACGTGTTAAGGGAAATATAAATTAGATCATAATATTCGTGAAACATCATTACATGGAAATAAACCCAAATATCATAATTAGTAAATACAATTTAGATTTGAGTAATTAAATAACTCAAACTCGGCTCTACTACTTAGGAATATACTAAATAAAACTAGTCACAGTTGTCTGCGAGAGTAGCACCATTACTAATACGTTGCCCCCAGTTTTGTTTCGACCACCAAAACTACTAATGAGAAATGCAACAGATTCAGTAACGTTATTCGCGTGAATAATCAGTTACAATTTGGTCATAACATTAAAGTCTATAGAAGAGTCACCCTGATCATTTGGCAAACATTTAAAAGCTAAAATACAACTATCCAGTTCCGCTGTAAACCAGAAACTATAGTGTTGCAATAGTCATTGGTCATCGAATCTCTCTTGTAAGAGTTAAAAAATGATCATACTTTCATGTGGATGGATTGCATGCAGTCCTTTTCAAACAATCGTTTCTTTTCTTGAAGGGGTGTCTAGTATAGCAACATTTCAACATATGTAAGATGACGAAACAAATGCTGCGTAGTCTGATAGTATTTCAATGATAAATTATTAATATTAATATTTAATTCTACTAATATATTTAATTCTACCTCAAAGCCCTTAAATTCCGATCGGAATGGATACATTTTTGTTCATCGAAATTTGGAACGTACCCAAGTAATACCTCATAAAGTATATGGATCTGAGGCTGTTCTTAGCAAATTCTCCGGATGTTGAAACACCCGCCGATATACTTCAGATAACTTCCTCAATGCGCTCTATGTTCTAAGGACGCCCTTAAGACCTCACTTTTATTTCCAGTTACCTGATGTCATAATAATATTAAGTTTCTCAATACGCTCCTGAGTTTGTCTTGGGAATAGCAATCGTAAGGTAAAAATGTTAATTTGGCACGAAAAAAATGTTTGGCTTCGACAGCCTAAGTTTGAGCTGCAGTAGCATAATTTTATTACCGCACAATTGTTTTGACTGTTAACCAGTGGACCATTTAAGAATCTATAAAAACATGTGCTTGACACCATTGAATGATTTAGCGCACTTACCGGGCTAATATATCTAAAGCACTGAAGCATAAGGACTTTGGGTACATGGGATGTACTTCCTTCCTAATAGATCTCCACATCCAGGAGTTTTATGCAAGATATTATACTGTACATGGAAAGAAACATGTCCGTCACTCGCATTTACACCCGTGGAGACCATTGATGCTGCACACGGTCTAGAATTCACCAATTGATAACGTGGTACAGACATTGCTCTATAGTGAAGACTAGGTACCAGTTTGGTGAAGCAATGTTAGGGACACGCAAGTGTAGATGTAACACACTTCTACTCCACAATAAAAATAATGTTAACAAGATATTGAGAAATATATGATTCTTGTGTAAGAAAGCTGAGGAGTTACGTAATTCCAACAATATATTTTGGATACTATTTAGGTTTCTAAACGTTGCCATGACCACAAAAAACTTGCTTTTAACAATGTGAACGCATTGTAAGGTAATGTTCCTATTTAAGCCACCTTGCAACCTTCGTTGCAAAGATGGTTCACATTATTTTTCAAGCTTAGAATGTTACTTGGAAATTTCAAAAGTTACCTTCAATCAACATATCTGAACATGGTAGATTTGAGAGCCATACATAGACCTTTATGATGATATGTCATTTGATAATACTGTTAAACAATCATTTACACAAATTGAACATTTGGAAGGGATTAATGCATCAATTTTTATCTTCTCCTGGCAGCAAAATTTGTCCAATTTATTCACAAGATCTTCCGGTGGTTGCATACTTGTTCATCCTACACGTCAGGTCGTCTAGCGCGTCGACGACAATTTCAAAGTTTTGCCTTGGTGCATTTCCGGGGAGGTGGTTGGAGAACGTCGACGAAAAGAGCAGAGACAGTTTTACGGAGACGAATTCTCGTCGTAAAAACGTCGAGACCACCTCGCGTAACTCGAGTCTGCGTTTCGCGAAAGCGTTACGACGACGGCGACGGACTAAGGATTCACGAGTTGCCGACTTCAACGACCGAGCGTCTTTTGCCGCTTCTCCTTCGAGAAAGACTTGTGTATGCTCGTTTTCGCCTCGGTAAGCCCATGGGACTCTCGACTCTACGAGGGCAGACAGATTCTAGCCTTGTCTAGTAACGGGCAAAGACGATTCTTGGCAAGCTAAATCTCTGTACCCTAGTTCTATTGACGATCGACTGCTATATATTTAACAGCTGGTAACTTTTCAGGGATTTTTGTAACTACATCCATGATTTTAAATAAATGCATACCAGAGTACCCTTGATGATATACTATTATGTTTTGAGACCAGTTTTTTCGACTCTTGGAGGCGATTAAGAACGTTCTAAACCTCGTTATCTGAGGATCCACGCAGTTTCGAAACTCAATAAAAAGTCAATTCTAATTCTATATTTCAACCCAATTTCTGGTGACATCAACCGAAGATTGAGTCCAGGGACTAATCATGGAAAGAGCCATTTGACACATTCTCCGGCAGAGAAGGAACCGATCTAGCGACATTTTCGGAATTCCAGGATCGACACTTTTAAATCTTTCTCCTCTGTCAAGCTGTAAGTCCGAGATACATCAAGGGCTGAGACAAGAGCACAGTATATAAGCGAGTTGCGGTTTCTGCGGTATTTCGTCTTGGTTTAGCGTAAAGAGCTCTGAGTCCACAAGGACGAAGACAACGACAAGCCGCGCTCTGCTTTGCAAGAGAAGGACTGACGTCGGCCGCTTTGGCGTGGACCGCGGCTGTTCGTCTACGTCTCGCGAGGATTGATGACATTGCGGGCCGAAAGCCGTAACTTTCTTTTCTTCGATCCGACGGGCAGCCGCCGCCAATTCCACACAGGACGTGAATCCTCTACGTTTATAGAATATCTTGAAATCTTCGCTACGCCGCGATAGGCAGTGCATGACCGAAGATTGAATGCGTCCAAAGATTCAACTCTCTACTGTTCGATCGTACAAGGCAATCATATTGAAAATTTCCGAGGAAAATTAAAATTTGGACTCTTTAAAAGCCTGTGTTTCTAACTCGTTACCAATTACAAACTATGAAATAACAATCTTAATATTAGAAGCTTTATTTTTTGTCAAACTTGGAAATAAATTCAATTATCGACAAAGCTGAAGTGTCCTCCATTGAAGCTGATGATTTGTTGGTTGTTTGCGTGCAGGGCTCCATAAACGGTTGTAACAAGAATATTCCATATTTAAATAGGTTTACATAATGTTGGCCAATCGATCTGGTGTGAGATTGTGAATTTTGGGAAACATGCAATTTTTATTGCACATTGTTTGTAGGACTGAACTTAATCATGTCTTTAAAGTCTTACGTCGCCCTCGTAAGGGTTTTAGTAGTTTAATTTATTTATGTGCCTATGAGTAGCACATTTTTTGTGCATTGCATTTTTACGCAAAGTAAACTGTAGTGCAGTCGTAGTGTAGCGACCATTCAATAGCATTGAAGGCATGCGTATAAGGCAATGACGATATTTTATGCTTCACACATTTTATGCAGCACAGCGAATCTGAGTTCTAGATTATTTACAGGTTCCATTAGATACAAAATTTGTCTGAAAAATATTGTTTCTTGACTTGTGATTTCTGTATTCTGATTTCTACATTAAATGTAACCAAACTAATAATTTGAGCCCATACACATGTCTGATGAAATATATCATAGACATGTTATTAGGGTCGTTTATTATAGATCCGATGTCAGATTTTCAAAAGTTCAGAATGGGGTTAACTTAAATGTGAATCTGTAATGATAATGTTAAAGCTGTCAATCTGGCACTGGATTCATGATCAGTTTCTCTGAAACCTGGCTAAACTTCAAAAATGGTTCTTCAACCTTTTTCTCGGATCCAACATGGCAGATGCAAATATGAATTTCTTTTCTAGCAGAAAATTCGATACTCGATTCTCTACGTTACCTACGTCGAGTTGAACCTATTTCTGTTCGAATTGTTACGAAATTTGGATCGAATCAAAATATTGAAAGGTTTGGTGGTCGTTAATCACAAGTCCGTTTTCCGCTTAATGAAATTAAAAATGGCGGAACCAATGTGGGAGATGAACGCGCCAATTCCAGTCGGTCGTAATTTATTACGCGAGTTTTATTTCAATCGTTGATGAATCCATAATTTAATATGCGAATTTCAAAAAGGCGAATCTAACTTGGTGGACGAAGAAGCGAATTTTTCGTAACGCTTATTACCACTGTGAAATAATGAATTGGTCTTTTCCAAATAGCGCAAGAAGCCCAATATCCTGAGATTCCAACAGTTGGTTTTATACTCGTGGTTAAAATTTTCAAAGCACTTAATTCACTGTAGAACTAATCCATCTCTATCAAAGACAATAGCGATTTCCCTTGATGCAGCGAGTCAATCAGAATTGAAATAGCTAGTATTTATGAGAATATAAGAGGATATTAGTAAATTACGATTGAAGTAATAGTGTATATTAAAATTAGATTACCATCGTCCCTAGTGGAGATGATCAACAGTTACCTGGACAGAAGTTACCAAGTTAAACATGCACAATAAAAATGTCTTAAAATTATTACAAATTAAATTTTATTGAATTTATTAAATGCATATCGCATAAGATCCTTAATTAACTTGGGTTGTCTTTCTATAAGTTGAAAGTAAAAAGCGTCTTATCTTAAATTAAGACTTATTCTGTTCAGCGTGATCGAACTTTTGTAAATGACACAATTTCGTTTTGGTAATGATGGCTATTCTGAGGAAGCTTGTACTAGCATTCTCAACATTTTCCCAACAAATGATATTCAATAACAATTAGAAAAATTATACAGAAAAAGATAAGCGGAATCCCACAAATTAATAAAAGGTCTTCATATCGATGTCTACATCAAATATTTCATCTAGCGATTCTAATAGTAATTGTCTAAAAGAAATCTCAATCCAAATTTAGTAATAATTCAGACAGAAATGGGGACATCTCGATGTAAGTAATGTAGGGGATCGAGATAAGCCAAGTTTTCCTACATCGGAATCACATAACGAATTCATAAATTTAGAAAGACAAGAATCTCGTTGTCAAAAAGAACAGACTTGAAATATTTTGAAGTAGGGAATGTTCTAAATTAAGATACGTATGCTTTTTTAAATGAGATTACGGTTGATAAGCAAGGTTACAAGTTAAAATACTGCTAGCATGATTCTTATGATATAAATTCTATGCCTAAGAAGTCTTAATAATAATTCAAACTATTTTAGTATATTTTCATGATAAACTCTGAGGGTAATACTAATAAAGTATCAGTAATTTTTTATCTCTTAAAAGTTTTCATTAGTTTATCTCTAGAATTCGGCAACATAAAACCAGTATAAACATCAAATTGAAGATCTCAAGACAATAAGCAATTAAATTAGACAGACTCTATCGAACTGAATTGGCCGATGTCTGACTTGAATTCTTCAATTTAATAATATTTCTGACAAACAAGCAGAAACTGTAAACCGCGACATCTGTAATAACATTAATATTCGAGACGATAAATATAATTCTGTAGAATAATAAATAAACTACTTTCGTAGATTCCCTTGAAATAGCGAATAATCGAATGCCGCCTCTTGAAATACTCGACAACGTAACTGCATTAAGTAGAAGCCGAAGAAAATCTGTTCGATATTGTATATCGGTGACTTTATATAGAAACGGACAACCCCGATACGATATATTTTAAATCGGGCTAGGTTGTCTAGACCAATATAAGTGATAGACAACTTTGATGAACTCGCAAAGTTATTCGCGGGTTGCGACTGATCGTCGTTGACGAGCTGATTATTTATTCACCGCTTCAGTGATAATTTCAGGGAGCGCAATTCATATAGAATTCCACAGATTGCCAGAAATATATTCGAACTGCTCGATAAATCTGATAGCTACCAATCATGAAAACGTCAGTCAGGATATTCGGAGTCGAACTTGTCGTCGAGCTATCGTTGGTCGGCCTTTTCTCTTTGGACGTCTTCGGCGCATCGGCTTTGAAAAGCCTGCGCAAACGAACGGTCATTTCAGCGAGTGAAGAGGAGCAGAGGAGCACTAATTGCGTTCGTCATCGGGTTCTTTGATACCGCCGGTTCTTAGGGCCCCTCGTGTACCCCGGTAACAGGGAACATCCCGCGATTCGCCGTCCTCTTCGGTGCATCCGCGAGAAGGGAAGCGGAGAACTAGCTGACGAGCAATCGGATGGAACAAGGTGACACTGATCGATAGCGTAACGACGAGAGGTTGTCGAAGCCTTGACCCCATGGTTCGTCGGCTACTATAACCACCGGTCGCTCAGAAGCTGTCCAGATCGAGTCGGGCCTGGCCCGCTCAGATAGGAATCTGGCCGTGGCTTAATGACGGCTAGTGACGGATGGCTTTCGACATCGTGAAAGGGACAAGGAGGTAAAGAAACGGAATAAAAGGACGAAAGAGCTAGACAGAGAGAAAGAAAAATCGAATCAGTGTGTCACATCAACGGCGCCGTGAGATCTACGGCTTCTCTTCACCGACAGCCTCTTTTCGTTTTGGACGCACTTCACTGCCAATCTCCATCGCTGTCGCCGTCGTCGTAGTCCTAGCCATCACAGTCGTCTTCGTTGCATTCGTCGTTGGTCCGGTCGTCGGCCGTCCGCGGACGCGAAATTGTGAAAAGACGCGTGATACGCTTGGAACTCGTTTTCCACAGCCTCTCCAGGAAGAATAAATTCGACGACATCCATCTGAAGCCTTCTCTCTTTACATCGGTATTCTCATCTCTTACTCTAACATCAATGATTTCCGAGGTCCAGTTCAATGTTGATTTTACATTCTACGAGACGCGAAGCAGTCCGGAATATAAGGATGTACATTTCATAATTCAGTGGCTTGGAGACAGGATGTAGAATATAAGACTTTTGTCAGCAGTGAAATACCACAAATCGTGCTCGAATAAAGTTTTCTCAAGAATATATTGAAATTATAAAGACAACCGTTTGAGTCATTCCCTTTTCTTATATATTCCCAAAAATAAATATAATTATATAATAAGTACATAGTTTACTATGTTAAGTAAAATTAGAGAAATTTAGGTTGGCACATATTTTGTATTATTCTCCATCCATTTTTTGTGAATTCTAAATTGTACTCGTTGCACACAAGTGCAATTGATATAATCGGTAAAATTTAAAAAAATGGTATGAATTGCATAGTTTTCAGTGATTAAGAATAAGTGCGGTTAAAAAAAAAAAGAAAATATGAGTGCACAAAATTAGCGGGAGAGCTAGGGAATTCAATGATGAGGGCAGCCAGTGAGTTTACATATCTATCTAGCGGAAGTAAATAAAGGCTATCGGGACTGTGGGTTTAGGATGGCACCATTATATATCAACGGTGGCATGGAAAAAGGACAAAACTTCATTATTTTTGAAAACAGAGATAATAGTATTTTTCGATGCAAGGCCGTAAAACCAGATTTTACGGCTCGAATGCGATACCAGCGTACGAGGACCAGCGGAGCCATATATTATTTATCGGTACTGGAAGCTGTAAAAATTCGATTTCGCGGACTGCATTAGGACCGTATGTGTTATAGTTTTGACAGAGCAGATTCATGTTACACGTGCTCCGTGAAATGTCATTTTACAGACTAAAAGTATGCCGTAAAACCGGCTATGGTACTGAAACCTATATTTTTAGAGACTACTGCTTCCTTTGCAATTGACTGTGAATGAAAAAATTAGGTTTGTTCATAAAAAAGTCGACAATTTAAATCGTGATTATTAAATAAGGGCACAAATCCACACAAAAATTACTGTCTAATTAATAAATAAATTCTATTAAAAGCTAGAATTATATATCGCATTTAAAGAAATAAGCCAAGGATTGGGTGCCGGGATGAATATTCATCGATTTTTCCCGTTTATGCGAAATGTTCACACATTTTGTGATTTCAAAATGCCACAAAAACGATACTAAAGGCAATGATTTTCCCCAAAACTTTTGTATAATATTCCATTAATTTATAAAAGAAATATTTTGTAACAAATCGCCAACAGCGCCTAGGTTGAAATTCTTCGGTTAATCAATACCAATAAACGTAATTAATATATTCGAAAACAATGGCTATAGAGCCATTTCCCGAATAATTTTTTTTATGAAAATATAGAATATGTTATGAAAATATAGTCAGTTACGAATTTCTTCTTTATTTGGAGACTTCGCGAATTATTCTAACTTAACATCCTAAGCAATTACACATAACAGTGTATCTGGAGAAGGGCAGCAATTTTATTTTTATTTTAGAATTCAGTGGGTCACTGGAAATACTACGTACTTTTCCACGTAATTTTATTTTTGTTTGAGTAAAGAATACAACTTTTCAACTGAGTTAATAGGTGTTCAAATTTTCCTATTTTTGAACTAAATATAATAAAACACTTCAATTAAACTTCTCTAAAACAAATTTAATTACATGACTAGAAACTTTATTTTGCAAAGAAATTCCGCTTCGATTGTGTATATTAAAAAAGAATAGATCTTAAGAATGTGTTAATCTCATACTCCTCCGCATTATCACTAAAAAAAATGAAAATAGTTGTAGTTTACTTTTTGTTCGAAAGACAATAAGTAGATCGCTATTGTCATTTTTGTGCTCAAAATGTTACTTTGGAAGCGAAATTTGGTAAAAAGAAATTTCTAGTCATAATTCAAGAAATTGTTTTAAGGAAGTTTCACCCATACAAATGAGGCTTTTGAAAGTGTTTTATTTTATATAGTTCAAAAAATGGTAAAAATTAAATACCATTTTATTACTAAAAAAATAGGTCAAATTATGCATAAAAGAATTGGGAATTTGATAGAAAGAAGAATATTCTAGGTACAAATTTTCATCTATACAATTATCACGAAAAAAACTAAAAAAAGATATTTCTCATTGAAAAGCCCATGTTAAGTTTGAAGTCTTTTCCTGGACAGAAGATATCATTTTAAATTCCACGGGTTTCATCCACTATTCATTGTTACCAAAACCTAGATTTTCCCCACTAAGGTATTTCGGATATCGAAAAATAGTTTTTTTCATCGTATCCTGCCAAATATGTACCAGGATCTGGCCATGGTCCAGTAAGGGGTTTCTGCTTAGATTTGCATGAATGATTCCTTATGGACATGAGTAAAATAATTTGCCAAGACTCAAGTTTATTTCCAGATTGAATTCAGTCCCAGCTTGGATAAGGTTTTACTTCTCTAGAATTTCCAAAAATTATACAATGATTTAACATTTTTAAATCCGGGCAAATACGTGATCTTATCAGGACCTGTACTTCATTCTTGTTAAAAAATATATATTTCTGTTGTATATGTATATTACACTACGTGATGACACGAAATGTGAAAAACAAAAAAAAAATGACGAAAAAATCGTCTCAATTTCTTGTTTGTTTTCGAATTCGAATGGAAAGTATTTGCTTATACATACTTATTGACTTAGTGATTTTCTTTAATACATTCAAGTGAACTACCTTGCGACGACTATATTTCCAGATGATGCATTTTTGTTCCTTGTTTCACTTAAACGTGTTAGAATTGATATTTTCTAATAGCTATACTCAGATGTGTCGAATTAGTGCTCAATCAATTAATTCGTAACAGCAATGACGAATGTAATCACCGCTCCATCTTATTCGTAGTAAGAATCCAATTACATCTCAGTTTCTGATAAACTGTTTAAAATAATTATACATATATCATTCAATAGTCTTCCCTCTGAGTAGAATCTCCAAGTTTCTACAAATAAATTAGTACTTAGGTCAATTTTCGATGCTTTCCGATAATGTCAGTTATTATAAAACGCCGAGGGCATTGACGAGTAATTAATAAGATTAATCGGTTTATTTATCACAGTCGATCTCGTTCAGATTAGACGGGCAAAGACGTATTGATCAGGTTTACAAAAATGCTTTTCAAGACAAGTAGCTTTTCGATATACAGACACGTGCAGTTTATTTAAAGTAAATACGTTATTCGCATTGCTAAATCAGGTGGGTCGTTTATTTGACCCAATCTTAATACAGAATGCGTATCTTATCGGCTTGGCTGTAGACATATAAGTATTATGTAAAATTCGTGATCTGGGGACTGATGTGATTTCCTACGTTATGTATTTTCGTAAAAGACGGTAAGTAATCGATCTTTTTGAAATCTTATCCTCTGAACAGATTTACAGATTATACCTGAGATTCTGAAATTGACGTTTTCTGTCTGGAATGCTTAGTTTGGTAAATACATGTTAATATACAAGGTTTCACGTTTACGGTCTGCTAATTTTTAATGGACGATCGTTCATAAAATACTCCTGTATACCCAAGAGGACAGAAACACAGAAATAATTCATGTACTGTTGAATAATTTCGGAGAACCGGTATAGAGAATTCCTCGTTAACAGGAATGCTAAACCATCGTAAGATATATATGTCATACTAATGGGTATAATGAAACCATTAAACAAGTCTGTCACGTAGTCAAGTGAGTCCTGGTGACAGTAAAGTCGTATTTAAGCTATACACTTACAGCATATACTAAAAGAGGTTTTGGAACACACTTCTAGAACGTATTGGTCATTTGGTCATGTGAAAACGACGGACACGGCAGCGACGATATATGGAGAATGGAAGAATCCAATAACAATTGAGACATGGGGCAGAGACGATGATATGCAGTGACCCAACACGGCCAATGATAGAATGAAATTCAATCGTGGTCAATATTGAGAATCGTTGTCTCCTCGGATTTATTTGCTATTGTTGTGAGGATAAAGATTACCCTTTTCTGACTTACAGCCCACCAGAAGAAACTTGTCGTATTTGAGATTCTGTTTCGACAATGCACTTGTGTATGTTTCGAAATACAGCTGTACCTTCTGTATGTCGGCTTAACTGCAGTAGGAGGAGTTGCGCTATATGGCACAAAGACTGAAGGGAACTCTGAAAAGGCGGAAACGCGTAGTTTGCTTTATGACGTTTCTTTCGCGTGATAGCCAACGGCACCTCGACGGGAGATTTTCGTCGTAGTTCTCCAGTGAGATTTTTTTTCTGCCTAGAACTCATGGAAATAATTCGTTGATGAATTGAATCGATCGACGCCAGTTCACTGGCTATGTATAGAGAATCAGAACTTCAGTAAATCAGATTCTTGACTGCGACGCGACTGAAAAATTGAATTTGACAAGTCTACCTAACTTGCAATTCTTGTGTGAACGAAATGCCGATTGCATTTATATAGTTCACGGTCTATAAAATATGAGATTGCATTTAAATTAAGCTATGAAAAGAAATGCAGCTGGTGGTATCAATACAATTCCTGATTTTTTTCTATATCTGAAATAAATTTTCACTCGAGTTATTGGCTAAATTTCAGGAGAGAATTTATTATTATTGATACCGTATAGCTTACCTAAATAGGGTAATGCCAATTTAAGAATATTTTTTTGCTTAACTCACTCTAAAATAAATACTAATATAAACAGTTCAAGGTCGAATACTCTTAACACAAAATAAAAACTTTTTTCTAATAATAATTATTCAGAAATATTTACATCAATACCTTATAAATATTTCATTTTTTATTCGATGCAATAGTGCAATATTTTATGCAATTTACTTCTAAATGCTAACACGGTTACGGACTAAAGCAATGCAATATAACTCTCGGGAAATAAAATACATAAATAAGATTAATCAAATGACGTCGATAAATTGCAATTAATGATTTTCAATTTTACATTTTCGTCTCTCGTCAGATATTTATTGCAATTAAAAAAGCACTTAAAAAACAATTAATCATTTGTTTTAAATTTGAATTGTAAGTAGTGTGGAAAATACAAAAATAAATGGTTCCAGACTATATACAGAAAGACTTCATGACAATCAGCATTTTATATATTATATATTAACTATTTTAATTAATTATTTCAAAATATTATTTTAGAATTGGGATTCAATTATTTATATTTATCGCAAATATAATGAATTCTCAAATTTTTTTTTAACATTTTGAAATTGCATATTTTTATTTTACTTTGCACATCCCGAGCAGAAACTTATTCAGACCCTGATCATGGAGAAACTCTTTGGTCAGGGCCTTAATAAATTTCTACTCGAGCAGTTACTATTTTTGTCTATGATTTTTTTTAACTTTTATCATTTGTTATATCCCAGATTTTGTTATTTATGTATTATACAATATTTAATTTTATTCGTCGAAACAATACCAAATATGCATGAAAAGGAAAATGCATAGTATGAAAACAACACAGCAGGTAAGAAATTGAAAAAATAATTCGTTCCTCGTTAAAACAAGAGAACGAAAATGAATTCAAGACGATTATATTCAATATAATTTTGTGTATTGTAATTAAAATGATGCAATTAAATATTTAGATATATTTATGTAACTGTTGTTATAACAGCATGAAATTCAGCACTTATGGGAACCATTTCCTATTTTCAATATACATTATTGAAACTAAATTCCTTTTTAGCACTCATAAATTTTCACTCTAAAAAAATGAAATATCATTTGTGAAGAAGTGAAGTTCATTTTAAAACAGTGAATAATCAATCTTTTAGCCAAATTTGTGCAATTTTGAGTATATGTACAAATTAATTAATTATCCACTTCTACTGAGCGTTATTGATGGATTTAAACAGTGCGTTTTTACTAAAATGTCTGTATCAGCTACTTCCGTCATATCGATGTTTTATTGTATTGATTAAATCGATGACTAACGAACTTGGTCCATTTCCAGCTTATCTACGAATGCGATAAAAATGATCGGATATGCAACCGTGACAAGATGAATGCGCTGCTATAAACAAATAATTACAATCATTAATCTTCTCCAGTTTCTATAAATAATGATGATAACTCTTGATGTGAATGCATTTCTATCTTCGTATAATTGCATAACTTTTTACAATGTGGCTTAAAAATCGTTTTATCGTACAGACTTTATTAAGAGAAATAAGGATACATTATACCATCGTGTCGTTTATATTCTGATAGTTAGTAAACAATGATTCACATCGATGTGTGTAATTTGAATGATTACAATTTAAATACTGAGTAATGAATTAATTTAAAATAAAAAATTTGAAATATTGCAACTCGTCTATGATTATTTCTGTAACTTATGATTTTGATTATTGTAAAATTTTACTTAGAGTTTAGCTCTTAAATAAGAGCTATTTCGCGAGGCGTCACATTCTAGAGGTCTTGCAGAGAGGGCCTTCCTATCAAAGTCCTCTTATACAATTTTAAGAACTCTTTTTGATGTTAAAAATACCTTCTGTGTCAAAAATATTGGATGTGTTTACTTCAAATTATATTGTGTACCTAAATTTGACTCTTCAAAAGAGGGTGTTGCTTTATCTTTCATTAAGTATCATCCCATAAGTCTCCTGACTTTGAATTTTATGTGAAAATTACGAATTGCATGCAAGCTCAATATTTCGCAGATTTAATAACATAATCAATCAGAGAAATAAATCATACTTATTTCAGATTAGTTACTATAGCTTATTCATGTTACTTAGTTTCAAATCATAATTTAATTTTTATTACGAAAGATTTATTTGAACAAGTATATTTCAAGGGTTTACATCGCTTAACCATTTTTGCACGCTGGTGAACGATGATAAATTAACACGATGATCGTTCGTTACATACAGAAATGCAGAATACAGAAACAGGAAAAAAGGTGAGTAATATGACAATCCTTTTATGCGAGTTGCTTCCGTTAGATGCCTCGGTCCGAGCCGCGACAAGTTGAGGTACGGGCAAGATAAATGCAGCCCGGGAGAAAAATACCTTACATGACATATAAGATAAGAAGAAACGACAGCTCGTGTCGCAGCAGTCGCTCGAGGCGTGCACTTATCTATAAGCGTGTACCTGTTATTGGTATAAATCGATGTTACTACACAAGTTCGGTTGCGTACAGATATGTGCGGAGTAAAGATTAGTTTCAACTTTTTACTTTGTTACTAAACTAATCTCAAACATGCGGCGGATATAAGACGTGGATCATCGATCATGGACCACTTCATACGTAGCCTTCTGTCCCCGCCGGCCGTGAAAGATTGCTTCTGATAAATCGGTAAAGCCAAGTTCGAGATAGTGCCTTCGTAATAGGCATACGTGCAACACACATCATCTGCGTTCGATTCTTCAAGACAAAATGCACCTGAATCGTACTTGCCGTCAGCATCAGAGATAACGTTCTCTCAGGGCTTCCATTTCACAACCACATATATTGCATTTGCTCCTGTTTGTGGCTATCTTCGAGCTACCTGGCTTTTCATAATTTAATGCTATTAGATAAAGTTAAACGAAAACTCGTACTTGTATAATGAGTGGACATATGTGCTAAGCAAAAATAAGATTAAATACTTTGAAATAATTTAAAAATGAGACTGTGGAATATTTACCGATGGAGGAGACATTCCTTTGGATACATTAACTGGTTTTAATATACTTCAAAACGCACTTTAATTAGAAATTGGTCTGGAAAATACAAAGTGGAAAAGTGTTGAAAACATGCAAACGAACATGTTTTATTAAATATAAATATTGAAACATCATGATATATTAATAGAAAATATTACGTGGGACTGTATTAATAAAAATAACAATTATTGATTGGAATTTGCTCATTAAAAGATTAATATTGGATGGCGATACCCTCAACCCTCCTCGGTGATTTAGTGACCAGCAACAGAAGGAATTATTCCTTTATTTTTTCATTCTGGGACAGATGAAAATTAATCGTTCTAGTTTTTTCATACTCATTTTTGATATGTATATGAGGGTATACTAAAATATTTTTTTGCAGCGCATCATATGGTCAGACAAAATTATATAAAAGTGAAACGGTTGTCAAAAAATCAACAAAATTTTTCGTCAAATATATGATCTTTGATTGAGCATGAAGCGATACAAGCAAAGACCGGAAATTGAAAAAATGTTTGAATTTTAAATACCGTTTTTCATGTTTTTTCCCTATTCTGATTGATATAAAAAGTAGTACAAATATTATATATGGTACGCATTTACGTTGACATTAGGTTGAAGCTCCAGTCAACTTAATGTACTTAAAAAAAAACTATTCCACAAGAAGTCATACACTCAGAAAAAAAAGTAGTTGAAATTACTATTTTTTACTATGAATCATAGTGTGAAATGAGGACTAGGCATGGTAATAGTTAAAATAACTATTCTGAAATAGTAAACTTTAACGTTTCAAAATACTATTTATCTTAATAGACAAATAGACTCAACTATTTTGAAATAGTCATTTCAGAAAATGTCTACCTTCACTGAGAGAAATTGTATAAGAAATTGTCATACAAAATATGGAAAGGAGTCAATATTTACTTTTTAAAAACATTTGTAAACAATATATATCATAGCATATGAAAAGTACACATTTCTCCTTTCGTTCTTTGTTTAATATAAACAAGAAAACAACATGCATTATGTATTAATATATCTTGACGCCCGACGGTCCTACTTATGGCCAAATGAAAATCCACTTCAATAACAGGAGCCACGGGCTCGAAGAAAAAAAGCTGCGAACGCCGCTTCGCCACCTGGCGGCATCAAAACATATGGAGTGCGACCGTCTTTACTACGGATTTATAGTAGATACAAACTTTAATTATGAATAATAGTAAATATAAAGATTTACTACGAGACATAATGTGAAATGAGGACTACACGAGATTACATAGTTGATTTTGTTAACTATGAGGAGATAGTTGGTGTAACAAAATTATAGTAAAATCGACTAAGAAAGTGATAAATTTAACTATTTTTCATAGCAGTTTTAACTACATTTTTTCAACTATGAGATATAGTCAACTTAACTATGGACTTTTTCTCAGTGTACCGACTAACTTATAACGCGTTTCAGGGTTTGACTACGTTTGTTCGGAAATGCGTAATTTACTTCCGAAAATTCTCGGTTATTCCTGAATTAATGTCTGGTATTTTCTAGAAAACCGTTTATAGTAATTACAATTACCCTTACAGAGCCCAAATTGTGAAAAATCGGTTCAGCCATTTTTTTTATTTACGGATTTTAGTGAAAATAATGACCGTATCGTCGAGACACTTTAGAACCCCATTAACATCGAAATCTAAATTCTAACAGCTTTACAATATCGCTATTACATCAACTGTAAACAAACATTTCTCTCCGCGAACAAGACAGATATAGGTTATTGCGTTCGCTTGCAATTAATAATAGTAAACAACCGAAGTACTGGGAATTCGCACTACAAATATCCATATACGAGTATATTCTCCCAATCAAATTGTTCCCGATTGTTTTTTTCTCTAAACCCGAAATCATGTGTACTTACAACATATTGATTTCCTTAAACCAAGCATTTAGATGCACGAAACAAATTAGGACCAGGCAAACAAATTTTATCAGGAAAAATGTATTTCTCTTCATTTAATGTGGAGCTAAGCCTCATTATGAAGATAGTTTGCTGACCTTGAGATCGCCAAATCTCGGCAACCGAAAAGCGTTTATTTTGAGAATCATATTAAAAAAACTTAATTCTATAGCACACAATGGGCCATCTAATTCATTTGTAGACAAAATAAATATGCACAGCCGCAAGTTATACAATCACGTGGAAGGCTTTAAAAACTGTAATCTGTTAACAAGTAACAAATCACAACAATGAGTACACTTCGCTTTATCGTCGCTCCGAGCGATAAATATTATCGACGTTATTCAATAAATTAGCGTTTTAAATCACCATCGTCAACATCGGCTTTCCTTTGTAAGTTATTGACGAGCAAGATTTACCGAAAATAAGACCACGTCGCTTCGCGGCAAATGTGTTAACCAAAAGCTTGAATTTGTAAATTGATTTAACCTATACGCGCATCCAGATTCCAGCAGGCGTAACGCTGTCGGATAAAATAACCGGACGATAATGACAGAACGACACGGCCATCAATTTTGATGAACGCGCAATCGGGTGTCGTGATTTACGATCAGGTTTCAAAAAACGCACTTTATCGAGTTTATCGCGGAAGATTTCTGCGAGCTGTCATTTATCGACTGCGAAGAAAGGAGCGTAAATTAATGACCAAGCCAAGACTCGCGTCAGAGGTCAAAATAGACGGGAAGAGTGGTACGTATAGTCGAACGTATGGTGGCTCTCCTCTCGGTCGTCTTTATAGCTCGCTCGCGTTTGGCGACAACGTTGACAGACGCCGCCGTTAAACGATGATGGATGGCCCGTATAACTGTCGCAATGTATGGCTCCCGCGACGAGTTTCGTATCTTGATTTACCATCGGCGCTTTCGTCATTCGCGAGGGGCTCTGCAGCGCCGCCGCCATCGCATTCTTGGCCTCCATCCATGTCGCCCGCTTCATACCGCGCGCTTGATTAATTACGACTCGTGAATTTAATTAGTACCGCAATTATTTAAAATTTGCGCGCGTTCGCCGACGAGCTCATTAACAATTCTATCCCATCATAAGAGCAATGAATTTTACAGTCGAAGATCACGGTATGAAATATCATGCGTCTATCTGCTCGGTAATTACGCTGCCTTCTGTCCCGCGCGATGCTGCGAGAATATTTCAACGACGTGGCCTATATATTGTCACGCTGCGGAAGAAACTCATCAATCAGGCCTGCTGTTATCGCGGTTTCCATCTTTATTATTTAAATCTAGAAAAATAAAATACATCGTTTTGTACACGCTCGCTTGAAACATGGCTTTATTACTATGACATATATTTTGCTATTTTCGATCATTACAGCAGATTCAAACACTAGTACTGAAAAACTGTTGTAATATTATTGGTAGTCGGTAAATTACCGACGTGACGATATTAATATAATTTTCATTAATATTTGGATGTTTCTTAGAAGAGAGAAAATGTAGGTTTGTTTCGCTTGATGGTCTGATGACCATTTGATGATGGTCAATTGCATAATATTTGCAAGAACCGATTGCACTTATTGTCGAACGCATTCTGGAAGAAAGGAATTGATGGAGATGAATGTACAGGAAATCCAAAATCGTGACCTCCTAAGAGCTATTAGCGCCGCAGACAAAACAACAATAATTACATTGATGATCACGTCGGTACAAACCCATGAAGTGACTGTTATAAGAAGCGACTTGGTTAATAACACAAAATATTCGTAACGATACGGAATATTTTGTTGTATAGTTCTCTCTTTGTGTGAAATGAATTAAACGATTTAGGTGAACTTGACATCTGGGATTAGTTACCATATTTGAGCCGCCCGAAAGTAAAACCGCACATAACATTTTTTGTACACTTCAGTTGGCCCTTGATGGCTGAAAAGTTGATATTCGGAAACCAAATTTTAATTGCCACAACCTTACTGGTAATTGTGTGCCGTATCTTTTTTCTTATATGAAAAAAATTGATATCTCTTACCATTTTCGAGAAAAATTAAAAAAAGCGAATTTAATTAAAATGTTCATTTCAACTCGTCCGGAAACAGAACGTTATGAATATTTTTTGTTGAAACTTACAAGAATTGTAGTTTTAGCTATGTTAAAGATAACAAACTTTGAACGAAAACAAATTATTTATGTCCAAAAAGTTATGAATTTTTGTCTTGTATTGCGTCAAAATTATGATTTTCAATGTTCACGAGCTTCGTTTAGCCGGAAAATGTTCAGAAAGTAACTTCAGCGAAGAAGATGTTCATTAAGGTATAATCAAGTTTTGTAAAAAGTAGTTTTACAATCAGTGTAGCCGTTTAGGAAATATTATTAACAAAATATTTTTTGCCAAACAGTGAGCTCCAAAAACTGCATGTAATTTAATTACAAAGACGGAAAACAATGTAACTCGTCAGACTATCTCTCATCACTTGTCACTCAAAGAAATTATTTATTTTATTTAAAATAGTTTTTTCTTTAAGATCTTTAAGATTAATTAAAATCTTGTTCAAAATACAAAAAAGTGTTTGTAATTTTAAAAAAATGCTGCATTAGAATGTAACAAATTATATTTATTGAAATGATTTCACTGTTGGAAAACAATTTCATTTGAAATTAATAAGACCATTTCTTTTATGTTTAAAGAAACACTTTTCTGAGAAGGTAGTTTTCCATTAAAAATTTCATTTTTCGAATTTAAAAAATGATTTTCTGGTTTACATAGACTTTTCAATGTGCAAACAGTGAAGAATGGGTTTGACATAAAATATAACAAAGTCTACGTTTTGTTTGTATAACGTGACGGGACAGTTCGTTATTACTTTGTTCTATTCAAACTGTGCGATAAAGGCGCGTGTATGAGTGTGTGTGTGTGTGTGTGTGTGTGTGCGTGTGTGTGTGTGTGTGTGTGTGCATGCGTGCGTGCGTGCGTGTGTGTGCATGTGTGTGTGTGTGCGTGCGTGTGTGTGTGTGTGTGTGTGTGTGTGTGTGAGGATTTGCGAAAAGACAAAAATATTGTTTGTAACTAATAATGCAACCTTGCTTAAAGGGGGGGGGGGTTGCTTTTGTTCTTCAGCAAGTTCGTTTTTTAATTTTTTTGCTCTGAAAACTGTGTGTCTATGTTATCGAAACTGGATTATCTACCTATATGTGTGTAATATCTTAAAATTAGACATTTAGGAGGTGCGATAATTAAAATGCCAATTTCCTGACGCATTTACATGTAAAACGTGGCGTAAGTGATACGTTTAGGGCATATTTTATTTAATACATACGTCAAATTTCCAGAAAAGAAAAAAGAAAGGAACCATCAAAGAAAGAGAAATGGTTGTGACATATAATACAAGTAGAATTAAAAACGTGAACAGTTGTTGAGTAGCTGCTAATTTTACAATTCAAAACGTTGTAAAATATACCATACATAAATATTTTTACTATAACAAGAAGATACGTTCGAATCTCTCAATGTATTATTATATATTTCACTATTACATTTATTACAAATGTTTAAAGTGACTGTAAAAATGCGGATTTGAGGTTATGTACTCTACAGTGTATTTAACGATCGGGAAATAGTAAATGAAAAAGTGTTATTGTCTTATTTACTATAGAAATAGTTAATTAAACTGTTTTTGCAATCCCCTGTTTAAATTTTGTTTTTTGTGTATAAAATTGTTTTATATTTTATAAAGATCTTCGTAAAGACGGGGTTTTTCTATCATCCTCTTCTTCCGTTGAATCATTCATTTTATGTTCAATTTCGAAATTTACGGTTTTCTCATTATGATCATCAAATCGTATTAATCAACGATTTGAGCGAAGAGAATGTGAAATTTCGGATGAAGATGATTTGTTTTCGATGCGTCATGTACAAACGACTATTTTAGAACCGTTTTCGTTTTGCTTCCATAGGAAGTAATTCACCAAGAAACACAATAATAATAGAACACCATAGAACCTCATCTTCTTAGGAGACCGCCTATTCTGAGGCACAAAGTGAGACATAATACGATTTTTAATCGCCTATATGAGCAGATGATCCATCGATATTTTCATGCCGCTAAATCACACACCCATACTTTACAAAATCAATGAACGCTGATGTATACAGGCATCTAATTTACGGATCATTTTTCGTTAATGAAGCACATGAAAGAAGAACAAAGCAACCGACGCCAAAGCGGAACGTCAAAGAAATTACACCTTTTCTTTGAGAAAAATGTTGATGCGCCGGATTCGAAACACCTTACTACCAAAATGAATAACTGCACTTGCCGCCAAATGAGGAAAACAGATGTCATTCATAGTTCCGAGGGTTCCACTAATACCATGCGTTTATATTCGTTCTCTATATAATTATAAATAATGCGTAGATTTTAATGTAAATGATGAATAGTATAATTTAGAAAATCGTTTTTGAAAATACCAATAATTAGGTCCACCTGTCTATTGGAAATCTATTATTTTTATAATGAATAGGTGTTTTATAAACTACTTTTGGGTTTCATTTATCGCGCACTGCTGCAACTTTAATAGGCTGAAAACTAATACTTAATGAATCTGACTACTTTTCAACTACACTACATAATTGAATAAAGTCCATCTACCGATTTATTTATTTGTCTAAAGTGCCAGAAAAATTGCTGCATTTGACATCAACTACACTCAGTGAAAAGGTTTATTTAATTTAACAACTAGTTTTTTTCATCAAGTTTCTTTAAAGTAATGTAATAATTTTTTAAATTTTGTAAAATTGTCTCGGCTCTTTAACCCATGTTGGGCTCGAGTAATTTCTGCAAATGAAAAATGTACATATTATTGGTCACATAATATTTGCTCGACTTCACTATGAAAGTTATTGGATTCAAATGGAACTTCTTGAATGCGTAATCCTGAAGAAATTTATGATTCAAGTTAGAAGCAATAGAGAGCAGCTGTCATTTGCAAGTATTTATTGATGGTGTAATAGGTAAAAGTGCTATATTAGCATTGATAAGTGTTATGCTATTGCACTGAATTTAGGATCATCGATATACACTATTCAATATAATGCCATTTCGTGTGGAAAACACGACAGATAGAAAACACTTTGTACTGTAAAATATCAATTGAACCTTTTAAAAGCTTCTTTCGTCCATTTATGTTGAATAAATTGTTTATGATCAAATTTATATCGTTTTCAATAAATCTCATAATTAATTGGCTAAATGTTTAGTGAAGAAATATTGAATCTTTTATATTTTTGTTGCAATACATAATAAATTATATTTGACATCATCTTGAAATCTTCAGATCGATTAAATATACGTTTGGAAGCATTCGAGCATACGTGCTGTATTCAAGAGCATTTTTTCATCTGTATATCTGGAAAAGATACTTTTATGAATTGAAATCGTTTTATTAAATTCAAGAGGTACAATCTTTAATTTACGATATATTATTAAATTCGTAAAAATTTTTTTTTAATTAAAAAAATCGTTTCTTTGAACCATACTGCATATTTATTAATTTCAAAAGGGTGATTAACCTCATAATTTGCATAAACAAAAATTATATTTTTTTAACTCACAAGCAATACAATAATTTGCATGATTTAAGCGAAGTATGTTTGAGTTTAAAATACTTTTCTTTTTGAGTCTATAAACATGAAGATGTTATGATTTTAATTCCGTCAACGTGTGATAAAGGATTATAAAGCGATATTAATATAAAAGACTTACTAACAATTAAATGGTTTTTGTTACAGCTTTCCGTGTAAATACATAACGATAGAAGAATTTGCGTGATCGATGGGTGAATAAAATTAATTAAATTACTGTAGCTACGCGAGTTATTGAATTTTTTAATTTTTTGAAAAATAGTAATATGAAAATGCGTTATTTGGGCGCATTATAAGGGATTTTCAGCCATTCGAAAATCATTTTTATCAGGTACTGATATATAGTATTGATATAAACTATAAAAGTGTAAAAACTTAGGTGTTTTCGCATTTTTTTCTCTTTAAATCTGAAGTAATAAAAAATATTACAATGAAAAGTGGATTACCATAAATTAACAAATGGTAAAACAGAACTAATAGATTATCAGAATTGTACTAACCAAAGTACTGATTTTACTAATTTAATAGAAAAATCAACATTTGCCTAATCAAATAGTAGTTTTTGGCAGTTTATTAAAAAAATGTATTACTAATTAAATAAGTACCCCACTTTTCGTTCATTATTTAGTAGTTTATAATTAAATTAGACAGTAGGAAAGACTTAATATAGAATTGAAAAAGCTTGTATATTGTAAATGTATTGTCTTTAATAAACTGGAATAGAATTGTATGCCGTAAGAGAAACCCATTTGTTAATAGTACAATAGATGGCACATTTAAGAAGTAACTTTTAAAATAAATAACATATTATTTAATAATAAATAATAATTAATAATAAAATAAATATTTTGTACACATTGAATAAAAAATACTTTTTTCTAACATATAGATAATTTTTAAAGTAAACGGACTACCCATTTTCACCTTAAATTTAAAACAAAATTTTATATACGAAAAATAACCACTTACAATAAAAATATTTGTGCTACAAAAATTATCATACTTTACGGTTTCAGCAGGATTTATTCATATTTAGCAAATATTTTCTACATTTTTCTTAAACATTTTCACTTAGAAAACTTCTAATACTTGTAAGTAATGTTTTTATTGCTTATTAATGTTGTAATTAACGCACAAATATTATTACTTTATAAAAGCAATTTAAAATTTGTTAGTCTAACTGTGATGATATCTAAGTTCAGTCAAATTTTGGCAATGCATGCAATTAGTCAAAACGTAAAAAACATAAATAGACCATGACAATCCACCGCCAAAAAATCCTACAGATTCTATCTTTATCATCACAAAAAATTGAA
Organism: Trichopria drosophilae; assembly: GCA_030407085.1. Lineage (NCBI taxonomy): Eukaryota > Metazoa > Arthropoda > Insecta > Hymenoptera > Diapriidae > Trichopria > Trichopria drosophilae. The sequence goes on from CM059583.1 coordinate 59,362,342, forward strand.
TTTTTCAAACCATATTTGCAATACTTCTAATAGGCAAACATCACTCTGCTATTAAAGTAAAGTCACTTCAGAAAAATTTTAAATAAAATATTGCAACAATTACATCTTCATTTGATCATTATATATGGCCAAATTGTGTATCTGCTATTGAGAAATAGGCAATGTTTACTAATTTTAGAAAAGAGCTAATTTGAGATCTTGAAGGTAAATCGTTCATTAGCCTATAAATCAATTTTTTTTATTTATCTGTTTTTGCATACACTTCGTTAAGAAAGAAAAGAGAAAGGACATTTGTTGAAACTGACATTCTTTGATAGATTTCTCTTGCATAGTTAATTTATGCCAGTTGGCAAGTGTTTCAATAGAACATTAATATTTGCATGTTCAAGTTCATGTAAACAGTTCTCATAAATCAATGCGATACCTTCTACTATTGTACATAAGTATACTCAATATCTAATAGAGGCGCTGAGTATAAAGACAAGATGTCGTTCCTGCTGTTTTACAACTTTACCTGTAATCAGTACGATGTTCTCGGCTGCACGGTCGTGTTGTAAATTAAACTTAAAGTTATACCCATAAAACTGTCCACAAAAACACAATAAACTCATTCATCATGACTTCAGAAGAGTTTGTCCAAATGTTATTTCGACGAGTCATTTTTCATATACTTAATTACATTTCACCTAATTTCTATCTAGTGCTCGTAGTCATTTATTTTCGGGCAATGTCATGCCGGTTTCTTTGTACTAGTGAGGCAGCGACTACTTAGACCACCCATTGTATATGATTAATTATAACAACTTGTAATTATTTTTTGACTTACGACTTTTATTCGTAGATCAGAAACGTATTATTCTTGTAATGAAAGTAAGTTTTAGTTGATGAGGATCTAACCAGCATGGAGTGACGTTTGTTTTCTTATCCGGCATCACCACCCAAGTTGAATAGTACGTAATAAACCCGTATTGAATATTACATATTTTTATATGCGCCAGTATCATGACTGTATGTTTTCATGTTTTATCTAAATTTGTGTTTAAAAATAAAAAATTATAGCATTCTCGGAACTTTATTCCAGTATACTGCACCTTATCGACATGAAATTATTTGTACCATAGTATTAAAAACTTTTTTAACATTGTTATAAACTGGATCGTTTATTATTTATTTATAAAGTACATCCAAGTACTTGAAATATTTGGGAGCAGTAAGAAATATGCGAATGTATGAAAAATTGAATATAAGAGAAAACTTTCGTACGTTTTTAAATAATGACTTCACATTTGTCAAACATTTGACACGTTGTCAAACTGCTGGTTTAATAAAATTAAATGTTCTCTTATTCTTAAAATACTAAGGTTTATCAAATTTTACTGAACTAAATTACACTAATAAAAGAAGTTATTATATTTGTCGTGACGAAGGCTTTTTTATATATGGCGAACTAAATGATTTCTTAACCTAAAACAAAATTTGTTAATAGTTGAAATGATTTTTTTAATAATAAAGAAATCATTTTATTTAGTAACACGTATATGTTAACTCTTAAGAAATGTTGTTTATGGTTACGAAATGCCTTAGTTCGCCATATTTAAAAAAGCTTTCTTTACTGTAAATAAATGATATATATTTAAATATATCATAATGGTTAAATACTCGTGAAAGCTACACACAAGGCGAAAAAAAAACAATTAAATAGAAATTTAGAAAATTTGAGTTCTACAAAAGATACAGTACATTCTTACATGGTAACGGGTATTTACACAATTTATAATAAATGTAAATTGAATAAATATTAAAATATATAATGATAATTTTTTAAGAGAGGAATTGAGACATTAATACAAATATTTTTTATACAATGTCATTTGAAATTATTTTGTCTATATGTTAAAAAAATAACTTAATAATTGTATTCATGACTTTGAACTAAGCTGAGTATAGATACGATTAATAAGAAACTTTTTACATAAATAGTATGCCATGTAATCGTTACCATTGTATTGATATATTTCATTTTATTTAATCAAACTACAAATAATTATTACCAAAGTAGGATAAAAAATTGATCTTTGCTTTAATGAAACTAAGTACAAGAAACCAATAACTTAGAAAATAAAGTCAGATCATATTCCACAAATTTTTGTAGAAATTATACTTATTACGTTACATTTTATTATTGTTGTACGTTAATTATTAACATTTTACATATTTGTTCAATAATTGTAATATAAAATAAATATTTAATATACAACGAAGAGCCAGAAACTGCAAAATGTTTCAATTAAACAAACCAATAAAAAAATCAAAGCGAATATAAACACAGCATACTTGTAAAAGTTTTAAATAGGTGTGAAATGTGCAGGAACGTTTGCGCCTTTTGTGGAAGAGTGGCAGATGCGGCAACATATTTGGTGTCGTTACCTGCACCTTTCGTGTATACCGGCTGCAAATGATTCGTTGCACTACGGTGTGTCAAAAAAAAACAAACCTGTAGTCATCGCAGTCACTAGTCTCATAAGCTATTAATCAAATTCAAATTTCAGATATAGAATTTATGGTCTCTTAACCTTAACGATTCTAATCATTAATAAATAAAATCGATACATTCGTTCATATTTTTGAACTTTCATAAGAATTGTAATACATCATATTATTAAGGAAATGCTTAGTTGGGAAACGAAAAATGATTTTTTATTGAATATAACTTAACGTTTATAGATTTTACTTCAGTCATGAAATTGTAAACCATTCAGGTACTTATATTTATTACTGCATAAAATTATCTTAAAAATCATTTCGTTGATTGATTTGAATTTTTAAAAGTGATCTTTAATTTGCAGAAATATTTTTTACTAGAAAAATTAATTGTTTTTGTACCCCGAAAATATCGTGATGTATTTAACAAAGCAAAATTTCGATCATATCACAAACAAATTTATTTTTAATGGAGCTAAGAATGGCAAAACCAAAACTTACAAAATCGTTCACAGAGTATATAAAAAATTTAGAAACTATTTCATTAATAATGACAGAAGATTATAGAACTTTATCTAAGAAATTATCACATTACAATAAAAATAAATCTTGAAAATCTTATTTTAAAAATTGTCGGTAATTTTGTAGGAATTGTGTCATACACGGAAAGAAAAGACAGTCACAGCTAATTCAAACATGTTGCCTAAAGTTAGTTGCTACAGATAAAGAGATTAGGCCTCAGCTCCTAGAATTTAACACTGATGGTTAAAAGTTAACACTCATTTGTTGTCATTTGGTCGCTGTCGTATTTCCCCTGTGCATAGCTAATTTTCTTTCCGTGTATAATCTTTTGTGAATATTCCATTATAGTTGTCAATGTTTTATGATACCATCATATTGCGAACAATCCGTAACTTTCACACCAAATATTGTTCGTGTACTAAGGAGCTTTTTTTAAATTTAAATCCAAGTGATCCTGGCTTATTATGCGCCGTGTAACGAAACTTATGCAACTTTTTATTGAAATATTTAAGTATTTATACATACGTTCGTTGTAAAATGTCTATAATTAGTACAATCTATATATATTATGTGATGCCGAGAAGCTTATTTCAAGAAAGATTCATTTATGGTTAAAAAAATAAATCAAGAAATTTATCTATCTTTTCTAGATGTTTTCAAACAATTTTTCGACCGTTTAAAAGAAGATCTTGGTATTTTTCGGTCATTATAATGAAGTAGACAATAATAAATGTTGTAAACAATAACATTGTAAATAATTCGTAACTAGTACTTTAATTTATGTAGCAGAAAAAAGCATTTTACTATTGAGAATGTTGAAAGATATCCCTGACGTGTCATTAAACTGTTAAAAAATGCGTTTCGGTCGGACGATCAAGTGTGCTCATCGGCAAGGTCTTGATCGCCATCCCTGGACACAGCCATTTCTTTTTATAAATGAATATAGTTACGCAAGTATTTACAATGTTATTTTTTTCAACATTTATTATTGTCTACTTAATTATAATAACCGAAAAATACAAAGACCTTCTTTTACTTATGATTACAAAAAATCAAGAAAATCCTTTAATTTTTAAAAAACTTAAATGATAACTTAAAATGATGTTTGTAACAAGGCAGCTTGCAGTAGTAGACGGATAATGATAATTGCATGCTTCTGGCGGTCATTAAAGTCACACGCTCTGTAATACCTTAAATTTCGGGTACCACCTTTATTGTTTTTGCGACAAGACGGAAATGCACTCCGTCATTATGTGCGAAAGGGGATTCGATAAACCTGCGCAGTAATTTAATTCCCCGTGATGTTAACCTGCGATTGACACGAGCACGACGATTGCATCCAAACTGGCGCCGCGGGTGAATCGTGCCGATCTGTGGATCGCGTGTTGAAAGGAGTGTATGGTCTCCCCATCTCTCGATCGCGACGCGATGCATGGCAGTCGAGCATTGTTCTTCGGTCCGATGCGTGAACTACCATGACGTCCGATGAAAATCGGCTTGCCATGAGGCCCGACATTGCCTCATGGCTAAATAAACGCTTCGTCATTAAACGATTCTGTCCAGCGAAGCAAACGGTTCGGTTCGTCCAGTATGGAACACCCAAAAGTCGCCGTGTCACTCCTCATGTGCCATCGCGGATCGATTGTCCTCGCGTGTCATGCTGTTTCCCTTTCAAGTAACTGCGCCCAACCATGACCCGGACCTTTTTCTCATTAAGGGTTAATTTATATGATTATATTTGTGATTTGCTTGACTGAGAACTAAGCCGTTTTATATCGATCGTTCGCGCCGTGATTGGAACTTATAAAAAGCTTACGATTTCAACAATCAATTTAAAGATAATTTATTTTTAGTAGAAACTCATACAAAAACCGGCTACCAGATTCTATTTCGGACCGTGACCAATGACTAACGGTGACCTATACTTAGGAAGAGATACGGTAGCCAGAACGCATCAACTTCACTACGACGAATGTCAATCGTATCCAACGGTTTACTATTGAATTAAGTGTCAATTTCAGCTTTTAATATTTACGTGAATGGTCCTCAGAAATTACGATAGTATAAAACGGAGCTAACACGAACTCAGTTGGTTTGCCTTGTTCACGAGATCTCACCGCGGTTAGTATAGGACCTAGATATTTTAGATGTAACTGACGTTCTTTATTTCTAAAGGAAAGCACAAAGCGAAACGTGTAGATAAGTTATGAATAAAATGTAATTAATTTTTGTTTTGCTTTAACCCATCAAGTCCCGAAAAGGCAAAACTTGTATCTTACGTTTAAGCTCACGAAACAACCCTTCTATTTTCGGGTACGCTCTACACTAGAATGGTTTAAAATTTCCAAAACTTTGATTTTCAATTGTTGATTACCAATTTAAAAAAAAAATATGATTTATTATGAAAAATTGTTATTTAATCCAAAATTTGAGTGGGAAGGATTTGTTTTTTTACTGTCGCAAAAATGCACAAAACAACTAAACCTCTCAACCAGCTTTGGTTTTTTATTGTACGATTTTTTTAAACGAAAGTTAAAAATCAAACTTTCATTTTAGTAGTTGTTTTGACGTTTTTTCAATGGAATCGTGTAAATTATTCAATTATTTCGATAAAAAAGTACTTAAATACAATATATTTTTTTAAAATAGCTATAAAGGGTTAAATATGAAAAATAATGTTTTTAAGGTTTTAACAAGTCTTTTTTTACGGTTTCTCGTCATTATTGGAACAGGAACTAATGTCATAATCTAAATTTGGTTGAGTTTCGAAATATTGGTTTGCATTTTGATATTTTCAGAACAAATCTTAGTGAATCATTTTTAAATTTTCATCTCTATGCCGTTATTTTTGTTTTCTTGAATAACAATGCCCGACACTTAACGCGTGAAGGTCGATGAATTCAATAGTGTCTTCTTTTTTATTTTTTTAAACCCGTAAAAACATTACTTTTCATATATTTTTTAAAGTTATTTTCAGAAATAATATCATATTTAAATATATTTTTACTGAAATAATTGAATAATTTATACGATTCCAATGAAAAAAACGTCAAAACAAGTACTAAAACGAAAATTTGATTTTTAGTTTTCGTTTTTTGGCCGCCATTTTATTAAAAAAAATCGCAGGATAAAAAACCAAAGCTGATTGAAAAGTTGATAATGAATTAAATGTGGAGATAGTAAAAATACAAAGAGCCAGTTCAGAAAACCGACTAGTTTAATTTTAAGTTTCCCCCACCATTAGCTGATAATTATGCGATATCGGAATGCACCATCCAGGAGTCAATGAAAAGATCCGGGTGTTGTAGAGTTTGATTAAATAACATAGAATATTGCAATACTATGACAAAGATTAAACAGAAATTTACTAAACATTGACCCATTCGACCTATCTACGCGATTCAGTTCAGAAGCATCTAAAACTGTTTTTAAATTGGTTTGTTTTTAACATAGATAAAGCATCCAATAGATTTTCGTAATAGAGAATTTGACGATGTCTGATATATCATTTGGAAATTAAAGATATCGAAACGTAAAATGGTGTCAATTTTGTCTACTGACAATACCACCAAAACTATTATTAAATAAAGTGACATTTGAATAATTTTTCTAAGTTACTACAGAACTATAAATTAAATTTATTCGTTATAAATGAACAGGAAACTATAAACCTTAAAACACATTCGATGTAATATCCTATTTATTAGGATTAAGCAAGACGCATTCTTTCGTAATACCATTTATTTCAATTGCTTTGTTATTTAACAACTTGCTCAATTCTCACTCAATTATTATATAAATTACTAAATAGATACCTACAAAGTTACGTGCTTCTATGAATAGTATTAAACTGTTCTTTATTTCGATAACGCATCTATCATATCCTGTCATTCTTTCGGATGACTTATAGTTGAAATAATTCTTCTGTCACATCGCTAACAATAATGGGAACTTTAATCTCAAGAATACAAAGTTTCACTTTCAGGCGATGTTCTATATTCCGAAAGAAATTATTCTACGTATTGTTTCCCATCAGTTACGCAACACTTAATCGCGCACAAAGAAGTTAATGGAAATTATTAACACAACATTGCATCATTACATAGCTCGTGAAATAATATGATATTTAAAATAATGATATAGGTAATTAAGCCTTTAACCATTTCTATACGTTTGAAAATAACGGGAAGGTAAATTCAATTGATTTTTGTTCAGATACAACTATGTTATGTCAAATGTATATAACACGATTTAATATCGGTAAAGTTAAAACATCAAAACATCGATTTCCATGGTGTGAAATAAAAACAACTTTGTAGATGTTAATCAGGATCTGGATCACGCCAACAGCGCACAATAAACGAAGGCATTATAAGAATAAATTTGTAATTAATTATTATAAAGGAACAGAAAAATAATCCGACTAAACTATTTAATAATGTCCACAAAGTTCTAATTGAAGATAAAGATTTTGGAAATAATATATTCAGTTCTAAATTATTGATTGTATTCTCAAGCCACGGACTTTTTTTAGTTATCAGTGCACATTAGTACTGCTTTCTTATTTTGAGACTACTTGGTCAGTATTGACGAAGGTTACATTCCGTGACTGAACCAGTTAAAATCCAGTATTGGCGGTCAGTACTGGACCTCCAGCGCACAGAACTAGGCCAGTACCTTGTCGATGATTTTGCGTACAAATTATACCTGTGGAAATGATGAACGTAAATTCCTGCTTTTCCGTTAAAAACATCTTTATTTATTTTTATTTTAATGATGTTTCATTTCAATAGGTATTAAATTAGAATGTATTTTATTTAAAATAATAGTTTTTATCATTATTTTATTCTTATCAAATCTTATTTTGTGCATATAGAGTTCTTTTGTCACATAACCGTAAGGAGTCCCGTAGTTTTAATACAATGATGCATATCTAAAAGTTTCACATTGAGGACTCGATCTGCATAGTTCAGATACTATGACAAGTTAATTTTAATGACATTCTATACTGTATTTTGAACAATTTCTTATATATGTATGACTGTACTTCGTATTTTATGAAAATACATTATCGTACATGATAATGCAAAACAGGGAGCATTATTTGGTAAGATTGATGTGATGAACACTTTACTTCGACTCCATTAATCAGCGATACATGAATCTGCAAAAAGCCAATTGTACGGTCAATATTGACATAAAATCGAACAATCAAATTCGAAGCTATTAAAAACCTTTCGCTTTTTAAATCGCCCTTTTTACATTAGCTCAACCGTAGTCCTCATTGTTTGCATCAGTCCCAAACGCAAGTCAGATGTAAATGCATAGTAACTAATGTAGATACTAAAAGGAAGGTACTTTTTTTTAGAGACCCTTAAAGAAAAGTAGATTAAATCGTTTTCTTTTACTTACATTCTCTACGTGTACGTGATTCGCGTCGCGAAAGATTTGAAAAGGGCCGCCAGGTCATATAATATAAAAAAGAGCAATTACCGAAGAAGGAACCGCTCACGTCACTTGCATCGGTCATGCTTCGCTGGCACAAGTATCATGCCAGGTATGGGGTGTTTTCTCCTGGGGGAAAGTTGCGGTACGTCCGAACTGTCGGAAGGTTGTTCCTACAGGGGGCGGCGGGAACGAAGGCGACTGGGAACGGGGAAGAAAGGCAAAGAATGGAACGGGCCAGAGCGGTGTATTGTGCGCTGATAGATGTGTCAAATCCGGGACGCATTGTGCCTCCGGAGATAAATGGAGCCGGGGTGAAGAAGCAAAACACGCGCCTTTTGTCCGCTCTACTCATCGAAGGTAATTTAGAGAGGGAACGAGCCAGAGAATTCTCAGATAGGGAGATTGAAGTATGAACAGTAAGGCAAGAGTGAGATAGAAACAGAAGGCGCAAAAAACGAGGCGCATCCCCCGTCATGAGGCATCAGTGTCCGCTTTTGCTAAACTTGACTGGACTGGACGGGAGGCGACGAACTTGCTTCTTCAAGGTTGCCCCTAGCCCACTGCGCCATTATAGACTTTGAAAATAATGTCACCAAATGTGGGTGACTATGTAACCGCCTTTCCTTCGAATTTTTAAATCTTTTCTACTCTATGCCCTTCGGGACATCAGGATGATCTTCATTTTTCTTGAAGCTAAAGGCTGCTGATTTATTGCTTCTTCATTTTTGATGTGCAAACAATTTTCATTTAAATTTTACGGGGACGAAAAGAAATGTCACTTCCTTTACACCTTTTGCACAATCCTGATCAGTTTATTCAGATATAAAGAATGTTGAAACGTGCACGGTAAAATGGAATTTTCAGACATTCGGGAATTGATTCTTTCCGTAATTATAAGATGGTCTTCCACATGTTACGAATGTGTAAATTTGTACGGCTTAATTGATCACATCCTGACATTTTTCAAATGTGAAAGACTTCCTTTTGTATAATAAATAAAACTTGCTTCTTTTCATTGTTACGTATGATTAATTATCGAAAACGAAGTATTTTGTACAATAGTTTATGGGATGTATATATCAAGTTAAAAAGATTGTTTGAATTCGTATTTTCAACGTATTTCCTATAGGAACTAAATATAGATTACAACACGAAAATGCATATTTAACTATTAGATACTTTTTGAACAACCGCATTTCATAATGAACTGATAAGCGCGAATCAAATTGTATATTATATCTATAACTTTCTAAATTTGAATAAGTGAAAAAGTTATAAGTCGTCATAACACAAGAATATGTAGATATATACTTATTCAAACATGGAGAGTACGGATTAGTATTAGTTAAGTTAGGAATTATTTATAAGTCTGTAAATATATGTCATTTAGAACTCTTGATTGTTGGATTTAATACCAAACAAGATCATTTATGACCATCTAATATTCAATTCCACTAATTCCTTTAAATATACACTTGACAAGGAAGTGCCCACCCAAATATCCAAAGAACAACTTTACTGCAAGATGTCTTAAACCGCTCAGAAAGAACTCTTAATTATTATTTAAGAACGAATGCGTTGATTTTAAACTACATCGCGATATATAAAATATAAGGTCTTACGAAGGAAATCTTATTGAAGAACTTTGATACTTACAGTAATATAAATAATATAATTAAAAATAATCATTTGCTAACAACCGTAAAATAACTCATTTTTTCATGATATGGTTCAGCCTATTGGTTTGCATATGTTTTGGATTTGATCGCCACCTAATGTCTGTGGAAGAAACATTCTCAAAATTGCTTTACCAAAGAGCTTTCCAAAAAGAAAGATGACTCAAAATGAGACAAAAGCAATACTTCTTCCGGATGACTATTTTTAGGATTCATGAGTAAGAGTTCTTTAAGTTATCGTTTTTAGATTATATCAAAAATTAGAACTCTGTAAGAGACCTTTTTTTGAAGCATCTTTGGAAAAAGCCCTAGTGACCTCTTCAAGGTGATTATTTATGACTGTACCATATTTGATTAATATCTTAATACTCAAAATATCCACATCTATTTAAGCTAAATTGTGTGATTACTAATTAACCGCCATGTTTAGTGTGAACATGGTAAATATTACTTTATATAATTGTCATTGCGATAATTCCAGAATATTTAGGTATGCATTTTATTTTAAAAATGATATTTGAATTATATTATATATTTTAATATTTACACATTAATAGGATCAACGAATGTGCAAAATTACGATTGAGTTTATGATTTGGAATGTTTTTAACTATTGTACTAAAATTATTGTTTAAAAAACTCGCCAATGACACTAAGAATGTTGATCAAAAATAAAGTTTTTTTTAAGAATAAATTGTTTGTAAAATAACTTACAGTTTCTTTTGCAATTACACAATGGAAATATAGCAAAATTAGCGTGGAAAAAAAACATTCTGGCTTTTGCATCAAAAGGATAAATATTACTCAGAAGAAAACTTATTCTAATAAAATTGATTGAATAGTATATCGAAATATTAACAATATGAAAAATGTCATAGAATGATTTATTGCACAGTGAGAAATAAGTAGATGATTCAATCATTGTAAACGAAAACAAGGAATAATACTACGTAGCTAAATTAACTATAATTTAAATTAAAAAACAAAAGCTTATTATTCTAACGACGATTTATTCTCGCTAGTAAGGTATGCAAATTCATGAATTTGATGTATAAAACGATTTCAAATAAATATAGTATCCTACTACTACTGGTTGTTATTAAAAATGATTTGATCTGTAAGTATTTATCGTTATTTTTTACTGTATAAATACTATAAATAAAAAAACCTTCGCCTCCTACAAATAACTATTAGTTAGTAAGCTTTACATTTCCAAACTGTACAAACTTTTTGTCAACTACTAACAATAAAAATTGATGCTCTTAATTTTGCTACTAGTGAGTTAACAAAATTACGGAACTTCAGTTCAAACATTACTACTACTATTCGAAGCAATCTTTGTAATACTGTGTACTGAAAATAGCCAATTTAAGCCAATTACCGCGGAGTGATTTGTGTGTACAAAGTGCCCAGACAAATCACAAGGGAAAACTAAAGGGGTTCAATTACGGTGGTACTGCAGTAAGATCTCAATAGGTATGCCACGGTAGCAAATTTTGGCAAGTAATATGAGATTCTGTCGATTAGTGCAAAAGGAAAATTGAAATAGGTATGAATACAAATCGAGAATTAGATTTGGTACAAATATTTTTACCGTATACGCCGAGAAAACTGAACAGTACATTACATAATAATCGGACAGCTAATATTCAACTTAGCTTAATGTATTTATTAAGATGTTTCTTTCTCGAATGAAGATCCTTATCGAACACTACAGATTTGATACATTTTGCAAAAGAATGTTAACCTAATCTATCAAATTATTATTTCATTTATATTATATTGTTAATTTTTAAATTCGAATAAAACTTGAGTAAATTTTCTAAATTTTTAATGTCTATAGCATTTTCACCGACAAATTAAAAATAAGGAAACTTAGTCAGATTAAAGCATATATTATATTAATTGAAGGTACATCGTTGAATATTTATTATAATAGAAACTTTTTTCAATAAACTTAGAATGTCCGAGTCTTATTCCGAGTCCGAGAAGCCCTTCATTGTAATTACACTAATTCTACAAATTATCTTCAAATTCTAATATTTTTCTAGAGAACTACAATAAAAATTTGTTTGATTTAATAATTATGTCTCTACAATATTTCTAATTATTCACTTACAAGTCTTGTTTACCAAAATTATATACGAATAGTTACAGTCAAATGACCATAAAATCTTTTATTTGTATTCTAACCAAATTAAGTTATTTTATGGCTGAGATAAAAGAAAAGATTAATAATCCAATGCTACCATACATCATCATGAGCCTGCGTCAACATCCCTCATCATCCGTCATGATTATCAATCTTGACAATCCATCACCATAGGTCCTTATCCCCGGCTCTCCCTGTCCATCATCATGGCTCATTAACTTCAGACATCATTCTGATCATCATCCTGTAGCATACAAAATAGCATCCTAATGAAAACCACTCAGTTTGATGATACTAGTACACTCTTTTACGTGTGAACTGATTTCTGGAAGATAATTGCACAATGTTAACAATATTATGTAACAAAACGTACACACATATATAATATACTTATAGGTTAGGTTAGGTTAGATTAGGGTTCGGAAGAAAATAGGCTTAGTTTCGTATCAGGTTCAATGCAGTTTATTTCTTTTCTTTGTTAACAGTGTAACAAAATCTAGACCAAATTCTATTGGAGGATATGAAAATTATAGTACATGAAAACAAAATTTGTTGTAGCATCAGACATACATATGCATAATTACCCATTCGAAGTTAGTGATATTTCAGTATGATGGAGGTGAATTTATGTCTAATGCAGCTATACTATTTTTATGTATACATCAATAGTCACAATGTGCCAAATGATGTACAAAACGTAACAGTAAACGATCTTGTCCCAGGATTCGAGAAACGGGAGCATTTATATACTCAGAACAAAATTGTGTTAAACACTGTTCAACACTGCACGGAATAAATCAAATACGTAGAGTTTTGTTGATTGTTCGACTTGTGAATCTATCAATTTCTTTATAGTTTGACTATTGAAACCTTATACGTATGACATCATGTTATCCGGAGACCAAATTCATAATATGTAAAAATCTCGTCACTTCACACAAATAGACAACATTTACACCAGGTCATTGAAGCTAATTTTCAGGAATTTGAAAGTTTATTCATGTATTTACGACACGAATGAACATAAAAACTATTCAAACCATTCAAATGGTTTCTATTCTTTCATTGCGTTTACTACTCTTCGTTTATCCAATAAATGAAACGGCTGTAAAGCGATAAATTTCAGAAGCTACAATATGTTTCAAAAATCAATTTCAGTCGCACCGTAAATGTTCTGCAACATTCAGACTTTCTCGGTCACATTTTGGCTTTCCAATTTATTGGCGGTAACAAAAGTGTTCGTGAAATAGGTCGGAACCTTTTGACACATATATTCGAAATTCGAATCGTTCCGGAGTGACACGCGTGCATGGCTTAGGTTCCAAACTTTAGTGGCTCGTCGCATTATGTTTATATATTGACGATTCTCTTTCACGTTACGCATTGAAATAAATCTACACCCTGTAGGTTCCAAAACATTTCCGGTCTCTTCGAAGACATTTTTTTTACGAAGGCCTTCACCCAATGTTCGAACGCCAACAACGCAAACGGTTCATGTCACCCCGGGGTATCAATGAGGATCCCCTTGGAGTTCGACCTCGCGTGGGAGGTCTTCATTGCACTTAACGACCGGCTCGCGCCTACATTTTATTTACCACGTGACTTTCCGTTGTTGGCCTCCGCGGTATCCTGCCATTCCACTGAAAGCTCAAGGAAAACTTTATCTATTTTCGCCTCTTTCCGGGCGGACGCCGAATGATTTATGTCGGGCAAGTGCGCCTTGCCTTGTGGAAAAATTACCCCGCGCGACTTTACGACCGGCTGTCGGAAGACAGAGGTCGCATTAACTCCAGTTAGTAATTGTTGTTCTCCGGTCGTTCGTGTATCTTTCGCCGTTTCTTGGGACATTCTTAAGCAGTCGCCTTTACTTTGCCTTTTCGACGTGCTATTAATGCACGCTGAGGGAAAAAGGACGGGATAATAGATCGCATCCGTGTACTCTGACAACGACGACAAACTTGCTGCGTATCTTTTTACGTCCACGAATTAACGTGCTCCACACGTCGCGAGTCATTTAATCTTGCATCCCACAGATCGACAGAGTTACGCTAATCGGCAGTGATCCTATCACGCCTCTCAATCAAACAATGACTTACTGTTTCTAGAGTTTTTTTTTCCAGTACATTTATTTATCCTTTCAAACGATATATCATGTCGAAGACCGAGTTTGAAGACTGCAGAGCTATAAAAATCGTAAACAACTAGCTAAACGTTCAATTTGATTCTCCACGTGCCATAAACAATACGTTCAAGGGCGTCCTTAAATTCCAAACATATTTTCTCACTGGGCACACGCCGTAAAAATGTTATAAAATCGTGTCCTTGGTGTCGTGCGACTTGCCGAATTTGTTCACTGACATCGTAACTGACTTTGGGTCAGAACGTCACGGCTGATTAAACGAAAAATCGGTCGAAAAACCTTGAACTCGCCGGGCGTTGGCCGATTCACTTCGCAGTTTTTCGTACGCCACACGGGTGCTCTGGTTTTACGGCACCCTGGCTTCCCAGTCATTGTTTGCGGAGACTAAAGGTAAGATGCAGTCCTGTCCATCTCTCAACCCGAAGTCGCCTCTTCATCGTGAGCTCTTCCCGGCATCACGCTGGGCGAGGAAACGTGGTGTCTCATAAATCATCTGGCTGTTTTTACTTGTTTGACTGCGAGCATTGCCGCTGCGTCATTAGGCGAAACTTTCACGCTCTGTTCCCTAGAGTGCACTTGGCAAATCCGTAATTTACCGTCCACAGCCTGTGGTTTTTACGCTCATGAATCATGCAATTTCTAAATGTCCTCTTTTGCTATTCTTCAAACGTTGGTATTCTGCCGAGTCGCGTCATTGTACTTGCAGGTCTGATCATAAATGATGAACGCGACGGCACGCATTTCTAAGAGATGGACACTTTGTGTTTGGAAAACGAGACGTTCTCGAACCTTTGTAAATAAAAATAAAAGTCAATTATTAGTATTGTGTAATGATTTAAGGCAATATTTGCCTCTAATAACGGTCTTTTACATTAGCATCGTTTATTGGCAATAGAAAAAGAATAACAGAACTTTCATTAAGTGTTATATCATGCTGGGAGTCTGTAAAGGATGATGGATTTCATATATAAAGTCGTAGCAAAATTTAATTTTTTCAACTTTTTATTTGTTTTAAATAGTTGAGACATTACTTACGCAACCAAATTCTCGTCAAAACTCAGAGCATCGCACATTACTGTAATAAAATCTTTTAAAGATATCGAGTTAAAAATATAAAATTATTTTAGTGATGGCTCTTTTTGGCTCTGAATGTTTTGAAGGCGTTAATGTTTCTAAGTAGTATATTTTAATATCGTGAGTCCCGACGGCCACGTACAGTAGACTCCCGCGTTAGTGGCGTCCCGCATTAGTGGCGTCCCGCGTTAGTGACGCGATGGAACCCCGTGTTAGTGGCACTTCTCGGAATCTTTCCATCCCCGCCATGTCGCCAGCCGCCTGAGGGGCGTGGCCTAATAAGGTACGGGATGAATTATGTCACGTGACTGCAGGACTGCAGTCTAGCGGGGGAAGCGATGTTACCCCGCCACTAACACGGGGATTGAGGGGAGGGCTCGGAACCGAGCACGCCACTAACGCGGGAGTCTACTGTATTTATCAAAAGTCCCATATAAGACATATCGATACTTTCAACGTTTTGTTCAACTTTTGCACTATTCATTTAATAAATGTTTAATATTATATATACCAGGCCATATCTACGATATTAACTATTACCTGATTCTTGCGAAGCCACTAACAATGAGGATGACTTGCTCTATACTTTTGCCATTTATATGATTTTCTACTTCTAATATTGACAACAAAATAATAATTTTAGAAGCAGTGTCCAGAGATACCTTACATTACATTTCTCAGTAACTTTTGCGATAATACTCAAGCTATTATTGAGATAGTAGTGCATATATCGAAACATTAAATACGTCTCGATAAATCAGAAATAATCGCGACATCGTCGTAATGCAGTAGTCTATGGGGTGCACAAATTATTTGATATATATGTATATCAAATCATTCTCTATAAAATGGCCGTATTTAGCGATTTTTCACGAGCTCCAGTAATTAAAAAAAAAGTTTTAACATGGGTTGTGTTCTGTAAAGTTGTTCCATATTGGTGTATGAGTACATCTTACGATTAATTTGTAAGGATTATTTTCAAAGAACTTTAAGCTTCACATACTGTAAGCTTCTTTATAGATGTCTCCTTTAAGACTAAAAATAAAGTGATTTTTAAAAGTGATAAATTCTTCTTCTTTGTAACCTTCTTCAATTACTCCCAATATATATTTGAAATTTTAAACATATGTATGTTCATTTTACTATCCTACAATATGCATCAAAGCTACGACACATTCCGATTAAGTTGCGTAAGAGTTTTTCCACCTAGTGGAAATTAAGGTAACCTTATATTTATGAACAGTCGATAAGGCAGTGACGAAACAATCAACAACATTCCTTGGGACTCTTCTTCCCTGTGACAGGCACGTAAAGGGGGCGGTAGGTATACTAACAGAAAAGCTCAATGTTTGTGCTCAATGTTTTACCAAACTCTTATTCAATATATTCGATATATTACATACATATTCGGTATTGTTAAACATATTAATTAAATATCAAGAAAATTTGTTTAAGAATTATATTTATTATATCTATTGCTTCGTTTAGTGTGCTCACGGAGGTAGTCGTGTAAAATGATTTTCTTGAGAAAATGTTTTTTAATTATAGGCTAATAAACCTTTTATACACTTGTTAAATTCTTAGAAGGTTTAGCGGAAAAATAAGCTAGATATTCACTGTTAATTTTGGACACCTTAATATGAATTCCCTATACCAATTAAGCGAACAGTACCTTTTTAATTTTCTAGTAGAAAAAAGGTTCTTGGGACCTTTGTAAAAAACTAACATGACGTTTGTTTCCGCGACAGAAATATTATAATAAAAAATGCAAGTTCCTAGCGGCATTGGTTTGGAATAACATCATTCTAAAATTTATCAATTTACACAATTTTACGGTAAATAAACGCACGTGACGGCGATGGCACAAAATCTGGCATTCATTGTATTCATTATTTACTACTTTTAAAATATTGCTTTTCTTTTCAAATATTGCATGTTTCAAGTGTCGACCTTTTCTCTTTTGTTTATCAAATTTCACATTTGATGATCATGGTAACAAATGAAATTTTTCCTTTTTAAACAAAAAATATAAATGTAAGGTTACCAACGCGTTCATCTAAATTCGTTAGTATTGGTGTATTCAGATGATACATTGGAACATGTGTGAAAAAGAATTTGTCAGAATGGTAACACTTTTTCAAAAGTTTCTTTTCGTGGAGGGCAATATTATGCTGAAACAAAAGAGTACATGGAGTTAATGGAGTTCTGTTCTGTTTCAATACCGCAGGAATTATTATTTCACCGACTACTGTTCGATGCCAGAAATTATATGAAATTCAGTGCAAAGAACTTCGTGATTCTTAACATTAAAAAACAGTAAGTGCGATAAGTATTTATTTACTACTAGAGCACTCATAACACAGTGTCCGGATAAAGAATCACCAAATCGCTTGAGTTCCTCGATGGGAAAGTACAAAAATGGTTGCAACCATGAGAAATAAATAATTGAATGGGAAAAAATGAAATATGTAGAGATTTTAATGCTCAAAAACGAGTTTATATAACGTTTTTTATTCGACCCTAAAAATTAAAAAAAATAAATAGATAAAAAGATTAAATTGTTTTATTTGTGAAAACGTTAAAAAACTTTTGCGTTTATTTATAGAATAATAATTAAAAAGTTCTGTTTTCGGGTAACAACTTCTAAGAGCTATATAAAACTTTGTAGTTTTCGTAATTACACAAATTTATCGTGGTTACAAAAAGTTTGATTGTATGTTTGTAGGAGCCTGAAAATTCCTACATAATTTGTTTCAAATAAATTCGTTTCATATTGAAAGATTATTCTGTTATGTTGCAGCCTAGAATTTTAATTTTCAAAATGCAATGCAAGATTTTTAGCCCATTTTGTTCTTGCGGCTATAGCTGTTATCGATGACAAAGGTGTCAAGATAGTATACTAGATGAATTTTGCAAAACTCATTGAATATATTGTAATGTACAGGGGTGATAAAAGTCTAAAATGACCAAATAGATGGGGTGGGAGTTTATTTCAAAAGTATTTGAGAAAAAATAAGAGCCCCCCCCCCTCCCCCCTGGTCTTTGGCATCATAGACCTCCTCAAATGATGAATTTTGTTATAAATCGTTGTAGTTGTTCGCTGTTTATTGAAATAATTGTTTGTTCCAAAGCAACTACCTTAAAAATCTTAACAATCAAATAATTCCATTAAAATTTATTGATATATGCATAGTGTTTTGAATTCGTCTCAAACAACTTTTTAACCCTCCTGAGCACGAGTTTTTCTTTTCCCATATGGAAACAATGTGGTTTGGACGAGTATACTCGTCCTTTTGCACAGGAGGGTTAAATGAGGCCTTACTCAACCTGTGTTGTCGTTTAAGATTTGTATCACCTCCGTGCCCCCGTGGGGATGGGAGTTGTAACTCCCCTCAAATGATGGATTTTTTCCTAATCTTTTCACATCTTACGGCGTTTTTCTGAAAAAATTGTATGCCTCAAGTTATTAGCCGGATCCAAGTCTTAATGCACACATCAAGTATACTCCTGTATCTCAAACAACACAATCCGTCCCGAGATGTCCTGAGGAGCTTCTGAGGACGTCCAAATGTCCGCTTTTGGTCCTCGGGAGCTCCTCAAGAACTCCTGAGGACATCATGAGACAGGCTTGTGTTGTATGGGATTAATTTTACTAAGCAAATTAATTATAAATGTGTAATTAAATTTATAATATTCCAAGATGTTTGCCAACCTCTTATTATATTAACGGAAAACATCATCCAGTGAAAGGTTGTCTTCGAAATACCATTTTTTAAGCTACATGTCTAAACTGTTCTATAAGGGAGAACTATTGTTCCAGGAAACAATGATACTAACGTAAACACCAATGTCACATAAAAATACCACCGTATAGTAGTCGTGCGTACCGGAAAATTGAAGAAGATGACAAAGAACGTCAAACATTGAATAAAATATAAGATTCCCTGATATAGAAGGAAGATACGAATATGGCCGTGGAGGTGAGAGGGAGTAGCTTAGCACCGCGTCAGTAACGCCCCGGGTAATATTACGATGACAGTAATTGTCGCTTTGATCAATGTGGCCTCGGCTCGGAGTAGCCAGCCGTCACGCTATCCACCTCTGTCAGGGTTTAGTTCGATGTTTCTCTCCGCACCCGACTGAGCCCAACCTCACCATCATACAGGAGTGTGTGGAACAATCCACTTTCTTTTTACCGATTTTCATGGAAATAAATGCGCCGTGTATTTAACTGGCATTTTTATCTCCCCATTATAGGGGGAGAAAAATTGATAAGTGCAATTTACTCAGAAACGTGCATCATAATTACATAAATAAGAATGTATTTGGAAACGCACCCTTCATACTTGAATAGTATATTCCAAAGTTCTTTGAGTATATCTACATCTTATATTTTATATTCCCTCTTTTTATGACGCATTTTTATTTAAGTAGCAATTTTGAAATGCATTGTGTACAACATGCCTTTAACATAAATACTACTTCAGAAATGTTTTCTGTTTTCATAACAATCATTGTTATTAGAAGCTGTGGTTGAATAAGCGCTTTTATAAACGTAACACAATTTTATCACGTGAAAATTTTGAGAAAATATATTCTCCACATTAAAAGAAATATTATACTCCACGTAAGTTAATTCTAAGCATTTTCATTGGATAGGATCAAATCAGTAGACAAATCTGTTGGCTTAAAAATGTATTCAATAAAATTGTACAACATGAAGCAAAACGTCCCTAAATAAGAAAATCTTACAAAGCTGTCCAATTCTGAGACAAGAAAATTGTATATAAAGTGTGTACTAAAACAGTGTCCAATAAATATATATGCAAGAAACTTGCATTGAAATTGTTTAAAAGTGTGTTGTCTAACAGTTGTATAAACAAGCTGTTTTAAACATGTTTTGTAATGTGCGCAGGCGTCAAGGAACTACTTTGAAGGTATGTAACAGTCGTCGAACATGGTCATCCTATTCATCTTGTTCTTGCTGTAAAACATTATCTTGATGGGGTGTAAATACACATGGATAGTATATCACAAGTCTATAATAAGATAAAAGTCATGAAAATAAAACAATTCATCGATTACACAAAATTGACCGAATATTTACTGACGTTTAAGCGGCCATCTTGAACAGAAACGTTTTTCATTAAGTCGACATAGAGCTCAGTTGAAGAGTATCGAAAACATGAAGCTTCGAACAGTTATCGGGTGGTGGTGCATGAAGCATCCGACGAACACACGCGCCGTGCTTTCTTATATTTAATTATTCTCGTATACGTTGGAAGCAAGGCAGTTACGTATATAAGGTTCAAGTATCTCGTACTCTCTTCGCTATGACCAAACGAAAAGTTAAATCGTTGACAATAATAAGTAGGGATATCCGTAAATCTGTGGTTGCATATAATAGTATTTTCGATATACTATGCGTAAAATTTGATTTTACGCACTACTGCTGACCGGGGCTCTCTCGTGCTGCCCGGCTGCGCCGGGCACTCGTGCGCCGCGGTCGTCACACGTGCGTAACATCATATTTGACCCACAAAAAACGGCGCACAAATTGTACGCATAGTATATCGAAAAATATCGTTCGGCACGCGTGCGTAAGAATTCGATTTTACGCACCGCCCTATCTAATCGCATGTTAAAAACGGTGCGTAAACTCGTATTTTACGCACTAGTATCGAAAAATACTATATTAGTATAGTAATCCTGTACATTACATCCGTGATATCTAAGTTACACAATTTAAGGGGGTTCTAAAGTGCTCGACCAATAAGGTAGGGATTTTCACTAAAAATCGTAAATAAAATATGAGTGACATGATTTTTCGAAATTCGGGATATTATAGACAATAATTGATAACTGACTGAGAATTTTCGGAAATAAGTGATTTTTATTTATTTCCGAAAATTTTCGGTCAGTTCTCAATTAATGGCTTTGGCATTTTTTTGTGATACATCAGTTTAAAATCATTTCAGTCACATTTTATTTACGATTTTTAGTAAAAATTCCTACCTTGCCGGTGGACCACTCTAGAACCCCCAGTATGTTAATTTTTTTTTTGTTTCTCTGTCTCATAAAAATATTTAAAAAATGCCTAAATGAATGGATAGATTCTTACCAGGGTCAGACTAGGAAAATATATTATTGATAACATTCGTATAATCAATGTACAGATACTGTCTAACAAAACTGTCTAATCAATGAACATACAAATCTTAAATTTTGAACAATGAAATGCCAAGTTTAATTGTCTATTTCTTCAAAATTTAACAAAAATATTGTACAATAATTGGCCAGTAAATGATTTTATTTCTACCAGGGTGGCTGCATAGATATTTAGTTGTATTAAATATCTTTTTATGCATTCATAAAATTGTGGAAAAATAAAATTTTTGACAAACTATTTGAAAAAAAAACAAACTATTTTTTAGTCAAATGAATTCTTCGCTTCAGTGTGGTGGAAAAAAATTGGTTTGCTGCATGAGTATTAGTTTTAAACAAAAATTCCTACAAAAGAAAATTACAGCAGTATTATATAACTCTGAAATTGTTGAACAATACTCTTTCTTAAGAAAAATAAGCCTAACAGAAAGACGGATTCCAACTGTTGGCCGTGACAGACTAATGTATCACTTGTTCTCACGATGATTTACACAAGAAATTTGCAAATCGAATCAATACAACCTAAAGTGGACGCTTTTAAATTATGTTCTTCTTTTTTTGTCCAACACGTAGAACAAAATTATTGAACTACACTAACAAGTGTATTTAAATCATGACTTCAACCTCGTAAAAAATCTACTTAACCGACCAATAAACCATTAAGTTGAACTTTAATAAATTATTCGAATTCCGAAACAGTTATAAATATTTCTGAATTCAATATTTTTTTGAACTGTTTCGTGTATAAGATATCCTAACGAAAATGTTCATTTTTTACAATCATTACAGTTTTTGTTATATTTCCGAGGAATAAAGGCATTCTGTAAACAAAAAATAAATAATTATTTAACATTAGTTTTGCAACGAAAAATGAGTTTTAACGTGTATAAAACGTGAATAGTCCCCGCCGTTGGCTGTGGACTTTATGACGTCGTAAGTATGAACAAATAGTTACATAATACAGTGACATTCGAACATAATATAGTTAAATAAAAGAAGTGCCGATTTCAAAATACCTTGCATTTTTTCAATTTAGAATCTGCGACATTGGACATTTTGCGTTTCTAAAATATATAAGCTTTTTGCTGAATATAAGAGATTTCGTGTTATCTTTTAGCTAATGCGGTAGTCGTGGAATTCAATGAAGATTATATGCAAAAATTTAAGACTTTATGTATTCGTTAACGTTCGTATTTCCACACACGAAATAGCACGATGAAAACTGGACTTCGATTAGCTAAGAACTGTAACATGTGATCGATATATGTATTCGAAAAAGCTAATACGCAAAAGCTCACTATTCACAGGAAAAAAAACTGTTAATTTATGAAATTTTCAATTTTTAAAATACGCAGTTCTTATATGTAGGACGTCACACGGAGGTTCTGTTAAGCTTGTCTGGTTCGGGAGGGTAATTAAAATATTGTGAATTGCTGTTTTCAATTTCACAATGTCGGTGTTTAGGACTTTTTAAGAATGATCAAAAGAAATTTTACAACGATCAAAACGTGTTCATTACCTAAAATAAATGTTCTTAAAAATTATGTCAAGACTGCATTCTCTACGTTAGGTACTATGTACATTTCTGTAGAGATATAAAATCTTATGATTTTGCATTGTTCACAATTAAAAAAATATGCGCATTTTTTACCCTCTCTTTAAAAAATCGAGTCATTTGTAATAAATTTACTTCAAACGCAAGAACTCTAAATCGAATTATTTATAATTTAAATAAAGCAGCATATGTTAGAAATAGTCAAATTGTCAAATCTCGTCGATATACTTACTCAAAACATATATGTATATAACAAATTATAGTGTTCTTTATCGAGGTTTGCATTTCTAGAAGCAGTGATTATCGTTTGATACATCTTTCAAGATTTACAAATAATCTAATTTATTGCAGTAGCCATATACCTATGACTAACCCTAGTTAGGGTGTAAATAGGTCTCTTATCATGCTTGATTTATCAGGCGATCATAATTTCGGCCGTCACATTTATGCCACCAAACTAGTTTCTAGTCAGGGGTATAATCAAGCTTCAAACTTTCTCAATCAGCACTTTATTGGATTTATTAAACTATAATCTCAACTCGAGAGGTTCTAGGAAAGTAAATTAAAATGATGTTATGCGAATGGTTTAATAATGTTCATATCAAGAATAATTCTTAACTAATAATTAATGTTGTTATTCATTTTGAATATTAAACAGTCATAAAAGCCGATATTTTATCTGTTTTACCTGCGCCCCTTTGGTGTATATAATAGAAAAACCTACAGAGTATTTTAACTTAAAGTTTTTTTTGTATACACTAGGATAAATAATTCATGGCCTGTGAGTGGATTATATTAAATCCATTTTTTTCGATTACATAGATAATATACGTTGTTTTAATGCTGAAACCAACAAGTCAACGTTAAATAATTGTACGCGAAAAAAAAGATTTAGTTAGTGCAATCAACTGCATAGTGCTCCCAGATCTAGATGATAAATTAGTTGACGAAAATAAAAACTAGTTTCATTGATACATTGATTAGTTGTGTGTTACAATTAATTAGTTAGTAACTAATTTATTTCTTACTGAAATTATTTACTTGGCTCTTCCAACAAATTTCTCGACTGGATCTGACGGCACTAAGTTGTTGGTTATACCAGACAATCAATTTTTCCTGTGTATATTCATATGAAGTTTATTATTTTCGATTTTTTGTTATTATAACGCAATGAAATATGTAGGAAAGTTAAGACTACTTGTTATGGTTGTTCGGTAACGTGTCGTCATTTTATGAAGGTAGTCGATTCACTTAGTTCCGACAATAGTAATACTAAAGGTTATTCATGACATTGCTTTCAAATGGTGTACAAATTCTATATCACAGAAAAATATTATAAATTTCACTAAATTATCCCATTGCAAACACTACCCCATTAATACCTGTGAGAAGAGAAATTTTAGCGCATTTTTTGTATAAAATAAATCTGGAAAAAAGTTAAAGATAATTATTTCTATGCATTTGTGGTCGCTCTTTCGAAAGGTATTAAGAAAAATGTTTTAAAGTTGCAGTTTGTCCTTCATTTTGACAAGACTATGTAAAAAAAATGAATTCTTTCTGGTACATTTTTTTAAATATCGAATTTTTCATTTCAATTTGTAGTGAACGTAATCATTTTTTTAGACCGTGAACACAATAGTTATACTTAAAAATACTCTTTGAAATTAGATGAGATTTTGGTTCCAAAAACGAAAATTTTAAATATATACAATGTTACCTTTGTACCTTAAGTACAACTACGTAAGAGTCTAATTAAATTCTGGTTAGTTTAAAGCACGAAATGCGATGCAAATTCTATATTTAAAAAAAAATGTATTCTAAAACTTTATTATTTTTTACATATTTTTGTCAAAATGAAGGACAAATTTCAGTTTTTAAAACATGGTCTGAAAGAGCAACACAAAAAATGGTAGAAATAAGTATCTTAGACATTTTTCAAACTTTATTTCAAATGCAAAAAATGCGCTAAAGTTGAAGTAAAATATCTGGGCATTTAAGGCGTTAATTGATTAATAACACAATGTACTAAAGTATAGTAATAATGAGTAATTAAATAAATATTAAGTACAATTTACGATTTACATCCAAGTAGGTACAGAAAAAGCAAAACTTCATTAAATGAATAATACATCTCTATTAAAATCGGAGATTCCGTGTCGACAGAAACTTTTCAAAACGATCAAATACGAAAGCGCGTTAAGTCGACCACAACGATTAGTGAAAATTAAATCCAAAACGGTGTATGTTTTTGGGTTAAAGTAAAACATATTACTTGGGGAGTCATTATCATTTGCGATGTTTTTCAATATACCCGGACCATTTATTTAATTCCTTAAAATGCTGAAAATCTGTCATGATTGTATACCATGCTGAAGCAATTATCTGAAATTTCAGAAAAACGAGCCAATACCCTTGAAACTTTCCAAGTCGTAAACACACGTTAGTGCGCGCGTATTATTTAATCGTCACGCAACCACATGAACTTGGTGCGAAGTAACTGGTATTTTAAGATTGTTAATAAAACAGAACAGTTGTCGGAAGCGAAAAGTTTTTATGCGTATAAAGTTCGCACCGCAGCCGAGGATATACTGGATTCGGTATGTGCCTGCCAGTTTGGTTAACGCGAGGTTGGTTGTTACCCCGGCGTAAATATGCGAAGCAGTTCAAGGGAAGTACACACATCGGGACTGACTGTGTAATTTGAGGATAATTTCCGATGCGGTATAACCTGCTGGGTATTGCCGACAGGCAACCCAGTGGTGGAGCGCAAGTACATCAGTGCTCCTCGCTCGTTTCGTTTAATTGGTCGTTGCCGAGTTTACGAGGTCTCGAATGCGGAGAACCCCGACTTGCACCGCTTTCAAACGAGCAGAAGAAGGCCCTTCGTCTGCGAAGGACAGCCGACGACAGCTGACGAGATGCTCCTTTACAGCCTTTCAGGCAGTCTGCTTCCAGGCTACCGCAAACCGCAGGCAGAATAATCTTTTCTCTTATCATTGGTCATTTCGATTCTTAGAAAAATTCGTAAAATTGGCAAAGTCAGTACGAAATCTTCACTTATCTATGATTCTTCAGGTATTTTTGGATCCGATAGTTTATTTCCTCTCCAAGAATGAAATATTCTACAGAAAGACAATGCTTCTAGAATGATCTGCAATTCTAGTTACATTCCTGAGAATACCGTGTAACCCGTGCGTCACAACACTGAAAAACACTCCTTTGCTGCCAAATGGACAAAAGAAACCTTGAATATATCTAAAAATACCGAAAATATCCAAAAATTATACTGATTTATTATATACGTTAGGTGGCATTTTTTGGGATCTAAACAATACGAATGTTTTATACATACAGTAGCCCCCGTCCTAACGCATCCCGTTCTAACTCATATTCCCGTCCAAATGCATATTTATTTCCCGTCTAAATACATAGATTCCCCTTCGTTTCTCTCCCCACAACCCTATTCTTACTTGCTAGCGTTGCTAGTGAGACATCTTCGCGCATGCTCAATGTGATAAATGCAAAGAGGCTTTTGCCGTAGTGGTGGTTGAGGGAAGATATGCGTGTGGACGGGGGCGGCCGTTTTTGATGGAACAAAAAATATGCGTTAGGTCGGGGACCACTGTACTTAAAAATATCTTTGAAATAGCGAAAGCAACTTCAACTAATAACATTGGGGACGTGATTATCTCAAAGATATCTTCTACTCATCCTAAAGAAACGTATCACATGTAATGCTGCCAATCAATCTGATGGTGGATACAAGAATACATACAATACATGTGATGCGTCATCGAACATTATATGATCATTACTACGCGGATTAGGTTCACGTATACATAATGGAGATCCATTTCTATGAAGGAAACGAGTGTCAGAGCTGCGAGAGTAACGAACGAATACACCGAGCTCTAATAATCCAAGTATTCAGCGAATAGAGATTTCCTATCCTTTTTAGGATAAATAAGATATAAAAAAGGGGTGATTACTGAAACCATCAACCTTGTAGAAAAGAAATTATCAAAAAAGAATTACAACTGGGTCAAAAATATTCCAAAACAAAATGGTTATTAACAAAGAGTCAATTATAAGGAAAGATTGGCACTTTTCATAACAAGGGCGTACAAAAGAGTTTTCCGCCCGTGGTGCGAATAATATTTTTTAATTGAGAAGGAATTCTAAAATGGCAATTTTCATAAATGAGCAAAATCTTTATGTAATACATGGGCCATGAAATGGCCATTTTGTACAAGTACTTTACAATTTATGTGAGCTTTGCTTTTCATACAAAATACTGTATTGAAATTGAAGAAAAAAAAATCACTTCAAACGTTAATGGATTAATAGTGGAGTATAATTTGGGTTAAAGCGAATTAGTGAGGCGATAAGACTTATTTATTATATTATTACAACGCAACTGCGTGTTGTAGACTAACTGCTCGTTCGTCGATTTGCATTATAGTCTATCGTTCAAAGCAATGTTAACATTATTTATTAATCACCCATAAGTTTCGAATTTGACTTAAATCTATCTACGCTAAAGTACAAATACTACAATACTATGTTTTTGTCGTAGTTCGTTCATATTTTGAGGTTAAAAGTTAGGAGTCACCCTGCCCATTCTCTGATATTGAAACTTGAAAAAAGTTTTTTACCGTCGCCTTTTCAAACAAAGTTTGTCGCAATTCCATAATTTTGCTAGTCTAGTTCAGTAGGTATTATTGGTAGTCTGATTACCCTATAATTCAATGCTTTTTACATGAAAATAGTAATCCTCAATTGTTCCGTATATAAATAGTATTTTTTACTTTGTTTATTTCGTATTCCGCTAAGAAAATTGTAGTAGAAATCTGTTTCTAAATATCCGGGCATAAGTTTGGCTCTGGCTCACACCTAGATAGGTATCCAGGCCCCAGTCAGGGCAAAGCTTATACTCGTATATTTATAAACTGATTTCTACTGGGGAAAGTACAATTGTAATATATGTATTCAGAAATTAACACGAGAATCCACTTTAATAATAAATATAGTGGTAATTTACTATTAGTTGGTTTGAATTTAATACTATAAGTAAACGAGAAATACCATTTTTTACTTTAATTTAGTGGTGATGGAATGATACCAGACAGATTTCAACTGGATGCTTCGAAAAAGAACATTTGTTTTTCAAAGATCTGCAAAATAGATACCTCTGCTTAGTTACCCATATACTTCAGCAAGGTGAGTTTTTTACCTTTTGACGTACCAACAATAAAACTTATCTCACAAAAATTGAAGCCCGGCCTTGCTTAACAAAAATGCGGGAGAATAATTACCCTCGGATATCAAAATGCAATTCCATATTCGTTATTGCAAATTTTCATTTTTCATAAATTAATTCGACTATTTTGTCTGGTTATTATTGATTTGCGATGGAGGTTGCTGTATTGGTTAAGTAAAATTTTACATTATTTGAAGGGAAAGACTATTTCGAAATTAAATATAAAATTGTAATCTTGACCCATTCATGATGCAAGAGTTTGCGAAGCTTGCGGATTAATGGGACTTTTAAAGAATTACATTTCTAACTAATGGTACAGTAATGTAGCAGTGTAAACACTTTTATAAACGACAATGTAAATTCAAACAATAGTTACGAGATCTTGGTTTTGAACAACCCCTTCTAGATGTTTCTCTTGACGCCCCCCGACCAAATTTATAGAACACTGAACCATAATTTAGGGTTAGTGAATTTAGCAACTTTGGGAATCGTAGTTTTCGACTCTAAAATTCAATATGACATGACAGCGAAACGCGCGTTTTTCAGACCCAACATACACCTGCAACTATAAAGTTAAAAAATGAATTTTCATTTAGTTTTATTCGTTAGGAATAACTATACATAGTTCATAAACATTCAAAATTTTTAATTAATGTTTAAATAGTAGTATTTAATTATTATAGATTCACGATTCACTGCTTTAGTACGATTATATCTAAATTGGTGCCATTAAAGTGTAAAGATTCCATTTAGCATAATTTTAGCTATTTGTACCTTTTTGTGTCATATGGCCCAATCGATAATTTCACTGCTCAGTTTGCAATTATGTAATTATGAGTTCAGTGAATTTTGAATAAACACGAATAATTGAGAGTGATCGAAATAACATGACGGATTTCTACATACATTTTAGTCGAAATTTCTGCTTTTACGCGTTTCTGTTAAGTTCAAAATTATCCATCTGCTACAAATGTACTTCTTTAGGGGTGGTATCAATCTTCCTTCCTGGGCGTAATGTAATAATGTGTTACTCTGCCGTTCGTTTCCATGTCATTATTGCTCATCCTCATATTGAACAGTTAGACCATTGATCTATACAGATGCCCGAAAAGGGGAGAGCATTTCCCAACTGAATTAAATGTCAACGGTGTTCTGAATTTACGGAAACACCAGATACCTTTTCAAGACGTGCAGTAAACTGAGTCTTTAATTGCTTATTTTATTCATCTAGATGAGACGTTCTTCAATTTTATATTTTAAGGTAAAATATAAACAGAGGCTACATTTTGAGTCTAAATTTAGCAAAGTATTGTTTACCCACATAGGTCAACATCTTCTTGCTAATTCTTTATAATTTGTCTCAAAAGAAAAATTTAATTTGAAAATATTATTTAATTTGAATATTTACGAAATGAAAATGACATTATCGACTGAGGCTCCTTGATAAGGAAGTAAAACCAATATACCGCAAAATTTGAACTTGCTTGACACTTCAGCATGCTCCAGTAGTTTAGTTTGCTGCTGTAAATAAATTTTTAACTGAAACAGTAACCATACAAATGTTCAATTACGTGTAAGTCTGATAAGAAGATGTTCAAGATTCACGTTTCTATTGTTACAATGGGTATTGCTTATTGATGAATACATTATACATTTTCATCAGAGTTTACGAGCTCACGAACCTAAAAAGTGTTTTCTACTAGATTAAAGAGCCTGAACAACCTACTTAACTTCTGAAAACGGCGTTCTCATCCTGTGATTTAATTAGCGAACTCCTGGTTAAATGTCAATACTTCTGCAGGAGCATTTAGCTACTGAAATGTATGCTGGAGGGATTCTCTCCATAATGAAATACCACTGTCGGAAGTTAACCTTAAACGAGAATGAAAACGATGATAACAAATCAGGTTTGCCAATGATGTGGTAAACTTAAATATTTGCATTAAACAAATCGTATATTCATAGAGAAAACAGACAAGATTTTATTAGCGGTAAAATCGTCATAATACTAGACTTGCAAAGAGCGCTCTGAAGTATCTTATACATGTCCAATTCGTCCTGGACATCTTATAACTGCATGATTAGGACGTTTATAGTATTTTATAATCATCTTCAGAATAATTCAAGTTTCTTATAGAGTTTTTTTTAATGCAAATAAATTTTAATATATAATTCTAGAATCTTTTATTCGCAGTAAAATTTCCATATCCGTTTATACGGTATCTGCCTATATTAATCCTTTTCATGCCAAACGGCCATAATTATATCATGTTTTTCAAGTGAATATTTATACGTGTAATGTTAAGCAAACAAATTTCAAACCATATTTTTATCCGTACTTTATAAATCTGCTATTAGTTTTATTCGATGACGTTTGATTTTTTCAAAATTGCGGCTAATTTTAAAAAAACGTGACTTTTAAACTTTTTTATTTGTTTAACGTGCTTGCTAATAATATTCACGTTGTCCGATCGGCACTAGTGTCTGAATCATGTGGAATAATCTTCATAACTAAAATTTAAGCGACGCAAAATGTCAAAATTCAAAATGGCCGAATTTGTTCATTTTTTGTACATTTTTAGTCCCTCCCGAGTAGAAATAGCACGATTTGACCCCAATAGAAACAAGGCCCGAGCCGGGATACGGCCTGGTTAACCTGATTAAAAATTCGATTCGGGTTCTGGCTGGTAACCTGGTTGGGTTCCGATCATCGCCTGGTCAGCATCTCAAATCCGGCCGGACTGAAGTGGGGTAAGCGTGACAAGCCCGGCCGGTTCCCGGATACAACCAGGGTGACCCGAATTGAGTCCGGTCAGAGCCCGGTTGCAGTTTCTACTCGGGCTGATGTTTACTTTATGAATAGTTTTGTTATATTTATCTCAGACTAATACCGATTATGCTGGAAAATGGCAAGACAAGATGATATGGAATTAAAAATGGTTGAAAATATTATATTTTTATTATAATATAGATTTATAATGTATATATCAGTTTGATATCGCATAAATGCCAGAAAATAACAATACAAGATTATAAAGAATTAAAAATAGTGGAAAACACTCTATTTTCTTTCATAATCGATATCAAACATAGATAAATATAATAAATCTATTGAAAAAGTAAGTGAAAAATGAAAAAAAAACGTAAAAATGCGTGTAAAAGCCGCGATATTGGATCGTCCATTTTGAATTTTGACATCCTACGTTGCTTAAATTTTAGTTGTGGTTCCACAGGATTCAGGCGCTTATACCGATCCGACAACGGGAATATTATTAACCAGTTCGTTAAACAAATAAAACAATTAAAAAAATTACGTGTTTTGTAAATTAGCCGCCATTTTGAAAAAATCAAACGACATAGAACAAAACTAATAGCAGATTTAAAAATTAAGGACAAAAGTAGTTCAGAAAATAACATTTTGAAATTTTTTGCTTGTCATTACACAGATATTCACTTGAAAATCACAAAATAATTGTGGTCTTTTGGCATGCAATGGGTTAAGGTATATTTTTCTTTACATGTAGATATTTTTATATCTATTTACATAATATTCACTTGTCTTTGGTAATATCATGCACTCAGTTCCCGTCTTATTGCATATGTTTGGTTGAAATGGACGCCCTCGTATATTTGCATATCACAACATAAATGACAACCACAAAGCAGTCTTGGTGAGGAGAGGAACATATGACGAAATAATAGTTACGAAGGGACGAAAATATAGGTTAGGACGGGAACATGGAATTCGATTGTATGAAATAGGAAGGGGCCAATGCATGTTTGTCCTGCACTTTTTTAAGACGTTCCAGTAGGTCCGGAAAAATTATTTCAAGAACTAAATGGAGGTTGAAGGATAAGTTTAATTGGCTCTCCTAGGTTTTCAAAAGTTTCCTCGTCGTAAACCAAAACGAATTCAAGGCATCCTCTAAGCGGAATTTGGAAATTCTCAATGACTGTCATTATATTTATCTGATATGCCGAGAAATATCGCAGAATACCAAATATGTCCTTCCTTCAGGACGTGCTTAGTAACTGCTCGCAACATATAACGACAATCTGCAATGCTAACTGAAACATTTTGGGAACATCCTGAAGTTATCTCAGGATATTCCGAGGGTCAGAAATTGTTTGGGCAAACTGTATTGCTAGATAAGACCTCCAGGAGGATAAGACCTCCAGGAGGATAAGACCTCCAGGAGGAGGAGGAGGAGGGAGGAGGGGGTGATCTTATTGTACTCTGTAGACTTTACTCGAGATATACTGAGAATCTGCTGTGACATCCCGAGTACCATACGGAAGAAGCAGATGATTGGACTTAATCGGAAGATTTCCTAAACGCCCCGGAATTCACACTTTTGGACTGCAAATCGAGCTAATTTCGAAACTTCCTAAGGATCTCTTGAGTAGAACCTCTAGATATCCTGACGATTTTCTTGCGGACGTCATGAGGATCAGGAAATGTGAACCCTTACTCTATACTCAAGATATGACGTAGAGGATATCCTGAAATACCAAGTGACACATTCTCAGGATGTCCTGTGGATGTCTCTGTTTTTGCATAGTACCTATTTTGCACCATGTCAGTGTATAGTATGCATCCTTAAAATACATGATGATCATAAACGAAAGTATATTCATAATTGATTTTTCTATGATACCCGCGGCATATCGTACCGTAAATTGCCATTGACTTTATAAAAATAATTTATTTTACTTGATTTTGGATTAATAATTATTGTTTATATGATTCCAGATCAATACAATCAATAAAACGTAACCAATAAATAGTGATCAGAGATAAGCCATCTTTTAAATAGGAAGCTAAACATGACATATGAGCCTGTGCCTGGTCCATTCTTGAATTCGCCAAAATTGTGTGAACTAAAGTGAAGAATGAATGAAGAGAATAGATAATTCATCCACCCAACAAACATTAGTTCCCCCAACTGTTTCATTACAAAGAAAATTAAAGTCGTGGCCGACACCAGTAAATCGTAAGGCAAGCGTTGAAAAATTGCCGGAGGTACGGATAATCTCCTCGATCCTAAGAATCAACATCGCCGAGGCTCAAATAAATATATAGAGAGAAATACATCGCTGGGTTCGAAAGAAGTTATTTGTAGCTGGAATTCGTGCCTATCGCTTCCTTTCTCCCCTCGATGTCGTTGCAGTAAAGTCGAGCACGGGTTTAATATCGCGAGAGAAGATAGGAGCAATAAATGCTTGTCGAGTAAATCAGGATGAAGCGCCATCGAGGAGCGCGTAATGGTCGCATTAAGTGAATAACTCACAGTTGCAGTGTCGCGCCGCCGCCGCCGTCGCCGTTGCTGGTTGGGGCAAACTGTGCATTCGACTGTTAGGAACTGCAAGGGTGATAGCGGCACCATCAAACAACTTTACGGCGTTAAGTGCTGCCGAGTCGGCGACCGACGCATTGCCAACCTAATTTCCGACACTCGACAACTGTCCTATACGGTCGTCGTTTCAATTCGCACCGAGCAATCTTATCCGCGATGAAATTTTCCTTTCCTGCCCGCAAAAAACTCATGCCAGATCCTGATTTTTACGCTTGATTGAATTATTTATGCTCCAAGAATGTTGCCGAGTGAAAAGATATTTCGCAAGATTGCGCGTGACATGATGTAAGCTTTAGCGCACTTGTGCACGCATGTACATGACAGCGTTCGTTAAGAAGAAATTTTCACTTTTTTAGTCCAATCACGAAAGAGTCGATTTTTTTTATTCCAAATTACCAGCTTAGCATATTAATCATGGCGTTGCTCGCGATAGTGATTGTATACTGCTGGGGAATACAAATTTAGACGTAACACCTTTGTTAAAATGTTCACTCATTTTGGATTTGACAGACACCAAGTCAATTTCACAGCAAGATTTGCGCCGTTATTTGTATTTGTTATTTTATTAATATATAAATACAAGATCTGTCGCGTCAACAACATTCAGAACTGGTCGATGCTAGTAACTATACATTAAATTTGCGAACTTTAATTAGCAAAGTTTCGGGATTTGAAATATATTGGCATAAAGTCATAACCTAGTTTTTACCGATTTCTTAAAGCGTTTTTTGTGAATTCAGAGCAGTTTTTATTCGATTCATCCCCTATTTTTTATCATGATATTTTTACCAGATGATACAAAAAAAATGTACGGCGTTGTACTTTTTTTAAATTTGATAATTTATTGATAAAACACACAGACACATAAACAAGGTGTTTTGGCTCAAACACTGCACTCCCATTCTATTTTTGCAACTGAATTTCCTGATGGAATGACCGGATCGACTTCAATTTTTAAGAAAAACTAAAAATAAAAAACTGAACCAAAACACGGATGTAAACGTAAAGAAAATGTAAACGTCTTTTGCAGAAATTATATGTAGTAGGGTATTTCCTTCTATTTCTTTTGTCAGTTGAATGCTTAGTATGAATTGTCTAAACGGCTTCAATTTTTTAGAAAAATTTCAAAAATTGTTAACAAAATACAGATTAAAATAAAAAAGGAACAATTGTTTAATACAATGTCGTATCTTACAGTTTTTCACAGGTATTGGCCTCCTCTAAATTTTAATGATCACTGCAGAATTTCTCTTCTACTTTTAGGTCCTGTTAAAAAGTAATAAAAAATCCACGAATAACAATAAAATAATAGTAACATAACACGCCACATCTACATTCAAAATCCTTGGTAAAGTAAAAGGAAATGGAAAGATCCAAATAAACAACAACAATAATTTTTCAAAAAGTCGCTTGCTCTTACGCCATTCTTAATTTTTTTCTGAATTCAGTCTGACATGCAAAGGTGTACTATAGTAATATCTCGACAAAAAACATGTTGAAGTTTGATAAATTAAATTAAATGATAAAATGAAGCTCTCAAACATATATTTTGCAGTTACGTGGCAAAAATTTAATAAATTTTTGGCTTATTGGGATATATCATTAAGATGCGTAAAACTTTAATGATTAATTTCTTTTTTTTATTCGTTTCAAAACCTTCAAAATTGACTATGCTATAGCGAGCAGAAATTAAAACGTTATGTTTGTTTGAAATTAAAATGTTGATGTTTGTTTTTAACCATAGTTTTGAGCTAAACTTTTTGTCACAGACTGGAAGGAATCTGACAATTCTGACTTCAGATTCAAATTCAGTAGGTTAAATATATGGGAGCAGACGATGCACTATACTAGTGATAACTCCAATCACTTATTTTGGGTTGAAAAGAAATCAAGATAATTTCACAGCACATTCAGCAATATATATCATTAGTTGATGATTATACTAAATATATATTGCATTTGCTCAATTTAAATAGTAAAATGTTTTGGGACTCGAAAACATTCATATAAGAATAAAATATCCCACATAGCATAGAAAACGCAATGAAAATATAATTAAAAAATAGTGTACATTTTAAAAAAATACGTCATAACAAAAGACAAATTTTTGACAGTCTTCAGTTTCTTTTGTAATGACCAGTGGCGCAGCGAAAGTCTAAAAGTGGTTATTATCGTTGAACGTTTATACGATATTAGTTATTATGTTCTCGGCGTGAGAAAATTTCAGAACCATTAATCCAAATACAAAACTAACACAAAAGGCAACCTGACTTCGATGAGGGGGCAATATGGAATCAATTATGTTATCTGCTGTAGTACATAATAACACATATACGATAGTTCCAAACATTTTATCTCAAATTGCTCAAATCTATGCAAATATAATATTTTCTAGATAAATACACTGATAAAAAGATTTATTTGTCGTAAAGAAGGCTTATTTAAATACGCTGGAAGGAACCATTTATTAACAGTAAACAACTTTAGTTAATAGTTAAAATACATCTGTTAATGATTAAGACACGTATTTTACTCTTAACAAATGTTAATTAACTATTAACTAAAGTTGTTTACTGTTAACTAATGGTTTCTTCCAGCGTATTTAAATAAGCCTTCTTTATGACAAATAAATCTTTTTATCAGTGTACGTTGCATCAATTTATTTTTTCTAATACTATATATTAATCTTAAGTATAGCTAAATTTATTTTAATATGTAATTGAAAGTATTACAATGAGGATTTCGTATTACATATAGATGGTGCTGCCGACTGAATTGACAGTAGTTGGACTGGAACTCTGCCATAATGTTGACAATTAAGTCGTAGATTCTGTCCACTCTTTTCATTTTTGTATCACGTTCGATTAATTTTTGACAAGATTGGAAATAATTTCTAAAGTTCACGAAACGGCAACGCCATCTGTGGAAAAAACGGAGAAGTCGATATGGAAATACATTCCTTTAAATAGTAAAATAACATTGGCTACTAATGATTAATAAATAAACTTAATTCGTAAAACTTAATTGATGAAACTCATTTATTTATCCAGCAATGCTAGTAAAACTTCGTCCAGAAATCGGAGCAACCAACGAGGGGAATATACCCGAGCAGAAATTTATTCAGGCCCTGATCAGGGTATAACGCTTTTGGTCAGGCCCTGATCAGGGCCGTAATAAATTTCTACTCGGGTAGAGAAGTGATCTCTCCATAATACAAAATTTGAATTTAGTAAAACATTTTATGTATTCTTTATATCTTTAATAAATAAATCAATCAATTTTCACATACATAGTGTCTAATATTTAGGCAATCTGAATGGGACTACTCTCCTCTACTTATTTTTTAACCGTTCTTTATTGTTTAGTTAACATACTTTAACAATTTGTATTTTATTCTAATACTTTAGCACAGTTATTGTAATGGATTTATTTCATACATCTCTTGAACTTTACTAATGTATTACAATGTTACCAAATTAAATCAGATTTGATTTGTGTAGCAATAATCGTTCTAATCGTTGCAGATATTAATAATCTTTATTGTTGTTTCTAATAAAAATAAAAACTTTGAAAAAAGTTGTTTATGTACAATTTTGAAATGGTTTTATAAAAATAGCCGAAAAATAGCATTTTTCAATTTTTTTTACTTTTATTCATTGTACATTTTATTAATATAAATAGCGAATGATGCAAT
Source organism: Trichopria drosophilae (assembly GCA_030407085.1). Lineage (NCBI taxonomy): Eukaryota > Metazoa > Arthropoda > Insecta > Hymenoptera > Diapriidae > Trichopria > Trichopria drosophilae. The sequence continues at coordinate 59,399,866 of CM059583.1, forward strand.
CATAAGAATAAATATTCGCTTCCCCTTATTATAATTGCGTATTATTACAATAACTATTTTCTCACCATTTATACTATGCTGTAATAGATTACAAACTACTCAAGCTGATCAAATTTCTGTTCAGAAATAGAATGATATACTTTAGTACGATCGCGCGTGTATTCTATAAAACATAATATATCACTCTTCCACGATTGATAAACAAGACAAGATTAAAGAATGTCTGTAAATTAATCACTGCCGGAACATATTACACTCTAATATCATTTTCTGGAAAATACTAATCGCGCTGAACGTACATTAATATTTTAAGTCCAAATAAAATGAAGCAAGTGAGTCGTTTAAAAGTGATTTTTCTTTCGCCCCTCGAAGTCTAACGATAAATATTGTCCTCGGGATATTCGGTCAACAGGAAATGGGCGTTCGCATACAATTATAACGACATTCGGACGCAACTGAAATAACAGAAACTCTCATAAATCGTTGAAGAGGCAATGGCTCAATTACTCGAAATCCTAGTAGAACTGCGTGTATCGCGGGTTTGTTTGGATGTTTCCAATTTTGAAAAAGAAATCGAATAAATTTCGCCGGTAGGAGCCAAAAGCCAACGGCAAGGAGAAAGGAGCGAGAACGTAGAGAAAACATATTTATAGCCGACCGCGCTATTAAAATAATTTATCGAGGACATTACCGAACGAACGAGGGCATTAATCTATTCTAGCTTCATAAAGTGAACTTTGCCGACGATTTTGTAGCAGCGCGCCAAACGAGCGTTCTTCCCTTCTATTCTTCTGCCCCCTCCCCCAGGCCCCATCGCGAACCGAAAGAATGCCGTCTTTCTTTCGTCTTCTTTTTCGCCCTCATTTCCCTTCTCCTTCTCCGCCTTGTCTTCCATTTGTCCATTTCGCTTCTTCTATTCGCTTTCCTTGCCGATTTTCTACCTCGCGCCCTCCATCACCTCCTCCTCTCTTCCCACCCTAGCTCTATCTATTTATCTATCTTCCTTACCCCTTAGTCTCCCAGGAAATGAGAGGCTGGTAGATCCATTCGCGACAGGGAAAATAGACGAGACGAGGATCTTCTCGAAATTGCACCGTAAATTCTCGTTGATTACCGAGCGTTTACGAGACGACGACTCGAAAATTCTGACCTGTCGAGATTTCCCTATAATTAATTATCCGATAAATCGATAGTCTCTATTTCATTTGTTCTTAAGATCACGGCATCACCGAGATGGAATAACGCGAATATATCCAGCGACGTCTATTTTTATTGTCGTATATTTTAGTCTTCTCGCGATAATCTCTGACTCATAATAACTCGACGTATGTTAATTCAGTTAGAGGCGTAACTGCAAGCTGTAAAGTGGCAGTAAAATCCTAATTTGTTTTCGAACAAAATATGCCAGCCGCTCGACACATCTCAAATAATTTATCGCTATACTATTATTGCTTTTTGCTTATTAAGATGGGGAATGTAGGGGAGCTGGGATGATCGTGGTAGAACGAGTAACCTAATTTAACCAGAATTACGAGTAGATGAATAAATCGGTTTCTGTATCATAAATATTTTTCTATTTTCGCCAGTGAATTATTTACATTCTAACAGGAGTATATATGTCAAGTTCTGATAAATCATCCAAGATATATTGTATGACGTGACTCCAAAAAAAAAAAACAATTTTTCAATACTAATAACAAAAAGGTTGTCCTCCAAGTCTTTTCAATTACTCATAAATAAGGAAACGAATATTTTTCAAATAGAAAATTGTTGAGAAAAATAACACATTTTACTGTTTTAGCGTGTTTAAAAGCCCGACATCTCCAATTTTTTCATGCTACGTTATTTACGTAATTTGATGCGCTTTCACTGATCACGTTATATAAAAAATTGACAACAGAAGAATAGGGTGTTTGTTGGATGTATTAGACACATGTAAAGTCAATCTTGAATAGACATTCGAAAAGTAACCACTGATACGTATAAAATAATTAATACCCATTGAGTAGACGGGACTACCCACAACTGATCAACGTGAGTTATATACATTTCCTAGTACGTGGCGCAATAGTTAACACGATTTAGCCGCAAGTGGTTGAGGTGGAATTCTTTTCATCAAGCTCATGTGCAATGCATAACGATACCTCTCAGAAACTTCAAAATTTTAAGTCATAAAAGTGCAAAATCATTCATGTTTAGCACATTTATTGAATACATATACCAGATGCTACTGGGTAAATTATCGGAAACCATAAGAAAATACTTTTTTATAAAAATAGCGAAAAAAAGAAATACTTTCATTTCAGGTAAAAATTATATTTCAAGAATTTATATGAAGATGTAAAAAACTAATATCTTTACGTATAAAGTTGTTCCATTTTGCCAATAATGGTTACACACTCTCAGTTTTAATATCTTTACAAATTGTCGGGGTTTGACATTCTCCAGGGCCTATAAAAATATTAATCAAAGCTAGTCGATGTTATTTTCGTTTTGCATTTGTGAAACTATTCTCTAAATCTGAATTAATGAAAAACTAACAGTAAGAAAATGAAAAGAGTCACCGAATGAATTAATAATCTGTTTTGCTGATAAAAAGTTAAAACCTACTAATTTATTACTAATTCTACAAACTACTGTACTAAAAAAGTCAATATCCACTTGTAGATTAGTAGAATTTTACTAGTGAATTATTATGTTCGTACTCTTTGTCAGTAAAAAACTGACTAATTTATGGTAACCCACTTTTCGCTGTAGATAAGTCGTTTTTGATTAATTCAAGTTTAGAAAGTAGCACCCATATTCTCAATAATGTTCTTATTCAATTAACATTAATAACACAGGACCACACACAAAATTTGTTGCAAGATAACTCGAATCAGAAAAATAGTAGCTCTTATAGATTTTTGGCCGCTGAAAAAGAATCACGTCAGGATTTAATGATATCTGATTGGAAAAATATTCAAAAATATACTTTTTACTAATTTAAGGTTGCGATATATTAAAAACCTGAAGCTATATATGAATCAAAATTTTGGTCAACGTTTTCAGGGACCAAAAATCTATAAGATCCTCCACTTCTGATTTAAGTTGTGTCAACAAACAAAATTTGCGGTCATGTATTATTTTTTTCGAGAAGTACCTTCAGTGATTAATTACACAGGACCGCAAATCAATTTTTTAGGGGAGATAACTTGAATCAGATTTACTGGATCTTACAGATTTTTTGGTAGCTGAAAATTAATTAGTTGTTCAATTTGACCCGTTACTTCAGATATTTCACATATCCTAACCTCAAATTGCCAAGGATACTTTTAACTATATTTAGGACCAGATATCCTGATGTGATGGGTCAATTTGGGTAAGAAATTCGTTGTCAGCGGACAAAAACCTATAGGATCGATCCACTATCCCTGATTCAAGTTATCTCGCAAAAAAATGGTGGTCCTGTGTAATTTTATTAACTTTAGTTATATTACGTCTACCATTTTTATCACAAAAGAATTTTAAAAAGTATTAATTATTATTATAGGATTTGTAATTGTAACGATTACAAATATGCAGCATTCAGAATAGGCAAAACATGTTGTGATTTTTTTTACTCGCGACCCACGATGTAAAACGCATTATATACTTATTTTATCTTTTGTTAATAATATCAATTTCAAGCACGTTAGAGAAATATTGAAAATTGTTAACTTGGAAATATAACGTAAAATTAATGACTTTTTAAATAAATAGAAATCAGACAAAATAAGGTAAACAAAATTTTCCTCGCATTCATATTTATTTTTAAATATTTTAAATGTTTTAATTTTTGTACAGTAGTCCCTGTTAGTACTCGGCGTATAACTTGCATTTTTACACGTATTATAATCTTGTAGTATATTCTTGTATTAATATAAATAGTCTTAAAACCCGACATTCCAAACAAATTTAATAATTTTGTTCATCAAACAAAAAGTTTTTTTTGCAATTATTAAAAATATTTCAATTTTTAAAGCTGTTGCTCATTAAAAAAATGGATCTGCAGACGAAATAGAAAACAACATATATTGGTTATATTTATAAACAATTTTATGAAAATTGTGGATCTCTCTACGTTTGCTGTAAACACATGTCCTTCATTCTGTTAAATGACCAGCTATCCTCTTAGCATTTAGAGATTAATTTTCTCCGTGCATAAAAATCGTATGCTAAAATTCTGAACATAATACTTTAATAGAAGAAGACTGTAATTACGGCGATAAGTAGAAATTACCTTATACTCATGTTTCGCCTTAAGGTCCAAATTTCATATTTATTTTCATACGGACGTGATACCATATACTTTTCGTAATTACAAATCCTACTCAACACCTTAACGTATCATTAATATACAACTTTCATAAATACAAATTACAATGCACGTAAGATAAATGCAAAATAATTAAATCAACAATCGCGTTCATACAATGAGTAATTTTCATAGATAAACTAATATTAATCCATAATAATTAGTATTCCAGTTTGGACTTCAATAATAAACACGCAACGTGTTATTATTAACTAAAAGATAGTACTCTTGTACAACGGCATTGTAGATCGATGCATTATTGTCGAGTAGTAAATCATTAACATTAATAATACAATTAATGTAACAAATAAGAAGTTAAATTACTCTCACACTTTTCAATTATTGCAGAGAGAACTGAGTAGTTTTGACTTTTTTGAGTTGTTGATGATTGTTGAGTTACTATTATTTACCACCTGCTATTTACTGCATGATTCACGAACCGAACCCACTTATTTAATTGCCGGATATTCCTTCATTGCTGTAGAACCAGTACTATGCGTGCTTTGCGCGAGTTTCGTGTTAAATACACACCTTTGGTGTAATATGCCCATTTTCTTGGAAACTATACGCATTTTACGACTCTCTCAACTTGTGCAAGCAATTATTACAGAATAATTTTCACGAGCTGGCTCGTAACTTGTAAACGCATAGAGAGCGGGAGACGAGTTAATGGGAGGTTACGATTTTAACGCTTCGAAAACAAATGCTCGAAAACTGTTTTCGAAATGCATCAGAATGCTACAAATTCAGCATGAACATTGAAGGGACTTTGAAATACCTTATAATACTATGGGATATGAAGTTTTCTTTTAAGAATGGCATGAGGCATTTTTTCAGGATATGTGATTTCTTCTCCATCATATTGTTTACAGAATATTGTAAGGATCTCAAAATGTAACGTACTCTAATGCACTCATAGCATTCGTTAGACATGCTATAAATACAGCAACCTGTGTAAATAAGTGGCACCTTTACATCGTGTTTGGATCTTCTTGTGTGTCTTCTGTGAAAAGAGCAGCGCCTGTTCAACATTTTAAACTTCACGTCTTGCAATTACACATCTACTTGTAAATGAGCAGCTTATTATCAGCACGTGAGATTCTAATTTGCTTGATGCAGGACGAATTTTATTACGTTTATTTATTCACATTACGATTTATATAAGTTTTAACATTTCGGATATTTTTGAGAAAATGTGTTTATTTTTGGGAAAATAATATTCGTGAAGTTACAATGTTTTTCAATCTTATTCAATCAAATATTAATAAACTTTATTTGTAAATTCCACAATTTTAAGTAGAAGAATGCTCACATTTGTCATCAATTATTTGTATTATTTTTTACAAAAAATTTCCCTGCGCAGATGCACATTTTGTGCTTAGAAAGCTATATTTAATCATACAAAAAATCATAAATTGTGATACTTTTCATTGAAATTAATTTTTGTAATCGCCAGGGTTACTAAATCCCTGAATGGACATTTTTCACTGCAATTTTCAACGGCTGTTTTTTGGATTAAAAAAGGATCTAAAAAATATTTCTAAAATATACGTCTCATGTTTGATTAACTGAACTATCAAAATTAGTTCTTTTAAAAAATGCAACAGTGAAAAATTATACATGATTTTTTCCAAAAAATTAACACGGTTTTTTAAATGTATTTTTTTACATCTCTTTTTTTCACGTAGAAATCGTATCGGAATTCTTGCTTGAATTGAATAAATCGTGTTCTCCAGACGTTCTGCATTTTTAAAAAATCTAATAACAAATTCTGAATTTCACACTTTTATATCCAAAATACAATCGTTAAAAATTGCAGTGAAAAAATGTCCATTCAGGATTTAATGGTTTATTCATTGTTATGTTATGCTTAACCCGGGCTAGTCGTAGCTACAGAAATTCTGGAGACTACATTAATACAAACCGCTATGAAAAAAATAAACTCAATATGAAAAATCGACTTGGAGAGTGCTACGATTTATCTGAAGTAATTAAAAGAAAAGTGGTGTTGGAAATATTTTATATTCTGTTATTTCGAATTTCCCACGTAAGTTATGAAAACCGTAGATATGTCTTTATCACATGTATTTTTTCATCAGTTGTTCCTACTCATCGCTTAATCTAAATTTAAGATTGATATGTCTGCCACTACGGGAAGAAAAAAACTCTTGTAAATTTAAACTAATAGAATTGCAGCATTTGACAATATCGACGTATTAGCAATTCTATCCGTCATTTTACACAACACCTAGGTATATAAATTTTTAATGAAGATGAATTTATTTATTAAAAAACACAACATTTGTCAATCTGGTTGCCAAATACCGTTGAACTGGTTGAATTTAAAAACCGAATCGAACTTCTCTCCGAAATAATCGTTGATATATTTAAGAGATGTATCCCCACTAATAAGGTGACCTCCTACGTGAACCTCCATATGGAATCAATTTTGTCACATTCGAGAAGAACGGAATTATTTATTAACGGTTCACATGTCCAAAGTGAGGAGTTAACAATATGAAGTTCAATCGAGAAAGGAGAGGCCGGTTAATTATCACGAATATTACCCAAACAAAAAGTTCCTAATGCCTACAACAATAAATGACAATATTCCCTCAATGTCTTTCCACAAGACGGTTTTCGTGTCGCAGACGTCAAAAGTGTCTTGAAATAAGACACTTCATTTTACAGGTATGTTTTCTGCAGGAAATGTTTGAAAAAAAAACTTTTATATGGTGTTTCTGATATATGGTATGATTTCCCTGCCATCGAATTTGAAATTTTCTGCTAACAGTGACTTAGTTGTCAGGGAAGGTTGTGTAACACTCATTTTTATGTATGGATTTGCGTCAACTATTGTTTATATCCGAAATCTATTGGTCGCCCAATTGACACACATCTTCATGTGCGTTTAACTGTAATTGAGTTCATATTTTATCCATAGCACGTGGCATTTTAATATTGAGGAGACGGATTTAGGTTGATATATTGATCATGTGTCCAGATATTTTTGCATATACTGAATAAAATTTGCACTGGCTTATAATGGCGACGGTGAATGTATTGACTTTCACGTAAAATTTTGTCAGTGTGGTTTGAATTGGAGGATTATAAGCTGATGATACTAAATTAAACATTATGGGAATATGTTGGAATTAATGACGATGTCGAGAAATAAGAATCGAGAAAATGTCTTTTTCTTGAAAGTACTTAATTTATATTAATATTATAATTTATATGATAATATTATAATAAATATTTCAGCGCGGAATCAATAAGAGGAATAGACTAGCCAACATGTGGCGAGGTTAAAAAATAACATTACCCCGTTTCGTGCAACTTATTAAACTGATTTTCCTATCTAACAACTCAACATCAATTAATATTTTAACCTATTGCATGCGCCACAAATGTATACACTTTTTGAACTAAAATTATATATTACAAGCAATTCAATGAATATTTACGAGACTTAGAATATTAGGTATTTATACCCTGGTAGAGATTTGGCTGGTTGAACTATACACGGAAAGGAAGAAACACGACTGAGTCCTGTCTACGCAGCACTGGTTACTGCGTGGCCGGTTCGCAAATACATTCTATTTCAACTCGCTATAACTCAGTCAATTTTGAGAATTTTGAAACGAATAAAAAATAAAATTGTTCATTATAGTTTCCCAGATCTAGTGCACTAAGAAAAAGTATAATATATCTTAATAAATAACAAAGTTATTAATTTTTGAATGCAGAACTGCGAAATTTGTGTTTTTATACATGCAGGCGCTTCGTTTATCGAGCGAATTTCAAGCATCCGAAAACTTTTAGCGAGAAAGTTGTTCATTAAGGTATGAACAAATTTTGTGGAAAGTTTCATCTCGATTGCATTAATAGTTTAAAAGTAATGAATGTTTAATGTTGGTCGTGGCCTTAAGCGCATCGCCGTGGCACACATGACGCGCTGGCCGTCGGCCGCTACCTATTTTAAACATTCATTAATTTTAAAACTATTAATGAAATTGAGATGAAATTTTCCAGAAAATTTGTTCATACCTTAATGAACCAAGCGCCTGAATCTATAAAAACACAAATTTCGCAGTTCTGCATTAAAAAATTAATAACTTTTTGATTTATAAGGATATATAATTTTTTCTTTCTGCACTACATCTGGGAAACTGTAATGAACAATTTCATTTTTTATTCGTTTCAAAATTCTCAAAATTGACCGAGTTATAGCGAGTTGAAATAAAAAGTATTTGCAAACCGGCCACGCAGTAACCAGTGCTGCGTAGACCGGACTCGGTCGTGTTTCTTTCTTTCCGTGTATAGCCATTATCCTGTTCGGTAGAATTTCGGTAGAAATATACACGAATTCTAGATGAAAACCCGCTAGACCACTAACAAAGATTTAACGTGACATTAAGCAATAATTGCAAACTGATAATATCATATTAAATTTGTATAATAGGTAAGGAACAATCGATTCGATGAAATGAACAGGTGTAAATGTAAATCATTTTTCTTTCGACATAAAGCTTTGATCTTTACTATACAGATTTGTAAACAATCGCGACAGCATGTGCGCGCGAATCAGCTAAGAGCCAGCCGCCATGTTGGGAGTTCGATCGAGAGGTATTCGAGATTCTCGAATCGAGCCGAGGTCGATAAGTTGTAGGAGCATGCGTCGCACTCATGTCAAACTATATTAGGTGTCTCAATGTCCCGCGTCACGGTAGATTTTCGCCAGAATTTATGTCATTTTTAGTAGGATTTCTACCCATATTATAGAGCTAGTTTCCAGCCAGATCATCAAAATCTAGGATAATTCTGGGCAGATTCTCGTGACCATCTCTACCAGGGTAGTTACCCATGTGCGAAATGCCGATGCTGACCATACGGCCCAGTATTGGCCCAGCGTTGGCAGCTGACTTTCGGCTGCCGATGCTGGCCCAACGTCGGCAACTTCACTGTGCCAGAATCGGGCCAGCATTGGTAGCCGATACTGGCTATAACAAATTGCCAAACTTCGGCTGAAAACTGGCCAACGCATCGGGCCAGGCCTGGCAAATTGATCTCATAAGTATTTCTCCCGATCGTCGTCCCAGTGTCGGCCCAATATTGGGCCCGAGTATCGGACCAAGTCTGGCAAAGTGATAGTGCCAAATCACGGCCCAGCGATGAAATCATTTAGGACCGAACATCGGACCAATTCTAGCAAATATATTTCATACCAGGTACTGCCGATCGTTGGCCCACAGTTGGTCCAAAACCGACCCGAGCATCGGACCAACCCCGTCGAATTAATATTGCCAAATCTCGGCCCAGCGTTGACAGCCGACTTTCGGCTACCGATGCTGGCCCAACGTTAGCAACTTCACTGTGCTAGAATCGAGCCAGCATTGGTAGCCGATACTGGCTATCACAAATTGCCAAACTTCGGCTGAAAACTGGCCAACGCATCGGGCCAGGCCTGGCAAATTGATCTCATAAGTATTTCTCCCGATCGTCGTCCCAGTGTCCGCCCAATATTGGGCCCGAGTATCGGACCAAGTCTGGCAAAGTGATAGTGCCAAATCACGGCCCAGCGATGGAATCATTTAGGACCGAACATCGGACCAATTCTAGCAAATATATTTCATACCAGGTACTGCCGATCGTTGGCCCACAGTTGGTCCAAAACCGACCCGAGCATCGGACCAACCCCGTCGAATTAATATTGCCAAATCTCGGCCCAGCGTTGACAGCCGACTTTCGGCTACCGATGCTGGCCCAACGTTGGCAACTTCACTGTGCTAGAATCGAGCCAGCATTGGTAGCCGATACTGGCTATCACAAATTGCCAAACTTCGGCTGAAAACTGGCCAACGCATCGGGCCAGGCCTGGCAAATTGATCTCATAAGTATTTCTCCCGATCGTCGTCCCAGCGTCGGCCCAATATTGGGCCCGAGTATCGGACCAAGTCTGGCAAAGTGATAGTGCCAAATCACGGCCCAGCGATGGAAACATTCAGGACCGAACATCGGGCCAATTATAGCAAATTTATTTCATACAAGGTACTGACGATCGTTGGCCCACAGTTGGTCCAAAACCGACCCGAGCATCGAACCTACCCCGTCGAATTAATAGTGCCAAATCTCGGCCCAGCATTGACAGCCGACTTTCGGCTACCGATGCTGGCCCAACGTTGGCAACTTCACTGTGCCAGTATAGGGCCAGCATTGGTTGCCGATACTGGCTATAACAAATTGCCAAACTTCGGTTGAAAACTGGCCAATGCATCGGGCCAGGCCTGGCAAATTGATCTCATAGGCATTTCTCCCGATCGTGGTCCCAGCGTCGGCCCAATATTGGGCCCGAGTATCGGACCATGTCTGGCAAAGTGATAGTGCCAAATCTCGGCCCAGCGATGGAAACATTCGGGACCGAACATCGGTCCAAGCCTAGCAAATTTATTTCAAACAGAATATTGCCGATCGAATATCGACCGTATCGAAAATGATGCAAGATAGAGCAAAAATTTACTAAACCTTTTTGGTTGAGGAGGAAATTTCCTACAAAAAAGTCCGGGAGAGCTCTAGTCTAAAAAGTATAACTTAGGCGGGAGCAAGCCTCGAAGAAAGCATCGTAGTTTTGCTGTCTCATACGTGAGCGTTTTCACAGTCTGAGACTGTGACTTTCTTAGATTGATATCTCGCGGCATAAGGTGCAGAAGCAGCCCCGAAATCTTAGTACAGTGGCGAAGGATTCCCTACTGTTACATACTTGCACAGTTCTCTCCGTGTACGAGCCCTCCGATCTCTGGAGACTCGGTCCATAGCCAGCGGTGACGTTCGAATCCCCAGGGAAACCCAGCAGTTAAGTTCCGGCCGTAGCCGCTAGGAACGCGTCGCCGAACCGCATATGAAGTAGCGCCCGCGTTCCTTGAAGTGTGGGCACCGACGCGGCAACTCTGGCCGGAGGGCGATCTCGCTACTTTTGCCTTTTTTGGTGTCGGGAGGACTTTCTCTCCGACTAAGAACTAACTCGTCGTGATAAACGACGAATTAGAAATTAATATTTTTATTTACAGGAATACGATGGAACTAGTACGATGTTTTACGAACTGACTAATCCAACTCGTTGGAGATCCAAATTTGGCCCCGCCCAGGCGCTTACAACATCAAAAGACTCGTCAATAAGGAGGGATATATGCATATACCCATCGATGTATATACATCTTCCAGGTTTCTTCCAATAACAATAAATTCGTTTCAACCTTTGTTTTTCTTTTTTTATCGTGCTGCTGCTGCGACGTTGCAAAGACAATAATGCCTGTAAAATTTAGCAGCAATAGGCTCTGTGCCATCGCCGACGATCAACGCCGCGCCAATACTGGCTTTGATGCCGGGTCAGTACTGACTGTCGATGCTGTGACAGTGCTGGCAGCCACTAATGGTCCAATACCGGTTGCCGAGTCTAGGCCGTAGTGTCGTAACAGACTCTGGGCCATTGCCGATAGTCAATGCCGCGCCAATACTGGCTTCCGATGCCGGGCCAGTGCTGTCTGTCGGTGCCGTGACAGTGCTGGCAGCCATTACTGGACCATGACCGGTTGCCGAGTCTAGGCCGTAGTGTCGCACCAAGACTCATGCCAGTGTTGGCCCAATGTCGCAGCCGAGCCTCGGCACCGCCGTTGCCAGGACTGGACCAGGGCTGGGCCGTTACGAATTTCGCACATGGGTAGTGGATACAAATATGAAGTCAATGTTTCAAGTAGTGCATTCAGAGATTATCACATAAGTATACAGGCTGTTTGACAATTGGGTAACAATATTACAGATTTAGATTCTGTGTAATATTTACAATTATTAATCAGTCATTTATAATTTTGCTTATTATATATCAGATTCGTAAGCAGAAACCTCGAAAATTATTGAGCGACATGTTTGTATCAAATTTGTTTACTTTTTTTTTAATGATTCAATTTTGAATAATAGGTCTGCCATGTTCAACATTAAAAAAGTGATGCTAGATTCCACATCAGGTATTATATTTGTTCTACTGTGTAAAACATTCAACATACCCAGTATTGCAGTTTAAAATATTGATAAATCTTTGTGCGTATCCTCAATAAACTACTTTGATGTTGAAAAACTGATATTGATCATGAGAAAATGTCGAGGGCTAAAGCACGGCATCATGTATAAATCTGTGTTGAATTACAACCAGTTTATTTATCTTCATTTGTGAGTTTTGTTTTTGCAGCTATGTAGCAAGAAGCATTATGGCAACGATGTCGGAACTGTCGTGATGTGCTCCTACCGCACCTTGGGATGAAGAGAGTATTATCTCATGAATTTCACTGCCGTTCTTTATAGAAACTATTACATTTTTCGATATCCAATAAATCTTTGGAGATATGCAACTTTGTTATCTTCCGCCGGTATAAATAACGAGGCATGACATGGAATGGTCGATCCCAGAAGCGAGAAATTTGAAAAACTTCTAAATGTTTCGTGTGTATAAGAAGGGATCGAATTCAGGAATTCTGGTTGCGAAGAGCCCAGGAATTACGCGCGTTAACGAGGAATCCGTCGAATGCAGCCCAATGAAATTCGGCGGTGGCAGCCGAGAAGGCTGTCTTATACGACCATCCATTCCGTCCACTTGTGAAACACAAGACACACGTACCGCGGAATTGTCAGTGCAGTCGAAACAGCCGACTTTTTGCCAATATGAATCCCTGGTTCCCCGAAACGTCGCGCCGGTTGGGCCGCACAGTAGCACGGTGAAGAAGTCGGATCCGCGCCTCCACAGTCCGGTTCCCTCGTCACCATCGAATACATTAGCGATTCGCTAGTCGGCTTCACGCCATAATGAATGTTTCCGGTGACAGCCGACTGCAGAGAATGTCTGCGAGAAACAATGCGCCTCTCCGTGCGTATCGGTCCTTTTCTTCTTTCTTCAACCTCTTTGTTTTTTGGACTCTTTGATCGCTTCGGTCTTTCGTCCGCCTTGTGTCGCGAAACGTGCCGCCGCATATAGCCAAGAATTGCCAGTTCCAAAATTTACGCAAACTACCGACCCACCACATGACCGAACTCCTACTATTCCGCGTATGCGAGCCGCAACCCTTTTGCGGGTCTTGTTAAGAAGTTATTCGCCGATGTTGGCTCGGTGTACTACAGTCGAGTTTACATTGACGCAAATTCATTGTTCCACGAATTAAGGAGCGACCTACTTCCGTAAATGAAGCGGCAGCGACACAGTCGGTAGCTACGACGATTGGAATTGATGTAAATATTTCACTGAGTAATTTAAAATGAATCCGTGTCATACGGGATATACTGAACAAGTGTACATAAATTATTGAAACGAGTAAAAGAATTTTTCAACAAATCATTCCATGTAAGTCTTCGTGAGACATATGTACAATGAATAATTTACGAGATTGTCTGAAATATCGGAACATGTATTTTTAAACAAAAATGGATAAGCGAAAATGCAAGGGTTGAAGTAATTAATTAGAGCAAAAAGTTTTAATAGTGTGAATAAGAGTTTTTTATGCGGTTTCGTCCTCTTTCAACCTAGGTATTATATTAACAAAAATTAAATGTTACCTTCCCAGCTTGAATAACGTAATAAAAGAAAATCAAACGAATAACTAAATAAAAACACATGTTAATGTTCTAGGTGGCAGCCTGGAAAGAATCAGATAACTACACATTTTGAAATAATTTTAAAGTTACTGAAATTTGGATGGAGTTTTTATTTTCCATTATCTCATCAGATCCTAATTCTGATTAAGTATAACATTTTATAAACATTTCAAGAATAAAAATAGTTTAATTACTAAATTTAAATTTGACGGCTTTTGTGCTGAGATAGTGACTTATGGTAATTGCATTAATTACAAATTTCAAAATGGTTGAAATATCTTCAGAGGCTCTATGTCGAAATTATTTCGATCCCGATGGCGCTTTGGTACCAGGATAGTAACATTGAGTCCACTGAATGTTCTTCCAAGCTCCCTGTTATTTTTTCATAATTTATAGTAAATGTGTTCTTCATTGTGAACTGCTTATGTGACTACTTTATTGGAACGTGATATTAAAGTAGTTCCGTCATGCAAATGTGTTCAATGGTCCCGCCATTTTAAAATTTCAAACCTGACTTCAGATTCATAATCAGCGACCCAAAACGAAGCCTGAATAAAAAGTTTCAAGCGAATTCCGTTAATTTTTATTTTTTATGAACACTTTTCGACCTGTAAAGTTTCAACCATATCGGAGTGATGCGCCTGAGAATATTCCGTGGTGAGTTGCAGTAGATTATTCGCCAAATTTAGTTGGATATTTCAATTTCTTCACACAAAATTCAATTTTTTTAAATTACAGCGCCATCTACGTAACTAACTTCATACGCTTGTGGATAGAAATGGTGTACTTTTTCAGGAGAGTCGAAATCCAGAGTAAATATTGTGGATTTCTATTTAAAAACTCGACTTGACCTCGAAATAACATTCATATTTGACGCCAAGGTCATTGGCAAGAGCACAATTAGTGATCCCCCCAACTTTTTGCCTGAAACCTTTTTTCAATAAACGCATTGTTTCAACGAGACTCTATTAGTGATTTGAAAATGTATATTTGAATTTTAAATTACGAATATAAGCTTCTAATTTTACTTCGTGATGAGTATTTACGGCACCTGCTAATATAATAATGATGTTCCTCGCTATCTCTGATGGCACGTATACGAACAACGTATCGGTTGTTACAGTTCCTAATTGATTTTATACCATTTATTTTTGACCTGGACAACATGTTCCGCGGGGATAAACTAGTCATTTCAAAATTTCATGAGTACATAAATATTGTATTGTCGCGTGAGAAAACAAAATTGTAACAATCTCATCCATTATCTAACTTTCGTCTAGCTTAGAAAAGAAGGACAATTCGTGTATCATATATGAAAGGGTAATTAATCAATGATGATTACGCAATGGGAAATTCTGGTTATGTCAGTTGTATTCATTAGTACATATTCTGTAAAAGAAAGGCGATGATTTCTATTTCTGATTTCTGATTGTTCTTATATCAAGATGTTGAACACAAAATGGTGCAGATGAATCTCAAACATGTTAGTTTAGAAGAGATGGATATTCTTCGTATCAGGGATTGACACTTCTTCTATAAATTATTGCAAAACTGATTCTGAAGTATGTCGTTCAATAATAATTTAGTGTACATCGAATAATAGTTATTTTGGATATATATAAGTATGACATAATTTTGTTGTAAGGTTACTAAGTGACATTTCCTCAGTCGATCTTGAATTTTTAGTTATGTGCAATTACTCATGTATATCTAATTCACATTTTGTACATTTGTCACAATTTCGATAGCGCATGCGTGAGAATTGCACATTTACTATAAATATAACACATTGTACAAATAAGACAGCAGGTGGTAATCAATTATATAACTGTGGTTATAAAGACAGCATAGTCATTTTAACCAATTCTTCACCTTTCTTCTATTTTTAGTAATGATAACTGTTGTACATGTTTAATAAAATGTTGATTATCGCCTCCCAACTTGAATGAAGTTGTGTCGCTGTCACTAATATATGTCACTCGTGAATTTGTTGCAATTATCAATTCAATATTTTACCCGCAGTTTATAAATAAATGTGGCAACTATAAAACTTTATTTCACGCCACCTGCTATTTCATTAATAATTCTCGGATTCTTTTGAAAATCATATAATCTGAATGCCACTCCACCAACAATATTAATGACTGGTATAAATTTTGAGGACTTTACAGTCTTGTGTAATCTTTATACATCTGACCTACATTCGTTTTCATTTATTACTCGTAAATCAACGAAATAATTAAAAAGATAAATCTTTTTTAGTGCTATTTTTACCGATACGACACGGCGATTTGACTAGAATATCTCGAACTAAAGACGTAAAGTCACTCATAGATTCCAAGTGCCGGGAACGATTAAGTTTATGGCCTGAAAACCATATAACTGAAGCGTACGTTCTGCTCCATTAAGCCGCCACGAGCGTCGTTCGACTCGCTTGGATCCAATCCAAAGACTTCGCGTTCTAACCGCTATCACGCCAGCACTCTGCTTTTGTCGCCAGAATGCGTCCAATTGAAATGAATTTAAAACGTAAACATCCGTAATTTAATCACTTTCCACAATTGCGTAGAAACTCTCAGGCTTTACATTTGTTCCTGAAGCATAGTTCGGTTTTACAACTTAACAATTACTTTCTCTAAATCCACTGATTTCAATTGCAACGCGGATAGCTTCTAAATGGTAATCTTCTTATTTTAATTAATATTCAATTTATCTAACTGATAGAACACGTTAAAACAGTGAACCTAGGTACTCTCAAAGCGATTTAAATGAATTAGATGTTATGCTACGAACATAAAATAACACAGCTGATCTTAAGTTTATTCCATTTGCCGGTTCAATCATGTGAAATATCTAAAAGAATTTTATCTAAAACGGAAATAGGTATTTCAATTCGGAATTTCCAAGATTATGGTCACTCAAGTCTTCATCAGTAATGTCAAACGAGTCCATTAAAAAAACCATTCCATTTAAGTGACAAGAGAATAGCTTTTTTAAGCTACTTTATGTATAACGGCATTCAATGCCTACAATCGAGAAACTAGTAATTTTGATTATTTAGGTGAGGTTGATGACCTCTAAAAACAATTAAGAAACTTCATGACAAAACATTAAATACCGATTTCATGAAATGGAATTTCATGAAATGGAAGACACCAGGTAGTATTCAATAAAAGTGGTATAATTGCAAGAATAAATATATTTTACTGAAATATAGATAAAATTATTGTGTGGATATGTTTATTTTTTTAAATGGCATGGACATTCATGTTCCCTACTAATTTGTTTCATACTCCAAACTGATGGAAATTGCGTAATATAATACATTTGTTAAAAGAAATCAATTTTGAATAGGTCGCTTTGGGAAAGATGCAACTTGCAAATTCGTTTAACCCTTTGAAGACTTTATTAGCACGGAAAATGAAACTTGTTACTCTGAAGTTTTCAGGGTCGCTGATCGCAAATCTGACCTCAGATTTTCAAAATTCAAGATGGCGGATCCAAGATGGCCGACAAAAATTAAAAAATTTATTTGATCGAGGAGAAAAGGGGTGTTCGGGGGTTTTCGAGGTTACTGATTACGAATCTGGACTCCGATTTTCAAAACTCAAGATGGCGGATCCAAGATGGCTGACCGAAATGTAAACATTTATTTCATCGAGATCAAACTGGGTACTCGAAAGTTTTTTAGATCGTACATTACGAATCTAAGCTTAGATTTTCAAAATTCAAAACAACCGACTCAATATGACAGCCAAAATGTAAACAGTTTTCGGGGTCGTAAAAGACGAACTATGAAACTTCAGTATTCGTTACCACTTGTTGAATCTGCTAAATTTTAACTTGAAAATGTAACATTATTCATTATTCAATTTGATTTCGGTCAAATAACTTTTTACATTTCGGACCGTCATGTTGAATTCAGCGAAATCTCCCGAGTACCGAGTTTCACATCGATCAAGTTAATTTTTACATTTTGTCGGCCATATTGGATTCGCTATTTTGAATTTTGAAAATCTATGGCCAGATTCGTAATCAACAACCTCGAAAACTCCCGAGTACTGAGTTTCATTTTGATCAAGTAAATTTTTACGTTTCGGTCGGCCATCTTGGATCCGTCATTTTCAATTTTGAAAATCATATGCCAGATTTATAATGAGCGTCTCCAAACACCCCCGAGTACCCAGTTTCGTCTTATTTTAACGGCGATTTCTTTTCAGCATACACTCTAAAAAAAAACACGTAATTTTTATACATTTTTCATCGTTATAAACAATTTAACACAATAATTCATAATAGATATTAATTTTATTACATTTAAAAACGGCCGGGGAATAAAGTTCCGAAAATCAAAACGCCGAAACGATAAAATTTGGATATTGCGAGAGTCCAAGGTATTTTAATTTGCTTTCTTTTTGCCAAATTTTCCAAGACAAAGTGAAGAAAATCACGTTGGAACCATGCTATATCGAAATTTTGGCCTTGCGGAATGTTGATTTTCGGAACTTTGTTCCCCGGCCTTAAAAACATATTATTGAAGTACGGAAGAAAACATTTTCACTAAAATTTAATTGTAATCTACTGAAAAATAAAAAAAAACGATTTACAAAAAGGTGTCCTACAGAAAGAATACCGTGCTTCAAAGTGTTAAGTCGTTCGTTGGTTTTTAATTTAATTATTATAGCTACATAAACTTTAAAACATTGAAAATAATTATTTGATTAATATAACGTCCAAATTATCTGGAAAATACAATAATTCGTCTAGTTTACGCGTTTGTCGCTAAAAAACAATGAAATATATGACTTATTATACCATTACAGAAAAGATGTGCAAATATCCGGTACTCGAGGCCTGTAGCGTTTTAGGGACTTTTTATTAATATCCGATTTGAATTGTAAATGAACAGAGTATATACGTAAATACTATTTACGAATGGAGAATTGAAAATTAAACTTAAAACTTGAGATTCATAGTTATTTTGTGAATTTATCAATTTTCTTGTTTACGGCTAGGATTCTACTAGATAATTCTGTGATCTTTTCTTCCTACAAATTAGATAACTAAATTAATTATTTTTTTATTCAATATTGTCTAAAAAGTATCAAATTTTTTCTAACATCATCTGATAAATTTATATAAATATTGTATATCATTTATTTCCCTCCAAATTCGTAAATGGATTAGAATGGACAGCTAAAAATTCCGAATGAGCACAAATGCATCGACAGTTTTACGTCTTATTAGGTTTTACCGATTCCCAAGCTCCCACTTAAAAAGTATTTAATTAATGTGAGAATTAATGCTTACGTAAGTAAGTGAACGTATAAAAAAATAATAACCATGAAGAAATCCATTTCTTAATAATGTGTCTTTAATGGTATGATTATATAATAAAATGCACTTCTGTTTAAATAAAACCGATTTGAATACAATTAAATGCAAATGTACGCAATTTAATCACTTCCCGTACCCGCATATTGCAGCAGTCACAATTTCCTCTGGATTTCGAAATGTATTTCAATACGTTCGAAATAAGAACAAGTCAATACTCCGTATAGCATCGGTTCGACGATCATTAACTCCGTATTTTAATAGTTTAAAATTATAGATAAGAAATAAATAAAATTTGGCATTGATTGATGAAAAATATTTTTTCACACATTATTGTAAGATTCGTGGCATACATTTTTTACAAATTTAATATTTATAGAAGAAAGTATGCAATCTTTTCACTTACATTTTTTAAATATTATAATAAATATAATAAAAGTATTTATCACTTTTAATGATGCCATGCAGAATAAATTGTTGGTTTGGATACCTATGTGAAATATATGTATTTACACGAAATAAAAGGAAATTTCTATGCATAATTGTAGTATTTATTGTGGACCAAGTCGAACAAGAACGCGGGTTATGAAAAAATGTTCATATAACTTTTTTGTGCAGAACTTGCTGCGCTAAATTTTTTGTTCGAAACATTTTTTGATCAGATATCCCTTTTTGAAAATAAACCCAAAAATGAAAAAAAAATGTCAAAGTAGTGTCTAAGATATTATCGAGTCCCTAAGTCTGCCTTCATGTTCCTAATAACGAGACCAAAATACCTGGAGAACTCCTAGCCGTTTAATTATTTTTGCAGACGTAGGCTTATTCGCACATACGAAAACATGTCGCACAAGCTGGAAGTTGAGCACCCAAAATGATTATGCTGAATATCATCACTCACTTACAGGCTTAGTATTAAAATTGGAGAAACATTTTTCTGTCTAATGCATTTTTTCGAAATAATTTCATAGAACTAAAAAAAAACGAGCGTGCTTTAAATATTTTGCAAGCACCCGAGTGAAAAAAAATCATCTTTGAAAGATCTTTCCAAGATCTTGTAAGCCTATGTTTGCTAACGTCTCGCTAATGGGACGGAGCAAGATGAATAAAAGACAAACAAATCTATTGCCTTGAAAGATATTAGAAAGATATTCAAGAGACTAATTTATAAAGACGCCTGCAAGATAAATTAAAAAGGTTTGGAAAATAAATGCGAGACAATTCAGAGATGCTTTCTTGATCTTTGCAAGCTAATAATAAGATGATGACCAGATAACAAAAAGATGTTTGAAAGATTACGAGAAGCTGTTAGCAAGACAATCAAAAGATGTTGGGAAGATAACAAGAAGATATTGGCGAGATAATCAAAATATATTGGCAAGATAACGAAAGCTATATCGCAAAATGAACGTAAAGTGCTTGTAGAGCTACTTATTTTCATTTCCGTTTTAGAATATTTTGGAACTTGCAATTTTACAATTTCTTCTAATGAATTTACATGTATAATTTAACATTCGCGAACAGAGAAAATATGGAATATGACTTTAGTTCTGTTGACAATGCAAACGGGAAGATTTGAAGATATAGGTAGTAATATAACATTTTATTATAATTTAATTTTCTAAAAAATGTCTAAAATGGATAGTATTCTTTAAATTAGTCAGAAGGTATTGCAAGATTTGAAAGCAGTATGTAGAGGGAGTTTGCATGAATTATTCACTTAATATATTTGAAGTTGTGGGTGATATAAGATATTTGGTAGAGTCCAAAATATGTTTACATCGGTCTATCTTTAGTATTAAAGAGCATCATTATTGGAAATGCATACATGAAACAAATAATGCCATATTTATTTAACTATTTATTGAATTAACGGATTTTTATACTAGACTTTAATTTGACATTTATTTTTACATTTTAATTTATTCGAATTTTAGTGTATTCGCTGTTTCAATTCCATATATATTATTAGAATTTATTACGACGTAATAACATAGGCTTTCAATATTACATACATCAATAAGCACAAATGGATCATTTAAAACCTCTGTTAATTTCCATATAAAAGAGAGTTTGGTATAAGGTGTACAAAAAGTATTTACAGCATTAGTTTTCTTTACGATAGCATAAACTTGCATATTTACAGGGCAATTTTCGCACAAAGTACTACAAGTACATTCAGTTGTCATTAGGAAACTTTCAATCATTCCTATATTAAATACATCATCAACTTTGTATTTTATGCAATTAGAATTAACTTTCATGGAGCGTTGATAAGATTGTGAGGTATACAAGTTTCCATTCATTAATAATTTTTGAAAAGTAATATATTTTCTACCCACTAACCTATGTACGTTAATTAAATTTCTAATTGAGTCGGGCAAAATCTGACTTAATATCCATTTGCCAACAATATATAAATTTTGCGAACAAAACGTTAGTTTTTGACGTTGCCAACCTTTTTTTGTAATTTTTTCGCAAAGTTTGTGCGCTGAACTGCTTGGTTGAAGAAATTTAGATTTCAGATGGTCAAGATTAATAAATAATGAAGCAGTGGAACATATTTGCCGTTCTGCACAACTTGTACCATGAACTAAGTTTTTAAGTACACCATTTGCATTTTCAAAAGGGGCACATGATATCCCCGGGAGTGGACCGAAACGTTTTACATCATCCGGAATATGCAATAACTGGTGAATGTTACATGACATGTTTTTAGACCCGTACAAATTAGCGTAATTAGCTACATATTTATGTAAAAGACACTTTGCTAAGTTAACCATTTCAGTCGAAATACTTTGCTGATTTAGTAAATAAATACTTAAAACAAGTAACTTATGGTGTTCAAAATATTGAATTGGCATAATATCATATAATAGTGGTATTGAGAAGTATAAAAGATAAATTTGTAATTCGGAAGCTTTCCAGTAAGCATATTCTGAAATTTTCCTAGGTAACCTTGGTACAAATGTCGGTGGCGTTAATGCGGAAATTCGATTATCAACAACTTTGATCATTTTGGATAAGGAATACGGTTTTTTATGATAATTGGGATTAAAATGGAGATCTAATAGTTTTTTTGTTATGCCGAGATACACACAATGCATTGGATCTACGACTGTTGTGTTTATATAATCGTGTACGAATTTTGCTATTACAGTTGGACCTTTTACGCCAAACACAGGCTCCTCTGTTTCAAATGCTTCTTTAGCATGGTACTGAGTATCTGCAGTGGTCCGCAACTCCAAATTTTCTTGATATGGATATGTATGGATTTTACCTACATTAACACCACATAATTTGCACCTTGGACACCCATAATTGCCGTTGAATTGCTTGTGATTTAAGAACATTCCTCTTGCAATCAAATCACAAGTTCCACAAACAATAATTCCCCGTACAATTATAGACTCTGCCAGGGAAGGAACTGCCATTAATACTCCTTGAAATAATTTTTTAAAAGTATTTACAAATGGTAGAAGGAAAGCATTTGGGGATGGTTTTTTAGGTCCAAACCATAAACCTGCTAATATTAAATTTTCTTTTTTAAATCTTTCTGCATAAGGCAGCTCGTTAATCACCAGGTAAAATGGCCAGATACTATATTTGGAAGAGTTGAAAATGGGTACACCGTCTGTGTTCCACGTAAAGGATATATTGTCTGGATTACTTAAGATTTGTCCTTCTTTAGATAAATTTTGATAAATACTGCCGTCATAGATGTCTTCGAGGTTGTTATTTACTCGTTTGGAACGTGTAAAACGATGTTGCAGTTTTTCATAAAACCCTGGCCTTTTAAACAATGCTTGTAACTGCCATAATATTGGGATTTCTATAAAAAATATTGCATTTTGTTTACAATCAGTGCATTTATCTGATTTTGTGGCTAATTTAGCAAAGCATTGTGAACATACAAAATGTCGTAATACTGGGGCGCGTATGTTTGCGAAATATTTTCGAAAACGATATAATGAGCCCATGCATCTTGCAACCTCTTTTCGCGGACACAGCATTGTTATGAGCAATAAAATATCGGATAAACATGATCCCGTTAATTTATGACGAATCATTAATGTTATAATAATAAGCATAACTTCAGGCACTGTTAAACTGCATTCACTTGACACAGGAATATTATTTTCATTTTCTTTATCTTCTTCTTCTTCTTCTTCTTCACATGAATTGTTTTCTGATTCGCCTTCTTCACATTCATCATCTTCGCTATCTTCTGGATTTTCATTCCATTCTTCATTCCATTCTTCATTCCGTTCTTCTATCCATTCTTCAGGATCCGTTATCCTCGACACATTCTCCTCTAAATTTGACTCTTCGCCACTGCTCATGATTTCGTCCTCTTCCTCTCCTTCCGTAGATTCTGTTTCATTATTTTCTCTGTCACTCTCTTTAATAACATCTGCTCCCGTTGTTCCCGCTGAAATAAATAGGATATATATTATGCGCTCATTACACATAAAAAAATGTCTTACAACCAGGTGTGACTTCTTTAAAGAATTGACTTAAATATAGCCATTAATTCAGAATACAGTCTTGAAACAAGTTACTGCTGGCTTGAAACTTAAATCAAAACATTATTGTTTTTTATTTTAAGACCGCAAGGCATAAAAGAAGTATCGTACGTGATGGACCCGAAGTAAGTATTATTATACATCAAAATAAGACGATTATGGTGATTGTTTGAAGCTTTCTGGATTAATTTTATTAATCAATTTTATATTAATTAATCATATATTCGCAAATAACACTCTTAATAATTCTTAAATATCATGATTCACCAACTTCAAATGTTTAACAAGTTTTTAAAGGTAATGATTAAGAAATTGATATTCAGAGTTCAAAATAGAAAATGGCAGATCACATATGGTGTATCTGAGTACAGAAATAAGTAGAAATAGGTGAATCATGGTATTTAAGAATTATTAAAAGTGTTAATGGTGAATATATGATATCCAAATTTCAAAATTCAAAATAACAGTGTAGGATTTAAAATTTAACATCTCAAGAAACTGTTAAATACTAAGTTTTATTAAATTTCAGTTATTATTTTTAATTTTGGCCATATTGGATCAGGCATATAAAATTTCAGAATTCTGAGATGAAATATTGTAATTCAGCGATCATGACATCTGCATATCAATGATTTTTAAGTAAATATGACACACTGAGCCAATCATGACGGAAACGAACAAACATTTTTTTTGGCTCATTTATGTTTTTAACACGGCATGTCTCTGTAACAATCATCAACTTTACCAGAATTTGCATTTAAAAATATAAATAAAATTAAATAAATTGACAAGTTTATAAAAAAAAAATTGTTTATTTAAAAAAAAAAACAATACATCAAATTTGCTTTATATACGTAAAAAAAGTAGTTAATATATATACTAGTTGAAAAATCAGATGATACCAAATAGTTACCGAACATAGAGTAAACAATAAAAATTATCTTTATATTCGAATTAGATTAGTTCGATTAATTACACATTATACCTTCATTGTCGTCTTCCGAATTGTTTTCTTTAAACGCTTTTAATAGCCTGTAAAGAGATGTTCGGGAATAGTCCTCCAAATTTTTTAGCCGTTTTGGCATTATCTTCTTTTATTCAACAAATCAACTACGAACATTATACGGAAAATCTGAAAATAAACTGTTATTAATTTATATACTCCAGGTTTCCAAAATATATAAATTCGTTAATTGGAATAAGCCGCTTGAATTTCAAATAAATCATAGGTTTAAAGGCATGTAAAATTAATATAACCTTCTTGTTGTTTTGAAACTTTAATAAAATATAATTACGTTGTATAACTATGAAAATGATTAATAACTAAATTAGATGTTGATAAATTTACTTACCGTAAAGGCAGTGGATTTTCCTTAATCTTTGCGCATTTAAAATTGATGGAATTTTCGACAATTTACATTTTTTATGTAGTCGTTATTACCAAGGAAACATATAGATACGTCAGATAACAACTGAATTAATAGGTGATTGAATCAAGCAGCATATCGCGTAGTGTTATGGTTGTATGAAGTAATTTTCAACTATTCGCATTTCTACAATGTTTTCGTTAGTTTTCTGGAAAATACAGAAATCTTCCAGCGTAATACTCTCCAGTGATATTAAGAGGGACAAAGCACTGTCAGACTGGGTATCAGCCAGATGGGGGAATAAGCGGTTCCACGCAAAGGTTATTGCAACCAGTGGTGAGTTTAATTTTCAATATTAAATGTTAAAACATTAACATTTATTCTGCTAAAACAAAGTTTTATAAAAAACACCAAAGGTCAAATTTTTCAATAAAATAATGTATTTCGTCCATTAATACTATTTTAAGTATAATATACATATATTTTGAATATTATACGTTCATTTGAAATATCTGTACTACTTTTGTAGTAACCCGAGTAGAAATCTATTAGGGCCCTGATCAGGGCCTGACCAAAAGTGTTACACCCTGATCAGGGCCTAAAAAAATTTATGCTCGGGAAGTGAACCTCATTAATTTAAATCTTTCAAGGTTTTTTATTAAAATGTACCAAAAATGTCTGGAAACTGGCAATATTTTAGTTACAAACGGTGTATTTTTATTAACATTGTATGTGAAGAAATAGCTTTATCATATAACCTCAAACACATAAAGATTTTTATATTTTCTTAACCTTATTTTACGGTCCTAAATAAAACCATGATTTTGAAAACGGTCTATATAAAACATTGGTTGTCGTGCAATACTCATGTGCTTTTACGCATTTTAGATTAATTTAGCCTAAAATTTGTTTTCTTGTATTCGTAATGTATAAAACGATGTTTAACCTAGGAAGAAAAATTTAAATACATATTTAAAAGATATTTTTGAGTATAGAATTTATTCCAGCTATACGACAGTTTTTATACAAAATTTTTACTTCAAAACATAAAAACAGGATATTATTAAAAATGTTCATTTATTTTCAAAAATGCTGATTGTTTAAGTTCCTCATCATGTTTGGTTCCTTAGCGAATTAATATTTTAACATTTTAGATAATGAAGAAGAATTAACTGCGTTAAATGTTTCAAAAAATGGAGAGCTGTTGCAAAATGATAGCGAAGAGAAATCGATGCAGAAGAAAGCCGTAAAAAGAAAAACTGACGATGCCACAAAAGCAGTAAATCAGAAAATAAAAAAGAATGAAAAACAAATGGAAAAAATTTTGATAGAGGTTTTGTAATTTTTATATATAATTAGAATTTTTATCTATCACTTTTAGAACAGATTCAAAATTAGTTGAATGTACTTTGAATTTAAATATGTATGTACATAATTTTTAACCATAATTTAATTATTCTCGAATATTATTCCTAGCAATCCAGTATTTTTGAAGAAGAAGAATTCCTCTCTGCTGAACCACCTGATTCACCTTTAAGTCTTCATGTTATTTCACCACCTTTACCCAAGATCCGAAACGTACGTATAAAAATAAACATTTTTTTAAATGTTATTCATAAATAAATAGTCTGAATGCATGCTTCTGTTAATTTGGCTAAAGTAGGAAAGTTACTGAATTAAATTCTCAACCGTTAAAGTTTGAATTAAAAGATTTTAGCGTTTTTTGAATATTTCAGTCCTGACATTTTAATTATAAACTGTAAGTACATACAAGACAAAACAAAACATCTGCAGAAATTTGCTAAAATTAATAACAGCTTTTGGAAACAAATTATGTTTAGTATCACATATTTGTTTCTAAATTTCCTGTCCAATATTTAACCGAATTCACTGGCATTTTTTCGAATGTTTTATGAATTATGTAGAATATTGTATTATCTATGCCTCAATTTTGAGAATAAACGTTTTATTCTATTTATATGTACACTTTTTTTGTGTTGAAGTCAGTGATAAATTTGTTTAGTTTAGACCCCCTCTAAGGGTCTCTAGAGGCAGAAATCGATAAAGTAATAATCTGTTAGAAAAATATTATTTAAAAGTTACTGAAACCGCGATTTCTAGTGCTGATACTGTATAATCTGTACGGTATCAAAAAGAAATACCAATTCATTCAACTAAATATTGAACGATAGATTTCACAAATATGAAAATACAATTTTTTTTTACAAATTATTCATTAAATGTCATCTAAATTTATTGATATTTTCTTGGAAGATCATATATAAAATATATTTTCAAAATTTCCGACTCGTTAGAACGAAATTAGATATTATATATGAAATAGCAAAATAAATTTCATAAAAATCGCTGGAAAATTGTGAACTTTTCTCTTTTTTTCATTCAATTCTAAATCAATTTTTTTGAAATTGGTGTTGTAACTTCACACAATACTGCATTTTGTAGTAACGAAGCCGGAATTCAAAAAATATGTTTAGTTACTTTATCTCGAATATTCCTACATTTTCCTCACTAAATTCGGTGTTAATGAATGTTTTCAATTATTAATGACTGTTCATTTCATTTATTGCTTAGGAAGCTAAAGCCGAAGCATCCAGAGAAAAATGTATAGCATGCGAAGATTTTGTAGGTATAAATCTTTTTTAATAATATTTTATTGATCAAAAATTATATTATGTTGATACAAACAAAATGAAAAAAGCAGGGCTTTTAACCTACAAATTGCAAGTAACGTCCGAATGCAGGACAAAATCCTGTAAGCACGTGTTACTTGCGAAGGAATATATATAAAAAATGATGTTGTTTTTTAATTATTTTCCTCTACGTTTCGAACCTACTAGGGTTCCTCACCAGGAGGCAGAAATTTACTTCTGATTAACCAATGATTAAAACTGATGAGGAAACCTACACGGAGAGAAATCTGAAAGGATGAAACTGTAGGCATTCCTTCCGCCACTGTACTAAGATTTGGTGCTGGTTCTGCACCATGTGTCGCGTGATATCAATGTAAGAAACCCACAGTCTCAGACTGTGAAATCGCTTAGGATGAGACTGCAAAACAAAAATTTACTTAACCTTTTTTGTAGAGGAGGAAATTTCCTACAAAAAAGTCCGCGAGAGCCCTAGTCTAAGAAGTAAAACTTAGGCGGGAGAAAGCCTCGAAGAAAGCATCGCAGTTTTGCAGTCTCATCCTAAGCCTTTTCACAGTCTGAGACTGTGGGTTTCTTATTGATATTACGCGACACATGGTGCAGCACCAGCACCAAATCTTAGTACAGTGGCGAAGGAATACCTACAGTTTCATCCTTTCAGATTTCTCTCCGTGTAGTAGGTTCGAAACGTAGAAGAAAATAATTAAAAAACATCGTTTTTAAATATATATTCCTTCGCAATTAACACGTGCTTACAGGATTTTGTCCTGCATTCGGATGTTACTTGCACTTTGTAGGTTAAAAGCCCTACTTTTTTCATTTTGTTTGTATCAATAATATACCTACATTTTAATTTTAATTTTAATATTATGGTGATATTTGTAGTTGATGCGGATTCAATAACCGTACTGGAGAACGTTCTTAACTGGATGAAATCTAAATATTTCCAGCAAGATAATAAAAGCAGAAATGAATTGGGAGCTAATAACACCTTCACATACCAGTCAGGAAGTAAAGTAGGAAACTATGTGAGTTAGTGCACTGTAAATAGTTGCTGTAATCACGCTAAAATGAAAATTTGTCAAGATCAACTAATTATTTTATTTGCTTTAATGGCAATGTTGATTTATTTACAGACGGACAAAATTTAATAAAATTTTTTATTATTCGTAAGGTTTCAAATTCGATTAAATTTTAAGTAAAAAAGCGCTTTAACTAGAGTGAAACAAATCTCTTTATTGATAAATTGAAATTGCATTTTAAAATAAAACTTCACTTCGTAAAAGGAGAATGCCAACAGTGAGTCGGAAAATATGGTATGTTGTAAAATTTGTCAAAATAGATGAAATTAGAAATTGCAGATGAGAAAATTAATTTTTTTGAGCACAGTAAGTAAAAACAAACAAAATTAATCTCTGCAAATTAATTTTTTTAATCTTTGCTTTTTTATCCTTCTTAACTGTAGTTCATATTACAAATGTGTTTTTCTTACATCGTAGGTATTCTTCTTTACAAAGTACTTTTTCTCTTTTATATCAAACTTTTCAATTAAAAAATGCGATAACGCCCAAACGGAAAATAAATATATGCGACATATATGCTAAATAAATGCACATATATTTTCGGCGAAAAATGCAATATGTGACATATATATTAGATATATGAATGCACATGTAGTTTTAAATTTATATCTGGCATATATTTAATCTATATATTGCATATAATTTCGGCGAAAAATGTAATATGTGACATATATGCTACATATATTCCTACATATATATCGACCTGCCCATGTTTATTATATCGAGTGACAAACTGGATTGCCAATAAATCAAATAGAAATTTACTTTTAAGGAGGCTCTAAAGTGCTCTGCCGATAATGTAGGGATTTACGCTTGCAAACAAATATTGAAAATAACTAAATCAATTATTTAAAAATTGGTCTCTACAAAACTGATTCTAATCTTTATATCTAATATCGCATAAAAAATGTCAAACAGATTAGTCGAGAATTCACCAAGTATTTTCATAAATAATTATAAATCGTCAATTTTCGAAAATACTCGATCAATTCTAAACTAATTTCTATGATATCTTTTAGGCGATATTGTATAATGATTAGGACCACTTTCATGGAGGCCAATTTAAAAAAAACTTTTTAACTCATTTTTAATTAAAATTTTTGTATGTAAATTTCTACCTGATCGGCTGATCACTTTAGAACGTTCTTGATGTTATATTGACAAACGCCATAATGTTTTTTTTTTATTTTCTGATAACTGACCTTTAATAATGCAGAGTTTTATTACATACGAACAATGATGATTCCTTTTTCATAACACCCGTGCGTTATTCTTTTACGCGGCATTTTTAAAGTTAAAAATGTGTGGTCTGATACTGCATTACTACACAATTCACGTAACGCTCAAAACACTTTATTAAGAATATTGTACAACCGGTTATGTATAAATTGTACAGGTTGAATTAGTAGAAGGTTCAGGGGTCAGGATCAAACACATAGAACTCGAAATCATTCTACAAAAATGCAAAGGAGACCCCAATGAAATGATTCGACAACTGTTGAAAAAAATTATTGGTGAAGACAAGCTATTGAATATGACTCCGTGTGGGAGGAATAGAGATCGCATTCCTGCCAATGTCTTAGAAGCAGTTTATCGTAAGTTTATATATTGGAAATCTTAACACACTAACCTATACATTCTTTACATGTACAAGTATCATGTAGAATTACAAAGCAATTATGTGACTTTTTTATGAACTTGTCTTGCCTTTAACTTGCTCTCCAAATTGAAAGCAATAAAACAGTTTTGCTATTATTCGTTTTCAACTGATTGATCTCAAACAGATAATAGTATATTATGAAACTACTACGTAAAAGTTCATTCCACGAATGTGAAGGGTTGCGGCCCGAGGCGAAGCGAGGGTCCAAATCACATTCGGTGAATAAACATTTACGCTAAATCAAAAGATACTATTAGTTTCAAGTTTTTCTCCGATTTCCAAAATCAATTCTTGCGAAATTGGTTTTTAACTTCATTTCATGCTTTATTTCTTAGTACCGAGCCTAGAATTTTAGAATAGGCTTTGAAAATTGTTTAATTTCACCTTTTTGGTTAGGATTGAAGATTAGAGAGCATGGAATCTAAATACAGTAGTCCTCCTCTTATGTCATATTTTCCTCTTCAGTTATATATTTTACCCCCTTTAAGTTATAATTTTGTAGGTTATGAATCGTTATAAACTGTAACGCGTTCCCTAATCAAGCACTGTATGCAACAACCGCTCACGTTCAAACACGTAACTTAGAAATGTATCTAAAATACCAGAAAATGATACTGCAAAACCATTGGAATTAAATGTAATGAAACATAACTTAAGAGGGGGGGGGCCGTCATTTTGCGTGTCTCGTGCATATAACTTAAGAAGGGGCCCTCTAGCTTGCTTGTCTCGTGCATATAACTTAAGAGGGGGATACTATACAATTATCTTGCATCCCATAGTGTCGTTCTTTCAATATTTCCATTCGCAAACACAAGTGTTTATATTTTATAAAAGGATATTTATAGACATTATAGACTGAAGAATTTTTTATTAAATAACGAAATTATACAATTAAGTATTTATAAATTCAAACATTTCATTTATTTTCAGAGTACATAACAATCGTTCGGAAAATGAAAATATCGCATAAGGACTACATACGGATACTGACGCAAATGTGCTGTGCAATAAGAAAATCGAATGAAGAACGAGAACTAATAGTAGGAAAAACTGAAAAGAAGTATAAACCAAAGGATGATGAATGCGTGAAGGAAAGCGGAAACGTAACATATACAGAAACAGAGTCGCAAGAGAAAGAGCAAAAAGACGAGGACGAAGAAGAACAATATGTACATATGGAAATGAAACAAACTGAAATGCAAAAAAAAGATAAATACAAAGAAGCAGCAAAGGGCAAAGATAAGGAAGAGGAATTCGTGGATAAATCTGATTTGAAAAAAAAGGAAAGGCAGAAAGACGAAGAGGAAAACGAGCGAAATGAACGTGTGGAAGAAATGAACGAAATGAAACAGACTAAAAAAGAGAAGAAAGATAGGAACGAAAAAGAGATCACGACAGATGCAGAGATGGGAAAAGATAAGAAAGAGAAGACTATGGATAAATCTAATTCAGTTGATAAGAAAGGACAGAATGACGAGAACGAAAAAGACCGAATTGCGCCTTCGAAAGAAATCAACAAAACATCGAGCGATATGAAACAAATTGAAGCAGAAAAGGAAGTTAGATGCAGAAAAGAGATCTCGAAAGATGCAGGGAAAGAAAAAGACGACGAAAAGAAGTCCGTGGACTCTGAAAATGAGAAAGACCTGAATAGTGAAGGCAAAGCCGTAGAAACTGAACGACATAAGCATAAGAAGCGACACAAACACAACAAAGAGAAAAAGCTCTTGAAAAAATTAACAAAGAAGTTACTGAAAATGAAAAAATAATTTTAACGACGTAGTGATCATTTTGCAGAGAAAAATTTTGTTTTTTGATGTTTGTATAGGCTATACACTAAAATTCAAACAAACTATAATGTAAGAAATTAGTCTATAAAAATCCATCAATTTAATAAATAATGAATTGAAAATTGCACTTGAATACCTGATGTATTTATTTAAAATAATGATGCTATTAAATACAGCAGACAGTCCGGCATATACATGTTGTAAAAATACGTTTAAATGTCGTATAGTACCCAAAACGTAGAAATTATTTTTTTTTTAATTAAATATATTAACCAAAAAATCATGTAAACTCACTCCACATACTGTCTTCAAATCTTACAAAAGCTTCTGACTAATTTGAAATTTAATAGCCAAACTAGATATTTTTCAGTAAATTACATTATACTAAAATGTTATGTTACTATATATCCAAATCTTCCCGATTGCAATGTCTACAAAACTGAATTCTTATATATTGATTTCTGTCGTGGCTAACTTCAAATCAGATATATCAAATTTAATATAAAAAACTGTAAAATTGCAAATTGAATAAAATTATAAAACGGGAATAAAAATGTAGCTTTTCGAGCATTTTACGTTCATTTGGAGATATTGTTTTCGTTATCTTGCAAACATTTTCTCAATATCTTTTGATTATCCTGCCAACATCTTCTCGTTATCTTCCCAACATCTTTTGATTATCTTGCCAACATCTTCTTGTTATCTTTCCAACATCTTTTCGTTATTTGAACATCATCTTGCCGTAAGCTTGCAAATATCACGAGAGCATCATTATATTGTCTTTCATTCATCTTCCAAACCTTATTAATTCATCCTGCAAGAGTCTTTATAAATTTGTCTATTGAACATCTCTCTAATATCTTTCAAGGCAATAGATTTGTTTGTCTTTTATTCATCTTGCTCCGTCCCATTAGCGAGACGTTAGCAAACATAGGCTTACAAGATCTTGGAAAGATCTTTCAAAGATGATTTTTTTTCACTCGGGCAGGTGTCGCGATAGTTATAGTAGTAGTTTACCCGTAACTATCACAAGGTTTTCTCAATACATTGAACTAACGTTAACCAAACTCATTATCAAAACAATTAGTACGAGTTAATTCCGTTGGTTTATGACAAGCCGGTACTTCCACTGAAACAAAAGGAAGCGCAACTAAACTACAGTCAACCTATCTGGAAGTGGGCGACTACTACGGCATGTCAAGGCCCAAGACATTTTAGCCGGGTTGTGGAAGGCCGCATTCACTAAAAATTTATTTCAGTGTAAAATCAACCACTAAATAAAAGAAGTTGGATTCGCTGAGAACATATTTCCTAAAACAAATCATTCATGTCATCAATATTTACATTAATGTTTCTGAATGCTACTTCTGTTTAAAAACACTAATGAATTCGGATAGATAAAATATTATCATCATATTAACTAAAAATATTTTCAGGTGTATTTTTAACATTTCGTGAAATTACATACTAATATATAAATCATAGATTCACACAAAGAACCTAGTAGAAAAACAATGTCAATCGACTTTTAAATATAACATTTAACTTTCATCCTCAGTGATATACAATGTCCTATGAAAAAAAGTATTTTAAAACCAGTCATTTGCATCGACTGAGACGATCCCAACCCGTAAACGCGCGTGACTGTCCTCGACGTAAAGGCATTAAAGGCATTATGAGGATTTCACTTTAATGGCTCGTTCAGTCCAAAATATCAGGCTGCGTGTAGGGTAAAGGCGTCTGCGATAATTCATTGGATTTTTTTCCCTTTTATCTATTAATCTGGCAGCAACCGCAGCTGTATGCGGGATAAGAGGCGAAACGTGCCTGATTTCTGAATCGAACACACCACACGGCTAAAGGCGTGTTTGTGTGCGCGTGTTTTTCAAGTTGATAAATAATAGGTTCACGCAAAGATTATTCGGATGATGCGCGATGCGTGAAGAGGCTGATCCGATACTAGAAGCCCATTGGCTTTGGTAATGCGACCACTTAGGCCGATAAAATCGTTTTGAGTAGCGTAGTTAAATACACTCGTTATAATTACCGGAATACACATCGGATAACTCATGGGCCGATGCTTGAGAAATAATATTTCTTTCTAATAATACGGTGCGCAACTGCTGCTCAATCGCGATTAATAAATAATATGAAACGCAAGTGGCACATATAGTTCGTGTTTCTGGAAAACTTAGGAATTTACAGTTGTTCGCTAATTGCACATGTGATTATGACTTGATCATCGTAAAACTGGATTTTGCAATGTGACGTTAAAAAGCGGCGTTTACGCATGTTCCGTGCAATGTTACATTCGGCAATTAAAGCTGTACGAACATATAATTTTCTTGAAAGTAGGAATTTAACGAAGTGTCATTTAATTAAATACATATGATTATATAATTTTAATTAGAAATTGAAAAATTTGGTGCCATGTGTTGCGAATTTTACGAGCAACTAGATGCATTGATATTATTATTAGATAGATTTCATTTCAAAACGTACCGCAAAGGGGTGCGGGTCGAAAAACCGACAAATCAAAAAGCCACCAGGTCAAAAAACCGGCAGTCATAAAAGTCGACCGTCGAAAAACCGCTAGTCAAAAAGCCGACAGTTCAAAAAATGACTGTCTTCCTGTCGATGTGTAAATTTTTTATGTGTCGGCTTTTTGATTGTCGATTTTCTGACTGTCGGTTTTTTTACCTGTCGGCTTTTTGATTTATCGGTTTTTCGACCCTTGCCCCCGCAAAGTAAGCTGAAATTATACAAATTATGTTTAATTTTTATTGTGCTTTTAGAGAGACCAATACTTCGTTTGTTTAAACACACCTTATTTTTTTTTAAATATGCATAAACTCGAAGTACGATAGTTGACTGATTTTTATGTAATGTGACAAAATAGTGGATATAATATGTGCTGATCAAAGAGTTCCAGTTCCAGTTACAACAACCCGAGCAGAAATCTGTTCAGGCGGCCTGAAAACTGATTAGGCCCTGATCATACGGCAATCAGGCGGCCCAGATAAGGAATGCTTTATCATTCCCATATCCGGCCCTAACCAGGCTGCAATCAGTTGTTCCTGATAAAGTGTGTCTTAATATTGACTGAATAGAATTTGATCAGGCAGCAGTCATGAGTGCCTGATAGGGTGGGCCTTAATACTGCCCGACCAGGCCCTCAGCAGGAGATTACAACCTGCCCCTTATCAGGCAAACGTAGTTGTTGCCTGATCATGTGCTGATCAGGGGATTACAAGGCAAACTTTATCAGATAAGCGCACGGATATAGCCGCATATGACAATTTGTTATAAACATCATCAAAAGTGGGTCCAGGAGAAGGAGTTTAATGATTATTAATTTTATTTAATTATTGTTTAAACGATCCATTCAATTACCTACCAGGCCCTTACAAAGCCCTGATCAGGGTCGGATATCAGGATGTCTGATCGGCCCGGACCAATAAAATCGTTACGTCCTTGATCAGGCCTTGATAGTATAGCCTGATAAGGGTCTGGAATATATTCAGGCAGCCTAACCAGGGCTTGATCAGGACCGTATAAAAATTTCTACTGGGGAAGTCAATGCTTCACTAGCTAATCTGAAGAGTAGAAAAATTATATAGAAACAAGGTCAAGACAATTTATGAAACTTGCGAGAGAATGTGTATCTTTTTAATTAAACAGTAGAGCATATAATAATCAGTAAAACATTATTATGAATTTCAAACTTACTTTAGTAGAATAATTTGCATTGGAATTGTTTTACCAATATACAGCTTTTCCATAAAAAAGTTACTGAGAATTAAATCTGGCATCAATTTTAGACCATTCAATACATTGTAGAAATTGAATTTGAACCATGTTTGCTGCAACGAACGCATGTCATGGTCGCCCATGCAAAAAGAAAGTCGTCAGAAACAGTGAAAACCTCTAATATGTGATGAAGTTTTATCATATTTATCGCATTTTTAAGGCTTTGAAGTCTCTCATGCAGGTGCATATACCCGCTCATTCGGGCAAGTGATTAACCCCATGACCCGTACTGATGGCGTAGAATTTATCTTATTCCGAATCGCAGGCGATATTACACGATTTCGAAACTCGTTATCGCTGACGCTTTTATTTTCAACGTGATTTCCATCCATGTTATTGGCTTTTTCGCAATATCTGTCGTAAATCATATAATCCAAATCATTATAAATTATTAAATTGTAATTAAATCTAATCTCCTACGAAAATTCATAAATAAAGTGAAAGATAGAAACCCCACGGTCGAACGATAAACTTTTATATTCATGTATCATTAGCGGGGAATAGAAACATCAGTAATTGAGCTGCCGGCTTAAATTATAAGCGTCTTAAAACCAACTGGAAATGGTTTTCGTAGTACACGCGGTTCCACGTTTGCCGACGTCTCGAGCTCGCCAATTTATGAACAAATTAAGAACAAATTTATATCTCTTACATATTGAATAATAAATTATATAATTATTTAAATTAAATGGGTAGCATTCAGTACGTAATACCGTAGCTAGCATCGGAATAAATTGCCTTCAAAGATGGAAATTTAATTGATTTTGACAAAAAAATTATTTTTAATTTACGCACTTCGCATCTTACTTCTTCTTATAGACAAGAGATTTACGATGTTTGAAGTTATAACGGTTCGAAATATATGCTAAAATATATCTCTCAGAATTTTTTGAGTGGATCATAAAATCATAATTTCTTATCTCTGGGTAGAATGCAAGCAGGTAATTTTTTTTGAAAATCAATAACCACCAAGTAACAGTTTTGAACGAATACTACAGATATTTGTAAAAATCGCCCGCCATATTGGACCCGTCATTTGAAAAATTCGTCAAATTTAAAAAAGAAACAACTTCAAATGCATAACCAGCGACCCCCTATAAGAATTTGAAGCGAATACTATAGAGACTTTTAAAAATCGTTCGCCATATTGGATCGACATTTAAATTTTTCAAAAATCAACTTCAAACTTATAATCAGCGACCCTAATACTCCTATAATACCAATTTTGAGCGAATGCGATGAATATTTTTGAAAATCAGCTGCCATATTGGACCCGCCATTTTGAATGTTCAAAAAGCAAGTACAAATTCGTTATCCGCGATCCCAGAAACCCTTCAGTAATAATTTTCGACCAAATCCAATGATGTTTGAAACAAAAAAATGAATATTTCGTAAATCAAAATAGGTCCCACAAAACTCGTAATACCTTATTTGTATACTTTTACTATAAAAAAATCTACCAGATTCGAAATAAAAGCAATTTCTTCAATTTCAGCAATTTTCAACGTTCAGACGCCATTTTGAAATAAAAAATCAAATAAATCAAAATATGTCAATGTATAATTTTCAAGTAAAAAAATAAACACGTTTCTGATAGGTTAGAAGGTGATCTGAAACGGGTAATATAGTTAAAAATGCATTAAACAAAAAAAATGCGGGTAAAAAGTCACGTTTATCTCGATATTTTTGTAAAAACATGTGGTAAACGTCATTTCTCGAAAATTTCAGTAGCGCTAATCGAAAGAGCGACTCAAAATTAGGTGTTCATTTTTAAAAAATGTTATTGTATAAATAAAACGACGTTGAAACCCGTATAAAAATTAAGCACATTTGGGACTTAAAGGGTTAAGTATAATCTATAGAAATTGTTAAAAAAGAGTACGCTTCAGGAAGTCCATATAAGCCTCAACTTCAACTTTCCCTGTAAACTATATATTCGGTATGAAATGATGGGCCGTATATGTGCAGATGAGAATATACAACTGATCATGTGCGAAATGTCTGATAGAAATACGTAGACCTAATAAACTGCATGAAAATAAAACTAGGAAGACAAGTAAGTGAGAGGGTAAAATCAAAGGGAGTGCTACAAAGAAGATGCCAAAAATTCTGGAAATAGGCTGAAGTAATCCTAACACAGAAAGAAATCCTTGAAAAATAAGGCAACAAGCAGAAAAACAATCGTATATCTTAGTAGGATCAGATACTAAAGTACTAATAGAGGACAGTATAAGAAAAACAACTGGATTTTTTAAAAACGTAACCTCCAGAAATATGCATTAATATAGTTGAGGCACAGAATCCTGATAAAATTGTACATCAATGCAGGATTAAGACAAAAACAACTTTTTCTTCGAATAGTAATCCTAACAATTTATTTAACGACAATTTTGTTTGGTACAAGAATACAATATCGGTTTTAGATTTACAATCTAAATTATTAGGAAACAAATGTTCCTTAACCACAACCAAGTTCTGGATGCCATCTGTCTTATGTTGTCTGAATGCTTTCTGATATCGTGTTTCGTCTGTTTTTTTAATAACTTCCACCTGAGAGCTGAACTTGAATAAGCTAAAAAAGTCAGGAATGAGGGAGAAAATACGTATCATATATCAAAATGACAATTATAACATCTTTTTGCTCATGCGATTTGTTCCTGTAACGATTAAATATAAGGAAATTAATGAAAGTTCAGGAGTTTATAACGTCCCTTATCAGCGAATTCAAGCAATTGGCATCACAACTATTTCACTTCCACCGCAGCATTTACGTCCGCGTAACGCACGGAAATTTGCAATGAACTAGCAAGTCCAACGGTGACCCGGAAGGATATTCGAAGCGAACCTTTGTGGGAAATCTCTCGTTATTGGTTTGCGCTGGCCAGTATCGGGATTTCGGAAAATCGACGCACGTGGGAGTCGTTCGTGTAAATGGTAAAAGTTGATAATTCCCGTAACGTATCGAGGGTGGAGAATGTCATGTGAGTGGATGCGAGCGTTCCTCGCGTGATTATACAACCTAGTTGATGCGATCTTTCGAAATTCGTAATCGCGGGCGCGATCGAGAGGCTGCGGAATTCGGCGATGCGCCGGCCGCTACCTACAATGGAAATGGATTGGAGCATCCGGTGGTCCGACATTCCGATGTCGAATCCCCGAGTTCGAACGCGAACGCATACCGCATTGCTAACCGATTCGAGTAATTTTCGTGCCCCGATATGTTAAGAACCTCCACTATGTAACGACCAGAGTTAGAGCTTGCGGGTGGTATCATGACGAAAGAGTCGTTCCGCCGTGTTTCGTCGGAAACTCTGCGTGGCATTACCATCGCGCTTATACGAACAAGCTCATACCGCTCCTGCGGTTAAATTCCGAACGCTCGTTCCAGGTCATTTGTACGTGCGATTTAGCGTACGCCACCGACGAGACAGCAAGTCCGAAGAGAAATCAGAAAAAGGCAATTTCCCAGACAGTGGTATGGACAGCCGAATGGTTTTCGGTGAATGGTCGTGCAGTAGGGAGGAATGGAGCTGGATGTGACACTGTTGTTCCAAACGAAATTAGATAACACTTTTATCATCAATTACCAGTTTTTATTAATCAATCGAGCATATTATTAAACTTACTTAGCACTGTGGTGACAAACTATTGAAATAATTACACAGGTCAACATGGTTTTGTTGTTGGGAAGCTGTGGGTCATTTCTTACGTAGTTTTGTGCGTAGAATCAGAATCCGAAGTCAGAAGTGGCCCATCACGTCAGGATTTTGAGATACTTGAGGTTATTTACTCGAAAAACGCGTTTTTTGCTATTTTTGAGGTCATGTACAGAAGACAGAATATTTGTAGGAGTTTTTCCTTTCATCGGATCATGTGGTACTACTCTTATTCATTAGCATGGGGTATACACATTAGTATGGGAAATTACGATATACATATAAACAAATTTACCTTGAAATGCTCTTGGAGAACAAACTCAAGATCGAATTCAATGTCATGAAACCTATGTAAATATAAACAGCTATATAAAATATGGATACTAATAACTAAAATCACGTTTCCGTATTGTGCCAGTTTTTTGATAACGTTAATGGAATATCGAAATTTCAAAATAGCCGTAACTTTGTAAGAAAAAATCTTAGGTGATCGAATAAGACCTCACTTTGAAGGATAAAGGTAGTACTAAAAGATGCAAATAGTACAGAAGGCCAAATAAAATTGTTGCGTCCTGTACGTAACCTCAAACATAGCAAAATAACGCGTTTTTCGAGTACATGATCTCAAATATCTGAAACCTTGACGTGATGGACAAATACTGTCTTCGAATTTTGATTCTACGCATACAACTACGTCGGAAATGACCCACAGCTTCCCAACAACATCCAAGACCCTCTTTTTTGTAGACCTGTGTTATTAACCCTTAATCCCGACGCATGGGTCATTTTGGGCACAGAGAAAATTGAAATTGTACTTTATCTAGGTAGTGGGAGGAAAACGCCTTGAAATAGCCGTCGGAAGTAAGGGTTAAGTTATGTAAAAAATTATTTTTTAAAAGTCCGTTAATGGCACACTCTGTTCCATGCGTGGGGCACATTGTGCATATGCAATTTTTAATATAAATGTTCCTTATCTTTACTGATCGGCCGATTAATTGAAAATTAACAGAATTTATTTTTATAGGCACTTTAGAACTTGTTGTATCTATATTATTTTATTGGAATTTTCTTGAACACCACAGAAATCATACGCTTTTATGGTGTTAATGATATCAAGTGTAAACAAATGCAAAATTTTTAGTATATTTTGACTTGATTTCGTCCCACATTGTTACATTATCAGTTCACTGGTTTATTTTGTGGTTATGTGTATTATATTATCATATGCACAATGTGCTCCGAGTTTAAAAATTAGCATCGCAAAGTATCGCGATGGTCTCTCGACTGAATGTCTCGCAAAAGTATCTCTAGACGATCTATGCGAAACTTGCGGGACTTGCTGTGATTGCAATTTTTGGTAGCCTAGGCTCATAGGATTTATGAAAGGTTTTCATTGAGAGAGCAGTTTCTAGAAGTTTCAAACATCCGACGAGTGGTGGTGTATGAAGAGTTCCGTTGGATGCATGCATTCTAGTAAAAGAAATAAAACACCGCTTAACTATGCATCTCGTCCACACAAAAAGCCAAAAACTTTCAAATCGATCTCTAATAAGAAGAACGATGTCTCAAAGTATGAAAAAACCAATTGGAAGCCGTTCAGAATTTTTCTTATCATTTAACAGAAATTCCTAGACGTATTTTGAAGTTGTATTAATCGAATAACGTGTATTGCATTGGTAATAGTCTCAGTCCAACTTAAGTGCATTTGGGAGATAAAACAAAATTTTAGGTAAAACCGCATATGAAGATATATTCATATCTACTGAATGCAGGTAACTCACGCGATGGAAGTAGAATTAATTTATTTTTATATCAACTAATTTAAAAAAAAAAAGGCAGCATTGTATTGATAAATAAATCTACAAAATTTTAGTCTTGCTTTGCATCAAACGTAGAAAAAAATGTAGCCATAGTGCGGCAAGCGTTATTATATGATTTTAGGATCGCTCTTCAAGATCATATCTTCTGATTTTATTTATTTTCACAAGGAAATCCAATATGTCGGTATTTTAGAAAAAATTGGATGGAATTTTGTTTTTTTTTTTCGAATCATAATTATACACTGCGAACGTCACTTAGGTGTAATAAAATGTGGCATGAAATGGTACAAACTTGTTTCATTGAGAGACAAAATGGTACGAACTTTCAAAATGTTCATTACACGGAAAATAATTTTACGACGCGACAAAAGCTACTATGGCTATTACCTCAGTATTACCTTGCGACGGCATAACGCCCTCAGCATAAGCATTTGTTGTGCTGCCGCAGCATAAGCGTTTTCCTCGAATACAGTAGCGAAATAGTACAAATAATAAATGTGAGGCTACTGCGGCAATACAAACATTCTTTTCCATGTAGTGCATAAAATAAATTAAAACTGGTTGCCACAAAATGACCATTGGTGCACACATATTCGGTCAAGAAAATAGTCAAATCTCATCCCAAAATTTACGAAATTCGGCCTTTGTGCGTTTTCTGGTTCTCAAAATCGAAAACGGCGATTCCAACACAACGGATAAAACATCTAACATTTTTTCAAAATGTAAAAAAAATGTTGATACTATATTATGCATTTTATGTTTAAAATTTCAGCCATTGAACTACAATTGACATGTAAGTATTTGGATAAATGGATGGACAAAATTCTATCTACATTTCTCCGCTATAGATAAAAAGTCAATTTCAATGTTATTCACGAATAGTTGCATACAATATCTTTCACATTTTTCATGGAACCGGAAAAAAGATTGTTAAATTTTCGATGCCCTCACATAATATTGGTATCTTACTAATATCGCAGCTCAATTTTCATCCATTATATTAGACTCGTCATTTTCGATTTTGTAAAACCCTTAACGACTTTGTAATCAACTATCCCGATAAACACCAATACTGAAGTACAATTTAGAAGAAATATTGATTCATTGTCTGTTTTGTTGGATATTGAGAAATTCCAAACGGATTCATTATGTACGATCCCAAGAAACCTCAAATACCGCATTTCGTACGTTAGATGAGATTTGAATATTTTCCTCCAATGTACACTGAAAAAAATTCTTGGTTGATTTGTCTACTTTTTAACTACTGAAAGTATTTTAATAGGTTCTCAACGGAATTGTATAGGTTATTGTTACAACCTTAAATAAAGGAGTTAAATCAATAAAAAATGTAGTTATGGAAACAACATTTGGCAGTTAATTCTACTGCATTTAAAAGCATTTTTTAGAATCTAACTGTACCAAGTACACTAAAAACTGTTCAACATGCTGAAGCGATACATTTTTAATTGAATTTAGCAGAACTACATTTTTAGTTGATTTAACTTCTTTACGGTAATCACTGCAACTACGAAAATTTTCTTGAAGCGTATCGCACTACTCTGCGTAGTTGAAAAGTAGTCAAATCAACTGAGAATTTTTCTGGAAATTCTTTTTAGTGCTTTGGCGGTCGATTTTTTATTATATTATAGTGCATGCCTTTTTGAGTTTTATGCATAGTATCGCATTTCTTGATCTCCAATTATTCGGAATATTTTTTCGTTTACTGAGTAAATAATATTAAATTTTGTAAAAATAGTAAAATTAACAACATCAAAAAAGTTATACTAACAAAAAAAAAGTATTTCTTTCAATTACTCTTGACTCAACTTCTGAATGGTAGTTGAATTTGTCAAGTAAATTTTACCACTTTTTACCACTTTTAATTGGTACATCCAAGTAACGTTTTCGAGTGGCAATTCTGATTTAAACAAAAGAATATTCGAATTTTTCGGTATTTTTTTTTTCAAAAACACAGCCGTATTATATGTGAAAATAAATAATGTAAAATCTGATATAAAAAATATATAACACTTTCTGTACTTCATGAAATATTAGTTTCGTTTAATGCCACGTCAAAGTAAGACTAAAATTTAACAATTTTAGCTTTCAGACGTTAACGAGTTAAGAAACGCGTTATGCAAGTCAGAATATGTCATTCTTCTATAAAAACAGAGCGTAGTTAAATAATGTATCCGAAAAGCCTTCAAAATGTCTCCGAACTTCATTAAATTTATCTTTATTCAAGCAACATGGAGGAATATATGCGGGGGTATGAACAAATAAATCTAATGGTTGAAGCATAAATCCTTCATATATGTATTCTGCACGCTGTTGCGAAATGATTTTCAGATGCAAGGATACGCAATTACATATATGTTATTTGCATTGCACGTGTAGATGCGAAATGGTTTTCAATTTATTAGCACCAGCTAGAATCGAAAGTTATAAACGGTTACGTATGCGGACGTCGTGTGCGATAATAGACCCTTTGTATAAACAGTCCATTTGTGCGCCTATAAATTCATAAGATAAAGGCATTTCATCATCTCGCTCTTTCCTCGAGTTAATAGCATCTCCATGTATGTGCCACGCAAGATTAAATCGTCAATCTTCCCCTCGAGACCACGGCGCACAAACATATGGAAGGGGCAGAGAAAGATCTCACGGAGGCGCGAGAAGCGAACGGTAGCTCAGCATGGGGCATTCGTTTATTTATTCTAGCAGACATCTGACGTATGGTTCACTGCTGGACGATGTCGGTGCGCCTCATCCGAAGCTTTCATGGGCCGTGACCGCGACTTGAGCGACAGCAGAGAATCTGCAGACACGTCGTTTACATAAACAGATCAAAATTTGGAATTTGTGAGTGTAAATTGTATACGAACATCGAGAGATCTCGGAATATGCGGCGATAAATGCTTTGAAAGATACGCGTCAAAGTCAATCCGAAAATTACTCGAAAAAGACATTCACAAATTTCGAATGACTGACAAGCTCATTGAACTATTCTATAGCAATGTCAATTTTAGTAAATATGTTCATTATTATATACACGTGAATATCACATAACGGAAAAAAAAGAAATAGATGGAACTACTAACTAGACAATAGGATAAGACACAAATATCGTATTTAATTTTACTATCTATATAGTAACTACATTTTGTGACCTTCACAAATTAGGTAGCCAAATTAGGTAGGTTTGATAGTTCTACTATTAAAATAGTAAAACTAACTAAACTAATAATAACCAACCAACTATTTAACCACACAGAAAAAAATTGTAA
Source organism: Trichopria drosophilae (assembly GCA_030407085.1). Classification (NCBI taxonomy): domain Eukaryota; kingdom Metazoa; phylum Arthropoda; class Insecta; order Hymenoptera; family Diapriidae; genus Trichopria; species Trichopria drosophilae. The sequence goes on from CM059583.1 coordinate 59,444,836, forward strand.
ACTACTATTGAGAAGTTGAGTCGAGAGTAGTTAAAAGAAATAATATTTTTGTTAGTATAACTTTGTTAATGTTGTTAATTTTATTATTTTTACTTAAGTTATTTACCCAGTAAACGATAAAATATTCTGAATGTATTCAAATCCACTAAGAATTTTTTTCAGTGCAACTATACATTATGAAGAATCAAAATATTTGAAATAGGAATAGAATCAGTGCGTAAGCATCAACAGATTTTCGTGGATATGTCATAAAAAATCTTATAATTTTAATTAATTTTTAACACACTCTTCCTAGGTCAATAGACCCACAATAACATTTTATCAGTTACCCAAACGTTCCCAAAATTATTAAAAGTAACCCTTTAACAACCAAATGGGAATAATTTGCAAATGGATTTCTTCTATATAGTTCATACATACAAAATAATTGATTTAATGTTAATATTACTTTATTGACATTTCTGGTAATAAAATATTAGTTGTTGCATGACATGATAATTATGGAACAAAAAAGAACAAAAATAAAAACTAAAAAAGAAGGAAATTAAAATAAAAAGTAGGGAAAACGAAGAATTTTTGGTTTACGTATAAGACATTTCACATATCCTAATCGCCATATGCGATCCACCATTTTCGATTTTAATGCTGGCTGATTCACATTAATAAATAAAATCTTTTTTTAAGAGGTTAATATTTTTTTCATTATATAATAAAACACGAAATTTTTCGTCACATTGATCTTATGCAAAATATATATGCCTTCATCTTTAAATCTGCAGTAATTTCGTAGAAATGTTGACGCTTCGAAGCCATTTAAAAATCCAAATCGACGAAAACAAAAATATGTGAAGATATACTTTTGAATTAAATCAACCGGGTATATGTTTCTGGTACTTTAGAAGGTGATCAGAAATCGACATCATAGTTAAACACAAATTAAAAAAGCACGCTTTTTATAATAAAAAAAATGTGTTGAACGACATTTTTTAAAAATGTTACCAGCGCTATTCGAATAAACGACCTTAAAATTAGTCGGACATGGGAGTGTCATTTTCGCATTTTTAACTTCTATTATTTTTTTGTACTTACATTACTTGTAATGTCCAAAAATGAGATATTTCGATTAATCTCGACAAATCATTGCCCATGAAGACATATTTAGTTTATTGACAAATGCCCCGGATAGAAATGGACGGAGTGAACCTCCGGCAAAATATACCACGTTTTCGAAGAAATCACTGAAGCCAGTTTCGGTGACACCAACATTAATCGTTTAATATCAAAATATAGTACTAGCACCAGTAGGCTGCCAGTACGGATTAACGGAAATGAGACAGTACAAACAATAAACAGGCGAAGAGGTGTTTCAATACTGGTATCCCGTACTGTTTGTACGTGGCCGCCAGTATTGATTAACGGAATTGAGTCAGCACTGGCAATAAACAGGCCAATAAGTGTTTCAGTACTGGTATCTTGTACTGTTGGTACGTCGCTGCCAGTTCGGATTAACGGAAATAAGACAGTACTGGCAATAAACAGGCGATGAGGTGTTTCAGTACTGGTAACAGTACAGAATAAATAACACCGTCAAATCACTGACCCAGTACAGGTAACTAATGCTGTATTCGCTATCAAACGAATGCTGACTGAGTAGCAAATTAGTACTGACACAGTGCTGACTATCAGTATTTTCATCAGCAAGAAATAACGTTCAACCGACAGAGTGTGTTGGTACTAACCCATTGCAGATAACTTGTTCTAAGTTCAGTATTAAATCAGTACTGAGTGACAGAACAAATCAATACTAGCTTAATATCCTGACTTACAGTAATGCCAGCGGTAAGAAATAACCTCTAGCGGTCGAAGTACGTCAGTGCTGATGCAACACAGATTACCAGTAATATTTTCAGTGTTAAATTATTACTGAATGATGAAATAAGTCAACAGTAATACAGTACTTAGTGCTATATTATGATACTATATGATTATTGTGCCCAGTAAAAATATTTTAGGTAAGCCGAAATTCACCATCAGTGAAATACTGACTTTAGAAGTACTGATTGTCGGCACTCGCATATTAAACATGGAGTTAGTAACGACAGAACGGTCGACCCAGTACCCATGTTTGAGCATAAGTTATTCAGTCGGGGTTGATTTTTCTTATAGATTTATAGATTTATTTGCTAATGTTGAAATTATATTACTCTACTCCGTGTAACATATACGTAGCAACACTTAAATATTATTCAAAATTAAATGATGTATCTACACAGTAATTCCTCATACTTTTTAAGATTTTCTGTTTACAAAGGGCATTAATGACCGGTAATCAGTACCAGTCAGTACTGGAAGGTAGTACTGACTTGGTACTCTGCAACTACGACAGTAAGTACTGAACAGCGTTACATGCCGTAACTGGCCCAGTACTGACAGCACGGTCTTTTCAGTATCCATTTAGTACTGACGTCAACCCTGACTTTCGGAGTATAGCAGTGACACTAACAAACAGGGCTAATCAGTAATGTTTTAATAACAGTTTTTAACAATTATATAGTTTTAAAGAAATTAAGTGGTTGAATCAGTAACTGGGTTAGGCTCTTTGCGTCAGTACTAATCGAGTATTAAATTCGATATTTCTAGATTATCAATTCTGTATCCAAAATCTGGTAGAAGCACCGCATTTATTTTAATATACAGAACTCATACATTGAGAATTTTACACACATAATTGTATATGTATATGTAATAAAATAAATTTCTGGATGAGTGATAGCGGATTCAACATGGCGAATAATTTGGATCTCTCTCTAGAGGAATTATACATTCGTATTGTCATTTAATTCGAAATGTAATTTGCTTGTTATACTTGAAATGGCACACGATCGCATTTAAGTGCAGGATTTATTATTTTTAAAATTTATTTTGAAATAAAGAAAGAGAGTAAAATCATGATTATATAATGTTATATTATATCAAATATAATATATACCCTCAGACTTTTTAGTTTATAAATACACTTTGCTATAGACAACTGCCTACACAGTTGAATAAAAAAGTTAAATATCTATCATCATTGTATGGAAACAAAGTAGTACCGTTTAGCGAACGAGATTGGTTTTTCAAAGTTCAACGGCAATATTGAATTGAGATTTTTAATTTTTAATATCTATTAGATTCACGTACAGCTATTTCAAAAATCTCCGTTAACCATATGTCATATATTTTGAAAAATTCACTATTTTACTTTTACAATATCTATCACGATCCTCCTGCAGTTGAAAGCTTCTTATTATTCATTGTCATTACAAATATAATCTAGAGTCATATAGCTGTGAATACACGGTATTATAATTACATAACAAATGTTATGTTGGCAATATAAACCGTGTAATTATTATAGAATGCAGTACAATGTAAATATTTAGTCCAAATAAATAAAAAACTATAATAAATAAAAGTCTACATCCAATTTCCTATGGAATATTTTTTCATGATCGAGGGATATGTTTAGAAATAATTTATTTTTGGATATCGAACGTAGCACATCCAGAAGGACAGGACCTACTATAACCTTCTTGCATTGTACCTGAAATTTACATCAAAACAAAACTGATGCGCATTCGCAAATGTTACCCTATATGTGAAGAAAAATAATATCCCCAATACGTAGGTCAACGCTGTTCCTCACATGCAACAAGATGCCTACGTCAATTACAAAATTAGACTCCGCCTATCAAACAATGGTACTTTATCCTTGATTAGCGCTAATCCAGCGCAGAGGCATTAAGTTCTATTGAGCTTTTATTAGCCCAGTGGCCCGCGGCTGTAACTCACGTTTATGATTATTAATGTCGACAGATTTATCGGGGATTGCCGCGGAAGTCTGGAGGCATCGAATGAATGGTACATAAATTCAATTCGGGACGTCGAACCGGAGATTAAGGTTCTTTCTCTCCCTCTCTTTCCGCGATCATCTATCTTGATCTTGCTCTTACTCGTTTCGCATGCCGCTCGATGTTCGTTTTCCCTCTCTCTCCAGCTTTCTCTCTCACTCGCACGTAAAACGCCATGCAAAAGGGAGAGGAGGGCGCGCTTGGTGTCACCGAAACTGGCTGCAGTGATTTCTTCGAACACGCGAGGATTAGGCCGGAATTTATTGCGACTTCTCGAAACTCCTTTCAGAGGCCAAGGTGTCGCCCTGCGGATTTGCCTCTAAAGATCCGGCCTGATGATTATACAAAAATACGACATGCCGAATAACAGTCGACATAACGCGCGTCATTTATTTCGCGACCAGGCTCGCGCGAATTCCTGTTCGAATACATCTTTCGCGTCAGCGACAGGTAACTCGCGCGCTATTTTACGACTCCCGGTAATATATAGCCAGTAAATTAACTTCCGAAAATTCTCCCCTGGTTAATACGAACGACGATTGGATGAAATAACGCAGTAGCGGGTTCGCATCTTCGGAATCTGCCAAACGCCGAAAGTAATGGGCTAGAGCCGCGCGAGCCGTGCCGGGCATCCGGAGTTTTGCACAAAAAAGGCCGCCGCTTACATTTCCGCGCTTCGAAATCGATCGGCCATGAGTCATCGAGCGTGTTCCGCCCCTGTCAAAATCGTGATTTATTCAATTCGCGAAGGAAGATTTGTCTCGAAATAGGAATACCGGCTGATGCTCTCTCTGGCTGAGGCCGTCGTCGTCGTTGCTCGAACGTCACTTTTCACCCCCGAGCAAGTACGGCCCCCGAGCAATATATACAGGCAAACGCGCACGGGCTCTTATCCACTCGAGCAAAATGTCAAAGTGCCAGATGATAATGCGCGGCGAATAAATCAAGCGCGCTGAAAAGATGACGGTGATAAATGTAGACACGTCTGCCAGGCGGCTGGTACTGGCTGGTATAGTGCGCGGAGATAGTCCCAGCAAGATACAGGCGAGCCCCGGCTCGTGACTGATGGCGATGTCATGAGATGTGCTATCATAATAATTCATAAAGCCCTGTAACTCGGCTTAATTGTTGATTAATGAAAAGAACGGCCAGTTTCGATCTTTCTTCCTAACCGGCCCGCTGTTGCTCCGTATGTTGGGCCCTCCCTACCGCTCGTGTTTGCTTCCCGGGCATATCGACTTTCGAATAATCAAACATGTGTTTGTTTGGGCGATATAGGTCCAATTAATGCTTCGGACTTTGGCGATGTTGGTCGACTGTGTTCATTCCTCACGACCTTGTCGGTTTGCTGCGTTTGGTCGAATATGTCATGTATGCTGCCTTTTGGTACATTAGCGACTAATAAGGGAAATTAATGACTAAGGAGGCCAGGATCGTAAAAGTGTTTGTAGTAAACGCTTGCCATTGAAATAGATAAATTGCCGTGATATCGTATTCCAAAATGTGTTACGTTCAAATATTTGAACTCTCGTAATTAATTCTTATAACGCTGACTACATGTTGAAAGTTCCCACTGGGTATGGAAAAGCACCTTGTTATCGAACATCTATGATATTCTGGTAGAAAGTGAGTTTCAATTTATACCCGTGTTATATTGTTGTTTGTTTCTTTTTCGGAGAACGTAGGAGAGTGATTCTAACAAATTGCCGTGAATTATTTATCGGAACAGGACTTGTAGTGAGAAACACGAATGAAAGCAGCTTCAGCACTATTTTTACAGACACTGACAGATTGATTTATGATTGCAGACACGAATAGTTTGGTCACTTTATAGCAAAAAATAGAATCCTGTATATCAGCAATTATGGAATTCTAGTGTCGACACTTAGCACTTTTATTGCGGTATTATGTTCCTGCATAACTTTCAGATTTTCTATTTTCAATATTCGTAATTGTTTTTTGGTGTTTAATCCATGATTTATTATTAGAAAATACAAAACCTGAAATAATTTGATGAATAATATTAAAAATCTCCCTCTTCAATTTCTGAATATAAGAAAATCCGAAATTCTTAAATTTTATAAGTCTAGATGGTTTGCGACATTTTTTATAAAATATTTATTAAAATAAACTTAGCAGTAAGACTATCAATTTTATTTTATAAGTCATTGAACTTTATGTTACTATCTAAGTACTGCGAAACCATATAATATATATACATGAATAAGAAATGTTAAAATGTGAGAAAAATTATTTATTGCTACGATATACAAAATTTGTCTACATAACCTTCAATTATAGTGAATGATTTTAGGTTAACCAAAACACAAAAAGTCAAAATCATATTGATTGTGAGTATTAAATATTAGTCGGGGTAAAATATATTTATTAAGACGAGGATATACCCACAAAATCAGCTCTATGAAATACACTTTTAAACATTTTTTTTAACTGTCTTTAGTAATTTTTTACGTGGAATTCAGTGGTGCTAAAAGAAAAATTTGTAAATGTTTTTTTACCCTTAAAAAGAAAGTTTTTTTCTCGAAAAAATTGAATTTTTTAAAATCCATCCGTAATTATTTAGAAAATGTGTTTTTATGTTCACACTGATTTTTTTGAAATTTTAAATTAATTTAGAAAAATGTAGAAGCATTTTTTTTCGCGTTAAAATGTAAGGGTCAAAAATTATTTTTCTAGTAATTTTTGTCATGGAACTCAATGGCGCTGGAATAAAAAACTAAACATATTTTTTTGCCATAAACGACATTTTTACCCCATAAAAAATTTCCTTCGAAGAAAAATTTGTTTAAATCCATGTGTAATTATTTAGAAAATGAGCACTTTTTCGAAAAACCATTTATTTTTAAGTTACGATTTGAGGTTCAAAAATCGTTCTTACATTTTTTATTTCCGCGCCACTGAATTCCACGTAAAAATTATTAAAGGCATAATTTTTTCTAATTTTTTAAAAGCGTATTTGATAGAGCTGATTTTGTGGGTATAACCTCCCCGTAAGGAAAATATTTGTTCCCTTAACCTCTACAGTACACACATAAATCATGCTTTTTTTTACACGTAAAATAAATGAAAATCAAATGAAGATTATTTAAACTTAGAGTGGAATTACTAATTTTAAACCGTTTCTATTTTGCAATTTCTGAACTTTTTAGATATAATATTTGTAGATTGAGAAGCATTTTCGGAATAATCTGTGCTTTCCCCAATTTAGCAATTACATTTATGTAAAATATTGCCGCTAAAATAATAATAAATCTTAAGATAGTATCAAACTAGAATTGAACTTAGTTTATTTGTTTGATTATGATTATACATTTAGTATTTTATTATTTTATTATATAATACAATGTTTAAGAATAAATTGCTGAATATTGCTTGGATATTTTTTATTATAAGCATATATTTTTTATTACAAGCATATATTTTTTATTTTTACATTAATTCTATATATGTAAAAAGCAATAAAAAACAGTCCATTTCAATCCCTCGAAAAATGCCATAATTAATGTATACGTAAATCATAAACAATCTATATCTCATTACGGCAATTAAAAATCACCGTTGAATTAAAAAATTCCTGCAATAGATCTGAGGTTTTTCTCAGGCACGTACATAGATGCAGATATTAATCACGACGTCACAGTAAAGGTAAACCCACTTCTGCTGCAACAAGTGTCTTATAACGATAAATTAAACGCGTTCTTTAATTAAGTCTATTACAAACGCAGCTTGTAATTACAGGAATAGGTGCATAAAAGAGCGCATAAAATTACAACCTTGTATTTGTATGTCGAATCTATTACTATTTGCATCTGGTTGAATTAAGAAGCGCGTGTTGACTTTTCCTTGACTGCGAGTAAGGTATCTCATACATAACATCTTATTATCATGAATTATCATATGTTATATTACAGATAATATATAGTGTTAATCGATCAAAACATATTAGCAGAAATGCTTTTCAGTAAGACATTTATTTCAATAAAAAATTGTAGTATATCTTGCTGATTAAACACATATACTAAAATATCAATTGAATGTAGGGTACCGTTATTAAAATTGTAAGTAGGCAGTCGCTGCATATAGTAGATAATACAATATTTATTTACATATTTATATACATAATGTTTAATTTCAATTATTAATATTCGTTAATATAACAAACGAAATTAATTATATTTAATTATAAAATTCTATAACAATGAAGAGATATATGAATATTATTTACAATGTATATTTGTTTACTTTTCTACCCAATAAATTCAATATTTGTCTGGCGCAAATAATGCACTAAGGCAGGTACAGAAATATTGAAACGAAAATTAATATTATCATTTCGCATAGTTAATCCGGTATTTATAGCATTCTCGTAATTAAATGTTAACTCGTTACTTACGTTGACCGCGATAAAAGTTGACTCTTGTGAAAGCTACTTATCTCCTAATACAGACGGTTATATTATCTTGAATTTTAATCCAAACGTCAAACGCATTAACGCGTTTAATATACAACGTCTTAAGTTAAAGCCTTTTTAAAGTCGTTTGTTATATAAATTCATAAGTGTAAATTACAAGATGTAATATGGTAATTAATATTTACACGGAGTTATATTAATGTAGAAATATATTTCCGGCAATTCTATCAGCCATATTTTCAACAAGTGCCTATTTCCATACTGGACCATTTAATACATGCATAAGTGTAGGTAATATACATATATGAATTAACAGGAAATTAATTGTATGTTTTTAAGCAGATAAGATGATGCATGATAACACAACCACGCGAAAAAAAATTGCTGATGTCTGGGGAACTAGACTAGTCATTTCTTACGTATTTTGGGTCGCTGAATCCAAATCCAGAGTCGGAATTCACAAGTTTGTCAACATTGTGATGGTGGTTTACGATTTAGAACTTAAAATTACATACTAATCGAATAGATTGTTCAAATTTAAAGTGGCTGATCCAATTTGGCGGACCAAAAATAGCAGATAATTTAGAACATTTATCCGATTTGCTTTAAATTTGGTATTTGGTGTATTTTTTTGAGTCGCCGATTACGAATCTGGTGTCAGTTTTTAAAAATTCAAAATGGTGACACAATTTAAACATTTTTGTTGAATTCGCTTAAAATTTGGTGTTTTAGTCATCTATTATCAAATTTATAAACGTGGAAAATAAATTTAACAAAGTTTCACAATTTCAGAGACCCTGCACCGCAAAGAAGTCATTTTCCACACTATATTTTAAATTAGTCATTTTACGAGTCACATGAGATAACCTAGACTGTCAGTATTATTAAGCTACTAACTAATGTAAGATTCGTAATCCTTGACTTGAAAATCTCTTGCATGTCAAATTTTATGCGAAAATATGACTATATATTTGTAATCAGCGAACCATAAAAGCCACATGCACCAAATTTTAGGCAAATTCAAACAATTCTTTTAAAATGTTGCGCCATGTCGGAACGGTCATTTTCAATTTTTAAAAACTGACACCAGATTCGTAATCAGCGACCCAAAACACACCAAGCACCAAACTTGAAACGAATCGTCCGATTAAATTTTAAAATAACCGTTATATTGGATCCGCATTGTTGAACTTAAAAAAATCTATTCAATTGGTTGGTAAATTTAACTTCTAAATCTTAATCCACGGTCACAATTTTAAAATTAACTCCATCGATCCAGTATCTCACATAATTTACGGTAAAATTAAGTTTTTCGGGGTTATGAAGAAAAAACTAACCAACCTACAAATTTTGACTCCGGATTTAGATTCACTGAATTAGATTCAACTAATTTATTTAAAAAATTGTATTTCGAACTTACTTTCAATTCACAACTACAAATACGGAAAGAAACAACCATTTAGGGCATTTATTTCAGCTAGTTCTACATAAAAGATCCACCACTGTTCTTTGGTATTTTTACGTAGAGCCTTACGGCTTAAATGCTAACAGCCATAGGAATTTATCAATTTTGATAATCGAAATGAAAGGTAGTCAGAATATGAAGCTTTTGCAACTCTTACAATATGCGAAGTGCAAAATTCTGTTAAAACTTAAAAATTTTCGCAAAAGAATCGGTAGTTTTATAAGTAAATAAAGGTATATTTCTTGACCGTTTCAATGGAATTAAATAAACAATTAAGTTTTTCTTGGTATTACGGTCCTCTAACTGTTTCTGAAAAAAGTAAACAAATAAAAATGACGTAACTGGGATATCAGTTAACGTCGAGCGCATTAAATTATTCAGTACTTATATGTAAAAATTTTGAATCGCCTACTATTGGATTTAATATTAAAAGTCATCCCTCTAGCGCTTATAATTAGAACTATTGTTAAAATGCGTTTCGCACCAGGATGCCATGTTGTGCTCTTCAGCAGGGCTTATGGCATCCTTGCCCTGGACATGATATTCAATTTTGACAATCGAATTGTTTATTTAAATCGGTAGTTTTGTCTTTGCTTTATCAATTTTCCAGAAAGTGATCAACTAGAGAGGATTATAAAGAAATGATCTCTGGAAAATTTCACCCTTAGCAAAAAATGAATTTTTAGTTTACGTTAGAGGTTATCAGTTAGTCGATCGGTATGGAACTTGTCCCCTAATTCAATGTTTGTGTGAAAATAGCTGACCTTGATTATCAACTTTTGACATCTAAACACATGTTTGGGCAACCCTTTTCAAAGTGACTCAAAATTATTCTTTTTTTTTTATTGCTATTGCATTATAATGTGAATCCAAATAAAAATGAGGAAAATACACATGAATCTTTAACTGCCTTGTTCTGAAGTTTTCCAAACATGTACTTACCTAGTTTTTCCTATCGACCACAGAATTGTTCTATTCAACGTGATATTTTTGGGATCTCTTCAATGAGCAATACTCCAGGCACGCAAATAAGAAGAAGCTTTTTTCCCCAAATAATGATTATTTGACATTCTTTTCGTGTTGAAGTAAGTGGTGCCATACAAATCACAAAAAATAACTATTGATACATCCTTCGATAATATTCCTGAAAATGACAAATGTTCCGTGACACAAGATGTTTCAGACAAAACTTTACGATTTTTTCCTTTCTTATTTAGTGGTGATCTTAGATTTCATATGACAATATTCCTGAATGTCATTTAAAGGCCAAATTCAGGCCCGGGAACAAAGTTCCGAAAATCAACACATCGAAAGGCTACAATTTCGATATAGCAGGGCTCCAGCGTGATTTTCTTCACTTTGCCTTTGAAAATTTGGCAAAAAGAAAGCAGATTAAAATACCTCGGACTCACATAAAATCCAAATTTGAGCGTTTCGGGGTTTTGATTTTCAGAATTGTTCCCGGGTCCAAATTCACTTATTTAAAAAAGTACTCACAATTTTTTTGTCATCAAGATCAGAAATGAATCCCAATATTTTCAGAATATAACCAGACTTGATAATCTGCAAATGAAGTGAAAAATGTAGCTTGTTAACATTATGGCAACGTTCCGATCTCACTATTATCAATTCAGATGGCAGCGTCGCCTAGAAGGAACAGCGCCATAGTCTATGGCGTGGTCAAGCTAATCGTAGATCGCAAACATTCCTCTCTTTCTATTTTTGTAAAAAGTCTCCTGTCAAAGTCAATTTGACATCGTAGTCAGCATCAAATCTGTATGTGAGATAATCGACATAGTTCAGCTGAGCCACAATATTTAAAAAATATAAGTCTTGATTTTGATATGTGACTTTGACCTTGAAATGGCATTCAGGATCATTATCAGATGAAATCTAAGATCGCTATTTAATAGCAAGGGGGAAATTCTCAATATTTTGTCTAAAATTTCTTATACCCCTCAGAAGTTTTAATAGAATACTAAGAATATATTTGGGTAATGCAGATATACACACTATACGCAATATATATTCAGCAATAATATCGACGGATTTATCAGTTTTTATTTTGTATGATTTTTATGATACCATTGAATCCAAAGCAAAAAAGGGGACCAGTAATCGTTATTTGGGAAATACGTTAATCTGACCGTTCATCTTCTGTACCCTCCAGCACATGTCCAATGTATAATGTGAAAGTCATAATGAAACAGTTTTGCATATTAGGGAGGAGCTCTTTGGTGTGAATGCAACGCTCATAAAATATAATTTCTTTTAAATACAACTTACTCGGCGATTATCAGGAGCCTCGTATGTAACCTAACATCGCATACATTATCGTTGCACAGCAGGAAGTCGAGCTGTTTCAGCAGCTGCTTTCTTAGGAAGATCGAAATGCAGGAGATGTCACCGACCAAACGCAAGTGGCTGAAGAAGAGTTCACCTATATTTCCCATACATACGTAAACTCCTGAAGAACTACTGAGCACACTAAAGCACGTTATACCATACTTGATGTACCTGTCGCCATTCCGACCATTGCTCGAGCCAGAATGACAGAGCCAGAATTCTACATGTGAGAGGGAAAGACAGAGCGCGATTGCGGTTATGGTGACTGCTGAAGAGGGGTGGAGGGACCAGGGGGCGAGCCGCGGTGCTGCGTGCCTGCCGGTAATCACGCGCCGGGATAAAGTTATTCCGGGGCATAAATAACCGACATGTCAGGAATACGGCATTAATTTATGTTATTTATCGCCCATTAAGCCGCAAAGAAACACTCGCGTATGGGAAATAATGTATCATTCTCCACACGCGGGAATCGGCGAATGATTCAGAATTCCAAAGAGCGATACACGCCAGTGTCTTACGAGCGCGTTGATGTTTATGCGCTCGTGGAATATCGGTACATACGTCTAAACGTATCTAGAAAAGGCAGCTATCAAATATGAAGCGAACTTACACACCGAAGTACGTTCGTAGACTCCGAAGATATATGTGCCGCATACATATGACACGAGTGCTGATATATACGCGAATGTGCAATCGTACATTGGGAACACGCGTATATCATTGAAAAGTTGTATATCGAGAAGACAAGGAAAATGTAGATCCTATGACTGATGAGAGTTATTGCGAAGATTTCGTAGTTATGTTCGTATATGTTGTACCTTAAAATAAGGTCGCCTTGTGCAGTGTATAAATGATTTAACGAGAATGTTTTCAATAACTTCCATTGAGTTTAGTAAATTTGGATATATTTGTGAAAGCGTCTTGGATGCCTTCAAAGCTCGTTTGAATATTTTTGGTGTGATGAATTGATTGACGAAAGTCTCAGGGTAAAGCTTTACGGAACATTTATTTTGAATACAATGTTTCCGAAACAGGTAAGCCTCTGTATTGGCTTTTCGTCAGAGCAAAAAGTTGCATCCTCAAACAAAGTGATGGGTAACAGTTTGAGGTCCTCCAATTTAGATGATCTACACTTTTACTGAACTTTTTTTCGACGAAGGCAAACTATTTAGATTAAGGTTGTATAAATTTTAAGCTCATCTTTCAGGGAATTTTGGAGTCAGTTTCGCAATTATTGTGTGCTCCTTTTCTTGGATTCTGCAACCGACTAGGTTGCCTAGCAGAAGTTATTCCGATTTCGGTGTCCAGTCAGAAGATAATTTGATTAAATTAATTTGGCAGGAACAAGATAGAATAATAACTAATGTGTTTATGCTTTATAATGAACAAATTTGAATAAAACTTTATTAATTTTTCCAGCGGTTTCTCTTCTCTGTACAATTCACAAGAGTTGCAACTATGCTGGAAAAATGCATTTATATAATGTCCAGAAAATCGGATTTACTTTTATAATTTTGTTTCTACTATTTTTGACTATTTCAAAACAAATGAAGGACAATGCTGAAGAGATTAGATACACTGGGGTTTGAAGCTAGGACATTACAGTTGAAAATAGCAGACATAAGATGAACGGTTGACAAGCATTGAAATTCGGTTTTTAATTGTATGAACTTAAGTTAGGTTAGGTTAAGAGTTATTAATCGGAGGTAAGACTGATATTTATAGAAATATACTTAACGTCGGTCATATAATTTCTTCCATATAAATTACATCTTATTTCATTTAAATTATTCCATTATTCATATAGCGATCTACTTCGTATCTAAATTCTACTTTGGCAATTGCCTACATGTCACACTGACAACTTCCTTGTCACACACAACTGAAACTTGTAAATGGTGTACAATTATTTATTTGAATAAAATTAAAATGCTTAAAAAAGCAAATCTTAAATTTAATGTTTTATTCAATTGCAAAATTTATAAAGTGTATTCTCAAATTTTTTCTTAGGGTTTTGTCCAGACATTTTAATTATTATTATGCAACTGCTGACAAGATGGAATGAAGGTTGCACGCGGGGCATGTAAAGCTCTGTATACACATGCACGTTTAATACATACGAAAAATAAATAATTCAAAGTTTATATAATTATCCATTCAGGTGTTTAACATCAAAATTGCACTTATGTTATTTAAATGCCGTTAATAATTAATAGTGTAAAATTAATCGTCATAACGGTTCATAAATTTCAATGCTAAATCCGCAAATAAGAGCATATATGTCAAATTGGTATATATTTGGCATCGAATTGAGAAAATCATAATAATTCGACGGGTGGACATTATTATTATCGTTGCAAAATCAGGTGTCCGATAGATCTCTTAATGGAAGAAGCTGATGGTATATAGATGTGTATTCGCTTAAAACGTGTCTTGAATTAGGCGTCTTAAATGCCAACAGTCTAAATCCGATGTGGAAATGTACGGGGTAAAATCCCAGCAAGATACTAACCCAGTGCTGGCAGCTTGCAGGGATTAACGCTAATGAGTCAGTACTCGCGAAACACCAGCAAACAGCTAATCCAGTGGTAGTATCCAGTTCTGTATGCAAGAATACAGCAGTACTGTCAAGAATATCGCCAATGTACTGATCAAGTACAGGTAGCCAGTACTGCATTCCCTTTTCAATGAGTACTGATAGACTGAGCAAATTAGCACTGACACAAAAGTGGCTGACAGTATTTGCATCAATAAGAAATAACATCTGACCACCGGAGTAACAAACCAGTAACAGTAACCAGTACTACATTAGGTATTACAGCAGTACGGACTAACGTAGCAAATCAGAACTAATCCAGTACTGACTGACAGTAGTGTCATCGAAAAGAAATCTGGCTGTCCGAGTACGTCAGTACCCTTCCAATACTGATTACTAGTACTATTTTCAGTGTTAAATTATTACTGATTAGCAAAATAAGTCAATACTGATACAGTACTTAGTGATAGTACTATATTATGATAATGAATGATTATTGATCCTAGTAAAAATAGCAGACGTACGCGAAAATTTGCCACCAGAAAAAATACTGATTCAGTACATACTAATTGTTGGTATTCATATTCAACATCGAATCAGTACTGACATCTCAGCACCCATTTAGTACTTTTGTCAGAATAGACTTTCGGCGTCGGGGCAGTACCAATGAAGAGGGCGAATCAGTAATGTTTTAATAAGTACAGAAAGGTGAATAAGCAATGGTTTTGCACTCTTTTTCTGAGTCGAATCAATATTAATCCAACACTAAATTCAATATGTCTATATTATTAGTTCCATATCAAAAGTCCGGTACACACACCGCATTTAGTTTTTGAATAAATTCAAATAGTTTTCAAACAACAATAACTGTATAAAATAAGTTTGCAAAATAAACACAAGTGATGCAAATCCAGAATTAGTTTTGCAGAAACGATTACTTCCTACGTGTTTAAAATAAAATAAACATAAATATTTATAGATCGTCGTAAGAATACGTCGTCTTATTTTGATGAGTTCGTTTATGGAATAATTAAAAGAACCACTTGTTACTTGAAAGAATATGCTACTTTGGCGCATATGTCAAGCAAGAAGAGCACTTCCAGAGGACTAATATACACTGCAAAATTGCTGCCAAAAACTTCCAGTACATGTACGTACATTAGAAAAATTAATCTACTGTACATTAAATGTACATTAAAATTCATGGCATTTTTAACAGCGTACAAACCATCCAATGGGATTATGATTGTTTAAAGTGCAAGTATTCAAAACCAAATTTTGGTAAGTATTGAACATTTTCTTTCGATTTTATTTATTTTCATTATTTTAAATACTATTAATTTAAATTTTGTTCGTATACGCTGTTGAAAACAATGTTGAACAAATTTGATTAACTTTTGATGGCATTTACAGACACATTCTATTTTTGTTTTTATACGACTTAACTATTTGATATTTAACAATAAAATTAATCAACGTTATAAAATTTAATTATATTTTAATATAAATAAAATTTTTTTTATTGGAAGTGCACTAAAAAAATGTGTAATACATTTTACTAGTTTTAATGGTTTTCGCATCATTTAATTGGCATTTAAAAGTATTTCATCAGCAGCTATAAATGCCTCAAAGTGCTTACAGTAGGACCTACGAAGGGGGCAGCTCTCAAATACGAGTTCTTTCCTGACCTTATACAAAAAGAGCTCATGTAGAGCTTGAACAAAATATTTCAGCTTACAGCATATTTTGTATAAGCAATATTAAGGTTTATGGTACACATTGAATTAAACAAAACTGGAACCTGATTCTATACCGTTACATCCGGTAATTGAGCTCCCGGGACTGAGCTAAGAATCGTTAAATTCCAGAAGGGAAATTTTTAACAGTGCAAGCTGCCACATGTCGACAGTGATATTTTTCCAGTACAATTTGTTACAAAATGTAATTTGCTCTTATCTATGATACTTCTCTACGAAAGCACTATATTCTAATAGTATTGTGATAAAATAAGATAAAATCGCGTTAAAATACTGTCCGTGGAAGAGATTTGTTCAACATGCATTATTTCCGCGAGTGAATAAATATACTTTTGATATTTGCATAACAAGTTTATATAGTTTTGAATATTGAATAATGCATGTTATATTCGGTTAATACTATTTGAAATACATCTTCCATCAATCAATTAATAAATCGAAATATAAGTTTCCGCTCATTCATTCATATTAATTACACGATTTATCTCGGTGTAGTTAAAATATCATAACAATTACGCGATTTAGGGCCCACAATCGCCATCGTTTCTGCAGCATGAGACTATGAATTGTTCTATTAAGTTACTATAGCTAATATAGTATCCTGTTAATGTCAATATTAATAACAAATGAATATCGGATAATTCTCCTGAAAAAAAGTTGCATATAGAAAATAACAAAATTTGTTCAAGCAACGTATAAATTTGCAGATATAACTGGACAGCACAGACATTTGACACGACATTATGTGTTCACGAAGAAAACAAAGAAAGTCCAATCGACCGTGGCTCTCGAATGGCGACTATAAATCTCAAGGATCGTTCTAAGAGCTCAGAGGCCGCAGTAGGCAGGCGAAACTTAATGGCGTTGGTCCGCAGACGCTAATTGCGCATTGAGGGCGCAATTTACAGGCGTTACCACAGCACGGCCGCAGGCCGATCATCCTCGAAATTTACAGCTTCTCCCACCGTAAGATAAAAGTACTGGTAAGATGAACATGACTAAAGAAGAATAAGTGAGAGCGTGAACGAGGAAGAAAGTAGTAAAATAAAGGAATGAACGAGAAAATATGTATTGGAATAACGAGAAAGAGAAACAACGACATTCGTAGAAACTGAAAAAAGTCGTTTCCCTACTGTCAGGCAGGATAATAACTTTCGACTCTCCGGTAAGCCAATATTTCAAGGAAAGCGGAACCAAGATTGAGGTTAGGAAGCAATAGAGGCTGCTGACCGCGGTGGAAGATAAATTTGTTCCGCAATTGAGGCAGGCGTGCCGCAGTAAATCTTGTCTATATTAGGTATCTCTCCTCTTTGCTAGCAAGGTGCGCGCGTGCTCCCTGCCTAGGTGCAGTGCAGGTACATATATAAAACTATAAATCGGTGTACGAGGTGGAAGACACCTTCGCTGGCTATGAAAAATCGCACCGGCAAACGAGAAAACAAGAAGGGAAAGAGAAGAGAAAAGCTACTACATTGCACTCACCCATGACTCTTCTTGGTCCATCCAACAAGAACTGCTTGAAGAAGAGATCAACAGACATAGCAGACAAGGAGAGGAAACGTGAAAAAGATAGTGCGAATGGGATAGAGAAAGAGATAAAGGGAAACGGAAGACAAATAAAAAGAATCCGAAGAAGGGAAAGGAAATAGTGAAGGACTTTTATTGTAGCCGAATAGAAATTTGTGGCAAAAACCTCATCTCTCTGGCATGACGTGACAGGTAGAGTCATGTAAAAGTCTAAAAGAAACGTGCAGATTTATGAACGCTCACCGACCCCGGTGCGCGAAATACACTACCGTAATATTCCGCCTCGGAAACAGTTGCTTTTGGAGCTTGCGTAACACGTTGCACCGCGTCGTAAATAACATTTTTACAATGTTTACGACAAAGACTCGTATATGCTATGAAACACGTGGAGCGTTCTCACTTACGCGTATAGCGTAATTGCACGTGGGAGCGTGTGTGTGTCGTCCATATCAAACCTGCTTGAAATAGCGTCGAGCGGAGTGTCAAATGATTACTTTCGTCCCGACAAAGTATTTGCCTGTAAATAATCGCATCTAAAATACATTCAACTGAGAGCGGGATTAATCATGTCACTTAGTGCATACACGGAAAAAACTCAAAACGGATTGTCGCTCTTACTACTTTTGAAGTAATAAGAATAGTATAGGCTGCTGTAACAAACTTATTGGTTAATGTAGAAAAAGACGATTATCACAGCAACAAGAAATAAATGGTAATCCTTATTACGAAAGATGTCTATGTATTACAAGTAGGTTAGTTAGGGTATCTTAGGGTGTCTTCATTTTTGAACGATAGATAATTAATTTTCTACGTCTATGCCTTCAAGACTTTTAGATGTATAAAAATAACAAATAAATAATTTAAAAACTACATCTTGACTTTATTCCATTACAATAATCAACGATATAAGAATTTAGATCCAATTCCTTTTTTCGATGGAAGTTATATCAACGATATAAGAATTTAAGTCAGTTAATTCCTCTTTTCGATGGGAGTTTTATCATTCATATAAGAAAATACAATTTAGACTGCAAATTGTGATAAAGATATGATATTAATTACATTTTGCACGCTTTAAAAGTAATATTATTAGTTTGGTACTCATCGGTTGCTTCTTTTCAAGAAAAAATGCATTTTTTGTTTCTTCGTCGAAAGTTCACTCGGAGCCCAATTTCACCAGTGTTTTGTATTAACTTTTTCACCACCTTAAAAGTAACTAATTGATATCAAACTACTTGGAATAGTTTCAGAAGAGTAAAATCTACCAAGTTTCATGGTTGTATTAGAAATTTTAGCACAATTTCCATTTTTATGTGCTTTAACCAAACCTTGGTATGCAATAAAAATTGAAATTGTGCTAAAAATTCTAATATAACCATGATACTTGGTAGATTTTGCTCTTCTGAAACTATTCCAAGTAGTTAGATATCAAAGTGTTGCTTTGAAGTCAGTGAAAAAGTTAATACAACATTTTGATGAAATACGACTGCGAGTGGACTGAATGACTATGTCAAATTTTACTATCTAATTAGTAAATTTTACTACTTTAGTGACTGTGCCAGCCAACTATTTTTTTCCGTGTAGTTTGCTTCTTTATAATGTAGCCTGATATTATGTTTGTTTAAGACCGTGTCCGCCATTGTATAGGATTTCCCAAATTCCAGAAAAGATTGTTAAGTAATAGCTTCTTTCAATTTAGCCTATCCTTGTGGTCATTAGCCTCTGTAATCGTATCTGAACGAAACTATCTAATCTTGCATATTATATATACGAGCTAAGAAATAATCAATTATTCCGTTTAAAGAAATTTCAACTATAGTCTACGATTCTAAAAATAAAATGTTGACTTTGTTAAAATGTGAGAGATAGTTAATATATCATACACTCACCGCATGGTGGCGCATACGAACTAATACACTTTGTGTACTATCATTCTTGAAGCCTGGTAAATTCCTCTGTAATAAATGAGCAATATAAGTCGCTTGTATAGTTGACTTGTGTACTTATTAACTATATACACATGAACATTACATTCTGGTTCCAGTAAAATTTCATTATATAATCCAATTACGAATTATCACGTCAAAAATTGTTTAGTGTACTTACAGCTAAACCATATAATTTATGCGCCACTTGCTACAAAATGTAGTAACTCACCTTTCGTCTGTAATCGATAAAATCATGCCTGATTAATACATCACTTACTTTCTTTGGATGTGTCTGTATATACTTATCAAGTTTTATTGAAACAGCATGTGCATCTTTATAAAGTGTCTCTAAAGTGTCTTAATATACTAACACATGTTACCTAATTTATATTCAACTGACCTTTACATATATCTCGGTAAAAGATTTAAGAAGTCTGATGCGTATCCAATCTTCGAAATTTATATTGTTTACAAAATTGACCCATATAGGATTCCTTTTAACGTTCTTGTGCAGAGTTGAATGGAAATGGAATGTTCTGGACAATGCTTGGCATTTTTAGTCTTATATGAAGACCTTGATTTTAATAATAATATATAAGGGAAAAACTAATTTAGAGATTACCAAGAAAATAAATGATTACAATTACACGTAAATTGACAATTAGGAAACAAATCAAGTCAATGGCATTTTAATTTGCTTAGTAAAACTTTCAGAAATGTTGCCAACACATCTAATTGTAAATGTAAATTTAAAATGTAATACAAAAGTAATTTATGATTAATTCATTTTTATTAAGGACATAATGATATGAGGGTGAGTATAATCTAAATATACGGATATCATCTGATCACTGTGAATACATCACATATGTAACGTGCCGTATTCTTTTTATCGCCATCTACGGCTATATTTTTCTCTATATCCGGCAAGTGATGTCATTAAAGTTAACAGTTTCAACTAATAAGTGAAATATCACTACAAAGACGTGGAAATTATATAGTTTCACTTAAACTTAAGCCGAACTTGGCTCACCAATCACATTAGAGTACAATGATCAAAAATGGACGATGCTCTCTAAGCTCGTGCGTATATTTGCATCTGACGTCAGATATTTTCAAACCGTTTACGATGATCATGATTTTTTGTATCGAAATAAAGCAAAATTTCAGTTAGGTTAAGTTTACACTGATCTGCTAATGTTGTAATAGAGCCGGAAGAACCGTTAAAAAAGGCAAAGTATCGTCATTATTAAAATATTCACAATTTTATATTGTCAAGCATAACATAATTAGGAACTTGATGATCTGTCTACTATACTGTATAAAATTAAGGAGTATGAAGAATTACGAATATGAATTACAGCCGCATAACATATCTGACATATTCATAAAATTATATATATTGCTATTTTATTTGCTATGCATCACGAGGTGAATAAGCATATTTTTATAGCAACAAACCCGAGTTTATGATATGTATCGTGTGCTAAATCAAGTATGTAATGAAATTTTGATTATTCTATTCTGTTATCGAAAGGATTTCAAGTGATACGCATTCAGTCATGATTAAGCTTCGACGACAAAAATCAAGTAAGGCCAATAATAAAACTGGTATTCAGTGTGAAGTTAAATTCTAGTATGCCCGGAAACGATTATTCTTATATAAGAAATTCGATAATAACATTTTCATATATTATACTTTATGTCTTATTTAAATATTTTGTCATATCTGCCTCGGATCACGTTTTTGGGGTAATAAAGTGAGCCCGGAATGAGCGTTTATGGTCATAATTAATACGGCACCTGCTATAAACCAATTTTAAGCTTCTCTAGACACTGAACAGACGAACACCAGTCGGCTTCAGTGTCAATATCTCTTTGTCAGCGGCGGTAACTTTTGCTTCCCTACAGTCTTCACTAAATGTTTAATAGTGAACTTGTTACTTTGCTTAAACTGAAAAGCCATTTTCGAAATTTCACCGCAGTATGGTGATTTTTTATTAACTATTCACTCATGTAATAGTGGTATTTTTAATGAATGGAATGCAAGGGGATTTTTCCCTTATAACAATATATAAGATGAAAAGTCGTTTAAAATTCACCGCTATAAAGAGTGAGTGCAGCCATCTCGCACTATGCTATAAGTCGTATTCTGGTTATGACGTTAGAAACTTGCTAGGTTGATGTAACGAATATTCACCGATTAGTGGCGCATATGCATATCGTATTAGTAATGGATGGCTAGTAATGAAACTCGACTAATTCCGTATATTAATTAATTTAAAATAAATATTATAGCGTTACCTACATTTATTTACGTGTGTTCAATAAATAAGCCTATACAATTAAACACACATTAACTATTCTCAGATGGTTACAATAAAAGTTCACTATCCTAAGAAAATGTTTAATGTCAACATTTTCGAGCCTACTCTAAAAGAACGGAGGCTGAGCACACGATGTTACAAGCGATTCTATGGAATTATGCGTTCAGTTGTAACAAATAATGTTACAATGTCATCATTAAATAAAAAAGAAGTATGTGTGATAACTATAGGTTTGTAAGCTGTTTTAGGAGGTATGTATATATTTGTTATATCTTACTTAGTTATGTGCAGAATAAATTGAATAGCCTCATTGACATCCATATCCTATATCACTAACTTCACTTTGGAATTTTTTATTGAGAATATGCTACTCTGCTTTGTCGAGAGTCTAAGCAAACAACAGACTTTCTTGTTCCTATTTTCTTTTTTTTACTAGTTTACTAAATTTTTCGATTTTCTGTAAACACCGTTCGACTTAAAGTTGAATAATTTACTATGTCGAAAAAAATGTTTCCATATTCAAATAAATATATACTTTAACACAGAAAATACTTTGCAAAAAGAATCACATCATCTTACTATTTTTTCGAAAATAGGAAAAAGACTACATAGAATAAAATCTGAATTAAACGACGACTTAAACATATTAAACCATTTACTTACATTAATTAATATAGGTTTTTACATTAAAATTAAAATTAAAATCAAAGTAATTTTTAACTTTAGTTCACATCTGATTACCTAGCGAGTAGTTAAAAAATAACATAAATCTCAATATCCGCTGTGAAACCATTCAATAAAGATGAAGAATCTGCAACTTTAATTCTCTACACACAGATACACATTCTCTTACTGAAATAACGAAAAAATTAATAAATAAAGTGGCATAAATATGTCATATATGCGGGGAAATTTGTCTTGAATATTTGTCCATTGCAGCTGGTATTGTATGGACAGGATGGAGAACTTGCCATTATTTCTAGTAAAAATTACTTTATTAATGGAATCATTAAAGTTCTAAGAACTTACCGTAATATTCGTCAGAAAAAATGGTAATTTTTCTCATTCTGGAAGTTGGTCCCAAAATCATTACCTTAATGCCAATATATTTTCAAGAAAATTGTTCTCCCTGTATTTCTTGACAACAAATACATTTATTTCTAACAGTATTTAGTTTATATGAGCAACAATAATGCGTTGAAAACATGTTTAGAACGACTTTATAGTACAATTTCGGTACGAAACAATGGTATCAAATATAAAAGTGTAGGAAGTAGGAATATTAAAAATGTTTAGACAGGATGTCATCGAGTAAATAGAAGAACGTTATGACTGCAATAATATATTCCCGGTAGACCGAAGTTTCATTATACCACCGGAGGCCGTTTCGGATCCCATTTCATTTCGCGAAAGAAAAGGATCAAGGCAGACACCAAGATCTGTCTTAAAGATATTCCTTGAAAGGAACTACCTAATACTAACGCTAGTCCGTCTGTACACTGACTAGTCTGATTTACTAAGTAACTGGAAAAAACTGTTTCACTTAATCAGGAATTGCAATTTTCCCATTGCGTACTGCAGCCCTACTCTGATGTCATTAGACAGTGCGTATAAATTGTCGACGCGATATTGGCAGTACCTCGCGGCTATAACTATGTGGGTTATAGCAGCGGTAACTTTCTCTGCTTTGAGGAGATGCCTACAATTTCAACCTGTATTAACCCCGGAGAATATCCTCGTAAAACGCAGAACGCTTTATTGCGTCGGTACCTTAAGCTTTATACTGCGGTCGATAGCTGTTTTCGAGACAGCTGCAGCGACATACGATTTTTTTTCTTCGTTACGAAGGAAATTTTTTATAAGCGAAATACGACAGAATTTAGTTTGCGGAAAGAGCAGAGGAAAGTACTTAGTAGTGTCAGGTGCTATTTATGACTCTTTATGGCTGATTTTATTTTTGAAGGTATTACCGCTTTCTTACCATGTTTACTGTTGTGGCTTTCGGTGTAACTTAATGGGACATGCCGACATCCAATAAATGACAAACATTTTTCTAGAAGAATTTATGAGTCTATTCAAAACAGCATCATTGTCATCTTGTCTGTGTTTACTTATTTTTACCTAAAGTCCACAAATACTTGTATATCATTCCAGTGGTTTTCTTTGTTAAATTAAAAATTCAGAATTAAAAAAAACATTGTTATGATATTCCAGACCGGTTTTTAAAGGTTCGTCTGATAAAAGTGTAAAATGTGGTTAGTTAGTTATTTAAAAACTAATATTGAACATTCTACCGATTTTGACCATGATTTTCAATTACCCAAGAGTGTGACTAATATAACAACAAGTTATCTGTTTAAATTAAATATATTTGTTAAGCCACATTCCTATGTCATATTAATACAAAATAAAATAAAAGAAATTGTCTTATATATTATCAATAAACTTCTATTAATTTATTATGTTTTCTTCGACTGTGGAGACTTTCCTTAAGTATGCATTATTCAAGTATACCTTTGAAATCCATATGGGCTAATTAACTTAATTTTTATAATCTTTTCTCTGTGTTTATGAAACATTAAATGTCGTTTCAACATTAAACTCCAATAGGGGAAGGGCGGTATATGTTTATTAACATTTCTGGTAATAACATTAGGTGTCGCGGTAGATTCTGAAGATGACAACTTATATTCACTACTTATGTAAATGCTTTCAACTTCGTGTTTTATTACAGAGCACTGTTAGAAATGATCGGAAAATTCTGACACTTTTGTGTTAATGGAGTAACAGAATTTTACGAAAACATGTAATAGATAGACAAATCATGCAGCAGTATCAGAAAATTACGAAACTTATAACAGAAATATGAAGACGAATAATGGAGGGATGGTGAAGTTAGTTTGGTTTGTCGTTGCTAGGTGTAGGAAGTTGTACTTTGATTCGATCATAAGAGATTCCATAGCCTATCTTCAGGTCATAAAGCATGTCATATCTGAATAGCATAAAATCAGTGTTGGTTCAATAAATTTGATATGTTCTATATAATTTATTTATGTAATTAATGACAATTTAACTTAAATTACTAAGAATTTACGTACATAACTATATGAAACATGTGAATAAATTTAATGAACCAAACAAATTTTTGAATTCGCCTTACATTTTTCTGTTAGCATTACTAAAAATTAGTAAATTTTGTTTCAGAAAATTTTGAAACGGAAACCGAAAAAAGCTTGCGTTACATGTTTCAGAAAATTCATAATGACATTTTTAACAGGGAGTCAGAAGATAGTGTAATCCATCAATTTCCATTTTATTTATTTTTAGAGACTCATGACTATGATAATATAAAATCAGTTTTTGAAAATTCAATATAGAGAAAGGGCGAAACACTTTGTTATC
This sequence comes from Trichopria drosophilae, assembly GCA_030407085.1. Taxonomy (NCBI): domain Eukaryota; kingdom Metazoa; phylum Arthropoda; class Insecta; order Hymenoptera; family Diapriidae; genus Trichopria; species Trichopria drosophilae. Next base: position 59,470,449 of record CM059583.1, read on the forward strand.
CGTAGAACAAAAATTCCCGATTTTCGAAAAAAATTGGAAGACGTTTCTGATAAAATAGAAGGTGGTGGAAAACCCGTATCATATTGAAAATTGCATTCTAAAAAATATTATACCTCAAAAATCGATAGTTTTCAAAAATTTGACCAGCGCCATTCGAAAGTAGTCGGATATTTAGAAAAAAAAATTGTGCACGTTTGGTCGTTAGGGGTTAAATAGTTATTAACAAACTTATTTTTTATTGAAACTATGTTTACTTGGCTACCTAACTAATCTGCATTTGAGAGCACTAAGCGATTGGTTGCCCCCACTAATCCCTTTTTTCTTGAAAAATTGACCTTTTAGATTATTTTTTATTATGAAGAAAAGAGGGACTAACCTTATATTGTTAAGTCGAATTCTTATTTGAGTTATGTCATAAAACATTCCGATTTTTCAAAAATTGACTTTTTGCAATAAACAATTAAAACTTTATTAAATTTAGATATTGGTGTAAAGTTTTTTAGTACAAAAATATAAAATACATTTTTGTTACAGTGTTGGCAAAATGCTATTTTTCACACTTTTGATATTTTTCTTTCACATTTTACTCACACTTGCAACAAAAAATACATTTCGGCACGTGTGCAAAAATGTTTTTTTGACGAACCTGCTAGCGGCACTCGCCTTCGACTCGTGCCGCAATCCTCATTCGTTCAAAAACACTTTTCCTACTTGTATCGAAAACCACTATTTTCTCATAATGGATCATGAGACATACGGGGGAGAGATATTATCCGCTGATTGTAAGATTAAAACAGCTCATTTATGTAGTATAGTTTACAAGAAAATAAGAGTCAGAAGAACAGCGAATACCAATTGTTTTGGATAATTTTTTTTTCCGTGCATGTCCATACAGTGGATGTCCACGTTGTATAATCGCATTGGTCGTCCATTGTAAAACACTTCTTATACTGATTTAAAATTTGAGTTCTCATTTACGTCATCTACATATCTTGTAGAAATGTATCCAATTTTTTGTTACACTGCCCAGTTCCCCCTATACCTTCAACATGTAAAATAAAATATGAAACTAGATTCATTTTCTACCAGAGATAAAGAGCATATCTTTTACACGGTTTTAAAGAGAGGTTATTCAAAAATCAACATATTATTCAAATTTTTATACCACATGGGTTTGCATTAGATAACTGATAGTTTTTTTGCGATTCCTTTATAAAATTGCTTACTATTACTATAGTGAAATAAGAATACGTTATTCAATAGAACATAGAAAGTAATTGAATACGGTAATAATTTGTTGCAAATATATTAATTGGAAATTATTAAAAATATTTATGTTTAAACTAAATGCATGAAAACAATATTTCTGAGCAATAATAATTATACTATTCATTCTGCGTAATAGAAAGAAGTCTTACTTTTTCCATACTTATCCTTCTAAACTTCGTCTGTTTTTTGCATGGACCTATTGAAATAGGTTAAACTATATTTTACAAAGCTAGATTATTTTGAATGTAAGCACGTGCTCTCGGTTAATTTGTTATTCGTATTTTAGTAATTGCGAAAAAATAACTTCCTCCGACTCAGAAATGTTGAATATAATTTTTTTTAATTGGAGTCGTTTTTACACGGAGAAAATTAGATTTTGAAGTTTAATGATATTTTCTAAGCGGCGCTGTAAATTTCGTCATGTACATATATACAAAGAACTAAACAGCTGAGTATTGTGTCTTCATAGCACTGGCTATGGCGCGGCCGTTTCGTAAAAAGTTTTTATTTCAACTCGCGAGAATATTGAAACGAATAAAAAACAAAATTGATCGTTAGAGATTTCCACGTCTAGTGAAAAAAGGAAGAGCGATATATGTCAATAAACAAAAACGTTATCAATTTTTTTTCTACACAACTACATAATACAGCTTTTTATACCTTTAGGTGCTTCATTTATCGAGCGAATTTTGAGGATCCGGAAACTTTCATCGAGAAAGTTGTTCATTAAAGTATAAACAAGTTTTTTTTGAAAGTTTCATCTTCATTCCATTATCAGTTTAAAAGTAATGAATGATTAAAGTTGGTAGTTTCACCGCGATTAGAGCCGCGGCGCACGTCAGTCGGCCGCTGCCGACTTTAAATATTCTTTACGTTTAAACTATTAATGCAATCAAGATGAAACTTTTCAGAAAACTTGTTTATACCTTAGTGAACAACTTTCTTGCTGCAAGTTTTCAGATACACGAAATTCGCTCGATAAACGAAGCACCTGAAGGCCCAAAAACTTATATTTTGCAGTTGTTAATAAAAAATACAATAACTTTTTTGTTTCTTGACATGTATCGCTTTGCCTTCCTTCACTAGACGCGGACAACTTTAACGATCAATTTCGTTTTTTATTTGTTTCAAAATTCTCAAAATTGGCTACGTTATAGCGAGTTTAAGTAAAAAATATTTACGAAGCGGCCGCGCGCCTCTTTCCCTTGACGGCATTGTAATACGGAGTGCACCTCAAAAACCCGATAAATCACAAAACAGACTCTTCAAAACCCCGACCTTCAAAAACCAGACATTGAAAAAAACAGATATTCGAAAACCATACTGCATACAAAAAATGATCTTGGTTCGACGTCCTTAAGGTCTCACTAGAAGGTCATTTAAAAATGTTTGACCAAGGGATTCATTTTTTAGGTCACTTGAAGGTCAAGTCAGTTTGACCCCCGGATTGTTTATTAAGCATACTTATAATTGAATGTCGGGATTTTTAAGTGTCTGTTTTTTGATTTGTTAGGTTTTTGAGGTACTTGTATTATTTACCCGTAATATGGACAAAGCCAAATTTAAATGTCTCATACTGCCCACTGTGAAATATACCAGGAATCGAACTAGATTATACTAACTTTTCTACGTGTGCTCGGCTTACTCAGAAGCTTAGTAAAATTCACTGCTTACATCTCTCCGTGCAGCACTACATTGTATCATTATGTAAATAAAGATGACTAAAGTCAGTCAACGTTGTAAACAATTCATAAGATGTAATGACTTTGAAAAGCCTCAACAGGATACAAGCGTATCTGCGGATATATCTGTTACGTCTAACGGCAAAGTACGGTGTACGGCCTAATCACAATAGAATCCCGTATGTCCCCTACACACGCGCGCGAAACTGATTTCGATGCAAATCGCTAATCGCGTATTGCGGTGCCTTCATACTGATTTACCTATAACCGCATCAATAGGCAGGCGAATATGGTAAATGGCAAATTTACGTTGGGGATTCCATGCGTTCGCCATATACCTTTACGCATATATGAATGTCTACATGTATATAGATATATGCACGAAGGGGCTAATGGAGTCTGCGTTTGACGTTGATTAGGCGACACGCTAATACGTTTGATACCTCGTCCGGTGTAATCTTTCGTGGGTTCCACGCGCGGTAATTAGCGCCGGCGAACGCGGGTTTCCGGGTTAGATATGACGCATACATACGAGCAGGAACCGTTCCCCGTGAGCATCGAGACAATGGAACGAACAAGTACGCGGTGAAAGACTGGGAGTATCCGTACGCGGATATTGGTATGGGTTTTGCTGCTGGGCGGGAAGAGGGCAGTAATGGGCGAGTGAGTATGATGAATGAACAGCGGCTGACAAGCGGCCATCGCTGCTCGATGATGGATGGCCAACGGTCTCTGTGCCTAATTATTTCATACTTTGCAATCAGTACGATAATCCATCGGCGTGGTGCCTCCGACCTGTCACGGATAAATCATCGGTTATCATCATCGGTAGACGACGGTGGTCGGAATGGGTTGCAAACTTCTAGAACGTCGCTTTCGACGATCACCCCTGCGAAACGAATGGTCTCTGAATGTTCCGATAATTATAGTTTCTTCGTAAATATGCAAAAAATTCTGCGAAATATTGTTAACTGTGAAAATTGATGTATCGTTATAGAATTATGTATACTTTTCAACTGATGTCTTAAGAATTTTCTAATAATCATGTAACTTTAGATTTACGACCTGCAGATTGAATAGAACTTAAGCACGTATTAATCGAAGTTAAAATTCAACGTGTGTTATAGTCACGAATTAAGTATTCCAAGCAATAATTTACACATAACCGTGAATTAAATTATATAAAATCTGAACCGCACTTTTTGACAACTGGCTACTCATTATAAGTCATAAAACAAAATAGATTAAGACGATTCGCTTTTAAACTACTACCAGGTTTAATGATCCTTATTTTGTCAATATTTAATGGGGGCGCAAATTAATAGTCATTTTTTATAGAAGTGCGCAAAAGCTTTTTTTTCTCACACCTGGAATAAATTCACGGTTTTTACTTGCCGATAAGGTATTCGGATGGGCATCAATTGACGCCGGAAAACGCAACTGCGCTTCCGCGTTTGTGCAAAGGGCAATCGATCAGGTTTTGCTACCCTTCGGTCTGTATCGTTGTACAACCTCGAATTTAAAATGCTAGTATGACAAAAATATCGGTACTCTTGGTGGTGGAAAACTGGCAGCTAGCCTTCTGTGATCAGTGTATACCACCTACCGTTCATCGTTCTCGCTGCAATGACTTCCTTTCCGCCCTAGATGCGCAATTTACTATTTTGACCTAAGCGTAACCCGGAAAATCGCGAATTTCAATCGCAGCTAAATTTTTGTTGTAAATGGACAGTTCTCTACCTTAGTCAATCGTTTTTTCGAACAAAAAAAAGTGTCAATTGGCGGTCAGCGTACTCAATTTGTTTTACGGCTACTTGAAATGAAAATTAATGATTTTCGGCCTGTTTCGTATGCTTCACGATATTGCGAATTTCAAGAGAGTAGGACAAAAATGATCTTGAGTGTCACTGGCGAAACGGAAGCCATTACAGCGAGTGAAGCGAAGACGGCATCCTGACACCCGTTGCAATCACTATCGTTTCGCCCTTGATGCACAACGTATTATTGTTTTTAAAAATTTGTATTGATTTTGTTAAAAATTGTAGTTATCTCTTATCTAAGGTACACAATTTTGCACTATGTAGTACTATTTCTATCAATCAGTGCCTCCTGAGTTTCCCTAAGTCATTTTTGTTGGATTTCTGTCAGGGGCATATTTTTTTCGTACGGAGTCTATTTTTTGGGCCGTTGTTGTTTATGCACACGGAGAAAAATAATCAGCAAAATCAGCCGAAAAATCCGCAGATTCTACCAATTTTATCCTATAGGGACAGCTGTTGGAATTCCGTTAGGGATAACCGATAATTTCAGCTAAATTTACTGAAAAAGTCCGCAAATTTAAAGGAACAAATCTGCTAATGTAGCGGAAATTTAGAGCTAAGCGCGAATTGAGTAGGGTTAAGGCTACATTAGCGGAATCAAAACAGCTAAAATTTCATATATTTTCGGCAATTCCAGCCGAAAATTTTAGCCGATATGAATCAGCTAATCCAGCGGAGTCATTTTTCTCCGTGCAGATGGTCCAGAAAACACGGAAAAATAAATCAACGATCAAAATCCTCTATAAACGAAATTCCTGGACTGATTGGATGAGACACATTTCCATGAATTCAACTAGAAACGTCGGTCACACTAGACCCACCGTATTTTGCTATTCGAACATTAGAATTTTTATTAAAGACTAAATTGTATGAACAATGAAAACAACCTATAAATGATCGAAATGAAATTCTGAACTTAGAAAACAAGAATGTTTTGGATAGTATGATTTTATCCTTTAGATATTAGGTTTAATATTTACAACATTTTCGTAAAATAAAAATATGTTTTTTTTTACAAAAAAGTATCAATCTATAAAAAAGAATTGATTAAAATCGTTTAGTTATCATTTTTTTGAGAAAGTAAGCTTAAATTATTTTTTTAAATATTCTAGGTGGCATTTGAAGATTAGTTTCAAAAATTAAAAACTATTATTTTCTGAAATTCAGTAAAGAATAAAATTTAACCTAAAAATCTGATGATTTCTGCTTTCAAATGTTAATTTACTAGGTACTTCAGAAACTTCAGGTAATATATAAAATGTTAAAATTGGCGCCTTTACGAAAATGAAAAATTTGTCCACTTGAGATACGGCGAGCAAAAATAACGCTAAAAACTGAAGGCCCACGCCAGTGTCGATAATGGCTTTAAAATATTCGTAAATATAGGCATGCTTTTTATAAGAAAATGCCAAAAAATTCGTTTTATTAATGAAATATTTACTAGCATTAACCGCTTCCAAGGTGGCCCACGAGAAGCACACGTACATTTTTGTCTTTTTTTTACTTTTTTATTTTTGGAATTTTGTATAGTTTCTTTTTATCTATATCTTCCAAAAAGAAGCGACTACGATTTTAGCACAAAGTAATTTTTCATCTGCTATATGGGCCGAGATGTTCAACCGTTCTTACTGGAAATTATGCTCAGTTATAAACTGTCAGCAATGTATAACTTTATAGAAAATATATATTTCAACAGAGCAAAGTAAAAAATATTTACAAACAAAGAAATTAAAAAAAAAACATTTATGCATATCTTTAAAAAAAACAACACTGCACCTACCACGACTGCAGCTGGATATTGATGTCTAAAATATCCCAACGTTTGCCATTTTACTCATAGTGCTAGGCAAGGCAAAAATTATATCCTTCAAGTCGTTAATCATATTAAAAGTTTTTAAATAATATGTACCGACTTACTGCATATTCACCCGAGAGAAAAAGTGATGACCACAATTTGATCAATATTGGTTCGACTATTTTAATATTTAATATAATAAAAAAATGATTTATTTTTACTCAAAAAGTCATCCTATTTTGGTCTTGGAACGTCTCAAAACTAGGATCTCATTTAGATCACTTTTGGATCGGACCGATTTCGATCTAATATTTATCAAATTGTGGCATCAGTTTCTCTCTTGGGCGTTATCGACAAATTAAAAACACTATCTTAGAACCGTAAGTCCCCCTTTCATCTACATTGTAAAGCAGACAACAACATTCCTTTGTCAATAAAATCATTTCATTCTACGTAATAAACCGAAACTATAAGATCTTGACATTTATACAATCAAGTACTTTTCCACAAGTTCGGGAAGATGATAATAACATGTAACCGGCTCATCCCAAATTAAACATTACAAGATAAAATAATCGAATTCTCAGAATTCGAAAATCTTTAAAAGTATATATTTCTGTACCTATTACATGATCTTTAGCACGTAGGCGACTTATTAAAAAAAATCGTACAAATTCTATCTAAAATTCAATACTAGAGATTTGCATATTTGAATATATCAGGTGTACAATCGATTCAACATGACCCGATTCGCGAATACGTGCGGGTACTGAATGCTTATCGAATCATTTCTAGCTGTTAAAAAATCACTATTCCGGGAACAAAGCTTTTACTTCATTATTTCCCGATGTTCGGTCATATATATTACATTCGTATGAGCGCTGGTGAATGTCATAGGATTAAATTATAACGGCAGTTATTTTTTATCGGCCGATCCCTTGGGGCGCGCTTAAATGTCGCGCGCCCGTATGTTCCATTATTACCAACATGCGAGCGATTTCGCATACACGACGTTTTAATAATAATTCATCACGGATCTTTCGAGAAACGAGTTTTATTGTCCTGCCGACGTACGCATATACTCTCGTATATATAAGCGTCACGGCAAAAGAAGAAGCAACGTGTCAGCACGTTGTGTCATCGTGGTTTCATTGTCGCGTTGTCTATTCTGGCTTTAAGTCGCTATAATTTACGAGGCTCGGAGGCGTTTTACGACCCATCGCAACCAGTGAAGCTATATTATACGATTTCTATTTGCATTCGAGCGTTAGTTGACGTTCTCATTGACGAATATGAAGTCCCAACTATGGAGTCTTTGCTCGCGACTGCCATTCGACAGCACTTAGCACTTTAAAACAACCGGCATTTTAGCATTCCTGATTTTTTTGAATTTTCTTCCGGAGGGATAGTATTTTTATTTATATATGGAACCTATTAGAGAAATGGAGTTTGAGCTTCTTATGCGTGAGGTATGACGCTTATAACTGATTTGAAATTAATGGTGCGTTTAATTAACTTTTTGAAACAGTACTGTATGTGATTCAGTAACCTTTCATCATTCATCATGAAATATAGATTACTTTATCACTTTCAAATCCGGCGGACTGTCAGATTTGAGGGTGATAAAGTGAGTCCTTCTTTGATAAATGATGGTCGAAATTGAATGAATTTCGATTATAGATTGTCTGTTTGATATGCCGCTATGTCATTAAGTAACACGAATTTTGTAATGGAATATTAATTTGTACTGTCACGGAAAATGAAGTATGGGGAGAGAATGCAATGTAGACCTAACGAAAAATTGCTAATCAATATTGATATGAAACTTGTTATATTCTATGGGGTACATTTACTAATGCTACCACCCCGTACGGGAATTCTATAAAAAATTAGCTCGTTTTCAGTTTCTTTGTATTATAAATTCTTTTCAAAGTGAACAGATTTAACATAAATATGAAAGACTTAATTTTTAATAAAACTATTAACGAAAATAAGTACCGCAATTGAAATAAATTAATTCCATAAAAAATTAATATTAGATTCTAATTTACAACATTCAATCGACATAACACATGATAAATATTGATAAATTCTTAATGTAATTTTTGTCGTATTTACCTCCCTCGATAATAATCACCAAAAATTATTATTGCAAGAGAGACGTAATAATATGTCCAATAAAATATTAACTAAATGTTCAGTTTGCGAATTCAGCGGCCTATGAAATGCAGATCTGTAGAAACAGTTTCTTATCATTTTCTATAAGCAAATGTTGTGTGACTATTGTTCTTACGTGCACACTTGTTTAAAAGATTTTTTTTTACGAACATTAAACAAAAATTAACTGTTGAATCTCATGTATTTTATGTACGAAAACTATATGCTATAAATCAAATCTATGCAATTAGCGCTACGTTCCATTTTTAGGACGCTAGAAAGAACGTCTGGTTAACTGGCAAATAACATACAATCTTGATATTTGCAATAATTAGAATTGTATTTCATGGTCGAAAATTCGACCTTTTTCGGCCTTCTTAATGTTACATAATGACATAGCAAATTAAAATCTCGGAAACAATATCAACACCATGTGGCCAATTTTAGCCGACGTCATATACACTAATCCTTGGAAATTTCACCCGTGAGAATTTGTACTTCACAAAGGCCGCCGAGCAAACAATCTTCTCCCGACGTGTCTAATTGTTGGTAATCATTTTCTAAGTTGCCATCACAGCGAACTGTGGCAAGGCGTACCGACTTTAATAAATAGTCAGCATCGCTCGAACTTTTAAGTGGAGGGAGCACGAGGTCGTATCATTATCTCTTGTAGGACGCATTAGGCTTTGACGAGGCGGTTCTACTATAATTTTCCTCCCGGCGCCAGGGTGGCGTATAGCTTTTAACAGTTCAAAGAAAGTTGAGCAAGATGCGAAGGAATAAAAAAGTAGTGTCTGATACGGATGGATGATTCTATTACAATTGAATGCAAAAGAAAGCGAGTCGAATCTAGTCTTGTTCGTTTAATTTTAATTGAATGACTAGATATCTCCTATTATCATTCAGCGTAATATAAAAAATTTACATACATGACGCATTATTTTTCACATAAGCTTTATTTTGTTATTTTTTTACTGCCCTTGGGTTCTTTTTAAAATAAGAAGATCTGAAGAAATGAACGACAGGAAATTTTATGACTAATTTTATTTCTCTGTAAAAAGTTTCATAAGTAAGTGATTTCAATATTTTTATGAGATCATTAGCATTACATTGGTTGATGACTTCATATGGAATTCAAAATTATTTCATAAAAGTTAAAATAAACAAATAAATACTATATTTTTCATGACATTAATATGAATGTGGAGTTGATTGAAAAAGTTTTAAAAATAACGCATGTGACATACACAAAATCATTTCACAGAAAACCGAAATTCTTATCGTAAACACCGTAAGAAGGCTAGCTTTCACAATCCGATCATTCACAATTAACTATGATATTAAAAAATGACCAACGGTAAGGAGTTTGAGCCTATCTTATTTTTTAATATAGAAACTAAATTTGAGTATTGACAACGCAGGCTGTTTTAGGTTTTAGGTGTTTACTATAAGAATCTCATTTTTTCACTGAAAAAAGTTTGGGAAAGCCTAAATACGCATAATTTTTTAATAAACAATGTAGGTGTATTATAGATAATTTTTTTGAGATAATCACCTTATTTCTAATCTCGAATGATGAAAAAACAAAATAAGATGGAAAGATCAATATAATTAGAAAATTGATATCGTTCTCTAAGGTTAGTGATTAAATGAATAATATAAACACGGAATAATCATATATCGAATCATGATGTTTAGTAGTATTCCCAAGTATAATTACTCAGATTTGACCATATCAGAATCAAGATCCCAACTGGGATCCAGCTTGGTTAACCCGATTACAAACTCGTGTGGGTAATGGATGAAATCCTCTCGGACTAGCCCGATCCATTCGAATACACAAGGTAACCTGTTCGGGTTCGGAATTATAGCCCGTTCAATGCTACAAATCTGGCCGGATTGTAGTCAGGGAAGCCTGACAAGCCCGGTTAGATCCGGACAACCTGACTGGATTCCCCCCAGATCACGCTTAGAACCTTCTACTAGACGCTTCTAGACGCATCTACTTGGGATTTCGTTTGAAGATTACAAATAATATTATATAATAACAAGATTACAAATAATTATGCTTATAAATGATATATAGTTCTATATGGAACAGCTTAATATAAGATGATAGAGTTTATTCCATACATGGCAAAAAGTGTGGGTTAGCCCAACAAATAATTAGTTAGGCCTACAAATCAGTTGGTGATCAGCAACTAACTAGTTTGTAAGTATTACGACCTTCTAGCTGGGGCAGCGAGTTATTTGTTTCCCTGTCTTCTATATTTTCATGTAAATAAATCCGTAATAACCTAGGCCGAGAAATAAACAAGTTGATTAACCCTTTTCCAAGCTAAAGGTTCTAGGGAGTCCACTACAGAATTTGAGGGTGCTTGTATAGATTTTTGAGGTAGTTGATTTCGAATCCTACTTCAGATTTTCGAAATTCAAAATGGCAGCCATCTAATAAAAAATTTAATTTTTTTAAATTAAAAATTATAAAAATATTTTATAGAAAATTCTGAATTAAAAATGTCTCAAATATGGCACAGTTTTTGAAGCAATAATGGCAAAGTTTACAGAACACAATAACACTTCCCAAACAGCACAATCCATCCCGGAATGTCCTGGGGAGCTCCTGAAGATGTCCAAATGTCCGCTTTTGGTCCTCGGGAGCTCCTCAGGGGCTCTTTAAATACTTTAAAAGAAAAACCTGGCCAGGTGACACTGTTATGTAATCTTCTTTCTTCGTGCACATGTCATTTTATTTTGTTGAACTGGAACATGTGGCGACAGCCATTTTCATTCATTACCAGATGAACAGGATGGCGCGTGGTCCTTGAAATTGGCACTTGAATGATGATATTGCTTGGGCATCTTCGGGTAGACGTATTGAAAAATGCGTAGATCCGAATTAAAGATCCTCAGCCGATGATCAAGGCCTTTTGTCTGGAAATGTCTCAGGACTCTCGAACAATCTTTTTTACGGAACATGTGATCCAAACTTGCTCGAGACACACCTCCTGTCGCTTCCGACGTTCAAACGGAATCTAAATTCTTTGCACTCCTCACACATAGATACTCAAATTTTACATGGCGCTGATATTGGCTTGAAAATTCGTCCATGTCGCGGAACATGGCCTCTTCGCTGATTGGCCGAAAACGATTCCGATGCGTCTCTTCACTCCTTTTTCTCTCTTTCTCGTGATTAGTCCCTATTTTCTCTTTCTCTTTTATGTTACATTCTCGCTTCGCGAAATCGCACCACTACATGCTGGTCTCGTGCATCACTGTCTTCCAAAGGGGTACTTAATGCTGTATACTCCCGCATTGAAAGTTCATACCAGGGCTCAATAAATCACGATGCAGAGGTATATTCTTTATGTGTTGATCAAACCTTGGTTAATATGTGGAATGCCATGTCGACAAACATAGCTCGGATAAATATACGTATTTACCACTTATTGATACAATATTGTAAAATATAAAAAAAAGAAATTAATAAGTAATAGGGGAAGCCGTGTAGGTGGCCACCTTTAGCAGCTGCCACCCCTGATGTTTTTTGACCTTCTAACGTTGTAGATACACCGACTTGTAATAACTTTAAATTAATATTTATACATTTTTTTATACAGGCACATTATGTACCATCTGGTATGAATCTTGGTCTCAAAATAGGACAAATAGTGAGATTTTCCTTGTTGTATGCCTTCAATATTCACATTTCTCATCGATAAATTAAGGGAAATATCTTTTCTTAGCTGCTTCTTCATAGAAAATTTTCAAAAATTTGCAATGTTTTCCAAGCAGTTTCAAAATGATGACAAAAATATAGGTTGCCTCTTTTTGTTACTTGAAATTTGCTCCCTCCCCGCCCTCGGTTTTTCGATTATTTACATTTGTTTATACAAACAGGCATATTCCAATTCAAAATTATTATCGAGAAAAGTTTGAGTGTTTTCAGTAACATTTCGTTATTTTAAATGGTTAGTCCACAATGCACATAAGTTAGTATATGTAAGTTGTCACGTGATCTTTAGCATCAACGTAAATATATAATTATCTATTGCATAATTTTATTTTACTCGTAGCACAATTCCGATAGAACTTCAGTTACAAGTAAGTTCGTTTAATCGTTGAATTTTATTTTACCGTCATTATTATCATCGTGATAATGGTCTCAATCGTCATCGTCATCGTCATTGTCATCGTCATCGCCATCGTCACCACCATTGTCATCGACATCGTCATCGTCATCGTCTGCTTTATCGTCAAATTTATCGTCAGTTTCGTCATCGTCGACATCATTGTCGCCATCATCATCATCATCTGATATCACATTGTGGTATTTCTGATTCTTTAATTTTACTTCCAAGACTCACTTTAAAGTGTATCAATACTGTTTAATTTTCTGCCATTTTTCCAGTTCTTTCTTCAAGTTATTTTCGAGTGACCCAAATTTGTTGTTTAGTTTTTATATTTTCATGAATGTTTCAGAAAGTGGCATCCTATAAGCGTTTCAAGTTATGTTAGACAATTTTCAAAATGCAAATTTTTTGTAGAAAATTGTAGTTTCCTAAGTCCTCCTTTTAATGGTTAGTTTACATTATCGATATCTTAATATTGCAACGAGTTATGAGCAAACTAGCATTGGTGTGGCAACCTACAAGTCTCTTCCCTGTATAAAACTATAATTAAGGTTTATTGAGAAAATATAGGAAATATTTTCGTACGATTTAGTATACAGTGTACATTGGAAAAATCAGAACACACGTAAATAATTAAATAGGAATTTAAGTAAATTGTTGCAAAACGCAACGAAGATTTCCCGACTGTTTTTTATAAATTAATTAAATTAGATAATTTCTTAGTTTATCAGTCTCTCATACAGAAAAGTAAATAATAGATAAATAAACAAAGGGTTATCGACTTCAATCACTTAATATGATATGTAAATAGGAAACTATTTTCTTCTATAACTAGCAAAAGTTAATAAACGTGATGTTCCGTAAGAAAGAATACGTTACGTCTGTTAGAAATATCGGAAAATACGAGAACTGCCAATACTCAGGTACGAAATGAAATATCAATCATTTACGAAAGCAAATTGTCTCGGAAAATTATTCACACATGTCGATATGCATCGCTAAGTGGCAGAGAACGCGAAAATTCCGGAAAAGTATCTTTACTCGAGCGGATGGAAAAACTGCACTTCTGAAATCGTTCGCGTCAGATCTTGGAAAATGCCAAGTGACACGCGCTGACGTTTGCGTTCGCCGGGGTAAACTCACGCGAACTCATTTTATGCGTACAGACGTGTCAGGCAACTGTGCGAGGGGCACCCTATGTATATATAAAGGCGGCGAGGATGACATACGCGGAGGCGTCGTTTACGTCTGCGTAACATAAAGTATTGCACGCGCTTTCGCGAATGTCTGTGGGGTGCCAGTGCCGCAAAGGCGTTGTCGCGCTTCACCGTATTTTCAAACGACCCTTGTATGAATTTTTCATCCGGGATGTCGCAACAGGACGTATTAAGTCGTACGGCTTTTATTTTAGAGTAATGGTATTTCTCTGTTGTTTGCTGAAAACAAGATTCACTTTTGCTTTGGGATAACAATTCAACTGGAATACGATTTCAAATCTTGAAATTATACTTCTGATGAGAAATTAACATGTTAACAATTTCATATTTACTTGTTATTGCGCACCTCTTTTTGAATTTCGATTAGGGTCAGAGATTTTTTCGACTACGACTTATTTATTTAACCCTTTGAAGCATACATTTTTCTTTACGCGGAAAACATCAGAAATTTGTTACTCGGGGGTTTTGGAAGTCGCTGATTACGAACCTGATCTTAGATTTTGAAAATTAAAAATGGCGGATCCATGATGGGCGACGAAAATGTGAAAAATTACTCGAACGAGCTAAAATTTGGTACTCGGATATTTTACAGGTCACAAATTACGAATTTGATCTTAGGTTTTTAAAATTCAAAATGGCGGATCCAAGATATCAAATATGACTGTAAATATAGATCGAAGATCTAAAAAGTAGTGGCTAAGAATATTTTGGTATTTTGTTGATCTTTCAATTGTTCATTCTTTTATTATTTACGAATGTAAAGACTTTCAACCTACGTTAACTTTAAAACAATTGAAATTAAGCGATTTGTATAAGAATTAGTGGAGCACAATTTACCAACTATGAAAGGTAGAAAACGTGCCGTACAAGACACTACTACTGAAAAGCTGCAAGTTCCGAAGGAAAGAAGATTGTCGCATTCTGCTCATATGCCCGCTTATATTAACAATAAAAGGCGATGTGCGAATTGCAGCAATTCAAAAAAAGAATGCAGATATCACTGGATCTGTCAAATATGTAAAGTGCTTTTATGTTTACCGCATACTAAGAATTGCTTTCTGCTTTACTATTCATGAATGGCAAAGTGCAAAAAAAAATAAAAATAAAAAAATAATTAAAAAAGAAAAAAAATACAAAATAACAAAATAAAATAAAAGATCACAAAAAAAATGGAACCATAAACTCGCCACGTCTTCGTCTTTAGTTTCGGTTCGCACGAAGAGCGAGTACACAAATGTATTTTTATTACTACAGTAATACATATTCGGCTCGTCATATTTAATCCGCCATTTTGAATTTTGTAATTATAACCTCAGATTTATGATCTGTGACCTCGAAAACGTTTATAATAAATAAGCATTGTGATTTGTTGTATTGAAAACTGACGTAAAGAGTGAATTGTTTCGAAAAAATACCATGTTTTTCGACATTTTTTCATTATAACAAAGTTATATTAATTTATATAGGTTTTTTAAATATATATTTAGCTTCCCTCATGCTTTCGACACCTAGAAAAATAAAATACTCAGACTACAACACGTTTTTAATAATTGAATAATTGGAAGACGTCAGGTGGGACCGTAGGGTTCCGCTATGCCTCAAAGGATTAAACTATTTAATGTAAACGAGGACAAAAATTGGAAGAAACTTGGCGGTCCAAATTTGGTTATACAAAGCAGTTTTATCAGTAGGGCATAGTCGGAATTTTGTTAATACCGACCTGTAATAGTTCGAAAATTAGCAATATTTGGTCATTTTTCCCTCTTTTCGATCTATTTCTAACAAAACTGCTCAGCTTTTGTTTCTATCCTTTTCCTTGGACATTTATGTTATAAGCTTTGTAACAATATTTATTACTTATTTCGGGCAATATATTTTCGAGGACCCTTTTTCTAATAGATTACTCAATATATTACGGATCACGTTTTTTGTACAATTATGAAAGAGTCTTGTTTCGTATAGAAAATATTCACACATTCAACAATTTTTAGTCACTACCTTCTGAATAATACCAACCATAATTAAATTCCGGTCGGAAAAGACTTTTCTTTTTTGCGGATTTTCCAAAATCCGTTAACTCGGTTTCGTGTACTCCAACATGAAGGCGGTCGAATGCGGTGACAACTGTCTAATTGAAGTTCTGCTGGTCTCCACTTTTAAAAGAACAAAATGGAGTGAATCCTCGACACCAATTGGAAAATCATGCACTAAAAGCACCTGCACGGTGCCTTTGCAAAAAAATTAACCCATAAGTCAAAACACTTCAAATTGTCTTGCGGATTTTGAAAGTGTTGTGTTTGTAGATAAAAAAATGGCAGATTCAAAATCATCGATGGCGGTATTTTCGAGAAATACGATGCCTCCACTTATATACATTTACGAATAGCCACAAGTATCTTTTCAGAACTCCAAAAAAATAATCGATACGTATTTTTTTATATCGACAAAGAAGAAGGTTTAAGGGTTAAAACCGATCCCTGAATTGCTCGAAACCCACTAAAATGTACAATAGCATGCACGCTCGTATGAAGTAAAACTCGTTTCCACAAAAGTTGATGTTTGATGATTTTTTTGTTTCGCTGATTTTGATTCTGAAGTAAAATTTTCAATATTCAAAATGGAGCATCAAAAATTGTGGACCAAATATTATAAAAATTTTTTCGTAAAAAGTATTTTTTAGAGATGTTTTGGGTGTATATGAAAAACAAAAAAGATTTGTAAAATTTAATCTGCCACTTTGGGAACGCCATTTTGAGTTTTGTAAATATCACTTCAGATTCGAAATTAGCGACCAAAAAAAATCTCAGACACCAATTTTTATGGAAATAAGTTTTCCTTCATATCTGCGACTATATTATTTTACATTTTAGGCATTTTCGAGTAATTCAGGGATCAGTTTTAACTCTTGAACCCTCTTCTTTGCCGATAAAAAACAATGTATCAATTATTTTTCAAAGTTCTAAAATTCTACCAACTTGCAGTCCAATCGGCTTGTCATGCTTGAGTAGTGTTACTTGCAACATGATCATTGTTCTTTGGTTTATTTTGCTCAGAAAACATCTTATTTTACCATGACAGAGAACACTCTGGTTTAATGTGACTCACAACTGTCAATGTACTTCTTCTTATTCATCACACTGACAATGGACTATTTTCACAGTACTCGTTTCAACCTGTATTTAAATTATATTTATTTTAGATTCACCAAAATCATACAAAAAGGCCATACTCATCGTAACTTGAATAGAATATTGATCACGGCTGTTAAAGTGTCTAAGTGTATAAGAAGATCTAGAAATATAGTTCTATAATCAACTATTTCTCGCTGTTTATCCCTGATACCCAATACCTAGTGTAGGATGCTAAGTCGAATATGTGAACTCGGTAAGCGCGCTAACATGTAAGCCTGATCTAAGCAGGGAAAATGTAGAGATATAAAATATCGAAAAACAAGTTTTTACGAAAAGCGGATCAACGTAATCCTTTCGGCTTTTGTATCGTACCGGATGGGTTTTCTTTCTCAACTGACAAATCCGCAAGTTCACCACTTGCTCTTGCATCGCTGCACATGGAGGCGAGAGTCGAACGTTTGCAACGTTATGGTCGAATATACAATCTACGAGAGGTTGAAAGAAGAAAGGAAACGAGTACGAGATATAAAACGTGGCACCCGCTTCGGCGAGCGGCCCTTTGAAGTCGGTTGTTTACTTTATGGCCGTGGTATGATTGTGACAGCGTCTGTTCCTATAGGAGGCCCGTGACGTCATAAATGAGCCGGTTCTTCCTTCCCGTCTGTTTCATCGTTTCATGCTCCCGTCACACCCTCGCCCTTTCGCGTCGTTCACCCTTTACTCCGTCGCCTTCCACTATATTTCTTTCTCCTCTCAAGTTCTCCTTCGATACGGTCTTATTCTTCCTCTTGTTTTTCTTTGCTTTCTTCGCTTTCTCTCTGCCTTCACTCTCTGGCCTTCAAAAAAAGGAAGAAGTTAGGCTAGTTGCGCGAGGTTTACGAGCTTGTGCCTTTCTCGGGGCAGGGCTTTACGTCGTCGTGTGTCACGCGTCGTTACTGCACTAACGCCATTATGAGACGTTTACGATAAGATATGTCGCACCTTTCGGTCGAGACAGGCGGCAGATTTACGTCACCTCGCCCCTGCTTTGCCGCGAACCTTGCGGGATGCGCCACAAAGGCACAGCCTCCCTCTGTTCAAAAGTGTCTGAAGTTTAACGAGAGTTGTGGCTAAGAAAGGGCTTCAGCGGAACTGCGTCTTCAAATAATTACGAAATTTCTCAACTTCAGTCTGTATTGTGCTGAGCATTTTTCGTGAACATTTGCCTAATAGTTGTGAAATATTAATTTCATGGGTTTTCGAGTTAATTAGGAGATGAGTTTGCGTTTTACATCTACCGAGTGACATGCAATTAAGGGGGAAACCCCCTTTACCAGGTTAAACAAAAATAGGTTTTTCTGAATGAATGTAGATGATGGCACAATTCGTATCTATGACGAAGTGAAGGAGCGATAGTCCCATATCTACCGTCTAATGGTACACAAAACAAAAAGTTTGGGCTCCACATAAACCAAATTTGTGTTCAACTCAACCGTTTTCTTCGTTTTGGATGAGCACAAATTTGGTTTGTTTTCACCTCCGACCAGATTTATTATCAGTAGAATCTATCAAATTCGTCATGTAATGACTGTGTAACTGTTTAAGATCAAGTTTTGCTGACGATTATAAAGTATTGCAATAAACTTAACGCCCCTCCTGCAGGTTGACAAGCTTTATTTTGGTAGGTTTTCTATTATCGAACAATAATTAAATAAGTTAAAAGGCGGTATTATGGCCTACAACGATGTTACTTCCTTCCACTTAATTCAATAATTAAGATTAACGATTCGTTCGTTGATCATTAACCTCCTGAAGAGGGATCGGTAGATCCGAAACGTTGAGGTCAATCGTAGAATCTTGATCCTTCAGCTTCTCGAAGTTTTCTCGGCAGTAGGGGGAGGTATTTTTTATTTCTCCTTTTTTTCCTTTGTCTTTTTTCATTCTCGCATTGAAAACAAAATTTTTTTCTTTCTCGTGTATTAGGGTTTAAGGAAGTAACATCGTGGTAGGTCATAAGCTCGATTTTTAACTCATTTAATTCTAGAGTTTTGATAATTTCCAAAATGGCAGTCCGAAATGGACCACCGTATGCTCCATAACAGACCGCCATTTTTTATAGGAAATTACAAGAAGTAGTCGAATTTTATGTTATTATGGTAATTTTCAACTTAAACAAGATAATTTGGTCTTAAGTTTCCTTGTATTTCGTTTGCTTTTCGTCGTATACATTTGATTTTCTTTGTCCAACACCGCTTTCTGGTGTATCTCTTATTCGGGTTTTCCTCTCTTTCTTATTTCCTGTTTTCGTGGATGTTCGGCTAATTTTTAATATATGATTGCGGGAGTTAAAACGAAGAATATAAGTAATTATATAATACGTACCTGCCTTTTGATTTTTCTGCACAACAATAAGCACTGCTGAGTAAAGTTCCGTAAAGTCCGAAAATGAATCCCGCCGTTGTCCAAGTAAAATGGGACTTGATAACCTTCGGATGAAATGATAAGTGTAGTCGGAAAACGCGACCAAATTGTCAAGAAATTGGCAGCGTCACAGTCACGCTACTATCCATTTAGACGGCAGAGCCATGTATGTGGAACACGGAGTATTGTAAAGACCGTCTGAATGGGACCACATTTCTTTACTAGTAAATCGGTAGATTTAGAAATTACTTCAATAATTTGAGTTACTCAAGTACCGTGATTGGAGAATCTCAGCTAAATTATGATAAGCTTCATTCAGGTGTCACTGTTGACGACTTGCAGCTTAAGCTTCATCATCTTAAGTGTGATATAAGTGTTGTAAATAAAGATTCATAGATAATCCTAGTATTTTTATTTGCATCGTGAATAAAGATGTGCAGATCCAAGATGAGGAGCATCCCATTTAGATCTCGTGGCTAGAGACTCACGCGTAAGGTGTATCAATCCTATGGTAGCGATAATAAACATTTACGTCTAAATTATCGGACAGGCGTCGGTAATAATGATTCGCAAATAAAGTAACGTATGTATCACAAGTATCTCATTGAAGGAGACTATCAGTTTAGCCACCGTGTTCATAGCTTAAGTATGGCTGATAATAACTCGCAGATTGCAAATCAGAAGTATCACATAAATGTCGTGAATAAGGATAACCGCAGCAAAAGTTCCAGGTAGAAATGAGCGGAGCAAAACCCCGGCTACGTACCTACCATACCCAGTACTGATACCTGGTACTGATTAACGGAAATACGTTGGTACTGGCATTAACATCGGCAACCTACTGAGAAAATACTCGCGGCCAGTACTGTTGTCGGTATGAAATGATTACTGACCGCCGGAGAAAATCAATATTGACCCAGTACATCGATTGCCAATATTGTTTTCTGTATTGACAGATTACTGATCGCTGGAGAAACAGTACGGATACAGTAGTAATTGCCAGTACTGCGGCCGGTATGAAATGATTACTGACCGCCGAAGCGGTCACTGCTGCCTCAATACTGACCACCAGTACTGGTTTCGGTATTAAATGATTACAGACCGTCGGAGCAAATCAGTACTAACAGTATACTGACTGCCAGAACTGTTGTGAGTATGGAATGATTGTACTGGTCCATTATTAATTTCGAACTGGCAATTATTACTAATTCAGTACTGCTTTCCAGTACTGTCGGTCATTACTTGTCCGGTACTGCTCTACTCCGGCAGACAGTACTGGGCAGCGTTACATGTCGATGTTGGCCCAGTACCGGCCCAGTATTGGCCGTCAGTACTGCAGCTCCGGCAGTCAGTGCTGTGTTATCACCATGCCGGTACTATTCCGGTACTAATTTGTACCTGTGGTACAACTTGTATTGTTTATTCAATCTCATGACCAATAATTCGCTGATAAAATTATAAGCAAAACCTAAGCATAATACCTTGACGATTTTAGAAAATTGTGTAGACGTCGCTATCAAACCAGCAAATTTAGCTGCTTCAAAAACAAACCTGCTTGTGCTATAGAAAACTACTTCAAGTATCGTGCTGCAGTTATATAAAGTAACAATGAAAATGTAGTAGAATTGGCATCTGTGGGAGATAAGGCGTAGATTGTGTCGCTTCAGTCTGTCAGTGGCTGTCGGTAAGTTCCAACCTTCGGATTCTAGACGACGTCGGACAGTGAAAAAGACGAGGAGCACAATGGGAATTTCGCGTCCAGTGACAGCGGGCGGAGCGATGGGATTGTACTGCTTGTTTAAGACCTTGGAAATGCGGCTTCCGACCATCTCGTCGTGATCGCCCCTTGAAAAGCTAATGGGGAGAACACACAGATTGAGAGGACACTTAGCACGTTTAGCGCTTCGCACAGGAAGAGCAGCTACTTTATTTACCCGTATGTTCAATGCCGTGCGCGCGGTAGCTCTCGACGCTAACCGCTAGAGCAAATAAATGCCCATGCAAACATAGCTATGCATTCGAAGGACCACAGTAGTCGAACTCTCTGACAGTATCGACACAGACGGTTTTCGAATGCTAATTTAATTCACTTCATTCACGCGAATCATTTCGTAAATTAGAAATCATTTTTCAAAATTTCACACCTTCTTCGCGTCAAATAGAGTCATTTGTGCTGTCTACAAGTGTGTCAAGCGCAATGCACGGTAGAAGTCAATTCACAAATTTACTTTTTAATTAACTTTAAATTCTTCGTTTTCAAAGTTGTCAATAACAAATTATAAATTTCAAGATAATCAATTAATATAACATTTATAAATGTTGATTTACAAATTCTACTTTTAGAGCTGCAAGTATGGTTCACCTTTTACCAATTTCAAATATTAAAAATTGTAATATATGGTGATATATGTTATACTTACCAATTTAGTAGGTTAAGTCTCTTGAAACGAACAAAGTCTTTATGTGCTATAAATTTTTGTATCACAACTGTCTGCGAATAGTTCAAACAAGTCGCACTTATTGTATTATGCAGTGAGTTTCGAATGGTTTTAAATCTCTCTTTACTATTCGATGGAAGAATCACTTTTTTGCAATGCAATTTCGAAAAACGGCATTTTATTTTGCACTAGAGTTTTTTTAAATGATTTTTACTTTAGGAATTAGGTTCCTCAATGACAATTAAACATTACTCGAAGACGCTAGTTTCCATAAATCGGAATATAAAAATTAAAATTATGATATTCACTCTGACGTCTCAATTTCACTTACTTACAATTAGAGCATTACGCGCCACATGGTGGACGAAAATGAAACTTCATGTCACAAACGACTCAAATAGCGTTCTGTAGGTAAATATTTGTATTAGAAATAAGTACGATTATTTACATGAAGTCCGTTTAATTGTATAAATAAATATATTTACTTAATAAATCTGCAATAAATAAACTCACTCTTTACACAAAGCTTTTTTTTTAATAGTAGGCCGTATCTGTTTTTTTTAAATAGTTCAAAGCAATGGTATTGGTATTACCAATACCAATACCAAAAGCAATGGTAACTGAACTGCAACTCAACTCAAAATAAATATAATAATACTGTAGTCCCCGTCCGTTATACACCCAGTTCTTTCAACCAACTAGCGGTTATTGCCCCTCACTCTCCCAACTTCCGCATCTTTGTTTATATCCGTCCAATGGATGCTTCTGTGTGTGAGTGTCGCGAAGCGAGTGTGGCTCAGCGAACCCAAGTAACAAAATTGTGAATAAATTATACATAATTTATACATAATCATCCATATATAGATTGTGTATGGAATTGAACATGCATAATCTATACATAATCTATACATAATAAACACAAAATGTATATTAAAAATAATAATTATAAAAATGTAATGTACTAATAATAATAAGTTTTATTTAACCAATTTCTGTGTCTGAAAAATAAATAAATTTGATCTAATGATTCTGCAACCTGAGTCTGAAATTTCAAGTAACGGAACAAAGACATCTAAAATTAAAGGCACATGAAAAAATGGAACATTTCATTAAAAATAAAACTCTCACCGAAATCCCACTTCAAAACTAATGTCCGCTGACCACATTTTCCTGTATTATCAGGAACTATCAAATATCGCCATGAAAATCGTCAGCAGCTTCAAATCTGACAATCCAAATCCGAAAGCAACCAATAACACAATGAAACGAATCAAATTTTACTATTATTTATTTTTAATTTATTTGATAATGTAGTTCTCTTTTGTAATATTCCTGATTTCCTGCTATAGTGGAGGTTCGTCCGAAACTGTCAAAAATAAATCACGTTCTTCTTCTTTTCATTGTATCGTTATTAACGCGGTTGCTAAGGCATGTTGATTTTTAAAATGCGCAAATTTTTCTGACAGCATCGGTCGAACCTCCATAAAAGTACGTCATAATGAAACGACTAACTAAATTATTAAATAAAATCATTAAATAAATAATAGTCAAATGTAATTTTCCACTTTTAAATTGTAAGTATAATTTTTTTAGTGTCACGTGAAAATTCACGACGATCCAGAAATTGTGGCCTGTGATTAAATGACATCAGTGATGAAGTCAAATTTCGATGGTTTCAATAAAATATACCTCATTTTTGTCGATGATTCGTCGTGTCGCTTCGCGAAATCATTTCGTGGAAATTTTGGTCTTTTCTTTAATTTGCATATCTTATGCATAGATTATGTATAGATCATGCATGTTCAATTCTATACATAATCTATACATGGATGATTATGTATAAATTATGTATAATTTATTCATAATTTTTTTACTTGGGAAGCAATGTAGTGGGGAAAGGAGATGATGAGAGTGGTATAACTTTGGACAAACCAGCCCTATAACTTTGGCTAGACATATAACTTTGGACGGTATGCCTTAGGGCGGGGACTGCTGTAGTCTATTTAAGGCTATAAGCTATTAATAAATTATACTTTATTCATATTTTGGAACAATGACTCAATGGATCTTCTTTTATGCATATGCTGACACATCTAAGATCAATACACAGTTTTCAAAATATTATCTCAAATAGAAACGAAAACATGAATATGGCTGGATTAATCCTTTGCTACAACCAGTTTATACACTGGAATTGTGATTACACTACAAAAGTTCACTGAGCGAAATTTTATAGGAAGATATCTTAAAAAGATAGGAAAAATTACTATTCTTCGAAAGGGATTTAAGGATAGACTTGCAGAGTAGCAATGCTTCATAATTGGATAATAATTTCTACTATTATAGAATACGAATTTTTCTGGTTACAAGAAAATTCGAGATATGGAAAAATATTGACATATATATAGAATAACAAATGTAATATATTTCTCATAATAAGGTGGTATTCTTTTAATTTTTATTTATTCGTGTTAATTTTTTTTATTTGTTTTATATAGCATATAGATTTCCGCTATATTGTAATATTTTTGTCCCTCATCTAAGTTATTTAGATAAAACAACAAAAAATAGAAAAGTTTGACTCGGCATTAGATTGTTTTCACTCCATCAGGTAAAAAATTGCACGCTTTGCCATTATAGGAACTAGTGCCATCGATACAGTACTACATTGGTGTGTGGATCTGCCTCTGTGCTTTTTTTAAGCTTGTCATTTGATCTATTTTTGAGGGAATGAAAACTCATTTCTATAACGGCAGCCAAAAAGGAGCACAACAAACATACCAGCATCGCATACGCGCCTGGCGGTGGCAAACGCAAATAGATTGTAGGAACACATTAGTGTTGACGCATAAACGAAATTTGCAACGCTGTGATAGACAATTTTAGTAGTTAGAATAGTAAAATCGTTTATAAAATTATAAAATATATATATATCGAATTACAAATTATTAATCGTGATCGTCACTATTTTGTGGGGTATTCTCAGAAAATCAACTAACAGGTCTCCTTCCTTTTGAGAAGTTCCCCTATTCGGGTGTGGTAGGGCGTGGGGAAAACTCCATGCTAGGTACTGCAGTTGACAAAACATCGATTCTACCCGCAACATTGATTGTATTCAGATAATACCACATAGTACAAGATCGTTGAAAGACTGGGTAACCACTCGGGTCAAGTACTTCCTTTCAACAATCGATTGAACGATGATTGCACTTTCAAGGGGATTTAGAACTTCTTATTACAGTTTAGATTTTGAATGTCCGACTGTTGACGCAACCAGTGCCTCCTGCAACATTTCCTAATCGGATTAAAATTAGTTATTCAGTGCACATCTTAACCATTTTATTTATTATTTTTTATATGTATAAGGAGACTGCAAATTTAAAAATTATGTAATCATTCACAAAGTGAAAATAAACAGATGTTTTTTTTCTGAAAACTCATATTTGCTTCTTGTACAAAACGTGAAGTAATTTTTGATACGATTGAGTTAATGCAATTAAATTTGTTTTTAAACGTCACAAATCATTTCGTAGTGTTTCTAGTCAATGTAAACTATATTGGTTGAAGTTATTCACACAAATTAAAGGTTTGCACGTGTTTGAAATATGCATATTAAACGTCACAAGTAAAAAAATTTACTACAAATTGTATAATAAAAATATACAATTCATTGTATACAAATTTACCTCAAAAGTGATTCTATACAATTTATATACAAAAATTGTCAAGTGTGAATAAAAGTATATAATGAAAAGTTACCATAGTTTGTTTTTTCTTCAATTTTTATATGATTTTTTTAAAAATTTTCAAACTATCAAAACATTGTCGGACGACTTAGAATTTCAATGCGGAATTGAAACGGATACGAAAACTTTAAAATTGCAATGGACCGAAACAGAAATCCCGAACATGAGTCCCAATTTCGCTGACATTTCTTTGACAAGGTGAAAACACGGAGAAATCAACATGCACACAAGAAACTTCACTAAGAATTTTTAAAAAGATACCGTGAAAATCAATATGTAACACTTTTTTGAATAGTTGATCCTCCACACGACGTTCACACAACATAAATCCTCCTGTAACCCAAGAAATCGCTAAAGCTTCTGGAAATTCATCGGGCGAAATGATAACCAAATTTTAGACGCCGAAAAACATACTAGTTACACCGAAGGAAATGGCATTTTATTTTGATTTGTAGAAAGAAAATGCGCGCTCATCTTAAAAATCAACAAACCATAGCAACGCGTTACCAACCATCGAATTGAGTTGAACGAAACAGTTATCGCAAAAGAAGTCGTTTTATAAATGTGTAATGACGTTTTCTGCATGCATGTTTGTTCCTTCATGTCGTTGTCGTGTCATAAAAGTGTCAGCAAAATTTTGTCTCATCTTCGAAATATCTTCATCGGTCCATTGTAATCTCTATCTTTTCGAATCCCTTCCATATCCGCATTGAAATTCTAAGTCTTACAATTTTATATAGTTTAAATTTGACGTAATTTTTCATTATAAAGAATTTTGTTCAAACTTGACACATTTTCTATACGAATTGTATAGAATCACTTTTGGGGTAAAACTTGATACAGTAAATTGTATATTTTTTTTATACAATTTGTAATAAATTTTTTCGCTTGGGGTGCTCACAGATAATCTATTTATTTATTATTTATTATTTAGGGAACAGAAAATAAATGACACGTTTTACGTTATGTAACATTAACGCTGATTAATGACTCAGCATTGGGATTTAAAATGATACCGATTTAATTCTGAACTTTTAAGAGGGCATATTTTCCATTCTAAAAATCAAGATTTTTTATAATGAATATATCAAGTGACTAAAAATCTTGTATAATCGAAAGTACAGTAGCGATCAGTATCTCGTATTTTGATATTATGTATATTATATTTTCGTGTTATATCATAAAATAAAAGATTTCTTCTAAAAAATCGGAAAATATATTTTTAATTGAAATTTTTCATGCATACACTTTTATGGAATTAAGGAAAGTTCACAAAGATTTCCAAGATAGGAAAACCCTTTACTGTAAAGTACATCCGACATTGTATTGTTAAATATCGCTCCTGTATATATGAGAGTTCACAATTCCACTACATATATTCAATAGAACATTTACTAATAACACTAAATATTTTAATATTAATAGCTTTCCAAGCAATGGTTATTATTGTGCAACCTGTAAGTAAGAAATGGTAGTTATCCATTCACGAAAGTTCGAACATAAGGTTCTTCAGTATTCTAAAGCAATTTTGAAAGAAAGATACATCTTGTGATCTCGGCTGCTCATCTCTTATCACTCTCGATTCTCTTAAAGTGAACGACTTCAATGTAGTGAATTTCATCTGAAACAAGTCAGAATTGAGCCACCCTCCGTGAAGTCAAATGTGACTTTGTACCAAAGCGAAATCCCCCTCGGTTGAAACGGAATGTCATATTACTTTGAGTGAATTCTCTATCAAGTTTCATTTTCGTTATAATGAGCATACATTATATGAATGTGACATATTACTATGGATTGTTAAAAAATGAAACATGCAGTTTCCTAGTAGTTCGTCCAAAGAAAAAAGTAAATTTTAAAACATTTCTCATTTGTTTATCGACTTATATTTACAGCATTTAATCTCTATTACATGCTAAAAATAACGTACACTTAATCCGGAATCGGTGTCCATACTTGTCTGAATACGTAAATACAAATAGTTTTATTAAGTCCGAGATATCCTAAGAAATCACTAGACAGATGGATCTGTATATAAATTTCATTCCATGAGAGAAACAGTACTATAAAATAATTATATGTAAAAATGACGGTATTACTGTAAATAAAATAGAAAACGTCAAATTAGTTAATTTAAGAACTTTGGAGTCTTGAATTTGCGCATACTTGAATTGAATTTTCTATTACACATTCAACATTTTACTTATAATATCATGTTTATTTCGCATTTCACCTGGAGGTATCATAAACGGTTATAGTTTCTATTTAAATATTCTCTAGCGCGGTAGCTCTAGTGTCAGCAATCATATGTAAATGTGTACAAGTTGCCACATTTTTCCCAAGTACGGAAAAATTGAAACGAATACAGTAATTTTATTAGCCTGCAGGACTATATTCAATGTTTCCCCTAACCTATGTTTAGTGTCGCAATAACGAATAATATACAGCTATCGATTTTCAAATTCTATACTGAATTTCTCCCTTTTAAACTTTAGAATACATTTTAACATGGGAAACGAAACATCATGCGAGTCACCGGAATAAAAGTACAATTGGAAACTGGGTGAAGACCTACTTGACGATGCGCGCATATAAAACGTCAACCATTTCATTCCAGACAAAAGGACTCGCCGTAAATAATCTAAGCATTGCAGTGTTCGGTCGAGCTCTAGAATAAATATTAAAACCCTCGGTTAAGCTTCCGTTGGTTCCATTGATGATGTGAAAAAGAATGCAATGATTCGCCCGTCTAAGTGCATGGTGCTGGGATCTACTGGGTGTTAAGAGGATTATTATGTAGCTGTCGAAGCGATTACGGAACGACAGCTGCCAGAAAACGACAGCTCGACGAAAGGCGTACGTACACACACGTTGAAGAATCTCCCTTCCGGTATTGGCGTTTCGACGTTAATAGGATACACAACTACTTCATTTTCCCGACCTCGAAGAAGCTTTCTCGCAATGACGCATGGCACGCGGACCTTAAGATTTATCTCTTCATTGTTCCACTAAAAAGCATGAAACTGTGATAAGAGACAAAAATGTCGAAAAGTCGTTCCAAACATTTTTCTCTTTTTAGTAATTTCGAATGCGTCAAAAGCTGAATGTTTTAAGCTCTAGGAATTTTTGTCAAAATGTTCCGACGTCTGTTAGTAATGAATTGCTGTCTGATTTCAACAATCCTGACAAATGTGCAGGAAATTCATTTCCTTCCAACGATCAAATGGAACACGCGTCTCGTACATCATCGGTATCTTAAAATGCCCCAAAGTAATTTTCTCTTATCTGGTAAGTTAATTGCTTTTTCTATAAAGGGCTATCTAGTAAATGTTGAAGTAGCTTTTATATCGACAAATTCTTTCCGTATGACTATAGAAATCTTTTCCTTTTATGACTGTTAAAAATTGCCTATATTCTATCCGGATTTCCATAATCGACCAATCTGCGATAAAAGAATCGCTGCTGAAAGAGTGTATGTAAATAAATATTTGAAACACTTCGTATTCAAAGATTATGACTCTAACCTGAATTAGTAAAGAGCAGATCATCGACCGGGTGTCTGCTGAATCACCATTGAACAGCCGCTACGCTATAAGACTTTTAGGACACCCCAGATTCCCGAATTGCTCTTTACAAATAATCCTGCTTTCCTCCATTTGAAGATTACGGACTTTTTGTAGGAATGAGCATGCAATCCTCATTGAATTATGCATTAAGTAACACTTTACGAATGTCACTTTGGATTGACTTTTTAAGTATACATTATTTATAAAGGATAAAACAATTTCTTACGCAGAACCGGTTTGGGTAGAAATATATTTTTCTTTCAAGGATCATACTAATTACTGAAATTAATGTCACTTGCAAATTTCTGATAGTAGTTGTATTATTTACAACATATGCTAGATATATAGAAAAAAAAATACTCCACAATCTCTACTATATATAAAGTTACGTTGCAATAAATGAGTATTTTGGTAAACAAAAATACTTGCATGATTATTTGTATAACATTTTTAATTGTTTTATTCAATATGTGTAAATACATAAGACACGAAAGAAAACTTTGCTTAGAAATATTAAGGTGAAGAGATGTAATACATAATAAATAAAACTAAAATATAATACATAATAGAAAAAAATGAAAAAAATACATAACACAGCACACTGTCCTGGGGACGTCCTCAGGAGCTCCTCAGAACGTCCAAATATCCGCTTTTATCGAACTATTAACGTCCTCAAGGCGTCCTGTGTCCTGAGGATGTCCTGTGGACGTTAACAGGATGGTAAAAGCTGACATTTGGACGTCCTGAGGAGTTCCTGAGGACGTCCCCAAGACAGTGTGCTGTGTGGGATTGTATGTGATACTCGACCGGCATGTAATTTAGTAATATTTTTAGGTATAATACCCCAAGATCTTGGAAATGATCGAACATTTTGCAATTACATATACAAATTAATTTCGAAGATAGAATTTTATTCATAACGGGATTTTGGCGCGATCGACATGTCATATTTGCGACCTTGGGTCAACTTCATATTGAAAATCGACCTCTTTTATCATTTAATTTTTTGTTTCAAATTACTAAACTCTACAAACAAAATTTCAAATTAAAATAATTAAACTGATTAGTGCACTGATTCGTTAAATTTTTCATTCTTTGAATTTGTTAAGGTTAGTGATTGCATATTCACGTGCTAAATTCCGACGAAAATTAACAAATGTCGGATCCAATATGTCAAAAGACTTTTTGAAAAATGTGATGTTATATATCTACTTAGAACATTGACGTAGAAATTTATATAGCCCATTTTTTAAATTATTTTACTCGTTATTACACTAAGAAAATCGACCATAAGTTCTGGCCATCATACAAACTTCTGCCTAGATCTTTTAGCAGAATCTGCCTAGAAAGTAGGACAGAATCTGCCCGGATCTGCGCAGAATGTGGTGAAGGAATGAGGTTATACGTAGTCCATATAGTCCATAACATTTATGTGTCTTTCAATGAAGCTTTTGATGTGTTATTTGCAATGACAATTTGAAATCATAAGTGTAAATAGAGGTTACGACACAGAAAGATAAACAGCCATGTATATAACTTTGCATCTTTATATGCTGTTATTAAATTTTGTTTGATCAGTGATTCAGACAAAAATACAATTTAGGCTGCAAATTGTAATATAGATATGTTATTCATTACATTTTGCACTCTTTAAAAGTAATATTTTTAGTTTGGTAATAATCGGTTGCTTCTTTTCAAGAAAAAATGAATTTTTTGTTTCTTCGTCGAAAGTCCACTTGGAGTCCAATTTCACCAGTGTTTTATGTTAACTTTTTCACTACCTTAAAAGCAACTAATTGATATCAAACTACTTAGAATAGTTTCAGAAGAGCAAAATCTACCAAGTTTCATGGTTATATTAGACTTTTTAGCACAATTTCCATTTTTATGTGCTTTAACCAAACCTGATAAAAAACAGTTGCTTGGTATACAATAAAAATTTTTATAAGTTTTTCGGAAAACAGGCGGCAAATTATTGCACATTTTTACTTCCGGATTCAGATTTGACAGGTAACAATACACATTAAACACTATAGTGTAGTAACGCGACAAAAGATAGAAGTGTAAAAGATACGTATGTAAAATTAAAGAAATAATTTTTTTAACTGCATGCGCGAAATTCAATTTAACAGTACTTCGCACACTTAAACCAGTACGCATAAATATCTCTCATGGAATTAAAAATAATAGCATTTGATTCACGTACGAAGTAGCTGACTTCTGCACTTGTTTCACGCGTGTGCAAATCGCCCACTTCGCTCACTTGTATAGTAATGTCCTATTTTTTAACTCCGTGCATAAACGCCAATACTCGTACGCTGTTTTTCGTATGCGAAGTAGTCCACTCGCGCATCGAAAATTGTATACTTCGCACACTGAAAATATTTGCAACGAGTTGTTCACATACTCGTTAAAAAAAGCAAAGTACAATAAATGTGCTCGATAGTTCATTCGCGCTGGAGTATATATCATATACCTGTATCGTAATGTACTATTATTTATTTGTATATTTCATTATTTCGACATTATTAATGTGTTATTCTAATACGTATTCGATACTCTAGCAGCACAAAATACCTCGATTAGCTGCAAAAGAATTGCGGTAACCAAAATACTGCTATTTTGTCTGCAACAACGTCACCTAATCTACCTGTGTTACTTGCGATAGTAATTCTGGTTATTGTTTTACTTTACATGTTCGTCATTTTAGCATCGCATATATTTTACCATTTTGTAAATGTTTGTATTTTGTATAATAGTGATAAGGAATTTTGGATAAAATGATTTCAAAGTAGTTGAATTATAAAATTTAAAACAAATTTTTCATTAGTTTTATAAGTCGGAAGAAAAAAGTTGCAGAATTCATTATATTAAAAATCTGGCAACTAAAAAAAAGACTGTGGTGAAAGTGAATACACCAATTGAAAGTTTTATTTGTGGGCTCCAAAACAACTGCGATATCGTTTAAAGCTTAAACGAGTTCGAAAATTGTGTGCTCTCACGAAATTGTTTCCGGGGCAACCATGTGATACCAATTGAGTGGTTATCACGCTTTCTTTATTGTTATAAGTTAATAAGTGATTGTATAGAATTGTCATGCCCAAATCACATAACTATTCATGTCTTGTTTTAAAGTCATGGTGCATCATTTTGGTTCTACAGTCCGAGTGTACGCTTATTGACGGAGTATACATCTGTGATTGAAGATTTGCAACTAACGGATTGAGTAAACATTTACTCAAAGTTTACCAAGTAAAAACAAGTAAAAATTGAAAACGTTTTGTCCATAACTGTTCACTTATATTGATTAGTATATAATGTTTTAAAATAAAATCCAATCATTGTTCCCATGGAGGGAAAAAATAAATAGTTGCATAAATAGTTGGCTTGGCTACCTAATTTGTTGAGGTTACTATTTAGATGGAGAAATTAATTAACAACTATGGCTGTGGCTTATCCTACTTTCCAGATTGCATTTTCAACTACTTAATTTTGTTCGTATAGAACACCTGTTAATGCATCATGATCGTCAAAATAATTGAAGCGAGAAAGGTAATAAAAATAGTCGAAAGAAATCATATGCAATATAGTAAGAGAAAAACTGTAATGTTATGTAATCGTCGCAGGAACCTTACCAAATTTTTACATATGAAAATTATGAGTTTCAAATATCTTCAACTTTTTAAATTTCAATTATGAACAAGATTAGACATGATAACCCAAGATACGTGCATTGTCGACATGTCCGTTTTTATATAACTTAGGTGTCCAGGTCTTGATTCAAATGAAGTGACTTAGATCGAGTTGCAATTCATATGCCTCTGTTTAAATTATCAAAATAGGTACTGTAGAGTCCTGATATATTTACCCACTCGGTTCCATGCCTTCCCCTCTCGGCTCGTTATATTTACTAAAAAAAGGGGATTGCCGCTTCTCCCACTCCCTTAGACGCGTTATGTTCGTGACGTCACGTCAGGCCTTTCCTGAGACCATAGCTTGCAAAATGGAACCGGGCAAAGATGCTGGAACGTAAATATAATGCGACGCAATTATACCGGGACTCTACTGTAAATGGTTTTTTTTTCAGTTTGCGTCAAGACTATCTTGAAATTGTAAAAGTTTGCCTTCAAGACATTACACGCAGTGTAAAGAGACGGGTGCTTTGAAATTACTTCCATTAACCCATTAAGGACGGGAGACGCACATATTTACGTTGATTTTCGACCTTCATTTTCAACAGGAAATAAGATTAA
Source organism: Trichopria drosophilae (assembly GCA_030407085.1). Lineage (NCBI taxonomy): Eukaryota > Metazoa > Arthropoda > Insecta > Hymenoptera > Diapriidae > Trichopria > Trichopria drosophilae. The sequence continues at coordinate 59,504,053 of CM059583.1, forward strand.
TATTGACTTGAAAGTGACCAACCCTACCATTTTCGAGTATGCTCTTTCGATTGTGTGTTTCGTTTTATGTGAATTTTTTTTCGTATCAATAATGTTGCCGTATCGATGTCTTTCTGCAACCCAAAGTGCACAAAAGATATGAACTTCAACTAGGCATTTTTTGTTTTGCCCCGAATCAACCTAACCTCTTCAAAACGCCAATATCTCGAAAAAGAAACCTTATTCTATCAATTGTGAACATTATTGATCAAATTCTCGTATAAACATTATCGCATGATTTTGAATTATTTCATGGAATATGGTCGGACATATCGGATCCACCATCTTGAATTATAGCCTCAAATTCGTGATGAACAACCTCAAAAACCCCTGTATACGCATTTTATCGCGATTTTGAAGCATTTCATTGAATTTCAGTCCACCATATTGGATCCGACATCTTGAATTTCGGAAATCTAACCTCAAATTGCTGATTAGCAACATCGAAAACCCCTGGACCTCCGTTTTAGGGAAAATAATACCACCAGAGATGCGAATTTCATCAATAATGTTCATAATTGATAGAATAAGGCTTGTTTTCTCGAGATATTGTCGTTTTGAAGAGGCTAGGTTGAATCGGGGCTAAACAAAAAATTCCTAGTCGAAGTTCATATATTTTGTGCACTTTTCGTTTCAGAAAGGCATCGATCCGGCAACATTATTGATACGAAAAAAAATTCACAAAAAACGAAACATACGAAATTTTGTTCATTATTTTTAAATGCGCCATATTGGTTTTTAAAGCAGTTTAAATGTAATTTTAATCACGCCAAAGAGCATACTCGAAAATTATAGGCTTGATCACTTTCAAATAAATATTAATCTTATTTCCTGTTGAGAACGAAGGTCGAAAATCCATGTAAATATGTGCGTCTTTCGTCCTTAATGGGTTAAGGCATCAACATACCGCCCAATGTGTCATTATTGTTAATACATATCAAATTAGACAAGTGCAGTTCATACCACTTCAGATAAAGTGGACGTAAGTATATAAGAAATAGATTGATCGACAATTGTAAGATACAGAACTGCGATGCAACTGATAGACATGTAATACTGTTGCTCTTACTCGATTAAATGTCAACTTCGAGTATGCGTTTGCGTCAACAAATTTCCGCGTTGCATTATACGCACAATGAAAAGGTCCGGGTAGCGTCCCATAGTATGGACGTATATAAAGGTATTTTTTTTCGTTTCGCACTTGGAATCCCCCGTCGTTGATGTCGGTCATGCCCGTTTGCCTCACGCCCGCCCGGCACTCGAATATATCACGTTGACACTCCTCGACATTAACAGGCCATTCGTCGGTCTCTCCTCTACTTCCTATACAAGAGCATTGCTGCTATATGCGTTCTCCCAGGCGAGAAATGCGAGACGTTCTGTCTTCGTACTCGTTTGCTCACGCCATTCTTTCTTTTTGACTTTTTTTAAAACGGTCGTCATTTCCAGCTGCTACGTTCCACACGAACGTAATGGCTCCACGAATATTTAGAATCGTTATACGCGTGTGCGTACAGAGATCCCTCCCCATACGTATGTCGAAAATTTGTGTTTGGACAGCGGCTCTTTGCATTAACGCGTTCACTTTCCCTTTGCGAATCTCTGCATTATCCGGATGCTGAGGCAGGTGTGTTTTCTCATGTGCTCAATTTAAACGCACGCCCTTTCGGTATTGTAACGAGAGTGTTGACGTTGGCTGTATGCGTTCAGAATTACTTTATGTAGACGTCGTCACTGATACTAGTTAGTCAATTTGGATATTTAATAAACTCGTGTCTGTATATTAATATAGGTTATTATAATAAGAAAGGGGTTTTCTAATATCTAATTCCCTTTAGGGGGATAGTATTGTAGAGTGTCACGCTGGGACATACGTAAGCTTTAATACGTTGGGGATCTCGGTAGGCCAGGTGTGGTCGGACGCCGCCATGAAGGGAAGATGAGTAACATAATTGCATTTGTCTTCCCAGATTATACCTACATAACAACTGAAATAATTTATAACATTTAATAACATTAGACCTGATCACCTGTAATTAGCATATGGGAAATTTGTGTCTTCCCTGACTCTTAACTTTAAATAAATAAAACATGGCTATTAATTAGAAAATTTCGTACAATTTGACGATAATAAATTAACCACAGAACTTTCATATCAAAAAAATATCGATAATATCGAAAAGAGAGGAGATGAATTTATCATTTTCAATGCTCTTACTTCACACTTCTTATTAATATACTGTTCGAAAACTGTTTTAAACGATGCCACTTTTAATATTGTTTTGAATAACGATTTTTAGATGTCACTTTATTAATTGTTCGTTTGAGACTCATCACGCGGACTTGTCGCTCGTTAAAAATTTTAGGGGCACTGCGTTGCTCCTCCAGGTGGAACAAGTATATATTAAATATAATTTTATGTTAATGATGTTTCATTGCATCATTATAAATTTCCATATAACATTTTTCTCTAGACTTTAAAGCGGTTTAAAAGGATTAAAAAATAACCATATAATTTTTAAAAATACAATTTTGTATAATTATTATTTAAATATTTTAAATCATTCTAATGTCTAGAAATGCCATATGGACATTGAGAGTGATAAAATGAAGCGAAGTTAACACAATCTTTTTTAATGTTTGACCGTATTTTAATAACTCAAATGTAGGTTTCTCCCGCATTCAGCTGAGTCCTCCAAAATTGTTTCCTTGAAGATGTTTTTTTATTTATTATTTTATTAAATGCAGCATAGCGGAGTCGTAGATTTCTACTTTTCCCCTGAACATCAAAGTAATTGTATTTGAATTAAACTCATTACTCCGGAGTTTTTGGAACATTCTCGGGGTGGAACCATCTCTATAATTGTAAAGTTCTCAACATTGAACAAAAGTTGGTTTTAGCCGTATAACTGCCCTACGGAATTTTTGTAATGCAACAACATTATTTAACAACATTTGATAATAAAATATCTTGCGATCACTGTCAATATATGTCAGATGCCTGTCTACTAAACTGATTACCAGTATTAAATGAGACTCACGCAAAATGTAAAATGTACCTTTCTTGGCGAAAAAAATCCAGATGCATTTGTCATAGATCCCTTACAGCACCGAACCTTTTAACAAGGTTAAGTAAGGTTGATGGAAGGTCGATAACATTACTCTAATATTACTCAACTTTGTCATAAGATTATGTGCTGTGTCGGATGAATTCACCATCTCATTGTCACCTTATTACTTTTATGCGTTTCGCCATTTTAAATTTAAAGAAAATAGAATCGGAGAATAGTTATTGCATAATTATTGTGGTACCCAAATGGCCATGCCAATTTTGGTACTTAATATTTGGCAATATGTTGATCAGTAAATCTCTATTATTTAAACCTAGAGCAAATATTCTTTCTTCATTTGACCGGTCACTCCGTCCCCTTCACGAATAACTTTCATTACCGATATGGTACCCACCAGTCCTTCGCATTAAGAAATATTCCAGAAGAAAGTACGGAAATTTTGGGATTAGTTAACTTTGAAGAATTTAGCAAAGAAATCGATAGCATTGTTAACGCTAACTAATTTATATAGAATGCAATCATTTTCAGCAATAAAAATATATAATATTAAAATAGATGAAACCGGAACTAAAATTTTCACAATTGAAAAAATAAAAACTTCAGCCGTATTAATGCAACTTTATCAGCATTATTCTTACCGTTTTGCCAAGAAAACGAAAAGGTTTGTGTAACTTCTGTTCTTCTTTCATATTTGCACCGCACGAATTCTTTACGGAATAAAGAGGAATGATTGTTAATTGCGGGTCAGTCTTGATATAATAAGATGCACAGCAGATTGGTCTGTTATCACAAATACTTTTTCTGTATTTTATAATCCACTATTAGTAAATATAGGTTGTTTTGATAAAGCAATGCACTTAAATGTAAACCCTTCAATTCTTTAAACATCTACATCTGATAATCTAGAAGAAGCATAAAATACAACTAATGATCAAACAAATTACAAGTGATCATAATCGTATAAGTGCTTCTTCGAAGATAATAAGTCCTATCCCACCATCGTCAAGTTGTGTTCTGTTACGTCCCAAGCGATTATGGCATCCTAATCAGGCTTTAAAGATATAAAGATCGACCAGAGAATATATTGAAGTCAGGCATTTAAAAAAATTCTTAAATACTATAAACCTAACGATACTCAGCGGAGGCGTTGTGGTATCTGATCAATTTCGAAGAGGTACCTATACAATTATGATCGAAGATCATTTGGCAAGTTCGTTTGATCATTTAACTACTTTAGGATTTTTTTTATGAATCCCCGTAAACTCGTCTTTATGTGCGCTTAAAAATAATGTAGTATTTACCTATAATACAAACGGACACGTAACGTTCTAAAGTAGTCTCAACTACAATATTGTATGTTTCTGTTTGAAGTATATGTTTGCTCTTAAAAATAATGAGATTTGGTAATAATTGCAAAGTGGTTTATACAACACAAAACGTATATAAAAACTGCCATAAAATAATGTAATAAGCGGATATGAAAAACGTACATTAATTTTATACTACATTTACAATTACCTATTTTAAAATTATTCAGTTATAAATGCAGAAATAAAATTCAATATTCGATAGCAATATGCAATTTTTACGTTTAAAAATTTATACAAAAAGTTTTATAAATTTGTATCTATGTTAACAAAATGCGTCATTAATTTTACGTCGTTCAGTTATCGATTTAACTCGTTGAAACACCTTTACTACCAGACAAATTCATTTATAAAAATTCAATTTTCAGGTATTGAAAAATATTGGTTGGTTTTTCTAATAGGTAAGGTGTTTGTCTACAATATTATACCACAAATATTCAAATTTCATTTTTTGTAAAAATGTTATAAATAAGCCAACACTCAAAAAAAGCAGTTTTGTTTTTAAGCGTTTTCCAGCTTATTTCAGTTTCAATTTTCATGGCAATTTTTACTATAGGGTTTTTATGGTCACTACTATGAATGACGAATCTTGCGTCTGATTCCCAAAATTTAAAATGGCGAATTCAAAAGGGCAGTACAAGAATTTTAAAAATAATTTGTATTTATGCCTGAAAACCTTTATTCGGAGATTTTAGGGTCCCCGAAATATATGTATGTAATACATTTTGAATTTTGAAAACTCTGAGATGGCAGATTCAAAATTTGCTAAAAATATGAAGATTTTTGAGATTAATAAATACTAAAATGTAGTTGAAAAATTGTATATTAGATATTGCCGACATTGGCTGCTTACCTCTGGCCTAACCCAATGTTAACGACGTGGACGAGAGCTCCACTTTTTTTTTCTTTTTTTATACTTTTCTGTGTTTCTTTTTTATATTTTTTCATACATTTCATTTTTTCATTTTTTGGTGCTCCTTTTGTTTCTGATTCTTGGCGGTAAAATTGTATTACCTCCTAACAATTGTGCAGTCTTGAAAAGGCTTCGAAGGTCCGTGAACGTCCAATCTTTATTCAGGCCCTAAAATTCTAATCTTGGATTGAATATTGGAAATCCGACGCCATATTCGTAATCAGCAACCCCGAAACCCCACTAGTTCCCAATTTCATCACGATCAAGCAACATTTTCCTAATTTGGTCCGACATCTTGGATCCGCCATTTTGAACATTGAACATTTGAGACCACATTCGTAATCAGCGATCGCTACAACTCCCGTGTAGCCAGTTTCATCTCTATCAAGCGACTTTATCCTAATTTGGTCCACCATATTCGATCCGCCATTTTGAATTTTGGGAAACTGAGTAATTTCCAGTATCAGCGACTCGAAATCCCTGTAGTGATAAATTCCAACCGTTTTCCATGTAAATAAAAATGTGTGCTTCAAAGGGTTAACTACTTACTCCACATTGTATGTGCTGATATTATGATGATAAATTTTTTCAAACGTGGATTAATCCAAATTTGTATAATTTAGCAGGTTACACGTTTTAATCGTGTTGTATCATTTCTTTTGAAATAAGAATATTTGAAATCAACTAAAGTAATAATAATTAATCAATCAAATTGAATAAAGGTATAGTGCACAATATACATATTAAATACCCCTACTGATAATAAACAATGCTACAAAAATAAGTTTAATTTAAAATTTTAGTATTCCACTGAAGAAACGACATTTAAATATACGGTATTAAGGATTTTTATGTAAATTCCAATATATCATCACAAGTATTTGTTCCACTAAATCTTATCTCTTTCAATTTAAATCGACCATAAAATAAAATGTAATTGCGTCAATTTAAAAAAGCTATTAATGTGAAACAAGTTTAGCTCACTAATGCTCTATTAATAATCGTCATACATAAATGAAATAATTTATGTATATATAAATCTTAAATATATCTGAGATGATGTATTAAAATTATGTCCTCGTTGAATTCTAAAATAGCCACGATCTTCATTAAGGAACAGTAAATTATTGAAGTAGACTGTCGCCCGCATTACTGAAATGTATACATCATATCTTTCATAAGATTAGACTTACTCATTTATTACTTGTTCTTTTGGAAGCTAGACGTCTAACCGATTATACATATGGTTGATAGCATTTTATACACTTCTACATTTAATTACATTATATTTTACATCTGCGCTAAGAAATTATTCGTTAATTTACTTACTACCAATACTTCCGCTTACGAATATAAATTAAGTACTTAATAACATTCATAAATTCTATTTTGCAGTCAGTCTCGAACGCGATCAGTTATATGTCAAAAATAAGTAGTGCGATATTTTCAAATGCAAGTTTTTAAAAATATTCGTTTAAAATTAAAAATGTAGGGAATATATACAAGTATATCCAAAAACGCGTGGAATTATTTTGTTTGTTTAATAGAAAGAACTAACTATTCCGTGCATAGCATATATCTCTATTAGTGGCAATATTCACAAAAACTAGGTAAATTGGGTGCTTGTCGAAAAACCGACAAATCAAAAAGCCTACAGTCAAAAAACCGACAGACAAAAAACCGACAGTCGAAAAGCCGACAGTCAATAAGCCACTTCACAAAATGAAACTTCAAAAAAGTCCACTAGCTAGTCGATGTGTCTATTTTTTTATGTGACGGCTTTTTGACTGTCGGGTTTTCGACCACCTCCGGTAAATTATAAATTCATTAATTAGACCGATTGTTTCTGATTTAATATCCACAAATTATAGACAGTCGAGGATTAAATTGTTTTATTCAAACAAATAATAACTTGGAAAAAAAACACGTGGATATTATATTCCAATTATTATTTGTATGTATTGCCATATGTAGTTGTAATACATACTAATCAGCGACATCTCATACAAATGTGTTTTCTCAGTGCAACTAGTGGGGAAAAAATAGTCACTTTCTCTTCCACTAATGATTGGAACAAAATGAAATGCTTGAAACGTATAGAGTTTTTCGTTTTTTAATATTATTAGAGTGTTTCGGAATAAATAATAGAAAATAAAATACTTTTCTCCTAAATTCCATATAACCGTAATCATAGACAATATTATGTTGTACGTTATTTTATTATTGTTGTAAGTTATTTTACTTGACACCAAACGACGGTTCGCACAACCCACCTTTTAAACAGATATTCCACTAAATTTATCGAATAGAAAATAATTGTTGTAAGTATTTTGCACAAAACAATCGATTAACAAGCTTTACAGACATTTCATTGCAACCGATTAATGTTGGTCATGCGATTTTTCAAAGCTCCCTGCACTTGCACTAGCATTGCAATAATTATTCTATGGGCAATCATTCGGTATAAGTGTGCCTAATACAGCTCTACATTTTTTCTGTGTTAAATGTACTGGAATATATATTCACTAAGATGTATTCTGGTTTCAACTAAATTGCTTTTTCCAAACTATTATCAAGGGCTGTGATTAATACGTCAGTTTCAGATACAACACTTCCCTTATCTACCTTTGGAAGGGACACTTTCCACGTGGGACGTAGAAGCGGGATGCAATCAAAAGGGTTTACGATGTAACTTTAACTGAAACAGTGGTCTGGAAACCAATCTTGGATTCTCATTTTAAATAGTTATGTTTGTTATTTAAAATGATTACAAAGGGCTAAATTTAGAATACTGGTCGAAAATTCATTAATTATGTATACTTGTAAATATGAACACTACGTTTTATAATAATTATTCATTAATATTGTAATTTACTTAGGGTATTGATATTTTCAATGGATGTTTAGTAGTTATCTTATATTTATTATAAATTTAATTACGAGGAGTAAACCTGTAATAGTTTAGATAAATTATAAATTAATTAAATTTAATCATTACCAGTTTATCCTTTAAAATGCAGAAATATTTATTCGAAAATTATATAATCAATGCGGTATTTCTTAAACATTTTTAGATATGGTGCATATATACAAATTCAACACTTCAATTTTCAAATTTAGACATTTAGTTTCTTAATTGATATTGTAACTCTAAACAATATATATAATTCTAATGGTAGGAGCTTCCTCAGTATAACTTCTCTTGGAACGCCGTCTTATTGAAATAGTGCCATCAATAATACAACGGCTTTACAGAATATAATCGGTTACAGAAGCTTTTAAAAAATAATCGTTAAAATCGGCTAAGAATTTGTCTGGCGACATGACGCTGCCGTAATATTGGCAGTAAAATGTTTTCGTAACCATCGTGGTCAGTATTGGCATCTTTCGTTTTCGGCGCCAGGCATATTTAAGGCGTCGTTTTTTTGGACTTACTTCAATAAAAAATATTCGCAACATCCGGCTGCAAGGTACGGTTGTACGTTGTGGATCAGCTTATAAGGTGCCGGTGGATATCCTAAAAGAAAAAAACGAGAGATTAATAACTGCTATTATAGATATTGAACATTTATAATATGGATTATCGTTTGATATCAGTGTTGTTACATCGCTGATATTACATTGTCAAACGTTTAGGCATTACGTATAAGGTTTTCTAGATGAGCATCTAAAGATATTATAATAAATTTACAGGTTATATACATATAGGTTTATGCAAGCTGCATAAAAACTATTTTAAGGTTATACTAGGACTACACACAGCCTGGAAGACGAATATTTGTACTGAAATAGTTTTAGAGTCTTTACTATCGATTTTAATAATTTTTTATTAGTATTAGCTTACGGAATTTCCAATTAGATTATCGTCTCCGATAAGAAAGTATAGGTTTAAAAATTACCAGTATTGACAGTCGAAGTTTAATAATAATACAAATAAAGAATAGACGCGTAAACTTAGTTTCAATTTGAGATACCCACATAAAATTAAATTTTGTATTAGGGATCTATGATGAATAAACTCATGTTTTAAAAGATTTTCTTTATTCTGATTTACACAACAATAGGCATAAAAAAGTACTAATGGATTTTTTACAAAACAAGTATAAAGTTGTTAAATTTGAAAAAGAAATTCACAAATTTTAAGCAAAACATTATCTTGTATATCCGAATAATAAAAATCTTCTAAGTCTTTTTACTTCGTTCATTCATCTTAAATCATAATACAAACCATTTTTATTTTGGGTATTAAAAATTGAAATAAAGTTTACAGCTCCTTTTTTCATTTTTATTATGTTTAAAGTTTGTAGGCCAACATTTCGGCATTTTAAACGAATTACTTTGTATTCGTGGACGATAATCCGGTTAAATAAGCTGTATTTCTAAAAATTAATTATTAAAATCCATGGTAATATTATGCCTGTGGAACTATTTGAGCTGAAACAAGCGTCTTCCATGATTAATGCATTGGCACTTCCAAGGCTATGCAGGGAAGAAGAACAGTCTTGCTTCACACATCTTGTTTCATAAATATTAAAAATAAGCATAGGTATTTCTACTTATTTTTTAACTTGCATTTAAAGTTTATACTACAGAGAATTTCATTTTTGATCTAATTACAAACGACGGTTAATTATTTTAAACTTTTTTTAACTTTTTAAATATCTTGAAAATTATTATTTTATCATGAGAGGATACCCTCTGATGGTAAAAAGCTGCTTTCCTCTTGGCGATCGGCTTGCTATATGTGTCGCAGCGGGCGCTCGTTTTTTGTTCAACAGTCACCTTTCAATGCCGATAATTTTCGAGCTTCAAGATCTTCATTATTCGAGAGGTTATACCCCAATACCATACGATAATTCATAAACAATCATCACTGAGAAAAAACGAATATATCGCCTTCCAAGTATGGATCCGCAACTAGAATAGTTTACTTGAAATACTCTTTAAATTTAAATCAGCGAAAAATACTAATCTCAGAAAAAAAGGAGTTGAAATGACCATTTTTTTACTAGAATCATAGTGTGAAATGAGGACTAGGCATGGTAATAGTTAACATAACAATTCTGAAATAGTAAAGTTTCAATATTGTTTCATGGTTCATAATGCTACTTATCATAATAGACAAATAGACTCAAGTATTTTGAAATAGTCGTTTCAGAAAATAACTACCTTCACTGAGAGAAATTGTCATTAAAAATATAGAAAGGAGTTAATATTTACTTTTTAAAAATATTTGTAAACTGTATATGGGACGTTCTTTGTCAACCGGAACAGAGCTCTGCCCAAAATTCATGTTGATGGATTTTGGTGATCTTGTGCTTAAAATTTTCGTTTTTGACTACTCTTTCAAAGCTCGTTGGGCAGAATCGGAATTTTCAACATTTCAGACCAATATGGCGGCTGGAAATCAGAAAAAAACGAGAGTTTGGATATAAAAGCTTCACAAAAACAAAAATTTACGTCCAAATACACTGTTTTTGGGCACAAATGATCAACAATTAACGTACTTAAAAAGTTGTCAAGATAGGTTGAAGAAATTCAACATAGCGGATCCAAAATGGCGAATGAAACTTAAAAAACCGCCGAAAAATTAAAAAACCGCAACGCGGACTGCCATTTCACAGTGAATTTTATTAGAAATTGTTACTCGGGGGTTTTTCGGTCCGCTGACTACGAACTTGGTGCCAGTTTGTAAAAATTTAAAATGGCAGATCCAACATGGCGAACATTTTTCAAAACAATGAATTAATTCCATTGGAATCTTGCTAAATGGTAGTTTTTGGGATCGCTGATTACGAATCTGATATCATTATTTAACAATTCAAAATGGCGGATCCAATATGGCGGATATTTTTGGAAATAATTCATCAAATTAAAGTGAGACTTGTTACTCGGGGGTTTTTGAGGTCGTTGATTATTAGTATGATATCAGTCATTTAAAATACACATTACATAATCTAATATTGAAAACAAAAGTTTTAATAATTGATCACACTCAAATTTAATATCCGATTGGTAAGCAGCTCTTAATAGCTCTCTGCGTTTCACAGGGTTCAGACTGTCTTCATGCCAATGAAGCCCACATTACTTTCTTTTATTTTTTATTTTTTTTTGTTTTATGAAAATTTTTTAATTTTAATTGTCTTTGGGTTTATAATTAGAAATAATTTGTTGTTGATAAAACGTTAGTTGCACCGGAATATCTAAATGGAGTGAGAGTTTTTTCGGAGCCAATCTAGATTGCTGGGTAATTTGTAAAAATATTTTCATAAAACAAAAAAACAAAAAACAAAAAAAAATCAAGTAAAAACAAAAAAAAAAGTAATGCGGGCTTCATTTGCACGAAGACAGTCTGAACCCTGTGAAACGCAGAGAGCTATTAAGAGCTTGTTTCTCGAATGTTTATGCGATCGCTGATACCAATCGGACATTAAATTTGAGTGTGATCAATTATTAAAACTTTTGCTTTCAATATTAGATTATGCAATGTGCATTTTAAATGACTGATATCACATTAATATTCAGCGACCTCAAAAACCCCCGAGTAACAAGTCTCACTTTAATTTGAGGAATTATTTCCAAAAATATCCGCCATATTGGATCCGCCATTTTGAATTGTTAAAGAATGATATCGGATTCGTAATCAGCAATCCCAAAAACTACCATTTAGCAAGTTTCCAACGGAATTAATTCATTGTTTTGAAAAGTCTTCGCCATGTTGGATCTGCCATTTTAAATTTTTACAAACTGGCACCAATTTCGTAGTCAGCGGACCCAAAAACCTTGGAGTAACAATTTCCAATAAAATCCACTGTGAAATGGCAGTCCGAGTAGCGATTTTTTAATTTTTCGACGGTTTTTGAAGTTTCATCCGCCATTTTGGATCCGCCATGTTGAATTTCTTCAACCTATCTTGCCAACTTTTTAAGTACGTTAATTGTTGATCATTTGTGCCCAAAAACAGTGTATTTGGACGTAAATTTTTGTTTTTGTGAAGCTTATATATCCAAACTCTCGTTTTTTTCTGGTTTTCTGCCGCCATATTGGTATGAAATTTTGAAAATTCCGATTCTGCCCAACGAGCTTTGAAAGAGTAATCAAAAACGAAAATTTTAAGCCCAATATCACCAAAATCCATCAACATGAGTTTTGGGCAGAGCTCTGTTCCGGTTGACAAAGAACGTCCCATATACAGGTATCATAGCATATGAAGTCCACTTTTCTTTCCTTCGTTCTTTGTTTAAGATAAACAAGGAAACCAAGAGAAAAACAAAAATTCAATACTGCGTTAATTTTGTGAATGTCACACTCTAGTCAGTTAAAAAATGTATTTTGCAATGCCATTATACACACAAAATTTCAATGTCGTGTAACTAGTCTACAGATACACGTGCGCATACGACATGCAGTATGTATCTTATCATGACGCCCGACGATCCTTCTTATGACCAAATGAAAATCCGCTTCAATAGCGGGAGCCACGGGCTCGAAGAAACAAAGCTGCGAACGCCGCGCCGCGCCGCCACCTCGCGGCATGAAAATTCACGGGGTCCGGCAGTCTTTACTATGGATTTATAGTAAATAAAAACTTTAACTATGAATAATAGTAAATATAAAGATTTACTGCGAGACATAGCGTGAAATAATGACTACAATAGATTATAGTTATTTTAACAATATTTGTCATATTTATTTAAACCATTCCACATAGTTGATTTTTTTGAACTTGGTGTTACAAAATTATAGTAAAATTGACTCTCAGTGTGCGAATCAATCCATATATTCATACTCTCCAAATTGGAATCAGCAAATGTCACTGATGTTAACTGATGTAAAGTTAGAGAGTTTTAACGACTGCGTGTCGCGTCGACCACAGTGTTATGGCTGCCGGTAATTTATTTATATCTAACTTTACTCATTTGTGTCAAATACGGGGTATCCGCAGAGCTCGATATAGGACCTTTGTATTATGCAAGTCGAGCAAATAAGACAATGAAAAGTGTTAGTGGCTTTTGGACTATTTAGTTAATGGGGTTACTTTAAATAGAAGTAGAGTAACTGAATATTAAAATGTTACTTTTTATCATATTTTTATGAGTACAAGGGTAACTTTAAGAGCTAAAAGGAGTGTGTGTGTGTGTGTGTGTGTGTGTGTGTGTGTGTGTGTATGTGATTTGGTCATAAATGGATTAAAGGATTCATGAAACTAAGGCCAGTATGTCACGACATTATTTGAAAAAATTTGACTATTTCATTCACTTATCCTGCGGCGTTTATATAATATAACTTCTTGTCGAATGTCAACAATTTTCAAGCTTTCAAGATCTCCATTATTCGAGAGGCCTACGCCCCAACTCCATACAATAATTCATAAACAACCATTACTGATAAAAAAGGACTATATCGCCTTACAACTACCTCCCCTTTTTACTAAGTATTGCCAGCAGAAACTCTGTCGTTGAAAGGAAGTTGCGAAGAGTATACGAGCCGACCGAATGCACGAAATCATAAGGTAATTCGCACTTGGGAACAGCAAAGCATCGGTCGAACAGCATCGGAACGATGCGTATACGAAGGAAAGTTATTGCACTCCCTGCGGCAGGACAGCTAACAGTTTTGTAAAAAGCTTTCGTGAGTTTAGCGAGGTCGTAATTTCAATTTTGCCGGGCGGTTGTACCCGGTCGACGACGGAGACGACGTCCCCGGCCATTCGCCGACCTCAGTCACCGGCTGTCTTGCGGGACGTGAGAACTGTACTGGAGACTACGACGTGACGTGGGGAGCATAGTCCTGCGCCAGGGGACGACGAGGTTAAAGCGGATAAAAGAGTGCGCGGAAATTACGGCCTCGTAACTCCCGGTAAGCGCGAAAGAGCGCGTGTGACAGCGAGCTAGCGGACAGGTCGGTAAGGTAGGCGAGTGCGCGATTTCCGGCCCGCTTTATGGCTCTCCGGGCCATCGGGTATAGCCTCTGTTGCAGGAGTGCTGTTTCTGGTTAGAGACCCCGACCAAACCACTACCTTACGAGTTAGCGTAACACGGTTTCTGCATTCTCGTAAACTACCCGTAGAGACTCGTAGAGTACGAGAGTGAGCGAGAGAACGATGTTACACCGTTCGTGCAATCACAACGGACGTATGTGTTAGGAATTGATTTTCGCAGAAACACGGAAGTACCTGCATTTAATGGTTCGCGTTATACATGCAACTCGGAGGGACTGGTCCAAAAATGTGGCATGTCCCTCGGTGTCGTCGGGTCGAATGTGCAGTCGACCGTGGTCATGAAAGATGCACATTACGGTAAATACCTAGCATTTCCACCTGAAACCTCCTGATGATTTTACTAAAATTTAAAACAAAAAACAGAAATTCTCATGTTTGGAAATGCAGAAAAATTGAAGAAAATGGCAATTCTAATGAGAGAATTGTGTACTTCAATTATAGCAAGTATTTGAATCCACTCACAGTTTTGAAGTTTTGAACAAAACAACGCAATTTACTATATTTTTATTGAGAAGTACTCTATCAGTTACGAAACAATAATTTGGCAGGCTTATTATCAAAATGTTATAATATCGAGGGATTAGGAAATTGTATTTCTTTGACAGGAATGAACTAAGGGTCCGATATCGCCTATAGACAAAACTATCTACATAAAATTTAGGGAAAAACTCCTTCAGAGTATGATCAGTTCCCTAACCTACCCCTAAGTAATATGCCCGAAAGGTTTATTTTTAAAACTTAGTATTTTATAGAAATGGTAAACTTAGTAATGCTTTTACGTAACTTTGATCCGAATGTAAACATAAACGCTTTGTCAATTACGCATTAATAGTAGTCTGCAAGCAGTAGTCTGTTCTTTATTGGCCTGATCTGGTCAAATCATAGAAAATGATAAAGGATTAGGTACCAACAGCAATTGCCCTGTGGTCGGCGCGACGAGCAGTCGCTCTTTCAAATAAAGCATCCTGATTGGGGATCCGTATTTGGAAAGGTGGCTGTTGAAAAAAAATCGAGAGTTGCGCCCGCTACGGCAAAGATAGAAGGCCGATTGCTGAGCGGGAGACAGCTGCCTTACCATCAAAGGGTATCCTCTGATGATAAAGTAGTTCTTCGACTGTATCTGTTTGGGTTTTCCGTAGTTTTCCCAGACCCCGTGCAACCCCCTGCCGATACAGAGGGGGCAAATCGCTCTACGGGGCGCAGTATTGGGGGACCGGCTCTGGGTGGGTGTTGCTTTGTACTGTCTATGTATTGTCTTATAATGTCTTCGAATGTCTGTCCCACCTATCTACCCGAGAGCCGACCCGCGATTAGGCTAAAAATGTCATTAAAGCGGGGGATAATTCCTTTCCTTTATCCTTTATAAAGGATTAGTTTTTCTCCCCTGCTTGAATGCCTTTTCCCTTATTCGCGGTTTGGCTATTGGGTGAATAAAGTCGGAAAAACAGACGGAACATGACTTTTTTACGACGGATATCCATCAGACGTCGATGAAAACTAATTTTTTAAGATTGAGAAATAGATGTACAGTAAATGTCCGCGTATATTATACATGCACGAAAACACACTCATTTTTGTTCGCGAAATGGACTTCCGTAAATGTTATACTTTTATTGACATTTGACAAATGTAATTCGATCTTGAACATTGTAATTATTAAACATTTACATGTCACCACTAAATAATCACTAATGCACTAACATTATTACTTTTCATTTTTCTTGAATATCAACATAAAAGTCACAAAAACATGCAATAAATTGAAAACATACATTTAACTGACTAAATTATACATCATATAAAAATTTCCATTAAATAATTATTGTGGATAGTTCAAATTCCAAAATGTGCTGTGGACCTCCCCCAAAAAAAGAATATTAAATTAAATATTTTACATAATATGTAGTGAGAAAAGTGTAAGCAATCAAGAAATGTAATATTCTTTAATCGTTTGGTAATAAATAACGGCTATCAAATGCTTATAAGCCTGTATATAGACGTGATTTAATATTTTGACACGAATGTAATTCTGAGTCCAGTTGATTAATCCTTCTCTAACGCCTATTTCTATATCCACACTCACGAAAGTACAGAATGTCAATTTGTAAATCGAGATCGATTAATTAAATATGTCTTTTTATTCATCTTGTCTGCAAAAGTCACTTAATGTATTGATTACTATATTACTGTATTGATCAATTTATATTTCTTATTAAACATGAATGCTTAAAATAGTTCAAGTTGTACATATTTACTTGATCTACATACGACTTTTCCGTTGATTACTAAGCACTTTCAGTTGGTATTTAATCCTATAAGAAGAAATAAATTCATTCGCTTGTGAAATTTAGAAAGTATAATTACTTTAGTGTCTAGAATAAAGTGTTTTTATTAGTTTAAAATGTTGTCGTTAATCAAGATTAGTATTATGGCCACTTCATTGTAGGATTTACATGATACTAAATGCTACTATGTAGACAATTTAGGTGCAATGTTACAAAAATTATATATTTAATTTTTCTGTAATAGTGGCTTGTACAGTGATTCTTACTTCTCCATATAATTTATAAGTTTTATCAAGCTGCGTAATTGTGGAAAACAACAAATTTTTAATAAAATATTTTCATTTAATATCTTATTTTTTTATTCTTACTAGAAATAGAACGTGATTCAAGCAAGGAGATACTGCTATGATTTTGTTCTATACTTTTACATGACTCATATACCAATGGAAAAATTTTAAACAAAGATGCAACAAATTCTAATTAAATAGTATTCTATGTCTTCAGTATTTTTATGTTTCTCAGACAAGCAGCAGGTACTCAGGAATAATAAAATATTAACTTACTCGAAATAATTAAATGTCAGTACTTATTTTTTGTACAAATTATTAGAATTCTTTCCTATAATTTTATAAAGACTATTCTCTTGATATTATCAAAATATTAAATAAAAAGTGCTGTAAAATTTTCAGACATGCAAACAAATATTGAACTATAATATAAAAATATCGATAGCTATTCTTACAAAAATGCTCCGTTTTTGCCGTAGAATATAAAAATATACAATAATTATTGTATAAAAAGCAAGTTACTCAATAGCAATAATTTTCTTTAAAACTATTTTACAAATTATGATAACATGTGATGTGTTTGCTTTAATACAATGAATTAATAAACATTTTTGTATAATCTGATTATATAATGCAGTGCACTTTCTTACATAGATTTAAAAAACAATGATGCTTTTAACAATCCATAAATTAATAACTATTTTGAAAGAGTGCAAGATCTAAAAAGGTTTTTATTTTTTAAACAAACTCAATTATGCACTTTAATGGAATTATTTTATATTCTCAATTATACATGGAAAGTAAATTAATTACCTCAATCGTGTCTTATAATTGTCTAAAAAATACAAATATTTCCTAGAACACAACTGATTGAGAGTGATCATGTAGTTATAAATACAAATGTGCATAAGCCTATAAATAGTTGCAAAAAATAAATTGAGATTAAATAATATTAGAATAAATATTTGCAGAACACTTATTATTTTTTATAAGCCAGTATGTTATTGGTTTTATAAAAATATAAGAGTAGGAGATGCATTAGGTAATACGCAGCTTTAGATGTTGATTTACCTTAATCCAACTCTTTTTGTAAAGAATGAATTTTCACTTCAGGTATTTTTGACAAAAAATAAATGTGGAATTGCTTAAGAAGGTGTACATTACACTGTAAAGTTTTTTTGTTTAAGTTCTCAGCTTATCTGCTAAAATCGTTAAAATCTATATATAGGATACTGAGATTTTTCCTAATTCCTATGCTTTTTGAGGTTAAATTTTTTTATTATCAGTACACGCACAGAAATAATACCAAGGCCCTGCCATCATTTCGGGGATTACAGATATGTTACTTTTTCGAACAATATTGTCAAAATCCATTTAAAGTGGTAAATTCCACGCATTTGTTATTAATTATTTACGACGCATTCAATTCAGTTCGATTTGTATTGATCATTTGTAATGTTATTTCAGTTCCTAAGAAATAAAAATTGCCTTTAAATAAATCGTTAGTGAACATTAATAATGTATAAAGTTCCCTAATAACCAGTTTCTGAAAAAAAAACTGAGCGGAATAACGTACTTCAAACTGCATTAATATAATATCGGATAAAGCCAATGAATAAGCATACAAAATAATTTACCATAATTGTTAAATATGCATAAATTAGCAAGATCATTTATAAAAATGTTTTGATTGCATCGTTCGTTATATGTGTTCGTACATTCGTTCACAACTGGTATCCTTTTAATCATATTCGCCTTTTCATCTTAATCAGCTTCATCTCATGGTTTATCAAACATTATTTTTCATGCTCAAACTTAGTGTTCAGATGAGATATCACGCCATTAGATTTAGCCTCGGGATGAAATATCACTGTGCCGTAGAAACGCTTGATAATCAATTTTGCATTAATCCGACCAATGATCTAGGTAATTTTGAAACCATACACTCTATTAGATCATAAATACGGCACGACAGCTGGTCATTAAAACCTCCTATCCTCTATAATTACTTTCTATCGCCGCAGGCTGATTAACCGTTAGAACCATATGACGTACCGACAATTTATTTTATACCAATTTTAGGCAATTTAATAAATTGTGTAATTTTTTCAGTACAAAATTTTATATAAGGATTTATTATTTATTTCACATACTTGCACATAATTAAAAAAACGATCACACCTTTAACATTTCATTGTAATTAAAAATGCCATAGTATAAATTTATAACTTCGATACGGGAAAAATCAAGTACTATAATTCATACTGAAAATATTTTTATAAATGTATATTGAATCATCGTTACTTGGTTTTATGGACTATAAGGTAACATAAAACTCTACAGGGAGAGCAGTATGAAATGAAATAAATAACTGATTATAATCACATATAAGGAATATATAACAATGCACTTTTAGCAATAAAGAGGCAAATTTTAAAAGAACAGATATATTTTGCATCTGCATTTTTTTTTGCTAAAAATTGGACAAAAAAAACCCTTACACCAACAATTACGATAAAGCAATTATAGTGATATTGCAAATTTATGACATCGTATATATTACAATATCATTGAAAAGTTCAGCTCTACTGCTTTTCGTTTTTAAAATCATTCGAATGAAACGTTGTGTTTAAACACTGCTGTGTAAACTCGTTTTTCTTGTAGTCGGATTTTACACAAATTGGTATATAGGACTTTTGTCAAATGCCAAAATTCAAAATTGTAGAACAAGTACAGCGGACATGTAAATGAGTATGTACGAGTTTTTGAGGTCACTGATTACGAATTCAAATGGCGAATCCAATATGGTGGACATATTTTTTAAAATATGTGGGATTTTTATGTAAATTGTTATGTAAGGGCGTTTGTAATCGTTGATTACGAATGTAAAATCAGAATTTCTAAATCCAAAATGGTAACTCAAATATGGAGACAAATTTTGAAAAATAAAATGCATTTCAATAGCTGATATAACTAAAAACCCCGCAGATTTTTACAAAATGCGTCCGTCATATTTCATACGACATACATTTTACAATTCTGATATTTTGATCGGACCTTTAAATTGGATCTGCCGAGTTCAAATTTTCAATTCCGCCATCAAATTGATAATTAACGACTCCGGAATTCCCCAGGTATTTTATTTCAGATACTTTTGTTATGTTACCAATTTTATTTCTGGATTTAGTTTATAAATTTGAAATGTGGATCATGCTGTTTTCGTTCACGATGTAGAAATGGGTTTTCATTTAGTATGTAACAAAACAAAATAAATAAGAAGAAGCAAAAAAAAAATGGACTGTAAAATCCTTTCGCCGTCGTGAAAATTTCACCAGCAAACTGCGGAGGTAAAACAAAGATACAAAGTATTTGACACATGCCTGGTTTGTTGCAAATTTACTACTAAATGTAGAAGTTGTTACAATATATAAGAGAAAAATAATTTTTCAGGTGCCATGTTACGTTCGCCATATTTAATTTTAAGATATTGAGTTAAGATTCAAATTCAGCAACTAAAAAGCAATATGATACTAAATTTCAGAAAAAATTCTGAATAAAATATAAGTTATTCAGGATTGTTCCTTTTTTTGTGCATATGTATAATATTATCACTCAATCGTTTAAACAATATGAAAATAAAAGTATAGTTGAGAATGTCCTTCAAATAGGGGTAGGCGGGGCGAAGCGGCGAGTATTTTTTCCGTGTATCATATCTCTCCTTGAATTTCGTATTCAGGATCTATGCAAAGTATCAGTTGATAGGTAATTTCATAGTCAATATTTACATGTATGTCACTTACGGTATATGTTTTACAGATAGCTATGATCAATTTAAGAAACTTAAAAAACACGGGGGAAGCGGCGATATCCGGGTGAAGTGGCGAATCCTTATTTTTAGAGGTATTGTTTGTTTTAATAAAAATAAAATTTCCACGTTGGGGGATGAATATATTTTCTACGAAATATTTATATAATTGAAAATGATCTATTTAAACTAAAACGAAATGCATTTTACGAATTCTAATACGATATCAACCTATGTATTATTTATACATTCTTCCCATAGCGAACTAACGATACCTGTTTAAATTGTAGGCACAACGTTCTCCAGTAAGAAGCGTTCGCTATCAACCGTAATAAAGAAGCTTATTTCCTTTGCTAGTAAATACACGTTATTCTAATAAAAAGACCGTACAGTTATACCCAACGGATACTTTTTCATATCTCGTGTGTAATGCAAGTTGCATAAATATTCAGCGAAAACTATAGGATTAATTTTTTTCAGTGCATACCCTACCCTTAAGTGTTTGCCATTCTTGCTACTTAATAATTTAATAACCATTTGAAATGCGAACCAACGCGAAACGTGCACCTTCGCGTTAACGTGAAACGCGAATAACATAACGATAAACGCATAACGCTAATGCCTTACCGAGGTAATAATAGGCCAGACAAGATAGCAACCAGTACTACTATCGCTATTACTACATCCGCAGGTAGGTTTCTGCGGTGAAACCACTTTCGTCGTATCAGCCGCGGCATGGCTCGATGAACATACATAGCTTTAGCTACTGTACGCGAATAGTTATAGCGTTTACCTATAACCAACTGGATGTGACCGCACGCACGCGTTCCCGCATGCCACACCGCAAACCCAGCATGTATATACTGTGCATGAGGTATACAAGGACCTAATTAAGTGAGATGTCCCTCTAATTCTGCTTTCTAGCGATAATGCACATACCGGAGATGTGCGAAATGTTTACGCTTATGTTATCCTGCTAGGGTTAATTGATAAAGCGACTCTCTACTGCATGAGTTCTTTTACGTTAATGAGAGTCGATATTGCAATTTCTACTTGCGCAACAGCATTAAATGCGATTCAAATTAGATATGATTTAAATTTTTAAATTAGACAAAAGTGCCTAATGAAAATATTTAAAAATATATGAAAGCATACGTTTAAGCTGCTAATCTAGTGATGTCACGTTGAGAGACCGATATATTTTGCGCGTTATAAATAATATTTGAAAAATCTCCAACAATTAAAATTTGAGGTTATTATAGCCCAAGTAAAAAAATTGTGAATAAATTATACATAATTTATACATAATCATCCATATATAGATTGTGTATGGAATTGAACATGCATAATCTATACATAATCTATACATAATAAACACAAAATGTATATTAAAAATAATAATTATAAAAATGTAATGTACTAATAATAATAAGTTTTATTTAACCAATTTCTGTGTCTGAAAAATAAATACATTTGATCTAATGATTCTGCAACCTGAGTCTGAAATTTCAAGTAACGGAACAAAGACATCTAAAATTAAAGGCACATGAAAAAATGGAACATTTCATTAAAAATAAAACTCTCACCGACATCCCACTTCAAAACTAATGTTCGCTGACCACATTTTCCTGTATTATCAGGAACTATCAAATATCGCCATGAAAATCGTCAGCAGCTTCAAATCTGAAAATCCAAATCCGAAAGAAACCAATAACACAATGAAACGAATCAAATTTTACTATTAATTATTTTTAATTTATTTGATAATGTAGTTCTCTTTTGTAATATTCCAGATTTCCTGCTATAGTGGAGGTTCGTCCGAAACTGTCAAAAATAAATCACGTTCTTCTTCTTTTCATTGTATCGTTGGTAACGCGGTTGCTAAGGCATGTTGATTTTTGAAATGCGCAAATTTTTCTGACAGCATCGGTCGAACCTCCATAAAAGTACGTCATAATGAAACGACTAACTAAATTATTAAATAAAATCATTAAATAAATAATAGTCAAATGTTATTTTCCACTTTTAAATTGTAAGTATAATTTTTTTAGTGTCACGTGAAAATTCACGACGATCCAGAAATTGTGGCCTGTGATTAAATGACATCAGTGATGAAGTCAAATTTCGATGGTTTCAATAAAATATACCTCATTTTTGTCGATGATTCGTCGTGTCGCTTCGCGAAATCATTTCGTGGAAATTTTGGTCTTTTCTTTAATTTGCATATCTTATGCATAGATTATGTATAGATCATGCATGTTCAATTCTATACATAATCTATACATGGATGATTATGTATAAATTATGTATAATTTATTCATAATTTTTTTACTTGGGAGTATACTGTAAATGATTGGTTATGGAAGCACTAGTAATAAAAAATATACTTTACCAAATGAAAATATAAATTTATCACGATTTCCATGGTGACGAATCGATCGCATCGCAGTTGATCTCCAGACCTCTCGCGGTTAATCACGACCTAAACTGTAATCTAGTCCATGTTCACTTTTTCTCTGAGATGGTTTAATATTTTATAATTGGCTTCTGTAACTGGACTAAAACGGTTTAATACATATCGATATTTTAATATTTAAATTACAAATGATTTTATCCAGCCGGTCACCGATTTGAATATTCTTTAGAAAAAATTACCATCCGGTCATTTGCATTTTGAGAGGTATTCCCATTCGAGTGTACCATGTCAAAAACCATCTTAGTAGAAATCAGTTGGTAAATGTGGGTCCAGATATCGCTCATATATTTATAGAAACTAATTTCTACTAGGGTGAGAGGGAAACCACCCTGGGAATCACAGTTTATAGAACATCATTTCTGTATATATTTATGCAAAATTTAATCTTTCTGCCATTCAGTAATTGTTTCCTGTAAAAAGTATTTATTTCCTGGTGATGCTGGAAGCCCCTAAATATTTTTTTACGTGCATTCTGCATTTGTAAACAAATTACGGGTGCACCTCAAAAATCCGACAAATCAGAAAACAGAAGCCAGACATTTCAAAATGCAGACATTCAAAATACAGTCATTCAAAAACCACAGATTTAAAAAAGTAAACATTAAAAAATCCGACAT
Organism: Trichopria drosophilae; assembly: GCA_030407085.1. Taxonomy (NCBI): domain Eukaryota; kingdom Metazoa; phylum Arthropoda; class Insecta; order Hymenoptera; family Diapriidae; genus Trichopria; species Trichopria drosophilae. The sequence continues at coordinate 59,527,914 of CM059583.1, forward strand.
TTAAAAATACAGACTCCGATTGATTCGTTCATACATACATAAAACAATTATTTCGGCTCGCTGTCCTTGAGATCTCACTGGAAGATTATTTGAAGGGCAAACATGTTTGACCAAGGGATTAAATTTGTAGATCACTAGAAGGGCAAATCAGTTTGACCCCCTGATTATTGATTCGCAGCACATTTAGAAGTCAATCATTAATTACATTTGCAGAATGTGTACATTTTGAAATGTCTGGTTATTTAATTTCTGCATTTTTAAATGTCTGGTTTTTGAGTCTCTGTTCCTTGAAATATCTGTTTCTTTAACTTCTGTTTTTGAAGGGACTGTTTCTTAATTTGTTGGGTTTTTGTGGTACCCACCGAATTACACTATGTGGTAGAAATTGAAAGCCATCATCATTTGTGGATATAATTGTAAAAATTACTCTATGAGTTAAAACTTGGCGCGGTGGTGGTAAATAAACACCGGATTCCGATTCAGTGACCCAAAAAAAGTATTATAGACACATAATAATGTGGCGAATCTGCCACAGATATCGTGAGACATGCTTTCCTCTATTTGATCGATATTCATTTTCTAATATTTTATAATTCTATATTTTACCTAATAAGTGCACAATATTGCCATATCATGTGGAATATCAAACGAGCTCTTATGAAAAAAAAGCAAAGTGATTTCACTTGGGAGGCTATAGTTGAATTTGGCCACAAAAAGCGGTTCTCCATAAAAATAAACTGTATAAATAATTCAAAAAGTATTTCCATTTCCTGAAGGACCCCTTTAAAAAAAGAATCGTCTTCTGTACGGATTAATTACAAGAAAGAAGGAACTTATTCAAACGAAAAATTCTCTTCAATTTACGTTTCGGAGTCCGATATATCTTCAGAAATTCCTGTTTCAAACACAATGTTTCGGAGAATAAGAACATTAGTTATAATTACCGTACTTTGGTAATAAGTCAAAATAACATAACTTCACTTTTTCATTTTCAATTCCATTATTTGAGTGACGAAGCGTATTGAAATGTGTACAAATACTATACATTTTAGTACTATTTACGTCAACATATACTATACTATACTATACTAGAAAAATTGTGAACAATCTAAACAAAATTTTAAATTGATTTCAATTTGCTGTTTATTTAAATGGTACTATATTATACAATGTGTACTACGAAATGATGTTGCAGTCACCGCGTGTATGTGGTGAAAATTATATTTTGTCACGCCTGCACAAAAACATTGCTTTTACGTGTCGTTAGAGCGTGAGACATAAAACGCATTCAACGCTTGTGCTTTCTGGGGACCGGCGGGCGCTTTTCACGGTATTCGCACCCGATTTACCGGGCGATTTTCACGGTATTCGCACCCGATTTACCGGGCGATTTTCACGGTATTCGCACCTGATTTACCGGGCGATTTTCACTGTTTCCCGCCCGATCCTCATTTTATGCGATTTCGCACTGGCCACTTACTTCACCGACATTATAAAAGCGCAATGTTTTATATAAAGGCGTGATAAAAAATATCGCCGTTGCATCCTCCCCCTCGTCCTCCATGGCGCGCCAGTCGCCAATCTCTTCCTTTGCGCCGTAGATATAAAATATACTATTAGTTATGATAATATTCCGATCGATTAACTAACCTAAAAATTAAACTTCTCAGAATAGTAGTAACATAAACGTTATGATATATAATGCGAAAATTTATTATTTTGATCATTTCTTATTACATGCATTTTTAAGTGATGAATAAAAGAGCCGAAATAACGTGTTACATGGTACCACGAATGGGTTAGTATAAGGGGAAAAAACAAAATTATTTATTTCTTTGAGGTTATGACAAATTGATATAGTTTCCTTCTTATCTAGTTTTAATATTGTAGTCGGTTGAATCATAGTCCTACTTGATTACATTCAACTAGTTTGAAGTCTACGAAAAGCAACTATGTACCTCATAGGCAACACTTTTGCGTTATGAATCATTCTAGCGAGTGGAACTACCGTTTTACGAAAGTAACTTTACGAAATTAAATATCAAATCTTTACTTATTCTTTTGAATGTAAATGTTCTTTTTTTATTACATGAAATGTTTATATTAATTATGTTTATATAAGGCATTCTTAGAAATTTACACTGTACTGTAATTTAAGTATATCATTATTCTGCAATTTTATAATAATATCTTAAAAGAAATTATTCACTTCTTTCAAAAATTTGCATTTCCTATAATATATTACAGCCTGCACTACACCATAATTATTATAGTAGCGTAAAACAAGATTAATTCAAACTGTAATATATTTCATCAATGTGTGGTTACCAACATTTTATTTATGTGTACGTATAAAATATGACTTTATATGTTGGAATAATTATTCACAGTACAGCGCCAACGGTTAAATACAATTTTTTAACGTTGAATAATTCGTATAACTAATTGCACGCAACCGAAATCGCCGCTATAATGACAAGTCTTGGATGCGGAAGGATGTATTTATTGCCTTACACTAACGTGGCCAGTAAACGCTTGACCATACGATACAGGCAGGTGTTGTTTTAATGTCAACTTCATGGTCCTCGATTATAAGTGCATAATTTTCCATATTTTATATGTACACAGATAACTCGCACAAGTACGTCAAAGTAATTACTTTCGAAGTTTTAACTCTTAATTAGAAAGACACAGAAATAATTAACATACTGTAGATGCATATTTTAACAAAGTTAATTGCAACAAATTTTCATGATTTACCGATTTTGATAACGTTCCGACGTGGGAAAATTTTAAAATAGTAATTTCATTTAAATTAATATCAATTTTATAACTGGAAACATACAGTATTTTACATTTTTTATTGAGTCACGGCACTGTTAATTTAAAGTTTAAACACGAATTTACTAGATAACCATATGAAATTCACAATAACATTATTATAAGTATAATATTCTAATAGTATAATATTCATATACTTGTTAATTGTAACTGGTCCATAGAGAAAACGCGTTCTTCGACAACCCAATCAATTGTACTGCATTCGATACCCCGGGAAAAAATTATTTATATCTGGATCATATATCAACCATATATGATCATACATCATCATATATGATTTATATGTCAGCATATACGATTCGCATATAATCCAGATATGTTTATGTATGCTCGTATATTGATTTTGACCTGATATAGTAATCTATAATCATATATGAGAATGTATGAGTATTATTAATACTTTGATGCGAAAGCATCCAATAAATTTTTCGACCGCTTGAAAATATAAATTTAATATTTGAATAGTCTTGGTATATGTCGGTCACTTTACTAAACAAAATTAAGTTAAATTGATTTTAAGTGTCTACTCGGTTTTCGATGGAAAACACATTTGACATATTAAATGTAAGAAGCCGGGATTTGTGTAATTATCGCCGACAAAATCTCTGTTTAAAACGGGCTGTATAAGTACGTATAAAATAATTAATATTCATGGATTTTGTTTCCCTCTAGCGATAATCAATTGAACTAATGTCTATTGTAAATATTTTGCGTTTCGTCCCGAGATCTCGTGATGGACTCTTCAGTAAGGCTAACACGAGAATCTCTGCCTTAGACGCAAAAATGGTTTTGTAAATAATTTGAACTTTAAATAAAACTAAACAATGAAGGAAATGTTTAGAATTATTGTAAGCAAATATGCGTAATTATTATGGTAACGGGATATCGTTACACAGTACGCATATCCGTAATATTCCCAAAATATAAAATTAATACTTTGATGCGAAAGCATCCAATGTATGAGTATATATATATCCCATATGTATTCATATATAGCTAAATCAGAATATTTATATTTATATCAGGTAAAAATCCGTATACGAGCATAAATAAACATATCTGGATTATATACGAATCGTATATGATGATATATGAATCATATATGATGATATATGGTTCATATATGATCCAGATATAAATCATTTTTTCCCCGGCCGACTTATACAATTTGAATAGCGAGCCATTTTCTTTGAGAGAAAAATCATGGTATGCGTAAAATTCGAGTTTACGGACCTGAAAAAGACGTACAAGTTGTACGCATATTATAAAAATAAGGTCGATACTTGGGTGTAAACATTCGACTTTACGCGTGGTAAAATGCGGTGCGTAATGTAGAACTTCACACCCTTATTTTGAAAACTACATATACTTTTGCAATAACTCGGCTAGTTTTACAATTTAAAGGATTTTCAACTACTGCATTGTAAAAAAATCCTTCGTAAGTAAAAGTCTCTCAGTGTGGAAACTTCATTAAAAGAGAATGGGTAGCCTACTACTTTTGTTTCAGAAGTGTTCAATTTGACACAACATACATTGCATAACTATCAACTAACACAAGTTTTTTGTGTCCATAGTTTTTTAATAATTGTCTACTTTTGTACCTGTAACTTTTTTTGTATATCGATATTTTATGTACAAATTTATTGACAATTTTGAAATTTGAGTGAGAAAACTAGTTTTTAGTCGTACATTCTTTAAAAAAAAGTCCTATGAAATAAAATTGTATAAATCCATGTTTACCCTAAATGAATAATGTTTAACAAATATAGGTATATACAAATTTAACGTAAATTATTCATCCTTATTATAATAAAAAGTCTTCTTTACGTTACATACGAGAAAATGCAATTTATACGTAATTGACTGTGCAGATACGACACTTTATTAAACGACTCCATTAAAACGTGCGCACCTGCTCCATGAAGTACGGACCTTGACGTCAAATCTTACTTGCAATACATTACTCGCATCTTACATTACAATCATCCGGAAATGATAAACGCTGAGCGAAAGGCAATAACATATTCCATCCGATGATCATAATTCAAGCCACCATCTTAACCACATCGTTGCAACTAACAACGCAACGCGCATAATACTTTTTATTAACTCAACAATGGACTATCATGTCATGCAATTTATTCCCCTTAAGCCTATTCCTGAATTTCCATCGCGAAAGCGACGTCCCTGTCGACAACATTGTTTGTCAATCACCGGTAACATCCTATTCGAATACATCAAGCTAAGAAATATTGTCCAATTATCTTTCGTAATTTGTAAAAGTACTTCAGTATAATTACTGTATTTAGATGCAATTATCCGAGAGCGTGCAAGTGTCTCGCCAAGAATACTGCTGTGAATTGTGCATGCGTGTAATAAGCAAGTTTATTCACTGGTGTAGCTCTAACAGGCTAGGTCTTTCGTCGAGGTCGAACGGACTGAATGCCACCACGCCCGGGTCTGGCACACAAATCCCTAGTTGAATACATCCGGACAATCGGCACCTCCTTCCGAGCCGAAAATTTCGGCAAATAGCTCTTTGCGTGGCCGTATTCTGCTTCTCGCGTCCTGGGTCGGTAAATCAAGGCCTTGCACTCTCGCACCCCTATGTCTATCTTTTATCTTCCTCTCTATATGATCAACCTCCTTCTTTGGTCCTACCTCATCCGAGGTACTTGATCTCGCTCTATCCCTGAATATACCACTCTGTGTTGGCTATGGTTTCCATATACTTTGCAGCATCTCTCTCTCCTTGCACGCCTCGTTCCCTCCTCCCGTCTTTGGCTGAACTCCTCTCTCACTTTAGCTGCGGCAATGGCGAACACTGCGAAGGCAAACAATGCGTGGCGTGACGAAGGCATTGTCGAGTTTACGCCCCGCGGGGTACTCCGCAGTTAACATCCACGGCTCGCACAGGCTCAGTCACCATTATGAAACGGGGCCCCATCAATTACACGGGAAATTGCGCGTACATTATTTATGTGCGTACCTACGCGACCCGTACGCCTGTATCGCGCGCACTTGCGGCTTCGTCGAGCTGCGGTAGTTATCGATGACCCGACAAAGAGGACATAAATAATGCCTTTTGCACTGGCGAACTATGACGTAAGTGTTTGCGTGAGCGAGTGCGTGCTGGTGAGCTTTCGGCTCGGATCTATGAGGCTTCAGTTTTACGCTGAGGGGGGAAGACGAGACTTTCTTTATTGTGCATGCTTGGATACGAGTGTCCATCTCTGGACGAAAAGACTTCAATGGAATATCAATTTATTGCGGCGACTTCTCGGCGCGGCATCTGAATCTTTATTGTCTGACGTGCATTGTCGCTAATCTAGGCGGAAAGCGTTTTCATGAGACGAAATCGCAGTGAGTATTATCCGGTAATAAAATGCCAAATAAAACACGCTTTTGAATAGTTCATCCTTTTGTCGTCTTGGGCGTTTTCACAGCAACTTTAGACCCTACAGTTTGATTGCGAACTGTCCGGAAATAATATATGGTCAAAATTGTAGTCTAGTGAAAATATGCACATTTTTATACATTCTTCTCCGAATGTAAAATAAATGTTCCGCGTAAAGTGAACTTTATCTTCTTTATGTATGGTAAAGTAGGTACCCGTATGACATGAGTGAATCGTGCGGGTGCGCGTAGGTCATTAGGCGTATTTACTTGTTTCTGAATACCTTGTCATTTTTAAATTTATAAACTGTAAAGATGAAAACTGCAATTTAAAAATTGTCAAATTAATATAATATAACAATAATAAATTTAAACTCTACGACTCTAAAAATATTATTAAAACACAAATGTTTAAAATCATGAACCCTAAAATAATTCACACCACGATGTATGGTCCACATCCAAGGATTTGACGCTACAACATCGATAATATTGTTTCGTTTATATCTGGTCCTGACTGCAAATTTTACATTTCCCTCAAGTTTCATGAGTTAGTTACTTTTGCTGTCATTGATAAACTAGTAGCACTAAAACGTTTAACACCAAAAATTCAAACAATTATGTGCCTTGTACTCCGTAAACATTGGAGAACATTTGTGATAATCATAGTTCAACAGATATTATATTGCCTTGAGTTTACTTATTTTTTATTTACATTCTTGTAAGTTAGTAAAAGCGATTTGTATCGTAGTACTACCGGCGAACAACCCGAGTGAAAATTTATTCAAGCCGCCTAAATATGTACCAGGGCCTAACCAGGCTCCAGTAATACGTTCATCAGGTTCCAGAAATTTATCCTGATCAGGTTCGCCTGAATATGATCTCATTAAACCCTGATTATTTTAAAATAGGGTATAACTGATATAAGAAAGACTGTGAATTTCCATATCAAGACCAAATCATGAATTGATACGGCTTGCCTTATTTTCAATTTCCGGAAATCGCAAACTGCTTTAGAAATTTCAAATCAGGGGCAGATCAGGGGGCCTGCCCAGAACCTGACAAGGATGTCTGAATTTTTTAAATTCTAAATGTAATTCGTTCAGTCGCCACTAGGCGTGACCGTGCATCTACTTAATTCCTGTTAAGGAAATATATTTCTATTTTGTATATTAGCATACTTGCAGAAACATTTCAGCACAGCATATTTTACACATTGTACGTAATGGATATGTATACGATTCGTATATATGCGTAAATAATATTTTTATTTTGCAGCCTTTTTGCTTGTCAGTAATAAATCATTAAAAATTAATTTGTTGTTTCGTAATACTATTGTAAATATTTTCACCATGAAATTTGAAAAGCATGCGAAATATTGGGCATTGTATATGTCCTGCTCAGGTCCTGTACATTTGTCTGATCAGGGCCTTAACAGAAAAAGCGTTACACGATATGCCAGGGCCTGATAAGGGGATATGCCAAGACCTGATTTTGTTCACAGGCTTCATGATCAGGACCTGATTCAGACTGAATAATTTTCCGTTTGGGAATTTCCTAGTTGTATATTCAATAACAGAAATAATTTTGAAAGACATATTTACAGCTCTTTTTTGGAACATTTTATACAATAATTTTACCTATTACTATTTTGGTGTTTCAACATAGCCGCTTACATAAACCGTAGTGATGTTTAGGACATAATATTACAGTACCGTATACGGAGAAAAAGTTGTTACGGATACTGAACTTTCGTTGTCCCAACAATGCCGGTTGTTAATGTAAAACTTACAATTCGATTTGTTAGAACTACTATTCGGATTTGTCGGTATTACAAACCGACCTGTTTTATGCAATTTCGGCCCTTTTGGGCGTTCCGAGATTTTTACTTGGCAATGGTAACAATTAACTTGTTAACTCAATAATTCAGTTTGGTGCACGAAATAAACATTTTATTATTAATTGTTAACTGTAAGTAGTAGACAGAACTAGATAGAATTTATTACATTGATTATACCAACCTATTCAAACAAGTATTTTTCTCTGTGTACCAACAAGATCGCTTTTGGTCAACTCGGCCAGAATACTCAGATGTAGAGGTCTAGACAGACAATAAACTAGTTGTGGGTACAGCAATTGTGGAATTGTTAATCACAGATTGGTTGACGCATAGGTTAGACCAGCTTTTTTATATATTATACTAATCAAACGAAATTCCTATTACTTGGGATACTACGCACTTATCGAATTATTTTAAAGTTCGTATGAAATTATATTTTGCGCTAGATAATTTACTTAAAAATGTATTACAATTTTTCAATGGTATTATTGTAAAATATAATAAAATATCGAATTCTTAGCTCCTAAATTATTTTATAAAATAATCTATATTTAACTATAAGCGATAAACACTACAGGATTTAGTAAATACTAAAATATATATATTGCAAAAACTAGATCCATTTAATATATATTCGACAAAAATCGAAAACTGTCACGCTCGTATATTACGCACACATCTGTTCCTTTAAGTATGGTCATAAATCTCATGAACGTTTTCTAAAATAAGAGATGGCGAAGAGTATGAGATGTAAGAGTCGAAGATTGGGCAAGGATGTTCATATCGTTGCGACGCGACGGAAAGGACCACGGGGTATATAATATGTTGCGACAGCTGTTGATTTTTCACGGATGTATAGTCGCATATGCCTTTATGTAAAGGGATGTATGAATAGTCGCTTATATGCGTGTGTATCGGACATAGAAGTGTATGTGTCCGATGTAAACGTCACCGTGTAAATGGTTGCGCGAAAATTTATTTGTGTACGTGAAAGCATGTTCGCACTAGAATTATAAGGCGCGGAAAATACACGCGTACTTTTCGAAATTGCAACTGACTGCGTACCGATAAATAATGTCGTGGGTTCTGCCGGGATATATAACTATTGCACGGCGGAAAAACGAGGAAAAATGTATAAAATACAACGTCACTGCGAATGATGGAAGACTTCGTGCTCTTAGACGTCTCCGTAGGATTATTTTGTTACCCACGTACTCTATGCTAATCGCGTTGTTTACGCCAGGGGCTGATCGGTGTCGCGAGTGAAGATATGGATTATTTTCACTGCGAGCGGACACATGTGTATAGTTTACGATATACAGGTGCATAGGTGATGGCTAAGTTGAAAATAATCGAAAAAAAAATAGATAATGTGGAACAGTTCTGAGTCCTCTAACGAAACCCACCTTAAATGAAGGAAATTTATTTTTATGTTTGAATATACACATGTGATTTCTTGTTCGCAAATAAATTAGTTATTACTCATAAATTAAAACATGCAATACAAATCAAAAATTAAGAAGAAAGAAGTTTTTTTTATTAGATCTATTGTCAGATCCATTCGCTATGAATATAATGTACATCAATCATTTCTACACGTTTAATTTACATTTTTTCAGAAACGCGGCATTATTGGGTTCGAATAAAGGAACTATTATACTTTGAGGTAGTTGTCGGTTTTTTCAGATGTTCGATCAATTCGATGATGTGTTCATCATACAATCTGCACTGCCAAACTATGTGATCGATGTCTTGAACATGGACAAGTCGGATCGCTTACTATTTTAACTCGAGCAAGAGACGCAGCCAGTACAAAGAAGTCTTATATGCAAAATGGCCCATTTTTTCTGTCTGAGTTAGGTGCAACATTTTTTGTGTTAAATGTCCAAACATTGATGATCTTAAGCTGATAGAGTAGTCAGGCAGCTTACTTAATGTGATTATTCTTTACAGTTGTATTTTCGAATTAATTACATTGCCGGCCCGAATCTGCAAACTAACTCAAAATTTATTAAGACGAGTTATGCAGACTTCCGATCCTTACTAATTTTCTAATACAAAAGTAATTATGGTTGAACAAATTAAATTTAAACACTTGTCTCGTCATTTATTGTATTCCAAATGCCGGAATTAAATGTATATTATTTAACATGAGATTATTTAAATCATCTGACATTACGTAAATTGAATCATTCAACGGCACATGATATCTACATCCCGTAGATTCCCACGATATCTACATCCCGCACATGATGTCTACATCCCGGGATAGTTATTCGTTTTTCGAGGCGCTGGTGTATCAGTTGGAGAAATTGTCATTGCACAACAAACCACGATTTTTTGAGTAGTAGTTTCTTAAATATTTATCGTCATAAACAATTACAATAGTTATTGGTTTGAATATTTTGTTGTCAAAAGTTATAGTAAATTTATTCCGTGAAAACACTTGACTGTTTTGAGCTGTCAACGGCCAGACAGTTCAAGATGTATAAACTCATTTATGGCCAAATAATTATTTACAAAAATCGTATTCAAAAATCTCTTTTTGAGCATATTCCTGAGTAGAAATTAATTACGGCCCTGGTCAGGGCCTGAACAAAAGCGTTACACCCTGATCAGGGCCTGAACAAAAGCGTTACACCCTGATCAGGGCCTGAACAAATTTCTACTCGGGTTAATATGATTTTTAAAGAACTTTTTTCTTATCTAACTCATAATTTAATAACTATAGGAAAAATTCGTTAGATTTTTGTGCATGCATAAAGAATTCTTTTACAATTCTTATTTCATAAAAGCATTAAAGAAGTATTTTTTTTTTAATGCTTTCAAATTTCTTTTTTCTTATTGGGGAATGTCTGTATTAAAAGACACTGATTTAAAGAATTGATTTTAAATTAGTTACGAAGACCCTACTTTAATTTAATTAAATTTCACCAGTATAAAGACTACTATTTTAAGTATTACATATTATAATAATAAGGAAAACCGTTTGCCAATCAGCACCTGTGGACCTACATATTCCGTCAATTTCACGTCCAGGACGAATAATAGACATAACTGGACGTCTAATATACATACATACATCGTCCATATTACAACCATTCATTCAGTACGAAAAATGGATGCAAGTGATAGTCCATTGTACGTACCTCTGTTGACATCCCTTGTACGTATATTTCTGGACAATCACTTTACATCCACGATACGTACATATTTGGTCCATACATTTATGGACGTAAACTTTTCGCCCATTCTTTGCACATAGACGGACGTCCTTTGAACGTACACATCTAGGTGTAAAAAGGAAGTCCACTTTTGGACCAAAGACAAGTGTATTTTCATGGAGATATAATGGACGATCAGCGTACGTATGTACGCGGATATTCATTGTAAATGCTTATGTTTTTCGACCTTAACAAAAGCCTTTTTCATCGACGTATAATGGATGTACGTCGTACGCGGGTGTCCAGTGTACGTACGTACGTGGACGTTTGTTTCACAATCAGCACTGGAGCTCCAATACAGTGCGACATTTGTGTAGAGCAAGAAAGGCACATACACTGACCAACTTACGTTCAGATCTGGACATGATTTATTCCTATATCTCTGCATGACCAATGTATGCCCATAATACGTAGATATTTAGGAAATATATACGTCGAATGTATCGAGACAAAAATTTTAGGTCCAGCCTTTGGACACATTTTTCCCCGTCAAATTATAATGTACACGTGTGGTCATTGTACGTCTACTTTTCAACTTTAAAAGAGTTCATATTCATGCGCGTATGACGGATGTCCATGGTATGTACAGATATGGACGATCAATGTACAAACATACTGTCATATGTTCATTGTACGTCCATTTGTCCTTTATTTTAGATCCAGATACCACAACTTATTACTGGTCATAAATTGGACCTGCAACGGACGTCCATTGATTGTTTATAGACATACACATTATGCATCGTGCGCTGTACCTCTGCTGGAAGTCCATTTTGAATACAAGTCTGGACGAGTCACGGACGTACATAATTGAGCCTTCCATAGATGTCCACGGGATCTAGATACGATTGTTCAATATGCTTCTTCTGCCGTGTCTCAAATTGATACATAATTATGTCAATTTTTGTCCAGTTTGGTCCAGAAAAGAGTTTTTTTTGTTTTTTATTATCATTTAGAAACCTACTTATTTGTTATTTCTGCTATGCGGTGAGTAGATTATAAAAGCATTTTACATTCGTGGAGTATTTTACATACATACACACCCGCAGTATAATTATTTGTCATTGAAAAGAGTTATACAACAGTTCTTGTAGGTTTACAAATTCAATTATTCTTTATAAGGAAGCAAGTTTATTGTATGGAATCGACAATATTTGGATTACCTATATTTTTTTTATATTGGCAAATATTATTTTTGTGTTGAAAAGTTAACTATGGTATACGTTCTATTCGTGTAGAAATTATTGTTTATTGATATATTAAGTTGTTCTATATTGCGTTGTAAGTCTAGATAGTTCTTAACGTAGAAAATTTATGTTTGAGCTTCAATACCTTATAATTATAATACGTCTAACTCAACGAATAATTTCTGCACATTATATTTCGTGTTTTTCAGTTTCCTAATTTAACTCCTTTCTTCGTTTTCTCGGTAATTTTTATAAAGCAATTTTAAAAAAGAAAAAGAAAAAAATTATATAATATACATTTAATCTTCGATAAATGGTTTTATATGATTATAATAAGTAGAGAAAAAAAGTTATAATTAGATCTTTGAAGCATACATTTTTATTTGGACGGGAAATAGCTGAAACTTGTTACTCTGAGGTTTTCGGGGTCGCTGATCACGAATCTGACCTCTGATTTTCAAACTTCAAGATGGCGAATCCAATATGGCCGAGAAAAATGTAAAAACTTATTGCATCCAGATGAAACTGGTACTCGAGAGTTTTCGGGATCATAGATTACGAATGTAATCTTACATTTTAAAAATTCAAAATTACGGATTCAATATGACAGACAAATTGTAAACAGTTTTCGAGGTCATAAAAGACAAACTATAAAATTGCAACATTTGTGACCGTTTGTTGAATCTGCTAAATTTTATCTTGAAAATGTAACATTATTCAGTATTCAGTTTGATTTCGGATCGTCATTTTGAATTCGCTCTAAAACCCACCAGTACTCCATTTCACCGTGATCAAGTCAATTTTTACATTTTGGTCAGCCATCTTGGATCCGTCATTTTTAATTTTGAAAATCTGATGCCAGATTCGTAATCAGTGACCACGAAAACTCCCGAGTACGTATTTTCGTCTTATTTCAATGACAGTTTCTTTTCAGCATACATTCTTTGTAAAAAAACACGTAATTTGTATGCATTGTTCGTCATTATGAACAATTTAACACAATCATTCATAAGAAATATAAGTTTTTTAACATTTAAAAAGACGTTGGAAGAAAATATTTGCTCATCTCATTTTAATCTACTCAAAAATAAAAAAAACGAATTACAAAAAGGTGTCCTGCAGAAAAGACACAGCGCTTCAAAGGATTAATGTACACCCTGTACTTTACGGTACTCCCATCCCACCCTCTGCCTCTAATTCATTCTTTTGCGCCCTTGCTACACAATATACTGATTCATTTTTCCCATTTTTGGGGAAAATCCAGCATATGTCACGAATATACATTTTCACGTGCCCTCGACTCAATTTAATTTTTTTGAACCGTGAAATAGTAGGAACGTGCCGCTCGGTGATTACACTCCACGTAACAAAATTAAATCTCCGATTTCCAACTTGTATACAATAGAAAAATCTTTTGTTTCAGAAATTCACAAACATATATCAAATTTAATCGTGATGCATACGTACATACTATATCAAAGTGCCCCGTTATAAAATCTATAAGAAATCTAATAGGGTAATGATTTACATTTCACAGTTTATCCGCGTAACCCCAGGCAGCATTCTCGGATGCGTTTATAAATCATCCCGGCACGCTAGTATAGCATTAAGTGCAATTAAAACGTTCCATACAGTTTACGCCTATCGCGAGAGAAAGTTCGATTGATTACCACTCCCGTAAATCACTCGGCTTTATTATCTGCACATTTTGGCGGAGAACAGAAATGACTTTATGTAGTGTAGTACCTCATTGTCTCGTATCTCCCTCCAGCAGCCCCGGCGACCGAGGCAGGCACGAAGTGCGCACGCGGCAGGGCACTTTCGCACGGGTGATAAATATTTCCGAGGGTTAACCGACAGGCTGCTCTATAGATTACATCCCTCCTGGCTAATAAATACGTTATTGTCTGCGGTGCCGTGATGTACGGCGTTCGCGCGCGCTGCGGCTAATGCGTGATGGACGATAAAGGAGTCCGCGTTTCTAGATTGCCGAAAACGGTCTTATGTCATTCGCCAGCATTACATTGTCTGTTTAGAATTTCCGACGTAGATATTGCGCAATTGCGAGATATATACGGGACTAATCCTAAAGCCCATAACCGTCCCTGCTCGTGATCAAGTGCGCGCGATCAATTCCGTAGATGGCCATAAAGGGAACTTACATGATACGGGACAATATGGTCCCGTATTTGATATTAATACAACTGCACGAAAGCTCATTAATTGCGTTATTGCTTCGTCGTTTCCCACTTTCAACACAATTGGATGTGACCACGTTGCAGTTATTATTTCAATTTTCAACAAGATCCAATCATGTAATTGTGGGAACAGTAATGGTCGTAAATCTGACTTTATATTATCAATGTCATCTAGGGACTGAATTGTAACTTGAGAATCAAGTAAGAATATCTTCTACATACAAAAATAGAATGCTGGTACTAACTGACATTACTTGAGTGAAGTTAATTCAAAAGATTTTGGAGTAAATCTGTATCCTAGTTCTAAACCTAGACCTCCTCCCCTTTCCTATGACACTCAGCAGATTTCAAATATTCATCTACGGCGAGTGAATTATGAGCCATCCCCTCTCGGGACTTTGTATAGTTTTCAGTTATCATAGCAATACAGTCGAACTCCCGTTAACGAATACGGCCGGGACAATTCCAGGCATTTAAAATTCCGGAAACGAATATTTGAGGAGGAAATATCGACCACCATCTTCAACTTTTTCTCCTTCGTAAGTAAGTGTATTCTGCCAACGCGAATGTCCAATATTCTAACTCCTAATTATAAAACGTCTAAAGGAGTTTGAAATGGGGATACCGAAGGATGGGAAATTATTTGTTAACGGAAAGATCTGCATTTTCGAAAACGGAGCATGTGTTAACGGGGGTACTCTAGATTCTCGACAAAACTCTAGGGTCTCTACAATTTGCAAAAAGTTGGTCCGAAACCGACCTCCACTTGGTCAATATCCCACTCCCTTTTTCTGTTACCAAATTACAAGAAGTAGTAATTATATTAAAAATAAAATTTCAAATTCTCAGGATACTTTGTAAACCAAAATAAATTCGTGTATTAATGAAATAACAGGGTACTGTGACTTAATTTGATAATAATGCTCTTATTTTTATTTTGACGTTCATTTTCTTAGTTTCCAAGTTGAGGTTTAGCCTCGCAAAATGGCGATATCAAGGCATTCGTGAAACTGCTTTCTGCAGAATCGCTTAATATCTTTTTCGAATATTCTGCTTGAGGACTCGTCTTGTTTCTCCTATATACCTATACATTTATCGTAAAATATTATTATTAATTCCATTTTAATCCGTAAAAACACATTACAAACAATTATCAAGTAAATACATGATGGTCGGTTCCGGACCACCACAAAGAACGGTTATGAATCACTCCAATATTTTTCGCATGATGCGAATTCCAATTGTAGCAACGGGTATCGTAAGTAATAGAGAAACGTTTCTGCAAACAAATAAGCACTGCGTACTAACGAGTCTCCTTAAGTTCATCGATGATTTCAATTATTATCAAAATATAATCGGACGAGATAATCGTGGAATAAAGTGAGAACTGTAGAAGGAACCTCAGACCAAATAGTGAAGATTATGGCAGCGTTCCAGTCACTCTACTATAAGTTCGGGTGAGGTTGGTAACGCAAGACCCGTCCATACTGGATCACTTTCCCCTACGCAAGATCGTGGTCATTTTGGAGTTTTGATCAATTGAAACACGAATAAAATGCTGAAATAGAAAAAATAAACAGCCGTAAACCGAGGACTATACCTATATTCATTAATTGTAACCTTGTTTGCGGGACTTAACATTTTGGCCATTAGTTGAATATGACAAAATGAACGTCACTAATTAAAAAAATATATTCCCAGAATTTAAATATAAAGACTGTTCATGAGATAAATCTTAAAGATATTGCACTCTATTTCTGATGAAAAGTCACAGTAACACGAAATTAAATAACCAAATTATTAGTAGTACCGGCCACCTAAACTTTTTATGCAATAGCTTAAAAGATAATGCATGAAAAATGTTATAAAAGGATAGAAATATTCTCTAAATCTAAACACACGTAACTAAAAAGAACGTGAAAAAATCGACTTTTTTCGTCAGTACAGCCAATTGATTTACATAGAAATTTTTGTAATACTTACGACATTGTATCGGGTAGCTCTGATTGAAAAATATACAAATTTAATAGAAATGATGAAAGTATTATAAAATTTATTTTTAATCATTATTTTGTGCATAAACAATAACTAATGTTAGTATATTTTACTAATTCATTGCATTCTTGTCTGTTCTTTCTTCAAAATAATTCATTTTGATGATTTTTCTTTAATTGTTTTGCAGGTTTACCGACCTATCCTAGTTTTTTTTAAATGTATTTTGACCCCTAGAATGCGAATCCGCTGTTTGTTCTACGATTTAGGTGGCAGAAGTAATAACTATAAACAATTTTTATAAACTAAATTGCTATTTTCACTTTCGTTTTTATTTTTGTTATGCGACTACAATATTCTTAAGATTTTTGGGTCACTGATTACGTATCTCATTTTGGACTTTTAAAATGTAAAATGGCGGATCCAGTACACTAGAGGATTTTTAAATAGAGGTCAGTGGAAGTATAACGTTAATGAAATCAGCGTAGGGGACATAAATGTATGTTATGGCATAAACCAGTCAGAATGTAGACAAATGAATGTATTACCTTCAGTCAATTGAATTAGTTTGAGAATGGTTGAAATATATTTGAATTAGCTCAAATAGTATACGAGTTTACATGGCCGGGGGTTCCCGATATATTATCGGCCAGTGCTACCCGAAAGTCATATCTGTACTAATCGAGAAGAAAATATAATGTTAGTAAGAAAATATTTGAAATGTAAAAAATGGAAATTAAAGCGGTTGAGACGTAGAATCGCCTACGTAATCTTATTTGGTTAAATGTACATCCTGAGGTAACTGAAAAACATTGTCAATATCAGAACATTTTTAATGATGTAGGTACACAGAGAGAAAAATACTGAACCCTATTATACTTTTTTTTAACGTCAGAAATTGCTGATACACCAAAATTTCTTAAACAAATTTTAAAATATTTTTTAAATTAATGTAAATTTTGTACTTAGCCACTCCTAGCGAATAAATACTTACTTGCAGAAATAAATTTTGTTTATAGTTCAAGGTACTGGTATTTTCTGTCTCAAAACTTCTGTTTGGGATTTAGCTCAAATAGTGACAAAGATATGCATGACTGACGTATTTTCTATACTACAAATTAATTGGTATATTTTGTCAATAACCGACTAATGGAGATTTTTAAAATTTTTTGTCATATTATACATACAGTTAAAAAAGCATTACTTCAAGTAAATATTTGCTAAACATTAAAATATGTTAGTGTTTAATAAAAATACTAGTTAAATAATGAAATATAACTTCAATATGTTGAAATGTACAACCATTTTATACAGCCTGTTACATACGATTTTCCTTAATTTTAATTAAATCGATATTATGTTCCACCATATCGAGGTAATATGTCATTTTTCTTATTATATGATAATGCTGACAACGTAACTTCTTTTACTAAAATCAGTGATATTCTTCATCGATATTTTACCCGTATTGTCAACTTTTCATTTTTGAATTTGAACTTGTAATAAATATCTTCTATAAGAGAACAATTATAATGCCCTTGGTTGGATAATTCTTTTTCAAGCTTTCTTCAAAATTACATAATCTTTTAAAATTGGTCTATACATCAAGATTGAGTATCTATTAATCAATGTTTTCCTGGAATGAAAATGAAGAGACGCATTCTACTGAATGACAGTAGGGGAATATTTTAGTAAGGGTGATGAGCGATCGTGTGTAGATAAATTGCAGCATTGGACTTGGAATAATAATTGATCGTTAAAACTTTGATGGTTGTATTTTGTCTACATCACGTCGACATTTCAAGATTCTGATTAACTTATTGGTGTTTTATGGTTTATCTCAAATATGTCAAAAAATAATTGATAATAATTTCGGGAGTTCCAATTTTATTAATAACACCGGAAATGAAGAAGGGAGATTATACTCGGACACAAGGAAAAGATGCGTACTTGAAAATTTTATTTAGGATTTAATGAAATGTTTAAATAAATATGTATGCATGGTTAAAACAACCGTATATTAACAGTTACTATATTTTGTTTATAGCGACATGAGTTAGATAAATTATAAGAACTAATTGTGTTTAATGAAAAAAACACATTTTGTATTATTTCATAGGATTCATGCTAATTTACTACATATTTTATATTACTCTTTCAACATCTTACACTTTGAATTTTTTTCACCTCATCATTCCACAATTATACCGTTATAATCTTTAATTTTTCTGTATTATATAATCGTGTAAAGTTTCAGTTGACCTATGGCACAGATAACCCAACTACCCGCTGGCAACAGGAATGTGAAGTGAGGATAAAATACAAAACTCCCATTATACTTTTTCAATATTAATTGTAAATGCTGATTTCTCCATAGAGTGATCAAGACTTTTTGAAAACAGTTGATTTATTAATTATGCAATTTCGATTAGTCTTATTCAAAGCAACTTTACTCTCATGCGATGTGGTAATATAAATATTAAATAAAATGCAAATACCAACCCCGACGTCTAAGAATTATGGAATGATCCGTACGATCCATAATATTAAACCATAAACTTGAGATATGGATTGCTGATGTCGGTAAAACCTATAATCTACAGTACGCACGATATGGGTGTATCAAGGTAAAATAATCGAGCATTATACCGCAGAATGTACCAAGGCAAGGCGCAGGGGTTTCGTGAGGCATTCCTATAAATCATTCGTCTAACGCGTAATAACGCGCTAGCTGCAGTTATTACTGGAGCTTGATAGCGATAATCTTCGCACGAACCCTCCAGTGCACAACTACTAATTCTACACGTGGCACACGCCGTTGAGATAATTTTAATCGATCTATTGTCGACGACTAGGATCTATAAACTTCTATAACTACTCCGTGAATGTACCTAGTGACCTCGAACTTACGCCACGTCATGTGGGCCGCCATTGTTCAATATATCATCCTACGTGTTCTTGAAACACTTTGATGCTGTAGTTAAAAAGCTGCTGGAAAAACAAAAGTCGACGTAATAAAACGAAGTTTCATATTAGTATACTCTCTAAATTTCTTGGAGTGAAATTTCACTCCAGAAGAGTGAAATTTCACTCTAAAGAAGAGTGAAAAACGAGCCACTACCCTTGGAGTGAATTCTCACTCTCCGTAAGAGCGAATTTCGCACTCCAATGATAAAGTGAATTATTCACTCACATTAAAGTGAAGTTATTACCCGAATTGGAGTGAAAGCTCACTTCCATTGGAGTGGAAGTTCACTTCACTTGGTGCGAATGAAGACTTCAATTTGGTGTGAAATGTCACTATAGTTGGAGCGAAGAGTCAGTTTAATTGGAGAGGGAAGTCACTGTTATATACTAGGAGTAAAATGTCACTTCAATTGAAGTGAAAAAACATTAAATTGGAGAGCGAGGTCATTGCCATTAAAAATAAAATTCACTTTAATTGGAGTAAAAAGTCACTCTGTAAAATTGTTAGATCCTAAGTACTATGAATAAATATATATATATATATATATAAAAAAGGATAAAGGATTTGGAATTGTCCCCCGCTTTAATGACTTAGATGTCTATTCGCGGGTCGGCTCTCGGGTGGAGAGGTATAGGATGGACAACACATATACATTATACATGACGGAACAGGACAACACAACACCCACCCAGAGCCAGTCCCCCCCCCCCCCCTCCCCAATATCGGTACTACCAGCAGATTCGGCGGTCTGTGCCTTAGCGAGTACGACGCGGGGCTTATCCCATCTTTATCCGAGATAAGACCCACGACGTACCGTCCGCGGATAAGACGCTGACGGTACCGATAACTGCCGACGGGGGTCGGCAGCGGTCCCAAATTCGACACTGTTATTCCACACTGATGGACATAAGCAGAGAAAATTGCACGGACGGGGATTCGAACTCGGGACCTTCGCGACGTTCAGTTCTAAGACTGACGCCTTAGCCCGCACGACCATCACGCCGACTTATATAGGTATATATAGTCAGAGAGCAAATCGTTACTATTTCTGCCTATTCCGTTTTGAACAATAGAAATCGTTTTCAACATACTAATAATAATAGACCTGAAAAACACGTTAATATATTATATATAGCAATATATAAATAATCATTTTAAAGTAATGCAATATAAGATTAAGAATTAAAATTTTTTTTGTAAAAAGAAAACATGAATTATAAATGTTGACTCTTAGTCACAGATTATTTACTATACTTACCGGTGGTAATTTTTGTCTGGATATCTCAAGCAATACGTTGTCCATTATGTTTGTCAGTAAGGTTATGTGTAAATCTTTTAAATATTACACGCAGTATAGTAACAATTACATATACGTATTTATTATTTACTCTCCAAATTGGGCTAGGTTAACCAATATTTTGAAACGATCAACGAAAAGCTTCTTTTTTTAACGATACAGAATCAAATTCTAAAAGTCGTTATCTCGTGAAAAAAATTCTAGAGAAGAAAATGTCAATTTCTTGAACATTACTTCGCTGAAAATAGAGGGAAATATCACTCTTTTTATAGTGATATCTCACCCTAAACTTGGAGTGAATATTCACTTTAATTTTTGAAGTGAATTTGTTCACTCTTTCATTTATAGTGACGGACCTCACTCCTAAAGAGTGAATTATCACTCCAGGAAATTTAGAGAGTAGTAGGGCAGGTTAGTTTAATTCTTTAAAGTGAGTTTAATTTCTATATTTCGAATTGTGTGTAGTATTGAAGAACTAAGTAATAGTGATTCTTGGAACTGAATGTAAGTCGCACCACACCGCTTATAATTGACGAATTTGATGAGTATACTTATCAGTATAAAAAATTATATATGGATTGTATACAATCGCCTATATATAATCTGTATATAGAGTTGGGAATATATAAACTATATATAAATCGTATATAATTTGTATACAGTTTACATATAGCAATTTTAGATATCCGAAATTTATAGGAAAGTAGCAACGTGGTGTGCAAAAAAAATGTTATGTACAATTATTGTACACTTCAGGGCAGCCGAAATTTCTGCGATACTATGATAATGAAGACAAAACGAAAATATGCAAAACTCCAAATCATGGTCGCTCATGTATGTCAAAAACTTACATACCATTCCGCTAACCTTTATAAAGGGCAAACTTTCAAAATAATTGTACAGATTATAAATTGGAGCAGGATTGATCCACAATGACTAATTGAATCGACAGTGACAAAATACTAGGAAGAACATAACCGAATTATAAAACTATTTAACGAATTTAATTTTACCATTTTATTGCACATTTCGAAACTATGTCATTTTCATAGAGGTTCGATTCGATGCAAACTGACAACAAATTCGCGCCTATTTTGTTTCGACTCAATCGTTCGCATTGTGGTTGCTAAGGTTTGATGGTTGACAAGTTTGCATCAAACCGCAGGATATCGAAATTTGTCATTGTAATAAATGAGTCATTGTTGACTAATCCTGCTACCCTTTATAACATGTACAATTATCTGGAGAGTTTGCTCTTTCTAAAGATTAGCAGAATGTTTTGTAATTTTTTGACATCCAGATTTGGAGTTTTGCATGTTTTCGTTTTGTCTTCATTATTATAGCGTCGCAGAAATTGCGGATGTCCTGAAGTCTACAAGAATTGTGCATATTTTTTTTCCACACCACTTTGCTACTTTCTCATAAATTTCGGAAATCTAGAATTTAGATATGTAAACTATATACAAATTATATATAATTTATATAAAGTTTATACATTGCCAATTCAATATACATATAGATTATTTATAGAAGATTTTATACAATCTACATACAATTTTTTTACTTGACGATTAATTTTTAACTTTATTTATATAATTTGTTATAATTTTTATTATAATTTTCAATTTCAATTTCTATAATCATTATTTTTCATGCTACAATATATGCTTTTTAGGATAATTTAGATAACCGCGGATGTTATAACGATAATACAAATTAATTGATATTACACCAGCCTAACAAAATGAAGGCAATTCTTTATGTTCTAATTACTGGTGGATGATTCGGTTTGCTAATTATTTAAGAACTCGAAATTCATTCTAAACGAGATATAATCCATTCATTTATTAGCGTGGCTTAATTTGCACTCCATAAATAGTGAATTTTTAATCCAAACAGATTAAGAAGTACATTATTTGAGAGGTCAGTCCTCATTTAATTCAACAATACATACCGTGGTGGGTTTTGTGCAGTTTTCTGCGACACTGCCCTAGTTTTTCTATTCCATTAACAAAGATAATAAATAAATTGGGGAGAAACTGTACAAAAATGGGTACTCGCTACTTTAATAGTACGTGCAGTAGTCCCAATCCTAAGTTGTACGATCCGTTCTTACTAAATGGCGGCTGACTGTCCAAAATGATAACCCCTCCCTGTCCCCACTGCCACCGTTTCTTTTATGTTTGTTGCGAGTTGTGTGTGTGTACATGTATAACCGAAGTGTTTCGAGGTTTGCCAATATCGTAATTCAAATTGTGGTTTACATATATGTTCGTCTGTCGAGTGTCACCATTGTCGTGATTGTCGTCGCAATGCGCAAAACGAAACGTTATAGTGGGAGAAAAGGGCTTGTATAATTTTGGAAGGGAGAAATGTACAACTTTGGACAGCCTGACAACTTTGGATGGGACAACTTAGGATATGGGGACTACTGTACTTCAAACCCGGGCTGTCGGAGTATGTCATCAAGACAGACCCAGTACAAACTTTTTAAGAAAAAAAAAGATTTTGGCAAACTCAGAGTTCAATTAAAATATATATCGTGTATTCGGATGGTTGCACCGATTTTGCACCATTTTCATAAAAGCCCATGTAAAAATCTGTAATATATTGTAATATATGGTCCAAATTCTCACCGTTGTGATGCACGTTTTCACACGGGCTCTTATGGAAACAGCGCAAAAACTGTGCAACCGTCCGCATATGCCAATAATAACCGAATAAAAAACATTGAACCTATTAAAAAATTTGTTCAAGGTGACCTGGATTTGGTCAATCCATGAATTCCGTGATGTTGATATTCTTTAGGAAGAAATACACACATGTAACTCTTAAATTCTAATTATACTATTGCGTGACTCAATTTGAATTTGAAATTAAGTTCATTTCTTAAATTAAGTCAATATTCAGCTTCAATATTCTTATAATTACTATACTTATTATAATATAAGGACTATATTTTTACATAAAAGAAAATGTTAGTTAGAAATATTCCCGAAGTTATACTTTCCATCCTCAAAATAAGATTTCAAACCCTAACAACAGACTGATGAAAGTGATATTAGAAAATCGACGACATTTTGAAGTAACCTTGAACTTTGCATATTTCAAATGAATATTATCCAAATCAGTACCTACAGAAACAGTAAAAAGATATCTTTAAAAACTCTTAGCTCTTAAAAGTTTTAATTTTATTTAAGATGATATAAATTTTGCTCAGAAAGTGCTTTTAAAATATTGAGCATTCTGAGTTCTTGAGAATTGTTTGCTGCAGATATTAGAATCTAGAAATATTCCTAAATTTAGTTCTTTTTGCCGTATTCAGTTGCCATGAATGGAAATCATGGTCGATTACATAAAAATAATAAAAATTCTGATGTCAATTACTCCTCTAAATAACGTATCTGATAATATAATTGTAGCGGGATTTTATTTTTGGATTCTAACGCCACACTTACTGGTCCTTGAAGAAAGCTAGATCTCAAAATATGGACGAATTACCTGGAAAGTCTATTTTTTATGATGGTTACTTTAAATTGTTTTCCTTTTGTATATGCATTTACTTGGAGTTATCTTAAAACTTGGAATTAATTTTCTGATGCCCATTTGTAATTTCGTGCACTTTTAAAACCCATTAGCAAAGGAGTAATTTTTATATTTGTTTAAAAAAATAGACTGAAACATATCACAATTAACTAGTAGTTAAATAATAAACTTTGATATGCGAAAGCGTTTTGTTTTTGTTATTCCTCGGAAATATCTTCAGTGTGGATTCATTTTATAATAACACATGTTCACGGTGTCTGTACCTGATAATGAAATTACATACCAATATAAATAGCATTAATATATAAACATGATTTACAAGGGTTATATATTGTATTTTACTATCGTGATGTCATTAACTTTGACGTTTTCACACATTACAATAGTCCATGATATATTAGAATTTCATGGACTCGTATCCACTTTTCGAGTACGTCATCAGTATTAGCTTTGTTTGAGTTTAAGGGTCACAAGTGCCGAAATGATTGCGTGACGATTTTCGTCCATTTCTCGTTTTTCATATATAGATATTCATCATTATAACTCATGCACAAACGTCGTATGCAAGGCGGTAAATTTGATACGGTCGTTACGCTGTGACTGAAACTCATATAAATCCATTTATCACTTATATCCAACAGTACGCTAACAACTTTAGTATACGCGGTGCTCTCATATTCATTTCTCCATACGATTTTCGACCCTTCACTCGTATTTTTACGCACATTTTACGTCCGTTAACGGCCTTATATTTTTCACTCCCCTCCCAATATTAATTTATCGTTGGCAATATCATTTATCTACTTGCGTTATATGACTTTCCCTTTTTCATACATGATACGACACTTTCAGCCAGAACAAAACAGAATTGTCCGCAATTATTTAGGGGATTTAAAGCAATATCTTCGCGAATTAATATTTTCTTCCAAAATGTGTTAACCCCACTTTTAAAACGTCTAAATAGTTTAATGTGCTCAGGAGAAGAATAGTACACGATATGTACAATTTTTAAAAATCATTACATTTTTTATGCCATTATACGTTTTATCCATTTTTATCCCATATTCATACTTTTAAACTCAACTTAAAAACATTGACATTTAAACTACTCATATTTGCACTTTAATAACTTCTCTGGTGGTGAACTTGAGAATTCTCTAACACCATTTCATTTCACATTTTCAACGTTTTCTTTGCAAGGTATGTTAATGGGTATCTTTCGACCTTTTTAGAATGATTTTTTAAATTTAACATCATTGATTTACTGTAGGCTCATCGCATTTCATTGTGAAATATGTCCAATATTTATTAGCACTAAATTTCATTGATTACACAATATTTTAGCAAATTTTTTATGTTATGAGTTGCGGTTTAAACTACACTAAATTTCGAAGAGAACATTATTTTATTCGGTTAATTCTGTTGAGAAAATATTCAAATGGACATTTGGCAACCTTGTTTTTCTATACTTTTGGGGTAGAGAGAGAGTGTGTGAGAGAGCAAGGGAGAGGTAGAGAGACATACATATACGTCAAAATGCATTAACCCAAAGTGTACACATATTGGCACTGTTATCTCTAACTCGATGAAATATGTTACTTGAAATACCTCTGTTTTTAGAATACAAATAAAACTCATGATTTACAAATTAAATTAAGACCATCCATCTGTCAATAAAGCAGAATTGACAAAACTGACAACTACCGTCTGTTCTTCGGACTATTTTCGTAGACCTTTAACCTAAATTTTAAGGTCACTCGTAATATACTTTTTCTAGAAAATATATTCCATTACTGCTCTTTGGAACATCATTCGAATCGGTATCATATTACAGACTTTATTATTATTAAGAGAAAAAAAAACAAGATTGGTTCATTATTGTATTTTAAGATCATTATTTAGTTTTATATAAACATACATTAAAATCCATTCAAGTTATACGTAAATTAATACTATCCAAGTTCTAATAGTACATGTTTTTATCGAGGAAGATAAACATAAACCATTTTTAACACTCCGGGAGTAGAGCTCGATTTTGCGCCTTGCCGTGAAATCTTCGTGCGTGCATTATCGAGCCCCACGCCTGTCGTATTAAAAAATATCGTATGCAACACGGTCGAAAAATCGATATCCGACGAGAGTGACTATCGTCCTCGCTTCGCTCGTGCGACAAACTTCGCACTCGTCCGAGATCGCTAATTACGCCCTTGTTGCATAATATAGTATTATACGATTATGTGGAAGAGTTTGTTGAGGTAAAAAATAGTGAATCAAAACTGCAAAGAACTATTTTTAGTTTCCCAAGTAATTTGCAAGGAACATAATTTCATACAGCAAAAATCAGAAAAAGCTTTCAAAGTAGATTAGGAAAAGCTGACTTATGCGTCAAATGTAAGAGCTCCACAAAGCCTCTCAAATGTGTCAGAAAAGAGCTCTTATTTGACAGCATTGACACTCAACACAAAATACACAACAAAATTGAAAATTACATTTCTGAGAATTATGGATTGTGTTTTTTTGCTTAGTTACTTCGACCCAGACCATAGGTTTGGCGAAGTATTCAATTTGGTCAGTTCCCGCCAAAAAATTACCCTACAGTTTTTCATCAAATGTCGACCTTTCAGGCCCTAAGGAACCCAAAGCAACAATAAAAAAATTGGTGTCCGGTAGGTTGTACGTCCGTCCGTCCGTGAGCAAAATTTTGTATACGCGATATCTCGCGACTGGCAGGACGAATTTAAAAAGTACAAACGGATTTGGGTTTCTCTTGGCCACTCTTAGATCTGATTAGTTTTTGGAGACAATGCATACTAGATTATGGGGAGGTTTAACAAAAAAACGCTCAAAAAACACGTTTTTTCCATTTTTTAACAAAAAATACAAATCGTACAAAAAAATGTTTCAAACAAAAAATATAGAACATCGAATTCTCTACAAAAAAGGTTATATTCATTTCATCGTAAAATCAACGATAATGCCGTAAAAAACGGAAACCGAATTATCCCACATATAAAAAAATTTATTTCCTGCAACCCGACCTGTCAAAAACTCGACTAAACCGTGTTTTTTTAAGCATCAGTGTGAACAAGACGTGCTCATTTATCAGTGCGTCGGCTGACCTGCGGTCGGGGTCGAAGTTTTGAAAATGCTCATGATATAGAGTGATTAATATAGGGTGAAAATGCCAATGAATGGACGATTTTCTACATATTTCTATTTCTTATGAATGTATGATGCACAACATGCAATAAAATACATATTTTTATGTTCTTTGAACATTCAAAACAATATTTACAGTACTATTGATCTTCCAGTGTTTATTATTTTGTAAAATCAAAGCAAAGTTTTAAAGCCATCCAAACTGGTACTGAAAACGTCCCATTTGATTTAACCCGTCTATTCATTGGGGTTTAGTGGATTTTTTTACAAACGTATGAAGACGAGGTTAATAATTAAATAAAATGAAAGGTTGCACTGCACGGTCATAAAGAGCAGAATCTAACGATTCTAATGGTGGTATCATAATTAAATTTTCATAAAAGAATTCAAAAGCTACAATCGATCAAAGTGTGAAAAATGCTTAACCGTCCATTCATTGGCATATTCACCCTATTTAAGGAACAAGATATTGTTCCAATATATGTATACACCGAGAAAAAATTCCCAGAATTTTTGTACGGAAATGTCCTGAAAAATTACCGTGCTGTCCCATAAACGCACTGCACGTTGTAGGCAAAGTAAAATTTACATTGCTATGCTGAATTTTTCCAAAGTAACATGTAACATATCGGATCAACAGCACAGTAAAAATTCCTGTGCCACAATACAGCAAAAAATTAACACATAACACTTCATTTTATTGCAAAAATGTTAAAAAAGAAGTTTTTATACTTGCACTGCCTTCACATATAAATTGGCCAAACTTGTTCAAAAGAAATTACTGCAACGAGAACAAAAACAGTTAATCACCAAACTACTCGGTTCGGACCAGTTCAGACCCGTACGTCGGACTACTCGGCCGCCATACTGGTGCTCTTTTGTTTTCACCGCAGGTAGACTCGGTAGCATTCAGATATGATCGGCAACTTTCGCTTCCACTTCGAAAAGTGGCATAGTAAAAATAATGAAGATACATATTATAAATTCTTCAAATATTGGGGATTATTTGACTTGCACTAACTTAAAAATTCAATGTCCTGTAAATTTTACTGTGCTACACTAAATATTTCGACTAGCTCGTACATAAAAATATCTAGCCGTTATTGCAAATATTCCTGTCCAGAAAAGCAATATTTCTTGTCTTTTGCTATAAATATTTCCGAAAAATTAAGTTGCACTCGTTTTCAGGTGACTAGCACGGTAATTTTTCAGGAAATTTTTTCTCCGTGTAGAAACTACTCGAACCTAACGATGCTAGAACTACCTTCTGCCGCCTTCCTTCTTTCCTGGCAGTGTTAAAATGGGAATATTCCCGGAAGCATCAGCCTTTCGTCAGGGAAACTGCAATACGAATTTAGCCAAAATTGTAGGCAGCCGGGTCGAAGGCATCTAGTTGTTATGAATTTTTTTAAAACTGTTTTCTTTTTACCATTTGTACCGTCATATACTAGCTAGTAATTGCAGTGAATTGAATTAAGATCATTGTAGATGCATTTGAAATTGTTGTTTATATTTAATCTCATAGAAGAGAAAATAAATTGTCAAACAAAATAAACGGAATTAATTACTTAGCGGAGTTTTCGTTTCGTTTTTCACATTTAATAAATTTGCAGTTAACGAATTTGCAGGAAATGAAATGGGGATAATTCAAGCTATTTTAAATAGAAATTAAAAAGGTTGGGTGTTTGGTCCTCAACATTTTTTTTAATTTTATCGCTACCGAATGTACGTCAAAGACCTACAAACGCGTACATTAAAAAATCTCTACGTTTCGGACTACAAGGGTTTCTTTTCGGGGGGATAATTTTGGTCCAAAAATGAATGAAATGTGATAATCCATGTTAATTTAAATGAACATTTTTAACTAGAATATCGTGTATTAAACGAATATCTAATCCTTTGATATACATATCTAAAAATCACACATTTAATTGTCCTGTTAAAATGACCTGTTATAACGGTGGTTAAACGCAATTAAAATAGAATTCCATTTTGAATAGTTTTATATATTATTTAATACTGTTGCAAAATATTTATTTCACTGCGGCTACTTGAAATTACTATGCGAAGTAATTTTATGAAAACATTCTTATTTGCTAGCATTTCAATTAAAATAACTGCAAATTAAATTATAAAATTATGTTCTTCGTTAATATATTTATTGTGAAATAGAATGCATGTATCTATACTAAGTTCCAGTAAATAAGAGGGAAATGCCCCATTTTTCGTCCTCCCTTGTCCACTCGCCCTCGTGAAGAAAAGTACACTTTACACACTAGATACATAATATACCCTTTTTTATGACTTCATAGAATATCTTTACTAAAGTAAAGCAGCGTAAACTTATAATATTATCAAACATGAAATGCTGAACATTAAAATTGTATTAGAAATAAGAAGCTTTTAATGTTTTACAGGCTGTTCATCTTGACACAAAATAGTCCGCCCTTGAAAGTTCATTCAAAATCAAATGTTCTGATTAACGGTTTCCTGCGTTGCTGTTATTAATGATTCCAATAACCATTGATGTTTACTCAAATACACTATTCTATTGTATCGGATAATATAAATTATGAGTTATCCCTGGAAAATGAAACATCTCAAACTGAATTACTTAATTGCTGAAAATAAGTCGGAGACATTCTAGCTTGGAAACCGAACGAACTTAGTCGCGGTTTATGTATAAATCGATTTACATAACAAAGCACTAACTCTGATTGTAATTCGGATTACGAATTTGAATTATTGAATGAGCCATAAATTTACCGAAGAACCTTCCAAATGTTGTCTGGTAAATACTGGAAACGACGCTGGTGGATTACCTGCTCCAGTAGACGGAATAATAAATAAGGACAGACGGGACGATCAAAAAAGTATGGCCAGGAATAGAAATCAGATTGTCTACGAATTATTATTATCTCACTTAATATAAAATCGTTACAAAATATTATTTAATTAGAAAACGATTGACAATTTTGCAGAAAATAAAATATGTGTGGACTGAAAAGACCTAGACCGCTTGCTGATATTTATTACGTATTTATAGTATTCGTGTACCGACGAGTTACTGGCAAACTTTTTTTCCGATCAGCAGACATTTTTGCATAACGAATGTAATTATTTACTTTTAGGAAACATTTTCTACGATTTACTACGGCTATAATACAATTTGATACAACCTCAAATGGATACAATATTTCTGTTACTACCAGACCATTGCAAATCAAAAACGGTAAGAACAAAGAACAAGGCCAAAACAGTCCTATTGTATACGATCCCTAGCATAATTCAACGTGACCTGCCTCTTCGACAACAGCGTCATTAGCACAGCAAGGCGGAAATCCGCAGGTATAATAATATCGTTAAAAATGTGTCCTTTGTTTGCGATAAAAGACAAAAAGGAACAAAAATGATAACCATCGTTTGGCGCGTCGATTTCTTTCTGTTTTTGATTCAGTGGCGTGTATTTATCGATAGCTCTATAACTTCTAGTTCGCAAGATTCATCCTTTGGTATCGTCCTGTAATATACGAGAATCATGAAATATTATTTTATGTGCACTGTAAAGGTGGCCATAAAGAACTGAGAATCGCTCAAACCCGCGGTTAGTGCGGTCAGTTCAAAGCTTCGATACAAGTGTGCTCGAATTAAGGTTATAAAACATGATAGCTTTTTTCAAAGGCAGTCAAGTCATAAACTCAAGCCTGTCTATACGAGTGCTAGTTTATGCATGTAAGAATTTGGATTCGACGTACTACCATTAAGACTGATACGGAATACCAAAGTATATAGCCTGTATTTTGATATTAAAAAAAACTTGACTTCAAATATGTGATGGATAATCTTTGACGTGGCTCTTTCCTATTTTATTGTTTACAGCATTCTGAAGCTTCTCTGAATTTAGTGGAATATAGTGTGGTAATTACGTTGTTTCATTTCGACTATCTTCATTGTGTCGACAGCAAGCCGGGTAATACCTGAATAAGTAGAAAAACTATTTATCGTGACAATTGATTCTTGTATCAAAATTAAATATATTTATTATATAGTATAAGGATTTGGCACCGTATAATCATTCATATTAAGAATTATACGTGAAATCGAATATAAGAAAAAGAAATTTAATTTCCACGTATATAGTATAAATCATAGAAGTAAATAATGTTCCATACAATTTTGGTATCATAAGTAAGATAGATCATGGAAATGTTGTCATTTATCATCGATGCTTTACATAAATCAGTTTACGACATGAAAGTGAAACATACTGCCTCGTGGCCAGTATTTACCATTCAATGGGCTTGACTGTATTATCAGCGCAATACGCAAATGTCGCCATTGACAGAATGGTCATCGGACGAATAAATCATAAAGCTACAAACAGTAAATTAGAAATTTTTATCATTAATTAACCCATATTTTAAACCCATTATTTTAAAGTAGTTATTTGGTGCTTATCTCGAAAATCATCAGGGATAAAACATGGTTAGTTATAAATTATAAACAGTGTGAACAAGTGTGGTAAATAACTTAAAAGCAGTACATCTTTAAAAATGTCATGAAATTTAATGCATATTTAATGTAATTTTTCTAATATATATTAATATTAATGTACACGTGCTGGAAGTTTTTTGGCAGCATCATTAAAGTGTAGAAATTCAGTTGAAGATTGTGATTGCGATCCAATAATATTGTACATTTAAAGTATTCTACTAATATTTTATGTCATGTAATGAAATTCTCTTTTAGTACCCCAGATAATACACATACAAATTGGAGAGAGGAATAAACTAATTTCTTCTTAAATGAATTCGCCCACAACGTTTCAACGTAAAAAGCGCAGAAGTCAATTTCAAAATTGTGTTCTAAAATGACACGTGCCTATCAACCACTTTGGAAACTCCGAATATTTTTGCCGTTTTTACACGTTTTTCGTGCATGTTTTAAAATTATTAGGAAAATTTAAAAAAAATGAATAGGAAAAAGGAGTGGTATTAAGTTGCAAAATATGAAATGATAGCATAATGAAAAATGTAATTTTTCGGTTTGTATGGAAAAAAGCTTTTTTTTTTACATAAAAAATGTGTATTCTCTTCTACTATATTTATTTCTTATTTTCAATACAAAATTATGGAGTAGGTATGTTGCATATTATTTTAAGATGACCACTTTTTCAGAAAGTATAAAAGATTAAAAAAAGAGTAACAAACATTTCTTTTAATTATTATTGTAATATACGAAACGAATCGCATATTGTGAATATTTAGAGAATCTTGTTGTAAGTCCATTGTAGTTCATTATAGGCACTCATGCTTTTGGAATTGAGTAGAAAAGACATATGAGATAGTACTTTTCTATACAAGCGCGAAAAAGGTTTCTGCTAATGACAAGAATATAGCCAGAGCTGAAGGCATTGGTCGAAACCGTTAGTGTACCCAAATTTCATGCATATATTGACAAAATACTCTAAAATTCTTTAATTCTCTGTGTATATCTAATGAAAAACAAATTATACTATTCAGAAAAATTTATTATTATGAGAATTTAACAACTTTCAAACACAAGTTCCAAATTTGAACACATCAGACCATTATTCAGGATTGTACTATGTGCTATAATAGAAAAGAAGTATTTACTGTTCCTTAGAACTATAATGTTGTTACAATGTTACTATATGTAATTATCAATGGAACTTACTGAGCATTATCCAACACAACATTTTGATATATAGCTGGCTTCACAGAAATTTGGTAATTTCCATGTAAATATATTTGTCTTTAAATACAGTGCGAACAACTTTTTATTTCCAAATGGAAAAATATGCGAAAAAGGATCGAATATCATTTTTCTGTTGCATTATACAAACACTTGCCTTCGACTCGGATCTCACATTTGTAAAAAAAAAATAAAATACTTCTATCGAGAACTACTATTACACAAATTTAGGCCTAAAAGGAGCGTTTTACGCCTACTGCATCAAAAAATATTATATAATACAATTGCAGTAAATCAATGATACCTGAGGGCGTATGAAATTCATTGTATTTTTTCGTTAAATACTATTTAATTTTACACTTTGGTTATATTGAGTAATTCAGTGCAATGTACTAAGAGATATGACTTAATACAATGTTGTTATTCCTCATAGATAGAAGCTGCCGACTGTACGTAGAAAGAATAGATATTTATTCAAGGAAGTAAAAGAGGGTCAAGCTGATATAATTATCACTCACGGTTTTCTCTTATCGAACTTTTATTACAAAGTAGTAGCTAGTGGCATATTCTGACAGGATCGTGGGAACTTCTTTCTGGTTGATATTAAATGCAAAAAATCATATCGGAAACTGACGAACATGATATGATTTTGGTAAAACACCTTATTTGCATAAACACACCTAGCAAAAGAGATATGCGGCCACAAAAACATTTGAAAATTGTCATAGATGATTCAATGTTCCACCATATCCCCGAAATGCGCTAATCGTTGTATAATTTATAAGAATACATACACTACCACTCACAGATTTAAGTTCTCGTCTAACAATTGCGATTTTAAAACCATAGTAATTTATGCGTTGAAATGGAAATATGAATCTAGATTTAATACATTGAAAGGTTGTACCGATATCATAATAGCAATGAAAAATGGCTAAAATTTGATTCCAATGGTTTACTAATTTTATGCTAAATATTTCGACCTTGTCGTTCTCTTCAGAGGCTTATCCTTAATGAAAATATACTCACTATAATATAATCACGGAATTTAAAATGATGGTCAGTTGATAACATATGCTTTGTAAGAGCAGTAAGTCCCACATCTTTTGTCCACGAATTGTTATATTCGTTAATCCTAGTTTTTTTATAACGTTTTCTTCGTACAATGTATACATTATTAAACTCACCCGATCTCAATCGATCTTATATATTGGATTGTTTTTGTTTGGTAGTTTTATCCACTTATTTGGCGTACAAATCGGACTAACTATTACTATTATATGTCGTTAGTGGTATGTTGATTTTTTTTATGATTGATCTAAGCTGCGATAGGTTTTGTGTATTCGTAATTAGTATTGCGAGAAGTAGTTTCAGTGGAAACTTCTGCATTTGTTGTTTCATGTTTTTTATTCTCTTGTAGTTGTAGTTGGTTCAATGAGATAGTTGTTTTTGTGTAAAATCTGCTCAATCGAATTCAGATTTTTATTATGAAATTTTACATAAGCTGATTTGATAACTCTATCGATTACCTATAATCATGGACTCTTCTATTTTATGTGGATTGCTAGATAAATAATTCAGGTTTCGTCCAAAATATATATATATATATACCAATATCATAGAGTTTTACCAAAATCATGTCATGTTCGTCATTTTCCGATATGATTTTTTGCATTTAATATCAACCAGAAAGAAGTTCCCACGATCCTGTCAGAATATGCCACTAGCTACTACTTTGTAATAAACGTTTGATAAGAGAAAACCGTGAATGATAATTATATCAGCTTGACCCTCTTTTACTTCCTTGAATAAATATCTATTCTTTCTACGTACAGTCGGCAGCTTCTATCTATGAGGAATAATAACATTGTATTAAGTAATATCTCTTAGTACATTGCATTGAATTACTCAATATAACCAAAGTGTAAAATTAAATAGTATTTAACGAAAAAATAGAATGAATTTCATGCGCCTTCAGGTATCATTGATTTACTGCAATTGTATTGTATAATATTTTTTGATGCAGTAGGCGTAAAATGCTCATTTTAGGCCTAAATTTGTGTAATAGTAGTTCTCGATAGAAGTATTTTATTTTTTTTTTACAAATGTGAGATCCGAGTCGAAGGCAAGTGTTTGTACAATGCAACAGAAAAATGGTATTCGATCCTTTTTCGCATATTTTTCCATTTGGAAATAAAAAATTGTTCGCACTGTATTTAAAGACAAATATATTTACATGGAAATTACCAAATTTTTGTGAAGCCAGCTATATATCAAAATGTTGTGTTCGATAATGCTCAGTAAGTTCCATTGATAATTACATATAGTAACATTGTAACAACATTATAGTTCTAAGGAACAGTAAATACTTCTTTTCTATTATAGCACATAGTACAATCCTGAATAATGGTCTGATGTGTTCAAATTTGGAACTTGTGTTTGAAATTTGTTAAATTTTCATAATAATAAATTTTTCTGAATAGTATAATTTGTTTTTCATTAGATATACACAGAGAATTAAAGAATTTTAGAGTATTTTGTCAATATATGCATGGAATTTGGGTACACTTACGATTTCGACCAATCCCTTCAGCTCTGGCTATATCCTTGTCATTAGCAGAAACCTTTTTCGCGCTTGTATAGGAAACTACTATCTCATATGTCTTTTCTACTCAATTCCAAAAGCATGAGTGCCTATAATGAACTACAATGGACTTACAACAAGATTCTCTAAATATTCACAATATGCGATTCGTTTCGTATATTACAATAATAATTAAAAGAAATGTTTGTTACTCTTTTTTTAATCTTTTATACTTTCTGAATAAGTGGTCATCTTAAAATAATATGCAACATACCTACTCCATAATACTTTATTGAAAATAAGAAACAAATATAGCAGAAGAGGATACACTTAAATAACACACATAAAATTATTCCGAAGAGGAAATATTATATTGCCAATGGATAACAAAATTTAAAGCTTCCCTTACAGAATATTAATATCATAGTAAAGTAATAGAAACGTTATATGTTTAACGTTTAATAGTACATAGAGGCGGAGAAACCTTCAGAAAACCTTATGTCAAATTGATGTGAATCATAGACTTAGAATTTAATATTATTATATGTTATGTACTTTGTTTGAAGTGCTGTATTGTGGTATCAAATTGATTGTTGTTATTAAAATAAACAAGCATTATGCTTTTCGGAGCAGCGTAATATATATTAATTCCACGTGCATTTGCATACTGGGAGCCAACATATTTGCAAAAGTTGCAATCGGACCTGGCGGCAGCATATGAAAATGTGTCATTCGATTACAACAGTAATTAAAAAGAACATTGTAGTTTTATGTTCGGTTGCATTATACTGTAATGTTAAACGTTATGCTCACTGTGCGGTTTGATGAAGAGCATGTCATATTAACAACATATCTCAACATTCGTTACAGGTAACCTATTCATAATATTTCGGCAATGTGTCGTTAAAGCTTTAAGGTTTTAGTCGCTCACTAATCTTGTAATAGCGCTAGGACCTTTAAGGGTTTTGACGCTTGGTCCGTCTGAAGTGGATTTAGCTGACAGCCGTTAAATTTTCCCGATGATGTCGAGCGATAGCGCTAAGTAAGTCTCAATATGCCGCAATTTCAAACAAAATGATCTAAGGCGATAGTATGGAGTTCAAACATAAACTAAAATTGCATTGCCTGCGACACAATCGTTAAAAAACCAACTCGCTTACGTTGTGGACACCCACGACTCAAAGTCTGGTTTTCCACAAGCATACCAGAGGAAAACTGGCTCTCGGGAAGTTGTCCGGATAACAATTGGCCGTCAAACGCGCGAGACCAGTCGACGGGTGAAGGTATAACAGAAGCCTGAGCCAATTTCAATAAAACCACCCGTGAAATCCGAGCGCGTATAAGGTGGATTAGGAATGACGCGCGCCAAGTTCTTACCCCAATGTGGACGGGGTATATAGGTGGGTATAGGTAGGGAACCGCGGCGGATTTCAAGGGAGGCTTTGCGAGAGTTGACACGTCGTTGGCCGGGTCGGCAGCGCCCGCGGCCACCCGGCCCTACAAAAGTGTCGGCGGGCCGCGAACCGACAGCAACCGACACCGTGTCGGGGCAGCGGTTGGGGATTCGTTCGTTCGCCGTCGCGGTTGCGGGGATTGTTGCAAGGGGTGAGGTGCAAGTCCAGGAACATGCCGAGCCTGCGGTGCTGCTACCGCGATTCGCAGTGGGGGTTCCTCACCGCCGACGGTTCGCACGAGCGGTGGGGCAAGTTCTCTAGGAGCAAGAGGGGCGGCACTGCCGAGTAGGGAGCAGGGGAAGTAGAACATGGACAGTGAGGTTCACCGAGAACGTGCCGGGTAGTCTCTACTGATGATCCGTCCGACTAACGTTACTGTCTCGAGAACGGATGATACCATTCATGTAGGGTGTTTTTTAATGAAAACCACTGAGTTCTCCAAGTCATATGCGTGATTATGAACGGCTTCATATTTGTCGGTTAGAACCTAATTTTAGTGACGTACACATTCAAAGAAACTAATGGCTCTTAGCCATCCGTCAGACAGTGGATATAAGTTTTGAGCAGTGGGTGTTTACAACCGGCTGCAAGTTTGGTGAAATTTGTGTATCAAGGTAGTGGTGCCTAGTTTCGACGAAGTGTTCGCCAGTTTGTAAGGTGTTTCACGTGACACGAACGATTCAGTTGTCAATACAAAAACAGTGGTCGAAGAAAAGAGAATCAGGATGTTGACATCCAGTGCGAACCAGTACCTCCGTCCTGAATATTTGACGCCTTTGCCGACAACGGTAAGAATCACAGCCTCCTTTTGTGCCATCGGTAGTTTCCTTTGCAAATCGCGGTAAATCCGTCTACCCTCCGCCTTCGCAGTATGAAAATAAACCGTGTTGTCTAGGAAGATAAATATTTAGACAGACCTCTGATTTTTCTGCAGATGCTTATTATGGGAGGTTCGGCTCGATTCTCTGATGTTCCGTTTATAGTGAACAAAATCAAATTTCCCCTAATAGATTAAGTTAAATTTCCTGAGAAGTAGTTCGTAACGTGATAGTAATCGATCATTAGTTTATTAGTATTTCGAAACCTTTGAAGTTTCCTTTTCAACCTCCCTTTTCCTGACCAGCAATTTTTTTATATCAAATGTGATTTTGATAATAATATTAATTTGGTAATTAACATAACCATTGTGCGAAAATGTTCAGAAACATCATGGAATGGATCAGGAAGATTTATTGCTTTTCGATTTCCTCTTATATCACTAATGAATCATTCGCGAAGAGAAATCCGAGAATAAAACCGCGTCCTTTTACGATATTTAAAAATTCTACGGAACGAAAACATAAATCATAAGCAATACATTTATTGCGGCACCGCATTACCGTTACGCCGCAGCCGCTCAAAAGGCGAGGAAACTATAAAAACTTTATGTATTTTCGAAAACTATTTGATTGCTCGAAAGATAGTTTTTATGTTTTATTGGCGCGTCGAGCGGCAGAATACTTACGACGTTCGAGCACGCATGAATAACCGCACGTTAAAAGTAACGAAATAGTAATAATAGGATTGTACAAATTTATTTCGTAATTTACGATCAATGTTCGTCGTTCATTCATCGCTCTTTTCAAATTTTGAAAACACGTGTGAAATATATGTATATTGGCGTTCACATAAAATTGGACGTGAAATCCACAGGAGATGGAGACAACGGATTTTGTTAAAATGTACATAAAACAGTCACAAAGTCATTAAATCGTTTTTAAATCAGATTTAAACGTTTGAGACGCAGGTTTAAAATGTTAAAAACACGTATAATAGGGCATAAATATACGTGTATTATTGACGACATTAAATTTTACGTAAACTTGAGAAACAGAAAAGAAATCAGCAGGACAACAAATTTCTTTTTAAGAATGTACATAAAAATAGTTCATGAAATATCAACACTTTTTTAAAACGCTTTTGAAACGGAAAGCGACAGAAATAAATTATTTTTTTAACTATCAATAAAGTTAAGTAAATAACCTCCAAATATCTATTCGAGGAAATACGCTCAAACATCTATTATTTAATTACATTTAAAGTTTTTGAAATGTTACGAAAAATATACTTATAAATTCTAAGATGCGTAATGGAGTACCAGTTTAAAAGTGTATATACATTATTTTTATAAATAAAAATTTGTTATAGTCCATTAATTTCGAAATTACATTCCTTCATTGAAAATTAAACGTGTGCCGATAAAATTTATAATGTACTTTAGATTTTTATAACATTAAAAAAGTGTGAAGAGCAAATTAATGAAAATAAAAAAGTCAGTATATCCATGCTTAAGCTTACAAAATTTTGCGTGAATTTTAAATATTTGTTAAAGATATTTGTCGAGTAAAATAAGCGTAAACTCAATTTTTATTAAATTTATTAAACTATAATTTGTAAATTATTTTGTAATTCACTTTAACGTCAGTAACAAAATTCAAGCAGACTAATGTTATTGTCAATGTTTAGGTTAGAGTTTGCGCTTTGTGTATTTACTTATCATTTTCTAATCATATTTCTAATCTAAAGAAATTTAGAGTTGTTCATGTCATTAAAAAAAAGCATACAGTAACAGAAAGTTTTCAGAATTAATTTACAGTATATGTAACTAATGAACCATTTAAATATTGTCTTTAAAAAAATGGTGTCGAGTATGGGACGTGAATGTCTGCGGCACCTGTCGACACTTTTGAGATTTACTTGAAAGACTATCAATATTTAATGTTTCAAACACTTTATTAGTAATGTGCTACTTTCAAAATTTGATAAGAAAATACATCAAAACATAGTGATAATACCATTTTTGAAAATGATTTTTCGGAGCTTCGCGATTCACACATTTATATTTTAACGCTAAAATAGTCTTTTCATATATTGTTTTTTATGTTCATTGCCAGTAAACTGATACAAAATTATCAATGGTTTCTCATTTGATTTTTGAGAAATATTATTTTACAAATTGGTTAAATATAAAAATTAGTATCAGTAAAGAAATACACATCGTTACAACTATCGTTGATAAAACTGCATGAATTTAATTATTGTACCGGAATCAAGTGTCATTAAGTGTACATTAAATTTTATTCACTTTTAATTGTATATTTTCCAAATAAAAAGTTCGCTTCGATTTTTTTACTAAAAGAAATATAAATTACAAATCTCTGTTTCTTTTTTTTTTATGAAATGAATGTTTTTTTAGTGGAAATTTAAATATAACAGATGTTACGGATCGGAGAAAAAAAAACATGTAATACGTTTTGCTATCGAACAAGTCAACATGAATGTCAAGTTGTAGTATTTGCAACACGAAATAAT
Organism: Trichopria drosophilae; assembly: GCA_030407085.1. NCBI lineage: Eukaryota > Metazoa > Arthropoda > Insecta > Hymenoptera > Diapriidae > Trichopria > Trichopria drosophilae. Next base: position 59,568,666 of record CM059583.1, read on the forward strand.
GAAAGTTTTCAGTATGCACTTAAAGTTCCTAACGTCGTCTCCAGCCGAAGGAAAATTAGAATTTTTTTTATTTTGGTTAGGCTCATTGTTGATAACTAATAATGTATTATTTATAAATACTAATCATGTCAAATAATGTATCATATAACAAGAGTCCATTTATCTACTTTCGATATTTTATAATGTAACTGGCGTGGGGCTCCATAATAACTTGTGGCCGGAGATTTCACTGTAGGTCCCAAAATCGAGAATGTTAAAAACATAAATGTAGTCAGCAACAAAATAAGCATAAAAAAGTAAACAAAAATGTTTTTCGACTTTTTAAGCTATTGATAGCATCTCACGTCGATATATCACGTCGTCCACGGACTTTGATGTTCAGGACGTTAATAAACGATTTCATATCACTTCTGATTTAATTTACGACTGTTTTAAATTTATCATTTTTGGTAGTGTTGCGTAATATTTTTTTCTATAAAAATGACTAAATTTGTTAAAATTGAGACTATCATACAGTTTCGGAAGTGTCGTCGACTTTTCATTAAAAAATGACTAAACAGATCTTTAAATATTTCTGCATTTTGTATATCTATTTTCATAACAGTTGCGAAAAATTGTATGGTAAAAAGATATTTTTAAGGCAAAATATTTGCCCGTGAACAAGCAAGATACTTTTATTTTTTGTGGTCATCGCCTATAAAAAAGTAGCGTGTTGGAACTAATTTTGATGTATTGAGTATCAAATATTGAAATACAATACAAATCACATTATCTTCTGATAGTTGCAGTATTTTCCTACAAATTTCATTTTACTATTATTATTGCAACTGTTTTACCAATATTATATACATTCTAAAACAGAGCGGTAACTTTAGCAGGAGCTCCATTCCATAATTTGTCTCTTAACATCAGATATGAAAAACCAAAATTTAATTAGATCATTGAAAAATATAATTTTTTTTTTTTTAATTTAAATTCCAAATAACAAATCAAATTCCACGAGTTTAATGCGAACTGTAATGGGTCAGTCTGGTTCTTAAGAGTTCGATTACTAGGGCACTTTATCACATTTTTTATTATCACACATGCCACGCAACAATGCCTGTCGGGATTTTTAGTATGTTATTATTTTTATTGATTTTATAATTGCCTACAAAATGAACACATTCAAGCCTGTCGATAAACTAGAAATGATTAATAATAGTGGAGAAAAATACTGATGTTTTTATATACCTAGTCTTATTTGATTGCTTTTATGCAAACTCAAACGAATACAAAATATCCATTAATGAGAAATACAGAAGTTTTCATCAGTCTCAAAATTTCAAAAACAGTTACAGAAATAAGCATGTGCAGTACATTGACTCTTGTCGAATGATGTGGTTATAACGCCGTGAGTCAGAAACACATGATTTCGCCATGACGTCAGATAATGCGGTTAAATAATCGGAAACCGGGTTTAATAGTTATGCAATGCAACACCTGGTGAATCCACGTGTAGAAAATCGAGTGAATTTCTCAACAAGGAGTGATGCTGTGACATTGTTGACTGATACCTAATCTTTAGTCAAATTAGACGAAGACTTTCGCATACAATGGGTTTGCGAGAAAACGTTCATTTTTCACTGGTCCACATACAAATTTGTTATGGCCAAAGGAAGTGGTAAATCGCGCAAGCCTAAACAATGGCTATAACGGCATACCACAGCCGACACGCATACTTTTGCGAACCGTTCGATTGTTTCGCAAAGACGATTTTCCGTTATTATTTCAGTTTCGCGGCGCGATAAACGAGCACGGTTACGATGATTTACGAGCGCGACATGACGGGCTTTCATTATAACGTCGCGGGAATACCGGACGCATTTTTCTTTTTCATATCCGCGGAAGAACTCCTGTAAACTATTTCGGGGACAGCGATCTCTGGCAAGCTTTCCGGTCTCGCGCGTCGCGGTCCGATTTATGCCTGGCATAAATCAAGCCTCGCACGGTGCGGTGGAGTCGCTCCGGCTCCACTCTCTCACGGCCGAAACGAAACAATGCGTATTTTTATGTATGCCGCGCCTATGCTTAGAACGCAAAGTGCTCGACCTAAAAATAAATTAACCTAACGATGAATGCGACCGCGTATATATTTCAGACGTAGAGGTACGTCTGCGGATCGTCGGAAACGTCAACGATAAACGATGAACGCGCGAACTTCATCCCGAAAAGACCGGCAGCGCCTATTATAGTGCTTTCTCATTGCGTAACCGCAGCCGTTCCTGGAAATTGAGCCCCCTTTATCTCCGGACGTTTTACGACCGAGTGATTAATACGAGGGAATTAGGAATTTGCGCTGACGTTCAGTTCGGAATCGATGTTTATTCCTTCGTCCGTTACCAGCGCCAATATTTCGGTTTTATATTCCACCAGTGACATTTATTGGCCGGCTGCTGAGATTCGATAATTGAGTTTACTTAACATTTTAATGCAAGCTGCAAACTTAAGCTATGACATTTAATTACCATTTATTGTTTTCTGCTTAAACTTGGCTATAATTATGGCTGAATATATCGCAAAAAGTTTACGGGATTCAATGCCGTTAGAATAAACGTCTCATAAATCTCTCCGAAATCTAATTAATAATCCAAATCGCGTCTGCTATATTCATTATATTAACATTTTCTCAATTTCAAACTTGTAAAATTCACTGAATTTCGATGATTAGTCACTGAGAACCAGTGAAATTCCACTGTTGGACTCAGTGAAATTGATTCACTAATCGAATCAGTGACTGGTTCTATTTTCTTCGATGACAATATCTGGAAAAACACCTCAAAACCCGAATTTCAAAAATCCGAAACATTGAAAAATTGACATTTAAAAAGCTGACGTATTGTTGTTTTCATGAATATTACGGCTTTATGACTCATTGGCTTTTTCTCCGTCATCGTTGATGACTTTTTCAGTGTCGGCTTTTTAAATGTCGATTTATCAATGTTTCGGATTATTGAAATTCGGGTTTTTAAGGTGTTCCCTAATATCTTCGCCACAGTGGCCACTGAGGGTGCTTACCGCATATGAAACGTCTAAGAAGCCCCGTTTCCATTATTTATAAATATTAAAAAGAGGACTATTATCACGTAAGATTTTAAATGTTTCCAGATCAACGTAAAAGTCCATCAACCAATTACGCAGTTCATCTGCAGACAAATCGTTGATATCTTCAATGACTGACGTGTCTTGTTTAGAAAAAAAAATCGATCTAAAACAGTAAATGATTTAAAGTGGCTCGAATTTCGGATATCAGTTATTAAGTCCACGAACAAATTCGAGTATTAACTTATAATTAGTTTCTATAAATCACAATAACCGACATTCGAATTCCAAGTTCTAAGCCTCGAAATCTTCGCCATGATATTACTATGATATATAAAAATATCAATTTTTTGCTCCGATTTCAGCAAACTAGTAATTTTTATTGCTGAAATTCATGGCCGTTTGTCAGTATATTAGATGATTATATTTAAGTCACTGGTAAAACGATAACAAATTTCACTGTATTCTCCGTGAGCAAAAAATATTAATTACTTAATTTCACTGATTCGGGCTTGAGTATTCATTCACATAGTGAACTTTTCACTGTTTCAAATTGAGAGAGTACTAATAATAGTACAGTGTAACTAATCGCCGTTGATTGAAGAACTTCATTTGTTTATTTTCACTACAATTACTTTCCGTCAGATATTACTAATTTATTCTCCTGACATCTAATATAGTCATAAATTTAATTTCTCAGAAACCTTGAACTAAACCGTATGTACATGATTTTATATTTGAAAAAATATTGGATGATTCGTATTTAACGAAGATTTCTATTTATAATTTATACTTATTTGTTAATTACTTGTTTGTCAGATGGTTTATTATCCAATGATGGTCATGACAAAATAGTCACGAGGTTCAAATAAAACAAAAAACTTAATTAGAATGCAAAAACTTTGCGTATACGTGCTGGTAATCATTCTATTGAATTTTACTCTGTGAAATCGAAATATGTAATGTCTTAATTTATAAATAATCAGGAGGGTCATATTGATAAAGATCATTCGAAAAATTTCATAATCTTTTATGGGACAGTGGGAAACCTATTAATCAAACGTTCTTTTTTTTTATTTTGTAGTTATTAAAAAATCTTATTAGATAAAACTGGAAGAATTTATCCCCAAATTCCAATTTTTATACTACCAATAGCTGCATTAGTATCAAGTTTAAGAAATTTTTTACACGTCTGATTTTGCGCTAAATTGTCAAATTTGTATTTTTCATGTAATTCGCCATTTTTATTATTTGAAATGTGAATTAATACTCGCAATCAGGGGGTCCAAAAATTCTAGTACAAAAATATTGTATACATGTATAATAAATGTTACTATTCAATCAGGTCGTCGCATTACTTAATACCAAAATGCCACTAACGTTTCAATGATATAGCCTATGTTAAAATAATGCGTTTATAACTTTGTGTAAAATTAAATTTTTTACGTGCTATAGAACACGATTATAGAGTCCAGTATATGTTCGGCCGAATACAGAAACGTTGACTCATATGTTTGTAAATAATTTTCCATATTTTTATAAATAATTAAAAATAGTGTGATTTATTTTCGTAACCCTTTTTCTTATCATATAACTTTTCATGACTACGATTGGAATAATATCGAAAGTGTATGTAATGCTACAAGTGACGATAATTAATTCAAATAGACACAATGAATAAATAATTAGATGAAGAGACACGGTCGCACTTATGTATATGTCTTTATTGTGTTTGTGTTTTGTGGTGTGATAAACAATCATTCGAAATAATACATGCCATACATAATACTGGGAATACATCACCACATACGTCTACAATAATTTGTATTAACATTTACAAATTTGTCGTACATGAAAATTGCAATATAATTACGAGGAAAGCGCAAATTACCGATCAAATATTATGTTTGCGCTAATAATCTGGTTAATAAATAAGTTGGTGCATTTTGAATACACTACATCATCTACTTGTTCACACAGAACAGAACGATGTGACCTAATAGACATGAATAAATAACTGCTACATAACATGGCGTGGTTTTTAGTACAGTAAAATATTCACAAAATATATCAACATTTCATATTTTTAAAATTGAACATTTAATTTATTATAGAAATGAATTTGAAAAAGTAATTAGCTCACAAATACAATAAACGCACCTATGTGCTCTTTATTTCACGTGATGTCAACATTCGAGTAGATCTAAATTAAAGAATGTAGTCTGCAATATGCATAATAATTACGTCAAAAGTATCCTTTTAATCGCCGTGATTTGGAATATAATTGATTATGTTCTGTTTCATTATAGAGGACGTTTCTTATTTGAATGCGAAATATAAAATAATAATTAATATTATTGACTAATACTAGTTCATAGCATTGTTTCAGATTATAACACAGTCGCAAATTAGTAAATTTCCGCCAAATGTTTCTGAAATACTGAAAGTGATATTAAAAGAAGTCTTATGAAACAATAAACGTGTAGGATTTTGATTAGTGGGTAACAGGAGGTAACCTCTTTAATGATTAAAATTCGACAGAAATTTAATTATCATCTATTCCAGCAAAAATAAAAAAAAAATGATTTAGTCACACAACATACACACATATTTTCTATATACATTTTATCAAAACCCATCTATCACCGTTTTTTGAAAGTTACGTAAAATACTAATGAATCATTTATAGTGGTTTATGGCCTACAAATTGTTAGTTAATTAAAAATTAAAATAAAAACAGAAAATTAATCATCTTTAACCTCGCATTATTTCAATATTAATTAATTTATTGTTAACGGGTATTATAAATCATGATTTCCGAGAACTGAAATAATAAATAGAATAAACATAACGTAGAACGTACTATTGTTATAAAAACATTGTTTACAAATATATATGCATAGTAAATTCAGATATCATTATTTACGACTGATGATTATCATATCAAGATACATTGATAGAATAAACAGTATATAAATAAATTTTTTTTAATGAACGATTAACTACGATTCGTAAATTATTCATAAATTATCGCAAACGACATGAAGCCGTTGAAAACGTGTTTGTATTTTGAAGTGAAGTATATATAGAATACAGTTCTGAACAATAAGTATTATTTATGAGCAAATTTATACTAAAATAATCATTGTATTAAAGTATTTAATTATAGAATGCATATAATGTATGTCCAATTCATTTTGAAATAGCTTACTTATTTTGTATTTTCGAACTGGTAAATTCAAAACGAAAATATCTTTATATTTAATAATGAAATCAAACCTATCATTCAAAACAAAATTAATTCAATTAAATTTGTTAATTAATAATAGTAAGTATTAATTTGAAAGTACAATTTTGTCTGACAATTCTGGCAATATTGACAAATTAAAGTTAATGTAAATTATATATTGTATTTCTTTAAAATAATATTTCAAGTATTTAACAAAATACGAATTGTTGTTTGGAACCAGAAGACTCCCTTTTATAAACATACGAGTATTTTCATGTAGGGAGTCCAATTTATTTACTTAAATTTTATGCCGAAATAAATCTACCGTAATTTTAGTCGAAATATACAGAGAACAAAGTATATCATAACGGCAATTAATGTTTATTGTAGTCAAAATATTTTCTTAATTCATACCGCAATATCTTAGATTTCTAATAAATTTTTCACACGCTACTAAAGTTCATAATGAAAAGATTTCAACAACCACACGCAGAACAAAAATCCTTTCAACTAAAACAAAAAAACTAACCTTTACAGATTTCATCTGTTAATATGTACGACCATGGTTAATATAGTAACAGTAGCTTTTATATGTAACCTCGGACGACATTATCTATGTTAGGAAAATTTGTTGAGATTTATATTCATAAATTTATAAACATTTAGCGATAACAAAAGTTTATTCGGTACATCTTACCAACAAATATTTATTAACCAAGAACTGGCTCTTGCAGAAATGTATACAGGGTCATCGAAAAGTATCGGACCCCCCTAATATCTTCATTTAGAATGCACTTAGGAGAAAATGTCCAATAGCAAAGTTGTCTGGTTTCAAGCGGGGAGTAAGATGATGACCTTGACTTTGACCTTGACCATGTCCTTCAAGGTCATTTCAAGGTCAATCTAATTTTTTTAAATAGAACCCCCTACATTTTATTGCATATTCTTATAGCTTATCTCGAGAGCTTTCCAAAACACTATAATAAAATATTTTTTTATTAAGTACTTTTTGAGTTATAAAGGTTTGAAGTTAACAATTTTTTGACACAAAATGTAGAATATCTTGTAAAATATTATTTAGTTTTCAGTAATCATAACCTTAATACTTTTGTGCGCGGAATAATGAGACCAATTAATTGGTTTAAAGAAAATACATTAAACGGATACCCCTAATATTTTCAGTAAGAATGCTTAACTTGTTAACTTCAAACCTTTATAACTCAAAAAGTACTTAATAAAAAAATATTTTATTGTTGTGTTTTGGAAAGCTCTCGAGATAAGCTATAAGAATATGCAATAAAATGTAGGGGGTTCTATTTAAAAAAATAAGATTGACCTTGAAATAACCTTGAAGGACATGGTCAAGGTCAAAGTCAAGGTCATCATCTTACTCCTCGCTTGAAACCAGACAACTTTGCTATTGGACATTTTCTCCTAAGTGCATTCTAACTGAAGATATTAGGGGGGTCCGATACTTTTCGATGACCCTGTATATAAATCTAACAAATATTAGTAGCCTATTGAATCATGTAAATCCGTTATTAATTGCGAAATTTATTAGTACATTTTATTCAAACATACCTCAGAATTTGTTCGGTTCTTTTTACTAAGTTGCATTTTCTGCGTAGTCGGAAATAACTGGAAAACTTATTTATAGCTTCATACAAAAAATTCCTTTCGATTAGAAAATTAATAAATTAGTTGAAATAACCATTGTTTAAACGAATTGTAGGTTACCTCAGCTAATGTATCCAACTCAATGCATTCAACGAATCGTTGTAAAAACCAATTTAGTAGCTATATCAAATAGGCTTTATTTTCTGTATAGACTGAGTCTCAGTCTAAAATACGCCACACTAATTGAAAAACCCGAAAAACTGACAAATAAAAAAGCCGACAGGTAAAAAAACCGACGGTCAAAAAGCCGACACTTGAAAGAATAGATACATCGTGAGAAGAACAGTCATTTTCTGAACTGTTGGTTTTTTGATTGCCGCCTTTCCGATTGTCGTTTTTTTGACTGTCGGTTTTTCGGTTTGTCGGTTTTTCGACCCGCACCTGAAAATACATTTGTATCTTGTACTAGGATTAGAATAGGAAATAAAATAGAGAACATATTGGAAAATTGTAACCTACATTCAATTCGTGTTTCCATATTAGACCAATAAATAATATGCGAAAATTTATTCTCGTACATGCTGTCTAATACGGCATTTCCCAATAACATAATTAATTACATTTCACGACTGCAACGTAATTAGAGTTAATGTAGCAGCAGCCTTAGAAATAGATCTTTATTACATTGTTACACGTCACCAAGAATATTGCTTTCATAGAACTAATTCTGCTATCATTCAACGCGTTAATATTTATGACTACTCTGAAATTTATTAATGCATCAGTAAAGATAAACGAGACGTCAAATTTACGAAGTACGCCTATAAATGTTACAGAGTAACAAGTTTCTCGCCGAAGCAACGTTTCGAGATTTTCAGGCGTCTTATTCATTGAAACCCGAAATAAAGTATATCGCTTCGAAAGGTCCGACTCTCATCGAAGTTAACCGCTTATAGCACGAATTTAAAACGCGAGAATATAACTTTCGATTTTCTTAATTGATAATTAATTTCTGTCGGCCTTATCGCTCTCTATCAGCGGATTGCTGAGGCTGTAAACTTAAAAGAGACAAGAAACGCTCGAACGTCTCGGGGGGAATCGGCTGAAAGAATTATCGTTGCACTAAATGCCCCGTATTACCGCGCGATTCGTTATTACATGCCCGCCGCGCTAACGTTGCGATTACGGGCGCATTCACGCTCTCGCTTAGTCGTTCTCGCGACCCGTTCTCGCAGAGAGATATAATTAGCAGTAAATTTTCACGGCTTCTCCCGTACATACGCCTACGTGAATGTGTGCACCTGTGGAGAGGCACGACTCGTGCACAGTGGGTGCGCGCACGACTAACGGCATTTCGCCAACGAAATCTGTATTCTCAGCGGATTTTACGCGGCTTTTATACCTATAAACGATAAGGTTTTTGATTAATGTGTTTACTCGCGTTTTAGCCTCATATGCACGATTTTCCGAGCCCGACAGTCTAATTGCGATATAAATTAATTCCAATGTCGCCCCTGTAATTTGTCTTAAGCCAAGTTCGTATCAAGTGATATTTCCTTGCGTTAAAAGCGCCAATAATAGATTTTTAACGATTATTTTGTCATATTCTGGTCATTTTTATATAAGTTATACAATATTTCAAAACTTAATAATAATTTAGTTATAACATTTGCTTTTAATCTCTCTATTACTTGGAAAGAAAATTGACCATAAGTTCTGGCCGACATACTAACTTGTGCCTAGATCTTTTAGCAGAATCTGCCTAGAAAGTAGGACAGACTCTGCCCGGATCTGTCCAGAATCTGGTGAAGGAATGAGGTTATACGTGATTCAGACGAAAATACAATTTAGGCAGCAAATTGTGATATACACGGAAAAAAAAATTTCCTGAAAAATGACCGTGCTAGTCACCTGAAAACGGGTGCAACTTGATTTTTCGGAAATATTTATAGCAACAGACAAGAAATATTGCTTTTCTGGACACGAATATTTGTAATAACGGCTAGATATTTTTATGTACGAGCTAGTCGAAATGTTCAGTGTAGCACAGTAAAATTTACAGGACAGCAAGTTTTTAAGTTAGTGCAAGTCAAATAATCCCCAATATTTGAAGAATTTATAATATGTTGCTTCATTATTTTTACTATGCCACTTCTCGAATTGGAAGCGTAAGTTTCCGAACATATTCGAATGCTACCGAGTCTAACTGCGGTGAAAACAAAAGAGCACCGATATGGCGGCCGAGTAGTCCGACGTACGGGTCTGAACTGGTCCGAACCGAGTAAACTGTTTTTGTTTTCGTTGCAGTAATTTCTTTTGAAATAGTTCGGCCAATTTATACAGGGTAATAGGAATGTGTGAATCAGTTATTAATAGTCCTAATAAAATATAAATATTACTTTTTCAAGTTATAAGTAAAATAGAAATTTTTTGTTCGTGCATACAAATAATATACAACAAACATTGATATATCTTGTCAGCTGAAAGTAAATGTCGATAAGGCTTTTACGATTTTAAGAACTATTGATATTACTTGTAGGCTTGCAATTTGTTTCATCTATACCCAATAAACGATATCGTGTGCAAAATTTTCACGTATTTTCTGTTTGCATTCGATTTGTTTCCATTTTGAAATGAACTGTGAGCCAAAAATGTTTACTATGCTATGACCTAGGAAATTCTACTGTATTGTGGCACAGGAATTTTTGCTACATTGTGGCACAGGAATTTTTACTGTGCTCTTGATCCGAAATTTTACATATTACTTTGGAAAAATTCAGCATAGCAATGTAAATTTTACTTTGCCATCAACATGCACTGCGTGTATGGGACAGCACGGTAATTTTTCAGGAAATTTCCGTACAAAAATTCTGGGATTTTTTTCTCCGTGTAGATATGTTATTAATTACATGTTGCACTCTTTATAAGTAATATTTTTAGTTTATTTTAGCCTTTTCTCTTTAACTAAAAGCAATTTTTGTTTATGGAAATTTATCTAGCAAATTAAAATATTAAACATGCCTTCTTTTAGTCACAATAAAACATTCTTTTATAATAGGAGAGTTTATTACAGTTCCGTATAACCTATCAAAAACAAATGTTGAACGACGGAGGATTTTACTAGTTATAATATTTCTTTTAATGGCTATAATACACTTTTTAAAAGCCAACGGATAGTAACTGATAAAATACACTTTTCTCGGTGTATCTAGTAATGTGTACATTTTTCAAATTTTACCAGATTCTGCTCAGAAATCGTCGCCCCTGAGAGGAGATTCTGGCCAGTATCTAGGACAGAATCTGCCTAACGACCAGAAATTATCCCAGATTCTGGCCAATAACTCCTAAATTTTCTGACAGGGGATATTGGACATATTTTTTCCATAGAAATTCCTGCATCCCCGTGTCAACACATTACATTAGTCTATTCTAAAAAAGGAAATTCCATCGACATGTATTATGTATTATGTACATTCATTAGATGCTCATATTATAAACACGAAGAAACTCCTCAACTTGGATAACAATAGTGGAAGTGAGATTCTGTACATTCAATTTTGACAAAGTTCATTGTATTGTACAAAGCCAACATCTATATTTAACTATTCTGCTGAAATAAAACGATAAAAGCGGAAAATGACGTGTAAATATTAAATAGACTTACACGTTATTAACCTGAAGAAACTCCTCTACTTGTGTAAAAAGTTGAAAGTGAGATTGTTCAATGGAAATGCATATTGTTCTCATAAATCTCCATTTATTTTTTTCGAAAAGATTTAAAAATGAATGTACATGTTCAAAAATGATAAATATTTGGATATGACTTTAAAACAAATATATGTTCACGGATTTTAAGAAATTATGAGATACGACTGTAGGGGTATCATCAATAACATGCAATTTTAGATATCGGGAAATTATCGACGGCCGATCAATCGGAGCTTTTTTTGAAATTGATGGTAATCCATAAATATGTAGACATACCTTCGCGTAGGATGGGATGAAAGGCATGGTAGTCAGCGACATGCATTTGTATGCACGAAAAGTGACATTTGTCACCGGGAAATAATGCGCGCGCTCGCATTTATTCCGTCTGGAGATTTTATCGCCCGTACTTCATGCACGCGTCGTAAACCTCGCTCCATTTCAGAGGCTCTCTGCAGCCAGTTTAGTGCTTTCTGCCGTCATTCGCGCGAGTTTCGCAAGCAATTTTGCAAGAAGCGCTTTTTCAGCGTTCCGCGGTAACATCGTTTTCTTTGATTATGTAGCGCATGCAAAACGAACCTAAATACAGTTTTACGGGCATTTCGTTGAATCCTCCTGTCTTGCTTAAAACATTCGTTCACCACCTATATGTTATGTTTGTAAATATAAATATAATTTATTCCGTTTAATATGGACTTGATCATTACATGAAACTAACCTTCATTTTTCTGTTTGTTGCAGTTGGATGCTAAGAAGAGCCCGCTGGCTTTGCTTGCACAAACGTGTAGTCAGATTGGAGTTGATCCCCCGTCGAGTAAATCCTTACTCGCACCTTTAGAAAAGTCAAGCGGAAAATCATCCAAAACACCATCTGAACAGACAAGTCGAGAAAAATCATCACCGCAATCGTCTGGAACTTCTGCAACACACGAAAATACTAAGTCCAGTTTCAAACCTTATGAATCTTGTATTCTCCGTGAGAAAGCTGCGAGCCCAGAAGAACAACGAGTTGCATCAGTACATTCATCATCTGGGAGATCGAGAACTCCAGGTAACGGGAGCAAGCGCTGTTCGAGCAACCAGAGCGCTTCTTCGGGTAGAGCTGTTACTCCACAAGGACGGAAAAGTTCTACTCCGAATGGAGACATCACTAGGGAATCACCTGCTTCGCGAGTTACCGCATCTAGTAGCGTTGCAGAAACAAATACCTCTCATGCCAATAGTCCGTCTTCTCAATCGAAACAGACATATAGTCCTGCAAACGTACTGAATATGACGGATCTGTCGATGAAGGATCTTCCGTTGGGAACGTTCAGACCTGGAATGGCCCTAACTTCCTCATCATCTTCATCCTCACCCTCGCCATCAACGGTCACCACGTCGGCGTACCTAGGCTATCCTCCACAACTTCCCGTAGATGTCATGACTAACTCCCTTATGTCGCAGCATCATGCCTTAAAGAACGGACTTGCAAGCCATCCATATTTGAGCTATGCAAGAATGAAGACTGCTACCGGCGCTGAAGCTATTGTTCCTGTTTGCCGGGACCCCTACTGTACAGGATGCCAACTGAATTCCCATCTCTTGGCATCTTCCGCAGTAGCCGGAAAAATTCCAACTACATCGGCCGGGGCCTGTCCCGCAGGATGCGCTCAATGTGACCACAAGTCTTCATCACCCTATGGACCGCTCGGAGCCAATGCTGCCGCATACGCTCATGCGCAATTAGCTGCTCTTGCAGCGGCTTCTCAATTACCATACGGATGCAATTGGGTTGGTGGAGACACGGCATTTTGCGGGAAAAGGTTCGGAACGTCAGATGAACTTCTACAGCATCTTAGGAATCACACGAATGTCGGCACTAGCGACGCAAACGCCGCGGCTACAGCCGCTGCTGCTCTATCTCTGTTATCGCCATCTGGCCTTCCGGCGGGCCATCCATTGCTTTCCAGGAATTACCCAACACCACCGCTGAGCCCACTGGCTGCGGGACGCTATCATCCCTACGGAAAACCGATCATGTCGCCACTAACGTCTCTCGGTCTACCAATGCCTTCGCCACATCCCCATCCAGCAGCTGCTGGTCTGCCACCGTATTTCTCGCCGTATACGTTATATGCAGGATCGCGGCTAGGTGCTACGTCTGGAATGCACCCTTGAACTTAACGGGTTAAAGGCAAGCGTAAAGGTTTGACTGTGATTTCGAATTCTTCAAGGCTGGGTTACTTCGGTTCAGAATCCGAGTCGACTTTAAGTTCCGTACTATGCAGGACTAAAGTATTTGTATATTTTATAACACGAGTTTTAAGCAGGAAATTAATGTATTCCTTTTATCTCTCAGAAATTCAGACTATTGACTAGTTTACTTTTATAGAATTGTCAGGTATTTGAAGCGAAAACAATACCCATGTAAAATCCATAAAATGTTCCAAGAGAATTTAATGAATTTAAATTCTAAAGCTTAATTTTCTCTTGTTATTTCCATTTACTTATTTTAAAAATATTCAGGTATTCTGAACTACCAATACTAAGTAGAAAACACTGAATTAAAGCCAGGTATAAACTACTGTAACAATATTACAAAATTGCCTCACACACAAGAATGTAATGAAATAGCTAAACCAATAATTACATGTTGAGTTTATGTTCATGCTTTAATACGCATAAATAAATTTCAATCCGATTATCATATAGGTAAATAAAAATCAAATGCAGCGTTTTTTAAGTTACATTGATCGAAAAAATAATTTAATCAATTTGAGTAGGTTATTTTTTTATTCAATTTATTGAAAAGCATGCATTTTTTTGTTTATAAATATTATTGATCGATTGAAAAGCATTGAAAAGTATTAAAGTGTATTGGACAAGTCTTATGAACCTGCCGAATTCATTTCAATATATTGTTGTTTACTGAGGTAATATAATAGTAATTTCTAAATTCAATCATTGCAAAACAATTGTTCTAACTGTACCTAGTTAAAAATCGAGATTTTTAACTGGTTTTAGTGGCAAACAATGTAATGTTGTTTATGGTCTACAAAATTTGTGAATTTAGGTTTCATCAAACATTCCGTACCACGTGATCTAAGAACGATATAATACAACAATATCTTGATTAAGTTTGGTCATTCAACGAGACTTTTTCACTCATTTTATTGTTTCATTCAGAATCTTTGCAATTTCGTAAAAAATGGAACATAATTAATTCTATGACACCAACGCCATAGCTATTATATTTTCAAAAATATATATGATATATTGTCGTGAATATACTTACATGAGAGAATAAGTAATCAATGCGATCAAAAGTATAATTGGCGATGTATAAAAATAACGCTTTCAAATAAATTTAACTTTCGGAATTTCGGCGCTACACGTAAACAGATGTTACGTAGTTAGAAAAAAAGAAGACAGCCCCATATTTTATGTAAAAGCAGCAAAGTTGTCTGATGACTACACAGATGATTATTTAAAATGTTCCTATAAGTCTGCAAAATTTATATATAAATCCCTCATAGTGCACAGAAAATTCCGTTGAACCTACTTGATCTCCCTACTGTCAGTTTCCGGCAGTGTCAAAGTTTTCACAGGGTGTCCTTAAAACTATGCAAGATTACAAATTTTTCTGTAAAATTGTTTACCATTTCTCTGTATTAAGTGCTGAATATGAAAAGTGTATAATCGTGAAGTTTCGTCCTCAATTTGTATTTGACTAATTATGGTGGATTTTAATTCAATCGAAAAATTTTGCATTTATTTTCTAGGACATCCCGTATTTTTTAATTTTGGCATAAACACTGCTTGCTCCATCATATGAAATTGTCACTTACAATGTCGGAAAAATAATTGTACCTATTGTTGACTTAGAATGGAACTCTTCACTTTCGCCGTTTTCCCGCATGGAAACGGTAAAACATGTTTTTGTACTCTGTCCCGGCGGCACTGAATTTGGAAAACATGACAATCTGCCTCGACCGTTTTAACGTATAATCGTTATGTGTCCACTATTCATTATTCGTTGGAGATACGTACGTAATATTCTTAGCATCTCGACAAACTTCACTGTAATCATAATGTAAATTTGTTCATAGACAAATGGACATATGTATAAATATATCGAATTATCGAAGCGCGATCGTTACGAAAAGAAGGAACGTGCGACTCGAAAAAAAAAACAGCTGAAGACGTAGTGGAAGTGTTCGAATTGTGAAAAAAAGAAAAATGCATGATGGGACAAAGTGCTAACGATATATATACTTGTCGTCTATTTTTGCGTAACCAAAGTTCTATAGCGACGTCTCGTTTAACTGTACGGAGACGCCTCGACATGTCGTGACGTATTACCTGCACGATGTTCGCCTGAATTGTACGCGATACGCGATATCTGCGAAGATTGAGTACAAGTGAACAGGACCTTATAAATGCAAAGACTATTATCGAGTACCTATATCGCTACAATCATCGGTTGTACACGAATTTATCGACATAGGAATTATTATAATTATTAACATTAAATATAGAGAACTATTTTTATTTTTATTCGATTTATTATTATTTTCGTGATTACATTGCTGAATTTAATTTTGTCAGTAGATCTTTAAAAAAGTTGGCATTGCGAATGCCATAAAATTCGTCGCAGCTCGACTCCTTCGACCGCTCGGCAGTAAATCTTGACGTACTCAATTACTTACTTGACTATTAACCGTCATCGTCGTAAGAATACTGCAAAGAAATTTTACCTAATACGAAAGAAATTCCGAGCCAGCAGTTGGCGCGTCATTGTTTTCTTATTGTTATTTGCACTTGTTTGAACTTCTTCGAAAAAAAAATATGAAATACAACAGATCTTTTCATACTCGACAATGAATTATTATTTATCCCAGTGAACAAAATAGAAACGTGAAAATACGCTTCATTCTATACTGTTTTGAAATTTATATTTATGGAATGTCTGACAAGTTAATGCCTAACAGAACAAAATTCTTAAGCTATGAATCGTACTCTATCGTATTCTATTTTCTGTCCATGACCCTCATACCTAACCTTAAATTAGCAATCTCCATTTTCCAATATGTGCATGAATGAAACTAAAATACATAGATAGTACAAACTGGATGCACACCATGCTCGCCGCAGGCACGCCATAATGCGTGCGTGAATCAAGGCAGTGCTCAGAATTGCAGTTAATGAACGGCAATGCGTATGTCATATTACTTCAAAGTAACATTAGCACGCATGTTCAGAATGTGCAAGGTGTGGAAATGGCTTATATACGTATTTCACGATCCATTCGAGTTGATTTTAACTGTGATCTTCTGGTCACAGGACGCATTGATCATCTTCCGATCCACGAGCCTCAAAACTTGACAGCTAGTCTTATAGAAATATCTAGGTAAGTACAGCATTTATAATTGCAGTAACTATTACAATTCTGCAATGTAATACAAATGTTCGTAAGGTACAAATTTGGAAATACTTGTTCAAATTAAGTTTCGTTTTTAAAGTATGTCATTCATATATGAATTTTCTTCATAAGAAGTGTTTAAGCTACAGTTGTAGACATGTAATACTTGCACGTGTTTTTATAACCAGTGAGCAAAACATCGATAAAACAAAGTGACTAAGAAATACACTTGACAGCTATCTTAGATTGTTCTGTTCTCTCAGTTGATGAAGAACTTGTAAGTCGTAAAGAATGTATATTTTTGTAGTACAAAAGTATAGATATACCAAGGGATTGAATCTATAAGTGCTGAAAGCTTGATTTCGGTCACTTAAGATTATAATAAAGACTTAGTAAAAACTACATTTATATTTTAGCACCTTTACTTCACTTTGTTTTATATTACATGTGCATATCGAAACATAATTTTCTCATTTCCTCCTAATCATAATGTGTATTTTAAAAACGAATTTATTGTACAAATCCGTTGGAAAATATTGTATATAGCTTGGATACTTATATATGTTGTTAATTTTCTAATTGCATTAAAAATTAATTCATTCATATTCATTTTTAACATCTATGCGACCCAAGACGAAATTCTTTCCATTTTGTTTAAACAGTAAGCTCAGTAAGGAATAGTTAATGAAATATATCACTGTGTAAAACAGGAGGTATTAGGAAAAATTATTTAATTTAGGTGTATTGATTATTAAAATAATACATTTGGGAATAATAGCACTGATTATTAACGTAATAAAATATAATAAATATCATATACATAGCTTTATACGATATGTATATATACTTTCAATTCGCATGAGTGTCACTTACAACAAATCAGTAAATAGTCACGTTCTGAATGGTAATTTTTACAGCCCTTTACATCAGTAGTCAGGTTAGAGGTAGCATTGAATAGTCTCGTTGAAATAAAATATTCATTTGCGATTTCTCTACGATGTATAAATGCCATAATTTTAGAAGTCATTATAAAATTCAAAACTGTCTGAAATGCTGCAATTCTAGTTATAACATTTATAGTTACAACATTTACAAACATTTGCTGTTTTATTGTTCCCGATATTTGGCACTTTAGAGTCCTTCCTCAAAGATAATTATTAATTTTGAACTTACTAATCGGAAATTGATACATTATTAACACATACATAAATATTTGTAAGTAATAACATGTATCCATTAATACGCAGATGGTTGCTTTTGGTTTATTTAAAATATTTTCCATTTATCGACATGTAATGATGATGGATAAAGAATATAACAGATATTAGTAACAGGTCATCAAATCGAAGAACGTCTGGAAGAAGATAATAATTGTGAAAATAATCGCCATCCGTCTTCATCCGTCATCATTATACGTTGTCAGGTATTAGAATTAGAAATACGTCGTAACCAAAAATTGTAATTCTTTAAAGTGTGAAATAGGGGCGTAGATAAGCGAGAAGGAAATAAGGTTTAGCTGTACAATGACGAGTTAGTATGTCCGATTTATAGAAATTAGGAGAATTAAAAAAAATAATCATAAATAAATCAAACATAGGTCAGAACGCTGTTTGAACTAAAACTGTCCATATACACCCATTGAATAAACACACAGGCTTGACATAAAGAATGCAAAATCGCTAAACAATGCAGATTCCCTTATTAGCGAAGCTGTGCGAACTCGTGAAAGGTCATGACTGGTCTCCCATAAATACGCGTTTCTCAAATTGCATTTATATACTATTAAATCTCATTATTAGAGTGCAGACTTGCTAATAATGTGGTCTTCTTATAGATAAATTTAAGGGTGTTTGCTGAGCTTTGGCAACTATTTGTCTACTTGTCATCCTTGCTATCAAAATAATATATTAATTTCGAATTCAGATAAATTACTACATATTTTACATATTCAATTGAGATATAATAAGAAGAAATACAAATTAATACATTTTATATAAAATGTAATAATAGGAAGTTCGTTTCTGTACTTTATTGATGTACTCGACATCAAAATCCGTGAGTAAAAGGTGAGTAACTTTTGTCGTGTAATATAGTCAATTAAAAAAAATGAATTGAAAGGTTTTAAATTTTATTAAATTATTAAAAATAAAAATTATGAGAAAATATAAACTTCCCAGTCAGATTTGTTAAACGTGTAACAATTTTGAGTATTTTGCCACAAACATATTAACATTTATGTACATCTACATTGATAAAGTGAATATTCTTTTTTATGTATTGAAAACTACCGTTTGTCAACATTATAAAATAGCAATATGATGCATGTCAATAAAACAGATAAACGAAAATAATTTACGCGGATAAAAACTTAAGTCATGTCGCACGAAATAAGTTACGCGGGTAAAAGATTCGTCAAATAATAAAAAGCACATGCGCCAATAAATTACGCGGATAAAAAATTATAATTATACGAACGGATACTTCACATAGATTTTGGGAGAGAAGGAGTGACGACCGATCTTGTTTTCTCGCCTTGCTGGATGGATCCATTTTTGTGTCCTTCATCGATGCTGAATTTCATGGTCAAAATTCTTGTAAAAAATCCGGCGGTAGAAGTCGATGTTGACTGGTGAGCGCCTCCCCTGGGTACCCTTAATGTAGACGTCCCTGCTTTATACCTTCGCGAATCTCCAACGGAGAAGCGGACGGCTCAATATTTTTCTCCAATTATATTTTTAATATGAGAGGAGTGTATTGCGCTCACCTTGTGACTTCAACCGGTTGGTCGAAGTCGATGAAGAACACCACGTGTAATTTATATTCAAACTCGAACACCGGATTAATGTGGATATACGCCCCCGTTATCAGCCATGAATGTCCGGGAGCGTGTCCGTCGTGTCCCAGGAAGTGGCGAAAAAGAGGACGAGTCCCTCCCCGGGACCCCTATTTATAGACCGGTCAATTTTCGGTTTCATCGAACTTTTCAAAATCTTTACTTGGAAAACCGGGCGGAACTGTCAGTTTTTCAAATGTCATTCGTTCGTTTCATACTGACAGCCCGCCCGTCACATTTAAATTCCGCGCTATACGCCACCTTTTGGTCATGACGGAGCGTCATGTCGTCAATCCTCGGGTAGATTCGTTTGTCTTCCCGATTTTAGATCTCCTTGCCTCCCTAACTCCCTCTATCCTTATTTACAACGAACGTCGCGTTACAAACGTCATATAACAATTGTTCTTTCCTAAGTAACAGTAATGTTAAATGTAGGGCGCATGGAGAGTACCTGGAGTCCACAATGTCCACCACATTGCAAATAACACGTATGTCACGGTGAAAGAACAACGTTACACAACTGGGATGTAAGGTTTACGTAACAGTTCTAAAAAAGAGATATATAAATGATTCGATAAACAATATTTACTGCTGACAATACTGATGTAATATGTATGCTACTTTCGCACCATTTAACGCACTCGCAAATAAATGTGTAACACTTGCAAACTAATATGAAAAAACTCATATCCTCCTGGCGGGGAATCGAACCCGGGTTTCTTACTTTCTATGCTAACGCATAACCACTCCGATGCGCTCCCACGCTACGGTTACTTGTTATTTGGGGGGTAGAATACTTATATATCTGAGGCACCCCACGATTAACAAAATATCACGTTCTTAACGATTTTAATGTTATATAATTTGTCAGATATAATAATATATAAACATATGTTTTTCTCTCCATCCTAGCATATAATATCTCATTATTTTCTTGATATTGTTTTTAATATGTGTAGAACTGTTAAATATCTTCTGTCTAACATTTGTGATGTATCAACAACAAACTTAAAAAAAAAATACGAATTGAACGAATATTACGTGAATGTTACATGTAGTTATTATATACCGGTTATATAGCATTCGTGATGTATCAAATACATTAATTTTAAAGATTGTTCACCGAGAGAACATTTTTTATATAAATGTTACATACAAATGTTATATACCGGTTATATGGTGTTAATGATGCATCAGATATTATACGTCATATTGCATAAATGTTATATAAAACTGTTAGAAACGAATTACATAATAATGTGAGCATAAATAGTCTGTAACAGCGATGTAGTTTAATACGCGTTATGTACTGGTTACACAGAAAGTATCGACTAAAGAAGCATTATGAATTAAAATATTGATAGGTCGACCATTGCTATTGAAAAGAGAACTGTGGATATGGAAACCCTTTCAACATATATGGTCCCACCAACCATAGATATGGAAGGGAATAATTACATAGACCAACAAAAATTATTACCAAAAACCGGACTATACTATTTCGTATGTTTTCTTTGTGCTGAATCCAAATCTGTCCGCAGACTTATTCTATAATGTCACGATCTTTCGATACCCTAATCTAAAAGTCAAAAAACACCGATTTTTACGCTTTGCAGTCTGTTTTTCTAGACCTTTCCTGCTTTAAAAATAATAACGCGTCACACGATTATTTTAAAGACGTAGAAAATAGCCCATGCAAAAATAAAAACGTGGCTCGAATGGGGTTCCTGACAGTTTCCCATCTCCTTGTCGTGCTCTCGTGTGGCTATGGAGGAGAAGCCTCTGTTGGACCCTATGATAATGTAACATGATTGTAATAAGCATCACTTGGTAGAAATTTGCTGGTTGAACTAGCCATTATCCTAGCGGCTGGGTACATCTATTCGGTAGAATCTCCGTAGAATCTCGGTTGAAATATACACGAATTCTAGATGAAAACCCGCTAGACCACTAACATATATTTAAGGTGACATAAAGCAATAATTACAAACTGAAAATATCATATTAAATTTGTATAATAAGTAAGGATTAATCGATTCGACAAAATGAGCAGGTGTGAATATAAACAATTTCTCTTTCGAAATGAAGCTTTGATCATTACAACAGATTTGTAAACAATCGCGACAACATATCTGCAGGCGAATCAGCTTGGACCAAGTCGCCATATTGGGCGTTCGATTGAGATGTATTCGAGATTCTCGAATCGAGCCGAGGTGGATAAGTTGTATGAGTTTCTCGCACTCATGTAAAACTATATTAGCTGTCCTAATGTCTCGCGTCTCGGTAGATTTACGTAAGAATTCATGTCATTTTTAGTAGGATTATTAGAATAATACCATATTAAAGAGCTAGCTTCTAGCCAAATCATCAAAATCTAGGGTAATTCTAGGCAGATTCTCGTGACCATCTCTACCTGGGCAGGTCGGAACCTAATCGGGTGCCCAATCATTCGGCCTAATTCAGTCAGGTATTCTCAAAAAATGAACTTCAACTTTCTTTCCTTACCTTTAACTGTAGTACTGTCATTATTCAACTTATCTTTACGAATAAGTGACCCAGTTAGGGCGCACGATTCTCCCAACATTTTTACATTTACGTCATACGTAATTTTATGGGGAACATTTATGTCAGACGCTTTCGCGCAGACAGAACATATGTCGATAGTTTATTTTATTTGCATTTCATAATGAAAAAATGAATATTTGTATGTAACAAACGTTTGTGAATTATAGACATATTATAACAAGCGAATACCAAAAAGCAAAATTTAAATTTCCATAGTTTCAAATTTTACCTAAGTAAAAAGATGTATGATTTCTAATTAATGCCGTATATTTTAGTTTGAAATTCATTATATAATTTCCAGACGTATAATTGAGTTTGACGTAATTAAGTAAACTTCAAAGAGATGAAAAACCTTTGTGCTACTTGCAATAAAAGGTGAATTTACTTGCCTCGGGCGCTCCGCCTCCCGCTTCTGTAATTTGGTGCAAGATTAGTCAAAAAATCTGGGAGTGTCGACGGAAGGGTTTGTTAGATAGAATAATCACAGGTCAGATGATGCTTCGTAATTTTACAGTCGAATAAAATATAACCAACAGAGGGAGAGAGACCTGCGCTAGCGGCAGAAAGCGGAAGCAGAAGTATATGTAGAAGAAGATGGAAGGCGAGAAAAAGAACATAAAGTCGGGTACTCGCAGCACACAGGTGATGAGTAGGTTACCCAGTCAACGCTAATCCCTAGCCAGGCTTCTGAGTGATTTATGGACAGACGCCGCGACTTCATCCACTTGACCTATTCGCCTCGTTAGAAAGGATAATGTATTCATGAGTGCCAGTCGTGCAAGCTCGACCTCTGCGACTTGGTTTCGGCTCGTAAAAGAGTCGGTATGCAGTTCCTGAGATCCTTCAATATTGCAATATACATTATCAGTTTAAGACCGCGGTGATTATACTTTATTTGCATTAGAATCAAACCAATTTGCAAATTTGCTGGGCATATCGAATAGCCAGTCTCCCAATTGCATTTTAACATTCAGAATTTTTAAATTGCACTGTTGGGAAGGTAAATTATATATTCACTATCTTTGAAAACTGACAAATGATTTGTTATATGAAGTTAGGTTAGCCCTATTATTCCCTAAACTACTCAATCCAGTAAAAATGATTTTAAGATAATAATCTGGAATTGGCAAGTCATTTTCATTATGTGGAATGAAATGTAATAAAAATTTATGTTAGTCTGAATCGAATGGAGCAAGATTGTTTGGTTTCATTAGTTTAGTAATTGCAAAAAATTCTGGTACTTCTTATCTTGACAATTTTAGCGAATTTATGGCTGTTATACGTTGCATCAAAAATAATAAAATTCCAATTTTCTGTAAACCTTCGGATGATGTAACTATTTGAGAATAAAATCGACAACTTACATTCAATCCATTTTTGCCTCTTGCGAAGGTATATAACAATAAAAATTAGAGCTATGCAAAATCAAACCCGCCAAAAAAGATGATTTTTTAAAGTCAACTTAAAATTAGTTGTGGCTTACAGTAAACTATTTACTATACATTAGTCGCAATGAATTATACAGTACCATTCTATCATTTTTTACTTCGATGTTTACTGTGGAAGTACGAACTAAATAAAAAAAATATATATAAATCATTTCTTTTTTTTTTTGTGCCGAAAATTTGTTTACGTCCTACATAGTTGACGAGTCAAAACCATAAAGAAATAGACTTGATAGAAAGCTTTAAAAGTCTTGTCTGCTTAATGAATTTTGAACATTTATATTCATTTTTCATACTAGCTTAGGTAATTACCTGAATATTTAGGTGATTACAGAGCCGAACAGGGAGAAGGATTTCATCAAGACATTAAATAACTAGAGTCTGGGTACCCAAAAATAATGGGATGTAAATATGTGAGCCGATTAGTACTGGCTTTTAAAACGAGATTTATTATCGTCATCCAGAAGACCCAGGAGAAATCCGCTTCGAGGATCTATTGATAACATAATAGTCCGATACCATAAAAAAGAGTAGTGACCTTTCATTATATAGAGAGGTATAGTGATTTAAAAACATATTTCTTTTAAAGCTTAACTTATTACATAAACACTTAAATTGCTTTAAATTTTCAACTTGATAGTATCTGGCACATCTCATCTGTTGAATACATACCGCATTTAGATTGAGAGATCTCGAAAACAGACGGATATACTGTTTTAAATCGATATCATACCGGTTCCCTATATTTGCCCTTCAACTGGTTTTGACACAGATCTGCCCCGGTCAGCGACCCCAAAAACGTACAAATTTAATTACATTGATATTAAATTGATTTTCGAGAAGTGACCTTCAATTGTCCTTGAACTAGATTTGATGAGGCCCAACGTACACTAGTTTCGGGTTCAGCGATCCAGAAAATGTAGAGGTACTATGGTCTCGTCTTTCAAATCTCCCACCTTTGTTGTAGGCCTATCTAACTAATGCTTCGAATTACTGAGAATTTTCTCATTTTACATTAGCTTGGGCAGGGGAACAAAGTTCCGAAAATCAAAACTCCGAAACTCTAAAATTTCGATATTGCGTGAATTCATGGTATTTTAATTTTCTTTCTTTTTGCCAAATTTTCAAAAACAAAGTGAAGAAAATCTCGCTGGAGCCGTGCTATATCGAAATTTAGCCTTTTGGTGTGTTGACTTTCGGATCTTTGTCCACCGGCATTGTCTTGCTTGGTTAGTTGTTATTGAGTGAAAGTATTTTCTATTTTAACGAGTAAGAACCTGTGCATAAAAAAAGCTGGATAAAATTCACCCAGGGTATGTTATATCGAAAAAATATTTGTATGCAACATATGGTAGAGATACGTTTACCTGTTTTAGTTTGATCTATTAACTTTTATGATGGTATGGTTTTCATTTTCTATATGGTTATTGCGAATATTGTTAACAATATCCTTAAAATCTTTTATAAAAATCTGTAATGACGTGATCTTGTGGAAGTAATGTTAAAGATATTTTCTAAAATTTCATTATAAACGAAAAATATATATTTATGTGTAAAATATCTTTTTAACTCCGTGCGCTAAGTGCTCAATTAGCACACTATTTTCCGTGTGCAAAGTAGAACATTCGTGCACCGTGCGCTAAGTAACTACTTACGAATGTTCTAAATTGCACGGAAAACAGTGTGCTAACTGGGCACTTAGCTCACTAGTTAAAAAAAATAGTATACGATACGCGTGCGCGTAGGTGATTCGCGCACGAGCGAAGTTGGCGCCCGAGCGAGCGTAGCGAGGGTGCCATAGACGCGTAATGTACTATTTCCGAACGCTGCTGCGGAGTAAGGTAATTATCTAATAATTATAAGGTAAACTATCTTTTTTCTTAGGCCAAAAATATATTAGACGCCTGATGGTTTATGTTAATAAATTATGTGAAAGGCGCGGCTGAAAAGTAAGTGACAGTGGATACAAAAAAGTTTATGAACTACTTTGGAACGATTTTTATAAAGTAAGACATTTTTAAATAATGATTGCTATAAGTAGTGCAGTATAAATAAGAATCAGAAATGGGAGCCCAAACTCTGAGATCATTTGCAATTCTTACGTCTGTAGAAACGTCATTTGTCGTCACATGAAGAACATACGTCAGAGCTTCGAATAAACATTAGATATTCTGAAACAGTAAGGATTAATTTGGGAATATGTCAGGAATATTTGATATACTAAGGTAACTGAATAAATGTTATTATCGGTTCAATCATGAATCATTAGTCATTCACCAAACTGGAAATTCACTTTTATTTTAAATTCAGTTTTATTTTATTTCCAATCAACTCCTTATTTTCGAGAGTTTATAAAAAAAATACAAATTATTACATTCGGGTTGGTTACTTTATTTTATACAAAATTTACAACAGAGTCATCCACTTATTTTATCGCGATGTCTTAAATTCAAAGAATAAGCAGCTTATTCAAGTATATTCATAAACTCTTTTCCAAGAGTAAAGTAAAACGTTGTAGTATTATCAGCTGTCCTATACATTAAGTTCAGAAAATGTTCAAAAATATATTTTTCTTGATAACGTTGGTTATAATAGAATCGGTGTGTTTAACTTATATTGAAACAATAATATTATTGAAAAATAAAATGTAAATTTATAGTGGTATAATTATTACACCCAAATTGTTTAACAAGAATTATAATCGAGGATCCAACTTTTCACATATAAAAAAGTTTAATATTATTATAATATTAACCCATAATTATTCACGAATTCATCAAGTGTCGATAAGTTTATAATTATTTTTTTACTTTTTTAAATTGCAGTAAGTATACATTCCTTTATATCCAATCATTTTTCTAGAAATAATATCGCTTAGAATGAGAATATGTCAGCATTATTCCCACCAGTGGTAAACATCCCAAAACCTCAAATTCTTTATCAAAACGTTACATGCAGTTTTGTATTTATTACGGTAATTATTCGAGAATCGATTATAAAGTAATAATAATCATAATAAAAATTGTAAATATTGATATCATCTTATTTACGTGTATATTGTTTACATACATCGCTAATTCTTTTGTGGACAATAGGTTAACAATAATTAAAGTATTATACAAATTATTAGACAAATGCAGTTCAAATACAGAAGTTTCAGGCAGAAATCAGCGACAAAATGATGATGCAGTTCTAATTCTCGAAAATGGGTCAATAATAAAAATAATACCGGAGAATTACTGACCTAGTACTGGTAGACATTCTTATTTGCTTCTAATATTTCTTCCATTGCTTTTCTGTACGAAATAGATATTTTTTAAATACTGTATTAATTTCTCATGACGCAAACACATTTGCGACACTACTATGTTTCTATAAAAATGTTTGATTTTATTATATTTATATAATAAATTTATTCTTAGAACAAGCAATACTTTATAACTTAAGAATTGGAGTCGACATTTACGTTTTAAAATTGAGTATTTTCGTTTCACCCTAATTAAACGTATTTACACAAATTTGTAGATATGACATTATTTCTTTGGTATTATAAGGACCCGCCTTTGTCGATTTTTTATGTGTAAATACAAATGACTGATTTTGTTATTCTTGCGTACTACGCGTGTTATATTTGTGCGTATATTTTAATCGGTCGTGTGCTTTAAGAGAAGATTGCTTTTAGTGACAACATTCCCCTTCATTCACGTGCATATTCTATCGAAAGATCCGAGTGCAAAACGAAAGCATCTTTCGGAATATTATCGTCTGGACGACTGATGAATTGCTACAAGAGGGATTTTCAGTTGAAGTGGCGCGTCAAGAAGGTGTTTCCGGTGATGTTCTACGTCAGGAAGGATGTCTACTCTGTTCATGTGAGCGTATATATACCGTTGCCAAGAGTGCAGCTTCGCACTTGACTGTAGTGCTTTGTCGGTGATCGCCCGACGAGTCATTATTTAGACGCCGCTTTTACCCTCTTGACTAACGATGTACACACAATGCTTCACGCTGACTTCTTCGTACTTCACAGTTTGTACAAAGGCAAGGAATATTATCCGACGAGGCTACTATTTTTAAAAACGCGTTTTCAAAATACTGGACTCTGCAACTCTGTTAATGCGAACCACAACGTAAAATCAACGTCTCCTTTTGGGCGGAGATATTTGTCAAAAAAACTCGGTGGATAAAAAAATGCTCGAAACTTTCACTTCACCACAATACATGATAATTTCTATAAAAGGACGGCAAAAGTTCCTAGGGCGCTATTAACACTAGTTATTACACAGCGATAAGAACGAAGAAAGCCTTTAATACAAGAGTCCACGTGCTTCGTGGATCTGTGACAATGGTCCATTTAGTTTCGTCCATAGAAAGAATGGTCGTTGGTCGCGAAGCAAAGGACAGGGAACATTCGTGCGCACTGGGGACTTGACTTCGGTAACAATTGTAAAGGCAATAAAACTTGCAGGGGTGCGCGTTTCTCTCTTTCCTGGGCTGCGGAGGCTCTTATTAAAGAGCATTGTTCACAAAAATATATATCACCCTTTCAGAAAGCGAATTTTGTGTACCTGAATATTTGTTCGTTTTTGATCATTGGGAATCTTTACTTTCCGGATCATTTAATCCCGACATTTTCGGATAGGCATTATATCCTCATGATGAATGTGGCGAGGTCTCTTTTGTTTATTTTAATTGTGTTGAAATGTCATAAATATCTCAGGCTTATTGTTATCAAGTTACTTTGCGGTACAGCAACACATCCAGTATATAGTTCCCTGCCCGCTTCGTAGAAGTTGTAAATACGCATGCCATGCAACGAAATTAAGTTTCATTTGAGTATTCATATATAAATATCTTATAAGTTATGTGATAATTTCTTAGAAAACTTCCTGAATCGCCGACTGTTTATGCTATTTATATTTTGTTTGATGTTCTTTGTTTCCATTGGGCTCACGTCGCTTAATTAATAACGAGCGGTTGCATGCGTTCTTATAAATTTGTCTAATTCATATATCATTTCACTTTTACAATGTCTCCGAGTATATTTCAGACGTTTCCTCTGCTGGCGGCAATTTACTTAATCTATGTTTTCTATTTTTGAGGTGTACACTGCAACATTGTATTGCAATAGAATACTGCCGAATCTACACTACCCATTAGTACATTCAAAATACTGCGCAGGGAGAAAAGTATAACACAAAACTAAAACACAGTATCTTAAAAAATAATTAAATTAACTATTTCTGTATTAAACAAGATAATGGTATTGTTCCGTTTACTACTTCCCAATGGTTAAATGTCCAGTAGAGTACATAACCTCCTCAAATCCACCGAATTTACCAGTTAACCACTTCACTGGTTCTGTATCACATCTGTACAGAAAATAAGTACCACAAGTGGTAATGTATCATATATGTACATTTTTAAACAACTTCCACAGTTTGCAATGAAATTGCATGAAAAAAATAATAATAAAATCTTCTTATCCGTATTGTATTTTCCTTAAGTGCAAAGATTTGTATAAAATTGCATGAAGTTTAGTATACTACAGTTTTTGGCTTAGTAAATATGAATGTTATTTTTTCAAAATTCAATATGGCGGATCCAATATGGTAGCTACAAGTTATTAGACTTTGAAGCAAACTTTCTTCGTTGCCTGGAAAACCAGTCAAATCTGTTACTCGAGGATTATTTAGGTCGCAGTTTACTAACCAGGTCTCGGATTTTCAAAATTAAAAATGGCGAATTCCAGAAGGCGGATAGAAATGCAAAAAGTTACTTTATTTCGTCAAAATTATTTACTCGGGGGTTTTTGGGGTCGCTGAATACGAATCTGACCTCAGATTTTCAGCCGCGTCTGATGGTGACCATGCGAATTAACGAAATTGACGCCGGCGTACTCACCGACCGGTACTGGCAGTTAACTTTGAACAATTAAATGAAAAAACTTTATGAAATTGGACCGCCATTTTTAATTCGTTATTTTGAATCTATTAACAACTGAATCACTTAAAATTCATTTAAAATCATGTTCAGATAGATACATTTTCTTGTGAAAAATTATGTTTCAATATTGCTTTATTTCATGCGCCGTATTAGATCATCCATTTTGAATTTTGAAATTCTGAGTTTATCCCGAAACCCCTAGTTAACATTTTCATCGAAATTTTATGAAAAAAATGTATGCTTCAAAGGGTTAGTCGTGTCCCCTATGGGGAGAGGGTGAGCATTTTTTATGCCAAACGATATATTTTATGGAAAAATGGAATCTCGCTTTATTAATTTCTTGATTTTTAAATAAGTGTCTCGTACCAATTTCGGATTGACATCAGTATTCACCCATTTATAATTTCCAATTTTTTTTCCATTTATAACTAAGAAAATTTCAAATACTGGAAGGGAGAGAGAGAGAGAGAGACAGAAGGAAGAAATGATTTCCACATGGTATCCGTAGATTAGAAATACATGCCTAAAAACTGGCTTTACTTACATGAAGATAAATTTTTTTCATTTAATATATGAGACTCTACGAGCAGTCAATGTGTGGAACTTAGTAGATTATAGTACGTCTAGCGATAGCTGTTTGAAATATATAGCCATATTTTTTTTATATAAACATGTTTCAAATTGATTCCATAATTTAATATACCTATCACTGGTTGAGATAGAAGTCATTTTAAATGACAAGTTTCATCTCTTATTTATATGCCAACGTTAGTTAGCATGGCAAAGTAATAAATTCTTTGAGTGAATAACAGTTTTTTATACAATTCCATTAAACTCTTCGAAATAGGAACACGTAAGTGAAATAATTATTTTACAATGTTTTTAAAACACTGACGAATGTAGAATGTTTCATGTATGCTATTGTAAATATATCTAACTAATTGATTCTATTGTAAATATAATATTTACTAATTATATAATTCTTACTCATGGCAAATTGTGCCATTACTAGATAGTTGTATGAATTTAATATTGCACGTCATATTTCCATTACAACAATAAAAGTTACTAATTCATTCTATTAGGATAATCTAACAAAAAAATTTTATCAAATATTTGTTTATGTGAATTATGAATGTAATAATACGAATCTGTTTTCTAATAAAATTTTATAGCAAATGTATAAAATATTTGCTAAAATATCAAAATAACTCAATGGACGCACTGTATGTTTTGATGAGGATTAGTTGGATCGCTTAACTAACATAAATAAATAATTTCAAAGCAACATAACATTTAGTTAGGTATGGATATACAATTTTTAAAACTAAGAGTTAATTTGTTTAAATATAGAATGCAAAATTTACTAATAAAAGTTTGTAACAATAACGTTCAACATTTTTAATAGTAAAAATGGCCTTATTTTTATTATTAGATTAATAGAAATAGCACTTTTATTTACAAAAAATCTAAATTTCAATAAGTGGTTAGTGTTCAGTGACGTCCTTTCCACCCAACAA
The DNA here is from genome assembly GCA_030407085.1 of Trichopria drosophilae. Classification (NCBI taxonomy): domain Eukaryota; kingdom Metazoa; phylum Arthropoda; class Insecta; order Hymenoptera; family Diapriidae; genus Trichopria; species Trichopria drosophilae. The sequence goes on from CM059583.1 coordinate 59,600,011, forward strand.
AGTTGTTCTAATTCCAAGAAGCTCGTGGAAATAAAAAATCACAACATTTAACAGATATATTTTACAAAAACAAATAAAAATTATGAGAAAAAAATTGGGAAGCAGAGTATCCTAATATACCGCAAATGGTTAAACAAAGTAAAAATCCAGCAAAAGTAAATTATTGTTACCTAAAATATTACAAGTTGTAAAAATATACCAATATAGAATAATGATAATTCTATGCTAAACTTTTCTCTATTCAACTGTTTGGAGCGGTACCTTTCAACTCCATGAAGAAAATATAGTGCATTCCTCTTTACCGTTTTTAAAGGTATTTTAATATTATCATTTAATAAGTTCCTTTTGAGATTGAAAAGACTATTTGAAAGTCCCGAAGCCGGAAGATTTATTTCACATCGCAAAAATTGAACGAATGGATCGAGGTAATTCCAAACTGCCTGCTGCAAAGAGACATCTTCAGTTCGTCGTGCGCTCGAACGGAAAATTCTCGTATAAGTGGATTTACTTCCGCCCGACACCACCCCGTCGACAGCCTGGAGGTAAATACGCGTACAAGGGTGCTAAGTTGGATTTCTGTCGAAGCCTTCGACAGGATTGAAGCCTTTGATTTGTTGTGTTTAGAAACAATCAATATTCATGTCATTTTTTGAACAAGTAACATTTTCTGAAACATCTCAAATTATATTTTTCTTTGTCATTTTAACCTAGATAAAGTGAAAATAGAATCTAACGTGGATGTGCCAAATTGATAGCAACTAATAACTATCGGCTTTTATTTAACAAAATATCGCCACGGCGATGGGCGAACACTAGCTTTTTGACATAGGTGGGAGAATTTGTAAGCCTCAATAAGTGGAACACATTTCGATGTAGCTATAGAAAGGTACCATATTATTATTATAGTATTTCATTGATGGAGATTGCTCATCAAGTTATTTCTTATATGAATGTAGTCCTTTTGTACGTTTTTGTAATGTACCATGGATATTATGGTAGAGTCCAATGAGCAAAAATATGCCTTGATGTCCAAATGATATTTTCCAATCATTCACTAAAAGATATATTTTTTATATGTTTTAGGTAACATTAATGAAGAAGATCTTGGTATTTTTCGGTTATTATAATTAAGTACTCAATAAAAAATATTTTAAACAATAACTTCGTAAATAATTGCATAACTGAGATATCAGTTCACGCGACACTCATTTTTTGACATTAAAAGTATTCGAAAACATCTATGTTACTATAAAACATTTCAATGAATTCTTGAATTATTTTATGTAACTGCTAATTTTTAGATATCTGTCAGGCGTCACTTGATTATCTCTTAATCAAAAATTTAGTAGCAGATTAAAAAAAGTAAAACATTTGGACATGTGTTTGGAAGTATTTTTAATAGCATAACATTTTTTAATTTATTTAATTAAAGAAACGAAAGTTTCGATTAGACAACTTTAAAATTACACATTTAAACAGTACCATGCAAAAGCAATAAAAAGGCCTGCCCAAGTATACTGCAATAATATTTTGGAATTAGTAATTTACTTATCAAAGATAAAAATATTGTTAACCATTGTAATAAAAAATGTCAATATCATAAATTGGCTTGAAGATGGCTTATTTGTGAATTTCAGGCTTTATGGCCGCCATAGTCGAGGTCTATCCCACGATTTTACACTATTTGACGTGCATTTATTTAGTTAATTGCTATGTTTAATTTAGCTGTTAAATTGGTCTCGATAACGTCGTATTTGCAACATAAACATGGGCAATAGTATGATCTACTGAAATATTCATTAAATTTTCTTCTATTTTCATGATAATAGTTATGCTCTTACGCTTATACTCCTTTTTCTATGAAGAATGAAAATCTTCAACCCTCTTCAAAAATCTTCAAACCTTCAACTTGTCTTGTAAGGCAGCATAAAATTTTAAGGTAGTTAGACCCCAGAATATCATATGTTGACGAAAAATATTTAATGACGTTTCCAAGAATTTAATTTTCATTATTAATGGTATTGTTGAAAAGTGAAAGCATTATTCTTCTTGAAAAATAAAAATTGAAATGTGAAAAAATAATTTGTCAAACCACTTTTATTCGTTGTCAAATTTTTTCTTCACCGCTGTTAAGAATTTTAAAAAAATGAACGGATTTTAACGATTGACGACTTATTTTTTCGATAAAAAGATTTCCTACAACTTTACCGTGGGTATTTTGAAATTTCCGAAGCCAACGATAAATTATCTCTATGTATTTTAAAAAAGAACTACTACTTTTAACAAATTTTGAGTAATTTTCGTGATCAGACAAAGAATCTTAACAAAATTATGCAGCGGAGAAGACAAAATTTGAATCAATAACAAAAGTGTTTTTTTTCACATTTCAATTTTTATTTTTTAAGAAGAAGAATGCTTTCACTTTTCAACAATATTATTAATAATGAAAATTAAATTCTTGGAACCGTTATTAAATATTTTTTGTCAACCTATGATATTCTGGGGTGTAACCACCTTAAGTATAACGAATTATTTATAATAGTCTAAGTTTTTATTCTAAAAACTTTTACACGTAATTTCGCACAATGTAGAGGCGTTCTTTTGTGTATGATCGAAGTAGTTTCCATCTTTATATATTCCAATAATGTTGTAGCGGATTCAAATTTGTTAATTTAGAATGCGAATCGCAGTTTCGATTACGAGATCAATCAGTGAAAATGCATTTATCTACTTCGAAAATGACCTTTATCGACTACCGCCTCACGTAAGTATAGATATACACACGAACCGAATATACTCAAAGCTATCGAGGGAGTTGGGAACAAACAAGCAGTAGTAATATATTCGATCACCTCAGGCATCGTTCGAGTGATCTGGCAAAAAGAAAGATCGCCTACGGCTCGATGTGAGGGTTTGCACCCCTTTCGGAGATTGAGGCGCAGTTGCGCAACCGGTATTATTGTTATTTAACCACTAGGCGGTCGAATGGTTTCTGGGTAAACCAATTACGTCTAGTAACGCAGTTTCACCGATTGGATGCACGATTAGAAAGCAATTATCAACGAAAAATGAGATTATACCGCCAAAGGCAGAGCCCTTGATTCCGACGCCTACTCTCATTACCGTATTCCCTTTGCTGCGTTATCTAGTTTGGCTAGCTTGCGGGAATTATTTTCGGCGCAACGAATTTCTTTTTGAAGCGAAACGATGTGTTTAATACCAAGCTTCGGGCGATATGTAAATAAATCTAGGTAGAAAACATTGTTTACATGGGACGAAGCAGTATTTATGATAACCACAGCGTAGGTGAAGCTCGGTTTCGGTATAAAATATTCGGCGATGCACGAGGACTTCCAATAAAGTTAGGATCACAAATTCACAAGATGTATTCGAACACCTTCGGATTTATTGACCGTAAATTTTTGTCTACATAGAAATCCAAATAAAGTGAACATAGTAACTTGTAAAGCGAAAATTGTGATTATTAATAAAAACGACTGCTTATGAATTAATAATAAGAATGTGCATTATTATTCAATTACGTTATCATTATTTAATGAGGCAAGGTCGTATAGCAATGTTTATTTCTTATGTAGCCAATAATTGTTGACAAGCAATATATATTGCTTTGTAACTTGACAATGTATAGAGTCGATTTTATGTTCCCTAAGCTAAGGAAAAAGTAAGGGAAATGCAATTCCGTATAAAGAGAAAGAGTTATATAATTAATCATTTCTTTTCTCATAATTAATATTGAATAAATATAAATAGGAAATTAGTGTTTCTTGGTAAACGAGAATAATGTAACTATATATGAATATGTATATATGAATTTTCAATATATAATCTCTTTGAGGGCGTATAAAGCACGTCTGTACCACCGCTTTACTGATGATTCTAGTGGTACAGAGTGAGATGAAACGCCATAAAAAGAAGCAGTATGCAATTTTTAATGCATAGTTTCTTAATTTTCCATCGATGACAAAAAATTTAATGTAATTTACTAATCGTTATTTCGACCTTAACAGTAAGTCGAAGTTTCATTTGTTAAATTGGTGATGGTTACTCAAAAAAATAGAAAGAGCGTTGAAATTAGTGATTGGATGACGAGTTTGAAGACGCACCTTAAAATGTGTCTTGGCTGAAGATTCTAGAAGCAAGGTAGTTTGGTGACGAAAACATGCTGAAAAAAGAAGTTCTGTTAAATGGAGGTCAATAATCAAGAAGCCGAATCGACAGTTACGCCTCAGCCAGCACCCCCGATGACGATGTACTAGATCCTTGTGGGGATTTTTAAATTCGGCCTTTAAGCTCTATTTTCTGACATTTGATGAAAAACTACAGGGTAATTTTTTGGCGGGAACTGACCAAATTCAATACTTCGCCAGACCTATGGTCTGGGTCGAAGTAATATATGCAAGAGACGCGGATACCTCGTTTATATATATTAAGATTTGGTGAATTTTAGAAACTAAGGCGCACTTCTACAGGTCTTCATATTTGTTTCTGTATGAACAAACCAATAACTCTGTCGTAAGTAACCAGACTGTTCGTTCAAGTCGTAAGCTTCTGATAAAATGCACATTTTAAAAATAATATAGTGATAAAATAATTTTGCCTGGTCTGTAATACTTGTTTTCCATTGTAAATTTCTAGATATAACATAACTCGAAAATATATGTATAGAATATCAGTTCATTCCTCCGAAGACTATCCCTTATTTCCGTAATAGCATTTCTGAAATCCATTAACTGTATGAACATCAAATTTGCTGTCGTCTACGGTGTAAAGATTTTTATAGAAAGGGATCTTTTCCATCCGCACGACGATGTGACACACGAGCCTTCACGGTACGATCCCAGAATTGTCAAGAATAACTGTTGGGAAAGTAATTCCGTCCAAGCGTGTAACAACGTGTGCAACGTATACACACCTATCAGTTGTGGGGTAAAAGCCACTTAATTCTCCGGACACATCCCCTAGATCTACCGAGAACCCTCTTTTGATCAATGACGGTGAGTAACGAAATCCTTCATAGGTATTTGTACAACACAATTTATTTCGGCCCCAAAAGTCTGCGGGCCCGTTCAAGGAGAAATACCGAGCGTGATAATCGATTAGGTGCCATGAAAGAGGCAGAAATCATCGAGACCCAGGGATGCCGAGACCCATTTGGGGATGATTCGCATGCGCGTTTTGTCCATGCGCACGGGAACGTACGAACGAGGTCGGGCCAAGGTGAAGCATGAATGAGGTCGACGTTTTGCACCCGAATGCCGCGCATTTGGGAATTATCGCTGCGAGTTTCAATTGCCGCAGCACTATTGAAAACTGTGAAATCGATTATGTGCTGAACACATAAAGAGAATGAAGTACGGACCGTGCCGACGGATCTTTACGAGCGCCGTGCATCATCCTTTCATGTTTACCTGCAAGCTTATTTAGAATAACGCGATTGTGATTTGTTTAGACATTCGTGGAAGACTTTGCTCTGAAATATATACTGGGTACCATTGTTTGCACCCGAGCTATTGTCTAACCAGAAATACATAATTCCAATTCAAGGTTTTCTCCGGTTCCATGCTGATCTACCTTAACTCTAATGTGTTTCGGTCATTTAAGTTTTACATTCTTTTAGACATGCATGCAAAATATTAAGTCATGTACAGATGTAGACGTGTGCCAAATGAACATTGTTTACGATTTAATTTGATTCTTACATTTAATCCTTAGTTTTTGAATACGAACAATTACATCGACCCAGACTAAGTCTGGACGAAATATTGAATTTGGTCACTTCGGGCAAAAAAATTACCATATAGTTTTTCATCAAATGTCGACGTTTAAGACCCTAAGGAACCCAAATCAACAATAAAAAAATTTGCGTCCGTGATCTTGTACGTACGTACGTCCGTACGTCCCGTTTTTTTGTCTCGCGATAACTCGCGAACGGATAAGCGTATTGACATCCTTTTTTTTTTAAATTACGCGTCTTGGCATAACTTAGATCTGATTAGATTTTGGGGCAGATCCACCCGTCCATTACTAAAAAAAATTAGCTCCAATTAAGTTTCTTTGTAGTTTTTTGCATTTATTTTGAAAAATACAAATTTTATTAAAAAATGTTTCAAATAAAAAAGATAGAGCATGGAATTCTCTACAAAAAAGGTTGTATGCATTTTCTTCCTAAAATCAACGATAATGCCATTAAAACTGGTTTAAAATGTTTATGACTATTGTCTGAAAAAGTATTGAATTTGGTCATCGCGGCAAAAAAATTACCCTATTGTTTCTCATCAAATTTCGACGTTTCGACCCCCTACCCCCAGGGGTAGTCTTTGCTAGCTCCTCGGGCGCGGTGACCACCTTCGGGCGCAAAGTTCATTTACGCCCTTGATACGAAAATAACTATTTCGATATATCTAAAAGATGTCTTATAGATATCTATAAGATATCCGTCATAGATCTTTTCGACACTTTCAAGATATCTTTGACGAATTATATGTATATATATTGTATATATAATATCATAATAATACAGACAGTAATTAGTAAAACACAGTAAACATGTAATATGCATCGAATAGTCTATTAGAATGCAAGTGCATGAAGTAAGTGTTTTGCAACTTTTATTTATTAATACTTCGGCTGGCCTGTTGTCGGGGTCGAAGTTTTGAAAATGCTCATTTTCAATTTTCATACATATAAGAAACACTATATTGTTGTAACATATCTATCGAAGCCACTTGGACATAAATATGATTGGACCCCCAAATATCAATATAATTTTATAATATAATTGAAAGCTGTTAGTAAACAAACGAGTATTAAGAAATAGCCGACTCTTCACTGGGTCGAAGTTTCTGAGCGAGCGAAGCGAACGAGGCACCACGCCAACACTAGTTTTTTATTTTGTTTACTGTTGTACAAACTTTTAGAAAATTCTGGGATTATAGTCTTCACGGAATAAATTATTTTGAGATTAAACATTCTGAAATTATATAAATTTTATCTTCCGTGCTGGAAAATATGAGCAAATTGACTGGCCATCACCCAAAATATAGATAGTTTTGCTGCCCAATAGTTCCTAAATTCTAGCAAAAAACTGGTCACGTTACGTTACGTTACATATTCGCCTTATTTTATTCCAACAAATGGTGCAAAAATGCAGAAACGGTGCAGATCCCCAATAGGCGAATCATATTTTCAGAAACATCGATTGCAATTGTAGAAATGTAGATAAAACTTGCTTGGTGCAGCGGTTATCAGATTATATTTCCTAGAAATGGGTTTTTTTTTAGCAAACTATGTATAATGTTAATATGTATATAAAAAGGTCTATTGAATTTGCGAATGTTGTTGTCTAGACAAATTTATTTGTCCAGGAAAAGAAAATACGGTTTAAGGACAAAACAAACTTCCACATGCTATGTAAGCTATTTGCTAAATAAATTAGTACATTTTGCCATCACATCAACATTTGTAGGTTTACGTGGATATTCCTATGTACAGTCTCTCGCAAACACCCGGTATACTTCTCCAATTAAATATAATTATAACCACACAATTGTGCGATATGTAGTATAATAGAACATAGAATGGACATGTATTAATTATTAACTTGCTTTGGCATGTATACATGCACAGATATTCTCGCTGTTTTCGAATAGGAGATGACAAACCTAACCTATGTAGATCCATAAAATCTGCAATTACGATTGAAGAGTTTTTGGCCATTTTCTACCCGTTGATATACCTTAATTTAAATATAGTTTGCGATGATAGCGAAAATAGCAAACTATCTAGCATTATATTCGAAAGTTTTTGGGCATCAATAAGGGCTAGTTCATGGGTACATCAGCGTTACGTTACCACAAGAAAACCGCCCAGAATTCAGCGATAATGTTGGCCATAATCTGACTATTAGCTGGTAATAATGGCCATAAACCAGGCAAAAACTGGTAAATTTCACCACCAGGTTTGCGATGGTGATTTGCACATTGACATGTTCAGACAAATTTACGTAGTTAAGTTCATATGGATCTTTTCTCTATAATTAATGATGTAATCCAAAAGATAAAAAGTAATTTATCGATTATCTTGTATTCTGCGTATTTAACCACACACGAGTTCAAGAATTTATTTGACTAAACTTATGTGCAGCTAACTAATAATTCCGTAAAATCTATGTTATACGAAGAAAACCATAAATTATTATTTAAATTTCATAAATTTTATTGATTGCTTGAAAAATTGCGTTGGATATAACGTAAGAGGTAGCAAAAATGATTTACGTATAAAAAAATCCACAAAATTCATGTAGAAGTAGTCCAGAATGATTACTAAACACGGCGAGCATAAAACATTACAAATTTTTTGAATCATAATTTTTCAACTATATTTGGTTTGTATTTTCAATGTAATTGATGTTGACGGCGAGCATATTGTAGTCTGCCGACGGCGAGCACATTGGAGTTTACACATGTAGCAATTTCAACATTAGTAATGAGTGATTTAAACTTGGAGAGGGAATCCAGGAATCCAGCATATATCGACTTGATATGCTAGACTGCCAAATTTTCTTATTAACGTACTCACACGGATAGAAGTAATTTATGTAAAACATAAAACTTCGTCATTTGTGTTGAGCACAGGCCCTTGTGTTGAGCGCTATCCTAGTTTGTGCTTCACATAAACTTTCCCATTCTTCATACAATTAACCAGGTATTGTATCACATTGAGTGCAATAGTTTTTACGCAATAATTAATAACAATGATATGAAATGAAAGAATGTCCAATAAGTACGTGTGAATTTTTATTTTACTTTTATTGGCAAGTTAACTGAAATTTGAAATTTACATTCGAATTCGACTTAAATGATACTTTCTTATTTTGTACAGTTTCATACGAATAGATTTAATTAACTGTACATTATCCTGATAATGTCCAATGACACGTTCTTTACATTTTGTGCAAATATTTTACGGAATTCATGTAAATATATAAAGAAGAAAATTGTTCTGAGCTTATCCAGCAAATATTAAATTAACAAAGCACAGTACTAAGTTTCATTATCACGAATGCAGTTTACACTTTATTAGATTTGAATAGGTATTGGCAAGAACTATTTCCATCAGTGTAACCATAAATATGTAAGAAATTATATGTAATATATTTTTTGTCATACCAGCACGAAAAGGCCATTATTCCTTCCAGAAAAGGGGGCAGAAAGTGCCAGATTGCCGCCCGATTTGATAAAGATTAGCGTCATCGGAAAGAATGTTCCCGCCCGGTGACGTCATTCAGCGGGCGGGAAAATGTTTTTTCCTCTCGGTTACAATCTGTCCAGTCTTTCATCGAAAAACAATCTTTCACTGACGCTGTGCAGATCGTCGAATGTGCTTGACAGCCTTGGACCACTTTTACGCCCTAAACGTGAGTTGGAATTTTCTTGTACGGGTGTGACAAAAAATAGTTTCCGCATCGAGGGTGAAAACCGATTGCATCGGACGATGAGTGGGCCAAGCAGAAGGAAAAGAGCACTGCTTGATGCAATATCTCTGTTTGCGCCCTATATACGTAATATACTATTTTCACAATTTATAAGAATTATATGCAATCGTTACGTGTAACATATAAATAATTATTCAGTAGACAATATAATATACACAAAAAGTTTCTAGCAAGTGTGCAAAAATTCATTTTCAACTCCTCCTTATACAGAATATATCGGATTTTCTCAAAACGCTCATATGTGCATTCTTATAACCATTCTTATCTTAGTCTTTTCTATGTTTACGTAATGAAAAACAAAACGGCACTTACTAAAAACAGTTGAATAAAAAATAGTTGTTGTTAATACATATCGGACATTTTATACATGCTCGATTTAATAAACTTTATAGGAAAAAATGTATGCAACACAAGCTGAAGTTCGTGATCCTTATAGTGCATGCAATATTCGAATACTGATACACCAGAAGTGATCCATAAGAAAAAGTAGAGCTATGATCACTAGTGTGAGCATATCCTGACGTTTTTCCTTCCAGGTCCGTCATCTCGAAACTAATCTCTTCCACTCCGAGGATTCTACTGCGTCGTTTGTCTTTTAAAGGGTGTGTAGCGAACTGCGGCAAAGGTGCTCTGCTGTAGAAACTCACAGTTCGCCGCTCATAGAGGTTTTTCATTTTTTTTTTTTGTTCAACCTCTCGCCTTGCTGAAATTCACGGCGAGCGGTCTCGTTTACTTAACAACTCAGTTTTATCAGGGAAACCGCGCAGGTGCTTATATTCTATACACTCGCATTATTTTGCGTAAACTCATTTGTCTAGGTGAATTTGCAATTTTTCTGGAACTTCACAAATGTCGTTCAATTATTCAACGAAAATGTTTATTTTAGTTTTATTCACAAAAATATTTTCTCAAAGTGGAGGAGATTAATTGTACGAAATAATAATAGGTAACAACTGTTAGGATGTATTTACGTTAGTAATAGAAATAGAGTTTTTGAGACTTCATTTTTTATGAAATGTCACTATTATCAAATATGCACGTTCACACGCGACACCTTCGTGTAGTTGCAATGAATGTCTTCATTTTAATATTATGAAACAGCATTAATAAGACTCTAAGCAGTTCCGAAGATTATATGTTACCAACAAAACGACATATATATGTATATATTATTTTACATGCTTGGTAGAAACTGCGCCTACATTCTAGCCAGTTTTTGGCAAATAAACTTGCGCACTAGACAGTATGTTGACAATAAACTTGACCAGATTGGAAATTGAATAATTTTATGGATACATTTTAGATAGCTGTTTTAAAGAGATCTTGGTCAGTTTCTGCCCAATTTCTAGGCAAGTATGTTTCGGAAAATCTAAAACACATAACCTCGCCAGTTTTGTCTAGTTTTTAGGCCAGATTTTGCTAGTATCTGAATGCGGCTTTTATATGATAATCTAGACATTTCTACGTATATGTTTTATTCATCTTCTGTGCAATTTTTATCCATTTTCTATCCAGTTTTTATGCATTTTAGGGCTATTGTTCTGTTAAGCATTTTGATAATTCTATACTTTCTCGTCTATTTGTAATAATTGTTATGAGCATTGCTTACCTATGTAATTGTTGATAATCAATAGATACTATATTATGGTTGCTGATGATATTGGTCGTGTTATAAATAAGATGAGTAAGATGAACATACAATTTTAATGAATCTTCCAAATTCGTTAACAAGACTCTTCATCGTTTATTTTACTACATAATATTTTCTTATAATATTTGTTAAATGTGTACGTAATACAAAACATATCTGAATGAATATACTTTTAACAAAGATTATAAGCATAAATAAGCTCTTTAGGCAGGTTTCGATGGTTCGTTATTAATATTTGTGTGTTCAAGAAACAGGAAATTATAGGTTTTCATTTCACTACTTAACCCCAAATCTTATTTTATGGTTATCTCTCAAACATCAGAATAAACACACAAGCACGTCACTGTTTTGATATTTCATCACATTTTCATATATAGTATTATCTGCATTAAAATGGCATTGCATGAACTGTGCAACAAAGGGTTGAAGTATTCCTTATAACAATCATAAAAACAATCGATTCTTGCTTTTCGCGTGCACATTCAATTTAGAGCCAAGTGCCGACAATGTTGGCATAAGGGACATAAGTTTACAGTATACTAATTAGGTCAGATATTTGCATACATATTTTTAATTTTTTTGAAAGTTTTTTGAACAGTTATTAGATAGGTTTGTCAGACAAATACGCGTACAGTTTCAATCCATTGATCACTATCCGATATGTAGACAGTTTTGTAACCAAAAACTGATTTAGTGATTTGTGGCTAGTTATTATTTGGTTTGTTAACATTTGGCTATATACCGTTTTAAACCTCCTAACTTAGCCAGAAAATGGACTGTATACAATGAAACTGGAGTGAATTTCTACAAGGAAGGCTACTACATTTTCTCAAATGAATTATTATATTAATACAAATTCCATAAATTTATTTAGGGGTGATGATCGGTGATATAGTGTGAGACAAAGATAATGCAAGATGATATACTTAGTATCATTGGTTCCAATTAATTGATGATCTGTTTAATGCCGTACGATAATAACGTTTCAGAAATTCATAAAATTCTGCTTATCTGAATGTAATAATTGAATGTCCTAACAGCATGTTAGAATGGACCTTAAGTGGACAAATTAATACTTTTTACTTTTATTCCAGAAAATTATTGCTAATTGATACTGTATTAATTAATTTTTGTTTTTTAATTAGTACTTTTTATTTAAGTTAAATTTAAATGTAATGATAGTGACAAACATACGTTATCATTCGATAGCATCATCGCAAACCCTTATCACACGAAAACCAAATGATACTTGACATGTGTGAATTCACATGCCATTGAGATTTGCATGAATGAATCAGCATCTAACGATCGTACGTTAAGTTTCTACTATTTCATAAAAGTTTTCTTCACACCCTTGTTAGGTACTAAATTCAAAAATAATATACATTTTAAGTAGCAATAAATTGACCTAGTGGTATTAATAATGACAAGTTGACGGGTGTTTATCTAAGTTTCGTAAGACATCTATTTTAAATGTGAATAGTATATTATGATGTAGAATGTAATCAAATAACATTGTAAATACAGTGCTTTCCATATCGCTACAAGCCTCTATGCTTAGAGCACCTAGTCGGAACGTTTCACAGCTTATCTTCTGCGTGAATTTATATGATAATGATATTATTTTTTTTCTCTACGAAGTTAAAATATACGTAGGTAAGCTGTGCGCGAGTATTAATGCGCGAAATAAAAAATCCATCGATTTGAATTTTTTGCAGATTTGTGCGAGGCAATCAGTATGCAAATGATGCATGAGGTTTTGCAAAGACACCATCTGGCAGGACTACAATTTTAAAAACCATGCATATTGCATGCAATTTATAGTGGATTATGTGCAGTGCGAATAAAGGGCAATGTTCGCAGATTTATTAAAAACTGAAATATTATTTAGTGTGAATATAGCATAAAATTTACTGCTTTTAATTTATACTGATAAATTAACGTTATAGTGATATATGAACCGTTATTAGCAATATCTACATCTTTAATATATTTGTATCCACTACCGTGTCTTTTATATTGAATACAGTTTTTTTACTAAATGTTCGACAGCAACATTTAAATATAAATGACCAAAATACTAAAACGATTACACTTCCATTTTATCATTTTCATTTATGCTGTTTTCTTAAGACCCTTAGACATAACAATTTCAATTAAGTCTAAGTAACGAATTATTCTCTTCAATAATTTTCTGAAGTTATAGTAGGTTATTCATCTGTATTTAAGTTAGGTTGTGGTTTAGTCCGAGTTTCACCATAAGTGTAATTCCAGGTTGATGAATGCCTGTATTTTACTTATTTCAAGAGTTTAAGTTATCTTTCATTTCATTGCAATTTTAGTAGGGAACATCGTGCTGCTTTGCATGTTGAATGAATATTAGATATTCATTCGCAAAATTAGCTGAAACCATTGGTGATTTTGAATCGTTTCTTTTATCAGTTCCAACTTATCTATAATTTTCTTATAAATTTTAAAAATATTTTCCCTTAATTTTTAGTGAAACTTCTAGAATATATATACTATCGAACAATTTCTCACATATCGCCGGTATATGCTACATTCATTTACCTTTTCCTTCGCTTTGTTTCATTTATTTTCATTCTATCTTTCATGAAATAGTGGAGCGGCATGTTTGATTTCTGTGTGCGGATGGCGATCGTGAGACATCGTTCATCTGCAACAAAAGTCAGAATTCAGATCCTCAGATTTCACTTGGTCCATTTACTACATGCAAAAGGTAGCAACATTCATTATCTAATAAATACAAATACCTAAAAATCAAATCGGTTTGGTTCTTATAGTGGATTGTTTCATTGGGCAAACCAAACTTCATGTACTGGGGTTTATTAAGAAAGAGAAATTGTGTCTTTTTACGAATATTCCTTAACATATTAACGCCAGAAATGACATTTTTACACTTCAACTTTGATCAAATATTTAGTATCAAGACCGAATTAAGTTTAAAAAAATTGAAAGAACTTTTCATTCTTATTGGTTTTTTTAAGGAATCTCATTGCGTTTGAGTTCAAATTTTCGGTTAGGATGCCATTTTGTTTATGTCATCATGAATTTAAAAAAAAAACTATTAATGTACGTCTTTAGTACAACTAGCGGGTTCATGATTCAAATATTTTTTTGTCACACCAGCACGAAAAATCCATCTTTCCGCCCGGAAAAGAGGGTGGAAAGTGACCGATTGCCGCTCGGTGACGTCATTCAGCGGGCGAGAAAATGTTTCTTTCCACTCGCTTATAATCTGTTGACAGTCTTTCATCGAAAAATAGTCTTTCACGATGTGAAGATCATCGAATGTGCTTGACAGCCTTGGACAACTTTACACGCCCTAAAGGTGAGTTGGACTTTTCTTGTACGGGTGTGACAAAAAATAGTGTACACATCGCGGGCGAAAACTTTTCGTTCTTCTCGGCCCACTCGTCGCCCTGACTGCAATACCTCTGATTTCGCCCTAGATATGTAATATACTATTAGAGCATTTAAAGTCCGGTGTGTTGGCAAACATTTTTTTAGTTTTTTCGAGTTTTTTAAATATATAAACCAAAATTGTATATTATGAAAAAAGAAAAAAAATGTCGATCTTCGATGAGTGTGACATTTGTCGCTCCAGTAGGGTAACAATCACAATCATCGGAGATCGATTTTTCGTCCATGTTACATATCATATTTTTAGCATGGGGCTCGATAATTCGCGTTGGAGGTTTCACCCTAGTGCGCGAAATCGAGCTTCGCGCACGGAGTGTTAAAACACATACTCGTTACAAATTTAGACAAATTCAGACAAAACTATTCAAAAGAGCGACCTCGAAAATGGTAACCTCGAAGATGTACCACTCAATATTTTTAAACTTTGATTTTGAGAATAAATACTTGATTAAAGCAGAAGTGTAAAAACTGTAATTTCATGCCTTAATGGGTTAAATGCAAGTGGTTTCGAATTCACTGTAAACTATAGGGTCCTAGAATAGAATTTTTAGTTACCCGGATCTAAAAATTATAATGCCAATTACGTAGGCTGAGGAATGGTTAAAGTAATCGAAAGGATGTTAGGATTATTGTGTATCTACTGGTGAGCAGTAATGTGGGATGAGCTGGGGGTATACATCACTGTTTTACTGTTTATTTACATTAATTGCATTACAGTAATATGCGATCCTGTTTATTGCAAAAATATCCAATCATTATTGGCAATGACAAAGGCAATAAGTCGAAAGCGGTTACACATTGTCAAAGAAGGCGAAGACCGCCCGTGGATGAATAGGGCAAATGGGGCGGTCACCAGTCTTTCACCCAAGTCATGTTCGCTTTCTCGGCCTCCTACCGTTCTTCACTGAATACAACAGTTGTCAGTTGCGAACAAACCACTAGACGTTAATTACGCTAGAAAAAGATTAATGAGGAAATATGCGTGCAAGCAGCGAAGTGCGATGATAATCGAACAGGGCGAAACCCACCAATGCTGAGTCAGTCTGGAAATAATACCGCCTCAGCCAAATCCACTTCGCGCATGGTCACGCATATTTGTTCCGTTAGACTTTAAAAGCACCTATCGCTTTCTCATTTCGATTCATTGCAATATGCATTATCCTGCCTTTCTTTCTCGCGTTATTATTCGTACGAGGGATGCGTTCATTCAACGGAAATTCAGCTGTCGCCTTTGGTGCATGGAAAAAACATGATGAACCTGAAAATATAAATTGATTGCCGAAAAACGACTTTGCGAATTTCTGGGAAGGTCGACTAACCTTAAAACACTTTTTGTTAAATTTTTGTATATTGTCGAACTGAAATTTATTCTATGTCTATGTCACGAATCATTTTAAAGATTATTGTATGTAAAAAGAATTGTTTAATAAAATTAAGTATTACTTTATGTTAATTTGATCACAGACCTAGTCAATTATAATACATTTGTCCGTTGCACGGTAGTAAGACGATAAAAAAAAGTTTAAAGTAGTAACTTAAATGATGTCGAGAAACAGTGATAATCAGGCCACATCCGACACGAACTGCTAATAAAAAATATGATTAATCGTCCCAACACAGCGGCTGGTAGAGTACAATGAGCGACTTGTATCATCGCTGTGGACGCCGCCGCTTGGCACGGCATCTTTCGGACGTTGAAAAACGCGTTGGCCGGGTCTTGTATTCGTATATGCGAGCCTCTGTGCAGATTGTCCATGATTAATTGGTTCCTCGATGACGAGGTGTATCTGCCGGTTTCCATCTCAGCGTCATAAATAGTGAGAACCACGTAATGGGCATCTCGTGGTTAGCGCCGCCATACAGGCGCTTCGGTAGTTGTTCGAATACGTCAAATGCTGAATGATGCAGCAATAAAACAAGGTTTATATTATCTGATTTTGTGTGGTACAACTCGACCGGATCTTTTCGCTTCTTCCCTTGCGCTTATATTAATTCGTCAAATGCCTAATACATTTTGGGCGAACATATTCGTAATATGCATGAAATTAAATTGAGTTTTTGAACACATTGTATGACACAGAAAAACATCGATGTGACACCAAATGACTCCTTCTATATCGACATGAGTTTCCATTTTACGATATTGTACATCTGATGATTGGTGAGTTCGAATACCAGTGTACTTCATTACTTTATGATGAAAAAGTTCTTTTTCACAAATTTGTTGGTAGCTATGGTGAAAAATAAAAATACATTTGACTACTTCTATGTGGAAATAAGAAAAAAATATTATATTATTAAAAAATGATATATATATATATAGAGTTCGGTAGAAGATATTAATCAATTTATCTTTTAATTTCTTAGAATGATAATTCACTCTTTAGGGGAGTGAAAACTCATACTGCATGAAACGAAAATTTACCCTTGAAGAACGAGAATTCACCGTTTTAATAGAGTGGCTCAATTTTTACTCGATAAAGACTTTATCAAGAAATTTAGACTGTTATTGTAATTTTTTTAACAAACGGGTCTAAAATTTCCTGAAAATGGTTAATGTTCAGACAGCGAAAAATGTAAAGTTGAACAAGTTGGTAAGAATTACTATTAAACGATACGCAAAATAAACGATAAACTAATAAACGATACGCAAAATATTTTTAAAAACTTGCTACGTCAGATCTGCAACCTAAATCGTCTATAAACCATGTGCCTAATCGCATGCCGTGGCATTAGCAACCTTTGTATAAACAACGAACCGTTAATACTAGAATTCATCAACTAAATGACTTATTTGTATAAATATTCAATTAACGTATATCTAAGAACATTTAATATCATTACGTATATTTACATATGTAATTATATTTGTAATTTCGTATTTATACCTTACTAATCGAAGAATATCGGAATTATTGCACGATTTGTCCATTTTAATTTCTATCTTAATTTTATGACAGATCGTTGAACAAAATATGTAACTACTTCATAAATAACCATAGTGTAAACTCACTGAATCAACTCACTATTTAAAGTAGTGAACGTATAATTGTTTTCAAATGGGTGATTTTGATTACTATGAAATAAGAGAGGGTGATTTCGAAAGATTATAGTTTAAATTAAAACTTGTTAGCATTAGCCTAGAAATTGAATAAACAATTTTGAATCGAATGAAACAATGTATAGAGTAATAATCAATTTATTATAATTAATGAATTTCTAGCGAATTTATAAAATTAATTGTCAATCAATGGACAATAAAGCATTGTTTTAGGAGCAAGCATAACGTAATAAATTAAGTACGAAACTGAAGCAAAGACAAATAGAATCAGTTTTGCGATAATGCCTTCCTGCCATTTGTAAGAAAATCATTCACCGTGCATTCTTAATGATGGTCAAATGTACATAGTTGTCTTCTTGCAGTATGCTTTTCGCTGTCAATCCATCAGCCCTTGTATAACATTATCCCATTTTAGCACTTTGTGTTGTACATTTATAAATGAGAAAGAGCCAAGAGTCGATAGAAGCCAGAAGATCAATGAGCTGACGTGCAGGTATTGCGCAGAATCGATGACCAAGATGGGTCGATGATTTATCGTGGCCGCTCACTAATTTTATAATCTGGACGTAATGAACGTCATTATTGTAATACTTGTCTTCGAACAAGATGATGCGAGCTGGCATGAAACCTGTGATCAGTAACCGGCAACTAGCAGCCCTTTGAAAGGCGGTACAATGTATAGAGCCTACCATCCGACGGTCAGTCAGAACTTGATTGTACGTTTATGTGATTCCTGTTATTTTCAATCATTGCCACGGCACCGTCCCTCGACCCGTTTCGCCTTGGACCATATATTGCGCTACGTAATATTTGTAATTGGCGGGAAAATAACAGGCCTAAGCATTCCCCTTTGACTTTTATCTTTTGTTTCTGAAACGGTCGAGCATCTCTCTCTTGCACCTTCTCCCTCTGACCCTTTCTATTTGGTTTGTTTTCATCATCACCCAATGACGTGTTCGACTTTTATTCGTGTTTCGCTTTACCTTGAAAATGTGTGGCAATATTCCTCAAATAATTTTACTTAAAAATATCGATTTGAGCTCGGTTTGTAAATTAAATATTGCATTTCGTGAATTATAATAGAGAGATATTAACTTGATGAATTAGACTATTTCTCTCCATAGCACATTTCATAATATATTTTTGATGACCAGTATGAACCGCATAATAAAAAAATTAACAACCGCCGAAAAGGTATTTGGACTCCGCAAATGGTATAAGCTAAAGGTCAACAATTTCAAATGCAAAAGCCACAGCAAATTGTTTTACACTGTCCAAATATAGCGCAAGAATATAAGAATTTCTAATGTCATAACAAAACACGTGCACAGCAAGAAAAATCTACTGCAAATGTTCCACACTTTTATTGAAAATAATTGATCCATCCTTGGTAATGTCTTTCATACTGCGATATTCGTTTCGTGCATGGCGATGGAGGGGATATCGAAATCGACGGCAGCGCTCAGTGTGGAGATTTCTGGCAACTCGCATCTGCAACGTCAGAGCTTTTCCATTAAAGTCAATGTCAAAATGCTCTTATTTATTCGTTAATTTGAGCTATTTCAAAGTTTATTTCGATCTGGGTTAAGTGTTGCAAGTATAGGTTTTATGGTTTAAAGAACCATTTGAAAGGGTTCATTTTATTATACTGTGCAAAAAAAATGATTAATCCGAGTTCTAAATTGTATAGAATACAATTCATTATTCAGCTGAAATATATTTATGTATATATTGTAATTTTCCATTATTAGTAATTTAGTTAATACATAAACATGGTATTTTTCTTATTTCCAATGTAACTTTGTACGGCGGAAGAGTCACTGACGTTTGCCGAATTACACTGGAACGAATTAATTTATGCTCTGTACATATTCCAAATACTTCTTCTACACGAACTTACATATCCTACAGCCAATTTTTTCCCTTTCCTTTACTTACTGGATTAAAGTTTATTGAGTTTGTGATTGAGTCAAACCCAGTTCCGATTATCGTATTCATTTCAGCCCCTTAACCTCGTTTTGTCCAACTCAAAATGATTCGAATTAAAAAAGTATAATATTTTGTTACAAACAAAAATGTACAAAATTTGGGCCGAATTTCAAACAATATACTCAAAGTACTAATGCTTTTGAAAACCCGCAGAAAATTAAAAAAAAAACTAAATATTTCACTTTCTCATATCACTCTCCATACAAATTGCAGATGCGAGTTGTCAAAATTCACCACCAGGAGGCGTGGCTGGCGTCTTGCACTAAGCGAATAGGCAATTTCGCATATATTTTATGATAATTTTTCATAAGGATGTAGTCTTTTTCCACTATGATAATGTTAGAAAAATAGCATAAATTGTTCATATTTATTTGATATTCTTATGAAATTCTTATGAAATTTAATAAAACACAAATTTGATATTTAAATTTGTTATTTCAGCACTAGGTTTCGCTTAAATCCCATCGCGAGTTTACCTACAGTTTAATTCGAGTGACAGCTTCGTGGAATCTGAACATTCTTTACAAACGCACTATACCTACTTTTAATTCTGAGCACTGTACTGCTTTTTTAGCACGAAATTGAGCCTTACCAAAACATGCCAATAAAGTTCAGGGATATTAAAAAAGTTGCAAAATGATTTGAACATCCGTAATAAATTCGTAAACTTCCCGGGAAAAATTATCAAACCGCAACTAAAATTAAGAATTTTGATAAAAAAAGTTGGAGACACTTTTATGGATGTTCAATATTAATAATCGACCAAGTACATTTCGTTAACTTACGCAACAAATATTTTTCCTTGCACTTTGTAAATTAAAAATTAATTCTCACTGAGATTCAGCAGCCACTGATTTTAAGTGAGGAATGCGCTACTGTATCGACGATTAATACTCCCTGAATTCTGATTTTACGAATTAAGAGAATAAAATTAATGTCGTGTATTACAAGACATTTGAGTTAAATTTATGAGCGTTTGGAAACGGCTTTTAACACTGTATAATAGAGTCGTTAAAATCCTTAAATAATGAGTATAATAAATTAACATTCCCATTTCTACTTCCAAACATTTCGTATTAATACAATGACGAAGTAATTGGAGACTGAAAGGAATCTTATTTATTCCATTTTCTCATCAGCGTCTCCGCAGGCGAAAATCCTGCCGAGCTTGTAAAATTACCATGATTAGTCAAATCTAGTTAGATTGATGTAATTTTCAACGTCGCGCGATAGAGAAGGCACCACGAACTTCTAACAAGTTGTTGAACAGTATTATTATCCCCCCCAGCAAATGTCCGAGCTCCGAGACTGTTGTAGTTAACTATGTTCGAGCGTTGATTGTATTTACGCCTCTCTCCTGCAGCGCCGTCTTGTAAGCAATGTCTATCATTTCATGTAATTTTGTTTATTTCTGGAATTAATATTTTTCCAGTACTGATACTTTGTATATAGTCTGCTGAGTTAGGCTGATAATAATCTTTAAGTCGATAAATACATTAAATTTGTATTTGTTAATCAGTACTGGCTAAAACATCACGAACACATAACTGTGTTAAATTATTATATACATAAAAATTCAGAAGACTATGATAAATATACATTATACGGTAATATTTAGACACAAATATTACGATCGAGATATGTAATGTAAATAGCGATTCCACGCACTCCACAAGTTTTGTCTGAAAAATATGTGGAAAGTTTTTTCATCTGCATTGTACTCTTTCTCCCCTATGTTTAGCCTAGAGGTTTACTAAGGTTTGAACATATTACATAAAAATTGCAGATACGTGACGCGGAGTGTAATAATATTATTGAATATAGATTTTTACCCCTAATTGATTTCTTCAATTGCATAATTCGTATATATAATATTTCTACTATATTCGTCCACCTATTCCTTGACATCAAAGGAGCCATCGATAATGTACCGCGATGACAAGTGTATTATACAGTCTCAAAGCTCACTGTCTAAGATTACGCCACCTATTAATCAAAGAATATCGCAACAACAAAAAGATAATAATCCAGATGGAAAACCAAAGAATCACATGAAATATCGACAAGAGCTGCACATGAGTTCGGTTCTCGGGCAAACCCTCTGGGATCTAGTCTTTGACAGTAACCTAAAAGGCTTCAGACAATAAAGATCACGAAACTATTGCATACCCAAATGATCAGGTGATTTTCATTGACGGAAACCGACAGGCACAACTAGAAGGAAAAGCAAAAGTGTTGCTTTTCGAGGCGAAAAAATGAGCGCAATAGGAAACAGTAAGTGCGAAATGCTAGCCGTGAAAGGAAATATGGACAAAACCTCGGCCTACCTAATATATTTTAGCAATACCATCCTTAAATGGGTAAAGGCGTTAAAGTACCTGGATGCAACCCTGAGTACGGAATGAATTCAACACCACATATACAAAACATATTGGAGAAAACTAGAAATCTGTTCAATCACTTTGAAAACTCCAAACGAAACTGGGGACCCGGTTATAAGGCCATCAAAAGTGACATCTTCATCCCAACTACTACGTATGCTGCGGCTGCATGGGGGAATTTGGTGATACAGAAAAGCGGAACCAAAATAGAAAGTCCTCAAAGATGTGCACTTATGAAAGGAAAAGGATCATACAGAACCACTTCCGCGGGAACAATGACATGTGCTGACAGCTTGCCATCAACCCTTCAAATCGAAAATCACTCGAAATGGAAGTTCGAAATTGACTGAAAATAATTGTAAATGGCAACATCTACACGTAAATATAGTCTAAAGAGGAAGGAAATAAAATCCACAAGGGAATATGGAAGTGGATGATCAAAAAATGGCAAGATAGATGGACTGTCAGTGAAAAAGATTAAGGTCGAAATATTCTTGGGAGCAGAGTAACGGCTGAAAAGAAAGATCGGAGTCAATCGCTGCACTGCGCGATTCCTAACAAGTCATGAAAACTGAATGGAATTCAAATCCAAATTGGCCCCACTCCGAGGGAACATGAGACATGCATTTGGGGTGAAGAAGACACACCAGAACATATACTGAACCATTGCCTAAAGTGCGCAGGTCTTAGGACATATATGAAAAATAAACTGATGGTGAAGTAAAGTCAGAGACTTGATTAAAGAATTAAATAAAGAAAAGGAAATTCAGGAAATATGCAAAATTAATTCTCAAAAAGAAAGAAATGCTCAAAGTAGACGAAGAACAAAGCACAATATAAAGCATGAGCAATGATACTTCCAATGAACGCCACCTACACGAATGAAAAAGTAATAGCAATCTTGAGAACAAAGCCAAGAATTCCAAAATATATATAAATCGATAAACATGGGATCACTCCAGGAAATGCTCTCTCCTAGAAATAGGACAGACGAGGTATAGATCCCTCTTTAAACTGAATGTCAAGACGAAAGCCAAATGTAAAAGGTAGTCGGCTCTCAAGTCAAAAGAGTAAACTCAACGCAAGATATACATTGGACATTTTGGCCGGGGAACAAAGTTCCGAAAATGGGATGAGACGTTATCTATACGTCAAGCTGGCAGTATATAATTAAAATTTTAATTTCGTACAATGAAGAAAGAGCACTTAACAGGCATCTAAAAGATACCAAATATGTATATTGATATCATGAAATTCTCGAAATCCTGTATGCTAACTTGATATTCGCGCTAATTCGAATCTCCCTTGTGCAATTGATCAAACTTTCCTTGATTACTCGGTTTTCTCCATCTCATTAATAGTGCAAAGAAGCAAGAGCATCTGGCCTGCGCGTCTATGTCTAAAGTCACTGGGTATGTTGGATGAATAACTATCAGACAATTGCTGATGAGCATTTTCTTCGGAGAATAACTAGAATAACCAGGCTGAATATTTAAATTTATAATTTGAGCACTAGGTGTCGCTTAAATCCAAAAGCGAGTTTACCTACAGTTTCATTCAAGTGGCAGATTCATGGAATCTAAACATTCTTTGCGAACAATGTTCTTGACGAATTTTAGAGACGATCGTTCACTTGCTTGTTTTAAATGCCACTCATCGGAGTCGTTTACATTAAATGATGATCGACTTAATCATCGATTTTGTACACCTCGCAGCGGACCTCGAAGAAACATGTATCTCAAAACATCGTTTCCCATTTATTGCACAATTCTTGACTAAATAGAATTTTTACCTTGATTACTCGGTTTTCTTTATCTCATTAACAGCGCAAAGAAGCAAGTGCACCTGGCCTGGGCGTCTATATCTAAAGTCACTGGGTATGTGGGATGAATAACTACCAGACAATTGCTGATGATCATTTTTTCAGAGAATAACTAGAATCGTCAGACTTAATACCTGTCCTTTTGTAGAAATGACAATAAAAGCACTACATGCCGATATGCCATTGATATGAAACAAAAATTAGGTTGTAATATTAAGGAATACAGAATCATCATTCTCTTCACTTTGTTTCACCTATTTGAAAAATAATTCCACAGGGAAAATTGATCGAAATTCAAGTATCCGGAGACATTAGAATTTTGATTGAAAAGCGTATAAAGAGGCAAATTGTTTGCCGACTCGCGAATAAAATGGGGGTTCAAAGGGGAGTAGTTGGCAGAAGGTGAACGCGGTAACGGGAAACGTTATCGCGCCTGCAAAGCCATAAAGGGTATACGAAGGCATCGCGTCTTTGGTTGTAGGGCAAAGAGGATGGCAGGGGAGGGGATGAATTCAGGGCGTAAGTCAGCCGGCGATAAAAGCCGCTTTAAATAAAGCGCTATGTATGGTAATCGCGCGGAACCCGGCGACCTCCGATACGACGTCGCGGTTAAAGCGCACGTCGAACATATTCTATCAGTCTGATAGCTCTCGGCGGGACGCGGGAGATGCTGTGCGAACGGAGAGGAAGAATCCTGGGTTCGCCATCGGAGGATGCGTTCGTATCTAATACTGCAGTCTATGGCCTCGCTCGAGCGAACCTTTATGCGACGGGTCGTAGTCGATGTTTGGCTAAACTTTCCGTATAAGTGCAGGCGTCGTTTCTTCGGTAAATAAAAGTGCGAAGAGCCCCGGGAGACGAAGCCTCATAGTCTCCTTTTACCACTTCAAGCGACTGCGCAGCTGTTGCTCAAGCGATACTAAGGCTTGAAGCAAAAGCGGATAAGCTTTTTATCGGCCGATGCGTGCGATATAATCGACGTTGAGTGTAACGCGGATGGCCGTAAATTAGGTAACGGGCATATTGTTCGCTGTAATCGAAGTCATTTTCTCCGGCGGTGACTTATGATGTCGCAACACGTCTGGTTCGGTTTGCGGTTATGCTTTCCGTCGATAATGAATACAAAATGCCCTTCTTATTATTCTAATTTCCTGCGCTTATGGCGCGTAATCGATTTCCATACCCAATTTAAATCCAATCGTCTGAAGAATAATTATAGTGTGCATAATCGAATTTTTATCGTTAATTTAGTACGGGTCAACTGCATTATAATTATCGTAGTTTGCAAATTGGCTATTTAGGGGGATGCAAAGTCGTTGCATTCAATTTCTGTAAAATATGGTCTGAAGTAGTCTGAAGAAAAAAAATGTTAAACGAAATATCCGATGGATATCATTGGTTTGGTAAAATCGTCATCTTGATACATAAATACGTATCGTCGAGTAATATTTAGATATATCATCCATATTAAAATTGCAGAAACGTCACTCTGGTACATGAAATACACATCTGAATTTCGCAGACCATTTTTTCCCTGTATGTACCTAAGAACATCCCTCTCGTGTTTATCCGGTATAGGTTGTCAGGGGCATCAGAGATGTACAAAACCTTTACCTTAAAATCACGACCCTACCACTAAACAACTTATCACTGCATCCACAACGGCTTCGTTCCTCAGTTATTGCAACTTGCTACCTATGTTTTAGATAGCTAAGCCAACTTTTTTTTGCGCCAATCGGCGGTTCAATTTTCTCCGTGTGATGGTGTTAAATCTGCACTGAAAAAATGCGTAATTTTAAGGCATTATTTACTTGAATAGTCGGAACAAAATATTTACTTATAATAGAAAAATAGTTTGCTAATTCAACTAAATATTACTTTGATTTTATCCAGCAAGTAAATATTTATTTAAATTAAGAAAATATTTCCTTATTTTAAGTAAATATTTTGTTGCGACTATGCAAGTAAATATTTACTCGAAATTAGAATTTTTTTTCAGTGTGATTATGAAATTGAATGGTTAGAATTTATCCAGGAATAGGTCCCTAGGGGGTAGAAAATGTACGGTAGGTTTTAGCATTCTTTTCCGTATTTTGAACCCTTCATCAGAACAAAAAATAACAATTAAACATTCGTCAATGAATTTTATTTGCCAATTGTTACTTTTTGATTGTGAACTTGGAAGGATTATGCACTCATGTAACAAGTCATCGTGCAGATATATATCAAGAAGTTAAAATGATTTTAACAACATTTTTTTTTATATTTTCATAAAATGTATTCGGTTGTGAAATTTATTGGGTGGTTGAATTACACGACGGTCATGGTTTCTTAATCTGCACATTTTCCGAAAATGGAAAACCATAACAGAATTTTAGAAAATTATTGTATTGCTGAAATTCTGCTTTGGCAACGCCACATATTGCATTAAAATTATATGTACTCTTACACGAAAAAAAATATATGATCGCCATGCAAATCAGGTTTATGTTCAAACAAACATCGAAATTCGTGTTCAACACAAACTTACTTCGTGCAGAGTTTAAACTTTTTTCAGATGCACCTAGTTCGTCTAAAACCCAAACTATTCTTCTTCGCGTGTCTCAAGCTTGATCATTAATGACATCCAAATACATAACATTTGGCACATTTTGATGATGCCCCTCTTTTTCGATTACACACACAGGTTAGATGGATTCGTTTCTATATGAAATTTTTATGTAATCGTAATAATATAAGATAATAATTTTTAGGATTAAATAGATTTTTTGGATGATTTTTCTAGAAACTTAGTATAGGGGAGAGTCAGGTAGCCGCGGCCAGCGGGTATCCCCGGCCACTACCTGTTGTGAAGTATGTAAATAGGTTACACGAATACTGCTTCACTTATCTTTTGTACCATGCCCGAAACGGTAAATTTCAAAATATGAAGATATCCCGCTCTATTTTAAGTAGATTAGTTAGTATTTCGATTTTGCAAACCAAACAAATGAAATCTTTTTCGGCATTTCCGTAGTTTCGAATTCGAATATATAAAGATTGTATATGCCCAAAATTTTATTAAGGTAATTTAATATAGAATATATCTAAATTATATACAATTTTTCTACCTGGGAACTTTTTTGCATACATTATTTTTCAACTTATTGCATAAAATGTTTAGGTGGTCGAGGCTACTCGACTCTCCCCTACCCTTCTCTGACTCGGTATCACTCATATTTACCTTCCTTTCTAGTGATATTATTAATTATAATTATAATCTAAATATTGTGTTGCAATAACATTGGAATTTGTTAAAAAATAACAGTGTCCAAAATTTAGGTGTCCTATTAGGTTTAGGTATTTTATTAGCAATTGCCATTTAACACATGGTATACGTAGATCAAATACCAAATTTTAAAATTAAAATATCCATGTTGCAAAAAAGTGTATCTGGAATATACGTTATTTCTTATACATAATTAAATATGTTATTTTTGTTAGCGAGCTGATGTGTGTTTGTTTATAAATGAAACTAAATGCATTCTAAATTAAGTTTATTATAAATTTCACAAAATAGATATCGCAGGATATTGAAAAGACGTTATTAGCACAAAACCATAGTATACAAATTTAATATGTATTGAAATTAATACAATTAAGAATTTAATCGACGTCGACCGATTTAATTTGAACTTAAATAATGATAGTCAAAGTAAAGGTTAATGTGTCCTTTAATAGACTTCTCGCGGCCGTCTTAAGTTCATTCATTATTAACATGTTTCCATCAATTTGAACGTCTGTCACGATAAATCGATTTATTGGTTAAGGTAGAAAGAATGGCTTAAACCGTCTTGATAGACTTTAATGAATGTTAGTTTAATTTGAACTTAATGGATTCAAGTGGATTGAAATCTATCCAATTACGAATTACTGTATATCCAGCTGATCCGCTGAAGTTCACTTTGTATTGTAAATTAATAAAGACTGAGTGAATTCAATTATTTGAGGATATCTGCTGAAATTGATTAGAAATGTTGGTAAATCCAGTTTAAAATATCACTGCATACAAAAATAAACGTTGACATATATAAAATAGAACGAAAAAGTGTTGCGGTTTTACATGCAGGGCTTACAAAAATTTGAAGAGATTTGAATTTTATAGAAAAACGAAAATTGAATGAATTACTAAACTTGAATTAGTATTAAACACTGAATTGTATAATACGCTGTTAAAAATTTCTGTAGCAATTTCCTAAACCAGTAACCGAAGTTTTTTATCGTTACAGTTTCAAAATTATACGAAACAGAAGTTTCTGAAATATTTTTGTAATTTTGTGAAATTTATTTATAATTTTTTGAAAATGTTTCTTAATTTTGTTTCGTAAAATTCTGAATCCGTAACAGTAAACAAATTTAGTTAATATTTTAGAAAAGTCCTACAGACATTTTTAACCGTGTAGTAACCAATGCTTAGGTAGTCCTTTGCATGGAAAATTCGACCTGCTGTTTCCTAATACTTTCTCGTTAAATTACTACTTTTCGTACCAAGGGCGTAAAATAGTGTTTTAGGCCTGAGGGACGGTCAAATCGGCTCCAGAGACGAGGAATCACCGCATGAGGTGTAAATTGTATGGTCATGGCGCGAACAATATTTTTTATTTAAAAGGTGTGTTAACGACTGGTGGAAGGGGTTTAAATAAAAGTCTCGATTTGATCGGTCGACAATTAATGGTTTAAATTTATTCCGATCTCGCGGTGACGACCCGAAACATACTGAAAAAACCCGATCGTCACTTTTTCACATCTTAGTTCGACTTTTCAATTTATCGAGCATTTACATGGACTCAATCATCATATTACTAATCGATATTATAATATTCGAATTAAAAATAATTGTATCGAGATCGTCACCATTTTGAAGGGCCTTTTACATAATTTACCTAACAGGCCTGCTTCATTTTGAGAGGTACCCCCATTCGGGTGTGCAATGGCGTAGGGAAAACCATCTCTGTGGGAAAAAACCTACGCCGGGTACCGCAGTCGATAAAACATCGATTCTGTCCGTAACAAGGTGTAAAGATGTCCACTTTTACAAATAATAACTAATTGAAAAAAGGGTCGTGAACTTGCTATTTTACATCTTCAAAAGAAGGTGTAAAATGGACATTTTACTCATGCTAAATCAAAATATAATTTTCTTTCATAGTTTAAGGCGACGTCCTGATTAGACTTGAACTTTCCACAGATTTATGTTTTTTATAGATATTGGTGACTAGAATGTTCTGTTTACCAATTACGATTTTGTGGGGAACTATCTGTTGAAATATCTATACAAATAATTACGCCAATAAATGCATATGTATAAATCGTATTCCATTGTATTATTAATACCCTTCGTCTGAAAATTGTCTAAAAATAGAAAATGATTTTTTTTTAAATTCGATTTCTACTTTAAGCTAGCCGAAGCATTAATAAATAACAGACATATCAAAAGCTGCTCCACACTCGCTGTACACTGAAAAATTTCTGTTACAAAAATTCCCAAGCACTTTGGTTTCAGCAGAGTTTCAGATATATATTCGTAAAATGCACATATTTTCAATATTATTCTGTGAAAATACGTTCTCGTACAGAAAAATGCTTATACTGACGCAGGTTATTTTGTATAAGTATACCTGTTTCATAAAAATGTATCAAACTTTTTTATTGTTCACATATATCGCCAAAAGAACACAGTATGGGCATTTTTCTAATGAAAATTTATTCAATGTACACAGGAAAAAAAAAACTTCAAATTGTTACATCTCAAATTAAGCACTGTAAAAGGCTTAATTTCAGTCTAAAATTCGGCTAATTTTCTTAAATTAAGCTAATATTTGCGCTTAAAATCTTGTTTTCAGTTTTAGAAACTTACTTTTAGTCAATATTCAGGTTCGCAATAAGAATTCTCTAACTTAGGTGGGACAAGTTCGAACAATTTTTCTTTAAGCATAAATCTCGACTAATATTAAAATATGGTCTCTGAAAGTAAGACTTTAAACGCAAATATTGGCTTGATTGATAGTATTAGCGTTCATTTCGTGCAAAAAAAGTTTTGTATTAAAAAAAATATTTATGTACACTTTTAAAAAATTTATTGAAGTGAAAATTAAACTATCACTTCAGTTTTCACTTCAAAAATAGCAAGATTTCACTCGTTAATACTAAGATTTAACTACTTTGAGAGTTTGAGTTTTTGTGATGCATTTTTGCAATATTATTTCAGATTAAATTAGGAAACGACACATATCTTGTTCTTGAAATGTTCAGAAATTTGTGATGTTGATTTTTATCATTACTTGATACTGCATGTATTACTAATTCTATAAATCTGGTATTCTTATCCTTAGAGTATAAGTAATGAATGTTACCATTTTGAAGGGAGTTACCCTGGTAGAAATTTGGCTGGTTTGACTAGCCATTATTCTATCAGCTGGGAATATCTGTTTGGTAGAATCTCGGTAGAAATATGCACGAATTCGAGATGAAAACCCGCTTGACCAGTAACATATATTTAAAGTGACATAAAGCAATAATTGCAAACTTAAAATATCATAATAAATTTGTATAATAGGTAAGAATCGATCGAAGATTTGATCTTTGCACCAGCTTTGTAAACAATCGCAACAGCATGTGCGCACGAATCAGCTGAGAGCCAGCCGTCAAATTAGGAGTTCGATCGAGAGGTATTCGAGATTCTCGAATCGAGCCGAGGTCGATAAGTTGTAGGAGCTTGTCGCACTCTGTTAAAATATATTAGCTATCTTAATGTCTGATGTCTCGGTAGATTTACACCAGAATTCATGTGTAGGATTTCTACCCATATTACGGAGCTGGTTTCTAGCCAGATCATCAAAATGTAGGATAATTCTGGGCAGATTCTCGTAACCATCTCTACCAGGGTTATTTTAAAGAACTTTCAAATCGCACCATTTGAGATGATGGTAATTCTCCATCTTGCTTCCGTCATTTCAATTCATCATCCGTCAATTTTACTTCTCTTTTCTCTTTTAAATACTTGTAATGGAACAGATTACTTACTCATAACAGCATTTATTGTTCCGAGTTCCCGCGAATGAATAATAGACAGGACTTACATAATCCTACTCGTTTTCAGCGTGAACATTGTCACATTCATATATATATACATTGTAAATCGATATAGAATGTCCCTGCTTTAACGACGTATCTAAACTGTACTGGATCAAATAGCTGGGGTGATATGTGTATAGGTGTTTATGAAGAGAAGAGTAGGGAGAGGGAGAGAAGAGCCCATGAGATTTATCAAATGAAACTAAGAATATCATCACTCGTTTTTTAATTATCAAAGTCCATAAAGCATATATTATTATCACGAATTATAGCTTTATTATGCAAAAGATGTGGCACAGATAATGGAAGAAGTGACCCGGCCATGAACATTGAAGCTAGAAATTTAAGATGCCACGTTTGAGTGCGCATCATGGAAGCTGCCATAAAAGAAGTTAATTGAGAATGAGGATTATCATCATAGAAGCACATTGTCACACAATATCGACACATCTATTTGTATTCGACAGCCGTTCAGATCTTCCTATTCATATTCTTTCCTAAAACGAATATAATTTCGATCCAATTAATCAGTGCGGCAAAACACGACTAACATGATGAATTATGTCACAGCCAATATTGAATTGTTTGTTATGTTGACCAATTTTAATCCGATTTTAACAAATAAAATGTATATTTTCGTAACCTGATAAGAGGACGAAAGGAAATAATATTTTGCACATTCATATCACTGCTGCCTAGTCCAGATATAACTAGGCACTAATAAGTCGTGTGCAATAACTGATGGATCGGGTTATGTTTAACCTTCAATAAAAATCCCATATTGTAACCAAAATAAAACATTCAGCAATTATTTTATATTTCTTTAGATAAAAATATCATAATAATAACCCCTCGACACATTAATCTTTCTATTTTTTTCTCATTCCCGATGTTTCTTTAACGGTTGTTAATCTCAAGAAATAAAAACGAAATGATTGAATGTATTGTATTCTCCGAACAATACAAAGATGTGATAAATGGGACCAGCATTACCGAGTCGCCGGTACAATATAAATATTACAAAAGAATTAAAAAATGCAGAACGATTCATCGGAAGCTAGTCGTTGGAGACATTCCGCATTCCGCATCATTTTCCACAACCCTCTATCTCTTCGAATGTGCCTTCCGAGCGCTCCTCGTCGCGGCCGTGGTGAAGAAGCGTTCGCAAGCTCGATGTGAAAATTGCCTCGGCAAGAATTATTGACTATAAATTACTCGTCGCTACCCTAGCTCCTCTAGCGCGAACTGCCGTTACTCATGCAAATGACGGTGAACTGCGCAAAGCCCGCGAGCAAGCCGTCCCTCTCACGTTCCAACGAACGAGAGAGGTATTTCGCCACTTACTCATCGAAGAGTCGTACGGCGATCCTCCCAATGATCGCCAGCCGAGTGTCTGCAGATTGCCAAAGAAGAACGGAAAACGCACTTGGCGTTCGCCAATTGCCGCCGTTTATGTTTTATCGTATGCGAAATGGAAGCAACGCTGGAGGAAATCGAACGAGTGATTCGTTCCTGCGAATTACGCGCAATTTTTGTTCCTCAAAAGAACTTCTTTCATACCAACCGGCAGGGATGGAATGGAATTCGATACCAATCTTAACGATTCGAAATTGTACGTTCTTTAGTTTTATAACTCAATTAACACTGTTAATACTCTAATGTTGACTTATTTAGTATCCGTAATTTAATTGCACACGTTTACCACACTGGACTGTAATATATTCGACATAAGTAGATACGCCATGAATCATACTGAAATACAGGGACTTTAGAAGTTGTATTAAAGGTTTGATGGTGTTTTGTATATGTGTCATTTCATGCCAAATGCATATTTCAGGTCCAATATTTCCACTAAAGAAAAAATGCTAAAATTCGGGTTTTTTAATTTATTCTTCAGGAGTAATACCAAGAAATTATGTGGAGTGGCATAGCAGGTATGAATGCAAAATTTGGCAGTTATGCGCGCATTCGCTTATTTTGACAAATTAAAGTATTCGCTTATAATTGATCAAATTAACAATTATTTTTGTTCAAAGTGATGACTTTTCCCCTTATTTTATCGCCCATTTATTTCATCGCAGTATATTAAAAAAGTACTCTTCGCTGTACGCGCATGCGCATATTGCACGCGGTTCACTCACCGATTATTTTCCCGTGAGAAAATTGGTTGGTACAGATGGACCTTCCCATTTCATTTCTTTACCTTCTATGTATTAACAGATATAATAATAAATAAATCTACGCCTCAATGTCGGAACGATCGATAAACTATACGACTAAATTAGGGGTTCTTAAACTTCTGAGCCCGTGGCTCATGTAGCATTTCCTGTGGCCATCCTTGAAATCAACGTTACGTAGAAACGTATTGCACTCTTTCAATTTTTCGCGTTCTTCATCGATTCCTCTCTATCTCGCTCGAGCATTCTTGATCACTTTCCATATGCATCGGTCTTTCGAAATCTTTATCGTTCTCAGTCAAATTTTTTAATTTTTCTAGATTTCAACCGTATCTTTCATTCTTTCGATTTCCATCGATGTTTGTCTCGATCATCATCGATCGTTTTCGTTTCCTATCGACCTTTCTGAATCTGTATCGATGTTTGTCGCACTTTGTTGATTTTTCTTGATCACCATCAATCTCTCTCAATCTCCCTCGATCTGACTTATTCGATATTGATCGATCTCTCCCATTCTTTCTTGACCTCCGACGATGATTATGTGGACGATGATGCTGAAGATGAGGATGATGCGAATGATGAGGAGAGGATAATGAATGTGATGATGATGATGATTATGAGGATGATGATAATGATTATGAGGATGATGATGGTGACAAGGATAATGAATATGAGGAAGATGATGATAAGTATGATGAATATGAGGAGGATAATGAGGATGCTAAATATGAGGAGGATAATGAGGATAATGAGAATGGTGAAGATGATGAGAATGATAGGTATGATGAGGATGATGAGGCTTACGAAGATGATGATCGTGAGGATCATGATGATTATGAGGAAGATGATAATGAGGATGATGAGGGCTTATGAGGATGACGACTAAGATGTTGATGATGGGGATGCTAATGATGAGGTAGATGGCGATAAAGATGACGATGTCGATGATGATGATGACGATGACGATGATGATTAATACAATGTTGATTATGATGACGACGTCGATGACACGGCCGTCAATATCATGGACATCATCATCACCATCATCATTGTTATAACCGTATTCAAATTGAGACAGTTGCAGGGTTAATTCACGGGACACCTGGTTTTATCCTTCGAAATCAAAATGTTCTACACGTTTTTTATCAATGGTGCAGACGCAACGCACTTGAAATTAACCTATAAATCAATTGTTGATTGATTATCACGTAAGAAAAAAATATGCAACATCTTTGAAGGTCCTAATGTTCCAGCAAATACTGTGATGTCGCTCCTCTATGGCTCCTTTGTGGCTCCCCTAGAGGACATGGCCTACAAGTTAAGAATCCTTGGACTAAATGCAAAAAGTAACGAAAATAAGAGTTGCGAATTGTTTGCATAGGGATCTGATGATCTCGAGTTTTCGTCGAGTCGCATCCCGTCAATGGAGTTATTTTGACCTATGACCGCAATGGAGCTCGTCAAAAAGCCGACAGTAGAAAAGCCGAATTTCATAGTACTGACAGTCAAGAAGTCCTCGCAGGACTATTCCATATATCAAGAATCTTGTCTTCTTAACAATCTTCAATTTTCTATACAACTTTCCGTGTACATCATAGTTGGGTCGTGTAACTAATAAAATACATTCAATGAAATTCAATTTATATAAGGTAAACAAGTAGACTTCTCTAAAATAGAATACCAAAAGATAAACGCATTTTAAGTAATATTAAACAATATTCAATACCTTTCATGAAAGAACCTGGAATTGCTATTTTTTAATTTTTTTTTTCCAAAAACCATCCCAGGGCATTGAATCTCTAAAAAGTTCCACCTTAATTTTTTCATAAATCAGAAATGGTAGTACGGCGAGGACTTTTAGTCACAGTCATAATACCGACAGTCGGTTTTTTGAGATGTCGGATTTTTATGTCCCGTTTTGTGAATGTCGGCATTTTGACTGTCGGGTTTTCGACCCGCCCGCTTTTTGATTTATCAGTTTTTCGACCCTCACCCACCACAATGAGCGTTAGTGATTTGGATTTATTCAGAAAATAAATTGACATAATTTTGACCAAGTTTGCAACTTACTTATATTCCTCCTTAAAATTACCATTCGGATAAGAGCATTAAACCTTTTAATGTACAATTTTAAATCAAAAGTTGATTACATAAAATAGATTACTTTAAATTATCGCAACTCGGCATTTTACTGTTTACAGTCCTCTACATGCAGTACATAAAATATTCTTTGCAATAACCAACAATTTAATTTTAGTAGTTAGCGGACAAATATTGGCTTTATTAATTGTATGGAGTTTAGTTGCAAGGAAAAGTACTTTAAAATACATGTAAAATCAACAGCTTTTATAGAGATAATATATTGAAAATACTACCTTAATGTGCGGTATAATTTAACATGCTACTTATCCATCGTCACGGTCCATTCAACAAGTAAGTACCATGGCATGAGTAATGTCACGACATTGCATCGTGGTCACGCCGTAAATTCTCATTGCGGTACGAACTAAGTCAGGCAACACGAAAAATGTCACTCCTTTCCTATGACGCGACGCGACGCCAACGGCGAGACAAGTCCCAGGGCGCGTAATTACTCGAATGAATCTCTCGGCAAGACCCTCTAATTCCCATTCTTACTTTGCCTACTCACAATATCTATGCTGTTTTCTGTTTACACTTCTGGTTTTACTATTTATTCTGCATTTCACTGATGTGATAATGGATATTTATTAGCACGCGTCATCTTGGAATGTCACTGTAACGTAAAACTCAGAACAAGTGTTAATTAACTGCGATTAGAATGATGTTTTAGAACCTCAGTAATTTAAGAATTACTGATGTTATATAATTAAACCTAAAATTAGACCGTACAAAAAACGGGTTTTATTTCACCTATACACAGAGAGAAGAAAAATGGATAATGGAACTATTTCATAATAGTAAAACATTTGATGACAAAAAGTAGTTAATTTAACCATTTCTATAATAAACAAGAACATAATATTGTTCAGTTTACTATTTCCCGATATTTATGTATGCACCATCGTACATAACCTCAGATACTCGGTACTTCAGTTTCATACTTAAATAGTCAATTCAAACATTACCGAACAGTGAAATGGGCATAATAAAATAAATTAAACGAAAATACATTCTTTCCTTACAAAAAAAGAATTATTGTATGGCCCTTTTCACAATGTTCTGAATTGCAAAAGTAACGCTCTGCGAGCTACAATTTCACATTGTTAATTTTACAATTATTATACTTTATAACTGTTTTTACAATTTCTTCATGATTCCGTTAACCTTCCTTTTCTCTCTGCGTAAATGCAGTTCTTTCCCTGATATACAATTCATCACAAAATCATAGAATTTATTAATGAATTTCATGATGAGAAATTTTATACTAGTCAAGGCAGAACACATTTCAGTACATTTTGGGAAAGAATAGTGTCTTCTATTTTGTTTAATACGTGAACGTAGTTAAATATGTTGAAGAATTAGGAGATAAATTAATAAAATAAAATTAAACCAATCGGACTTGATGCTAAAGTATGCTAATGCTAATGCATTACGTGCAATTATAATTCGCAATAGCATGTATATTTATTTACATTTCCACCGTTTTATTGAATAGCTTTTTTCGTTGAAATATTTTTAAAATCCATAAATGGTAAAAAATGTAAGCATTCAAATTCCAAGCAATAAAAACAATTTTCGATCTATTATGTTACTTCGAAATCGAGGTTGAAGTGTACAAATTTTTGAGAATTTTATTAACCCTCAACAAGAAAAGATAATGCCACGTGATACACGTTTCTAGTACGGCTTATGTGAAAGACTATCATTTAACCCTTTGAAGCATGCTGTAGCGTATATGCTACACCTTTTTGTAATTCATTATTTAAATGTTTAAGGTAATTGTTAATTAATGTTGCTGCAATTTTTTACTTCCTTACTTCAAGAACATATTAGGAAACGTAAAATCAATATTTTTTATTAATTATTATGTTATATTGTTTAAAACAATTAAATAAAGTTCAAAAATAGTGGATAATAACGGATAATATATGTGGAGAAGAAAACGTCACTCAAATATGACCAGACTGGGTACTCGGAGGTTTTCGAGGTCGCTGATTACGAATCTGGCCGCAGATTTTTCAAATTAGAAATGGCGGATCCAATATGGCGAACCGAAATGCAAAATGCAAAAGTCTCTTCTTACGACTCGAGGAACGAAAATATGAATAGTTTTTAATGAATAACGGCTTATTTTTTCGAGAAAAATATTCTCTACAAATCTACCGAACGAATTTTTCAACATATTTTATCTGATCACTAAAATTATTCAGAAATTGTGAAAAGTAATAATTTCTTTTTTAAATAAATACAGATGGTTGACGTTATTTTTCTAAATAAACTACAAAATTTCTATTTTCAAACATAGTACTGTAAAGTTGTAGAGAATCTTCTTCTCGAAAAAATGAGCCATCATTCGTTAAAATCCATTCATTTTGTAGAAATTTTTTTTAAGAACATTAATGCTTTTTCTCATCTACAATATCACAAATATTGAAAATTCTTGGAGACGATATTAAATATTTTTCCCAAACATACTATATCCCGGGGTTTAACAACCAAGCGAAGAAAATACACAATGTGAGATGGACATGATGTGAATATCTCCCATCTATGTTTTAAACCTTTTATATTGAACAACTATCTGTTATTTATTTTAAATAATTCATATGCAGATAATTTTTTTACCTTAAATACGAAAGTCGAAAAATAATTGTTTGAACTTTATATTAGTAACTTCCTGAAACATTTTCTTGTGAAAATTGTGGGATTTCTACCCATGACAATTTTAAAAAATAAATTTTTGACCTTGCGTAAACTAATTACAGTAATTTTTAAGATGCAGTTAAATAAATTATTAGATTTAAAAAAAAAGTCGTTCGTATTTAAAAAAAAAATATTTATAACATAATCTCTTTTTATGTAGCAAATTATACTCATAATTGCTTTAAATACCTTTGGCGAATAGAAAACTAACCTAAAAATAAAAAAAAACTCTGAAATATTTAATAACGCTGCATTTTTAAATTGCATTTTAACCCGATTCGTTGATAACTATTTATGAAGAAATTGAAGTAAAATATAGAATCGCCAACAATCAATGGAACTTGGTTCTAGTTTATTAAGTTTTACTGAAATAGCATAGTTTATTGTAACTGATATTTCCATTTTCTGTCTAATTTTAATGAAAATATTTTATCTCCTTTTCTGCAGACCAAATTCAATAATAGTATATTCAATAATACTATTATTGTTTATTATTATTGTAGAATATTATTTTTGTAATTAGAGCTTTAAATATCTAATTCAAAGTATTTGTTTGGTTCGCTGAGAGTGTTAATAACTCGAGCCATTGAATAAAGAGACTAACTAACTACCTATTCTCAATTTTCAATAAGACCAAATTACATCTTAGGCAATACTTATATCAATAAAAAATAATGAAAACTAACACTTCTTTAATAACACAAAAGTGACATAAAATCATATACAACATTTAAAAATAGTAATTTCAAAGGTAACATTTAAATCCCTAATAGAAATCGAATAAGCTACGCAAATCTCTAGATAGGAGCTTGTAGTGAATTGTAATGTTTTGTCTATATGCGCATCCACCAAACCTGTCTGCGTCTAGGAAAAACGTGACAGTGCTAACTCCTGTCTAGTGCAAGCATAGCTAATTTCTATATTTATCAGGAAATTCATCGTATAAACAACTGCTGCAAAGAAAGTTTTGAAAGTCAATCAAACTTCTTTATATTGCAATAAGTATATTTAATTGATTTATATTTAAAAGTGGGACTAGTAGATCCCTAATTATACATCAGCATTAATTTAATGTGCATATTTCAATTTTACGAAAATTTAAGAAGTATATTTTAAAAAATAGAAAAAGCAAAGGAACCGCGTCTTTGTACATATTTAATAAATAAAATATGATGATGATATCGAATAACAAGGAACGACATAAACCCAGTGTTAGAAATGTGTATTATGTAAACGGTACATACAAACATATCGAAAATCTTTCTATATATGGTTTCGCAATATTTGTTCATATGTTTTCAACTAAATAATACCTCATGATTTATATTCGATTTTGATGAGATCCAGCGACATCGTTTGCTAGTGTTGATTTGAAGCTAGATGTGTGCTTTGCGTAACATTTCACCGCTCCTAGAGATATTAAAACGAAATTTAAGAGGCTTTAAAAGATTTTATAGCGTCAGACGCGATATTAAACGTACATCATAAATTTATTACTCTTTTAAGTTATTTCTCGACTTCGATTCGAGGCATTTGTATCTCTCGTTTTATCTTTACACAGCCAGATTTTTAGAGACGCAAACGCGTTTGCTTCAGTTGCGAAGAATTTTATTCGCCGAAGATTTCACGGGATGTGAGCATAAACGTGCATATAACCGCGGGATGCGATGTTTTAGTTATATGCGCACGCAAATTTTATTTTGCAATATTTTTATTTCACGCATTAATAAAAGATAAACATAGAATACGAAGTTGAATTCTTATTATATCGTTTGCTACTGTGGAAACATCGAAAAGATTGACAACGTTCACGATACACCAATTTTCTTTTACACGCTCATGTGAATAGATGGTTCATCATGCACATCTTTTCATCCTGCTGCAATTTAATTACTTTTAGTTACAACATTTAAAACCGAGATATACATACTATAATTGCAGTAATTATATAGTCTTTAGATAATTGCAGAAAATTATTACAAGTTTGTATCAAACATTGTTAGCGTGAATGACATTTAAAACTGTCTTGGAGATGGTACATATATACTTTTGTAATTATATAAATGAATGCCTGCCGCGCATAATGACCCAATAGCCGTATATTGTAAAAATCGACTCGGAGGATTTAAGTTATTCATGACAGTAACGCAGTTTCCCCTACATTATCCTACCTCACATTTAATGATGGGAAGAAACGGAAAACTTCAATTTAATAGTAAATATCAATAAGCGTATTCCTAAAGAAAATGAATCAATTACTGAAAATTGCTTTTAATAAATATTTAGTTCCATAGCATTTGAAAAAACAAATAACATTTAATCTATATTCTTTTGTGACGAAAATATATCATTTCATTATTACTACGAGATAATATACGACGTTATTACAACTCGAGTTCTACACAATTTACCTTGAACCTGATTACTGATGTTCGAAATAAAGATACATATTGAAAGTGTGTGTTCCCTGTTAGAAAATGATTCCGGTTTTTTAGCTATAGTTTTTGTCCATTATCGTTATTTCCAATGCTATAATCATTGAGATACTGGGCAATGTAAGTGAAAACAGGGAAAAATTCTGCCAGGGTTTTTGCAGGGATTTTAGTCTAGAATTGTTATTATATTTTTCGTCTAGAATTTTTTTAATAAAAATACTGTATTTTTTTTCTGAGGTCCGACATAATGCAGCCTTTATCTTAAATGTTTTTTTTATTTTGATTTGAGATTTTATATTGGCGACACGGAAAACATGTGAAAGATGAAAGTTTAACAACTATTACTGTTTATTAATAAATTATTCGCAACAATAAAAACAACAAAATATACAATACCGTCACTAGAATTGAATGGTTATGTCGGTAAGTCACCATTCAATTTTGTTACTAAATTAAACCCCAGCATAATATAATTGTTTAATAAACAATCACACAATATACAAAGAATTCAATGGGATTCAGGATTTATTTTGGTTTGGATGCATTACAAATGAAGAGGACTACATCCCTCCTCCATGTTTTTCAACTGCATATAAATAAAAACACAATGAATATTTATTAATTTTTTTAAATTAATTTCGATTTTTAACTATCTTAACCTTTATATTTTAAATTATTATGATGATGGCTTGAATCGAGAGCCGAAAATATTAACTTTATACTAATTTTTTTTAATTAAATTAATAGTGTACCATTAACCAAAACAACATGTCTTTTATTTGCTTTTCTGAAAATAACTTCACCAAAAATGTAGTTTTGTAGCAAAGTTTCTTAATATATGATCTACGAATCATACATAAAGCTCCTGCAAATCTTTTCATCGCCTTTAAAAATGAAAGAATACGAATATCCTAGTTCAAAATGGTCATTCACTATTCCCTTATTTTTTTTTATATACCACAGTACCATTAGGCTATAAATAAAAACGCTAATAAACATTACATTAGGTTTTCTCATACCTTGAGTGCAAAATTATATTTTTTTCGCTAGTGATTCCAAAGACATTTTTTGTCATATAGGGAGCAAATTGAGATGGAGAGGTTTGGTTTCCAGGTACGAAATGCAAATGCACTACTAATCAGTATATTGTAATACTTGGTGTGGCAAGTGGAAAATGAAGTACAAGGGTAATAATGGAGTACGGTGGTAATTGAAAATATATGAGAAAATCAGAGAAATTTGATTAGATCAGCGATTTTCGGCCTCCCTCTTGCTACAAGCATATTAACATCGTTCAACTTCTCTGTATTTTAGCACAGGTAGGAGCATACTAAGCAGAATATTCTTCTGCATATTAAAAGATAACCTTCTGGAAAATATTGTTATCATTATGCCTTGTGGAGATGAAATGTTCCACTTTTTAGTGCAAGTATACGCAAAAATTGGGATTATTAAATGAGAAATTACTTGACATAAAACATATATATCAACCATGAACACTGTAGTTTGTCTCCAGAAAAAATTGTCCAGTTATTCTTGCACCTTAAATAAAACCATATGCAGTTTTAGTGGGGCTAAAAACGTTATTAGAAACTGATAAGAACCGAGCCCAATTAACACATATCCATTTAGAAGAATTGAGCTATTTTACTTTGACCCCTACCTGATCTCACATTTAACTGGAATAATTATTCAGAGAATATCTAAATGGACTGATAAGGTTCGACACGAATCGATTCATTTAAGTACGGTTTGATTTTATGCGAATCCCGATTTGATTCTAGATTAGCATTTAGGAGAGAACGAAATAAGTTCATTACGTCTGTTTTTAATGAGCTAGTTTGTTTCAAACCTAGAGCACCGTAGTAAAATCCGGTTAGGTGGGGTTTTAAAAAAGCAAAAAGAGTGATGTCGCATGTTAGAAATAACTCTGGACTGTTTATACCAGTTGGACGATTCAAGATTGAATGTTACAAAGGATGCAGTTTTCAGAATTCAGATCACCGCTGAATTAAGGAATTATAATTATAGGCCTAAAATATTTTCTTTTAAACTCCTTCAATTATAAAAAAGGTTTCCAAATTTTATCGGAAGATTTGGTTACATCATTCTCTAGTTAAAACCAAACTTAGTAACGTAAACAATCGAGTTTCATATTCTGATCGAACTAACTAGTTTGACGCTTATTTCATTCCTTCCAGTAAATGACATATTATACAAACGAAAATAGGTTCTGGCGTTATTGGCAGCGTTTCAGAACCAAAGAATTTGAAATCGCGATAACCAAAGAGTATCGGATAGGATAATGCCGAAATGCACACACCCATTATCCAGCATACAATGTATTGTGTGTATTTGTAGGATTTGAATATCTCTACGAGTAACTGTGTAATCGCACACATTATACAGGAAAGCTAATTAGCATATTTATTTTCTTAGGAAGTCGATTCTGAGGATATATTCCATATTCCAAACGTTCCTAACCAAACAAGATTATGCCCTATCACATAGTTCATTGGAGTAATTATAATCCAAACTGTATGGTTCCAGTAATCAGAGTTACGGTAGAACCCGAGCGGAAAATTATTCAGTCTGGAATCAGGTCCTGATCATGAAGCCTGTGAACAAAATGAGGTCTAGACATGTCCCCTTATCAGGCCCTGGCATATCGCGTAACGCTTTTTCTATTAAGGTCCTGATCAGGCATATGTACAGGACCTGATCAGGTCCTTGCAGTGCCGAATATTTCGTCTGCTTTTCAAATTTCATGGTGAAAATATTTACAATAGTATTAC
This sequence comes from Trichopria drosophilae, assembly GCA_030407085.1. Lineage (NCBI taxonomy): Eukaryota > Metazoa > Arthropoda > Insecta > Hymenoptera > Diapriidae > Trichopria > Trichopria drosophilae. The sequence goes on from CM059583.1 coordinate 59,643,238, forward strand.
GAAACAACAAATCAATTTTTAATTATTTATTACTAGCTGACAAGGCTGCAAAATAAAAAATATTATTTAAACATATATACAAATCGTATACATATCCATCACATACAACGTTTAAAATACGCCATGCCGAAACATTTCTACAAGTAGGCTAATATACAAAATAGAAATTTCATTAACAGGAATGAAAGTAGATGCGCGATCACGTCTAGTGGCGACTGAACCAATTACATAAAATTTAGATGTACTTATGAGGCTCTGAGCAGGCCCCCTGATCTGTCGCTGATTTGAAATTTCTAAAGCATTTAATTCAATGCTTTTGAATTATTCAAATTTTATTTTATTGATTGAAATTGTTCAATGAAACCAAAATTCATGGTTTGGTCTTGATATGGAAATTCGCAGGCTTCTCTATATCAGTTATACATTATTTTAATATAATCAGGGTTTAATTAGGGTATATTCAGGCGAACCTGATCAAGATAATTTAATGGAATCTGATCATGTCCTGATCTGGATACATTCAGGAATACCTGATCAGGAACCCCGTACTGGAGCCTGGTCAGGCCCTGGTACATATTTAGCCTGCCTAAATAAATTTCCGCTCGGGAAGTAACTAAACTATGATTGATGTGTTCTCATTCCTGAAGTATCTTATTTTAGTTGTTCAAGTGAACAATACACATTGTGCTGGAATTAGCTTGTTTAACTAGAATAGAAAACTACGATTAGTCTTATTTCACTACGGATCCCTAGTAGAAATCTATTTCTAATCATCCGGGCGCAAGCTGGGCCCTAACTCGCACCTAGATATATCCTTGCGGGTGTCAGGGCCAAGCTTATCCCCGGATATTTAGAAACTGATTTACGGATCGTTTTTATATAGTTTCAAAAAACAATAATACTGTAAATATTTCATCACATCTTTCATCCATTTAATATGTCCATCAGTTGGATAAATAATTGCTATTTAAAGAAAATTGCAATCAATATTAGAAATACCTTTCTGAAGACAACAGAGTTTAGAGTTATATCGACTTCATATATTTAGACAATTCATTATGACATCTTAGTATGAAATTCAATCCTTTTCAAAAACACCCGTGCCTTGCGTATGCTTCTTGATTGCCGTTTGGGCCATCTGTAGGAACGTTTGTGGTCTTGATTCGATAAAATGCGATCACGCCATTGGTACCAGGTAACAGGAACACCTGAATCTTTTGATGAAGAGATATTGTAACCTGGCATGGCCTGTCGCGAATCCTATCGGTGTACGCGTTAACGCAACCGAATCTGGAACGCCATCACTTCACGAATCCTTTAGCAAAAAATAGTAGGAGGTAGTATAAGGATAAAAAATCAAAAGACAAAGGAGCAAAAGGAATGGGTGTCCAAGGAGGAGGTGGATGGAGAGCAAACGAAGATAAAGAAGAAAGAGGAGCGAAAGTGTGTCCCCGTGGGCGGCCTGACCGAAGGTAAGGTTTGACTCGGGACTGCTCGTCCTGGGTGGCGAACGCCTATCCAGCCGTATCTCTCAGACACAGCTTACTGGACACTCGTGAATGCATTGACCAGTCAGGTATTATGATAATGCCCGGCTATCTATGCGTCGTATCGACTTGTCGAGTTATTGTTGCAGCTTACCCGACTACGCTGTACCACGCGCTGCACGACTCTTGCCAACTGCCATTAAAACCTTGGCAAATGATATGTTCGGTAACCTTGTATGATGTTGAACAAGCGAGTCCATTTATTTAATAGCCCATGAAATCTGTACAAAATTTAAATAAAAAATCATTACACGCTTAAAATGTTAAAACAAGAATTTTGTTACGTGTTTTTTTTTTATATTGTCAAACTTAGGTGTTGAAAATGTTGTATTTTGCCAATTACACAAACGTTGATATGGATGTCAAAGTTGACATATTTACATAAATACATAAACATTAGTATGCCAACACATCACACGATCGTATATTCGGTTTCGCATCGTAGGTCACAGCGTTAGGTCGCTCCGTTGACAGTCGTCGACATAGCGAATGTACGAATGAAACACGACTTTAATGAAAGTTCTAACCCGTCAGGTGTCTCCTATAAATTTCAAGTTGCACAGTCAGGCAGGCAAAGCATTTACCAAAATTGATATTGGTTGGAATTTATATCTGCGCGGAATACGTGACGAGTTTAACGAATGAGAATCTGCGATTGCTCGGAACTACGCAATAGTCCGTATGACTTGATTTACGGTTATAAAAAGATCTTGATTGATACAAACCGAAAAACGATTGCTCGAAAGCTGAATATAAATCGAGATTTAATTTTTAATGCTATAACGAATGTTGATCCATATTTTTGTTCTGCATTTGATTTGTACTGAATAACCGTATAATCAAGTGCAGTTTCTTATTAGAAATCGTCTATCAACTCTATACTCATGGTTTCCACATAAATGTACTGAAATGATGATTTCAATAATTGTTTTGTTATTAGGTAATATATTTAGCTTTAGCATATTCACCTGTTTTTATAAAGAAAGCTTTTTTAAATTAGTCTTATTTTTCTGAACTCAGTTTAAAAATTTATTATTTAATTACTAAAAATTAAAAATCTGTTATAAAATTACTTGTTGCATTTAAGTTCATTAAAGAATATTTGAAAACAATAAAAAATAATAGCACCTAGAGGCTGCAGTGTAGGTTATGTTGTAGCCGATTTCCAAACAGTAAATACAACGAAAATGTTAATGTCCATTCATTCGATATATTATAAATACAAGGCAAAATTGAACCGTTCATTTAATTACACTGTCCGACACTGAGTTTGCCTTTGACAAGCGAAGAATCATTTCTGAAGTGTTTCTTCGTGCTGAAAACGGCCGCGCTAGCAAAATTTCGATATGACGTCACATTTTGGAGAAAAACGTTGTTAAATTTAACCTCATTTTTTAACCACATTTAACCTCATTTTTCTCCAAAATGTGACGTGATATCAAAATTCCACTAGCCCCATTGATTTCAGCACGAAAAAATAAGTCGGAAATGATACTTCGCCTATAAAAAATAAATTCTCTTCTGCTATAAAGTAAACCGAAATACGACCAAAACCCCTATTTTTGACACATTTAATCTCATTTTTTTTTCATTATGTGAAGTGATAGCAAATTTCTGGTCGGACCATCGTTTTCAGGACGAAAAAATACTTCGAAAATGATATTTTCCTTGTGAAAATTAAATTTCCTTTTGTTACAAAATTAACCGAAATATGGCAAAAAACCCTGATATTGACACATTTCGCCACGTTTTTCTCCAAAGTGTGACATAATAGTAAAAGTCTGCTAGTGCCATCGTGTTCAGAACGAAAAAATACGTCGGCTATGATACTTGTTTGATAAAGGCAGTTAACTTCAAAATAGTAGGTTATTAATAAAACGGCCATGAACTAGGTTGCAAATATATTATATCAACAATAGTTGAGCTGTTTTTTAGGTTTAATCCGTTAACACCCAAAAACTAGAACGATTAGCTCATTTTCGAGCCTCACTACCAAACTACTGATCTTTTTATTTGAGGATATGCTATTTTTATTTCTGGGGTAAAACGCTTTCATGCCTGAGGAAAGCAATATGCCGGATTTAATAGCAAAATTTCCGAAAACATTAAGAAACTTTTTTTTTTAATGCAAAACGGATGTCGATTTTTTGAAAGTATTGATAAAGAGGTATGTAATAGTTGTAGATAACGGAAAATGGTTTGTTTTTATCTTCATATAGTTTATCTTTTTAAAAATGGGGTAAAATTGTTAAAATTTATCAATGTACGCGTTCATTCCGAATAATTCGTTGAACCACATGTCTCTTTGGAATCAAATTTTTATTGATTGAACATTCTCAATCATTTTATTTGAAAATTACTATAATGGCGGTCGAGGAGTAGGAAAATTTACGAGTTTTATCACGATATTGCCAAGGGAAGTAAAAAAATTTGGTAAAATTTAATATATCCTGATGGAGTAAAGATATATCTTCATCATAAATCATGAATTCTTGAACCCATTAATTATTTTCATAGAATCAATCAATGAAATAAAAAAAAATAAAAATTAGTTAATTACAATACTTGTTATTTATTTTAGTCAATGTTCAAAATATAAATTGAACTAAAATGAGTTAAAATAATGATTTCAAACCTCTATTGACCACGAAGCGATGAAACTCATTAATTTCAATATTCCCCGACCGTCACATTGAATTCCTCGTTGTTGTGACCGTCAAATATACTGGATACATTCATGTAACCATGTCCTGCCATTAAAGCATGTGCTTCTTGTTACTTACCATATTCACTTAATTTAGTATTATCTAATTGCAACATCAATAGAGAAGATTATTGGATGTATATTTATTCGTAAACGACTACTTGGCGATTAAAATCTTGCTGAGTTTGTATTACATATCATTATTTATGTTAGTTTGGAATAAAAATAAACGTGCTACGAAAAGAAACATCAAATCTGAAAAATATCTAAATTAGTTTCATTTTTATTATAAATGATTCATCTGAAGTATTAGTGAATACAGCGTCGAATTATCAATAACGGGATTCGGTGCTGCTTTGAAATAGACCATCAAGCAACTTGCGATAAACTTGTTATGACCGAAATTAGTAAAACTTACCTTCGATCAAGAAAGGGGTTGAATTAACCGAATGGTTAATTCTAAAGTTCTTTTGGCGAACGAGGGCTACTGTGTTGAGAAGAATTGATAGATAAATGTAACCAAAAATTAAAGAACTAACATTAACCTTATTTCATTTATTTAATTATTAATTTACAATAAATTATTAAATTGGATACAGAAGTGGATGTTGGAGTGGTAAATAAACAGTTAATTTCCCGGTGGATGGCTCAGGTGGATATTTGGATTTTATTTTTAAAAAAATCTGGCGTTGACTGAATATACGTAATTAGAACAATTCCGCTTGGTGGTTGATGTTGATGTTTTAGCTAATGATCAGTTCCGCTGCACCAAAAGCGAGAGAACTGAGAATGATGATGATCAAAGTTCCGCTGCACCAAAAGCGAGGGAACTGCGAATGATGATGATGAAAGTTCCGCTGCACCAAAGTGAGAAAACTGAGAATGATGATAAAACTTCCGCTGCACCAAAGTGAGAGAACTGAGAATGATGATGAAAGTTCCGCTGCACCAAAGTGAGGGAACTGAGAATGATGATGAAAGTTCCGCTGCACCAAAGTGAGAGAACTGTTTTTGAGATTTTTAACTGTTTCGCTGCACCTTAAGTGAGAAAACAATTAAGTCTGTCTTTCCAGCGTGTCCATAGGTTTATTTATACTGCCTGCCCCACCGTGGAAAAGCTTCGAACTGGGAAGCGAGGGTGTCTGGTTCGAGGAGGGTAGATCAAGTGACAATTTGTGAACGTTTTTCTGCCAATATTGAAATTCTTGACGTTGTAATAAATTTTTTCTTAATATTTTGGTTGATTGTTTTACAATTGTTTCGTATCCGTTTATACAAAAATGAATGAAAGTTCTAGCATTTATAGAACTGAAGTTATTTAAATAAAATGACTAAGCTTAAGAATTTTACATTTGTTTGATATATAAAGATTAGGAATAATTTTGAAATTTTAGTTTCATAAATTTTTGTATAACTTTACAATAATTACATTTAATATTACTTTTTATTAGTCATGATACTAATATTATTGATGCATTTGATTCTTAAATTTTCCTGAGATTATAAATTATGAATAATATAATTTTACATTATTTTCTGAGATTGTTTGTTGATATGGCTGTAAGATTTTCTTCAATTAATATATATATATTAATACAATTATTAATAATTATTTCCTATGAATGATCATTATCAACAATAGAAATATTAATTTCCCATTTGTTATAAGGAATATATTGTTTATTTATAATTTCTTTGGGTGATGCATTTTAATGTTCTAAGAATAAAAATAGTCGTATATCAATGTATAGAAAAGTTTTGACAATTAGGAAATTAATATCTACATGTATTTTACTTTTTATTGGTTGATTTATAAATACGAAATAATCAATAAAGTTAAATTGTATGCACATGGGAACGCTATGTTGGCGCTTCCTTATCAAAGGATTATATTACGCCTTCGATTACGCATTCTTTTACGCGTTCGTAGCTTGCTTTATTGGAAATAATTTTTAAACGTATAAGATTTATAAAAATTATATTAAACAGTTTTATTAATTGTTGATATTTTACGTGGAACGTGCAAACTACTAAAACTCAAAACAAAGATGTAGAAATGAATTGTTTCAAATACTTTTGACATGGCGATGTCAACTCTAAAGATCAAGTGCTGTCTTCTGTAAGGTACATTTTAGTGGTATAAATTCATTAATATTTGACATTGATTCGTTTTAGCGTTTTCCTATACTTTACGTTTCTAAAAACTAGTACAGAGATATTTTAAGGGCCGACTTGAAATATGGATGTGAATTTTAAACAAATCTAATTTTAGTGAGGCTTTGTGATATCTACCTATAAGTACGTTGCACATAGATCAGTTTAGGTCAAATTGAAAAATAAACGAAATTTGGATAAAAATTAATCGAATGTCAATCACGAAATCATTAGGTCTCTCAACTCTGTTGTATTATATCGTAGATGTTCAGGGTAAAGATGTATCGCAGTTCTTAACACACATACTTTACAGTAGAGCGACGCAGGTTCCAATTACGTTGAGGGGTAAATGGTTTGTATCATTTATTTGCGTGAGTTAAAATTATAAATAATAAGCAAACATTACTTTAAGTAATGCAACAGTAAATGAATCATTTTTAATAATATCAATACAAAGTTTCTAAACAGTACCCACAAAACTTATTCGGGAAATCTTCATAAGTTAGAAACAAGCTAAATAGATGTTAGCTCATGCAGAATAAAAGTTCCCACGCAACTGCATAGTGTCCCTACGATCACTGCAAATGAAGCTTACGCTATTAATAAGAAGTTCCTGGAGCATGTTGTATTATACGAGTAGTAGGGAGACATTGAACCCATTCCCATTCGGTGGGAACATTTGTAAATATCTCATATCGTAATCGACTAAATTACAAAACGAAATTATTTTCTATCTGCATGAAAATATACCTATTAAGTATAATAACACTGCAAAAGCAAATTTAAAGTTTCTCTGCATTTGCACGTTAGAAATAAGGGAAGATGCGATAAAGCCGAACACCATTTTATTTTGTATTATGTAAGGCAGACAAGTGAAAGGACTTGACTGGTAACAAGTGTCATTTGAAACTTTACCTTATTGTGTAACTTTTCACAAAGATAAACAATGTTTTTCTGTGTCGCATATTGTATATTAACGAAACATTTACCATTTTTTTGTCAAAATAGAGATACCATATGTTCCTGCAAAATAATAGTCAAGGACTAACATATTCAAAACAATACCTCACCAATCTATTAAAATGACCTTAGCTTCATATATACTAATATTACACTTTTTATTTATTCAAAAGTTTCGGTTTACCCATAATGTTCCAGTTTACCCCGTTTTGCCTACTATTATTGCCATATTTCATATTTCTGATCCATTGTATTAATACGTTAATTAAACTCTGCTCTAACTACTCCTGGAAATTATGCCTATCATATATAACATTAAAAAATTATTAAAATATGCCACGATAGTTACACTAACTATCCTAAAGTACTAAACTTAACGAAAAATATAATTACTAAAATTAAATTTAGAAGGCAGTTTGAATAAATTTAAAAAAATTATTGCTATAATTCAACTTGACATATTTTATCTTAACCACTATAGGTCCTACGTGAACATCTTTTTTACTACGGTTTTCAAGGTTTGTGTTTTGGAAAAAGACAGAATCTAAAAAATGTATAAGAAGGTACATCTGGAACAAAATTAACTCAACTTTCAGAATATGTTATTAGATTTTTCAAAAAATGCATGTATGGAAAACTATACATGATTTTTTCTAAAACAACATGGATTTTTTAAATTAATTTTTTTATCTCGTTTTTCACACTCGAGTCGTTTCAGAATTATTGCTTAAAATAAAGTAATCGTGTCCTCGGGACTAAAATGTGTATGTAGGTATTTTAAATATAATGATGAGAACATCAAAAATGACGAGTCAAACACGAAAAAAACCGTCGAAAAGTTCAGGTATTTTTTACTTGAAAATGATGGATTTTCGGAAAAAACATTACTGAACAAAAAGTTCTTAGAATTTATAAAAGGGAAATTTTTACAGAATTTTTAAAACATTTTTTTATTTTCCAAAATACCGAATAACTTTTAGATCCTTTTTTTACCCAGAATACGACCATTGATCACTGTAATGAAAAAATATCCATCCAGGACATAATGGCTTAAATAAAAAGAGCAAATTTCAGTATATGAACAGAATTTATGTTACTCAAACTATTCTTTATGCTCGATTTCAACTACCTAACGGCACTTTACTTTTGTTGGATATATTTCTTGTTCAGTGTATTAATTTAAATTTATTAACTGTATTAGAATAATAATTTTGCAGTGAAAAATGCGAAATTCCTTTAAAAGCTTGAAATTATTGCATACTACTTGATTCGGAAGTAGAAATAAAAAAAACTCATCTCTCATATTTTATACGTCCACTAAATTGTAATTGATTCCAAGTATCCGCCTTAATGACCACTTTATAATACAACCTCAGATATTATTTAGATCAGATGTAAATATTAACCGACCAAGGCCGAGATTTTCCGCGATATGGCGTTAATAACAATAGTTAGACGAATTGAGGCGAAGCGTCAACGAGGAGGTTAATGACCGCTTCCCTTCAAACTCGCTCATAAACATCTGTCGGCCTTGAACGGTCCCTTCAACTCGCGACGCGGTGACTCGTCGACGGTAAAAAATGTAGATCGCGTAGACGTAAACGGGAAATGCCTGGCAGGCAAACAAGCGAGCTGCTAGAATTACGAGGGGTAATTGGTGGTTGTACCGGTGCCATCTCGCGGCTCGACACCTCGTCACAAGACGCGGTCGTATATCACAGGCGAAATGGCCGGACCAGAGCAATTCGCCCACGATTGTAACGCACACAGCTACCAGCAGCCATTGGTCGTCTCTCTTTTGACCAATCGTCGTCTCTTTTCGCTCCGGTGATTTTGCGCTTTTCTGATTTACGACGAGTAATTGCACAGGCATCGTCATCGCTGCGTTTTTCCTTTCGGTAATTTGTCCCGATATCTCCTACGTTTATGAGCAATGAAAGCTGCATAAATATCAAACTACCTATTTTTATCTTCATTCCCGGAAACCTGACGTTCCCAAGAGTTTAATTCACGCGAGGAACAATGTGACTTATCGGTGATGAAACATCAAATAAATCCGCATATTCTTCTGACGGATTTCTATTCTTCGCCAAATCAAATCGAACGGATACAATGCCAGAGATTTTATGGGCACTGAGATGATAAAAGTATTCAAACATCCTTTTATAAGAGGATTTATCGAATGCGAAAAATCGTACGCGTCTCTGCGTACGTATCTTCATAGGTAAATCAAGATATTTCGAACATAAATCTAACGTTGCTGCGAGACTTGTATGCACACTTCTCACAAGAATCTACTGTTAGATTACATATATGACTGCATTCGTAAGAAATCTTCCAAGATCGTGTGAAAAGATCATTTGAGCCAGCAATTAAGAAACGCACATAAGCGTACGATGGAGCTTGTTATTTCTTACCAAAAAAATGCTCATGATGACATTCATTTATTTTCCTCTCGTGAATTAACTACTTGCGCTCGATGATCTTTGGCCGCACAGATCTCTGATTCCAAATTCACCGTTATGTAAAGAGGACAAATTTCTCCAAATTGTCTTTCTTTAATCCAAAATAATACGTATATTTTGATCCCGACGATTAACTTGTGAGTTTGATCACTTATAAAAGAAGCAAAAGCTAAGCTACGATTTTATGTCCAAGATTTTCTTTTTTAGTAAATTTCTGTTTGCATTTACAGGCTTTCGAAGCACATTTGAAGTCATCGTTTTTCTAGAATAAGTTCCAGTTGTTAAAGAATCTAGTATTTCACTTTACCATATTCCCAGGTCGGTTGCCATGTTATTTCTTAGCCCTATGAAATACAACAGATATTTAGCACGGGCTCAGGATTATGTTCTGAACCGTGCCTGCGTAACCCATATTCTTTTATTCGAAATTGGGCCCGGTTGATTTTAAAATATCGACGTCAGGCAAGGAATTGTGTACTATGGTAATCGATTTAAATGTTTGAACTAACTTAATCGTTTATGGAAGGGGTTATTTCACGAGTTTCTGAACCCTTGATCGGGGTGGTCCGTTGCCTTATTTGTGCTCGGTGTTTGTCTCAATTCACCTTCGCCAATGTATCTTTCTTGCGGTTTTTTTATGTTTGTGCATCCATGGATTATTGAGTACAGTCATCGCATTAGCAGACGTCGTCCTGTCAAATCGACCACTGTCAACAGTTGATGTTGCATAATAATTGTCGAATCGTTGCAAAAACCTCAGGCGAAAAAACATGACTGTTATGAGCGTAAAAGTTGATGCAATCCATACCTAACATATTTCATTAGTAATATATAGTTTAACAGTTATAAATTCTTGCAAAACAATATGCATTCTATGTCCAAATTATGGTTTTATTAGACCAATAAAACGATGATAATATCTTTGAAAATATAGATTCTGCAAGAATTACTTATGAGACCAATGTGTCGAGAATATTTGTTGTAATCATATTTGACATTTCAGATTTATTTCAATCTATCTCAGCTGCCAAAAACTATTACTGAAAACGTATACAGGATGTCCCACAACTCGCGAACCATATTACAGGTACGTACTCTGCATGAAATTTCAAGCAAAAAAGTCCTTTACCAAAATTGGATCCGCTGCCTAAAATTTGATTGGCGGATCATTGAAGTTTCGGAAATAAATCACGCTTGTTGCAATAAAATTATCTTAACAAAATTAGACTTATTTTAAAGTCACTTTCAAGCTCTATATTTCTGAGGCTCTTTGACCCAAAATGAATATTTTTATTTATATATTAATTTACAAATTATTTTCTCTTCCTACAGACATGAAAAAAGTAAACATTGCCAATATTTGCGGTTTTTCGCGTCTATCTCATTTCAATAAATAGCTCATGAAATACCACTACAAGGAATTTGTAGCCCTTCAAAAAACGAACTATTGAACTCCTAATTTAATGAGATTCAATTCAGCAAAAAATGAGCCTCTTAATCTCACAAAATTGGCGGAAAGCGGCTTAATATTCACAAAATGCGTTTTTTGTCAATTCCGGGAATTTGAGAGGATTCTTTTGGGCTCAATTTTTATCGACTCGCCTCGTATTAGGGGTTAAATTGTTTATTTTTTCAAGGGCTACTTTCCCATAATGTTGATTCATTAGCTGTTTATCGAAATGAGATAAACACGAAAAACATAAAAAATTGATATTTTTTACCATTTTTATAACTGTAGCAAAGAGTTCGGATAACAAAATGAGCCTAATTTCGTTAAGATAACTTTTACCAATCTACTACTTATTGCAAAAAGCGTGATTATTTTTTTCTAAACTTCAATGGCCTGCCAATCAAATTGTAGGCATCGGATCCAATTTTGGTAAAAGGCTTTTTGGCATGAAATATCATGTAGAACCTGCAATACAGTCCGGGAGTTTTTCGACGTCCTGTATATTTAAGACATTAAGATACCACTTCCATTTCAATGTCTATTTGCAAATTTCGGTAGCGCCGCATTTGAACAATTATTATTAACATACTAAAAACCGAATATCACCTTGTAACTTTTTTAATTTAGAAGCTTAAACGCTCCCTAAACTAGCTAAGATTGAAATATTGTAATTTTAATAGTAGAAATAAAGTAAATGGTTTAAAAGACGGTTCTCCAATAGTAATCTTAGTAAAATTCGACAATATCCTATCATGTTCACAAAATAGGACCCTTGGGTGCGAAATGTAACTGAATACTGAATCTACGAATGAAACTTTGGCCTTGAACGGTTATGCGGTCGAGAAAGAGAAAAGTGAAAATGTTCACCTATAGTATATAGTGGCTGACCAGATTTGGATGTTTTCACTTAATATTTATATTTGTGTCAAATAGTTTCAATTTTTAACTCTTGACCTGTCGTTGCTGATTTCAAAAATTTGTAACTGCTATAGTGGGCATACATTTATTATCTAGAATTTTTAACCGCCATTATGTACGGGTGAAAATTGTTTTCTTTTCACTTCTATGTACCTCTGGTTAATCGCTGCATGAATAGTAAAATATGTGTTAAATAAGTACTAGAGATTTTTTTCTATATGTATTTTTCAATAAATTACATTAATAAATCCTCTAAATTATACATTTATGCCTGTTTAAAATTGAAATTATATTTTTATATGTGTGTGATCATTTTGTTATGCAGCCGCTTGTTGCATATTGTCATCCTGACATACTCAGCATGTTTTACTAGGTATTGTGGCCAATCATAAGAATTTTTGATCGACGGAATTAATAGCCAACCCTCCAAAATAATAAACAATTAGTTATGTATTTATTTTCGAATGAAATAAGTCACTTGCCATAATTCAAATATTGGTTACAATAATGCAAGAGAGGTAAAAATTTGCTGCTGGAAATTTTTCATGACTCATCAGGTAAGAAAATATTATTGTAATTTGAAAATAAAAAAGAAATATAAAAACGCAGTAACCTCTTGAAAATGAACACGAGTTTGTTCGAAACGTCGAGGGAAAACTTAAATAAAAATTATATAATAATTTTTTATTATATATATTCCGACATAAAAACACCATTTATTGTAATTTGAAAATATTATTTGTGGAACACTATTTAATAAACTAACTAAAAATGATTTCTCTGCGCTTTATCAATTTTCATATCTTTCTTAGCTTCTAACCCGGGTATGTGTTCTTTGTATCATATTTATGAATGCTTCAAAATCAGTATTAATTGTGAATATACTAGTAATTGCCACCTACGTAGTAAGGCATTGTGTCACACGTTTTCTCTTATATTAACTAATATTACTTGCCCTATAGGCTTCAAATAAGCTGTGATTACTCATACTTACGTATTAGCGTATTAGCTTTTAAATTAATAAACGAAGTAAAACTCCGATTATAAGAGATCCTTTTTCACCTTCTTTACTCTGAAAAATCCAGTGGGATCTTAAGTAACTCACATCTAGAATAAAGAGAGGATAGATATTTAGATTAGTTATTATATCTTTACGCAGTACCTTAAATTAATTGTGTTACATATTTATTATGTCGACTATATTATAAATTAATACAAATAAGAAAATTAATTGTTTTAGTTACTTAAAGAATATAGTACAATACAAGTGGAGTCATTTTGCAGTAATTACAAATCTTGAGTTCTTTAATGCTTAAAAGGGATTTCATGCTATACATTATCAAATAAAAGTGCGCAACAAAATTATATATTTTGTTTTCAATTATGAAATTAATTACAACGCAATGCAATATAATCAAAATATAAATTTATACTTATTACAATACAACGACGATGACAAAAAAAACAATAGCAGCAATAATAATAGTAGGTAATAATAAATTATTGCGTAATATGAAATATAGTCTCCAATAAAAGTCCTTGTGTATAAGGTTACGATCCCATTAATAACATATACTCATTCGATGAACCATCCATTTATGGCATCAAATGATCTTTTCACTTTTAGGTACACTGAACAAAATTCAACTACCATTGAGAAGTTGAGTCGAGAGTAGATAAAAGAAATACTTTTTTGTTAGTATAACTTTGTTTGTATTAAGGCATTTTTGGCGTCTAAAACGCAAGAAATGTCTTCCCGAGAGACATTATTTATGTCTTAAATGACAAAAATCTTTTGAACTAAAACAAGTGATTTTATAATAATATTTAATAGGTGACGTATCAAATAATTTATTTTTAAGGAGAGAATAATAAATGCTAATTATGAGATTATGAAGAAAACTGATATTAGATAGCGATCATCGATACCTACGGGCATTCATCCATATGATGCAAATAATAAAGATGAATCAATTGGATGGACATTATAGTAAAAGGTAGGTATCGACAATGCAATTGAGCCAACCTTTTGCCATTACCTACTTTTCTGGAAATTTTTTTTATCTATTATTTTACCTATTAAGTTTGCTAATTGTTTCATAATGTTAGTTGTTGAAAAATGCTCAAAATGCAATTATTTATCAATTTTCCACAGTTATTTGATAAATTGGTTTTAAAACACAAGGCAACAATATTTTCTCACGAATATTTGTCAATATAAAGACTAAACCGTTCAGCTTAATATAAAACTGACACATCCCGGTGGGACAACCGCAACAATGAGTAAAATCACGGCGAATTGCAGGTCTCGGTTCGTTTATTGCCAGGAATGCTTCGCTAGCGATTTGTTGGACAATTGTTGGCTTCATGGCTCGGTCTCCTCGCCACGGTAGAACTTCAATGCTGAGAATCTTGTCTAGAACATCGAAACCACCGAGTGTCTTACTGGAAACTATTGAATAATTGAAGATACCCGCCTACAAACGACGCTTAACTCCTTTACGCTTTCCTTCACTGGGAACTCCATTACGAGAGGGATGTACCACTGAACAACGTGCATTCCATCACCTATAATCGATGGAAGTCGAATCGATTTGGATGCTTGTCTTTCACTATCTCAATATCCGACATTTACGTCGTGAGACGGAAGCCCTTCTGATGCACACTTTCATGATAAGTAAAGTAATTCGTCACTCCGAACCTTGAAGTCTAAGGTTTTATTTATCCTTTTCAATATGTTTCAACTCATTCTCTTTTTCATATTTGCTCAAATAAAAAGTAAATATTTTTAAAAGCTCTTGAAGATGACTGGAGTACCACTCAAACAGAGCCCTTAATGTGATATTTAAGAAGACTTATCGAACCATTTTAAGAGCCCCTCAAATCTTTCAAATATGAGGTCCGAGGAAAGAGTTCGCATTTTCAAATCACTAACTTTCTCGTTATAGATATCGTCCATCTGTTGGCAAATGAAGTAAATGTACCACAAAGTGGATTCAATATGAAATAAATAATTAAAAGTTGTTCACGGTTAATGTAATCTTCTTTTATGGTGTTTTTTAAAAATACTAATAGAAAGGATGATAGAGAACGATTTCAGAGAAAGGTACTATTAGGGATTGTTACCCACTTCGTCCCGGAGGAACTGAATTAAATATCAATTGATTCCATAAATTCGTGAAATCATATTTTACGCACGCCACTTGGAAAACTATTTTTCAACTAATAGCACGCGGAACGTGTGAAGTTCAGGTCCCAGATTGAATCACGTTAAAATTTTTACATCGCTGTCATCCGTTTTGATAAATAACTCAGAGCGTCATATTTAGGTTAAGTGTAAAAGTTCCTCGTCCATAATGCATCTGCACCACTCGTGCATTGCATCTGTCATCTCTTTGTGTAGATCATCGATCAGTCTATTAAACAGTCCCATCTCATCCATCAGTGTCGACTCGTAGCGGATATCGCGGCTCTTCGAACTTGACAGAACACAAACATTTCGGTTGGTCTGTCAAGTTGACGAGGCGGTCTAATCACCTTCTCTTAATGCTCTCATATCCGAATCTCATGGTTTCCGCGTCTGCGGGCAAGTGTAAAGCGCCACTCCTTAGTGCTAATTAACTGTAGTTAGCTAGACTGATCCCGGCATGAACTCGTGATATTTCAAATATTCTCATCCATGCCAATCATAACTGCTGCATATCAATTAGCAGGGATTGGTATATCGTCAACTTCCTACGTAATTGCAGTAATAATAATTCAAATGTAGGTAGATAATGTTGATAAGTGCAGATTTTGTACTTGATACGAGAAATAACTGGTTATCCGAATGCTTCAAACTATTTCAATGAGTACATGCGTTTAATCGTAATATGAGCATTCCATCAGGTGAACTTTACTATTTCATGAAAATATCGACGAGAAAATCACATACCTCTGATTTGAATATTAATGTTGCCATTCATAATACCGGTAAGGATTTTTACAAAAAAGTATTATTTGAATAAAAACGCCAAATACAATGTACTCAAAATTTCGGCCACTTCTAGGCCATATTGAAGACTAATTGCACTCTTTACCAAATTAATTTGTATATATTCTGCAAATAAGAAGTGCATAAATGTACAGAAAAACAATTTGGGGGAAAGAAAGGAGAGGGGGCTTTTCTCTTCACATTATTTACTCCCTTGTGGTATAAAATATAATTTTTTCGTTAGTTTATTAAAATATCATATTAAAGTAATAATAAAGGAGATATATAGATGCGCCTATAAAAGTAACTTACATTTTTTAGTAAATAATTCATATTTCGAGAAATAACTTGGTAACAATATTTAGTAATATAAAATCTCCATAAGCAGAAGATATTCGGTAATTTGTCGTTTTCATTTCATTAAGATTGTCACATCATTTATCCCTAAACATTCGATGGGACAATTTAGTAGATTTGATACTAAACCTTTTTAAACTATATTATTGTAAAAATACAGTATAGAAAAATAATTAATTAGAATATCTACACTGATGGAAAGGATTGTTTACTATAAAGAAGGCTTCTTAATAATTAAGAAATCGTATATTTAAATACGGCGAATGGAATCATTTTTTAAGTATGAAATAATCATTCATTTCATATAATGCTAACATTTCTTTAGTGCAAACAATGCATTTTCTATCTTAAGAAATATCTATTAAATGCAACCAAACATTTCTTAATAGTTAAGAATCTGTTTGTATACTATATGTTTGTAGCTATACATTAATGATTTCTTAATAATTACAGAATATAATGAGTTACAGGAGTCGCATTGCATCGTAACATAACCTCAAATGACAACACGGACGTTCTGTTTGGGTTTTTAAGAACGATTGAGTGCCATTGTAATTCGGTGGTTGTTATTGTGAAAAGAAATAAATTAAAGATATTATTTATGCGTTGTCTTAAATGTGCGCGTTTTATAAAGAAATTCATATTGTATAAGACGTATATCCCATATATTATTTGTGAATTTCCGTAACTGTCGAGTTCAAAGTGTACATTTCTTAACTATTAACAAATGGTCAATTCTGATGTAAGAAATAAAATGCTAATATTAATTAAATGAATCGCCTTTAATATTACAATACCATTTTTACATTAAAAAAACGATTTCAACTTTTCAATTGAATGCTATTTCTTTACAACAAACAATCTTTTTTCTCTGCGTACCATCTAATGACAAACGCTGACCAACTGAACTCTAAACAACAACATTAATATCAAAGAATATAAACTACCAAAAAAATAATTAGCTTCAAATAAGTTTATTATTAATCAGTGACTACTTTAAGAAATAATACGACTTAAATACTTGCCGATAATTGCCAACCAGAGAGATGGTTCGATTATCGTGCAGTAAAAATCAATCATTTTTCGATGACGCGGCACTCAAAAGTATAGCCGGGCGTAAACTATTTGATATGTTTTATTAAACGGGTATAAAATGATTTGGATAAAACCGGTTTTATCGACTAAGTGTTTGTTTTATTAGCGGTCTAACTGTTAGCGAGTTCTTCACTCAATGTCACGAACGAAGTTCAGTCGACCGGTTAATTAAATGCCGACTTAAGGATTAAATTAATTTCTTCTACTACCTCGGAGATGCTCTCGACCCAACCCCAATCACCTCAGCGCAGTACAATAAAACAACGAGAAAGTGAGAGAACGACTGAGAAGCTGAAAACGACCAGATAGAGAACACACAACCAACGATGTTAACAGATGAATAAGACGAAGAAATAAACAGATAAAGAGTGGAAAAGACGGAGAAAGTGAGAGGTCAGGACACGTTCGTTCATCTTGAGTTTTAAGCGTGATCTTGAAACCACGAACTTAACCGCAACAACCCGGGGTCTGCAGTAAAGATGAGTTTCGAATAAACTTTTCTCTGTCACATAAATCTCATCTTGCTGAGGTTATACGCAAGCGGATGTAATGTCATAACGACTGTATAAATTTCAGAGAAATCGACCATAGAAATTATGAAAATCTTTTCTAATTTAGTGATTTTCCTTTACCACTTTTTTACTAGATATCTGTATTAACTTTATGTAAATGTTGCCTAAAATATTCTTGATTTTTGTTGAAACTTTCAGCATTTAGCCTGTGTAAAAAAATAATTAATTTAATATAAAGTGATATTACACTTCGTTGGAATTCCACGTCAGATTTAAAACTACATGCTTTTATGTACACATTGCGTCAAAGTAGTTAATTTATAGTATAGCATGCAACAACTGCGCAAAGTTAACTTTGGCGCACTACCATCGAGAGCTGCGCATGAGTCGGCGGCCTAGGCCGCAACATGTTAATTTTCGCCCTATAACTACGATGCGCAATGACAATTTTGTCGCAAGTCTGCAAAAGCGGTGCGCAAAGTAATTGTTAACTATCACAGTAGTGTGGTAGAATATTGACTTTTCACATCGAAATTTAGTTCGCTAAGTCATCCTTTGAAAATAGAATTGCATAAATAATTTGATGTTACTAAAACATTCCCATATTTCTCCCAACTCTGATGAAGTTCCGAGAAGTTGCTCTGATTGAATGCTCGTGGGTATTACTGAATTACATTAATTTCACTTTGGGAAAACATATCTCCTCCATTTTTCTTATTTTTCTTCCTACGAAGATACATTAGAACTTTTTTTCATCTTACACCGCATCCGCGTTAAATATATAAATAAATTACTTCAGCAGTATAAATCACGGTGGTTTGTATGGAAAAAAGAAAATATTCAGGTCAATTTAATTTAAACTAAAGTTCATCATTGGGGTGGCAAGAGAGCACCATTACTCAGATAAGAAAACAGGTGTTTGTATCTAAGAAAGATCTCATTCGTATCCAGTTTAAATCAAACTTTCATTTATTGACCAAAATATTAAAATTTCTGTTCGTGAAAAATATTTTGCGTTTTGCGATTATCTAGAAAACGGAAAATAATGGACAATTTTGTCATGGAGGAAGAATAATACTGTATTGATGTATCACTCCGGAATTAAAAATTGAACATAAAAATTTATCATTCAGGGGCCAACTAAAATTCCAGGCCCTTTTGACCGCCGACGCGACGGTTCAATTTTGGTTTATTTTTCAAACCTACCTACCGTATGCACATATTCAAATATTAAATTTATTCAATTGAGATATTTGCAAATATCTTTTTAAGTATAATTTCCGTGATGTCTAACAATAACTGTAAGCCTAAATTGAAAATAAAATCTAAGGATATTTTTGAAAAAACACTCAATTATTTATGATTGTTTAGACTTTGCGTAGGTATTTCAAACATTACATCGATTTAAAATACATAGATTTATATTATTTATAATAAAGCATCATTGTTGATATTATATAAGTAATTTATATAATAATAATATAAATAATACGTTAAAAAAATGTTATTTATAACATTATTTAACTAATTTTACATTTATTATTAATTAAAGTATCTACACATTTATGATAATGTGATTATATTTCCATATAAGTCAGTGTATTGTGATATATATTAGTTTAATATTATTTCTGATATAGTATAATGAATTTTATGCTTTTCTCTCTTCTATTTTGGAGGTAGCAGCATCTCTCAATCTCTCGTCTCTTTTTCCGAAATTACATTGAGGATTTCAGATAAGTTGTACACGTCCGCTTTGGCCATCATCCTGACCATTCATACATGGATAAAATTGCTGCTGTCAAGAAAAGCTTCTTAAAGTTAAATATCCTGGTAACGCCAAAAATTCACGTAGTTTTTTTTTCATATTGCTGAATTTTGCAAAGAAGCTAAAAAGGGGCTTGAATTCTATGCCAAACAGGCAATGGAGTCTGTTCATGCTGACGTCAAGTCGGTATGGAATAAGTATACAAGGTTTCCAAAAATAATTCGGAATTTGAATAGGTTCCCTAGTAGAAATTTGTCCATTTTTTTCTTACACTTCCCATTTCTCCGATACCTTTAACATGGTAAATAAAAATGTTTTACGATCGATTTTCGAATACAATATTTTGAATTCATTCTAATCACAGCAACGAACAAGTAACGTTACAATAATGTAAATAATTATTTAAATAATATAATTAATGAAATGTATTTGTATACAATAAATTGTTTATGCCATAACAATCGTAGTTTTTTACATAAATAATGTATCTATCATTTAATCAATGTAATATTTGAAAAACAACCCCTGTAACATTTGAATCACTCCCGCAGAGTCGTGAAATTGGTATTTTAGGCCCACAATATCGAGGCACAAAAACATTTTTGGCCTACTGCATGGGAAGGAATGTTCTCTGTGACGCAGAATTTTCGCCTCATGAAACTCAGACCTGCTTCGCTGTTCCTCCCATTTTGTCATCGAAGCGTAGAACTCAATTTTACGCCCTTGATACATAAAAAACGATCTAACTATTATATCACACGACCCTATAATTATTTACAATTTTTTAAAAGTACATTGTAACTGAACGAATAAAATTACTTTAATAATTGATATGCAATGCACATTTTATAATTTTTCGTTAAAATATGTTCTCCAACTAATAAAATGTACGTTTTCAAATTATCAAATCGTAAAATTATTTCTAATAAATAAGAATTTCAATCATAATACCTTTAATAGCACTCTGGATAATTTGACAACATTATCTGCATACAGTTAATAACGCTTTAAATGCTCATTGCTTTCAATTTGTGGTCATTTCTTAAACGAGAATGATCGCTCTCTTCAACGAACATATTTTTACAAGTTTGCAATTTTGTTCACGACGAGAAGGTCAAAGTGCCAACTATAGAGTGCAATACACAATTCGCTTCCGCAGGTCGCTGGGTCAAACTGCCGTTAGCATTTAAAGTCCCACAAGTCCTCGGTCTTCTGTGTAATGCTTTCTCTTTCCTTGGTGGAGAATCGCCGTTTGGGCTTGATTTCACGTGCTGAAACTACCGCAAGTACCTATAGTTTACTGGTTTTAAAGTTTCGCATGTCATGTGTAACTGCCAAGCAACTTTTCATTTGTGAACGGAAACATTAGACATAGCAACAAGAAGTCTGAGTACAGGTTCCAATTTTGGATGCTAGTTTATGTATAATTAGTTCCAACATTGTTAATATTACATTATACTTAATAACTCATTTAGACAATTTATGATATAAATATTACACAAGTAAAATGATGAGCGAATGGAAATATATCCTTTTATTTTAATATATCTATGATACAAATAAAAATCAAATAATATTCATATTATTATGAAACTAACATATTTTTGTGACTTCACTATTCCCGGTAAACAATTTTCTTACTGAGGTTCAGAGAGAGCTGAGATTCTATCAACCATTCGTAATAAAATTTTGCAGGGAACTAGATTTGGTTGTATACTCTTGAAATTACTCTTTTAGCGTTTAGTTATAAAGTAGACACCTTACGCCATAACTGCGAATGGAAGAAGGAAAGAAAGAGAGAGGAATATATTTTATATCATTATTACCATTCAAAATGGTATAGTTTTTAGTATGATTGCCGTTATTCGCCGTTATTTGCCGACCTATTAAATGAATATATCGGTGTATTAATTTTAAAGTTAATCGGTAATGTTATGTCACAAAATTATATTAATTATAATTTATAAAATTAACGCTTTCTATAGTCGACTTCGAACTTATTTTTATTCGAGAAAATAATAAAATTGGTATTATTCGATTTTATATTCATTAGTTTCTGTGGTAAATTGTCCTTGTCCTTGCTGACACATAGCCTACCTAGACACATAGCCACGGTCTCCTTACTCTTGAGTGAAATAATAACAACTTGAATAAACCCTGAAAATGACCAGAAAGAATAATTTTCGCGTTATTTAATAGAATAAGCAGTGACGTATGATCTTTATACACTGTGATTTTACACTGTGAAGCATTCACTTGGGACTACTGAAAGCAGAAACTTCCGAAGTCTTCCGCAAATATTCAAAAATTGAATGACATAATCACGAGAAAAATATCATTTTTACCAATTTTTTTAGGATCTATGAATTACTAAATGAATGCTTTACCAGGCCCCGCTTTTTTTCAGTAGTTTCCGTTTTTTACTGTGAAATCATGAAACAATCCAACTATAACATTTACCTCCGAAATTTCAGTTTCATCAATTTTAAGAATGAGTGACGGTGATTCTTGTATCCTTTATAATATTAATTAGTTTTATTTTTAAACAATGCAATTACTATCAATTGGTATTGGAGATCATAAGGCCACTCAATTTGATTAGTTAATGATTATTATAAATCTTAATTGTGCATGTATTAAAACTATATTTGTGTATTAATCAGTTCTGGGCGCAACAGAGTCATATACACTTATAGGAAACATGTGAAGACGTACGAAATGTGTGATTAATTAAAAACTAATGGTACTGAGGAATGTGAGGAGACAGCTCAGTTGGTGCAGCATTCAACCGGCAATCGATAGATCCCGCACATGATCCAGCCCCGGTGTTTATAATCTGTTCTTCCAAGGTCCATGTTTTTTTTCTGCATTTTCACACATTTTCGGTTTCTCCATATTTTTCGTATATTTAACATCTTAAATTTCCATGTTTAACTTGTTCATTGAAAAATGATTTTTTTTCGCTGAAAAAGCTCGCTTTTCGGGAATCGATTGGTTTTCCCCAGAGGGCGCTTAAAAATATTTCAGCCGTGTTGAAATGTTTAATTGATACAATTATTGCATAAATCTCATCAATATATGCATCTGTTGTTACTACAGGTCATATGCTTACCAAATTTGATTTGTCAACAGTTGTTTAATTTCCATAATTGTATCCCATAGTACTAACATTTAAAATTCATTTTTCAAAATATTCTTCAATTTTTCGGTCCTGCAAACTGACCTATCTGGAGAATCTATTTATAAATTTTATATACTTAAGTTCATCTGAAATAATAATTTGAGTAAAGCGGTGAATTTGCATGACTTTTATCTTTATTTGAGTGGTTTATAAAAATAAGTTTAAAAGGTAAATAGAATGCTATCTCCGATGTAATTGATAAAAATTGAATTAAGATTATTAGACCTCAAAACCCCAGCATGCAAGAATTTATTGGAACTTTCGTCTGAATCATATAATAATATACAAGTCCGTTACATCTGAATATTTTTTAACCTGTAGTATCTTATATAATAAATAAAAAGTTGGACGTTTTCCTATACAAGGTTATGGAAGCCATACTGTTGAGTTCCAAAAAATCGTCGACATGACGGTAATTTTCTGCCGACGAAAAACCTCTGTTAGGATGTTACTAAAAAATCAGTCTGAACTAATTTAAGTAATGCGGAATCCTATATATCAAGCCCGTAATTAATTGCCGTTTAATGTACAAATTCTAGTTTATCTAACGTCAGTAAACTCAGAAATTTCACAAAGCCAGGATTACATACTATATACAAAATAGGTGACAACATCGCATTCGATTATCTTTGTACGAGTTTAATATCCCACGTTCTTTGAGAAAAGTGAGGTTATTTCGATCTTCTTGAAATTTTTTTTGGAGACGCTTCGCACTTTTCCTTTCTTAATAATACTCTTCATAATAATGGTTTTTGAGAGTCGTGGACATATGTCGATATACCTACGTACGTATACATATGCGCAACGAAATGCGATGTTGACATATATGTGCATTACGTTATTCACTAGGTTGATTTTTTCCCCATTAAGTATATTCGAAACTTATTCAATGCATTGAGTGCTTCATATTAATCATCAATTTATTGTTGTTTTTTCATTATGATATATGATACCATAAATATCATGCATGTGTGTATCAGAATTCAATATTAGTTCATAGTTAGGGCATCTGACGCTGATTCTTTCCGCCAAGCCGCAATGAAGAGTGTAGGTAATATTTTTTAATTTTTAATTATTTGCTTATATTTTTGCATGTCTATATATTTTTTGTGCATGTCTATATATATATATTTTTTTTGTTTTCATTTTATATTTTTTTATATTATTTGCCCTTTTTTTCTTGTTTAGATTGATTATAATTGCATGCTAACAAATCATATTCATATAGCAGTCCATTCCAAGTAACTATCAAATTGAAATTGTAATAACTTTATAGTTATGAATATAATTTTTATCTTTTTTTCTTTGTCCTTTTTTCACCTTCTTTCGTTGTTAATTTTATTACTAGTTGAGATTATAAATGTTTCGACAGGGCCTAGCGTTTTGAGAATCCGAGCGATTTTGAAATGTTTAGAAACTTTCAAACTATGGCATTTTGACATCTAACGCAATTTGTAGGTTTAAGCCGTTAATTATATTAATATATGCGATACCAATATCAGCTTATAAAGGTTTACTATGTTTTTGACTTAAATCGTTGGGGTCTAACCACCTTAACCCTTCCATCCCACGGCTCAGTCGCGCTTCGATTTGACTGCCTTAATACTGAAATCGGGACTTGTGCCACCAATTGTCGTTCATTCGACACCTGTACTATAAAATCCAACGAAAATCATACCCGTTTAACGCTCAGAACGCGTCTGGAGGTGGCTCGAAATGCGTCGGGAAATTCACTTGGTCCAGCGGACCCATAAAGGGGACGGACGTAATTTTGTAAAAAAAAAGTGCATTTTGTTTTCTTCGTTTTTTTGGCGTCAGGAGGCACAAAAAAGTATTAAGTGTAGAAATAAATAATTTGGTAAAAAAACGGTGTCAACTTTGCCCAATCCGGTTCGATCGGATGACAAAAATTCGCTGTGTTCAATGCGCGCGTCTAATGTGCGATGAACACAGGTGCTACTTGTGCGTCGATTGCGTATTGCAGCAAGAGTAAAAGTATTTTTCCACTTCACATTATTAAAAAGTATGTGTAAATAAGCAATTAAAATTGTAATTCATTTATTAATATAGCTAAAATTTAATTAGACCTCTGCCTTATTCGTTTATTTTCTATACGCACGTTTTTTGTAAATCTGCCAACTTCAATGTTCAAAATAAATACCTTTTTTGCGATGGATGCTTTTGCACAATTTTTTTCTTTATTCGGGCATATTTCAAGAGTATGCAGTCAAAATTTTACCTAAAAAAATTGAAAAACAAAAAAGTCATGCTTTTTTAAGTGAAAAAAGTCATTTTTTCCACTTTCACACATTCTCTATTTTTTTAAACAATGTTAATTTTTTTTTATTTTTTTATGCCTTACATATACTTTCTGATACATCTGAGAATGTCCATGAATTTTTTTAAATCGATATAATTAAATGCGTTGCGAGAATCCACGTTTTTATCGCATGGGTCTACCGGACCCAGTGAGGGACGGATGATTGAAATAGGAAGTGTGGGATGTTAGGGTTAAAATGTATGGTTCTCTAAAAAACACAAAATTTATTAAAGGTGATATTTTTTGCAAATAAGTTAAAATTATTAAAATTCTGGCGAGATAGATTAATTTCAAGACGGGATTTTTTCAACGTAATAAAATATTCGAAAATTACCCCAAGCATTCTGAAAAATTTTGCTTATGATATTGAAAACGCTTTATGATGAATGAATTGGATAGTAGAACTGAAAATATTTTTCTGTAAATAATTTGAAAAATCTTTTTCATGACACTGTAAATTTATTTTTCCCGCATTTTTACAACACTCCTCAGTTGTGTAGAAAAAAGTATAACTTTCAAGATGCAGTAGAGGAAATTGTTCATCATAAATATTTCCAATATCACATTTATGTCTATAAAAAATGAAACGGGAACGTAAAAGCGCCAATATCTGATTTTCGTTTTTAATTTAGGTTCTTAAACTTGGTTTTGTTTAAAATAAAAATTGTAATCATTCGGGATCAGCACTAAACATTTCATGTCGTCGTTTAATCATATTTAAACGTCTTTTTACCTCGCGAGGTTTTACTTTTCATTTTACGGCCAGATTATAGAGACAATGGCGATTCCGAGTAAATGAACGTATCCTATATCTAGCGTTTATAGGTCTTTACGTTGAGTGCGCGAAATTATGAACGGTCGTTCCTTTGCATAATCGCAATTACGAGCAGTGGAACAACAAGGCGGCGAGTAGGTAAATATCGTAACTTTTTTTCTTCCTCTTCCCTTTCTCCGAATCCAGAAGCAATTTACATAGTTCACTGCCGGCTGATTAGAAATTTTAATAAGAACTGTTGGTGAAAAGGGGGCCTATTATGCGCGCGGCCATGCATAAATGGTATGGCTCAGCCCGAGCGTGTAGCCATCGATAATGGAAGTAGCGCTCGAGGGGCCGAGTGCGCCGCGACGCGCGAGATGAGTGCTTATAGCTCCTGAAATAGCTGATCCTGCTTATTTCATGTAAAGCAAACCATCGACTATCGTCCCAGGAATTACTGCGGAGACACGCCTCGCGTAAAGTGCAAGAATAAGTAGCTAGTGACGTGCATGCGCCGCTCTTGCGAATTGGAAAATTCTCCGGCAGAGTATCTTGCATAATTGCGGGAAGAGCGTATTTCTAAGTTTGCGTATACCTGCACGCTACCGGTTATACGGAAAATAAGCCAGCATAATGTAACCGCTATTACATTTTCCTAAATAATATACAATTACTACGGTGATAATTGCTGATTTTCAAATGAGGTTTACATCGTTCAAGTGTTAAACCGTAATAGGATTTCACTCAAGCAGACAATGTAATAGTCTTCCTCATAAAAACGTAAACGAGAAACATAATAAGTTAATTAGACATGGAGAGAAAAGGAAAATGTTATTTTTATACGTTTCAACGTGTTATACAACGTTTAAAATGTAATGATCTAAGTTAATAATAAACGTACTTCAGACAATAATTTTGATATAACACGTGACAATACAAACCAATATCTTATATAATTATAAAATAATCTCGAAGATTTCATCTCCAGATCATCAGAATTCTCATTCATGGATATGAATGATGTATATTAGCAAATTTTCCGAAAAAATCATATATTTTCATAAAATATTACATATCGTTTTTTATTCTGGAAATAGTTTTTTTCATTGCAATAAAGTAAAACTGGCATTCATATTTTGAAATGACACATAAGAAATGTTAAATCTGTCAGTTAGGATTTTTCCCAAAACATATTCGTATAAACTTAAATGTTGATCACGAAGATACGCCTTCCCGTTATTTATAGAATTACTGCAGCAGCTTATCTCAATTCTTCTAAAGACACACTGCAGAGATATAATAATGAATAGAAAGACGTTATTACAGTTGAAGATCTGAATTAATCCTCCTAAAAATATCTCGGCTAGTTTGCATCTCATAGTTTCCATTCTCAATGACTCACTACATCCAATTTTCCGATCCTTGGATTGGGTGCATCTCAAAAACCCGACAAATCACAAAATAGACACTTCAAAAACCCGACATTAAGAAATCAGACATTCAAAAACCAAACGTTAAAAATCAGACATTCAAAAACCAGACATTTAAAAAACAGACATTAAAAACCAGACATTTAAAAATGTACATATTGAAAATGTAATTAATGATTGACTTCTGAATGTGCTTAATAAATAATGCGGGGGTCAAACTGCTTTGACCTTCAAGTGACCTACAAAATTAACCCCTTAGTCAAACATTTTTGACCTTTAAATAACTTTTCAGTGAGACCTCAAAGGCGACGACCCGAGATAATTTTTGTATGCATTGAACGCACCAATCGGAGTTTGAAATGTCTGGTTTTTTAATGTTTGCATTTTGAAATGTCTGGTTTTTGAATGTCTGTTTTTTTAATTGTCTGGCTTTTAAATGTCGGGGTTTTGAGATGCACCCTTGGATTGGCCAATGTTTGATATCTGACCCTTCTAAGGTGATCCATTCTAGTAAATTGGATGTTCTCTTTATCGCTGGCCATGAACTCATATACAAAAATATAACTTCAAAACACCGCATGTGACCCAAGAAAGGTTCACATGTAGGAATTCTAATAAAATGGTCACCAGACTGTATATACAGTTCGCTAATTTAGGCATTTAGACGTATTCATGATTCAGCGGTTTAATCTCGATTAACATCATGTTGGAACAATTTTAAACATTTTTAGGGAACCGATAGGAGCAGCTATTATGCACCTACATTACGGGATGTCAGTGATCCAAACTTACTATGGAGAAAACTGCGCAGAATAGGTTTGGTGAATTTACGACTCATCTTTACTGTTTTGCAGTGTCAAAGAAATCAGACCCTTTTTCAGCAACTTTATCACAATACTTCGTCAATACTATGTCTATGTGGGTTATGTGTCCACAAGGTATCAATTTCGGAAATGAATGAATATAAATTCAGATAATACCTATCACATTAATTTCGGCAATAAACATAAGCAATTCGAAATGCCTTTTTTTTAATTCGGCATATCAAAACAGTATATTTAGCATTTAAGTCTGCGATGTAGAATTTATTGACATCATTCATCGGTAGACCTGCATGCTGCGCTTATATTTTTGTGAAAAATCAAACGAATACTATATAGTGCTAAGAAGGCCTTCGTTTATGGGTATGACAAGATTCGTATTTTAATTTAATGCATAAAAATTTGGTGAAGCGTTTACGATTGAATAACAGTATCGGGGCTACCTGACCACAAGGCTTTTCCAATACTCAAGTGTCTCTACTGTAGGTTATTCGTTCGAAGTAGACTAAAGAACAAATTTATGTTTTAATTACGTCTTTAATTTAATTAATTAATCAATTTATAATTCGATATAGGTTTGTATAGTAATAGTATAAATATTACCGATAAACATTGAAATTAAGAACTATCGTAGTTAGTTTATGAGGTGGACGGAATAGCCCCATAAGCGTGTTAATAAATAGTTGCTTGCGTATACATATTTCGCACAAGCATTAACAGTTTAGTGTTGGGCACTGCGCTCCTTTTAAATATAGGGTTGAAAGTTTAAGATATTACATTTTGAGCGAAATATCTAAAACAGATTACGAGAAATTTACCAAAATACAAAAAGCGTGGACACATAACCCTGGTCTATCCCACTGCACATGTATCGTTGATAGTCAGCCAGGTAGAGTAACTGTTAACCTGTAAGGGCTGGAATATCTCTTTCAAAGAAACATGAAAGATATGTGGAATCAATAACAAGATACGATTCAGACTGTCTGAAGATACAGGGGAAAATAAAAAAGTAACTTTTCTGAATAAGGAGGACTGGGAAAACAAATCAGCAGTACCCAATCACAGAAAAACATAGAATAATATCGTTTACCGATGGTTCCGAGATAAGGCAAGATATGGGCGCAGGTTTGCAGTTATTTTTAAGTGTGCTGTGATGCTTTTGGAAAAGAAGGTGACAGTGAACAATATTTGATTAATGAGTCTTCAATTTTGTTTCAGTCAGGGACAAAAAGTGTTATTTGCTTAAACTGTCTCTCAGCACTTAGAACATCAACTTTACATATCTTACAGATCATATGGGATGAAAATTTTACGAAAGAGAGGATATTCCAGCCAAGCAGTGCATTGTTAACGGAACTGACATAATCGAGAATTTTAATATATATGGAAATAACGTTAAATCCCAAAAGATTAAGCAGTAGATAAATCAAAAGTACAGCAGAACCAACTGTCTTACAGACAAATTATAAGCAGCAAGAAAGGCTGATTATAATTCGAATAATTTCGATATATCCAGATTACGAATTTGCCCTGGAATCCTTACTGGGCATATCAATCTTTATAAACATAGCTACATAGTTGGAAGAGTGTCCTTCCCGTTAAACACCATGAGTACTAAGAAGAGACGACATTTCATTCGAGAATGTCCGGGATAGAGATACGCACGAAATCTGAAGTCTCAATTTTTGGGTAAGATAGAAATCACCGATTGGAACCTATATAACACATCCTGAGGTTTTGTAATAAGCTGGGTCGACCGTCAGGAAGAGCGAACAATAACAAAAAAATAGTTTGGTATGCAAATTTTTTGTTTCCAAACCAAAATTGGCCACAAAACATCTGAGTTATATAAAATATTGTGAATATCAAAGAATAAAAATCATTCCACAAGTTCTTTGATAGGTCGAATTATCATTTGTCATTGCGTATACTTAGCACCAGCGGTATTTACACACAGCCGCATGCCTTCACCTCTTTACTAGTTACAAAACGAACATTTTCATCATACAAGGTTGTAAACGCTGATTTTGCGCCCCTATTTGTGGGAGTAAAATCGCATATTACTATTCGAAAATTATATGGATAAGATAGGATTCCACTTTTTCAAGTTTTCATTTGTGGGCTTAAACTCCAATTTGTCAATCATAAAAGTATAGACCAGTTCTATCAATTATTTATTTTTATACTCCAGCACTACATCTGCGGAACAGGAAGCACTTATCAGATCGCATGCTGGCCAAATGGTTGAATTTGAATAATAGCTACCGCAAAACCAAAGGACAGAATCCAAATCTTGAAAAATTAAAAAATGTATTGTACAGCATATATTTTATTAAAGCTGGTGTCGCTTTATAAGGCATTATTTTTTAAACTTGTATCATAAACTGATCGTCTGCATTTATATATTAGATACTACGAGTGGACGACTCTTTCGCAAAAAGTGAATCGACAGCTAGAACATATATGTAGTACTAATATAGAAAAATACTGTTCCCTGGCGGGGTATGTCTCCCTTTTTGATATATCCGTAGGACATTTTTTTCATCACTAGTGATTGATCATAGTGCCACTCACAGTTTCTTCCAGTTTATCTAAGCTATCAATATTACAATCAGCTGATGACACAAGGTCTATTATAATATATAACATTGAGATAACCTAATCCATAATACTTTGTAAGATACAGTTATGTGATAGATACTTAACAAACGGAACAAACTAAATGTAGTGACCATATAGTAGACATAAATTTATGACTTACTCTCTTATTGATATAAATATCTAAAAGTTAACCTATGTTAATTTTGAATATAGAAAGATTCTGAAATGAATTCTGCCAGTAAAGTGAACCAGTGACTGTAGTGGGAACAAATTACAGAAATTAGTCACGACTACATAAAAGACAAAATACTGAACAAGTACAGGAAGTCAATACCAACGTTTTATGGAGGATTCTCTAAGGACTTCCTGCTACCACCCAGCTCAACTGGCAACTGACCACCTGTACGAGATATGATTTCTAACCGACCGCAGTGCCATGCACATTTATATTTCACTACATCAGGTACTATTAGACTGCGTTTTGATGTCAAATCAATACTGATTTAATATCAATCCAGATTTACAAGCAGCAATGCAAATGATTGGCATACGGATTCGTTTTTAAACTGGAGCCCTGGGAGAGAATTTCATTAAGAACATAAAGAATGCATTTGTATATTAATCTCAAAAGACTGTGAATTTACGATTCTTTTGTATGCTTCATCACATAAATAACCTGGAAGTTATATAATTGAAAATGTCCGACAATTTCTGTAAAATTAAAAAAGGATGATTTAAGATTTCTCACAAATGCATATTGCCATCAATATAGATCAATAAAGAAAATTTACACTAGGGCATAACACGCCATTTGTACTAAGAATCTGAAGTCACTATTCACCTTCAGTATTCGAGCAGTTAATATTTAAAAGCATAACGGTCTTGTAAGCGTTATTACCGCTGCGAAATTACTTACACAACGATAAGGCCCGAGAGACGACATGAAATATTGGAAATTCACGTCATTCGCGTGGATTTAATGAACAGGCTGAATTCGGTTTTCGAGTACACAAGGACACTCTCGTCACTGGCGCAGACATGTGTACATGCAACTGTACGAGTACCTACCCAACCAACGTATCTAAGTCCTAGCAGCTTGTTCGGGCAATCAATCAGGCAGTGGCAGGAGCATCCAGTTCACGAGCGAATGCAAACTCGTTTATGTACAAGCAGCGAGTCACGCTACAGCGATGACGTATTGCGGAATTCTGACAGTGACCCTAGTGATGCATCATCGGCTAATTTGCAACTGAATCGCCCGCCATGAACGTGAGAATGTTATGAGTGAAATATATCATGTTACGAAATTATTTTTCATTGTGCAATTTTCTACCCGTCAGTGCTTTTGTTTTTACTTGATAAAGTGGCAAACATTTTGAAAATGAACCTTTGCATTCACTGTTCGTACATTTGCGAGGATCCAATGTTTTGCGTTTGCGCGCGAATAATCAATCACCAGCGATTCTTTCAAAAGCGTATTTGTTCGACGGATAATTTATTTGCTGTACGTCAGAATACCAGATTTCGTTCAAAAACGGCATCTCATCTGAATGCCATCCCTCACCGGAAGAAAATGAATAAGATGTTTTGACAATCTTTCAGAAATTCTTGATTATTGGTTTTAAATTATTAAGGATTTGTTTATGAATATACAGAAGAACAATAGTAAATATGTAATTATTAAATATAAATATGACAATGGTCTTAAAAATTATTGATTTTATTGAAGAATTTTTATCAAGAAATTTCTTTCGAAAGTAAAACCAAAATTTAAAAAATAAGATTATTTGATCAACCGATTAAGAAAGTGATTCTTAGGGATATGGATGAATTAAAATCTTTGATTATTTTTCTATTTTTAATTTATTATTATTTGGCTGGCGGAATCAACCCATTTTACATAATTGTACGGATTTAAAAAATATTTTTAAAAAATAAATCGAGAATAACTTGTGGAAATGTAGGAAACAAGTTTTAAAGTACTTTTACCCTTATAGTTACGGATGTGATGATAGAATTTGGGGCTTGGACAAATCTAATCTAAAATTGGTTGAAGAGAACATAAAATTATAAACACGTTAAAGATTAAGGTGTTTGTGCAACCTTGAGTGACTTTCTTTCCAGAGCCTGTTTGCTTATATTAAACTAACCTCGAAATATACGGGTTTATAATTCAACCCATGTGGATTATACAAATTATCGAAACATATACAAGTCTTCGGCGTTCGACAGCGAAGCCTTCTTACTCGTGCATAACAGTCAATTTTATGCCCTTGTTAGGTAATAGGCTATTTTAAGTTTTGCTCTAAAAATGATATTGCAAACAGCTTTCAACTGTGACAAACGAGAGCGATGTTCGTGTAAATTAAGAAGTGAAAAGTACTCCTCCCCATTTTCAATTTCTACATTTTAATTTAATTTTGATTAGAAAGAAATTGAAGCGCGCAGAGCGAAGCAAATTCTGCATTATTTTGATTTTGAGAGTTATAAGTGTACACCGCTCCCTCTCATGTGGGCGATAGTGGACATTTGGTGGGTTTCCCACCTTCCTCCTGATTGTCCCTATAGATCTTGCATATATACGAAAAGTACAAAGTGTATTTTTTAATAATTTTAAAGATGAGTTGCAATAAATACAATCGACCCTCTCAATAGAGCTGCACTCAATAGTACCACTTCCCAGTTTCTCGAACGAGCTTGTTCCCCTTCTACTGATCAGGAATGTTCTTCTCTCAAATTTCATTTACCTAGTTCTCAGTAGTTCCGCTAAGCAAAATGCAAAATAGCTGTCTTGTATCCTTCATAATAAATTATTTTTTGTTCTACGCTTGCAATATAAAAAGTGTAATACCAAAGACAAAAAAAATTAATATTGTTTTAAAGTTGGGTAACAGCGTGCAGATTAAAACGTTTTAAAGCTGACATAATTAATTTGTCACAATTTTAAATCAATACTTATTTAATGAATCGCGAACAATGTACTTATTTTCATATGCGAACATGTCAGCTCACAACAATTACATAAACAAAACACTCTCGGGGTCAAGTTCGGCGTACCGGCATTACTGCGAGAAAGCGCGAAAAATTTTCCGCGGGAACCCGCGTTCTTGGAAAAACATTGCACCTTTCCGCGTTGCCCGGAATTATTGATGGGGTTGACTGTATAGTAGAATTTGAAATAAATAATGACAGTTAATGCAATTTTAATCTTTCTTGTTATTATATTTCTCATTTAAAGAATGTTATGTTTTTGGAATGTTCAAAAAAAGAATATTAGTGAAACAACCCTTCTGAGGCATTTCCGAAATTTCATGATATCACCTCCCATAAAAGTAACCGCAATGCACCTTCATAATGTAAAATTGTAAACAGTGTTAGTAGAAATCATAAAGGATAATAAAAACTACCCTGGAGAGATTATTTTGTTGTAATTTCTATGACGTAAAGGCATATAAAGTTAGATAATGTTTCACTGTTGTGATAAAGGAACTATCCCTAACTTCGGAAGAATAATTGTAATAATAATTCATTTATTTAATTGATCATAGAAAAAAATTTAAAATGATCATTTTCAAAACTTCGACCACAGCACATGTTAGCCGAAGCATTATTATATAACATATTATGTATTATTATACATTTTTTCGTGGCAAAATTTATAATTCATAAAAGTTTAATTTCTTCTTACTGCTTTATCAAATTAAAGATTTGTCTTCTTGGAACGGACAATCTGATACAACAGAATATAATCTTTTGTATGTCCTTTTTTGTTGCAAACGTTTTTGTGTGATTTGTATTTTTGAAAATAATTACAGTTTTTTCCAAGAAAATAAGTTTTTCTAGTTAATTAAATTTATTTATTCATTATTTTATTTAATTAATTATTAATTTAAGTTTTTTTGCATTAAGGCATATTCCTGCCTTTAATTGAAATTAAATAACTAAATAATAATAAAATAAGATCTGAAAAGCTCTACTTCGCAAATGCAATTCCATTCCCAGATCATTGTATTGTTTTCGAACTCTTATACTAGAACATACTGGAAATGTCCACTTGATTATTTTCATATTCATTTCGTCTGGGTCGCAGTAATATTGGCTAATAGTAATAGTAATGATATTAATTATACTAGATAATTAGTAGATATTAACAATAAATGGAGATGGAGTTGTATACATTATTTATGCATTCCAATTCTAAACTGGTATTAGTGGTAGTAGCAGTGATCGTGAATGGATAAAAATTGTCCGATTTACAAGTCATAGAAAGATTCTCTAAGTGTAGCAATTACATGTTTTACATGTGCAAAAAGTTTAAGCGACTATTTATCTATGTGTGCAGCCAATATCACCTTAACAGCCATTTGTGTTTACATAAGTTGTAATTAACATATTTATAAAATTTATCTAAATTGACCATTTAACATTTATTTCGAATGCTAATTTGTATTGCTAATGAATTAATTAACATTAATTATATATTATAACTGATAAACTTATAGATAATATCAAATTTGGTTGTCGACCATATTACAGCATTCTGATTATTCTAATGTCAATGATGTTACCTAATATTAGCCAATTTATAGCTAATGTTTTGGCAACAAAACTTACACTTATTTTTATGACCAATTAATGCATTGCATCTAATCACAAAACGATTGAAATAATTATTATTTCGAACGCAAATCGCTTAGCTCCTTCTACGAATAATGATCAATGCGCGGAAGATTAATGAGCATATTTAAGACGGACAGATTTATATTCGAGTACAATCATTTGTCCAATTCTACACAATTACATTTATTAGCTGACGCATACCTTAGGGATTTCATTGTTGAAAAATGTGTTTTATCGTTCTATTTTCATTTCTATTACAAGTCACGCGTAGAATGCATATTTATGACCTTTTGTTAATCGATCTATCAAATCTTTATTATTATGTTGCGTAAATTACCGCATTATCTTGCGTAAATATGACGCATATAACAATTAATTATACTTGATAAAAAAGCTCTATGAAAGTTTCAATACTAGAAATCTGGATACTAAGGGGAACAAGTAATTAATCATTCGTTTATTTTGATAAAGCACGTTTAGAGTTTTTCTATTTTCCAGTAAATATCTTATGGTTCCTTACGCATAGTATTTTTTCATCTTTTCGTATGAGTTTTAAGACTCAAAATAGCGGAACCAAAATGTCAGATTAAGATTTATATATTAACAGGACCTTAAAATTTCATTCTTAATAATTTGTTGGGCCGATGATTAGGAATATGAAATTAGATTTTCATGTTTAGCTTTTCAAATCTGTTTCACACTGGCAAAGTCAATATGAGTTAGAAATTTACAAATATCTAACTGATTTTTTTTTAAATCGTTCAAGTTCTGACGCTGAATACAAATTTGAAATCAGTGAGTAATATCACAAAATGGAGCACGGTGTAACGTAATGCGAAAATGAATATTTGGAGTTTTTCGAGAAACATATCAAAATAAACGTGCGATTTCCTGATAGTCTTACGATTTTTGTTTATTTAAAAGAAATCATTACGATCACTTGAAAACTCTAAAGGATAAACGGGTTTAGCTGATCAAACTCATCCAAATCCTACTGTATGGTGGGGTGATATGTCCATGTTTATAGGGCTGACCTGTGACAGTGATCTGTTGGTGTAATAATTATGTGACGTCATTATATTAATAATAATTTATACAATTAACGACATAATATACTTTATTTAACATAAGACACTTTATTTAGTCGAGTTTTTATTTATTAAATTCATTCTAGGATACCTTATATACAAAAATCCTCTACCCAGTTTTTAATCATTAGCGTATAGTCACATTTTTATTGAATGAAATTGAAATATAAATCTTGTCACATATGCGCAATGAAACTTAACACTAATTCACGATATCCTTTTGACGGTGTGCCAAACTAGAGGTGTAGTGTGAATTTTTCCATCGACAAGAAATGTAAATAGAATTGACATCCACGTTTTCAAATACACGTAGCTTTAATACAGGGAGAACAATTTTTTCGAAACATTTCAGGTAATTTTGGGATTGACTTGTAGAATCGAGAAAATTACCATTTTTTCGGGTACAAATTACTAGATATTATTGTCATTTTTATAGTTATTTTCATCCGATTAAAAGCAATTTATCTCATTGTGTCAGTCTATCCCGAAAGTACCATTTGAAAACGTAAAATTTCCAAGAAAATGTTTCTCCGTGTATGTCGAAATAAAATGAATGCTTCTTAAATCACTTATTTTTATTTGTGCAAATAATACCATAGATGTTCTTTGAGTGAATATTCATTCATTTTGTTGATAGATACCTTATGGATACATAGCCCATATATACATGCAACCCCGATCCCTTACAAAAAAAAAAACGATTAGCAAATAGGCCCCAATGAGGACCTGATCAAGGTCTTAATAAACTTGTACTCAGCAAAGTGTTGGAAACCTCATATAAACGCCAACACATATATTTTCTCAAAGCTATGTAAAACTCATATTGAATACAAATGTAAGCTATGCCTCCGGCGGCAATGGAGTGACTGAGTTTGGGAACGGGATATGCTAACAATTAATATATATTACAAAATACACACCATTAATATATATGTATAATTCTATGATCACAAATATATTCCATAATTCAGCGACAGCTTTATATGATTAAACCGACATATCATTAATTTCTTTCTTGGTGTATGAGATACTTTGAAACGGCAGTTAACCCAAATATAAACATCAGGAAAGTCACTGCGTCCATGTATAATATCTAGTTTTATGCAACGGATCTATTCTTCAAAACTACTATTAATCAATGGCCTGTCAAAAATTATGAATAAAAAACCATCTAAAAAAAAAGAACATAACACATATGGAAAATGAGTTTGTAACGTTTTTATTTTTAAACATACATTAAGCTGTAAATAATGACAACATCTTGTTTGTTTTTTGCATTTTTTTAATATGAAGAAAATAGTTTCCAAATCTATCAAGCAAAATGCATTCGTGGGTTAGAATTTCATTTTCACATCAATTTCGTCGTCTAAATAATTCTTGAAAATATAATTCGAGGTGGGGACGATATTCGTCAAATTGACGAAGGAAGAGTAATTCAATTCCAACTTTGTTCGTTCAATTTCATTTCCGCGTCGCCGTAAACATGCATTAATGAATTCGCAAATTTTGCCATCACAACAATTTCATAAAGGGATGAAGCGAGCAGAATGGAATTGCTTGAATCATGGTTTCGCCACGGAGATATGCAAACTTGCCCGAAGGCACTTACAGGAAATCGACGATTGCCTCGTTGGCAATCAGTCGCTTGTAAACCAGAATGTGGCTCTGGCAGCTGTTCGAGTTGTATTTCGTTCACAGCACTTTGTGCTCGGAGCGCTTGCGAATATTCAATCGTCGCGTGTGTCTGAAACTCCGATCATCAACCTTCACATTCGAAATTATCAAACGGATATATTCATATTATAGCGGAAACCGTAACGCGAATGCAAATCATATTTTCAACACGTCTAGTTACACGATTCAAACGCAATAAAACATGTACTCTATTAGACAGATTAAAAAAAATAGCAGTTTAATTTTTTGTTAGAAGTTAGTTTTAAAATGAAACCTGTAAAAGTACAAACATATTATTTACCCAGTCGAATAAAACAGTATTGTATATATATATTCACACAAGGCGTTATTTTTTTAGTGTATCGCTTTCACAGACGTATACGTAGCATAGACGGAAACAGCCATGGAATATTAAATTCTTGAACTTCTAAGGTCTACATGTTTTTAAATATATTAAATACCCAGGGCTTCAGAAACATGATCCTGAAGGCCTTTTTACTTCCTCACGCTAGGATTTTCTTAACCTCAAAAATATGCCGAATTTTACGGACGAAATAATATTTATAAACATTGGCTGATTTACTTCAATACTGGTATCTGGTGGTTTCTGTGTTATTTCGATACGAATTTCGAGTCCGGTTCTTAAAAGCCCATATGACGAATATAACATGGAGATCAAATTTATGAAAAATTCTTCATTTTTACAAAATGTAGTCTGGAATACATTCCATGCATCTAGTCTGTACATTTCCTGGAGTTAAATTTGCACTTCAAAGCTGGAGTGAGCAGGGCGTTCACTCTAAAAATAGTGAAGGACCACTCTAAAAGATTGAGGCCAATCACTCCAACTGAAGATTGAAGACGTTCACTCTAAATGTTGGAGTGAACCTTTACTCTGTGTGGAATTAAAATTTACTCCAAAGAGGGTGAACTTCTGTCACTGCACTTACAATGGCAGCTATAAGCAGAGTTATAAAAAGTGCAAGTGGCTTAACTTCAAACAGGTTTTAATGTTCATAAAAAAAGTACATTAATTTAGAAGTCCCTGATGTTAAGATGCTTATGAGTAAATTTAAAATTAGTAATTTATTAGATAAATTAAATAAACCACTCTGAAAATCATTATAAATATGTTCATTCCATTGAAATACCACTCTATTTCGGGCGTGATTATAGGTTCAATTTAAAAATTCAATCTTAACAACAACGATGAATTTATGAAATTTATTAGTATATTCCAATAAGTGATACGTTAAAAAGCATAAATATAATATAATGACGATATATATAGTTACATTTATTCGATGAAAAACACGAGAGAAATTTAGCAGACAAATTATGAACGTGGTTTGTCGTTTAATTTTTTATAAAATATCCCTCAAGTTATCTGCACTTATTTATACATAGAAGTAAGATAAAAACTTCATTATAATAATAGAAATTAAAGAATTGAAATACTTTTTCCCCTAAAGAAGTTGCGTGTCAGTTTTATTCGCACCAACCCTTCTCTACGATTATCAATTATACCAAAAAATTAGTTGGTACATCTTATTTTATAAAAATACAAAAAGTGATTACTTTTATTAAAAATAACAACTTTTTATGTTTGGAATACTGGATTATAATTTAGGCATTTACGATTTCATTCAATTTTCACTACCATTGAATTGAAATAACCACTCCATAGATGGTGGCTCACCTTTCACTTTTATTTCGAGTAAATTTTCACTCTTTAAGAGTAAAATTTCACTCCAAGGAATTTACAGAGTTGATATCTCATTCTAATCTCTTAGTTTAGATGTATTTTTTTCTCGAAATCTGGCTTTTGTGTACAACATTTCTGCGGAGTCCAAGTTTTGTAAAAATTAAAAAATTTTTGAATCATTTGAGCACCATACCGGATCCTTGATTTTGAATGTTTAAAATAGAAGTGCAAATTCATTGTATTTGACAATCTATGAACGATTTTCGCGTAGATCCATCAATATTTATGAATCGTTGTCAAACGTTGATTAAAATTCGGAAAAATATTCAAATTTGATGCAGTAAAACGTCCTTGAAATTGGCGTTATAAAAATATATAAACATTTTTCAACAATTTTTCATTTAACATTCTTGTAAATGTATTATAAAAAACCTCGCACAAACCTTATGGAAAGTGGCCCTCGGTTAAATTGGCTGAAACTGATGTATGTTATAGTTCTTGATGTTCCGATGAAAAGTCTCCATGGCCACAAGGCCTGAAAATGAATAGTTTTTTCTGCACGTGTAGTCAGAGTACTAATATTTTGATGTAAAAAAATCACTATTTTGGCTATAGCTCAGTTCCTTTTAAAGATATGCTATCGAGTGAGGGCTCATTTTGACAGATTTTTCAAGCCCTGCGATTCGTCTCAATGACATTTCGACATAAGATGAAAATTTCTTTAGTTACAACGGCATAAAGGGGAAAAAATCCCGATTTTTGTGGTTTTCCGCTTTTAGCTTATTTCAAATAACATAACGTAAAGTAGGTAACGTAATATCACACTGGGAAAAGTTATAGAGATTGAAGACGAAAAAAAGGCGTCTTATACATTACGTTTTGATAAAAATTAAGCCCATAAGGAGTCCGTTAATATAAGAGAATTTATGAAAGTCGGGTTTTGTAACGATGATGCGCATTTATTGCTAATTCCACGACATTAGGACGCAATTCACGGGCTCAGTTTTATTCGAAACGGAACATATAAAGGGTCAAGTTGTTCATCTTTTTGAGCAACTTTTGTTGGTGTGATATAACGTTAATTAGTTCGCAAAATGAATTAAAAGCGGATAATCTCAAAAATGAGAATTTTTCCCCGTTTATGCCGTTATAACTGAAGAAATATTCATTGTAGGTCACAATGTCATAAAAATGAATGGCAGGGCTTGAAAAAAAGCTTTAAAATGAGCCCTTACACGATGAAATATCTTCAAAATGAACTGAGCTATAGCAAAAATAGTTATTTTTTATAGCAAAATACTAGTAATTTGGACGCACGTACAGAAAAAACTATTCATTTTCAGGCCTTGTGGCAATGAGGACTTTTCATCGGAACATCAAAAGCTATATCATACATCAATTTGAACAAATTTAACCGAGAGCCACTTTCCATAAGGTTTGTGCGGGGTCCTTTATGCATACTACTGAACCTTTAATATTTGGGGTAAACAATTTGTTTGTGAGGTCGGGACTTGATTAAAGTAGATACCCTTGAATGTACCCCACTCAGCAGGCGGAAAGAAAATGAAAATGAACAAAACTCTACTAAGTTAAGTTAACACGTGAATAACATTTATTCAATTATCTGTATCTAGCTTTTTATATGTTCAAACAATTCAAAATAAAACTCACTGATATTACTACAGGCTCCGCGTCGATCATTCGCATTTGTTTTCAGTCGGGTAATACACAGCTTAGATACCTGAATCGCCTGATTCAGCACTATTACGGTAATCCGGAATATTGTTCATCATCAAGATTGCAGGAGATACCTTGTCAGAGCTACTAGAGAACATAGTTTTAATTTCATGCCTCATGAAGATACGGACTTAATTTGATGGAATGCCAAGTCGGCATTTGTTTAAATTGTTCTTATTAAGCAAAGCCGCGGTAAAACTTTTTATGTCTTAATTGTTTGATTCGGATTTTGTTGGTTTCAAATATTGTGTGCCCCAGTCAACACAGATTTCACACACGTATGTAAATATTATGTATCAACTGGTCCTTCCTAAGTAACAGTTATGTAATTTCTAGGGCGCGCATGGAGAGTGCTCGAGTCGACTGTTACAGACTGTGAAGTCGATTTTGAAAATTTTCAAAATTCTTACATTTTTTTAAAACAGTAAGAAATACGTGAAATTATCTGAAATGTTTGACATTATCAAAAGGAGGGTTGATCTCAAGTCAATTAAACCAGACCTCGTAATATTATGAACATTTTTGAAATTTAATATTGTGGGAAATTTAAAAACTTTGAACGCGGTCTTATATGTCCCTCGAACAATTCTCGATATATTAGAGAATTTTCGAAATAGTAGTTTTTTTAATCCTAGATCGAGAAATGTATATTGTTGGATCTCGCTTCGTATCTACTGAGATACATTCCGTACAATGTGATTTTTTATGTTCAACTCCAAGATATGAAACGATCTTAAAGGCTCTGAATGCAGATATTAGAAGATCTAATTATATATTATCAAACATGGATACAAGTAGGTCTGGCCATAATAATGATCCAAAAAGATCTAATAAGATCTGATACTTGATCTCGGCAGATCAAATGAAACATAGTTTGATCTAACTTAGATATTGACAGATCTTCTTTGATCCCGCTTGTTTATTATCGGGTGTTTATTGGAAAGAGAAGAATTCTCTGTTTATGTTTCGCGCATTTTCAGCGCATATAAGTGTAATATCAGTTGAATCACAAGTGCGTCAAAGTTATGTTTCGCATGGGCATTTCTATTAGATACTGTGCTTTGTTTAGTGATTGTTTCGAAAGTCTTTTGTTTAAACAGTACGAATACATAAAGTATGCGTGGATTTGGCCTCGTGAGAGAGAAGAATGAAATTATTTAAATGTGATTTAAGAAAACAAATTGAGCTTGCTCTTATAGCAATTGTTTCCCTGCTCAATTTTTAAATACTGGGAAATTTGTTTTAAAATCTATATATGAAATGATTCATCAAATTTGACATGAATCGTATGTTCATTCATTGCAGAATAGAAGAATAGAGAATAGAAATCCATTATTAAAAGTAAATTAAAAAATCAATCCATTTTTCAGTTGATTTCCTGACAAGTGGAGAATTTCTTATGTTATAAAGCTGGTACATTCCACGTAAATATACTAAATGAGACTTAATACATTTGTAATTCAATAAAAGAGTTATTTTCGGGCTCCAGCAGGATCATTCTTAAGCAACGTTCAAATTCAACGTGATTGAAAAACTATAATCTAGCATATCGAGGCAAAAATTAATTCAATCCTTGTATGTACGTATATAATTTATTAATATTATGGACATATTGTACCTAGATATATGTGTACATAAATAATAAAATTATAATTTAATAACAAAATAATAACAAAACAATATACAACGCATTTGCACAAAGATAGAAATAATAACAAATATAAATATAAGCGCACAGCGGAAATACAAAATAATAAAAACTAAAACCTAAACGCAAATATAAAGAAAACAAAGCCGGTG
The DNA here is from genome assembly GCA_030407085.1 of Trichopria drosophilae. Lineage (NCBI taxonomy): Eukaryota > Metazoa > Arthropoda > Insecta > Hymenoptera > Diapriidae > Trichopria > Trichopria drosophilae. The sequence continues at coordinate 59,686,875 of CM059583.1, forward strand.
TACACGTTACATTTGACACGATAACTATATTTAAAATAATTGATACTCTAACATTAATTGATTCATCAGTCCAGCACGAAACATATTTGCACTAGTGGTTGATTTCAGCGCATCAGGTAAAGTATCCCAGTACTGAATAGCTCTTATCCAAAATTAATTTTGATATCGAGTCGTGCGGCAAAAAGATATGATAAAAGAAGCTGCAGATGTTCGTGCTGACCTTCGCAAACCTGTAGCATTTACAAATCTGGAGCGTAGATATGATGGATGTAAAGTGGACAAAACTTGATACATAAGAGTACCCAGGAAATATTTACGACGTACAGAACAGGAGAGCCATCGTGCTGATGGATAGTATATATAGAGATTTTGATCTCGTCGTAAGTTGTAAACAAACCGCAAGGCACTGTTTAATATACGCTGAAGCTTAATATTTAAATGACCAGAAAGATCGGAATATACCAACCACGCATACTCAAAATGATGTATGATTAAAGCATTAACCAACATTAATTTGACTTTAGTACATAGCAAGTTGCCACGATACCGAAGTCTATACAAGATGTAGTGTACTGCGGAAGCTATTGCAGAGATGTGCCGGTTCCAGGATAAGTCCGATGTGATGTAGACGCCAAGATTCTTTACAATATCTGAAAATGTTGTGACATTTCCGTCTCGTAACAAATCCTTGCTGTGAATAGGTATATTAGAAAATTATTGAAAAAAATGTTATAAGCAGCCCGATGGGGATGAAAGAAAATTAAAATAATGCTTCTGTAATGTATGCCAAACAGTTAAGGTTTAAATTAACCTGTATTCGTTAAACTCATAACTCATCATGTTGTCCAGTATACACATTGATCTAATTTTTTTCTGGCACAAATTGGATGACTTTTATACCATTGATAATACTTCTGATCTGAAATAATAATCTGATAACTCCGTAGAGGGATTCCAACTACCCAATGGAATAAAATTTACTTTGCAGGGTGAAATTGAAGTGCACAATTTTCCAATCTAAACCTCACTAATCAATGTAATGTTCACTTCAGTTGTGTTAGTGTGTTAGTTACATAGACAAAATATGTAAAATTATATATCTTTCAAAAAAAGAGACGATATACTTGTGGTCTCCCACTTATATATGACCTCCTAAATTTAAAATTTATTTCTTCAGTGAACAATTATTTGTAATAAAATAAAAATAACACTAAAAAGAACATTACAAATTAATCTGCTGCAAAGGGCGAATCTTAACATAAAAATGCTGCTACTAGACAGACAAAATTCTACAGAGAATAGAAGTAGGATCATTGCTTGCTGAGTGCCAAAGTAGTAATTTCAATGACTTTTTTTTATTAATATGGAAGAAGTAGTAATTAAATTATTCACAACTCGCAATAGATTATATAAATAATAAGTAAACCATTTCCCGACTTTCACATCTTTTAGTGGTGTTTAACAAAGAGTTATATCGCGAAGGACACTGTAATTTTCTTAATTAAAGATTCGAGGAATTATGCTATTCAATTTGTGTGAAGGTTCTTTAACTCAATCACATGTCATCGGCGAAACAACAAAATCATAAATAAGCTTAGTTGATTGCCCTATTATGTGAACTACCTACACGAATCGTTCTTTGAACGAACAGTATAAATATTACTACATTGTCGGATAGTTCAACAAAAATGCATGATGAGGCTATTCTTCACATATTCGCAGCACGTCGTTGTAACAAAACGATCATTAGTTCCTTTTTCTAGTCGCAATATCCTGACGCCTTTATATCATTCTCAGCAGCACCAATGCAAATTCATCATCGCCGCGACGCGACGTCTTGATTTGTTGCATGATTTATCGTTGCGAAATTATTAATCTTACATTCTATAAAATCGCGTCATTTTTCATCGTTACTCAAGTTGTTGAAAAATAATGAGCACAGAGATGTTAAACAATTACAATTATTTTGTAATGATCGCGCAACTTCGTAGACTGATATAATAAGGTTGTAAGCATTTCGCGCGATTTAATAAACGTCGTTGTAGAAAACTGTCATGGAAAGTCTTAAATCGTTTAGCACACACCCACACGTGTATAACATCTGCTTCACCATTACCCTGTATATTCTGTTGCAGAACACGTCGTAGAAAATTACTATGACAGATTACTGCAGGGTAATTTATTGTTCTAGTGGTAATTATGCCAAGTGTATAAGGTTATTAACAACCTCTTGCAATTACTGTAATGATCGATAAATGTATGTGGAAAGATACGGTCCTCCTTATACGATATTTTATGTGTACAAATAATATGTTCGCTGTGCGACTAATGATCGATCGGTGTTCGGTAAAGTATTGATTGAATTGCAACTAATTATATTCTCTCATTAGATCACTCTCAATGCTTACCGCATTATTCATAACTTAATTTTAAAATATGTTATAACGGACTGGAGTTAAATTCCAAAGTGCATTAAGAGCAAATATAATGAGTCAATTAAACAGTGATTAAAATGTTATTTTTTAAAATTATTACATTATTGATTGTCATTGTTTAAATTTACTGCATTGTATCCATCAATTGTTGAGAATAAGCAGACACCCGCATATGTATATAAATTGTGCATTACCGTAAATACATTATACATACTTACATTATGCTTGAAATAATATGCTCGGGAATCGACAAAGGAAAGACAAACATGTTAGGGAATGATCACGGTGATACAAGGTAGATAATTATAATAGTTGATGTGCAACTCAACATATATATTTACGTACAGTTATATATATTTAACTACGGACAAATCTAGATGTGATTATATTGTGTTCCATACCTAATTATATATAATTAATTTCCCCGTCGGAATATTGCTGTAAACAGGATGTTCACATTATAAGAATAAAGTGACCTTCAACATGCGATCTTTGAAATACGGATTGAATTGTAGATGACAAAAAACTGAACCTGAATTTCTTCATGCATTTCAGTAAAAGAAATTTGCTTGCATTTTGAACCTGTAGTACTGACGGAATTGGCGATTTTGTTCATGAAGTATATAAAAAATTATAAGCTATGTGAATAGCTTTACAAGTACCTATAATTGTCTAATGAATTATTCTAGTCCGTAATACTCCACCAATAAAAAATATGTAGTTATTTTTTTCTTTATGAATATCTAATTTATTTCAAAGATTTGTATTAAAAATATCCATTTTACTTATCGAAATTAGCATTTTTTCTTGTTCAACCACAGAATCTATTTTGTTATTCTGGGAAGAAAAAAATTATGGAATACGACGATGTCGTAGCAGTGCTGTTCTATACGCTTTTAATGACTTTGTATTTAAAACCCACAACATTAACTTTTTCTAAAGGTATTTATTGACCAAACTTTACATAAAACGAGATGCAAAATTAAAAAATCTATGCGCTTCAGTCATTGTGAGAACTGCAACGAACGACTTTTGTAGGATGTTGATGTTTTCACAGTGCTGGCCATCCCTCAAAAGTCTCTTAATAGCATTTAGGCTATTGTTATCTAAAGACAAATGATTATTGGGCCACGAAACTGCCCGGTCTCCATTGATATAAGTTGTAGGCACTTGCAGGGCATTTATAGTAATTTCATACACGTTTTAAAACTATGTGGTACGAAATTCAATTTCTATTAAAATCATAATCTCTTATGTACACTTCGACCAAGTTCATAAAAAAGCTTATCTTTGATTATTTGTGGTTACACTTTACAGGAATTTTTACGCATGGTGCCCAGGGAGCAATTGAATATGATCTTGGATTTAACCTAGATGATGTCCATTTTCAAGGGCATCTGAAGGAAGGAAAGGTCAGTTAAGATTTTTTCTGTTGGAATCCTAGTCTTTTATTATGAGAATAAAAGAACCGAAATTTTAGATTTAGAAACCTATCATGAGGTCATTCCTCGAAGGTCACTTGAAGACCAATCAATCAGCTCTTCAAACTTCATCGACTGAATTCCTCTGACCATGTCAGAATTCAAAATGGTAAATGCAACAGAGTCGAGGGGGTACCAAATGGTGAGTTTGAATTTCACCCTGTCCTTTAAGGCAAATTGGAAGACCAAGTAGATTTTTGTAAAGCAATATTCACATTTTCTGTCGTATTCTAAAATCTCATCAAATTTTGCATTTAAAACGAAATAGTTACATCGAAAATTAAAGATTTTTAACATATCAAAGGAATTATATCTAGGTGCTGCATTACGAGTTTCTATTCGTCCCTGGTCTCCACTTCATCAAGGTCACTTGAAAGTCGACTATAAACTTAATCTAAAAAATTTACAGATTTTCCAAGAGTTGATCTACGTAATAAAAGAAAGCAAAATCTGATTGGATGGAAAGCGAAAGGTCGATTTTTATATAAAGAAACGTCAAATACGATGTACGTTTCATATTGTAGATTCGCCAATTTGTTATCTAGAACATATTTATTGATAACAAATCTTTCCATCTTCTAAATTTAAATATATAACTTCTTTGGCATATTTGTTTGAAATTATTTACTTCTTTCGAAAAAAATGATTCACTGCCTTTAAGCAAATTATTTCTTTGCTTTAAGAAGGTACTATCTTAATTCAAGATAATATTTACTTAATGTAAAATATAATGAAGCAAGAAAATGATTTCCTTGAAGGAAATAAATACTCTCTTAAACCAATGAAAATTTATTTAAATCACCAACATGATTACATATTTTAAGTAGCTCAATTTCAACTAAATATATTTCGTTAAAAGAAGTAATTTTTGTGTGTAGGTGACACTAGTATATCAATTATATACAGATCAAGAGATAGAAGGAAATGAGCTAAACAATAAATACATTAAATCAACCCGAATAAAAACTAGGAATGTAAATGCACTTTCATTAGAATAAATTGTATACAATTGTTGAGAGCGAGATATTAATACCAAAAAGATTTTCTAAGCCAAGTGAAATTGTATAGATTATGATTTTTTAGATTAGATAAGGTTAGATAACGCATTTTACAAGAAGGAAACATCACGCATCGCAATTAAGATTCGAAAGATGTTTTACAAGTACATCCCTAATTACGTTCAGATTCCCCTAAGAGATAGCGTAATTTCACAAACAATTAGGTTCTCGAAAAGTGCGTATTCGTAGCAAATAAAGAGCAGTTTGGAAGGAAACGATCGTTTGGAAAGATTACGTCATGTTAGTTGATGCGCGAGGCGCAAACTTGATGAGAGCCTCTGCAGGGTTCGTTGTCGTCGAGGGCGGAGTTCAACCGTCTCCGGCTGTCAGCGTTGTCAGCGATTAGGCACGCGTTGTCAGCCAGTGAAAAGGGTTCATTAGATTACGGAACACTTGCTGTCCGCCGCCCTCCGCGCGTCAGCCTGTCAAGTCCTGCGTGGAAGACGCGTGATACCGAATCGCTCACAACGGCGCTCCAGGATCTCCACAGGAGAATGGCTCCTATATGATTTTCCGAATAATCAGTGTATCCAATTTGTCACATTGCTCCTGACAGCTATTAAAATTTGCAATGTCGTTCGGCAATTAACTGTTCTTAACCAACTTCATATCCATACGGATCATTATTTTGGAGAGGCTTATGACGGTAACAATGTCGTCCATAGAGAAAATATCTAATTTGTTGATATAAGAAATATATGTTTGTAAAATATTTTGGAAGGTAAAATAAGCAAAATTGTATAGGGTTATATTTAAACATTGCAATGTTTTTTGTACATTTTCTTTATTGACTGAAGGGTAGGCCCCACCTTCAAAATCAACTGAATAAAATACATCTTTAAAAATGTTGAAATCAGTATTTCTATAGTAATTTTTGACGAGGAATTCAGTGGTGATAAATTGTATAGCTCAACAAAAATTTTCTTTTTTTAAATAATGCTACTATATTTTTCTAAATTAATTTAAAAACTCAACAACATCAGGGTGAACATTAAAACACATTTTCTAAATAATTACGTATGGATTTTTAAAAATTCCACAAAAAAAAAAAATTTTTTTATGGAACCAACTTTTCAAACAATTTTTTTAAGGGTAAAAAATGTTTTATTCTAAACAAATTTTTTATTCCAGCACCACTGAATTCCACGTTCAATGTTACTCTATAAATAATTTTGTCAACCCCTACATTTAAGCGCAAAAAAAATTGTTTTTTTCGTAAAAATGCATCCACATTTTTCTAAATTAATGTAAAAAATCAAAAATTTAGGGTGAACATAAAAACACATTTTGTAAAGAACTATGTATGAGTTTTAAAAAATTCTATTTTTTCGTCAACAAAATTTTTTATACTTTTCATCTCTAGCACCACTGAATTCCAAGTCAAAAATTACTAAAGAAATAATTTTTTCAAATGTTTTAAAGGTGCACTTCATAGAGCTGATTTTGAAGGTGGGGGCCTCCACTTAAAAGTTCACTTTCCATCAAAAATTGATGTTAAAAAATTGATATCCATTACTTATTTGTAAGTGATAAAATATCGATAATGGATACAAATTACTTTACGATGAACTAAAGTGGAAATGGTATTATGTCTGTTTTTACAACATTTTAATACTGACGTCATAAACTCTTCTGCATGAAAGGAGTTATTTTTACATTTTTAAAAGTAAATTCTATTAAAATTTTTATTTGCAGTTCTCAATCGCTACAATGGCGAATGATGAATTTTTTGATCATTTTCTAATTGTCGATCAAAATTAGGACCAACTTAACATAAATGGAGCCAGTACGAGTACATTGAAATTACTCTGCAAAACAACTGGTGGTAACTGCATCAATTAAACATTTCAAGGCGGTTGAAATATTTTTCAAAACACTTTTCAAGAAAATGTTAAAAATGAAAAATTCAAAATTAAATTATTATTTCATGAATAGAGTTAATTAAATTATTTTTATCGACCCTAGCAGAAATGAAAACATTTTTTGTATAATTCATGTATAACATTCTTGTTTACCAAGTAAAAAATGTTCTCTTTATCATTAATATGTGTTATGTAGCTTATTTAACACTGTGCAATAATATTCAAATAAATTAATAGTAAATATACAAAGAGATCAAATTAAACATATATAAGAATTTAATTTCATGAATAATAAAGATTGAAATCACAGGAGGCTTTTCAATAATTTTTAGAGAGCTGATTTTTTATACTTTAAACCCATTTTTCGCATATGTTTTAGGATGCGAGTGCACTCGCAGAGTAATTATTTTTTAACCAATCATTGGAAATTTTGGCTAAACTTCTTATTGTCATTCTTTAAGTTAAGATAAAAGAGCAACTCTACCAATTGGTCTTCAGGATCTCAAATTCGGAGTCGGAATATATGGGAAATGAAAATATAGGATGTTAGATTGTTCAAGGTTTAGCTAACGGGTGTGTATCTCAATCCTAAAGCAGAGAACGTAAAAAATACGATATTGCAAAAATATTAATTTCTTAAAATTTTATCATTTTATTCCACGAAAAGATAAATTTTATGAAAATTTCCCAAAAAACATTTTCGTTCTTGAGTGGTCTAACGAAATTGATTATATTTTGTTTGAATAAAATAACTAAAATTCACAAATATTAAAAAAAATTGAAATTTCAAATTTTGAATTAATTCGGTGCGGAAAAAATTTAATTAGATTCGTTGAATAATTCTGAATAAAAAATGTCTGTTATGTTTTTTTTTCGTAAAATGTGTATTTTTGGAGATAAAAGGTTACAAATATAAAAAAAATGAAATTTTTCAATAATATTCTTTCTTTGACTTTCCCTACCTCAAGACTGAGATTCATACCGAATATGAGAGTTTTACACGAACATTCTATGGTCAAAAAGTTTCATTCCTCATACTCTGCAACGCCAAATTTGAGGTACAAACAACAAGTGAATTGTAGAGTGGTTAACGATGTTCTGCCTCAAAAGAGATAAAGTTTTATCATGAAGAAATGCACGATATTTCTTATATTAACTAAATTTGTATAAAAATAAACATTTCTGAAAAATTCTAAAGCATTTAAAAATCTTTTTCATGATTTTTAGATTGAAAATTGTGAACTGCATCAATTGTGACCTTCAAAGAATTACGCTTTCTTGCGTCAGTTTCGATACCCCTATTTGACTTTTGTATGTGCAACATTTTTTGTTATTTACTTTCTGTATCACATAACATAAAATGTCGATGTATTAAACACGTTGTTAAAATAATTAAGCTTTATCCGATGATTGCATAAAAGAGATGCAATTTCTATTTTATCTAAATAAGTTTGGAGTAAAAGAAAAATGAAAGTTGTGTGTTAACATGAGAGACAATTTAAGCAGTAGTTAGTTCCGGGACAGCGGGACCTCAGAAACTTCCATGTTCTGAAAGTGTACGTATATATAACGCAAAGTTAAGGTTGTACTGTATAAGAGCCAATTAACATTAAATTATATATAATACGAAAATTATACCTCCTTTAAGAAATTTGTAATTCAAAATTGCAAACTTGTAGGTACATAATAAAAAACTAAGTTATTATTAACAACTTTGGTGTTAATTTATGAACAAATGTTTTATTAAAAATCTTAAACTAATTTATATACATTTTGTATACATATAATTGTGCAAAAGATATAAAGTATGATATGATTGCTATCAATAAATAATATTTAAGAAAATAATATATATATTAGAAACAACTGCTAATTCTTTCAACATTCTGATATTTAACAAATATTTAAAATATAGTTCTATTTTTAGTGAATATACGTTCTGATATTTATTTTGTTAACCTTTTAATAGCCAAGTGAATATAACTGTTTCTGCTGAAGTTCCATTTACAATTTCTTTTCAATAAAATGCTACTTTTGATTATGAGTTAAACTCGACTATTAATTTCCAAGACATTTTCAGTTTCTTTGCTTATTCCATATTAGCCCTAATTTAAGAGGTCATCAATTTGAGGCTATATTTATAATTACTTCAGATATTCTAACTTCAGTCTCACAGATAACATAATAATCAAATAATTTTTCGATCCATGATAAATAGTTTATTTTAATTTATTGGTTATTATCGACCACAACAGAAAGTCAAGATGCATTTATTAAAATTAGTGATGGATAAATGTAGGCCAAATATGATCTTTTTCAAAATTGTTGGCATTTAATTTACTCGTTTGTACCAAGAAACATTTATTCTAATATTTTCATTTATGAAATTAAAAGTGAAAATGATTATTTATTTATATACTCAACGAATTCAGCATAAACCTATATAAAATATTTTTTTTTTCTTAAAAAAAAATGATTGTTATATGCTGAATTTCCTCTTTTCATTGTATATTTTATATTGACGTTATACACTATGACACATATAAATATAGTTCACTTTTAATTCAATATGTACAAAAATCACATACATGAATCTTTTTTACTGATAAGATTTGTCTGGACGCTTTGATTTTTTTTGCTTTAAATTATGTATAACTTATGATTCAGGTAATAAACGAATAATAATAATATAAATTGCTGTATTTTCTAGAAAACTATGATCGTGATTTCAAAATTTATGCTATATATGAGCATGTGATTATCTGTATTCTTTAGTACTTTTGCAATGAAATTCGACTATTAGATACCTGAAACAAGTCTTGTCAAAAAGTATTTCCATTGATTTTCTACAAGATATTGCGATATGACATTTTGAGGATATCTTGGATAATGTTCTGTATCGTCATTGGAGGAACTTGACACTATTTTTGACATTCATGAATGATGTACGTCGTAACTTTCCTTACTCTTTTCCGTGTTCTCTTTCACATATAAATGTATTGTCATCTTTCAGCGATCACTCAAGGGGATGTGTTCCCGGCAAAATCTATATGGTATAAATTACAGTCTCTGAAAACATTCTCAAATTCTATCATATTTTATTCTACAGTCTTATACTTTGCATCTCTGAAAAAAGTCAATTCAACTATATATATAAAAAGATACGTTGGATATATTATTCTTCGTTAAATATCACTATTTTGTTGCAAAATCAATTTTGTACTCTTATTAAGTTTCTTTTTCTGAATCTGAACAATATTATTGGCGTAACCGTACTTTTGTAATGTTTGTTACAGTTTTTTTAAATTTGGTTATAAAAAAATTTACTAGTTATTCTCCTTACACTAAGAAAATTTTTCTTGGGAAAATGCCAATCCCGACTAGAAATGGCCTGATTTCCCCAACAGAAACCGAGCCCCAGTCGGGATATGGTCTGGATATCAAGAATAAAAATTGGGTAACCTGGTCGGGTTACGGTCATAGTCCGGTCAAAATCTCAAATCAGTTAAAAGAGATTTATCAGTACTTACAATAAACTGGCGAAGAGCGGATTCATTACTGCTATCCAGTACTCTTTGTGACAATAAATTAGTACTGTTGACATTACGGAAAAAGTACTGACACAGCACAGGCAGCCAGTACTGCATTTGCTAGTTAACGAGTAATGGAATTAATTAGCATTGACACAAAACTGGTTGTCACTACTTAAATCAGTATGGAGTAATGTCCGATCTACGGTGTACGTAATCCAGTAAAGATAACCAGTACTACATTTGGTATTAAATCAATACTGACGGACGGAGAAAATCAGTACTAAGCTCAAATAAGTCACTACTGATACAATAGTGATTTCAAGTGCTATATTATGGCATTGAATGCTTGCCCCTAGTAAAAATATCGGAGGTACGCCCAAATTTATCACCATAAAATCCGTAACATCGAATCAGTACTAATAAAACGGCCATCTCAGCACCCTTTAGTACCGAAGTCGGTACTGTTTTTCAAAGCAGTGCAGAATTAAATAATCGAGCGAATATCAAACGAAATCTATAGATAATTCTTGATTTTTTTCTTTATCAATGGCTAAAACTACAAGTAAGTATCAATACTAGCATGCAGTACTGATAACGTACTTCGCGACTACGGCGATAGCAGTACGTAGCGTGACTGGACCAGTAATGGTCAGTATTGGCGGTCAGTACAGACCTCCGGCGAAAAGTACAAGGTTAGTGCAATGCGGGTAGTTTTTTTACACATTTCTACCCAGGAAATTTTTCACTTTGACTAATCAGATCAGGTGATTAAGATATCCTAACCTCAAATGGCCAAAAGTACTCATTTTCAATATTTCGTGTTGGATGCCTTAAAAGTTTGATGTGATCGACATAATTGAATGACAAACTTGTTTTTGGCGTATACATTGCTTTATTTTTTATGATTTCTTTGGTTAGATTATTTTTTATTTTGTAAATGCATTCCCTCTTTCCCGCGATCATGTTAAATAATTTTACTGACATCACCAGAACAGTTCTGAATTGGGCACATAAGTATCTATCTTCACCAGAGAACTGCTGGGAAATTCAAATAAATGTATTGCAAAAATGTCATCCAATATGTTCAATATAAAGCATCAATATTTTATTTGTGATGTGAATATTAAAAGCCTATTTACAGATTTAATTTGTTAAAATTCGATATTATTATAAATTTTCAGTCAATATTCATGAAGCACATATTGTTGTAATGTTTATTGTTATGATTTTTTTATTATTCCAACATTAACGATATAATAAATATTTTAAACTTTTGTGTCCTTAATATATGATTATTTACTCTAATAAATACATATTGATAAAAATGAAACGCATGGAATCTGCGCATAATTTCCTATTAAACTATTTACATGACTTTCAAGAAAAGTTAATGTTGTATACACTTAACGCAAGATATGTTTAGAGCAAAATTAGAACTACAAATTTTATTTTATACAATGGTATTACTAACTTATAATAAAAAATATTGAATCTTTAAGCAAATAAAAAAAGCTGTTATGTTTTTTAATTCATTTTACCAATGTAAATTTTATATTGTACTAGTATAAGGGAGAGAAAGGTCACCGAATTAAGTACTGCCGGCAGTATGAGTTAAAATTATTCATTTTTACGTTCCTCTCGGCTTATATAACTACATAAAACCGCCTACGTAAAATTCTGCTTAAAACTATTCCCTGTTGGAATTTGCAGGTAATTATCATTAAATATGGAAACCATAATTGATTCCCGAAGAGGAAAAAGGGTAAAAAGGTTTAATGGACCTGATTCTTTTATGTGCTGTGCAGAGAAGCACTTTCACAAGGAAAAAACTTTATTAGCTAAATAACAGTAAAAAAAGTTAGAGAAACAATTACAACATTGATTTTATTTACGATATTGATTTATTAGATCTATAAAATTAATCTTAGAGGGGCAAAAATAACGAGAAACTCTTAATAATTGGATGGGATTATGTATATAATTGTTATTATTCAGTTCGAATAGTTATTTTCAATCTAACTGACTTGTTCTTGTGTAAAACAGTAATAAAAGAATATAATTAAGTACTTCTAGTTCCTAATAGTGATTATCCATTTAGGTAGAAATGGACGGAGTAAAAATAATCCCGACAAGATTCTAACCCAGTACTGGTAGCCAGTACGCAGTAACGGAAATGAGTCAGTAATTCCAAAACACCAGCGACCAGTTGATCCAGTACAGGTAGTATCTGTATTCGTTATTACACCAGTACTGACTGCCGGAGAAAAATAGTATTGGCACAATACTGACTGCCACAATTTGCATAAGTAAGAAATAACATCCAACCGCTGGAGTTCATCGGTACTATTCCAATAAAGGTAACCAGTAGGTACTCCTTTCGGTATTAATCAGTACTGACTGATGCAGAAAATCAGTACTAATACAATACTGGCCGGCAAGTCTGTCAAATAAGTCAATACTGATACAGTACTTTGTGATAATGCTATATTGTGATATTGAATCAATATTGCTCCTAGTAAAAATATCAGAGGTACGCCGGAATTTGCCAAGAAAATACCTGACTCGATACTAATCGTCGGTATTCATATTCAATATCGAATTAATACTGACAGAATGGCCGTCTCAGGACCCACGTAGTACTGGTGTCAGCACATACTTTCACAATCTGGACAGAACTAATAAACAGGGCGAATCAAACGTGTTTTAATAAGTGCAGAAGAGTGAATCAGTAACGGTTTTGCATTGTTTTTCTGAGTTGAGTCAGTCCTGAGCCAATACTAAATTCAATATGTCTTGAATATCAGTTCTGGATCAAAAGTTTGGTACAGACACCGCATGTATTTTTTGAATAAATTCATATACACACAAATATTATAAATTTATTTTTTATATGTAGATTTTCATGTTTATAAATATTCAGTTACATTAAATGCATCGGCTGTATACGACCAAGACATTGCTTCAATAATAGTGCCAAATTAATTAAGAACATTTGAAATTGAATAAAATGAACACACGTTTTGAGACAAAAATCAATGTATTAAATAAGTTTGCATTTACTATCATTTAGATATCATTTTTGTATGTTTAAGGACCTCTTCATGCCAATTAAAATAATGCTTGGAAACATTTACAAACTCTCTAATTTCCTTGGAGCTTAAATTGATCCACTCTTTTATTAAGGGTGCAAATTTTACTCTATGATGAGTGACATTTCACTCCATCAAGAATGAAAGAAAAACCTCAATCCTAAAAAACTGAAATATCACTCTCAATAGAGTGAAAATTTCACTCTTCGTGAAAGAGCGGTCCATTTTTCACTCCAAGGAATTTAAAGAGAAGGTATACCCCTGAATTCAAAGTTATGCGAAATTATTATTTAATCATATGAGTTAGTAAAATCCAATTTTATTCCTTCGAAAACTACATGAATAAAATTGGAGTTTCCCGTGTTTTCGAGTTCAAGTATGTTGGCATAAACTCAAATTTTAGCTCGGTTAAGAGTACAAATTTTGGGCCGAGGAACAACGTACCGCAACTCAAAACCCCGAAAGGGTAAAATTTCGATATTGCGTGAGTCTAAGGTATTTTAATTTCCTTTTTTTTGCAAAATTTTCAAAGACAATGTGAAGAAAATCACGCTGGAGCCATGCTAAATGAGAATTTTGGCTTTTTGGTTTATTGATTTTCGGAACTCTGTTCCACAGCCAAATTTTGGTCATATGGCGGCGTCGTCGTCGACTTCCAGCACGCTGATGGCCTGATTTCCCGTAACAAAAAGAAATGTTTTCTTTGATGTAGAGTGTGAAACTACAAGAAACAAATTGACAATACATAATACTAATACTAAATTTATCAAAAATTATATTGATACCTAGCTATAGATATCTCGTTCTGTCGTGAGAAATCTGAAATCAATAAAATTCACTTTTGCATGATCATCTAGGTGCATGTAATCTGAGTTCCTGATCAAATACATTTGCTTTCCTACAGTGAGAATGAAAATATAAATTTACATATATATTACTTCTTGCAGTTTAATTTTCGGTTACAGTGCACGTCTTGTGTGGCAAACACAGAGTAACCAAATTGCGATAAGTTACATTGCAGACTATAAAATGTCGAATGCATCTATTCGATAAGAAGTAATTCGATACTTGAATAAAATTAAACTCTTCCATTTACCGTCTGCGCTCGAAACCATTTGCATAATCATACTCGTAGTGAACTCTTTACGTGATCTATATCGGGAATAGACCTACTATATTTAAGCGTATTAAACGAAACGTACAGTACTGCTACGATTGCGATAAGGAGGAATAGTATATGTAACTCGTAACTAAGAATTCGTAATTAACATGTGCATACATTTAAGTGCAGCGCATATACATTAGAACCGCAAATTGAACATCGTAAGCACGAGGCCCGTCCTGATGATAAAGAAAAGGTAATAACAGGGAGTGATCTAGGTGTGTGCATTAGCGCAACTAGTCGGGACTCGCGTGCTGGTTATAGCGCGAACACGGCCTCTGGGGCCGAACGAATTAAGAGTGGCACTGCGTTCGAGGGAACGTGTCTGAGCGCTCTTGGCTGCATGCGTGGGCGTAAAGACGGGAGAGTTGTCGTATCAGGAGAGCAGGATGGAGGGTGTAAAGCGAAGGGTGGAAGCGGGAGGTCCCGGTCTAGGTCATAAAACAACGGCCGCAGTCTGCTTGTTACCCAGTCGCCGTAAACTCCGAGTATGAATCTGAATTATGGAATTATATGGCGCAGTAACTCATGTCCTTGGCGCATGTAGGGTGGGCTCCGAGACCCCCTTAAATCATAGGTTACACTCGTTTGCCGGCTGCGTTTATACATACCTACCCAGTCCCATACACATGCAAGATCATGCACGTTCGTGTTGGAGCGCATGACTACGTGCATGCACAGTGCGATTATATTCCGCACATCGCATACTCGGTCGCGTTTGTGCGGATGCGTCCAGAAGCGAAGGAGTACCTGGTAGAAAAGAAATGTATCTAGAAAACGAATGCTTGGTCTACGACGATGACAACGCCACATTGACGTAGATCCGAGTTGGACGTCGTAAAAGCGGCTTTCCGCGACTCATTCGTTCATCGACTACACACGGTGCTCGCCCCGAGAGAGGTTTGCACCGGACATTAATGGCTACCATAAAAGATCCGCAGTAGAATCGTACTGCGCGGTTTGTCTGTAGATAGATTGACTGGTATAGATATTACTGCCTACGACAGGACGTGATTCATATATGGGGCTATGTCATCCGGTAGCCAGAAAATTAATGACTATTTCGATTAGGTGTTATCCGGCTAATTTGAATATTTGAGCGCCGGTTCCAAAACAAAATCTAAATAAATAAGAGAATAAGCAACCTTAAAAAAAGCCTTGTAATTTTTATTCCATTTATGTTAAAATTTTGAGTTGTATACATTTCATAAGAAATTGAAATATCATCCAAAAGGATGGACCTAAAAAACGGGATAAATCACAAAACAGACACTTCAAAAACCCGACATTCAAAAACCAGACCTTTGAAAAAACAGACATCCAAAAACCATACATTTAAAAAAAAAAAGACTTTGAAAATATGTGTTCATTTTGAAACTTCTCGTTTTTGGGGAGCACCTCAAAACGGACCATTCAAAAACCTGACATTCAAAATGCACATATTCTGAAAATGTCATTAATGATTCGCTTCTAAATATGCTTAATAAATAATCCGGGGTTCAACTGATTTAATCTTCCAGTAAAGTACAAAATTAATCCATTGATCAAACATTTTTTGTCTTAAAATAATCTTCCAATGAGGCCTCAAGGGCCGCGACCCAAGACAATTTTTGTATGTAGTGAATGCGCCAATGAAAGGTGTCGTTTGAAATTTGGGGTTTTTGAAGTGTCTGTTTTGTGATTTGTCGGGTTTTTGAAGTGCATCCGGTTTTTGAATGTGTGTTATTGAAATGTTTGATTTTGAATGTCTATTTTTCGAAATGTGCAGATTTTGAATATCTGTTTTTTTCAATTGTCTTGTTTTTGAATTTCGGCTTTTGATGTGTCTGTTTTTTGATTTGTCGGGTTTTTTAGGTGTAGCCAGTTTTTGAATGTGAGTTATTGAAATGTCAGATTTTGAATGTTTGTTTTTTGAAATGTGCGGATTTTGAATATCCGTTTTTTTAATTGTCTGGTTTTTTAATGTCGGCTTTTGAAGTATCTGTTTTGTAATTTGTCGGGTTTTTGAGATGTCTGATTTTGAATATCGGGGTTTTGAAGTGTGTGTTTTGTGATTTGTCGGGTTTTTGAGATGCACCGGTTTGTGAATGTGTGTTTTTGAAATGTCTGATTTTGAAAGTATGTTTTTTGAAATGTCTGGTTTGTTAATGTCGAGTTGTTGAGGTGTCTGTTTTGTGATTTGTCGGGTTTTTGAGGTGCAACCGGTTTTTGAATGTTGGTTTTTGAAATGAATGATTTTGAATGTCTGTTCTTTTAAATGTCCGAATTTTGAATATCTGTTTTTTTTAATTGTCTGGTTTCTGAATATTGGGTTTTTGAAGTGTCTGTTTTGTGATTTGCCGGGTTTTTGAGGTGCACCCGCCAAAAAGATTGGTAATTAAAATTTGATTTAAATTATTGAACAACTATCTTCATTAGCTAACAACAATGGCAAATCTTACTACTCATACTTCTGCATACTGTATTGCAGCGTCAAAGGCAACCATGAAATGAGAACAGAGTCTATAGATCGTTTTAACATAATGCAATTAGTAACCAAGTATAAGTAACGCAATTAAAGTAATTTAACAATAGAATTACGACATATTTCCCCACATACTGCAGGGCACTTACAAAAGTTTTGAGGGCTTGATATGAGAATCCGCGGCCGACATATTTCAATTGGTTCTGGGTGTTGAGATATCCTAACGGGAAACTGCAAAAAAGAAATGTTTCCTATGAATCAGGTTGCATAGCATCACACTATTGTTTTTTTTTTTATTAAAATACTCTGAACAACCCTGGTAGAAATCGAAGTCAGACACGTTAGCACTAGACAGGAGCTAGTAGATAATCGTCACGTTTTGTCTAGACTGGCATACGCATTGCACCAAACCTGGACAAAACGTGGCTATTTAGTGCTAGCTCTTCACTAGTGCTAGCGTGGCTGATTTCAATTCCTACCAGGGAACATCTAAAAACATATATCTTGACCAGTAAGACGTCGTCGAGTTTGCTTAAATATCTCGTTTTTTGCCAGATATCGCATTCAAAAATGTTCCTACTAATGGAATTTACATAGATAGTTTGAAAAAATGTAGTTAATACAATTGTTTTAGAAAAGAAAAACACGCAATCACAAAAATAGATTAATTAACTATATTTAACTATTTTCAAAATCTATTTCACTATTTCTGTAGTAAACACGACAATAATGTTATTTCGATTTTTACTTCCATAGCATTAAATGTGCATTAGAGTGTATAACCTCAAATCTATCGTAGTTTACTTTTAAGAAGTAACTTTGAATATTCGTTAACCTTAAAATAGATGTTATAATGTCGATTAAACGAAAATAACCTCTCATCATAGTAAAAATAATTATTTTACGGCATACTTTAGTCTATATTCTCTTTTCAATTGTGAAATTAGCAGTCAACAACAACATTTCATAGTGTTAATTCTGCTATTATTATATGGTGGGGCCGAAAAACAAGGTCCGAAAATCAACACACCGAAAGGCCAAAATTTCGATATAGCATGGCTTCAGCTTGATTGTCTTCACATTGTCTTTGAAAATTTGGCAAAAATAAAGCAAATTAAAATTCCTTGGATTCACTCAATATCGAAATTGAAGCCTTTCGGGGTTTTGATTTTCGGAACTTTGTTCCCCGGCCTATGGGGGATTCATTTATAACTGTTTTTTATGTTTCTATTAACATTTTTTCTCTCAAAAGGAAAACTAATCCGGAAATACGAGTTCGTATTGTAGTTTTTTAATGAAAATTTGCGCTTACAAGGAAATTCCCAATGTAACATAACCAGAAACTGGAAGAAAGAGTGGCGCTTATGCGACCATTCCCTATGTAAGCTAGGTAGGAAAAAAGGGAGTGGAAGAGGAGGTTCCATGAATGTGTAAAAAGTGAAAATGAATATTTTAAAAACTTCGACCCTCACCATATGTCAGCCGAAATATTAATAAATAAAATTTTTTACATTCCGGGCGTGAAGCTTGATTTTGCGCCCAAGGGCGAAACCTTCGGGCTCGAATTATCAGGTTTCACGCCCGTCGTATTATAAAATATCGTTTCAGTTGTTTCAGTATCAACGTAGTTGTATCACGGAATCGAAATATCAGGAAACGAAGATTTTTTAAAGTTTCCAGCATTAACTTCGATGTAAAAATAGATGACCAAAATTTTATGAATATTTGATTACAATATGATTCAAGAAATATAAAGACTAAATACTTATCTGTCACTCCAGTACATGAATACTCACGTTTTTAGATGTTACAAGTCCAAATTTCATTGCATGCGGAAAAAAGGAATACTAATTAATGAAAACATGAAAATTTAGTAGAAACATTTGCAATTTTTAATAACGGTAGATTTAGCAACATGCAAAATTTATAGTAGATAGGGTGTTAATTCTACGATGTAAAATTGAAAACTATAATCTACAGTAGTTAATTTTACTTTTGTATGAAGTTAGGGAAATGTATTCCCCCTATTGCATCTTTTGGAAATATTCAGAATTACTAATTGTATGTCTGCGATTCTTGTCTTTTGAGGTTATTTGTACGTCATAAATTCAGGAAAATTTTTAAATCTGTTACTTCTTCGTCTGCAAAATATGGCGATGAAAACAAATGAACTCATCTTGAAACTTACCTAATATCAAATATCGATTACCTTAAATCATTTCAAAATATAAGAGTACACAATATGCCCACCAATTTAAAAAAAGTTAATTTTTCTGTTAAAAATGGTTTCAAATCTATGAAAGAAGCTTAATAGCCACATATGCCACAATGTATCATAAAATATTATTTTAACAAAATGAAGTACCGATCAAAAATGGAAGTCAATATAAATAATTATTTTTTTATTTTTTTGTTTCAGATTTTATACTATTTTTACGGATTCGCAAAACATTCCATATGTATACTAATTATTATTCGTTGATATAAAGTATTTCGAAAAATCGTGGAAGAATTTCTTTTAAGTAGGTTTAACACGCTACCAAGCTCATTTCGACATCTCATTTATCAAGAATCAGGAAATTGTTATTAATAGTCAGGTACGTTACATATAGTCGTTTACTTTTAATGAATTCCCATAAATTTTATTAAATCATTTTATACCTCAAGCCGATTTTGCAGATCTTAATGCGCGCTGCATACAGTTTATAACAGCACGTTATTTGAATGATGATGTTCGCATCGCATGAAGTGATTGATCGGTGACGGATATTGATTGCATGATAAACCTCAGAATATGAGGCTGAATAGCAATCAATGTTTACAGCTCATGCGGTCAAATTGAGTTGATGATATAACGTCATTTAATGTAATTGTTCGTTCATCTACAAAATTTTTAATGGGGCGTTGAGTTCTAAAGGCCCATTAATTCTTCCGCAAAACAATTTATTATAGTTAAGTTTGCTATTATATTTACTTTATTTATGTATTGTTCATCTATTATGCTACATTTCAAATAACGCGTTTCCTTTAAATTTGCGCATATTAAGTTATACGGAACGGGTTGTAAACTTTATTTTTGAATTCGATTAGTTTGCATAACTGCTTGATATAGACAAAAATCAGTAAATCGATGAAAAATAAATAATATAATACGCAAAAAGTTAGTACATAAAAAGGACCAACATTTCTACAAGCGTAGGATATCAGAACAGCGGAATATTGAGGAACTCCATATTCCATATTTAAATGTAGAAATATCTGGTTCCTTTCGAAAGACTGCAAAGTTATCAGTTATCAGTATACTAAACACTTATATTTTTAAATTAACGTTGAACTCCTGTGAGTCTTGAACTTGTTTAACGATACACTGGACCTGGAATTGTTACTCGAGTTATTGGTAGAACGAATACTTAAAACCTTATAAATGACCGTTTCATGTTTATGAACGCGTCTTTTTTATAGGATTGCTCGAAAGCGGTTTGCTGAAGTGGCTTTGCAACGTGGTGAAGCTAGCACGGCCAGACGTAACTTTTATTGGTACTGGGTCTGCCAGTGTACCTGATACTTGGAACCTTTAATGAGTCTCAGATACCTGAGAAGGATCACATGGACAGGATGGCTAGAATCTGATTGTCTCTACGTGCATTGTTAACCTTCTTCATTGGTATAATTGATCAGAATTGTTACTGAGCTTATCGAAGCACCGAGTACTTGGAACCTTAAATGAAAATGCTTGTGAAGGTTCCATTCCAGTAAGATTGCGTAAACGCACTTTACTGAATAAGCCTTCTTCATTCATTATTAGATTAGAGAGAAATTACGTTCAGAAACTAAGAACCAGTCATAGTTAATCTTATTATCTATTGCGTATTTAAGTGATTGATTATTAATACATAGCAGCTTGGATTCAGTAGTACAAAAATTAATGTGTAATTCAAACATTCTCTTTATTTCCACCTGATCCTTCTCCTATGATCCTCGATCCTATTAAATATTTCAGTAATGGTCACGCTGTAATAGATCAGTATAAAAATGAATCAGCGGAAAGCACTGCGAATCAGTGAATTTGCAAAAATCGAAAATGTGTAATGTCAATGACCATCGGCAGTGATATGCTAACCTCAAATTATTTCTCTTTCGAGGTATGAATTCGTCTGTATAGTGTAAATAAACCATGTATTAAAAAACTACTCCCACCTTCACTGCGCTAACGTTGTTGAAAATTCTTGTACTTTCTACTTTCTGCGATAACGCCCTTGTTCAAGTAATTTTATGAGGTTACTTCTATTTGCTGGAAATACATCATCGCATCTACTTTTAAGCAGTTCTGTTTATGATGCAATAACGTCATTACAGTTATTTCTCAGCTCGAATCTAGTAAAAAATGGTAACAAGCACAGCGTTTGATGATGTTCTCGCAAGCAACCGAAAATTCCTCACTTTGGCATCTGTAACTTTAAGGTAAACGGAAAATATCTTATACTGCCGCAGTCTAACGCCATTGCCTTACCGTAGCCTCACATTTATTATAAATATATACGCTTTTGCTACTGTATTGTAAGAATACGCTTGTGCTGCGGTAGCACAACAAATGCTTATGTTGACGTCGTTATGTCGTCGCAAGGTAATACTGACGTCATAGCCATATTGGCACCACAATTTTGCTATCTCACCATAATATTAGCCTGTCGCGGCGTAATAGTATATTATGCTTCAAGGGAGGAAAGCGCGCGATTCCTGAGCGGGAGGTTTGCTGTCTGATCGAAGCAAGCGAGGGAGCGATTTTTCTCCCGACCTAATCCATTACTCCCGCTGACGTCACTTTCCGTCTCTAGGGAGTAATGAGAACGAAGTGCGCATGCGCGCTGGCGCCCGGGCGGAATCGGCAACTGTCGTCCTGCATTTCAGGCATGGTATACGGACATTCCGACGCAGTCGGGAGAAAAATTATTTTCCGCTACAGCGCTGTCACAAAGGTGTGAGATATTGCCGCGACAGCAATATCGCTGCCATTTTAGTTTCGGGCACGTCATGGCAGCTATATTGCAGCATGTAATGTTACTTAGGTTATATACTGTGGGTATTTTTTTCTGGGGGTGTTTGAAATGTCCGATTATGAATGTGATGTCATAATTCGTAAATTCAAAATGGTAGATCCAATATGGTGGAATTATTTACATTTTAAATTCTTTCAGATGAAAATGTCCAATGAGGTATGAGATTACAAATATGATATTAGAGTTACAAAATTCAGAATAGCGGATTTAACGAGGCAGTCAATGTTTTTCATTGTGGGAATCAAACAAACAAAAGACGAAGCGAATGCAAACCATCCACTGAACAGATACCTGAAACAAATTTGAAATGTAAGGAATTACAGTACTCTTTATGAAAGTTCCATTCTCTGACCGCTTTATCGACATTTAAATTTGCAATACCGAACGACGAAAATAGATTTTGGAAAATCAGAAATTCTGAATTATTTCATACCTGATTCAGAGGGTCCATATAACTTTTGTTTAACATTGTTCTATTAAAAATCGGTATTTCATCCGTTATAAAACATCTCAACCGTCATGTTGGATGCGCTTTTTTGAGTTTTCCAAATCTAACATCATATTTGTAATCTTATACCTGGAAACCCTTGATATTTTGAACTGAAATCATTTAAATTATAAAAAATTCCACTATATTGGATCCGCCATTTTGAATTTTCTAATTCTTACATCACATTCGTGAATACAAACCCCAAAAACCAGGGAGTGAACGTATTCAACAAAAAACGGTAAAAATGAAAAAATTCCCTATATTGTTCCCCCTTTTTTTTTTAATTTTTAATTATTTTGGTATTGGAAAATAATCATAACCAGGATTCTCGGACATTC
Source organism: Trichopria drosophilae (assembly GCA_030407085.1). NCBI lineage: Eukaryota > Metazoa > Arthropoda > Insecta > Hymenoptera > Diapriidae > Trichopria > Trichopria drosophilae. Next base: position 59,709,844 of record CM059583.1, read on the forward strand.
GCGATTATTCGCTTTAATACATTATCGACTGCAATGGAAATAAAATAAACCAAACGATTCCGATAATATATGTAGAATACGTAAATTACCGATGTTATCGATTTTGAATGGTTCGTTTTTGCAGGAAAAAAATGTTAAAAATAAAAATATTAATTACACATTTTTCACACTTATACCGTAGAATAACATTTTCTTAGTCATTATGGTTGAGGGGTGTAAGTCATGCCCGAAAACATCTAGAAAAGGTAGTGTCGTAAAAAAGTAATGGGGCTTTAATTAAAATGTTGAAGCCTGAAGTCTCTGTTTAGTTTTGTGTTATTCAGGCGTTAATCGGTTAAACAAATCAAATTTGGCGGGCAAATGACGTGCAATAGCAAGTGATAGTAATTCCAGCATTTAAACATTTGAACATGGCCGAATCGGAATGATTTCCACAAAAGTCGCGTAAAAATATGTCAGCCATGAAATATCTAAATAATGCGATTACCTTCAGTTGCTATTCCAAGCCAGAAGCTCTTCAAATTTGATTTCTGTAATGGTTATTATCAGAAAGCCTGCATTAACAAAAATTCCACTTAAGTAAAATAATATTTTTGTCACTACTACGGTAGCATATCTTAAAATCGTGCCATGATAGAGGAATTCTGTTGCAGATTTGGGGAACACCTCAAAAACCCGAATTTCAAATATTCGAAACATTGATAAATCGATATTCAAAGTACGATGACTGTCAGACAGCCAATGAGTCATAAAGCTGTAATATTCATGAAAACAACAATGTAAGTTTTTTAAATGTCGATGTATCAATGTTTTGGATTTTTTAAATTCGTGTTTTTGAGATGTCATCAGATTTGGATTCAATGGTTGCTTAATTTTGCTGGCCTATGTAAGCATAGCCTAATTTCCAGACAAAAACATTTCACTCTTTATAACATTTTACTGCAAAAGTGTTAAACAAGCTTTTACTGAAAGAGCCAGAGTGACGAATTAATCGATTATTATACTAAAATTGTATTAATATGTAAGAATGTAAACAGTGATTAATATTTAAATTTCGGGGACTTAACGACCCACCGGTAATTTCAGAATTTAGTCTACGACGAACTGTCGAACATTTACCGATAATAATAAACACTTTTACTCTAACCAACTTTAATTAATTACAAATACAATAACATTTTCTTGTTCAAATCTATAACAACTAAAAAAATTGTATTGCTTTAAAGTAGCTACAAACAACCAATAGAATAAAATAATACAAAATCAGAGTTAAAATATACACTTTAACATATTCCATATTTATTTGGACTCTTTCCTGGTGTTAGAAAATGAAATCATGAATTACAATTTGTTTCTGTCATGTTTCTATCGTCTCCATTTCACGTTCTATTTAGAATCAATAAATTCCCAATCTGCGAGTCTGAAATAAGAAGGGACCATTCACAACTTTAACAGGAATAAAAATAAAATAGCTTTCAAGAATATAATTCAACACTGGCGTCTATTTTATGATAACATCACACCAGGAACGTAAAAAAAGGATCGTTCGAAAACCTTTTTCTAGAATACGGGTTTCAACCCGCACTCAGTCGGGAAACGACTGTAAGTTAAATCGTTCTTGGCGGGGAAGAAGGCGGACAAAGGTCACATCTCCGTCTACCCGGTACGTTAGAGATGCTTGCCGATGACGTAAACCTGTCGCTCGTAAACATTAGAAGCAGTGCTGCACGACCCGCGAGGAAGCCGTAAAGAAGACGACGACGGGAAAGAGGATACCTTGCGATGTCACAGCCGTCGCTCCCGATGCATTAAGGGAACGAGCCACTCACGGTAACACACTCTCATCGACACTATAGTTAAGAAGGTTTTTTTACAACTAAGGACGTCCCGCATTAAGAGATATGTGCCGCACGAGTCAATTAAGCTCTCAACGAGACCTTTGCTTATTCGTGTGTAACGGAAAGACGGTACGATGAAAAAAGGAATAGATATCCAACCCTCGTCGTGAATACTTAAAAGATTTACACTTATCGTTGAACAGTTTGGCATATAGCCTTTCTAAATTATTATTTTCTGACCGCCTCTATAAACGACACGTCTATTTTACAGGCCTTAAAAATATACTAATCGCATTCTAATAAAGAGAAGTCCCAGTCGCATTCAGTAATTAATTACAGTATGGTTACTAACCCGATAAACGCAAAAATATTGATTTATACATTCATTTTTGGGGATACCGTATGCATAATAATACATCTCAACCTCTAATTATACTCAAGTAAATTGTAACATCACGAGCGGACATTTATTCAGGCAGCCCAAATATGTACCAGGGCCTGGCCAGGCTCCAGTAAGGAGTTCCTGATCATGTACTCCGGAATATAACCAAATCAGGACATGATCAGGTTCCAATAAGATATCCTGATCAGGTTCATCTGAATATGCCCTGATTCAACCCTGATTATGTTAAAATAAAGTATAACTGACATAGGAAAGCCTGTGAATTTCCATATCAAGACCAAACCATGAATTGATAAGGCTTGCCTTATTTTCAATTTACGGGAATCGCTATCTGCTTCAGAAATTTCAAATCAGGGGCAGATCAGGGGGCCTGCCCAGAGCCTGACAAAGATGTCTGAATTTTGTAACTTCTAAATTTTATGTAATTCGTTCAGTCGCCACTAGGCGGGATCGCGCGTGTACTTCATTCCTGATAATGAAATGCATTTCTATTTTGTATATTAGCCTACTTGTAGAAACGTTTCGGCACAGCATATTTTACACATTGTATGTGATGGATATGTATACGATTCGTAAATATTATTTTTTTATTTTGCAGCCTTTTTACTTGTTAGATAGTAATAAATCATTAAAAATTAATTTTCTGTTTCGCAATATTATTGGAAATGTTTTCACCATGAAATTTGGAAATCATGCGAAGTATTGGGCATTGTAGGATCCTGATCAGGTCCTGTACATTTTCCTGGTCAGGGCCTTAACGGAAAAAGCGTTACACTATATGCCAGGGCCTGTTAAAAGGACATGTCAAGACCTGAGTTTGGCCACAGGCTTCATGATCAGAACCTGATTCCAGTCTGAATAATTTTCCGCCCGGGATATTTGAAGTGTGTTGATGGTACGTGCGTTTTGGTGTTCTTGTTCTAAGGGATACGTTATATTTGTATCTTCCGCGTTAATCATACGTACATACATTAGTCAGATTTACTTGCCAACTTTATGCCATCTATGGCTAATCGGGCAAGGCCTGGTCATCATCCCATACAGGACGATACAAGCTAATGAACAATCACAAATATTGTCTTATTTTCATTCAAGGCATTATTTACGAAGCGTCGACCATGGAAAAACCATTCGCGGTGTCGATAACTACCGACTGATGTCGGTAGCAGTCCCAAGTTCGTACCTCCGCCTAGCAAGGTTTCCTGAATTATCCGCAATGGAAATAAACAAAAAAAGTTAGCGGACGAGGATTCGAACTCACGACCTGAAGAAAGTTTACGAGGCGAGCATGCTAACCACTTAACCATCGCGTCCCCTAATTTGTCCTGTATCTTCCACGTTAATCTATTAGTCCTGTAAATCTGGAAGGAAAAACTTTGAAAAACTGAAATACAGATCAATAGCTTTGGACCTCCTCTGTAGATTTCGGGGATCAGAATCAACAGTCGAGTTCCTTGAAAAAGCTATGATCATTACAAAGAAAACCTTTTTTCTCGATATTTCTTCGAACAAGGAGTACCTATATTTTGACATTAAAAGACAAAAGCTGACCCGAGCAAAATAGAAGCTCTACAATTGCATCTGCTAGTTGTTACTTTGCCTTATATCACACAAATTTTACTGTCGTGTTCGTGTTATAGTTGTTTTCATTACGCGATTGTAAAATAAACTTTTACGTCCGCAAGCGTTTAGCGTCCCCGAGGGGAGGCGAAGCCGTCACGAGAGAATCGGGAGATGATCTTAGTGGTGTAAATGCTTTCACACGTATTAGGAAGATTCCTACCTTATCCATGTAATATTCCAAGGAGTAAACTAACTTCCATAAATAGCGATATAATATCAAGATTTTACACCTCCTTATAAAGACAAAGTACTGATTATGATTTGTGAACACCCAATCTCATGATGATTCATTCATAACTTCAATATCCGATGTTTTCTGCAAACAAAGCTTACGTGAGAAATTCAAAATGACCCTATGTACTCTTAGGGTATAAATAATGGGACAACAATCAAACAATTGAGCATAATAGGATAATGTAATTATTATCGGAGGATTGTAAGCTTTTAATATGAAGGTGTGAAGACACTAAAAATTTAGATCCTTTTTCTTAATTTCTTAGTTTTCGCGGCGTGACAGACTAATGTGCGAAGGTTTTGTGTACTAAATATTTGTGAATTCAATTCAGTTCACAAAGTTTTTGTTAGAGAAAATAAAATGACGCATCAGCGTTAAAAGACTTGATTAATTGAAAATGTTCGTTTTGGACACCGCCAGCACCATTAGTTTTGGGAGATCAGCTTACATAAGTGAAGTAGCTCCGATTTAGAGTCAATAAGAGTACAAGCTGTGAAATCCTCCAAGAAATTAGCTGGATGGTGACGTAAAGCGGAAGTGCGAATCTAGATCATTATAGAAAATCATGCAAGATCCTAGGAATCTGACCAGTTGTCCAACATTCTCGTAGGACTGCACTTCAGAATCCGATTTAAAATATAGCACTCTGCAATCGCGATTCTGGCGTGGAACGCTGATCCTATTCTGATAAAAAACCAGCTTTCCCTCACAATAACAAATCTTTCCAATTATTCTGACATTAATTACTTTTAAATTGAGTTAAAATTAACTCTTATACTACTTAGGAATGAATCACATTTTTATATGTTAATATTATATTTTTGTAACTCTCGCAAATGAATAAGAAAAAAATTCTCCCCTCGGTGTTATCGAACCCAAGTGTCTCGCTCACTACTCTGACGACTGTTACGCTCGCAATTGTATTACCATACGAAATATGGTTGTTTGTACTAGGAAACACATCTGTGCGAAGTTCTCTAAATTTGTAAATTACCATTATCCTTAGAATTTAAATGTTGTACAGCATCGCAGATAATATCTTAACCAGCACCGAACAAAAAATAACATAATTCTTACTCCTGGAATATATCTGTTCATCCTTGTCAAAATCGGACCACATTATAATAGGAGTCCGATTGAGGAATATATATGGGTTTCCTTCTCAGTATCTAACCGAGTTCTTATTGCGATTCCTAAGCAGGGAATCCATTTTAAGTCGTGCCAGGTTATGATAAAAAACATCGAACTTGAGGAAATTTCCAGACGAGAGGCATAGTAGTCATGACGGATTTGTAGTCATGTAGTCATGCCACTTTTGTATTTAATTGAAGATCTTTTACATTTGGATTGGAGTTTTATAGCATCATCCATTCGGAGGCGAATTTACGTATAATTTATTTATTTTTAATTTTATATGCTTTTGAAAATTATCGTTAGATATAAGTAATGTATTTTATAGTATATGTAGTGCATGTAAGTATATATTTCAATTTATTATTTTTTTCAGCTAAGTTATAACATAAAAATCATAAAGTATGATAAAAATAAAGCAAATATTTTTCAGATATCGTATATCCTTACAGATACTTGGTTGTGGCGAAATTTGTCTGTTCGTCCGATACTGTTATCTCAAAAACAATACTTATATTTGTGAGATATTAATTGGAGTGATAAATACTTACAAGTTATATCATTGTGATGTGATTATATTATAATCATGTCCACCAATTCAATTTGTGAATATTCCTGCAACAAACGAAATGACGGCGGGGGGGGGGGGGGGGGACTATCCTTTATACGATAATATAAGAACTACAAAATACAGCTGCGTATTTACTGAGTAAATACAAAATTACTTTTCAATTTACATTACAGAATCTTTTTAATATCAAAGCAACCCTTCTTACTTTACTAGAGATAAAGTTTGTTACAACAAGAGACCTAACTGCAGTGTTGCAAAACGTCGGCAAAAAAGTTCAGTTTCTCTCTGTGGCTTTTCCAGAAAATTTACGACAAGTCGTCAATACTCAGTTGGGCGTCCACCACATAGGTCGAACCAAGTAGCACATCTGATATGTAAACACACAGGAAGAAATCTAGCTGCAAAAACCCGAATAAACTAAGAAAATGCTGAATAGTACTTAAATAATTGTACAATGTTCAAGACTTTAATCATAAAATTTAAGTTGTAAAGCTGCGAAACGATACAGTAAAATTGTTCTATTCAATTTTGAATCATTTGGAGTGTGTTTTATTATAATTCAAAATTATGTTATAACTGATAAAATCATTATTTTATTTACTTTGACTCCCGATACAAACAAAAATTCATAGATAATTTTAGTTTATACAGTTTCAGAATAAAAAGTTACTTTTTATTTCAGATGTTCTCAAATTAAGGATGAAATTAAAAAAATAATGATTATTCAAAAAGTTGTATGCAATTCCATTATGTGGACAGGAGTGCCAAAATAATATTTATGCAGAAAGCTGCACGAATAAAACAGACGTAATGAAAAATCAGTAGCTGACGCCTCGCTGCGTTATAATCAAATGAAAATCCACTTCTATAACGGGGGCAATGATGTCGAGAGGTCCTATAGGGTCGAGATGGCACCTGTTGGTAACAAGCCTAACTAAAATGATAGAAATTCTATACAAATTCTCTACAGATTTATTACAGTTTAAGTAAACATAGAAAAACACAGTTTTACTAACAATAAGTAGATTAAGAATAGTGACAGTATAATAGTTTTAAGAATCTAGTCAAGTGTTGCAAAAACTGTCTATACTTACTATACAGTATCTAGCGTTACGTGATAATTTTCCACACGGGTAAGTGACCTAAATATGAACAATATACGTTAAACAATACACAATTAAGTTAAATAAAAAAAATAAATCATTTGTCTTTGCTCAATATTACTAATATGTGTATTCAAGTTAAGAAAATTTTAAAACAGAATAAGATATTAATTTTTGAAGACCGTGTTGCAAGAACTGAAGCATTTTTTATTTAGTACACTCACACATAAGTCGGAACGTACATAAATCTCAAGGGTGTTCATGAATAACAATTTTTCTGTCAAACGATGAATTTATCTCGAGCTAATTCGATTGTGCATGAAATAATTGTAGACTTCAATGATAAAATTACTAGCATAAATTATTGATATTATTTAAAAAATGTTCAAATTATTTGGTTAGGGATAAAAATAAATCGAAATCTATCACCAACCTCCCGATATAAAGTACATAATAATATCAATCATCGTTTTAAGTAAAATTGAGCAATGCTTTTACTCAACGCAAGTAAAAATGTAATAACCCAATAATAACACCGGGTCGTCATTTCCAGCATTAAGTAACAACCGAAATTAAATTTCAACCGACATTTTTTGTATTTTACGTCTACTGATGGGATGCGGCGTTCATTTTAAACTCTTAGCGAAAGCTACGGCATTGTTTATTTACCGAGAAACTGGCGGTGCCTTTCCGGTCCTGCCGCAATCTGAGATATAATCGATTTCAAACTAATTAATTATTTCTTGATCTCACTCGGTAACAGAAGAATCCGATGGAGGGTTGAAATCCATTAGGCAGCATGCATTATTGATTCTCCCGGTCGGTATACGGCCCTGACCGTAAAATGGGTGTTGTGCATTACACTATGTGGTTTGTTTTGCTTGCTGATTTGCCGAACTGAACAGATGGGAACCTTTTTGAACGTGTCGAATCCATAAAAAAATAGTGAATCTCGTTAGTCAGCCACCAGTGATCCTATCTGACGGTGCGTTTCAAACAAAGTATTTTTTTTTATTTAGATATCGTAAAAGTTTATATGGTATGGTTTCAAACATATATGTTTTTGAAGAGATGCAAGTATATACTTTCTTTCGAATTTTTAAAAAGATTTTTAAAATTGCGTACAACTTACTCTAAAGACATGTAAAGTCTAAAGAAACAAGTAACAAAAAATGAAACTAAAAAATATGTTAAATACCCTAAGTGACAAACTTTCAGAAGTAGTTACCTTATTCTAAAATGTGTAAGTCGCGAAAATCTCCTGAAAATAGGCAATGATGGCGTTTAAATCTTCAGAGAATTTTAGAAAATGACACTTCATTTTTTAACCAAGTTATTTGTTGTTACAGAACACTGAGAAAATGATTAGAAAAATTCCGATATAGTCTATTCTAAAGGGGATATACTCGCAAATTAAAGAAATTCCCAACATTATTGGTTAAGTAGATGAAATTGACATACTGACAAAGAAATATTTCTTTCATGCGTTGACATTACCTTATTAATGTGTAGATAATTTCTTCATTGCACGAATATATCCTTCTCAACCCAGTTGGTATAGAAATGTGTTGAATAATGAATTTCTTAGTGTGAATACCCCCTAAATTTTAATCAGCGAAAATCATTGCGTATCAGTGCATATGCTGCATCGGCACTGATAGATATTATCTTACGGGATCTCACAAATCAATGCTGGCCTAAGTAACAAAAGTTGGTAGAGAGCCGATATATTGTTGGCTAACTTTTGACACCAAGGAGGGTAAAGGATAATAACACAGGACCTCAAAAAAAAAAATTTTGGAAACTGAAACGCGACTAGGTGATTCTTATAGATTTTTAGCCGCTGAATCCGAATCGGGGCACAGAATTTCCTCATCACGTCTGACTTTTTTTTATGTGAGGTTAGAGTGCGTAAATTTGCTCTTTAATTCTGATTTTTAACCATTTTTTTCAATATCGTTCCTTTGACATTGAGTTACAAAAAATGTTTGCAGCTACGGCTCCGTGTTAAAACCTTGTTTGTTTGCTTCAATATATGGTAGATGATAACCAAAATTAATAAAACAATATTAATCGAGTGTAAAACGACTTTTTTTTTTCCGTTGGGTTTTTTAACTTTGGGTCCCAGCAGCTGAATTTCCTGCTGCGAATTTCTACGGGCTACTATCGGCTGAATTTCTTGCTACGAATTTTCTGCCAGTTTCAGTTTCAAAAATGTACAAGAATTACATAATTCCACTTCATTCTCCGGTTGACACGTTATTATATAGTTAATATCCAAATATGCATAAAACGAGCAATTTTACGCCCTATAACCTCAAAATAAAAAAAATCACAGACGTAAAGAGCAAATTCTGTACCCGGATTCGGATTCAACGGCCAAAAATCTAGAAGAATTACACAATTCCACTTTATTCACCGGTCGAAACATTATTTGATGTAGTGAATGTGCAAATACGCATAAAAAGATCAATTTTTCGAACTATAACCTCACATAAGAAAATCTCAGACGTGATGAGGAAATTCTGTGCCCGGATTCGGATTCAGCGACTAAAAATCTATAAGAATCACCTAGTCGCGTTTCAGTTTCCAAAATTTTTTTTTATTTTGTGGTCCTGTGTAATCAGTCTAAATACACTGAATCCCAGTGTCTTTCACTGCTTTAAATTTGGAAAGTATTGTACAATAAATGATTCTACACGAAGTTGATATAGAGTTGTCAATGATAAGATAGTTTAACATGTATAACCCCAATTCCTATTTGAGTTTATTCTATTTCAGACCGTCTACTGACAAAGTCTTTTCAGCTGCTAGCCAACGCCATTTTAGTTTCAGTAGTTAAATGGGTTCTGAAGTGGTTCGACGGTAAAGTAGGAAATTTCACTAAAAAACGTAAATTGAAGATTATTGAACAAAATTTTCAAAATTCAGGCTCAGTAAAGGCAATTCTAATTACTACAGATGGTTTTCTAGAATGTACCAAAGACCATAACTAAAACAGACCGAGAATTTTTGGCCAGTTCGCAGTGAATTTCTTTGATATTTTCTAGAATACCGTATATGTATATATATTTGTTGGGTTAACTGTGGTAAATCTTTTCAGTTTTCTTACAATACTGAAAAGCCAATCGTCAACTTGTAATATATATATAACACTCAATAGTTACAGTCGGGAACTATTAAGCAAAAGTATGCGCGGCTTATATGTTTACGAAAAATCAAACGACTGCTATTGCATTTACTACTGAAGCAAGTGGTAACTGCTGACATCGAAACAGTCATCATTACATTTAAACAGTAAAACGATAATTTCTAATAGTTTCTTTATATACGGGATCTAACACCATAAATGCATAAAAAGGGGGATTTATTTGAATTTATGGAAAAAGTCGTCGAATTTATTTCCACGTCTAAGAAGGAAGTAATAAACGATGCACTAACACCCCTCGACGAGAATAAAGTATAAGGATCACGTCCCTTGATGCTCCGTCGAGATTTCCTTTTCTGCCCTCAGTGAATATATTTAAAATAAGACCGAACACGAGACAAAAAGGATGTTAACTAGCGAGACGTGAAGCTCGAAGGGAAGGAGAGAAAATTAACAATGACAAACAAGTAGAAGATTAACCGGAGAAAAACGAGTAATGCCAGGAAGAAAGCAAAAGGCACCACCAGGGCGAGATGAAACGGGAGCCCGGGATGCGACGAAGAAGAAAAAGAGTTAGTGAAGCACCGAGAGAAAGAATGAGAGTGATAGGAAAGGAGAGACGGATGAGACTGTGGAGAGCGAGGAAGCTAAACGTTCAACGAGGTGAGCGACGGGATGTCCTTTATCCTTGTCCCCCTGCCCATGCCTCAGCGAACTCGCTTCTTAGCCCCTGTGGGAGGGCAAGGGGAGAGCAGTGGTGATATATGGGCCGACGATTGCAGGCAGACTTTGACTATAAATCCCAGCTAGCCTCGGCCATCCTACTGAATCGCTCGTCTCCTTTCCTCTCTTTCACTTTAGATCTATGAGTAAACCTGCAGGGGCAAATAGTGGTTTGATAAAAAATGTGGATGATGCGGGTAGCTGAAAAAAGCTCTCTATATTCTCTCCAGTCAGAAGCATTACTCCGTCCCACTAAACTTTTACGTTAGCTTTATATCCCGTAATTAAAGTAATATGGCGAGGTTCAACAAGAAAAGTGAGTTATTAATGGTGTTTTCGCTGACTTTATTTTGACCGAATGATAAATTCAAGAACCCACCAAATAAGAACCAAAACAATGGTATTCTCTCAGTCAGCTATGTATAAAGTGTAAACATGCGAAGTACTTGAAATCTTTTTGTACATATATATGTAACAACTAAAAAAATCTCATGAATGCTGATGTTTGCTAATTGCTTTACGCATTTCCAAACTTTACAGCACTCAGGGCGGCAGAGTCCAATTAGTATTCAGAAGTCATAACTTTTGTATATTTATTATAGTACTACTGCGTTAAAAACTGTTTTTGTGAATTCGTCAAATTTTGATTTAAAGTTTTTTTTAAACTTGTGAGTTAGAGGTTTTTGCCTGATCACTGACATAAACGTCGTCAATGATGATGATGGTAATTATGATGATGATGATGAAGGCCATAATGTCGACGAGACGATGACGACGTCGATGGCGACAAAGACTGCGAAAACGATGATGATGCCTAAAATGACGAGACGATGATGGTGACGAAGTGACGGTGACGACGACAAGGAGATGACAATGATGACGACTACGAGACGACAACGATACGATAACAAGATGATGATGATAATGATGATGATGTTGATGATAATGACGATGATGATGATGATGACGATGATGCTGCTGCTGCTGCTGCTGCTGCTGCTGCTGTTGCTGCTGATGATGATGATGATGGTGTTGATGATGTTGATGATGATGATGCTGATGATGATGATGCTGATGATGATCATGATGATGATAAAGATAATGATAGTGTTTTGCATTTTCTTTGTTTAATGCCATTTACATCTCTGCCTACGTCTATGTCTAAATCCTGATGGATGATAAAACCTAGGTATCCATACCTATGTACTGACATTAATATTGCTACCTCGCCGGAAACATGAAAACATAATGGTTAGGTAAATTGTGATCAAGTTATAAAATTTATTATAATTTATACACTTTTATTAGTGTTTGGCGACATTCAGCAATGACTGAAAATAAGAATAACGGAACAAGCTTTCCGAAACCATATGAAATCATTCCTAACCCTTATAAGAACTGTAGTTCGAGAAAATGCAAACACATAAATTAAATTATATCCTGAACGCATTTGTGACCAATGTATCTAAATGTGAATAGAACACTGTCTATTTGTTTCCATAGCAGTACCAATAAAAAATCAAGCCTGAGAAATGCCATTTTGATATGCATACAACAACATTGCAAATTCGTGGGATGTTTGAAAAAGCATTTGGAATTTAAATTTGATGCAAATGTGCATTCAATTCAAAATGAACAATTGCTAAAAGTGAAGAGACTTTGAGTTTTGTGGCTCCAAGCTTCTCCCTTTTTATTAGTAATTAAGAACATTAAGAACAAATAGTAAAAGACAATTAGTAAATAACAAAGAAAAGTATGATTTGACTACTGTAGTTAGTTGACACAGTTGCTAAGCTAACATTAATTACGAATGATTTGTAAAGGATGAGAATAAATATAATGGAAGAACGCAAATATATCACATACTGCTAAAAATATTTGCTCTGGTAGAAGAATATAGTGATGGTGATCCACTGTCATTCCGTAGAGACAGTTGCAAAAATTAGCACCTGCAGATTAACCTTTTCTCCTTGCAACATACAATTTTCGCCAAACTTGCGAGTCACAAATCGTGATATTAAATATATCTATACTTTTAAATATTTGTTTTTGGGAATAAACTTATGTAATTATATTTGGGAGCTAACATATAACAAGATCAAGGTGGACATCAAGACGGTGGTACCAAGTATTTCCAGTAGGTACTAGATCACCCATTTGGCTTGCAAATGCGCACAGAAGTAACATGTCACGGGAAAATTACTTAAGTCGGGAAAATAAGACATCCTTTCAAGTAGCATTTAATGGAAATGCAGTTATCAGTTTGCCATACTGGTACACACTACGTATAACTTTTTTCTCGTGGATGATAAGTGTGAATAAAACATAACCTATACGCCCCCTACAAACCATTTAACCAAAACTACGTAAATCAATTTCCAATTATTTTACATATAAATTTTGTTTGTCTGAATTACGCAATGCTTGAAAATTGTAATGTAAAGGTATATGCCATATAATTGAAAGCCAACGAAACTTTTAATTGTCTAGAAATTCGTTCAGCTCTTATCAAAGATTTTTGTTCAGTTTTGTATATGATGTAATAAAAAAAAACGTAAAGCTGTCAGTCCACAGCAACTGCGAAGAGTAAGACATACGGCACTAATCAATTCTTTCTTTAACATAAGCTAGAACGTCTTGATGACTTATGTCCTTCCTTCGAACGGAAACCGCTCATGGACTTCAAAGCCTTCAAAGACTTCAAAGACTGCATATTTGCAAAAACTGGCAGTTTAAATCGTTAATAATAAGTTCCTGCATAAGCGGAAGTCCGCAAAATTCTGGAACGAAGCTCAGCTGTTAAGAAATGACGTAGGTGCCCGTTCTCGGTTTCCTTCTCGCGTTCTCAGTCTAAAGTGATGGATGGACGACCTCTAGACTTGGACAGCTGGCCATTAGTTCCCATCCGTTGTGGCTGCTACCTACGATTCTCGTATGAGATCCAAGCACTAACGATTGTTTGTTTGTTACACTTCACCGGCTCGCTTGGGATTCCCTCCTTCCTTTTCCCTTCTGATTTTCGACGCGCAGACAAGAAAGACACATCAATCATACAAAAACCACCGAAAGGAAAAGCAAGCCATTTTATTTCCAGCGACGAAACTATCCTGGAATACGGTCATTATACGACTAATTACTGCGACGGAACAGGTCGCAATATCTTTCGACATGAGACAAATTGTTCGATCATTTCATGACCTTGAAATCATGTATATAAGAATAATTCGGCTCACACGCGAGAGTAGATATAAATGACCATTTTATCTAAGTACCATTAAGTTTGATAAACGAGCTTTTTCACGGCTAGGTAGGTAATTGAAGAACATTATTGATCATGATATTCCAGTTAATGGAATTATTCTGGTATAAAAGATAGATTAGCGACGTGTTTCATCTGTAGGAATGGAAACATTTCTTAGGCATTTCTTTTAACCTTAAATTGATTCTAATAGACTTCATTAAAGCATAACCATATTTCTTTTACGTAAGTTACAGTGATTTTTAGAATCGTCCATTAACAGAAACACAATTTATTTTCTATTAAAAGTCGACATACATATATATACAAATCATTTTTAGTATATATATTCATCAGCGGATGTCTCTTATTATTGTTAACGTTATTTCTAATGGTGAAAAGAGATAATTATTTTGAATTTCTCCGTGGGGCCTACGTGATCGATTCCACATCAATAATAAATTTAAAAAATCGTTCTGTAAGAGCTGGATCTACCTATAGATCATACAATAGTTTTATTGGCGGAAAATAGTTAAGAAATGAAGGTTTGGTATCTTCATTTCGTTAAATTTGTTCAAAAACAAAAAATTATTTAACCAAATATAAGAAATTAACTTGTATACTTAAAAGATTGCCTGCTGTGTAAAAGATATACGTTATATATGACAAATAGGGCAGAAAGATTTATTTGTCGGCAATGGGGATACATTAATGATAAAACAGGTAAAACTTAATTATCACCTGTGTAATAGTAAGAAGATTAATTATTGCAGAATATTTCTGTCGCGAAAATAAAAATTTTATCAACGGACAGAATGTAGATTACAGCATTATCAGGGACTGATCCGTAGGTGATAATGAACACAATCAAAATAACATCTACCAAAACATATAGTTAACTTCAAAATCGGAGAACATTTGACAAGTGTCCGTTTTCTTTTTGTTTTGATGGAAATACAGGTGTGATAAAAATGAAACGCATTGCATGCACTTGGGCAATAATAGGAACCCGAGCTGGAAATTATTCAAGCTGGAATCAGATCCCGATCATGAAGCCTGTGAACAAAATCAGGTCTTGACATGTCCCAAGTTTTCCACATTTCATGGTGAAAATATTTACAATAGTATTACGAAACAACAAATCAATTTTAATGATTTACTACTATCTGACAAGTAAAAAGTCTGCAAAATAAAAAAATATTATTTACACATATATACACGAATTGTATACATATCCATCGCATACAATGTGTAAAATATGCTGTGCGGAAACGTTCCTACAAGTAGGCTAATGTACAAAATAGAAAAATACATTTCCTTAACAGAAATTAAGTAGATGCGCGATCACGCCTAGTGGCGACTGAACGAATTACATAAAATTTAGAACTTTAAAAATTCAGGCGTCCTTATCAGGCTCTGAGCAAGCCCCCTGATCAGCGCCTCATTTGAAATTTCTGAAACAGTTAGAGATTCCCGGAAATTGAAAATAAGGCAAGCCTTATCAATTCATGATTTAGTCTTGATATAGAAATTCACAGGCTCCCCTATATCTGTTATATTTTATTTCAACATAATCAGGGTTAATCAGGTCATATTCAGACGAACTTCATCAGGATAACTTACTGGAATCCGACCATGTCCTGATTTGAGTACATTCAGGAGTACCTGATCAGGAATGCCTTACTGGAGCCTGGTCAGGCCCTGGTACATATTTAGGCTGCCTGCGTAAATTTCCGCTCGGGAATTCTCTACGGAGGAAAGAATGCTGTTCACCCCCGATGTTCAGCGCTTTCAGCCCCTCAAACCCTTCATCAACCACGCTATAATGACTTCGCTCCTGCCCTAGCTACGTTATGGCACGAGCAGAAATCTATCCAGACTGCCTGAAAACTTACCAGGGCCTGATCAGGCGCCTCTGATATAGTGGGCCTTATCTTTTCCGGAATAGGTCCTGAACAGGCGTGCCGAATAGTGGATCTTAACATTGACTGATTAGGACCTGAACAGGCATTTATATTCCATACTAATCAAATAATGATCCTGGAGTAATAAGACACACCTTATTTATATTTTGGGGGAAAAAAGTAGAACGATAAAATATAAACATTTCCAAAAAATAAAAATCGAGAAATCACTTTTATTTTAAAATATTGCAAAATCTGTCAGGAGAATAATATAAATGTACAATTGAACAGTACTCTCCCCAGAAATATATAATTTGCTTATATTATTTTTTTCAAAACGGAAGCAAAAATATCTTCAAGTATTAAGTAACGAATTGCATTGGATAATACTTCAGTGACATAATTCGCTTTTCGTTTTGGTCATGATACACATCTGTACTTTAATGATCGCTGATCGTACATGTTGGTGTCATTAGTTTATCCGAGCGACTAATGCACTACTTTAGTTACGCTCGGGTGTGGGGCCGACTATACAGGGACGATGCATTTAACCGATAGGATTTCGCCTTGCGCGGCCCTGCGATGACCCGCGGGCAAGTTGCCTCATTACAACTGCAGGGACTTTGCGACGCGTTATAGGGCTGTGCCTGTAACACGCTGCATCTTGTGTGGCTCGAAACGCCTTTATAAATTATTTATAAAGAGCGAGATTTATTTGCGCTAAGTGGCGCGCCACGACAGCCAGCAGCTTCTTATTATAACGACTTGCACACGAACCTACATGAATGTACACGTACGCGGAACTGCATGAAAGAGGCTCTATATTCCGCTCTATGTAAATACATGAGGAAAGGAGACAGAAACAGCTTTACTGCTACCGGTACGTTTTATGGATACACTATATCGACCAGGAAAAACGAGCCTATTCAAACATATACATTTCTTACTTTGATCCACCTCGGGCGTTCCACTATACTCCCGCGAGTTCCGCTGCGCCAACGAACAACTCAATTCTACGTAAGTGCCAATTTTGAAATATTTGAAATCGTATAGTGCGGTGGAGTTTCCAGTTCCATCTCTACGATATCAACATTTCGATGTTTGACAATGAAATGTGAGATCGTTCAATCGCTTGTGATTTTATGGAATAAAATGGAGTCTATGAACAAAGAGCCATAAAAATGCATTGGTGTCTGGTTTCTATAATACTGTATTTTTATTTCAGTCTTTCTTTTCATATGAATAACATTAGTAATCTGCAAATATCATTTGTAAAGAGTTCGTGACTTGGTAACATAAGTCTAATATACCGCTTCAGGAAATACTCTAGGTAATAGAATTTTAATCGTTCATATAATAGCATATGATACTGTAATTATTCTGTTGCAGTATTATTTATTAATTCGCTACGTGCATCAACATTGCGTGAAAACATCTGCAACTAAAATCGTTGTTTAGATGCAATCGTTAAAGGAATAGAAGAGAATCGTATAAAAATTATCCCCGTTAAAGATCCTCTCTGAGTACATTCACTTGATTACATGGTTTGTATCTTATGATCTTGCAATATTTACAATAGTGCATATAAGATTAGAATTATTTATTGTGGTGATTATTGAGATAATAAATAATTACATATATAATTATTAACAATTTTTCCATGAATATATTTGCTTTTTTTAATTAAATCTACGCTGTAAAATTGTTTATTTTAAGGCTTTATGGAAAACAATGAGATATTTAGAAGTAAGTCAGATGTCTTAAAGAGGAAATGAATAACGAGCTAAAATATTATTGACCCTCATAGAAAATAAAAAACAAGTTTTTGTATTTTTTTTATTTAATTCAAAGCATTTCTCTATACTATGGCGATAAAAATATTACGTAAGACGTAGGAAATTAAGGTAGATTGGTCATTTCTTGGACCATCATTTTTGGCCCTATAAAAAAGTGTATTTTTGACCTGTATAAATTCCGTAATATTGTAAATATGCAAGAGCACATATACCCTACAATCTGTTTTAAATAATAACAATTGAAGTAAACTGTAATATTCAAATATTTGAAATGTTCTTATTTATCATTTCTTTATTTCTCCGACGTTACAAATTTCAGTATGTTCTGCTACTGTCGTAATAGTCAATATTTTTCCGTCTATTTTCTCTCAATGAGTTTATAGAATTTTGATGCATATAAACGCTAGCAACTTCAGCGGTTTCAAACATTTTTACGTTTTTAAAAATTAATAAAAAATATATGGAACACTTTTTTATGGGTTAAAATTTCCCTGAACTCCGAATCACTGGAGGACCATGGCCAAACAGGGAGATGAACATTTAGCTATCATGAAGAATTTTAAATTGCGTCTTGAATAATTTATTCTATGAAAATAAGCATTGTTTTTTTAACTGCCGGGTAAATGATTTTGAAAAGTAAAAGGTAATTAAACATTTGAAAGGTGCACGATACAAAACATGAACTGCAAATTTTTCCGATTTTAAGACCGCTACTCCAATTAATTCTTTCTAATATGTATTCTCTTATTTTCTCTTATGTATGGACCACACCTAAATGTACTTACTTACGAAATCTTATTACAGATTTCTCAAGCTTAAATCATAATACATATATGGTAACATATAATAAAATTAACATTATGTAAAAACATTAGGTCTAACTCGAGATTTATAAATTATACGAAGCGCCAAAATATTAGGATCATGCAGAAGAGCACTGATTTCATGAGGTGACAAAAAAATATTTGAGATACAAGTGAAATTCAAGGTTTCTAAAAATTACCTAAAATATGAAAAACTTTTTTTTCAAGACTATTCATCTTGCTAAATATGAACTAAATATCAGGTTGGCAAATATACCAGCATTCGAATATAATTTTTTAGCATTGTGAACCAACCATGTATCCTCTTTTCACTAAAATATTAAATATTTTAATAAAATACTTAATACAGGATTCATCAAGTAATTCGCATGCTCCACAGCACTTTGATGATAAAGTAATACTTCGTAAAAATATTGTCATGTCACTTGACAAGAACGGTACTTCGCAATTCTGAGCGATGTGTAGGTCATAAAGGGATTGGTCCCGTCCGGTAACCAGTTAAAACAAGTTTTAATAAATTTACATTTTGTATGTGGACCATTGAAAATAGTGAGAAACAAGTCACATTTCTAAAAGATAGAACATTTTATTATATTCATACGAATTTTTAAGAAATAATGAACCAAAAAAAGCATACATCTACCGCTATACAAAATGATTGTACATAAGTGATAGGTTAGCCATTTTCAGTGGTTTCTATTAATTTTCATAAGCTTCTAAAGCACATGTCAAAACATTAGTTAAGTTTCTGTTGATTATGAATGTTACCTACCCTAATTCAACACTTTCTTTTGACTGAAGTTATGTTTTGGTTCTTCGACACCTATTCGAATTGTTTCAAGTTGATTCATGTCTATTCTGGACAAATCAACATTTTTTGAATAATTTAAAAATTTAACTGCAGTTCAATTTCAACATTTTTTGCAGATTCTTGATATACCGTTTGATTAAGAGGTTACGATTTGGTTTGTGATATATGATTTTGACATCCTATATATTTAAAGATAATATTCAGTTGATAATCCGTGCAGAAATCTGTCCAGGCTGCCTGTAAACTGATCAGAGGCCGATTAGACAGAAATCAGGCGAGTCTGATATGGTATGCCTTGTCACTTCCAGATCAGGCAGCAAACATGCGTGCCCAGAATCAAATGTGTATCAACATTGATTGATTAAGACCTGATCAAGCAGCAATCAGGAGCATCTAATAAGGCTGTGCCTCACCACTGCCTTACCAGACTCTCATCATGGGGCTATAAGGCGCACCTTATCAGGCAAACGTAGTTGTTGTCTGATCAGACTTTGATCAGGAGATTATAGGGCAAACTTTATGAGATAAGTGTGGCTGTGGCCTGATATAACAATCTGTTATCAACTATTTCGTCACAGCTGGTTTTACATGAAATCTGATTGCGTTAATCGAATCGGGTAAAATTGTATGGAAAACATGTATAATATTTTGTCAAAAGTCCTCAATTTGTTCTAAAATATATAAAATATATAAAAATAATAAATAAACATGTATGATAACCCACCTTCGTCCATGTCTGGTACAGTGGGGGTAGAGGGAAACTAACTGTTTGAAATATGAACTTGTTAAAAATAAAACACCCTTGTTTTTTTTTTGTTTAGAACAATGAATTGTTGATAACAACCTCTTATAAATAATATCATCAAAACGATTTTCGACGAAATCTGAATGCGACAATCGATTTTACGGGATAAATAATGTAGAAAACGAGTCTCTATTATTGTTAATTTATGCACAATAAATTTTTTCTAAATAAATTAACAATAATAGCCAGACCTTT
Source organism: Trichopria drosophilae (assembly GCA_030407085.1). Lineage (NCBI taxonomy): Eukaryota > Metazoa > Arthropoda > Insecta > Hymenoptera > Diapriidae > Trichopria > Trichopria drosophilae. The sequence continues at coordinate 59,730,192 of CM059583.1, forward strand.
TATACACAATTTACCCCGTAAAATAGATTATCCCAATTTTATTTCACCTAAACTCACGTTTGAAAATATTGTTTATGTGCTTAAAATATAAATTGTATAAAAATTAAATCAGTTTAGAAATAAAAATGAATATCATTCAAATGACACTGTTATTAAATATACTTTATATATACTTGTTGACATCATGTAGTTGTATAAAAATTTTATTGGGAGGTAGGTTCCTGATCAGTGCTGATCAAGCTCTGATCAAGTTCTGATTTGGGCCGATTATCACGATGCCTGAGCAAGTCCAGACAAGATCGTTATATTCTTGATCAGATCCTGATAGTAAAACCACATGAAGACCTGAAATATATTCAAGCAGCTTGAGCAGGACTTGATCAGGGCCATATCAACATTTCTATACAGAAAGTCTATTACATACATGAAATTAAAAAAGTCTTTAAATTATTAGGAAACCCATTTACGTAGCTTCGCAATTTGTGGGTGTCGTTAAAAAAGTAGAAATATTCAAATATACGAATTGATTGTGTATTTTTCTATCAGCAATATACATTTATGTATTTATTATTTATTTCATCGAACATATCAGACGATTTAGAACAATCTAACGTGAGAAAAATTGTACGTGATTGTTATAGAAACTACATATCTATATATGAATTAATATTGCCAGTGCAACATCGATCTGACATTGTAACAGTTAAATTGACGTTTAGGGTTGAGTGAAGTCTTTTGATGTCAAAGAGGTAAACGGTTATCGTTTGCTGCATACAACATATAAACACCTATTTCTCTCCTGTACAATCGCCAAATGACGTAACTTTCAAAGGACTTCACTTGCAACCAGGTTCCATTGCGATGCTGATATTCCTTATCGTAATCTTGCTTCGAGCACTACCATAATTTTTTAAATTAAAAGATATGAAAATAGCTTGATTCTGAATGAAAGAACATATAGGAATTTCATTGGAATAAAATAAATATAGCAGCAAGTTACAACTATGATAATTTGAATCCAATCCTATTTTATACACTTATACTACAGCTACTTTTTCTTATTTTCCTGAAAAATAAAAACTCTATTTATAAACATTTGTTAACAGCAGCAAATCTTATTTAGAAACTGATATATTGGAATAATGATTTAGGACGAACTGAACATATTAATAATGAAATGTTCGGCCATTTTATGCGACTAGAATGTATCTAATTTTTAATTTTACAGTCCCAACAATATATAGACAAGCCAAAGTGAGGGACTTTTATTTGCGAAAATGGCAAAAGCATTTTCAATTTAGGGATAACCGGGGTTTTATTGTCCGGCATTTACACCTTTTGCTATCGTGGTTTGGAAAATTTGATATGTTTGGTTGTAAATTTTATAAAACTCAACAGCAACAAATGGAAAGCTGGACGATAAACTGAAAAAAACGTAATAAACCTGCGATATAGTTTGTTATATGAAATTTATTTTGTTTTTTCTTTATTTACTACAAGTGGATTACATTTGTTGTTATAACTTTACATTCTATTTTTATTTAATTGTTATTTCTTTGACATTACAAATCTTAATGCAGAATTTACACAAAGCAATATATCATTCCTGTTGATGAAAGATGGATTTTTGCGTTAATAAACAAAATTCGATTTCAGAGTGAGTGACACAATTGTAACTTATATAGCGTTCATTTTAGCGTAATATATAATTTTGCTTGTAAGCCCTGAAGGTAGAATTATATTTGCACTTAAGAACTCACTTCCCTTAGTTTCCTATCCTACATGTGCATTAGATATATAATGTAAATTAATGATGTTAAAATATAAAAATGGCCCAAGCCAGACAAATTCAGTCTAACTTCTGTCTAATGCCATCGTTAAGATATCATTCTACTGGAACAAAGTGACAATTCGTTTGCGATAACTTACATACCATTCGAGTTTCTTATTAGACAAAGGGGAAGATTAGTTAGCATCAGTCTAGTGTCGCGTTAATCTTGTACCAGAGTAGTACACTGTTTCTACTTTATTGCTAAATAGCTAGAAATTAAGAACCCGAAATGATTGTCTAAACATTTTTATCGATTGGTCTCCACTTGGACAAAAACTTAAACATTTTCAAACTTGAATCTGAATGTGAAATCAGCTGTCTGGAAACATGCATTAATTTCTTATTCAATGTATAACCTGTGGAAATAAATTGAGAAAAAACTTGTTTTATATCTAATTAAGAGTGCATTAAGAGATTTCTAAAGCACTCAGAGAAAACCAAAACGGGTTTTCCAAGATTCCTTCTGAACTAGATTAAATCGTATTTGTTTTTATATCTATTGCAGGGAAGGGTGCTGAGCTCCTTCTGATGCAATACTGTAACAAAATCAACAGAAACGTTGAAACGGAAATTTAAACCTTTAACTATATAATATATGGACGAGTCAATGTCATGTACTGGCATTCCTTCACGTCATTAAGGGGAAAAACAACAAATTCATATTATTTGAAGCTGAAGATATTTCAGAAAATGTGCAGTTATATTATTGTCTCTTAACATTGTATGTAACAATAACTTCCTCATTACAATGTGTCTTAATTCATCTAACTCTTTACCATGTTCAGGGGTCGACCGGGGAACAAAGTTCCGAAAATCAAAACCCCGAAAGGCTCAAATTTCGATATTGCGAGAGACCAAGGTATTTTAATTTGCTTTCTTTTTGCTAACTTTTTAAACACAATGCGAAGAAAATCACTCTGGAGCCATGCTATATCGAAATTTTGGCCATTCGGTGTGTTGATTTTCGAAATTTTGTTCCTAAAAAATGTTTGGAATAGTTGATCACATTCTGTGGGAGATAAAGTAAAAATATAGTGTTTAGTGCGACAACGAGGGATTGCTGCAATAAAATTTCGTTCAGGTTTCGTATTGTGCAACCATGGGTATTTTTCCCAATGGACACATTGAAAGTAGTATTTTCTCTTTGTTGCACCGGATTATTTTAGTTTATAACGAATATCCGAAAAAGGAATAAGAATGTTCTTATAACGTTCATTAGCAGCAGCTGCTTTAGCCACTTGATTGACATAAAGAGTGAAGTCGAATAAATAAATATTTGTTGTGCAGAGAAAAATACTGCATTTCAGTTCGGTGTTTCACCGGCGACTTACATAATTTACTCGAGTTACAAAAAGGACGGCATGAAGTATCCACAGAAATACCCAACAGTCATTTTCGTGTTTGAACAAACGAATCATAGAAGATAAGTATAATAAACATCGCAAGTGTATGAATATTAAAAGTTATTGTTTAACTGAGATTGGATCGTACCAGTCATTATTGAAATAACAGAGAAGATTTCGAAGATTGAAATTTGAATTTTGGTTGTTGTTATTCAGATAAAGTTATATTCGAGTTTGTCCAAGTTTGACTGAATATTTGAAGTCTTCAACTTGAGCTAAGAATATTTCGCTCATATTTCAGAAAACTTAAAACTTTTATTAGGAAAGGTTTACTTAAACGAATAACTTGCTAGCAACCTAACCTCAAAGTCTGAATCTCGACCGTAGTAGTCTACTACCCTTTTGTGAAACGCGTTTTGTAATGTAATGTTTTAGATATTCCATGTGTAATTACCAGTACAATGGAATAGAGTAAACGGTGGAAAAAGTGATGTACACAAAAATCGATTAGATATTTGTTATTCTAAAATTTGTTATTTTCATATTTATTAGTAATTTATGTATATGTTAAATAAATATTTTTATGAAATTTATATAATATTATTTGTAAAGATGTTGATTAAAATATGTTATGTATACATCACCTCTTTTCCATGTAAGTTACTAAAGGTACCATGCCTCTGCCAAATATGATTAAGAATCATTAAGAAGTATTTCTTGGTTTTCAATACTTCTTCGTTCACTGGGTGATCGAATATGCTCTTATGTCCTTGTCTTAAGGTTCTTCTGAGTCCTCGTATTTTTTTTTCAATTTTTCACACGTTTTCTGCTGTGTCATATTTTTTCTATGACTTACTCACAGCAATTTGCATTTTTTAACATTTATTTAGAAATTCATGTAAAAAAGGCCTCAAACTACGAAAATCTCATTGATTTCGAAAAGTAAGTAAAAATATTTCTGGATTATATCTAGAAATTCGCTGCATCTATACCATCTTTCACGCACAGCAATAGCCATAATGAAGACATTTAGTTATACAGTAAAATAGACATATGTCTGCTAAAAAATGAACACATATGATTCATTTTTCTAAGAGTTATTTTGAAGAAATGTAAAGAGTGTTGAATAAAATTACAGTAATAATTGTACATTTCAGTGCATTCCTCATTCCGAGAGAACAAGAGGGTATTGATTCCAACGTATAATAAGTTGTTAACAATCGATAGATCAGTGGTTAAACATTGCTTTTCTAAACTGCGCTGTTTGCATCAGTTTCTGAAATGAAATATTTCCAGAATGTCTCGTTTGCATTGTTCTGCAACGATTCTCGCAAAACGTTCTAGCGATGTTAAATTTGAGATGTAGTGAGACATTTTAAATTGACATAACCAGAATATTCTAAGAATGATGCATATAGAATTTCTCAAATAAAATATTCTCAGAATGTCTCATCTGCAATGTTCTGCAATATTTTCTGAGCAAAATTCGGCAACATCAAGTTTGAAATGTTGTGATACATTTCGAAGACCACATCTCTAGAATATTCTGAGAATTATACGTATAGAATGTTTCAAATGAGATGATATCAGAATATGTCATTTGCAACATTTTGTTTAAGATATTTTCAGAATATTCCGGACATGTTGCAAATGTAATATTTCAATTGTAACGTTTGTGACATTCTGGGGATATTCTGGAGATTTTATTTCTATGTGGGATTGAAATACCCAATATTTAAAATAGAACACCTGTTTCACCGTTTCAGTCAGTAAATGAATTACATCATCAGACGTCAATAATCTTTTTCACTGGGGTAATCAGTGAAAGAATTAGATGTAATGAATCTCATTTGGTGATTAAGTCTGAGCTGTAAAGCAGGATGGAAGTTCAAGTGTACTTTTTTTTTGTTTTTGTTACCTGAATTCACATCAAACCTTGGAGATTTTTAGCTTAGACCCATTTATGAAGATGCAGTAGCAAATTTACGGTATACCAAAACAAATTAGATACCTTATTTCATAAGCTATTTACTAAATGCAGGCGTTAATAAAATTTATAAAACTAATTAAAATTCATGGAAAACATGTCGATTAAGTTATTAAATACAGTATTATTTTTAGAATATCTTGAGTTAAGTGTAAGGTTCATTTTATCGATACAAAACGTTCGATCGGGAATTCCGACAATAATATTGTGCATCGAAGAGCCAACGTGTAGATTGAACGTGAGCGGTCGCGCGTGAGCTTCTGCAACAAACGATTAACAAGCGCGATAAAAAGCAAGACACGATGTTAATGCAGCGTAACGAGCCGAGAGGCTCGGCTGCGTTAGTTAAATGGCATCAGGACCGCCGCCGTTATAAACGCCCTCAGGAAGGACTCCGTCGAATTACGCGATATTCATCGGGTTCGTGCGCCGAAGGGCGACCGCCGTCAACGAAAGCCGGTCTCAACTATTTTGCGGTCCCTTCAGTGGATCCTATCTATCCACACCGTCGCTTCGTTAAGGACCGTTTTAATGCTGTGCTTTACGAAAGATAGTGTGAGAGAAAAACTGGACAGTGCCAGAAAAAGAAGCAAGAACGTGAGAGAAAGACAGAGAAGAAGTAAGAGAGCCAACGACAGTGAGGGGGGAGAAAGACAAAAAAAGAAAAGAGAGTGTGTGAAGGTTAGCCCAAGGTTCGTAAGGAAGAGCGCAAAAAACACAGACTTGAAGAAAGTTAAAAAGAGTAATGCGTGAGAATTACGTAAGTTTGATCGAAATCATTTGTTAGGCCTTTGGTATCATGGTACTTATGTAACTGATCAGATGAATTTTTGTTAGGGCAAATCGACAATACTTTTAATAGGTCTCTTATTTTATTTATATCAACATATAAATGGCGAACACGGTAGATAAATTAAGTGATTCCTCCTGAAGATGGTAACCTGTTGATCGAAACGTCGAGGTCAATCACCTAATATTAAATATTATAATTATTGTGCACTGTTAAAAATATTCTTAAATTTAATACATTTTTAATATGCACAAGTAAATTAATTATACTATCTGGTGTCTTTATTTTAAATGAATATACTCAAATATTAAAGATTTAATATACATATATCGCACTCGAGTGCTCAGTGATTGGTTGATCGAACGTTGTATCAAACTTAAATTGTCAGAAAGTAAAATTCGGACTTTAATGAAAGAACGGTTGATCAACCAATCAACGAACAGTTGCGTAAAGGATACCTGACCAAACTTGAACAGAAACGTGATTGGCTGTTGTCCCTTCTTCATCGAACAATGCTATATGAAATTATGACCAATGAGATGCAACTTCCATATTCAATTCTAAGTTCATGAAAATGTTTTCCGGAACAAACTTCTTAAATGTCATGACAAATTCTTAATATTTAGTAATATTTATGAAATATGCTTTATAAATTTCTCTTAAATTTCATGAAAGTTGTTATAGTCAACATATTCCTGTGTGTCATATAAGTCCCTAGACGAAAAAAATCAACGTCTTATTATCTGATAGAAATAGGCTACTTGCATCAAAAATGAAAAAGTCCAGAAAAAAACTTATGTAATAATTTAGATCCTCCTGAATTCCAAAAATTTTTTTAAAAATTTTTTCGATAGTTGGTTTGTGATTGGTCAGAAAATTACATTTTAATTAAAATTTCATTCTTGCTTTCCTTAGTGGCCAATTGGGAAAGAGCAAATCGCAACTGTTGTTTTAACGGAGTTTTGTGATTTCTCTATGACCAATCACAAAAGAACAATCATAACCTTTACATTCACTTTATGAATTTTAATTCACGCGAATATTAATTTTAAAATAACCATGTACATTAAATTTAGTATACATGCTTATGCAAATGACTTCATATACATGTATATTAATTTTTATGTCGCTGTATTTAAAATTTAATTTTTAATTTTTATTTTCACTACGTTTTCGTTATAAATAACTAGAGACACTACTTCAGAAATTATTTTAAATTGACAACAGTCTGCCAGACTGAAAGACCATTTTCTAAAACGCTGGGCACTTGTAATTGTAAAATTCAAAATGTTTAAAAACCTATCCTACGAAGACACACCCCATAACATAACTTCGTTTTGTTGCGTTTTTGCACGTATTAAGGTCGCTCATTGAGATAAATGAAAACTCGAAAAAGTTATGACATAAACATTCAGACAAGATATCTTTACAAACAATGCATTTCCTTTTTTTGCCAATTTTAGCACTTCATTATTTATAGGCTCACACCAACATTGAGTGGTTTCCTGCTACTTGAAAATCTGGTACCGTAGATCCTGAAAACCATAGATCCGCATAATAATTTGAAGAAAAAAGAAAAAGATGCACGTACTGTTAATTATATGACAGTGGGCCTTTTGTTTGCAAACAAATACCTCACCTTCTTTAACACATTTCTATTTTACTGTAATATACCGACCTTTCTCGGTCATAAAATAACCAAATCAATATTTCTATGTACATACGACTTTCTTACAATTAGTCTTACACTTTTAACCCGTTAACGCTCAGACGGATGGATTTTCAGTATCGTATTGAACATCGATAATTTGTATATAAATGCCTTTAGAAAAATGTGAGCTCCACTGTTTCTAACGTAAAATTGTATTCTCTTTCGGAATCTTTCAATGAAATATCGATAAAATTAACAGCAAAAAAAGTTCTACACATTTTTCTGTTAAAAAAACACGGTTTTTTCATTTTGTTTTACATTAAAACATCACTTTCGCCTGAAATTGCGTTGAAAAATATGTCTAAGTTGAAAATATCGCGTCCATGGACCTCCAGGACTATAATGGACCATATGAGAATTCATAATTCAAAATGACAGTTTTCATTTCATTCTCAAAATTCTTATTAAAACTTAAAAATTTTTTTTCTTAAAAACTATACTATTTACAAAATCTGAAAAAATTTGGGTAGATTCTTTAAGTAGTTCTAAGATATTTTTGTTCCAAGGAAATTTTCTGTAAAGTCTGTAGTTTTCATGAAAATAAATTATTAAACTTTTCTACATTTCAAGACCAATAATTTATTTTCATGGAAACTATAGGCTTTAGAGAACATTTTCTGAGAATAAAAATATCTTAGAACTATTTAAAGAATCAATTCAAATTTTTAAAATAACTTTTTTCGGATTTTCAGAATTCAAAATGGCGGATGCAATATGTCGGACGCAAGTTCGAAAAACGGTTCGATTTTTATGAAAGTGTGTACCTTAGGGTTTCTGAGGTCGCTAAATTTGAATCTGTAATCGGATTTCTCAAATTCGAAATGGAACATCCAATAAGACGGAAGCAGATTCGAGCAATGGGATCCTCGTACATAACGATTCACAAGACTGCCAAGTGATATAACAAATGATACTTTCAATTTGCGATGAATGGTTTCGTAAATGTTATTCTTTATAATGTACCCGAGCTTCAGAAACTTAGAGTCAGGACTCAAATTCTAAATGCGCCAGCAAGAACATCTATTTTTCCAATTTGCGTCCACCATATTGGATCCACCATTTTGAATTTGAGAAATTCTATTTCATATTCCAATTCAACGATCTTAATTACCCCAAGATACTCACTTTCATCAAAATCGAATCAGTTTTATGATATATGTCTCTGCCATATTGGATCCGCCATTTTCTATTTTGAAAATCCGATTTCAGATTCGAATTCAGCAACCTCAAAATCATGATTTACCAAATTAGAGTCAAATCGATGAAGTATAAACAATTTTTTTTTCATGCATCATGAGACAAAAGCGGCACGACTTTTTTCTGCGCATATATGTGTCACTGACAGTTAAAGGGTTAAGCACATATCACCTCACGTCTTTTCCTATACTTATTTCACTTTTCCCCTATCTGTTAAAATCCTCTCTTATAACATAATCTCTATTAAGTGTTTTCTTCAATTTTCTGTTTCAAACGCCTTCTATCTCTTCCCATTGCTCTTCTTCATCGCTAATCCAGCTATGTGCTTCTGTTCTCCAATATCTTATCTTAGAAAGTGTTGTGAACTTCGTCATCGAATGACAAAATTTGTTCATGGTTCTATAAAAGTCATATCATTTTTAATCTTTCACCCTTCGTCTTTGATTTGGTCCTTATTGTTCATTATACCTTTCCTTTCTTTTCGTAGCTTTTCATTTTAGCAATCACTATGGATCCTTCATCTAATTCAGCAGCAATCCATATTTTTTCCCCTTCAATTGCATCTTCAAATCCGTTTCTAATTTTTTCTAAGTCTTGCCTCCCAACTTCTTTTCTTCATTTGTCTCACCACTACATGGTTTCTTTTTTCATCTCTTCTCTTTCTCTTTTTTACCCACCGATAGCTTAATTTCCTTTTGTCTTCTCGTTCTGTATTCTCCGCCGTCTTGCTTTCATCACTGCCATCTCTTTTCTCTTGCTCATTTATCTCCCAATTCTCTTCAAACTTTTCCAATTTCTTCAACATCACTTCTACTTTTCGTCCCAGGTTATCTATTCTTTCCATCAACACTCATAAATTATAGTAATTACAGAGATCCAGACGTCACGAGGATTCGTTTTGCAGTCACACATGCATTGTAAGATGCTGGAGTAGCGCAGAAAAGGGAAACATATATAGCTTAAAGAATTTAAAGCAAGGTGTTCAGTCGTTTAATATTTGTTAGCCAGTCCAACAATAACCTCGAACATAGAGAGTAACAGAATGCAAAAATTGTGCTCAAAAATAGTACCAGGAGCGTTTGACAGTAAGCTTAGAAAATATTAATAATGTCCACTCATGTCACATTATAATCTTTCCAATACATCGCTGCGTCCACTTTACAATTGTATTTAATAAACATTTAATTCTAATTCTTTGTAATATTCTTTCATTGCTTACCGTACCTCCACAAGTAACGTTTCGGTATACAATGGTTACGTGAGCTGCCAAAGCGCATGTTGATGGTACTAGTTAGGGGCCATAACCCATATAAAATTATGACTTTGGGGGAGGAAAAGATATAACTTATGGGAACATATAACACAAGGAAAGCTAATGCAAGGGGAGGACTGCCGTATTTTTACTGATATTGTGGGCAATAAACGCATCGTGGCAAAATTGGTACCGAAAGTGCTCAATTTTCTTCAAAAAGTAAATCAATATATATAAGACACTGGTCTTTGCATCATTTTCAGAGTCAATATCGATTCAATTTTCACGAACACTTGTGATAACATACGGGTCTAGGAACGTGAAATTCAAACAATGTTCACTTCTTTGTTTTTACGACGCAAGTGCAAATGACATGCCCAAAATATTGATATACCTGAGAGATTCCATATTACAATTTCCTTAAATACCACGCACAAGCATGTGGAACTGGTAAATGGGGTTAAGTTTCAAAAATATAAAATAACTCTGCATAATTTTTGGGTATTCGCACTCCATTAATATATGAACATTACAACGTGCCCAGAATATAAGGTAATAATTTATTTCAGTGTAGGTAGGGTATGGTAGGGAAGGGGGGGGGGGGTATATGAACCAGCATCTAAGGATATTCCTCATAAATATCGTTCTTGATTCTGCAGTCTTTTGCACACATATAATAATATGGTAAAACTAATCGGCCGGAGTTTTTAGCAGATCCAAAGTTATATTTCCTGCATTTCTATGGTAAAGTTTCAAACAGTTCAAGTGGTATGTACGCAGTTTCAGGTGACTCCAAAAGGTATCATACCGATCTCTTGGAGGTTAAACATTAATGGCTATTCAACTCCATCGACATATATCTTCCTTTACACCAAATCCGGCCATTTATAATATAATTAAGAGGCATTTCAAAACAAAAGTCAAAATTAAATTCAAACCTTAAAAGCAATTAAAATATAATAAATGGATTGTATTATCGCAGTAACAGATTCTTCTCATTGGTATTTAAATATTAATATGTATTGATGGATTTAATAATAAATGTATTCTGTTTAATCTCGCAATGCAATTTGCTTATCATGTCACACGTTTTATTTAGTCGATAGGGCATGATTTTAATGGAGATTCCATGGGCCTTTGCAGTTATTGTCAAAGTTTAGTTGATCAATCTTAAAAAAACTAGTTCCCTTTATGATGATATCGATAGGCGCATGTTACATTTAAGATGAGAAGAATGATCGTGTGTTCATATTCGGAAGATTAAATAGTCTTTTTTTACTTAGGCGGAAATTCGCATTAATGCCTGTTCATTAACTTTCGTTTATGTCACAGATAACAGGCTACACCACCGTATGCCGCTTTAACTGGAGCATATCAGATTGTTTTACTTCATGTCAATCTGTGACTCACGACCCCGAAAATATTATGAAAGTATTGTGGAAAAACTTCAATGTTATTTTGAACGCATTACACATTTTATTTATCATATCATTAGAATTATTCTTTGAGTTCATTTAACTCACAATAGGATTTAAAGTACTTCCCATTACAATATGTATGTTGATTAGAAAATTGGTGAAACAAAATATAATAGTATGAAATGGATCAAACATTCGAATTGAGCAATTCAAAAAGCAGCTCATAACAACGTAGAATATAAAAAATGCATTGTCATTACTTTCATGATGGAAAATAAATATTATCAAATTCTAAAAAAAATATATTAGTCTTTTTATTTATTAACCATTAACCATTTGCATAATATATATATACTACAATATTAGATTTCTGTAATATTATGTAATTTCTTATTTTTATTCTCGACGGAGTCTTAAATAGCGCTATTTAACTATAGTAAATAGTATATAATTTTGGTCTTATTTATTCTGTTGTTGATAAAAAAATACTAGTTTTTACATTTGTTATTTATATACAAGGAATAATGTAAAATATGGGTTCGAGTGAAATTTAAGCTAACGTAGAGTGATGGTCGATCTACATTTATTTATAGTATTCGATGTTGAAAACATTACCTCGTCATTTTCGCGGTAGATTTTCCAGTCACACTGAAACTACTCTCGACCTGTCTTCCGTGACACCAGTCTAGTTCGTGTAATGTTTTGCGAATTCCCTTCGAGAGTGACAGTGATATATCGTTGTACTTTGGCATACGGTACTCCTCGGGCTATCATCAATATTTAGGCTTCTAACACCTTTCAAAACATGACTTGGTTTTGGACTTTGGATAAAAAATGTTCGTAAAAATTTGATAGAAAGCGAATTTCAAAATGTTAACACTACAAAGTAATATTAGGTATCTATTTAAATATTACTATGCACATGCTGCATATTACTATGCTGCAAGTGGTAAAGATACTTGTGTTTACAATATTTAATTATATTTAGTTTCAAGGTCTCATATTTGAGTTGAAACGTTGCCAAATGCTAAATTTTCATTTATTATTTATATTACATAAAAAAACCCTCCAAATTATTAACTCTTATCTGTTTTTTCCCTTTTTCCCTTTCCTCTAATTTCTTAATCTTTATTAAACTCAAATATTTTTAATTTTCATTATATAATTATATATAAAAAAACCAATACTGTTCAACAATATATTAATTTATAAAGCGGTCGAAAAAATAAACCTATCAAATGTATAATAATTGTTAAAACTAAAATATCAACATTAACAATTTTACCATCACATTGTGTGTATATACTTACTTATGGAAAACATTGGTTATAAATTTATTATTTGGTTGTATGTAAAGCTTATTTTATAACAAATACATCTTTTATTCAGAGCAGATGAAGTGGATATAACTTATATTATATTCGATATCAAATTTTCAAAACTCAAAACGGTCCATGGAAAATACAACATTCTTTCTTAAATTATCCGGTGATTAGGCACGAGATATTTAATTAATTTATGATAAACAACAAAGTATAAGATTTTGCAATTCATGCATTTTTCAAGCAGTTATGTATTTTTTCAGATACCGAAAAAATTATATTCATATTTTTTATCGCATTTCGATGGTAAAAATGAAAATACACTGGAATGATACCAAGCACTGGGGATTGAAATTCAAACCACCACAAGGGCAATTTTTCACAATCAAGACTTTCAAGATATTAAATTTTAAGAACCGTCAAACAGATTGCACAAAAAAAGGGTAATTCATGAACAGCGACTAATTAAAAGGGCGTTTCAGAAAGTGAACTTTTCAGAGTTTGAACGTTGTTGCAAAATTGAAATAAAAATTTCGATGAAAACCAATCAAAGAATAATAAAAAAAACAAACCAATAGTTTGTGCATAATTCCAGTGCACTCGTTAATATTAGTGGTTGAGTTCGGCTTCATTATTGAAGATTCTTGAGACTCAACTATTTACTACCGTTTCATTCGCAAAAATCTCCCCTTTATTTTTTGGCTCAGAATAATAACCGCGATAGCGGAATGAAGAACTAGCAAGTAGTCCAATGGGGATAAATATATGGTATCTCGTAGGGCTGTACGATTGCCAACTTTTTGTTAATCACCCGTTATCATGCCTGAATATTCACTGAAATTATAGAGAGATGCTCGCAGAAAATAAATTTAAATACATAACCAAGCGCGTTATTATGTAAATGCTCTCGGGGCTAAGAAGTTAAAATTGCCCGCCCCGAGCTTTACGTCCGCTTTAGAGCTTGAGAGCTTTGATGCATAAAGCGGGCCCGGGCGCGTGCAGGCGCAGCCGGTATAATTCACTGAGTGTCGCTGCACGGTGTGTTAATCGAGTAACACGCCGCTAACGAGGCGAGTATGTTTAGTCGGCACCCCCGTTCAAGCTCGCAAGCCTTCTACGTCTGCTTGCGAAATACACACCGCCTAAGCTTGCAACCCAGTAACCAGACTGGGGAGCATGCTCTCCTCATATTTTCCGCTAATTGCCAGCATCTAATCTCTCAGAGGAACCGTGACGATGAGGGCGCAACACCTAGTATCGTAACATCCGTTATCGGGATTAAAGCTGTCTCTTATAAGCGCTACTATCATAATATGCCTTCCCTCTTTATTAATACAGTCAAGTATTATTTGCCTCGCGGTATGTTTGCCTTTTACCTATTCCCGCGAAAGCCGTTAAGTAGCGCGATATGTTATTTGGCTCGCTGAAATTGTAATGTCCGCCACATTAAAGGGAAATTATGAAATTGCACTTTTTAGTGAAGTACTTCGACCCAAAGCCACAGGTGCGGTGTTATTTATTAGGATATATATTTTTCATGTGACCATTCATGTGATCAGAGACACCTTTTCGCCTGCTAATTGCCATGACTTCCGCTTTAAAAATTTAAAGGGTGTTTCAGTCGGCACATTCGATCTTGATTTATCCTCAAATTTGGGAAGTTTTCCAAAAATTAACTGCAAATATTTACTCAGGCTCTGCTATGCTATGTCCGAAAGTATGGAGTATCACTAAACATTAGGTGATACTATTTTATATACTGCCCAATAGTTTCCCCTATACATTTTTTCGGTTGCTAGTACCCACTACTTCCATTAGACAATCATTCGTTCCGGTCCTTTCGAAGGAAAAAGATCGGACTATACTCAATCCACGTCGGAATCCCGTTAGATCCTTGTACCTTGACTCTCATTGTAAATGGTTCTACATGGTCGAATGAAAGAAAAATATAGCGCATTATTGTGAACTACACTTAATAGAGTTATTTCAGACCGATACCCGACACAAAAAACCTAATCGCTGGAGATTGGTCTACATTTTTTAAAAATATTACAATCCAAATAATTCGGAAGAAATTTATGTCTATTCTTACTTCTCTCGTTGGCAATGATTAAAAAAATGTTATAATGTTATACCGCTCCTATTTTTTATTTCTATCTATAATTTGTTAAACTCTCCAAATATAAGAATATTTTCGTGTTAGTACCAAATATTCGTCGTTGTTACCAAAGACATTATGAGGAAGCATTCATAAGTGAATAGGAGGGGAAGCTGAATCACTGATCCGGGGTTGAAATTCGGCTCGTTACTTTTTTTATTGTTATTTTTATTCAATTTAATGGAATCGAAAAATAATAAATTCATAATAGGAATATTATATAACATTAATTTAACATTATCCTATAATCTCCATGTAATAAGTTTGGTCGATGATTCTCATGTTAACGTAATTTTATCTTAAAAGCATGTGAAAGTTTCTCAACCTGGATGTAATGTTTCCTCTATTTATTGTAACAGTAAGCTTGCACTTGAAAGGTTATTATAACCTTATAACAACATTCGTGTTCTGTGAGGGTTGTAGTTAAAATTCATACACTCAAAGACATTCAATACTCAAAGAAAATACTAAAAATGGGTGCGGGGTGAAAGATGGACAAATAAAACAGCCGACAGGTCCAAAAACCGACAGTATAAAAACCGACAGACGAAATGTCGACAGTTAAAAAGCCGACACATAAAAAAAATCGACACATCTACAAGCGGTCAGAGGTATGGGTCGAAAAACGGACACTTCAAAAAATGACTGCCCGCTTGTTGATGTGTCTATTTTTTTATGTATCGGTTTTTTACTCTGGGCTTTATTATTGTTGGTTTATCGACCTGTCGGGTTTTCGACCTGCATTCAGCGGACAGTCAGTTTATGAATATCGTCTTTTTAATGTCGGCTTTTCGACTGTCGGTGTTTTGACTTCCGGTTTTTTTACCTGTTGGTTTTGCGACTCACACCCTAAAAATGAAGATGATGTTACTCATAATTTGTTAATGTGTGTTAGCGCGCTGTGCCTATATATTTCTTATAAGTGCTTCTAACTTCAATTTAAGGGGAGAATATCGACTTACACATTTGTCCAATTTTTGAAACGAATTTCTGAATTGTTGCTATTTTGCACTAAAGTAACGACATAACAATCATAAAACTTATTTTATTCCAGTGGTATTAGTAAACTAATTCTTATATTCCCATTATTAATAAATTAATGTTTTTCCGATAAATGAGAAAATTTTGCATCATTAAAAGAAATTGCACAATGAAAAGAGAAAATAGATGCATACTATTGTAACTGACATTTCATTACTTATTCAAATACATTTCCAGGTTACTTTTATAATACGAATCTCCATTTAGACAATATAGGGTTTTCAAGAACTACAGTTACTGATACCTCCTTTTAAGAAAATTTGCAACTACCATTGAAATATAGTGGAAACGGATAAATCATGATTACATTCGAGTATCATCCATAAAAATATGACCACTTAACACCCCGTTTGTATGTATACATGCTTTGTACGGGTTTTTCTTTCAAATCCTTATTTTATGTATATGTGATCTGATACATACTATAAGATATGCACTATCTCCATGATACTCCATTGATTTTTAATGTAAGATGAGGTTCACGAAATTTTTTATCACCACCGTAAATATAGTGTAAGGGTGAATAAATGTGCCGACGTAGAGTGATTGATCGCATACAGGTGCCAAGTCAGGCAGAGGTCTCTGCTTCCTGCGTTTTTTCGCAAGTCACATGGTTTTGTTCTAATCTGAATAAACGTCTGATCTGGACATATAGACTTTGGAGTGCTTGCGTGCACTCAGTGTACGCAATATACTGTATCATACTAAGACATCTTTGCATTTAGATTGCACTGAAAAATTGTATTTTTAGGAAAGAAATATACTCAATTTATTATTTGGCTTTCAGTAGATTTTATCGATGTAATATATTTAATGTGAAATAAACTGTTGATACTCAATACTCGAAGTGCACCTCCACTGATACTTTTCATTAACATCACTTAGCACACCCAGTTTAAAAAACACTCTGATTTTATAGTTCTTATATATTCGCACTTACATCAAAAACTACTACTTTAACATGGGGTATATCTCGTATAACTCCGAAAAATACAATTTTCTAAAACATTTCAGACTAAAATGTAAGGAAATTAAAAATACGTGTGATGGATATATTTATTAGTGAATGCGTTTGAAACTATTTTTCAAAGAATGTATAACTCTACATAAAAAATTATAGGCAGCTTGTTATAATGTATAATATCGGCACAAAAAATCAATGGCAGCATTATAACATTTGCTCATAAATCAGTATCAGCATGAAAAAAAATATCTTGTTAAAAGTTGCTTGACGTCGCAATAATTTTAACATTTCAACCACGAACATACACTGTTGTGATATACTAATAGCTACAGCCATGTAATTTAAAGAATATCGTTCAAATTTTATTTGCGATCGACAAAGAATTCAAATCTATGACACATATGTGTTTACAAGTTTGAAGATGTTACTCTAAATTGATATTCTACTTTAAATATGTCGAATGTATTTAATATAAAAATTTCAGCATTACTCATTTTTAACTCAAGTCCACAAATACCCTAAAAACTGAACTGTGAGTATTCGGAACCTGGTACACGAGTGCATCGCCACTGTTTAGTGGTAACTTACTGCAGCGAGTCAGATCCAGTGCTATTCCTAGCACAGATAAACCTTATAGCGTCAGCTGTTCCTCTTAGTGGGAAATGCAGCTTCTGGAAATATGCTTGAGTATACTAACCAAGACCTGAAGAAGATGACAGATAGGACGAGCGTGCTTCGAGTATGTCAAGAGCCTTTTTATTGAAGCTCACGTCGTTTCGTAATCAGGAATAACTCGGACGACAGGTTCGATTTGTGCCCTCGAACAGCCGAAGAGTCATTCTCGGCACGTGATAAGAATATCTTCGGTCGCCTCCCGCTGAGCCCTCGTGACGAATGGAAATGTAGTAACTACTTTTAAAAAGTGTCTACCACATCTCACAATTATCGTTGAAGCCGCCCCATAATGGTTCACGTACAGATCTACTTCGACAGTGTAATATAGTATTTTGACATCAATCATCATTGTTGGGATATCCATAGAAATATATTGCTGACTGTAGTGTCCGTTAGTGGGGGAGGTCGCAATTTACAAGGAAATATGTCGTATACTATTGATCCTATACGCCCACTTTTTATGTAGCATGCGAAAACCTAGAATTTTAGTTACCCGTTTAATTTCTTGCCCATTATTTAGACAAACTGTAAATTTATAGGCTGTAGAGGAATGACGTACATATCTCAGTCAAAAAAATCGGAAAAACAACTATTCGTGGTATATTCGTAAAAATTAATTAATAATTTGTTGTACAAATAAGTAATTTTGTCATATGTGTACCCACATTGTATACAAAATGCTAAATATCTGACAAACATAATATACTCTCTACATATCTTGTAAATAGGGTTTTCACATAAATTCCACATTTGTCGACAGGTAAGCTGAGTTTATTTTTTAATAAGTTGAAAATATCTTGGAGTCACACACTATTTTTCAAAGAATGTGTAACTCTATAATCTATGGGGCAAAATTCCTCACGTGGTCCGAACGAAAACAATCAATGTAGTCCAATCGAACTGCAAATTGGCTCAATTGTTGCTCTACCATCTAGTAGTGCATGGCCCAAAATTTATTTAATTCCATTTGTAATTCGCTGAGATAGAGGGGAGTGAAATTTTGGGGCTCTGCCGATAAGTCGTGTATGTAACCGCGTGTAACTTTTTATGCGTCGCTCAAAACAAAAAAGTCACATAAGACTTTTTTCTTCGTTTTCTTCGTTTCACCTGATTATATTCATTATTTGATAGAAACAAAATTTAACTCATATTTGTAGCAAATTAAAAATAAAACTAGTTTTGGCGTGGTGCCTCGCTCGCTCAAAAACTTCGACCCAGTGGAGAGTAGGCTATTCCTTAATACTCGTTTGTTTACTAACAGCTTTCAATTATATTATAAAATTATATTGATATTTGGGGTTCCAATCATATTGAGGTCCAAGTGGCTTCGATAGATATGTTATAACAATATAGTGTTTCTTACAAGTATGAAAATTGAAAATGAGCATTCTCAAAACTTCGACCCCGACAACAGGCCAGCCGAAGTATTAATAAATAAAAGTTGCAAAATACTTACTTCAAGCACTTGTATTGTAATAGACTATTCGATGCATATTACTTGTTTACAGTGTTTTACTAATTACTGTCTGTATCATTATGATATTATATATATATATACAATATATATACATATAATTCGTCAAAGATATCTTGAAAGTGTCGAAAAGATCTCTGACGGATATCTTTTAGATACTGTAAGACATCTTTTAGATATATCGAAATAGTTATTTTCGTATCAAGGGCGTAAAAGAACTTATGCGCCCGTAGTTGATAACCGCGCCCGAGGGGCTGGTCGAAACGTCGAAATTTGATGAAAAACTATAGGGTAATTTTTTTGCCGAGGTGACCAAAATCAATACTTTTTCAGACAATAGTCATAAGCATTTTAAACCAGTTTTTATGGCATTATCGTTGACTTTAGGAAGAAAATGCATAAAACCTTTTTTGTAGAAAATTTTATGCTCTATCTTTTTTGTTGTAAACATTTTTTAATAAAATTTGTATTTTTCAAAATAAATGCAAAAAACTACGAAGAAACTTAATTGGGGCTAATTTTTTTTAGTAATGGACGGTTGGATCTACGCCAAAATCTAATCAGATCTAAGTTATGCCAAGACGCGTATTTTAAAAATTTATGTCAATACGCTTATCCGTTCGCGAGTTATCGCGAGACAAGAAAACGGGACTTACGGAAGTACGTGCGGGAGGAAAGTTGCTGCTTTCGTCCCAGTGTGATGAAAAAAATATATTCAATTAACGTCTATTTAAAAAAAAGCGAACGACAAACTCTATAATTTTTTAAAATGATCCAAGAGTTCCCGAAAATCGCGAAATCGTTCAGTTGAAAATGAGAATCGGTACGTATCCATTATTAACAATCATGCATTACGACACTCGTGCTTTAACAATAGCAGAAATTCTCACTTTCGTAATCGTCGATGATATTAGAGTCGAGTATCGGAGACTTCCGTAAATGTACATCTGGATAAACCGGGCGTTTCTTGATTTAAGAAGTAAAAGCCCCATTACGTGGTCGTCGTTCAAGACAAAAGAATCGAGTAGGCTAAAATCCGTCGATCGCGAGTCGGGGACAGACAAGCTATAGCAGCGAGTTGCGCGGCAGAAATTAATGTGCCGTCGTAAAGACAATTGCCGCTCGTTAATCACGCCGTATATGCTATACTCCGAAGTGTACCGTCGTCGACGGTGGTGCAAGGGAAAGGTACTTTGAGAGTACTCTTGGTGTGCTCTGGCACACCGACACTCGACGTCGCATAACGTACGGCATTATACGGCCGCGGCTCGGTAGCGTTCGCGCGTGAGTAAATCTATAAATCATACGGTGTACGTACGTACGTGTAATTGCGGCGTTGCGAGGCGCATTAATCTCCGCCAGACGGACTTTATTAATTGGTAATCATTTACACTGCTGTCTTATGTTAGAATTTTCGTTGTTACTATCGATGCTGTTATTAATAATCTTTATTTATAATATGGCGATTTATTATGCGGTCAGATCATGATGGCACGGCCCATTAGTGCCCAAGCGCGAAATTTACAAAAATAGAAACATCAGACGTGTTAAATAACAAATTATTTAAAGGCTTAGTCAGTGACATATGGCATCTGATTGTCGTTATAAATTAAGTAGATCCACTTACGCCTTTCAATGGTCGTCACCGTGAGCAGCACAAAGGAATAACGATTTATGTAACCGAGATCGGATTGATACGGGTATCAGCTCTCGCCGTGCAGCAGAGACGTGGTTTCCCGTTATGCCATTTGGCAATCGAATTGTTGCTTTAGACTAGAAATCTGTTGCGTTGATGGCTAAACAATTGTGAACATTTTCGATTCTTATGTGACTATTGATTATTAATAAACACAATAATAATAAAGACATCAAATTAGCAAATGATCGATTTATCCTATATGATCTATGAAATTACGGAACTGTAGTCGTTTTGAAGTAGATAGCTTTGTCGTTGCCACTTTGCCATGACAATGGTGCCCTAGGGAAAAAACGCCAAATATTTGTATACCTATGGATATTCTTTTTCAGACATTCATTCTGGACTGTAATAAATGCATTATAATGCAACATTCAAACAATGTTGAAGGACCACAAAAGGATTTCCAACCTTGGACTGCGGCGTACAACTCCAATTGCTTAAAAAACCAGTGCATTTTACGACATGCAAATTATCCTGGTTTGTCGCAATATGTTCACGAAAATGGCAACTAGATTGTCCAAACGATTATTCAACATCTTTTATGACTATTCTCTGAAACTTTTTGGGATAATTTGATTTTTCAATTTTTGTTACTTACAAAGGGAGACTGCCAACTGTCCCACGCCGATCATAACGGGGATGAAATATGTTGTTCTATATCAAAATCCGTTAGACACGTGTTTTTTCTTTTTTGCCAATGGGCATTTGTTTACAGGATATCAGCAATAAACAAATTTTATGATGTGATATTTAACAGTACAAATTTTATCAAATTACACCGAATTTAATATTTAGGGTTTTTGAGGTCGCTGATAAAATATTCAAAATTCAAAATTTCGGATCCAAGATGGCCGCCATTATTTTCGAAAAATTATTGAATTCGCTTAAAACGTATTACTCGGGGGTAAAATCTTTGATGTAAATGTTCAGTATTCACCTTGAAGCAGATGTACTTACCTACTACTTAAATAAATTACTTGATATGGAAATTAACAGTAATAAATTTAGTAGATAGGTATAATCATTATCAATTTTGATGAGAGATCAAATGGTACTACTAATGAGAAATCAACTGAAAAATACTGAAATATAATTCATAATAATAATAAAAGAACAAAAACTATATAAAAAATTACATGACTAATGTTGCAGATTAAATTACATATAATACAATTTTAAAATATAGAAATTAAAAAATAGATATAAAATGAAACCTTAAGAGAATGAGTTGCTAATGATGAACCATGTTGAAAGACTTTTTTTTTCATTTTGGAAAATTCACATAAATTTTATTCTTTATAGAGTATCAATAACATCGTAAAAGTAATGACTGCGATATTGAACTCGCCAATTTGAATTTTGCATTTTTCTTCATATATTCGAAATCAGCGACTCCACAAACTCCCAAGTAATAAGTTGTAAGCGAATTGAACAATTTTTAAAAAGTAATGTCCGCCATCTTGGATCGGCCATTTTGAATATTGCAATTTTTATCATGTATTCGAATTCGGCGCCCTCAAAAACTTCCGAATAATAAGTTTTAAGCGAATTCAATTCATTTTCAAAAGTAATGTCTGCCATATTGGATCCGACGTTTTGAATTTTTTATCATGTACTCGAATTCAGCGACCTCAAAAACCTCGAAATAGTACGTTTTAAGCGACTTTAATAACTGTTTAATATCTGTAAAATTATTGTCAGCCATATTGCATCCGCCAATTTGAATTTTTCATTTTGGATCGCGGTTTCGAATTCAGCGATCTCAAAACCCGTAATTATCAAATTCCAGGTTAATTTGATAAATTTGTACTGTGAAATGTCATATTATTAATAAAATTTGTTTATTGCTGATATCTTGTAAACAAATAACCATTAGCAGAAAACAAAAACACGTGTCTAATGGATTTATATAGAACAACATTTCATCCCCAATATGATCGGCGGGGGACATTTGGCAGTCTCCCCTTGTTAGTCTTCGACAATTTACAATATTTAATTAATATAACTTTTTAATAATATTGACTAATTACCGAGTGTCAAACGCAATTGTTTTCGTTGTTATGAATTATAAACCTTAAGTTAATTTTAACTTAACTATGAAAACATTGAATAATTAATGAAAACCCTTCGATAATTTATTTTATAATGGAACGGTTTTTTTTCGAGAAAATCGGATCAAACCTCAGTCCAAGACTGTTCACCAGAATATTAAGGTCCTTAAGCTTAACATTTTTCTATTGACCCATTTTATACGGGTTAGTTATTTTTCGATAATTTCAAAATGGATGCTCAAAATAGAGCCCAGGAAGCAGAAAAAAATCAAAAACTTTGTAAGAAACAAATTTTACTACTGATTCGATTTGTTTGACGCGGAATTTTGCTTATAATTAAAGCTGTTTCTAAGTTGATGAGGTATGATTGATAAAATCCAATGTGGCCAAAACAAGATGGCGCTGCAACCTCATGATAGATTACGTTTTAAGAAAAATCATTAAAATATAGACATATTAGATACTGATAGTTTTGAGGTGACTGGTCATTAATCAGCAGTCAGATATATAAAATTTGTTAGAGCACAAAATTTTCAAAAATAAAGCTTTTTTGCTTATTATGGTGATGTTAGTCTTTGATTTCTTGAATCAGCATTACTGCGAGCTGTGAGGCGATTTTAGATAAGTCTGACATAACCTGGCTTCACTACTTGTGAGAATAATTCCTTACATACTAAATGTATTGAATGCATGAATTCAACGAAACACTTGATGCACCACCACCTGGCAGGCGTTCGAAGCTGCTTGGAAGTATTCTTCCTCGAGCGACAGTACCACGAGATGGCCGTATAGACAAAAGCACTCGCTGAACGAATCAATTTTGCATTCCAATTCTTCCTAATCTTGGTATTTCATATATATGATACATTATTTAGACGATATAAAATGCGAAATATAAGACGGGTTCGTGTAAATGATGTGAATTTTTATTTTCTTTATCAGATTAACCAATCCGAAAATCACCTCCTTCACCAAATTCTACTTAAAATATATTTAACATTACGTTTTGGAACAATATTACTTTTCAGAGCAACAGATTGACAAGTTTTATTGTGATAAAGAATTTATTTTTAGTTAAAAGTTCGGTCTGCAAAATTAGGACAAGCAAGTCCCTTTATTGCTAGTCCGTCGATCTAGTATATGTCGCGTAACGCGAAATTCGCCCAGAACATCATGCGATGTTCATGATGAAGCTTCCATGGAGCTTTTTTCTAGAGCAATATAAGTTATAAGAGAACTAAAATCAAGTTCCACAAGGAGCTGTCACAGGGCTTCCTGGGAGTTCGCTGATTTTCCTAGGGGACTGATATGGAGCAAATGTTTCAGCTCCCAGAAACCAACATTTGAACTGCGGAGGAGCCCCGTGGGAGTTTTATGTTATATGGGAAGTTTACAAAACGCAAGGCATTCACTTCACTCATGAAATGTCTACTTCAGGCATGGAAGAGACGTACATAACAACATTAATCGCATCCCATAATATCTAGACATTTCACATTCTTAAAGATAACATATCTAATAGGAAAACGTATTTCTCATATGAATCTGTTATTTGCAATCTGAATGTAAATTAAGTTAATGCATAAACCGGGATAAAGTTTGTTTCGAAAAGTATCCTTGAAGTTGAATAACTGTACACTTCATTAATTATGTAAAAATGAATCATTAAAATATTGTTAAAATTATCATCTTTTGCAATTACTGACAATAGCTTTTTTTATTTTAGGGCTAATTTTCTTCAGCAGTGAACGGGACGATTAATTTATTAATTATTTCTGTGCTTTTTGAACTTATGACATCGGAGATACGATTATGCTGTGATTAGCTCAAGCGTAATAATAGAAGCAACATGTCCATCACTGTAAAGACAATAGAGCTGGTAATAACATACTTTTATGTACGTCTTTTCGGTGCGTAAAGTATAATCGAGTGCGTAAAGTAAACTTTACGCACTCGATTATACTTTACGCGCGGAAACGCCGTACGTAAACAATATTTCGGCACACGTGTGTATGTGTAAAGTTCTTTACACATACGCACTTGTATCGAAAAGTACTATTAATCTTTCGTTTTAATTTTTATTTAGAACGACAGTAAATTTCAATTACACAAATTCAGTAAAACCTGCAATAATCTGACCTAATAGAAAAATACCCATAAACATCATTTCAAAAAGAATCATTTATTAAAGTTTTATACTAACTCCATACAGGCGGTCCTCTATTATACTATAACTCATTCGAAATGAATTTTCTACAGATAACGTACGAGCTCTCTTTGGCAATATTCTCCTGGTTTCGACAAGGAAATGTAACCGTATAATTTGGAGCAAATGCGGGTTGGTGAAAAATGAATCACACGTGTAACGACGCAATCGTTAAATATATTACATTTATTTCATGAAGGTGTCGAGAAATCCATTATGTCGCTGGATTTAAATGTAAACAATGGAGTGGGTATCTATTGTATGTCTCTGTAGTATACATAAATTATCATGTCTGAAAAATCTAGTATTGATCGCATGGGAGTGTGCATGCGGATATTAATAGGGACGGAGATAAAGCTGATGATGTCAGTTGATTTATGATAACTTTCCGTGTCGTTAGATCGTAGATACGAACATTATGATATATATTTCAGTATGAATAAATTAATCAGATTTAAAATACCGACTTATTAGAATATTACAATAAAAATGGTATAGTGTATAAAAATGTAAAAAGAGTTTACTATAATATCATAACTATAATATTATTGGATTAACTATAGCGTTTTTAGTTTAGCAGCAAACATCAGAATTTTATTACAAAAATTAATTATTGAATTATCTTTCGAATGTTTCTAAGGTTTATTAATATCACATAACTCGTGTCACTGAGAATGTGAAGGATTATTTAGAAAGGTATTATTGCGTACAAATAATTTATTTAAAAAATTCAATTGTATTTTGAACAAAAATCAAATATTAGAAAAAAATGAAAAAACGATGATCTCGTTCTCATTTAAATCAGAGTTGCGAAACACCAAACAATTAAACAAAAAATAAAGCACAATTTATAAAGGACATACCTCGTTTTAGTACATACGTTTTGTTCCCACCAAATATGGCTACCACATTTAAGTGCACGCCATTATCTCCATGTAGATTTTGACAAAAGTCTTTCATTTATCACATTGAAAATGTGCATAGGTGTTATGTTTTAAGGACAGGATCGAAAGGGAATATATGACTTTGAACAGGAGTGTGAAATTAGTCAGTATGGAATAGGACGAGGTCTACTATACATGTTGCGTTTTTGCAACTTATTCGAAATATAGTAAGATTTTGTTTATAATATCATAATGTGTGTAATAACATAAATATGTTTTTGTCACACCTGCATAAATTCCCCCCTAGATACGTAATATACTATTTTAACACTCCCGGAGTAGAATTCGATTTTACGCCCTTCAGGGAAATATCATTATCGACCCCTATGTTCGTCGTATTAAATGATATCGTATGGAACACGGGCGATATGTCGATCTCCTACGAGTGTGATGGTCGCACTAGCGAAGTGAGGGCAAACTTAGCACTCGCCGAAAATCGGTTATGGCGCTCTTGGTACATAATATACTATAAAATACTATTCGCATATATATATATATATGTACTAACTGTTATTTCCCAATACGGCTTCTATTTATCTGAATGCCCTTTAATTAAATGTTTATCCCCACATTCGTAATGCGGAGTAAAAAGACGATCATACATTATTATATTTTTTTTTGTATCGACCGTTGAAAAATAAAATTTTTAGTGTTGGTGATATAATGGTCTGTTATAAAAATAAAAATAATAATAAAAGAAAATTTGAATAATAACATTCAATAATTTTGACGTTTTGACCCTAATTCGGATCCTGTTCAGAAAGAGAGTAAAAAGTCCGTGGAAATTGGCCGCATTTATACAATTCACAGAACATAGCAACATGTATATATATTAGTGTTCAATACCGATTTTTATACTGCAAATCCTGTCTCTTCTTGTACCATCGATGTCAAATCAAGGAGACTCGCTAGAAAAGACGTTAAAATAACCTAGTATGACATTTTTTCAATTTCACAGTTTTTGTAAAGATTTACTTCTTCGAAATATATGCACGGCATAAATCGGCTATTTCACTATTCATCTTAACTGTTTTATATAACCAGTTCCTCTTAGTTTTCTTTACTTTATACTGATGTTATTACTGTAAGAAAATGGCTCCTGTTAGCATTCTATGTTTATCCGTCGACAGTATTGAGATATTTAATCCAAAGAACTGAAGATGAACTAATTCACATGGTTGCACTAGTGCCTTTTAGAATCCAGCGTAATATTCGAAATTAAGGTCACTTCGCTGTTCGCGAAGAGTAAGATGGAGCCAGAGTAGGTAGGAGGGACAAACAGTACAAAGAGTAGGGGGTTCCCCGACGATACTGGCGTCACCGAACGGATTAGTTATTTCGCCTCAATAAGGTTACGAGAAAAACTCGCAAGTGCCAGAGGTCCAAATCAACCTACCCTATTTTCTACATTTATGAGCTAAACATTGTCTCCAACAATCTTGGACTGTACAAATACGATTTTTACGATACAAATCATGTCTCTTCTTGTATCATTAGTGGCAAATCAAGGAGACTCGATAGAAAACTTTGTTAAGATTTGGGGAATGATTTTAACCTGAATCAATAGGAAAGCTATTAACCTCTTCTCTCTTGCATCTCATAAGAGGTATGTATAATATAAGAATTTCGAATATTTATCCCAACTCGTTAAAAGTTGTTGTTTAAAGAATTGTGCATTTTGAGTTGTTTCGCCTAATATTGAAAGGTATTCTTAAGGCTTATAATAACGACGTGTTGTTATTTTCGGCATTTTTTATCGAGTTCGCGAAAATCCAATATCTTGACGGGCATCGAATATCCCAACCAGTTCACGGAACATTGCACTAAATCGCCAAAGGCTTCGTAAGATAGACCCATCTTATTGAAAACTGATGGATAAAGGATCGCCGAAACTCTACGCTATCATGCATGAAATCTTCCACTTCCGTACGAGCAATGGTGAGCATCGTTTGATTTTTCTCTCCGCTCCCGAAGAAAGTACGGCACTCATACGGTTCTCCGCCTGCTTCCAAATACGAGAGGGTTGTTTAGTGGTTTCCCTTTGTCTCGGCTTCTAGTATCGGCTAAACGAATCCCAGCGGATGTTCGTGCAGATACGACAAGTGATTTATGATCGTGCTCTTGTGAAAGGTGGAGCGCGAAGAAAGACAGAGCTAGCTGCATAGAAGGTAAGATCCAAAAATGGCGAGAAGAGATTCTTAGACTGCGACTAAGAGAGGGAGAGAGAGAACGTGAAAGATGCTACATAAAAAAGAAACTGGAGAGAGAAAGAGAGAATTGGTGCGAGAAATCGAAGTGGAAAAAGGACGGATCTTGCTGAACTGCAGCAGGAAGTAAGCAAGTAAAGGGCCAAGAGTCAAGAAGATGAACAGAGCGGATAACGCAGGGTTAACGGGGGACGCGAGCAGAGAGATTAGGGAGGCGGTGGCCCGGGGGCAAGCTGGATAAATCACCCTCAGCTCCCCAGAAACGGGCGCTACTTTGCTCGCTCTCTTTTACGGTACGACATGGTACGGTGGAGCGGCGGGCGGTGGTTCGATTAATGGCCGAACAAATGTGTCTCGACGCATAAGTCTTTCCCGTACCCTGTCAATAACGACACGAATGCCGCGTTCTCCGTAAAGTCCGCGTCAGGAACGAATTGGATTGCACTTGTCACGCCCCTTTCCTTTTTCTGTCCATGCCCGCTTTACTGCTCGACTGTATCTCGTGGACGCTCCTTTTCTTTACTACACCGTACCTCTTATATAATTACCAAAAGATGACTAGCGTATTAAGAGCCAACAAATGACTATTACCACAATTAAGAGTGATCAACAAAAAATCAATGTCAAATCCGGGTATCCGACATGTTTTAAATGTGTTTGCAAATTGCTTGGCCATCAATTGCACCCCGATGGCCGTATATTTATCTTATAATTGCATATGTATAATGGGCCGGGGAACAAAGTTTCGAAAATCAACACACCCCGAATGGCCAAAATTACGATATAGCATGGCTCCAGAGTGATTTCGTCACTTTATCTTTGAAAATTGAGCAAAAAGGAAGAAAATTAAATAAATTTGGATTCACGCAATATCGAAATTTTAGCCTTTCGGGCGTTTTAATTTTCGGAACTTTGTTCCCCGGCCGTATAATGTACCTCGACATAAGTTTAATCTGGTTTTACTACGTTATAACACTATAAGGGGTAGTTGTAGAAATTGGTTGCAGATACAACAAAGTCAAGAGAACTACTGTCGGAGTCGTGGAAAAGGAATTGTCATTAGGACTACGAAATGATGGAGTTATTGAAAATGAATAGAATACATCGATTCCTGATCGCTATTTACTCCGAGAGCAAAAGCTTGACTTTAAGAATTAAGCAAAGTTTCGGCTCTACAAAAATGGTAAATGATATGTACCAAACTCTAACTTGGTCGTTGATTGCAACTTAAACCACTCATAAAGCGATTGAGTTTAGGGAGATTCGAATTTGAAATTTGTAAAACTGGTACAACATCCGATTTGTAAGTAGGAGTGGCGTTCCATATAACTGGATTTGAATGGAAATACTGTACAAGATTTGGTTTGTTTGGGATTACGTTTGTTACATTTCTGAAATAAACGATTTTATTTAACGTACTATGGCATTTTCTTTTGCGTTGTGAGTAATAAGTTGTGATCTTCAAACAATGGTAACATTTCAAAATAGTATCACCCAAGGTTTGATATAATACCTAGCAAAACTTTCGATAGAAGTTTTGAGCAATAAATTACTTTGCCATGCATGTAAATACAATATGAACAATAATGGCTGTGTTTAATTCATTGTTTTAAGGTCGTTATGAAAATATATTCCGTTATTACTTATTATTCACTGCCATTAGATTATTGTAATATTACATTATACAACTTTATTTTTATGCTGAGCATGTGAAATTCCATACAAAACAAGCCCGACTCAGAATGTCCTCAGGAGCTCCTCAGGACATCCCGGGACTAATTGTGCTGTTTTGAATTAATCCATTGAGTATAGATATATTTTTTATAATTTTTCATCCCCTTTTATTCCGTATTGGACAGGTATTCAGCACACAGATACTTTGATGTTTATGTCAGTTGACCAGTTCAGAACGACAAATAATCACTATTATAAACGGCAATAACTATTTATTTGATACTCTATATAATGTTTACGATATTAATCGCAAGAGGTATGATGCACATAGGTGAATGCAAGCGCGTTGCAGAAACGAGTCGGTTAATAGAGTTCAAATTCTTCTAGCCCGTGTCATGCAAAGACACCTTGCGGCGCAATAATAAACTAAAAATAATCATACTCAAACCGCAATGGAAAGTGCTCAAAGTATATAAATGTGCATACATATCTCAACACTTTGTGATAGGTCGACTAGTTTCTGGTAGGATGATATTTATCAACGGGTTTTTGTTTTGATCATTTCACATCTTGGATACACGAAATTGAATCATTAATGCGCTTCTTATTGTTTGTTTTCTTGTCTTTATCAAATCAAAGTTTTGATGAATTCTTCACATCAGAAGTTTATGCTAGAACCATCTATAGAGTATTTGTATAGTTTGCGTATTTATAATCTAATTTATTAGATGGGTTTTGTAAGGTTCCTGATGATGTCACGGATTTTTGCTGTTCAGAAAATGGCGGTGTATGTAGTCATTGATTTGGTAGTTACTAATTAATTTCATTTAGATAGGTCTGAATTCTGTAATTGAGTTGTTTCGATAAAGATTTGCAAGCAGCAATTGTTTCTTGTAAGAGGTATAATAGATGTGGGGGCTTTATTAAGATTTATGCTAGAGAGAAGATATATGTTGTAATTTTTTGGTACAGGTATTTTCTTCGTTCTTACAACGGGAATTAACATATAATAATAATAATAATAATAATAATAATAATAATAATAATAAGAAATAACAAGAAATGCAACGCGCAGGGCTCCTGACCATCGGGCTGCTTCGGATGCAGCCCAGTCCCGAGGTGGAGGGGCCGAAACGGGTGTCCCGGGACAACAACCCCAACATGCCCACGGACGATTTCAGTGGACGGAGGATCTCAGGCAAGATCTAATGCACTGCTACGAGGAGAGCTGTCCGCAACAGAGAGGCTACATGGCGCGAATGCACAGTCAGTTTGCAGTAATGCATCCCGAACTGGCAGATCGCTTTTCTCAACAACAACTGAGAGATTATGTGGCCTATCTGAGGCGGACAGGTTTCGTTGTTCCCAGCTGTCAACCGGTACCGGATGTGCGGGCAATAACAACTGAGCCCGTACGCGGTGCTGGGAGAGATGCTCCACATTATGAAAGCACGACACTCGTGTTTAGGCGGAATTTAACAACGAAAGTTTTGCCTAAGCAACGAGAAATAGAGAGAGCAAATAGCCTACTTCTAGATGCTCTTCCAGATGACTGCGACCTGTGGCAAGTCAATTGTGCCGTTTACGAGGCTGCAAGTGATCTGGTGATTCCGCGAAATCTGGTACAGATATCGGGGAGTCGGCAGATTACAAAACGCATGTCTCAATTGAACGGCAAGAATCGACTGACACGGAAACTCGCTTCCCGAATTCAGTGTGTGATCGACTATTTAACATCTGGCCGTTCATTTACGGCTAAAGTCAAGAAGTTCGCACAACAACTGCGGACGTACTATCACACACTGAACAAGCTGAAGTTGCTCAACATCAAGCAACGTTTGGCTGATAAAATTCGGGTTTTGGCGGATGCCAAAAAGAGGCTGCAAAGACGGGAGGATGGAATTCGACAAAATGCAATATTTTGGACGAATCCTTCCAACCTCTTCAAACATCGTATCGCAGCCTCAAGCGAGTTTCCGTCGATAACCGCAGTTGAGGAATTCTGGGGGAGCATCTACGAGAAAACATCTAGGCTTAATGCAGACACTCCAGGTATTGAAATCTTCACCGAGTTGTGCGACGAAGTCACACAACAAAGTGAAGATTGCCCACCCGTCAGTGCATTAGAGGTGAAAAATGCCATCACAGGAGCGAAGAATTTCTCCTCGCCGGGCTGGGATGGAATTAACAACTATTGGTGGAAGAAGTTCACTTCTGTCCATCAACACCTAGCCCGAATATTCACCTCTTATATAAATGGAGACCAACCCATTCCGCACTGGCTGGTGGAGGGCCGAACGACACTGATCCCAAAATCGGGAGACTTGTCCGATCCGAGAAACCATAGACCGATCACGTGTCTCAATACGTTATACAAATTGTTCACTAACATCTTGAACGAACGTATTGAGAAATCCGTGAAACCGGTGTGGCAACGGATAGTAGAACAACGAGGCTGCAAAATGGGTGTATCCGGCTGCAAGGACAACTTGCTTATCGACAGGTGTGTTTGTCAGGACGCAGTCCAGTACAAGCGTAACCTGTCGATAGCCTGGCTGGATTACATGAAGGCGTATGACTCAACATCGCACGAGCTTTTAAGCTTGTTGCTCAAACGCCTTCATGTCCACCCAAACATAGTGAGAATTGTAGAAGACCTGATGCCTCTTTGGAAAACACGCTTTGTCATGACATCGGGCAAGCGTCGAACCATGTCTAGACTGGTTCAATTCCAAAGAGGTGTCTATCAGGGAGATTCTCTGAGTCCTCTGCTCTTCTGCATCTCACTATTGCCTCTATCCGTTGTTCTCCGGAAATCTCAAGGGTACATGTGTGGACCGCCTGGTGAACGTGTACATAAGATCACCCATCTTTTCTATATGGATGATCTTAAATTATACGCATCAGGCGAAGATCAATTACATCGATCTCTGAACATCGCCCTCACATACTCGAGAGATATCGGTATGGAATTCGGATTGGACAAGTGTGCAGTCGTTCATTTGCACAGAGGAAGGTCAGGCTCCCATAACAACGATATGGAGCTCGTCAACGGAAATGTCATCCGCCACCTTAGCGCCGAAGAAGCCTACACATACCTGGGCGTACCTCAAAGGCATGTCCAGGATGTGCAGGCTGCTAAAACCACCATCATTAAGAAATACCGGCGCATTCTCCGTAAGATCTGGTCATCAGAATTGACCGGGAGAAATAAGGTGGCAGCCACGAATATGTTGGCCGTATCACCAGTGCTCTATTCTTTTGGAGCACTGAAGTGGAACGTTGACGAGCTAAGGGATCTTGACCGAAGCACACGGAAGATGATTTGTATGCAACGCAGTTTGCATCCAAGATCTTCCGTGGAACGTCTGTATTTGCCCCGAAATATGGGAGGTCGTGGCCTTTTAAGCCTGGAGTGTATGCATGACCGATTGGTCCTCGAAACAGCTTGCGACGTGATTAATCGAACGGAGGATCCCCTGATGATGCTAGTACATCAGCATGAAATTCAGGGGAAGGGGGCGTTTTTGTACAACGCGGCGGAACGAGCGGCGCGAAACCTCGGTCTGGTTTTCAACGTGGGACGTAGTGGTGCACAGGAGGCTGAATCAGTCATCAATCTGTGCCCAGTGCGTCTCAGGGCTAACATACGGAAGGAACAACTCCGTATGTTGGAGGGAAGGCATATCGACAAGCCGTTGCATGGACAATTCTTTCGAAATGTCCAACAACTTGGCTTGTTGGCAGAGATGACCTTCTCCTTCTTAAGATCAGCCGGCTTGAAATCCGAGACCGAGGGTTTTATCTTCGCGTGCCAGGATGGGGTCATCAATACCTTAGCGTACCGCAAGAACATCTTAAACCAGGCGGTACAGAGTACGCTTTGTAGATTGTGTAGATGTCATGCTGAGACACTAATGCATCTTTTGGCAGCATGTCCAATATATGCAGTTTCAGCATACATCGAACGTCACAATGCGGCTCTACGAGTGCTGTATTACCATCTTCGCAGCACTTATGGTATTGATGCAACCCCAGTTTTGCCGTACGTCCCCACTGATATTGAATCCGTAGTCGGGAATGAGTCTTGCCGAATATACTGGAATTACTCATTCCCGACGAGCAGGCAAATATCAGCCAATAAGCCTGACATCGTCCTTGTTGACTTCGATGACAAATCCATCTTCGTCATCGAGTTTTCTGCACCAGCAGAAACAAATATAGTCAGCAAAGAGGACGAAAAACGGATGAAATATCAGGAACTCCTGTTCGAGATTCGCAGGCTGTATCGAGGATTCAAAATCAAGCTCGTCGTGCTGATAATTGGAGTGCTGGGAGGAATGAGACCAACTTTCCTCCGAAACATCAAAAGCATTCCGGCCTGTCGAGAACATGCAAATTCCATCGCAGGCCGAATGCAGAAAGCAGTGCTACTGGGATCTCTCCGTCTACTGAGGTCACACGAGATCCTGTAACCACTTACCCAATGGTAGAGGGAGTGGTTACAGTTGCAAACGAAATGGCCCGGTGCAGTCTGCAGCGGAGGAGATGGATATCGGAGCCACTTTTCTACTGCAGACTGCACACGTGGATTCTGGAGGGCCAAGGGAGGTTAGGGTTTTAGTCGGTAAACCTTGCCGTTAACATCAAAGGTGAGGGAGTCCGACACACGGGGGGTTACACAACATCTTCAACCCCCTATGGTGCCTAATGCATTTCCCCCCTCCGTCGAAAAAAAAAAAAAAAAAAAAAAAATTAAAAAATAAGGTCATGCATTATTAAGATCTACTTTACAATTAGCCAAACAATATCCAATATAATTGGTCAATGCTATAGTATGCACCGTCAAATGTTATTACCAGCAATCTATCTTTCTAATCTTTTCTAAACTTTTTCTCGTGCTTTGTTCCATATGGCCCATCTCCGCGCCGGATGTGTTTGCGAATTGCTTTGTCCCCTCTTCATTCCAACCATCATGTTATTTGGACAGATGAGTTATGGGGGTTTCAAATCAGCGACATTAGCAAGTATTGTTAATGTTTAGTCTACAAGGAATAAATGGAGTTGAATCTCTTGAAGAATCCTTGTTTGCTGTGAAATGTATTTAAATCTTTCAAATCAGCACCCATATCGTTTATTCGTGTAACGATCTTGTTAATCTGGCAGTGATAAACAAATAATATTAACATTTCTGCTGAAAGTTTAGTTTCTGCGTCTTTATATTTTGTGATTATAATAGTCTCAATAGTTCCGTTGACTCTTACAAGTTCTTTGTTAAGAATTCTATACAAAATAAGATTATTTTTAACAAGCACTTATAGATAATAATTAGTTATAGGCAGAAAACCAATATTGCATCAAATATGTCTATGGCCAAATTAACTCTCAAAATTCGAATCTGCTGATTGGTCAGTTGTAGGATATGGGCTGCCAATCAGTACGTATGTACTGATTCGCAGTGATTTCCGTTGATTTAAATTTGGAGAGACCTATTTCTAAAATGCTGTTTTTTTTAATATGCGCGTGGAGTGAATCAGTATACAGGGTGTACGAAAAGTCCCGGGACGGTTGAATAACTTTCGAAAGATTAAAAATTTCAAAAATCGCCGAAACACGTGATTCGATTTTTCAAACAAGCTATCTTTTGAGGGGGGGTTTCGGCCCCGCAACCTCAAGGGGGGCGGGGGGCACGAGGGGGGCCAAAAATCTTAAATGGCAACATGGTTTGACTGGAGGCTCATTTGAAAGGTATTTTCGAGATGAATTCAGATCACTGGTCATAGAGGGCGCTGCGATCATTTTTCGGAGAGATTTTTAACTTTTTTAGATCTTAGACGTACTAACGTTTGAAAAAATGAAAATTTCATAGTCGCCGAATCGTGTAATTCAATATTCTTAAAAAACTATTTAGTGAAAGTTCAGACGTTTTTTAAGAATATTGAATTACACGATTCGGCGACTACGAAATTTTCATTTTTTCAAACGTTAGTACGTCTAAGATCTAAAAAAGTTAAAAATCTCTCCGAAAAATGATCGCAGCGCCCTCTATGACCAGTGATCTGAATTCGTCTCGAAAATACCTTTCAAATGAGCCCCCACTCAAACCATGTTGCCATTTAAGATTTTTGGCCCCCCTCGTGCTTCCCGCCCCCCTTGAGGTTGCGGGGCCGAAACCCCCCCTCAAAAGATAGCCTGTTTGAAAAATCGAATCACGTGTTTCGGCGATTTTTGAAATTTTTATTCTTTCGAAAGTTATTCAATCGTCCCGGGACTTTTCGTACACCCTGTATATCACAATATATAGAAAGACGGTTGCAATATATGACAAATTGAATATTAAGCGACAAAATTCCACTAATACAACATTTTCGACACAAATCAAACCATACATTGTCTACACGTAATCACGTCATAATATACAGGTATACAAAAATCTTTGTAAATGTATCTGTCCCAACATACATGTGCAAGAAGTTAATTTTCGTGTTTCATTAGCGTTGAAGCGTCCAAACTTATATTTCGTATCAGAACTTGCGTCTGCCCTAATCGCCTTTAGTAGATAAAGAGTGATTAACAGGGATTTCTTCCCTTCTATAAGCTCAAAGGTTCGTATGGGGCTGAAATGAAAATTTAATTCTCATCGCATTTTCACCAAACACGATTCAATATTAACCAATTAATTAACTTATAATTAAGACATGCGGTTAGTTATATATTAAGATTTCACCCTACAATTTTTATTTATTTATTTTCCTCCTACAATACAAAGTATTATATTAAAAATTTACATTCAGTAATAGACGCTGTTCAATGGAGTAAGGAATATTTATAATCTGGTGGATTAGTGCACTTACAGAGTAAGGAACTATGTACTTTTAGAAAATTAACTATACATTATGCATTACCACAGCTATATGTTCTTAATAGTTAAACCCTGTACTCGGTGCCGTAATCATTTTTCTTAATTCATACAGTGTAGCTACTTGGAACTAGTCAAGCAGGTTTAAATTGATGTTTTAACTAGAAAAATTAGGTAAATATTACTTTAAACATTAGCAATATTTTCTAAAGTCAAGGCTATCAGGAAAATTCCAGGGTTATAACTGAATTCTTTCATTG
The DNA here is from genome assembly GCA_030407085.1 of Trichopria drosophilae. Lineage (NCBI taxonomy): Eukaryota > Metazoa > Arthropoda > Insecta > Hymenoptera > Diapriidae > Trichopria > Trichopria drosophilae. Next base: position 59,767,255 of record CM059583.1, read on the forward strand.
ACTGAAATCTGTTTGAAACATTATCGAATTATTTTATATATGCTGTTACTAAATAGTTAGTTGCACAATTCCATTTTCTTTGTTCATTATAAGGCCACCTTTACATCATATATATTTATTAATAACTTCAGCATTACAAATCCATTATATTTAAATTTGGCGCCTGGCGTAGTAAGACGCCCCCTGTCATCCAATAGAAATGTAACATCTTCATGTTTGTCACCAGGCGATAAAATCACTATCTGCCTTATCGAGTGTAATTGTACATTGTGCTTCGCATTTGATGAGTTTAACGATAGATGATTTAATATTGAGTGCTGTTACTACTTAAGGGTTCGGTCTTACCATGTAAATAATAAGAATGTTATTTGGTGCGCATTTTACTACTTAGCTGATGGCTCTAAACAGCTATTTGCTCATATGTAGTTTAATTAGAACCAAAGAAACTCAATATATTTATTAAATATGCATTAAAGTAACCAATCGTGGCTGTCGAAACATTTTCTACTATTTGGGCCTAAAGTGAGTTGGAAGAATGTTTAATGTATTCTTATGAAACTCAGACATATTAGACATCCCAGATTATGAACCGGACATCAACCTTTTAAAATTTGAAAATGCAGTTCGAGATTTCCAAAACTGTTCAATAAGGTCATCCTTTTACTTGATCATTCATAAATAATCAAGCCCATTGAAAATTCTACAAGTAACAAATGCAAGGAATTAGAGAACGACATTAATTTAAATTCGGGACTACATCACCATCATGAGCACTCTCTATTGTTTTAACTTTTAAGGCCATTGCCATCCACGATTGTAGTCAAAGACAGTTAAAATCGTTTGAAATATTAATTTTATTTTGTTTAGACTTTTCAAACTGAAAATCGTAAAGAACAACCCTGAAAACGCCCAGAAAACTTAGTTTGGAAAAATATGTCAACATTAGCATAATTTGTATACTTATAAAGTTAAAATAGAATTTCGGGATTATTCGATTAATGGTTTAATACACACAAGTAAAAAGAAAAATTGAGTTTGCTTATTTTATATCACAATAACTGCAGAAGAATAGAATTATTATGATCATGAAACATTAAAAATATCTTTCATAGTATAATGAAATATTAAGTAATAGTCATACTATAAAATAACAATCCAAGAAATAATAAATTATTTCTTTCTTTTTAAATTAGTCCTATTTTTGTAAAATCGAAAGTAACATGGATATCATCAGATATATTAAATGAATATATAAATTTACGAATGATTATCTTTTTAAATTGGTTGTGCATGCAATGCAAAGATTGGTCGATCCATATTTTATGTGGCACACGGTTATTATAAGTATTTATCGATTGTAAACGGGATGAAGTGTGGATACGTGTGAATTTATACTTATTACGATAACAGGTTATTTACTTGCAACATATTTTTGCGTCTTCGCTTACATGTTACATATTCATGGCAAAAACGTTAAAGTCTGTAAAAAAGGCAACTGGAATTTTATTGCTTTCTATAAATCAAAATCATGCAAGATTAATTGCAATTGTCTAACGAGCAACATTGACTAGATTGGCTAGAATATTGTGTATATATGCGATAAATGTCTTGCTTGAATTTATATAATTTATCATTTAAAAAACGGAGTTTTAAATTACTATACGTATGTTATTAGCCGAATTAAAAGATCAATGCAATTGATGTAATAGATATATTATTATAACTACATCAAATACTAATAAAATCAGTTTAATACATAACTGGAATAGAACTCTGCCATTTATAATCTTGTATGTCAAAGTTATCGTATATGTATGTAATAAAAATGAATTTTATTAATTGTACATTACTAGAACTTTTACGAAATACATGTCAGTTTTTATTAATTCGTCTATTTCACGACATTTAGTTCAATGTATTACGTTTATTACGCAATTGTATAACAAAATAAAAAGTTGTCGAAGTCACTAATAAATAGTTAGTAAATAAATATATTACTTGTTTTATGTATTACCTCCACTACTACCTATAAACATATATAAATGAAACTAACAGACACAAATGAGAACGGATTGCTGAGTTAAACATCCAAGATGTAACTTTTATTTATGTAAAGCATTTATCACAATTTGAAAAGGTTTCCTTCTGTTCTTTATTTCCGTAGAAGGAAATTATGTGCAATAAACTTATTAATGCCCGCATACCGTGCAACTTAAACACGTGCATATACATTTCCCCTGTTGTCTAAAAAAGCAAAAACGTTTCGAGCGCCGCAAACACAACTACATTTTATAGCAGAAATAAATTTATAGGAATATAATTCTATTAAAATCAGAAGCAAATTAAATGAGATATAAGAAATATAAACGGCGCCGAGATAAAACGCGTTCGTTCGAATGCGTTGCTTATAATAAGTGGGTATTAAGTACATTACAAAGATTAATATATGTTACTTCTTAGTAAAATATTTTATTGTCGTGAAATTCTAAATGAATTTATGGATCATATTTTATGCACGTAAGCACAATTAAATTATAAATGTATCTTTTTCCTCCGCGTTTGTCGTTATTTATTATCGCTATATTTGTTTTTAACTTTTTATCCGTCACATTTAATTTGCGAAACATTTAGAAAGGCATCTGGCGATAATGTATTTGGTTGGCCTATTATGCTGAGTCATTTAAAATAGGAGTCCAAATAAAATATGCAAATATTTTATAATAAATAGTCGACAATTATTATTTTTATGTTGCGGTAACTTTATGGTGTAAAGCAAGAAATATACTTCTATTATATAGTCACTTAATAATATTAAAGAGTTTTTCTCGAAGTTGAGTAAATGCTACAATATTTCAAGAAAGGGGAAATATTTATGTCTTGTTTCCTGGTGTTGTATAAATATTAACATCACGAACATGGGCTTTCTACAAAGTTAGTATCATTTATATTTACGTAACTGAAGAATTCGTTACTTTAAGATGGTAATTTTGTTGAGAATTATATAATGCTGTTAAAATTTTCGAAAATTTAGTATTTTAACATAAAATGTCAAATTGAATCATTATTCAATAACACCATTTCTGAGAATTTTAAATGAAATATATGACTTTTTATGTAAATAGTTTAATTCCAAGGAAGAAGTGTATAAATTTTAACACGAAGTTTGACAGTTATGTTTTAGTACTACAGCGGAATGAATTAAATTTGGGATATATTTTTTTGATGCAGTACGCGTAAAACGGTAATTTTACGCCCTTGATACAAAAATACCTATTTCAGGCGTAAAATTACCACTTGGGAGGGTAAAATGGCCAATTCATGACTCAGGTATTAGAAAGGGAATTAGTTAAGTCATCATTTATAAAAACGAGCATTTTATGCAATCGCCAACTGCGGCGTAAAACTCTCATTTTACGCTCATGGTACGAAAAGTTCTATTATGACCCAAACCTTGCACTTTCGATTGGAAAAAGTACACGTGGTTAATGAATAAAAGACACGATTTTTCAAGGTATCTTTTTTGCTGATGGTTTTTGTTAATATTTTCTACTCTATAAAATCACACACCGGTATAAATAACGGGTATCTAGGCTTCAAACTGGGAAAGCTTATTTTAAAAAATCCACTATGTCGGTGCCTAAAATGGTCTCTGAAATGAAAATTTGTTTGAAAAATGTCAAGATGCCCTAACTATAAAAAATCTGCTTTCTCGAATAAGTGCTATGAACGAAAAGTTCTTAGAAGTCAATGAGGAATATACCAACATATTTTCAGATTACTTTTTCATGATAATTTGAACAATTTAGTGTCTAAGATTTTTTAAAATTGTTTTAAATTTTGAACGAATTCGGTATATTTTTCTGAAATTAAAAAAGTCTTTATGTCTCACAATTTTCTATAAAAGTTGCTAGTTTTTAAGAAAAACAAATATTAAAATGATGTATCAGAATATATTAATTATTATAATGCCTTATGCAGAACGAATGATGTTAATTGCATTTTTTATTTTTTTAGCTCAAACAAAGCGATCTGCTATAATAAACGAAACTGAAAATGGTTCGAATAACATATTAGTATATTGAAGGCGTTATATTCGTAATTATTTTTTTAAATCGCAACATTCAAAGTTACATAATCTTCAGAATATATACATTTATTATCCTCCTCCTCCTCCCCATAATTGGTATTTTAAAATGCACTGTTGCGGGTAAGCCTCTTTAAATATACTAAATAAAATAGTTGCAATAATAGCCATCATTCGATCGTATTTTATTAATTTTATTACAACAAGGAAAATTGTCGAAGTGTTAATCGAGAATATAAACAAGTGTTTTATGGTTCGAAGGGACTCGCCGAATATAAGTTACTTCTAGAGTATTTCACTTGAGTGGGCTATATAGCTGCCACTATGAGCAAATTAAATTAAACTAAATTTTAACACTTTTCTACTGTTACTGTAATTCTGACTAATCCGATATACAGGGTGATCGGCCAACCATTACCCAGCAGCTAACTCTAGATTCTACAGATAATTCTGAACAACTTTTTCCTCTAAAAAAATGTCCGGGAAGGTAGAGTTTTTAAGTTATTCAACACTAAAATTTAGGTGAAAAAATCACATTTGTTGAAATATCTCGACTCGGTTTGAAGGTACCTTAACGAACCGGAGCTCATTTTAAAGATATTTTAAAGCTCTATAAATTTTCTTTATTGGTTTTTGATCTACAATGAATATCTCTCTTGTTATAGCCATAAAAACGGGATAAATGCCGATTTTTCAGGATTATCGCGTTTAACTCGTTTCGACACATAGTTACCGAAATATCACACAGAAAAAAGTTGTAGGCCTTGAAAAAACAAAAATTTTTTGTCCTCTAATACGATGCGATTAAATTAAAACTGAACCCTACAAGAGCCTCGTAAAGTTGACAAAATACAGTTCGACAAATAAATCGATATTAATAACAAAATGTTATGAAAACGAGTACAAATAGGGTTCAGTTTTAGTTTAATCGCATCGTATTAGAGGACAAAAAATGTTTGTGTTTTCAAGGCCTACAACTTTTTCCAGTGTGATATTTCGATAGCTATGTGTCCAAACGAGTTAGACGCGAAAAACCTGAAAAATCGGTATTTACCCCCGTTTTTATGGCTATAACAAGAGAAATATTCGTTGCAGGTCAAAAATCAACAGATACAACTTGTATAGCTTAAAAATATCTTTAAAATGAGCTTCGGTTCGTTAAGATACCTTCATACAGAGCCGAGATATTTCAAAAAAAGTGATTTTTTCCCCCTAAATTTTAGTGTTGAATAACTTAAAAACTCTACCTTCCCGGAAATTTTTTCAGAGGAAAAAGTTTCTCAGAATTATCTGCAAAATCTACAGTTAGCCGCTGGGTAATGGTTGGCCGATCACCCTGTATACATACGACAAAAATGGGAAGTAGGAAAATGCAAATAAATAAAATTAATTTTTCATAAAATCGTTCCTCATATTGGATACGGTACTTGTAACTTCATAAAACTATGACGTTATTTGTATTGAGTGACCTTATGGTCTTTCCCAGACATCTTCGATGGATTGAAATGTGTTGGAGATCGATAAAAATGACAATAGCTTTAGAAAAAGCGTTAGTAGTATTTTTCGATACAAGTGCGTGTGTGTAAAGGACTTTTCATCACACTGCAAATGGGAGGAAAGTTACTTCTTTTCCTCCCTGTCATGAAGAAAAATCGTATACTTCCCTCGGGAAGTAAAAAAGAATGCCTTAGACTGCGTGTAATTTTTACCCGAGGTGAAGCCAAGGTAAAAACATTCTTTATTTTACCTCCCTCGTTGAGTAATATACTATTCCACACACGCACGTGTGTCGAAATATTATTTTCGATATACTATGCGTAAAATGTGATTTTACGCACCGTTTTTAGTGCATAAAATACGATTTTACGCACTACTGCTGACCGGGGCTCTCTCGTGCGTAACACCATATTTGACCCACAAAAAACGGCGTACAAATTTTACGCATAGTATATCGAAAAATATCGTTCGGCACGCGTGCGTAAGAATTCGATTTTACGCACCGCCCTATCTAATCGCATGTTAAAAACGGCGCGTAAAATCGTATTTTACGCACTAGTGTCGAAATAGTATATTACAATACAAGTGCGCAAAGTGGGAACACCTACGCAGCGCACGAGTATCGTATACTATTTTTCCTATTAAGTGCGCAAAGTTCGATACCTACATACAACATTTAAAGTGGCGGTGCAAGGGCGGTGGAGTAGGGGGGGGGGGCAGAGCCCCCCCGACCGAAAGCAGTATTTGTAAATGCTTTTGAAATAAATAGACTAAATTTATAAATATCTATGTAACACATTATTTATTATCGTTATTACTATTAATTGTTATTAATATTTTATATAAATTTTAATGAATTTAAATATTCATTCGCATTCGCGTTTTCGGGTACATTTTCAATTAAATTACTATTTTAGATAGAATTAACCTATACCTATCGTTTTCCGTACTGAAGAACAGCGATTGAAAGTAAAACAAATGAAAGTTTTGACAGGTCTCTTCTACATGTCTGTATACCTATAGCGCTACTTTACCGCACGCAAAACTTCAATATCAGTAACGGGGCACTTTGCGCACGGAAATGCGTGCGCAAAGTACGAACTTTGCGCACGATAATAGGAAAAATACTATTACGCACGACTTTTCGGTGCGTAAAGTATTATCGAGTGTGCAAAGTTTACTTTAGACATGAGTTTACTTTACGCACCGAAAAGGCGTGCATAAATAGTAGTTTTCGATACAAGTGGGAAAAAGTGTTTTCGAACGAACGTGAGGGTTGTGGCACGACCCGAAGGCGAGTCCAAACAGCATTTTTGCACATACGCCGAAATGTATTTTTTGTTACAAGTGTGGGTAAAATGCGAAAGAAAAATGTCAAAAGTGCGAAAAATATCATTTTCGATATACTATGCGTAAAATTTGATTTTACGCACCGTTTTTAGTGCGTAAAATACGATTTTACGCACTACTGCTGACTGGGGCTCTCTCGTGCTGACCGGCTGCGCCGGGCACTCGTGCGCGGCGGTCATCACACGTGCGTAACATCATATTTGACCCACAAAAAACGGCGCACAAATTTTACGCATAGTATATCGAAAAATATCGTTCGGCACGCGTGCGTAAGAATTCGATTTTACGCACCGCACTATCTAATCGCATGTTAAAAACGGTGCGTAAAATCGTATTTTATTATATTGCCTACGGTGTAACAAAAATTTAATCTAATTTAATTTAGTTTAGTTTAATTTACGGATTATGCAACACTTGTTTATATACGCGATTAACACTTCGATAGCTTCCCATGTATGCTTGCAGCTCTTTTTTCTTGCAATAAGTCACATTACACAATGCAAAATAAATACCGTGTTTAAAACAATTCAATATAATTTTATGTGCTCCTTAAGATATTATATTATTATAACATTATAATGTTAATTTCAATATTTTTACAGGTTTGACAGAATAAACAATAATAGTTATTACATTACCTGCAGCCTTGACTCTCGCGAAGTCATTTTCATTAGCGCCGCACTTTTTCTTAAAAATTTCGTATCTCCTTCATTTTTCGGTCAATTTCCAAAAAACCTTTATATACGATGAACAAATGTCTCTCTTGAAGTTCTTTTAACCTCGTTGTTCCCTCGACACTTTTTGTTACAGAAGATGAATATATACAAGTTTACTGGCTTCTTTCAATAAAAACTTAAAAACTAACAAAAAATATATCATTTTCGAAAGGTTTATTATATGGTTGACACCGCCTAGGTGTATTTTAAATAACTAATGAGTTTCAAAGAGTTTCGATCAAAAATGTCCAAGTTCTGACAGTTTATGTTTTAAAAAGTAATTAAAATTCGAAGGCAGACATCTTTTATTTTTTAATTCTATTATTAAAAGTAATCATCAAATAAAAAAAGTGTAAAGAGAAAAAAGTTGTCTTTTTCAATTCTTTATAAGGTGGAACCTGTAAAATATCAAAATTCAAACAAAACGAGTTTCTCCGTTTCGCAGTCACTCGGACTTACGGCTGTTCGAGCGTCCGACCGATTATTGCAATTTAGTATCGTTTATTAATTTTTAATATTTTTACGTAATTTTGTACAGTACTCTTGAAGTATACTATCGAAGATGTCTGGGAAGATTATAAGGTCACTCGTTACAAATTACGGTTTCGAGAATACCTATTAAATTGACAACTATGTAGGGAAATTGCAGTGTACTTCAAGATTACTACAAAAAATCACGTAAAAATATTAAAAATTAAAAATTTGCAAGTAAATTTATTTATGGCAACCCATAATTTCACCGTTATCATCAACATTCTTTTTATGCATTATTAAAATTAAAATTGTAAACATGTAAGCATTTTACACAGTTTTAAATACCTCAACGACGTTAAGAAAATGAACATAGATAAACATACAGAAATTAAAAAGTTAGGATATAGATTTCATGACGGGGTCTTCAAAGCACCTGAGTTATGAGGTTTTAGATACGTGAAGCATATAAGATTTTGCTAAAAAAAGGAGCATTTTAAATCCAATTCTGCAACAATTTTTTTCCACTACAAAATTGCTATCACGACACAAATAATAATATCGAAGAGAAGAGACCAATTTTCCCATTTTATCAACCGAAGGAATTGGAAAATCAAATTCCCTCAACACTTATTCCAATTAAATAACTTAATTTATTTGTGTTAGAACCGTAATAAGACATATTTTGAAAATAATAGAAAAATGCAGAAAATGCAAAACCATTACTCAAGACAGTTCTCTAAAAATAATTTCAGACCATGCGAATGTAGAACTTTGTCCCAAATTTATGACTTACATCTTTCTTCTTTCATTTAAAGCAGCGCGAAGAAAAACTAAAACAGTGACGTAAATTTATACAATATAAATCGTACTGTATTAGGTTATAAATCTTTACGAGCACGATTCTCGTGCGCATTAGATGCAAACAACGAGATATATCATTCGGCAGTCATATAATGTTACAAAACAATTTATAATATGTAAATTTCCCTATGTAATTATCAATTTAATACGTATTCTCGAAACCGTAGGAACTGCCAGTCCTTATGTAAATTTATAAAACTTAGCTGGCAGTTCATTATCACGGCACTCTGCCAGATCTTCAGCCCTCCTCTTGCTCCTCCATGGCTGCTGTCTTCTTTCTCTTGCCTTCCTCCGCTCAAATGTACAAGCGTCGTAACGCTTTTTAACATTGCTAAATGGCGTGCGAGGCAATGAAACGCCGTGTTATGGCTTCGTGCGAGCTGAAAGCAAAGTGTTACGGAAGTCATAATTAATGTCTTTCTCTCTTACACGCCATCTCTTTCATCCACCGGACCTCTCTTTTCTTGTCGTTATCTCACTCACTCACTTTTTCTTTCTCTTTCCGTCTTACATCGACGTTGTTCCATCGGGGCTGACACTATGCGAACAGCCACGATTTCGTCATGACGAGTTATAATCTCGTCGTGTCGTCATCTCGGCGTTAGCGGTTATAAGTTATTATCAAATAAGTTTCTTTTTTTTTTCAAAAAATATGAATATCCCGCAAATTATGAACACTTGACGTGCCGCGAATAACCTGAATTTATCGTGTGCTAAATTTATTTTTTTCGCGCAATTTCCTTTAAAATAACGCTAAAAGTCATGGTCGAGTAATAATTTATGCGAATACGCAATAATTTATAGAAAATTTCAGTCTTCTTTAACGCTTTAAAGATACGACCTTAACGTAAATCTAATTTAAGCTATGAAACGTCAAGACTTGAATAAATAACAATAATAGAAGGCGCGATCGTGCGTGTGCATTCATTTAGCCTTCCTTTTGGAAACTACGAAGAATAGCAATCATTTTCGAATTTATCGCTTTGCAAACTGATTTATTGGAATTTCCATGCGTGTATAGAACAATGGACTTAGTTTGCAACGAAATTAGAAATATTATGTTACATGCCGATTATCTGCAGAAAAGTATCGGAAAGCGATTTTTAAAGCATTAAAGTTACAGTTCTTTAATGAATTACAATAAAAATAAACGAACAACAAAAAAAATGATGATGTCAGTAGAATATACATGTTTTGATCGTACATTGCGTTGTAATTAATTTATAGATTGGAATTGCAACATTTGTAAAATCGTTGAAGAAAACGTGACAAATACTTAATAAAAGTCCTGAAATATTGAATATTTAGTTAATTAGCGAGAATATTCTGAAGTTAAATTATAGTCCATTAAAAATCAAGAATTTAATAACGTAGGTATGTATACGTTTGTAGTCAGTTCAACCCAGCCAAGTCATAAATTATAGGACTGAATAGTGAAAATGAGCATAAGGAATGATTGCAATATTAATTTACATATCCATTGAGTTCTGAAAATTAGTTAAAATTTATTAATTATATCTAGATAATTGGTTCTATGGCATGGGGGTAGTAAATACTTTAGATGTTATATATGCTCTTTAAAAAATCCGATATATAAATGCACCGGATAAATGATTGATTGGTATATCCAACTATATTCTTATATTAACTAGACAATTTTCTAATAACAACTATGCAAAGGCATTGATGAAATCTTCTGTTCATCTATTCTGTCGCTTTTACTATACAGAGTATTTGGTGATACTTTTCTAGCAGAATTAACGACCCTATGATGCCTACCAGCGTTTGCTATGGTAACAAATTTAAGCTGCACGATCCGTTCTTTCAGAATGGTCTACTTTACATCTGAAGCCTAGTCCATTACCCCCTCTTCCGCGAGTGTTGGACTAAAAGAAGCAATCCAATCCTAAGTTGCACCATCCAAAGTTATAACATCCTAAGTTATGCATTTGCCTTGTTCAAAATAATAGCTGCTTTCCCTTTCGTCCTATCACATCATTTCGCTGCACTTCCCGACTTTACTCGCCAGGGATCGGCAAAGATTGGAATGCTACGGTTAGTCCAACACTCCCGGAAAAGGCGGTATGACGGAAAGTATTGGTCAGGGTTTCAGATATAACTTAGGACATTCTACAAGAACTGGCCTCGTAGCTTAGGGTGGGGACAACTATACATAAATCTAAATTTTAAGGCACATTCTTGAATGTAATTTTTTCTATACTTTCGGAGCACGGGAATTTCTTACAAAAAGCCGTTATCAAACGAATGAGTTTCACATGGTTGGATATTTACTTATGAAATTTTGAATCCAGATGTATTGCAGATCACTGAGTATGGTAATGAAGCAGGATATCAACAACATTGAAAATGGAGTATTCAATATGGCGAAACATTTTGTGAATAATTAATCCAGTTTTATGAAGCTGCGGATTATTTCCGACGTAATTGTGTGCATAAAATCCGAATCCGAAGTCAGTAGTGAATCATCACGTCAAGATTTTTAGATATTTGAGGTTATGTATTCAAAACACATATTTTTGCTCTATGTTTGAGGTTACTTACGGAATGCAATAATGTTTTTTGGCCTTCTGTGCTATTTGTATCTTTTAGTACTACACGTACCCTTCAAAAGGAAATGTTATGCGGCCATTTTAAAATATGACATTATCCGTCAACGGATTGTCTGTCCCACACAGAACCAAACCTTACAACAAGGTTAAATAACGTTGCTGCAAGCTCATTAACATTATTACAAATTCGGTTCTGTTAGGGTTATGCGGGATATACGTACATCAGTATATATATAAACTTTCCCATTTTTGTTAAAAAAATCGTCATGTATTAAAATTTGGTGAAAATTAGTATATTGTGTTAAGAAATTACCTAGAATATGTTAACATTATTATTTTGTTCTAAAAATATTTATGTGTGGGTATTTCATGTTGCTAATAACGAAATCAATATCAATTTTCCAATCTTCTCAGCAGATGATTTGACAAATTCAAAATGATAAAGTAGAAAACACAAAATTATATATTAATATAATATTTTATCCATTTTAAAACGCCATTTTGAATCCGCCATCACGCAAATGACGATGTCTATTTTCTGAGTTCATGAACGCACTTAGCGAATCCGGAAACGTCCAAGAATAGATTTTCAAAAGAAATTATGAGGTAGAAAAATATAGACTTCAAAGGGGTAATGTGAATGCTTTGACGTTTTGGAACCAATGTCATAAATTAAAATGGCATAAAAAAACTCGTAGACGTTCGAATAAAAAGTTTTTGAAAGGTAAGAGTAATACTAAATGATGCAAATAGTACAGAAGCAAAAAAAAGTTACTGTATGTAACCACATACATAGTAAAAAAACGAGTTTTTCGACTGCATAACCTCAAACATCTCAACATCCTGATATGCTGGATCAATTCTGATTTCTTATTCGGATTCTTCGAACAAAATTACGTAGGAAATGACCCACAGCCGGGCCAGAGCTTTCCAACAACATCCAACACCCCCTTTTTTGTAGACCTGTGTTATTAATGTAATGTCTACACATTTCACATTGATGACAAAGTATTCTTATTTACTATTTGTACAGTAGGCGGTTTCGAATTATGGACAGAGAACTTACAGAAAAAAGTAATTATATTTCACTCCTTACATTTTATTACAAGTTACAATACCATTATTCATAAAGTCAAAAAAGAAACTTTAAAATAAACAAAAATTAGCCTGCATAGACGTCTTGAGAATAAAATGTTTATAATGAATTAGTGTACCAGAATGTAAGGAAATGTTAGTGTATTTCATTTTATATTTATTGAACTTTTATTACACTTTTCTTTACCCTATACAAAATATATCGCAAGCTTGACAATAGTCAAAAAACAGTTTTTTAATGTTCGCTGAAACCCTTTTCAAACTGGCTTTAATAATGTTCGGTGATTTAAAACCAGATTTATTATGGATCTCGTTGTTGATTCGTGATCTATTTCGATATACTTACACCTTTGAAACCACGTATGTCTTGTTTCAGTCACCAAACACGCGCAAAAAACCTGTAATTCGAGCATTCATTGTTCATTTTAAATCTAGAAAATGTGTTTTATATTCAAAATTTATTAAATAATCTTCTATCCTCATCTTCATCAGAGTAGTTCTGGATCTCGAAGTACCCTTGAAGATAACAATAGTAGCCAATCGTATTATTTATATTTTTCTCAGCTAGTAGTTTTTACATCACAGACTAAGAAACTAAAATAGTTAGCTAAATTTGGCAACTTTGCATTTTTGTCAAAATTTAGTATTTCTTGTGTGAATTTGCTATATTTATTACATATGACTTAATCTTTTCGAATTAAGTGGGTATTATAAGAATTTCAACAAAATGAAACAAAATGCAGTTTAGGTAAGGTAGTTAGACCCCGGCATATAATATGTTTGGATAAAAGCTTAAATGGGTTCTAAACTGCTCGTGCGTTAAGGTGGGGATTTTCACTAAAAACTGTAAATAAAAAATGACTGCATCAATTTTTCAACATTCAGGCTCTGTAATGGCAATTTTAATTACTATAAGCGATATCCTAGAAAATGCCAAGGAAATTAATTGAGAATCGACCGAGATTTTTTGAAAATAAGTGATTTTTTGGAAATAGGTGAATTCTCAATTAATTCTCCGTTAGTTCTCAATTAATATCTTTTGTATTTTCTACGAAACTCTTTAGAGTGGTGAGAATTGCCCTTACAAAGCTCTAAGTTTAAAAATGTTATTTAGTCTTCTTTGATTTATGTTTTCTAGTACAATTACCTACCTTGCCGGAGTACAAATTTATAACCCCATTAATACGGTTTCCAAGAAATTATTTTTCATCGTTAATTATATTGTTGACGAGAGAAAGTATTAGTGTCATTTAAAAAAATAGAAGCTTGCAAATATAATTTGTTGAACAACTTTTATTTATGACGCAAACCATCTTTTCGCGAGTTTGAAATTTTTAAAAATGCATAGATTTTAACGAGGGCAAACGGCTTATTTTGTCGAGAAAAAGATTCTCTACAACTTTATCGTGCGATTTTTGCAATTTTCTGAAGCTAAAGTCAAACACCTCTATTTATTTAAAGAAAAATATTACTATTCACAATTTTTGAATAATTGTAGTGACCAGGTAACAAATTTGTAAAAATTCGTTCCGTGAAGATGTAGAGAATTTTTGTATAAAAAAAAAGCCGTCGTTCCTTAAAATCCATTCATTTATTAAAAAATTTTAATTGCGGCGATAAAAAGAAAGTTTGGGTCATTAATAAAAGTTTTGTAACAAATTATTTTTGCAGGTTTCAATTTTGTTTAAAGTACAATAATCCCTTCAACAATGTGACAATTATGAAATAATGCATCCTGGTATATACCCCTTTTGTATGTAACCCTTCTGTATTATCTTTATTAGCCAAGTTAAAAAAGTTATCAATTTAATATTTATTTATATATTAATATGTAGTATAATTTTTTCGATGCAATCGACTACAATTTCCATATATGAAGATATTTTGTGAAACTAGCTATTTGGAACATATGTCTTATTTCATATGTAATAAATAAATAAGACTTCTAAATTATTTATTATAAACCTTACCTAATATACACATACAATATTAAAATCAATTATAAAATAATGAAATTTTTTTTTAATTTTAAATGCTAAATGTATTCAACGAAACGAAATATATTCACACATTTTGACTACAGGAACGCCATCTCGTAGTTACTCCTCGAACACTGTAGAGATTCGCGGCGTATAGCTAAAACAGTGTCTTGTATTTACCGACTGATGTACAACTCCTTACTGAATATTGCTTTTGTAATTTTTGTTACGATTACGATATATTTACGTTCTAATATCTGCATTAAAATTGCAGAACAAAAATCCCATCATTTTTCGAATATAAAGTGGTGCAAAATACAGGTAAAAATTCAAGGAAATATTCAAATTATTTTAATCATTTATTTAAAACCAAATTTGCAGGACTTAATAATTGAACTACGACTATGTAACAGGTTTCATTAAAATCTCATTCCAAAATGAAATTCTCCAGACTTTTTTGATCGTGGAATGACCACAATTTATGCGGATCATAAGAAGTTGCAGATATACATATAACCATTATGTTTATTTTTTACTCGTCTATCGTTTAAGCTCTTTAAAAATATAATGCATTGTTCAATTTTTTTATGACAATTTTGCAAAATCTATGTAATGTTAGGAGTTAAAAACTTTAACAAATATTGAAAGTGATTTGATGTATTAATTGTTTTTAAGCATGCTCAACAAGCTAATGTTGAATTGTTATTATTAAAATATTGACTTTCTCTATATAAAATGCAAAAAAAGTTAATGCGAAGTCTCGGGAGTTATTGGTATGCTTGCTGCTTGCCGTCTTAGGAATGGAGACCGACAGAATTTTTTCTGAGGCTTTTTCATAGCTACAGTAGTTTTGTATTAAAATAAAGAATTTTTACACACTTATTTCTCTTAACTTTTGTGACGGACTATTTCGAATGTATTTTTGTTTTAATTTTCCAGCAACGTGATATTTACAGCACTTAATCTAGAAGGTCGTTTTGTTAACATTTTATTTCAAATGGACCTGAAATAAAATTGGAATTTGTTGTTTATTGAAACTATTTTAACTCTGTGAACCAAAATTGTCGGAAATCACCTTAATTGGGAAATGAAACTAGTGCTTTAACTCAATAAAGAATATATTACAGCGGACATCGTAGAACTTGTTCTGCATGCTGAAAATATAGAATTCTCCTTATGAATTTCTTTAGTCCTAATTGGAACTAATCACTGTTAATATTATATTGAATTAGTAATTTCCATAATTTTAGGATATGCTCCCGAATATGTTATTAGCTGGTACATGCGCATGTACTATCTGTGAAGTAGTTCATCAAATGAAAACGATGGTATTATAAAGTTCAAATAGTATCACATAATAGGTTACTTTATATCGATATACCATTCCAAAACGTACACTGGTAATGTTCTAAGTAACAATGTATCTAACTCAATAGTATGAAATAATGTTACGTCAAATGGTACGTCACATTGAACGTCATGAGAGACGTCTCAAATTGGAGTAACATTCATAATATCGTTAGGTGTCACTTAGAACGTAACATTGGACGTCGGTTTTTATAAAAGAAAACTTTGCTTATGCAAAGAAGCAACTGAATGTCGCTTCGTCCAAATCAATTTATTTATCTATTAGACTACTTTACGGACGCATTTGAAGCATACACAGACATTGGAACATTGGCAATTATGTACAACTAAACATCAACGCAGAGCGCAGTTCTTATGTACATACTACTCGGGCCTTAAGTCCTGGCGGGAATAATTACATACGATAATGCATAGGATCAAAACCTCAAACGTATTACTCAATGCACCACCATGCGGAGTTCGTTCGAACCATGCGTGTTTTCTTTTCGGCCCTGGCATTCTAACTCTTTCCCAATAGACGTTTCGAACGAACTCCACATGGTGGTGCATCGAGTAATACGTTTGAGGGATACAACTCGTGCATTATGATATGCAATTATACCAAAAACCAACTAGTATCTACATAAGAACCGCGCTCAGCGTTGGTGTTTAGTTGCACATAATGGCTAATGTGTGAATGGCTATGTATGCTTCAAATGCGTTCGTAAAGTATTCTAAAAGATAAATAAATTGATTTTGACTTCTTTTATAAAAAATGACATCCAGAGTTACGTCTAATGTTACGTCCTAAGTGACGTCTAATAATATTATGAATGTTACTCCAATTTGAGACGGCTTCCATGACGTCCAATGTCACGTACCATTTGACGTAACGTTCGAAGTAACATTTCAGGCCAGGGAACAAAGTTCCGAAAATCAAAACCCCGAAAGGCTAAAATTTCAATATTGCATGAGTCCAAGATATTTTAATTTGCTTTCTTTTTGCCAAATTTTCAAAGACAAAGTGAAGAAAATCACGCTGGAGCAATGCTACATCGAAATCTTGGCCTTCCGGTTTGTTGATTTTCGGAACTTTGTTCCCTGGCCACATTTCACATCACAAGGAACGTCACAACGAACGTCATTTTTTTCAATAGGGATCTTCGTGAATATTCGGCAACAGCCGACTCGAAGTGACGTTTTCACGAAACCTGCATAACCTGTTCTGTTATTGCGCGGTTGTTCGGTTGATATGATTCCATTGATTAATTACCGTGTTCGTAAATCTGATATATAATCACATGGTTAATTAAGACTTCAAAGCAATTAGCTTGAAAATTGCAAACAGAACACGAATTTTGATCCATTTTCACTTAAATATCAAACACTTCTAGATTATGTATCAACTATCGAGCAGTACATTCAGATTGTGATTGAGGACACTTCTAGTGCCTCAAAAGAAGAAATTTATAACGTCCTTTCATAGACACCCAAGAACGTTTTAAAAGTGAGGACGAAAGTGTCTCAAAATAAGATACCCATTTTTGCAGTTTAGTATATTTAATAAATGTTTTTTGCTTTTTTAAAGTAGACATTTTGAGTTTTGAGATTCTTATCTCAGATTTGTAGTCTGAAACTTCGGAAAAAAGCGATATATATTATTGCATTCCCTTAATTATTGACAAATGAAGTCGATCAGTAATCGCCACATTGGATCAGTAATTTTGGATTCTGTTATTGTTAACTCGGATTTATCATCAGCAAGCTCGGAAATATACAGATACCAATTTTTCTACACATACAGAGATTGCTGCCAATGTTAGTCGATCCATGTCCACTGTAATAGCAGCCATTTTGAATTTTGCTAACTTAACTTCAGATTCATTATCAGCGCATGCAAGAGCTTCTTAAGAGGTATGTATTGTTTTCATCTAAAAATTTCTTTGGAATTTTGGATATTTCAAGGAGACAAAATAAACGGCTACCAGCTTATTTTTAAGTTCGAACATTTCGTGCACAAATTAATACGATTTTTGTTTCAATGCCTTTGTCAAAATCGTAGGTAAATATTCATTGTTTGAAATCCTCAGTCGAAAGACCATCTCCAAAATAGTGATATATTTCAAAGTAACTCTACTCTGATTCGCGTACATAATATGGTATGCAAGTTGTTCATGAAAGTAAGTGCATTCTAGACATTAAACTTTTCTAGAAAATTACCTGACGTGTCACCTTCATTTTAGGAAATTCCCTGTTACAGTATGCAATCGCAAAAACATGTTTCGGGTTCAACAATTCATAAAATATCGATTTTGTCAGCAACAATGTAATTAATAATGATTAGAAAACATCACTTAATTTGGCGATCATATATATAACTAGATGGGGATATTTGATGTAACCCGTAGAGGGACTTAGAAGCTTCCCTATAGCTAGTAAATGTGTCATGCTCTATTACAATCTGACGTGGTACCATGATTACGGGAAATACAAGTAAGGCATGATTCTTTGTTGGATTCGATAGTTTTCTGCTACAAAATTCAAGAAGGCCTATTAATTTCGTATGAGGTTAATAACTGCTTAGTATGACTAGTGAACTAAAATAAAGTAGGCCAGTATGTAACACAGCGTTTTGCTGTGATTTGCCTTTTGCCGCCGTGTTTTTATTAAACGCTTTGTTCTATATTAATTTAAATTTCAATGAAGTCGAATTTTTATATATTTGTTCTTAGAATGAATTACTGAAATGCCATATTATTAATAAGACCAGTTGTTGCGGAAGTAGTCCCTAATAGAAAATGGGTCCAGTCTTGTGATATATATATATATATATATATATATATATATCACAAAATTGGACAGATTTCTACCACGGTTGTTAAGCTAGATCTGAAATTAAATGTATTAATTTTATAACAATAACAGTATCACTATAATAACTTTTTAAATTCATAATATATGTGATTTTGAGTTCTGCCACTTCTCTTAGTTAGCACTAAATGGTTACGTTTTATCTAGACAGAAATAGGGTAGAGGCAATGCGCATGCGTGTCTAGACAATACATTACGACTTACTGCTAGATGCTGTCTAGTGTTAACATGAGTGTTTTCGACATCATCTAAAGCAATATTAGAGAATTCATAACTTTTTTCAAACAAAACTACAAAATGCCGATGAATTAAAAATATATATGTCTAGTTTGAATTTACTTATAAAAAGCACTAAAACACTTTGATACTCCAAAAAAGAAAACTAGAAATTACTAATTTTATTAAATTTTCTTCGTTTAATGAGCTTGAGGATTATATCTATTGCAATAAACATACGATAGAGAACTAGAAATTAATGATAATTAGCAGTCTCTTCATCGTAAACTCTAGTATTTATTTACCATGAAACGTTTACCGGTAGTTTATATTAGCAATTAACAGATTATTCGTGAATTCGCAATTTATGAAATTCTTGATTTAATACTTTACTCTTCAGTAACACGTGCTGCAATAAATAAATGCATTACGAATAATTACTATCTTGTATCTGTAAATATACGGGATCGTTCAAGATTAGTCATTTGTATTTATTGGTATTTATAAATTATGCTGGCTTTCGATTGCATCATTAGCATGCGGAATGTAATTTATAACATATCAAGAATAGAATATATTCGTTTTTAATTTCTTTTAATTTTGAGGTAGAAATATTTACGCAATTGTATTGGTGCACCAATTTGTATTAAGAAATGTCGAAATTAGTACCTATAGTATTTTCTTATTCCCAACAATTAATAAAATTATATAACCTATAAAAAAATTAATTTTCATTAAATTGTCAATATTAATATATTAATTAAAAGCTACTTGCTAAGATATTTG
The DNA here is from genome assembly GCA_030407085.1 of Trichopria drosophilae. NCBI lineage: Eukaryota > Metazoa > Arthropoda > Insecta > Hymenoptera > Diapriidae > Trichopria > Trichopria drosophilae. Next base: position 59,787,101 of record CM059583.1, read on the forward strand.
CTGCGGGAGATTACGCCATGTTCTGTTATGAAATCGTACAATTACATAAGAACGTAATAGAAATGCTCATAACTTTTAGAATTAATCCGCAAAACATTTATCAAAGCTAGTATAGAATTTATTCTTTTGGTGTTTGTAAAACTTCATTAATATGTCAGCGTTAGTGATTAAATGTGAATGGCCGTCTTGTACGGTGTAACTAATTTCGATTATAATTAAAGCTAGATATGATTCAGTGGACTTCAACCGTTACAGAACAGATATTTCTATATCTATATACTAAATTTTCCCACATCGACTATATAAATTGCGAAGATTACCAATGCATATAAATTTGTATACGTGGACATTAAGTAGGCATCTGGTGATTACTTTTTTTTAAAATTTCATTCGTATGTTACACGTGTAATTGTGTACATTATTCATACGTATATTCGGAGTCTCTGGATCAGAAATTTAACGTTCCTCTTAAATCATATGCAAATGATAAAATACAATTTCAGTTTCTGGGAACCTAGCGCCTTTTTTATAAGCTCTTGGCTCGATGGAAATAGGCCGCTCAGAGATTTTGGCAATAAAAACTGCTTAAGTTCGAAAAATATAGCATCAGCTTGAACAAATTACGGAAATCGATGGTCGTGCATGAAAGAGACGTAAATATTGATTGGGCACCTTGGTGTCATACGAGCACATCAGTCAGAAGTTAGGACGTTGAGAGGGGGTTGGACGGGGAGGTATTTCAGAATGCAAATGAGTCAAATTAATGAAGCATTTAGCAGCACCAGTTGGTATCTACAGCCACGCACCTCCGGCAGCGCATTCCTACGCGAGCACGGCTCCAAGAGCCAGAGCGACCAACCAGTTTGCGTAGCCGTGGCCATATTTAATATCTTAATCTGGTGATCTTATCATGCGCATTAACTTTGGGATATATGGAAATGGTTTTAGTGCGACATAAATTAAGATTAGTCAGTCGGCACTTAACATTTGCCATTACGGCTATTAACATTAATTATGGTCAGACTTCCAAGCAATAAACCACAATGATAGCTTCCTATCTCGTCCTGCCCTTGAGTACTTACGTATATTCCTGATTTTTGCTTATCAGTAGAGTAGTTTACTGAAAATTATCGTGCTCCTTTCTGTAAATGTCGGAACGTAGTTTGTAGTCCAAGTTTCGTGAGCGGAAATTAATAGGAAACCTTATTGATTTACAACGCATACTTATTCGTAATTAAATGATCAAACGGTCATGGGAGTTACTGAATTTCTGTACTTAACACATTTAATGGGACATACTGGCATTTCCCGTATTAAAATGGAAGAAGGGTTCTGCATTAGTTCTTTGCCAGTTTGACATGTTTATATTGAGGCTCCTGTATAGGCTTCCAATCTAGATCCGGGAAATTTGTAATGATTGGCTAGCAAGAATTCTAAAAGTATAGAATTAAGATATTTAACATTCAGCTGAACTAAACAATAGTTTTCTAACAATAAATTGACATTTTTTTCTTGCTTTGTGGCTTTATCTATACATAGCTATAATAAATTTATATAACATGTTCATTTTTTCGAATATTTTTAGAAAACTCACCTTTGATGTGATTTGAACCTGCATACTCTGAGTATTTGACTTGCACTTTATTATAAAACAGATTATCTTGTAACCCTAGTGATAAATACTTAAGTTAGACAGATGTGCGTGCGTGAGACGTATTTCAACCCAGGTCGAAATGTGCGCAGCAAATCCCCGGCAAGCTACTAACCCAGTATTGACATCCAATATGGGTTAACGGAAGTGACTTAGACAATAAACCTGCCAAAAGCTGATTCAGTATTGTTTGCAACAGTAAATCAGGATTGTCAATAATACCGTCAAAGTACTGACCCAGTGCAGGAAGCCAAAAGTACTCTATTCGCTATTAAACGAGTACTGACTGACGGAGCAAATTAGTACTGATACAATACTGGCTACCAGTATTTGAATCGGTAAGAAATGTCGTCCACCCGACGGGTTACGTCAGTAGTAACCCAGAATAGGTAACAAGTACTACGTTGGGTATTAAATCAGTACACTCTGATGGAACAAATCAATAACAATCCAATGATCCAATGACAGTAGTGTCATCGGTAAGAAATAACATCTGACCGTCAGGAGACGTGAGCATGGTCGCCATACTAATTATCAGTACTATTTTCAGTGTTCAATGATTGATGATTGCCGAAATACATCAATAATGAAACAGTACTTCGTACCAGTGCTGTATTATGATATTAAATAATTATTGCCCCTAGTAAAAATATCGGACGAACATCGGAATTCACCACCTGCAAAATACTGACACAGTACTACTCAACATTGAATCAGTAGTAACAGAACTGCACCTAACTCTCAGCACCCATTTAGAACTAATGTCAGTACTGATTTCGTACTCCGCGACTTCGGTAGTCAGTACTGGGCAGTGTTACATGTAGCAACTGGACCAGTAATAATCTAGTACTGGCGATATGTATTGAAATTCCAGCGAACACTATTAGGTCATTATCGTGATGGTGGTTTTATTCTTACAAGTTTCTACCTGGGTGCGTTATTTTCAAATATAAACGCACTCGCTTTTTTGGTTTGTGAAATGTTTAAATGATCGTACACGGAAAAGAATAGTTTATCCTTAACACAAACCATGTTTCTATTCAGCCCAAACGTCATGGCTATCTAAAAAAAGTTTTGACACGGCATAAATTAAGTATGTGTTGAGCACAAACTTTTTTGCGTGTACATTGAAAAGTCGCGGTAGTAATAAAAATAATATTGTACATGATTACTAATAAACCAGTTGCAACACACTCTATATCAAGCGATATCGTGTAATTTAAAAATGTCTCATATATCATAAGACTATTAAACCGAATACATAACCTAACTTTAAACTTTCGTATTTCTTAAGAGCGCTGCTAAACGAACATAAATGCGCGTCTACTTATACGAAAAGGCCATAAAAGAAGACGATCCGATCAAAGTTTCTTTTCGGCATGTATACAGTAAACCGCTTTTTCAGATGAGAAAAATGAGAACAGGGCTTCAATTGTGATATGAAGGTGGCCATGGGGACTCGGAGGGAAAGACGCATCGAGGACGCTGCACGCAATTCCGTGCTACCTGACCAAACAAGCACTAATTACCATCAGTGGGCAACGGTGCTCTACATGCGTACTCGCGTGTAAATGTACAATGAGCTACGTGCACGCGAGATACGTAATTTATGACTTTATTACGTGCCCTGCAGCCGTGCTGTGAAGCTGCGTTGCGGATGACGGTTTTTTTCAAACGTCGTTCGACGCGCGCGGAATGACTACTGGAAAGTGATTTCGAAGCGGGCCGCACTTGAAATATGTTCATTTTATACCGTCGTTTAAAAAATGTTCCTTATAGACTTCTCGCCGGCTGAGAGAATTAGCACATAGTTATGTAAATTACGAGATGTGGAGATATCGATAAATTACATACGACACGGCGACATATATTTTAGACGTAATATATGACCGAAAATGCCGAAGTCATGTATTATTATGTGTCCTGCGGTATTATTATGATTTTAAAAGAATCATATCTTTAGGGTACTCAGCTAGGTGGAAGTAGCAGAGAACGAAAGGCCAGAAACATTCTTTATTAGGTTTTGGATATTCGTCTTCGTTTAGTCAATTATTTATTAATTCGAGGAACTGTTACGATATTTTTGCTGAATATTCCTGTAAACATTATTTTTATTTGTTGTAATTTTAAATATCACGTGTAATCTTCTTTGGTATCAACCGCGTAATTCTTGGGTGTATTTTAATAATGACTAAAATAACGGTTTCAAACGTATACTTTGGGTAAACATGTGAATTTAAGTGTCGACGAAAGCCGCAATTACTTACACGATATAAGTAACCATGTCTTACAAGCAAGATAAATGTCAGTAATATTACAAAAATGTTTTAATACCGGTAATAATGCGAAACAAATTTCACTGTTACATATATGAACTTTCAAAAAGGTTCGTTCGTGTGAAGTTACTGACATATTTTGGGTGCACCTCGAAAACCCGACAAATCACAAAACAGACTCTTCAAAACCCGACATTCAAAAACCCGACTCTCAAAAACAAGACATTTAAAAAAACAGACATTCGAAAACCATACTACATACAAAAAATGATCTCGGGTCGTCGTCCTTGAGGACTGACTGGAAGATCATTTAAAAATTGTTGGACTAAGGGATTAATTTTTTAGGTCACTTGAAGGTCAAATCAGTTTGACCCCCGGATTATTTATTAAGCACACTTAGAATTGAATCATTGATAAATGTTATTGAATGTCTGGTTTTTGAATGTCGGGATTTTTAAATGTCTGTTTTTTTTTTATTTATGGTCACTTCATCGTAGCCTATTTCATCGTCCCCCACTTCATAGCCTTCCTTTTCAGCGTCTGGACACTTCATCGTCTACGACACTTCATCGTCTGGGACATTTCATCGTCCGGGACACTTCATCGTCTGGGACACTTCATCGTCTGGGACACTTGTTCGTCTAGACATTTAATCGTCCGGGACACTTCATCGTCTTGGACACTTCTTCGTCCGGGACACGTGTTCGTCCGGGACGCATCGTCATCGTCATTGGGGACACTTTATCGTCGGGGACATTTCAGCGCGGTCCATACTTTCTTGTGTTATTAGCTAGATCCCGTAATCGGCGACCCCGAACACCTGGTGCTCGTATTTGAACTAATAACATAAAAAGCTCCGTAGCGCACTACCTAGATCCCGTAATCGGCGACTCTGAACACCTGATGCACGTATTTGAGCTAATAACATAAAAAGCTACGGATCGCACTACCTAGACCACGTAATCGGCAACCCTAAACACCCAGTACACGCAGAATAGCTAATAACATAAAATTCTACGGATCCCAACACCTAGCCCGTAATCGGCGACCCTGAAGACCTGGTGCACGTAGAATAGCTAATAACATAAGAAACTATGAAGTTTCCCCGATGACGATGTGCCCCGGACGAACAAGTGTCCCAGACGATGAAATGTCCCAGACGATGAAGTGTCCAAGACGATGAAGTGTCCAGACGATGAAGTGTCGTAGACGATGAAGTGTCCAGGCGATGAAACGGAAGGCTATGAAATGGGGTACGATGAAATAGAATACGATTAAGTGTACTGGTACCTGTTTTTTTGTATGTCGGGTTTTTGTGGTGCACCCGATATTTTCACTGCATTACTTTGGTTTAGTGATTATCAAAAATAAAAGTCTTGTAAAAACATAATCTCAATGTATTTGTAATTTGTATATAATTTTGCCCAAAATTTGGATGAGAATTATGGATTTCATAGGAAAAAAGAATGCTACACAAAAAACTATCGCTATTGTAGCGTCAAAGTTATGGCAGCAACAGAGTAAGTTGAATGATTTTGTAGGACTTACATTAAAATACACAGGCATTTAACAATGCTGTCATATTTAAAATGCTGAACAGCTTCAAAAGAAAAAAATCTGTCTATGTATAAACCACATTTAGTAGGTTCAGTTGGATCATATCTTGTGCTTTCTATAATTAATTCTTTACACTTATAATTAAAAATTAATGTGGTCGGATCGAAGCGCAGTCGCTCTTTCAAGTGAAGCATCCTGATTGGCGGTCCATACTTGTAAAGGTGAATGCTGAAAAAAAGCGAGCGTGTCGCTGCGACAGCACAGATAACAAGACGATTGCTGAGCGGGAGACAGCAACTTTACCATCAGACGGTATCCTCTTATAATAAAGGAGATCGTCAACTGTATCTGGCTGGGTTTGTCGTATTCTTCCCTGTAATGTCTTCAATTGTCTGTCCGGCCTATCCACCTGAGAACCGACCCTCGAATAGGCTAAAAAGGTCACTAATGCGGGGGATAATTCATTTGCTTATAAATCTAATTTTAAGATATCTTTTAAAAAATACATATAATAGATAATCATCCTGTCGGCCCCACTAAAGATTACGTTTATGAAATTTAAAAAAAAGCAGGCAATTTAAAATATCTACATTAAATGAAAATAAAATAAGTAGTCCACCGAAATGGAATTTTCGTTTTTAGTTCAATACTGTGAACATTCTTGACTATTTTGCCCGAAAAATAAAAATTAATCGTTAGAGTATTCTTTTTTAAAATCTATATTTTTGTTGTCTACTGTAGTTGCTGAGACTTTCTTATGAACTTAAATTTTGCCGAAACAAACCAATGAATGAAAACTGTAGGTCTTTTCACGCTTTATAACTTTGTCACATATACAATTTTGCTAACTATGTAGGAAAAAAGTCAGAGAAAATGTATTATTATTTCTATGATATTTGCAACATCAAGTTAGAACCGATAAAACAAGGAAAAATGTATTTTTTTGCGGTTTCCCTCTTTGAACTTTTGTTTCTCAATAAATCTACTACAAAATATCATCTGTAAAAGACTACAATTTATTTATTTATAACGTGCTCTAACGATTATTTTGATTTTTAGTGCTAAATACTCAGGAGTATGTGTATATACAGTATTGAATTAAAAAAGAAGAGCCTCGTTTAGGTGGACAATCTGATCTTAAGCTGCAATTATTTCCTGTTTGAACGATAAACAACTTGACCGTTTGCGTGCGCGTACCGGAAAATTAGACGGATTTTCTCGACGTGCTGGGACATGACCGGGGTATGACCGTAATACCCAAAGACACACTCTAAAATTATTGGGCTCAATTGCGGAGTCCAAGAGAGAGTAAGCGTTAAAGTTCACTCCTATAGGCTTCAATTTTACTCTCTTGGGGTCACATTTGCTCCTTTGGGGTATTTCATGCTAGGTTTGAATCTCTTGACCGGTGTAGTTATATACTACATCGAAAACTGTTTACTATGTGGCCGGCCGAAAAAATATGTTTTATTTCAACTCGCTATAACTTATGCAATTCTGAGAATTTTGAAATGAATAAAAAAGAAATTGTTTGTTAGAGGTTTTTGCATCTAATGGAGAATGAACAAATTAAGTATATCAATAAACAATGAAGTTTTTCAGGGCCACAAAGCACATGACGCACAGTGGAACGAAGGAATGTAAATGATAAATGTCTGATAGGGGTTTTTGGGGTTGCTGAATCCAAATTCGGTATTAAAAATTCAAAATTCAAAATGGTGGATCCAATATGGTTTGAAATATCATGGAGAAAATTTAAGTCGATTACTGTCGTTTTTCTAGAAAACGGCTTATATATTAGCAATTAGTACCCTCGATATTCGCTTGTTTAGTAAACAACCCAGGATGTGCCACGTGGAGGCTATCGAGTGGTTTCTACATCCCTTTTTTTAATTTATTTTTATTTTTTTTTATTTATTTTTACAATTTTTACTTTTATTATTTTTTTTAACTATTTTTTTGCTTTTATCTTTTTTTATATTTCTTTTGGTTTTTATCTTTTTTTATATTTTTTTTTTTTGGTTTTACTCTTTTTTTTTAAACTATTTCTTGCTTCATTTAATGGGATCATAAAGTCGTTGAAAAATACAAACCACAAATCCGGATCTCCACTGGAGGCAGGAGGAGGGGGGACGGGTTAAGTTCTTTAATAACATGAAGTGACGAGTGACGTCTTATATGAAAGGGTTTTTCAAGACGAGTTCAGAGTTTTTTGAAAGTTCAAAAGTATTCTTGATCTGACTGCTAACTTTGGCTTTCATATAAAAAAAATATTATATATATCAACTCTTACAAAAATTGGGAATTTCTTTTCAACCCGCAAATGAAACCAATTGGAGTAGTTAGGCTAATCGTTCCTTTAGACAACCCAACTCATAAAAACATACACAAATTTCCACATTTTTTTAAAAACAAGTTTAAAGTTCTTAAACCATATGCTTTTTTAGCGTATGAAAGTATCCCAATCAGAACCTTTTAACATATATTTTTTCGACATATGGAATCATTTTTTATACTTAAATATCTTGTTAACAACTTTAAAAATATATATATTTCATTAGATATTTTTTTCTTCCAAGTATTGAATTTTTTAAATATTAGCGAATAATGAGACTTTTTAGTGAATTTTTGACGTATCAACTTTAAGCACATATTAATAGGAATTAACTTTAATACCGTTGTAAATATGATTGGATATTAATAAAAGAAGCATTTGAGAATGTATTTATGCGTATTTGTTTATAATTTTTAGAAGTTTTATTTTTGTCCTATGTCCCAGCTTATACATTGCTTCGTTCCACTGTGTGACGCGTTGGTCATCGGCTCCAACAACTTTAAACATTCATTACTTTTTGACTATCCGACCAATAAAGACAAAACTTTGCAGAAAATTTATTCATACCTTTATGAACAATGTCCCCACTGACAGTTTTCGGATACTCGAAATTTGCTCCATGGACGAAGAGCCAGAAGGTATATTTTGCAGTTGCGTAGAAAAAAATTAACAACTTTATTGTTTATGGAGATATGTAATTTATTATTTCACCATTACATCCGAAAATCTCTAACGAACAATTTCTTTTTTTATTCGTTTCAAAACCTTCAAAATTTACTATGTTATAGCGAGTTGAAATAAAAAAGCCGGCCGCATAGTAACTAGTCCATACGACATTCAATCGCCTTTTTCTATTTCTGTATTTATTCGCGCCATAGTACATTTTGATTCCAAAGAACTCAAATGTAGTCGAACCCGGCCTACCCCATTTTCTACTCCTTTGGACTGAAATTTGAGTCCAATAATTTTAAAGGCATGACCTTCATATAGCGTTATTAGCAATTAGCCGATGGTCACAAATCCTATAAAACAGAAGACATGCTTCGATGTCGCTGGATTTTCAATTGTACATATGGATTAGCGACCACAACGATATATGAATTTATATCGTAACAAATATTTAACATCCTATTATTCGAATTTATAGAATATTTTATTTCATAAATCGGGTATAAATAGAACCTGAATCAATGTACACTGAAAAAATTACTATTTACATGAACTGCTAAATTTTTTATGCATAATACTTCCACCTTAATTTTAATAATGCAATCTGTATAGAATAATATAGGATAAAGTACATTATATTTTGGTTATAGCTTTGCTTATTCACCCTTCGTAGTATTTCATCTATAATGACCTACAGTCAGAAAGCACGCGCTGCATAAAGCGACCAAATACCATTTCAGGAAATTCGAATCTCAGCGGAAATAAACTGAGTCGGCAGGGTCTGTATTGTCACATGTAGCTGTCGGCATATCGCCAATTCATGCGATTTACGAATTCCGATGTCCCAGAAAAACGGAAATTGCTAGTACGTTACATGCTGTGCGATTATTAATTACAATGTAATGTACCATGCATGTATTACATTCCAAACTTTTCCAAATTTTAGAGACAAGAAATTTGAAAAAATAAAATTTAAAAATGAGTTACTACGAATACGATGTACCAATTTTTGATAGTTTATATAATTTATACGTAAAAAAAATACAAACATTTTATGTTAAATTTTGATTATATTGTCAACTATTGCAATGGAAAATGTAAATTCTTTATGTCGATGTCCTTCAATAATCGAAACTCCGCCTTTTAAGGGTTAATTTTCTAACGGCAACTTCAAAATTACGAAATCAAATTATATCACATTAAATTTCAAATAACAAGTATCTAGTATCTAAGCTGATCCAACATACGACAAATTAGTGGTCATTGCCGATATGGCAGTGATTATAAAATCCGACATTTAATTGATTGATTGTATGAGATTTTGTTGACTTTAATTTAACCGTATCAGTATATTTTTGTGAATATTAAATGTCGACTCACTAATCAGCAAATTGTCTTGAGATTCATTTTTTATTGACAAGAAGTTTTTTCGCCCCAAATGAGCTCAAAAAATTACAAATAATTTAATTTAGGTTACTTTTAAATATGTGTCACTACGAGTCTCCAAAATTTTATTTCTAAGTTATTTTACCGTTTAAATTTGCATAGTATATGTGTTACATAAAAATTACAATTCATATGACATAATCTTCATCATGCAAAATTATCGGCACAACATCGTAAACAGAGCCGTCTGTCATCACACCAGTCCTCATCAACTCGATAAATACCACATACATGATTTAGGGGAAAAAGGAAATTAAAATTCAATTATGTTATAACAAATAGCTCGACGTAAGCACCAACCAATGACAAAATATCATTCTAAATGTAGATTTTTTGTTATAAAAAACGTGGTATTTCCGTATTTGAAAAAAGATTTTATTCCGAATTCATCCTGATGAGTACCTATCCCAGTTATGACATATTTTAAGAGTTTATACATAAATGTCGCTACGTCTGTTGCTCGTAATATAGTGTCGAAGTAACCCCGAAAACTAATGGTGTGTAAATTGTAAGAAACATTTACGTCGGTCACACGGGCCGCGAACAACCCCGAGAGGTCTTTAATGTGCAGCATTAAGCAACGGATGTCGGGCATTGCGCGCAAGTGGCAGTATTATTTGATTTACAACCCTGGTAGCCGAAGCGAACCAGTATCCACTATCGGCGAGAGGTCTCGTTTATGACATCTCGTGCTACTAGCTTTACGTTACAACACAAATGTTCATATATGTCGCCAACAACTTTTTACGGCATTCCCGGAAATGAATACGAGGATGTCAATCATTGTCAAATCCAAATGTGGTGTGAAATATTGTGGTTTGATTTATATATGTTCTTCATTTTCTTATTCAAGAAAGAAACCGTATTAATTAAAAGTAATAATCTTAATTAAATTTAAGCACATATCTTTTAAGTTTTATAAATATGTACATGAAAAAAAGAATTGGTTGTTGCAACCAACCATTTAGTGCTCTCAAATCTAGATGAGAAATTGGTTGGGGATATAAACAAAATAGTTTTACTAATCTATTATTTTATTACTTCGACCCAGACTAAGTCTGGACGAAGTATTGAATTTGGTCACTTCGGGCATAAAAATTACCCTATAGTTTTTCATCAAATGTCGACGTTTCAGACCCTAAGGAACCCAAGTCAACAATAAAAAAATTTGTGTCCGTGATCTTGTACGTACGTACGTCCCGTTTTTTTTGTCTCGCGATAACTCGCGAATGGATAAGCGTATCGACATAATTTTTTTTTTAAAATACGCGTCTTGGCATAACTTAGATCTGATTAGATTTTGTCGCAGATCCATCCGTCCATTACTAAAAAAAATTAGCCCCAATTAAGTTACTTCGTAGTTTTTTGCATTCATTTTGAAAAATACAAATTTTATTAAAAAATGTTTCAAACAAAAAAGATAGAGCATGAAATTCTCTACAAAAAACGTCTTATGCATTTTCTTCCTAAAGTCAACGATAATGCCATAAAAACTGGTTTAAAATGTTTATGATTATTGTCAGAAAAAGTATTGAATTTGGTCACCTCGACAAAAAATTACCCTACAGTTTTTCATCAAATTTCGACCCCCTACCCCCCAGCGGTAGTCTTCGCCAGCCCCTCGGGCGCAGTGATCACCTACGGGCTCATAAGTTCTTTTACGCCCTTGATACAAAAATAACTATTTCGATATATCTAAAAGATATCCGTCAGAGATCTTTTCGACACTTTCAAGATATCTTTGACGAATTATACGTATATATATATATATATTGTATATATAAGATCATAATGATAAAGTCAATAATTAGTAAAACACTGTAAACATGTCATATGCATCGAATAGTCTATTACAATACAAGTGCTTGAAGTAAGTGTTTTGCAACTTTTATTTATTAATGCTTCGGCTGGCCTGTTGTCGGGGTCGAAGTTTTGAAAATGCTCATTTTCAATTTTCATACATATAAGAAACACTATATTGTTGTAACACATCTATCGAAGCCACTTGGACCTAAATATGATTGGACCCCCAAATATCAATATAATTTTATAATATAATTTAAAGCTGTTAGTAAACAAACGAGTATTAAGGAATAGCCGACACTCCACTGGGTCGAAGTTTCTGAGCGAGCGAAGCGAGCGAGGCACCCCGCCAACACTAGTTTTTGTTGCAATGAATTGGAAAGTAACCAATTTCTTTTCAACTGTAACTGCTTACTTTGCTGGCCTAACCAATTTCTCTAGATTTGAGAGCACTAAGCGATTATTCTATTTTTTCCATGTCCATAGGAATAACGTCCCCGATGAGAAATTAACAACGGTATCGTTGCCACGGTATCGCACCAGTACCGGTCGAGATAGGTCTGATACAGGCTCGCCCCAATGGTAATATTGTCGTCATACTTGATTATAACACCTTACCGTATGACTCTTCATAAGGGCGAAGTACAGAAATTACAGGAGAACCAGTACCAACCCTTAGTATATGGTACCTGATACTGGTTGGCCATATTGTCGTGATATTGTACAATTTGTCAACGCTGGCCTCATATCGATATTTCTCATACGGTCTTAGTATCTCCACCAAATCTCATGATGGAGAATTAATAATTAACATTGACAATTGATAAAAGAAATTTTATCGGTGAAAATATTTTTCAATTACTACATTACGTCTAAATATAATGTTAATTACAGCGGTCGAGCAAATATTGCTGTTGCTTCTGTCATCTTTTACTGATTTTTGATAATGATGTTTATGCTATATGCGGTGGACATACGATGCTGGTACCTGTGCTTCGCCGCGTTGTCCGCATGTTGGCGCTATAAACCATTCCCAATCGGAAAGTTATTGAAATCTCGTAAAAATATGGTCAATATTTATTCGGAACATCGATTGTTTAATAATAAATAAGCAAACGTAGCCCACTAAAACCTTGCATTAATTACGCCAAAGGGAGGGAAGATTTTCTTTAATGTCCTACTAGTGATTGGAAAAGCGGAAATATACATCTTCCCTCTCATTAAAGGGTACAAGTGAAAATTCCGGCTGGAAAAATGCTGAATGCCAATCTCGTCTCACCACCTCTTTAGTTCATATCCCATACAACAAAATCCGCCCCTGGATGTCCTGAGGAGCTCCCGAGGACACCCTGAGACGTGCTTGTGTTGTTTAGGATATGGATCTTCTACATAAATTCGGTATTTTTTCATTCGATACGTTTTAATGGCGCACTTACGGAAAGTGTGTCTTATTCACGAGTATATGCTTCTAATAGGGATACCTGTAGAGGTGAGCATTGTAGAGAGAGTTGATATTACAAGTGTGAGGCACGAATTGTCATTAGTGCAGGGATGTGAGGTTATTGTATCATAATACATTATAGGAAGCAATATTCTTGTTTGTACAAAGATAAAGTGTACCCGTACATATCCGAACTTTAGAAAGTTTAGAAAACTTTAAAACTGTTGCAGTAGATTTTCAGCTCATAGGTGTAGAAAATGCGATAAGTTAGGTTGGAGTACATTTGAGTTGTTTTGAGTTAGTCATAAACTCTAATAGGAATTGTGTTTTCTTATAACAATGGCATCAATATACAGAAAAGAAAACAGAAACGAACGAAAAACGATCCAAACGTTCCATTCTGGAAAACCCTCATGTCTTCATTTATTCTTTGTGAACGTATGTTTGCCTCAAGGTATAAATGTATATACTTGTTTAGATGTTAAATTACAACTGTTTCATGGAATGTCCTCGAACTACAGATCTTTACAAACTTAGGTCTTGATCGAGGATTATTGTAAATCTTTAATATGTTACACAAAAGCAATGTGCTATGCGTGGAAAACGTTCATAATAGTTATTTATTAATCATGATGGTCATTCTCGTAAATCGCTTATTGATACAGATGTTATGGCCACTGACAATAATATTCAATTGTTTTGCCATTTATAAAAAAATCAAATTTTATTACTAAAAGTGGATTCAAATATAATAAAATAAAAAATGTTGTAAATTTCAATTTTGAAAATTATCAGACTAGTATAATTACTGCAGAAAATTAAAATACATTCATAAACTTAAATGCACATATTGAAGATTTGAAATATGTGTAGATCAAAAAAACGAATTTCTTTCACTAACTGACGAGCAGAATAACAAATTGAATAAAATTCCCTTGAATGAAAATTTATTTCAGTTTTAGAAGCCTAAATGGCATTCTCGCATTTTGAGGAGATTGATGTTCTGTATGTAAGTGTCTTTATAAATCAGTAGTAGGGACGTATCAGACATATATTGTAGACACGTCTTCTAAATGTTATTTCTCTTGCAGTTAAGCTCATTGAAACACTTGCTCGGCGCATAATTACGTGTTGAAATTTATTCACCATTAGTGAGATTGGAATTAAGGCATCTCCTCTACCAATTCTTCTCTGATTCATGGTAGCATGTGTGGGTATACTTTACTTACATGCGAGAGTGGAAATTCACCCCTCAATGTCCCTGTAAGTAGAATATTACAGTCCCCACGGATGTACAATAATGAAGTTAGAAAAGTTTGTGTATCCTGGTTGTACTTTTTAATGAAATAAAGAAGATACAGCAATATGAAAAGTATTTTACAAACGATGCAATGTCAGTTTTCTAGTACACGTGTTCAACATATCGATTCTTATTTATAATTCCTATGTAAATATCACTAATAAATGAAAAAAGTAATATATTTAGAACTCAGCATGAGATGTTAAAATAAGCTACTTTTGTTTCGATTTTTTATTGTGATTTATAGAAAAAAATTAATAACGCCAGAAAAATATTCTAGTTCGTTGAATATTAATTTAAACTGCATCTGCATTTTCGAAAATTCACATTTTGCAATGATAAATTATCAAAATTAAAATTACTAATTGTTAGAATATATTTCATGGGATCAGATAATTTTTCATTACATTTTTGTCAAAAAATTATAAGTAATTAATGCATTGAACGGCATAGTTACAAAGTGACCAGAGTCTATTTATGAAAATGGCTGTATAAAAGTATAGAATATGATTTTAAATAATATTAATTTGTTTAACAATACAAGATTCAATTTATATTAGGTGAAATATTTTATAATTAATATTAATTCTTTAACGCCTAAATTACACTGTCTGCACAGTGCAATATACATAGCGTAAAACATTGCAAAGAAGGTCAACAAAGTTGAACCGAACAGAGTCGACTATTAAAGGTACTCTTTTTAATAGGGTAGTTAAAATTGGCAAAAATACTAGATTTCCATTAATATTTTAAAAAATGTAACTTTTAATTTCCAATCTACTATATGAGAATGGGATTTATAGCAACGGAAAAGTTCTTTAAAAAAGAGCACAACAAGTTTGTACTTGAAAGATACGAGTTTATATTTTACTTATCGTGACAGAATATCTGATATAGTGGCTTATTTGGTAACAGTTTTTTGCGAAATTCGGAAATTGTTCATTTGAGGATTATTTAATATTTACAGATGATGTAAATATTTTTATAGTATTTATCTTGTCGCTGAATACAAAGCTTTTTTGAATTTCAAAATTCTTATCACTTCTTCGGATTCAGCGAAGAAAATCTCTATATGTATCTTGAATATATTTGAAGTTCATTAGGCGGAAGAAAATTTTGCGTTAAAAATTGTTAAATGTATTGTCGAAGTAAATTGCGTTGAAATAAATTACAATTGTAATGTCGAGGTCGGATTTGTAGTCAGAGGCCACACACTATACCAATATTTATATTATTCTCAAAACGAAAAAACTCCGAATTTTGCCAAAAATGCCATCAAATAAGTCGCTGTGTTGAATATTCTATGTACAAATAAGCAAAATCTAATGTCGTAACTTTCAAATACAAGCATTTTGTGCATTTTTTGCATATTTTCTCAGTATTTAAGATCCCATTCTCGTATCAATAATTTAAAAAAAAAATAAGTCTGAAACAAAAACTTGTGTAAAATAAATTCGCCAACAGTAATACGAATTTTGTTTTTTCGCCGCAATTTTCTAAAGAGGCTGATGTTTTTTTCGCCTTTACTTAATTAAGACTATGTCATGGTAACTAAATTGATTTTTTATTGAAAAACATTGAATTTGAGCCCTTGTCGTTCTGAAAATACAAGACAAAGTAAACCAACATATAAATTGTGATTTTGTTAATAATATTTTAAACTGCATACGAAATCATTGATTTATTCTATAAGAAATTACCGTAAGTTATACTAAATTATAAAAAGGTGTGACAGTCTGGATATTGCAATATTTAAAAGTCTGTCCTTCTATAGTATAGACAAATTTACCAATACATATATTGTTATATGTGCTTAGTTATAGCTACAGTCATCGTATTCAATAGAAAAAGAAATGAACTATTGAAGTCCACTGTTTGCTGTATCATCTGAAAATACATACCTTTGGAGCAATGTGGAAATCAAATGGTAATATAGAGTTCTACTGCTATATTACCAACGTTCGATACGTATTATACTAACCGATCGATACTGAAGTATCACTTAATGTATCACGTCTCACCATCTTCCAATTCGATAGATGTCAGTGTTGGAAAAAATATATTAAATAATTATATCAGTGCACTTTAAAACTACACTGTAAATTGAAAACTTTAAATATTTATATTAAAAATCATTACAACGAAGTTATTACTATTATATGTAATTGTACGGCGTATTACACTATTTTTTTTAAAAGTGTATATTAGTTTATGCGGTTTCAATACAAATGGTCTTACATATATTTTTAATCGTATGTATACCAAAAGAAAGTTCGAAGTAGTTTTCACAATTATTTGTTTCTATTAATCTTTAGCTCAGTTTAGATTAATGGTATGTGATTTTATTTTAATTTTTTTTTAAAATTGCCAATGTTAAAAATTAAGTAGGACGCATTAAACGTTTTATTGTGGAGTTAACTGTTTTTATGTCATTATGGTTCAGACATTCATTATATTTCTGAACTGATGATTAACATAAGTAATACAGTTACTATGTTATTAATAAATAACCAAATTATTGAAATTCATTAATATTTTCATTTATATAATTTTGAATTCGCTTATTCTAACAAACGATGTTTTTTCTTATTTTTATTTCTGTTAGTGAAAATCGATGATTTTGTAAATTTGACAACTTTCTATTTTTCTCCGGCATTTAATTTCTTAGCATATACTTTAAATTGCTTTATTTGGTGATCGCATAGGTAGAGGTTTTATTTAATTATAATAATATAGATTTATTTTGAAAATGCTTCTTATATATTCAGTTTCATAACATTATAATTGTACGTATATAAAGCAGTGTATCGATTTAAAACTGCCAATGCCGACCATTGTCCTTACAATCAAGGGTCGAAAAACGCATGCGTAAACTATACTCTTTTCCTTATGTGTTTTAAAATGTCTGAGATAATTTATTATAAAATCAAAGACATTTTTAAATTATTTATTAAGTCAAATGTAATTTGTTAAAATTGCAGGCTTATAGAATTAGTGAGATATATTATATTAATTTCATAAAATTTATGTATTTGTGTTTGCAAAGTGTATGCACATGCAGATTTTACAAAAATTGTTATTTTTCAGATTTTCTACAACTGTCGGTGATTCCGACCTCTTCTGCTATTTCTAACTAAAATCAAGTCTGTTATTGCCCTGAGTTTTATATCTCAGCAAAAAAGAAATGTAGAAAAAAATCAAAAGATCGCATGTGTTTGTGTTTATCTTCATTTTCACGAAGTTGTAAACGTGTACAATAAGGGGAAAAATGCAGTTATATTCGTAGTGTTATTTATGCATGTAATCAGTAATGAAAAACAACTGGTGCGATAATAAATATAAATATATGTATGGCTACAACTCGTATAAACGTGCAAAAGTTTTATAGTAATCATTTAATACTAAATTTATTTTTTGTTTGAAAGCAAAAGTAGCAAAATTTTTGTATTCAGTATTTTAGCATCAGATGTCATTTTTGCGTTTGTAAGTTAATATAGCAATTTCTGCAATTATTGACGGATTATCACTAAATTGCAAATAGTTTTTGTAATTATTGTCTCCAGTTTAAGAAGTATTGGTTGAAAAAGTCTCATAGTGTAAAAACTACTGAATTTGGCTAGTGCTCCAACACTTATATTCTCGTTTTTAACGAATTCTGTAATTATTAAAATACGCATCCCAGCGTATTAAGGGATTTCTATTTGTGATAATTAGTCTCTTAAGAAACTGTTCATTTTGGATTTTTGTCGGGTTTAGAAATTTAGGTTTGTGTTGTGGGCGATCACTTTAATCAGAGGCTAGGGATGCTGGAATGTCAAAGTTCCGGACATTAAATCTTTAAAAATCACCTTTCTCAAAATGAAAAGTTTAACTATACTAATAATCTGCTGAAATATAGTAATTTAGGCACATTTTTAGGAAATGCAGGTATATGTTTCTTTAATGTACACGAGAAGTCTATAGTTGGGATTTTTATTTAAGTAGTAAAATGCGCTCTAAACATTTTGTGTAGGTGCTATTACTAGTTAATTTGTTGGGTTTACTACATAAATAGTAATAGCAACTGGGCGTTTGTTTAGTCCGCGTTTTAATACTTAAGAGTTGCTTCAACTATCCACTTTTTCCCATATAACCTCAAATACTTACTGTGTAATTAATCGAAATTTTATTTACTCTTTAAACTAGTTCAAACGAATTAACTAATAATTAATAAGTAATTAATTTTATACTAATATAATTCAGTATCTGATCTCTTATTTATTCAAATATAGAATGAACGCTTGCCTCGTTAACCGTGAAAAATTGATGACTCGCTCAAGTAATAATATAATTCTTCTCACAAACCTTCTGTGGGTGATATCACTGCATCTGTAATAATCATACAATGGGGAAGGACATTTCCATATAAATACTTTAGTAATCGCTTGCACCGTTTATTCTGAAAGCAATTAGGATATGTCGTCCGAGTCTTAATCCTAAATAGTATAGTTACATTAGCTATCGCGCGATTTATCTACACCTAAGAAGTAGACGATGTACATTATCTATTTTCGATTTAAAAAAGATATTTACAAAAGTAATTTAATAATGTAAAGACGACTTCTCCCAAGGAGACCTGGTGTAAAGGCACCATTAGCGATCGAGCACATATTTTACTCGTCGAAATACATCAGAGGAACAAGCGCTGAGGAGAAATGTGATGTGATATGAGTGCATCGCTTTTCCATTGTTCCCAAATATACTATGTCGGCAACCGTTGCCTATTGCTAATATACAAAATATGATGGTTCTGCGCATTAAATGAAAATAACTATGTACTATTATCTCACCGCAGCATCAAGAGATCATTTTCACTATTATTTCCGCAGATTTCTCTAATGCAAGAAAATAGATATATTCAATGTCAGGTATCATCTTCTAAAATATATTCAAATCGAGATTATAACACTTTGTAACTGTTTATAGTCAATGTTAAGTAACGAATAATAAGCGCACTGTTATACAATCTCTATTATTCAGTATTAGGAATTATCCATTAATAATGAATTCAATGCAGAATAGTATCTCAAGAATATCTGCATAAAAGTGGCAATAAATGGTTCTTGGTTGAAATTTTAAGTGCATATTTAAGATTATTTGCATGGCGGCTGTCTAAATTAATACTTATGTTCAAAGTTGGTCGAAAATTAAATTTCACCGTCAGAGGGCTGGATTGTTACGAGGCTTTATTTTCCGTTTAATGTAGTTACACCATCGGTCAACTATTTAAGTTTACATAAAAAAATTGCATTTTAAAATTAATGCGCTGCGTCAAAAATATAGTGAATGGAACGATGTACTGATTAAAAGCTTTTTACTTTCTGACGAATTGGAATTTGATTTTGCTGGTCAAAAAGTTAAAGATCTTGAGAAAGTAATTATGGATTCAAAGTGTATGATAACGTTTTCAGATGTCATGTGTGGAAAATGGAAAACCAAAATTTTAGCTGTCGGCAAACTAATGATAAAAAAATGTGCGTTAGTTTCCAAAGCGAAACGTCGATATTTTCAAGAATCCAACATTTTGTAAGTACACACGAATTGTTTTTAATCGAATTAATATATTGTTTCTTATATCGGTATACTTTCTTTGATAAAGGAGAAGAAAAAGGTTGCTAGAAAACGATATTATTTCATAATTTCTTGCAAATTACGAGGTGAACTTAAACTTTTGACCGATAGTGCATAGGTTGAAGAAGTATGTTTTAATACTCATTACACTCACATGAAGTGATTCACAATCTGGACCAAAAATACTATTTTTTTAAAGTCTAAATAAGACTTATAAGAGTCGAAATCGCAAATAAGTGAATATGTGCCAGGATTTCTATAATTTGTCGTACGCCATTAAGAAGGTTATTTGAAATTCTGACAATTATTCAGTTACAGTATATCGTGCATTAGCAGAAGACTTTGAAGAAACTCATTATGCGTCGATATTACCCAAACAGTCTAGTTTTAAGTACATTATTTCACTCAGCTTTTCCATATATTTTTAATAATTTTTGTTCATTAATAGTAAATTTCTATTATTCTGAACTTTCTAAACAATTTTTCATCCGAATAAAATTTGGACATGCACAAATACCATTTCGGGATGTTGCAATTTTGATAGTTATAATAATGAAGTAAATAATTTCTTAGGAATTGTGAGAAATCCATAAAATGTATAACATAACGCACACGTACAAGTAGATCAGATGATATAACGACGAAATTAAACCTTAATGCATTACGAAATTAGGAACACGCAATTTGGCTTGGGTCATAGTAGAATAATATGACTTGCGCATCAGACAGAAATTATGAAAAACATTTTGCGACTTATTGAAAAAAAAAAATCATAAAAACACACGTTCCATAGTAATATTTTATTATAACTTTCTTCCACGAGTAAAAATGCTATTAGCTTAGTAGTGACGGTGTTTATATTAAGAAAATAGACGTTTGTCGTTTTAATTACGCAGTAGTAATGGACATACTATAATAATCTTTGTATATTACATTTATAAATCATTCGCAGTATTTACAATAATTTCGTTGATTATTTAATGAAGAAGTACTAGCACTCTCTCGTCACTACTTGTTTTACAAGCAATCATTTCCACCAATAAAATTTCTATATTTACAAATGTACGTAATAAAATTTAAATCTCTGTAATGCTTATACTGTTAGTTCCGTTCATGCATTCTGAAAATTGCAATACATTATTTCAATTTTCATATTATATTGGTGAAGTAATTTGTTACATTTCTAATTGACAAGTAACAAGATTAAAGCCTAATAATCTTAAGATATAAAGAAAAGTCGCATTCGAAAACAATCTGAATTATATAGCACTACAAATTAAATATAAAACTTATTTATTATCGATCGCGTATTAGCACATTTCTCGAGATTTATATAATTAGTTGGAACACAACCGATCAACTCAAGTCAAATCAGACAATCGCGCTCTGAAGAGTTCTATGCGTTACAATTGGATGGCATACGATTCAGAAAATTGTATTTGAATATTCAATGTCGAAAAGTCACAAATTGCCCATTAACATTTGTATTGTCAAACTAATAACATATTCAGGAAGATTTATAATAAAGAGTGAAAATTAAATTATAATAATTCACGTTCTTGTTTTAACTTTTCCTAAACACTTTTTACTTTACTGCAGGAAATATTTATTATTAAGGAAATAGCACTTTTTAGAGTATTTCCATCACTGGACATTATGTAGTGTCTTATCTATTTTAGTATATAAGTGTTATTTTATTACCCACTTATATATTAAGTATATAAGATTCAATGTAATATTTTTCCTTTCCTTGTGTAAATTTCCTTATTTAGATCCTGAAAGTGTAGTATTGCAAACACTCATAATTTAACATTTAAAAAAATACATGTTTTTTCCTCCTTTCTAGATCATCTTACAAATGTATTTTGCACGAAAAAAAATCTTTTCCACATGCAAGAAATCATACTGATAATAAAATGAGTTAGAAATCATAAAAGTTTTTTCAAGAATATTGTATTTTTTAGCCTTTATAATGCGACGTGATCTGCGATGTATTCAAATGAATATTATAAAGAATTGAATTTTGCACAGAAATTACAAAAGTTGAAATGCTTGCACCCTCACGGACACTGCAAATCAATTACAGAAACTAGAATATTTCAACAAATAAATGAGCGTCAATTAATGGCTAAGTGTATTTAAAAAAAAAATTAATTTCCATAAATTAATTTAAATTTAATAATTGTAACTATTATTCTTAAATCTCCTTATTTTAACATGTATAATACGTATATTTGGCCCTGCACGTAAAATACGTTGTTCTGCTGACTAAAGTATCGATTGTACTGGGTATAAGAAATTTTTCTCAGTGCATGTACATCATACAATTTTATTGCAATTTCGTAATTTTCAGAAAGGTTTTCCAATGATACTGAATCGTAATTAAACTGAGAAATTTATGAATTTGCAGAAAACATCTAGAATATTACGCCAATAACCTGATATACAAAAATTCATGTGGTAATTAGAAAATATATTACTTTATTAAAATTTGTAACCGTAGGTATGCACAACGTACAATGTATCTCATAGTTATTGTATACAAATAGAACTCTTTTCAGAGAGCTGATCGAATCAAGAAATTGTAACAAGGCTTACTCGAAAATTACTCTTTACATCGTTGTTACCGGAAAAAGAAAACAAAAGAACTCATAGGTGATAATGAATACGCGTATATATACAATGTTCGATTAACTATTCGTTTTCCGTATTTGACATAGTGGTACATGAATGTTTCCCTTCGAAATGCCCCTCCTCCATAACGGGACTACAAATTGAATTCGACGCATGCCCTATTTCGATTAGCAGGCATTCCGCTATATATCAGTATAATTAATTATTAATTGTAATTTCGCCTTTATGACCCTCTCAATTCGAGGAAATACATGCCTTGCGTTTTGGATCGGCAATTTGTGTGATTATTCTGCTGTGCGTTTGTATATCATACGATCTATTGCATATTCTGCTATTAACAATATTTTAAGAATTAGAGTTCTTACCAGTCGAAACCATTTGAATTGAAAAGTAGAAAAAGCAACACGAAAGAACGTATCACCAACTTGGACTAACGGTCTACTTGTATTGGAATTTGTAATCATGTAATCACTATACCGTTTAAGTATGCTACCAATTTTTGCCGCTGAATTATTTAAGAATTTATTATTCTACATCTACTTTTATTTCGCTATTTTCTGCGCGTACGAAAGATCGGAAATTTGCTAGATATAAATTTTGAAGTAGTATCGACCGGAATTTTGAGGCGCACGTGAAACAATTCTCAACGTCATAGTTGAGCATGTTTGACATAACTGTTCTAGCAGTTATATTGTACGTAATACTTGTTGCCATATTGTTTCTTTTCTAGTTCAATACATATCACGTTGTCACACTTCATCCTCTATACCGCGAAGAGGAATCTGCTGTTTAGTCGCCACTGCATTCAGTACATAAATGAGCTGATCCAATTTTTTGTCCATAATCGCCAACTGCAACGATACAATTAGAATTTATTAATTTTCTTTATTAAAAACAATTTTTAAGATAATAAAATAAAACAAATAACTGCTTAAAAAGGATAATGAGGAATGTATAATGAAATGGCTTTAGAAGTTTTGCCTGTAAATCAATGTATGCCTGCTTTATGTATATTGCTAGGCATACAATAGTTCATCGAGTATTCACAATGAACTGAAAATACATAACGTTTGCAAGATGTTTAATTTATAAATTTATTATACCTATATAGCAAATATTGTATGTTTCAAAGTCTTATATACTAATAGTATTCTGAAATTTTAAAAGTAAGAATATTGATCACCAGCGTTCTATCATCAACTAGTCACATCAACATGATACCTAGTTACAATATTTGCATTTAATATCAATCAGTTTACTTAATAGAGGATGCTGAAAATATTCAATAAAAATAGCATGAAGTTGAACGGTGTTTCAGATTCTATCGAATTCGGCGATATTAATTAATGTTATCTAATTACAAATCATTTGTCTGCACTAAAAGATGATATTTTTAATAGTAGAAACTATAAATAAATACGTAACAAATTGCGTAAAATTGAACGTGCGAGGGGAAAACTCTTCGTCTTTTTAAGCTCTACAACTTTTTTCTTTGTGCCATTTCGTTAGCTACTTGACGAAATAATTTTTAAGCGAAAAACGGCAAAACTTCGCTTAATTTCAGAAATATTCATCGCAGGCCAAATGCTCTCATGGATTAGATGTAGGGCTTAAAAAAAGCTTGAAAATGAGCCCTAATTCATTAAAATAACTTAAAATGAGCCGAGTTATTGCAAAAAAAGTAATTTTTTTGTTAAACTTCAATTGCCCGTCACTCAAATTTGGAGCCTCAGATCCAATTTTGGTACAGAACTTTTTGAAATATCGTGGAGAATTACCTCCTGAAATATCGTAACCCAATTCTTGGACACCCTGAATAGATAGATTCTGTGAAGAATTAATGTACATGTTCTGGTTTTTTGTCAGCATTTCTACAGTGAACCGGAAATTTTGCCCCATGCATTTTTTTATTCAGGTTCATGGACGCTTTTGCTGACATTATAGTGACTTCTTTGTCCGAGGTCAATGAAAAAATGTTGCCGACAAAAAATCTTATTTGTACAAAAACCTGACTTCCTTAAATAATCAAACGTTACGATTTGGATTCGTATGTCTTTAAAATTCTAATGATAGTTTCTACGTTTCCCAAAGTTCGATAATTTGTCTATAAGAAATGACAGGTTCATAATTTTTTTAATTTTAGCACTAACATGACATACAGGGGTTCAAAACTTCTATGTTGGTCAATCAGTTCGGTCCTGAATTGACTCAAAGGTTTCATTTAAATGCTCATAAACTTACAGACATAAAAGTTGAAGTTGTCGGTTCACAAGAAAAAATCTTAGGCGGTCACGTGATCGCTTATTTCGCAAAGCAAAGGGAATATTAGCTGTTGCTACTAACACAAACTAGATAAAGTTTCTTTATACTCTGTATCACCAAAATCGTATTGACAATCTTCCCAATGACAATCTCAAGAAATGTTGTCCAATTCTCAACTCGGAATCAAAAACTTTGGTGATCTTTAAAACAGAAAAAGATGAAAATGCACACTAAAAGACTATGTTCTTTACAAAAGCACAGATACTGTATAAATAAAAACATTTAATTTCATCAGAACATTAAATTCAGCGAGAGGAATGCAGAAACATACATCAGGGATTTCCCTTTATCGAATATTATTAATTTTATTCTAGTTAAAACGTTGAAATATTATTATTTAAAGTTGCATCCTATTTTTCCATAAATAAATTTCATATAAATCTTTCATAATAACCTTTAACCAAAACAAACGTATCAAAGAAATTTTTCTGATTCAAAGAATTTGAATGGCTCTAGTAGGGAGCATTTTAAATTAGTTATTACGGTTTGCATGAAAGCTTGGTTCTTTGTGCTGCACTTCAAAGGGAGAGATGTGGGTACCCACCCTATATAACACAAGAGAAGGGACGATTTTCATTTTATTCATACTAGATTGCTCGGAAATCACTCCATTCGCAGTAAAACACCAATAACCACAATCAACATCAACTAGTAAGAAAGACAAACTGTCGCTTAAATAAGTTTCGAAAGTTTCCAAATATCTTTTAATTTTAATATTCACATTTACACAATGTCGAAAGATAATATAACTCCACAAACAATGAATGCAATTCTGCCCTTATTGTGATGTATTTATAGTGTCTAAAAGATAATTTAGAAGTATTAATCATTAATTGTATTCGGAGGTCTTGTAATTCTTTAAAGGAGTTATTAAATAGATACACCCTCGCATGTATAACATTTTTTTCAGTATTTAATACCTTTGTAGCCAGTTTTTAAAAAGTGTACTTTAAAATAGACTTGAAATACCTTTATCCTAAATAAACTTACTCAAATAGTATTCTCGTAAATACCTCATATGTGAATTAAATTAATAGTTCCAGTATATCAAGTCTTGCATTAATTAAATTTATTAAAGGGCCGTTAAATTCTTTATTACCGTCGGATTGTTTTATTCCAATACGCTTTTACTAACATGTTATTTTAATTAAAAAGCACAAGTTGCAGGAACAATTCACACTACTATTTTCAATCTATTTATGCATTTTTTACTAATATACAATTATTCGCGAACATGGTTCACAGACGGGAGAGAATTAACAAGAATAAACTTTGAATAATGACAACACGAACTGCATATGCACTACAGAAATTTATTCTTTTAAAATAGCGTTCGATTTTGAACCGATTTTGCTAAAAGTTGTCGCACTCATAAAAAATGTGTAATACAGATTTGAAATGGATATGAACTCGGAAATATATCTACTCTCTGCTTAATTTGCAAATTTTAAGTTAGGATTTGGCCTAATTCAGTGACCTGATTAAGTGTCCTTTAAGCTGTGCTGATAAGGCAACATGCGATACGGAATATGTATATTTTATTAACAATCTCCGAAATATTATTGGTTCATATACTAGTTACGAAAGGACAAATTTCATAAGAGTAAAAAAATCATTTAAAACTAAAAAGTTTTGTACACTCTTGTCTTGCAAATGTCCTGAAATCTTATAAATTTATAAAATTTGTTTCCACAACATTTCATAATTTTAATGATTTACCAACTGATTAATAAAAATCAAACAAAACTGAATTAGATTTAATATCAGTTAAGAAACCAAGATAAAATGCATATTTAAAATTTCATGGTGAAACACTCATATAAAATATATAAAAAGACCGCAAGTATTACGAAAAAGTTTACTACCGTGCTTTTGGTAAAATATATTTTGAAGATCTTAACAATTCTTATAATTGCAATTATGACATAATTATTTTACTCTCTAAATCTTTTGGACTAAGAACTCACTCTTTGATTAATGAAAACCGAGCAATGAAAGAATGAATATTCAACTCTTTAAGAACGAAATTTCAATCTACCAAGAGTGAAATTTCGCTCTTTCCCACCGAGTCGTGGAGTTGACAACTCTGGAGGAAAAAGTGAATTTCCACTCTTAAAGAGATGAATATTCACTCTTTCACAGTTGCTCGGTTTTCACTAATTAAAGAGTGAATTCTTCCTCCTAAAAATTTAGAGAGTAGTGTTTACTATTTTCATTTGGAAAAGTAAAGAAAAACAGACTCGATGAAGTGAAAAGATTATTGATGCAATTATGTTAACAATCTTCCATCTAGTTCAACAGCGCGAGCTTGGTTTACATAAATCCAATTACTTGGGGCAAAAATATCTATAGATTATTTGCAATCATTTCAAGTAAAAATATCAAGTTCTGGATGAGATTTAATAAATTTTTATTTTTGCTCTTAACGGAGAATAGTGATATATGTTCGCATAAAAAGGTAATTCTACCCAACGTCACGCTACCAGTAATACACTGTACGTTGAGATGACACGCGATATTCCTGTAAGCTATCAAATAAAAATCCTATCCACTTTTTATTAATCTGTTATAAATAACGACGTATTATCTTAAATGCGAAAAGATTTGCTTATTTTTTTACTTATATAATTATAATACCAACCAATATCTACACGGAAAGATGTTATTTAGAATTATTACTTCTAAAACTACAATGCTCTAATTTATTATATAAGCCATTGAATATAGTTTTAAATTGAGAACCATTGGTTTACAGAACAGATTTTGACGTTGCATATTTCCGTAAGTAAACATTGTTATGGCGTAGTTTTATTGCTTAGTACGGGGTATAAGCAGCGTTTATTGTATTCTATATATTTAGTGCATGGATTATCATATCCGATATGGGCACTCCATCCAACGATGCGAAAACCAAGCATCGTGTTCGCCGTAAAATGACATTTTTGTTAGAACGATAATGCTTGAACTTCGTGTCCAGTTACGAAGGCTATCACATTTGTTAACATTGGATGGATGTAGAGCACTTATGAAGTGCACCTACTTATAACCGTATCCGATACCAGCTCTTTATTAGGATCTCAGGTTCTATCGATTTATGTTTTCGATAATAAAGAAGTCTAGACACTCAGTCACGTTTGCGACACAGTCGGACATACACAGAGAAAACTAGATTTCGAAAGATTAATGTTATTTCATATGAAATGCTGTAGATGTGAAGATCAGAGTTGATAATTCTGAATGAAAAATATTTGGATATTGCATTAATACCAAATTTTAAAAATCCGAAAATCAAATATAAAAAGAATTTAATAAAATGAATTCTACGATCTTAGTGCGGTTCTGATTGTCCAATTATTAAATTACATTGGGATCACTTCTTTGCAAAAGGAGACCACAAACATTTTTTTTAATTATTTCCACCGATATATTAATTGGACATTCAATAACGCACCAAAACCATATAATTTATTTTTCAGAATTTTACGCCGTCGGATTATTTAACACCGGCAATATGAAACAACAGAGAAACACATTAAAAAAGAAGACATTTTGTCACTTATGATAAAAAGGAATATGGGTAAATCCACAGAACTTTTCATTTTGGTGAAAAAAAAAATTTTTTTTCAACTTCAAAGCACACGTTTTCCTTATGATACACATGTTTAATTAGTCAATTGAGACTAGGTATCCGTCCCTGTTACTCATTTTTAAAGGACGGCGTCGTGCTCAGAGGGTTAAGAAATAAAAATTGTAGATACATTACATTCAAAACATAGCAGTAATTATAAATATAGTATGAAAATATAAAATTTTGGGGTTATCGCCTACAAAAATTGCTACCGAATGTAGGCCTACTCTATATAGTAATTACGTGTCTGTTCATAGAAACCTACTTAGTGGACAACTGATGTTTGACAGCGCTGAAAATACATTCTACAATTAAAGTATACATCTAGACATATAGTGTGCGTAAAATTCAATTTTGAATGGATTTTGTTTTCATAAGTATGATATACGTCGTCTAAAATGCTTTTTTAGTGGTATTAAACACAAAGAGTTACCCGCTATATAACCCACTAAGCCGACATCATCAAAATTATTGTGAAAAATGGCCATTTCAATCCCTTGACATATATTGTACACTTGTTGAACTAATTAGTTCATATTATATTACATTACACAGTAAATATACAAGCGTATGACCTTTGATATATGTGCATGAGTTGTACATGATATTTGATGGGCACCCATTGCTTTACTTGCCGTAGAAAAGTAATGAAGAGAGCATAAAGTGTACTTTATACACAAGGCAAAGTCGTTCATAAAATTAGTTAAGCCTCTGCAGCCTAATATTTAAATGTCTCACTAGCGCCACTGCGTTTTTATATATAAATGGAGTAAAGAAACCAATTACAACCTCAACTAGGCCCCCAAAGATGATATTCTTGATGTGCCCTAGGAAAAACTGATTTTTCTTTGCGAGTTACGTTTCGACAACCTATATTTGAAGTGCTGTCATTTGACGAATACTTGCAGCACACACTTCTACTACGTCTCAAAATTTTCGTTTTCACGTTAACTATAAAGGTATATTCATAGCTTTGAATTTAGAAAGACGGCGTGTTGTTAAAACAGTTAACTTTGCCAAAATTCAAAAAACTCAATTATGTTCTTACACATTTTAACAGTATCATAACTTCCGTCTGGGAAGTAGCACATCGATTTTCTGGCAGGTGAGATTGTATAATTGATACAGGAAGCTAATTCAATTGGATTTAGTTCGATAACTATTACGGCGTCACAGAAAAACTATTAAGATTAGAAAAGTTTAGGCAACTTACAAGTCAAATTTGTCAATTTTTCTTCATTAGCCTTCCTGAAATCATTTCAAATTCGCTGCTATGAGACTAATACTTCATCGGTATCTATATTTACTACTATTATACTTGTTTTACCCCGTACATATGTTTCAATACAAATATAAACTAGCATGTCTTCACTTACACCTAAGTTTAAAAGTTCTGTGGATTTGCCCATATATCCTTTGAAAGACAACACATGAATAATAAATAAGTTATACGTTACATATGTTTCAGTTCAAATGGTGCGTCGCATTGTAAAAAGTATCTAGATTAAATATCTAACGCGTTTTGGTACACCAGAGGACTGCAAAACCGACAAAGCTTTTCATAGTATTTAATTGCTTTGCCAAGAATTTCATTTCATTAAAAGTCATAATATATTATTCAAGTAAGAGGAAATGATTCGCAAAATATTACTTAAATTATGAACAATGCTCTGTATTCTTTATTGCTGCTATGTTTATTTTTTCGTTAATTTTTCGTTTATCAATCATTTGATGAAAGAAACAAAGATACTCGTACTATGTTATAGAAATACATGCTCGTACTTTCGTAGCATCTTCATTTATGATAGACGTTACATGATGCTACCCACGTATATGCCTCGTATAGCACATGAAACAAAAACTACAAATTAAATCAAGCTGAGTTTTTAAAAAATTATATTTTACTTATTAAATCCAATATCTAAAAATACTTCTTGAATTGAGCATTTTGTTTCACGGAGATATAATCTTCAATCAATAATGTACAAACCCCCTTTTTGACTGAAGCATATACCTCTCTTAGAACTCTGTCAATATCGGCGCAAAGAGTATTACATTGTTGCGCCAATGGATTAAGTAATCACTATTTTTTATCAGCGCTCCATAAAAGCTGTCGAGAAACATCTGCAAGGTATGTCAATTTTTCTTAAATATATTTTGAATAATATATCATTACGTATAAAACGAAACTTTAAAAATTAAGAATCTAAAACACGATTGAGATTATCGAAATCAGTAATAAGAATCAACATTTGCAATATGTGAACGGTAAGTAGATACCGACAATAAATATTGAGAATTATTATTATTTCTGCTCATGTACTTTTAGTATTTAGTGTCACTCTTTCTACTCAGGTGATGACGTTGGTTATTTCTACTCTATTTTACATATACTACAGATTTACATTTATTTTAATGTTTACAGCTGTGTGAAATTAAAATGTTTGGAGAATTTCTCGTATAGAATTAGTCAATAAAAAATACAAATTTGAAAGTACAATATGAGAAATTGTATTGAAATTTTATAAAACAGAGAGATTTTATATGTGACAATTCCAAAAATATTTTGAATATAAGGATAACCGGGTTTTATTGTCCTTTTTGCTATGGTACACTAAGAGAAGTATCTTATACTGGTTATAATCCCTTGTCTATTAAAACGGGCTCTTATAGCTCTTAAAGAAATATAACTATTAAAATTGCCGTCTATTAGTGAATAAAATACTCATGTTTTAAAAGTGTTTATTAAGAGTTAAAAGAAATTCTATTAAATGAAGCTAACAGATGTCATGTAGATTCAGTAAATCACGAATGAATTTAACTTAATCTTATAAATCCTAACCGAAATATATTAACAAATAGTGACAATTTTTAACATTTCAAACATACTTTTCTTTAAACCTCAGATATCTTTATAAGAGGATATATGACAATATGTCAAGATATACTTTTAAAAGACGGTTTATTTAAATTTCTGACCTTTTTCTACAATCTATCGTATTTTAACCAATAAAAGAAATATTGTTGTCCCTACTCCCTATATATAAAGGAATATGGGCATAAGAATTCTACCACGGTGTAAAATATAATTCTATATCAGTGTGCTTTCTAAAATTTTCTACATTCGATTGTAATTTTACAAATCTCCATAACGCAACAGACAGAACCCGGACGATGGAATCCGGTTGTCCCTAAATTCAAAATACTTTGCCAATTTTTGTAAATAAAAGTTTCGCAGTGCATTCTGACCGTTACTTTTCGGACAAGAAACGGTCCACACAAATAATTGCTAAATTAAATGGATATACTAACACAAATCTGCGCCAGTTCTTACTCGAATAAAAAAAGTTAGTGTGGCACAAGTGTGGCAAAATTGTGGCTGCTGTTATGTGGCGAATGTGTGGCGCAGTAGACGGAGACACACATATGCCACACGAGACACAGCGATTGCTCCAAGTACGGCAAAAGCGTGGGATAGGTGTGGCGTTCGACATTAAGTATATTTTTACAAGTTTGGCATAAGTGTGGCGGTCGGCATTAAGTATATTTTTAAAGAAACATTGAACTCTCTTCTAAAGTATGTCCAGATAGAGTCTCCCATTCTTATGTTTCTACTAGTGTAATACATTTTATATTGTTAAATCAACTCATATAAACAGTTGTATCGTCTGACATATAGTTCAACTATATTGATTAACATTAATCAAAATTCAGACCAGGAGGATCCTCTTATAGTCACAAAATAGTCGAAATACGTGTTTTGCATATATAAAGCAATTTTTGCCGACTCTATTACTAAAAGAAGCTCGTAGTCTTATTTCTATCGAATGACATCTTATTAAAGGTTATATTGCTAATTTTTTAAAGGCCTACCACTTCTTCCAACGGTACATGTCTTTAGCCATTTAGCAAAATGTATTAAATGCAAAAACCTTCAAAAATTAGAATTTCTCGGTCAAACAGCCTTAGAGGTGAATTGTAAAGTTGAAAAATATCTTATTAGCATAAAATTTGATTTTACGTCTAATCGCATGTTAAATAGCGGTGCGTAAAATTGCATTTTGAGAAGTGTTGAAAAATACTACTAAAATAATCCCTACTTCTTTACAATACTTAAGGAGCCGAATTATTGCAAAAAAGTGATTTTTGACTTAAGTTGAAAAGTGACTTGCAACTTAAATTCTATGGCTCAAGGGTTATTTCTCTACAGAGCTTTTATGTATAATATAATGTTTCCAAACAAAATGACCAGATTTTAACAACATTTGTGAATGCACCGTTATAAGAGCCGCTATTAGTTGATGTTCTAATTGTAATAATGTAATTGTAACAAATATAGCACAAAAACCTACTGCCTTTTTACATAAAATATATAAGAGAATATTGTGGCAAACATCCAAAAGAGCACTTTTCAAAATAGATATCGATGTTCACAAGGTTACCGAAAATGAAGAGAATAATAAAACTAGTGGGTCAAAGTATATGTTGTACTATAAAGTGTCCACTAAGTTGAATATATCGAGTACAATAAGGCTATAAAAAGTCTTAAAATTATTCGAAACATTTGTTAAAATTCGTAACCGCCAAATTTTACAATAATAACATCAACCATTTCTTAAATAAAAGATACATATTTCTTTATTGTTTTTGATGTACAAATTTTAATAAAAAATTTTGAATATGTACTTTTTTGGCATTCATGGTTCAATATAATATAGGATTATTATGTTTGCATCACGTGCACTTGTTTTTGTTTGCCTTCCCTTATTATGGGATATGGGTTAACTATCTCCACCCGAATTAAAAAAAAAAAAGTTAGTGTGGCACAAGTGTGGCAAAAGTGTGGCTGCTGTTATGTGGCGAATTTGTGGCTGCTGTTATGTGGCGAATGCGGTTTATTTTTTTACAAGTGTGGGCACTTGTAAGAATTAAGTATACTTTTTCTTTATGCCGGTCGCCACACTGGTAAAATATATACCAAGTGTCGACCGCCACACTTATGTGACACTTTAAACATATACTTAATGTCGAACACCACACTTATCCTACACTTTTGCCGTACTTGGAGCAATCGCTGTATCTTATGTGGCATATGTGTGGCTCCGTCTACTGCGCCATACATTCGCCACGTAACAACAGCCACTTTGGCACACTTGTGCCACACAAACTTTTTTTATTCGGGCATGCACTACACTGACAATGAGAGAAATTGTATAACAATTTTTACTATTATTTTAGAAAATTTTCCTATCCAAATAGGACTTTTTTCGATAAAAAGTAGGGAAATTCACTAAAATAATACTAAAAATTGACATGATTTCAGGTCTGTGCTCGAATTCCTAGTCAAAATAGTAAAACTTGTCATACAGTTTCTCTCAGAAGTTGTTTATATGTAGAATATATTGCAAATTAAGGTTTTCAAACACTATAGAAATCGAAATGTCTTAAAATACCATGGTATCTTTAACGCTGTTTTCATAAATTATATTAATCCACTCACTTTCAATAAAATGAAATTTCACTTTTTAAACAGTGATAAGGTCACTTTTACTGTAGAGTGGTCGAATTTTCACTTCCAGAACTTATCACACGTTGTATACAATATCCAATAATGGTATATTCCCTATTTCTAAATATTATGTTCAGCTAATTATTAAAATACATAATTTTCATACTCAATTTGTTAATAATAAAATAATATTCTTAACACTATTCTGCTTACCAAAAGAATCTTTTCAAACAGTTATTTTGTCACGAACTAAAGTGAATTATATTTCAATACATTTATGTTATGCCATTATAAAATTACAGTATACAACATAAACGTAGTACAGAATTAAAATAAGTAATTCTTCAAGCGGTACGGTGATTGTTCGTGCTGACGTTTATCATGCTTTAGTGACGTGTTTGGCTGATACCTGCATAATTTGATTTGACTTTAAAGTGCCCAACTTTCTATGCCTACGTCGTAAAACGTTAAAACGAAGATCATGCTATTCAGTTGAATTGATAGAAGGTAACTCACCTGCTGCTCCACACGATAAAGGCGAGCGCCTATCGTCATTGTCTTTATATTGCCCGCGCGATCGATGCCTGCCAGGTAACTCCCCGGTTTTCCCAAAGTTTGGTCTAGCCGCCTCTGCAGTTCCTGCCAATAAACATCGATTTTCATTGTCTGCTGCCATGTGATCGAATGACTAATACCGTTCATTTAAAATTACATATACATGAACTTTCTATAGCCTGCAATTTCCACACTTGCTGTCCTGAATTGCACTACAGTTACATATTGAACAAATATGATCATTAAAGCGTTCAAAATTTGTAATTTTGATTTTTCTTCAAAATTCAAACACCCTATGCTTATTCAATGTATTTGATGTACAGTTTTGCATCAGTATTTTATTCAATACGTAGTGTATTTATAAAGTTATATCATTATTATCCAGTTCGTATACTCTGGTTCAAGATAATTATTACTTAAGTAATTTAGTAATGAGTTTAATTTGAATGTCCTAATCAATAATAATTTACTGTTGATAATACTAAACCCCAAAACTATATTAATTTTTACAACTTAATTAATTTATAATTTTTATTATACTGGGTAAACATATCCTGTGTACTTTCTAAAATATGTCGAAATGCGTTATATACAGACCATACTGTAACTTCTAGCATCAATAGTACAAAATGGTTATACCAAATACCCGTTTTAACCCAAAATCAGATAATATCTAAATTAAACTTGCTACGTTCGTTGCATGTTTTTTTTAGTACTCCAAGTTCTTAATATTTCCGTTGTCGCGTGTTACGCTATGATCCATTTTTATTTCACAATTTTTGACAGCACGAAACCGATCCATTTATTTGTTGTATATCAATTTCCTTACCCCTTTGAAATTTAAAAATTAGGTTAAAAAAGGGTCGTCGTTAATTGTGTTAAAAAGATCCAAGTCGAAGCCATTAGAGCAGTTGCTGATTTCTATCATTTCATGATTGTTTCCGATGGAGAAACCTTGAGTTTACTGAGAGACATTAATTTGATCAAGTAGGGTATCATATCGATTTTACGCTCCATCACAATTACGTGTATGCAAAAGTTCTTTAATCACATGCATATGTACGTCTTTCATGTTTCTTACTCTGACCTTCCTTGTTTCCTGGCCAGTTCGAAAG
Source organism: Trichopria drosophilae (assembly GCA_030407085.1). Classification (NCBI taxonomy): domain Eukaryota; kingdom Metazoa; phylum Arthropoda; class Insecta; order Hymenoptera; family Diapriidae; genus Trichopria; species Trichopria drosophilae. The sequence continues at coordinate 59,822,952 of CM059583.1, forward strand.
GGCCATATGTTTTTGCCTTAACCCTTGTCAGATGCAAGAGGATATTTCACGATGTTGGTTTTAAAGCTCGATAAAGTTTAATAAATCAGTGACGTAGATCGTTTTCAACAATGAACGAAATCTATTATTAGTCGAGTTTTAATAAAAGCATTCAAAAGTAATATTTCGTTTACAAGAAAACAAGTTTAAATTTTAATTTTAACGTGAATATCGGTAGATTTTTCCAACAAAAAATTTAATAAAAATGGTACGTGACAGTCTACATTCACGTTCTATTCGTTATTTTCAGGAAAAATTAATAATATTAACTATTTTATTCAATTTTATAAAATTTGAGTATAGTTTATTACGTAAACCGTTTTTATGTATTAAAATAATGATATACATCATAGGCGTGTCTGGTATAATTATTTGATTTCCTAGGCATTTTTTTATTACAAAATAAACTGATATTTTAATTAAACATTTTTTTTTATTCTATGTTTTGTTCTCAATGGTTTGTAAAAAGGATTTAAAGTATTTAAATACAGCGGGCACGGCGGTGTTAAATATAGTAACATGATTTTCATTTTATTTGCGGGTTAAATCAATCAACTATAACAAATTGCTTGTAATCATGAAGTCACGAGTAACTTGATATATATTAATAGATTGGGGTCAAAACATGGGAAGTAAATGAAATGTAATTAGGGAGGCCTGGAAAAGATAATCTTGATTTTGTGCTGACGAATGCAGTTCTACATTCACCTCACTTATTTCGAGCTTCATTTCGGTAGGTGTCATTTTTATTCTACGTAGATTAAAGACCTTATATTTCACGAGGAAAATATAGTATGTATATAAATTACTTTAATGAATAAATATAATTATCTACATCAGTTTTCATAATAACGAGAGTAGAGAAAATGAAGCGCGGTGTTCCTCTGACTGAGGGAGATGCGACCAGAAGGCCTCTAGGGGTGCGTTCAGGATTCTCAACTGGATACACTCGGGTGCACCTAGAGTCGTTCAGCGACATCAAACGAACGTTTAGTTTCACATGGCTGAACCATTCAGAAATCACCCTGGGAGAAAAGTCAGTCGATGGCTGATTATTGCATTGACAGGAATGAAATAGGGGATTATGAGTGGTTGTGGTCATGAAATTATAAGAAAAAAATAAAGAAATTGAAATATGCATTCATTATATTCTGAGTGAAGTCGCATCTATTCATAGGGCGAAGCATAATATTTATAATTGTATAAAATTGATACGTCTTGAACAACTTCTTACTAGTCACTACTGAAAAAAAAGAAGTTCACTGTATATCTGGAATAATTTTTAAATCACTAAATGACGTCTGCTATTCATTTATTTGACATGTTTTTCGTCAAATTTAATATTGTGTATTTTATCATTTGTATCTGGATATAACTTATCCAAGAGGTGTATGGGCAAATGCAACGAACGTTTCATTTTTGTGAAATACCCATAATTCTATAATTATTAGAGCTTTAGGAATGTTTAAAAAATATACTTATTTCGTATTCCAACAAAGAGCTTTGTAAACAACATTTGTAGAAAAAAAAGGCGTGCCAAAATATTTTTATGTAATAGCAAGAGGCGGTCAAAAATATAAAAACTTGGAAATTGCGAATTAAATAATTCAATTTTTAAAAAATCTCCCTTATGCTAAACACACGGCCTCCGGATTAAGGCATTGATCTGGTATTTAACTTGTAACTGCACATACTAGAAAACAGTATTGTAACTCACATTGATGTGCGCAATGTTTATTCTCAGATTTCAGCATCCGCGTGACATGAAATAACTTTTTGTGACATCCACATTTTATTCATATTTTGCTGTTTCATGTATGCTGCCTGCAATAACCCAACGAAATAATATATATGCTTTTTATTCCTGATATAAAAATAAAGAAATCTAGCTATATTACGAATATGAACTCGTTGTACATCCATGATAAAATAAAGTTTAAATAAATAATAAAATTTGTACTTCCATAAAAAATGTCACATTATCGTAGAGCACATCTCTAATAAGTTTTTAATGTTTCTTGATGTTTGTGATTCCATCATTCAATTATTTATTAGCAGCAATTATGTGAGCGGCAAATAATTCTTGTATTTAATCTTATCATTAGAGAAAATGTAATTAATAATTAAGTGAAAGTAAATTCAAAATTATTAAAAATACCTATGTATTTCATACATACTCAAACCTCCCGCAATAAAAAAGTTACACAGGTATAAATTATAGTATATAGATTATTTCTCCTAGAGGGGTACACAAACACGTATGAGAGGGGAGAATAGTGAGGGATTAAACATTTTTTTCAACCTTTTTTGAGCAAAAGTCAAAAGTTCTGTGGATTTGACCTTATAGGCCTTATTCTAAAAAGGTGCATATTGATATATGTACAGACAAATTCAATCCCTACTATTTATATTATGTATTCATTTTGTAATATTAAAGGTTATTGATTTAAAATTATGTAAAAACTGCGAAAGTATATAATATTTGCCATCCGGAGTTGTGGATTTGTTATCACAGTGGGTGTTTCGTGCTTTTGAAGGTTTTCAACTATAACTTTAGAAACTACACATCATAGAAACGAATGAATTGCAGACTATTAACTAAAATGAGTTACTCAGTTATCGTTTAACGCATGTGGCAAGCAGAACTCATGACATGATATTAATTGTCATTAAATATGTTAATCTCACACGAAAATAATTTGCAGTTTCACCACAAAAAAAAATGTTCAACGAGTCATGAATTTTTAGTCTTCACGTTGTAGGCTAAAACCGACGTAAAAAAACAGATAAAAAATTTAAATTTATGTTTTTTTTTCTTTGTGTCTTTAAAGAAAGATCTCTCACAACGCTGCTCGTCAAAATCAGGACCCTATTCGAATTTTGATATGATTCATTGGGTACTAACTAAGTCTGATTAAGTTCTGCATCCAATTGAAGTCGTGTTAACCAGTTGGGCAGCTTCCACTATATGTACGCAATCTAACCGCAAAGTACAACGTTGCCAATCGCTTCGATTAATGACAACTGATCGTAAAGAAATGACCCTGACTATTGTTTGGAAAATAATTAATTTTGTCTCCCATAGTTACTGAATGAGAATTCATTAGACTGAACGTATTCAGTACATTTTCGACGTTTATTTAAATAAATCTCAATGCCCTCTGTTTGTCACGAGTCTGGGAATATTTTATTAAAGTGCTAAACAGTACAGTTTGTTATAAGACGTTATATCTAATATTAATCATAACATTTCTCGAAAATACCATACACTTCTGAAAATTTAACTGCTTATGCCGTATACCAATATGAAGAAGTACTTCAAATTTCATAAAAATCTGTTTGTCAATTATATTACCGAGAGAACTTCCTTATAACAGACTAATTTGTCTTCCGGGAAAATAGTGTGAAAACATTAAAATTCAAAACAATGGCGTCGATTTTTCGAAAAAAATTACGATTCAATTTATTTTAGGCTTGTATTATTACTGTGAATAAATTTGTTCTTTATAGAGCAATGGAATTTTTGTTTTTTTTTATTCACAATGATTTAAAGAGAACATAGTATTGAGGAATAAATCGATTTTAGTTTAAAGTAGCCTTGGATGTGCTGAATAAAATAATTTCCAGACATAAAATGCAAACGTCAAAATGGCAGTTTCAATATAGCAAATAAAAACTGGAAAAGTTAGAAAAGCAATGATAAAAATGTAAGTAAAAGTATTTAAATGTTCTGTTGGACAAATTTGAATTGCACTCACACCAAAATTTATATAAGCATTTAGTAATTTTAAAAAGTTTAGTTTTTACTTTAGCGTTATCTATATCTTTTTTGTTTGTAGGGCAAGCATTTAACCTGAAAATTCGTGATATTCCAAATAAAAAGCAAGTACTCATGGGTGGTAGACTCAAAATAGTTATATCGCATGAGATCTAGTTTCAAGTAAAATTTTCTGCTACTAGATTTAGATCTTAATTGGCCTAAAATTTCTTGTAGAACTAGCAAAGTGCTTTATTGATTGCACTGAAACTTTCTCGAATTGCTTGAATTCAAAACACTTTTCTTAACATTTCTAATCTCCAATGTCTGCTTTTCATTTTGAATAAAAAAGTGAATCATATAATGTTATTTTTATCATTTTTAAATCGATTTATAATATTTTTATTCATGTTGCTATTTTTATATTAATTTTCTGAAATTTTATTGTAACTAGAAAGTACTTTAATGGGATTCCCTTGTCAAGAAATACGATTTAAAACATCATGAAAGGGATCTAAGATATTCAACATTAATCTACTTTCAATAACAGTAATTTAAATTTTTTGTAAACTAAAAATCATACATAAGCAAAATTTTGAAATTTGAAGATATGGTGCATTTTCTTATACACTGAATCGAGAGAAGGCTATATACATATAAGAAAACTATTAAATAATATAGTAATTTTGTTAAATAATTCTGTTTCATTTTTTATGCCGTCTTAGTATGTCAATTTGTTAAATTCAAGACTTATTGAAAAAATGCTACCCTTTAATCGCCTTATTTAGGTCAGACTTTGAATCGTATTTTTCTGTAAAATCGATAGGCGTAAACACATTAACTTCAAGCAGTGCTGGAGTGAAAGAATCACTGTTTTCTTTTGTGGTGTCGCTGCATCATAGGTTGAGGGGAGGTCTCGATACTTGAACCTCCCCTATATTCCTGTCTAAATTCTCCTTTAATGCTATGTAAAAGCATCCCGAACGAATTTATGATATACATCCTGACGTTTACGGCCTTATATGTACCGTAAAGAACAAGATGTGGAATATTATTTAAAATATATGTATGCGTCATAAACATTTTAATATGAATTAAATGAAAGACATGATGATATATCTGCTGCAGTAGGGTTCCATTCTATTATGTGGGATACCGACAAAGAGGATTACGTACATTCGTCTGGTTTGTTATGTTTTCTTTCTGTTCTTGTAATGTGCATTAAAGTTAACTCTATTAGAAACATAGTGAAACTTCAATCTGTCATAGGATAATAATATTAATCTCTTAATCTCAATAAAATGTAACCATTCCCGTTAAAAACAAACATAATTAAAAGAGGATTTGTATTTTCTAACTTTTAGAATTGTACTGTTTTTTATAGTGTACTCTTACAAATGTCACGCGTCTGACAAATGTCGTAAAATATTTATGAATATAAAAAACCGGATTTTCTGAAATTCTGCAGAATTATTAATATCGTATTTAATTCCGTTTATCATACTAAAATTAATTTCCTCGAATTACTTTAAAAAAAATAGTATTTCTTTAATTTCGCAAAAGTCATCAAAAACGAAACGTGATATTAAAGTACAACGTATACTTAATAAAGAGAAACTTGTGGAAAACGACATGAAACCCAAAGAAAAGCAATTGAAAAAGTGAGTTTAGAACATCCTCAATAAAACAATTTGTACCAAACGAGCTGAAATTTGATATATAAACCGTGTTCTGAAAGTAAAATCGAATAATCTTAGTTTCAATTAAGCTTAATTTAACAACTATTAAATAATTATGCGGTGTTAAGCAGCAATATTCTTTTCTTTAGCTAAAACTTCAATTGCACTACATGTAATTATTACTTTTAGTGTGGTAATCTTATATTTTAAAATATTCACTTAAATTGCAGATTCTAAATTTAAAAAAAACACTACTTATTTCTGTTAATAGACCTATTCTCTTTTCCAAACAAAGATTTGTGGAGTTTATTAAAAGAAGAATATGCATTTGCAGAATTCCAAGACTATTTTCAAGCCGTAGACGGAATTGTGAAATGTCTTATAGAATTTCTCTTAGTGTACTACTGACTCTTCGTTCTTTCGATACTTCTGTTTAATCTCGTGTCACTTTATTTTCACAAATTGTATGCCACATCATATATATGTATACTCAACCGAACTGATTGCATCTCCGGTTTCTTTTGTTTTCTACGGTCACGCTGGCTTTATTTGTGTTGCAATCAAATCGAAAGAGTTTCTTAGGTAACCACTGGGTGTCGCACGAAACATAAAACTAAAATAACTCATAATTACATACAAGCCATAACTTGCGTTGAAAGGTGCCCTTAAAACAGTAAATTTGTAGTTGACAAATGATGATTTTTAAAAGAGAGAAAAAATGGAATTATAACCACATATAAACTTGTTTCTATGCTTTTGTACATTCAAATATACATTTTTTATATTTTTGGCATACACAACCTAACCTGGATCTTTTAAAACACCAACGACTTCTAATTGTTTAAAAAATAATTTTATTAGTTCTTCCCATTAGGAATATAATTTTCAGGTCATGATTTGATCGGTTCTCTCTGGTATTTACAATTTAATCATATTCGAAATTTCTTATTTGAGGCGTAATTGGCATCAACACAAATGACTAATATATTGGATATAGACAAGTTTAGTAAATGTTCATAGTTTCTATGTACAAATTGACAAAATGTAAAAAAAGAAGAAAATTCTACGATTTCCAATAATGTTTGGTCAGGTGCCACTTAAAAATCGAAATCGGTTAAAATTGTAAGTAAAACGCGTTTCTGATGCTTGAAAAAGCGTTATTATGAAAATTATGATTGAACAACAAATTTTTCTGCAAAATCCATATTTTCTTTATATATTTTAAAAAAACAGGTAGTGATAACTGTTTTTTTTCGAAAATTCCTAATACAGCGCCCAAAAATAGTGGGATATGGTTAAGTTCGAGTGACGTCTTAAATTTCATTTTTATACGCATTATTTTATTTAAAGCGTTTAAAAATTCTAACATTTAAATCAAGAAACATAATTTGATTATAGCTCTGCATTATAATATAATAACTAAATCAGTTCTACACTATGTAATATTATAAAATGCAAATAGAAGGCAATACAATTTTCTATTATAATAATTGGCAGGGTAGCAATCCTAGTATCCTCAAAATCTGTTCTTGATGTTCATAAGGATTAAAAATAATCACTCATTGTAGTTGATCATTCATAAACTAAATATTTTAATTTCTCTTTTAATACCAATGAGTTGATATATATTTTTGTTCTTCTCACAAATGTATAGTCACGGACAATTTAGATAATTTCTTATTTATCAAAGAACACTTGATTGAATATTTTTCGTAAATCGGCGTCGTGGCTCAGGCGGTTAACGCACTGGACTACGAGGTCGTAGGCCGTGAGTTCGATCCCCGTCCGGTGAACAATTTTTCGATTTCGTTTTCAAGGAGCAGCTCGCTGTTGGTAAGACGAGCCACGTTGTTTGTTTACGTTTCGAAAATATTGTTTATCTGGCGGAAATCGACTCATGACCGCTGCTGTACTTGGTGTAGGTTTCTGCAGTCCTACATTTCATACACAAATGTGAAGTATGGCGCCATCTTCGTAAGTCGATCTGCAGCTCTCGCAAAATTCTCAAGATTAAAAAACAATATGGCAAAAATTAAGTAAAAAGGGCGATTCCGCCCGTTAATTAATAAATAAAAAAAAAATAAAATAAAAAAAATGAAAGGAAAAAAGTTGGTATTGCCAAATGCTGATAAGGAATGGCAAACTATTTTTTACAAACGATTGATGATGTGAAGTTGGAAATCTAATTGACTTTTTTGATATTATAACTACGTGGTTTCGATCTCTTCAGAAGGGAACAATTTATTGAAAGATGTATTTTTGAGAGATGTTCTCTACTGGTATTAAGCGACAAAGGAAAGTACATACACTAGAGTACAAAATATACCGAAGAAAATACCTTACATGTGGACGTCAGGTAGATATAAGATTTTAAGACATACACTTAGTAATATATCATGAATTAAAATTGTTTTGTGATATTCTATATGCTCAAAACGAAACGAATGAGCAGATTCATTTATACAAATGATACATTCAAAGATGTATTTTTAGTTATGTAACAAACTTCTAGATTAATACAACAGTTTTTAAATATTTGTAATTCTCACATTTGTCATATGTTGTTTTGCAATACGATAAGTTGTGTCAGCAAACTGTTTTAAAGGGTTGAATTGTTCAACAAATTATCAATAATGTTTTAGGTAACTCTGCTGTGGAATTGAAATTTATCCCAGAAACGATAACAAACCTAATTTAATATTGTTTTAATTACTGAAGAAGCTCGATCTATTGAGATTAAAGTGAAATCTGCATCCGAAATGTATTATTCGTGTCTGTTTCATTTATTAGAGGACTGGTATCACCCGTCTCTTCAATTACCTGTTTATTCATTAGCTGACAGAATACGCACAATATCATCCACATATTGTTGATAATCTATTAATCAACTGATTTCTAATATAAAACAAAGGTACGCTTACCTTAATTCGCACCATCATGTTAAGGTGACCTTGGCTGTACTGTTCGATGACATCTCGCACATCGTAAGGTTTACGAGCTTGTTGGAATTTCCGTCGAGCAACGAAATACTTGATCTTCCGTATTGCCCTTATGGCATTCCGATGCGCTTCGGTCAACCTGTGAATTCCTTTACAATCAGTATCTATTTTCGAGATAATATTTTACAACATTTTTCATATTTATTTGTTTGCATATTATCAGCATAAATAAAAGAAAAATAATTTTATTTGAATATTTATCACACAACGGTCATTTTGTTTACATATTAAATAATCCAATTCCTAAACAAAAATTTTGAACGAAACATAATAAGCATGCACGTGTGCAGTGCCCGCATCATATCCGTTAACCTCCCTATATCACGTGGACAGCATTTCATGAAACATTTAACAATTAAATTCGTAATGATCCTCTGGATTACAGAACACCAATGGTCTAATGCTATTCTACGAGATACACTGGCTTGTAATCTACATATCACATCTATTATACCATCCTTTGTGCGAGAAGCAGAACTTGGAAGTTTTTCCTCGGCAGTTTTCAAAGTTCACCAAAGCTTTCATTCATGCATCACATTTCAACCTACATAAGAACATAATCTCACAAGGATTAAGGCTCGCCAAGACTTTATATCGGGATGAACGTCAAGAAAATTATCGCTAATATGTAAGTAAGTTCCTCTGAATCTTTTTCAGTTAACACTGAATTACATGATTATTTTAGCAGTAGGCTCTACCTAAAAAGGTAAACCTGTGACGTTTGAAAACGGACAAAATTCCCGAAAGAGAATAGTCGATTACGTGCTTAGTGTTGGGAAGAACAGATAACAAAGAGGTTACTTAAAATTACGTGATAACGTGAAAGCCAATATTGCATTTGTGCAGTCTTGCGACAGTGTGATGACTGAATAGGATTGGTGACTTGAGTGACAGGTGACGTGTGGGGGACTTTTGTCAATAAACATCAAGTGTTCTTCTACGTTTGAGTCCAATTACAATCTCATGGCTTTTCGGGAACCCTTGTCGACCGATTCTTGAGCACCTTCAGAATCGATCATCAGTTTTCAAAATGTCATCCCACTAAATCCAACGGCCCTCGCGCAGTGCCGACCAGTTGCACAAAAGGCCGACAAGCACCGCACTCACATAATGCAAGCGATGTTACCCATTAACGTTGGCGTTTAAAACTGAGGCTTCGAAACACCAATTAGAATGTTTGTTTACTCACGTCGTAACTCTCTGCGGTTCGTCCATGTCGATGTCGATCTCATCGCTGGCAGCTTCCGTGACGGAACTAGTCTGCGACGTGAACAGGCTCCCCCTGAAAATGGGAAATGGGCAAGACACGCTCAGAGACTTGTCTCTTTAAACGGTACTTTGAAGTTTCCGATTCAATGACCCAACACTTGATATTGCTTGACCCAAGCCAATATTCGGTGCTGTTTTGTAGAATAATTGCGAAATGACATGAAGACTGACAAAGAGGTAAAAAAAGCTTATTGTGAAAAAAATTATGTCAATTAATTAAAATATATCAACGACTGGACTTATTAAGTTCCTGTTTCAACATATTGTTCCTTCATTTTTCTCTTCGATTTGTAAATCATAATATATTCGTCATTAAATGAAACATACCCATTAGATAATGAATAGGGTATTTTGTAAATCAGGTCACCAAAGCTGTATGTACAGAGAATATTTTTAGTCATTGTTTAGGATCAGTGTACAGGACAGGTCATTTTTCTAAGCTATTACTAGGGCTCTAAATAAGCTGACTAATAAATGAGAATATGATATTGTTGAAGCATTTGTGATAAAATGATTAGTCGTAAATAATCGTGAAGTGTGTTATATTGTATATATTTCTATCGCACTGAAATCGCGATTACGAGGAAACCGGAACTAGAAGTCATTAATTACACATGTCACCTACTTCAAAAGCACTTGTAAGAAATTACGCTACTTTAAACAATCAAGATTACAGCTGACGAAAACTTGTTATTAATACCCTATATCTGATCTCATAATAAATAGAAATATATATATTATTATATTTGATTGTGAAAATTATTATTTACACGTATTTACATAATCAGTCGTTCTTAATATTTATCATCGTAAAATAGGGCCAAACTTTCTCCTTTTCAATTAAGAGTTTTTTTATTAGATAATGATCTGTTAGTGATACACATTAGTGATAGACTTTATCAATATTTATAACTACACTGCTTAGAGTATTCGGTAGGATACGAGTCTGCAAATTGAAGTCAAAGTGGACTGCATAATGCAAAACCGCTGGGAGAGAGCTCGAGCGGTAACAGGCTAGGTTATCAAAAAACAATCAGGTATGTATGTACGTATAGATATGGAGCCAGATCAATTCTCTTAACGCGGACAATTTTCCCCTCGCTCGGCGAAACTCCCATGTGCGCAACCCCTAGTTCGATCCTAGACCTCATGACCTGCGTAAGGTCAACTCGAAAAGCTTCGGTAGGCTTATTATAGTCTTAGTCTTCTTTGTATCGAAAAATTGAAAAATCGAAGGTTTCAACAATCAGTGTATTTATGAACCAGTGTAAGACTGCATATTTAAAAATTTACTTTCACAGATTGTTACAAAAACTCACGTTTTCAAGAAAATTAGAATGGCAAAGAAATTATAAAACTAACGTTATATTTTTACGTATGAATTCATACTGACAGTCGTGTACAAAGTGCACACATGTAGCATTAGAAAGTTTACACTTTAATAGAGTTTACATAAGAGATGTACAATAACCGGATGGTACATGGACTCGATGATGAGTGCAGGGTTTGTATCTTCATGTCCCAATATGTGTAGCCGATCTATTCTGTTAACTATAATTAGATATATGACGATTACTCATCATACCTACAGTGACGTAATCAATTGCTCCATGCTGCGTGACATCGATAGCCAACTCTCCCATTTCTAGGTTCCGGAATTGATACAATACACGTTTATGCTTTCTGTAATTGTCAATCTTCATATTGACACGTAAATATTTTGACTTGAAAACGTCAGTTATATTGAGTTACACATAAAAAATTTTCATTGCATTTATAAAATTGGATACATATAAGTCGCACGTTCTAACGAAATATTTATATTGATATAAAAATTAGTTTAAAAATCATTTACATAATAGTACTTTTCTTACCAAGGGCGTAAAATAAGAGCTTTACGCCCCGGCTGATGAATGCACAAGGGATGGCAAAGCTGGCTCCAAGGACGAGGAATCACCATACGAGGTGTAAATTCTACGTGGTTCGAACAATATTTTTCGATTCCGTAGATGTAAAACATTCATCTTTAGTCATTTTTACAGAATATTACTTAGCTCTATCTAATACAAGGGCTCTGAAATAGATATTATGCGCCAACTAAATAGAAAATATTATTTCAAATTTCAGGTATTGTTATTTTCGCACAACGTTTATATTCATAAAGTAGGTTGTTTCCAAATATAGAGTTAAATGAAGTTCCTATAGTGACGTTATTAGCATTTTAGCCTATTTTTTTGTGATTATCTAAAAGTTTAATAGAGCAGAAATTGTCTGTATAAAGGTCATTTATTGCTAACAATACAGTATGAATGTATATTGCCAATTTTATCATATAAATATATTAAGAATATGAAAGTTTAAATAAAACTATGAAAGAATTAGCAGATTGTACTTTCAATCGATTATTTAAAGATGTAGGGGAGGACAGTGCGAAGCGACGCGGAATTTTCTTTTTTCCTTATAATTGCTTTTGCAATGTGAATTCCGAAACAAGACTAATGTCAAACGGCAGGTTATTTATTACTCTAATTTTTGTACCTAAATCGAATGGTGTGTGTTTTACGGACAGTGAGGTACACGCAAAAAACACATGGGCATAGTGAAGTTACTGGGGTAAAGCAATGCACTCTAATTTTCAGTACTTATCATGAAGAATACCTCAAAATTAAATACAAATCATAAATAATTATGCAATGTTCTTAAATATAATATTAAAGAAAAATAAAATTATTTTCTCAAATGTAGGGATGTTTAAGAAAAACGTTTTTACAATTAATAATGTCTGACTGTTTCGGCTATTTCTACTTAATTGATAATGAATTTCTTAACAAATTCTCACACGCGTACGATTTTTATAAACTGTCCCTATCCGACGGGACTTTTTTTAAAACGATCAGTATGTGCTAATATTTTTGGAAATATCAATCTCGACACAATTCAGCGACCAATACACGCTGATTTGTCATTGTTGTTTATAAAAAATATAAAGTTAAATCGACCACGTTTTTTCGAGCATTAAAAAAATATCCTGGGTTATGCGAAACACTAAATAATAAAGAGTAATGCATCGCATCGGCGCGATGTACAGTTTTAACTTTTAGATGTGATTTCTCGCAATTCACACAACTAAATCGCCAAATTCTTTGTCCATGTGAAAGTTTAACGAAACAACATTATGGTATTCGACAGTCAATACTATCGTATTTGAAATATTTCCGATTCGTCGCTTCGTACTATCCTCCCCTATAATAATACAAGAATGTCACCGACAATAAACGAAGAACTGACTAAAATGAATAGTGACAATGATCTTTCATGATAAGTATATTTTTCAAAGACTGTGCAAAAATTTCTTGTTTTCCGCGAGGCAAAATGGAAATAGGTCGATTATTAATTATTTTTGAAATTGCGCTTTTTCGGTAGTATAACTAATATTATAACGCTCGGAATACCGTGTGAAAGTGAATATTAAAGCACTATTTTTCTAAAAAACTCAAAAGTATTTAAAAATAAAATGAGATACGAGCGAGAAGTTGTCGGTCGGCTGAAGCTTTGAATCTCACACTGTTTTACCACGCTTGTATCAAAACTTGACATACGTATAAAAATATATTTCGTACCAAAAACTGTTCTAAATATAATAAACATTCAATATTTTTAATGGAACTAGGTTTAATAGAAAATGTATACTTTACAGAATCCAAGTTGTCCAATAAAATCTTATCAACAAAAAGTTATTACATCCAGAAAAGGATGCTTGTTTTTTTATACTTTTATTGGAATCTGTCGAGTTGTATGAAAGTTTCTAATTACTTGGTTTACTGATACAGCCCACATCATCGAATACTACAGAGAAATCTTTATTACGTTAATAATAGCTAAATCATAACTAATATTTTTGGTTGCGCCAGTCATTTGTTTGCCATATTATGTACTCAATTTTCTGAAATGTCGACAGTTGTAATGAATACATAATTTAATAATGTAAATGTTGCATGTTGTAAAAAACTAATGAATATACTACAGTTGTTTTTTATGGAATTTGCTTTACAACCAATAATTTCGGAAAAATATTTTTGTAATTATTAATAATATTCCCATTTTAATGTGTTAAAATTAAAATGCTCGTCTCGAGCAAATATATCTACTCGAGTAAAAAGAGTTTTCTTAGATACTACGCGTTTAAGGTAGCTAGACCCCAACTGTGCAAGTCAAAAACGATGTAACTACAAAGTGTAAAAACATAACCTCAATACCAATATGTAAAATCTAATTATAAATAAATAGTTAGTCTTATGCCATTCAAATATCAAATACATACTAAATTAAATTAATGGAAAGAAAAAATTAACCTTGTGAATAACGTAGTACAGAAATAGTGGCAACGTTGTATTCTATCAGCAAAGCGCGATTTAAACACTGCAGGTATGTATGTACATGCTCCGTTGTGGATCGAAACAGAGTTTGTTTCCGTATTTTATTTAATGTGGTCGTATACAGAAAACGAAAATATCTGCATATCTATTACATATTTTATGAATACGCGTATGTGTATTTTATTTATATTACGTTATCTACAGTGGTTTTCATGCTAAACTCATCAATAAAAGTACGTATGTATATTCAAATACTCGCGCGCAAAAACAAAGAATGATCTCATAAATGCGACGTTGCCGTCTATTCTGTATCGTATGACAAATCCCGAAAAATTTCTGAAGTTGGATTTTTGAACAAGTTGAACTTTTTTATTAAACGGTGAATGTTTACGACTTTCAAATATGTGATTCCTCATTACTTCAATTACTTCAGACTAGTTTTTCGTCAAGATCTTGACAGTAGGTTTTATGTTATAAGAAAATTTGTATCGAATTTGCTTTTTTTCGACAACTTTCATCATGGCTACCATACTGATCTATTTAAAAACATGCGGTCAAAATTGTTTAAATTTAACAGACATACGCATTGTTATTCAAATTAGTTTTGCTGAAAGTTACAAAAACTTCTTGAATAATAGGTGTTTAGGGTCTAGCTACCTTAAATCCAAAAACGAATTTGGAAACTCATGGACTAATATTTAACCACTAAACAGATTACAATGATTGTTAAGCATATATACAACTTAAAATGTCTTAAAACACAACAAAAGTTTTACAAGAAGAACGTGAACAACAAAAAACAAATGTATATTCTTATATAGTTTTATCATATATTATCGGTCAGCTGATCAGTTGCCTAATAAAGTTATCAATCAATCAATCAATCAATTATCAATTATTAAACTAAATTTGTATTTTACATGCGTTTTATTATTTATATGCTTAAATCGATCAAACAAACATATGTTGTATAAAGGACATTCTAATTTGTTACATGGTATTTACTATCTAATCGTGTTTCTGACACGTATCGATATTATTTACTGTATGTCAAGTGATTAATTGAATGAATTACTAATGGGATTTGTTGAGATAACATTTTTTTGTGTCTAATAAACTTGGTTTAGTGAGAACTTAAAATCATTATTTTTTGTCTTAATCTAGATCAAATATGGTTCCCAACTATCTTAAATACATTATTATTTTTTGCATACAATAGATTATTATTTCACAATTTTTATTTTCTGTTTCGAAAATTTATATCTTGACTCTAATCAACATAAACACTCGATTTCATCTGTATCTAGTTGGATTAATAAAAATGATACATTGATTAATATTATTGATCAGTATTATCTAAGACATTTTAATATTTTATTTCGTAAATTGGAGATAATGATACTGGGAGAAATTATCATTATTTTTCGTATAAATTACTATATTGTTTTATATCAATAGTAAAAATTCGGAACTCTGATAATTCAAAATTATTCCACTTTTTGTAAAATCACATTAATATTTTGGACATAAAATTACTGCCCCAAATAAATCAAAAATAAAAAACGTCTCTGGATATATGAATTTTTACCAATTAATGATTGATTCAAAAAGTATGCTTATATGATTGACCAACTAAATATTTATTGTAATAGTTACGATAATCGTTTTAATGAAGTTATATTACGGTAACGTTTTTTATTTTTATTATTAGCAACGAGGTACGATATGTAACTTTATATAGGATATTATACATTAGCTTGACAGGCTTTCTAATAGAAAAATTTTGCGCAAATAACACTTTTCATATTTGGTATTAAGATATCGTGTAAAAGCATTGACTTCTATACCTATCTCAACTTGTTGCTAGCATGAGTGAATTCGAAAATAATATAGGTATCGCGCATTTTATAAGGAAGTAAAATTTTTAAATAAGTAATAATAATAATAATATGGCTTTATTGCTATAGAGCAAATAAAGTAGATTCAATAATGTCAATATTGTTCCAATTTCGATGGAATTTTCTAGTTTATGCAAATATTAAATGACATTTTTTTATGCTTGAAAAGGTTTGAAATGGAAGAAGATAATAAATATAAGGATAAATATATAAATGATAAATATAATGTCATCAAGACTAATATTTCGGTTATTCCAACATAAGTAAGTATTCGAGTAATGCAAGGAAAAAAAGTTATGACTATCATTTTAATTCCTGCAACTAAAAGAAGTATTCCCACGCACTGTAATTAATGCAATGTTCGTGAAAATAATATTGAAGAAAAATAAAATTATTTTCTTAAAAGTAGTGAAGTTTAGGAAAATTAGTCACTGAATTAGAAGTCACTGAAATTAGTAAGAGTCTGACCAATTCGGCTGTTTCTACTTAATTGATAATGACTTTATTACAAAAATCTCACATGACGAGTCTTTTTTTAAAATGATCAGTATGTGCTAATCTTTCGTTTCACTCAGTTTATGACAGTTACACATAGACGTTTAATTTTTCTATTGTAGGCATTCTTCTGTACAATGCAAAATTCTTCACAAGATTAATAAATAATTAATAAATTATAAATAATATAATAAATTAATAACATAGCATTAAGAAAAGATGATACATGTACATGTACAATAACCTATGCTTTCTGAATTTAATGCGCTGAAAAATCTGGATTAACTATAAGCGAAAGTTGGATTAACTGAATTGTAGTCAGATTAACGAAATAGAAGTAAGGAAACTACTAAAGATGTAATTTTAATGTAGTTTTGTGAAAAATCACTTTAAATTTCTTGAGCGCTTTCTTAAAATTAATAATTATTATTTTAAATTTATTCTTGGGTAATTTCGGTCCTTCGACTTAATACCAGGATGGAATGGTAATTAAAATACGTTGTTAACATTTCGGCCACTAATATGGGCCTTCTTCAGAACAAAATGTATTCTAAACAAATTTTTTACAAATATTAAGAATTGTACAAAGTTGTTAGAAATATATTAATTAGAGATATCATGAAACTCTCACCATAATTGAAACAATCAAAAGAAGATCCATGGGATAGAGAATAAGATCACGTTTACCATAGAACAAGAAATGGATAATAAGATCACTTTTTTGGATTTATCAATAATAAGAAATGATGATGGCTCATTAGATACAGATTGGTACCACAAGAAAACATGGTCAGAAAGGTACCTTCATTATTCCTCTAATCATCCGTAAAATTACAAAGTCAGCGTAATTTATGGATTAATTGATAGGGCAACCAAATTAGTGGAGATTAGGTTCAGGAAAAAGAATCTAAACTTGGTTAAAAAAGTGCTAAACATTAATAGTTACCCAGGAGACCTTGTCAATCAATGTATTAAGAAAAGGGTGCATCTTTTGTATAACAACGAAAACAGACAAACATCATTAAAATACAAGAAAACCACAAGCATCCCATATGTTAAAGGTCTCAGTGAAACTATAACGAAAATTCTGAAAAAAGAGAATATTAGAATAGTACATAAGCCTTTCAACACAAATATTGGACAGATCAAGCCATTTAAAGATAAACGGGACATCGGTAACCATAATAATGTTGTTTATCTTATTCCATGCAACTATTGTAACAAGGTGTATATTGGACAAAAGGGGAGATTATTAAAAACGAGAATTAAAGAACATCAAAATAATATTTTAGGACCTCCTAATAAATACACAGGACTAACACAACATCGAATTGAAACATCTCACGATTTCAACTACAAAAAAGTTAAGATCTTAGCGAAGGAACCTAATAAAATCAAGAGATTCCAGCTAGAAAATACTTTCATAAAGAAGAATAAAAATGTAGTAAACATAAGATTTGAGAGTTCTACATTACCGACAGCGTAGGAGGCATTGATACAACTTTTTTAATTGGTAGTGTGTGCATAATGTGTGAAAAAATAACTTGTTGACATTCACTTTTTATATTTTTTAGACATTGATCCACTCACTTTAATTAAATTTTTCTACTTGTAACGCCATCAGTAAGTTTAATAGTTTAAATCTCGCGGGGAATGTTAATTATTAGTTCTACAATTAAACTCTGATTAGGGGTTTTGCAATTTTCGAACTCAACAGTCAACTTCAGAAGCACATGGTAGTAATAAGTGGTTCGAGCTCATTATAGATTTCAACAGCAATTTTGAAAAATTTTATATTATTTTATTTCCGATGAATTCGGTTTCTTCTTAAAAAATTTTTAATTTCTTGTTTTTCATCTAACACATATAATCTAATACAATTTCCTGGTCAAAAATAACTTTTTCATAAACCAAGATTCTAACCTATAAATTGACACATATTATAACCTCAAATCATATTCCTTATTATTGAAAAAGAATTTTTTTACAGATGACTCGACTACTTCATCCATGTTCTGATGGATTATTGTAAAAACAAAAATTTTAATCCAAACTAATGGAATTATGATTGAATAGTTTCAATTATGGTAAGAGTATCATGATATCTCTAATTAATATATTTCTAACAACTTTGTACAATTCTTAATATTTGTAAAAAAATTTTTTAGAATACATTTTGTTCTGAAGAGGGCCCATATTAGTGGCCGAAACGTTAACAACGTATTTTAATTACCATTCCATCCTGGTATTAACCCATTAAGGCCCAGGCGGACGAATTTTCAGCATCAGTTTGAACATCGATAATTTGTATATAAACGCCTTTGGAAAAATGTTAGCTCCACTATTTCTAACGTAAAATTTTATACTCTTTCAGAATCTTTCAATAAAATTTCGATAAAATAAACCGCAAAAAAGTTATAAACGTTTTTTTAGAAAAAATCATGGTTTTTTACATTTCCATTTTCAATAAAACTCACTTTCACCACGCACTGGCGCTGGGCAACATATCTAAGGTGAAAATATCGCGTCCATGGACCCTCAGGATTAAAATGTACCATGTTTCGATTCGTAATTCAAGATTGTGGCTTCCAAAATGGCGCCAAGCAGCTAAAAAATGTTTTTAAAACTTAACAATTTTTTTTCTTGAAAACTATAGACTTTAGATAAAATTTTTTAAAAACAAAGTGCTTCGGAATGAGTAAAAAAATACCCTCAATTTTTTTAGAACATACGGATGCAATTTTTTATTTGTCGAAAAATTAAAAAATCGGAATTTTGAAAAAAGTCATTTAAAAAATCTGAAAAAATTTGAGAGTATTCTTTAATCGATTGTAAGACATTTTTGTTCTAAGGACAATTTTTCTAAAGCTCATAGTTTTCACGAAAATAATTTATTAACCGTAAAATTTAGAAAAGTGTAATAATTTATTTTTTTGATAACTATAGACTTTGGATAAAATTTCCTTATAACAAAAATGTCTTCGAATTGGTTAAAGAACACTCCCAAATTTTTTCAGATTTTTTAAATGACTTTTTTCAAAATTCCGATTTTTCGAATTTTCGAAAAATCAAAAATTGCATCCATATATTCAAAAAAAAATTTAGGGTATTTTTTGACTCATTCCGACGCATATTGTTTTTAAACAATTTTATCTAAAGTCTATAATTTTCAAGAAAAAAATTTGTTAAGTTTTAAAAAGAATTTTTAGCTACTAGGCGCCATTTTGGAAATCACAATCTTGAATTACGAATCGAAAAATGGTACATTTTAATCCTGAGGGTCCATGGACGCGATATTTATACCTTAGATATGTTTCCCAACGCCAGTTCGTGGTGAAAGTAATGTTTTATTGAAAAAGGAAATGTAAAAAACCATGATTTTTTCTAAAAAAACGTTTATAACTTTTTTGCGGTTCATTTTATCGAAATTTTATTGAAAGATTCTGAAAGAGTATAAAATATTGCGTTGGAATCAGTGGAGCTAAAATTTTTCCAAAGGCGTTTATATACAAATTATCGATGTTCAAACTGATGCTAAAAATTCGTCCGTCTGGGCCTTAATGGGTTAAGTCGAAGGACCGAAATTACCCAAGAATAAATTTAAAATAATAATTATTAATTTTAAAGGTGTAATTCTCATAAGATAACGCACCGCTTAGTCATATTTACGAAATGTTTTTGTCAGTGTGTAGTTAACGTAATTTATTAATAGCAATAATGGTATTTACGTTCATCGTACTTAAAAAGTAAATAACAATTAATAATTACGCCTTGTGCTGAATGAAAGATGGAAATTTCATTTTTTATTTTTTTCGAACCTTTGTTCCCCTAGTAGAAGAGCATTCGACCGGCAATTGAAAGGTCCGGGGTTCAAATGTCGGTGCTAATAATCCAAAAACATAAGTAATAAATTCCATAGTTAACAAAAACTTAAAAAAAAAGTGTGCAACAATTCCCTTAACTGACGAGTTTCTGACTTCCAGGGGTACGAAGGTTGTAAAAAAATAAAAATCCCATTTTCATCTGTTGTTCAACATAAGGCGTAATTATGCAATGAAATATTTTTTATTTGTATAACAGTCAAAACTTTTAGAATTGTTCCTTCTAGTCCTCTCGTTATAAGGTTATTCCAGAGCAATTTCCCCCTTTCCGTTTTTATTAAAAGAAGAAGTGTAATAATGCCATCATAGTACATTTTTAAATAGCGTTTGCAAGTGCCTGTAAAGTGTAACACACTTCTTAAAATCTATTCTATTTGTATTCTTTGTCATTTTGACATTTCAAATCATTATACGAATAAACCGACATGTGACAATGCCGAATTTGAAGAACAAAATCTTTAAATGTTATAATTCAAAACCCTATAGTAACTTAGGTTATATTATCTTTGAATATTTATTTAAAATTTTAATTAAAAACAAACATCACTTTCTTATTATAACAAGAAATTTAGGTAATAAATCGCCGATGAATGCAATCAAAACTCACCGATCATGTAAAATATAAATAGAAGCAATGTTTGTTTATATCTTTTTATTCAGTTTTCAGTATGTAATTTATCTCGCGTTATTATAGTAAAAAGTATGTCAGAGTAACTCACCGATTATCTCGTCTAACCCTATTCGGTGTATTGGCTCTTGGCTCCTCCATGTAAAAAATGATGTCACCCTCGTTGTCCGTTTGTGTTCCGGATGTTCCGCTTGTGACTGCAGTTGTGCTATTAGTGGGCTGTTGTTCAAGTTGATTCACGTCCATCCGACTGCGAGACTTCCGCCTTTTTAAGACACTCGCCTTTTTTGCCACCTGGATGATCAAAGACTGAACCCCCGATGCCCGTTACGTCAAGCCAAACACACATCATGCACTACTTCTAAAAATGGTGTGTTTATAACACAGTGAACTCTGGGCAAAACTCTAGTAACAACGGTCAATACGCAACAGGAATGCATAAATAATATGAAAAATTTGAGGAATGAGAAAGGTAAATGATATTGTAAAGTATTTCTTTAACCTTTCTCAGAGTTAAGTTGTGTAACAATTCATTTATGAAAGTTCATAAATTTTAATGATTTAATTTTCATGAAATTGAATAAAATTATTACTTTCATTTATGACGCTTGTCATTATGTGTATCTGAGTGTCAAAACGATTTTCTACCATATAACCGTGATTTATTTGTTTTACCAGTATAGTTCATTTGCGTGACTGAAGTTTGTGACCTGCTCGATAAGATGGACAATAAAACAGATTCCCTTCTTTTTATTCATTACCTACGTAAGATACATACTGTCGCAGACATGGTGCAACATACATACAAAAATAATTCCAGTCTGATAACGAATCTATGTAGATTGTAATATGCACGTGTACTACTTCACTAAACTACCGCATATGCTAATAAGTAATTGTAAATCTGAATCAAGGATGATCTGTGATAGTACGGGAGCATATATCACATGCAACACTCAGTTTGCAGACTGAAAAGGACGCGTGCACTGTTGACTAACCGCGCAATGCGACATAAAGCATCGATACGGAATTCCTGTTGATAGTTCCTTATCTTTGAGAACTTAGAACACGGGCGGTTAAATCAAGTCGTCTTGGGGTAGAGTCGGGATCGAATTTCCTTGAATCTATGTCTGTTGAATGCCGTTATATAATTCCTCGATCCATTGTACAAATCAACCGATCGCCTAATCTCAAAGCAAAGCAAAAGCCTCGAAAGTTGCGTTTTATAAAAAATGGAACAAAGTTCTTCTTGCACATTGACAAGTGTTTGTGAAATTTTGAAGGTGTTGAAATTCGTGGATCCAGAAAATTAGACACATCAAGCTTCTATACATGATCCTTCATTTGCATATCATGCGCCCGTCTTGCATTGTCCACATTCACTTGCGTGGCGGTAATTTAATGACACATGCTTGGCAAAGCCAGTATAACGCAGAGTAATGATGTCTTTTTACTAGACCAGTTATTAAATTTCTGTTTATTAATTCTGACTCTTCATGACCGAACGCAGGCACTTTTATCGATTGGGGATAAAATCATAAATGGTGATGTACTTGATTTAAAACGTTATATTTTATGCGTTTCGTTATAATGTAGCAACCAGTAACCTATGAAGCGACCTGTCTCCTTTAGCGACAAAAAAACCACAGAACGTCTTTGCGATAGTTAGCGTCTCGATCGATGAAAGCGGACAGCTCTTAATTGAAGCAAGTAAATCGACGGCATGGTGCTTCGTCACGTACAAAATATTACCGATGATATAACACTTTCTAAAATACTTTTGCATTATTAGAATATACACGATTAGATGACAAAATTTATAAAATTTGATTACTGCTGACGTAAAATATTATGTGTTGAATCATTTTAAGCTAAAAAATGATGTTGTTGATAGTTTGGTCGAAACGTCAAAAGTGGGACTTAGAAAATTAATCTGAGAAACTTAATTACCATTAGGTAGTTGACTGAAAAGTAGTACTAAAAGCACCAGTTTACAATAAAAGATATCCTCCAGATATCGATAAAATGCCTGTATTTATTGGAGCTCATACCCAGTAGCTAAGTTTACTTAAAAATATAGTTGAATATGTCAGCGATTGAAAACGAATTATTATTCTAGATAGTATTCATCTAACTTCATTCGTAGTTTATTTAATTACTTTAGAACTGTAACTGATAAGATCCAGAACTTATTGAACTAGGTAATAGTGAAATACACCAAGTAATTTTCTTACACAATAAACATTTTTATTTACTATTATCGAAAGCAAGGAATAATATCAACCCTTTACTTTTGTTACAAAAATCATGATACTGATTATAGCAACTAAAGCGAACAGTTAAGGCAACATTGAATGGTATACTATAAGTATAGTGTAAATTTGAAGAAGTGGTATGTTTCTGAAAGGATGTATAAATTATTCGAGAGATTGAAACCGACGATGTCGTATGTCAAACCCTTGAGACGCTTGAATTCATTGGATAATTTTAAGTATATTTTAGGGTTCGAATAATTCAGGTGTAATTTAAATTTAAAGTGAAATTTTTCGAAGAAAAAGACAATTACGATAAAAATGGAAAAGTGAGTTAAAGCTTCTTTCGAAATCCCGTCATATTCTATGGATCATCACAATCACGAATGGCTTTCAGAGTACCCATATCATGTAAGATAATTTCAATACATCTGAGTGAAGTAGAATTATTCTCGTGTAAATTTGAAAATGGTGGCATAATTTTAAAATTGCTCACTCGTGTAATTCTGCAAATTGAAGGTTCTGATCGATATAAAACATATGTTATGTTAGTTATGGACACCTCATCATTGATAATTGATAACCTGTCCACGTACCATTATTTCTTTACTGACAGTTTAGTCGTCCAATCAACGTCAGGGAATGCCAATGGAAAGTTCATTTCCAATTTCAATATTATTAATCACGTCTTAACTACAATTCCGATCGACAGAAATCTGACACGTAGTTTAAAAAATTACAAATTACTGAGACGTCTCGGATTAATTAAATCGTTCAATCTCTCAAAGCTTGGTATAGTATATGCCATTACGTTGTAGAGGTTGGGATTTCTTTCTTGCCTTTAGCGTCGATTAGTTTTATTTTCGAACAGATACGCGAGATTATTGAATTACAGATTTCAATATTTTCATGCATAAGTGAATTCGATGCATATAATTTCTGAGCGTACTGAAAAGTTTATTCGAAGAGAAATTCAAATTAAGGAATAATTAATTCAAGTTTCCATTTGCAAACATTAATCAAAATAATAATATTATACATCTAGCTGTCTTCAAAAAACGGTGTTACGAATCAGCTAATTTCATTTTGCGTTAATATGTATAACACAAAGTTATTAATATCGGTTGATTTAAATTGAAATATTAAATTTCTATCATTAAAACAAACCCTTCCAAATACTTCCCAGTAGAGATTTTCTTCTCGTGACCAATACCCTCTGAGTCGTTTTTTTATTGCCCCTTGTTAAGTCGTTCTAAATTATTTTCGATATAACTTTATGAAGCATATATTTAAAGACCATCTGTGGTCAATAAAACCTTTTAATTCCTTTAAAAATGGTTAATAAACTATTTTTAATAAAATTTATAAAATATTAGTTTTTATACTTCTGTCTATTAGAAACGGTAAAACTATTTCGGAAAATATTAATATTTTTTATTGATGGTAAGAATTTGTTATTATTTATATTTAATATAAAAAATATTGGCCGCTTGATAGAAAATATTCGGTTTGTATTGATATTCGCGGTAACAACTACATATTGTTCTGCAATAGAGATTATGATCCGATTACTTTTCTCATACGCATTACCCAGATGTTTCTATTGCGTACTGTTAGTCAATATTCCGATTAAAATTCGGTCACTTTATCACAGCAGTAGGTAATATTTATTTGCCATAGTTAATAAAGTAGTCATTATTCTAGCGAAAAAGCCCCTTTCCGTATTTCTCTTCTATATTAATGAGCTTCGATTATGTTCAAATTTACGAATATGTAGATATATAATAGATTTATACGCTCCCCAGAGGGATGACAAATAGCAATGCAACACTGAAATTGTCCGTGTGCTTCAGTCTAGTTAACTGATTCTAATGACTTTTGAAACCATATAATTTTTGTCAAAGGTAGAAAGTAGTAAAAGTATGTTAGATCCATTATCATAATTTAGAGATAACAACGGCTAAAATAACATTTTCTGTTTCGAAAATCCTGTATGGATAGGATTAGTATTGAACTCAGGAAAATAACTTCAGCAATCCTAAAGAGAGGTATTTAACAAAATTAATTCGCCCAAGATTCCTCTGAAGCTAGTAGTAACACAAAGGCGGTACAAAGGTGAAAGGGAGCAATAACTCCACATACACCAAAGTTCAGAAAGGCATTATTGATAGATAATGGAGTTCTGAGTCGAATCTGTCTCGTTATACGTCTTATGGATATGTCCTTTTCAGACAGCGGTCAGAATCGAGGTTTATTAACGATTTGCCTACCAGATGCACTACCGTATGATAGATAAGTAATAAAATAGATATGCAGTTAGACAAGCATTGTTTCCTGCCGGAATAGTAAAAGGTTATTACGAATTTGTTTTGTCGAAGTGTCAGATGGAGCAGGGATTAGAGATCAGCTCCTTCAAGGCCTATTAATTTCGGACTTATTGTTAACACGTATAGATTGACTAGTATTCACGAGGAAAACAGTACATATAAAAGTGTATAAGTAGGTACTACTGGACCAGAATAGTAGAGAGCAAATTGACATTTAGCTAAAGGGTAAAATTAACACTTCAAGGGGTCCATTTTTACCCTATTAAAATGATTAGAAGACAGATATCCCCTATAATGCAATGATAAAATGAGGAATCACGAAATTGCGAAACATAATACTAGAAAAAAACTACCAAGGATACTGTGGTCGGGTGTTAGATCCGATACATATCGTCGAATATTAGATACAGAATAGCACTATCCATCCTACATAATTAGAGGTTATGGGAACTAATTCCACCCAAGAGGAGAAAATCTGAGAGGTTTGTTACAATATAATCAATTATTTACAATTTGAAAAAATTAATCCTGTAAATTAACGAAACCAAAATATAAATCACCATGTTACAATTTTGGTTCCGAAATATCCGGTCTATAAAGGAATAAATCATGCTAAATGTCTTCAAAGAAGTCGTAATGTTTGAATTTAAATTAATTTTTAATAAATAACGCCGTCATTTTTCGATACGCATGAAGAGTTTTCATTTGAATTTGCATTTTTACTTTTAATGGCAAATTACTCTACCACCCAATCAGCGGTTCTTGGATGAAAGAAAAATTATCTTGAACTGAAGATATTGTGACGGGCATTCTACGAAAAAAATTATGGTTAAAGATACAATGCTTTTGGAATATTACTTTGTTATTCGCCGAGCGGAAGATGTCTGTGTCGATAGCTAGCACCATGTCTATTATCAGGGATGCTAACCTACGCCAGATTTACCTTCTAAGAAGGTCGATTATTTTGCTTTTTGGAAGAATTGCACTACTGTCCATAAAAATTCTACATACATATAACATTATATGTTCATATTTTCAAAAATTATTCAGACATTTCTTACAACGAAAGGTGGTTGAGAAATAATCAACGTTTATACTCAAATTTTGAAAATAATTGTTGTCCAAAGTTGACACTTTTTGTAATAAAACTAATAATTTATTTCTATATAGATTTGATTTGCCTATATATATATGTACTTTTCCATGTCGCTTTTAATGTACATCAAATTTAATAATAAAATATGAATGTATTTTTATTAAATGTAAGGCGTGTTCCTGTATACTCTTATTAATCACATTCCCATCAATTCGGTTGGGCTTTCATATTATTGCAAACTATTTATAGAAAGTAGTATTTTTATTTTTATCAAGTAAATTTTCATTAAATAATCTACATCCTTGTACCAAAAAACCCATTTACATTCAACAATTAACATCTCCATGCAGGTAATATATCATTTTATAGCGTTCTTACCTTTCCCAATGGAGTAGATGGTTGGCCAGCGGGCGTTGTATCTTTTACGTATATGTTCCACGTTGCTACGCTATTAGTACTTTTATCCGCTGCATGACATCTCCACAGACATTGAATCAACATTGCGGCGGCAGGAATTTGTCGATTAAAATGCTTCTGTCGCTGTTTCTGTTGCACCTTAAGCGCAAACCCAGAGCCCAGTATTCCCTTTATCAAACATGAATTTAATTACGTTGAATGCAGGTCCCATTTTCCAGAATATAATTAGACATTTTTACCCTAATTGCTTGACTTGAAAATATTAATATCTCCTGCTATAGTTACTCATTTTATTAACTGCTTTTCATTTAATTAGGTTTCTGATAATCCTAAAAGCTTCATTGCATTATTAATCCTAATAAGGGTGAAAGTAGAATATTAGGCGGAAACAGAAGGAGAGTATACAATCGAACGCAATTTGTGAAGTGTCTACCGCTATACCACCGATGGCGTGATGAAATGAGGGAAAGATAATATGTCGATAAACAAGTATAATTACGCTACATTTAATATTTATGTAATAATAATGAACTTACAGCAGGAAGTGCAAAAAATGATATTGCGAAAACACTGAAGCACGAAGCAACGATTTTTCCCATCCACGTTTGAGGAACGGCGTCACCGTATCCTATCGTTGTTACGGTAATCTGAAATAATGTGGATAATTAAACATTTTCTAAAGTAGCATATTTTTTAAAATATTTCGTAGATTGTTATCAGTATAATAACAGTTTTAGTAATGTTCAACTTTTATCTCTGGGAAAGTTTTCGATAGTGGTAGCTAATAAAATGCGTAGACGTCAAATATGTCGATTGGATGTTTTTCAAAAATTGTTTTAGTCTAATCTAGAAATAATTAGATAGAAAACCAAAAAGTAGTTTGCCCTACAAAACGGATGGTATAGCACCAATATTACGGCACTAAAAAACACAGTCTGATACAATATTAATTTATCTAGTTAAATACAACCCAACTACTATAAGTAATATGGAAACTTACAGTATATGTCACGATATTTATTATGAATTAGTTATAAAACGTTTTTTCAAAAATCAAAATGACAGACGTATTACGATAGTTACTCAATAAAAACAGTATACTTAAATGTTAATAAAACTACGTTGTGTACAAGAAAATCTTTAACTGAACAACTGAGATAACTGAAATTGAAATTATTCGCTAAACTGGATCACCAATATTGAATTTTCAAAACATTATGTAATCCTATATTCTTCTTACTTAACTTCACAAAATTCTTTATAATCCAAAGACAGGGATTGTTGTTTAGACAATATATGGAGACTACTATTCTGTAAAAGTTAAACTTGAACAGATATTTCGTAACCGTGGTTTCAGCATACATTGCAGTAGAAAGTAATTTTAACGACTTCGTTGGAACTTAAAACTTTACGATGCGCAGCGACAGAATAGTATAACGAACATTATTTCTAGTAAGAAAGTATTTCAATTTCAAAAGAAGCACAAGGTAATTATAACAATTAATATTTTTAACCGAGTCACAATGTATAGTTAGTATAATAATGATTTCACGTTTTTCAGTCTTAAATGCAAACACGCTCAACTGGTCTGATATTT
Organism: Trichopria drosophilae; assembly: GCA_030407085.1. Taxonomy (NCBI): domain Eukaryota; kingdom Metazoa; phylum Arthropoda; class Insecta; order Hymenoptera; family Diapriidae; genus Trichopria; species Trichopria drosophilae. Next base: position 59,851,662 of record CM059583.1, read on the forward strand.
TATGATGTATGCTATATTCGTTATTCTGGTATCGTACGCACGACGTCATTGTATTACGATATAACGACACTGAAATTGCTTTGACGAAATCATGATTTCCAAAATAGACGATTTACTGTAGTATCAGGGCATTAAACTATATACTCTATTTCATATAGATAATAATTTTGTAGTATGTCCTACGTCAATGACAAATCACTGAAAATAAAGACTGTGCACAACGTAATCGTACTGACGTAATTGTAATCATAAAAGGATGAATGTAAGATCCAATTTGTACCCACTTTTGCAAATAATTGAAAGAAAACATTCATCACGTGGAACTAAAACAACATGATCTATGTATACGCGTAACTGTAATGTTCTGTTGGATGCCGAAATTATATGTTTTAACATTTCACTCGCAGTACATCAAGCTCATCACTGAGGAATGTAATTGCAATTAAAAAATTAAGAATTATTCTTGAAACCTTTTATCCAATGCACTAATATATGTTTCGTCCTTTCTTAGCATTATTTTCCAACGTTTTCTGGTATTCGTATACAGAAAAAAGTGTGCATTACCACATATTAGATTATGTAGACGCTCTAGAAAGTAGCCTTTTACGTATAGTGTTAATTATGTTTCTTTCACGGATTAAAAGTTGAGCATTTAGATATCATCTAACATAGAAAAACAAAAGAAACTCGAAAAAATGAGTCTTGTTTTTGGCGAGTTTATGTCCAATTCTTTTATTCTCTATGAACTAAACTATTCTAATCTAAACAGATTTCTACTACACATTAGTAGACATGTATAATCGCGTTTATGTTTAATCTATAACCAGTCATTCTTCTAGTAAAATATAATTTTCAAGTTTAATCTACTTTATAGGGTGTAAACTGAATATTTGTGGATATAAGAAAACTTTATTAGCAATTTCTATATACTGAAAGTGACACGCGCGTATCAAAACCTTGAGACGATTCCAATCTATATTTAAAATCACGTACGCAGAAAAAATTGTAATATCCAATAAATATTCACTTAAATAGCCGCAAGCAAATATTTCATTGATATAAGAAATAATTATCTTGAAGTAATTCGAACTTACTAAACAGAAGAAACACCTATTAAAAATAAACACATATTTTCTCAAGGCAAGTAAATCTTTTCTCTCAACTATTCAAATACATATTTACTTGTCTAGAATCAGAATTATCTTTTTTCGCGTATTCTAACATCAAAGTGAGTTTTAGATATCTATAATTCCACTGTATTTTATACGGTGAACTCGAGAGGATCGTTCATATTAATCATGTAATTGAACCTACAAATGGCTGCAAAGTCAAACCTGTATAATCAATAAGTGAAATGTAAATTCACACAAAACATTGAATATTTAATTAATAAAATAAAAATTTATGAAATCTTTAATTTGTTTAGGCTCTCAGGGACTTAGGAATTTAATTTGGTAACCAAGAACATTCATCGTAACCTTACATTAGATAATACATGTGTAAAATATTTATGAATTGAGTAATGTTAAAATTAATCGTGGATTCCATCGGTCGCTATAGAAGCACAAAATTTTGATCACTTTATGCTCTATTTTGAAGCAATCTTCACAAAATGTGAGGATTGAAAAACATAAACAATATTTAAATAATTATCCGGATAAATAAATAATTACATGACAAATGAAATTTAATAAAACCATTTTCCAAATGCTGTTATTGAAACTGATATGTTGCGTATTCACCCAACGCCACAATAAAAAGGACGATTACAACAATTATACATTGACAAATTAAATGCGTTTATCTCTAATAGTATGAATTTAATCTTAATTACTTTCGATGTTTCGAATGGAGATAATTGACTCTTATATTATTCATCAAACATCTATAATTAGATGCAATACCTACTTAAAAAATAATATTGATAAACTCATGAATTTAACTGCCTTTTAGTTCAACATTGACTGCTAATTTTATATCATTAATTATTTTATAAAATTTTAACATCGAGATTAATAACACTATGACTACAAATCTTGGATAGTAATTACAGAAAGAAATATTTTTTGGGACAATATCATTGTGATTAATATTTACTTTTTAATATCTAGTTTTTCCGTACACAAGTTTGTGCTAAAATTGTCTTATGTCTCATTAATGTGAATTAAAGAAAGGTATTTTACACGAGATAACATAGTTTATTCATCTTCGATAGCCTACCATTTTTTAATATACTTGATATTTATAATAATTGTTTTAAGAGGTCAGAAATAAACCATTTTTAATCCTGACGATGTTTAACTGGTAATAGACTCAGTTTTCATTGTATATTTTTTAATAATCTGCGTTACAATATAAATCAACTCCAAAAACATTATCATTCTTATGCACAATCTCATATATATACCCCTGGGCGTTTCCACATGCATATTACTTGTGACACTAAATATTCTAAATTACAAAATCATGTACAGCCGTTGAATTCGCTTTATTAGTCTTGACAAGACCGACCTCGAGGCGACAGGTCAGAATATATTGTAATAAATGTAGTTCAGAAACTTCAGAGCTGGCTACTCTTGGGTATTCAATTTACACCGGAAATGTCCAACATATCCTCGTATGTTGAATGCAATTACGTATACCACTTAAACACATAGAGCCCTTCTCAGTGCGTAATAGTATAACAAATACTCACCACACCCCACCAAAGTGCATCGGCATAACTGGAAAAATCCGTTTTTCCATTAGGTCCTAGAACGTCCTTTTCTGCTAAATATACGAAATAACTGCTGAATATGAGTCCCAGAAAACCAATGTAGAGCGTGGTTATTAGTTCCTGGAATAAAATTATAAAACCAATTGACCTACAATTCGGAGTAGATAACAGTTTCGTGCACTTTTATACAATGCTCCAACGATCTCAATGGTTTAAAGTCAAAATTATGCAACTCGCTGATTGTAAACATTAATCCAACACTGATTTTTTTTTAGACCAAGATAATTACTGCGTTTTTCATTGATCGATTCGAAAATTCTACCCCTACCACTGCAATCACACAAGAGGAGATACAGTTGCGTCACGCGAATAACTATGCTACGTGCCTGTGTACATAAGTGTACACATGTACTTGTATCGATTAGTTTAAATAATTTTGCATCTCTCTAACAGGTTGTGTATTATTTTCATATGTTTTACATAACAGTTAGAAATACGTCGTTTATTTCCGTCATTTGCTTATATCTAAACGATATTGCTGAGAGCTGCATAATTTGAATAAATCATTAACTCGTGGAAACTGTGACAGTATACAAAGTTTATAATGTTTGGTATAAATATATTGTGTTATACGAAAAACGGTAATGAGGGTAGTCTAGATAATGCAACTTTTCGAACACGCGAACATGATTACACAATTTAATCATTATACTAAAAGTTTTCGGTATTATGTACATCCCTGAAAGAGACAAAATTTGATGCGCACGCGTTACTTTGTAAATACATGCAAATAACCAACATAATTATTATTTTTACCTGGCGATGAATAAATACGACGGAACCCAAAAGTCTCCAAGTACCTCCTTGGCGATCTACATGGAGCATACGCAATATTTGCAAAAATCTTATGCCTCGAATGGCAGAAGTAGCGAAGACTTGACCGTTACTTCCTACTGACAGTACGACCATAGACGCCACGACGACTATTAAATCTATATAAACAGATTACAGTATAACGTATTAATTTGCATGTGTAATTAATTAATATGATAGGTTACAATTTATCGAAGAATGAAATGCATCTGACTTTAATTAATTTTTCGATTATTTCAAAAGTATAATTTCGTATCAAATTTTCTTTAACACAGATTCAGCAATTAAGTTTTTCCTCATTTCTACAGAAATCGTTGCCTTCTGTATCTTAAATTTAATTTAAAATATTTAATTACAGCAGGCAAATACATTGAATTTTGTATTAAATGTGTTTTCATAATTTTATGACCAAAATCAAATTATGCAGCAATATATAATAAAAAATAATAAATCTCACTTGTAGTAAATTTTTTAAAACTTATATTTTTTTAAATTAAATAAAAAATGCAGGATGTTAAATTTTAACTTTATTTAAATATTTAATTTAATTATGAACGAAAGAGCGTATAGAAATACTTTTAATTACATGAAATGATATACAAATCTCAAATTCAAGTTATTTCGTTAAATCTCGCAATCAAAGGAAGAGAACGACTTCGTGACGTAGATGACTTTATTAATGAAATTTGTTATTTTGCTACGATATTCCCTCTTCCTATATCGAAGACATATATGTAAACATCATTAAAAATCCATCAAGCGTAACGTACTTTGATTGCTCAACCTGTTGATAGATTAATGAAGTTATTAGTTAACATCGAAACGGAAGAGGCGATCATATAATACAAATAATTGGGTTTAAAACGTCGATATCAATACTGAATTCTTGAATACTTGATATGAATACTGAACTCAAAAAAATTTAAGTTCAAATTAATTTCGCGAAATTTCATGAAAAATGATTTTGATACATTTTCTTCAAATGTAGTAAGGCCATAATACCAAGATTATATGTAATATCACGTGTTAGTAAATTATCTAATAATTCATATACTAACCAATTATACATATTGGCTTCCGAACGAATCGCATTCGACCGTAACACCCCATATACTTCGATCTACACCCTGCACTCCACAATCGCACTATATACTCCACTCCGAAAAAGACGACTAGACATATTTCCTGCAATGAAAAGTCTATAATTTATACAAAATATGAATTGTAGTGGGTATCAGTATTTGTATTTTATTGTATTTCGAATTGAAATAAAAGTTTAAAATGAAATTTTTTTATTTGTGTCGACTAATAAAGTTCGTAAAATAAAAAAATTAAAATATTTTGGAGTTGGTCGTCTCTTTACAAAAAGTGCGGAGTACTGGACAAAGTATCATTAGGTATCTATTCAGAGAAAAAGGGAGGGGTCAATAAAAATTATTGACCCCTTACCTAACCCTATTACTTCATGTCACAATTCATAGGGTATAATGCAACTACAAAACGAGGTATAACGTGAGGAAGAAATGAATCGGCAGCAGAAATCCGACCTTGGAAAACTTGTTGCCCTCGAACGCAGTAATGCCGTAATACTCGCTCGATTCGTTCAGTGTAATTTTATGTTAACGTTGTAAGAATCTTGCTTACCATCCAAAACAAAGTTTCATTCGCGAATTCACTGTACTCATCTATCGTTGATAATACACTAAATATAAGGCACACCAATACCACCATAAACCTGAAAAGATGAGAAAAGTACATTACTTAGGTCAGTTCTTGATTTCTTTTTGTGAATATGTAACTAATGAAACCATTTTTATACAATAACCAAAGCAGTTTTTCTAATTGGGGTCAGGAAATTTAGACTGTATAGTCATCGACTTATGTTGCACTAAATTATGAAGTCTTACGATGCAGTTGAATCAACATTTTTCAACTTAAGATACTCGTGGACATTAATTGATTATTACCTTGCAATTGCATATAATTAATTTATCTTATTTGTTCTTAACAATTAACTAATATTATTTTCGTCAGAATGAGGATAAAATCTATTTTTAATATTATCTTTGTATTTTTAATCGATTCATGTCGATTTGTACGTAATTTAATCGGTATGTACCTAGACGTAACATGGAAAATAATTGCAAAAAATAGACGTCCTTAAACCAATAGGTAAGCCAATGTCATTGTATGACTTAAATTGTCGAATCATTACATTCATTCGACTAAGTACAATTCGAAAGTCTGTAATGTCAGTAAAAGGAATATGTAACATAATGTTAACAAAGAAAAAATTATAATTTATCTTTCCAAAAATTGTTATACTTGTGTCATTTTGAGAAAAATTAAGCTATTGTAATCATTAATTATGGAAATAGTCCCTACTAAGTTTTTGACTATATACAGTTGAAAATAATCTCAATTATGTGAATATTTGCATTCTATAATTTTGTTTAATTTTTAAAGGTTATATATGTGTACTTATTTATTAATTACGACGAACAAATAAGATAATGAAAGCTTTGTAAACAAAAATATTTCGTGGCTGATCAAATATTGACTTATGCTACTAGTTAATCTCGTACTTGTTACGTAAGGAGGGCATAATTTACGAATTGAATAAATGGTACAGTATATTAGTTTCGTTAATTACAAGAACTAATTATCGATTCCTGATCTATTATAGAATGTTGAACGGTAATCTGGCACAAACTATATTTAATCCGTACTTGTGATGAAATTTAATAATGCATTATTTGTACCATTTAACAACATGACGAAAAGAGGCGATTGGCCTAATTAATCGTTCGTTTAAATTTGAATTGCTCCAGAAAGATTATCAAGTTGTTAACATTATTGGCAAATATCGCATTAGCGTATGAGAATAACTAAAATATAAAAACGTGTTTAAAATGAAATTGCATTAAAAGAATCGTAATTTAAATTCTTCCGCAGTTTCCAAGTAGAATCTACTGAGTTTAATTTTATTGAAATAAATACTAAAAAATACAGTCTAAAAGTTTCAAAGTGAAAATTTTACGTTTTCTGAAAATGATGCTCCCCTTTTCGTGATTTCACTGCAATACAATTTGATTTTACTTTCTTCGGCATGATATCTAACTCAGAAGATTATACATTATTGATAGCTTTAAGTTCTTGTTTAAAAGTCAAATTATGAACAGTCCGAAAATCTCTAATTGATGACGTTTTTCCCGTACAAAGTAGTTGGCTTAGCTGCCCTCAGATGGATTTGGATCACTTCCGTTATAGCACTCGAATTTTATTTACCGCAATTTTTAGTGTATGCTCTTATCATTCAATAAACTTTCAAGCCATCTTACGGAAAGTCATTTGAGCGTGTATTTATTTAACATGCGTACTTATAGATACGTATATTAGTAATGGATTCTTTCGGAAAATTATTACCGGGTTTCAAACAGTAATGCAGCATACTGCGTTTTTTAAATAATTTAAACATATGATAACGTAATTCTAAAGGAGGTCCAAATCAATGAAATTTAATATTGCAGTAATTTTTGAAAGATTCAAAACTCACTTTTGTAGAAATCGTGAGAAATGGAATCGTGAGAAATTGTTAAATCGAGTGAACTTTTTAATTTTAAAACCAGATCAACCAAGAATCTCTTGTCTTGGCAAAAATTCGTAGTACATACGGAATTATATAATCATTGATTGCATTTCGGCGTTCCTCTTTTGAGTTTTAGTGCAATTTTAATCTCTCGATAATCTCATGATACAAATTTTCTATGTTGCTGACCCAACGATCTTGAGAACTCTAATCATGATAACCAAATTTATCAAAAAAAGATTGTTTAAATGTCACTACGATGACAATGTCATAATAAGTCCCCACATCAGATTAAAGGAAATAAAATAACGTCTGATTTAACTCTTAGTATTTGATACTTACACCGAGAAGTGGTAAAGGAAGCATTTCCATCCCGTAGGACGTTCCAGGAAGTTATAGACTTGGCCCTGGAAAGTTGCTTTTCCAGCGCGTCGATGTTCTTTTAAGTGATACCGACATTCCCATGTGTTTCGGTCGCCATTGACAGGGCCCAGCTGCAGTCTTTGATCGACTCCTAAAAATACAAACTTTTATTCTAAGCTTGTAACGTGAATATTTTTCAATTTCAACAATATACTACATTTAAAAGCTTTTATAATATTTTGATGCAGGCACAAGTCAGTAACAGTTCAAATCGTGTTGGATATTACTATAGCTTTTTAGATGCAACGGTTTTTCTTTACGTAGTAATTTACAGCATATTTAAAAAGCTTTTTATATATGATGTATATAAATTGATTTAATATTTAAGATAAACGAATTTATATTGTAAGCAAAAGCAGCGAAAGGTTAAACTAAAAATTCTACGATAACCAAACATTTTGTTTTCAAGAGATAAATCTATTTGTAATGGATTAAATAAAAATAGATTATCATACTTGTTTTTATTGTAAAGATATGATTTAAGGAATGAAGGATAAAATGTATATACAGAATTTAATTCTACAAATAAAAAATTACGGTTAGCTACCTTCCATTCATAAAAGAGTCAGCTGGTTAAAATTCACTGATGTTTCAAAGTCAGGAAAACGTTAAGATAACGCCGTGCATAATTTAACTAAATTCCTAATATAAAGTTTCAATTTGCTCTCTCAAACAAAACGTTTAAACGATTTATTTCTACAAACCATTCTCTTCAGTTAACTACTTGTTTCTCAGACTGTGTTCCAACAGCAGGTATAAAATTTAAAGCAAACGATTGCACAACAACATAAATGATTAAATTCTGAGAATTTAATTAAAAATGACATAAAGAACAAATTGTCTGCAAAATCGCTACTGTCAGTGGTATTCTTTTCGTATAACTAACATTGCAGAAAAGAAACTAAAATTCTAAATTATAAATCTAATTGAATAATAATATAAAAAATTACCAATGGCTGGGTCGACTCCTAAAAAATGATAAGATTCTTAGTATTGTAAATTAAAAGTAATAATATTTGTCTGAGAAATTATAAATCATAATTAATAATAACCTGGATATAATTTGCCGAGGATTGGCGTAACTCCTAAAAGCGACACAGAGGTAAACAATCATTTTGGTATTGCAATGCATGAATCTTACTAGTATATACACAACAATTATACCAGAGCAGAAGGTCTCGACATTGTCCGACTGCAAGGTGGCACTTGTATCAGAAATAGGAGAAATTGCAGGTTTTAAATCTATCGGCGGTTCCAGAGTAAATAAATCACTTTTCCCTTCGCCATGGACGCTTCCTCCTCCGACTTGAGCTATTGTTACACTCAGTGGTACGCGGTTACCTGCTCAAAAACAGAAAAATCGACAAACCTCCATTTCATTTCTTCTAAAGCAACTGCTGATGAAATTTATCATATTAGCTAATGGTGGTATACTGTTCCTCATTAATTTGATTTCTAGCTAGAGCAAATTAAGTTTCTATTTAATCACTTTGCGAATGCAGCAGAGAGACATAAACCATACTCAAACATGTATGGGATACGACACTGGTGTACTTAAATTTTTAACGCTAGACTCAAACGAGACATGTCTTGTACGAACTTCAATTAATCATTTGATAATAAAAAATAAGAGTAATAGGGTCAAAACATCCTGAACATACACATGGATTGTTTAAAATGAAATATTATACAAGTATAAAAGTGTTATTTATTTTAGACCAATTAGGATTTACGGCTTAATCCCCTTAAACCAAACTACGCAATTTCGTTTTTAAATTTATATACAAATATTTGATGTGTCGGTGAATGCATAGAACTATTATAATTTTGCACTCAGCAATTTAGCTTGTCAATCTTGTAGTTTAGTGCAATCTGTCTAATGCGTAATTATTTAAATTAATTACAATTCAATATGACTAGCACCAATGGCGAAGTAATCGTATTTATTATAAAAATATAAATAAATTAATGTATCAAACTGACCAGTATTTTCGATAACACAATGACACTATGGTATACTGAGAAAAAGGATTGTTAGCTGCAAAGAAATAGAATTCAATTGCAAAGTTGAAGTCATGTTTTTTAATGTAAAGATGGCATTGTAATATTAACGGAGATTAGTTTAATAATAGTATTTTATTTCTTACATCATAATTGGCTATTTGTTAATAGTTAAGAAATGTATACTTTAAACTCGACGGCTGCTCAAATTCATAAATAAGACACGTGTCTTATATGATGTATTTGTTTATAAAACTCGCATATTTAAGACGATATATAAATAATACCTTTAATTTATTTCTTTTCACAATAACAACAACCGAACTGCAATGCCACACACTCCTTCTTAAAAAACCACAAAATATCGGCGTTGTCATTTCAGGTTATAATACGACGAGTTTCGACTCCAACCATCACATTTTGTAACTATTAAGAAATCATACTTTATAACTGCAAACGTGTAGTACAAAAAATGGTTTCTTAACTAGATGTATTTAGTAGCATTTAATGGACATTTTTGAAGATATAAAATGCGTTATATTCATAAAAGAAATGTTCGCTCTATATGAGATAAATTATTTCAACCTTAAAAATGAATCGATTCGCCATTTTTAAATAAACGATTTCTTAACTATTAAGAAGCCTTCTTTGTAGTAAACAATAATTTCCCGCAGTGTATTATATATATATTTTTTTATAGTGGTGCGAAAGAAAAAAGTGGCCCCTTTAAAAATGTTCTATTTAGGTCCACACGTGCTTGTGAAATTTTTTCAGATTCAAAAAATTATCCAAAAACATCGACCCCGAAAAAATTGGACAACATCGGTAAAACAGCATAAATCATTCCTAAATCCCTAAATCCATTAACCCTAAACCCCTAACATCCATAAACCACAAAACCCATAAATCCCAAAAGATCTAAATCCCCAAAACAAACAAAAGTGAAGCGTTTTTTGAAAACAACCTTGATCCATCGAGTGAATACATTATAGAACATAAAATTGTGTGCTCGTTCTGATTCCAGTGCGAAAAATAGGGGTTCCGATTTTACACTCATGAGAAACTTAAGAAAAAAGTTATAATGTAGATTAAAATCCTGGACTACTGCTTGCAAAGCTACTTAACCCGTGAACAATATAAGATCAATATTTTAAAATATAATCAAGTTTGTTTCACATTATTGAATTGCTGTTGAACATTTTATGCAGTACAAGCATCGAAGGAGATTTTTCTACAAATTACGAAATATTCTTGACGACTTCGGGCATTTCCCCGGAAAATTGGAACTATTTTATTCAATATCAACAGTATAGATATTTACGCTTTCCGATTTTTTCAATAAAGTCGGGGATTATATATATATATATATATATATGTGTGTGTGTGTATGTGTGCGTGCGTGTGTGTGTGTGTGTGTGTGTGTGTGTGAAATAGTTAAAAGAATTAAATACAAATGTATGTATTCTAAAGGAGCATAACTTTATTTATAAATATCATACGATACACTGCAGCTTAATGGTTAAATCAAATTATACCGAAATATCCTGTGTTTGATAATAACTGCTATAAAAATATTCTTATTATGGTAACTTAAATTACCACAGATTGTTAATTCCGTCGACTATACATTTAATTCTGCGGTAAATCAATATTTCGACGCATCCTATGAAAAACGATACGTTCAAATCTTCTAAAATGAACGCTGCGATTATTTGAAAATAAAAACGTTATATTTACTATACAGTTTTCGTTGGACAAAGGATTGTATGTTTGCACAAATTGTGCAACGTAGCGATCTTCGACGAACAATCGAAAACAGCATTCTTTGACGGACATACGGAAATAGCTAGTTCTTCGTCACAAAATGAAACGTTCCTCGTTGAATAGAGTTTTTCGTAAGAGATGTTGATTTCATTTTAACAGATTGGGTAACGGTTAAGTAGATAATTAATATCCTCTTCTAAAAATTACTTGTTAAAAAATTATTATATTTGTCAAAAACTCTCGATTAATTCATTAACGACGAGAATGACATTTTTGTCCAAAGGTTCATGGTTTTCGAGGAAAGGGATTAAAAATATTATATTTCAAACTGTCATCACTCGAGAACTTTCAGAGATGATTTCAAAGAACAAAAAATGCTTAGAATTCATCCGAGAATCTGCCGACATTTTTTCTGAATTTTTCATAAATATTTAGAATTCTTTTAAATTGAAATAAAAAATTTATCGAAATATATTTTCAAAATCTAAAACAAATTCTAGTATAATGCTCCACGAATTCTAATTATATTTATATTTAGTTCATAACATTTAAAAAAATGCAAATAGGTTTTGACTTAGGACGTCCAGCCCTTTCAAAGAAATTTTCATTGGGGACGTAATTTTGAGGTCTCGAAAATCAAAGGAGGTATAAAAGTAAAGTTTGCTCTTCAAGCTCAAATATGTTCTGCACTTTTCTTCAGAATTTGAAAAGAATCCCAATATTCTGTTATATATTTCCTAATTTTTTTCAAATTTCGCGCCACATTGGAATTCTTGAGGGATGAAACCCAATTTTAACCTGAGATTGTTCAGGAGCAACTTCGAAAATAGTAAGATATGTATGTATCTTTTAATTTGTTTCAAATTTCGTTTTTGATACGAAATACTTGATTAAAATAAAAGTGAAAAAAAAATGGCATTACCAGCGTTAATGGGTTGATTACTATGTACAGTATATATCAAAATATATCGTGTAACTAAAATTCGAATTACCCTAAATCAAGATTTGAAAAAACGTCGTTCATCCGGCTGAAAAGTAGAGTGTAACACAACGTGTACTCTTCGTGAACAGGAAATGGTTATTGGAACACTAGAATGTATGTTTATGTTTCACCACCTACCTCCCTTCGTTTCGCATTGTAATGTGTAGATCAGTAAATGTATTAGTAATGTACGTGTGGTGTAAATTAAGAGAAAGTTTAATTCACTTAGTCCACTTACTGCACACTTCATTGGTATTAGTTCCGTTTTAGAGTGGAAGCGTTGAAGTGGGTGAAGTGTACACAAAGTTAACTGTCCACTTTGTTGTAGTGGGCATTTATACTTAAACTTTATACTTCTTCGAGCATCTTCTGTAGCGATCGTTATACGATTTAATTCGATTCTCGAATAGACCGAAGCATTTAGACGAAAAAAAAGGTTTGACGGCACATCTAATAAGTTTAGTCATACAAAAGAAAAACCAGTACTTAACTTTCTAGTTTGTATGCCTAACTAATTATTTGTTGGATCTGCCAATTCATTTATTTCTGTGTACATGCAATCCGTGAACTTAAGTATCAATTTCACTGCATCACCTTTTGCTTTGTACATTATGTAGAAACAACATTGCACAGCTGTTCATTCTTAATAAAACCAGATGATCGATTTTTACTATTTTACTCTAGACTGGAATTCTAGTCTTACAAATTTAGAAAGTGTGTAAAAAATAGTAAACATAACTATACTACTTCTGCTGATTTACTATTACTACCTGCATAGGAGCGGTAACTATTTAGAGAGGCAGCTCAACAACTAAAATGTCGCTGAACACCTGTAACGTCATTCGTAGCGATTGAAAAAGCATAGTTGTGTTGTACGGTCGATGGATATGGGTTACGTCCGCCAAAACGCGAAAAAGCCTAAACTGATCCTACGCATTCATTTCCTCAGCATGCATGTTGTATATTAAATATATATAGATGATACACATTGGGTAGATATAAGGTTAATTCATAAAAAGTGAACAACATCAAATGTCACCAAACGTATCCAGTTTCCTTTATGGGAAAAATGTAAACTGGATAGAAACTAGCCAAAAATGGATTCATTGTCTATTCGGGCATTTCCATTCGTCTCTACCAAACCTTTACGACAGAATCATCCCGAGCAGAAATTTGTTTCGGCCCTGATCTAGGTGTAACGCTTTTGGTCTGGCCCTGATCAGGTCCTTAATAAATTTCTACTCGGGATATTCTTTAAATATTTCATGTTTGTTTTTAAACGTTTTCACTTTCTTTTTATACTAAGGTTAAGCATTACATAAATATAACAATAAACATTGATTGCATTCTTAAAAGTTTTACATCAGAAAATGGAAGAGTAGCTTATTGTTATATATTTTTATATGTTTACTTTCATTATTATTTAATTACGTAACTTTCTACGTTTTCTATTAATTATGTTAAATCTTTTGTATTATATCTGAAGGCAGCTTTATTATATTTTTTAATTGCGCAGAGTAATTGTAATTACTTGATATTCATATGCAATGCAAAATGTAACAAATAGTGTTTTATATGTAAGAAAACTTATAAAGGTATGTAATACTTTTAAACTAAATGCAGAAAAAACCTTTTATGAAGTAATAATGAAATTAAAACTGGTAAATAATTATAATTAGTGAGATTTGAATTCCTACCGTAAAACTTTTGAGAATGCATACTTTGTCTTCATACAGCTTTTATGACTTATATTATTAAAATACAGTAGTCCCCATCCTAAGTTATACTGTCGGTTCTTTCAAAATGGCGGACGATTCTCCAAAGTTATAGCCCCTCACTATCCCCACTCCCGTATCTTCGTTTATATCCATGCAATGGGTGCTTCTGTGTGCGAGTGTCGCGAAGCGAGTGTGGCTCAGCAAAACAATGTGGTGGGGGAAGGAGAGGAAGAAACTGGTATAACTTTGGAGAAGGCCAATCTATAACTTAGGATATATATATATATATATATATAACTTTGGATGGTATAACTTAGGGTGGGGACTACTGTAACATCAAAATAAAATAATAATGTTCAAGTAAAATAATATTATTGAAATAATATAAATAATTAAATATAAATAAATATAGAGTATATATTAAAATGCTGGGGTACCAATTAGAAACCTCACCGATTAGATGTTTATCAGGGTTGCGTTGATCATTATTTCATAAAAATTCTAAATTGTCCGTTACTTTAATTCAGATGTATTACATATCTTCATAAGATTTCTTATACGTAAAACACTGTTTGTTAAATTACTTCGACCCAGACCATAGGTCTGGCGAAGTATTGAATTTGGTCAGTTTCCGCCAAAAAATTACCCGGATTTCAATGTTCTCTCAATGTCACAAATTGCTCGGACCCCCCTAATTTAGGTATTCAGAGTCATATATCCGGTATTTAATACCAGATTATGTTGGTCGCATGTCATTTTAAGATTGTGGTACGGATCTACAGTTTTTTTCATACATATTAGTTATTTCAAAGAAAAATTACGAACAGGTGGACCCCGCTCTTTTCGAAGTGCGCCTATAAATATAGGTAGTTAATACTTTTATTAGTAGAATGACTTCAAGATATACCATGAACACAGAACCAGTAATGCAGTAATGCAAGCCATCCATAAAGTTACTGAAATTAAATATTTAAGAATTATGGAACATGTGACTTTATACGAAGGTTAACAAAACCCGTATGATAACTTTTGTTATGTATTATATGAATATTTCCTTTTATCTTAAATTGCTATTTCAGAAAAATGCTATAGTAATAGACATTGATTGAAAATAGAACTTTCCTTTCCCTCTGCCGCCGCGGAAAGATGGCAGTTTAAACTTGTGTAACAAAAAAGGAGATCCCGATGTACGGTAGTGTCTTAGTCCCTCACTTACAGAATTCTAAAATTATAAACCGCTTACTGCCCATTTCAGTTAAATAGAATCTCACCTGCATAATTCACGATCATGAAAATAAATATTTTAATGGCATTAATATTTTCCATTACTTCCTAGTTGATTCACATACATTATAAAAAATCTGTAAGTTAAGCACGAGAACAATTATTAAAACATTACTCAAATTCTTTTCTAATTATCTTGAATAATCTTTCTTTAAAAAATTTACATTTTGAAAATAAAATAATTCTTTTATTTATTTTTGTTATGAAATTTATAAATATATTATTAATTCCATGTGGGGAATGTAACGATGTGCTTTTATTTGATGTTAACGGCACGGAAACGGGTAATAATCAGTATTTTTGTATTGCTGTAACGATTTAAAATGAAGCGAGATTAAAAACACATACGCAAGTGAGGTATACGAGTGTGGAAATAAAAGTATAATCAACTGTATGCAATACTAAAATATAAATTTAACAAATACATCCCTTCGTTGCTTAAATTGTGTTTCACTTTATGGAATACAAAACACCAGGAGCGTTTGTGCGGATTGGTTTACATAGTAAATATGGACATTAGCATGGGAAGAGAATAGTAAATAAATAGAACTCAACAGTCTTTCCGGCAAAGTAATTCCTGTTTTCCTACTACTTTCTGAACAAATGCACATGCGAGTAACAGAGAAATTCTATTTAAGTTCTAGTTACAGCATGTAATGTAATATTCAGGTACTCCCGATATGATCACATGGAAAGAACAACTTAGTTGAGATAACATTATAAAATATTTAGACCAACTAACCCAGTATATAGATCGGTGCTTCTAAACTTGAAATTGGATTGCTCTTGGCAGTTGCATTCGGTGGAATACTGGAATGAATTATTTTATTTACTGAATTAAATACTTTGATCGTCGCTATGTCTAAACTAATTCAAAGTATACAAAAAAGAAATATATTTGCGACACCTTCATATCGAGTGTTGCTGTGATTATTTTCATGCCAGGAGGGATATTGTTAGTTGATCTAGGCTGTTACTTATTCTTCATCTATTTGACATAAATTTTCGAGAGGCTAGATCACAACTAATTGATTTACAATGTGAAGTTGGCGCTAGGTCGCAAATATTGTATGCTAATTGCGTCGAAATTGCGATATAAAAATAACCCTGTAGATACCCCTCTAACTTCGATATTAATTGTATAGTTTTTGACAGTATCATATATTGAAATACTTTCAAAATCCTCCTCCTCGTTCACCTTCTCATTGCTACAAAACGAAGCAGTGGACAAATATTCCATAATTTCTAAGGTCTTTGGTTATTACACCTGTGAATATATCTAAATTTGACATTTAAAAGATACGCCAAAATGACAAAAATATGATATATGAGAAATAGTGTTTAGTGACTAAATTATTATCCAGACACGAAGTGAACCAATATTTAGTCAACTTGGTTTAGCAACCAATAAACATTAAAATAAGCAATTACTTTAAACGTGCTATTTTTACGAGGTTTAATAATATATTATAATCTTCTCTAACAGCATAATAAAACCTATGAACCGAAAATCCATATTTATATATAAATTTATTCCTTAACACTAAAAGAAAATATGTAATGAATGAAATCGGCTTAAAAAAGGCACTGGTACAACGCAGTAAGTTCATAGTACTAAGAAAGATGTAGAAGATTACAATTTTGTTGACAATTACTAAAATATTGAATCATTAATACCGTGTAAAAATAATAAAAGGGTAAGGCTTCCTGAAGGGGGCTCGAAATTTCTACGAGTAATAATTTTTCAAAATTAATATACCAAAACAAACGCATAGTAGTGAGTAAAAAATCACACAAATTTCATTACAAAATATTAACTGTTTTAATTGTTATGATCAAATGAAATTTTCACGACCTTTTTTTCAAAAATTCATTTCTCTGGAACAAAACGTTCAAAGTTAATGAATTTTTTTCTGTAAGTCAGTGATATGTTATATATTTCAATACTTTCTCCTTTCGATGCAAAAAACATGTCATTTGTTGCTAAAAAAAATATTTTTATAAACAACTTTAAATTTAAACAACTTCTACGCCTTCATGAAAATTTTTAATACTTACAATTAATCATCTAGCATTGAATTTGTGAAATAAAAAATTGCGTGACTTATTACTCACTACTATATCTTTGTTTTGGTATATTAATTTTGAAAAATTATGATCCTTGATCATTTCGAGGCCCATTTCAGGAAGCCATACCATCAAGGTTGTTAATGAAAGTTTCTTCAAGGCTTCGCATCACCATAAAAGCGAAATACCTATGATTTTGAACGTTGATCAAGTGTAATGGATTTGTATGATTTATTAATCTTTTTAATAATTGTCCACATAGAATTTATAATTATTAGATATAACCGGTAAATATAATAACATTTGTACTTTAATTTAAATAAATTATTGAAAAATCCTATGAACAACTACAATCCGCTTAAAGTCGATGCCTGAAAATGCAGCAATCAAGCGTGACTGACATTGCATTTTACCACTTCCGGATCAAGCCTTGTCCCGGCTGCAATTAGGCGCGTCTGATAATGTATTTTTACCACTTCCTGATCAGGCCCTGCCCTGGCTGCAATCAGGCGTGCCTGATAAAGTGTGTTTTAATATTGACTGATGAGAAACTGATCAGACATCAGTCATGCGCACCTGATAAGGTGGGACTTAATACTGCCGGACCAGGCCCTCGTCAGGGGACTACAACCTGCAACTTATCAGGCAAACGTAGTTGTTGTAAGGTAAACTTTATCAGGTAAGCGTACGGACGTAGCCGCACGTATGAATTTGTTATAAATATCATCAAAAGTGCTTTCAGAAGAAATATGAACGCGATATTTCGTTATACGGGATAAATTATGTAGAAAAGGAATATCTATAATTTACTCCGTCATATGGATTGTCGCAATCGGATTTTGTCTCAACCCAGGTTTGAGGAAATTTTTTGCAACATATTAATATAAATAATTATTTTTTACAAACAAGAAGACACACGTATTTTATTTTTATCAAATATCCGATTTCCAAACGTTAGTTCGGCGCTATTCCAAAGCGGATTTTCGGCCATATTATTTATTTGTTATTTTCAACAACAACTTTATGACTTTTAAGAACACCCAGTACATATTATTTGTTTAATTTTTCCCGTAGATTAGATTGGAGTAGTCAGATTTCATATAAAACCACTTTGTCGAAACTATTTTTTTTAATAAATAAAACACGGGTATTTTATTTTTGAAAGGTATCTTATTACCAATAGTCAGTTTGGCGCTACCTGAGCTTTGCTAGGCATGGGCCTTAATGGTCTCAAGAAGAAACTAATTTTTGCAAAATAATAGACAATTGCGACCATAGAGTATTGGTTAAGGTGCCAGCGCAGTAACCGAGGGACTCGGGTTCGATTCCCGCGCGCGGTAAGATTTTTTTCTTATTTATTTGCGAGCGTTGACAAATGCAAATATAGGATGTGATATATAAAAATATGGAGATCTTAAATACTAATTAAATTTAGAAATAAAAATTAATATAATTATTCGAATGCCACTTTATGAAATGCAACGTACATGCAGATTAATGATAATATATAATTAAATTGTTAAATATAATGTGTATATGAAAGCGACTCGTATAGTTATATGATTATTAATTCTATTTAATTACACAGGACCACAGCAAAATTTTTTCGGTTTGACATTGAAACGCGATTAGGCGATTCCTATAGATTTTGGGCTTCTGAATTCGAATCCGCACTGATAAAAAGATTTATTTGTCCTAAATAAGGCTTATTTAAATACGCTGGAAGAAACCATTTGTTAACAGTAAACAACTTTAGTTAATAGTTAAAATACATTTCTTAATATTTATAACCATTTGTTAATAGTAAAATACGTGTCTTAATTATTAAGAGATGTATTTTAACTATTAACTAAAGTTGTTTACTGTTAACTTTCTTCCATCGTATTTAAATAAGCCTTCTTTACGACAAATAAATCTTTTTATCAGTGCGTGGACAGAATTTGTCCTATACATCAGGGTTTTTTTATATTCTAGGTTTTAAGTGTAAAAAAATGCTTTTTTATGCATTTTTGCTGCAGAAACAGTATGCGAAATCCTGGATAAAAATAACATGGTAAACGACATTAAATTTATGTTATACCATTACAGTCTTTATATTGCCATCTATTAATTTTACGGAATCATAAACAAATTTTAAATAAAAACCACGCTCGTGAGGAGAGTTTGGAGCCCAAATAACGCAATTTTTACAATTATAAACTAAAATGTTGTAGCACCTGGTTTTATTTTTACATTATTATTCGGAGTAATATTTATGTCCACGTTAATTTTGAAATTATGAGCATTACGTCACATGCTGCAACACGCATTAATTATCTCTTGAGTAAATATAGGTGCATGATTTATCTCTATCCAAAATATTTTCGATTTGAAAATCCATTCACTACACCTTGTATTATTCGAAGTTTAAGACTACTTTATTGGCATGTTTCGTCTATTTGATCTCCGCATTCGCAATCCGACTTTAAATTATTGAAAGGGGTTCAGAGGAGAGCACTCGATATATTTCGTTCGAAACAGAGTATCCTATATTATGTTTCGACCAGTTTTCATTATATCGCTTCATAATATATGTTGCCTACTATTAAATCACCTTATCAACGCCGTGAAACATGACATACGTTTACCATTTTTTTCGAAATTCCTAGATGTCCCCTGAATTTTCTAGTTTATTCTAGATTTTTCAGTAATATAAGAAATACTTTGTGAACTACAGCATGTCTAGCATAAAATTAACTGACTTTTCAGCATTTTTTATTCGATTTTCTGAAAAATTATGTCTGATTATTTAAAAAAAAATCTATTTTTCAGATATATTATTTTTAATTTTGATTTTTTAAATTGAAATAATTACAGTATTTCATTTCGAAGTAAATAAATCGTGTTTCAACCATAAAAAATCTGCGAAAGTTTGAGGAATGTGTGTTTGAAAATGAAAGACTTTTGAACTAAACCTTTCGCCGATTTCTTAGTCTTTAAAAAACCGTTTAAAGTACTCGAGAACATGATTTATTTACAAAAACAAGATTTGTTGGAACAAAAATTCGGAAACTATTTCAATGTAAATAAACGGAATAAGAAAAAAATACATCTGGAAGAGCCAGAGGTTTTTTAAAATTAATTAGATATGGGTGATTCTCCAAAAACAGGGCATTTTCAAGAATGAAAATTTTTTTTTTTAAGTTACTGTAAATTCGTTTTTTTTTAATGGAGTCTTGCTTATTAGCACCAAGTTAAGTTATTGTTAAAGTAGTCACGCTACAAAATTATTTTAAAGGGAAGGGGAAGACTTTTACTATGACGCATTTTCATACGGCTATACAGGGTGATCCAAAAGTCCCGGAACAGCAAAATATCTCAGCGGGAGTGCATTTTCGAGGAAATTGTTTCAGACAAAAGTTTAAGGATTTTTCCCGGGCTATTTAATGGTAGCACAGAATTTGACCTTGAACATAACCTTCAAGGTTATTTCAAGGTCAAGTTTGTTTTTTTTAATGGAAACTGCTATTTTTTTTCACGGATTCGGAGAGAGCACAAAATTTTACGTCCAAATATGCTATGGCCGTTTTTTTCGGCAATGTCATTTCAAGGCCAAACTTAAAACTCCCGGAACAGCGAATTAACTCAGCAAGAGGCACCATTGAATTTAACCTTGAAAATTACCTTGAGGCTTATTCTAAGCTCAAGACTATTTTTTTTTAATTGGAACCCCGTTTTATTTTCGTAATGTTTCCAGAGTTTCCAGAGTGCAATGCATTATCATTGTTCCCGGATAAAAATATACATTTTTTTTTACATCCGATACGTTTATAAATACCGTATGTATGGGTAACATTTTTACATTGTTTCCAATGCTACCGCCGGCTTTAGCATTACCCAAGATGTGCCGCGTGGAGGTAGCACGGTCGGGTTTACACCTCTTCGGGGTGCTTTGTTCAGGTGGTTCCCCTCGCCGTCACCTGTGCGTGTGCGTGTGCGTGTGCGTGTGCGTGTGTGTGTGTGTGGGTGTCCCCAGACAGTTAAGGCAAGATGGGTATACTAAGATTTTGATGAAATTATGTATCTTACTAAAGCTTATGCTCAAAGTGATTGCCATGAACTTCTTGGCAATATCCCAAGCGATTATAAAAAGTCGATAGGACTTTTTTAATCATATCTGGTTCTATAGCCGCGATCTCATCCCGTATTCGTTGTTTTACTTCCTCAATATTCACCGGTTTCGTTCGATACACTCTATCTTTGAGATAACCCCATAGAAAATAGTCAAGGGGCGTAAGATCCGAAGATCTTGGTGGCCATTCTATTACACCCCTTCGACCTATCCACCGTTCTGCGAATACATCACTCAAATAATTGCGAACATCTGTTGCATAATGGGGTGCTGAACCATCTTGCTGAAACCAAGTCTATGGTATTTTTGACCAGTAAGGGTACCCTCGATGAAGAAGGGCCCAACTACCGCATTGTTTATAATACCTGCCCATACGTTTACTTTTTCAGGATATTGAGTAGAACGACTATCGACCATCCAATTAGGATTGGTTTCACTCCAATAAGACATGTTATGTCTATTGATTGCCCCATTTAAGAAGAATGTAGCTTCATCAGAAAATACCATGCGATTCAAGAAACCGGCATCAGCATCTATTCGATTCATCATTAATTCCGCAAACTGTAGGCGTCTATCAGGATCGTCTTCATTCAATTGTTGTACGAGTCTAACTTTGTATGGGTGAAATTTTAAGTTTTTAGTTAAGATCCGTTGTACTGTACCGTAACATAAGTCGTGCTGCTGTTTAACTTTCCTGATGGAAGTATGAGGATCTTCCGTTATTGACAGCGCGACATTCAACTCATTTTCTTCAGTTGATGCTGTTACTGGACGACCTGCTCTTGGGAGATCCTTCACAGTACCGTGAACTTCAAAACGATTTATTGTTCTGCTAACAGTAGATTTAGAAATCGGTTCTCGTCCCTCTCTAAATGATGCGTTAAATAAGGTTCGCACATTCTCTAAAGATCGCTGGTTATCACCCCAGCCTCTCATCATGAGAATGGTTATTCTTTCTCGTTCACTTAGCGCAGCCATTGCTCTTTGTACGAAATATACGTATGTATTTTGTTACTGAAATGATGCTTAATACGTTTAGATAGGAAAGGCGTTTAGATAGGAAATCCATGTATCTCACAAAACGATAAAGTTAAGACCAAAATGTAACCTTATAAGACTGTACACGTATGTATAAATTCAATGTGAATGTATGTTGTTTATTTACTTCGCTGGTGACTCGTGCTCTCTGTCGCTGTTCGCGCGCCCAAGTTCACTTTGCACAAGTGTTGCGTAAGATGTATGTATACACTTTTTTAAAACAGTTTATTATTCTATTTACAAAATTAGAGGACAAGCGAGGGACAGGAACTGATTCCTAAATCGACTTTTGGCAGAACAATAAATTGTTTCGAAGTTTACGGCACTGTAAAGGATCTCCCTAGAGCAGATCGTCCAGTAATAGCATCGACTGAACAAAATGAATTTAACCACTCTCAATACCGGAAGATCCTCATAACTTCGTTAAGAAAATGAAACGGGGTTCCAATTAAAAAAAAAAAATAATCTTGACCTGAGAATAATCTTCAAGGTAATTTTCAAGGTCAAATTTTATGCTAGCATTAAATATCCCGGAAAAAATCCTGAAACTTTTGTCTGAAACATTTTACCCGAAAATGACCTCTTGCTGAGTTAATTCGCTGTTCCGGGAGTTTTAAGTTTGGCCTTGAAATGACATTGCCGAAAAAAACGGCCATAGCATATTTGGACGTAAAATTTTGTGCTCTCTCCGAATCCGTGAAAAAAAATAGCAGTTTCCATTAAAAAAAACAAACTTGACCTTGAAATAACCTTGAAGGTTATGTTCAAGGTCAAATTCTGTGCTACCATTAAATAGCCCGGGAAAATCCTTAAATTTTTGTCTGAAACAATTTCCAAAGAAATGCACACCCTCTGAGATATTTCGCCGTCACGGGAGTTTTAAGTTTCACCTTAAAATGACCTTGCCGGAAAAAACGGCCGTAGCATATTCAGACGTAAAATTTTGTGCTCTTTCCGAATCCGTGAAAAAAGTAGGGGTTCCCATTTAAAAAAATTAACTTGACCTTGAAATACCCTTCAAGGTCATGTTCATGGTCAAATTCAATATCGCCATTAAATAGCCAGGGAAAAATCCTTAAACTTTTGTCTAAAACATTTTCCCCGAAAATGCACTCCCGCTGAGATATTTTGCTGTTCCGGGACTTTTGGATCACCCTGTATAAACCAACAATTGCTTATTAAAAACTTGAAAAAAAAATATCTCTAAAGAGTCAAAAACATAATGTACATATCTGATTTAGTGCATTTTTGTGAATAATTGAAAATTATTTATTAAGTAATAATTAAAAAATTAAGAAAAACACATGAATTTTTGAAGAAGTTTTAGACAAAATAAATTTATTAAAGTTAATGTATCGTTGGTTAGTAACTACAATGATAATATTATATTCATAATTTTAATAAATAATATTATTTCATAATAAACTTGATTCATAACGTTGCAACAAATATAAAGTTTAATTTTGTGGTTTTTTAAATTATATTTAAATAAATGTCTAAGAAGAAGAGAAATATAAATGTTATTTATGATTTGAAAAATATTTTTTCTACGGGTTACACTTTGTTCTTGTTTCGTACCTGATACGCCAAATGTTTGGTAACGACAATGAAGGTGACGACAATGAAAATTTGTAAAAAAATCCAATTTTACATATTTTAAACAATAATAAATTAAAAAAAAAATTGCCAGTTACGTTTTTTAATTGCTGTTTGTATCAAAATACCAAAATTAGGACGGGTGACGACAATTAATTTAATAAAAATACGTGGTATTTTTATACAGTTTTTACTTGTTCATGAGGTAAATATGTTCTCTTTTCAATTTTCTATGGAGGATTAGTAAAGTGTAGTATTTTTTCTTTGATTTTCTCATAAGTTTTAGTAAAAAAGTTAATTATTTCCAGTTCATTTATACCAGTTTACGCATTGTCGTTACCTCATAGAAATTTTTAAGACATTAATATTTCAATAATTATAAGTATATATATATTGATTTCATTAAATATTATACAGAGAGAAATTGTACAGTTTGAGCTGTACTATAGAAATATTATTTGAATAAATTAAAATAATTCGGTTTCTTATTAGCGCTAATATTTTAAAGTTTTGAACTTAGAGGTTTGGACATATCAAAAATGCTACTTTTAGTCTTTAAATGTCATTTTACACCAGTTTTTTGTAACAAAAGTATTATTTTTTCAAATTAACATGGGCCAGGGATATCTATTTAACATTTCTATCGAAATTTAATAATTTATTGTCAACGTTTTTGTAAGATATAACGTAAAGACACGAAAATGCCCTGTTTCCGGAGAATCACCCATATATAGTTTGTCTTTTTAAAACAATCTAATAAAAGATACTCAAAGCTCAGTTAATTTTATGTCAGACGTTCTTTCTTGGACATATTTTAGTACTTTGTTCAACAAAATTCAACTGTTGAAAACTGTCATGAAAATATTTCCCAACTGGACTTTTATAATAGAAAAAATAATATACCTACTAGACTATTATTTAGACAATATAAAATAATTGACGACAAGACTAAATTAAATATATTATTATTTAATGTGCTCAGTTTGTTGTTATATATCTGTTAATAACCCAATGGTATATTAACTAATTAATGACACTATTAAATTCCAATACATTATTGTTTTAATTAATTCAAAAGAAGAAAACAATTAATAATAATATTATGAGAGTGTACGAGAACAGTAGAAGAAGTCAACAAATCGTTTCTGAATATTTTATACTTATGTGCAGTCAAGTCTGATTTCACTTGCAAAGTATTTATTGGCTCCAAAGAACTGCGCAAACAAGACATGGGATTTTAAAAATTGGTTAATATGGTTAATAAAATTAATCCACTACAGTTTGACACGTATTTGAAAATGGAGAAAAGTTTGGGAAATTATAAATGCATACTCTCTAACCGAAGCACATTTTAATTTTGCTGACTTTCATATTTCTAATGAACCTTCTATTCATGATAGCGATCATTTGGGTTAGGCAATATTAGGTAATGTAAATATTAGTATATATAATATATAGTTGAATAGCAAATGAAGAATAAACATACTTTTTTTATACATGCCGAACATGTAAAGTGTCCATTTCAGTAATTTCATAATATAAGGAAGTAATAGTCGACATGTTACAGAATATAGTTAAATGATATCGCTCGTCTAAAGTACGTAAATGTCGCATATTTCCTGTTACTTAGAATAAGGTGCGTGATCATTGTGGGGACGTACGTGCGGCGTCATATAAATCATGGCATACTACCCACGCACATAATAAATGTAACTAAATAAATACTTATTTTCATCATTTGCTTAAAATCATAAAGTTAATGTATACAAAAATAGTTTATTTAAAACCTTATTGATATGTTTTTTATGGAAGCTCCTACATTGTTTACTTTCGAAAATTAGTGTTTAACAATATTTCATTTATAGCAATATTTTTAAACTCATTCCATCAATCTGATTAATTGAGTTATATTTATGGTGTTTCTATATTTATGTGTAAGAACAATATAATTCAATAATCTTAACTCAACTTATCGATGACAATGGTGTTATTTTTCTTAATTGTTATTAATGCAACACCAACATACAATTGAACTACTTGAAAATTATTAGTATAAGTTTACCGAGTGGTCATTCCACTTACTACAAGGAAAGGGCAATGCCTACAAGTATAGGTGTTTATACACTCAAGATGAAAAGAGTAAAGAGTAGTGCATTAAGTTAGAATCAATTTTTGGACTTCCACACCCGATAAATCAGCCCGATTCGCTTTTAGCTGTTAGTTCCAATCGCATTCCGACCAAAGTTGTCAGTTTCAGAGATTTCACCTCGAACGTAGAAATCACTTAATCGTGGGCAACTTATTTTGCTAATATAGCCGATAACCGAATTTAATTGCACGATTCAAGGAATTCTTCTCTTATTATTGCTGCATTCTAAAAGTTTGCGAATTGCATTCAAAGAATAAATAAATTATGGAATAACATCTCATTGAACACAAAAAATAACGGTTTATAATATAAAAGTATACATCATGGACATTATATGATGGCACGAAATAATTCGAATATTGAAATAATGTTCGAATAGCAAAACAGATCTCTTCCGATACTATAAAAGGCTGTTCTTTAGGGGGCATTCTTCTTTGAAATCTCGAAAAAAAATCACTGTTTTTATCATTTTTTTATATTATAAATGCAGATAACTTGAATCGCGTTTTTTGTCAGTTATTAAGCATGTCTTGAACTACAAATATAATTTTTTAATAAGTTTTTTTTATAGCACATGCATATGCGAGACGATATAATATTAACAGACGACAACACATTTTGGGACCCGTGAGTAACAGTGCCGTATTGCCTATGATATGTAATTGCCTAAAAATGAATGAATATTTTTCTCCGTTTTTCTAAATTCCAGCTCTATCTCCCACAATAATAGAGAGAAAGTGGAAATAAGTTTCCTGAGAAAATCAGTAATTCGCATTAAGAACCTCCTTCAGTTAAATTTAAACATGTTGACTGTATTTATAGAATAATCGTGACATTATAAATAGAAGGTTAGATGATATATAGCCTCATTTTTTATTTAGGAATTAAAGTCCCTCGAAAAAGTTGTGATAAAAAGTAATGACGCACAGAATGTTACTCTGAATACCTAAAATTTTAAATTAGTTTAGAACTCATCTTTAAAATTCTACTTATAATAAAAGTTTGTAATTGCTACCATGACTGAGAATAACGCCTATACGGAAAAAATGATTGTTATTGATCGCGTGAATTTCAAAAAATATTGACTGGGGCAGCGTGCACCATGGCACAAGCAGCTTCATTCTCCCCTATTTAGATGGGTATAAAAAAATATTTGTAATTGTCCATCATTTTCATAATGATGACACGAAAATAATCACCATTCTACAGTGTCATCGTGAAATCCAGTGCCATTATGATCCGACGTCAATAAAAAATAAAAAACGATACCCAATTTCAGTGAAATAAAACATTATTTAAAAAAGCAAAGTACTGAAAAAATTGAGGTATGGTAACCAAACTTCGTTATTTTTATACCAGAGAACTAGAGCCGATATCATGAACTATTCAAGGCTACTAGGCTTAAGCGTGACAATATTCCCTGCACTTGAAAAAGCCCTTTATGAGCTAACAGATGTCGCTGGATTAATTCCCTCTGAGTTGGACTAATTTGATGTTTAGACTATGCCTTCCAGTGACTTTATTACAGGAAATTCTGTGCTAAAAAAAGGTTGGTAGTATATTTTTTGTATCATTCACCGTTTTCGATACAGAAGCCATAAAATGAAAAAATTACTAATTTTTGTTTACTTTCAGCTATCGTACAAAATAATAAAAGTAACCAGGTAGTCTTAAAAATGTGGACAAATATGCTTAAAGATATAACAAAAATATAAGAATTGAAATTAATTTCGAACTGTAATCGCTATTTTACATCTTCCATGTAATCTGGCTTGTCACATAACAGCCATTGCGGCTTTTTTGTCTTTTAGTGAAGTCAAGAAATATGGCCGAAAAAATGAATCAAGCATTAATTAATTTAATTAAGTCTAATCCAAATCAACTCTCTTACAAGGGAAGGTATCGAAGTGTTAATCGTGAGTATAAAAAAGTGTTGTATGGTTCGAAGGGAATTCTCTCATTTAACGCATGAAATATAAGTTACCTTTACAGTATTTCGCTTGAATTAGCTATATAGATGGCGATATTCGCAAATTAAATTAAATTAAATTTTAACGCTTTCTGTGCTAGTTTTGCCATTTTTACTGATTACTTGAATATATTTAAATCCGCCGAAGATGTCTGGAAAGATTATAAGGTCACTTACTACAAATAGGATTATAGATTTAAAAAGTCAATATGTTGGATTCGATATCGGAAAGACTTTTTAAAAAACTAATGTTATTTCTTAGTTCTTTTATACTTTCCTTTAGATATGGAACCTTATTAGTAATCAGCGATCTCACAATCTTCCCGGAAACCTTCCACGGGTTGAAATGTATTGGTGATTAGTCAAAATATCAGTATAAAAGGTATTAAAATTTACTTTCATTTAATATGCGCATAGCTGCATCTCGATAGCCCATTCAAGCGAAATACTCTAAAGATAACTTATATTTGGTGAGTCACTTCGAACCATGTAACTCTTATTCATATCCGCGATTAATACTTCGATAACTTCCCTTGTTTGATAACTTGATACTTATGCTCTATACAATAGCTGATTTTTAGATATTATATAATAATTAAAACTTTTCATAAAAAATCGTGAGTTTATGAATGTTTGCAATGAAATTTAAGTTAGACATAATATTCGAATAATATTCGAATAATATTCCAATAAGAAAGGCGTCTTAATATAGGAATGACCAATATCCATTCGAATAGTGGTAACTATCTAATATATATCATTAAACAATATTACTGAAACGCCGAAAGGAAGTATCTAATCAATACATCGAAAGAGTTCCTAGGTTTTGAAAGAAATACACAGAGATACCAGTTCAATGTCATAAATAAAAATAATAATCTGAATAGCAGATAAAAGATGTAAAATGTATAGTTAATAATGAAATCTAGTATCTCATCATTAAGACAATTCATCGCATTCTTATCATCATGAATGCCTTTGGCTAAAGAAATGTTACATAAAAGAAGTAATTATGATGTACCATTGAACGAAAAAAAGAAAGGGTTACTGTTCGCTTTTCTTAAGAAAGAGGTGATATGCTTAAGAACTAAATTCTTGGGGTAAAGTACAAAATATCGTTATTGAAATCGCTGCCCGCCTATTGCGGAACATTACTACTTCTGATATTAACGTTTATATTTAATTTTGACCTCACTTCAGCGAATTCGAATCTAATATTAGATTCAATATATTTCAGATGTTGAAAGCGTAATGTCGTGTACCCGAAGGAGTAAATGGGAACATTGAAACCGAGATATCTTAACCAATATACTAAGAAAAGTTTCATTAAAAAAATTACCATATTATCTGGATATGGGATATATTAATTGCATGTAGATTTTTATATCACTTTTGCAAAATTAATCATTATTTAAACTAATTACTAACACTATTTTTATTTACATTTCATCTCTCCGTGATATCATCAACCCGTAGTTAACAAGAATCTCCTGTAATAATAATGCGAATACTTCAAAATGAAATCGCATCCAGTAAAAAAAATTATTCTAAGTAATTTATTTCCCTCAAGTTTATATAATTTCCAGACAAATACCTATAAAACGTAATTAAAGTTAAAATTATTATATTTTTTTAACATTTGAATAATAGTTTGTTCAAAATTGAAAGAAATTGTAGTGCGACAAAAATTATAAAAATATGAAAAATCTTTGTAACCGGGAAAGAAAATTTGAATATTTTTTATTTATTTAAAAGCCACATTTTGTAACTTATCCAGTGTTGCAATGCATTTTCTGGTAGCATTTTTTGGCACTTTCAGTTATATAAATTAAGTATGTAAGCATTATTGATGACCAATGATTTTTTATTCAATGAGAATTAACAGTATGAGTGAAATTTTGAATGTTACGGATTCCAAAACTACAAATTTCTGCTTTAATGTTATGTTTTTACCTCATTATTAAATTTAAAGCATTAAAAACCCTCTATTTTAAATTTTATTGCATCATTATAATACTTAAGATGTAAACTTTTCTTTACAGAATATAACATAATTAATTGTACTTTTCTCCGACAATTCGTCAGACAAATCATACTGAACTAATAATGATGTTAGTTGAGCATTATAATATTCTGCTTAAGAGGTATTTCAAATTTGTTAAAAAAATTCCCAAGTTTTGTATAGTAGTAAAAATGGACACTGTTTTATTGTTTTCAGATTTTAGTAAAAAAAAAATGCTGACCATTCAAATAGAAAGATTTGCAATATCTCTGATTGAGTAGACAAATTTCTGTCATCTGAGAAAATAAGTTCGAAAAATTAAAATTATAATGTCATTTTATATAAATTTTTCTTGTATATATTTTTAAGCCAATATATGTGTATAATAACTAGTTTCTATCTAATAACAATGCTTAGGATTTCTATCAA
This sequence comes from Trichopria drosophilae, assembly GCA_030407085.1. Lineage (NCBI taxonomy): Eukaryota > Metazoa > Arthropoda > Insecta > Hymenoptera > Diapriidae > Trichopria > Trichopria drosophilae. The sequence continues at coordinate 59,882,373 of CM059583.1, forward strand.
GGTGAAAGTGACGAATGCTGAACTCAGTTCAAACCTTACTCGATATAGAATAGAAACGGAACATTATTTTCATTACAAAAATGCTAAAATTCAAGCGAAAGAGAATTCAAATTAGGCCATTTACTTTCTGTTTTTTTAATGTAACAACTATTTTTGAACCCCAAATTGTAACTTGAAAAAAAATTGGTTTTTCGAAAAAATACTTCTACATTTTTTTAAATTAATTTGAAAATTAAAAAAAAATCGTGTGACTATAAAAACAAATTTTCTAAATAATTATGGATAGATTTTAAAAAATTGTATTTTTTTGAAAAAAAAAAATTGTTAAGGTTCCAACAAAATTTTTACACTTTTCTTTTAGCACCAGTGAATTTCACGTCAAAAATTATTAAAGACATATTTTTTCAAATTTTTCAAAAGTGTATTTCATAGAGCTGATTTTGTGAGTATACCTTCCCCTTAAATAAACACCGTCGAAATCTCCGAGTCGCCAAGTCGAAACTTATTTTAATTCGTTGGTGTGAAATCATTTGTACAGGATAGAACTTACCAAATATAATGAAACTGCATATAAAATGACCCCTACGTTAAGTCTACAATCAATCCAAAGGAACATGACCAAGAACATAGATATCTTCCGTTCCGGAGATGGAACCTCCGAAACTGATAAATTCGATTGGAGTATAATAAGAGCTAACACGGAATATCAAATTTTAGTGTTTTATCATGTAAGAAAGTTTAAAAAATCGTTGCGGAAGTAGTGGATAAAAAGAAGAAAAATTCAGTGTTCTAAGTAGTAACAGGCCGTAGTCTTTTGTTAGCAGTAATAACAGACTGTTACTACTTAGATTCCTGAATTTTTCTACGTCTTATTCGTGACTTCAACAACAATTCTTTTACTTTCTCACAAGATAAAATACTCAAATTTGGCATTAGGTGTTAGCTGTTATTATACTCAAACCGTATTTATCAATTTCGGAGATTCGGGGGCATCCTCTTTTCCTGATTTAATAGTTTAGAAAAAATTGAATGTAATATACACAGACAGAAAATATGGTTGAAGTATTAACCCGCACGGAAAATAAATATATGCGACATATATGCGAAATAAATGCACATATATTTTCGGTGAAAAATGCAATATATCACATATATGTTAGATATATGAATGGACATATAGTTTTAGAATTATATCTGGCATATATCTAATCTATATATTGCATATGGTTACGTCGAAAAATGCAATATGTGACATGCATTCTCGCATATATTTTCCATGCGAGTTAGTAGTAGCAGATGTCATTGCAGAATGCGAAGGTTGACGGATCCTAATGTAAATCCAATAATTCTATAACAATCCTTAAAAAGGACTTAAAATTTAGCCTTGAACGATACTAGTTAATAATTATATACTATTAAATTCACTAATGTCTAAAAATATTTTAAAAGATCTCATCTTATTTGTCGTGCACGATAATTTACCTTGAAATTATTTTTTCTCAATGTCACCTTTTTCTATAGATGAAACAACGACGAGAAAGATCGTGCAACACATTCAATTTTGATTTTCCGAAACTGATAGAATATCGTTGAATAATAATTTGATTTGACCTACTTTTGGTCGTCTAACATACGAAAATCAACTTAGCCATTACTCAACGTCAACAGAAATACATCAATCAATTCTTATCCGCGGAAGAGGCCGAAACAGAAAGAGGTGACAAATTTTGGTAAACGACGCGCAGAGTATATAACACCGTGTGCGGAATATTCGATTCTTTTATTGGGTATAGCTCGTGTTTCCACGGAAATTAGTAAATCGGATGTTTGACTTCTCTGGGGGAAAATGGCCCAACGTCCGAAGGACATTTAGTAGATACCGTCACGACAGGCATCTCCTATCAGCCTATTTGACGAGGCCGTTCTTAGCTGAGCAAACACAGGTTCTGACAAGAAACCGATACCAACAAAATTGGCAAGATTCCCAAGAATCTTCGTGATGAAAGTGACGAAATATTCTTTGCCATTCTCGTCGATATTCGTGTGTGTTAAACGAATAATATAATCGTTGCTGTTATCGACACGAACTATTTCAATCTTTGAATCTACAACATTCATAGACTTGTACACTATTAAAAATTCGTTTACGCAACAATTTATGGTTAGAAAATATTCGATTAGATCTTGGAAGTAAATAAATAAAGAAGAAAAATATTACTAACTATAATTTACCATCCATTACTTTAAGTGTCACCTGTCGTTATCACATGATGTCACGACTGCTGCATTCTTATCAAGCTAGTGGAAATAATTGGCCTGCACTATGGCGGGCGTAAACAAATGGTATATTTATGCTGTCACTTACCTGGTTTGGAAGATTGTGGTAGTAACCCCTGAACTTCTTCGAGGGGCATCGCTTGCAGGTGCAAGTGTTCTCGATGGTGTCGAGGGCGATCTCTCATGCCTCTTCAATGATCTTCTTAAATCTCGAGCTACGGCGCGTTTCCGCCGGAAACAAAGATTTCGGATGCGTGCGAACGATGCCGAGAGCGAAATTGTTGAGGCCAGTGCTGCAGGTTTCGAGAGATCGGACAAGTCCTGAAGGACTCGTGCAGATTGTGGTCGACGAGGATGGAACGTCATCGCCTGGCCGTTGCACTTACGACCATGTCCCGTGCAATGAGATGCTCCGATAAACCCACCAATCTTATGCAACCTACAATTTCGTGCAGTTCGCGAAATTAGGCCTTGCGCATACCAACGGGCAAACTTACGTGCGAAGTCGTTTAACCCTTCAGAGTCAGATTTCATTTGTGTTGCGCAGTTAACTAGATATGCCGAGTTTAGAATTGCTCGAATTGTGTGCTCTGCTTTAGCGCCGCTATTTTTAGACTCTATTGGAAAAGAGCGGTTCTTTCATAAATGCGAAACTAGAATAGAACATTAAAAAATACTGAACAGCAATCATGACTCGAAACTTTCTAAGTCTAGAATTACTGTAGAAAAGTACTTTTTTCTAAACTGGTATTTCACGACCCTGTTTTTCTACCTCGTATTCAAAATTTCTAAGCATCTTAAAATTGTTTAGGAAATATTCGCAAGTTTAAGGTTTCAAATTAAAACTGCCGAAAACAAAGCTTTTCTACTTAGTCCACCATTTATGCTCTCCAAATCTCTTTTCTTCTTCCCGTATTATTTGCCGTATTGAGCCTTTCTTTTCAGGCATTTGTTCTGTTATATTAAATTGCACCTCAGGTGCCATTGAAAAGTGAGAGAAGACATAAATAGAGGACTAAGTGTGCTCTTAAAAGGCTCGTGAAAAAGTTAATACTTTTTATGTCCATCATTTTTCTTATGCGTATCTTTCCAATTCATTACATTTGACAACTTAATGCGGATTCAAAATTTAATTTCGAGGAAATGGAAAACAATTTTGTTGGACTATAAACAAGCAATGTGGCTTTCATTTGATCGATCACGTTGTAAGCTGAACATTCTAAAGAGACCTATTATTGGGTAATTACACATCACGCACAAACATAATTGAATAGTATATAATTTATCACAGAACGAACTGGCTAGTTGGAATCTCCATGTTCCGTAGGGAATCCACGGGTTTTTATTACTATTTAATCCAAGCGGGATTAGGTAATTATCATACATTGAAGGAATGAATACGTAGCGTTTCTGCCTTATCAGATTATTAATGATGAATAATTCTCTAGCATAAAAGAACATGGAGAAATGCCGCAATTAATTTTAATTTCATGTGTATTAACGTTTGTTACTTCTTTACGCGAGATTCGCCTTAAAAAAGATATGCTATTATCAAAGATGAGTTGGTATTATGTCTGTTATTACAGTCTAATCCCATTGTTAAATCGTTTCATTTTCATAAATGCTTTATACAATTTTGTAATTATTCAATCCTAAAGTGAAAATGCATTCCGCGTTGTATGTATGTCAACCAACTGGTCAACAGAAAGTTGTTACATTAATTTTATTAATTTTTAATTGTATTTATAATATGCGAAATAGTTATCCTTCAGTTTACAACAGAAAATTTCATTGTTTGAATTAATTACAAAAACGAAGACCGTCTATTCTGCAAATTATCTTTTGCAATTATTATCTGTTATGACATTAATATGACACCTTGCTATTCGAATAATTATAGTTTAAATGTTATAAAAAAAAAAAAAAGCTTAAATGTTATAAGAGAAATAAATAATACTTATATTAAAACTATAAGAATATTCCGAAATACTTAACACCTTAGCTGCCGCGAGAAATTCACAAAAAGTTTTCAAAATGCGGGGAAAAAAATTTGGTTAGATTTTACTGTAACTTGGTGCATAGGATTTTTTTGGGATGCTGATTACGAATTTGAAGTCAAATTTCGATAATTTAAAATGCCGGATTCAATATTGCTGACAAATTTTCTGAATTCCAACTATTTTGGAATATCCAGATTATCCCGTGTAAATTTCACATTCTTTATGTACTCGCGAGTTATAGTGTTACATGTCGAATAAAACACTCATTTCTGGAGTTCAAAATTTTACAGCTCTTATTTTAAAAACCAAAAATATAAAACAAAAAAAATACAAAAAAATACAAAAAATATATAAAAAATTATACTTTGAAGACCTTTCTCGAACCTCCACATAATAAAGTGTGTAAGTAGATATTGTATATCGAAGCAAATGGGGGAAGGGTATCATCATATTTTAACAAATTTATTCGCGGTATTGGATCCGCCATTTTGAATTTTCAAAATATATCATCAGATTTGTAATCAGCGACCTCGAAAACCCCTGAGTGGCGAGTTTCAATCGATTTCATTAATTTTTTAATGCTGAAATTGATCTAATACGGCGTCATAGCTCATGACAAAGATTTTGAAACAATCGTGAAGACAACATATTTTAAGAACTTGTATCTTTTTTTTGACATCATGTTTTTAAACAAGGACAACGGCATGTTATTCGGTATGCCTTAGGCTGTCTAGAAATGGTCGAGTTTTTAAATTTGATACATTATTGACTTCATTAAACTAATTTACGTCATGACAAAAATTTGCGTTTTTGTCGCAGATAGAGAAAAGTCCTAAATGACAAAGATCTTTATCATTCGCAGCGAAGGGGTTAAGATAACCTATGTCTGCATTTTCAGTCATAATGAGTAATAATTGAACAAAAAATTAATATTTGCATTATAGTACTATTTTGTGAGTGAGTCAGTGAGAAATAACGTGAAAAAGAAACAAAATTTGTTTTAACTTTGCTTACGAACGAAATTTTGTGTGTTGTGTGCTGAATACGAATATCATAGTGAAACTTGACATTCAATTCGAAGACAAATCAAGTAAAAATAGCCTAATTTATGCTGGTTCTTTTTATTTATTTTTAAAAATATTAATCTAATGAAAAAATGTTTCCGACAGAAGATATAGACAGCAAAATTCACTACGATAAACATTATATAAATTGATTTTCGTAATATTGATAGTAACACTGTAAAAAAAGGATGGATAAACACAGTTCTATGTTTTCACGTTTTAAGTAATATTACAAGAAAATATACTTTTCACTCATATAATATTGGCGATTGTAAATGGTTATCTATAAATCATTCATTTTTACTAACGTCACTATCTGAATAATTGTTTTTCTTCGATATAAGTAGCTCAATATATACACCCAACATTGATTTATACTTTAAAGCACCTCCTTCGTACTGCATTAACGTGGTACTCAATATATTAATCATAAGAAATTAAATATAATTTCTGCACTTTGTGATTTTAGCACATTAAGCATTAATAAAAATCATATGCAGAAACAAAAAACATATACATTTTGAATGGAAAACATTTTAACACGCAGTGATCGAAGTAACCTTCACACATACAATAAAGTAAATATCAACCTTTTTATTACATTATTCATATAGGATGGACTTTTACCAATCTACAGTATGATAAATTCACGAAGCGCTGCAAATTTCACCACATTGCACATGGCAAATTATCATAACAATAAACATAGGAATAAAATTTTGTTTTCTAAATTTATTTATATATACATTTTGCTCAGTTTACAACGCATATGTGTAATCTCTGCTATGTTTCGACCTTACACGATAACAAGCATTCCAACGACTTGACAATATTAAAAATAAATACTAGTGAAAAATAAAATTTCATAAATACTACTAACAAAGTTGAATGACACAAAGAACCACAAATAACTTCAGACAGTCTACAGTGTTATATGTAACTAACTGTATCATTCTCTCATTACCGTTAATGTTACGAAATAAAAATGCATCCAATCTTTTTTGTAGTAAATTTTACGATCTATATCTTTTATCTGAAATATTTTTATTCAAATTTACAGTTTTAATAATAATAAGACATCAGAAATAAAGCGTTTTTACTTGTTTTGTCCTTGAATTTGACCTTGGTGCCAATTGTCACGATGTTATTCGACTGAGGATATGGGACTTTCGGAAATATTGTCCGAAATTTTATTAATAAAATAAAAAATGGTTCGTCTTCCACAAATTCCTATTTTGCGATTTTTTAAAAATTTGTTTCTAAAAACCATCTATAAAAAATAAGGAGGTGAATTTTGCAAAATTTTAATTTGGTAAAAAATGAATTAAAAAGCATTAAAATTTATATTTTCTATTTCATTATTCTTATTTAGGGAATAAGGCAGGTATCAAATTAATTGTACTCAGAAGGTTATATTCAAAAACATGCAACGTGTGACAGTTTAAAATAAAGGGAATAGTCCATATGTCCAAAAGTTGCGCAACATGAAATAAAAATATTATAGCAGAAACAGAGTAGAAGGTAGTAGCTACAAACTGAATAAACACGCTGCTTTTACACTGAAAACCAGAAAAAGTACATGAAAGTCTTCAATCGCCTATGATTGAAGGTACCATCCATCTACCGTACAACTTTTATACTTGTTTTTCTGTCAATTTCATATATTGGATCTTAACTGGTATTAATTGATCTTGAAAGAGGATGTAATCAATTTAATTTGACGGGTAATAAGAACATATTTTCTGATTCATATGATAAACTTAGGTCGAGTAAGATCTTATAGCAGATGTACTGTCAGCTTTTAATAAAAATTTAAACAAACGTAAAAAAATTAAATAGATTTTGTCCAAATTTCTCCAGGAAATTCGTAAACTATACAGTATTTAAGTAAATAATTATTACTGAATTTATTAAACAAGTATTCTCAATAAAAATATGTTGGTGATTAATTTTATCGGCAGATATTTAATAAATAATCATTTTTGCACATACAGTTTATGTAGATGCAACGACATCTAATGTTATGCAATCAAAAATTTGTTAGATCTTGTCTGGTACGATACGCTCATCAAACAGATAAACCATTCAGACACCCTATACAAATTGTATAAAATGGTTGTGCTTTCATGATTTGGTTAATTTTTTCAGATATTGAATCGAATACTGTATCTGCAGCTTTACATCAAAATTTCACTGAACCTCAGCGTATCTCAAGAGATATGACAAAACAGATCATAACATCTACAGTTAGATCTCTCTCGAAAAAGCATTTCTAATAGAATATTCTGATTGATGTTCAGGTTATGACAATTTGCCGATATATCAAAGAAATAATAAACAAAGCTATATTAAAGAAAAAAAAAACAATTTAAATATGAATATAAACAAAAGCTGCTCAACAATAGTCCCACGAACGATACTTAAGTGGATAAAGAGCAAATTGACAGCAATGCAGAAACGTATGAAATAAAAATCATTTTTCAAATAAGACAAACACATCTCCACTAAACATAAGAGATTTACTATTCGTAAAGTATGTAAACTAAATATAGGTTAGATTGGAAAAATACCAAAATCACGTATCAAACGTGAGTTGTGCAAACAGATCTGAGATAGGAAGTGTCTAAATAATAAGCAAAATCAATATTATTAAGTTATAAAATTATACTTTTCACACATATAACCTATCTGCAGTTTACTTAATTTCGAGCATAAATATAAATATTCAACACTTTTTACTCTAAAAAACATAGAAAAAAATGTAGTATAGTTCTTTACATTTTTACATAATGTTGCTCTTAGCAATGCTTAACATTATAGTAACACAGGAACTTCTGGATTATACAATCAAATAATAATGATTTGAAATAATTTTCGGCTACTAGAAAGGATTATTTAAATCTCTTAATCACATTAGTCGAATTAAATAAACCAACAATATAAAAATAACACACCAATATATTAAATACATGTTTTCCAAAAAGCAGACTATATTCTAGCAATATCTGTAGAATTTGGAACTTTGGAAATATCGCATTCATTTTCCTGGAATCGTGAAATGTCCAACGTCCAAAATATTCTTTGTATTATTACTGAGACGTTGCATTATCCCTGGACTATGCTTGTATAAATATTAATATCCAAAATAAATAGAACACTTTTATTAACATGTTTATAGTATTTATAATATAAGCGTAATAATGATGCATTAATAACGGATGAGGTTTTTCAGACTTACTACTTTTGTGGTGTTACCATTTTTAAATGATTTCATGAAAATTCTATTTAATTGTTCAAAATTTAGATAGATTTTTATGTTCTAATAAATTTATCTATTATTTTACGAGTTATTAATTTCAATAGTCCCCAGTAAGTATTGGTATAACAAAAAATGTCCACAATAGAATGTTGTTTAAAAAAATAGCCTTTTCCCGAAAATCCATAGAATTAATGACGAATAAATAAAAATAAATCTCTTAATTCATAAAAATAACTCAATTATTTTGAAAAATTGCACCCATGTATTTCATACTATAATTTGATATGTTTTATATAACATTTTTCGAATATTCTAAACAAAATATTCTATATACATTGCTTAACAAAAATTTATAATACAAACATTGGATATAGTGCATATCATATATAAATCATAATTACTGAAATATTGATGCTATATCACTTCACAATATTCTGAAAGTTCAAATGAATATTTTCCAAATATCACTGCAATAAAGAGTGCTGCTAGGGTACATTTTTTGCTACTCCGAGTAACGAATAAAATGAAGTTATGAAAATCAGACTAGAAATGTAAATATAAATTCACATAAATTAAAAGAATATTCTGCAGTATTTCTGAAATCAATTATGCGCTTGAACGCTTTTAAATTTTATTCAATAGTCGTATATGTGTACTGGCATTTAAGAAATTTATGGCTCATAAAATGTAGACAGTAAAACTGCAACATAAAAATCGTAGTAGCATAAAAATTTAAATACTGTTTATTTTTACGAAATTACACTGTTATATGTATGGAATAATTTAGCTATTGTTCCGTAAATGATGAACGTATTGAAAAATGCTATTTTTACATGCAACGAAAAAAAAAATTAAAAACATGAGGCACTTCAAGGATAGCAGAATTCATTATAACCCAATATCAGCAATGGAAATGGATATTGAGTTTTAACGTGTCAAGTGAGTTTAAAACGTTTCAATATAAAATGCTTCGACATTTCTCATGGGTCTCTTTTTTTAATGCAGTATTCCTGTCGATTCCTTATATTAAAAGTTATTCTCGGATAATAATATAATCAATTTATTATAAATCTATTTCTCATAATTTCTTTAATTGCAAAATAAAAGTAGCAATTTTTGGATTGTAAATATTTTAGCCATTATATAACACATTTCATTTGATTAAAATTAAGTATTACGTGTTATTGATCGAAAAATCAACCAAAAAGATTGTTTGATTCTATTAATTTAAGAAGTGAACAATTTTTTATGATTCTATTTCGATACAGTCATAAAAATTGCCTCTAATGCGGCCGAAATTAAGAGATATTGATTTTGATTGAGTGCTCGCTACTTTTATTATTAAAGAATTATCTCCTACTGTATTATATAAGTTTGAGCATAAATCGCGTAGTTCAGTTGCAACAACCTACTAAAAGAGGTCAGTGATATAAATAATGTATCACCTTAGAAATTCATTCACTGCTCACCCCACCACTACTAACAAAACATAAGTGACTATTCAGTTATTGTTTTAAAAAATTAATTTTAGAGTTACCATTAAATTTGAAAAAAAAAACTTGTGGAACTATGTGAGTTCTTAATTTAGAGAATATTTTGTATAATATTAACATTCTCACGATAGATTACTCGACAATTAAATTATTATAAACATAAAAATTTTAAGTTGTAGTAGCCTCTTGTCCGAAGTAACAACGTTAATAACAGGTTATTAAGATTAATTCAAAACCGTTTCTAATTATTTACTAATCATGAAATGTAGTATCAAATATACTTCATGATAATACTTGTTTCAGGTCGCACAATTTATGTAATTTTCAATATAATAGGGAATGTGCTTTCGAGGTATAAATTATTTTATGATCCGTATCTGCCACCGCAATAAATAGCATCAACAGCGTAAACATTAAAATTTTAAGTAACTATAAAACGGAATAATGTGTAATAAACTAGAGAAAGTGAATAATCAATTATTAATACCAGTCTAGCGTGTTCTCTTATCCATCAATTATTAAGTTAAAATTACAATTGATACACTTTTTCCTCTAGCGGCGATAAAGAAATGCAATTTGCGGGCATGAAGATAAAGCAGAAATTTTTTTTTATAAAAAGATAAAATATAATGATAGAAATAACTGCTTCAAACGAATAACCTTGAAAAAAAAATTGAAATCCGTTTTAGTTTGACTTGCGTTTTATTGGATAAAGATGCCCACGGCATAATGAAAAATTGCGTGAAACTACGAACAGAACGCAAGTATAAATGCAGCTGAATATACAAACGTTTAATGGCTGACCAGTTATGCCTGTTTCTACTTATATTAATTTCATCTCGCCGTAGAGTTTTTGCCGTGGACATCGTGGTTTGAATGAGAGAATATTAATCCAATGAGTATTGACGTGAAAGGGTTAACCGTTTTTATCTAAAATGTCTTAAGACTAAAACATTTAAAGTAATAAAAAATAATCATAAATTACATCCGGAGTTTCAGACGTATATCTTTTTCGGCTATCTCATTCAGCTCCTAATTTCGATCCAGCCTCGATGAGCAAATCCGTAAGTTACACATGTAGATCTTAAAATCATAGTTCACCATATGCCACAGGAACACAGACCGTCGTACCAAGATTATCAGTTTGAATAAAGGGGTGTCAGTGTCATTCTGTAAGTCCCCAGAAAAATGTGTGTATAACGTTACATATGTAATGTTTTAATACTTATAATTATATTAGTAGAATTTCTCTGAAAATTTCAATCGACAAAATAAAACTTTTTATTTTATTTACGGGATTATGAAATATTAATAATAACGATAATTACAATTGTTCTATTCTCACATTTCTTAATTTAGCAAATAAAATTAGTGCATGAAATACATTTTAATGATGACAAATTAGGTTTTAAAATGTAAATTATGCTCCGCAATTTCTCGGGGAGTGTAATTCAAATTTCGTTTCGAGTATGATATACGCAAATTTAAATATAATGTCATGGGATATGCACAATTATTATATAACGGCCTCACATAATCCGACGAAAAGCAGTTTTCAATGTTCATTGAAAATTACTGTAGAACGAAATATCGATTTACATGTTTCTATAATTGATAGTTATCGATATGGAAAGAGTGATACGGTAAATACAAATTTAGTAATATCGCATTCAAAATACTATTTCGCAAAATCTCTAACAAATAAATTATTCATTGTTTATTATTTATGTTTATCCTTTTCTTAGGTATGTACATTAATTATATATTGAAAATTAAAACAAGAATAAAATAAATGATTGTTTTCAATTTATTATAATTCTAAATTAATTATCAACGAAAATCTGTCACCGCGGCCTGAAAATTTAACGTCTACATGAATTCATATATCGATTTATTATACGGCTTTTTAAATAATCGAAGCTTTTATTAAGTTACTATTTAATGTCCAAACTTTGCATTGAGTTAACAGTTATAAAGATTTAACGGGAGAATTTCGAGATGAGTTTCGAGTAATTAAATTAAGAGCACACGAGATTTATTCGTTCACTAGAGGCTGAAAGCGTGGATTGAAGTAGAATTGTATAACTTTTTTACAGCACAAAAGAAAGTCGTTAAATTAATAATTCGTATTTTATAAAGAATTTAAACTTTGCGGTACGATGTAAAGACGCTGATTTTTTCTTAAAATTTTGTTAGTGAATCATCAATTTCTTCAATTTTCCCATAAATATAAAAACATTATAAAATATAAAAATCATTATTTCAAAGAAAGGTAATGTTACTTTTCAAGCGACAGTAAAATTCTACGAGTTATAAAATACACAAACCAGGAAGTTAAAATTTTAATTTGGGTTATTTGAATTAAAACGAAATACAATACATAGTTAAAACTCATCATCGAGGCTTTTATCTATTCTGAAAATACCCTTGAGCTATTTCAATTGCGACCCTATTCATAATTAATAAACTTCTATAAATGTAAGCCATGTTCAACATTTGTCTAAAATGAGAAAACGTTTGAAGAAAAAACATTTTAAGAAAGAAGAAATGTTAATACTACTGTTCAAATTATTTGTAGACTGTTAACTTAAATACCGTTATTAATTACTACAAACAAAATTACAGGTCCCTCGATGCCCGATGCTATTTTCTCTCTTATATTTAGTATGTCAATTGCATATGGTATCTATTGTTGGACATAATTAGTGTGTACGGATATGCATTATTCGTCTTTAAAGTACCCAAGAGTGCATCGTATACCATTGTAAATCTAGGACACAACGATGCCACTTAAATACTGGAAGTAAAAGCAAATCCAATAATAATTTTGAAATCAGAACAACAAAAAAATATTTCCTAGCTGGTTCACCAGAAATGATCTGATGGTCATGATTGTGTGACTGACCGTTTCAAATGTAGCTTCGTGCATAACACATATTATTACTTCGCGACCTTTCGAAAGTAGATTCATTGAAAACAAGTTTTTTTTCTTTGCATTCAATACCAATCGATTAAACAAACTAAGTAATTCTAAGACCACATACGCGTAGTTTAGATTATATACGTTCCACGGTACGCACAAGGAAAGAAGTTTTAAGGTTGAAACGATAACTTTTAACCGTTCTTTTGATATTCGTATAGATATATTTAACAAGGTAATTCTATTTTACCGCGCATTAAACGTAAAAAATTGCGAATAATGTACGACTGTTTTGTTGTCATACTTTGGTTCTCTTTAATCTTATCGTTATTTGTATCCTATGTATTATTGATTATGTACTTGTGTTCCATATCGTAGATTATAAAATAATGAGTGCAAAATCGACGTCGTATACTTGAAATGTACCTGAAATAACATTTTTTCTAACGCAAATTCTACAAACAAATAAGTATCCACGTTCTACTAAAGAAAAGACGTCAACATTAGTAGTAAATCCTTACCTTCAACAATTACTATGTCATAATTCCAATGAGATTTAAAAAAATTATCCAACGTTTTTCGAAAAACTTTTCGCACGTGCGATTTTTACTTTTCTAAATCTCGCCGCCACGAGTTTTTCATGCGCCTTATTTCTAATCGAATAGCATCTCGGGAAATCGCAGCACGTACTGTCGGAACCTTGACACTCATTCTTTTTTCCACAAAGAACATTTTCACATGCACATCATCGAAACGGGAGCATTCACTTCGTCCGGAAGTCAATTAGCATATAAATGTTCGCGGGCGCAACACGTTACACGCGACAACACGTATTTTTATCGTACACAATGCGTCACGAAGATCAGCTGCAACTTTCCGGAACTTCCGAAAAAAAAAAATTTTTTTTTCACGGCATAGGCGACGGTTCGCCGGAAATGCCGAGATTTTCTTCGGCTCAACACGTGAGCTTGCCGAAAACCACTTGTCACTGCACTGGTGCCGATTCTTGCTTCTTCGGGCCGGTATCGGTCTCGGACCGTACTGGCGAACGCGTGGAAAATTGGAATTTACTGGCACGGGGTGAAAATCGAATTGACGAGGAGTCGCGCACACTGACCGAGGAAAAAAGGCCTCGCAGACGGATCGAGGAGTCGCAGTCAGTCTGCGACGCGTCAGTGTCTGACCAGTATCGTGCGCCACGCGATTTAGCCCCTGCGCAGCGGTCGACGCGCCGAACCAGGCGAAGAACCAGGCATCCTACATATGCCGACAACCATCAGGACCACACCTGCCGACCTACCAACCTTAAAACTCCTACCACCTCTACCACGCAGCGAACATCAACCACCCCTGCCTGCAGTTCACCAGGCAGTAGGCCAAAGACAAAGAAAGAGCGTGCAGGAGAGAACAGGGCTATTCGGAAAGTAGGGGCTGATCGTGTAAGGAGGAATTACTATACCGCAGTTCAAAGAAGATAAAGCCAGGCGGGTGGGCATAACAAGACGGAAATGAAACTGCGAGGGGCGAATTAAAAATTAGGGGAAGCCCTGCCAGTAAATTTCGACGATGAGATATGGTTTGGTAAAGCAGTCGTTTCGGTTTCGAATGTTTGCTCGCGTTTCGTTATGATGACAGCGATTGTTACGGATAACGACTCCCGTAATAAAGAAGGTCAATGGACACGATTAATATTAGATAATAAGGTGGATAGAATTAATAGATACAATAGACGAAAGGCTATTGACTCGAGCGTGATCTAAGCACTCAACAGAAATTTATTTTTCAGGCCAATCGTAATTTAAAAATAGAAATAATCTGATACTATCCAAAGTCATATCATTTGTTTTGATCTATCGAGTTTTACTACCTCATGAAAATCATTTTAAAGTACCCTATGGTTTCAAGAAAACTATGTTAGTAAATCAATAGATATTTAGATACGATCGAGGGAAAATGCATTATAACAATTGTAGAAACAAAAACGTTTGGCTGTTTCCGGAAAAAAGAGATTACCATAGATAATTAATAATTATATATAATTTTGAGACTATATTTTTGGTAATAATATAGATTTGAATAAATCTTTAATAATTATGACAAACATAATCACAAAGATCATGATCTTTTTAGGTATATGGGCCAACTCACGGCACGTTGGAGAACACTACCTAAACTTATTTTTTTATTTCCATGTGCATTTAAAAAGCTAAGGAAATTATATATATACCACTTATTTTTGTTCGTATGTACATGACTCAAAAATAATAACAAACAACCATTATTAACTTAAACACCTTCAGAGTTTCCTACAGTTTTTCTTCAATGAAGGTAAGTAAAAGAAAGAAGAAAGATGTACTGGTGGGTATTAACCGTGTCATTATCAACGATATACATTAAATTCAAAAGTAATACATTTTATTCTAAATCTGAAAGATTTTCTTTTGACGTGCGCAACGAAAATCTGCAATTTATGTAAATAATAATAAGATATCGCTTCATTAAAGGTTCATTTTAACCCTTTTTGCCCAAAATGAGTGAAACAGGTATGTCAACATCAGATCAGTTCCTGCAGGCGAAAGAATTTTTGTTTAATTTTGGAAAATACATTTCCGACTATTTTGAAGTGTGCTCTATGGATTCCCGTCGAAAAAATGACCAAAAAATGACTTTTTCTGCAAAAATTTTGCAAAATAAAAAAAAATTGCCATGTTTTTTACGTCGTATAAAAGTGATCCCGATTGTTGAAGATAAATAATATATTAATAGAATATTTTTTAGACGCAATAGTGATTCAAAATGGCCGCGAAACAATGCAAATTTTTTGAAAATTATTAATTCCTTGAAATAGAGATCATTGAAAGTTTTTTTTTAGTTTTATAATGATAATATAAATATTAACTGGTTATGGACGAAAATTATTATAATTTTGAGTTGATAAATTCAAAATAGCGGATCCGTAATAGCCACCGTATGTAAATTTATTGTATCTCTTACACTGAGAAAAGTGTATTTTATCAGTTATTATCCCTTGGCTTTTAAAAAGTGTATTATAGCCCTCAAAAGAAATATTATAACTAGTAAAATCCTCCATCTTTCAGCATTTGTTTTTGACAGGTTATACGAAACTGTATTAAACTCTCCTATTTTAAAAGAATGTTTTATTATGACTAAAAGAAGGCATTTTTAATATTTTAATTATATGCAAAGTTGCTGCATAAATCTGTTTCAAAGTTGAACATATATCTTAAATAATTTTGGATTTATCAACTCAAAATTGTTATAATATTTGTCCATAACCAGTCAATATTTATATCATCATTATAAAACTAAAAAAAACTTTTTATGATCTCTATTTCAAGGAAGTAATAATTTTGTAAAAAACGTGCTTCGTTTCACGGCCATTTTGAATCGTCCAGCTTCCAAAAAATATTATATCAGTATATTATTTATGTTTCAGTTGATCAGAAGATCTTGATATTAGAGAAGATTGAAAACTAATGTCAAGTGATTGTTGGATGACTTAGAAAAGATATAGTGGTGGCAAGCGAAGGAAAATGGAAAGTTGGAAAGTTTCTTTATTTACGGTATCGTACGTTGCTAATGGTTGACGAATCTTCACCTAACATTACTTAAAAGCATTATAAATCGATTACGAAAACGTTTAGTTTCCGTACATTTTTATTAATAAAAAAATTTTCAGGTTTTACAAATACATAAATTATAAAAATAGGTATTTCACAATACGGACATGAATTGTTTTGTAGTCCGTATTTATGAAACGATTTTTAGAACGTCTCATAAATGTGGTCATATTTCTTACGCTTCATGCCGATCTGAGGCAATGATATTATTGACTTTATATATCGATTTTTTCGTTTTCTAAAACTTTTGATTTTGTATAACTTAGAATTAGTTCTACGTCTTTATGCATTGAACAACACTCTATTTAATTTAATTGTCAACCTGTAGCAGAACTAATCAAATAACATTTCTTAATTTATGACTAAAAATAAAAAATCACCGTACATTTCGAAATTTCTATCTATTTTTATCTATTTTCACGTTTTATTCAATTAGAGTACATAAAAATAGATTTAATAAAAATAGATATTAATAGATTAATAGATTTAAATAAATTCAATGAGACTACATAAAAATGAGAAAGATGCTATATAACATGAAGATCGCGATTGAACACAAAAACTGCAATAATTCGAATTCGAGAATGACACAAATGGTGATTTGAATTCGCGGTTGTTGCAGCTTTTCAAAAATAATAATTAATTTTCACGCACACTTGATATATATAGGGAAAAACGAACTGAGTACTCGTCCATTAAGTGGAACACATATAGGTTGCTCCAGGCGGTGCCGGCGACTATGTGAGATGGAGTTCAGTCTCGCCGTGACGTCATTGACTTTAGGATTCAGGATCGCACTCTTAATTCATGATGTCTTGACACCCTTGGATTCCACATCGAAATCGGGTAGATGGATGGACTGGAAATTCTTGCAATTTTACCGACAGGCAAAACTGTTCCAACCCAAGACAGAAATTTTATAATATAGTTGACTCTCGCCCCAAGCGATCTTTCTTCGCGTGAAGAGTTCTCGGATCTAAGATTGCCTTGAACAATATAAAAATTTAGTGGGAACAATCGTGGTTGTACATCGGAAAGTGAATGCTTTTGCAGGGGAGTAAATGGGAAGCACCTTCTCGAGAAAGGTTATATTCATTTTCATCCTAATATCAATGCTAATGCCACAAAAGAAGGATGTACCTGAGAATAATTGGTTTGTCGTGTCACATAACCTCATTTATAACCCAGTTTCATGTTCTGGAATATTTATACACACATTACCTTTGAGATTACGAAAAAAATGCATCCAACCTTTCTCGTTTAGACTTTGTTGTACATATTTGTATTTAATTTGAAATATTTTTTTGTTTGTTATGTGTTTGAAAACAAATGTAAAAACCCGAAATGAAATAGGATTTTTTCAAACTCTCAACTTCAATATGCCTAGCAAAATATCGATAATTTTTATTATCATATTCGAAATCAGTAACCTAAAATGCTCTTAAAAAGTATCAAATTATTTTTTAGTCTCGTGTTGGGGTTTTTCCGAATAGGGACGTGTTGTCCGTATTAAAATAATTTTGCGTAATTGCGTGCGTAAACTTTATTTGTAAAGTACTTTTGATGCCTATCTTTTGCGCCTAAAGTAAACTTTTACGTACTCCCGACGACGATCTTCATAAAGTGATAGGTCATGTGTAAAGTTTACTTTACGCGCTCAAGCAGGGATTAAAACTTTCCACGTTCTCTTTACGCACGCAATTACAAAAAATAGGATATCTAACATGGCTGTAAAGTATATGCTTTTGTACACACGCGAGGGAATTTTACACCCTTGTTAGGTAATGTACTATTGTAACTGGAAATTGATTTTATTAAACTATTCAATGTTTAACGTATTTTAAATTAATTTCAAATGTTAATACACACCTTTCGCATGACAACTTTTTTATGATTGGGGAATTGATCTTAATTTTTTTGCTTTTGAATACAATGTTTAGACTACAATGTTCGGGTATCAGAGTGCTTATTTATAAAATAATGATGTACGTTCGAGCAATTTACTACTTTAATTCGTATATTTCATCGAATTCAAAGATTCAAATTAGTTTTATTTAAAATTAAATTACATAAATTTATATACTATTAATTCCACATTTGTATGACAAATAACACCGTTATATTAATTTTCCATGAGTCCTTTAGATCAATTCGCCCTTACGTACACTTCTTCTTCTTTCTTTTACAAATCGCTACTTATCTGACAATAATATTCTTATCTCAACCCTTAATAGTACGAATGTGCGCAATTAGCAGATATATATTTAGAAAATAAACATTTTTAATAATGCAGACTTCCACATCGGACTAATTTTGAGGTCGCTCTTTCCAACGACGCTGCTGAAACTTTCAAAAAATTACGTTTGAACTACATTTGTAAATGCATTTTCAACAATGATACTGAATTTCTTCTAACCTATCAGACGCGTGTTCCCGAATGTTTTACTTTGAATATATACATTCATACGTTTCGATTTATATTCCAGTTCAGAACGGTGCCTGAACATTGAAAATGTTGGAAATTGAAGAAATTAGTATTAATTCTGGAATAGCAAAATACTATCCCGTTCCACACACATTTTCGAGTTAATCGAGTGGTTGTTATAGAACAAGAAATACATGTATTACTACTGAGCACATTGCTGCCGCAATCTAGAAATTTGACTTTATACGATGTCACTGCTTCCGTATATCAAAATAGTCATAGGAAATAGTCATGGGAACGTGGTCATAGGACACTCGTAGTAACTTATTTTTGCGTTTTCACTATAATGCGAACCTAGCAGATCCAAAATAATAGTAATTTCTTCAATTTAAAAAATGTTCAACTTTCAATCGACATTTTGGAATAGGAAACCAAATAAATCAACGTTTATGGATGTGTAGTTTGATGGTACTTAAAGCTGCAAAGCCAAAGTCATCAAAACCAAACAAAACCAGGTGGAAAATTTGTTGCTTTTTTATTGCTAATTTGTTACCCCAG
Organism: Trichopria drosophilae; assembly: GCA_030407085.1. Taxonomy (NCBI): domain Eukaryota; kingdom Metazoa; phylum Arthropoda; class Insecta; order Hymenoptera; family Diapriidae; genus Trichopria; species Trichopria drosophilae. The sequence continues at coordinate 59,902,010 of CM059583.1, forward strand.
TGCCGATTTTGTGGCTCCTATATTTAAAAAAAACCCTAGGTTTGGCTGGCTTAAGAGAAAGCTTAAAAAATCAAGCTTGCTTTCCATCTTAGTGTCTAAAAAACTTAACAGGGCAAAAAGTTAACAATTTCCCTTTAAAGTTAACATCCATTCACCATTTTTTAAGACAATAACTCTGCATTGAACATATGAATTTCGTGACTTCAGAGTAAAACGTTAGAAAAACTCAAATATTTGACTGTATTTCTAACTTTAATTCAGCATAAAGCGGTTTATAGTCATTAATGTAACTTATAAAAGTTGGAGAACATAATATATCATTTATATAGATTTATTATCGACATAATTTGTAAAATATGCCGTATTCATTTTCCATGAATTTTTTAAAGGAGCATATCGGATAAACACTTTTAAGCACTAGTTTCTTTTTTAAATAGGTACGATCTTATTTAACTTTTTACACTTCGTCGTAATATTTGAATTAATATTCTTTGATTTTTCGAACCAAAACATAGTTTTACATTCCATTTCTTTTATTATTCATATTCACATAAACTATTACAATTTTTCTTAAAAGCTTATTTATTTTTATTTAATTTTAATTAATTTTGGATTTCATCTTCATGACTCTGTTAGTTGTTTATGTAGATTTTACATACCCTCTTGAAGGGTAGTTAAATACTGTATCGTTATTTTAAACAAGCATGTTGCAGGAATATGTACATTCAATTACTATTTTAAATCTACTGTAACCCTTTTTTATGAATGTACCGAAAATTATTCGCACATTCACAAAAAATACATACAATAGATTTTAAGTACTTATGGACTCGCAAATGTGTCTACTTTCTCTTTCATTTGCATATTTTTATATAGGAATTGACGTTATATTGATCATAACACATTTTCTGTCCCTTAATATTTTACTATATTATAATTTAGTAAAAAAGTATAAATTGAAATAATTTACGCAGTACACTCGTATCACGTATCTAATAACGTAAGGAATGAAATTCAGTCGTATGTATGAAAATTTATAATATTAATCATCCGTGATGTAATTCAACACGTATAGTAAAGTTAAAAAAAAAATACTCAAAATGAACTTCTATACGTTTTTGTAAATATATTAAAAGGCAACAAATGTTAAGGAAATTATTTATTCAGGTTGAATTTATGACTACTACTTAAGTAAACGACCTTACACGCATCTCGCTAAATCTAAACTATTTATTTTTCGATGCATATAAGGTTATGGTTGTTGAAAGAAACAATAAAATCTTGAAGTGATGAATTGATAACCGAGAGCTGGTAAACTTGACACACACCATGATTAATGGACTTCTCCGCATCATTTTGCGATGGGCGCAATATGTCGTCATTAAAAAACAACGAACCGCAACGTTATATTATGCACGAAATATGAGTTTCGATGCAATTCTTGACGTGATTTCGATACCATGTTTTTTTTTCATTTTAGCATCTCATATTTTTTAATCACAGTATTTCGTGGTAAATGCAAGAATGTATCATAAAGTATATTTATAGCACAAAATCCCCTTTTGAACTTGAATATATAAATATGCAGATTCTTAACGACATTCGCCACATTTCTGTATGACTAAATACTTCTAAAATGACGTATTCTATGGATTTGATGGAAGTTGGTGTGATAAAACCAAATCATAAATATAAATTAATACTATAGTCGAACCAAGTTTGAAATACGGAAGGTTAGGTGGAATAACATTCTCACTGTTAATATGATGGAGCCATTTGATGAATCATCTTACAATTGTTCAAAAGAATTATAGGTGTAATATGGCACAGTGGTTTTACTTATAATTCCAATTACTATATGTAAAACATAATTCGGCAGGTTTCGTTTTAAGCCGTTTTCAACTCCATTCTCTAATAATTAGTTTTAAATTTATGGTCTCATGGAAAAGTTTAATGCGTTGTTCTAATTCAATTACATATAATTTTCTTGATTTAAATTGCGATCATGATTCCGTATTATAGATCCCAATAGCTTCTGTACAGGTGAATTCACATTTCGGATTATGTTAATAAAACCTGTTATGTCCAATAATGATTTATCTTGTCTTCACTAGAGTAATTCCTGGTTGGTATTATTACAAAATTTAATGTACATTTCGTTTTTAATCATTATTTGTTTCTTTAAGACAAATGTGTTGTTTCCAGTTATGTTATGTATTCGTATATTTCCCAAGTCGACGGTCGTACTGTCAAGGTGCGCCTCGACTACAAAGAGTGTATTTTCAGATCCCAGAGGCCGTGTCTTCCAGCAAACCTGCATTAATACCCATAAAATATTATGCAAGATGGTTGTGGATTTTTGGTGTATTATAAAGATGGTTATAATTTGGCTTCGCTTATTTCATGTCGGGAATACGCTCCATAAAAGCGAATCCGCAAAGGAAAATGCCCACCGGCGTGATGAAAAGAAATCCGTCAAGAAGTCTTTATAAATTGAATAGGCTCCAAGAAGACAAGCAATTGATTATTAAAACGTAAAGTTGAACGTTCTATAACAGGGAGAAGTTAATAAAAGTTAGTTAGGAATTTCCAAGTGCTGCTCAATGCGACCGTCTTTGCTTAATATTTATAATAATGTCATGACGACGTCTTCGAACTGAAAACTCTCAAGAACGGTTGGGATCTAGTGCAACGTAGATAACGACATTCATCAGCATCATAAACAATACCTTATAATTTATAAGAGTTTAAATAATATTAATATAAATTGTTGGTAATGAAAATTAATCGAATTTCAAATGATTATGTCCATAAATAAGTTTTAGTCCATCGACTGGGTTTTTTCTTTCTTATCAAGAACAGCGGTCGCTCCTCGCGCCAAGTTCTCATGAAAGCCCAAACCGTATTTTTTGTCAATATTTATCCTAAAAATCGTATGTCTCAGATTTTTCGACGACCTCTTAGAATGTAGTGAAAAATGATATTAAACGAAATTGGGCCATTTCATCTTATTCACTTGTATTTATTGTCAAACAAAGCGCACACAGTCTTCTGCAATACAGATTCAAATTAATTTAAATCTGCTGCCACTCTTACCAACTTAAATTAATATTTATCATACACTGTTAATAATTACTAAAACAATTATTTTCTAGTTTTTTATGACTATCCCGATAACTTCACATTGCTTAAAATAGCCGAATTCAGAGCGGAAAAATGTTGAACGCGAAATAATTTTTGAAGAAACTACCATTATCTTTATTTTACAAGAAAAATTTTTTAAAAATTTAAAAAACTGATTGAATTAATGTGTACGAAGGCGACGGGATGGTCCTGCGTGGTAAGTAAGCCCGTAGTCCGCCTGAAATGACCGAAGCCGAGGGAGGAGAGTTGGATACCCGGTCAAGATCATTCCCAAGAAAGGCGTTGCCAAAGCCGCATAGGAGGATGACGGGTTACGGGTTGTCGGGGTTTCGCTCGCGGGCCGAGTGGTTCGGAATCCACTTTAAAAACTGCAGGTCAACATGCGTTTCTGTAAAGGTTTTAGACTTTCGTACGAAAATTGGATGTGGCTGCTGTGGAAGGGACCATACCTAAGGGTTTCCAAAGTGCCAAGAAGTTCCTTTTTCCTGGCATATCCAATGAAGGTCTGCCGATTGCCTATACCATATTGTTCGGGAAAGAATGACCTAAAATGAATAATAAAAACTGTTTTATGAAAAAAAAATTATGAATAAACGAAATTTTATTTTAAAACGAACGAAATGGCAAATTCAAATTAAAGTCCACGAAATAACTTGTACGCGACGTCGATCGAGAGAAAGTAGAAAATTAAACCACTGAAATAGGAAAGAAACACTTTCGAGTGGACGACTACTCAATACCTAGTTTACCTGGATACCAGTTATGATGGGCGACCATCGCCACTTTCGAGTGGGCGACCACTCAATACCACTCACCAACCTCGTTTACCTAGATACTAGTTATGATGGGCGACCATCACTTTTCCCGAGGGATTACGGTACCAAATATCCAGTCCTCTTTTCCGGTGGGAGACCACCACTTCCACAAAGGATTCCCTGTCCCCTCAGTAGCGCTTAGGCAACGACGACGACGATGACGACGACTGGAAATACTGGCCTGCTCTCTCGATCGACTCATTATAAATTATACGTGGGTAGTTTCTGAGATCCTTCCAAGTCGGAGGCTAAATTCGGTCTGAGGCCATAGTGACCGCCAAACATGGATTTTACGCCGTTGTCAAGGAACACAAATAGCCATTTTTCTTTTAGAAACAAATGAAGAAGTCGAAGATAACTGAATCACGGATTACGATAACAATTTAAATTATTCGAGTTTTCGAATTATTTGAACTTTGCCTTTTCGCACGGCTGCCGCCGATTTATACATAGGTACCCCATTCGGTGTGCAATGGTGTAGGAAAACCGCAGAAAATCTACACCTAGTACCCTTCGCAAATAATTACATATTTTGTCGATAATGATTTTACGTTCGCGACACATATAGGATCTGAACCTAGAGAAAGTGTATGATAAGGGGTATGCAAAGGGACCACCCAAACGCCCTGTGGTAATGCCTATGTGATCAACCCAAACAAATAATAATAATAATAAATAATAATGTTTAACAAATTGCGTGAAACAGGATGTTGCGCAAAAGTTGCATGTGAAGATGCTGATATATTATTGATACTGCAATTGAACTGTCACACGCTCATAATCAAGGATATTGATTTGTTGGTGAATTTAACACAAAGCGTGATACAAAACGAAAATATTTTTTATGTACAGCCAGGTACAGGTAACTCAAAAGCAAAAATGATCGCTGCAAGTACTTTTAAATATGAACCACTACAATCATCGGTCGGATTCTTACACGCATTTTCCGGTTGCGATACGACATCAGCCTTCTTTAATACGATAAATATATATAATTAAAATAGGCAAAGAGACCGAATATGAAGAGATGTAAATTTAATAAAAGTTCATTGAAAAGTATACAACATTTTTATTAATCCTTTCTTTTATATTGAACGCGATCCTCTATTTCCTGAGTACTCTTCTCGCATAAGCTCCCGTTCCGTAATTAACCGCCCTGCGCGGCGCGGCGTACTCTCCTGGATGGCATCCATGGTCCTTAAATAGCCGAATAATTTATTTATTTATTTTGAATCATTAATATTTTATATAACATTAAAAAAAGTATATTTTCTTTCCAAACATATTTGGTTTCGAACTAGTAAATGCGTCATCCTAACCAGTACAAACAGATATACGGATACTTTTCTTTAAAGTGGTTCTTGACAATATTCAAAGCGGCAATAAAAAAATCTGATATACGCCTTTTAGTACAAGTTGTAGTGAAAAATGCGTTCTTATAATTTACTATACAACTTTCCGAAGCTGTAAAATGGAATGAAAAAAAAAATGAAAAATTTCTCGTCAAATAAAAATATAATCGTAATAGAAAAATACCACGATCATCTACGTCGTTTATGCTATATATTCACAAAAATGTGCATACCTCACTATAAAACTGCTTTAAATAAAAAGTAATTGATTTTTGTTTCAATTTTTCACAAGTTGTAACGAGTTATTATCTACGTCATCTTGTTATACTACGTTATTATTTGATTAAATTAATTTCTAGAAATCATCATTATAGACTATTTTTGTAGAAAATTTCAAGAGCTACCTACTTCCCCTATAAATTTTTCCGTGCAACGTCGCGTTTTTCAGCTAGAATGTAAAAACTGAAAAAATACTTTTGCAAACATGTTTTTGTTTATCGTACATTGAAAAAAAATTGGTTACTCTAACTTTTTAAAAAATTTACAGTCCAGAATACTACATTACCAAATATATAATATATCATAGGTATATTTATTATAAGTAACACCAATCTCCTCCTATTATTATACCATATAATGCTTAAACTATTTTTAAAAGAAAATTGCCGATTTTGAAATTACGATCGAGTAATAATTGTTTAGTTTTTCGGTAACTTCTGCTTAGTCGAGCTTTAGGAACTTTTACATGAGTAGCTGGGTAATACATATTAAACAAGTTCGGTAAATTTTAGTTTATTTCTGACAAGTCAGTGGATGGATGCTTGAAGTAAGGGATTAAACGCAAAACGATGTTATTGTATTGGTATATGAAGTTTATTAAATAGTTCTAATAATATATTTCTATTAAATTCTACTTTTAAACCAATGCTTAGTAAATGGATTCTTTTGTAAGAAAGAACTTGGCTTTATTACGTGATTCCAGTGCATTATTTTAAAATAAAAAAAGTCCTTTTATAATGATGTTTTTCTGTAATATCATTTTGCTAATAAGTACATGGCCACGCTTTTTACATAAAATGTTTCTTTTTAGGATGCATTTTAAGCCGTATACACGACATTAAAGGCGATAACCGCCGTTCGCACACCTGCTTAATTTTGATTAATAATCTAGTCAAATACAGATTAACGAATTGAAATACTTAAACTAATTCCACTAATTAAGATTTAAAGAGGAAAGATGTATAATTATGCGTTAAATGACCGCTACACCTACTAAGCCTAATGTTTTATATTTGAATTCATTTTGAAAATACCTTTCAAATGAGACATTACTTGAACCATAATACTATTTATTATTTACATCCCTCTTCGTGGTACACGCAGGCTTTGAAGGTAGCGAGCAAAGATCAAAGGACAGCATTTTAAATAAATCGTGTTACGCATTTCGATGATTTTCGATTTTCGATGTTACACGTTCAAAAAAGTTGTTACGCAAATGTATAATATTTAATACCATTATAAAAATATCTGGCTTGAAAATATTTTATTTTTTCCTTTTTGACGATTGTTAATTAGTTCAGATTAGGTACGTAGCTAAGTTCCGGCGATAAATGTGCGATTTTAGTCGGTCGTGACAGAACTTATGCTTATAAGCTTATGCTAATTTGACTGTTTCGCGTTTGTAAATTATTATGAGAAAACACAATGTTTCAGAATAATTCCGTCTCTTTTTAATTTGTATCCTGGACCTACGTTTTAGCATTCGAATCAGTGAATCACCAATTGAAGCAATACGAACCAAACAATATTTGTGAAAAAATATAGATTATGTCGTTTGTTTCTTTCTTTTTCGGGATTAATATTCTATGAATATCCTCATGCTTAAACTTAGTTTCCGTCACACAAATGAACTACATTTCTTTCAGAAACCAGATTATACTTTTTTAAATGTCTGTAATGCAGTGCATTGAGTTCAATGAAAAAAAAAACATTTTTTCTCACTTTTTACGGGATCTTAAAATACAAGTAGCTCTCTATAAAAGGCGATAGCTGTTCAACAAGCTTTTTTACTGAGGTTGTGAAATTTGATTTTTATAATTTAAAATATTCTCATGTGTTGTTAGTCACGTAAATAACAAATTTTAGGTTATGTTATGTATTTTATTACATTCATTTAGTCATAAACTATCGGCATTCAGCTTATTTAATTATATTTTAATTTTTTTCTTACTAAAATAAGCTACTTTTAATTCATTTTTGGAAAATTCTTAAACGTTGAGGTCTAATTGATATCCAGTACTTTTTGTGTTATTTAAAACGTGGTCTACTGCATCTTACTTATATTATTTTTATTATTTTCCATGCACAGGAAACTGCACTTACAATTGCACATTCCCAGAGAGTTGAGAAATCTCAACGCCACTTCAAAGAGAAAGAGTTGTCATTTGTTTTTCGCCCTTCTAGGTCAGGGCATGCTTAAAATTCCGACCTAATGGCGGAATTATGTATCTAGATTTGGATTCAACGTATCCAACACCTTCGAAACATCAGGTTCGGTGAGCACTGATTACTTAATATAAATTGAGTATTTGGAAAGTCGGAAATCTAATTTAAATATAGAGTTTACTTATCTTTATACTGCAATGCAATTCTATTCAAGGAATATTTGCAAATAGAATCATGAATTGAATATGGTATTGAAAAATCAAAAGATAGACGCACAGGACACTAACAGGTTCGCACACAACCTATATAGCCTTTAGCAATCCATCATCGACTTTCAATCCTTTCATTTCCCTCACTTTTTCTCCATGCTTTTAAGATTAATTGATTTGTTTAAAAATGGGCGAGCCAGTAAATTAATGTCTCGTGAAGCAACTTTGTGTACATTAGTTTATATTGTTATTGTTGAAAATTTGGATTAAATTTGATCCTGGTAGAATAGAGTACCATGTGTATTTAATTATCCCAATTCAAACAATAGGGAAAACAAAATGAATTTTTGTATATGTATTTGAAATAATTTCTTTAGTTTGTCTGATTTTGTAGTGAATTTTAAAATTTCGTTCTATGAATGGACCATGCGATTGTGTTCTTGAAAATGATACATGATCGCTCCAACATATTTTAGACTAAATGAAGCTACTTGTTGATAAGTTTTCATGACGCATTGAGATGGGTCATAGTTTTTTTAAAACTTTGTTTTCGCTGAAAAATGAAAATTAATCATTCATAGTACATACCAAACAATTTAAATTCGACATCAATATTATACACTTCAATGTATCATTTCCACTTGATGTAAACACCATCTGGAACTTGATTTTTTAGTTACCGTATACAAACGATTGTTCCATTCAAGCCTGTCTCTAATAACATATATTCAAGTAATATTCAACATTGCTAAAAATTTGCGAAATTTTATGTTTTTGTTGCAGTATTTTTACTTACTTTCTTACAAAAATATATTTATCCTTACGCCACACAACGGAAAATATACAACCATTATAGTAGCAGGTGTAGAGATACTTTTCGATCAGATTCATCAACAATATTCCAACTTAGTAATCTCGAAATTTCAAAAACCTTGTTGATTTTTAGTATCATTTCAGTTCACCGTTTAGTAATGTATAATTACTTTCATAGTTAATGAAAATGCATACACAGAAATCGAATTCAATAACTCCATAAACTACAGATTTTTAAATAGCTGTACAATATCATTTTATTGAGAACTTGTACAGTCAAATAGCCATATTAATTGGCCTTAATTTGATGTGTTTTCCTCCTGAAATTAGTAGATTTCGAGAAAAATAGAAAAAAAAACTCTAAAATAGAAATAAACCATGAAAACGACGCAGTTGGGTCTTTAATAATAGTTATTAGTTAATGTGAGGGAATTTATCCGAAAAAATGCATCAAAAAAAATTAAAAGTATGTATCACATAACATCGGGATTTACTAGTTTATGATGTACATCAAATATTTATTTATAATTTAATTATTGCAAGCATAAAGATTCGTTTAATTGATTTGGGCAAGAATAATAATCACGTATCTAATCCAACTACGAAATTATGTCTTTGTATGTTTAATTGACGCAAAGTGAAACCTGGAAGCTCTCAGCGCAAAGTAGACGGAATTATCATAAAATTTAGTGAGACTGTGCATTTTTTAGGCCTTACTTTTGATCACAGGCATATTTTTTTAAATCACCTCATCCAAGTTCATATAAGAAGCATTATCGCAAACAATATTGTATAATATATATAAGAAGAACGTGGTAGGAATCACGCCAGAATACGCGCTTAACCTTTTACAAGAGCTTTGTTCGTTCTATCATAGATTATGTTTGCTCTGTCTATTATCCCAACCATCGAAGAACATAAACAACTCCAAAGAACTTACTTTGGAGTGCTGACCAAGTTCAAACTTCAAAGCATAGAAGTACGATCTAAATTTTTGTGCCTTAGCCACTTAGCCAAAATTAAATCTAATGAGTGCCTCTTATTCATTATAGCATTAAAAACTTCGACGAACTTATCATGAACCATAGAAACTAACCCGTCAAATACCAACGCAAATTAAATACCGATTATTGCAACAATATATAGAATCGATCAAGAGACACCCTAGCAAAATATATGTTAATAAACATTACAATTTATATACTAACGACTTTTCAATCCTTGCAAAGGAATTTGACACTGAGCTTCGTACCAAATTATGTAAATCTTTGTCACCCGAGGATATATTAAACAAACATATAGAAAAAGAAAGAGCGTTGACAATCTATACCGATAAACGCAATCCAAATCCAAATCCAAAGCCGGCCCCTTAACAAATACATCAGGCATCACTAAGGATCTTGACATTCGTAAATGGAAAAGTTTAAATAAAGAACCTCGATTTTTACTGCCGGATCAATCGTAATTTTCGATGCTGTTAATATGGGAGTTAAGTACCCAAGGAATATATTACCATTATCTTTACTGATTTAATGAATGCTACTCTGGCAATCCAGAGCACCAAAATTATTGTAAAGATAATTCCATATTAGAGATCAAAAAGAAACTCAATATGGCTACCAACAACTTATCAATGCAAAATATTAAGCTATTTTGGATATGTGCGCATCGAGGTCTAGATGGAAATGAAATCGCCAACGAAACTGCAAAAAAGGCTTCTAGCTTCGTGCCGGATTTATCAATTAAAATTCCTTATTCGACTTGAAAGACTGTTTTAAAGCGAACGCCTACAAAAATGATTTGGCTGAAATTGCGAAAGGCGGAAAACCAAAGGATTCCATTACTTTTCTCATTAGTATAATAAAAGAGAAAGCCATGATTCTGAAAAACTTCTCTTCCTAGATAAATAATCTGGCTTGTCAGTCGATGCAGATCTGGGCACTAGAATTTGGCTTCCTCTTTGTAAAAAGTAAACTTAGTTGATAGTAGTAGTCGGTAGAATAAATTATTGGCCACCCTACAATGATTGTCCACTTGGCTGAAATTTTATTTATATTCAGCTTTATACTAAAATGCATGTATAAAAAATAATTAAGCGTATTTCAGAAATATTTTCGCATTCTTTAAATATTTATTTACATTTAATAATAATAAAAAAAAATGATTTACTTTTGCTCAAAAAGTCGTTCAATTTTGGTCCTGGATTGTTTCAAAACAAGGATCTAATTTAGATCACTTTTTGATCCGACCGATTTCGATCCAATATTGACCAAATTGTGTTCATTACTTTTTCTCTTGAGTCATGTTAGCCAAATTAAATGTATTACTGAGTTATAAAATAAATTAAATAAATCATATTTGAAAGTCACTTACCCTATACGGTACGTTGTGACAGCTCTCATAAATTTGTAATTTCTAATAAATGTGATGTTTTCTTTATGAATTTTTCACTAGAATACATATTAATAGTCATAATTGATGAAAATAGTGTAATGAATAGGCGACAAATATAACCATTAGCTCGTACTGATACCGGTCAATCAAGGTACGTTTTGATAACAGCTTTATTTTCCATAACAAAAATAATTTGCTGCTTTTTTTAAAATACTATTGCAGCCGTTTGAAACTTAAATGAATTTAGGATGTTATTATATATACTTATTAAGTGTTTTAATTTTGTCTATATCTTTAAAAACAAATAAAAAAAAGGTGAACAATCTCTCAAGGGGCCAATCATATCGATATAAAAACATTTCTTTTATCGCTTTATCGATCCAATGTTACTCATTTCAATGAACTTATTGTTCATTGCATCAACTTGCTCAACAGTTTCGAACAAATCTGTTTCATGTAAAAACCAAAGTTGGTTTATATTATACTCTTAAAATACCTTTCACTGAATACATTTTCTTCTTTTATAATAGACGAATCTCATAAAACTACCTTTACTTCAAATTTCACTATTTTTTAAACTTAAAACTTACATAAAACTTTATATTTTCGTCATATTTTTTATATTATCTTCTGTAAAAATTCGTCATAGTAAAAGGGAGACAATAAGACAATTTTTTAATTCTTCCATTAAAATATGAATTTATTAAAGCACTTTTTTATACGTATATGTTTCTAAATTTAATTTTTGAAATGGATCCTATTAGACTACAAGAGCATACATGATATTTAGATCAAAGCATAATGCATTTGCATTATGCATTTACCTGTTTGTATCTCATCATTACACACTGTTTATCTCTATTGAATTATGTCAAACGAAACCATAACGGCTAGCCTTTTACGTTGAATACGGTTGTATTCTAAACAGACATAATGGAAGCTAAGTCGTTCATCTCGCAATAATTGAAGCGTCCGGTATAATCAGTAATCTATATATACTGACGATTATCTGTAAAGAGACTATTTCAATTTAGAATAAACTGCAATAAGAAGTAATTGTCAAATTATGTTATTTATTAAATTTCTAATGAATTCCCTTTAACGGAGTATTGGACATCTCCCTTCTTAATAGTTTCTGTGTAATTTTGGTATATATTTTATAACTTTGGGATAACGATGTGATGCTGCAAACTTAAAATTTACTATTTCTCACTTTACAAAACACAAGATATCCATATAACCAGATACAAATGGTGGAGGAATTAAAATACCGTTATATACATGAAATTCTTTCATCAAAGGTCATGGGTTATTTGATGAGGTAAAAGCGAACTCTTGTAGGCATTATGCAATTTACAGGTGATATTCCGTAATAAAATTCCCTCTACCTATTGAGCTTATGTGGAAATTTCTATAAACATTTTTAATATTTCTTAAGGACCTCCGAGTGTCCCGGGGTCCGTCGAGAAAGCGATTCGAGGAACCTAGTTTAACAAAAAAATAATTAATAGTTATTATTAGAACACAATTTAAATTTATACGTGTTCTTTTTTAATAAATACTGATAATTAAAAATAAATTAAAATAAATTATGATCCAATACTAATTTATTTTTAAAATATTGTGTTTAGCAAACAATAATAACATAATTGATTATCTTGTTAATTTATTGATCTACTTGTTTTCCTTTTTGGTCTAAAATGACTAATAGTAATGTAGAAATGAAATTTACAAGAAAATTTGAAGTGTCGAGACTTTTGAGTCGAATTTATAACTGACAAGAGTAGCAGTAGCAATGTTTTAGGATCAAAAATATAAATACTCGATTTTTTAGAAAATGCATCTTACGATTTTTTTGTGCTTGGTCTTAAATTGCTCAGAATACGTAAGAGAAATGAAATTTACAACAAAATTTAGAGTGCCTCGTCCTTCGGGTTGAACTTGGCTGCGAACCACCATATGTTATTTATTAAAATTACAATAACGTAGATTTAAACGGACATTTTTTACACTACCGGCACTTATTTTACTTGGAAACTAATGAAGAAATAGAAACATCTTTATTGGTAATTTTTGCTTGCAATTTCACACAGTTATGAAAAATTATTTATTATTATTATTATTATTCCCATATAATTGAATACATAATTCCTTTGGAAGGTGGTACACATCCATAAAAAAAATAAGTTCATATTTGGGCGTCATATAAACAACAATATGTAACATACAAAGCATATAGCACAAATGATATGAGAGTTTTACATTTTTACACTTTTATGACTAGAAAACCAGCAACTTGAACTTTGAGGTCAACCAAGTCTCGTTACATGCGTAAACTATTCAAGAAAAGTTGTTGCAATTAATATAGGGAGCCCTAATTTTTTTTTGTCATATTCGTTTAAAAAACAAAAAAATGGTTCTTTACATTTAAAATCAATATTAAAATTGTGGTTTGTAAAATTTGCTATGGTCATTTTTACATTTTACAAACCTTAGACGATAAGATCCCGGTTATCCCCGAATTAAAAATATGTTTGCAATTTTCATTTATAAATGTCTGACATGGGAAAATTTGTTCTTCATTACCACCCGCTTCATTAGGCTCTACGATTTCTTGTTCAAAATTCACAATAAATCGGATAAAAACTGACAAGTTTTAAGCCATAATTTATACTAAAAGTAAAGCATGCTATGCATACAACCGAACATAGGCGGATTTTATATTTCTATCATGACATATCTTCTTGATATACGCATAAAAGAACTGATAATGTTACTTTTTAAATAAACTGATTTTGCGTGATACCAATAATAGATGAGATGCTAAAGAGCCAAGCAAGTCATTGTAAATTATCCAAAATGACATTAAAACAATATATGTCGCATTGTTATTCATTATTTCTATTAACCTTCTCGTAGAACTAGGAAAAAAACGAGACAATTCGTACAACCATTCAACTGACCAAGAAAATGTAAAAAAAATGGTTGAGTATGGATCAGGGGATTTGGAGTATTATTTTTTAATTTTGTTTACCATAGAAACTCATAAATCATAAATAAAATATATTATCAGACTGGCTATAATACTGAAATTATGTTATTAAACCAACGGAAGGAACATAATTAGTTTAATTTGTTAGGCAGTTATGTGCAATGACTACATCATGATAAGTTCTTTTCGCGTGATGAATTTCAATGGCAAGGTGCAATAAATCAGTTTGTCATAGTAGGTCAATTTATTGAACTACTCCTAAATAGAATAATTATAAATGAGGCGCCTCACAACAGAAATGGCTAAGTCACAATAAATACGTTTTGAAAAAAAAACACAAAAACCTCTATGTCTTTAATGTATCTAACTTGCTTGTTAACCAATAAACTGTTCAATTCACTCATGAAAAATAAGATTTTTGAACGCATGCCCAAAAATAAAAATCGATTTTTTATAGAGAAAAGTCATTTTTTAATATGGACTTAGCCAATTTTGGTGTGACTTTTGGACTTGGCTATTTTAAAAAAAAAAATTTAATGACTTAACTCATTTTGATCTGAAATTATGACTTAGCTATTTTTGTTTCAAAAATTTTAATGGACTTATATGCACGAAAAAAAAGTTGATCCAACTATTCAATGAGTCTATCGATTTAACTATAGTTGAGATAGCCATATTTCTATTCGTTTCAACTATCATTTTTTCCCGTGTATAATTAAATATTCAATTACCTTTCTCTTTTCTTTCTTTCTTGTAGCCAATTAGAACGTTTCAATCGAACATCCGAGTAGGTGAAAAGTAAACGAACGACTGAGGGCCTTGCAATGTCAAAAATTCGCAAAGAATGTAGACGACGAAAGTAAAGTTTGTATCGGTTTGTATTCTCGAAAGTTCGCACATCCATTGTCAATAAACATAATACGTATATATCGAAGTAAATTAAATTTATAAAATATATAAATGTAGTAAATTAAATTTATAAATTTTATACGTACAATATATTATACGCGTTTATTGTATACACGTATATAGATAATAATATAGTATATTATTATGTACGTGTATACATATTATTGCGTACGTACGAGTATGTATTTGTGTGGATGTGCATATAATTATGAAATGTGTGTTTTTTTTTTCATAAATGTACATGTATATTTTATTCTTAAAAGTAACATTGGACTTAGCCATTTTTAATAAACACGTTCAATGGACTTAGCGGTTTTTTGATTTGTATCAGTTTTCTAACATGCGAAAAACAAACGAAAAAACACATTTTTTTTCCATTTTATAATGAAGTATAACAAAAAATAGACTAAAAAATATGAATATCTGAATAACTCAATTTTCGAAAAAATGGACTTAGCCATTTCTGTTGTGAGACGCCTCAAATATACTTTAAAATACTTTACGAAATAATATTAAAATTTGTCTTTACATAAACTGTGGATGTCGTAAACATATTTATGCTAACTTTGAGTCACATTAAAATTTGTGTTAGAGCGACGTTAACAATTATACAAATTATAAAGAAAATTCCATAGGATACGTTCGGGTGAGATGATTCTATAATCGATTCTACAGTCGATTCTACAAAAAAAGTTATATGCAGTTTCTTCGTAAAAGGAATGCTAATACCGTAGATGACGAATAAAAATCAAAGTAATAAACTGGACGTGTCCAGTATGTTCTACCCTAACAGTTTAAAAAGAATGCAGTAATCTGGGAATAGGATTGCATGTGCAAAGTAGAGCTTTGCAGTTCTTAGTTTATTATTTTTTATTTATTTAATATCATTTACAGTACGAATGTACTGTATTAAATTAATATAATCGTTCTGTACAAATGTTCATTAAAAGTAATTATAATTCGTCAGTCAGTATAAGTTTTCAGATCATTTTTCAGAATGGATCTCTTCTCAACCATCTTTAATTTCATATTTTAATATTCAACTTTGCGTTCTCTATGGACCTATTCATATTACAAAGATTATATCTTCAAGGGTGTCTTTTTTCTCACACCTTGGGCATTCTCCTTTGTCCACAATAATTATTGAACTCATTCTAATTCTATTTAATTCACCTCGCTTATAGTATTACCATTTTCTACGATGAAAATGTTTATTTAGTAAGTATATGCGTTATATCTGCAATTTTAAGAATTTTTTATTGTTTGCTTATAAATATTATTCACATCTGCATTTCATATCCTCTATTAACTTTTTTATCCAAAAATGATTTTGCTGTGTGGTTGTAACTGTCATTGTTTATATCACATAAAGTTTTGCTCATTTAAAAGAAAATAGTAATTAGTTTAGCAATGACTCTGCTGTAGACATTTACCGTTATTTCTATTGTCTACACAAACATTTGTTTTAAACCTTTTGAAGAAAATTCATTAAGACTTTTCAAACACTTTTAAAATATATTCATTTGATGACCAACAATTGAAACTCTCACTTATTTAGTTTCACTGTTAACTAACTGACTGACAAAGTTTTACGTTGGTTAATGCGACATACATAAGACGAATAACAATGATGGCACAAAAGTGATATGGATTTATTATCAACTAATTTTATGATCATTATTAAACAAATATAAAACCTACGTGTGAGACAAACAAAGAAACCCGATGAATGTAGAAACGTCAAAGGTTTAACGAACAATAGATATTCTGACATTATGTGTCACGTACTTCCATGCGAACGTCACCCTTGTCTACGTATTTATTGGCGATAAACTAGAGCCACTTGTTCTGTGACTCTTCGTGATGTACCTGATTTTGACTGCAGTTCAGTTCTACACATAATAATTCTGTTAATCTCAATTCCCTTTTACGGATGTTCCCCTAATAATGATTTCAGACAATATTACCAATTTCAATTTAAACTACATTTGAAATTCTGCAAAGTATTTAATACCCCATTGTCCCAGAGATCACTGACCGTAATGATAATTGATTCTGAAATTTATTGATTGGAAACTGTCCTAATACGATGAAGAAATTTTGTCAGAGCATGCATTCAAATATTTCGTTGTTATTTAATAAAATGGTAAAGCGATTTTTAGAAGAGAAGCTGCATTAATGTACTATAATTAGATATGGCATTACGTGGATGTCCCATCTGCACAAATTACTAGTAAATATTTCTGTTTGACGTAATTAACGTAACCTTAATGACTGCATTACCTGACAGTTTATTCGTAAATCGGGTCCCGGGAAAGAAAACGATATCAAAGCGCCGATTAAAATCGCAATATAATTTCTTTCTCAGTTGTTTAGACAGGGCGTTTTTATCGCGGGAGCGATAATTCGTTTGTATCTAGCGCTGCATTAGCGCATGAAGTTTATTCGACTGCACGCGATTTTCGCGGTCTCTAGTTATTTCATTTTCATTTTTTGCTCATGGATTATGATCGGGCTTTCTGATATTGCACAAGAAGCGCGGATCGATGACGCTTGGCTCTGGAATGTTTTATTTTACTCGTCCAAGGCCGCCAAACCCCTAGTGACACCTCTACGCTTGATCGATCGCGTCGCCAACTTGGTGAACCTATCTTTTCATGATCACTTATGCACCAAGCGCATTTTATGTTCTCTTTAAGTGGTGTACATAAAATGCAGAATATTGATGGAAACGGTTATATTTATGCATTGGTGTATCGCCCTTCGTAAAGGGCAATATTCATCGATCGGTAATTAAAGTCTCGATAGCATACTGTTATAAAATCAATATTTTGATTTCGCCATAAATTTGATAGATTCTTATATAAATTATGATCAAATTAGAATACGTCTTGAAATTGTTGAATTGTATTTTACTACATTATATTAGTTTCCGGTTAAAACATTATTTTCATTGCACTGTATATTCAAACGGCTCTAATCGCAGATCGATAACCTTGTTTGGTTTTTCTTTGTCTGATTTTTCTATCTATTTCATGATTTTTATTGAAATGATTTTAAGGGCAGATAGTCTGGTTAGCTTTTACATTTTCAACATCGAATAAAGTTTCAGCTTAATATAATCCTCTTACAAATTTATTTTTGAATATTTAAACAAAACATTTATAGAAAAATGTAATAAAACAAAACGAAAATTTGATATCCAACACTGCGCGCCGACGAATGATTCTACGTGGTAACCTAACGATTACAGTTTTCTATTAAGAAATCTAATCAAGAAAAAACCAAACAGAATGATTTTTAAATCATTTCGCACTTACAGTTTGTTATTGTTTGCATTTACCTATGAGGCTCTACAATTTTGATAACAACTCACTTTATATAATTGAAGCCATAATTTAAATTCAAATAACACATTGATTTGTATATCATTTTTTTAAGACCTCATAAAACAAATTCCAGGGTAGTTTTAAAATTGAATATATTGGCATAGAAATCATACTTTGCGTTTAGTGTTTTTTTGTGGTGGTACATACAGAAGAAACATTGCCAAATATTTTTTTTTTCATAAGCAGCCATCACTATTATAATACTAAAATCATCAGAATACAAAAATAGTAAAATTACAATTCTGTTGCATGTACTCGCCACACTTTTATTCGGCGTTCATGTGCAATAAACAAAATATTTATCCAAGTGCTCTGAAAGTGAAACACACCATTTATGCATGTAATATATTCTACAGAAAAATTTGCTATATTAGTGTGTGTCTGCCATAGATTATATAAAAGGATTATGTGTATCCGAGATTGGAGAAAATAAAACAGAAAACTTTCAATAGTTTCGTATAACAGCAAATGTTTCTCACCTAAAAACCATGAAAATGGAACTATGTATTTATGTATTGTTCCTTATCGATGTGAACATTTATGTGGTACTTCAAATTTTAAACGAAAAAAAGAATTAGTTGTAACAACCAATTGTTCAGTGCTGTTTAGTGGTCTATCCTAATTAAAATTTTCAAAAAATCGATATTTTGTTTTTTACATTTTTCGAAAGTGAAAATGAACGTTATGAAGAAGAGCAAGGCACTATGTATGGTGCAGGCATCACTGATTAAGAGCGGGTCATATTTTTTCACGATTTTTTTTTTAAACTTTAAACGCATTTTTCTCAAAACAACGTTTTCCGATACCTTGTTGATAAAATCTCCGAAACTACAAGAACGATCCTTATAAAATTTTTACCACATATTCGGAACTACTACCGCTACAACACATATCAAGGTATAAATCTAGGCTACAACACATATCAATGACGAAAATGTCCGCAATTTTGTCAATTTTCAAAAAATCAAAAACCGCTGGATATGAGCGATAGCTTTTAATATACTGAATCGAACGCTGTTTAATTTTTTTTGTTTCAGAACATCCATCCTAGAGATTTGATCAGCATCGCGGACATGTCATCAAAAATTTCGCATGTTCTACATTGCTTACCAATGAACTGACAAGTAGACCTTCCAACGTTGTTAACGACTAAACTTTACAATTTAGATTCGAGCAGTCAGTGACTTTTTTTGTTAGAAATAACACGCTCTACAAAACAGGTTTTTGTAGCAGATTTTTGGACGTGGAAGCGTTAGATTAAAAATGTACCTGTTTTGACAGTTTTTATAAAACACCTAAATAATTTCATTAACTAGACATAATGCATACTGTTTCTTAATTACATTTTTGTGGTCGACTGAAAAAGAGCTTTCCAGTGACCTCCAATTCGTAAAAATCGCAATGTTATGGATTGGAATCGATACTTCTTTTAATTACCTACAATATGTTGAAAGCATTGCTAAAACTTTCGTATTATATGTATATATACAGGGCGACCTTCTATCTGAAATTTTAGTAGGAGTAATAATCACTTAATATCATAGTACTGGCAATCAGAATTGGGATTGTACTGACGTTCTCCGGCACGGCTTTAGACGTTATTTCTTAGGAATGCAACTAGTGACACAATATTGTGTCAGTCAGTCAGCACTCCCTTAATAGCCATTACAGTACTCTGTACGGAGTCAGTATTTGGCGGTATTACAGACAATACTGATTTATTGTTGCAAACCGTACTGGATACAAGTACTAGATCAACATTTTGCCAGTTTATTGTCAGCTCTGCCCCATTTCCGTTAATCCATACCGGCTGTCCGTACTGGGTTAACGTTGAGTTTTTTCCGCCCGATTTAACGTTGTTCGTTTCGTTACGCGTGTTGTTGATTTGTGTAGTGTGTCCCTTTTAATTACGTGGATTAACTTTTTGAAATTTCTTCCCTTTAGTTAACAATAATGAAGTATAAATTAGTGGAAAACATTTTTTTTAAGTTTATAATTACCGTAGGATCGTACGTGAACAGGCTGACTGCGATTCAGGTGAATTCAAAGTAATATTCTACTTACGTAATTCGATTTAATTAAACACTACCATGTAAACTATGTTCTAATTAATTCAATATATTATGCAATAATATTTGCTCAAAATTAGCAAGTCAATTCATTACTTATTTATAGCAACATACCACGTGTGGAGTAATTATAGGTTTCATCGAGTTTTACCGAGGGTAAACATTATTTACATTTTCGTCTTGAGGAAAAGTTTAGATTAGGAAATTAAAGTGACTCGTTAAAAACGTACTTTACGGAAAAAAAAGAAAATTCAGTTAATATAGAAATTATAGTCATTTTTTTAAATTATTGCTTATTTCTAATATCATTAATTTTCGGATAACAAATCACATTCTAATTAACACACTAATTTTTTAAATATCCCGCTTTAGTGAAAGTTGTTCGGAAACATAGACGAATAAAAATTTGAACCTACAGTGAAAAATTTTATTTTTTTTTTGATAATAATTATTTTGTGTTGAAGAGGTAGGTAGGAGATGTAGGCATATTCCTTGAAAATTACCGAAACAGAAATTGTACCTTGAAACAATACTCGCCGTAAATAGTTTTTATAAACTTATTGTGGGATTTCGGTAGGAAAATCTGTATAGATTCCGATAGGAAAATCTGTATAGATTCTGGCAAGAAAATCTGTATAGATTTCGGCAGAAAAATCTGTATAGATTCCGGCAGGAAAATCTGTATAGATTTCGGCAGAAAAATCTGTATAGATTCCGGCTGTGTTTGGAGAAGCTTTCTCAGGACTGAATCCTTGTACTGAATGTGGATCAATTCAACAATGCGCTACACGGAGAAAAATAATCAGCAAAATCAGCCGAAAAATCCGCAGATTCTACCAATTTTATCCTATAGGGACAGCTGTTGGAATTCCGTAGGGCTAGCCGAAAATTTCAGCTAAATTTACTGAAAAAGTCCGCAAATTTAACGGAACAAATCTGCTAATGAAGCGGAAATTTAGAGCTAAGCGCGAATTGAGTAGGGTTAAGGCTACATTAGCGGAATCAAAACAGCTAAAATTGCAGATATTTTCGGCAATTCCAGCCTTTCCTTAGCTGAAAAATCTGGTATAACCTAGACTAACAAGTGCTGCATGGTTAATTTATGTTATGTTAAGTTTTCGTCGAAGCTATTACATATAACATTATTTAATATCATGTGCAGTGGCTTATACATATTATGAATTGGACTATCCCTATTGTTCTTATCACTGTCAATTACAACGTCACTTTCGCACATTCGACCTCGTCGCTTTCTTCTAGCTGCATACTTTGTTTTTTTTCAACAGACGTGAGGACATAAATAGCTCTTTATTTCATTTTCGATGATGCATATATGGCAATTTGATAATTAGGCAACAGCAACATAAAAATGGCTAAAACTTTTCATAAAGCACGCCCAAATACTCTAGTTTACTTCTTGGTTGTACTAATTGTTGAATAGAAGTCTCCTACCTGCCAGGCTTAGTTTTATTTATATAATTCGGGAAAAATTGGTATTTTGCGGCGATCTGTGGTATTGTAATATCAAGTGATATTTGGAAGCGATCCAGCATCTAAGTTAATTTTTGTGAATAATATTATTTCAATAAAACGTTTCAACATTTTTAGATGTACATAGTACAGACAGCCAGAATATACACAGATATTTCACCTCAAATTTTCGTCCCAGGCCTTATATGGAATGTGCAGAAAAAGAATTTATCTATATTTTAATTAAATAATTATAACAGCTATAAGAATTTATATGCCAATTTTCATAAATATTAATATAGTTTATCAGTATCAGATATATGGATATAAAGAGTATGTATTTGAAAGTTAACCCTGTGGCAACTTTCCTAATCAAAACTTTACTATCGTAATCAAAGTATTAAATTGTTGGAAAAATAATCTCTAAATTTGAACGAGTAAATGTCACTTATAAGTTATAACACATCTATTATTCTAAATTCATGACTTAACTAACAATTATTTATTATAAATAATTGTGAATTAATTAACGTACTAGATGTTTTTTATTTATTTTAATAATATATTGGGACAACAAAAGTACTTCATTGGATGGTAATTATATATTATTTATGTTTATAATTTCGTAAGTAATTAATATTACAATTAAGATAAACATTTTAGAAACGAATAAAATCGTAAGCCGAGATTAGTTACTAACAAAGAAATGTCCAGTCGAAATTGGGCAATGAAAATTAGCCAGCATCATAGTGCAAACATACAATTATGAAGTCTCAATTTCAAATTTTGAAACACGGTTCAAACTTTCTACCTGGAACTTTTGTTTTTGAAGATGTCCAATAGATCCATAACGTCAAATACAATAATAACACAATCATGCGAGGTACAGCTACAAAAATGGTTGAGAGTGATTCTTGTAGATTTTTTCATTTTTTGTGCTAATCTGATCTTGAAATTACTCAAACACGGGATTTTTTTAAATTTTAACTTGAAAAATTAAATGGTAAAATAAATTTAAACGATTATTATGAGTTTTTTTTTGGCCAAGCTTTTTCTTTCTATTTTCCACAATTGATATCGTATATGCTCTAATTTACATAATAAATGAAAATGTGATTGTTATTAAGGTTCTTATACATTAGTAAACAATCATAAATGCTGTAAATAAATGTAAATAAATGTAAATAAAAACGTAATTATCATATATCAATTCACGCGAAACTCATAACTATTGTTGCATTTTATAGAGCCAGAAAAAGCCTTTACTAGTGAGAAAAGTCGAAAACCCATCTCTCCTTGGTAGGTATCTATAAAACTGTAAAAAAATGGGTTACGCACGAACGTTCAAGTGTGCTCATCAGCAGAGTCATGATCACCTTCCATAGACGTAATTATTTAATTATTATACAAAATAATTTAGTTACTCCAATTTCATAAAGTTTTGGAAAACTTTAGAAATATGAAAAATTTGGGAAACTTACGAACTTACGATAGTTGGAACATTCCTTACCCATATCACTATAAATTAAAAATTCATCTACATTTAAACAAATTTAAATGTTTTAAAACTTCTCTGCCACTATAATTTAAGTAATATATGAAAATATTCTTGGTATTACAGTCCTTATAAATTACGAAACAATACATACGAAATACGGAATTTTTAAGTTCGTCCTTTACTAAAGTTTTTTCATATTTATAAATTTTAATCCCTGAATATTTTCATATATTATTTAAACTAAAGCGGTCAAGACGTCTTTAAATATTAATATGTGTTTAAATATAGATGAATATTTAATTTGTGCTCGAATTTAGCTTTAAACACTATTTTCTTAAAGTCTTTTGAAACGATGGTATACCATTTTGAATTCAAGGTCTTCAGTCGTGCCAAAGCACTTCTTTTACTGCACCAAACTTCTTTTGTAATGTGTTATTTTATTGATTACTTATTTATTATTGAGCACACAAAGGTGTTCTTGAGGTCAATTAAAAATCAGAAGATGGTGGATTCAATACCAAATTATATGATAATCATCTAATCGCATATTTTGAAAATTCTTAAATGAATAGAAACAGTTCATGCGATGCTTCGGAATCATTCCGATTCGTGCACGACGGACTTTCTACAAAACACACCTTAAAGAAAATGTAAATAAGACAAATTCATGGTGATAATTATATGAAAGATATGAAAAATTAGAAAACAAAATTAAAACAAAATAAAGAGGAATGTGCAATTTTAATTTTTTGACCGCTATTTTGGCCAATCAGCGTGTAGTATTCACGATTTGCGAGAACTTCATATCGATTGTTGCTTCGATTATTTCCCTTCCAGCAGAGGTATTACCAAGCGATAATACCCC
Source organism: Trichopria drosophilae (assembly GCA_030407085.1). Taxonomy (NCBI): domain Eukaryota; kingdom Metazoa; phylum Arthropoda; class Insecta; order Hymenoptera; family Diapriidae; genus Trichopria; species Trichopria drosophilae. Next base: position 59,926,374 of record CM059583.1, read on the forward strand.
TCTAGTCTTTAAATTATTTTCAATCCATTTGACAGAAAATTTTAAATATGCTACATGAAAACGGATCGATTTACAATGTGAAGTTAGCGCCAAGGTCGCAAATATCGCTTACCGATTGCGCCAAAATCGCGATAAGAAATATAATCCTCGGAATACCTCTCGGCCTTCCAATTTGATTGTCTATTTCCCTCAAGTATCCCTGCGCATCAAGAATCGTTATAAGATTTTTAAACTCTTAACCCTCTCGTTGCAAACTTTCGAGAAATATCCGATAATTTCAAAGAACTTGGTTATTACAATTGAATATGTTTGAAATTTTTATCCGCTATTTTTTTGAATTGGCAATTTTGATAATAGATTCGTAATTAATTAGCGACCTCAAAAGGACCCAAAACGGCAGAATAATAAGAAACTCAAATCGTACAACATGGAAAACCTACAGTTTGGATTACTAAAAGCCCTGAATATAAAATGTTTCCCTGATTTAGAAAAATAGATTATAATGCTTACTACCAAATAGAAGTACTATGTGATATAAATATCGAAAACTGAAAAAAAAAATCATAAAAATGACTGCAATATCCGCGTTTTTATTAATTACTCCACCGGAATTTAAAAAATCCTAACGTGATGGAGCATTTCCGTAGTCACATTCGTTTTCAGCATAAGAAAATGAGGTTTTCTGGGCCAGTTTTTGGCCAATTTCTATCCAGTTTCCTTATTGCCTATGTTAAAGACACAAGCAAACTGGACAGTACAACATAAAAATGGGAAGATTGCTACCAGGGTACACTGAGAGAAATGTGTGTTTACAGTTAATGTAATAGCTTCATAGTAATGCTAACAGAATTTAGATTTTGATCTTAAGATAATAAGATACTTTATCCTGAAGTTTCTGTAATCTGAGATTCATTTAAATTTGTTATGTTAATAGTTATACAGGGTGTCCGAAAAGTATGGAAACACTCAAATATCTCGGAAAATCGACATCGAATCGAAAAAGTAAAAATACACGTATTCAATGGTTTCAAGAGAGCTATCCAGTGACACCTAACACAACCCCCCACCCCCACCCGCTGGGGGTGATAGAGGGGGTAACTTAAAAATTTTAAATGGGAACCCCCAATTTTTATTGCAGATTTTGCTTCCTCAGAAAAAGTTACGTAAATTTTGCCTACCATTATAATTGTTTTTGTTGACAGATGGCGCTGTAATCAACGAAATTAAAAAATTATTCTAAAAAGTTTTAAAAATCTCGCGAAAAACACAACGGATCAAAAAAGTAAAAACACACGTATTCAATGGTTTCAAGAGAGCTATGCAGTGACACCTAACACAACCCCCCACCCCCACCCGCTGGGGGTGATAGAGGGGGTAACTACAAAATTTTAAATGGGAACCCCCAATTTTTATTGCAGATTTTGCTTCCTCAGAAAAAGTTACGTAAATTTTGCCTACCATTATAATTGTTTTTGTTGACAGATGGCGCTGTAATCAACGAAATTAAAAAATTATTCTAAAAAGTTTTAAAAATCTCGCGAAAAACACAACGGATCAAAAAAGTAAAAACACACGTATTTAATGGTTTCAAGAGAGCTATCCAGTGACACCTAACACGACCCCCCACCCCCACAGGCTGGGGGTGATGGAGGGGGAAACTTAAAAATTTTAAATGGGAACTCCCAAATTTTATTGCAGATTTCTCTTCTTCAGAAAAAGTTACGTAAATTTTACCTATTATAATTATTTTTGTTAACAGATGGAGCTGCAATCTGCGAAATTAAAAAATTACTAAAAAATATTTAACTTGACGTACATGGAATAGCATACCACGTTTTCAGAATTTTAAATAACGTCTTTTGCCTTTAAATATTTCTAGTTTACCGATTCTCACCGCGAGGAGGTAGACGATTTTGAGAATCTTCTGTTTTACTTTTTTTTTTATTTGATTTCTGTTTTTTACCTTTTTTTTATTCTTCACTATTAAATTTTTTTATGTTTTTTTTTAATGTATTTGCTTACCTTTTCTTCCAGATATTAAAATTCTTTATTCGCTCCCCCCTTGTAATTGTGCATACAAAGTTTTTGACAGAAAAATGAAGAATCGACATCCTTATTCTACGAGGAAGTGAATGTCGTGTATCCGAATAGCGTAAATGGTGACCAAATCCGCATATGGTGTTATGGCTTTCTTGCATGACTGTGATTTTGTATACTTGTGTGAAAGTACTGTAGGTATCGCTTGCGGAAACCCATTGCATACACTCGGTCGATTTTTTCAACTGCCAGTGTTACAGAGAAAGTAGTCAATAATCGAACATCGTCAGCGTCCAAATCAAAACAGCACGTCTTAGTATTAGTTAAGCTCTATTGTTTGAATGAGTCAAGGTCTCGGTTATTTTTCAGCTTTGTGAAAATTACACATGCGAGCGTCACTCTTGTCGAAAACTTGGTCAAATTCGTACCGCAAAAAATCGCAATTCTCTTCGTTCTCGCTATTTGATACTTAATGTAATGTTTCTCTAACATTTGAATTTCTTCTAATTTTTTATATTTCTTTTATTTCTTCATTCTTTGCTTCATATTTCTTCCATTTCGATACATTCTGTATTCTGCCTCCTGTTGTAATTTGGCATACTATGTCTTTGACACAAAAAGAAAGGATCGAAATCCTTATTCTGCGAGGATGCGGCGATAAAAAAAGAACATACGAACAAGTCGTCCGCCAATTTAATGATACCCATCCTGATCGTCTACCTATTTGCAAATCAACTGTTTGTAAGACTGTTTCTCGGTTTCAAGATACTGGCTCTGTCAATGATCGACCAAAATCAGGAAGACCAAAAACGTCCACGAACGAAGACAACAGTTTAGCGGTCTGTGCAAGTGTCGTTGAGGACGTCCATACTTCGGTAAGAAAGATTGCGCAAGCCACTGGTATCGGCAAATCGTCTGTCCATGAAATATTAAAAGCAAATAAGTTCCATCCATATAAAATAAAATATGTACAAGAACTTTCGGAAGATGACTTCGATCGGAGATTAGAATTTTGTGAGGAAATGATGAGACGTTGTGACGAAAATGAATTATTTCCTTTCTGGATATGCTTCTCTGATGAAGCTACGTTTCAGTTGAGTGGAGAAGTTAATAGGCACAACCTACGATATTGGTCGGACGAAAATCCTCATTGGATGAGAGATACTCACACACAACATCCACAGAAAATCAATGTTTGGGCTGGCATTTTGTGCAATCAAATTGTTGGGCCTTTCTTCGTTGAAGAGAATTTCACGGCTGAAAGGTACTGTAATTTGTTAAATAACCAGATTATACCGGCAATACGAAATATTGCTGGTATAGCGTTTGATAATGTCTGGTTTCAACAGGATGGAGCTCCTTGTCATTTTGGTTTGATTGTACGCAATCTATTAAATAATATTTTCCCCCGACGTTGGATTGGTAGGAGGGGTTCGATCGAGTGGCCACCGAGGTCACCTGATCTAACTCCTCTGGACTATTTTTACTGGGGTTTCTTGAAGAACAAGGTCTACGAAACGAAACCAAAAGACATTGATGAGTTGAAAGAAAAAATAATTCAAGGTTCTAATACAGTATCTCAAGAAATGCTGCAAAAAGTTTATGATAACTTCTATGCACGATTGGGATATTGTCAAGTTGCTGAAGGACTTCAATTCGAACATCTTATAAATTAGTGGGCATAGACATGTTAAAAATCCAGTAAAGAAAATAGAAGCGAAGGAAAATTTAAACTTTAAAATAGAAAAAAAATTAAAAAAATAAAAAAAAAACAAATAAAAGGTAAAAACAAAAAAAAAATATACAAAAATAAAAAAAAAAGATTCTCAAAATCGTCTACCTCCTCGCGGTAAGAATCGGTGAACTTTGAAATATTTAAAGGCAAAAGACGTCATTTAAAATTTTGGAAACGTGGTCCGCTATTCCAGGTACGTGGTTCGCTGATTGCAGCTCCATCTGTTAACAAAAATAATTATAATAGGTAAAATTTACGTAACTTTTTCTGAAGAAGAGAAATCTGCAATAAAATTTGGGAGTTCCCATTTAAAATTTTTAAGTTTCCCCCTCCATCACCCCCAGCCTGTGGGGGTGGGGGGTCGTGTTAGGTGTCACTGGATAGCTCTCTTGAAACCATTAAATACGTGTGTTTTTACTTTTTTGATCCGTTGTGTTTTTCGCGAGATTTTTAAAACTTTTTAGAATAATTTTTTAATTTCGTTGATTACAGCGCCATCTGTCAACAAAAACAATTATAATGGTAGGCAAAATTTACGTAACTTTTTCTGAGGAAGCAAAATCTGCAATAAAAATTGGGGGTTCCCATTTAAAATTTTTAAGTTACCCCCTCTATCACCCCCAGCGGGTGGGGGTGGGGGGTTGTGTTAGGTGTCACTGCATAGCTCTCTTGAAACCATTGAATACGTGTATTTTTACTTTTACGATTCGATGTCGATTTTCCGAGATATTTGAGTGTTTCCATACTTTTCGGACACCCTGTATAAGAATTTTACATATTAATGTTGGGATTATTACGTGACATGTAGTACATTTACGCGCTTACAGTTTTACCGATACCGAGATAAACAAACACACTCGAAGTCATTTGATTTTCTACGAATTTATCGACGCATTGTTGACATTACTTATTGAATGTTAAGATATACGAGTTAGTATACATTAACATTACAAGAAAGTCCTGATATTTTCATTTCAAAGTTACTTGGCGGTTTTGACTTTACAGTTACTGTTATAACTTTACAGTTAATATAAGACTCTTGAAATTAGCTTACATTAACTATTAGTAAATAATTTCTCTCAGTGTAGTCGTACGTATTTTTGATAACTGCTAAAAGTGACAGTGTGTAATCGACAACGATATAGAAATTATGTAAAAGACAGTTTTGTAATTTTTTTTTGTTTGCAAACAGAATTTGGATAAAATTATTATGTAAACAATCACGAGTAATTTTCTCCGGATCTAATGACCAAATACATTATTTGAAGGTGATACCTCTATATATCACGTATACATACTTTTCTCCTCCCCTTGCACTGCTTTTCATTCCCCAACCCCTTATATTTCACTATCTTTAACCACTCTCAACCACTTCCATCAACACTCAGGGACCCACTTGTTTATTTCATCACACCTTCTACACCGTTCTAAAACTCTTTCTCTTTTGTGTACACTGTGTATCTCTCACATTCCTCATCCATCTACTAAACATTTCTTTTCATCTCATTTTATCATCTTCAACTAGAGAAAGTCATTATCAGCCAAATGTTCGTATTTCATCAGACCCAAGGTATTAAGTCATAACTACAGTACTTTACATAGCATTACTTATTCTACTCTCTTTTAAGTATACCTCCTTATCTTTAATTTCCCTCCTTTTCCTGCTTTCTCTTACCTCTACAAGTAATTTTCTATTTCAATATTTTTCTAATAATTTGCTTTCTTGATTCTCCAACTAGTTTGAAAAGTCTCGTCTAATTTTCGCACTCTAAAAAATCCGCTGACGTTTTTTACTTCATCCCAGTCTATATTTCCTACAATTCTACATTAAAATAATTTACTTTGCTTTTGAAGTAATGTCCCAAACACAATCTCGATTTCAAAATGTATTTATCCATTGAAGGCTCTAGGTTCTTTCATTTAAACCGGATTCTTCTTCAAGCTCTGATCGGATTGAAATAGTATTTTTCGATACTAGTGCGTAAAATACGATTTTACGCACCGTTTTTAACATGCGATTAGATAGGCCGGTGCGTAAAATCGAATTCTTACGCACGCGTGTCGAACGATATTTTTCGATATAATATGCGTAAAATTTGAGCGCCGTTTTTTGTGGGTCAAATATGATGTTACGCACGTGTGATGACCGCGGCGCACGAGTGCCAGGCGCAGCACTAAAAACGGTGCGTAAAATCAAATTTTACGCATAGTATATCGAAAACTAATATATGAACCTTACATTGATTCATATACTTGAAAATTTGCAACCAACTGTGGAAGGAGCTAAGGTATTTCCATGCCGGTGAGATGATGGAATGGTCAAACCATAATTGAGATTCATGCAAATCTTATAAAATCCATTGTGAATTGAATGCTTTCTGTGATCGATCTTGAGAGGCCAACAAAATGAAACTTTTGCAACCTTTATCAATTTTTCTTATAGCATCTGTTTTGAGAATCAAGGTGTGGTTTAACAGTATAAAATTTGTTTACAACATTTGTATAATCTGTTGATTTCCTATAAATCTGGTATGTACAAATGTCAATACTCATAGTGAATATGCAATAATACCAATGCTAAAATAATACTTATTGATATATTAATAGATGGCAAAGCACACCGTAGTTTTTTAGTACAGTTTTATGATTCTCCACTTCAATGAACTGCTGAAACTTGCTAACATTCGGGTTTATCTACTAAAATAACAGTTTTTTCATTTTATTTGTAATCAAAAGAACTGAATGCAAATAGGGCAAGCCTGAAATTCCTCACGATATCCGCTAGAGTAACATTTGTCAAACCTAAATGTATTAAAGAAAGAATTTTTATTGAATATCTTTTTATACATAGTTCACACCAAGCATTTTTTGAAAAAACTCTAGTGTTACTGTGATCACCACGTGGGCGCTACACAACATGAACCAGCAATACAAAAAGCAGTTCGCGTGATGTCACCGCAGTTGCTTACTTTGCGACTTCTTTGGCGGTCTCTAAAGGCACGCTTTTGATGTCGACATTGCAAAAACTATTAAACTCTGTACGCTATGCCTCCATGTCATTTTAAACACAAGGCATATCACGCAACAAACATTGCATGATGTTTAATATCAATACGTGGAACAACCACCCGCACCATTTATTGTGAATATTAAAAATAAACCAACAAACAAAATGTAGGTGAAAGCAATCAAGTTCGAAACTGTACATGACTTATTGCATATGCATATTTATCAACGAATTCGAATCTTTTATAAATTGAGCGACGATTCTCTGACCACTATGCATTATGCTCGTTATAAAATCAATATATTTGCTACACAAGACAATGTAGATCAAATGCACATGAAATGTTATGTATGTAAATAGTATAAACAGAGGTCGTTTCAAAGCTATTTCCATACAACTACTTTTTCAGGGAGCAAAAATAGTGAAGGTGTTAAGTCACAAACACAGTGATTTGAACGCGAAACACAAAGAATTGCCAATAAATCCTAAATTAGAAATGGCAGTAATAATAGCATTTAGTAATAATAATATTTACATTTAAAATTTATTATTCATGTGCGTTTATCACATTTATGTTTTAATGTAAAGTTAGAAGAGATTCATGTATAACAGGTGTGTTTAGCCATGAGTGGGTCAAGTTTTATCTATATTTTAGTTAATATAACTCCCTTTTATTTCGTGCTAATAAATGGAAATTTATATTTTATCATACATAAATTATCTCCCATTACAATTTGTGGGTTATTTATTGTTTCAACTTATTTGCCACAAAGATATTCATACAACACTCGCTTGTCTTTTAATTCTAATTTTCCTTTAAACTGTACGTAAATTCTATTTAATCACGGCATAAAACTAGGCAAACAAGCGATGCATATTATTAAATACAATTGAGATTTAAATCGAGATATTCTCTTTCATTTTAGTGTAGAACATAATTTTACTTCCGTTCTGCAGCGGAATGGGGAGCTGTTTTTAACTGAATTTTTTAAACGAGGTAGTTTTCAACAATATCAAAGTACGTAAACAAATAATTATTTATACGATATGCGAACTTCATCAAAAACTTTTCTTTTAGTTGCTGACGTGTGCATCAAATTCATTACACAAAATGCAATACATTTTTTAATCAATAATGAAGAACAAATCTGTCAATTATGTTAAATACGGAAGTATGACACAACGCATCATGGATTCTACCACGAGTAAATTAGCACAAGAGATAATCGAACAAACATACACACTCGAAAACACTCGATTTTCTGCGAATTTTTCGACCCATTGCTTGACAGGCGCAGTTCAAACGACAGAATTTAATGTAAGATTTATTAACAGTTAACGAACGCTCATTCAATGTTAAAATATATCAGTTGATATACAATAACTTTGCAGGAAAGTGCTGATATTTTTATCTTAAAGTTACTTGTCATTTTTTTACTTTACAGTTACTGTTATAACTTTACAGTTAATATAAGAACCCTGAAATTAGCTTACATTAACTATTAGTAAATAAGTTCTCTCAGTATACTCTTACTCTTTAATATGAGTGTCGCAGAGTTCAATTACGATGTCTTCTTCATCAAAATATGCCAATTATGACACGCATGTAACAAAAGGTTTACCTTGAAATGCCATTGGGGGCAAGCACAAGGTCAAATTCAATATCACAATATCTTTACAAATATAAACAACTATGTACAATTTGGATATTTCTTACTTAAAACATATTTCAATGTGGTTAATGTTTTTCAAACATTTTTTTATACGCCATTTTTAATCCGCCTTTAATTTGAAAAGTTTTATACGTCGACTTTTGTATTCGGTAACGACTAACACTAGTAGAAAATATCTGCCTCAAAGTATTTAATGCAAATGCTCATAACACCAATAAGAAAAAATGCAATTGAACAGTGCGACCCTCAAATCAAGGCGAAAGAGCCCTACAATATGATCGAACCAATGGGAACCACCATCAAAGTAAATTCATTTATTTTAAATTAATTAATATTTTCCCAGCAAAAACCAAAGTAACTACCATGTAACAGTGTTGTAACAGTTTCGTAACAACGTAATAGGAACATATTTGTTAAATAACCATTACATTTTGTGTTTGCAGGCTTATTACAAAAACTGCATTTTTTGGGCCCACAATCTCAAATATCTCAAAATACTAACATGATGGCTCATGTCCATCAACAGTCAATCTCTGATTTGGACTTTACACAAGAAATTACTTCGAAAATAACCTTCCACTTTTAAACAACTGGCTTGATTTAGTTTTCAAACGACTAAAACATATTCGAAAAGTGAATAAACTATCCAAGAAACATCATTTACTAAGATTAGAATTGCAATTTTCTTTATTTATCACGTGAGATTAAGAAACGCAATATTTGACACTGAAAAGAATATTTAAATTTTAATTAAATAAATTTAATCTAGAATGTAAATATTGGTTCCAATACGAATCACTTTAAATTCAAGTTTGCGCACTGCATTTTCTTCAGTGTATAATTGGCTGTTTAGAAGACAATTTCTGTATTTTTCATTATCACATGAGATGGTAATAAATATCAACGTTGTAGTAACGTATAAATATAAGATCCTCTGGAGTATTTGTTTCCCGATACTGGCATCGTAAACAAGTGCCACAAATGGCCTAAACGCTCAGTTACTTTTATTTTAACAAAACAATTGTTCCTCCAAATTCCAACACAAAATGTAACCGACAAACAAAAAAACATACTTAGATCTCGTAAACGATCAATAAGTTTCATTGTAACCATATGAAAAAAATGTTACTTTACTAAATGATACTTTTTCTTTATTTATTTCTGGAACTTATTTAATTCTGTTAACAATAGTAGCTCAAAAATTTGAATGTAACTTACTAAAAGGTTTGAATGACCCAAATATTATGCAATTCATTTTTTAACTTCATAGAGCTTCTACGTCAAACTTGTATAATGATCACGGTCTATTTTTCTCATTTTTATAATTTCTAATCGTCTTTTTTGATAGATTTAGTTCAAAGTGTTGCTTAACCCGTTGAAGCATACATTTTTCTCTTCGCGGAAAACATCTGTAACTGGTTATTCGAGGGTCTCGGGGTCGCTGATAACGAATCCGGAATCAGATTTTCAAAATTCAAGATGGCGGATTGAATGTGGCGGATCAAATTCAGAAAAAGTTACAAGATCAAGCAGAAACTGTGTACTCGGGAGTTTTTAGGATGGCTGTTCACAAATCCATCCTCAGATATTGATACACACTTTATTATTTCACGCATTACTTTACACACTGTGTTACATTACGCATCAAAAACTCTGCGTAAAATCGAGCTTTACGCACACAATTACAAAAAAAAGTTACTTGAGCAAGCTGAAGCTATTCAGCAATACTGTTTTGTATATATTTTATTAATTATAGATTCTATACCACCATGCCGCGGAGGGGTTAATAGTATATTACGACACATGTGCGCGAAGTCGGTGATTTGCAAATGCGCGAAACGAGTACGAAAGTACTATTTTATTTTAATTTTGCGTGCATAACGTACTGTTATGTTTTGTATAAAGTTTTACTTGACAAATTTAATTTTGGCAGATTAAATAAATAAAGTTTTATTCGTACAATTTTAGAGCAGGAATAATATGAATTCAAAATATTATTACAAAAACTAAATTAATATACAAATTAATACATCGTTTTATTATTGTTTAATAATAGCAATAAAACATAATTTTGCAATTGGATCGTCTTGTAATTGACTCTCTTATTTTACACGTAAAATCAATGTTGATTTTTCATATTGTATTCATTGTTTAATTTATAAATTATTAAATTACATATTCCTTTTTGTTATAAACTTTTCTAAAAAAATTACGAATTGATTGTAGGTGTAAGAATTTGTTTATATGTTCTGAAAAATATATATAAAAGTTCTATGAACGTTGATCTTATGCTTACGTATTCAACGTATGCTAAAGTATTTACAAATGCAGCTACTAAATATATAATAGATTATTATTAATTCAGAAGATGAGCTCAGAGACATCTGTTGTAATATCTCTGAATTCAGTTATAACTACTTACCGACGTTTCAGATCGATCAGATCAATACTAACAGAACGTTGAGAAAGTGAACTCACAGATGGCGCCATCAATCCAATACTAGAGTATTTCTAGAGTTTATCATTAGAATCCACTTGAAATAAACTTTGAATCTCGAAACATGACGAATAATGTCTTTATAATTACGTTTAATAAGAAAATAATATTTGTATATATTTAATGATGGCAAAAAGTCCGGTAACGGACAAATATTTCGAAACCCATCGATATTAAATAAACGCTGAAACACGTGAAGCGATTTTTAAAAAAATCTTTCTTTTTCGAATATAAAACACTAGTCATAAATGACGCTGCAACCATTTTTTTCGAGGAATTATTCGACTATTAAAATTTGTAATCTAGTAACTTCGGAACACAGATATTTGCCGAAACACGTGTAGATAGTTTTTCGAAAAAAAGCAGATGTAACATTCATATGCGTAGGAAAACTTTCCTCTTGTAAAAGGAAGTCAGAGTTTCTAAATTGCTTTAGGGAAGACAACCACATCGTTAGTAGCTTCTCGATATGGCCTTATTAGAGAGAACAGAATTGGGATGTAATACGTCTAGAGACTGATAATCTTTCAGAAAATATGAAACAGGATAATTAACAATGTTAAGCGCGAAGTAGCCGTTAGTTAAGAGTTCAATATGTATGCAAGAATTAATAGAAATGTTTTTATGCATGTGAGTGCGTGAAGCTGAATTTTCAATGGGTGTAGAGAATATTAATTCAATCCGTGAAATGATTTTACTTCACAAATCTCAAGAACCCCCTCGCTGCGGTATGACTTGCACTAAAAAAGAGGTACATTACCAAATGTGTATGTATTTGTTTCTGGGTTGCCCATGAACGTAGGGTTACGATACTTTAATTTATTTTTCTTAAAATTAAGTAGTAACGCGAGCTTTAAGTACACATCAACATAAAATATCACTATAGACACATCATCTACTATTTTGATCCCTACTCAAGAGTATGCCATTACTACGCTTCAGCTGGGCTTGGCCTAGTAAAACCCAATTTTAATCTAAGCGGATATTAAATAACTCATATCGATAATGGACTCTAAACGGGTTCCGGAAAGGTATATTTGCAAATCGTCGATCATTCTGACATGTCAGAGTAGCATCCAGAAACATTTTCATTTAACTTATCGGTGTATGAAAACGCACACTGTTACAAATGATTATTCTCTGGGATAATTTCATCAATAAACGAAGTATGGTGCGTTGTTTTTGAAGTAGTCAAATATGAAACGAATTTAGGTAATCTTTGGCTTTCTAAGAGACAATTGTATACAAAATTTTCGTTGACCGAGTCTACCACTCTGAACACGGCTCAACATCTTCATATAGTTGGTATTAGCATGATAAATTTTGATAGACATAGTTTAAAATTTTTCATTGCAGTAACAAAACATTTGTCACACTCGGAATCTTTTTCCGAGCATATCTGGACGGGAAAAGAGGGAGACAATAATGTCCTTACGCACGCACTTACCAAATACACAATTTTTAACATGGCATAAAAGAAAAATTTTTATAGACATGTTACCAAATTCAAATCATAATTTTTAGGCAGACTTGGAGAATAATAAAAAATGCTATCCTTCCTGGTTATTATTGAAACAGTAAAAATTACAACAAATACAATTGAATTCTATGACGACTTTATTGTTTCTCATATGAAACAACCGGTGCACCTCAAAAACCCAACTTATCACAAAACAGATACTTCAAAAACCCGACATTAAAAAACCATACATTTCAAAATACATACATTAAAGAACCCCACATTTCAAAATACAGAAACATCCTGCTGGTGCGTTCACTACACAAAAATAATTATTTCAGATATCCGCTCTTGAGGATTCATTGGAAGGTCATTTCAAGGTCAAAAATGTTTGACCAAGGAGTTAGTTTTGTAGTTCACTTAAAGGTTAAATCAGATGAATCCTGGATTATATATTCAGCACATTTCGAAGTATTTTATTAATTTTATTTTCAGAATATGTACTATTTTAAAATGTTTACTTTTTTAATGTCTGCTTTTGTAATGTCTGTTTTTTGAAATATCTGCTTTATTAATTTCTGTTATTTGAAATGTCTGATTTTTGAATGTCGGGTGTTGGATATGTCTGTATTGTGTTTTGTCCGGTTTTTGAGGTGCACCCGAAACAACTAAGAAAGAAATCGCGAGTTAATGGGTTTTATTGTTTGCAGGACGTATTTTCGAATGGAATTTATTGAAAATTACAACTATAAGATTTCTTTCAGATTTCAAAACACAATTTGTTTTTTATGTTATAAAATTTTTCGTCAAAACGCATTTCTGTTGAGTTAGAATCTATAATAAATGCGTACTCGAATTACTTGTTTCGTTGAAACAACTAACACACCTTAGTAATAGCAATGATTACATGAATTTCGTAGGTTTATTAATGAAAGTAAAATATAGTTCGTAATATACATTATATCGATGTTCCGAAATTAGTAGGGCCTTTTTTGCCAATTCTTTGTGTGTTACGTTTCTTTGGGTATATGTTTACCGAAGAAAACGACGGGGGTGTTAATCTTCCCCTTTCTGCGAGCATGTGCTCAAATCAACGTGCTCAACAGTGAACAAAAGATGAATCGTATATGAAAAGAAATTGATGAAAAAAATGTATAATGTGATATCATCATTATTCTATAAGCTACCATATAATCTCTTCTTTTCTAGTTTAAGGTCGTACACAAATACAAATAAATGTGTTAGCTGTTGCTGAGTGCATATCAAACTATATATATGAAGAATTCTCTCGTACTTTTAATATTGAGGGTACAGACAATTTAACTACGAAAATGAAACTTAATAATACTAAAAATTAATTAAAACAACATATAATGGATGATACTTTTCAAAGTGTTTATTGCTCAATGTCGTAATCAAAAACACCTGAATTATGAAAATTTTCAATTATTTCACTAGGTATACGTTGAAACTTAATTCTTCAAGTTTTTAAAGAAAAATATAACTGTTACAATTTTGTAACACTTATATAGCGTCTTCTAGAATGATAGAAGTTTGTACAAACAGGTATGTACAAATATGTATCTAAATATAGGCATGTGCCTCTCATAAAATACAAGAAAAACGCTGAGCAGTCAGCCTAACTAAGTTGTATGAAATTCTGTTTTATTTAGTATATGATCCATTATTGAAAAATATCCCGAGTAGAAACTTATTGGGGCCCTTATCAGGGCCTGAACAAATTTCTGCTCGGGATATCTTTTAATTCAATATTTTGTTTTACGGGAATGTATTCTTCACTAAATAAGGAACAAACCCGTTTTCGAAGAGTGTGCCTTGTTTATACCTCTGTCAATATCGACGTAAAAAATATTATATTATAAAACCATTATTTTTTAGTGTCACTAAAATGCCGCTTTCAATAAACATTTGTATACAAGGTATTGCCCATTTTTCTTAAGCCTATTTTAAACGATATTCCGCTTAGTACATTTTAAAATTTAACGTTTTTAGTGAATAAATGGAATTTTCGGTTATTCCGATTTCAACAATTTTCTGGTAATTAGTTAAATCATTTTGTCATTCGAAAATGAAATTGATTCAAAATTGTATTATCACGGAAATCATTAGAATATGAAACGGCAACTTGTTTCTAATATATATTAGAACAAAACCAGGTATGTAAAAAAATTATATTTCAATAAATCATTATGCATTGTATTATGTAATTTTTTTAGGAATATAGCTTTAGAAAAATTAATCGCAGAATATTTTTCCTATTTATATTCTCTGTAAAATCATCAAGTGGGTCATTTTATACCTGAAATTATATAAAAATAGAAATTGGAATATGTTCGCCTTCAAATGACGTATTCGAATATTGATTGAATGTTGGATTATATCATTTAAAGGCTAATTATTTCAACCCTGTATTTTTCATTTAGATAATTAAACAGTATTTAAATGAATTAAAAAATGTATACCACGTTTAAAATGTTTAAAAATTGTTACGTTATTTTATTTAAAAATTGTTCAGGTTATTACAACATTGACACGATATTCTTTTCGAAACCTGGGAAAAACATCTGATCTGTTCGTTGAGATTATGTCACGACTGAAACTAACGGAGTATCTGCGGTGCATTCACATTTTATAAGAATAAAGAATAATTTACATTCCATTAATAATTGCAGCATATAGTTACCTCTATTTAATTATTAATCGTTTTCGAAGTATAGGGTGATTTTCCGTGTCACAAAATTTGTGAAAAATATTTTGCAAAAACCATAGGTGAAAATATAAATGCAATATGTTTTTTTGATCTGTACCTCTCGCATGCTGCGGCCAATGCAACCATTTCTAAGGTAATTTACATACAAGTTGCGTCTAATTTGTCATTATTTAAATATGGTCATCATCTCTAGAGACAAGACACTACACTGATTTCCACTAAACGTCCATCTTTGAATTGAAACAAATTGGGAAGTATGATAAGACCGACTGGATATATCTTCTTTTTTTCCTACTCCCAACAATTTCCAGTCCTGGTAATTAAAAGTAAATAAAAAAACAATAACTCTGCAAATTATACAATTATATTAAGAGTGATATACTATAAATAACAATGTAATAATCTTTTATGAAGAACAAAACTGCACTACTCACTAATATTGTGATTTTTGTAATGATATTCCGAAGTCAGAAAATCTTTCTCAGGATTCAAAATTATATTGAGGAGCGGCGGTGGCTCAGTTGGTAGAGTATCGGCTTCGCAATCAGAAAACCCTGGTTCGATCCCGGCCTCTGCAATCTGTCATCGGGACACCTCTATATTTGTTTATAAGTGTCTAATAACGCCAAAGCTCGGGTGGTTCGGATTCCACCTTCATAAACGGTAGGTCCCGTCGCGATTTAGTCCCATTTGGGTTCACAAAAGTCGACGTAAAATAATATAAAAAAAAAAAAAAAAAAAAAAAAAAATTAATATTGCTAAGGTATTTATAAAAACTCATTTTTCATAGTGGTAATGATGGAACAGCTTTACATCTTTTTTTTTTTTTTTGAAAAAACTGTCTACCAACAATCAAAAGCTGAATATGTCTGTTCAGATATGTTCTGAATGACTTGTGAAAAAAGAGGTACACGGTGTAAAACAAAAAGTTCCGAAAATCAATTTTATTATACATTCCATGTACGGAATAGATTAGCCTTTTTTTTGACATAACACTAGAAAGAAAAATATGGAAGTTTTCAAAATAATATCAGCAGGCTATTTTTCGACAATGTGGAGATAGAAATTAGCGTTAATAGTTATCATATCTTCGAAACCCTTTTCGAATATATTTGTTAAATGTTATGTTGGTATTTAAATTATTTATAATAATATTAATTATTATTGATATGTAAGTGTAAACAGATATATAGAAAATAGGAAAAATACGTGTTTCCATACTATCCTTGTATCAAGAGATGCGGTAGCTCCTCGCGCCAAGTTCTTATATAAAACCCAGAATCATATGAATTCCGATGCATTTGTTTCTGCAATTAAAAATCAGTTTTTAATTGAAAAGCATTCAAGACGGTCAATAACAGGATTAAAACATGGCAAAATGAAACAATTCTTATTCTTATGAAAACTTGTTCGTTTGCTAAGAAGCTACACTCCGCTACTAGTATTCTACTAATCCAGACATATCTTCGACATTATGTATGAGTACCAACGCATAGACTTTGCAAAAATGAAATTTTAATTTGTACGAAAGGCTGTGTATGTAACGGTTACGTTTTCGTACCCAAAACGGTACTAGACATTTAACAATTGAAAATTTACGGCATTTAACCATTTCACCGTCATGAAGCAAACATTAATGTAATCCCAAGAATGTTTGTCCACCAATTGCTTTCAATTTAAATAGTTTTTTTTTTAAATACTAAATGATGTTATAAGTTTGCATAAAGTGTTAATGAATGGATTATTTCGTAAGAAAGAACTTGGTATTGTTACACGATTTCAGTGTATTTTTGTAAAATAAAAACAATTAATTTTTGTAAAATAAAAACTGTTAATTTTTTATGACATTTTTCTGTAGTATTGTTTTATTAATAAGAATTTGGCAACTTCCTTTACATAAAATGTTTTTTTTTTTATGTTTGCAGTGCTAATATATATCGGTCAAGGGCGTTATATATTATGGAAAGGTCGACTTTACATGTATTAGACTTTCTGAATGAAAAACGCAACTAAGACAATACATCAAACAGAAACCGCATTGTAAAATACAATTTAAATTCATCACCACATTGCACAATATATGAAATATATAAATTATATCTATAACAGTACTACAAATATTAAGGTCCAGATAATTAACACAATAATTATTATTGAATCTTTCTTCTCAGGGTATTTTATTAGATAATATCATAGGTTAGAGCGAAACGATAAACCAAATCTAAGAATCATTTTAGTGCCATAACATAACTAAGTCTGGCTTATTTCTCACTACGCCAATGTTTCTCTAGATGCTTTCTTACAAAATGCGTATATTTTAAACCTGATATTGTAGGCTTACAATTTTTAAGAACTTGTGTTACCAAATTATATGAACCTACTTATTCGCGCGTTTAATGAGTTGCCGTGATACGGGATATCCTTCCAACGCGAAATGAACACGCAACTGTTCCGAATAACTGACTACATTTTCCGGTCTATTAGGATAGGAAGGCTTGTTAGTCGGGCGAATCTCATCAGGAAGATTATGGTTACATTATAGCTCCCTTATGGTACAGGCAACTTGATCTTTACAGTATATATACTTCCCTACCATCGCAGACTGTACATTTTCCAGCAAGATTTTTTGTTTCAAAATGTACACGTAACTTCTGTATCTAACTCTCAAATCTTAGTTTGATATCTATTTGCACATTCTCAACCAATGATCATTTCTGTTATTTGCATATAGCATTTAGTTTATATAATTGTTTTAAAATAATATATTATTGATTACTCAAAACCTGGTTTTGCGTGCAAATGGTCAGAGTAAACAAAAGTGCAGATGGCTAGGCAGAAAAACCCTAAGCTTGTCTCGCAAAAATATCGACCTTCCTCATAAGGAGGAAAAGGTTTTAAGTTGATTACAAAGAGTTTACGTATTATCTTTTATAGCTAATGTATATGATGTTATAATCGAATAATGTAGGTTAAATTAAGGGAAAACGTGTAGTGCATTATGCCTGGCGTCGTTAAACGAGGCATGAAAACACCTCACTTAGTATAATTCGACTAGTCCAAAAATTGCAAATGAATGTTATAGCAATTGTCTGCCAATTATAAATAGTAATTAAATTCATGTTTTGTACACAATTAGTAAAAATAGATTATGCAATTTAATATGGTTATTTTTTAAACATTTTATTCTTTCTTCGTATATGGGCCTTTCAACATGACCTAATTAGGGCACAAATTTCGGTCTTAACAAATTTTATGCGAGTCTCGTTACGATTCTGGGTCAAGATCAGCAGTTTTTAGTGCTTTTTAAAAACATCTCTCCTAAAGTGACAAGAATAGCGTAGATTTTTATAGTATATGTTTAATGCATGCAAAATGTGAAATAAGTATAGGATAAGAAATGTTCGTCATGGTTCCGTGAGTTTATGAAGTCCAGGTATACGGTGAAATATTTTCGCATGCAAAAACATCTCTTATGTACTGGATGTCAGATTATAATTATTCTTTTCTGAACTATCACTACATAGTACCGTACTAGAAAATATATTTGCTTGGAATAGCTATACATAGACCGACAAAATATACGGACTAGAACCTCCGAATACCTTCCGGAAGATTTTTTAAATGCTGAATCTGACATGTAACGGAACTCATCAGGACGTTAAGGTTGTGAGATATTGAGAAGTAAATTTTGCAAAACAATCTTTTTTGTCATATAATATCAAGATAATTTCACTTCAGTAACGATCGATTCTGGCTCTGAACGTGAAAGATCCATTTTAGAACATAAAAAGAAATTTATTTGTTTCTGAAAAATCATTTATTGGATCTACAAAATTCAAACTTAAAATTTAAAATTGGTTTCTATCTCTATTCCTTTAAGTGTCAATGATGTTTATATTAGTTTATATTCTGGTGTGCTTTTTAAACACTTGCCGCAAGTCTGTGAAAGGAATGCGATTATCTGGGTTAGGTGAATTACTTGCGATTAGCACTAATCGAAAACAAACACAATTTTATTACTTCGTTTATCAAATAATCGACACTCCAAATAGTTCATTTCATATCGAGAAAACACTAGATTTTAGATAAGTCTATACCACAATTTTTCAGGTGCAGAATATAGGATACTTTGAAGAAGAGATAGGAATCTCAGATTATCTTCTTTAAATTTTTGGAACACGCAAATAGCAATTACATTTGACAGCGAACTCGAATTGATTGGATGTATTTTCGGTCCGCTGTGTAAACGAATATTTATCAAAATGGAACTAGCGGCACAAAACGAGTTTAGTTCAAACAATTGAAATAGCTGAATGACATAAACTAAGCGAAATAATATGAAGAAAATCACAGTGTTTTATTTGGTTACTCAAACCAACTGATGTAGACTTTCCCGCATTGAGTTATAGCCCTATGATATTATAAAATGAAATGAAATGCAAGAATGCGGATTTTCTAGATTTAATGAAACTTTTTAATACTAATAAGATATTGTTTTTCTGGTCGCTATTAAAACTAAAGCTAATGTAACAAATATTTTATCCTGTGGAAATATATTTTTTTAAAGAATTGGGAAAACTAAAACCGAATGATTTTGTGAAATATCTTGTGAGTGTAAAAAAATAAGGATATTCCATATTTTATCAGTGGTATTATTGCAAATGAAGGATACAAATTTGATCTAGTGACATTTAACCCTCCTGCACACGAGACTTCGCTGGAAAAGTAGTTTCCAAACTCGCACATTTTTCCCATGCCTCTATTTAAAAATGAGTTGGCACATTATGATTTTTGGAGTCCCTGATTACGAATCTGACGTTTTAACATGCAAAATGGCCGATACAATATAGCGGACAAAATTATGGAAATTCTTTGAATTTGTCTCTATATTGTCCCTCAAGGAGTTTTCGGGGTCGCTGCTAAAGAAACTGAAATTAAACTGACAAAACTCAAAACGACGGATCCAATGTGGCGGATTAGTATGTAAAAAAATATCAAGTTTTTATAAAAATTAGTATGCAAGTGATTTAAGGTAGCAGATAACGATTATTAAGTCCATATTTCAAAATTCACCTACTAACTGTACAAAATAGAAAATTCAACTATTTTCGTTGTAAAATTAACTATTTCCATATCGTAAATTTCCTATTCTTTTATAAATTTACTGTTTACAATGTGCATATTGCTAGCATAAAAATGTATAGTGCAACAAGGGAGCAAAATAGGGATTTGCTGATGAGTGCAAGTATGACTCCGGAACGAAGCGAGAGCGGCAATTAGCACATTCTGCAAACGCCCATTCTCCCTTCTTGCACATACCGTTTTTTTCATACCAGAGGGTTCTATTTGGCTCCTGCCAAATTGTTTCATATGATCAGAGTGCAAGACATGCAGTTTGCTCCCTAGGGAGAG
The DNA here is from genome assembly GCA_030407085.1 of Trichopria drosophilae. Classification (NCBI taxonomy): domain Eukaryota; kingdom Metazoa; phylum Arthropoda; class Insecta; order Hymenoptera; family Diapriidae; genus Trichopria; species Trichopria drosophilae. The sequence goes on from CM059583.1 coordinate 59,946,925, forward strand.
AAAGTGCTTTTTTCTCCCACGATATATGGACCAAAATAGCATTTTCCGCTGAGAGTGTATGAAACGCAGATTTCGACACTGATATCATCACCACGGTGATAATTTATTCAAGACCCCATTGGTATCAAAGAATATCTAATTAAAGAGAATATCGTTCAATATCACAGGATACTGTATAATATCATCAAAAGTATAAAATTAAGAGAAATAAGACAATGAATTTGGAAACAAAATGCTCAATCGCTTGTGGTTTTAACTATTGTACAGTATAACCCTGTAAAATCGTATTGAATTATTGAAATATGAATATTTTTTGCTCAAATTTTAAGATTGAGTAATTATCAAGGTTATATAATAATGTATTATATTCAAGCAGTTGCTGAAACAAGTATAAACATGCGAAGGCATCGCTCGGTATTCGGAATTTATAACGTCCAATTTTATCAATTTTTTTAATGCAGTCAGCCAAATTTAACTCTCCAGTTTTAATTGTTAGTTTTTAATCACATTTTTGTACTCGCGGATTCCAAACATACTTTATTGATATTAGCAGTATAAATATGGGTCCCCAGTAACGCTAGCGCAATATTTAAAACCCAAGTGACAATATATATATGAACGTGAATGTCATTAAAATTTGTGATAATAAATGTTACTGAACTAGTCGAATTTAGCAAAAATGAGCATATGTCAATTAATCTACGAGTGTTCAGAAGTAATTTAGAAACATTTTATTCAAATCTGTGAAGAATTCGCGGATTGATGGACATTTTAAATTCCGACCTCCTTGCGTCGTTAGAATAAATGTTAGGAAAATTTGTATCTACTAAAGTAACACAAAACTTTGCTATTGAGTGCACTAAATTAATACTTATACAACAGCAGATGTGCCGAACACTATTGTGCATAAAGCGTAAAGCGGCAAAATTGAGTGTGCAAAGTTTAACCCAGGAATTTTTCCACTTTACGTGCAAGACACAGTGCATAAAATAATTGTGGTCATTGGGTGGCTGAAACCAAGGTTTTATTTATTGATGCAACTACTTCAAATATGTCATGATTTGTGCAATTTTACTAAATTAAATAGTTAATTCCATCGACAAAGTTTTTATCGCAACCATTTTCAATAGGAAAAATGGACTTCACTATGTTTATAGTAATTTTAATCATGTAAAATTGTCGATAAAAACTTGTAATCAGTTAATTTAACTATTCGCAATACTGTTGATACGTAAGCTTCACTACACTGTTAAAAATTTCTTTAGGTATTTTCTGAAACATGTAACGGAAGCTTTTTAGGGTTACTGTTTCATTTCTGAGCCAAAATTTAGTGATTTTTAGTTACAGTAAAAGAAATATGCAAGGTAAATAAAAAAAATTGTTGGCTTCATTAAATAATTTATCAACATGATTGATATAGTTATGTACGTAAATTATTAGTAATTTAAGTTGATTTATTGTTAATTGTATAAATCAATTATATAAAACATGTTAAATTTATGTAACCAACAATGGCTCGTTTCAACGTCATAACGATTTTATGCTATTCGGATATGAAATACTTTAGGTATCGAAGCTACATTATAGAATCCCGTATGATCGAGCCAAAACCCAACTTCTGCAACAGGGATCACGCATGCCTCTTCTAAAGACGCTAACGTCGCATCTGCGCCTGGCGACGACGAACCAAACTAACTTTTCTTTCGCTCGTGGATTCATATTCATATTTCCGTTACAAGTCTCGGAATTTTCTGAGACTGTTGCATAATTTGTCTCTCTATTATAGGTTTGAGTAAAATTCTCTTACTCCGGTAACATAAAAGTATCAGAATTTTCCCAACATTTCTAACAGTGTATTTTTTATTGTTGTATGTTGAATAACAAATTGGATAGTTAAATCGGCATATACCCCGATAAAATAGCTGGTATATAATTATATATAGAAATATACGTAATTCATGAAATTGATTAAGTTTGTTGATATATAATTATATGTAATTCATTTTACCTGGGTTAGTTAATTTTGTTTAGTTGAATTTATTATTTTTTTAGATAGATTAAATAATTCATTTTTCCATGCAGTCAAACAGGATTGTTAACGAGGGAGAATTAGATTGGTACTCTACTAAGTTACTGCAGCCAGCAAGTTAATCATGTTTTCAGATAATGGAATATCTTCACGGTGCGGTAAATTCATACTCATATTTCCATTTCATTATTTTAAGTCCCTGTGCGCCAATTTCCTCAAATGCTTCGCATTAGTGAGCCAACTATTAAGGGTTCGACACTAAGTAATCACGATACGTTACCTGGATACTGATTCCATAGACACTGATTGTATGACGGTCTCTTCCAGGTGTTCCAATACAGACTACATATGTCACTAATAAGTAGGCAATTGTAGGGGTTAGCGTAATAACGCGAGGAGGAACCGGCGGCGCGACGGCAGATTAGGGGACTCGGATGCGTGGAATCAACAGAGCTCCCGCCTCGGTGTATCTGTATATTCGATTCGTAAGTTCTCATCAGGGTGCCCCGCGATTCTGGTGGGTGCATCCCTCGTTACAGGAGGAGAAATGATAGTCATTGGACCGAGCTGTATGAATGAGATAGTGAGATACTACACTGCTACCTACTACGAGGGTCTGAATATGAGCTGATAGTATTTTGTTTCAAGGGTATATATATAAAACTCAATTCCTTTGTCATAATGACTATTCCTGCAAATTATTATGCATTAAAAGTTATACTTATTTTTTGGACCCTTTTCATTAGCAAAGTACTTAGAAGCGGATATTCTCTTTTCCTACACTGAGAAAAAAATCCATAGTTAAATTCACTATATCACATAGTAGAAAAATGTAGTTAAAACTACTATGAAAAATAGTTACATTTACCACTTTCATAGTCGATTTTACTATAATTTTGTTACACCAACTATCTCCTCATAGTTAAAAAAATCAACTATGTAGAATGATTTAAATAAATATGAAAAATATAGTTAAAATAATCATAATCTAACTGCAGTTCACACTATGCCTCGTAGTAAATCTTTATATTTACTATTATCATAGTTAAAGTTTGTATTTACTAAAAAACCATAGTAAAGACTGCCGCACCCAGTGTGTTTTGATGCCACCAGGAGGCGTCGCGGCGTTCACAGCTTTTTTCTTCGAGCCCGTGGCTCCCGTTATTGAAGTGGATTTTCATTTGGTCATAAAAAGGATCGTCGCTCGGGCATCAAAATATGATAATACATAATGCATGTCGTATAAGCATGTGTATCTGTAGACTAGTTACACGACATTGAAATTTGTGCGTATAATGGCATTGCATAACACATATTTTAACTGGCTAGAGTGTGATATTCGCAAACTTAACGCAGTATTGATTTTACGTTTTTTTTTCTCTTTGTTTCCTTGTTTATCTTAAACAAAGATCAGAACGAAGGGAGAAAAGAGGACTTTTTATATGTATGTAGTTTACAAATGTTTTCAAAAAATAAATATTGACACCCTAACATATTTTTTATTACAATTTCTTATACAATTTCTCTCAGTGAATGTAGTTTTATTATATACTACTATTTTCTGAAAGGTCTATTTCAAAATAATTGAGTCTATTTGTCTATTGTGATAATTAGCATTTTGAATCATGAAATAATAGTTAAACTTTACTATTTCAGAATAGTTATTTTAACTATTATCATGTCTAGTCCTCATTTAACACTGTCATTCGTAGTAAAAAAAATGGTCGTTTCAACTACTTTTTTTTCTAGGAGTACTTTATTTGGGGTGGTAGGATATTGAATGTTGTCAATTCCTAGAGTATTATTCCCAGCAACCTCCAGAAAATTGCCATATTTATTCAGAATATAAGGGTATAAAAAAAAATGTTGAATATATATTCCAAAATGTTCTTTCGGACTCTCCTTTCTTATTGTTCGTCTATTTCTTCGACCAACGAAAGGTATTTTCTCAGTTCTTTTATTTTCCAGGACTTTAGTTGTGACTAGATTTATTCGTGAAATGCTTTTATTAGAAAAAGAATAATGAAAATTACTGCCCATAATTTATCTTGAACATTTGTAATTTTTCGGTATACTTATAATATTATACCGAGAGTACCTATATTAACAATTTCATTGCTAGGCGAAAACTTTTCATTCAATTATTCTCATATCAGAAGTTTTAATCAATTTAGAAATCGTTCTGATCACAATTTTTCACCGCAGTTTTACAAATATATGTTATTATATTTCATATAGAACATATTAAAATATACGTAAAAGTAACGCTATAATGTTTTATAACTTCAATTACTTGTTCTCGATATTTCTATATTGAAATTCACATTGATTCATTTTATGTATATTCGATTTTTTCCACCCTACCATAGGTATATAATCCAAATCAAGGGTGCTTAGAGCGAAATCCTGATTCCTAATTTCCATTTGTCCGCATACGGTGTGGACATTAGTCAAAATTGATGGACTCTATATATATTAATACGCAGCTCGGACTTTCAATTGATTTTATTATGCCAAAAAAAAAGAAAGCACGTACGCTTCGGTATAACGATATAGCGGATGAATAAGCTTGCTATTAATCTTTTTAATAAGTATAGCCCTAACTAGGTCTCTATAACATTGGAAACAAATTATTGATTAAGTGAAATGTGATAATAAGTATCAAATTTGAAAAAATATTCACTACAATGAACCTCTTGATACAAAAATAACTATTGTTTCTAACAAATCTAGAGGAATTAACCTTTAATATAGAAAATCGGAATAGTTTCAATACTTCGACACCAATTCTACACGGCTACATCAACTCATTTTTGTCCCACTTTTTTGCTTTCGGTGGATTTTTAATCCATTTTTGCTATCAGCGTGTCCTATATTAATTATTATCCGTGAATCTCATTTAAATGAATAGAAAATTAAATTTAGCATCATACGTGAACATCGTAAATTCAATGGCAAAAGTGAGAAAAGCAACCCACATTCACCCTTGCAGTTAAAGTTGGCCCCAGCCTGAAAATCGAATCGTATTCGTTTTTACTTCTTTTTAGTCTAAATCTAGAACGTCAATAATTGTTTAAAGTCTTTGTCTCGTAAAAGTGAGTATGAAAGATCAAGGATTGTTTTTAACATCACCAGAATGCATTTGGAAATTTGTAGCCCTCACTAGATGTTACCCCTAATCAGACAACGATATCCCATATTACCCTCCAACGTCATGTTTTATTTTCCCCAGAGAGAATTATGTGTCCGCTTGCGCCACTATATCATAATGACCAGCTTCTGTCGCTATATACATAAATGAATACATTCTGTCATTGTACGTTACATAAAAAAGTATTTTGAGATTATCGATTGAACGTATACGTGATTTTTACACTCACACTCACACTCACACTCACACTCACACACACACACACACACACACACACACACACACACACACACACACACACACACACACACACACACACACACACACACACACACACACACACCCACACACCCACACCCCCACCCGCCGGAGTCTTGCTGGTTCCTTCTAACGGGCGCGTCCCCAGGTGGCGGATCGGGGAATGCTGGTAAAAGGTATCGGAGAAATAAAATACCCGACGCGGACCAAAGAACTAGCTAGGGGAAGGAACCCCGAATAAGAAACCAAGTATGGAAGATCAGCTGCAGATAAAAGCTTACGGTGCAGGGGTCGGATCCCCAGTACCGGCGTCGGGTACGAGTGAGCAAGCGGGCTCTCCGGCGTCGTTATCAGGCAACCGCAGTGTTGTTGGGGTTGGTCACTCGGCCCCAACAGCATTAAATGCTACAAGTGACATTCTGTCAGGAAACGCGCAGGAGACTGCAAGTTTCGAGCGCCTAGGAGAAAAACTCCAACTCCTTGTGGAATTCATCCAGGAAAAGAAAAATCTCCACAAGGAGCTCAAGAATATGGCCAAAGGCACACTGCGTGCCTTTGGCCATTACGCCAGGGCACGAGAAAATTCGGGGGCTTCGCAGGCGTTGATCACCTGCCAGGACGGGGCGAGCCAAACGTCGCCCCTATTCCGTAAGCCCCCCGAACGGCCGGAGCGTAAAGGACCCTCGCCGCTGAAGCTGCCAGCGACAAAACGGGTCAGGAAAGAAGCGGATAAAGAGGAACGCCCCGTACCACCAGCTGCAGAACAACGGCGGCAACCCCAGTCGGAAGACCAGGACTGGGTTACGGTGGTCAGAAACGGCCTAAAGAAGAAGGCGAAGCAGCTGCAGCAACAACAACCGCAACAGCACCAGCAGCAACAACATCCGCAGCAGCAACAACAGCAACAACGACGGCAGCAGCAGCAGCAGCAGGGAACGGATGTCGGCAAGGGACACAGGGGGAAGCCGGAATCAAAAGCCGGCCTTCGACCCTTCCGCCCCGATGCGATCAAGATCAAGGCAGCGGACGGTGCGTCATATGTCGACATCCTGAAAACCATAAAAGCTGCGCCAGAACTGCAACAGTTAGGAGAAAGGGTGACCGCCATCAGGCGGACGAAAGCAGGCGAACTGCTCATAGAGCTTGCAACGCCTGGCGTGTGCACCCAAGAGCTCCAAGCAGCGGCCACGTCCATCCTAAAAGGGACAGCTGTCGTACAGGCACTGTCCCATATGGAAGCCATCACCATCAAGGACATGGACGAGGCCACAACTCGGGAGGAGGTGGCACAGGCCATCATTGAGATGACATCACCGGAAGCAGTGACCCCTGAGAATATCAAGCTCAGGGGAGCATATAGCGGAACCCAGGCGGCCAATATCTTGCTTCCCGTCGCAGTAGCAAACACACTGCTGCAAAAGGGGAAGATTAAAATTGGCTGGGTTAATTGCCGGGTTCGACTGCGCGAGGGACCCCCACGCTGTTACAGGTGCCACCAGAGCGGACATCTGGCAAGGGGTTGTAAGAGCGCGGTCGATCGCTCGGCGCAGTGCTTCCGGTGTGGCAAGGAGGGCCACAAGATTGAGGACTGCGTAGCCAAACATCGGGCAACGCAGGAGGTTGGAGCACAGACCAACAATGGCTAAGGTGCTCCAAATAAACCTCAATCACTGTGCGGTGGCCCAGGACTTGATGCTTCAACTGGTCAAGGAGGAGAAGGCCGATATCGCCGTCATCAGCGAGGCTTACCGGGACCTTTGTAAACCGAGCTGGGTGAAGGATTCCACCAGCAAGGCGGCCATCTGGGTGTGTGGGAATCTCCACATATCCAATAAGATGTCCGACCCCCTGCCCAGCTTCACGTGGGTGGAGGTGGCTGGTATAAGACTATACAGTTGCTACCTCCCTCCCAGTCTTACCATCGACGAGTTCCAAGGATCCCTGGAGGCCATCGTCGCCAGTGCAAGAACCTCCCGACTCCCGTTAGCGATCGGGGGGGACTTCAATGCATGGGCGACGGAATGGGGTAGCGCGAAGACCAACCATCGAGGATATGCCCTCATTGAGGCCTTCTCGTTACTGGAGTTGGAGATTGCTAACACGGGGGAAAGCCGACCTACTCCAAGGCCGGCAAGTCCTCCGTAGTCGACCTGACCTTCGTCGACCCAAAATTAATGGGGGACGGGTTGGGCTGGAAAGTTAGCGACCGATACACGGGCAGTGACCATCAAGCCTTGGTGTACCAGCTCCAACTGACCGGCAGACCAGTAGGAAAGGTGCAGAGTGCAAGCAAAGAGAGATGGGCACCGGCCACCTTCGATCGGGAAATGTTCCTCTACAGCTTGGAACAGACGGAGGTGGAGGGAACAGCAGAGGAGAGAGCCCGATGCCTCTCCCGAGCCATAACAGCGGCTTGCGATGCCTCTATGGCCGTGAAGACAAATCCTCGCGGCCGACCCCCAGTTTACTGGTGGAACGAGGAAATCGCAAATATCCGCCGAGAGTGCCTTCGGGCTCGAAGGCTGCACCAGAGAGCAATCCATAAGCCCCGGTACTACCAACTGGCCGCGGACTATGAAAGAAAGAAAAAGAGGCTCAAGATTGCCATCAAAGCCGCAAAAAGAAAGTGCTGGCAAGACTTTTGTGAGGAGGTGGACCGCGATCCCTGGGGGCGACCGTATAAAACGGTCATGAATAAGATCAAGCCCAGGGGACCCAACGCACCATCATGTCCATCCTTCCTTGGCAAAGTCGTCGGCCATTTATTCCCAGAACAGCGGGAACGGCCGATTGGCACTGGCCTGATGGCAATTGCTGGTGCAGCCGAGCTGCCAGATGTTACCGAAGCCAAAGTAATGATGGCTGCTAAGAAGATCTCCACCCGTAAGGCCCCAGGAATGGATGGGGTACCTGGAATGGCAGTGACGATCGCAGCGCTGAATGTGCCAACCATCTTCACATTGACATTCAGTGCTTGCCTGAAGGAAGGATGCTTCCCGGCGCAGTGGAAGGAACAGAGGTTGGTGCTGCTATCTAAGGGAAACAAACCCCCGGACGACCCATCCTCATTCCGACCGCTCTGCATGCTTGACATCTCCGGGAAGCTATATGAGAGGGTTATCTGTGCCAGACTGGAAGCAGCCATCGAAAATGCCGGAGGTCTTTCCGAAAACCAGTTCGGATTTCGGAAGGGGCGCTCAACCATCGATGCAATCAGCCGAGTGAAAGCAATAGCCACGGATGCCATCAGTGGCAGCCGAAACACCAGGTGCATGTGTGCCATCATTGCCCTGGATATACGGAACGCATTCAATTCGGCCAGGTGGGATTGCATCATGCAGGCACTCGAAGATCTGAAGGTGCCTCTCTACCTAAGAGAAGCCATCTCAAGCTACCTAACAGAACGAACCCTGTATTATGACACCGATGACGGCAGGCACTCCTACAATATCACGGGAGGCGTGCCACAGGGTTCGGTTCTGGGACCCTTGCTCTGGAACGTCTTATATGACGGACTGCTCAGGCAATCCCTTCCAGACGGGTGTCCATGGTAGCTTTTGCAGACGACCTTGCACTAATCGTCGTCGCGAAGACCATCGATGAGGTGCAATTTAGCGGAGATGAAGCTATCGAGGTAGTAGCTAGGTGGTTGAGCAACCATGGGTTAGATCTGGCGGCTGAGAAGACGGAGGCGGTGCTCATCTCTCGAACGAAGAAAAGGGTATACGCCACCTTCACGGTGGAAGATAGGCAGATCAGGACGGTGGACACTATTAGATATCTTGGAGTCACTCTAGATGCGCGGCTGTCGTTCAAACAACACCTAATGAACGCAGGCGCAAAGGCTTCCAAAGTGGCTCGTGCGCTCTCCAGCATCATGCCCAATATGGGGGGGCCGAAACAGCCGCGACGGTCCCTGCTTTCATCGGTAGTAAGCTCCGTTATCCTTTACGGGGCACCGATCTGGGCTGATGCCATGAACATCCATAAGAGCTACGGAGCCACCTGCCGGCGGGCTTATAGAACAGCCGCCCTAAGAGTGGCCCGTGCCTACCGTTCTGTATCGGACATCGCTCTCTCGGTGGTCGCGGGACTCCCTCCCATAGACCTTCTTGCTATGGAGAGGGCAGCAGTACACCGCGAAGGCAGGTGTATAAGGCAGGACATCGCCGACCAGGAGCCGAACCACGACAAATGGTCCATGAGGACCATAGAAGTGTGGCAAAAAAGATGGGATTCAGCGGAGTCGGGGCGGTGGACCCACTGCGTCATCCCAGATGTAGCAAAATGGACGGGCAGACAACACGGATACACCACCTTTCATCTCACCCAGGTGCTCACCGGGCACGGCTGCTTTCGCAGCTACTTACATCGTTTCCGCATTTACCAAAGTGCGGAGTGCCCGGCATGCCCTGCTGTCGACGAAGACGTGGCCCATGTCCTCTTCCACTGCCCGAGATTTGCAGCGGAACGGGAACAGTTCCGGATCTCGGTAGGAGGACCACTAACACCTGAGGGCATTGGGGAATGTCTGCTTGCCTCACAAGAGGGATGGGACGCGGTGGTCATAATCGCCACCTCCATCATCGATAGGCTGAATGCCATCAGAAGAGAAGAAGACGGAAGAGGCAACAACATCGCCCAGACTTGAAGAGCCAAAACATCGGCGGAGGGCCTACTGAGGCAAAGACTGCCCCCCTCGAAGTAATGCCTTGCGGCGGTTTCCGAGGGGGGAATCACAGTCTGAGCGGAGGTGGTTTTAGCGGGTGGGAGCCCCGCACTCCTGCTGGCACCGGCTGGCAGGGATGGCTGGTAGAGCTTTCCATCGTCGCTTCGGAAAAAAAAAAAAAAAAAAAAACACACACACACACACACACACACACACACACACACACACACACACACGCATACACGCACACACACGCACGCACGCACGCACGCACGCACGCACGCACACAAACTTTTGTGTGTAAATATATGTATATATATTGATGAGTGATATGTTTATAAGATGTAAATTCTGACAAAGTTAACATGACATTTTTACGTAATACCACATTTGAATCTGTTGAAAAACTTATTTTACAAAATACACAATTCAGAAACTCAAAATGCATAATTACTTACGTCATAACATAACAAACTTACAACTTTTTGTTAGAGATATTATAACTCGATTTGTGAGGATGTGAGTAAAAAAACTACCAATTTAAAAACCGACAATCGAAAAACCGACAGTCAAAAAACTAACGCTTCAAAAAATTATTGTCCGTGCTTGATGACGTGTCCACTTTTTTATGACTGTCGATTTATTTATCTGTCGGCTTTTTATTTGTCGTTTTTCAACCTGCACCCATTTGTGATATATTTTAGACTTGGGAATTCTATGTAATCCCCCCTCCCACCAATTCGAGAGCCTAAAATCATTCCAATTGGAGTGACATCTTACAGTAATGAATGCGAAATATCTACTAAAACTTGGTTGGATAATTTCTTCTGTTTCGAGTGAAAATTCAATTTAATGAATAATGTCCATTCACTCAATACGACGTGGCAGTGGATTCTTTTCTAACTTGGAGGTAATTTCAGTCTATGTCATTTCAGAATTTGCCAATTTATTTATTTTAATTTATAAATTTGTCGGCAGAATTATTTTAACCATATTGTGTGCGAATACCCGTCGAGCTATTGGTAAAATACGACAATTTTAAAGTAATGTTGAAAAAAATATAGAAAAACGTTCGCAAATTTCCGAGATTTGTCTGATCAACTATATACTTCAATGAATTTTGAGATAGATTAACCTTCAAAACAGTCACTTTGCTTGCAATCCATAGCATCTGCTATACAAATCTGTTTTACATGAATAATTCTGGTCAGTATTCAAAAACAAATACCTTCCTGAATTTTGACCCGGTTATCATTTCCTAAGGCTGAAGGCTTTATCACCCAAGAAGTATGACGACGTTATATTGTTCCTGTAAGAGAGATCAATTAATTGATAGGTATAAATTTCGTTGCGACATTTCAAGGCAACACATCACTCTCCGCAGATTGCCCATTTTCTCAGGACCCACAACATCTAAACTATCTGCCAGCCTTTAAAGAGGATTAGACAATGTTACTGAATACCAAAGATCCGATACCACTATTAGCAACGGCAGGGATCTTCAAGAAACTGTATATACAATGGGAAACCGTTTTAAGTGGAGAAATAGGGAGGATATCATACATACTAAATAACGCCAATTCTCTAACTATCATCATTTAAAACAATCTGTCCTAAGTTGAAATTTGGTGGATTCTGACTGTATTGCTCTATTTGATTAAATCAAAATGATTGATGTATTGCAAGAATAGTTATCGGTATTTCAGATCTATAAGAATTACAAATAATGAACGTAGGAATATATATCAAAAAGACAAAAATACTTGATTTAACTGTCTCAAAAATAGGTAATCGAAAAATAACTAACACAATGAACTAGGTTATAAAGATGACAAATCACAACTATAGTCATCAAATTGGCTTTGTAAATATAAGTTTTAAGAATAAATTTAACAATGTTTTTTTTTAATTCCATTTTTTTAACCCAACCTGTGTTGATAAAATGCTTGTTGGCTTTTTATGTAACCTGTTATCTGGAGGATTACAACAAGTTTTCAAAATTCAAGAACATAGTTTGAGATTTCAGAAATGTGCAATGAATGTCATACTGCTAGAGCACTCATAATTTATTGCTTGGGTTCAAAACTTACATAAACACGATATCTTATTCACGGTGGTCCTTAACTTATTTTAACATATGAAAATTCGGACACTTTTGTATTTTGCCAAAATAATAAAAATACTTTCTAAAGTCATTTAAAAACGGATTTTTAAGTTATAAAAGAATGCATATTTCATTTTTTATAAACATAACTAGTATTACAGTAAAAAATGATTGTTTACTTTTCAATTATCAAAAACCTAACTGCCAATATGACATCTATTATTTATTTTTCTTCTCGTTGCAGCAGGTTATATAAAGAAATCGATACCGACCGTCAGGTCCAATTACATTTACAAATTAGAAATTAAATGATAATAAATTCTAGTTTGAATTTGGACCCTACTTTATTGTCCTTGAACCGACTGTTATAACTATTGTTGTTGTTGGTTTCGGATTTGTTGTTCGTGCCATTATCATTATTATCATTTATAAGCTGGTATTTTTTTGTAACCGATCTAATAGAAAAATGTTGAATTTGATAACTTGATGTATATTAATATTAATTTAATATTAATTTTGTTTATGGCGGTCAGAAACTTTACAAGAAATAAATTCCATTAAAATGTCAAAAGCTTAGCTCCGTCACACGATGAGGATAGTATAAAATGATGCTAATTGCTTTGATTTCACAAACAAATATTTGTTATGTATAACGTATTCAGACTTCAATTTAAAAAATTATTGCACGTTGATGATATCAAAAAGCCTAGTTCTTTATTTAGTTTGTGATAAACATATGTTTACGTTAATCAGGATTGATTTTGTCATGAACGATCCAACGAAATATTTTGATTGTGGCTGCAAAATATCCAGCAAAGTGTACATAAGTGTAATATAAAACTTTTGGGTTAAAATGTGTTAAGGACCACCTAAAAATACCCAATTTAATGAGAACTAGCCCTTATAATTTTGTATACGTGAAATAAATACATTAAATGTTAGAATTAGAATCAAAAACATAGAAAATTATTAATTAATTTCAAATAAATCCAATACATTTTAGGAAATAATTGCACAAATCGTTGGAAACGGTTTTTTGTAGTTCTTACAAAAGCTCCTTAACACACGAATAGATAAGGCGATCAAACAAGAAATGTGATTTGCTAATCTATAGCACGAAAATACTTAATTAGTCGGTGTTTTAAATTTGATATCCATTCGCTCCACGATGATACAGTATAGTCCCAGTATAGTCCCAGTATAATTTCGTCTCATTATATTTACGTCCCAACATATATGTCCGGTCCCGTCTCGTTATATTTACCAGTTGCCTCTTTCTTTTCCCCTACCTTTCGTGCTGGAGCCTCAGGAAGGTCCCGATGTGACGTTACGAACATAACGCGACTAAGGGGTGTGGGAGAAGCGGCGCTCCTCTTCTTTTGGTAAATATAACGAGACGGGAGGGGAAGGCGAGAAACCGATGAGGTAAATATACCGGGACTCTGCTGTATACTCATTTGAGTTCATTCGGAGCATTTAGTTATGAGCACTGCGCTGTCACGGACCAATTTTTCGTAGTCTCTGTTTTGATGCAGGCGAATTGAACCGGATAGTGGCGGTCAAGTACCGTTTGCCCCCCCCCCCCCATAGTGCCAATTCTCGTTCGTTTCTAATTCCCCTTAAATAAGGCAATATAAACGGTTTGGAATAGGAGAAATGAGAGACAGGAGTTTCAGGGTTCGCGGAGAGTAGATTAGCAGAAGTGGGTGAACAATATTCCTACTAAACTTTGTTTAAAAATGTAGTGGTTCTGATGATGTGGTCGAAAAATCAGCGCAAATTATCCAATATTTGCCTATGTAGACGATGTAGCCCAATGAATTACCATGCTATACACTGAGAGAACAGTATATTTGTGCCTACTATACCATGCTATACTGTATTGAATATTGAGAATAAACGTGCTATTTTAAATATCAACATACGAAATTTGACATAGCATTACGTATTTTTATTGCCAATAAGATTAAATTTTGCGTGAAATATGTGTTACATTTGCGGTTAATCTTAAATCTTTACGGTAAAATTCCATATATTCATCCAAACAAATGATGTAAGTTTTGCTTGTCGTTATTTAACTCGTTGACTTAGCCTCCTCGCCAATGACGTCCTCCGTCAAAAATTCTGAGATTGCTCCGTTTATACTAATCATTTTCGTCGTTGTCGACGTCGGCATAGGCGGCATACGCGTCATCGCCTAACTGCCAACGTCGTCGTCGTCGTCATCCATGTTGATGGCTTATAGTGAACGTCAGCATTTTCAAAAGGTTATTTCCTATACAGAATGACATTCTTCCTATTCAACGTTTTACCACACAAATCGGTATGTTTGTGACAAACTTATGACATGTTGGGAATGCTTAAGAATTCGGTAAATTTGTGGTTAACATACGTAACATTAACGCAAAAATCTAATTTCTGGAGCTTTTTGGTAAAACTTGTATATTACGGACAAACATACATTTCTCTCAATATACGGTCAAAAAGGAATCATCCACTGAATTCGCATCATAGGCAGATCTGAAACAATGCTCTAGTGTGTGACTGAGATGTGTACTTCGATGTACTATGTTCAAGTCTCCCATTGTCTTCACAATAGCGTTTCTTATTCGAATATTCGATCAATGTCTTCAAATAATTTCAATTCCAGTCTCGAATTAGATTAAAATTCTTTGTGTATACTTGTTACGCTCGACAAAGTTATCAGTGGTATTGGAAATACCTCCATAACTTCTATTTTGTAACATTCACATCTTACACTTTTCATCTCTCCTATCACATAAAATATTACAAGTTAATATATTAAATAACAATATTTATAAATTACTCTGTAAGAATATGCACGCATTTTCTTATAATGGAAAGGTAGAGAGAGTGAGTATCGAGTTGCTTTTTTTGTAAAACATTTTATCAAGTATTCAATCTGGCGAGCTAGGGGCAAAATTAATTTGAATCCTGTCACGTTGCACCGATTGAACTGCAAGACATGCGATAGGCAAACGAAATGTAGAGCGCATTTATTATGTAACCCAAGCTGTCGTAGTGAAAAGGGTACACATCTCGCCAGATTCGAGGACTATCGACGACGTCCGTCGACAAGAGATTGCAGTTGACGTTTAGTGGCAGCGCCGTTAAACGCTTGCAGAGGCGCGGAAACGTCACAAATTACGCAGAGCCTCGAGCCGTCGCTTCGCTAGATAACGAGTACAAGGATACTATGCGGTATAGTCAGAAAGTAGCAGAGTGAGAGAGATAGATTCAGAGAGAGAGAGAGAGAGAGAGAGAGAGAGAGAGAGAGAGAGAGAGAGAGAGAGAGAGAGAGAGAGAGAAAGACAGAGAAGGGATGAGAAAACGATGGAGTGATACGAGGAGATAGAAGGACAAGAAGGAGGGAAGGATGGTCGATAGTGCTTTGTGCTAATCTTAATACCGCAGGACGGCAGATGAGAAGGGAAGGTGGGAGAGGCAAAGCCACTCTGAACCACTCGGCGAGTACCGTCTTACCCCCTTCGTTCCTTTTCTGTCCGCTATGTGGTAGTGTATGCGGGATCCCTTCACATTACCGGCGTACTTTCTTTCTCCCACCACCCCCAACCCCCGGCCATCTTTTCCTTTTTTTCCTCTTTTACGCTTTTTCCGCTCGTCTACTTCTTTTTCTCGTCTGCATCCTGCTCTCTTATTATAAAACAACAATTTAGCTTGCCATGATTAATAAAAGTCTTATTAGTATCCTCACTGAAATTAACTTTAAACTCCCCCGTATAAGGACTCGATGTCGGGAAGGAACGAGGACGGTGTACTCGGAGGGTTGCCAGTATACCTACACATTATTGGTTAAGGTACCTGGTAGTATTTAGGTATACGTCACGTAATGTACTCTCTTTCATGGAGTTTCAGTGAAGAGTTGCCGGGTCCTGTTAAGAATTCTAGACCGTATAATGCCGGATTCCGAAGAAAATTCTGAAAAGAAAGTACTGGAAATCTTACGTGCTTACAGATAAAGCTATAATGGCATCTTTTTATTTCGATTTATTTTACATAGTATCTACCCGAATAAGCGGGGAAGCTCTTTGACATTCTACCAACACGTAGGCGTATATGCCACCGTGACGGCCGATGCAGTAAACAATAGGGAGCTGCTTGTACCTAAGGCAAGTGCTATTGAGAGGGTCAAGTCTTCACGGGAAAAATATTTTGAAAAACATCGAACTAAAGGGTGAATGCGTCTACATGTGTTGTAGCGACTTCAATCGAGTGTTTTCAATCCAAGCTTTTACGTAAATTTTTCTATTTAAGACTTCAATCTACAATATCTATTTGTACATTTTGAAGTAACAATTATGAGTGAATTAGTTGCTACAATTGATGTCCTACAATTAACATCTTCATAATAAGTTTAAAATCGCGTGTTTATATTTATTAACCTAGTAGAATTGGCCCGATTTGAGCCCAAGAGAAACAAGGTCGAAGCCGGGATACGGCCTGGTTAACCTGATTAAAAATTCGATTCGGGTTCTGACTAGAATTCAGCCGGGCTAGTCCGATCCCTTCGAATTCTGCATACAACGAGGGTAAACTGGTCGGGATCCATCGGAGCCCGGTCAGTATCTCAAATCTGTCCGGGCTGAAGTCGGTTAAGCCCGATAAGCCCGCCAGGATCCTGGATACAACCAGGGTAACCCGAATTGATTCCAGTCAGAGCCCGGTTGCAATTTCTACTCGTGTATCGGATTATAATAAATTTATGAGGTTTATGCTTTGCGAAGTTTGTCTACGAACGCGTTAGAAAGAGTGTCCGAGTCATCTGAATATGAGTGAAATTGTAGAAAAAGTTGAAATATTCACGACCAAGTCAAGAGTGTTTTTACTATCTTATAGTCACTTTTTTATGGCATGTATAAGTACAATATGTCCGGGAACACCTAAACGAGTAATACGAACAAAATATATTCTCTCAATTTCTTGAAGTGAGAATTCAAACTTCATGGAGTGAAATGAATTTTCACTTCAAACAATTTAAACAGTGCAGAATGTCAAAATTATCCAATAACATAGGTCGACATGATTTTGTTGTTGGCATGCCGCGGGTCATTTCCGACCTAATTTTGTGCGTAGGATCCGAATCCGAAGTCAGAACTTATTGCTATTTTTGAGGTTATGAACGCAAGAAACAATATTTTTCAGCATTTTTCTGTCATTTGATCATGCAGTGTTTGTTACTCTTTTAATATGTCAGGCGCAGAATTCCATAACAATTTTTCTTCGTCAAGATACGCCAATTTGAAATTAAGATATACATGTAAAAAATTTACCTAGCAATGCCCTTGGAAAACAAGCTGAAGGTCGAATTTAATATAATGAAACCTGTATAAAATTTCGATATTTCTAAATATAAACACGTTTCAGTATTGTGACTTTTTTTTATTTAGGCATTTTGAATCCAAATTCTTGAATTAAAGAATTTTAATATGTATATCGACTTCAAATTCATATTTGGTAATGTCAAACATCCCCAGTACAAATTTTCAAATGAAGATACCCATTAAAAAATATCTGCCTCGAAGTATTTGAAGTATATGCTCATGACATTTATAGGATATACCTCGTATTTTCAAAATGGATGTGACTTTGTAAGAAAAATTTGTAGGTGATCGAATAAAATCTCATTTTTAAGAGTAAGGGTAGCACGAAAAGACGCAAAAAAAACGTTACGAATACAGAACCTCAAATATATCAAAATCCTGACGTGATGGGCTAATTCTATCTTCGGATTCGGATTCCACACACAAAATTATATCAGAGTGCACCTCAAAAACCCGTCAAATCACAAAACAGACACATAAAAACCCCGACATTAAAAAACCAAACATTTCAGTGTACAGAAATTCAAAAACCAGATATTTAAAAATGTACATATTTTAAAAATATAATTAATGATCGATTTCTAAATGTGCTTAACAAATAATCCGGGTTTGACCTTCAATTACAACATTTTTACCTTGAAATAACTTCCCAGTGAGACCTCAAGACGCGACCCGAGATCATTTTTTATGTCGTGAACGCGCCAATCGGAGGTGTCTGTATTTTTAAATGTCGGGTTTTTGAATGTCGGGGTTTTCAAGTGTCTGTTTTGTGATTTGTCTGGTTTTTGTGATGCAACCCTTTTTTGTAGACCTGTGTAATTTGCGCTTTTAAGGTTCTGTTCTCCCCTTCCCAATCCAATTTTGGATTTTGAATTTAATAACTCATCATAGTTAATGCGTAAATTATGGAGGTCCTCTGTTTTATTTCATCATTCGTCAGATATTCTACATAAAATTATGAAACCTATTTTTAACATGTAGTATTTCGAATTCTTTTCAGTCGAAGTCATATTGTTTGATTTCGTTACGACTTACAATGACAGTATCAGTTAATGAATATGGTGTTGTTACTAATGGGAGATATCGAACAACCAATAAACACACTTAACAAAAATGAAAGAACGCGTCTTTATTTAATAGATTTCGAATGGCGACGAATTACAGAAGTTACCCGTGTGACGAATCGAACGCTTCTGCCGCGGCGTCGAATCGAACCGTACAGCATGGATCGCGATGTTAAAAAAATGAAGATCGTCGCTAAGCAACCGTACACGTCTCGAAAGTTCGAAATTGAAATGTGTTTAAAGTCAGCTTTGAGAGTTTGACCGTCCTTGTCTTTTTCCTTCAAAAGGAAATGTCTGTCTTTTACCTCCAAGAGGGTAGGTCTGTCTTTATTCCTCCAAGAGGAATCCCTAGTCTTGGCTCCTCCAAGAGTAGTTCTTAGTCTTTACTCCTCCAAGAGAAATCCCTATGTATTTCCTTCCAAGAAGGAACATTTCTCCGAGAGGAACCACCGACGTCTTTTATCTACGAGATAAGATGTATCTCCATTCCTTCGAGAGGAACCACAGTTGCATTCTATATACGGGATAACATGAATCTCCATTCCTTCGCGAGGAACCACCGTCGATATCTATGCACGAGATAACAAGTATCTCCATTCCTTCGAGAGGAACCACAGTTGCATTATATCTACGAGATAGCATGTTTCTCCATTCCTACGAGAGGAACCACAGTCGTTTTCTATGCATGAGATAATATGTATCTCCATTCCTTCGAGAGGAACCACATTGTTGTTCGTCAGGTCGTAATGGTTTAAACGTCGAGCTTAATAACTTACGCTATCCAAACTGTACTCGCCCGATTCTTACATTAAATACCGAAAATAATTAACCAATTCGTCACCATTCGTGAAGGGCCCGTACATGACAACCTATAGGCACCCTTCTTGCGTCTGCAGCCGACTTCCTTTGAGGAGTACCCCCATTCGGGTGTGCAATGGTGTAGGGAAAACTGCAGAAAAACCTACACCGGGTACCGCAAACTTATAAATTAACGTTCCCGCAATTCTGTACGCAACAGGTGTGATTATTTTTAAAATCTAACATTCTAATTTTGAACGTTCTCTTGGGCTCGCGTATATATGAAAACGCTGTTGAATACAAACCAAAGTAAGTTGGTCTTGTCATGGTACATAAATGTTTCTGCTCAGTCTTTCTAGACTATCACAAGTTTTATAAAAATAAAGTAAGGCAAATGTCCCAGTAGCAGAATGATACAGAAACAGGTGGGCCTATTATTAGAAGAGTTTGATATAACATGTAAAAATACTTGGAATCAGAAATATTTTTTGAATTTGAACATATTATATTTTCAGGCTATTTTTAAACTTATACTTGCTAATATTTACTTATGTTTTTTTCAGCTATAGGGACGTTCAGCTTCAATAGCATTAACATCAATGTTCGAGAACGTTTGAAAATTTCTCCAGATAAATAGAAATTTAACAGGATACACTTAAAATACGTAAATATAATAAAAATGTGGATAAAAAACTATTAGTTACCTGATTGAGTAGTAATTAATTTCCTGATTGCATAACGTCTATACATAACTAGAGGTCGACGCATTGAAAATTTCGACTAGGTTGTTTTCTCTCAGCGGCAAACTCTTGGTCCTTTCTACGTTTGATTAACATATTGACGTATGTAAAATATGCATCATGAAAGTAAACCAGCTAAAGCAAAAAAACATTGTTTACTTACAGCATCTCTGAGGAGGATATTTATAGGCTTATTGGTCGAATTATTTAGAAGCCCTGGGACGAAATCAAAGGGCCGCCCTGTTTCATAATTTTATGCGGATTAAAAAAGAATTCCATGCAATTAATGCAGATTAGCATGGTCACTGAAAACGTATTTCTGACATTTTATATCATGTTCCAGAGGTATGCTGCTATGCATGCTGATGATACATTATATTACATATTTAACAACAAAATTTGCAAATCTGGTCATCATGTCATGGATGTTATTTTATTCCTATAAAAGAGTCTTGTAATCAGGCTTGGCCTTGTTAACAGTACTCGTTCTTGAAAGTTTGGCGTCTTTGTCTTTTTTTCGATTTTGAAAAATGCAAGTTGGTTCGACTGTAATTCCATATAATAACAGTTTTCGTATTGTATGAAATACATTACGCAATGCAATACATAATACCTATTTATATATTGGAAATATTCGTATATTGCGACATTGTAAATAATGATTAATCGGATCAAGCAATATTAAAATATTACACAAGGCTGAAGAGGTTGTAAGCAAAAAAAAAACGTACAAAATGTTTCCAAAAGTATCATATATACCAAAAAAGTAATAGATTTTAAAAAGAGATTTAATGAAAGCTTGAAACCAGTTCTAACTAATAGACATTTTACTATTAGCACGACAATTTTTCATTAAAAATATTCCGAAACCTTTGGATGTTCTGAAATTACTTCATGTCCTGATTGAGCGATGTTCACTTTAAACGTATAACGAAGAAGGTAACGAGTAGTAACGAGTTCAAAAAATGACGCTGAGGCGGCCATTCATCACAGTTCGAAGGTAAATTTTTTTTATCCACACTGTGCAATTTAGAACGGAAATAGAATATGATCTCCTTTCTGCAGCAAATCAGACTGCTGAATGACGTGATAGACTCGGTTTGAAAACACTTTTCAGTGCCTTCGGCCGCAGTTTCGCCTGGAACATATTTCATATATAGATTTTATTTTTAACGCAGTTTATTGTTTGTTTTGAAATATTTAATACAATAATTGTATGTATTGAATTGTACTGAATATAAAAAATATACCAGGTATATCAATCTAAAAGACCTTCAAATCTTCACTTCATTAAAATTATCAAATATTTGCAAATTTTACACATTTTTACGAAATTATTGTTTAGGATAATAAATTTAATATTACATTTTACACAATTTTATAGCAGGGTGATACTATCTACTTTATATGTATCTAGTTTACTAAACTGTGGTAAGTTTATTGAAAATAAGGTATACAAATTTCAAATCAAGAATTGCGAACACTTTTTGCTCCGCAATTTGTATTTTAACAAATTCCTTATTATTCTGCCAACTTGGGTTCCGGTCGATAAACCGACAAATAAAAAAAACCGACAGTCAAAAACCGACAATCGAAAAGCCGACAGTCAAAAACCGACACTTAAAAAAAAAGATAGTCCACTTGTCGATGGGTCTATTTTTTTGTGTCGGTTTTTTGACTGTCGGCTTTATGACTGTCGATTTTTTTACCTATTGGCTTTTTGATTTGTCGGTTTTTCGACCCGCACCCGCCTGCTACCGGCGAGTCTAATGTCAAGAATTAAAATTTCATAATGGTGAACACATTTTTAAATATATTTTTATATTATATTTTATACAAATATTTTAAATAACATTTCGTAATTAGAACTATTTATCTTCAATTACAACTAATTGAAGAACACACAAAATATCTTCAGATATAAAGTTCCGAAAATGCATAAACTGAAAAATAATAATATAATGTTGGTGCAGTTCTGATTATACACGTGGAAATATTTTTTAAGAAAAGGAGACAGAAAGACGCCGAACATTAATCTTCAATTTTTACATGTTCTTCTTCGTAATTAGTGACAAAGTATGTATAAAAATTTGATTAGAATATAAAGATTTAGAACATAAATCTATACCGGAATTATTCACGTACCAAGGAATTTTCAGAAAGTATATTTCATGACAACTTTTTTTTTTCGAATTCGGAATTTTAGGTTTTGAATTGTTCTCGATTGAAGATTCGTAATTTCAATTTTTTTTTATTCGGAATTTATACTTCCGCCCAAAATAATAGTTAAGGTTATGAAATAGTATTGTAGAAAAGTGACTAAATATATTTCTCTAAACAAAAGGCATTCATGAAACTAAGTAAAATACAATTCTTTTTACTATTCAAGCAAACATTTCAACAAATCTTGAAGTACAGGATCAATTTCAGGATCAGATTCGTTTTCAACACAAAAAAATTTACAAGAATCACGCCCACCTATTCCTGAAACTGTACCTCACAGATACCTGCGTGAGTGATCTACTCGAATCTCAAAGCGTCTCACTTCTATGGGAAACAAACGTAGAAACAAATTTCCTGGGTAGTTTGTTAGTATAAGTTATTTGAGTTTTTATTATTTTTAGTGCGATAATAACATTTTTTCTTTAAAAATAGGCCCTTCTCCACGAAAAACTGACGTAAAAATATGATATCTTATATAATAAAACAATACATAATTATATTTTTTACTTTTCTATGTGGCATCATTTACAAAAGATTCGTCAGAATATAAAATAAATTGTTTCGATTAGAAGTTTTCGTTCTGAATTTTGTAGCCCAATGTTAGTTACAGTATTTGAACATTGAGATTATTATTACAACTTGGGTGATAAAAAATATGAATAGTTCTTATCTTTCACATTAGATATTGGATTTAACTTGATTATATTCTGCTTAAGAAATTATTGATCTCCTAAAGTTAACCCAAGTTCGCATAAAAAGTTTTGACGTATTACGAGAAAAAAAGAATATTACACTTTAAGAGAGTTGAAAATTGCATATTATATAAGAAAGTTATTCTTAACGTAAATAACTCGCGCGTAACGTAACATTTTACTTTAGCAATTACTGTTTTCCACTTTACGAGACGATTTTTCGCTTTACGCGTGATTCTTTTAGTTCACGCATGCATTATTCTTCTTTCGAGTGTAAAATTCATACCTAACGATGCAAGATATTTCTATAGAATTTTGATACCTTAAGGTGTATGTTATGAACAACGGCATATAATGTACTCTCTTAATTTCCTGGAGTGAAATATTCACTCTAATTCTGGAGTGAGGCTTATGTTCACTCTAACTGGAGTGATAATTCACTCTTTAGGAGTGAGGTCCGTCACTATAAATGAAAGAGTGAACAAATTCACTTCAAAAATTAAAGTGAATATTCACTCCAAGTTTAGGGTGAGATATCACTATAAAAAGAGTGATATTTCCCTCTATTTTCAGCGAAGTAATGTTCAAGAAATTTACATTTTCTTCTCTAGAATTTTTTTCACGAGATAACGACTTTTAGCATTTGATTCTGTATCGTTAAAAAAAGAAGCTTTTCGTTGATCGTTTCAAAATATTGGTTAACCTAGCCCAATTTGGAGAGTAAATAATAAATACATATATGTAATTGTTACTATACTGCGTGTAATATTTAAAAGATTTACACATAACCTTACTGACAAACATAATGGACAACGTATTGCTTGAGATATCCAGACAAAAATTACCACCGGTAAGTATAGTAAATAATCTGTGACTAAGAGTCAACATTTATAATCCATGTTTTCTTTTTACAAAAAAATTTTTAATTCTTAATCTTATATTGCATTACTTTAAAATGATTATTTATATATTGCTATATATAATATATTAACGTGTTTTCAAGGTCTATTATTATTAGTATGTTGGAAACGATTTCTATTGTTCAAAACGGAATAGGCAGAAATAGTAACGATTTGCTCTCTGACTATATATACCTATATAAGTCGGCGTGATGGTCGTGCGGGCTAAGGCGTCAGTCTTAGAACTGAACGTCGCGAAGGTCCCGAGTTCGAATCCCCGTCCGTGCAATTTTCTCTGCTTATGTCCATCAGTGTGGAATAACCGGGGAACTTTGCTGGGCGAAGGTTCGAATTTGGGACCGCTGCCGACCCCCGTCGGCAGTTATCGGTACCGTCAGCGTCTTATCCGCGGACGGTACGTCGTGGGTCTTATCTCGGATAAAGATGGGATAAGCCCCGCGTCGTACTCGCTAAGGCACAGACCGCCGAATCTGCTGGTGGTACCGATATTGGGGAGGGGGGGGACTGGCTCTGGGTGGGTGTTGTGTTGTCCTGTTCCGTCATGTATAATGTATATGTGTTGTCCATCCTATACCTCTCCACCCGAGAGCCGACCCGCGAATAGACATCTAAGTCATTAAAGCGGGGGACAATTCCAAATCCTTTATCCTTTTTTATATATACCTATATATATATATATATATATATATATTCATAGTACTTAGGATCTAACAATTTTACAGAGTGACTTTTTACTCCAATTAAAGTGAATTTTATTTTTAATGGCAATGACCTCGCACTCCAATTTAATGTTTTTTCACTTCAATTGAAGTGACATTTTACTCCTAGTATATAACAGTGACTTCCCTCTCCAATTAAACTGACTCTTCGCTCCAACTATAGTGACATTTCACACCAAATTGAAGTCTTCATTCGCACCAAGTGAAGTGAACTTCCACTCCAATGGAAGTGAGCTTTCACTCCAATTCGAGTAATAACTTCACTTTAATGTGAGTGAATAATTCACTTTATCATTGGAGTGCAAAATTCGCTCTTACGGAGAGTGAGAATTCACTCCAAGGGTAGTGGCTCGTTTTTCACTCTTCTTTAGAGTGAAATTTCACTCTTCTGGAGTGAAATTTCACTCCAAGAAATTTAGAGAGTAAAGTAGCATATTAAATATAAAAAAAAATATATTTCTAGAATTTCTTAATTATAATTTCGAAAAGTTACAATAAATTAATATATTTCTAAATGACTTCAATAGTACAATGTTAGAAATTTTCTAATGAAATTTAATGAACATGGATTGGAAATAGGAAGTTGTGTATAAGTTGAAGTTTAATGTAAAAATGTATTGAAAGTAAGTAACAGATTTCTTAAATTCAATATACAGGTAAATTAAATTTAATTTAAGAAAGATGACGATAAGGTGGATGTTTGTTACAACTATTTCAATGAATATCGTTATTATTGACGCTTATTTTTCGAGGTTAGGGTCGATTCAATTCTGACCATCCACGGTTTCAACTATGCGTGAATTTACACATATGCACACCTAAAATTTATTACTATATATTCTTTACATTGGTCACTACTTTAATTAGAGGCAATTTAAATTTCATATACGTATGTATCTTAAAAGTTATTGAAATTTTAACAGTGTATATACTCACTGCAAAAAAAGGCCTCTTTATTTAAGACGTTTATATGATCATATTTAAGACGTTTTTGGCGTCTTTTGTAAGCATTTTTGTTCAAGATGGTTATACGTGTCTAAAATATTTATAAAAATCGATTTTCAGGAAATGGCGGCATTTTAAAATTTTAGTCATCTAAAATTTCATTTATTAAGAACTGAATAAATAAATGTTAATATATAAGTAAGAAACGATTCCTCTAATTTGTAACTAATGTTTTTATTCCCAAATACAATTATTGGACATCCGAAGCACACGACAAAGTTCCTAACCTAACATTAACACATAATTGACGTACATATGTCTTTGCTTGCATTCGAATTGACTTGAATCGTACCCTTTATTGTATGCTATAATCATGAATTATTTAATCCAAATGTCCTTTCTTTTTGATATGGATCAAAGGCATGTTTGCTTTGTCATTTTAGGATGGTTTCTTTTGATTTGCTTGTTAAGCACATGATTAGGCATCACAAAAATGATCCAAAATTTAAAGTGAAATATGTTTTAAACGGATGCGGTGCTACGTTTACAAAGTGGAGAGCTTTTAAATACCATAATTTACACAACCATTGTTTACGTATCAATCCATTTGACGATATTAACGATCAACAAAGCAAAGAGGAAAATGCAACACGTATATAGACAGATTTCTAGATTATGTTAAGACCGCGCCGGTTTCTCCGAGCAACTATCGGCTTTTGTATCGATTATAATGACGACAAAAGCGTCTCAAATTGCTAAACGTCTTACATTTTGAGACGTTTAGGATGAATTAAGGCTCTCCCTAAAACAAGACATTCGTAAACGTCTATAAGTGTCTACAAATGAGAGGTTTTTTGGATACCCGTTTTTGCAGTGCTCGCACATTCTTCCTTTCAAAATGAATAAATAAGAATTATCGTCATAGATTAAGGTGCATATTCTTTTAAAGTGTTTGATAATAATTGTCAATTACATTTGTAATAGGAGTCATATACTCATGGTAATTAATTCTAGCGAGGAATCCGCCCGTTGTCCTTATTTTTTCCTATAAACCTGATCGTGAAAGTACAATACACATGTGGAAATCGTGATAACAAGTATGATCGCCCATCTCCAGTTGAGTCACTTAACACTTTTAAATGAAGAACAAATATATATATATATATATATATATATATATATATATATATATATATATATATATATATACTAAAAATACCTCGAACTATTGAATGTTAGGTGCTTTTAAAAATGCCAAGAATTATAGTGACCTGCACCATACATATTCAAATGTAATCATATATGTATAGAGAAACATGGGTTCCATATTTTCATGAAATATACCTTAGCGACGGAAGGGGAATGTTGAAAAGAATGAAAAATGCAACAAAGATATCGGCAACGCGACGGACACAACTTACAACACCGAATAAAGAATGACAGATACCTATAGTATTCTTATTTTTTTTTATAAAAGGCGATATGTTCACCTCATCGTGGCGCTATCGTAAGAGAATTATTTGCAAACGCATATGGCGGAAGCCGGAAATTAGTTTATTTACACATTTCATAAACCGTTTAATGGTATACTTTCAATGATCATCAATTATATATAAACATAAACATAATAAATTTCAGAAGAAAGTTGATTTTAATTAATTAAAATGAACACATCGTACTTCATGTTCTGTAATCATATTGTTGCAGCCAATATTATGCATGACGAATTATTTCGACCTCGATCATACATCTGGACGAAGCATTGAATTTGGCCAATAAAAAAATTATCCTGTAGTTTTTCATCAAATGTCGACATTTCAAACCATAAAGTACTATAAAATGCAATATACGTCTCATTTTTTGATCTTTTTCATCGCGAACGGTAAGACCGATTTTAAAGATGAATCTTTTCTTGATTTTGACATTGCCTAACATAATAATCAATTAAGGTGGTTCACTACTACTCACTAACAAAGGCAAGCACATAAAATAAATGAGGATATTAATTATAAGAAAAATTTGTTTCGACAAAAATAATAAAACATATTTATAGCACTGTTTATGAAAAAGGCAGAACTAAACGTTGCTGTAATAATGTTTATTAATTTTACATCCGTTAATAAATTTCTTATTTAACCCTTTGAGCCATGCATTTTTCTTTACACGGAAAATGGCTGAAAATTGTTACTCGGGGGTTTTCGAGGTCGCTGATTACGAATCTGCCCTAAGATTTTCAAAATTCAAAATGACGGATTCAATATGGCTGACCTAAAGTCCAAAAAGTTATGCGATCGCAGCGAAATTTGGTTTCGGGGTTTTTCGCACGATTCGCATACGGTCGTTCTGCATTTAGACATAACGCCACACTTGTGATGTTGCGTTATGTCTAAATGCAGAACGAAATTGCTTCTTTGACTTTCATACGAAATAATTGCAAACACAAAAATCTTCTCTACAAATTGAAAAAAAAATCAATTCTAAAAAGCAAAAAAAAAAAACAATAAAATCCAAAAACAAAAAAAAAAAAATAAAATCAAAAAAGAAAAAAAAAACAATAAAATCCAAAAGCAAAAAAAAACAATAAAATCAAGAAGCAAAAAAAAACAATAAAATCAAAAAACAAAAAACAAACAATAAAAAATGGAGACAATAACCGGCACGTCCACGTATCGTGTCTCTGGGTTAGGCTGAGAGTGGTTGTAAATATTCTCACGTTAGTTTTTACTTTTTATGTTTCACATGAGAGCCCTTATTTAGAATTTAATAAATTTTAGGTCAGATTGATATTTGAAGACCCTAAAAATTTAAAAGTAGAAAATTTCAGACAAGATTCGAGAACAGCAACCAAAAAAATCCCTGAAACCCGATTTCACCGCAATCGCATAACTTTTTGGAGTTATGGTCCGCCATATTGGATCCGCCATTTTGAATTTTAAATCTGAAGGCAGATTCGTGATCAGCGACCTCCAAAACCCCCCGAAACCGAATTTCGCTGCGATCGCATAACTTTTTGGACATTTGGTCCGCCATATTGGATCCGCCATTTTGAACTTTGAAAATCTGGGGGTCAGATCGTGATCAGCGACCCCAAAAACCCTCTATATATGATTTTTTGGCCCTGTTTATTGTATTCTTCTATCTCCCATGCATTTATTGTAAAAAAAACGTGTTTTTTTTAATTCAATTTTTTATATAAACAATATAATAAACAATTTGTGTGAATTACCCGTTGAAACATGTTTATTAACATATTAGTGAAACGCATACACAAAAAGCCGCATGAAAAAAGACGAAGAAAATGGGAACGAAAATGGTGGGATCTCAAAATCCCGCCGCGCCGCAAAGGGTTAACTATTTGACTTGCGCCTCAGGGTTATGTTTTCTGTTGTCAATTTGACATTTATTTAAAATTGCAAAGTTTATCATTGAATATCTAACAAACAGTATGGCTAGACCTCATCAATTTTTTTAAAATGTTTCTAGAGCTATTGTCTATGTTGTAGCAGTGTTTCGTAAAAATCTGCAAAATAGTTCTTCGTCAGTTTATTAAAACAACCCTTACGTGAACACATTGAATAGTTCCCATGTAAAAATTTCCAACTTTAACAATTTATTTCTTAAGTTCCGTAAGGGCCGCTGACATTTTAAGAGAATGTAGTTAATATGCTTAGGTATTTATTGTAAAAATTTCAAGTGAATCTACAAAAAGTCGATTTACTCTAGAAACTTCCTTAAATAGATGCGTCTCGCATAACCTAACCCTGCTCAGTCGAGGAGTACATGATCTAAAGGCCGCAGGAACGAAACCACTCGTTTATACATTGTAACTAAATTGCATTATACCTACTTAAGTTATTATTGTATTTATCTAACTGAAATATTTTGTAATGCTATAATGCATACAAATGAGTTTTATTGCAGACTTATAATTAGTACCGTAATAATTGCAGGGTGAGCGATGTTTCTGAAAATACAGCTCAAATAGTTGCTGTTTAGCCAATTTTAATGTAATTTATTAAGAGTGTTTTCAGAAAGGAAGGTATAAACTTATGCTAAATTGAAATAAAATGGAAAAATAACGTCGTAGAGCATAGAATATATTAAAAATGATTTAATGCAATTTTAGCTTCTTTTTATTAATTGCAATTGATCTTAATTCTTAAATTTCAGTGACATTTAGAAAATCTATATCACAAAGGTTCAATAACCTTTTTTATAGTATTCATAGGTAAAGAAGAAATATCGTCCCGTTTAAATTAATATTTCTTTTAATATCAATGTCTAAGAATTTAGATAATAGTGTTGACTCTATTTGAATATTTTGACAGATTACTATACAATCGTAAAACAGAGAAAGTAAAATCACGAATCAAGTATCACGAATAGACTGCGTAGTTGGTACAGAGTCATTTGCATTATGAATCACGCTCGTATTGGTGAATTACATCAGTGATACGTAATCATTATACGCTGTGTACATATGACTTTTGCGTATGCATAGAGGAATACGGTCGTCTGCATGCCGGCGGACACGAATTATGTACAATGCGCATTTGCTATCAATAGATTGCGGTTAGTTTAACGCAAATTATTCCTAATTGCGCAGGTCAAACTGATGAATTTGATTTTTAGTCACGTAAAATCATGCACATATATAAAGGCGAACGATTTCTGCGATATTTCAATAAAAGGTATCAATTTGAAAGAATAAGAAATGTAATTTGATGTGATTAGCAAAATAAAAACTAAAATGAATGTTTCTTTCGCGATTGAAAAATATTTTGGTTCTTTTTCTACAGTTTATATTGGATCGTGAATTGTTTATTTAATTTAGGATAAAACGATAATAGTCTGACAATCAAGACAATTTTAATATTCATCATTTTTAAATCTGTAATTTGAGATACTCATGGATTATAATCACTTATGATTACTTTTAGCGATATATCAATTATTTGACCACCAAAATAATTGTAGTTGTGCCTTAAAAATATTTTAAAAAAATGAATTACCAAAATGTAGTACTCGATCAGTTAGTATGCAACTGTAGAATATCGATCTCGTGTAGGCAGGCCCCCTTTCAAATTCCAAAAGACCATATTACAATATGCTCTCTAAATTCTTTTGAGTGAAAATTCATCCACTCTGACACGAAAAGCGAATTTTTCGCCCTATTTAGAGTGAGTTTCTTCTTCCACTCTTGCCGGAGTGAAAAGTCACTCTTCATAGAGTGAAATTTTCACTCTTAATAAAAGTGTGACTCAATTTGCACGCCAAGGAATTTAGAAAGTCCTATCAAAATATTGGTAACGAAATAAAAACAAAAGGGCAAAAGGCAAATCAATGTTAATATTGTAATTACAGCAATGAAATGTTATATTACGATTTTATGCGATATTTAGTCTTTTTTAACGTTGATATCAATCATACCCCATTATTCATAACTTGTAGATTCACTCCAGAAATTATTTTCTAATCATTTAATCGGTTGTTGAATATACATATTATTTTTTATATTTAAATGTTTAATATTTCGCATATCAAATAGCTATTTATATTAGGGGGTTAAGCCAGCTTGTAGCCCAAAAAACAGTTAATTTTCCAGACCTCATTTAAAGCAATTTACGATATTTTTTAAACGGTCATAATATCATCTTGAAATACATACACTAATTACCTATTAGTAATTGAAAAATATTATATAGTTGAATTAAATATTTTACCTTAAATAAAAATTGTCTTTGTTTTTTTACGTTTTGAGGTTACTAACATCCTGACGCACTGGATCATCTGAAACAAGAAATTCCGATGGATTTAATTACATCGAAGGTTTTTAAAAAATATGCATTTTTCACAAAAGAAAAGCGGGCAGCCAAAATTAATGCTCCCGTCAGTTTTTTGGCTACAAACGGCCAGTTTTTATTAGAGTTCAATCCCCGTCCGGGAAAACAAATTTTCGGTTTTGTTTTCTTGCAGCAGCTCGCTGTTAACATGGTAAGCCACTTATTAAAAAACACCCATTACAAACCAGAGATTTCAAACTGCAAATACATTTTGAAAATCAGTTTTTTGAAATATCTGCTATATGAATCTCTGTTTTTGGAAATGTCTGGTTTTTGAAAGTCGAGTTTTTTAAATGTCTGTTTTGTTATTAGTCGGGTTTCTGAGGTGCGCCCCTTTTTTCAGGTATTTTCATTATTTTCATTTGTTGTTGCTTCCATTTTTTCCAGTTTTCACGTCTAGCTCATTTCGCTAGATAAGTAGAGGCGTTTCATCTAATCGAAAGTTGTAGATCTCAGAAAACCTGCAATTTGATTAGCGTAAATGAGAAATGAAAATCTTAATTAATGACGTCAAAAGAAAATCCTGTATATCGAATATGAGATAAAAACTATTTTCGACAATTTTGGTCGCAATTATTAGGTCCGCCATATTCGATTTCGGAAATCTGACATCGAATTCGTACACAGCGACCTCAAATACCCCTGTATACTAGATACCAGACAAAACTACCGTTTTTAATTTTTATTTGGCAATATTGGATCCGCCAGTTTGAAAATTAAAAAACCGGAAGTGGCGATGGAATGTGTGCTTCTCTTGAGATATTTCAAGCACCAGAAACTATTTTTTAAGGTGATCAATTTCCATTGAAAGCCACTTCTATCTGAAAATCATGAATATTCATCGGGAATAAGCGCCATATTGCAGTCGCCATTTTCATATTTTTTCAAATGGCTACTAGAGATTCAAAAGTGCCTATCAATAAACTTTCTACAATACATATACATCCGCAAGGTACCTGCTTTTTGTTGTTGTACATTTAACATTAAAAGTTAATTAATAAATTCCTGTTATTTGGTTTTCTTCAGATTGTCTGTAAATAATAAATACGAGAAGTCTAGAACAATCTTCATAGAATCTTTCAATTGCCTGAACTTTTTTCTCAATTTCGATGTCAGATGTTGTCGAGCTTTATTTTTTAAATATGAAGGTAAAAGAAGCGAACAAATGAATGACCAAATCAACTCTCCCAAAGTATTACCAACATTAATAATAATAATAATGTACCAACAAACATCTTATCTCGTATGTCATTTTCATATATAATATTCATAATCAAAGTGTCGAAATCTGTATATGTAAATAAATGTAGTTTGAGGGAAGTCAGAGGTGTGATCTAATCGAATGTTCACCCTAATCTAAAACTCGATTAAAAGTACATGAAATTCGAACCCATCTAAAAAAAGGGTCATATATGCGAATTGTATAATAAGATCCTTCGTGTTTACGTCATTCTAAAGAGCACTTCATATTCGCCACGCTGTCAGTTTCAACTTTCAAAGATCCTACAAAATTATGAAATACGTATCAATTATGTAATAGTCCGTGATATGCTTTGTTGCACCAAGTCACGAAATACTTTCCTCTTCGTTAATCGCTGTAAAAGTACAACTTTAAAACATGTTCGTTAAAAATCTGCTGCCGTGGAATGAAATTGTATTGATTATTTAAATGGCGAATAATTATGCACCGGCTCACTAGCTGTGAAGGGTACAAGTATTGAAAATACCTATTGTCAATTTTCCAACACGCAATACACTGCAGCACGATTCAATCTTGAAACGATGTAAAATTGTACTTTCATCGCGTACTAATTTTTGACTTCGCAATTTTCGGCCAAAGGCCGCTGGTGCCGTAATTATAGGCACAGTGAGGCACCAGACGTGAATATGGTCAATCGTGGGAGCGAAACGAGACGGAATTCTAATAGTATAGAGGGAAGAGCCTCCAGTAAAGGTACGAGAACTAAAGCTGCAAGGGTGAATATTCCAGTGCACTGGGTTCTTATAAAATATATTTTCAAAGAATACGAAAAATAGTAGTACCTTAATACTTCTACTTGTTTACAAAAGAGACTAAAAATGTACAAAATTAATGAATATTTGGTGTACACTGGACCAATACTATTTAAATTTCAAGAATATTCCTATTGAATTAGGAATGTAATAAAATTTACAGTACATTTTTCATTACATTCAAGATTAAAAATGTTTCAATGTTGTGCAAATAGAGCATAACCTACAAAAGCATTGTACCTATAAATATTAGTAGTTTCAACTAGTTATCACTTATTACATTTGGTTTTTTATTCATAAATGAAACTGAACGCATAAAACTTTCGTTACAAGTGAACAAGCTTAATATTATAACGATCCACATCTAACTAAACATAATAATAGATTTTCGGACTTAAAGAATTTAAAAGTTCTGCCTAATAATATTTGTATTAAATTTCATTTATTTATTAAAACACCGTGTAATTATATTGTACAATCAATGCCATTAATCGTTGTATTTCGGTTAATACCAATATTTGCTATCTTATTGCTTTATATTTTGTACCTGTAATACATGTAGTTGATACAAATAATATTAAATGTTTCAATTCCTGAAATCCCGGAATCCCTTTAAATGTAGAGAATGGATATCATAAAATACAACTTCTATTAAATATGGTGTAATACAAGTAAGATCACAATATCGATTTGGAAAATTAGATACATATTATTTATCAGTAAATAAAACCAATGAAAAAATATTACCTCGTTTCATTTCACTATCAAACGAACAATTAAATTTAAAGAAATATGTAAGATAATTTAACAAAAGGTAGTGCGCTGGGCGGGTCAATGATACGCAAGATTGAACTGTAAATATTGTATTAGCAACGGTTTGTAGAGCTCAAGAGTGAAATGAAACGAATGGATTTATTATTAAATTACACCTTCGCAAATGATTAATGCACTTTATTCCAACCCGGTAGACAGCAACATGCAATGTTATTTTTGTTTTATATGTGCAGATAAACTTTTATTTATTTTTAATTAAAAGAGGATATATGCCTGGACTATTTAAACATTTATTACAAAGCTTAGTATCAGTAATTGTTGATTGCAGTAATCTATTAAATCAATTTCAATGTTTACTTAATAAATATTTGCATATTTGCAGTATTTAGGAGGATGCGATATTTTTCTCCAGTATAGCAGTATTTAAAAAACTATTCACTTTTTTTCGGATTTCTTGTTTCCGCTGAAATAGTATTTTATAAGACATCTTTATTATAGATAACTGTGAACATTTTCTTACAGTCAAATACTTGTTAGTATGAAACTTCGAATTTGGGAATTGCTATCAATATCACTCCCCATGTCATTATGCAACACTAGTTCATTTGGGTACACGAATCCTTAAAAAAACAAATGTATAAATAATATTTATTTTTTATTTATTTACGTTTTTTTAACTATGCTATATAACAGTTAAAAGAATGGTATACCAAAACGTTGGTATCATGTTGTTCATATTCGATAAGAATTGCATGTTTGTGAGGTATATATTTATCGAGAGATAGACTAGACGGGCTTCATTTGGCGTTGACAGAAAATGTTACATATATATTTCAAAGTAACATTATTATTTTTCTTAAAAAAATTTTTAAACGAAAATGAAATCAATACATGGAACAATTCAATTCAGCACTTATTTTAAATATAACTGATGTATTTTTAATATTTTTTGGTATATTATTAGATTTCATATGCATGGTGCACTCTAAAAAACTGTATTATTCTATTTAATGAGAATGCCAAAGTAAAATTATGAAAAAAACATCTTCGAAATAAAATTCTTTTAACAATTTTATATTTTATGATAAATACTAACCAACAGTATTTGGACGTAATCCACAAAAGTCTCCAATTCCACATAAATATATAATTGAACTGTATGACTTTTAAAAAGATCGCTTACATTTGAAATAACTGTCTCAAGGGCACCCGAAATTAATAAAATAGGAAAATTACCCTTATAAGAAATGCATAGAATAGACGATGAACGCGGCTGAAGCTGAACGATTAAACCCGAGGAAAGACCAATGCATACGCGATGATAAATGACTTTCATTCAAAGAAATCATTCACAGAAGTACTGCTGAATTATAAAATTGTTTTTTGAAAAATGAACTATTCAAAATTGCATTAGCGCAGATAATACTTTTAGTGTTTTATGTATAGGTTTACTAAACGTAATATATAATTTATTAAGTGTCTTAATATTAAAAAATGAAGATGTTATTTAATATTGCAAATTTGCTCGTAGTTTGATGTTTGTTTAACATTAATAACTTTTTGTTATTAAAAAACTGTTTAATTATTACTTTTAGAATTAAATAATGTTAGTAACTAACTTTATTTTTCTTTGATGTAACACGTCCTGTGGGTTTTTATTCCTTATTTTTAAGTATTATAGTATTTTCGGCGACATGGAATTGTACCCATTTACATATAAATTGAATTTGTAGCATGATGTTAATGAAACAATTTTCACTCCGACTCCGATTGTGGGGAGGATCGCTTTCTCGTTTCAATGCCACTTATAGAATTCCATAATCGAATTCGGCGGCCGAAAATACATAAAAGTGCATTTTACAATTGCATACGTTTTTGCTATTTTCGAACACGCAAAAGTAATTGTTACGAAATATATTTCATATATATTGTAGCATATTCATTTTAACTACATATATAATTGGGTTTATTCTCTTTATCGGTTATATGAATTTATAACAACTAAAATGCACTAAAATGCTTTATTTAAAGAAAGAAATGGTATTGCGAATATTTTTCGAAAATTAATCAAATATAGATTTTAAATCACCTTAACTTTTTAACGCCGAAGTGTAATTCGTTTTTGTTTTTCTTTTGAGAGAGAGGGGGAGAGAGAAAGAAAGAGAGAGAGAGATTTTTACAAAGTTGTGTGGGCCCACTTATTTGTCCGGAGCAGCCAGAACCTCCGTAGTTGAGGAGGCAGCGAGTCGTCCCCAGGAATCCACGAAGAGTCCAGGATGCTGAGAGTCCAAAATGCAAGAGAGTTTGAGGGATACTTACCAGGTCTTATAATACCTCGGTAAGTATCCCTATGTCCAGTGATGTCGCCGAGTTCCATTTTTACTGAGAATTGGGACGGGAACTGTCAAACATTTGAATGTCATTTGCTAGACTTTAGTTTGACAGCCCGCCCCTCATTTGAATTTGGAGCGCCTGCGCCCCATTGCGGCGACACATGCGCTCCGAGCTCGGAACTCGGCCCGTTGTTGCCCACTTTCTATGCTGCGCTGCCAGGGCGCCGTTGCACCTCGCCAGCGCCATGTGATTTCGCGCGCATGTCCATTGATGCGCGCTCGGATCCCACGTGGGCTTGGGACCCAAAATGGCCGACCGGCCGGGAAAAGCGCGTATCTCGTCCTTTGTATTTTTCTTAATTACTCGCGTCGATATAAATTGTAATGGCCCTCTTTCTCTCCGCCGCTCTTTCTCTTCCGCGCGGTCGAGTTAAACGGCTCGTTACATGCCTAAACATCTCATATTACATTACGTGATTCGGGTACTATTACTTAATGTTTTAACTGAATATTGCAACTGAAACACAACAAAAATTATATAAACCGCAAATATATTCCCTCTCTGGAATATAAGTTGAAATGAAGGTGTTTTTAAAAATTCGCATTGCATTTTTAACGACTTTATTTTGTGGTGTTTGTCAATAAAAGTAAAGTATATTTTACTGAATAAAAATTTTCGAAGAAGAACATATGACGGGAACTCAGAATGAACCGCAGTTTAATATCTTCTATAAGATGAAACTATTAAAAAATTGCTGAAAAAAATGTAACTAATGGTCTCAACTTGTAAAAATATGAATACCTCATTCGTTCTTAAACTCTGATGTCTGTTATGCTTACATTTCTTTGTTTATCAAAGATACGAATCTTCGGAATAAGACAGCCCTGGCGTAGAATAAGCAAAGACAAGGTATTACACTTGTAAGCTAAATCAAATTAGAAAAATGTTTATAGAAGAACAAAAAAAGTATAATCGGTGAACTTAGCGTAAACGGAATTGAGTAACCTAAATAATTCCAAAATCCTTTTAAAGTCAGTAAGAAACGGTCGTATAAATATTTAGTAGAAAAAGACGACCAGACACTCCAGATTTCCTCGGATGGTAACCGTGAGTCCTGTTGGTTCAAGACCGTGTCGAGCAAGTTCGGTCGAGTCGAGCTAGTCCTTTGTAACGGGCCGACGAAAAGACGCTAATTACAGAGAGGGCTGTTTCCTGTCATCCGTAGAGCTGCGACCTATGGAGCTGCAGGTTACAGGAAGGGAAAAGAAAGAGAGAGAGTAAAAGTTGCATTTTGCCGGTGAAAGACGTAGAAATGACAAAGACAGGATTCGTCTATAAGACTGAGTTTGCCGCAAAGCGAAGATCCGTCCTATGCGTTGACCGAATGTTATCCACGTGCTGCACACACTCGACTTGGATTGCCACCGACGGCTACGAAAAACGGTTTCCGAGTCCCCAAGAAAAATAAACCAAGAAAGGCCGACAGAAAATCTGTGCCTCTCCAGTAGTTTACGTTTCCCGCGACGACTATCCCTTTCGAGCGATTGTGCTTGTCTCGTTCGTCCGCAAAGACGAAAGAAACGTTATATACGTTAGAAAAAAAATGTTTCCTTATTACGTGATCGATGGATCTCTTTTGTTATTCCGACAAGAAATTGCACGTTTCTGCTACAATAATAGATCAACAAAATTCATATATCTCTTTAACTGATAATAAAATTGTCCATACTGATTTTAGGTAGATATCCTACATGTCTTAAAAATATCAAACAAAGTTTTTAGGGCATACGTAGATATGTTTTCCAAAAACTTCCCGCATCAAATGAATACTCCACCGTTGATTCTGTGCTTAAAATTGTATTATGTAATTTTTTATACATAAAGTTTAACTATACGGACAAATCTCAGAAACCTTTACATTTTGTGTCACTGTGTTTTTTTACATTTGCAGGTTATTTTTATGCTTTTAAAGTCATAAGAGTGGTTAATATTCTGCAAATCTATATATATATATATGAATATACAGGAAACAGGTCTATAAAAAAGGGGATCTTGGATGCTGTTGGGAAGGTGTAGGTCATTTTTTCCAACGTAATTTTGTGCGCAGAAACCGAATCAGAATTGGTTGATCACGTTAGGATTTTGAGATATTTGAGGTTATATTCTCGAAAAACGCGGTTTTTTCTCTATGTTTGAGGTTACGTAAAGGATGCAACAATTTTTGTTTAGACTTCCCCTGCAAACAGAAAAGTAACAGTTTTGTAACAGCTATGTAAAATTTATGTAACAATGTAATCATTACGTAAATATTACATAACTGTAACTTTTCGTGTTTGCAGGCTCTGTACTTTCTTCGCCTTTTAGTCCTGCCCTGACCCTTCAAAATGAGCTTTTATTTGATCGCCTACGAATTTCCTTTACAAAGTTACGGCCATTTCGATGTACGAAATGTACCCCATTAATGTAATGAGCACATTTTTTACTCAGTATACTGAATATTTTATACTGGGGATATTTAGAAGCCAAGCTATTAAATATATATAACACAAGAAGGCGATTTAAAATAGCTAAAAAACATTAAAGAATAAAAAGGTTTTCAAAAAACTAATCACAAAACTAGTGTTGGCGTGGTCCCTCGCTCGCTTCGCTCGCTCAGAAACTTCGACCCAGTGGAGAGTCGGCTATTCCTTATGACTCGTTTGTTTACTAACAGCTTTCAATTATATTATAAAATTATATTGATATTTGGGGGTCCAATCATATTTAGGTCCAAGTGAAAATGAGCATTTTCAAAACTTCGACCCCGACAACAGGACAGCCGAAGTATTAATAAATAAAAGTTGCAAAACACTTCATGCACTTGTATTGTAATAGACTATTCGATGCATATTACATGTTTACTGTGTTTTACTAATTACTGTCTGTATTATTATGATATTATATATACAATATATATATATATATATATATAATTCGTCAAAGATATCTTGAAAGTGTCGAAAAGATCTCTGACGGATATTTTTTAGATAATATAAGACATCTTTTAGATATATCGAAATAGTTATTTTCGTCTCAAGGGCGTAAAAGAACTTTGCACCCGTAGGTGATCACCGCGCCCGAGGGGCTGACAAAGACTACCCCTGGAGGATAGGGGGTCGAAACGTCGAAATTTGATGAAAAACAATAGTGCATTTTTTTTGCCGAGGTGACCAAATTCAATACTTTTTCAGACAATATTCATAAACATTTTAAACCAGTTTTTATGGCATTATCGTTGACTTTAGGAAGAAAATGCATACAACCTTTTTTGTAGAGAATTTCATGCTCTATCTTTTTTGTTTAAAACATTTTTTAATAAAATTTGTATTTTTCAAAATAAATGCAAAAAACTACAAAGAAACTTAACTGGGGCTAATTTTTTTTAGTAATGGACGGGTGGATCTGCCCCAAAATCTAACCAAATCTAAGTTATGCCAAAACGCATATTTAAAAAAAAATTTATGTCAATACGCTTATCCGTTCGCGAGTTATCGCGAGACAAAAAAACGGGACGTACGGGCGTACGTACGTACAAGATCACGGACACAAATTTTTTTATTGTTGATTTGGGTTCCTTAGGGTCTGAAACGTCGACATTTGATGAAAAACTATATGGTAATTTTTTTGCCCGAAGTGACCAAATTCAATACTTCGTCCAGACATCATTGTTTATATTTCTACAGTTTTCATGACTTTGGATTAGACTTTGAGCTTGTTCTCCAAAAACGTTTCACGGTAAATTTGTTTACATGTATATCGTAATTTCAAATTGGCGTATCTTGACTAAGAAAATTCGTAATGGAATTCTGTGCCTCTCATATTGAAGAGAAAGAGTATAGTACTATATGATCCAGTGAGAGAAAAAACTCCTAAAAATATTATGTCGTATGCGTATAACCTCAAAAATAGCAAACAAACGCATTTTTCGAGGGCATTACCTCAAATATCTCAAAATTCTGACGTGATGGGCTACTTCTGACTTTGGATTCGGATGCTTCGCAAAGAATTACGTCGGAGATGACCTACAGCTTCCCAACAACAAAACCACGTTGACCTGTGATTACGAAATTCGTACCTTCAAATGGCAAAAAGGGAAAAATTAAGTGTCACATCACTAATTTTACTTTACTTTTTCGAGTGTACCGTTTTCAGTATTTCTTTAAAGTGCCTGAAACTTGTACTCTTAATAATATATAAAGAAAGGAAGGAACACTCTGTAAGATAACTATGTGGCCCTTTCCGAAGGACTGAAAAAGGTGCCTTCAAAATGTGCCACACGTTTTACGAAAAACAAAACAATTTTACTTCATATTTCAATGCTCGTATGTGCAGGTTTATAATCATTACCAATGAGAAGTAGTCATTTAAGAAAAAAGGAGTAAATCTAGATTTATAGAAAGTATGTGCTCAAAATGGTTAGGAAAATATTTGTTTTAGTTATGACAGCGAAACTGGTTTAAAAAAACGATCATTTTTCAATGGCATAGATATTGACAATTCAACACGAACATTATTAACAACATTTGTGCTCGATTCAAAAGTGCAAAATGAGGGTAACATCAATTTACTAACTTCGAATAATGGGGTTACAGGCCGCTAGAGACTGCCTGCTGACGATAATAGCATGCCCTAAGCTAATAACTTGACATTTCATTAAATCATTATACTTTTTCATAATGTTGAATTACTACATTCAAAGTCCAGGTTTATAATCAGAGAACTCAAAGATTCACAAGTGACCATTTTCACTCCAATGGAAGTCCTTTTTCTGTTTAGACATGCCATATTCGATCAGC
The DNA here is from genome assembly GCA_030407085.1 of Trichopria drosophilae. Classification (NCBI taxonomy): domain Eukaryota; kingdom Metazoa; phylum Arthropoda; class Insecta; order Hymenoptera; family Diapriidae; genus Trichopria; species Trichopria drosophilae. The sequence continues at coordinate 59,988,399 of CM059583.1, forward strand.
CATTTTGAATTTCTAATTTTCGAACTAAGATTTACAATCAACGATTTCAAAAACTATAAAAAGGTTAAACAAATTACTTCAGTAGAAACATATGTCTCTGAATCGGTTAGTGGAAATAATGAAAAAAAGAAGAAATACATTTTGATAAGTGGTTATTTAGTCTTCAGATCAATTTATCACAATAAAATTAAATTTTTTTATGAACTATGCGACATCTTCACTCTAAAGTGAAAAATCACTCTTTGTAAAGAAACATCCTGCTGAATGTATTTCTTTAAGGTACTGACAATTTTAGAAAATTAATGTAGAGTTTGTACAGAGTGTTACCCAAGACAGTGCATTCCAAATGAAAAATAGAGATTTATTTTCAATTCTTCCGTCTCTTGTTTATATTGTATTGTTATTATTATTTCCCATTATCCAAGGTTCCTCGTTGAAAAAATCCTCTTGAATTACGTAAGGAAATAGTGCGTTTCTCGCGTGTATTCGTACAATGTGGATCGCTTTCATTCTGAGTTTGGTGCAGTGGTGAGGCCCCAACGACTTAACCGGGACGAGATTGGCGATGTCCTGTAATGGTTGCCCTAGTACAGCAACGCATGAGCATTTAAAAATATTTGTTGAAACTGTGGTAAGCAGTATTTGGGGCAGGGACGATCCTAGGAAGAATAATAAACACTATAAGTTTTATGTTTTAATTTAAATAATATGACTTTTAATACGATACCCACAGAGAGGGAGAGAGAGAGAAAGAGAGAAAAGAAATTAGTAAATAGGAGAGCTCGAGAAAGAAATATTTAATAATCGAATATTTAATCCCGAACCAAAATTCACCCCTTCTCTCCAATCTTACCCTCCTATCGTTTACAGACACTTCGAAAATGTATATTTATAATAAACGTCTCAATTTATTTGTCCTGGCAAAGTGTCTCAAAATTGGAGAAATTGTTTGCGTCTACAGACCATAAATAAGACATTTTTGTCCCTTACGACTTAACATTTAAGCCGTTTTTGTTAACTTGAGACGTTTCCATGCTGAGATACTTGAAAACGAAGCTACATTGTCGATTCGAGCATATCCGGAAACATTCGGAAACTCTCTTCTGGGCGCTAACATAACCTATTCTGTTCATGGTTTCAAATGTTTTAACAGTTTGACATCAGTTTGTTGATAGTCGTTTAGTTTTTGTATCTAATCACGTATTAAATTACGGTCAGGATGAAAATTGTTAACCAAACGTGAATGTATCAACTTTTTACAGGATCGATATCCTTTTAGGTTATGTATCGAACAGAATTACATATCACTTTTGTATCGTCTCAAATAAAGTCATGTATAACGCCCTCTTAGAAGACATTCGAAAATGTCATCAAAATGGGGATAAAAAGTGTCTCAAAAATTTAAGAAACAAAACTTTTGGTAACACATGCAATAACTAATTTTACTATGACAAGATTCTTTTCGTTTTATCCGCTTTATTAAATCTACTTTAATACCCAAGAATATTCAAAGTGAATATTCAGTTGTGAAACTACAGTATACTTGAGGTCATTTAAGGTGATGGATATGTAATCCATGGGATATAATAAAATGGGAAATAGTAAAGAGAAAAATATCACGGTTTACTACCGAAACAGTTAATTTCACTAATTTTTGTTATTTCGTATTTTACGTTCTTAAAATGGTTCAATTATCTATTTTTTTTCCGTGTGTAAATATTACAATTAAGGGCCCTTGAGCATGACCGGAGGCGGGCAAAAAGCGAGAAAATTTTGCGCCGATCTTTAAGAAGTACAAGCAACTTTTCACATAATTTTCTTTTACAAAATAATTTTTTGACTTGTTGGCCACCGAGTAAGTGATTGTGGATAAATTCTGTTGCTAGTAAGTATTAAAAAATGCATGCAGAAGTTTCAAATGGAATGGCAGGTTAGAGAACCGAAACCTGTCATATCTTTAACCTTTCATTCAATTCACAATTTCCGGATTCCTTTTTACATACTTTCTAGCGACAGAATTTATTCAGAATCACTCACTCGGTGGCCAATCATCTAAAAAGTATTTCTGTAAACAAGAATTATTTGAAAAGTTGTTAGTAATTCTTAAAGATCGGCACAAAATTTTCTCGTTTTTTGCCCGCTTTTATTCACGCTTGAGGACCCTTAAGTTTCATAAAAAGCGAAAAACAATTGATAGGAAATATAGAGAACGTTTACTGAAATGAGAAATGCTGAATAATCCTTACGGATATTATTTACTTTGTAAAGCGAGTACGCAATAAAAAATCCATATAAAGACGATTAAGAACAGTTTTGATAAATGTGAAAAAATTGTATTACAACGAACTTTTCAGTAAATAAAACTGCGTAAAACATTCAGAAGTAGAAAAATTATAGCGTGAAATTAATTATGTTCTGAGATTTTTGAATGACTCTGTTCCACAGGTATTTTCATACTATGTAACTGGCCGGCTGCGAAGAGCGGTAAAATGAATAATTTTGTTTACATACATATAGTGTATCCAGATGTTCAGCCTTCTGCTTGTGTTTAATAAAGCAAATACTGGCCGTCCCTGGTGCTTTTGGAAATCTCGTTGACCAGTTTTGTGGCATGACATATTTCCAGAAATTTGATAATATCATTAAGAGTATTGTTTTTAATTCTGCGCCACAAATAATTGCACAAGAATGCTTAATGCAAGAAGGGTTTTTAGTATTTGCATTTAAAATTACAGATAATTATGGAAAGTTTATTTACGACATTATGTAGCGAATTAATGAACTAGAATACAATATTTATTACTATATTTACCTATTATAGTTTAACTATTCATTTGAAGGGATTGCTTGAATGCCATTAACAATTATTTAATGATGTATAAGGGATGAATAAATAGACTTAGATAATTTTGCCTCGTATCTATTCATGTCTACGAGTTTTAAACGAGTGAATGAAAAATTACTAACGTGTAAAATTCTAAAAGCTGATTCATCGTATTATAAGTTGTAATAATATGTGAATAGTATAGAACAATAATAAATATGCGCTCATTACACGCTCTCACTTAATAATTCATATTTCGACCAGATTTATTGAACAATAATAATCTCATAAAAAAAGTAGTTTTATATAATAAGATGTGGTTACGTGTTTTATCGGAGGCGTATCTAATTAATTACGCGAGCATGAAATTCATGCATATGCGCTTTACTTTACTTATAACCATAATTTATCTAAGTCAGGAGTAAACTGAAGAACAAAATTAAATTTCGTTTTTAAAGTGTTTATCGTTTCTTAATAATTGGTAAGTTCTGTATAGTAAGAAAAAGCAATTCTTAAGTAAATTTGTTCTACTCTAAATAACTATGAGCGTAAATTATTTTATTACAGTTTAAGTCGTATTATACACAGACGAAACGGCTAATGAGTCTTGAGAATTCTTAAAGTTGAAAATTATTCTTTTTTCAACAAATAATGCTTCCAGATAATGTTTACTAATAAATCTTATGTGGTCTTGTGACGGTATATATATTTAGTAAATAGCAGAATTAGTATAATTAAGGTATTAAAAGAAATCTTTTCTAGGAATGTGCATCTGCTTTTAATTTACATATAACAGATGTCGTAACGTACAAAAAAGATATTTTTTATTGCTTACATTTTGTGTAGATTTTTATACAAAAAGAAATCATTCAAAAATAACAGTTACTATTTATTTATTTTTAATAGCAATTTCATCAGCAGTTATGATGTATTCGGAAGGTTGGCAACTAGACATATTATTAGAACATAGCAAATGAATATATTTTATACCGAAATTATATTAAGGAAACTTAAAATTTAAAAATAACTATTTAAATATAATCTTCTAGAGAATAATTGGAAACCTTTTTCTCTCTTCATTAAATTAAACGGAGGTCCACTTTCAATTTTTTTTTTAAATGTTAATCACTTATCAGTTGTCACTTTTGAAGCATATTTCATAACATATAAACCATTATTACTACTGGCTATTACTATCAAATCGAACAAAAAGTCTGACTTGATTCGATGATTAAAAAATTCACAATATCCTTTGCAATCGTAAAGATGGTAACTATTACTTGGAATATTTTAAGATCTATTTTATATAAGATAATAAGGACATCAGGTGGAATTCTTAACTTTTCAAAGTAATTAAAAACATAAGAATAATATAGTAATTCTTGAACTTAAGAACGTTTCTAGTCTATTTACAATATTTTTTATCCTTCAAAATATTCTACCTTCGCTTTCGAAATTTTCTAAATCCGAATTATACGTTTTTCAAGACTTAATGCCCAAATCTGCACTCCGGTAATGCCGCAAAAATTCTGTTTTTAGACAAAGCGATTGGTTTGGATTGATATTCGATGATTGCGGTGATAAATCAATATATTTCATTTAATATTATTTATCTTTGGATAAAATATTGACATAATTTTAAAGTGTGCTTGGGATCATTGTCCTTCGGAAAACCAAAATAGACCCCAAGAATTTGTTGTCGAAATGGAAAACATGACGTCGCAAAACGCTACGTACATTTTGTATTCACAATGATTTTCATCAGCAATTCATCCCCGATCAGTGCGGTTCCTCCAACAAGTTTGACCATAGGTAACACACAGTGATGTGTAAGAAACCTTGCTCAATTGTCCAGTCTTTGTATTTTCAAGATAGTTCAACCCTTTAATTTTATTTTGTTCTTTTTTTTGCAGCAGTACAACCTTCGAAACTATCAAACCTAATGTAAGGTTTCGGATTTGGCTTTAAATCCCAATTTATAGTGACAATCGTAATATTTTGGCCAGCATTGTAGGATCTAAATGTAACCCATTTTTTTTAGGTCTGGTTAATAAGGAAAAGTTTGTAAATTCAAATCACACTAAATGACATCCGTGTTAATTAGTTTTTTCTTGTATATAATCATATATATCAGTCAGTGAATATTACCTTGTGGTAACTGAAAACCAGGGGCAGCTTCTTTACTGAAAATGAATGAGTATTCACTATTTTCACAGTTTTCACTGTTTTCGCTGTTTCAAGATTCCTTCGAAGGAAGAACAACTTCCATGCATCATTTAAATCTGCAGTACCAATAAATTTAGAAAATAATAACTTTCTATTTTCAGATGCGCGTAGCATCATAAAACATATAATTCACGCAATCCCGGTCTCACTTAAGGAGAACGTTTGTCAAATTAGCGTACATTAACCATTCGAAGCATACGGATACGGACGGGATGCGACCGAAGCCCATAATCTCGTGCTAAATCTGTTGAGATTTAATATTTAATTGAGATTTAACTTAATATAACTCCCTCCATTCGTCGGGTTATACTGATATATTGTGTTATTTTTGTTTACATCATATAATTCTAAGCTGCAATTATAGGTGCTATTTCTCGCGACTTCATATAATGCAATACACGATTTTAGTAACAATTAATTACATTTCCTAAAAATTGTGAAATAATAACAAAAATATTGTATTTTCTTTATTTACTCATGGATATGAAAAATGCAGTTCATTGCGTTTCTTAAGTAAACCTTTGCAATATCAATTTCACTTCGATACGCAAGGAATTATTTAACTGAAAGGAAATTGATAGTTATTTTCAATATGAATAATTGACACGTCTAAATGTCTTTAGTATGGATTTCAAAGAATGTAATTACTGGCCGGGAGTTGATGGACAGGTTCTATTATTGGAGTTAATTACAAACTTTTACATCGTGATAAATATAATTCAAAATTAGTTTCTCATTTAATATTGACTCGGTGATCAACGCGTATTAAAATAAAATACATGTAATTGTAGGTTCAATTATTATAATATTGTACGATGTTATTAATATTACAAAGAGACGAAAATAAAATTGTACATAATTACCGATTCTATTTGTTACCATATACATATGAGTCCGGTCCATGCTCTCAGAAGATGTTGCTAATATAATATTATATATAATGTAATTATGTCGGTGTGTCTTCAGTTCGAAACGTAGAAAATAAATATATTTTTTTTTTCAAAAAGACCGCCACACCGGCATTATATATTTTAATCTACGGTCGAAGAAACCACACATGAAGTTCTTTATTTAGTGGATTAAATATTTATGAGATTTATGAAAATTTAATTACGTATACCATAGGATGTGATTTTAATAAAAAGGAGAATTTTTTCGCAAAATGTAATCAAATCATATATATTTATTTTGATGTTTATAATGAAGGCACTTTGCGTGTCCACCCCTTATATGACATTTATTATAAACTCTTTTAATTGTACTTATGAGTTGTAAGTTTTGACGGGTATAAGTTAGCGTGCGATATCATTTAACATTTATGCCTTATTCCTATGTTTATTATTATCATTTGATATCACGAGCCATCTGGTTTCTCTCGCAGCTTTACATAAATATGCTTGTAAACCTTGTTTGACTTTCGTTCAAAAATAATATTCACAGTCTCAGCCTCAATGGCCTTGGTTATGATAAAAACAAAACACGGTAACATCATAGTACGTTATCCATATAAAATGTCCACGAAATATAATATTTCACACGGCAATACATTTGTGTAGATGTGTAATAAAAAATATTTCTTTTATCTGGTTTAAACTGTGAATCTTCGAGATACATGAATTATACAAAAAATTGTTGGTATATAAAAAGAGTATTGGTCCCATACATTTTTTGTAATTTCATACTTCATACTATTAGTATTACAGTATGGTTGAAGTACTATTCTTATCGCTGTTGCAATGAATATAGTCAATCTAAAAAATATATAATTTTTAACAACTAATTGCTATTTTATTATGTTATTCTGCATTTCAAAGTTTGGAGATCAACGTCTTAATCAGTACTTTCAAAAATTCCACAATACCACCCTGGTAGAAATCTGTCCAGTTTTTTGTTACACTGCCCAGTTTCCCTATACCTCTAACATGAGAAAAATGTACTCTGGATAGAAATTAGCCAAAAACTGGATTCGTTTTATACTAGGGCATGATTGATGGAGTTTTATTCACTTGTATTTTAAGCAGCCATATTGAAGATGTTTTAATTCAGCCGAAATGAATCTATTTTCAATTTAGAACTTCACAGATCAAATCTGTAATCAGAACTCTAAAAAATCCATAAAAACAAAGTTCCATCTACCCGTAGCTGTTGTTTACCCTAATGCGACATATTGGATACTATAGAAATTCAAAATTTTAAGATCAAATATATTATCGTCCATCCACAAAAATCCGAGTGAAATGACGTAGTATCTATAAAGTCTCGAAGGGTTAAGAATTCATATACTAAAGAGATTTTCCCTGGTAGAAATCTGTCCAGTTTTTTGTTACCTTGCCCAGTTTTCATATACCTTTAACACGGGAAATACAGAAACTGGCCAGAAACTGGACTCATTTTCTACCAGGGTTATTGATTCTATCAAACCGAGTTAATTAGCTATGAAACTAGAAAATGTAGTATTGTTATTACTGTTTAGAAAATTCATATTCTTAAAAGAAAAACATTAGTGTGAATATTTTAATACAACTGAAGAAAAAATTAAATATAAACACCACTCTTGATACCTGAAATTTGTAACCATTTTTAACAGTTCGCAATCCTTGGGAAATAATTATTTCTTCTAGGATTCTTTAAATAGAAAGAAATCTAAAAATAATTTTTAACAATAAAGACAAATTGTGTTTTCGTTACAAGTGACTTTTACTTGTACACATAATGTTGGATTTACTTCATATATAGCTTTTGAACGACAGGATAATGAAGTTTTAGTTAGCCTGACCTCAGCAACCCTTTCATAATATAATTTAGTTAATAGTTCACACTGTATAAAAGTTTTAGAAGATTTTGGGTATTCGTAAAATAAAATTAACCATTTAAAACTAAAATTTAAATTTTCTATATTCTGAGTGGCGTTGATTATAATAATGCAAAACAGAGTAAATTATATTCCCAACACGAATAAAGTATATTCTACATGTTAGTTAAGCGAGTGTCTATACTAAATTAATAACATCAAGATGTCAAATATAATAAGTATTCAAACATCGAGATTTTGTGTGTAGATAATCGAAAATTAATACATTATTGTATACATGCTGCCATGGCTGCATTTGTTTCTGAAATACGAAAATGTCAAAATAGCGTGATTATTTCTTCTCATAATATATTTGTACCTCAAACGTCAGACGAATCTAACATGCATCTACATTTGAAATGCGTTAAATTAGCAAAGCGTAAATATGCGATAATATACACGCATATATGTCGGAATAAATTATATTTAAAACGTTCACAATTATAATGTTGTGTCCAACACGCGTATCGAGTGTATTAGTGCAGTTCAGTGCTTCGTAATGTAATAAATCACCGTATATAGTGTAATACAGCGGATACAATCGAGACGATCGGTTTTTATTTTAATGTTATAATTATTTTGAAATAGTAGTGCTTTTAAGAATTCTTTCTCTCTAAATTCCTTGGTGAAAATTGAGCCACTCTTTTACAAAGAGCGAAATTTTCACTCAATTAAGAGTGATATTTCACTCTTCTAGGAGTAAGATTTTTTTTGTCTTTCCCTCTTCATGGAGTAAAATAGCATTCTTCGTAGAGTGAAATTGTCACGTATAATAAAATAGTGGCTCAATTTTCATTTCAAGGAATTTAGAGAGTTAGCACTTTTATTTCTGGAACTCGTCACAATATTAATATTCGAAGAGAAAATTGAATTAATAAAAAGACTTTTGTATTTTGAGTATTTCGACATGACAATCATAGTTGAAGCAGCATAGTTATTTCATACAAAAGATAATTTACATATATATCTAATAAGTACAGAAATAAAATTTTAAGTAGAAACTAAAATTGAAATTAAAAATCGCGTGATTTACGGGGTAACGTAATAATATTACTGAAAATATAGTATCAGTATACATCTCAGTACGTTATACTAATATGAAAAACGCTTTCCATATGATGTACAGGAAGATTCGTGGAATTCATACGAAAAGACATTATAGTGATAAAACTAGCCTAACAACTTCCCTTAAAAGATTTTCTAGCTCTTAAAAACAAAGCAATTGTAATTACCTAAATTTAAGTTTTTTGTTAGAAAAAAGAAAAATCAATAAATGCGATGCAAATGTAAGAGAAATTAAAATCTAATATAATTAAATTTTCGACGAATAAAATTGAAATGTAGCCATAATAATGAAATTGCATTAATCAACGCTAAAATTATGTCAGGATATATTCAGCCTTTCAATTATAGTATTTAATTTTCAGTTTACAATATCTCATTAGTATAGAATTCCAACAGGTAATTACGAACAAATAACAGACGCTTATTTTATTGATTGCTATAAATATAGCTCATATTCGTTTTTTTAGTAAAGGATAAATGATTCTACGCTGGTCGACTAATTTTTGTAATTAATATCCCAATATCCTTTTCTGAACATTTCATTTTCATCCCACATAGAAATTTTTATATTATTATATGTATTTCTATAAATAAATACAAAATTTTAAGGTACATGTGACATTACAATACATTCAAGATTATCCATGATTTAAAAGTTATGAGAAATTTTTAATATGCATTGCCTCAAGAAAAGTTAATCATTGCAGGATTATGTTGTACCCTTATTATTATTGAAAAAGTCTTAATACAACATCTGAGTATAAAAAAGAACTAAGAGGAAACTCACAATCATTATAGTCCAATTTTCAGTTCAACCCATTTACAGGTGGACATACTATGACGCTCTGAGGATCCAAATGTCTGATTTTATGACCTTGTCAACGTTCTAAAGACGTCTAATATCCAATGGATTGTACTAGGAAGCCTGTCTAAATATTGGCCAGTTTATGGCTAATAAATTTGCATACTGGTCGGTCGGTGAGTAATAAATGTGGTCGCTTTTCAATCCAAAATCTAACAATCTCGTGGATAGTATTAAAATAACTTTTTGAAATAAATTGTGGACAGTTTCTGCTCTGTTTATGCATAACATTAGTCAGAATATTCCACAGGAATAACTTAATCTTTTGTTCAATTTCTAACCCATAATTTAGGTAACATTATCTAAATGTTCTTTTTAAGATAATTTAAAAGTTGTCTGGGCAGAGTAGAACTTTTTTAATTACAAATATTATTAGAAAATAGTACATCGTGCAGCTAAAGCGTGAAGTATACTGTAAAAAATATCATGAAATTTAATGTACGTTTCATATTTTTCTAATGGTCTATGTAGTGAAGAATTAATGTACATGTGCTGGAAGTTTTTTTGCAGCATTTTTACAATGTAAGTAATTGCGATGAATGCAAATACTGCCACTCAAACGAAGCGAAAGTCATCAGCATCAGCATCATTTTGTAATAAACTATATATTTTCACACAATGAAATGCAATTATTAATTTTTCTTGACGCGAATTAGAAGTAATTTCTTGCAGTATGTTTTTGTTTACGTTTCTTTTTGAAATATATTTCACCGTAAAGGATTTGTTGCACAGCATTCTAGATAACCCCTAGTATGATAAATTAAATTTAAAAATTATTAGAATTAGTTCGTTGACTCCAATAGTTCTCTTGGCCGAATTTTGAATGAAAAAAAAAATCCTAAAAAATGAAAATACGGCAATGTTTCCAAAAGTACAGGCTCGTAATTTTGTAACCTTTTGTAAAATCTTTTGTAAATCTTGACTCCTTTTTGTTTGGTACGAGCTACTATTAATAATTTAAAACGTTTGGTGGTATTACATGTGCAAATTTAGAAATATTTATATCCCCCATTGAAAATATGAATAGGATAGTTTTTGATATCTGTGGAAATAAGAGTTGCCGATTGGTATTTAAGATACTGACATCAACAATGTATCTTTGATTTGCATGTATTAATACCTACATATGTCGTAAATTATGCAGTTAAAAAAGCTGTAAAAATTTAATCTTCTTTTGACACTTAGCATAAAAAAGGGTATTTTATGAAGTTTAAAGTGAAAAGGTATTTTTAAAATAGACAGGAGGGTCTAATGTCTTCAAATAAAATGATTATACGGAAACTCATAACTTAATTCAAGCTACTAACTCGAACTTATTGCAGATTATTCTTGAACACACCTAAAAAGTTAGCTAATAAGTTACTACACCTAAACAGTTAGAAGTATACCTGGATTAGCGAAGTTGGAATATAGATAGCTAAATATATTTGTTGACGGACTTAGATGTCAGTCCTCAACAGTAGTTGACTTTTTTGCCGTAAAGAAGTCACTACTTTTTCTAGCGTGTAAGATTACGGAAACCTTATAAAAAGACTCACTTTTGAAAGTCATCATTGTATGTTGTCAAAACTGTCAAGTCAATCAATCGTAAAAAAATCCCGATAAGTGTTTCAACAACATATTCTTTTTTGTTAGGAATTATCATCATTATTCGTATTACTTGCATTCGGTAAATATGGAAATTCATTTATAATTTTCTATTAAATAGTAAAATTACCGAAGTAAACTGTCCGATACTCATCCTCCCTTTGACAAGCCAAGTTTTGGTCGAGATTTTTTGTGATGACAATAATAACATTCGAGACGTCACATATTAGAGAAATAAATGGTTAAATATGTCAAGATTTGCAGTTTTCGGCGATGTATTATTTTTTTTTATTGTCAAAAGAATATTATCTTTTAACAATCACAATCCCATATCCGAAGTACTTTTTTATTTTGAAATTGATAGTATCTTCAGACTGTCCGTATCACTTCGGATTTTCAAAAAATGTGAGGTTATCCAAAAACTCAGATTGACAGCCCTGTTTTCAAGAATGCAATATAATTTTTGAGGATGTTCTTGCCTCAACATGAAAAAATACTTCAGAAATAATACCGCAATTATTATCGGACAAACATTTTTATTCGGTATAAAAAAAAAAGTGACTTGAAATATGGAGAAAAACTCAAATTTTGTTAGTTCGAACGTAGAGATGTCATCATTTTCCTCGTAAAATTTAATAAATAAATTAATTTAAAATATCAATGATAAACATTTTGTCAGGCAGTGATAATTAAAGTATTGGAAGAAACAATTTTATAGAATGCAACGATAGAAGCCCGTGTACAACATCAGTTTGGTCAACCCTAAATATAAATGTAGCATCTCCATTTCGACTGTAGTTTCAAAAACAACTACCGCAATTATTATCGGAGAAACATTTTCATTTGATATACAAAAGAAAAGTGACTCGAAATATGGTAAAAAATTCCAATTTTGTTTGCTGAAACGTAGCGGTGCCATCATTTTCATCATAAAATATAATTTAAAAATGATACTTGAAATATCAATGGTAAACATTTTGTCGTACAGTAATAATTAAAGTGTTGAAAAAAAAAATTGATAGAATGTAACGATAGAAGCCCGCTTTGCAGCATCAGAGTGGTCAACTCAAAATATAACTGTAGCATGTCCATTTCGACTGTAATTTCAGAAAGTAGTACGGAATATTGCAGTTTAAGTTTGGATTTTTCGTTAAAAGGAATTTCAAAATGCTGGTTTTAAAATTCTTCACCATTATTCCAACAAACAAATCTGACGAACATTTTTACAAATATATCAAAACACACGTACAGTCGCTGTCTTCCATCAATCAAGATTGATCAAGAACTGATGCGAAGTACTTACTGAAAGTTAAAAGGCCATGAATTACTCCGATTTAGGGCAATAACCATGTTTATACGGGACGGGCTTTTAGGAAGTTTTCGCGTTCACTAATACTAAATAATAGCGAAAAGTGGCATTCAGCGAAGAAAAGGCGATAATATCAAAGAATCGAACGTTTCCCCTTAAGCAATTTTGGAAAAGTTTGACTCACTTTCTGACATCTCCTCACCCCCGAGGTCGCCGATAGTAAAGTCGTATTAAGTTTTCAGGTTGTGTATTTGTGCACGGTCCCGGCATTCTTGCCGACAGAAAGAGAAACGTCAGGAGCAGCGTGGATGCTGGCCTATAGGGCACAATGCGGCGACCCTTCATTTGTACAATCATGTGTCATTCGTAACTTATAATTTCATCTAAAATGTCAATCCCCTCAAATTCATCCTCCTTTTAATCAGGTTTTCCCGTGTATATATACATATATATTCAGCTTCGAATCCTGGGCGTGATAGGTGTCTATTTCTGTCGGAACAGGAGAACAACCCCATGGAAATGCCCTCCCTTGGCTCTGCGCGCGCATACTAGGCTTATAATTGACTTGCCGTGACTGAAAAAGAACGCGACCCTTTGAGCGCGGCTCCGCCGCTAGGCTGCTGCGCGACCGGATGGCTGAAGCTGCGACCCCGGAAAAGAGAGACGACGCTCGAACGGCAAAAAAGTTGCACGAAAGTAACAGAAGCCGACCTTCGGTAACGATGCAATAACATTACCATCCAGGTTCAAAGCCAAATGAATGGATGTATTCCGTGTGTGCGGCGATCTGGAGCGCGGAAATAAAAGGCCCCGCGTATCGTCCCTGAAACGTACGCGCGTGTACGTGCGTGTCAGGTAAAGGAGGAAGATGGAGAGAAAATGGAATAAAAAAGTAAAAAATAAAAAAGAAACCGAGAGAGAGAGAGAGTAGACTTTAAAAAACGTAAAGGAAAATGGAGAGAGCTACTGGAAAATACATGTCGGTAATAGCTCGTGTTACATGCGAAGCATGTGTGAACGTGTGTGTTTGCTTATATACCCTTTTGCTTTCCATTCTACGGTGATGGCACTTCCGAGCAAAAATTAAAGTTTAAACGGGACGTACAACGTCATTCGCATAGTTGCACGCGATGCCATCAAACAAGCGCCAGGCGCTAACAAAATAAATAAAAAGATCACCCATTCGTCTTATTTCCCTAGGAAAAAACCGGAGCATAAAGTTGACTTCACTTTTATTTTTAAAGCACTAAGAGGGAGATTGATTTTCCTAAAAATAACAATCTTTTAAATCCTTCCACAGCGGAAATTGCGGTGAGTCGACGAGGTAACGCATAATTCTATCCTTCGCTTTTTCCTTCGTCTACAATATTTTCGGCAGTTTCAGACAAATTCCAAGATTCTTTCATTAAAGGAACAAAAAGAATATTTATATTACAAAAATAATACAGGCCAACAAAATGAAGCGAATCTCCATACCCAGAAACCGGACTATACTTTTCCGAAGGTTATCAATGAGCTGAATCGAAATCTGGCCGCAGAATTGTTCCATCACGTCTGGATTTTAAGATATCCTAACCTAAAGTATAAAAAACACTGTTTTTGCCCATATTCAGTAAGTTTTTGTGGCGGAAAATGCTTATTCACACTTTAGGAAGAACCCGATTAACCCTCATTGACCCAATTTGTCCGTTTTTGTCCGTCAATTTTAAGCTCGGACAACTTTGTTTTTTATGCTTAAAAAAACTCGGAACCTTTGTAGGGAGGTATTTTCGAGAGTGCTCTTTCAGAATCCGGATCGAAAATTTTGAGAAAACCACCCCTTCGTACCCTAAATCGTATTTTCGATGCGAGAGAGGTCTTGGCGATAGCTGAAACCACAAAAACTGCAGCTCAAAATGTCGAAATAATAAAGTTATGCACATAAAAAATTCATTTTCCATCATGAAGGGGTTCTGTGACCACCGCTAAAATAAAATATTTACAAAAAATCGCTATTTTATGGATTTTTCTGAAAAAAAATTGTTTGAGCTTTTGAAAACAGGTAAAAATGGGGGAAAACATATCACAGTATGGTTATATAAACTATCAATAATGGGTAGAGATTATTTTATAACTTTATCATAGGCACTGTCTTTTTCTATGTAAGAGTATAAAAGCTGCTCTTATTTATTTCTATAACTTAATTTATTTGCATTTTTTTCATATCGAAAATAGTACTTTTGAAAAACTGCCTATTTTCACCCCTTTGGGCTATTTTATGGGTGGTAACGAATTGTAACCTTACATAACAAAAGAAAAGATGTTTTCTACTGTGTTATTTGTGATATGTTTTCCCCCATTTTTACCTGTTTTCAAAAGCTCAAACAATTTTTTTTTCAGAAAAATTTGTAAAATAGCTATTTTTTGTAAATATTTTATTTTAGGGGTGGTCACACAACCCCTTCATGATGAAAAATGAATTTTTTATGTGCATAACTTTACTATTTCGACATTTTGAACCGGGGTTTTTTTGGTTTCAGCTATCGCCTAGACCTCTTTCGCACCGAAAATACGATTCAAACAAAAAAAAAAAAACCTTAAAAAATCGTGTTTTTTTTTTAATTGAAAATTAGGGTAGTAAGGGGTAGTTTTTTCAAAATTTTCGATGCGGATTTTGAAAGAGCACCCAGAAAATACCCGCCTACAAAGTTTCCGATTTTTTTTAAGCATAAATAACAAAGTTGTCCGAGCTTAAAGTTGACGAACAAAAACGGACAAATTGGATCAATAAGGGTTAAAGCGTTATTCATCAACTTTAAAATGTTTTTTTTAGTCATTCCATATGATTTTATTTAATAAGTTTTCGAAGTTTTTGTCAAGGCGCGATTATGATTTTCGTTTTTCTGCACTTTCAGGTTAGGATATCTTACAATTTTTACGTCATAGAGAAATTAAACGACCAGATTTTGATTCAGCACATCGAAAACCGTCGGAAAAAATCTGGTTTCTGTGGAATTGCAAAAAAAATTGTATTCCGCCACAACAACTTACTGAATATGGGCCAAAACTGAGTTTTTTGCACTTTTAGGTTAGGATATTTCAACATCTTGACGTAATAGAACAAATTTTAGCAAGAAAGTCCATCTCAGTTTGTTAGATATTTTTACGCAATCACACATTTATTTAATGTATTAAAATCCTAACTGTTCCCTGACAAAAACTTCGATAACTCGATAAAAAAAATGGTATCGAAACTATTAAAAAAGTATTTTATAGCTGACAAATAGCACCTTAATATTGTCTATGCCAAATTGCAAATAATAATTTTGTTCCGGCACAAAAACTTACTGAATATGAGCAAAAAATGTGTTTTTTGCACTTTTAGGTTAGGATATTTCAAAATCTTGAGGTGATAGAACAATTCGACGGCCAAATTTGGATTCAGCGCATCAAAAACCTTCGGAAAAGTATAGTCCGATTTCTGGGTATAAATTTTGTTAGCCTGTATAATGATTCATTATTCCGAGCCATTGAAATTGAATTTCGATACGTTTTTGAGATAAGATACAACTAATAAAGTCAGCATCTTTACCTCGATGTATTTCTCCGTTGATATTTACGACGAGTTCCACCAAATATTATTTCCAGTACAGTAAATTATTTATTACTGACAGGAACCAATAAACTGTCGATGACCTATTTTCCGTATTACGTACGTCAATGATTCAGCGTTATCGCGTTATATTTCATTTAATATAATGGTGAAAATCTTAAGCCGGTAGAACTTTACTTGTAAATTTTAGATACAAATTTTGACGTCTTCTGGTATTAAATATCCAGCAGATCGATAAGTCGCTACAATTATGTTTCGTTACATGCACACAAATAGCTTTGAATTCTGAAATATTTGTAAATAAGCAGTTGATCCAAAATAATTGTTTATTAATACCATCTCAGGAACTGCGCTGGAAAGGATGCATTCCTTGAAGTAAAAATAATTGCTACATGTTTCAGTAAAAATATGCATTTCTATATTTTATCTTTGAAAATTAAAATTATCATAAAATGGAATATTTAAAACTCAATTTACTTTTCATCCAAAGTAAAATAAATTAATGTTTGCTGCAAACTAAATTCATTAACTATATCTGAAAAGATTTTCTTAAAACATTTTCATTCAGCAGTGTACATATCAGAAACAATTTGTAACTGAAATCAAAAAACTATACGCCAAATTCAAAAATAGTAAATACGAACTTGAATAAGTATTAAAAATGAATAATTTGTTTGTTTAATTAGGAAGTCAAGAGAATGAAGCCATTTATTATCGTCCTGGACATCAGAGTTCGTGGGCGTGGGAAATTAAGTCACGTCCCTATTACATATTTTGAAAAACTACTCGACCTTAAGCGAAAGTACAGCCGGTGTCTTCATTTCCTAATCTATAACATTCAAATTAACCATTTAAGTCCAAAATGTGCACAAATTGCACACGGGTTTCAGCATGTTTTTATGTATAAAATGAAACTTGTTTAAAAATAAAAAAATCTATATCCGACTAGTTTTGAGGTCGCACTTTCGATTGGCGCTACTAAAATTTTCGAAAAAAGGCGTTTAACACATTTTTGTTGCAAAAATACTGAAAAAACGTAAATTTTTAGCTACAATTTATTTTTTAATGCATTTTTAAATGCGATACCGGTTTCAGATCACTTTCTAACCTGTTAGAAACGAGTTTCCGCTTGTTTCACTTAAAAATTATACATTCACATATTTTGATTTATTTTTTTTTTCGTTTCAAAATGGCGTCTGAACATTGACAATTTTTAAAATTGAAGAAAATGCTATTGTTTCGGATCTGCTAGGTTTTCTTTGTAGTAAAATCGTAAATAAGTTATTACGAGTTTTATGACTTATTTTGATTTACGGAAGCCGGTAATATCCCATAAAATCCAAATTCAAGATGGCGACTAATCGACAATTTATTGGTTCCTGTCAGTAATAATAGTATTTTCTTAAATTTCAAAAATTGTCAACGTTCAGGCGCCATTTTGAAACGAAAAACTAAGTAAATAAAAATATGTGAATGTTTCATTTTAAAATAAAACAACCGGGAACACATTTCTGACAGGTTAGATCTGATCTGAAACCGGTATCATGGTTAAAAATGCATTTTTAAAATAAATTGCAGCTAAGAAATCGCGTTTGTTGCGTATTTTCGTAAAAAAATGTTTCAAACGTCATTTGTTAACATTTCAGTAGCACCAATCGAGAGAGCGACCTCAGAACTAGTCGGATATAGATTTTCCATTTTTAAAAAATTTGTATTATATACATAAAACGATTCTGAAATCCGTGTGCAAATTGTGCACATTTGGGTCTTAAAGAGTTACAGGAACCAGATATTTTCATACTCATGTCTATTTCAGGACACTTTTACACATTTTTTTAAGAATGTGCACCAGGTCTTAGAGAAATCGGTTCAAAATCGGGTGAGAATTCGCAAGAATAAATTCTGCAAAACAGTTCGTTTTGACACCTACGAAATTAAATGCATAAAAGCAGCCTAAATGTATCGATTCCCTATTTAGCAACCTCTTAATGGCACTGGGTTAATGTTTTATTTTCTATACAAATATAATCTGATTGTATGACTCAAAATTCAAACCAGCGTATCCATAATATAATAAATTACGATTCAAGGGAACCTAATAAATTAGCATAAACTTATCCATTATAGAGGAACAGCCATTTTGAATTATTAAAATCGAAAAATAAATTTAGTGTTTTTCGGTATATCGAATTTCTCCAGCTTATAACAAATTTAAAAAAATAATAATACTAAAAGTATTTCTATTTTTTTCATAGCCATGTCAGTTTATTTTCCCGTAAAATCATCGCAACACTCTATTGTGCAGAGAAGTTTCTGACTTCAGAAGAGAAACCTCTGGAAGAATTGCACTAGTTCCTTTGCATTATAAAACATTTCCAATATCATAGTTATATTTGTTAAAGTGAAATGTGAATGTAAAAACTCTATTTATAGAAAATAAATTTGTTTTTGGTAAAGCCATTTTTTAATATATTTGTTTATAACATTTGCATTAAATATTAATGATACAAACATTTCTGAAGTTCTGGAAAATCTATTGTTTATAAATGCCGTTCAAATCTGAAGAAAGTGGTTCCCATAAAGACTGCTATGCCTTAAAAGTTAGTGCTTAAATTATTAGAGCTAGGAAAGGAATTCTTAGTTATAGCTCAGAAATAATTTGTTTCAAATTGTTCTAAGGAATATCCTGCGATGCATTGAATGCCTTTAGATTGCTCTATACATGTAATGTAACAAGTAATGACAGTTCTTGGTATTTATCGGCCATTTCTGTTATTAAATGTAAATAACCAATTCAATGCAAATATAAATCAATAAACATCCGCAACTAGGGTCCCAATTCACATCGAGCACGTTAATTTATGATCTTCTTATATGTAAAATTTTCTATTCAATAACTTTTGGATTTAATGAATTATTGCGGCCAGGGCAAGGATGTCATTAGCCATGTTATAGTGCACAACATGACATCCTGGTGCGAAACCAATTTTCACAACAGTTATATTTTCAACCGTTTAGGGGATGGGTTTTTTTTAGTATTAACCCAATTGTTATTGTATCCGAAATTTTACATATATAAAAAAATTAATGTGAACAATTTCTTGGTGTGACGGTCAATTGACAAAAAACAAAAATACTAAACATCTAAAATCGGTTTTCGAAAATTGACCGTCACGCCAAGAAATTTTTCACATTAATTTTATATTAAAAGTGGCCGAGAAATATTCTAGATGCTTTATGCATGGATTTATTAATTTATTGTTTTGGATTATCATATATGCATATATCTAACGACATCACGTTACCATATTAATTACGTATATATACTTGCAATAAATCTAAATATTCCTCCTCTGTTTAGGTTTATTTGAAAATTCAAAGTAAATAATCAAAAACCATTGCGTATAAGGCAGAAATCTCGTGATAGCCTTACTGACGAGTCCAGCACGAGATCTCGGGACGAAACGCACATTTTTGCAATAGACACTAGTTAATCCGATTGTCACTAGATGGAAATCCATTAATAATCAATATCATTTAAATATATATAGATTGATCTGAGAATCATGAAAGTCGCTGATTAAGAATCTGAACTTGGATTTTGAGAATTCCAAATAGCGCATCAAAACGAAAAAATTGCGTTATCCTGATTCTGCGGAAAAATCACAGTATATTTTTGTATTTAAAAGGGGTATTTGCTCAACCTATTTCTTATAACTATTTTTTAATGTCTATTTAATGTAGCATCGACATCATGGTCATTAGCGACAACTATTCGTTACGTTAATGATTATAGTTTAGCTTTATTTACATAAAAGTTTCAGAAGCAAATATCCGTTATAAGTATAAAAAATAAAAAGGTTTTTAGAGTCGCTAATTAAAAATCTACATTCATATTCACGTAATACATTCATGTAATCAGCGACTTCAAAACCACTCAATACTCAGTTTCATATCATTCAGGTCATTTTTTTACATTTTGATCGGCCATCATGAATCCGCCATTTTGAATGTTTAAAAGCTGAGTTCAGAATCATAATCAGCGACACCAAAAACCTCCGAATACTCAGTTTCATCTCAATCAGTACATTTTTGACATTATGATCGGCCATCATGAATCCACCATTTTTAATTTTTAATATTCGAGTTCAGATTCGTAATCAGTGACCTTTGACATCTCAAAAAATGTCCATTTCTATGCTTTGCACCCATGACAATTTTTATCAGATGCCTTGAACTATATTATATTTCAATTGCATCCATTTATATCGGGAACTTTCTTTCCTATAAAATATGCGTGATTTTTTCGCTGTGGTTCACTGTGCCCACGCGTCAGTGTTTCATTATGCCCCAACGGGAATAAAGTTATTTTTCTATTAAGAAACTATATTATTAATTTAACTTAAATACATAAAAGAAAAGCACTAATCGATTCAAAAATACCTAAGCTATCAAAATTTACCCAAAAGTTGACAAAACAGGAAATGTGGGTTTAGATGTACATAACATGTTTTCAAATAGCAACAAAATTGCTTTTCACAATCCGAAACCCAACGTATTTTTAATTCGTTTTATCAACCTATTTTCAGAATATAATTCCATTTGACCAAGTCCAATATCGATTACTATTTTCTAGAAAAAAATACGATGTAAGCACCAATGATTTCCGAGATATTGAGCCCCACTCTCCGTTACTTTAATAATGTTTATAATTAGTGTGCAAACTGTGTCCACACAATTCCATTTTGAATTTCAGTATGTAAAAAAGGTCGTATAGACGGTGTGCATCGAGTATCGCGTAACATGGAATTGCTATAAATAAAAAATATATTACTTCGCGTTGCAAGAAGCTAGCAGATTTTTTTAATAAGTAAGGTATACCGTTTTCACGGGGAAAGGTAAACGAGATTTTCGAGATAAACTTTCCGTCATTTACTGGTATCTTCTTTCCATTACGAGCGAAGGAGGTCCATTGGGTGCGTTTCGCATTTCCTGACAATGAAAGGACGCGAAAGAAGAGACGAGAGGAGACAGAACGGGAGCAGATAAGAAGAGGAGACCGGCCACGTGCAGGGTCAGGGGAGGTGAAAAAGGAAACCGAGTATATATACACTGAGGAGCTATAAGGGCTCGGTTCCTAGCTACGTCGAGAGGTATAGCAACGGCGGCTGGTTGCTTCGACTACGGAAAATTGTACAGAGATCTACGGCACGACTCAGCATGCCAGATGGGCCGCAGACGGCGGTCAGCATGGCGAGCATTGCGTGATATAATACTCGTGTCGGATGATTTAGCACGCACGTAATGCCGGAGAAAATCAGGATAATAAGGGGAAAGTGCAATAAAAATCACGGCGTGAATTGCCTACGCACACTTGCCACGTGTTCAGCACCGACATTGCGATCGAAGAAAAATGTTCAGCTATTATTCAATAAGTTCGATGCACCAAAATTGTATCGTTTCCAGCTTAACCTAACCTAATTCCCGAAGCACATCTGCTTTCCGTGGAATCCGTATTTCACGAGAACGGGTTTCAGGTGTATTTAATATTCATATTACTGCTGAGTTTAATATAATCATGCAAACGTATAACCTTATAGGTGTAACTAACGCACACCTCTTTACCTTCATTCCTCAAGTGAAACTTTGTAATGTATACATTTGTGAAATGCGCATAAAAAAGTTCACACAAACATTTTAGACATGAAAGAAAAACCAATTTCAATACCCTTTCGAAAACTTTAACGGTAGCTTTAAAATGTACGTTTGTTTTATCTTTGGCCGCTGTAAATAATAAAACACCATAAAACACAGGAGCCAAATTGGGATTCCAATGACTCCAATGTACCTTTTGAGAGTTAAACTGTAATAGACCAGTACACCAGCTTATGAGCATGTCCTCAAGCGCTCTTCACGACGTCCAAATATCTAATTATGTTTCAGTGTGCGTAATAGTATATTATGCAACGAGTGCATAGCTTCACGCACTCCACTAGTTGCATACGATATTTTTTGTCATCGCGTGTGGAAAATGCTATTTTTCACACTTTTGATATTTTTCGGACGCATTTTCCGTACGCTCCCGTCGACAAATATCGTACGGCACATGTGCGAAAATGTTTTTTTAAAGAATGGAAAGGATGGAATTCAAAGGATGGAATGCGTGAAGTTTACTTCACGCACGACACACACTTCACGCACGAAGTTTCTACTTCACGTATGGAAAATCCGTGCATAAAATACTATGGTACACATCTTTCACTTATTTTGGGCGCATTTTACACACACTTGCAACATAAAATATTGTTCGACGCATGTGAGAAAATGTTTTTTGTACTAATGTGAATGCGGTCCTCGTGTTCACCTCGGCCCACACCCTCCCATTCATAGAAAAAACTTTTACGCCCCTTGTATCGAAAATTACAATTTTATCAATCTATTACTACATTCTCAGGTCACTCTCAAGGCATAGGACACTTTTAAGAAGCTAATAAGACGATAAAATAAAGAAATGCATATCATTGATATATTAGAAAGAACATGATCGCGATTTATGATATTATTACCACTTCTTATATTGAACGGGAATGTTAATACGCGAACGACAAAAAAATTAATCATTGGTTAATGAATTATTTAAATGTAAAACTTGAATTTGATCCCTGATATTCCACATATCAATTTGGAAAGTGTCCCAAAATAGTACCGTGCAATTTTTTACGAAACCGCCAGACCTCGGGAAACTTCGAGTATTTCCGGTTATTATATTACATACATGTATGATGTACCTCACAAAGTCTTAAGCTAAGTTTATACTAATATATAAAAATAATGAAAGAATGAATTATCAAAGTTAACTGCGCCGACAACTGACAATTGTGACTAACCCATTTCCCATTATATGGCGTATAAAACTCACGACTTACATGCAAGTAGTTGAAGTGGAACTATCGATAGAAAAAGAATACGCCAACACGTCATTTACGGGATTATTAGTTACATGAATGTGTTTAGTATACATAAGATAGTCTATCTTCACTTCATTAGCGAAAAAAAAATTACGAACGATATACATGTAATATGCAATGGCGGTGGTAGCCGATTCTCTACGTAGAAACGTTGTATACAGTTTTCGGTCATTATTTGTAGTTAGGCATTAAAATGTTATGATTTTGATAAATGCATCTTGTAGAACATTGAATTACCTTTAAAATTAAAAACAAATGTTTTAATTTGACCAAAATTAAGCGAGATAATCGAGATTGAATTTGAATAAAATAAGTCCCCTGTGTTATGCAGTTTATACGTTAATCGGGGGACTTCTATTTATTTACAATTATTGTATTTATTGTAAACCATACCACGGGCAACATTTCAACTATACTGCCATAAAGGGTATATATTAAACCTTTTATATGAATTTTTTCAGAATTTTAAAAAGGGTCCTCTTCCTTCGAAAAATGTAAATTAAAAACTCTAAAACGATTTTCTAACCTCATCCTGTAACAATACACGAAAACAGATATTTTCACGACAAAGGGCATAAAAAAAAACACGAAAAACATGTGTTACATTCATTTGCAGTCCTGATACTTTTGTGCTTAAATAAATTAAACATTGACGGAACAGAAAATTACATTTTCCTAAATATCCGCACAACTCTTACTACAGTCGATTTTAAAATCCTTTATATGGTCAAGAAAACTTCTTTTGCATACACTAACAATACACAAATGATAAAACTAAAACTGAAAATTATGTGAGAAAAAAAGTTGCTGATTTGACGTGGAATACTCCATGTGTTAATGAGTGAAAATTTATACATAAATTGAACAATGAACAGCGTAAAGAGAAATATATTCATAAGTTTATTATGAATATATTACCGACCCTTTCTTCCCGTAATTATTCCCGATCCAACACTTTTAATTGCATTAAATGTTATTTTTATTATGTGGATTTAATATATTACGCCAGCATAATACAAAGTATACTATGATGCCCCGAGTAGAAATTTCGATACTGCCCTGATCAGACCCTGCTCAGGCTGCCTGATTATATTTCAGACCCTTATCAGGCTAGCCTATCAGGGCCTGATCAGAAACGTAACGATTATTTTGGTCCGGGCCTGATCAGGCATCCTGAAATAAGGCCCTGGTCAGGCCTCTGTCAGGGCTTGATCAGGGCTTTATAAGGGCCTGATGAGGTACCTCTAAAGTTCGTATAAACAATAATTAAATAAAATGAATCAAACAAATGTACGAGTCACTTTTATATACACTTTATAATTAATGATATATATTTATTATATTATTAATCCAACATTTCATAAATGTGTCATTCGAATGATTATGTTAATTTTTATTTCTGAATGTAATTTTTAAACATTAAAAATGTTTTATATTATTTATATTTTATATTATACTTTTATATATCGCATCCTGTATTTGCATTTTTCAATGCTCGCAAATAAATAAGAAAAAATTTTACCCCGACCGGGAATCGAACGAGTGTCTCTCGCTCACTACGCTGGCGCCTTAACCACTACGCTACGCTCGCTATTGCAGCATTTTACAAAAAATTGTGTCTTCTATTAACCAATTAGGGTCCATACCTACCATAACACAAGTAGCATCAAATCAACTATCGTCAATAAAATACCTGCCAAAAATCAAATACCCGTGTTTTTTTGTTTATAAAAAATAATAATTTATAACATTTTGTCAAGAAACAACTTCGACAATAGTGGTTCTATATTAAATCTAGCGGTTTTAATCCAATCTAAGAGAAAAATTGAACCGAAAATATGTACGATGTTTTGTTAAAAGTCGTAACTTTGTTGTTATAAATAATAAGTAAACAATATGATCGAAAATCAGCTTTCGCCCATGCTAATCACATGGCGGTTAGCGCCCAATAGGATATTTGATAAAATTAAATATGTGTGTTTTCTTATTTATAATTATATAATTATTGATATTAATATTTTATAAACAATTTCGTCAAACGCGGTTTTAGACAAAATCTATTTGCGGCAATCGATATTACGGAGTAAATTATGTATGAAACGTATATCTATTATTGTTATTTATTCTATATAATAGTAATACAATAATACATGTACGTTTTTCACATAATTTATCTCGTAGAACCAAATGTCGCATTCATATTTCTCGTGAAACCTCTTTTAATGATATTTATAACAAATTCTTATATGCAGCTACAAGTAAAGTTTGCTTTGCAATCCTCTGTTTCGAACATGGTCAGGCAACAACTACGTTTGCCTGATAAGATGCAGGTTGTAGTCCTCTGACGAGTGCATGGCCTTATCAGGAGCGCATGACTGCTGCCTGTTCAGGGTCTGATCCGGGAGTGACAATGGACACCTTATCAGGGGCGCCTGATTGCAGCCTGGTCAGGGCCTGATCCGGAAGTGACAAGGCACATTATCAGGCGCGCCTGATTTCTGCCTGTTCAGGGCCTGATCCGGGAGTGATAAGGCACACCTTATCAGGCGGACCTGAGTGATGCCTGTTCAGGCCCTGATAAGTTTTCAGGCAGCCTGGACAGATTTCTACTCGGGGCGGTTTGCAGTTCTAAATTGTGGAAGTTAACTCCGGGCTGCAAGTTAGCATGCCCTTGATTATGTTCTTGTTGAGATCATTCACCCGAAAATCGAACGGACCTAGGTTCAAGTCCCGTTCATCGATTCTCTCGAGTTCGTTAAAAAACATTTTTTAAATGTCCGTTATTGCTAAAAATTTGTTTGCATATTTCACCTTCATTCAATATAAGCTTTGTATCTGTAGTGGTGTGGAAAAAAGACATAATTTTACGTAGTTTTGAGTTATTTAACTTAGATCGGTAAAATTTTAATAACATTAATTTAAAACTTATTCCGTTCGATATTTGATAATATACTAGTAGTAAACAACACCCTATATTGTTATTATGAAGTATCTTCATTCTGCGACAAAAAGAACTCCAATTTTGAAACATCTCCATTTGGAAAAATGTCCAAAACGATATATACAAAAGTCTCATGCTTTTAGTCGTTCAAACTACACTGAATATTTTTAGAAAATCAATGCCTTTAATATTGTTTTAACTGAGCAATTAAGTAAGAATATGTAAATATTTTCGAATAAACGTGAAAAATCAATGAATCTACCTTATAATAACCGATGGTTTATTTCTTTAAATGAGAGGTATATAAAAATAATCTTTCATAGAGTTTATTTAATTGGATATTGCAGAGTATTTTTTGTATGGCGTATGTCCTTTTTAAAAAATTACGATTTAAATTCTGGAGTTTTTTATGAACAGAACCTATTTTTTTCACCTCTTATTGCAAAATAACCAGTAGGCTTTTCTACGGCTACGAATAAAATATCCTACTAAAAATACAGTTATCCTGGTTTTGAAAAATTACGAACTTATGCCCTCTTTTCATACAACATAAATATTGGCCTTATTGTAACTTATTCATTATAAAATGTTAAAAAGATAAATAAAGCAACAAAATATAGAAAATCTAACATAAGTATGCTAAAGGGGGCCCCGAATTTAGGCCCTCAGGATCCTTGCATTGAAAATAGTTTACAAGAAAAGTTAATTTAACATCAAACTAATAGCAATATTTATAAAATAGTTGATCGTACTTAAAAAAAGACTAAAGGTATTTTTAAACTAACATCAATAATGAAAACAATGCTTTTACTTACAGATAATAATTGTTTTAATCACTCGAAATTACCTTCTTTTTATACACAATTAACTCTTCCCCTAATGCATTGATTCGAGTATTCAGTTTCGACTCTTGGTAACTCTTTGCCCATAAACCTTAATTATACCTCCAAAGGGTAGTTTCTTCCCTTTAATTTATAAGTCCTACGTACTATGGATAATAGTCTGGCCGAAGGAAAAACAGGTTTCATTTAAATTCGTGATTTACACTATTATTGCATCTCTCAGATTGCCGCCTTAATTGTTAAAAGTTCATTATAATATAAATATAGCAAACTTGCATGTAACACAAAATTCGGGTTCGCAAAACAGTGATTACATAAAACACAACCCTTTGCCAGCAAATATTATTTTTTTTATAATTGGTTTATGAATTGTAATAGTTTTTTGCGGCAATACTAACATAGTATTATTATTTTAATTATTATTATTATTATTTTAATTTCCAGATATTATATGGCAAATTCCCTCTACGGAACGAAAAAATTCTAAAAACATAAAAAAAAAGTTCGTCAATCATGAACTTGCACGTATACGTACGAATGAAAAGTTTCTGAATTAATTTAAAACTCATTTGATTTTGGCATCAAACCAGTGTAACGTAGGACAGAAAGAATTAAATAAACGAACATTTTTATGACAAATCCGACATTGTTGAAATTACAGTTTGTTATTATAAATTTTAGTATAAATTTTTGTTATATGTGTATTTAATTATCAAATACTACTTTATATGAACAATTTCCATAATTTATTATTAAAATTTGAATACAAATTTAAGTACAGCAAATTTTTAAATATACTCTGGATTCTATTTATTTTTATGAACATTTAAAACGAGAAACAAGAAATTTATATAAACAAAGAGAGTAGTAGGTATAACACAGTTTAGCATATGATTTGCATTTTCAAATATTATAATTATTATATTCATCTACAAATGTTAGCAACTAAAGCATAATAATAATATAAATAATTTGTAATTCTAATATCTATACACCTTAAACAAGTAATTTTAACTGCAATCTTGAAATTTATTAGGTAATGTTTTGAAACCATTTATAATTGTTTCATTGCTTGCAAATATTACTGATCTTCTTAAATCACAAAATTATTAATAAAAGTTATAATTTTGTATGTTATATTGTATTACTTATTATATTTTTTGAGTCATAAAATATGTAAAGAAACTCGCTAAATTTATACCCAAAGAAAAAATGCATTATTCTATATTCTAGGAGGTTATGTACAGCTTTCAGCCAATAATGTAGTCTTAAAAGCCTCAAATTAAAAGTGAGTTATACAATCATTATTTTAATCATTATACGCGAGTACATGTGAAAAGATTACCCGAGAATTTAAAAAAAACACGTTTTCTTTACTGATTTCTGATAATTCTACAAAATTCTATATTAATTTATTTTTCGAGCACCTTTAAAGCTTACGTAACTAGAATAGCAGCAATGGAGACCGACTTTGTAAATATCTGTTCAGTATTTTTAGTACAGATTTTAGCAAGCATTACTTATCACTGATAACTTAATAATTATTTTACCAGCAACCCCACTTTTTCCGGAGTTAAATTTTAGCACATAAACATACATAAACCGAAGTAAAATTATATTTTAATGTTTTATAATATAATGTTTTTTTATATTATATAACATATTATATGATACTATATATATATAATAGCATATCGTCGTATATTAAACGTATATATCGTTTATTACAAACTCAAAGGTCTAAGAAAATGTCATATCAGCCTGTGAAAATCAATTTCAAACAACAAAATAAACACTATATCCAATCAAGACCAATTTGCTGTCGTATACTGTTTACATCATTATTAGTTGCCATCACAATTTCTGCATTTTAAATGACTCATCCAGCAGCCATATGGAATCTGAGATCTGTAAATTATCTCCCACAAGGGGAGATCGCTTTCTTTTCAATACTACGATTTCGTTCTTTTCGTTTGAAAATTGCTAGAGATTAATGAGGCATAGATTTTGATGACCTTTGTCGGACTGTTTGCTTAAACTGAAAACGCACATAAATTATTAATGCTTATAATTTGAAAATTCGATACTATTTTCCTAAACAATTCAATCCTAGACAAATTGCTTTAAGGTGTGGGGTCTTGGAATAACATACAGGAGAAAAATTAATTGATAAATTCTGAAAAAGAAACATCTTGAGCAAACAGATTTGTTTCTTGATTGAGTTGTAAGTTAGTTAATTGATACAGGAACAGCATACCAATACAGAATACCAAAATTACAGTATTTAGCAAAAATTTATACATTTGGTGTAATAGAACTTGGCTTAAAAAATGATCACACTTCAACAATATATTATAGAGGTTTAGCAACCATAATTAAACATAGTATTATTTCCTAAAGCTTAGCATCTTAGCTTGACATTCTCCCTGGTCGAAATCTGTCCAGTTTTTTGTTACGCTGCCCAGTTTCCCTATACCTTTATCGTAGGAAAATTGTAAACTGGATAGAAACCAGCCGAAAACTGGATTCATTTTCTACTAGGGCTTGGCAGTGGCATATATACATAATTCCATTGTTATATACCTTCTCTGATATGTAGACAAAGTCTCTGATTTTGAAAAAATGATAATAATTTAAATTTTGTACATATTTCTGGTGGTTATTAATTTTTCAAAATTTTATTAGCAAAACTATCCATTCAATACTATTCGTTCAAATCCTGAAAAAAAAACATAAGTTATTGCATTAAAAATCTAGAACACTGATTACCCGATAGAAATTATTCTTAGTCGATGTTTTCTAAATGTTCGGGGATGAACCCTCGTTTGAGTAAAATTAAAGAGTTTCATTTTAAAAAATGTACAGCTATTAAAGTAGACATAGGATTAATTCTTGGTACTTCACATTTCTACTCAAAATAAAGTATAAGTAAATAAACATAGAATATTGAGATATAGAGCTTTTGGACATCTGGTAAATAAGAATTATGTGATGTAGCTTAAGGCAACGAACACGTGTATATTTGTAACCGATAACCCTGAGATAGTTCTGAGCAAAATATCCATTTATTTCTTATTCCATAACACGTGTAACTTACCTTAATTTCCAGACAATGTTTAAATATTCTATGTTTATGTTCCACAAATGGATAACAAAGGAGATTCAATAAACAATAGGGATAATTTCAAATCTTATATATTTTCCAATTAAACGTAATCTCAACCAATATAGTACTAATATTTTAGTCAATACTGTAATTTGTTACCTCTCACAAATCAATGAAAATGTAATTGTCGTTCGATACAAATTTAACTATAAAAAGATTGAAGAATGATCAGAATAGCAGCAAACTTATAATTATGGATACATAATTAAGAAAGATGTTGCAATCCTTCTTCAAAATTATTTGCAGACCTACTTGTAGTAAAAAGCTATATTGATACTGGAAAATACATTTTACATGCGCTTTCACTCATTTGATATAAAATAATCAGATGCAAATATTCTTACTTAATTTGTAATTATGGCACTGCACTATTTTTTCGTTTTGTTTATATCAATAATATGTAGGGGACATGCTAATTTACAATGATATGTAGTAAATTTCTATATGAACATACAATCTTCATTCAATTTCAAGACTTTTTGTTCTAGTGAATGTATCTCCCGTAATATTTTATATTTCAAGAAAGATGATTTTCTACCATGAGTAGCATGACATTAAAAGAATACGGTATCATAATATAAAAAGAAATGACGTTAGACTCATGCTACTTCTTATTGTTCCTGCGCACATGACCTAGTAATGTCGTTATATTTTAAAGCTTTAATGTAACCGCATGTCTTATACTTATAACGAATAGGAAGTTTAATATTTCCATATGTAAATACATTGTTCTTTGTACTATAAACATAGATACAAGAAATAGTGAAATTACACATTATTAAACTAACAAATGCAATTATAGAAAACGTACTGTTGTGTAAAATATAAAAAAGATTGTTCCTGTACTCCATTCCTATATTTCCATATTTAATTTTTTAAAATGGATATATGTTAAAAATATTTTGGATAGCATTATTCAGTTTAGAATGTATTGAAAATTGGTTTGTCGTCAAAAACGAACATGGTAGATTTTCGTCATCTCGATCTACGTTTTTATGTTGACATCCATCCGAACTGCTACTACAGGTTGTCTTCTAGTTTGAGTAATGAAGACAGTTATATCAGTCAAGTGTTTATTTCATGTTTGCCGTATACATGAGGTAACTTTTTGGAAAGACGTGTAAATTAAACTTTTTATACGTTTTTTACAAAATATTACATATTTAATTTATTTCAAGACGATTAATATATACCATCCATTTCCGAAAAAAGGAATAGTTTGTTTTTCTATCTAAGTAGAAGGATCTGGTACAACTACATTTTTAGTTGGTTTTATTGTTTAATTGATAGATCTACGTCCAAATATTATTTTTCTTAACTACGTGATTCCCTATACATGCCATAAGCCGCCCAGAATGTGTTTATGTTCAAATAGTAATATTTTATAATAATATAATACATATACACATATAATAAAGTGACGTATTGTAGTATATATAGGTATTTTATAATAAATGTATTTTATACAAGTTTGATATAGTATAAATTATTGTAGTTTGTTAAATAAAATAGTATAAAACAGTATGAAATATAGCTAAAATATGTGTTATGATAGATAACGACC
The DNA here is from genome assembly GCA_030407085.1 of Trichopria drosophilae. NCBI lineage: Eukaryota > Metazoa > Arthropoda > Insecta > Hymenoptera > Diapriidae > Trichopria > Trichopria drosophilae. The sequence continues at coordinate 60,020,196 of CM059583.1, forward strand.
TCAAAGTCAGAAAAATAGAATAATGAAGCGTTAAGAGTTCCGGTAAAAATAAACTGGGAAATGTTACAAAAAAAGTCACGACTTTTAATGGCGCCCACATCAAATGTGCCGAACTTAAGTGTTTCCTATAAAAAAAGTTCCTTGAAAAGGGATGTAGAATTTGTAAAATTTGTTTCCGTATAGGTTTGTGAATAATAATTATACAACATCTAAACTAGAAAGTCATGTAGGTTTTAGATTTTTGCAACTTCGATTCCAGATTGAATTTAGTTTTGAAAACGTATGACAATTCCAATTCCAAATCCACAATATTTTTAGTCTGTCAATATTTCTTGCGAACGATTAAATTTGCAATAGTGAATTAAAGCCTGTTTCAAATTAGATGTTAAGACTACATTAGCACATTTAGAAAATTGCAGCATTTCTACATGATGTATGTATATTAGTTGAATACGAAGAGTGTTTAACGTAGTAAAAGGTATGCCGAAAACGTAATAAAATTATGCGAAACTTTGTGATATGAAGTATGGTATTTACATGTACAAACTTTTTCAGTGATATGTTGTTATTTATATATTCAGCATGTGTTGAAAAGTACCATGTATAATATTTATTGTACTAATTCCTTTCCAGTGGTAGTTGTATTTGTTTTTAAAATATCATACTAATTTTTCATTTAAGAATATTTATGATTAATAAACAGTTTTATTTCGGTTTTTCAAATAGATCATATTCAAATTTAGAAAAATTATTATAACGGATATCGATTATTATACTACAGTGTAGATTCTCCAAAACATTGCACTAATTTATGACATGCACAAAATACAAAATATTTTCTTCTTTTTGGATTTCATTCCTAATTACTTCGACCCAGACCATAGGTCTGGCGAAGTATTGAATTTGGTCAGTTCCCGCCAAAAAATTACCCTATAGTTTTTCATCAAATGTCGACGTTTCAGACCCTAAGGAACCCAAAGCAACAATAAAAAAATTGATGTCCGTTAGGTTGTACGTCCGTCCGTCCGTCCGTCCGTCCGTGGGCAAAATTTTGTATACGCGATATCTCGCGACTGGCAGGACGAATTTAAAAAATACAAACGGATTTGGGTTTCTCTTGGCCAAACTTAGATCTGATTAGTTTTTGGAGACAATGCATACTAGATTATGGGGAGGTTTGACAAAGAAACGCTCAAAAAACACGTTTTTCCATTTTTTAACAAAAAATACAAATCGTACAAAAAAATGTTTCAAACAAAAAATATAGAACATCGAATTCTCTACAGAAAAGGTTGTATTCATTTCTTCGTAAAATCAACGATAATGCCGTAAAAAATGGAAACCGAAGTATCCCACATATAAAAAAATTTATTTCCTGCAACCCGACCTGTCAAAAACTCGTCTAAACCGCGTTTTTTAAGCATGAGTGTGAACAAGACGTGCTCATTTATCAGTGCTTCGGCTGACCTGCGGTCGAGGTCGAAGTTTTGAAAATGCTCATTTTGAATTTTAATATAGGGTGAATATGCCAATGAATGGACGATTTTCTACATATTTCTATTTCTTATGAATGTATGATGCACAACATGCAACAAAATACATATTTTTATGTCCTTTGAACATTCAAAACAATATTTACAGTACTATTGATCTTCCAGTGTTTATTATTTTGTAAAATCAAAGCAAAGTTTTAAAGCCATCCAAAACTGGTACTGAAAACGTCCCATTTGATTTAACCCGTCTATTCATTGGGGTTTAGCGGATTTTTTTACAAACGTATGAAGACGAGGTTAATAATTAAATAAAATGAAACGTTGAACTACACGGTCATAAAGAGCAGAGTCTATTGATTCTAATGGTGGTATCATAATTAAATTTTCATAAAAGAATTCAAAAGTTACAAGCGATCAAAGTGTGAAAAATGCTTAACCGTCCATTCATTGGCATATTCGCCCTATTTAAGGAACAAGATATTATTACAATATATGTATAGAAGCTACTCGACCTAACGATGCTAGAACTACCCTCTGCCGCCTTCTTTCCTGGCAGTGTTAAAATGGGAATATTCCCGGAAGCATCAGCCTTTCGTCAGGGAACTGCAATACGAATTTAGCCAAAATTATAGGCACCCGGGTCGAAGGCATCTAGTTTTTTTTTTATATTCTCTTAAGATATTTAAAATATAAAAATTGAATATTTTCTATAACTGTCCTTCGACTATCCAATTATATTTTGACCCATTTAAAGCTATTGTATATGAAAAGCCTCTCAATATTTGTATTTTTAATGACTTCTAATTATAGAAACGTCAACATTTTTAAGCAATAGAAGTTTGATATTGCGATTATATAATAAATTCAAATAATTTACATATTGAAAATAATCATTAATTATTTTTGCAATAGCAAGCCATTACTTTTGGTCAATAAAAGTTCATTTCTTATAGGTAAGTACCCTCGGAACTACTTTCGAAGTAGTCATTTCTACAGCCATTAATTCGTTCAGTGCATTTTAAAAATAATGACATGCAATCAAAATTATTATTCATTAAAATATAATATAAAACTAAAAAATATTAAGCATATGTATTTTGCAGAAATGCAGATATGTCCCGTGTAAGGATACTTTTTTCGTGGAAAATGAATTATATTAAAAGTAGACGGAGAAAAAAGAACAGTAAACTTTAGTAGTTCAATTATGCAGTTAAAATCGAACACAACTCCCCTGTACGAGTCCCTGGTGGTGAAAAATTCACTTCCAACTACGCTAAAAACTGTGACGAAAACTTCCGTGGGTTTATTTCCCCTAACAGTGGCTCGATGGAATATCAAAAAAAGACGGAAAAAACAAACAAAAAATCAATTGAAATTTGCTCGCTCTGCACGGAAATCAATAAAAGTGATATATATATAAATATAGCATTCACGACATATTCGACGTGAAAGTTATAATATTATTACTTTTAATTTACTTATTTGTATTTCCTTCATCATTATTTTTCTGAATTACTGTATATTGTTCTTAGAGTTATAACTAAATTAGCGCTATGGTGTCTATTGATAGTATAATACATTACTTATTGTAATTGAATCTATAAATACCCTGTAATTTGATGCGGACTATCCGACGCGACGGTTAATTAAATATTGAATTCCGTCTAGTCGCCAGTGACAATCATAGATATTGTATATAATTATTTTCATTCTAAATGTTAGCTTTACAGAAGGGATAGATTTACGAATATTAATTTAAAATAAATGATGTTATAAAATATAAAAAAAAATTAATATAATACTTTTAATTAGCATTTTAAAATATTTCTAATAATTAGTATGAAGACATAATACCGTAAATTGGGGTAAAGTTGGCTTGACAGGAAAAGTCGGCCATTCGATAACTTATTTTAAAATATTTAATTATCCTTTTTTCTAGAGAGAAAAGTCGAAGATGCGCAATTGTTGTAGTTAGTAGGAATGTCAAACTTTCATTTACAGTTTATATGACTCAAATTCATCGATAAGTTTTAATAAAAACGTCGTTTATGTGTGACTATGTTTAGCCACTAAAGGAAGTAGTGTGAAAAAAGCACTTGTAAATAATTGTACAAATTTTTTTATTTAAAATCAAACTGTGTATCGCATAGCCTATATCTCTAACCTAATTTACGATCAAAACTGACCTCCATAAGATCATTAGATATCGCAAAATATCGGTTTCTCTGAAAATGTAACATTTGTAGGGAAAAGTCGGCCATGGGGCGAATTTATAAAGCAAAGGCAAATTCTTGTAGATTGTTCAAATATTCAACAGAACAATTACAGAATGCAATACGAGAAGCAGAGAAACGTCAAAAATCAATGTTACAAATTTCAAAATTAAAAATGGCTGAATCAACATGGCGCCATATCGGGTCCGACATTTCGAATTTCGAAAATCTGAGAACGGATACATAATCAGCGGCATTGAAAACCTCCCAGTAACAATTTTCATGTAAATCGAATCAAATTTCAGATTTTGGCGTGGCCATATTTCATCCGCCATTTTGAATTACGAAACTGTGACGACATATTCTTAATCAGCGGCCCCGAAAACCTCCAAGTGCAGAGTTTCATCGAAATCTAATTAAGCTTCGGATTTTCGTCTGCCATATTGTATTAGCCATTTTGAATTTTGTGATTTTGACAACATATTCGTAATTAGCGGCCTCGAAAACCCCCGCATTTGGGGTAAAAGTCGGCGATGACAAAATAGTATATACCGTTAATTCTAAGAAGTAATTTTCTTTTCTAGTACATAGATCTTAAAATAGAGGAGTTGAAGATTACATATTAAAAATACCAATAATTATTTTAAGTTTTCTCATGAGGATTTAAGCAAAAAAACATGAAAAATAGCCGACTTTACCCCAATTTACGGTAATTAATATTTCCTAATTCCTTTCCGCAATTTTTGGTTGTTCTTTAAATTTCTGGAGAAATCTAGTCACTACACTCCTGTATAGACCGCAACGTTTTTCTGCATTACTCAATTTTCACTCTTCCATGGTTAAATCTCATTCTGACGGCACTCGTACTACTGAAGGACTGTAACGGACTAAGGGACTCTCACATAATAGTGAATATTCATTCTTATAAATCTATAGATTTCTAGAATAAGTACTAAAGTCTGAAAAGCGACATAAGCATAAGCTGTATAAAACTTAATTATATGATATTCATAAGATAAGGAATGCTGTGTCAAGATCGTGCATGAAAAAAAAATGTAGCACCCTGGTACTAAAAATTGCTCTCAATAAGAACTATTTAAGACATACTGATATTTTTCATCTATAAGAGACCTATATTTCTATTACAGATGATAATTTCCCTGCAAGAAATTTAAATTTCAGTCTGATGTGAATTTTGTCCGCCTTACTTTGACAAGATGCTTATAAATGTTATAATAAACAGAAACGTATAAAATATATAACGTTCCTTGAAAATATTAGTACTAAAGAGGTTTCATTGATTAATAAATAATGAAATATAATATTTAGAAGAGTTCAAAATCAGATTTTCAAAATTCAAAACGTCGGATGACCATAATATTTTTTCATAGTTATCTAAAGAGTTTTCCGAGAATAACAGAATTTACGAAACTGATATTAAATTATTATCATTGAAATTGGCGAATTTAAAACTATAGACCACTATTAAATTTTTTTATTTTCAATTTAAAAATTGTATTATCAGATTTATAAACAAGTATTTCGATCTTCTCTAACTATTCTACTGAGTCATTAACTGATATTTAGTTTAAACCTTTGGGTTCAATTTAGTGTATTTAACGTGTAGGGGAGCCGGGGGGTGTACCGCTCACCTAAGAAAAGTACTGCTTTTAATAAATGCATAAATAATTTCAGATTTGTTTAACGATTGAAATCGATTCTATAAAGCCCCAACAGTAATATACAAAAAGATTTGAAGTTTTACTAAGGCTAAACGTATTGAATTATAGAATTTAATAAATATCAACGATCTAACAGGATCTCCTGTCAATGTGGGTAATACCGCTCACTAAATTTAAGTTATTAAACTTATTCTTATTCACTTAGAAACAATGTAATGAAGATGTAATGAAGAAATGTGGGTATAGGCAATGAAAATTGTAAAGAAGAATGTACTCAAATTAATGACTCATAAATAATGAGTGTACTTAACCTATGAATTTCAATGATATTATAAATCAATTTGTTGTTAACTCACTTGTGTCCATTCAATATATATGATTAATTACAAGAAGTTCCATTTCAGATATCCATTATTTTAGTACTTTCTGTACATTTATTTGATCAACAATATGTAAAATATGTCATAAACTTTCTGAGCGGTATTACCCACTAACATGCCGCGTTGAAAAGTAAGGATTAATTATAAATCAATGTTGTTTTTAGTAGTTTACCAAATACCATGTGATAATTAACAGTACTACGAGCCTATGTTTTCATATTTTTTCGCATTGGATACTAGTAAAAAGATGGAAAACCGTATATTGTAAAGTCCAATTCTTATCTTATTTATGTCAACTACGTTACAAAACTTTCCAATTGTTTTTAAATCAACTTTTAGCCATAAACAATGTAAATTTTTTGTTGAAATTAGATTTTGACATAAAGTTCTTTAATAAAAAAATATAAAAAAATCATTTTAACTTAACTTTTTTAGGTTCAAAAATATCATATGATGATACAAAATATTTCTCATGAATAAACTAAAATATTGCAAAAATTACTAATTACAAAACTAACTAATGTAAGTAATTTCACATAAACAATTTGGCGCGGGATGAAGTGAATTTCATGTATCTTTGATCAATCTTCGAACATAAAAAATAAAAATGTTGGACACCCTGTGAATAACTCGACGATGGTAGTGGAAAGTTGACAAATTGTCTGGTGATGGATTTTTGAACATAACTTCAGAAAAATATATCTTGTAGTATAAACTGAAACATTATACATCCTTCATGATCATTCGTGATTTATACTATTATAATTATACTATTATATTCTATTGTAAATAATTAATAATAAATACTATTGAAATATTGCAAATCGCGGATTGTTGAAGTGTAAGTATAAACGGAAAAGGGAAATGATGGTTCCTTGTACACAAAAGTCATAATCACCACATGATGATACACATAAATTTTTGTTTATGCACACAGTTAAAAATGTCATGAAATTGAATGTACATTTAATGCATAGTAGGTTCATTTTTCTAATGCTGTATATTTATATGTACAGGAAGTTTTTTGGCACCATTTCTACAGTGCAGTTAAAATTATCAACCTAAATTTTCACATATTTCATAATAAAATACCCAACAGACACAGATGTTGAATGAGCGTTAGCGAGAGAAGGATGAAATTTAGTGTTTCAAAATAATATTTCAATATTTATAAAAAACAGAAAAGAACTCAAGATCATAGAAAATCCATTTTACGTTCTCAAACCGTGCAATTAAAAAAATGTTTACAAATTGAAATGGTCTTTGGGTATAGAGAAAATTAGATGTTAAGAAGATGATCATGGACTTCTTGATATTAACCGCCAATATAACGATATTTATGATCAATATCTGAGGTGTTATTAACAGTGATACTTCCACGTTATAAACTTTCTTCTAAACGGCAAGTGAGTAAGATAAAATATTTAAGATAATAATGAGAACTATTTGGAGATACCTGTTCCTATTCCAAACATATACATATTAATGATTTGCATCTACTTTTCTCGAAAGTATCAAAACTGATTGAAATATTTGAGTTGTTACATTCTTCATTTTCTAAAAACGAACCAATATCGATAAATTCCTAAGTACCACAAATCACCTCTAATAGCAAAAAATATCTGCGGTGATTAAAATACAGCTAAATTTTGCTGCAATATTAATATTAATTTTGAATAATAGTTTTTAAGGACTTTTTCTTTAAATTCTTTTCAAAACTGTAATACAATATATATATGTAAACTTTATTTTTTATTTTTTACATTTATACCACAATTTCATCTGCATGCTTGCAAATCAGATTCATTTTTTTATCATTCCTCTTCCGGAGCTGTCAAATCGAAATTTATTAAAATATTATTATTGATTTTTAATATTATCAATATTACTAATGTTTTTCGATTTCGATAATTTGATCTTATAATTGTTTCGACAAAGCCTATCGTTTTGGGAATCCGAGTGATTACAATGCAGGGTGTTTAAGATGATTTAAAAAGTTTCAAACTGAAAAGCATTTCCATCTAATGTTTATCGTAGACATTTGCCCTTAACTTTATTATTAATTAGTTGTCTACCAAGAGCTTACGTAACACTTTAATTGTTTATTTTAATATTAATTTTTGTGGTATCCACACTGCTTTGTTAGCTTAAATTCGTTATTAAACCACTAATGTGCCCAATTAATATAACATTTTAACATTACACTGGTTTGAGGTTCATATAAACAGCCTTATTATATATGATATTATAATATATGATAGAATTGTTTTACATTCTGAAACTTCGTAACGCCATTTTGCATCGTACCAACTTTCAAATCAGATGATATTGTGAATGCAAAAATAAACTTAAGTTGGAATTCACGACTATGAATCCGAACTTTATCCAAAGTTTAGTCAATAGTATCCACAGAGTTTATTTGTTAACTCAGTAATTGCGATAACCGAGTTTTATCTTAGGAAATTTGATGATTGATTTTTACAACAGAATAAAGTGTATTTGTTTTAATTTAATATAAAATTTAGAGATTCTTGCAATAAAAAATATCGTTGAGCACATGTGCAAAACGCTGGTCATTAGTATAGAAAAATCTTGTTCGCGCTTGTGTATTGGAAACTACTTTGCGTACGTCGTAATTCATTAAACTTCGTTGTGGAATTCAAACCAAAAGTGAAAAAACGTTTAATTAAATATCATGAAATTACGGAGAACTCATTTATTGAAGATGATAGTTGTTAACTTTGCCCTGTAGAACACGAATTGCGTTCGTTTCGAACAATCAAAGCAATTCCACAGGTCACTCTTAAAAATTAGACCGTTGGAAAGCTACATTGCAAGGAACGAAATCTTTAATGACATTCCCAATGGTACTTGTTTGATTAATGTTGCAATACTGTGTTAGTAATGCGGCTACATCGAAGCACTTCTTGTTGAATTCAATCAACCTTGTTATAGGACAATTTGTAACGTGTCAATGCACACCATAAGCTCTCATGTTTCCCGGTAATAAGTTGATATTTCTCTCGTTGCACGGAACTGCAGGAATGGATAGTACGGTCGAATGAACCACAACCGTCTACCTCTAGCCGAGAGTGACTAAATAGGGACGACATTTATCGTACGGATACTGCACTGTCACGTCAATTTAAGTCACGAACTGGCCCACATAATAGCATCCTCCGCATTCATAAAGTTGGAGTCAAATTAAACCCTGGACTCGAAACACTCAACTTCCCACTCCCGACGTCGTGAATCCGACATTTTTTAGGCCGAGGGACACGTGCCGTGGAGATAAATGTTGTTTGGATCTCCGGAACCTTCAGGACGTATGTTTAGAACGAACAGCAGTGATTAAGTGAGTGGGTTTAGATGTTTGAAAAGTTTGACGTTAGGCAAATCTAGTAAGGAATTTTTTGTTAAATTTTTTCTTTGAAGAAATCAATGTTGACATGATATTCAAACTATGTAGATAACAAATTATATTGCGTACTTTTTTATTAATGCATTCTGTAAAATCAGGAAATAAATTATAATGAATGTGCATACGAATTTCTGACGTTATGAGTAATATTAGGATAATCAAACAGTTCGTGAAGCGTATACATATTTTACCAAATCAGACTCATTAATAAAAATGTTGCAAATAAAAATGACAAGAACATACAAAATACGGAAAAATAGTAGAATAAATAAAAAATTTCTTATTCACGTTGTAACGTTCAATTTTGTAATTACTTAATGTTTGTGATGAAACACTAAGAAAATCTTTATTAAAAAAGATAGCACACCATCCGGTTTGCGGAATACACTCATAAACTGCAGATATTTACTACCTTAAAAAAATGTGTTATTATAAAGGAAAAACCACCACACTAACAAATAATATTTTGAAATTTGAATTTCATTAAAATGTATATATAATAACTAATAACTTCATTTTTTGAGTATATCCCCACTCTATACAATACAATATAGCATACCTTTTTGCCTTAAGTGGGACTAAATAAACATTATTTCAATATACAAAATGGGTGCACACTTGTGCTCAAGGACCAACAAGAGTTAAAAAAATATCAAAGTAATCTTTTGATGGCATGTTGTTCTGTATATTTCATAGTTTAACAATCATTTTGAATTGAAATATTATTTGCTTGCATTCTTAGAATAACCCAAAATAAATTTCAAATCATTCTTATCTATTTATGCAAAAAATTAATTAATTTCTGATAGGAATTCCCTATAGGGAAAATGATCGTATGTTCGGTCCGGCTCACTAACTTTTGCCCAGATCTTTTAATAGAATCTGCGTAGAAAATAAGACGAAAACTGCCCGGATCTGCCCAAAATCTGGTGAAGGAATGAGGTTAAACATAGTCCATAACCTTTATGTGTATATAGTCGAATGGGAGCTCATTTAAAAGGTCTTTATAAAATATAAAACACTCGTCGCAGATGGCGTTGCGGACACTTTTCGAGGAATTTTTTTACTATTAAAATTTGTAATCTACCATAATTTTTCATGTGCCATTTCCTGAAACTTATGCGAAAGTTGCCGAGTTCATCTAAAATTTACCGACCGTGAAAACGATAGCAATATGGCGCTCAAGCACATAATTGTAGCAGTTGGGGTTGCATGGATTGCAACTTGTTAGTTTTCTTAATTCCTAAACTTCTGTAAACAGTTGAGTAAGTATTTAAATTGTTTTTTTAATCATTTTTCGAATGAAATAGGAGTCCAATGACAATATCCTTAACAAGCATCGATATGCTTCGCATGTTCATATAGTAAGCGTTGATGAGGCTTCTGCTTTCGGTTCTGTTGTAAGCACATACACTGCTTGTAAACTTACCAAAAGACTTGTGAATACGTAATATGAACCAACAATAAGTCATGAGCATTCTTGTTTCATGCATAAAGAAACACAAGTTGTATAAGGTTTCTTAAAATTTTACTGTGCTCTGGACTATGAATTTTTCTGATGCTATTGCCGAAAATTTCACTGTGCTCTGGACCAGGAATTTTTCTGGTGCTACTACCACAAATTTTACATCTCACCTCAGAAAAATTCAACGTGACAATGCAAACTTTGCTTTGCCAACATTATGCACTTCATTTGTCGGACAGCATGATAATTTTTCAGGAGATTTCCGTACAAATTTTAATGGAAATTTTTCTCCGTGTAGTAACTTAGGAACGTCGAAAATCGCAGAAAGACGCGAAACAAGATTCCCAAAAAGCAGCTGCAACACCCCGGAAAATATAGTATTTTTGAAAACTTGTTTAACGCGTTTTGTTACGAGTTAAAATTAAATTACGTTGAATTCCCTTGATTTTACTAAATTGTTACACCATTTGTTTATGTTTCTACTTATTTGTGAATGAGTTTGTAGTGTATATTACGTAGATTTATTTACTACTTTATTATTTAATAATCGATTACCACAGGTTGTTTTATTTTAGCAACTATCCCTCAATGTATGCTTGTGAGTTTTTTATCGAAGAGGGGAAAGTATAAAGAGCATATATATACGGCAGCCGCACGAACACACCCATGTATGCACTCTACTTCAAAGAAATAAACTTCTCGGACCAACTGCAAGTAGGTAGAAATATATGCTCTTAAACAATGGTTCTTGGCTTATGTGGTTACTATACGTCATATAATCAAGTTACTGAAAATGTCGTATACCGGGCACATGTAAACGCGTTCATTGAAAACTCAACCCATTCAACACATACCTCTTAAAGAGGTAGTTCAGAGCTCAGTCCAATGATATCTCCAAAAAGACCTCCTGAAGAAGTCTGAATTATGATAATCCATAAAACGAGCTCATAATGATGTCTTATTCAGGACTTCTTAAAATCGTAATATAGAAGAGGTCTTATGTTTGTGGTCTTAAATCTATTTCATGTTGGAACATCCCTTTTTAAGCAAAGTGATACCCAGAATTGAAATCTGTGTTTCTTCTGGAGACACTAGGTGGCTATTGAATCCAACAACGAGATAGATATTTACTAAAGATGCAAACTGATAGATCATAAGCTACAGGGACAAAATAAATGGTTTTATGATATTTAGTAAATGTTATCAACAATTATTAACATACAATTTTGTATTATTCTTGAATTATCCCCATTCTATTGAATGTAATCACCATATCAAATAAAATCTATAATTTTCAGAAATTTGCTTTTCGTTTATATTATTTATTTTGTATGTCGAAGCTCTTAAATAAGACTTCTTTTCTGAGACCTCATATTTAAGAGGTCTTATAGAGCTCTTAAAATCGACGCATAAGTCTTCTCAAAGATCACTTTAAGATGTCTTTTTGATGTTTGGGAAACAGCATTAGTAATGAAACGTTTAAAATATTTCATACTTATTTCAGAAACGTTAGTTGCATAAACGATGCGAATCTGGATGGAAATAAACAATTTATATCAGAAAATGTAATTCATTGTAATTTAGTGAATGCCATGAAAGTATTAATAAAAATTAGATGTCATTCAAAAGGTGAATTCGATTTATTTATTTTAACATAAAAATGGAAAAATTATAATTAAGGGAAGAGTAATTCTCTTACAAATTTAGGATATATGAACTTGCTATATAAGCAATAAACTCGAAATTCACAGTAATATTAAAACGGTTTCTTAGGATGAGAATATTCTAAGATATAAGTAAGCAAAGTTAAAATACCATGCTTCTCTCCAAATTTTTTGTATGAAATTCATTTTTTATGAAATGGTTGTTAAGCCACTCTTGTGAAAGATTGAATTCTTAATATGAACGAGTGTAATGCCCATTTTTTTTAAATAAAAATTTACTCTCAAATAATAGGAATTTTCACTAAAGAAAAAGAATTGTAATTTTAACAAATTCCGACAGTTGTTTTTCTTCATATTAAATATACTCAGGCTTTGGTAAGTAAAACCTGCTTAACACATATATTTAACGCGATACATAATAGTATAAGAAATTCGTGTTTAAATTTTGAGTGAAATTAGTGAAACAAAATAATACACATTAACTTTACAAGAATTAGAAAATTGCAAATGCACCCGACATTATAAACTCGGTAAAAACAAATAATTTACCGTTTGAGGTTATTTTACGATCGATACGCATTCTACGCATTCCACTTTCAAGTCCTATGTCGTAGATATAAAAAAATCTTTTCTATGCAATGCAGCATGTATAAACTATTTTATAACTAATTAATGTATTTAATAAACATTTTCGAACGATTCTCAATTATTCGGTTTTTCTCACGAATCACAGCAATTTTTATACTCGCATATCTTTTTCTTTCGTTTGTTAGGAAACATATAGATGTTATTTAGAATATGTATGGAAATAAAAAAGAAAGCACTACTCAAGACAGTTTCGACCAAAATGCGCACATAGTTTAGATATTTTATTTGTCACGCATTCGTTCTTTTTGTTTAATAAATAGCATTTGAAGAGAAGAATGAAATATAATATAATAAAAAGATGTAAACTAGAAAATTGCAATATAGTCAAAATAGCATCGCTCCTTTTTTTGAATTTCTGACATTCGAGGGTGCGAAGTAGTTGATTTCCGTACGAGTGAAACGAGTGTGAAAGTCAACTGCTTTGCCCGTGTATCTCATGATATTTTTTTACTCCGTAGTTTTCCGGGCCTTGATTTAAGTGTGCGAAGTACTTCGCGTATTGTTTTTAGAACGCATAGTACAATGCGCAAATAGGACACTGCGTCACTTAAATCAGTATGCGAAATTGAACTTCACACACGATGTTGTCGTTGTTAATGTTGACGGTGAGCAAGATCTGAATGCGGATTAAACACTCGTATACATCATAAATTACTCATCTTTGACTCGGGCTTTGTATTTCACACTCGTTAAGTTATCACTAACTTACCACACTTGTATTATAATGAACTGTTTCAGTATACTGCTGAAATTTAGTAATAATTATTGAAAGTCGGACAATTAATACCTCGAATAGCAAAATGACATCTTAAAGAGAAGAAGTTATCTTAAGAAGTCTTAAAAATTGTAAGATGTCTTAAATACTTATCAGAAAGACCTCTTAAAGTAATCTTTAAGAAGACTTATGCGTCGATTTTAAGAGCTCTGTAAGACCTCTTAAATATGAGGTCTCAGAAAAGAGGTCTTATTTGAGAGCTTTGACATATAAAATAAATAAAAAAAATGAAAAGCAAATTTCTGAAAATTATGGATTCTTTTTCAATTGTATTTATATAAAAACATTTGTATATTTATATATTGCATGGTAATTACATTCAATAGAATGGGAGCATGCAATAATAATACAAAACTGTGATAACACTGGCCAAACATCGTAAAGGCACTTATTTGGTCAGGGGTATCTATTAGTCTGCATATGAAGTAAATATCGCGCGATCTCATTTTTGGATTCAATCGCCACCTAGTGTCTCTGGAAGAAATACAGACCTCAACAATGAGAATCTCGTTACTAAAAGAGAGATGGTCCAAAACGAGATAGATTTAAGACCTCAAACATAAGGCCACTTTGAGATTACTATTTTAAGAAATTGTAAATAAAACATCTTTAAGAGCTCCTTTTATAGATTGTCATACTTAAGACCTCTTTAGGTGGTCTTTTTGGAGATATCTTTTGACTGAGCTCCGGACGACCTGTTTAAAAGATATGTGCTGTATGGGACCTTTAAGAGTAGTTACTCTTAGCTCCTGTTTTTTTTGTGTTTTAAATCATGACATAATATGCAAGTTGTAGTTTATATGCGACTAGTGTGTGAACTGAAACATTTTCATATAACCCGTAAGTGGATTACTCGTGTAATATAGTAATGTCTCAATCCCGAAGCATAAGTATATCACATTTTGATAATTCAACTATTTATTATAAATTTTAATTAAAATGCAAGGTTTAGTAAATAATTGAATAGCATTTCTAATGTTTATAAATATTTATTTTTAAATTACATTTTACTTTGCTTTAAAAATAACCGGCTATCCAATTATAGTTGATAGTCGAACGTTTTGATCGTCCGATAAATGTTAAATACATCAGAAATCGTGTACGAAGTCGCCTATCTCGTGGACATTATGAACCCTCCGACGATAATAAACTCACAATTACACCACCAAACCCTTACGGAGCTAATGTCGGATAATTCAGAATCAATGACGGGGCTACTGACTGTTGGAGTTTGTCTCGTACGGAACAATGCGCGGCCGCACTCCGCCACCCGTGTGCGTTAATCGAACAATTTGGAAGGGAAGCGTTTGACCATCCTCTGTACACCCGTCGGTACCTTAGTCCCGGTAATTACCTTGCGTCTGCCTGCCCTTGTAAGAGACTTTTCAATTATTCCAATTTTCATATACAACATAATATTAAAATCTGTCAACGTCGTTATTTAGAATTTACCTTTTTTATCTGCTCAGTTGGGTATATTGAATTTAAATCAATTGTTATTTGCACTCAAAATGATAAGATATTAACGTCATATCCGAGAAGTTTATGTATATGATGTTATATCGCGATACAATAATACAGGACCACACAACATTTTTGTATGAGGGATAACATGAATCATTTCGGTACTGGATCTGAGCTCCACTGAACCTCTTCAATGGAAAATTTCATCATGAATGTCATAATTTATGCTAAAATTATAGGAAGAATTACTATCTTAGTAGGAAATGGAATAATCGTCCAAAAAGTTGAACTATTAATAGTATTTTTCGATACAAGGTCGTAAAACCAGATTTTACGGCTTGAATGCGATACCAGCGCGTACGAGGACCAGCGAAGTCGGATCGCATGAGGCCGTAATGTCTTACGGCCGTGTGTCGAACATTATTTTTCGGTACTGAAAGCTGTAAAAATTCGATTTCGACTGCATTTAGTCCGTATGGGTTATATTTTTGACAGCGCAGATTTGGGTTACACGTGATCCGTAAAATTTCATTTTACGGACTAAAAGTAGGCCATAAAATCGTATTTTATGGCTATAGTTCCGAAAATATTATTTTTTGAATAGTTCACATATGGATAGTAATTAATAATATTCATACATTCACGGAAAAAAGAAATACTTAAAACCAGTTAGAATTAACACGTAATGTAAATAAGACCACTTAGAAAAGGATGCACTTATGCACTATACATTGAATGAATTTCAGATGTAATCATTTTAAGTATTTGTTTTTACCATGTTAAAACATTTACTGGTTACATGGTACCTTTTGCTAAGTCACATAACATTTCATTTAACGTTGTAAATATTACTACTTCAATGCAAATTAAAAAAAAATATATCGAATTTTACTACTCCAAAGTAGGAGAATACACACGGGCGCCCCCTACTGTTCTAAATACGACCATTGACAATTTAAGGCTGTATATTTTACTAGTTTTTATACGACACTGCTGCAGGTTCCACGCAATTATAGATAAACAAAATGTCGGAAAAATATACCGGAGCTGAAACAAATTAAAGGACTTCATAAGTGACTTGGGTCTCAGATTTTCCATCTTTGGATAATTACGAGTTCAATTTCAGTAAGTATCATTATGAGAACTTGAATTTCTACGTATTTGGGTGATTAAATTTAAAATATAATGTTTGGCAACCACGAATGTTGACTTGGCAAGGTTGGTATTTGGGGTCGATAGTATTTACTTTATGTTACCTATCATATATGATGCAGGAAAATAACAGTATTCGAACAGATTGAAGCAAATATTTTGATTATCAAGCATGTTTTAGACAACAAAAAAAATGCATATTTGTACAACATACTTTTTCGAAGATTTCAAAAGAAAATCTAACTCCATAAAAAATTCTTTGGATATTAAGCAATGCATGTCAGAAGATTATTTTATTTTTCGGCATAAGAAATCCAGAATATCGTCAAAAACATATATTTGTATTGTACTTTTTTGCGAGAATGCAACACGAGAGTAACATTCTGAGAGCACCGTCGTATTCAGCGACAAACAATACTTCGGAAATAACACTTCGCACGTCAAAGGCAAAAAGGAAATGAAATATTGTCAGGCAGAGTAATTTTGGGGACACCTGCCTTATCTGACTATTTTAAGAAAGAGAGGTTAGAATTATAACCCCGGATTTTTACGTTTTCGACAGTTTGTGCAATAACTGATACAATATTGAGTTATTGTATAAAAATATTAATATTACATACCATTTTTCGATGAGGAGATCAGTGGCCCTATTTGACCAACCAACACGGCTTGCCTTTCTGCCACCGATCATGAAATTTGCAGTTGTGTGACATTGTTTTTATTTGTTAGTTCTCTCTGACATTGTATACACAAGCGCATTATTCAAAATTTGTCATAGGAACTTAACAAATAAAAACTTAAGTGCACGTGTTTTTCATTTTTTTCAGGCATTGGATAAAAGAATTCTGTCAGCAGCATCTTTTTTTATCAAATATGGACTTGCAACATTACAAAATATTTTTTTCCATATTAAAACCTAAGTAATATGGACTTTTATCGCCAGGTAGAGTTCTGATTACTACAGGGCGGAGAAGGAAGGGACAGCAATGACATTCTGTTCGTCATTTTTCTGTCAAATTTGTTCAGAGCACTTTTTTCGGCTGAAATATAAATTAGTTTCCTGTATTTTTATTAAGGCACAAAAATGATATTTTATGGATTGAATCACCCATTTAAACAAATCTTTTATATGGCATTCGCCAGCTTCGATTTCACCACAGCCTATTTTATTTTGTCACGAATCCAATCTCTCCCAATCTCTGGGAATCCTTTTCAAGGCCATTTTTTAAATATTTTTTCTTTCCTATCCTTCCTATATCTTTTCATTAATCACTAATACATTATTCTATATTGGTTAGCGTGTGATGGCTGATCACATGGAGATGAGCGGTTGAATTTTTCCACAGGATACGACATTAAAATTGTTCATAACCTATTAGTAATTATTAAATTTTGTAGACCATCAAATCGATTGAAAATAATGAAAATTGTGACGTTGAAATACAATTTGTTTTAAAATTAAGATAGTCAACAAGAATGCAATCGAGCCAATATTATGATTAAATTACTGACATGTACGCTTTGTTTTCTTTTCAAGCATACGTACCATGTGCTCTAAGACAGAAAACATGTTACAAAATTGTGTCGTTTTTATTATTATTTCCCTTTCTTCACTTGGAAATCGCAACATCCGTTTAATAAATTTACTATGTTTCACAAAGATGTCGCATAAGTGGCACGTATCCTACTCGCAATTATAAAACGACTAACAGGTTGAATATATATATAGTTCCAAATTTGGTACCTATAATGGATTTGTAATTGTATTAGATAAGCGTTCTTAGTCGACATGAAAGTTTGTTGTTATATATGTAATATGTATTGTATGTTATATCTTTTTACGATCTTATTCAATAAGCAGGTTTGCGATTATGTATATAGGTGTCGGTGATTAATATTAATTAGATATAAGATTATCATTCGCTCCAGATTACCTCCAATTTTCAAATTCATCTTTATATACCTTCCGTAAATTTTATAAACTTCATGTGATAACACAAAATTAAAATTTTTCTTAAGTAACCAAACTAATATCTCCTAGTTCACATAGTAAAATTAAAAATTACTGTAACAGAAATTAATAGGTACTACGTTAAGAATTGCTATAAATTTGTTGTCAATTTTAAAAGTTGCCAATATTACGTTTGAATTTGGAACTTTTAATATACGAGCATTACAATTTTTACTATTTCGGTGCTGTTATTCCATTTTCCTGGAGGTAAAATAGTAATTTTTACTACCTTCGGATTCTCAGTATATATCTCTGGCGCCTGAAAAGAAATCCGTTGTTAAATTGGACCCAACACGTCAGAATTTTATAATATCTGATCCATGAAATATTAAAAAATATTTTTTTTTACAATTTGAGGTTAAGTTATATGCAAAATCTCACGTAAAGGATCAAATTGCATAACGAATTAATTTCGGCAAAAATCTATGAAACCTAAGATCGACTACATTCGATTCAAGTTATCTCCTACAAAAATGGTTTTGCGGCAATTTTTTTTTTACATAACTTGAATCAGAGGTAGTGGATGCGGATGTCAGATTTGTGGTCACTAAAAACGAGTTCGTTGTACAATTTGACCCATAACGTCAGATGTTCCACATATCGTAACCTTAAATTACCAATAAGGATGTTTTGAATATTTTTTATATAATAGGTTAAATTTGAGAACGAATTCGTTTCCAACGGCCAAGTATCTAAAGATCCACAGATCCATATATAGTTGAAATTGTCGGATGACTCCACAGTATTTATTCGGATGCATACTGTTTGCTCTTTTATTTAAAAAAATCAGTTTGAGTATGTTAAACATTTTCAAAACAACTGTGTACGTAAATTTAGGTAATTTCTGCAATCAGGAATATTATTCCTCTTATTTTTTATTTTTATTTTGATAAATTTAGCGCATTCTTTGTTCATATTTGAATTGGTTCGTGGATTGGTAGCTTTGTAGAGCGGAGTCGAATGCGCTGTTACACGTATGCTTACAATAGAATACTAGTGTTTGCATGGTTCCTCGCATGAAAACTTCGAAGTGGAGAGAACTCTGCTGTTCCCTAATACTTTCTCGTTCACTAATAATTTTCTAACAAAGTTACGGCGACGGCATGACCAGACTGACCAGATATGGTGATGTTTCGACAGACTGACGTTTTTTTATACAGGTTACAAAAATGCTCTCGCAGTTCGAAACAGTGAAAAACTCACTATTTGAATCAGGGCATGAATACTCACTGCTGGGTCATAAATAAATATTTATATGCATAAATCGCATTCCATTTTGTATTATTAATAGTACGCTTCGTCTTAAAAATGTCTAAAATTCCAAAATAATTATTTTCTAAACTTCGTCCCGGACCGCTAGCCGGACACAGCATTAATAAATAACAGAATTATCATAAATACTATGTTTTAATCGGTTTGAACTTAATCTAGTGTCGATCCAATACAAAAACTGAGTATAAAATATAAAAATAACATTATAAAACTTTAAAAATTGAACAGTATTCTCAATATTGATTTCTGAAAACGATTACCTCGTGAAAATTCCGTAATTTCGTTTTTTATACATACGTTTCAACTTCATCTTTCTATTTATATTAACATTCTCGAGAGGTTAGTGATTTAAGCCATAAAAAACTTCAAATATTTTATGCACTTTTGGTTGAAGTACAGAATACTCTTCGTTAATATTTCAGTCTGAATAAAATTCATAACAAAATCAAAGTTGCAATTTTTAGTTTAAAAGCAATTTAAATACAATTCTCAGCAGATAGCAAGAGCAAACTTGAAATTATTAGACTGGATTACATAATAGTAGTCCTTTTTCTTATGGAGATTGAAGTTCGAAAATCAACAAAATATGATATCTCTAGGACAGAATGTGTTAATGTTAACATGCTTGAAATACACGTAGAATGAAAAATTCTGCAATATACTTTTTTTATTGTGTTACTCAATTTGCATATGAGATCAACAACTAAAACTGCATAATTCTCTTATTTAAGGTATCTGTTCTTAAAGTTCCTGATACTAGGAAATACAATATACTAATTAATATCTGACGAGTCAACCCAGGTTCCTGGGACGAAACGTAATAGCACGAATACCGCAATATTATTAGTAATTTTTTATTTTCTGTTGCTTAACATCCAAAACACGTATAAAATTATGTTTTTGTAATTGTTTATTCTGAAGACTGATTATACCAAAAAATAAATTCAATTAGAATATTTAATACAGTCGAAAAATTTATATATTTATTTAATAGACTAATATCATTATTCTAATCCTTGAAATCGCATTTTCCATGCATTAATTATATTAGAGATGAGAGTAATAGTATAACAGGATTAATTACGAAAATTGAAAACATCTACAAAATTAGTTTCAGCAAGTTATACAAACGGTTTAATATTTTTTAATAGACTGGATTTACAATTGAAACCGCTTATCATAGTTTTGACAGTTTGCGGGATGGGATAATGAAAATACGGTTGATCCTTTTTTTTTTAATATGCGGTAAGTGACGTGGGCTACGGTAACAAATGAATTCTGCATGCTGTGCTTGAGGACAAGCCCACATGTCTGCCGGTGGCTCGGGGAACGTTTGAGTATATTTTGAACAGTTATAAAGCGGCGAATAAGTAGTCTCTTCTTTACGCCAAACAAGGCAATCATGCTTGTCATGTAATTTAATTTTAAAAAAGACATCGAAGAGAAGTGAACCTGCTTTTTAACGTGGCCGTGGGTGTAACAGGTTATCCGCATTTGAAAACGGAAAAAGGGCAATGACGCAGCAGAAGCCAACGTTTGTCGAATTTGTGGGCGTCCCGAAAACGAGAGAAACGATTGACATGTCACAGCAATAACTTTCCTCCGAAGTTGTTTTTAAAAGACATTTTCAACGCCCCGTAATTATTTGTCAATTCCAACTCGATAGATTGTACGATGGGATTATTAAATTCCGGAATATGACACAGAAGCACGCTGAGGCGTGTTGGTCGCGAAACTCGTTTGGGAGAGGACGACTGAGCTACTAATCGTTAAATATTCGTGATTCCATGACTCATGTCGCATTTTCGTGGCCAATGTTTGCACGATTAATGCACCTACGGTACCCGTATACTGTCGAGCGTGGAATTATATACATTGGTATTATGGGAATATACCGAATATTAGCCAAGAAGATTCGCGAAAATCCCTCGCTATTTAGAAATTGCAGAAATGAAGGGTCCAGAAATAATATATTGTCAATTCTCTAACATAATTAATCAGGCTTAATGAATAAAACATTTACTTGTAATTAAAGAATAATAGCACACGATAAAAATTTAAAATGATACACCGTGCTTTAGATAATAAGATAATCAATTAAATTTATTCTTGTTCACCTTTCAAAATTATTTTATAGTAAGTGGAAAGATTTTAGACACTCTTTTCTTTGTGACTGACACAACTTGTGTCGATGTAGATATTATGCGGGCGTCTGGAGATGTATGGAAATCCTAGAACTTAGCTAAGTACTCAAGAAAAAACTAAATCAATTCACCTTGACTAGAAATATTTTGTTACAAATTTAATAAATCGGTCAGTTTTTTTGCAAAGAAAAAATTGCATTCGATTGTGATCAACCTTGCGAAATCTGCTAAAATGGAATAAATTAAATTAAATAAAACAACCAAATACGTAAAATAATAAAATTTAATTTTTTTCAAATTATGAATTCTCAAAATCATTCATTAATTTTTTCCCGACATTTTTAGCATCAAACGTCTGAAACTTGTCGGCTTATTTAGTAGTATTTATAGTGCCGAAAGAAAACACATTTTGCGAAGATGGAAAACGTGCAATTATTTAGATTATTTTTCACTACGATTTTAGCCAATCAGCGTGCGGTATTCGTGGCTTGCACAACTTCATATCGAGTGCTGCTTTGTTTATTTCTTTGCCAGCAAGGGGTTTTACCAAGCGATAATACCCCTCCAGCATGTCAACTATTTATCAATCATTTCACGGACATTTTTAGAAAGGCTAGATGAAAACGCGGATCTAATCACAATGTGAAGTTGACACAAGGTCGCAAATATCACCACTTCTAAATTTATGTTTTATATAAATTTATCAGGCTGTAATACAGCCCTTTGTGCAATAACAATGGCTATTATTATTATATACTTATTTCAAAAACTCAGTGGTAGTACAGCAACATCAGATAACTTGTATGATCATTGTGCAGCTTCAACACAATGTTTACATTCCCAATATGTGGTAAGAATGTTCGGTACGCTTCAAACGTACATGCCGATCGTATTCAAACGCAGTTTGAACTGGAAACTTCATTAACAAATCTAAAAAAAAAATTACGTTTACATCAACAATGATATTTCACGATTTATCAAAAGGAAATAAAAGCATAAATAACCGAGGGAATTTGAGTGCCCCAACCGAATTTGACTGCGACATTTAAGCGCCATGAAAAAAAATTGGCCGCGAACATTGATGATATTCGGTATTATATAAAACACGCTAATTAATACTAAAAAATATGGTACAATATGTATATCCTAAATAATTAGGCAGCTCAAAATATTGAAACCACTAAATTACTTTTGAATGAAAAAATGTTCATTTTGAAAAAACGCTTAGCACGTCAAACGATTTTTAAACAAATCTATCTTTTGAGGGCGGTTTCAACTTTCCAATCCCAGAATACGAGGGGGAATTAAATCTTAATTGCCAATACGGATCGAGAGGAGGCTTATGCGAGAAAGGTCTTTTCGAGACGAATTCAAAACGCTACCTACAGAGGTTGCTGCGTTCATTATTCGTGAATATGGTTTGTTTAAAAATCGTTTGACATGTTTCATTGTTTTTTTCAATAAGTTTTTCTTTTCGAAAGTTATTCAGGGTTTTCCATTATTTTGTCACACCCTGTATATATGGCATCCATACATAGATTTATGCATAAAACCCAATTATTTTGCATGAAACTGTAGGAGTGCTTTTGCTGCTTGCGAGAAAAATTGAATACTGTGTCGGGCATATGTCGTATGAGTAAATGCACCAGACGAAGAGCATTGGAAACTGTACAATCAGGCATTATAAGTGATCAAGGACGAAGTAAACACAACCTAAGAAAATTTAATTTCAATATAGATGCACTAACGGTCAAATTCTTCGTTTAATAATTTTCCTTTATATATAATCTGTATATACTTTACTATGCAATGTGTAAATTGTGTTATGTTTGTAAAATACAAAATTACACTATAACATTTAAAATTAAATTATCCGCATATAAGTGTCTGCGAAATATATATCTAAAAATGATCTGTTTTCAATCAAATTTAATCATGATGACCAAACTCAGAAAGTCAACAATTTTAAATTTAAGTAAAAACAAGTTTTAGTTCAAAGCTTTTCACGGTCGAATTAACGTAAATGTGATTTTATAGTATTCCACTATAAACATCGTAATCTGACGAGTTTCGAAGCGTTGAAATCGATTTTAAGACTTAAGTTGAGATTGAGTCGCGACTATAAATTCTAGTCGCACTGGCACCACCTCTGATGTGTTGATCAGCACTGAGTGCGAAATACATAAAACGAAATAGATGAGAAGTATCTTAAAAAAAGTAAATGCTATTACGGATTTTTTTAATCAGCTTAGATTTTTATGTGTGCCACTGAGAACCGATGGGAATTATTTGTATAAGTATCAATATGATTTTAATGTATTTTCTTAGAATAAACTAAGAAGAAAATATGCACCTAATATTTAAAAAAATGTTTCCAACATTTTACGTCTAAATTAAGGTAAGGACTTACCTGTATATGTCTGATTGAGTTATTTACAAATTAGATAAAAACAATTTTCAGGTGAAGCAATTGTAACTGGTGAAAGATCTTGACCGCATTTATTTAGCTCTTTTTTGATATTTCAAAAGTAAAACCCCAAACACAAGAGATTTAAATCACATAAATTAAAAGTGGATATTAATAACCGCACTGCAGTTAGCTCTTTGCCGAATACACAGCAGGTCATTTGGTTCCACATTTATGATTGGATCATTTCATGATATTAAAATAAATGATGCAAACTTTCAAAAGGATGAGTAGCTTAGATGGGCATGCAACCAGCAACCTCAAGGTCCTCGGTTCAAGTCCTGCCGTATCAAATTTATCAAACGTAGCTTTTTCTCGAAAATAAAAAATCTTACAATTTTGTTTATATTGCAAATGTTGTCAAATAAATTTGCGAGTATTTCACAATCTTATCAATGGATTTGTGACGGAAAAAAAATCTTGTTGTAACTTACATAATAAAAACGGACCTTTTAGAAATCGGAGAATTAATATTAACCCTTTCAGTCACAGGCGGACACCAGTGTCCCACCTAGATGCTACCGTTTTTTTCAGGTTTATGAACTGATAGTTATCGATTTCAATGCGGTTTTTTTGTTCCTGGCTTTCCTAAGACTCCAATAAGTGTTAACGAAAATTAATATTGCAAAATTATTTAAAATAATGATTGTTAACAACAAATTAGTACCAAAAAAGCCAGAATTTTCAAAAGAAATTCATGTCAGGAAGAAATAATCGCTATTATTATTTGAAATTTGGTATGCCGGAGTTTTTTATGTTGGTGATTACGAATCCGGTGTCACATTTTCAAATTTCAAAATGGAGGATCCAATATGGCCGACAAAATTGTTGAAAAATTATGATTTTGCTTAAAATTTGGTATACAGGTGTTTTGGATGTCACTGATTACGAATCAAAATATTAAAAAAAAAAAACGAAAAAAAAATACCAAAACCCCTACCTATATACCAAAGCTTAGCCAAATTCATTAACTTTCAAATTTTTGGTCAGTCATATTGGATCTGCCATTTTGAATTTCGAAAATCTGACACCGGATTCGTAATCGGCGACCTCCATAACCCCTATATACTAAAGCTTATCCAAATCCATTATCTTTCACATTTTTGGTCGGCCATATTGGATCCGCCATTTTGAATTTTGAAAATCTCATACCGGATTCGTAATCAGTGACCTCAAAAACTCAAGTATACGAAATTTAAAAAAAATGCCATGACTGGAAAAATTCGTGACTGAAAGGGTTAAGAGAATTATCAATAGTATCTAATATTGGAGAATGCGTCGAAACTGCTAATAGTTTCTATTCATTCTATTAATAATTAATCGCGATTTCAGATAATGATTAATAATGGTGTTCAATAATTAATACCGCGTTACTACAAAATTTGCGAAGTTAGTAAGTAAGATAAACAATATAGTTTTCAATCGCTCTGAACGTTCAAGAGTTAATTATAATAGTAAATAAACATTTGAATTTGTATATATAATATTATATATTTTTATAGACGTGCATTTCGCTCAATTTATCTTAAATTCTGTGGTACTTTGCACTCTGCACCGTTTAAATTTTCTTGAGCACTTATGGATGTACAGCAAATATCCATATTTCAAAAACGATTACTAGAACGAAAAAAGGACTTGAAAATTCCCGAGAATTTCGAAAATCAAAAACTTGTTTCAATCAACCATTTGACGCTTCTAACTGATCGATCGGGAAGTGTTACCCCGCCTATTTCATATGTTTCGTGAAAGCGTTTTCACGAAAAATTGAGAAAGTTTCAGCAAAAACGATTTCAACTCTCAACGATCAACGAGGAAAAACAAACGTAAATTTCAAAAATCAATATTATTATTTTAACGTATTCCAGAATATTATAAGAAAGTCGATTTCGTTTCTATGTACGGAATGGAATCGCAGAAAAGTTGAATATTGAAATGTGTTATAAATAAATACACACAACCCATTTATGCGATTTACGTTTAATGAAATATGAATTAAAATTGTTGTCTTTTGAAAACGTCACGATAAATTGTTAATCTCATAAAATCGTTAATAGGTGATCAAATTGATATTTGCTACACATAAGCGATGCTTATATTTCACGTTTTGACATCTACTGTCCTATATTACGTATAATTTTCAAATCAAATATCTAACCTAAGAAATGAAACAAAAAGTTGTAATATGTCCATAATTTGTGCATAAAGAATGTCGACTCATTTTGCTTACAAAACGATATTTCTGTAAGCTCATGAAATTATTTTAATTTAAGATACTTTTATTTTATTTTCAATTATACTTTATAAAAAACAAACTTCATTAAAAAAATGATATTTTTTAATTATTTATTGTACGAAATATTTCAATTTGTAAAATGTTGCTAAAAAAATTTTTACTACATCTTTTGTCTTATTTTAAGTGCATAAGTATCTTTAAATTTACAAATTTATTTTTTGCAAAAATTTCGCGAATGTTAAATTTGTAAACAATATCGCTGGTAACATAAATAAAATTTGAATATCGTTGCCGCATTCGAAAGAATTGTTTTATATTTTAATTGTATATCCCTTCCAGGGCCAGTAATCAAAATTCGGAAAGAAAAGTACTCCAAAAGAACATTAATCCGAAAAATAATTTTTACTATCTTGTATGGTGCCAAAGACCCCGAGCTGAACTTTTTATAATAACAATAACCACAATCATTCGTTTCCATTAACTCCAATAAGAATTAATGGACAATGACTACACCGATATTGTATTTAATTCATGCGGAATTTTGAACCCAGTCTTTTTCCGGTAATAATAATGAAACTTTTTATTATATGATACGTCAAACATCGCATACCGCTGAACAAGTTTCTAAAAAAAGTAGCTGTAACCGTCCGTAAAATATAGCTTTTTTATTTCGCGTGTTTCGACGATTTTCGAAATCATTGTTTGTCCCTAAATTGACAGTTTTAATAGTCGAATAATTCCTCGGAAATTTGTTGCAATTCCATCTATAACTAGTGTATTGTATTCGTCCCGAAAATACAGAATGATATCCGAATGAACCCCTGCTTTATCCAAGCCATTAAAAATGTCCGATCCACTCGTGCTCCACGTGCCCCCTTAGAGGTTAAGAATCGCAACCCCTAAAAAAGGGTGCAATTTTTGGAAATACGTTACACGCTTTTCAGCGTTTTTTTAATGTCGGTGGTTTTGAAAGATTTTACCGTTCCAAAACTTTTTCCATCACTGTATATACATTATTAAACCATTTCTTCGAAATTTTATGAAACAAAGTTTAGTAATTCCTAGTTAGAGTAACAAAAAAATGTAAGATAAATAAAAAAAATTTGTTTGCTATATTGATTACAATTATTGCAGTAGCGAATTTTTTGGACCTGAAGACGATGGCGCTAGCAGAATTTTCGTTTGACGTTCCATTTTTAAGAAAAGTGAGGTTAATTGAGCAAAAATCTACGTTTTTTACCATTTTTCTATTGATTTTGTAGCAAAGGAGTATTTACTTTTAATAATCGCAAAGTCATTCCCGACCGGATTTATTTGCTGAAAATGATGGTGCTTTGTCGAAAAAATAATGTTAAATGTGTAAAAATTTTCATTTTTGGCCATATTTTAATTTATTTTATAGCAAAAAATTCAACCCCACTCTTCTCGAAAATGTGACTTGATAGGAAAATTCGGTTAGCGCCATCGTTTTCAACATGAAAAATCCATTCGGAAATGATACTGTGTTTGTCAAAAGTAAATTCTCTTTGTTACGAAAACAATCGAAATGTGGCAAAAAACGCAAATTTTTACACATTTAACTTTACATTTCTCGAAAATGCGACGTAATAGGAAAATTCCGCTAGCGTCATCGATTTCAGCATGAAAAATATTTTTAGAAATAATACCGCGATTGTCAAATGAAAAATCATTGTCGAAAGGTGTTATTTGTAGATACAGAGCTATAAGAAATATTATTATGAAACTTACGTATTAAAAATAGCGTGAAAATAAGATTATACAGGGTGTCTCAGAACTGGGTAATGATATTGCAGGAAGTGATTCTCCGTGATATTTCAATCAAAAAAAAAATTCCTGTAACAAAATTGGATCTGAGACTCAGAATTTGAGTAACGAGCTATCGATGTTTAGGCAATTATTTTTTGACAATAACCCGGCATTCTTTGAAGTTATTGCAATGAATGAGGGCTCATTTTGAAGCTTATTTTAAGCCCTACAATTCACCTACCAAAACATTTGATCTGTGATGAATATTTCTGTAGTTATGGCTTCAAAAATGCGAAAAAAGGCAAATTTTTACCGTTTTTCGTATCTAACTCATTTTACTAAATAGATAATGAAATATCGCCCTAGAAACAGTTTTTCCTATTATAGTGCGCAAAGTTCGATTTTGCGCACGTATTTGCGTGTGCAAAGTGCCACTTTCCCACACTTTACTGATCTTATAATTTAGCGTGCGGTAAAGAAAATTTGCGTGCGGTAATGAAGTTTTGCGTGCGGTAAAGTAGCGCTATAGGTATACAGACATGTAAAACAGACCTGTCAAAACTTTCATTTGTTTTACTTTTCAATCGCAGTTCTTCAGTACGGAAAACAATTCTATCTAAAATAGTAATGTAATTGAAAATGTACCCGAAAACGCAAATGCGAATGAATATTTAAATTCATTAAAATTTATATAAAATATTAATAACAATTAACAGTAATAACGATAATAAATAATGTATTACATAGATATTTATAAATTTAGTCTATTTATTACAAAAGCATTTACAAATACTGTTTTCGGTCGAACCCCCCCTTCTCCACCGCCCTTGTACCACCACTTTAAATGTTGTATATAGGTGTCGAACTTTGCGCACTTAATAGGAAAAATAGCATACGATACTATTAGAGCTTGAAATGACGAAGAATTTGCCCCCTCAATGCGTTTGGCACTGACGCCGCCCGTTATTCGCCATTTCTACGACATTAACTAAACAAAACCTACTGAATGAGGAGACAAATTCTTCGTCTTTTCAAGCTCTAAAACTTTGTCTTGGGCGATAATTTTTTTATTTAAATAATGTTTTTTCTAAGCTTCAATAGCTCGTCACTCAAATTCTGAGCCTCAGATCTAATTTTGGTACAGGACTTTTTTATTCGAAATATCACGACGAATCACCTCCTGCAATATCGTTACCCAGTTCTGGGACACTCTGTATAATTGCTTTTCCGATGATATTAAGCCTTTAAATTTGAAAATGAATTTAATAAAAGCATATTTTTTAATGTAAGAGTAACACAATTGTTAGAAGTACACTTTCAGATTAACAGCCATCATTTGCCATTAAAGCGCCGAAAATATGTCTTATGTAATATATAATGAAAATAATTCTGTAATAAATAATTCTAATTGGTTGAACATGTACCACATATATACACCCAGAACTCATCGCAAAAACAATAAATAAAAAATAGAGTAGAAGATGTACCGGCGCATTATTACATATTTCATCTCGGGTGTGCTGGAGTATTGCAATTTCCCGACTTACAAGTTCTTAAAAATCCCAATCGATTTCGCAACGTATATACACCAGCAAAGTGAAATTCAACAACACCGATAAGTAATTGGAAATCTAATACAAAGTTCGCCCTTGTTATAACAATTTTTCCAAAACTCCTCCGTCCGAGCTTACCGTTACGAATATCACGATCATATTACTTCATTGCGAATTGCTAGCGTATTAAACTACGCTTTCGCGTATCGAATAACAATAATGATTATAATAATAACGGAACATTCATGTCTTCATTATAACTTATACGGATTCCGCCCGTATTTCGAAGCATCGCTGAACTCACGGACAGGTATAGATATACAATGAGAAGTCCGTAGGTATCGGGTTTCCCTAAAGGTTACCCTACGCAGATGTAGAAAAATCGCTAACAGAACGTACCACAGCCATAACCGACGGTGTCGCCGTGGCTGGCTGTGGTGGTGCCCATGATTACTTCTGGGTATTTCGGGAAACTCCAAAAGTGCCCGAGAAGTTTTCACTTATATTAGCTTGCTTTCTGCAACGGGAAGTTCTTGCTTCAGCGTCGGCGTTGGCGCACCGCGATAGCGAATCGGACCTGGCGGTGGTACAGAAGTCAGCACGCGCGGGAGGGAACTCTACAGGGATTTCAGGGGGTGACTACCATTCTAGAGTTTTTCGGTTCTTCCGATTCTCAGCTTCTGTATACATCTGTGGTACAGAGCCCCGGCACAGAAGAGAGACGCACCGAAAGTGAAGCTAATGCATACTTCAGTATCCAAGCTGTAGAAAGTCTCATTTCCAGGTTTATTTTCTCCTGACTCGATCAAACGGTGCCAATCATTGGCGCCTTCTAAAGCACAGCAAAGGCCGAATCGCTTTTTTCTTTTCGATCGGAAAAATGCACTTCGCTAAATGAAAATGATAATTCACTAACAAGGATGAAATTGACATTCGAAGAAGGACGATCTTGGATGACTGTAATGTAAGACATGAAATACATCATCAAAGATTTAAATGTGCCGATCCAGCTGTGACATGCAATGATGATTATACTTATTGATTTTTACTTAAGATAGAATTTCACGGTATCCCTTCATCACACCTTTTTCGAATAGTGAAAAGAAACAGTACCTGCTATTACCCATCTATTGTTGCTAGTCAATTGGACGAGTTGATTTTCGCCATATGGAAGTTATGGCACTACGAAACTAGAAGGAACGCAGACAGGATCGGTGTTTGAGTGATATTAAATGAAAAAAATCCGAGGTCTTTCAACGTGTTTCCACGGTATCCAGTTTCTTAACTCTTTTAGATCCTTTTTTCTGCTCGTCTTATGCGAAATGCGAGCTAGTGAATAAGAAATAATAGTGCCACAATTGTCCATTCACTGCTGAATAGTATAAAAACCCCTTCTGTTGAACATGATACGATAGGATTTGAAAAGTGTTTACCTTAAGTCACTTAAGTACATTAAGGATTGGTAAAACATCTTAGAACCAGAACCCCTCATGAAGTGTGCATGAAATTCAATAAAACTGCCACATGTATTCAACTACTTCTTACAGAACTTTCTGCACGCTTATGGGATTAAAATTACTTGAATAGGAAGTAAATAATGTAAGCAACATTATACGTAAGATAAAATTCGATCTAGATAGAGTTCGATCCTGTGTAGGAATATGAATTGTATACAAAAAGAAATGTTTACTTACAAAATTTAGCGCAATACCTTTGTAATTCAAACGCTGATAGTGTCAACATTATCGTAAAGGAATCGAAAAATAAAACTAGAGCGTAGATGCAGAGTTACCTATTATTGTGTTCATTTGGAATATGCAGTTAACTAGCATTTCGATGAGATTTTAACACAATACAGCTCAATTTAGTTGAAAAGTAACGAAAATTTTGAAAGTTATATGTTTGCCTATTTTTTCATGTTTATAATGGTGTAACGGTAGTTTCCGGGGTAAATATCTGTTTTCTCCTTGCCTCACTCAGTCGATACGCCAGGGTTCGGAGAAACAGAGATTTACTGCCAAAGGATGGAAAGAAAATGATTTACTCTGTGTTTCCAATGATTTTAGGCACAATGAAATTTACACCTTTTTTATGAGATAGTGGACTGTATTTTTGATCGATATGGTTTGAACCGTGTGTTCCAATGTTCTGACCCCACACTCACTCTTTTCGACCACCTTACATTAAATTATCGCGCATGTCAGGTAGGGTTCCCCACCTTCGCATTTATAATAATTGCCTAGCCTTATTAATAATACTTAACTACACACTTGTAAGAATACATTATTTATAATATAACACACAAATTTATTTCGCGATTACACATACTGCCCGCCTTGAACGCTTGCGCTTCAACAGACATCGACGTACGCTCTTTACTATTTACTCGCAACTGATTCGTTTTTGGAACAAGGGATAACACATATTTTTGCAATACTTCGCATGGTTTCGCCGCTCGATGTTTTTACCTTTACAACCCGTACCTTGCCGTCGGATCCCGGTATCAGTTCAATAATACGTGCATATCGCCATTGCATTGGTGGAAGAACATCATCTTTTAATAGAACCAATGCTCCGACCTGTAAATCGTTATTCAATTCCCGAGTCCATTTTTTTCTCTGTTGTAATTGAGATAAATACTCTATCGACCATCTAGACCAGAACTGTTGTTTTAATTTTGTTATCAACTGATACCGAGTTACGCGGTTTTCATTAATACTACGGAAGTCAGGTTCAGGTATTTCTGTCATTGGCTGACCAATGATGAAATGACCTGGGGTAAGCGCAGTTAAATCATTAGCATCATTTGATAAGGCTGTTAATGGTCTCGAGTTTAAACACGATTCGATTTGTGAAAACACTGTAGAAAGTTCTTCAAATGTCAATGCAGCATTCCCTACTATTTTATGAAGATGCGTCTTGGCTGATTTAACCGCCGCCTCCCAGAGTCCTCCCATGTGCGGGGAATACGCAGGAATGAACCTCCAAGTAATGCCTATATCTGTCAGGTATTGCTGAATTCGCTGTTTATGCTGTTGATTTTTCAACAAATCCGCCAATTCTTTTAATTCCCGGTTTGCGCCGACGAAGTTTCTTCCGTTATCTGAATATATGGTATGACATTTTCCTCGACGGGCAATAAACCGTTTCAAAGCATTCAGACATGACGGCGTATCTAAACTACTAACGACCTCTAAATGAACGGCCTTTGTCGAGAAACACACAAAAACTGCTAAGTATGCTTTTGCGGTTTTATTTCGGGATACCTTGATTGTGAACGGGCCGGCGTAATCAATTCCCGAAATAAAAAATGGTCGATTGGCGATGAGTCTTTCGGCCGGTAAGTCACCCATAATTTGTGAAATGCATTTAGGTTTCACGCGAAAACACGGAACACATCGTTTTAAAACTTTTCGGACAGTTTCGCGTCCATGGATAGGCCAATATTTCAATCGTATTTGTGCTAGTGTAGCTTGATTTCCTGAATGCATTTGTGAATAATGTTCATGAATGATTATTAATTCGGTAACTTTATGACTTGACGGTAGAAGTAAAGGATGTTTCTGAGAATTGGATATGACAGCGCGATTCAACCGACCTCCCACCCGAATCAATCCGAATTCATCCAAGAATGGATTTAAATCCTTCAGCTTGCTATTCAATGCGACCGGTCTTCCAGCTTTTAACGCCTGAAGTTCGAGGAAAAATGTATCTTCTTGGGTCCTCTTGATTATGCACTTTTCTGCATTATTTAGTTCATCGAGAGTCAGACAACCTTGTTTGCGCGAATTCTTTTCTTTCGCATTGTGGACAAACCGATAGCAATACGATACTACTCGTTTTAATCGCTTCCATGATGATATTCTTTGTGGTAATTCGAACCCTGATACAGTGACAGTTAAAGATGGAAAGATTTTAAGTTTTTCTTCCGGTAGCATATCTTGAGTAGTGATTTTAGTGTTTGGCCACTCTTGTTCAGGCAGTTGTAACCATTTCGGTCCATGCCACCATAGATCGGATTGTTGTAATTCATCAGGTTCGCTACCACGTGATATCAGATCTGCCGGGTTTTCCTTAGTTTTAACATATCGCCATTTCGTTCGTTCGGTGTTATTTTGGATTTCGACTACGCGGTTAGACACGAATGTCTTCCACCTGTGTGCATCACCGCGAATCCAACTTAAAGCGATCATAGAATCCGACCAGTAAATCATATCATCGATTTGTAACTCTAAGCATTCCCTTATCTTTTTGCTTACTTGCGTGATGAGTGTTGCACCACACAATTCCAATTTTGGAATCGTTTGTCGTTTAAGTGGTGCTATGCGAGATTTCGCGCATAAAAGTGACACCTGCACCTCTCCTGCACTGTCAATAGAACGTAGATAGATGCAGCCTCCATATGCTTGCTCGGAAGCATCACAGAATGCATGGAGTTCTGTTCGAATTGGCTGAGCACACAACACAAATCGTGGTATAGAAATGTTTTTAATTTGAGGTAATGTCTCTCGAAATCTGATCCATATACGATGAAGATCAGTCGGAATAGGTGCATCCCAGGAAAGATTATGTTGCCACAATTGCTGCAGTATAATCTTTGCCCGCACTGTTGTCGGACCGATCAATCCCAATGGATCAAATATTTGTCCGATAATTGATAAAATTGATCGTTTATTTACAGCGATTGAAATTCTGTCTTCTTTAACATCATACCGAAACTGATCTGTCTTGCTATCCCAATACAATCCAAGAATTTTTCTTTCTTCATTGTTATTGAATGCCAGATTTTCCGATGATGACTGTAGAATAGAAACATCATTCGTCGCCCATTTACGAAGATGAAGTCCATACGGCGAAAGAACTTCTGAGATTTGATTTCGAAGCGTAATCACTTCCTCGATAGTTGCTCCACCTGTGAGAAGATCGTCCACGTAAAAATCACGCTTGATAATTTCACAAGCCCGAGGATACAGTGTTTGATTCTCATCGGCGATTTGATGTAGACTTCTTATGGCCGCAAATGGCGACGATGATAATCCGTAAGTTACAGTTTTCAAGCGATATTCCTGCACTGGTAAGTTTGGTGATTCACGCCATAAAATCCTTTGTAGATCTTGATCCTTTTTATCAATCCATACTTGCCTATACATTTTTTCGATATCACCTGTCAATGTATATTGATGTTGGCGAAACCGAATTACTATACAGAAAAGATCTTGTTGTATGGTAGGTCCAGTCAATAAAACATTATTCAGTGATATACCCGTTTGTGTCTTGCATGAGCCATCAAACACTACCCTTAATTTAGTCGTTGTGCTGTCATCCTTTATTACTGCATGGTGTGGTAAATAGTGTATCCGTGATGGTGAATGAGTTGTATCAGAGACCACTTCCATATGTTGCAGATGCTCATAGTCTCGCATAAATTGAATGTACTGTTCTTTCAATTGGGGTGCTTGTCTAAAACGTTTTTCCATTGAGTATAAACGACGTAGCGCTGCTTCACGGTTGTCTCCTAATTCCAATGCATCAATTCGAATAGGTAATGCCGTTATAATTTTACCGTCTTCATGTCTTCGATATGACTTTATAAAATATTCTTCACATGCTTTCTCTTCTGGAGACAATTGTTTTGGATGTGGATATTCTTCGAGTTCCCAAAATCTTTCGATTTGTTTATGAATCTCGTTAGTTGTAACACATCCACAGAACGACCGAGTCGGATTGAATCGTTTGCTATCAATTGTTACTTGCCCAGAAACAATCCATCCCAATTTTGTTTTCTGTAGTACCGGTAAATTACGTCCTAATTTAATCTGACCGCTACATAACAGATTCCAAAAAATATTCGCACCTAACAGCATATCGATATGACCGCTAGTATTAAATGCGGGATCAGCCAAAATCAGGTTTTCAGGAATTTGCAAGGCATGCCGACTTATGTTTCTATTTGGTGGTTGAGATGTAATGTGCTTCACAATCAGACAATCTAGATTAGCTTTAAATGTAGTGATTCGCGATTGCATATTAATCTTTGTTGTACCTAACACTGCACTATTTGTTAACCCAACACCACATAACGCGGCATGTTCTTGTGTTTTCTCTAACCCTAATGCATTAAATAATTGTTCTGTGATTAAATTTGGTTGAGACCCGTTGTCAAGCAATACTCTGCATTTTTGTTGATTCCCATCTTTATCACAGATATATACTAATGCAGTTGCTAATAAAACTTGATCACTTATTTTCGTTTCATTTACTAAACTTGATTGAGCTATATTACACGAAACCTGATTTGAGCTGTTTCCCTCATTACGATACTGACACTTCGCATTACCAATTTCATCAATGTGCAATAAAGTGTTGTGCTTACCGTTGCAACGCTTGCATCCTCCTGCAGTACAGTTTTGCACTTGATGATTAGTCCGTAAACAATTAAAACACATTTTGTACTTCTTAATTTCATTTCGCCTTTCTGTTATTGATAGAGCACGAAATCTCGAACAATTAAATATTTGATGAAATTCATTACAAATTGGACACTTAGGATTTGTAGAATTTACTGCTACATGTGTTTTCGGACTAATCATCATGTTTTTGTGTGTTCTCATATTGTTTAAAACTGTCTTATTACTTGAAGGTTCGTCTAAAATACTTATACGATCCTCCAAAAATTCAATGAAATCCTTCAGCGTGACATCATCCTTTCTTTTAACCGAATCGCGCCACTCTCGTTTACCCATAGCGTCTAATTTAGTTTGCAAAATGTAAACAATCAGAGTATCCCACGTATTAGCTTTCATTAATTCTAACGCACGTGTATGTTTTACCGTCTCGTCTAATAAATACAATAACGATAAATTTGATTCTCTAATAATTACCGGAATATCTATTAATTTTTGAAAATGCATTTCGATTATCTTCTTCGTTTTCTCAAAGCGTCTTGACAATTGTTCCCATGCATTGCGGTAACTATCACCGGCCGTACCAACGGACTGAATTACGTCAGCGGCTTTACCGTCTAATGCACCTCTCAAATAGAATAATTTTTGCACATCCGATAAATTCGGATTATTGTCAACAATTGTTAA
The DNA here is from genome assembly GCA_030407085.1 of Trichopria drosophilae. NCBI lineage: Eukaryota > Metazoa > Arthropoda > Insecta > Hymenoptera > Diapriidae > Trichopria > Trichopria drosophilae. The sequence continues at coordinate 60,057,091 of CM059583.1, forward strand.
AAAGCTGTTACGAAATTCGAACCATTTTTCGAAATCCCCTTCAAATCGAATTATGTTCATTACCGGTAACTTTACGGCGTCATCTAATTGCGCTCTTCTTATATTTAATTGTTGCGTAACAGAATTTGAATTATTCGTTTGATTTAATAAATGAGCATTATTATTAGCATTTATATTTATTTCACTGTTTTCCTCTCTGTTTTCAGTTACTTTACGTGTAATATTCGGATTGTTTACTACTTCATTTACAGCTGTATCGTTAATCCCCATGGTTTCATTTCCTTTTGTTTTCTGAATAACTAACCGCCTTGCTTTCGCTACATAATTTAAATACGTTTCCTCAAATTCTTCGCGTTCGTTATCTTGAATATCAATTTCAAAATTAAGTTCAATTTCTGTTTGAATTTCATTGAATTTTTGCCAAGTTTGACTCATCGAGTCTAACCGTATTTCTAATGCTTCTATAAAATTTTCAGAGTTAAACTCGTCCACAAACTTTTGAAATCGCGTTAATTTTGATTTTTCTACGCCCCTAGCTCTTTTCAATTTCATTAATTCGTTATCCATTATTTTACTTATAATAAATTTATGATGTGTATGTATGTCGATATAATTTCCCCGTAATTTTCAATAATTCCACTGTCAATATTATTCTTAACTTTTCAACGACCTACTTTAACAGTCAACTCGATTCACGCGTCCCTTTACAATTTAAAAATAATACAACACTAAAAAACTAATTTTCAATTGTTTACTTACAAACAACGTCGTTAAATGAATTCATACACACACTCTCGATTTAATTGGAACACACTTACATCTGTTTTTCCGATACAAATTATTCGCTCGCGTTGATTTTGTTGATCCTCTGTTTGATAGCTCGATTGCTGGTTTCCGTTAACGTTAAAAAATGGGCTCCTTCGTCCATAATTGCCTCCAGTGATGATTGATTAGATTTCACACTTCTTATGATGACCGATACCACGTGTCACCGATTCTTAATATTTGATGCTAACTTGATGATTGCTGATTCCTTATGATATCCGGTAGAATGGACCAATTTGTTTCCAATGATTTTAGGCACAATGAAATTTACACCTTTTTTATGAGATAGTGGACTGTATTTTTGATCGATATGGTTTGAACCGTGTGTTCCAATGTTCTGACCCCACACTCACTCTTTTCGACCACCTTACATTAAATTATCGCGCATGTCAGGTAGGGTTCCCCACCTTCGCATTTATAATAATTGCCTAGCCTTATTAATAATACTTAACTACACACTTGTAAGAATACATTATTTATAATATAACTCACAAATTTATTTCGCGATTACACACTCTGGTTTTGGAGATAAAATACCCGAGTATTTATTATCACTATCAGGGTACAGCTGTTGTGCGCGATGCTTAGGGACGAGGTCCTTATATTCATGCGTCGCGTACTAAATGACTAACTTATAAACTAAAGATTGTATACTTTTATCCGACTAACGTCTGGTGGTCCGAAAAAGGCGGGGATGATCTTCGTCTCAGACGCCAATGTGTACCCAGGATCGTGCGCAAGATGTCGTAGCCTTTATCCGGAGCCTGGAGCTGTGCAGAGGAGTCTCGTTGGTGCCAGACGTCACTGGCTGGTTAGGTGCATGATATCACAACCGAGGATGGATGGACGGTCGGAGGATGGACAGGTCGGATAAAAGTCTCGTTGCGCAAGACGTCAACGAGTAGTTGTTGTGCGCAAGACGTCACAACTAAAAAAAATGGGTGAAGGGTCGAAACTGGTTCGGGTGAGAGTCTCGTTGCGCAAGACGTCAACGAGTAGTTGTGCGCAAGACGTCACAACCAAGGACAGGTGGTTGGTCGGAACAGGTCGGGTGGGAGTCTCGTTGCGCAAGACGTCAACGAGTAGTTTGTGCGCAAGACGTCACAGCCAAGGACGGACGAACGGTCGGAATTGGTCGGGTGAGCGGGTGAGCAGCTATTCGCAAGACGTCACAGCCTGGAAGAGGAAGGTGTCCGTGGCCGTGGACACCGGAACTCTGTGTCGATATTGCGTAAGATCCCTTCTTTTATAGGCCGTCGATCCTACTCTTCTAGCCGGGCGCGGCGCGCGCCGATCGCCCCACCTCGGCGCGGCCTCCTACTCCGGAGCACTGAGAAGTGTGTACGGCCCATGCGCCCAGTGACCTGCTGATGCCAGAGGTTCCCCTCGCAAGGGGGAGGGGGGGGGGGGGATAAGATATTCGAAACGATTATGTCGTTTCATCTCCCCGTTTCTTCGGGAGAGAAAAGAGGCAGCTTCCAATCGTTGAGATCCGATGTCCGCTTGGGTTTCCGTTTATACTTAATACTACTTAATACTAGATGATGCCGCGGTACATTTTCAGAAATTATCGAATTCCTAGGGTGCGGAGATCGATGCGCCAAGGTCACAGGAACTTGGCATTTATCTCGAAAGGTGTAACACTAGTTTTTATTAATGTTTTCATGGCGGTATTGCCGCGGTACATAATTGTAGCGGGAAGAAAAATACATCGCCCGCGACAAACGAGAAACAAAACAAAAAATTGTATAATCTATATAAACAAAATCTATAAATATTCATTTTTCGTGGCGGCACTGCCGCGGTACATAATGGTAACGGTAAGAAAATACCGCGCCCGCTACAAACAAAAAACTTTAACTTATATAACCTATATAAACAAAATCTATAAATATGCATTTTTTTTTCTTGTGTACTATTTAGGTGAGTATTTGGTTATTCACTGCAGATTTCCGTGGTTGTCCCATCGTGCTACCCAGATACCGTCGGTCGCGGTATGCCGCCATCAGCGTCGAGTGGTCGGAATGTAGGCAGGTATAGACACTGCGTGGGTTCCCATTTGGATGAGCAGGTTGGGTTTCGGGGTATCCGGCGAGACGGAAGAGTCGCTGCTGGAGGTGGTCGGTGTGCCGGATGCTGGAGTTGCTGTGGTCTGTGCCGGAAGCCAAGGTCGGGTTCCCCGGGTAGACTGGCCACTGTCGGAACTGCTGGAACTCGAGCTGAGAGTCCGCGTCTTCGTGGCGATCGGCAGAAGTTTGGAGGAGGGTTACCACCGAACGGATGCGGGGCACGCTGACCGGACGTCGTTCGGGAGAGGTTTTCTCCACGTATTTGGGCTCTCTGCGGGCAGATTTCGCCCGAGGTGTCAAGGGCACTAGCGGTGGATGTCCGATTTCGGTGACGTCGTCTGAGCGAGCCACTTTGATCGTCTTCGGTTGGTGGCCCACTGTAGAGTTGTGGTCGTGGGGCCGTGGAGACTTCGGACGTCGTGTGGTCGGTGGCCTTGCTGGTCGGGTGGGCTTGCGAGCGCAAATTGTAGCGACGTCCATCTTTGGCGAGTGGTATTCGCGGAATGAGGCTCTGACCTTTGTATTTCCCATGAGGTGAACCATCATGGTTGGCGGCGGTAGTGTCGTTCGGGGCGTGTCGGGTTGCGCCATTGTTTCTCCATGGGTGTACTTTCGTAGGTACTGGATGCGCTGGTTCCGTGGAACGGAGAACCGGAGGTTTCTTCGGGGGCCGGCCTCTTTTTCTCGGAATCAATGGAACGGATTCGGGGGGAGTTGTAGGTGGGAGATTTTCCGAAGCGGTTTGATCGGAATTTGCAGGTTTTAAATCAGAGACATGTATGTGCCGTATCGGTTTTTCTTGTTTAGTCACAAGATCCACAATAACTGGCGACTTAACGTGCGTTATGCGGTAAGGTCCCTGAAACTTAGGGCTTAGTGCCTGGTTAAATCCTTGAGTTTTATCCGATAGGAAGTGTGTACGTTTCCATACCCATTCTCCCGGTCGTGGCGTCCAATCCCGATGTCGAGAATTATAATATTTTTCCTGGCGAGAAAAGGCTTGTGCCAGGTGGTTTCGAGCAATCTGGCGGCATTCCTGTAGCTGTTCGATACGTTTGGAAGGGGGGCCAGGCTCAGGATTGGTTACAGTTGGGGTCCCTGGAGGCCGAAGTTCGCGGCCATAATTTAAAAAGGCGGGAGAGAATCCGGTGGCTTCGTGATATGCCGTATTGTATGCCATCTGTATTTCCGGGAGAAGGTCCCTCCATGACCGATGTGAATCTGTCACATACTGACTGATCATGATTTTAATGACGCGGTTTGTGCGTTCAATAGGGTTGCAGTGAGGCGTGTAAGGCGGGGTTCGGCGGTGCTTCGTACCGGCTTCCCTGAGAAGTTGCTGTGCTTCTTTGGACAGATACTGCACGCCGTTATCACTGGTAAGAATTTCGGGAGCGCCGTGCTGCAAAAAGAGTTCATAGAGACGACGTGCGATGGCCGGGCCAGTGGCACGTCGCAGAGGGCGAAGTTCCACCCACTTGGTGAACCTGTCTTGATACGTCAGCAGCCAAATATAACCGTCGCGGGATCGGGGTAGAGGACCTATCAGATCCGTTGACACGTGCTGCCAAGGACCCGTCGTGTCCGTAGCATGTAGTAGGCCCGCCGGGGCTTGTTGAGACACTTTGAACTCGGCACAGCGCCGACATCCATGAACGTATCGTGCGGTATCCCGTGTTACTCCTGGCCAATAATAATTGAAATAGACACGGTGCAATGTTTTGGTATACCCTAGGTGACCAGCCGTAGGGGTGTCGTGGCACTGTTTTAGGATTGCATTGCGTTCCGTGGGAGGAATACATCGTTTCCAAGCTCTTTCGTCATCATGTGGGTTGGTGTCTGGGATTCGCCGGTATAAACGGTCGTGTATTATACGATAATCGGGATGAGCCTCAGGGGATTGTTGGGTTTCCTGAAATTTCCGTTGATACCAATCGGCTGGTGGTACTATTGTTTTAATTTCATTGATCGGGCTTCGAGATAATGCATCAGCTACATGATTAGAGGCGCCCTTGCGGTATCCGACCTCAAAGTCGTATTGTTGTAATTCCAAAGCCCAGCGGGCCAGTCGACCGGATGGGTTGTCCAGATTACCGAGCCATCGAAGGGCTTGATGGTCAGTGAGAACCTTAAAACGGTACCCTTCTAAGTAAGCGCGCATCTTCCGGATTCCCCAGACTACGGCGAGGCACTCTTTTTCGGTTACTGAATAATGGAGTTCTGCCCCTTGTAGGGTCCGGGAGGCGTAGGCGATCACCTTTTCGTTTCCTTCACCTGACTGCGTTAAGACACATCCGAGCCCGTATTCGGAAGCATCAGTTTGGATCGTGAATTCTTGGGAGAAATCAGGACTCGAGAGTACAGGAGCGTTGGTTAATTTCTCTTTCAACCTTATGACGGCCTGTTCTTCTTCGGTACTCCATTCCCAGGGGGCATCCTTTCGAAGAAGTTTTGTTAGCGGTCGGGTTATGGTCGAAAATCGAGGGATGAAGCGGCGGTACCAAGAAACCATCCCTATGAACCGGCGGATCTCTTTTCGACAGGTTGGTGGTTTCATTTCGGTGACAGCTCGGACTTTCTCTGGGTCGGTTTGTACGGTACCGTTGGAGATAATATGTCCGAGATAGATCAGGGAGTTTTTACCAAACTGGCATTTTTCAGGGTTAATGACCAGTCGTGCTCGTCTTAGACGGCGGAATACCTCGTGCAGGTGTTTTAAGTGATCTTCTAATGATCGACTGAAGACCACAATGTCGTCCAAATAACACATCGCGTACTCTTCGAGTTCTGGGCTAATAATGCCGTCCAGAGTTCTCTGGAAGGTAGCTGGAGCGGAGTGGAGGCCGAAGGGCATCACCCGGAACTGCATGAGCCCGCGTCCAGGTACCGTGAAAGCAGTGATCGGTTTGCTCTCGGGAGACAGGGGGATCTGCCAATATCCATTCTTTAAATCGAGTTTGGATATCCAGTGAGCCCCGCGGATTTTATCCACAGTAGCTTGTATAAAAGGGAGGGGGTAAACATCTTTTTCAGTCACCATATTTATTTTCCGGAAGTCGATGCAAAAGCGGGGTTGGCCGGTTTTCTTTTTAACAATTACTATAGGAGAACTCCACGGGCTATGGGAAGGTTCGATAATGCCGTCAGCTTCCATCTTAGAGATTTCTTCGTCGATTACCTGCTGCATGGCCGGGTTGCGAGGGCGGTATCTCTGCCGGATGGGCTGAGAGCCGGATTTCACGCGAATTACGTGAGGGGCTACATGCGCAGGTCCGGAAATAGTGCTAAATTTTTGGAGTTCCTGATCCAGAAAGCGTTCCAGAGATACGGCATCAGTCACGTTGGTATTTGCGCAGTTTATTGGTGTTATCGTCGGTTGCATAGTCAAGAGCGGAGGAATGTGCAATTCAATCTGCAATGTTTGAAGAGCATCGGTACCGAGTATAACATCATGTTGAAGCCCAGGCAGAATGGAGAATTTTTGTTTAAGTTCTTGATGGCCAATCTGTATGGGTAACTGTAGTGTCCCCGGAATGCGTACACTTTGGCTGTTTGCTAGTAGAACTGTCCTCGGATTGTGCTTCAAGCATATGACTTTATTCTGGAATTTCTGGGAGACCTTCTCACTGATAAATGATTCGCATGCGCCAGTGTCAATCAGTGCAGTGTATTCCCGGTCCTCAATTATTACCGAAATCATTGGCCGCGGGTCGGAGGGTTGCGTCGGGTCGGAGTCTGCGGCTTCTGGCCGACCCGGCGGTCATTTCCCGAAGGGCAGGTGCATTCTCGTGAAAGCACGCCCATACGCCCACAGCGAGAGCAAAATTTCTTAGGCGGATTCGTACAGGTATGACGATCATGACCCGCTTCTCTACATCGCCAGCACATCGTAGCCCGATTCCATTTTGGTTCGGTACCCACAACAAAAGTCCGACTGGGGGGTTTTCGCGGAGGGGTAGGGGGAGGTATGTCTGTTGATACGACGGAATTTCCTCGTATTCTAACGCAGACCGACACAATTCTTGTACTGATTGTATCCTGGGGTTGCGGATATACAATTTATAAGCAGGGCGCATGTTTTCGTATATGCGTCGAGCTTGTTCTTCTGGAGTGAATGTACCAGCACGTCTCATGAGAGTCTGCAGATCATTGCAATATGGGAGAAAAAGCTCGTTTGTCTTTTGGACCCGGTCGCGGACTACGCTTTCCCATCGTCCTCTGACTCGCGGATCCTCGTACCATTGTATAAGATCAGCTGAAAATTCGGTCCAGGTATTCCATCGGTCGCGATTGTTGCGGTACCACAGAAGTGGGTCTCCGCGGATCAGTTCAGGCAGTCCGGCTAATAATTGAGCGTCGGTGACTGTATATGCCCTACGGAGCTCCTCTACGCGTTCCAAAAATGATGTAGGGTCCTTCCCGGAAAATTGGCAGCCCCATCGTCGAATTTGGTCCATGGCTCCACCGTTAGAGATTATTGGCGGCCTTATTTCTATTTGTGGAAATCGGAGAGGGTTATTGTTAGATGCGGGCGGATCACTGCCGGGCGTTGATGAATTTTCTTGGGACGTCGACGGCTGATTTTTGTCCTGTTTAATCTGGTTGTCGTCCATACTGCTTAAGAGAGTTTCTACCTCCGCCGTGTTTATTCGGGTGTATGTTCGAAGTCGATTACGCAGGTTGTTGAGTGGGCCGTCGTCGTTAATGTGCAGAGCGCGTAAAATTTCCTGGATTTTTGGTTTCTCCAGAGAGTTTATCCAGAGTAAGCTCATTCCACTCTTTGGCAGTATTTGTTTATGTGGTTTTTATTTCGGGAGACCAAATGCGAGGTCCCTGTTCGGGCGCCATGTATCGGTAGTTTCCGGGGTAAATATCTGTTTTCTCCTTGCCTCACTCAGTCGATACGCCAGGGTTCGGAGAAACAGAGATTTACTGCCAAAGGATGGAAAGAAAATGATTTACTCTGGTTTTGGAGATAAAATACCCGAGTCTTTATTATCACTATCGGGGTACAGCTGTTGTGCGCGATGCTTAGGGACGAGGTCCTTATATTCATGCGTCGCGTACTAAATGACTAACTTATAAACTAAAGATTGTATACTTTTATCCGACTGACGTCTGGTGGTCCGAAAAAGGCGGGGATGATCTTCGTCTCAGACGCCAATGTGTACCCAGGATCGTGCGCAAGATGTCGTAGCCTTTATCCGGAGCCTGGAGCTGTGCAGAGGAGTCTCGTTGGTGCCAGACGTCACTGGCTGGTTAGGTGCATGATATCACAACCGAGGATGGATGAACGGTCAGAGGATGGACAGGTCGGATAAAAGTCTCGTTGCGCAAGACGTCAACGAGTAGTTGTTGTGCGCAAGACGTCACAACTAAAAAAAATGGGTGAAGGGTCGGAACTGGTTCGGGTGAGAGTCTCGTTGCGCAAGACGTCAACGAGTAGTTGTGCGCAAGACGTCACAACCAAGGACAGGTGGTTGGTCGGAACAGGTCGGGTGGGAGTCTCGTTGCGCAAGACGTCAACGAGTAGTTGTGCGCAAGACGTCACAACCAAGGACAGGTGGTTGGTCGGAACAGGTTGGGTGAGAATCTCGTTGCGCAAGACGTCAACGAGGAGTTGTGCGCAAGACGTCACAGCCAAGGACGGACGAACGGTCGGAAGGGGGGGGGGGGGATAAGATATTCGAAACGATTATGTCGTTTCAATGGTTGTCAATTCATTTCAATTTATAGACAATTGCAAATAAAATAATTGACGCTCGGGTTAAATCGGGTTTATCATTAGATACATATATTCTATTTTATGCTTCACACACCAGAAAGCAATCATGGGGATTATAAAAAATATACCTGTCTTTCTTGAATATACTAATAATGGATTCTAAATAGTTTCACTAAAATGTACAATTTTCCTTAAATACATATTTCCAATTATTTTTTTAGTAAATATGAAGGTTTTTATAATAATAATTTTAATTTAACGTTCCTGGAACTGAAATTAAGGCTACTAAATAAAAATTTAGGAAATTTTAATCTCGATTTAAATCTGAAGCTTCATTTTCATAACCTAACTAATTAAATAAACTTAAACAACATTTGCGAACAAAACGTTCTCCATACCAAGATGATTATATATAAACATACATGTGATTTTTTATTGTTTCTCTTTCATCGGTAAAAATATTCAAAGAAATTTAATCATATTGTTTTAATACTTCATGAAACCCGCTTGTTGACCACTTAATTCGATATGCAAATATTAAATGATTACTTATGATGTCACAACAATTTTAATTTTTCGAGTTGTCATTGAAAATCGACAAAGAAAGTATTTGAATGCTTTAGGGTGTTAATAGGTGAACAAATATTTTCGTTTATTATTAAGAACATATTTAACAGATTATACAATTATTTAATTATTACTTGGGCTTAATATATGTGTACAAATATGAAAGAAATTACTTTCATAATTGCAAGGACATACAATGCAAATAAATATGTTGAAACTATTATTATAAAAAGGCCTGATAAGCCTCATTTTATTCTTAATAGGATAATCAGAGATAAAGCCTGATTAACTTTACTGAAATAATCATCTTAATCTAAAGTAAATTTCTGCTTTATCCGTGGCTATGTAACTTATTAACTTCAAAGTACGGGTCTTCAAAGTATTTTTGTTGGAAATTCTATTTTTTATTCATTTCTGGACAACCTGTAACTAAATTGTCCGGAAATTATACACAAATATTCTTAGAATATAAAAAGGTTTTCTGCGAAATGTTCCTTTTAACTCTTTGGGAAGTTTAATCACCACTTTACGTTCATCACAGTCACAATTCTGACCACCAGAACAAAAACTGTTCGGGTCCTAAGTAAACACGGCTGATTATTTCTTTAGTATGGGAAAACATCGCAGGCAATGTTTCCGATCTTAAAGTTATGCAATTGATCAAATAGTACGCGTGAAATCTGTTGTTGGTTAAGTTCTTAAAAAAAAAATTAAAATAAGAGTGATTCCTAGGAGTGAAATTTCGCTCTTCAAGAGTGAGAGTTTATTTCAAGCAAAAAAAAAGGTGAGCCACTCTGCATAGAGTGAATTTCCACTTTTTCTTGATAGTGAAAATCTTCACTCAAGAGATAAAGCGAAATATTAGCACTAGTTAAACCACCGACAGCAACAATTACGAATAAATGTGCACAATCTTTATGAAGTTTGGGTCAACATGAAACCGTTTACTCAATATTTGCAGTAAAGTTTCTGGAAAAAACATTAGAAAAGAGAAAATTCAATCACTCTTCTTAAATTTAATTTCAGTGCATATAAAAATTTATTTTTGAAAAAATAGCACTTCTGTAATGACAAAATCTAACCCTCTTTGGTGTGAATTTAAATTCACACAGAGTAAATTATTACTGCAGGTGAAGAGTGAATTTTTACTCCAACATATGGACAATACATTTCAACATTTCTGAATAAATAAATATATCATTAATTTTTCAATATCAATCACTAATGAATTATTTATAAATTTTTCATGATGACGGATTTAAATTTGTCTAATATCTACTAAAAAAAGAAAGCAAATTAATTTCACGACTGCAACAATTGATACATTACCTTACTTCATTCTTAGAGAAATAGAAAAATATTTCCCTTTTAGGTACTTGGTTTTAACCAGTCTGATGTCAGTCAGTAGTGCTTTATTAAAATATAACTTACCGACAATAATGAAAAGTTTGACTTTTCTTGGCTCGCAAATACTATGGGTTTGACACAAGACACGAATATCTGAAAACAGATCAAAGAAAACTTCTCCCCTTTACAAATTGTTCTTTTTTCTACGGCCTTTTGTCTGTAGGATGATATTGTCGAGGGCGTTGTTCTTCTTTTTATAATCAAAACGAATGTTTTTGACATGTGATCACGAATATGAAAGATACTACATCATTACAAGTTAATAATTGAATGCTTTTTTCTTACAAATACAATCTACTGATCCACGGATAAAACCCATTTCATGAAAATAAATGATATTTAATGTTCTATCGATCTGATGTACCATAATACGTACTGATATTAAAATATATCGAACGAGTAACAATTAATACTGTGTCATATTGTGTATTGTGCAAAAAACTGAAATGATTATTATTGAATAATATTTATTTATGTGGTATTGAAACGTATATTTTTATCTATGAGAGTATTACATAATGTTTCTACAGTACACTATTGGTTTAAATTTACTTCTTTAGTGACAATCAAAAAAAAAATCGAAAAAATATACCCTTCATGCACTACATAAGTTTTTTTTGAAGAAATGTAATCGTGTTTTAATTAAATATTTAATACTTTCGTAAATTCCGTTATTCCAATAACTTTTTCAATACTATATTTAATTATAATTTTACGCAAGAAGACTATAACTTAATAAATACCAGGTAATAAAACCGTCCAACCTGAAGTCTCCGTAAAGAGATATTTTATATATTTCTAACAGATCGATAACTAGGCGAGCATAATTTGTATTTGAAAACGATGTATCCAGTTTATACTAAATTTTTAATTTAATTAAATCATTGAACAATTTCATATCTATTAATTTTACTTTAAAAAATTCAGGACATTGAAATACCTATTTAATACCTATTTGTTCTGTTAGTGCAGATGTGAATCAGAACAAATTTGTAAAATCGATAATATATAATACTAGCAACACAATCGGGCCTAACAACTGTCGAGAAATAGATTTTAAGGATTAAAATCGACATTGAGGGAGAACTCCATAAAAGAATTAGGGTTCATTTTTATTTTAAAAAAGGGCCCACGGTAACTGGTAAGTTCTGACATTTTGTTCATTTTTAAGCAGCTTTCATAGACAATAAATTAACAAACATTTAAGTTCATGATAATATTGGTTTTTTCAGTATTACATTTCAGGGCATTAATATAACCTATCACTTATTGTGTATCATTAGGATTCGAGGTTATTAACATTTTTTAGTAGACTCCATATTCACTAACAGACTTTAGAATATTTCCGTCAGCTACTGTTTTTAAAACCAAAATATACTGACGATGAACACAATTGTATCATTCTAGCAGCAATTGCTTGGTCAGTTAATATTAGATGTTTATGTTCCAAAGTACAACGCACTTTAACAAAGAAGTACTTATCTTAGTTACTTTTATTTCTACTATTCAAACCCTACATTTATAATGTCTAGGTTTTGTGCCATACATGATAATAATAATTAGTATTATTATCGTATAAAATAGATATTCGGCGATGATTTTGGTAATAATTTAGTCACAAAATAATATCTCTCTGCTTTTAAGTTTTAAGCCTAATCATAAAATTTACATTATCGCCTAAAAGAAATCCTTAAAAATAAACGAGATGAGCACTCTAAACTAAATTGATATGAAAAGATATAATATCGTAATAAAATAATTCGATTTAATGAACTAAACGGGCAGTTTTGGTCATATCATGTATTCGATAAAGAAACCGTACCGAGAAAATATATTTTATTTATTTTATCACAGGTTAATTAACAAATATAAATCAATTAACTATAAATCAATCACATGGGGAATACACCATTCGTTTTTTCCCTGCAAAATGTTGTAAATCATGATTACATGGAATTTTTCGTATATAATTGTTCGCTTAAAACGACAATAATTTTAAGTTTATTTTCACATATTTTTGTATACATCGCAATTTATAGCAGTTGTTATTGTTATTTTCACTCAAATTGCATTACATCTCGTATTTATTACATCTATCTTTAATAAGCAGACGTACTTAATCGATCAATTGTTTAGAGTAAGTGTGCTTTCGTGTCTTAATTATCGGACATGAGATTCGGACGTGATTGGACTCGGAGACTGAAATTGTGAGAGAAAAGAAGAAAATAGCAACATCCTATAAACTGTTTTTGGTCAGAAAACTTAACGCACCGTGTCGTGCACATTTCATTTTTAATCTTTACTATAATATATTAAACGTTAACGAATTTACTAATTTTTAAAATGCCCGTACACGTAAATAATTGCTTTCGTCGAAGATTTGTTTGAAACTGTCTCATAAAATCTTAGTACATTATTTATTTACTACTAATTTGTATCCTTTTTAGATGTTGATTAAATAAATAATAATTATGGAAGAACACCGGATACATTTCTCTGGATAGGGTGTGTACTGTACAAATATAATTTGACGATACAATAGGGTAGAGAAAATCGGAAATACGAGGCAACTATTTGTTTTACTCAAACTAATTATCTGATAGTAAGAGTCAACGCCGTGGAAATTAATATCGGAAGTTTCCATAGTAACTACTGTTACTAGACACTTTAATGGCAAATTTTATTTGTGATCGCTGGTATTGATTTTAACGACTGACACTACCCGCCTGTAGTAAACTTCCAATATTTTACACAACTTGTAATTTAATTCGGATACAAATGATGTTTATATTAAAATTTATTGTACTGAATTAATATGTGACGGTAGTTATTATAATTAAAAATGATTTGATTGAATTGATAAAAAGAATATTGCATAATAGGAATTATTTGAGTCACCATCATATTTTTGAACATTTTATTTTATACCACCCCTTTCCATTGACAAATTAGTGAACAGATAGTAATAGTACTTTTATAAAATGCCACATTTCGTTTTTTATAATTGTATTTCGCAGCAGTGGTGATATGAATTGATTTTATTTTTAATCCATCAATAATGGTTAAAATCGCATATGACTCTCGTAATTTTCGCTTCACGTAACCGGTAAAATCCGATATGTCCAACGTAATAGGCGTTCATTAAGGACGGTTACGCAATTGGCGTCGACGTTCCTCGGAAGACGTAACCATAAGGAATTGACCAATCACAGAGTTAGACGTGGGGGATTATGCCAGCAATGATACATTTATACGACATATTCTATGACCGCCCTTAAAGAGAATGATCGAGAGGGTAAACAAAATATGCTGTATATTTCTTAACTGCGTCATAACTCTTATAAATGGCGCAAAGTAAGTATATTCTTATTGCCTCAAGAAACGTGCAAGATGGGGAATAATGAATTTCTGTTGATATTTAATTTAATTAACAGTCACACCAGTTGATTAAAGAAGTTCTATGGTAAATAGAGTTAACATTCAGATTTCGATAAAAATTTAGAGGAAGTTCAAGCATGCTATAAAGATGCTTCAGTTAAAATTTCGTGAGGGTGGGGTAACTATGAAGCCAGAAATAAACTATAACATTCTCGGTATTTTAACATGTGGTCTTATGGAATGGCATCTATTATTCGCTATACAGTAGTCCCCATCCTCAGTTATACTTGGGTTCTTTCAAATTGGCGGACGATTCTCCAAAGTTATAGCCCCTCACTATTCCCACTTCTGTATCTTTGTTTATATCCGTGCAATGTGGTGGGGGAAGGAGAGGAAGAAACTGGTATAACTTTGGAGAGGGCAAACGTATAATTAGGAGAGAGACACACAACTTTGGACGGTAAAACTTAGGGCGGGGACTACTGTATATAAAATAATTAACATTGAGATTTTGTTGAGAATTTTTGTATTAATGAGAATATTTGGGTCCACCTCAAAATCCCGACAAATCAAAAAACAGACACTTCAAAAACACACATTCAAAAGCCAGACATTTCAAAATACAGATATTCAAAAACAATGCATTTCAATAAACGGACATTCAAGAACCCGACGTTTTGACACATCCGATTGGTGCATTCAAGATATAAAAAAATTATCTCGGGTACGCCGTCTTTGAGGTCTCACTGGAAGGTCATTTCAAGGTCAAAAATGTTTCACCAAGAGATTTGATTACTTTGTAGGTCACTTAAAGCTCAAATCAATTTTTAACCTGTCTGTTTTTTGAATGTCTGTATTTTGAAATGTCTGTTTTTTTAGTATCTGCTTTTTTTAATTGTCCGGTTTTTTAATGTCTGTTTTTTGAAGTGTCTGTTTTTTTATTTGTCGGGATTTTGTGGTGCACCCGAATATATTGTAGGGACGCATGTCGACTTTAAGCAGCATCTTTCAGTATTTGTGGGGGTTGGAATAAATAAAATTTGGACTTTATATTCATTAGCAGTGGTAAACATGGCATTTATATGAATTTTAGCGATTTATTTACGGTACTTCCCCACATTATAGGTTATATGAAAAGTTAGATTTGTAGTTGAAACTATATAAGGTTATAAATAAAGTGTTTGTTTTGACTTTGGTGACGAAGTTGACTAGTTTAGTAAACATAGAACTACCTTACATTTTTTTTTAGCAGCAGAAATGAAAAACAGCGATTGAAAACAAGAATTTAAAAAATAGAATGAAAAAACTAGTAGTAAATTATAAAATATAGGAACAATTCCTATTGGTAATTCTGTGAACTATGCATGTTCCATTTAAATATACCTAAACGGCTTAGTAAATGCATGCATGCACATGCACATGTGTTCCACTTTATCGGTGATGAGCACTTAAAATCTTATAGTTATCTCAGAACTTAAAGTCATACAAGGTGTTAAGTGGATTTCCTAAGTAACTCACAGGGCTCTTCCCAACCCTTAAAATTTCAATCGAGCAAAATCGGTTATGTAATCAATGAGAACATTCTGTATTTACGTAATTTGCTATACAATGCAAGAAACGCCAAATCCATTGAATAATCAAAATAACTAAGCATTCACAGCAAAATATATAATTTCATGCGTCACGTTATATCAATAACACACTATTAAAATTGTTAACGTCGCATTTTAAGGAAGAAAGCAAACGGTAACGTATTTAAATAAATTATTAAAATTACAAGACAATTCATTTTTATCTAACTATATTTTAAAGCTTTTTATCCTTTGCTATATTTTTAAAGTTTTAAAATTATTTTTTTTCTAGAATTTGGTAGATTATCCTGTTATTAATATTGGTATTTATAAGAACCGTTTATATTTGCATAATAACAATTTAAATGGTATATTCGTGCAATATCTCGTGAAATTTTGGTTCAGTGGCCCAAGCTTTAATATAGCTGACGTGCATTAGATTGTAATAATTGAATAGACTCCCACTTAGGCTTAATGCTCAATTAACATCACCTGTAACATGCATGAAACAAATCATTACTGGCAGTTGGTCTAATATCATTCAGGAGCGATTATAAATAATCTAAATGTTAATGAATTTATAACCTCGTATTATATTTATTATACAAATTCTACATCTTATTAACTAATAAATTTATTTCAAATGTTGAATCGTTTACATTTCACAATTTTGATGTTATTAACGCAGTTAATTACAATTTGACTATTAAAAATTGATACTTGTATTGCATACATGTAAACTAATTCTGTTCTATTAAATTAATATTGAATGATAGATTTAATGCTCTCCAATAATGTAGTACAAACAAACAAAGCAACTGCCGATTCATTTCCGAGGCACATCGAAGCAGAATTCACGATTCAATTTATACCACTTTGCATAAGTGATATTGTCATTTAATTGATTAAATTGCTTTTTGAGACATGTAGATCGAGGGGCGCCAGGTAATATATGGTATTAGTCTACCAACAAGTATGCGACTGACGTACCTAATTAGTTGAGGTTTGCCAGTGGTTAGCCTAATAGTTGGTATTCGATAATTGGACCAATTGGCACTATAACAATAACGCACGAAGTCGTCGAATTATTGTTGCATATTCCGATGTAATTTGATTAGTACATCAGTAGTTCTGTATTATGTTGTAACCAAAAATGTGATATTACTGCGCATTCATAGCAACGTGCAGGAATGCATGCAACTCGAACTGTAAATATTATATCCAAAGAAATCATTCAACTTGATAGCTGTGTTAAAATCATGGTTAGTACCATCAGTGCTTTATGCTACTAGGATTAAAGCATACCTTGATTTTCTTAAGGGTTGCATTTTAGTGTAAATGTATAACCAATGAATCTGTATTATCTTCAATATGTCATAACCACGGTTGAAGAAAATAGTTAATTAATTAATTTTGTATGAGTGAAACATAAACAAAAATTATAAAACAAAATAAAAAGTAGTTTAGCTCTTTGTGGCAGATTGTCTTGTGTCCTTTTTATTTCGAAATAATAAACTTTGAGATCAATTATTTGAACTTAAATTTTACACAGTCATATTATACCCATTATAGGAATTCCAAAATTCTTATTCATTATTATTTCATTCAATTAAAAATATTATTATATGATGAGGATAAAATGATGTTGAAAATAAAAATAAACCCCTTTAGTACATTAAGTCATAAAAATAATATAGGTATTTTTATTCCATTTATTAACATCGTAAATATAAAATTCACACACATTTCCTACTTCGATTTCAATGAAGTATTTCATATGAAAAATAAAGTTAAACAAAATTGTATGTCTTGCTATTTTCGAGATCGGTCATTTCAATAAAATTATCAAAATTAATTACAAAATGAAATACAACGATTTACATGTCAAAAAACGAAAAAATCGGGTATACTTTTTTATAACATGTTTTTCTCATCGAAAGAGTATTTAATGGCACAAAATTCTTTCGCGAAAAAAATAGGCGAAGAAAATAGCTGTAGTATTAAATTATATTTTTTAAAAATTAAAAAACCAACATCATGATCACAAAATGGCTAACCGCAGTGAGATTTTTTTTTAAACATAACAAATTTTTTTCATGAAAACTTCAAACTCTACAAAAAATGTTGAGAGAACAAACGTTTCTTAGAATGTGACAAAGAATATTCTCAATTTTTCAGAATGTAATACAATTTGTTATTTTTCGAAAATTAAGAAAATTGAAATTGTGAAAAAAGTCATTTAAGAAATCTGCTAAAAATTGATAGTAATCTGTGACTAATTGTAAAATATTTTTGTTCTAAGAAGATTTTCTTTAAAGTTTATAGTTTTTGAGAAACAAAATTATTAATCATTTCTAAATTTCAAGAATAATAATTTCTTTTGTCGAAAACTATAGACTTTAGACAACATTTCCTTAGAACAAAATTATCTTACTATTTGTTAAAAAATACACTATCATTTTTTTCAGATGTTTTAAACGAGACTTTATAATTTCGTAGAAAATGTTGTCTAAAGTTTATAGTTTTCATGAAAAAAATGTTAACTTTTAAAAAGAAATTACTCAGTGCCATCGACATTTTGTGATCACGATGTTATTTTGTTAATATTTAAAAAATATATCTTAATACTACAACTATTTTTTTCACCTTTAGTGAAGGAATTTTGTGAACGAAATTACTCTTTCACTGAGAAAAAAATGTTTTATTCAAAAGTATAACCGTTTTTTTTTACATTTCAATTGCTGCATTTAATTTTCTAATTACGATAGCTCAATTTTGATAAATTTATTGAAAAGAGCAATCTGAAAATAGTACGATACCTTTCAATTTCGTTGATGTTCGATTTTCATACGAAATTCTAAATTGAAATTCTAAAGTTTAAAAAGTGTCCTTTCCGACGTTAATAAATTTTTTCATTTCTACTATTTTTATATCATAGCCATTTGTAGATTATTTCAGAATCGATTTAACACTTTTTTAATATTTGGATACATAATGTATGTATTTAATGTATAAATGGTCGTAACGCATTAGAAGCTTACGAACAAAATTTAAAGTGGATAATAACTAACTTCCTTAATTTAAAAAAATAGCTATTGATTCTTTACCTCATTGAATGTTTAAAGTTAACACGTAGTACATCTGCTTAAGCTGTAATGAGGACTATCGCAAGAGACCTCACATGGAATTTTTTTTAAGGCTTTTTTTAAATTCCGTGACATTTGTAGTTATGTCATATGGCGCGAAGTCTACTTTTTACGACATACGCTCATTCCGATGAATCGAATACATCGCCAGCCTGTCGAAACTCGCACAGTATGTAATATAATTTAGTAGTACTTAGAACAGTAAAAATGATTTACATGGCTGAGAAACTTGAAATTATTAATTTCGTACAATAATACAATTTTTAGAAATAATATGTATTCAATAAATTAAAGTATGTGACGATTATTAAATAATAATCCAAACGTGTGTTTTCGTTTTGGCTTTCGAAAGCCACCCGGGAGAAACGTCCATTATGTAATTAAGGGAATATTCAGTAAAATAACGAATGTTTAAAAACCAAATAAATAAATATTTAAACTGTGATTTTATTATTATCATCATTACAGCATTAAAGTATGTAATTACTGATTAGTTATTAATTCTTTTTATTTATTATATAATTGATATTGAATATACGTTATTACCATAGTTTGACTGCCATTGTTTAAATACAAAACTATACATATTAAGAATGAAACATTAAGACTTATTAGAGAAAAAATATTAATTTATTAAAAATGCAATTGTTGTTTACGATATAAACAGAACATAGAGATATAGGCATTATAATCAGGCAACGAGTTACATTCAATTACAACATTACAAAATTACCAAACAGTTCGTCTCTGGAATAGTAACATAAATGTGTCAAAAAAAAAATAAAATAAAAATAATAATTAGCCTCGTAAAATGTAGATAATAAAAAATGAAAACTTAGCGAAACTCATTGAATTTAAACATTTTTCATTAAAAATGTTGAACATTACGGGATATTTATGAATAGAATGGTATATATTTCTGTTAATATAATGTATGTTTAAATTTAATTTCCTACAGTAACATGACTAGAAATATATGACAGCGGTTTAAATACACGTTCAATTATTGTATTTAATGGTATCGGCATTCTGCTCTGCATTCTAGAAAGTGATATATATTTTCCGAAGCATATAACTGCTATTTCTACTTTACACGTCAATAATTACCATCACATTCCCAATAGATGAATAAATGATGCGTGTTATAAGTATATTCATTTGCTAAATCAGTGCAGACGGTCATTAGCCCGAATGAGGTGGTCTCCTTCGATGTGTAAAATGTCCAACTTATTTCATATTTCTGTATACAAATACTGAAAACGTTGGATATATAAGTATTTAAATGTTTTAACAATTTAGTGCAAACGTTCAGATATATAATAGACAATTAACACTTTCAATTCTATAATAAAAGAAACATCAATTAATTTGACGATTATCAAAAACATGAAAATCGAATATGGAAGTGTTCGAAATTCATAGTATAGAAAATTTGATAGTTGAAACTTTATAAACGCGAAAATAATTTGTATACTTATTGTATATGTATGTGTATATTGTATATAATAGAATTATTGTAATGATTATAATATTTCCTAGGGCTAATTTTTAAAAATGGAAATGCATTTAAATTTAATGGACATAATGTAATATTTATCCGCTTCTAATTTAGTTGATAAAATGTAAGTACGTTTGAATTTCTAGTAAATGCGATGTATTCTCACGTATAAGTTTTTTATGTGGCGATTTTATAGCCCCTCGTTTTTTCAAACATCATCTGAAGTAGTATCGATTATTTGATGCATTAACAATACGTAGAAAAAAACATTAGAAACATAACATTTCAGGTCGTAATTTCATATTATTTAAATTAAAGTAAATTTTAAATCCATTCAATTTATAATATATAACAGGAAGACAATCAATTTTATTGCGCATATGCCGGCAAAATTTTTTTTAATAATCACTTTACATTTTTTTAGCTTACTACTATCCAAGTAACAAGAACCCATGCAATATTGGTGTGAGTATAAATAATGAAGTATTAAAGTGTTTGAAAAGATTAACCAACTACCGCCAGGAATTACAGTTTGATTACTTCAATTTCAATCAAGTATTGAGTATTCAAATTGAAGTTAAAAAAATATAATGGTCCATGTGTTACTATTTTGTGGTCGCTCCTCAAGATTCTGAGGTCAAAATGGGGTGCGGGTCGAAAAACCGACAAATCAGAAAGCCGAGACGTCAAAAAACACCGACAATCGAAAAGCCCATAGTCAAAAAAACGGACACTTCAAAAAATTATAGTCCGCTTGTCGATGTATCTTTATTTTATCTGCCGGCTTTTAAGATAGCAGTAGTAGTAGCACCTGAAACGTATAAAATAAAAACGAGGTTATTTAAAAAATACCTCGTTTATTAGATATATTTACCAACAGAATTAATATATGTATACATAATGAATATCGTTGAATAATGACAATATAATTGCATTACCAAATATCATTCAAAATATAATAATTTCTGCAACATTTCTAGAACGCATCAAATTTATTTAGAGTTTAGTTATACGATTATTATATTAAATTTCCTTAAGTGATAGTGATTGTAAATATAGTAGCATTTTAAGGTGACAGTAAATTTATTGTATACATGTTTTTTCATAGTATACGTATGAAGTGCAACAAAACATATCTTCTAAACAAAATAACAGAATCTGGCAGCGCAAACGTATTGTAATGTTTTATTTTCTTGCAGGCGTATCAAACAAATATTGCACTGATTATATTGGTAACTCGAGGCAGCTTCAATAGTTCGTTTGGCGCTGCAATCTCAACACTCAAACAAAATAAATTTCATTTATCGAGTGTCTAAGGACATTGTTATTAAGGAAGCCACATGGAGTATATAATAATAAATGTAATTATTTGCAATTCGGAATATACTCGGCTAAAAAAGGTTGATATGATCAATAATTTAGAACAATAGTCTTCCATTTATTTTATGTAACGGATAGAGAAATGAAGGTATTCCGGCGGCGCCACCATTATTGGACAAGGGCGCAATCCTTTCATTTTAGGTTTTTTAGTCAAAAAGATTTTTTTAAGATTTGGGTTATTTTTCTAGATAAAATAATTAATAGTTAGAGAGGAAATTTAGTATAATTTTTGGGCATATATCATAATTAGGATGGAACTTCACATACAAGTAAGTTCGTTTGATCGTACAATTATAAAATACACAAAGAAAAGAAAAATGGTTAATGGAACTATTTCATAATAGTAAAACATTTGATACCAAAAAGGGCCGGGGAACAAAGTTTCGAAAATCAACACACCGAAAGGCCACAATTTCGATATAACATGGCTCCAGCGTGATTTTCTTCATTTTGTCTTTGAAAATTTGGCAAAATGAAAGCAAATTAAAATACCTCGAACTTACGCAATATCAAAATTTTAGCCTTTCGGGGTTTTGATTTTCGGAACTTTGTTCCCCGGTCCCAAAAAGTAGTCAATTTAACCATTTCTATAAGAAGCAAGAACATAATATTGTTCAGTTTACCTTTTACCGACAGTCTAAGTACGCGTCATCGTACATAACCTCAGATACTCGGTACTTCAGTTTCATTCTTAAATAATCAATTCAAACATTACCAAACAGTGAAATGGAGATAATAAAATAAATTAAACGAAAATATCCTCTTTCTTTACTAAAAAGAATTATAGTATAGCCCTTTTCACGTTGTTCTGAATTGTAAATAATGTAACACTATGCGACCTACAACTTTTCACATTGTTAATTTTACTATTTTTGTACCTACTTTATAACTGTTTTTACCATTTCTTCGTGATTCTGTTAACTTCTATTTTCTCCGTTTATGTCTCGGTTTAAAGATTACGCTCATATAGAAACCTCCAATTGTCGATTCTTATCTTTAATGAGATATTGAGTGATTAGAGAAGTAAAGTGAGGTTAGACAAGTTTTCTTCTACGACTTATAGTCTATTTTTATATTTTTTCCACATTCGCTTCTCCAGAAGAATTTCGTGAACACCTTTTTCACAATTCGAAGTTTCTTCAAGAATAATTTTTCTGTAAATTATTATGGTAAATGTTTGAAGCTTTTACACAACAAAACACATTGAAAAAATTGTGCGATTGTCCAACCATGATAGCGCCGCCCGAATGTCCTTCTATCCGTTTTTCAAATTTAAAACTCAAAACGTTGTGCAGTTTTAAGCAGCAAAGCGCTGCTACTAAATCTAAACTCGAAAACATGACATACTGTATAATTGATATTATTTTTACATAAAAATAATTATTACCACAAAAAATGAATATAATTACGGGCAAACAAAATTATCTTGACATAGCACAGTCTGTTGTTATTACAACAGATGCATTAACCATCTTTCAGTAAATACAGAACTTGATTGAATGACATGTCCCAAGGGATAACATGTAGCTTTTTTGAATTTATTCTTGTTCTGATATGTGTCGAATTGATGTATTGACCCCATAAGGACTTAAAAATCCAGGGGCTAATGTACAGCACTGTATAACAGGTTTCGTATGTGTTTGAATCATCCTAAGAGGGATGATGATTGCTCATGTAACGATATCATGGTATAGAGCATCAAGTTAATCTGATAGTATTAAGAACAAAATAGTGTTCACAAGTATGGAACAGTTGGCAAATGCGAATTATTGAAAATCAGTATTTTGAATTTGATAAACGATAAATCAATCATGTAAGCTGCTGTAATATAGTTATAATAATTAATATTCTAATTCGAAATCTATTAATAATAACAATGTTTTTATTAAGGTTCAATTTCAACTGCGTTTCTAAAAAATAATTCCAGTATGTTTTTTTTATTTTAAGGTATAATAAAATGTTGTTTTTCTAAATTTTCACTATAATTGCCCATTACTAATTGTGAAAATTTCAATCAAGTTTTATTGTTCGAGAGCTGCGTGCTGTGTAATTAATATTTTGAATATTTATGCATATCCTCATTTAGATGGATTTTTGTGAAATTGCACTGCAGAGTAAACAAAATCTATGCAATTCCCGCATACTGTAATAAGAAGACTTCGTTTTGCAATTTAACTTTTTTCTTTTCTGCTATGTAATATTTCACCTTGTACTCTTATCAATTCTTTAATTTACTTTTTATTACTGTATCATATTCTAACTTTTTATCAAGTTTTTAGTTAAACTTTATATTATTTACACTTTTTCGACCAATCACGTCAAGATTTTGAGGGTATTTGAGGTTAAGTATTCGAAAAACTACTATACTAACACTCTTACCCTTCAATGTAAGCAATAAGCCAATTTGAAGAATTTTTTTATGATGATACGTCAAAGGTGTCAATTTTACATTTCATTTTCGTAGCCTGTCAACCTATAAACGCCGATGTTTTCAACAGAAATTATCAATTAGATAAATGTATGTATGCATCAAAGCAACAACCACAAATACAACGCAAACGCGTTTTTGGATTACATAACCTTAGATATCTAAACAATATAGCGGCTTATTTTAAACTCGGTTTCGGATTCTATGCACAAAATTACGTCCGTAATGACCCACATTTGCCCTACAACACCAAAGAACAGCGTTTTTTTGAACATGTCTAATTGTACCCATAATTTTTTTATTTCAGTCTCTGAATGTCCCAAAGTACATCAAATTGTTTTTTTTATAATGAATTGCTGTGCCCTGTTTTTAGCTATTTTCCATTTAATAGAACTTGAAGGATTGCAATAATCGATACATTACACATATTGTTATTGGTACACTGATAGAACAGTTAGTTGTGAGGGTCAGAAGTATAGTCGAGATAACCACACTATGAATCTGTGGGTTATACTTTTCAGGGGATGGAGGAAAAATTGACTATACTTCTGATCCTCACAACTACACCGTTCTATCAGTGTAATATTATATTTTTTTAATTTTATTAGCAAAAAAAAGTTTGTCAGAAAATTGATTATTTTTTCATTTTCTCTCACTGTCTAGGACATTCCCGTGAATAAAGTAGTATATTTTAATAATGCTTCTATAGAATGTGGTACATATCCCATACAATCCCCAGTTTATAGCAGACTTTATTATTTTTTTCCTGCTAGAAGCGTATTCATGTTCTGACTAAAGAAATTTTTATTGGAAAAATGACCATGTTGACTGCTTTCGGACGAATATACGCGTAACATGCTTTTGTTTAACACATTTTTTTAAATACATTATAATTTTTCCACTATTATATTGAATAGTAACATTTTTGCGTGTATATTAATTACTTCCTTAAAATACTGAAAACTTTATTTTTAGTATGCATTTCGCCTATATAAATCAGTATGGTAATTTTCTAGAGAAAAAAGTCCTTGTTGCACTTAAAGTTTTCTCGTAATCGACATTTTTATGTGCTCGTTTAGAAAGTGCAATATTTTACCGATAAACCAGATATCTACATCCTTTATAAAATGGGTTATGCGCACAAATAACATGTATGACACTCGTAAAATGACACAAGCGCTTGTGGAATTGTACATTAATATTTACAATATGCATTGTAAAAGTTAATATGCGCACTGCATCCTTTCCATTGCATATTGTAAATATTACAATTTACATTGTTGATCTTAGTATACATTTATCTTCATGTACGAATATTTCCGTCTGATAGGCAGATTACTATTCTTATGAACTTTCCCAGGGTTGGCCGCATACATTATCGAACAATGTATAGACCTAAGTACAAGTAACTACGAATTTTCTTAACGCAACACTTTACACGTGAAAACATTTACGCAGTAACTTGCAGGTTTGAGAGATAACGACGTGCCAGTAACAAGGGGATTATTGTAAATATATTCAGTAGATAGTTTGTGGATGAAAGCTATAGAGTGGTAATAACTCTCAGCGAAGCGTCCAGTATTTTGGGTATATCCGAACTGTTAAGGCCATTATAACGAGTTAACTAATCGGAATAACGCTGTTCTGTAACCCGGGATACATTGTACAAACTTTGCTCCTTACTAAGAACATAAGACAAGCTTCTGTAAGAGGGACGCACATTAGAGGCTAAGTCAAAGACAACATTCGAACATAATTTTCCTTATATAAAACGGCACTTTTAAATATCTTGAGGCTTGCTACAATTTTGGATATTATAATCAATATAAAATTGACGTGTTTCAAAGTCTGGCGAAGAAAAAATATAAATTAGCGAAAAATATTCATGTTTACTGTGATATGGCTTTTTTCGTAAGAGATATCTAATTGGGTGAAAAAGGGAGAGGGAAGAGGATCATTTCATTGTCAACTCTGTAGAATATGCGATTCATGAAGAAAATCTTATTTGCTATTAGATTTGTATCATAATTTCGTTGAATTGTGGATTCCTAATGTATTGAATTTAATGTGTTGAAGAAGAAAGTATTGCTAAGTAAGCAAACTGTAATAAATACAAAATATACGAAATCAAACATAAGATTCACACTGTAAATATGCTATATACGATAATTTTTTTAGGATTGTTTCTTACTGACATTCTTTCTCTGTACAAAATTAATACTGCAACTAACCATGGTATTTATAGTTTTAAGCTGGTAATGGAATAAGCAAAGCTTGTTAAATTGCTTATATAATTTATATATGTCATGCAACTCATAATTCCAATAATCAAAATATGTAATATTGAGAATTTATATTTAATCTAAGAATTACGTTTTATAAAGAAATTGTTCATTTTAAATAAATATCATAAAAGAAATAATAACATAAAAATTAGTGAAACCAACCAACATATAAAAATAATTTATAAAATGACAACATACCATGAAAATAATAACAATAAAAATACATAAAACTTAACATAATGCAGCTATAAGTGATACATTTTGGGCATAAAAACTATAGATTTATAAACATATGTGGAAATACGAGAGTGAATTTTAATTTGTTACATGAATAATAATAATAATAATAATAATTTTCAAAATATATATTAAAGTGACGTGCAAATATATATAAAAGAAATGACTTTCATTGATACCGACAAACTCATCAATATTATTAATAAATTATCATTTTAAAAGACATGACATCAAGCAGATTACAAATTTATGTACGTATAAAGTTCATACATATATTAATACTAGTATTTAAATACGAGTTTACTGCGATTTAATAACATCATTTTCATTGTCAGCACCATCATTGTCGCTGGAAAGTTGTCGAAAGGGTCCCTGCAACGTCGGAGTTACTTAATTATCATATCACTGTCCCCCATGATCATCATCACATTTATAACCATCAAATAATCATTTATACCAACGTCATCGCCACACCGTAAGTATCGTCTACTTAAACCACTATAATAAGACAAGCATAATCGAAATGTATAAATTGTATATGAACTCTTGTAAACACGCACCTTAACCGACCACACTTGATAATGTAATGCACTGTTGATATATAATACTACGATATGCTCCTGAAAGATTTAATATCTACCATTGAGAAATCAAAATTAAATAACCTTTCATTAATTGAAATGGTTGTTAATTATACCAATTGATTGCATTTTTCTAATAGCTAGTAGACAGCAATTATAGCAATATAATAGCAGGTGACAAATAATTTTTTGATACATTTTATATTTATTTATAAACTGATTATTGTGGTTTTCAATTAACTTTTTAAGTAATTGTGAGTTACCTAAAAATATGTCGGATACATGAGGTTCAAATGATTTAGAGTTCTTTTGAATACTATGAATTCTAAATTGTCCAAACATAACCAATGGTAGTGAATTTCAATTTCACCAACTAGTGAGGTATTTTATTCTTACGAAATGAACCTTTAATGTAGGAATGCAAAGTTGAACTAAACGGGTTGATTGTTTAATTCCTTAGGTTAGACTTTTATTGTTTAATTCTAATAAGAATTATATATAGAATTATGGTAAAATTGACTGTACAATAATTATAATCAAAATATATTGTACCCATAATTTAATATAATCGTGTACTTTAAATGTAAAATACATTTATATTTCTTTAATATTTGTATGTCGATAAACAGATGTAATAGATTTATATCTTAATTTAAAAAATATTCAACTCAAACTTAATATTTTGTCATTAAAAATTAGCGTATGAAATATGTTAACTTCGTAACGGTCTACAAATTATTAACAACGAATTCTAGATCCAAACTATATCATTCTATCAATGTCAAAAATTGTTAATTCGAACTGAATACTAATTTCATATTCGTCTTAAAAGGTAAACTGGAAAACATTATTATTGATGTAGGTGATTCTCTCAAAAAAAAAAAGAAATTCATGGTATTTTTCCTACAAATTTTTTAAAACTGATAAAGTGTATAACGGTCATGTGATAGTATTTGTCAGCATTCAATCAGACTGTATGAAAAAATAATTGGGAATTTTATATTATCCGATAACTATTCAAGTTTATTTAGTAAACAACTCCACTCGTAACCGTGCGTAAACTAAAACCAATTTTATTCTAAAAAAATTATTACCGTCTTTCTGCGTTATAGTATTCTTTATTAAACTGTAACTATTATCCATTCAATATTTAAGTGATCCCTGAACAGGAAATGACAAAATATTTCAATTTCGATTTTCTAGAACTAAATTAGTTTCGATTCTGATATTTAAATGACAAATTTTATTAATCATTCTCTGAATATTTTTAGAATTAATTAAAATATAGCAAATACCACTGACGATTTTTGTATAAAATGTTTTCTTTTAATAATAATCATTATATTTTGGAGTTGAGGAGGAGAAAGAAAACTCCACTCGTAAACGACAATTCACTATTAGTTTTTG
This sequence comes from Trichopria drosophilae, assembly GCA_030407085.1. NCBI lineage: Eukaryota > Metazoa > Arthropoda > Insecta > Hymenoptera > Diapriidae > Trichopria > Trichopria drosophilae. The sequence goes on from CM059583.1 coordinate 60,085,595, forward strand.
GCAAGTCAATTTTTTGTAATAATTCTTAAGATATTCGTTTATTTAAATAAAATATTGCAACTACCATTAATAACTGTTAATAAAATGTATTATTATGATGTATTAGAATTAATATATTTTGGAGCTGTCGAGGAAACATAAAACTCCACTCCGTGACTTCAAATTCCATTACAGGTTTTTTAAATGTTAAATTCGCTTGTAAACAAGTTACTCGAGGGGGTTTCGGAGTCACCGATTACTATTCTGGTGTCTGTTTGAAAAAATGCAAACTTATGGCGCACTTATATATGAATTTGGCAAAAACTACTATTACGATTTATTTCCACATGGTAATTTCTCGTTTTCAAACATTATTTCAAATAAATTAATGTCAATAATTTGTATTCCAATCAATAATTATAGTATTTTAAATTCAAAAATTACAAAAATTCTTTACTATAACGTACGTGGAATATAATTGAATGCAAAACTTTCGAATGTAAAATGTTTTCTTATTTACTTACGCGAAAGAAACCAATTTTGATCCATTACAGTCATATTTCAAACCATTTCATCCACCATTAAGGGATCATTTTGCTTATTTAACGGAAGATTCGTAAACAGTGATTGCGAAAAGGGTTTCAAGAGAATCTAGTCATTTTTTAATAATTACGTACGCCATATTGGGTCCGACATTTTGAATTTTGAAAGAGTGACACCGTATTTTTCGGTATCAGGTACCTCGAAAACCCCCTGAATAGTATAATTCAAGCCAAATGCAATCATTGTATCTATATAGGACAAAAAATTAAACCTTTCTTATTCGGATCCTACTTTTGACACAGGATAAGTAATATTATATTTTTTTCTTTTGTTATTTTTCTGAATTCCTATTTCTGCATTTGTTTTTTTTTCATGAATGACCCATATGTATATATTATTTCGTTAGACCACATGTGTAGAATTTCACCATATATCTCGTATTTGTAATAAAGACCTAATTACATCCATCGAACAATGTTTAGTAGTTATAGATACATTAAGAGTACTCGTAACGTAGTTTTTTACAATACTCCCCATTTTGAAATGCAATTAATTAGTTCATTGTCTTGATCATAGTCAGAGATCATTCTTACATGGAAAGACGTAATAGTATATTACGTAAGAAGGATGCAATTATCAATCTTCGACGGGTGTGAAGTTTGTAGCACGAGCGAAGGGTTACATTCACACTCGCCAGAGTTCGATATTTCGCCCGTGTTCCATATGAATATTTCACTGCAGGGCGCAAAATCGAGTTCTACTCCCGGAGTGCTAAAAATTGCTTTATAAAATTACTATTATCAAAGCTTATAATTAGTAGAAACATTTGCGTAACAAAAACGTAGTGCGTAAATTCGAAGTTAAATAAAAAAAGTCACATACATTAAATTGTGCTATTTCAATAAGCAACATCTATCCATGTGGATAATTTTCCGTACGCAGAACTGTTTTTCAATTTTCTACCATTTATATTTGTGTAATTGTCAAATGAATATGTTACCATCGTTTACATATGTTTACGACTAACACAGGTATAAAGCACCATATTACGTTGTTGTTATTTCATGTATATTATTTCGAAGAAATTTAAAGTTCGGTATAAATAAGACGAAAATTAAAAATTGTAATATTGCATGCAGGACAGGTATGCAATAGTACTGTAGATGAAAAGTTCACGTGACATCCTAGTGTAAAAAGCGTTTGGAAATAGTTTTGTTTACTTGTTGAAATTATTATTTGTTAATTTCAATTTAAAAAAAATTTGAAAGTAAATACAATTTAAATAAAATGTAAAGATGACTTGATCTCCTTTATCTCATCACATTTATATACCCGCATTTTCTTCGCGGAAAACATATTATATGTCGAAATTACCTAAATGTTTTAAAGTTAAGAATATCAGAAAATGTTGACAACTTACGCAACATTTCCAACAATAATTACCGAATTATAACCAGAATCAAGACTTTTTAAAAAGTTCGATATCTTTTCGGTAAAAGTTGGGCAATCCTTTCAAAAATTTCAGTCATTATTGTCAATATATTCTCATATCTGAACTTCAGAACATTTTGGTAATTCTCAACGAAAATATTTGGTAAATTTTCATTATTTGATATTTTGCTTGTGAGTATTGTTAATATTCTTCAAATATTATATGATATTGTTATGAAGTGTTACAGTACAGTTTTGCATAATGAAACTCGGTTTCTCAATTACCATTTGGTGTTACCGAAATTTCCGAGACAATTTTCTTATTATCTATATAGTAGTGTGTTAACACTCCACATTATCATCTTATGAGAAACGTCCGTGTTTCAAAGATAATTACTTCGGCATATAAACGAATCCAACATGTAGCAAAAAAAACAAATAAATTGATAATACGTTACCAATCCACGTCATTCGACTCCGGAAAGGTTCTTCGGAGTACATCATTATTCCCAATACAAGTATGAATGGTATATCTTTATCCCAGCTATGCCTCACGCTTTGCACATAAAACACCTTTATTTCACCTTGGCATAACAAGATTTTCCGACGCCCTGTCAACGAAGATTTTACTTTTATGCATGACGTACTGTAATGACCCTACCGAATCCGGAGCCATCCATTCCTATCGAAATATAACTGTCAGCCGCCTCAGTCGATCATTCCCTAAATCATTTTCCTGAGCTAATTCGATCGAAAAAATGACGATTCGACCAGCGGAATTATCTATTTGTGCAACGTCGATGACGGATCGATTAATCCTTGCCTAGCAACGGTAATTATTGAACGCTCCTCTAAAATCATTATCTCGGAAAGTAGGAGAGACCAGGCGGCAATTGCCGAAAATAAAGCGGCCCACCTTAATCATAAAACCGTCCGCCTCGGCGGTAACGGGCCGTCACTTCGTCCAATTGGAAAAACGAGACGGAAAACGAGGAAAACCATGAAACTGCTAGATAAACTCAACAGCTTAAGAGCTCCCATCTCGTTCTCTTTAACATAATCGCACACGCATTTGTGAATCATAATATCCGCGAGATGCGCGCAGGCGCGAGGACGAGGTTGACGACAATTTCCAAGGGTCGATCGATGGGCAGGAGCGTGTCGGGTGCCGCAGGAGCCTCGTCCCCGGACTCGGACGATAGCGTCGTCGTCGACGTCCAAAGAGGACACGCGGGGGTGGCGTGCAGAAATACGCACATCTCCGCATTGGAATATACATGGACGAGAACGTCGAGGGTAAATCGGCAGAGTGTGCTAGAGCGAACGTACTCGAAGCAGAAAAAAAAGAAGGGGTCCCCGACGACCCCCGACGCGGGGGCGAATCGGCAAGGAATGCTGCAGCCTTTTGTTTCGCATATCGCCGATCGTCAGGTCCGCTCTAAGCTGCTTTTTCCATGGGCGTGCGCGAGCGCGCATGCACGCATGCATGCACATATACACACACACAGAGAGATATGGCGCTTGCGCGAGTTAGGCGTGTTTCAGGATGGGTAGCTAGTTCGAACAAACTCTGCAGAACGGGGACGAGGGCGAGAGTTGGCAGAAGAACCGCGGGGGTGGCGAATATATACATGTATACACCTACGCACCTGCACAACACACATACACGTGGGGTATACCCGCAAAGTAGTGTGCGAGCCAGGAACGGACGACGATTGACGAAGAGCCTCGGGTTCCGCACTTTAAACACTCGACTTTCAATCGTTAATAGACCCGTGAAAGCCATTTGGTAAACAGGGGAAACGGCGTATCTCCCTTTTTCGAATCGGCAGCCCGGACCTACGTTTCTATTACCGAACCTTTTTTACGCAGGAAGTGCTTACCGGTTTTATACGCTTACGCTTTATGTAGCGATTTGCTACGCAGCCATGTTGGATACCTTTCTATGGGTTTTATCTGAAATTTTCAACATGGATATAAAGAAATGTCGCGAAGCGTTACTGTCGGTTTGTTGCATTCCGCTTTGTACTTCAGATCGAATTACTTAGCGCAATGCTTACGTTTCTTTTAAGATTTATCCGCCGATGGTATATCATATTATTCTTCAGTTTGTCACACAGGTCTTTATTTTACAATCGGCGATGTTCAGTATTATTAAGCAAAACAAAACTTGCACTTCGCTTTTAATAAGTATAAAATTTCAAGAAGTAAAACTCTAAACAATCTAACCGAGATAACCCTATTCAGTTCCATTAATTATAACTGCACTTGAAATAAGGTGACTACTTATCACTCGACTTGATAAAATATCGATTACAATAATAGATATCGCAACGTAGATTCTATGTTAAAACAAACGAAAAGCCTGACTTAACCCGTTTCGTCCCAAAATGACAAAATTTGTCGCCGTTTTTCGTCCTCCGTAAGTTTATTGATATCCCAGCTGTCGAGATTGGATAGGATTGGATTGAAAATTTCAAATCATTTTGAATTCATACTTTAATTCCGTAAATATGTATTCAAATGGATTGAATTCCGAAGAAAGGAATCCATCTGTATTCAATTTTACGAACACAATTACGAATACAATCGGAAGGGTAATTTGCCGTTGAAATGAATACACTTGGATAGTTTTGAGTCCGTAATATTGAATACGGATGTATACAAAGATTCGTTTTTGAAAGAAAACTTTTCTTGCATTGAAATTAATACGCTTAGGTAGTTTTGAATCCGTAATGTTGAATATAGATGTATTCAAAGTTTCGTTTTTGATAGAAAACTTTCTTTTGCATTGAAATGAATACGCTTAGATAGTTCTGAATCCGTAATGTTGAATACGGACGCATTCAATATTTCGTTTTTAAGAAGAAAACTTTTTGGCATTGAAATGAATACACTTGGCTACTTTTGAATCCGTAATGTTGAATACGGATGCATTCAATGTTTCGTTTTTAAATAAGAAATTTTTTTTTGATTGAAATGGATACACTTGGATAGTTTTGAATCCGTAATGTTGAATACGGATGTATTTAAGATTTAATTTACTTTTTTTGGATTAATATGAATTCAGAAAGTAACCTTTTTATTCGTATGAACGAATAGATTTGTATTTATGTATTAAAATGAATTCACCGGTGACCAAAGTATGGATTCAGAATTTAATAATTGAATCCAATTCTATACAACTCTATCCAAATTCGATTGCTGGGATCTTTGAGATATTGTTATGAAATTTAGGTTTCTTATAGTTTTTGGAAATGCTCTTTTCGAATCTGAAGTCCGTTTTTCGATATCACTTTCTGATTTTTAAATATGGCCACTGACATGAAAGAAAACGAGGAAAAAAGCAAAAACGTTGTCAGTAAATTGCATTTTTTATTGCGAAGGAATTCCTAGATCGTTCCAGTCCTCAGAATCCTGTAGCATAATGAGTTTTACTAAAAGTTGGTCAATATTGGGATATAAATGATAAAATGGCGTCTTCAAGATGGCGCTATTGCTTTGGATTTTTTTTATCTGTGTTTTATTAAAATATTTCTGGTATCTTGACATGTATTTTGAGGAATATGTAGATTGTTTTTCACGTGGCTCAATACAAACCCGTTATTAAATTTTAAAAATTCAAAATGGCCAATTAAATATGACTTCGACAACATCTATATAATAAATACCATACAATTTGTCTTAAATTTCGGTTTGCCACATTGGATTCGCCATTTTCAATCTCTAAACTTTAATAACGGATTTGTATTCAGCAAGCACAAGGATAATCTAGAAAAACATATTCATCAAAATACACGATGCCAGAAATATTTTAATAAAACGCAGATAACAAAAAAAAAATCCAAACAATAGCGCCGTTGTGAGGACGCCATTTTGTAATTTAAATCTTAATATTGACCAACGTTTAGCAAAACTCATTATGCCACAGGATTCAGAGGCCTGACACAATCTCGGAACCCCTTCGCAATAAAAATTGCAGTTTACTCAAAATGTATTCCATGTTTTCTTTCATTTAAGTGGCCATATTTAAAAAATAGAAAGTGATATCGAAAAACGGACTCCAGATTATAAAAGAGCATACCCAAAAACTATAGGAAACCTAAATGTCAACAATATCTCAAAGATATCCATAAACTTACGGAGGATGAAAACCGACGACGAATTTTGTCATTTTGGGACGAAACAGGTTAAATTACTCCAGTGCATTATGAAAAAGAGTCGAGGATTGAATGATCATAAAAACTACGATTTGATCACTAAAATTTTGGAGCCCCAGTTCAATAGTTCTTAATTCTAAAAAATGGAGCAGTTTGCGATAAACTGTGGATCACAAACTCGAAACAAATTATACACCCCTGGTAGTAATCGAAATCAGTCACGCTAGCACTACTCTCAATTCTAATAACAGTGTATAAACTACTATTTTAATCAGTGAATTAATACTCAATAGTGGGTCCCTGACTTGCATCATATTCACTGCATAAACAGTGAAACGAATTTAATTGTTTCTCGTTAAAGTTTCACAGATTCAAGCAGTGAATCAATTTTATTGTCACATAAGGCAACTTAATTTCGCTGACTAAAACAGTGAAATCTCACTACTTCTCAGCGGCTCCTTTTTCACTTAACAATCAGTGACTATAAATCGTATCGTCTTGTTCAGGTATGGAGTAATGCGCATGCGTGTCTAGACAAAACGTGACGATTCACTGCTAGCTTCTGTCTAGTTCTAGCGTGGCCGATTTCGACTTCTACTGTCTTTCTGATTACTTATTTCGAATGTCAAGTTGACTTCAACATGATGGATGTAATGAAATTATTTGAATTTTTCTTAGAAAATCTTGATTTCGACGATCTATATAGAAATAAGTTCCGAAAACGGATTTTCATTGTCACACATTGTAAATTTTGATTGTCACCTCATTCAGGATGTCTAAGCACTAGGTAATATTTCGGATTGGATCGAGCAAAATGGACAAACAAAAGGCATACATTTTTTTAAATACTATTACAATGCAAAAACAGAAAATCGTGGTTCAAGGGGGAATCTTTTGCGTAAAATAGTTAGATTATAAATATATCTCGATCCGATCATTATAATCTTCGTGCATCCCTCGCTAGAGTAAAAATAACGGACAATCATGGGTGCGGAACACAAGACCTAGACCACATATTGTGGCAATGTAGGAGCTATTACAATCAGCGCACAAAGTTACTAGCTAAGTTACTAAAGTTGAAATATTTCTTGCCACTTACAGCTCGCACGTTGTTGGCGAGGCCTACGGTTTCAACATGTAACGCGCTATAAGAATATTTCTAAAATTGTAATTTAGAAGTGAAGAAGGAGCAAAATGTATCGTTAATCACATATGTATGGCATAATGGTCTCTACAATGATTCAGACTAAAAATAACCTTAAATAAAAAAAATAGATTATGAACGGTGTAACATTTAATTTTCTAAAAAAAGTCACTTTTTATGCAATAACTCGGATGGTTATAAAGTTATTTCCACGAATGAGTGCTGATTTTATAGGCTTTTATGAAGCGCTAGAATCTTTCTTTATGCAATTGATATACGAGGAATATCTCTGGTTATCGCCGCATACATGGAAAATGCCGACTTTTGCGGTTTTAAGGTTGTACCTTATTTTCCAAAATATTATATACATTAAATATACATTGCAGAGCTTGACAAGACGAAGAATTTGATATCTTTTACGTTTCGATAAAGATTAAGTCCACAGAGAATCTTCTAATGTCGTGGAATTATAGATAAACGCGCACAGTCATTACAAAATCCGTTTTTCGACAACTCTCTGACACTAAACGGCTCCCCATTGGCTCAACTTTTTTCGCATATTAACCTATAAAGGGGTCAACTTGTGTGTCTTTTTTAAGCTTTACAACTTCTTTTGACGTGATATTTCGTGAAATGTTTAGGGAATTGAGTTAAACCTATTCAGGTTAAAATGTCATAAATATGGATTGCAGGGTTATAAGACATATTGTTGGATAAGTAGTCATTTTTTCTAAATAATTCCAAATTTGAAATATTTCTACCCAGTTTTTGAACACCATGCAGAAATATATATAAAATGTGAAAGTAACAATGAAAAAACTGAATTTTTATCTGACAAGCTACTAGCCTTGATTCTTAACTTTTGAAATTTAAAAACATGTTTAACAAACTTGTAATAAGACTCAAGATTATGTTTTATTCCTATGTAACATTCAAATGAGTTTTTGTGACATTTTTCGAATAAATAATGCGTTTTTCCTATCAATAACAAAAATACACGTAACCGTTAATCTTACAACTCTTCAATATCTTTTTCCTTTATATATTTAATAACCATTTTTGTTAATTATTGAGAAATTTTATAAAAAATAAGCCCCTTAAAGAGTGTTAGTATAACTATTGTAAAGAGAAAGCGTGCCGCAATAGAAATGCAATTCTTAGGTGCTCGTCATCAGGGAAGGACTTTTGTCCCTACACGCGATTTGTTTACCTTATAAAGTATGCAAAAACTAACTATCTTATTTTAAAAGAGATTAAGATATAAACCGTATCAATCAAATTTCTAAATCTTAAACAAATTTACTTGCCGAGTATGTCTATCATATTACACTAATTATTTGAACTTTTAGAAACAGATAGGATAGCCCTACCTACCTAACTACTTAGCAAACTCAGTATCTCGTGAAAAACCTACAGTTTTAAACGAATTCTATCTAATTACAAAAGTTTGATAATTATATTGTATCCGTGTCTCACTTCCTGTTGGAAAACTACTGCATTAGAGTTAAACGTCTCAATCGTATTAAAAAAAGGCCTCTATGATTTTTTAAAATCGTTTGAAATGATCATTCTGAACCCATTTGAACGCTGCAAGAACAATATATCTGAACGTAGTATTGTCATAATATTATAATATTACAGACAGACGAGTGACCATGATGTACCGCAAAATTATGATGATATTAGAGGGGAAAGGGACTGTAATCTCATTACTGCAGTCCAAATATATATGCATGCACATGTATAAGTATTAAATAGTTGCATACTCTCGTGATTTGAAGCAGTGGAACTGTTGCTTTAAGTAAGTGTTTGAAAATGTACTATCGTTTAAGTTACCCACTCTTTGCCTACTGCACAGAAGAGAAAAGTGTTTGATATTAAGTTGATATTTCTATATTAAATTGTTATTTATTTCGTGTTACAAAATTGTTACTTAAATATGGTTTTTGTCAAGAACCTGCGTAAAGGTTGAAATGTTAAGTTATTCTTTGGTTCAAAACTGTTTATTTAATTTAGCAACCGATTGATTCATGTGTGTTCACTAGAAAATAATGATGAACAAGAAGATTTATTTTTATATTATTTTGTCGTAATTAGTAGTGTAACAAAATTGACGAAACAAATTCGTCACCAATAACATTCAAGTCGTTATGTACACGAAGTTTATAATAACACATTATTTATTCAATAGACATTTTAGGTTGTTTATAAAATTTATATACAGATTGCATTTAAAGAATTAATTAATTTGCTGAAATAGTCTCAACAGACTCTGGAGTACATGGACATATTTCAATTATGATAGCTTGGGAAAATAAATAAATAATACACAAAACAGGATAAAAAAGTTACATTTTTAAATTCAGAACTTAATAAGCAGTAAGAAATATATGTATAAAACTAACAAATATATAAAATAATCGACATATTTGAATATCCACAAGTAACAGATAGACTAAAGAAATATTTCCTTGAAGTAAGTTAGATTTAATACAAAGAAGTGGACAAATTTTTAAGCGGTCGATACCCACCAAACTTCTGCATAATTGCTTCTTCATCAATAAAATCCATAAACGTTTTGAATCTCTAATATCAGATTAGAAGATCATAGAATCATATAAGTCTCATTAGAATAATATATTTATTATAGAATAATAACATTTATTACTTACACCAAAAATGCATTTATAAATAATGTACACTTTCCACATGTCAGTTAGATGAAAGCACACATTTTCACCACAAGAACATTTCGATACATGTTTTATCGAGAAAAATCGACGAATAAAATTCCTATTACATTTACGCCGTTGCGCAAGCTGATAAAAATATATTTTATTTATTGAACGAAATATTGTACAAAATAAAATATTGAATACTAATAATAAAAAAATGCGAATTTTAACATGTACACGTGATGCTCACTTATCGTCCTATAGTGAACATTTTAGTATTGTTAGACCGCTGCCGGTAGCCCTAAAAGTAATAAAATTTAGACTGGGTAACCTCGCAACAATAAATGCATATCTATAGTAAAAATTGTTCATACATTTCTGCAGACCTGATATCTACGATGCGATAACGTGACCTACATCTGTTTAAAATATAGACTTATTCCTATCTACACCCTCTTATTCATTTTAAAGGAAAAACGAGTCACTGTTTTAAAGCAATGCATATTCATTATATGAAAGAATGAAAGAGGCGGGGAGGAGGTACTGCTACTTCGAGATTACGATTTCACTTCTCCCAAAGTAAAATTTCACTGTTTAACCCTTTCAGAGGCCCATTCTTCTGCTGTGTGTAGAATTTGTTTTAGATCATAGGTAATCTTTGGGTTTTTCGGGGTCGCTGACGACGAGTCTTAGGTCAAATATTCAAAATCTAAAACAGCGGATCCATTGCAAAATATTTATCGATTTTTATGAAATTTGATATCTAAAAGTAGATATAATAAATAGCAATTAATGGATAATAAACAATCACAACCTTTGTGCTGCACACGATTTATATTTATAAGATGGTTTATATTTATCATGAAAGAATTCTCATACATTGAGCGACAAAAAATTCCATTTTATGCAATAATATCAGTATACAAAAACCATTAACAAAGTATTTTTACTAGTACAGTGCTATACCAATATTCACGACAGCCATTAGGTACACACTCCAGTTTCTGCGAATGGCTTGTTCACAAATGTTCGGAGTATCAAAAAGTTCAAAACATAAACAAGTAACTTTTGTTTACATGTTTATAAAATCAAGTGTAACGGATTTCGTATAACACTTTGTGTGCGAACTTTCAGAAATAAGAAATAAAAAAAGTAATTAAAACCCACTAAATTGTAAATGTAATATTGGAAACGATAAAAATCTTCGTTTTACCAGACAAACTTTCAAATAAAAATGCATTTTTCCGTGTATCAAATCAGATATATAAAAATCTAAGATTAATAAATTAGTAATTCGATTTAAAAAAAAGTCGTAAATAAATGGATAATATTATGTTTTCTGAAATACACATGCCTATAAAATGTTATATACGGCTCAAACTATTTGGCAGTAAATTATGCTTGGAATAAATATGCTTTTATCCATATCATGGTATAAAAACTTCACTGCCGTGCTAGAAATTCCTCAGTAATTCCACAGAACGTCCAAATATTTTTTTCGTCTTACTAACTTCCTCAAAGCCTCCTATGTTACGGGGATATTTGCTGATAATAATATTGGACATTTGGACATCGTGACGAACGCCTGGCAGGTGTAACATTATGTGCAGTCAATCGACTTGATTTTGAAGCAACAGTGCACATGCCAACCAGCACATGCACTAGCATAAGCACGGGGTTATTGTCCAGATGTCAAAAATCATTGTCACGATGTTGATAACTGTCAGGTCATAAAATTTTCAAATAATATTCATGTTGCTAAAATTAAAAATTATCTTCCAATTCTATATATTGTAATTTTAAAAGAAATATAACAAAAGATACCATAATTAACAATGACGGTACCATTATAATCGCAATACGGAGATTGATTATATTTTAGTGTATCAATTACATAATTTAATTTATAAGCATTTTTGTAAGATTAAACAAAAAGTTGAATTATGTCAACACTTGATATTTCTCAATTTACGAGAACATTTACATTGACTTCACACAAATGAATGATTGTGCACATTGTTTAAATAACATAAAGTTAAATTAAATTAAGAAAACATTCAAACAAAAGATAAAGGAATTTATTATCTGAATGATTTTTCTGGATGGATCAAATCGAATATAAATGATCGTAGTGAGCGATACGAAATTCAAACAATTTTACGTTATTACTAGATTCGTTTTATTATTTTAATAAACTACAAATAACACATTTCGTAAGAAATACACTCCTCGGCATCTTTTTAAAAATATCGTTAAGCAGTATTGTCTCCGTGTTTGATAAGAAATCAATATTAATGTACTCCGTAAGGCTCAAAGTACCGAACTCCGATAAGAAAAGGATAAAAAAAATATTGTAATAACGGAAGAATAGTCGTTTTTGTTGGGACGTAGTCAACAGGTCACTGCACCTCACCCACATGACGACAAAATAAATCTTGCGTGAATCTACTCTGCACATTTTTATAGTAACATACTACTGTAACCTATATTACGTAACTATACAAAATGTTTGTATTTTGTAACATTGCACGTCAATCGATTACATGCAATTTTAAAATAGTCAAAACACACACTAATAAGTTATTTTGGTACATTTAATTAAAGAAAACAAGAGTAGCTAGCTGTGTATTAGACCGTTCAAAGGGTTTCTTTTTTATTTAGTCCAATAGAATATCTAGCTGATATCTTAGGTACATGTTGAGAACCCCATATATCTAGGTTTCTCACAACTTCTCGGGGGAAATTTATTTTCAATTTTAAATCACTGGACTTCCGCAAGACGTCAAAGGGACAACGTGTTAGCACTTTCAACTGAACACGTTTTGATTTAACACAAAGTAAAACAAATTTTTCCCGCGAGGTTATTTCAATGACATTATAAATATAGATATGTGGTTTTGCGTTATTGGAATGTTTTTAATCAAATTTAAAATTTGTTTAAGGATAAATAATAAGGGTTACAATTATATGAATACATTTAGACGAAAACTATAATATACGATCTCATAGCCTTATAGCAAAGTTCAAATGTATACACTGAACTTGAAGAGATCAGTTTACTAATAACTGTATAAGGGACCTTGATGTCATTTAATAATATAGAAAAGGACAATGCCCCTATCATAACGAAGAACATCGGACATTCAGTCAATGTAAGAACAATGGGCATTCTTCAAATATTAATGGGAATCTCCTTACAAATAGTTCTAAATCGCCCTCATAATATAATATATATGAGTAATTCCGCGGAACTTTAAAATTCAACTCCGAAATTAAATCTTTTCATTTTAATTAAACTTAAACGCACACACCCTACGTAAGGTTTTTCTACTTTTGTACGCATAAGGAAGAACGGAATAAGTTTCGTTTTTTATTTTTGAGACGATGCATTTTATGTAAATGCAAACACATATAAAAAATAAACATTCTCCATACAAACATACGGTTTTTATTTTCAATGTGAATCTTTTCTAATTAATAAGGTGAGTGTGAACAGAAAAAAGTATACTGTAAAACGGGGTATTATGTGACTTCACAGTACTAACTATTTGCAGTGTGTTAAGTCACTCAAAGTCTCGTTTGTAAATTATACTAAGTTGTGTCTTCTTTTTCATCTAAATCAATATCATTATTGATAATTATCTTAAATGAAGTATCGTAAGACCTTAAATAATAACATACAGTATAATACACATATTATTGTTATGCTTAATAATATTATGAATGCAAATAAAAATAATTCGAAAAAATATTATTTTATTTTTTCTTAATAAATTCGGTTTCTTGAAATATTAAAGTTATTACGTGAAATTTTGTACTCGGGTATTTTTGAGTACGAATCTGTTGTCAAAATTGGAAAATTCGAAAAGGTGAATCCAACATGGCGGACCAAAATTTGAAACTTTCGTTTTCGGTTAATTTCGTTACTGAGGGTTTTTTGGATCGCTGATAAAGAAAATGTTGTCAGATTTATAACATCTAAAATGATGCCATATTGAATCGCCATTTTGAATTTATATGTTTTTGTAACTTTTTTTATGATAGTATTTGCATTTGAAATTGTCATACTCTTATATTTAATTCAATAACTGCAATATAATGAACACGGGCAAAAATTCTAAACATTATAATCGGACATTTTACTGTGACGGGCAATTATGTCATTTCTAAAAACGAAGTAAGCTGGAGATATTTAAAGCAGTTTAAAATAATTATTCCGTGTCACACAGGTACAGGATTAGGCCCATTTAATGCATTAAACTACTATTAAAGCCACTTTTTTAAACTGTTATTTGAAAAATTTAAAATTTTCTTGAAAATCGAGTCACGCTCACATATTTGTTTATACTAGGAATATTTTCTCCCAGTTCCAAATCATTTGGACAATATGCTTTTTTTTATTAGGTCAAATAGATAAATATTTCTACTAGTATCACTGAGAATCTTACGTTAATTTAGAATGTTACGAGGAATATACATGGTTCTAATGACTTATAGGGCATTTCGTACGAGATTTAAGTTCAAGTTTAAGATTGTTTTCTACTTTTCGTTAAAAGTAGTGTTTAGTGTCCTAAAAAAGTATGCAAAGTTCTGATTTAATATTGCCCAAAAAAAATCAAGCACTTACTCTTAAGTTTGTTGAAAGTACACGATACGATAAATTCTTACAAACTTTTTTAGTGTTTTTATTTAAATTATTTATATTTCCATCCCAAAACTTTTACTAAGTCGAGAATATAATATTGCCCACTTTAGTTTTCACTGAATTACTAATATCGACTGAACATTTCTGTAAATATTATCCAAATATTTATGTAATATTGTGATGTTAAGGATTATTTTGATAAATGTTCGATTTTTGGTTTTCAGTATGAACCTGAAATGTTTCTAGAATCTTTAATTTTGAAACACTCCAAAAATGTTCATGTAGTGTACTTTCATCAAACTTAAGTGTACTTGCTTCATTTTTTGGCGTCGTTTCAGACAATTATGAAGTAATTGATGTCAAGATAATTTGCAAGTTTTTCGACTTTTGTATATATTGTAAAAAAATCATACAAGAATTTGCTTTAAAAATGAATAAATTGTACAATATATGCAATTACTCCGCAAAGTATAAAATAGTAGAGTGGCGTTCGAGTTCGAGCCTGTATGTTTAGGGGTTCCTTTGAAGTACGTTATCGTCCTATGCATTGTCACTCATACATCCCCTCCTTGTATGATTTTATTTCAGGCTTAATGGACAAAATCAGCATTACGTAGGTTTCGTAATATCATGTTCAAGTTCTTTCATCACAATTGTTCAATCTCCTCCTTACAAGCTGTAAATTCTTCTCTATTTTGTATCTTGCTCTGTTTTATAATTGGGCCTGAGAGTCATCTCATAACGATCATACATATATTACAAACAATAAGTGATTCCCCGACTAGAAATCTGTACAGTTTTGCCAAATGTTTATTTAATATCATGAAACTCTGAAAATAGTTGCATTGATCGTATCAAATTCCTTAAAACGCAATACGTTAATTATTACCAAATCTTATTAAATTCAACAAAGATGTTTTCTCAGCGTATGTTCTATGGAGTGCCCTCAGGATGTCTATTCATGCGAACTACTTTTCACGAAAATTCTCATTTTATTACCCATATGCACAGGAAAATATTTCGTATGAAAAGATCTATACGCCCTTTCATTTGCGACTGCAGTTGGCTACTTCAAGTCCTTGAAGAGTGGCCCCATGAGTGCAAGGACATGAGAAAAATTATTGAAAGACCTAAGGCGGTTATTACATTAATATATACTACGTTTATTAAAATTACTCTTAAAACGAACAATGCTTATAAATTACGCTACAAAATATTTAGATTTGTACATAATATTAATCAAAGTGTAAAATAACATTTAATTAAAAACTGTAAATAAATAAAAAATGTTATTGAAATAGTATTTCAGACTTATTAAAATATGAAATATTAGAAGTTATAATTGAACATAAGTATGAAATAATAAAATGACATTTAAGGACACCATTACAAACTAGCATTAGAAAATCTAAAAAAAAACAATTAAGCGTGCGGGTTGACACGTGTCGGGCGGAAAGAACATAGAGGGATTGAAAATACGTAACAGACGGGTCAGCCCTTCTAAAAAAAAACCAAAGGATATTTTCAAAATATACATAGCTACGAACTCTACGAGGCAAAACTTTATTCTGTTATTTTAAAAATGAAGCACGGCATTTTTTAAAATTATAACATTTTGAAACTATTTTTAAATAATATGGAATAAAGTTTACATATAAAAACAGTAACATACAATACATTGAAATCTGTTCTTTATTTATTACATTTAAACATTAAAACATTAAAAAATTGATATTCTACAAAAACTAAAATTGCAGAAAATTACCTCCGAAAAATTATTTAAATTCTGGTTTTGTACTACCAAGAAAATGAATCGAATCTTGAGCCTAACACGTGTATTTATGCAAGGGAGGAAGACAGTCCTCCTTGCATCAAAGGGGCTAAAGGCAACATTTGGTTGTGTATCTGATGACACGAGACCCGTCACAGCAGGTAGCAGGTTGTCGAAAATTCTTAGGTTTGAGGAACACATGTGTTGTCTGTCTGTTTTGAAGAGGCGTGAACTTGCATTTTATGTCGTCACAGGGAGTCAGAGGTTTATATCCGGATCACCACACAAATTCAAAAAATTGAAAAGTTAAACCAAACTTATATTACTCCATCAGTAAGTATATATATTAACAACTTTCAGGGTGCGAGAGAAATTTTTTCAAAACTGTTAAACATCTTTGGCACCTTTTTTGTTAATGAATTGTCTTAAAAGTCCTTGAATATCGATTAAGACGATTGAACTTATCTAAATCTAGATAATACCCGAATCCAACGAAAGAGATCGTGAAATAAAGCTTTCCGATTTGGATAATTAGTCGTTTATATGGCAAGGAGTTAATCTTAAGCGTTTTCATATATATTGCGAAAAATTCATGGTCCCTTTAATGCATCTCATAAATCAGGAAGGAATTAGACATTCATGAGAATTAGTTTCATCATAAATCACAGTGGAATTAGTGATTTGCAGAAATTAGAAGGTCGTTCATAGCAATTTTTAGTCGTTTTCTTTTTGAAGGCGATGGTAGTGACAAGCGGTCGGTAACACCCGAACACGCGATCTGAAATAATGTATATAATATTTTATCGCGCTAAACATGCTAAAGAATTCATATCTGGCGGGATATATTTTTCATTAATACTTTTTAATTTAATAATTTTTAACTTATCGTGTGTCATTAACATTTTTGTACCACATTTTTCTAATCAAGATTATTAAAAATAAAAACAATAGAATATTGACACAGATTCGTGCAAAGAAGTAAAGAAAGTAAATAGAAATATAATACGTTAAATTTGCAATTAGTTTACTACTTTATTTATTTTACTTTTTTTGTTTAACAAGACGAGCTATTTGCTCAAGAAAAATCTACATTTATTGGTATATGAGCAAAAATGCACAAATATACATAAAATAGAGAAGTTAGCTTAGTATAAAACTATAAAATAAAATAACAACAATCACAGCGAAATAAACTCAATTCATTAGCCTATGAGATCACTTAAAAAAGAGTAAACTTGTAGTTATACGAACACAATCTAAGAACAATTTATTTTGTTAAGTCTATCTAAAAGTCATGCAAAAATAATTGACTTACTCGATGTTAATATTGATCGAAACTGTCTTTAAGTGGGGGAATGTTTGGATTGTTTGCTATATTAATAATTCTGTTAATAGGTGAATATAAACCATACTCAGTTCGGTGAAAATTTGGTTTAAAAAGTCTTGAACAGTACATTAAACCATTATTAATTTTATACAGTAAACACGCATCGTGATTAGTTCTATACGACTTCAGTGAACTTAGTTTCATTTTATTTGCTACCTCACTATAATCATGAGCTCTAGCTGGATTAGACAACTTCAACTTAAATCATATAAATGTTAGAAATTTATGCTGAAATTTTTCTACTTTTTTCTTATGACTGTTAATATTATGACTGTAGATATAATATTTAACTACCTTTATAAAATAAAATTGTCAAAAAAACATTTTTCTTTATCACATATTTTTGTGTTCTACTGGAGATTTTTTATAGCGCATTGTATTATGGAAGTTCCTTTTATAATACAATTACTAATTAAATCAAATTTCGAATCTGTGATTTATACACTTTTTGAAACTATTCAAGTTCAGATTAATAAATTCCTTTTCATACTATAAGGAGTGAGATTTAATTCATGATATTTCATAAGTTAATTTCAGAACTGATTTGGGATGTGCATTTATGACAAATTTGCCGTTCTATAGATACACCGTCGAAGAAAGTTGTATATATCATTATCGGATACATGAAAAATGATCTTCTAAATGTAGCTTCCGAAGCCCTTTATTGTCGTAAAACCGCAATGCATCCGAAGGTGTGGTTTCGTGCATTCTGACGCTGTCAGTGCATATGCCTTCATAAATCAAAACCCACGAAAATTGACATATTGCCGTCTAATATATAATGCTTTCTATTACGCAGTAACTTAATTCGTTGTATAATATTGATTTTCGATGTCGTATAATTCAAATTAATATATGATCACAACAATTGAGACGTAATAATTTTTTAGAGTACACACAGTTTCCTCTTCTTGTAATTTTTAAAAAAGTTTTGTCGTTAAATTTAAAGAGATTCTTCTATAATTGGTAAGAATTAGTAATAACTTTATGTTAAAGTATTAAAATTCTTTTTTTTTCTGCGGTTAGAAAATTATTCATGACATGTGCAAAAATCAATTTTTTTTAGGCAGATTTTATTGTTTTAATATAACTAAAATAATGATATAAATAAAAATAAAAAAAATATATAAATAATAAAATAAAAATAAAAAAAGTTATAAATAAAAAAATTGCTTTGAAACTTTCGTTGAATACTATAAATTATCTATTTTTTATATCTTCCTCTATTTTTATTCATGCGTATTACATTATGTTGATTTGAAACATCTGCAATCTCGTGTTTCAACATAATAAGTTCTGTTTTGTTTTCTTCCTTGTACATAAATTTTGAAATTTGTAAAAGATTTTTCGAATACCTCTTTGTACGAGAATCTAGCTGACGTCAAAATGAGATGTTTGAAATATTTCGAAGAAATTTCGAAATTGCAATTACCATAATTTGTACAATTTTCGTAGCTCATAACCCGTTAAATTCATCACTTATTAGAATGTTAATTTGTATAATATGCCCTACATCTTGCAAATGCCGTCTTAAAATTACAACTATTCGTACTTACTTATAATTCTTTTAGTTATTCTGAAACAAATATGTAAGAATTTCTGAAACTATTTTTTATTATTTAACTGTAATATATTAGTGTTTATTATTTTAATATTTCAAGAACATCGTTAAAACATTTAAAATTTATTAAAGAACGAATTGTCTATTTCCAGTTCTGTTCAGGCTTGTGTCATATTAGAATATAAGTGGAAAGAGGTTAAAGTTGTTAATCCATCTATTCGTTCGTGAGCTATCACGCAAAGTAACATGGATATGCACTCGTACATGTACTTGTGACATATCGGGCGAATTTTTTTTTGTTCCTTACGGCATATTTGATGAACCTGTTATGAAAGAAGGAGAAATACCTTTAATTTCGTAATGAATATTACTTCAAAGTATGTTGTAGAGATTAATATCAATTTGATATTATATTATCTCGTCCTGAGGCCAAAGAAATAATAACAATTTTTATGAGCTTCGTGGTATGATGAACAATCCGGGTATTATTACTTGGTATTTCACTGAGATAATAGAATAGTTTTATTGATCATAGATATACTCACGATAACTAGACTGTAAGAATGTTAGCTATATTGTTTATTGCCATCACATTACGTTTCATCGTCACAACTATACTATAATCTAAATGGACATATACAAACGTGGAAAAGAATGGAAATATTATCGATAAAAGTTGCAATTAACTTCTTCGTCTGTTTTTTATGTATAGGTAAGACTTCTAAAAAGAGAATAAAAGTGATTGAAAATGTACATAATAGAATTTGAAAACAAAATTAGTATTTGGAATTATGATGCACTAAATAAAATAAAAGTCTTAAACCAGCATTTAAACTGTCATGTCGAAACATGATGACTATTCTAAGTCAATTATCAATGTTCATTGGCCTTTTACGGTATACGCTTACAAAGAAAATGCATCGGAACTTTTTTACTAAGAAATTGATGCTCTAACTTTTTATCGCAAAAGTTCTTTTTTTGTAGGAATTGTGTATTTGAAAATAAAAGCAAAAACCGTTTTATTCGGTCTTTTTCAATCATTCTTCTCCTAAGCTATTTCGATTAAAACTAAAAACTAATCGGATTTAAGTTAGGCCATACCAAACAAAAACTAACCTACTCTTTAATTCATCTTTTCGTTTTCAATTTATCGAGTGAAAAAAATATGCCATAAGGTCTCACAAGATCACATGCATATTTTTTTGTTTTCTTTTGTGATCTATAGAATTTGAAATGTCGACCTTTGATGAAACACTATCGCATAATTTTTATGGACGAGGTAATAAAATTAAAAAATTGTTGAAATAACAAAATATAACTAATTTTCAAACTTCTTGCAAAATCAACTTTCTTCATATCTTAAAACAATTTCATAATTTTTCTGTTCCCCATTGGTTGGAAATAAGTCGACAAAACACGACTGTCACCGAGCGAATCGTATGCATCGGGGCCATCGTGACTCGGAGGTGGATAGTCCAAGTACAAAGTGCCTATTTTCGACGAACATAAACTTCCAGTGAGTTTATGAAGGACATATTGAAAGATATAACCCAACACACCCTCCGCCTACATGTAGAGCAATTTATTATTTTCGCTGATTACTGCGCCATCAATTAACGAAAATTGTCGTTATCGAAATACAATTTGTGAATTCCATGCTTCCACACTTTTTAACGCACTATGTGTACAACTGAGTTAAAAAAAAATAAAGGTATAATAGGTATTCTGAGAATCGAACAAAAAGAAAAATCTATTGTCTCCTGGAAAAATTCAGCGAATTTAATATATGAATTATAGGTCGCGCAACGCACTTGAAGTTTTGTAACATGGACAAAAATTATATTTTAATTTTTGGTTTTTTTATGTCTCCATACTCAATCGAAAGATGACTAACTTCTGAGTAATTTTCAATATGTTGTATTCACTCTATATTGTAATATAACCTAGAATTCGGCAATTTAAACCATTCACACCTGGACAAACATTTTTGTCCTCATAAAATTTTATGTTATTTTGTAATTTTGTTATCAAATGTTGATAAAACCAATCATGATGGAGCTATACACGTTTTTTGTAAAAAAAAAACTTGTTTTTCAATCCATAGATCGATTTCACAGGTCAACAAGGTTATGTTTTTGGGAAGCTATGGGTCATTTCCGACGTCATGTTGAGTCTAATCCGAATCCGAAGTCAAAAATGGCCCATCACGTTAGGATTTTGAGATATTGGAGGTTATGTACTCAAAAAACATGTTGCTAATAACGAAGTCGAACTCAATTTTCAAATTTTCCCAGCAGATGATTTGATGAATTCAAAATGATAAATTAAAAAACACAAAATTATATTAATACATTTTTTTATCAATTTGAAGACGCCATTTTGAATTCACCATCTTGCATGTTTTGTGATTTCATCTTCGTACTCAGCAAACCCAAAAATGTCCAAGAATAGATTTTCAAGAGAAATTATTAAGTCGAAACATTAAGGCTTTGAAGGTGCCTTATGAGTGTTATGAAGTTACCACAATGTCATAATTTAAAGTGGCCGTAACTTTGTAAAAACAAATCGTAGGTGATCGAATAAAAGTTCATTTTGGAGGGTAAGGATATTAATAAAGGATGTAAAAAATACAGAAAGCCAAATAAATTGTCCCATCTTGTACGTAACCTGATATATAGCAACAAACGCATTTTTCGAATACATAACCTCAAATATCTCAAAATCCTGATGTAATGGACCAATTCTGACTTCGAAGTCGGATTCTACGGACAAAATTACGTCGAAAATGATCTTTTCAACAACATCCATTTCTTGTAACCCCGTGTTATCAATTTTTTAAAAAAGGGCTCTGACAAATATTTTGATTTATGGTGCAAAATACTCAGGAATGTTCACAGTAATGAACGAAAAAGGAAAATGCCAAATTAGTGAGCTATTTTTTTACTCGTGGTTCAAGCCTTGAGTTGTGAGTATAATTTGTTGTGTCCCTGAATGTAGAACTATTTAAAGTATCATTAGTTTAGTAAAACGTGAGCAAAAAATATTAAGAAGTATTGAACAATACAAAAGTATCTACTACAAAATATAGAATTAAGTGCTATTTTCTATATAATTAAGGGGTGAACCCAACTATCTGTCCTGAAATATAGTTGATTTTCACGTGCTAATACTTTGCATCATTCTAAATACGAAATTCAAGGAGAGATATGAAAGACGGAAAAAATCCTCGCCGTTTCGCCCCGCTTTCCCTTATATAATTTTTACAATATTCTTATTTTCAAATAGTGCATTGAATATACATTTCAACTAAAAACTAGTGTTATACTTTCAAATGTGAAATTCAAAGCATTTTCTATGCATGTAAACCTAGCACCATGTACAAATTTGATATGAAACACCCAACCATCATTGTTAAAAATAGAAAGCTCTGTCCTATTATTTTTTTTACTGAATTTCAGAGAGAAGAATATCGATTTTTAGTAGTTCGAAAAGTAATGCCGAACATTTGCGTTCTAAACAAATTATTTTTATAAAATGCCAGTATCAACACGTGCAGGAGCACGTTCGTCGCCAGTAGAAACAGCTCCGGCTCCCCCCAGCAAGTAGGCAGACATCAAAGCGTGTTTTGTACCACGCAAGCTCTTAGAAGTCGTTAGATGGTTGAATGGCAATTGATCGCCCGGATTGAAGATGCAAAATCCCCAACGCGAGAAAAGTGCCCCAATCGAGATCGGAGCTTTCATCAAGCCTCATCGTTCACATGTCTACGTCAGTAGGTTGCTAACAATTCCTTAGTGCAATCGCCCTCCTGTAGAGGACGCTCTCTCCCTCGGAAGAGATCGCAATGACCCCAGTATCCGTCGTAGCCAGGGTGGGGGTGTGAGAGCGCAAGCGCTCGAACGGTGGATTGGTGGGGACATTCAGTGTCAGTTTGTGCCGGGTGTCGCGGCACCCTTCTCCAGTCCATCACATGCAGTTGCGTCGAACGCGCGCCGATCCATATCTAGCTTATCGAGCGATCGAAGCTCGCGAGCTAATCCAAGCTCCTCAACTTCCTCTGCGGAGGATCCATCGGACAGATACTCGGTGGACCCACAACGTTCTCGACCTTTGAACTCGCGAAAGCACCAACTGCTCGAAATCACCCCCCGCGGAATCGACAGCCGTGTATTCGACAAATGCGCGGAAGTTGAACAGCGGAAGGAAGGAAGCTGCGCAACGCTTATCGTCGTGTGACAGGACTGAAAGTCGGAGGAAGATTTTCGGACGGTTTCGCATCTCGTGTCGCTGACCCAATTTGTTACTCCTTGCTCGTTTCGAATCGGCGATAACACGAGTACTCCTCCGTGTATCTCTCGTGAATGATCGATCCACGCTTTCGTCTGCAGAATCCGACAGGAGCGGAGGTGGTGATCTCTAATTAGAGCACGGTGCAATGGTGTATGTGAACGGTGCGTGCGCGCACGCGTGTGTTTCAGTGACCAGCGTACGTTTTCCGAGTGTGTGAAAAATCGCGGCCCTTTTTCTGCGAGTCCATCGGTACCAGGAACGATCGGGACGAATTCAGGGGCCGCGACGGGAACTGGAGCGAGATCGGTCGCCATCGAACCTCCGGGACGTTGGTGTCGTTAACCGTCAGTCTCTGGAGCAAGGACCATCAGTTCCAGGATCGAGCGCTGCTCGTCGTCGGGGATCCATGAGGAGTATCAACTCCGGTCCCTAAACGTCGAAAAAATAAGCCGGAAACGGAGAAAGGAGGAGCGCTGCAAGGGGGAGGACATCGTCACCGGGACCAGCAACTCCGGTGTTACGGTGAAGGGTAACAGCGGCTTCGGGGACTATTCGGCCGCTGGGGAATTCGAGATCTGGGGCGAGGAACATCGCAACGCGAATGGTTTAGAGCACTCGACGCTGGGGCCGCCTTCGCGGCAGCCGCAGCAGCATCAGCAGCAGCAGCGCGAGGGCGGCTCGTCCCTAAGGTCGGTGCTGCACGTTGCACATTGCGAATTGCACTCGCCGCGCGACGCCGAGCTGCTGCGGCTCGATCACCTGGAAAATTACGAAGCGCAGCAGAAGGCCACCGTCGCAGCCGAGGCCGAGCGTGACACCTACTCGATGATGGACAACTTCCACAACTCCGTACCACCGCCCCTGCCGCGTCGGCACGTAAGGTAAGAGTCTCGAGCAATCGCGACCGATAATGGCTTGATAAGATTACGCGCCCGTTCGCACCGTCGCTCCCAACAGCTTCTTCTCAAATTTGTCAATTAGTTCTTCGCGAACGCCCACCCCCCGCTACCACTTCGCTCCTTTTAACGGAACCGTTGGTCCCTATTGTTCTCCATCTCAGAATTCCGCTATCGTCTCGCCAAACCTTTTATCCCTTACTTTGCTCAAACACATTTCTTACAATTTCCTATTTGGTATTCTGCAAGAAATTTGTTTTATTTAAGACGGTACTCCTGAATTAATAATGTTTGTTATGTCCTGATTATGCTTTTTGTATCTAAACATTAACTTAGGGCAGATAATGTTGGATAGGTACAAGAACAATGTAACAATGCTGATGTTTATTTGTATACTATATAACTATTCTAAGCAAACAATTCTTTTGAAGCACACGAAGAATATCTTATCCGTAATGTTTTGATGTCGAGGATAATAATACATTTACAAAAGAACATTCACAAATTTTCACAGAAAATATATTTTGCACGAATAACACACCCACAGAAAAAGGGAGTTATTAGAAATAAGATATAGTCAACGTTTTATTCTGATACAACAAGTACATCATGGCGTCAGTGCGTAAAGGGGTTCTTTTACGTACGGGGTAAAAATTGTCATATCCTGGAATTTCGGTAATCACTTATGAATTGGTAAGGAAATATATGCCAACTCGGAACACTTTTCGCTGATTCAGATTGAGAAAGTAGTTTTCTACACGAGTGCAAAATAGTACATTATGCTACTAATACGAAAAAAGGTACTTTTGTGCGCAAGTCAAAAATTTCGAGCACGAGAACCAGTACCTAAAAGGATTATTGCGTGATTCAAATGGTGCTTACCAGGTATTTTTTGCGTTAGGGCGAGAACAATTCCATTTCGACATCGCGTGCGGAAAATGCTATTTTCCACACTTTTGATATTTTTTGGACGCATTTTTCGTACGCTCACGTCGAAAAATATCGTTCGGCACACGTGCGAAAATATTTTTTCAACGAATGTGAATGCGGACCTGGCCTTCGGCTCGGCCTGCAACCCTCACATTCGTAGAAAAAACTTTTATCCACTTGTATCGAAATATACTATATTTCGCCATGTTTTGACTTTTGGAAACTGTTGATCACTTTTATGCACGGCTTGGACAAAAACCTCACTTTTCATGTCATTGCTATTTTATGTAGAAACCCGTAAAAAATTTATACTTTTTCATAATAACTAATTTTTTTTACTGTTGTGTGTAAAGTTCCACTTTAGGCACTGCTTTCCGTGCGTTAGGTGGTCAATAGCAATATGTAGAAATAAAAATAAGGTATCTAGAGAGGGCCTTTTTGTTACTTTTAAAGACTCTTTATACTTGTACGCACTGCTGCTTACTATCACGGAAATAAGAAATAGTTGGTTTTACTATCAAAATAATAGAATATAGCATACCTGTGTTTCTAGTTGGATTTACATTTAAATAGTAAGTTTGGCTACATAAATTGCTGAAGTCAGTATTTAGATAGTAAAATTAACTAAAAACTGTGGCTGTTTCTTATCCTATATATAGTTAGTAGTTCCAACTATTTTTCTTTACGTGTTGAATTGCATTCTGATATAGAACTGACTTTTAGACTACACATTGTTTTGCGACTAGCAGCTAAATTAGGAAAGACTTATTTAAAACCCAAGCATTTCCCAAAATTTATCATTTCCAATAAAACAAGATAAACATTATCTTAATTTAAAGACAGTTGTACTTACACGATGCCGAATCTAAAATGTAATAATTTTACGATTTATTTCATTCCAACATAAACTGAAAAACTACTACCGAAGCTGCAACGCCGAAAATTATAAATTTAAGACCGACGGATCAGTTTGAATAATTTTATTGTGTTCAAGTGTAAAAATACGTTCTATTTATCAAACAGCACTTTAGTATTGATCTTGTGTAAGTAAACATCCTGATGCTTCAATTTTAATCTTATTTGTTGTGATCAGATGATTTCTGAACATAAATACAAAATTCTAATCAACGTTGAAGAAAAATATACTATTATTTTAGTAAACTTCCTTATTCGCGATGCTAAATTTACTATACGGAATATAACAAAATAATAGTGAATATCAACGTAATTACGAGTTGGTCTTCGAAGTCCTAGACAAAATAGTACTTCCTCTGTAAGTTCTATCAGTATATGTAAAAAAATTCGTACTGAAAATGATTTGATATACTGCAATAGAATAAGATAAAGAAAATTGGCAACGTGTTTTTAAATGTTTGCAAAACAATATCAATTTGCAATCGCATAATAAAAATTTATTTATCATATGACATTAACATTTATAAATGTATCATGACTTTTAATGCATATAACAACAAAAATAAAGAGGAAACAACAATATTTTCTTGACGTGCATCAAACAAAAGACAACAGCAAAGTGTACAATTAATTTTATACTAATTGCTATATGTTTTATAATATTCACTATTTTTGGAACTTTTTTAATATTGTATTTTTAATATTTATTTTGTAGCTCTAATACAAAGAAAAACTCTCACTAGTTATGTCGGCAGTCACAACTCTTTGATTATATTTATTATCAGTAATTTTCCTTGCCTGAATACTTTTTGAAATCAACTAAGTTCACGTTTTATAATTCGTATTCTACATTATTCAATATAATTGGAACAGATCTTGGTCTTGAAACGTCTGTCCAGCAAATGCCTCTGTAATAAATTTGGTTCTTCTTTCAGTGGAACATATTTCATACAGAAAAAAATAAAGAATGTTCAGAATATTTTGTTTATGCACAAAAATTGTGTTTATAATATACAAAATAGCAAAACTATAATCCTCTGGTAGAAGCCAAACCATTTCTTTCCTAATTGTTAGCTAGTGTATACATATTTAATTTGGAAGAACTTTCTTTCGTGGATTTTCCTGAAATAAAGTTAAGTTCTCCCAGCTCCGTCTAAATATTGAAGATGTTACAGGAAGTTAGCAAAAAA
Organism: Trichopria drosophilae; assembly: GCA_030407085.1. NCBI lineage: Eukaryota > Metazoa > Arthropoda > Insecta > Hymenoptera > Diapriidae > Trichopria > Trichopria drosophilae. The sequence goes on from CM059583.1 coordinate 60,113,112, forward strand.
GTTTATTATAGCGCATTAGTATTATACGCTTCTATGATTTCTACTGTCCGCTTGTTAGCCATACACTTTCCGTCACGCCATTTTTTCGCTTTTGTCATCTTATCCATATTATATAGATCCTACATTAAAGGACTACTTGCCATGGGCATTCATGTTGCTTTCAAATAGAGCCGTACCTGTTGTGTAGTAGTTACTTCTCGTTCTGTTATATTTGCATACTTTTTAGAATTTCGCATTGTAGGATTTCGGAAGGTCGTAAGGTTATTTAGTCTGAATGATACTGACGTGAATTATTCTTTTATTACTTTTCCATTGTAATGGAAGTTATTCAATTTCTCGCAAGAAATACACTGAACAATCCATCTACAGACCTATTTTAAAAAGGATAAAAATATTTTTGAAACTGTAGTCGTGTTTGATCATTTGTACTCTTTCTTTTATTTATTCGGATTGTTGTTAAACGGTCGGCAATTGTGTTTTTATAAAAAAGCATTTTTTCGGAAATACATTTTGACCTGAACTGAACTTGCTGACTTCCATGTATTTTTTTTGTAAGTGACAACCAGAGCATGAGAAAGTGATCATTAAAATATATCGAAATACATCTTTGTCATTATTGTAGGTTATTTTAACCTTTACAGTATTTATTTTAATGACTATAATAATATGTTTATGCCAAAGGAATCGACTAACTTATACAAAAAACATACATGATAATATGTAATGAGCTTTTCGAAATAATATCCTGAATACAAACGTGATTGAAAAAGCGAGTTAATATCTGATTAACATAGACTATTGTCAGCGTCAGGTTGTATGTATGTTTGATAGGGATATTGTACAAGCCACTCTATGTTCTGATTACAAATGTCCAATCAGGTATATACTATTTCAATAGTTCAGTTCTAAGATAGTTAGTGGACAATATGTCACAAATGAGTTTTCTTTTAGAATGTACAATTGTTTTTAGCTTTATTAATTCAAAAATTCCCGTTGTGCAACTATTTGTTTCAATGATCAATGACATTTATTAGTTTATTAAGTAATAGACATCCTAAAATGCCATTAAAATTAATTACATTTAAAGTACATTAAGTTAAATTACATCAAAGTACATTATCTAATAATTTCTGGATACTAATTGCCGTGAGATGACGTATTGTCTTTACAGATTAGTGCTAAAATGAAAATAAACATCACGTTTTACAAATGTCGTGAATAGAACTCTTTTTAACAATGTTTCGAACTACAAATGCGTGTAAATTAAGTAAGATCTTTTTCTCGTGAACTCTATTAACTCATATAAACTTGTATACAGTTGAAAAACATTTTTATTTGAATATTCCGCAGTAAATGATATACAAGAATTTAGGATATATTTCTTTTATATTTTACTTCGTCTTATTTAAGTTTATTTACGTCAAAGCAATATGTTCTTAACAATGTAAATACAAATACTTATTTACTTTCATGAATAATTATTAACAAGGAATTCGGATAGTTATTATGATTTTTTATCGCTTGGTAATTTTTTCAAATCGATTCTTATTGTAATGTTAACGATTTTGGAAAGAATTTTCTTATTATTATTTACACTGATCAACAAAATTTTACTTTTTCTTTGCCTTCGACAATCGCAGTCTCTTTTCAAAACGAATTTTTTGTGATGAAAACAATGTCACTGTCAAAATTTTCCCATTGCGTCAAACTTTCGAGAAAAGTGAGGATAAGTGTGACAAAATGTGCGTTTTTGGCCATATTTCGAATGTTTTTATTGCAAAAGAGAAATTACTTTTAACATTCGCAGTGTCATTTCCTTACCGATTTTCCAGCTGAAAACAAGGGCGCTGGCAAAATTTTTCCATCGCGTTAAACTTTCGAGAAAAATGAGGTTAAATGTGTCAAAATGTGCGTTTTTTGCTGTATTTTGATTTACTTTTGACAATCGCATCCCGAGCTGATGTTTAATTAAATTCATTTATCTTCATTTTATCGAAAATGCGACATTATATTCAAATTCTGCAGCGCCATGATTTTCGGCATAAAAAATCCAGTAGGAAATGAAACTACGATTGTCAACAGAAAAATCAGTGTCGGAGAGTATTATTGATCAGACAGATGAACACACCATATTTTTACATTTCCTAACTCAGTAAATACGGGATATAACATCAGATTAAGAAAATCAAATATTAATATATTTCATTGGCTAAAATCATGGTCACCATTTGTTCAGAAAAAAATGCAAAAATGCTGTCTGTACTCAAGAATGCAGAAATATGGCATATACGTCGTATTTTCGAGGAAATTCGTCTCGGTTAACGGTCTTCAAACTACAAAACACAAAACGTCGTAAGCCGTAGATCGTCCGCGGTATATAGGTGATGTATACACTACCAATGCAATTTGGAGCGCAGCATATAACGTATAACGACTATAATGTAAGACAGACTTTGTGTAGGGGGCTTAAACAGTTTCAGACCCACATTTCGAGTTAGAAGGGAAAGATCTACAAGAAATAATGGTATGTATTCCTGCTGGGGAACGAACGCTGGCATTAACCCGCGTTATTTGATTGAAAAATACCGGTCTTAAACATTCACTTTTCCAAGCTCCTTTATTGCCTCTGTATTGATATCTTAATTGATCCGAATGCATTTAGGTAATACATATAATGTTTTGTATATTTATTACATCCAGCGAAAATACAGATTTATTACGGATTTACATTGTAAGTCGCCACTAAACAATCGTTTAAATCTACGAAGGTATTGCACAGAAAGTGTAACTAATATAATCTTATGAAAAATGATATATTTATATTATTATCTAAATATTGATATTAGCTATTACATTTTTACTAATAAGTAAAACTGATATTAACTTTATCTTCTTCTGAAACTCATCTGTACAATTCGGAATTATTTGTAAAAATTTATTTTTTTACGCTTTTTAATTTGTATTTATTTTATTTGATATTTTATATGGAAATACAGTTTTGAATTATTTATATTATGTTTTAAAAATAACGAATGACCCAACACATAATTTTATTCGAAATTTATAAATGAATATTTATAAATTGCATTTGTTAATATTTTATATGCGAATGAATTTACATTTACATATGTACAAAGCAGTAAAATTTATACATATTTTTGTATTCAAGAGTATGCATCATGCACCATTTCACATTTGCCATTCGCGGAAAAATAGCATTCTACAAATTTCCGTTGCTCTTACGGAATTCGGAAGAGCCCGTATGGACAACACATGTAGGATTACTGCCACTTAGGTTCTCGTGTCAACTTCCAATCCTGTGAAAACTCGTAAAATTTCAAGTCTACTACCTTTCGCACTACTGACAAATCATTCCTATTTACATCCACATAACGAACAGGAATCCTACTACGGGAAATTTCGTGTTACTTCTCCGTATAGAATAAGAAAACTATAATTATAATTAAACTTAATTATATGGGGATGTTCACTGATAAAGGGCAGAAGTCCTAAACAAGTCAATAATTCGCAAGTTCATATATTGAGTGATTTTAACTTCTCGGAAAGTTACCGGCGACATGGTAAAAGATGTGATACATAGATTTAGTAAAACACTTATATATGAATAGGCAGACACATAAATTACAGTTGATAGATTATGAGATTGCGAGTTCGAGAAAGTTTTCAAGTAATATTTCTAAGGAAAACTGGAAATAAAGAAAAAAAAACATAATGGCATAACTTTTATTATATACGTGTGTTCTGCGAGCATCGTTTTATTTGTTATTAAATTAGTTGAAGTAATATATTTCATGGAATAGTTCAAATATAACGATTCACATTTAAATAATCATTTTATCGCGTTTAATATAATGTTTCATTAATTATACGGATACGTCAAATTTGCACCATTTTCAATTAGATTACGCGAACATGGCAAAATCAGCAATGGAAAATTGATACTTATCAATAAGTCATAAAATAATATTTTGTGTACTTCCTATGTACTCGTATTTTCTATTCAATTGAAACGATCGGGAATATAGATTTCGAAATATGCATCTGTTTTTGTATAACTCAATTTTGCAATGTTATCAGTATTTATTTGTTGGTTCATGGTTTTTCACATCATTTTAAACAATAAAAACTATTATTAATATACGATAATTTGATAGCATAACTTATTTTCGTACGATGATTAAATAATATACAGCATTTAATTCAATTAGTAATATCAAAAGTATCCTGGAAAATATTCGCAATTAAAAAATATTTTACGATATTAAAACATAACATAATGTTATTATAAAGCAACCGTGTATTTTGCCGGCGGACCTTCAAAAATCAATGCCAGTAGTTTTATAAAAGCGTCGAGGCCTGCCCCTCCTGCAAGAAATGTTCAGTCTCGAAAAAAAGTGAAATGAAGCTTTTGTTTCTGCACAAAAAAAAAACGTTAATCAAAGTAGCTTTCCAGAGTTGGTGTACAATGCAAACTGGTTATCGAACTGTCTCGCCCGAGTACGACGACATTACAACACTGCAGAATTCTGCCTTGTGTATTATTTTCTATCGTTCCAGAGACGCTTCCGTGCTATTCTCACAAAGCCACTTTTTATCGTTTTGCTCCCTCTGAAAAAAATGACAAATTGCGAAACAATGCGTCTGAATAAGTCTAAAGTGTTTTAGAATGTCTGCTAAATTCGGTCTGTTAAACATCATGGTGCATTACAGCAAATTAATGGCAGTTATAACAATTTACTTTGAAATACATCGATACGGAAAATACGACGATCGTCACTACAAGTAACGAATCTTATCGCGCTGCAATAAATAATTATTTAAAAAATTAAATTAATATTCGCTAGTTAGAATCTTTCATTAATAAATAACATTTTACGTAGAATGCATTCTGCAGCAATTTACATAAACGTTTACGCGACTGACAATGGAAACGTGTTTGAAATAGGAACTTTCCGCGATTACAACGAGCTGAAAAGGCCGAGAGTAGTACGCATACACTCAATCAAACTTAGTTGCTAAATTGGACTCATTTTCAACGTCAGGCGTAATGCGTTGAAATCACAACTGATCCACCCGGTCCAGTAATAACTTAATCGAATTACTTCCGTAACTGGCATGTCTTTCTGTTCGCTAATTGTGGGAAATTAAACTATTTTGTTAATAATCAAGTAAACAGCAATGCCACAAATTGCTGCTTGACCCAATAATTATAGCATGTATCAACAGTCTAGCTTTAACCGCGGTTAATTACGTCTCCATTAACGTAACATGCCCCTAGACCAAGACTCCACCGACTTTACGGTATAATGTTTGTGGGAATTAAATCTATCTTAATTGTACGTTTATGAAATCGTTTAATAAAGATAAGTTTATTGCAAAACTAGACTGCCGTACAGTTTCAAACTACCACCCGAGCTTTAAAAACAATTATAATAAAGGGACGCAGAAACAAAAATAGATTAGTTTCAGAAACGAGTGTGCTGAGAAGTTCTCGACGTAATACATTGAAAGAGGTTTTCTTAGGGTAGTGAAAACTTTCAAATGTATTCCCAAAACTTCAGAGAGATAATATTCAACTTGTTTGCCTTTACTTCATCACGGCTATTGAATTAGAACTATGAATGTTTTTATTAACAAACCCAATGTTAAAACCCTGTTTTAATGCAGCAATTCATGTACATGTTTGATGCATTTTTGGTCCGAATGATTATTTTATGTAAAAAATCTAAAAAAGTAAAAAACAATTCAACAACATTAATTCCATGTAACTTTTTGTAACTCAATGCAAAGATACGTTCAAAGTATGGCTTTTGCGAGAAAAGCGACATCTATAAATTGGTTTGTAAAATATTGTTGTATTTGAGGACTTTTCTACATATTTCGATAAACTCCAAATTTTACGTTGAATCATTGCTCAAATCGTGTGCCAGGCGGATTACCCCATGAGTTAACCGTTTCTGCAGTAGAAAGAATTTTTTTAATTTTTGGAAAATACATTTCCGACTATTTTGAAGTGTGCTCTGTCGATTCCCATCGAGAAAATGGCCAAAAAACGATTGTTTCTGCAACATTTTTGCAGAATAAAAAGAAATTGCCATGTTTTTTAGGTCATTTTTTTTTTGTATTTTTCACGATTTTCTTCATCGAAACGGATTATAATCAATGAAATGTATATATAAAAAGTGATCCCGATTGTTAAATATAAATATTACACTAATAGAATATTTTTTAGAAGCAATGGGCGGTTTAAAATAGCCACGGAATGAAGCAAATGTTTTCAAAATTATTAATTAATGAGGGTAAAATGTGCATGAAATTCAATTCCGTGTACCGGAGGCCATAATGAATCCCAAATTTTTATCTTGTCAGGTCAGAATATGTATGACATTCGTAATTATCTAACATATATGTTCAACTTTGAAACACATTTATGGAAAAACGATTCATATAAGAGCTAAAATTTACATAAGGTGGCCATTATGGATCCGCCATTTTAGATTTATCAACTCAAAATTATTATAGTTTTCGTCCATAACCAGTCAATATCTATATCATCATTATATTACTAAAAAAAAACTTTCTATGCTATCTATTTCAAGGAAATAATAATTTTGAAAAAACGTGTTATATATGCATTTCATTCATTAAAATCCGTTTCGGTGGAGAAAAATGTAAAAAAAAACACATAAAAAACGTGGAATTTTTATTATTTTGAAAAATGTTTGCAGAAATAGTCATTTTTGGCCATTTGCTCGACGAGAATCGATAGAGAACACCTCAAACTAGTCGGAAACGTATTTTCCAAAAATTAAAAAATTCTTTCTACTGTAGAAACTGAGCTTATTTTGACGTATATCTGCTTCTCTCATTTTGGGCAAAGAAGGATTAAGGCTCGTTGGAATAATGTCAATATTGGATTCTTGCTATGATGTTTTATAATGTTCTGCAAAAAATGATATTAAGAACATTCAAACAACGGCACAGCAAGTTTCATTATGATCACCGGAGGCAATTTTCCAAAGTTAACTAAATAGTTGGAGCAAACGGAAAATCTATTAATTACACATTTCAACTACTTTGATGAAAATGTTGTTGATTGATCAAAATTATAGATACGATGAAGCATATTTTGAAATTTAAATGAATAGAATAAACAGACGGTAATTGTTAAGGCTAGTCATTAAGGCAATATTTGTTTATTCGAAAGTATCAAAACATCGGAATATTCGTTGAAATTATCCCGGCTCATCTCTAATTTGTGTGCCGAAAATTGTGCAGTATATACGCCATCTCTGCGTTTTCACGTGACGCACGTGGCAAATTATGTCAGCATTCATCTGCCTTTTAATGAGTTTCCAGGGAGTTGTAAAGAGTATTTATTCCAAATCCGTTTGGAATTCAGTCGCTTTAGGCACTTACGGAACATGAAAAACGTAGCATAGCGAATTACTACAAATGAAACTGATGTATTACCGTCCGGTATGAACGTGAAATATTGCATGTTTTACATTGATTATATCGTTAATGATCGACCGGTATTATCGATGTCATAAAACACGCATTAACGAAAGTCGGGCTATTTACCAAACTTTTTAGGATCTTTCGGATTTATGGAAATTTATGACGTAACTCTTTGTATCCTAAAACCTGATTATGACCAGTTGCGAAGTGGCGTCAAGGCGGTACGTCCGGGTTTACTTATGCTTTCCGTCCGACAGCAGTGGAACCGCAAGTCGAGATACCTAACCTAGCTATATTGCAGCTGTCCAAATGCCAAGGCTCTTCGCTGCCCAAGATATACGATATAACCCTTCCTTATAGAGGTCGACACCCTGTGTAACAATACGTCTTTCCGAAAAAACCGAATTTTTCTATATGCCGCTTCCACACGACCCCACGCTTCTCAGCATGTAGCATAAGATCGATACAGAGTGCAAACGCGTATGGGTTAAGTGACCGCTTGCACCCACCGGAAGTACGAAGTGCGAGGCACTAGCTTGTAACTCAATACGTAGACTGGCAGGCTTCGCATGTGCAAACTCCGAAAAACGGGCTCGTCGCTATCCGGTGACTTCTTCCTTCCTCTGTCGCGTTTTTTATTCATTTTTAGTCTCGGTTCATTAACTCCAAATGACTGGTAATGGTCGTCTGTTCGCGTGCAATCTCCTGCACTTTTTCGAGCCTTTGTTTGCTAAGTTTATGCATACTTCGTAAATTTGACCGTTGTTTTTCACCCGTCATAATGGGAATGCCAAATCGGATGAACATAATTTTAGGTCCCCCTTTTTCAAAACATTTTTATGTGGAATCGTATCGGAATTTACTTATTTAAACGTATCTGATGGAGCAACGATGAATTTAGCTGATTAGCGACCGACAACAGCGTTTTGCATGTATTCTTTTCAATATTCTTTTTTTCATTTACCTTGCACGTTATAGTTTGACCAAGTCATGCTCTGGTTACGTTCATCTTATCGTGAGATCTTAATTCCTCATTTTACGATGCAAGATTTGTAATACGCTTACATCGTAGCACTTTCTGCTGCGGTTGTGACAACTTCAATTATAGAGTAATAAAATTAGTCAAGATGATATACTGAACTAGCCTAAATCGGAAATAAGCCTTCTTTTCGTACTGGTAGAAATGGATGTCCTTTTGACACGTTTAAAAAGCAGTTCACAGTTTTTTGTGTGAATTAACTTTCATAATGTAAATGAATCGAAATGTCAAAATATAATACGGAGCAAAATAGTTGATCATATAGCTAATATATTCCAATAAGTTATAAAACATGGGTTTAGATTATTTACTGACATTTTTTTATTAAATCCATTTCTTCAAAAGACATATTCCTACCACGAATTCAGATTTCGGCCTCAGCGATTGATATTTAAATTTGTTCCCAATTTCATGTCATAGATACGAGTAAATTTTTACTCATATTGACATGACATCTAATATCATGAGCAGTGACACCACAAACATTCGGAATAGATTTTTGTCGTTACAGCTTAAGTCTCAAACTGAACTTGAAAAATAAAATTACTGCTGCTGTAAACATATATTGCTTTGGGCCTAATTGAATTTTGGTCGGCATAATAAATAATAAGTTAATTAAAATAATTGGTTATTGTTACCATCGACGCTGAATGTGTAATGAATTAAAATTTGTTGTAACGAAAAATATTTTCTGGCGTACCATTTTGGAATAGTTAAACGTTGCCTTGAGGTCTGAAAAAAGCTCTTTGATATTTTACAAAACCGATCAGTGTTCATCATAGTTGAAATTCAATCCTAATACACTTTCATAAAAAAAATAGCCGAAAAAATGGTGTCCCATTTTCCGTGTACTTCGTCACTTAAAATGCGTCATATTGTTTTTTGGAGCAACGGAAATTCAATTTGGGCCCGGGAAATCGAGAAAGCAACCCGATAATGGTGAAGTACACAGTTTCGGTGTAGTCACTTCGTTTTCCCTTCAGATTTCGAAAATGTAAACGAAAACAAATACTGAATCAAAAAAATAACAAATGAAAAAAATTATTATACTATAATTTCAATTTCTCGATTTCTTGTATCAAACCAGTAATAACTCAAGATCGAGACATAAAGACGAATTGAATATGGAAATTGCATTAATAAAATCACGCATTAAAAAATTCATTACAGAAAAGTGTTCCACATGGTACCGGGTCAAATTCATTACAATAAAATTAATCAACTCCGTAAAATGACTTCGGAGAAATTGTTTTGTAAACATTTCTCAGCGCGGGCAAACAAAAAGAGAACCTGGGGAAATCGGGGTTTGTGTATTAAAGGGGAAAATCGATTTTCGCACATTTTCTCTGGGGGCTTCGATCGATCCCCTTCCGAAACGAAAGTTCGCCCCAGATTCGCGCAAAAGAGTAAAAAATGCGCGGAAGCGATAGTATAATGCGGGCGAAGTGTTTTCCGTTATTTCGTCAAAACATTATCGTGTTTTGCCATGGAAAAGCCGAAAATGGCGGATACGAGCCTCGGATCTCGCATGGTTGTCAATTGTCGTCGCAATTGAACTAGCGCACCGCCCTAGGCGCCGCATCAGCTTTCCCCTTGGATAAACAGGCGCATGCCCAAACTATCGAAGCCCACGATTGGCTCTTGCTCGTGCTTATTTCCTGCTCCTTTTTCTCCGAAGCTCTTCGAATATAAGTGAATCGCGAATGAAGCTGTGTATCTTTGCCGATAAACCTCATTACTTATAGCCATCGTGTAGATTTATCGCGAAAATCTGCCACCCTAAGAAAAACATGCAGCGACCGTACCTGTAACAAAGTGATACCGACGCGCAACCAGTAATTCCAATTGTTCGATATCCAAGCAACACATTGAAAAAGAAGAGGACGCTTTTTGCGAAATGTTTGATTCATCAGAGACTTTCTTGATGCTGTCTTAGTAATATGCATTTGACGTTCTTGTTCCTTAGGTCCGCGCCGAGTAATAGCATTTTTAAAAATTCAAGTATATTTTTTTTCTATTATTTTAGCATGACGTTTACATAGTACTTAAATGAATCGATTCCAAGGATAGTCTATAAATAGTTCCTTATGGTTCTTATAAGAACAGTGTCAGAACTGACGGGTAGGATTAAAAAACTTACTCACAAATTGACGACCTAAGTGCCTGTCAATTCATTCGCAGCAATGCTCCCTTTATGTAAACTTTAAAATATTAGAACAAAATTATTTATAGATTGAAATATTTAGGTTAACGAGCATCGATAACGAATGAGTTCTTTCAGGTGTGCCGCCGTTCACGTCCTTCATCAAAGGATTAATTTTAATACTTGGAAACTCATCTTAATTTCATAAATCTATTTTTTTTTAGAATCATTATTTATTTTATTATGCTGGGAAGGAAACTTGAATTGAAAATCAGGCATATCGTCGTTGCAGTCGTTACTTACCGAATGTACACATAAAATTTAAAGCTTTGTATCGGCAGGGCTGCACATATGTTGTGCATAAGTGTTCTACCTACTAGAACTGTAAAATCCGCACGTTTCCGGAGTTCAAAGAAAATTTCGGAAAATTGAGCTTTCCTGTTCATGCTTCCAGATGCTCCTTTAGTCTTTTCTCACGTTACTCCTCTTACTCGAAACTAGCCGTTCGCGTTTGTAACTTTTCTTCTCGTACATAAAACATTGACTGATCGCCTGAGAAACAAAAATTGCAGGAACTTCAAAATTAAACTGCAATCTCAAAAACTGGCTATCTTTCTTAATTTATCTCCAGTTTCGAAACAAATTCTAGTTTCGTAATTTAGCGCCGGCTAATAGGTAAAACACATACCAAATACAGAAGTATTCTTTACCAAGAAGAGCCTGCGGAAATGCCGATAGCCCCATAGATCATCGCGAGTTGCGGAGCAAATTTACATATTTAAGCCTTTGTTTTTCGTAAATACGAAATACAAAAGCTACAGTATATACTATCCCGAATTAACACGTCAGCGAGACTATGGAGCTTTCACCGCGGTATTTACACCCGCGGTAGGTTGTTACCCGAGGCGATGAATTACTTATAACCACGTATATCTCCCTTTTTATGGAAACACTGGTATACCCGTTCCGCACAACGTTAGTCTCGAACTCTACGTTGTGAATACGTCGTGTGTATTTATAAACCCCAAGCAGAAATTGCAGGCGAGTCATGCCTCTTACAAGGAATGTACTCAACGTTACGCCTACACTGCTTGCGCTTGAAATTTGTGATATTATTTCCGAAAACTTTGACTTCGACAGTCTACAAACATGCGCTGTCAATACTCGACCCTTTTTTCCCCACCAGAGCTTTAGTGTTTACACTTTTTTGCTTAGACGTCTCATAAATCATATTGGAGAGCTTCTGTATTTTCGTTGTTAGCATATCTTGCAAATTGCTGCTCTGGTTAATATTGGATTAAGAATATGTTTATAAAGAAGATTTTGCAACGAAGGGTTGATCAGTTTTTATTATACTCGGTACTAAAATCCATTTTTATTTTTTCAACATTACTCCGTTTACTAAATGTTTAGTTTTCAGCGAACAGGAAAGAGGTCTTCATCTGGTATCAGTACCATAAACATTGATATGTCATATTTATTACCTATTTCTAGTAGGTCTAAAATGAAAACTAGTTGATTTCACTTAAAATAGATCGAGATGTGCAATTTTTTTAAGAATGATACCCAGTCATCTTTTCTTTTAAATTACTAATGGTGAACTTGAAGTTACAAATAAAAAAAAAAAATAAAATAGCAAATAAAGTAGGTAAATATGACTCGAGATTGGTTATTATCAACTTCAAATATTTTCAAAAGGTGAGTTCCGCCACCATCGACAATGATCGTTTAGTTTTCAGATATGAAGTTTCTGTACCCTTAATATGACACAATTTCTGCTTATAATATTTCACCTTAAACTTAACACGTGCAGAAATTTATTCTTTTCTTGTTTACTAAATTGTTATTTTATGCTTACTGAATCGAAAAAAAATTATATCATGTTTACACCTTTTTTTAGCGCTTAATTTTATTTATTCTACCCCTTTTATACCCAAAATAGATTTATATCTTTAGGTGTATTTCGTAACACGTGTTAATTATAGAGGTAAGAAAGTACAGATTTATCACATAAGTTCTATCCAGCTTAAAATAATATAATTTTATAAAAAAAACTGCTCGTCTACAAATCCTGAAAAAATTTAGTAATTTCGTAAATAAATAAATAAACTATATCGATGAATCAATATAAAATTCTCAGTTGTAGAAGTAAAAGAGTGATTGGACCAAACGAGCAAGTCGCTATAGGAATAAGTGACCGCAATATGGATTGGAATATGTAAATTATTGAAACGAGCTTTGATGTGTGCGTCACCGACCCATCTCGTTACTTCAATCTATGCCCCATTAGAGGAATTATGCTGCCAATAATTCGTGTCAGAGTAGAATGATTTTTTCATGCGAGGCATAAGAAAGCCTAGGTCTATAATCAAGTTAACAGGCAAAGTTTTAAAATGGATCCTCGTTATAAGTTCTTTCTACCAGCGTAGCTCTACCATGAAATGCTCTTTATGCGAAGACTAATCGTGACCTATAAGTTCGGAAGTGGCCATCGATGTTAGAATCCGTAACATTTCATCGTTATCCGCTATGTAAAGGCTTATTCGCTCCTGAAGTGTCCAATGCGAGTCTCGTTAAGAAGATATAAAGCGTCGCCACACCTAAACAATTCTTACATATGACGATCGAGAAAATATACTTTTAATACCTTTGTTACAAATACGACGTGGCATTTTTTAGCATTTCCAAAGAGCTGCCATATCGGAACAGTTACAAACGTGTTCTCGTAAATACAAAAGTATTCGAATACATATATAACGATATTCAAATGAGATCCTTTCATAATATCGTCCAATGTGCAACTTCAAAGTGCAATTCTTCTGAATAACCAGATGAAAAGTTTATTCAAGCCAGCTTACACCGTTGTACCGTATATTATCCTTGCGCTAATTCGAAAAAACCCAAGCTGAAAAAACACTTATTGTACTTGCCACATAACAGATGTGGTATTTTTATGATTTGTATAGGTACTTCTGCGACCAGCCCTCGCACGAAAACACTTCTTAACGCACCGCGTTGTCGTACGCCGTGAGTGCGGCGCGCCCTTCCCATTCAATCAATATCATTCAATCGATATCTTGAGACTTTTTCTTTTTCTGATGGAAATATCTCAACTCAATTCCGTCAAAATTCAATACGTCTAAATCCTAATCGAAGGTTACAATGAAACTCCCGTTCTTTATTGTGTCTTTAATTGTCGGAGTTATTTTGTCACGTAACATTTTAACATGATTCATCATTCATATTATTTTTTGTTCGGCACCCATTCAAACCTGAAATGCACTTACAGATTTATTTTTTCTAATTTCAATTTTATTTATGATGTTAATAGAGTTCGATATATGAATGTTCGTTACGAAATTAATCCCAAAGATTCCCAGTAATTTGGTAGAAGTTTCACACTGAGTAACGCATGTTGATGAAGTCTTCTCATCAGCATGCATGAATTTCCAAACTTCTCACTGATCACCTCCCTGATTTTTTCTGTTGTAGTAAATTTGATCCGTTATTCGAAATATTAACTTATGGAAATTCGTACAGAACTTATTAAAATTGAAAAAGTACATTATAATTAATTTCAAAAACAACTGTGAGATTTGCTTTGGAAAAATTGAGAAACCCAAAGAAAGAACTAAGAAACCACCATTTTATAAATATTTGAACTTATAATCATTATTTTCTGCATCGAAGAGACAAAAGATTTTGATCCTCCAATGATTTTGAAGCGTTTAAAATTGACTGGGTTTTAAAATTGGCGAAACCAACACTTTCTTAAACAACTTTAACTATTATATATTTTGGTGTTAGAATTTCAAAATTCAAAATGGCTGGACTAATATAGAGCACAAAAATTTAATAAAATATTCGTGGTTTTGCAGTATTTGATGTGTTGTCGTGAATTTCAGTTGATCGATGAGAGTATATTAAAGTTCAAGGGACGCGGAAAATATGTCTTTTCTTAATCGAACAACTGGACCTCTTATTGTAAAAGACTGAAACTTTGGACGATCATATTGGACCCGCCATATTGAATTTAAGAAACTGTCACCTTATTTGATGTCAATGACCTGGCATATAATGCAACTACGCACTGTAAACTTTAGCTAGAAAAAATTATAGTTGTTAAAAATGTTTTGCCGCCATATTGGATCCGCCATTTTCAAATTTTTAAAAATATTCATTTTTTAGTACTAATTTTTTAATAACTATAATTAGTTTGCCAAATTATGTAACATGATTATTTTTTAACTCTTATTGTAGTATTAAAAAGCCCTAATAAATTCAATAACAAACTTTCAATTTTATTATCGTATTGAAATTACTAAATTGTTATATTCAAAGCTATATTTAACTATGACTTTCACAAAAATAAGGAAAATCATTGTTTGTTATGTATAAAAATGATAGGTTATGATTTGTAGTAATGAAATAAATTCTTGTCGATGTTTCGTGATGTAATACTGCTATAACCCCACGTACCTGCCGTTACATTATTTCTTAAAAAGCGTTCGGGTCAGTTCAAGATATCTATCTAGTTCTCGGCTTAATACGGTGTAATGCTTCGTGTGCTATAGATATAAACACTGAGAGGCGCGACTGTACTAAATAGGCAGTTAATCATAGAAGGGAGCCGAGATGCTTGCGATGTCAGTCTGCTTGTGCTTAAGCGGTCAATCGCTTTTACTTATTCAAGAGGACTTTGCACTCATGATGTCTGGTAATTCCTTCTCACTCCCTCTAATTTGCGCTCTCGCTCTTTCTAGCTTTGTTTATCCCTCCATCTATATCACTAACATGCGAGCCTTGTCTCACGCACTCCTTAATGCATTTGCTACCTTTATCATGGACCTCTTCATCTAACGCATTTTCATTTGCCCCCCCACCTCCTCACTCCATCTCCCTCTGCACTCTACATCAGCCTTTCTGTCTGATTCTGCTATACCGTAACTTTTCAGAGTATCAACTCACAAAGCCTCACAGAGAATTAAATCTAATTAGTCGGATACTAATTAGCATCTCGCACTTTTACATCGTTTTCGTTTCAATATCATTTTCACATCATTCACGAAGCTTTTGCAAACGTATAAACTGTACAATCAATACATTTAAAGGATTGAATACTTCCATCCAGCCCAGGTACAGATAAAAGAAAAAATGTATATTTATCTAGAATTACTGGAAATATTGATTTTCACGTCAAACTCCGCCTCTTTATAAACGACGATGAATTTTTTATTTTTATGTTGTTTCTTAAACTCCAAATTTTGATCTTCTATAGGAATAGTCGATTATTGCTTCTGACCTAAGAAAGTGATCTCAGTATAGGTCAAAATAAGACATAGATATACAAGCCATTCATTTCTCATGTGGGATTTAGACAACTGGCCGCCGTACTTTACAGAGGCAAAACAACAAAAGACGGACAACACATGACGAAGGTATTTTCAGATTCTTCCGTAAATCCATTTTAAAGCGTAACGCCGTTGCCCACCCAAATATGCTTGGTCAAATATCACAGGCAGAACTGACCCGACCTCCCCTTCCCTGATACATGAGTAGCAACGCGGGTAGTAGAAATATCGTTCGTTTAGTGCCCACTGGAAGTGGTAGTTTTCAGAGTGGGATTTTTCCTTCACTGGCAGGAGGGAAATGCCTCCCATGCTAAACCGATCGTCGGGGGTTGGCCGAACTTATTCCGGTACACCCCCGGGGGATGACAAGGACTGCATTATCTTTAACTTCTGTTGTACTCGAGGGAGTCATGCCCTAATGCCGCAAGGTATGGAAGATACATTAAACTCACCAATATGCATTGGAACTGTCATTTAAATAATTTGATTGTGTTCATTCATTCGAACGGTTTAAATTAATCTGACCTCCAATGAGATACAGAAATTGGAAATTGGGTTGCTTCAAATTAGCTACGTCTTTTTTTATAAATTTTGTGAAAATTGCGTTAAACGAACTCTATTTGCTTCTGTGATTTCATCCAGCCGATAATCTATGCAAATGGTGCCCTCAAATACATGACACAAATTGGCAACTCGAAAATGAGTTTAAACTGCGTCACATCGCACCCCCAGTTACGATTTGATTAATTACGAAACTGTTCGAACTGTAGCGGTTTCGCCATCTAATAAATTGTGACCGTACTAGTCTATTATCATGGCATTTGATGAAGTTGAACAATGGGAGAAGGAACCGAATGGATGAAACTTGTGTAGTTTAGCGAAGTTCGTGGCAATATTTGTATACTTGGATGTTAGTCATTTTCTTGATCAGTTTATCTACACCCATAGTGTTTCATAAATAAACTTTTTTTTATAGTTGAGGAATGTTGAAATTAAAATTGCTAGCTATCAATGTGGGATAATTAAATTATACTTCTTCGCCAAAAGAAAACTAACTATAAAAACGCATAAAACGTTCTATATAAAGATGCAAAAAATTGCCTACATATTTATAGGAAGCAGTTATCTATACGTGAGCTCCGGCGAACAGGTCTCCGTAAAAAAGTTCCTGTTAAAAATAAATGAAAAAAGTGTCCAATAAATTTAACAGTAATAAATTTATCGCAAAAAATTGTCGAAATAACTTGGACAAAACACACTCGCTGAAATGTTGCAATAAGTCAATGGCGCATATTACATAATAAACTGAAAATGCAATTACTTAATAGAAGATATCGATATCAAACGTGCAATATATTTATTTGTTTTTAGCAATTTCAGTTCGAATTATAGAGAGATAAAATACAGGAACGAGGAAACTGAACCCGACAAATATTGATGTAATGGCGACCCCTCAGGCAATTAATTATAAGCTACGAATAGGATGTCTCACCGTTTCTTCCATTTTTGTTCTTATTATATACAGGTATACAGCCAATCAATTTCGCGTACGTTATATTCTATATTTACCATTTTTTTCATGTTCGTGTGCGACCATACTATGCACCACGTATATATACTTGTATATAAGCTTCTTACGGTTTCTATACTTGCGGAGCTAATCCTGATCTTTTCAGCTATCGGCCCTCACCTTGGATTATTTTTTTCTCTTTTCTCTTTAGGGACGTCACCGAAATAAGCTTTCGGAACCATTAGTATTAACGTCATGTCATGATTTCTATCATCGCCTTTTTCACATATTTTTTTGTCGTTGGTTGATTTAGAGGTGACGTATTACATGAAAATAGTGACAAAGTAATACCAGTAATCCAAATTGATAGGTAAAAAGTAAGTGCACATTCTGAAGAAAATATAGATGACCTTTAGCAGCATGGATAAACAGCCCACACAAAATTTCTTGGCAAGGAAGACTACTATTATTCTCGCATCATTATTTTTTCAATTAAACTTATCTTTAGAATCTTAAAAATTCGTAATTGGCACTTGAAAATGCTGTATTTTCTTTACAAGATAAAAATACCCTGGCTCGTCTTGATCTTGCTCTTCGACGAAAACTCTTACCCCAACCACGAGGTTGTATTAACAGTCTCGCACGCTTTACTTTCTCATTCATGATGACTTATTTTTATTCGTTCCATATGCTTAGCACCTTTTTTGTCCCCGTACTTTCAGCACTGTCGGTATATGAAAATGAATACGTCCTGCACGAGGCAGAAGAAAATTGGATTTAAATTAGAAAACGTATCACAGATGTCGCGTGCCGGGTAGGTCTTTTTGTAGCTCATTAGTCTTCTTCCACGTCCGCTTACGTTTCATTTTTTAAGCACTAAATCAGACGTGCGCAATTGGAAAAGTTCATTAAAACTACTTGATTCAATGTCGCACGAAATTTTACGAACATATTCTTAACGGAACTTGCTTTTTTTATTATGTAGAATTAGAAAAGCGCACATGATATTTTCTTTGGGGAGAAGTCCCTTTATCATCCAAAACCATCAGCTGCTCGTAATCACAAATCTTCTGCCGAGAAACAAAGAAGAACGGTTAAAAAGTAAATAAAAATTCTGAGCGCCTACCGTTCTCCTTTGACTTATGTATTTCTGTTATATAAATCAATCCTCCTACGCTCTTCGCTTTCTAATATAAACACGGCTGTCAGCAGCAACGCGACTCTCGGCCGTGTGAGAAATGCCTCGGGTAAGTGCGGATGAAAAGGCGACGGTGGACGCGACGAAAAGTTAAAGGACGCCTCGAAATGAAACGTAATCGGAATAATAAAAAACTCGGGCGCAAGGAAAAATACTTGTGCATTTAGGAAACGGGCATATTTATAGTCGTAAGGATGGGAGGGGGCCCGCGGAAGATAAAAATGAAAAACTAGCCGCGGCGACTTCGGGATTTCAGCTGGATAAAAATGGGAGTCGCGTGGAGAAAAAAACACTCTTGCACGCTATCGTCCAATTAACGTCCGGAACTCGTTAAACCTTGTGGCCGATACGTCATTTCTCGAAGACTCGAATTGGATGATTGTTGCAAATGTGCTTTTGGACTTGGCTGAAAATGATCATCTAACATTTTTTGGGTATGATCAGATTTCCTGACTATGGGGTCTGCTCGGACTCTACAAAAGGGGGATTAAGCCATATGACGATACGTCAAAGGTGAACACGTAATAAGGCTTATTGAAATTTTGTCAGGACTTGATCAGACAAAGAGCATGTGACAACACGTGATCTCTTAAATCTGGCCCGGGTGAAACGAGGCAGACTAGATAAGACGTGCCGTATGACAACCGGGTCAGGTCCTGATCAATATTCAGCAGCCTAAAAATATTTTCGCTGAAACTTCTTGAAAATGTTTGGATGTCATAAACATTACGACTGGCATTGTTTAAGACATGAATAGCGCCTCTAATCAAAATCTAAAGGTGTAGTCAATAGATAATATAAACTTGCTCTATTGATAATTTTCGAGCACATTACTGGGCACGAGTTGTCGAGTGGTTGACTATATTTTAACACTTTTGCCATCTCTTATTGTGAGATATAAGCGTAAATATACAACCAAAAACAATACAAACATAATATATCTAAATACTCCATAGAAATATTTTCTAAATTCAGCAATAAAAGAATCATAAGAATTGCTTCCAAAGGTCATGTTTTTTTTTAAATTAAAAAAAAATAGGAAATTGCTTTCAAGCGGTGTATTTCATCATATTGCACCGATTTACTGGAATTGATAAGATAACAGGAATCTTAGAAATGCAATCGACTTCCGCAGCAAGATTATATATATATATCGATACATTCTGTGAGGTATAGAATGGAAGTAACACGGTATTCACAGGATTGAAGTAATAAAGTAAGTATGGTATTCCTCTCAGTTCGGCGAATAGTAAATCTGGTAAGGGACTTCGATACTTTCGATCGCATCTCTAAATTACACATGGCAAAGTCGAGATTCGTTCAGGCAAGACCACGAAAGAAAATCAGAAAAGGAACTTGGGAGTAAGGGAGTTTCTTCAAGTTTCGCGACAGCTGAGAGAGTTGGTCTGCCGGCCGCAAAATTTTCCTCCTGAAATTTTAAATTAACGTCACGAACTTCTTAGCTTCGGGCCAAAAGAGTCGGATTCTAAAAAATTGACTTACCTGTCTATTTCTCGACCGAGAATAAATAATCAGCCGAGTCTTCTGAATTATCTATCGGTCGGTGAACGAACCATAATAATCGTTATTTGACCAATTTTCTTTATATTGTTTAAAAATACACAAGGAACGACGGAAATCGTCATTGTTATTTATGACAGATTCGAGATCAGAAATTAGTGTCACTATGCTGAAAGTCCTTTTTGGATTTTTGTATATTTTAAAGGAAATCCAATTCGGGGAATCTAACATCAAAGGATCGGCGCTGAATCCTTTTTGCCATCACTTTTGCGTATTTATTTGTAATTAAAATGAATATTATACATTCTATAGTTTGTACAATAGTTATAATATAACAATGTACGTAGACAAGGGATGAGATATAATATTTCAATTTTAATTACATTAGAAAGCTGTTACTTGAGAAATTGATCAAACTTCGGATATTATATAACAGACAAAACAATGCGCCTTGTATGAGTGAGATCTGCATTAAGCTAATATGGTAAGCATCATATTTACATGAAGTATTCGATAATTAGATTTTCTCAAATATTAAATATTTATCATTGCATCACGATCTTTGCATTAAAGAAAGGCGAACTTCTATGCTTTAATTGTGTTTACTTGGCGGAAAACTTAAATTGGGTGTTAAGTGACACGAAGTGTTGAAGCTAATTTCGTGATACATCTGTTGAGTGAATCGCGTGTCACTTCGGAAGACATATTGCGCATCGGCAATTGCAAGATATTATTGTATCTCTTATTCCATCGTCTGATGTAATTTCATTTTTTTAATTAACAAGTTTATTTTGTTCCTTTTCGAATTAATTTTGTAACTGCTATGCCCAGATGTAATATTTAAATAACTATATTATTGGAATTATAGTCAATAGGACCATTTCTTTGATAACATTGTTCGTGTTCATTTTTAAACTGAATTTCTTCTTTAAACTTCAAATATTCTTTGTGCGACACACAGGATCTATAAAAGAAGAAAAATCTCGTTATAATACCTACAAAAAAGAAAAACAGTATGCGTTTTAATTTTATAAAAAAGTTATTTTTACATGGACGTGAATGACCCTCGCTTATAAGGGTAGGAAAGTAGGAAGCGGAATGAAAAAATTAACAAAAGTTGATTTCAGTTCTTGACTTTTTATTGATTAAAAATCATACCAAATGTAAGCAGTAATTTAAAAGTGTGTATGAATAATGTCGAAAATACGAACGATATTTTTAATTGCGTTAATTACAAGTTTGAAAAAAAAAAACAATCAAATTAATGTATCTATAAAGCTCTGTATGTAACCTATTAGCTAAGGAATTTAATGGAATGGTATTCCTGCAAAAATGAAATGTATACATCAAAAGCTGCTTGCATAGTACAATATTTTTAATCTCACATTAATTTATTTCATATATGCTTTACTTTACGTTATGAATACGTTATATTTTACCAGAACCTATAACGATATTTGCAACAGTTTCAGTAATTCTATTCAGACATATTCCATAATTAAACGTCGATGTCGCCTCGGTACAACATGCGCATGCGCTTTTATCGGTTATCTGTCCAACAGGAAACTGAAATGTTCTCAAATTTGTCAGTCGTTATCTAACAACCATACTCAGTTCACCGAGCAAACGATAACGGATTTTCATTTTTATTTCTTTCCATTTTTGGATTTAACGTCCATGATTTAAATTTGATGACGTTATTCGATTTGATACGTTTCGTTATTTATCTATATAGTTAGAATTTTACGTTACTAGGTTTGAATAAATTTTATATTCAATGGCAATTGTCAGTTCCATTTCAATTGTTTTTATTCTCGTAATAATTAACTTTTTATCTTTTGTGTTTATAGAAAGTATATTTTTTTTGCTGTACTCTAATTAGGTAATATATTTTCCTACGTCGAGAATTCCAATCCAATATTGGAAAAGAAAATTCCTTTTTATATTTCTAAACTTCTAAAACGATATGAACCCACTTTGTATCATCTACACTTTTTACTGAATTTTAAAAGTTCTCCAGATTTATATTCCAATAAAAACTAGTTCATTATTCGTACAATAGGTTTTAATGTTCATCACAACTATTTAAGGGTTTTTTTTATAATAATTAACAAACTACCAAAAGTGTAAATATTTCTAGAATTGAAAATAATACAGAATCAAAGAAGAACAAAGACGATAAATAGCCGTTTATTCAGACTACAAGAGTTTGGAACAATGATATAGTCGAGATTTGGTCTATATACCGACGGCCCAAACTATAATAAAGTACTCCTTAAAACAGTTCAAACTCCTGTTTGAGCATCGATACAGCATACTGATTAAACGACCTCGATTTTCTGTAATAAGGACTGAGTTCGGTATGGTACAAATCAGATCTTCATAGCGGTCATCGTGTAACTTTCTAACTTTGGATTAACTATTAAGATTTTCATATAAGAATATCCCTCAATAGTTTTAATATCATTATTATGCTATTATTAATATTTGGGAATAATTAAAAAATTCCAACGTATACGAGTAATTCCACAGATTTTTTACTTTCGAACTGGGTAAAAGTTGAAAAAAAATTGATGGCGCACCGGCATTTATCACAAAATGGGACGTATATGAACCCTTAAAATCGTGACTTACATAATTTTTTAGCAGACTTATCAAAGAAATCAAACTTTTTATTTTTTAATTCAAATGCTTAGGAAAATAACATACATATATAATTAGTGACTGATAATTTATTTCTTAAATGAGTAAATGTGCTTAATAACAAATATGTAATAATATATTTAATATACATATAAAGTTTTATTAATAATTTGGCCGATAAATGTTTATTTTTTGTTTTAAGAATTTAATAGAAATGTATATCTGTTTTCGTTTCGAAAAGATTTGAAAAATGGATTTATTTAATATTTCGGGGATTTTCGCCAAACGTCACAATTCTTTAAAGATAATAAAAATGTTACAATACTGTAATTCAGTGTGCATCATACAAAAAGATGTTATTATAATTTTTACAAAAACATTTGTGAGCATGTTTCATTTTACTTCAACATTCCTCGATTACGCCCAATTTGTGTTATACTGCTAAAACTTCAATTACGTTTTGCAACCACAATCAATTTGCTGGATTAAAAGAAATTGATAAAATATTTGTTTTGACATATGTTTTGAACCGCTTTTTTTTGCAACTAAACAAAAATACGGAAATAGCAATGTGATTTTCAGTTAAAATACATCCGAAACTAATGTGAACAGTGGTTACAGAGTATTAAAAAATAATTTTCTAAATGTGCTATTCGTTTTTTTGTATTTTTTAGGTCGACCACATTTTATCTTGACCATTTCTCAATGGCATACGTATGATAGTTATTGAGGAACACTAATCTACCAAATTTAGTTGTTTATTAGCGCTAGAAAAGGAACTTTTTGCATTATAATAAAAATGCTTTTCTTGAAACTTATTGTTATAAAACAGCCAAATATAAAAAAAAAACATTTTTTGGAAAAAGTCGGTACCTGTAGTGTTTGGGATAATAACTTTTTTTTTAACATTAGGCACACTCATCAACTTAAGTTTTTTGAAAGAGTAATTGTTAAGTATGCTTCCACGTGACTTTGATAAAGGTAGAAACAGTCTTAATTTTTATATAGCCCTAAGATGTAAAGATTTCTATACGAGTACCATTCGATAATAGTAAAATTTTGGCACATTATGCGTAAAAAGTGATTGTTTATAACTGGAAATATATAGAAAATGGATGAAATTTTACATCTAACTGTATTTTGTCCAAAACTCTTCATGAATTAATACTCGAAAGGGTGAGGATAAGTCTGAAATCGCCAGTACCCGCTATGTCAAAAAATATGTGGAATTACTCATACATCAAGAATGTTAAGCGCAATTATTTTTGAAAACTTGAGCTTAGTAAAGAACGCAAAGTTAATAAGCCATTTAAATTTTATATAACCGAATACTCCTTTGGAAATTTTATACCGGAAAGAAAGTTTCGGGCCGCCTTGGTCGTCGTCTCGCAAGCAAGGAGCTTTCCTGAACGGCGAGTAACGCAGAATAGATTTAATTCCGGAGTAAGATACAATAGATTTTAATCTGCCATTCGCCTTTGTTTACCGTTTAGAAATTATTTTATTAAGTAGAGGTGGGAAAGAGAGGTAAGTAAATGCTGCAAAACCGGAGAAAAGTTGCAAACTATAAATAGTTAAGACCGGAAGCGCGGGTACATTGTTGTAGACTCGCACGACGTCGATGGGCTGCGCTGCACTCGCGTCTACACAGCATAAAGTAATAACCGGGCGGCACTGCAACGTCGCTCGGATCAATATCGGGCGGGAGTTGAAAGTAGAGATGGCAGAGCGGAAGGCGATGGACGAAGGAACGAAGGAACGAGAAACGCCGCTAGACAAGCCGCCCATCCGCCCAACCACAGTTGCAGGAAAACGAGGGCACCGCGAAAGCTCCCCCTGCCCCCGACAACCCCCCAACCCCCGCCCCCTCTGCCCCGGCTTGCTCGGATTTTCATTCGAAAACTTGGGGAAATTTGCCTTCCCACGCAGCCCACGCTGCCGCAGAACGTATCGACGAGGCGCGTGCTTCTTTCTTTTAAACTGCGATCTTCAGCGGGGGCGAGGGTGAGAGGCCGGAGGAAATATTAAAAAGTTAAGCTCGAAACACGGGGAGAAATTAGCCGCGGTTTTCCTGCTATCCTAAAACGGGCGATACGGTGTCGTTCCGAACTAATTGATTCCGCTTCGACTAGTGCCGAGATTTCCCTTCGCTTATTTATTTATTCCCGACTTTTTCGCGCAACTATTCGATACCAGAATCCAATCTGTTTATTTTTAAGTTCCTCAATTTCAACCCGTCGAAATGCATCCTACTAAATGATTTATCCATTAGAATGATCGATTTTTCTCCTTTAAGGGTGACAAATTCAATCTTCTATACGATAATGTCATTAATCATCTTGGTGCTGGAGGTATCATTCATCGAAATAGCTTGGAATTCATTGAGCTTGTTAATTCGATACTTCAGGAAGACATGGACAGATGGTCCGTATCACTTCTCTAGTTATCGACAAATTACCTTTAGTAGTTTTCAATAAAACTCTCTCTAGAATTGCACACATATACCTAAAGAGTCTACTAATTCTGGAGTCTCCATTGCTCTGAATCGACAGTTGACACTGATGAGCAACGCAAGTCATCCACATCCCATAAAAACTTCAGGGTGACTCGATTTTTTATCTGATCTAGGGTGCTTTTGGTATTAGATACTTAATAAACTTTGGGGTAGATCACAATAGAGACACCTGTAACTAGGTACCTTCTTTGGTCATGACAATAACAAACTGGTGGCTTAACTGGGATAGTTGAGTGCCTTTGGATAAAAAAATACTTATAAACTTTGGCAATAAAAAAGGGGCTTATTGATGTTGATGTCACATAAATAGTCAGGAACATCAGAAAGTCTATGATCCTTTAAAGCATTTCAGCTCATCAGAGGAAGTCTATCATCTTGATGGTTATACAATCGTGTTTCATATTTTTCTTTAACCTGACAACAGACTAGCATCAAAACTGCGTAAAAACAAATGATTTTGACAACTCGAACGCAATTTTTTCATTGAAAAATTCAAGGTACTCTTTTACTTACATTGTTGACAACTTCGAATGTTTTTGTCCGCAGCTTTTCGATTAAACAAAACGAAGAACCAAAAACATGAAAACTTACGACGAACATACAGTAATTCCCTATTCAGATCCAATTAAATGATCCCCAGATGTGTTCCAACCATTATGCAGATATTCGCCGCTAAACTCGGGAATTTCTCAAACTCAATCTGCCTTTCCCACACCTGTAGATTGAATCATATCGAACAAACTAAAAGGCTAAGTTTTTGAGGATATTACGAGCATAAAACGACTAATAATTCGACTTACCGCTTAAATCCCGTCTACAAATCATTGAACTGAATTAAGGTAAATTGGATGTAATTGCCCCCTTAATCCATTCTTCCGCGAAAGCCTAAAAAACGTTGATGCGAAAGTGTTTCTGGTTTGCTGCAATAGGCAAACGGATGTGAAGCTTCACTGACGAAATTAATCATTCGTGGAAAAAAATTAACATATTGTACCTCGACGAAAACCAACATCTTTCGACAATACGAGAAAAGTAATCCTGCGGGAGAATTAAGAAAGTTATGCGGGGGTTAATTAGTACTACGTTAGTGTTTCGGCCTGAATAATTGCCAGTCTGCCGTCACGAAATCATCAATTAGTGGCTTTCGCTTTCTCTGGAACGTAGAGTCTTCCGCAAAGACCGGAAGTGAAGTCTCTCTCACTTCTCCGCAAGTTTTTAGTGATTCCAACCAGCGCACTCCAAGACCCTGCACTTCCAGTCTGCGGCGTGTGCGGAGTTTCTTCAGAATCCACACTCCGCTCTTGGTCCGTTAGTATATATAAATAGACGAAGTACTGGATCAGGCGTGCGAGTGTTTGTAGATATGATCTAAATGAAAGCCCCGATGTGCATGCGCTGGATGGCGATCCAGTAAACTCGCCTCTGTTCCAATTCGAGACCGAGACGTATATCCGTCGATCTAACATTCATACCGAACTATTTTCAGTTAATCTCGAATAAGATTACGCTTCTGAATCAACACCATCTGCCCGGAATTACGGAGTTGCACATCAACTGCCCGCAATAACAGATTTGAAATATCAAAATGAGAACTGGCCGTATCGATTTTCATTTTGCAGGTTTGAACAAGTTTACGTGCAACTAGCTAGCATTCAAGTCAAAATAACGGAGGTGGAATACAGTAGCATCCGCGTAACGAATAATTTTTCGAAAACCACCAGCTGTGATTTGTACGTACAGGAACTCAGTTTTAGGAAATTCGGAGGTAGAAACGGTCCGAGCGAGGGAACGACGTTTATGAATGTCCAAATGAAAATTTAACGGCGGCGTGCGTGGTTGCAGAGTTGATTTGCGAATTGTATTATGGCAGTGACATTAATTTAAAATACGTCACAGGAATTACGGTAAAGACCAGCGATCCTTTCACAAAGAGCAGCCGGATACTCGGCTACCAGATAATCAACATCAGAAAAGGGGAGACTAATCAACGGCCGTCTTCGACATCATCTTTCTCCATCTCTCTCTTTCTCTTGATCTCTATTTCTCTCCTTGTTCAGTTCTCTCTGGTCTCCGTCGTTTTATCTCGGCATCTTCCTCTCTGACTCCCCTCGCCCCTTCTCTGCGTGGTCGCTCTCGACGTCGCACTGGTCTGCAGCAGAATATTCTACACATTTTGCATTCGTATACCCGGGTCTACCACACACGCACTTCCCGTTTTGTATATACATGCATGAACTTATTGCGCGATGCAGCCCCAGCTACTACATGGACTTAGTCATATTCGTCAGTCCAATCACGGCTTAGAATTCGTTCATCCCTTTTCTCACGCGGCGGCTTCATCGGGCGCTTCTTCTGATATTCAAATACGATACAATTTTCAGATTTAAATTCATAATTATCGCCAAGCGTTAATCCGTTCATTCAGCAGAACCCACCAGGGAGATGACTTCGCATTGTTTGCAATCGGCAATGCGGTCCGGCTCAATTATGTAAAAACGAAACGGTAAATTAGCGTTCCCGTTGTATAGTTTATAATAATCCAACATTTATCGCCTCATAGGCACGTAAAATATGTACGTTACCTAAATCATAAATTGCATCGATAGGTTGCAAATTAAATAGTCAATGACCAGCGGTTTAGTCGGAAATACGCGAAGATAAACACTCGATGTTTTCCTATAGAGTTTGGGTGCGTTTCGCGTTCGTACCCCCGATCGTTCTTCAATTACGGAATGCTACCGGAGTAAATTAGCATGCACGCGCTGAACGTAATATACATCCTTTAGGAGTTATAATTGGAAATCGAGAGGCTTAGCGCGGTAATATAAATCCGTGGGATGTAATTGTATGAAATGTCATTTGTTAACGATTGCGTAAAATAGGGGTCGGCGTGTTTAATCCCCAAACTCATAAGTCGCCGTAATAAACTTTCTTTAAATGCAATTTGGTCTCGCGCCACGCCCCAATCTCCTGTCATTCTCGCACACAATCGTTGTTCATGCGTCTGTTTCATCGAGGGCTGTTACGCTCAGACGTACTTGTCGATGGTAAGCCGTGTACACGACCGACCGCGTATATATGCTCACACACGCAAGCGTAACGACGAGGGTCTGTAGCAAAATATTCTGCACTGGACTTTTTTCAGATAAACAAATCGCCTGGTATGAATTTTAATCCGGTGCCATAGTTGTGCGCAAATTGTAAATAATGCGTCGTTTGTAATACGATTTTTGAAAAAAAAAATTGTCGCAAGCTCAAATACCAAAAAATAATAACAATATACTCATTTAACGACAATCTACTGTTCATAAGTTCATTAATTAATAAAAATGACCATAAATGTAAAAAATTTCCTCTTGCATTTATTGAAGACTCAGTCGTTTATGCCATAGTCGCTCAAGTAACGATTGGAACAGACATGACATGACCATTGGAGTTCAAACTAAGTAAAAAACAATTTTTGTAATGAAAAGAACTTGCAATCGACATTCATCGAATGACGCATCAAAAAATATGATAAATTTAAAAGTCAGCATACTACCCATTATTATTCAAAAAAGAAACCGCAATTTTGAATTTACTGTGACCCACACGGAATAAACAGGGTTGGATGTACCAACCAAAGAAGTATGGTGAATTAAAATATTGATAGGTCTACCATTGCTATTGTATAGAGAACTTTGCATATGGAAATCCTTTCAACAGATATGGTCACAACAACCGTAGAATGGTAGGTATGACGATATATGGAAAGGATATAATTATCAATATAATATGGTCAAGACAACCATATCTTTGGTTGTAACAACCGTAGTGTTTTTCCGTGCAGGTCAAAGATCTGGTCGAAGTATTGAATTTCGGTACCTCGTTAAAAAAAAA
The DNA here is from genome assembly GCA_030407085.1 of Trichopria drosophilae. Lineage (NCBI taxonomy): Eukaryota > Metazoa > Arthropoda > Insecta > Hymenoptera > Diapriidae > Trichopria > Trichopria drosophilae. The sequence continues at coordinate 60,142,393 of CM059583.1, forward strand.
TTACCCTGTAATTTTTCATCAAATGTCGGTGTTTCAGGCCCTAAAGAACTCAAAAATACAATAAAAAAAATTGTTGTCTGCGATCTTGTACGTACTTACGTATGTCCCATTTTTTTCGTCTCGCGATATCTCGCAAAAGGTAAAAAAAAATTTAAACATCAACATCTTTTTGTGTTTGTCATGGCCTAAGTTAGATCTGCTTAATGTCTGATGTTGATACATCCTAAATTATGGCGAGGTCGAACAAAAGAAGCGAAAAAATAAGTTATTTTGCGTTTCTTAGTAAAAATATAAAAGAAAAACGGTCGAAACCACTTGTTTTTTTTTTACTTTTCGCTACTTGTTGCAAAAATGATCAAGCAGTGAGGTGGTAATATTTAATTTCAAAAGATCTCAATATGATGGAGTGAAAATGACGATGAGAATCACAATAAAACCTGTACTTTTAGTGTCTAAAATAGCTAAAATCAATAGAATTTAAAACCGCATGAAAATTGTTACCTGCGATATTTTTAGGGCTGCTAAATTAAATGCAAAACTGATGTACATTTTCAGTTATTAAAAATAGGTCAAGGTATAAGCTGGCCTCGGATTCATAAATAATCTGCGATTAATAGATTTTTAAGAAATCATATAGGTTGTACTATATTTGTCTTTTGTAATTCCTTTATATTCGTTTATCACCGTCCAAAATAAACACCCGAGAAATTAGTTTCTTTAAATAAGATTAAGTTTTTAATATTTTGGATGTTCAGTATGTTTTTCTGGATTTTATATCCTTTGAAGATATTTTATTGCCAAAATCAAAATGAACGAAAAGGTCAATAAAAACCTTCAAATTTCATGAGGTTTTGTAATTAATAATTATGCTTAGTGACAATTCACTTTCTTACTACAGTGGCTCAATTTTCACTCCATAAAAAAGCGAATTTTCAATTTTCGACATTTGAAAAGTATTATGATCTGAAATGAGCCTGAAAATCACAAGTTGGCAAAAAAAAATCAGGGAATTTTTCTTCCCCCACCTTCAAGAATCTTTCGATCTTTTACTAACATTGATGTTTAGATTCCCCGAGCAGAAAAATGAAAATATAAAAATTGTAGTATCAATTAGTCTATAAGTAATAATTCCACACAATACTTCTGAAGAGTATCGCCTCAAAAAAGTATGTTTTCTAATCTAACAACCAAATTTTAATTAAAAAATCCGGTACAATAGAGAAAGAAAAAAAAACAGAATTTATACAATCTACGGTCAACATAAAACATATAGAAATTTTGAGCCATATATTCACATGACAAGTTAATGTTTGCCTCAGTTATTGGCGTCATTTCAGTTCTATAAATATTGAAAGTTAGAATTTCATTTCACATTGGAAAAATGTATTTTTTAAAACAAATTTTTGTATGTATTCGTCTTCTAAAACGTTCAATATTTTCAAAATTATTCAATGCTTTCAATGACATCAAAGAATTTTTATAATTTCGAAAATATAAAAATTGCATGGATTTTTTGTGGTTACTTATTTCGGACGACCATGGTGTCAAGAATGTTTTGTGTAATTGTATAAAATAAAATTGATCTGGAATGTTAAAGTAAACAGTGTAATTTTAAAATGTAGAATTTTGAAAATAGGTCGTTTAAATTCAATTTCTTACGTAATTGTAAATAACCAATTAGAAGTTTATGCCTGTACGTGCAGATTTAATAATATTAATTGCCGATCCAGAACCCATCAAGAAAAATCTATTTCAAAGATTCTCTGAAATAAATTATAAACATTTGTAGACATTTTTAAACGTAAATAATTACAATCCATCTGCTCAAATATCAACACGACTTATTTTTTCCAAATTTTTTTATGAACTGAAAACAACGAAATAAACATCAGAGCTGTCCGCTTGGCACAGAATGCATCTTATAAAAACAATATTTATTTTGCGATAACATAAATTCTAAGATAATTGAGTAGAACGAAATAATACTGCCGTTTAAATCCGTGACGTACCTGCTAGAACGGAAGTTCATTTATGCATCTACGAAGAGATAAAGCAGTCCAGAATAAACTTACACACCAAATATAGAATTGAACTTTGACTTTTCTTTTCGGCACTCGTATCCTTTACAGACGCGTTCATACATTATCTAGTATGTTAAATATAAAGCACGATAAACACATAAGGCATTCAAGAATAAACGCTCATAATTATTTCCACCGCCCAGTGAGTTTCAAGAATGAAATGTAAATCTGATGTACGAAACTGTTATTGAGTTTTTACTGTTATTCTATTGAAATAAAATGTCGTTTAAAATTTCGGCGAAGGATAAAATAACGAATCCAACGGATTTATGGAGTCACGTGTCAAATGTGATTTCTTCAGATCGATGATGGATTTCGCACAATGGGATTTTACCTTGGCATCTACGATACATTTACTGATAATCCCTTTTCAAATAAAGCTCGTTCCTCAAAGACCTCGAAGAGCACGAACGTTTTTCAGGCTTTTATATACAGATCAATTTTAATTTCAATAACATTTTCTTCGTCAATTACATAAATAATTTTGTTTCCACATTTTAGTAAAAATATGATTAATTAATACATATAAAAATTAATAGTTAAATTGATATAAAAAAAGTCTAGATGTCTAAAATGTCAATTTCCAAATATCAGGTATATGACGCATTCGGGTATCTATTAATACAACCAAAATTTTGACAGGTATTTTAGTTTGACGCTTTTTAACGTTTCATCACAGATATTTTAGATTGTTGTTAATTGTTAAATTTTTTAGTTGAATATTGGATTGTTTTGATTTAAACGTCATATTTCTTCTCTACATCTATGAGTATTCTCGAATAACAAGGCTATCTATTTTTATTTTTTTGTCAATTTGATATATTTTATAAACGAATAGATATATTAAACTATCATTCGTAGTTATGAACATATAACAATATCTATATTTCTTTTAGACATACAAAAGATAAGTTTAATAAATTTTCTAGCATACTTGTAACTGCATATGTATTTAATTTGAACTCTAATGAAAGTATAATTTTATTGATAAATGTCCAAAACAGGCCGAGTGAAATGAATAAATTAATAAAAAGCAACCATTGAAGTTAAATATATTTATTTGTTTCATATTAATATTCTCAGTGTCCAAACTTTGATAGTGACTTTTCTAATTATTTCGAATAGTAATACGTATCGAATGGATTCGAATACCCTTCGAACACTAAGACCTCAGTTAAAGTGAAACGTATTATTGTAATTTCTCATGTCATCCTGTAAAGGGTGACTGTATCGCTTTTAAAATGAACCTGTTCCTTTAGTCACAATAGAGGCATGTTGTCAATATTGTCAGATGTTCCAACTTGTAATCTTCCTTCAGTTATAAAATTTTTTTATTTCGAATAGTAAAATAATTTGATAAATTTATATTATTATATAAAGACACTTCATAACACTTAGGAAAATGTAAATTACAGTATATAATTAAGTAATAAAGATAAACTTGTCAATGGAATCATTAAGGAATAAATTAAGAGAACACGAATTTTGACTTTTATAAACGATCATTATTAGAAATCATTATTAACAAAAGAAATAACGAATAATATTACTGTCAATTTTCAGTTGTCGGATTTTATTTAAATTTAAACTAAAGAAAAAACTAAACAAATTGCGCTAAGTTACAAAATTATTTGTCTTTTCTATTTGTATAAATAATATAATAATAAGGTATTACTTAAGTTGTACGTAATGAAAACGTAATTCTACTACAGAAAACAGAATGAAACTTAGAAATAATAATGACGAAGTTAACGTGATATATGAAATCCTATTATAAGGACTAATATAGTTAGTCGAATCGTAATAACCGAACGTTTAATGATTTTAATCTCCATAAATTATGTTAAAAAAAGTAATACACGGTAAATAATTATTATGCGAATTTATTTTCATTAAATTGTATACATACGAAATTTTTCGCGCATGACAATATAGCCCATTAAGGACCAAATGGACAATTATTCTTCGTGGTGGACTTCAAGGGTGGTATTTTATATGAAAACGGATTTTTAAAAAATCGGAACCAATTATGTCTTACGTAAAATTGATTGATCTTTCCAAATCTGCCGTTAAAAGGTCAATCGAACCCATTCCCAAAAAGTTATGCGTGGTTTTTCTCAAAAAAATCAAATTTTTCCACTTACAGATATTATTTAAGCTGCATTCTCATATCGGCAACGGTTAAGGAGATCATTGATTGGTGAAAATATCGCGTCCACGAATCTTTAATTTTGAAATGCGCATGATAGCATTTTCAACGTAAAGTTGAAAACTTCCAAAATGGCGGCTAAAACACGAAAATATCAGCGAAAAGCTCCTGAATTCTTTTTTCGATAATTATAGACTTTCGAAAATACAAGATAGCAGATCCAATATGGCATTTAAAACAAACATTTAAAGTATATCTCTTTTTAGATTAAACTTTAAGTTACATTTTGTTAAACTTTAAAATTACTGTAATATGACAGAAAATTTTAAGGGAAACATACTTTTGACGAATTTTGTTCACATCATCTCATTCAAAAAATGTCACCTAACATTACCTTAGCAGAGATTTGGCTGGTTGAACTAGTCATTATCCTAGCTGTTGGGAATATCTGTTCGGTAGAATCTCGGTAGAAATATGCACGAATTCTAGATGAAAACCCGCTAGACCAGTAACATATATTTAAAGTGACATAAAGCAGTAATTGCCAACTGAAAATATCATAACAATTTTGTATAATAAGTAGTATAATAAGTAAGGTAAGAATCAATTGATTTGACAAAACGAGTAGATGTAAATGTAAACTATTTTTCTTTCGAATGAAGATTTGAACTTTACTGCAGCTTTGTAAACAATCGCGACAGCATGTGCGCGCGAATCAGCTGAGAGCCAGCCGCCATATTGGGAGTTCGATCGAGAGGTATTCGAGATTCTTGAATCGAACCGAGGTCGATACGTTGTAGGAGCTCGTCGCACTCATGTTAAAATATATTGGTTGTCTCAATGTCTCGCGTCTCGGTAGATTTATGCCAGAATTCATATCATTTTTAACAGGATATCTTATTACAGAGCTAGTTTCTAGCCAGATCATCAAAATCTAGGATAATTCTGGGCAGATTCTCGAGACCATCTCTACCAGTGAAGCTAATACGCACTATGTCTGAATGGTGAAAAACTTATAAGCGTTGTTACTTTCCTCCTTTGTTACTTTTCTCCTTGGTCTCCCCTACTATATGAATTAGTTGAAGTATTCTTTAATAAATAACCAAAACGTTGAGGTCATATCGCACACAAAACAAAAAAGCATATTTTTAATTTAGACGCCCTATTGTTAGTTATTTTGTACACATGTTCTAAAATTCAATTTGTAAATAATTTCCTCTTTTGCGCAGTATTTTTTCGAACTTTTAAAGCTCCAAATAAGGTTAAGACGGTCTTAACTAGTACCGTATTAAACAACAAAATCGCTTCATTAACGGATGCAATTAAATTGTTATTAGGCAATGTTTATAATCGTACATAATTGGAATAATAACAATTCCGCTCATTATCCTAACAAATCAAGATAGTATTCCTGACGATCATGTTTGCATATTTTTATTTGTTGTAATAAACTAAACATATCAAATCGTTTAGAATACAAATGTTAATCAGAAAAATGTCCAAATGCAGAAGCCTAAAAAAATACGTCAGAGATGCATTTGTTCCATGTAAACGAAAAGTCACATACATGTTAAGTACGTATCGCTTCCATAATGTCAGCGACACGGCTTTTAAAAGCGACAAGCAGCCCTTTTTCGTAATCGATACAAGCGCCAACACGCGCGAGCTTCCCGTCCGCTCCTATTGTGCTTCCTTTTTTCGAATTGTCGTTCCTCTCCCGTTTCGATATTTCCTATTTTCTTGGCTCCTCGCGTATATACAGGTACGGCTTCGTTTCATCATTTATTTCCTTCGCGGCGCCTTTTATTTCTGCTTATCCCATTGGCCTCTTGCAGGAGTTCATTCGAATCTAGTTCATTTATCGCGTGCAATTTAACCTTTGCTCATATCCCCGTACCTGGCTAATATTTCGGAGAGAGAGAACTACAAAGGCACTTTGCCCGACCGTGTATCCCCACCTGGCCGCTTTGTACTTGATGATCGACGGGAGGAGTTCGTATTCTCTATTGGGAATGCTGCAACAATGCGATGACGAATCGCAACCAACTACCGTGTAACAGCTCTCCAAAAGCCTCTTCACGCTGCTTGTGCCCCATACACACGCTTTTTGCCTGGACACTTAATCCTCGCTCTATTATATTTTTTATACTCGCTCGCGGATCCCTTCTCTTTTCATCAGAGTGATCTCTCGCTCTTCTTTCCACCCTGCTCTTGTCGTACTTCTCCTGCCGTATCGCTTTTCCCCCGGGGTTTTAACTCTCTCTTCCCATCTCTCTCGCGCTCTTTTCGTTAGCCATTGCCGAGCTGAATAAACAATCTATCCGTCTCTATCGTTTCGTATTTTGCTTCTTTCCCCCGCTATATATATATATACACATCTCGGTTTCTACGCAGCTGAACGGAGGAAGCAGTGGGGCGTGAAACGATTTCTGACAGGACGGCTTTCGATCCACCTTCATAGATGACCGATGAATTGCCTTTGTCGAACAAAATTACTGTACGAAATTCGGAAGTCTTACGTAGACAGCTTAATCAATGTCCGATTCTCCGGGCCTCTTTCGCGTTAACGAGGGTGAGAAATGAACCGGCAAGCTCTATTTGTTTTATTTGAGCGCAATGACCAAAATTGATGGAGCGAAAGTTGTAAGACGATGCAACAACTGTTAGAGTTGCTAACCATCAAGTGCGCATCAGTATGGAGAAACTCAGTTCAGAAGACTTTACTAAACGTTCACTTGAACATGATTTGAAGATCGACAATAATTCTCGGAGAGGTTCGGGCATCTTCGGTATATAATGTACTGATAGCCACAGAAGTCCATATACGTTGAAATGGAGTAACATCAACTATGGTCGAACCATAGTATTAACCACAAATAATAAACAACAACCCATGTAGAAAATGTAACGCTAGTCTGGTCAGACTCCGGCCAGCCTTCTCTATGTCTGACCAAGAAATCACAGTAATTGTAACGCTCTGCCGACAGGATTCTGAACAGGATAATCCTACCAGATTCCGATCAGAATCTTGCTTCTCCGACCAGGTTCCGATCGGATTCCTGCTTTATCCGACCAAGTACTACAAAATTTGATGAACCTAACCTAAATATACCTCGGTAAATTTAGTCAGAATGTTGCGATTCTGATTAGATTCCCTAAGTAGGGTAAATGTGGCCAGAGTCTGGTCAGAATTATGGAAAATCTGTCGGATTTTCCACACGTGAACTAGAAGCGTCTATCATTCGCCATCCGAAAGAATTCTGCATATTTATTACATAGAATTGAAGTGACAACTGGGCTGCACTAGCTGCTAACAACATAATATTTCTTTTAAAACGAGGCAAAGCACCGTAAAAACGAATGCTCATATATCATTGTCAAACAATGATTGTCATAAAATTAATCGACCAATAACAACATCAATTTCATTCAATTATCTAGAAAAAGATTCAAAGCGCATTTAACAATTTCTGTTACTGCCCTAGGCATATATATCTCAGTCCTCGGACCGACACAATTATTACTAAGGCACGCACATATATGGACATAACGATCGTTTGATACAGTGTGACAGGACTGAATCTTTATAAACGCTGACAGCCAAAATAAATGATCCTACGACTTCATTCATAGAGTGCGCGTCTTATTCTGAAGAAGAACCGCTTCTTTGTGCCTCGCACAATAACGGAGTTACGTAACACAGGGGTATTTTCGCCGTCCTAATCGAATTATAAGTTATTGTTAAATATCGGTGAGAAGCATCGGACGACGAATTTGTCACTGCAGCGGGAGGCGGCTTGGGACGCGAGAAGCTGCAGCGGTAACCTTAAAATTTACGACGGGCATCTTCAAAAATGCTCGTATTCGAAAAATGGCCGGGGCTTCGCGGAACGCCCCATAAATTTAAGCGAAGAAAGGAATCGTATAACGAAACCTGATAGTAGCATCTGGCGTACTCCACTTCACGTGGTGCATGAATGGACTCTCAGGAATTTTCTGACATGGAGAGTTGTGCGCACTAATGACTCGGTTTCGATGTATGCCAGAGTAAAGGGGGTGCGTGCGTACGCGATAATTGCGCGCACCCGTGTCTCGGTGTATTCCACAGAATGACATCACCAAAAGTGGAATCATTGTTCCGTGGGGGAGCATTGATGCCGCGGCTGCATGTGCAGCGCCGTGTCGCGATCGATCACGTCGGGATAGAAATTCGGAATTCGAGTCGCAAATTGGAATTACAGCATGCGACGTGCGAGTGGTTTCCTATGTCGATAATTATATGTATTAGCTGCCTTTTCATTTTCGAAAATCAGTTTTTTTATCGGGAAATTTGACTTGTAAAGAGCATCGTTATGGAGTATACTTTGTGTTCTAATTTTTGTAAAAACTTCGAAAGTAAATATTTTTAATATATATGTATATTCTAAAGATTAAAAAAAAGAATGTTTTGAATACAAAGAATGTTTTATTAGCAAAATATTTATTTGTTGTTTAACATTTTGTATCTTAAGTAATAATAATAATAATAATAATAAGAGGTCCTCAAATTGTGTGAATTTTCATTCTAATCGAGAATGAAACCCAAGCAATTTTAATTGGAATATATATTCACTTTCGCAAAGAATGACATTATTTCATTTCATTCTAAGAGTGAATACATCATTCTAATTCATTTGAAATATTCATTTTAATCATTAAAAACTATTAATTAATTAACATATTTTTTTCATAGTGTTTCTGTAAGGTAATCAAAGATTCTTCGAATTCCTAATATTTGAGAAAATATGAATTCCATTGCCGATGTAAAAAACTGTATAAAGTGCTGAATAAATATTGAGTATAACATATCAGTACTACACACGTATTTTTAGACGTAATAAATAAGATATGCAGTGTCGGAACGGTCCTTCAAGTCAGCTAATATGCAAAATAGAATGCATTTCCATAACGAGAATAGAAAAGAATTGCGAGAGCTGCAAGCGCTCCTGGCGGCAGCTAAGGTTACTTGCGTTTCGCTCCGAGTATCAACGTACTCTTACCGTAAGAGAAAGAAATTTTGACTCTTCTTAAAAGAATAAAAATATTATTTCTTTTTAGACTGGACTTTCACCTGATCCACTCTTATTGGAGAGATTTTCTTAATCAATCATTACAGGAGTGAAATCTCTGGAAGCTATTGCCTTTTATTACGGAACGTTAAAATGTCACTCATGTATATTGTGTACAATGTTTGGGCTATTTTGAATTATAAACCGATGATTTAAACAAAATTTAATAAACTACAATTATAAAGAAAATGTCTTCAGCACTTTATATTATAAGATTTATTAAGAAGACATGTCTGGTATCAGAATCATGCTTTTCAATGATAAGAAAATACTTATTACTTCTTCTATCGAAAATTTAGTAGATTATAAAAGTTATAAATATAGAAGTTACTAATTTATTATTATCGCATTTTGTGTTTGAAACAAATACTTGCGAAAAATTTCGCAGTTAACTACGCCATCTATGTTAACAGTCATAAATTTATTCAACAATCGACGCAAAGTATACTTTTCGAATTATACCTAAAATAGACTAGCAAATCGACAGAATTCAGCACCTTTATAAATTAAAATTGAAAATTTACTCTGTGTCTTAGGATGCAAATATGAGCAGTTACAACATTTAAAGAACTATTTATTGTTTTTAAAATTATGAAATTACCAACCGACGCATACTATGATTATTTTGAGCGAAGGATATGCGATTTTCATCATTTTTAGTTTAAGTTAAGAAGTTTTTCGTTCTTATCGCATTTTTTAAAATTGTCCGCCTCTAAATGTATGGGTCTCGTTCTACTATAACTTAGTTTTCATCTTATTTTCCTTGTTAGCTATAATTTAATTTGATGAAATAAAAGTATAAAATATTACTTAATAATTATTATAATATTTATTTTTAAATTACGATACGAAAACTATTATTAACTTATGACACTGGAAACTAACGTTTCATTCTTTTTTTTTTGTTTAGCACCCTGGCGATGAAATACTGCACCGAAGATGAAATGCCCAAAATAAGGTACATTTTTTCAATAGTTTATATCTTTAGTACAATTTCAGTTTGAGATAACAAATTTGAAAAAAACAATACTTGTGATAATGTTTTATACACACTTATTTTTGTGTCGAGATTTGGACGATAAATATTCTGCCTACGAAAAGTCAAATTCAGTTTCAAAACATAATTACAAATTGTTTTAAAACATAGTAACAAATTTTTAAAAATAACTTTAATATTTTTGTAAAAACTGATTTAAATATTTTGTTAAATTGTCATTAATTTATTTAGAGACAGAAAATGATATTACAATTTACAATACTTACAGAAACAAGCACAATAATTATTGCAAACAATACTTTATCTATTTTCACATGTACGTCTTTTCGTGTAAATAAACTATTTTGTTTGACATTTGCAATGCCGTTTTCTTGTAAAGTTATTAATGTTGACAAATTAAAAACGTGGTGGACAATATGTATGTAATTCTGCTAGTAATTAAATAAATTAATATCATACTCGAAAGACTAAATATTAGTACTCGAACAATGTATAAATAGTACAACTGTCTTACCAACTCAATGACATATTCGTTGCTACTATCTACCATTTCCAGTGATTTCAAGCAAATACTTAACTACTTTTCATTTCCTTCTTATTTCATATTCTCAAAGACAGCCATTCATAAAAACAGGGAATGTCGCTGACATGAAACGTCGAAACAGACTTTCTTGGTGACTCAATATGTACATTATTCCTTGGTTATAGTCTATAAGAAATATCATAATACTTTATTTTTGTAACCTTCTTTTTACATTTTTTTTGATATTTCGTAGGCCGTGAATTCTTTCTTGCATTATTCGTAAATAAGTAGTGTTTTAATATTCAAATAATACACTCAGTAAAAATTATTCTTGAACAAATTTAAATCACATTTTAGAGAACTACTCTGTATGTATAACAATAGGTAATTTGTATAATTCTGCTGTATCTGACAAATTTGAAAAAAAAATTGAAAGAAAATTGAAAGAAAACTTAGAACTGTATTCAACTAACCGAAAATGTAGGGAAACTCATATTAAAATATCTACACCTACAGTAAATAGTAACCGATTTACTAACAGCAATATTGATACTAATGATGATTTTTCTAAAACTTAATTAGACATTTACCTGCATTCATCGGAGAAAACATTCCTAAAGTATTCTGCAACATTTTTCAAAAGTTTAAAATACTTGAAAACACGTGTTTTTCCCGATAAAAAACTATTGCAAAAAAAATTCAGACGCATCAGAAACAAATATTTATAAACTAATATAGTGAACTTATCATGGGGTTGAATGATTTTACGGAAAACAGAATTTCTCAACTTTTAGAAGAAATTATTAATTAATAAAGTTAGGTTATAGAAATTTTAGTTAAAAATGTTTCGATGGTAGTATACGAAATGTCAATCACTGGCTGAAAAATACTCGTAAAATTCAAATTTTCTAAATAAATATTTTTGTCTAAAAGTAAAAGTTTTCTAAATCAAAATAGTAATATTTCTATTACTAATTTTCTCGTTGTAAAAAGTTTCTATATCACAGTATGACGAAAAAGCTAAGCATTACATTAAACATTTATGGAACCATTTGAAATAAAACCAACATTTTAGACATACCAGCAATTCTCCATAAATAAAAATATGACAAGTTGTCAGTTTTTCAAACATTTATTAGCTTTACCGAAACTACATATCATGATATACGAACTTGAATACAATAACTTCATCGACGAACGCAAGAAGTCGCATGTAAATACCAGGATTATTATCAGTGCGGCTATTCAGAGTATATACGTATTTTATGAATCTAAAAAGACGTCATATATCTCGCGGAAATCAAGACTACGTCCAAGAGATAACTCCAGCAGTAGGTAAAATGCGAAGACTATAACGTTCAACTGTTCCCAGAGTAGAAAGTTAATTATGTGCCGGCAGAAAGCAATTATTTTATACGTGTATAACCTCGGTTTCCGATAATTACGTCGACCATTAATCTAATCACTCAATTACTATTCCAAATTGGCTATTCATTACTATAACTAGTCATTTGAACGGGCCAACTGAAATAGAGTTATAACGGTTAAACTTTTTTCATAAATCGAGATCCGTCTTCTTTTCTATTCTCAACAGATGGTTGGATGGTCAGCTTGACTTTGATAAATCCACATCACAATTATTATCACGTTTTTTGGAATTAATGTAATTTAATATGAAGTAATTCAGATTTGAAACAATTTGTACAATCGGGAAATTCATATTTCAAACAAACATTTATTGTTAAAAATAAATAGTAAAGTGTGTGATGCATTTGCTTTAAAAAGTGATATATTTTGATAATAGTATTATAAAACATAGTTTACACAATTTTACTAAATTAAAAAATACTGCATTACTACAAAATATGTAAATGTGGAATATTTTTGGCCTTTTGTAGCATTTACTAGACGTTTAAAACAGGTATTTCTTATAGTATAATGATTCTTCCTCTAATATACCCCCTGAAAATCTTTTGAGGTAAAATAGGTAGTTATTTATTGATATAGAAAAACATAAAGGATTTACTTGCATTGAGAACATTTATTTAATTGCAAATTTGACTAAGATATCTTCTTTTGCAAATATGAAGAGACTCTTTTATACATATATAGAGAAAGGATTTCGTTGTAAATTTCACTATTCTATTAGTAACTTAAGGACGTTCGTTATAGCAAAATATATATGTAAAATAATAGTTTAGTACGAATATAAAATAAAGTAAAATACATATAGTTATTTGTACGACTAAGAGTCAGCTTAGATACGGCTACTTAATATAAAAGATTAAAACATAAGGAAATTAACAAAAGGTACTTTCCGTATGATTCTTTGAAAGAAACGCTTTACGTGGTATCTTTTGTTTGAGAAACTGTGCCTTCCTATTTCTGTATCAGATGAAAAATTTCCTCAAATATGAAGAAATCGTAATGTGGAATTTTCTTGAGGAACCTCAAACACTAGAGTGCTAGTGCTTCTGAACCTCGTTATATTCCAAGCTTTTATATGAAATTGTAGAAGTCTTTCAAGAAATCAACGTACGAAATTGTACTATGTATTAACTTAGGTGGAAAGAACTATCATTTAAATTATTTCGATTCAATTAATTCGTTAAATATTTATTTTCGTACAAATTTCAATACGTTTTTAACCTTGTTTGTATAGCCAATACTAATAGTTTTAGGCGTACAATAGAATCTCAAAAGGAAGAGAATCGCATATTTCTAAGTTGTATGTGTCAGCTATTACATACATCATTACTAATCTTGATCTAGTAATTAATTACTTTCAACAATTTTAATCACAAGGAATATTGTAATTTTAATCATTGAAAATATAATTTTACTTCTTTAAAGCCCAAAACTCTCTTTGTTACTCGTAAAGGAATTTCATTTTAAGGAACTCTCATTCTCAAAAAAAGATTTCAGTATATTGCACAAAATTATTAGTAAAGCTTGGTTGTATTGTTAATTAATTAAAATACACCTCATTATGAATAACAAATAACCATACTAATGGAAGTTTGTCTAATTAAATACTATTTTTATAAAGCATAAAAACTGAATGCCGATAATATGCAAAATTTACAAATTCTGGTTATATTAATCAAGAACCATTCTTCACAATATTTTATTATTCAGTAGATTTAGATTTTTTAGGTTAAATCGTTTAATTTTTGTTGTATTAGTTCATACATTTCTAAAAACTTGTTGCGTATTTAAGTATTGTTTCATATTTCACTCATACTTCACTCAATAAGAGGGGTCACTCACAATGAACAGCACAATAGCTTCGTCAAGGGCTGTTAAATAGCTAATACAGTAATGCAAGTTGGTGCATCCAACCACCAGGTGTCGCTTTTCATTATGAGCAATATTTCGTATTATATGCATTCTAGACTCCTAATAGCATGTCTGAAGTTACAATGCATCACATGATCTGATATCATTTCTGCGTAATCTCGAGATCAGGTTCAATAAACCGACAATTACTGCAGCGAGGGATTGAAAATGTACTTGGAGAAGTCTGCGGATTAAAAAAAAAGATTATATACGTATGAAGTTACGTATTTGACATTTAAAAAAGCAACACTGAGTATGGAAGCCATGTTATTATATGGGATGGCGTATACACACGTGATCGTGTAATGTAATACGTTTTTGCGGAGGGTAAAAATCTAAACCAAAGTATTATTAATTTCATATTTATTCTTAGTCAATAGACATAAATTGTTTACAAATAAAACTATTTATGTTTAGTATTATACTTATATTATCAATTACATTATCAATTAAGACATACATTGCATTTCATTTATTCAGTGAATTCAAAATCATTTATAAATTATTGTTATAAATCGATACATCATTCTTTATAACTTTTTAATTAAAAACTATGACAGATTTGATAAATAATTTACTTTCATATTATTATACACAATACGTTTATGAGGCCAGGGAACAAAGTTCCAAAAATCAAAACCCCCCGAAAGGCAAAAATTTCGATATGACGTGAGTCCAAGGTGTTTTAATTTCCTTTCTTTTTGCTAAATTTTCAAAGACAAAGTGGAAAAAATCACGCTGGAACCATTCTATATCGAAATTTTGGACTTTCGGCGTGTTGAATTTCGGAACCATGTTCCCCGGCCGTTTATGAAAGTGTAAACAATATATAGGTTAAATTCTACATTCTACACTATTTTGAAAAATGATAACACTGCAATAGAATGGTAAAGCGGCATCAAATTTTCAAATTAGGTATACGACAGCTTATAGAAAATATTTTTGAAAATATCGTTTGAAAAAGGGGAAACATCTTAATTTTTTACACTTACGTCCTCGATTACCTGAATTAATATATTAGTAAGGATTAATTCGGATAAATATGAGTGAGCTACAAGTTTCCGCAAGTTAATTTTAAAAAGTTAAATTAAGCATTTATTTAAAACTTTCTAAGATTCTTATATGTGTATATTAAATCTGCAATAAATTATCCGTAGTAAGAACTGAGTTCCGATATTGATCTTTGAATTCTGCTTTAATAATATTCATATATAATATAAATTCATTATAAGAATTAGGAAATGCATCTACGTCATACAGCATTTTAATAATTTTATCATTTTTATTATTTATTTTCAAAATGTAGGGTATTTCTTGTTAAGGCGGTAGGCAACCCCTAAACCCAAAAATAAAGTTGTGTGCATCAACTTTTATGAGCAAAAAAAGGTAAAAATCCTTATATTTCTTTACCTTTTGGCAAATTTCAAAGTAAAATCGGAAAATATTGATTACCTATATATATATATATATATATATGGGGCATTCTTTGTGAAAAAAGCCACCCCACCTGTCTAAAAATCAGAAACACCTACTTAGGTCTATTTGGGCTCAAATTGTAGCTTAGAGTGTGTAGTTTCAAAAAATCACCGGTACTTTCCGAAAAACAAAATGGCATGTTGCAATATGGCGCCCGGAATGCGTGAAGCACGAACCGACATTATGTATTTCGGTAAAAATTCATTCACAAGAACAAAGAAAACATTTTTTTTTATGCATATCGTACATTATTGTGTGCACTTTGCATACGTATATTACACATTCAGAAATTCAATATGTCCGATTCAATATGGCGGACGGAATTTAAAATTTATCATTTTAATTAGAAAAGATGCGGTAACAGTGAAATTGTATCTGTTCATAAATTATTGTCACGAGAAACATGCATAATTTCGAGAAATTGCAGTAGAGGTTTTCTTTTTCTAATTTAATTTACTATAAGACCGAGTATTTTTCTAATTAAAATGATAAATTTTAAATTCCGTCCGCCATATTGAATCGGACATATTGAATTTCTGAATGTGTAATATACGTATGCAAAGTGCACACAATAATGTACGATATGCATAAAAAAAAATGTTTTCTTTGTTCTTGTGAATGAATTTTTACCGAAATACATAATGTCGGTTCGTGCTTCACGCATTCCGGGCGCCATATTGCAACATGCCATTTTGTTTTTCGGAAAGTACCGGTGATTTTTTGAAACTACACACTCTAAGCTACAATTTGAGCCCAAATAGACCTAAGTAGGTGTTTCTGATTTTTAGACAGGTGGGGTGGCTTTTTTCACAAAGAATGCCCCATATATATATATCACGACGAGGAAAAAACGTCCGCATCATTTTTTACTTATTTCAGTATGGTGTTTTTTGGAATACGACGGAATTACCATCAGGCCAGCAAGTTTTCAATTGATAATAAATTTAAAAAACATAAGTTAATATTTCATGATTAATTCAAGCTTTCTTTTGGCTTATGACCCACAAATATTATATAAAATGTTTCGACAATGACGTTTCGACTCTCTAGGAATCTTGAATTTTTTAAAAATTAATGACAGTATATTTTGAATTATTCATAAATTTTCATAAGTTTCTCATTTCGAAAAGAATTCTGCGACTCTTTGTAATTCTTCGATCTCAATAACCCTTGCTCGACTAGGGTCTTAATAAATTGATATAAGGACTCCTAAAGAGCCAACATTTTGTCGTCATCAAAACGCCATGGAAAATAGTTGAAGAGCATATAACAAAAAAAATTATTTATAATTCTCCCTTTGTTTATTTTACTCGCGTTGTAAATTTCAAAATTACTAAACTTTAACCCATTCAAATTTTATACTCAGATCCTCAGACACGGATCATTTTCAGTTGACTCCAATATCAAATGTAAGGAAATAAATTATGACTGCGAAGTGGCTAATTTGATCCTCTTCTTTTTATTCGAATAAAAGCAAGAATTTGCTGAATTCGTTCGATTTAACCCAGACCCATAGGGAACATGGGAAAAGCGTGGCGACCTCTTCTCTTCTTCTTAAGGAGGGCAGTGAAATAAAAATGTGAAGTGTTGCAAAAAGCGCATTCGCCATGCCAAATGTAGCAGCACCCACGACCGCCTTGAAGTCTTCTTGGATTGTAACGGCGCAGCTTCGCGCTGTACCGCAAGGGGACGAGAGCCCAATTACGCTAAAATAGAGTTTCCGGCAATGGAACACTCGCTGCTTTCCGTCATGTTGCACGTGCATAGGTACTCCGCGTTATTATGCGTCCACAGTCTACCTTACGAGGGCGTGTACGACCGCCACTCCCTTCTCCGTTAATAGTGTTGCCGGGACAGTTTATTCGAAATATAGTTACACTTAAGTGCTTAACTTTTCCACACAGAATAACCTACGAATTTATTCGATTTACAAATTTTCAAAAAATTGAATTCCATTTATTAAGCATCTTCTGCAAGCTAAATGGTCGTTGGGAACAATAACCGTCTGCCAAACTTCTGGGACTGAAGAGGCTCATCTTTGTTTTTCGAAAAAATTTCTTTTTTATTGAAACTGTCAGTTGTTCGAACACTCAACACAATTCTTAGTACAGTAAGACCTCACTAAGGTGACAGTTTGCTTGTATAACCTCGCTTGATCGACAATGCCGAACCTCGCTAGTTCGACAGGGAGCGTAGACTTCTTCCATCCCATGTGCCTGAAGCGTACGCGCTAACACAAGAAAACGAGCCAATTACATTAGCGTGTCGTCATAGTGGACATCGTTGAAGCAATATCTATCTAGTGAAATCTGATAGAGTACCTCGAGATTCGAGCATGTCAAACAAGCGAGGTTGTAATGTAATTTAAATACGTTTTAACAACGAATGGTTCAAAAAGTCCTGAAATAAATTTTGTCTGGTGTATCATCTACTCCGACTGTTGCTACGATAAAAATACTAAAAAATCAACATTAAAATGACGCCTAAATAAAAAGTAGTTCTTATTACTACTTTTCCATCAACTACCCTATACTGTTATTGAATTTGTCAGGTAGATTTTTTTAATGAAGTAGTATGAAATGTACATTAAGCATCACGAAAACAAAAACTATTACTCGCACTATTACTCGCCTAATTGTTGTGTTTTACAGTTATCCATTAGGTATTAACAAATCTTTTAATGCAGTGTACGCAAATGGTGAGAATATCGAAACCACTGAAAACTAAGTAGATAGTTGATCTAGGGACAAAGTAATCCCTAAAGGTTACATTTATGTCAATCAACTGGTACTGTAAAAGTATTTTTTTGAACTTATAAGTGTGAAAAATGGAGTATATTTTAGGTTTGACTACATTTTAGTTCTTTGAAGTAAAACGTACTCTGTAATAGGTGTTAAAAAGTTCACCTCGCGGTGGGCATGGACTTGAGTCTTTCTAGGAATAATGCGTATCTACTTTTTTCGACAGAGTATGTGACTAACCAGTAGAGGGATTCAACTTTAGCGTGAAACACCAAAAATAAGCAAAATTTACTCCAAGAGAGTGAAGTTTTAGCCTAGAGTAGTAAACGTTAATGATTAGTCAATCTACGACTGCGCAATTCGTTTCCAATCATTTTAGTGCGTAGGTCATAATATTGTAGATAGATGGGAGTTTTGACATAATCTTAAAAAACAATCAATCAGGTATAATAATAGTGATCAGTACTACTTTATTTATCCTGAAGGGTTACTTCGATACGGCATTTGGATGTAAAATTCATCGACCTTTTAATTGCTAATGTCAATCAGTGCGTGTTTTGACAAAGGGAATGAAAATTAATCTTTAAACAAAAAATGCTGTGCGAAGTCATATCCAAAGTCAACATTCGATTTTTGTCGAAGATTGGTTCAGAATTGACCTTCGTTATTAAGATGTGTAGCTTAATCCTCCTTGTGACAAACTGTTAAAAATGTTTCGTAATGTTTGCATAATGTGTTATTCCGATGTAAACGTGTTGTGACCACTTTTTTCAATGCCAGTTTTCAAAATATTTTGAAAGTGACGGTCTTCGATATCAAAAGTACTCATTTCTGATGATATTACCATTTGAACATCTTAAAATTGTAATCTCCAAACCTTCAATATTCATTATAGTACTCAATAATTGTATTAAATATCGTAAACCATACTGTCATAATGTCATATACTACCATACCTTTTCGATGTGCAGCTATATTATCTATCTCATGCCATCACAGTTGGATAAATCTGTCACTAAGACGCTTTTCAAATCCAATTTTACAACATGTATGTTTCAAAGTAAGATGCATAAGTTCATGTCAACACAGAAATTGAAGTCAGACATTATCATTCTACATTGTTATTGTCATCTGAACAATCAAAAAGCTCGAAGCATACATGTAGTAAATTTGCTTTTGAATTTGAAGTGAGCAGACATTTTTCATCGTAAAATATTAAAATACAAAAATCATGGTTGGAGAAACTACTTCTACACCTATCTTCTATTGTCACTGATTTACCGAAAAGAATCATGATGCCGAAATATTGAAGAGTAAGAATAGTCTAATCGTTGGAAGAACCAGCCGTTAAATTTTAAATGAAGGTGATCAAATGTTGGGAATATTTGCTCGAATTCAACGACCGAAATATTCTTCCGGCTATATTTTATAAGGAATATTTCGAAGCGTTAACTATTTCATCTCCATCAGATTGAAAAAGGTCGAAGTGAAACCGTCGAACTCGGTAACGATGACAAAGAGCGAAGAAGGCGAACTTGTTATTCCTTGAAAAATAAAGAACCTCGTTTTGCCTGCGATAAGATCTTGGCAGATTCACCGAGTGTAAGCGTCACATCATCATCGTTAAAGCTTAGTAGAATATTTTTCGCCGACTCTTGGCAATCGCGTCTTCAACATCGCCATCTCGTCCCAACCGTAACTGGAGATGCGACAGGAATAAGAGTTTGCTCATACGCGCTCTTATGATAATGACGAGACCTTCTGCCGACGAACGTATTACATCTCACTGCTCAACCTTACCTGACATCTCGCTATCGCACTGTCTCGTTTCCTCTCCATCAAAACTTTGTCTATGCCTCTCATTATTCACTGCGTACTTTTGCACGATTTGTAGAATTTCTACTAAAGGAAAGTTGCCAACGAAAAACTAAAACTTTCAAGAAAAGAAACTATACGAAGCCATAATAATAATGTCCCACCTATAATTTGCATTCTTATCAAGTAATGGCGCTTTTGGTAAAATTAGATCGCTCACTTGCAGAACTTTTACAATGAAAACTAAATGTATTCAATTTTATAACGAATTTACCTTTTATTATAATTTAGAACTCATATTGCGGAAATATATTGAATGAATAATTTTATAAATCTGGTTATTAATCTCCGCTTTTTTATTATATGAATATCAATAACTAATTTAATGTTTTCCATTGTTGCTCTTCTAAAGTTAGAAAGCATTTGAAAATATGTTACTCAGCTTATTTGGGACATCATTCTGTGCACTCCAATCTCTCGAGTTTGGTGCTCATTTTTTTCATTCTACAAATGATTGAAAATGTCGGAAAAATTGTAAAAATAAGTATGCACTCGTTGATAGAGATATCATTTAAAAAATGTAATTGATAAATAACCAGGCATTATAATTGCACTGTATAATCGGGCATCACAATTTGGCATCATTGTTATTCGACCTTTTAATCTCACTTCATCATGTGACATAATGATTCTTGAGTATCGTCATTAAAAGAAAACTGTATTAAACCGTAATAATACTGCCACGTGTAATTGGCACTCTTACCACATAATGGCACTTTCATAAAATTGTAAAATTAAATTATTCACTTGCGGAGCTTTTACAGAGTGAAAACTAATTACATTCAATTCTCCAACAAGTTCACCTCTCATTATAATTTACGGATCCTATTTTAATGCAACATATTTAAGTTAGAATTGCGTTTCTTAAATAAGTCCACCGAATTAGCAATTTTAGACTTTTATATAAGCATATTTATGCCTGCTCTGAATATTAAGTTTTAAATGCATTAAAAAATATTTAGTTGGTGTCAAATTTGTTTGGTTAAAATTAATAGCTTGAACCTAGTAAATCTTTATTTAATCATAAATATGTTCGGTTGTAAAGTTTATTTCTTTAGAGAAGAAAACATTTATTTGAATAAAATGTGAAGTCAACTTTTTGAAGTTTTGTTTAATCAACACAATATTTCATTGAAATGAATTTTTAAAATAAATATTCCTCCGTGCATGGCAAAAATATTTCCCGTAAAAATGATCGAAATGTTCTGATTTTGAAAATATCAAAAAATGTTATTCACTATTTCTGTTAAAGTCAAGCAGTCCTGTACAAATTCGAGAATATAAAAAATGTTCATAGAGGGCGCAACATTTTTGTTTTGCAAGAAAATACAACGTCATCATCATCGGTGGATTTTATAAACCCTCCAGATTTGATATAGTTACTGAGTGTTTCTAAATTAATATCTTAATAATACTCAAGAAGGGCCGCCATAAAGGCTTAACCTAGTCCATAGCGAATTGTTTTTTTTTAAGTTCATGTCAAATGTAGTCCAAAGTTTGTTGCTGTCAAATCGTGGATATTATTTTCGTTGAAAACCAATTGTGTTTATTAATTCGCGTCAAAATGACGACAATGAATCTGACACGTTTAGATAACTACTAATGAAATGTGCATTTACGAAAGAGTCCAAAAAAACATAATAAATAATATAATAATATTCTTCTACGGTATTAATTCAGAATTATTTAAAACATTCCAAAGACAGCATAATTTCAATAATCGTTTTATTGACGTCGTCAAAAGCGGATATCGAATATTGCACCTGCCGATCATACCTCTATTCTCTATTTTTATAAACATAAGTTCACTTGAAGAACATTAGAATATCGCAAATAATAGATTTCAATTTTATAGTTAATTAGCATTAAATTTTATAAAATATTTGCAAAGAAGAAGGAACTCCAGGAAAACGAATCTAAAATTAATAAAATGTTCATCTTACATTCCGCCATAATTCGGCTGAAAATGCCGATATCGATTTAGCATCGAATATTTTAATTTTTGCTAGCGAGTTTAATATTACAGATTTCAAAGATGCAATGACTTATCGTTCTTTTACCATCTTAAAATTTGCTTTATGTTTTAGTAAGTATCGAAACGCGCTGCTTGCTGTCGATCTATTAATTTTTCCTGCATTCGAAGCAAGTTCAACGTACCGAAAATTTACGATTAAACCTGCTTCCATTTTTAAAATGAGTGAATTTTTTTTAATTGACGAACGCTGGGGTCTATAGAAAATAGTCAAATACGAACGTATGCATAAAAAGACGGTATTGTAACGTATACGTCCAATTTAAAACGTGAATGTAAATAACAAAAGAGATTACGGCCATTCTAACCGTACAACGTAATAAGTTTTAGTGCACTCTACACGTAATCATCCAGCAAATTGTGGCGTTGCTTTAATAAAGCTTGTAACGTAAACTCAGTGATATCTTTTTCATCTTTCTACAAAAGCAACCAACAAACACAGCAGGCGTGTATTTCAATAGAAAGATATTTCTAACATTTTATAACATTACATTTTGTCATTAAGTTTAATGGTTTAAATATAACAAGTCTTTGGTTTTTCGAATATTTTTTTAATGCTTTTTTTATTCTTTTCGTGGTAGAGAACAATAGAAAGTATAATCCTGTCGATCATATCACGACATTATTCTCTATAATTTAATTCTATCAAAGTTTATTGATTTTCACGTTGAACAGGTTAAGCATGAAAATTCTATTTAAAATTCAAAATTTCCGTGTCAGTGAACTGTTTGTTATAAATGTAAATGAGAAGCAGAAAGTAATCATCAAATATCAGATTTCATTTGAAGAAAATGATAAGTAATGAATTTTTGAACGAAGGCGTTATAGAAACTTTTCGAACAATTTGAGAAACTTGACTATGTCGTGCCGAATTTAACGCTTCATTATTTATACGACCTGGATCTGCTAGAAGTGTACAAACGTCAATTATTGCATACCAATTCGAATTTCAGCATACAAAAATAGGAACTTTCCTCAACTTTGAAAAATTAGGTTATGGAAAGGACTTATACATTCAGAGACTATTTTTTTATTAATTCAAGCATTATTTTCCCTGAATATTGCATAACGAACATGTACTATTTTTATGAGAAATAAGACACCTTAGATGTGACGATAGACAGTAATAATTTTTGAAATTATGTAATAATAATCTCAAAATTAATGAAAATAATGATTTATTGAACGGAGATAATAATAAACGCCTTTATCGTCTATTATTCTTTTATTTATTTATTACAGTTTCTTTTTAATCCATTGATAAGAGTATAATTAACTGAAGGATTTTCATTCCGAGGGTTTTACGCCTTTGTCAAAAGGTTCCAATTATATTTTTGAATTTCATGTCGAGGTCAAAATATTTCGGTTTCTTCAGAATCTGCACTTTAAATAAAACGATTTCCAGTAATAAACATTTGGAATAATTCACCGGGGGTTCAAAAAATATTCGTACATTCTAGATAATATATTCCCGTGCATTTAAACGTACAAATAACTAGTATAACATTTCTAAATTGTAACGCTTTTGTTCGTATATTGAAGGGTTGTCCAAAACGAGTACGGAATTTTCGCAACAAAACTTTACGCTTTAATGGAACGTATTTAAATGTAAAATGTTCTATCCCATTCATGGATTAATTACATTCAATAAAAACATCGAATATATTTGTTCATTTTTATTACAGTGTAGGCTTTTGTAAATTTCCGTATTATTTTACGGTTTAAAAAACAATAAAATTTATGTCATTGTCCATTTTTAAATCCTTTTCATATTTAATGTAATCGAAATATTACGACCTCGACACGGACAATAAAACTGAAGAGTTTTATTTCCTTATGCATAGAATATCAAACACTAAAAATAAATTTCCTTGGAAACAAAATCGTCCTTCAAAAATGTGTGATTAAATTAAATCAAACAAATTTGTTATACTTAATTCTTTTATTAATGCAGTTTTTAATACTTTCATTAAAAACGTTTCTACTCTGAATAGTTGGAATTAGGGGCTTTATAAGTCCGAATCGTATAGGTAAAAAGCAAAATATGATTTATTTAAAAGTGTATATAAATACGGTATGGAAGTAAATACGTTGCAGACGATATTAATGAGAAAGGCTTTAGCAAACAAAACGAAATCCCTTAAGATGTAACCTTTGTAACGTATATAGGATCAAAGAGCTCGATAATTTGAAATAAAATAAACAAAATTAGCTTCAAACGAAGGCGCTTAGTGCAGTCGTGTATTATTTGTATGATGCTAAAAACAACGGCTTTATAGATATGAAGGGGAAATATTTCTAACTGATCATCCACTATTAAAAATACTGGGTCATCGTATTTTTTTATTTAATTCTTGCTCTTTTCGTTCCAATTTTATTTTTTATTTTCGTGAGTATTGATGGCATTGATTGCATACCTTGTTAATTTCTTACATTTATCTTTAGTCATATCCAGATTAAAATATATTTACAAAATCATGTTTGTTTTCGAAGTCGTGCACAATAATCTGGAACTATCAGAATTTGATGAAAATATTAACAATTTTAAATATGTCTACGTAAAAGTATTACATGAAATTGTTTTCAAGTTCTCATAAATATTAGAACAGTTTTTATTACACGGTTATTAATAATTACGGTACAAAATACAAAACATCAATTCCAAAGGTTAGAAGAGAGTGCTGATTCCTAATTCGATGTCAAAAATACAATAAACATTAAAAAAAGCATATATGGGTTAGATCATCTTCTTCCTTGGAATACATGCTTCGGAACGACTTAGGCCGGATTATACTTTTTCTTTATAAAACCGTCTAATAAAGTTAAAATACAGGGTACGTAAATAACATAGTGAGGAAGAATTAACTTATCAAATTGTATTAAACTCCGGTAATAATATTTGAAACAAGTAAACAACGATATAAATACAAAAATTGAGTAGCCGTGTGTACTGCGCGAAAATATTGGTTTTCCACCCCTCACAGGGTTAAAAATATAACATATCCTTTACGTTTTTGTACCGAAAATATTCCTGTTAAAAAGGTACCTGGACACTAACTTTAAAATGGGAAAGAAAGGTGAAAATGTTCAAATTACAAACCCCCATCTTTGGACGATTATCAGACCAGATTATTAAAAGGTTTTAAAATTAACAGGGAACTAATGTTTAATTCTTTTAGTAGGGTTAAAAAAACTGTTGCATTTTTACACCATAGAAACCAAATTTAAATAAAAATTTGTTTCATAGAGTTTTCAAAATATTTTCTTTACTGGAAGCTTAAGCTATTTTAATCACAGTCGTCTAAGTATCTAGCCCGATTATCTTAATAATAATAAAGGGAGATTTTATAGGCTATTAACAGTATTTTTGCAAAGTGAAAACGGCATATTCCAAAAATAAACTTAATCTGTGTCGTAGAATATTCGATTTCTTATGTTAAATTCAGTAATAGTGATAATTCATAATTAATAGGTTAGATAGAAGAAACAGAGATACTGTATGCCAGAAATGTACGAAAATTATTTAATGTTTGTTGCAAATTCCAACGTTTCTCATAAGTAAATAATTAACTTTTAAAGTGATATGGAAAATGATGTCATTTTGCAGGAAATTCTATGCTCTACTGTGATGACCTTTCGATATGTCAAGTTTGATCCGAATCGAAGTGGCACCCCTGAGAATGTTCCGTTGAAAGTAGAATATACGCGTAATTTCATATTCGTGAGAATGGCTACTTGGGCGACTTATAATTCTGTATGAACTTTTAGCAAACCCATTTTAGTTAGTGTAACAAAAAGCTTAAAATAGTTTTAAATATTTCAATCAAAATAATTTGCTCTCAACACTCTAAAATTATTGGAGTCAATTGCGAAGTCCAAGAACGAGTAATAGTTAAATTTCACTCCTATCGGCTTTAATTTTACTCTCTTGGAGTCAGATTTACTCCTTTGGGGTATTTCATGCTAGGTTTGAATTTTTGAAACTTTTACCGGTATAGTTATATACTGCATCAAAAACTGGTTACTACGTGGCCGGCCGACAAACATGTTTTATTTCAACTCGCTATAACTCATTCAATTCTGAGAATTTTGAAGCTAATAAAAAAGAAATTGTGCGTTAGAGTTTTTTGCATCCATGAACAAATTATATATCTCAATAAACATTGAAGGTTTTCAGGGACTCGAAGTACATGACGCGTTGGACATCGGCTGTCATCAACTTCAGACATTCATTACTTTTTGACTATTAGACCAATAAAGATAAAACTTTCCAGAAAATTTGTTCATACCTTTATGAACAACTTTCTCGCTGACAGTTATCGGCTACTCAAAATTTGCTGGATAAACGAAGAGCCAGAAGGTATATTTGGCAGTTGCGTAGACAAAAATTAATAACTTTATTGTTTAAGGAGATATATAATTTATTATTTCACCATTAGATGCGGAAATCTATAACGAACAATTTCTTTTTTATTCGTTTCAAAACCTTCAAAATTGACTGTGTTATAGCGTCCTGTCTATACGGCATTCAGTCGTCTCTCTCTTTTCCGTATTTATTGATGCCATTAAACTATATTTTGACTCCAAAGAACTCAAATGTAGTCCAACCCGGCCTACCCCATTTTCTGCTCCTTTGGACTGAAATTTGAGTGCAATAATTTTACAGTGAAACACAGTTGAAAATAAGAACATTTTCAAGAGTCATACACAAACTGGATTACTAACTGCAAGAAAAATGAATGTGATCATGAACATAAATTCTCGCCGATCGGAGAAAAGTAACGTAAAAAATCGGGTATTATGGACCCTTCCCAGGCTGGCAATGTCGAAGGTGCCATAACGTGTCAAACACCATGCAAGGCGATAATTCAAGAGCGGGGTAACTTGATAGCCTCCGCGTAACGGTTTGTCGCTTTTCGTACAATCTCATTACCAGTATAATACCTACACGTACGAGAACTCGTATGCGTGGTGGCGATAATGCATCAATGGGGTAACTGCGTCGGACGGAAGGGGGCTCGCCGAAGGCTATCTGCAAGTGTAAAGAGGCTCAAGCCAGGCAAATGTCGGAAAATCGCAATAAAATCTGCCATCAGCGTGGGGGGTAGAGAACGTCTCTGGTGCGGTCACGCCTTTTGCATTCAGCGAGTTCTATTTTTCGGAGGGCTGCACTTAGAGGGAATCTCCATTTTAGCGAGTACACATAAAAGGCGTATATATTAGCGCACCGGCGAGAAGCGCCGAAGGATTTTGATATAGGTATAGGCGAACACAATTTGGCTGCCGCGGGATTTTTGTATTGTCGTCACGTGCGCAATCTTATTACCGACACACGTGGTGTAATATTCTCACGATTCCGCGCGCCGCTGCTGCATTAGCCATCGGGGCGAGGGGACGAGGACGAGGTAGGGTCGTGGACGGTTCCCTACCCTGGAGGTTCTTGCGCCCGGGCGTTGTTAGGATGCGACAAAGGTGGTCCTCCGCAACGAGCTCCAGGAGAGCGCGAGCGAAGAGTGATCGAGAACCACCAAAGTTTGCGCGGCCAGGCGAACACAGCCACAATACATCCTCCCCTTCACTCCCCTATATCTCCCGGACATGGTCTATATGTATATTATACTTTCAGCAAGCAAAAGTTCCTTCCAGAGTTCAGACCCTCTTCCTCATCCTCCTCATCCTGATCCTCCCCTGATCTTCTTCCTGCCGGTGCTTCTTTGTTCATGTCTTCCTCTCTCTTGCTCCTTCTCCTTCCTCCCGTATGTAATAACGTTAAAACCTTCCCGCTCGCCTTCCACCAAGTGGCTCTCGCCTCCTCGTTTCTTCATCCTCGATCGTCCGCAGTCACATCACCGACAGTCGCGAAAACGTGACCGAACTTGGAACATGTCTGATAAATACCACTGGGATCGTTTTTCCCATTTTCTCGTCAAGCGGTATAAAGAGAGAACTTTTATAAGTGAAAATGAGAAATATTTGCGCTCTAATGAGAAAATAAAGAGCAAATGCCATGCCGTGGCGAAATGTTACGCCTCCAAATCAACAACTTTTGTTTTCTTTACAAACTCGATTATTTATATAATAAAATCAATTATTCCGACGCTCTTATTGATGAAGCACTAGAATTTATCAATTCTTCCATTAGTCGAGCAAGTTTTAATCAACTAAGTGCTAATCAAAGAAGTATATCTGCTGGACGAGGAAAATTGTCCTGAATTTTTCATAGCAGATCACTTGCGGGTACTTCTTCTTCATATTTATCTTTGAATTAATATTAACATAGAACACATAATCAATTTTCAACAAGTTTCCTCAATTAAAGAACGTTAATCTTTTTATCTCGATTTTTTTGGTTCTTTGTTAACCACGTTACAAAGGTTACATCTTAAGGGATTTCTGTTCCTGCCAAGGGGCATTCTTCTTTGATCATGATGCCCGTGAACAGCCTAAGCTCTTAATCATTAATTGGATTATGTTCACCTGGGACGGTCTAATCTGGACTGGCCAATGAGGTATGCTTTAGCAAACATCTCTCATCCATCAGAAGCCGTTAAGGCATCATGTTTAACCAGTTAAGCATGAATTAAAGAAGCAGATTTGGTTGTAGATCTGTTGAATACTCCGAATTTCATGATATTATGAATATCCCCTTTTTCGTATAATTCTGGTTTTCCCTATGATATTCTTAGTACTTAAATAGTTGATTGCTGCCTAAAAATCTAGTTTATGTAGGTTAATTAAATTAAAAAATTGCAAACAAAATTCAAATAACTTATTCTGTATCAGCGATTTTCTTCATGATGCTCTTTTAAGGATGCGAAGACTTAAAACACCGACTAGAAATTGTCTACAATTCCAGTTGAAATTAAACAATTAAGCTTTAGAATAATTTTATCAGAAATGAAGAGACTAAATTAAGGAATTAAATTGCGAATTCCTGTGTAAACTTAGGAAACATATACATCTCCACTGTAATAGCTAAATGTAAGTTAATTTCAAGATAAAATTGATCTCTACACTGTTATTATTATTTCGTAAAAAAATGGAAACATGAATTTGTCAGACAATTTAAACGCACCACTAGTAACCATTCTAAATATCTTTAGAAAGTAGATTAGTATATAAAGAAATTTAAAGAACAATGGAATGGTCCTTATTTCTGAACCAGCATTGATTTAGTAATATCTCAACCCTGGTATTGCATGCTGTCGCAATATCCGGTAATTTCTTGCTTAGAATTTGTGTACTAATTGCTCATTCAGCAGTACTTGTAACCAACGAACGAGCAACTGCAACTACGCAAAGATCTATATACAAGACATATACATGTAATGCCGAATAATCGAAACATTAGAAATTGCATAACTGCAGTTCTATGCAACTTTATTTTAATTCATAACATGAAAATAATATCATTCCTTTTCCTTTAAATTAATCTTTTGTTGCAGTTTAAGTTGAAAATGATACTTATCGTTAATAGCAATATCTAAATAATTGTACAGTTCTCTACAAATTAAGTTTTCAATTTCCACTCTTGTATAACTATGCATAAACTAATTACGAAGTTAACCAAGCCTCCATGGAATCAAGCGCCGCAAATTAAAGAAACGTGACTAAACAAATTTTGATGCTCAGCAGATCATAAAAATAAAACTCGTCATTTTATCATCAGGTTAGGAAAGCAGCAGTTGCTCTTATAATCCATTAGTATAATTACTATTAGAATATGTTCTGACAGCTTAATTACGCGATGAAATCGAATACATCAATCGTAGTGGAAATTTCATTAAAACAATTTGTACTTTTAGATCGTTATCTTGATAACCTATTTTGGGTTTGAAATATTATTATAGCTGTTAATAATAATACATTATGTGTTGATAAGATCATTTTATGTAGGACTAACATCCCTTTATGGTAGGTAGTAAATACTCACTTTTATGTCTCCTGTTCTTCAGTATTAGTTCATTACAAGATTAAAACGTGGCGTTTTCTCAGCGGCAATAAAATCTGTATCCTTGGAATTGATTACCTTAAAATGTTTATACTTCCTGTTAATGAGGAATGTAACATTAACACTTTCGTACACGATATTGATGAGTTTACCATTTTACATAAATAATAACAATTTGATAATATTAAATGAAATTATAATAAAGTGTAATATATATTTACAATAAATTAGCGTACACCATGTAATGCATTACATAATTTTAAACAATAATTACCAAAACGGTTTCGGAAATTTATCAACAATTCATATGCTTTTGATGAAGTAAATTGCGTGGAAATTGATATGTACATGGTTTATCGATGTACACGTTCTCTCCGGAGATTGAAATTATTACATTTTTTATTTCTGACCAGTTGCGTACCAGCCGTTCTAATAAAAGTTCATCCCATCAGTGAACTTCGAACGGGTATAATGTCTAAACAACTCACCATTATTCCCTAACTCGCCCATCGATCTCCCTCGAGAGAATGATCCGATTTGACTGACGGGTCAAGATTTTTCCCATTGTGTTTTCATTCTCTTCGTACGTCGAAAGTGAAGGGTGCGGAGTGAGAAAATAATTCGGTTTTAGCCGATCACGTTTTTTCATTTTGTCTACCATACTTACGTATTTATGCAAAAGTGTCGCATACGGTACAACTTTTTTTTTATCTAAATAAGCTTAATCGAATTTGGTTGTAGCTAGGTGCTTATTTCTGTTCTGAATTAGTTATATCTTTCGTAATTTTATGTTTTTAATTATAAGACTAATCAAATATTCAAGAAATATACTCTGGATTGTAATGTAATATTGCAACTTCTCAAAAATAACATAAACATTCTTCAAAAAATATTTTTATCCGGTTGTCAATGCTTATAGACTTGAGTCATTAGTATAAATATCTTAAATAAAAGCTATTACGAGTTTTCATATTTATTACAACAAAAAGCACTTTTCCGTCCAAACTTTTGTTTATTTCAAAAGTATATTTCTAACCAATTATACGATTTTCTGTCGTGTTAATAAATTATCAATAATTTAATGGAGGTTTGTGTATTCTAAAACGAATTCAAGTAAATTAAACCGATATTACTAACTACTTTTCAAAGCACCTACGTCATATAAACTTATGACGAAATTTAATTAAAGAATGGACAAGTTTTAGTTAAATTTAGTATCAGACATTGATGTGAAAAGTAAAAGTTCATAATTTGTTCATTTAAAATACGATAAAGTATCTATTTTATAGAGATAGGAAAATTTAAATTAAATAAATATCACAATAGTTTTGTTATCTTAAATAATCGTTTCGTGCATTAACTACTAAAACTGATTATTTAGGTTTTTATAATTCCAAATTTCGACTAACGTATATATTTGCAACAATTTTTCGAGAAGACATAAAGCATACAAATTTATATAAATAAAGTACGTTTCCCGCCAAAGCAGCATCACGAAGCGTTCGGAGCCGAGATTTAAGATGGAGTGGTATATAATTCAAATTTTGGTTTGTGTATGCTCTTCAACCCATAATTCTTTCTTGACCTGCACATAAACTAAAGTGTGTTAACGTTACAGAGTACACCAGATTCCGCATTTCGTATTTCACCATTCAAAAAATAGTATTATACAGAACAAATTTCTTTCTTTGCTGGTAGAAATTCGGTCATTCGTTAAAAACTTACTGTTTAATAAACGAAGAAAAACAATAAAACATTTCAGACTAATTTGAAAATATACACAAATATTTTATTATTCTTATCTGGAAATAATTTCTGAGTGAAATAAGATAATTTCAATTCGTATAGCAAGTATTTCTTATAAAAACTTTCTGTAAAAAATACTGACAAAAAGAGACCTCTGACGAAAATCTGTTCACCGATACTTCAGAATGTTTTAGACCCCAGGAACATAAGACCGATACATATGACGTTTAATATCTATCATGGGATATACGAGGACAACGTAAACTATGCTCGGGTATAATATGGCGAGTATCAAGAAGTAGGGTCTGATATCTGTGGGGAAAGAAAAATTGATGATCACCAGATCAAACTCGCAGCCCACCTTACAAACTCCAGCTTATGTTCGAACTAAAGAGGAACTGTGTCCGGCAATATACGCCCCATCAGGCACTCAAGAGAAAAAAAGTAAATTAGGCTGCGATGAATACTGAACTACTAATAAATTTTTTTATTAAAAAGTAAATGATTTATTTATATGCCTCTTACACGTTTTATTGACACATTTTAAAATTTAAGTTATCGAGTAATTAGATATAGATGTAATTCAAGTTCAGTAATTCTCAAATGCCAGGAACAAATTTTGTAATTATGAAGAGTTTAAAAATTAGTAAGGGCGCATGGAGAGCAAACAAAACCTAGTCAATGGCAATTTAAGCAATTACATCGAATATGACCTTAATGTTTGTCGCACTGTATATGGCCGAACAGAATTTAAAGGGTTTAATTAAACCCAATTACTGCACGAAATTATTGCTATCTACTTTTTACGAAGTATTCAATTATATTTACTTGTGTAATTATGGTCGAAACAAAGATGTCGGCATGAAAGAGCAGCGATGAAACGTGGCTCTGTCTATCGTCGGGAGCTTTATATATCAAACGGCCTTCCCGTGGAAATAACCTGACACCTGTATTTGTTTTGTGTCTGGGATTTGTTTGAAGTATCGCGATAGTAATGTAAAACAACGAAGGATAAATTGATTTCCATCGAATGCATTCTTTTTTTTCATAATACAAAGAGCTTGCGGCTGAACGGCACGTCGCGTGACGCAAATCACGAAAGGTAACCTGAAATCATCTAAAGTATACGGTGTCGGTATTCAAAACGTAAATGTCGCGTTATTGTTTAAGTTAACGTCCTATTTAACGGAATTTATACTAATTGCTGTTAGCCATTGAACTCGGCTTGAGCTGCATATGCAAAAAAAAAGAAGAAAAAGTTAGCTCAAAGGAATTCTGACAATATTGCTAAGAAGCTTTTTTTTAATTCGACTTTTAAGGAAGTTTTCTAATTTGAACAAGGTTTTTAAAATAAGACTTTGCACCACTTTTAAAGGTGTCTTCTGTAATTTTTTTTTTCATTTCGAGCCTGGAGACACAGACGTTTAAACGCCTCGAACTGAGACTCTTTGCTATGTGCTTGACTCCTACAATGGTTTGTCAACATGAAAAGAGCTTGAACACAAAGCAATGAAACTCTAAACGTTTAGCGTATGTTTATTACTGTATATTTTTTCCAAATAAATAAACACTAAGTCGGACTTACATGTACATTAAAATTTATATAAAAATTGCATTTAATTGTATTTAAATAAAATTGTAATAAAAACTGAGAATTGTCGAACTTGTAAAATTGAAAATTGTAAAAATAATTTAAGAATTGACGACTTACTTGAGTTGGATTTGATCATTCGTTAATTTTGCTTGGCAATAAGTAACCGGGACGTGGGTGATAAATTAAAATAATAATGTAGCTTTTTTACTCTTGTCTTTCAAAAAGGCTTTTCAAGTAACTTTTTTGAAATGCTGTAGATTAAATATTGTAAAAATAGTTTAATCGTATTCCAGCTTTGTCTTCCAGTGCCTAATTGACTTCAACAGCGATTAATATGTATACACTTTTACCATTTCCATTATATGTCCCAAATTTGAAGACATTTGCATAAGAATAAATATTTTAATAAGTTTTTTAAAACATACAAGTTTTATCTTAATTACAATAACAAATAGACTTAAATCAAATTGTGTATTTGAATCAATTTTTGTACGATACATAAACTTGCTAAAAATTTGAAACCCCCTCAAATATTTGTACATATCGTAAATTATCTTATAACTGCTAAGAGCAAGCAATATGACTTGTTAAAGAACAGCTTGTGAAGTACGCTGAAGTGCATACCTCTTCTCCTATCTGTCACATAAGTTACAGTAAAACTAGACTCTTATTTAACGATGAACGGTTCCGGAAAAGCAATTATAGTTATAGAAGTGACTGTTCTCTTGCTTATGGAAGTAGTAAATATTAACAAGCATATATCCTTTATCCAGAATAGTCGTAAAACAGGTGACAACGTTATAGTTAACCCAAATACAAACCTTACGTGTTTGGTATTAAAATTACAACGAGAATGGTGCATGATAGTATAATTTTTGCGAGGTAAAATTAATCTTCTCGCCAGTTGCATAAATAATCCGCAAAAAGCAAGAAGTTAACCGAACACACGGACGCGGCAAAATATTATGTCCAAAGTCATTTCGCGTTGGATAGAACGAATTACCTAGGGGTACGGGCGTAAAATGGTATTCCGTAAAGTATGCTTTGTCCGACCTGTATACAGCCTAGCTATATATGTAGTGCCACGTTTCAAACTTTGTTAAATTAGCCTTTTAACGTTAAATTTTGCTTTCCTTGTTCCAGGCTACCACCGCAGCAGCAGCAAGTCCCTGTTGGCTCTCTTGGCCCCGGCATGGGCGTTGCCGGAAATGGCGGTACCAATGCCGCGGTTCCTCAAGGTCAACCTTTGGTGATGCCAGGGTTCCCTATGCGGGCGGCAGTTGTACCCCATTATTCACCATACTCACCTTCGCGTTTCCACATCGACAAACGATGTCAACACAGGTGCTCGTGGAAATGCTTTTCGATATCCATGATCCTGCTATCCGTTGCACTTGTAGCTATGCTCGCCTATTTTGCAGGTAAGAATCATTTTTTTAACTGCTTAAGTTAGTTTGCTAAAGCTAAAACTAGATATCAAAAACAGTATAACTTGAACGACGAAAACCAACTATCTCTTGAACTTAAGGCTAAAATTGGCATAGGACTTCTTTGTTATTTGTTTTTCATGTCAAAGAAATATACAAATTTTTTACTTATTTTATTAGCTAAGATCATCTGGTCTAAAAGTTACTTAGTAAACAGTTTTAACTTTTTCTGGCTAGGTTTTAGTGGATATGGTATAATTTATCGGACCAAGAAAATTAGATACACATTTTACTAGAAACGTTCAACATCAATCATTCCGTGTTTGACGTAGGACACCGAGTGTCAAATTCAAAATATCAATTCGCCCATATTGAAAGTTGACATATTTTGCCATAATGTATCAATGAAACATTCGTGAGAGTCATGTAAATATTCTTTTGAATAATGGCGTGTAAATATTCACTATAATTAAGTATTGTTTTAAGTAACGTATTCTATTTAAATATGCATTCACTTAGACAGAGAATGATTTCAAACGAAACAATTTCAAAATGTTGAAAATGATTATTCTAGGCGATTGATATTATATATGATATAAACGTCCCTTCGGACAGAATCAATTAACAAAAGAGGGAATGTATACAAATTTTAAAACATTAAAACATTATCTACCCTTACTCTTTGTTATAACTCTTTGTTCGACGAATGTTGGTCCAACTTCTAGAGTCTTATACCTGATACATTGTGCAAAAAAAAAAATATTATGTAATTTGCAGTACAAAACCTCTAAAATTTGATTGTTCATTAATCTATTATTAATATCGTGCAATTTAGGAAATTCAATTATTTACTTTTAGATTTCATTTAATGTGTAGTATCACTTATTTTGTGTGGCGCAAACTAGTTATTTTACAAGTATGGCATGCCGTTTATACAAACGTCAAGACTAAATGAAATACTTACAAAAATGTTTAATTATATTAGAATCAGACACAATATATATTTGAGACTGTATTTCATTCAAATTAGTTATATAACTAGCATTATAATTTATTAATTTTACTGCAGAAATTGCACACTATAAATATTGTTAATTTAACTATAAAAATAGGTTCCGAATACCATATATCTAGTAAAATGACTGTATTTCACTCAAGTATATGGTAACGATTAATCACCTTTTACTCTGAATGTTCTAGATTTCAATAATCAGAAATGCCTTAGTCTAATTAAGTGACTAATGATTTTTAACCATACAATCGACATACGAATACATGAAGTTATATTCTTCTGCTCCTCATTGTGAAAAGTATATTTACAGCATACATCTTTTTCCTGTAATATCTAAACTTAAAATTGGTCGCACATATAAAAGACAAGTATTATGTATATATAACCATAATAAAATCTCCTCAGAGGAAGGTGTGCTTTTGAGAGGATTGGAAATGTCCTTCGAGCTAAATTTAATTAAACCAGACAATTTGTCTTAGTAACTGTCCAGATTGAAAATGAAGTAAATAAATGCACAGAGTCAATTAAAGTAAACGAAACGGTCTAACGAATTGTTCAATATTATCGAATATTCTGTTATTCTGGAATGAATCCGTTATTTAATTGAAGTATTCAATTCTTTTTATTGTATTGTCTGTTATGCACTTACTTATTACAAAGTTGTTGTTACATTTTTTTTGTGGACTAATAACTTGCACTAAAGGAGTTTGTCTCACTTTTTATTTACTTTGGCAGAAAATTGTTTTCTAAAAACAAACAAATTACATTTAGTTTACTTTCAAATATTTCATATTTAAGTAATTTTTGTCTACTGCATGCAATAATGTCTCAACAAGTACATATTAACTGAAGTATGATATCTTCTATATGTTATTAATAATAGTACAAATTTGTAAATAATTTCTCTGAATGAACGAAAATATGTCTTGTTGGTATTTCTTGCAAAAAATGTTACATTTAATAAGAACACTTTAGTTTCTGTGCGAAAGTCATCACTTGGAAGATTAACTCAATTAATTGTGTGACGCATATACTTCAATGCAATTTCTTAAAGCAATTATTGTTTTAAAACCAATTAGTTTTCTTTTTTAATTTGTAATCATCGTAATTGTCGAATTTAAAGAGTTATTGATTATTAATGGTTAGTTGTTATTTAACTACAGAAAGTATGTTTCATTTTTAGTCAGCATGTTTATTAGTTCAACAAAATATTATTTACTCACAACATGGATCTGCTTGTAATAATACAACATTAATTATTTATATAAAACAGCTCATTTTTATAGGTATTTTAATAAAAGAAGAGAAATAAAAGGGTGGTTTTTCCCTTCAGACCTATAAATAATTCGATTATGAGACCGAACAACGAGAACGAATACCGTTGACCGATTTATGAGTCTATTTTCGAGGTATGCCTGAAAAAATGCCGAATATAATCGAAATGATGGTTGGCGTTCAACATATTTGAGCTATTGTCGACTGCAATTGTCATTTATTCGTTCGAGTTTGCGATATCTGTCACTCGTCAGAGCTTATATATAGGAAATAACGGAATTTTTTCATAACATACCCAAGTAATTTGTAAATGTCGATGTAATTAGTTGATATTCTCAACGTTAAAAAAAATGTTAAACAATTGCATGATCACATTGTTACGTAATGCATGTCACCTTCACTATGACAAAATTAAACTTATTTTGATCGAATTCGTTAAAAATGATACTAAAAAAATAATTATTCGGTTTGAGGAACGCGTGAAACATTTTATTCAAATTCAATATCTTCCACTGGAGATCAAATTGCTAAAAAAAGCGAAAAGTATACTTGATGGCATTTGTTTTTTTGGCGAGAACTTCATTTAGAAGTATTCCGGAAATTATGTTTATGTGCATGAAAAATAGAGTGTAAAAAGGAGTACGACGACTACGCATAAATAACTGAAAAAAAGTGTAACTTTTGTAATTTATATAATATAAAAAAAATAAGTGTTCATTTGATTTATACTCTTTAAATTTTTACTCTCTTAAAACATTCTTTTGCCTCAAGCGGAACCCTCTTGTCGCAAGTGGAAATCTTCTTGTTATATGATCAAGAGGGTTGTTCCACTTCCGGTAAATAGATATCGGCTTGCATCAAGTGGATTCCGCTTGGGACAAGTCTCAAGAGGACTGTTTTAAGAATATACACTGATTCGCAGTAACTTTTCTGATTTAAAGTAAGAGAGAGATAATATATTATTCATAAAAACGATACGTAAGAATATATGTATTCCGACTGACAACATGGATAAAAATAGAATTACATGTCAATAAAATGGATCAAATAACTAATATAGAATAGGCCACCAGTTCAATAAAATGCAGGAAAAATAAATATCTACAAAATTTATTTTAGATATCTTTATTGAAAAAGATCATATGGGTGTGCGAACTATTTCGAAAATAGACATCTCAATAGTTAAATAGGTATTACCAATATCTACAAAATATCTGAATGCATTGACATCTAAAATACTAAATTTCTTTTAAAAATGTTAACATATCCGTTCCCGCCTGAGATAAGATACGTTTTAGATATATACAAGACATATTTTTGCTTATTGGGATTAATAAATAATTTATTATTGTAAAAATAGCGGATAACTCAAACACGGGGGTAAAAGAAATATTGAACAAACGGATTTATATTGACTGCATAAAAATACTCCAGAAAAGTATATTAACATGATAGTTTGATAAAGCTAAATTTTGTTGACCATTCTAATTAGATACTGTAAAGTATTGAAATTTGTTAGCCAGTACTCATTGTACCTTTTTCTAAATGTTAAGACTATACTACTCTTCGGTTTCAGTTTGTGAAAATTATATCAATAATATTTTCTATCGTGAGATTACCTAAAAAACCCGACAAATCGCAAAACAGACTATTCAAAAACCCGACATTCGAAAACTAGACATTTAAAAAACAGACATTCGAAAACCATACTACATACAAATAAACGATCTCAGGTCGACGTCCTTGAGGTCTCACTGGAAGGTCGTTTAAACATTGTTTAACCGAGGGATTAATTTTTTAGGTCACTTGAAGGTCAAATAAGTTTGATCTCTGGATTATTTATTAAGCACATTTAGAATTGAATCATTAATAAATATCTGGTTATTGAATGTCGCGATTTTTAAGTGTCTGTTTTTTTATTTGTCGGGTTTTTATGGTGCACCAAAAATCTACTGTATTTTGGATGTTTAAAGACGGTGTGATTTTCCCTCAAGTTCAGCAATTACGATGTCATTAAAAGTTAATTTTATTCGCTGATTATCGAGTACATTCGTCATTCAGGCCGCACATCAATAGGCTTCGATCGGACGGAAATCCCCTATTTTGAAAATTGCACCGATGATCCGGCCAATTTGAAGTTTGGGATCACGGTTGATTCGCCGAGGTCGATTTCATTTTACAGTCGTCGTCGGCCGGAGATCGGCAAATAGGAAAACATCAGCTTTGTAGACGTTTTCGCGAAATAATACAGAAATTCGAGCATTTCCTGATTCCGCCGTCTCTATATAAGCTATAACTATAATATTGAATTTCATATTACCTGGCAGAAACGATACGGGCGGGCAAGAAGCGCAACGAGGAATAAGGTCATTCCTCGGGTCGTTTACAGCT
This sequence comes from Trichopria drosophilae, assembly GCA_030407085.1. Lineage (NCBI taxonomy): Eukaryota > Metazoa > Arthropoda > Insecta > Hymenoptera > Diapriidae > Trichopria > Trichopria drosophilae. The sequence goes on from CM059583.1 coordinate 60,182,110, forward strand.
CAGTGCAATTCGATTTTAGCGATAGGTGCACACATAACGCGCGCTTTGCCTCGGTACCGAAAGCCTCCCGGGGGAATGCTCGTTTTTACTGCAAATGCGAGTCGGCACCTGCACACGTCCGTTTTGCGTATCTCTATTTTTTAACACTCATCGGCGTATTGCATTTTCCCATGTCCAACGTTTAAATAGTCCAGGTCCGAACTTGTCACCCAACGTTCAGCGCAGGTTTATCGAGATGTTTTTATCTGCTCGGTATTTATTTGTCTCGGCGAATATGAGAAATAACATTTTAAAATAAAATATTGCCATATGCAAGTATTACCGGAATAGGTAAACTTGATAACGTGTGTTGTGACTTGATAGCGGGGTTTTTTGAAATTATTTTAAATAACGCATTTCAAGGCGGATCAATTTTCTCACCGTTTTGGATTTTCGCGTAGAAGAAAAGTGTTTTTTAATAATAAGTAATTTGAGGGTTTTGATGGTAACAGGTCTAATCAACATTCTGAAATGTTGACATTTTCAATTTCAACATTCAAACTCGACATTTGCAAACTCAACATTAGACAAACTCATCATTTTCAATTTAACAGTTAAGAAATTCAACATCATTTTTAGTTTTTTGAATTATATTGTATTTTGAAAATCAAGTGCAATAGCTTAAAATTAATTCTTAAATCTCTGTTAATAATGGTCAATAATACAAATGTATTAAAGAATTTCATGAATATTGTGCGCTTGTCCACGGAGATATTCCATTAAATTAGTATTTCGGATAGGTTAGGTTAGGTTAGGTAACTGCGAATTCAATATGCCGGCCAAAATTTAAACAATTCATCAGATTCTCTTAAAATTCTCGGAGAATTCTGTCGAATTTTTTTCAAATTTTGCTCAATATTGAAAATCTCCGAGTAAGAAGATTAGAGTGAATAAGTTACATTTTTTAAAATTTGATTTTCAAATATTGTTTTTTAACAACATTTTAAAATACTAGTAAATATGTTAACAATGTAGAATATTAAATTTTCTTATAAGGTTTGAAAATAACTATAGGCAATGCGGAATGTACAAAAAAATTGATAGCCCTATTTTCATTGTAGGCTAAAATGATAGCAATTTCCATAATGTTATGTTGATGTTCAGTGATATTGTTTTGGGGAATATAGACTCAAAAAAGTTTTGTTTTACTTATGTGTATACCATGACGCCTGAAATTTACAAAAATACATAGTCGTTCTTTAATAATAATCGCTTAAAGTCTCACCATATACTGCAAACGATTAACGCCCACAATTTTTGTACCCTTTTCAAATGTGATGTTCATTATTAAACTGCCGCTCGGTTTTAATGCAACCGTAGTTCTCTTTCATTTTGCACTATCTTAATTAGAAAATTAAATACGACGATTTAAATGCGAAAAACAAGAATAATGGCGTGTAATTTTTTTCTCATCCGGAGAGTATTTTCCGATTAAATTCACTAACAAAAATACAGTTCCGCTATTTAGACAAATGTTTAAATTTTCATAAACAAATATGGCGGTCATAAAATGGCCTCCAGTATGGTAAAAAATTGATGTATATAACACCAAGGGGATTTTACATTTACCACAATTCAATACAGTCGATTAATAGTGAAAACGTTATTGCATTGTTATTCAATTTGAGGTTAGGGCGTTGTGGAAGTATGTAGTAAAGAAACTGGTTTACAAATTTAGAGATTGATAAAATTAAAAATGCCGATTTTAATATGGTTGACGAAAATCATAAATTCCTTAACTTTTTTCAAATTCAATATTCTTGTGTTTTCATCACTTAGTTGTTGTTTACGAATATGATATTTAAAAGAGTAAATTTAAATTTCAACAGAGTATTTCGTTTTTAAATTATTAGCTATTTAAGGACAACACTAGCGCAAACGAAAGCAATCGTACTAAAAATAACCTATAGACCAACTACCATTCTGTAATTACAATTACCGACTCTTTTTCTCGTTGAATATATAAAAAATACCAAATTTCTTACTGCACTTTAAGAAAATATCACTAAACTGTTCGTGAAAATTTCTGAAATAGTGCTTGCAATAAAAAATCAAAGCTAAAACTTTAAAATAATAATGTCATTTGTGTAAGGAAAAGAGTTTGAATAGTTCAGTAATGTAGAACACGTGCAACGTTGTACAAAGGCTTTGCAAAAGTCTGATCAATGTTACAATTGTTATTCATATTTTTCTATTATACATTCTATATAGAAGTTTTTGAATCCGTATTGCCTATAAATTTAGAAAATATCTGAACAATTGTAGTTTATTTAAAAGCTGCTATTCAACTCAACATACAATATAAACATTTCGCAATGCTTTATCTTCATGACGTATATAGATTATAAATAAACTCCAATGAGGCAATAATTATTAATAAAAAAGGAACATTTATTATTTTTAGTTTTTTTTGCGTTGATAATTGAAAAAAATAATCAGAAATAAATAGAACACTTATATTTTTGGATTTGTTAGTTTCGTAGTATCAGTATCGTAGTACCTGTATCCTGTTACATTGTTTGTATCAGAAAAGAAACACCAACTGCACTGACATTTTACTTGTATTTCAAAGTTTTGTAACGAAGTAATTGAATTATTTGTCTTTCATTTTCGTACATACCGAATGCAGTTGTTTACTTTTCAGTGCTTTTTATTAAATAAAGTATTATACAACCACATACGTTGTATTCTGAGCATTTCGAATTCAGAGAAACGTGTATTGTCGGTACTGACATATGGCTAATATTTCAGTCCATTTTTACTGTCATTTTCTTGCATGTAACAAATAAAATTGCCATGGAGATAGACTTGTACGTACTATTAAATTTATAAGTCATTTTTAAATTCAAATTAATACAATCTAACAGCATTTCATATTTTTTTATGAGAAAAATATTTAATAGAGAAAAATACTTAATTGTCTGTATTAAAATTAAACATTAAATATTTTTATTGAGTTGTTTCTTAGAGGTGTATTACCTTAATCTTCCGCAACTATATTTAATTTCGAATAGCAATAGTTCATTGACAACGTTAACACTTCTTGTAAAAGCTGTAAATTAGTACATTATATCATTTTCAGTTTGTGAACAACTCACATTATTATTCACCGGTACGCAATTATTGTAGTTGATTGAATACATTGCTCACTGTCGTTCATTAAACACAAAATAAATCAACATAATCCTGCAGAATGCAGCATTTACAATAAATTATATTTTCTACTTATATAATTAAATTAATAAAAACACGAGTGAATAAGAATTGTTTAGAAAGATAACTTTTATTCTTTAGAGATATTCTTTCATTACAATTATCCAATAATCATAATTTGTTTGTTGTAAATACACATGTTACAGAAAACTTACAGAATTTTACTTCATATTTTAAGTAAAAATATATAGGTACTATATTTTGATATTTAGTTTATTTGTTAAGAATTATTTTTAGTTGGCTTATTTAGGTAGTTGGAAATCATTGCATTGATAGGTCATTCACCGAGAAATTTTACGGGGTCAGCAGATGTCCTGATGTACCGGTGTTACTAACTACTCAGTGGGGGCTAACTACCAATAAATCGTCGTAACTAAAATAGTAATAGGATAAATTTATGGTTTCGACCCCTAATACGTCACAGTAATGTTTAGTTAAATTATGGGTGGGGGAGTATTTAGATATTCGATGCAGTTCTGTGTAAAATCCTGAAAATTTTTATTTTTAAGCCAGCTTCCTATAAAGAAATTTAATACAAATATTTAAAAATTGGTTTACAACAATATATCAAAGTCTTCAAATGCTCAAGAAATGAATTATTCCAATAAATTGTTGATATCTTATCCTACATTTACATTGTAGAATTAAATAAACCTTCTGTATATAAACGGGACTTTTTCAATTTTAAATGGAACTTTCGCATTGAATCCTCCAAAAAACCACAGTTTTTATTATTTTTTTTGGCCATATAAATGCAGATAAATGAATTGCGGAAGTTTGATGCTTTGTTTCAGATGATTCCGTTGATTGAATGATACCAGTATAAAAATCATTTTTATAGTCCAAAACATGTCTGCAACAAACCCAATTCAATTATCTGCATCTGACTTGCCATAATAAGGGATGTTTTAATGAAATTTGGAAAACTTGTCAATTTTAAATAATAACCTGCCAAATAAAGATTGGAAATCATATCTGATTTCAATAACTAACGCAAACATTGAACGTAATTAGAATATCTGGAGGCGGTGACTATTAAAGCAATAGTAATATTTTTGAAATGCATTAGCATGATGCTCACAAATGAGTGCACATACTTGACTTATAATAAACATGTTTGCAATTATACTTTAAATTTAAAAAAAATGATGTCCCCCATGTGACCCATAAACTGAAAATTAGGTATATTTTATTCTATGAAAAGTGTATATTTTGTGATAATTATTATGACCATATAAGATTAATTAGTGATATTATTTATAAGATCATATTTCAAATAATAAACGTCAAGTTATACTGTTTCATTAAACTTGTAAAAAAGTATAGAGATATACCTTGTATTTAAAAAAGTGTTTCAATAATAACAATCAATAATTAAAATACGTGATTTCCTTTATTTTCAGCCGTTAGTTCCATGCGACCAATAGACAACGCAAATTGTATTTTTGTGCAAGACGTAAAAGCCGTAACAAATGAAAACTCGAACCTCCACGATTCGATATCCACGCAACAACCAACCGAAGGTGAGTTTAAACGAAATGCACATTTACATAACTTTATGTGCTCGAAATTTATGACATAGATTTTAAAACCCGTATTTAATGCGGAATCAATATCACGTATTTGATAAAACATTATACGAAAAGCTCTTTTATTGTCCCTATAATGAACGATACGAAACAAGGGACATAAAAGAGTTTATATCCGATTGATTTCACACATTAATGCGCTTTTTTTAATTTGTTCGACGCGAGCATTGCAGAATGTTCATTGCAGTTTTATACCCCAATTCACGTGGATGCAGCGAAAATAGATTCTTCATTTGTTGTACTTGTAAAGCCGAATTATTTTTATAGATTCGAACTTGATATGCGCATGAAATGTTTTTACGACCTACATCTTTATACGGATATATTTCGGTTCGATTCCAATAAGTATTGTATTTAAATTTACAGTCTCTTCACGACGACAAAAACATTTATTGCATCACGTGGCATCTGCAATTTATCATTTGTTACAATACCGTTTAGAATTAAAGCATCCTCCGGAAAGAAAATAATTTCTTAATTCCAAATGAATACGTTTTAACATTTTTTACATTTCATTTAATAACACAATTAATTAGTCACTTTATTTTGCGACTATTGAATTGTTTTAGCACTCAGATTTTTTGTTTTATTTTTTTAATCTTATGATATTTAAAATGTGATTAGTGAGTTAGTACCTACCTTGTAGTCCCTGTAGCATTGACATGCAAAGTTAACAAAAATCGTCGCCATGTTGAATCCGAAATTTTAATATAATAATAATAATTTTAATAATAATAATAAAAAACGTCTTTGTTGCAAAAATCAAATTGTACAAAGGGCGAGACACGTCAAAATACTGTTTTACAGCCAGACCCAATATCAGGCGTTAATTTAATCGGTAATAACCCCACAAAACTCGGAATTTTAAGATTCAGTTGAACTAAATTAAGTATTTTTAATTTGATGTTTCATTTTATTACATGATCTTTCTTAGGTAAAACGCCCGGAAAAAAGTTATCGACGGTATAAATTTAACGTTAGGGTAAAACAGCAATAAATCATGAACGTAATTTCTTATGGTGCAATTAAAAATAAACAACCAATACAACTCAACTAATTATTTGAGTTTAAATAAATATTTCAAATCGCAGTAATAAACCGATACATCAGAATTTCTTAAATAAACATCGAAATGATTTTTGACAATGACAATTTTCATGAATTTTGTTAGTATTTAGATATTAACTTTTGATAAAAAATTGGCATTATCATCCAATATCATAATTATCCATTATCCACATTATCCTCTTGAATGTCCGTCATCACCATTTGCCGTCCTTGGCTCGGAAGTGGAAGTTTAATGAAATGCATTCTGATGTTTTCGGCTCTATAATTTTGGCTTCCAAAGTTATCTGGGAAGTTCGCCAATTATTTTCGCCTCTGCCATATCTGCATATTTTTTTAATCAGCGACTTCTCTGGCCTTTGAACAAAGAAGGAAAAAATTTTGCTATTGAGATTTCCTTCGCCCTGAACTGCCAATAATCTTCACATTAGAATACAAATAATACCATGCACTCTAAAAGTATCAGAATGAAACTTAAAAATCATGTGCAAAATGCAATAGCAAGTTTACAGTCTCGGATTTAATTTATCGCCATGATAATTTCATTAACGACATATTTACTCTCCGGAATATAAACGTTATTTTATTAAATTTGTTTTAAAACGCTATTTTGAAAAATTATATCCAATTTCTCGGGTATATTTTTAATTACTTTTTATTACGTTAAGCTCCACCAGATTATTAAGTTTATTGCATACATGTATTTACAGTATCCCTATTATAAACAAGCACATTCGACTTTTGTTGAATGATGGTTTTCAGTTATAGCGAAATTAATATTCCATAAGTCTTGTTTTTATTGGTTTATTAATATTTGAATCATTTATTATATATGATGGAACTAAATAAATGATAAAATTAAATAAATAGTAGCGAATTTAGATTATAAATGTGGTCCGTAGTGCTAGCATTTTCTTTCTCACTTATCTACCTAAATTTGTGAAATAGTCATAAAATTACTTTTAAAATTTTGCTACATTTCCTTTTATTATATTAAATTATAAAATCATCTATATTTCGCCCATTAAAGTTAATGAATATTATTTGTACTGAGAATTTCAAACATTTTAAGCGTATGTCTCAGCCAACTTGTTGCAAATAATTTAGCTTGAAACGTTTTTGCACGATTGATAAGGTGATCAATCACTGTTCTTGTTTACACAGCTAGGTTACTTTTATTTATTTTATTTTTAAATATAAACTGTTCAGAAGCAACCAACAGAAAAAAGCACCACTAATTGAATTGAGATTTTGTCTATATGATAATCGGGTATATTACTTTTGTTTCTATTTTCATTGGTTAATATCATTATTTATTAAATCCGTGCCTCCTTCACTTTTTTTATCATTTTCATAATCAGCTGGATTCGGTTGCTGCATTATTTTGAAATAAACCTAGAATTAATATATATTGTTTTCGTATGATCATTGTTTAATATTTAAGGTTCTATACGGTCTAAATAACTTTTATTTTTAAAGAAACTCAACCTTAAAAATGGTATAGGGATTAAAAAATGTAATTTGGGCCTTATTATAAAAAGCTACAAAAAACTATCTATAAATTTATATTTAATCGTTCCATTTTTAAGTTTAGACTTTATTATAGCTTTTAAAATTGAAAATAATACGTAGAAAATGTCAAAATTTCCAACTTTTGGAGTAATGTTTCTCTCACAGTAAACATAAAAAACTATACATTCTTAATATTTTTTAATAAACAAACATCTACTATTTTTAAAAGACTACGAATTCCTAAAGAATTTTTCATCCAAGTGTTTAAATAACTGCATTGAAGTTTGGAAAGTAGCTTGTACCGCTCTTTTTCTTCGTCGAACATTTACAAAATAGAAATTGAAATAATAAGAAATCCTTTTCGGTTCAATTCGTATGATCACAGAGAATATATTCTCATTTGAATTTCTATGACACCTTTTTTGGTTATTAAATTATATATGACTTTAAAAAATACACATATTTAACCTATATGCGTATATAAATAATGTCAGTTTAAAGTATTTCAATCATTAAAACACGTTTGTGGGGAATTTTCGGTGTCGCTAATTATGAATCTGGTGTCAGTTTTTAAAAATTCAAAATTGCATCCATCGAATATAGCGCACTTTTATCGAAATATACTATTTCGAATTTTTTCTAAAAGGTAACTTCTCATTTTCAAAAATGAATCTTAAAAAATTAATGTCATTTAAATTCCAATCAATAATTGCAGCATTTTAATTTAAAAAAAATATAAAGATTCTTCATTATGATACTTACTGGAATAGAATCGAATGAAGAACTTTGGAATGTAACGTGATTTCTTATTCACTTACACTATATAAAAATACATTGAATAAGCCATTTTGAGTATTTCAAAACTGTCACCGGATTCGTAATCGTCGACCCCAAAAACTCCCCGTGAAGTATAATTCAAGCCAATTCAACCATTGCATTTATGGAACCAAAATTAAACAATTCATTTTTTATACAATAATGATTATAAAGTTTATAACCACGTGTTTTACTGACTTATATAAGTCTCATTCTTGACATAAGACCAGTAATACAGATGTTTCTGCAAATTTTTTTCTGAAGAAAAAGAAGAGGAATTCAAATTCTGGATTTGTTCTGTCTGAGAGAATTACCCATATCTACACAAAAAAATAATACGTGACTTCATAATATTCATTTGATTTTGCTTTCAATAAAATATGCATGCAGATATCTAACTTTTGTAGAATAATAACAATTGATATAAAAAATTGCGAATAAACTTAATAAATCGAAAAATGTTTATGTCTAAGTTGTAGCGAATAATTTTAGTAATGAACTAACCTAAAATAAATTTAGAAGTAGAAATATAATTGAAAGTATTTACACTGAACAAATTAGATAGAATTTTGAAACATTGTTATTTCGATTTTTGTAAGGATTTCTCTTCCGAAGTTATGAACTTGTATGTAAAGGTCGAAAGTGTTGCAATGATTTTGGACAAATGAAATATATTGTAATATAATAAAATAACCTTGTCCTGAAGAAGACATTTTATGATATTTTGATACTACCATGGTATCGAATCTTAAAGTTTAATTTTTTTCATCATTATATTAATTCCTTTTCCCAACATCTTCGCAAAACTTCTGAATCGATAGCCGAGTCTCTGACTTCGAAAAAAAAATCGGTGAAAAATTTGAAATAATAATGTTAATGTCGGAATTCATCGAATTTTTGCACTGAAAGTATTTTCGGTCCTATTTATAAAAATATAATTGAAATAACTAGGAATACGAAATAACCGTAATCAACGAAATGAACAAATTTTTCAATAAACAATAAATATCAGAAGCCACATAATAACGTAAAATAAAAATTTAATTTGGTGTTGATTAATTATAAATATCGCTTTATATAAATTCAGAGAATTTGATAATATTAAAAATCAATTTTTACGTAACTTTTAAATTGCAAATAAACCAAATGCAAAATTGCTACACGTTCTGTTCGGGGCAAAACTGAAGAATAATTCAAATGCTGAGGTTTAGGTTGGAGAATGAATGAAGTCAGTATGAATGGCGTACAATACGTAAACAAATGAAAGTCTTGGGCGCATAAATGCCGAAATCTGACGTTAATGGTTCCCGCAGGACAAGTGGCCGCACAAATATGCCGCTGTTCACTGTGAGAACAGAAACACGCGGCGCAGGTTGCTGAAGATATCTTATAAGTAGAACCCATAAAATTCTCCCGCGTAGCATTCAACTCGTAATTACGAATCCCTAGTAAATACCAATACGTGTTAAATCTGATTAAATTCTTATGACCACTCTGTGGCATTCTGAACGCGACATAATTTAAAACGGTTGACCATACTTACATTCCACGAAATATTCGGATACCGAGGCTTATGCCAGACGAAATTATTACAGATATGTGAACGACCAACCACTCATAGTAGTTGGTTGTTATCGCGTTATTTAAGGCCTTTGCATCATAGTGGCTCCAACTCAGATGTCGCAACATACTAACTCTTAAAAATGATTTATAATATCATTTTGGAAGAACAAAGTATGGGTGGGGTCGAAAAGCAGACAGGTCAAAAAACCGACTGTTCACGGGTGAGGGTCAAAAAACCGACAAATCAGAAAGACGTGAGTTCAAAAAACAGTCCTAAAGCACAACAACAGTCATAAAACTGACACTTGAAAAGCTGTCATAAAAACAATAGATAAATCGACAACCAAACAGTTTTTTATATGTCGCCTTTCGATTGTCGGATTTTTTACTGTCGGCTTTTTTATTTGTAGTTTTTTCGACTCGCACATCTGTCCGCTTGTCAATGTGTCTATTTTTATTATGTCTCAAATTTTTTATTTGTCGGGGTTTCAACCAGCACCCCAGAAAATAATAAATTTCTATTAAATAAAATTATCCGATTCAAATAGTATCTACGATTTACTATTTAACAGACACTTACGCATTAAAAAATAATTAAAATTGTTTAAAATGCCAGAATAAATTTATACTAGATTTAAAAATTGTTTAAATTTGAATAATTGGACTCCTAATTAAAAGAAACGGTGGCTTGAATGCTGCATTCAATGCTTTAACCTGAATACTGCCATTCAATCGCTATCACTATCGCTTTGAGTGCGACCCTTGATTCGTTACAATCTACAAAAGCTTTACGGAGTTTTTAACAATAACAAAGTAATTTACGAATTATTTCAGACTCGGCTCTAAACAATAAATTTTTATCTTACATAAAAAGTTGAATGCGGCATTTAAAATTGCTGCAAATTAAAAGTCCGTCGCATTTAATGTAATTTTTATTCGAGAAATTATAATGTTTAAGGAAAATTGTAAAATTGTAGATTCAAAAACTAATATTAACTAATATTTTATGTTAGATTCACTTCATAGTTTCAAACTTTTTATTAGATTACCAAAATTAAGTTTAAAAAATTTTCAATTCGTTTAAAGTCATCGGATAGAAAAATTTATTAATTCGAAAACTAATAATAATAATGTTCACAGGAATAAAATATTATAATGTCAAAAACGGTACTGAAATTGTAATCGGTTCGGTACACAGTTATGTAATACCCGTACACTTTGCATTTTAATTTCATAACATTTACATTTACATTTCAAGTTTTAACAGTCATCAGAATAATTTAATTTTGCAATGTGCATTTATGTGCTTAGGAAAACAACTGTAAAGGAGACCTTTATGTTAAATGTACAAAAGACATTTAATTATGGAGTCCACAATTGCATTTAATTCCACGCAAATATAGATTATCTAAAATTTTAGAGCAACACGCTTCAATAAGCCTGGAATATACGTGCAATATCATCACAATTATCGCTCTCACCATATTGCAATAATCGAATTGCTAAAACTTTTTTTTTTGGGTCAAGTCGTAAATATATTGTGAAAGGTTCTAAAAAATGAGATTTTTCTCTTAAATCTGCATACCCATGAATAATTCTGCATAATTTTCCTCAACACTTTTTATGATCATATCCTGACAATCTCGCTTTATTTTGAGAGACACTATTTTACTTCATTCTTTATCACATCTTAAATCATTTTATCCAGTTTAATAATTTGGTTATTTATACTGAAATGTAAATCGATGAAATTATAAAGAATAATGATTTTTTTAATTGACACAGATATTTGAAAGCACAAGCAGAAAACGATCAGGTAATAATTAATCTGAAGCTCAATTTTCGAATTCTTAAATTTACAGTAAAATAAAATTACCTAATATTTAAAAAATGTTCTGAAATTAAATTTCACAGTTCATTAAAACAGAAAAATTTTTAATCTCCATTGAATTGATTTTCAATCGCGTTTTAGGGTAGAAGAGGGGATTTTTGGCTAAAATTATTCCCGATCTTGAAATTCTTAATTAAAATTTTGTACCGATAAAAATTAATTAAATTCCGGAAATGTCCGTCAAGTCTAAAATTTTACGCGAATGCACAAAAATGGCAGCCTGTAAAAAAATTATTGCTTAAACCTTTACGAATGCATTCATTCGGTGGCGTGATATAAACAGAAATAAAATATTATCATATGATTTAAAAAGAAGAAGGCTATTAATAACTGTGCTCTTAAAAAATCATAAAGCGTATGAACTGAAGTTCGGCCTGATATGAAATTCATGTGTTGTTAAACGAAAGATGTGTTACAAATTTTAAAACGACTTGCCACTTTGTTAATTTGAAAACTTTATTAAACTAATGATACTTAGGGAGTTTAGAGATATTTTGTTTTTGAACTTAACCATTCCCAAATCACAATATTTTGTATATATCTGTAAGTTTTAAACTCTAGTTCCACAGTAATGGGAACTGATGGTTCATATTTTTTACTGACAATACTAGACTCTTACCCAATTTTGGGGATAATAAAACATTCATATGTTGAATCACCGAAAATTGGTGTGAGACACAGTTTAAAACAATCAAAAGAACAAATAATCATATAAATTAGCACACTTGAAGTATGCAGTTCGGTCGAAATCTACAAAATGTACTATCAAATTTAGTATAAAATTACATGTTTCTCTCCAAAATTGTTGTCTCGCTGCTCCTCAATTCATAGTTAGTAGCACTTCGTATGTTTATGAAACATGAACTTTATTGACTAATGATTAGTTTGTTCATTTTTGTATTTGCAATTCGTTTGAAAACCGGATCTAATATATTATAAACTAAATTAATCAAGAAATTTGAAGAATTTAAAAATGAACGAGAAAACTTTCTTATTTTTTAAATAAAATTCTATATAATCTCTTAAGATATAAAACTGAAGAGAAATTCCATCGATTATAATAATTATTACTATATTAATGCAGAAGTCGACATTTAATTCATGATCGAAGGTTCTTAAAGTATACCTAGTTAGCTAGAACATTAATTCTAAAAATAAGTAATAAGCGTCGGTCACTGAAAAATTTTAATAGTAAACTGATTAAACCGTCTAAAATTAATACCAAATTAAAATCTTAAGAAGATATTTTCACTCTGTACAGAATAATTTTTAACCTCAAGAAAGTCGGTTATTTCTATTCATCTTTTTACTTAGATATGTCTCTTTATGTCTGATGTTTCTCTACTAAACAGCCAATGAATTAAATATTTTATTGATTTTTTTGGTAAAGAACATACTAAACCAATTTTTTAACTCCGTAGAAAATGTATTAATAAAGTATGATTAAGAACTCCAAAATCATGTTCTATCTGTTTACCCAACGCTGAATTTAGTAAAATAGTGAATACAGATAATCTATCCAATTTATTTGCAAATAAATATAAATTGGAAATAAAAATACAGATATTTCTCTTTGTTATTATACAAATATACTAAAGAAAACCACAATAACACAATGTCATATTTCATGAAGAGACTGTATTTTCTAAATAGATTATTCAAACATTAGAATGAATTGTAAATTATAAAAGTTTTAACTCATTGTGTGATATAATATTGATTGCTAGTTTCTTCCTACAGCAACTTTTTCAATTTAATGTTATAAAATTGTTTTCATTATATATTTCTTAAAGCGTGAGACTTCCCTAAGTAAATATTATATAAATATATTGATATATGATGATTTTATGAAGGTATTATGTCGCATGAGTTCCCAGATGATTTCCGAACAACCGCACGTGGCCAATGGAATGAAATTGTTTAATTTTTAAGGTAGAAGGTAATTTGGCTCATTAAATTTCTCCACATATCGTTGGGAGAAGCGCTGCACACGCACGTACGATAAAATGAACAATGAACATTTAGCAATCCCCTAAATTACCGCATTTAATAAAAATCTCCGGCGCAACGCCTAGACGCCGCTCGATACATTCGAATTAAATGTGGCGTGAAATCTCGTTACACGGTACTTTACGAACTGCTGAATTCTGCGAGCGTCCCGGCATTATTTTCGAAAAAAAAAAATGGACGCGGCCGCCCCTTAAGGGAACTCAAAGTGCTACGTGAAACGAGAAATTGATATTTTCGTGTTCCAGAGAGCCTGCCGACGAGCACAGTGGAGCATTCGAGCGCGGCGGACTCCGCGGGCGATCAGCAACAGAGCGATCCGCAAATCCAGCAGTCCGCGCAGCAATGGCCGGCCGTGCTGGAACTGCAGTCCTACAATGTCGCTCATTCCGCCGTCATTCTCCCGTACCATTTCTGGAACACCGAGTTCCGGAACAAACAACCCGCATTCATCCGACTGAACCTGACGCTTCCATGGGGTGCGAACTTCGCCGTATACGGCAGGAGGAACGTGGCGCCGAGCGTTACGCAATACGACTTTGTCGAATTCGTAAAAGGCGGCCGCGTGGACCACCGTCTCAAACGAGACATCTCGGTTGCGGCCGTCAGCTTCACCAAGGAAGCAACCTCCAACAACATGGGTTACGTTCAGGATGAATACCCGCCGATGTTCCAGCACCTCCTGACCAAGCGATCGATGCTGGAACCGATGTTGGTCAACGTCAGCTTGCTACAGTATTTGGACACAGGACGGTGGTTCCTCTCCGTCTACAACGACGAACTTCAGCCTTACAAGGTGACCCTTATCGTCACCGAAGCTGAAGGTGTTTCCACGACCTGTCCCAACGACTGCTCCGGACGAGGTTCTTGCTATCTCGGAAAGTGCGACTGCATCGACGGTTATCAGGTAAGTCTTGCTGCCTTCACTTCCGTTCCCAGATTTATGATCTATACACAGAGAGACTCCTCAAATCACCTGAGATAACCTGAGATAACGTACAATGACGTCTTTTATAAGATTCTTCAATAATGTGTCAAATTTGAAAAATACAAACAAATGTTTATATAAGCGATATATTTTCAAAGTTGCAGCACATACTCTCCGAATTCGAAACGGTGAAAAGTTTAGAAACTGATTCGGGGAATGGAAATCTCACTAGTCAATGAGTAATCAGTAGCTTCCAGCATGTGTGCAAAGTGATCGATACTATTATCACTGCACAAATAGCGAATCATTTACGGGTTGAATGTGGAATTCAATCATGTTTTATTTAACTTTTAGTTGTGAATTCATATGAACATTTCTATCAGGACAATGCAAGAAACATAACAATTCCTTAACTATCAACATATTGTAAAGTTCTTAGGTAATACGTGAATTACATCAGTGCTAAACCTACATGCTACCGATTTTTTAACGTTTATGAAGAGTTTTTTTATTTCCTTGCAGTTTTTATATACCTGGCTTTCCTAACATTTCAATGAGTATTAAAATTAATAATATTGCATAATTATTAAAATAATTACTGTTAATAATAAATTAGTATCCACAAAATTCATCATTTTCAAAAGGAATTCTTGCCACAACGAACTAATCGCTGTTGTTATTTGAAATTCAGTGTGCCGGAGTTTTTGATAATGATTACGAATCCGGTTTCAGATTTTCAAAATTCAAATTGGCTGATCCAATATCGGCGATAAAAATATTGAAAAGTTATAACTGTCTAATATTTGATATATGGTGGTTTAGGAGATTGCTGATTACGAATGAGGGGTGCACCTCAAAAACCCGATAAATAACAAAACAGACACTTCAAAAGCCCGACATGTAAACACCAGACATTTAAAAAAACAGACATGAACACATATTCTGAAAGTCAGTTTTTTTAAAAATCTCAGTTTTTAAATGTTTGGTTTTTGAATGTCGGGTTTTTTAAAGTGTCTATTTTGTGATTTGTCAGATTTTTTAGGTACACTCCGAAATAGGTATCAGATTTTCAAAATTCAATATGATGGATTCAATGTGGCCAACTAAAAGAAAAAAATGTGTTCTAATATTTAGCACATATATAGTGCTTACTGAGGTTCCTTGTTATGAATCTGGTGGTAGATTTTCAAAATTAAAAATGGGGGATCCAATATAGCCGAATACAGTTGCAGTGTTTTATAATAATAAGTGCAGCTGTTGGATTAAGAAAAGACAGATGTTCCATGAATTTTATCATACTCTTAGTGATTAACTGGAACTCACATGGATTTCACTAATTTTTGAAATTTTCCGACAATGCATCTCACATTAGTCGAATATTGTACAACTTATTCTAAACAGTTTCTGTTTTTTTACTATTATTTACTATTATTATTTAGCATGCAGATCACTCAAAATTGATCTAAATCTATTTATATGCCTTGCAAGCAGAATATATTCATCCTTGTATTTTGGATTCATAAACCAATGATCTTTATAAGTCTGTGATTCTCTTATGCCCATTAAAATATTGATACCTAAATATGGAATAATTCATTTTTTGTAACCAGAATAATGTATTTATTATATATCGACTTCTTTCCGTGTATAGTCTATGCACTGATTTTGAGTACTAAAAATGTGACTCCGGATTCGCTATCAGTAATCTTAAAAACACCTACATACCATATATTAGAAAAAATTATCAGTTCTCAGAATTTTTGTCGGACATATTGCATCCGCCAGTTTGAATTTTGAAAACCTGGCACCGGATTCAGCGACCTCAAAAACTCAGGTATACCAAAATTTCAATGAAATACCAATTTATTAAAATATACTAATATTTACAATTAGAAAAATGTTGCATATTTAATTCACAACATACATGCAATGTTATTTTTTAAATTATATTTCAACACTATACTTAAATTAATTAGCAGTAATTTGCAGTTTTAATGTAGTTTACTACTACAACTAATATCAAATGTCAGTTTTAGTACAATCAGATACCATTGAAGGGGTGTAAGATACTATTTGTCGTTGTTAGTCATATTCAACAAGTAGAATATAGATATTTTATTTTTCTGAGACTAAAGAACAAAATGTAAAAATTATAATTATTTATTAAATAAAATAAATAATATTAATTCTAAATATTATCCGTTGGAAGGAATTACTAAAATCCAATAATAGATGGAATAAAAATGTCCGTTAGTAAGCTTTGATTGATTCTGTTTTTCTATTATTACGATTAATCTATTACATTTGAACCAAGGATTTGTTTTGTTTATTGCATCCAAAACATGAAAAATCGATTTCATTTTTCCACTAATGCGGGTTCACTGATTCTTTCACTGAATTAAATAAATTTCTGTTTTTCGTTGTTCCACATTTTAGTTATGTCCTTCGTAGCCAAGTGCCTAATAATCAGAAAAAGATTACTGTTTCAAAATAAGAGAGTACAATATATTGTTCAATTATAAACGGAGAAAGATAATTTGTACATTAAGAAAAATTTTATTAATTCGTTAAATTGATATTGAAATTAAAGATATTAGCTATTGCTTAATATGAAACAGCTTTAATTGTTAGTGATTTATTTAGAAATTTAATAGAATCAACTGTAAGTACACAATCCTAATATTTCTACAGAAAAACGTCGCCCATTTTAATACATAAACGTAAACTTTTTCTGAACGCATTTATCAAAGCAGCTTCTTACAGAACTGGTCTAAGTACATCCTATCTTTTTATGTAATCCAATAAATATTATTGAAATGGAAATTGTTCAATAAATTTTATTATTTCTGTACAAATTTGATGACAGGTCAACAATGTTAACATGTCCTATTATTTCAGTAATTTTTTCTTTTGAATTAATTACAATAGTAAAATTTGTTATACAATTCTTTTTTTTTTTAGAAATTTTAATATTTAAATTTCGAAATTAATTCTTTTATACAAATGAGTAATTTTGAAGTCTTCCTTATTTTAAAAAATTTACCTGCCTATACAAAGATTAATGGAGTGAATTTGTTTAGTCACATCTTGTTTTGAAAGGTTGCTAACTCCAGATTTCGAAAGTAATTTACCCGGCCTATGTTTCTAAAGAAATTCACATTATGCTGAGCTTATCATACTGAAATCACATATTTTTCTTCGAAAGAAATACCGAAAATCACAGTTTATTAAAAAATCTGTAAACAACAAAAAAAATTCCCAAAATTGTGCGAGGCCTTTAGATATATTTAAGGGATACAAAAACATACATGATAGCTTAGTTACGCATCCAGATCTAAATATTTGAAAGATCTTTGACAAGAATTCAGATAAACATCTACAAGATCTTATTCAGCGATTATTCACTGGATTATTATATATCTCAGAACTACTTTTCGAAGATATTTCGGACGTAATTTATGTAGTTTGACACATCTAGGTTAAAGCTCAAATTAGGCAATACAATTTAGTATTAGATGAGCGTATTTTTTTTATTCACATCACTATAATTCTGCGTACAATATTTAACAGAACAACATTTTTGTCCTTTTTCAGTATAAAATACAAATGACCATGTAGATACATCGACAGTTATTCTGCACTCAACAATGTATAAAATATTTATTAAAATAATTTATTTTTTTTTAAATAGTATGAAAAAACAATAAATTTATAATTAGATCATGAAACTAAAATATAATCGCTTTTTGAATGTATTTGCCATTTTCATATTTCAAATATCAATAACTAATAAAAACAAGTTATAGCTTGAAAAAATGTCATCATTTCCGACATCTTGGCATTTGAATTTATTCGAAAATCTGTACAAATTATTGTAGTAGTAAAATCAAAATTGGATTTCAGCAATTTCATAAATGCAGACGTTTTGTTGCGATGTGAGTAATTATGTTAACTATTTATTTGGAGAATAACTATCAGTCAAATCCCGCATGGTCTAATGCATTTCATTACTGGGTTTCGATTGCTGCATCCAACGCGATATCGTTTTAAGAGTACAATTAAATAGATGCACAAGATAATATCACATCACTATTATTTCTGACGTTCATAGGATGACTTAACTACAGCAATTACAACAGATTTCCATTTGGATTTACCATCAAACTGCCGTCACTACCATGTAAATTAACGTCGGTCAGGATATTAATAGAGATGTGAACAATTCTAATAACATCTGGAGCAATCATGATTGAGGACACAAATATACGTTCAATATTACTCCATGGCCAATTACACTTGTACACCATTTTTTTTAAATAAAATGAAATTAAAACTTCATTGCAGATCAGTTTTCAGCATCATTTGACTAATATTGAAAAAGGCAATTAAACTTTGCGCTAATCAATTTTGAAATGTAATATGTATACGTATGTATTATATACAGAATATTTCATACGAAATTTCTAAAATACCAAGATAATGCAATTGGAATAAAAAACATTTTAAAATATGGATTACATAATCGTTTTGATGAAATCACACATTCTTTCTTGGATAAACCGTAGAATATTTGTGGAATTATATTATTACAGAATTAGTAATTCATGTATTATTCATCACATACGATAAATTAAACTAATTTTAGTGAATAGATTCCCGCTAATATATTTACAATAATTAACGTAATCAATAATGATTTTCGATATCCTGTTATATTTTCCCATGACCATATCAGAATCTTGTTAGTCCGACACATTATTTTAGAATCCACATTTGTCGAATTAGACAACGAACAAGAAGCACGTTTTCTACAGTTATCCTCAGGTGTATCGCACAATTTTTCATGTATTGTACAGATAATCGAGATCTGAAACACGTATTTTTCTTATCTGCGGTAATGCGGATTTAAGGGATAATCCTACCGATTTACAGATATCTTTGGGGTGTCATGCCTCATTTCTGTTAGACATGAAAAATGGTTTTCCAGTCAAAACGGAGAATCCCATCCCCCTAAATGCACGTGCCTTTATAGGGGCGTTATGACAATTTGACGGGGACCACTTATTTAAGTCGAGCGAATCTGATGAAATTAGGCAAAGGCCATTAACCGCATATGATTCAAATTTATGAAGCAATTTTATTTGTTTTTTTTGTCAATATTGGATATCCACAGCTATTTCATTATCTTATTTTTTAACTATAACTTCAGAAACATATGGCGCATCGGTTTAATTTACATAAAAGCACAAAACTAATTATATTAAATGACTTTTCGATTTACGAACCGGTTTTTTATTTTCATGAACTGTAATCACTTAAATACTAATAAATATGCAACGTAAGTACAAATGAATTTAATAACGCAATCATCACATTTATCTAACTTAAGAACTGACATAGAATTTACTTATATGTATATTTTTGAAAATCTATTAGTATAAAAATATATATAGATGTGTAGGTATATATATTCGTTTTTTATTTAAAGCGGATAAAGTAGATTTTGTATATTTGGAATGATTAATCGAATATCAATGATAATTCGATTAGTCATTGAAAAGCCGAGGGAGTTGATTTGATTTATTTGTATCTACATGCAAAAAAGGTCTATTGGTTTTCAATTATTCTTCACCCTGTTTTTTCCACCAGAGAGTTTAACGTAAACTTAACAACACCAATCTAGCAGGAAAGTAAATGAATATAACGCGAAAAAATGTTTTGTCACTTTTTTTTAAATCTCGTGTCGAAAAAGTATGTCATACAACTAGTATTTAATAATTGATGCACTAACTGCAATTTAACTAACTTTACAAAAAATGTTGTTTCAACTTTAGGAAATTATATGAATATTAACGAAATCTCCTACTGCGTATTGCGTTACTTCTCATTGAAAATGAGCATTTAAAAATTCAAAATTGCACGTACCCTTTATACAAAACTTTTCAAATGTGGAAATTTACAGCGTCAGAGATGTACGGTATATGTATATCACATTTGTGCTTGTACGTACTTCCACAAGTCTCCATATTTATGAAGAAAGTGTAATTTCTTCTTGCACAAAATAGTTGCTAAACTTCGAAATATATATAACGACAATTTTAACTCGTTGACGGCTCGCAGTACAAACGTTGTTACCATAAATTACTTTAAACATTCATAACTTTTAAACAAATGTAAATATATCCGAATTGTTTGTTGTGAAGTACAATGTAAACATCTTCTTCAACCGACGACACACATAATGCCTTTATTATTTACGATTTATTGCTTATTCGTCTAAATTGATAAAAAAATTTACTGAAAGTATTCGTAAAAGTATTAACCTTATTTAATCTTTGGTTTATTAATTTTGTTTAATCATTCTTATTTATACTCTTTATTTCAAACGAACATTTTTTATAAGACCTACATTCAAGCTAATAAAAATGTCATGAAAGTTACTACCCTTGCACATGAACTGTACTTCTGTGAGCATTCATTCAATTTAATGAAATGTCGATTTAATAAAACCTCCAAAATACTGTTTATGTATATTTTTATAACATTTTTAACAGTGCAAATCCCATAATTATTGTGTTTTTCTTGTAACTAATTTTATGTTTCAAATTTCAATTATAATGTCGAGTTGAAGTACAATGTATAAAAATGTTTATATCCATTGCGCATTAAATCTTTTTGTCGTCTATTGTAGACATAATATAACATAAATTGAACATCTAAAACTAGTTACAAGAATGGTCACTGAACTTGAAAAATCACAACTTTTATAATTATATATAGAAACGTAAATAAGCTAAATTCGATATATTAGATTCGAAAACGCCAAAATATTAATAAATTGAACCCAAAAATTACTTTAAATTTGAAGAAAAAATAAAAGTTTTATAAAATGCCAACTTCAATGTGAAAAAATGAGGATGAAACCTTTTTATGTTTATAAAACGACTGATTATCAAGATTTTTATTCTATTCCTCTAAATTAATAGCACTGTCAGGATCCTTTGAACTTTTATTAATTTCTACTACCGTTATAGAAAATATGGCGTTTTTTTCGATGTCTAATCGTTATGCAATTCGTCCACAAAATTGGGTATAAAATTCCTTGCTTTCCGTGGTATAGTTTTTAATTAATATGGTCTAATCTACTGAAATTTTAAGTTCGATTAACCCATTAAGTCCGGAATGGACATTTTTTTACTACAGTTTTCAACGGTTGTGTTTTGGTAAAAAGATGTTCCGTTACAGGTAGATGTTGTCTAATAGATGTTCGAGGACCGTCATCTCACATGAAATTAAATGAACTTTCGGCATATGTTATTAGATTTTTAAAAAATGCAAATTTGAAAAACTGTACATGATTTTTTCCAAAAAACATGGATTTTTCAATATTGTGTTTTTTTTAACTTTTTGCATTGAAATAATTTTAGCGTTATTGTTTGAAATAACGTTATCGTGCCACCCAGACTTGAACTTTAAAATGTGTATACAGGTGTATTTAAAATAAAGGTGAAAGGATTCAAAATGGCGTCTCAAACACGAAAAACCCGTCGAAAAGATCAGGAATTTTTTACTTCAAAATGATTTCAGAACAAAATTTTACTGAACTTTTTATTCCTAGAGTTGATCAAAGAACACACTGAAAATTTTACACTGAAAATTTTACAGCATTTTTTAAATACTTTTTAACATTTTTAGAATCCAAAAATTTTGAAAAATTTTAAAAACTGTTCAAAACCTTATATAAAAATGTCAATTTTGTTCAATAACATTTTTTCCGAAAGTCTATAATTTTTAAGAAAAGAATTTCTAAACTTTTCGACGCTTTTTTTTGGCCTGCCGTTTTAAATGCTTTCACCGATACTGTCGAACGTATATACACATTCTTGCTTCTTGAACATTTTTTAGATTCTTTTTTCGCCTATAATATAATCGTTGAAAACTGAAAAATGTACATTGAGGACTTAATAGGTTAATATGAATGTGTGAAAAATTCTTAATTGATAAAATATGACAAAATTAGTTTTATATCCATAAATTTTTTAAATAACAAATGAAGCGAACTGATCATTTTTTGTAACCTAGATACGAAGGTAACAATGTAATGTGCAAAACATTTCTTTTGTTTTTTTTTTTCATTTTCTGCACTGGATTTACAAAGAAATTTCCAATATTTATGTATTCAAATTGATTCTCAAAGAATCTTTTATTATTATAGATACGAGACCTATACAAAATGAAAATCCGACAATTAATATTCATACAGATTAATAAAGTAAGCGACACAGTAAAATAAGGACGATTATCTGACTAATTAAAATAAATATCACTGACACATTTCTTGTATAGTATCGTGACAAATTTAAAATTACCTGTCGCAATGAAACTGCGACAGATGCATTTTGAACGTATACAACGTACGATTGTTATTCAAATTATAAAATAAAACCGCAGTTTTAATTAAAACCGTAATGCATATATCGAAGTTGAATAACCATTACAGGCTTCGCCGGTGGCGAGCTTTATTAAAATATTGGGCAATTTTATTACACGATATATATTCAAGTTACCCACTTCGGGAAGCTGCGACAAGTCAAATACAAAGAAAAGCGTTCGTATATAGGGATTGGAGGGACGAGAAGCGGATACGAAATTACTACGGCTAATATGGTCGGGAGGTGACGAAACGTTAAAGGAAATTAATGCAAAGTCACGCACGGGCTTAAACCTAAAGCGGTATGAGGCCAGCTAGTCTCGAAACCCTAAATAGAACTGATCCTGACTTAAACTCAAATCTCAAAGATACATAAGGGAAGACGAAGCGACGAGCTGGAGCACCGCGGAATCCACGTACTCCGTTCATTGCGTCAAATTTTTAGCTTCGCACCCACACCCTTAGCCCAAACCCCAGACACACATACGCACACGTGTGTAAGCGGGGGGTTCTTGCGAAACTGCCAACTCTAATTTGGTCCTCCTCTATGGGGTGCCGAGATATGACGCGAAATTCGATTTGTTCACTTTAATATCGAAATGAAACGCAATCTAAAAAAATAATTTGCACGAGCCACGTACTGCCACTCTGCTGTGCTCAAGAAATAAGATGCGACCGAATCGGATGAGGTTTGACAAATTTTTATATAAATTCGTTCTCTGCTGAATCATTTTTCATGATGGGATATGTCTCTGTATCTCATCTTCTCCCCAGCTTGGGTCATTTTCGAATTCGAAACGTGGAAAATCGACTGCATAATATACGAATGCCTGCATAATATTTTCCAAATCTCCCAGCGAAAGCTTAGTTGCAGATTTATTTTTTATTAGCCACTGAAATCTTGTAACTTAGATCACTAATCATGAACGCTGGTGAAGTTAAATCACTAATTAAATGCAACATGTAAATTGGTTAAATTAGCTTTCCGAATTTTTGGAACCAATAATGACTTTGTTTTTTTAAAGCAACCAAAATTTCTAAAGTCATTGCTCGTAAGTTTAGTGTTACATTGATGATAAATAAATATTTACATAACATAATTACAGTTATTATTCATTTATCCAATTATTTAAAGTTACAGTTTAGTAGAAATTAAATAATACTAAATATATATATATTAAAAGTTTGAGAGGGTACTATAAAACGTCACTTACACGTAAAAAAATAAGCAGTTAGGACTATTTATGTAGCACGATGCGGCACAGGTAACTTTTGTAGTTGGCTTTACTCACGAAGATTTACGTAAGTAGTAAAGCCTTTTACTTGCATAGTAAAACCAACTACAAAAGTTATATGTACTTTACCTGTCTTACAACTTAATTAGTAATCCTAACTGCGTATTCTTTCTTCAATAAAAAACGACTGAGATGATAATTACATATATACAATTATCGCATCTGCATTTAGATAGTTTACTCCGCAAAGCAAACTAGTTACAAGTTAATAACGTCGCAGTTTAAATATTTAGTTTAACCATAATTTGACAGTTATAACAAAAAAAGTTGGATACCTTTTTCTTTTTTGCAAACAAATGCGATCGCAGTAAACTAAACACCATTTGAAAGGTTCCCTTGTTCAAGAAAATTATTTTTCAGATTTTTCCTAAAGCCGTCTGAAATCATTTCCTTAACACCCTCTGTGCAAGCATGCAGGGGAAGGCAATCGGAAGATCCACGAATGTAATAGTCGTATAGATGACGACACATTTTTACCCTTAGGTTCCTTCGCGGCAGTCTGACTACTTGCCCTTGATATGCAATTATGGTAACAAATTTGCTGAGAGCAATAGACGAATGCATATATGCCTAACGAATTAATTATTTTTATTATAATATTCTTTCAAATTGACAATGTTTAATGATCCTTGGCGCCAACAATAATATTTATTTTAGAGTGCGGGCTGGGAAACTGCTCTGCCACGTACAAATGTTATTGCAATATAATTTCAAGTTTTGTTATATTCAAATTACCATCTTCTGAAAACCTTCCCTTCATGTCAGATGTTACATGTAAATAATTTTTGTTGCAAAATTTGCTAAAAATGGTATATTATAATAGCTTTGAAAATTAGAAACGTAAGAAAAATATTTGTCTAATCAGAGTATTGCTTTGCAGTGTTTGACAAAGGAACTAAAGGGTTTTGTGTAAAGAAAATTGTGTTACATCGCTATTACAAAATTTCTTTAATTTTTTGTATGGAATGAGTTCAAATGTTTCCTTCTTCGATGTAAATTTCGCTGTTCTATTGAATGCAGTTGTTTATAGCATATGTAAGTATAATAACACAATATTTGTTGATTATATTACACCAGATTCGACCAATCTAAGAAATGCATCCATAAAACAACAAAAACCAATTTTCAATACTTTAAAATCAATGTATAATATCTAGAAATTAAATTCTTCTCAAATTTTATATAAACCCAATAATTATGCTTATCTACAAATAATTCTGCAGTATTAATTGTAACCTAGAAGAGATAAATACTTAAAGACAGAATATATTATTTTTTTAATTTTATGTTTATATTGTTTTTTTCCCTTTCTTTCTATATTCATTATATAATTATAAGCATAAAAGTTGTTTTGTTTAATGATTTACTATTAAAAGTATATTATTTTTATTATTTCTTTATTATTATGTTCCCTTTTTCTTTTCCTAAAATTATGTTATGAAAATCACCACCATAACTAAGAAAGGGATGACTTTTACATAATAAAAATGTGCTAGAAATTAATTATAATCACGGAATTAACTCTGTGAATTATTAATATTATATTCTCCAAATTACAGTAGTCCTTCCCTTATTCTAATTTGTCCAGTCAGGCAAGATGGCAGCCTTCTTCCCTTATTCTAATTTTCTCCTCGCCCCCACTACTTAGACTTTTGTCTCTTTTTCTTTTGTTGCGCATGCGCCGTTATTTGTATTTATAGAAAATCCACGTCCACACATGGTAGTGGGAAGAACGCGTGAGGGGAAATATTAGAATAGGAGAAGAGAAAAAATTAGAATAAGGGAAGACATTTTAGAGTAAGGGAAATTAGAATAAGGGAAGGGCTACTGTACTTGGAGTGAAAAGACACTCTTTCTCGAAGAGTGAATTTTCACTGTATTGAAAGTAATATTTCACTCTTCTAGGAGTAAGTTTTTTATTCTTCCACTCTTTATGGCGTGAAATATTACACTCCATCGAGTGAAATTATCACTCTTAATAAAAGAGTATCTCAATTTTCACCCCAAGGAATTTAGAGTGTATGCAATGACTTTATTATATTAATTTGAAGACCAAAAGCATCGAATTTCATTTATCACCATTATTTGTTCATTTAAATTTATTGTAAATTTTTTATTAATTATGCCAATTTGTTTCTTGATATATAAATTCCCTTTTTTTAATTCACTGAAATGTTCATTCATTGATTGAATGTGTTTTCTTTTATTTTGACAATCTGAAAGAGACGTCTACAGCTTTCGAGAAAAGACAATCATTGGACATCTATTCGGTAATTATAGAAATTCCATCTACAAGTTGTTCGTTGAAAGCAATATTTTGATGTTTTATGTTTCTTACGTCTAATTGTAACATATTTGCATGTTAATAGTATCTTTTCTTTGGGTGATTCCAAATATTTATAATTATTTTTTTAAAGAATAAAAAATATTTTGTGATCTCAGAATCATAAACAATATTTTTCAAAAAAATGAATGTAGTGACCACTGTTTTGATGCAGAGAAGATAAAGGCTGATTGTTCTAGAACCCCTTAAAAAATAAATTACATTAAATGTGTTTTATAGTTCGCTAATGTTATTTTGGTTAAATTTTGACATTTTTGAATTATAATGCTGAAAATCAATGTTATAGAATCCAAATAATTTGTCATGTTTAGGTGACTAAAATATTGTCACTACCAGATGCTAGGGTTATATCCCTCCTTAATCAAATTATTCTGGTTTATTAAGTTCAATAACGGTAGATGGCGTTATTACAATCAATCTCGCATACGGCTCCACTTAATAATTTTAAGTCGAAAAACGGATGATCAGCCCAAATTCATTCTACGGTATTTTCTTAAACAAAATCCTAAAATTAGCAGATTCTCTTAACGTCGCCTCGAAATTTGTAAATAAGCCAATCAGTAACGAATATGATTACAAAAGTAGCTATTCAATAAATAGTTAAAGCATTTTATCACAGGAATTATATCTAAACCAGAGAAATCTGATTTGAAAAATTGATTGAAAGAATTACAAAACCGAATATAATTTACAACCTTGCGGTAAAAGGAGATATTCTGTCCGTAAATTGAAACTCGATTCGCACCTCTAATGACTAATGAAAGAATTCCCAGCGATCATTCTCGTCGGATTGCTGCCCGAATGCTTATCGGAAATTCCGCTAATAATATAAATTCTCCAATTAATCGTTAAGGAAGTGCTTCGACTCCAATTTAGCCTCGAGTATTGTAATTTCACGGCTGATGGCGTGGAGGTTAGAAAAATTCCGGATCCATTACGGAATAAACGTAATAAAAACGGTCGCGCACGCATCTCAAGCCCAAGTTAATTTGCGCTAGAAGCAACGTTCATTTGCGCCCTTACGACTCACATGTTTCGTAATTCAAAGAGCATCTCTCTCTCTAGCCCTCTCTTACTATCAACCCCATACTCCCTAGGTCTATCTCTATATTTGCATGTGTTTCCGTTTCTCTCTTGCCTATATGCGAATCCTGAAGCCTAAACGCGGAGTTTGCGCAGATGGCTATTCAAAACGGCGCAATGAAGTCGGTATCACCACAGTCACGTGAACCCCCTCGAAATTCCCGATTCGACGATTTCCATGACGACGGCGTGACGTAGTGCGGGTATCGTCGGTCGATAATCGGTCTCCTAGCCTGCTCCTGCGCACCAGGACAGTCGCCTTTACCTCGTAGATGGCCACGTGGTGAACTCTGACGGACGGCAGGTGTGTTAGTAACGCATCCCCCAAAAGTGGCGGGGCGTTTGAACTTGTTATTTTTGGGCTCTAACACTCTCCTCGCACTTCTCTCTCACTCTCCATCCATATACATCACCGGTGCCTGACCTGATGTGTATGAACCTGGCACCGGAACTCCCTCACGCCTTCTCTATTACGACGGTACTTCAGAACTTGAAAGACGAATTTACGCGCGATTCATCCCAACCGTCGGTGCACTTCGTGGCTCCCTACCAAAAAAGCGAGCAAAGCTTTTAAAAAAAAAGCTCCTACATACTCGTGACGTGCTTTTTCTTCAAAAAAAGCTGTCGTTCCTCTCTGCATAATTTGGCGCCGAACCGAGGATAGCCGAAACTTTCGGTTACTAGGATATTGGTATTTTAAAAAATCGATCAAAAACTTATACATCATGTCGTACTCAACGTGTCACGTTCTGAAATTCAGGGAATTACGTAATTAGCAGGGAATAAATGCAATCATCTGCACGCAATATACGCAGGCTTCGGCTTTCTTCCAACCAGGTCTCGCTAGACGATCGACGTTTAGTATCGGGAACTAGCACAATGTGACCTATATTACAGATCACTGGATTTTTCTGTACTTTAAAAAAGAGAAACGTTTGATTACAGCGAAACGTTTTTATGCCTTTGCAGAGCAGACGAGTCCATACTTACCGGTGAAAGGATGCAAATGTTTTTAATCGATGGATCACCATTGTAACAAAACTGTTGAACTCGCTTTGTTCTTAAAAGTAATTAAAATTTAATTCGTATCGATTAACTCACCTAATGCTAAAGCAAGTTTCTTCGACGGCGTCTTCGGAAAAACTGATATAATTACTAACAGAGGTTTTAAAACAAGTTTTTTGATTGTATACGATGGTGAAAAAGTATCTACAGATTTTAAATCTCGGAAGAAATAAATTAAACTCTCTGATAAAACTGTCGATAGTCGGAAATTCAATTTTAACGTTACTTTAGCTGTGATTAAATTTATTGAATAATTGACATGCTGTACAGATGTCCACACTGTAAGAAATATCTGTTTTAAACTTCCAATAACTGCTGCGAAATTAAAAAAATACAGCACAATTACAATTTGTGTTGTAATTTTAAATTACTTTTTAATTTTACATTGTTTATTGGTAGCTTTCAAGTAATATTTTGCAGTACACATTTCGTATTTTTGCCTTACAAAATCAAATATTCTTCTCCCGATAATGAAGACATCTAAACTATGCAAAGCGTAAAAAATACTGAAATTTACTATAAAAAACAATAGAAATCACTACAAATTTCGGTAGTAGTAGAATTAACATCATGAAAAACTGTTAGTGACAAAAAGTTACTTTAACTATGATACAAGGTATGAAACTTATTACGTTCACTTTACTACTCAGAAGTATTTAAAGTTACTATTTATTTGCAAAACTGCGATACATGATTATTGAGGTTATGTATACTGTTAATTTTCATTCAGTAAACATATTTTAATTATAACCTAAACTTTTTCTCGCAAATATTCACCTCGAAGAAAGCTCGTTGCTAAAAACAGAACAATAATACAAAACACAATTTCGAAAATACTAAGTACTTATCGTTAAGAAATTCGAAGCTGCTAAAATAGACTCTACCTCTTTATCCGTTGTATATCATAAAAACACGCATTTTTCCAGAATATATTTTAAAACTAATTTGCTCTAATCAACTTTTAAGTTATGTATATCCGGAAGTGATGGCGCTTAGCGTGAAACCGAAATCTTGAGTACATTTGAAATTTTTTATTTGAAATTATAAATAGAACTTCATGTGGACATCCTCATTTTAGAAATAATTGGCTGCGGTTTTAGAAAATAATTGAAACGATATGTTGAGCAGAATGTGACATCCATATATATAGTATAATAATAATCGTCATTTTAAATATCTCTAGTAGCTTTTAATGCTGCGAAGTGGCATCTAATGACGTAGCGATCTCCATTTAGTTGCAACAAAAAATTACTAAAAATATATTGAAGAACAGTCTTAATTGACCGAATCGAAAATATGGTCTTAATGTCAGTCAAATGTATTGTATTAATATAGAACTATACTTTTGGTTACATACTTAGAATAGTATGAATGATTTTCTATATCGTCATATTTGGAATAGATTATTATTCTTATCTTCAAGAAGTTAAATGGAAATATAATACAAAATTTAGTTTTGTTCGAGGGTGCAAAAATTTAATTTTCCTTGTGATTATTAGCTAAAGTTTTTTGAAATGTATTTTTTATTTTAAATATAAAGAATTTTTACTTCAAACGCTTCATAAAATATTTGCTCCTTTCAAAGTTTATGCCATGAATTAAAAATATTTCTTCAATATTTTGTTGAATATTAAATAGTTTATATGCATATCTTTGCGTCAAAAAAATTAACATTAAATTTACTAATAACTTACTACTACAACTAGTTCAGGAATAAAAATGTTAATGTTTTCTTCACAAACCTATTTTATAAAATGTTTCTGCTGCAAGATGTATGATTTCTTCAATTTCATTAAGTTAAAAATTAAACAAATTAAATTTTTGAAAAACAATCAAGAATATTGCAAAATTTGTTTATAAAAAGCGATAGTTTCAAAAATCTCGAGCTTTTTGTTGACAGTTTACTAAAGATATCAAGTATACTTATTTATATAATTTTAGAGAAGACGTAATATGATAAGGCCTTATGATTATGAAGTAAAGAATATATGACCATAAATTCTTCCAAGAAATAAATATTAAAATTTGATAATGGTGAAAAAAAATGTGAGAATCCAATATGAACAATACTTAAAAATATGGGGAAATATTTTAGCACATTTTTTCGCGAAATACGATTCATCCTCCAGCTAATATCAGTACAGACGACTAATGTCCGGTGCCGTTTATGATATGAATAACTTTTTACTCTGCACCACAGTATCCGAAATACGGGTGACCATAAAAAAGCGACCGGAGGTATATCATTCCTCCTATGCAGTATAGCTATGTATGTTGGCTGAATACTTCATTTTATGACTTTGTAACGCTATTTTCTTTCACATCTCCTGGAAAACCTTTATAATTTGCAAGGAACTATGTGGTTTTATAATCATTAAAAACTAAAGATTATAGCATTTACGATACAATAAAGAAATAATGCATATTTTATTTAACTTTCGACATGAAAATAAAACATATTATTTTTCAAAACATTAAACTCCCTTTAATGCAAATATCGTTAATTTTTCAATTTCGACAGTAATAATGCATATTCTTAAATGAATGATGTATTATAATTTTTTAGTGTAAATAGAGACAAATGGAGAAAAGAAATATCTATTCATATCTTTTACGAGAATATAAATCACATCAATATTATAAAATATGTGTATAATTAAGTAAGTAAACGAGCGACGACGTTTTAATAAAGGAAAAAGCTCACTTCGGCGAAGACACCCTCTCTAATGGCTTTAGAACCTATCACACTTGAGTGAGTTGCGAGCCTATAATGACATAACGAATATGAGAAATCTAACTTTAACAAGCGGAAACGCAAGAATTAACGCATATTTCTACAATGTAGCTATTTATATTATCATTAATTCTCGTACTGTTGAAACGTTTTTCCTACTAAATTAACTTTTCATTTTATATGAACGAATTGCCTTCCAATAATTCGCAGGTAAATATTCGCGTATTTAAAAAATATTACCTTCGCGAATTTTCATTTATATTTCAGGGGAAATGCAAAATATGAAAAATACGAGTCGGGCGCTACACTTTATTTATGTTAAACAACCAATAATAAAAAACAGGGAAAACATGTTTTTCATATACATCCCTTCGTCAACTGCAGAACTGAGAAACGTCCTTTCTGAAATTGCGCGATCGCACATGTACGGCACCTACAGTCGTTGCTCTTCATATTGAAAACTGAAAGCAAACGCCAAAGCAATTTCTCATCCCTTCTGGAAAAAGTGTTTTCTACGGAATCAATATATTTTTCCCGACACAATATGAAACATCGGATAACTTCTCGGTTGCATTCTTTTGAAGGCTTTTAATTTAAAAAATCTGTCGCCGGCTTGTAGAATGTTTATGCAGAGCATCGACCAAATTTGCGAACCGTAGTTGGCAGATAATTCAAGTACTGGAAATTAAGGTGAATATAATTAAAAACAACTTGATAACCAAACGAATACGTACGAGACATTTCGTAAACAGTTTTTTAAAAAATCGAAGAAATTAATTATGCTACGTTAAAATTACGTTACGCTCGCTGCTATTCAATTCAAAATGAAACGTGACTATATGGCATTGTGGTTAATAGTATGAACAAAGCCAGTTTTATTATTCCGGTGAAATTCATTTATAATAAATTAACGTTTTATTTGTGACGGGTCATGCAATAAAAACGATTTATATCACAATAGGGAGCAGTTTTTCACGTTATACGTCAAATAAACTACGGGATTAATTATCGCGTATGGTCGCATTATAATTGCACATATATGACTGAATATTTTGAATTTTCAATCCGCAATTATTACAAAAGTTAATAATGTTTAATACATTTAAAATGAACATTGATGTTGCCAGGTAAAATTCCGAAACTTTATTCATATATTTTGCTGAGATTCGATCGTATCTTCATGTCGTTACATTTATTACTGCAAAGGACTATAATTACTGGTACGGTATTGAATTCTATTGTTTATATGTGCAAAATCTTGATTCAAAGTCTTACAACTACGCTGCTCTTTTTTATTATTTAATTACTAAAAATAAGTTTAACATTTATAACAAATGCTCTAGCAAACTTGATTTATATTTCTAAAATCTTTAACTTTGTTATTAGTTATTATTTATAATATACTGCGCCAAAATCAACAATAACATGTTTTTGTGGTTTTGTATAATAACTGTCAGTCACGAAATTGAAATAGCACATAAAAGTGTCTACAAATTCTACTACGGTTCTCTAAAATTTTACTTTTATTACTGCTACCGCTGGCAAACGTTTCCATGCGTCAACGCAGCTGACGCTATTCTAGTGACAATTTTCTGTCTATATATTTCGTCCAAGCCATATTGCGGTTTTGCAAAACAGACTATTTAGCTACTAACAAAATATACCTGCTCCATCGTATTCTGTACATCTAGCGACAGTTTTCGACGTTTTTTTTTAATAATAACGATTTCTTTAAGTGTCAAAAACTGCTGAGCAAGTAAGCACTTTTTATGCTTTTCTCATATTTGTATTTCAATCCCATCTTTGGTATACACTACTGTATATTTCAGTGCTGAAAACAAAAGCGACCCTAGCATATCTCTATTGTATCCCGCTTCCCAAGAGATTGAAGTTAAATGCGTAAAAAGTCATATTTTTAGTATATACTTTTTATGCTATAATATGATCTGAAGTGTCTGTATTTTGAACTGAAGTTCAAAATAATAATTGGGCAGAAAAGATAGGGTTAGGCGGACTAATTTATACTAAAATTCGATACTTTGTTGTATATAGAGCAGCAAAAAATATTTTTTTTTTATATTCTAGTAGTATAAACGTGTAAACTGAATGCCGGAATATCCGGATTATAAAACCGGTACTCGAGTTGGCTTTAACGACAAATGAACACAAAACCTCAACAAACAATTTTATAAATGTTTCTGCTCTAAAATGTACCAGGATTTTGTTAATGATCTCTGCTTCATTGAACACACGGATTTATTTTTGTATCATAAGTGAACTCATTACAAGCTACAATAATTGGAGTAAACTATGGGATCTAGAGAAAGATTGAATTTTGCTCCTGTTTGTTAGACACTTTGATATATCTGAAGAGGTTTATTCCATGAGTCATAATTTAACGCATCAATGACAAACAGAGCGAAGTTCTAAGGTCCGACAATTACTTAGTCTCTTTAAGTTGTACATTTATCAACAAAGGAATGCGTCAATGTTCATCATGAGTTATCTTAGGATAATATACAGATTTCCAGAAGTAGAGAATATTAAACATGCTTCCTGGTATGCGTGTATCATTGTTATTAGATTTAAATGATGTTAACTACAAAAATGGCTGATAATCCTTAAGGCAAGACACATCTGCAATAACTAAAAATATTCCAGAATAGGAAACATGAAATTATCTAGGTTGTCATCAGTTGATGACTTACGTCCATGCCTTCTACCACCTACTTTTTACCGATCGTAAAATGCTTCACCGATAATTTTGTGAGCTATTTTCCAATCAGAGTTAGGAAAACCTGGAGCTCGAATCCCAAAAATGTAAAATTCAAAGAGAAAATGTTTCCATCATATTCCAGGGAGACATCGCTCATTGCGATTTAGCGAATCTGAAAATGTATTATTTATGACACACAAGCGCATAATTCCCCTGGCCAACGGAATATTATTCCAATCAGCGCACGCCAAGTATATACACATCAATTACATTAAAATCGAAATACGTCAAATCTATATGGAGAAGTTGACTCCCACGTTGAATAATCCCTAGCAAACGCAGCCCGCTATCTCGATTTATCTGCGGAGTCCCGTCCAATCTTCTTCAACGAAGTTGGCAGTTTATTTCACAGTTGTGTTGCGCCGGGGCGAGTTTCACGCACACGCTTCCCCCGATTAGATTTCGCGCCGAAAGTAAAACTCTAAACAGACACGACGTATATTCATTACGCGCACACTTTGTTTTGCATATATGCTACTGGTAGGCGCATATATACAACGCGTATATATCGGCAGTGCACGCTATATAAACGCTCATTCTCGATCCCCTTTTGACCTTTCGCACTTTCCCTCTCTGTCTCTCTCACACCCGCGTCACATTCGGTAGAAATCTCGGGTTCACTCATACCAGGGTGAGCCAACTTCTCACCTACGAGCACGTCAGGGCGCCTAGACGAATCTGCCTGTCGATCTCGGATGGACCGGAGATGTTACATTTTTCCCGAACTCCCGAGTGATCGAAGAGAAATCGCAGCGATTCGCTAGAAAATGCCAGACGCACGATACGATATGTACATAATAAATAAAAATGACACAGATCGAAGTTCCCCTTATCCATCAATTTTATTTTCAACTTTTGCTCCATCGACGCTTCGCGGCGCGGGCGGCAGTTGTCGATTCCAAACGGCTTAAGCGTGGATTACGTGGTGGACGAAATTTCATCCATATTGACGATATATACCTATACAGAAACAGAGAGATGGAGAGAGTGAGGGACAATAAATATTTTTCAAAATTCGACCACCATTTTGTATGTAGCATTTCAGAAGAAATATTTGTAATCAATATTGGTAAGGATTCCAATAAACGGTATACAAACTGAACAACACTGATGATCCTAGTGAATACAGTGTTTTTAACAGGAGATATTTTCTAAAATTTGGTAATACAGATGTTGGAAAGTTTTAACGCTTGCCAGACACAATATGTTTCCATCTAGTGCGCCATATGAAGACAAACTATATATGTTCTGTTCGTATAAACTTTCTGATTTTCACTCCAGGAGGTGAAATCTCGATACCTCAATATCCAACAAATCACAAAGCTGATAGTTAAAAGTCGACACATAAAAAATAAACGCATCGACAAGCGGAGTCATTTTTTGAATTGTCTGATTTTTTACTGTCTGCTTTTCGATTGTCGGTTTTTTTACCTCTCGGCTTTTTGATTTGTCACCTTTTCGACCCGCACCCATAAAACTGGCAGGCAAAACCTGGACGACAAAATGAACACAAATCATTAAGGGAGTTCTAAACTAGGGTTTGTAATAAGACTTTTTCTGGATATACAATTATTTCTAGTATTGGTCCATCATCTCTAACCGATAACGCAAAAACAGCGATAATCTGAAACGCTTTGTGGTGACAAGAGTTTTCAAGTATATTTTTAACGTTAATCGATAACTTTCACAGCTGTAGAGCCAACATTTCAACTCGTTTGTTTCAAAACGGTTGAGGGGTATAAAGGATACTGCCTAAATTTTCGCTAATAATGAATATGGTTTTGTGAATTAATCAGTAATACAGTGAACATATAGTCCATAAATACACAGTATAAAGAACTGTTTTGCAATTTTATCCTGAACAATATATATTTTTTTGTAAATTTGACTACGGTATTAGCTCTGCCATTTTTATATCAGAAAGACTATTAATTAATCGGATGATGAAACTGAACAACTCTAAAACCATGCTACTCACAATTGTTGTACTTCAAAATTTCTCATTTCTGGGAATAACTGTTAAAACATTGACAATTATGTGTCGTTAATACATGTACTCATTCAAGCAATTCTTTTATTGTACAACATGTACTTGTTTAAGTATTCAATATTCTTCAAAACGAATATGAAATAAATGATCACTTTTCTCAATTGTCACATCATAAGAGCATACCAGAAACCGCTAAATTAATTTGTTTCATTAGAATTGCTCGATAGTTCATTAAATTCTTGTAAGTGAAACTAGTACACGTTTTAAGTAGTTCAGCTTCATTCCAATAAATAAATGTAATTACTAATAATGTAGCATTTAATGTGATATATCGTTTACATGGAACTTGGCGAATTGGTAGAAATGTTATTTAAGTCTTAAAAAACTATTTCGAGTCACATACATGAACAATTTAAATTGATGTCTTTGTATAAAATATTGCATTGAGTCACTGAAATAAGTCAAAATGATGTACTTTGAAAAATAGACGTAGTAATTTTAAAAATCCGTTTTAGATTCTTTGAGAAACACCATTCTTAATAAATTCTTTAAAGATTAATAAAGAAATTTTGTATTGTAAATAGTTTACGACAATTTCAATTTCTAATTTTGGGTAATCAAAGAATAAAGTGCTTAATAGAACTACACATTTTATTTTCGGGAAATCAGGTATTAGATAATCGTAAATAATTCCTTTCTCCAAATGGACCCATGGTATTACCTGTTCCAAATGTTAGAATGTACATTTTTCAACGAACGCTTTTAGCACACACTAAAACACTCATTTCTCATAGATTTGAAATGCACTACAGTTTTATATCGATACGTGACACCCATTTAATCATTGGTTATTAAAAAGTGTGTAATCCCGAATAAAACTGAGCTGATGAAATTTGTATTCCTCCCTCATTAAAAGATTACTCAAAACTTTATAAAAGTGAATAAGTGGATTTAAATGATTAGTCAAATCTTGTAAAATCATTAAAAATGATACTATCAGATTTTTAAATAATTCAGTTTAACATTAAAGATCGTAAAACTAATAAATAAGTAAATTGTATTATTGTATCATGCATGCGAGTACAAATATTGAAATGGAGCATAATAAATCTTAAAAGAAGTTTGAGACCCTACCTGTTGTATAAAGAAACTGCACTAACTTAGTGTCATTCCATATTACTATCTTTGGTTAATATCGATTGCATTTGATTACTTGTTCTAAAAAATTCGATCCTATACAAATTGATTTAATATATTACTGATTGATTAACAAAACCATTGTTATTATTATCCAAAATCCAGGCTGCAGTCACAGCATCAAAACTATTGTTTTAAATGTTCATTTCTCGTTAAATTCAACTGGTCCAGCATTTTTAAACTCCGAATATTGATGTTACACAATTTTATGTTAATGCTACCAGAACATAAATAATATTTTCTCACTGTCATCATCATTCTAGACGAAGCTAATTGTATATGTCAGGCGATAAATTGTTATATTACAATTATGTTTAAAAGCTTCCAATTTCAAATTCTCATCTAAAAAACTGTAATCGAAGAACCCCTAAATTGATTTTTGACATCTTCTTAATGCCTGCAAACGTTCACATGTTTGTCTTTTATATGAAAAATACAACTTTGAATTTCTATTAATGAGTGACATTCGTATTTTCTGATATGGAGTTTTATGTCTATATATAATACATTCGAGCATATAACACGAATCGATATTATAAAGTATCTGGGGAAATATAGGAATTGGCGTATAATATCTGCAACGGGTCTCGATGCGATCGAAAGTTATTTTGCATAGGAGCATATGTGGCGACTCTGAAATTTAAAATGCTGAATGCGAAATTTCGATGCGCGTTTCAACTTCGAATATGAAGTTCTTCATTACAGATTCGTAAACTTTTACACGATGAATACCGTATGAAATTATAGGATTACTCTTCAATATGTAAATCGAGATTTTGAAGCAAATCTAACGAAAATGAATTTGAATTACGAAAGTAACACAAGAATCGTTTTTCCAGTTTAGTTGGAAATTACGGATTCGACCAATGAGAATCGATAGAATTTGACGATAAGGTCGATGAAGAGAATATCTGAATTTATTTCAATGCTTCAATAAATTAAAATTTAGAAGCTATATTAAGATTTTGTGTATTTTGACAGACGTTTTTGCTGTAAATTTAAAATGAAATATTGTTTTCCCTTTGACGTTAAAATGTCACTCTTGCGGAATGAACTTGCAACGTCGAACAAGTTTTAATTGCGTAGATTCAAAGGTATCAAAGTGACATTCGGGATTAAAACAATCATGATACCTCCTCGGATCGAATAAATTTCGCGACATTTCGATTAATCCATTAGATTCAAAATAATCGTTACCGTACACGATTAAATTGAAAAAACCTGGCTCAGAATGACATTCCAAATATGCCCCAACACGTAGGAATTAAACAATTTAAATTCCGTGGAGCAAAAATGTAACATTATAAACTTAAAATGAACTTTTGACGCGGATTATTTCTGCACCCTCAAACTCGGGCGATAAATTCCCAAGCAAATCTCTGCAGGCAATGTATACGCATTACGCATTTAAAGTCTATTAGACCGTAATGCACGCACACACGTGCGACGCGCAGTCATAAAAAGGTTTCAAATTAAATTGTTTAGTCTCTTAGGGTCAAACGGTTTAGGATAAAAGGGCGCGTATCCTATTTGCACTTCGCCCTTATCGAACCCCGCGCGCCGCCGCGCCGCTCGTCGTCGATGGGAATTACGGCCAATACGAGAGGAGAACGAAGTAGCGAAGCACTTTTAAAATTTAAAAGATGATAAAAGAAACCCAATAAAGAATTATTGGAGCAAATCATTCCCCCAAGAAAACTACAGAAAAGAAGAGCACCCGAGTTCAGCAATATTCGTAATTTAATTTTCCAAGTTTTCCGAGAAAAATATAAGTTACCGAAATATTGCATTACGCCATATTCCATTACGGTATGCTCTCGTAATGACTTTCGCGGAACTTTTGTAAGAACAATTTGCAAATCTCGCGCTATTGGAGAGTCGACTGTAAGTACAAACATAATAGGGGCATAAATATAGAAGTCGAATAGGGAATGCGAACGATCAGGTATTGGTTTTGGAATTACTTCGTGGCTGACATTTTTTGAAACGTTCGTTAAGTCTTTTTTTAGCTTCTAAGTACATACTTGTATATATTTCACTTCTTACTTCTATCAAGTTATGAAGCCATCTTTTGGCATGTCTACTATTACACCATCATTTTCTACAAGTTTCAAAAGTATGCGGACCATTTTAAAAAAAATGTGATTTTTAAATACGTAATATTAAATTAAGAAAATATTTATTTTTTGACAGTTTGTTTTTTTATCGTAAGCATTAGGTAAACGAAACAAATAAAGAAATATAAATACATTGCTTATAAAGGTGTTGTACAGTAAATATAAATAAATTAGAAGAAACAATAGTGACAGTACCAAGACCTCATATCTAAAACATAACCTAATTGAAACTTTTTTTTTCTTCTCCTTTTCATGTTTACCGAAGTACTTAACGTATTAATTGACATATTTTCTTATAATTCGAAGCGAAACAAATTACTGGTACTGGCATTTGAAAACAGGATATGTTTGTATTAAAAATAACAGATTTGTATTTTATGTGTAACGTGGTAATGAAACCAATGTATAACTCATAATAAATGGATTGAGGCGATAAAATATTTTACTTTTTGACTGTTCAATAGTAAGAAATGCACATGAGGATAATTCTTACGCAATTAGTTTATTTTCAATTCATCAACCATTAAATTCACGACCATAATCTTGCTAGTGAAAATAGTCTAATTTTCTTTATTAAAATACATATTTAACAGATTGTCACACACTAATTTTATTATACATTTTCTCCTTTGTTCTCATTCAAATTGTTCGAATTTTCCAGATTTTATATTTCAATTTTGTACAGTCATTTCTATTCTGAGGTCAAAAAGTTTTGAAAAATAAAAACATAATCATAGGAATAGTAGATGTTTTTACGATTTTTAAAATTAATTTTTCATTTTCGACAATAATGGGACCTGCCCGAGATTCCATATACTTTGTAGCTAGAGCAGCGAAAAAAACGTTGCAATAATTACATATAATATAATTTCTTCATCCAAATCATTTTTAATTTCATATTTATTAGAAATTCTTCTTGCTGAACTCTCAAGTTTTATTTAAATAAGAAATGGGTAAATTCTAGACGACTCGAGACATTTCGTTACATGAATTATATATTCTTATGTTATTTAATGACACGAGTATTATTGTACCGGAGTTTCCAATTATCGAAGCTATTCTTTAATATTGATCTTATTTGTCATATTTCTTCACGTTTTTTATTATCGTAACATATTCAACGAAAAACGTTAGTGACTATGTACATAAAAGTCTGAAAATACCACTCTAAACTTGTTTTCATCAATTTATGACTGAAATTTAGATTAAAAATGGTCATATCCGGTCTTGGAAACAAAGCACTTAGAACAAAAATCAATATTAAAAAAAAACTTTTAATATATCGTTTCTTCCCAGAAAAATCATGTTTCAAGTACCATAATTGATCCGCAACTATGGCTCGTATACCTCGCGTCAAGTGTCCAAGAACTAAAACTTGGTCGGCGCTCGTGTACGGATAAAAAGTCAATACTTTAAACGCATCTGTAGAAAGGTTTCCAAGAAGAGTATACAATGTAACTTTCGACGACCTAAATATAAAAACCGCCTCGCTTCGCGGTAAAAAAAAACTCATTCTACGCGAGTAGTTTGCACAACAAACAACGAACATACGGCCGCGTCCAATGAAACTTAGTAACTGGCGCGGAAAATTCCCGCTAGCTTAATGTATTAGAAAATTATGGGGGTGACTTTGTTGCATTGCTCTTTAAATATTCTGCGGTCATCGAGTTACCAGTGGGATAGATAATTAACCCCTATACGTCAACTTTTAAACATCATTCATTTTTAAGCGGAAGTATTTTCCATGTTAAGTTTGACATTTAAAATACAATCAAAATATGCTTTGACATTTACTCTTGGAAACTGCATATTGATACAGCAGAGAATTACTGCATTCAACAAACGCGAAGTGTGTCAAACTTCTTTTAAGTGGAAAACTTTTTGCATGGAGGCATTTTGTATACGAAGGGCGGAAAGCTGGCAGTTTCCGTCGAGTCGAAAAATTACAAAGTACACTAAGCTGGGGTAATAATTGAACGGGAAACGACTACCTTGTTTCACTGATTTTGTCACTTTGTAGTACTAAAGCTTTTCTCACAAGATAATATAAAGTATCCATACTTGCTAATTTAGGATAAAATGGTAATTTTAGCTTTCTGAAATATTTCAATATTTCTGGTATATTCATTAGTTAATAATCCTTCATTTCCATACCTAAATAAACAATCAGTCTCGGCCAGTCATCAAAATAAAAATCAGTTTAGGATCTCCAAATGTGCTCTAAATGAAATCAGATACGTCACTTTCGGAGATTTTTCTGAACTTGAATTCATAAAGATCTAATAATGATATCGAGTACAGAAAAATCTCATAATGTGATGCTCCTGACCCTTGTTAAGAACATTAGGATATCATTCTTAACTATTATTTTTTATACTGCAGTCTTGGAGGTTACACACACGATGTGATTTACACAACAATGATAAATATGAAATTTGGAATTTGATGAAATATTTCTTTGGTGACACAAAAAATTGAAAAGCATACAAAAATTAAGTAAAAATAATTTTACATTAAGATGAACAAAAGATGTCTTTAAACAAAGAAAGCAGTTGATTCGCTGTCGGAGCCAAAAAGTTGGTTTTGGCTTAAGCAAAGCCGAAACAACATCATCATGAAAAATATGTATTTTTTGACGATTTTAAAAAATTCTTTTGGAAAAAAAACTCGAGAAATTCAATCCACCGGGAGTTAAACCCGAATGTTCTACTCGAATTCTCTCAACAAGCATCGTACATTATTTACATAGTGTGTGACAATTGCACTCATTATCAATATTTTAAAAAAAGTTATTTTATTATCTGCAAAGTAATTGAATAACACATAATTAACCTAGTAGTAAGCATTGCACATATTAAAGATAATAGAAATACTACGCTAAAACGGAACATCAAATGTTCAGTTAGTCCTAGATTATTTACTCAATTATTAAAATAAAAGCAGGTGCACGTCAATAATGAACATAAGTTAAAATAAATGTGATGATTGCGGT
This sequence comes from Trichopria drosophilae, assembly GCA_030407085.1. NCBI lineage: Eukaryota > Metazoa > Arthropoda > Insecta > Hymenoptera > Diapriidae > Trichopria > Trichopria drosophilae. Next base: position 60,224,757 of record CM059583.1, read on the forward strand.
TCTTGTTAGGTTAAGGGAAAATAAAACATATTCGGACCTTGAAGTAAGCACGACTGGACACGATTTGTTTCCTCGATTGCTCACAAGTTTTCACATCATTCCCTCAATGTCACCCTACGGACAATAAGTCCTCCGAGGACCAACATCTCGACACGCTTAAAACAAGGTTACTTTTGGACAAAAATAGTGTTTAGTCTAGGAGATAGATACTTATTTACTAATTTGTGTTTGAATGATCAATTTGCAACTGACCGGTGAAATATATTTGGTAAAACATTATTGTATATCTATCATGTAAATAACCAATTCACTCAACAAAATTTCAATGTTTGTTTAGACAAGCTGTGTTTAAAAATCAGATATTGAAAACGTAAAATGATATTGCTCAGAAAATTCTTTAAGGGGAGGGTATACCCACAAAATCAGCTCTATGAAATACACTATTGAAAAATTTTAAAAATTATATCTTTAATCATTTTTGACGTGGAATTCAGTGGTGCTAAAAGAAAAAGTTTAAGGGACAAAAAATTTTTCGAAAAAAACGAATCTTTTAAAATCCATCCGTAATTATTGAGAAAATGTGTTTTTATGTTCACCTTAATTTTTGTTGTAATTTATATTTAACTAATTTAGAAAAATGTAGAAGCATTTTTTCGAAAAACCAGAATTTTTTTGTCAAGTTACAATTCGGGGTTTAAAAATCGTTGTTACATTTTTTATTTTAGCGCCACTGAATTCCACGTTAAAAATTACTAATGACATCATTTTTTCAAATTGTTTAAAAGTGTATTTCATAGAGCTGATTTTGTGGGTATACCCTTCCCTTAAATAAATATTTGTATAACATCAACTATATATACTCTCTGAACTAATTTCGCAGTATACATCGTAACCTACTATTAATCCATTAAGTTGCAAAGATTTCTTAGCTCTATTGTCAGCAGGATAATGGATAAAATCTTCAAAGCTTCCTAGTCTATCATTTTCGAGTGTGCCGCCTGGATTGGCATAGTCAAAATTGAAATACAATGGCTTCCATAACCAAAATGGCGAATTTAAAATAACGAAACGCGTTGAGAAAGTAATGAAGAAATCAATTCAACTTTTTTTCAAGAAGAATAATGCTTTCACTTTTCAACAATATTATTAATAAAAAAAATTAAAATCTTGGAAATGTTATTAAATATTTTTCTTCAACATATGATATTCTGGGGTCTAACCACCTTAATGGGTTAAAAAAGAATTTTACTCCTTTGAAACGAATTTCAATTGTGATGAGAGTGGAACTTCACTCTGTAAAGAGTGAATTGGTCCTGCAAGAAATATAGCACGTATTCGAAAAAGTTCCACTAATCGATGGTAAACATTCATAAAACACAGTCTGGCAATATAAAGTGCAGAAAAACGTCCAAGGAAAGTGTTGTGAGTATATCTGCATAATTGATCACCTCGAGCATAACTTGTTGATTATATTTATTACGAATTGTTTGCCGGGTACTTAACTTTAGTATTTTAACGGGAGTTTCTCATTAAGGAGGGTCGTGTATTTGCTTTGGAAAATATATGTCGGGGAACAAGTGCCCTCGTTAAACCCCCGCAGATGACGAGTCAGTGTTGATTAGAATACATTTTTCTCGGGCTCGACTCAATCGAGCGCCACCTTCACGCTTCGCCACCGTCACTTTCGCCTTCCCGCGCTAATTTCCATCGATCGCAATTAAAGAAGAGATTAAAGCGTACAACAACGCCGTGCAATTACAGAGGGTGAAACGACAGCGACACATTGCAAAACACGCAATTTGCGTCGCATTAACATTTTTTTCCAGCGTATTGAATTTACGAGTAAAAGCAGAAGAGGCAGCAGGCGACGGAGGAGGCGCGAGTGACGCGGCCGTCACGGGTGGCGGTGTTGCCAGGGGGGAGAAAAATCGTCCCTGTTTCTCGATAGATATGCAATTTTCCGCCTTCTCTGTCTCTCTACCACCTACCCTTTTCACCCTCCTCCACCCTCTCTCTACCCTAGCAATATAATATTGATCAGCGTAACATCGTTTGACCAGGGTACCGACTGCAGCAAGAGCGTCTGTCCCGTCTTGTGTTCCTCCCATGGACAATATGGTGGCGGTATGTGCCACTGCGAGGATGGCTGGAAGGGAGCCGAGTGCGACATTCCGCTCGGAGACTGCCAAGTTCCCGATTGTAATCAACACGGACAATGCGTACGAGGCTCCTGCGTCTGCGACCCCGGATGGAAGGGTGCCTTTTGCTCCGAGCGTAAGTCTGCGCCCTCAAATAATCTACTCTTTTTTTTTCTTCCTCAGAGTTCTGCGATCCTCCTCAGCTCGACTAGAGGCGTCGGCGCCAAAAAAGCCGTAAATCTCTGTCGGACCGCTTTCGAGTTTGCGTATCAACCCGCCACTTGGCGGTTCCGAGCAGTATTCCGATACATAGTCATTTGTTAAGGCAGAGCTTAAGTCATTTTTCATCATATTATGCTCCTTTCAAGGATACTGTGTTGTGTAACCAACTTCTTTTTTTTATACCAAGTTTTCAGGTTCAGAATGATTCACTGCCGAACTTTTACCTATTTTTTAATTATGTGATGTAAAAATTATTGTGGTTAATTTCTCACATAAAATTTAGGGTCATCTTATAATACTGTAACAAGGTAATTGTTGTATTGAATCGTTGATATTTTCAATTTGGCAAACTGAATACGGATTCGATATTAGAAGAAAATCAATAAGTACTATCCGAAAATTCATTAATCCTTTAACTTCCATAACGCATGTAGTTTTATGTAAGACTTCCAACATGCAGGACGTCTCACAACTCATGGACCGTATTGCAGGTACGTATTCTACGTGAAATTTCAAGCAAAAAAAATCCTCTACCAAAATTGGAACCGATGCCGAAAATTGATTGGCGCGATATTGAAATTTCGAAAAAAATCGCTCTTTTTGCAATAACTTGCCTTTTTTGGAGTTATCTTAACAAAATTGGGCTCATTTTAAAGTTACTTTTAGGCTTTACATTTCATCTATGAGGCTCTTTGGGCTAAATTCAATCATTCTCTTGGTATAGTCATAAATAGTGTAAAAAAATGCAAATTTTTCAAGTTTTTCGATAAAACCTTAATAAAATACTACTATAAGGAAGTTGTAGCCATTGAAAAAACGAACAAATTAATCCCTAATCCCATGAGATTCGATGACAATTTAGCTTTAAAGAAGCCTCTTAATTTCACAAAATTCGTGGAAAACGGCTTGATATTCCAAAAACGGGTTTTTTATCAATTTCGGTAATTTCAGAGGTCCCTTTTGGGCTAAATTTTCATCGCATCGCCTCGCATTAGGCGTTATATTTTTTTTTGTTTAACGAGCTACGATTTTCATACATTGTTGCTTCGTTAGCTACATCTATCGAAATAAGAGACACATTTTTCACTCTTTTGAAAGTGACTTTAAAATGAACCTAACTTTGTTCAGATAACTTCAAAAAAAGAGAAGTTATTGCAAAAAAGAGTTATTTTGAGCGCTAATCAAGTTGTAGACATCGGATCCAATTTTGGTGAAGGATTTTTTTCTTGCAATTTCATGTAGAATACGTACCTGCAATTCGGTCCTCGCGTTGTGGGACACCCTATATTCAGCAGTAATAAGGGGTGCACCTCAAAAACCAGACAAATCACAGAACAGACACTTCAAAAAACAGACACTCAAAAAATATTTATTAAAAAAAAAAAAAATAAATAAAAAACCAGGGGTGCACCTCAAAAAACCGACACCTCAAAAACCCGACATTCAAAAAACGAGACATTTCAAAAACAGACATTTCAAAAACAGGCATTAAAAACCAGACATTTCAAAATACAAACACATTTTGAAAGCCTGTTTTTTTAAGTATCTGGTTTATGAATCTCAGTTTTTGGAAATGTCTGGTTTTTTAATTTCTGTTTTTGGAAATGTCTGATTTTTTAATGTCTGGTTTTTGAAATGTCTGGTTTTCGAAAGTCGGATTTTTTATGTATCTGTTTTGTAATTTGTCTGGTTTTTGAGGTGCACTCGCAGTAATGGTAGCTATTAATTCATTTGTTTCATTGAAAATAATCAATTTTCCACTACACGAAAAAACATTTGCTAAAACTTACTTCACTAATGATTCATTTATCTATATTTATCTTTGCAATTCGCTTAATAAATGGATTGGTCAAGAAACTTTTGCATAAATTTTAAAACACATTACGTGTAGAAATGCTCAAAATACGTGTTTACATAATAAATTCTAGCTGAACAGTGAGTTTGCATTACGAAACAATTTGGACACATATATATAAAATCGGCATACTTCTGAAAAATGACGGAAAATTCCGTTATCCTACCAATGACCACGACGTACTGCAATCAAAGTAGAGAGAGCATCTTCAAAAATAATAAGTGCAGTACATTTTGCAGCGCCCTTACTTTAAAATATATAGTATTGCCCATGAAACTATATGCATTTTGGACAGTATAGGGTAAAAGTCTAAAATGAGTATTTCCTTTCAATTTTATTATTATCCTTTTATGTCTTTTGTTAACGCAGATTTTTTTATAAACTGTATCAGTCGTATTTTTTATCGAAAAGGTTTTTTCAAAATATTTTTTAAAAAAATATTAATACGATTTATTACACGTTTCAACCACCTGTACGACATCTCCAAAAACTGATTACGTTTTTATCAAGCGAATTTTAATTCATGTAAAGAGTATTAACTCGTGAATGGTAATGTACAAGTTGATTCATGTGGACATTTCAAGCAAAAACATCTATTCCCAAAATTCGATCATAGATGCATAGATGCATAGGATTTGAAGTTAAGCAATAACATTTTGATCGAAATGTCGTCAAGATTCACCCCTTGCAATACCGTCCGCGAGTTGTAGGACACCCGCATATGCTCGAATGAAAAGTGAAAAACCAATTTGGTTAAAAAAAGGAGAGGGAAGCGAAGTTTTCTTTCTCCACTCTGCATAATAAAAGATTCCTGAAGTAAATCGCACATTTTATTAGATCTCTAAAATAGGTAAGATTGGTTACAATTTAGAAAAGAGAACGGAGAGAAGATAACAAACAAAATTGATTTACTTTAGATTATATGTCGTTCTCAATTTAGAAAGATATCTAGTGTCTATCATTTCGATTTAAGTGAAAAAAGAAAATTGTGGTTGTAAACAAGTTAAATACCTGCATTGGAAATTCTAACAACTGTTTAATAAATATTTTAAATTAACTAAATTCTCATGGAGAGGTAAATTCGATCAGTATTGAAAGAGCTTCCCACCAAATAAAAAGTTATTCAACATTACTTTGGAGGCCTTCACATTAAAATTATCCAATTTTGACGAAACTTACTTTTCTTTATGTAAAAGCCATTATTCACCTAAAAGTCTACTTGACATTCCTAGTAAAACATTTTTCTTCTATACTTGTGAATCATAGGAAGAAATTATACACAGTGAGTATTTTTTAAACAAACCCTCTGAAATGTCATCAAATTAAATGATATTTTATTAAGTGATATTTCGTATGTATTTGCTATGTATTTTTTGTGTCATTTTCCCAAGAAATGTTCGGCAATATTTTATACACGTACAGTAAAATACCTGACTCCGTATTTTCATTTTTTAATACGATTTTATCCACTTACTGTAGTGTCACATGTAAATTCCATATTAAAAAGATTTTTCATTGGTATATTAATATAATTTAGCAGTTTAATAAAAATTAATAATTTTTATTAACTAATTTTCATCATCTTTGTTAGCATTAAGGTCAAAATAAAAATGCTTACATTAGAAAAAACATCGAAATCAAAATATCCAATACAATAATATGATTTTTGTTTATTTATTTGTATGCCTTCATTTCGACACAGTTAATAACATTTTAAAAGTAGTATTCGCATATTTTTAAATATAAACAAATAATTCAAAATAAAAATAAAATAAAAGTAATTTATGAAAATATTGAATGCATAGTTACTCTTTAGATCAGAGATTTAGTTTATTCTTTAATGTATACATATACTAGGACTATTAATAAAGAATTTTCAATGATTACCAACGTGTATTGATCAATATAATTAGTAATAAAACAGCTCTTACTGATTGAAGATGATTGAAGTAGAAAGCTCTCATTTATTAAAAGATTAATATGAGATACTTCGAAATACGTTTTTTATTGAGTAAAAAAAAATGAAAATAAATAAATTCACTGTATCATGGGAGTGGTAAAGTTTTTTAAACACTTTACATTTGTATAATGTACTACAAATCATATTTGCTAATATTTTAGTCAGTTTACTGTAGCAATGCATTTCAAAATGAAAATACTTTTTATAATGCGTTGAGTTTCAACGACCAGCGACTGGAGGGTGCGTTTACAAGCTTGAATTATTACACGTTACACAATATCTATGGGCTGAAAATATTCAATAATTGTATATCTGGCTATTGTAACTGTTATATAAATCGGAATAATATTCGTATATAAAAAAGACATTTCTACTTGTTACGTAATCTTCGAATTCCAGATATGTAGACAGAGGTATTGAAATCAGTATTATATAACATCCTTTATATTAATAATGTACTTTTACTTCAGAATGGAAATGAAATATAGTTCTTATCAGATATGAAATTCTATTTCAAAAATAAAAAGGCATTGCGTGGTTTCAATTACTATCTTCTGACTGTCTTCTTGAGAGTATTGCGTAATTCAAATATTGCTTATAATAAGTTTGTTATAATATCCAAAACTTCATCGAAATCACTTATAAGTCAGATATATAAAATTATTATTTATAAGTGATTATATAAATTTTCTACATTTATAGAATTTATACTGCTAAATTTAATAACAAGAAATTTTATTTCATGTATTGAATTTCAGATCATCGTGTCCTAGAATTTGCTTTATGTTTTTTTTTGTATTGACAGTTATACATTTTATTTACACTTGTTTTTTTCGTGGCCCTTACTTTTATGGTCTCAAGAAATATATTAACTAACTTAACATTTTTTTTGATAAAATTATTATGTAAAATCTAACTGTTGTGGACAAAGTGGCATAGAAAAGTTACATAAATGAAGGATACCCTCGGCATTATGAGTAGGAACCCTTCAAGATGTAATCATTCTATAGTATGAATAAGATCAAAGAGGGTATTGGACAGTATATTAAAAAAATGTCCTTCCATAAAAGAAACTCGATAAAAAATAAATGATCCTTTCATATTCAATGGTTAAACAGTTCTGGCTAATTTCATATAATTATTGAAAATTAAAGATAAATTCATAACTATCGTAACAAATGTTGTATAGCAGTAGAGTATTTTTCTCTAGTTTTTAAAGTATCTCCGTTAAAAAATAAACTTGGCACTAGCTAGGCACCTCACATCGTTTCTACTAGGGATGTAAATATTTATAAACGTTGAGAATTCTATGAAAAACGCAAATATAGAAAATATGTTATAGTTTTAAGATGTCAACTTTGAAAGAATCGTCGCAGCATTTCTCTGAACAAAGATTTATGTGAAATGAGCAAGAAAAAAACAGAAATGGGCACAAGATAGATTTTACGAAACTTAGGATTATTTGTAGGGAAATATAATCTTCTAGTATCTCATTGTTACATTGATTCAAATGCCAACTGCAGTTAATATTATAAAATTTAAAACACCAAAGTAAAGAGGTTGAATAAAGAAGTGTTGATTATTACAAAGTATTATTTATTTTTAAAATAACTTCTCCGTTAGATGTTACACGTAAAGGGAGAAAATAAAGTTCTTTTCAAAGTTTAACTACAAAAAAAATCAAAAAATGGTGAAAGTTCGTAATTTCAGATAGCGGATATAACTTCACGAAGGATTTATACAAATTGACAGGATTTTCTTAAAACCCGGAGTTTTTTAAATCGCTATTTATGACCATGAGACAATTTGCAAATTCAAAATGGCGGTTGACTTTGAAGTTTACGGCTTAAAGTTTTGAAATTCGCTTGCTCATCATTAAAGACGATATTTTACACATTAATAGTTTTGTGCAGTTTTAAATTACAGACATTCTTTCTGTTTTTGAGATCTAATAACCTGAGATTTTCTTTACGAATCAGCGGCTTTCGCTTTTCTTAATAAAGTTGGGTTTTTAGACGTTTTAGACCTTTTTTTCACAGCACATGTGTATGTCCGTTTGTCCAAAAAGTGGTTAAAACCTGTGATAAATTTTATTTAACCCCTTGACTGCCGATGACGAAGATTTTGAAAAAATCGTAAAAACTGCAGTTTTAAATGTTTAATATTTTCTGTTTTAAACAATGATTTCAAAAGCGGATAACGGTATTTTATTTAATATGGACTATCTAGAAATGGTCTTTTTCTTTTTAATTTGCATAACTTATAACTTGACTTCGTGTGTCTAATTTGTAATTTTGGGAAATAATCTTCATCATGCGCGGCAGTCAAGAGGTTAATCAACATTGCCCATTTGAAGAATAACTCTAGTCGACATAGATACAGCATTGATATTAAAATCTGAAATAAAAAAAACCATCCAACATCTGTAATTTTATTCAGTACGTCATATTGGTTTCCATCAAAATCTTTTGGAAAAGTACTTACTTTTAACCATTATGTTGTAATATTACTAAATACGAAACTTTGAAATGTTGAAAATTATGTAAGTTTGACGATCTAGATAGGGAAGTTTCTAAAACAGAAATCAATTATAATTTTAATTACCAAGGACGATAACAATACCGAACAATACCTTTCTCTTATGATCCTTTCAAGCAAAGGCAGTGAATATTGTCTGATTTGAAACTTTATCCAATTTTCCGCAAGCAGGGAAAAGTCATTATGTTGGATATCGGATGCACAATGCTGTCAAACGTCATATCAGATTAATAAACAATAGCAAAATTGGTAACGGCTTCCAGAAATTCAGCATCCGACTGTACTTTGGTCGAGCAGACAGAGATCGCTTTGACTGGACCTATAATTACTTGACCTATTTGTGTTTTACTGATTGTACTCTACTGATTTGCTTGCAGCTGATTGCGCGGATCCGAACTGCAGCGGACACGGGGCATGTGTTGCCGGCAAATGCTACTGCAAAGCCGGTTGGCAAGGCGAGCTCTGCAGCCAGGTAGATCAGCAAGTCTATCAATGTCTGCCAGGTTGTTCCGAGCACGGCACTTACGATCTCGAAACGGCGGCCTGCATCTGCGAGGAACACTGGACCGGAGTCGATTGCTCACAGCCAAGCTGTGGTCTGGATTGCGGCCCACATGGAACCTGCGAACAAGGACGTTGCAAGTCAGTACCCCTCTATTTCCGTTAATGTCCCTCAATTTTATGCCGTTGATCCAACTCAATTATTTCCCATATATTCTCATAATATTCGAAATAGACCGCTATATACTCCAGACAATATTTTATATGTCATGCACATACACTCCAAAAAAATTACAAATCAAATTTCAAATAGCACCATATTTTCTTTTTATCAATTTTATCATTTCATATGAGCAAATCTAAACTTTCATTTAAACAGAATGTTTACTTGAAGCACAGTTTTTTCTAATTTCAAATATGACGGTTCTCGGCAGTGCCCAAAATACGAATCAAACCGGATGAAAACGTTAAGAGAGCTTAGAAGTTTATAATTATATACACCACATAAAATGAGCACCTACCTCGCTATTCCAAACGTCACAATTATTCATATGTTTCTTACGTATCACAAATTGCATCTCTGATTGTATAGACTGTATGCAATTTGTATTGTACTTAATAAACCTGCATCACGGTTTCATAAGTTAATAAATAAGAAAAAAATATGGAGGTTCAGAAATAAAAATAGTGTTTCTTTACTAAATTGTAATACACGTCAGCAAGAGTTGAAAATTGTGGGTCATTTCCAAGATAATTTTGTTCGTAGAATCAGTGTCCATGATCAAAATCGGGTTCATGTCAGAAATTTTAGATATTTGTTATATAAACGATAAATGCGCTTTTTTGTTATTTTTGAGGTTATGAACAGGATGCGGAAAATTTTGTTTACTTTCAATACTATTTGCATCATTTAGTACTACTATTACTCTTCCAAATGAGCTGTTAGTCGGAGGACATATACGAATTCTTCAAGGTTACGACCATTTTAAATTATGACATTTATCTCAACATCGTCATACGTATTTGCCTTACCCACCATTTTGAATTCAATAAAGCGAAAATTAATGATCGTCTTCTTACTTAGCGAACGCAGAATAAGTATAAGTTTGCAATTAGCTGCTATCAAGTAAAAGCAATGATGGGATAAATATCATAAATTAAAATAGACGTAACTTTATGAGAAACAATTGGATTACGATTGGATATTTTTCATACTGTAATTTGTTCCATTACATCTATTTAAATACATGTTCATGTGAAGGATTCATATTCATTGTACTCAACATTATAAGAGTTTACACTTGAAATTGCAAAAAAAAATAGTAAACGCATAATTAGTAAATTCTCCAATTTTCTATTTTCTTCTCTAGTAGTCAGTATGTAAATAAACAATTCACCTACAAAGAGTACAATATAAGCTATCTCTTTCTCATAAAAAGTTATCTATGCTTACATCATGACTGTATATTGAAAATACGATATACCAAATGTATCCCATATGACGTAGTTAAATTTGAAAATATCTGGTTTAAAATTATTGCATTTATTACAATCAAATATCTACTTGCATGCGTAATATGATATACATAAAGAAAATCTCAAATAACTAATGAAATATTCAATTAATTACGTTAAATATAGAATTACCGGCAGACAGAAATATTTACAATTAACTAACATATAGAAATGTTGTTCTTTTTTAAGATCTATTGTTTTAATTCCTATTGCATAATTTCAATTATGTGTTAAAATATTCGTCAGAAATTAAAATTTATCATATTTCAATATATTTTATTCAGAATTATATTCGAAAATCACAAAACATGATGTGAAATTGATTATTTTTTGCGACTGGATATCAGTCAATCAGAGCGCGATATTCAAAGGGTTCTATGGTCATTTGTTTAAAATTATACTGGAAATTCCACGGCAGCTCCTGGAAATTAAATTCGAAAGTTGCATGCTCGCTACTTATTTGTTAAAACTTCTAAATTCATATATTCGTCTCTCCTCTCTGCACAGCTGTAACCTTAAATACCGGTCACAAAAAATAATCCGCCGAATACCCCTCGACCTTCAAAATTAATCGCAATATTTCCCTCTAACTTTCCTGCGAACAAATAAATATGTTAAGTTTTGCAGAAGAATCTTTAACCTGCAAAACTTGACATATTCACTTGTTTGCAACAAAGCTATCGAGAAATATTCCCATAATTTTGAAGGTCTCGGGATATTACAACTGATAGTATTTTGCACTACAAATATTTATTTGTAAAACTGATAACAATAATTAAGTATAAAATTATGAATTCATTCGTATAGAACTTTTTTATTGAAAATAATTGGTACACGTACTCTTGCAGGCTGTCCAATTTTTTTACCACACATATTCTAGACAAAATCCTTGTTTGACTTACTCAAGCCTATTAAGAAAAGAAAACAAACTGAAATTGTAATATGTAAATGTAATTAAAAATGGAGCACTCCATTTTATAATGAAAATTCACTCTTAATGGAGTGAAAACTAAGCCACTGCAGGCAATGACGTACTTAACGAGGAAAAAGTCACTCTATGAAGAGTGACAGAAAGTTCCAAGGAATTTAGACAGCACATGGCAATATTAAAGTATATAGATTTACGGGTGTTTTAAAACATTTCTAAAGATATCTATGAAATAATAAAAATGATTACTTGAGAGTACTGTAATCCATCACCTCACAGATTAGAATTAATTTAGTATCAAGTTCAATAATTTGCATTAGTTCATCATTAATTTCATTCCTTTACATTAAATGATATCACTGCTGAGTGTAGCAATCGTGCATATATTATCTAATGATGATGTATTATATGGATAAACGTAAAAGCTTCGAAATTACATACCCCGTAATTCAAGAGTCAATTGCCTGATTAATGTTAGATGCAACAGTTTTTACACGCTACTCTCATCCATATTAAATGTCAATATGAAATTATTGAAATAAAGAAAAATGGTGCGATTTAGATGTTGTTCTTTCAAAAGATGAAAAGTTTGCAAAGTTATGAAATATACAACATTCAATGATTATTTGTAATTTCTACATTACACTCGTTAAGTGATAACAGTCGTAAATGGTCAGGCAAGTAATGTTAAGAAAGTAACTTCTCGCTTCCAGATTTTCTTTTCTTTTTATTTGTAATAACAACTATACATTAAATCGTATTTCTTCACACTTTATAGTTTTTAACTTTATCTGAAAAGGTATCTTCGCAATTTGATAATAATGAGCAGATTTTCCAAGTCAAATTATCATAAATATAAGTATTCTATAAGAAGGATGGTGTATAATATGAATTATTATTTACTATCGAAAATGTAATACTTTTAGAGTTCTTGTTTATTCATTCTTGAAAATTTTACGAATCAAATGGATATCGTATTCAATATAAATATAAAATTTAGTTTCGCAATAAAACAAGGCTTATACAAAAAAGATATTCGTTATTGATTGCATACAGAAGAATAACAAAGACTATTTTTTCGATTTGTTGTGTTCATTTTCAATTTAACTGTTTAATGTAAATAACAACAGCAAGAAGATCCAATAATAAATTTGACGGTTAAATTTTAATTTAAAAATGTTAGTTTAGTAAATGATATTTGTAAAAATAAACATACGAGTATAAATTTTGTTATTGATAAATAATTTAAACAATATAAATGTATATTTATAATATTATAGTAGGAGTCGTACAGGAAATAAATGAAATTTGGTTCACTGTTCAGCTACTTAAATCCAATTTTAAAACATTGGTTTTCGAGTTATTTGGCATTTTTCTGAAATATAATACAATATACAATGTTGATAAGTGGATAAATTTATGAAATACATCGACTATTAGTCATGTTTGCTAGCGTCCTAATTAAATATGACTGAACTTACTGTCTAAATTTCTTGGAATGAAAATTCACACTTAAAGAGTTGGAATTCATTCTTTCGCGAGAGTGGATTCATTTCCTTATCATAAACCGTTTACATTGTGAAGTTTATGAGAGAACGTAACCTAAAATTTTCTAATATTTTTGTGTCACGTTTCCATTTAAATAATTTTATAATAAAGAATATTATTTATAAATTTTAGTAATTTTTGCAGCATTATTTTACATTATTTTCACTACCATTATATCTTATGGATTTATCTGTAATCACGAGAAGTATTTTATTAAAAATTGTGGTACTATAGATAGTAATTTATTGACAGTAAGATATTACAGGTAAAATTGCAGTCCATAATAATATTCGTTTAAGAATATCCACTACATTAGCACGGTCAATTCTTTGAAAATAATAAACATATACTAATTTTTAATATAAATTGTCCTCCGCTTAAAATATATATTATTAGAATATTTAACAAAAAGCATTTTCGGGCGTTTACATTCTAAAAAAATATATTTATTATACAAATTGATTAGTGACTCGGAATTACGCACAGAAATTATGAAAAAACTGACTGCACAAACCGTTCTTAGTTAGTCATGATGTTGTGTTATAGTATTTAATGTAGCGTGCAAATTAATCGAAAGATTTTAATGGAACATTTCGTTTTAAAAAATTCCCAATGGTTTCTTTTTGAGCGATTTATCTTCTTTAAAGCCGCAAAATCATGTGCCAGATATTCCAAAATTCGCCAACAATGTTTTATATACCATCATACTCCACGTGAAATTTCATGCACAATAGATTTTAACAAAACTCGATCCGACGTATAGAATTTGAATGAGAAGCATTTTAAGTTGACCAATTGGAGCGCTCGGAAGCCGCGTCATTTACCGCGGCGCAATGTTGTAGGCGCCTCCATGCTGTCACTCGCAGGTGGCGCGACTCCCAAATGCTCAAATTGGTCGACGTAAAATACACGCCATTCAAATTCTATACATGGGATCAAATTTTGGTAAAGTCCATTGATTATGAAATTTCATATGCAATATGTACGTGAAATATTGCGTAATAATTTGGAGACACCCTGTATGCTTATTATCATGTGAACTTTTAGTTCTTTTTTATATTATATTTTTTATTAGATATACTTATAATTCACTTTAATATATTCGAAAAGTTACTACGCAATAAAGATAATTAGGTGTAGTTATGACAAGAGTTAATAAATAATTAAAAGAACCATAATTTAAAAAAAACTAATTGTTTATCTTAAATTTCAATTCAACGAAAATAGTTAAAATATTAGTAGCAATATTTGTCGAAATTTCATTGATTCGATTTCCGAATAGCCGACTTACTAGAGGCCTAACGTACTTCAATTCGAAAATTATTATATAGTATATAACATAAATAATTACTCGAAAACATTTTTATTAGTAAATCGTAATTGTGTTGGAAAAAATATACCTGTTCTTAGTCGAAAATTGGTCACATTTATTTATAGTTTACCTCTATTCGACCTAATTCTGACCAAATCCGTTCCCTTGTTATGTTTTTTTATTTTGCCAAACGTGTAGCCATCCTGAAAAAAAAACTTGTGTATTTATGTACTTACACTGCTGTATTGACATATTCTAAAGCTTCCATTAAAGTGTAAATAAATAAATAGAAGAAATAATATATTTGATGTTATGAGTATCTTATTTAACAAAAATTTATTCGAAAACTTGATAGTAACAAAATATTCGAAAACTCTCTTGGCACTCTGATCGAAATTATGTGATCCTTAACATTAAATCGTCTTTAAAATATTGATTATATGAAGAGATGTCTTTTGTGGTGATTTGGTAGTACTTTTTAACATTTGCAAGGCAACTTTTAAGTAAAAGTAATTTCTACTACAGCGTGGATCAGTCGACTAAATTAATATTTATTAATGTTGCGATTTGTGTTTATGGTGGTCCTGAAGGTGGTCCACAAGCCGCAACTTAAAATAAATTGTATTTAATCTGTGTTTGAAAATATTTAAAAGAAAACTCTGACCAACATAAATACAAACAAGAAAATTCAAATTATTATGTAATCTAAGCTAACTTACCCTACAACTTTTCATCAATCAACTAAAGAAAATAAACCTAAACGTCTTTCATCCTAACCTTCAAAAAATGCATAAAAGCGATGGAATAAAATCAATTTTCCATATTAAATTCTACATGAATTTTGTGGTGCTGCCGCCACAATCTCTGATGTTAAATCGGATCAATGAACAATTCGACATTTTTTACACCTCTGTGAAAACAAGGAAAATTGACATTTACGATGTGTCCCGCATATCATTAGCGATTCACGAAATGTAAATTGAATCCTTCAAAGGACCGAATTGAAATTCAAAGGGTTCGCGTTAAATCGTTTCGCAGGTGTCACGATGATTGGGCAGGCACGAAATGTGATCAAAAGCCTTGCGATCGACGTTGCGTGGAACATGGACAATGCAGAAACGGAACCTGCGTCTGCAGCCAAGGGTGGAATGGAAAACACTGCACGTTACGTGAGTTGAACATTTTAAGAATAACCAGATTTTGAATGCTTAGTTAATTACGTTTAATTTAGAATTTTTCTGGGTTCTGAAATGATGTATGTACTTTCATTACTAACAATTTAATGTTAATCTTTGGATGATGAGGATTTGATTGCTGCTTAAAGTCATATGATAGATGCAGTACATATGACGAATGAACAGTTTTAAGTATTCGTATGTTCGATTGGCCATATTGAATATTCAAAATGTTAATTATTCTCAAGCTCATACAAATAATTAGAGGTTTTTAGCTGCTATACTTTTTTCTCCATACCCTAAAGGTTAATAGAAATTCATGTCACCCGTATGGTCGTTCTTCATGCTGAAAATTTTCCTCATATGTGCAAACTTCCGAAGAATTTAATTTTTGCTAATATCAACATAGCTGTTTTAATTTGACGTTGCAAATGAATAATTTTTATATTAAAGTTTTCTCGTATGTGTGTGTCTTAGCGGGATGTGAAAATAAATGCAGCGGACATGGCTCCTGCACGCCTGTCGGCGGGGAATCCAGCTGCGAATGCGTTCCTGGCTGGGCTGGAAGAGACTGCAGCATTCCTCTCGAAATGGACTGCACTGACGATATCGACAACGATGGCGGTGAGAACGAAATGAATTACACTTCAATACCTTCGCGTCGACGTGGATAAATATTATTATTACAAACATTATCGTGCAGGCGCGATATTTTTTCGCAGCGCGTCCGATCGATATCGCTCTGTAAATAATCTGGTATTAATGCCCGGCACACTTTATTGACAACTGTTTGCATTTAATTCGTTTGAAGTAACGGGTTCGTTCGTACGCACAGCGAGAAGAACGCGAAAAAAGCGTTGTTTCAATAAAAGTCATTATCGATTGAAGTTAATCAATTCGGGCGGAAGGGATTGGAAGAAACAAAAGGGGAAGAACCCGATAACATTTTCAATGAAAACTTGTTTGTTCATTTATTTCAATCGGTGTGGCTTACTTCGATGTAAACTAAGCTCGAATTAGGTTGAAAGACCCTTGAATATAAATCATTTCGTTAAATGAAACGGCATAATCGTATAGTTGTAGCCTATTAATAATGGATGACTGATTACTAAGCACAAGTAAGATATTAAATTGAACCAACAACGGATCGTAATTAATCGTCTTCTTAATTTATTAATTTTATCTCTAAATTTAATTAATATTTTCGAAAATAAAATTGCAGAATCGCGGAATACGTAACGAATCGGAAGTACATTACATCCATGAAGAATTCGAATGGTCTTCTTTTGGATTAAGGATTAAAATAATACGCAAAATGTATGCGTTGCCTTTGAACCGTTGAAAGGAACTAATCGGTGCGGCGTAGGTGTATAAACCCCGATTTAAAAATGTTCGTAAAAAAATGAGCGACGGTAATGGTTTTATGACTGCGGCACCATTATCTGATTATGTCCACATCTGTAGTATGTACAGGGAAATCATCAATTTTGCAGGGTTTTAATTAAAAACGTGGCGTCGCGGGTACGCGCGCGCAATTTTTTCCTCCGAAACGAAGCGCATCAAAAAAATTAGTCAATTTCGTTCAGTATATGGAAGTCGGACTTACGCCCGACGTCGCCGGATTAAACGCAAAAGTGCCTCATGGACCAGAGATATAAAGTATAATGCATTTTTAAATTATTGTTTTTGCTTCGAGGATTATGATTTAGTCTCGATCATTTTTTGATGAAGTGGACAAAAGAGGATTTGTTCGAAAAAAAAATGATACTTAAAAAATGAATATTTAGAGAAGTAACTTTTTAAATTCTACATTTTCGCCTGAATTATAAGATGTTTTTATTCTACGTATTTTATCATGTAGTTTATTGAAAAGCTCATCATTTTTTTGGATTTTTATTTTTATTTTTTGGAACTTGAAAGTAAGAAAAAATGTGATACAAATTAAAAAAGACCCTGACACTGTTTTTTGTGAACAAATTTACTGAAAGTAACGTGTGAAAATAGATTAAATTCTGATCGCCAGATTTGTCCACTCAGCTGAATATGAAAATTTAAATAAAAGTAAAAAAGGTACAACTTTCAGCGAACAATTTGTTTGTGTTCGCTTGTAGAATACGATGCATTATAAAACAGGTCCGGAAATGGAATGCTTCAAAATGCACATGCAGAAAACCGTGAACAAAAACAATCTGTACATATGAATTCAATATAATAAATTTGGGTCCCAGACGTATATATTGAGCATTTGCCTTTGAAACAGTTTATCAAGGTATGAGTCCCTGTAATTACAATGAAATTCAGCTGATTTTCAGGAATTTTATATCTTTAAGAGGGTCCTAAAGTGGTTTACCGATGAAGTAGGATTTTACGCTTAAAACCGTAAATTCAAAATGTCTGAATCAATTTTTGGGAATTCGGGCTCTGTAAGGATAATTATATTTATTATATACCGCCTTCTAAAATGTGAAAAAGAGATGAATTACGAATTGATAGAGTATTATTGGAAATATATGATTTTTACAAAAAATTCGAAAAATGCAGACTTATATTTTTAAGTAATGTTAAAGAAGTTAACGGTAATCTAGTTTCGAAAATCCTGAAACTTTAACCTGCCAATGTGCCATTTTCGATGGCATATTGGAATCGAAAAATCAAAATTCATATTTATCTGCTCGAATTTTTAATCGACTTAATTGGACGACTACAAAAAGTTTCACTTAAAAAGGAAAAGTGCTTTGAGGTAAAAATAATTTTTAAAAAATGCATCGAGCAAAATTTTCTTTCTTCTTTTTTTAATTTAAATCTAAATATTTTACTATTTTTTTGTTATTTTTGTAGAATTTATATTATATAATAATGAAATAGCATTCCAAAAAAACAAAAAGTCAAATCTGGTTTTTCAATAGTCTTTTACCTAGTTTTTGCGAATTAACATTGCATTAAACTAAGAAGGCCCAAAAACTGCAATTGTAGCGTTTTAAGGTACAGCAAACCGGAAAAATTAAGTTAAAACACTTGAAAATAGAAAAAAAAGTAATTTAATTATTAATTCAGAATTTTTCTCGACTACTTTGTAGCTATTTGGAATAAGAATTTCATGGATATCAGTTATAAATTCTTCGAATCTAAATTATTGAAAATAATGATCTGAATTTCTTTTTTAATTTTAGAATTGGCCTTCAGAGTATACTCACAGATACCTCAGTGCAAAATACGTAACTATTTTAATCTAAAGTTGCTTTCTCCCTGAAAATTATAGTTTTACTTTTTCAAATTGAGTGATGTAAGTACTCATCCTGAGGCAGCAAAAAAAAGGAAACGGTTTCGAAGTTCAGGAATCTTCATTTGTGTAGTTGACATTTTAAGAATCTTAAAATCAAATCTGATAGATAAGTTTAAAATTATGAAAGTGTTTTGTAGAGTGTCCGTGGATCTTTAAGTCTAAAGAATACGTTACTAGGAATACATTCAGAATATAAACAGCTCAATATGTTATAAATTATAAGTGAAAACAGCGCGCTATGGTCAGACATATTAAATAACACTTGATTTTCTACTGTGATATCATTTTTCAAAAAATTTTATATTTAAACTGTTTACATTGCATAAATTAATTCTCTCATACAATATTATCAATACGATATAAATAAAGATATATAAAGATATTTTGGTTTATCAATTAAATGTTCGTTTATCAGTTTGCGGCACAAGTTTATTTTAACACCGAAAGATACAGCAATCACCAACACTATCAGTTTCAAGTCATTCCATTACTTAAAATAATTGAAAATTCGTTTAACTCCACTTTTATTTATTTTTTTTAAAAATGTCACTTTTTAACCAATTTTCGAAAATGTTTCTACTTAATATATTTTATGATATACCTAATGGACGTTGCCCACTGGTGTAGGTGGTTTCTGCTTCCGAAACTACTAAATTGGGTTAGAGTATGATGAAAACTTACAACTAATAGCAAATTCAATTATTTTCTCATGTGGAATAGTTCAAAAATTCATTACTGATATCATGCATTATAGAAGTGTAATATTACTCTCATTAAGTAATAAATGTAAGTAGTAACAGTTCCAACATACATCGATCAAAACACGGTGTTGACTCTTATTTCTTAAATTGCTCGATTTAATTAGGTTCTAATGTTAACGCTAAAGACATTTAAAATTATAAGTGAAAACAGTTCGTTCTAGTCAGACATGTCTGCTATTTCTACTGTTATTCCATTTTCAAAAATATCTTAAATTTTCTATTTGTTCATATTAAAAATAAAAGAGTATTGATATAGAGTGTACACTCAATGCTAACCTACTGCAAAGTTTGCTTTATTCTATGGGAAAGTTTAAAAAATCGTTGTTAAAGTCCTATTTTATACATAATAAAATGCAGTAATTTAAGTAGTAACAGTCCGTATCGTATTTTCCTCGTTGTAGGTGCGAACTGTTACTACTTAGATTAGTGGAACTTCCTGTGCATAATAAGACACTACAGTTTTGGAGGTTTCGAAAACATTTCGATATCAAATGGAACTCCTTACGTTGAGCAGAACAAAACACTCAAATACGTTAAACTGTTAAGAAAATTCAAAAAATACAATTCGGAATCTTGACACACATGATCGTAGTGGCCTCTTTTGTCCATCTTCAGAAATAATGCTTAATTAACCCTTTGAAACATGGTTGTAGCATATATGTATGCTACACCTTTTTGTAATTCATTATGTACATATTAAAGTAATTATTAATTAATTTTGCAGCAATTTTTTGCTTCCTTACTTCAACAACATATTAGGAAACGTAAATAAATCAATATTTTTAATTAATTATCACGTTGTAATGTTTACAAAAATTAAACACATTGTAAAAATGGTGGATTTTTTACGGAAAATATATGTGGAAAAGAAAACGTCACTCAAATATGACGAGACTTGATACTCGGTGGTTTTCGGGCTCGCTGATTACGAATCTGACTTCAGATTTTCAAAATTGAAAATGGCGGATCCAATATCGCCAACCGAAATGCAAAAATTGACTTGATCGAGGTGAAATTGGATACTCGGGAGTTTTCGGAAACGCTCATTACGAATCTGGCCGCAGATTTTCAAAATTCAAAATGGTGAATCCATTATGGCTGACCGAAATACAAAAACAAGTCAGATTTACCTTCGATTTCAGTATCAGTCATTCAGCCATATTGCATCCGTCATCAGCGACCCCGAAAACTCCCGAGTAACAAATTTCAGCTATTTTCAGCGTAAAGAAAAATGCTTCAAAAGGCTAACAGAAGTGATAAAAAATAAAGGAAAAAACTTAATGGTTCAAAAACTAATGCTGGTAAGACTCGGTAAATTAAATTTCGCAAATAAAATTCGTAAAAAATAGCGATATTCACGTAAAATGATAATGACTGACTTAAACGGTTTAATGTAAGGGAATAGCGTAATTTCAATGAGAATTTTGAAAACATGGAAATGGCCCTCGCGAGTCGGCAAATGACGTATGAACCTCTTTACAGACGGGATGAAGGATTGTTCAGACAGTGAGTGTTGCATGCACAAGTCTTGCATCGAGCACTTAATGTGCCTCGCGAGCAACGATCCGGTGGAGGTTCTCCTTCGTAAGCAGCCGCCAAGTGTGACCGCGACGTTTCATCAACGAGTCAAGTTCCTCATTGAGGAGAACAGCGTACAAAGCTACGCCCACACGGATGAGTACAGTGAAAAGTAAGTCGCCAATTTCTATATGATTTTAGCCGAGCGCGATTCGTCCCATCAAGGGGCTTCCTGCCTCTTTGTACATTTATCAAATCAATCAGTACGATATGCGGGTTTACTCGCAAATAATAACAAGGAGTGCGATTTACGAATAATCGACACACTTCGAACCGATGACGCAACCTGCTCACGGTTCATTTTTTAGCATAGCTTGTACACTTTTGATAATAGAACATGAGGTAATAATACAAATTCTTTCAGTATAGCGAAAATTCATGCATGACTAAGTTGACTATGACTAGGGATTCTGTCCAAAATAGTACTTGTTTCTTTTACCAGTTTAGAAATGTAAATATCGAAGATTTTTACTATCTGCGAGATGAAACCTTTATAACTCTCTCTTCTTGAGAAGGTACAATATTTCTTTTACTAAAAAAATCATGGTAGCAGTCTTAAATTTAGAAGCCATATTTTTAAAATGTACATATATATTCTATACGTTATTTCTAATCAAAAATACTAAAAACGTCAATTTTACTCCATCACTAGTTTTAATAAAGGATATTTTTATTTGGCTCTTATAATACGATTAAACCCAAAGTGATAAGGGACCTTCTACAAATATCAGATATTCTATTGAATTATCTGTTGGTCCCTCACCACAATGGTTTTGAATACAGCACAGGGTGCATCTAAACAACATTTCCAATGGTGAAACTATCAATGGGAATGAATTCTGATATACGACGGTTTTTGTTTAAATTATCAAGTATGGAATATGTATGTATATTGATTACTAATCCTGCAGACATGTGCCGCAAAAACAATAATAACATTTTAAGATTTTTCTAACCAACATTTTTTATTAAAATAACGTTTACGTTTCTTCAGCGGCAGATCTATTTTAGATGCCTTGAATATTGAAACGTTAAAACGTAAGATGTAAAATTCAAGAAAATATAAATGTTACAAAGAAGGAAAGTTGAAAAAGTCTTAATTGAAACTTAAGAATTAGTCATATATATGTTAAACTTTAAAATTCAAATTTGAAACAAATAATTTTTTTAATTTATAGGTTTATTATTGTTAATACTATTAACGATGAAAATGAATTTTAAAATACATAATGCTTTCTTTATATTAGTTGTACTAAACTGTAATTCTTATATAAATCAATTATCCTGAAAAAAATATAATCATAGATTAGATCATTCCAACGCTATTAATCATGACATTTAAAGTTAAATATTATACTTTTTAAAAATGCATAACGAATTATACTTCCTATAATTTTCCTGTTTATTCGAAGCATTGCCTTTTTTTCAAGAAAATATAATATGATTATAAAATAAAAATGTATTCTAAATAAGTAAATTAACCAAGCTAGTAACTCAATATGATATTTAATGATACTAGATGAACAAGAATTTATGCTGATTTATATTAGAACATTTTCTTTTACGACTTTATTTTATAATGTTGTCTGCTCAATTCAGAATAATTTGATTTTTTGCGGGAAACAGTTTTTATTGTCACATTAGTAGAAATTATGTAAAAAATTTGTTCTTTACGAAATTTTAATTATTTTTTTATTACAAAATGAGGAGAAATTTTATGCACCCACCAAGCTTTGAACCGTGCACCTTAAAATCGACAGACTTCTGAATATTGGGCAAACATGTTTCTGACTGAAGGATAAAATGATATTCAAAATATTAAAAAATCAATAAAATTAGATTAATATTTTTATCACGAATAAAACGTTCTATTGTGTTTAATTTTAAATTAAAACGAATAATTTTTTGTTTTGAAGAGCAACAAAAATAAATTTCTTATAATTGTAAAATGCCACTTGCAACTTTTTCACTTGCAAAATTTGATTTATGTTTTTTTTTATTTGAAATATTTTCATAGGCCAAAATATAATCAGTTTAAATTTACTTCTACAAACTTAATAAAAATTATTTTACTGAAGTTTACTTTTATAATTCACTTGATCCCGTTTTATTTATTCTAATCCATAAAATTAAGTAAACTATTGTTTAACATTTAATATAATGCAATTTACTGATAGTACAGGTTTCATCTTCGTACGAACATTTTTCTATAACATTTTCTATGATCGAAGGAAGATCATTCTTTCATAAAACCACAAATTAATTTCTGGAAAAGATTAAATATTCTCTAAAAATCGAGACTAAGATTATGTTCTAACCAGCATATTTGAATTGGACATTATTTAAATGCATTGATTAAAATACTAATCTGGACCCAGATTTTATTTAGTTTTAATAAAAATTAATGAAGTATAACTTAGTTTTATATTTAGAACCAATTTTTGTTTAATTTTTTTTAATTAAAAAATTCATTGATTACAAAAATAATAAGTTATTCCAATAATTTTATCGAGTTAGGAAATTATTAGATCTTCACAAACAAAATACATGTTATTTATGATTTAATACTTCTATGGTCAGTGTCTAAATTTTAATCTTGTAACCACCATACAACTAAATTAAATAATTACAAAATTTATCATACAATCTAATCAAAATCTAATATATTCATGTTCGAAATGCGTAAAAACTAATGATCTGAATAATTGTCTGATTAAAATATGCTTGAGTTATCGAATGTTGACTTAGGAGTCTCAAGTAAACTCTGAAACTCGATATTTACAAATTAACTATCGATCAAACTTTAGGCAACTAATTTGTCAAATGTGTGTAGTCATTTTGAGACAAGTACAAAATAGATAATGCGGCAGAATCCCCAGTCTGTTTAGATATATAGAAGGCGTAAAAAGAGCATTCATGGAAAGAAGTAAAGAAAAAAATTGGGGAAAATCTTCATCGACCCTGCCAAAAACCCCTTTGAACCAACCTTCTCCTCGTGTATCACCCTTCTCACCCTCCCACGAATGCCAGCAGCACCGACAATCACCTCGGAAGTATTGCCGATCAAAGGACCGCTTCGAGCGAGAAACGTCCGAGCAATAACGATGCACGCTCAAACCCGATGTAATGTCATTCCCGTCACGTACCTAATCTAAATCAAATAATTCACTATCTGGATTGTCGCCATCATGAAATTCATGTAAATGCTATGGCGAACCTCCACTGAACTGGAAAAGTGCGTGACGCGGCGGCCTTTACAAAATTCTGAATTCAAGCTAATTTCGAGGCATGTGTCATTCCCGACAATTTTGAAGCTGAAGTTTTTGAGTGTTGCAGTTACGAAATGACATGAAATCAAAATATATTCCAGTCGGTACAAAAATTTACGAAAAATACCAGTACAACTTTCTTCAAACCTCGTAGATTTTGTGCCGACTGGAATATTGCGTTTCCTTATTATTTTTTCGCCATATTTACAAACAATGAAAAAAGTTTTTATTTATTTATTTTTTTTTTGTCAATGAAGTTTAGTCGTTATTTATTATCGGTTTTAGACTTCCGCACTTTTAAAATTTTCGGCACATTACGAAACTTTCCAACAATACAGTTTCCAGATACGTACAATCGCACAAAAAGGGAAGTTTTAATAAACGACGAAAGTTAAAAGTGCGATAAAGGTTATTCAGTGGTGAAAAAATAATAAATCTCGTAAAGAGGAGGTTCGTTTAACTGGTATTAATGCGAGGTACGAGAATGCCAAACATTCTCGCGGTACTTCTGATATTCGAGGGATTCGTGTTCGTTGTCTAGTGTTGCTCCTCTGTGTAAACCCAGCCCCACCTTGGAACCTGGTGTCCATCCGACTCCAAAAAAAAAAAACATATATATACGGCACCAATAGCCGAAAGAAAGATAATGAACGAATAATACAGAATAGTGAACGCTGAATTGAAAAAGAAAATTTTACATAATGTACTTGTCATACAAAATTAAATTTCAAATTACTTGTTGTGTTTATGTAGTAATCATAAAGAATAATTTAAAAAGGAAACACGTTCACCATAAGAAAATTAATGAAGTAACTTTCTATACGTTCTAAAGAAATATCATTATGAAATAATGTGAAAAATACATGATTTACCAAGAATTAATATCAATTTTCTGACAATAGTTTATGTAAAGTCAAATTTTCTGTAAAATTATAAACTGATTAATTGGATGCTAGAGAAGTTACGATAAAAGAGAAAATTTCATAAAAGACAGAATAATGCAATAGAAGGGAAAACTGAAGATCCAAGAGAAAGATATAATAAACATGGTAAATTTATGTGAAAACCGACTGAGTCGCTGAATCAGGACATCGCCTGCAGGCCACTTGTACACTCGCTTACGGTTCCAAAGTTCTAGAGTTAGAGGGACGTCCATAGCCAGTGCGCAGTGTCGTGATTCGAGCGGCGAAACGACCGACGTACAGCGTATGGTTGACACAAGTTTGAAATTCGCTGACGTTCCGTGTACCATGTAGCTACTTCCATGTCAAAGCTCCTGCTAGTTATTGGCGTGGGTCGTTAAATGACTCCTAGTTTTATTAAGATGCTAGTCGGAAAATAGTACTTAGTGCAGAAATTCTCAAGCTAATAACAATGCCTCGTTCTTCCTAACGAGTGTCCTTACTAAATGTATAGCTAAATTATAAACTTTACTGCAAAATACTTATGTCGATAGTGACCTTTTCCAGCTGATTTTCTTTCGAGGTCATTACATAATCATTCCTGGAAGAGATATATTATTCTGTCCATAATTAACAGACATGTGGAATCGTTTGTATGAAACCTGGACTCTATGTCATAAGTGTCACAGTTGTCGCGTAGATAATGTTTACATCGAATCCATTAGGTAATCAAGAGATGAACTAATTAATTCAACGATTAAACTATCGTTATTACAAAATTAATTATTACGTTTCAAATATATTCCAAGTGATACCAATCCAGACTAACATAAATCAATAGTTAAATCACATAAAAAGTATCAAATTCTTTCATGTAGGAATGATTATGTATTGTATTTTTTTAATTATTCAAAATTGCTTTTCCTTCAAAGAATTACTGTAACTTTTATAATTTCATCTGCAAATGGCATATTGAAATTAAATCGTCAAAACGAAGGTCACAACTTTTATTTAAAAGGAGTAAGCAGAGCATGGAAAATGGTTCTTACCCAGTTATAAAATAGTTTAATAAAATTATTTGAGCGTCAACACATCATTAAAGTTATCAGTTACGAAGTTTTCAAAATTGAAAAGAACTTTACTAACTCACTATCAAACTTAACTTTTAATGAAAAAAAGGACAGAGAAAGCTGCAGTGCACGACGAACTGTTTATGCAATCGCCATATTTTAGAATTTTAAGTTATACTAATATAATTTATGAACTTTAAGAACCGGGGCATTGTTAAAATAGATCGAATTTACATTGTCTATTAAATTCAAATTACATTTCCGAGGCAGTTTATTATTTTATTCGTGTCATTGAATACATTTTGAAAGCTCTATTTAATCTCTAAAAACTCTGAAATGATGTAAACGTTCAAATAAATTAATGTCATTTAATTTTACTATTGATTAAACAATTGTTTGTATCTGAATAATATTTCGATTTGTGTACAACTTTAATGTATCATCGTGAAGAAAGTAAGACTTTTTGTATGATGTTAATTCAAATTCATCACGTAAATGACGAATGTGAACAAATTTGTTGTCTCTTTTTACACTCCAAAATGGTTGGAGTAAATTTCTTGAGTCTATAGAAGTAAAGCTATTTAAATCCTTTGGAGTTTAATTTTAATCCATTTGAATAAATCAATAATATAATTCCCTATTAGAGACACTAGGAGCGTCTGAGGACATCCTGAGACGGCCTTGTGTTTTTTGGGTTATTACAAGGGACTACAAATTTAAAAAAATAAAATAAAAATTTTACTCCTTTGGAATCAAGTTTCACTCCAATGGTTTTAGTGCATAGAGTACAAATCATGCTGCTCCCCTGAATGATGGAGAGTTTTTACAAGAATAGTTTATTTTTCTCTCGAAGTACAAAAGTCTATTAGAAGCTAATACAATATTCAAGAAGGTATCTTACAATACTAGTCTTAAAATGTGAAGCTCATTTTCTAGACGATGAGACATTGTTTAATCAATAGGAAAATGGGTCAATGATCGAAATTCCGAATAAAAAATATTCCAAATTTACATTAATCCAAAAATAAAATGATTATCTATTGATTACATTATCATTGAAACGACTTGGGACAAATGATTCTGGTTAAGATAACATCTTACCTAGACATTGTCAAGTACAGGTTTTACAGTGTTTTTAGCTCGGAGACTTTCTCCTGTTGCGAAAAAGTAATTCAAATGATAAAGTAGTAAGTGGACAATCAGTTCGGAAATTTTCTTTTCGGAATGTTGAACCCTGGCCGAAAAAATGAACTGGAACATTAATAACATGTTAGTGCGACTACTAAAATCAGCCACTAACTTTCGTCCAAAGCAGTGATAAAAATAAACAATAGGAAGCTCTGCAGAACAAAATAATACGCTTGAAAAAACAGCAGACAGACCTTACAAGATTGAAGGGTCCAATTACAGTCATGAATAAAAATCAATTATACTATTTATGTTACGTAGTTTCCAACTTGTGTCCGTCATACGTTCACCACTTTATGTTGTTTGACTCTGTGAGTGTGTCCGTTCATGCGTGTGAATGATAACCGTGTGTGAGATGGGTGCGCTTGATTAGTGTGTTTTTACGTCTATTGTTCTGTAATAGCCGTGCGCGACCTTTCAGAATACCAAAAGTTGCACCGATCGTAATAGTCGCAACAATAAATAGAATTGCTAATGCCGCGTACAGCGGCCAAAAATGATAAAAAACAAAATAAAAAGAAACAATGAGAACAAAATGACGGTATAACTGCAAAGTCGCGCACGAACCGCAAAACGTGGGTTCTGTGACCGTGGTAACGCCCTTTCTTCTCGTTGGTTTTCTCCCACACGTAGTACGTTCTGGAGATCCTTTGAATCGCGGTAAGTTGCAGCTCAGCTCTGGCTAATCGTTTATATCCAACAAAATCATCAAATTGCTCGTCGCTCGTTTCTCATTACATCATTTCTTACACATATTTATTTGCTTATTATTTACCCTTCAAAAGGGCACTCACGATTCTCAAGAACTTTCTGCCTCCTTCTTCTTTAAGTTTACTTCCTTTTCTGTTTCGTATGCAACTTATTCGTATTAAAATGGCGTCATGTGAAACAATATAATCTACCGAGTCCATTATTTACAATTAAACTATTTTTCTTAATTTTTCTGCATCTCTTACAGATTATATCTTTTCAATTGGCGCCCTTTACTTGCAAATGATATTTTTTCAATTTTAAGTTATCGTTATTGCTGATACATCTAAGCTTTATTCCTCGCACTCCTCTATTCCCACTTTCATCTATTTTTTGCGTTTTATTTCGTCTCGTATACTTAGCTCACGTTGATTTTGCCTATTCATGCCTTTATCGATAGAACAGAAATAGCAGCTTATTCGAAATACAGGCAATAAATTCCAGATATCATTGGTTACTCCAATAATAATAAAGTTTCTGTGAATCAATGTATATGCATAATAAATGAGTCTATTGGCAATCGATACTGATTATACAAAAACTATCATTTTCAACGTCAGTATTATATTCCGAGTAACGCCTTGAGCATTATTACGAATTCAGGGTTCAGAAATGACAAAAAAAAAACCCTGACAAAATGAATTTGGTAGGATTTACTAAAAGCCTTTTATTCAATGTTAAATTAATATTCAATACTTCATTTATCTGCGGTTTCCGTGTCATTATAATATTTATGAGAATATTATATAACACGACCGTTTGTATTTTATTCGTAATAAAATTTATACGGCTGCCCGTCATGCAGCGATTAATCGATAAAGTTCTCGGTAGTGCCTGCCATGTAGAGAACATCATCGTGAGCTAAGCAACGAACATGTCACATTAAATATATAAGCCACGTATCACGCAATTCGAATTACTCGTGTCCCATTGTCAATATCTGTGGTATGTCGTCAGATTGTTGTTTTTGTCATGTCTTGTCTACTTGCAATTTAGTATGTTAAACAGTCCTGATATCACAGTACGCTACATTGCTATACATACCATTAACGACGATCAATACATCTCGATCAGTCTGAGCTTGTGTTGTTTATGTTGCCAGGCTTGCACTCACGTACATGTACCTTTTGTCAAACATGTAATGTTAAAGTCCTACTTGTCTGATAAATAGTGAACGTCCTAGTATATTTTGTTTTACACAATGCATTTTTTATCATTTGTTTATTGATAAAAGTTTCGATTTGAAACAGGAACGAGACTCGCGAGGTGTTTCGCGAGTGATCGTATTCGACGGTATTATTTATCATTTTGCATCTTAATTGAAAACAAAGATGATGAAATAGATTTACGTAAAATCAGTTTAAAAAAGAAATCAGTGACGATAGAAACAATATCGATGAAATGTAAAGTATATTATTTTTTTGGAAAAAGTTAAGTGTCATGTCAGTCGACACACGAATCACCCGGAATTTCCACGAATCCTGAGCCCTTTGTCTGCGTCTAAATTGTACCTTTCTAACCATCCAGAACAGACCCAAAAAAATCTCCTCGAAACCTTGTGTCTGTCTTTTATCCCAATTATCCAGTATCCAGTCAATACAATTATTAGCAATCTCGCCAACCCCCAACGTCCGTTATCCCAAGGCCAATTCGACACTTCATTAAAGTGAAAACTTTTCTCAACATCTCGAGAGACGAAGAGATGTATTACGGTATATCTCTTTGACAGATAAGAAAAAGGATTGAAAAAAAGACATATAAAGCGAGAAGAGATGTGAAAAGACTAGTATCGATAACTTGTCGGGTTACGAATCTCACGTTTCTCGTCTTGTGAACGCAGAGATGAAGTTCTGTGGAATGAACAGTTTTTATTTACGTTTACTCTCCTTTTCATTGTTTATCGGATTTCGTCTTGACGAAGCATTAAAAATGGCATGCGTTATTTCAAGCAATATACTATGGTTTGCATATCCCGGGTTTTTGAAGATCCTGCATATTCCATATTCTCGATATATAAATAGAATATGGTACTTTATTATTGATTACTTTCCGACAAATTCTATTTGACCGAAGCTATAGTCAAGATACCGATATTCTGTTTTATTCCAAAGATCGATTCTTTGCATATTTCACTCATGCACGCGAATAACCTAAAGAGAATTTTCTTAGCAAAATCAAGAAATCGCGGTTACACAAAATATCATTAAAAAATTTAGTGAAATTCTACATTAGCTTTCATGCATAATTTATTAAATGCAAACATTTTCGTTTATGATTCAAATCAGAGAAATTGCAAAATTTATCACTTTACACAATGTAATGTAATTTGATCTAGATACTTTATTAACTAGCTTGAGATAATACCTTTCCTCAAATGTTATCAATTTAATACTGATAAAGAAAAAGGTCGAATCGCTAATGGCAGTTTTAGTCCTCATTTTAAAAATACGAAAAAATATTGAATATTTCTAATAAGAAGCGAATAAGCCTTTATAGTTTGTTATTTTTCAGTAAGTACAAAAAGTTTTTTACCCTTGGCTGAAATTCTGTGGAGGGTTATTCGCCGCTTTTTCGAATGCGCATATTACCTGACATCTGTTCGCTAAAAGTGTCATTGAACATTTATTCGTAATTAATCATATTTAATAATTACAGGTGTATAAATATTCGAGGTACAGAATAAGCGAGAAGAAAATCAATTTCATTTCCAAACGAAGCATTGATTCTTAGTTTAATATTTAGCGTGGTAAAACTTTCTCATACTTTGAAAGGTCCATCAAAGGTTGCCATAAATCGACTTTGCGTATCCTCAATATTTAGCAATTTTTCAAAAAGTAACGGAAAATAATAATTATTGAAGTGAGATTCACAAATTGATAATAGCAACGTGAGACTCGATAACTCCACAGACGTTTTAGAAAACGTTGACACATATTTTGATTTCCATTATTAAAATTTCTTCATTTTACGTAGATGTGATTTCACGAACAATTCTAATACATTACTCAAAGCACCAAACCGAAAAGAAGTTATTTTCGATTAAAATTTACATTAATTATTTCATTAAATTATTTTCGTACATACGTATTTTCGTTCTCGGGAAACAAGAGACTTTGACTAATTTTTATTTTGAGTTTTCGGTCGATCGTCCAATGCGAGTGCCAGTCTTACATTCAAAATAAAAAGCATAAGTCACGTCATTTCTCTATACACATACATCTACACATAATATTATATATTATAAAATGATTATGAATATGCATGGTCTACCTCATTAAATTCCGCCTCGGATCCAAAGTAGTACTTTCGCTATAAAAAAAAACATAAAGACGAAAGTATTCTCGCAAGCTGACAATCCGATTCGCCTGCATTTCCGTCAATGTTAGTGCCCGCATTCAACATTAATTTTTATTTTTAAATTCAAATTGCGAATTGATTGGCAGAGCGAGAACCTTTTTAGGGTCGTTAAACGCAACCGATGGTAGATCTCGAGTGACAAAATTACTTTCTACGTGCAAATCATTAAAGTAAAGTCCAACTTTCGTTTTTAGTTTTCGCTTCGCGCCTAGTGTATTTTCGCGTAAATTTTAAAGTAAAATAACGAGAATATCAACGGTTCCTTTGACAATCCTGAAGCATAAAATTTGATTGAGGAAGAGACCGTCATGTTTACAATTTGTGACAGACGTGTGGCGGTGATGCGAGGACAAGTTGTAACCGAGCAAGGACTGGGAATAATAGGCATCCGAGTTTCCGTCGACAAAGACATGCGTTTCGGGTTTACTCTTACCAGATCAGAAGGGTGGTAAGTAACACAATATATATATATACATACTGCTTTATACTGTTCATTGTAAGATACTAGATATTACTTTATTGCCATTCTCACTTGACAATCCATAATCGTTTTAGTCCCTTGAGATACATTATTCATGTTAGTTCTACTTAGTATATGTATATATAACATTTTTAATAAGATAAGTATTGCATTTTTGAAATTACACCATACTGGCTAGGGGTCATCCATTAAATAAGTTACTACCATAGGTTTTCAAAAAATCCCGCCTCCCTTTTTAGTAACTGAAGTCCTTTAAAAGATAAAGATTAAAGATTTACTAAATTAATACTTCACGACTTTGGTATGGCATGTATTTATTCTTTCGTTGACTTTAGTACATATTCAAAGCTAAAACATTGAGAGTGAAGAAAAAGAAATATTTCCTACAATAAATCATTATAATTCCTCAAATCCTCAAAATGTTAGGTTTAATGTTTGGGTGAGCCCAAAAATAAACCACAAACTAATTTTTAAAACATATTCTTTTATAACCTTTAAATAACCTCTTCACGTTACATTTACAAAAGATTCATTAATTTTACTTATATTTTTGTAAACATTATTTACGGAAAATAAGTAACAAGTTTTATTGAATACTAAGAAATCTTCAAAATATAAAATTTCATCCTACTATCCCAATTACCGTCATTGATAATTTCTAAGTTTAAATATGTAGTGAATTACAGCAAGTTTTTGGAATATAATAAATCTAACTTCTACATTTCACTTAGAAAACTAATTCTTAGTCGTTTGAAGGGTGAATAGGGTTTTTGAGACCAAAGAAAGGCGTATTTAAAAAAAAAAGCCAATGTGTATTTGAAATCAAACTTTTAATGTTTTTTAGTACTTTCGCGATTTTTGTAATTAAACACTGAATTTTTGTTGAATATTTTTTGCAAAACATGTCATTTTTTACACTGACTTTTAACCATATATTGGCTTATAAAATAAGAAAACGTCAA
The DNA here is from genome assembly GCA_030407085.1 of Trichopria drosophilae. Classification (NCBI taxonomy): domain Eukaryota; kingdom Metazoa; phylum Arthropoda; class Insecta; order Hymenoptera; family Diapriidae; genus Trichopria; species Trichopria drosophilae. The sequence goes on from CM059583.1 coordinate 60,258,050, forward strand.
AAACAAAACCCTTCATTCAAGTACTAGACAAATAAATCTAAAAGTAGTGTGCAAAATTTCAAGATGAGAGATTCATAAGAGTTCAGCTGAGTATGATGCTTTAAAATTCCATATTTACGACAATTTTGCTTTTATCGAATTGAAATTTTGAGAAGATATTCTTGACATGTACTAAAAAATATAAGGGATTTTTTAAAGCTGAAAACTTTAGTGATATCAATATAGCAAGAAATGATGTAATGTAGACAAATTATAGAATTTAATGTATTTTTTTCGTGATGTTTTTTTTCAAAAGTAAATGAAATGCTTATTTATGCGTATTTAATATTAAAACACATAATTCAAAAGTAACGTATATTTCTATTGAAACCCTCCAACCCCGTCCCGGTTAGGAAAGGTTGTTCTCGGCGGAATTCCCACCCCTTTAAATTGGGAAGGAAATTTATGGATGACCCCTCAGTTATTTGTCAAAAAATTCGATGAAAACATGTTTGTAGAGTTTTTATCATTGTTCTTGACTTCATAAATTAAAAGATTTTCGAATAGTGTAATTACGCCAAGAATGAAGTAGAGCCATTCTCAAGTTGAAATCCGCTTAGAAAATTTATAGGAAAACCATGTCACGAAATTACGTTTTAAGGGCAAAAACTAACAAGTCGCCCCGTAAGCGGTAGTTAACGTATAACGGAATGGATTTTTCATTCGACTTGAACGATTAACTCTGAAAAAGGGCATTTAGTAACAAAGAAAACTGTGATTAAATTAGGTTCGACGTTCTCGTGAATGGCGGTGGCGCGGTGACTCTCCAATTTCAACGAAGTCCGTTCACGCCGCTAACGAGGACTGTTTTCGTTCCTTGGAATCAAATAGTTGTTCTACCGCCGGTGGTAATGACGATCAATGAAGAAGGGGACTTGATTAAACCGATCAATCAACCGCCAAGTCCGGCAGTCGGTAAGCAATCAATTTCTTACGGCCCCATTTTTCCGTCGCCGCGGGGTGTTGATTCGCGTTTAAATTAATCAGGCGCCTAAGGTGTCACTAGAGGGTTTTCTTTGTCGACTAACTAGAGGCACATTGTCACACAGGCTTTCCAGGTTTTTCGGCGGACTTGTTCGACGAGCACGGACCGTGCATGGAGCACGACCACGAGACCCTGCGCCCAATAATCGTCGGTACATGGATGCCAGAGAAGGTTGGAGGAATGCCAGGAAAGAGTCTTGTGTTTGCCGAAACCCAGGTTCGTTTATTTTACCCTTTTTTCCTATGCACGATAATACTTTCGAGCTAAATCGGCGGTTTTTAGTGGGGAAAAGGGCCCTAAATAAGCCAAGCGGTTGATAAGAAATTTTTTACCTCGTTTGGTTATCTGTTTTTGTCGCTGAATTTATGCGCTCTTCTGGCTCGAACAATCTGATCGCTTACAGGTGGAGGGAGTATGTACATCATATGCGCTTTTTATTCTGTCAAAATACTGGCTTATCAGTTTTAAAGAATAATGGTAGCAATAACAACAATAATAACGACTTTATTGCATAGACAGTATTGCACATATATAACAATACAACTTATGCGGAAACAAATGGCCAGCCGCATTACTTTTTACTGATATTGACAGATCATCTTGTACACCAATGTTAGTGCACAATATTAGAATTAAGGTAGACTTACTATCTTGATATAGTAAACCGAATAGTACCGCATTATTACCTCGTAACTAAAGGACAGCAACAAATCGACTAAAAACGAAATATCTAAGTGGAAATAAAGCCAATAATTAACCCATGCAATAAAATATTTCATAAATATTACATAACTTACTTCAGCCTCGTAATGCAATCAAAATTTTATTATTTTTTGCTCCGTTTCGTGTACATCGACTAAAGTAATTTACCTTTTAATGTGTTAAATATGAAATAACTTTTTCGAGTCATATTTTCTTGTCTTCAGAGAGATAAAAAATTACAGTGCTCAGGTTTTCATCAATCCGTAACACAATTTAAAATGGAATCCCTTACTTTAATTTTCATGTATAAAAGATGAAATCTGTTGCATGACGTCAAAATTTATGTATTTTATATATTTTTTATACAAATTTAGTAATTTTGGTCTAAATATTGCCATAAAAATATTGCGCAAAAATAATAAGGATCAAAATATTACGTATATTTTACTAAATATTTCACCTGTATTTGATTGTTGCGTGACCTCCAAATATTCTCAATGTAACCTTTTTTTAATATATAACTTTCCAGTTGCTTTGTCATTGAAAATGATGAATTATTTAGATAATTTAGGTTAAAATATGTTCAATGGAGAAATCTACCAGGAAGTTCTACTACCATCTGATAGTTAAGCTTAAGAGTGAAGTTAGTAATAGGAACTACTTTTTTTAATTAGACAAACCATGACGATGTTATTAATTTCGCTAGTTTTATTTCAGTTAATAGTTAGTAACTACATTTACTAAAATGTGTCGTTAACTAACGCAATTTTTAAAAACTTTGCAGAGTTATCTTACAAATATTATTCAGCTAACTAATTTTAACTGCTTTATGGTAGTTGTTATAACTGAAATTCTGTTAAAGATCTATTGAACTATTTACAATAGTTAAAAAGTTGATAAATTGACTAAGATTTTGTGAATACATCTATGGGTCTTTCGAATATCCAATATACATAACGTCTCTTTATGCATACACCATTCAACGTAATTTGACCTAAAATGATCATGAGTTGCTCGGGTTATGCAGTAGCAGGTTAGGTTAGGATATATCCATTACGATGACGTAATATTTTCTACTATAATATTTTTCCTGTAACATTTTAGCATAATATTTTTGAAAGCAATATTAAGACCTGTAATCGCAGTATTTGATCAAACCTTATGATTTTATTATAAAAATAATCCTTTTTTTTAATTACCCCGATATGATAACGTTTTCCTCTGCAAAAAAAACAGAAGAAACCATTACATTTTATGAGGAAGTTTGTTGGGTACTGGAAAAATATTTTAAGCATTTATATGCTTATAATATAGTTTGTTCATTGATATTCACTTTGTAAAGATGTATGAATAAATTCAGAAAAATTCATTATTTTGTTAAAATAATCTTCTAGCTAATGTCACAATCATGCGTTATGTAACTCTGATCGCACGTGAATCAGATAGGCCGTCTTAGGGATATCCGTCTAAATACCCAGGATTTCCCGCGAATAACCCTTGAACGTCCATTGGGATATATCAGGCATTAGGAAAGGACATCTCGCAATTACTGCCTCTTGTTTAGGGTTTAATAAAAAATACGTATATGGTGAAATCGCTTCAAAACAAGAATATGCATTTTCAGGGCTTTTATTTTAATATTTTTGTTAATATTTCTATAACAATTTTACTGAATTGTGTCAGTAGACAGAGTATTCGCAGTTAGTTATTATTTAGTAAAAAATCCAATATTCTTTACTCTATCGAAAACAAACTCAAAACTTTCAAAATACTTCAGATATAAATTCAGGATTAAATATAAAAAGGAATAGTGTGTCACCTTTATATCAATTAAATAATTAGTGCCAGGTAAATTATTTTTTGGAAAATTTAATGTAAATTGTAGATTTGTTTTGAGGTATTATATTTCAATATTTTTCAATTTCATAACGATATAAAAATATTGTTTTTAATTATGGATTCCATCAAACATTTTTATTTTAGAAAACAAATGTTAAAAAATCGATTTCAGCAGAGCAAAAGTTCATAGCAACTGACGTGATAGATTTCGTAGACGTGCAATATATATACGTAAATATCCCACATGTATGAAATATGATCTAACATAAGTGATAGTAATCAACTTTTGGTCAGACGTTAAATATTACAGATTCAGCACAATGATTTCAGATCTTCATTAGTTATCATTTTTTATTTACTAAAGAAAAGAGTATAGAAATCTATGTCATTGCAATTTAAACAAAAATATGAATAATACCCTTCTCATATTCCTTCGGTTCATTCTCGTAAGATATTTTTCCATCAGAACATGTTTTTTAATCATTTTTCAAATAATTGAAAATGCATTTATATGTCAAAGCGTCTTTTCTATCTTGTATTATCGAAAGTAATTTGATTTTCACCCGTTCTAAATAAAATTACAAGCTTTCTTCAATAGAGAAATCAATAATATAGACTGTAATAATACTCTCTAGAAATTCAATGAAATCAATGTAGCCCAGTTTATGCGTACTATAAAGCAATCTAAATAAAAAATGTATTCTCTTGAATAACGCTTAAAAACGGGTTTCAGTTATTCTTTTATTGGCGTCCTAATATTAAGAAATATTTAGAACAAGGTGTGTATTTAAGAGATATGTTAAAATGTGGATATTGCTTGAAAAATGTAATAAATTAAAACTTAAACTCAATGTAATTAAGTAAAAAAAAAAACCGGATTAATTCCGCCTAAAAATTACCCACAATATATATACAGAACAAAATAAAAATAAAATACAATTTCATTTGTGATAGAATAGAAAATTTGCAAAAAGTATGTCAGGCCTGTATATGAAAAAAAAATCTCTTACCAATTTCGAGAAAAACGCAAAATAATGAACTTTTAAAGAACACGATTTTAATTAAAGTTTTCAACTCGTTCTAAAACACAAAGTTATGAATATTATTACAAGAAACTTCCAAGGAAGTGTAGTTTAAACTATTCGATAGACAAACTTCGAATTAAAGCAAATTATGTTCTTTCGAAAAATGTTATGAATTTTTTTCGTGTACTGCTGCAAAATTATGAATTTCAATCTTCAAGAGTTTCGTTTAAGGGAAAACATTTTCAGTAAGAAAAAACGCTTAGTGAAGAAAATATTTTGAAACTACTTCGTAAAAATATTTATTATATCTTAATAAACATTTTCACTGAAAGTTTTTACTTACTGAAAATTTGTCCGTCAAAGGAAGCCTTTGAACATTGTAAATTGTTTTACACAGTACAAGAAAAGAATTAATAACTTTTTCAAAATAATTTGTTTTCTTTCAAAGTTGGTTGTCTTTAGGATAATTTAAAATACACGTAATGCAAGTATCATAAAATAATATTCTTTACTTTGTGTTCTCGAATGATACCAAGTGAAAATTTTAAATAAATTTGTGTTTAAAAATTCAGTATTTTGTATTTTTCTCGAAAATGATAAGCCAAAGTAATTTTTTTCACAAAAGAACAAAGATGCGGAAAGAATAAAGAAAATTTTACGAACCGGGTTTTAGGGTACCAAAGGCCAACTGAAATTCTAAACAATCGTTTTCAATTATACTAGACTTACATTATACTCTACGAGTCGCTTGTTACTCATAAGTTTCGTAAAATTACTTCGACTATAGTTTTTCATAAAATATCGAAGATTCAGACCTTAAAGAACTCGAAAATGTAATAACAAATGTGTATCCGTGATCTTGTACGTACCTCCTATTTTTTTTTTGTTTCGCGATATTTCACGAATTGTAATACCGATTTTAAAGTTCGACCTCCTTTTAAGTTTCTCATGGCCTAACTTAGATCTGATTAATTTTTGGAGTCGATCAATACTAACAATAGAGCATTAAATTCATTACAAAAAATGAAAAAACATATATAATTAGACTGCCTGTTCTAAGAAGACAAGTCTTACGATTTAATGTAATAAAGCGGTAAAGAAGAAATTAAACTTTTACTAATTATATTACAATGCTCCGACTAACATGTGCTGGGGCTCGAAGTTTTGTAAATGATCATTTTCAGTTTGTTTCTGTAAAAACTCCTGCCCAATCAAGGAGCACATGAGCCAAAGATCGCAAGGTCGAAGCCTCAAGTTTCCTGTTCATTTTTCTCCATGTAATAAAGCGATGGAGAAGATTCTATTTTATTGAAAATGTATTACTAATAATTGCGAGTCACTTTCATATATCATTTTCAAGTGAATCGTTTTGAAGCATGCATTAACATAAAAAGTATATCAGTCGTTATTATAAGATATATACGTCGCATTATATTTTATTGGACAATATGGAAAAAGAATAAAAATGATTTCACAGATCGTTCAAGAAAGTATCGCCATTCCGGATTCGAATCTTCACCTCATGTACCGTAGCAGCGAAGCCGCCGGTTATCTCTCGACAGTGAAGATGCAATTGACTGGTCCATTCATTCCGAAGTCACTGACCCACGTTCACGTCCATGTAGAAATCGAAGGCTCCCTGCACACCAAGACCTACGAAGCCGATCCTAATTTGACCCACACCTTTGCCTGGAACAAAAGAAACGTTTACAAGCAGAAAGTTTATGGAATCGCGCAAGCGCGGATTTCGATCGGTTATCAATACTCGACCTGTCCCTTGATTATATGGGAGACGCAGACGGCGACTCTGCAGGGCTTCGACGTCGATATCTCAGACGTCGGCGGATGGGGATTAGATATTCATCATCACTATAATTTCCATGAAGGAATCCTCCAAAAAGGAGACGGTTCCACATTACATTTTAAACAGTATCCGCGGAAAGTCAACGTTATAATGGGCACAGGACAGAGAAGGGACTTGATGGAACAAAATTTCAAAGGATTGGCGAAGGATGCGAATCTCCTGACTCCGGTTGCACTGACCAGTGGACCGGATGGCAGCATATACGTTGGTGATTTCGATCTGGTCAGGAGAATAACACCGGAAGGGGAGGTTTCTACGGTCCTCATTTTAAGGTATATTTTCCGTATGATTGCACTCCCTATTTCAGACGATTTTTCGGCGGTATATATAGATTTACGCGACATACTTTTAAACCAACGTACAATACTTTATCAAATCGCTAAACCTGAACAGACGTCATCAAAGTGAATTCGATGTTTTTAAAGTTTCATATGTCTTAAATGAAATTCAATTAATGAGGTATTAATTTGACGTCGAACACCTTTCCAATAAGTGACGTTTCATTGTACTATTGTTCAATTATGTAAGACGATTCGTTTCATTAAATCGGGAGAGAAACCCATCAAATTTCGTTATCAAATATTAAAGTTTCCAATTACGCATCAAATGAAACGATTCATTGGATAAGTTGCTATAAAAGAAGAACGATGTAATACTAGATTTTCTTTATGATCCAATTACATACAAATTTGTATCATTTTATGAGATGTTGTATATTGTTATTCAAACACAAAAAGTTTGGAAAAATGGTTCTTGATATTCATAATTAGTCGGTCAATGATATTGCAAAATATTATTAACAATCAGCGAAAATAGTAGAGACAGGTGCAACATCTGACATCAACATACGATTAAATCTGTTCAAATTATATTACTGCTATTCAACAGACTAATTTTCAACAAACGACGGATCATCATATGAGTTCAATACACGACTTTTCAACATGTCTCTAACAGAAACTTTTCATCTGTAATTTTTTAGTGACAGAACCTGCTGCCTTTTCGAATCTAATCTCACTTAACCGAACCTAACTTTTCATCACGAAACTACGTTACCGTGCCCAAATAAACCAAGTGTAACCTATCCTAACTCAATCTAACCTAATCTAACCTAATCCAGCCTAACCTGGTCTAACTCTTTAAATGTAAATTTTTCACCGTCAAGCTACCCAGACGTTTAATTTGAAAAAATTAACCTCGATTTATTTTGCCCAACCTAATCAAACCAGCAAATCCTTTTAATAAGTAACTTTCTTAATGATAGCAGAAACGGTCTTATTTAGTTTTGGAACAACGTTGTGCAAATATTAAAATTTGCAACAAAAAAGTATATAGATTTTTTGAAATATTTATGTCGAAATGTATTAATAATCTGTTGAAATATATTGGGATGAAATGTGTGTGCGTTAAAATATGTGTGCTGAATACTCTGCTTTCCATTCGAAAATGGTGAAGAAAGATACCATGAAAAATGTATCTATATCTAACTGAAATTTTAATAAAATCCACAGTTTCGACTCGAAATATATACTGACATTATGTCACCTAGAGTTTTCAGATTAGAATTATATTATTGATCACATCATGCATTAATCAAATTAATTCTTTTTATATTTCCACGTATTAAATTACTCAAGATTTAGAATCAACGGGAGTATTTCATTTTTGTTTGGTTGTTTTATGCAAAATTTTGGTATACCAACAATAAATTAAAAAAATCTAGTGATTAAAATAGTTCCAAATAAAAAAAATTACGTCTGACAGTGTGTAATAAATTTATCAAATTTTGACAGATAATGAAGAAAAGTATTAATGATATACATATATTATCAGATAATACAGATTTATTTCTGAAAACTCATCCAAGTTTCATTTAATGTATATTGAATTAACAAAATACAATCATCATCGATAAAGTATAAAGTTTCCGAAAGCTCTTGACCAAACGACAAACGTTCGACTTAAATGATACACTTAAGTATACTGTCGCTCAAAATGTATCTGCGTAATTTACTAAAAGTAGAAGGCGCGTATGGCAAACACTGATGACAGGTCAATATTTGATTTGCAGTACAACACAAGTAGCCTACCAATATTACCTCTGCGTATCACCAGCCGATGGACTCCTCTACATTAGTGACCCTGAGAAACATCAAATCCTCAGAGTACTTTCCTTGCACAATGTAAAAGATCCAAAAATAAATATTGAACCAGTCGTCGGAAGCGGTGAGCGATGTATTCCTGGTGATGAAGGGCATTGTGGCGACGAGGGTCTAGCAGAATCAGCAAAACTCGCCCATCCGAAAGGTACGTGGAAAACAAAATAGTTTTAACTTTAATATCAAACTAGCATCGGGTATCGCCATTGAATAGGGTAGGGAAGGGCGTCAAACTAATTCCCTAGTATTATGTCTGTGATACTATCAGAAAACTGTAGTCAACGACATTATGATATCTGTACTGATATTAAATTCAATCCGACAAAATAAAAAGTAACTATTAATATTAACTAAAAACAATTGAATACAGTAGTCCCCGTCCTAAGTTGTCCCATCCAAAGTTGTCAGGCCGTCCAAAGTTAAGCATTTCTCCCTTCCAAAATTATAGAAGCCTGTTCCCCTTTTCTCCCTCTATGATGTTTCGTTTTGCGCATCGGGACGACAGTCACGACAGTGGCAACTCTCGCAAACGTACACATGTAAACCACATACAATATTCGGCAAGGATCGGCAAACCTCGAAACACTTCGGTTATATACGTACAACATACACTCGCCACGAACATAAACGTAAATGCGGCAGAGGGGGTAGGGAGGGGGTATAATTTTGGACAGTCAGCCGCCATTTTGTAAGAACGGATCGTACAAAGTTAGGAAGGGGACTACTGTACTGTTTAATTGATAGGCCCGGAAGTTACTCATTGTTTCGAATCGATACAATCAATATTGCCGTGATAATAATATCCACTTTATAATTGAAATAAATTTAAATTTTCATCCGCCCATGTTGTGATAGGAACGTGGCAGATTTAAAATAGATATAAGGGCAGAAATATCACTGATACTTACTCTGTTATAATTTTAATTTATGGGTCACTGATTGCAATAACTAAGTTTATAGAACGGCCTGATAAATTAGTCCAAATTTTTAAAAGGATATTACTTGACATCATTAATGACCTCTGGGAGATGGTGACCTACTTCAAAATTAGGTATTCATAATTCAAAATGTCAAATAAAAACACCTGATTCTAACTTAAAAGATTTTCTAACAACAAAGTATCTGTCAAATGAAACAAAGGATTACTAATTATAATAATCTAGAAGTTTCTCGTAGTACCGACCCTTTGGTCCCTATCTGGTGGAATTTGGACGTCAGTTTCTTTATATTATCACGTATTACATTAAAGATTTAGAATTCATCATTTGTATCCATCGTCCATGAAATTTAAAAATTTGTAATATATTGTATACTCTTTAATGCAGGTATCGTGATTGCTGCCGACAAAACCATGTACATAGCTGACGGTACAAACATACGCGCGGTCGATCCTAACGGTATAATTCATACTCTCGTTGGCCATCACGGGCATCATAATCATTGGTCCCCAGCTCCTTGTACCGGAGCGATACCGGCGCAACAGGCGCAACTACAATGGCCTACTGGACTGACTCTATCGCCACTCGACGGATCTCTTCACTTTATCGACGATCGGCTCGTCTTGAAACTCACCAGCGACTTGAAAGTTCGGGTCGTTGCCGGAATGCCACTCCACTGCACGAGCAGCGCGAACAATGCGGAACTTCAGAAGATGAACTCATCTTCATCGTCATCGAAGAAAAACGATGAGGTCTTAGGTTCCGTTTTGGCAGTTGCATTTTCACCAACGGGAGAACTCTACATCGCGGCTCGTGATTCCCATCGTGTTAATTCGATACGAGTTGTAGATTCCTCCGGAAAGATGTCTCACTTCGCAGGACAATCAAGAGATAGCCTACGCGATCAGTGCGACTGCAACACAACTACACCAAATTCGAGCGATTTCGAGCTCGGTTATTGCAGTTGTACGGATGACACGAGCAACTCAGACACGGTTCTTTCCACGAACGCGAAATTCACGTCGATATCGGCTCTGACAGTTGCGCCTGATGGAGTACTGCATGTAGCCGATCAAGGAAGCTTGCACATTCTGGCGCTCCAACCATACCTGCCGGTTCACGACGACAGTGGCGAATATAATATCCCGTATCCACCGTCGAATGAAGTTTACGTCTTCAATCGTTACGGGCAACACGTGGCAACGAAAGACTTGACGTCTGGAAAAACTCGCTACTCGTTCCTGTACAGCAAAAACACGAGCTTCGGAAAGTTGTCGACAGTGACGGATAGCGCTGGAAATAAGATTCAATTTCTAAGGGATTACAGTAATGTGGTTAGCTCGATCGAGAACACGCAGGATCATAAGTCGGAACTCAAGATATCGGGAGTCGGATTCTTGGAGAGATTGTCGGAGAGAGGGCGTTCAGAGATTGCGCTCGGATACGATAGCACGACTGGATTGCTGACCAGCAGATCAGGGGTGAGTAGCGAATGCCCGATTGTTTCCATTTTCTCATTAGGAATGCCTTATGGAGTGTGGGTGCAATTCCCGGCTCTCGAATGCTTCGTTGATTTTCCGTGTAACGAATTACGGGCTGCAGAATGCGACTTAGTGCAAGTTCATTCCGATATAAAGATTCCCCTTTTAAGACTCTTTGCACAGATATTCTATAATAACCTTATTTTCACCTCTGCGAATTAATGAAATAAATGTACAAAATGATAATCATTTTATAATTTTTATTTTAAGGGACGGGAAACATACATTTACAATTACGATGATCTGGGAAGAGTAACCGATGTTATTTTACCTACTGGTGAAAAATTGAAACTTACCTCTGACCTATCGACTGACGAAGATCTGTCTGTGAAAGTATCGGCTCCTCTCCAAGCACTTAAACGAGGAGAGAAACAAAGATTTATCGAATTTAAAATGAGAAACGAACGTTCTAAGATGCTGTCAATCATCGATGGTATGTAATATATAAGCAAATTTGTATTTTTCAGAAAACTCAATTAAAAGAATTAAGAATATTATACATTAACTTTAATTTTTTAGGAACAATGGTTAAAAAGGCAACAGCATTCCCTAATAGTACCTTAGAAGTTCAGCTCCCCGGTGGCGGTCGAATTATTAGCGCGGCAATGACGAAACATCCTCTTTTGAAAGCAACACTTCCAGTTGAAGCCGAAATGTTACCCATGTGGAGTTATCAAGCAATGTCCCTTGGCGAACTCACGAACGTCATGACAACCACCTATAATCTATTAAGTGATCCTAGTCATTTGCAGCAGACATTAAATCGTGAAATTTGGGTAAACGAATCTCGCATCATCAGCGTTGAATTCGAGCAAGCCCCCAATCGGGAGACGTTCTATGATAAATCTCGGATGCCGTTGCTTACGGTGACGTTTGATCCCGCTGGACTTCCTCTCCTATGGCAGCCCCACGAGTACGGCCACAATTTGAGCATAGTTTACGATCGATACAACCGCATCGACAGTTGGAGGTGGGGACCATCCGACGAATCTTACACTTATGATAGACACGGCCAACTCTCTCAGGTCTCTAACAGCCAAGACGGTACTACGAGGTACACTTACAACGACCTAAACATGTTGTCCTCGATAACTTTGTCAAGCGATCGAGTATATTCATTGGAATACGACGACGACGGAGGTCTTCGACACATAATGTTACCATCCGGAACGAAACACTCGTTCTCTTGTCAAGCGTCGTTAGGATTTTTGCGAGTGACGTACACACCACCTGGAAGTTCTAGAGCTTATCTTCAACATTACAGTCATGAAGGAAATTTGCTTCAGACAGTTTTCCCAGGAGATGGAGCAAGGATCGTTTATCGATATCATACCTCGGGCCAATTAGCTGAAGTCGTGCACGGAGACGGTAAAAGTGAGATGCGTTATACCGAGATGGGTCTGCCCTCAGAAGTCATTCACTCAGAGCGAGACGTCGAATACAAGTGGGACTACCAGTACAACGCCGGCCTCTTAGTGGAAGAGAGAATAGATTTTGGAGCAAAGACTGGCTTGAGCAATGCAAAGTTCACATTTGATTACGACTCGAACTTTAGATTGATTGCGGTGCAAGGGAGAATCGGAGGTCTCACACTTCCGCCGCATATTATGTCTTACAGTTCGAAAACTGGAACTCTGGAACAAATTGGACAGTTCAAGGTCTCAAGGCCACAGCCTAACGAAACCGCAGTTTACGACGGAACGGCAATCTTCTCAAGGACGCTGGACATGCGGTTTCTGGAGACGCAAGTGACTGTAACAATTCACAGAATGAACGTCTTCACAATGGAGTTCTCCCACGATTCTCAAGGGCGTATAAACCAAACAAGAACTTACACTAAGAACGTCGGAGTCAATACTTACACCAATGTCAAGAATTACACTTGGGATTATGATGGACAATTGACTGGCGTCGAAGCGCAGGAACCGTGGGGCTTTCGTTATGACGCAAACGGAAATATGTTGTCTTTGACTTACAGGAGAAATCCGATACCGATGGAATACAACTCATTGGATCGAATTATTAAATTTGGCGAAGGATTGTACAAATATGACAATAGGGGTTTCGTCATTCAGAATGCGAGAGAAGAGAGATTCAGTTACAACGCAAAAGGTCTTTTAGTCCGAGCGACGAAACGAGGTCGATTTGATGTTCGTTATTACTATGACCACATGGATAGATTAGCCGCCAGAAAGGACAATTACGGGAATGTTACCCAATTCTTTTATACCAATCAAAAGCGGCCATATGAAGTTAGCCAAATCTACAGCCCCAGAGATGGAAAAGTAATGTCATTGATTTACGACGATAGAGGGCATTTAATATTTGCGCAAGTCTACAGACATAAATATTATATTGCAACGGATCAATGTGGTACTCCTATAATGATCTTTAATCAGTATGGAGAAGGAATTAGAGAGATCATGCGTTCACCTTATGGACATATCGTCTACGACTCCAATCCATATTTGTATCTACCTGTCGATTTTTGTGGTGGATTACTAGATAAGGTAAATATTGCAATACTTATTAGTGTTACGTTGTAACAACGTATTTAAACATATCTTCTAACATTATTTACTTTTAAAGGTCACGTCACTAGTCCACATGCCAAACGGGAAAGTTTACGATCCTCTAATTGGACAATGGATGTCTCCGCTTTGGGAAAATGTCCTTGATCGATTACATTCGCCAACTCATCTCCATTTATATCGTTTTAACGGCAACGATCCGATCGACGTTCATCAAGTAGATAGAAAAAATCAGCCGAAAGGTAAGATAATTTTGCTGGAATATAATTTTTCCACCATTTCTATTCTCACATATCTGTATCAATTAATTTTTATTTGATCTTATTAGATTACACAACTTGGTTATCGAGCATGGGATACGATTTGAAAGGTCTTGCACCGCAACTGTTCCCGAACGAGCTGCCAAGTAGTCTAGTGCCACCCTCTCTCGAGCCGGAGACATCAATTTTTGGAAAAACAAAACGAGTTACGAACCTTGGTGTCCAATCAGGCTTCCTGGCACACATCTCTCAACGGCATTCCAGTGGCGCCGTAGGCTTGTCAGCTCCTTCTCGTTCTGCCCTGAAAAAAGATGCCAGTGAACTCATTCCCAACCGTTTGGGAGCAGCAGCGGATCCTCCCTTCGGCAAAGGAATTCTCGTGTCTCGTACCAAAAATGGTCAGGCTGTGGTTTCCAGTGTACCCGCCGCAAATTCCATTTACAAAGACGTGTTCACCACAGTATTCAACGAGTCATACTTCCTCCCATTCACGTTTGTCGTTCATAGCGCCCAACAGGATGCATTCTATTTCGTGAAAGAAGAGACTTGGAAAGCTACGGAAGATCAGGGTCAATTAAATCGACTTGGAGGACAGGTGAACACAACTTTCCATGAAAGCGCGAATGGTAGTGGGTCACTTACCGACGTCAAAATTCATGGACTGAGTTACGTAATTAATTTACGATATGGTACGACAACCGATAAAGAACGACAGCGGTTACTGCATCATGCAAAAGTATCCGCAGTTCGTAAAGCTTGGCATCGAGAACGAGAAGCATTAAAGTCGAACACTCCCACTACAGTAGAGTGGACAGCGGTCGAACAAGAGGAAATTGTGAAGCTTGGCATGTCGTCGATGTACGAAGGCGAATACGTTCATGACGCCCAACTCTACCCCGAGCTGGCCGAGGATCCATACAACATCAGATTTGTGAAGAAGCCAATGGAACCCAACAGCAAAAAGAGGCGTCGAAGGAGGTCATCGTCGTCGACAGCTTGCAAAATCTGGTGGTTGGAAAAGTTTTGCTAAGACTCGCAAACAAACAATCGTCAGTGTACAAGACACAAATTGAATCGATGACAGTGCTGACTGTGTCGCGCGCGTGTGATCGAGAACGTAAGTGCGACTTCTGCGTTCAAAACGAAAGGCGCTTGGACTTTATCTGAAACATTTTATACCAAAGTCTATTTGTGTATTTTGAAGATGCCAAATACTAAAGTTGCGTTAACGCGTATATCGTCACGCGTCGAAAAAAGGCGCGACTAAGGAATTATGAGAGAGGAAAACACGGTAACGGACTTGTATTGAAAGGATACGAATAGATTTACATATTTATTTCGATATTTGCCACTAGTACTATTATACTGTCGCTTCAAAACTACGAATATTTGCTACTTTCGGAGAGATCGGGGGCCGCTTCGAAGCGCGGTAACACGCGAGGATCTCAACCGAAGTGAAAGGATGAACAAGGTAAACCGCGGGCCGTTCGTTTTTGAGATAGGTATGCGTGTGTAGGGGAATGTACCTAGTCAATATATAGCTTTAAATTGACGTGTAAGCCTATACGAACTTTGTATTGAGCACAAAGTGACTCAGCTTTCGCGAATTGAAGCAGAGATTTATCGTGTGGACGGATGCGTGCGATCGAGTGCGACATTGTTTCGATTATTTTCAGAGAGATGCGTGCGAGCATCTCAATCACGAATGGCCGTAGTAGACGACAAAGAAATTAAAAGGACAATGCGAGGGATTAGGGAAAAAATAAGAAGAAACCCAACTACTCGAATCACCGGTCTCTTAATCTTTTTACTTAAATCTTAAGTCCCAACGAGTCGAGGATCAGGATTGTACGATACTGTGGTGCTTAATCGGTGCAATGCGAATGAAAATGCAGAGCAGCAAACGCGACAGCGGAAATGGAACTGAAACGAAGAAACAGCGAACGGAGCTTATGGTATTTTTTAAAGCAGGATAAAAAATAAACGCGAGTGTGTTGTGTCCGTGCACTATCATAGCGTCCACGTCAGGAAGAGTCTCGTAAATTATGCGCGAATTTATTCATTAAGGGAGAGGGTAATTGGAGTAAGAGATGGAAAGAGGGTCAGGTCGAGGGTAGACAGTGAGTGATTCATCATTATATAGTTAAACTCGTTAATTGTCGGTATAAGGACGTATATAAACCTAACATGACTGTGCTTGCTGGGTATGAGTATATCCGAATATCAACATTTCTTTTGATAAATAATTGGCTTCAACGAAAACATATAACTGAACCTTCGGAAATGCAAATTGTAGGTTGAATTGAGTTTTTCAACACTGCCATACTTCACTTGATGTAACACCGTTTTCAATGAAAGACTTACTCATTTGTCGATCTCTTAATAAAAGTTGTTTTATTTTACAATAATTATTATAGTTCAATATTGCGATCCTTTTTGTACTATTTTTGTATTAAAAGAAATTTTTGTATTTCGATTTTTATAACAATTTTTATCATTGTGGCACAATTGTTGTTGAACATAATATTTTTTAGAAGTATTAAGCTCTTAACATTACTTGTCTATAGAGCACAAAGTCTATTCGGTTTTGTCTTCGTTCGCTATTAAAGACAGTCTGCAGTTTTCAAATCCGAAGTCGTATCGACCACTCAACTATTTCTTCGCTGTGCAAGCGAGTTTCGAACTAAGTCTTTTCGCGAGTCATTATACTTTCATTACAGTCCGCGCGATTGCTGCTGAAAGTGGAGAGACTGAGAACAACGTGAAAAAAGACAGATCAGAATGAGAGAAAAATTTGTGTGGTGAAAAAAAGAAAGAGATAAATTATTATAAAATAGTGGCGTCCTTACGGCTAGATAGTGAACAACGATATTACTGTCTGGTTTAGATAAAATTGCTACTAGATGTATAAAGAAAACCGTTAAATCTAGACGCGCGAGCGAGCTTGGAATAACAGATATCTTTTGAAAATGGAAATTAATAATTATAATAATAATTTTAAAAATCGAGAGTGTTGAGACTGACACTAATTCCATTCTGTAGCTCAACGGCTGGCTTCTTCCGATTGAGCGACAGTTTCGAGTCGTGATCATCTAAACACGCACCGTCACACCTTATTACATATATAATATTAATAAAAAATTAAAAACGAAAAACATTATTGTATTCTATAAATAAAAAAATCGCGAAAAGGGATAAACAGAATTAAAATACACGACATACCGCGCTTGCGTACGCGGCGTTCATTGAGTCGACTATTTTTTACTATAAAAATGAAGAATCCGATATAAATAGGAGTACACGTGCACATGAAAAAGAAATCTTTGAATGAGTATAAAACTGTCAAACAAATGGAAGACCTTGTCGCTTTTCTGAATTCCACGAAGAATATCATTCTCTTATTTTCGTTGAAATCGTATCCTTTTACAGTAGGGCTCAACGCAAATTGAATATTGCTAAGATTCTCCTAGTAGAAAGACGCCTTAAAGGAAGTATCCTCGTCGGTGAATGTTATTTATTTTTGAAGAGTGCTCTCTAAAATTGACGCGAATAATTGCTAAGTCCGAGTTTTTTACCCTAGCCGTTTGAATGCATTTTGGAATGCGCTACGAATCGGTCCCGGGAGTTTTCCATCGTAAGTTCGATGAATTTCTGACAGAGCACAAATCGTCGACAAAAGCTCGCTGAACAACAGCCGACGAGTGTACTTCGTTTAAAGGTCAATCAAAGTGTAATTAAGAATTGTAATCTAAAGGAAATGAAGCGAGGGGAGAGGGTTGCTTTGAGAAACGAAGAAAAGGAAATTAAGGAAAACGCGCAAAAAAGTAAAAAAACGAAAGCTGAAAACAAAGCACAAGATAAACTCAGCAGCCATGACACGCTATCGTTATATAGCTACGACCACTACCTTGGTAGGACATACGCTATTTTACGCCGCTGATCTAATTGTTTACTGTCACGTGTTGCTGTAATGAACCTAAATAAATATGAACACTAACGATACGACATGACATACATAAACATATATTTTATTTATATATAATGATATCTAATTGATTGTATTTATTGTAAATAGTCACCGATGTTTGCTATGACGTACTGAATATATCTGTACTTGGATGGAAAAAACCTGCCTGAAAAATAAAACCAAAAAATACTACGCCCGTGAAATAAAAGACCCTGGATGTAAGAAACTCGATGTCTCGATCACCCACAGGGCTCATAAGTCGCTCTGTTGGTAATTTTGGGAAAGAAATGAATGTGCAATGTATTAATTATACACCACAAAATGTTTCCTAACTTAGCTGACGTTAATTTCAGCCTATGGTTTTGTTCGCTGCCAGCGCATCACAAAATAATGCGATTTCGGTACGTAAATTGTGCGAGTCGCATTTGTCGGGGAAAAATGAAATGCAACAATAAATCTTCTAGAAATGGTTGAGATTATTTTTCACCATCAAAGTATCCTTGCAGTATCGTTATAACGAGTCTGTTTTGCACGAATGAAAAAGCGACCGATCGACTGTGAGATGATAAAGGATCGATTGCTTTATTTCGCAGTGACAAGGTTCGAAGTCATTGTACAGAGGGGTTATTGTTTATAGATCATATTTTTTATCTACTTTTACTAAACTTGATATTTTTACGATCTTTTAAATCAAATCTTGCGCACATTATATGAGATATAAGTTCTTCGAAATCGTTTGATTGGATAGCCCTCGATATTCGCGTTACCAATGGAAAAACTTTCGAGCTAACTTAAGTAACTGCCACGGACGGCCGACGGTGACCACGATTATAAATTAATTACGACGCGACGAAATGGGTGGGTTAAACTGAACGGAAATGTAATGAGAATCACGAGAAATACGTGTAGCAATGCGGACTTTGTAATTCGCTCGTCAAGCTAACACAGATGTCAATATTACACTCGTAAAAATTATACTTGATTGCTGCGGCGTGGAGTATGCTTTCGGTATGCTAAGTAAGTAGTTCATGATTAATTAATTATCGAATCCATTGCCGAATCGAACTAACCAATCGCATAACTAATTAATTGTGAATTTTCCGAATCGCGACTAGAACGGAGGCGGAAGAGGTGCGGTTTCTCGAATTTATCTAAATCAGTCTTACAGATCGATTGCAAAGCGCGTACATATAAATATATAAATATATATAAATAACTATACATACATATACATAGCCGCGATTCGGAATGAGAAATATCTAGAACTTTTAAATTACGGACTTTCGAATTTTTCAAATTGAAACTGCGAAACTCCACGCACAGAGTCACGACTCTCGACCCAACCAGCATGTCCAACAATTTACGATATAACTATAAGTACATTATATTAAGTGTTTTCAAAAAAAAATATATGATCTATATATGATAATAAAAGAGAAAAATGTTTGTAGTCGTTGGTCTTTCCTACTTTTTTATTACTTTTACCATGATACCGACATCGCTCTCAAGAGAATGACTTAAGTCTGCTGCGTACACCACAGGCGAAGTATAAGCTCAACATCTGCAAAAATAAACATGGTTTTATTAAGGACATAGATATTCATTCGTTTTTAATTGTCTATTTGATTATATTTTTATTCCTTCATTACTAAGTTTGACATTTCATAAGTAATATAAATACACGATTTAAAATTTTATAACTTTTGAGTCGCTACGATTTCCTAAAATTTCGTAACTTTTGAAAAAAGACAATATATTGTTTCCCTTACATAGTCAACTTTATATTTTATTAATTGAACCAAACATTGTATATTAAGAAAATGTTTAATGCAAAAGAATAGCGTTAAAATGTTTTGAAACATCAGTTTGTCATCAATGCCGACGATTAATTTCAGCATTTCATTAGCTACTAAAAACAAACGTACGTTAAATATTTTATATCCAAAATTAAGGCAGCTAAATATAAAAAATGACAATATATTGCTTAAACGTGGACCTTATTCGCAATCATTCGAATCTTTTGAAGTTTGTCAATTCGTTATAAAATAAAAATTGAAAGTAGTTTTGGATTTTGGTTAAAGTTCGGGTCTGATATATTTTTCTTAAACAACAGTAAACAATATCAATTCTTCATTCTGATTCAGTTTGGTTATCATTGAAAATATATTCTAGAGTATTATATTATAAAATAGTCATAAAAATTTGTATTATTCGTAAACAATAATGATTTACATTTGAATCCACCTTGTAGCTCACTTGAAATATATAATATAAACGACAATTATATATGTTTATGTAGATTTAGGTATTTGGAACCTATACAAATATTAATTTTGAACCTACATTATTCTAATTATTATAATAATTTAAAAGTAACGCCGTAGAAATTCAAAACTTTATACAAACATATGCACATTTCTTAAACAAATTGTTAAGTAAATTAAAAACCATAACCGTACGTGAAATATAATGATGAACACAAAGTTCAGCCAATTCTGATTCAGTTTCAGTGCTATATATCATTTGATTCAGTTCTGCATTCAATTCTTATGTAAATGGTTCCAATTTTGCTACGCCAATTCGCAAGATATATAATTTTCATCCACGTGTACTTTTATAAATATTGTCAAACTAATAACGAAAAGTTGTTTCACCTAAATATTTTACGCGTAAAGAAAGGACAAATTAGGGTCGTAATTATTATATATCAGAGTAAATATTTTGAAATGGCTGTTGCTTCATTTATTTAGTTTTTAATTAAGTCGTAATTATCATTCAAGTGTTGCCACAAATGCTACACAAGCCCAGCAAAATAGGTAAGTGACTTGAAATAAAATATAAATATCATTCATTTTTACAAATTTCGATATTTCGTCAAAGATTTATTCGTCTCAAACCAGTAATGTTAAAGTAAGGTTATAATATTATATTTGTAAATGTAATATTATGTAAATGTAATATCATTACATGGAAATGGAGAATCTTTCTCAAAATTATATGTCAACCTTATAGTAACAAAGAATCATTGACCTGATTAATTCCCCGGAGGGTACCGGAAATTGTTACATTAAAATTAAATATCGTGCAAACCCGTGGGACTTTTAATACGTAAAGTAATTTTTGTGCACATTATCCAAACTTAATTTTTTATTTATATTCAAAAAGCAAGAAAAATGATATATTACTCATTTTTGTTTGTATTTATGCATTCAGTACAAAATAATCTGCAACCATTAAAAACGTAAATACCTTAGAATTTCTAACTTTTCATTTAACCCTTTGAAGCACACATTTTTCTTCACATGGAAAATGGTTGGAATTTATTACTCGTGAGTTTTCGGGGTCGCTGATTACGAATATGACCTCAGATTTTCAAAATTCAAAATGGCGGATCCAAGATGGCGGACCAAATTAGGAAAAGGTTGCTTGATCGAAATGAGATTGGGAACTCGGGAGGGTTTTGGGGGTCGCTGACTACGAATGTAGCGTCGGATTTCCAATATACATAATGTCAGATCCAAGTTTAGAATGTTAGGGTATGAGTAAAGTTGGACCCCTGAAGCATGTTCGAGACCGCACAATCGTTACGAGGCCATACAATTTTACGGCCAAGGATCAAAAACAAAAGCAGCATAAAACTAGATGCCTTCGACCCGGGTGTCTACAAGTTTGGGTAAATTCGTATTGCAGTTCCCTGACGAAAGGCTGATGCTTCCGGGAATATTCCCATTTTAACACTACCAGGAAAGAAGGCGGCAGACGGTAGTTCTAGCATCGTTAGGTTCGAGTAGTTTCTATACATATATTGTAACAATATATTGTTCCTTAAATAGGGTGAATATGCCAATGAATGGACGGCTAAGCATTTTTCACACTTTGATCGCTTGTAACTTTTGAATTCTTTTATGAAAATTTAATTATGATACCACCATTAGAATCGATAGACTCTGCTCTTTATGACCGTGTAGTTCAACGTTTCATTTTATTTAATTATTAACCTCGTCTTCATACGTTTGTAAAAAAATCCGCTAAACCCCAATGAATAGACGGGTTAAATCAAATGGGACGTTTTCAGTACCAGTTTTGGATGGCTTTAAAACATTGCTTTGATTTTACAAAATAATAAACACTGGAAGATGAATAGTACTGTAAATATTGTTTTGAATGTTCAAAGAACATAAAAATATGTATTTTGTTGCATGTTGTGCATCATACATTCATAAGAAATAGAAATATGTAGAAAATCGTCCATTCATTGGTAGTCGTCCATTCATTGGCATATTCACCCTATATTAAAATTGAAAATGAGCATTTTCAAAACTTCGACCCCGACCGCAGGTCAGCCGAAGCACTGATAAATGAGCACGTCTTGTTCACACTGATGCTTAAAAAAACGGGGTTTTGTCGAGTTTTTGACAGGTCGGGTTGCAGGAAATAAATTTTGTTATATGTGGGATACTTCGGTTTCCGTTTTTTACGGCATTATCCTTGATTTTACGAAGAAATGAATACAACCTTTTTTGTAGAGAATTCGATGTTCTATATTTTTTGTTTGAAACATTTCTTTGTACGATTTGTATCCGTCGGATAAGGTGGTCCCTGAGAGGGTTAAAAGAAATAGTAGATTGTGCAACTGGGGAGTAAAATAGTGTTTTGCGCTCTGAATGCGAGAAACTTATTTTGCTCTCGATTATATTTATTTTGCTCTCTAGGGAAAGAATGTTCTGTTTTGCTCCCGCCATGTAGGGAGCAAAATAGCATTTTGCGCGCCGAGTGTGAGAAAATATTGTACTTTTATTCATCAATGGTATTTTGGCATCGAGCTTATTAAATGAACGTTTACATCAGTAGGCGACAATGAACATTTCACAGAGACTGAGAAATTTGAGTTCATATCTTAAATTTACAACTCCAAAGGTTCGGAAATTCCTGTCTTATTTTTTTCCCACAAATTCGGGTGTGAACTGGAATTTTACACTCACACTCCTATGACGAAAAATGATATATGTATGATACAATAAACAATTTGCAACAATTTCAAAAGTAACACATTTTAATTAAAATCTGCAAGACTTTTCTGTAACGAACACGTTAATAAAGTTACAACACAAAACATATAAGCTGCCTCTTTAGTATAGGTTCTTCATAACTTCTTATTGCTAATACAAGGGTTTAAAACCTTAAATATGAAAATTTCCGAGACAAAAATTGTTTAGAGAATGTTTAAGGTGTAAATAATCAAGGACACTACCTCAGAAACATTTGAAATTGATAAATAAGTGTCCAAGAATGAAAGCTCATTTTTGAAAGCGAGAGGGTTTTTTTTTTTTACTTCGAGATGCAAAAACCCTTACCTGAGATAACATTCTCCTTAACCTAACATCATTTTCTAGCGTTTTTCGCGTACAACAAAACACCCCTTTCACATTTTAGATAAATAAAAAACACTAGGTAAATATTCCTACTAGATGTCTTGTCGATGTTCATTTATTCCCTTTGACATTCTCTTTTGTAACATTAGTTATGAATAATAAGTGAGAATTAAGATGCAATTAAAAAAAAAAATTAAAAACACTGATATGACTGGTTTTATGTTAAGAGGAGGACCTAATTAATGTTGTAAAAGACGTTGTTACAATATTTATGAAGATTATTTTTTACACTATAGTACCTCATACTGGCGGTACTGAACTGTCAAAAATATTGAAAGAATTATAAATAAAATTTATCAATTAAGTACCAAAATTGAGAGTTTACAGCGATTACGAAGTGGGGTTTTCTTTGTGTCGATGGACACTGCTAAAATGGAAATCGTACTTATACTGAATATTTTCTTTTTTCCATCCTAATTCGCAGTGTCCTTTAATCAATATTACAAACATCGTTTACCTATAAATTGCTTATTTGACATGTTCGTTTACATTTATCACGTGATTTAGTGACCGGTCATGGAATGGAGTTCATAGTGCCGCACAAAATAATTTAATTTTATAAAATCGAAATTTAAATATGTTGTTTTACCTCTTTTGGAGTTACTTAAATGCAGAATACAGTAGCCCCCCTCTTAAGTCATATGCTTGAGGCAAACAAGATGGCGGCGTCGTCCCTTAAGTCATATTTCCCCTCACCTCCCAACACTTCAATTTCCACTTGCGCACACACACATACAATGGTACAGCGCGAGCCTTTCAACCAGCGAATGGTGGGAGAATCACTAAGGTGAAAAATATGGCTTAGAGGAAATGAAATATATGCGTTAGGGGGATATGACTTCAGGAAATATGACTAAAGGGGGGTCTACTGTAAATAATAGATATATCTTGATAAAGGATATTATTATAGTAAAGAATCAAGGTAATCATTTTTTTGTGAATAAAATTTACTTCATGCACGGGTACCGTGATAATTATTATTAATTTTAAATAAATTTTAGAAAAAAAATGACATGACTGAGGTACTTGTTCTTTTTGCGAGAATGAAGCATTTATAAGTGAGTAATTTTCCAAAAATCTAAAAGAACGAATTTAAATTATACGATAATAGGAAACGACATTTTGAATTTTTAGTGAAACTATCTGTTCCTCGTCAGACATTAAAGTTTTCAAATTTGTTTAAGACCTTGGTTAGTTTAAGCAGTTATTTATCGTAATTTTTTATCTTTTTTGTTAACCCTTTGAGTCCCAGACGCCACTATAGTGGCGTCAGATTCAGCCTTCTTATTTTGGTCATATTTTGCTATTTATATATAATATTCCAATTTTTTTTTGCATTTTTAATGTGATAAGGGTTTATATTTGTCAATAGTGCAGTACTTTTAGTAATTTTATTTTTTTTATTGTTGTTATAAACAAATTTACGCTTAAAAATGTCAGTCACGCTTATTTGTATGATTAATTCAATTCCGAAGAAATTCGGCACTAAACAAGTAGTTTTAATTATCGTTGCTTATGTTTTCAGGGTCACTGATTCCGAATCCGATGTCAGTTTTTCGAAATTCAAAATGGCAGATCCAATATGGCGGACAAAATTTTGACAATTTGAAACAAATTCGTGAAAATCTATACGGGGGGGTTTTCGGGGTCGTTGATTACGAACCCGAAGTCGGTTTCCCGAAATTCAAAATGGCGGATCCAATATGGCGGACAAAATTGTAACAATTTGAGGCAATTTCGTGAAAATCCATACTGGGGGTTTTCGGGGTCGCTGATTACGAATCCGATGTCGGTTTCCCGAAATTCGAAATTCAATTATTTCCAGAATTATTGTATAGTAAACTAAAAATGGTTACTCTATACATATATGTTGATAAAATAAATTGAGGGAAACTAGCTGTATGATTTATTATTATTTATTGAATTATATATGACTATTTACACTTATGTGTAACTATATAAGTATATATAACATGTTATGAACATCTGTAGAAAAATCACACATAAAGCTTAATGACAAATATCTACAAAACTCGCTTTCTTGTCAATAAGTACGTTTTCAAATTTCGAGACAATTTTTGCTCGCGTTATAGAAATGGGATTTCCTATAATATGTAAGCGGAAAACCCGGAAAATCTACGAATAATAATATTTACAAGTTTCATTCGATTTTTCGAAATATTGTCCGACATCTTCATCTTGGCATTTTGAATAACAAGTTCTCTGGATTTCTCCAAATATTCTTCACCATATTAGATCCCCCATTTTGAATTCCATAAAACTGTAAACAGATTCGTAACCAGTGATCCCCAAAATCCTCGAATAATGATTTTCACCAATTTTTCTCAGTTTTTCAGTACACTGACCGCCATACCGGATCCGCCGCAGTATGAATTTTCACGACATTCTCTTCAATTATTAAAACTTGGTCCGCCATATTGGATCCGCCATTTTTATTTTCGAAAAACTGACATCGGATTCGGAATCAGTGACCCCGAAAACTATGTGTACCGTACGCTTTGGAATAATTGGTATATTCTTTTAAATGTGGGTCTCAAAGGGTTAAATAATATATAGCACTGGAATAGAACCTACTTTTTTAAATTGACAAATGCAAAAATGTTATACGAATCGTAAAAATTAAATTAATTATCGAACTATTAAATAATCTTTCATAAAATAATCCCTCACATAGATGCACGTTTTTGTCTCAATGCATTTTAACATTACGATCTAGTTATTATTTTTGTTTCTTTTTTGGATAAAGCTTGCTAATATTCAATACTATTTTATTGAATTGTAACTATTTTTTTTATAAAACTTAAACTTACCAAGATGGTAGCAATTAACAACACAAAAACTGCTACCGAAAATACATGTGATTTCAGTAGTACAAGGGCACTTCTTAAACAACCGGTTTTATACGAAACTTCGCCTGTCATTGTCAAACACTGGAAAATATTAATTCCATATTAATTTTTTAACGATGGCCTATAACTATAATACATGTTTCAAAATTTACCTTATCAATTGTCGTTATACAACAACTTCGTGGAATTATATTTTGATAATCTTCCCAATCCGTATACCGTTTAATTCCACAACACTTTAACTAAAAATTATTGTACTACATTAATAACGAGTAGATTGATATCGATTGTCATGTATTATTTTCATGTCGTGTCATTATAAATATCGTATACTAATTTGTGATTTGCCTGATAGCGTTTATGCCTTGATGTCCAAAAATTATAGTAGTTTTTTTAATATTTTTTTGTCTAATTTCGATAATTTTATGCCTATAAGTTGATATTCATCTTGTAAAATATACTTATTTATATTACAGTGCAACCCCTCGAATTGGTTCCTCTCCCACCGTCCCCTCTCTAACTGACCGTGTACGCCGTGCTTTTCTCCCCCACCAACAAGTGATTTTGAGAACCGGCTACTGCATAAACCGGGCCGGGCCGGGACATATCGTTATTCAGTACGAGAGGGAAGTCCCAGTATAGGCCAACTCGAGGAGTCTCATTGTACTACAAATGAAGAAAAAGAAACATTACACGGAATATTGTTTGAATAAAGAAAACGGAGAATACGTCATACTTAATAATTCAGTGATTTGAAAGTTAAGTTTTTACTGCAATTCTACGTAATATACATTACGGATTGTTTTTGTAAGGATAGTATGAAATATCTGAGAAAAATTACTATAAATTTAGATTATGAAAAATTACTTCAAGTAACTCCACTTTCTTTTTGAATGGTTTATTACGTGTACAAATATTACTATAATCAACAAACTTGTAAATACGGTAAAATCTATTGTAATTGTAAGTGAGCAATATATTGTATTGTCTGAAAAAAAACTTACAAATTTTTGTGTGTTATCCCAGGATTCGGTAGCCCAATCAATGACATGATAATTGAATAGTGCATAGGCCATCTGCTCGCGAATTTGTACTGACACCCAATCGAAGAAAGCAAAGCTCAGTATGGAAAATATAAAAATACCTAAAATAACGATTGCTAGGCAAGCGATATACTGAAATAAATTTAAATAAATTATCAATAAATCATAGACCAGATTACTTAATTTAGTAAAAATCTATTTGTGACCTTACTAGATCGGTGTATTTCCTTTTCTTCTTTATAAATGCCAAGACACCGAAAAGTGCTATAAAAATTCCAAACCCTGACGTAGTCATGAGTAAAATCATGAAGATACGTTGTCCGACTAATCTGGACATTAGGGACTTATCTGTCATGGTCCAAGTTGAAATTATTAATGCAGTCAGGGATGCTACCTGAAATCCGAAAATCGTGTGAGTACTTAACAAGTTTCTGCATTATCCTGGGAGTTCATACAAATTAGTGTGCAATTAAAAGATCTTAGAAAATGTAGTCCAGATACGGATGAATAAATCTATCAAAAGTAGGTTAGAAATTGAAAACATAATTATATTATATTTCAGATATGAGATTTCTTAATATTTTAAATCAGGTTCTTATAAAATTGCGAAATTAATGCAACTTGCGGTATAATGAAAATTGCGGTATTTATGCAACATTCGCTTAAGATAGTTAGACCCCAGAACATCATATGTTGACAAAAAATATTGAATAATGTATCGAACAATTTAATTTTCATTATTAATGATATTGTTGAAAAGTGAAAGCATTATTCTTGAAAAAAAAATTGAAATGTGCAAAAATAATTTGTTAAACCACTTTTGTTATTTTTTCAAATTTTAAAATCCGTTCATTTTTGCGAAATTCTTTACAGCGGAGATAAAAAATTTGAATCAATTACAAAAGTGACTTAACATTATTTTTGCACAATTCAATTTTTTTTTCAAGAAGAATAATGCTTTCAATTTTCAACAATATTATTAATAATGAAAATTAAATTCTTGGAAACGTTATTAAATATTTTCCGTCGATATATGATATTCTGGGGCCTAACCACCTTAATTGATTCATTTTACATTATACGTTAATTTAAACAAAATATTAACGGCTTCTTTTATTTGCTCTATTCTCTCAATCCGCAAACAAATCTGTTATTCTAATCTATTTTATTGTAAAGGAGGACATAGTTCCAACCGTTTTAGATGTAATTGTGATAGGTCAGGTTGAAAACTCTGAACTTTTATTTTTTTAATTATAAAGGATATTCAAATTCCTCACGATCCTAACTTTTGGGATCATAATATATCAATAAATCTTTTAGCAGTACAAATGAATACCACTTTCAAAATACTTTACTCGAAGATGTATATGACAAATAAGAGGAAAAATAAATAACTTTAGTCTTGTGAGAAATACTAAATAATCATTTTTACGTAGTTTATGTAATTGTATATTAATGATTTTCAGAAATGTATGATATATGGAAAGCAAATTTAGCAAAGTTTGAATTTCTATCTAAAACTATTATTTAATATAAAAAACATTCAATATATGGTAATTCCATGTAAAACATAGCAAAGTTGAGGTGCATGTCGCAGAATTCAACGAAAATGAAATATTTTGTAGGTATATACATGTGAAAATATTCTGGTAAAATGGCGGCCGTGACGTCACGATTACTGAATTTCTTAAACTTGCGATATCTATTTTTCTAATTATCGCATTCAAATTAGACTACGGGCAATTTGTTAAATAGAATTAAGTACTTTTATTAAAAAATAAAATAATTTAAAAAACTTGTTATTTTGTCATGAAATTTACTAAAACCATTTCTCAACTTAAATTTTGGTATTGACCTCGTGATTTCTTTTTGAAACCGGATATGGTATCTTGAAGGAAATGACTTCACTTTTTATATCCAGCAAAAAAATTGACGGAGACTCTTGTCTTACTTACGTTATGAGTTTCGCAAGAACGCAACCTACTGCGATCGCCTATATTGAAGTACACTTTTAATGTCATATTAACGTAATTGGCTGATTTTCGAAAAAAGTTAAATTTAGGTTTATCGAGTTGATAATTTTTTTTTCCACTTATTATCGAATTTTTTTTTGCTCAATTCTTAGTTCATGTCTTGATTAATGAAAATATTATAATGGTCCCAAACTTTTTCGAGTTTAATATAAAAATAAAAAAAAATCAAATTCTCGACAATATAGACTGCCAGCATACTGAAACCAATGAAACAAACTTAAATATCGTATACTTATTAGAAAATATATCATGATGACGACGGAATGAAGAAATGAAGAAATGAAACAAGATTGCCAGAACCTTATAAACATAATCTTACTTTCTTACGAACTGTGTATAGTACTTTATTACTACCGGAAACATATACAAATATGCTATGTTTATTAAATAAAAAAGTGCTTACCTTTTGATTACTTTACATGGGGGAATAAGTTTAAAAAATGTAACATTCAAAAAAGTTGTCAAATCAGTTTCAACAAAACATCTGTTCTACAACCGCCCGCTATAGTGTCAAGGCTAATGTTGCCAAATACAACAAAAAATGAAGTGGTGCTTGATAAAACTTTAAATTTGGCTCCAATCACACTGTTTGATCGATTTTTTACGAACAAATTTTGAATTAAATTTAAAAATATTTTCAATCGTATTTTTTAAACTGTAAACTCATGTAGTTACAGTCAATACTATCCTATATGAGTAAAAAATAAGATAACAAACAATGAGTAAGGACTATTACGATTAAAGTTAATGATTCTCTTCGAATTTAGCAGTTGGAACATAGTGAGAGTATAATTTTCAGGGTACTTTCTTGAATATATCTTTTTTGTTTATCATATAAAAAATATTTTTCATAAATGTGTACACCTAGTACAGTAGTTTAATAAAAAAGAGTTTTCATAATTAACGAGCCTGGTTTGTAAAAATCATTAAGGACATCAATTTCGATCAGCCAATTATGTCTGATGGTTATAAATTTGATGATAACACTTTTCAGTCACTGAAACTAAAACCGACATTTTGAAGCAAACACTTTATCTAGTTTTTAAAACAAAAATGTTTTAAACAAAAATCGTAGGGCTTGAAATTGTGTACAAAAGTTCTAATTAGTTTTATTCGTAATATCAATGCGAATTTCGAAAAAATAGGGATGAACGTGAGAATAATCAGCATTGAGGCATTATGAGAATCCAATTTCATCGTGGGTCCGATTTCACCTGAATGAAGATTAGTTAAGTTAGGTTAGTATAAAAAAGGAGATTTTTTAGAAACAGGATTTTAAGAATACGAAAAAAATATCCAAGGAAAAGAGGAAGCATACACAGGTCTCACAATGCATGAAAAATAAAAATTATAAATAACACAGTTATTATTAGATTTGAACAGTCAATATTACCAGTAATTTATAACACCCTCAAAATTTATGAACATATACATATATCGACCACGCAGTGTATTATTATAATTAAAACCTGTTAAATATATGTCAAGTGCACCCATAACTACTATTCATTTGAATTCCTTCATATCTGTCGACCTCAAAAGAGTTTCTACCATCTAGATATTGTCAAACACAAAATATCAAAATATTTTTGACAATATGCTATATTTTTTACAAATATTGATACTGTTCCTATATAATTATATTATGAAGAGGGCCACACAGCCGTTGGCCGAAACATCAATTTTTTCAAATTCCACCTTTGAACTTTTGTTTAAAACTTCCTAGCTTTATTTACAATACTTCTAATAGGGTAGTCAAGCCTGACTTTAGAAGACATTCAATTAGATAAATTAAAGTAAAATATTGTAGGCATTCTCTATTTCTACTTTTAAAATTATGCGAACTGAAACACCATATATAGATATTACTTCCTTCATATGCGAAAGATAAAAAACCACGTAATTTTTGTGAATAACAATGTTTTACAAACTATGTAATTGAAAATATCCTGGTTTAGAAATTAAAAACAAGCATTAAATTCTTATGCGAAATTATTTACTAGTTCCTGTCTTAGCATATACGAAACTGCCAATAGAATACATTTCCCAGTGTACAGTAACCTATAACCCAGCAACAGGAACCACCCATCACTGACATCTTGCAATCAAATTATAAATATCAGCTAAAGTTAAATGAGTACATAATTATTTAATTTCTCAAAAGATTAGGACCAATTGAATAACTTAAAAATTGGAATCCATTATAGTTATAGGTTAAAAAATGACAGGAGAAGGTATGGATTTTTAACCCCTCTATCGTAATTACTAATGTGATTCAGTACTAAAAGTAACGATCGCTCGACTGCAAATATTCAGCACTTCCAATTGGTCCAAGTATCATTTTAAAAATCGTGTATAAAGATTATCATTGTATAACCAATAAAAACATTCCAATATTTGACTTATAATTATATTTTTGAGAAATTAATACATAAAATACACATAGGGGTACTTACAAAAGTGATAGCGTTCAGTGTCAGGAAAGTGTATTTGATAAGGGTCCTTGGTAGTCGTTTGTAAGACAGTTTATAAAGTGGTATTCCGAATAATTTGAGCCTGTTTCTGGCACCTATCGATGACTCGGAATCGGTAACGTCGTCCACCGTGCTAGGTTCGTCCGAATCTTCCTCATCGTAACTGCTTTCAGTCCGTGGCATTTCCCTAGTATTACGGTCCGCATTACCCCCGCCGAAGATATTAGATAGGTGGAGAAAGTCGCGAATATCGCGAAATACCTATATGCTTAACCGACGGATTTAACATCACATGATGAAGATATTATTTCAAAATACTTAACATTACTAATACTAAATCTACCGGCGCTTAACCTCGAACTAACCAGAACCGGCTGTCAAGTCGACATAATTGATATATACATCGTATGGAACCAACACGTAATTTTTTATTATGCTTAAATTTTTTCTTACATTCAAAAAGTCCTGGTATGTCGGTAACATCTGGGAGCAGTAATGAAATGAAAATCATCCTGAATTTTACACGTGCATTTAATGGTACAATAATAGATGTTTCGTTGTTTTCTTTTTTCTGTAATTGTATAACAGGTAGCCATATATAAGTATAACCAAATTACATCATAGAATCATTAAAATATGGACGACTGAGTACTGGACATTTCCCATCATAAAACTTACCATGAACAGACGATGAACAGTCTTCGGCAGTTGCTAAACGGAAATTGGATAATAGGATTGACAAAACGGCAATGAAAGACGATGTGGTATAAATTTAAAAATGAATTATATTATAAAGCTGATAATGAATTTTGTATGTACAGTGTCAACATAAAGTTCTTAACTATTTCACGGTATAAATAAAATCCGGGTTTATTTTCGTTAAAAGCTATTAATAACAAACATTTAGTCTTAAATTAAAACAATTTCGTTTTCTATAACAATCTATTATTATAAGTACAGGTCGATTTCTACAACGGGCAACGCGCATTCACAAGTTCGATTTATGAATGCTTTTTATCTTTTCTGCCTTTGCCCTTCGACGTATGAGCGCTTGGACCAATTACGATGCGACCTGAAGCTATCTCTTCCCTATCGACGGATTTTTCTATTTCTTTTTGAGCTTCTAAGAAAAACATGAGATCTCGAATTTGTTCGCGTAAATCAGTTACTTCGGATTCTTTCTTCTCTTTAAATCGATGAATTTCATCCTGTAATTCCTTATGTTTTTCTTGCCAGGTTGTTTGGTTCGACTGAAGTGCTTGTCGTATGTCTTTCTCTTCGCTGAGTAATGCTTGCGCCTGCGTAAGCTTATTTGTGGAAGTTTGCAATTTTTTTTCAATCGCTAACTTTTCCCGACTCAACGTTGACAGCTGATCCTGTTAATAAAAAATGTTCATCGTTGTACAACATTTTAAACGACAATAGTATTTTGTATCGTGACTTTTCCAAACCAAATTCATAATTTTTAATGTATCAAATTGACGGTTTCCACAAATTATGGACTCGCGTTTGAATTCTTCTAACCGACGAAGTTTCGTCAATTAATTGTAAGACTATTTGAAGGAAAAAGTTCTATGAGATAGTACGATTACTAAACAAAAAAAACTGTATTCATTAGGGTAAACTAGTCCAATTCCGACCTGATAAGGGTTTTGTCTCTAAAAATGAAAAATATTAACGGATTTGTCAATTTTTTTTTTAAAAGTCTGATCGATTTTCCCTGGAAACTTATTTCAAATTATTGTAAGGGAATAAATTGTCTAAAAACGTCGAGAATTTAGTGATTAAAGAACGTAAAAACTTTTAACAAATAGACATACAAAAAGGACAAGGACAAAGGACAGGAAATTTTCCCCCGCGTTAATGACGAATATGTCTGTTTGCGGGTCGGCTCTCGGGTGGAGAGGTACAGGACAGAGACAGACATTACAAGACAGAACTATAGGCACACACAACACCCACCCAGAGCCAGTCCCCCCTACCCCAATATCGGTACCACCAGCAGATTCGACGGTCTGTGCCTTAGCGATTACGACGCGGGGCTTATCCCCTCTTTATCCGAGATAAGACCCACGACGTACCGACCGCGGATAAGACGCTGACGGTACCGATAACTGCCGACGGGGGTCGGCAGCGGTCCCAAATTCGTACTTTCGCCCACATTAACGTGAACGCACGCGTGTTTTTCAGTTGCTAAAAATTGAAAAAAATCGACGATTAATTCTACTTGAGAACTGTTATTATCATCTGAGCATTAAACATTCGCATTGTGGTAGCAAATTTCAGACCGTGTCAGTGAAATTGATTTTCAAAGTGTGGTGCGAACGAACATAACCTAGCCGGGAACCGGCATAAAACGAATCCCCCGGTTTTCCGGGCGGATTGTTAACGATGACGGGAAATGAGGACGTGTGTATGAACGAAGGTGGAAGTGAAAAGGATAAAAGAAAGAGGACAATGTCGGATTCATCAAGTGAGAAACAAAAGAATGCCCGAACGGACAAGGACGCACTGATCGAGGGATATGGCCCAAGTTCCAAGGGACCCTTTAACGTGTGGGTGAGAGATAAGGAATTCTCTTCAGGACCATTCAATATCTTTAAGGTAGGCAAAATAGTGCAGGGATTTTACGAAACGATAACCGAGGTGAAACGCGACGGACGATTCAAGGGTGTCATAGTATTCAGAAGCAGAGAAGAAGCTAACCGCGCATTGACAGACCAGAAATTTACCGAAAATAGGATAACGACATTCATTCCGACGTTCAAGAAAATCAGAAAGGGGGTCATTAGGGGGATCCCAATTGATATCCATGAAGATGAATTGCTGCAAGGTATCAAGGCTCCGAGCCCTGTCAGTGAAGTAAGACGAATGAATAGGAAGAACAAAGATGCAACAGCAGGCCAAGAAAAGTGGAGTCCTACCACTTCGATTTTAGTTACGTTCATTGGAGAAGTACTTCCTAAAGAAATCAGTCTGTACATGGTCAAAACTCCAGTCGATCCTTACATTAGTAGGCCTATGCAATGTTATAATTGTTTTAGATTTGGACACATGGCTAAAACATGCAGAGGGAAAAAACACTGCCCAGCCTGTGGAGATGCCGAAGAAAATGAACACCAATGCATTGGAATGATCCCCCGTTGTACAAACTGCAAAGGATCACATAAGTCGGTGGATAATAGGTGCCCAATTTTTAAAAAAAATGCATTAGTGAATGAAAAAATGGCTTATGAAAACATTTCATATTTTGAAGCAAGACAAGCCGTTTTTGGTACAAGTAAAGGTATAAGAAGAACCGAAGAAGAGTTCCCAAGACTAAGGAGCAGAAATAATGTTAACGAAATGTCGTATAGCCAAGCTATAAATGGAACAAGGTATACGGTAACGCAATCAACAAATGTAGAAAACAGAGAAAAGTTTGAAGAGAAAAGAGAAAGAAGATATACAACAGCTATGGAAGCAAACGAGTGTCAACAGTCGCAGGTACAGCAACAATCAACACATGGTTTAGAAGACAATATGGAACACATAGAGTGTAACGCCACTCCAACCCCCCTTCCCCCCTCCTCACCCTCAACCAGCCCCCCCAACACCCACCCAAACTCATCGCCAAGAGTCCTTCGGGAATTAAACCGAACCCACAGTCAACAGTCAAGACATACAACAAGAAGACGCCCTATGAAAAGCCATTTATGAGATCAATATCTCAGAACAACCTGAACATAACTAATAAATTATACAATAAATTGGTAGAAAAAGACAAGAAGGATGACAGTACGAAAAGGAACACTACGAAAAATGATAAGTAATACTGAACAGAGTAAGTTTTTCCATTTGAACAGACTTGTGTCGACAGTTGCAAATTTGAATAAAAATTTTTTTTTATACTTAATTATGGATAATACACAAATCAAAATAATCCAGTGGAATAGTCGTAGTATTAAAAATAAACTAGACTTACAAATGGAAATTAAAAATTTTGATATCATCATGGTGGTGGAAACATGGCTTCATAAAACAAATAATTTCCAACTAAAAGGATTTAATATAATTAGATTCGATAGAGATGCTAACAGGGGAGGCGGCCTTGCTTTTTGTATTAGAAAGGGTATTATGTTTAGGAAAATAGATATCGGCTTCCAGGGCAATTCACTAGAAATAGGATCTGTAATTATAGAATCTAGTATAGGGGAAATTCTACTAACTATCTGCTATAGAAGCCCCGATAATAATAATAATTTGTCAATACAGGAATGGAGCAGTTTGACACAGGCTGTCAAAAATCATAACCCGAAACATTTTATTTTAGCCGGAGACTTTAATGCACACCACAGTATGTGGGGTGGTGCCAGATCCTGTAGAAATGGTAAAATTATCGCGGAACACATTGATATCGAAGAATTCATACTGACGAATGACAATAGTCCCACTCATATGTCCATCAATAATAGTGGGTGTAGCTACTCGAATATTGACTTGACATTTGTATCCCCGGAACTGGCCCTTATAGCGGATTGGAGAGTGCTTGAGGACGGGTGGGGAAGCGACCACTTTCCCATTTTGGTCAGCATCACTGGTAGTCCTACCACTAAATTTAAATTCGACTATAGATTTAATTTTAACAAAATTGATTGGACGCTATTTATGGAAAACTTAGAGAAAAACGATAATTATTTTAGAAGTATAGAATTCTCTAATACAGAGTGTTCAGATAGATACGACATTTTTACTAATATTTTACACGACTGTATTGAGAAATCCCTTCCCTCCAACAGGGTGAGGGGAAATGAATCGAATAGCACGAATCAAAGCAACGGGAGATTGAAACGGAAACCGGGGTGTGTTTGGTGGAACGAGAAGTGCGCTAAGGCACAACGCCTCCGCAAGGCGGCAATCGGGTCCATCAAACACAGCTTCACTATGGAAAAATTCATCGAAGTTAAGAGGACTGAGGCCCTCGTCAAAAAGACCCTCAGGGAGGAAAAGAAAAATGCGTTTACTAAGTTTTGTGACTCGATTTCTCCTAAAAGTAAAATTGTAGATATTTGGAAAAAAATCAAATTATTTAAGAATAGCTTCAACAAAAACCAGACATGTGAAGGTGGCCACAAACAGCAGGAACATATGATGGAAACCATTGAAACTTTATGCACGCCTAAAGATGTCGACGATGGTATGACCATGTGTATTGACAATTTACCAGAAGACCAAAATGATGCCAATTACGACTTTTTCTCACTTCCCTTTTCTTTTGAAGAACTAAATTTTGTTATCAATAATGTTAAATTAAAATCAGCTCCTGGCCTTGACAAATTCAATTATGAACTTATTTCCAAATTACCACAATTCCATAAAAGGATCCTCTTAGACTTGTACAATGATTTTTTTACCCTAAAAAAGTTCCCTAAGCAGTGGCAAGCATACTTAGTGATCTTCATCCCAAAAAGCAACTCAAAAGTCAGACCTATCGCATTGGCATCATGTATACTCAAAATTTTAGAAAAAATGGTAAAAGAAAGGCTACAATGGTGGCTGGAAAACAACAACTTATTAGCCAAAACTCAATTCGGCTTTCGCAGGGGGAGATCGTGTATGGATAACCTTAGTATCCTTACTTCGGACATTCATCACGGTTTCTTTAAAAAAGAACAGACACCTGCGGTCTTCGTCGACATTAGGGGTGCGTACGATAATGTCATCCCGGACATCTTAATTGAAAACATGGTACAGTTAAATATCCCAAAAACAGTATGCGCGTTTGTTTGTAACCTACTGCTGGAACGTCACATTACATTTTGCACAAATACCTCTACAATTAACAAAGTTGTTAACAAAAGCTTAGCTCAGGGCAGCGCTCTGAGCCCCCTACTATATGCAATTTATACAAAAGAAATCGAGCACAATGTGGGTAACCACGTAGAAGTGCTACAGTTTGCGGATGATGTTGTCTTATATTCTCGAGACTTTGACAGCAATATTGACACGCGCGTTGAAAATTTGGAATCTGGCACGAATACACTGGTTCATTTTTTAAATCAAAGAGGCTTACAAATGGCTCCGGAAAAATGCGTCTTTATAGTTTTCAACCAAGGTAAAAGGAAGCCTAATAGCAATTACCAATTGAGGATTAACAACATAACAATACATGAATCAAACAGTGCGAAATTCTTGGGAATGCATCTAGACCGCAGACTGAACTGGGAAATCCACGTCAATAACACTGTAAATAAATGCAAATCTGCGTTAAGAATAATAAGTTGCTTGAGAAAAACATGGTGGGGTGCACATCCCATAATCCTGTCTAATTTATATAAGGCCTTAGTACGCTCAAGAATGGAATATGGTGGGTTCCTTATATCTCCGTGTACTGATGCAAATCTGTACAAGCTCCAGAAAATTCAAAATGTTGCACTGAGGTGCATCATGGGTTATAGAGACAGCACCCCGATTAATGTAATGACGGGTGAATCCAAGATACCCCTCGTGAAGTATAGATTTCAAGAAAGTGGCTATAAATATATTCTTAGATGTATGTCATATAACGACCACAGAACCGTCAAAAATATCGGGAATATAATTACAACATCGGAATGTTTGGTATATCAACACAATTTTAAACCATCGTTAATAGTAAATTGCTTCCAGGAAATATGGCATTTAGCCGACCTAATTAAAAAATCGGTCACCCACTTTAGTTTTGAAGGGGAATTTAAACACTCCTTTTTCGTTCCGAACATTGACATCAGTACGGGTAGAATAATCGATAGGGCTCTTAATCCCAATGATGAATTTGATAATAGATTCCCTAACTCAGATGACATAACATATATTTTTACCGATGGATCCAAAATGATAGGCGAAAATAGGAAAGCTCAAACTGGTTGTGCCGCATGGAGTCGGAACGCGGACTATAGTGTATCATACAAAATCCCAGATGACTCATCCATTTTCACCGCAGAATGTATAGCATTGGAGACTTCGATAGATAAAATAATAGAGAAAAGACAAACCAAAAGTATTATATTTTCCGATTCGGAAAGCGCGCTTAAAAGCCTTACTTTCACGACCAGTTCCAGACAGTCTCCCCTTATTTTTAAAATCAGACAAAAACTAGCCCTGGCAGCTGACTTGGGTCTGGATATCCAGTTGACCTGGATTCCAGCCCATGTGGGAATCATGGGAAATGAAAGGGTAGATACCAGTGCCAAATATGGTGCTACTGATGGTTCTCTGCTCAATATAGACATCCCATTTACAGATTTGGTAACTAAATTTAAGGCTAAATGTAAATCCGAAAATGAAGCTGATATAATGAACACGGGGAGGATAAAAGGCATATATTATTTCGAACATTTTTATTCTGACAGAGGAAAGCCATGGTTCCACGATCATGACCTGTCAAGAAAGACAATCGTTACTATAAATAGATTAAGAAGTAACCATTCGTCACTAAATTCAAGTTTGCATCGTAAAGACATTGTCGAGTCAGGTTTGTGCGAATGTGGCGCGGACGATGATAACATCGAACATGTATTTTGGTGCTGTCCTTTGCATCAAGAGGAAAGGAAAGTTATGATTACGGGAATTCGTAAGGAGATAAAATATGGGCCTTATTCTGTTACATCCTTCTTGTCCTTATTCAACAGAAATATTTTAAAAAGTTTAATAAAATTTGTACTGAGCATCAAACGTAACATGTAAGGGTGAATAATTTTAAAACTAGCTATACTAATTGTGTCAATCTATAATACAACGGTTTGATTATTACGCTACGTATATCAAGTATAATAGTTTTTAAGTTTAAATTTAAGATACTATGTATATATATATATATATATAACGTCGCTAACTTCGAAAGTACCGCGCTTATAAATTAAGATGGCGCGTATAGATGTAAGATGGCTATGTACTTAACAGTGTTGCCAATAAAAAATACTATTCAAAAAAATTCATATACTTTCGCCCAGCAAAGTTCCCCGGTTATTCCACACTGGTCATAAGCAGAGAAAATTGCAGGACGGGGATTCGAACCGGGCCCTTCGCGACGTTCAGTTCGGGCGGACTAAGACTGACGCCTTAGCCCGCACGACCATCACGCCGTCAATAGACATACCTAACCTCGATCATTCTCGAGGTTCTAATGCGAACCATCATTTTAAAAGATTGAAGATATTTCAGGTAATTTCGACATTTCACAAATTTCTTATCTGAAGATAAACAAAAGCTATGAAAAATCTCACCATCGAGATCTTAAAAAAATCCGTACATATAAATTAAGATATTTCGAATTTCGGTAAATTTGACACCATAATATTCGTAACCAATGACCCAAAAAACGCCTGCATACAAATTTGTATAAAAAATGAAATATATTGAAAATATTTCTCCGCCATAATAAATCATCATTTTGCAAATCGGAAATACAGCATCAGCTTCGTAATGAGCATTGAAAAAAAAAACATAAATAAATTTTTGCAGAAGAAACTTACCACTTTAAATCGTTACGCATGGAAAAACTCGAAATTACTTTAATTCGCCATATTGTATGTCGCCATTTTGAAATTCAATTTTTCAGCCTACAGGTTTTATTTTAGGGTCCAAGGGTGTAAAAATGTTGAACTTATAATGATCTCCGCATCA
Source organism: Trichopria drosophilae (assembly GCA_030407085.1). Classification (NCBI taxonomy): domain Eukaryota; kingdom Metazoa; phylum Arthropoda; class Insecta; order Hymenoptera; family Diapriidae; genus Trichopria; species Trichopria drosophilae. The sequence continues at coordinate 60,298,395 of CM059583.1, forward strand.
CATTTTGGAACAAAGTTATTGACAAAAAAATTATTGGTTAAAAAATGTGAATGTTCGTGAAATAATCAAGCATCTTCTTTCGAACGCAATTTTTCTACACTTTTAGGACGAACGTTTTTTGATATGAGTTACGTATTAAATGATAAATCTTGATTTTTTGAAGTAGACAACCTATCAGAAATGAACGCCGAAACATAACAAAAGAAATCGTCCGCTTGGAGTTCGACGGTTTAAGACTCAATGATTGGTTGAAACATGAACTTCACTGGTGGATCAAGCTACGAAAATCTCTGAAGGGTCGAAAAAACAACAAATCAAAAAGTCTATTGATAAAAAAACCGACAGTCAAAATGCCGACACATTAAAAAGCGGACAGTAATTTCTTGAAGTGTCGGTTTTTTTACTATTGGCTTTTCGATTGTCGGTTTTTTTAAAGCCGGCTTTTTGGTTGCCGGTTTTTTGACTGCCGATTTTTTTTATCCAACTTACTTTTTGCCTCGCTAATTCAATCCACACCGGAATCGCGTAAAAACAGGTAGATCTCTCAAAACAATTACAAAGAAAAAACAAAAAATACAACGTATCCTTGTAACGAAGGGGATGAAACTGCTCCCTAAGATCTGTATAAATTAAAAATGTATTTGTGTTATCGTTTCGCAAATAAAAGCTGTTCTTTTTCCAATGAAAGATTCAATGTAACGACATTAGTCTACAAATATTTCTGTATGATTTATAATAACAAACATACCTTAATTTGTAAATTTTCTTCGGTAAGACGGTCTACTTTTTCTCGCAATTCAGTAGTTTCGGCACTAGTTCGCTGCTCTATTCTTGACAATCGTTCTTCAAAGTATTCTCGCTGAGTTTCCAATTGCGATGTTAAGAGATACGTGAATTCTAATTGAACGGAGTCCACCTTCTCATCAACGGCAGCACCTTCGCTTTTCATATTTTCTTGACCTCCTTCGACCATCTTGCCATCTTTGTCTTGTAACAAACGATGAACGAAATTGTCACCGACGTAATCCCATACCCGATTGTTTCCTAGCTGCATTGCATAACAGTGATGGGTATCTCTGTAATGTTCGAAAGCATGACCCTGATGATACCGCGAACAACCTATGTGTCCGCAAACGAGGCAGATCCAAAGCGCCTCGTTACTCGTTTCAGTAGAGGAACTGTCTGTAATGAAAGTAAATAAATTTTTAGAGAGGGAAGAGGAAAATTAAAACAATATATTACAATTTGTCAATCAGGATATATACATTAATTTAAGAAAAAGACAATGTGTCTTCCATCAAAAACCAGACCTCCGAAATGCACGCTTAGTGATTTGACCCTTTCTATACCGCATTTGCACTCAGGGTCAGGAAAAACTACTGAAAACCCTGACGTATGCAGTCGATCATTTATTCAAAGAAATTATAACAAGAAAGCACCAGTCTTTCGTTCAGCAATACATATAAAATATCTAGCTGTAGCAAGCCAGTTCAAACCAGTCATCATCTAGATTATAGTCACCACCTAGGTCGCTTAACTTTAAATAGTGACGAGTACCGCGCCGCCTCATGTTGCTACTGATGGTATCAGAATAATAGTTATTCGTTTATTTTTAAAAAAGAATTAAAAACAATGTTCGATGACACATGTCATATTGTAAACCTTTTGTTTTTATTTTTCAGATACGCTTAAGAATGTTCAAGAGTAGAATTTCTATAGGCATCTTTTCGTAGAATTTATCTCCAATAGTTCTTCGTCATTTCTGAACCGATTTAGATGAACTTGTATCAGCAATAACATCAAATATATAGAATTACCCGTACAAACCCGAATTTTCACAAACAGTATAAATTATTTCTTTTTAATTTGAATGAACAAATGTTAGTGTTACGCAGTTTGCTGGTTCGGCTTCATGGCGGTGGAACAAGTCCCCTCAACATTTTATCGTTGAAACTCAGCATCTTTGTGCAGTTATTAATTGAAAAACTTTTTTAAGAGTTAATTTGCAGAATCCGTTTTCGCAAGTTATAGGAAATTAATGTCTATGCATTTCTGGATACAGTATGTTGTTTTCGGATCTGTTACGTGCTATTTTATAATCTCGCAAGTTCACAAGTGTTGAAAAAATGTTGCAGATAAAGTACTTAAAGAAAAAAAGATTTCAATGAAGATTTCAAACTACATATGGACTTCATAAATTTATAATACAAGTAATGGCTACATTTCATAAATATGCAGACCTTCTACTTGGTTAGTAATGATAGGATCTAGGAAACGACGAATGTGATTTGTCAATGGAAGGGTACCAAAAGTTGGTTTAAATATAAAAACTACAGACGTATAAATTATTCAACCATCGTTTTCAATCATTTAAACGTGAAACAAAAAGGTGACACCTTTTGTCGAATAGATTTCCCGCATATTCCTTGAAAGCTGTCGGCGCTGCTATACAAAAAATATTTATAATGTTTATGAAGAGCTCCCATCATTTACAAAGTTTATTTGTCTTGCAAGCCAAGACTGGAATCGTTTTCTGTCGGTCGATTGAAAATGTATTATTTATTATTTCTAGTATATAACACAGTTTTGGCGTAACATAACCTACTTTAAGTGCATTAATATGTACTAATATAATTTAAGTAAAATTCTTCGAAATAAAAGATTTGAACATAAAAACAGAACATTTCTGTGGATTTACAAAGAAGTGGGAGAGAGTGGTCCTGATTTGATGTCCTTAGTGGACACAAACATAATTTATACCAGCAGTTGTCACATATCTTTGTCAGATGTGACGTAAAAACGAATCTATTTTTTACGCTTAATTTTCGAGCATCACACAGAAGAAGCTGCAGGAAGCAATTACATCGAAATTCCGATTTAGAAAATTCATTCGTTTCTTTATTCCATAAACTAACTGATAAGTTACTTTGCTTTTTAATTAAACTTGTGTTTTTTATGTAATATTGTGATATGTGTAGACATTTAGCTTAATATAGATATGAGACGCAGTTATAAACCGAAGAAATTACCGCGAGATGTTTTACAAATTCCTTGCGCATTAGCAGCTATTAAATTGGATATGTCCTGCAAATGTGTGGTGAAAACTGTTAAAGTTCCGCGCACAACATTATGTTATCAGTGGAGAAAAAATATAAATGAACTGTCAACTGATACGGACATAAGATAAAAAAATGATGTTATTAATGTGTTCTATGATTTGCAACATTTTAATTGAAATGAGTTATTAAACTAATATGAACAAATAATGGGTGTTTTATTCTTCTAAATGGTTCAAATTTGTTCACAAATGAGGACTACCATTTTGAGAAATCTTCAAAACGCAAATTTTCACTTCGCCTTGTTTTGCGACTGAAACATCCATTCTACAGTTTTCTAAATAACATAGAATTATAGGCAAATGATCACCGTACACAACTACGTAATCACCGGCGTCATTAAATCCGATATACCTTCTGTTTTCAGGACCACCCACCCCTACTTGTTTACATTTCAAAACACAACATAATATTATTTTATATGTCTATTATGTCACCAGGACAAACATTTTGAAAAAATAAATATCTTTTGTTTGAAATGTAAACTGAAATTGTGCAATGATCACCGAACAAAGGTACGTTCAAACTGCATTCTTGATGTACTGTAATGTAACATGATCCTCTTGTGTAATTCAGATTAATTTTTTTTGTAATAATTTAATATCATGTTAGCTGTTTTGCTAAGTAACAATTGGTTATTTGCTTCATAATTCAAAAAAATATTATAAGCGACGTTCCAGAAAATAGCAATTCCGAAAATGTATGAATTTCATGTGTAAAAATAATTATACTTTTTTAAATATCTTTCTAAACACTTTCTATCCGCTATACTATACATAATGTTTAGTGTTTTAACTGCACGATACAATAGATTAAAGTTTTTAACTATTATGTTTTCATTTTTTTAAAGAAATTAGAAACAATTCACATTTTGGCAAATTTTTATAAATTTTGTTTGATATTTTATTTTTTACAATTTTTTTATTTATCAAAGCTCAGACCATAACAAAGAAAACGCAAAACATTTCCATCCAATCATTATGCATGTTCTACGATAATAATCACAGAGGGAAGTATGTGAATACTAAATGCTAAATCAGAGAACTGAAAATTAACGGGAACTGCGAAATACAATTTGTTGTTTATTTCTAGTTATGATGAATATAAACGAGATTATAAAAATCACATTTTTCAGAATTAAGTTTGCATTAACGACTTTCAACGAATATATTCTTACGGCATTCGTGTAATACAGTAGAACCTATCTCCAGTAGAACTAGTAGAAACTCACGACTAGAAAACTGTTTTAACCCATGACTAATAAGCTTCAAGCTCTTACCCCACTTTTTGTGTTTCAAATTATAATTGTAGAAGGTGAATGAGAAGAAAACCGGGATGCAATTATCGAAAATATAGGCAATGACAAAATAGTGAACCAAGAAGTAATTAGTAATTTATTAGAAAAAGTTCAAAATCTTATCGACTGGGGAGAATTCATAACCATCATCAGAATCGGAACCAATACTGATTGCACTTTGTACGTGTATTGAAGAAAAATAATATTTGATCCAAAGAAGAAATAAAAATTATACCTAAATATGGAATTATAAGAATAATATTTCAATTTAAAAACTACGTATCACAATTTCTTCTTAAAATTATATTTACAGTTGACTATAAATGCATAAAATAGATATCCATCCATGTAACATTCATCCTAATTTTCCAAACTTTTCTATAAATAATGCACATGAGGCCAAATTTTTAATGTATGCCAAGATTTTCAATGATTCAGGAGTGGACTCGCATCTGCACGAATACCATTTATATAAAGTCTCAGCACTCCTCAACGCATTGCGACTTGCGTCTTTTTCCATATGATTTAAGTTGTTGATTTTATTTGAATCTTCTGCGTCCCAATCATGTGACATCTCTTCGTCACAGAAACTTTTCACCTTAATGACTCCGTTTTGCATAAACATTTTTTATAAATACATCAGTATACCATTGTTTAAACACCCGCTTATTCATACAGGCATTTCTTTGGCTCATATATAATAAGGGATAAGTGTCAACACTTCGAAGGCACTCAGGTTTTTTGTCTTCTCCTATTACTACCAATGGCAATTTATGGGTTCCCGTCGGGTTGGCGCAAACCACGAGGGTAACCAAGTATTTAGGGGTTTTTTATTAGGATCTTCTGTTTCAATTTTTGTTGCCAGTGACATTCTAGGATGTCCTGTCCAGAACAGGCCGCTCTCATCCACGTTATATACGTTCTCGTGGAGATAGCCTTCTTTTTTAATGAATTCCCTGATCTCGCGATAAAAATCAGTATTTTCATGATTTTCTTCAAATAATCGATCCCCTTGTTTATAATGTAGCTTTATGCCATTTCTTTCCTTAAATACACGCAGCCACCCGTTACTTGCTTTAAAATTTGACGACCCTCCTATTTTTCGATTTACAGTTAGAGCAAATTTTTGCACACAGGGAGCTGTTACTGGAGCCCCAAATGCTTTTTTTCGGCGAACCAAGACAAAATAATTTTTTCCATGCACAATTCTTCCAGGCTTATGCACCTTTTTCTATTTGACAGTTCTTTTAAATTTAAACTTCGCTCGTGTTGCATAATGGCGTACCGTTTTGATTTTATTACACTAACAACATGTGAAGAAATTCCATATGCACGTGCAATATCACACTGCTTTTCGCCACAAGCCAGGCGTTTTAAAATCCCAATTTTCTCGGCGATAGTCAACGACGCTCGAATTCTTTTTTCTGGAACTAACGAAAATTACGTAAAAATATTGTAAATAATTATTATTTATTATAATTGTTTTCTCGAATGTTTACAAAATTATATCGATTAAAACAGTGTTGTATTTCGGTCTATTGTATTAAAATATAAAAAATAAAAAATAAATAATAAACAATACGATTATTCAGTGTTATATCTGGGTAAAATGAAGAATTAAACAATTTTGGATTAAGCGGAAAGTGGAGTGCAAATATTTTTATAATGTTATGGATTATTGGGAAAATGTCAATTTTTTATGAATGACGTTGCACCCTAAATTCGGGTCATGTGCCATAATAATCTGGTTACGTAGGCTTGTCGGTGTGTGCGTGTAACGAAATTATTTGAATTTATATTTAGGAAGAATTACTGCAGTAATGGATTATAAACTTCTGGTAAATGTGATTTTTCAAAACATATGTTCACTGCGTTTTTTTCTTCTTTTTTAATAAAACATTTTCTATATTGCACCTTTCTCCAATTTTTCTTCTATCGCAAGGATCGGTGTCTTATCGTAATCTAATTCGTATTAAGATTGTTGCAATTTTTTGATATAACGGTAACTGATTGTTTTTATTATTTGTTCGCTGGTGTTATTGTCGTTATTTCGATTGTTTGTGACTAAAATAATTAAACGTTTTTTAATAAAATGATTGACCATGACGATACGATAAAAATTGTCTGATAAAATTTGTTTAACTATATTTAAATGTTGTTCGTGGAATTCGGATGAGGATAATATTCCATACATTACAATAATATATTATGCACTACGGATTAGAAACGGGACTTTTCGCAACTAGTATGATGGTGCAGGCACGAGTCGCTATACGTAATATAGTGTCGAGTTTCGCATCATCAAATGAGTTACGAAAAGATCCCTTAGTGCATACGATATATTATATGACATAGGCACGATAACATACACGGAAACCTACACTGAGAAAGAATTAGTAATATTTATCAAATATGTTGTTGTCTGTTAGCAGACAAATATTCAGTAATGCCAACTACATTTTAGTTGAATTAACTAAATGTTGTTGAATCGGTATCATGATGTAGTTGGAAGCACTAATTTGTAGTTGCATTGACTAAATATTTAGATGCTAAGCTGCAACCACATATTTAGAACATATGTAGAACTTTGCGGCATAGTGGTTCCAATTGTAACCTCCTGTTTTTGAACAGTTTTTGACGAATTTGAAGTATTTTTTATTCGATTTATCCGTTATTTTTTGTTTTTACGTGTTCATAGGATGTTAGAATCTCAAAATTCATGCGCATAGTCTGTAAAATCATTGTTAATTTTTTAATAATTAACAAACAAAGTCTAAAAATGGTCATTTTTTAGATAAAAAATTCATTATTCACGAACCTTTTAGAGATAATCGTACGAAACTGTATACTCAGGGGTTACCGGGTCGCTAATATGACCTCAACTTTTAAAAATTCAAAATGACGGATCCATGACGGTCGACCCAAAAATAAAAAATTAACCGATCATGATGAAACTGGGTACTTGCGGGTTTTTGAGGTCGCTGATTACGAATCTGACCTCCGATTTTGAAAACCTACCTAATAGTTTAATACCATTATTTTCATGTCGAAAATAAACTATGAACATACTTTCGTGTGCAAAGAAATCTTTGACTCTATTTCTTTTAATGAAATTACATATTTTATGGTAAATAAGTCATACACATTTGTTTTATTCAACCACTATTCTCTTTAAAATAAATCTAATTATTTTGTGCACCAGCACCAGTAATAAATTTTCATTCGTTAAGTACGTTTTACAGGTACTGATTGTATTGTAAAATATTGTCATCTCCATTGAAAAAAGTGTTGATGTCTTTTAAAGAAGCTGCTTGCCGTATATCTCTGTGCACATGTGGTTTCAAACCAGGCGATATTTTGAGCAATAATCAAACTTCAGCTGTTCAAAATAAAAAATGATTACATCATTTTCACATTCGCAATTTAAAAAAAACCGCATTCATGTTGCTGTATTTCTGTATTACCTTAAAAACTGTATGGTCTTATTATTAAAATACAAATTATTCTGAAATTAACATCCTTTAATAAATAACAACAGTTATTGATAATTCCAACATTGCAATGGTGTAAAGCAGCTTGTGCGAAACCACACTCAAAGTTGGGTATAGTAAAAATATACTTATAACTATATGTAATACATGCATAATTAACATGTCACAGATTTAATGAGACCACACTCTTGACGCATTCAGTATCAATATCACCTGAAATACCAACTTTGTCTTAACATCCAACCTGTCAGATTTTGTCAAATTTGTCCATGTTTTTGTACAAAACAAACGAATATCATTTTTTATAGTGTTGCTTGGTTATCATAAACAACTAATTTAGTTATACTTACTACAATGAGTAACATAAAATGTCATTCAGTCATTTTTAATAGTATACTTTACGTCACTTGTGTACTATGTGGTTGCAGTAATCAAATAGTTTTACATTAATCTTTAAACTTAATATTACTAGAAACTTATTTATTAATTTGTTTATCTAAATGTATATATTATTTAGATTAAAACTACTTTTCTAATATTTTTTATTACAATTTATGAGTATTTTGCTTTATATTTCGTAGACTATTATTATTATGTTATAAATCTGTTTATGAAACTGCAGATATTTGTAAGAATACGTCCAAACAATCCAATGAAGCTATCGAACAGATGGAAGCAGAACAGATTTTTTTAAAATGCCATAAAGATACACTTCGCAACCGGGTAAGTGTATCAATATTTTTTGTAAAATACCTTTTTATATAAACAAACAAAATGGCATTGGCAACTTTGAGGCATTTGGGCATCATTGCAAAAGTTGATAATTACTTATTTCTGCTCAGCCTGCCAGCCAATAGCTTCAGCCTCATATACCAATCTGGATTGGGAAAGTTGCTGAACCTTTTGGTCAGAGAAATTTTTTATCATATCAACTGTTTTATTATGTAAATTGAGGAAACATCTTTAGTATAAATTTAGTTTCTGACCTATATTTTATCACACAGAAAGATTTTTGACTAAACAATGAACATGAACAAATTTCCTAAGTCTTCATCATTTTCATAAATAATTCTTGGTTTTGACGGTCACCATAAAAAAATACAATTAAGTAAAATTTCAAAATCGTTTTCGATGGACAATGCAATATGTGAGGAAAAAAAACAAGTTGAAACAAAAATTAAAGTGTATAATCGTCTCCTAATGAACCTTTTTTACTTTTACGTATATTTTCTTTAATTAATTGTTAATTAATTATAGGTTCTATTTCCCTCTGGTGACGATTTAAACAAATATTGTCTATTGTAAAAAAACAATTCATAGACGACACGTGATCATATCATTATTGTTAGAGTGAAACAATTATTCGTAATTCAAATTAAACGAAAAGTCATTGAACTTTGGTAGATACAAAATATGTAAACAAAATTAAAATAAACACGGAATACTTTATAATAGAAAAATACACCAAACATGTAGTTTCGATTTTGATAACATTCCTTACTATGTTCTATACACCGACTTATTGAATAATGTTGGTGGGCAGGGTGGCATGTAATGAGAGACAACAGATTTGCGGTATAGAGAAGTATAGTGTATTACAATATTACGGTGATATACAAAGTTGCGCCGATCTGCGTTGTACGCGAACAAGAGCAATACTGCCGCCAAGAAGTGCGCTAACGGTAACGTCGCCCTCTCGCGTAAACAAAGTGTTGGATCATATGCGCTGGCTATTTAAAGGTATATTCTAACACTCCCCCTTGATACAATCACTGACTTTTACGTATTACACCTCGACAGTCCCATAGATTTGACGCAAAGTTCGTGTTTGGGCCTCGGTAGACCCTTCGTAAGCACGTCCGCAACCATGTTGTCCGATCCGACATGTTTCAGCTCTGCTTGGCCCGATTCGACGACTTCCCGAACGAAGTGGTGACGGACATCGATATGTTTTGTTCTTCCATGATGTATGGGATTGCTCGCTAACTTTTGAGCACTCATATTGTCGACGAAGAGAGTTATCGAGTCTGCGTCGCTCTGTCCTAGCTCCAAGAGGAAGCGACGGAGGTGGACGACTTCCTTAGCTGCCTCAGCCATGGCCATATACTCGGCCTCCGTTGTTGACAGCGCGACTGTCCTCTGTTTTCGAGAGTCCCAAACGATTGCTCCGCCGCTCATGATGAATGTGAATCCGGTGAACGAACGTCTGTCGAAGGTTGATCCCGCCCAATCGGCGTCGACATAGCCTGCGATATCACCCCTCTCGTGTGTGTAGAAAATCCCCAAATCACTCGTGCCCTTCAGGTACCTGAGCACCCTTTTTGCTGCGCTCCAATGAACTTTATTGAAACAGTCGTTGAACTGGCCCAAGGTACTCGCGGCGTGTGCGATATCGGGACGCGTTGATATCGATAGATACAAGAGACATCCCACAAGCTCCCGATAAGGGGGTTTTTCACCATCCGAATCTTGCCATACGTTGTCCTTGACGAGCTTCGTTCCCAGGTCCAAGGGCGTTGACACTGGGTTACAATCCGACATCGCGAATCGTTGCAGGATTTCCAAGATGTATGTCTTGCTGTTGACGAAAATTCCCCTCTCGTTGACGACGAAGTCCATTCCGAGACAGCGTTTAAGGTTTCCGAGATCTTTCACCTCAAAAACTTCGGATAGACTTTTTCCTAGGGATAAAACTCTCTTGTTGTCTCGACTAACGACCAGAATATCGTCGACGTAGACGACGATAATGATTAAGTCCTGACCCTCACCGATTAAATAAATGCAAGGATCCGACTTCGTTGGCTCGGCTCCCAACTCGCGCAATTCACCGTCTAGACGTTCATGCCAGACGCGTCCGGCCTGCTTCAGGCCGTAGAGAGCTCTCTTCATCCGACAAACTTTATCGCCACTCGCCAATTCCTTCAACATCTCGTTCGCCTTGTTGACCCATTGACATTCACCCTTGCGATTTTTCACGATGAACTTCAGCGTCTCTTCCATCCATTCTGGAGGCTCCATCAGCACCTTCTCGTCGAGTCTACCGTTGAGATAAGCTCCTGTGACGTCGTATTGTCGAATGACCATCTTCCTTTGGGCGGCGAGAGCAATGATCGTTCTTATCGAGCTTAAACGTGCCACGGGGGCGTAGGTTTCGTGGAAATCCTTCCCGTACTGCTGCGAGTAGCCCTTCGCAACGATTCTCGCCTTCCTCTTTTCAGGAATTCCGTTTGAGGAGTATTTGTTCCGAAGAACGAACCGGCTGCCTATCACCGATGATCCTTCAGGTCTGTCCACCAGATCCCAAGTGTCGTTCTCGATTATCACCTTCATTTCGTCGGCCATCGCGGATATCCACTCTTTAGAATCGTGATCGTTCATAGCTTGATTGACCGGGACTTCAGCGAGAGAGGTGAAATCGTCAATATCATCGTCTGCGTTGTTCGTAGTGTAGCGAAGTTTCCTTGGTCTGCCTCGAAGACCCGTTCGAAGAATCGGTCTTCTTCCTCGGCATGCTGCAACTCGAGGCGTCTCGTGGGGAAATCCTAGAAAATCCTCGCCTTCGGATTTTTCTCCCCCTTCCTCGTATAACTCATTGTCCAGCTGTCCGTCGACTTCAATCCTCGGTTTTGGATCCTTGCATAAGTCGATTTCTTGAAATTCCGTCGCTGAACTCGGTTGTTCGTTGGGAAACCCCTCCTTAGGTAAAACGTCTTCGGAATTGTCACTGTGGCGAATGGGTAACTTGTCAATAAACTTGACATCTCTCGAGATTTCGACTCGTCTTTCGTCCGGTATCCATACTCGGTACGCCTTGGATTCTGCGCTGTATCCGACGAAGTTGCCCTTTCTTGACCTCGGCTCCAATTTTCCGAGAGCCGGTGACCTGTTCAAGACGAAAACTTCACTGCCGAATCGTTTGAAGTTTGTGACATCAGGGGGTTTTCCGTACCAGGCCTCGTATGGTGTTTTCCCGTTCAATTTGCTCGATGGTGATCTATTCCGGATAAAATTGGCCGTGTTGACAGCCTCTGCCCAGAAAGTCGCTGGAAATCCGGATTCTATCAATAAGCATCTTGCAGCTTCCATTAAGGTTCTGTTTCGTCTCTCGGCTACACCATTTTGCTCCGGATTGTAGGGAGCTGTTAACCTTCGCGTTATCCCGTTTTTCTGAATCAGTTCGTCGAATTTCCGGTTGACGTATTCTCTTGCGTTGTCTGACTGCAGCTGTTTGATTTTCGTGCCCTTTTGTGTTTCCATGAATGCTCTGTAACTCTCGAATTCCTCCACGGCTTGGCTCTTGTGACTCAGGAACTTCACTTCGCCCCATCTAGAGCGGTCATCGATAAAAGTGATGAAATATGATTTCTTTCCATTGGATGCGACGCGCATCGGGCCGCAGACGTCTGTGTGAATCAGGTCTCCGACCTTTGTGATCCTTTCGGACACCCTGGGAAAGGGCGGGCGGCACATTTTTCCCCGGAGACACACAGTGCACTGAAAATCCTCGTTGAGATTTCTGACCCTGACACCTTGAATCGATTTCTTCCTTATGGCCTCCCGCAGCGATTGGACATTTAAGTGGCCCATGCGGATGTGCCAGTCTTCAAGAGAGTTCCTTTTCGGTGTTCGCACCGTGTCATGTTCGTGAGTATTTCTACACTCCGGTTTACTAGCTTCGCGCAAGTAGTAAAGTCCGCCTTCTCGAGCTCCCGCGATTAACACTTTACCGTCTCGGTCTATCACTTTCACTTCCGTTTTGTTAAAGATGACGTCGTGACCTTTGTCGGTAATCTTTCCGATCGAGATAAGATTCGTACGTAGGTCCGGAACGTACAGGGTGTCACTTAGCTTTAGCACTTTAACACTTCCGTTTTCGACGGCTTCGGCGGACACTTCACCTCTGCCCAAAATGTCCGTACGCGCACTGTTTGCGAGGTTGAGCTTTCGTTTCTCACCGTCGAGCGACACTTTTACGAACGAGTTCACGTCGTTGCACATGTGCGATGTGCACCCGCTGTCGAAACACCAAATTCCTCGATTCGAGTCGTTCCCTACTCCGAGAGCTTTATCGACACTCGTCTCCGGATTCGTAAGCAGGCTTACCCCTTCCGTACCACTCGCGGATTGTCCGACGGTCTCTTTCGAATTTTGGCAGTTCCTAGCACGGTGGCCGATTCTTCCACAGTTGAAGCACTTCATTTTCGAATCTTTGTTCCCGATTTTTCCTTTTCCGTATTTGTCGCGTCGACCGTAGTTATTTTGCGCGCTTTTATCTTTAGGTTTGCCGGCGACCATGGCGTTCTGCACGAAACTGCGACTCGTTTCTTTTCGCGCGTCCGATTCTTCCGCTATTTTCACGCGGAGCGTGTCGACCGTCGGTAGATCGTCGCGAGACGACATCGCGCATCGGAAGTTTTCGTAGGTTTCCGGCAGACTTCGTAAAAGCATGACAGACAAGAGATCGCCGTTTACATGAATATCCAGTTCTGCCAACTTGTCGACTGTGTCTGAAAAGGACTGGCAATGCTCTCGGGCATCGTCGCCATTTTGCATTTTTAGGGACATCAACTTATTCAAGTAGGCCGCTTTCCTCGCGGGGCCCTTGGATTGGAAAATGCCGTCCAATTTTTCCCAGATCTCCCTCGCCGTCGTGCAATCCTTCACGTGCTTGATTTCGGCAGGGCTTATGGAAAGAATTATGTCGGCCTGGGCTTTCATGTCGGCTTCCGTCCATGCGTTCGCGGCCGCTTGCGTCTCTTGTTGATCGGCGACCACTTCGGGCTTGACTTTGGCACCACTGACGTAGCCCGACGCATCGTTCTTTATCAATACCGCACGCACTTGAATTTTCCAGGTGTCATAGTTATCCTTCCGAAGAAGGTCGAACCTTGCACTCGAAACGCTCATTTTTGCAACGGACGACTGAAAGTTCGTGAGGGCGAGCGCGACCTCAAAATTTTCGCCGACGCGAGACTTTCGCTCTCAGCCTGGGCCCATAACCTGTTGGTGGGCAGGGTGGCATGTAATGAGAGACAACAGATTTGCGGTATAGAGAAGTATAGTGTATTACAATATTACGGTGATATACAAAGTTGCGCCGATCTGCGTTGTACGCGAACAAGAGCAATACTGCCGCCAAGAAGTGCGCTAACGGTAACGTCGCCCTCTCGCGTAAACAAAGTGTTGAATCATATGCGCGGGCTATTTAGGTATATTCTAACAAATAATATTAAAAACTCATAAATTTAGAATTTAAGAACACGTAATGAGCAATTGCTAATGCCATTGAATAAAAGGCTTGTTTTTGATTTTGGTATTCTAGCTTTTAGGTTTTAAGCTTTCGGACCTACGCACAGATATTTATTTATCTCTGCAGGATATAATTGTACATTTATTTATTTATATATAGACATATTGTAAATTATGTACACCTGAATAAATTGAATTGAATTAAATTGAATTCTGTGGATAGAGCCATAGCGTTAGAAACTTCACGCTTCTTATACAAATATATGGCAAACACACTTTGAATGGGAATTTCTGTTAATTCCGCAATGTGTTTTATCAAACATTTTTTAAAAATTAATATGTTCTAGTTCACAATATTACGACTAAAGTGCTTTATCAGAAAATATAACTTGCGATACCAATTTTTGAGAAATAGTAATGCTAAGTATACGTCTTAATACTTTTTTCGATGGACGGCATGAATCAACAGAGGACAAAAAGGACAAAGGACAAAGGACAGGTTATTTTCCCCCGCGTTAATGACGATTTGTCTATTTGCGGGTCGGCTCTCGGGTGGAGAGGTATAGGACAGAGACAGACAGTACAATGACAGAACTAGGCATATACAACACAACACCCACCCAGAGCCAGTCCCCCCTACCCCAATATCGGTACCACCAGCAGATTCGGCGGTCTGTGCCTTAGCGAGTACGACGCGGGGCTTATCCCCTCTTTATCCGAGATAAGACCCACGACGTACCGACCGCGGATAAGACGCTGACGGTACCGATAACTGCCGACGGGGGTCGGCAGCGGTCCCAAATTCGTACCTTCGCCCAGCAAAGTTCCCCGGTTATTCCACACTGGTCATAAGCAGAGAAAATTGCAGGACGGGGATTCGAACTCGGGCCCTTCGCGACGTTCAGTTCGGGCGGACTAAGACTGACGCCTTAGCCCGCACGACCATCACGCCGTCTGAATCAACAGAGGAACGAGCGTGTTATGCGCCAATGTGTCGTTACACAGATACACTTTACAACCTATGACTACTGGATCTATCACTAGTGGAACCCATGACTTGTGAACGGGTCTAACCCATGACTTATGGAGTCGACGCTCTCCCTTTTAACCCCACTTCTTTGCATGGCTATACATTAAGTATGTTTGTGTGTGTGCGCACGAGAAGGCAGATTGGCTAAAATGTAGCCAATGAGTGAGCGTCAAATCTTGAACGAAGTCATAACCTATATGTACATACATTTGTGCACAATTATCAACAACATTGTGCATATGCACGCATGTACATAATATGTTCCTTTTCGTGATCCATTAATTTTTTTAAATTAACAAATAAATCTTCAATGTGTGCAAATTTCCATGAAGCTGTACAATGAATTTTTCATGCGTAAAAGCACGTGTTTGTAAGTAACAGTGTATTTGTTTATTTTATAAGGAATTAATTTTGAATATTTTTTCCATGCATACAAGTTCTACGAAAATACAAGAGTGAAACTCCCATTGAAAATGATTTGTCAGAGTACTTTTCTCTTATATACTTCGTCAACGTGAACAATAATGTAACGAAGTATGTATGTTTTATTAAAGTGTAATTAATAGTGTATGATGCACATAATTGATGTAATAAATAAACAAGGTAATTTTAAATAGTTTTTATTTATATAATTATTTATTGTTTTTACTGCATCATATTGGAATTCTCAATTTATTTAAAATTGTTTTCGAATGTAACACTCGACACTAATTCTTTTATACAGGCCAAGGTTCTCAGCGACTCTGAACTGGAATCCCACCTGCTAGCGTACCAATCGTACAGCTTTTGTGCACCACTCAATGCGTCACGACATGTGACTTCGTCCACTTCGTTTGACCTGACATAAGTTGAATCCTCTTCGTCGGATTCAGCTGACAGTTCATCGTCAATGTCACCTTGACCTGGGTGTGTAATGGAACGGATGATGTGATCAACTGATCGAGTTTGCCATCCGCAGTCAGTTTTGTCGAGATCGAGCCAGGTTTGTGTATCGCTCCCCTCTGTGCCAAAAGCTGTTATGGCTAATTCTTCGATCTCTTGTCTAAGATCGAACTCGATGCATTGAGTCGTTACATTTATTCGGAAAATATTATTCCACGCGTTTCTTAATGTGGCTTCAGATACAGCCTCCCATGCAGCCGCAAGTTTTTCAAAGCATCTTATCAAATTCCAAGCTTTTAAAAATTCGGGTACTTTTTTATCTTCTTCCAAGTCACTGATTAAAAATTCTCGGAGGAAGGATCTCTTATATAGCCTTTTTAAAGTGACAATCACACCCTGATCCATTGGCTGAATCAGAGATGTCACATTTGCTGGCAAATACTTGACTTGGCAGCACGAGTCAATCAAATTTAGTTCTTCCTCCGACGGAGGAGATGGCGCATTGTCTAGTATTAATAGAAATTTGTCTTCTTCGTGGCGTCTTCTTGCACGTACAGTCTTTACAAATACTTCTGTGTACCATTTAATAAAAACTATTTTGTCCATCCAAGCACTTTTCTGACTTGTATACACTAATGGAAGAGTGTCGACGTTCCGAAAGCAACGAGGTTGTCTGGCTTTGCCAATTACAAAGAGGGGCAGTCTGTGAGTTCCAGTCGAATTGGCACAAACCATAATCGTGACTCTATCTTTCGACACTTTTCTCCCCGGAGCATGTATTTCATTTCGTGCTGCCAAGGTCTTGTTCGGAAGTCCTTTCCACTGCAAACCACTCTCGTCAGCATTATATACATTGTCTTGCGAATAACCCTCTCGTTCAATGAATTCGCGAATGTCATGACAAAAATCATTACTAGCATTATTATCGGCTGATAATTGCTCTCCTTGCATGGATAACTGTCGAATTCCGTGCCTTTCTTTAAAGCCATGTAACCACCCATTACTTGCTTTAAAAGTTGACGGTCCTCCTATCTTTTCGTTTATTATCCGAGCGAATTCTTGGACACAGGAGCCTGTCAACGGAGCTCCTTCTGCTCGTTTTTCCACGAACCAAGAAAAAAGTATTTTTTCCATGCATGATTCTTCTTGGCCTGTATATCTTTTTCGTTTTAACGAACTTTGCTCCGAAGTAAGAATATTACTGTGCTGAATAATTTCATTACGACTCATTTTAATAGCACTGACAGCCGACTTCGAAATTCCAAAGGCTATTGCCACGTCGCACTGTTTTTCGCCACTATCTAATTTTTTTTAAATTTCTATTTTGTCACTGATAGGTAACCACATTCTTTTGCGTTTTCCAGAAAATCCTAAAAATTGCATAAACATCTAATAACATAAGATTACGTATATAATTATTTAAATATTAATTTAATAAAATACATAATCATTGATAAAAGATCATATTTTGTTTGCACACGTACCATTATCATTTAAATTTTCCTTATTTTCCATCATAATAAACGTTAAGAACTTTCTTACGAGCAAGGCTAACCTTTTGAAACCGTTTTTCTAAATGACTATTAAAATTTAACGTTTTATAATATACAAATATTCAATTTATTAAACCGTTTTTATTAAACAAATCATATTGGAGGACAAATTAGCGCGCAAATCCGGAAACAATTCTGATTGATCAACGTTATGACGTCACGTTGCTCTATCACGTGACGACACTCATGGAAGGATACAAATTCCACTCCTCTTGAGTCCAGTAGTCATGGGTTACGGAAATCGTCATGTCCCGAGTACTCCACTAGTCGTGGGTTCTACTGTATTATTATATACGTTATGCGGGTGCGGGTCGAAAAACCGACAAATCAAAAAGCCAACAGATAAAAATACCGACACTTCCAAAAATGACTGTCCACTTGTCGATGTGTCTATTTTTTGTGTCGGCTTTTCGACTGTCGGTTTTATTACTGTCGGTTCTTTGACTGTCGGTTTTTTTACCTGTCAGCTTTTTGATATGTCGGTTTATCGATGCACACCCCGTTATGCAATTGACGTTAGAAAATTGGATAACTCTACATAAAACTTTCTTTCGAAGACTGCTTATGTAGCACGGTACTTTAATACCACCAGTGCGCTAAACGTACTTCATATATGGGTCATCCCATGTAAAATTTACAATCCAAATTTTTTTTTTCAATGGAATATTTTTTTTCTTGTTTTTGACAAAAAAATACAATATACGTGTTTTTTTATTTGAATATGATATTCAATATATTCGAGATATGATTTTTCATAGTTTTTAAGAAAAAAAAAGTATCTTTTTGAAATGCCCATAACTCGAAAAGTATTCATTGTACAAAAAATGTTACAAGGAATGAAAGTTTCCTATTGATTTATAATTTATGTAGAAACCGAAAAAAAAATTGAATTGTTTTTTAATCCATAAGTTTAATAATTTTTATAAACAAATTAGATTATATCATATTTGGGTTGTTTTTTTTTTTTTTTACTATTTTACACTGAAACCCTTTTTGTCCCAAAAGTCCGGAATTTGGACACAACTTTCAACGATGTAACTTTTGTTCGAATCAGCGTTAACAAAGAATTGAAATAAGTCAAAATCGATAGATTTGGACCTCCTCTTTCAAATGCCATAGTCAGAATCAGCCGGAAATTACAGAGAAAAAAGTTATGATCTCTCGTCGGATTTTTTTCAAAAAACAAAATGGCGGCTTCAAGATGGCGTCTCCAAGTTGTAATTTTACATTTTCTCCCACAAATATTGATTATTTGACCGTGTAACGGTTCAAATCACAGAGAACTGGGATGAAAAAGTAATTATTATCATTTTTAAATACTTACTCCTATTATGATTCATTCATAACCGAAAACCATAATTGAAAAAAATCCGACGGGAGAAGAATGGTCTGAGCAAAAAGACGCGATTAGTATGTTTTGCAACGATCAGCACTGCCCTTTTCAATGTCAAAAAACGCAATTATTGGGAAAAAACGAAGAAAAAATTATTTTTTTTTTTCAAAAAAATGATCATAACTTTTTTCTCTGAAATTTCCGGCCGATTCTGACCACGGCATTTGAAAGAGGAGGTCCAAATCTATTGATTTTGACTTATTTCAATTTTTTTAAAGCCATTTCGAACAATAGTTACATCGTTGAAAGTTGTGGCCAAATTTCCGACTTTTGGGACGAAAAGGGTTAATACAGATTTTCAGTGTAAAATAGTAAAAAAAAAAAAAACATACCCAAATATGATATAATCTAATTTGTTTATAAAAATTGTCAAACTTATGGATTAAAAAACAATTAAGATTTTTTTTTCAGTTTCTACATAAATTATAAATCAATAGGAAACTTTCATTCCTTGTAACATTTTTTGTACAATGAATACTTTTCGAGTTATGGGCATTTCAAAAAGTTACTTTTTTCTTTTCTGAAAAACTTTGAAAAATCATATCTCGAAAATATTGAATATCATATTCAAATAAAAAAACACGTATATTTTATTTTTTTGTCAAAAAGAAGAAAAAAAATATTCCTTTGAAAACAAAATTTGGATTGTAAATTTTACATGGGATGACCCATATATTTCTTTATTCTGCAGATTGTAATTTATCAATTCTTAGTTTGATTAGCATATTATTTATATTAGAAAGAGTGAAAAAATTCAGATGCCATTTCTAAAATTTGTCACTAATGCCTTTAAGGCCCAACTTTTTTTAATTGATGCGATTTTCGTCATACTGTACTTAAGGGTTTTTGAGGTCGCTGATTACGAATCTGATATTAGTTTTTCAAAATTCAAAATGGTGGATCCAATATGGCGGACGATTTTTTAAAAATTTCATTGGATTCACTTGAAATTCGTTACACGGGGGTTTATGTGGTCGCTGATTACGAATCTGATGTTGGTTTTTCACTTTTCAATCTGATGGTCATTTTCATGAGTCTAGCTCAATTTTCAAATATTTTCGTGCGCAATATTGGATCCGCCATCTTGAGTTTTGAAAAAAGTAACATCAGATTCGTAATCAGCGACCCCGCAAACCTCCGAGTAGTAATTTTCATGAGCCTTACTTGAAGTAATTTAACAATTTTTATTTTTTTTGACAACCCTTAGCAAAAACATTTTTTTTAATATAGTTATAATTATAAGATTGTTGTAAATTTATTACATTATAATTTTTGTTTAAAAAGTAACTGAAAAATTGATTAATTTTTGACAAAGTTATGAGTGTTCGAACACAAAAGTGGTTTCAATCGAAACTGCTGGGCCTTAAAAGGTTAATGTATGAACAACTTATTATTTTTAATATTTATTGATTGTCGCTATTTAAACCTTTCTTTTTGTAAAATATTTGTTTGCTAAAAATAGATGTTTTTGTAAAATTTTAATATAGTTTTACTACACGTTCCATAAGCACGTAAACCATGTCTATTGTATACGAGTGGGCATTTGTAATATCATTACTAAAATAATTTAACATATTGATTGCAATATAAATGTACTTACCGCATTCCATACAATGACTATCCGCTAACGGCTCTGGTGTTTGGGCATAACGGCAGACAGGACAAGACGTGTCACCCCATTTGTCAAGGCAGCTCGAATGAAAAGTATGATTACACAATATTGTAAGTATTCCATCGACACTTTCGTCCATTCTTTCCAAACAAACTGGACACGAAGGAAGTTCGGTATGACCCGCAATAGCTGCACCATTATCAGCAAGTTCAACTTTCGATACAAAAACCATATGACAAACAATCTCAGGTTCCAGAGAGTTATATGGAGCTCCGTTGAACGTTTCGTAAAACTCACTGACAGCTGTCTAAAAGTTCAATATTAGTAAGTAAACTGTTAAGAACTTTGGTTTTTATTTAAATAGGATATTGCGAACTTACCGACGACCGAAAAGTAATTAATGCCATGTACTGATTTGGACTTCCATCTCTAACAATTCGAAAATATTGAATATCCTGATGACAAGCAGCGGTAAAATTCAGCAAATCATGACAAGTCATTGTTGCGGGCACTGTCAGTATACAAATCGTTCGACTACGATTGGCTGCCGAATGCATTTCTGTCAGTTCACTATAAATGGATAGTTTTAATAACAAAATTTAATAAGAAAATTTTTAAAATACTTACTCTTCTTTAAAAAGATGTAAAATTCCTTTCGTAACTTCAACAAAAGGATTTCCAGAAAAGAAATTTATGTGTTCTGGTTGGCTAGAAGACGTTTCAATACTGGGAATTGATGCAACGGTTGATTGAGATTTTTCTTCGGAATTTCCTCTCGAACCGGACTGTGATTTGCAAGAACTCTTGGAACTTTGCGAGTGCAATAACGGTGGTGGTGGTCCATCGTTTGGACCAGAGTAAGTCTCGATCGTAATGTCCCTGAGTTCCCGACGTCCACGTATTTTCCTCGTATTCTTCTCCATTGTATCGCCTAAGATTATTAAAATTTATCCAGTTCAATAATATAATTTGTACATGTTTACAAATTTAAAATAATAATTAAGAAATTCATAACAGGTTTAAACTCTTAATAAAAAATGTACGAATAAGATGTAAAGAAAAATTAGTTTATTTACCTGAGGATGTCGCTTCAAATTCTGAGTCGACTTCTATTCGTATGACACAAAGAGACACCAGTAAATCAAGAGAAGACATCACATAATAAAATTCTGGAATTGTTGAAAGTATCAAAAGGCATGTCCTCTTGTTATTACATACGAATTTTTATGCAAACAATGTAACGTCAAACGATGGATATCGTTTTGAAAACTTTAAAAGAAGATGGAAGGAACTAGAACACATTAGTTATATACGTTATACATATAAGATGTTTTTCTAGCGTAAGTTAGGTTAGCACAAGGTTATTGTTGCGCAGACTGAGTTTGCGAGGATTCATTTCTGATTTTCTGAAGACTGCATATATTTTGTTGTGTACACATACATATTGTAATTTGCATGCATGTGTGGATTACACACGGTTATCAAACGATTCCTGAATCACTTACTAGATGTCGGTGATGGGCATAAAGAGACTATAAAGAGAGAGAATATCATGGCAGATCCGTGCTAGAGATATTTATCTTTATTCCTGTTTCAGCAATATTCATTTGAGCTATTTTTAACTCAACAGAGATTAAAGGGTAAATATCTACATACATATTTTAATTTTAACACCTGAAGAAAAACTTTTCAAGCACGCTGCCCAGCAATCGAAAATGGATTGGCGATGGATTCAAGTGGATTCATTTTCATAAAACTGAATCCGCGGTCTTCAGTTTTTCAATCCACGCGAATCCAAAAATAATATTTGCCTAAAATAAGCCCTGCAAACACAGAAAGTAACAGTTATGTAACATTTACGTAATGGTTACATTGTTACATAAATGTTACATAGTTGTTACATAACTGTTACTTTTATGTTTGCAGGGAGTGGATCCTCAATCCATGTGAATCACTGCTGAGGGATTCATACAGAATTTTTCTATTCCCTGCGAATCCAAAAATAATATTTCCAAAAACGAGAGGATTTTCAATACATGTGAATCCCTGCTGGGGAATTCGATTTTAATTTTTTGAATTACTGCAAATCCAAAAATAATATTACCAAAAATAAATGGATTTTCAATGCATGTGAATTCCTGATGTTGAATTATAATATTATTTTTGGATTTGCGGGGATTAGTAATGAAAACCGCGGATTCAATTTCATCAAAATGAATCAATTTTCGTTTACTGGGTGCTCACGAGATTGGAATAAGTATTGGTATAAGCACAGATACCCTCCCAGTAAACGAAAACGAATAAAAAGTTAAAAATACGAATTGAAATGAATTCAAGTGAATTCAAATGAATTAAAAAGTGGATTCAATTAATCATTTTCATTCAATTTTTAATTCATTTTAATTCACTTGAATTCATTTCAATTCGTATTTTGAACTTTCTATTTGTTTTCGTTTACTGGGCTCCCAGCAACTGAGATTGGATAGGATTGGATTGAACATTTCAATTCATTTTGAATTCATACTTTGATTTCGTAAATATGTATTCAAATGGATTGAATTCCGAAGAAAGTTCAGAAAAAGTAATCCATCTGTATTCAATTTTACGAACACAATTACGAATACAACCGGAAGCGTAATTTGTCATATTAAATTTCAAAAAAAGTAATCCATCTGTATTAAATTTTACGAATACAATCGAAAGCGTAATTTACCGGATTAAATTTCAGAAAAAGTAATCCATCTGTATTCATTTTTATGAACACAATCATAAAGCATGATTTGCTGAATTGAAATGAATTGAATTCCAAACTAGATGCCTTCGACCCGGGTGCCTACAATTTTGGCTAAATTCGTATTGCAGTTCCCTGACGAAGGGCTGATGCTTCCGGGAAGATTCCCATTTTAACACTGCCAGGAAAGAAGGCGGCAGAGGGTAGTTCTAGCATCGTTGGGTTCGAGTAGTTTCTATACAATATCTTGTTCCTTAAATAGGGCGAATATGCCAATGAATGGACGGTTAAGCATTTTTCACACTTTGATCGCTTGTAACTTTTGAATTCTTTTATGAAAATTTAATTATGATACCACCATTAGAATCGATAGACTCTGCTCTTTATGACCGTGTAGTTCAACGTTTCATTTTATTTAATTATTAACCTCGTCTTCATACGTTTGTAAAAAAATCCGCTAAACCCCAATGAATAGACGGGTTAAATCAAATGGGACGTTTTCAGTACCAGTTTTGGATGGCTTTAAAACTTTGCTTTGATTTTACAAAATAATAAACACTGGAAGATGAATAGTACTGTAAATATTGTTTTGAATGTTCAAAGAACATAAAAATATGTATTTTGTTGCATGTTGTGCATCATACATTCATAAGAAATAGAAATATGTAGAAAATCGTCCATTCATTGGTAGTCGTCCATTCATTGGCATGATCACCATATAGTAAAATTGAAAATGGGCATTTTCAAAACTTCGACCCCGACCGCAGGTCAGCCGAAGCACTGATAAATGAGCACGTCTTGTTCACACTGATGCTTAAAAAACGCGGTTTATACGAGTTTTTGACAGGTCGGGTTGCATTAAATAAATTTTTTTATATGTGGGATACTTCGGTTTCCGTTTTTTACGGCATTATCGTTGATTTTACGAAGAAATGAATACAACCTTTTTTGTAGAGAATTTGATGTTCTATATTTTTTGTTTGAAACATTTTTTTGTACGATTTGTATTTTTTGTTAAAAAATGGAAAAAACGTGTTTTTTGAGCGTTTTTTTTTTGTTAAACCTCCCAAATTCTCAAATATCTCGAAAACGGCAAGAGATACGTAAAATCTGACAAAATTTTGGGGGGTGTATTGATAGGGGGATGACCTCGAGTCGGTTAATTCATACATGTAAACATATTTTAAAAATTTTCAAAACCTCAAAATTTTTAAAATTCTAAAATATCTCGAAAATGGCAAGACATAAGCGAAATCTTGATAGTAAAACAATTTAAAAATGTTCATACTTCAGGAATACTCTGGAAGGATAAAAGCACTCGCATCACGCGACTCGGTGAAGCATTGAGAAGATTTTAAAATTAGTCCCACAAATGCCTCTAGAAGTATTCAAAAAGAAGTATCCGTGAGCATTGAAAATATTCGCATATATGCTTTCAAAAGAATTACGAAGCATTCGCAAACGATTCGATGACGATGCAATTAGACAAGGTTTGAATTCTAACCATCAAATATCGATTTTCATAGGAAATGATTCAGAATAGATCTATGATTCATAAGGATACAATTCATTTTTTAAGAGTACTAAAATGTATTCAAAATAAGCATACAAGTGTATTGTAAAGAATTCGAATATAGAAATAGATTCAAAATCTCGATGGCTATTTTTACAGTAAGATTAAATGTATTCATAAAGACTGCGATTGGTCACGTGACAACACATTCGCTGAATTGAAAAGTACTGGAAAGATAGAAAGTATACAAAAGCATTGTGTACTGTTATTGAATGTATTCACGAGTATAGGCTCAGACGGCACAAAAAATTATTCAAAATAGAAAAAGATTGGAAAAATAAAGAAATGGGATTCAAAAAATGAAAATTGAATCTTTTTGTGAACACTGCTATCCTTTTCGGTTTGCTGTGGGGCTGTTCAAAAAGCGATTACATTACATTTAAAAGAAATTTATTGATCGTATGATACAGATATACACAGAATGATATACACATTTATATTCTTATATTTACGTATACCTATTCTCAGATCTTAACCGCTTTAATATTTTTATTTCATTTTCTACCGCTTTATTTACAACGCTTGGCGTGTATTGCGGGAAAAAGAGGAGAAACCCCCTTATCTTATGGTCTAAAAGCGATCGTAGCTTCTTGGCTGACTTTTACACACAATGATACACTGTATTACTAGCGAGTTCATTCGACGCCTAGCGACAGCGATGTGTACTTGTGCCGTACAGTATACATCGCAGAATGTCAACAAGCGCTTATTATACAGGGTGTCCGAAAAGTATGGAAACACTCAAATATCTCGGAAAATCGACATCGAATCGAAAAAGTAAAAATACACGTATTCAATGGTTTCAAGAGAGCTATCCAGTGACACCTAACACAACCCCCCACCCCCACCCGCTGGGGGTGATAGAGGGGGTAACTTAAAAATTTTAAATGGGAACCCCCAATTTTTATTGCAGATTTTGCTTCCTCAGAAAAAGTTACGTAAATTTTGCCTACCATTATAATTGTTTTTGTTGACAGATGGCGCTGTAATCAACGAAATTAAAAAATTATTCTAAAAAGTTTTAAAAATCTCGCGAAAAACACAACGGATCAAAAAAGTAAAAACACACGTGTTCAATGGTTTCAAGAGAGCTATCCAGTGACACCTAACACAACCCCCCACCCCCACCCGCTGGGGGTGATAGAGGGGGTAACTTCAAAATTTTAAATGGGAACCCCCAATTTTTATTGCAGATTTTGCTTCCTCAGAAAAAGTTACGTAAATTTTGCCTACCATTATAATTGTTTTTGTTGACAGATGGCGCTGTAATCAACGAAATTAAAAAATTATTCTAAAAAGTTTTAAAAATCTCGCGAAAAACACAACGGATCAAAAAAGTAAAAACACACGTATTTAATGGTTTCAAGAGAGCTATCCAGTGACACCTAACACGACCCCCCACCCCCACAGGCTGGGGGTGATGGAGGGGGAAACTTAAAAATTTTAAATGGGAACTCCCAAATTTTATTGCAGATTTCTCTTCTTCAGAAAAAGTTACGTAAATTTTACCTATTATAATTATTTTTGTTAACAGATGGAGCTGCAATCAGCGAACCACGTACCTGGAATAGCGGACCACGTTTCCAAAATTTTAAATGACGTCTTTTGCCTTTAAATATTTCAAAGTTCACCGATTCTTACCGCGAGGAGGTAGACGATTTTGAGAATCTTTTTTTTTTATTTTTGTATATTTTTTTTTTGTTTTTACCTTTTATTTGTTTTTTTTTTATTTTTTTATTTTTTTTTCTATTTTAAAGTTTAAATTTTCCTTCGCTTCTATTTTCTTTACTGGATTTTTAACATGTCTATGCCCACTAATTTATAAGATGTTCGAATTGAAGTCCTTCAGCAACTTGACAATATCCCAATCGTGCATAGAAGTTATCATAAACTTTTTGCAGCATTTCTTGAGATACTGTATTAGAACCTTGAATTATTTTTTCTTTCAACTCATCAATGTCTTTTGGTTTCGTTTCGTAGACCTTGTTCTTCAAGAAACCCCAGTAAAAATAGTCCAGAGGAGTTAGATCAGGTGACCTCGGTGGCCACTCGATCGAACCCCTCCTACCAATCCAACGTCGGGGGAAAATATTATTTAATAGATTGCGTACAATCAAACCAAAATGACAAGGAGCTCCATCCTGTTGAAACCAGACATTATCAAACGCTATACCAGCAATATTTCGTATTGCCGGTATAATCTGGTTATTTAACAAATTACAGTACCTTTCAGCCGTGAAATTCTCTTCAACGAAGAAAGGCCCAACAATTTGATTGCACAAAATGCCAGCCCAAACATTGATTTTCTGTGGATGTTGTGTGTGAGTATCTCTCATCCAATGAGGATTTTCGTCCGACCAATATCGTAGGTTGTGCCTATTAACTTCTCCACTCAACTGAAACGTAGCTTCATCAGAGAAGCATATCCAGAAAGGAAATAATTCATTTTCGTCACAACGTCTCATCATTTCCTCACAAAATTCTAATCTCCGATCGAAGTCATCTTCCGAAAGTTCTTGTACATATTTTATTTTATATGGATGGAACTTATTTGCTTTTAATATTTCATGGACAGACGATTTGCCGATACCAGTGGCTTGCGCAATCTTTCTTACCGAAGTATGGACGTCCTCAACGACACTTGCACAGACCGCTAAACTGTTGTCTTCGTTCGTGGACGTTTTTGGTCTTCCTGATTTTGGTCGATCATTGACAGAGCCAGTATCTTGAAACCGAGAAACAGTCTTACAAACAGTTGATTTGCAAATAGGTAGACGATCAGGATGGGTATCATTAAATTGGCGGACGACTTGTTCGTATGTTCTTTTTTTATCGCCGCATCCTCGCAGAATAAGGATTTCGATCCTTTCTTTTTGTGTCAAAGACATAGTATGCCAAATTACAACAGGAGGCAGAATACAGAATGTATCGAAATGGAAGAAATATGAAGCAAAGAATGAAGAAATAAAAGAAATATAAAAAATTAGAAGAAATTCAAATGTTAGAGAAACATTACATTAAGTATCAAATAGCGAGAACGAAGAGAATTGCGATTTTTTGCGGTACGAATTTGACCAAGTTTTCGACAAGAGTGACGCTCGCATGTGTAATTTTCACAAAGCTGAAAAATAACCGAGACCTTGACTCATTCAAACAATAGAGCTTAACTAATACTAAGACGTGCTGTTTTGATTTGGACGCTGACGATGTTCGATTATTGACTACTTTCTCTGTAACACTGGCAGTTGAAAAAATCGACCGAGTGTATGCAATGGGTTTCCGCAAGCGATACCTACAGTACTTTCACACAAGTATACAAAATCACAGTCATGCAAGAAAGCCATAACACCATATGCGGATTTGGTCACCATTTACGCTATTCGGATACACGACATTCACTTCCTCGTAGAATAAGGATGTCGATTCTTCATTTTTCTGTCAAAAACTTTGTATGCACAATTACAAGGGGGGAGCGAATAAAGAATTTTAATATCTGGAAGAAAAGGTAAGCAAATACATTAAAAAAAAACATAAAAAAATTTAATAGTGAAGAATAAAAAAAAGGTAAAAAACAGAAATCAAATAAAAAAAAAAGTAAAACAGAAGATTCTCAAAATCGTCTACCTCCTCGCGGTGAGAATCGGTAAACTAGAAATATTTAAAGGCAAAAGACGTTATTTAAAATTCTGAAAACGTGGTATGCTATTCCATGTACGTCAAGTTAAATATTTTTTAGTAATTTTTTAATTTCGCAGATTGCAGCTCCATCTGTTAACAAAAATAATTATAATAGGTAAAATTTACGTAACTTTTTCTGAAGAAGAGAAATCTGCAATAAAATTTGGGAGTTCCCATTTAAAATTTTTAAGTTTCCCCCTCCATCACCCCCAGCCTGTGGGGGTGGGGGGTCGTGTTAGGTGTCACTGGATAGCTCTCTTGAAACCATTAAATACGTGTGTTTTTACTTTTTTGATCCGTTGTGTTTTTCGCGAGATTTTTAAAACTTTTTAGAATAATTTTTTAATTTCGTTGATTACAGCGCCATCTGTCAACAAAAACAATTATAATGGTAGGCAAAATTTACGTAACTTTTTCTGAGGAAGCAAAATCTGCAATAAAAATTGGGGGTTCCCATTTAAAATTTTTAAGTTACCCCCTCTATCACCCCCAGCGGGTGGGGGTGGGGGGTTGTGTTAGGTGTCACTGGATAGCTCTCTTGAAACCATTGAATACGTGTATTTTTACTTTTACGATTCGATGTCGATTTTCCGAGATATTTGAGTGTTTCCATACTTTTCGGACACCCTGTATACACCTTTCTCGTTAATAATTGCATACGTAAACAAAAATACACGCGAACGGTGTTTTGTGTAAATAAGAACTTCTTTAATTTCTTCCAAAAATTGATCAAATTATTTTCTTCAAATTTTATATATATATATAATTTCAAAGAAATGTTCAGTGGTATTGTTTTTATTAGGATTATTATTTATTACACAATATATGGGCATTGTTCTAGAACTTTTAAACTTTGAGGTTGAAGAAAATTGCATTTTTTTTTTAGGCACATTCATGAAATTAATTTTATTGGCTTTAGAACTGATCAAATGACAGGACTTGCGTGACTCATTTATACACAATGTATTTTTTTTTTAATGTAACATATGTTACGTTACTCGTAAAATTAGTTTTTAGTTTTGTAAGGTTTAATATACATAAAAAATTCAGTTCTTTTGCTTATGGCCTAATTTTTAGAAGCTAGTATATAAAATTAAACGTCTAGTTAATAGTTCAAATTTAAAATAATGGATTAAATATGGCGGACTATTTTTACAAAATTTCTTTGATTTTTATAAAATTTGATATGTTAGGGTTTTTGAGGCCACTGATTACAAATCCAAAGTCAGTTTTCATTAAAATTTGAAATCCAAATACATGATTTAACATTAAGGATACAAAAAAATTAAAACGATTTGTAAAGAATAATCATTTTATTATTGTCAAAAAGTGTGTTTTTTGTTGTATTAAAAAAACACAAAATTTATAAATACTTTAATAACATAGGAGAAAAGATCACAATGATTCCAAAATACTTAGAAGTTAAATTGTAGATGTGCCATTAAATAATTTGATTTTTCAATGTGAGTTTCGCTTGGAAATTTAAAGTTTGACGTGGTCGCATTTATTTTGTATAGGTGGTACACATTCGGGCAAAGGCTCAAATTACTTCTTATCATATAGGTAATGTACCCCTGTTGTGAGGTTTCTTAAAAACCAATGTGAAAAAAATTATCTAAGGTTGATTGCTAAATTGTCAACTATAAAAAAAAGTTATCTCGCAAGTTTGAAGGTATATAATTTTATTCCTCAGTGAGGCACATCATTAAGTTAAGGATTTTTCATTTGTTTACATCCCCAAATACTTCCACAAAAAACCACAGACCATTAAAAAAAAGGTGCAAAAAGTTTCAGTGTTAAAACTGAAAAAATGTAGTGAGTGTCGCGCACCAAAAACGGGCAAATTCACTACTTTTATTTACTCTCATTGTTTTCTACATATCTGTAATTAGTAATAAACACTTATTACATGTAAATCGAAAAAAAATTTGTTGATCTGTAGTGTTACAAAGTTATATTTAAAATTTTTATGGTATCATAATGAGCGACAACATAAAGTTTAAAAGTTCTAGAACAATGCCCATATATATATATATATATATATACAGGGTGTACGAAAATTCCCGGGACGACCAGTGATCTGAATTCATCTCGAAAATACCTTTCAAATGAGCCCCCACTCAAACCATGTTGCCATTTAAGATCTTTGGCCCCCCTCGTGCCACCCGCCACCCTTGAGGTTGGGGGGCCGAAACCCCCCCTCAAAAGATAGCTTGTTTGAAAAATCGAATCAAGTGTTTCGGCGATTTTTGAAATTTTTATTCTTTCGAAAGTTATTTAACCGTCCCGGGACTTTTCGTACACCCTGTATACATATATATATAATTTTCATTTATATATATATTATTTTCATTTATATATATATATATATATATATATATATATATATATATATAAAAATAATATATATATATATAAAAAATATATATATATATATATATATATATATATATATATATATATATATATAATTTTCATTTACAATTTTCATTTACATCCCTAACTGGTTATTTTGGATGAAAATAGACATTTCATATTCTGAATAAGAAATAATTTGTGCCTTTTTTTTTCGAAAAAAACTTTTTCGGGATTCAAATGGATCAAAACGACAAGCTTTGTATTCTTAATTCTGAATGAATATGCATTCATGGCCTTTAATTTGCGAAAAAAACTTTTTCTGCATTGAAATGAATTCACACAAAACCTTTCGTATTCCGAATTCAGAATGAAAAAGCATTCAGATATTTCATATTTATGGCGACACTTTTTCTGGATTCGAAGGCATTGGAATTGGTGACTTTGAATTTCGAAAAATTGATTCGAATGCATTCGGGATGAAAATGGATTCAAAAATCCAGGAAACTGCTATTCAGAATTGTAAAAGTGAATGCTTTTCTTAGCATTCCTACCTTATCGGCGGAGCACTAACTTCCCGTGAGCCATCTAGTTTTCTAGTTACATAAATGTCACTATGTACTGTGTGTTGCCAACGTCGCTTTGTTTACTATTTAAAACCCTAGAATAAACGAAGCAATGGGAAATGCACACATCGCAGTGATTGCACTGTTGCACATACATTGTATATGCATATATATACATACATGAGTGAAAACACACGCCACGCGAGATTTCACAGGACCGGTTTCAATTTTTTTCTGCAATTTTTTAATTAATTCCTGAAATACTAGTCTAGCCGTTCATAAATATACATATTTATACAATTCGCGTTATTTCCTGTATGTTTTGAACGTATATACCTGTAATCTTTCTTGTAGTTTTTCATAATGTCAAGAATCGAAGGAAAGAAATGTAAACAAATCTCGTATAATCTCACTAGCAGTTAATAAAAAGATGCAGGAAAAATCGGTAAGTAAATAAAATTCATTTCTGTAATCTCTATCACTATAAACCGTTATACGTTACATATTTTTAATCGTCATCAAGAAAATGAAAGAACAAAAACTGATAATGTAAATTGTGTAGTGTATGTTTATTTTTAGTTATAAATTTGCATGAAAATATTATTTTAATCGGTTAAATTCGTTACAACGTATTAGATATGATTATTATCCACGAGGTGGTAAATATACAACAATTTTCTTGGATATTCAAATTAAAAATATATATGTATATGTCAACCTGTACGTCATAGCGTAATCCTAACCTAAAACTTAATTCTAAGGTTTATCTCAAATAAGATAACATTTTCTTTGTGCATTCTTCAACGAATTTTCTTTGTCAGTTTCTGACAAACCGTCGTTCATAACCGTGATCGGTGGACACATGTAAAATTCAAATTATTTTTTTTTTATTTACTTCATTTTCTTAGATATTTATAAATTTATGTTTTGTTTTGTTTTTGAGCACGTACTTTGAATGGTGATTATAGCTTATAACAATTGCACAATTGTTTTGAAAAACATTTGAATCAATGACTCGGCTTTTTATTTTGAATTAAAAAAAATTTTATCCGAAAAACAATGTCTGTTTTAATGAAATAATTTTTGTGAAACGAAACGTGATAAATTTCAAGAGTCAACCACAATGTAAGTAACGCATATTGCAAATGAGTACTGTCATTCATCTTTTTAGTTCATTAACTGGCCAGGGTCATTGCAGCTTCATATCTGTCACAAAACTATGATATCAAACCATTAATAGATTTTTTAAAATCCAATTACCGTAATTACGATACGTCTTTATCACTGTGCAGTTGTATTGAATAGTATTGATAAAAATGTTCTTCCACATAGTAAACGATGCTTCTTTCAATTATTTTTGAGAAGTGTAATTAATTAATTAATTCTTTTGTTATTATAGGTGAGATATTATACATATTTTTTTACAATTTATGTAATTTATATGAATCATTTGTGATATTCAATAAAAATTAGAGGTATGTACTACAAATATGTTGCGATTCAAAGCAATATGTATGGGTGATTTTCAAAAAACTGTGATACTTTGAATCTTGTATAAGAATGGAATAATATGCACTTGAAAGAAATTTATACTTACGTAATTAGTTATTAGGCAATCACTTTTTGTTGGTAAATATAAAAACGATAATTATAAACACTATTTTCAAGGTTCTGCATACTGAAATATAAGTAAAATGTCAGTACTGCCAGTATGTCTTTTGTCGAATTTTTAAAATCAATTAGTTATTCAGCATAGAATCTAGTTTCTAAGGAAACATTATTGGTTGGAAAATAACAATATATAGGATAGCAAGTGATTATCGTATGCAGTTTTACTCTCATCCGTTAATTACGTTGTACATAACGACTTGAATTTTGTCTACGGTTTTAAGCATAATTATATAATTCTATAAGTTTTTCAATATTTGCATTATAATTGTGTGACTATTGCACAAGTCATCTATGTACATTGAAAAGTTAATTACGATAAACAAATGAGCTTTGATCGAAGCAATCACTGAATGTTTTCAAGACATAAACAGTCTCCAAATTTTAAACATTGGCTACACAAAAAAATTGTGGTCAGCCCAGCAAACGAAAATGGATTAAATGGCATTCAAAATATTCAATCTTTTTGAATCCCTTTTCCTGACCCCAGTAAATGAAAAAAGATTAAAAGTGATTCAAAATTTTTAATCCCTTTTTTGTTGGTATTGAAATTAAAACAATTCCATCTTTTTTAAATCTAAATCAATAAATTAAAAAATAAAGCAGATTCGCTTCGACCAAGAATCAAACCACGGTCCTCTGCGCAGCAAGTTCGAAGCGCAACCACTCGGCCACACTCACTGTTGTGAAATAATGTAAAAATGACTAATAGTTGAAACAGAAAGTAGAGAATTTTTCTACGTGTTTATATAATAACGTATTCGGGCAGGCCTAAAATACATTAAATACCACAATTCACAGCAAAATTTCACTGAATTATTTACTTTAAAAACAATCGAAACAAAGAGTTGGTCTTTTTCTGCGTGTATATAAAATAACATAAATATGTAAAACATTTTTTAAATCTTTTTTTCGCGCTTGAAAATGTGTTGTTTCAAATTTTTCCCTATAAACACGTAAAGTAACACTTATGTAATATTTACGTAATGGTTACATTGTTACATAAATGTTACATAGTTGTTACATAACTGTTACTTTTGTGTTTGCAGGGTTGTTATATGAAACAAAAGTTAATTTACATATAATTTTATGAACTCGTGCATCAATTCAATGATCATT
This sequence comes from Trichopria drosophilae, assembly GCA_030407085.1. Classification (NCBI taxonomy): domain Eukaryota; kingdom Metazoa; phylum Arthropoda; class Insecta; order Hymenoptera; family Diapriidae; genus Trichopria; species Trichopria drosophilae. Next base: position 60,332,708 of record CM059583.1, read on the forward strand.
ATTTATGTTTTTAATAATTTTCTCATGATAGTAAATTCAGTATTCACTGAACACAATTCCAAATTTGGTATCCGTTGGGATAAGTTTTAATGTTTGGAATCGTTGGTATTCAAGAGGATCCATAATATGTCTTTTGCAATTCTGGGCTGGAATTCAAAATTAATTTAGGGCCTTGGTTATTCAAGGGAATTCATTAAAATGAGTTTGAATTCCAAATATGGAATACAGTGGAATTAATTTTGAAGTGGTAATTGATAGATTTCGAGGGGATTCAGTAATACATTCTTTTATGCCATATTTGGTATTGAATTGTAGTTTTTAATGGGAAGAATTTGAGGGAATTCAATGAGATATTTTTTAATTCCAAATCTTGTATTCGCTGGAATTCATTTTGATGGACGTTTGTAGAACGGCATTTGAGGAGATTCAATAAGTCAAAATTCTTTTCATAATTGGGGTTTTATTGGGATTAAAAATCATTCCAATTCCTTTTTTGAACAAAATGAGATAAAAACAATCAAATTTTAATCTCCATTAATCCCATTCTAATACCTTTCAATCTCCTTTCGTTTACTGGGATATTGGTAATCGATAGTATTCGACAGTATTCAAAGAATATAATCTTAAATCCCATATCTTGTATTAAATGGGATTCTTTCAAATATTGGTAATAAATGGTATTCAAGGGGATAATTCCAGAAATGGTATTTAAGCGATACTATAAATTAAAAGTAGTCTTATTTTAATCCCAATTGATCCCTTTTTAATACTTTTCAATCTTTTTTTGTTTACTGGGACGGCATACAGCGGAATCAACTGGTATTGAAAATTAAAGACTGAATCCCATCTAATCCCTTTGAATTCTAAATAATCAGAACCAAATCTTCCATTAAAGTGGTCAATTCTTGTAATATGATTTGGAACGATTGACGATAGGGAAGTATTCACGATGATCAACAAATAGGATTCAAAGTTAAAAAATGAATACTTCTAATTGTTTCTCAATCATTCTTCGAATGTATTATATTAAACCAAACCTTCAATAAGTGCAAATGTTGCAGTTATTACCAGATATTGTTATTTTAACCCTATGTAATTTTTTATATGATACTCAAAAGTACACAGAAAGTAAATGCCACTGCTCAGGGAAATAACAGCTACCGCACAATTTCTGACGAATTTTGAATGGCAGTTATGATTTGAAATCGTTAAAAAGAACATTTTTATAAGTGGATATACTTTTATTACACCTTTTTGAATAGTTATTCATAATTTTCCGACTATTTAGTAATTAATAATTAATTTTAATGATCTATAAACATTGTTGAAACAGAAAAACTTGGTACTTTTTTCATTCTAAAGCTTCCGTATCAAAAACAGTGCAAGATACACTAAAAATGCACTGAAACTTTTTTGTAGAGCACAAAATTTCCGACAAAAAAATCATCGAGAGCCCTAGACTAAAGTTAATAGCTTAGCCACGACCAATGATGGAATATACCTCATATTTTACGAAAATTCCAAAATATTCATAATTAACTTGTAAGACAAAATTCCAGCGTTATTCATGGATAATCTATTAACTTTAGACTAGGGCTCTCGCTGACTTTTTTTTAGGAAATTTTCTGCTCTATAAAAAAGGTTGCATTTTTAGTGTATCTTGCACTGTTTTCTATACGGAACTTTAGAATGAAAAAAGTACCAAGTTTTTCCGTTTCAACAACGTTTATAGATCATTACAAATAATTATTAATAAGTATATCGTCTAGAAATTATGAATAAATATTCTCAAAGGTGCACTCAAATTGGATCTGTTTATAAAAATTTTCTTTTTAACAAATTCGAATTTTAACCTTCATTTCAAATTCGTCAGAATCTGTGCAGTAACTACTACTTCCCAAAATGCTGTCGCATTTACTTAAAATTTCTTTCCGTGTACTTCCATTCAGATTTATGTTATTTAACTTTGAACATTATTTATTTTGTTTTTTCGTATCAAATAAAGAATACATACTTTTATGAATAATAATAACGATGAATATATGCTGGAAAATTCTGTCATAATTAATGAAATTATTAGCAATTTGTAACTATTGTATATTATTTAATAACAATTTAAAAATTAAATCGAAATGATTATTACACAATTTATTTCAATTGCTTTAGTTTTTCCATTTGAAATGCAGGAAGAAAGTATGCAGTTATTATTTATATTTGTAATTATTAATAATTTCAGTTCATATTTTTATGTCTGTCTAATTTTCTTCCTATATTTCATGAGAAACCTATTTTAATGATAATGAACATAAACTGTTGATGTTGTTTTTACTTAAAAAGCCATTGAATTTTAGTACAGCCATATTAACCAATATTTATTTCTAATATAACTATATAAATAATGCACTTGTAGTTGTTTTACTTTACGTGCACATTACATTACGTGTAACAAGAAAATGGAAGAATATACATTTTTTACTTAATCTGGGAATTCACTGAATTATCATTAAAAATATCAGTTTCTTGAAAATCGCCAGTATATGTTTGAATAATTTATATTATCCACATTTAAGTAATCTATTTAAATGACCTAAATAATTTAATAGTATTATTTCATGATTTTAAAAACGATATAAAACTGAAATAGGTATAATTGATGAATCTGCACTGAAATATATCAGTGATTATGTTCCACTCATAATAATATTTAACACTTACAGGTCGGATGGAAGTCATGATTTAGAATTAGACGACGCAGAGGAAGTCAGTGAATTAGCTATGACTTCATTAGGAAAATTGGTTTTTACGGATATTCATTCGAGACATCCATCGCCGAATTCTTTATCTGTTGATTCTGGCGATTCTTTATCGTTAGGTTTTGAGAAATTACTTTTCATGCCATACGATATAATTGAGAATTATGGAAATACTGTAAATACCTTAGATATTAGCTACAACAAATTTAGCAGGTTATTGTTTACTTTAATCATGCATATATGTCATAAAATTTATAAACGTTAAACCAATAACTGAAATTAATATTCGTTACAGAAACTTGCATTTCTTAGCAGAATTTGAAAATTTAACATCATTAAATATGGATCATAACTACGTTGATGCTTTCACTGTCTTTCCATACATGCCGAAACTGCAACTGTTGTGGTTGAACCACAATAATATTGATAATCTATTTCCATTCATTAAGAATTTGAATGAAAGTTTTCCCAATCTTCGATATTTATGCCTTATGGGTAATAAAGCTGCGCCTAGTTACTTCAATGGTGGATCCTTTTATGATTATCTCCAATACAGGTAACTAATTATCAATTTAAATGTTTTATTAAAACCAGTTTTTATTAGTAATTTAAGTTGTGATAATAATTTGTGATATTATATATTTTATATTAAAACTTTTCTTAATTATATGAAGGTTATTTGTGATATCTTGGTTTCCACGGCTGATACACCTTGACGACAGAATAATTACAATGGAGCAAAGGCTCGAATCCAAAAGACTCTTCAAAAGACCTTTTCTGGAACAAATCGCTGGAACGGTGGAAATACCTAACTGCATTAAGCAGTTACACAATAAATTAACAACAGTGTTCTCTGTGTCCAATATACTGCCAGATAAGATCAACACTTTCAAAGCATCAAATCTTATTATTTAGTCAGTATTATAAAGAAAACAAATAAACAATTGGACAAACGTTTGCAGTGTACATTGTACTTTTATACTATTCTAGAGAATTTTGTATAACTTTTTAAAACAATTACAAACTGAAACATTTGATAAAAATGTCAACTTGATTGTCTCAATAATGTGATCTTTTACACAGTTTTATAAATATTGTACTGACAAGAATGTATGTTTAATTTAGATATATTTACGCATACAAATATAGTATTTATAATGTTGTTAATATAAATTAGTGATATAAGTTCAATGTTACCAAAATTATATTAACATACACAACACACTATGAGTTCTTCATTTCAAGTACCTCAAAAATATAAATATTTTCCTGTGAAAAATGAATGTTAAACTAAAACCCTGTTTTTTTATCACATTTATATTTCTGAATAATAAGTGATTTATGCAATGATTCTGAAGAAAAGAAAAACGCCAGAATTTTGTGTTAAATTGCATTTTAATATTGATTATTATATTTTATTTACTAACGGATGCAAAACATTCTATAAAAATAAAAAAACTTACAATTTACTTGTTTGTTGCGAAAAAATAATTGATGTGTACGCAAACAAACTTTTATTAAAATGGGTTAAATTAGATTTTAATTTAGGTGTTTGAAGATTCAGTAAAATTGGAATTTTTTACTATAAATAAATTGAGGTGTTCTATAGTTTACTACCAAATTTTCTAACATAAGTAATGCAAATATATGATTGGATAATTATTAATGATTCGATTAAGTTATTTAGAACGTGTTTTATTTACTTGACCGCTTTTATTAAATTGTTCAAAACGTTATTTGGTATAACGGTCCTTATACTTCAAAATAAGTATTTTTCTTTGAGGATGGATTGAAAAACACAACTTGTATACGTTTCGGCCGTTTATGCAGGCCCTCGTCAGAATTTATTGCTATAAATTTGAAACATTATGATTATTTAAAAAAATTTAACAAAAACTTAATTCTAGAGTTTCCGATGACATATTCGCTCTGACCAAATTTCGATGTACTTGGCAGAATTTGTAAATGTCACCTTGTGCAACTATCTTGTATTGGTCTTTGACGACTGAAGATTTAAAAAATTGAAAATGACTTTAAGTTGTTGAAATTATGTGGTAGAAAAAGAATTTTGTTTATATTTTATTTTGCGAACAATTGTGTTTTTAAAAAAAGGATGTCCTCCGTCAGTAAGTTTTTTACTCAACATTAAAAAAGGTTTTTTCCAAAAAATTTTGTTAAAAACACCTGTTCTAAAATGGAAAATGAAAATGGCCAAAACGTAGCCAAGTTGTATTTTTCAATCCATCCTCAAAGAAAAATACTTATTTTGAAGTATAAGGACCGTTATACCAAATAACGTTTTGAAAAATTGGATAATTATAGAATTTTTACGATGAAATGGACCTACGAATTGCTTGACATGTCACCAATTGAAATACCTGTAAGCAAAATTATCATTCTTAATGTGATACAGAAATACGTAGGGGAAGACGGGGCGAAGCGGCGAGGATTTTTTTTCGTGTGTCACATCTCTCCTTAAATTTCGTATTTAGGATAATGTAAAGTATCATTTGATAGGTAATTTCATAGTCAATATTTACATACGTGTTACTTATGCTATATGTTTTACAGAGAGCCAGCTGTGGCCAATTTAAAAAACTTAAAAAACACGGGGCGATATCGGAGTGAAGTGGCGAATCCTCATTTTTAGAGGTCTCTGAGACGACTATCATAAAATTAAGTGCAAGTCATAATCTTTTAACTTATTATTGTTTGTTTTAATAAAAATAAAATGTCCACTATGAAGGAATGAACCTCTTCAGATATATCAATGTTTCCGACAACAGTAAAAAAGGAAATTGCAACTTCGAAAGTTTTGAATACTGATATTATATCAGGATCACATATTTTAACTTCGTCTTTAGTTACTCAATGCATTCATCAAAACGGAATTCTAAATTAAAAAAATAATCACGAAATAGAGAGATCCGGGAAAAAAATTCGCCGCTTCACCCCAAAGTATCATTTGGACTTCCAGGTACGATATCTCATTATAAACACACAAAAAAAGGAACAATTCATGTTTTATAAATAAGTCCAAAAAATACACTTTTAGAATAAACATATAAATAGTGATTATTAAACTGCCAAAATGAAAATATTGATGAATCTGAGAATAAAGTACAGGAAAATGACTTGAAAATTTTGTTTAAAAATTACATTTCTTGCTCCCAAAGATAGGTAAAAGAGCAATGAATGAAATATCATGCCTCAAAATGTGAAAATGGTGCAAACAAAGAAACCACATAAGATATTGTGTTACGCGCCTCTTCCTCGAGATCAATGTGTAGTGCTTCTGCGATGCACCAATTCCGTCACAATTTTAAAGAGTCAAAAAGTTCTTTTCGTTCGTCAGCTGTTACATAATTTGTCGAATCTGTCGTTCTTCTTCTTTGTGCCAATACGTTACATCGAATTAAAGAAATTTTGAACAGTCGAAGCTGACTACGAATCCAGACGTCTTGAACCAGAGACGGAATTTTCTCTATCTCAGTCAGCTTTTCAAACTATAACACAGCAACTGGGTATGCCACAATAGATTTATTTGCAACAAGACCAAACACAAAATGTAAACTTTACGTTTCCTCGTTTAAAAATCCAGGATCTCTCACTGTAGACGCGTTTACTTTTAAATGGAATAATTATTTTTTCTACACGTTTCCTCCTTTTGCAGTTATTTTACGCGTTTTACAAAAAATTAAACATGAAAGCTCTAGAGGTATTGTCGTAGTCCCTCATTGGCCAAATCAATTTTGGTTTCCTTTGGTTTTAAAAATGTTCTACTTCGTTCCTTGGATAGAAGAACACACCCGATTTGGAGGAATATAAGTTTGATTGTAGGGATTTTATCCAGGAAGCGTTAAAAAATAGAAATGTTCCAGATGAAGCTATCATGATTATGTTGCCATCCATATCCACGTCTCCATTGAAACTAGTTCGCTTAAGAAATGGAAAAATTTTTGTCTGAAAAACAACATTGATATGTTAAAAATCGACATTTATCAAATTCTAAAATTTTTTACTCAAGAATACAAAACAGGTGTTTCTTATAATACACTCAATATCGTTCTGCAATCGCTCTGCTCTTAGGACGGGAAATAGGAAAAGACCCACAGATAAAACGATTATTTTCAGGGTTTGCAAATTTAACACCAAATAAAGCAAAATACGAAACAACCTGGGACCCTCAGATTGTCCTAAACTATTTTAAACAGTTAGGACCTAATACAAAATTGACGTTAGAGCAACTTACAATGAAACTAATCACTCTTCTGGCATTAATTACTGCACAACGAATGCAAACACTGAAGTTAATCAATATTGACAACATAGAAAAAAGTGAAGATTTAATACAAATAAAAATCCCAGATAAAATAAAAACTTCGAAATTAAATAGAAATCAACCGACGTTAATGATTTCCTATTATAAAGAAGATGAAACAATTTGCCCTGCTTCAACGTTCGATGAATAGTTAAATAAAACTAAATCGTTACGTGGTTCTGAAAAATATCTATTTATTGCTATTAAGAAGCCGGTTAAAAATGTGTCAAGCCGAACACTTAGTCGTTGGATTAAAAAGACCTTGAATGAAGCTGGAGTAAATACCAAAATGTTTGATGCCTACAACACGAGACATGCTTCAACATCTTTAGCGAACCAAAACGGAGTCAGCATAGATGTCATTAGAAGACCGCAGGATGGACAGAACGATCAAACATGTTTGCCAATTTTTACAATCATAAATTGTAAATGATAGGAAATCATTTGCCTTTTCTATCTTGAATGGAAATTCTGAATAATTATAATTATTATTAATACTAAGGTATTTTTATGGGTATAATTACTAATAATTAAATAAAATAAAATTATAAGATTGAAATTTTCCTTATAAGTTATTCAATTTTTGTTCATATTATTTCTGATTTTAATACTCATTGAATGCCGTAATAGACTTTAAACATCTACACATTGATCTCGAGGAAGAGGCGCGTAATACAATTGTACGATTAAACGAACTTATTTGTAAGTGATGTTCAATCATGATTGTGTTCAGCGCCTCTTCCGAAGAGATCAATCACCCACCCATAATTATTTCCCTGTTTATTATTTATAATTTATAAATAAAAACACCCTTATGTTACGGCAAAACTTGAAAAAAAAATGACAAATTCGACAATTTATGTAACAGCTGACAAATGAAAAGAACTTTTTGACTTTAAAATTGTGACGGAATTGGTGCATCGCAGAAGCACTACACATTGATATCTTCGGAAGAGACGCTGAACACAATCATGATTGAACATCACTTACAAGTATGTTGGTTTAATCATACAATTTTACAATCAGTATGATCATAATGGAAACATTTGAGATTCGTCACTTCGCCCTGTTATATATAAGCAATTGACTTTTAATATTTAGTGCACGAATTTAATGTAATTGACAATGAAGCAAAATTTGTTGATACGAAAAAATGTTGGAAAATATCCAATGATTTTGATTGACGGAGAATAATATTACCCAACAAACAAAAAGAACAAATTTGAATCCAGAAATTACGTTTCCAATTCGGGTTCCTGATTTCGAATTGAGAAAGGTCAATTCAAACAGTTCGTCGATTTATACGTAGATTTCCAAATATTTCAATTCGGAAAAATTCGTTTTAACGCGATAAGTTATATATTTTTTTTATTACGAAGAAAGAAGAAAAACACATGTTACGTTCATGACAGGCATTGTTTACCTTCACATATATTATTATTATTTTAGTGCCGATGAAATTGATTACATTTTCGTTTTCATTTGAAAACTGTTAGTCAATGTTTTTGTGAAAAGGTGCGGAAATCACAATACCAGTGAAAATCGTACATTTAAATTGGCTGCAGGTATGAAAATAACTTTTTGTTTGGCAGTAAAGTCGGAAAATTTCAATTTTGTAATCGATGTTAGGTATAGAATCTATAGTGTAGGCGTGGTTGCGATATTTTTTGCAATTTAATTTTATATGTATAATGATACAACACATGGAAAAAATCCAATTCAGGTATAATTGACTAAAAAGGACCTCCGTTAACAATCTTAAAGAGTAACATCGCCAAAAAAAATTTTTTTCATTATCGATGTTTCCAGCATCGCGCATTTTTGCATTTCGCCACATGAATCGCATTTGTTAAGCTTCATTAACAAATATAACACATGTTCATTTTTACCCGTATATTAAGGTATCATCTTAAAGTACGCATTCTAATCTTTAAAAACTCTTGTAAATTACGAGTCAGAGAACTGATTACGGAAAAGCAATTTTTTTAAAAATTTACATACTTTTCAAGACGCGTATTTTGAAAACTAAATGTTTGTAATTTTGTCTACTTCTCAGAGGTTCAAAGCAACACATCACAAACAAATTCTGAGAATATGATATTTATTTGGACGTAATTATAAAAATGGCATGCAAAATACTAGATGAATTCGAAAATTTCTTAGTTTTAAATATATTTAATTAAAATCAAATGTTTATAAAAACAATTCTCACGTGTGATCTCAGCGGAGAATTTTCAGTAGAGGGTAACACGGAATTATTTATATACAAATTTGTAATAAGTCATGAATTGCAATTACATCAACAGATTTTTTAATGTAAAATAACATTTATTTTATATGTACAAAATTATTATTTCCTTAAAAAATATACATTTCAGTACAAATACAATTATTACTAAAAAATAACGATCTTTTATGGAAAACCAAGTGGTTTAGGTTTTCTTTTATACAAAGTTCATAAAAGTATTATTTTATATTTTTAACTGTGCAGTGATGAAAAGAACAGTCGTAAGTGACTAAATTTCAAAATCATAATTAATTAAATCTTTCCAAAGGAATAAATTTATCCTTGGCAGATTTTTACATGGTGTCAGTGGATTCTCTTCAGAAACTAACATGAAAGGATTCGGTTGAATTTCCGAAACCGCTCCTCCTAAGTCGCATATTATACGCGACAGGCTTGCCTTCTGGATTTCGTGAAATTGAGCTGTAAATAATGATTTTGAATATTTTATTAAAAGTCTACGTATTAATTTCATAATAATTTCATTGATCGACAAAATTTAAGCAAATTAATCTTTCGACAATAAAAAATGTTGGTAGGCTCTTGTTTCCAAGATATATGGAGTCAAAGTTCGAAAAATCGTCGTTTTTTACTGTGTTTATGTTTGAGGTAGCATACCTTTTGACGGAGATAAGGTAAGAACTTCAGTAATGGCTTAAAATAATGCTTGTAACTTCGGCTTTATGGGGGAAAAATGTATCACAATAAAAAAAAGGACTTTGCCTTGAATGGTAATTTGTCTGTATGCATAAAATACTGGTCCGACCTTGTATGTCTGTAACTACTGCAACTATTGTGCTTTAAATTAAAATATTAAGCGAGCGGGAACTTTTGCGGTTCACATTTTTGTGATGAACCGTTTTTAATGAAATTTGGTATACATGGGTTTTTGGGGTCGCCAGTTAAGAATCTCAATTAAAATTTAGGATATTAAAAATGGCGGATCCAAGATGGCGGAAAAAAATTAAAATGTTACTGTTCTTCATTAAAATTGTACACAGATTTTTTTTTGTTTGAGACCGCTCAAAAACCCTCATATATCCTAATATATCAAATTTCATTAAAAACGGTTCACCACAAAAATGTGAACCGCTAAAGTTCCCGCTCGCCTAATATTTTAATTTAAAGCACAATTGTTGCAGTAGTTACAGCCGTACAAGGTCGGACGGGTATTTCATGCATACAGAAATATTCTCTTATTTGCTTTATGGATCTTTAAAGAAGTGATCATGTAAGCAGTTATGGACACTAAGATTTTTTCATCTGTTTATGACAATACACATCTCAGTAAACAAAAATTAATTGATGCCTCGAAAATCCGAATTCACAGGAATTACTAAAAAAAAAAGAACAAAAATTACAAACAAAAACGTCGAAACACGTGAAAAGATTTTTAAAAACTTTATCTTTTATGGGGGTTACGTCAATTTTTTGTTACACCCTTTGAAACTTGACATTTCAACGAGTAGAAACTTCATCTAATACATTCGAAAATCTTAGATTTGGACTTGAGATACTTTGATTGAAGATATGGGTAATTTTTCAGATTTGTATCGGTATAAGTCTAAAAATGAATGTTATGATTTACAAAAATTATAGCTTATTTAGATCATAAAAAGGAATGCTTTCACCAAATTTGGTGAAACAACATTTTTTTGCGCGCAATATAAAAATAAAAACAATAAATGAGTTTTTTTCGATTTTTACATAGAATTTCGAGATTATGTGAAAAACGATTTGTACGAAAATTGTACATCTTTTTAGTATCTATAGCTTTATTCTGTAACAATATTCGATAGGAGTTGAAGTTTCGCCGGAAATATCGAAAACCCGTTTATATTCATGTATCTTAGGAAAATTAGCAGTTACGATTTTGGTTAAAATCACATTTTTGCCTTGAAAGTTTGTAGAAACTTTTCACTGTTATAAAAATTTCCCACAAAGAAACTTCATAATATTTTTGCACGGTATGTAGGGGAAATACAGAAATATAGAAAAAAATACTTCCCAATTTCTGTTTTTCCCTGTGAATTCGGAGTTTGAAGTCTTCAATCCATTTTCGTTTACTGGTAAGTCGTGAACGTTTCAAGGAGATCTCACTGAAATTGGCTGTAGATGGATTGATTTAAGAAAAATGGTATAACATAAAGAAACAGGTCAATTTATTCTCGTTTTTTTCACGATGGTAAAGCAACATTTTCGACAAATTTTGATACGTTTTGGTTTAGAAAGAAAATATATCTGTATCAAGAATTGAGTATCTTATATTAAAAAATATAATTTCCAACCGAACTTACCATAACTAAAACCATTAGAAAAGTTAGCATTATCATAAAAATATTTGTCACCAACGCGACTTCTGTAAAATTGTTCTCCAATGATGCATTGTAGTGTTGGTCCTAACAAGCTTCCGGCTGAAGGAGTTTCCATAGCAGCGCCCGTTAAAAGGTCTACGTCATCAACATGTTCGTAAACATCTTGCAATTTTCTAATTTTCTATAACGAATAAAGAGAGTTGTCAATTTTACTAAAAATCTGAGGATTTTTCACTAATCTGATAAAGGGTATAGCGGGATAAAAAGGTCAAAACTGCCTCCGCCTGGATTTTTATTTTGAATTAGCCATTCGAATGGACATATTTAATAACCTCTTTAGCCAAATTGTCAACCCCCTAGTTGGTAGTACGTTGCTCCTATTGTAAAAAACGTGTTTTTTAGAAAAAAAATTCTCTTGCCCCGCTGTTTGATCCGAATAATCTGAAAAAATTCATGAACGTGTGTTTTCGAGTGAGAAAATTCCCTGATTTTTTCAGATTTTTCGGGTCTAAACCGGAGCCACAAAAATTTCTTGAATTTTTCAATGATATTTTAGGTTGTGAAGGTCATGTTTGGCCAACTTCTAAATAACAATTTTTTGTTTACTTTTTCCCATACTTTCGAATTATGATGTTAGAATTACCATTTTCAAACCGGAACATGCTCAAAATTTTAAAGAGTTTTTATATATGTCGTTTTGAATGACCAATTTAAAAGAAAAATCCAGGCGGGGGCAGTTTCGACCTTCTTATTCCGCTATAGCCTTTACAAAAATTAGTCATTTGTATCAGGCACATTTTTGTATAATATGCTAAATTAACATCTGAATCTGTAAAATTTCCAAGATAATTTTTATTTCTTTAAATGTCCGCCATAACAATATTGTTGCGAGAATTGATGAAAACCGTTCTTTGTAACAAGATTTTGTTTAAACTGTTCACTCCAATGTGGTTTGGTTTGCTGACTATGGATCAAGCGTTAAATCTAAAAAATTAAGAATATAAAGCAAAATATGTCGAACTAAATTGTGATTATTAAATGGATTGACACTTTTTAATTGAAGGTTTTTGTGAAAATTTTGTTAAATAAAAAAATCTGATCAAGTAAAATCGTCGCATTTTGGTATTATTGTGATTCAAAAGTACTAAAAAAGCAAATACACTTATTTTACACTTCAACCACGATTATTATGGAACTAACCATGTGGATATTATTGTTTTTGTTCTTTTCTTGTTCCTTGTGATGATACATTTAATAAATACAAGAATTTTGAAATCAACAGATATCGACCGCTTTCTGTAACCCAGTGTAATTGATATATATTTCATAAACAATATTATGATCATTTTGAAAATTATATCACAGACAATAGGGAAGGGAGATAACAAGGGACATTCCCCTATGTACGAGCGGTCCGGAACTCTTTCGAAAAAGGACGCAACCTGAATTTTCGCACGGAATTCGGTTCCTCCGCTGTTGGGAATTTAAATGTTTATGTTGCATTTCAACATAATTGAGACATCCGATACTATATATATTTACAAATATTACCATCACAAAGAGTATTGATTCAATGATTTACTAATATTAATATATGCAACTTACATCAAGTGGAATTTCATTGTCGAAATGAAAAAATTCGCTGGCATATTTTAATTCGCAAAGCTTGCGATATGTGTTATAACCGGGAAGACCGTGATCTCTGCCTCTTTGTATATCGATAGCCTCTAAATCCATTCCAAATTTATTTTTTGAACGAAATAAGTATTCGGTAATCTATGGACAAATTGCGATTGCAATCAGAAATTCAATTCAAAATCCATGTACATTTAAAATGAGAATAAAAATTACCTCACTAGTAAAGTGCGATCCCACGCTTTGCATCGGTTGATGGATAAGTCCCCTTAACAAAGCCTCAAAGTTATTGGATTGTTCAACGATATCAGGACGAAAGTAATGATCGCTTAGACTTAGCGTGTCTGTTACGTCGTAATTTGGTGCAATTAAGCTGTTAATTAAAACATACTGAACAAAAGATCGTAACGTAATGTTATAAAATTTAAGGATGTTCCTGTTCAAGAAAAAGGCAAACGATGAAATAATACGGCCTCGTAGCTCATTCCCTCTATATCATTTTTGTGTTTATCTTCGAATTTAGCGATTTTCTGATATTTTGTCGTTCAATGCTGTTTCTGATACTGTTCCGCGCCATACATCAGTTTTAAAAAAAACATAGAGACACGTTTTTCTCACCTAATATCACTTGTTAACTTTGAAGTCCGATTCTTATATCGTATTGAGATAGTTTACATTGAGAGGATACTTTAGTAGCGGGTAATAAACAAAATTTATTTAACCTGTGTATTTTTGTAGTTATTAAATATTGATTAACTACAAACAAATGGTAATATGCTAATACACATTGTAATATACCATTTATTAAGAGGCAGTTTTGTCACTTTATTAAATGAGATCATTCCCTTAACACAACCATATTGTACAGTATTTTGAACATGCCCACGGTCAGTTCCTTTATCCGCGCCTACATGATAAATAAACATATGTGACATATATGCTAAATAAATGCACATATATGCTACATATATTCCCGCTTATATTTTCATAGAATTTTTTTCTGTGCGGGTGACAAGAATAAAAGCAAGATATAAATATACTGTCATCCTCCATATATATATTTAGATTATAAATTATTTGTATGCATAATGAGGGACAAGAACTTATCCTATTTAACCCCTTAGCTGTCAGGGGAAAATCAGCTTTGCGTGCCATTTTTGTCTTCGAACAAAATTTTCATGGATTTATCTTATAATATTAGTGTTATGATATTGGAGGTCGCTGAACCCGAATCTGAAATCAGATTTTTAGAATTCAAAATGGCGGATCCAATATGGCGGAAGCAAATTCGAAAAATGGGATATTCTTACGAAATTCATTATTCACGATAAGTGAAGTTTTTTCTTGACCGACAAAAAATAATAAAAACGACAAAAATATTTACGTCTCGGATGTCGATTTCAGACCTCGTAAGAATTCTTTATTCACTAAAAAATATAATGCAACTTAAATTGGAAATAATAAATTAATTAACATAGTAACATTGATTATAATATTATGACAAAACCACACCATATATGTAGACTTTTATTGTATTAAGTTTGGTGGTGTGTTAATAAGCCATTATCTGTTGAAAATATAATTATTTAGTTATTTCAAAAACAATGTAAAACGAGATTATTTGACGTTACAACGAGACTTTAAAGAAAATTTAATAATAAATTTAACATATTATGATAAATCAGAGAAATAAATAGTTTGACGAACTTTTAGTGAAAAATCTTTACTTACTGATGATTAATATATTTTAAACTTAATCCATGAAAATTGCGTTGTGGCAAACTTATTAACTACACACACCATTACAAAACTGTATAATTTTTACTATAAATTAATTACAGAAGACAAAAAACGGATGAATATGTTTAACTGTCATTTTTCAGACAAGTTAGTTCGATTTGTCAAGTTCCTCGTAAAGGTTATTTACATTTGCAGGAGTGTGCGTAAGCATCGACGTGGGCATCTGTGTTCGAATAATAGTATTATTAAGTCACTCAAATTGAAACCAAAGCGCATGATCATAATTTATTTTAAACGTTTTAAAATAATATAATATGTGTTTGGTTACAACCGTTACGACCGAAAAAACTTAGTAACAATATTAAACGTCCGTTCTTAATTGTTTAACAGAATATGGTAGTTAACAGGTAAATTCGAGGTCCCAAATCTAATCTAAACTGCATTTTTTTCTCTCTTGATGTAAAAATTCTTTTTTTCTGTATTGATGTAAAAATGTTTGTTTATGCACCAACCGAATAAGCCAAGAAACTGTTATAATCTAAAATTCTTACGAAATGATTCGCAAGACTGTAAAATGGTATAACAAATTATACTTTCAATTTGCGATGAATGGTTTGGTAAATATTATTAGTTATAATGTATCCGAGCTTCAGAAACTCAAATTCTATATTCGCCATCAGGTACATGTATTTTTCGAATTTGCTTCCACCACGTTCCATCCGCCATTTTCAGTTTAAGAAATCCGATTTCGGATTCGGATTCAGCGATTTCAAAAACCATGATTTATACCAAATTACAATCTATCTTTTATCTGCGCATATGCATCATTGACAGTTAAAGGGTTAAACAGGAGAGTGACGGAGCAATCACGTTAATAGACGCATTTCATACAATATCCTATATGTTAAGCGTCAATAAATCGTATTGCTGTCATAAAGCTTAAGAAACGGTTTATAACCGATGAAAAATATCTTTTACGCGCAAATAACCCATTCTCTCGGTGTAGGTTTCATTGAAGTAAATCGTAATACAATTAATCTTTTCGAGTTTCAAGGAAATTTAAAGAAAATTGATTTTGGCAGGAACATCCTTAATACTGCATTTTCACTTACGAATAAAAATATTGCACATGTTTAATTAAGAAATATTTTCAAATAACAATTTCCATCGTATAATTAACATATATTTGAATATTTTATGTGTTTGAAAACTTGAATAAAAACCTATCCTAAAATACGTTCGAATTTGATAAAATAAAACTTATAATATTATATTTATAGAATGAGCAATATTTACTTTATGTAACCGTCAATCGTAGAATGTAGAATCCGAAATGCTCCAGCGGTAAACCCATTTATTGTAGTTGGGTTGACCCTCACGTCATACATGTTGGACATTTTATTTTGTTCAATGCAAACGCTGTAGTTTTTACAATATTCGTTTCCTAGAAATATTAAACAGTAGTATTCTTTTGCAGGATGATATTATACAAATAATAAATTTAAATTTTGATCGGTTTTATCCTGCAAAGCATTGGTGGTGTTTGCATCAATCAAACATTTCAACATGGTTAAAATATTTTCCAACCCGGATCGTACCCTGGTATCTACCGAATGTTCTTCCAAGTTCGCCCCGTTATTTTTTCTGAATTTTTCACATATTTTCGGCTTCTTCATATTTTTCATCGGATTAACATCTCTAGTCGGCATTTTTTAAATTTTTCTCTAAAAATGTGTTTTCAAAACAGCCGCCTGCCCGGAAATCGAAATGATTCCGATAGATGGCTCTTGGTATATCATTCAACCATGTTGAAATATTTGGTGGATGCAAACACCACCAATTGCGTTGCAGGATAAAATAATATTTTTATAATGCCAATATTTTACTGGAAATTTTGTTTAGCAAGTGACCAAACATAAAACGCACATTAATTGTAATATTTTCGTTAATACTTATATTTATTATGTTTCGTATTAACCTTTTAATCCCCAAATGTACACATTGGCTTTCAGCATCGTTGTATTCATACAATAAGAATTTTTAAAAAACGCAGACATCTATACCCGACTAGTTTTGAGGTCGCTCTTTCGAATGGCGAAATATTCTATTAAGTTATTTGTCGCATAATATGCCTATCAAATACTTCATTTTCTTTATATTTGAACGATATAGACCACGATTTTGATATTGTAGACGTGGAATAATCCATTTGTCAATTTATTATTTTAGAAATTTGGACTAGAAAATGTGTATAAATAAACGAAAAAATTATTTCCATATGAAGGGAACAACATTAATGGGTCAACGTACAAATTTAGATTTTCTTGTTACTTGAAAGTAGCCATTAATTATTCGATTATTAAAATAATCTGTACGGTACTATACTAATAATTTTGATAAATTTAAAAGTTTTCAGAGTTGCAGAAACAATTTTAAATGTAAGATATGGATCAAATAAATTCTACGTAAAGTAAAAACATAATCGTTTTTTTATTAGAGATGTCTTACCAGGATTACCGTTATATACCTACCGATAACAATCGGAAGCCAATCGTGATAAGTGATATGTTGGTATTCTGCAATGAGTATACGTCTGCTTTCTTGAAAAATACGCTCGTCATCCCAATGCGGATTAAGTCTACTTAATTCGCTTGCAATCCGATTATGTTCTCTAAGAAATAACGTTTCCAAGATCACCAGCTGAGGATTCTGATTCACTCGTGCATCGCCTTAAAATTTAAATATATAATTACAAAACTGGACAATACATAAAAATTATGAACACAAAGGTTTTTTTATTCACAGATCGATAAAAAACATTGTGTTTAAATTTACAAACATGTTGTTATTGATAGAATACAAAATATTTTAATGTTAAACCTGTTTTATAGCAAGTCTCAGTTGGATTTCTGATGTCACAAAAATTTGACTTTTCGTTAGTTGTCGGCATCATAATACGGCCATTTTCAACTTCGTGATTATGACGCCATTCCGTTGTCATTAATCCTTTTTCGAATTTTCGTAAACTATCACAGGCTAACTTGTCTGATCCGTACAGAGGAGACAGGTCCAGAAAACTCGTGGCACCATTCAGCTGAAGCATACGTAATGTTACATGTACGTAAATTGGCAAAATCATACGCATTACTGCGTGATCTACTTTAATGTTACTTTTTTTACTAACTCCAGGTACAAGTACATCCTAGGAAGGCCTGCAGCAAGTACATTTATAACTAGCTTAAACGAAGAGTAAAGTTTGAAACTCACTCGCCATAGTCCGATTCGCTTGCAATGGGATTTGAAATTACATTTCAACCCAGAAACGTCCTTTGAGATAACAGCATCGCACAACTCATTTTACCGACATTACGCTAAAGTTTTGAAATTTGGAAATTCCTGCTTTTTCACGCACGACTAACAATTGTGAAAAGGCTACACGGCACATGGTAGTTTATCACATTAAACGACACATGGAGTTTTGTGAGTATTTACGTAATTCAGTTTATGAATCATTTTAAAATTTCAGTATCCTTAATTAAACCTAATGTATAAGTAATATAATTAACATCTCTATGGGTATATTTAATATCTACAATATGATTGTCGGAAAGTAAATAATAATGTGTAGAGTTTCAAAAACATAATGATTGCATTTTAATACTGTTATTTTATGCTCCAGTTGTATTGCAGATACACGCTTTTTTATTTCCATAGGGAATTTTAACGATTTCCTTAAAAGGGTTCTCAAGAAGTCACCGGATAAAGTAGTAATTAACGATAAAACTTTACGTAAATTAATAATTTTATCACTTTCTTAAGATTAGGAATTTTTATTTTCATTGAAAAGTGCTAATAAAATCCTCCATTCTGAGTTATTGTTTATGTTTAAGATATATAGAATATTTTACCTGGTTTGCGGGAGACAGTGTCATATTTCCTTCATGTATCGTCATGCTTCGCACGAAATTCATACACCGTTGTCCAAAAGAAGAATAAAAGTTGTCCGAAAAAGGAAGAATCATTGGTAGGCAAGAAGGATGTTGATGTATTTTTGGAAGTGGACTGCTTCCATCCGAAGTACAGCACTCTATTGCACTTGTGTCTTACAATTAGAAAAAATAAATAATAAAAACTTAAATATATGTATTTGGTGTTTAGTCTTATTTTTTTAATTGTCAATAGTTCTTTTTTTAAAACCCTTGTCTGGTGAGGACGTCTATATAGTCGTCATATCAATATCTTTGAAACAACTCAAACAATAATCTCGAAAGTAACTCAGGAGCTTCTGGGCTCGCTGCATTCAAATTTGAGGTCAAATTTTCAAAATGGCATGCTGAATCGGCCATTTTGAATTTCGAAATTTTTACCTCAAATTCAAATTCAACGACCCAACAAACCTAACAGTATTAAATATTGCGGGAATTAAACAAAAAAAGTTCGCCGCCGTATTCGATCAGCCAGTTTGAAGCGTAATTACTACAAGAGAATTTTAAAGCTGATGAATAGCACTTTATTCGGCATCCTGACTAATTCGAACAAAAATTTTGTTTCACCTTAAAAACGTACTATACTGAGAAAAGTGTATTTTATCAGTTACTATCCGTTGGATTTTAAAAAGTGTATTATAGCCATTAAAAGAAATATTATAACTAGTAAAATCCTCCGTCGTTCAGCATTTGTTTTTGACAGGTTATACGAAACTGTAATAAACTCTCCTATTTTAAAAGAATGTTTTATTATGACTAAAAGAAAGCATTTTTAATATTTTAATTTGCTAGATAAATTTCCATAAACAAAAATTGCTTTTAGTTAAAGAGAAAAGGCTAAAATAAACTGACATATCGGTTAGAATAATATAAAATCTTCGTCTTTTAACAGGTAGTAGAAATATGGCAATCCCTATGCGTAAAATACTATATTTTACGGGGCATAAGAATTCTAATACTGGGTAAAAAACACTTTTCTCAGTGTAAGATGACAAAAACGTATTTTACACATTGAGGTTAGGATATCTCAAAATCATGATGTGATAGAATAATTCTGCAACCAGCTTTGCATTCAACGCAAAACCTTTGGGAAAGTATAGTGTTGTTTCTGTGTATAGAGATCGGCTTTATTTTATTGGCCTGTATTATTCAACGTCAGTAAATAATCAAAAATGATAAATTCTGTAAACAAATGTAATCTTCGTGAGAAAAATTGAACATGAAGTAAAGTATATAAATATCTGATGTTTAAAGCGACAACTTATGACTTAACTTGTAATCTTTAATCAGTATCTCGCGAATATTCGCATGGCGTGGATCGCCCGTATTTTCATAAAGATTATCATTTAAAAAACCTATCCTATCTAGTTACTTCCGAAATTCTGGCCCAAAACCTGGACAAAAACTGTTGAGTTTATGTGTTTTAAATATTCCGAATAATACCTACCTAGAAAGTAAACAGAAAATGTGCAAGATTTATCTACAAAACTATCTAAAAAATACCAATAAAATTGTTACAGTTCTAATGGGTAACTGGCCAAATTTATTGTCTACAAAATATCTACTACGCAAGTTTATTAGCCAAAAACTGGCTAGCATGTAGGCGCAATTTCTACCAGAGTAAGATATTATAGATTTATTTTCGATAATAACTGACGCCGAGTTAAAAAAGCATAAGTAGATCGGATAAAATTATTAAATCTAATTCTAAATCTATATAAAGTTTAGAAGCCGGGTTCCTCACAGTTGCAATTATATAACTTTTTTTTATCGACAAGTAGTAAATTAGAATAACAATGGATCTTCTTTTGATCACACCTAATCCAATATACTTTTATTAAAATGGGTATAGATATAATTCCTACTTGGAATACAATAATTCTACAAAAAGAATGGAGAAACTAAGATAATTCTTAAAAAATTGTAAAGTTTATAGCATTTTTGCATTTCATAGTATTACAACGTTTTACTGACAACTGTACGAAAATAATTTATTAATTTCATGCTTCCCTGCTTCCAAAGCATTTCGTAATGTAATGATTAATTTTGTGATAGAATGGACTTATTTACAAATCTGAAGTAACAATAATTATTTTAAAATATTTTTTTAACCTAATATGTATGTTTAAGACTTTTTGGATACCTTTCCTAGCAGCCGAATTTGGCAAAACTGAACAAAAACTGAAAACAAGATTTATGGGTTCTGCAATATTTTAGACTGTAAGAGCAATATACTGGTTTGTTTCCGGTATCTATATATATTATACGTTTCTTAGCAATATCGTACGGAAAAAATAATTTGAGCTCCACGCAATCTAGGTGTGTGCTCAACACAAATCAAGTTTGTACTCAGTCCATACTTAGTGCGTATCTATGAGAAAATGTTTAGGCACAGCTCTACCTAAAATTTGAATTGAGCATAAACCAGGGTTGTGTTAAGCATAAAATTTAAGATTTAGGTGGAATACAAACCTGTTTTATCTTGAGCATATTCGTGAATATATTGGTTTCTATTAAAAGTTTTGAGGAATGTAGCAAACCCATTTGCCTTTCTAAACCTTCGTATAGTTGTGTACCAAATGTTTTGATTTTCGTGTACTTTATTCTGTACACTAGGTATGATATTTTCCTTCCTTATCTCACAAAAAAATTGATTTATTCACATAAAAAGATTGATTTCATTAATACTAATTTCGACCGTAGGAACTATCGGATCAGCTACCTTATTTGTTTTGTGTGAATTGTTAGCATATTTCAACTCGTTTGTCCTATATGGGCAAATCCACACAACTTTTAACTTTCAGTGTGGCGTTACCAACTATCAAATAATACCACATCTAATATCGCCATACACCCGAATTATTTTTTTCCACTTTCTAGGACTATATAACATACTTCTCATTTAATTAGATGTATCAAAATGACTTTAATAAAGTTATAACAAATATAGAAAAAAATTGTGACAATTGCTGCGTGTTTTCGAAACATTCTCAACTCTTAATTATATTTTTTGGATGCCCCTTCGAATTTTGTTATACTCTTCAGTTTTTCAGATAGTCATACGTATAATATAACTATTCGTAGTAGCTCATATATGTGCCTACATTTATTGAAAAGTTACTTGACCTCAAACATGCGTACCAATTTATTTATTTTTTTCATTTCTCAGCAGTGTTATGAGATTTACTTGTGCGCCCTTTCAGATATCAACAAATTGCCCAAAGTCATTTCATTTCTATAGAAAATGGAATGTTTTACGCATAATCCGATAAGTGTGCTATCAATAATATGTGTACAGCAGCCATTATAAAGTCATAGTCTAAATCGTAAAGAATTGCAATAATTAGATTTTTTTAATAGCACACGAAACCTACTAAATGTTTTCAATTTATACCAAGTGTAAATTCAAGTGTTCGATGTGCCTAACTAAAGGAAAAAAGGCTCGTTAAAATTCCGTGCATGCATCAGAAGGAAATAGCTTAAGATTATTTTCAATTTTTGTTAGTTCTAAAAAAAGAAATAAAACCTTTTTGCAGGGGGTAAAGCACCATACTTATACGCTTTAGCGATCGTTAAATTTAAATCTGTCATTCATATGACCTCATCAGGCCTAAATTAAGGGTATTTTAAGGTGAAAGCAGTCGCTTAAATCCTGCGGCCTTTGGTTGAATTCGTTTTTTTTAATCTGACTCCAAATCTAATCAGATCGAAATTGAGAAAAAGACATTTGTTTATATGCTTTTATATTCATGAGATACAAGTGTAAATAAAAAAAAACTGCAGACATATGGACAAACGAACAGGCGGACGGATGTACGTACAAGAACAGGGACCAAAAGATTAACTTTTTATGATCTTTCGTATTGACTTGTAATGAAAATTTATAGTGTAATTTTTTGCTACATAAGACCAAATTCGATGGTTCATCTGACCTACGGTCTGGGTCGAAATATTTACTAAATAGAATTCGTAAATACTAAATAGAGGGAAAAAATTATAATATTGTGTAAGAAAACATTTGATTATTTGTTTGTTTAAACAATATATTTGTTACCATTTGTATGCGTTTATTTTTAAACATTTTTTTTGTATATCAGATAAATGTGTTCACAGTTATTGTTATTTTTCATTTATTTCTACGACTGAAGTTTGTTAAGTAATGTACCAATAATGATGAAATAAAAGAACATTTTTTGTTACGTTGATGACGTCATAAATTTTGCGCCCCAACCTTAAAACGATTAACGAACATTAAATGATCATCCCGTACGGTAATTAAAAGTGTTCACCAAAGCTGGCAAGTGTGCTCTCATTTTTTTTAT
This sequence comes from Trichopria drosophilae, assembly GCA_030407085.1. Taxonomy (NCBI): domain Eukaryota; kingdom Metazoa; phylum Arthropoda; class Insecta; order Hymenoptera; family Diapriidae; genus Trichopria; species Trichopria drosophilae. The sequence continues at coordinate 60,356,064 of CM059583.1, forward strand.
TTTTATTTTATTTGTACAAAGTTAGAAGTTTTGTGGATTTGCCCATATTCGAATTTACTTTTGAATACTCTCGTGAGATCTCAAACTAATTTCATGACAGTCAATATAAAGCCTAAGATTGACGTATAGTGATAGAAAAATTACGTACTATTAGCGAAATTATAATGTTACCTCTTTGATCCGTAATTTGCCGTGCGAAATCGTGAGCAAGTATCTGCCCCCATTGCATAAGCACCAGTGTAAAAAGTGGATCCTTCACGCTCCGCCTTGAAAATAATTGAGTGCTAATCAAACGTGGATTTGGTAACTCCTTCTTTGTCACGCTCACTGGGATAGCGTGAATGCCTGAAATAATGACAACAATAAGTAATGTAGTCATATACGCGAATGCAATCGTGGCCATGCGAAAGGAGAACATAAGGAATGACAAAATTACATATATATATATATGTATATATGGTTGCGTGAGCAGTTATATCGTGTTGATTGTAGGACCTTTTATTTGCTGTATGGGATAGGTATTGAATTAATCCTACGGATATGATGTATGTGGGAAAATATTCTAAAACACCCATTCGACTTCAATACGTTGTTGAAACAAACAAATTACCCGGATTTATTTTTGAGCAATTCTGATTCAATCTGATTATTTAATAACAAAGCAATTTGAAAATAAGGCAATTTCAAACAATATAAACCTGGATCTGGATAAAAAAAGTTTAGATTAAATATTCCCAGTTGTTAGAATAAAAAATTGACTAATGAGTTGACATGATAATTGTTAAAAAAATTGTTAATCTGTTACACTGACCGACACTGATTTTGTCTTTGACAAGCGACGTATAATTTCCAACGTATTTTTTCGTGCTGAAAACGATGGCGCTAACACAATTTTGCTATGACGTCACACTTTGGAGAAAAACATGCTTAAATGTTTCAAAATCAGCGTTTTTGGACATATTTCGGTTTATTTTGTAGCAAAAGGGAATTTATTTTTGACAAGTGAAGTATTTTTTTTGCTGAAAACGATGTAATGGCGTTAGCAGAATTTTGATATCCCGTCATACTTTAAAGAAAAATGTGCTTAAATTTAACCTCATTTTTTAACCGCATTTAACCTCATGTTTCTCCAAAGTGTGACGTGATAGCAAAGTGCTGCTAGCGTCATCGTTTTTAGCATGAAAAGAAAATACTTCGCTCGGCAAAGGCAGAAGAAAAGTAAAATGTTTGCGGTCAGTGTTATTAGTGCCTATAATGCACAGCGATTGAAGTAGTTTATCCAAATTATCAGCTGAATATTAGTAGCCAGTACCAGCATAGTTTAATTATTTTGTATATGTTATACCTAGTATCCTACACGATTTTGTGTAAAAGGACTCCTTATAACTGTACCTAACAAATTTTGGGTATGTATTTATTCACATTGCAACGAACGGTATTTCTTATACACCATCATTTTTACCACTACTATTACATGTATTTATATGTTCCAATTTTTCTTAAAATTTTTTGTTTATGATATTGTCTACTTTAATTAGTTCTTCGGTTAGTTGATTATGTTTAAGCCATCGACAAAATACCCAAAATAGCATTTACAAAATGATTACACGGAGAGAAATGTATTATAAGAATTATTATTGTCTGATAAAGAAAATTGCATTACCTTTTAATATAATGTTTGTAAAAACTACAATCTATTATTTAACTCTTTAATTAAAAAGTACTATTATAGTTGTATAGTTGGATCATTACTTTATACCATGTGCACTACGAAAACGAAAGCCGAGAATCGCATATGTCACCTTTCGTAAAGTTAAATATCTGTATATTTTTTCTCATTCAAGTTTTATACTTTTACAATGTGTTTGAAGCACTAGTAAATTTATAATAATTTCTTAGTAATACTTATTACACCTACTAATCATTTCAACAGTTGCAAGAGTACTCTGTTAAAAATTACATGAAATTTAATGTAAGGTAAATGCCCTCTAATACATTAAATTTAAAAATTTTGTAAAATTTATCTTAATGTGTAGGAACATAAGTCTTAGAGTAGTTTTGCATTGTGTTTCATGCATAATCAAATTAAATTTACTGTACGTGTTCATCAAATTTTAATATAGTTTAAGAATTTATAATTCAAGTGCATGTACATGATTTTTAATGTGAATTCGAGAAGGGCGCACATGAAATACAGCGAACTGTTTACAATACCTAATGTCGTTTACGTTTCACGGTAGTTATTCTTTTCATTTCCCGCGGTTCTTGGAAAAATTGTACCTTGCTATTAAATTAGAAGATAATAATCAGTATCTCACGAATATTCACCTGGTGTGGATCGCCCGTTTGCATTGTGTAAGCTTGGTAAGAACATCACTCTTTCCCTTCCGTTTATAATTATATTTTTTTGCCGCTATTTATTATAAAATCGGTTTAACTTATATTAAGCATTTCAGGAAAATTATAAAGAAAACCTATGCGCCTATGCTGAGCATATAAACTACTACGAAGTAACCGATGAAAATGTGAACGAAAATAATGACAACAGCAGTACTGATGATGGGGATGATACTGCTATTGTAGCTGCTGAACGAAGTTCCAATACGTTTCCCAGTAATAATCGCACTAAAAAAGCGTCTATTTCAAACCTCCAAAAAATGGATAAAAACTGAACAAAAAATGCATATAAAATGTCCAGACAATGTTTAAGTTATCCTAACAAAATCTACATAATATAATCTCAATTATTGTACATAAATTAGACACAAAAGTATTTAGGTTATTCTTCTTAAATATTGTATGTTTTTGCAGAAACTATCCACTATTTATCTAAAAAAGGTAACAAAAACAATCCACATTTTTGTGGATTATTTTTAATGGAAAACTGCCACATTTTATTACTCACAAACTGGCTAGTACAGAAGTTTATTTGCCAAAAACTGACCAATATTTAGATCGAATTTCCACCCGAGCTATTGTAGATTAAATTAATTTTTACCGTGAAATTTATTTACAGTAAATTTTCCATGCGGTGGTATGTATCCATTTTTTTGGTGTATATGTATACACGAAACTCTATGGAGACATTAAATTTAAAGTACATACATGACATTCTTTTGGTATATTAAATTTAAAATCTGACATTAAAGACATTGAAGTCGTTTAAAGTCGGAATTGAAATGTGCTTTCAGCACATGTTGATTAAATATAATGTGTTATATATCGGATACGAAATATAAGCATAAACTTGCGGCTTCGACTCTGCTAGCTTTGGCTTATGTACTTATCGATTGGGCAGGGTTTGGTAGACTCAGCTATTTAATTGTCTATAGAACAAAACTGAAAATGACAATTTTCAAAACATCAACTCCCAACGCATGATAGCCGGATAATTATTATATAACACTAATGGATATTATTATTATATATTTTTTTTTTCGTCAATAATTGTAATTAATAACACCTTAACTCCTTCTTGACCGTTTTTTTAAATTAAATAGAAAGACTTGTCTTCTTGGAACGAACAGTCTATTTACAGAATATGACTTTGTATATGCCCTTGTTTGTGGAGAATGTGATGCTCTAGATTTTTTGTTGCAAACATTTTTTATGTAATTTGTATTTTTATAATAATTTTACTCTGTTCTAAGAAAACATCTTTTTCTATTTAATTACATTTAGGTGTCCATTAATGAATTTGATTTTCTGTATTAAGGTACATTCCTGCCTTTAATGGTGTTAAGCAAATAAATAATAATTAACTAATACTACTGAAAAGCTTTGCTTCGCACATGCAATCCCATTCCCAGATAGCTGCATTCTTTTAAAACTCTTATGTTAGACTGTACTAGACACGACAAGTTGAATATTTTCATGGTAAGTTGTCTTTTACGGCATTACACTTGATTTTAGTAACAAAATTCGGATATAGTTCCGAAATGCCCATACCCTAATTATTTTTAAACGTACCTTTTTCAGTGTATTTTGATGCACTAATTACGAATGTCTTAGTGAAAATTGGTGACAAAGTCATCTTCAAGGTCAAAACTATAAAAATCTTGTTATTTTGTGATATTTTACATTTATCTTGCAGCCCGTACTTGAAAATTTTTAGCATACCTTATCAGTATACAGATGTGGTATAATTGAAGCAACCTAAAATATCAATTATAGTAATATCACGATTTTTGTACTTTTGACCTTGAAGATGACCTTGTAGACAAATTTCACTACAATATTCACAATCAGCACATCAAAATACGTTGGAAAGTATACGTTAAAAAAATTTGAAGTATGGGCTTCAAGATAAATGCAAAAAAGCACAAAATAACACGATTTTTCTATTTTTGACCTTAAAGGTAACCTAGCCGCCAAGTTTCACTACGATAGTCGTAATCAGCGCATCAAAATACCTCGAAAAAGGTACAATTTGTCTGAAACTTTGACATTTGATGAGAAATTATGCGATATTTTTTTTTGCCGAGATGAACAAATTCAATACTTCGTTCAGACTTCGTCTGACTAGACGTAAATAGACTGATTGTAAGAGAGGTTATATAAATAAATATGATGTCGAATAAACGACAAAAAAGAATTTTTCTTTGACCGTATGTAAGAATAATTAAATTTAAAAGTTATTTCTTGGGTTTTCGGTCTCTCGTACTATGAAACAAATATTTTGAAGGTAAGTAAATAAAAATAAATAAGGTTGTAATGTCAACCAACAAAATATGCGAAAATAAGTGAAATTTGAAAATTAAATTTTTGCAGATAATATCGCGGACCAAATTTTGATTAAACCACGGAATATAAGGAGTTAAGACTCGTATTTAAGTAACAGATTTAGTTTCCCTCTAGCGATATTATTTTAAAAAGGACTATTTTTGAAAAATAGCACGTTTCGTCCCAAGTATACCGGGTGGACTCGTTAGTAAGGCGACCCCGGTATACTCTGCCCTATACGTGTATATGGTTTTGAAATTTTAGTTGTAATTTTAAATGTTTTTAAAAGAGAAGGAATATTAAAAACATTAAGTAAATACATATGTAAAATGACGGTGAACGGGATGTCGTGCACGCAAACATATGAATTTAGGAAGCCCGGTTTTAAATCAATATGCTGTCGAGGTTCTATAAAGTATTGAAACTATACAAAATATTAAATCTAGTGTATGGCTTCAATTTTACCTTAATATTTGATTGAACGCGTCATGACTTATGGTAGCAGTATTAGTTAGGCAGCTTTGGAAAAAAAGAACTGTTATAGGCTAGTATTAAGTGCGGTTTGAGTATTGTGCCTCTTACGAAAACCAGATTTTAGTAAACGGAACGTTTATTTGTTTCAAAAAATTGAAAGATTTGTTATGTAAATATATATATAATCAAATCATTTGGTAGTTTAAAGTTAGGTAGTTTAACAATGAGGCGAGTGTCGAACTGTTATGGTGTGTTGATTTTCGTCAGGGAGTGATAAATGCCTTTTTCCCATATGTCTGGATAGGATTTGTGGAGAAAAAAACTGATTGTAATGGATAGTGATGAAAAGAGTTATAATGGTTATGAGTTCTTTAAAGTGCTTAAGAGATATCCCATCTTACGAGAAGCCTGATAACCAAGTCTGACGAACTTTAACAGAGAGGTAAAAAGAAATATCGTTTTATGACACACTATAACTTCTACATCATTTTGCATATATATTGAGAAGGAGGGATATTTTGTTGACAACTTTGGAATAATATGTTATAAAGTTAAGGGATCAAACAAAAATGTTGCTGACTTTGATGAAGATAGAGTAAACCAATAGCAGAAAGAAGAGGCAAGAGGTGATCACGGTTACGAGCACTGATTATTGGCGATATTATGAAATCGCTTCGAGTTTTATCAATATTAAAGCTTGATTATCGAAGGGGGGCTTTTATATAATTTTTAATTCGCAATATTATAGTTACCGCATTTGGCGAACGCTAACTTTACATTGGTTTACATTTTTTGTTATCCAAATAGTTATGAAATGTAGTTAAGGACATATTATACGTCCACTCAGTTTTTATAATACTTGATTATGTGCAGTGAACTTTAAAAAAATGTTTTTCATAACATTAAAAAAAAGTACTAAATGTGAAATGTGTGTTCAAACATTTTATCAGTGCAAAATATATATATTGAAATTGCATCTGAAAAGTTGTGAAGGCCTTCGTAGTATCTGAAATTCGTTCATAAATATCGAATATATTCAAAATACATGAATGATATTAATTAAAAATCATTTATTACAATTTAAATACAGTATAACGCGATAAAAACATGAATTTTTATTTTATTTATAATTTATTTATAATTACCATCTGCATATCGAGGTGAAAGTATTCGAGCAAAAGCTTTGTAACTTTGACCCCACGTTGGATTCTCTTCATTGTTGCAGGAACCATCAAACGTGCGAAACTTTGCTAAGCTGTTACAGGACAATTTTCTCGACACACGACCACCATTACCTCCTTTGATATCAAATCCGTGACCACGAAGGAATTCGAAAAACGTATTGGGCGTAACGTTGTGACTGTTTTACAAGAAGAGTAATAAGGTTATTATTCATTTTGAATATTTTTATTCATTTTTACATTTTGAATATGAAGCCAAAATAAATCATGCTATAAATACGTATCTAGAGAGTTAAAGACATTGAAGCACATTGAACGGAAAGAAGTAAATTTGATCGAATAATTTTATTTTTCTACTCAGTTTATCTCGTAACTCCTTATATTTTCTTTCTGGCCATTTAAATTGTAATTAGCAATAATACATGTTTTGGTAGATCGAATTTGTTTTGTGATATGAATAAACAAATTTCGGATATCTCAAATTGAAATAAATAATTAACATCTTATAGTAATAAAATTTAAAAATTTTCGATAAAAATTAATCAATTATATATCATTTTATATAAACAAAATTCCACGAAATTAGAACAATTATTCACGAACCATATTAGATACGTAAACTCGAATTTTTGAAATCTGATTTCGTCGTATAGTTTGGTTGATTTGTTAGTCAAAAACAAAATTAACATATATATTCTTAATTACATATATATTAATTGTCGTGGTTAGTTGCAATTTACCATATAAATCGATATACTCTGAATACTTTACTCTCTGGACAACTTTTGTAAAAGTTGCGTTCCGGAAATAACAGATCTCGCCTCTTCACTAAGCCTAATAACAGCAGTTGGAACTTTATTTTGAAATGAATACAACATGGAAGCAGTGTGTTCAGTAGGTTGAAACGCTCTCGATGTTAAGCCAGAAGTTTCTTGCCTGCTTTTTGCCGCAGCAAATTGATTCATGTAGTTGTTAAAAAATCCATTCGATGTAATTTCACTACCAGAATTGGTCGGTATCCTATCACCTGTAGGCAAAAGAAAAAGTAAAGAATAATAAATGAATACCTTCCAACAATAATTATGATTGCATCGACTATAGATGCAATAACAGTTAATGATGGATAATGCACAACAAGAAGGATACCTCATTATTAATAAAGAACAGCAATAACGCGTTCAAAGCTCATTATTCTTCAGTAAACACAAGTATATTTAGAGAATGCTCATCTCTCTACAGAAGTTTTGTTACAGTTTTATTTTCAAGGCGATTTCATGTACGTGCTTTTAGTACCCCCTCTGTACAAGACTCTGTACAAGGAAACGTAATGAACGTTTGTTTTGTTATTTGTGAAAGTCAACCCTGTATGGAGGTAAAAGGGAAGTATGAGTTGAGAGCTACCGGAGAGTAAAGTTTAAATTTGAGACAACTAAAGTTGGGAAGTGAAATCACCCGAATCCAAATTTGGGAGTTCTACTATATGATTGAAAGTTTCAAGCACGGGGAATAGAAAGGAGATAAGTTCAATATCTTGTTCGGCAGTTTTTAATTCGGTTGTTAGATGAATCAAAAGGATATAGCGCAAATTTTATTTGAATCACGCCAATAAATAATAATGAAAATAAGAAAATAACTTTTTTTTAACTCCGTGCGCTAAGTGCTCACTTAGCACACTGTTTTCCGTGTGCAAAGTAGAACATTCGTGCACCGTGCGCTAAGTAGTTACTTAGCACGAATGTTCTAAATTGCACGGAAAACATTGTGCTAACTGGGCACTTAGCTCACACGTTAAAAAAAATAGTATACGATACGCGTGCGCGTAGGTGACCCAAGCACCTACTTAGCGCACTTGTATCGTAATGTACTATTATTGACTTGACTGATTACACAGGCCAACAAAAAATTCTTTTCCTTCTGTGCCATGGTCCAGACCACACAGATCCAACGTATTTTGTGCTGTTAAATACAAATCTGCAATAAAAAATGGGGGTAGCTGAGAAAATTTTAGACATAACCACAAAAAAATTTTAAAAAAATAGATTTTATAGAGATATATGCTTTGGATTAATTGGATTTTGAGTTGCTAAAGGAATCTCCAGTAAAAAAAAGAGGCGGGGATCGCTGGCCAAATTTCAGAGAGAACCTCAAAAATTCATAAAAGAATTTACTGCGTAACAGATTCACATTCGTACAAAAACATTTTCGCACATGCGTCGAACAATATTTTTTTATGCAAGTGTGATGAACGTACGTTTAAATATTGTCAAAAATGTGAATAATCGCAGTTTTCATACAGTGCAGCAAAAATTTGTTTTTATAGCGGGAAAGTATGAAATGAACGAATTCAACTTTCCTTAAATACGTGTTCAACTCTGTTGTTTTTTTTAATAAACTTTTTCTCAAAAACATATCAAACATCGAAATATTAGAAAATATTAAATGAGATTTCTCATTCTCTATACATGATAGTATGTTTTAAAATACATTTTTCGGAATTTAATTTAATGTGTCTTTTACTACTAGCCCATACTGCTTCTAGCTCCACTATTATTCATATTACACGCGAGATATCTATTGTAACAATTGATGGGACGACAATATTTTTAATGGCGGATTCAAATTCAGCGTATAAAAAAAATACGAGATTATGTTCTCAATTTGAGAAAAGTCATAAGCTTTCACGTTGTATTAAATAGTGCTATATACAAAATGTTTTCTAACGTTTTTTTTGAGGTTATTTATGAAATACGTATAGTGGCCATCATTTTTTATTACAGATTTATATTTAATGGGCTCAAATAAAAAAAAAACAATGCGATATTTACCCGAAAAATGTCATATTGTACGTTTTTAACTCTATATTGCTCTAAAAGCTAATTTTTTAATGAATTTGTTATGTTATATCAGAAATTTGGCCAGCAACACCCATTTTTTCTCTTTAAATTCAGGTTTAAGCTCAAAATATGCCGTATTAGTGTGGTCTGGATCCCAGCACAGCAGGGAAAAATTTGTTGTTGACATGTATGACCAGTTGTAAAGTTACTTTTTTGGAAGGGAACAACACATTTTTTTACAGATTTCGAATAACCTTTTATGCCTGAAAATATGCTATATAAAAGAAGTTTCATAATACCTGATAAATTTAACAATTTAATAATGATTTTTGTATATTACGATTTGAAACAGTACATTAGAAATGTAATAGGCAATTACTTACCTCTGAATACCATTGAATGATAATTATGACCGCAGTGCCGAGTACTAGATAAAGAAATATTCTCATTGTACGTTAGCGGAACTGGAACTAATCTTTGATTATAATACTGGTTGGGAATTCGATGTTGTGCACCGTGTGACCATTCTCTTCTATTATACGTATATTCCTAAAAATAACTATTCTGAAATCAGGCGAAAATGTTCATTGCATATTTCAATCTTCATAAAAGCGCAAAACCTTTTCATCACTTAGCTTACGGAAGTTGTGTGATATTCAAATTATATCCTATTAAAAAACTGTGACCTTTATTTTGAATTATTACTTTCATTATCACGCATATGTTCCTCGAGAGATTTGAGAGAATAAAAATCAATTACATTAATGGAATCTGGATCTCAGTTTTTGAGATCCATTAATGTTTACGGTTTCTTTTCGATAAGCCTTTAAAATACTACCTTCAAATATGTGCATCATTTTCTTTTGCGATTCCGTAGCAGTCAGTAACTTAAACTTGGAAAGTGTAATCGAGAATGGAATTTGTTAGACATAGTACTGAATAATACATCCATCGTTCGACGATTATGGGTTTAATGTCATACCAAACAAAAATCGTTTCGAAATTTTCGAAATCGAAAAATGAAAATTCTCGTTTCGGACGCCATTTTGGATCATTCAGGTTACAAAAATAACCTTAACGTTCCAAATACAGTTTTTCCATTTAAACAAAAAATTCGGTATTTTTACACTTAAACTCTGGTACTGGCAGGTAATAAAAACCTGGTAATAATTTTTTTGTCTAATTGTAGATATGACTATTAGAAAGAGCGATAAATAATCTAACAATCTCATATGTTCAATAATTTTGGAGGCTCAAATTTATCTCATCTAGAGAACTCTGAAAAGTGACAAAAAAGTGTCCCCGTGAGCCTTAATGGGTTATATGAGATATTTACGTAAATAATCATATATTTTTTGTTAGAACAAGTTCTGTTCTTTTTTGCTTTATCCCTCAGGCATTCATTTTTCTAATAAAAATGTCCTTGTATGCTTTCACTTTAGATGTGACAAGATACGACTTTGCAATCAAATAAATGTTTAAAACTGATCAATTTTTTGCCACAGATGAATTTTTTAATCATTTGTGAAAAGCTGAAATTGTCTAGTCTGTATATACTGTTACTACTTATTCAACGGACGATTCGAGTATTCTCTATAAGGTTAAGCCGATATCAATCTTATAAAAAACATGTACTATAAGAAAGGGACCACAGTCTAACACTGATTGAATGTGCGAAATGTTACGTCAATATTTTGTAAATGCCTGCATTTAATAACGTAATATATGGCATACACAGTTGGGTAAAAACTTTCCAGATGTCACAAGTTATGGGATGGTTATATACTATTCGAGAGATATAAATCCTTTATAAATCCTTTTTAGAAAGAATTGACATCACTAGAATGCTTATAGGGATTATGAATTACATATATTATCGAATAAAAGTCAAATTAGTTCGTGAAAATAATGGATTTGTTGACAATCGTCGTTGCAATTGGGTTTTAGAAATTGGTCCAGGCAGCAGATGGTAAAGCGTATTACTACAAAACTTGTCAAACTATGCAATGTTACATTATGAAAGAAAGCCGATCATTTTTGCTACGTAGAAGAATATGATGTTGTGGAACGTTGATTTCGTCTTGGTTTATTTAAATTACAATAATTGTACAATTGCTTAAAAATATCTTGATGAACAAATATTATGTATTGGTACGTGCTCTTTAATGGAGATTATATTTATTACATTTCCGGTTTATAAAACGCTTTAAAAAACAGTACATCAATCGTAAATACCTGACATCTCATATCGTAAAACCAGTGTCCTTATTTAGTTCAAAATTTTTATTTCTATTCATATTTACAGTTGCATGGGGTGAGTTTTCACTGACCACTACAAGGTGATAAGTATGCAATTGGGATATTTTCAAAACTCTTAACCCGCTCGTGGCTACGCAATAATTTCGAATGTCTTGGGGTATTATTCCTGAAAATTCGTTAATAGATAACGAACAATTCTTACTGTGAAAGTAATTTATTACCTATTAACCATGTAACTTGAATGTGTTAATTGTTAACTAATATTTTTCGCAGTGTACTTGGCTTGGGAATAAAAAAGGGAAACAGTAAAACATACGTTACAAATTTAATCAAATATTACATTTTACTAATTTGGATGCTACAGTTTATTTAACAAAATATTTAAAGTAATTATACAAATATTTTATTATATTTGAGACGATAAGAAATTTGAGCACTGGTATGACTGAATGCCACCGATATGAAAACAGTGAAAGACACAAATCAAATTTCAAAACGATGTATCTTAACAAACATTATTTTAATTTATCTTAAAATACATTTTTGAGTGCACATGTCATATTTTAAAACTATTCTTTTACATTAAACGAAAACACGAGAAATTTATTAATTTCTGTTAAATGATGCTAAATATTCTCTATGTAAAAAATATATGTTACGCTTCAAAATATGATATTTGGTAAATACTCTGTAATTCAGATTTAGTAATATAATACCAATTTAAAATTAAAAGTAGGTTACTATGCATTTTTCAATTTTTACCAAATAATTAATATATATTAGCAATATTACTCTCTTAATCTGAATCACCGAAAAATATGATTTTCAGTATTTTTTGCTGATTGAGGTTAAGATTGTATAGTCATCGAAAAGTTGCTTGTATTATTCTAATAGTAAAAAATATTATATTGTCTAATGACATGGAAGGTTCTCATTTTTTCTTATTAAAATGTACAAAATAAAAACATTCATCATTTACCGTTTTCGGCAGTAAAATAAAGCCCGTTTCAGAAAAAAACAAAAAACGAATAAATTAAAAATGTCGGTATAAAATGCATGTAACATGATTTGCACGCAGGTTGGAAAATATGTTATTTCCCAACAAGATAATAAAACAGGAGATCATGATTCCTGCTTCAAATAATGTTTTGTCAGGAAAATAAATTTTATATCTCAATTTTTAATTTATTTTTATTTACTTTTTTTGGTATTTCTGAAAACGGCTTCGAATTAGGTCGAAAAACCTCTTACTAGATCTAATGAGATAGATCCAATTTAATTTTATTAGTTCTTTATTTACCTATGTGGTCTTTTTTATATAATCGTACTTCTCATATTCATGCAAGTACCGCTAGAAAGTAATTTATACCATTTCTACTTATCATTTGAGTGCTGTGACTTATTAGGAAAGTTTGATGGAAAATCGACCCAAACATAGGCTGTAATGGACTTCGAAAGAGAAAAATGAAAGTTTCAAGCAGCGAAAATTAAATCTATATTCTGGTTAGAACTGCACAGTACACTCCGATTATTTGATTGTGCTCTGCTATTCAAAATTTTAATATTATAGAATATTATAGTATGTTTGAATATATCAATAAAGTTGCATATGTTTTACCTGGTTTTGAGAAAAGTCCCTTATATTATAATTAGGCAGCACAGTGCTTATTTGTCTTTTCACTCGACGTTGTCTACCAGAGTCCCAATCGTTGAGCATCGAAAATAATTCACTTCGACGGAAACCGTCAGTATCTCGATAATTACGATAAATTTCTTCTTCTATAATTTTTTGATGAATATTACTTTCTTTTATTCTATGTCTTGATAGAAGATTAGCATGAGGCCGTAGCTTGGATTTCGCGCAGTATCTCTCATCTTCTTCTAACATCGAACGTAAAAGCTCATCTATACATCCATACCTTCCTGATGTAAAGACAGAAATGCCCGTTTCTAAAGTATCGGCGAACCTAGAAAATACTTTCTGCACTAAATGTGCAGCTAAATTCAAGACGTTTGCATCAAGACTGCAGTCAACTCTCATTCCAATATCACTACCGGACTGACGAATCAAATCGCAAATCAAGTTCGAAACTCCTTCAATGGCCATGTCATAAACTGCGTAATAATCACTGCCGGATGAACGCATCCCTTTCTGAATGAGAGACTTCCTCATCGGTTTCTCTCGCCATCCAAACTGAACGTCTCTTTTGAAGCTGCCTCGAATAGGATCGGAATTAACACCTAGGAAAGTGTCCAAGTTTGATGGAAATCGGGCATTTATATTTCCGATGTTGACGTTTAAATTCGTGCCTGCCGAAGCTGAAGGCCCGATGTGACGAGGTCGCCCTCGCTCTTTGATCAGAACCCCTGGACGAGACACGAAAACTTGGCGGTCGGGTACCAACAAAGGATGAGGAACTCCAATGTGAATTATCCTTTTTGGAAAAGTTGACTTCGATGCGATTCGAGGTACCGTACCATAGATAGAACTTCGCGAATTATAGAGCGGAAGCCTTGAATTTAGAGCGGACTCGAACATTGCTAGTTTCCGGTCGCTCAGCTGATTCAACGAACACTTCGAATCACCTACAACTTCGGTGATCGCATCGGCTATTTGGCCCTGCCGGCTAGCTAAACGTAAGGCAGCTTCTGCAATTTTATTCGCCATTTGTCTTCTTCCGTCAAGAGTATTCATCCTTCTAGGAGATACAGCATATTCAGTCTCATAATTAATCCATGGTGTATTTCTAAATTCTCGAAAATTTTCTGGATATGCATTCACTGGAAGTCTACTAGATAATGGAGATCGATTAGATTTTCCGTATATGAACGTTGTTTGTCTCTTATTCCTCGTTATTAGCTTCTGATTATCTCGTTCCAATTGCTTATTATCTGCATTTTCCTATAAATAAATACAATCGCACAGTCTTAATAAAAAATCTACTTGTTTTATTTGTTGCATGTTCAGTAAATGAATAAGAATTAAGAGATTTATAAAATTTAAATTCGTCCAAATTAGTTTCATGACTAAATCTATTGATAAGAATCGAGAATAGGAATGTATTTCAACCGAACAGAATGTGAAGCCTGAATTTAATTAAAAAATTGAAAAAGGTCCATAAAATGTTAATTAATTACGGGAAACGTTTTTTGTTTTGTTTTTAAAAAACTTCAAACACTGCGAAAATAAAAAAATATATATTTTATCTGAACCAAATTTGTTCATTCAAAGTGTGAATGTTTTTATTGATTGCATATCCTGGATCATTTTCAAATTTATTGCATAAAATTATGAATAACAATTATGCAATTGGGTGTAAGTTATAGAGTCTGTTTTTCTTCTATGGATTAACTAATACATGACATTAATGAATACCATTTATTTAATTGAAAAAGTTATTCCACGATTTCATAGAATTCAAGGTGACGCTTTTACCTTGAAATCCTCCATGTTTTTATTTAAACTGAGTTCAGCATCTTTTGTTCTATCCGCAGGAATAAAAACACTCTCTCCAATATTGTCTGACGTTTCGTTCCATTTTGGATTGATATTTTTTAAAAAAAGTGAATCTATCGTCGGGAGCTTTACATTACTCGAAGATTGTTCGTCTACAACTATGGTAACGTGTCCTGATAAAGTTGCTGTATTGTTCACATTAACATCTTCTTGTTCTTTACTAAATATACCTGAAGAATGTATTAATTGTCCCGATTGTGTTTTTATAGTGCTCGTATTGTTTACTTTATCTATAATTCCAGACGTTGCATAGTCGTTAGTCCAATGCTTATCCCACTTTAATGTTTCAATTTCACAATGCGCATATATTATAATTAATGAAAAACACAATAAACTTGAGATCCTTTGCATATTTTCTGCACGTTATTACTAACTTTTAAAGTTAATGAACGAAAGGAAGTATCATACTGAATCCATATTGAAATACAATGTTTGTGATGATTTTCAATGAAATGTAATATTTTGAAAAGGTTTTCAACAAAATATAATATTTTGAAAAGGAAACGCATTACGCGCGTCTTACGAAATCAAAACTTCGTGAACAAAAATTTGATGAATTGCAACTGTCCTTATATAAATGAGTAATTCCACGGATTTTTTTACTTTCGAACTCGATAAAAGGTGAAAAAAAATTGATGGCATACGTACGGTATGACACTTATCATAAAGTAGGATGTATACGAACCCTAAAAATCGTGACGTGCATAATTTTTTAGCAGACTTATCGACGGTAATTAAACTTGTTTGCATGCTTGCATGTTTCATTTTACTTAATATTCTTCGACTACTCCCAGTTTGCGTTATTATGATAAAACTTCAGTTACCTATTGCGACTCCAATCAATGTACCCGTTTAAAAGATATTGATAACATATTTGTTTTGGCATTTTGTTTTCAAATGCTTCTTTTTCGCGACTAAACAAAAATACTGAAATAGTAATGTGATTTTCAGTTAAAACACATCCGAAACTAATGTAAAGACTAGTTACAGAGTATTAGAAAATAATTTTCTAAATGTGCTACTCGTTTATTTGTATTTTTTAGGTTGACCACATTTTATCTTGACCATTTCTCAATGACATACGTATGATAGTTATTGAGACACACAGGAAAAAGGAACTTTTTGCATAATAATAAAAATACTTTTCTTCAAACTTATTTTTATAAAACAGCCAAATATAAAGGAAAAAAACATTTTTTGCAAAAAGTCGGTATACTTGTAGTATTTGGGATAATAACTTTTTTTAACATGAGGCACACTCATCAACTTAAGATTGTTTAAAAGAGTACTTTTTAAGTATGCTTCCACGCGACTTTGAGTAGATAGAAACAATCTTAATTTTTACATAGCCCTAAGATGTAAAGATTTCTATACGAGGACCCTTCGATAATGATAAAATTTTTTGGCACATTATGCGTAAATAGTGATTGTTTATAACTAGCAATATCTAGAAAATTGATGAAATGTTACATCTAACTGTACTTTGTCCAAAACTCTTCATGAATTATTACTGGAAACGGTGAGGATATGTCTGAAATCGCCAGTACCCGCTATGTCAAAAAATCTGTGGAATTACTCATATGTAAGTGTTCAAAAATATAACCACACGTCGGAAACAATTTTGAAATACGTTAAATCAGTGTATGTAATATTAATATTTAAAAAAATTACATCAGGTAAATAACGAAGAAATGCTATTAAATTGCGATATACATTTGATCTTGTACCTTGATTTGGGATAGAAATTAATTGCAATAAGTACATTTGGTTAGTACATTTGTACCATATTTATTTATAACCGCTTATTTACTACCGAATACATAGTCTTTATTCGATATGCTTAACAGTATCAACGGTTATCGCGAAGATTTGTTTACCGTAAACGTACAAACTTTTAACCTTTATAGTATTGTATAAAAATTAATTGTTTTATGAATTTGTATTCATTTTTACAGCTTAAAAGTAGAGAATAACAAATATTTAATACTAAAAGCATCATTTCAGCAAAGTGACACATGATAATAAATAACCTAATTATATTTTACGTCCACTTATTTCAACTATTACAATAACTATAATGACAGTGAATGTAGAAATTATTATTTCAGATAATATGGCGACTTGGTGGAAAACGGCACTTGAGCGTAATCTTTCCATAAAGAGAGATCAACTTCGGGCAGGTCGTCGCAACTTGTAAGAGGATTGCTGAAAAATATTCAATTATCATTAAAGTAAGGTTTTGCGTCTGAACTTTGGTAATTTAATTAAGTACAATCTAATTTTAAATCAAACATTTAAAATCTGCATGCATTGCTAAAAAAAGTATGATAATAATAATTAAAGACTTTCAGAATTATTCGCGTTTAAAATTATTTTGATAATAAAAATAGAACGATCAGTTTATTATATTTGCATGAATAAGAAATGTATTTAATATCTTACAATTGTGAAACTACTTCAAATCCACGCGCTTGCATGAATTCGATCCTATCGCCGTTGTCACAGAATAGCCTCGAGATACTTGCTTGACGGATAGTGTTAAGTTGTTCTGAAATATTACAGTAATATGTTTCATTATTATTTGCATTAAATTATCGTGTACATTCCTGACATAGCTTTCTGACTAACAAAAATATATTAGGTTTTAAGATAATTTTCTTTTCTTTAACTGCTTCAGCATTTACTGGAAAATTTGAATTGTGAATAAACAATTAACTAATAAATCTACCATTACTTATTTAATTTAGCGGCGAGTGGGACTGAAAGGAGTTAAGAAAGCAGGGGACAAGCAAAGAGCGGAAAGGAGAAACGCGTGGCATCAAGAAGTAGAAGTGCGGTTGTAGTGATACTAGAGTGAAGATCCGAGAAGAAAAAATACTAGTAATAAGAGTGAGAATTGAAGTTTAGAAGAAGTAACAATGGCAGAAAAAGAAGAGAAAATGTGGCAGGAGATGATAAAGGAGATCAAAGCAAGGATGGATATAATGGAAACTGACTGGGAATGGATAAAGGCAAATATGGAAAGGAAAGGAAAAGCGATTCAGAAGAGGATGGATAAAATTGAAGAGGAGTGGTTAGATTCGAAGAAAGTGGAGGCGAGCAAGATGCAGATGAATGAGTGCAGACAGTGCAAGGGGAAGAAGCCGAGCAAAATTGTGTGTGTAAGTGGGATGAAAGAGAGGATTACAGAGAAGAAGCAAAACTTTGACGGTGGAAATAGTGAAGTGGAGGATGAAGAAAACAGAGAAAGCTCCGAAATAGAAAGCGAGACAGAGTTGCAGACGGAGAAGGCAAAGAAGGAGGAGGAAGAATGGAAGTGGGAGAAAAGAAGACGAGAAGCAGCCAAGAAGAAGTTGATAGTAAAATGTGTAAAAATGAGTGGTTGGAAGGCAGAAATAGAGGTGGAAACAAAGGTGAAGTTGGCCTGTAAGGGTAGAGTGAGAATAGTAAGAGCAGATGTGAAAAAAGAGGCTGAGAGAGGCGCGATAATACTGATCTGTCTGGAGAATGAAAAAGATAAGGATATAGTGTTAGAAAATATAGCAGAACTAACAAAAGAAGGATGGCAAGTACATGAGTACGAAACTTTCATTCAGAGAAGGACAAAAGTAATGATGATGCGGAAAAGGGATGAATTGAGTAGTGAAGAAAGATGGACGAAAATAGGGACGAGTTGGAGAAGCGATAAAGAAGTATGGGTGTTGAATGAGTTAGATGGAAAATGGAAGCAAAAAATACTGGAGAGAGGAGAAAGAAAGTGACATGAAAAAAATTTGTAGAAACGTGAGTGTCGAAAATTATTTAATAAAATTAGTGCAGTGATAATGATCTAAAAGGCCCAATCGATGGGTCTTACAAAAGTAGCACATGCCTCTGTTTGAGAGGAAAGTTTGTAAAGGAAGGGAGGGTCCTTTGTCCATCCCATGCAATGTCAAATTAGCAAGCATTCAATACATACTATTGCCATTACTTATTTAAGTGTACTGAATGAATACAGAAAACTTAACATGGTAAAGAAAAAACACTCGATTTTTCATATGGGTAAATTCCTAGATGATAATCAATGGCTATACAATTTATCTGTTTTAAACTTTCCAAAATAATCGCTTAATAATATCGTGTTTTGTGCACATAATTATGCATATCGTTTCTAGTACATCATTTTATGTAAGAATATATTCCAATTCCATAGATCTCTTAATGAAAAGACTTACCTATGCATATTTTGTAATTATTTGTTTACTTTTAAACTAATGTATTGCGTTGAAAATTAAAATTATATAGAACGATTATAATTAACAAAAATTGAGGAATTTATTACTGTGCATTGCACCCACAAAAGTTTAATGTTTTGTAGAAGTCGTAGTACATCACAATTTAAAAAAATGTGATGAGTGTCATTAGAAAATATTATTCACTAAAGATGCAATAAAAATTATATAGTTTAACACTCCGGGAGTAGAACTCGATTTTGCGCTCTGCAGTGAAATTTTCGGGCACCCATGTTACATAATATAACATTATAGAAGCGTAAATATTTTAGAAACACATACCTATTGTAAATGCAGTTTTTCGATCACCAGTTTCATACCAAAACCGATCTCCTACCCTTGTTCGGTAAAACTGTTCCGTCAAAATGCACAAGAAGGTGGGTCCCACTTTTGTGCCAGGGACATGAGCTTCCAAAGAAGCACCAACTGTTAAGTCGACATCGTCTACGGACTCGTACAGTCCAGCTAATTTTTGAATGTTCTGAAAAAGTATATAGAAATTATTTTGAAGGCTCGGGTGTAATGGTGTATTGAAAAAACAATTGCGATATTTAAGTATTCATTTCAATACAGAGGTAAACAATTTTCTTCTATTCAAAACATTTTTTTATTAAATCCTTTAAAATTTAACGTAATAACAACTTAATTCAAATAAATGTCCGAGTAGAAATTTTGAAACGTCCTTTATTAGGCCCTGATTACATACTTTAAGTCGTTATTACGAATGTAATGTTTGATGAGATTGCGGTAGTTTTCCTGATATAAAGCCCTGATCGAGCTTCTTTCAGATGTTGCTCAAGTTTTGTCAGTTGCATTTAAGTAACTAGTAAGTATACATTTTTCAATATTGCTTAGCAGTTTCTTAATGTTTTATTACGAAATATTAAGTATGCTTAAGAAAACATTCAATATCATATATTTAACTACAATCCTTCGTTAACAATTATTAATTGGCTTCTTCAATATTTAAGGAAACTAGTTATGTCCCGACCGTAGGCAATAATTTTGAATATGAATACTAACCACTCCTGTGAGAGTGATAGATAACATAAAAATATTAATAACTATTGTTTGGATGTGCAATTTATTTACGTTTTTTAACAACTTTTTATTGGTATATTCATGTAAGAAATTTATATAAGAATTTGGGAAGATTAATTATTTGATTATAATGTATAGATCATATATTTTACCACTAAATATATATATATCCTATTTGATTATAAAAAATAATCTTAGTAACTATGATTTATTAGCGTAGCCCTTGCTACGTTAAACATACCTTAATAATATTGCAATATATGTAATCTAGATATACTAACATCCATTGAAATCAAGTCGTTAAAGTCTGCCCATTTCCTCGCCTTTCCAACACCGCAATATTTGCGGTAAGCATTGTAGGAGTTAAGACCATGATCTCGGCCCCTTTGAATATCTATTGCGCGAAGATCACGACCAACTGGTCGCATATTCCGGAACAAGAATTGCGTTATCTGTAACACAATATTGAATTACGTTTTCATTAACAGCAGCAGTGAATGAATGTTAGAAAAGCCTGAATATCAATTTTCGAAAAACGATTTAAATCAGCTATTGAAAAGAAAAACAAATACATACAGTTATGATAACAAAATTCTTAAAGGCGATAGTGATCTTTAAGAAAGCACAATTACTGTAATTAGAGGTTATAAAAGCTTTAGAATTTTTATTAACAACTAAATTAAATCAAATGTGTTCCAAAATAAGTGCATATTCATTGATTAGCAGCCTATATTAGCGAGAATCAGCGTATATACATGGACACTCAGCTTTCGCTGATTCAAATTTAGAGAGTATCTTGATTTACAGAAACAAGATTATTTTTGTGTTTTTCTACAACTTCATAACAAGGTAAGCAGTCCTGCAATGACACTTTGCACTTTATAGAACTAGAAATGTAGACGCGGAACTCATTCTTTAATATTTATGAAAAATATGCACATATTTAGCGCAAGTTCGAATGTTAATATTAAAAAATGACATGTTTAAAACGGAGAATCTATATGTACTCCGATACTGATGTATGTCTATAATTTCTAAATATCTTCTAAAAGATAATGTGTTCATTCAATAAAATTAATCTCGAAATAATACCCAGAATGTAACCTTTGCAATATAATAGATTTTATATTTGCTGTGTCCATATACGTCAGTTATGCCACAAACATTTCTATTTCATGACCAGAAAATATCATACGACAGTAATATATTGCACAAAATTATTTATACATACTTCTTTGCTGAAAAAGCGATCATTTTCCATTTCCCTTTGGAAGCTCATACCTCTTGTGAGACCGTCCAGATTACCGTTTTGCTCAATAATTCCTGGCCTATTGAAAAAGTTACTTAAACGCAACGAACCGAAGGAACCGCGATCTTCATCTATTAGCCTAAAACATTTACATCAATTTATTTAGCATAAAGTTATATTTAATTGTAATAAACTATTACATTAAATCAAACACGATAACAATATTCATGATGAGCTTTCATTTAGAAATATATTTTTTAAATTTAAACAAATAATGCAAATTAAAACTATATTGCAAAGTTACAGAGATTTTAGAATATTTTGCTGTCATTAATAATATTTAATTTTCCTTCTATCCTACTTTTGTAATTTTACAATATTTATTGTAATCACATTCAGGATAAAAAGACTTTTAAGTCTCCAGGCGCGAAGCTCGATTTCACGCCCTAGGGCGAAACTTTCAGCCGCGCCTTATTGAGTCCTGCGCCCGTCATAATAAACAATAACGTACACAACTAATAATGCGTGTGAAATAATAATCGCCATAGAAGTTCGATAATTGTGTCCTTGATACATAACATACTAATTTATACTTTGCAAATTAGACGTTTCTGAAAGTAACTGAAGAAAAATATGTGTCTAATACGCTTAATAAATTAAATTATTATTTATTTATTTTCCGTGATAGTGTAAATATTAACTCCCATAAAAATCGGATCACTAGATAAAAAATTAACGACGTAAAAAATTAATTTTACAATTTCCTGATCAAAGAAAACCCTGAAAGTTTTTTAGTACAGAATGATCACATTGTCTTGGAAGGAAAATAATTTTCGTTTATAAATATATGCTAAAATATATGTTGTATTTTACTTGATATAATAGCCAAGTTATTGTATTTCGATATTCTTGAAATTGACCAAGTAACCACGAGTTAAATAAACCAATTAAAAACTTTTTACTTTCGGTAGTTTGTGATTCCTTATAAGTATTAAGCAAAGTAAATGTCTAATAACTTCTACTGAAAGAAAAATATTACGATTAAAATTAGAACAAAGGCAAAATTCGACTATTTTAAAACTGCATTCATAGCTCCGGCAAGTAGTTAAATTAAACCAAATTCAAGTCAATTTACGAGGTTTTCGACTATAGCATATATTTTTAAAAGTACTGACTTAAAAATTACGCGAACGTCGTATTTGTTAGAACTTGAATCAGGCACAAAAACGTTAATTCCAGTATGGATTTATATATGTTGTAGTAAGTACACGAACAGATTAATTTACTCTACTCTGTATAAATATTACTTAATGTTTAATTGCTGGAGCACAAAATACGGGCATTCTGAGTATTCTGAGTACGATGAGTTCTAAAAACGAAATGAAAATCATTTCATTGTAACGTTTTAATTTATATTTAGAGCATGAACATAATTTAGTTATTCATTTTAAACTCATTTTTGATGAAAATTGAGATACGAACAATAATGCAATTTTTAAATACACTAATTATAATTTTTGTTTCCCGTTGATGATGAAAAATTCGACAAGAACCGAAACAATAATAGTGTAAACAATTAGGGTGATAATCTACAATACTTACTGAAGATGTCCAGCAATCAACGAATGGAAGTAACGGAAAGCTGCAGTAGAATGTTCGTTGATAACGCTAGGATCGATGCTGGGATCATAATCCATGACGTAATTCGAGGTATTGTACAGTACCTTATGGCGATACAAGTTGTCAGTCCCTGTGATGAATATAATGTACAATTAACCGCAATTATACCAAACTTATATTCTAATTGCCGTATTTAAATCCTTCAGGGGACATCAAAGCTGACACTTTTCTGTACATCTGTACTTCACTTATTTCCCGCTTTCACAAGAAATGAAATTTTCGTTTAGCGGAAGAAGTTTTGAAAAATAGATACTCTCACTTTCTTCCATTTATTCAATTTTTTAAAAGAAATATAGAATACATCAAATAAAAACAAATAAACTGAAAATATTGTAATATTATATTACATGTACAGAATATTTTCGAGGCGATCGACATATTTATTATTACAAAAGCAAATTTGTCAAATTAAATACTTATTCAAGATTAAATAATAATAAGAGACTAAATCCAAAAATATCCTGTTTAATTTTATGTACCATGTAATATTTTTTCTAAACGCATTAAATAATACTGCAAAAATAGTATGACAAGGTAGTTAGAAAAATCGTAAGACTTTGACACTAAAAAATATGCATATTTAAAAATATTATCATAATAATATTTTCAATTAAGTAGTACCTAACGAAGTAAAACTTGCAAATGTATACACCATGCTGATTGGCTTCAGTTATGGCTTTGATAAATTAGTGAACCGGAAGTAATTTAATGCTCTTTTGAAGATAATTAAATATGAATCTAATATCTAGAACTTAAAAAGAATATCGTAAAATAGTCTTAACCATCCTGTTCGTCCCACAATTTTTTTGTACATATACATATTAAATAAACATTTATAGAAAAACATGACTAGACGAGTTTGTAATTCTATTTAGCGTGTTTTCAATCATAAGAAATGTAGAAGACATAACGGTCAAATTTCCGTTTTTGAACACTTGTAGATTTGTTATAAATGTTACCATGCTTTATCTTTCGCTTATCCATTACATAGCGTAGAATTAGTCAAGTGTTTTTTTTTCCTGGTTGAATACTACAGTTTTTGGAGTATCCCAGGTCGACTTACAAATTTTGTATTAATAGTGTTTACCAGTCACAGCTTGCTAACCCAGGCGTGTCGTGGATAAGTAGGAGCAGTTTAGTTGCAACACTTTGTGTTAAACAAGCTGCAAATTCAGGTCAAACCGAACTAATAATTGAATACAATTACATATAGCCTTCAATATATCCGCACATACGTTTGTTCGAAACAATATGATAAACGCATTAGGTATCCATCAGATAAAACATGGAAACACATTCCTTGAAATAATATCCGATCTGGTCATATTTATTCTACTGTACTTTCCAATCGTTTTGTATTGATAGTTTTCAGTTTAAGCATAAGTTCAAAGAATGTTGACTTTCATACAGGGGACTAAGCGACGTAACCAAGAATTTTCATGAAAATATATGAAATGCACATTCTACCTTTAAGGCCTCATTAACAGAAATAAAATATTTCCTTTTATAACAATGTACGTTTCAAATATACATAAAACATTGAAAACAATCTACTATAATATATGCTTCAGTTGGAAATATGGACCGAAAGCTGAGAAATATCGAAATTCTGCAATTTATAAGGCAAGTGTACACGACAGAGACTGCGTATTGTTGAATACAAGAATCGTTAGTTTAATTAAACACTTAGTAAACTGATCACCAACTTTATACTTGACAGATTAGAATTAGATAAATGTTCAGTAAATTTTGCAAATTATGGATTTAAATGAATAACTAATTTACTTACATCTGTTTTGTTTGAATTATTTTAAATTAGCATTTCCCTGATTTGAATATATTTTTGGTATATTAAAAAATGTTGTTTCATAAATTAAAACTATATTTATATGTTCTTATATAGAGATAATAATATTACAGTATTGTAGGTATATGTAACTTCTTTCAACCAATTACATAAGAATTCTTTATGCCCTCAGGTAACTGAAGTATCGAAAGGAAACGTAGTTTGTTTCTTCTCTTTAAGGTCCTTTTATATTTTAAGGTTTTAAAATTCTATTATATAACATCACTACATGAAAATGTGGGCGTCAAAAATTTTTATGATAATATATTGCAATTGATTTTGTCCATGACTTGTTTCTAAAGTAAAACGTCTAAATTGTGTTATATACTTTATGAATAAAGGTGCCAAAATTAATTAGAATGCCATTTAAAATCAATTCAAAATTAACAAATTTATTTAAATTGCAGTTGTGGGAGTAAGGCACGTCAGCATGTAAGAAATGTTTTTGAATTCAAGATTAATAAATGCCTAATTACAGAGCCAACGTTAGATATTATATCCTTTCTTGTTTCTTAGGTATATAAACACAACAAGTAATTTTTTTCCTAAAAGTAGTAAACAATTTCTGAATATTTCACGAAAATTCTACTGAGGAATGTTCTAAAATTATTGTAGTTAATTTTCAATTTATTGGATAAAAGTCAACTTCAGAAAAATAAACACTTTACTCCTCAATACCGTTAGATTGTATGCCTAATAACAACATCTCCAAAAATAATATTCAATCGAAAATTGTATAATTATGAGAAGATAGGAATTGTATAATTTTCAGTTGCCGACTTTGGATAGAAAAGATTAAATTCTGCGAAGGGCAATTTTTCTAGAAAGTTAACAAAATATATAGGGCTATTCCTATTAATGTAGTGACTATTAAATATAATTTTTTCTTGCATAACCCCTATCACATATCGTGAGGTATTATATGTTAAAATACATGACATAACATTGATTTAAAAAGTATTCAATTTACCTAAGAAAATAGGAAGGTACTCGTAGTAGGAAATGTGTTGATGCTCAGCTGTAACAATCCGCCTTGCTTCCTGGAAAATCGTTTCATCATTCCAGAATGGATTCATTTTTGCTAAAAATCCAGCTACTCGATTATGCTCTCGGAGTAGGACAAGTTGCAATATTGTAAGTTGGGGATTTTGATTCACTCTTGAATCACCTGTAAACAATATCTTACAAATATAGAACTGAACCGAGTTGCAGTGCACATACATTTAATTTTTTATTTCAAAACAAAATTATAATATTCCAGCCTTGATAAGATTTTGTCCGGTGGTAAAAAACTCTGATCAGCGTTCAATAAATATTATTATATAACTGAGAAAAATGTCATGTATTCAGTAAAATAAATATTCTATCCTGTAACATTTAATGTTTTGGCGTGTTATACGTATTATAGACGTTAAAATATACAAAAATATAGGTTATGTTGTTAGGCGGTCTGTAATGTTCTACATATGGGTATTTTTGGTCATAGAACAGCTTCCGTCGGTTACTTTTCTATTCTGATGTTTGTCTTTGTAATACCGTAATTATTAATCGCCGTAATTACTTCAAAAACTGCATGTTTTAAGATTAGAACTCAAAATAGGTATATACTATATTTTGCATGTTATTTATGAAAAGTTTCACGGTATTCTCCAAATGTCACTACTGTGGCATGTACGCTAGCTGAATTTTATTATTGACACCGTATAATTATAATTAATCCAATAATAATAAATTTTATATTTATTTCAATTTACCTATAGGTATCATTATGCAAAAATGTTTCCAAATTATATTAATTTTGGACACTCGAAAGTGCGCATGAATTTTGTCCTCGACTTATATTGAAAATTGTATTATTCTAATTTTTCCTTTCGTATTTTAAAATTATAAGAGTTTGCGTGACTTGGTCACCACAGGTCTAATAAAAGTGACTCAATGTATCAAAATTTATTCCGGACGATTAAAAAATAAGAGTTTAGTTACAGCATCGATGGAAACATCATAAACAGCGTATCACGAAATAGTAAGTCACTACCGTGGTATCTCGTATTTAAACAGTAATAGTTTTTAAATTTTAGACCAGGGTTTTTTGGCATAATTTTAAAAATTAGTGGACATTATGTTGGTACCTGAAATACCTTTCTTCGAAGTACGTTAATCGTGAAATGTCACTAGCATGGTCTATTACTTGTAAAGCGGTGATAAATATATTGTTCAGAAGAAAACACTTGTGCGGAATTAATAAAATTATTTAAAACAAAAGTATATGTATGTAAATGGACAAATCTACGGAACTTTTAACTCTGCATGTCTTAAATAACATTTTATAAATATGAATTTCGATCTATTATTATTTGTATTTCATATCAATGACGTAGGCTACATTCCAAACATTTTAGAGATTAATATTATGTCCATTTTAAGTCGACAATAACAAATATAAATTTTCAATTCATGCAATTATTATCCTATTCAGTTATTTACATGAAGTTTTTAAAACTACTTAAAGGATCACAAAGAAACTACAGAAACAAAGAAGTTTTTCTGTTTCTAATATTTAATTGACATATTATTATATTTAAAAAGCATATACCTGAGTTGCTTGTTCAATTCTTAACGAAATAAAATATTTTGTTCTGAAAATTAATGTTATAAACATATAATTCCGTATAAGCATAGAGAATATTAATTTATCTTAAAAATAATTTTATTTTGATACCATTTTGTTTACATAGCACACCTAAAAATACTCAATTTATATTTATTAATGATTATCCTATCTGGACCGTAGAAAAACGTATAAAAACGCAGAAAAAGAAACTTGTAGTAGTTTCACTTTAAATAGTTATTCTACTTGGCAACAAAAAGACAAAAAATTGTCTGAAAAGTATATTGTCGTTAACATTAATTCTACTAATATTACATCTCAAAACTGACAGTTACCAGAGAATCACCCATATGATACTCGATATAGGACTCATGCAGTGTTCATATTCAACGTATGTAAAAATTTACTCTGATTCGGAACAAAATTTTCATTGCCCACGAGTAGATTTACATATGAATTAATTTGGAAAATTTGCAAAACTGCTGCATCATTTCGAATTTTGTTGTTTGTGCACGTGTGAAAGCAAGAATGCAAACCATTTAAAACGCATAATTTTTTGTTATTATTCTACAGTATTTTATTTTCCAATATTTATTTACTTCTAATATTTTTACTTCTAAATATTTTGCAAACAAGTTCTATTATTACTGAAAACAACGCAACGAGAATAAATAGTTATCCTGCAATTATTTATGTACATTCCTTTTTATCATACCCTCATACACTACAGAAGTGTCCACTTTTAAAGTGTGTCTTGAATTACGAATCTTAAAAATGAAGTGTCTCAAAAATTAAAATATTTTCTGTCTAATGGGGATCGAATTAAGTTATCCGAAAATCACACAATAATCATGCCTTCTGATTAGCTTTACTTACTGATTTTAGGATAATGACATTACAGCAAGATATCAAAAAACGTATAACCTAACATAATCTAACCTGATCTTAGAAACGAAATTTCTTCATAATGTTCTCATGGGGTGGCGAGTTACTATCATACATTTAAATATCTAACTTTATACAGCATAATTATTCGTGTAATCGAAATAACGACAAGGATAACTGTCCGAATAAACAAGATTATGTGCGAATAAACGAGATTGTTGTTGAATAATAAATATTTTTAGCAATTTTCAGCTTGCATTCAGTTTATTCCCACTTTCGAATGAAATTCAATCAATTTTAATGTGAAATTAAACTTTCTGAAATATTTTCATACGTCCAATGCTTTTCAAACGGTTTTCATCTTACGAGTTTATCAGATATCGTACAATGCATTCGATTCTTGGCGAAATATTCAAGACAAAATATCCATTTTTCGTTCCAAGTCATACTTTCTTTTGATATAGTCTGCTTATAATGAATGATATTTCATTCAAGATTCTATTTCATTTGGTTCTACATTCGATTTGCATTAAATTAGCTGTTTACGCATGAACACAATCTCAAACTTAACAATCCATTAACACTGCGGATATATTCGTTTGAAAACATTTATTATCCTATTAAAATTTGCTAACTTTCAGCAGAACATCTAACATTTAAAGCAGAAACAAATCGAATGTAAGCAGGAAATCGCTGAAAATTTTGAACATGATCTTATTGTAATTCTTATTAGAAATTACCGTTGTTTAGTAATGTTGACAGCTTATCATAACCTGACAGTGTGGAGCATAGTTCATTTAACTACGTACATAGTTATCCGATCTGGTAGTCCGTAAATTTGACTATATTTTTGCTGAAGGTGAATTAATCACGTTTCTTGACTACCCAGCAATCGAATTTGGATAGAGTTGTATAGAATTGGATTCAATTATTAAATTCTGAATCCATACTTTGGTCAACGGTGAATCCATTTTAATACGTAAATACAATTCTATTCGTTCATACGAATAAAAGGGTTACTTTCTGAATTCATATTAATCCAAAAAAAGTTTCCTATTTAAAAACGAAACATTGAATGTATCCGTATTCAACATTACGGATTCAAGAGTAGCCAAGTGTATTCATTTCAATCCAAAATAAGTTTCCTTCTTAAAAACGAAATATTGAATGCCTCCGTATTTAACATTACGGATTCAGACCTATCTAAGCGTATTCGTTTCAATGCTAACAAAGTTTTCTATTAAAAACGAAACTTTGAATACATCTACATTCAACATTACGGATTCAAAACTACCTAAGCGTATTTATTTAAATTAATCCAAGTCAAAATTATCCAAGTGTATTCATTTCAATCCAAAAAAAGTTGAATTAGATGCCTATTGTAGTTTTAAAAAATAGAACTATTTTTGGATTCAGATGAATTCATTAACCAACGCTTTTATTCGTATTTATTAATAAAATTGAATACAGCCGGATTCCTATTTTTGGAATTCAATCCATTTCAATTCAGCAAATAAAGCTTTACGATTGTGTTCATAAAATTGTATACAGTTGGATTACTTTTTCTAAAATTTAATCCGGCAAATTACGCTTTCGATTGTATTTGTAAAATTGAATATAGATGGATTACTTTTTCTAAAATTCAATCCGGCAAATTACGCTTCTGATTGTATTCATAATTGTGTTCGTAAAATTGAATACAGATGGATTACTTTTTCTGAAATTTAATCCGGCAAATTACGCTTTGATTATATTCGTAAAATTAAATACAGATGGATTCCTTTCTTCGAAATTTAATCCATTTGAATACATATTTACGGAATCAAAGTATGAATTCAAAATGAATTGAAATTTTCAATCCAATCCTATCCAATCTCGATTGCTGGGTATATAATCCATTATATACATCGATCGGCAGTCGCTAACAATAAGTTTAATTACTTGCATGTGTCGTATATTCCAAGACAGCGAGAGATGTGTTAAAAATTATCACGTATGTGTCTTTAAATTAAGACACCTGGTTTCGTAGTGTACAAAAATATTTGTAGAAACGAAACCAAAAACTTATTTTTGTAAATGTTTTTATATAACCTATTAAAGTCTATACAATTAATTTAATATTATATAATTGAAATAATTGTTATATAATTATCATATCTTAAATAAAAAGAATGCATACCAGCTAAGTAGCAAATGTCGGCTTCAGATTGAACATCGCATGCTGCTGTCTTATTGGGTGCGGAAGGCATCCACTCCCGATTGCTCCGAACTTCGACTCGTAACCTGCCCCCAACACCAGCACGTAAATCTGCACTCGCCTGACCCCCAGGTCCGTACACCAGCGACAAATCCAAATAATGTGAAACTACTGTTATCTGTTACAAGAAATAATGTTACTTTCACAATGGAATTCAAATGATGTGATTTTTAAACCTAATATCCTCTAACGCAGCATGTAAAAGTAGATTATAATAAATGAATATCTGTATTTAAAAACTTTTCAGAGTTATATTTATAAAATAATTGCTAAAGTATCAAAAGTATGTAGAACCATTGCAATGCAAATATTTGAAGTAAATTATATGGATAATGACGTACCTGATCGGCGGGTTCATAAGGCGAAGAACACCCACGATCGAGATCTGTCTGGCTCCGCACGAAATTCATACATTTCCTACCGCTGGGAGCGTAAACTGGATCGTCATCCGGAATTATAATTGGAAAACATGACGGGCTTGAAAGTGCCGTAGGCATTAAGTCACCATCGTCCGTACAACATCTTGTCTTGTGTCGTACTTAATTTTCATTTGCGAAAAATGTATATAATATTAAGTTATAATGATCAATTTAACATTATTATTTTAGTTAATTATTTATAATAACAATATAATATGAAATATAAATAAATATTCAAATCTCATGCATATTCGAAAGCTATATTTAGCACATCATACTTGATATGTTTTTACAGCAACTAAAATACACAACTAATAACCTACTTTAACAACAACATTTTTTAAACTATACACTGGCAACGAATTTGATAAATAGAAAAGAAATGAACATAAATGGCAGGCATAAAATGTTCGATATATATTTCTTTTTAATTCAAACAATAAGCGGAAAATTGATATCGAACTGCTGTAAACTATGCCGCTCAGATTAACGCGCGGTAATCAATATTATATTGTAATTTAAAAAAATTCAATTTTTGAGCCGTCATTTTGAACTTTGCAAATTTTAACCTGGATTCGCATCCAGCAACCACAAAAATGATAAGAAACACTATCAGTTAGATTACTTTGCAAGATCGGTCTAGTTCATGTTATTAATTGCAATACTATACTCGAGGGTCTTCTAAATATCTCATTTCAGGCATTGATTATTTTCTTATTTTTGAGAAAATAGCTAATGAAAAATTAACAATACATTAGAGACAAAGCGTTTACGTATAACAGATAAATAACAATTTGGTCATTGTTTGGCGATTAAATGGAAACGTGTTACGGATGTTTAGTTTATTTTCCTGTAATGTACATGAAAGTAGAGTTTCTTTACATATAAATACAGTAACGTTCCTAGCAGAAATTTTAATCGGATAAGAAACCTTTTTTATTATGATGGATTTAATAAATAAACTACATATTTTGAAAACATTAAATTACATTCGGATCTCTTTTTATTCAGCGACTTCTGTCGTGGGAACATGATTAAACTATGCATTTTTAATAGCACATCTTTGAAGTTAAAATCCATGCATTTTATGAATAAAAAATATTGTTGTTGTTTAATCAGTGACAACGCAAAAATAATTTTGCATTTCCGTGCGGTTTACATGAAATAACTATGGAATGTTTTGAGCAATGCGACTTTGCGCATGTACAGCGATACCAGACTTATACAAATTATCTACGTTTTAGTTTCATGTAAGTTTACATAAAAAAGGCTTACTGCAAAGGAAACGGAATAATTTCGACAAATGAGGTCTGAACAATTTCTGGAATTTTCCAGCAATTTCAGTGATGCATTTACCATCTTTTCCTATATTATCTAGAATTATGCCGTCACATTTATTTAATTTTAATAAATATTTAATGTTAATAAATAATCAATATTCCGACTGTGACAGTATGAACATATTATGTTTTGCTGGAAAATGCCTTAAACTAGTTAACAAACATGAGCCAGGAAACAAATATTTTATCTTTCTTGCAAAATTTGCAATGGTTCCTTTGAGAAACAATTTTTGGCGTGCCCTGCGTGGCATTGACGCATTTAAGTGTCAGCAGTTTATTTCATATTTAACTTCAAATTGAAATCCAAGTAATGTTCGGAATGAGTACACTCAAAACCCACTAGGTACGAATTTTCAGGGGAAAAAATTGCTGTATATTTTGGGCACTTTTTGTCAAATTCCCTCCAGCAACCAAGAGGTTAAAAACGTGAACAGTACTCATTAATTCGAATAGTACTAATTTGTACAACTTAAAAGTTAAAAGAAGCCTACTGATTAATTGTAGAATAAAATTCCTTTTGGAATATTCTTTTAAAATAATAAATCGTTACTTTCAGAATAGTATACTTTACTTTACATAAGTAGTTTTTGAATAAACTAAACGCTGTCCTATCTTCAGTAGCAACTTTGGTAATTACAATTTTAAAATATTTTGAAGCATTAAAAAACCAGTCGATAAGTTTCAGTCTTGTGGTTAAACTAATATCGTCTTATCCAGTTTATATCATTCGAAGTATAGTAAAGAAGAAATGTTTCAGAAATTATGCAGTTGTGTTTAATTTAGATGAAGGCAATATTCGAATCTGATATACCATTATAGAGTCTACACTAACGCTCATGTACTAAACGCGATCAAATATTCAACGGTTGATTCAACATAATAGTCCATTCTTTATTATTGTAAATAATTTATAAAAGATATATTTAATTAAAATATGTATCTCTACATTTTTGTTTTTCAATATTGAACTAACAGTATCCTTTATTGAACAATAAAAAATTATTAATAGCTAAGTGAGTAAAGAATACTTAATTGAGTCAGTTAGTTACAAAATAATATAATTAGTAAATCATTGTAAACCAATATAATTCTTATGTAATCAGTAATATATATTTTCTAATTCAAATATATACCATAATGACAATGAATGTAATGATTTTATTTGCATTCAAAATTAAAGTGAAATTAGTAAACATTTTAACAAAACAACTATCGCTTTCAACGATGAGCGATAGGTGAACACAAAAGTACGACTAATAGACCCCAAGTATTAGCGCTCGAATGCCGATCAAAGGATAGACAGTGTTGTGTATTTCTCCCCTGAAAATTCCCCTATGCAAATCAATGTAAATTCGCTTGAGTCATCGCACTCCTATAGTAATTAAGCGTAGGTTCGTTCGGCATAAAATCAATAGAGGGCCGATACCTATTTTACATGAGCATCGAACAGGTATTCGCTTGTCTAATAAAAAACACTCAGAAAGATTTACTCGTCTTGTTCAACGAGTCATTACTACCGAGCATTTAACTGTAAGTACCTGAACACGTTTTTTCAGTCAATTAGTTCCCATGTTCATTAACTTTAATATAATCATGTCATTCCTTACGCAAGATTAATCATTCCTATAGTGATATTAATAATTTATACTTAAATATTTGCTTGTAAAATTGTTGCGGTATTTTCTCTTAATATGTCAATTTAAGTAATTAAAATTAAATCAGATAACATTTTAATTCAATAATCTGAGTACTCACTCGATTGTGTAGTTCCACTAATCAGAGCCATGTCGTGTGTTATGATCTGTCCATACTGCATAGCTACAAGAGTATATTTTGGATCTTCAATATGTCGATCAGGGAACATAATGTAACTAACTAATCTTGCTGGTGGCAATGGCCGTCCGCTTTTAGCAACTGGAGGAGCATTTATACCTGAATAAAAATTTTGATTTATATTATCACTAAGAAAATGTCACACTGAAATGAAATATTCATAAATGATTCAGAAATATTATTCGTATAGGATTTACCCATTATCAAATTAAAACATCAGATATTACAATCCGATAAAAACAATTTTCTGAATGCCCATTTTTGGGTTTCAAATAATATGTAATTTAAACGTGTAAATATTGTATTAAATTGCACTATTGAAGTGTAAAATGATCTACTTTTAGTGAAAACCTTTCCAATATGTAAGTGCGGAACCCTTCGTAAAATATAGATCCTTTTTTGTTCCCGACGAAGGTTCATTATCACTAATTCAGTATTCAGAAAGGTATTTCCCCAGGCCGACAATAACAGCTGCAGTTATCCCACATGCCGCTTTTTAATATCGCTGCAGGAATTGGCTCGTAACTTGCAGAAAATTAATTTTTCATTGGAATAGCGTACGTTGGAACACAAGTTAATAAAAAGTTCGAAGTAAATTACCAAACGGTATTCAGAATGGTGTAGAAAGTACTGTTAATGTGTTAACTTATGTTTTATGATATATTAATTAATATTGATCTAAAACATTGATTTGTAATTATTCTTCATATGATTCGTGAGTAGTTCACTTCGTCATAATCAATGGCTGCACAAGCCTTTTATGTAATTAATAAATACATATTCAATGTCTGCAATACTTGCAATATTAGAAAAATATACTATGCTCAGTTTAGTGGATTATTTTTTTGTTTAATATCTAGTAATATATTGAAACAGATTTCTGATAAAGATGTCATAATCAAATAAGAAAAAATATCAGTAGATACAGCGAGTAGAAATAAAAGTAGTAGTAGATTTTAAGTAGTAAGAGGTCGTTCATACATCTTTTGAGTTACTAGTTTGAAGGCTCTTTTCTTAAAATAGATATGATGGTTATTAGTCCTGATGTGCAATTGAACAATGTGTTTACAATTTAAAAAATATACTCTTCCACTCTAAAAGATCTTATTTATTACAAAAAATCATTTACCATCTGCGTATTTTGAGCGTAATAGACGACCATAAGTTGAATTTATTTGTCCCCATGATGGTCTGAACAAATTATTGCAAGATCCGTCGTAACTTCGATATCTCGTTTTCGTACAGGTTGGTGGAAACAGATCACACTGTTCAACTGGTTTCGGTGGCTTTGGTGCAGGCTTGCTTGGCAAAAAGTTGCTAGGAAATTGGCTGTCAAGGAAATATAATCAATAGTACATTAGTATGTATTTTTTGCGTAGAAAATAATTACATTTTTCTACAATGTGTTCTTGTCATTCTCACGAGAAGTATTCATTCATTTTCTCAAGAAAAAGAAGTAAGAGTACTTTTTGCATCAAGGGCGTGAAATGGTCGTTTTGCGCCAGTGGTGCAAACATTATTTTTCGATTTAGGGGGAGTAAAATGACCATTCATTCTATCATACAAATTAAAGATAATTTTATATTTACGAATCAATGCAACGCAAAACACTGACTAGCGAGTTTTTTTTCATTCAGTAATGTTTATGTTTATAACGGGAAATTCGTGTAATACCCCGCTACTGCGTGTTAATTTGTATTTACAATTGTCGTTTTCTATTGTATCCCGCCATTATCATAATGTATTATAACATAGAAAATGATAAGAAACCGTATTTATCGGCTTTTTTTCGAAAAATCGTCCATTTTCAGGCTCTTTTTATTTCACGTCCGAGAGCATAAAATCGGTATTTTATGCCTCCAAAAGGAGACCAAAATAGCATTTTCATTAATTCACCGCCAAAAAATGTATGGTTCATACGATATTCTTATAAATTCTATTATACACGTCTGAAATTCTGAAAAAAATGTGCTCTTTAAAGGGCATGAGTACCAGGAAGTAAAATAACAAATTTTTTATACATCATTATACGATAACGAAGGAATCCATAATAGTAGAGTATCATATTCGATTTCTATCCTTAACAAAATTATACATGTGTGATGTAACTATATATAATTTAGTCATTTTTAATTGACCCGTAACGGGATCATTGATTACGAATTGGAAATCAACATTTATAAATTCAAAATGAAGAATCGAATATGAAGGCCATTGGAGGATTTTCAATAATTTTTCGAATACACATTAGGAAATTCGTTACGCGTTTCGTATTTATATATGCGATTAAATGCAGCAGATATAATACCTAATTTATCCAATGCTTGGATTTATTTTTGAAACTTCTGTTTAGCGATTTTCCTTCTAAATGCATTTATTTGTATACTATTAAATTGTATATACGCAATATATATTTTTCCTTTTTCAAATGTCCAACCTAATGCAATGTTTTAAGAAAATGATTGAATAAATTAATCAGCGCATATGATTACGATTTTCAAGTTATTATTACAAAATTCAAAATAGTGAATCCTTTAGAGCCTCAAATATGAAAATTGATATTCAGAGATCCGAAAAAATCCTCACTGATCTGAAAACCCCCAATGTAATAGTTTTCATAAATATTGTTCATCTGACAAATGTATGCTATAAATGGTAAGTTAAAAATTATAAATTAATTTATAAAAATATGGCATATGAAGATCTATAATTGTTTTAACGTCTATAATATTTCACTAATAATGATATTGTTGAAAGGAGAAAGTACTATTGTTCTTGAAAAAATTGGATCTCCAAAAATAATTTGTTGAACAACTTTTGTGATGATTGAAACTTTCTTATTATGGCTAGTTACACATTTTTAAAAACTAATGAATTTT
Organism: Trichopria drosophilae; assembly: GCA_030407085.1. Classification (NCBI taxonomy): domain Eukaryota; kingdom Metazoa; phylum Arthropoda; class Insecta; order Hymenoptera; family Diapriidae; genus Trichopria; species Trichopria drosophilae. The sequence goes on from CM059583.1 coordinate 60,393,359, forward strand.
AACGAATGACGGTCTATTTTTTTCAGAAAAAGATTCTCTACAACTTTACTGAATTTTTTAAAATTTGTTACTTCATAAAATTATTCAGAAATTCTGAAAATAATAATTTGATTTTAAATAAATAGAGATGTTTGACGTTAGCTTAGAATCTTTTTTTCGAAAAAATGAGTTGTCATTCGTTAAAATCCATTGGATTTAAGAAATAATTACCTCTCCAAAAGAAGAAAATTTGAGTCATTAATAAAAGTTGTTTAATAAATTACTTTTGCAGATTGCAATTTTTTTTCGTCAACAATATCATTAATGATGAAAATTAATTTCTTGGAAACGGTATTAGATATTTTTCCCAAACATACTATATCCCAGTTTAACTACCTTTAGTACCACGAAATTCACTATATACACATATTATTTTTATAACAAGAAATTATATACTATGCAGAGTTTTTAGTTTAATTGACTATGAGTGCCTTACGAAATATACTTAAGAAAGTTTTAATAAATCGTTCTCATAGCTCGATCTATGATTTCTCATCTCGACAGCAGGGCCATTCGTTACGATCTTCAAGAAAATCACACATTAGGCACATCATCATCCATGATATAACTCTCGTGAAAATTAATTTTCAGTTACTCTAAAAAGAATAAAATAGTCGTGCACGATATACGTGTACCGGTCTTATTACTTTCTGAAATAATTACAAGTCTCATAAATTCTAATAAAAATCTCAATTAGTCAACACGAATAATCCAGCATATGTAATCGGAATTTATTTGAGAACTTCCGCAATTTAATTCACTTCGCATCTCACGATATTTTACTGCGATAGATCGTACATTTTCCCTACCTTCTGTTTGATGAATCACCGCGATATTCATTTACAGCTCTTGTGAATGAAACGCGCTCGTCCGTTCACTCACGAGCAATCGCAATAAATTCGTTACAGCCCACTCCCGTGGCCAATGTCAAAACAAAAAATCGCGATTTGCGATTGCTAAATAAACGTCAATCGTTACAACAGATTGCACTTTGAGACCGTATAATACACCTGCGACCTCGCTTTCCATCTTTATTTATATATAGTGAAAACGACTACTAAACTCACGTGATCCACGTCAGACCTCCCGTAATCGAACTCCACGATGGGAAACTGTAGAAGGTGGCTTCACTAGCTTCTAAATCATCCTTTTCTTCGGAAGCTATTTGGGCTTCTGAAATTAAAAACAAATGCTTTTTTATTAAAAGCAAAAATTTATAACTTGTTTATTTAGAATCACAAGTTATGTTAATAATCACGAAACATATAATAACATACAGCACGATTTTTATGAAATTTATATATGATTTTTTCGGGAAGCGTTTTTCACAATTATCGTATTTTTGATACAATATCTTTATTTTGAATGAGTTAGAATGTAGTGAAAGCGTGCGCTCGATAGTTGTACTTAAAAGAGTCACTGGCATATATCTGAAATTTACTGTCAGATGGCTACCGCATTGAAAAATTTTTGTTGAAAATTAAAAAATTTTTTTTCTTTGAAAACTACTTTAGAGAACATTTTCTAAAACTAACTACGCTTTAGAATGAGTCGAAGAATTTTTTTAGACTCTGTTGTTACAATTTTTGTTTTTTCAAAACATCCAAATTTTGAAAAAATCATATAAAAATATGATAAAATTTTTTAATAATCTTTAGCCAATCTTATGACATTTTTGTTCTATGGAACTTGTCTCTCAAATCTGCAGTTTAGACTGTTCTTTAATTGGTTAGAACTTCTTACAAATTTTTTAAATAATTATTTTCAAAATTTCGATTGTTCGAATTTTTCGAAAAATAGAAGAATTGTAATACTTCAATCTGAAAAATTCCAAGGTATTATTTGACCTAGTCTAATCATGATTGTTCTAGAAAATTTACACCAAAGTCTCCTTTCAGCAATATTATTAATATTATTATTATAGTTTGTCAAGAAAAAAATTAATTTAATTTTTAAAAAAAATTTGTCAAGATGGTGGCCGTTTCGGATCAGGCATCAAAAATTTCAAATATATAACCGTGTAGTTTTAAGTATAACTGTCGAATGCATGCTTCTGCTGCATTTTATTTCATTCAAAACAAGAATTTGTACAAAAATCTGGATATTTGTAAAAAATGCGCTCAGAAAAAATCATATATAATTTTTTTGTTAAATTCTCAAACGAGCGGCCTAGATAATGATAAAATCTTGGCAGGTTCAATTTTTTTCAAAATTAATTTTCTATTGGAAATATGCATTGAAATTTTATTTGCATTCGGAAATTAATTGGTTAAAGTGGAAGACGGTTAAAGGTAAAGAGACTTTTTTGTTTAATTTTCGGGAAATAAAAACAACTGTAGATAAGTATGGGAATATCGAAACCAAAAATTCAGCTTTTTGAGGCAGTCCAAAATAGGTACCAGATCATACTGATGGGGGATGATGTTAGCAACGTTTTTTTCTTCATTTGCGGATTTGTTTCAGAATATTTTTTTCATAAACGAAAAAAATATTATGGTCAAACACGAGAAATTTGACGAGCCGGGTAGTAACCCTTGTTGACCAAATTTGAGCATTTTTATCTGTCAATTTTAAGTACAGACAACTTTGTTATTTATGCTTAAAAACATCTGAACATTTGTGGGCGGATATTTTCAAGTGTGCTCGTTCAGAATCGGGCACGAAAATTTTGATAAACCCCCCCTTCTACCCTAATTTTCAATTAAAAAAGAAAACTTTATTTGCGAAAGTAATTTTTTGTTTAAATCGAATTTTCGATGTGAAAGAGATCTTGGCGATAGCTGAATTAACTAACCCCGCGAATTCGCGAGAAATGCATTAGAACATATAGTCCAAACATCTGCAAATACTTCTAATTGGTCTGACCATCATAACGTACTCGCCAAACAGCATTTTTTCATTATTATTAATGTTTATTAAGGCTTTAACTGATTTCAAGGAGGAGCTAAGTCGCATATTATTTTATATCATAATATTATCCTGTAGACTCCTATAAATAATGGTATTATAAGTTCATTGTCTGGCTGCAAATTAATATCATATTGATCTTTAACATACTACCTATATATCATTTTAATTATATAAATCTCTATTTGATTTAATATCCTAGCTACAACGACATGAAATAATTGAATCAATACCGGTATTTACTTCACACAAATAAAGTTATATGAGGTAATCGATATGTATAAAACAATTTCGTAACATTTTGTGGGAACTTCAGCTTCTGAACGACAAATTTAATTCAATTAATAAAGGAACCTGTCTGTAAAAATATCGATTTTATAGATTACATCTATAAAAGGTATCGACATACATCATTCCTAATTAATTTGTTCGTTTTTAGTGAAAGTATCAAAGTCTGAACTTTACAATAAGAAATTTATATCCATTCGGATAATGACGGGCGAAGCAGACGATTTGAAGTATGTAATAAAATAAGGATAAAATTAATAAGATCTTTTTACATTAAAAAATATTAATGTGTTTGTAAATGTAATATACAAACTTATTTGTTGGACATTTTTCTTTATATCTATTTTACTAATTAAATATTAATAATAATAAATTACAATTTTTTCTTTTTTTATATTCAGTAGAAAAATTATAAATCAAATGTTCTGCTTAGTGAAAATGGCATTTGCACATATATCAAATATGCAATATGATTAATAATTCTTCTTGCATAATATAATTGTAAAGATGTTTTGAAAATTTTCTATTTATTTCACTTGATATTTCTTGTATAAAGGTGCGAAGGGAATCTTTTGAAATCCGACATTAACAAATGTTTAATTGATATTCAACGCAACATAATTAATGATAGTAAGGTATTCGCAATACGTTTAATACTAAATATTTTATACTTAACATCTGTTCATATGATTTCAGACTAGTGTATGTAAAGTTACTATTTAGCTGATTGCAATATCTTCTATCAATCATATTCAGTTCAAAACAACTTTAGAATTACTACAAAATTGCGGAATAATTGAAGACAGTCTCCAATTTACCATTTCGATTAGTAAATTTCCAAAGCTTCTCAGTATACATTTTTGCAAGTAATTCGTATTAAAAAATACAATTTGATATTAGGCAAATTCAGTTATATTAAAAATATGTTTTATTTAAAAATTAAACATTTATAATGCCGAGAATGTTCTTTCCAAATCCGCGGAGTAAATGATTTTAAAACGATTATATTTTTATAACATCTTTATCATTTTGAGGTGTGTTCTTGTTATTTTTCTCCGTACCTTTCTGTGTGTGTGTGTGTTTTTTTGTATTTATTCAATTTATTGCGGGGTGATCCAAAGAATTCCAACTAACTATTTAAACCTTCTGTGAATATTAAAAAATTAGCAAGTAAAATTTGACAGAAGGAATTGAAAGACAATTAAATCATTACTTTTATTGCAAAATTGAAGAAAAAGAGACAATGATAGAGTAAGAAAAAAATGCACCGACATGCAGTTGAATGTTGCTATTTAAACGATTTTGTTGAATGCAAAATATGCCGTTTGTCGCCTAAAATTGGACATTATCATTTTGATTTTCTAATTTATTTTCTGAAACCAGGTCATATAATATAACAATTGCACTGAAAATAAATTACGAACTGAAATGTTTTGCAATTCACGTATATTGATATCTCACATTGTACAAGTCAAGTACGTCGTTAAATTGATGAACTGAAATTTCTGTTTAGAAAATATCCATTTCAGCTATTGTGTAGCCTTTAAGTTTTTATTTGCTGCTTTGATTATATTTTTAAGATGAGTAGTAGGTCATGGGTCAGTCTGTAAAGCAGCAAATAGCTGTGACTCGCCCTTTGACTCGATCAAGTCGTTTTTTTTGTAAGTGCCTTGTCTCTGTTAATAAAGACGTTTTATTATTATTATTATTACGTAAGTTAAAATCCTGAATGTCAGTGGGTGCGCGCTGATCTATTGTCGGCAGGTAACAATCCACAAGTTTGTTCTATACACCACACAGAAAAAAGTTTGTGTTCAACCCAGACCTCGAAGTTTGTGCTCAACACAACCCTGGTTTGTGTTCAACACAAAACTAGTTTGTGCCGTGCCCAAACTTTTTCTTAAATACACACTAAGTTTGGACTGAGCACAAACTTATTTGCATCTTATTCGCAAAAATTTCTTTTTTGAACCTTATTCTTAAGGTGACTCAGCTAGCAGAAGCTCTATCGATGGGAACTATTATACACCAATTTTTTGAATTAAATTTATTCCTGACAAAGACGAAAGGGATGGATGTGATGCATAAATGTTTGTGTATGCACGCATGGAGTTTTCGTTTTCTTTTCCAACAAAAGACAAGAGGATTAGGAGAAGTCAAATTTGACAGATTTTCATTAGCCGCCGGAGCAGATGGTTTGCCACTTTTCTAGGACAAAGTGTAAAAAATACATGTTTATTCTAAAAATAAGAATTTATTGTGTCCGTTCGTGTTAAATTGACTTGCTATCATATCGTAAGTATTAAAGTGTAGAGATGCTATACACGACGCAGAAAAATATGAATTATGTCATATTCTTTGTAGATGCCAAATATAAGTCAGTGATTCGCTTCAACGTTTAGAACCTCGCTTATGCCGTCGAGATATTCCGAACATAGAATTAACTCAATTCGACCCAGATCATTTCAGATCCTGATTGCCATAAGGCAGACTAGGTTAATTCTGGCTGTTCGAAATTCACACTCAATACTATACAGAAATAATTGGTATTATCTCTATTAGAACTACTCGGTAATTTGATATTATCGTATAAAAGAAGTGACAAAGTGTTAGTTTCATTTGACTTGGGAATTATATAATTAGCACAACCCTTGTGAACAAATAGTTAAAATGTGTTTTATGTACGAAAATGCACTAAGTCAGATATTTTTGGCTAAATTTATTTAACAAGGTCATTGCCCAGGATCCTCAATCGAGTCTCAGTCATGATGGTCAAATTGGCAACCAAACTTAGCATTAAAACGAGATCAATGCTTATTTATCGACTCAAAGTAAATACTCACTATGTGTTATGTCAAAGCAATTTACCGATGCATTCCATTATCATTCATACTTAATACTAAAATTATCATAAATAATTATTTATAACGATTAGAACGATGTTTGGGCTTATTTGGTGACTAAAAATAAAGCTCTATGACTTTATAGAAGAAGTTTACTGTTGTATTTTTTGCGTGATTGTTGCTATTATTTGCGCTTAACAGTAAATAGACAACGTACTTTCCTGAATTTTTTTGATTAATTTTGTTGTGCCTAAGTTTAACTGCCAGTTTATATTGTCAAGTCCTAGTCTTGATTTTCTGACAAATCGGACTAAATTCTAGATGTCATCCTGGTCTTAACTTCTGTAAGGGATATTAAAATTGAACTAATGAAATTCGACAATAGCCAGGGTCAACTTCGGTCATATTTTATACCTTCTTTTACAGCGGAGGTGTGGAGTAAGACATTCATCTCAGATGCTCATACACATTTTTGACAATTCTCTTGTTTATACGAGTTATTTTGTCATTAAACATCTTCTAATTATGAAATTGTTGTATTATAATAATCATCTTATGATAAATATTGTAACGGTGTTCTTTGTTATAAGGCACCACACTGACAGAAATAATGGAAGGTTCCTGGCATATGTATGGGTAGATCAGCAATATTATAGCTGATATACCCATAATTATAACTAATATACCCATATACATGCCAGGAACCTTGCATTATTTCTTTCCGTGCATGCTTAGAGGCGGCGGTATTTTAGAAGAATATAAAGGAAAATAAGGGATGTCGAAGAATCTTTCAATTGTTTTGTTCATATTTATTGTGCTTGTTCACTTTCCTGCATGACACTGTATAAATATCAACACTGCTGATCAATATCAGTTAGTTCGTGTCACGAAGAAGATCATTACGGATAGGTGGCAGTTCCGGTGTGCTCACTTGGCCCAACTGACGAGTCCGTGGGAAGAAACACCTATTCATATTTAGTAATAAAAATGTATATAAAATTTTATATTGCATGCTAAGATCTTTATTTGTCATCGTGAATCCGTCTAATATTAAAAAATCGTTACAATATTGATGTACTACCAGACGTTTTTGAAACTTGTATGTCTTATTTAAATTCTAATTTATCACCTTTTTTTATATTTTATAATGTTTATGAAAACACTAGAACACTTTCCTTTTGAATATTATGACATTTTTAAAGCACCAATAATTTTGATAAAATGTAACGTGATCATAGTGAGATATTCCACCAAAATAACAAAATAATATTGTTGTCTCGTCTATGCATAGCGCGTTTAAATTCAGTTAGTACTTCGCACTCGTACCATTAAGAAAACAATAATATCGTAATTGCGATCGACGTTATCAGCCGTCGTCATTGTGTCATATAGTTGAATTTGAAGCACCAGCCGATGACCTTGTCATCGACATAATTAATGATTGAAAATTCAAATTCGCTTAATTAGATTCCCATACCTTTCGCGCAGAACATCGCATCCGGTTGGTGCACACATAGGAGCATACGTATTACAATCGCTGGAGCGTACTCCCAGGATAAATGCGGGAGGACCTTTCACTCCCTATATACGATACCCATGCTCCGAGCTAAATGTTAAATGCTACACGTATTTCTACCAACACGGACGTGACAGATTTTATCAGCGTGACTTTTAGGTGCATACTATCGATCGTGTGCATCTCTGTAGACTCGGCGTGTTCCAACCTTGCGCTTCAAAAATGCGATCGACGGAAAATAATAGGGCGTTCGACATCGACACGACAGATGGAGGTGAATTCAAATAGACGTGAGAAACGATATTAACTGTGTAAATAAAAACTAGATCAGCCCATTATCATTCAATAGTAGAAACGAAACATAAATTATTACGTCAATTCCGTTACGCTACTACGTTTTCCGTTTCAACAACCGATTAATTAATCGATAGTGATCGGTATGTTAATAGTGTATTATGCAACGTGCGAGGAAAATGTGCTTTTACGCACCGATCCTTAATATAGGGATACGAAATAGTCCTGAATAGCATTATTTGGATTTCTGATCACATAAGCCTATATGGAAACAATTAAATTTCATTTTCCGTCCAACCTTTATAGTTGCAACACCGTACCTAGTTTTTTTATGATATTCAAACAGTTCAGTTGCACTGATCATACAGTTCGTTTCTGACAATATGTATATTTAGATGGAGCTGTGTACAGAAAGGTAGCATATCTCGCCTTTGAAGAATCCTTAGTTTTTTGAGTACTCACTCAATACCGAAAGGGATACCAAGATATGTACTTATTTTCGGAGTCTAATTCTGGTAATAGTGCAAACTATGAAATAACAATTTTTTATTTCAATCATCGTGAATATTCGTATTCATCGCACAATTAATCGAGCATTTTAATTAGTCGACGATCGTTGTAAACCAAACAAGATGATTTTTCCAATCAATATCCTTTAGGTCACACAATCAGACAGAGTATCAAAACTATTTATTTGAAGCAACCATAATTCTGGTTCTTGCAATCAAACCGTTTTTTTAGAGCAGTATGCATAAGTATAGCTTCTTATACTCCAAATGAAAATATTGAATTTTGTTCATAAAACAAAACTGGTTGTGGTGCACCCAGTTATCTGGTTTTAAATTAAATTTATTTAGGTAACGCAACAACACAGTTCAGTCAAGAAAGGGCAACCAAACTGTTTACTTTCCTGAACCTCAATATTCTAGTTCAGCAAGCGAACATTTTCTTCTTGTATTAGATTATAACCACATCTGATGAATGACAGGTAAAAATTATTGAACGATCACACCCAACATAAATGAGTCTGTCAATCAATAGGTGATCGTGAATTCATAATTTACGGACTTCTTTATTTTAAAATTTCAATGTCTAACCACGCTTCATGAATACCTTTCACTGACAGAAATAATACCATAAAACTGCGATAATTATAGATATTTTTTATATTACGGATGAAATATCCATAGTTTTTAGAGTACCCACACCAAAATATGTTTGAAATATCCCTAATGATGCAGTGTCATAACGTTATTTCTTTCAGTGTAAATATTTTCTAGAATGATCAATTTCAAATTCCGGTCATCTTTTATTTTTGTAAATAATTTCCTATTTCATCTGACACTTTAAAGTGGCGTTAAGAAATGATAAAAATATCGGTAGAACAGAAATTTCATTATTCGATGAAGTTTTTCTTAATATCACTCGAATGATCTGCACTGAAATGTCAGTCCTTACGCCCTTGGTCCGAAATATGGGCATACAACGTATTTTACTATGTTATTGTTACGTGAGGAAGATGTAAGAAAAGTTTATTAATGCAAAGCTTAAGTTTTCTAAAGAGTAATAAATGATCTTTTTATTAATTTAAAATAACTATGGAGTAAATCAGCGATTTTTTAAATATGAAAGCCAAAATTTATTTAAGTAATTGTTTGTTTTACTTATAAGAACAAAATATTTTATATTCTTTATTTCAATATTTTTCAATAACTTCCTGGATTCTTAAGTGATGAAACAGTTGGAATGTACACAACTTAACATTCTTACATAAATGATGTACAAATCGAGCGAGCCAATTAAACAACCCGTGTGAAAGATCAGATATTATTTAGTATGCTGATCTACGAACAGATTCATCAATGTGTCGTAAATAACTAGATTACTTGTGGACTGAATCAGTCAATAAAGTCGTGAAATATTTCAAAACCAATATATTACAACTGTCACTAATTACTGCAAAATGTGTTTCTCATAGTTCGCATCTCGTGTACATAGATCTGCGAAATTGTTTTTACGTAGGTAAACGATAACATTGTACTTGCCCATTTCGACATACATCTTCATTATTTATGAAAGAAAATATCGAATTAAAATTTGCAGGTCGGAGAGTAATTGCAGGCCGATGACGAAACGGCGGTAAATTGAAACATTAAATCAAGAACAAGTTCTAAGAACTTGTTCAAGAAAAAATAAGCCATAAATATAATTGTAACCTACAAAATAATTTACGATACTGTTTATTTTAGTTCAAATAAATAACCAACATTACTAGAACAGTAAATGGTGTTTAATCGGTGATTTAAAGTAAATGCGTAGTAACTTTTACGAGAAGACGTCTGGTGTTCTTTTTAAATGATGATAATACTTTTAACCGTAATTCAATTGATAAATTATCTTTTTAAATTTATGTAATACAAGCTCCTAAATTATATATTTCATTTTCTAATTTTTAATTTTAGTCTTTAGTCTTAACTTTAAAGATGTGGTCTGCTTACCAGCTCCGTGAAATTCAATCAATCAATTTCAATTCAGAACAGTAGAAGTTTCGTCCCGTAATATGGGCACTAAATTTAGGAATGCACAATGAAATTTTAATAGATTATTTTTAAAATTGGATTAAATTCATATTAATAAATGTAATGTAGGCTGGTTTATTGAAACAATTTTGGACGTTTATTTTCTCATATCAAAAAAACTCTTTTTCTTTCATGCTCATACACAATGAATAAAATTACTTTAATCTTTTTATTTGGCATAGGTATTGTATTCTATGCTATGTCTTCGTCGGTTTACTCATATTGCTATAGATGTCCCATTCAAAAACACAACCTCTAATTAAAAGCATATTTTATCAATGTTTGAAGTGTAAACAATAAAGAACACCAGTGTCCTCAATTACAGAATGTTAAGAAACAGTCTCATCGTTATACGCTGTTCTCCACATAGTTCTCTTGTATTTGCAAGTTTTTATTGTCTCTAGTGTATAAGCAAATGCTTCTTATGAACAATACATCATATCTTTAATAAGATTAAAGATGTGTGACTTAAATAATAGTGAATAGCATATGTAACGCAAAGTGAATTATACAACTTTACTTGATATCGTTATTATCTCCACGTAATTATACGGAATAGGGACGATGAATTAGTTATTCGAATTGACAAATATCAGAAACGAATGTGGTTAATTTCTCTATTAGCTGTTCTAAAGTTATAAAGTTAAACAATTTTTGTGCCAGTAAATTTGAATATATCCATTATCTCTTTCTGAATCACGTCTTAAAAACTTGGTCCATTGATGGTCAAAACCTACTGGAAATCGAAATTTCGTTCCTCCGATTTCCTTCAACAGGCTTGAACATAATAACTTCATTTGAGTACGTATTACATAAAAAGTGCGTAAATTAGATTGAAGGTCCACTAGATTCAACAAAGTATTCACACTAACAGTTTCGCATTAAATATCGTTTTTCGGCATTAGGAGAGAGTGGGGCTAGTTGTGACCCCTTTTCCAAACGAAATTAAAGAATATTTCTGTTATTATTTGTCAGTTTTTATAAGCTTAATCAATCGAGCGTATTATTAAATTTACTTAGCGTTATGCTTTATTGGAGACATACTATTAATTTATATGTAAAAAAATAATTTTCAAGAAGTAGTCACACGCTGCCCAATGTGTGAGGCACATTGGTCAAAGGCACTTTTCATGCAAATATTCCTTTTTTCTACTGATTGCTTGTCCCGAAAATTAATAGAATTCATTTTTAATTCCAAACAATTAACCCATTAACGTCGAGAAGGACACTATTTTCGCTTCAATTTCAATCAAAAATTTCATATGAAAATCCAAGTTCAAATAAATTGAAAGGTACATGTCTTACTATTTTCGAGGTCGCTCTTTTCAGTGCTATTGTCAAAATTGAGCTATCGTAATTAGAAAATTTAATATGGCGATTTAAATTTCAAAATAACGCGAAAAATCGAGTGTTCTTTTTTATAAAACATTTTTTTCTCATCGAAAGAATATTTGTCGTCAGAAAATCGTTAAATTAAACGTGGACCCGATAGCTATAGTATAATGATACATTTTTTTAATATTTAAAAACAAACATGGTGATCACAAAATGGCGACTCCAATGACAAATTTCTAATTAAAACTTAACAATAGTTTTTCTTTAAAACTATAGACTTCAGAAAAAATTTTCTAAGAATAAATACGTTTTAGAATGAGGCAAAAGATCCTCTCAAATTTTTTCAGAATATATTGTTAAAATTGTTTATTTTTCGAAAATTCGAAAAATCGAAATTTTTAAAAAAGTCGTCCAAAAAATCTGAAAAAATTTGAGAGTATTTTTTTACCAATCCGAAGATATTTTTGTTCTAAGGAAATTTTTTTTAAAGTCTACAGTTTTCAAGCAAAAAAATTATTAAAATTTTCTAGATTTCAAGACTAGTAATTTTTTTTCTTGAAAACTGTAGACTTTAAAAAAAATTTCCTTAGAAGAAAAATGTCTTCGAATTGATCAAAGAATACTCTCAAATTTTTTCAGATTTTTTGGACGACTTTTTTAAAAATTTCGATTTTTCGAATTTTCGAAAAATAAAAAATTTTAAGAATATATTCTGGAAAAATTTGAGAGCATTTTTTGACTGATTCTAAAACGTATTTATTTTTAGAAAATTTTTTCTGAAGTCTATAGTTTTCAAGTAAACAATTGTTAAGTTTTAATTAGAAATTTGTCATTGGAGTCGCCATTTTGTGATCACCATGTTAGTTTTTAAATATTAAAAAAATTTATCATTATACTATCGGGTCCACGTTTAATTTAACGATTTTCTGACGACAAATATTCTTTCGATGAGAAAAAAATGTTTTATAAAAAAGAACACTCGGTTTTTCGCGTTATTTTGATATTTAAATCGACATATTTAATTTTCTAATTAAGATAGCACAATTTTGACGACAGCATTGAAAAGAGCGACCTCGAAAATAGTAAGACATGTACCTTTCAATTTATTTGAACTTGGATTTTTATATGAAATTCTTTATTGAAATTGAAGCGAAAAAAGTGTCCTACTTGACGTTAATGGGTTAAATCGGAACGTGTTGTATCTCTATTATTTTATTCAAATTTATTTGAATACCACAGAAATTACGATCACACATTTTTAATAATTTTAATGATATCAAGTGAAGACAAATGCAATATTTTTAATATATTTTGGTTTCAATTGATATATAGATTGTCATATTTTCAGTTCACTTATTTATTTTGTGGTTATAATATTCAAAACGTACTACACTGGCATATTGGCACAAGGAACCCCGCCCGACTTTATTCGTAATATAAGATGGAATCAATGTTATTAATTATATTATAACTACATTGAAATAGTCAATAGCTGATGAGAGGTTTAAATGACACAAATTACATTACTAATTAGAAATTTATGTTCTACGAAAGAAAATATAATGTAAAGTAATAACGGAAAATAATTTACTGCGGGTACTAAAAATCGTACTACTTCAATTTATAACTCATCTTTGAAGGTTATGTTTATGAAATATAGCCCAGATCATTAGTGTTATTAGAAATTATGACTGTAGCAAAAAAAAATGATAATATTGAGCGTTGTAGACTTCGAAAAATTTCGACTGGAACACCTGAACTAACTCTACCCTACCTCTAAAAGCAGACGAGATATTTTTGCCTCACTAATTTTTTAAATAGGTACAAGCAGTTTGAAAAGCAACTAAGGGTAAAATAATAATGTAAGTTATAATAATGTCAGAAATAATAACGTAAGACATAGTCTGAAAAGTAGTTAAGCGTGAAGTAATGAAATTCTGTACTTTCCATTTCTTAATTTTTGACGTCATTATGTTTTGATATGTAAAAAGCTAGTTTAATAAAATAATGAACACTACGAGAATTGATTTCTTGATAATTGTTTTAAATGGCACGCAAAGAAACAGATAAAAACACTGCCTGGTTTATTCTTGCCCATGCCGATAAAAAATTATCAAGTACCATCTTAGTTTTTATATTATTTTCAATATTTATACTTTAATTGGATTTAAATGAGATTTCTCTTGAAGTGTGTTCTTTACATGAATAATAACTACCTGTTTATATATATAGAGTTATTTAAAAAAATCTATAATGTTTATTTATACAAATTTCATAATTGCAAGTTATCGTTAACAAGAGAAAGGTCATGGCATACGTTTTCATATCTCGGAGTATTCACTCTTCAACATTAAATTAATCAATGTTAAAATGAAAAAGAAACGTAGCGCCTATAATGTGGCCTATAATGTTTCGCACGTTTATACATTAATTTCTTATAATATTTTTCTCATTATATATGTGGCTCCACGTCTTTATTTCACATGACAACTAATCACACGACAAAATAGAACACGACAATTGATCGCACGACAAAATATCACATGGACAAATAATCATAAACAAAAATATCACTGAGGTAAAAAACCAGCCCTAAAACATTGAATATTGCACACGGAAATCCATGTCAGTCCTTTCCCGCCGCCATTTTGGCTTTAGGACATTTTGGTCCCTCTGGTTTGGCGCTGGATGTTTTGGCATTAGGCTGCTTGACCCTCGTTATTGTGACGAGAATTATTTTAGATAAAATTTTGTTTACCAAAATGGGGGAAACAGAGAAATGGCAATGTCATGAAACTAACCTAATTTAACTACTCAGAATTCTGTCCACCACTAATAATGCCTAAAAGCATATGCGTTCTCTAAAACTAACCTAACCTAACCACTCAGAACTCCGCTTACACCTAATAATGCATAAATGAATGGCTGCACGGGGAAATTTTTAAATGTGTGATATTTTGTTGATGTGATATTTTATCAACGTGATATTTTGTCATTGTGATATTTTTATGCGAGATATTTTATCATTGTGATAATTTGACATGTGATCAAATGTCCGTGATATTTTCTCGTGTGATTATTTGTCCGTGAAATAAAGACGTGCTACCATATATGTATATAAAATTAATAGTAGTTTTCGATACAAATGTTCTTCACAAATGTGAGGGTTGCGAATTGAACTAAAAGGAAAGTAATTGCAGCAGAAAATACTATTCGACGTATGTGCCCAATTTCTTTTTGTACCAATGTCGAGCGCCTTGTAATATAGGTTTCATATACGTGAACATCGCTCAATTTTGTCTCATTATCACTTAAGTTACAGTATCACTTATTAGCGATATTTATTCATATTAAATTAAAATGTGCGGATTATATTTTACTATAATAATTAAAATACCGACAATCACGTCGTCAACGCGGAAATTGTATGCGAGATATTTTCATGTTTTTGCTGACCGAACAATCTAAATACAGGTACATAGGTACTTTTATATTAAACCACTGCACATAGAAGGCCGCTGAAGTTTATGTGTGTACGTGCTATTGACGGGTTTTCTTCATCGACATTTCTTTTTAAAGCCGTATTTGATACATTAGACCTTTTCGTCCCATGTTTTTTTGAATATCTTCAATTTTTCAACAAGTTAAAATAATTTTCTGTGATTTTTTGAACCTCCAGTTGTCTGGCGAAACGTGTTAAAAGAAAAATGTTAAAACGATTTTTCACCAACATAATCAACATATAATAAAATATAAGTATTTCCATAAGAAAGCTCGTGGAAAAGTATAAAAATCTATATTTAAACAAATTTTTTTTTACCACACATATTAACGAAAAATTAACCAAAAGTTGGGCTAAAATTCAACATTCACATATGCGAAGGATAGTATGAGATGATGTGAATATAAAAAATTAAAAATACATCCAAAAAGTGTTTTTTTTTTACATGGAATGCCCCACATATTACGGAAACTATTTTAAAAATTCAATATAAATACAAATGTGAGATATTCGATGCTTTATAATAAGCAAATAACGATGTTAATGTGACAATAAACTTACAATACAATTTTTCTAACTGATTTCCTCTAATGATAGAAGCTTGTCCGCTCGATTAGAAGTATTTCTAATTTCGTTAGATAAATTTACAAATTTTTTGTCATCATAAAATAAGCTTTATCACCATAAAAATTTGTTGGATTCATCTGATCGAACAAATAATTGTTTGTGATTAGAGGAAATTAGTTGAAAAAATTAAAAGTATATTTAACATTAATTATGCTAATAATTATAACATTAATTACTAAATTACAGTTATATTATAACACTAATTTTATTGTATTTCAAATTTTATTTTAAGTATATTATAGATATTCCGCTTCCAAAGTTTCTAAAATGCCTAAATTAATTTTTAAGGTCTGGAACCAATTGTTGATGATTTACACATATTTGCCTCATCTTTTGTTCTGATATGCAATAAATAGAGAAAATAAGTAAAAATTGCGTTACCATAAATAATTTTACAGCATAGCTTCAGCATGTTAAATCATAAAGTGCGTAAGGTTCTAAGATTGCACTTTAATAAATAATGGAAAAATTCCCATACAAACATGTACTAACATATAAGATTGTTTCCATATTGAAAAATAACAACATTCGTGTATTAGAATTTTTCGATATGCGTATGAAAATTTTTTATTCTTTAATATAAAAAATGTCGTAAATACATATTAACATATATACGAGAAATTGTAATAGCTGAAATAAATGTTTAAATTAAAATCGTTCGGATTAAAATCGCCCATTACATACACTAGTGTGTTTGTTTGGTGTCATATACTTTTCATAACGTTTAAGACACTCGGATTATATTTTCAGTATTATAATGTAAATATTTGTGAAAAGAGCAAGAAAATGAATAAAAAGACATTGACTGCAGTGAATTAACTATTAATTTATTATGTAAAAATGCGTTACAATCCTCCGCTGGCTTTTTTTAAGTACATTCGAGAAATAAATGTAATATCAACTTTGATATTTATTACAGCTATTTAAAATAAACGAATAAAACATGCAAGACGCTATGACTTGCATAATTCAAAACCCCCCAAAGACTTTATGAAAGCCGGATGCGATTTATTCGCTTGTAATGTCAACTAAGTGGTTTCGGTATGTATTATGAAATTTTTGTTGCATATTATTCGACTATGATTTTAATTTTCGACGATGAAGTTGTAATGAAAATTAGTTTCCAGTTTATTTGCTACATTGAAGTAAACATTCCGTCGAGTTTATGACACTTTTTCTTATTTCGTATTCTCCAGCCTCTCTCTTATTGTTATCCAAATGATCAAGCGTAAAGCGGACAAGGGTCGTAAAATGTGTCGGTAAAAAATTGCGTGTATAATATAGTAAACGTGAAAAACCACTCATGCGTACACTCCCATTCTATTCGTCCACTTTACGTAGAAATAATATCGTCTATCCATTTGGTAACGAATTATTGTATTAGTTTAGCGACATACCATGAGAACAGCATCAACAGCTTGTTGTTCATTACCCAAGAATGTGCATTAAACCCCCGTTTCTCTCGTCACTTCTGGAGTCTCCATGATTACTTACAACTCTCCTAGTTTAGTTTAACTTCAGGGTAAAAAAGAGGTAACAGATTTACGTTACGTCGACATTTTGTAATTTGTCGCTCATTCTTATGCGACTACGTGCCAGCACGCCTTTTCCTGCCAGTTTTTACTATTCCACAAATGTCAAAAGTTGCAGTCTTCTAAGAATTCAAATACAACTCCATTGTATGATATTTTCTTCGCAAAATTTCAACATAATTCTTCCAATCAATCAGTTCTGATTGCTAAACCCATAACTTGATTACTGATGTTATAAGTTGACCGGTTTTTTGCTCGTTTCAATCAGTATGTTTTCCAGTTCTACATTTTCGCAAAATTGAAAACACGTTTATTTTTAATACATATGTACAATAGTGCTGCTTATTTCGAAGCTACACTTGATTGCTGACATATTGTTTAATTAAAAACGCCATCTATCTTACATGTCTGCTTCTGAATCTGTGCGTATCTGACACGTGGGAAGTTTCACTATTTCAAAAATGTGAGGCAATTAAAATCGTAACACCAGTTCGACATTACTGAAACGTATATTAATTAACAGGTCTAATTAAGAACTACTTAATGCATGTGTAAGCAGCCCAAGACGAGTTTAATGAAACTTTTATAATACTTTCACGTGATTGCATTGCATTTATTAAATTTCTCTAGGAACTTTAAGTGGTTCAACTTTACATTTCCATAAAGCTTGAAATTTGCATTAAATTTTGATTCTAAAAACTTGATTTATTTAAAGCTATATTTACCATGCGATGATATTTGTACTCTAAAATAATACTTAGCTACTCATTTGTTACTGCACACAATTTTTAAAGCGTAGAAAATGTGGTACTTGAGTTATACCTCAGTATACTTAAAAAAACAGGAATATATTTAAATGATATCAAGAGGCAACAAGGAAAAAATCTTTGGTCGATTTTGCCGAATAATCCAGAAACATTTGCCAAAAAAATTCAGTAATCAAAACTGTCAGATTTACATTGGACCGATGCCATTTCAAATCAGACAGGTTAAAGACAAATTGATATTTCTTTGTTTGTCACAAATTATGTTGATCTGAAGGGAAGCTTTAGTAGTTTTTAAACTACATTTTATTAAGTCCGGGAGATGCACATTTTTTATTGGATTTTCGACCTTCATTTTCAACAGGAAATAAGATTAATATTGACTTGGCAGAGAATTTAAATTACTTCGAAATCCAATATAGCTTATTTTAACTAAGAAGAGAACAAAATTTTGTGATTTTTTTGTCGCCTCAATAAAGTTGTCGGATCAATGCCTATTCGCAACCAAAAGTATACAAAATCTATGAATTTCAACTAGACATTTTTGTTTTTCACCGCATTAACTTACCGCTTCCAAACGATAAAATGTCGAAAAACCGCTCATTTGATAAATTATGAACATTATTCACGAAATTCGTAAGTCTGGTGGTATTGTCAATAAAATAAAGGGACAAGGGTTTTCGAGGTCGCTAATAAGGTATATGACGTTAAATTTTTAAAATTAAAGATAACGGTCCCAATTTGTTATACAGAAATTCAACAAATGTATGGGGTTTTTGGAGTCGTCAAAATCATGCGATAATCTTTATACGGGGGTTTTCGGAAATAAAATTGGTTGCTTCCGTCGAACATATTGACGTTTTGAAGTGCTTAGGTAGATTCAGGGCAGAACAAAAAAATTTCTAGTTGAAGCTCATAGATTTTGTGGATTTTTGGTTGTGAATGGGCATCAATCCCTCAACTTCATTAACGCAAAATAAAAATTCACAAAAAAGAAACACAGGAAATTTTCAATTTAAAATGAGCCATATTGGGGTTTGAAGCAATCTAAATGCAATTTCGATCACGCCGATCAAAACAGCATACTTGACAATGGTAGAGCTGATCACTTTCAAGTCAATATAAATCTTATATCCGGTTAAAAATAACGTTAAAATGTGCATCTGCCGGACTTAATGCGTTAAGTAGATTAAAATTTTGCTAATTTAACTTCCGTTTAATTAGTGAAGGCATATGCAGCTAAAAAAATACAAAGTTGTTAGTGGGCAACTCATCATTCATTTCAATTTACTAAATATTTTTCTCTGTGTAGTTAATATTCTCGTGTACACGTATTTATGTTGTGCAATTATACTTTTTATAGAAACCACTTTAATATAATTGTTCAAGATAACTTGTATTGTTCGTAAATACATCAAAAGTATATTTTTTTCACATATTTAATATAAGGATATATGAAGAAAGCTTCCACAAGACAAACAAAAATAACTGCATACTAACTAAATCCAGTTCCCAGCAGAAATTTATTAAGGCCCTGATTAGGCCCGTAACGCTGTAATCAGGCCCTGATCGTGACCTGAATAAATTTCTATTCGGGGCTGTTCGTCCATGACATCCTTGAACAAACACTACTCCGCATTTTTAATTATCTTCTTTAATATTTACGTCATGATTTTTTAAATATTATTTTATAATACAAGAACCACTATCAGTGATACTTAAATTACTAACAATAAATATTAAAATTTTACCTTTGTGTCTCAACGGAGAAATACGTGACTTCTTTGCTGTGGTGACTGATACTACTGCATAAAATAGCAGCAGTACTGAAAAGAACCTCCAATGCATGATTCTGAAAACAAATAGGTAAATTAATATAAGTAAATACACATTATGTATATTATCATTACATACATTTATGATATATTGAAGTACAATATTCTCTCTTCTAGACAACTTTATATTATAGCAATACTTTATCCCTGGTAAAAATATGTCCAGTTTTATCTTACACTGTCCAGTTTCCCTATACTGCTAATATAGGAATTAAGGAAACTAGATAGATTCTAGCCAAAAGCTGGATTCATTTTCTTCTAGTTTGTATACTGTATTTGAATACAAAGTAGATTTGAGTGTATTTCAAAATTCGCAAATTGTTGTTTAATTACTGTGTCATAATTATAATAATCTTTGCGCTACTTTGAAATCATAAATAAATAGATTTAATAGGTTTTATGCGTGCGTTAAACTTATTATTGTAATTCAAGAGGCACAAGAAGTGTTCATTATT
The DNA here is from genome assembly GCA_030407085.1 of Trichopria drosophilae. Lineage (NCBI taxonomy): Eukaryota > Metazoa > Arthropoda > Insecta > Hymenoptera > Diapriidae > Trichopria > Trichopria drosophilae. Next base: position 60,413,875 of record CM059583.1, read on the forward strand.
TCATATTAGCTTATGTGTCGCCAATTTTTTTCGACTTTGTAAGAATCACAATTTTAAAAATAAAAAATTAATATTTAATTTATACATGAATTTTTATATTTTTGGAGTCGTTAAATAAGAATCCGAAATCAGAACTTAACAACTGAAATGGCAGAACCAACATGGCCGACGTAAATTCATCGATCTAGTAACATCATTTAAAAATGTTACAACATAGATAAATAGAGGTTTTCAACATCAATGATTATGAATCTGAAACCCCAACTTAAAAATTCAAAATGGTGTATCTTAATAAGTTTTCTTTGAAAGTAATACCGGGAATTGGATAACAGTCCTACTTTTTATATGTTTTCAATGTTGCAATGATTGCGAAACTGATGTCACAGTTGCTGAAAAACTATACAATTCTTCAAATGTAAGATCAAGGACTTTTTTTGCGTAGAAATAATAATATGTTCTTTGAACTCCGATTTAATTTCATTTATTCAAATTTTATATAATAATTTGTTAATTTAATGTATTGAAATTTTCTTGAAGAATAGTTCGAAAAATTCAACTAAACATACATCCATTTTTTATCATCCCCGATAATAGTAAATGATTTGTAGGACGTGTATCGGTCATATTTTTCTCTAATCTTCGCTCTTATTTGTGATTGTCTCCCTTCTTCTTTTGAGACGAAGTCTATTTGTCGTGTATAGAAAAGAGATTTTTTGAGATCTGATATACATAGAGAAAAAAATTACAAAAATATTCCATTTGCAGAGATTAATTCCCAGATAGCAAGGGAAGTCCTTTCGATCAGAATGCACTGTTTAAGTCAACTTGCCACTTTTCGACCAAAATTACTTAAATGTAACTTAAAATGAATAAAGTTATAGGTCGAAATCGGATCCGCTTTTAATAGTCAATATAACTTCGCACGATTACTTCATTTCGACCACGAGGGCGAAATATAATTGGTCATTGTGTTTTGACCTTCAGGTTAATCTTACGAATGAATGACGGCTGCAGGTTTAACATGAAAGTCCAAATTATCAAGGAAAATTACTTATAGGGCATTTCGTCAAAGTACGATTACTTCGATAATATAACCTAAAAAGTGTGTCATTTACACAAATTTTCTCAAAATTTTCTGGCAAAATGATTTTAAAAAAATACTCATTGTGATATATGAAATAACTCTCTTAGTCGAGGAATGAATAGCTGTAGATTCGCATTTTGAACCTTTGGAAATGATCTAGAGGAAGAAAATTTAAAACACCTAAAAATATCTCCTGTCAGCAACCGTAGTCAGTATTCTATTAATATTTGCGATATTCAAATGGGGATGACCCGGTTTTGCTTTGATTTGCACATTGCTATTTGCTTACGTAGGTTGACATTTCGAATTCAACCTCCACAACTTTCAAGTCAAAATTGTCTAAATCAGAAATTTGACATACAGATCGAATATTTTACTTTTAGGTCGACAGTCAGAATGACGCGTCGGCATTCATAGATATCCTAACCTCAAAAATTCGGTATTTAATAATTAATTCAAGACTAATATTTTGTTTAATGTATACATTTAAAGATGCCTAATTTTGTATTATTTTTAGTACAAAATGAAAAAAACTATAAACGCAAAATTAAATCGACAATTTTTTACCGATGAGTAAAAGTTTTCTTTAAGTTACTTATTTTGGCGTCAAGTTAATTTTTAACAATGTAGCATCTAATTTTAATGAGACAATTTGTCATCGCACTTAATTTTAACGCTACATTATGCGATATTTTATGTTACGAAGCGGGCATGTACATTTATTTTATTTATTATGTTGCGCTTTGATTAAAGGATTAGCGTATCGCTGTACTATTATGACATGGATATATAAATATGGAGACAATCCGGTTGCATCAGTACTTCAACAAGATTGCCACATAAATGTCTAAGAAAAAGGTTGCAAACAAAAGACTTACAGATATGGTCCGAATTAGGTCAAAAAGAGGGAAAAATTACTTAAATATTACCTATTTTTACCTATTATAGGTCCATTTGATCAAATTTGGACTACAACCTAATGGGAAAAACGACTTGTATTACGACAATTTCGTCCGTTCAATTACTTCCACTTTTATCCCCACTTACCATAATTCGATTTCTATTTTAGCCGTGATCGATGACATCTCTCGCCCTGATGGAAGATCGAAAAGAGGCGATTTCGCCCGATTTTATTGCTTGGATTTAAAATTGCCAAAAATATCAAAGATCTTCAACATTTCAAATTGAATATTTTTAGCCATTAATGTAATTTCGAACTTTATTGTTTTATATCCATATATTACATAGCAGATAAACATGAAAACATATTTGTTTTCACATCTTTCTTGTGTATTCAAAGAATGCAATTCTATATCTTGAATCAAAACCACTTCTGTACATGCAATTTTTTAAGACTTGTCTGTGTCGGAAACACAAAAACATTACATTTCAGTGAATTTTTTTAATGACGCAAACATCTATACTGTCTGACTGGGTGGGAAAAGACGTGAGCAGTACATGTACCCTCCGAAAGTTAGAAAACAACTAAAAGAAATGGTCACTGATAACTATCAGTGAAAAACTCACCTCCTGCTTTCTCACAGGCTATCATCCGTATCAGAGATATTAAACATACTTCTAATCAAGTTAAATTACACTATTCCTCTTTTTTTTAAACAAAACATCATTTGGCATCATTGAGTAGCCCACTGTTAAATAATAAAAAATAATGTTATTCATTTTGATATCAGGTATCGATGAAATTATGATTATAAAAGCATCCATACTAAATATGCATTCAAGTTGTGAAGCGAAACTGCAATTCTTATATTACTAGTCTGTGAAAACGTTTAAATACACTGAAATTTTAATGCCTCACGCTTATTAAACCCAAACATCTTATGAAAGATCTTGTCTAGCTCGGCAAAAAAATAATAAACCATAATTTTAATTCGTTCCCCTGACATTACTTAAATTAAATACCATTACTGTTAATTAAATAATTACTTCATTAACGTGCTACTTGAAAACGAGTTCTTTCATTACATTTAGCGTACTTCAATTACAGCTGTCACTCAATTATGTAAGGGATTACAGTAAGTTTACAACTTTCGATGTCGTCGAGTGAAACAAATGTTTAAAATGTAATTAATCGGCTGACGCAAATTATGTAATTAAAGCATTAAACTGTTGTTGACTGAAAAATTAATGTAATTAGTCAAGAACTTCCAGGTGATCTACGAGGAAGGTATTAATCTTCATTCGTTCACACCGTAAAATCACATGTAATTTGTTATCGCGTGCGCGGCGTAGAATGTAAAAAAACGCGTGCGTAACAAAAATCTACTTTTTGTGACCGATTCGTAACAAAGCCGATGACCGAAAAGGAAAGTGAGGCTAATTATGGTGCTAATCAACTCGGGAACACGAAGAATGCACTACGGTATTCATATTATTTAATTAAGCAAAAAATATATATGTAAATAACCAGCAAGTGGTGAAACTGGATTCTCTTGTCTTATATTGGTCACCAGGTTTGTTGCAAGAGATCACTGAACACCTATAAATATGAAATGTGTCTACAACTGTGGTCAATTATGCGCATATATTTTATTAGTGCCACGGTCAATAGTTGCATTGAAATAACATATTTTTCTATCAGTTTTTGGTCATTCAAAAAAATATTTAGTAAATCTTACTTAATGGTGGGTATACCACTAAATGTTTAGTAATTTTTATAACTGGTTAAATGTAGTTAATCCAACTTTCGTCGAAAGTTACATGCAGTTAGGGCATCATGACAAAATATCAACAACGACATTATATTTTTCGGACAAAATTATTTTTAACGCATGCCACAATATTTACGACAAAATAACGAATATCATAACAATGGTCTTGAGTTATTTAATATTTATTTAAAAAATTTCGGGCTGTTACGGGTTAGATAACTTTTTTGGAAATTATTTTGTCGCATTTGTTTTGATGGATTACTTTTTCGACTTGTATTTTTTACGTGTTCCTATAGGTAAAGAAAAGAACAAATATTTACTTCCAGCTAGGCAACTCGTAAATTGGTAATCTTTATACTGCATATTTTTCTCAATTTACTTTACTAATCGATTTCATAAATATTCATTCCTTAACACAAGAATTTAAGACGGATATATTTTTCTTAATACGTATGTATATATTTAATATAATAATAAATAATACATGAATAAAAATATGTCATTGAAAACGTAGATAATCAGAATGTACATTGAAAATTAACTAAAAATTAGGTTCAATGTAGTTTCTACATAAGCATGGTAGACTGCAATTGTCCCATTATTTTATCAATTTCCTTGGCGAAAAATTGCATTTCAATTCCTTCAAATTATATTTACAGAAGCGATACGAATTATTAAAGGGAAATAACTCATTGCATTTCAACACACGTGCAGGTGTTATGATAAACCCGCTATATTAGGTAATACTTTCCACCGGAAATACACATATTCCTGGGAAATATTTGTTTACATATCTGACGCATACCGGCATTACTAAAATTTAAAATGAAATTAAAAGAATCAAGTAAACATGTTTCTCAAACAAGAAAATCTGGAATACTTTATTTAACAAGTACATTTGTAATTTTGCAAGTAGTTCCTTGAAAAACATTTACAGAAGTAAACATGACATACTTTAATATTATGGTTTATGTATAGTTATTTAAAAAGAAATGTTATTATCTGAAAATAGACACTAATATCTGGTAACACTTGCTATCTGGAGTTTTGTTTATTAAAAAATTAAAAATGTACCATAATTGTTATAAAAAATAATGTTATCAAGTTTAATTGTTCGACGATTTTCTGAATCACAGAATGTTGTCTTTTGTGGAAATCCAGTTTTCACATAACCGATGTAACCACGAAAGACAACATTAAAATTGTACTGTACTTCGTTATTTGTTAATGAAATCTATAAGAGTCGATGTTTATTGTTATTTAACGATTTTCGTAAATAATAACTTCATTTTAGTGTACTACGAATATAACTACTTTAAAATTATAGAGAACAGTATTTTAATTGAAGAGATAGTCTGATTTTTGTAAGCAATTCACTATTGTCAATCTGCGTTTAAACAAGTAGTAAATTTAACAAAATATTTTTATATTAATTCCCAAAACTTTCAAAGAACTTCAATTAAAAAATGTTATACGACATAAGAAGAATTAAGCTAATAACAAATGATTTAGTTTAAAAAGTATGCCATTGATTTTAACCTCAAAGTCTTATGAAGTTAAAAACCTCAAAGTGTATGATAGATGATATATGAATTAAATTGAATGTAATTTTTCTAATCTTTTATAAATAGATAAATAAGAATCCTCAACTTGATGCAAGTTTTTTAAAACTCATAATACTCGAAATCGATACAACAGAAATCAATTGACGAGAAGTAATTTTCAGTTGTAAGATTTCTGCGCTTTCCGGGAGAGGTAATAAGTTTGATGAAATTTAATTATTAATAAATATAAAAACACTTTTAAGATTTGTTTCCAAGCCTTTTGGCGTGGAAACCCCGATGAAATATTTGGGAAATAAACGATATGAAATTGCTTGATGAGTTTTGGAACGCACAGTGTTTTACATCATTATTGTTTGGACAGTGTGCTGCGAAAATTTAGCATCTAAAGTATTAAAGGTCTCGTGGATTTTCCCATACAATTCAAATTTTAAATAACTGAAAGCATATAAGTAAGGAATATACTAAATCATTCCAAATTAATCATTTCCATTACACCTGTTGATAATGAAATCCTTTATAAATCTTTATTTATCTGTTAAAATATTTCATGCCGTTACTTGCTTTCGAATACCTTCAACACTAATTTATGATATTGAAATTATATCTCACGATTTCGAAAAAATTCTAACGAGGAATTGCACGAGTATCATATTAATTAAAACTAAAATTGTTATCACGTACGTATATATAAATTAATGAAGTGTGATAATAAATATAATGGTCTCATGAATATTTCAGCACGTTACGATATGCTGGCACGTAACATAACAAAGCAAAGTTGAGAAACGAATAGCATGTTTATTTCCTTGCACATTTAAAGAAAAGTCAAGTCTTATTTGCCTTCGCGGTTCATTGCCGGTAAATTGCGCGAGCAGGTACTTGCGGCGATCTGCTTTTAACGTGCCTATTGAATTACAACCGTTGAATTGAACTTGCTTTCATTAAATTTGCACATTCAAGTACAAATACTGAATTTTTAATAAAGACACTCGTAAATAACTCATTAGTTTCACAATTATGATAATGCGTACGTCCGTATTCACGTTTATTATCTATGATGATATGTAACAACGTATCATGGGTTGGTTTAAGTGCAGACGAGAAGATTTAAAATTGAAACCCATCTTTAGTACACTGCGAGAATTTTAAGAAAATTTGATTACGTTTCAACTATTCTATGTGGTCCAGTAGGTTTAAAACAATAGGAAACTACATTTCTTTAATTTATTAGAGGAACTATCCTAATTTACTGTAAAAATTGTAATATTAGCTACATCACCAGAATTTACCTAAACATTAAAGTTGCTTTTTAACTATTTTTAGGTACGATTCATTTATAATTGAATTTGGTAGATTATAGCGCACGATCCGAAAAAAATATCACAGCAACCAATTTTTAGCTACACGAAAAAAGTTTTCAATGAAAACGGATAGTTTGAAAATACTGATGAAAAATTTAGCTGAAGAAAGCAAAGTTAAAATATGTAGCTAAATGTATTTACTATCAGTCTTTAGCACCCATTCTGCCACTAAAATTTGGCTAATTGTTCTTTTCTTGCAGCGATTTTAACTGGCAGCTTCAATATGCCGCATGAAACTGAGACATTTATTCGTTTAAAAACTGTTAATTGCTTGAGGGTGTTGTGCGTTCTGATCTTGAATCAGTCCACAATAGTTCGAAATGGCGGATGCAATATTCTTACCGAAATTTATAAAGATTAATCAACATACGTGGGTGGCAACAAACGCAATGCAAAATTGTCATCCTGTGCGAAAAAGATATTGTATATCAGTATAGAAAAAGATCAGTACAAATTAAAAATTCTGTAAAAAATAGAAATATTGAAATGGCTAGATTACAGAAATCACGAAGAATCCTTTTTCATCTACTTGGAATCTCAACTATTTTTTACATTCACTGAAATCGAAAAATTCAATAAACCTCTGGTTACTAATTGGCTCTTTGTGTGTTTCAATATTATTGGTATTAGAGGCCAGTTGTTGTTTATAATAACCTTTTGAGCAAAAACTAACATCTGCTGCCCCGAGTAAAAAAAAAAATGATCTAATTTGATCAAATTTGGCCGAAACCGAATGAATCAAAAGGGGATCAGAATAAGATCACTTTTTTGAAACATTTCAGGATCTGAGATTTTCTGTCAATTAATGAAAATTAGGCCAAAACTGGATGTAATTGCGATTTTTTTTATATAAAAATTTAATCTGATCAGAACTGTTTCATACTCATATATTTGCGACAATTCGAAGTGAATTGGAATTGTATCATATTTTGGTCAATTTAGGATCTCTTTGCGATCAAAATGCAACCAAAATCGAATTGTTCTGTTTCAGAAAAGAGAATGTCATTGGCGACGATTCCGATCAAATTTGATCAAAATGTAATACATTCAGGAGCAATATCCGCCGAAGTATGATATATTTCAGCTGATAGATTTTTATCTCTTTCAAATCTGAGCATCGATTATGTTAATTTGAAATAGATCAAAATTTAATCACAATCATATCCGGTTCCAATCAGTTGTGATCCATTTCGAAGACACAGGAAACCTCTGAGAATGCGGCTTGGAAATTTCTTTCGACCCTTATAAGATACGATTTAGATCCAATTCTATTTGAATTTATTTCAATTTAAACGTAATCCAAAACAAAATTGGAACGAAAGAAATATTATTCAAATAAACAGAAATAAACTGTGCTTTTTAATTCGAATAGTCAGAAATAATATGTACGTCACGCATGCACGATAATCGGCATCTTATTCCCCTGTAGAGAGGGGCAGAAGTAATCCATTATACGACTGCGACACGGTAGCATGTAATAATGAATACGTTATTACCCGCTGTCAAGGGCAATAATAACTCATTATTGCCCAGTGGTGTCATCATCATCCTTTAATGTACAATACTCTATTCTTCAATTTATTTCAAAACAAAGTCACATTCTACATTAATAAGTATTATTTTAATATTTTTGTTAAATCAATTTTTATTCATTTTTTTCGGAACAGTTGTTGTGGTATCGCCAGCAGGTCGCTTTTTTGATGTGGTCTGCTCATTTTGACGTTCCATTGGCTCCCTGGCCTTTTTTGAGCTGGCCCTTAAATAGTTGCAAAAAGATGCAATTTTTTTATGTGTTTCGGAGTCGGTCAATCGTAAAGCCCGAGGTGTATTCTCGTTGACGAAACCTAAATCACAATATTACACCATTATTATTCTTAGAATTTAGAAAGAATTTAGAGATAATGGAATTAAAACAGTCGGAATTTAAAAACGCGCGGGATTTAAATCAGTGAACACTTCCAAATACCAACAAGACCGTTTTTTGTCAATTTCTTTCAATTTTAGCGTTTATTTTGTTTCGCTTAATGGAAAGCAACTTCTTGCCACTGACAAAGTTGTTGGTATTGAAAAAACCTTTAGTTTGAGCCTTCACTCGTTTCAGTTCGATGAAAATTGATCTCAGGGAAGACTCCTGAAACCGGCGACCTGCAACAGACGAGACACGCGCCACTTCAGGAGGCACCCCTGGGCTCAATTTCAGTCGAATCGAATCACAGCAATCGAATCGAAAGGAGCGAAGGCTTAAACTGAAGTTTTTTTCAATTTCTACAATTTTATTAGGCGCGGCAAGTTTCTGTATATTAACCACTTGAGCGGCATGGCGTCAAAATTACCATTGCGCGCAACGCCAATTTTGACGCCCCCCCGCTCACGTGGTTAAGAGCCCTCGGGCGTGTCAGCGGTATAAAAAAAAATGGAGAAGCTTTTCGCCATAGTCGTTTATTTTTTACGTATCTACTTTTTTCACAATTTCTTTACTAAAATAGATTTCATAATACAAGGACTACAAGGTGAAGTATTATTAGTCAGCATTTGTTGCTAACAAGTAGGAAAAATAAAACCTGAAAGTTTGACGTCAAATTTTGAAGTTTGAATTTTCGTTGTCAAGTCGACGCAAAACATAAAGCTTATGTTTGATTTTTCCTATTTATAAGTAAAAAATTATCACCATATTACTTCTCTCGATAGACTTTGCGAGGACGAAACTATTTCTACAAAGGAATTCTGAGATATTGCCTAGAAAACGAATATTTACGGCACAAACATTCCTCCGCTTTGTTGACAGCCTTGGGGCGGCCAGCGAGTCTTAAGCGAAACGAAACAAACTCCAAAAATTGGAAAAAATGAAAAAACCGCCATTACTACGTACATTCTGCGCGCTTCAGCACTTTCAGGAGGCTCAGCCGTTGCATAATTGTTTTTCAAATTCCGTTTGTAAATGCCGCTTGATATTTTTTAAGTGTTCATATATATTAGTTTGAATTTTCAATACAGAGCCAGAATAATATAGAAAAATGAAGTGAGTAACTGTTAATTTACTGCCTAAATATCTTTAACCGAATTTCTTTACATTTAATTTTATTCACATTGTAAAAAAAGTGAGAAGAAAGAAGAGGAGAACAGCATCGCGGTTCTTATTTGAGAGTATGAAAAATCAATTATTGATTTGTAAAATTTCAAGTTAAAATTGATGCAGTTACTTACTTTTGATTCCCTCCAACATCCTAGAAGGAATACCATCCGATACATGTGCTCCTTTCCCCGATATGGATAGTTTGGAGAGCTTATCTTCTCCCAACAATTCGATTAAAAGAGCTCGCATCATTTTCGCAGGATGTCTTTTAAATCGACGCTTTATAGACTCGACTTCGAATGATGGCAGCCAAATATTCGAATTTCGACCAATTTCCATCTGCATGATCAACAAATCTTATGTCATTTTCTCATTCGTTTAAGTCACTGAATTCAGTTTCAATTTTGCACTCATTTCAATCACTAAACTCGATTCATTACGGCTAGTTTCTAACTTTCAGTACATACATTACATTCGTGTTATTCGTTTCATAGGCTTCATTCGTTCTATTACTATACCTCATTCCATTGATTCATTTCGTTACTTTTATTCATTCCAATCACTTCAGCCATTTCATTAGGTTTATTCTTTGCATTCAGGCCATATTTTTCAAGCATCCCATTAATGTCATCCACATTAGTAAATGCTCTCATTCAATTGATTCATTTCATTCTTTCCATTCAATCCATCGGCTTCGTTTTTTATTTTTTGTACCCGTTTTCTGTGGATAAAGTGTAAAATTCGTGAGTAAAGTAAACTTTACGCACAGAAAATAGTTACATAAAACAAAGTTCGGCACATGTGGTAGTGTGTAAAGTACTTTACTCTCACACACATACACACACACATACACACACACACACACACACACACACACACACTTGTGTTGAAAACTATTATTATTCCATCGATTCATTCCATTCGTCCCATTATCCATTCCATTCCTTACTTCCATACATTTCATTATCAATGAACATGACGATTCAGTAGTCTACTATATTTTTCTCACACCTGCTCCCGACTAGTCCTTGAATATGTTCCAGTTTCTGCTTCGTCTATAGAGCGCTGCTTCTTGGCATAGTTAACAAATTTTTCAATGAATGATGCGTTTTCCGGGTGGAGTAGTGATTCCAGAAATTCGATGTTCCTTTCTGTCACTAAATGAATAAGTTTTGTAAGTTATGGACTCTTTACTATGTAACTGTTCCAGGATTTTAAATTACGACGTGTTCGATTGTTTTAAAAATTGACCGATTTCTTTTCCACGGACAAAGAAATCTACAAGGGGTCTCTAGATAACATAGAATGTGCAGAAAAAATATTTAAAAATCCATTGATTTATTGTGGTTTATAATCCTAAGTTTTTTACTGTACAATGCAAAAATTACATTTTTTTAAATTGTTTTTCTAACCCTGCAATAATTATTCCACCATTTCTTTACCAAACATTGTTTTACCAAACAAACTAATTTTCACTTAAAATTTTTGCTCAAAAAATGGAAGAAAGATTATTTCAAGGTCAGGGAAAAACAATTAAAAAAAACTGTAAATATTACAATTTGAGGTAAAAAACGTCGAAGTAAATATTGCAAAACGAAACAATATAAAATGTTCTTACTTTATTCTGAGCATTCTGTATTATTTGGGCATCCCTTTAAGAGAAATCTTTTAATTCTTGAAAAAATTGGATTCAACTGGTGCACGTCACAGGAAAACTATTAAAAATCGTCTATTTACCATTTCAAAACAGTGGTAAATTTCGACCCTCGCGTGACACAGGTTAATCTAATCTAATCGAGCCATGTTTTTGGCATTTCTTTTGATAAAATGCAGCACTTTCGTAGAGCGAAACCTAAGAAATTTGAAAATGACGAAACGGGCCATCGTAATGTACAGTTAGAAAGCCCAATTATGAAAATTTCATGTCATTGTTCAAATATTGAGATCTGGTATATTAATTGAAGACTGTTTATTTAGCAAATTTTTTAAAATTTATATCCGATTTTACCACGTTTTGGGATAGGTTATGTTTTCCTATAGGAGGAATATCTGGCAATAGTTACAACATAAACACTTTGAAAATAAGGTATTACTAGAAATTTACAACTGTTTATAACTATTATGTTTACTGTGTCACAGTAAACATAATTTCACCCTCGTACCGTTTGGAAAATCATCAGGGCCATTTGTTTTTGTCGGGACCAGGGGATCATCTCTTCGAGGCGCTTCATCATTTAGCGAAATAACTGAAGTCGCTGGTGAAGTACCTTTTTTTTTGTTCACAGATGTACCCACATCGTCATCAGTGTAGTTCGAACTGAAGGAAATGTTAATACAATTAGAATAATGACAGCAAAAATAAAATAACGTTATTAGGGACATTAATTTACATCATTTCATTTCTAAATTTATATTGTCAAGAATTTCTTTCAAAAAGACAAGTAGTTTATGGTTATTATGGTGAGACTTTTTATATGCAATTCCATTCATTACATTATTTAAATGTGAGTCCATTATTTGCCTTATTGATTTAATTAATTCTGTTAATCAATGTTGAGTCTCAGCCCAATTTTTGTCATTTTAAGGGGAGACTACGACATTTTCAGCTATATGAACGAATTAAGTAACACGAAGCAATTTTTAATGTCAGTTTTCGGGAGGAATTCAAGAGTCATAAAATGAAATGGGACAAAAAAACTTTTTTTTCATTTATATTTTTTGATTTGACCAACCATCACGTTTTACGAAATATATTTTTCTATCCAAAAAATTGACTTTTACATTTTACTATTTTTTATGCAGTTTTTTGTCAATGTCATTTTATTCGTGTCATACAGTTATTAGCCTTTGCTAAAATTGACTTACTGTTTCTCGTCGTCATTTTCGTTCTCTTCGGCGGAAAGGTTTTCGTCAAAGAGACTGCCCTCTTCTAAAATTTCGCGATTCAAATTGCGCACTGCGCTTTCTTGAAGTGCGGAGATCATATTTTTTTCTTTTCTCTCCAATTTCCGTCTTTCCAGAATAGGCGTACCCGTAACTACCTCTTCTTTTTCCATTATTTCGCCATCCGTCGTAACCTCTAAATCTTCTAAAAGCCGTCTATTTTCTGTTTATAATAAATTATTAAATTTTGATAAGTATTTTCTTATAGAATATATTACATTAACACATATAAAATCACATTAAAAGTTAAATTCAGATTAATTAAAGTTTAAGTTAAAATGTTAATTAGAAACTCGCCGCTTCTTTTCAATACACTGGCGCGATACCACCGACCCTCCCATTTAGCCTCCGTTCTATTCTTCCCCAATGGTCGGACACAATACTCCGGCAAAATACTCGTTGTTCTGGGAGGGTTAAGCCACAATACCAACACGAACATTTTCTTCCGATTATTCCAGCTATCAAAAATGCAATGTTTAAATAGTAAAAAATAAGGTAATTGCGATTTACATAGAGATAAACGATAGTTAATAAACTTACTTATTGCAGAATTCTTCAAATTGAAATTATTAAGCAGGTTCGGTTGTCAATGTCGATTTGTTTCTGTGAAGTTGGTTACTGACAATTGACTTGATTAGTACCGCACATTCGACTTTTCATAACCACAATTTATTTGTTTATCGATTCCGATAACCTCGTTCTGTTATTGAATGGTTTTTCTGAATATTTTGAAATATGTCAAATTTCAAAAGAAAACTTGAGGACTATTCCCGGACAAGCCAATTTCGCATTCGGAAAATATTACGCGTGAATGTTCATACGCATACAAACACAGATGAAGATTCATGTACAAGTGATGAAAGTGATAGTTCTACTAGCTCTAGTAACTATTAATTAAATATGTAGAATATAAAACTATAATTGTAGTATTTTACTTTACACAAATAACCTTTAAATCTGTTGCGTTTTCATTTTAAGTCTAACTTACGGAATTATAATTATATCTGAAATATTGAATATACGTCAAATTTATCTTAGCATTTCTTTTGGCATATAAAATTATTTTTAGCTCATTTACTGATGATAACATTCAGTCAACATTAACATTCATTGAATATTAATTTTACATTTGTATAATAATAAATTATTAAATAATATTTTGAAGATGGCTCAGAAGTCACTGAGGATTGCAACGAAGAAGCTGATAATAATGACTGTGAAATAGAAAATGTGGATGAGGAAAGCGTTCTACAGAATTCCGTTATAGTTGAACATGAACCAAATGAAATGAATGGTATGTCTCAATTAAATTTAAAATTATTTAGAAAACTCAGTTATTTATCAATTTTCCGTTACTCGAGAAATTTATAAATTAAACTTAAAAAATTCTGTTCTCTAAAATTTAAAACAAATCGATACAAGTTATTTAAAGCTACTGCAGTAATTGTTCAAAAACAAGGAATTTTATATCTTGTGGGTCATTTAAAAAATGGTCCGGATTGCTGCATTATTTTAAATAAATCTAAAATTAATATATGTTGTTTTTTATACGCATATAATTTAATTCTTAAGGTACCTTTTCATGCGTCGCTCCATCGCGTCGCTAGTGACATGTTCGATTCCGTTCGAAATCATTATTTTCAAATTTGAATTCATCGCTCGGAGCCATTGACAGGCACAAGAGGTTAGATGCATTTCGGAAACATTTATTTATTAGTAGTTAATTAATTAATTAATCAAAGATAAATGTATTATTTGACTATATCTTCCGATTCTCTTCTGTAAGATGTTTTTTACAAAAATGTTTACATAATATAGTCAAGATATGCCGTCTTTAATTAATTAATTCTCGGATACGTAAAAAAAATAAATGATCAATAATTTTTATGTTCCAGATATTAATTTTGGCCATTTTTAACATCTTTTTCCTCAAAAATTTACGTTTACATTTTATAAAAAAAAAATAGTAATAAAATATACTCAACAATTTACGTTTATAATTTTGTGTTCCAGACATTAATTTTCGACTTTTTAACATTTTTTTCCTAAAAAATTGACAATATTATGAAAAAGATCAGAAAATACCGTTGTAGTGGAACAATTTGTTTAAAAAAATTAGAATTTAAAATTCTGAATTATAGTGTCTAATTTAAAAATTAACTGAGTTAATTAAAATTACAATAAGTTACAATCAAATATTTATAATAATATTATACAATTGTTTATTAGAAAATAAGTAGTAGCAAACGATTTTTTAATTTTGTAAAGCACTTAATTGTGTGCAGTATGAGGAATGTGTACAAAATTCGGAAATAATAGTATTTTTTTTTGCGTTGTCGGATATGAACAAAAAATAAACAATAATTCTTACGTTCCGGATATAAATTATGGAACTTTTAACAATTTTTTATCTAAAAAATGTACAATATTGTCAAAAAGATTGAAAAATATGATTGTAGTCAAAAAAATTTTTGTTTAAAAACATTATAATTGAGAATTATTATATGCTTCTAAATTGTAATGTTTAATTTGTTAAATAAATTATAAGAATTTAGATTAAACTTCGAATACAAGTATATCTCAAGCTGCTGTTTCTTAATTTGACGTAATAGCTTGAGACATACTTGTGTCCGTTATTTAAATTACTTTATTGTAAATTTTAATGTTGTCGTTAACACATTTTATTAACTACAGACATTATAATTCAGTTAACTTTCAAATTAGATACTACGATTTAGAATTTTAAATTCTAATGTTTTTAAACAAATTTTGTAGACTACAACGATATTTTTTAATCTGTTTGATAATATTGTGAATATTTTAGGAAAAAGGTGTTAACAGGGGTCCAAAATTAATGTCTGGGACGTAAAAATGATTGTTTATTTATTTTTTCTACATATCCGGCAATTAGTTAATTAAAGACGAATGCATTTCTTGACTATATTTTGTAAACTTTTTGTAAAAAACACCTTAAAGAAGAGAATCGAAAGATATTGTCAAAAAATACATTTATCTTTAATTAATTAATTAAAAAATATCCCGATTCAAATTGTGGCAATCAACATCGCTACTTTCTTTCGTAATATCCGACAATACGAAAATAATATTTACACCGATTTCTTTTTTTACACATTCCTCATACTGTACATTCTAAAAGGCTTTGCAAAATTAAAAAATCGTTTGTTTCCAACAATTCTTATTTCCTAATAAAAAATTGTATAAATTTTATTATAAATGCTTGATTCCGCTATTGTAACCTTCCGTGATATATTTTAACTATAATGAATAAATGTTTTCGAAATACATCTCTTGTGCCTATCAATGTCGCCGAACGATGAATTCAAATTTGAAAATGACTAATTCGAACGGAATCGAACATGTCGCTAGCGACGGAGCGATGCGTGAAAAGGTACCAAAATAACCTTTTGTTTTAAAGGAAATCTATTTTCAGGATTGTAAGGGGTTACAAAATATCATTTACACCGTGTTTTAAAATGGCATAAAAACGTTAATTTCTGTATAAATTTTAAATTGTATGGATTTTGACATAATCTTGTATCTATAAGTTTATATTCAATAATACATAGCAAGTGTCAAAATTTTCAAATTTTAGAGTAACATTTCTCACATAGTAATAATGAAAAACTGCTCATTATTTGTATATTTTAATAGACAAATACCTAATATTTATGAAAAAAGCGAATTGCTATAAAATTGCTCACCTGAATATTCAAATATGTGTCTTCAATTTTGAAAATTTCTATATATTATATTTTTTCAATTTTGTTACTTAAAATAAATTCTGAATATACTATTTACATGCTTAAATGTAAATTTATAGATTCAAGATTATATTAAAATCGATATTTTTTTCAATTTTTATAGAAATTATCATTTTTAATGGTATTTTATAACACGACGCAAATGACATTTTTTAACCTCTAAACAATTTTTAAAGTAGATTTTTTTTCTAAATGTAAGATTTTGACCACATAGAACCTTAAATATTAAACAACGCGCGTAAAAACGCAATATGTATTAATTGTAAATTTATTTAATACAATTAAGCATCCAGTTCCAAGATTCTTTTTCTTCTAGTGGCCCTTGTACGTACATTAAAATTGAGTTTTCTGAAGATAAGTCAGTTAATGTTTTTTCTTGGTAATATTATCGCATTTTAACGTTTTGTGTCATTTCATGTAAGTGGGAAATGCGCAGCAAATTTGCGATGATTGTGCAGAAAACTGTTCTATCAACTCTGACGTAATCGATGACACCGACGAAAGTGACATAAGCGATGATGATGACAGTGAGTCAACGGATTCAACTGATTTGTTAGAGAATCAAGATGATGAGTTAACGAAGAATCAACCCATCTATGAAGGAGCGCCTATTACACTTGCTGAAAGTGTCGTGTCCGTGATATTATTCGTAATTCGCCATAAACTAACTGCATCAGCTATGGCAGATTTACTTAAATTAATATATTTACATTGTATTGTTCCCACTCACGTGAAGCATACCCTCTATAAATTCAAAAAGTTAATACGTCAATCAAGGATGCCCATTATATGTCATTATTATTGTTCAATTTGTTATACAAGATTAGAAAACAAAACATCATCATGTACGCATTGCGACAATAATAGTGAACAGGTTGGATACATAATACGAGTATCAATTTTAGAACAAATAAGGATGTTGTATCAACGGTCATCCTTTATTAATAATTTAAATAAAAGACATACGCGAGAAAAACAAAACGTGAACAATTTTGAAGATATATATGACGGATTGATTTATAAGAAATTAGTTGAAAATGGCATCTTATCAGAATCTCAAAATATTTCCCTGACATGGAATACCGATGGAGTAGCTTTGTTTAAATCCTCTAAATATAGTATATGGCCTTTTTATCTTTTAATTAACGAATTGCCATTTGAAGAAAGAATTAAAAAAGAAAATGCACTTTTAGCGGGTCTATGGTTTGGACCATCAAAGCCCAATCCAAATTTATTTATGAACTGTTTTTCCGAGGAACTGAAGAATCTGTACACCGGCATTGATATACATTCACCGGGAGGTATCATTCATATTCGAGGAATTGTCATATGTGGAACGTGTGACTTACCAGCGAAGGCGTTGTTTTTGAATATGACGCAGTATAATGGTGACTTTGGATGTGCTCGTTGCAAATCAAAAGGTATTAATGTAGGTAGATCACACGTATATCCATATGGAGAAACGATAAATTTACGAACAAGTAAGGAGACAAGCCAACATGCTCAAGAAGCACACGAAACTGGAGAAACTAAAATTGGCGTCAAAGGACCAACCAAATTGTCTGTATTTGTTTATGATTACATTCGAACGACATCTGTAGACGTCATGCACTGCGTTTACTTGGGAGTGATAAAAAAGTTAATGTGTCTCTGGTTTGCGCCTGAATATAAAAGTGAAAAATGGTCATTGTACAAATCTCGTGAAGTTACTGACAAATATTTATGTAATATTCGACCACCTTCGTTCGTTAAGAGATATCCAAGACCTTTGGGAGAATTTAATTATTGGAAAGCAGCAGAATTTAAATTATGGTGTTTATATTACAGCATTCCAGTGCTATTTCACATTATGGAACCTCAGTATTTTCGTCATTATACTTTACTAGTATACGCGATATATGTTTTGAGCCAAACTAGCGTTTCCTCTAATGATATCGAAATGGCAGCGATGTGTTTGGAACATTTTGTCTCAAAATTCGCTGAACTTTACGGTTTAAATAAGATGGTACCAAATATTCACCAACTTTTACATTTGTCAGAAACTGTAATTAATTTTGGTCCATTGCGGGTAACTTCTTTATTTGGCTTTGAAAATTTAAACGGTGTTTTTAAAAATTTTGTTCATGGCACCACTCGGGCAGAAACACAAATATGTTCAGCCGTATCATTAGTTTCGCAGCTTGAATTAATAAAAGAAAAATACTTAACACAGTGGAATAAGGCTTACGAATTTTGTGACAAACTGGCGCATCCTAATAAAAGACGAAAATTGACATACGTTTCAACAGGAATTTTTGCAGTTGGAAAAGTGACTGAAGTCACCTCTTCATTAAAACAAATTTTAAATAATTTAGGAATTAATGAAAGAAAACTCCAATATTTTCGGAGATTAATGAATAACGGAATTGTATACGATTCAGAAAGCAGTATGCGTAATATTAAATCGAATTCAATGTTCTGTAAATATAAAAAAACAAACGGAAGTGAGCACGTAGGTAAAATAATGTATTTCATTAAAGGAGATAACTGCGACTGTGAAATTGAATGTAATTGTGAATCAAAAACATACGTCATTTTAAAAACATGCGTTACAGAAATACCATTTTCAATCCGAATTCTAAATGAATGTAATATATTTTTCCTGACAAAATGTGTAAGTTTAAACGAAACGCTTACCTGCATAGAAGTGTCCCAATTATCTGTACTCTGTTTTATGGTCGAAATTTTTGAAAAAATGTATTTTATTGAAACTGTTAATAACATAGAAAATGAATAAATTAATATGTGACAACATTTAAGATGGTGTATTCGATCACGAATTTCTCTTAACATTCCATTCATATTTTAGCTTTTGAATTTTTTCTTCAACCGTCATCATTAGTGATTTCAAATGTAACTTTTTTTTTGTTAAGTTCAACTGTTCGAGTTTCAGATTTATTTTTTCTTGTTTAAGTACTTTAAGGTACTTTTCTAATCTTATTATCTTAAATCTTAAATGACACCTTCCACATTGTTCTTTATATTTTGATTCCTCTTCTTCAGACAAATTGTCTCCTTCACGTTCAACATTTTTTGCATTCTCATCTGAACATAAAAAGCTAAGTAAGTGTGAATATTGCAAAAAATTAATATAAATTTTATATTTATTTTCGATTCGATTTTAATTTGATGTGCAAATATAGGGCGGGTACCAAAATCCCAATACCTCAAAAGCTCAATGTAGCGTAAACCCGACAGTTAAAAAATCTGACGTTCGAAATCCCGACTCTTCAAAATCCCGACAGGTTAAAAATCATGACACAAGATAATTTAACGGAAAAAGCGAATACAAACGAAATACCGTAATTTAGGAAACCCATCCCAAATATATATTTCGAGTGCTGACATTTTACATGTTGATCCAGATCTACATTTGAAGCATTTCAGTTTTTATTGTATAGTTGTATTTAATTTTAATTAAACATACCTTCTTGAGATTCGTCTTCAGACCAAATTTGACTTTCATTAAATTCTAGAGCCATGTTAAGAACTACAATTGACTAAGCTTAGGTCGATTTTAAGAGTGCAATGTACAGTTCAGTACAGTCAGGTAATATTCAGTGTGCACTCGTGTATCGGACAATAGAAAATACTATTTACTGATTGCAATTGTCCGTAACCAACTTCAATCTACTGAAGCCAGAGACAGACCGAGATTGACAGCAGACCTTCGTTGTTAATTATAATTTGAGGAATCCAACATTAAGTAAGTTTACTAAAGAGCATCTATCTTTGTATCGCGAATGCATTATTTCTATCTACTTAAGTATTGCATTTTTTTACAGTTGTGAGTGACCTCAGAAAAAATGTTTGTTTTGGTATTGTGGCTTAACCCTCCCAGAACAACGAGTATTTTGCCGGAGTATTGTGTCCGACCATTGGGGAAAAATAGAACGGAGGCTAAATGGGAGGGTCGGTGGTATCGCGCCAGTGTATTGAAACGAAGCGGCGAGTTTCTAATTAACATTTTAACTTAAACTTTACTTAATTTGAATTTAACTTTTAATATGATTTTATATGTGTTAATGTAATATATTCTATAAGAAAATACTTATCAAAATTTAATAATTTATTATAAACAGAAAATAGACGGCTTTTAGAAGATTTAGAGGTTACGACGGATGGCGAAATAATGGAAAAAGAAGAGGTAGTTACGGGTACCCCTATTCTGGAAAGACGGAAATTGGAGAGAAAAGAAAAAAATATGATCTCCGCACTTCAAGAAAGCGCAGTGCGCAATTTGAATCGCGAAATTTTAGAAGAGGGCAGTCTCTTTGACGAAAACCTTTCCGCCGAAGAGAACGAAAATGACGACGAGAAACAGTAAGTCAATTTTAGCAAAGGCTAATAACTGTATGACACGAATAAAATGACATTGACAAAAAACTGCATAAAAAATAGTAAAATGTAAAAGTCAATTTTTTGGATAGAAAAATATATTTCGTAAAACGTGATGGTTGGTCAAATCAAAAAATATAAATGAAAAAAAAGTTTTTTTGTCCCATTTCATTTTATGACTCTTGAATTCCTCCCGAAAACTGACATTAAAAATTGCTTCGTGTTACTTAATTCGTTCATATAGCTGAAAATGTAGTCTCCCCTTAAAATGACAAAAATTGGGCTGAGACTCAACATTGATTAACAGAATTAATTAAATCAATAAGGCAAATAATGGACTCACATTTAAATAATGTAATGAATGGAATTGCATATAAAAAGTCTCACCATAATAACCATAAACTACTTGTCTTTTTGAAAGAAATTCTTGACAATATAAATTTAGAAATGAAATGATGTAAATTAATGTCCCTAATAACGTTATTTTATTTTTGCTGTCATTATTCTAATTGTATTAACATTTCCTTCAGTTCGAACTACACTGATGACGATGTGGGTACATCTGTGAACAAAAAAAAAGGTACTTCACCAGCGACTTCAGTTATTTCGCTAAATGATGAAGCGCCTCGAAGAGATGATCCCCTGGTCCCGACAAAAACAAATGGCCCTGATGATTTTCCAAACGGTACGAGGGTGAAATTATGTTTACTGTGACACCTTATAGTTATAAACAGTTGTAAATTTCTAGTAATACCTTATTTTCAAAGTGTTTATGTTGTAACTATTGCCAGATATTCCTCCTATAGGAAAACATAACCTATCCCAAAACGTGGTAAAATCGGATATAAATTTAAAAAAATTTGCTAAATAAACAGTCTTCAATTAATATACCAGATCTCAATATTTGAACAATGACATGAAATTTTCATAATTGGGCTTTCTAACTGTACATTACGATGGCCCGTTTCGTCATTTTCAAATTTCTTAGGTTTCGCTCTACGAAAGTGCTGCATTTTATCAAAAGAAATGCCAAAAACATGGCTCGATTAGATTAGATTAACCTGTGTCACGCGAGGGTCGAAATTTACCACTGTTTTGAAATGGTAAATAGACGATTTTTAATAGTTTTCCTGTGACGTGCACCAGTTGAATCCAATTTTTTCAAGAATTAAAAGATTTCTCTTAAAGGGATGCCCAAATAATACAGAATGCTCAGAATAAAGTAAGAACATTTTATATTGTTTCGTTTTGCAATATTTACTTCGACGTTTTTTACCTCAAATTGTAATATTTACAGTTTTTTTTAATTGTTTTTCCCTGACCTTGAAATAATCTTTCTTCCATTTTTTGAGCAAAAATTTTAAGTGAAAATTAGTTTGTTTGGTAAAACAATGTTTGGTAAAGAAATGGTGGAATAATTATTGCAGGGTTAGAAAAACAATTTAAAAAAATGTAATTTTTGCATTGTACAGTAAAAAACTTAGGATTATAAACCACAATAAATCAATGGATTTTTAAATATTTTTTCTGCACATTCTATGTTATCTAGAGACCCCTTGTAGATTTCTTTGTCCGTGGAAAAGAAATCGGTCAATTTTTAAAACAATCGAACACGTCGTAATTTAAAATCCTGGAACAGTTACATAGTAAAGAGTCCGTAACTTACAAAACTTATTCATTTAGTGACAGAAAGGAACATCGAATTTCTGGAATCACTACTCCACCCGGAAAACGCATCATTCATTGAAAAATTTGTTAACTATGCCAAGAAGCAGCGCTCTATAGACGAAGCAGAAACTGGAACATATTCAAGGACTAGTCGGGAGCAGGTGTGAGAAAAATATAGTAGACTACTGAATCGTCATGTTCATTGATAATGAAATGTATGGAAGTAAGGAATGGAATGGATAATGGGACGAATGGAATGAATCGATGGAATAATAATAGTTTTCAACACAAGTGTGTGTGTGTGTGTGTGTGTGTGTGTGTGTGTGTGTGTGTGTGTGTGTGTGTGGGTGTGTGTGTGTGTGTGTGTGTGTGTGTGTGTGTATGTGTGTGTGTATGTGTGTGAGAGTAAAGTACTTTACACACTACCACATGTGCCGAACTTTGTTTTATGTAACTATTTTCTGTGCGTAAAGTTTACTTTACTCACGAATTTTACACTTTATCCACAGAAAACGGGTACAAAAAATAAAAAACGAAGCCGATGGATTGAATGGAAAGAATGAAATGAATCAATTGAATGAGAGCATTTACTAATGTGGATGACATTAATGGGATGCTTGAAAAATATGGCCTGAATGCAAAGAATAAACCTAATGAAATGGCTGAAGTGATTGGAATGAATAAAAGTAACGAAATGAATCAATGGAATGAGGTATAGTAATAGAACGAATGAAGCCTATGAAACGAATAACACGAATGTAATGTATGTACTGAAAGTTAGAAACTAGCCGTAATGAATCGAGTTTAGTGATTGAAATGAGTGCAAAATTGAAACTGAATTCAGTGACTTAAACGAATGAGAAAATGACATAAGATTTGTTGATCATGCAGATGGAAATTGGTCGAAATTCGAATATTTGGCTGCCATCATTCGAAGTCGAGTCTATAAAGCGTCGATTTAAAAGACATCCTGCGAAAATGATGCGAGCTCTTTTAATCGAATTGTTGGGAGAAGATAAGCTCTCCAAACTATCCATATCGGGGAAAGGAGCACATGTATCGGATGGTATTCCTTCTAGGATGTTGGAGGGAATCAAAAGTAAGTAACTGCATCAATTTTAACTTGAAATTTTACAAATCAATAATTGATTTTTCATACTCTCAAATAAGAACCGCGATGCTGTTCTCCTCTTCTTTCTTCTCACTTTTTTTACAATGTGAATAAAATTAAATGTAAAGAAATTCGGTTAAAGATATTTAGGCAGTAAATTAACAGTTACTCACTTCATTTTTCTATATTATTCTGGCTCTGTATTGAAAATTCAAACTAATATATATGAACACTTAAAAAATATCAAGCGGCATTTACAAACGGAATTTGAAAAACAATTATGCAACGGCTGAGCCTCCTGAAAGTGCTGAAGCGCGCAGAATGTACGTAGTAATGGCGGTTTTTTCATTTTTTCCAATTTTTGGAGTTTGTTTCGTTTCGCTTAAGACTCGCTGGCCGCCCCAAGGCTGTCAACAAAGCGGAGGAATGTTTGTGCCGTAAATATTCGTTTTCTAGGCAATATCTCAGAATTCCTTTGTAGAAATAGTTTCGTCCTCGCAAAGTCTATCGAGAGAAGTAATATGGTGATAATTTTTTACTTATAAATAGGAAAAATCAAACATAAGCTTTATGTTTTGCGTCGACTTGACAACGAAAATTCAAACTTCAAAATTTGACGTCAAACTTTCAGGTTTTATTTTTCCTACTTGTTAGCAACAAATGCTGACTAATAATACTTCACCTTGTAGTCCTTGTATTATGAAATCTATTTTAGTAAAGAAATTGTGAAAAAAGTAGATACGTAAAAAATAAACGACTATGGCGAAAAGCTTCTCCATTTTTTTTTATACCGCTGACACGCCCGAGGGCTCTTAACCACGTGAGCGGGGGGGCGTCAAAATTGGCGTTGCGCGCAATGGTAATTTTGACGCCATGCCGCTCAAGTGGTTAATATACAGAAACTTGCCGCGCCTAATAAAATTGTAGAAATTGAAAAAAACTTCAGTTTAAGCCTTCGCTCCTTTCGATTCGATTGCTGTGATTCGATTCGACTGAAATTGAGCCCAGGGGTGCCTCCTGAAGTGGCGCGTGTCTCGTCTGTTGCAGGTCGCCGGTTTCAGGAGTCTTCCCTGAGATCAATTTTCATCGAACTGAAACGAGTGAAGGCTCAAACTAAAGGTTTTTTCAATACCAACAACTTTGTCAGTGGCAAGAAGTTGCTTTCCATTAAGCGAAACAAAATAAACGCTAAAATTGAAAGAAATTGACAAAAAACGGTCTTGTTGGTATTTGGAAGTGTTCACTGATTTAAATCCCGCACGTTTTTAAATTCCGACTGTTTTAATTCCATTATCTCTAAATTCTTTCTAAATTCTAAGAATAATAATGGTGTAATATTGTGATTTAGGTTTCGTCAACGAGAATACACCTCGGGCTTTACGATTGACCGACTCCGAAACACATAAAAAAATTGCATCTTTTTGCAACTATTTAAGGGCCAGCTCAAAAAAGGCCAGGGAGCCAATGGAACGTCAAAATGAGCAGACCACATCAAAAAAGCGACCTGCTGGCGATACCACAACAACTGTTCCGAAAAAAATGAATAAAAATTGATTTAACAAAAATATTAAAATAATACTTATTAATGTAGAATGTGACTTTGTTTTGAAATAAATTGAAGAATAGAGTATTGTACATTAAAGGATGATGATGACACCACTGGGCAATAATGAGTTATTATTGCCCTTGACAGCGGGTAATAACGTATTCATTATTACATGCTACCGTGTCGCAGTCGTATAATGGATTACTTCTGCCCCTCTCTACAGGGGAATAAGATGCCGATTATCGTGCATGCGTGACGTACATATTATTTCTGACTATTCGAATTAAAAAGCACAGTTTATTTCTGTTTATTTGAATAATATTTCTTTCGTTCCAATTTTGTTTTGGATTACGTTTAAATTGAAATAAATTCAAATAGAATTGGATCTAAATCGTATCTTATAAGGGTCTAAAGAAATTTCCAAGCCGCATTCTCAGAGGTTTCCTGTGTCTTCGAAATGGATCACAACTGATTGGAACCGGATATGATTGTGATTAAATTTTGATCTATTTCAAATTAACATAATCGATGCTCAGATTTGAAAGAGATAAAAATCTATCAGCTGAAATATATCATACTTCGGCGGATATTGCTCCTGAATGTATTACATTTTGATCAAATTTGATCGGAATCGTCGCCAATGACATTCTCTTTTCTGAAACAGAACAATTCGATTTTGGTTGCATTTTGATCGCAAAGAGATCCTAAATTGACCAAAATATGATACAATTCGAATTCACTTCGAATTGTAGCAAATATATGAGTATGAAACAGTTCTGATCAGATTAAATTTTTATATAAAAAAAATCGCAATTACATCCAGTTTTGGCCTAATTTTCATTAATTGACAGAAAATCTGAGATCCTGAAATGTTTCAAAAAAGTGATCTTATTCTGATCCCCTTTTGATTCATTCGGTTTCGGCCAAATTTGATCAAATTAGATCATTTTTTTTTTTACTCGGGGCATACACATAAAATATATTATAATCAACTGGACTTGAATTACATTAATAACACAATGATAATACTGTACAGAAGTAATAACGTCACGTTCCATTAGAACCCTGTGAAAATTTCAATCCACATTCTCTTTAATAAAATCAATTTGCTACCTCCAATTGCAGGTTACACGTGTTTACGCAATGCGTTCAATTTGCAACACACTTTGTGTCAAGTTTGAAATAATAGGTTGATAGGCCGTCCGCATAGCTGTCTCAAGTATCACAGGTTCTTTTACGAAATCCGTTTCCTTTTTAAGGTCTCTTTAAAATGTATCTGTGGTACTTCCGTCATTTTAATTACACCCAATTTTCATGTTATACAAGTATAAGAGACTATATTGATGGTGCCAGTATCGGGAAAAAATATGAAAATGAATACGAATTTCTTGGTCAACATGACGATATAGAAGTTTCGTGGGATAATAACTACGTATCTAGTTCACAAGAAATTAGGAATTTTATAATTCTTTAGTAAGGAGCATCACGTGGCAATGTCTCGTAGAAAAAATAACATGCGGTGACTCATTTCGTATTCAGATTCAACAATATTTAAATTTATACCATTTTTATAATAATGTATGAGAGAATGGAGTAATTCCGACTCCATTAATAACTCGCTTACAATGTGACATATTGAAATTTTATTGACATTTTATGAAAACACTAATTAAAACAAATATTTTTATTGCAGGAAGTTCTTTGTCTACTTTGTATTGAACCGTGTGGCAGTGCTATTTTTATTCTTAACGTGTTAATTTAGAAATTCCTGTATTATAAATCCATGAATTTAGTTGGAAATTATTACGCAAACCAATCGAACGTAATTTGAAAAACTACAACCTTATACTTAATGGAAACAACTCGATTTAGGTGGTATCGGAGTGCCCTTTTAATTGGGGATATCTTTAAATAAACCTGGTGCAGTGCAATTCCTACTCTTAACATACGGCATGATTGCGACCATCCTTTTCTGCGCTCATTTTCGATTACATTTTTATCACAACGAAAAATTATTTAAGATCATGTATATCGTCGCTTAACCAGTTTCGTCCCAAAACGACAAAATTTGTCGCCGGTTTTCATCCTCCATAAATTTATGGATATCTTTGAGATATTGTTATGAAATGAAGGATTTCGATAGTTTTTGGGTATGCTCTTTCCGAATCTGAAGTCCGTTTTACGATATCACTTTCCGTTTTTTAAATATGACCACTTAAACGAAAGAAAACGTGGAAAAAAGCGAAAACTTTTTCAGGAAACTGCAATTTTTCTTGCGAAGGAGTTCCGGAATCGTGTCAGGTCTCATATCCTGTGGCATAATGAGTTTTACTAAAAGTTCCTCAATATTAAGATTCAAATTAGAAAATGGCGCTGCTCATAAGGAATTTTTTTGTTATTTGGGTTTTATTAAAATATTTCTGATATCTTGAAGTGATCTTTGATGAATATGTAGATTGCTTTTGAAGTGACTGAATACTAATTCGGAACCTTTTATATACCAAATACCAGACGATTTTTTTTTAATTCTGGACAGCTATATTGGATTCCCTATTTTTAATTTCTAAAGATTAATAACGGATTATTATTCATTAACCTCAAAAATAATCCACTAGAACATATTCATAAAATATACGACAAAATACCAGAAATATTTTAATAAAACTCAAATAAAAAAAAAAATTAAAATAAACAGCGCCATTGTGAGGACGCCATTTTGCAACTTAAATCTTCATATTGACCAACTTTTAGTAAAACTTATTAAGCTGAGGCCTGACATGATTTCGGAACTCCTTCGCAGGAAAAATTGCAGTTTTCTGAAAAAGTTTTCGCTTTTTTCACGTTTTCTTCCGTTTAAGTGGTCATATTTAAAAAATGGAAAGTGATATCGAAAAACGGACTTCAGATTCGAAAAGAGCATACCCAAAAACAATAGAAAACTTGAATTTCATAACAATATCTCAAAGAAATCCATAAACTTACGGAGGATGAAAACCGGCGACAAATTTTGTCGTTTTGGGACAAAAAGGGTTAAGAAGCAACACCGCGTAACTCATTTTTTGACCAAATTGAGTTATATGGAATTATATAAAAAATTTTACGCTGAATTGACCGGAAGTCACCTTATATTTTTATTCGACCAATAGATAGCGTTCAATTTTTAAAAATTGCTACATCTCGTCTATCGCGATGTTGCCTCTTTAGCAACGATATATTATACAGGGTGTCCAAGAACTGACCAGCAATATTTCAGGAGGTGACTGCTTGATATTTCAAACAAAATAGTCCTGTACCAAAATTGGATCTGATGCTCAGAATTAGAGTGATAAGCCATTGAAGTTTAGAAAAAAAAGTTATTTCAAAGACTGAGGGCTGCTTTTTAAGCTCTTTATAAGCCCTAAAATTTATCCCTAAGAACATTTGACCTGCGATGAGTATTTATGAAGTTATGGCCTCAAAAATGGTAAAAAGAAAATAATACAATATAGTAAAGTAATATATTTGTATTTTGGTCTAACCGGGCAGATTCTACCCAGGAATTACGTGAATTATTTGAAACAGGCATTGACAGTAGTCACAAAATGTTTTATTACATTTAAACATTATCCGAAGTTAGTGACTTCTGACATTAGTTATTCACATTTAAATCAAATTCTTACCAAGGGGGAGTAAAAAAATTTAATGTATATAGTTACAATATGTCAATAATTGCTTGCGATTTCGGAATGAGTTTGTTGTTTTACGCCCATTGACATGTCGAATATGCAAAATAAATGAATTGGAATAATGTATTTATACCTCCATAGCAATAAAAACCATGAAATAAAAGACACAATATAAATAATTAAATCAAACTATTGGTAGCATCAATAGTTTCGTAATTTGATGAAGTGCTGAACTCGTATAATTTTCTTTTCTTGTATTACTACAGATACTGGAAATAACATAATGAGCATAGAATTTGACACCAAGTACGGTCAATCGTTTTGACATTTTCAGGAAATATTAACTTCATTCTAAACAACCATTTATCTAAACCAGTTAAGTAACACGGAAAACTACATATCATTCCTGCAATGTATAAATAGACAAGCTGAAAATGATCCTTTACGGACTGAATGAAGCAAGTTAGATAGGAGATCGTTATGTCTTACAATGTTTTACCTAGAACGAGTTAATTGTTCAGTAGCTGAAGTTATTCCAGTAGATGCAATCCAAAGCTATTCGACGTACGCAAATCTAAATTACTTTTTATATGCGCTATAACTGTGACAGAAATGACGTAGGTAATTCAAGTCGAGTATACCTACAAGCTTGTACTGACCTATATGCATAAGATGATAAATTATTTTTAATAATTAAATTTGAGTTTAGTTTTACTCTCATAAGGAGCGCAAAAAACAGAAATTATTAGTGTATAATTAAATTATTACTCAACAGATTTAACATGTCCTTGTTGATTAGTAAAAAAGTAGTTTCTTAAGAAATTAGTTGATTAGTAAAAAAGTAGTTTCTCGTTTAAAAAGTTTGCAATAAAGGAAATATCAATTTGTGGACTGCCGAATAACCGCAATATAATTTTCTAAATGAATAAATTCAGATTTTAAAGGGAACCACAGGAATCATTTTTGTTGTTAAATCAAAGCACTTTTTTAGATTTTTATCAACCGCATTATATCTACTACTTTTAACGTTTCAATTATCTACCTACATTTGTTTTCGGCAATATATGAAACATTTGAATTACTGCTATTTAACTGGACCCTTATCTTCGATTACATCTAAATCCAGATAAATTTAAATACTTTGAGGAATTTTACATAACAACCATTGTATAATTTAAGATATTTTGTATATAATTCTGATGATTTTCTTGATAGTTGTGTATAATCCTTTGCGACAATAAGCTTTGATTACATTAAAACATTTATGATAACTATGATTATTAATCATTTCACAAATATCTTACAATTGGCAACTGCGGATAATAAAATATTATTTATGAAAAATATTCATATATTTTCAAGGATAGATAAAATAAATCAATTCAAACTCGCAAAAACGTTAATTTTGAAATTTTCGACAGTGTTTTGATTGGATTCAGAATACGGTTCAAGTTTTAATGAAATAGAGTTTAAAATGGGTCCAAAGGCTATAGTGTAGGGGAGGCGTGGAATAACGTCCACACACTTCTTTTCGATTATCGGCTTTATAACTGTCGGTTTTTGGACTCAAAAAAGTCAATGATGGCCCTAGTCAATATTCAACCGAGATCAAAGTATGAATTTGCACAAAACCTATTTCCTATAGCGCATGTTCTACATTGGTTATCAATAAACTTACAAGCGTACTTGCCAACGCCGCTAACGCCTAAATTATTGAATTTAGAGTAGGATTGACACTGACTTTTTTGTTGGAAATTTTACGCTTTACAAAAAAGGTTTACAGTAATTTTCGATACATAGCATTAGTGTAAAAAATGCAACAGTTTTTATAAACCCCATAAATAATTTCATTGTTTTCAAATAATTATGTGCTTTCGTCACAATACTAAAAAAAAGCCCTGGTATAAAATGATTCCAGTTTCTGTCCAGTTTACTTATTTTACATGTTAAAGATATACAGAAACTGGACTTTGAAACTAGTGTAACAAAAAAACTGTACAACGGTTTTCAGGATGAGTCACCCAGTTTAGACGAATCATTCGACTAAAATTTGTTCAGTGTACTCAATCCCTCAATTGGGTCCAAACTCTAAAAATAACATTAATCAACAAAAAGTGCTGCAAGCGTAAAAAACCAGTAATAACGTTCAAATGCGCATTGCAAAATACAATAATAATCTAACGGCGGTACGAATGTCAAAATCGTTGCGAATTTTTTAAAAATTAATTGAAATACTAGTATTACGTAAAGGCTGTCGTGCGTGCGTACGAACATGTAATCGTTTTATTATAAATTCTCGTTATAACTGCCAATAGGATCAGCAGGTCGTGAATAGGAAAAACATTATTTTCTGATTTTTATAACGCATGACAGTTACGGATCACTCTAGGACATTTCAATGCTCCTGCAACGGAACCAAGTTTCCTTTTACGTAGAATCTGAAATATCGAATTGACACATCTAGCAAGCGAGTGTCTCAGATGCCGGAAAAGAGGTTAACGTGCACATC
Source organism: Trichopria drosophilae (assembly GCA_030407085.1). Taxonomy (NCBI): domain Eukaryota; kingdom Metazoa; phylum Arthropoda; class Insecta; order Hymenoptera; family Diapriidae; genus Trichopria; species Trichopria drosophilae. The sequence goes on from CM059583.1 coordinate 60,445,231, forward strand.
TCATCTCGAATCCCACATTCTCGAATGCGCATAAATTCCATTCCAAACGTTAATTTTCGTGTGAAAAGATGCTCAAACCGGCATTTTCTGGAAAGACTGAAATGATATATTCCATATTACTTTCGCAATACAAATATCCGCCAATGAAATTTCAGGATTCGATGTCACGTGGTTCAGTCTGCAGAGTATTTAACTCATTATTTTTCTTATCAAATTTTAATCATCGAATTACAGCATTGAGCGATATTTTATAATACAATAATTCTCTTAATATCACACGAGTTTCATAACTAGTAGTTTTCCAGCGTGATTCCATCCATTTAAATATTGGTTTGCACCTAACCTATCAAGAGACATTCGGTAATTTCAAAGATTATATGATGTTATATCAAATTTTATTTCAAATGTGTCAGTACCTTCAAACAGAAAGAATAATATTGAAACAACAATTAGAAGCTTAGGAGATCAAGAATATATTAGTAGCAGCAAAATTAGTAAAATGTCGTTAAAAAAACTTCGATTTACTAGATGCTACAAGATTGCACCAAATTTGACGTAAAGTGAATTTCGATCTGGTGAACCTTTTCAATGACATTATTGCATTAGTGTTCCTATTTTGCATTAGTCAAGATATTTTTTTATTTATTTAGGAAACCGTGGAACAAAAGCATAATAAAGAACCTAAATTATTCAATTTCGATCGACAACAAGAGGAAGTCGTATGGGTGAATGTTGGAAACGGAAATAATTTTATATTTACAATTTTGTCAGGCAGGAATTTTTAAATAAAAATATCGACTAAAGTAATAATAAATAAACTTTTTTAAGATAATTAGTACTGCAGAACTTCTATTAATGTGGAATTTGAGAGAGGGAGAGAAGGAATAAATACGGATGGACTTAAAAATTATGAAATCTAATGAGTTTTATTGTTAAATTTCGTTTCTGGTAATTTTTAAATTAGAGCGTATTTACGGCTATCTTAAAATCTACATATTAGACTGACATTTAGCAATCCTGAAAAGTCCCTGTCATGAGTTTCATCATTAAAAATTGTATTTCAAACGTTTTTATTAATCTGCAGGTTCATAATATGATCAATAAAAACGTGATAAGAGTCTCGTAAGCATTTATACCATTAAATCTCTAGTTAAAAACATTTAAATACGATAAAAATGGTTGTAAAGACTTCTTTTTTAAAGGAGAAGCTAGAAAAGAGCCTATCCTGCATGACGAACTTATGACTTATGACCTACCAGTCGCATATTCGAACTATAAGTCAACTTTCAGTTGTGAACTTTTCAAGTCGAATTGGAGATGAATGGGAATTATATTTTAAAACTACCTTGACAATATTCCATTAGGGCATGTTTAGATTAAGATCACAAGTGAACGTAGAACACTACCGTGAGCTAGAAATAAAAGGTAAAAATACAAAGCGTTCAGTTATCCATGATGCAAAAAAGAAGACTTAATGAGACAGCGATGAAATGTTAATACATACGACACACGTCCAGGAAAAAAAATAAAAATATACGTTGACATTGTAATTGTAAGTAGATTCGTTAAATATTTTTTGTTATTTTCGAAAGTGTAAATTTGTTTATTAAATATAAATCAGCACTGCTTACGCTAGCCGATGCTGATTATCTCTTTGTCAAACGAGGTATTATTTTCTAAGCTTTTTTTAAATTCTAAAAACGATTGTGCTGCTAGAATGTCATTCTCATATCATTTTTTACAAATAAGCAGGAGTAAAGGACCTCGCACAAAAGCAAAGGGAAAATCGGACCAGTTGACTAAAGCTGTAAAAATAATTTATGCCAATAAAAAGTCCTCCAGAGCACAATGTACAAAAATTCATAATTAAAGAAGGCCCCTACAGAACATACTGTCTATAGTTATTTAGAGGCCATCTGTTTTAAACTTTTATAAATAGTTTCGAGTTAGCAGTTATGGATTAACTCTTTTGTTTCATTTAATTAGTTTCAGTGGTTCCAAGGAACCAGTTATGGTGTTTAAATGTTTAGATTCGCCATAAGTTTTTTTTCGAGGAAGTACTTATCGCAAAATAAGTCAAACAAAAAAAATGATTCATGACCGCCAAATTATTGAAAAGTTTCAATCAAATGGTCCCAAGAGAACATTTGAAACATGCCTTCTTAATTTTTTATTTTATTTTTTACCCTCGATATCTTGAAAACTATCCACTTCTTTAATTCCTGCGAGGACTTTACATATATATATATATACTACTATAGCAGCATCGTATAAAAAAACTTATTTATTTTGGCAGAACCAGCCAATTTGACCTAATGGAGTTTTCCTGTGATTCCATAGGGGGTTCTGCGTTATTATTGGCGTTCTTTGCGGTATATATATATATATATATGTCAAAAAAAGTTACTTGCGCACATTAATATTATTGGGGTATATTTCGCAGTCCAAGAGAGAGTAATTGTTAAATTTCACTCCTTTAGACTTCAATTTTACTCTCTTAGAGTTACATTTGCTACTTTGGAGTATTTTATGATGATAATCCGTTTACCGGTTATACACTGCGGCGGAAACTAGTTACTGAGTGGCCCGCTAACAATGTTTTATTTCAACAGTCGATTCTGACGATTTTCAGGAATAAAGAAATAAATTGTTCGTTAGAGATTTCTACCTCCAATGGAGAAAGAACAATCAGGAATGCATTTAAATGAATCAATGTTAATTCAAAATTAAACAATTAGATCATTGCGTCGGAAACATCCAGATTACACCATTTATAATATCTTTTTGCTTATGGTATCTTGCGTATAAATTGACTACAAAAGTTTGAGATAAACAACTCAAATAGATCATGCTAATATATGCGTGGAGTGCTTAACACATTACAACGCTTAAAAGACACTTTTTTGCTTCAATTTGGTGGTAACAATTATTAGTAGTAACATTTTTCGTAAATAAATTAAAAATATGTAGATATAAAATTTCTTAAAACATCATGAATAAATTGTTTTAAGATTCTCCTCAATTTCTCGATGAATTCTAAGGAATTTTTATTCTTATAATTTTTTAAAAAGCTCAGTTTTCGAGATAGTACGTCCGGAAATTTTCATTGAGGAGGCCATTTTGAGGTCATTACGATGTTTTGTGATAAAAAAACTAAATTTTTTTCTTAAACTACCTTCTTTGATGAATTGTAAGCATTTTTTGTTTTTTACAATTATCCCTAAAAGTACTTTTGGAAAAAATAGCAATGGATAAAAAACGGCTAGAATTTATCATAGAATATACTAACAATTATTCCGAATTTTTCGTAAATAATTTAGTTTTTAAGAATATGTTAATACAAAATCTCTCAAAATATCATCAAAAAATCTAAAAAAAATGTTAATATATTTCCAGATGAACTCGTAGAACTTTTCATTTTTAGTATTTCTTTCAAAAAGCTCTTTTTTTTTAGTTAGAGCGCTCGGAAATTTTCAAATAAATTTTTATTGAAGAGGCCAGTTCGAGGACATTACAATGATGTAGGGTATAATTTTTTCTTAAATTTAAAAAAATATCCACCTTTGTACATAGCTTCAATAGAATCGCAATATTCTAATAGCTCTACAAAATTCAAGAAAAATAAAATTAAAAGTTTGAACTGAATTTTAACCTCGGAATTTTGAAGAACGACCTTGAAATTGATAAAATACGTACCTTTCAATTTTTGTCAATTTACATTTTGATACAAAATACTTCATTGAAATTGAATATGTTATATTCCGCGAATTTCAAAAAGGTTCAATGTAATTGTAAATGTATATAGGCAACCAGGATCTTCCAATATAATTATATACAATAAAGTCCTGGATCAGTGAGTCCAATACGATGTATCTAATGAAGCAATTGAACTGGAAAATGTAAGTACTATTTTTATTACAAATGATTTTGCATTTCAAATAACCTTTCAGCATGAACTAGAAAGAATAGTGTACTTGGGATTTTGAAACCTTTGCAAATTGCCAAAACAGTATAGGAGGAACTAAACGATATCCCTAAGATTATAGACTGATGTACCGGCCATTTAAATATTTACATGTTTCTCATTCTGAAATGTTAAATAAGTAAAATAGAAATGTTTTAATAGCAATATTTTGAGTTATTTCGTTTGGAACAAATAATTATTGTTTAGCTAACAAATCCTTAATTAGTCAATGTTCCTTAACGGTAAATTTATCTACTTAGTTATAATGACTGTTTAAATGGCAATAATTTGTTTTGTTTATCACCTCCATGACCTTAGTGCATTGTTAAATTAAAATTATTTTAATTGTGTCGACCAAACCTAAAAAATAATTTGATAATTTAATAAAATAATTTTAGTAAAAGTAAACATTTAATTATAAAAAGTAGAGCTATAACATAATGTAATATTTATTGGTTGTATCATCTACAGAAACAAAAGAAATAGTATTTAGAGCTTTTTGATTTAATTTCCGTAGAGCAGCTGGTATCAAAAGTAAACGTCTGTAAATTAAAAAATCTTAATTAACCTTTACCAGTTGTTAGAGATTTTCTTAATACATAAAAAATCGTTCCTCATGTTTCAGAAATGGGTGGATAATATATTGCCAAACGTTTAAAATACCACAACATAAGTGAGAACGATATATTTGTTAAAGAAAAGTTGAAACTGTACGCTTTCTTGATCAAATATTCATTCAACCTCAATTTCATTAATTTAAACAAACAGATTTCTAAGAGCTGTAATATATAATCATTATTGAATGATTATGATTCGTACAATTTCTCATTACTATTCTGCTGAAGAAAAACTCTTATCCGACACAAGTGTTGCAATATTACCGCATAGACTTATCAGAAAATCAAACTCTAAGCACACGTTACCATATGATCGTAAGAAATATTCTCATGCTCTTAATTATAATTTTTTCTTACTTGGAACGATTGTTATTTTTATCGCTCACTTATTATACTCGGGATCAATCTTCTAACATAAAAATTGATAAAAACTGATAAAAGTGCAGTAGGAAGAGATTCGCCAGCACGAGATGTCAGGTTACATTAACTTTTATAATAATTTCTATGTACCACATACTTTTCAGATTCTAATACGTATTTTAGTAAAAATTTATACACAATTGCGGTGTTTGCTGTTGCACACAGGCACACTAGTATTACGTGGCAGCATCAACCGTATGTATGTATTATTTTTAAATTATAAGAATGTATTTGTCAGCAAGTGAACTTGCTCGCGTAATGCATGGTATGATGTATTCCCATGTATGTTCTGAAGTATCGCTTCGATTTACACGGCAGCTGATATTTTTCTAGGAAATGCTTTTGCCAGCAGTTCATCATATGTCGTCGATCTTGCAGTATGCTTTAATACACATCGCATGTAGAGTTTTTTTCACCGATCAGATTTATCGCATGGAGGCAATTTTAATATGTCTACCGCGTTATAGAAAAAAAGGACGGCGAAAGTGAAAGAAGAGAAGTGAAAGAGATAGTCTGCCCATCTTACGCGTTACACCGCGATACACGTAACGGCAATTTTGACGGAGCATAATATTTAAATTTTGCGAAAATTGTAGCAATAACAGGATACATCGAATGGGACTTAGCCGACTATACCTAATCGCTTCGCTTTCGCCCGCGAACAGCAGTTGTGCAATTTAGTGTAAATTGTGCTTGTACGAGTCTCGAAGGTCGCTCGTGCGGTCTGTGAAATATAATGGGAAAAGGGTGGGGCGTTGCACCTTATTTTCCCGAGGGAAAGGCCACGCGTATTTTCTCAGTCCGATTTCTTATGGTCTGATCCAATTTCAGGTGTCACTGCGATGCGATTGATCGCGCCACCAAAACCAATTTGATCGATCACTGCACTCCAATGATTGGGCTGCAAATTTTTAGCCTAATTCGATTTAGGCAACACCGTCTCCAAATGCGATGAATTCGCTGCCTTATTATCGAGAAGTCATTTGGAAAATCTATCGTATGCTACGCATTATCGTAATTGTAACAGAAAACCCCGAAGGGACTACGGAGTGATTTATTATCTCCGAATAGTAAACCTGTATTTGACAAATAATAACTATGTATTATCGACACATAGTTGTCCCAAGGTCATTGCGCCAATGTAAATAGCAATTCAGAAGCCATGAAGAAATTAATAACTTAAATCAACTCAATTTCTTTGGTATGATTGGTGTGCAACTTAGATATGCATAACTTAATTGCGCACTCGTTTGATTATGATGTACAGGTTGCAACACTCAGTGAGTCACAGTTATCTTGTGCTTAACGTTTCACTTTATATTGATAAATTTCATAATTGCCATTTGTAATTGGTACATAGCCTCTGTCGAAGTAATCAATTTGGCCTGCTTGTTTTTCTTCCAAGAAAACACCTCAGAACAAAAAAGCAGATCAAATTGTTGATTAAGACGTTTCGTCTAAGACCACGTATTCTACACAGGATTGCAGATATAACTGTGGCTAAATCTAAACCCTGTAAAGTATGCGAGCTCTTGTATAGAATGCTAACAATTGTAGCATAATCGACCGTAAGTTCGGATTCAATTTAAAAAATTCATGAACTTGTAGATCATTAGATATTGACAAAATGCCAGAATCCATTCCAAGCCCATTTAGATTTAACGAGTGTTTATGTTGAAAAAAAGTAAGACATTGCGGCAAGGCGATTTGCCCTTACTACATTCCCACATAAATTATATCTTTTTAAGAACATCAAAAAATACTTAATCATTGTTATCACGTGAACTACATAGTTTTTTCTTACAACAAACGTGTATGTGACAATATATTGAAATTCCTGTATACGGCTACCCAAATGTGTGCAGTTCTAATCATTTAGCTGCACCAACAATTTCATGAGAAGTCTTAGTGTTGATAATATTGTCTTTTCCCGCAAATTAAGGATACTTTCCAGGAACTGGAAAGGGTAATGGAGACTTTTATATTCAAAATTGAATAGATTGAAATTGAAATAAAATAACAAGAGTGTGTATACTCATAAAGTCGATGTTGATGGAAGAATTGCGTGTCTGAGCAAAAAAAGCAAAATTATAGAAGCCAAAATAAATCACCAAATTGTATTGCAATATTCAAACCCAGTACCTGTCCTGAGAACCCAACCTACATCTATAATATTCGCCGTGCCGCAGCTTCGAATGACTGCAGTCAATTCTTGCAAAATCTGGGGACAGGTTCTGATTTAGGTTACTATATTTTTTTTCGTGTTTAACGTAAGTTTCTAAGAATTAGAGAATGCCATTTTATATTCATGTTATTTAAATAAAAGTGATTAAACTTTTTACTTTAAAAACGACAAGAACGAGTCAGATCGAGAGATTTTTTCAACAACAACTTATTTATCTAAAATATAAGATTATGTAAGAGGATGTACGGTAATTGGCAACAAAAAGGCAGTTTTTTGATTTGGTCGCAGTTCGAATTTTGTAAAATAGACCTGTGGTGGATCGATAATTTGTAATTTTTCGTTCTTTTCACCCTCATTCTGAACAAATCTGTGCATCTGTTGTTTCCTTCCTTTTTCTTTGCGATATATGTTCAATTGTTGACAAGCATGTACTTATGTTGTTTTATATTCATTTCATGGATATATAGTAGCTACACTTCTCTAAAGCTGTAATCAAAGCACAATATAGCAAATTAAATAAATGTACAGATGATATCAGTGTTATAAAAGCAAATCTCAACACAATTTTGGGTAGCTACGAAAAATTGTTCGACGTAGATGCGTCTCACAGTGCATTGTTTGCATCTAATAGTCAATTATGAATATACCTTGTCGTATTTTGTTAAAATACTCGTGATAACCTCAACCATAACGAAGAACTGGTAATTTCGATTCGGCATAACCTAATTTAAGAAAATAAACAACATAGTTAAACAGAAACATGTAAATATAACAAAATGAATTTTTTAAATACATTTACCCCAATCGATCTTAGGACAAAAATATATTGGTCTCCAGATCATACAGGTTAGTGTTCAACACAAACCTCGAAGTTTGCGCCGAACATAGCCCTGGTTTATGATCAACACAATCTTTCAACCCAAAAAGTGTGTATCTAAATCAAATTTTGGGCACAGCACAAACTAAATTTGTGTTGAGTACAAACTTCGAGGTTTTGGTTCAACACTAACCTGGTTCGTGTGAAGCAAAATCTTTTTTTCCGTGTGTGCATTTTCATAGATTGAATTGAGTCGAATCAAAATTATTGCAGTTCCTCGTTATTTTTTAGACTTTCACGGTAATTTAAAAAAAAAACTACGTCACGCTCTGTTCAGAATTGGGTTATTGACGCAACAACTGTGCTGCAAAGTCTGTACAACAATCATCATACTATAAATAATACCCTCTACTGTTACAAATGTATACCCTGGTAAAAATCTGTCCAGTTTTTTGTTACACTGCCCAGTTTCCCTATACCTTTAACATGGGAAAATATAGACTGGATACAAACTAGCCAAAAACAGGATTCATTTTCTACTAGGGTAGTTGCTACAACAATATTGTTTTGTATAAACTAAACTTAGTTTATATCTTTTTGTAAGTACGCAATATTTGACGTATTCATTATGCACATTATATCTGACAAATAATATTATAATAGAGACATAATGCAATACTTAAATTCCCTTTGACATATAAAAGTGTCTATACCTAAAATAACTTAAAAGCTTTTCCAACATATTTATTGTAATTCGAAGTATTTCGAAATTTTTATTTGTTAACAAATTTTAATATCTACGTAGGTATATAATGTTTTAGTTATAAAAAGAATGTTTAAGGTTGTTTAAATGAATTTATTATTTTAATGTAGATTTATAATCAGACTAGTAAAATTATTCTGCTACATGAAAAATAGTATTTTACATGGTGCTAATGGTACATCTATATACTACAAATTTATTTTCTAACCGACATACCGTTTTCGAGTTTGAGTGAAGTGCATTTTTTAGATATGAAAATATTAATTCATATCACATGATAGTATCCCTAGTAAGAAATACTATATCCGATTTGAATATTTGGGAAATCCCTTCCAAATTAAAATGTTATTGATATAACGAATATCGCTATTATCGTAGACGGAATTTAAACAATAAAAAATATAAAAAGTCAATATGAATAACAACATTAGTAATTGGAATCTTAGTCACTCTAATATAATAATCGGTCAGTACATTCGTTAGTAAAAACCAGATTATTATATTTTTTATATAATCGTTTTTTAAAATAGAACCAAAAGAATGGTGCATAAGGAAGATGTAAAAAAATATTTGTTTATTTTTTTATAAGGGATTCATATAATTTCAAACTTATTGATCAACAGTTGCACATGTAAGAGAAAGTTTCGATGAAATAATTAAGTCGTAATGGAATTCGTTCATGTTAATGACATTTTGCAACTGGTAGAGACTGGAATCTTATTAACATATATAAATACGTTCTTCTTACACACAATTTTAGAAAAATTTGCATTCGTCGGTGACTTCTATCCGCTTAATGGTAAGTAACAATTTCACTTACGGAAATTTAATAATTTTCCGAGCATAATTTTTATATCTTCTATAAATGTTCGCCGTGAGATGTCGTCTATCAGATATGATCGGCTATAAAGTGAAAACTAACATCGCAGCTGATAAAATGATATTTATGTACCTAATATATGTATTTATTTTACCCGAGAAAAATATAGATTTCGAATATGAAATTCTACTTATTTTAATACTTTTAATAATAATATATGTCATTATTTTATAGCGTTAGCTGTTTAGTATATTGTTGTTGAAAATATGACTCAATGGTGCACTTTACTCTTAAATTAGTCGATTCATTCAAATAGTACTTTAGACCAATCTTTTTACATAGAGATGAGAATTATACAGTCTCTGTGATTTATATTCTTCATTTTTAATAATAATTATATTTGTAATTTAAAGTTAATAATATTTCTAATAATTAAGAATATAGTTGATATAATATAGTTAATTCTTTCCAGTGTCAGTTCAACAACTCACAAGGATTAAAGACAACATTGTAATACTGACTATTCACAATATAAAATGATCCATATCGCAAAGAAAAATTAGCGTCAATTGAAAACTGCTTGCTTACTTAAAATAAGACATTAATCATTGGAAAATAACTATTTTAGATTTGACAATAAGGAACATCAAATAATACAATTTACGAGCTACTTCGAACAATTATAAAATTCTGGTATGCATACTTACTTCACATTTATGTGATTTACATCAAAACCCCAAAAAACGTTTGCTTACCACGCTTTCATTTGTTTTAATCGGCATACTAGTCAATAAATTTGCATTATTTAATTTTGATTATTGAAAAACCGGTGAAGGAAGTTTAATTTCTTTCCTATTAGAAAGTTTAGCGTTACATTTACTCGTGAGAGCCCTTCTTAAAAGTGAAGCTCTTCTTAGAGCCAAAATGTAACGAACGTTTTTTATATTATTTTTGGCACATTAACCTAAAAATTGTTGACTGGAAAATCGTCGGACATGGATTAGACTTTATTTTTTTGAGTCTTCTAAACAGAGACTAAATTGTTACAGAGCCTTACTTCAGCTGATGAAAAAAAGTGTTGACGTAATGATTTTTGCCAAATGCTTAATAAGCATATCAGTTTAAAGAAGTAGTTTTTCTACGATATTTCTAACGGAATAACGTAGTTTATAAATCTCTCAAAAACTAGTATTTGTTTTTTTTAATATACTTCAAATAAACTATCATTTACTCCTGATGAATTTTTTTTTAATAACAAAATTTAATCATTTATTTCTTATCGTAGTCATAAAGATTCATATTTCGATCTATTTTTAATCCCTAAAAGTAAATTTTTAATATTGTAGATGTAGTCGAATTCTAAAAACATTGCACACCTCGGTACCTGGTACCGAAAAGGTTATTATTCTTTTATGGGTAAGAAGAAACCGTTATAATACGTAACGTATTGTACTTACTACTAGTGTTACGACCGGTAGATCCTAGCCATCGACTTAATATAAATTAATAAATCCGATCCAGGGCAGTTCCAGTGTGGAAATATATGCATGAGCTACATCTTCGCATGGAAGTCATCCTCAGTATATTCGATAGACTAGCTATTTAAAACGTTTAAAGTTTTAATCGCGAGCAAAATAAAACCTTATTTGTTTCGTCAAGTACGCCCGATAGCCGTGAGCCATCATACGCGACATAACTAAATTCAGCGAAATAAAAATAGTAAAAATAGTACATAAATTAAAAAAAATGTGGGAATAATATAAAACTATAAAATTATATTTTTTTTGTTCGCCTTTAAAACTTAAAATGTTTTAAAAATCTAGTTTATCATATTGACAAGGTTGGAAGGAATGAGACCGCTAAACTCGTTCAGTTTTCAACTGGAAATCGCGACAGAGAAGGCAGTCCAGATACGACAATCAAACATACACCTTTAAATAATTTCTCTCCTTCTCCGACCACCACTCGCGCTATTGCGTACCTTACGGACCTAACAGATTTCTCAGTATAAATACACAATTTATTCAAAATTATTAAACAAAAGACTGAATGCAAACAAAATTCAGTCAAATAACATTGGGGAAAACTGCACGCGCAACTACAAAATTGCATCGAGGCGCCAGTCAATAACCTTGGCCCGTAGATGGATTCTCAAGGCTCGTGCCAGAGAATTCGGATATAAGTGCATGCGGATATCCAGTCGTAAAAAAACAACACGGATCTCCTTTCCCGACAAAAGCGATGACGACAAAAAGGTCGGCGGTACGCAAGTCTGTCGCATCAGAACGGAATTTTCTTTTTGTAGAGTTCCCTCACAAAGTGCACCGCGTAGACGGGCTGGGAAAAATATTGTTTTCATAGGAAGCTGTTTGGGAAAGCTGTACTCTTAATAAAAGTATATCTGCTCGTTGCAAAAAATATGCAGACAATTCATTAGATAAGACATTCCTCTTTTTGTCCAGAAGTGTATAGAACTGATGTCTCTTTAATTGCGTGTTCCAAGAACGAGAACATTCGAAGTACAATTGAAACGTAACATTATACAATATTTAAGAGCAAATGCTTCAATAAAAGAAATTAATTGCAGAAACGATTCCTTTGTAAATATTTATTTTGTACGTTTTGTTTGTGGAAATTACATCTTTACTTCCTAACGATAATGTAAACGAGTTGTCTTTAAATTACTATGTAATAAGTAAAGAGACATTGTAAAAAGGATAGGGTTTGATTTGCGGGAAGGAATGTAAAAATATCGATAATTTACATCGTGATTACATAGTCGAGAAACCGTAAATACGGATCAGATCGCTAATCGTCTACCTCGGTTGATCGGAACTAATTTAACTTTGAGAGCGTAGTTTGCATGGAACTGTTCCACTTTTGTTATAATTCACAATCGCCATAAATTTTTCCCTGAGAACGATGAATACGAATGTTGATTGGGACATACTCTCATTTATTGAAAATGGCCGGTATATTTGTGTGTAAAAAACAACATAAATAATGGATGTAAATTTTTCTAAATGCATAGGACAACTAATTTACTAGAACAAAGTTAATGCATCAATTTGTAAACGGGTTTCCTATTGTAGGCGTAATCTTAGGTTATGTCAGAAATATATAAATCACAGAGGGAAAAGTTGTCTTATACGAGCTGGTCACTAATCAGAAATGTTATTATAAACAAATTTATAATTTATAACAAAATAAACATAATTGCTTTAAATCTGCAATTGAAATATTATTTATTGTCAAACAAAGTTGGTTCATAGTTCCTAAATAAAAATAATACGCATTTTTAGCTTGTTAATGTTGCATAGACGCAATTTGCACTGTAATGTAATAGATGCTCAAAGTCAGTTATAATTAATATCAACTAAAAATAATTTTTTATACACTGCTGTTCATATATATTCAGAAATGATGAGAGATTTAGTATAAGGCATATTTTTCTGCAAAATACAATTTTCTAAGATAATACTAATTAATAAAATAAAGATAATATTTGTTAATGTAGTTTATAAACCCAATAGTAATTATCCCAGATTTCAGATATACGAATATATCTCATTTTGGTTATTTCCATATAAAGCATGCATATGTTATCGTGGACATTGTGATGCAAATACAGCAAATCTTTAAGAAAATCTGACTTCAACCATAAATTGAAATAGTAGAAACTAATGATTGAACCTAATGCATTATTTTAGTTTTAAACAATTATTCTTGCTTATTATATACGATTATGTAAAGGATATATGACATAAGCCACGAATTAATATTAAAGAACTAAAATACTCAGAGGCGAACTTTCTAACGCAAATAAACTAAAATCAGAACTAAGTAATATAACCATTTTAGAAATCAACGAAAAACGGTTTCAAATCTATAAATTTGTTTTGAACTAATTTCCAAATTAATTGTCTACGGTACACAACTAAATAATAGTATTGCACCACGATGAAAATCATAAAAATTATTATATATCTCACGATATGTAAGACAGAGAAAATTTATAATAATGAAGAATAATTTATTTCTCAGAATTTTTTTTATCCAATTAATTATTAATAAGGTATATATAGTCAAATTTTCACTTGAAATAAAGAATACATAATATTTTTCAAAACTGAATCTTTAAACATATTTTAGATGCCGTCAAGGTTATATTTGTTACTTGATCGGGAATTTTCTCCCATTTATTAAAAATTTTTTTTTGTTATTTATTTATTAATAACTGGAAGTGAAAGGCATTAAACTGTCAAAAAGTACATTGGGGACTCTAAGATTACATGCATTAGTCGTATTCTCTTTTTTATAAAATATAAAGATGTAATGATGTATTCAATGAGTCTTGTGATATTTCCAGGTGTGATACCTTCGAAATTATCGAATATTTTCCGATTGTTTCGTTGCGGGCGCCATATTTTCAAAAATCTTACCCTGATCAAATTCTTTTTCATAGCCCAATTTTGGCGCAATCCACGTGCGACTTTTGCGACCTTGAGTCAAGTTCATTCAATTATCCTTTATAAAAATGTCTGTAAAATAAATGGAAATAATATCTCTGCTGAGAGTAAAATAATCAAAGCAATATTCGATATGAAGTTGTAAGAAGTCGCGAATATTGCACACCAATAATTAGCCAAAACAGCGATAAGAAAAAAATTATTTGTATTTCTTACAAGCATTTATTTAACATTGATGTACTATTGTACATTGTTAACTTTATTAGTTATTAACACAGTATTATTGATATGTTAAACATTATATCGGTTCGTAATGTATAACAATCTTATGAAGAAATACAAAAGGATGAACTATGTCTTCTCGTTACTAAAAAATATTGTCACACTTCCGGTCCACGTTTGTACTGCACTGCAAAAAAACTTCCAAAATGCTTCCGTTACATGTACATTAATTCGCCATATTCTAATATATACATAATATATAGACGATACCTTTAGAAAAATTAATGTACTGTACATTGAATATACATGTATAATTTCATGACATTCTTATCAGTGTGTGATTACTTGCAATTTATGTTTAATACACAATGAACCATTTTTTCCTTGATTTTATAGTCTAGTAAAAAATAAAAAATAAGCCAGTATTGGATTCAAATATTATATTGTGAAGGACATATTTCATTTCGAGACTTTCTTATTTAAAATACCAATACTAAGTAGGTGTTAGTATTTAAGTGACACAAACTTAGAAGAATCGGTACAATATTTCACGTAAGATTGAAATGTAATAGTAATAATATGCAATTTCATCGAATATTTCAGTTTCTATAAGATCTAATATAAGGATTATCTACTAATAAATTGAATAAATTGTAAGTGTAAATAAAAAAGAAACGTATAAAATTTTATTTACTATTGAAATATAATGCATAAAACCCAGGCCAGTAAGACTTGTTAAACCAAGATTAAAATAGTTAAGGAAATCTTTAAGAAAACTACAAAACATCTATCATGGTTAAAGTTTAATTAAATGCCGTTTCCCGAGGTCACGATTTTCACTTTCCTATAAAAATTTTGTACAAAATTCTTTGATATTTAAAGTCATAGTTTCCTAAAAATGTCAATATGATTTCAACTAACCCACCAGTTTATTAAATATGTTATTCAAATTAACACGAATGTTGACAATATTAGAGGAATAAATGAATAGACTAAAAACGAAAGATATTAAAAATTAAAAATTTTAACACGCGCAAAACAAAAAATAATTAATATGGACGAAGATGTGTCTGAATCCTATTAAATGTTATCACTCGATCATCCCGTCTAACAAAAGGCGTTGTTATCCGTTAAATCACCGCAGCGCAGACGTCATTTACCGGCCGCTTTGTTAGCAGTAGCAAACATGCCCGATTAGTCTTATTCAAGGATTAGTCTTTTCCAAACTTCATAATGTAGTCTTTCATCCGAATCCGATTATTCAAGCAATGGCAATTTAATAACTTTTTTCATTAATTTTGTCATCATTCTTTTTGCGATTCGTGCACATCACACGGTGATGAACATTAGGTATTGTTATGCAAGCTTGTCATAATTCATTTTTTTTGTAATCATAGAGTCATTATTTTTAAGATATTAATAATACATTTTATTGTACAAAGTACTTAAGCTATAAACAATTTTACGAAATTATGTGATCATAAAAAACAATGTAAAAACAATAAAAACCAAATGTTATTATTGTTGTAAGTACGTATTGCATAATAATATATGTACTACTCGTGTGTGTGTCAATAAAAACCCTACATGAAGCATAATAAAATATCTACAATAACGTTCGATTACTCAATGATGCCGTTCCCGCTTTATATACATTTCTAATGTAGTGCATCGGAAAAAAGTATTCAAACGGCGATTATTTTCGAACTATAAAGATCGAGTGTATAATTAAACTTGAATATATGATTCGCTAATATTACACTTATTAATTTATAAAGACACATCCAGGAGCTAAAATACATGAATTCGGAAGTAAGAAAGTACATATGATTACATATAGGAATTAATTATGTCAGTGGCGCGTAACGTAATAACCATTATGTATAATTTTTTAGCGAAATAATTCTTATTGAAGGGCTTTAAAATTAATTAGATTTACGTGCTTAAATAAAGTAGTCAATTTTATATCGTAATCAAGTTGCCCATAATAGACTCATTAATAAAAACTGGTATAATCAGCTATATTTACTACGTTCCAGATACGAATGCAAAATTTGCGGAAATATCAACTTCAAAACAAAAATGCCGAGAATTTAAACTTTTAATTCCAAATGTAGCGAAAATGTTAATATTTTAAATATTTATGCAAAATTTAAAGTTAAGATTGAACTAGTTTTTGCACTTTAGTATGTAGTTTCTGTCTACCAGAAGTAGCACTCATTAATTCGTTGCCTAGATTCGATTAATGGGAGTTTATATTGTCAAAACAGGAAATGTTTTCTCAGATATACTGCTGTGTTTGGTATATTTTCGTCGTGAATATAGACATATTGCTTACCTTATTTTTGTTAAAATAATAAGAAAGGCTTTTTGAAAAAATAAGCGCGATGATGACATAACTTTAAAATTGCGTCAGTTTTAACATGCAATTAATTAAAACTTGATCATTTTGAATTCCCTGAATTTGCTTTTGTAACTTGTGAAAGCGCTTTATAACACGTGCGACCCTAGTAATTAATTTCAATTCATTTTGACATAAAGTGAATGAACCTGTTTTATTTTTACAATTTATATCAATTTTCTCCAATATTTCGTACGTAAATATTTAATAAACAATAATTAACTATGTACAGGGACTTCGAAATTTCAAGAATAAAGAACGAGTTCCTGAATTTTTTCGCACTGGGTCATTCCAAACAGTGGCTTGATTAGTAGCGAAGTGTGCAGGTGTTTGCATGCTGGATACTGGATTTACTTTTTTCAGATACTAAATATTTCGTGATCTCTTGAATAGTTGCAAAAATAGAAATTTAACTTGATTACTGCAATCGAAATCAGAGTGAACCGAATTCCTGGTAAGTAAATAAATTGGTGCAACTGATTAAAGATGACCGTTTCTAATAATGTCAAGAAATTATTTCAAATTTTATTGTAGAAGACTTTAAATCCGTATATTAGTAAATAAATAAATAAAAATAACGGTAGGACCATATTGGACAAATTGTTTTAGCAATTAAATGCTTGTTTAAATAAAGATATGACAGATAGGATGTCTACTAAAACAATCGATCTTGATATTAATAAATGGATCAAGAGCGATAGCGATTAATTTTCTGGTAAAAAAATGTAAATCTCCAAGTCCTTTGATACACAACTTAAAATCAAGATAAAGTAATCGATCTGGATATAACATTTAAATTGATCATTTAACAAAATCTACCTAAATCAATGTGCGAATGAATGATAACATTAATGTATTTAAAGTGACTCTTATATGGATACATTACAAAACATTTTAAATCTTCCGTTAAAAAATTAACATTCTGCATTAAATTTTAAAAAAATTCTTGGAGATATAATAGAATGTCGAATAACAAATACACAAAAACAGCAGAATTATCTATTATATTTAGCAATCTAGGTAGATTTTTATCCGTTTATTATTATACCGACTAGTTTTCCTATAACAGTAATACGAAAAATAATTAAATTGGATGAAAAGTCCTAAGAAACTGTATACGCTTTTCAATTGGTTTGTTAACTTTATAAATAATTCGGGTGCAAAATTTCTAATGGAAACTATTCAGGCAATGCGTTAATCCAAAATTGAAAAAGGTGTAAAATTACAGAAATTAATAAACCGAAAATTAAATTATAAAACGTTGGTGTGTGTCTGATTGTACTTATTAATTTATTACTGATAATAGTTTTTTGTAAAAAGCGATACATTTTGCTTCAAGATTCTTGACCAAATTTAATTATGTCCACAATCATTTGTTTAAATGAATGTATTTTATTTTACTAGTAAAATATTGTTTAGCAAAATTTTATTGTAAGCTTAACGCACAAAACTACATCACAATTATTTATCTAATAATGAATAATTTCTAAAACTATATTGCATAAAAATTCCGTAATTTTAATTTTGGATATTTTCATTTCGGAATTTTACATTACGTATTCATTTCGATTCGGAATCTTTGACTATTAATCTTCCAAATTTCAGAATTTTAGATATTATTTGTTTCGAAATTTTGATCTCCGGACAATTCAGGAAAAGTCGCAAAAAATTCTACATTTTTTACCTAAAATGAATTCCTACCTTTCATTCTATTATTATTTTTAATTCTATTTTTAAATTAATATTCTCAACAATGTGCAAATTATTCTTCTCTTGGTATAGAAAAAAAAAATTCTTGTTAAAGGAAACATCTTCCAAGTATATTTGAGAACGCAAGGAAGTTTCAATCGTACATATTACAATTGATATTTGAAAAAGTTTAAAATTAATATTGGTGTATTTAATAATTTAATATGTCGTTTATCAGCCGGTATAAGACTTTAGTTTATTAATATTATTTTAGAATTCGTTTAGAATCTTAAAAACATATAAACAATTATTTAAATCCTTTGCTTTAGACAATATATTAAAACTATATTTGAAATTGAAACTGTACAGAATTAATCATGAAATCTCAACCAACGGGAATTTAAAACAAGGTATTCTGATAACGAAAATTGGGATCGTATTATAAGTTGAATTTCATATACAGATCACACTTTCTCCCTTTTTCGAAAAAATCCAGTCAAAATGATTGATTAAACGTCATTCATGCTTAATTTATTCATTAATTGGATATACAATTATCATTAAAAATTTTCGTATATTGAATCCATGACACTGGGCAGAGAATTCAATAAATATAAATTCTCACGAACGTGATAGTTTTTGGGATATATTAAACATTTGTCTACGTCGGATCCTGTCATTAAAATTTCAAATGTTATCTTTTAAAAATGATTTTTAATTTATATATTGCTACTACATAACTATATTTTTAAATATTATTAGATTGTTTATTTCTTACAACAATCCACTTAAATCCACTAAAACAAAATTAGTGAAGTCTGGATGGAATTGAAATATATAAATAAATAATTAACGACAGAGTAAATTTTAACATATACACTACCTTATAAATTTTACTAAAATTAAAGGTAAATAAAAGGTAATTATAGAGAATTCTAGGTTTCAATTAAATACTTAATATAAACTTCAATGCAAATAGTATTGAAATGTATGAAAAGTTGATGTAATGGACCTCTCTTTAGATTTGGACACAAGCTATAAATGAAAAACAGATTAAGCAAAGCTCTTTGTATATACGGTATAACAAACACTGATAATTGTAAAAGTTTAGTTAAAATCCACGAGAGTAAAATAAACCTAAATTAAGACGATAATATAAAAGAAATGCGTATAGCATAACTCAACTGAATATTACAAAAATATTAAATTTGAAGTACGACTGTACTTTAAACAATTACAACTGTTTTAATATTATTATTTATGAACTTATAATTTTTATTAGTAGATCCTTTAACTCTTATTTATAAGATATTAAAATTAGCAACTCCATAACTATTCCGAGTGAAAATAAATAAATTTGAATTAATTTAATTCACTAAATGAATTTTGCATAAAAATGTTTATTTACGATCACTTAATTGAGTGCACAAAACTACAATCCATTCGTAATGATTCAAACTAAATGAAAGAAAGAATATTCATATGCTACTTGATGTGCTGCATAATTAGAGTAATAACGATTACGATACAAGGTACAAAAAATGTACTTTAATTTCTACCAGACGTCAACGGGTACATTTAGATAAAATTGGTCATAACTTGTTAAATTTATGTTACTTGCCGAACATTTATATGCTTGTAATAACTAGATATAACGAGGGCAAATATCAAAGCACAGGAAAATGAAAGTGGGATAAAATTTCACTCTTACTGAATATTAAAAATAATTCTACAAATTTTATACTGCAAAAATATTAAGAAAATTATATTTGTACATTTACATATTGCTATATTTGACCTTGTTCAATTTAAGACTTCTCTCGTTTATCAAATGAATCTTTAGTCTACACAATAAATTTAAAAATTAAAACATTATAATATAAAGAATGTAATAATAGAAAAATTACGTTATGACTTTGATCATTATTTAGTATATGATTTAATCCTCCCTTTTTCTGTTTTAAGTCTGACACAAACATACAATATAAAAATCTTTGCTTTCGTTCTGAAATATCTTACTATGAATAGTTTTTCAAGATATCGGTTTGGAGTGGGCCATGGTCTTAAAAAATTCACTCCATGACTTCAGGACATACGGAAATTTATTAGAAAATTTTGAACAATTGTTCTATACATTTCTTACTTTAAGAAGATATAATGTATCTCTTACCTACAAATTCTGCTTCTACCGTAAATTCGTCTTAGTACTATGTCTCTTAATGCTATTCACTTTAAATTAAAAAAAAATTTGTTTGCACTACATGAACACAAGTCAGTCACTTTTGTCTCATAAACAACAAGGCACTTGATACAAACGCATCGGCTTCCTCATTAAGTCGATTTAAAAAGATTACGGTTTATTTGGAAAATTTATTTCGTACTTTACTTCCGCGCAGTCAGGGTTAGTAGTGATTAGGTCTGTAATTGTTGACGTAGAGGACTGAACGGTCAGAATGCTCGAAAGAACTTTATAAACGCTAAGAGAAAGTAAGGGGCAATTCCTCCGAGGAGCCCCACACAACTGTCGAAAGCTCCTGGATTAGGCAAAGTCAGTGGGAGGGTTTTACCACATTATCTCAACAGTTTTTCACGATATTTCTTTGGAGCACACGATTATGTCAACGAAAAATACCTGAAACATAAGGAAGAGATCGTTTAATATTGTCATGTTACTTATAATGCAATGATTGCAATTACAATTGCTATATTTGAATTGCTAAATAAATAACGACATAACCATGTAATTGAATGGGGTGCAGTTCTATCAGCAAATCTGATTACTAATATTATTTTACAAGATTTCGAAAATTAGTTTTTCTTTTTTTGCTGGTTTAGGAAACATAATGTATTCTGAAATCAATCGATTTATGTTCTCAAGTACAGTATTATATCTAAATATTGTAACTATCAATAAACGTGTTTATCCTGTCTCGATTCGACATAATAAGATGTTCATTGTATTACATAAAGAGTGAATCTATCATGGAAGTCAATTTAAGAAAGTTGAAAGATATTTTATGATTTCGGAAATAGAAATTAATGTTTATTGTTAATTTTACCTGTTACCCATACATCTACCAAATTTATGGAATGGTGTGTAATTTTAAACTTCAAATTTTATGAATTTTTTTTACAAAATCATGCACAGAATTCCAAATTGAAGTTAACCCTTTAAAGACCAAATATACATAAATTTAACGTCATATTTGATGGTACTTTTCAGTAGTAAAGCACAGTATAAATATATGGATTTAACATTTTTCATTGCCCAAATCCTGCTCTTTCCGGTGTATCGAAAAATGCAGCAAATTTAAAAATAAGAAAATTACGAGCATTTATTTAACAAAAATCAAGATTTTTTTTCACTTATCGTTGTTTTTTATCATTTCCTGAATTATAATACCTCAGATATTTATAAATAAAATTGTGTTAAAAATATTTAAACTAGAAGATACAACTAGTGGAAAAAATTAAATTTAGAAATGTTAACTCAAAAACGACTACAAAATTTGAAGTTATAATCGGGTGTACTCAATCGACTGATCCGGATGAAATCACTTCAAACCTTGTTTCCGGATTTTTTGTTGGTTGCTGATTCCAAATTTGAAGTTAGTTTTCAACCATTCAAAATTGTGGATCCAACACTGCAAACGTATTTACTAAAATTAAAAGAAATCCCTTCATCATTCTTGGTACTTGGTTGTTTTTAGTGTCGCTGATTCCGGATTGAGGATCCACAATTTTGAATTTTTGAAAACTAACGTCGGATTTGGATTCAACGACCTGAAAAATCGCCGGGTACCAAGTTTGTAGCTATTTCATTCGGGCCAATCAATTGTATTTATGCGACTATGATTTTGAAAAAAATTTTAGACCCGCTATTTTGAAATTAAATGTTTTACATTAGTTCTACATTTTTTACTCGATATTTATAAATATCTGAGGTATTTCACGTGGGAAGTGTTAAGCGAAAAAAGGCTAAAAACTACCTGATTTTTGTTAAATAAATGGTCACAATTTTTTCACTCGCGAAATTTTGTTCACTGCATTTTACTTCCAAAAAGTACATTTTATGTACAAGTACAAGTACAATTTTTGTATATTTGGTTTTCAAAGTGCTAAGAAAAGAGAAAAATTTTTTTTATTAAAAATAATTTTGTTTTGAACATTCTAAGATTAACTTAAAATAGATAAAATACCTACTTTTAGGTTATTTTATGATTTTTTTGTATTAATTGTTCTCTGATATTAACCTAAGATATGAAAAAGACTTCATAAATAGATATAGAGAACTATTTACAACCATCTCTTAATAATGATTATACGTCATGAGCTACCACATAGATTAATTATTGTGGCTTTAATCATGTATTAACGTTTAATATATACTATCAGTGCAATATTAATGTAGTGATGTTTTAAACTCTTGGTATTAACTCCACAGAATTGAAATGTAGTTTCCACTATTACATAGGATCTCAGATAACTGTATTGATATTAAAATGTCTTCTAAGGAATAACTGCAATTTATAGAGTTCATTCATATGCGATTACTAATAGGATGCCGCTTTCATCACATTCTTATTTACAATTCATTCGAAGTTACAATTGATGTGGCGTTGATCGCGTCTCGGCTAATTACAATGTGATTAAACTTAGCATATTTTTCTCAAGAGGACTAAAAAAGTACTTAATGCCGCGCAATAACTAAAGATATCATCATAGTAATGTTATTCTTGTGAGATTTTCATAGAATGCTTGGTATTTTTATAATATTTTATATATCAGATTTATTAATATTATTCAAATATTTTGATTACTACTTTAATACGCAATTTGGAACAGTTTTGGAACATTTTAAACGTTTGTTCATATTTTCAAAATTGGGCTCATATTTCGATTTCCGTATCAAATGTTAATTTTCCGCGTCTACTGCGGTGTCAATTTGAACAAAAATGACCAAAATATTTATAAAGTTTACATGAAAATAAAAATATAAATAAAGCTGTAGTATATAGATCTAGCTCATTGCAATCTCTCTAAAATGGGGGAAAAATTATATATTATACAATATACTACATTAGCTATTGTATGAGTAATTAAGAAAGTTGAGAGAAAATATTAAACAACGATATTCATATTTATAACCTTAACGAGGGTTATTTACATATTTCAATTTATGTTCGGATATATTGCATTTTTTATATTTTGAATAAAATATGATTAATTTTTGTATTACTACAAAGTGTATGCTGATACGCAAAACTTACGCAATAAAGATAAATGATTCAAATCTGTAGCTAAAAGATATAATCTGGCGAGTGTTGAAGCAGCTAATGTTAACTCGTTATATCTGATGCAGGTGTTGACTTATTCCTGAAAGCAAAGTTGTCAGTAGTAACACCCTTCACGTTACTTACTTTTTACGACCCTTACTACTTACATGTATCGGCTGGGCAGAAATCGAAAAATTAAATGTATTCGTAAGAGAATTCTATTTTTATATATTTAAACTTGAAAACTCTCTTAACACGCTGCACTTCTTTATTATCGTTAATTTATTTTTATACATCTATTTATCAAAATCATTTAAACAATGGAGAGAATAGAGATTGGTCCCGACACAAAATTTTAGGATTTGAAATTTGTATTTCCTTCACTTTTTTTCGTTTGCTGGCGTTATTTACATCAAGTTGAAATTCCCATATTAAATTATTGGTAATACTATTTAATAGTACATAATTGTACTTTCTCAGCCAGTTAAAAGAAATAACAATTAGAATCAATTGAATTTGAACAATTAATAAATATACATAAGTATTTATATAATATTTTCATACTATAGATGTTACGACCTTCGTTGAAAAGGTTTTATTCTCTTCGTTCCTTGTGTTCTAATCTATAATGTATTCTACAGTACTTTTTACATTCGATTGAAAAAAAAATAAATAAGTTTTTAACGACACAGCATACAATTTGTTTCTTTTGATAAACATGCCGAAATTCAGTTCTAAGCACATAATTCATTCTTGGATAATTTCTCAGGTAAAAACAAAAAACCATGAAAATTTATGGTAAAATATCCGAAAGAATATAATAAGAATAGTACAATTTCACGAAGGAGACCTACTAGTCAAATCTTTGGTTCGGATTTATAGAACTGGTAATATCTTGTAGAGTAATGTTTATTTTTTTTTATTTAATGTTTATTATAATTACTAAAAATACTTGGTCTATTTGTATACCCTAGAGTTATTTTAAAAATAGTTGGCGATATATAAAATCTAAGTATTTTCTTAATCTTTCCGCGTAAAGGTTTAAAATTTATTTTTAAGTACGAACATTTTTAGCTTGAAAATATATGCACAAACCTAATAAAAAATTACTTCAATGTCAAGTAGCAACAATAAAATTAGAAAGTTCTGTAGAATTTCCCATATATCTATAAATTGAATACTTACTTATTTTTTTCAATCACAGTGTCAGTAATTAATATTGTAGATATATGTAGATAACAATGTTTTTATTTTAGTTATGTCATTAAGAATAAACGTTAAACATTCTGTTGATTGATGTGATTATTATTTTTGTAGTAAAATTTTCCTGCTTTTAGGTTATTAATGTTACTTTATAAATTTACACCTATTACATAAGTGCCACGTCCAATTGCAATACAAACAGGTTTACAGATATTAGGAACTGGAACTTCAATTTTTAATAGTTAAATGGGGCCAGAAAGTTAGGAATACAAAACTTTCAAATGCCGCTACCATAGATTGCCATGTAGATTTCTAAAAAATAATTTTATGACCGACACATTAACTTTTAGGTATCACTATAAGTATTCCCATTAAATTATATCATGTAATTAACATGCAACTTGTTAAGTTTAAATCATAACCTTCTTTCTTTGATCTTCCAAGGTGGAAATCAAACTATACCCCTTTTTATTAATTAAATATAAAGGGTAATTACATTTTTTAGTTTATACATTATTTTATACAATTTGAATACTCAAAATTTACATTTCTCTGACATTCCTTATGCTCTTCAAATTTATTTCAACAAATCAGTTTTTAGTTCTACAGTTTGATTAGCATACAGATTTCTTCATTCTCTCGATTATGTATATAGTTTAATATGAGTCTTTGGATTATAAAATTTCGTGTATTTATTTTGAATTAGTGATATATATACGGATGTTATTAATGCTAAACATAATTCAAACCAGCTCTACATGGATAACGAGTTTCTCATAGTTTTCACAAAATAACAAATATTGTAATAATTAAATTTTGTCCGGTATCTAAGCAAATCATTCTAAATTATGCAGCTCAGGTCAGAATAAATGATCTTTTGTATTGTAACCATCTGTTGTTACTAACTGAATGTTAGTAATCCCATTTAGATTCTACGACAATATAATTTAATAAAGATCCAAAAATGTGCTAAATTATTTTAAAGATAACGGTAATCGTTATTGGTAAATTGTTAGCAAATTAAATATGAAATACATTATGTAATATCATAATTTCATCCTTCGTGTTCAGTAAAAGAAAATAAATGCAAATTAACTTGAAACAAAGGCTACTGATTACGTTTCTTGGTACATACTTTGTAATATTGAACATGTTATGAACACTTCAGGTACAGATTCACAAAAAGCTGATAACAAATTCTTTATTTGTGTCATTTGAAACCCTTTCTTGACCACTATGTCATCATTTATATGAATCTTCGTAAGTGTAAGTATAATCCAGTGGTGATTTTGAGTTGTCATTAATAATTTTGTAGTGTACAGATTACATGTACATATCCATTTAAATATATATTGGAAAACTAAAAAACATTCTTATTTAATATAAAGAATAATCCTGATACTTATGAAACTCTACTACTTTATACTTTGTGTCCTAATAATTAAAGAGAATTTAAACTCTCGTAAAATGTTTAAATAAAAACAAAAGTTCTGTAATTTCACCACCTGCACTACTTAAAAATTCGTCAACAAACCAAAATAGGGCGAAAACTATTGAAGTTCTAATTTTCTCAAAGCAAGTGTAGTTTCTCGTAATCATTACGGCAGTGTAAACCCTTTTTATTTTTCCGGACTTTACACGATCGCGTAAATCAATAAGAGGTTGAATATACTGAAAGTGTAACGCATGAAATACCTCCTGTCAATGATTTGCAGTTTCCTACGCCTTACTCGACCGAGTATAGCTCCTTTCTGGTGACGTCATCTCAGTTTTGCGATAACGAAACAGAATGTAATTATCCTAAAATATCCGCAAATCGGCACGGAATTAGTTTCCTTTCAGGTCAATGGGATTAATCTTTTAATTTATGCAGATGAATTTGTGTTTGATATATAATTTTGTTTATTGCAATATTATTACATACATGATATGGATCTACCATTAATTAATTAATTCAATAATTGTAAGTATTAATTTGCCACTATTTTTATTTACTATAGGCATTTTAAAACAACTTTATTTCTCCTTCGCAGCATAAATTCCCTTTTTCAGTAGTTGTATTTGCCCTAAGCGGTTAATTTGGCAAGATTTAGTTTTAATAATTATATTATCTGATTTAAATTGATATTACCAAATTGAAAAAATATCGTCCTGGTATATTTTTGCTAGCACATGCCTGTTTTAGTATTTCACCATATTTTAATTCTATAATATATAATAAACATAAATTATATAAACTACTTCTTTGTATTCTTAAATAAGGTTTACAAAATCATTTTTTGAAAGTTGCTCAATAAATACTTTTAAAGAAATTTTGTGAGAGATATTTCTTTTAATATCAATGTTAATATTTCTATTTAAAAACATTTTCTTAATTTTCTTTATTTTTGTTGTAGAGCACCCAACACTTTTAAGAGTGCCTTTTATCCTTAGTTGTAACAAAATGATCGAATATTATATAAATTAACAAAGTTTATCTCAAAACACATAAAATAAAAATTAAAACGAATTTTATGCGATGGTGCATTTAAATATCACTGAAGTTTTGTCGTTTCTTAATTAAATGAAATTTCAATGTTTTGTAAAAAAAATAAAAACGTATTATTACAATTTTATTAAAACATATAAGTACATCGTTTGGAATTAATGTAATTCGTATCGTTAATTTTGATCTGAACTCTTTTTATCTGAAAAATCAAATATAATGGGAAAAATCTAAAATAAGGAAATTTGTAAACAAATAAGGTAAAAGACTTCATAAAAATGAGACATAAAAAAACATAAGTATAATCGACTGAATTAGTAATGGGTTCTGTGAATTATTTAAATTTTATGTTTATTCATATACTTCAAATCTAAATGTACTGTGTTTTACTGCGGTTATTAAGAACAGAATCGAGTTTACAGACATAACTTTACATTATTGGAAATTATTCTTGGGAACATTTCTGATTCCAGAAAAGTGAATTTCAATTACTTTTTTATTCTGATGTTTTATCAATCGATACTCATTTTTCTTCATACTCGATCCAATTACACGTTCCATTGATGACGAAAGAAATCCTTCCAAATGCGTTTAATTACTGACAAAGAAAGGTATTCACCCATTCAATTGCTTCATTAACAATCCATCGAATCTAACTTTTATGAGACGGATGTTTGCAAAGCTTTTTATCTTAAATTTCTAAATATTTATTATTCGTCGGAGGCCACTAACTAGTATAGAAAATATTATTTCCTTTGACTCTATCATCATCGGTAATTACTATATAAATGTCCGTGAAATTCGAACCTTTATTTACATGGATTTCCAACTTTTTCTAGGCTAGTTCTCGGCATGAAGAGTGAGGCCACCGTACTCGTTAAATATTGCGCTTTGCAAACTAAGAAGTACTTTCTTATGTAACCGATTGCTTATTGAAATGAGAAAATTATATTCAGGGTATTCACATTTAAATATTGATTATCTAGGTTTTCATGCAAATAAAATCTTATTATACTTAGTCATGAAACGCATTTCTCTTATGTCCAACCTATTTGTATATATTGAATATATTAAATATATTAAATTAAATATTTTCTATAAATGGTTTAATTAATATTTGAACTTTTTTATAGCTCATCAACATTTAAGATAAAACCTATATAGGGAATTCTACGGAACTTTTAACGTCCAGTGTCGCCATCGTTTTTCTCGAACTGAAGCTGGTTTTCATTACGCTAGGGATGTTATTGCACAAAAACATTCTCGAATATCATAGTTACATATATTTCCAAGCTAAAATATCAGTATTTCATAAACATTATATGAAAAAATTAAGAAATTATCGAAAATTCACTCGTCGCCAACGATTTTTGAAAAATTCCTTTTATTCTCCTGTTCTATGCAGTGCTTGAAAACAAATGAACCAAATAATTTTAGTATAAAAACACATTACTTTACAGAATATGACGAGTCCCAGATCCATACCAACGGTTTGACCCGTGTACCACCTTCGTAAAGTTATGACGCCAATTTATTGTCAAACACTGTTTTGATTAGTTTTTCCACGTTTTTGGCCCTGAACTCTCCCGTTAGTGTCAAACTGCCGATAGAATTTGCAAGTATTTATAAAATTAAAGAAATATGAAAATTGCAGCATCCAGAAAATGAAAAATGTTCTATTTTTATCGTCGCAGTGCCATAGTTATTTATCACGTTTTAAGACAGATTATACACGTTACCTTGTCATAAAAATAATTGTTTACGGGTGTACCATATGTAATACTTATTTCAAAACAGTAGAAGAAAACTACAAAAATTAATTTTTAAAATTGAAGATTGTAGAATAGTCATCAGAGTAGCCTCTAAATGGTATTTCTGTCCTCAAAAATGTATTGAAATGCAATAAATAATATTGAAAATATGACTGCATTCGAATGACTGTCACGTTTATTACGGCATGCACTATATTGAGAAGCATTGAAAATTGAAATGCATTTAAACGTATTTTCACCATGCAAGTGTGAAACAAAATGTATTCAGAAACATTGAAAATTTAGCAAGCATATAGATCCCTTTTCTGCCCACAAAAATGTATTAAACCTTAATTAATATCATTAAAAATTTGAATGCTTTTAAGTAACTTTTGTCACGTAAATGTGAAATGAAACGTATTCAAAAAAATGTGAATGCATTTAAATACGTTTTTAGCTAGTAATGACATACACTGAGACAAATTTTAAGTAGATACTACCGAATACAATAGTAGTATTTACCTTGTGAACTCTGCCAAACTTAAATTGTGGCGAATTAAATGGGAAATCATAACAAACAATTTTGTATGAATTTTGTATGATATTTTTATTACACATTTGAGAATATTTGTTTATAATTTCTAGTCGTTTTAGTTATTAATAATTAATTATAATCATCTGTAAACGTTGCTAAAAGTGAAAAATTTAGTACATTATTCATTTTATTGCTTCCATATCGAAAACGGAACAAAAAAAATACACCAAATATGCACGAAACCGAATAATATTTTCATTCAAAAGGATTCCAGTCTTGTTTTGTATAAATATCTCTTTTAGATATAAATAAATTCACACGCATTTACATTTTTACTGAACTAATTTTGACATTAAAACGGATTCATCAGAGACTGAAATAGCATTCAAAAAGTATTAAACGGATGCTTTTTAATTCTTTCTAAATCGTTTTTCGATTAATGGGTAATCTTAAAGTTGCCGTTGGGGTTTTGATGAACTCTCATCATAATAAAAAAAACTCAATTATAAAAGGGTTGTGCTGACTACTACACCTGGTACATCAATTGATTGTAGGACAAATTTATTCAATAACAATACTTCCAGTTTACTTTTAAATATTGTAGTTTAGGAGTTCTAGTACATCTAGCTAACTAATACAAGTAGGAAAATTACAGTGGATTATACGAGTAAATTGTGACATTATCTCTATAAATGCATTAACACCTAATACAAAGACATATTGTATATTTAGTTGAAAACTGATTGGTGTTTAGCACATTTAAATTATAACACAAATAACTAATTAATTAGGTTTATTTTGCACAAGATATGGACATGTAAAGATGGTTCGTATTACATAGTTAGGACAATAATTTATAGTTTTTCCTGCAAGTGGTCAGTAGCAATATAGAGAGTAACTGTTATTAAGTGTAGAACTGATCGATTGGTCAATTACATCAAGTTACATCTTATATGATTGGATATCACTTCAGATACTTTTGGGTGAAATATGTTTTGTTTAATATTCATCATTTTTTTGTACTGCTGAAGTAAAGTAACAATGAGCCTCTTGTTAAGTGCATATACTGTCGAACCGCATGTTAGTGAACCTTACACTACTGAGAACCGTAGCAAACGCAACACTAAAAATTTTTTCATGTTTGAAATTGAAAAGTATCGAAAATAACTACGTATTTAGAGAGGAAATAAACATTTCCCCTTTCCATATCGGGTGAGGCAATACAAATCGTATACACCTCTAATGACACCCTTATACGGCTCTATTCTGTATATGTTTATTCCTGGAATTCGAAAATCATCATGAAGAAGACGCAGAAGTATTGAAAGTTATATTGTACATGCATATGAGACAGAAGCATTATTTATGAAGTATAGTTTAACTAGTAAAGTGAGTAGTAATCTTCTAGTTTTGAGCGAATTAATAAACTAGATAGAAGGATTAATTTTTTTTTTCCGTTGAATTAATGGGACAAATCTGCTATTAGTTGGTCGTACGAATTAGTTAGTATTCTTACTATAACAATTTTTTTCGTGATGTAAGTATTTTTAGTATTTATTCTATGCATTCGTTTCATTTTTACATATTGTAGTGGGTCGAGTTATTACAAATTCTTATTTACATGACGTGCACTGATGAATCAACCACGCGGAATCAAATTAGAAGCAAAGCATTCATAATTCTTTAATTCCTGGCAAACGTTGCTTTTCATTATTTGGAAAGGAACACACGCAAATACCTTTTAGTTCCGTTACATTCAAATGTCAACGTGAAGAAAATTGTATGGTTATGGACAGTTTTTAATGACTATTACGCGAATGAAAATATCTCTGAATGCGGAAATGTACGTCGTTTTTCCACACTTATACTCACGAAATGGTATTTGAACTGTCTTTACCCTATACTAATTAATCTAGAGATGCGTCTAATTATACGTACGGTATAAATGTAATATAGTTGTTTAGTGTACGTTGTATAGCTCAGATACCCGCATACTTTTTCATAAAAATGTTAGTCATATTTGGCTTATTCACATTTATATAGCTTTATAGTGAAAATGTGTATCCTTGTTGTTAACAATTTTTTATACTTTTTAGCTATACATATTCTGAATAACTTTTGTCTGAAATTTGTTATCCTGTTGTCTTTTTGTTGCTCAATCCGAACCCAACGTCAAAATTCAGAATGACCGACAAAATATGGCTACTTATATAGCGACTCAAAATTTATATCAGCTTATACATTGCAATAACGTTCACATTTCTTAACCATTTAACTGTCAATGACGCATATATGCGCAAAAAAAAGTCGTGCCACTTTTGTCTCATGACGTATATGTTCGCATGTGAAAAAAAAGCATGTTTATACTTCATCGATTAGACTGTAATTTGGTAAATCATGGTTTTTGAGATCGCTGAATCCGAATCTGAAATCGGATTTTCAATATTCAAAATGGCGGATAACTATATAACCTTGCAATATCCTTGTAGTGTCCATCGAATTACCTTGCTAAAATATCTCCACAAAATATATATTTTTGTTTGTTTAATTATTTTTTATGCTAATTTTTTAAAGTCTCTTTTTTTATTCTAAAATTTAAAAGTCTTTTCATTTAAAAATGAGTTAGAAAATGAGTTAAAATGAGCTAGAAAACATTTAAAAATGTGTGGCTCTTGACTTGAAAGATATCAGAAATTAAAAACGTGCAGCAACGATATACTATTCAACATAAAAATTCTCTATCCCTTTTTTGTTATTGAAAATTACAAACATAGTCGCTGATGTTACACAAAATATAAAAGAAATTACTGGAAACTACTGGTAATATAATAGAGTAGGGTACTAGGTATCCACAAATTGAAGCTCATTGTATGCATGCTATCATGCAATGTTGTAATCACAGTTTCCAATGATACATTTTTTTATAAACCAACTCTTCTCCATATCGTCTTTGATTTATATTTTTAAATATATCTATGTGCGACGAGAAATTATCTAAATATTAATGCAGTGGTTATATTTTTGAACTTATGAAAAGTATTGACATTAATATTTTGAAGTAGATTTTTAAAAATCGATCAACATTACGATCAAATTATCCAGATGTCTAAAAAAGTTGAATTTAAAAATTTTAATGGAAGTTATTAGTATTTCCAAATAATAAAAAATATTAGTTCGCAACTTGCAGGAATTATTCCGTTTTTATTATCTACCAGTAAAAAATGCTGATAGTTTGTTATTTATGTAGATATTAATAAATCAATATTACCGAGAAATATCAAAATGGTAATGGAAGATATTACTGTAAATATTCCAAGCAAATATTCGGAAACTCTGTTCAATTCAAATGTTTAAATAATTTAGTTAAAGCATATAACACGTATGTTCAAGCGTTTCAATTACACGGGCTAAAAGAATATGTCAATAAATTATTTAATAGATATATAACATAATATTTAGTTATTATATAATAAATATATAAACTACATAACCAAATATTCGAATGTTTCAAGTATGCAGAAAAAACGAATATGCCATATACAATTGATGTGAAATTGGTTCACAAATAAAAATTGGTATTTTATATATGAATATAGGTTCACATATTAAATTGGTTTGAAATATTATACGTAATAAGTATTACAGATAATCAGTGAACTTGACCATGTTGATTAAGATTACAGAAAACGAAGTCTACTGATTGAATTTTCCAATTACGAATCGAATTAACGCTCTTTGCTGACCTTGCAATGGGATCATTTCCAAGTTTACAATTTCATTTATCACCTGATGAATACATCATCAATCCACCCATACGCAGGGTATCATTATGTGTCATTTGGATCTCTGAGAAATTGTGAGATACAGATTTATCAACCAATATTGGAGTAGCGATTGATTTACCGTTTGAAAGTGCCAAGATATATAAGATGATCAGTATAGCCAGCGGAGATCAAGATTGCTCTAAATTGGTGTATTTGCGTAAAAGGCATTTCGAATCACTTTGAGGCACATGCGATGATTGAACGCGCTTGAAAGCACTTTCTCATGTAGTACTGTAATAGATATGTCCGCATAAGAGAGAAAAATATGTACGGAAGTACACTCGCGGTCCCACAGAAGTATTATTGTTCATTGTTAATGAGACATGTATATATTTTATATAAGTTCTGATCCCTTCAAAGTTATCATCGTAACATTAATTAAATGTAATAATTGAAGTAACTTTTATATAAACCTTTAGACTTCTGAAGATAATATGAAACTATGTCCTTATTACGGAATATTTGAATAAAAGAGGAGGATTTGTACTTTCAGCTAAATAAATGAAATATTTACTTCATAGTAATAAAATTTATAAAAAAATAAAATATTCAGGCATTGCATTGAAATATTGATTCTGATATACAACAGATATGAAATAAAGTAAGGAGGTCAAACGATGAAATTAAATAACTCACTGTTATGTAATTATATAAAAGGTAAAACGATAATAGTTAAATAGCTGTATTCCGGAAGAAATACAAAATAGTTGGTTCTGTAGTCGACATTTTTGGGAATAGAGGAAACAATGATGTTATACCTTCCCTATATCTCAAGAATCTTTTATTAACAACATACATTTAGAAAAATATTATTTTTCTTCGACCGTTGTACCTAATTATGTATTGAAAAAGTTTTGGTATTTTCAGTTCGTATATTTGGAGGGAAACTGAATTTAATGCTGAATGAATTATAACTGTACAAGGGGAAAAACGAACAAAATGTAAATTACGGGTTTTGTGAAGGGTTACCACATTTTAAAACAATTGAGAAATTAAAAAATTGCAAGGGTCTAAATAGAGGGCGAAAAATTGTTTTTGATGCAATAACATAAATTTTACGCACGCGGAGGCATGAAATTGGCATTTTAGGCCCGCAAATCGAGCCATAAAATATTTCACATCTACTGCATCACAAAACACTGTTTGAATCTCATCAGGCGTATGATTTCACCCACATGAACCTGGCGCCGGCTTTACCATCTCTCGGGTTCTATTGTCGAGGCATAAAACTCCATTTTTCGCCCTTGATATAAAAATAACTATACTTTTCGACTCTGATTAGGATAATATTTTTGAAGAGGACTCGAATCAGAGTCGAAACCAAAGATTTTTTGCTCCAAATTATTTAATTTCTCAATTATTTTAAAATCTGATAACCTTCCACAAAACCCGTAATTTACATTTTGTGAAATAAATAATATTATAGAAAAAAAACGCAAATATATTGCCCAATTAGTAAAATGAATATTGGGATATTTCGAATATGTTGTTAAGACTAATATTATTTTTAGAATATTATTGAATTTAAATTTGTGTTCCCCGTTGGATGGCCCATTGATCGCTCGAATCGCAACTGGCGATTCGCTACGTGCGATGATCAGACATAAAAAAAAAGTGGTATCATTGTTATCCTTTCAAAATTAAACAACTAATAAAGCAAGTCAACTAACGTCGAAAGAAGCATGAGAACATTTAGTCTTAAATCTATTCTACACCAGCGACTGAAATAAAGCCTAATGTAAAATTAAAACACGTGTATTAAACTATATATTATGTGGAATTAACTACCCTCTCAATTGTAACAGTGACAATTCACCGATTCTCGATGCAAAATTACTGAGCACCATAGTGTAAAAAGCATCCTTGAAAAACAGCAAAATTCCATTATTTGACTTAGTGAAATTGAGTCACTGCTCTAATCATTAAAACTGATTGTCGCGGGACGAGATTTAGAGATGCGAAGGAGACAAGAAAATTCTCTTGGCTTGATCTGGTTTTCCAGATCGATTAGCGAGATTTTCCATGTCAAGATATAGATTTTGTTAAGATCTCGCCTAGATTTAGATATATTATTTCATTCCATTCAACAATATTGTATATGTTAAAATGGATCGAGAAAGCCGAAAACTTAGTTTCTGGTAACACAAACAAGTAAATGAAAACTCTGTGCTACCTTATATTCCATCAAATCACATGTTTAACTTTAACATGGGATTTTACATTGGAAATGTTGCGATGATCGCGCGATCGTAACAGCGCGAGTGGTGAGGTGGAAGAGTGAGGATATTAATCCATTAACGCCCAAAGTCACTGTAAAATTAAAAAATTTTGTGTATAACGTATCTAGTTTAGTCTGGATGTTAATTTTTACTGGGTTACAGCTATTTATATAACGTATTTGATGGAAAATCGATGAAAACGAAATTGTTTCTATATTGAATATTACAATTTAGACATCACTTTAGTTCAATTGTCAAATAAATTAAGTGAATAAAACCATAAATTAACAAAAAATATTTTTAAATCACATTTCTCAACAATTATGGCTGTTTTATATAACAAAGCATATCCTAAGGTACAAGATGTGATTCAATGCGAAGTTATGGCTGTGTACTCAGGTGAAAATAAATATCTTCGTGCCAATATATCGTCTAGTCCCGAGAGCCCGGAGCACTTAATTAGCAATCTCTGTTCCTGGTTCCTTCGTTACTGAGCGCTCACTATAGAATGAAATGACGAAGGAATAGGTAGTCGCTATGCACTTTCCATATAAGAATATAAATTCTAAAATTGGAAATAGTCATATTATGTCTATACACTGAATGATTTTGAAATTCCTTTAGCAGACAATACATTATTGAGAGAATCAGACTCCGTTATTGCGATTCATACATATATGGAATAAAACCTTCTGTTAGAATTTTATTTTGAAATAAATGAAAGTCAAATAATATGAAACCATATCATTTATTGTACTTTAATTGTTATTTGCATCTTTATACGTGTTGTTGCATGCTTAACAACAGTATAATGCGATGTACTTATATTTTCGTAGGCTTTATCTGAAGACAGATTGAATATGTACCTAAAATTATGTACATTAATATTGTACCACAATAATCGCATGATTATTGGGTTCACATTGCCGTTACTACTGCAGAAATATCTAACTTGATAGTTCGCAACTTACTCACGATCTTACTCATGTGATTATTAATCATTTTTATATTACATTAATTACAATTTAAAACCAAATCCAGGGCGTAGACATCTTGACGCTGCTGATATTTACGGTAAAAAGTAAGTTTTAAATTAACACCGAATAGAGGCTTAATTTGAAATGTAACAAAAACAAAATCAATTCGAAACGGATTTAGAGTTTGAGACCTTTTTTTACAATGTTGCATGGACAAAAAGTATTTATGGCACCCGCGCATTCGGGCTGTGATATTCATACCGATATAAATTGTATGCTCAGATACAAATATATAATTTATAATACACATGCAATTAAAATACATAATATTTATTATGTTTTGCATAATTTACTGTGCAAAAAACACGAGAGTGCCGATGATTCACCTTCTAATTTTCGTTTGCATGAAAATAGTGTAAATAAATACTGTTTTGTGAACCTGTCCGTGTCCATACAGCACGTACTTCTTAAAGTGGTCCCCCAGAGCTCAGTCCTAAATGTCTCCAATGCTAGGTGGAATATATTCGTCCAAACACTTTTGAGTCTTACCATTTCACCTAATTAATTTTAGATCTTCGAATAATTTTTTATAGGCATAGCGTTCTTTTTCTCCTATATGTAAAATGAATTCTGAAATAGGTTCGGTTACAAAATTTAAATGACAGTTTTACTCCTATAATGAAATATGCTAAATTAAAATTGCAGTGATTTACTATTCAATAAATTAGAAAATCCGTTTATTAGTATATTGAAGAAGTTCGTTAAAAACTCTATATGTGCTGATTTTCTACGTAAAAACAATAACTACCATCTTAAATTGAAAAAATTAGATTAAAATGATTATATTTTAAATTACGATTAAGCAAAAGATTATACTTAGATAATATACGAATTATCTCATCAATGTTAAATCTGTTAATATTAATCGATAAGCCTCAAATAATAAAATATAAATAATCACCTTGAGTTTATGTTGCATTTATCACAATGTTTAATTCATGACTCGTTTTGAACTGATAAAACAGAGGACATTGTCAGTGAAGTCAAGAACCTGGAAGCGGATACCAATCAAGTACTGACATCTTTACGTTTCCTATAGATTCCTCCGCGTACAATAAACCTTACAGGCTGTTTCCACTTTCGTGACATGTTACATACATTGATACAATGTTCGAGAAGTTGTCGATATTCACATTATTTGTTGACTTAAAATACTTTTCATTTCAAAAAATTATGTAGTATTTTAACCTGTAATAACAAAATTGTTCGCATTAGCTCATCTCTTCCAGCTTGTGATAAGTAAAATGTACCTTATATTATTTCCCACGGTGGACATTAGGCGTGCACATTTATTTATACCTTCAGAAAAGTAGAACCCTTAGGTTACTACTGGCGTTTGACTTTCGTAAAAAAAGGGCGGCTTCTGGTCGTACCATTTAAAAACCCCATTTAAAAACAAAGTAAAAATACCACAGATGTATAAGAAATAACGATTTATTTCTTATAAATTATTGTATGATCCCATTCTATTGAATGTAATCACTATCCAATATATAACTTATTTACTTAAAATCGGTAAAAAGGAACTCGGGTAAAAATTATAAAAATTAATAATCAAGGTACAAAAATAGAATCTATAATTTTCAGAAATTTAATTTTCATTGTTATTATTTATTTTACAAGTCAAAGTTCTTAAATAAGACCCCTATTCTGAGATCTCATATTTGAGAGACCTTTTAGAGCTCTTAAACTTGACGCAGAAGTCTTCTTAAAGATTACTTTAAGAGATTTATTTATTATAA
This sequence comes from Trichopria drosophilae, assembly GCA_030407085.1. Taxonomy (NCBI): domain Eukaryota; kingdom Metazoa; phylum Arthropoda; class Insecta; order Hymenoptera; family Diapriidae; genus Trichopria; species Trichopria drosophilae. The sequence goes on from CM059583.1 coordinate 60,483,670, forward strand.
ATAACGATTTATTTATTGCCTTTGGTTGCACCACGATGACACTTTTCCAGCCGTTCTTCAAAAGTCCACATAGAGTCTCTGGCGCAAAAAATGGATTTTTATCTGTAGAATTTTATTTGATAAACTTTCCAGATGCTATGGCTTATTTCTTTTAACATATGATACAAAATTGCATTTACTCCACGATTTCTCAAAAAATGGGGCAAACACAATCGAACCAATGTAAGTAGACACAGTCGAAATTGCCAAATGTGTCACGTCATAATCAAACTTGTGACTAAAAATATTATGGTGGCAACTAATTCGAAAAAATTAGAGTCGTGTACCATACAACTATGTAAAAATATGGAAAGCATCGTCCTTGAGGGATTCACATAAATTTGTGGACCTTTTAAAAATGTTGAAAAAATGTTTGTGTCGATTTAAATGTACAAGTGTGGGAAGTTTGTGGCCCGAGCGGAAGCTAGGGCGAAAATCGGAGTCGATGGAAATGATTATTTCGCACGTGGGGGGGGGGGGGGGGGGCAAAATCGTGCTTCGCGCCCGAGTGTTAAAAAAAACATTAATTTGTTCGTAGCACAAAATACATGCGTTTATCCCATTTGATATTTGCAGAAAAAAATATTTAAGGCCAAAACATTCTATTGAGGCCGGGGAACAAAGTTCCGATATCAACACACCGAAAGGCCAAAATTTCGATACAGCGTGGGTCCAGCGTAATTTTCTTCACTTTGTCTATGGAAATTTGGCAAAAAGAAAGCAAATTAATATACCTTGGACTCACGCAATATCGAAATTTGAGCCTTTCGGGGGTTTGATTTGCGGAACTTTGTTCCCGGTCACTATTGATTTATTTATTACATACACTCGAAGAAATAATCTACAATTATTTTAAAGAAAGGTTACTCCAAAATACCTTTCTAATATTTGTCTAATATTTCGTCACCAATATAATTCATATTTCTTCTTATCGATGTTTTTTAATATTCCTCCGTCTTTACAAACATTTAAAATTATAATTAATGGGCAAAAATATAATTATAATATGGATTTTTCTTATATTGTCACTAGAAGGAAACTGAATTCGTTTTTCAAATGTGATTTTAAATTCTATATATCTGGCAGAAAAATGAAAATTCAGTCACAAAAATAAATTTATTTATATAAAATCTGTTCCGAAAGTTTTCAAAATAGCACATGCATTTCTTAGGTAATATTCGAACCTCATTCTCAACAGGAAATAAGATTAACATTGACTTGAAAGTAACCAGCCTTACATTTTCGAGTACGCTCTTTCGATTGGCGTTAGCCAAAATTGCATTTAAATTGCTTCGAAACCCAATATGACGCATTATAAATAAAAATGAACAAAATTTCGTGCGATTCTTTTTTTGTTCACAATCAATAAAGTTGTGGGTCGTAGACGTTTCGCAAAAAAAGTCTATGAAGCTCAACTAAAAATTTTTTATTTTGCTCCGAATCACCCTAACCTCTTCAAAATGTCAATATGTTGAAAAAATGAACCTGATTTGATCAATTATGAACTTCATTGATGAAATTGGTATTTCCAGTAATCAACTAAAAAATGTGCATTCCCAAAGCTGACGATTTTAATATTTATTGTTTTTATGTTAACAAATTAGGTAAGATTTAACCATTCAAATAATAAGGAGAAAAAATATTAAAATAACTAAAATTTATCAAATTGCATGATATTAGGATAAGAGATATTCGAAAGTTTTCAGACTGTAAGCAAAATATTACTAGTGAATTTAGAGGCAATTAATTGGACATAGAAAACCTGCGAAAAGATGTCGGAAAGACATAAAGCTACAAGACTGCATAAAATAATACTAAGGGTAGATTGTAGGATTCGCTGTTTTAATTATTAGTTATCCTAAAATACTATTGAGCAATTGAAACACGGTTAAACGTAATTTAGTTAGGAGTATTATAATTTAAAACCAAGGTAACTTTTATATATTGAAAACTGGTTTACAGGACAGACATGTTACTCTTTATATAAATCCAATTAATCTTAAAGCTTTAGGCGTTTCGGTCTTTCGTGATCTGAAATTGATAAAGAATAATCAATGATGACTCCCTAATCTGACATACATTCGACTCTTCTTAATAAAATAGTTCAAAATTAATAATCATATTTCAAATCTAATTTATTTCTACAACAATTTTTAATTATTATTTAAAATAACGTGATAAAATAACTTTCAAATTACTTATGATATTTAAAAATAGTATTATATCATCAACAAATTTCTTACTTTTTATTACTTTTCTACTTAGTGATTACTCAATCTTGACTTCGGAACTTGAAACGTTATACGGCATCAAATTTATAATCTTTACTTGACTTTGATTCGAGCACCAAAATTGTCTGCACTACTTTTATTTAAAATTTTATAGAATTTTTGAAACTATTGTGACTACATAGATAATGCTTGGAAATGTACCCGGGCAAAAATTGTAAATCCGAGGCGGTTGTAACTTTTAGTAAATTTGTTAGAAATGCGTAACCATCTTTTTTACAAAGCATGCGAAAATTAAGTGTGTTATAAATAACTTCGGACGAAGTAGATCCACTGCAGATCCATTACGAATCCGTCACGGATTTCTGCATTTATATTTAATATATTAATAAAAATTGTTTACTACTTCCGGAATTAGGAAAAGAAAATTATATACATTATTCTATTACTGCGCATCATATAGTACAACACATAGTCCGAGAGTTTCTATAAAAATATATCATTTATTTTCTTGCTGTATTCTATAAAAACAGGATAAACAGGTCTTATGCATTAAAATGTATATAGATTTTTTAAGATTAAGGTATCTTAAATCTGCGAGAAAAGTAACGTGGTAGAGCTTTTTATAGGAAATTGGATATCTTATTAAAATGTTTAAACTAATAAGTTTAATTAGTTTTATCCAATCAATCCAATTAATAACTGTTTGAATCGTACAAAAACAATTTGTAGACAAAAAAACAGGGAAGAAGGCCGGAACACGCACTTACGTAACGTTAATTTCTTAATTAAGTTTTCCGTAGTGCGAATACGATCTCTGTAACAGTAAGAGGGGACTGTTGACTGTAATACACCGATAATGCTCTATAATAAAAGTGAAATTTCATTACTTTTCAGTGACAATTTTAACTATTCTTGTACACGCGCTGCAAAAGATTTAGAGTACAATTACTTGTAAGTAAACTGGTAACGTACATTTATTAATAATGTGTTATGGTGTTTACATAATACATATTTAGGATGCATAACTAAAAGAGTGCGTATTGCACTCAGTATCCAACCTTATGTTTAGCGATGAAGAAGTAGGAATTAGAATATACCTGTTAGAATTACAACATAACGTTTTATGTAAAGTGATTAATGTTTTTTAGGACAGTAGTACGCAATAATTATAAAGCAGGCATGTAAAATATTGTAACAAAATTAAATTTTGGAGGTCAGTCTGTAAAACATTATCTGTGGCTCGTCTTTTGGCACATTTATGTATTTCTTAATGAATTTATATATTTTATCTCTGTAAGTTACATTGAGTACCAATCAAATGGCTTAATAATAATCTTTTATTTAAATTATTGATGCTCTTCCCTCTGCCTAAAATGATGTATTTTCTTTAGAGTTATTTGAGAGATTTTGTTCTCTCATCACGTAAAATAAATAATTCCGCCCTTATCTGTCATTATGATCGATTCGTCACAATATATTTGTCAAATATAAAACACTTCTGTGTAGAATCAAAATAAATTACACACTCCCACAAAAAAAAATTATTTTCTGTGCTGGACTCCAGAGTACACCAATCGATCGTGATTTGAACTGCCAAATACAATTCTGCAATAAAAAGTGGGAGATGCAGGGCACATTCTTGACATAACCTAAAAAATATTACAAAAATTAGATTATGTAGCTATCTAAATTTGAAAAAAGCACATTATGTCTTGTTTTTATTTTCTTAAGTTGAGAAAACGTTAATCTCATCTTTATTGATTCGTTGAATCAGCAATAGAAAACAGGGATCGCTGGGCGAATTTTAAACATAACCTCAAAAAATCTTTTAAAGAATAAACTTTTATAGCAGTATACACAAAAAAAAGAAAAGGTATAAATGAGAGGTATTTTAAAATCCATTTTTCGTAATTTAATGTCTTTTAGGGGGCCATTCAAGTATTACGTCAGCAAATTTTTCATCAAATTTGACGCCCCCCCCCCCCCTATGTCAGCATATGTCAGAATTCTTCACCTCCCCCCCCCCCAACTTACGTCAGCTTCTACTGTCCCCCCCCCCCCCCCCCCCCCACGCCATTATTATTTCATTATATTAATACTACTGCTATAATAATTTTTCTAATAATTTATTTAGAAAATTTATTCTTAAGATTAAATCACATTCGTTTTATACCACATTTCTTTTATATTGTAAGATAATCTGCTGATAACTATTATTTAAAGACATTTATATTAGGAACTAGATTCATGTGACCAGGGACTCGTGAGCCATTCATTAAGTTTGTCGATAACTTGATGAGGTTCTTCTTGACTAAGATCAGTATTTTCTTCGAGCACATCCACTTCCCCCTCTGAAAGCCACTCTGCAACTTCGTGCACAGAAATCTAGTTGAATTTGTATGTAAATCAAAACTGTCATCGAATCAAAACCTTCATTCGGTCATGAATCATACAAATTCAACTAGATTTCTGTGCACTTTAAAGTTTTGACCGGCCTAGTGACAACACGAATTAACGCGATTGTATAAAGTAGGAAGTTATGCTAAAAACCGTAAATTAAAAATAAGTGAATCAATTATTTAAGAGTCCCAAATAAATTGATTGTCAATTGACCAAGTCTTTTTGAAAATAAAGAAAAATCATTTATTTCCGAAAATTCTCAGTGTATTCAAGTAATGTCTTTTGTAGTTTTTATGAGATCGTATATAAGGAAGGCGGGAGTTGTACCGCTCAGTGGGTAATTCCGCTCACTCATATTTCTCAATCTTCCGTTAAGTTAAAATTATTTTTTATATTTTTTTATTAAAGAACTTTATTTCAAAATCTAATTTCAACAAAAAATTTACATTGTTTATTGCTAAAAGTTGATTAAAAAAAATTTGGAAAGTTTTGTAACGTAGTTGACATAAATACGATAAGAATTGGTCTTTACATTATACGGTTTTCCATCTTTTTACTAGTACCCAATGGGAAAAAATATGAAAAAATAGGCTCGTAGTACTGTTAATTATCAAATGGTATTTGGTAAACTACTAAAAACAACATTGCTTTATAATTATTCATTACTTTTCAACGCGGCGTGTTAATGGGTAACACCGCTCAGAAAGTTTATGACATATTTTACATATTGTTGATCAAATAAATGTACAGAAAGTACTAAAATAATGGATATCTGAAATGGAATTTCTTGTAATTAATCATATACATTGAATGTACACAAGTGAGTTAAAAACAAATTGATTTATAATATCATCGAACTTCATAGGTTAGGTACACTTATTATTTATGAATCATTAATTTGAATACATTCCTCTTTACAATTTCCATTGCCTGTACTCGCATTTCTTCATTACATTGTTTTTAAGTGAATAAGAATAAGTTTAATAACTTAAATTTAGTGAGCGGTATTACCCACATTAACAGGAGATCCTGTTGGATCGTTGATATTTATTAAATTCTATAATTCAATACGTTCAGCGTTAGTAAAAATTCAAATCTTTTTGTATATTACTGTTGGGGCTTTATAGAATCGATTTCAATCGTTAAACAAATCTGAAATTATTTATGCATTTATTAAAAGCAGTACATTCCTTAGGTGAGCGGTACACCCCTCGGCTCCCCTAGTAATTAGAATTACGAATGCAGTGCCTGAATTTCGAAAAATTGGTTCAGTCATCTATAATTTATGGTTTTTAGTGAAAATTCCTACATTATGAGCGTTAAGAACCGCCTGAGCAAGGTGAATACTCTATCGATAACTCAAGAGTACCATCGTAACAAGGCGGAAAAATAAAATAGGTTACTAATGGCAAAGTAATAATATATTGTATACATGCTGACGTAAGATTTCGCCCTCCACCCCCCCCCTCCCCCTCCCATGTCAGCATGTGTTAGGATTCTCCAACCCCTCCCCCCTTAGTACTGCTCTTAATTTAAATTCACAAGGCGACTAATATTTTTAATTACGGATTCATATTCAGCTAATCAAAGTACATAAGATTAATGGGTTTCTAAAATAGGGAAAGTCATAATCTGCATTTTTTGTGCACAACATCCCTTTAAAAACTTACTTTTTTTTACATTTTTTACAAGTTAAGAAAAGTCATATTCTTTCTATTTGCAACCTATATTTTTATAAAATAAGTATTGTTTTATGTATTTTTTTTATGTCTGTTGATCATCGACCCTCATTTTTTACTGCAGATTTGTGCTTAACAGCTCAAAATAATATAAAAGTCTGGTCTGGACCCCAGCACAGAAAACAAAAATTGTTTTATGGTCCTGTATTAGTTTTCTTATGTATGTTCATTTACTGTACATTAAGTTGCTTAAAATATTTTAATGTAAATATATAGTATAAGTCCATAAAAATGAATTCAATTTTTAATAGTGTAAACTACTTCTTGCGTGCAATTAGAACGGACATTTAAATATCGATCGCACTAGGAGATAGAACTATTCACGGGAAATAAATTCTGTACCAATAAAAGTTACATTTTACATTTTAATGTAGTTCAAGAAATACTGCAGTAACTAGTCAAGTAAATTTAATTAATGAAATTACATAAGTGTATATTTCTTAAAATCCGCCAAGAAATAATAAAATAGTTTGTTTTAAAATTGGAGGCATTTAAAATTAACAGACCCAGTAAACAAGTGCAATAAATATGATAAAAAATGAGTAGGAGAAAGTAGTCTCGCGTCGACCATTCGTACTCGGCAACCTCGTGTTTCTCAGAGATGGCGCTGACGTCTGAATTGATAGTACTGTGACTGGAACGCTATCATATTGTTGACAATCCGGTTCTGAATGCACTTTATTTACTTTATTTAATGTTATCGCCTCATTGATATCATTGAAGGACGATTTGAAATGTGAAAAAGAGCAGAGTGGACCGTAACCGACCTTTTATGGGCGGTCCGAAACAAACCCCATTTTTGCGACGTAATTGTTTATAATGGGACAAACATTCAAGAGCAAAGTACGAAACGATTTTGCGGAAAGCATAAGAAATACAAAAAGGAATGCAAAAACGAAGTGTAATTTGCAAAAACAACGAATAAAAAATGTTTTAAAAAAATCTCCTTTCTCGAGAATTAGACAACAAAAGTGTCTCAAAATGGGTCACTTTATTAAACGGCATACTTTGGCGTCTAATTCTCTTAAGATGAGAAACTTTGAGATTTTGTTTTTACAGTGACTTGAAACAAAATTGAGCTACAGCCCTGTATCAACACGTTAACTCATTCTTGTTTCTTAAAAAGATGTTAAAGTGTATTTGATAATAAAGTAAACAAATTTGAATCCATTTAAAATCATCTTGTTTTTGTTACAAATTACGATTGGAACTTAAAATTTCACCACTTCTTGCAATTCACTAAAGATGACTTTTTTGGTCCAGCTTTTTTAAAATCTACAATCTATAATATTTATAAGAGTAAAGGACGTAATTCAAACTATTTGTGTTATTTTTATTTTTATTACACATACGATGTAAAAACGGTAATGCTTAAGTACGTCTTATATCTAAGCTTTCTACGTAGAAGATATACATTTAATCAGTCATATATCTTACATCTATGCTTACGTAAACAATCAAAAACAGATCTTATAAATTAGAAAACAATAGTGTATCGTTTTGGTACACACCTGTCTACTAAAAAAGATATTAACCTACGTGTAACCTAGGCGGGTTTCACAGCGATTGACAAGTCACTTTCGTTAGAATTTGATATTCCTAAATCATATAAGTGGTTCGGTTGACGACGTCTATATATATGACTGTTTGATGTATTGCACATTTAATACTGAATTCTCAAGTTTTCGTATATGTTATTGACTTTACAATTTTTGCCTGTTGTTGAATTCAACCAGAACAAGACATTTGTTAATTAGATCAGAAAATAAATTTGAATTTTGTTATTATAATTTACGGAAAATATTTATCTTGAGTGATAGAAATAAACAAACTTGATGTCTGTTTATTCAATTTCGTAGGTGTAAAAATGGCACAAAAATAAGTATCAGTTGAAGATACGTATTTCTTCCAAAACACCTTGCTTTAACAAATTGTTTGTTCTATTCAGGTAGTAAACCCTCGTATACTACTCAGTTTCCTACTTATTGTAAAAAATGCCTAACATTTCACTACTCCCGATTTAGTTGATCTCGACACAATCGAGTATAACTCAGCTGCTCAACATTTTTTAGCATTGATGAGACTTTATTGTCATCTATAACGAGAAGAGGGCCGCAAGTTGTTTTTTTCTGGATTCCGTCATTCAACTTTTTCTCATATTAAGTTTTTTGCAGATAAGTTCTTGGATAAGTTGGAATGCACCCTCTTTGCATCTCAATAAACCACGACGAGTTGTAAGAGCACCATCTATACATTCAGTGCGAATAGTGACAAGTCAACCTAAATTCTATTCAACGGTACGCCTTTGCCCTCTCCGCCCACGCGAAGAGATCAACACTTGGTATTTGTTCGGAATCTGTGCAGTATTGCAAGTCGTTTCTGTAAAATGGAAAATCAAAATATGTAATTAATGTAAGTAAGACATTTTTTATGATATACGGAACACCTACAATTTGTTCAAGTATAAAGTAACCTTTGTTCTTTATTTCATAGAATCAATTTTATTTACAATATTTATTGAACTATATTTAGAAATTCATTAAACAAAGACATTGCTTACCCATGATATGGTTGTAGAAAAGCTTCTCTTTGCATTTTTGTAATATTGTCACCATTGTCACACAGAATTCGGGCTAATGTCACTTTTTTAATTGCATTTAATTGACCTGAAAATGAAAAAGTAGGGTGGTAATAAATGAAATGTCATCAATATTTTTGTATTTAAATATTAAATGTATATTTTTATAAATGGATTTACTGAAACTCGATGTGATGATTGTAATTGTCCATTAGGATTATTATGAGATTAAATGACTAATTATATGGTATAAAGGATATAGTTTACCCACTACTAAAAACCAATTTTCGAAATATAAAGGAAAAAAGCAGGTTCCGTTTACATTCGTAAAATAGAGTACCTTTTTACTTTTTTAGTCAAGACTATAAAGATTTAATTTTCTATTTGAATGTATGTTTTCTACACCACTTAACAAGTGATAAATACAATTACTTTACCAAAAATAGTACTAGTATCGGTATCAGTTATGAATGCATCATCATTTTAAGACAAGACACTACGCGTTTAGAAAAACTTTTTACGTACGTTTTACAAAAAATAGGAGTGCAGTTCGTATTATTGACAAATAAAAAAACCGACTAATCGAAAACTCGATGCATCAAAAAACCGACAATTGACAAGCGGACAATAACTTTTTGTAATGTTACTTTTTTTACTGTCACACGGAAAAAAATCATAAGTAGAATTTGTCGAACTTCGATAAGTAAGATCTACCGAGTTTCACTTAAAAGCAAAATTTATCAAAGAATATAAATAATTAGTATTCTATCCCTTAAGTAATAAATTTTTAAATGATGTTTAATCACAGATTAACGAAAAATATATTAAATATAAAAATTACATGAATTTGTTTACCTGGATTAGATTTTACATCCTTGATGTTAATCAAACATTTAAAATATAAATTCCAGATAAACTGCAGAAAATTAGGATTGTTCTTTTAATTATTTTTATGGACAATAGTTACTTAACTTTTTCAGTAAATTTTACATAAGTTCTAGGTAGAATCTACTAATCACTTTTCTCTGTGCAGCTTTTCGATTGTCGGTTTTTTTGACCTGTTGGCGTTTTGAGTTGTTGCTTTTTCGAACAACACCCGATCCCAATCTGTACTTTCACATATCACAAATGTTGTATGAAAAGAAAAACCTGGACTATTTTTCCTAAAAAAACCTAATCGATTGTCTTCAAGAATTATATTCTCACATTTTTATTTACGCAGACGTATAATAAAGCAGTTATTGGATGTTCATAATGTGGGCCACTTTTAACAAAATTTTATGCGTACAATCGAAATCCGAGGTCAAAATCGGTCCATCACGTCAACATTTTAAGATGTTTTGAGGTTACGTACTAGAAAAGTGCGTTTATTTTCTTTTTTTGTTGAGGATACGTACAGAATACGACCAATTTGTGCAGGCTATTTTACGATTTGCAACATTTATTATTACTCTCTCTCTCTCTCTCTCTCTCTTCACAATACGTTATTTGTTGAACACCGAAGATATTTTTCAAGAATTTCATATCCATTTTAAATTATGCCATTTAGTCGAACAATATTTTTACTTGATAATTGCTCTTATAAACTTGTACTTTGACGTATCCGGATTCGGTAAGTACGGTGATGAATTCAGAAAATTAATTCAGAAATTGTCAATTTCCAAGATAGCTTATTAAAAATGGCGGATAATGCGAATACTCTTGACGTTGTTCTGATGAACGTCATAATTAAAAATGGCCGTAACTTTATAAGGAAAAATCGTAAATAATCGATTAATGCCTTGTTTGGATGGGTAAGAGTAGTACTAAATGATGCAAATAGTAACGAAAGTACAAAAAAAACTTGTCGCTTCCTGTACCTAATCTCAAAGAAAAAACGCATTTTTCGAGTACATAATGCCTGATGGCTTAAAATTCTAATGTGATGGGCTGATTTCTAACTTGGATTCAGATTTTGAACAAAAAATTATGGTGGACCAACAGCTTCCCAAAGACAAAACAAGTTGACCTGTATTGTTTGCGTTTCATTTTTTAATTGCTGTATATAAAGTTATAAGAACTAATCTAGAATACGAGTATTTTTAACCCAGCCAAATCGTTTGAATTTGTTAATAAAAGATACTTACTATCAGAAAATGGATGTGGATGACTAGATGAATCATAGAAGAAGCGATCGGTGTTGCGACTCCTGATAAATTGTTCACCAATAAGACATCGGAAAGTAGGTCCAACGATAGCATCGTCACTAGCTTTTTCTGCCATGCCTCCGATTATGAGATCCACATCATCAGGGTTTCGATAAAGCTCTCGAAGTATTTTTACAAACTGTTAAAAAGCAGAAGATTGCATATTAGAATTTGCGATATTTATTTTTATGTTCTGTAACTTTTAATCAACAGTTTCTCTCCAAACGTTCTTTTAAATGTTAACAGATATTTGACAGGATTTTTCAGTATATAAAAAATGGGTGAATGCTGTACCTCTGCTGGGATTTCCGTCAAAAAATCGTCGAATGTCTTTGCACCAGGAAGTCCACATAACCTACGATACGTATTGTATCCAGGAAGACCATGATCTCGTCCACGTTGTATATCAAGGCTAATTTGGTCCAAACCGAAATCACCATTCGTTTTGTATAATTGATGAGTCATCTAGTGAAATTATAATATTACAATAGAGTAAAATCTTATGAAAACAAAATAAAATAGATCTGTCTATGTCCTGAGATCGAATAATTAGCCTTGAAATAACAGAGTAATTAACAAAAAATATAAAATAGTTTGTACTCACTTCAGGTGTGAAATGAAGGTCCATCGCAGGCATGGGTTGTGTTGTCAAACCTCGAATAAGTCCGTCAAAAACATCAACATCTTCAATTATACGCGGTTTATAAAAATGATCTGATAATTGCAGGGAGTTGTTGGCGCGTCGAGAATCGTCTGTTACACTAAACATTAACAGTAATTTATAAATAAGTCATAACTTGTCGTACTGTATTTTCAGCTTATGCCATTTAGAATTTTGTTTAATCAGCTTAACTATCGATTTGTAATAGTGCGAAATTGAACGTAAAATGTCGTTAACGCTTAAAAATGACGCACGAATTAGTGAACTATGTTGAATAATGAAAAAGTATAACGGGAAGAATCAGAGTTAATGCGAGTAGTCACCTTAATTTCCCGTGTTTAAGTGAGTTTAAGAATCGCAATGCGGCAGTAGCTACTTCGTTGCTAATTGCTGGATCGCCTTTAGCATTATACGGTGTGCGGTTGCTGTCATTCGTAAGACCGATTACACGTGCGTATTTTCTACCGAGAAGTATTGGTAGCCACTCTTTGTATGTGATGTGTTGAATTTCAGCAATTACTATTTGTCTTGCTTCTTGGAACAATGTTTCATCCCTCCAGTATGGATTGATCTCTGCGAGTTTCCTCGCAATACGATTATGTTCTCTAAGCCAAACGGTATGCATCACCGCTAAATTGGGTTCTGAGCTTGCCCTATCGTCACCTGAAATATAATTTGTCATATATCAATAACCTACAGGAGGAACCAAAAGAATGTTGACGTACATATAAAACGATACTGTTTTTAAAAGAACATTGAAAGTACGGTTCAACGTTATGGCCAAAACTAAAGCAACTATTCACCTCATGTAACATAAAGAGCTTATCAAAAAAATCTTAAAACAATCCAACCTTTCCATCGTTTGCATAATACACAAATTTGCTGAATTTTTCTAGCAAAATTTGCATTATTTTCTGTTAGAGCAGAAGAGCTTCTGTCCTCAGAAAAAAATTAGCTAGAAAAATTAAAAGCATACATCACAAAAACTTCGTGATTTGCTCGTCGAAGACGTACATCAAGTGTTTATTTATGGGTTAATAATTACGAGCATAAAAATATATTTATTCGATTTACAGCAAATATTATTATTGCAGTATGTATTCTGCAGTAATTTCTTTAAAACTCACGACATACATTTTAATGTTATTAAAAAATATGGATTAAATAAATTAAACATTAATTTAATTGTAAAACTTGCACTTTTTTAAATTTCATTACAAATCTATTTGTGAACCAAAAAATACTCACCAGCAATATAACAATCTTTTGAGTGGCAAAAAGATGCAGGACCAGTCTGAGCAACCGATAAAAATTCTCGATTTTGGTTTTCATTTACCCGCAGAAGACCGCCTTCAAATTGGCGTATTTGACTGATTTTTACAAAACTTGATCCGTAAATTGTGGAAGCGTCCAAAAAGTGAGTTACTTGATTCATCTGAAGAATGTTTGTTTATAAGTAAATATATAAGGTAATGTTTACATTTAACTATGTAATATTAACTGACTTAATTATTTTAAAATTCGTTTTATGAAACCCATAATATAATCAATTTTTCATTTAATTTCAAAATATATTTGAAAACACTATAATGCTATAAATGCAACTATTCGCATTGGAGCGGATTCAACAAACAGTCGTACATTTTCAGAAAATCGGATTTTACTTTTCTTTTTGCATTATTTTCTTTTTATCTTGCCGTCAATTATAGTATCTCATTGTACTGGATGTTCATTTTTTACTGAACAAATAATATTTAAGTTTGTAATAAAAGTTCCGGTATACTGAAATAAACTAACAAAGGCTTCACCTTCCCGAAGCAAAATCTAAATTAATCCTAACAAATATATTTAATAAAAGAGAATTTTAACTATTACGCTCTTAATCTAAATCAGCGAAAAGTACTGAGAATCAGACCGTATACGCTTAAATCTCGGCAGTCTAAAGGTTAATATAATGTTCCTTAGGCCTTTTCATTTTATCCGAATCGTGATGTGACAGAAATTTCAGTGCAAATAGAAAAATCATTTTCATATTTTGTTCATTTTTCATATAGTTTGTCACTGAGTAAAATTTGTCTGCTGTATTATTATATTTTTTTTACATGCTTAGCAATGAGATATATTTTCTCCAAAGAAATAATGTTTATTTCAAGGTTAATTTTGAAAAAAAAAATGGTTTCATTTTCATTTCACAGTCTCCCTATTTTATATTATTCTTACACAATTTTTATAGAAATTTGTCTACCTGTGTATGTAAAATCCGTCAATTTAACCATATTTAACCACATCTCTTCAAGTTTACAACGTGGTAAAATAATAGAATATATACTTTCAGGTGATAGTTCTTATAACATTCTAAACGGATTTATCAATTTCGGAGGTTACTTCAAGACGGAAATCACCTATACTTAGAGGCATCCTCCTTCAGAAGTAGTACAATGTTCAAAGACGCCGCATCGAAAAAATTTCTCAAAGATAGCTATAGTACATTAATGTACTCGACCGTTGACTACTTTATCGTTTAGCATTCATTAATTAGAATATTATTCTCTTAGAAATATGTTATAGAGAGATGATTAATAGGCATTGTTTATTCATATACGTACTTGCTGTGCTGGTCCAAAAGAACAGTCAGACTTCAAAACCGTTAATGACCTCACATAATTTAAGCAGCCAATATGATGTTTCCCATAAACAGGATCATCGGCAGGTACTGAAATAGCTTCGCAAGCTGGATGGATGTAACGAGGTGCTGGCCGACGCCCTTCAGGTGTACAACATGAGATTGGCTGACCAGTCCAGACTAAAATAAGTAAGTTATAAAGTTATATATAAGTCTTATATAATTAATGACAATTCCAGAAGGAAAATTATTAGTAGAGATTTTAAATACGAATCTGTAAGATGATTAATCACTCCAAAAACAACAATTTTATATTTATAATAAAGGAACGAAGGAACTATGCCTTTGTCTCTTATACATTTTCGAAGGTATTTCGATAGGTTACAATTTTCAAGATTTTGCGAATTTCAGAGATACCTTAAGGAGATGTATATTTCATCAGTTCAAACTCGGCTAAACACGAGATGTTTAAGAGATTGTGTTGCAAAATCTCCTTTTTCATATTTGGAGAATTTTCAGTTGTAATATCCCGAGACCTTCAAAATTATCGGAAAGTTAGAGAGAAATATTGCGATTAATTTTGAAGGTCGAGTGGTATTCGGCGGACTATTTTTTGTGACCGGTATTTGAGGTTACAGCTGAGCAGAGAGGAGAGACGAATATATGAATTTAGAAGTTTTAACAAATGAGTAGCGAGTATGCAATTTTCGAATGCAATTTCCAGGAGCTGCCGTGGAATTTTCAGTATAATTTTAAACAAATGACCATAGAACCCTTTGAATATCGCGCTCTGATTGGCTGAAATCCAGTCGCGAAAAATAATCAGTTATAATATCCTAAGACCTTCAAAATTATCGGAATATGTCCCGATAGCTTCGTTGCAAAACTTGATATACATTAGTTTGTTTGCAGGAAAGCTAGAGGGAAATATTGCGATTAATTTTGGAGGTCGTGGGGTATTCGGCAGATTATTTTCCGGGGCTGGATTTCGGCCAAACGGAGCGCAGGTATTATTTTATATATGCTAGTGTGCAATTATCGGGTGCAATTTCCAGAAGCTAGTGTGCAATTTCCAGTATAATTTTAAACAAATGACCATCGTACCGCTCGAATACCGCGCTGTGATTGGCTGAAATCCAGCCTCGGAAAATAATCAGAGTAATTTTACTCAGGTAGCCATTTCAAGCATCATTTATGGAAAAATGATATTGAGAACAATTTACATAGTATACACTTCAGTAGTAACGTCCAATGACAGTCATTAACCGCTATTTACTTTTAGCTTACGTAGTGAGTTTGATCATTACATAGAACCTTAGTGCAAGACTTTTTTAAATTTTACAACCTATAGCTACTGATGTCGATCAAATACGAGTTAACAAATTAATTTGACTTACCCATTTTTCTCACAGGTGTATATGAAATGTCGTGTGAAACAAATTCCGACCATTGCATTACTGAAAGTGATTTGCGAGTATCATATTTAAGAGGTTGCGAAGAGAATGATGTACTGATGATCCTTGGATTTGGTAAAGAACGAACTCCAGCATCATTCCAGGTTCGATGGATTCCTGCATCCCATTAAAAAATTAATTAAGCAATTATCGGATAATCCATATCCAGCAATAAGAGTATTATTTTTATTGTTATTTGAATAATTGGCCGTGTAAAGTTTAACTTTTTGTTCATTTAAAACGAATAATTAGCGTTGCTTTAATAACAACATAAAAATATTACTCTATAATTGAAATGATAATAGATGAATCATACAGTGCAAGAATGGCTTAAAAATTGAAACAATTACAAATTAGAATTACATTTACTAGAAATAAATAATTGTGTATGATCTTCTGATTTTTATTAATGTTTTTTAACGACTATGCCAGCTGGTTATGTAAATGAACTTCGATTTTGAATGTCGATCCGATTTTCAAAAAATGATTAGACATCACATTCTTACGTTTAAAATTTACTAAAAACTAAATATACCCGAGGTGTGTTTACGTACAAATCTAGCGTTGGCTAACCTCCTGACCGGAGCGCCTTAGTGCTGGCAGTTTATCACTGCTTTTCTGGTGAATATTACGTTATATCACAACAACTGTAATGCAAATCACACAATAAAAATGGTTAAGCCAACAAATATCGTTTCTCTGACGCATTTGACATTTTGGGAACAGAGAATAATATTTGGAGTAAGATTTAGTAATAAACTTGTGTATTCATTACGGGAAAGTCTATTAGAAAAGTAGATATTATTTAAAAAATAAAAAATAATTGAAAAATAGAATAAAATCAAAGTTATACATAATAACAGAATGTAGAAATAGGGAAACAGATATAAGGAATTATACAAATATAAATATACTTTACAATTCCTAGGGAAAATACAACTTATGTCCCACATTTGAAAATAAGCAAATAAATATTACTGTAAATAATAATCTACAAAATGAATGTAAATATAATACGTTTAAAAATGTTAACTAATGGTATTACAAATAAATTGTTGATAAAGTACAATTTTAGTTCATTATTAAAACTACAGATGTAAAATGTGAATGAAAAATGTTACCTTACACCCCAGCGTAAACAGTTCGAAGATACAAATTAAAATAATTTTAAATAAATGCAAAAGTTACATTATAAAAACATTTTTTCTATATTTTTAAACTTTGTCCTTGACCGTGTAATAATTTTGAATTCTCATAATCTAATACTGTGCACTGTTACAAAAATCGCTTTACTCGAAAGATGAATGAAACCGACGATCGCTGCAAACTCGAATTAAATTGTAATGAATTAGATGAATTTTGAATTCCAACTTCGTGTACGTACCATCAGCATAATTCGGAAACACAAGCCTCGAATACGATGTTAAGGCACTTCCCCATTTAGGATTTTGTACATTGTTACAGCTGCCATCAATCGAACGGTATGAAGATTCCATATCACAGTCAAACTTTTGGTCTAGCGCGCACGATATACCAAGTGAGGTTCCTTTTAATTTTATTGCCGAAAGAAATTGAGCGCATTCGATATTGTTTAAACTGTAAAAAGATATTAATTATTAGTATATGCAGATCAACTATATGATAGTATGGTACTAGTGACTGATTATATTAATGTACAGTTTTATATTGAGGCGGTACCAAGATAAATTATTGTTAGTTTTTCTCTCCTAAATAATGCAGTGTGTACTCAAGTACATGCCGCCTGCATAGTAATATGTAACAAAGTTATGTCAAGAAAATCAATGTTTGACATCAAGATTTATAATATGATACCCTTTCTAGAGGAAAATTTCGCTCAGATTAAATACTTCTATTAAACTGAGAGTCATACTAACAAGTAGTAACATAATTTTCACTGCTAATAATATCTAATTGTTAAGTAGAATTAGTCTCTAAAGTACCATTAATAAATTTAAAAAATACAACTAATGCTTCGTGTGGTATAGGCTATATGCTAGTACGTACATACTACATTCTTTCTTAAATTTAAGGTAATTGTTTGAGTTTATACAAAAATATATTAGTCTAGAATTTTATTGAATTTTGCTATGAATTAATTAACTATATGGGTAAAACTCTTTTAATATTATACAAAAAATGCATACCGTCCACATTGATGAGACAATTGTATAGTAGCAAGAATTGCCGTGAGAGCTTGCAGTCCTTTTTCTGTAGCATCATCAATTGGGTAGTGATGAATAAGATGGTTATGAGCTGGACTTCCAGAAGCTGGTACAATTTCAGCCTTAACCAAATTTTGCTCCAATCTTTCCATTCGATCTATCACAAAGCTCGCAAAATTAACAGATGCATTGCGACTTTCTTTGATCTTCAGTAGGTTTTTGTATTCCTCTCGAACTAGATCGAGGCCTTGGCTCGACAATACACCTAAATAACACATTATTTAATTTACTTTTTAGGGCATTGAGACAAAACACTTACAGAAACTGATTTTACATTTTATATTAAAAAATTATATTTTACTGCATACATAAAATTGAAGAGAATGAGTATACACTCTAAAACAGTAAGGTGACATACACAATTTCACGTTCCTATCGAATTTCTCCATTGATTTGATAAATTATCTGTAGAAATTCATTGTTTTATATAATAATTAGGAGAGAGCAACCTATTGTTCAGGAGCTCCGGTAATGCAGCACCCTTTTTTAAATTTTATTACGTTACGAGAGAAAAAAATATAATTGATGGAACCATTTTAAACAAGTAAAATGTAGGATTGCAAAACGTAGTTAAATTAACTATTTATGTAGTAAACAAGCCTATGATAGTGTTCCGTTTACTATTAACCGATCCCTAAATATGAAGAAGAGTACTTATAACCTCAAATCTACCAGTTTAGAATTAAATTTCACTTTAACTTTGAATATTCCTGAGTTGTAAAATAAATGTAATAAACTGAATTTAATGAAAATAATCATTTATGACAGTAAAAAAAGTTATTTCATGATATTATGGATTGTAAAGAAATCCGAGCCGGCGCAAAATACCTGCAACATTCTTTTAAACATCGCAGATATGGGTGCGGATCAAAAAAGCGACAAATCAAAAAGCCGACAGACAAAAAACCGACAGTCGAAAAGGCGACAGTCAAAAAGCCGACGCTTAAAAAAAATGAGTCCTCCAGTCGATGTGTCTATTTTTTCATGTACCGGCTTTTTGACTGTAGGTTTTTTGACCTGTTGGCTTTTTGATTGGTAGGTTTTTCGACCCACACCCGCAGATCTGAAACGTTTTGATAACGTTTCTTAAATGTAAATTTAAAATTAAATGTGAATTGAGGGAAAAAGTTCAGTACTTTCTACACTTAAAAAACATTTTCGAACGTTATTTTATTACACACATCGGTTTTCGGCGAAATAATTAACGCAAACAAATTGAAGAAGATATTTGCAAAATCTACTATCTATCACTGAAAAAAATCATTCTTTTGATATTGTTACCATCAAATATCGCCATTGCTGTTGCAGTAAATCGATTCGTAATTAATTTGAAATACGCCAATATGCATGCATTAATTGTGACTCGTTCTTATAGCATTGGAATTTAACGAAGTGAATATAAAATAATAATTTTGTATTCGATTTCATATGATATTATGTGCACCAACTTGAAAATGAAATACGCATAAATTTCGAATTTCTATAGGACTTACTCAATATTTCTACAATTTCAGTGGATTTTTATACATGTTGCACAACCGGAGAGCATTAGCCAAATAAATTTTTGAAAAGTGACCATGTTTTCTCTGTTTTATATGGAATTATAGTACTTGCAAGGGAAAAAAGTTTGATACTGATATGAGCTTGCGGAAGCGCAAAGATCAAAATTTCCCCCCACTTATAAAACATAATACAACGATTGCGAGTCTTTTGACATTTGAGCAATTCTCATTCCGTTTAATATAGTACAAATACTTTTACTAACCTTTGGAATCGGTGACGACATTAGTCAAATTAAATGTAATAAGTGGTTCAACATGATACGAACTCCCAAGATGTCCCATGGATTGGACTAGAGCATAAATGATCGCAACTGTTGTTACTACACCCATCATCACAGTGCCTGAAAACATAATTAATATTAGTTTAATTTATCCATATATGTCTAACATCTTATATTATATATAGATAAATTAAATATTGGATGTATAATAAGTAAGACACACGTATCAGTTGAATTAATATAGTTCAAGTATCCTTATATATATAATATGTGCATATTAACCAAGTGCACAAGGATTCTTATTGCTAAATTAACTTTATCATTATTATGTTAAAATTTAATTGTTGTTAAAACGACTTTCAGAAAATGGGATTCGATCTTATATCTCATCAAATATAGTCAGATCTCTGTACATTTTGTCACATCAAAGGTCATAGTAAAGGTAAAAATTTAATTAACTTTACTGAGAAGTACTGGAGGCAACATTTTTCAAATTAAACAAAATACACCAAAAAAATACACATTTGTTGAAAATAATAGTGGTTTTTTATACAAGTGGGGAAAAAGTGTTTCCGAACTAACGCGAGGGTTGTGCACGAACCGAAGGCGAGTGCCGCAAGCACATTCGTCCAAAAAACATTTTGGCACATGTGCCGAAATGTATTTTTTTCCGACTTCACCAGAATGACCACATTCCGCGCCAGCAACGCGGGACGAAAGTAGCCGCTTCCGCCGGGCCGTCTCCGCGCATGCGCACTTCGGTTCCATTCCTCCCTTGGGAAGGAAAGTGTGACGTCAGAAGGAATAATGAGCGTGCAAGTGGGGGCATTCCAGTGAAGTCGGAAAAAAGTAGCGTACGCCTCACGGGAGGAAAGCGCACGACCCTCGTGGAGGGGCTGCCCTCGCTACACTAGGGCAGCAAACCCCCACTCGAAATCGTGCGCTTTCTTCCCTTGAAGCGTAATATACTACTTTGTTATAAGTGTGGGTAAAATGTGAATGAAAAATGTCAAAAGTGTGAAAAATAGCATTTTCTTCACACCGGGAGGAAAGCACCAACTTTCCTCCCGCAAGCGGAAGGAAAGATGCCGGTTATCCTCCCAGCCATAAAGAAAAATCGTATACTTCCCTCGGGAAGTAAAAAAGAATGCCTCAGACTGCGTGTAATTTTTACCCGAGGTGAAGCCGAGGGTGAGAAACAGGCAGTCTGAGGCATTCTTTATTTTACCTCCCTCGTTGAGTAATATACTATTTGCCCACTCTCTAACAAAAAAGATATTTGTACATTTACTATACTTGTTTGATTTAGGACATATGTCAGAATTTTTAGTGAATTGTCACAAACACTGCTGAAATTTTCTTAAAAATGTATGCAAATAGTTCTTAACATTTTGGACAGAGCAGCTATAAGAAGTTGTAACTATTATCTAAAATATCGTACATTATTCTTATATCGTTCTCTTCCTTTATTTTTATCAATAGTTTCTCTGAATCACTGCGAAATAGGGAATATGGATTATATGGCAATTGGTAAACAATGATTAAATAAAATAGTAATAAATAATCGTATAGTAAGCAAGAGACCCGGGTTCGATTCCCTACCAGGATGAGTGTTTCTCTGGTTTGTATGCCTATACGTTAATCATTTATTTGTTATCGTGTATAATGCAATAAAACCCTGGTAGAAATCTGCCCAGTTTTTTGTTACATTGTCCAGTTTTCCTATACCTTTAACACGGGAAACAAAGAAACTGGCCAAAAACTGGACTCATTTTCTACCAGGGAAATAGCAGAAGATAATTAAAAGTAATTTACATATGAAATTACATATAATCGTATAATACACATATAATAAAGAAGTTAAATAATTTAATATAAATAAAACGATAATAATTCTTAACATTTGTTTACGTGTTTTAAATTTTACTGTCAATTTCCCATAGTTTCAAGCAACCACATTAATGAAATTTTGTATGTATATTCCAATACAATTCATATCGACATTTTCAAGCTATTATTAATTCTTTGTAATGTACCTGCTTGATATTTGCTTCCGTTACAGTTTCATTACATTTGATGCAAAGTTTTTTGATAATGAATGTATTTATTTTTAAACGCTCTATGTACAAGTAATTCTAATATGTTTTTGTATTATCCATGGAAGTCCTATAAGAATCGAGTATCCATAATAATCCTGACGGCAGTCTTTCTAGTTTTGTATTACATCAATCAAAACTAATTGTTGGTCAAATTGTAAACGAAATCGGAACATCAAATAAATGCATTTTATAAGTATCAGCTGGTACTTAGTGCGGCAAGATCTTCTTGCGTTTATAGATGAATACGTCCTTATCTTTTCAATGTTTGGTCATACTCAACTTTATCTTGGTTTCGTAATAACTTCAGCAATGTCCTTGTCAGATGAGCAAATACGATAAAATATAATTCTGGAATATTTACAAATATAACTAACAAGAAACAAATGGTACTACGGTATTCTTAAATTTAAAATGTGTCTAAATAAATCGCATAATTTTGTAGTAAATTTATTTTTAATTAAACGTGCAAAACATAGTAATCTTAAAACTTGCTATGTATTATTTAGTACATGTAAACAAGAAGTCCGTGTTGAGCTTTTTTTAGGTTTAAAATATCACTCTGTAATTATCTGTGTCTATTTATCTAAAATTGTGTTCTATTAATATGTTAATTTGAAAACAAAGCTCATGTAATCGATAATTTATTTTTACAGCGCATGACCCAAATTTTGTGTAATGTGGTCCCCCTTTCTTTTAGACGTATGTATAGCTCTATTCAAGGACATAATATTCATACACAATTGTTAGTATTCTTTCGGTCGAATTTTAAATGACATTATAAAATTTAATAGTCGTTATAAAAAGTGATAGACGTATTTACATTTTCTTAAAAATAGCTTCATGGAACAGATTTCCGGATGAAACTTTTTTTAAAATACAAATTTCAGAAATATTCCGCCAATTTGTAGATGTAAATGAGGTGATACACAAATGACGTATAGCCGAAGTCGTTAACTTCTTAACCATCGTATATGACCGCATGTTAGGCGGCCTTGGAGTGATAAATGTTGTTTAGAATGGAAAAGTATATTTCAGATGCACACAACACTGGCCGATATGAATGCTATTTTGGTAGAAATAGTAGTTGACTGATTTAAATCTAGACATAGAGAATGGGTTCGAAACGACGTGCAAGCAATAGTTATTACTCATTGCATTCTAAATTCACGTGAGGCTCTAATACTGCAATATTAGTAAAAGGGAAATTTATTTAATTATATATAAGAAGCTGAAAACATTAATCTTACAAAACTGTGTTATATTATCCAAATTAAAATACATCATAAAGGAATTCTAAAACACCTTATGAGTGCTGGAAATTAAATATAAATCTTGTAAAAATTTATCAGTTATTATTTCATTAATTTTTTGAGATTTTAGCCTTAAATTAATTTAGGAGTTGCGGCTGGTGGCATGTTAGTAACGAACCTGCATCCATGCATTCAGTAACCATTTTGAATATAAACCATCGTTTCGCTTCCTATTTTGATCCTAGTTGATTTTTACAGATAAAAGTTGTACTTTCCTTATTCATTATGATATTTGAATCGTAACACTGAAATCTGCTGCAGTTTTCAAGTAAGTGGTCATTGACTATTTTCTGAACATTTTTTCGTGTGGAAAACCAGACCTTTCTGACAGTGTTTTGAAAAAAGCTTTTGTTCTTATTAAGGCTTCATGGAATTAATTTCTCAATTGGACATTAGAAATATTGCTACGAATTTTTTTTACAATAGTTGCGAATAACACGAATGAAGATAATTGAGAGTATAGTGTACACTTCGTAGAATTATTTCCGTGATTTCTAAGATTTTCAATACAAGAATATGACCAAAATCACACATTTTTGCCCTAGTAGAAAGTCATGACATTATGTAGGGGGTAAATATTTACTTCAATTGAAGAAATATGTTCTTAAATGAAATAACATTTATTGGAAGTAATTGTTAAATTAACTATAATTCAGCAATATTTTGCCAATATCGCAAACAACTATTATTCTTCAAGAAATTTCGTTTGTAGAATATTAACTGTGTAATACGAACAGTCACAAATGCACGTGCAAGCAAGTAAGAACAGAACTTGTTTTGATTTGATGCGATTTGTAGACGCAACAGTCGCATACGAATCTGATATATTTCTTGAGCTGCAAGTATCGGTACATAAATAGTTCGGGAGGAAGTCGCAGTTGAATTGGTATCTTTACGAACATATGATTGAAAATACAAATTTCTGTAATTGTAAATGATTAAAGTGCTTCGAATATTAATTACCTACAATACCATAGTACACATTCTAGGAACTGAACTAATATTTCGTTGTTTTAATTCAATGTATTTATACTAAAGTATAATTTGAAGGAATACGTATCGAAAATTCCTTACCTTTTATTATTAACAGTTTTCAATCAAGAAATGGAAAAAATATTGTGAATAATCACAAGGTAATCGAATAAAAGGTACCCCTAAAATCCATTCTTCAAAAACGCGTAAGTGAAAATATAGTGAAAAAAGTTAGCTGTCGCTCCTGAAGTTTAGCAGCCACAGCTAATTAACGATATCTATGAACTGAGTCAATTTGTTAGCGGCATGTGCTAACTTTCTTTTCATGTATATGCTTTTATTAGTTGTCATTGCTAACTTTTTTCGTTGCTTGGAAACATTTTTTAATATAATTTTTAGTATTGTTAGTTTACTTCTTGTGATTTTTAGTATTGCAATAATTAGAAAAACAATTAAATCGAACATTTACAAATTAATATGATCGCTGACAATAAAACAAATAAATCTTATACGATAAGGATTTTATGTTATTAACAAACATTAAACTTACTATAATTCCACTAACTGTAACAGTAATCACAATTTTTTTCAACAAACCATTTGTGGTTCCTCACATGTTGATAACCCTGCCAATCAAAATTAGTAGAGTAACGCTTACCTTCAAAATGCTGACATGTATTGCGACGAACTACTTTCGTTCACGATTCACTAAACTAAAGTTCATGAATTCGCTTTTCATATTCTAAATGGCTTAATTTCCTTATTTATGTATGATATTTCTATAAGATATATTAAAAACTTTGGAGCTACACAGACACTGTTTTAAAAATTGACACGTCCAAGTTGTTAAACGGAACAAACGCGACTGCGACTCTATTCGAAACCAAGATCGACCATAAGTTCTACGGATGCATATACATCTGTCTCGTTTTCTCTCTTATTTGTGAAGTACGTGATGTTCTTCCCTATCCCTTCCACATCCACTAAGGACCATAAACTATTACATACTGAGAAGATGACAAAAACTGTATGTTCAACATATGCTTGCAACCGTGGGACCCAATGCCCACCTTTGTTAAGTGAATAACGTGCGTCGTGCACGTGTGTGCAGAATATTAATGAACTCTTCTAAATGAGTCACTGGATAAAAAATGAATATGTTAACATTTCATTGATTTGTGAATGCACTTGGATAACATAGTCCCATACGGAAACGGTTACGATTTCATAATTATATAACGAAAAATTGATTACAATATTGATGAGCTTGAAGAATGTTCTAACTCTATTTACACTCAATTCAGTGGTGGTTCACGTTTATGTATTTTTGTGAAATGTAAATATTCGAGTTAGTCCGTTCTTCCAAGCAGCCCCTTAATTGGATTTAGTAAAAAGGACGTAATTATATTATTATGTCCTATCTTAACGACCTGTCATTAACGATTAGATCCATCATTCTTTCCTTTTTTGTTATATAATCAAGTATAGGAAAAGGTAATGTGCATTAGTAATGACAACTGTGAATTTAATCATTTTTCATTAAAAAACGTAAATTGAAAAAACCATTAACATTTTGTTCATAAAATTTGACATTTATCAATTCAACATAATTAAGAAAATGTCTTATGAACAAAAACTAGCGTTCCATCTTGTAAGTGATGCTTTTTATTTCTCCGGCAGTGATAGCTTGAACTATTTTATTGACACATTCAGAATGATGTGTTTGTAGCAATATTTTTTCGTATTCAAATGTGTGTACTTAACCAGTAAAACAATTGTTCGAATGCATGCAATACTCCCATTACTGACTTTCTTACTGTTATTGGTAAATAAGTAAAGTGTCCGTCTCGGAAAAGGATTAATAACACAATTTCCAATAATATATCTACATTTATTGTCAGAAGTTTTAAAAGTCTTAACAAATGACTTTAATACATGATTCTTGAAAATAATTCTGCAAAATACCAATAAATATCCCATCGGTCGCACAGCGGCAGATTTCTTCAAGGCTCAAAGATGACATTTGCTGCCAAACAAACTTCGCTCTTTCATAATTTAAAAGAGTTCAAGTATGTCAATTAGCTTAATATCGAGTACAATTTGATTCAAGTACGAATGATTGCAGCAGTCATGTATTTTGAATAAAAGTGGTTTAAAATGAAGAAGAAATTAATTTCAAGAAAACAAACAACCACAGCATTTATCTATGTTTCTCATGTCTACTATAACCCGAATGAGTATTTTTTACTGTTACACGTTATAATGTTACTATCGAACGGTAATTTGTAAAATAATTATTATGTACGTCTTTTCGGTACGTAAAGTAAACTCGTGCGAAAAGTAAACTTTACGCACTCGATTAGACTTTATGCACGGAAAAGTAATAGTACTTTTCGATACAAGTGCGTATGTGTAAAGAACTTTGTGCCGAAATATTGTTTACGTACGGCTTTTCCGTGCGTAAAGTATAATCGAGTGCGTAAAGTTTACTTTACGTAAGAGTTTACTTTACGCACCGAACAGACGTACATAAACAATATTTCGGCACACGTTGGTATGTGTAAAGTTCTTTATGCATACACATTTGTATCGAAAAGTACTATTAACGTACGCGTATATCTGATACAATAATATTTTTACGCGCTATTTTTTGGACATTAGCGGAATCTAAAACAGTTGAGGAAGTGAAGTAATTGAGACTTATTACTATTCAATAACTTGAATTCTAACAGGAATCATTTCCATATTCCAAAAACTTCAATTTACAACCCCAATTTAAAAAAATATGTCTTGATATGATGTTTTCGTGACGAAATGGCAGCATTTTATACATTATACAAAACTTATATCAATGTCAGCGCATAAAATGTTTTTTACCCGCTGACTAACATCATTTCCGAAATTTGTAAAATTAAACACACTTTTGGAGAAGAAATTGTTAGATGTTGAGAAGGATATTACTAAGAATGGCGATTAATGATAACGATAACATAATATCTCAAGTAGATATCGACGATCTGGAATGGAAGATAAAAAGATCTTCTTGATAAGTCTTTTTATATAAGTACATACAAAGCAAGAAAATCCTAACAATCATAAACATTTGGATTATTCATGAATACTGGGTTTCATTCACATCAATTGACGAGTACATTGAAATATAAAAGGAGTAAATAAAATACAAACTCGTGAATTAAATTTCTTAACAGGGTTGTCTGGGAGAAAAGAAATGCCTGTCGACAACAGTAATATGCTTCGACAATCAATAGGATTTTTGCCATAATATTGCGATAAAATAATATAAGATTATAATATATTACATTATTGAAAAATCCACCGAGTTTGTACACATTTTGCTTGTAATCTTAGTTACTAGCTTTTGCTAACAACTGTTTTTTTAATTATTTCGTGATCTATTTCTGAATAGCTTTATCCAAATTTATACTGCACAATTATCAACAGTTTTTGGAAATTTGCTATCTAATGGCAACTAATGCCAACCAAATCTTTGGATAAAATTAGTGTGATAATGTGTAATAATAGATGTACAATTTAGTAACAAGAAACTAAGAAGTTGTTATTTGAGACAGAACATCTGAATTTTTCATATACGGGACATTCCACAACAAGCCAGCCGCCTATTTTTTAAATAATGTTTCGTTTCATTTCACCCACTTATCGTTGCTTATACATATACATGAGTTATTTTATACCTATTATGGAATTTAATACCTTCATAAAAAAATATTATGTCATAATTCCTTTCTTGAGATTTTACGTAATTTTGCCATATAACTTTCTACATCGTCGTTGAAATTGCAAAAAAAGTTAGAGCCTGGGCCGTCGAGGAATTTTCCAAATGAACTAGATTTGAAATTACAAAAAATTGATATATTTAAAGTGTCATTAATGTTTATGATTGTGCATCTTAGGTAGCAGACTATACAAAACTTGAAACTTTGATATTGAGTCATATATTTGACTTCAATGTTAACCCTGAAGGGTCCCAGAAGTAATAACATATCAGGATGATTTTGCACTTCATAACTTTATTTCTAGCGATACACCTCATAGATAAGACGGAATAAAATAAACCGATCAAACGTAAACATTCACGATTAAAGAATATCATTCATACACTGAGAAAATTTTCCTTGATATTATATACTACTGTGAATGGGCGGGATGTACTCGGAATATGAAGAAGGATTTTACATTTTTATGAAATAATTAGAATACCAGTATGGACAAACCCTTGGTAGTTTGTGATTTTTTTTAATAAATTTCTTTGCATTTAATTTACGAAGGAAAAGTTTACTAAAATCAAGTAAATTAATTTACTTATATGCATTTTATCAAATCCATTATAGATTTAATTCATTTAAAAACAAAATTCATTTCTTCAATGAAATGCTTTCCTCTACTAAACAAATCTTTCATAAATATAGCATTTCTCAGTTCAAATCAATATTCATTCATGTTTTTCTAGTTTTAAATAAATTATTTATTTCTATTTATGAAACCAATTTATTTAAAGTTAAAAATGAATCTAAAACTAGTGTTGGCGTGGTGCCTCGCTCGCTTCGCTCGCTCAAAAACTTCGACCCAGTAGAGGGTCGGCTATTCCTTAATACTCGTTTGTTTACTAACAGCTTTGAATTATATTATAAAATCATATTGATATTTGGGGGTCCAATCATATTTAGGTCCAAGTGGCTTCAATAGATATGTTACAACAATATAGTATTTCTTATATGTATGAAAATTGAAAATGAGCATTTTCAAAACTTCGACCGCGACAACAGGCCAGCCGAAGTATTAATAAATAAAAGTTGCAAAACACTTACTTCAAGCACTTGTATTGTAATAGACTATTCGATGCATATTACATGTTTACAGTGTTTTACTAATTACTGTCTGCATCATTATGATCTTATATATACAATATATTATATACATATAATTCTTCAAAGATATCTTGAAAGTGTCGAAAAGATCTCTGACGGATATCTTTTAGATACTATAAGACATCTTTTAGATATATCGAAATAGTTATTTTCGTATCAAGGGCGTAAAAGAACTTATGCGCCCATAGGTGATCACCGCGCCCGAGGGGCTGGCGAAGACTACCCCTGGGGGTAGGGGGTCGAAACGTCGAAATGTTATGGAAAACTATAGGGTAATTTTTTTTGCCAGGTGACCAAATTCAATATTTTTTCAGACAATAGTCATAAGAATTTTAAACCAATTTTTATGGCATTACCGTTGACTTTAGAAAGAAAATGCATACAACTTTTTTCGTAGAGAATTTCATGATCTATCTTTTTTGTTTGAAA
The DNA here is from genome assembly GCA_030407085.1 of Trichopria drosophilae. Lineage (NCBI taxonomy): Eukaryota > Metazoa > Arthropoda > Insecta > Hymenoptera > Diapriidae > Trichopria > Trichopria drosophilae. Next base: position 60,513,324 of record CM059583.1, read on the forward strand.
CATTTTTTAATAAAATTTGTATTTTTCAAAATAAATGCAAAACCTACGAAGAAACTTAATTGGAGCGCATTTTTTTTAGTAATGGACGGATGGATCTGCGCCAAAATCTAATCAGATCTAAGTTATACCAAGACGCGTATTTAAAAAAAAAATTTATGTCAATACGCTTATCCGTTCGCGAGTTATCGCGAGACAAAAAAACGGGACGAACGGACGTACGTACGTACAAGATCACGGACACAAATTTTGTTATTGTTGATTTGGGTTCTTTAGGGTCTAAAACGTCGACATTTGATGAAAACCTATAGGGTAATTTTTATGCACGAAGTGACCAAATTCAATACTTCGTCCAGACTTAGTCTGGGTCGAAGTAATAAATTCACTTTCCAATCAAAAACCGTAGTATATTACTTAAAATAGATAAGGGTCGTTTCAACGTATTATACATTTTCGCTGTTTACAACACGCAATCCGTACGGATTAGGTGCGAACTCGCGAAATCGCTACTAGGTGGCTACCAATCGGAGCCAATATTTTTGCAAGAGGCAAGAATGACATCGGTTAGAAATATAGAGGTATTTTCTCTATTGAAATGAGGAATATTCATTGTTTCGGTTCTATATACGAAAGAAAAATGCAGATTCTTAATTTAAGTAACGATTTTTTTTCGAGTTATTCACTGAACTGTATAAATGCTTAATTAACCGAATTAATTAAATTTTTCTAACAGATAATTATATATTTTAATTAAATAAATACTTATTCTTTATAACTATTTTATGTATTTTAGGAAAGATTTTATTTAATTTAACACATGTTACGTTGTTTATTGTTGTTTATTGTATCGTACATAATCTTAATAGTGGTCAGTGCATCATTCTTCCTTCTTTTACATACATCTATCATTAATGAAAAAAAGTAGGGAAAAATCATGCTGTTTTCTTTTAAATTAAAAGTTACATATTCATATGTATTCAAGTTTATAATATTGTATAAATAAGTTTAGATAGTATGAATCAAAAATTTATTTATATTTTTGGTAAAATTATTGATTTGGCCGTATATGTTACAGAATTTGCGCACAACTAATAATACTATATTTATATCTTGCTATCCGTAAAAAAAACGGTGCTTCAATAATTTGAAGGTTCCGAGTGTCAACTACAACATCGAGTACAAGTCAGATGATTCCTATTGTTTTTCATACATATAAAAACATGGAATGCATATAAATTTGATAAACATAACGCTTACTTGATGGGAATGTATTGTCCAATAAATTAGTTTGATCGCAGGTTCTTTGCTTCTTCATTTTCGCGAGGTGCCTGATATCTATATAACCGCAATTTCCACTGATTTTCCCCATTTATAATCCGAAAACTGCAGGCATATAACTCATATGTCAAAAAATAGGTTAGCAAATTTTCAAAAATGCTCCACTTCGGTTTCGCACTTTTGCTGTATAACACTAAATGATTGCTAATATGCACAGCTATTATTTTAATAATTTTATTATATTTGACGTTTTTCAATTGTCATATCACAGATTAATCAAGAAAATATGATGAGGAACGCAAGCGAATCAGCCGACGCGTTGCCTGCGTAAACCGTTTTGTGGAAGCAAACTCTGGAAATGTTCTACGGACGCATGCGCACCTCCCAGACTGCGCTTCACCAGGTGAGGAAGTTCGTTGTATATATTTTTAACGTCCACTGGAGATTCGCAATCTGCTACTAATTGAAAAAATTATTTAAGTCATACGTAATACATGCATGTGCGAACGTTGCCATACCATGAACAAGAACTTTTGTATATATAAAAAGCAGATCTGGAGATATTTAGTGTCAAATTCTCAAAAATGCATCTGGGGATATTTATTGTAATATTCTCAAAAATGCATCCCAATATTTTTTAAAATAATAGAAAAAATTGACAATTATTTCACTGACAGTTACGAATTTCTGCATCTTCTGACATCAGGTATTAAAAGCTTTTTTTTCTATTTCATGACAAAAAGGGAGTCTGACCTACTTTTTTCGACTTATTGAGCATTTAGTAGTAATATATTTACACTTGAAAATTAAGAGGCCTGCAAAAGAACACCTAATATGTGTGTTATGAATAGTGCGGTGAAAAGGAAGGCGAAGAAAATAAGAACATATTGCATGCTGGTCAGGCCAGCACGTGATTCAGGCGTGATTCCGAGCCTCCGTTCGTTACGTGTTTATGGATGCGTTCCGAGTGTTAGTAAGCACACAAATGAAAGTACACGTGCTCGAAGTGTGCAAATTTTACTCCGTGGAAATGAGCGGCAGTTCAGAATACATAGATATTGGAGAAGGAAACCCATAAAGATTCATCGTTTTTGCGCAGTTCGTCATTTGAGGAAGTTGTCAACTAAAGTATGTCTCATCCAAAATGAAAATAACTTGCAATATTATGAAATCTTATTTTCAATTTAAAATGTTGGACATTTTCGGTTAAGATAACGTTTTTAGTAAACATTTTGATCCCAGGTAAAAATGTTTGATAAAGTTTTTATAAAATCTGCATAAAATCTTTATACAACGTTTATAAAGAAATCATTGTATAAAGGTTTTATATTTATGGGAATATAAATTTTATTCAGTTTTAATAAAAATTGCTTTTTCGTGAGACGGGGTTGAAAAATTCGATTTTATGTACCGGAGTTGCGGGAATAAGATAGCATTTTACGCCCTACAAATGTATACTTATAAGATAGAAGTTCGTCAGTCTTCGAGTTAGAAATTCAACACGTAAATGCGAAATCTATAACCCTTGTGACGATAACTTTTGTTTGTTACATGAAAATAATCTTTTTTTACCTTAAGCCGAACCGGAACTAAAAATTAATTTTACGCTCTTAACACGAAAATAACTATTTCTCCATCTGTTCGCGTAATATTCAATTTTGTCAAATTTATTGGGGTGATAATTCTCTCTTTATATATTGAATCCCCAATTCATGAATTGTGGAGGGTGTAATTTTATCTGTATTATATATTTTTTGTTAATAACAATTTCCGCGAGATACAAAATATATATAACTCAAGAAGAACAGAAAAATGAAAATTTAAACAAAAAATTGTTTAAAATAGAAAAATCCATGCTCAATAGGTTCTTATACGTGTTGCAGCTTCAACAAATTTTTTTGTTCGGAGGACGACATTTTTTCTAAATTTCCAGAATTCTATGTTTTTTCATACTATCCACATTAAAAAGATACTTTTATTTTTTTTTCTCTAAAGTGATATAATGATTTCCCGGTATATATTGAACAAGCTTAGGATATATTTAAATGTAATTTTCCAGAACTTTTAATTTTTCATTTTGAAAACCATGAAAAATTATTTTAATGGCACACAAATGAGAGATTTTGTTTGTTTCTAAGTCGTACAGAAAGAAAATTAGCAGTTGGCGTTAATCGTTTTTGATTAATGTTGGAGTTATTTTTTATATTGCACAAAACACCGAAAAAGTTAAATTTTTTATCAAATTACACAGTGAAAAAAACGTCTTAAAATTGATACATATTCAATTCAGTACCGTAATAGGCTTAATTTCAGCCTAAAATTGTGCTAATTTTCTTTAATTAAATCTATATTTGCGCTCCAAACCTAAATTGTTTTTTAGTTTTAGAAACTTACTTTTAGTCAATAATCAGGTTTGTCAAGTGAATTTTTCTTTAAGCCTAAATCTCGATTAAAATTAAACGTTGCTGTCCGAAAGTAAGACTTTAAGCGTAAATCTTGACTTAATGTAAGAAAATTAGCTCAATTTTAGACTGAAATTAAGCCTTATACGGTGTTTAATTTGAGATGTAACGATTATAAGACTTTTTTTGTACTGTGTAGAAATACTCATGCACGCTTTTCTTGTGATTAAGTAAAAATTTTGAAAAGGTATTTTTTCCAGCACCTAAACTGGTTGGATTGAAATAAAAATTCTGCAATATTACTAGTTTGGTAGGGTTACTTTTTAAAAAATAAGTGATATTACGAAAGAGTTTATTTACGATGAACGCACTATTTGTTTACTCAAATCAACCAGTCTAGTTCGATTAACCGAACTAAACAATGAAATCTTAACTCCCGTGGATTTCATATAACCGAACAGTTTAGTTATTAAAACAAATAACTAAACTAGCTCACCCATACTCTAACGTTGTCACCGAGCCGGTTTTGTATTAATAAATATTCGTTTAATTGCGTTGCCAAAAGTAAGATCAATCAAACTGGTCCAAATAGATATTGTTATTTACTATTAGAGATATCTATACGAAAGTGTTTCAGAAAAATCAATTTTGTACGTTAAAATGAGTGCCCGAATTGCAACAAAATCAAATTTTGTGCAATCAGATAGGAAGAATATTTGTTATGAAAATTGTATCAAATTTATGTATCAATATAAAAACTTTATCAAACATTTTTACCTCTCATATAATAATTCTAATAATTCTTACGGAGAGGGTAATCGAGGAATTAACCCCTTGACTTTTAAATGTTAAAATTATATAAGTATTGTAGTTTAGTCATTTTCTCTCTTTAAAATTATATTTATTTGAAATATATATGAAATATTTTCCTTCGTTTAGAAATTTTATTTATTGAAATAAATGTCATCTTAAGAAATCTCAATGAGAGATTCTTTAAAATAATAAGAAATACTTATGTAATACATAATATGCGGACCTTTTTTCATTTAAAAATATTTAAAATCGTAGACTACTTCGATTTTAATGATTTGCATTTTGGGATTTTAGTGTAATAAATTACTTTTAAGCGTCTAAAAATATTAGTAATACATTATTTTCGTATATATGCAAAAAACAGGAAAGATTTTATAATTTTTAGTGCAAAGTGCCCAGATACACTTATCTATACAGATGTGTGTAGTTAGTGAGTTTTATGTCTTTTTAGCAGAATAAGAACAAAGAATCATCGTTATTACATCATGTGTACGACATAAGTTACAATATATAATAATTACACAGATTTCATTAATTATAAAAGTGAACACTATTTATTAAAACATTCCTGCGCGAGTAGAAATCTATTAAGGCCCTGATCAGGCACGTAACGCTGTGGTTAGACCCTGATCAGGGCCTTAAAAACCCCTTCATAATATGAATAAGAACAAATGAATGGGTATCAAATAAAAACGATCTTCAAAGGAACCAAAAAGTTGGAACATATTTGTAGTAGTAGAAAAAAAATTGAACAAGGCATACTATTACCTGTTTATTGTTTATTTTATATTGCTTATATATCTTGATGAAAAATTTATCGTAGCAATACATTAATATTCCTTATTTATGAGTATTGACTGAGGGAAAAAGACTGCTAGCGCCATCGTTTTCAGCATGCAAAAATACGTTGGAAATGACACTTCGCTTGTCAAGAATAAATTCTTGACTGCTACAAAATAAATCGAAATATAGCCAAAAATGCTATTTTTGACAAGTTTAACCCCATTCTTTTCCAAAGTGTGACGTGATAACAAAATTCTATTAGCGCCATCGTTTTCATCACAAAAAATACGTCGGAAATGATACTTCGCTTGCCAAAGGCAAAATCAGTGTCGAACAGTGTAATCGGTATTTTATAGCATTTTTATTCAATTTAGACATTATACGCACGTTAGGATTCATATGACACATTAGAAGATTTTCTTTCCCTTCGCACTTCTAACATCACATGTAATAGATTCGTCAACCAACAAAATATTTTAATTAAATGTCGTACGACTTGATCATATAAAAATAACGATAAAACGGAATAAAAAGTAGCCTCCAAATCAATACAAAAATAAGTGATGAATGCGATGTTGGGTTCCCTTTTTAAATTTAAACATACGAATTATAAATTCAAAATCGCAACAAGTATTAAATTTTGACGACCTAAACTATAAGAACTTAATCATATCAATCAATTTAGTTTAGAAACTCTCTCTTTCAAAGTCGGTGCTAAAAACCTACCTGCTTTCCAAACAGATTAAACAGGACACATGTGTTCGAATGTCAAAAGAATAGTTGGAATAGTTCAGTGTTTTTTTCGAAGGTTTCTAAGGACAAATTAAATGTGGAAAGTTATGGAGATGACTTCGATATCTCTTAACGATTCCTATGCACCATTCGACTGGTAATAGAAAGGCCCAGAAAGTATTCGTACTCCACTTCTGGAATGGTCTTACAATGTTCGTCATTCTTTATAATCATTTAACGGGCATTCTTGTCTCTTACACGGAAAAAAAATTCTTATAAATTTTACCGTTTCAGATGGTAATTTTGAACAGACTTGTACTATGGAGAAAATGAGCATATTAATATCATATGACTTCTAGTAAAATTGGTATGTATTTTTTATTTTTACTGTACGACTAGTAAACATTGCAAAAACTTACAGCAATTTTTATCATGAGTGGATCTCATTCTGCAAATCTGTCTGAAAATTATCTTCTAGATTTGAAAAAATATCCACGAAAATTTATCTTTTTTTTTGTTACATTTATTATAAGGAAACTATATTTTTAAAAGATCCAGAGAAGAAAATATATTATATCGCGCGTAATGCAAAAGAATCGATGCGGCCTCATTTTAATATCATTTTTCGATTTGTGCTAATATTGTTGAACCATAACATATAGTTAATAGATTTATTTCAACTAAACTTTTTTTAGGTTGCGTTTATCAGAAAAATACTAATTTCAACTAGAATTTATTATTACATTAAGCTAAAGTTTCAGTTAAAGTAGGGTAAAGAAATTTTTCTGGTAAAATACTCTGGTTATTTTAACAGTAAATTTTAGTACGAATTACCAGAAAAAGCGGTTCATATTACCAGAAAAGTGTTGATATATTAGAGAAGAAGAAATGTCTCGTTATTTCAGCCAAAAAATTAGATGGGCCTACTTTTTTCTGGTTAAATTAACTAGGTTTCTGATTATTTTAAACCGACTTTTTTAGTTCATTATGCTGCAAAAATCATAACAAACAAAATAATTATTTTCGAAAAAAATTCACAAATTCATTGAAACTATCGAAAATTAATCGCTGTTTCTATTGTCACTGTTAAATAAACTGAAGCATAGTTCAGTCTTACGAAACGCCTAAAGTGCGCTTACCCGGCAATCTGAAATGAATTGAGAAGAAGTGGAAACTTCAGTGTATTACTATGCTTTTGAATTATTAATTTGAACCTCAAAAAAGGATTGAATTAAATAGAAACTTTAATGAATTATAAGCTATCACAACTTCTGATTTTAAGCTTAAACTGAAACGCATTTTTCTACAAAAAATATCCGCATTCTAACCATATGTTCCAGAATTATTCAGTTCGTTAGGAAAGGATGAATTGATAATATTATGTTTACATTCAACTTAATAACTTTTTCATTATATTTCATTGTTTTCGAGTTTTGCATAGTTATGATTATTGCTGAAGTTATAAGTTATTTTCAATGCTCAATAACAAAGTGAATTTAGTTACGCAAAAAATTGTAATTTCCAATATTTTTTCGCCAAAATATGTAAAAAATCATGCCGTAAATAAATGATTTTCAAACTCATTTTTTTTTCGTTTCTCCTAAAATTGTTTATCAAAACGCATTTGTATCGGCTTAGAATAAGTCATAAACGTGCATCCGATGTGTCCACTAAAGGAATCCATCGTACCTAATTTTTTAATTGTCTTATTAACAAAATGGAGGACGATACGAAGAAATACTTCTGCGTTTGTCACAATTCTAGTTAAACAAAACTCATTACTCGGGGGTTTTAGGAGTTCCTGATTACGAAGCTGTTATTGGTTTCGTTTTTTGAATTTCATGAATCTAATCATGAATTCGGAATCAACGACTCAAAAAACATAAAGGTACTGAAAGCCACGAAAATTGATGAATATTTAATACTTTGGGTCTGCCATATTGGAACCCCCATTTTGAATTGAATAAAACCAACAAGTTCCTAATCAGCATCTCCAAAAACCCCCGAGTAATGAGTTTTGTTTAACTAGAATTAATTTCGAGTACGGTGATGGGTAATGTTGAAATACGCACAAATATTTCGTCGTATCATCCGACATTTTGTTAATAAGTCTATAAAGAAATCAAGAACGATTCATTCCTGTATTGTACACATCGGTTGCACGTTTACGACTTATTTTAAGTCAATACAAATGCGTTTTGACAATCAATTTTAGGAGAAATAACAAAAAAATGAATCTGAAAATCATGATTGTTTACATTTATTTTATATTATTTTTGCAAAAAATATTGGAAATTACAATTTTTTTGAAAATTTTCTCATCACCAGTCAAAAAAGCGACCTTGAAACAATACAATCTTTCGATTTGTTCCTTATTTGTTTCATGCGAGAAATAACTGCTGAACTCAGGGTAAAATGCCAGTGCATTCGGCGTTTAATTAATGGGTTAAGTTCAATTAATGGGTTGAGTTATATGATAGCTTATAATACTTGAAACTTTCAATTTATTTCAATCCTTTTTTGAACATATTGAGGTTAAAAAAAATTAAGAGATTATACGAATATTGTAGGTAGTAATTGATTCTACCGACTCTTTGCTGTTCTAAATGCGCAGTAGCGGCATCTAATGTTAAACAGTAGAAAACCTTAACAACGTACAGTTGGTAACATTCCGTGTTTCTTCAAAAAAGTCCGTATTGAATTGATACCTACAGAAGTTATTTCGAATGTTCAACTATTGCAAAAATTGACACTTTTATTATTGTCAAAGTCTGCAAATAGTACCGAACTTAGTAGTACTCAATATTATGAAATATATAACTGAAATATAAGTAATTCATGTTCTAAATCGGTAATATCGGGAGAATCGTTTACTTATTTGTAACGACCATTACTTATTAATATAAATAGTTTTATTAAAAACTATGCTGTAAACATTTAAAAAATTAAAATCTAATCCTATCTTTATTATTTATTATTAAAAACGTAATGTCATTGTACCTAAGAGTAGTAAATTTACATCAAATATCGATGATTCTATCGATTGTCTAAAATTAACCCAATTATTTTACTTCCTGTCTTATTTAATTTCATATACAGGGTGTTTCAGATCACCCGTACCACCTATTTAAAAGATAAAGACATGGTAATTTTAAATACGTAAAAAAGGTTTCTTTATCATTCAAGGACGCTATATCGAATGGTGGTATGTTTAACTTCTGGTTGCGGCTGGAAGTAAGGGTTTCAGACCGGGAGTGCACTTTTTTAAATGGAAGATAGGATTTTTATTGCAGATTCTGATTCTAGACGAAAAAATACAAAACTTTGGAACCAAAAATTGTTTTCGATAAATGTCAGATATGTCCTTTAAACGGCCGTTGTTTTTGACAATAAGAAACATTTTGATATCCGTTCCCTAGTAGAAGATGCGACTAGTTTCTGGCAATTTTTTCTGGTCTGCATACTTTAACTAATGGAGACCAGAAAAACTAGATAGAAAATGGCTTAATTTTCTACCAGGGTTTCAAGGACATAACTGACATTTTTCCAAAAGAAAACGTTTGGAAACAAAGTTTTGTATTTTTTTTTCTTTTTGCCTATAATCAGAATCTGCAATAAAGAAACCGTTATTACGTATTTAATGGCTACTAATGATGGGGTCTCAAAATTTATATCAGATTATATCTTGTAATAAAGTCCAATATTTCTCAATTGATTTTCACAAAACTTGTAATGTTATTGAATTCGAATCTTAAATAAAAATCATAAAATTAAAAATGGCGGAGGTAATATGGTGACTGATTATTTTACACATATACCTTCAAAATTTCATAGCCCAGAAGTTTCAGCTAATAACCTTAAATTATGATATACCCGCAGTTAAACGTTAATTGCATCAACCATTAACCATACACATTTAATAGATACGTGCTTATGTATTTAAAATAATCATGTCTGTAGTTTTAAATGAGTGGTACAGGTGGTCTAAAACACCCTGTATACTCAGTTTTAATCACCGAGTAAAACTTTTACTATAAACTTTGAACATAAAGGTCATATCGATTAAAAAGTTGATTGATTTAATAGTGTATAGCGATACTTTCACACAAGTGATGAATAAGTAATAAAATAAGTAAACTTAACATTTTGTTAAATATACTCTTGTATAAGTTACCGTTCGACGATATTTAAAGAATGGAACCAGTTATTGATGAATTTTTGTGGTGGATGCATGAAGAGCAAAATTAAATAATTTTGTATTCGTTGAAGGCACGTAGTGTTATATTTAACCACGAATATAATATTGTACGTGAAATCGTGTTGTAAATAGAAGACAACTTACAATTTTTGTACAAGTTTTTTTTAAATAACACAGCGCGTTTTATATAGTTCTTGGGACATGAATAATTTTTGTTTCAGCTTGTAATTATATTAAAATATGCATCTAGTTCATTCAATTCCAATTGATAAAATCATTATATGTTCCTGTCATACATGTTATCATATTAAAGTGAATAATTTTTAACTAATATATCAACATAGATTATTGCGTTTTAAAAATCTTCATTATCACTCTTTATAACTTTTTCTATAATTATGGTGTTTAGTAAAATCACTAGTAGTTGAAAATGTTGTACTTACGGTTTGTTATTCTTTTGTTGACATTTTCTCTACAAATTCTTCTATATAAATTATTGTTCCCTTTTTAATTACCCATTCATTCTCGGGAGTGTCAATAGAAATGTCGTAGTAAAGAAACTGAGCATTCTGAGGCTTCCTTCAGTATTTATAAGCTGCTCTTCTTACGATAAGACAACTTGTAAGTTACCAACCAGCTTCGCTCTTTCCCCATTCATCATTCGACCCCGAAATGAGACAATATTCGAGATAAATTTTGATGAAATTTCGCAAAAGCATGTTTATCATAACCTACTACTTCCTAATAACGATGAGTTTTTGTTCCATCTTGATAAAGTTGTAGAGCGGAGAAACGAATAACGTTTATGAAAGATAAGTTTTACTATCATGTAATTGCAACTAAAATTCATTCTAATTATTCTGGAATATTCGATATACATTTTTATTGTTCATTTTTGACAGTGCACTATTTCTATGTCAGTTTTAAGTTTGGTTTACAAAATTATTATGTTTTTCTCCGGAAAATAATTGGATTTGCGTTATTGGGTTAATATTTCTTTCACATGCATAAGAAAGTATTCTATATTGAAGCGGGACAATTTCTGTGTTGCTTACATTAGATTTTATCACTGAGAAAGTATGCTAAATTTTTAGGTTATCAAATAAAGTATTGCAAATTGTTAAAAATGTAAAAATAAAAACATAAACGTTATAGCATTATTCGTAATGATCCTTCTTGAAGCCGGTGAAAAGCTAAAGCGTTTTAGTAGACTGCAAACTACTTTTAGTAATCGTATTACGTTTATAAACTGTGACTACTCATAAACGAGGTTTATGTACTACTATTAAAAAATATACGCTAAAAAAACTTGAACTTAATCATTAATTCTGCTTGTAGTCCATGAACATTTTGGACACATTTCAGGACGTTTAGAAAATAAGCATTTCCGAAATGGCATGTACTAAATTAAAAAAACATTGCATGGAGTAAAAGAACCTAAAACTTATTAAATACAATATATAACGATGTGTTATTTGTAAAAAAAGCAAGATATTTATTTATACATTAATTAGATATGCCAATGATAGCCAAACGTCATAGCCCATAAATTTCTCCTGAAGAAGGTAGAGTCTAAATGCATCCTTTCTTCGGGCGTATGTCATATGGAACTTTATTCAGCGACTCTATACACTGTAATGCAGGCATGTTTTAATATATGTTTTAATAACTACGTCGACACTGAAATAACGGAAACGTAATTTTTTAATACGACGGGCGTGAAGCTCGATAATTCGAGCCCGAACGTTTCGCCCTAGGGCGCGAAATGGAGCTTCCCGACCGGAGGGTTAAAAACGTTATTTATTAATATTTCGGCTACCATATGATGAGGATCGAAGTTTTGAAAATACTCATTTTCACTTTTTACACATTTAAGCATTCCCCTTACCTAAGTTTCTTACCTAAGTTACATAGAGAATGTTCTCATAAGCGCCACTTTTTGGTTATGTTACATTGGAAATGTTCTCGTAAGCTCAAATTTTCACTCAAAAAGCTACAATACGAACTCGTTTTACATTATAACTAAAAGCTATTAGTAAACGAACGAATATTAAGGAATAACAAACTCGTTACAGTGGCGAAGTTTCTGAGCGAGCGAATCGAGCGTGGTAGCACGCCAACACTAGCTTTTTATGTACGTGCTGTCATTTAGCAAACAAAAGAATTTTGTTTAATTGTGTATTAGTCGGTGATTTCTCCTTCGTGTCATAATTAAGTGGAATACTCAAGCTCAATTTTGGTACAATCGATATCGATATCTTCTTGATCATCGACATCAATGGTTGTGCTACTTTTCATGATAATTTCTGAAACCAACAAAAAGTTTAATACATATTTGATATGTTTGGTTTTCGCGCTTTTCTTCTTAGAGCTGTTTAGCTGTAAAGATTAAATCTAATAGAATCGGACATTATTTTCCGTTAAAACCTTTCTATTGAACTTTCAATAGAAATATGGTAATGGGCCCTGATGAACCTTCTTCTTCAAAAATATCGAGGAAATTAAAGGGGATTTCTTTTGCTAAGGTGACCAAATTCAATATTTTATCCAGGCCTACAACCAAAGTCGAAATAATTCAATGCAGTGAAAATCTAATAGCGGATTCTTATTCGGCGAATTCAGAAATATCCGATTGATAAATTTTAAGCAGATTTAACTCATCTGTGTATGTTTTTGGGCCGCCTTCTTGATTCCGCCAATTTTAATTTTTAAAAGTAGTGCATCTGTAAAAGTTTCTTCTACGAACTTGAGAGTCGAAATCCCATTGTATGCATGTACAGAGCCAAGATAAGTGTGTTTCAGTAAAAGGGACATTTTTAGGAGTTTAGTTGACTTTTATAAATACGTAGCGTTAACAGTCGCCTGAATCATTAGTTGTTATCTAGGGAAATCCTGAATTGTAAAATCAAATTCATGATTAACCGAATAAAAGCCAATAATATTTTAAATGATACTTCTATTTAACATTTCCTACAAAATTGATACACATATATCGTGCAGGATGACGCACAGAACGTGTAGCTTATTGACGCAATCTTACTCGTTAGTCATTGAAACATTACCGTTATTAAACAATAATAAAATAACACGTGGTCTACGTATACCTTCATTTTATTTCGTGTTAAGTATTGATTTATATTACCGATTCAGATTCATTCAGGATATAATGTTTACTTCCTTTCAACTTCTATAAACCATTTTAATATACTACAAACATGTTTAATGAACTTCTAAGCTTATGCATATTGAAACATGATTTAGAATTTACGCATCTCGGTATTATGTAGTAAATGCAACGATTTGACGCATGTTACTCTTAAGAAAAAATACATTATGGAGTACGTCATTCCTTTCAAAAAGTTCAGAAAGTTGCACATAAATTATCAGTATAATGTTTATGTTAGTATATTTCATACTTATTAGAATCATTGTGACTAAAATAAAATGCTCGTTTTTAAACTCACAAAACAAACAAACTTCTGCGAAGATTACGCATTTCTGCAAAGTTGGCATTTCAATTAATGCAACTGTTTAGACTACCCTACTGAATTGCAAACTATTATGACCTCATTCAAGTTGTGAATAGTTCATTTTAGATTTTAATATTTATTATTTAGTTTTAGCAGTAATAAGAGAATTATTTTTAATTTAAATCAAAACAACATACGTATTAAGAACATAGACAAATAATAAACACATAATATCGACTATTTGAAGCGTTCATCAATACGAACTATGCATATTTCATTCAAGATTGAACGAGTTGTTTCTTTGTGTTTACCAATGCTTTCTAACAAAAACAGAACTAGGTTCGAGCAACAATCGAACAGTAACTGCTACATTTTCAGGTTTAAACAATCATAGTTTTTAATATAAATCATGGACAAATAACGAGATAAATTTTTAGAGTTAAAACAATAAAATATTATTAATATTACTCTGCAAATTTCAAATTAAGAGCAGTGCGAGGGGTTTTTTATCCATAGATCCGAAAGAATCATGAAAGCTTTTCAGTAAAGGGTGGTGATAGCAATATCTCGTGCAATTTTGTTTTAATCCGCAGATTTTCTTATTTATCGAATAAGAAAAGCGTTTTAATTTAAACCAAGATTGTAGGTCTAGGCATTAACTAGAGTCGCTATATTTTTATATCAAATATATGGGAAAGTGGGGTAGACTGTGACACGGGGCACACTGTTCCACTCAAGATTTCTCAAAACCTGTGCACCGAAAAAATCCAATATTTTTGTATAATATTAAGGTTATCACTGCCAATAAAAAAAACGTGAAAATAACGGGGTTCGTAAGGGTGGTGGTGAGTAATAGATTAATATGAGTTTCGAAGTAACCTTTTTGTCTCAATTTCCTTTTGTCATAAATTTACATATATATCTTCTGTATCTTTAGTAAGGCATCAACTGAATAAATGAATAATCAAAGATAATAATCGAATTAAAAAATTAACCTAAAAGTATTAAATTTCTTAAAATTTAATAAAAATTGTAAAAATCACCATGTGGGGTTCATTGTGACACAGAATTGTGGGGTAGTTTTTGACATAACCTGCAGATTGTATTATTTAACAAAATATTGTTTTAACACTTGTAGATTGGAGATTGGAATTAAATACAAAATGTAACAAAAATGTTCGGTGCGATAAAAAGTGAATTTGAAACGAATAAATGAGTATATACGATAAAAAATTCGTTATTATTATTTTGAGATAGATTTTATAAATATAAATTTATTAATAAAATATAATTGTAAAAATCATTATAATAACATCATAATGTATTAAATAAAATTATTTTCCTGTCTTACGTCATACGTCACAATGTACCCCACAGTATAAATTACTATCTATCACAAGTGGCTTCGATAGATGTTACAACAATATAGTGTTTCTTATATGTATGAAAATTGAAAATGAGCATTTTCAAAACTTCGACCCCGACAACAGGCCAGCCGAAGTATTAATAAATAAAAGTTGCAAAACACTTACTTCAAATCTAATCAGATCTAAGTTATGCCAAGACGCGTATTTAAAAAAAAAAATTTATGTCAATACGCTTATCCGTTCGCGAGTTATCGCGAGACAAAAAAACAGGACGTACGGACGTACGTACGTACAAGATCACGGACACAAATTTTTTTATTGTTGATTTGGGTTCCTTAGGGTCTGAAACGTCGACATTTGATGAAAAACTATATGGTAATTTTTTTGCCCAAAGTGACCAAATTCAATACTTCGTCCAGACTTAGTCTGGGTCGAAGTAATAATAATAATAATCGACTTTATTGCTTATATCAGGAGTACGCTATATACATGGGAGAATTCACTTACTAACTAAATATGTATAAGCAAAAGGCGAGACACAGCACCACTAAGCCCTTTTACAGTCTGACTGTGATTTTGATAATAAATAAGACGGGAAGAAGGAATTCGACAAAACTCAATATTTTGAACGAATCCTTCCAACCTCTTCAAACATCGTATCGCAGCTTCAAGCGAGTTTCCGTCGATGGCCGCCGTTGAGGAGGAATTCTGGGGGAGCATCTATGAGAAAACATCTAGGCTTAATGCAGACACTCCAGGTATTGAAATCTTCACCGAGTTGTGCGACGAAGTCACACAACAAAGTGAAGATTGCCCACCCGTCAGTGCATTAGAGGTGAAAAATGCCATCACAGGAGCGAGGAATTTCTCCTCGCTGGGCTGGGATGGAATTAACAATTATTGGTGGAAGAAGTTCACTTCTGTCCATCAACACCTAGCCCGGATATTCACCTTCTATATAAATGGAGACCAACCCATTCCGCACTGGCTGGTGGAGGGCCGAACGACACTGATTCCAAAATCGGGAGACTTGTCCGATCCGAGAAACCATAGACCGATCACGTGTCTCAATACGTTATACAAATTGTTCACTAACATATTGAACGAACTTATTGATAAATTCGTGAAACCGGTGTGGCAACGGATAGTAGAACAACGAGGCTTCAAAGTGGGTGTATCCGACTGCAAGGACAACTTGCTTATCGACAGGTGTGTTTGTCAGGACGCAGTCCAGTACAAGCGTAACCTGTCGATAGCCTGGCTGGATTACATGAAGGCGTATGACTCAACATCGCACGAGCTTTTAAGCTTGTTGCTCAAACGCCTCCATGTCCACACAAACATAGTGAGAATTGTAGAAGGCCTCTTTGGAAAACACGCTTTGTCATGACATCGGGCAAGCGTCGAACCATGTCTAGACTGGTTCAATTCCAAAGAGGTGTCTATCAGGGAGATTCTCTGAGTCCTCTGCTCTTCTGCATCTCACTATTGCCTCTATCCATTGCTCTCCGGAAATCTCAAGGGTACATGTGTGGACCGCCTGGTGAACGTGTACATAAGATCACCCATCTTTTCTATATGGACGATCTTAAATTATACTCATCAGGCGAGGATCAATTACATCGATTTCTGAACATCGCCCTCACATACTCGAGAGATATCGGCATGGAATTCGGATTGGACACGTGTGCAGTCGTTCATTTGCACAGAGGAAGGTCAGGCTCCCATAACAACGATATGGAGCTCGTCAACGGAAATGTCATCCGCCATCTTAGCGCCGAAGAAGCCTACACATACCTGGGTGTACCTCAAAGGCATGTCCAGGATGTGCAGGCTGCTAAAACCACCATCATTAAGAAATATCGGCGCATTCTCCGTCAGATCTGGTCATCAGAATTGACCGGAAGAAATAAGGTGGCAGCCACGAATATGTTGGTCGTATCACCAGTGCTCTATTCATTTGGAGCACTGAAGTGGAACGTTGACGAGCTAAGGGATCTTGACCGAAGGACACGGAAGATGATTTGTATGCAACGCAGTTTGCATCCAAGATCTTCTGTGGAACGACTGTATTTGCCCCGAAATATGGGAGGTCGTGGCCTTTTAAGCCTGGAGTGTATGCATGACCGATTGGTCCTCGAGACAGCTTGCGACGTGATTAATCGAACGGAGGATCCCCTGATGATGCTAGTTCATCAGCATGAAATTCAGGGGAAGGGGGCGTTTTTCTACAACGCGGCGGAACGAGCGGCGCGAAACATCGGTCTGGTTTTCAACGTGGGACGTAGTGGTGCACAGGAGGCTGAATCAGTGATCAATCTGTGCCCAGTGCGTCTCAGGGCTAACATACGGAAAGAACAACTCCGTATGTTGGATGGAAGGCATATATCGACAAGCCATTGCATGGACAATTCTTTCAAAATGTCCAACAACTCGGCTTGTCGGCAGAGATGACCTTCTCGTTCTTAAGATCAGCCGGCTTGAAATCCGAGACCGAGGGTTTTATCTTCGCATGCCAGGATGGGGTCATCAATACCTTAGCGTATCGCCAGAAGATCTTACACCAGGCGGTACAGAGTACGCTTTGTAGATTGTGTAGATATCATGCTGAGACACTAATGCATCTTTTGGCAGCATGTCCAATATATGCAGTTTCAGCATACTTCGAACGTCACAATGCGGCTCTCCGAGTGCTGTATTACCATCTTCACAGCACTTATGGTATTGATGCAACCCCAGTTTTGCCGTACGTCCCCACTGATATTGAATCCGTAGTCGGGAATGAGTCGTGCCGAATATACTGGAATTACTCATTCCCGACGAGCAGGCAAATATCAGCCAATAAGCCTGACATCGTCCTTGTTGACTTCGATGTCAAATCCATCTTCGTCATCGAGTTTTCTGCACCAGCAGAAACAAATATAGTCAGCAAAGAGGACGAAAAACGGATGAAATATCAGGAACTCCTGTTCGAGATTCGCAGGCTGTATCGAGGATTCAAAATCAAGCTCGTCGTGCTGATAATTGGAGTGCTGGGAGGAATGAGACCAACTTTCCTCCAAAACATCAAAAGCATTCCGGCCTGTCGAGAACATGCAAATTCCATCGCAGGCCGAATGCAGAAAGCAGTGCTACTGGGATCTCTCCGTCTACTGAGGTCACACGAGATCCTGTAACCACTTACCCAATGGTAGAGGGAGTGGTTGCAGTTGCAAACGAAATGGCCCGGTGCAGTCTGCAGAGGAGGAGATGGATGCAGCCACTTTTCTGCTGCAGACTGCACACGTGGATTCTGGAGGGCCAAGGGAGGTTAGGGTTTTAGTCGGTAAACCATGCCGTTAACATCAAAGGTGAGGGAGTCCGACACACGGGGGGTTACACAACATCTTCAACCCCCTATGGTGCCTAATGCATTCCCCCCCCCCCCCCCCGTAAAAAAAAAAATAATCGACTTTATTGCTTACATCAGGAGTACACTATATTCATGGGAGAATTCACTTACTAACTAAATATGTCTAAGCAAAAGGCGAGATACAGCACCACTAAGCTCTTTTACAGTCTGACCGTGATTTTGATAATAAATACTTTATAAATTATAAGTAGAAACAGACAAAACGGTCAGACGCGACCAATTTTAGGGGCGTTCTTTTTTCAAACTTCCATTTTTCGTTGAAATAGTACATTGTGTATAAATGGCGAAACTTCTACATTTTCTCTTCTACATTTTATGTCTGAATAACTTTTACATTTTACAATGAATTGTCAGAAACTTAACATCGTATTGTTGTTTTGAGAGACTAAACGCGAATCTAACCTAAAAATCGCAAAATTCAAAATGAAGCAGATAATAATATATAATGTGGCTGCTAATGATGGGGTCTCAAAATTTATATCAGATTATATCTTGTAATAACGTCCATATTTCTCAAATGATTTTCACGAAACTTGTAATGTTATTGTTTTTTTCGTTGCTGAATTCGAATCTTAAGTAAAAATCACAAAATTAAAAATGGCGGATGTAATATGGTGACTGATTATTTTACATAAATACCTTCAAAATTGCATAGCCCAGAAGTTTCAGCTAATAGCCTTAAATTATGATATACCCAGTACTGCAGGCAGTCTAACGTTTATTGCAAGGATGGTTGGATAGAAATATATTACATATATGTATATCACAAAAATTCATCAACCATTAACCATACAACTTTAACTTCTTCTGTTAGCGACACTTTATTGCACGGAAATAAAAGTTTGGTAAAAATGACTTATAAAAACAAAATATTTAAGCCAATATGGATAAAAAAAATTAAATCTCATTAAATTCTGATTTTCATGGTTGTCGGAGACCTGTGGAATACGGTTTAAAAAACTGGAAAATCTCAGTGTAACTTTTTCAACATATATTTATCAATATATAAATTAAATATATATTTTCAAATTATCAGATCGTATCCCTCTGAATCTAGACAGTATGGGAATTGATCCATGAAAAATTTTTTCAGTGTACTGAAAAATATGAGCGGCTTTATACAATAAAATTGTATTTTATGCCATTCACTAGTATATGTAACCATTTAATGTTATTACTGCTCGCACACGGTCTGTCGGACCAGTGCGTAATAAAGATATGAAATCAAATCAAAGACGTATTTTTAGAGAGTATCGGAATGAAAATATATACACTGTATATTTTTGGGCAGTATTTAATACTTTCTTCCTGAACTAATCATTTCTTCTAATCGTATGACTGGGATGTACCTAAAGTCTTTCAATTATTGTTTCTGATTACAAAGTACTGATTTTCTTTTTTCTTCTTTAACAAGATTCAATATTTTTCAAGTTTCGAGAGGTTTTCAAGATTTTGATATATGAAGAGTAGAAAAAATAGCAGAAAGGTTGCTGCAATTAGTAAAACGGGTATTGTCTACCCAGAGTAAATTTTTGTATGAAATGAAAGTATAAACATAGAGTAAAACTTTATTTCAGATATGTATATCTAGTTTGTTTACTGTAAACTGAATAAACGTTGCAAGTTATCTTTCTTAGAAATTGTGTTTTATTCTAATAATTCTGACTCTTACCACAGTCCTAAAACTTTTAGAGAGTAATTAGAGGTTTCTACGATAATTTCGACGATAATTTCCACTTAACAATAAATTTTATATACTTCGTAATATAATGCGTTTTACAAATAATCTGTCAACCTGTTAGAAACTTTCGGTGACTACTATAGATAAATAAAAACGTTACAGTTTTTCTTATACATTCGTGTGTATAGTAGTGATCAAGACATTGTGTAAGTGTGTAGTTTAACAGCCCCAAATATCGATTTACTAAAATAATATAAACAATAAAATCAACGATTTTTCTCATATTTTTCCTTAATTTACTAGGACTTTAAATACTCAGAAGTAAAATATCAGTAATCAATCATGTTTAATGTCTACTTTCTTTTTTTTTTATAAAGTACACGCTTATCATAAGAATAATTACATACGAATAAAGTAATGCGTACTATTTGCATGTTATTCATAAATTCTCTTCACTTACTTATCTTCTTCATGCTTCCTTGAAATAAAGTGTTTACAGCAATTTGCTTTGAACTTACAACCTACAGCTTCGTAATCCATATCGTCATCATTTCAATAAAGATTCTTATTACTACTTTTCCCAACCTTTATACCGAGGCATGAATTACATTTAATATAGATTAAATATTTTTAATGAATATTTCTATTGGAATATTAGAACGAATTTATTACAGATAATAAGATTGTCTTTATTACAATAATCGGTATCATAACACAAAATATACATGATTAAAGGTGCATTCAAATTTGCTACATGAACATCATAAATTTAATTTTTTTAATGAAAACAAACATCTGATTATTGATTTTAATCGATGTAATATGGCAATATAATGCATCATAATAGTTATCAACGTTTGTAATGTTCGTATTTCAGTTAAAAAAACTTTTACTTTAATAAGCATTTACTATTGAAGTATGTCAGAAGATTAAAATAAGATATTTCATGTAAATAGTTGAGAATATTTCTTTCAACATAAAAATTATTGAAATATGAATGCTATTCGTAATCAATATATTACATAGAGAAATATTGATAAAACAGTGGAAAGGGATGGTAATTTAAATTAACGTAACAACAATTTCAAGTGTTAAATATTTCTTATTTACACTTCCATTTTCCATAAAAATATTTTTGTATAAGTATTCTACTAATTACATATATACATTTAACGCTCACTTAAATAAATGCGATTAATTTATCTTAAACATTTAAATGTTATTTAAATGTGATTAATATACGCTGCGCAATTTCTTCGATTTGCAAAATTTACGTAAAGTAGAGTACGATCCGTAGTTTGTATATTAAATTATAATAAAAATCGACTAAAACAATTTGTCACATTGTTAGTACATTTAAAAAACGCGCGTTTTATATTATATTGTATACGGTTTATAGATTACGAGATCAGTAATCGGTTGTTAATTGCTATTCGAAAAATAATGTCTTAACTAATTACCGACGAAGCATTTGTTTTTTCATCTTAAATCGTAACGAGAAGAAGTCCAGATGAAAAAGTACATTTGGTTCACTAACCAACGCATTAGTCTCTATAAACTACAAATATCTAAGTTATATGTACAAAGAGAAGTCTCATTTTGTTACTAAGTTCGTACAGTAAATTTATCACAATGAATTGTGAAGTAATGGTGAGTCTTATTAAAATGTCCTCTCGTTATACGTGTCGAACCGCTTTGTGTAACTCGTGCAATTTATCCTTCTGAGTCTTTTCTTCTAGGTATGACGAATACCAGTGTTGAACACGCTAAAACAAAACAAGTTTTTTCAATTAATAAATTTCATATGATATTTAAGATGTTGATAATACATATTGTAGATTTCTTCGCATTGTCATAATAATTTTAAGTATAACTAACAATTTAGTAGTCACTATTTTATTATCATTTCAGTGAAATAAGAAAGAATAAAAATCATATAATCAAGGCTTGAGAAAATATCACTCGCTAATATATATATTTTGCCTAGTCATTATGTATTTAAAAAATCTTTACGTCTTTGCCGATAAAGTGTATATTTCTTTATCGCGTTATATTTTTTTCTTCAAATGTTTGTAAACATTTTTGGGATTCATTTCAAAACAAACTGTAATCTTAAAGCGATTACTTGGATAAAGTATGTCCTTATATCTTAGAGATTTCTTATATAAACGTTTCTTATAAAAATTCTACCCATGACTTAATGCAGCGAAAACCTTGGTATATTCATAGAGTTAATCATTCGACGTTTTTCTAATTTGAAATGAACTCGGAAGATTAAAATTGTGAATTAAGCGCAGTTACTTACTTAAACAAGCTGCACCAATCATGATGAATGGTCCCAGACAACCGACGTTAAACAAAATAGGAAAGAGCAAATTTCCAACCACAGCACCGATACGACCACACATCATTGTTGCACTAAGCGCCATTGTTCTAAAAAGAAAAGAGTATTTGTTATTATTATTACTTAAAAATGATAATCATATCTTCATCCAAAACGTAAAATGCATTTCTTCTAATATAGACGTAAAAATATTACCTGAGGAATGTAGGGAAAGTGTCAACAATGACGTTGTTAACAGTAGCACCTCCAATACTCGACAATGCTACAAAGACAGACGATATCCCCAAAATACCATTCGAATTTTCCGCCCAGTATAAAACACCGCAGCATAATCCTCCTCCCAAGAAGCAGAACACTGCAGAACACAAGTTTTTGATTATTTTTTCATATTAGTTAAACAATAATTTTGAAATTAGCTTATTATGTTGTTTTTCTTGATCATTATATTTACGTATTTTAATAAATAAGAATGAAGTTATGCTCACCCATAAGTTTTCGTTTCCCCACTGCATTTATAACTGCACCTGCTATGGTGTAGCAAAGTACAGAAGTGAGAGCAATGATAATAGAATTGATGTATACAGTTGCATTTACAACTTTCTGCAATTAAAAATCATGTATGTATTAATTAACTAAGTTGAATATTAAGATGATTTTAAATTAAAAAGTAAATAAAGGTTGGAGATAATTACATGAGTGCACTCAATTGTGTGTCGTGTTTGGGTGATTGCTGCTTTTTTCGGGTTGTGGATAGATGCACTAAGTTTTTCGCACATAGAAGCTGATCCGGGAGAATCCGCATGTAGATGATCATACGTTTCGATCATAGAGAACAACATTGGCATCCAAAGTTTCAAGGAATTGGAACTACAAAATGAAATTTACCTTTTTAGCATGTTTTCACATACTGAAATAATACAAGTCATGAAAATCAGGTTTCATTCACGTACAGTGCTCAATGTGTTATTAAGGAAACGACAGCAACACTGTACATGACGTTATGACCTTTATAAAATACGTTATGTAAAGGAATAAACATGGAACGATCGTGAAAAGTGTGTTTGAAACTTAAAAACTGAATGAAGTTCGAAATGTTTGCTTACAGCTGTTCTTTGTAAACAAAACTATTAAGTCTAGCTATTCATGACTTTATAGGAATCGTGAATAATTAGCTATAAATTACAGATATAGTAGAGAGTATTATTGTCAAAAAAAAAAACAAATTGTAAACTTATTTAACAAAAAAATTGTTTATGAATGCGTGACAACAAAAACAGATGTTGAATACAGGTTATTGTAAGAACGTAAAATAATAATTTTAACAGTTAGGAAGTAAAAATATATTTACCCAACGGTAGCTCCAAATTGAATGCAGGCAATTATGATGAGACTGA
Source organism: Trichopria drosophilae (assembly GCA_030407085.1). Classification (NCBI taxonomy): domain Eukaryota; kingdom Metazoa; phylum Arthropoda; class Insecta; order Hymenoptera; family Diapriidae; genus Trichopria; species Trichopria drosophilae. The sequence continues at coordinate 60,537,195 of CM059583.1, forward strand.
CTACATAAGGTTGCTTGAAAAGCGGCACAATTTGATTCCAGGTACCACGAACTCGATGTTTAAATGTAGTTCCGGTTTGTTTCGAAGATTCTTCATCAGCTAAGAATTTCACCTGCATTTCATCAGTAAAACACTAAATAAATATCGATTGACATTGCAATATATAATTGTAAAGTTACTGGAATTTATTAGCCCAGTAGTGGTTCATGCAATACAGCACAAAAGTTAAATTTTAATAAAAAATTTTAAAAATGATAAAAAATGGTAAAAATATACTATTTACATGAATAAAAAAGGAGAAGCAGGCGTAGAATAGTGCACCAATAAACAAATAATAAAAATGAATTGAGCTCGCCAATGTGCTGTACCAAAATAAAAGGGCAAAAAGAAACTTTTATATCAAATCTTAAGAACTGCATTTAAATACATGTAAGTTTTATAGTAGATCTAAACATGCTCTAAGTAAAAACCTACGCTTTAACATTTCATTATCAGTTAAATGGAAGGTCTATAGTGTGAAGAATAGAAAACACTTTGCCGTTTAGTTTCCTGAAACCGATTAAGACAAAAGTAGATTTTTGAAATTGATATGACGATTAGAAAATGGAAATGCATTAGTTACATTACTAAATTACGTATGCAAAAATATTTTCCTTTTAAAATGTCATCTCTTCTTCTTAACTAACATACTCTTCCATACAGTTGCATATCGAAAATTAATTCTTAAGTCGTATTATATTTTTTAACTTATTTCAATAATTAAAGTCAAAATTCAATTTCAGTATGATTTTGAGAGATGGATTAAGGTCTGCAAATGGTGCACCGATGCAATCTGCTTTTCCTATAGAAAGAATACGTCTAGAGTTTTCTGAAGTACACAGAGTATTCAAAAAAAAAGAGAATTGGCAGTTTTCGCTATTTCAAACATTCAATTCACCGTGGAGATCGAATCCAACGTTCGTATCTCATTCTTGGATGTTCTGGTGAAGCGAAAACATGATGGATCGCTGGGACACATTATCTACCAGAAACCCACGGTATACACAGAGAGATATCTGAAAGCCTCGTCGCATCATCTATCTCAAAAACAAGCCGTTCATTGGAAAACCGCGCCAGGACAATGACAGAATATCTGGGGAATGAAATACATAATAACCTAAAGAGAGCTCTGAAATTTAATGTTTTAAACGACGTGTGATGTTATGATAAAATTGTAAACAAAATGCAAGGATAATCATTGTGCTAAGACAATGATTTGTATTCAAGTAAATTACAACATGTGCGTTTAAAAGCAATTATTCCAACCCGTAGAAAACTAATTAGATATAAAATCAAACAGGTTTTGAAGCATCACATTACCAATTTTAAATGATGTGATGTTGTACGCGCAATAACCGAGTAATCGTTTCATAGAATTCAATTACGTTTCTAACTTTTTAATAAAAGTGTTAAGAGCTTTTGTAAACTAAAAAATGGCTGAGTAGATTGCTCAAACAAAAGATAAATATTCACTCTGTATTTTCTGGTTGAAGTCACAAGAATTCTGGTTACCTTAAACACAGAAAATATAGATAGTCCACATTTTAAGTTTTTCTGATTAATCATACCATCCATTGTTTTTGGTGTGTTAATAAATATGACATTGGTGTTATAAATATATCGACTTCAAGTTAACTAAAAAGAGCTAAGCACTCACCGGATACGTTTCAGGATCCTTTCCAGTATTTATCGCATATATTCTTTTAAAAACTTCCAAAGCTTCGTCGTGCCTTTTTTGTGCAATAAGAAATCTGGGACTCTCGGGGAAGAAGTACATTGCCACCCCGGCGGTTAATCCTGGAATTGTGGTCATGGCGACGTACAACCTCCAGGACGAAAACTTCAACCAGCCGTCGAACAAGTCCCATTGCCATTCGTGGGGAATAATTGCCCACGCTAATACTGCAAATAAAATCAATTTCATTGTATGATTCATACACAATCGTTTTCTAAAACAATCGATTAATTGTATTACGAAACTCATAAATATTCAGGCAGTAACACTGTAATGATTATCCCAAGTAAAATGACAAAATGTGTATAACTACGAGCGATCATCGTTAACTCTTAAACGAGATAAAGCATTTGAATGCATATAAAATTATATAATCAGTTGTATTCGTACATGTTGGGTTATCTTCCCTTCGACTTTAATATTTTTGAATATTTGTTATTGGAACGATTTAATATCTTAGTCTTCAATTCAGATAGAAGATTCATTACATAACGCTAAATACGATACTTACAAGGTAACGATATGTTTCCTAGTGAAAAGAATACACCTAACCACATGTACACTCTAGATCGCGCCTCGTCGCTGTGTATTTCCGCTAAATACGACATTAACGCTGCGTAGGGGCCGGATATACTGCAAAATAAAATAAATCTTAATTTATTATCATTATTAAAGTTATGATCATACGAATGTCAGGTACTTAAATTCTAAGTTTGAAAAAAACAACGAAATATTACTTCCATTAAAAATACGATACTTTAAATTTTATTAGCCATTCAATTGATCGTAAATTACTTGAACAATTATGAATGTTAATTTTACCTATATTATTGTGTAGATTAACTCAATCTTATTCATTACAAATCAGAAACGCAAATTGTATTTAGTTTACTCAAGTCAAAATAACCTATATCAGACGACCTTGTCGGGGCGTTGTCCGGAAAACGTTTAAAAAATAAATGTTCAAAGTATGTCATGTACATTCACAATTATTAAATTTTCCTTTTCATGTAAAGTAATGCTGAAAATATAGTTTATAATTTCTGCAGGTTACTTAATTGCCGAGATATTCTTTCAGGAGAATCAGGCATTGTTCGAGCGGTCAGGGACACAATTTCTATACGAGTGGCATAACATTTAAGGAAACGCAAATTCAAATGTTACGAGAACCGTTACACCTAGTAAAATGTATTATGTCATAAAAACTGTATCCGTTATTAAATCACCCATTTAAAATGTCGTTAGTGAGACCACTAAATGTTAGAATTTACTTTGAACGAAAATATTGCACTATTTTTTTATGCGACTATATCTGAATACTACAAGACATATTTTGCAAATGTTTTTGTGACATCCTGAGTAATAGTTTATTAAAATTTGAAAACATTGTTTACGTATTCAATAAATAAACACTTACACAATACCGTCCACGAATTGAAAAAGTACTAGGAGCCATGAAACTTGACTCAAACTGCTGGCTAACATGCACAATGCTGTTCCAATGAATCCCCATACCATAATACTTCTTCTTCCAAATGTATCGACGATGAATCCCCATAGAAATGCAGTGCTGATCATTCCTATGAAATCGAAAATGTTTATTTCATTAATTTTTGTTTTATCCATGAAACGTTTAACTTCGAAGAGAAACCTGGAGTTGTGTTGATGGGTTTTATTGTTTTTATTAAAACTGAGCTAACACAAAAGAACTTGGATGCAAAGGTTGGCGAAAAAAATAACGAAGCATTTAACTAATAAATGTATATAATTTCGTAACCGGGAAGTACACGTGTTAGCTTTAATAACAGAGCCCAGCGCCTTCTCGTAAATTATGCATTGTCGATAATATAGTTTTAACAGTTTTATTAACATTTTTTTATTCGGCGACATAAAAAAGGTCATTTTTGTAGTATCAAAAGCTATGATACCAATAGGAAGGAACGCCTTCCTTTACTGGATTATGGCTTTCCGTTTTAGTTATAGTATATTATGCAACGAGTTACGAACTTCCTACAGTAAATGAGTTGTCTACGATATTTTATGTACACATTTTTTATACATGAAAGAGCTAATGCACTTAGCTAATTTGCAGCAATATTATCATATGGAAAGAAATAAAAGTCACTTTAAAAGAAAATAAATAAACACATTTCTAAATTCATTTTCTGTTATTCTGAAATAATTACTGACTAGAAATTTAAAATTATTTCTGTATTTCTTACAAGTCAAATTATTTTTATAAAATTGCAGAAACTTCTTGCTGTGAGTCTCTGAAAAATATATGGTAAACTGCGAATGAAAATCCCAATTTTTGTATAGAAAACAGAAAATTATTAACCGAACGAGCTTACAATATGTTTAATTTTATATACTATCGTATTTACAATTCTGTTCTCTAGTTACTAGTCAGTATAATGAAATTTACTATATAATTTCTTTCTAGGTAGAAAAACATATCTACAAAATCTCGATTTTAATAATGTTTATTTATAGGCATATTAAAAAAATCATGTTAAATTTTTTAGTACATTACCTTGAAAAATATCATAAATTACGATAAAAACAATCTATATTTTGTTTTCATACCTCTAACCCATTAATGTACGAAATTTCCCACTCAAAATGTATTCTCTCTTACAAAAAAGAATAAGCTCCAATAACATATTTAGAAAATGTGCTTAATTAGAATTATTACAAATCTTGACATACTGATTGTTTAGTTGCTGGTATTTTGTGCTTCTTCCCATTTTTGAAATTCAATTCAAAGACTCACCAGGTATTATTTAAAACAATAAAACTTGTTTATTACCTACATTTCTCTTACACTAAATACGAAAGCCTTTTTTTGTGGAGTTTCATAAATTATATTAAAAATGTTAAATTTCTTTGAGAAATAATTAATTTATGTAAATTATTTGGTGGTTTCGATCAACAATATCTGCCTATCGGATTTTTGTTTGGAAAGAAAATAACATACTATCAACTTTTGGTTTCTAATTGTTTCGATGTTTCATGTTATTTAATGATAAAAATGACATTTTAAAGATTTCAGGGAACAAGGCAAAAATTAAAAGATCAATATCGGTCACTATTTTTTTAAATGACTTTAAAAATAATAAATATAAATTATACAAATATTGTATGTATTTGACGAGCAAATAACGATGTTTTTTGATGCATACTTTTAATGTTTCTAGCCAATTTTTTTCGGGATGACGGAATTGCATCTTCTCTAACAGAAATTAAATCAATTTTTACTCGAAAAATTCACAAATTTTGTACGATATGCCAGGAGCGTCGTGTCTTTCCACTTTGGTCCTCATTTTTTTTTTTAATCTTAAAACAAAGTTTCCATCATATTCGTCATAAAAAAAATTGTCAATTTTTTTAGCAAAATTTGCATTAATTTCTGTTAGTGCAGACGAGTTTCTGTAATAACAAAAAAAAATTAGGTGAAAAAATTAGAAGTATACATCACAAAAACATCGTGATTTGCTCGTCTAACACGTAAATAATTTCTATATTTATGGGTTCATAATTGCAAGCATAAAAATATATTTATTGAATTTAAATATAAATTTATTATTTGACATCTAGGCCACTTATGGTGCATCTTTGGGACCTCTCGACTGAATAATGATTTCGTCATGATAAACAATTTTAAGGTAGTTAGACCCCGCGATAGTATGTTTGGGAAAAATATTTAATATCGTTTCCAAGGAATTCATTTTCATTGTTAATGACAATGCTGACATGAGAAAGCATTATTGTTCTTAAAAAAAATCGAAACTTGTAAAATTAATTTTTGAAGCAAATTAATAATGACGCAAATTTTCATATTTTTGTCGGTTAAGAATTTTTTTAAAATCAATGGAGTTTAACGAATAACGCCGTATTTTTTCAACAAAAAACTTCTCTGCAACTTTACCATACGATTTTGTTAACGTCAAACATCTGTATTTAATAAAAAACAAATTATTATGTTTCACAATTTCTGAATAATTTTAATGCTCGGGTAAAAAATTTGGAAAAATTCGTTCGATAAAGTTGTAAAGAATCTTTTGCTCGAAAAAATAAGCCATCATTCGTTACAATCCATTAATTAAAAAAAAAAGTTTAAAAGAGTCATTAACAAAAATTGTTTATAAAATACCTTTCAACAAGTTTCAATTTTTTTAAGAACAGCTTTCTCTCATCAATAATATCACTAAAAATGAAAATTAATTTTTTGAAAATGGTATTAAACATTTTTCCCAAACATACTATATGTCGGAGTCTACCTTAATATCATAATCTGCATTAAAAAATTATCCCACATCTTTAAGAAAAATATTATTCCATTGTACAACGAGAAAACGTTCTTTACGTAAACAAACAAGAAAATATTTTCAGAATTTTTTCCGATTTCATAAATATAACATTTTTTTTACATGAATAAGATCCATTTTTTCATATTGTGTAGAATCATTGACATTAATCTCAATGATATCACTCTGACAATCTGTATTTGCTAAATTATTTTTTAGTCTAATATGAAACAGTATAATACAAGAGTTGTAAATCAAAAAAGAAATGTCGAAATTTAAATTTCATTTTTATCAGTCAGCTAGTACCTAATTTTGTAATGGCCGCTTCAGGTTGACAAAAATATTATAATTAATACAAATTATTAATAATTCTGTATTTAGTTCCAAAGTTAGTTAAACTCAAATTGATAAATGTTCGTATAAAAAACGGTTAGGAAATGATGAACGTATTATTTGAAAATCAAATATTAGTTGTTTCTAATTGCTCGATTACTAGTGGATATTCCGCGCATTTAACTTAATGGTCATAGCTTTTAAAGGGTTATTATCCAAACGGCTGATGATGAATTGACTTATAAGAGTATACCGCGATACATACCTGCAAACGACATTGAATTCAAGAGTCCGTTATCCAACATCGAAAGTCCAAGGTCGCATTCCGCGGATGGAAGCACATATGACATTGATGAAGAGATGTAGACATTTGCCATTGCTGCCGGTAAAACCGCGAGCAGAAGAAGGTAATTGAACTTTCCATGTCCTGCAACATTTAATATTTACTTGAAATATTGTTCATAACAATAAATATTAAAATACTATTGTAGATTAGAAATGGTTGCTTGCAATTAAAAATAAATCATTCCAACTAAATCATCAAAATAAAATTGGAAGTTTAAAAGAATTTATTAAATTAATTGTGTTTTATTTTAATGACTCTTTATGTCTCATTGATAAAATTTAATTTTCAGTAATACAATTAAAGTAATTAAGTGAATGGCGCTTATTTAAAAATAAGCATCAATGATGTGAACTCTTTTTTTTGTTTTTTTTTTCACTTTATGCTGTCGGACTTTCATGTGTGTAAAGAGCAAGTTTGATTCAGGCTTACTTTTATGTATCGAACATAATTGAACAAATACCCTCTTTGCCAAATAATACCAATATGTACGATCTAAGTATGAATGAATACGTATGAAATAAAAATAATTTACTACGAAATTGTAGTTAAATTTTGCCAAATCTATTCTTGTCACATTTTAATTTACGATAATTATTTTTAGAAAATATTAATCAATGAGCTAATTTAACCTCGTATTCTTTATCTTATCTTAATTTCGCGTTAGCAAAAACTAACACAAATCAGTCATGACGTAATGAAATAGAAATGCAGAATATCAGGTAAAGCGTAAATTTCACATCACAACATGTTCTTTAAATGATAAAATATTCGTTACAAAGAAAGTATTACTAATAACAGTAATTTATCTACATTACTCTACTTGTGATTTTTGTATCATTAGTTCCGAGTTAAAAGTATTTATGAACAAAGAAGTTATAACCATCACAGGTAGTTATAATTTGTTTACACAAATTTCTTCATTTGTTGTTTACCATTATTTCAAGAAAACTGACGCATTACAAGAATGTGTGGTGAAATTGTATACGAACAAAAATTCCAGAATTCTAGAAATATATCAACCAAAATTTTAGAAATGACTTCTAATGTACATGTATTATTATCCAAAGATATTTTGAATTTATATCTTCACTATGAAATAAAATTAGTACTGAACAAAGGACTTAAAAAATGTTTAAAATGTTATAAGGAAACCAATTTAAAAATAAATTAATATTTTATATTGATACATTTTAATTCTGTCTGACTAATTAAGTTGTCACAAATTTTTATATACTTTTTAACTTCAGATAAAAACATATGAGTAACTGAAACAAATATTCCATCATTTCGTAAATATTATCACTCGATGTTAAAACTTATTACTATCAGTTTAACAAATAATGAATTGATCATTTCTTTGAAAAATATTAAAATCAGTAATTTATGTAACAAATTTCTTTATATTACACTAATTAATATTGTCACGATAATGTTTATCTATAACTACGCCAAAGAATGATTAAAAATGGAATATCAAAAATGTAAGATTCTAACAAGTTTCAATAATTATTGCTTTGTTTTCACAATGTTGCAAACATTAAAGACGTCATGAAGTCAACTATAAGATTCATTCGAAGAAAATCCAAAGAATTTGACATTCTTTTATAATTACCAACTTTTTACAATACGTTGTAAAAAAATTTGATCTAACTTTGGGATTTATTTTACAAATACTGGCTTTCTTAGGATAATAAAAAATAATTATACTAAAAAATATAAAAATTAGAATAGTAGGATAATGGCTACAAAAAGGTATCCCTTTTAAGACGTAAACATACAAGTAATTTTATGTCATTACACTGAGAACATTAATTATTTTAGTAGGTTTTGTGATTTGTAATGGAAATGTGGGTAAGAAGAGCAAACAAAAGAAAATCTTTAAACGCTACTCATGGAGTCAACGTAAAACGATAATACAAACAAAAGAAACAAAGTCACTCGATTAAAATAACGAAGATTATCATTTGGGGGTCAAGCGGCGAATTCAATGCAAATTGTGCAAAATTTACTGAAAATTTTAAATGATCGCTGTAACGTCGTAGTATTCCATTTAAGGTAATTATTAAGCATTAAAAATATATCTGCCATTTAAATTACTGAATTTAATTTAAACCAAACGGAGCACTACAAATATTTTTCAATAGAAGCCATTAAATTGTTATAATATTTAAATCTATTCTTTAAAATGATTCAACACAAAATCTCGCAAAAGTGTCTCATGAATATGATGTCTCACGAATAATAGCTTTATCTACTTAAAATAAATACGAAATTTTACATACAGCGATAATTTAGTAAACGATCTCAATTCCGGTTTTATAGACATTAATGCTGTTATTAGAAATAGTTATTATGTTGATTATGAAACTTAATACACTTGAGATTACGATTTCAAATTGTGCAAAAGATCTTTCGCGTTATAGACACAGATGCTCTGAGAGACTGAATTTTTTAAAACCACCAAGTACATGTTGTTTTTTATTATATTAAGAAAATAGCATTTCATTAGACAGTTTTAAACCCAATTATTAAGGTTTTCAACTTTTTTTATAATACATGTTTGATACGTTTATCTACATGTATTTAATTATATAAGATAAAAAGGAAAGTTTATTATCAAGGTTTGGCACTTTTTTTAAACTTCTTCGATTTATGATATTTGTTGCAGTATTGTTGTTATTCCATTCTTATTTTTAGTTTCTTTTTATATTTTTAGAGATTGATAAAAGTGTCTGTTATTTATCAGGGAATATATGTAATTTCAGGTAGGATATTCATAAGTAGTAATAGCGGTAGTAACAGTAAGGGTAGTTACAAAATCATTTGTAAGGTGTATAAAAAATAGGGAACATCTACTTTGTTAAAATTATTTTGAATATTATTGCATTTATATCACCGAATTAAAGTTTTTTATTTAATTTATTAATTTAAAAATATTATTATAAATATTATTATATTAATTTATGGTCATTAAACATAAAATTTCAGCTCAATTAGTTATTATTGAACCAAATATTTTTATTAATTGTACTTATTTTTAAATCATCCATAATAATTTCATAAAGGAATTTCATGATCTATTGAAAGTATTTCATCATAATAAAGGGACTGTAATCCCGGTATATATTTAAATTTAACAAAATAAGACTTTATTTACGTCTCATTTTTTCGTCACGATGAAAAAAATACAATTTTCGAATGATTATGACGTACCACGTTATTTCCATGCAATAACAAGATAGGAAGTTAAAAAAATATGCAAGATTTAAACACGTAAATCGGAAGACAAACAAATAAAGCATAGAAAAAATGTCATTTAATGAAACATAATTAGTAATCGAAGACAGAAATATGTATTTTACGTTTCAACTTTAGTACATTCTTTAATTTTAAACCCTGTTCAATGTTATCAGTGGTAGTTTCAGGAATGCATTTAAACATGATCCTTGTTGGAATGACCGTTTATTCCAGACAGAAATCAGATATTTAAAAGTAAAATTCGATCGTAAATAAAGTTAAATATTAATTGCATAATAAAGTATATATATATATATGCATAATAAGTTGTGTTATCAAATTTCGTTTATAACGAATGTGACGCTTCGAATGATTTTTTAAGTTTGTTATGTTTTCATTCCACACAGCTTATTTCTAATCTCGGCACTTAATTCCTAAATCATAAATTATAAGTTTACATCTGACGTTAGTAATTTCGCAAGGCAATATACTCTATTTATAATATTTCATTATTTTGTATTCATCATTTTAATAGTAGCGTATGTTATTTTGTAAAATATATTGATGACTTCAATGCAAGAAACGTGCATCACCAGCAATTATAATAGTTTCCTTGATAATATATACACACTGTAACAATTAGAACATACTTGATACTAGAACTTGAATTTTCATTAAATGTAATTGTTGTAAAGCGCAAGTAAAATGAAAAACTAATTGCAGATGTAATTACCTTTAGCAATTACACACGATAACAAAAATACCTGATCTAATTAATGTTTTCCCGGACACATTAATATTAATTCCCAAACATTTTAAGGAGGAAATGTAAAAACATTTGAAAAAATTAATATGGTTAAGGGCACGAGATACAAACCTGCGAGAGTGATGGCACGTTGAAACGAAGCGGGTCCTTCATCGGATTCAGTTTTGTGATCGATACCTTTAAACGACAACAAAAACAAAGATCAGCACAACCACAATTACAAAATAATGTCAACGTGCGCATAGCTTATTCGAAAACAAAACATCATCGTTGCGTCGATGCGCAATTAGAAAAACTGAGGTGGAAACACGTGCGAAGAAAGATCTCCACGGACTGAAAACTTGGTACTTGCCATTTTCCACCACTGACGACTTCATCACATATCCTTTTACACTGACTCACTATCCCGCACTTCGATTTGGATTTCGAGATTTTTTAAGTTAATTTCAGATATTTCGGACACTGACTTGAGACCACTTCCGTCCACTCCTTACTCCTCTCGCCCGGATCGGCACCCTTTATATTTTAGTCTCCACGAATCGGAAGATTTTTACGAAAATGACTAAAACCCCTTTGTCCGTGCCGAGTCGCAACGTGCGACTGCGGGAATTCGAAGGAAGCTACTATCGTGTATTCACGCGATTTTCAGTCTATCAGTTGTAAAGTGCTTGTAAGCGATTATTTGTACTCGCAGATATCAAGAGGGGTTACAGAGGTTACGGAAACGTCGGCGCTCGATAACGATGAAAAAAGATGGATGGATACGCGCGAAAGGTCAAATAACGAACCGCACTACCGTTCGTGCCTCGCGAACTGATTTTTTCTGTTGTTTCGCGAAATTCGAACCGATTTTGTCTTTTTTTGAAAAAGTTCTTTAAGTGCGTTCGTGATTCGCCTTTGCGCCTTTCCTCCAGCTAACTGTCTGCGCGATGCGAAATCGTCGACGCAAATGATCGGTACACCTCGACGCGTCGATTTTTAAGTACCGGACCCCCCGGTTGAAAAACTGATAAGGTAGCGTTCCACGACGGAATGGTACATTTCCAACATGATACCTTTATTGTTCGGCTCCTCGATCCCGAGCTAACGCGCTCGTGCAACGATTGCGAAACTTGTCTCTGCATAAACTAGGATAACTCTGACAAGAAGTACGCATGATAGTTTATTTGATCCCTTCACATCCACAATTCTTGACTCATTTTCATCGATATACGAGATTTTTCTAGTTGTCCTTGACTTTGGGAAACATCATTAATCAACAGGTTTTACTAATTTTGAAATTGTTTAATAGTGATTTTTCACGTCTATTCCATTGCAAACGATTATTGGGCAACGCAATTACTTTCGACAGGGGTTGTTTTTAATTGCTAAGCTTTGATGACTCATATTGACATTTTTTTCTTTGTTCTATTCAGTTTAATCAGGTTCGTCCAGAAATGCCTTAAATTTTGACTTCTTTTCATCAGGTGCTTTCTCAGGGAGAATGTCACTCAATCGTTTTGATATAACCACACCTATTGTATTTTTTCTCAAACTTTCTAAATCCGGTTTCAGATCAACCATATCTGCCGCCATTATTTCACTATGGCGGTTTAAACATAAAAAAATCGTGAATTTTGAAAAAAATCAAGCTAAATCTCTGTATCTGTTGGAGTAAATAGTTATACTAAAAGATACGATGGTTATTAATTCACCATTTAAAATGTCGGCTTCAAAATGGCGAACCTCAGTGAACATTTTGTTGCAAAAAATTTCTGGACGCTCTAACAGAAAAATTATGAGCTTGTTTTAAAAAATGCAAAGAATGAAAAATTCTTAGAATTCACCGAGAAATATAGTGAATTTTTTCAGAGTTTTTAAATGAAGTTTTTCAAAATTTTTTTGAAATTTGTTGGTAGTTTTCGAGAAAGAAAAATCTTAAACTATAACATTTGAAATTCATTTCCTCGAAAACTATCAACTTTTGGAAAGAATTGCAAACAACAAAAAACTCTTAGAATCCATCAGAGAATGCACTAAATGTTTTTCGGAATTTTTCGTAAATAAATTACAATTTTGAAACAAAACTTCTCAAAACTTCATTTAAAAAATCTAAAAAAATTCCCCTATATTTCTCAATGAATTCTAGGAACTTTTCATCTTTCACATTTTTTTTTAAAAAGCTCGTTGTTTTTGAGTTGGAGCGTCCAGAAATTTTTCAACAAAATTTTGACTGAGGACCGCCATTTTGAAGCCGCCATTTTAAATGGTGAATTAATAACCATCCTGTCTTTTAGTATAACTAATTACTCCGCCAGATACAGAGATTTAGCTTGATCCGAACACGGTTTCCTGTTCCAAAATACGATTATTTGAACAAATTTTTTCAAAATTCACAATTTTTTTATGTTTACACCGCCATAGTCAATCTGAGACCGGATTTAGGAAGTTCGAGAAAAAATAGAATAGGTATGGTCATACCAGAACGATTGAGTGATTTTTTTTCTAAGAAAGCACCTGATGAAAAGAAGTCAAAATTTAAGGCATTTCAGGACGAAACGGGTTAATTTCTTTTCAAATACGAAATATCAAGTCATATAATTAAAATTATATATATTTGAGCCTCCATAGCACCTATACAATCAAATTTTAAATTAGCAAATTCATTGCTAAAAGCAAAACCGTTTTGCAATGACGATGGTCCAACAGGCATAGGAACCAGCAGCTTATATGGGCATCTAAAATCTTGTTTTTAAACCTTGCATAGACCAACAATTACGTCGAAGTCTATAACTTCTCAGGCGATTTTAATAACAAAAAGTCTGACAGGAGAGATTGTTTAAAAAATATAATATTATGCTTTCTCAAACGTCATTGCTTCTGAATTTGTTTACAGCATATTTTCGGTTTCCAAACCTAAATAAATAAATTCCGAAGGGTTGCTAAAAGAGTGTAAGTAGAGCTCTGCTTGTAGTTGGTATACAGAAAATTGTTATGAATTTTTATCACAAAGTGCAAACAATGCCTTAGGGGAGACAAGAGTAAATGGGGACATTCTGCATTTATTATTTTTTTTGATAAATACTGTTGCAGATAAATTAATTTCGCATGCTATATTCTGATACGTCTACCCTCCAGATTAAATAATAAATTTTATGTGTCTTTTCAACATATCACTTTTAATACAAAACACAAGATGTGTTATCACGTTCCGTGTGACGTATTGCCTCGATACCCTGGTTAATCGAGCTACTTGTATTCTAACCTGTTTTATTAATACCTCACATCATTCATTTACTCTGTAAACGCATTTATTGTTCAAAATGTACGTAAAACAAGATAAAACATAAAAAGTTGATTAAGAAGCGTTTTAGTGATCAACAGAAATAAACAAAAATCCAGATAAGATGACGTTGCGCAAAAGATACGCGTATAAATATTCGTAAGGATTTAGAAAACCGCACACAACCTGCAGTTCTAGTGTTCTAAAAATTTGACTTAGGCATGTGTTTCGATGTCATTCATTTCAAAATTTGTCCGATAAGATAGTTAACAAATGCAGTTAATTTTCAAGATTTAAATTTTTAAAAGTTTCGTTGCGATAAGCGTGAAACCTCTGAATCACTTTATATCAATAATAATCATTATTTTTACAGATGATTAAATATCCTATCTTGTATGAGAAATCAATTCGTACCTGTAATTTATATATTTTTCTTTCTTGTTTAATAGCATATTACTTCGACCAAGACCATAGGTCTGGCGAAGTATTGAATTTGGTCAGTTCTCGCCAAAAAATTACCTTATAGTTTTTCATCAAATGTCCGTCCGTCCGTCCGTGGGCAAAATTTTGTATACGCGATATCTCGCGAATGGAATGTCGAATTTAAAAAGTACAAACGGATTTGGGTTTCTCTTGGCCAAACTTACTGATTAGTTTTTGGAGACAATGCATACTAGATTATGGGGAGGTTTAACAAAAAAACGCTCAAAAACACGTTTTTTCCATTTTTTAACAAACAATACAAATCGTACAAAAAAATGTTTCAAACAAAAAATATAGAACATCGAATTCTCTACAAAAAAGGTTGTATTCATTTCTTTGTAAAATCAACGATAATGCCGTATAAAGCAAATTAACATGAAATTAACATAAATTGTACATACACATATACAAAGCATATGTATGTATATTATATACATTACATGAAAAACAGAGACACAGAGGAAGCAGGGGAGTGAGGCGGGTATCAGGGCGAAGGGGGGGGGGGGGCATAACAAAATATTCACTGTGATGTTGATGTCGGGTAGCCATGGGAGGGGGTAGCGGGGAGGGGGGTTGGGGGCTTCGCAGGAAGCGGGGGAGCGTGGCGGGTATGCCCCCCCCCCCGACCTGTCAAAAACTCGACTAAACCGCGTTTTTTTAAGCATGAGTGTGAACAAGACGTGCTCATTTATCAGTGTTTCGGCTGACCTGCGGTCGGGGTCGAAGTTTTGAAAATGCTCATTTTCAATTTTACTATAGGGTGATTATGCCAATGAATGGACGACTACCAATGAATGGACGATTTTCTACATATTTCTATTTCTTATGAACAATGCAACAAAATACATATTTTTATGTTCTTTGAACATTCAAAACAATATTTACAGTACTATTGATCTTCCAGTGTTTATTATTTTGTAAAATCAAAGCAAAGTTTTAAAGCCATTCAAAACTTGTACTGAAAACGTCCCATTTGATTTAACCCGTCTATTCATTGGGGTTTAGCGGATTTTTTTACAAACGTATGAAGACGAGGTTAATAATTAAATAAAATGAAAGGTTGCACTGCACGGTCATAAAGAGCAAAATCTAACGATTCTAATGGTGGTATCATAATTAAATTTTCATAAAAGAATTCAAAAGATACAATCGATCAAAGTGTGAAAAATGCTTAACCGTCCATTCATTGGCATATTCACCCTATTTAAGGAACAAGATATTGTTACAATATATGTATAGAAACTACTCGAACCTAGCGATGCTAGAACTACCCTCTGCCGCCTTCTTTCCTGGCAGTCTTAAAATGGGAATATTCCCGGAAGCATCAGCCTTTCGTCAGGGAACTGCAATACGAATTTAGCCAAAATTGTAGGCACCCGGGTCGAAGGCATCTAGTTTTATGTTAAATTTACAAATATTTTTCATGAAGATTTTTAAACTTAAGTAAACCTTAAATCTTAAATTTGTAATAAATATTTGTGACTGCAACAATCAATACAATAATCTGCAAAACTATAACATAATATGTAAAATTCACGTTTCAGTAAATTCTTTCTAATGTAAATATCCTGAATTATTCAAGAAGAAACATAATCAGGAGTCTACTCAACATATTAGAAGCAATTATAAATAAGCTTTATTTAACAAAGAAAGCTCTATTTATGAAATTTGACATCTTTGACATCATTTATAGATGTGATGCAATAAACGCAAGTTTCATTGTTAGAACTGACAAACCTTAGAAAGACATGTCACATCGCAGTGAAAATATTATTAGAATATACAGAAGGTGCGATCACTAAAGTCTACCTTTTTACATTGCGAAAATAGATCTCGGTTTGATAATGTCTGAGAAAGATAAAAAGATACCAGCACCTACCTATTAAAGTAAATTGTATGTACGGAAAAAACTTATAATAGTGCATACATCTTCAATTACATAAAAGCCATTTTAGTAATTCTGTGCATAAAATGAAATTATTACTCATCAACATATTGCTAATTACTGTGATAAATGGGCAACAATTGGATGATTGGAGCTAGAATATTAAAATAACCTTCTAATATTAAAAAGTTTTGTGCTCAGCAACTCTATCGATAACAAGGAATTAGTCATTATGTAAAATTGTCCTCAAAATTATTTAACCTCCTTCCAAATAAAAATGCTGATATTTAAATACGTTTAAGCTACATAATAACAAAGGACGTTGAATTATTTCACAGAAAGAAAAGAAGGTTAATGAGTGATGCTTGTTTTCAATATAAAGTTTACATTAACGTCTGTGCTAAAAGTGAATATGTCATCGGCAATTTACTTTGTCGGTCACTATACCTCAAACAATAAATATAAAAGATTTAAACTCTATTTTACGCCCTTATATTGAAACATTATGGAATTTTCCAAATTACCACATGAATAATAATATTGATAATGGAACTAAATCGGTCATTATTTACTGACTTTTAGTGGCAGTTATCCCATTCTTCATTGAAAGTCAATGATAGTCACTGAATTGCGATATTTTTTACTAAGTTATTTTGGGATATCATATTTATTAAAATCTTTTGGCTAAATGTTAGAAATGCGCATTTTGCCGAGATCTAACGACACCGATAATGTTCCCAGTAAACGGTTATCTCATAAATATCTGAGCATTATCCATAATCTATCTTAAAAAATATAGGATAAGTAAAATGTTTTTTAAGACTTGTTCAATCTAGAGTTTTTGATAGACACTTACAGTTTAACACGTTGTCAATTTTAAAAAATATTGTATGGAACTGAAAGTACTGCAAACTATTTCGAAAATCAGATTAATATAATCAGGAAGTTGGATGTGATGAAAACTTGTTTGTTCAAAATTGTTTTTGTCCAAAAAGTTCTTTGACTTTTACATATCTATTTTTGAATGGAGCACTAGTCAAATCTAATCAGATTTACGTTAAGCCAATACACGTATTTAAAAAATATTTATTTAAATACATATTTTCGGCAGCGATAGCACCCACTCATAAAAGTCATGTGCATGCCTATACATTAACAAATAAATTTTGGAAACGCATTTTGAAAAAACATAATTGACGATTGTGCACTGGGAATATTAACTGTAAGACATTATAACAAATAAATATAAAATTTAAAGAATCGTACATTATGCAACAAGGCGCAGAATAGGTGATGCCCGTGGCGATTGACGAGACGTCAAAAGCTTCGCACTTGTTTTTATTAACAACGTACGCAAAAAATTATATTTTTCGTACGGAAACGAGTGAGTAAAATAATATTCCAGCACGCAGTTTATTTTCCAACCTCATTTGCGTGCGGAAAATCGAATTTTGCGCTCGGAGTTAGGGAAACATTAATTGATAATTTCTTTTAATTAAAAACAAATCCCTTTTCAAGTTACTATAATTATTTATCAACTAAATTCAGTTATTATACGTTATTCTATTTCAACTCGTTTCAAAACGCTTTTAAATAACTCTATTGGCCAAACAATGGACGTAACTCGGTCCACTGACATTAACTTGGATGTACATTGTACATCGAGTGTTACTTGCATTTCGTGGGTCATTGAAATAAGTAAATATAACCTATGAAATACTTTTTGGCGTGATGTATTACAACATAAATAATGGAAATCTTAATATATTCGACACATTCGCAACCTTGCATTTTATGTTTCCCATTTAATAACATCTTCAGACGTGATTTCAATAACCCCAAAATGAGTCTAAGAGTCTCAAAACCCCAGATTAACGTTGTTTATGTTCAGTAATATTCGATGTTATCAAGAATACTTGTATATCCAGTACACTAATTTTACTAATACTTACAACAATTATTTTTTGAATTCTTCACCAGAATTATATTTAACTCTAAGAGCTCTAGTCGATTTCAATTGATTCGAGCAAAACTAATAGTAGATAAGCCTACATTCTACAGCTGGCAACGTTGATAATGATGGATACCATATAAAATTATAAAAGGTACGAACCGAATATACCGTAATCTGTCCTATAAATTTAAAAAGAAGGTAAATGTGAACGTACGATATAAAAATTCTGCATGTTTTAAAGCATAACCTATTTAAAAAATTCTCCAAATTGCTGTTTACATTGTAAATATGTCGGATGGATTCCCGACAGAATCTGATTTCTATTCGGATCCAACCTAAATGGGACCCTATTTTTATTCGGATCAAAACGAACTAATTCTACCCCAAAGATACAATTCAATATTTGTTACAATCAATAGTAATATAGTAACTTTCTAAATTTAAATTATATCTAAAGATGATCTGCATAAAGAAAGTATAGGAGGCGAACGACCTCGAGGTCGTCTTTGATTTTATATTCCAATTTTGTTATCTTGAACGTTGCATCAAAACAAATGTTTTTCAAACAATGTTCACATTCTAGGGACAAATAACAGGAACGTCCATCTTATATTACGTTTGCATTGTAGTTTACATTGTCGATTACGTTATCTACCATCATACTGTTCATTTGGCCAATAACCTTTTTCACCTTACCGTCTTCTTATTGAATGAACCAGTTCGTTATCGCATTGTGACTAAATTTGGTAACATTATAAACATGCCTTAATCTTTCCAAATAACAATAAAACGCACATTTCTTTGATTAGATAGATCAATATTTTTAAGGCCGAATTATAATATAAATTATCGTTCTTGTTATGACTGGGGCATTTCTGTAATATCAGAACTAATTGCATTTCCTGCGCAAGATGTATTCTAAAATGAGAGTTCAATTAATTGAAAATAATGAAAAATCCATTAAGATCTCCAGAATCAAGACTCTTTTGTCTAGGAATTGAACATTTTCATACAGAATCAATATATAATAATCTATTGAAGATAGAATAAACTTTAATCAAATAATTGATCAAAGCAAACATTTCTGAATTTCATAAAATTTTGTTGTAAATTAATAAATGAAAATATTAGAAATAAATATATCAATCTTTTTAATGCAAACCAAATTTTCGCTTCAGAAAATCTCACTAAAAGAGCTATTCTCTACATTTAACATTATATATTTTCCTGACTTGATTATATCCAGTAAGATTTGAAATTTGGGAAGTTTCGTGAGTGTTAAAGTGACGAAAGTTATTTTTTCGAATGTTTTTCTCGACATCTTATCGGTGATCCGTAAAAAAACTGATAAATATTTTCAGCTGTTATTTTCAAAAATGAAGAAATATTTAATATGTTCGCTTTTGAAGTATGTTAAAAATTGTGTTTTTTTATTAAAAACTCGTCATAATTTTCCTTTCGATTTAGAATCTGGTCCGTGTTTAAGTAGAACCATGGCATACTTAAAAAGAGGTTAATATTGCTAATCCGTTAATACGTTCACGAGACACAACGCTAATAAAAATAATGCTTTATGCACAAGATTACAGATATAATATTGTTTAATGTGCTCCATACAGTTCAGTTTATTTCAAAATGCAGACATTTTAAAAAGAAAGTTTTTGTTAATCGCCAAATAACGAAATTAAATATTTTTTAACACCAATTGGAGCAAACGTATATTGATGCAATGTAAAAAAAATCGAGTAATTTGCTTTTTAAGCCTTTTATTTTAGGGTACATTAATTTTTTTTTATTTTATGAAATTTTGAACGCGTAAATAATGTAAGAAAGATTATCAAGTCTCGTTTACCATCAGAATCGAAACAGGTTTTCAGTTGTACTGACATATTGAAAAAGGATGTTTTGATGATAAAAGCCACTTTATTAAGATTGTACAGTAAGATAAATATATGGGATATTATTAAGATAATTGTTAAGTCGCATATTTTGCACCTATTATGTCGGGTTTAAAAACGCAGATCGCTTAAGCATACGTAGTCAAGGTAAAAATTGTGTTTGATTTCTTCTCGTGTGATTCATGCTCTCGCGCCTGATGATTCTTTTTGCAATACGAGTTCCGTATTTCCTGAAAGTTAATCGTGACATAATAGTATTTTAAGTGACCGATTGAACGTCGAGTATGCGTCAGTAATAACGGGATGACTTTCTCTCAGATATTCTTCTAGTTTCGATTAACCTTGACATTTAAGGTTCGCGTAACTAAAAATACCGTAAACCGATGATCTTGAGTATCCTCGGCACTAACTTGCGTAATTCGTGCAAACTTTTTTACTTAATAATTATGTTCATTATTTTAAAAATCCTTTAAGTACATCAATCTGAAGTATAAAATGTCGAAAAACTAATTATGTACATTAAATTTTACCAAAAGCTGCATATATTTGAAGCTTGCATTTTTCGTGACAATTTTAAACTAAGTACGCAGGCGTTTTTGGGGATGCTGAATACGAATTAGATCCCCAAATTAAAACTACATATCTAATACTTATAATGGCTAACAATTTTTTTAAATTGTTTGAGTACATCAAATTTAGTTAATCTGGGTTTCTTCGAAATTGATTTGAAATTTGATTTAAGCGTTTCAAAGTTTATAATTGTTGATCCAATATGGTTTCCAGAATTGAACAAATCTATTGGATTTCTCTTATAAAATAGCATGCTGAGGTTATTACAGACGCCATATCGAGGATTCATGTTCAAAAATTCAAAATATTGTTTATTCCTTTGAAACTTTGTATGTTCTTTGGAAGAATAGCGTTTTCTAACGTCGCAAATGGCCATACCGAACATTGGAAACGGTAGAAAGCGCGTATTTTTTTTTTAACTCTCTCTTTTACCCGCAGACTTTTTTTAAAAAATAAAATGGCAGCTTCAAGATGGCGTCTGTAACTTGAAAATTTGCATTTTCGCGCAAATGTCGATTATTTTATCGTGTAGGTTGAAATTATGGAATGAAAATGGAGTCCACCTCAGCAGTTTATCTATGGTGATTGTTCTGAATTAGTGGTGTGCAGATAATGTATTCGATTTAACACTATAGGAATGAACAAATTTGAAATTAGGCATTCGACGGTAGATGGACGTATTTACTCTAATATTCACTTTTATTAAGCCTGCAAACCACATAGTATCAGGTAGCAATGCGCATGCAATCGTGAAGCACTCAATTTTTAGGTTGTAAACCAATTATTAATCGATCACAATCGTATATGATCATTTCCAATTTCATACTTACGTAATGACACGAAAAAATCGGAAATTGAGAGAAAATCTAACCAAAAATTGGTAAAAACCGATTGTATATAACTAATTTGAGGTTATGAATGAATCTTGATGAGATTAGGTATTCACGAATCATAATAATTAGTTTTTAATACCAATTCTCCATGATTTCGATCGTTAAAGTAATCGATATGTGCGCGAGAAAACGCAAAATTACAACTTGCAGACACCATCTTGAAGCCGCAATTTTTTGTTTGCAAAAAATCCACCGGGAGAAGAAAGAGCTGTGGAAAAATACGCCATTAATACCTTCTTCAATGGTGAGTATCGCCCTTTTCAAAACGCGATTCTTGATAGGAAGTGTTGGAAAGATTGTTTTTTTTTTGTCGAAGAAATGATCATAACGAAAAAAAAATCGGCTTCGTGGCTCAGGCGGTCAACGCACTGGACTACGGAGTCGTAGGTCGTGAGTTCGATCCCCGTCCGGTGAACAATTTTTCGATTTCGTTTTCAAGCAGCAGCTCGCTGTTGGTAAGACGAGCCACGTTGTTTGTTTACGTTTTCGAAAATATTGTTTATCTGGCGGAAATCGACTCATGACCGCCGCTGTACTTGGTGTAGGTTTCTGCAGTCCTACATTTCATACACAAATGTGAAGTATGGCGCCATCTTCGTAAGTCGATCTGCAGCTCTCGCAAAATTCTCAAGATTAATAACAATATGGCTAAACTTAAGTAAAAAGGGCGATTCCGCCCGTTAATTAATAAATAAAAAAAAAAAAAAAAAAAAAAAATAACATTTTGTTTTTAATTCGACGGATGATTCTGTCCACGGGATTCCAAAGAGGACGTCGGAAATTATCGGTCTTGACTTATTTCAGTGTTTTTTTAACGGTACTTGGAATAAAAGTTCCGACGCTGAAAATTTCGTCCATTTTTAGACTTTCGAGACGAAAATAGTTAATATTCTTATTGCAATATTTACATGTAATTAAGATTACTTACTAAGTCAAATCACGCCGCGAATGTTCATTATTTATTATTTTCTAAACCGAAAAATGCATAGAGTCTAGGACAGCACGATTGTTATGTTATAATGTTAGGTAAGCATCGAGGTCGTGACGAAATTAATAACTCAAGTCAGCGATCTTAAAGTGACAATGTTACTTCGTAATTTCGAAACTTAGAATAATGTATTATCGTGTCGACCTTTAATTATAGTGAATGCTCTTAAATATTTATAAGATATATGTGAAAAGTCATAGATTTAAAAATCAGCCAGAATTTTCATTAAACTTTGCATGTTCTAATTAATATAGGCATAACACAAAAGTATTCAAAAACATTTTAAAAGCATTGCGCGTAATGTGAACTGTGAGCCATGGTATTTATAAAAAGACATACGACATCGTGTAGTTCATTATTAATTTAGTTGCATAGAGTGGATTTATGTAATTGATATCATTTGTTGTTTTGATTGTAATTGACAAAGCTCGAGAAATTTAAACGCGATGTTTAATATCTTAAATAAGGATTAATAATTTTAAATAGTGAATTCTATTAGTTTACTACATTATACAAATTTTTTAATTCTTACGTAATATACAATAAATTGTATGTAGGAAAATATTATACAGAGCAAGTTGGTATATAATATTTCCCTGAAATAATTATACTCAATTTATATAAACGATTATACAAAATAGTTTAATAAGTTATTGTTTTACAATTTTACACGTTTCACACTTTTTCTATACTTTATAATAGTGTAAAATTCAAATATTTTAAATACGGTGGTTCATATTATCGTTTGGCCATCGATGCTATTTTATGGCAACTATAAATTTATGCATTTTACTACATATAATAGTAATAATCTAAGATGATCATTAAAACAATTCAACTTTCTCAATACTATAGAACCTCCATATTGATTTGTCTTAAATTTTAGAAATTTGATAAATCATTTGCAGTTAAACCTGCCTAAAATCGTCTCGCAGAATATCTTGATAAGTTGAATAATACTTTTAAAATCTTACGAATCCGTCATATTTATCATAAATATCTGGCAGTAGTATCATATTAAAAGGCAAATAGATGTCAATTATACAAAATTTATCGTTCATTTTACGATTTTGCCATTTGATAAAATCGATCACCTTGAAATTTGCAAATCGAATGTCTAAATAGCTACATCAACAAATTAAAATGCACGATTACTGTAGTCGATATTGCAAAACTATGTTTAAAGAAATGTACCTCTAAATTTCTTCCAGTGAAAATTAAGCCGCTCAAGTGAAATAGTGAATTTCCCCAATTTAAGAGTGAATTTTCACGCTAAAATTTTTAAAAAGTATTTTTCGATTAAACTTGTATGTTTTTACACCAAATTGTACAATCTAATAAAACTGGTTTCACTGGAAAATTATCAATGCTAACTTTTTAGGCGAAAATAATTCAAAAATTCATTCAGTCGGAATTTCTGATGCAAAATTTCGAATCATTATTTTTAATGGCTAATAACTATAAATCAATTAAAATTATATTGTCAAATATAAAGCTAAGGCGAATGAATGCCAATTTTCACGTAATTCGAATAGTTTATTTACTAGTTTTGTAGTTATATACAATTTTGATTAAAATTGTGTACTACGTAAAATTATTGGACTATTTGATTTGCCTCGAATGACGAATAACATGATGTGACAGTGAAAATATTAAACTTTTAACGGGACACAGAGGATAACAAACTGAGGAGAGGAATTCCCAAAAATTCATTTTTTACTTGAAAAACTTTTTTTTTTTTAATTTCATTGAAAAGTAATTCACGTGTTCATTAATTTTTACTGGATTTTAAAATTTCTTTTTTATTATGAAATAGGAAGGTTACACAGAGAGAACGAAAAATGTTAAAGGAACCGTTTTAAAAAAGTAACATACGTTATTATAAATAATAGTTAAATTATCCATTCTTTATAGTAAAACAAAATAAAAACATTGTTCCTTTTACTATATCCCGATACTTAAATATGCAGCATAGCACATAACCTCAAATGTACCGTAGCTTTACAGTTAAATACTTTCTCGAAATATTCTTGACTAGAAAAATAGATTTACTAAAAGTGATCAAACGAAAATAACTAATTATCATCATAAAAAGCAATTATTGCATGCTATATTTTTAGCAATATTATGAATTATAAAAATAAGATACTCTCAACAACTTTTCATCATGTTAATTATACTATTATGAAATGTTATAATCATTTCTACCTTTTCTTCATGGTTCCATTAACCTTTTCTTTCTATGTATATATTTTTTCAACGTTATGTTATTTACATCGATATCTTAAAGACACACAAAGACCAAACTAATATATCATAGAAATTTTCATTTTTATTCAATTTTTTCAACTTTGACAACTATTTTACAATATTATTTGGTTTGAAATATAATTTTCATCACCATATCTTGAAAGTATATAAAGTAATTGGTTTAACATTTGACCGTGATGACTGGATTTTACAATTTTTGTAATTTTTATGTCCCGTTGAAGGTATATTTAAATTTTTTTATTTTGTCACTCCGGGTATTGTAGTTTATAATTGTCATAATGTATAGCTGTGTAAGTCAAACATCATTTGTTTTAACTCCTTTTTGGTGGTACTATATGTCATAGTATGCATGTAATATAAACAAAACACTGTCTTATTACGTGATATTATAAATCTTCGAAAAAATTATAGACTGTTTGGAGTCAATGATCCGCATAAAGTGCACTTCTTAAGAAAAACTAGAAGACAGAAGATAAGGAGCTGTCATATTATAGCATTTTAACTTATCATTAGATTAATATGTATTAGTTTACTGTTTACTTATTTGTCACTAGCAAGAGTCACACTTATTTGTTAATTTGTAATCAGTAGAACATAACTTTCGCACGTCAGTGATTACTTTATGCATAAACAAAACAACATTCGATGTCAGATAGCAAACATCCATTTTTTCCACGCTGCTATGTATATTGACGGTTCGTCTGCTATACTATTTTCTTTATTCCTAATATGAAGAAAAATTGCATTTTATTTATGTAAAAATGATTCAAACGCTTTAAATCACTTGTAAAACAGAGTGCATCTCAAAAACCAGACATTTCAAAAAACAGAGATTGAAAGACTAGACATTTAAAAAAACAGACTTTCAAAATATGTGTGCATTTTCAATTGTCTGGTTTTTTAACGTCTGTTTTTTTAAATGTCTGGTTTTACAATCTCTATTTTTTGAAGTGTCTGTTTTGTGATTTGTGACAAGTATTTGTGGTGCGCCCGTAAAACATTTATACTTTCTGGTAATACGGTCAGTATACGAAAATATAAAGGAAAGTTGTAAAAAAATTCACACTTTTTACGTACACCGTAAAAATATGTACAGAAAGGAATTTAGAAGATCTCGAATTTAGTTAATAACTTAGGTTACTAACGAAGGCAGTCTCAGAAATATTAAATTATATAAGATGCTTATTAAAATGCAACTTTCGCAGTAAATCTTTTGTTGCATCCTTGAAAATTTGTAGTAAGACAGTTAGTTATTTATTCTACTTGATCAGAAATATAAAACCCTTTTTGGGATTCATTAAAAACTATCATAATTATAATTAAGCACAGGTCTGCAGTGTAGAAATGTGCACATACACATTGTTGTACACAAGTGAGAGGTATCACGTCAAAGAATAAACTAGATAGTATTGCAGATTACGGATAAAAATCAATAATATCAGTAATTATATGCGCTTTAGATAGAAGAAAAACTTCCAGTCTTGTATTGCGTTAGAATAAAACTATACAAAGGCTACGAAGAGAGCAACGTAACCAAAATCTTTCGAGAACAACAAAAATCGTCATCGCTTCACAATCGTTCAGATCTAATCACCTCGTATTTTTCCTACAAATGATAAGTACGTATCTGCTGGTTGCAGCATACTTATCTTTTCGTACTGAATCGACTGATAACACGAATTTGCATTCTTAAATTATCGATCGTTACGTATGTATATCTACTGGAGACAATATTTCGATCCATCTTCGACCTGATAGATGAATAATGATATTCTCATATTGACTGAAAATATCTTGTATCGAATATTGATTGGTCGTGTTGCCTTGATTTAATATTTGTTTTATAGATGTAACGTAATTATTATAAAAGAAAAGAATTTTTAGAACAATTAAACTGGTTTTAAGTGTACTTAAATATGCACTATTAATAAACATCTTCTCGATTGCTATTTTTGATATAATATAAAAGAAACTTATGGGAATTTTTAGTAATTGAAGAAGCAACATTCGTGATTTTTTGCAAATCGAAATTTTCAATGTTTAATTCTGTCAGTTGTTTATCGATACCAGCAACATTTTAATTACCATGGTTCACCCGATTCATCCAATACTTTACAATTTTTGCATTGTGAAACATTAACATTGTAAAAGATAGATCATAAAAGATTTTTTAATCATTAGACCGAGTTTCCCAAGAAAAGATTCCCAAATAATATCTCAATGTAATATACGATTATGTAATTTTATAACTTTTTTCATTATTCACATTTTTCAAAACATTCGTCATTATACATCTTCAAAACAATATTATAGATATTGCAGTTTAATCATACTAAAAAACTAAAATATGATTAAGAGATTTTCGATATAAATATAAGATTATCAAAGTGAGCCGAATGTCTAGAATTACGTACGAAAAGTTGATCATTAATGTTCTTACCGTATATGTTTCAGTAGTGTATGTCGGATTAACTGATATTAGTCTTGTTTTGATTCGTGAAATAATATTTGAAGCTACAAGCTTTAATAATGTGAGTATTATGTGTTTATGCGCGCGTGTTACGCAGATAAGATAACGACTCATTTTTTATTTGTGTGTCGAACCATTCTCGTAATAGAAATGAAGTTCATGGTCAAATAGTAATTTAGTTATCGTATATAACCACTGAAGATTAGGTTAAACGAAAACAATGAATATTTCGCGATTATTTTCTTTATATCATGATATAAACAGTAGACTACCAAAATAAATTGAAGTGTTTTAAGTTAGGAATAATTGCATAGTGTTACAGTTAAAAATAATTGTATACAAAATCTTCTGTCAAAATGACATTGATAATGAAAATAAATAAATGCAATTTTCATCAAGTAACTATCTTCCGGTCATTTTGTAACATATTAAACTAATGATACTCCTAAAAACGAATCACTCATGTGTCATTAATTTTTAGAATGTGATTCACCTGCATTCCATAAGGATCTTATTGACTGTATAATAATTATAAAATTTATTATAAAATAAGGATATTGCGCTTCGCTAGTAAGATATTTATTAAATTGTCTACCAGATGAGGAACTAAGAGAATACATTTGGAGAAGTATCCACTCGCGATAACTTGTGAGGTTATTTCCGTTCCCAAATTAAATTTCGTGATCATGTTGTAGTACAGGAATCTGTCTTCAAATGAGGCACACAGAAAAATAAATGACATGGGTTTCATATGTATGTAATTAGAGCTACAAAATTAAGCTTTTCGCTACTCGATACTTTGTGAATTAAAACCCTAAAAAATACCAATAATTTGAATAAAAATATGTCTGGATATTTATTGCAGTTCAGCTGTATAAAATCCTTGCACTTCCCCTTTAGAATACATTTCTGATATTTCGTAGGTTAACACTTTGAGGACCAAACATAAAATTTAACGTGAAGTTTGACAGTACTTTTTAGTAGTAAAACGCCAGGGAAAACATGTTCGAATTGACTTTGTTTATTTGTTCGAATGGTATATAAAAAATACCACAAATTTAAAAGTAAACAAAATTACGAGCATTTATTTTAAAAAATCAGGAATTTTTAAGTTTTTTTGTTCGCTTATCGTTATTTTTTTACCATTTTCACATTAGAATACCTCATATATTTATAAATATCGCGTCAAAAATGTTTGGGTTACAAGATAGAACTATTGTACAAAATTTAATTTCAAGATGGCGGCTCAAAAATGCCTACTAAAGCCCATTATTTTTTCAATATCACAGCCGCTTTATTCAATCGATTGACCCGAAAAAAATCAGTTCAAAATTGATACCCTGTGATTTTTGGGGATAAATAAGTTGAAATCGAATATTAGTTTTCAAAAATTAAAAATAGCGGATTCATAAGCCCGAATCAGCACTCCATAAACCACCTAGTAGCAAGAATGAAGCGATTTCGTTTGATTTTAGTAAATACAGTTAAAATGTTCAAATACGTTTAAATTTTTGAAAATTAACTTCAAATTTGTAGTCAGCGACTTCAAATAACCTCGGGAATCAAGTTTGAAGTGATTCGGGTCAGTCGACTGTGTATTGAAAAATAAATCGAATTTAGCAGCCATTTTTGAACCGCCATTTTGAAATTTCTAGCCCAAATATTTTTGACGCGACATTTATAAATATCTTAGGTATTCTAATGCGGGAAATGATAACAAATAACGACAAGTGAAAAGAATTCCTACAAAAATGCTAATTATTGTTAAATAAATTCTCGTAATTTTTAAATTTGCGGCTTCTTTCCATACACCGTCGAAAAATGTTTGGGAAATAAAAAACGTTTATTCCAAAATTTTGTATACTGTTCTTCTCTACTAACTAATACTGTCAAACGTTACGTTAAATTCATGTATATTTGGTCCTTAAAGTGTTAAATAAAAGCATTTTTTAAGATTATTTTTCTCGTTCTATGTTAAACAAAATTGTAATATTAGCTGGAGTATTTTGCCTATGTCTCATACTGCCTTCAATAATTTACGCATGCCACGATAGATAGAAGTTGCTTATAGTTATCGCGAGAGTATTATTGACAGCTTGTTCAGATGGCAAATTTTATGAAGACCAGTATATTGAAACTACTTTAAAGTTAAGTGCGTGTTTTTATATTTTATTAAAACTTACCTTACTTCTACCTTAGAACTATATTAAGAATATCAACCATTACAATTTTTGTTTATATCTGCTGCAAATAAATATTAGAACTGCTTCCCTGTTAAGACTTTGTTATAGCTATAACTTAGGGTTATTTAAATTTATTTTCATGAAACATTTTTTTCCGTGCAGACATACTGCAGACTAGCAAGAACGCATTACGATATTCCCTTGCTGGACTGCTATCTAATGCTAGATCGATTGCCCTATGAACCCCGATCGAATTTCTCGAATGACAACCAACGTATAACTTTTAAGAAGGATGCTGTTCCAAAATAAAAGACGCCTGTTATACCAACAATGCATTTGTACGGTCCGGTCGTCTCTGTAAGAAATATCTATATAGTAAACATCAAACAAATGCTTGAAATTTTTTCACATCATAAAAGTACTGTAAACTTACAACAAAATTTGTGAAAATACGGTAAAAAAGTACTTGAAAGTACCTTGCAGTAACATGTTGTAATTTTCAATATTTTTAATGTAGATTCACAGTGTAATCATTGAATTTATTACG
The DNA here is from genome assembly GCA_030407085.1 of Trichopria drosophilae. NCBI lineage: Eukaryota > Metazoa > Arthropoda > Insecta > Hymenoptera > Diapriidae > Trichopria > Trichopria drosophilae. The sequence continues at coordinate 60,567,362 of CM059583.1, forward strand.
TGAAAAGAAAATCGTGAAAGATCGAAATAATATGCACGGATTTTCCGGAAAAATCCATTTTCAGTATTGAAAATCTTTTTGCATTTTTCATGACCACAATGGAAGTGTTTCGACATTATTATATGACGCTGATACGAATTATACGATTTCCACTCGACACAACTATAAAGTTACAAAATTTGCATAAATACATGAAGCACGTAAAATATCGAGACGTATTGTTCTGTATATATTATTTATTAATATGTGGTTATTAACCTATATTACGTACAAACCCTTCCTAATAGACTCATTAAGAGAGAGAATGAGAAAGAGAATACTACCTTACTTCCCTGTCAAGATTCCCTTTTACTTCTATTTTAAAGATATTAGTCTATATAAAAGACATTTCCATACTTTCATTTACTTAATTTTATCAAAATTTTAACTACGCCACGACATTCAGCAAAAACTATAACCTAACCTAAAATATATGACCAAAATTAATGTACAGGAGTTTACTATCTATAGATCGAGATGGATTGCATATTACTTAAAATTGATATTTTTGGTTTCCTTTCTTCTAACTGGATTGTAGTGATTTCTAAAAATTTTCATTGGCGTAAAAATAACTGGCCTGGGCAAATCTTGATGAAAGCCATAGATAGGCATATAGTACATATTCTTATGTAATTTTACAACATAACATTTAAATTTACAATATATGTATTAAAACCACGATAGAATGTGGTAAAATCATAAAATAAATGTAATTTTACTACACATTATTTAGAAATTGTAAATTAACAATAAAATGTTATAATTTTACAAAATATATTTTGAAATCGCAATATTTATTGCAATTTTAATAAAACAATCTCCGTGATTGTCTCATTTTAAGCTGTTAATAAAGCCTATTTCTAGTTCATCGTAAACTGCTTGTTGTAAGCCTTTCAATCTTAAAATAAGAATTCATAACTTTGTTTAAACCTCAAGACTGAAAAAAATTATTTTAAGACCATATTCTGAGTTAGTGGCGAAATTTAAGGCAATTTTGAAAAGTAGTCGGTCCGGGTTGTAAGACTCATTTTTTCCTATGCAATGGGATTGATGCATTCTCCGGTTCGATAAACGACGTATTAAGATTCCTTATTAACAAATTTAAGAATGTGAATTGTTATCGATCAGTGATTTTTATTTTGTGAGCCAGAGTTACACAGAAAAAAATAAGCCTTAAAATTGTTACATCTGAAATTCATCATTAGGTGAGGCTTAATTTCAGTCCAAAATTGCGTTAATTTTCTTAAATTCAGTCAATATTTAGGCTTAAAGTCGTACTTTCAGACAACAAAGCTGACTTTTAGCCGATATTTTGGTATGAAATAAAATTCGTCTAACTTAGATGCCATAAGCTCGATAAATCTTATTTTAATCCAAAATATCGCCTAAAAATCAGTTTTGCTCACTGAAAGTAAGACATTAAGCCGAAACACTGACTGAATTTAAGAAAATTAACGCAATTTCGGGCTTAAATTAAGCCTCACCTGATGATGAATTCATGATGTAACAATTTTAAGACTTATTTTTTTTCTGTGTGGATAAAAATGAGAATATTCTGAGTTTTGTCAAAGATGTCTCTAAATTTAGATTGCCAATTAAAAAATCTGACGAAACATAGGATCCGAAAATTCATTTAATATATTTATCTGATTGGTATCCAATTGACCATATGAGTTTGCAGCATTTTTCGTTGATAGTTACCTTATCAGACTTAGTTACAGTGAACCGCGATAGAAATAAAAAACACTATCCACAAGATTCCTGGCCTTATCAGTTCCGGCCCGAAGAAATAGCACCCCACATTGCGTCTTCCATTTTTCACATACGACTCTGCCACCTGTCTGACAACGACTTTAGTAATTTATATATAGACAGAACGAAAGATTTCGAGAAGCAAGGCGCTTCATTTGAAATTTAATTTCTTATAAAATACCTCATAAAGATGTGTGACCTCGACCAATATTAGTCGTTGAATAAAACTAGTTATATTTAAAAGAAGTTATGTTATAAACATAGATAAATATTCAGAAACTTTCGGTCATTTTTATGATAGAAAAATAACATTTGAATTATTTTTGTTGTGTATATTCAGGGAATAAAAATTTGTTTTTAGCTTCAAACGTCGTGACTTTTTTAATATCGATTTATATAAATCAAAACTTACCATATCTACGGGGACGTAAAAGGTATTTGTAGAGTAATTTTCATACCATTTTCAGACCAATATGCAAATAACAAATATGGAAGCAATGTGAAAATACTTTTTTTATTATTTTTTGTTATTGCATATAGGTTATGAATGATAAAATATGATTTGTATGGAAAAACTAAGTTTCAAAATGATCATAACTTTTTGTCTACGAAATCTCCGGAAAATTATGTTCACGGGATTCGAAATAGGAGTTCCAAAACTATCGATCTTGGCTAATCTCATTTTTTAACCACACTTAAATCAAAAGTTACAACGTCGAAAATTGTGTCGACATTATTTAAACTTTAAGGACTTTGAGGAAAGATTTAATTTAACTTGCTATAGCCAGAAATTTATCTAACTATAATTTCACAAAACCAAATGAATAATCGTATAATTTTATGCAGACATTAATAAATTAAAAACTAACGAAGGGTCTTAAAACAACAACTAATCAACACAGGTAATGATTTATGATCGAAAAATATTTCACGAGTGATAATAAAGGCAAGTTTAAAATATTTAAAAAAATCCAAGAGCCTCCACTTCAACATCAGGTAACTTCTAAAAGTTCTAATGAAAGATATAAGGTACAAAGAGGTATTTTCACAATAAACCGTTTAATATAACGATTTTCAATGTTCAGTTTCTTTAAATTTAATATACTATTGGCGTTTGCACAAACATGCATGTATTGAAGACAGTAAAAGTATATATCTGTCAAGGTATACTTATTAATATAATACAATACTAAACACATTGTCGAATATTAATATATAATATAATAATAATATAATATACAATATAATACCATACTAAATATATTGTGGAGTATTTCAGTCGGTACCTAACGTCACACCTATATCGGTTTAAAAGTTCTGATGAAAGTCTTTTATTATATTCACCAATAATCTTTCTGTTACATCATATTGCTTTCAGTATATGATTTTTGCAGTTCACACAAAACTAGTACATGCAGTAATAAATATAGAAAACGATGAAGAAAATAAAATTTTGTTTACCACGTTCTTATCACAAAACTATACTAAAACTTAAGTTATTCATATTACTACCTTTTATTATATTAATGTATTCATATAATTAATTTACAGGCTATTATCAATTGTGATAGAAGATTTCCAAAGATAATTATTCGATCTTGTATAACTACTGATCGTTGTCAATTTAAGTAGTAACGACTATAGTATGGCCGTTAGATATGTCTTTTAATAGTGTGCCTATATTAATTCTTATATTATAATATCCGCTATAACGCAATATTAACCCGGGTAGAAATATATTAACCCATTAATGCCCAAATGCACAGAAAATTTACACCAACTTCAACGCTTATTTCCAATATGAAATAAATTTCGAAAAAAATCAAACTTACCAGATTCTACCATTTTCGGGGTCGCTCTTTCGAATGGCGATGAGAAAATTTAAAAAAAGTCAACATTTGTCTATGATTTTGACATATATATTAAAAAAACATACTTTTTTCAGTGCGCATTTTTTACAAATATCGAGTTTTCGATACAATATCGTGCTTTGAATGCGCTAAAATATACTAGAATAGTGCACTCGATAGTTATACTTAAAATATACACTGGTATGCATTTGAAATTTTGCGATGTCAGATCCAAAATGGCCACCGCAGTAACGAATTTCTATTCAAAATTTAACAATTTTTTTTCTTGAAAACCACACACTTTAGAGAAAATGTTCTAAGGACAATTTTGTTTTAGAATGAGCCAAAAAATACCCTTGAATTTTTTCAGAATGTACTGCTACAATTTTTTATTTTTCAAAAATGCAAAAAATCCAAAATTTTCAAAAAGTTATTTAATAAATCTGAAAAAATTTGACAGTGTTATCTAACCAATTCTAAGACATTTTTTATCTATAGAAATTTTCTCTAAAGACTATAGTTTTCCAGAAAAAAAATATTAAACTTTTCTAGATTTCAAGACAAATGATTTATTTTCTTGAACACTGCTGTCTTTAGAGAAAATTGCTATAGATAAAAAATGTCTTAGAATTGGTTAAAGAACACTGTCAAATTTTTTCGGATTTTTTAACTAACTTTTTGCAAATTTTGGATTTTCTGCAGTTTTGAAAAATTGAAAATTGTAACAATACATTCTCAAAAAATTCAAGGGTATTTTTTGGCTCATTCTAAAACAAAATTGTCCTTGGAACATTTTCTCTAAAGTGTATGGTTTTCAAGAAAAAAAATTGTTAAATTTTGAATAGAAATTCGTTACTGCGGTGGCCATTTTGGATCTGACATCGCAAAATTTCAAATGCATACCAGTGTATCTTTTAAATATAACTATCGAGTGCACTTCTAGTATATTTTAGCTCATTCAAAGCACGATATTGTATCGAAAACTTGATATTTGTAAGAAATGCGCCCTGAAAAAAGTATGTTTTTTTAATATATATGTCAAAATCATAGACAAATGTTGACTTTTTTTAAATTTTCTCATCGCCATTCGAAAGAGCGACCCCGAAAATGATAGAATCTGGTAAGTTTGATTTTTTTCGAAATTTATTTCATATTGGAAATAAGCGTTGAAGTTGGTGTAAATTTTCTGTGCATTTGGGCATTAATGGGTTAAGGCCCTTATCAAGGCCTTGCCATATGTGCTTAATCAGGATCTTCATAAATTTCTACTCGAAAACTCTCTACTGCGTCAATATGTTTCTTGTAACAGCTATTACCACTCTTACTACTTTTCATATAATCATATAATAAGCGTGGTTATCATTCTTGCGGCATTTGTATATAATGAGCGTTACCTTATAAAGCTAAAATAACAATTATTTTGTGTATGAAAAGATATCTACTAAATTAGTAATTTTTTCATAATTAATTTTGTTATTTTTTTTTATATTATTTTAAGTCGACTATTCCGAACCCGTATGGGACTAAACCGCGACGGGACCTACAGTTTATGAAGGTGGAATCCGAACCACCTGAGCTTTGGCGTTATTAGACACTTATAAACAAATACAGAGGTGTCCCGATTTATTGTTTTATGTATGAGAAAATAATGAATTCGTTTTGTATCATTGACATAATTTAATAGCAAATGTCAATTATCATTTGGAGACAACTTGCAAACATTGCAGCTATCCACATGGAAATGCAAATGGCTGCTGCCAATTTTTGTTCAACCGGCATGACATCAAATAGTACAAAAAAAAGATTTCGATCACTCACGAGCTGAAACATAATTTGTTGAAGAGATTGAGATTATTGGCATTCTCAATAAGAGAGAAAAAAGAACAAACAAAAATGTTGATCTTAAGGTTTAGGATTGTATTGATCTTTCTTCAGGGGTCTAATGATGAACGATGAAATCGCATCATTTATATACTCAGTTTTGAGGTTGGTAGCGATTTCTAAACTTCATCTGCAACCAGAAGTTCTTATAAATTATATTTAAATTGTGGGTGTCATCGTTTTTGTTAACTGGATTAGATTTTAGTTTAATATGAAACATGTCAATCTCCTATAAAAAAAATTAGCTTCAGTATCTAGAATCTTTACATTAGTGTAGTTTAAATTATGAACAAATTGTATTCTGTGATCCAACTACTGCGTTCAATTCCTGTTATCAAATCTTGATTTTATACTTATTTTTCACAAACATATGTACCTTGCAAGCATTGCAGGAAATACAGTAGACGGAATTATTTTTGTCATATTTACTTATTTGATCTTTACCCTTCTTAATTACTGATGTTAAATTATGCTCAATTACTGGAACTATGTTCCAATCTTTCAATTTATATTTTAACAATTGGCAAAGGTTAACCATTTTATACGGAATTTGGACGTAGTATTTTTTTATTACGATTGTCGTGTTGTTCAGTTCTTTATGTAAGAAAAAATACGTTTATTTATGCTTTCGGAAATTCAATTTTTTAGATAGTTATTTTTTTCTAAAATTCAACAATTATATTTTTATTTTTATTGTGAAATTCCGGTTCAACGTTTTTGGTAGATCTGTGTACTACATTATCGATGATTGCCAATTTCTGAGAAGTGGAATGATGCAACTTAAAATTGAGAAATCTACCAGACTATGTTGGTTTACGATACCAAGTAAACTGCAGAAAATCGTTATTTCTGATTAGTAGTAAATCGACAAATGTTAATTTATTATTGTTTTCTGTTTCACAAGTAAATTTGAGCCTGGGATGATAACCATTAAAAACACAAAGAATGTTGTCTATTCCATCCCTCGCATTGGACTCGCATTTACTCGTATACAGTAAATAATAGGACGAAAGAATAATTTACTTAGATAATTAGATTAGATTGTCAAGATCATCTAGAACCTTATGTGCATACATAGATGAGATAGGAGAACCCATAGGAGTGATCAATTTTTGTTTGTATTACTGTCCATTATATTGGAAAACAATGTTATCACAGAAAAGACACATTTACTTTCACAATTCAAGACAATACTTTCTTTAAGGAGTTCTAACGGAACATTTGTGAATAAGAAAATAACGTTTAGAATGATTAAAATGTAATCTTTTGGTATTTATAAATCATAAATTAGTGAATAAAGATAAAAACTATTTTTAATGTCAGAATTTGGTGTTTTAATATGTTTATTAAGTAAATTGTACAAAATTTTGGCTGATGGGTACGTTGGAGTACCTACTAATGATATTATTGGTCTTAATTGAACAACCTTTTTATGTATTCTTGGTAATCCATTACCCCGTTGCAAACCCTTATCAACTTCTGTTATAGAATACTTATGGACAATTTTTGGTAAATATTTTTGGTAAATATCAGTACGATCAGAAACATTGAGGTCAACCCCGTTACTTTTTCCTTTTTCTCTCTTATTGAAAATATTTTCTCGTATTGAGAGAGAATTTAACGTCTTTGTAGGTCATAAGCCCTCCTTTTTAATTATTATTCGACAATAGTAAAAAAAACCTACATAAAATTTAATTTTATTACTTCGACCCAGACTAAGTCTGGACTGGGTCGAAGTTTCTGAGCGAGCGAAGCGAGTGAGGCACCACGCCAACACTAGTTTAACTTGGTAATATTTATTACAAAAAAAAATGCATTCAATATAACTTAAAAGTTTATCTGAGAAATTCTTCCGGAATAATTGGCAATGCATTCTAACCCTTTTTATTCTTTACTAAAATAGAACGCAGTTTGTGATGGAAATTTATAATTAAGCTTTTTTTATCGCTTGATTTCTATGAGTGATGCATTAAAAGAATCAGCAGTCTGATTTTTTCCATTTCAAAACGTCGGATAGTCGAATTGTCGACGTATTAAGGCGATGTTTAGTACGTTGTCCGAGCATGGGGATATCTTTGCGTAATACTATGCGGGACTTAAATCACATAAGTCATTTGATCCCATTAAAAAATTTAAGAAGTGCAGTTAATTAACATGCTTTTTTCACTGGCTTTATGAACTATGTTGATTGTGATTAATGTAATCAAAGGTCACATCGAATTTAAATTATTATACCAACCGATCAAACTGGCATCATTTGGTCAACATACATGCAAACATTGCATTTAGCCCTTTGAATTTGTGAAACTTTAAGATACAACATAACATATTGGTATTTGTGAATGAGCCATGAATATTAAAATGTCATAAAATCGAAATTTCTGTTAAAAAATTGTGGTTTCTATGTATTACTCTGATGTTTTCACTAAACTTAAATTAATAATATCTCATGTAACTGTTGACACCGGCGGCAATATTTCATCATAAAATGTGCATGGTAAAAATGTCTGTTAAATTTGTGAAATACGTTCATAAATAACTTTAATAATATACCGACAGTTTTAAGAGCAGAACTTTTAAATAGCTAGTTTGAACCAAAATAAAGAGAGGAAACAAAAAATAGATGAAGATTATCACGAATTAAAAAAAAATATTTCCACTTGAGAAGAAGATTGTATTCGTCAATACAGTAGAAGAAGATTGCGATCCATAAGAGTATTTATTTTGATTGATGATAAATAAACACTCATTGAATTTAAGTGTTTTGATCGCACCTCAAATTTAAATAATTATCGTAAAAGTAGACGTTCGTAGGCGAATAATATACTAGAAAAAATACACTATTGACCACAATATGACCGCATTGTAAAAGCATTTATACGCCATTGATTCATAGACAAATATTCGGTGCAAGGAATTAGCGACGTTAAAAATGACGCAATAAATCATTGGTTGTATGACTTAAGATATCAAACATTGCACAAGACATGCGTTATTACATTGATTGTTGCATTATCATGTGCTTGATCTTTCTAGTCGAATGCTTTCCAAGGTATTATTAAGTGTTGGAATCGAATAGGAAGAAACCATCAAAGCTCGCGGAAGAAACCCAATAGAACCCAGTCACGCCAGTCTATCACCTGGTCAAGGCAAAGACAAATCATAAACGTATGATAGGGGCATTTCCGATAAGTAGATTACACGGGTTCCGACTGCCTGTTATTGACAAGTGTCAATGCTTTTTTATATCGACGACGCGATTAATCAAATGAGTCGCGAATATTCGAAAATGCGTTTTATTGATGAAATTTATCATATAAAGGCTAATTTAATCTCTCAGGATATGCGAACTTACACGAGTCGACGTCATATCGACGAACAGTATCAGCACACCCGAGGTAAACTCATTATTATTGGCTCTTGGCGGTTTTTGAAGGAAGCGGGATTTTCCGTGAGCCAATTTATTTCTATCCTAAAATCAGCATTTACGCAGTCAGGTGTCTAGCTAAACAATTCTCAAGTCAATCTGATAACAAACTTATTTGAGTTATGACAATGCGAAAAGTGTTTGCTTATAATCTAAGGGAAGAGAAGTAATACTGTAAATGTATCTTTTAATCGTAAATGCGTGACCTAAATATCTTTATATTCAGCTCTTTTGCGAATCGGAAAGTTCTTCAAATTTTCGTTGATGATCGAATTAATATGACATAGCATGACAAGCATAGGTCGTCAATTTTTGTTCACTTCTTTTATCCTCAGATCAATATTAGGCACTAACTTTTAAGTGATTAATGTCATGTCAGACATGTCATCAGGAATCGGTCAATGCAAAAAGGGGCACTGAGTCCATTTTTGTGTAAATTGAGATAAAACCTTAGAATTTCCAGCATATTGTTCATTACAGACGGTCCAGAAATAAACAAACTAAAAATTATTTCATGATGGTTTCATATTACGTTCTTAAACAAATCTACAACGTTAAGAAAGTTTTCGATTTTCAATTAAGGCTTCATCCAAGCCAAGATTTTAGTATTTGTTCAAAATTAAAACTAACTTTCGCGTCTAGGGCAATGATGTCATTAGTCCTGCTGAAGGGCATATTCCATTCTGATATCCCAATTACGTCTGTTTACTTATTTATTTACCTTTAACTCAAAGTATTATTTACATTTGACCGACAAGCACCAAGAATTTCCATCGTATTATTAAAAAAGATAAAAATTAACATAATAATACATTCTTACTTTTGAGCCATTTGATGTTTATTAAAATCATTAATCATCATTCCCTGATGTCCGATTTACGCATAAAGGACACTAAGTCCAGGACTTAGATTCCTTTTTTCACGATCCCGTTATATTACATATTACTTACACTGAGAAAAAATGTATTAGAAATATTTAAGACTACTTTTTGGGGTAAAATATGTGCCAATAGCATGTCGTATATATTACCAATATGAATTGTCATGTAAGATAGGTATATTGTAGGATACGCGTTGTAGTTGCATTAGTTACAACTACACTAGTGAACAACAAATACAGAACCAGTTTTGTATACTATCCATATTGGTAAATATAGTTAGGTTAACATATATACGAAAATCTTGTTACCACAATGTTTAGTATTGAAATATTAAATATGAATAATTGAAATCCTAGTAGAGATTTAACCAGTTTTTTGTTACACGGCCCATTTTCCCTATATCTTTAACATGTCAAATAACTAAACTGGTCACAAACTGGCCAGAAACTAGATTTAAGGAAACTTATCCTCATTAACCGGTTAACTGGTACCTACTGTATCATATATGTATATATTTGAATAACTTTTGAAGATTTCATCCGATTTGAACCAAATTTGGTATACAACCGTTTTTCGGCATGCTCTATCTGAATAATGGGTTATTTTTTTTTTGAAATTCTGAATCCTAACCTCAAAATTACAACCTTCTATATAGCATAAATTTCGACACTGAGGTTTTAGGAGTCGCTGACTGCGAATTTATTGTAAGTTTCTTATTTCATAATTGGTGATAACGGACATCAATAACGTACAGAGCACACTAGAACCTCGATTTAAAGAACTATTGAGAATGACGGCACAACGTCATCTCAGTGGCGCAAGGTACCAGAACCTCTAGATTTAGAGAACTATATTATAAAGAAGTAGTCAAGTTAACCTCAGGAGTAACTCATTCTATTTCAACATTAGTATCAACACTTTTTCGAATAATACATTATACTATATGAAATCTTGAAGAATGAAATGCCTCAGTATAAATTAGGCACTAGGAGTGGTTCTGAACTCACCATAAACTGTAAGCCCTGCAACATCATTTCTAGATCCTCGGGTGTGGAAATACATAATGCCAAATATGTAAGAAATGACATAATTGAATTCTACGAAATGAAGGACGGTGGGTGCGCTATCCTTTTTTTTACATCCACCGTCAATCTCATCAAGTCGAATTTTATGTAATATTGCCCTTAGCTTTACTCCTTAACTCATTATTTTGTAATGGGATTACATAGCAGGATATACTACAGTTTATCAGATGAGCAGATGATTATTTTTATTTTTTTCCATTCTTCAGGGAATATGAAATGCAACAATGCAGATAAATTTTGTTATGTATTCTTAGGTCACACTTTCACAAAGCAGGTAACATTCGAAATCAACATACAACAAAGCAATTAATTGATGCAATATTATATGTATTTGTGCGTTAACCACTTGATGGAACAGAATATTTGTCACCTTGGCGTAACAAGTTTTAAACAGAAAGATGTTGTCGATTTATGTTCGTATGCTATTTAGCGAGAATTGAATATTTATGTTTATAAAAGATTTCTATCTATTCCGTGGAATTATCCAGTCGGGGCACGTGTGTTTAATCAGCACGGCACAAAGCGGCAAATCACAAGCTAATCTGAGAGGACCCTATATTGGGGTGAACGGCCCAAGGCCGCAGGAACAATACGTGGCATATACATTACTTCGTGTCAAATACAACGTACATTTATTCAAATGAGATGATGTGAAAAATATTAAGAATTTACTTAGTTTATTTTACTATAAGGAGAAATTATTCAATCCAGACCATATTTTGGTCCACCAATGTTTTATCAGTGATGACGGTATACCAGAAAATCCCTATTGACATTCTTATAGCTGTCTAATAAAACAAAATTCAATGGTTCTCAGTTTACGTGTGTGTACACCAAAGGGATTTATTGTTTTGAAATGCAATGTCGTAAAATTGATATTTGGTATTACTAAATTTTGGTATCATCTTATCATGGTTAGCAATCTACTGGAATATACTTAGCTTTTTGAAATTTTCTTTTGGTAAGTATTGTTTATTGGGACTGAGCGAGCACTTTTTGAGGTAAATCGAGCAGCACATGAGTTGCCATTTTTAATGTCTTTGCATTCATGCTTAATTGTCCATAGTGCTAGTTTATACACAAGCATGTATTAAAAAAATACGCAGTATCTACGAAACATTTATTCTTTGATCGGTTTATGCCGGGTGCTAACTTATCTTATTTTAACTGGCTGAGCTTGAATCGAACTTCAAAAATAGGGGTTTCCCAACTCGTTTTCGAGAAAATCTCGCTTTCATTGCGATAAAGGCATAAAAGGACAAGTATATATTTTTACTTCTATATATTTTTATCCTCTGAATATGAATCCGAGATAAAAAAAAGAACAAAAACCGAAATTTTATAGAGAATGAGGGTTCAAGAACCGAGAATATTAATTGTTTTGGGTTAAGGCTGCCCTATGTCCATGCATTTGCATGTAATGAGCAAGAATCTGCAATAAAAAATAAGCATCGCACCTTGAACGTCGAAAATAATACCAAAAAATAGACAAAGAATAGAGATTTTATAACGATAAAGGGTTAAATAACAAAAATATGATATCTCTCCGGATGAGATCACCAAATTTGTATGTGTTTTAATTCGTTGAATACGAATCGGCAATAAAGAATAGGTCCCGTTCCTTAAATTTCATAAATATAGTTGTCGACACAAATAATTTACATTCCCAAGCAGAAATTTTATTAAGCAATCTAATTACTATACGTCGGCACCTATCCGTTACCAGTAAAACGTAAGTAATCAGGTTCATTTGAATCTACCTTGATCAGGCCAAAATCAGGCTATAGCGAAGCTGATTAAATTTCAGGTATACGATCGAGAGCAGACTATAAAGATTACCTTATTTATCATTTCCAGAAAATGTAAAATGTCCTTGAAATTTTAAACCAGAGGTAAATGATCGGTCAGATTAGGACCAAATAAGGGGCCTAAACTAGTTGTCTTCCAAACGTTAGGAAGCTCATTTTTGCACCACCATGCGTTATCTACTTCACTCCTGTTAAAAGATGCATTTCTATTTCGTATATTAGAGAACTTGAAGGAACGTTTCGTAACATAATTTCAAGGACGTGTCATAAATAACACATTTCATGTGACCTAGATGAATACGATGCCCGAATGTACCAATATAATATTTATTTCTTATTTTTAAGCCTTTTTATCCATCAAATGAATGATATTAAACTCAGATTACATCTAGCATTTTGGAAAACCAGAAGAATTAATTTGTTGGTAAAGAAATAAACCAGTTAACAATTTTAATTTTATAAAATTAATTTTCTTTCATAATATTATCATGTAGAGCATTTACTTTAAATTTTGAATGCATGAAAAGCGATCAACATTACATGGACTTGATAATGCCGCGTTTATTTGCCTGATCGGAGGCTTATTATGGAATGTAAGCTACACGATGTAGCAGAGCCAGTACAAGAAGTAACCCAGGTCCTGAAAAGATGATATGTTTAGACCCATTTTGCTTTCAGACCTTCTGATCAGTGCCAGATTCCTGCTTGACTAAAAAAGATGAAAATGCAACGTTACCCATTTTTTAAAATGCCGGAAGTTGGCATTTACTGCGGCAGAAAATGTATAATTATTTTTAACAATGCATTTGTCAGAAGAAAGATTCTAACTATTTGCTTCCGTTCATGTGACAAAATTGCCTCTGACTCGAGTGATTATTTTCTTACACTTGTACCATAATGTATTAGTATGATATTATGCGATAATAATATTCATGTATAATGATTGATAATGATTAATGTAATTAATTATCATCAATAAAGATAAAGAAAACATTGATTCCCATCAGACATCATTAATCATCTTCTTATTAATCAACACTTTAACCTGTTGATAATGAAACTGATTTTGTATTCAATAGGAAACAAGTGACATTCAAAACAATAGTTTGAATACAAATATTAACTGAATAATAGTACCTTGTCATAAAGTATTTCGCAATAAATGAGGTTTTCAGTATAAAATCGTACATTTTATATTTTTAATTAAACAAAAAATAAAAAATTACACCAACAAAAGTCATATCTTTATAAGGTTCATGCTCTATATGTGATTCGCTCAAAAAAGAAGAAATTCAGATGTAAGATTGTCTAAAATAAGAATTGCAAAAACATTAACATTACTGGTCCTATGTCAAAAGTAGGACCTAAATAAGTCAGTAAAATAGATGGATACAATCTGTATATACATTCTTGTATGAAATATGAATTTTGTATTTAAAGAAATTACTTAATTTTTTGTCCTATCCATATAATAATTTAATTAGCTTGAATTCTACTACTCGGATCGCTGGTTACGAATCGTAAGTTAAATACGCAAAATTTAAAACGGCTTATCCCTGAATGACGGATGGAATGATTGAAAGGTGACCGGATTCGTTAAAAATTTATTACTAATATCTCATCAAATGATTTTTATGGAATTAGTAGCAAAGCGAAATGCTAAATTAAAATTAAAAATGTCGTGTCGAGTAAGTGAGAAATAAAATACTTAAAATTCGAAAGTTCTTCATTCAATTCTATTCCGGCATGTCATAGTAAACAATCTTTTTATTTTTTTTAATTAAAATGCTATATATAATTATGGGTTGGAATGGAAATTAATGACATTAATTTATTGAAATCATTTTTTAAAACGAGAAATTACCATTTGTGCATTAGAAGTCGTTGGAAATGCAACATTTTATATAATTTGGATTCATTGAGAAAAAATGTCATAAAAACGCGATATTTTTACAAAAAAAATATTAAAAATCTAGAGAAAAGATTTGCTTTTAAACTTTCTACACTTGAAAATCGAAAAGAGCGACTTCGAAAACGTTTAATACGTTAGTTTGGAAAAAAACATAAATTATTTTTACAATTTTTATAATTTTTACAATAAATTATCAGAACAATTCTATTAATATTTTTATTTGAATGGTATCTTATAAATTATTAACTGTCTGTGATACATGATATGTTATGATATGTCTACTGTGAATAAAGTTGGCAAAAGTCAACTTTCAACAAATCTCGCAAAAATGAGCAACCAGAGGATGTCATTGTCGCAAGAAGAGGATTTTTTCTTATAATCTTAATAGCTTTACAACCTTTTTCATAGTGGACATTTAAAGGCATAATCACATCGTACAGAAAGTTAATTATTTAGAAGAAATACCATGAATGTAAAAACGCCAATAAATCTTTTATGATGATGACGACTATCATGTTGGTCGAAACGTTAACTTTGTGGTCATTATTGTTCAGTTTTATTCTATCGTACACCAAATTTTAATTTTAAAAGTTCACATAAATTGCGAACTTCATTGAACAGGTCAAAAAAACTTAACGCCACGAAGCAAAGAAGAAAACAGAGCAGAGATTTGATATCACATATCCAGTACCGAAAATTCAAAAAAGGCAGCTTAACCCCTTCGGTGTGAGGAGAAAAATTTGAAATATGAATAAAAAATGTTAAGAATTTTTTAAGCTAACAAAATTTGTGAGATTGGGTACACTTGGGTTTTTGGGATCGATATTTTTAAAAATTCAAAATGGCGTATCCAAGATGTCGAACATATTTTGTTGCAATCCTTGGATTCTGTTGAAACTTGTTACGTGTTGAAATTGTTTCAAAAATAAATTTATTTAACATTTCATGTCCTGAGTTACGATAATATATTCACATTTACTGATAATTTAATAAACTACCATACATTAAATTTTTTTTGTTTTTAACACTAGTTGTGTAAGATAAGAGCAACACTGCCCGAAATAGAAACAAGATTTTTGAACACTCCCTATTCAGCGAACGTAATTTGCACAAGTCATATATGAAGAAGAATGTATGTGTGATGTAAATCTACTTGTTTTTGTGCTTTTTATCAATTTTTTGGAATGCACGTCTATAGGAGTACCCTCACACTCAAGGGGTTAAGAATAGTATATCTACAGCATATTCCAAATGAAACCCTACTATATTAATAAAAATGTAAAACTAAGCTGAAGTTACGCTGCAGTAACAGAAAATAAACACACAGTAGAATTGATGAACCACGAGGGTCATGCATGCAGTTTCACAGAACAAAATGTATCTGACAAATTCATCTATTGTTCGGTTGTAGACCTCAAAGTAGTAAAAACTACAACTTTTTTATTTAAGTAAGTCTAGTTCAATTAGTCAAAATTTGTAACTTTATTATTTGTAATTTCATTATTGTGGAAGTTCAGCATAATCCAAATTTCTTCCAGTCCGAACTCACTACTAGTGGGTGCTGCGAGCAATGTAAGGTCGCTTTAAAATAATTTGCGACTCCATCCCCACGCACCCAGACCTGTCAGATCTTAGAATCGAGTATCCGGCGATTGAAATATCAATATCTAAAATTTCGCTGTTAAGTCAGGTTTCAGGGACAAAGGACGTCGTAATTCTCCTCAACGAGTATTTGATTGATTTCAAAAGTATGCAATGACAAAGATCTTACAGTGTACTATTTTCAAATTTTCATTATAAGCGGACGAAAACGAAGAGTTGAAGCTGTTAGAAGATGTTTCAACGCTGATTGACGTTGTATGCAGCATTATGATACTACTGGTCACAGCAGTCGTTGATGATAGGTTGTTTGTAACGGAGCTCAATGAAATACTTTTTCTAGCGAGTCAGCTAATTGAAGTTAGATTATCAAGATCTTTAAGAGAAGCAATGACATGTTTTACTAAACGTTCGTTTGTATACAGCTGGATTAATACACCTTTGCGACGATTTTTACCGCTTTAGTTTTCCCCCATAATTTGAAAAAATCACTTGCGAGGTACTCATTGATTAACCCTTTGAAGCATGGTTTAGCATATATGCTACACCTCTTTGTAATTCATTATTTACATATTTAAGGTCACTATTAATTAATGTTGCTGCAATTTTTTGCTTCCTTACTTCAAGAACATGTTAGGAAACGTAAATAAATCAATATTTTTAATTAATTATCATGTTACATTGTTTAAACAAATTAAACAAAGTGTAATTTGTTAAAGAAAACGTCATTTAAATATGACGAGACTGGGAACTCGGGGGTTTTCGGGGTCGCTGATTAGGACTCTGACCTCAGATTTTCAAAATTCAAAATGGCCGATCCAAAATGGCCTACCGAAATGTAAAAACAAGTCAGATTCACCCTCTATTTCAGTCGGCCATACTGGATCCGCTATTTTGAATTTTGAAAATCTGCGGTCAGATTCGTAATCAGCGATCCCGAAAACTCCCGAGTACCCAATTTCACCTAGATCAAGTAAGTTTTTGCATTTCGGTTGGCCATATTGGATCCGGCATTTTGAATTTTGAAGATCTGCGGCCAGATTCGTAATCAGCGACTACGAAAACTTCCGAGCAACAAATTTCAGCTATTTTCAGCATAAATAAAATGTATGCTTCAAAGGGTTAAAACACCAAAAGGAGCGAAATCTAGATTGACTGCAATAGTTAATAGCGATTTCCGACCTACGTGAGCCTTCATTAATTCATTACGTTTTTCACTGTCTAAAAAGCGCACAAATAAATTTCGTGATTTGGACATAGTTGAAATAATACATGCCGAATAAGAATAAATTGAGAATTCAGAATACTGAAATAGCTGACCTGACTGCGATACGTTACCATCGGCGAATCTACTATCACTATTTGGACGAAGAGGCATTCGCTTGGCTTTTTTAATTTCCGCAGGCTGAGTCTCAACGCCGATAGTCATAGCAATTGAACCGACTGAGGTGAATGGATCTTCATTGCAAAATTTCGTTTTCTTTAGTAAGCAGTCTAATTCTTTGATTTAACGTTTCCATTTATTCAGTTTTTATTGCAATATTACTGATAGGGATATTCTGTTCAGATATTATAACCCGCACATCCGAGCCAAAATGATTTTCAAATTTATTTGACAGACTTAGTGTTTCTTTTTTTTATTTGCACATTTTTAATCTTTTATATTACAGAGGTTATTATGCCACACACTAGTTTTAAAATTGCAATGTACATTTGTTTGTATCGGTTTCGGTGGTTGTTACATAAGGTCTCGCTCGCCGCATTAGATATTTTTGTTTTCAGATGCTTCAGAGTACAATGCTATTTTTTAAAATTTTTATATTACAGTTTGTAAAATAAGCGTGGAGGGTTTTACATATTGATACCGTTGATTGTACTAGTGATACCTGTGCTGATAATGGTAAGAAAAATTTTAGTTTTCTCAGTTTTTCTAGAAATCTAACGCGTTGGTTGTCATGTTTGTTACATTGCCGAAGTATGTGATCTAGATCTTGGATTTCCGGCCGGGGAACAAAGTTCCGAAAATCAAAACCCCGAAAGGCTAAAATGTCGATATTGCATGAGTCCAAGGTATTTTAATTTGCTTTCTTTTCGACAAATTTGCAAAGACAAAGTGAAGAAAATGACGCTGGAGCTATGCTATATCGAAATGTTGGCCTTTCGGTGTGTTGATTTTCGGAACTTTGTTCCCCGGCCGGATTTCATGGCCACATTCGCACATTGGATCACTGATCAGCCTTATACGTGCGAGAGATGCGCCAAGATTATATTGATTGGATCGACATATATTAATGGTGCTGACTATTTCTCTTGGGAGGTTCTTATTTCTATACCAAGGTTTTGTGTTAGACTTATAATAAATCTGAATATAAGATTCGTTGAAATCCATAAAGGGGATTTTCAGCACTTCTAATGTCTCAACATTTGAGGCTTCTTTTGCTTCTTTGTGGGTTAATTCTTTACTGTGCGCTGGTATCCAGACGAGCCATATTTTTCGGTTGTTTATTTCCTGAAAATCACTAATTGCCTTTTTGATTTTGTATAGATAAGGATTAGTAGTGACATTATTTTTAAAATTCTTCAGGGCTACCAGCGCTAAAAATTATGAAGTTGCTTTCAGGGAACGACAGTGCAACTTCGACAGCCTTTAGTATTGCAATACTTTCTGCCGTGAAAATCGACATGTTTTTGTTGCAACTGATTGCGATGGTTATACCTAGCTCGGGACAAACACGTGCACTTCCAACCGATATGAATCCTGCAGATTTACTTCCATATGTAAAGATGGCTATCGCATTTTTGTTTTTACTTGGTGAGTTTATGTCGTCATTTGGATCGTCAGCGTTACTAATTGTCTTGCCGTAATTTGTGTCGATATCAAGGGCACATGTGATTATTTTATGATCATATTTGTACATATTGTAATGGTCATTCGTGTTACTTAGTGTTTCTTGTTCATTTTGTTCGGACAAATTCAATGAAAGATTGAAGATCATTTATTTTGGAATCCAGAACATTCAAAGCACTAAGAGAATTTTATGTTAATGAAATCTTGAGTTAACATATATTATGAATTCTCATATTGGTTTAGACCCTCATCATTAAGACGTTGGCATTTACTTGATTTTGCAGTTTTTTCTTTAGGAAAACGTCCAGGTCCTTTCTTTTCAGAGACTTTTATTCTTAGAACTTGAGGCAATATATCATCCAATTGTTGTTTGCATTCACAAAAGAACTCACCATTTTGATTACGTTTTTCTGTCATAATACATATAGTGTGAGCTGTTAATTACTACGTACATATTTCAAATTCATCCATGTCATCACTGTTATAATAAAAACAACTATTTTCGAGCTCAGTGTATGTCATCGTCAAATTTGAAATTGGTCAAGTTAAACAAAGATATACGTGAAGAGCTCCTTCATGCGATATTACTGATTATGTTTATGAAGATATTACAATGTGGTTAATAAATCAGAATAAATTTCAAATTATATGTTTTAGTTGCGAATTTCTTTTCTGGTGTTGTGACGATCTTTAGGTATACGTAAAATTGCTTAGCATAGAGTATCCATAAATCGATGAAATGTTAACGTTGCACAAATACACATACGTTATTAGATAGATGTGCATTAATAGAAGTTAAAGAGACACAATAGAACAACTATCATAAATCACCGTAACTCGGGAATCTATCTTTTCACGATAATAGCGAAGAATATTAAAGAGTAGATTTTAAATATTGCAGTTGATCATTTTCTCCTGTTACTTGCGAAACCCAAAAATACAATTGATATATTGAGCTCTTGATTTTTAATGAAATGTAGAGGCTCACTGACACTGTACGACATGCGACACGAATCTTGTTATAAAAATACACTCTTCCGTACGTTTAAGACATAGTGATTGGAGGTGTATCCCTTAAAACAATATATGGTCTAATAACCCTTCATAGACGTACAGTTACACTGATAAAATATACATTATCCATATTAATTTATCACAAATAAAATTATTAAAATAATTAAAAACGTTAGACAGGTCATGCCACAAATCAAATTGAAAATTCAAAGTCACTATAACAAGACTTATATGCACGACAGCTAAATGTAAATTCATATTTAATAAGAATATTTAATAAGAATATTTGTAAAAAAAATAGCAAACTTTTAAAAAAATGTTAACATACAATAAAAGTGTATAGAGCTCTGACAAATTTAGGGTAATGACAACCCTGTTACAAATGTGCAGATAACTCTTAAATATTATTAAGTTGATTATATCAGTTACTTATGAACGCGATTAATTCGATGTAAGTGATGTTAATTATCTAATGCACAATAATACACGTGCCGTTAATGTGGCAAATGACTTCATGTAATTAACATATTCATGGATTAATTATCTTTATAAAAGTGGCTTTTTATTGGCCAATACTTCTTCTGTGCAATAAATTCGTATAGTTATTGTGAATTAACGATCATGTTAAATAGCGCTAAATAAAAGCTTCTTTTCTAAAAAAACATACGCATGTTCAATGTTTACTTAGCATAAGAATAAACACTGCAACAATGTAATATAAAATTCGCTTTGCAATCATAGAACCACGTGCATCCAATACTCTCTCGATATTTTAATACAACTGATTCTAATAATTTATAACAAATTATATACTTATATCCAGACTTTTGTAAGTACGATCTAGAGGTAGTTAACATATTCTATAGCGCAAAATGTTTTATTCCTTCGTTTTTGTTTTTTAAATAATGAACTTGAAACAAAACAAGATAGAACTGATTTGAAAAAAGTACTTTCGGAAACCTCGATGTATATAGATATTTTTATAAACGACGTGCAATAACATTTTTGTTAACCAATAAAGTAAAACCCGTCCCTTACCCTGTAAAAAAATTCGGATCAAAATGCCTAACTACGGTGTAACTTTTATACCTTGAAAGCTATGCTTAGAGCTGACTTCCCAACCTTGAAGCTTGATCCCTTATAAAACTAGCATAAAATGGAATCATATAATATAATTTCAATTTGTGTTCATCATAATTAATAGCAAAAGCAATTTGTCTGTGCGAGAGTAACCTACTCCATAAAAATATAGAGCAGTAAAATCTAGCAGCACTTAACTCACGGATCTTTTTCAAATATTTTTTTTAAAGTACGTTCACTTCCAGTATTATACGTTTTTAGTGTATTATGGGGTTAGCTTTTTTTCTGGTAAAAACGCTGCAGCACACTACAATGATGCTCATTATTTTGAATGCACTGAATTCCATTTTATTTCTGACATACCTTATAAGCGATTAATAAAATCTATAACCACCACCCGAATTTAAAATACTATAAATATCTATGCATAAAGCATGTACCGTAAATCATATAAGTGATATTTTTTTTTAAATGATAACTACCCGGAAATGCAATTATGAAATTACGTATGTGCATAAATAAAAAATGAATAATCGATTTACAATGATTGAAATCTTCATTCGAAGAAATTGCAGCTGAATTATCAGTAAGTCCAAGTAAAATGTGCAAGGAAAAATTCGACAAATTTGAAATAATCAGAAATTAAAAGACATTGATAGGTTAAATTGAAAGATATTGATGCCAATCGACAATTGTCATAAGATGGTTTTATCTTTTGAGTGGAAGACACCTTTTGTAATATATTTATTTTTGGAGTCAAATCGATAAATTCT
The DNA here is from genome assembly GCA_030407085.1 of Trichopria drosophilae. NCBI lineage: Eukaryota > Metazoa > Arthropoda > Insecta > Hymenoptera > Diapriidae > Trichopria > Trichopria drosophilae. Next base: position 60,589,311 of record CM059583.1, read on the forward strand.
TAAAGTTACATAACAGATAGAGACAGTTATAAGCATAATCTTTTTAGTTTTCTCAAATAAAAATCAAGATCCAGGCGTATATGTGGGCCAAGGCTAATAAATCGCCTTAAGGTTTTTTGTGGTTGCTGATTACGAAGCTGAGTTCACATTCGTAATCAGTAACCCCATGAAACCCCCTAATACCCAGTTTCCTCTGGATCAAGTAATTTTTTACATTTTTGATCGGCCATATTCAATCAATTTTCAAAATCTGAATTCAGATTTGTCATCAGCGACCTCAAAAACCCTCGAGTAATCAGTTTCATCTTGATACAATTGAACATTTTTCAGCTACGCCATTTCTTCTATAAAAATGACAATTTTTAGTTGTTTATTTGTTTATAAATCATAATGTTTAATAAATATTGACTTAATATTACATTGGATTTAAAGAAAACCGGGCGCAAATGCATTTTTTTGTATTTAAAACCCCAAATTTTCAACTGGGTTCCAGTGGCTAATATATTAGCTAATATATTTTAAATTATTTTCAATCTGTTTTTCTACAATTAAACTAAATTATTAAAAGAGCGATGTGCCGTAAGTTAAAACGCATCTAAAATTAACGTTTACTCGGTAGTACAGGATAAATAAACAATTTTCTAGGTGTGCTAGTGCGTTACTTGTTTTTTGTAGTTCGTGTACGTTTTTTATTCACCAATTCTCAATGATCCGTACGCGATATTTTTTTAGGCACATTAATCAGCCTCAAATGTGCTTTTCATCGGCATTAAAAAAGGAAGAGTTTACGTGTTCCTAAACATGATTTTTTGAAAACTTATTTTTATAAATTGGTGTAAAAAAAAACATTTTGTTTGAGTAAGTTGGTACTTGTAGAATTGCAGGTATTATCTTTTTTTTTAACACAAGGCACACTCACCATTTCAAAAGTTTGGTTATTGTACGTGTTTTCATATGATTTTGAGAAAGATAGAAACAGAGTTATTTTTTATAGAAAAAATATCTATACTAGTATACCTACGACCATAATAACATTATGGCATACATTGGTTAATTGAGAATGGCTATGACAAGCAACATAAAAAAATCTATAATAGTCTAATAGTGTTTGTATTTTGAAGAAAATATTTGCTTACCTATCGTACCCAGCAAACGAAAATTCATTAAAGATCCATTCAAATTCATTCACTGCATCACTTCTAAATTCGTTTTCTTAGCTTTTGCAATGAATTTCAATGAGAAAATGTGTTTAATGATTTTAAACGGTTAATAGCTCATAAAAAGTTGTTCGATCTAATGATTTTAAATAGTGGAATGAAGAAATGATTTCATTGAATGAATTTCAATTGAAAAGTGCGAATAGAACAATTGCAAGTTGAATGAATTTCAATGGGAAAGTAGTTATATTTGCCTCGAATAAATTTGAATGGATCGTTAATTATTACAGGACTAACCATTTAATGATATTGAATCGAAAAAAAATTAGATGAAAATGTAACTGATATGAATGAAATCGAATCGGTTATTACCTATAGCAAGGTTGGCAGGGAAAGGATTTTTAATGGAAATAAAATGTATAAATGAAACAATAATTCAAAAAACACCTAAATATTGGTTCTTTAGTTATTTTTGACGTGGAATTGAAAGATAATACATAATAAAAATTGTAAACAAATTTTTTGATCTAAAACAATTTTTTCCTCGAAAAGAAATTGAATTTTTTAAAATCCATGCGTAATTATTTGAGAAATACGATTTTCTATTCACCAAACTTTTTTGAAAAATTAAATTAATTTAGCGAATTTTAATGGGTCAAAGAAATTCTTTCTTGAGTAACAAGTAAAAAATATAAAAAAATTTTTGTTTTAAACATTTTTTAAATCCATCCGCAATTTTAAAAAAATGTGTTTTTATGTTCACCCAAATTTTTGAAATTTTTAAATGAATTTAGAAGAAAGTAGCAATGGGGTTCTGATATGATAAGCCGATAAGGTACTAATCTACGTTTAAAAATCGAAATGAAAAATTGCTGAATCAAATTTTCAAAATTTGAGTTTTATAAAGACAATTCCATCAATTTTGTATACCCTCTTTTCTATTGCAACCTCCCCAACAAAAGAGAACGAATTCATTTTCTTATTTTCATTTAGAATCCATAAAGAAATTAATTGCTGCGAGCGCCATCAGTTGAGAAAATCGCATATACTCCGAATTGCTAAGAATGCCATCTGTCAAAGAAAATAATCGAAAAAGCATATTATATGATTATATAATATATCGCATTATAATGATAAAGAAATTGTCTATTTAAATTCGTTCTGGGAAATAAAACGTATACGTTTATCTAATCTGATTTAATATATTAGATACTTTGATCTTGATTTATTAATCTATTTTTGTATACTGTTTTTTTAGTACATTTTTGTTTAAATAAATCAGTGAAAGAACTTACAACTTATAAGTTAATATACACTAGTATATTTGTCGGTTAGGCAAATACAAAAATTAAATTTTTATTGATAATTTTAAACGCAAACAAAAAAATGTGTACTTTCTACTAATAACCGACTCTAATTATATTTTTTATTTGTGATTTCTGTATGTTTTCAATATCACGAAAGTAAGAATTTAATAGATGGGACGATAATAGTCGATTTAGTAGTTGAATGTTTACTAGTCCAGACAGTAAGTTGATCTCGCAAAGAGCCCAGAAAGATATCAGAAAAAAATTCTGACCTCGTGAAGAAAACTCAAAATGATATCAGAATTATCATAATGTGGTTAGCCGACACACTTAACAGTGTCATTTTGGTAATGGCACGAAGACCTGTTAAATAGGTCATATTTTTAAGACATTAATCATAATGATATCATAATTGTGTCATAAAGTGTTCAGATGACTAACTTAAAGATATAATTTTGTTATTGGTCCAAAAATCCCATAAAGAGATCACATTTCTGAGAATTTAATCGGCCTGAGCTAATCAACACGTGTAGGCTGGTTTTAACTGGATTTCAAAAAAGTGTACGTTGCAATTTTTAGGGCACTATTAAATTCTCATGTATGCAATGTAAACTACATTGAAAAACACTTAAAACAAGCCTACAGGTATTACTTACCTCAGGCTGATTAAGATCTCAGAAATGTGACCTTTTTAATTGTAATAAAAACCTTTTTATTTCATTAGAAATTTTTTTTAAATGTTAATGTATAATTATGTATTTTATTTTTACACTAACAAAAGAGCAACTTAAACAATGTTATTTTTTATTTGTTTATTTAGATATATTTGTTTTATATAATAATTCATTTGTAGTAGTTTTCTTCTTATATCAACCTCTCATTCCATGTATGTACGAATATTATAGGTAAATGTGTATACATATGTATATTGGCCCCCCATTTTAATGTAACGTTAACTACATTAGATGTTTATTTCTATAGAATTTCATTTTTAGACATTATTTATCGATTTCAATTTTCTTAATTAGTAGGAATATTATTCATTTCAAAGTTTATTACTAAATTATGAATGCTTTATGATACAAATGTGGTGTCATAAATATGGTGTATTTAAGATACCTTTATGATCACGGTTTATCGCATTTTGACCACATTATGATATCATCCTAGCAAACCATAAAGACATCAAAATTAGGATCTCATTTTGAGGACTTTCTAAAAAAATCTGCTGCCTGGAGGGTTCCATTTTGATTTCAGAAATCATTAATTCCTGGGAAGGATGTAGCGCAAGCATTACACATTACAAAACAGAATTTGTATTCACTGCTAAATTGAAAATATTGAAAAAGAGATTCTATGTAGTTTCTATTCTCGATTCTTTTAATTTTATTTTTAAAAATTGGGAACTTGTGAGGTACTTAAAGCTACAGAGCCAAAGTCATCAAAACCAAACCAAACCGGGTGGGGAATTTGCTTTTTTGTTGCTAATGTGTTGCCTTAGTGATGATTTTGTTGATCCTATATTTGAAAAAACCGTACGGTGGGCAGGCTTAAGAAAAAGCTATGCCCAACCCATCCTTAAAAAACAAGTATAGATGGGATAAAACAAAAAACTAAATGCATAGGAATTTGTTGCTTATTTGTTGCTCCAAGAAAAATTGATCTAAACACCATTGCACCTATTTCTGACCAAGTACCAATTACTGACCAACATTATAAATCTATTGATTTGTGCAAAACGGTCTGTCTTAGGCACAAAAGGTACTAGCAACAAATTATTTAAGCAGCTAATGTTATCGCATATTATTCCCCAGATCTCTACGAGTAATTTGGATTTTTAAAACATAGGAGCAACAAAATCGTGACAAGGGCAACAAAAAAAACAACAAATTATTGTAGCTTTTTTTAGTTTGTAGCTTTAAGTACCTGAACCTGTGATTCGAATTCTTGGAAATTCTTCTTCTTATACCCTCCCAGTAATCGGAAATGCATTGAAATGTATTGAAAATGTTGAATGCATTACAATACATTTGAATGCGCTATTTGATCTTAAAAGTATTGAAAAGGATTGAAATGTATTAAAAATTGTAATGCACGGCAATATATTTAAATTCAAAAATAATCCCATTTCATACATTTAATGAACAAACAAAATTTGCATCGACCGAGAATCAAACCCTGGTCTCCCGCACAACTTCGAGCCGTAATCACTCGACCACCTCCTCGGTTTAAAAGATGATGCGAAAATAACAAATAGTTGAAACGTGGAGCATTTGTGAATTGTGTACATAAAAATAATCTGCTAAATTCATTACCATATTTTACATTTTTGTAATAGTTTGCTTATCGACTTTTGAAAAGAACGAATGCATGTAGATAGTAGATATTTTTGTTGGTAAAATAAATATTGTAATTTTTTTTCTAAATTACGCAATATCTTGAAAACGGTACGAGATACATGAAATTTGCCGAAATTGATGTAAATCAGGGGTACCTTGGTGCGATGATTCGAAGCCACTGTACATGATTCGAGAATTTTCGAAATTTTCGATTTCTCAAATTATGAAATTTTTGAATTGTGTATTGTCAGCTGAAACATTGCACACCATGGCAAGATTTCATCAGATTTCACGTATCTCATACCGTTTACGAGATATTGCGTAAATTTGAAAATAAGTATCAGTTGGGTGTCCAATAAGTGTACAAATACATTTCATTTAAGTGTACAACACTTTTTGGACTCTTGTGTATTGAACGCTTAAATAAAGTGTACCATTTCCGACAAAGCATTGCTAAATGTAATTGGAAATTGGTTTAAAATAAACATTTCACATTCCAAATTTTGAATGAAAAGTCATTGTGGCTTTTATTTTCGAAAATAACTTTTTTGTAATTGAAATGAATAATTACGAAATGAACATAATTTTAATATTTTTTCACTTCAAAGCGGAAGTTATTTTTTTTTATAGATTCATTTGTATTAAAATGAAGAATCATTAAGAATTTGTATTCACATGAATTAACGACACTTTAATTGTGTATTGATTTATTTTAAATTCATTTGGATTACAGCCGGCATTATTTTGCTCAGTCATGTATTGAAATGGATTCATTAGTTCCGGTAATTAACTGTTATTATTTATGGATTCGATTATATTAAAAAATTATCATTTCAATCTTCATTTGTATTCAGATGGATTCACGACTTTTGCCTTTTTCCAGTGTTTTTAGTACTTTCGGCAACAATATTATTTATGTATTCATTTGGATTCATTTCGATTCATATTTTTGTATTAAAATAATAGTGAAGTATTTTTGGATTCGAATGTATTCGAAAATTTCAAATAGCATATTCAAAAGCGAAAAATTAATCCAAGTCAATACATTTCAATACAATTTCGATTGCTGGGCTAAAAATTCATTTTAAAATATTAAGTAATCAGCGAAAGAGCTGAAATGTTGAATATTTTTGAATTATTGTTCGTTCATGGGAATAATTTATGGCAGGCTCAGCTGTGGTTTAAAATGTTTTTTACAAATTTTGAATACTTACGAAAAAGTTGAAATGTATCTAGAATCGTTACTGTCAATTATTTTTTTCCAGGTAAGGAAATTAATTATTTGTGTTGTGATTGAAATCTTATCGTTGGTTATATTAAGCAATATTCGATATTTTACATTTCCTTATAAATTAATGTCTTATGAAACACGTTTTAGTGTTTAAATTCTAACATCCCAGTAATCCAAAATGGATAAGTATGCATTAATTTTCAATCCCGATTTTGTTAATCTTAAATGCTGTTACGTCAAAAAAAATGTTCAAAAATGATGAATTCATTTAAATATACAAATAACATATATACGTAAACAAAATTATTCACATTTTGTACTTTTAAACATCACATTATTTTTTTATTCAACAGTATTCGGGATTGCTCTAAATACTTTTTTTGAGATTGAAATGCATTTTCTTAATTGTATTTTTTGTATGAGCGTCCAAAAACCAAGAATTATTTATGAATATTATGAAAATTGAAATGGATTACTCACATTTTACACTTTTTACAGCTTATTATTGTTTTATTCAAAAACTTTCATTACGTCGCATATTTTCAACAATATATTATTTTTTTATTCAAATGTATTCGCAATTTTGGGAAATACTTTTCGGGATTTCACTGCATTCCTTACTTTTTATACTTTTTATATCACATTATGTATATTTGGATTCAAAAGGTTTCATTACGTTATACATTTTCAACAAAATATTCATTGTGTTAGAAAAATTAATCCAATATTCAACATAGAATTCTCTATCTCAAGAAATAAATAATGATCCACATAATATTGACTATTTTTATTTCAAAACCATATATATCGTAAACTTACGACGGAATAATGATCATTTCTGCAGCCGTGAATAAGTTTTATCTTAATAAGCTTGTGACTTCAGAAATCACTTGTATTATAAACTTTGAATTTCTTATTGAATTTATAAATTTAATATTTTATTCAATAAATACAAATTTTATGGGCTCTGCCTATTACTTGAAAAAAAAATTAAAATTTTCTTCTTTCTTCCTTCTTTATGAATTTAAAGACACTATCACGTTTTAAAATTAAGACTTTATTTAAAATTGAAAACATACAAAATAAATAAAACTTAAAACTCTTTAAAAAATATATAGAGAAAATTACAATTAACTTTAACTTTTACTTCTTTAAAGTTAATTTTAATTTTTTGTATATATTTTTTAAAGAGTTTTAAGTTTTATTTTTTTTGTATGTTTTCAATTTTAAACTAGTGTTGGCGTGGTGCCTCGCTTGCTTCGCTCGCTCAGAAACTTCGACCCAGTGGAGAGTCGGCTATTCCTTAAGACTCGTTTGTTTACTAACAGCTTTCAATTATATTATAAAATTATATTGATATTTGGGGGTCCAATCATATTTAGGTCCAATTGGCTTCGATAGATATGTTACAACAATATATAGTGTTTCTTATATATGTGAAAATTGAAAATGAGCATTTTCAAAACTTCGACCGCGACAACAGGCCAGCCGAAGTATTAATAAATAAAAGTTGCAAAACACTTACTTCATGCACTTGTAATCTAATAGACTATTGATGCATATTACATGTTTACAGTTTTTTACTAATTACTGTCTGTATCATTATAATCTTATATATACAATATATATAGATATAATTCGTCAAAGATATCTTGAAAGTGTCGAAAAGATCTCTGACGAATATCTTTTAGATATCTATAAGACATCTTTTAGATATATCGAAATAGTTATTTTCTTATCAAGGGCGTAAAGTAAAGCCCCCTAAGGGGCTGGCGAAGACTACCCCTGGGGGTAGGGGGTCGAAACGTCGAAATTTTATGGAAAACTATAGGGTAATTTTTTTGCCGCGATGACCAAATTCAGTACTTTTTCAGACAACAGTCATAAGCATTTTAAACCAGTTTTTATGGCATTATCGTTGACTTTAGGAAGAAAATGCATATAACCTTTTTTGTAGAGAATTTCATGCTCTATCTTTTTTTGTTTGAAACATTTTTCAGTAAAATTTGTATTTTTTCAAAATAAATGCAAAAAACTACGAAGAAACTTAATTGGGGCTAATTTTTTTTAGTAATGGACGGATGGATCTTCGCCAAAATCTAATCAAATCTAAGTTATACTAAGACGCGTATTTAAAAAAAAAATTTATGTCAATACGCTTATCCGTTCGCGAGTTATCGCGAGACAAAAAAACGGGACGAACGGACCTACGTACGTACAAGATCACGGACACAAATTTTTTTATTGTTGATTTGGGTTCCTTAGGGTCTGAAACGTCGACATTTGATGAAAAACTATATGGTAATTTTTATGCCCGAAGTGACCAAATTTAATACTTCGTCCAGACTTAGTCTGTGTCGAAGTAATAAAGTCTTAATTTTAAAAAGTGATAGTGTCTTTAAATTCATGAAGAAGGAAGAAAGAAGAAATTTTTAATTTTTTTTCAAGTGATAGGCAGAGCTCATAAAATTTATATTTATTGAAGAAATCAAGCCTATCTTAAAACCCTATTTAATTTAATATTTTATGTAACAATTTCTATTTTTATACAAAATATGAAATATTGTGAAACCTGACTATAAAAATAAAAACTATATGCAGCAAAACTGTTAGTTTTGAATAACACTAAAAAAAATTATATTTTAATATTTCTTGCTCGGAGATGTCATGAGGATTGGAAATATGTATCTTCCATTTATAAAATTAATAACTCTGTAAAGCTCATTAATTTTATCATTGTGAAGAACAATAAATAAAACTACTAAACATTAATATCATATATTATATTATAAAATATTTTTTACGAACATTGTGAAAAATATTATGAAGTTCCAACAATAACATGTAACGTCCTGTTGCTACTGTTGGATAGGTGATAAATATTAATCTAATAACTTAAATTCTTGTAACTTATTGCTGATTTGCATATTGCATTTCGTGCGCCATAACTTCCGTAGCACTTTTATGTGGAATTCCAGGTTCTTGATCAAGCCGAGGTACATCATTGATTTCTATAGCCTCGCCAGATGTTGTCATTGATTTCATTACCTCTTCTTCTAAACGTACACATGCTTGTTCAATTTTATAATTTCTAGATACCAGACCAACCCACTGAGATTCCAGCGTTCGAAGTTTTTCACCTCCTTGAGTTTGCATCGATTTTCTTTGCCAATTCACTTCTTGAATCTGTTTTCTAAGAGCTTGCAGCTCTCTCTGCGCCACAGCCAACAATTTGTTTAAGACATCCAAGTATGATTTCCAAGACTCGCAACCATACTGCATCATCAGTTCTAAATTGCATATTCGAGTTGCCTGATGTTCTAACTGTGCATAACTGTTTTCGACGCTTTCATTCCATGAAGAAAGATCGTTCATTTTTCCTGAAGAAGGTGGAGGTAATTCATATCGCTTCATACTCAGGACATCCATAGGTAGACGATTTTGTAATCTTTCAAACTCATGCTTCATTACTTCAGTTTCGAAAGAATTGATGTTTAATGCGGAGAGATGCTCCAAGTAATTTTTAGTTGGTCTATATCGACGTGTTTCTTCTTCAACCATAGCCAAAGCAGCTTCTCTGACCCCTGGTTCATCATAACCTTGATCAATATAAGGCAATGCGTCAACAACAACTTCACCAGCCATTATTGTTCACTGAAATATATAAAATGCAAGGTATATTAAAGAAAATAAAATGAGTTTCTACATGAGTTTTCATGATTTTCACGTTTGTAACACTTACATTTAGTATTCCAAAACCAAAACAGAATGTAATCAAATATAATTATGTATTGAAATGATTGAAATGACAACAAAGACAATCTCTGTCAGTTCTCAATATGTTGGTCACAAAACCAGTATTGCCAAATGCACTTTCCAAATGTCCCTAGATGTGATCATGCCATTGTGAATTTTTTTATGTCTCATGAATATTTTTAAAATACATACAGTAGTCCTTCCCTTATTCTAATTTGTACAGTCAGGCAAGATGGCGGCCTTCTTCCCTTATTCTAATTTTCTCCTCTCCCCCACTACTAAAATTTGCTGTCTCACCATTGTCTCTTTTTCCTTTGTTGCGCATGCGCCGTTATTTTTATTTAGAAAATCCACAGGTCAACAGTTCAACACACGTCAGTGGGGAGAACGCGTGAGGGGAAATATTAGAATAGGGAATAGGAAGAGAGAAAAAATTAGAATAAGGGAAATTAAAATAAGGGAAGGAATACTGTAATACAGTAGGACCTCTCTTATTCGAACCTCTTTTATTCTAATGCCTTTCTTATTTTAATTGTCCAGCCTCTCTTATTCTAATCGTTCCCCCACAAGTCTTCTCCCACTAACACACGAACAGTCAACGAAAAATATTGTCCACGAATCACAAGCTCGCAAGCAAAGTAAGCGGGGGTAAGGGGAAAATTAGAATAAGAGAGGTCCTACTGTACGTACGTAATAGATAAATTGTAACATTTTAACCCTTTGAAGCATAAATTTTTCTTTACGCTGAAAACAGCAGAAATTTGTTAGTCGGGAGTTTTCGAGGTCGCTGATTACGAATCTGACCTCAGATTTTCAAAATTCAAAATGGCGGATCAAAAATAACCGATCAAAATGTAAAAACAACCCAACAAACGAAAAAGTATTCGAAAAAGTGTACGAAAAATCTGTGTACGATTTAATACGAAATACAGTAGGACCTCTTACTAACGATTGGTTTGGTTCCTAGCCCTCCCCTCATACCTCTTACCAACGACTACTCGAGAGAGTCTTCCACCACTATCACGATTCTGACCAATAATATGCGCTCTGCGGGCAGGGCGACGTATTTACATAGACAAACGTCCGGTAGAAGGGATAAGGAGAGGTATCTCGTAGTCATTCGTGAGAGTAAACAATATAACATGATAATTAATTAAAAATATTGATTTATTTACTGTTCCTAACATGTTCTTGAAGTAAGGAAGCAAAAAATTGCAGCACAAAAAAAAATTAATAATTACCTTAAATATGTAAATAATGAATTACAAAAAGGTGATTTTTATTCATTTCCGAAAATTCTCGGTCAATTCTCAATTAATTTCCTTGGCATTTTCAAGGATACCGTTAAAATTGCCCTACAGAGCCAGAATTTTGAAAAATCGATTGATTAATTTTTTATTTACGGTTTTTAATAAAAATTCCTACCCAAAGGATGAGCACTTACAACTCTTTTAAGATTAAAATTTCTTTTAAGAATTATTTCACAAAGAGCCTAGCAGATTTTTAGCAAATCTTTAGCAAAAATTTTCACCCGTTACTACTTTTTAAACCACCATTTCTCATAAACTTTTAATTCAAATGTTAAAATTTGAAGAAAAATATAGACTTTAAGGTGGTGTATTCAATTAATATGTAATTATTTAAGTTATAAATATTATACAGCATTTATTGCCATACAGCAAAATAGAAAAGAGTTCAGAATTATTTCAAAATGTGCTCTAAAAGAAGTCAGCATTATCTTAGAGTTCATAAAGATCTCATAATGACATCATGTTCAGAAAACCCTTAGAAAGTGGGACAACTGACTTCTTTTAGAGCGCATTTCGAAATCATTCTGACTTTTTTCTTTTGCTTTCTGGGGTTATACCAACTCATGTTCTACAAAGGCACCAAAAGAAACTATAGATACATGTTTTTTTTTTTTGTGAAATAGTTACTTTATTAACTAATTGAGTAAAAATCGACTGAAAAGCATTCATAAAAATTTTGTGCTTAATGTCTGAATTCACTTTCTGAACCTTTTCCAATCTTTCTAGCAAAATTGCGTTTTCATAGCGTTTCTTATTGGAAAATATGCAAATTTGTTACAACCAAGACAGCAAAATAAAAAAGAGTTCAGAATGATTTCGAAATGTGCTCTAAAAGAAGTCAGATGAGCCAATTTCTGAGGGTTTTCTGAACATGATGACATTATGAGATCTTTATGAACTCATGTTCAGAAAACCCTCGGAAAGCGAGACATCTGTCTTCTTTTAGAGCACATTCCAAAATCATTCTGAACTGTTTCTATTTTGCTGTCTGGGCACAAAATCAATGAAATACATCTTTAAAAACGTTGAAAAAATTATTTATGTAGTCATTTTTGAGAAGGAACAGTGGTGCAAGAATAAAAAGTGTAAACAGTTTTTGCTCGCTCATACACATACATTTACTCGCTCATAAAACTAAAAAATTTTCCTTTTCGAAAAAATGCTATTAAATTTTTCTAAATTAATTTAGAAATTCCAAAAAATTAGGGTGAACATAAAAACACATTTTTTAAATAATTACATGTAGATTTTAAAAAAGAAAAAAAAAACATTTTTTATCTGTCACAAAAATTGTTTATACTTTTTACTCTAGCACCACTGAACTCCACGTCAAAAATGACTGTAGAAATCATTTTTTTAAATTTTTAAAAGGTTTATTACATATAGCTGATTTTGCTAAGTAAGGAACGAAGTTTCATTGAAAAACGTAAATTAAAAGATGACTGAATTAAAATTGTCGAAATTCGGCCTGTGGTAAGGACGATTCCAATTACTACAGACGGAATCCTGGAAAATACCAAAGAAATTAATTTCTACTTTATCGACCTAGCATTTTCGAACTCCCAATAGTCTAGTTACAACTGCAGTTGGCAACATTGAATGCTAGTGATTATAAAATGGCGCACGTGCACTGGAACACACATCTTCCAATGTTTACAATCATAAAAATGTCGTGATGTTTACAATTGTTCCCATCATTATGTTATAAATATTCGAAATATGTAAATAAAAATGTAACTAAATATAAAAATTCCTCCATCCTCAAATTGGTAATCTATACCAATTATTGGAAATATGTGTTATTATATATAAGATCAGTGAAATTTTAAATCCCACATAATTATTTGTTAGTAATGATACTTAAAAATAAAACTAAACAAAGTAATATTCCATTCGACAAAAGTTTGAAAATACCTAAATTTTTTAACCTACGTTCAAAATGAGTAATGACAAATTTGAAGTACAATGGTGTCCAACTCATTCGAACAAATTTATTACTTGGGGACATGAAATATGTCTTTATGAAGTTGCACAAATTGAAGATAACGCAACTTCGGCAAGTGAGTAATAAACTAAAGGTTCATATTATATTAAAAAAACAATTTCATGTATGTTAATGTTTTTATAGTTGCGGGTACAAAAGTTTCGGATACAACTGTCGCTCATCTTCTTGCTACAAACACAAATTATCATCACTTTAAATGTATCGATGTTTATCGACATCTGAAGCCTGATGTTTTGTTGGCCATTGGACAAGCAAATGGAAAGGTTGCTTTGGCAACTTTCGGACCAACTGTATATGATTCTTTAGGACTTGTTGGAAGAGAATTTGGTAAATACACTTCATATTATAATTAATTCTAAAAATGAATGGATCTGTGACACATTGTTGCTTAATCGTAATATTATTTTTTTAAAATATCACGTTCCAATATCATTGGACAATATATTACTTTCCATAATATTACAGGACAAATTATTACCAGAAAAACTATTACGGTTAAAAAGATTCATTAATATTAACACATGAAAAAATTAATAAAGTAACAAACATAAATAACAATCCCAGCAATCGAAATTTTATTGAAATGTATTGACTTGGATTAATTTTTTGCTTTTGAATACGCTATTTGAAATTTTCGAATACTTTCGAATCCAAGAATACTTCACTATTATTTTAATACAAAAATATGAATCCAAATGAATACATAAATGAATTTCGTTGCCGAAACTACTAAAAGTATACTCAAAAAAGGCAAAAGTTGTGAATCCATCTGAATACAAATGAAGATTGAAATGATAATTTTTTAATAGAATCGAATCCATAAATAATAACAGTTAATTACCGGAATTAATGAATCCATTTCAATACATGACTGAGCAAAATAATACCGGCTGTAATCCAAATGAATTTAAAATAAATCAATACACAATTAAAGTGTCGTTAATTCATGTGAATACAAATTCTTAATGATTCTTCATTTTAATACAAATGAATCTAAAAAAAAAATAACTTCCGCTTTGAAGTGAAAAAATATTAAAATTATGTTCATTTCGTAATTATTCATTTCAATTACAAAAAAGTTATTTTCGAAAATAAAAGCCACAATGACTTTTCATTCAAAATTTGGAATGTGAAATGTTTATTTTAAACCAATTTCCAATTACATTTAGCAATGCTTTGTCGGAAATGGTACACTTTATTTAAGCGTTCAATACACAAGAGTCCAAAAAGTGTTGTACACTTAAATGAAATGTATTTGTACACTTATTGGACACCCAACTGATACTTATTTTCAAATTTACGCAATATCTCGTAAACGGTATGAGATACGTGAAATCTGATGAAATCTTGCCATGGTGTGCAATGTTTCAGCTGACAATACACAATTCAAAAATTTCATAATTTGAGAAATCGAAAATTTCGAAAATTCTCGAATCATGTACAGTGGCTTCGAATCATCGCACCAAGGTACCCCTGATTTACATCAATTTCGGCAAATTTCATGTATCTCGTACCGTTTTCAAGATATTGCGTAATTTAGAAAAAAAATTACAATATTTATTTTACCAACAAAAATATCTACTATCTACATGCATTCGTTCTTTTCAAAAGTCGATAAGCAAACTATTACAAAAATGTAAAATATGGTAATGAATTTAGCAGATTATTTTTATGTACACAATTCACAAATGCTCCACGTTTCAACTATTTGTTATTTTCGCATCATCTTTTAAACCGAGGAGGTGGTCGAGTGATTACGGCTCGAAGTTGTGCGGGAGACCAGGGTTTGATTCTCGGTCGATGCAAATTTTTTTTTTTCATTAAATGTATTTATTTATTTATTTATTTATTAACTTTGGCTTGAAGTGTAACCTTCTCTGGCCAACTATAAGTAGCATAACAAAATATATAAGTACAGTTACAAAATACGGAAGAGACAATAGTAAGATTATAAAAGAAAGTATACAAAGGTAGTAGATCTACTGATTCAATCGGTTTCGCCATGGTTTCTTATATAGCTAAATATTTACATTGATTTAGAATAATATGAAATAAAATAAAATACGCCCGCAATTGTGCCGAATTAGACATTAAAAGTTCTGCGTAGAGACATTAAAGGAACAAGCCAAGTTCGCTACACTAAATTACTAAATCGCTAAACCATAATACTAAATAAAGAGCTACCTGTCGCGTCTAGCTCCAAAAGTAGTCGCATTAACTTAATGCCAAATGTATCTGCATTGGTACATTTATTAAGTTCTGCTGGGAGAGCATTCCAAAGTCTGATGGAAGTGACATGAAAAGAACTTCCATAAGTCTCAGTTCTGTACATAGGTATTATAAGTTCGTTGGTGCCCGCCCTTGGTTGACGATCGAGTACAGTACTCCGACGTACATATTGGCTGTGCAAGTAAGATGGGGATTATGAACTGGGATTATTTTTGGATTTAAATATATTGCCATGCATTAAAATTTTTAATACATTTCAATCCTTTTCAATACTTTTAAGATCAAATAGCGCATTCAAATGTATTGTAATGCATTCAACATTTTCAATACATTTCAATGCATTTCCGATTGCTGGGATTTATATAGTTCATAAACCCACCGCAAAAAAATAACAACCTACAACATAATACAACATACTCCATGCAACAGTGTTGATAACAATGAAATATTTTCGAAAAATTATATATAAAAATATCAAGATAAAAACTAGTTGCAAAATAAATAAAAATATTCAGATCAATAATAATCATTACAAAAATAATAAATTACATACATTTTCAAATAAAAATAAATCACATATATAAATAATTTAAAAGTGACTATCGCATTATTGGATCATCAAAAACAATACACAATAATTACACATAATATATCCCAACTTTCTCTTTGTAATTTGAAAAGAAATGTCAGTATCATTTGAGCACTCGGCAATAGATCGTGTCAGAAATGCATTTGCAACGCACTAAGCAAAAAACATATGAAACTTTTAAATCGCGATGGTTATTAAAATTCCGGAATTACTATTTAAGCTTAAAATTAGATTATAACAATTTCATTTAATGAAAATTAAATAATTATTTTTTAAATCAGTTAAGCATAAAATTTAATTTTATTAATTATATTTAACAATTTTCGAGAAATTTACAAAATAAAATTTAAATATTTTTGATAATATTATTTTTTAGCACGATATTATTTTTTTGGACCAGACATAACATTTTTTAGAATAATATTTTTAACTGTAATATTTTGGACTGAAATTTTTTGTCGTAACATTCAAAATGCAATATATCGACTAATAGTTTAATTTACATGTATCTCTTTTAAATTTCTCAATGATTTTTTACGAAGCTTGTTATATTATTGTTTTTTGAGTCGCTGAAATCGAATCTAAAATGAAAATCTTAAAATTGAAAATGGCGGATGTAACATCTAACAAACCAAAAAGTAAAAGAAAAATCTGTATACGATGTAGTACGAATCAAGTCCGTGTCTTTTAGATACGAATGCGAGTGTATACGATATTAATACATATACGATAATGATTACTTTGGATTATTGAATGATTTGAACTCAAAACGTTAAAACAACATTTCTTCGAGAATCAATACGGAAAACGATATAATTAATTCTTCGATTAAATTGACAGAATTTAAAGCATATAAGATCGAATTAATTCTATTCTTGAATTACAGGTCGTACAAAATAGTATGCATTCGAATAAGAATCTCTATCTATATGCTTCTAGTTCGCAATTATTCAACGTATAATTATATTGACTAGAACTAACAGACTTCTTTGAAAATCAAAGCCGTTTACAGTTTCTAACATTTAACTATAAACAGTTATCAACACACCAAGTTGTGAGTTGGTCCAGGTCACCCTGAAACCTCACTGCATCCAATGGTGACTTGATAACTGCATATCATTTATAAAACAAATAAATTCATATATATAAATCCCTAAAACAAAACAAAAATTGCATGTAGCATAATCCAATTGAAGACCGTTATATATATTTTAATTATTATTTCCTTGAATTATGTGTTTAAAATCACTTATTCTATTTTTAGTTCCAAAACATTCGAGACAATGTAATACAGTGGCATGGAATCCTGTAGATACAAATTTGTTAGTATCAGGGTTAGAAAAATATAGATTTGATCATTCTATATTATTATGGGATATCCTCAAAACATCCTCCTCCGAACGAGCGCATCATTACAGTTCCTCCAGCAGTCAAAGCGATTCACCAAAACCAATCGCAGAAGCTGGAGTTTCCGAATCTGCTCATTCGATTGCCTGGTTCAACAATGAACCAAAATGTTTGATTGCAGGTGTAAACAATAAATACTTGAAAATCATCGACTTCAGAGGTACCTTTTTTTATTCGTAGAAATGAATTCAATTGAAAAAGTTCAATAAATTTATTTTGTAGATTCGGTTAGAATCGTGAATGCGACTCCAACAAAGGCTGTATATAATTTAGCTGTTAATCCTCAAGATGACTGCCATATAGTATCTCGTTTTGAAAACCAAATAACTATTTGGGATACGCGTTATTTTGAAAAACCAGTCTTAACACTGTCACAGGCGAGACAAGTGACCAAAGTTTTGTGGTGTCCAACTAGGCGTAATTTATTAGGATCATTGCAAAAAGATTCAGGTATAGAAAATACATTACTAATTTGTATCGTAAAATCACTAATGCACATTGTTTATAGGATCATTGCATCTTCACGATATACAACATTGCGGTGTAGGTGGTGAAGACACAGAACCAGGAGCTCTCGAAAGAACGGTAGCTCCGTCATTGTCAAATCCAGTAAGTTTCTCGTGGCATCCAACTCACGTTAATAGACTTCTAACCGTGTCGCAAAATGGTAATTATAAAAATATATTTGTCGTTTGTTCAATTATATTTATATTTAAAATCTAAATAACTACTTGTTATTCAGGACTGTCAGATTATACTGTGTCTGAAAGAGTCACTCTTAACTGGTCTGCCAGATCACATCTTGTTTGGAATCATGCCTTTAAATCGTTCCATTACGTATGTAGTGGAGATGATATTTATAAGGCTTTAGACGATATATCAATAATAACAAAGAGACGAGCAGCGGCGGAGTACGGTTTACTTGTAAGTAAAAATTTAACATATCGACGCCTCCTATTGATATAATGCACATTCACAGCGAATTTCATATAATGCACGTCCCTGCCGAAAAAATACTATAGAACACGATTCAGAAAACATACAGAGCACCATACAAATTGTATTTACCAAGAAAAAAAGTAACTAAATACCTGAATATTAACGTTATAGAAATATTGAGGGCTTGCAATTTTATTAAAAAATTCCTTCAAAACTTAAAACAGTAAGTAATGTTGCAAATCCCGTGTAAAAAGAACTCGTCCTAAATTTAATTTTGTATGGTTTTTGCACCATAAGAATAAAACCTTTATTACCTTCAATTACCACTTAATGAACGTAAATTCTCATTCCAAAGAATTTAGAGAGCATTCATGATCCAATAAAATTATATTACTATTTTTACTTTTCATATTTAAAACATTCGAATATGGGGCATTCAACGTAAAATTTTTAGTTTTAGTTTTATCATTTGTGTGTAGTTAGTACACGCAAAAGAAGTATTCTTGACCATATAAAACATTTTAAAATCGATTGTACTACGAGTTGCGAAGATAGTTAGGAAAATGTAATTTTCTGTTCTGGCAATGTCTAATTTATTTAAGCGCAAAAGTATCAGAACTGAAAATTAATGTAACACATGTTTTCCGTAGTTTTTTTATGTCCTTTCTCGTTAAAATATCCGATTTCATGTATTGTTACAGGATGAGATTAAAAAATCATTTTAGAGTTTTTAATTTACATTTTGCGAAGGAAGGAAGGACCCTTTTTAAAATTCTGAAAAATCCATAAAAATGGTTTAATATATCCTTTATGGTAGTATAGTTGAAATTTTGGCTCTGGATCGGTTTACAATAAACCATCGACCTGAAAAATTGTAAATAAATAGAAATCCCCTGATTAACGTATAAACTGCATAATACAGGGGACTTATTTTATTCAAATTTAACCTCGATTATTTCGTTCAATTTTGATCGAAATAAAACATTTTTTTCATTCTAAAGGTAATTCAATGCTCTACAAGATGCATTTTTAAAAATCATAACATTTCAATGTCTAACTACAAATAATGACCAAAACTATATACAACGTTGCTATGTAGAGAATCGGCTACCACCGGCATTGCATTATCTTTTGAAGTTCATTACTCTTTGTACTGTGGCGCTGCTACATCTTATCGATTTCTCACTAGTAAAATGAGTTACTAGGAAACTACAAACAGTATATAAAAGTAACTATTGAAATTAAGACTTTATGTCTAAAAGTATTCAAAATTTATAATTTGCTTAAATAACAATCGGTTAAATAAATGTTTAAAACAATGTTTTTTTAAAGAGATTCAATAGTAGCAAACGAGTGTATGGAAAGAAACAAGGAAAGAATTTATTTAAACAATTATTATTTTAAAAAATTGCATCCAGCTTCCAACGCATACTAAAATCTAGCAATATGAAAAATGTGTACGCATTTGGAAAACGCTTTTGTAGAAAGAAACTCGTGCGCAGGTGGGTTAACAAGGGGTAAAAATGAGTTGTATATTCTTAAACGTTTAGGCTACTGAGCCTGGCCACTGCGAATCTATGCGATCCTATCGTGGCAACCTTAGCTAAGTTATAGTTCTTCCAGTAGTTTCAGATTCCCTATATAAGCTACAATACTACTGAATGAATAGTTCTTGATTTCTTCAGGTATTAAAAAGTCCTTTCCAAAAATCTTTCCTGACAGGTTGCTATGCAAGGTGTCAGTAAGTGTACAGGAGTTTCGTTCTCAGCAAGACAAAATCTGCAGGATGCGGTATTTGTTAGCCACATTCTGAGTAAGTATCTGTTGAGTCGACAGTGTCCTGTTAATAGTCTTGTTATCGCTTTGGCAGTATGTCTTTTGGAGTTGATGATTTCCATGGCCTTAACTTTGTTGCAACCTTCTATCAGTGATCTTGCATGTCTTGGGAGTTTCCAAAGTGACCCAAGCTCTCTTTGCTTCACTAATTGTCGACGTTTTTCACTACTTTAATAGTTATTCCCAAAGCAGGCTCAGGGCCAATGAACTTATTACTGGCACCTGCCTTGGCGAGTTTGTCGGTTTCTTCATTTCCCATATTTCCTGCATGCCCTTTCATCCATTTTAGGATAACTTTATTGTTGTATTGAGCCAGGTTATTTAGGGCAAATATGCCGCCTTTTACTAGTCTGGAGCTTACTTGTAATGCCTCCAGAGCCATTAGCACGGCTTGACTATCTGTTAGAATGTTGATAGTACAGTCTTTGTACCCTTTGTCCAAATTAGTTTGCACACATTCCCTGACAGCCATTAATTCTGCCTGAAAGATGCTTGCATTTTGTCCGAGACTATCTAACATTTTGCCAAATATACCCGGTTCCATTCGCCATTTTTGAGTCATTTGTCGCTCCCTAGATGGTGTTTCGACTTTAAAGGGCCTGGTTTCTCCAAGCTCCGGTTTAATGTCGTCAGTGGGCATTCCCATGATCGGATTCCGAAAGGTTTCCCTTTTGAGGTTGTTATATCTCTTTGATAACCAGTTTTTGTTCTCTCCCATGTGCACCCTGTATCGTTTCCATCGCACTTCCTGCCTCATTTCTCACCTGCAGGTGGAGTGGTGGCATATTTAGTAGTGCTTCTAGGGCAATTGTTGGAGTTGAGTTTAATGTTCCCGTTATCAACCGACAAGCTTGCCCTTGAATGCTGGTTAGTTTTTTTATACAGTTTATTTGGACGGTTTCATTTTTCCATATTATTGCTGCACAAGTGATTATTGGTTTAACTATGGTCTCATATATCCACATTGCCATGGCCGGTTGACCTGTCATGCGGGAGGTAATCGCGAGGACTTTTTTCGCTTTAGATAAGGCATAGTCTAAGTGTTTACTCCAGGTCAGGCTTTTGTCTAAAACGATTCCAAAGTATTTGCCATGTTTTGCCAATGGGATGGTTTTTGCCCAATAGCTTTGGTAGTTTACCGTTTCCCATTTTCTTTTTCCTAGTAAATACGATCATAACTGTTTTTTCTGCGTTTACTGAAAGTTCATTTTCATGACACCACCTGCTCACGATGTTTGGAGCAGCTTGCATTCTAGTTGCCTGGGTGTTTAAGCAGATTCCTATGGTTATGATGGCAATATCGTCTGCATAGCCTTGTACTTCAAAGTAGGTTTCACTTAATTCCACCAGCAGGTTATCTACTACATTTGACCATAACAGGGATGGAAGAATACCCCCCTGCGGGCAACCCCTAGTAGTTTTTATTACCAGTGTAGAATTTAGTAGACTGGAAATTACATTCCTATTTGATAGCAGGTGATTTATCCAATTTATCGTGGTTGAGTCGACTCCTTTCCATGTCAGTCCTTCCAAGATAACTTTGGTTGAGGTGTTATCAAAGGCACCTACTATATCCAGAAAGACACATAGGGCAATTTCCTTGACCTCTATGGTATTTTCAAGCTTGTCTACTAGATTGATCAGCGCTGTTTCAGTGGATTTACCCTTCTGGTAAGCATGTTGATCACTATGTAGCTTGTTTACTTTCAGGTATTTTTCCCTGATATATTGATTGATTATTTTCTCCATTGCCTTGAGTAGGAATGAAGTTAGGCTTATCGGTCTGTACGACTTTGGGTCGGCATTGTCTTTTTTAGCTACCTTTGGTATATAGGCCACCCTTACCCGTCTCCACACCTCTGGTATAAGTCCCCAGGCATGACTGGCTCTGAAGATTCTCAATAATGTTGGTAAGATTAAAAAAAATAAGTTACGTGAGTTATTTTCTATTATCTGGACAATACCGAAGACAACAGAATTAGTTTTAACAATGTGCCTTGAAAAAAAATTTAGTTTTACAATACTATGGAAATATGCCCATATGGAAAATAAAAGTCTTACAATAATTTAATTAAATTTAAATTGGAATGAAAACTAAAATTGAATAATTTATCATTTAAATTTTATTTTTTGATATTAAAAGTATTATGGAGCTGAAATATTATTTCTATCTATTGCTACCAACATTTTCATTTAATCAATATTATTATATTCAAATTAGAATACTTATTGTTTTCAATCAATTATAATAGTTTATTTGAAAATTTGGGAGCTTTGTTCGGGACAGACATGGTCTATAAATTAAAAAAAAAATAATTCAGAATACATTAACATATTAATAACGATCGAAAAACCAACAAATTATAATAATAATATTAAATTTATTCAGGTATATTATTACAAGTTGCGATTTACCCAATACATTGTAACAAAATCTGCAAAAGTATGTGACATACTTGTCTGCGACCTGAAGACTTAAAAGCTAACTTAAAACTAACTTGAAAGTAAATGTAAGTTCTTACGTGGAGTTATTATCATATAAAAAGCTGTAGTTTCAAAAAAAAAAGATATAATAATAGACATAATTTTATACTTGTAATCAATTATGGTGTCGAGAACAATTTTTATTATTTAATTAATGTGAATCTATCCAGTTCTAGACTATTTTCTCCTCTCAACCACCTTTTCAATGACACTTCGGAAATTTTTAAACTTGACATTACTTGCGATTTTATTAATAAATTTATAAGTTTACTTGCTATAGAGATATAACATCTTTGACCTATATTTTTCCTACTGAAAAGGACTTCGACCTGATTCCCACTTTGCGCTCTCGTAATTGCCGTAGTTTGCTTGCATACCACTAAATTTTTCTGAGTTACAAACAAAATTATTTGTAAATAATATATTTTTCGTATTTCCAGTATTTTGCTATCTTGAAATAGGTTTTTTAGGACTTCAAAATACTTAGAAACATTTTCTGTAGGACTTCAACATACTTACAGACATTATTTAAAGCACTACCCCAGGCTACTATTAATTACGATTAAGTGGTAACATGAAATTGGAGGCAATAAAGGTCTTATTCTATACGTCGTTGAATGTGCATATTTTATTAGAATAAATTCAAATTTGCAGCCTGAATTGTCTCAAAATGGCGAACTTGCAGAAGATGAAACATTAAAAAATCTTTGGCAATGGTTATACCTCAGCCGATCTTTAGTAGAAGACGGAACTATATTAGTAGTAGTAGTAGTAGTAGTATATTTTACTCTCTTATGGGGTACAACCTGTTGAGAGGTGAGGTGAGTTCCGGAATAGACCGAAAACTTAATTCGCAGATACAAGGATAAAAACCATAAAATAAACGCAAAACGCAGGGAATATAAAATATTAAAAAAAGATAAGAATAACACAGAGCAAAAGCGCAGTACATTTAGTAAAACTAGAACTAGTCGCCATACAAGAATTGTCTTCGCACGAGTATTGCTCTTATGAATTTACATAAGGTTTTCGCTGAGAAAAGGTCAGGTTTACAGATCAAAGTACAAAAAATGTTATTCGGAGAACACGCGGATACATTTGCAACAAAATCACGTCTCACTGGTGCGAGTAGGGGGCATTCCGTAAAAATGTGACATAGAGAATCGGGGACATTCATATTACATAACGAGCATGGCGATTGGGGATTATAGATGAGACGCATACCGGCGAGAGAAAGCGAACGCGTGAAGACTGTCGCTAATCTGAGCTGAGCTCTTACTCTTAGATAAGGGAGAGGCAGACGAGGCGGATACAGCGTATACGACGAGTCGCTGAGCTGACGGTAGAGTGGTAGCTGAATATTTTCGGAGTTAAAATATCTTGCTAAATCTTTAGCTCTGCAAGAATCTGCATATTTAGCAATTAGTCGCGGACCAACGCTCGCCCAGGACTCAGCGTCAAAGCTGCCCCGCAGGACATCAACCTCCGCTTCATCCAATAGGGAGAAAAGCTGCGTGAGCCAGTTACGGGGCTCTTCTGGAGATATCACGGATAATTCTCTTAAGCGAATAAGTAAAATCTTGGGCAGCCTTGAGTCGGGAAGTCGGAGGGTCTTAATTACCCATTTTATCGATCGATTTAGTATCTCAACCGCAATCGGAGTGATACCGAGTTCTAATCGTATTATATAAGCCGGGGTGTTTCTTGGCAAATGGAGAAGTCTTTTGAAAAAGTCGATTTGCACCGACTCCAGCCTATCCAAGTGGCGGAGAGCCCAAAACGGAGCCGCGTATAATAGTACCGATGTAACCATAGCTTTGTACAGTTTCCAGTATGCGTCCCATGCGTCGATTTTAGCGGAATTTATTACGGCTACGGACGCGGCTGCTGCGGCCCTTGTTCGGGTAACGGCGTCCTCCGAGGGCTGAAGGCCTGACGTTGATGATGAAAACACTATACCTAAAAACCTGTAGACGCTTTTTACTTCGACTGGAATGTTATTGAAAAGAAAGCCTCTTGAGAACTGATCGAGCGGACCGGCTCTTCTGAAACAGATTATCTTAGTTTTCTCGACATTTACAGTGAGCCGGTTAATCGAGCAGTAGTCAGAGAGGATTTTAAGCTTACGGCGAAGGTCTGAGGGGGAAAAAGCAAGAATGGTAAGGTCATCAGCATAGAGGAGCATTAGCAGATCCGTGGATCTGGTAACATCCACTCCGCGTACCTTATTGTCTCGAAAAAAAGTAACTATGTCTGACAAATATAATATAAACAACAACGGACTCAGAATTTCGCCTTGAAGTACGCCTACCGTTACGTTAAATCGCGACGTTTCCCCGTTTTCCTTGTTATACAGCACTGACGCAGAGCGATAAAGCGCACTAAGCACCCTGACGAATTTTGCGCTAACACCTAGTCCAAGTATCTTTCGCCATAGCAGATCGTGAGGGACGGAATCAAAGGCTCTCTTAAAGTCCACAAAAAGGCTATAAAGTTTCGCGTTCCGGCGCCTCAAAACGACCTGCGCGGAGGCGAGAAGGCAGAAGATATTATCCTCCGTCCCTCTCCCACCGCGAAAGCCGGATTGTTCCTCCGGTAGGATGTCTCTCTGCGTAGCCCACTTGGACAGGCGTGTACATAGGATCTGTGAAAAAATTTTCGCTAGTGCGTTAGTTATTGCGATTAACCGGTAGTTAGAAGGATCGTTACGGGCGCCCTTCTTATACAAAGTAAAGATCGTCGAATCAGCCCATCCTAACGGGAAGGCTTCCGCCGTAAAAATTCTATTAAAGAGCGAAAGAAGGAGAGAAAGCCATTGATCGTCCATATGCTTAAACAGTTCCGCAGGTATTTTATCTGGACCAATGGCCTTTCCTACCTTCAGGGTCCTTAGACTTTCCCTAAGTTCAGACACAGAGAAAGGTGAGTCCAGCGCGGGATCAAAAGTACCAAAATACTGCACGGGCGGCAAATCTATCTCCGGAAAGATCTCGCGGAAGAACGCATTCCAGTTTTCGTCTGACACTTGATGGCGTAGTGTAGGTTTCGAACGAAATTGGCGTACTGCAGACCAAAAATCTGCTGAGTTACGGACTTCCGCGAATCTGTCGGCAATATTAGAGTCGTAAGAGAGTTTTTTGGCAGCTAGTAAATTTGAGTAACACCTACGGGATTCTTTGAATTCTTCCAAAATGGCCGCGCTGTATCCAGACCCCCTCATATGTCTCAGGGTGCGAGCTAATGACCTCTTAGCGGAAAGACATTCCTTGTCAAACCACTTTTTCCTGAATCCTAACGGCGAGAGGTTATTGCTAATAACATAGTCTTTTAAAAGGCCGGAAGAAAGCGCCGAGTTGCGAATCGTTACAGTTAAATTGTTATAGCACTCGTCGAGATCATTACAAACAGCAGAAACAGTGGTTTGAAACGAGGCCGCGAGAAACGCATGATATAATGTAAACGCACTAGTTGCCTCGCCCGAGGGGTTCTGAAAACGAGTCACACGACGCAATACAGAGCTTTGAGCAGGT
Source organism: Trichopria drosophilae (assembly GCA_030407085.1). Classification (NCBI taxonomy): domain Eukaryota; kingdom Metazoa; phylum Arthropoda; class Insecta; order Hymenoptera; family Diapriidae; genus Trichopria; species Trichopria drosophilae. The sequence continues at coordinate 60,615,430 of CM059583.1, forward strand.
GTCTGCGAAGAAGAGTTATCTTCGAAGAGATAGAGTTCCACTGACACTGGCAAATGGTCAGAGCCATAAAGATCATCGCCTATCACAAGATCGTGAATATAATGAACATGCGGTATCGAGATCCAGACAAGGTCAACAACACTGAAACCCCTCTGTCCGAGAAAAGTATAATGCGCAGGAAAATCACTTAACGTTCGACCGTTTAATAAAACAAAATTGTTTATGGACATAAAATCGGACAAAATGGTTCCGCGTTGGTTGAGATTCACGTCATAGGATCGTCTACAAACTCGCACAGAGGACTCTTCAAAAATTTGAGCTACGTCACTTAATGGGTCAGACGGACCCATCCGACAGTTAAAATCGCCTCCTAAGATGAAAATACAGTCTGGAAACTGTTCATTCAGTGAGTCTAGAATAATTTGTAGGGAGGAGAGCAGTGGTTCTAAATCGGAGGAAAAGGACTTCGACCTGATTCCCACTTTGCGCTCTCGTAATTGCCGTAGTTTGCTTGCATACCACTAAATTTTTCTGAGTTACAAACAAAATTATTTGTAAATAATATATTTTTCGTATTTCCAGTATTTTGCTATCTTGAAATAGGTTTTTTAGGACTTCAAAATACTTAGAAACATTTTCTGTAGGACTTCAACATACTTACAGACATTATTTAAAGCACTACCCCAGGCTACTATTAATTACGATTAAGTGGTAACATGAAATTGGAGGCAATAAAGGTCTTATTCTATACGTCGTTGAATGTGCATATTTTATTAGAATAAATTCAAATTTGCAGCCTGAATTGTCTCAAAATGGCGAACTTGCAGAAGATGAAACATTAAAAAATCTTTGGCAATGGTTATACCTCAGCCGATCTTTAGTAGAAGACGGAACTATATTAAGTGTGGATAATAAACAATCTATCCCAGATACGAAACAACCAAACTCTGAAAATAAACATCCCGGTGTTAGAACAGTTTTGAAAATTGATGGTACATCGAATGGATTTTTAAAGTCTGAAGTAACTCAGCGACCATGGGCCGACATTAATTCCAATCACACTACTAAAATATACAGGTACGTATATATTTAAGGAATTTGTCCGCAATTGCATTAACTTAATTATTCAGGTCAGCGGATCGCGATAAAGCTCTACAATTATGCGGCTGGAGGTTCGATAAAGATTCGACTGTCCCTCATAACAATTTATTTCTTGAACGATTAGAGAGGGAAGGAGCATACACACGAGCAACGGCTATTTCTGTTTTCAATCTTTGTCTCCGACAAGCGATAGAAATTTTAAACCGAGGTGCTAGTAATACAAATTTATCTACAAATTTCATGATGGTTGCGATGGCACTCTCAGGATTTTCCGAAGACAAAAACAGTATGTGGCGAGAACTGTGTTTGAAAACGAAATCGCAGTTAGAGGATCCATATCTTAGAGCTACCTTTGCTTTTCTAACTTCTGAAAACGATTCGTATGATATGGTTTTAGTGAGTAAAATAATAGATTCAAATAATACAATTTTGGATTATATCTGGTATTTTTACAGAATGAAAATGGAATGATGATTGACGATAGAGTCGCTTTTGCCCTTATGTATCTACCAGATGGCAAGTTACACAAGTATTTGAAAAAATTGACAACGAAATTAATAAACGAGGGGAATCTTGCTGGTTTTTTACTTACAGGTTAGTATTTAAAAAAAAAACTATGGAAAGTAGAATTGAACAATGAATTTCAGGAGCAAATACAGAAGGAATCCAACTATTGAGCAGATACTTAGAATTCACCGGTGATGTTCAAAGTTGTAGTCTCATTGCAATTAGAGCACTTTCTCAAAAACTATTGTTAGATAGTCAAGTACAACTCTGGATTACAAAGTAAGTTTTCACTTCCTTTTAAACCCTATCGTTATAAATAATATGAATTTTTAAAGCTATCGAGGTCTCCTAAATGCATGGAAAATGTGGAATCAGAGAGCTCATTTCGACATAGTAATGAGAGCTACGACAAATGAAAAACCTCCGCAACAAGTATATATTTCTTGTAATTTTTGCGGGAAGAGTATTTCCGCTTACATGCAAGGACTGAGTCGAGCTAGAGGTCCCTTCGGAAGATTAGGTAGCACTTCAAATAAGCTAAAGGTAATTTCATAAATTAACCAATTAACCACTTCGGCAGCATGGCGTTCCGTGGTAAGTGACAGAAGCGGCAGAAAATGCGAAAATGGCATTCCTCCCAGCAAACGAAAATCGATTCAAAAAGATTCAGATTTTCAGTTATTTTTAATTCCAATTTTGAATCTCCAAAAAAGTAAAAACGAATAATTTTCAATAAATATTCATTACTTTCACCTAAAAATTGTGTAGGTATTTTATTGTAATCATAACTTTATTCATATATGTAATACATAATATTTTAACTTTCTCTCGTTAAAACTGAAATATACTGAACAACTGAAGATGAAATTTAATAAAATAGGTGAGGTCGGATTATACAAAAGGTAAAATGAATGTCACACTATTCTGGATACATTCTCCATCCAGACCAATTCTATTTCTTGAATAGTATCATTCTCCGTGGCGAGAAACTGCTTTTCTACACCTAAGTGTACGACACGATTACTGTTTCTATTATATTATTTTATCATAATTAATTTCCTAAAGAACATTTCGTGCCAAGTATACCCTCATAAACAAGCAACTGTATTTGTACATATAAATAAATATAAATTTTATTGTAAAAATAAAGTAGTTATAAATTCAGAGTGAATTACGATTCGAGTATATTCAGAAAGCAATGTTTTAATTTTTTTGCATGAATTGAAATAAATTCAACGTGGAAATCGATTTTGAAGTATACAGAAATATTAAGAACGTACATTTCCAATTCATTTACATGAATTCAAACATGTCAAGCATAGTATGGGAATACTAATTCAGTGGCAAATTTTTCAATATATCTACGTAGATTCAAAATAATTCGGAATTAAGAAAGATCGAAGAAGGTTCAGAAATGGAATTCAGATATCGTTTGCTGAATTAATATGAATATACTTCAATCGATTTTTGTTTGCTGGGCTACTTAGACTCGATTTTTGAAGTCATTGGACCAATTGAGCTTGCCAAAAACAAATATTTTTATTATTTAAGCTCAACAATCACGAATATAAAAAAAAAATTATTTTTTTGAAGTTTAAAATTGTTTATTAAGAGTTTAAACCCAGCCAATTTTTAATGTTTTTTATGAACGGCGTTCCAACTTTCACCCAAAGAACATCAGTTTTCTGCTTCAAAAAACAATCGGATTCTCTGCAAATTTATTACTCGGGGGTTTTCGGGGTCGCTGATTACGAATCTGAAATTGGTTTTCAAAAATTCAAAATGGCGGACATCGTTTCTAACAATTTATCCAATTTGCCTGAAAATTGTTACTCGGGGGTTTTCGAGGTCGCTGATTGCGAATATAAAATTGGTTCATATTATTTATTTTTTATTTTTTCCGTAAAATCAAAAGGTTTGAAAATTTTATATACACGGAGAGAAGTCGTCATACGGTAGGTGGGGCGCAAATTAAAACCAATTTCAGATTCGTATTCAGCGACCCCGAAAACCCCCGAGTAACAATTTTCAGGCCAATTGGATAAATTTTTAGAAACGATGTCCGCCATTTTGAATTTTTGAAACCAATTTCAGATTCGTAATCAGCGACCCGGAAAACTCCCGAGTAACATTTTTCAGGCAAATTGGATACATTTTTAGAAACGTATGTCCGCCATTTTGAATTTTTAAAAACCAATTTCAGATTCGTATTCAGCGACCTTATTTTGGAAGCAGAAAACTGATGTTCTTTGGGTGAAAGTTGGAACGCCATTCTTAAAAAACATTAAAAATTGGCTGAGTTTAAACTCTTAAGGGGGTAATCCAGTGGTTTCTTATGGCTCAGAAAATAATTTTTATTTCATGATCGAGACTTTTAATCCATACACATCATTTCACACTTTGAAACTGACATATTTTAGTAGCAAAAAAAAAAGTTGTATATATATATGTCATACTTTCTCCGCTATAGCTGCGTGAAGTCGGTCCGATCTTAAAACGGCATTCAAGATATCTCGGGTCTAAATCATCTAAAATAAAAAAATCAAAATTTTTCTTAAAATATAAGTTAGTAACTATGTTGTGAACTAGAATAAACATTGTACGATGAAAAATAACGACGTGGTTAACTTTTGAATTTTTAAGCGTGTTTTTTGCAACTTCGATTGTTTATAAAATGACTGAATATTAATAAAAAATTATGATTCTAGTTCAGATGATAGCCAGGCATGCGTAGAACATCGCCTTAAAATTTCAGCGCGATCGGATGAATAGTTTTTTTTCAATCTTGAATGCCAGCTCAAAAAATACTGTTTCGAGAAAAACGCGTTTAAAGTGTTATGTCAATAACCGAGCGAAACGCGAAATGAAACTAGAGATTCTTGAGCAAACAACAAACTTTATTGCTTAATGGCGACGATTTAAATTAAACGGACCGGCAACTATTCGGCTAAGCGATCGAAATCGAAAGAAGAACGACGGCATGGAGACACCCGAATTTATAGACCGCCGTTGCTAATGAGGATAAACAGCGGTCGTTAGGGAACTATTTTCAATTGTTTTTTCCGGACGCCTACGTTCGAATTTGTCTAGAACATTCTAGATTCTTTCCATAATCAAATTGAAATATCGAAATGCCAAATTGTATTTAATCATAAATCTTGCCAACAAGATTAGATGAATCCTAATAAATAAATATGATGAACCAATTTCATAAATTCGGAGCACAAGCATCCATTCAATCATAATTCCATCAATCGGAGCACAAACTTCCGTCTTCATAAATTTTCCACCAATTAGAGCGCAAGCATCTATTGGATTCGTGATTTCCATTGGATCGGAGCACTAGCATCCGCTAAACTTGTATTTCCCCGAATCGAAGCACTAGCATCCGATTCTCAATACAAGTTTCCTCCAATTAGAGCACAAGCATCTATTGGGTTCCTGGTCACCGCTAAATCGGAGCACTAGCATCCGACGAAATCGTATGTCTCTGAATCGAAGCACTAGCATCCGATTCTCGATACAAGTACCGATAATGCAGTTTTCTTCATTCGAAGCACTAGCATTCGATTAAACATGCAACTATCAGTATCCATTGTTGACGTTAATACAGTCAACAGTCGTATAAAATTGGAGCACAAGCATCCAAAGTTCTCGTACATACCCGAAATGCATTTCATTGAAAAGAAGCACTAGCATTCAGTTCTCCGTGCAAATCAGGCGCAATATTAATTTGGCACGTTCGACATTCAATTGCAAATATTAATCAAAGATTACATCCCGGATAATTTGACAAAGCATTAGACTGAATTCTTATGTATCTATACTGCCGTGACTCATCCGTTACATAGACTCTTTTAAGTTTTAATTCGCGATATCGTCGCCATTTTAGAAGGGCCCGTACAACAATGACCTATAGGCGCCCTTCTTTGCGGCTGCAGCCGACTTCGTGAGGAGTACCCCCATTCGGGTGTGCAATGGTGGAGGGAAAACTGCAGAAAAACCTCCACCGGGTACCGCAAATTAAAATACATTGATTTAGTTCGCAACATGTTAGGTCTAACATAGTGATTAAAAAGCGACTTACCTTAATCAGCAATGCCAGTACCGTAGAATCCAATGAAGACATTGAAATGCTTACTAAAAGAAAACAAAACAAAATAGCATGCATGTCTAAACAAGACTGAGCCTGATAACAAGACAGAGCACGCGGCGAGTACACAGCACGGCGTTTTTGAGCGGTCGACTGTTTATTCGGATTCTGAGTAATTTTCGAAAGAAAAATCATTTCTAGCCACTTTCATCCTATTTCTGAATGTATATTCTATACAAAAATGATGTTTTTGAAAAAACCACTGGACTAGTCCTTTAATAAACAATTTTAAACTTCAAAAAAAACTTTTTTTTTTTATATTGGTGTTTGTTGATCTTAAATAATAAAAATATTTGGTTTTGGCAAGCTCAATTGGTCCAATGACTTCAAAAATCGAGTCTAAGTAGGAACGCCATTTTCGCATTTTCTGCCGCTTCTGTCACTTACCACGGAACGCCATGCCGCCGAAGCGGCTAAACAAGACATTGTGGGATTAAATAATTGAACTGTACTAGATGACTGCTTGTCCGAGTTGTCGAAAACCATTGCCACGTTGCGCAATTTGCTTATTACACATGGGTACAGTAAGTGGTTTACAAATGACGTACGGTGGACCTAACAGAAATGAAGAAGATGGTAAACTTACCGAATTCGATAGTTGGTTCACATGGTGCCAAAGTTGCAGACATGGTGGTCACGCAGATCATATAATGAACTGGTTTCGGTAAGTTTAGTCTGTCAAACAAATTTAAACTTACAATTTATTAATTTTAAAGTAGATATTATATATACATATCCTTTGCAGACAACATTCGGAATGTCCAGTGACGTCGTGTACGTGCAGATGTTTTTCACTAGACGCATCCTGCACAGCAGGAACTAGTATTGTATAGTTCGGCATTTGTATTTAAAGTGTATAGAATTTATAAGAAAATACAATCTGATTATTTTAAATCGTGTTATTAAAGTTAACCTCTTATGCTAGAATAAATATAATCGTAAGATAGGTAAGTAAGCTATAAATGTGGTTCTCCGAAATCTGATTTCATTGATCAACAACTTTCTTCATCATTTATTTTCCATTTGTTGGGTCCCAGGACATTTAAAACGCTCAAAAATTCATTATACTGATTCATCTCTGAAAATTGAGAAATTAATTAAAAACTTTAAGATAATTAACCCATTAACGCCTGAAATGACAATTTTTATACTTCATTTTCAATCAAGTATTTCGTATCAAAATCAAAGTTGAAAACAATTGAGAGGTGCGTATCCTACTGTTTTCGAGGTCGCTCTTCAAGATTCCGAGGTCAAATTTGAGTTTCAGCCATCAGAAATTCCAATATGGCGCCGAATATGACAGAAATTTTAAAAAAATTGGGAATTTTTTATACTTATCAATTTCTTTTGAGCTATTAGAATATTGGGATTCTATTGAAACTCTGAACAAAGTTAAACAAAATACTTCAATTTTAAGGAAAAATTTTACTTTTATACCCTACATCATTCTAACGACCTCAAAATGGCGTCAACAATGAAAATTTCTGGACGCTCTAACTCAAAAACTACGAACTTTAAAAAAAAAAATGCCCAGAATGAAAAGTTCTTAAAATTCATCAAGCGATATAGTGGAATTTTTTTCAAAATTGTTTGATGACATTTTGAGCCATTTTTGTTCAACATTTTTTTCAAAATTGTAATTTATTTACAAAAAATTCTGAAAAAATTTAGTGTATTCTCTGATGAATTTTAAGAGTTATTTGTTCTTTGCAATTTTTTCGAAAAGTTGATAGTTTTCGAGGAAATGAATTTCAAATATTATAGTTTAGGATTTTTCCCCCCCAAAAACTATTAACTTTTGGAAAACATTGCAAAGAACAAAAAACTCTTAGAATTCATAAATGAATACACCAAATTTTTTTCAGAATTTTTCATAAATAAATTATGATTTTGAAAAAAATTTGGAAAAAAATTTCTCAAAATGTCATCACAAAAATCTGAAAAAATTCCACTATATTTCTCGATTAATTCTAAGAACTTTTCATTCTTATCATTTTTTTTATAACAGCACGTAGTTTTTGAGTTAGAAAATTCAGAAATTTTTCAAAGAAATTTTCATTGTTGACGCCATTTTGAGGTCGTTACAATGAAAGTAAAATTTTTCCTTAAAATTGAAGTATTTTGTTCACCTTTGTTCAGAGTTTCAATAGAATCCCAATATTCTAATAGCTCGAAAAAAATTGATAGGAATAAATAATTCCCAATTTTTTGGAATTTTTTTAAAAGTTTGGCGCCATATTGGAATTCCTGATGGCTGAAACTCAATTTTGACCTCGAAATCTTCAAGAGCGACCTCGAAAACAATAGGATATGTACCTTTCAATTGTTTTCAACTTCGATTTTGATATGAAATACTTGATTGATAATGAAGTATAAAAAATGCAATTTCAGGCGTTAATGGGTTAAGTGTTAAGATATGACCGAATCCATCTCAAATCGAACAGCGAGTCCGATCACAAGCCACGAAATCAAATGATTTTGAAATATTTTACTTTAACGATTAAAACTGAAATAGTGAAAAAACGGAAAAAAAAATTTCGAAGTAAGCCACTGTCAAATGTAATATGTTTATTTCACTTTTTCTTTTTTGAGTTAATAGCCCATACCGTCATCTTGAAATGTAACCTAAGCAAATTTGTTAAAGTTGATATTTAACAAAATGGCGGCTGTTTTTAGAAAAAAATTTAAATTACATTTACACAAAAACCCCATTGTTTTTTTTGCTCTTGATTTTGTTTTTTGGACTTCTAGCATTATAACCTACATATAAGTTTTTGGGCAATCCTGTAGTGGAACTGATAATATTTCTATATGTTTTTCGGGTCGCTGATTACAAATCCGGGGATATATTTTCGAAATTCAAAATGGCGGCTCTAAAATGGCGGACGCCTAACCGAAAATTTACCTTCTTTGCAAATTAAAAAATTTTATCTTATTCTATGTGAAATTCTGAATAAAAATGTCTGGTGTGATTTTCTTCTCAGTTGCAGAGAAAATAAATGCAGAAATTTCTGTTCTGAATGCGGATTATCTCGTCATTATAATCCGTATATTTTTAAATGTTTTTAGTGTCTCTGATTACAAATCCAGGATCGTATTTGCGAAATTCAATATGGCAGATTCAAAATGACGAATGTCTAAACAGAAAATTGTCTATTATGGCATACAAAAAATGTGCATTTATGCACTCAATCAAAAATTCCCTATAAGTCTAAAAAAAAATCAAGAGCTAAAAAAACGATGGGGTTTTTGTGTAAATGTAATTTTAATTTTTTTCGAAAAACAGCCGCCATTTTGTTAAATGTCAACTTTAACCACTTCAATGGTAATGGATCATATATGTACAAAAAAAATTATTGACAAACGTGGTAATGGATCATATGTGTACATTTTGCAATAACTTTTACAATTCTTAATGAATTTGCATGAAACTTCGTATACCAAGATATTTTGGGTCGTTGAATCCGAATCTGTCGTAAAAATGGGAAAATTCAAAATGGCGGATCCAATATGGCGGCTGTAAATTTGCTAAATTTATTAAAATGTGCGGCGCACATTTTTCTTTATACGGAAAACAGCTGAAAATTGTTACTCGGAGGTTTTCGGGGTCGCTGATTACGAATCTGAAGTTAGATTTTGAAAATTCAAAATGACGGATCCAAGATGGCCGACCGAAATGCGAAAAATTACCCAAACTTTATAAAACTGGGTTCTCGGGGGTTTTCGGGGCCGCTGATTATAAATCTGAAATCAGATTTTGAAAATTCAAAATGTCGGTTCCAAGATGGCCGCCATAAATGTAAAAAATTTACTTGATTTTGCTGAAAGTTGGTACTCAGGAATTGTATGGGTCGCTGATTACGAATTTGAAGTCAGATTTTGTAAATTCAAAATGGTGGATCCAAGATGGCCGACATAAATGTGAAATATTACTTGATTTTTGAAATGATTAATTAGATGTTAAATGATATATTTTAGGAAAAAATGGAACCCGTGTTTCACCGTTTTTCGATATCTTAAGTACAGGGCTGTACCACTTCTGGCACTTTTTTTTTTTAAACAGCTACCACTGAAGTGGTTAACAAATTTTCTTAGTTTACATTTCAAGACGGTATGGGCTATTAACCAAAAAAAGAAAGAGTGAAATAAATATATTACACTTGACAGTGGCTTAATTTGAAATTATTTTCTCACTGTTTTTTCACTATTTCAGTTTTAATCGTTAAAAGTTCAAAAAATCACAACTTTATAAACAAAAAATATTTTGCAAAACTGTAAAATATGGGTCGCCTTATTTTCATTGAAAAGTAATATATTTCAAAATCATTTGACATCATGACTTGTGATCGGACTCGCTGTTCGATTTGAGATGGATTCGGTCATATTACAATTATGTCTTACCAAAATTATCGGAAAGTTCTGTTGAAAAATGAATATAACTTTGACAAGATAATGTTGATTTTGATTGAGGTGTTCCTCGAACTTCAATGTATCCTTCGGGATTTTCATCCAGAGGTTCCGGTAAGCTTACATTAACCGAAACAGAATCTGTAGTTACAAGTTCTATGCTTTTTCCACTCGAACCGATCTGAAAGTTTAAATATTACTTTTATAGAAATTACTTGGTGGATTTAAATAATTTAATTAATTTTACCTTATTAACACGACCTATTAGAATGACTTGAGATCCGATATTCTGCCCCAAGTCATGACCATTGATTCGTTTTAGTACCATCTTGATATAGATTATTACACGCTTTTCTCTGAATTCAAATTAAAATTTAATGTCGCTGTTTGAATAATAAAGTATTTAAGATAAATACAGAATTTAAATTTTACATGTACTTAACCTCTCGTGTTCGAATCTACTAAATTACTAACGGTTCCCGCGCAAAATTACTCTCGGCAGCCATATTTGTTTCTTTAACCACGTGATATACAACGACACCTATTGGTGTCCACTTTCATTAATTTTGCCGACATGTCAACTTTCTGACGTATTATTGATGAACTAACAAATCTTGCTGGGGTGATATCTTGCTTTGTACATATCCTTTTGTTTTATATTGCCATCTCGTGGCCGGAAATTCTATAGCTTCGCGCCTCTACATCAATGCATATTCCATGCTCTTATATGTTTACCCACTTGTTTATAGGACTTGTAAATTAAATTTTACTAAACTAATTTTCCAGTTAACACCGAGACGTCTCAAAGTTGGACGCAAAGCCATCCTGACAATTTCGAGACAATCTTACTTTTTAGTCTTGAAGACTGTTCTGCGACGCCTTAAAGACGTGATATGCACACTCAGAAGACGGTCTTAAATGCCGCAAATAAGTCGTCTCACTTAAGACGTCTAAAAAAGAACAATTATGCCGTCTCTCGCAGTGACGCGACTACATAATATTATCATTCAGCGTTGGTAACCTATTTTTTTATATGCAGTAATATACCGTGTGAGTCTTTTGCTCCCGGTCATAGGGGATCGCATGTTATAGCTTTCAGCCAATGAGAGTCCAGCTTGGTCTTTAGATCGGCCAATGGCGGAACGAGACACAAGAACCAAGAACTTCTGAATAAAATGTCACAAAGGATCAGTTTTTTTTAAATCTAATATAAAAACTGAAAACTGAATGCTTATCTAATCCAGGCAACATTTTGTGACGGATTTTTCTCCTTGTTTCTTTCATTCGGTTAGAATAGTTATAATAATTAAGCATTTGTTTACTTCTGCGTAAGGTATTTTCATTTGGCTGTATTGCTAACACGCCATTGGCCGACCTAAAGACCAAGCTCGTCTCTCATTGGCTGAAGGCTATAACATGGGATCCCCTATGACCGGGAGCAAAAGACTCACACGGTATAGTAACCCTGCAAAAAATGGAAGCGTACGCATACGCTTATATGTCTAAATTCACGCTTCTTTTAGACATTTAAGAGTACCTGAAGAGTACTACAAGCGTGAATTTGGACTTTAAGCGTACGTGTACACTTACATTTTTGGCAGGGAATATATGTATATTTAATTTCATTATTAATTGGTACACATGCATATTTAATTATTTATTTTCAATGTTTACTTTTATAAGAGTAGATTAAGCGTGTCATAACATAAAGGTGATATGTGATTTGCAGAAATCATGCATCGTTTTATAGACGCCTCTAAGACGTCATAAATAGAAATGGTGCTTAGACGACCTTTTGAAGATGGCCTTCCAAGGCCGGCTTTTTGTCAGCATTTAGACACGACTTTAAGTCGTTTCGAAAACGACTCCTCTATGACGTATTTCCGCAGCTTGTGTTAACTGGGTTAGTAAGATTAGCTGTCACGTTAATGAGGTTAGGATACCCATGACAGTTCCTTGATCATATCAACGAATATAGACGCATAATAGAAGCGCAGAGAGGATAGGGCGGATGGGACGAAGAATTTATACCCGAGTGATGGCACCGCTGCGGGCTTTCGGTTAGAGTCCCTCTAGTAACTTTCGGTCATTTCCCCTATTCCCCTTCGTTCGTACGGCTTACGCGCATCACCCCTCCATGGCACGTTTTCTCCGTATGCTCCGACCCTCGGCATTTAATGGATTTAATGTGGAAACTAAGCACGTGACTGACCAGCTCGAATGAATAGAGCAAACTCACTTTTATAGAAGAAATGTCAGTTTCCAAGAGTTAATAATCGGCGCCTTACTACAAAATACGTAGGGGGCTGGTAAAAATTCCAAATTGAAAAATGCCAAATATATTTAATCGCTCATAAGAACGATGTTTACACATATACAATAGTATGCATTTGGCATTTTGTAGGGGCATTTAACTACAATTTAGTACAATTTTATTTTATTCTCGCTTGTCATTAATTAGTTACAAATATAATATTTAAGCAAATTTCAAAAAACTAAGATTTAAAATTATTTTATAAATATATTTATAGTACTTTTAAGACTTTCCATGTAAAAATACACATTTAAAAAGCAAATGTTATATGATTAGTCAGCTTGTAAAAATGTGTCGAAATGTAAATACATTAAATATTCCATTTATCACAATAATTCAGGACATTAATGATATATAATGCGAATAAAATGAATTATCTATTAACAGCGCATTTAAAGTTATCGGTGAAAAATTAAATTTTCTGAATATTAAATTAATGTGGTAATTCTTGCGCCCATATTTTGTATAACAGTAATTTTAAAATTTGCGCAGATTGAGTGAAAACTTAAATGCATTAATCCATTTCTAACAGCAAATCATGTACAAAAAGTAAACTCTACTTAATGAACGTCAGTGACAAGATATAAAGTTTGAAAGATCAATATCTGCTGTGTTATGGAAAAACGACATAAGTCCATTATTTTTGAAATCCGAGATAATTCGACTTATATTGCACATATTATGTACAACGGGCGAGGCGCAGAATTAATGTTTTACAATCTAACCCTGATGTACCACATTTGAACAAATAAGCCAACAATTCAATTATTATTTATTAAGACATTCACTGCAGATTAAGTGACTAAAAGTACATTTTTGTAAACCATCGTTTTGAAAACCGGTATAGGTCACAACAGACGTCATATTATGCCATTTTTTCCGATTCAAATGTTTCAAAATTATGTCCGAATAAAAATACTTCATAATAATAATATGAGGTAGTTAAACCCTAAGATATAGTATGTTTGGGGAAAATATTTAATACCGTTTACAATAAATTAATTTCCATTATTAGTGATATTGTTGACGAGAGAAAGCTTTACTGTTCTTAACAAAATTTATTTATATTATATTATTCTTTTTTTAACTTTTATTAATGTCTCAATTTTTTTCTTTTCGCCAGTCAAGTATTTTTTTTTAATTAATGGATTTTAGCCAGTGATGTATTATTTACGAGAAAAAGATTCTCTACAACTATTTATTAGGAAAAAAAATTATTACTTTTCACAATTTCTGAGTAACTTTTTTTATCAGGTAAAAAATTCGGAAATATTCGTTCGGTAAAGTTGTAGATAATCTTTTTTCTTTTTTTAAAAATGAGCCATTATTCTTAAAATCAATTCATATTTAAACAATTTTTAACTGGCGATATAACTCTGGGGAGAAATACATTTTAGAGCTAGTCAACAAGTTTTGTTAAATATAATTAATTAAGCCTCATTCAGTTTTTTACGTATGTAATAATATTATCTGATTTATCTTTTATTGGAAATATTAGAGATACCATCTTCAATTCCTGACATGAAATTTTGTAGCAGAAAATCTTTATGTGAATTTATTGATTTTAACAGAATGTTTTAGTTCAAGGCCTATAATATTAATTATATTACTAGGAATCTGAATGTAAGTCAAATTCCTGAACCATTGGTCTTGATTAATAATTGTGTTTTGAACATTTAGTCTCAATTACTGTTGAAAATTAAAAAAATGACCGTTTTTCGTACCTCGAATTTCGAAATTTTTTGTATGCCAAATTGTTACAAATGATGACAGAATAATTAATGCAAAATTTCAAAATGAGCATAGGTCCCATTTAGGAGATATGGGGGATTAATTAATCCCTATCTAATGAAAAATATAACACACTTTTACTTTTATATTCGAATTAAAAAATTCTAAAACTTGAAATAAAATGGTCTCTTTAAGTCTTTTCGCTGATGAATCCGAATCTAAAGTCAGATTTCAAAAATTCAAAATGACGTATTCAATGTAGCGGACGATATTTAGAAAGTAGTTCAGATTCGCTTGAAACTCGTCATTTTTAGAATTTTTTTTATTCGAATATGAATGTAAAAGTGTTATATTTTGTTATTACACAGGTCCCACTTGGACCCTTCATATCTCCTAAACGGGGCCTATGCTCATCTTGAAATTTTGCATGAATTATTCGGTCATCATATGTAACAATTTGGCATACAAAAAATTTCAAAATTCAAGGTACGAAAACCGGGTATTTTTTGCATGAGGCTTGCCGAGGCTCTTTCTGTCGTGTACCATAAAAAAAAGTATATCTGTATCTTGATGAAATTGTCATGTGTAATAAGAGTAATCCATTTTTTATGAATTTTAATTTAAATTTTGTTTCATTTTTATTGCAGCTTTAAGGGATAAAACAACCGAAGATATTTGATTTCAAATATGTTGAAAATATAGTTCAATTAATAAAATATTCAAATTTTATTGAAAGAATCCCTTGAACAGGTCGTATACATAAAACTTTTCTTACGGTACACAGCAGAAATGCATCTCTAATTGAGTTATTTTTCCTTAAAGAGGTTTGACTTACAAGGGGAGGGTCAGACCAACGGAATTCAGAAAAATTCGAAACTTCCCCTGATGAAAGATTATTAGGTCACATTTCTTGTGGTAAAGTACTAAAGCGCAATATGCAGCAGGTTTCGAGAAAAATGAGTTTGAAAAAATTGCGCTTGCCTAGCTTTTCTTAATATGCTTCGTTGGGGAAATGACATATTACCGTGTGAACATTAGTAACTTATACTAAAACGTAGACCGCATATTGATTATGGTGAGACATTTCAGGCGAGGTATCTCCAGAATATTCTAAGAACCATATGTATAGAAAGTCTGAGATGAAATATTTCCAGAATGTCTCATCTGCAATGTTCTGCAATGATTCTCGCAAAACATTCTAGCGATGTTAAATTTGAGATATGGTGAGACATTTCAAATGAGACATCTCCAGAATATTCTAATAATAATACATATAATACTAATATAATATCTCGAATGAAATATTCTCAGAATGTCTCATCTGCAATGTTCTGCAATATTTTCTGAGCAACATTCGGGCGACATCAAGTTTGAAATGTTGTTAGACATTTCGAATAACACATCGCTAGGATATTCTGAAAATCATATATATAAAATATTTCAAATGAAATGTTATCAGAATATCTCATTTGCAACATTTTGTTTGAGACATTTTCAGCATATTCTGGAGATGTTACAATAATTGCAATATTTTAATTGTAACATTTGTAACATTCTAGGGATATTCTGGAGATTTTATTTCTATGTGGGATGTAGATGAGAGATAGCGATTAAATTTAAAAGAACAATGGTCCCTGCACACCATATTCGAGGAACTTAATTTTTTTTAATGGTTCCATTAAACAATAATATTTCCAGGTTCAATTGTATATGAATAGTTTTACATTAAACACGTGCTTGTTCATCATTTTTTCAGAAATTTCGAATATTTCTAAACAGATGAGAATTTCAATTTAAATTTAAAAAGTTTGTTTGCTCTTATTTTGTAATTAGACTTAAAAATTAATACTTTTAGTTCAGAAAGAGAACATCCGGATGTGTATTCCAACTCCAAGTACGTATGTATATTGCCGATTCCATGTTAAATTTTCCTATCTATAAATTAAATCACGTGGTATATTTTTTTTTCAAATTCTAGAGGGAAAAATATTCGATACGTGTTTTTTTATTTGTATATGAATAGCAAAGTTTTCGAGTTATAATCTACTTTTTCAATTGATTATAAGTCAGAAAGTATTCAAGTTATGAAATTTTTGTAAAGAGATAACAGTTTTGGTTTTTCTTCGACTTTTAAGCAATTGTATAAAAAACACGATTCGTTTTTTATTTATATAAAAAATAACAGTTTTTTTATAGTGTCATTTGGTTCAATATGCGATTAATAGTGATTTTTCTTGTTTCTACATAAAATTGGAAATGTTATGAATAGAATGCCGAAGGATTCCTAATACGCCGACGAATAGTTATGTTGGAATTAATTTTTTAAAAATATCTGCGGTTTACAAACTCCAAGCGCGCTGCACCTCACAGCGTGTTGTAAACGTGTCCTTTCTTAATGTACTGTTAATAGAACTGTTTTTTACAACTCGGTAATCAATTTCATTATTAATTTAATTATGTCTTTATTGTAATTATTAAACTGGATCAAAACTTTCAAAGAAAGAATATTATGTTCGGTATGACGTCTTGCAATTTTTAAGACGTAATTGAAACGTATTTTCCGCGAAATCTCGTATCATTAAATTTTCAAGTGTCAATAATTAACGTTTCAATGTTTGTAATAGTACATTATGTGTCAGAAATATTATTAAAAAATTAATTCCAACAAAACCATTCTTCGGCGCATTACGGCATTGTATTCGTAACACTTATACCAAGTTTGTGTAGAAAAAAGAAAAATCACTTTTAATCGTGCTGAAATGTGAAAAACATTCATTTTTTTATATATAAACTGTTATTTTTTGCATTAAAAAAACCAATCGTTTTTCGTATATGATTACTTAAAAGTTGAAGAAAAACCAAAAATTTAATCTCTGTACAAACATTTCATAACTTGAATACTAATCAATTGAAAAAGGGTCTGTATATTTTCGTGGTCAAATTTTTGAAAAATCATTACTCGAAAAGTAATTGGCATTTCGTATCAAAGTTAAAAAACACGTATCGAATATTTTTCCCTCCTGAATTTAAAAAATAATATACCAAGTGATTTAATTTTTTGATAGGAAAATTTCACATGGAATCAATACATAGGACGGAGAGGATGAGATACGTTTGCCCCATTAGATATAGACGGAGGAAAAAGAGCTGTCGATGAGAGGGGAGGAAAGAGAGGTTCCGATACGTTTGCCCCATTAGAGAGACGGAGTAAAAAACGCTCGATAAGCGATGAGGAAAGAGTGGATCCGAGCGCACCGTCATTAGAAAGACAGGGACGGAAAATTACAATCAGCGCCTCCATACAGTTGGCAAACAAACTACATAGTGGTTTCATGTTTGCTATTTGCTTTGCCAGATATTGACAATTCTGTTTCTGTATCTGTAACGTGCACTTGGGCTCTGCGCTTCTATACGCGTCTATATTCGTTGATCATATATTCACTATTTCTTGTGAACATCAATCAATAATTAATATGAATAACAAAAAAGTTTTCGTTACTGTCGGAACTACAAAATTTGACCAATTAATAACAACAATAACTCAAAACGATGTATTACAAGTAAGTTATTTTAATAAAATATTATTCACCATACTATATAATATAATGGGCAAATCCACAGAACTTTTATGATATTGTAAGATTCACGTAAATAAGCTGTACAGAAATATTTATAAAACATTACTATTTACTAAAAAGGATATGCTTTTCAAGGCCGGGGAACAAAGTTCCGAAAATCTAAATCCCGAAAGGTTAAAATTTTGATATTGCGTGAGTCTAAGGTATTTTAATTTTATTCTTTTTGCCAAATTTTCCAAAGACAAAGTGAAGAAAATTACGCTAAAGCCATGCTATACTGAAATTTTGGCCTTTCCATTGTTGATTTTCGGAACTTTGTTCCCCGCCCCTTTTCAAGGTACAGTTATTTGTTTTGCGCGATAGTTATTGATTAACCTTTAGACTGCCGGAAAATCAATATTTTGACGCGGATCATACAAACTTGTTTAATGTTTATTTTTAGACTAAAATATATATTAAATTATTATTATTTTCACTTATTAAAGTCTTTTAAGATAAATTTAGCCCTCCACACCCCTTTTTACCTACCCCAAATCCATTAAATCTGTATTTTCTACATTGTGCAAGTGGTCATTATTTTGTTTCCTTCAGACTATAATTACAAGAGAATATATTTTCAGAAAAGCTTTTTGCTATTACTATGCAATAAAATTTAATATAAATTCATCCCTCCCCACCCTTTTAATTATTTCAGGGGTTGTTTTTGAATTTATTGTATTTTCGTCATTAGATTTGGATTCAACGTCGAAAAATACTCCGGAAAAGTGTATCTGCACTATAAAATAAATAAAATTTGAATCCTATGTCTAAAGGGATGAAATATCTTTAAAACAACCCTTAAAATTTGACTATCAACCCTTCAAAATGCTTTAAATATTTAATTAAAGCTACAAATTTAACTTCTATAATGTTCTCATAAAGAAAGAAGCGTTTTCTACTATTAAAAATACATTTTTTAAAACTATGAAATTTTTAACATTAGCAGTTCAGTTCCCTGCCAGAAAATCAATATATTGACGCACCTCATAAACTACACTTTGTGTATGATCACTCATTGATATGAGGTACCTTAAATACCAGTTTTCTGAGGGCGATATGCTCTTCTAAATCCCAGCAGTCTAAAGGTTAAAAAACCATAGGAAACACGAAAGCTCATAAAATTTGAATAAACTATTGTGTGCAAATTGTATTTTCTTTAATATTTCGTTCTGTAATTTTTGGAACGTGTATTCTTTTCATTTGAAAATCATGTGGTTGATTAATTGCACTTTATAAAAGCCAAAGATACTTGAAAAATAGGTGTGTCTATTTCTTAATAAGAATGCGTCCAAAGTCGAGTACAGTAAATTTATGAAAAATTGAATTTTCGTTAATTTCTAACTGTAACTTTTGGAACAAACAATATTATGGCTCCGTACTTTGGGAACTTTTAATTTATGATTTAATAAGTGACATATTCCAAGGAATAAGGTGTGCTCATCTCAATTCTGTGCCTGTTACAACTTATAGCCTTCGCGCGTAACTGTTGTTGAAAAACACATAATTATATGTCTCGATTATTGGCGTGATTTATTGTTTTATGAGTCATAATCGAGAAATCCTATGAGTTTCTTTGACCACGATTTCAGTAATATTTCATCAAAATTTAAAATCCCAACAATCAAATCTGTACATACAGTAAATGATATTATTTTCTGCAGAAATGTTTTGAATAATAGAATACATTCACCGGAATTGAAGGAGTTTTTTCGTTATCGTCCTCAATTTTATTCTCACAGGACGAACTGAATATTGGAGGAAAGAAAGTGTAGATCAATTTATTTTTATCACTCTGGTATAAACAGACTCATAAGATCGTGGAACCTTCTTCCCACACCGATAGCAGAACTTGTAGAAGTTAATAATTTTATCCCGTCAGTGAAATGTCATTTGTGTAAATATTATTAGTTTTAAATTTTATTTAGTTATATGTGTATTTAGTTTACTTTCGTTTGCGACAAATGTTTGTATATTTTTTTGTAAGGGCAGTTACTGCCTGTTTATAATACAATAAATAAATAAATAAATAATAATACTCTGGACTCGTTCTAGAAATACAATACGATGTTCAGGGGTAAAACATGACGTGAAATTATCTCTTTGAACCAAAATTTTTTCTTTACATGGACAAATGCTGAAATTTGTTACGACAGGGTTTTATTGGTAACCCAGCAGTCGAATTTGGATAGAGTTGTATAGAATTGGAGTCCATTATTAAATTCTGAATCCATACTTTGGTCAACGGTGAATCCATTTTAATACATAAATACAGTTCTATTCGTTCATACGAATAAAAACTTTCTGAATTCATATTAATCCAAAAAAGTTTTCTTTTTCAAAATTACATCTGAGATACATCCGTATTCAACATTACGGATTCAAAACTAACCAAGTGTATTCATTTTAATGCAAAAAAAGTTTTCTTTCAAAAAATAAACTTTGAATAAATCTGTATTCAATATTACAGATTCAAATCTATCTAAGTGTATTCATATGACTTCAAAATTAGAGTATTTGTTATATTTGTCAGTATGCAATTTATGCATAATTGTGCATAATTCTTTTGAATTTTTATGGATAATCAATTTGAAAAAGTTACTTATGAGTTGATCGTCAATTTTGATTTTAAAATATATAATTGTAGTTAGGGTTTGTTACTATATTTTGTTCGTAAAATTGAATACAGATGGATTCCTTTCTTCGGAATTCAATCCATTTGAATACATATTTACGGAATCAAAGTATGATTTCAAAATGAAATGAAATTTTCAATCCAATCCTATCCAATCTCGATTGCTGGGAACTGATCATTAATCCGTTGACAAATATTCAAAATTCCAGATGGCGGATACAACATGGCATACCAAATTTTTAAAAATTTACTTTAATCTGCTGAAATTGCGTATTTGGGGTTTTCGAGTTCGGTGATCGGTTGAGATTCGCTATAGCTTTGCTCCAGAAATAATAAAAATGTGACTTTGCTTAACTGGAAGTAGGTGAAAAAACCTCAAATTACCTCCATTTACCCAAAGAAAAGGTTTAGTTGGAGGCAGAGTAATAATGTGTTAAAATTTTAAATATCCAGTAAACGAAAACGAATAGAAAGTTAAAAATACGAATTGAAATGAATTCAAGTGAATTGAAATGAATTAAAAAGTGGATTCAATTAATCATTTTCATGCGTTTTAATCAATTTTAATTCACTTGAATTTCAATTCGTATTTTTAACTTTCTATTCGTTTTTGTTTACTGCGTATAAGTTATAAGTATGTATTTATTCAAATTTAACGTAATTATAATAAATATAACAAATTAGTTAATGTATTTACAAACTTAACAATATATCAAGTTGTGTTTGACTTTCGTCTCTGTTATTTCATCACTTTTTGTAAAAAATTAATAAGTACTACTGACAACTTACGATATATCAATTTTACATTTTTAAGTATAGTCAGGATTACAATGTCTTAAATCGACTTAAATAAATTTTAACTGCTAAAATTTTTATATTATAAACCTAAAATCAAGCAAAATAACCCTGCAAAGATAAGTTACTGACAATTAGTTTACTAATTCATGTTGTCTAAATTGTATTAAAACAAGTTGATAATGTTCAGATAATTTTAACTCGATGTATTAACTCGCACTGTGCTCCCAGCAATCAAGATTGGATAGGATTGGATTAAAAATTTCAATTCATTTTGAATTCATACTTTGATTCCATAAATATGTATTCAAATGGATTGAATTCTGAAGAAAGGAATTCATCTTTATTCAATTTTACGAATACAATCGGAAGCGTAATTTGCCGGATTAAATTTCAGAAAAAGTAATCCATCTGTATTCAATTTTACGAATACAATTGGAAGCGTAATTTGCCGGATTAAACTTCAGAAGAAGTAATCCATCTGTATTCAACTTTATCAACACAATCATAAAGCTTTATTTGCTGAATTGAAATGGGTTGAATTCCAAAAATAGGAATCCGGCTGTATTCACTTTTATTAATAAATACGAATAAAATAAACGTCGGTTCGTGAATTCATCTGAATCCAAAAATAGTTCTATTTTTAAAAACTACAATAGGCATGCATCTAAATTCAAATGTACGAATAAAAAACATTGTTACTAAATTCATCTGAATCGAAAAATAGTCTTGTATTAAAAATGAATGCATTTGAATTCATATAAATCCAAAAAAGTCGATATATTAATAAATTACGCTAGTGAAATAGATTGAATCCGAAAAAAATGTTACTAAAATTGCAAACTGACAAATATAACAAATACTCTAATTTTGAAATCATATGAAAACACTTGGATAATTTTGAATCCGTAATATTGAACCCAGATTTATTCAAAGTTTATTTTTTGAAAGAAAACTTTTTTTGCATTCAAATGAACACGCTTAGATAGTTTTGAATCCGTAATGATAAATACAGAAGCATTCAATATTTCGTTTTGAAGAAGGAAACTTTTTTTGGATTGCAATTTATACACTTGGATAGTTTTTTGTCCATAATATTGAATACGGATGTATACAAAATTTCGTTTTTGAAAGAAAACTTTTCTTGCATTGAAATGAATACGATTAGGTAGTTTCGAATCTGTAATGTTGAATATAGATGTATTCAAAGTTCCGTTTTTAATAGAAAACTTTTTTTGCATTGAAATGAACACGTTTAAATAGTTCTGAATCCATAATGTTGAATACAGAGGTATTCAATATTTCGTTTTTAAAAAGGAAACTTTTTTTTAATTGAAATGAATACACTTGGCTACTTTTGAATCCGTAATGTTGAATACAGATGTATTCAATGTTTCGTTTTTAAATAGGAAACTTTTTTTGGATCAATATGAATTCAGAAAGTAACCTTTTTATTTGTATGAACGAATAGAATTGTATTTACGTATTAAAATGGATTCACCGTTGTCCAAAGTATGGATTCAGAATTTAATAATTGAATCCAATTCTACACAACTCTAGTCAAATTCGATTGCTGGACTGCCTACTGTATATTTACAGTATTGGTTATATCTATTTATTAACTCGGTCGAAGTCTTTCTTCTTGAATTTATAAAATTTGGTACTGAATTGGCATCAAAGATCAGAAAAACCACCCAGTAAACGAAAACGAATAGAAAGTTAAAAATACGAATTGAAGTGAATTAAAATGAATTAAAAAGTGGATTCAATTAATCATTTTCATGCATTTTAATTCATTTTAATTCACTTGTAGTATAAATATAAGTACCGAATTTGAACTTGTTCCAATATCTTTTTACGTATTGAGTCCAACTTCTTACAAATTCGGTCTGTCAAATTGAATTCCTCATCTGGAATTCAGAATATCTGTTGAAGGATTTGTGATCAGTAACTTAAAATACCCCGAGTAACAAATTCCAACTGTTTTCCACATAAAGAAATACGTTTGGCTCGAAGATATAATTTTATGTCACGTTGTACCTCCCTGCGTTGGAACAATTCCTTACTAGTCCTAACGTTACATTTTTTCTACATTTTATATGTTTAGGAATGGGCTCAGGTTGATTTTAAATATGTGCCAGTGAAAAAAACTTTTTTCTTAAAGCGTAAAGTTAAAAGTTCTATGGATTTGCCCATATGCATTGTGGTTTTAACAAGTTTATCACGGAATATTCTTATTTATCATCACTTACTACTGATTAATTATCGTAATTATTACTATTGTTATTTAAGTTCAAATTTTTTGTTAAACTAGGAACTGAATAAAAAAGGATATAATCAGTTAACGTTACAAATTGGTACATCATCGATTCAACCAGACTGCTCACCAAGATGCGGTTTTACTTCTATCGATGCATTTCATTTAAGCCCGTCAATTCGAGAACATTTTTTGTCAGCGGATTTGGTGATTAGTCATGCTGGTGCTGGTAGTTGTTTAGAAGCCCTGGATTTCAATAAACCTTTAATTGTAGTTATTAATGATAATCTGATGGAAAATCATCAACTGGAACTTGCAGAAAAACTTGGCAATGAAGGATACTTACACTATTGTTCTTGTAAAAATCTTATAAAGATAATTAAACATATGGATGTGACAAAACTAAAATATTTTAATATTGATAAAAGTCAAGCAATTGCAAAAAGCGTCGATGAATTAATGGGATTTTAATAATAAAAAATTATGGTTTATTATATATTATATAGAATTCTTTTAAATGTTCCAGGTGAAAATTGATAGTAATAATACTAGCACAAGATGAATTACTATTTATACAATTATTTCTGTTGGACATATTTAAAAAATGTATGTATTTAATATAATGTAAAATGTGAAAATATGTCAAAAGTTATTTAATTTGTTTGTAAATATTTTACAGCAGTAATGGTGATTTATTCCTCTCCGTTTATGTTAATTTGTCATGTATGTTCATATTAGAACGACGTCATTTGTTTATTTCCCCTTTGTTTACAATTTGTAATGGTGACACGTTTAGTATGCTGAGAAAAAGATTTTGTAAATTAACTCCTTTAATTTTTAATAGATATTTGATTATTTTTCTTGCGACAACTTCATATCATATTACCAATCGATGATGTTTTTCTGATTAAAAATATTAATTATACAATCAACTTTATTTCTTTCCTCATATTTACAAATATCAATTGATTTATATACAGCGTTCATTACAAAATATATGGCAAAATTCATTAACAATACTATTTTCTCACAATGTCACGGTAGTTAAAAAAGTAATTTGTAATAAAATAAATCACTCTTGTCACTTTATAAAACTATACATATTTTTTTAAGAAAGGTGAATCAACTGAAACTTGTTGGATACTTTTGGACGGTCATATCTATTTCTTCTTCTTGTCCGATACTTTCACGACCGGCGTAGATGGGTATATTACAAAGAGAGATAATTGAATGACTGATAAAAAGAAACCAACCACATTTTGTACCTGTAAAATAAATAGAGTTTAATAGTAATTTCCACTATGAACGAATGTATGTAATGTATTATAAACTTACGATAATGAAGGAATCATTTATGATGTAACCATAGAGAAGCCACAAAAATGTAACTATGGTTTGCATGAAAATCAGTGGAAATGCAAGGGCTGCCGTACTTTTTGTTTTGATGATTTCATTCTATAATATGGATTTAAATATTTCAAAATTTCAGATAAATTTATATTGTAATTAATATTTAACACAGAAGACAATTTATATACTTACAAGATTAACGAGGGGGGATGCTAATAAACACATGTACAATACTGTTACTGCTATTCCATACCGAACTTCCAGAACTTCTGCGTTTTCTAGATGAGCGTAACCCATGAAAATAGCAACTACCGCTGCAGATTTGCTCAGCAAAGTAACAGTTTTTATCTAATTTGTCAAAATATATAAATGTTGTAAATATGTAAACGTAAATAAAGGATTTGCCAAAAAATTATAATGTATTCTAGATTATTTAGTAGTTGAAGATTCTAAACAATCACAACACAAGAATTTAACACTCGGTATGTCAAATACGTATTTAAAATTCAGAATTTGCCGATGATCCAAGTAAAAAAAAAGGTTAATTAAACACTCCTGACTTTAGTGTGAGTCTGACGTTTCGACATCCAATGATGTCATCTTCAGAGACTACAATATATTTATTTATTTTTTATCTATTTATTAGAATCAACGGCACTAGAAGTGCCTTTAAACAAAATATAACAAAAACATATTGAGGCGCTATACAATTTGAGTAACAATAAATGATATAAACTAAAAATAATAATATAAACGTAAAGTGTAATAACGAATATCTAAATTAATTAACAAAAAGTCTCTCCGAAGTAATCGATTGCGGTAATAAATTCCACGCCCGCTTTAGCCTTGGTACCATAGAATTAAGCCCATAATTTGTGCGATTAGCGGATTCTTCGATGAATCGAATAGTACGAAGCTGGTGCGAGATTGACCGCTAACCCGTAACTTCCTCACTATGAATCAACCCTTTAAGAATTTTATAAGCTAATAAAATATCGTGGTATGAATGTTGGGACTTTACCGATTGAAGATCAAAATACTTAGCTCTGTCATCGTAAACATGGTCAAATGGGTGAATCGGATTCCCAGCCTTTCTAGATAAATATCTCACAAACTTATGTTGTATCGATTCAAGATCAGAAATATCATTAGCAACGAAAGGTGTCCATATAGACAAGCAATATAATAAATGAGGCAGAATTAATGTGCGATAAAGATATACGATCGTATGAATATTATGAAAGTTGTTAGTAGTTCTGATCAAGAATCCTAGACTTCTATAAGATGTAGTTACTACATACTTTAAATGTTCTTTAAAATTCAAAAAGCGATTGAAAATCACACCGACTCTAGACAAAACCGTTTATGGAATATGAAAAAAGGTTCTCCAATTCTGTAGAAAGAAATGGACTTACACTTAGCAATATTTAGACAAAGTCTGTTATCCAATGACCATTTGACCAACGCTTCCAAATCACATTGTAGCTTGATTGCATCTCTAAGGCTTCTAATTACAGAGAAAATTTTGACATCGTCAGCGTAGATAAGTATCTTACAAGTAAATGATTGTACAATATCGTTTATAAACAATATAAATAAGACAGGTCCTAGGTGCGAGCCCTGCGGAACACCTGATGTAGTAAAGTATTTGTTAGAATTATTGCCTTTTCCCCTAACGATATGTTCACAATCCACTAAAAAGGAAGAAATCCATCGCCATGAGTTGCATGAATAAATTAGAACATATTCAGCATAAATTTCTCAGGTTCGCGGCTTATAAGCTTGGTAAGCCGTTGCACAGATTCTCGCATAACTATATGGAAGTTTCAAGAGAATTACATATGTCGATAAAGTCAATTATTAGAGTAAAAGCTCTAATCTTTTTGAATAAATTAACCCATAACAATATAGATTGTGACTATCTTATTAATAAAATTCAACTTTATTCTCCCAGTTTTTACATAAGGAATTCTAATATCTTCTCTTTGTATAATCCACGTACGAACTACACTAAGAACTCTCCGCTTTTCAGAATGTGCAACGCAGAAAATATTTTATTGCCGCGTAAACACATATTGCGACAATCTTATTTAGAATTTAATAGAGGACGATTCGGAATAGGCCTTACGAATATTGTTACTTAGTTATATAATTAGAAGTACAGTCGGTTTTTCTTTTCAAATGTGTTTATATCGTAATATATATATATAATTGGTTCTTTTGGCCATCGTTTCTGATTTTCCTGTTGATATTATTTACCCGTTGATTAATAAATACATAAATGATTGTAAATCAGCATTATGCATACATTACTCCTTTGGATATTGAATATTGTAAACGTTTTAACGAGTAAGTGTAATTTTGTAATTTTGTACTTTTTTTGTTATTGTAATTTTGTCCACGGACAGTTGTCCAGGATAATTAATAAATTGGATTCAAATCAAATTAGATACATACAATTTTTCTCCTTCGTTTTATTGTTATTTTTCATATTTATGTTTATTGTTTTCTGTAAACTTTAATCGTATAATTTTTTCTAATATATTTTTATAATTTTCGTCCATAACCAGCCAATATTTATATCATCAATATAAAACGTAATAAAAAATTTTCTATGATCCCTATTTCAAGTAATTAACAATTTTGAAAAAATTTGCATTGTTTTGAGGCCATTTTTTTGCTACTAAAAAATATTTTATTAGTATATTATTTATGTTCAACAATGGGAATCACTTTTTATATATGCATTCCATTGATTATAATCCTTTTCAATGGCGAAAATCATGAAAAATAAAAAAAAACATGGCATTTTTTTTTATTTTGGAACGATTTTGCAGAAATAGTCGTTTTTGGGCAATTTTCTCGACGGAAATTGATAGAGCACACTTCAAAGTAGTCGGCAATGTTTTTTTCAAGATTAAAAAAAAATTTGTCACTGCAGAAACTCTGACGCTTCTCTCATTTTGGGCAACAAAGGGTTAAATATAATCAAAAATTTGTTTATAACTCACTTGTATAATAAATCTTGAATAAAAATATGTGTTCCATATCAATTCATTAATAATTTCTCAATTTCTCATACTTAGAATGATAAATATATGTATAAAATTTGTAAGTAGCATTAAAAATTAACGAAGTACTCTCATGGCACTGATTCAAGTATTTTTTCTACTCCGTTTAGGGTAACGCTAGCATTTACTTGTGCTCTTATTTAATATAGATTAATACTGTATTTTTTTACCTTATCCGGCGAATAAATGTAGAAAACAAGTGTATAAATAGTGTTTGTAAATAATCCAAAAACATTAACATTTTTCATAGTTTGGTCATCCACAATAAAAGCATATCGTAACATTAAAAGGCACCTACATAAATAAATAATAATTAGAAAATAATTAAGATTAATAATTTGAATGTACTCACATTCCAATACCACCAATAAATGGCATTGGATCCAATCCCTTGGTTCCTTTGTAATATATATTTTTGCAAACGATCCTAAAATAAATGTATGTTTATTTTCAAAATATTTTTTAAATATATGGTTTTATTTTCATTTTATTTCTTACGTTCCTGATAACATATGACCCATAGTAAACACCATAGCGCATAGTGCTACAGGGTCTTTGTAATCTTCTAAACTCATATTGTCTGTTGTATATTAAATTTTATGTTACAATTATAAAAATAGTATATGTTTTCACACAGAATTGTGTACCGGTTGTCACTGACTGAACAGAAGTCTAACTGAATGAGCCACCTGACAGCAACCTACCATACATATAGGACATCATTCTACACATACATGCAAGTTACATGGACTCATCCCTCATACCAACATTCGATTTAAGAGAGGGGAGACCTAATATGATACACATAATATGAATATCATCAAATTTAAAACGTCAGTACAAGCATTAGTAAATATACGTGTATCAACAGTTATAAATACTGAAAAATTTAATATCTATTTAATGAGATTTATGATTTCCATTTGAATTTTATCAATTGGAAAGAATATTTATATGTATGGTAATTTCTTAGAAAATTAATCAAATTTGTTCTCCACCAATAAAATTGATAATTTAATAGGTTATAATCAGGGTTGCGTAGTGGGAAATTAAAAAGTTAGTTAAAATTAACATAACTTAATTACTTGTTAGATCGTTAACTTTTAACTTAACTTAATGAAGTTTACTTTTAACTTCAACTTTTTAATTTTTAATTTTCTAAGTGTTAACTTTTAACATTTTAGTTTTTAATTTTCTAAGTGTTAACTTGTAACTTTTTAATTTTTTATTTTTAACGTTTAACTTTTTAACTTTTTAATTTGTAATTTTCTAAGTATTAATTTTTATCTTTTAAATTGTGATTAATATAATACTGTCACAATATGTCATTAGATTCTATATATGAACAAAATTAATAGAAAGGTCCCAGCAAACACAAAAGTAACAGTTATGTAACAGCTATGTAACATTTATAGGAAATTGTTACTTTCTGTGTTTGCAGGGGTAATAAACTTAGAAATATCAAAATTACATTTTACTTGTACAAAAGCACTTCTACAGACATAGAGAGTAATCTAAACATCATAACTTTTTTGGGATGAAACATTCAGTTACAAGGTATTTCAGTTTTGTATGGTAGATTTAAGTGCCTCTACACCCTACAAAACACATTCGAAATTTTTTTTTTTACAAATTACCTCTAACTTGAAAAGTGTGGATTAAATCATTTCTAAACCTGTTTCAAAATTTCGACTTTATTACTACAAAACGTAGCATTATATAAAGTTATAATACAAATTTCATAAAGATCAATCGAGTATTGGCTGCAAGCAAACTTGACACCAAAAAAAATATCCTGTTGTGTATTTTTAGTCCTATGTATTTTGAAATTTTCGAAATACATATATAACATGTCAGCAGGAAAAGTTTTTAGTTTCAGGTTTTTCTCCGCTAATTCTCAATCGATAGAAATCTCAATTTCTGAAATTTGTATTTTGACTTCATATAATGCTAAATTTTTATTAAAAATATATAGTAAAATGTGTGTACCATAATATAAACTTAGGTTTGGTAACCTCTTAACTTAGTTATTTTTTTGTACAGTTAACTTTAACTTAACTTAATTCACTCATTAAGGACAAAATGGACAATTTTTCGTGGTCGACTTCGCGGGCGGTATTTTATATGAAACCGGATTTTAAAAAAAGCGGTTACATCTTACGTAAAATTGATCGATCTTTCCGAATCTGTCGTTAAAAAAAAACAATCGAGCCCATTCAACAAAAATTATGCTTCGTTTTTCACAAAAAAAATCAGATTTTTTCACTGACAAATATTATTTAATCAGTATTCTCATATCGGAAACGGTTAAGGAGATCATTGATCAATGAAAATATCGCGTCCACGAACCTTTAATTTTGAAATATGCATGATAGCATTTTCGAAATAAAGTTGGAAACTTACAAAATATCGGCTCAAACACGAAAATATCAGCGAAAAGCTCCGGAATTTTTATTCGAAAATGATAGGCTTTCAGAAAAAATGTTATTGAACAATGAGTTTTTAGAATTAATCAAAGAATTCGCTCAAATTTTTTCCGAATGTTTTGAACACTTTCCTTCATTTTCAAAATCGCAAAATTTTGAAAAGATAAGAAAATTCATAAAAAAAATCTAAAAATTTCGAGGTATTCTTTGATCTTTTCTAAGAACTTTTTGATCCACAACATATTTTGCGAAAGTCTATCGTTTTCAAATAAAAAATTTCTGAACTTTTCAAAACATAACAAGAATTTTTTATTTAAAAATTATAGGCTATCGGAAAAAATGTTGCGGAATTCTTTGAAATTTTTTCCAAATTTTTCATGACTCTTCAATTTTTCAAAATTTTGCGATTTTCAAAATGAAGAAAAGTAGTAAAAAAATTCGGAAAAAATTTCACCGTATCCTTTGATCAAGTCCATCATTTTCGGATAAAAAATTCCGGAGCTGTTCGCTGATATTTTCGTGTTTTAGCCGCCATTTTTGAAGTTTCCAACATTATTTTGAAAATGCTATCATGCACATTTCAAAATTAAAGGTTCCTGGACGCGATATTTTCACGGTATATAAGAATGCCGATTAAGTAATATTTTGTCTGTAAAAAAATCTGATTTTTTTGTGATAAACCAAGCAAAACCTTTTCGGAATGGGCTCGATTGATTTTTTAACGGCAAATTCGGAAAGATCGATCATTTTTACGTAAGATGTAATTGGTTCCGATTTTTAAAAATCCGGTTTCATACAAAATACCGCCCTTGAAGTCGACCACGAAAAATTGTCCATTTCGTCCTTAATGTGTTAACTAAGTTAAGTTAAAGTTAACTGTACATAAAAATAACTAAGTTAAAAGTTAACTCGTAATTTAGTTAATTGAAATAGAAGTTAAGTTAACTAAAAATTGTCCATTTGGTTCTTAATGGGTTAAAAAAAAAGTTAACTTACCCATCACTGGTAATAATATACAGGGTGATCCAAAAGTCCCGGAACAGCAAAATATCTCAGCGGGAGTGCATTTTCGGGGAAAATGTTTTAGACAAAAGTTTAAGGATTTTTCCCTGGCTATTTAATAGCGATATTGAATTTAACCTTGAACATGACCTGGAAGGTTATTTCAAGGTCAAGTTAATTTTTTTAAATGGGAACCCCTATTTTTTTTCATGGATTCTGAAAGAGCGGGAAATTCTACGTCCGAGTATGATATGATCGATTTTTCCGGCAAGGTCATTTCAAGGTGAAATTTAAAACTCCCGTAACGGCGAAATATCTCAGAGGGTGTGCATTTCTTTGGAAATTGTTTCAGACAAAAGTTTAAGGATTTTTCCTGGTCAAATTCTGTGCTACCATTAAATAGCCCGGGAAAAATCCTTAAACTTTTGTCTGAAACAATTTCCAAAGAAATGCACACCCTCTGAGATATTTCGCCGTCACGGGAGTTTTAAGTTTCACCTTGAAATGACCTTGCCGAAAAAAACGGCCATAGCATATTCGGACGTAAAATTTTGTGCTCTTTCCGAATCCGTGAAAAAAAATAGGGGTTCCCATTTAAAAAAATTAACTTGACCTTGAAATAACCTTCAAGGTCATGTTCAAGATCAAATTCAATATCGCCATTAAATAGCCAGGGAAAAATCCTGAAACTTTTATCTGAAACATTTTCCTCGAAAATGCACTCCCGCTGAGATATTTTGCTGTTCCGGGACTTTTGGATCACCCTGTATAGTTCATAAAAATGAATAATTTTGTATTATCCTCTTATATATATAATATCTCAAAATATAGTAATTTATGGGGTATGTAATAATGTATTACTTATATTATTATATTCTATTTCCAATCCAATATTAATTTTTTTATATTTATTTTCAAACATTAAATGACAAAAAATATGCTCTGTTATTTCTAGTGTTTCTCACATCATTATTTGTTAATGAATTTCTGAATAATTTAATATTGCCAGTAAATTAGAAAATGCATAACAGAATTCATTGAATTTAACTAGAACATTTTTATAAAAACTGAATTACTTTTCAAAAATTAAATAGAACTTTCAAATATATTTTTTAATTAATTTGTTACTTTAATGTTAAATAATTACTCATTCAATATTGTTGACTACTTTTGTACTATTAATTTCTATTTCGCCACTTTTAAAATTTTAATAATTCATAGAAAATGTTTAAATCCTAAAAAAAGTAGTTTCAAGATAATATGTTATCACACCAAATATCTATTAAATGACTTCTAATGGTCCCTTAGTTAGATATAATCATTTTATTAAGTAGTAAGTGGTTCTCAACTGCATTTAACTTCCCCTCTGACAAGAAAATTATCTACACCAGTTATATAAAAGATTTTTGTATAATGAATATTTGTTTATTTTAATTCTACACATTCAGAAGTCATTTTTTTATCATCCAGGAATTTATTTAATTAATAAATTAAATCATGATTAAATTTAATTTATTTTTCAAACAAATGTAATAAGGCAGAATAAAGGTTAACAATTTAAAATATAATAACAAATGTTCTTTATTTGCTCACCTCAAATTACATCTTAAAACAAGTAATTATATATGTACACTGTTTTAATTTCTTTATTTTTTACAGTAGCAGCGTCATATTTTCGTAACATTACCGATTAAACTAATATTAATCAGAAAGATGGTCGTCTCTGTATTATTAATGGTTATCAGCCGCTCTATTCATTTTTTAGCTTTTACGTCTGGTTCTGTTGCTTTGATTCTACAATTATTTAACGTACTATTAACATCTTTTTGGCAATTAGAATACGCCATTCCCAAACCGAATCCTGCGCCAGTTATTATCGGCCATCTCCCTGTAACAAAAAATTAATCATAAATATAATTTTAAAGTATTATTTATAAATTAATGAAGAAGATCTTGGTATTTTTCGGTCATTATAATTAAGTAGACAATAATAAATATTATAAACAATAACGTTGTAAATAATTGCATAACTGTGGTATCAGTTCACGTAATAATCATAACTATTATTTTAATTTATGCATCCGAAAAAAAAACATTTTACTATTGAGAATGTTGAAAAATATCCCTGTAGTATATGTAATTAAATTGTTAAAAAATGCGTTTAGCATGGACGATCAAGTGTGCTGATCAGCAGGGTCTTGCTTGTCTTAATCGCCTTCTCTGGACACAAAAATTTTTTTAAATAGTGTGAACATTCCATAGTTTTTTCAATTTCTTAATTTTTTGTGATTAAACATTAGAAATATGAAAAAAAACACTTTAAGAAAAACGAACAAACTTTAAAGTGCAATAGTTCGAATGTGCGTTACCATTATGAAAATAATTCAAGAATTTATAGCAATATAGATGTTTTCAAAAAACTTTTTGACCGTTTTAAAATTAATGAAGAAGATATTGGTATTTTTCGGTCATTATAATTAAGTAGACAATAATTTTAGAACAGTTTGGAAAACTGTAACTCACCTCTTGGCATATATATTTCTAGATGTAAAGTTGTTTTACATTTCCCAATAAAAACTTAAAGTAATACTAAGAAAAGATAAAAGATATCCAACTAAACTACTTTTCATCAATTCAAACTTACTAAATGTCTGGGTGGGCAAATCTTTATTCAATAGCAATTCATCAATGTATTCAAAATTCTATATTTAGAGTATGTACCACATCTAGTGTGGTAATTAGAGACGGCACTGTGGAAAATTTATTGAAATACCAAAAGTCCAATGGAACCTCAAGACAAATGTTGTACATATATAGCTGCGAAATTATATAACTTACTGCCTAATAAAGAACAACTGCGACTAGAAATAGCCGGAACCTTATCCGAAGACAAATAACTTCACTCTCAAAAGAAAGAATTAGTAGAGAAATCCATTAACTAATTTATAGAGCACTAATAAATCTATTAAGTGCTCTGTAATTGTCCTATGAATTGATATAGAACTTGGATCGATTTAACCACCTACATAAACTACATACAAAGTGTAAATACACTTACGTAATAATACTGCTTATTCGCTTCGGTTATTAAGAGCCAACTCTTACTGCCTACTATAATAACTATTGTAATTTCTTATTGTATTAATTAATGTAAAGCGAATTCTAATATTGTAATTGAAAGAAAATAAAGAAAGAAACTAAAGAAAAAAAAGACGTTAATAATAATAATAAATATTGTAAACAATATTTATCGTCTGTGCGAAACGCATTTTTTAACAGTTTAATGACACATACTAAAGGATTATTTTTCAACATTCTCAATAGTGAAATGCTGTTTTCTGGCTACATAAATTAAAATAATTTTTATGAGTGTTGCATGAACTGATATCACAGTTACGCAATTATTTACGTTATTGTTTACAATATATATATATATATATAATGTTATCACTAATTATTTAAATACTAAGATAGAAATATTGAACTGCTAATAAACAATATGAGATAGAATGAGGCCAACATAATTTAGTATTTAAATAATTAGTGATAACATTAAAATAGATGAATATTTATAACTTAAATCAGGAATGCTCCAATTATAGACAGATGCTATTCAAATAGTGCAGCTTTGGAGAAATTATATTATAAAATGTAGCTTCATGAATTGCTACTTCAATTTTTTTTAAGTCTAATAATAGTACACTGCGAACATTTTAATGATTATTAAAATATCAGTGAAAATTCTGGTAAATTTACAGCATTGTGGTAAAATTCCTATATTATCGATGCGATTTTACATGTTCACTGTAAAATAAGACGTCAGTCAATTATTGGTGAGAAGGACCCGACTTGCCGGAGGGAGGAGTAGATGCATAAATCCCTACAGCACAATTTACACCGCACTTGTAATTTTACATTCTCCGTGCTGTTTTCGTTAAGAATTATAGAAAATTACAAAGACGATGTAAAATGTAAATTTTACATGTTTATGGTAAATTTCCTTCTATTTTTGGACGATTTTTTCAAGAAAATTGTAATTTTACTACAAAAATAATAGGAAATTTCAACAACACTGTAAAAATTTAAAAAATGCATCTAATACAGTGCTGCATCTAATAAAATTCTATTTTATAACATTTTTTCTCAGAACTCCGTTTCATAAAATGGAGTTTTGGTGACACATATAAGTACACCTTTGAAAGTGCGAATGTTTAAAAATATTATTATTATATAAACAAAAATAGTGGTTGCTTTAATATAGCTTTATATTATTTCTTTAATATAGGTTGATTTGAGTAGCAAAATATTATCTACGAAACCTAATGCCACTTAAAATATTTTAAAGTTACAATGAGATCTTCTGGAGCAAGCATTTAGTAGAACTTATGACTGTAAATCGCCAAGTAAAGAAACATTTATTAACGGTGCAAGAAAATAGGATTAAAACGATTAAAGAAAAATTTGGCTTGACTAAACCCAGTAAATAAAAATTCATTTAAGGTTGATTGAAATTTATTCATGACATCACGTGTGAAATAGCTTTCTTAACTTCTTGAATAAATTTCAATGAAAAAATAAGTTTCAATTTAATGGTTAAGAGTTTGTAGAAATTTGTTCGCTTCAATGATTTTGAGTGGGAAAAAAGTGGAATGGAAAAATTATCATTGGTAACGAATTTCAATAGAGAATTTCAAATGGAACAGTTGGAGATTGAATTAATTCTAATGAAAATATTTATCTTCACTTCAAATTAATTAATTTCAATAAATTTGAATTGTAAAACGATTATTGTTGGTATTTTTATGTCCACCTTTTATATTTCCATTATAAATTTTACATGTTTATGGTAAATTTCCTTCTATTTTCGGATTAATTTTATAAGAAAATTCTAATTTTACTACGAAAATGTGTAAAATTTCAATAAAAACTCCAAAATGTAATTTTACTTTTACTTTCACAACGTATCAGAATGCAACTTTGATCCGTTGCAGTTTAATCTCCTTTTTCTTAATTTTTATGCAACTAAAATTGTTATACAAACATTATGTGAATATATTTTATGTTATAAGCATAATGTTTTAACAATGTTGAAATTAATTATATTAGAAAACTATGTGAAAACTACATCTTTAATAAATATACATTGAATGTTTATTTTACTTTAATTTGAAATGAACTAATATGTGATTGAATTACATAAATCACTTCAAGCAACGTTTAATACAGTACCACCTTATTTTACTGTCTTTTCTTAAATTTTAACCCACAATACTCACCTATTGTACCTCATATTTGGTACCAATATGTTCCCAATATACTATGGACCAAATAGAATTAAAAAAAATAATTATATATTTAATTGCCTATTAAATGTAAACTGATTTTTAGAAAGAAATCATTTTTAAAGGTACGAAATTGTAAAACGTAAATGACAATATATATTTTATATTTTCTAGGGGGGTGCTGATTACAAATCTGATATTATTTTTTCAATAATTTAAAATGAGTATGTCCACCAATTTGATTCTGCTGTATTGAATTTCTAAATTCCAAGTACAAATTCGTAATCAGCAATTACAAAAACCACTGAGTAACAAATTTCAAATAAGTAGCATGTAAAAAAAAATGCATCTATGTAAGGATTCCTTGCTGAAAAAATACTATTGAACATACTATAGGACAAGGTCTTTTTACATGGGATTCACAATATTTCTTACTTTTTTAAGTTTTGAAGGAAGTTTTTAATAAAATTGTAAACCCTCAACATTTCTATAACGTTAATATTTAGGTATTTAGCTACATTTTTTGTTAGTAAATACAATTTGTATGGTGCTCTATATGTTTTCTGAATCGTGTTCTATAGTATTTTTTCGGCAGGGTTAAATAGTTCATTTTTTGGAACTTCACATTCTATTCACCAACTATTACATTTTTTCTGACTAATATCAATAATAATAAATTTTATAATATGAAAGATTATTTCTGCAGTACCTGATTGAAACACGCCTTCAAGTCATTAAGGATATAATTTATGCTAACAGGAGTTTGTAGGTCACAACCAGTGGAAGACAACTTGTTCATCGAAATTTGAATTAGTGTAAATCAACACTGTATAATACATTGATATACTAAATAAATATATAATGGTCGCAAATACAATTGTGAATTTCTCTCAAGCCGGTATTGCACGCACATCGGCTCAAGTATTGTTAAATAAATTTCAGGGGTAATATAAGAAAGAAGTCTCCTTATTTCCAATCCAAGTAAAAGATCAATAAAATCTCATTGACTATTCCACCGACAAAAATGATTGGAAATGGAGTTGACAAATTACGTCTTCAACCACACAAGGAGGAGAAGCGTGAAACACAAGTAATATGCTACTTATGCACCTTTATTAGTTTTGCATGCTCCTACAAAATAACAACGGCACTCCAAATTCCGTAATTTATAAATAATTTTCTCTGTATCAAGTGCAAACGGTATTAAACATTACTTGAAGTGATTTATGTAATTCAATCACATATTAGTTCATTTTAAATTTAAGTAAAAGAAACATTCAATATACAGTTATGAAAGTTATAGTTTTAAAATAGTTTTCTGATATAATTAATTCCAACATTGTTAAAATGTTATTATAAGATAAAATATAATCACATAATATGAAGATTTAAGGCTGTAAGATGAACCAATCAGATGGTATTTTTTGTTGCACTACTAATTTTTTAAATTTTCTCTAACGTTTGCTTCTAAAGCCAGAAACTCACCTGGATTCATTAGACGAATTGCAAATATGTCAGAGAAAATTTTAATTCGTAAAGATGGAAAGGATGGAATTTTTTACGAAACTGTTTTTTGGATTGTTCTCGATTGTGGAAAAAAATGGAGGGCCGAATTGAAATAATAAAAAAATGTTCAAAATTAGTAGTGCAAAAAAAATACCATCTGATTGGTTCATCTTACAGCCTTAAATCTTCATATTTAGTAATAATTACTACGAAGTGAACCAAAAAACCTTTAATAATCACATAATATTTGTAAAACAATTTTAGTTGCATAAAAATTAAGAAAAAGGAGATTAAAATGCAACGGAGCAAAGTTGCATTCTGATACGAGCTACATTGTGAAAAGTAAAAGTAAAATTACATTTTGAAGTTTTTGTTGAAATTTCCTATTATTTTCATAGTAAAATTAGAATTTTCTTGTAAAAAGATTATTCATCCGAAAATAAAAGGAAATTTACCATAAACATGTAAAATTTATAATGGAAATATAAAAGGTAGACATAAAAATACCAACAATAATCGTTTTATAATTCAAATTTATTGAAATTAATTTATTTCCATCGAAGATAACTATTTTTTCATTGGAATTAATTCAATCTCCGATTGTTCTATTTGCAATTTTCGATTGAAATTCATTACCGATGATACTTTTTCCATTCCACTTTTTTCCCAATCAAAATCATTGAAGCGAACAACTTTCTACAAACTGTTAACCATTAAACTGAAACATTTTTTCATTGAAATTCAAACAAAAAGTTAAGAAAGTTAATTCAAACGTGACGTCATGAATAAATTTCAATCGACCTTCAATGAATTTTCGTTTACTGGGTATATTAGTTAAGCTAAAGTTTTCTTTAATCGTTTTAATCCTATTTTCTTGCACCGTTAATAAATGTTTCTTTACTTGGCGATTTACAGTCATAAATTCTACTAAATGCTTGTTCCAGAAGATCTCATTGTGACGCTAAAATATTTTAAGTAGCATTAGGTTTCGTAGATAATATTTTACTACTCAAATCAACTTATATTAAAGAAATAATATAAAGCTATATTATAGCAACCACTATTTTTGTTTATATAATAATAATATTTTTAAACATTCGCACTTTTAAAGGTGTACTTCTATGTGTCTCCAAAACTCCATTTTATGAAACGGAGTTCTGAGAAAAAATGTTATAAAATGGAATTTTATTAGATGCAGCACTGTATTAGATGCATTTTTTAACTACATATTTTTTAACTTTTTACAATTTTGTTAAAATTTCCTGTTATTTTTGTAGAAAATTATAATTTTCTTGTAAAAATCGTCCAAATATAAAAGGAAATTTACCATAAACATGTAAAATTTACAATGGAAATGTAAACTTACAACAATACAGCTGGAAATAAAAATACCAATAATAATCGTGGTAATTTTACATGGATTATGTAATTTAAAAAAATTTAATGTTACATCGTCTTTGTAATTTTCCATAATTTTTCAAGTAAAAAAGCACAGAGAAGGTAAAATTACAAGAGCCCAGTAAATTGTGCTATAGGGATTTATGTACCTGATTCTCCCTCTCACTAGTCAAGCCCCTCTCACCAATAACCAACTGACGTCTTATTTTACAGTCCACATGTAAAATACATCGATAATATAGTAATTTTACTGCAATATTGTAAATTTACCATGATTTTCGCTGGTATTTTAATTTCCACTATATCGGTTTTTTAAAGTGTCTGATTTTAGTACAATTATATTGAAATTTTTCACAGTGTACAGAATTACAAGTGGAAGATTCAGAAAATTACAAAATTTCATAATTCTTTATACGATCGGTTTGAATTGATTAAAGAATATTATTATTACATGTTTACTTGAATGAAAACAATAATATTAACTTATTCTTTGAACATAAGTGAACGTTAACTTCAATGAAATTGAAATTTTGTCAACAGTATATCATGTTTAATTATATATTCAATAACAATGACAGCCTTGTTCTAATACAACACTTTGGATTTATAATAAGTTAGAAATTATTTGATTACTATCAACGTAGAACTTAAACTAAAATTGGGATACATAAAGAATAATATTTTTTGGAGCAACCATATCCATATAAATTATAAAAATTTGTATATTTGGAATTATATCCACCACTACTAAACGGTTTAATACATAATTTCAAATCGGGCAGGGGTAAAATGTTGACATCTCGAAAATTGTTTTCCATGAAATATGTTGTTCTTTAGGACAAATAAGGAGACCCGTATTTTTTTGTTTCAAGAAATTTTTTTATTTCTGAATTATGCGCAATTTAAAGTCACGAACGAAAATCCGCTGAATCCAAAAAATAGGGTATAAAACTTTTTAAAATTGGTGTATTTTCTAAAGTTTTTAATATTTTACTATTATTTCTCATGTATACGATTGTGTTATTGGTATTTCATCGATATCCAATAATGAAATTGACAAAAATTGAAAAATAACAAAATGGCAGCCATTTTTCGAAAAAACTAAAAAGTCAATTTTCTCAAAAACATCTTTTTTTTTTCTTCCATTTTTTGTTTACAGATTACTGGTAATATTGGTAACAATATCTGAAATAGTATCATGTGCGCTAAAAAATGCTACTCGGCTGCAAAATTTTTTTTTTGTTTTTAATTTAAAGTAGAAATTTTGTCATTATAGGATATATTTCATTTTATCTAAATTATTTCAAAAAGAGAATGTGTCAAAAACGTGACATGCAATAACCAGACAACTCAAAAACCTGACAATTTAAAAAACTGATATTTTCATGACTTTTGACGTATCGGTCCCTAATAAAACGATGGTCCTATTCTTCCGTTACGTTTCCTATATTACGTTTCCCTCAATCAATTAACGCAACTGTTACAACGTAATTTTATTATTAATAAATGTCATCAACATGGTCTACATAAAAACCTGTCACACTTTGTACTACTACATAGAAAAAGTACTTGCATCGATTTAAATTTAGAATATGAAAATGTAACGTTACACAAACGTACCGATACTTTCACTACACAAGATCGGAGCAAAATTTACATAAATTAAACTTAACATAACCTTATAAATTTTTAAAATAATATTTGTAAGTCATGTATCGAAAATAATTAAATTTGTTATTAACTTTCATTCATTGCCTGCTTTTTAAAACCTCAAGCATGATACTGCACTAATCCCAAAAAATATTAATTAAGGTTAGAACGGCATTTATAAAACATTTCGTTTCTGACATAAATGATACTTGTACAAAGGCATTAAAAATGAAATAAAGAATCTAAAGATCTTACTTCTGTTAAAAAGCAGCGAAAATACTGATCCAATGAAAATGCCGCCTCCTGAAAGATGTCAAAAAATTGGATAAGTTTGGTGGTAAGTGGCATTGGATTATTTCGACATCTCAAGATGAGTTAAAGTTTACCTAATTTGAGGACACCGTCCGCGAAACAACGATCCCACTTTCGACCAATTTCGTCTTCAGACCAAACATTGCTTGCACCCATTTTTTCCAATTTATGTGAGAAAGCGTGAAAACGTTACGTCACAGGGAGCCGTCGCTGGCGGACGGCGGGATGATGTTTCATCGATCACAGGGATCCTATAACCCTATAACCAACGATAGATATGCTCGGGAAATTCACAAATCATATGCACAGATATTACAATTTTTCAAGTATTTTATGTCGTCAAAACAACTTCAATATTTATCATTGGCATATATGCGAAACTATATCGATTGTTGTAATTTTTGTTAAACTGTATTTACAGTACAAAATCACAATAAACTTTTGAGCGGATCAACATCGGCGCGCGCAGCTTTTCCCTGTGGTTCGAATGGTTCGAATTCGAAATTCTGGTGCCAAATTACTGTTTTGGACATCAGGGAGTTTTTTTTGGTAAGTGTATAGGGAATTTTATGTAAAGAATGCTGACTGGCGATTGGGTAATTTTTTTATTCCTATTATTTAAAAATCACTAGTGCGGCGAGAATCAAATTTTACGGGCTTACGGTACCCAACAAACGAAAAAGAATTAAAACGAATTGAATACGTTTTATTTCGGTTTCTTGACTATTTTCCTTGAAATTCGTTTTATTCTAATCCGATATACATATGTAATACGTGAATAGAACATAAACATAACCTAAAAAACATCGACTAGCAGTTTTTACATGAATTTGCGAACTAATATGTAATTAATTTCACCGGTAGTAAGTATTAATGATATATGTTTGTGGAGGTAAACAATGCCTGTCATGGACGTAGCATTTGTTTTCATAAAGTTCAAAGATGAATAAAAAATAGGGGTGAAAATAATTATATACACGCAAAGAAATTTTAAGTCAATGCGACAGTATTTTGGGAAGTAGTAGTTACCGCACAGATTCTGACGAATTTGAAATGACGATTACAATTCGAATTCGTTAAAAAGAAAATTGTTATAAACACATCCAATTTGAGTGCACCTTTGAGAATATTTATTTATCATTTCTAGACGATATAGTTATTAATAATTATTTGTAACGATCTATAAACGTTGTTGAAACGGAAAAACTTGGTACTTTTTTCATTCTAAAGCTTCCATACCGAAAACAGTGCAAGATACACTAAAAATGCACTAAACCTTTTTTATAGGGCACAAAATTTCCTAAAAAAAGTCAGCGAGAGCCCTAATCTAAAGTTAATAGGTTATCCACGAATAACGCTGGAATTTTGTCTTACAAGTTAATTATGAATTATTACAGTGTACGGGTTAATAAAACTCACTTGAATAAAATTGATAATTTATTCAAGTTACATTCACGCGAGAATGCGATCGTTTCGTTTTGGAAAAACACGTGTTCGAAGAGACAAATTTCGGTTTTGGGGTATTGTTTGTTGACTGTATAGAACAGCGTCTACCGGTGAACTAACGCATGGGGAGGAGATACGGTTCGATATTGAAATATACTACATGAGGCAAATAAACATTACTTCTCTCTCTCTCTCTATCACACATGTAAATATTCAAAATTGTATAAAATATATACTTCAACATGAATATTTTAGAATTTTTGTAAAATATGAGGCATATTCCATCGTTGCTCGTGGTTAAGCTATTAACTTTAGTCTAGGGCCTCGCTGACTTTTTTGTAGGAAATTTTGTGCTCTACAAAAAAGTTTAATAGTCCCATTCTCGAGTATACCGTGTAGATATTTAGAGATAAACTATTAGCCCTGTTTTTTTTAATTTATAAACATTTATGGATATGAATATGAATAAATTTATTAAACCTTGGTAGTAGCATAACGCTGGGTTACCTTTAGGCTACATACATTTTCTTACAAATATTAGTTTATTTACAATCACAAGTATATTTTTATCAAAAATAAGTAATAAGTGTCTGTGAAAATATGTGAATGATGAAGAAAAGAGTTAGTATAAGAAAGATAAAGTATTAAAGTATTAACCGTCGGATAAGTAATGTTTTAATGTAATTTATGATAGGATTTGTAGGTAGGATCTCTCATAATTGATATTTTCGAAAGAATGAAAGTGTTCGTGAAGAAGGAACTTGAACCTTGTGACGTTTTCGGCATTTTTTATTTCGGCAGGGAGTGTATTTCAGAGTCTGGATGCTTTAATTAAAAAAGAATTTTGGAATTTGACCGTTCTTGCATAAGGTACTATTAACGATTCTGACGTGACTCTGGATGATCTTAGCTGAGATTCAAGTCTGAGATGGAATAAAGCAAATAGATAATCAGGATTCTTGTTCGAAAAAATGGTGTAGGTTAATGTGCCCATAAAGTAGAGATGTCGATATTTGAGGGGAAGCCATCATGCGACGATATGGTGAGATGCTGATATCGCGTCTCAGGTTAAAGATGAATCTGATGCAAGAGTTAAGAAGTCTTTGCAACTTAGTTCTCTTATAGTCTTGGAAATATCGCAGTAGGCAACACAGCAGTAGTCTAAGTGCGGTAAGAACAGGGCAGTCACCAGTTTCTTCCTTAATTCGAAAGACATTAGGCTCTTATTGTACCTTCTCAGACAACCAGCTAGCTGCATATTGCCGCATATAAGGGAAAAGTCAGGCGGCGAATAATTCGGCAGAAATATGGAATATGCGTCATCACACAGGCAGCAAATTTGCTGGAAATTCTCCCCTGCCGACTAGTCTGCGGCGATTCTGACGCATTTCTGCCGAAGAGATAAAAAGGGTCGGCGAAGGGATTAAAGACGCACGGACACGGATTTAATCTCTTCTGCAGAAATGCGTCAGAATCGCCGCAGACTAGTCGGCAGGGGAGAATTTCCAGCAAATTTGCTGTCTGTGTGATGACGCATAATCCGTATTTCTGCCGATATATTCGCCGCCTGACTTTTCCCTTATATGCGGCAATATGCAGCAGATCTGGCTGTCTGGTTTATAATCTATAT
Source organism: Trichopria drosophilae (assembly GCA_030407085.1). NCBI lineage: Eukaryota > Metazoa > Arthropoda > Insecta > Hymenoptera > Diapriidae > Trichopria > Trichopria drosophilae. The sequence continues at coordinate 60,660,017 of CM059583.1, forward strand.
AATAAATAGTTTATGCTACGAGAGACGTCGCTTACGAGCCCATTCCACGTCAAAGTTTGATCTATCCTTAAACCAAGATTACGCACCTCTTTGACAAAGGGTATCACAGTGCCCTTGATTTCTAAATTAGGGGTATTTAAAGCACTAGTTTTTGAAATGGACTTTGGTGACCTCAGTATGATGGCTTTTGTTTTAGATGGGTTTATAGTTAGACCTAGTTCTTTGACGTATTTCGAAATTGCCCGTATGTCGTAGTTTACTTTTTCAATTGAAGCTACTAATTCCGAATGGTCGCATTGGATCATGATTTTTAGATCGTCGGCATATAGTACGTGCGGGGTGAAAGTTAAAAACGCGTGAGACATTAATAAGGATTCAGAAAAGTAAAGGTCCCAAAACTGAACTTTAAGGAACATCGGCAAAGAGTTTTCTTCAGCGTGAAACTATAAATTCATTGTCTTATACCGCTTGTTGACGACCACGAAGATAAGAGGAAAACCATCGAAGTTCGTGTGATGTTATACGTAAACTTTTCATTCATAAAAGTAATAATAAAATATCAACAGTATCGAAAGCTTTCGAAAAGTCGAACAGTATAAGAATGGTGAGTTTATTAAGAATTCAATTATGTTCAATTCGTTGCAATTAAACGGATCTTATAATAAACTCTTACAAAATATCATCCAGTTTCTTTAAATTACTTTTGTACTGATTTAATGTACTGCCAGTTAGTGATGCTAAAGCAATGTTTGTCGCAGTTTCTGATAATCCTCTAAGTTGGAACGCTTCCCTGATAATTGACTGAATTAAAATCAGTTTCTTGTATAAAGGATGTCGAACCGACCGACAAGGAGATACTAACAAATCAGCATTTGGTGAAAGATATTATTGGTTTTTTTATGAGTATACTTTTAAATAACGGAAACCATGGTTGAGTGGGCCAGTCAGTAGGCGTCTACGACTAAACCTATAGCTTTATTTTGAATAATGTTTCACAATACTTTTAAAATAATTGCAAATGGTGGGAAACACCTAAAGAACCATTTTTCACAGTAAAAGCATCTACCACGAAACATTCTGGGTCTATTCCACGTGAACGATACAATTTACATTTTTATTGCATCTAGACGCAAATAAATCGATATCAGGGTAACCAAATATACGTATTGCATTTTCAAAGGTAAAATTAGCCAATTCCTATTCGGTATCTAAATTTTTTATCCGTGATTCTCTAACTGCATCTACGTTTTCTAATGATTTAATATAACTATCAAATATCCAAATTTCAGGTCATAGATACGAGTAAATTTTTAATGATGGTGATATTTTATCTCATTCTATCTAGTCTAACTAGATTCATAATTGCTGTGTCAAACAAAGATATATAGGTCCACAAAGATGGTAGTGTTCACGATTTTTTCAAAACCTTTCCTGGCGAAAAAATCAGATTGAAAAGGAATGACTTTCATTCCGTCTTAGTTCGTTTCATGCCGTAATCTGTCCCCTATCCAATCCTGGCCATTCCTGTCGGAATGACTCGGGATTCGTTAGGATTGAATTCACGGAATGAAACGGATTGCAAATCGAGTGAGAATAACCGAAGACTCGTTCGGATTGAAATGGAGGAATCAAACGGATTGCAAATATGATTCGGAATGACTCAGGATTCGTTCGGATCGAAATCGAGGAATGGAACGGTTTACATATGTGTCTCGGAATGACTGAGGATGAAAACGGATAGAATTTTCCGGTATGGCATGGCTTGGAACGGAATGACAAAGTGACCCGGATTAAATTCGGATTAAACAGGGGACAGATTCCGGATAAAATTCCGGTCGGATTAAATTCCTATCCGGAACTTTCGCCAGGGTTCGTTATAAAATGACATTGTGTTCAATCTATGCAGAAAAAGTTTATAAAATCGCTTGAAATTTGTTACTTGAAGGTTTTTGGGGTTGTCCATTACGAATCAGAAGTCAGATTTTGGAAATTCAAAATGGCTGATCCAATATGTCGGATACTTGGGTAAAAAGCCTATAACCATTCTTCTTGAAAAATATTATGTTACTCGGGGGTTGTTGGGGTCTCTGATTACAAATCTGAAGTCAGATTTTGACAAATTCAAACTGTCGGATCCAATATTATGTAAATTGTACCTCTTCTATGATACGTCAAATTTCATGCACCTCAACAAACGAAAAAGTATACGAAAAATTTGATTTAATACGAAATAAGTCTGTTTCTTTCCCACTCTTTTAGTTTCGAATGGGAGTGTATACGATATTATACGCGATACATAAACGCACTTAACCTCAAAGAAACGATTACTTTGGATTATCGAATGATTTAAACTCAAAACTAGAAAACAGAACATTTCTTCGAAAATTATGAAATACGGAAAACGATATAATGAATTCTTCGATTAAATTAACAGAATTTAAAGCTATTCTAAGCCGGAACAAATCAATTTTTGTAATGCGTTAAATACATTATCGTTTAAGATCGAATGAATTCAATTCTGGTATTACAGGTCGTATAAAATAGTATAAATTCGAATAAGAATCTCGAATAATCAATATGCCACTAGAAAGAAACAGGAATGCAAAATATCGATTCCGCATACTTTTTCGTTTATTGGGACACTTTACCTACATATATTTGCTTCGTTCCGCGGCCATTTTTAATCGGCCATTGCTTCTAAAAAATATTCTATTACAGTACAACCCCTCAATTATGGCCCTCTTAATTATGGCACCTCGCAATAATTGCATGCCGGACCTCGCATGTATAGCAATTTTTACCTCTCATCTAGGGCTTCAATTTTCCCTAGATATCCCCTCCCCTCCCGTCCCTCCCGCCTCTGCCATTGTACACCCAGCTCGTTTAATTCTGTCCCTTCCGGTCACTCGTTTTCTTTGTCTTACCTATACCTTACTTTATGTGATAAACGATGACAACAGATACCGGAAGGGACAGAATTAAACGAGTTGGGTGTACATGTACATATTTAGATAAGATATTGTAAAGAGAACATAACCTCAGTTTGTAGACGTACATTAATAATGGCACATACTAACGAAAACAGTAAATCTAAACACAATAACTTTTGCACAATCTGCAGTTATAAATTTTCCACAGGTTATTATAGAAAATTAAAATTGTGCAATCTCAAAATGGAAGATTGTTACGAAGACAGCACTTTGGAGTTAACGACAAAAATTCTGTTCAATTTACTTACTTTCTGATTTGTGTATTATATTTAAAAATGTATTATATGTTATTTTTCCTGTTATTTTAATTTTTTTGTTATATGTATTGATTTGATATTTGTTATAATTACACATTATTTTCCATATGTTATTTTATATTTTTTGTTATTAATATGTGTTGATTTGTGATTTGTTTAAACTGATTAGAGCTGATATCTGATTGGTCGCGATTTCAAAGTAACTAGATTCTGGTGATGATCTTTACTAGAGATATGTTCTATATAATTTTCGGCCATAATTGAGGGGTTACCATAAAATCGCCTTTCACCTACCCGGCCATAATTGAGGGGTTGTACTGTATCTAATCTAAATACAATGGTAGTGGCGCGAGGATGGGAGGGGAGGGGATATCTAGGGAAAATTTAAGCCATTGATGAGAAGAAAAAATTGCTATTCATGCGAGGTCCGGCATGCAATTATTGAGAGATGCCATAATTGAGGGGTTGCACTGTACATACTGTAGCCCTCCCCTTATTTTAACTCCTCCCCTTATTTCAACTTTATTCCTTCCTCTATTTTAACTTTTTTCCCCTCACTCGTTCCCCCACTATTCGTCGTGACGTCAGTACACACACGCATATACATTATACATACATATGTATATATGTATACAGTAGGACCTCTCTTATTCTAATTAGTAAAGTTTTTCAAGATGGCGCCGACCTCTCTTATTCTAATTTTCCCCTTACCCCCACTTACTTTGCTTGCGAGCTTGTGATTCGTGAACAATATTTTTCGTTGACTTTTCGTGTGATAGTGGGAGAACGATTAAAATAAGAGAGGCTGGACAATTATAATAAGAGAGGTCCTACTGTACACTGTAAAAAATCGAAATGAATTTTACAATCGCGCATAGACGCGAAGAAAGATGCCACCATATTTGTTTTCTCTTTCTTAGATCCTTAGTAGTGGGGATGAGGAGAAGCGTTAAAATAAGGAAAGGAGCCGCCATCTTCCTTGTCTCGAAAAGTTAAAATAAGGGAAGGACTACTGTACATGAGAAATATCATTGTTGCCAATTACAACCAAATTTTACAATTGCGAAAAAAACCCTATAGAAAAACACCCTAAAACTGATTCAGGAACAAAACAACACACACACACACAGTATGGCGTGAATTGTGAAGTAAACAAATCTGATGTATAATTTATTTATCTTTACATAATATTTCTAACCTTTTAAATCTTCATTCCATCATGGCACATCGTGCCTTTATGGAAATTGCAAAGAACGTGCCGAAGAAAATCATAAATGCTCCTATTCGGCCCGAATATTTATTAGTTTTAGATTTTGAAGCAACTTGCGAAAAAGACACGTTGTTACGTCCACAAGAAATCATAGAATTTCCTTGCGTAGCGTTATCCACAAAAGATTGGAAGGTGAAAGATCTCTTTCACAAATATGTCAGACCTCGAATCCATCCGGAACTCACCACGTTTTGTACCGAGTTAACAGGGATTATGCAGGAAACCGTTGACGATGAACCTTATTTCCCTGAAGTCTTTAACCAATTTACATGCTGGCTGGAGAAAGGTGGTTACTTCGATAAACCAGATCGTAGTGCTTTTGTTACGTGCGGAGACTGGGACCTGCGTGTAATGCTTCCGTCGCAATGTAAGCTCGATAATTTGGAAGTGCCTAAAAATCTATCGCAATGGATTAATTTAAAACAATCGTTTTGCTACGCTACAAAATCTTACCCCAGAAGCCTTAACGAGATGTTAACTCTCCTGCGTCTCTCTTTTAAGGGAAAAATGCACAGTGGTATAAGCGACGCAATGAACATGATTCAAGTAATTGAAACATTAGCCAACAATTACAATGCTGATTTTGAAATTACTTCGAACTCTATTTTAGGATTAAAAGTGAAATAAAACATCAATTATTAAAAATATTAATTAGTATACTTTAATATCATTTTGTACAGAGTTTAATACTTATAAATAAATGTAAATACATTAACAAACATATAAAATACACATTTTTTTAATTTTAAAAATATGTACTGTTATGTCATTTCTTTTCTAAAAATGTGTGATAAGTACGATTTTTTTACAATTGGTGGCAATTATCACGCAGCGTTTCAAAAGGCTTCCTTGGTTGTACTGAAGGAGACTGGCGGATATGTATTACTTTGAACAGGTTACGACCGATATCATTTCGGCATGAAGCTGTCTCCTGCTTTCGATTCATTGTAATGATCGCTACACAGCGAGTAAAACATCTGCGATTCATCTACGTTGTCATTTAATAACGAAATTGTCTCGTCTATATTCACTTCCACTGTCACTTTCACTTCCTGTTGAATAATTCCTCGACATAAATCACCCAGGTTTTGCTGAAATCAATTTCATCGTTAATATCTACATTTTTATAAAATACAGTAGAACGTCCGTTATCGAATACGGTCGGGACAACGCGGGCCATTTAAATTTCCGTTAACGAATATTTGAGGAGAAAAGATCGACCCCCCACCTATACCTATATCTTTAGGAGTTACAGGGCATTATACATACATAGGCGATATTGTATCGATATGTGAATCGAATCAACGCGACGTATCGATACTCCATGTCGGCCATCTACAACGTGGTGTCTAGAGTGGGGGGAGACTAACTGAGGGGAAATTAGTCGTTAACGGAGGCGTCTGAATATTCGATAACCGAAATATTCGGTAACGGAGGTTCTACTGTACGTACTTTGTACAATATATTTTTGTAATACCACAGAATCTTTAATTGCAATCAAATCTTGAATGAAAGTTTCTTGAGGAAATGCCTTACAAATGGGGTAAACTATGTCTTGGAAAATATCTTCGTGCTCGTCCTTTTTGTCATTTAATTGTCCAGTTTCTTTCAATTTATTATACAATCTAAAATATGTACAGAAAGTGTAATTTAAAAATAAAACTGTAAATATATTAAGATTTAACCCATTAACGCCTGAAATGACAATTTTTATACTTCATTTTCAATCAAGTATTTCGTATCAAAATCAAAGTTGAAAACAACTGAGAGGTGCGTATCCTACTGCTTTCGAGGTCGCTCTTCAAGATTCCGAGGTCAAAATTGAGTTTCAGCCATCAGAAATTCCAACATGGCGCCGAATATGAAAAAAATTTCCAAAAAATTGAGAATTTTTTATTCTTATCAATTTTTTTTGAGCTATTAGAATATTGGAATTCTATTGAAACTGTTAATAAAGGTGAACAAAATACTTCAATTTTAAGGAAAAATTTTACTTTTATACCCTACATCATTCTAACGACCCCAAAATGGCGTCAACAATGAAGATTTTTTTGAGAAATTTCTGGACGCTCTAACTCAAAAACTACGAACTTTAAAAAAAATGCCTAGAATGAAAAGTACTTAAAATTCATTAAGCGATATAGTGGAATTTTTTCAAAATTTTTTATGACAATTTGAGGAATTTTATTCAAAATTGTAATTTATTTACAAAAAATTCTGAAAAAAATTTAGTGTATTCTCTGATGAATTCTAAGAGTTATTTATTCTTTGTAATTTTTTTGAAAAGTTGATAGTTTTCGAGGAAATGAATTTCAAATATTACAGTTTAGGATTTTTCCCCCAAAAAATTATCAACTTTTGGAAAATGGTAAAGAACAAAAAACTCGCAGAATTCATAAGTGAATACACCAAATTTTTTTCAGAATTTTTCATAAATAAATTATAATTTTGAAAAAAATTTTGAAAAATGTCATCACAAAAATCTGAAAAAATTGCACTATATTTTTCGGTTAATTCTAAGAACTTTTCATTCTTAGCATTTTTTTATAAGAGCACGTAGTTTTTGAGTTAGAAGGATCAGAAAGTTTTCAAATAAATCTTCATTGTTGACGCCATTTTGAGGTCGTTACAATGATGTGGGGTATAAAAGTAAAATTTTTCCTTAAAATCAAAGTATTTTGTTCACCTTTGTCCAGATTTTCAATAGAATCCCAATATTCTAATAGCTCGAAAAAAATTGATAGGAATAAATAATTCCCAATTTTTTGGAATTTTTTTAAAAGTTCGGCGCCATATTGGAATTCCTGTAGGCTGAAACTCAATTTTGACCTCGGAATCTTGAAGAGCGACCTCGAAAACAATAGAATCTGTACCTTTCAATTGTTTTCAACTTTGATTTTGATACGAAATACTTGATTGAAAATGAAGTATAAAAAATGCCATTTCAGACGTTAATGGGTTAATTAAATTTTTAAAATTTACCTCCGAATGCGAAGTCTTGTCGGTTCATCTCCATGCGTAACTATTAAAGTTCCCACATGAATAACACCGACTTTTTGGAGAAGGTCAATGTCTTCTTTTCTTGGTCGATATTCTAATGTAACCCATTGCATTTGATTCGATTCTAACAATAACTCTGTTGGTTCCATATACCAACTGGATTCCATCGTTGGATACACAGCTGAACATTAAATAATAATAATTGAATCGAAGCATCGAATAAAATTTGTAAAGAAATTTCTTAAAGAAGCTTAAGTTATACATACCTTTTGGAGCTAATTTTACTTTTACAAAACATTTCAAATCGCCTGTATTTTGAAGTTTAATTTTTGCTCTTAGCATCCTCTCGGAATTCCATTTACCGAGTGAGAGCCACATTTGACCACCAGTGTCTTTGAGAGTTTCAAAAATTTCTACTTTACCAATGCCACCATATCCATACATTTGAACCTAAAGATATAAATATATTGTATATAAATTACACATCACTTTTGCTATAATTTATTAAAATTCAAAGTTTTATATCTTTGCGAAAAATTATCTTAGCTTAAAAAATCGAACGGCACAAAGGTTATTGCAATAGCTTTCATTTAACCCTTAAAGCACCCTGGGGGTACTAGGAGACCCCACACATAAATATTACATTTTTTCCCTTTTAAAGCTGCACTTTTACAGCATTTTTTATCTTAAAGAGCTACACTTCAATAGGCACAAGTTAAATTTTTAGGACAAAATATTGAAAATTTGCTGAGTTACGATTTTTTGGTGAAAAACGTCACTTTTGTATTTCATTTTTTATAACGAGCACCAATAATTTTTTTTATCAAGATAACTTATCTACGCGGTAAAGTGATACTTGGAGAGTATCCAGTAATTTTGTTGAGACGAAATAACGAAAACTGTACGCGCAGGACGATATTATCTTCGGATTGGGGTCTCCCACGACCCCACAAGGCGCTTTCTGTTATTTTTATATAGGGTGTCGCTTTAAGGGTTAAACTACGAAAAGATTTTTATGGGTAAAAAACGAACAAGAAAAAATACGATGTTTTTATCTTCAGTCAATTGTTTGGCAATTTGAAATGAACAATAGTAGGGTAATTAAACCTAGGGGGTTTTAAAGGTATGCCTTTCATCTTTAAAATGATCGCTTGCTCATTTTTCTGCGACCTTTCTGACCGGAGTTATGGCCATTTTTTCAACAAAAAAACATGATTTTTTTTAATTTTCTTATTATCTCGTAAACTAAGAGCAATAGAAAAAAAAATTAAATACAAAAAATCCTCATTTTTAGGTAGAAAATACAAAAAAAAGGTCAAAATGTTATAAATCAAAACATTTTTTCTCATCAGGTTTTGTAGATAGAACATTTATTTTAATTTCTGATTTAGTTAGTTATTTATTCAAAGTTATGCATACGAATAAAATGTAGCGTTACTTTTAAAAATATACACATTCATATTTTAATGATAATGATATTTTTTTCTGCATTATTAGGCATGACGAATTGTTTTCTAAAATTATTATACAGGGTGATTCTCCATTGAATGACTTCCGGTTAACATTAGATTCTGTAATAAATTCTAAGAACATTTTTCCTTTGAAAAAAATTTGTGCGATGTATAGTTTTTAAATTATTTAGCATTAAAGTCAGCCAATAGGAGCAGGAGTTGCTTGATTGTCGCGACGATTGCATTAAGTAAGCATGATGTACGAATGATATTTTCTTTATCAATGATGGTTTAATTTATCATACTAGATATTTAATTATGGTACTCAGGAGTAAACATTTGCTGTTTCAGTTTCTACAGCTTAATACAAGAAATTATTAAAATATATTAATTTATTGTATAACGAAACACGCCAAGATGTTTCTAACCTTTTTCGTAGAAAATTTTCTACACTAAATTTTTTGTCTAATACATTTCGTTGTCAGATTTATATTTTTCAAATTGAAGGCAAAATTACTAAAAAAAAATTATATTCGACAGTTTTATAAAGATGGCGGTCAAGACATGACCGAGTGTTAATTTGTGTTATCATATTCGTAATTAGGAGGCAAAAATGCGATAAAATTGTATATTACATATTTATTTAAGCTATTGTAATACTTTAGTAATTTTACTAACATTTTGTTTTTTCAGTTCTAAAAAAAACCTTCTTCAAAAGTCATTGGCGCGACCTTTTTCTTACTCTTTCTGACACTCCAAATGAAATGCCATATGGTTAGATGATGTGCCATCAACAGAAAAATGTAATTTTTCGGTACTATAGCCGTAAAATCCGATTTTACGGCCTACTTTTAGTCCGTAAAATGAAATTTTAAACATAATCCATACGGACTAAATGCAGTCCGTGAAATCGAATTTTTACAGCTTTCAGTACCGAAAAGTAATGTCGAAACACAGAGCTAAGAGATTACGGCCTCGTGTGAACTAGCGATACTCGGTCCGGCTTCGCTGGTCGTAAAATCTGATTTTACGGCCTGGTTTCGAAAAATATTATTTTTGAAGTCCAAATATTCCAATTTCCATAGAAATTCTCAAGTATTTATTTTTAATACGGAAATAGAATATTGAAAAGTAGTTATTCATTTTAAACTTAAAAGATGCTTACTAATTTTGTCATCGGGGATTCAGAATGGTTTTCGTTACTTTCTTTACTTCGGTAGTGTGTAAATACAATTTTTCCTGCTGCCGAGCCGATTACGTGTGGTCCAAAGACAATACTCAGTGTTTTACTTTCCATCCGTTGTAAAGATAAAATCATTGATGTTCCCAATGATTGTCTTTCACTAAACTTAAATTTAATTTAATACATTAATATAATTCATGTAGCAATAAGTAAAATGAAATATTAGTAATTAGGCATTAACACTTACTTTAAAACACTGATCTTTGCTTATAATATTAGCTTGAAGCTTAATTTTATTATTACTCATGTTACGAATTGAAAATTCCTTCATGTCGGATTTTCCGATCTTAACGCTACCCCATACTAAGGCAGTATGTGTCGCTCGTATTGGTATTATTCCTCCAGCAACAGTTGCAGCAGAAGCAGTGCTTCCCGGCGAATGTCGTCCAGAATTTCCTGATCTGCGTGTAAAATAACATTTTTAACAGCAATTTTTCAAATAAATTGAAAAAATAAATAAAGCAATATTTTAACTTGTTAAACGGTGCAGTGTGAGGAGATGTAGGTGAATCGACTAAACGTAAATTTTGAGGAGTTCCGCTACGATGGAAACTATCCGATCCTTGAAAATGATCTAACTCAGCTTTCTCACCAATAATAGGATAAAAATGGTTTCTATTGCCTACAGTAATCCGAATAAAGGCTTGCCTGTTCAAGTAATAGTTAAGAGGATTAATATATTTATTTTAAATTCTACTTAAGAAATTCATTTTATACCTTTCAATGTCAACTTTGTCAGGTTTATATACAATTTGAATACTCAGTCTTTCTCTACATTTCAGAGTTATATTTATAGGACATATATCGAAATCCCTACATTCCTTCTGATTTTCTTTCGATTCTACAACGCTTGCTGATGCTGTTATTGTTACGTTTCCTGAATTTATGATATTTAGCATTTTACTTTGTTTTGGTTGAAGTGCGATAGGTAAAATAGTATTAATAGTATCCAATTTATAGTATCCCACATTGCCGACCAGTGAAATATCTCCAATAATTAAATTATCCTTTTCTTTGGTATCGACACAAATAAACAATTTAGCCCTTGCATTTTGTAACCCTTTTTGTATGGAATCTGCAGAATGGAGTAAATTTCATATTTTATTTATCAATGTTCTTGAAAAGATTATTTAATATACGAGTATTAATCAATTACCTTTGTGCAAATGTAATCCTTTAAAATCAATATTTACATTAAGTCGTTGATGACTTTTTATTACAAAATGAATATCATCTTGTGTTTGGTTTGCGGATACATCGTCTTCCATAAATTTACCAATATTAAATAATTGAGGGGTGTCCTATAAATTGTTAGTTACATTATACATTCTTTTGCATTCAACCGAATTTTTATTATGCATAATTCAATAATTACTGAATTTACCTGTATTATACGCATATGTATCGGTACATCGATGCTGTTCTCATTGACAAAAGTCACTGGTAAACTCTTAATTGTATCTTCCAAAACTGTTTGAAAATCCAACGAATTGTAATTGTTATTTGTCGATACATTTACTCGTAGTGGTTCCGGTACAAAATACAACGTGTGTCTCATATTCGATTTTTCTTTTGTTACCATGTCCAACATTACCAGTTGTAAATTGGCAACAATAAGTTTACTCATTTCCAACATTTTTACGCCGATCTAATATGTAATCATAATTATAGATGAAAATTTGTATGTCATATTTTTCAGTTAGAAAGTGTTTTTTTAGTGTTAAATGTTCATTACCTTAAAGCATTTGGCCACACGTGGATTAATTAGAATTTCCTCTGTTGGAAAATTGAATTGGATATTGTCTTTTTGACTATGCAAGTCGAGTAGTTTTAAAGAGCAAACTACCCATTTGTCGCTCGAATTTACTATTTCAAAATCAATTTCATGTTGTACTCCAATAATACAGTTATATAATTCTTTTGTTTTTTTCCCAATCGTAATCAAGTCTAGAGAAAATTCGTACAGATTTATCAAATATTTATATTTTAACAAACAATAACTTACAACATTGTTTAAATAAATATAGTTGTTTAACGACATCAAACATAGGAACACAATTTTTGTGCATATGGGGAAATAAACAGAACGGGTCGATTTTTAATTATAAAGATTTTTAAATGTCATGCACACCCTTTATCCATACACTATTTTATTGGAAATTTCTTTAAAAGCAATTATCTTCTTGCGTGATTCGTTTTATTCTAATGCCGTAAAAGTTAAAGGTCAAACACGAAAATTAATTTAGGCAATCTTGGGAAAGCTGCATGTTTGAAACAATGAAAAACAGGAACCATTTTCGAGGTATTTTTTCTGAATACAAATATGATGCTAGCACTTGACGCTCGGCTTTATTTTGGCCGCTATCTTGAAAAACCAGCCAAAATGGAGAAGTTTTAAACTTTTTTTGGTATCTCGAAATTTAAAAATGAGCCATTCACGTTCGTACAGTAAACGATTTCTTGTTGCAAATTTGTTCTAATTTTATTTGTAATATTATCCAATTCAAGAGGCTTGATTTCAAAAAATTGATTTAGAGTATTATTTTTTGAAACAAGTTTTTGTTCTAACTTAGGTTCAAATATTTTTCGGTTTTTTATTGCCTTGTTTTACGATCTCGTTTGCATAGATGGTCCACGAATACTGAATAATCTGGTATTGAACTTTTGTTGTAAGTCTCCCTGATTGCTTGAACGTACGGTAATGTATTAGTAACTTTCATTTTTAATAGTGTCACTACTTTTGTCAAAAGTGCACTTTTAATTTGTATCAATCTTTTCTGTTTGCGTAAGCAAAAAATACATACATACTCAGAATGTTCACTACGACTTGTAGAGTGATTTAATTTCAGCACTATGGACATTTTCTTTACTCATAATTAGTCCAATACCTTAAACAATGACCAATTACATGATAACAAATGTTTCACGCGATAACCGATGATAACTACAGTAATAATAATTATATGCTCTTTTGAATATCGTTTGCTGCTCTTTTTGTTTACTTCTGAAAATATCACGTACTGATGCCGATCGATGTTTTGGATTGACGGCAAGACGCAAATCGACCACGCGGCGTGTGACAATCCAGTCACCCATTTGCAAGCTGTGAAAGCAACCAGCGTGTCCATCGCGACTGACCCACCCTGGGGACTGGGGAGATTGGTGACCCCAACCACCACTTTTACGGAGATCACCAGGGGGGAGCTGCGGGTCACACGCAGCCAGTCAACGGGATATGGCGCGGAGACAGCACTGTCACCGCGCCACGTGGGAGGCCGCCCTCCAACCTGAGACCATCCACTATACACTTCCCCGACTACCCTCACGACTGCTACGACGACGACCACGACATGTGCCAGACCCACCCCTGCCGTCACCATCATGGCTGGAGCATTAACATCTGCGTCCGGAGGCAACACATCAGTGCTGGAGACCGCGCCAAGAAAAAAGTGTATAATGGGTTCCCTGGCACGGCGCGGTCAACAAGAAGTACCAGCCAGCCTCTGAAAAGGCTCTAGCCTACAGTGATGCGGTCGTGGATATGTCTACCCCGTCAAAAAGCTCTCGAACGGCGTCATTACCGCCCGAGAGCAGACCTACACTCAGGACCCGCCGACCGCAGTGTCAGATGGGGCGGTACATCAAGTCACAGAGGACAGCCCAACTCGACCACCAGCGGCTGTTCTCCCAACAATCAGGGAGTCGAGCAGTGTGGGACGATGACTGACAGCCGGCTCGGGAGCGACGCATGGGGCGGGCGGGGGCGCGCTGTGATCGGTTTCTCCTCGAGCGAGGAACGGTCGCGACGCCACACCCCTCCTCATTGATGGAAGCCCACGCCGACGCAGGGGGCCCGGGGGAACGTAGAGGGGGAGTTGAGTGGAGTTGGGAGACAACGTGTTGGGGACGGGTGTAATCCTTGATTGATTCGGTGCCCTCAATAATATAATTGCCGAAGAGGCATCGAGCGACCAGGGACGAATGCGAGGTGTGACATGGTGCGTCGTCCCCGTGCGCCAAGGGGCATCGGCAGCGGCGCGGCGCGACAATCCAACCATGCCGAGGTCCTCCTGTGGTAACCAGACGAAACTCTCGCAGTGCGCCGATAGACGAACTTGTACGAGTTTGCGAGAGAGACGAGTCTGCCGAGGACCTGGAGAAGACGGCCGCCTTGGTATCTCCTTTTTCCAACGGGTCTAAGGAGCCGCAGAGGGATAATGACAGGACCGCGGGGAGAGGAGCGAGGGTAGCCGCCGGAAGAAGGGAGTACACGCTCCCGATTCCACGGCTCATAGTGGGATATTGCAGGCGACGTGCATCCAGAGCCTGTGTCGTAAAAGCAGGCAGAGAGCGATGCAACAAGTGCTCCAAAAAGATCGGATCCGATGTCAGCTTGATCTTGCACTGGTCCAGAAGCACTTTTCAACAGTGCATCGCCCTAGAGGCGAATGATACGGGTTGCAACTGCCACAGCTGGAGGTGGCCCACAAGCTCCGGAAGATGAGTAACTCATCTCCGCGGCCAGACGGCCTATCTTACTGGGATTTCAAGGGGGCTGACGGAGGGGGCCGACCACCACATTGCTTTATAAAACGTACGGCGTGGACGACCTCTCCAACTGACGGCCAATAGCGATGGGTAATACCATCGCTAAGCTTTTCGCCGCGCTCCTTGCGGACCGGCTAACCCGATGGGCGGTTACCAACAGCCGTTTTAGTGCGTCCCAGAAGGGCTTCCTCTAGTACGAGAGTTGCTATGAACATAATTTCGTGCTGCAGGAGGCTATTCTTGACGCGCGCCGCCACAGAAAAGAACTGGTCGTCGCGTGGTTGGACCTGAGCAACGCGTTTGGAACGTTACCTCACGCGGTTATAGCCGAGGTCCTAAGGCAACACGGGGTCGCTGGCGGGATGCGAAATATTATCCTGGCGTCCAGCCAGATAGCTACGACCCGTGTTCGGACCGACCAAGGCGAGACGGGCCCTATTAAAATTTCCTTCGGAGTGCGACAAGGTTGTCCGCTGAGCCCCACAGTATTTAACCTGACCCTGAAGCCCGCTCTCCAGTCATTGGCCGCTCGAGGGGGAAAGGGGGAGGGGGGTTACCAGTTGTGGAGTAGGTCAATTAACAACTTCACCTAGGTGGACGACACTGTGCTACTGGGTAGCACCCAGAGGGAGTTGAGCAGCTGCGCACGGTGCAGGGGGCGGCGGAGTCGGTCGGTCTGTCCTTCAACCCGGCCGAATGTGCCACATTCCACATCGTTAGTGGCCGGGATGCTGGAGTCCGGCCGATGACATTTAGCTTCCGAATCCGCGTAGTAAAGTTCCTGGGGGTGGGCTAAGCATACGACCACCTCGTTATATCCACGGGATTCCAGGTGCGACAGACATCCATCGCATCGAACGAGAATCTAGTTAGAGATCTCCGAGCGGTGGATGGGTCTGCTCTAGCCCCCTGCAACGTGCCGTGGCGACGTTTTTTCTGCGACGGCTAGACTTCCTGCTAAGGAGGGCCAGCGTCGAGAAGGGACCTAAGAGAAGGGCTTATAAGCAGGTGGCCAAGGGATGGCTCAACGTCCGTCGGCGACTGCCCCCCCCCCCCCCCCCCCCAATCAAGGGCTACTGCGCAGACATGGTGGATGCACTAACCATCGCCCACGCGCTCAAGTTACTGACAGCGTCGGATCCGACGGTTAGCGGCCTCGCCATGGACTCGCTGGTGAACGAGGCATCGCGGAAGATCGGCTGGGAACTAGATAATAACACCGACGCCCAGTACCTCTCGGATTCCTCCGAGGGTGTGTTGAAGCGACCGACTAGCGGTCTCGAATCGACCTGGAGCGATGCCCGGTACGCCGCGCCGCCAAGAGACAAACGAAACATCTTGGTCTCTGTTGGTGGTGGAGCGAGCATCGGGCAGAGTTTGCCCTGGAATGCCGTGGATTGCGAGGTGGAAGGGTTATCATCTCGCTCTCCGCGCGGTGACAAGTTATTGGCCCGTCGATATCGGGAGAGCCTTCTTGCCAAGAAAGACCAAGGCAAGGTTTTCGAGGTGTCGTCGCGGTGTACAGTCACAAACCACTTCATGCGCGACGGCAGAAACACCCGTTTCTGCATCGCGCTCGTCTTGATGTCTTACCCCTGAATGTAGCTAGGCGTTGGGGCGAGAGCGACAAGTGTTGTAGGCTATATGGGGCAGACCTCGAGTCTCTCCCGCGTGTGATCGGCCACTGCGGCCCCATGCGGACGCGATTCAAAGGCGCCACATTAACATCGTGGATCGCCTAGCCGCCGCGCAACATCTACCCGGGGACCTGTGCATAAATAGGCCCGTGAAGGGACCGGAGAAGAATTGGCGAATCTTCGCTTTGGTCTCGTCATTCGTGACGAGATAGCGAAGAAGATCACCGTGATCGACGGGACCATTCCGTTCGAGAACTGCCTGGCTACGTTCAACCAAGCCTGGGCTCGGAAATTAGCCAAGTGCGAGTCCCTGGCAGAGAACTTCCGACGGAGTGGTTACGAGGTCACGATGGATGCCTTCGGCGTCGGTGCCCTCGGATCTTGGGACCCCTCCAACCAATGGTCCCAGGACATCTGTGTCGAACATGTCTCGGGCGTGCGCCAACGTAACACCGCAAGCATTGGCGCACGATCTATTCCACCTGCAGGTTGGCGGGGATACGCACCCGTTCCGAGCACAGGCGAGAGCCTGAATACACACTGTAGTTTTCATTTTTTTTAATATTGTTTTTGTTTGTTTTTGCCTGTTTTGCTTTGTATTCGGTTGGCCGAGAAGCGGAGTTGCTTAATTTTATTATATATTAAGAAATAAATTAAATTAATAAATTATAAATTTCACTTTCCTAACAATGTATACAAAAATATGGAAACAACATGTATCAAACTTACGTTCTTTTTGATTCGGTTGTCTGCCTGATGACCGAATTGGTTGTTTAACATCGGCAAAGGAATAGTCTTTATTTATAACTGGCTTCAGAGGCGTTGAGAAATTTAATGTAGAACCAGTAAAATTTTCAGGAAGTTTTGAGTCGAGCTCATGAATACCAGATATAGTTGACCGATCGTCAGTATTATATGTCTCATTAGGCAATTGCTTTGCACGTAACATCAACTGCTCTATTTGACTTGTTGGTAAAATACTTAATTTTTGATTAAGGCCTTTAATCAAATTCAATATGTAAATTTTAATAATTCAAACACTTTATGTTAGTTATTCACCAAATTAATAAGTAAATATAATACGTACTAGTGGCGGACCGAAATTTGCTTATATCTCGACAATTTTCAGAAAAGTAGTTACTGTTTTCTGTGCTTAATTGATGCATGAGCTCTGGCTGACACAGATTTTCATTTCCACACGTCTGATTTTGTGAAGAAATTTTATTGCTAAGATGAGCTGCTGGAATATCTGAAACATTTGCTTCGCTAGCTACACTAGTGCTATGAAAAACTGGTAATGAACTTCGTGTCGAGGGTAGTAATGTGTAAGTATCACTAGTTGGGTTATTAGCTTTCGTTTGTTGTCGTAACTGTTTTTTCTTCATGTCCATTATTTGATCTACAAGTTTTCGTGGCGTTGAGTCCGCCATGTTTTCTAAAGCCTGGGCAATGCAACTAAGACTCATTACGCTGTTCTCTTTTGTAAAGTCGGCAGAATTTAATGTGGCTGTCTTTTTTTCAGTTGGTCGATACGATGCTGAAAATATAAAAACATCACTGTAATGTAATTAATTTATCAATTTAATGGTATTTTATTAGCAAATGTACCTTCAGTCGCTAAAGTTTCGTCAACTAGTGGCCTGAGTTTTCCATTTTTTTGGGGACTTTCGATCTTGAAACCAAAATTTGGACGCGCTGATGAATTATTTAAATCGCTACATCTTCTTTTAAAAAATTCTCCTACGGTTATTCTGCGTCCTGTCCGTGAATCAATAGTCATATCGATTTCTCCTAGAATACCAGAAAATGTGGAAAGTTCAAGTCGATTCTGACCAGTAGTCGTGGTTGGAGGAGGTCCAAATGGATTTGCATTTTTCCAAGACAATTCGTCAATTTGTAACTGGCTGCTCATTCTTGAACCTCTCTCAAATTCTTCATCTCCAAATTGTTCCATCAATTCAGCTGCATTGCTATTGAAGCTAATACCTCCAAAATTTCCAAATGTTGTTGTTTTTTCACTACTTTTGTTAAATTCTGAGGAACGAGCTGTTATCTCTGCTGGTTCGAAAAGTATCTAAATAAGTAAACAGTAAGAAAATTGCAGTTTTAAATAATGTTGAGAAATGTTAAAAAAAAAAATATTTAACCAGAATAACAAAAAAGTACTTACTTTTGAGTTGTCAATGGATTTCGTCTTAAAATTCTGTGGTGTTAGTGTTTTACCGAAACTGTCTGAGTGACTTGTCATTGGAGAATTAGTTGCATTAAACATACGTGGAATTTCTGAAGGTTTTGGAACATTCGGAGAATTTGGATTATTTTCATTATCTAAAAAAGACGAAATGCAAACACTATTATTTAGTTCTGAAATGTATCTATTATCATTAAAATAACAAAATCTTAATTGTATAGTGTATTTTAATTATTATTAACAAAACGTATCTGATTTATGTGAAGATTAAATAAAGAAAACTATTATGTCAACAAGTTGTTGAGGAATTTTTATACTGCGGATTAGAAATTAATTAATCGAACCTTAGAGGCTAGAGGAATAGTTCGACTTTTCAATTTGTCGAGCGTTTAAATGGACTAAATCATCATATTATATATCGATATTATAATATTCGAATTACAAACAATTTTATCGAAATCCTCACCATTTCGAAGGGCCTTTACATAATTTTCCTAACAGGACCCCACCCATTCAAACTACTGTTATTAGATATTTGAAACTAGAAACTATTGCTAGTAAATCACATTGATTTAATGTTAAAGAAATTTTATGACAAGATTGATGAAGTTGTTTGGTTCGATATTTATTTAAATAAACTTACAAAAAAAAAAAAGAAGTTCGTCCATTGCGGATGGAAAAACTCTAATAATATTAAGGATTATATTTTATTTAAAAAAATGAGGGCCTCATGCATTAGACTTTCTAAGCATAATCATAAACTTTACTGACTGAAGTAGAACATAATTTGAGGATTAATATAAAGTAATCTGTTATATATAGTTGTTCCAGTTTTTAATGCATATTACAAGCAGTTACCAATGACTTGATTTATTAGCACGTTTATCATTTGTTCTTAAGAGTATAATTCTAAATAAATAATGGTCAAGACTAAATTTCATCATCAGTTTGAGCGTCGATAATTTGTACTTAAACGCCTTAGAAAAAATGTACGCACCATTATTTCTAATGTAAAAATGTATGTCCTTTCAGAATCTTTCAATAGAATTTCGATAAAATGAACGGCCATGGACCCTGAGGAATAAAATGTACCATGCCTCGTTTCGCAATTCAAGATCGCGGCTTTCAAAATGACGACTGCAGCATAAAAAAACATGCTCATATTTTTATTTTACGAAAAATGCAAATTCAAGACACACTGGCATTATATCAGAGTGGCATATGTAGTTTTCATGGTTGCTGATTACGAATATGAGGTCAGAATTAAAAAATTCAAAATGGCGGATATCGAATGCGAAAATTCGTTTTAAATGTTCGATGTGTATGAAACTGGGTATACAGGGGTTTTCGTGATCGCTGATTACGTATGTATATGAGGTCAGAATTACAAAATTCAAAATGGTGGATTCCAAATGGCGGATATTGAATGCGAAAAGTCGTAAATGTTCGATGAGTACGATATTAGGTATAAATAAAAATATGAGCATGTTTTTTTATGCTACATCCGCCATTTTGAAAGCCGCCATCTTGAATTGCGAAACGAGGCATGGCACATTTTATTCCTCAGGGTCCATGGACACCTTATTTTCACTATTGACATGTCTCTCGATACCATTTCGAGGTGAAAGTGATGTTTGAATCGAAAACAAATTTTTAAAAACCCCATTTTTTTAAAAAGAAACGCGTATAGCTTCTTGGCCGTTCCTTTTATCGAAATTCTATTGAAAGATTTTGAAAGGGCATACATTTTTACATTAGAAATAATGGTGCGTAAATTTTTTCCAAGGCGTTTATATACAAATTATCGACGCTCAATCTGATGATGAAAATATGTCCGTCCTGGCGTTAATGGGTTAAAGTAACGAAATTTTAATGAAATTGGTCCAATCAAGGATTCAACATCATTAAAATTTGCTACTTTCAATCGCTTTTTCGACAGATTTTCAATCGTTCTTAATGAAAGGCTATTATTAGATAATATTAAAAATATGAAATCAATATTCCGATAAATTTCATTAAAATCGATTCATTTTTTGTAACTCATAGAATTTTTGAAATGAAATCTCTTTTTCATGTCAATCAAAACGATAGAAAATGGCTCGTACTTCAACGTGCATTAAAAGTCATTCAACTATACGATAACCAATTTCGAATTATGGCGTTAAATATGTTATTAATGTATTTTATACTATATTTATTTTTGTATTTAATTCATTGAGCATATAACAATGAAAACTGTTAGCTCAAATGTATTATGTTACTATCACTTTGTAAAGGGCCTGATCTTAGGATATAATTGTTCCTGTTTAATAAAATTAAATAAATAAATATCTGTGTTTGCAAATAAACAAAAATAGATTATTGCCAAAGGACTTTGAATTAATACTTCACGGAGAAAAGTGTTTTTTACCATAGGTATTGCCATCTTTCTATTACCTGTTAAAAGACGAAGATTTTAGATTATTCTAACCAATATGTCAGTTTATTTTAGCCTTTTCTGTTTAACTAAAAGCAATTTTTGTTTATGGAAATTTATCTAGCAAATTAAAATATTAAAAATGCTTTCTTTTAGTCATAATAAAACATTCTTTTAAAATAGGAGAGTTTAATACAGTTTCGTATAACCTGTCAAAAACAAATGCTAAAAGACGGAGGATTTTACTAGTTATAACTGGTTATAATATTTCTTTTAAGGGCTATAATACACTTTTTAAAAACCAAGGGATAGTAACTGATAAAATACACTTTTCTCAGTGTTAATAATAGCGATCTTCTATAAATTGGAGCAAAACCATTTCATTTCAAGTAAAGAAATAAATATAAATATTAGCTTCCCAGCAATCAAAATGTATTAAAATGTATTAAAAATTTAAAATACATTCACAATCATGATACTGTATTAAATTACATTTCTACTTTAACATTTTCGACAATGATATTATTTTTGTATTCATTTGGATTGCAGAATATAATTTTAATCCGTATTTTTGTATTAACATAGTGTTAAAGTATTTTTGGATTAGAATGCATTCGAAAAGTTCAAATAGCGAATAAAAAATTAAAAAATGAATTTAAGACTATTCATTTTAACCCTTTCAGTCACTTATTTTTCTTTTCAACAAAATTTAAAGATCACTGTACACCAAAGGGATTTCGAGGTCGCTGATTACGAATTTGAAATTCGTTTTCAAAAATATAAAATTGCGGATTAATATGGCGGACGACTTTTTCAAAAAATGATCTCATTCGCTTGAAAATGCTTACTCGGGAGTTTTTGGGGTCGCTGAATACGAATCTGAAATCCGTTTTCAGAAATTCAAAATGGCGGATCCAATATGGAGGGCGACTTTTTCAAAAAATGATCGGATTCGCTTTAAAATCCCAATTTCTTTTCTGGGCTATGTCTGGTTCCTGCAGCAAGGTGCTTATATAATAATGAACAATCTATAAATTGTAATTCTTTATTTTAGATTTTGACACAATAGCAAACATTTTTAAAATACAATGTAGTAAAATCTTATATTTTTTAAAATTATTTTCAAATTATTGGATTTATTTTTAAATCCTAAAAGTTGATAACCAGCGATCATATGAACCCTAAGATAAAAATCCAACAATCACAAAAATTCCTCCACCATATTGGATCCGCCATTTTGATTTTTGAAAATCTTACGTCATATTCGTAATCAGCGACCCCGGAAACCCACGAATGACGAGTTATAAGCGAATTTCATCCGATTAATTAATAAAAATAAAATTTTTAGAAATTCGTCCGCCATTTTGAATTTTTTAAAATGGATTTAAATTTATAATCAGCGACCCCGAAAACCTCAGAATAACAAGTTTCAGGCCACTTAGATCGATTTTTTTTTATTTCGTCCGCTATATTGGATTCGCCATCTTGAATTCAATGAACTTATGCGCCCGTAGGTGATCACCGCGCCCGAGGGGCTGGCGAAGACTACTCCTGGGGGTAGGGGGTCGAAACGTCGAAATTTGATGAAAAACTACAGGGTAATTTTTTTGCCCAGGTGACCAAATTCAATACTTTTTCAGACCATAGTCATAAATTTTTTAAACCAGTTTTTATGGCATTATCGTTGACTTTAGGAAGAAAATGTAGAAAATTTAATGCTCTATCTTTTTTGTTTGAAACATTTTTTAATAAAATTTGTATTTTTCAAAATAAATGCAAAAAACTACGAAGAAACTTAATTGGAGCTAATGTGTTTTAGCAATGGACGGATGGATCTGCGTCAAAATCTAATCAGATCTAAGTTATGCCAAGACACGTATTTTAAAAGAAAAATTTATGTCATTACGCTTATCCGTTCGCGAGTTATCGCGAGACAAAAAAACGGAACGTACGGACATACGTACGTACAAGATCACGGTCACAAATTTTTTTTTGTTGATTTGGGCTCCTTAGGGTTTGAAACGTCGACATTTGATGAAAAACTATAGGGTAATTTTTATGCTCGAAGTTACCAAATTCAATACTTCGTCCAGACCTAAGGTCTGGGTCGAGGTAAAATAGAAAACTGGTAAAATGTAAGTGGATCTCTGAGAGACCTATCATGACGCAAACGGTTAATGCATTTTAGATTACTGAGAGGTGTTAATACAATGTTTTATTTCATCTCCGTCAGTATTTGAATTGGTTTCACAGGATAAATATAAAGTGTACACAAAGACTTTAAAATATTTATTAAATTATGACTTGTACTTTTCTTTACATGTAGCGTATGAGCATTTAAGTTTTCAACTGTCAAAAAATGTAAAAACTGTGACTGATGCACTCATTATGTAGGGGAAAAGGTTCGGTTGTGAACACCCTTTCATTTTTGGCTCTTAAATTTTGCTCAACTAAATATTAAGCAGACATATGCATATATACGTATAGCTAGAGGCCTTAGTTACCCCCGAAAAATTTTAAGTAGGATTCTCATAATTTTTAATACATGAAAGAAAATAATTTAATAGGTAGTTTTATGGACATACAATCATGAATGTTTTAAGTTGAAATTTTATGGAAATTACATCAAAATCTTATAACAATCAGATCAATTCTCATACAAAACGTAAATAGTGTCGAATAGTGTTTCCCTAAGATAGTGCGAGTACTATACGACATTACATGAAATTTACAAGGTACTTGTTTCAAATTCTCATGTGATTCTCATGAGAATCCTACCAAAAAATTTTCGCAGGGTATTGAAGAAACTAAATTGATTTTATTGACTAGAAAATTTTGGTTAAACATTTATGTAGTAGAGTCGTCATTTTTGGCAAACAAAATTTTTTGGTTCGGTTGTGAACACCACTGATAAATCAACTAAAAATAGGAAAAAATTAAGTAAAACCACCCCAGGCCTACGCAGAAATGATAATTTATTTATTTCAAAAACCTTTAACGACAGAAAAACAACAGAAGATGGTACTATTGATACTTTTTATTCTTCATCCTCTTCACAATGTTTACATTCGACCGACTGAAAACATAACCCGCATTTTTGCCCGATTGATTATAAATTATACAATACATACGACAATATTTTATGAATTGTCAAAAAAAAGTGGTGTTCATAACCGAATATTCTAGCTACTTTAAACACTCATGAAAAAAAATGTTCTTCTTCACATTGTGGTGGTTGTCGCTATTAAATGACTAAATATAATAAATTTACTCTATAACTATGTGCTTTCCTTTTCCTTTGATTAAATTTGATTTGTATAGCTTTTAAGAATAAAAGCACAAGCGACTTTTTGCTGTCATATTCGCACAAAAGCTAGATGTAGCGATTACACACACCTGACAATTGTCGAATTTGATTCACTTCTTTTCAATCAAAATGTACACAGGGGTATTCTCTTACTAAAGAAAAAAACCATGCATCCAAATAATAATATTTACATACTTAAATATCCGACTTGTTGACTGCATTTTTGGAGTAACTGCTGAGCAAGTTCTTGCGCATTGCACAACTGTTCATGAATTTCTTCCGTTTCTTTCGGGTCATCCACTGAATCTAAAAGTACTGCAAGACTATATATTGTGCATCATCTAATTAAGGGAGACAAATACCATTCAATCCGCAGAAATGATACGTACATGACGATATGTTATTGATAATACCAAGGGAAGTATCTTCCTGCGTATTGGACTCAGTTGTGTTAAACATAAGCTGTCGAGATTTGCCTTCGTCATTCTTATTCTGCATAATCTTTCCAGAATACCTATTGTAAACAGACAAGTCTACATTGTTAAAATTCTCTTAAAAAGGGATAGCAATACCTACAGGGATTTTCCATTAACTGTCGAACAAGCTTGCGGTACAGGTGTGTTAAGAATTGTTTCATTTAAAAAGTAATCGGTGTTTGCGTTATGTATATTAGAATTTCTGCTTAATCCTGGGAATTTCTTATCCATTTTTTTGTTGTGTATAGAGTTATTTTACTAAAAAATTCGTTGACAGTTAATCATCAGATTTTTAAATTTAAAAGTACGTCATATTCTTTGATAAAAGTCACAATATAGGTAAGAAATATGTTCTAAACAAATGTATATAATATGCTTAGAAACTTGTTCAAAGTTTATATTTGATTGTCCATAGTCATAGGCTGCTATTCGAGCAATCAATTCACATTTCACACCGTTAAAAACTTCAAACACAACAGCGACGCTTCGTCTCGAGCTAAACTAAAGCCGGGCCGGGCTAAACAATCACTTTCAAAAAATAAAATGACCACCAGCGCCAGTAGTCGTAAATACATGCGATATTGATTTCTCGTTTTTAGGTTATATGTATACAAATTTTATACAAGTTTAAACGAAAATTGTAATAAAACACGAAACAAAGACGTTTTATATTTTCTTATTAGAATTTTATAAAAATGAGTGAATCATTGGTTGAGGATGACAAAACGAAACCCATCGAGGAAAATATTAAAGATGATAAACAGGAGAACCCTTATTCGTATCTTGACAGAGATTTCTCATCTGAAAATTATAAAATTGAAGTGAGAGGTTTGCCAAAATATTATGGTGTTGGAGAATTCAAAAAATTCCTCAATGAAAAACTTAATCTGGGCTCAAATAAAATTAAACCACCGAAAAGAGGTGGTGGGTGGGTGTACGTATGTTTTCGAAGCGAAGAAAGCAGAGAAAAAGCTATAGAGACAATAAACGGCATTATGTGGAAACATTCCAAATTAACTGCTCAAGTTTGTATTTTATATATTTTATCAATTTTTTATAGATGCAAATGTTTGAATTAATTGATATCTGTTTGAAGGCGGCAAAAGCGGCACCAGACCCATTTATAAAACGAAAATTGGAAGCAAAAGACTCGGTGAACAAAAAACAAAAGCAAGACGATGAGAGGGAAAGACTTTCTTCGGAGGAACGTGTAAAATCCACAACCACTCCATTATGGAACATGCCTTATCCCGATCAGGTAGGAAATATGAATACCATATTGATCATTTTCATTAAAAAGTATGTTAGTTCCCAACAACTGAAAAAGAATTGAATCCGGAATCTGTTCATTTTCGTATTGAATACGCTTCAATTCTTTGTAATCCTGTAGTAAATAAATAAAAAAGAAGTGTTCCAACCGGGAATCGAACCCTGGTCCCCTGTGCAGCACTTCTGAGCCATGACCACTCAACTATAGCTATTGTTGTGAAATAAAGTAAAAATAATGAATAGTTGGAACCGGGAGTATTTTCTAGATATAATATATACATACAGTAGGACCTCTCTTATTCTAATCGTTCCCCCACAAATCTTCTCCCATTATCACACGAAAAGTCAACCAAAAATATTGTCCACGAATCACAAGCTCGCAAGCAAAGTAAGTGGGGGTAAGGTGAAAATTAGAATAAGAGAGGTTGGCGCCATCTTGAAAAACTTTATTAATTAGAATAAGAGAGGTCCTACTGTACTTGAACCATGCAATTTGTAGATAATTTTAAATGTGACGACACGACACAATAATGTATCCACATATCTATTTTTTTTTTTTTAAGTGTTATCAAACAATGGAATAAAACTTCGATGCACTTTTTATAAACCAAACTACAGTAGGACCTCTCTTATTGGAAAGTATCCCAAATGTATTTAATTTATATCTAGGGACTATATATACCTAACGGTGTATAGAAGACTTAAAAATTCCTTTATTCAATTAACTTTTTACACTAAATTAAAAACGTGGTCCTCTCATGGATACATTCCCCTACTAATATGGCGAATCAAAATTTGTATCAGATTACACATTGCAATAACGTCCACATTTCTCAATGAATTTTCACGAAATTTTTTATCATACGTTTATTCAGTCGCTAAATTTGAATCAATTGAAAATCTCAAAATTAAAAATCATTCCGTAGTACATTCGCGCATCATGAGTTTTTGTGTTCTGTATTGTTCTTGTCAAGAAAAGTTTATAATTTAGCACCCGTAATCATTACTTTTATATATAAATTATCGAATTGTCTTTTGGATAATATAACTAAAAAGTGGTGTGCTCAGTGCCAAAGTAACCTAAAGACTGATGCCACTTGGGAAAAAAGTTCTATATGGGTGATTCTCCAAAAACAGGGCATTTTCAAGAATGAAATTTTTTTTTTTTAAGTTACTGTAAATTCGTTTTTTTTTTTAATGGATTCTTGCTTATTAGCACCAAGTTAAGTTATTGTTAAAGTAGTCACGCTACAAAATTATTTTAAAGGAAAGGGGAAGACTTTTACTATGACGCATTTTCATACGGCTATATAAACCAACAATTGCTTGTTAGAAACTTGAAAAAAACTCTAAAGAGTCAAAAACATAATGTACATATCTGATTTAGTGCATTTTTGTGAATAAATGAAAATTATTTATTAAGTAATAATTAAAAAATTAAGAAAAACACATGAATTTTTGAAGAAGTTTTAGACAAAATAAATTTATTAAAGTTAATGTGTCGTTGGTTAGTAACTACAATGATAATATTATACAGGGTCATCGAAAAGTATCGGACCCCCCTAATATCTTCAGTTAGAATGCACTTAGGAGAAAATGTCCAATAGCAAAGTTGTATGGTTTCAAGCGGGGAGTAAGATGATGACCTTGACTTTGACCTTGACCATGTCCTTCAAGGTAATTTCAAGGTCAATCTTATTTTTTTAAATAGAACCCCCTACATTTTATTGCATATTCTTATAGCTTATCTCGAGAGCTTTCCAAAACACTATAATAAAATATTTTTTTATTAAGTACTTTTTGAGTTATAAAGGTTTGAAGTTAACAATTTTTTGACACAAAATGTAGAATATCTTGTAAAATATTATTTAGTTTTCAGTAATCATAACCTTAATACTTTTGTGCGCGGAATAATGAGACCAATTAATTGGTTTAAAGAAAATACATTAATCGGATCCCCCTAATATTTTCAGTAAGAATGCTTAACTTGTTCCCCGCTTGAAACCATACAACTTTGCTATTGGACATTTTCTCCTAAGTGCATTCTAACTGAAGATATTAGGGGGGTCCGATACTTTTCGATGACCCTGTATATTCATAATTTTAATAAATAATATTATTTCATAATAAACTTGATTCATAACGTTGTAACAAATCATACCTGATACGCCAAATGTTTGGTAACGACAATGAAGGTGACGACAATGAAAATTTGTAAAAAAATCCAATTTTACATATTTTAAACAATAATAAATTAAAAAACAAATTGCCAGTAACGTTTATTCCTTTAATCTTTAAGTTTCCATCGTTTTTTAATTGCTGTTTGTATCAAAATACCAAAATTAGGACGGGTGACGACAATTAATTTAATAAAAATACGTAGTATTTTTATACAGTTTTTACTTGTTCATGAGGTAAATTGTTCTCTTTTCAAAAATATGTTCTCTTTTCAATTTTCTATGGAGGATTAGTAAAGTGTAGTGTTTTTTATTTGATTTTCTCATAGGTTTTAGTAAAAAAGTTAATTATTTCCAGTTCATTTATACCAGTTTACGCATTGTCGTTACCTCATAGAAATTTCTTAAGACATTAATATTTCAATAATTATAAGTATATATATTGATTTCATTATATATTATACACAGAGAAATTGTACAGTTTGAGCTATACTATAGAGATATTATTTGAATAAATTAAAATAATTCGGTTTCTTAATAGCGCTAATATTTTAAAGTTTTGAACTTAGAGGTTTGGACATATCAAAAATGCTACTTTTAGTCTTTAAATGTCATTTTACACCAGTTTTTTGTAACAAAAGTATTATTTTTTCAAATTAACATGGGCCAGGGATATTTATTTAACATTTCTATCCAAATTTAATAATTTATTGTCAAAGTTTTTGTAAGATATAACGTAAAGACACGAAAATGCCCTGCTTCCGGAGAATCACCCATATAAAAAGAACGAAGAACATGTTTTTAAACAAACCCCTCTTTAATTTTCCAAGTAATGACCCAAATAAAAATATGTAGAAAAAACATCGGGGTATACTTATATACTTACCACCACTATATATCTGACAATTTTTCAGTTAGGAATTGTAAGCCTGAAAAGGGGGAAAGAGCGTTTTATACGGCCGCCCGGCTGATGTGTACGGGCGGCCCGGCCGGTGGCATGGCGCACAGACACTCTTGCGCTCGGTTTTCTTTACATTACAAAGCCAGTTTCAAAGATGACAAACTAAAAATTTGCGAAGTTAAAGAAAACACTTTTGCGAACAACTTTTGTTTATGTCACAAGAAAAAAAAAGATGGCGTATCGAGCGAAAATTGAGTTACAAAAAAATAATCTTGAAAATTTGTTATAAATAATAATATTTTGTTTATATCATTCACACCAGTGTAAAATTTAGACATTTCTGCACATTTTCGAATTAAACATTTTTTTTTCTCTGAATGATAGTTTTCGAGATATCGCCGTTTAAAAAATGGTAAATTTCATTTTTGTCGTTTACACTTTTATCAATAACTTTTGAACAAATTAATATTTTGAGCTGAAATTTACAGGATAGGCTTATCTTTACGCATTCTAAATGTAGTTCAATTTTGAATAAGTTCTGAAACTTGACTCCGAAACGTTGGCGATTTCACATGGTATGCCCCATATCTTTTTAAATTTTCTTAATGATTTTTTACGAAGTTTGTTATGTTATTTTTTTTTTTAGTCGCTGAATTCGAATCTAAAGTCAAAATCTTAAAATTGAATATGGCGGACGTAACATGGCAACTGAAAAATTATTTTTTTCTTATATTTTGTAACAACTTTTACGATTAGCAGCAAAAGAGAATGCTCGCGGTATAGGGGAAAAAATCCTCGATGGTGTATCTTACGAAACCTATATGGAATGAAAGAAGACAAAAAACTGAAGATTTAACAGGGTCTCAAAAGAACGGGAGTTTGACAAAATTACCCCTGAATCTTCTTTGAATGAGCTTTCAAATGAATCGTCATTTGGTGACTTAAGTTTTTAAGTAGAAACAGTCGTGCATGATCAGACGTTAACATTCAGGGGTGATTTTTTGAAAATTCCCTTCGTCGGAGACACTTCAATTTTGTTTTAAATAAGCAGTTTTTCGTCCTCTTTCATTCCATGTAGGTTTCACGTGTATTTCGAGTGTACCGGCGAAGACATTGCGTATTTTAGTCTCGGTTTTTTCGTTTATTTCCCCGTTGTATTATTTCAGTTTTTTGTTGTAATTTGTAATTTTTTAAAATTCATTGGAAATTAAAAAAAAAAATAAAATGTTCAGCTTCGACCTTTATTTTTCACCTCCTTAGGGGGTTCAAAAGTAAAAATTAAGCTTAGGAATGAATTCAGCACCGAAAAAACTCATAGGAACAGATTTTCGTGAATTTTAGTTAACAGCTATCGTCTACTACTTTTGGCACGGAATGTGGAAAAAAGCCTACCACCCAACTGGTTAAACATGCTGTTTTAAATGTTAAGGTGTAGGTTAAGGTTAAGGAGGTTCAGAGATATTCTGAAGAGTACAGCGTAGAGAAAATTAAACATCAAATAAAACTAATGTTACTGACTAGAAATATTTTGATTAACTTTATCATCCAAAAATATTTAATATTTTCAGTTGGAGTTAAAGCAGAAAGAAATGCGTACAATATTATCAAAACTTGGTCAGCAAATTCTTAATACCAATAAAACTTTAACAGAATGGTTAAAAAAGCAAAAGGGATTATACAATGGTCTCCCTTGTGAGTTACTACCGATACTCTCTGCCGATGTTATAGAAGGTTACAGAAATAAATGTGAATTTACGATTGGTAAGTGACATATGTTGATATCTCTCATGTTATAAGGCATGCATATATCAATAACAAACAAATATTTCTGTTTAAATTCACAGGAAAAGATGTAGATGAAGGTAAATTGATGATAGGATTCAGACTTGCAAGTTATGCCTCAGGTTCAACAGCTGTAGGGCCAGTAGATAATCTTCGTCATGTGCCAGAATCTATGAAATCTGCCATTAAGGTATATGAGTGATTAATTACTAAAAATATTTATTTACTTTTCAAAATATTATCTTTACAGGCTTTAGAGAAATTTATTGCCAATTCCAAGTTAGATGTGTACGATGTTGTTACACATAGTGGTTATTGGAGACAACTTACAGCCCGTACTACAAGATTAAATCACTTGATGTTGATTATTGGAATACATCCACAGAGTTTGAGTAGGGAAGAGTTAAACGATATTAAAACCAGTCTTAAAGAATTTTTTGAGCAGGAAGAAAATCGTGCAGTTGGTGTTACATCCCTACATTTTCAAACGATTGATAAAAAGTTTGTTACTATAACTATTTATATGTTTCTAATTAAAAATATTAAATGTAAGTTTATAGTGGAATGAGAGAGATTAAATTATTAATAAGTAGAATTTATTTACAGAGAGAGTGGAGGTCAAGGTGGAGGGACAATAGAACATGTGAGCGGAACGGAGTACATTGAAGAAAATATTTTGGGAATGACGTTTAGAATTTCACCTGAAGCATTTTTTCAAATTAATACGCTAGGGGCAGAAGTTTTGTACAAAGCAGCTATTGATTTAGCGCAACCGTTGAGTAATACCGCAGTACTTGACGTCTGCTGCGGTACTGGGACAATTGGACTTTGCTTTTCAAAGGTACATTATCAATTGTGTATTTTTAAAAATAATCGTAATATTTTGTTGTAATTTATACAGTACTGTGAGGAAGTCCTTGGTATTGAAATTATACCAAATGCAATAAAAGATGCGAAACAAAATGCTGAGAAAAACGGCGTAACGAATTGCGAATTCTTCGTTGGGAAAGCAGAAGAAATTTTGTCACCAGTTATACAACGTACAACAAAGTCTGACATTATCGCCATCGTAGACCCGCCAAGAGCTGGCCTTCGTAAGTTTTTTTTTTAAATTGCTGATAAATTCTTAGATTGTAGGATTTCGCGTTCATTCTCTAATTTATTGATAAGTTTAGCTTTGGGATGAATGTTTTGTTTAGGATAGTCCCCATAAGGATAAAATGTTTTTCTGAGAAGCTCGATGGACACTACTCTAAACTTGAATGTAAATTAATTACTTTGTTTTTATTTGCAGATCAAAAAGCATTACTTGCACTACGTAATTCAAAAAGGTTAAAAAAACTTGTGTACATTTCGTGCGACCCAAAGGCTGCTATTAGAAATTTAATTGACTTTGCAAGGCCAAATTCGAAACAGTATTTCGGAGAACCTTTGATACCTGTGAAAGCTGTACCTGTTGACATGTTTCCACATACGCGGCACTGTGAACTCGTCATATGTTTGGAGAGGTTATCCGTCATTCAAGAAGCTCAGAATGGATCTGCGTAAAGTTTTATATTAATGATCGAGAATTTAAATAAAATAATGCGCAAAAATTACGAGGTTATTTTACTTTAACAACCATACATTACTTTTTAACAACACATGGAGAGAAATTTCCGATAAAAATTACTGTGCTCGGCATCCGAAAAGAGGTGCAAAGTCATTTTATTGTAATATTTACAGACCCAGACAAGATAAATTGCATATTTGGGTAGGACTATTTGTAATATATATATATTTATTTATTTAATGTATCCACAAATTTTTCTGCTTACATGGCTCCCGGTAGCCTCTGCACTTCTCACATCGAATTTTTTTCATACTTTTACAATTTTTGCTGTTGTTTTTTCCGCGTTTTTACAATATTTAATTACCTTTCTTCCTCCCTCTCTCTGCATTCTCATGCATTTTATTTCTTTTCCACACAACCTACATTTTCTCTCCTCTTTCAGCCAGTACCGGTTACCTCTTGTCTCATTTCCACACCTCCATCTTGCTATCATCTGTTTTTTCCTTCCCTCGGTTCTACTTTTATTTTCCCTCAAGTATACCGGTATTCCAAAAACTCTACTGTACCCCTCACATGACGTAGATTTTCTTACCTGTTCATCTACTTCTTTATCCCTTACTCTCAGCTTCTTCCATTTATCTTCCCCTTCCTCCTTCAATGCTTCCTCGCTTCTTCCACATCTCCACAGATACTTCCTTCTCTCCAAACTATCTCTGGTCCATTCTTCTTCTATCCTCTCCTTCTCGTCTTTCCTCTTTTCTCTCATACATATATTCCCAATTTCTCCCATCTCTCCATTACTCATTTTCTCCTCAAAGCGTCCTGCTCTATTTCCTGCTTCATTTCTTGTTTTCTGCCTTTTTAATTCCTCTCTTACTATATAAGCCAGTGTCACTCTTTCTAAATTTAAGATCCATCTTATATACTTTTCCTGTAGTTTTTCTACCTCGTCCCATTCTTTATATTCCCAAATTTCTACTCCGTACATTAACACCCCTTTCACTACACTATCAAACAATTTTAATCTCCACTTTATATCCCCTCTAAACTTTCTTTCCCCGTAACTCCACACCCATCCCATTGCAATTCTCGCCTTTCTTACTCGTTCCCTTACATGCTCATCCTCTCTATTATTTATTTTCATTATATACCCTGAAATAATTAATCTTCTTTACTTCTTGTATACTCTCATTCTCCCACCACCACTTTCTATCTTTTTCCCTTCCTCCATCGTTTCTAAATACCATTACCTTTGATTTCTCTACGCTTAGATCTAATTTTTTCTCTTCTAAATATTTTTTCAACATCTTCATTATTGCTCTTAGGCCATCCTCCTTTTCTGCTACTATGACTATGTCATCTGCATATTCCAATGACCATATTTTGCTATTTCCAACTTTCACTTCCCCTGGCCCCTTCCTCATCTCCTCTTCTATATCCGCTATATATATAAAACAGAGTGGGGCTCAAAGGACACCCTTGTCTTACCCCTTTCTCCACTGAAAATTCTCTTGTCTCTTTTTCTCCTATTCTTACTCTACACCTTGTCTCTTCATAAATCTCCTTTACTCTATCTATCAATCCCTCTTCTATCCCTCTTTTTCTCATCATTTCCCATAAAACCTCTCTATCTAGTCTATCGAAAGCCGCCTTCGGATCTGCAAAAAACGCCCATACTTTCCCCTTTTTTGCCAGTTTTCTGCCTATTATGTGTTTTAGCACCTTTATGTTTCCAATAGTCCCCCTATTTTCAGACTATTTGTACTAACGGCTACAATATCTCTTGTACTCTTGGATGAAATGTATAATATTGCACCGTCAAATTTTTAGTACACCAAGTTTTTAAATCGGTGCAACTCAAATAATCTCGTGCAGTTTAAGAATTTTCAATGTAGTGGTCTATAATTTTTCATGTGCCATTTCCTGGTAGCAATATGGCGCTCAAGCACATAGTTGTAGCAGTTGGGATTGCATGGATTGCAACTTGTTAGTTTTCTCAATTCGTAAACATCGGTAAACAGTTGAGAAAGTATTTAAATGATTTTTTAATCATTTTTCGAATGAAATAGCAGTGCTATGACAATATCCTTAACAAGCTTCGCATGTTCATATAGTAAGCGTTGATGAAGCTTCTGCTTTCAGTTTCTGTTGTAAGCACAGACACTGCTTGTAAACTTACGAAAAGACTTATGAATACGTAATATGAACTAACAATAAGTCATGACGATTCTTGTTCCATGCATAAAGAAACAGAAGTTGCATAAGGTTTCTTTAAATTTCCGTGAAGATGCTTTTGTAATTTTTTATAATTTATTAAAAAATACTACACATACACAATCAGAAATTTGGTTATACATTAGTTAAACTGAAAAATTATCAAATTTTCTGGTGTTATTGCCGAAAATTTTACTGTGCTCTGGACTATGAATTTTTCTGGTGCTACTACCACAAATTTTACATCTCACTTCAGAAAAATTCAACATGACAATGCAAACTTTACTTTGCCAACATTATGCACTTCATTTGTCGGACAACATGGTAATTTTTCAGGAGATTTCCGTACAAATTTTAATGGAAAATTTTCTCCGTGCACCTTTTCTTGTTACCAGAAATGTCAATAAACTATAATTCTGGTAAATTAATATTAAATAAGTTATTTTATACGTATGAACTATGCACACCTACGAACCTACAAAATTTACCATTTTCATTTAAAAATCCAAAACGACAAAAATCAAAATACGTGAATGTATATTTTTGAAGTAAAACAATTGGGAACACTGATAGGATAGAAGGTGGTCAGAAACTGATATCAGAGTGAAAATAGCATTTTAAACTTAATTGTACCTAAAAAATCGCGTTTTTCAGTTATTTAAAAAAATGTGTTAAACGTCATTTTTTAAAAGTTTGATCAGTACCATTCGAAAAGCGATCTCAAAAACACGTCGGAAATGGATGTGTATTTAAACAAAAATTTTTTATAAATAAAACGATGCTAAGATCCATGTGCAAGTTTAGTAGTTAAAGGGTTAAAAAACGATGTGACGTGCCCACGTGTTTTTTGACGGTTACAACCCGGCTGTTCATCACGAATTTGAGGCTAGATTTTTAAAATACAATATGGTGGATCCCATATGGCCGACCATATTTCATAAAATAATTCAAAATTTAAATAAAAATCTAGCCTCAAATTCGTGATGAACAACCCCAAAACCCCCGTATACGCATTTTATCGAGATTTTGAAGCATTTTATTGAATTTCAGTCCACCATATTGGATCCGCTATCTGGAATTTCAAAAATCTGACCTCAAATTGCTGATCAGCAACTTTGAAAACCCCTGGACCTCCGTTTTAGGGAAAATAATACCACTAGAGATGCGAATTTCATCAATCATATTCATCATGTATAGAATAAGCTTTATTTTTTCGAGAGATTGATTGACGTTTTGAAGAGGTTATGTTGATTCGGGGCAAAACAAAAAATTACTAGTTGAAGTTCGTATATTTTGCGCACTTTTGGTTGCAGAAAGGCATCGATACGGCAACATTATTGATACGAAAAAAAAATTCACAAAAAACGAAACACGAAATTTTGTTCATTTTTTTTAAATGCGCAATATTGGTTTGTAAAGCAATATAAATGCAATTTTGACTACGCCAAACGAAAGAGCATACTCGAAAATGGTAGGGTTGGTCACTTTCAAGTCAATATTAATCTTATTTCCTGTTGAAAATGAAGGTCGAAAATCAACGGAAATATGTGCGTCTCCTGTCCTTAATGGGTTAAAGCGTCCGGTGAGAGTACAATAAAGTGTTTGCGAAATTCTACGCTTAGTCAACTGAATACTAATTATTTTAAAATATTCAGTATACACAGTTTTCGGGGTGGAAGACTCCGTATCCGATGTCAGTCTTTTGAAATTTAAAATGGCGGAAAACATTTAAATAGTTTGAGATAAGTTCGTGAAAATCCATACCTCGGGGTTTTTGGGGTCATTGATTCTCAATTTCGTGCCACTTTTTGAAATTCAAAATAGCGGATTTAATATGGCGGACAACATTTCAAAAATTGGAGAAAGGTCGCTAAAAATCTTGGGCACTATGGTAGGACTTTTCGTGAATACTTACCTATTCAATCGTTCTAAATCCTCTTCCAAGAATTGAATAGCTTGTTCGATAATTTCGGACAAAACTTACATTCACTACCCCGAATGAAGCACTGGCATACATATTTTGAAACCTTCTGAATGCTTCCTAAGCTTACCAATACTTATTCAAAGAGTAAGAAAAAGCATTCAGAAGTATTCAAGCTTCAATGATTCTCAATCATTCTTTGTTTACTGGGTTTACTTAAGTTTTCAAAATATTGTCCGCCATACTGGATCCGGCATTTTGAATTTCGAAAATATTACCAAAATAAGAAGACTCGAAATAATGCCACCATTGTAGTGACATCTGGGTTAAACATACATTGATACATGTATTTATATTTTATAAAAAAAAAAAACATAAAGGACTCCGCACCGGTCATAGGGGGATTTTGGTCCCGGTCAAATTGAACCAAAATTTAGTACAACATAGTATATTAGTAGTACTACGCTGATCAAAAGTTTCCCGAAGACTATAAGACTGAAAAATGGATAGTTTTCGAGATACGGAGCATCGAAAGTCGCAAAAACTAGCATGACGGATAATAGTCCAGGAGCAATCATACGTGCTCTACAGTCCTACCCAATTTATTTTCATGTATTTTGACTCGCTCAATCTGAATCCGATGTTTGTTTTGCGATTTAGGTGGGAGAAGTTGCAATTATAAACAATTTTTGTAAACAAAATCACAATTTTCATAATTTTGCATTTCTTTTTTCTATGCGACAACAATATTCATAGGTTTTTTGAGTCGCTGATTACGAATCTGAAATCAGATTTTGAAAATTCCAAATGACGGATCTAATATGGCTGACGATTTTTGAAAAAAAATTAATAAAATTGTTTGAAATTCGTTACTCATGGTTTCTTGAGGTTGCTGATTACGAATCTGATATCAGATTTGGAACATTCAATATGGCGTGTCCTATATGGCGTAAGATTTTTGAAAATATAAACGATATACCTTGAAACTCGTTTCTATGATATCTAATTGTAGAAATTCATAACGGCAGATTCAGAATGTTGTGAAGCATTTCAGAAAACTTGAACGGATCAACTTAAAACTTTTAACTGTGAAGTTTTTGAGGTCTCCATATGATTTTTTAAAAAATGAATAAATTTCATAATTTCAATTTATTTTATTAGTCGCTTTCAATCTCGTCTTCTCGTATCGTTGCGTATCATTTTGGACTGCTATGTATGTATTTATTTGTACACTTTCTTTTCACGTTGGCAAAAACAACACGAATAGTATTTATTTTCTGCTGTGATACAATAGCATGCTTTTGTAGCCCATATATTACAAAATCGACTTGGTACCCGTTCGCTCCCCGGTGGTATCAGTACACTCATCCCGAGTAACGAGTTTGAAGAGTTTTCGTTTATTTTTTAAAAAATCGTCCCCCATATTGGATCCGCCATTTCGAATTTTCAAAATCTGATTCCAGATTCGTAATCAGTGACCCAAAAAACCTATGAATATTGTTGTCGCAGAGAAAAAATAATTGCAAAATTGTGAAAATTATGATTTGGTTTACAAAAATTGTTTATAACTATGGCCCGGGAACAAAGTTCCGAAAATCAAAACCCCGAAAGACTAAAATTTCGATATTGGGTGAGTCCAAGGTATTTTTATTTGCTTTCTTTTTGCCAAATTTTCAAAGATAAAGTCAAGAAAATCACACTGGAGCCATATAACCATATAACTATAACTTCTCCCACCATAATCGCAAAATAAACATCGGATTCGGATTTAGGGAGTCAAAATACATGAAAGTAACTATATAATTCTGGAGTAATCAGATCATAAGGTCAAGCATAGTGTAAATAAATATATACTATCCTCTAACCAATACAATATAAGTTAATTTACAGCTAACGCAGAATTTAAGCAAGTGAGTAAAAGTTTACATACTTCCGAAAATTCTTGACCAATAACTTTAAATATTCGAGAGAATTTTAATAACATATTACTACTTATTAGTAAATGTGGATTTTTTAATTTGCCATTAAAATATGTATTTTGGTTTATACACTTCAGAATTTCCGTATTGAATATATGTTGAAATGTTTAAAAATAAACGAACAAGAATTATTTAAGCAGAGCAATTTATTAATTAAATGTTACATACTCGTAAACACAAATTCAAATTAGTAAGAAGAAAAATTATCAACATATTTTTTAAACAAAATTATTTTACTCCATTTCACTAATAACTGTCATTGATTTATACATTATCAAAAAATTTTTTACAAAAAAGTTATACCTACTTAATAAAAACGAAAAATTAGTTTTTATTACAACAAAATTTGATGGGTAAATAATAATATTTCTTTATATTTACAATCTCAAAAAATGTTACTTACAATTTTATTCTTTTTTTAACAAAAATATTTATTAAACAAAATTTTTCAACCTTCAAAATAAGAATAAAAGAACAAATTGTTCCTTTTTTCTGACACAATTCATAAATAAAAAAATAATTTTTCAGGTTTCTATCACTTCTCCATCCGTTTATTTTTCATCATTTCATTAGATAAACTATATACTGTACCATTTTACATTTCTTCGTACAACTTATACCATTTTATAGTTATTACTTATTATATATAATTTTTAGACTGAAATATATTCTGAAGAGGACCGAATTATAGGTCGAAACGTAAATACATAAATTTTTGGGTTTTTATTTAATTATCCTGTAAATCAACACTTCCGTATTCCAAAAAAAAAAAGAAATATAACAAAGAAAAAACCTTTCACTTAAGAAACTGCTTAACACGGAAAAGAAGAGTTAATATAACAAAAACAAATTCAGATTACATTGGAAACTTGATATAAATAGAAAACTAACTTTAATAAATCAGTAACGATATGTGCATTGCAGCAGTGCTTAATAGACACTTACCCGTCTATCTGCCAAATTGGCGCAATAGGCAAATTGCAGTCATTGAACACGTACATTGTACATAACGGTTGCAAAAATCTCCGAGGATGTGCATGATTTGATAGATTACTACGTGGAATTATTTGCATATCGTTTAAAATAGAAGAAACCGGTTAGATTTAGCCTACCGTTAATTGTTATATTATTTACAAAAGTATACTACCCTGCACTTTTAGAAATGGAAGCTTTCCTCGTTAAGACTCCTACCAATAAAGACCGAGATCAAGTCGAATCTAAAATGGAATAAGTTTCATATACTATTAATATTGTAGTCTTTAATAATAAAATGTGCATCAAAGTTTCTTTATTATTATGGGGAATTACAATTCGTAGTAGATTTTGGTCAAACATTGTACTACTTCAGAAGCATATTGGAAAATATAAATTTATACATTAAACAGACTCGTGCAAACCTTAAAATAATTTAATAAGTACACATGTATAATTTACTTATCTTGTGGATATTAGTAATAAACTAGTAGCTTCGATCGTATCGAAATAGTACTTTACGATACGAGTGTGGTGTGCAAAGTATGATGGAGACAAAAAAACGAGTGTGGGAACGACCTTCGCAGAAACACCTTCGCAGCGCATGAGTATCGTATACTATTTTTCCTATTAAGTGCAAAGTTCGACACCTATATATAACATTCAAAGCGGTAGTGCAATGATGATGGAAAAGGGGGGGGGGGCGAACCCAAAACAGCATTTGTAAATTCTTCTATAATGAATAGACTAAATTTATAAATATATATATATATATATACATATATCTATATAATACATTATTTATTTTCGTTATTACTGTTATTAATATTAATTGTTACAATGCAATTAATAAAATGAACATTTTATAGTTAATTTAAATTAAGATAGAATTAACCTATAACTATCGTTTTCCGTACTGAAGAAGATCAACGAATGAAAAGTAGAACAAATGCAAGTTTTGACAGGTATACTATACATGCACATGTCAGCCGGAGCATTGTTATATAACATATTTGGACTATTCTCTGGAAAAGGAGCCACGTTACGTACGGATGAACGTACGTACAAGATCACTGTCATTTTTTTTACTTTTTTTCTCATTTTTGGGTTCTTTGGGGTTTGAACGTCAGTATTTGAAGACAAATGTTTTGGGCGGGAAAGAACAATATATACTTCGTCTAGTAAAACAAGTACTTAACGTATATATATGTATTGTACCTTGCAAACGAAAATCGATTGAAATTATTGGTAATAATTGAGTGCTCGATTTCCGAAGTACATTTCTGAAACTTCTTCAATCTATCTGCATTCCGAATAATGTTGAATGCACATATAAACATATTGCAATTTTTCCCCTTAACCCATTAAGCCGAGAAATGCACATTTTTAGTTGATTTTCGTTCTCAATTGGAAATAAGATAATATTCATTTGACAGTGACTAAGCCTACTATTTTCAAGTATGCTGTTTCGATTGGGGTCGTATAAATTCCGTCTATAACAAGTGTGATGTATTTTAAATAAAACATTAACAAAATTTCACGTGTGTTCGTTTTTTTATGATTTTTTTTCGCATCAATAAATATGCGGGATCGATTCTTATTCGCAACAAAAGTGCACGAAACCTAGGAACTTAAACTTGGAATTTTATGTTTTGCCCCGAATTGACATTTTCAAAACGTCAATATGTCGAAAAACGAAATAATTATAAAAAATAGTATAAATATTCATTTGAAATTAAATGAAATGAAAGAAGAAGCCCTTTCAGCATCTGGACAAATCAGTAAATGCGTTTTTTTTATACTGATCTATCAAATGAAAGTGTGAAAGAACAAGTGAGACTTGGTTTAGAGCACATTTCGAAATTCATTTCTGAACTTTTTTTTATGTTACGGTCTAGGATAACTCCCTAAAATACAGGTACAGGGGAATTTCAATAAAATGTTTCAAAGTCTCGAGAAAATGCGTATACAGTTTTTTTGTGTTGTTCAACATGAATTTGAGGTTCGATTTTTAAAATTCAAGAAGGCGGATCCGATATGGCCGACCAAATTTCATGAAAGAACTCAAAATCATGCTAGAGTTATGGGCAAATCTCCAGAACCTTTCAATTTTGAAGTCGACAGTTTTGAAAAATAAAGATGCAAGCACACTTCTGACATTTTTGGTACCGTTGCTTGAAACATTCAGAAATACACGGAAAAAAATAGAACATCGCTCCAGCCAGATTGTCCAGCTAAAACAGCTTCCCACTGTCCAGCAGATCGCGTTGTAAATCGCGAGTGAAGACGTAAAATGACAATTAAAATTCGAAATCCTCAAAATTTTTTTTTCTATAAATAGGTATACTTTTCTTATGTCGTTAAGAATATTTCTACATAATTTCTAGACGATGTGGTTATTTATATTATTTTTATATGATTTTTTAAAGTCGTTAATAATGAAAAAATCACTACTTTTTTCATTTTAAGGCTTCCGTATTGATTACCGTGTTAGATACGACAAAAATGCACTGAACCTTTTTTGTAGAGCACAAAATTTCCTACAAAAAAGTCACTGAGAGCCATAGTCTAATGTTAATAGATAAGTCACGAATAAGATAACTATCTCTGTTCTAAAATTTCAATGATTTTTTCAATAACCTTCGATGTTTTTCATGCCGTACGTATTAACATTATTAGACTATAGCTTTCAGTGACTTTTTTGTAGGAAATTTTGTGCTCTATAAAAAAGGTTGAGTACATTTTTGTCGTAGCTAACACGGTAATCGATACGGTAGCCTTAAAATGAAAAAAATTTTTCACTGTTAACGACTTTAAAAAATCATATAAAAATAATATAAATAACCACATCGTCTAGAAATTATGTAGAAATATTCTTAATGACATAAGAAAAGTATACCTATATATAGAAAAACAAATTTTGAGGATTTCGAATTTTAATTGACATTTTACGTCATCACTCGCGATTTACAGCGCGATCTGCTGGACAGTGGGAAGCTGTTTTAGCCAGACAATTTTCTCCGTGTATATATTTATTCATGAACAACGCTTATGCGGAGTGCTAATGCCTGTTATAATAATATTAAATAGCACTAAAATGTACGATACGTTCTGAAAGAAAAGATTCAAACGGGAATAGTGACGCATTATATTTACAATTTTTATCCTTCATCATTGGTAACCATTTTCTTGTCATATACATGCGCCCTTACAAATTATGAAGCTTTTTCAGGCGATTCGGAGATGAAACATTCGGTATATTTGAATGTTTTCTGAAATATTGAGAAGTTTAAAGAAGAATTTATCAAATGCCACATATACATTTTTCCGCCAGTAAAATATATACATTCCTATAATTTAGGTTTACTGAGCGAGATCGGAAGTTTATACCATTATTTTCCTGAATACCGTAAAGTAAAAAGTGCTCGAACCGCCGAGAAATAGGCGAGAAAAGAAAAAAATTCTAAAAACGAATTGAAAAAGGGTAAGGGGAAATTTGGTAAGTCAAAGGGATTTCTATGTAAATTGTGAACGTTTTGCAACTTGTAACTCAGTCGTATATGCACAAAAGATTCTACACTTTCCTTTTCAAGTTTTTGAGTTATATGCAAGACATGAAATTAAGGTTTGATATTTCTTATTCATAAGCAATAAATTGTGATTATATTATTTCACCCGGTAGGGCTTATGAAGACGAACCTATTTCTCCAAAGAAATGTTGAAACAACTATTATTATTGGTTAGATATAACAACTTATTACAAAATTTATGATTTATATACTGTGGACTTTCAAAATGTGTATCAGAACAAATTTTTATCACTATTCAATTCAAAATGTTGTGTTTACGCCAGACAAAATTTACAGTGTTTGGTAAACGAGTCGAAACGATTCAAATTTTATATTTTTTCCGTCACGTTTATGGTTTTGGAAAACCGTAATATCAATAATAACAAAAATACCAATCAGGGAATCTAGAAAACACAAAATGGAAGTTTCTTATATTTTGACAATAATTTTGAATTATTTTCTGTCATTTTGGATTTTCAACAACTGTGAAGGTATTTCACTAACTACAAAAAATCTCTAATACTGAATTCGGATAATTTTTCAAACTTTTTCTGTTTTTTAATTTACATTTACCCTACGTAGTTATGCGAAAGCAACTAAAAATACAAAGTATTTATTTTATTTTAACGTAAAGATATGCATTTTTAAATCTCGTGAACTCGCGAAAATGTTAAATATGAATAAAAAAGTAACCACGATGTACTAATACATAACCAGGCCGAAAATGAGTTGGGACAGTAACTGACCATTCATGACCCTGTAGATAGCCATAATTAAATTAAAGCTTTTGAAAAAAAAAACTATAAAATGCAAAAATGCATCAAAAAAACATTGTTTCAAATGGGGACATATAAAAGGCTACAGCAACATAGGTGGTTCCTAGACTATATTTCCAAAATATAAATAATTTTTAAATAACAAAATGAATAATCAAGTCTGTTACAAAAAAAGAAAGCAGATTTTTTATGCACAATCGAAATCTGACATCCAAATAGCCCATCAGGCCAGTATTGTTTATAACATTGTTTTTAACACAAACCATTTTGTCCATTTTTACGAATTTTTTGGGGCTTACCAAATGTTTAAATTCTTAAAAAAGAATGGCCTTTTACACCGGTAGTGTACTATATGAATTATTGGCAAATAACAAAATATGAAGAAAATCTGTGGATTTGGTAGCTCTGATTGGTACAAAATGCTTCTGGGTACATACGTGCATATATTATACTTAATAGCTTAACTACTAGTAGCGGTCAAAAATGAAATAAATTGCAACATAATAGCACCTCGATTTTCATAGACGAATGCACAACTGATTCAGACTTTGCTATATAACACAAGAATACTATTAAGTAGACGCAGTACGAATGCTCATCCCGACAGTTTACAATAAGTTTCTCTCTTGATAGGATTTCTTATCCAGTGCAAATATGATGCATCACAAATTATTTTCGTAAGTACATTCAATATACATGAGCAACGATGGGTAATCCAAAATAGAACTTCAGTATATACTACGATAGATTTGCTATTTTAGATTGTATTTTAGATACCGGTTAATACGTACTTGTCAGAATTTAAGTAGTTCTTATATCATAAAGGACTATCAATAATCTGGTGTCGAAGTAATGTTTTAT
This sequence comes from Trichopria drosophilae, assembly GCA_030407085.1. Classification (NCBI taxonomy): domain Eukaryota; kingdom Metazoa; phylum Arthropoda; class Insecta; order Hymenoptera; family Diapriidae; genus Trichopria; species Trichopria drosophilae. The sequence continues at coordinate 60,704,776 of CM059583.1, forward strand.
TGTTACTTGTACATTTTTATGACACTTTTCTGGTTTATTTTAACTAAAAGCATTCTTATGTTTTATAGTAAATGACTTGACTCGGAATGTCAAACCATTATAAATCTTATGTTGACAATTTAGTAATATTTGTTTTTTTAACTTCTCTGATCGGAATACTCTACTTAACGGTTCTTATCCACTCAACGCCCAAATGTGCACAATTCGCACACGACTTACGGCATCGTTTCTTTGTATGCAATAACAATTTTTAAAAAATGGAGACCTCCGTATTCCACTAGTTTTGAGGTCGCGCTTTTAAATGAGGGTGAGAGCATTTTTTTTAAAAGGCAATTTTCACTATGATTATGGTTTCTGATAACCGGCTAATCTATCAGAAACGTGTTTCCGATCGTTTTACTTCAAAATTATGCTTTCACATATCATGATTTTCGTTGATATGGAATTTAAAATGGCGTTTGAACGCCAAAATTTTGTTAAAGTGTGTGGTTGGATGTGTGTGCGTGTGCGTGTTCGCATGTGTGTATGGAAACGCACGTGGATAATTTTCAAAAGAATTATTCAAACTAATGTTACAATTTTATATAATATTTATAATGAAAATAATAAAGTAAAGTATAAAAGATTGAGCAGTGGAGTAGCTAAAAATTATTTGGGTAGATCAATGGATTACATAGGAAACAACCTAAGAATTAAAAGTGGAGAAAAGTCGATTTAATGTTTGCGCTTTGCGATCTAAACCGGTTGTAGTTCCTCGCTTACATGCTCGATTTGAGGCACTTACAGTTCGAATTCGGATTTAAAGTTTTCACAGGATATTCTCTAGATGATAAACTATTTTTTAAAGCAAACAAATTGCGGGCCAAAAAATTTCGAATTTTATGTATATCCCCCTTAAAACTACGTCTGATATTAAACTACAAAAAGAATTATGCAAAATGTGAAATTTTATGTCGACTTTATTGTCAACAATAATACAAAAACTTTATGATTTTTTTATTTCCAAATTTCTATCTGTAATAAGTAGATTTACTTTTAATTAGCCTATACATTTGATTGCGCTAAGATTGTCTTGTGTAGTGAGCAACTAAAACACCTGTATAGGTGTTAAGAATGCGAAATAAAAGAAATCATATTTTTTATATTTCGTATGATTTCCATTTCCAGAGGTCTCTTAATTATCATTTGTTCATGTGTTTGGCAAGTGAGGTCATTGGATGAAACTATCTCGAAACTAAGTGAGTGTGTTGTAATATTTTCTGCCAGATTAATTGAAAGAGTGAACGATTTTGTATCGTCTACTGTTTCGATTGATTTTATTTATTTACGGTTATATAGAATAAGCTGAACTTATTTTTAGCCCAAACCATTATTAAGTGCCGCAATAATTCAGTGACTCCTTGTGACAATTTTTATCACTATGTTTGCGGCAATAAAAATTCGGTGGAGCCTTTAGCCGTACGTGTATCTGAGTCCAGAATAAGAAAAGAAATGCGAGGTATTCATAAAATTATTCTATCTTATGCATTTATTAGAGATGTATAATTAATTTCCAGATATTGAACAGATCTCTTATTAAAGCAACCTGACGGGACAGAATCAAAGTCAGAATGTGCCGAAAGAAAGTTTTACAAAACGTGTGTGGACAGTGGTATGTTACAAACAAATTCATTTTTTAATATTGTCAATGAGGTTGGGTATGATAATGCAGGTTAAGTAAATGAATCTTATGGCGTTTTTCACTTACATTGCACTCGTTCAGTGTTTCCATTAGAGCCCATGTTAAAATGGCACTCGCCCAGTGCAACTGGCACTGCCCCAGTGCCAAGTTTTACATGGCCTCTTATGGGAACACTGAACGAGTGCAATGTAAGTAAAAAACGTCATTAATATGGCAATATATCTTGAGTAGTTATTCTTCTTGTTTACTTGACCTACACTTTTTGTTTACGTTACAAAACTTTCGATAATGCTAATGTAGAAAAATATGCAAACTCGTTTAAGTTATATTATATGGTTGCGTGGATTAAAGCTAAACTAATATCTGTTGTTTATTGACGTAACCAAAGCATCATAAGTTATAGTTCGCTTCTTTCTATTAATACTAGAGTTTGTATTAATAACAGTCCCTAAAAATCAATCTGAAAGCAGTTCTATCTAAACCGCCCAGGGGAAATTTTAATAAAAACTTGATCTTATTGTACAAGTATTTTAGATGCAACTTCTACTAATAGGAGTATTAATATGAGATCACTTCGCAATGAACAGGAACTAGCACTAAATTGTCACATTTTGTCAAGACACAGACAGGTTTGGTTCCATGCGCATACATGGCTAGACTAATCGTGACGATTTTCTGTTAAATCCTGTCTTGTGCTAGCGTGATTGATTTCGAGTTCTACTAGTGGTGTTGTAGGTAATAATGTCTCCCGTAACATGAACCTCTTTAAAGTATATAATGACAAACATTCTAAAATCTTAAACGTTGACAATTAAATAATCCAAATTCTGGATCCGATTTTTTGCAAATCATTAACGACATTGGAGACAGCATGTTTTTATTTTTTTCATTCAATTCCCACAATCCGAAGAAGAAAGTTCACAGTATCCCGAATAGACGATATAGATTAAACGCAAACCAGACATAACGAAACATTATTGTAAATAGAAAACATTACGAACATTCTACTGAACTGTAAATAGTGGGGGTGGGTCGAGAAATCGACAATCGAAAAACCGACACTTCAAAAAATGACCGATTTGTCTAGTTTTTTATTTGCCGGACGTTTGGTTTTTCGACTGTCGACTTTATAACTGTAGGTTTTTTGATCTGTCGATTTTCGACCTGCACCCTAAATAGTCTTTGGCCCTATTTATTAATTTAGAATAAACCGCAATAACACTGATCAACAAAATTTTAGTTTTTGGTTACCTTTGACAAGCGAAGTATTATTTCCAAAATATTTTTTAGTGCTGAAAAAGATGGTGCAGCTTTTTCCATCACGTCGCATTTTCAAGGAAAGTAAGGTTAAATGTGTCAAAATAAATCATTTCCGAAATATTTTTCATTTTAATAAAAGATGACATTTTCCTACATTGTCACATTTCCGAAAAAGAAATGAGTTTAAATATGAAAAAACTTTCATTTTTTACTCCACTTCGTATGTTTTGGGAGTAAATCAAAGTTTAGCCATAATTCGTGTTTCAGAAATGCAATACGTGGACATGTTAATTTTACATTTCCCCTTTTTATCGATAATTTGACAATTTTTTAATATATTTTTTTGACCTTTTTTTGTTTCGCATTTACTAAATGCTCAATGTTTTAATCCTGACTTTTGTCTCAAACTAAATCTAAAAATGGCCAACAATGCCAATTTTGACATATTTAACCTAACATCGTATTTAACACTGATAAATACTTTGTAAATGACACCTCACTTGGGGAAAAATTCCTTCTGCTATAAAAAACATTTAAATATGACAAAAAATTATAACTTTAATAATATTCGTTGGTAAGCTAATAATTAATCATCCGACCTCTAATTAGATATAGAAGTACACCGAATTCTTCATTTTTAGTATACATTTCACTGATGAAGTATATAATTCTTAACGTGCATAAACGCTTAAATCCTTTACGTGCTCATGTTCTCATAGCCATTTATATTTGTTGTATTAAAAAATCGATTGATTTTTAGGTGCAGGTGAACCACTTTTGAAAGAAATTCGCAAATTTCTAAACCTGCTAGCATCAACAGAGGGTTTAAGGACAATTTCCACTAAACCATTGCCTGGATTTTCAAAATCATGGCAAGAAGTTGATAAAGTATATAGCAGATTAGGTTTCAACAATGCTTTCTTTGACATAAAAAGACGAGAAGTCGAGCCTGGCAAAAGTTTTCTCATAGTAAGAGTCATAATATATAATAATAAAATTTATGTTTTATAGAATATTTTCTTACAAAATTACACGTAACATATTCTTAAGTTTGCAATCTTGTTTATTGTATTATAGATTATGCCACCAGTATACAAGCGGCGTTCAGTAGTAAAAAGATTTACTACATTTTATGAATTTGATTTAAAAAATTGGACTTCAATGATTGATGAAACTATTAAAGAAAATCCATCTAACGTTGCAAATGGTGAATTGTCTCCCAGAATTCCTTTCGATACCATGTTGGCTTTTGGCAAGAAATTCGACGAAGTAAGGGTACCGCCATGTGTTTTCTATATAAAAATGCGAAGAAAAAGCAGCTTCAACTTTCCTGATTGATATAAGAGCACAGTGATGAGGCTTTTATGTATTTAAATATAAATAATTATACTAAATTTCATATTAAATTGCATTATTTTAGATCCTTTCGGACAAAGATGATGCAAGCAAAATGTCTATTAGTGACTGGCAGAAGGTGTATGACCAAACCCAAGCTTTAACAGATATTTCAAAGGTAATAGTTATTAGAGAAGAGTTATTTTAATCTTTTCTTTTATCGTGCACATCGTAAACCTGAATCTACAATTTATTTATAGATAAATTGGTTAGATATGATTAAAAATGTTGTAAGCCTTGCAAATATTGATGTCGATAAGTCTGAAATAATAATGGTGGAAGGAAAAGAGTACTTTAAAAAACTTGTACAGCTTTTGGAAAATACTCCAAAGGACGTTATATGTAAGTAAACAACGAGTAAGGCATAATAAGTAATTTATAAGTATTATGAAAATATTTGAAAAATCTGATTTTGTGTGTAGAAATTAGAGTCGTAATTCATGATTTTGTTTCAGCTACATATGTCCACGTGAATTTTATTTATGATTTTCAGCAATTAGCTATCGGCTATGGTTATGAACCACCATTGTAAGTACTTTTAGTGTAATGTTTTTTTGTACATTTAATTGTATATTCCTTAAGCTCAAAGAATACTTACATAACAGGTGGAGATTGTGCCTATCATTTTTCGATCCAGTTGGAACGTGGAATAAATTTGTCAATAACTACCAATTGCAAGAAAATCACAAACTGGTAATTATTGCCATAAGTTAAACATAATATTTTAAGAAACGTTGAAAATTCCTTATTATGTACAGGCATGCCAAATTGACGCCGAAATTAAGAATTATATAATAAGTAAAGCTCGAAGTAACTGGATAGACCAATCTAAGGTTGCGGAAATAGACAAGGTTGAAAAACAGAATAATATGGTTGGGTATCCTGACTGGATCTATAATAAGTCTATTGTTGACAGTTACTACGATGACGTAAGTTTTAAATTATATTTTACCACTAATCCAAATTATACGTTTTTGTGGGGTTTATGAGAAATAAGTGTTGGAAAACTAAAAATTAATATATTATGCTCCATAAATTAGTAGATAATTAAATTATCGGCCTCTTTTTTGATGTAGAAAGTTTTGCTATGGTTTTGCTAAAAACAGCTCTTTTATATATAAATGGGTTTACACGTTATGGCGTTTCCATCTTTCCCTGTACAATTCGCTAACTTTCGCTCTTATATCCATTGAAAAAAGATTTTTGCATTTTGGCCTTTTTACGATCAACTAAAATAGACTTTAAAATTCTGCGGGCTTCATCTCCTTCTATCAGTTACTCACCGATTCAGTATTAATTTTAATACTTCAAAATATACTTAAAGAAGCCAGTATATCAATATCCATGCACTTATTGTCTATTAAACATGTTGTATTTCCTGAAATAATATTGACTTTATTTTCTCAAATGAATAAAGAATAATAATTTATTTTTGTGGCAGCTGAACGTCACCACGAGTGCTTTTCAAAATTTAATAAATATTAATCAATTTGACAAGAGAAGAGATTTTATGAGATTGAGGAAACCGGAAATGCCTGAGTAAGTTTAAAGATAGTAATCATTTTCTATTTATAGGAATTACGTAATAATTTTTATTTAAATGAATTAATGTAATGTTCACGTATAAACTGATCATATAGCAGACCATACGTAGAAAAAATTGCAATATTGCTAATTATTTTTCTCACTGTTATTTTGGCCTATCGGCGCACGATATTCATGGCCGTGAGATAATTTCATGTTGGGCGTTGCTTTCACTATTTTTCAGAAATTATCAAATCGGTAATAGCCCGCTGGTCTGTGAATTATTTTTTATCCATTTGACAGGCGTATAGAGCCTGAGTTTTAAGCATGATAAATGTAAGTAATAAGGGCACAGTTCCTAAAAGGGTGGTTAATGATCAAATCGCTATTTTAACAAAGTTTGCTTTTATCGACGTCGTATTTTCATTAAAAAGCATATGTTCCAAAGAGAATTAACTAAATACTATTTTAAAGCTAGTTTGCGTATTTTTTATAAATATACGACATATTTCAGTAAAATAGATTCAGAAATTATCAAGAATACTACAGAAAGGAGGATGCCCACGGGTATAGGTTGTTTTCGTCTCTCGAGGTGTAACCTTCGAAACTTCCTAATTCGGACAAAGTAAGATGAGATGTAACACCGCATAACAAATTCCATTGTTTTATCAGGTGGGAAAGTTTAAAAAATCGTTGTTGAAATCGCGGGTTTTACACAGGAAAATGCAGTAATGTAAGTAGTAACAGCGAATCCATTGCAAACAAACGATGATGCGGACTGTTATTACTTAGATTTCTGTATTTTCCTATGTAAAATCGGCGACTTCTACAATTAAACTTTCCCAACTGATAAAAGAATCGAATTGGGTATGAGGTGTTCCATCTGATCATACTCTATCCGAATTGGACAGTTTCGTGTGTTGCATCTAAGGGGACAGAACCACCTTTGCCCATGAGCATCCACCTTTATTCCTCCGTAAATATATCTAGTTTGTGTTTAATTTCTATCAGAAGTTAGAAATTGACGTTAACCCTAGTAGAAATTTATTAGGGCCCTCACTAGGGCCTGAACAAATTTCTGCTCGGGAATGTTGACGTTAATTAGTCTCCCTTTATAATCATATATGTGCTAAGTAGATACATACGTTTGAAGTCAGACAATTCAGATATTTTTACATATTCTCGAGCTTTGCGATTGGATACTCAGTAACCGGTATTTTATATATTTACTTATTCCATAGTTTTAAGTGAACTAGACCTAGAACTAGACCTGAATTTTAACGAAAACTCACGGCAAAGACAACGGAAGAATAAAGTTGTAAATTCTTTTACTTCGAAATTATGGCGTGTCAACCTAGACTCGCATCCGTAACTCTTTAGTTGCCTTTCTTACTGATGCCTTTCCCGACCTTGCGTTTGAATTTTATTTTATAGTATTGTTTGTTGCTTTTTTAATAGCAATATAGAATTTGGTATGATGGATATTAAGACATTGCTAAGTACCTGGTTTTCTATTGCAAAATCATATAGATTAATAACTTAATCAAATGCATACTTACTTATAGACGGTATCAAGGTTATCTCATGTTTACCGATATGACTGGAGCAGTAGTAGAAGGATTTGGATTGGGTAAGATATTAGTTGAATAACTATATAGCTTTCTTCAAATACATTAATATTTCTATAACCAATGATTACACTCTGATTACTTATATTGTATTTAAAATAACCAGCGAGTAACAAAATTCGTTGACAATGATTTAGTATTAAAAACCATAATTTCGCTTTTCCCATTTCAAGACTATTTTTTGAATTTTTGAATTGCAATAAAAGTATTATATATGACTATTTAAAAATTATTTAGTGATCGTATGTTATAAATTTTGCATATTTTATTTTTTTTTCAAATTATCTACCCTCTACCCACCATCTTTATTATCCTCCGCTCACCAATATTAGACAGGTCTTTGTAAGATTCGAAGGCAGATATATTTATCTTTGCAATCCTACTTCCAATTCATGACTATCAAGATCTAGAAAAAGAAACAAAATCGTAGGTTTGTGGAAGTAGGGGTCTGTTCTAGGACACTACTCATACGTACAAGAAGGGAACATCTAAAAAATCCGAAAGTCTGGTTTTTTAAAGTCCGAGGATTTTTAATGTCGAGTTTTTGAGCTATCAGTGTTTTAAATGTTGAGTTTTTGATAGGTGGAGTGTTTGAGGTATTCCTGTCTTCTGCTACTCGTAACTGTTCTACAAAATTATCCATACTTTACCAGTCTTCCGATTTTCCTTCCTGTTCCTCAGCACTAACGGTAAACACAAATTTAAAATAATGTGAAACAATACGGGTAAAATTGAGCCTAGAATAGTGGACACTAAGAGTTTACATCGTATGCCTCAATTGCACCTTCTGAATCGCTTCCGTTGTTGCTCGGTAATTTACAGTTACAAAAGCATTTTAATACTTGATGTATTGGTATTTTACTACTCATCTACTAATACTTCCACAAGTAATATTTACTAGTAACAGGTATTTACTCTTAGTCAAGAAATAGTCGGAAAATGATCAGAGTTAACCTTTACTTTTATCCTACTAACGAAGTCCGAGCTCTCTCTTCAAGGCTTAGGTTGCCTCTTAACTTGCGGTTAATAGTTTTTCAATATATTCCTGATACTTATTGCAGTTATTTCAATGGATTGAATGCGTACTCTCTCGATTTGTAACATTGAAAATTCACTGATTCTCAGTGAATAATCGCTGAGCACCAGAGTTAAAAATGCGTCACTGAGAAACTGTAATATTTTACTGTTTAACTTAATGTAATTGATTCACTACTTGACGCAGTGAAATTAATTTACTTAAAACAGAAGATTTCATTTAATGACTTTAACGACTGATTTTTTTTCTTCGACGATAATCATCTTGGTAACACTGAAAGCCATCTACACCCACACCTGGCGTTATTTTCTAAATTTGAAACTGCGAAAGTCATTGCGAATCAGTGTATATACACTTATTATCAGCCTATACCCTACCATTAATTAATTACACATGGTATATTCAACAGTAAATTCACCATTAATTAGTTACACATGATAATTCAAATATTGAATTTTTCAAATTAATAAAGTATGGATGAGACCTTTTCGAGATTGATTTTCCTGCATCACTAACTTAGATATATTTATTGATGCCCCCTCCCCCTCGTCCATTGAGAGTCTTGTTTTGGTTTTATATGGCAATGGTAAATTGTTAGTTTGACTAACTAATTATAGAAGAAAAGTAGTTAATACCTTTTTTTTAAACATATTTTTTCTTACAGTTTATGCAACGGAATATTTGATGAGGACATACTACGGCATATTTGATTCAAAATACCCTAGGTATGTTGTTCTCCAATATATATTTAAAAATATCAGTAAATGGTGTTCTTTTAAACTTTTCTGCATAGAAATGATTAACTTGCAATTACAGAAACATTACAAAATGCAACGTTTTTTTTTGTAATTGTAAGTTTTTCTGGCTTACTGTTTTGTACCAGTCCTACTGAGGACTAACGGGTAAAAAATATAATTATGTTACATTCCGTTAAACACGTTCTTACAAATTCTGGTCATTATTATTGAAATTGGCATTAACGATCTGAAATAACTATGGGGAGATAAGAACCTAATTGTTAAATCCATAATAAGATGAATATTATTGAAAAGTAACAATTGTATCTTAATCGACGAAATCTATGATAGAATATTTACTTTCCGTTTAGAGGACTAAATTATGGTGCCCTTGGTAGTGAGTTTGCACTATACTGGTGGAATAGCCTATATGCCGAAGGTATACAAAACTTTACAACTAAGTAATTTATTGCATGGAAAAAATATTTGTAAAAATAACCGTAATGTTAAGAAGTAGAAGATACCAGGCAATTTTGACGCTAATGGGTGCTGGTAAAAAACCGACATTCAAAACGCCGACACATCGTCAGAAGCACAGTGATTTGTCTGTTTCCGACCTGTCGGCTTTTTGATTTCTCGGTTTTTCGACCCATACCCCACTAATGACTAAACCTCTTGAAACGATTACCGAATTTTGATTAAAATTGTTAGCTTTAATCATAGTTTGATATTTTTTAATTAAATGCTCCGTAACCTTTCTGTTTTTTGATGAAAAATGTTTTACATAAAATAATGGTGCAAATTAATAATGCATACAACAAACGTTTAAAATAACCCCTTAATGCACGTTTATGCCTACTCTTAGGTGCTGAATATCATGATGCAAAGTTCGTCGAGAACAGGAAATGTTTTGAAAAGAAAGTGGATGCCAATGAGGTATGGTATATTGATTTTTAATCTTCTTTCTTATATATCATTAACTTTATTTTGATAAAATAGTTCCGAAATTCAAATAAATTAAATTAAGAATACGCGGTGAGGCTAATATTAGGCGTTGTGAATTATAGACTGTGGTTTTATCAATGTTCGATATTTCAATTCCTGCCGTTGCTAAAATCGCAGTACATATGGTACAAATATATATGTGCCGAAATTGAAAATGTTTAACATGATGCCCATCCACTTATAATATTGGCAATAGCCACTACTAAAAACATAGTTTTTAATGTACTTTGAACATAAATTATAATGTAAGGTATAATGTTCGCGTTGCAGCTAAAGGACTCAATGGGAACTCTGGACAAAAAAACTTTTATTGATCGCATGATGGTGGAAAAATCGTTACTGGCTACCTACAATGCATATAGCACACATTCTGACAGTAGCAATCCATTACCAGGACTCGAAGACATTACCGACCAACAACTATTTTTCATTGCATATGCATTGGTGAGTTTATGCATAATTGTATATATTATAGTTAGTATTAGTAAAGCCTTCGACTTGTACTTCAAACACTCACATTCATTAAGACAAAGGTTGTAGTGCATTTGAGGCGTACCAATTTCGTTCATATATGATTGTTGTGTCTTCCTTACGACTAAATAAATGTTACTAAATATTTTTTTCCTAGTTAGTTGCATTTAAAAACATTTGCCACATTTTTTTCGAACGTTATGACCTTTTCGAAAAAATACACAGGTACAAAAGATGCGTATAACTTTGAATTTCAAGAAAATATTGTTAAAAACTCATCAATAAAATGTTTTCATTGTTTATTTAAGAAATTATTTTTGATTTGAATTTTTTGAGATACTAGCACACTCCGATTTTTACAAAATGATTTTTTAAATGAAGTTTAAAGCTAATAAAATCTCAAAAAGATATTTTGCTTCGCAATCGAATAATGAATTTTCATCGATAACAAAAAATAGTTTGATAATAAACAAACGCGTTATAAGTAGTAAATGAATGGTGTTGTGTAGGAGTATATCTAACGAAAAATCAGTAAACAGATCAGCTTTATCCTACAATTTAATTTCATGAAGTTTTTCCTCGACGTTTCCAACAAACTCGGGTTCATTTTCAAGAAGTTACTGCTCGTTTATAAGTAGTGTTATTCAGGTTGTAAGTTGAAATACGATTAGGATATCAATTTGGATCACCAGATAGTATTCTGATGGGTCCAAATGTAGTCAACGTAATTGTGATTGCTCTGTGATTGACAAAATTCCATTTCACCGTAGTAGCGGATCGTGAGGGTGGGGATGGGTATTATTTATTAAAAATAACTTTAATAATTTATAAAGATTTGTAAAAACTCCTTCGGTGAGGTTGTAAAGAATATTTTTCTCAGAAAACTAATCCATCATTCGTTATAATATATAAACATTTTTCAAAACTTTTTTATAAGGTAATAAGGACAAAAGTTGAGTCAGTAAAAATAGCTCTGTATCCAATTATTATTGGACTTTTCACACCTATGAATACGCATAACATGTTATTTTTCTGTAGAAGTATGTCAGTTTGATATATTTTAGTACGTTATTGGCTATCAAGTTAGTGTTTATTACTTAAAAAAAGAATATGTAGTTTCAGTAATCATAATCAAATTCATAACATAAAGCTGCTAAGTAAACCCCATAGTAACAAATAAACTCCATTTTGTTTTGTTTCAGAATATGTGCGTCGCTGGGTCGGTAGAAGAATCGTATTTTGCTGTAAATGACGTTCTGGCAAATATGAACGAATTTTCGACTGCTTTTAAATGTCCAGAAAAAAGTCGAATGAGTGCACAAAATAAGTGCTACAACTTTTAGTTTTGAAAGTGATAAAGGTGATAAAGCAATCATGGACTGAAACGGATACGTCCATCGTCTCAAATAATTATTTTCCATTCACATTTATATTATGTAAAGATTTATATTATGTAGATATTAATAAATAGGCTTATTAAAGTCTTATTTACAATAAGAATGTCACTTTATGTGGTCGAGACGAGTGTTTTATGATGGTTAAGTATTAATTAATTCCAACAGCTTCCACAAGCTTCCATAATAAATTTAATAACTTGTACAGTCACGTAGGAGATTCGTGAAGTCCGAGTATTGTTTGAGCATTCTTAACATTGATTACTCAATTTATTTATGCCATAATTTCAAAATAACCTTACAATTTAGATTGTCATTTTTTTAGCAATTTTGGCTTTGTTTACTTTTGAGTCTTATAGATTGGACTTATTGATCGATACACCCATGTTGATGTACATGTTACAACAAAGCACTTGGTACACGTATACAAAACAATCTTTGTAATCTTATTATATAGTTAATAAACCAACAGATTGATTCCAGTGCTTATATTACAATAAAGTAAAATGAAAAAGTTAATGGTAGTATCGTTAAAGCACAACCGGTACTAGATTTTAGTCGCGCGGAAGCTGGATTCAAGATTTTCGGAGGTTCTTCGAGCAAGACCTCTTTTCATTACATCTTAAAAGTTGTGAAATGTTGATCTTAATTTAAAACTTATTTGGCCTGCGATCGGAGTCGAAGTTTGCAAAATAATAATTTTCAATTTTTAGCCATTTTTAAGACAAAGTGTATTATTAATAATATTTAACGGAAAGCGATTTCTGCATATATATTTATTTACTTATGTATTTCTACTGATATTTCTAGAAATAATTCACCAAAAAATCATAATTAGCAAATAGTTACAATGTATTATAAAAGAACAAATGGGTCATTCCACGTCAAATGAAACCACCTGCAAATCCGCTGCGCTTAGAGTGCCGTTTTGAAAGGCGCACAACTTTTTTGTATCAAAACATACAAAGATTTAAAAACAGTGATTTTGAAAGGTTTTTTTCATGGCCTTTTTAATAACACTACAAGTTTTTCTAGATTTTGAAAATTTCACCTTTCATTTTTCGAAAATAAGAATAAAATGCATTTTCCGAAAAAATCGTATTTTTTATATTTTTTAAATTAGGTTAAAAAAACTAGATTTACGGGCCTGAAGCTCGCGAAGAGAAAATTCTGGGACAGGTATTAGGTAAGAAGTTAGAGCGGTTTAAGGTGGTTGGTGTTGTACGTTGGGAGTCAAGTGCTATTTTCGCCCAATTTTGACTAGTTCAGTACCGTTCGGAAGTCAAATAATGGCTTCTAACCTGTTCGATAATGAACTTTTGACAACAATTTAATTGAAGTTGTCTTACCTAGCGTAACCAATCGATCTAATTCTAATTTCTCTCGAACATTTATTATATATTTTTCTTTAATCGACATTAATTTTAAGTAAATCTATTTGTTAATTCTTTGCAAATCTCGCATATAAAAGACTTGAAAAATACCATTTTACACAAGATATCATGTTAGTAGGCACAAACTGTTTTTCATAATTTCTCAACACTGAGGTATTCAAATGACTCAAAATTTTCAGGGAATATTAACGTTTAGTAATTTTGTCGTCAGAAACTATTTGTTAATTTTTAACCATACCAACCTTCTTAAGTAAACGCCGTAAAATGGCGTACCAAAGACGAACAAGTTATTCGATCACAACAACATTGGGTTCTTGGACATTTAAGATCACATTCTTAATCAACGATTCAGAAAACCTCCAAAAATCCAATTTTGATGCTATCGAATAACTTTTTGCATTCTCGTAGCGACACTAGATTAGCTATTTAGAATAATGGCTTCATAATCAGCGGGCTCGAAAACTCCCAAATAATAGCCAATTTTGCTCTGATGGAACAATCTTTTTGCATTTTAGTCGGCCATTTTGGATCCGCCATTTTGAATTTTAAAAATCTGTGAGCAGATTCGCTCCCTGAGAAACCTCGAGTAATAAAATTCAACTAAGTTTAAAGAAATGTAAAGAAAAATGCATGCCTGAGAGGGTTTATTTGGGGGTACGAAAGAACAGACCATGGTACCTGTACGTATTTTGGATCGATGAATCCGAATCTGGTGCCCGGTGACTGTTTGACCTCGATAGGTTTAGGTCAAGGGCAATTGAAGGTCAAATGTAGGGAATCAATGAAATATCAAATTAAACCATTATATTGATATGATTTTGCGGCCGTTGAGTCCGAATTCGATGTCCGTTGGACCGTGGCAGATCTGAACTGTCAAGGTCAGTCAAAGGTCAAATATAGGAAATCTGTATGATATCGATTTGAACTGGTATTTCCGAATGTTTTTGGGATCGCTTCATCCAAATACGGTATTTGGTCACTAGACGAGGTCGACTGCATGCAAATCTAAAGCAAATTTAAGTAGTTAGTTAATAAGGTAAACTTTAAACCGAATAAGCTGGTTTCTCTCGCGCTATCTCCATGTCCATGGTCGTTTTACAGACCACCAGCAATCGGCTAATGTATTTACATCCTATCTGCTTTGGTACCGACTCTCCATTTCATTCCATCTTGGTGAAATTTGAAATCCCTGCTCCTTACGGAATTCACCTCATTTTTCTGGGAAATAATCCTCATGCGTGGACTTAAAACATTATTGTGGACTTAAAAAAGACTTACAAGGGGAACCCACGGTGGGGGGGGCCACGATTTTTATCGGCAATTTTTGTACGTATTCCAGGGCGAAAATAAAAATATACGTGTTTCAGCTTTTATCTAATGGGCTTTGGTTTTTATACAATAAATTATTGAAATTCACGTTCTTATTGCCATATATACAATATCAACTTTGGAACGTCAGATACATTCGAATCTTCCCCTTGAAACATTCGAATGCCTGACATCCGCATCATAACCCCACTGCGAATTCCTGTAAACATTTCAAAAGTCGAATGCGAAGCATTTTTATATGAATTAATTTATGATTTTGCGTCCTTCCCTCTATTTAAATGTAATTGCCAAATTATTTAAACTAGTTTAACCTGCAGCGGTATGAAAAGATTTTCTTTTCAGTACTGTAACACTCTTCTTATCACATTGGTGACAATAACTTTAACGCACTTACATCGAAAACTACTATTATTAAATTTGTTTTGCATTATTTATACTACCTTTAAGCAACAATACATAGTTGAAATAGTTCCGCCAATTCTTATTTTTAGATTGGGCTAAAGTGAGTACATTTACATTATTGAGTCCTCGCAAGTAGGAATTACGATATATATATATATATGATTGATGGATGGAACAATATAATTTTATTTGGAATCAATGCAATGATTAGGATGATACAGATCATCAAAACACGTAAAACACAAATATCTTTGGCAAACTGCGCATCTTATGAATGAGACGTTATTACAATAGCATTTTTTCTTATTGTTAATTAACATGCTCTGGGGGAAACAGATTAATAAATATAATACCATAAAACTCGTGTATTGTTTTTTGAAAGTAAAAATATACATTTCTGTGTATATAAAAAAATTCAAAACATTTTTGTAAGAAACTGTCCTATACATTTTGAATAAGGTATTTTGCATCATTCATTCGGAAATTACAATTCTTCCTCAAATAAAGGTATTGCACGATATCTTCCTACATCTGCTTTATATAAACAAATTTTTTTGTTCACGGATAATATCAACGTTTTCGTTCAGTTTTCTAAATATTAAAAGTATCGCGGAATTAGTCGCATACATATATGAATAAAATTTTGTATGATACATCCAAAAAATGAGTGGTTCTAATGAAATTCCTGATAACTTCAATTATTCTGCAACAGAGATAATTCTAGTCTTCTATTTTATATCATTCCTATTTCGTATTTTATATTGCGTGAAATATTTTTCCAAACGAATCAATCTGTTGTTAAGAGAGATATTTATATTCATATAAATGTATATTTTCACTATTTTTCGAAAACAATATACGAGTTTTAAGGTATTGTTTTGAATGTTTTGTGAGTCCGTAATTACCCATTTTTTCATATTCGTCATTACCCCCAAAATGAAATAATGCAGTAAATTCTATACGGTAAGAATATTTTTAAAAGTATACGATCATCTTTCTTTGCAATATTTAAATATTTATTTATTTATTTACTAAATTATAAAACTTTAAAGAATTTTTTTTTTATTTTTTCAAAAGGGGAAAAGAATAATATATTACAGTACTTAAAAGAAAATCTTTTCTTGCCGATGCGGGAAGGACGCAAAATCATAAATTAATTCATATAAAAATGCTTCGCATTCGACTTTTGAAATGTTTCCAGGAATTCGCTGTGGGGTTATGATGCGGATGTCAGGCATTCGAATGTTTCAAGGGGAAGATTCGAATGTATCTGACGTTTCAAAGTTGATATTGTATATATGGCAATAAGAACGCGAATTTCAATAATTTATTGTATAAAAACCAAAGCCCATTAGATAAAACACTGAAACACGTATATTTTTATTTTCGCCCTAGAATACGTACAAAAATTGCCGATAAAAATCGTGGCCCCCCCCCCACCGTGGGTTCCCCTTGTAAGTCTTTTTTAAGTCCACAATAATAAATATTTTATTTATAGTATAGCGCCGTTAATCAATTAACATTTGTAAAAATACTTTGCAGCAAAATACTTACAATAATTATGATTTTACTTATTTATGTGCCTTCTAAAATATTCATGGTATAAAAAAAATAATTAAAATATTGAATCCCATGAGATGTTAAAAGTGGCGTGGATTTGCCTATAAATCAACGTATTTTTCGGTATGGAATCTGTAAATTACAAGGTATACCAAAACTAATGGAGAAGAAGATGCGAACCTTAAATCCTCGAATATTAAACTGGTTTTACAGGTGAAATTAGGCAAGTAGATACATACTTTTTCAGTCAGACAGTGCTGAGAATTTTTGACATTTCCTGAAACTTTGTCATTGACTTCGATCCTTATTATTTATACCATGCCACGATGGTTGTATGTGGCTAATTGTAAGTATGTAACAGTACCTCAATTTTAAAGAAAAGTCGTGGAACTGTAAAGTAGAAAACGCAAACAAAAAATTATGGTTTTTAATACCTTCACTCGGTGAACAGTGGAACAAAATATCTACTCTAAATTACGGTGCGCCCTGGCTAGATTCGTATCCGTAACTCCATAGAAGTGCCTTTTCTCTAAGCATTTATTTTTTACTTTATAATATTGTCTTTTTATCATCAATATTTAATTTGTTTTTATGAATATATTTGCTATTACAATTTCACAGACATTAATATAGTTTCTTCAAATGTATACTTATTTGTAGACGATATCGAGAAAATCGCATGTTTATGGATATGACTGGAGCACTAGTGGACGATTTCGGATTGGGTAAGAAATTAGTTGAATTTTGATATAGCTTATTATACTATATATGTATATAGCTCTTCAAGTATGTTATTACTTGTATAGCTAATGCTTATGCGTTGGCTAATTTGGCTGTATACAAATTAATCAAACGATTGCTGAAATTTGCTGGTAATTGTTTGGTATTAAAAACCATCTCTTTCATCCTCTCATGATCCGTTTCAACAGTATCGCATATGATAATTTGACAATTATTTAATGATCACAAGACTAACGTTCATAACGCTCATTTATTACTACATTACTAGAACGAGTTTGCGAAGTTTTCGGTATTTCTATAGAAAGATCGATCGGATATAAATGAAACATAATTACTTCGACCTATAATCAATTAATCATATATTTTTCAACGTAAATATGATTGAATACCAATAAAAATGTATTCATAAACTCGAACACAATAACTTTTGTATAAAATCTGCTCTGCTTACGATCCAACAAATTTGTATTCCTTCGCCACTTTACATTATTTCTTCATTACTTTGTAAAAACCGCAGCATCCAACACTGCTTCCCTTTACTCTTTATGTTTCCTTGGCATAGTTAGTACGCAGTTTACTCTTTGGATAACTAAATTAGTTTTCGATATAAAGAAATAAAACCGGTAGATATGCTGTTAAAATTTGTAGTCTTCCACACTACGTGACGTAACCCATTCATCAATGAACTTCATGGCCAGGTTCAGTAAAGATACTGTATTGTTGATAACCTTAAATCAATCTTAAGTTAGTAACTTATATTTCACGGTTATGTACTACTAGAACATTTTTTCCTGTTTTCTTTTGCAGGAGTATTGTTTTGATTCGAAACAGCTTTTCTCTGGCACATGAAATGACTATTACGTTATAACTCTGAACAGAGATCATTTAATGGAACCAAGCTCATCCTTTTGTGTGATATGGGTATTCATGGAATGTATCTCATCCAAAATTTAAGCCCCGCGCTGTAAAAACCAGACATTCGGGCTAGATATGTCTTAGATATGTCGGGTTTTGTGATGTTTCCGTCTTCATCTACTCATTACTAAAACATAGCTATGCTTCCTCAGTCTGGCAATTTTTCTTCTCGTTTAGACAATACTAAGTGAAAACACGAATTTAGAATAATGCGAGTAATTTAGGTTAAACTGTACTCAGAAGTGGCCATGTCACCACTTTTGACTCGTCCGAGCTCTGCGCTTTACAGATAATCTTTACTTTAATCTTTACACGAGCCTGAATTACCCGTTTAACTTACTTCTTCAGACTAATTATCTTTTGTGAAAACAAAATTCCTAATTGGCACACTCCGACTGATATAGGTCTGGATGATGAAACTCCAAAGCCGCCTTTTGGCACAGGGCTCACTTTTAGCGTTCACTCCACGACCAACGGGTCCATATTATTCTGATAGGTCAGAATCTTTTCGATCTTAGCATAAATGTTTGAAGATAGTGAATCAATTCCTTAAGTTCCGGAAATGATCCCATAACTAATTCTCGTATCAATGAGACCAGAAGAACGCGATCTATGATTTGCTTTTTCTCTACTTGCCCTATAGCGAATTCTTTATGTACCTATTTAGTAGTTTTTCAGTACATTTTCAGTATTTATCGAAGCTGTATTGTTTGTTTGTCACCCTTCTGAAGTCCTCTGACAATGTTAGTAGCTTTATATATGCGACATATTTTCGAGTCTTATCCTTATTTCTATGTGCCAATGGTAAATAGTTAATTAGTTTACTAGTTGAATAAGGAAAATGGTTTGACTTATTTTATAACATAGCTTTCCTTTGCAGTGTATACAATGGAATATTTGATGAAGCAATACTACGCCCTATTTGATTCAAAATACCCTAGGTATGTTGTACTCGAATATATATATACTCGAATATAAATAGCACTATAGGATATCCTTTCAAATGTTTCTGTACAGAACTGATTTAGATACGATCGCAGAAATAAAAAAATGTTGATTTTGCGTTTTTAGTAAATATATTTATTTCTCGCTTTATAATATTTTTCTCCGCTTAATGAAATTAACGGAAAGAGCGAAAATTGTATGCTGAAACAAGGATTGGTTGGGCAACCAACCGCTTACTGCTTTCAGATCCATACGAGAAATCGTATGGGCCAATTAATGAAATGGTTGTATTAACCAATTGATTGGTTTTTGTTCCAATTGATTGATTAGTGACCAATGTACTTCTTACTTAGTGAAGCTATTCACTTGGCTTCCCCAACCAATTTCTCATCTGGAACTGAGAACACAAAGCGGCTGGTTATCCCAAACAATCCTTTTATCGGTGTATTACTTTCTTCAAACCTGTTCATATGAATTTTGATCATTAACATTAAAATCGATATTGACAAATCTTGAACAAGTATGGCGACACAAGTTGTCAACTTGTTCTAATCATTAAGAGTATTATTAAGAATAAAATTATGATCGTCAACGTATCTTTACGATAAGGTAGACTTACTTGTTTACTTTCTGTTTAGAGGGATAAATTATGGTGGTCTTGGTAGTGAACTTGGAATATACCGGTGGAATAGACTATATCGTGAAGGTATATATGTATACAATATATATTTACGAAACTTTGTCCTTAAGTTAATTATTCGTGATTGATTATGCAAAGTAATATACTATATACGGTGCCATTTAATAATAAAACCAATGATTAGCAATTAAATAACAAATACAAACATAATAACGATAATAGCACATAACATAACAATGAAAACCCAACTGATTTTACTGACGAATATGTCGCGTATTTGCAAGTTTTAGCAAAAGTGTTTTATAAAAATTTACAGCTTGTCGGATCACGTTATTACTGTGTAATATTGCGATATACTTAGTTTTTTGTGTTGATATTGAGGCCGGGGAATAAAGTTCCGAAAATCAAAACCCCGAAAGGCTAAAATTTCGATATTGCCTGAGTCTAAGATATTTTAAGTTGCTTTCTTTTTGCCAAATTTTCAAAGACAAAGTAAAAAAAATCATGCTGGAGCCATGGTATATCGAAATTTTTGCCTTTCGGGGTGTGTTGATTTTCGGAACTTTGTTCCCCGGCTGATATTGAGACATATCAAAAAACATTTTATGTATGTCAAATGGTTTAGGGACAGTTTATCGCACAATTTTCCGATGGACAATTCGTCGCCCACAATATGTCGAGACATTTAACCGTGGAACAGTTGACGGCTCATATATATATAAATTATTTAATAAGACCTATCAACAATACTACATGATAATTAACTTTAAATAGCCGAAAACGGGCTATTTGGAAGTGGTGAAGGGTGGGCATATGAAGTAAATTTAATCTCGGGACATTGAAATTATGTAACCAATCCTACTACTTTTTTTTCTACGCTCATTTTCTTAACTATTTTCACAGGTTGAATGTGCATTATAAGGTGCTATGCCAGGCTAAACTCTGACTACCTATTACAAACTTGAACCCATGTTATCATATACTTTTGGATTCTAGGAAATGACCAATTATAAATGTCCAGTATTAATAAGAGAAAATTGTGTGGGCGATGAATTATCAGACGGTAAATTGTGGGCGGTAAATTGAATTGTTCATCTGCAAACAGTGCGTGGTAAATTGTCCGCAGACGATCTCAAATAACTAAGAAAAATATATTATTAACGCATGTAAGGAACATTTTAAATAATCTTAATAATATTTAATTCGCATTTATTCATAAAATTAGATGTTGAAAACCATGATGCAAAGTTCGTCGAGAACAAGAAGTGTTTTGAAAAAAAAGTGGATGCCAATGAGGTATGATTTATTTAGTTGCATATTGTTTCGTAACCAGCAGGAAGGGTTAATAAATAACTGGAACTTCAAAATGTTTTGTTAATTTCCAACTTTATTTGTTCCTTAATACGTTGCTCCGAAGTGTTCGCGTCAAAGGCCGGGAACAAAAGTGCCGGCGTCTCGTGGCTTGCTCCTGCGCGTCGTCGCTCCCTCCCCCCAACGGCCAGTCTACTCCCCGCGCTTCTGTCTCCCCCCTCGCGTCGACCACGCCGCTTCCCCGTCTCCCCATCTCTAGATTATGATTTTAACAATTAATAGTTTTTAATTAAGGGCCCTCCTTTAGGGTGCCTCTCCCCTCCCCCCCATGCCCGTCCACAGACGGAATTGTCACGGGGAACCTGGTTCCCCGAACTATGGTGACCCGCATGTCAGAGCCAAGCTCCACGGTGGGATCGAAGGGCCCCGAATGCCATGCACTCGGGCCTGGTCGGCGTAGGCCATGGTCGGATTTTCATCCTCCCACGCAGTGTGAGTGCATGAGTGTAGGAGAGAGAGAGAGAGAGAGAGAGAGAACAAGATAAAGAGAAAATAAACAAGGTAAATTTCATCGAGCTCGGGGAAGCAACTTGGTCCTCTATAAACAACGAGCCTATGCATTTAAAAATAAAAGAAAACCGACAATTCTTCGAATTTATATAAACATTTCGGTCAAACTTTTGGAGCTCGCTCCAATACATAAATTCGATCGCATATCTTAAATAACGAGTCTTTTTTACGCTATTGCGTGTCGCAACAAAATTAGTTCACATTTTCTTTTCGCAATAATAAATAAGGTGATAATAATTATAATAATAATAAATGAAGCCGGAACACATATAATATATTCTATCTAAGCTTTCGATATCATTGTGAATAGATTTCTGTATTGATAAAGCATCTCTGTTGTACTGTTAATAACAAACATTGTGTGCTTTGAAACGTGTGGTTTGACATTAAAAGTGGTTAACAAGATGTTCTAATCTACAAAATTAAAATGTACTTGTAGTATTGATAACAGAAATTGTTTTAGGGACATTTGCTTTTTAAATACTTTTAACATAAATGACATATAAGCCATTAGCGTGAAAAATGATTTAAAGTAGTTCTTAATTTACCGATTAAGTCAAGTGCGAGTTGAAGAAATAACGTTTATTTAACAGTAAATGAGCATGAAAATTTGTGTACTTAGTAAATTTTGCTTAACCCATTATGTCCCAAAAAGGCATAATTTGTATCTTACGTTTGAGCTGAGGAAACTTTGTGAAAAAGTTAGAAAATCTTAATCTTAATCTCAACCCTACTATTTTCGGGTACGCTCTACATGATAAAATGGTTTAAAAGTTTCAAAAATTTGATTTTGAATTGTTGATTAACAATTTAAAAAAAAAATACGATTTTTTTATGAACAATTTTTATGTAATCAAAAATTTGAGTAGGAAGGACATTTTTTTTACTATCGCAAATATGCACAAAATTGCACAAAATATCTGAACTTTTCAATCAGCTTTGGTTTTTTATCGTACGATATTTATTAACAAAATGGCTGACAAAAAACGAAAGCTAAAAAGTTAAACTTTAATTTCACTACTGTTTTTGACGTTTTTTTTTTCATTGGAATCGTGTAAATTATTCAATTATTTCAGTAATAATGTACTTAAAAATAATATTTTTTTTCGATTCTGCAATACATACAAACAGTATACAGGGTGATCGGCCAACCATTACCCAGCGGCTGACTCTAGATTCTACAGATAATTCTGAACAACTTTTTCCTCTAAAAAAATGTTCGGGAAGGTAGAGTTTTTAAGTTATTCAACACTAAAATTTAGGTGAAAAAATCACATTTGTTGAAATATCTCGACTCGGTTTGAAGGTACCTTAACGAACCGGAGCTCATTTTAAAGATATTTTAAAGCTCTATAAATTGTCTCTATTGGTTTTTGATCTACAATGAATATCTCTCTTGTTATAGCCATAAAAACGGGATAAATGCCGATTTTTCAGGATTTTCGCGTTTAACTCGATTCGACACATAGTTACCGAAATATCACACAGAAAAAAGTTGTAGGCCTTGAAAAAACAAAAATTTTTTGTCCTCTAATACGATGCGATTAAATTAAAACTGAACCCTACAAGAGCCTTGTAAAGTTGACAAAATACCGTTCGACAAATAAATCGATATTAATAACAAAATGTTATGAAAACGAGTACAAATAGGGTTCAGTTTTAATTTAATCGCATCGTATTAGAGGACAAAAAATGTTTGTGTTTTCAAGGCCTACAACTTTTTCCAGTGTGATATTTCGATAGCTATGTGTCCAAGCGAGTTAGACGCGAAAAACCTGAAAAATCGGTATTTACCCCCGTTTTTATGGCTATAACAAGAGAAATATTCATTGCAGGTCAAAAATCAACAGATACAACTTGTATAGCTTGAAAATATCTTTAAAATGAGCTTCGGTTCGTTAAGATACCTTCATACAGAGCCGAGATATTTCAAAAAAAGTGATTTTTTCCCCCTAAATTTTAGTGTTGAATAACTTAAAAACTCTACCTTCCCGGAAATTTTTTCAGAGGAAAAAGTTGCTCAGAATTATCTGTACAATCTACAGTTAGCCGCTGGGTAATGGTTGGCCGATCACCCTGTATATGTAAGACTTATTCATCAACAAATGACCACTAGTGGTGAAAATATTTATAATTACGTTTTATACATCACTAAACTGTAATAAAAGTTCCTAATAAAAAAAGCATTAAAAAAACATAAAAACAAGATTTAAAAAATATATAAAAAAAAAGAAATTTAAAAAGATACTTGAATTCATCGACCTGCACGCGGTAAGTGTCGGGCAACAATCAAGAAAAAAATAACGGCTAAGAGTTGGAAATTGAAAAATGGTAAGATTTACTTGATTCACTAAGATTTGTTTTGAAAATATCAAAATGGAAACCAATATTTCGAAAATCAACGATATTCAAATTATTACATAAGTTCCTGTTGAAATAATGACGAGAAACTGTAAAAAACGACTTTTAAAACATTAAAAAGATTATTTTTCATATTTAACCTTTTTTACAGTTATTTAAAAAAAGATATTATATTTAAGTACATTTTTACTGAAATAATTGAATAATTTACACAATTCCAATGAAAAAACCGTCAAAAACAGTAGTGAAATTAAAGTTTAACTTTTTAGCTTTCGTTTTTTGTCAGCCATTTTGTTAATAAATATCGTACGATAAAAAACCAAAGCTGATTGAAAAGTTCAGATGTTTTGTGCAATTTTGTGCATATTTGCGACATTAAAAAAATATCCTTCCCATTCAAATTTTTGGTTAATTACACATTTTTCTTAAAAAAGTCGTATTCTTTTTTTAAATTTTTAAACAAACAATTCAAAATCAATTTTTTGAAATTTTTAAACCATTCTATCGTGTAGAGTGTACCCGAACATAGCAAGGTTGGGTATTTTCCAAAATTTTTTTACTTTTCCACAAAGTTTCTTGAGCTCAAACGTAAGATATAAATTTTACCTTTTTGGGACTTAATGGGTTAAGTTGTTTTCGATCGAATGGTTCATGTATATTCAGTCGAAAGTCACGAAGTCACAATTTATATCTTACAGCTAAGGATTCAATGGACACTCTGGACAAAAATACTTTTATTGAGTTCATGATGTCGGAAAAATCGCTCCTGGCTACGTACAACGTATTCAACACTCAACCTGGCTATAGTAATAAATTACCAGGACTCGAAGATCTTACCGACCAGCAACTATTTTTCATTGCATATGCATTGGTGAGTTATGTATAACTACATTTTATAGTTATCATAATAAGTTATCTCCTACTCTTATGTTTACTGAAATAGAAACGTATAAAGTCTGTAGGTAATGCATCGCAATAGGACTGTGATTGCATTGGACTCGTGCTTCAATTCCTTACATGTTTTCAAACCATTTTTGCGCATTTGTATAAAAAAGGTAGTCTATAGCTAATAGCAATAGCTCCCAAGTTCCGAATACTTATTTGTACTTACTACGTTTCTTGCAAGTGTTGTTCGGTGTTACGGTGACAAGGAACTCAATAACAATTCTAGTTTCATACTCAATGAGTATAATATAAAGTTTCCTAGCATAGATTTGGCGGTGTTGGGTTTTCAGATCCTGGTACATCTGGTGCTTATAGTTCTCCACTATAGACTTAACATCCCCTTCTGCTGTTGGTATATTTTGCCCGTATTCAGTATCACAGGATTTGCTGATGGAACCTTTTTAACGTCTGATTATGTCGGTATAAGTAAGTCGACTTGGCGTACACAGCATATGATTCTACCAAGTGCATTAATAATAATCGAATCACACGTTCTATTACTTCCATACAATATGAAATTAATAATGCTTAAAAAGTATTTGAATTTTCAGCGCGTCTAATATCAAAGGTTAAGGTTCCAGACTAGCTTCCGGCTATCTCAGGTTCAAAGATCGTACCATGTATCTTATATCCTCTCAGCAGCGGTATATCAAAATTGCCTTTGTCTTGTTCTTATGGTAATGTACCAGCCGCAATTTAGACCACCAGTTCGGCTTACGACTATACTAATAACCCTCAAGACTATGAGATTACTTACATACTCCACATACAATAACCCACGACTACCCGAATTACGCGAGAGTTACAGAGGCTGAGTACAGGAACGTTTGTGTAGGTTGAGCAGATATTAATGGCATTCCCTATCCTATTGCCTCGCACCTCATTTATCTAATTCCTTTACTACCTGAATTACTTAAATTTTCTTAAGTAGTGAATCACGGTAAATAACTTAGAAATAAGTCTAAGAGAAATGGGCTCGTGCCTACAAGTAAATTTTTTCCATGGCAAGTTACATATTATACCATCCGACTTTGGAAAAGTTCTTTAATCCCCTCATCGCATTCTTCACTTTATCCTCGATTATTATCGGAAGTGCCGTTTTTTGGCCATTTGATGCCAAATTGGATTCACTAAAGTTGTAGAAAAGGACTATCGATGAAATGCCCTTTTTAATGGATGATTATTTCTCACACAGGATCTTCCTGGAGTCTGTGATTTATTGGTTGATGCAGCATGTGTGATGTTAACCACAAGTTTCTTAAAAAATTGTTTTGAGTTGATAAGATAAATTACATTTATGTACGTCTTTTCGGTGCGTAAAGTAAACTTGTGCGTAAAGTAAACTTTACGCACTCGATTATACTTTACGCACGAAAAAGCCGTACGTAAACAATATTTCGGCACACGTGTGTGTGTGTAAAGTTCTTTACGCATACGCCCTTGTATCGAAAACTACTATTTCTTTATTTGTCTGAAGGCGACAATTAAAAAAAAAACGATTTTAATTATATGCAATATTTAATACACGCTTTATGCATACAACTGCCTCTAAAGTATATTTTCTACATATATCTATGAAGTAACAATTAATTATACCGCTTTTTGAATAGAATAGATAACTATGATGTGTATTCTTTATCTTTATGGTGAGGGTAGTAACACCATTGAGGTCACCAGTATGATCCGTGAATTCAACGGTTGTCCGGTGAATAGTGCGGTCACGTTTTCTTTGCTCCGCAATTCATTCCGAATATATACTTAATTCCGTCTTGCGGGAGTCTACATTTTTAGTGCTGCATTCCCGGAACGACTCGGATTTCACTCATCGAGTGCCTTTTCTTCTCCGAGTCATTCTTCCGGTGTAAAAAGGATATGTGCTGCACGAGTTCGGTTGTGAAGGAATCGTCTTTCAACGTCTTGCCACATACCCCGCGACGTTTCTTAAGTGACGGATTGATAGGAGCTAAACATCGTTACCTTCATGAGAGAAGTCTACTTATTGTGATTGTTTAATGTGGATCATCGCTTAAATCATCGCTGTGTAACCGACAGATTTTAGATGTGCGTTTATTGCTGGAGATTTAAATATTTTATATATTTAAATCTAAGTGCCACAATCGACATACATTTGTACCTCGGCTATTAGTATTGACAACAACATTGCGCACTCTATCTCGCGGCCTTTCAGTGAGCCACGCATACGGATGCTTATCGGTGAGTCTGATCGGTTTATGCTCGCTTCTTATTGTGCACTTGAGACTGTTCAATGAGCGACGCTTTTCCCCACCATTCATCGCACGCACTTGGTTACTTGTATGTATTCTCTAGATATTAGCTGTCGTCGGTTTGTTCATACGAGTAATAATAATCTCTATACCATTAAACCTGCAAACTTATTTGGCAGATTAAATTAGTCGATTAGAAATTAATTAATCAAACCGAGTAAGGAAATCATTTTCTATTTATATTATGGAGACCACGTGCGCTACTTGCAAAGCTGACGTCGGTGAAAGCGAACGTGCAATATGCACGGTTTGTAAGGTTACTTATCATCCCATGTGCATTCCTGGAAGTAGCGGTTATTTGACGGATGGCACTCTTGTTTGCTGTCTCGCAAAACGTAAATATACGAAACGAACTGGTGAACCGTTTGTAGCTCCTGCGCGCATGCTTCGTTCTAATAGTTGTTCATCGGTCGGATCTAATGAGACTGCAGAATCTCTTACCGACGCCCCGCTATGGTTTAAAACGTATGCTGACATTCAGGAACGACAGAATAAAACACAGGAAAAACAAAATAAATTAACTAACGAGAAACTTGATAAACTCCTTAATATGCAATGTGAAATGACAGAAATGAAGAAGTCTATTAATGAACTGCAATCCTCATCGCGTCGTCAATTGTTGGACCGTCTCAAATGTGGCTACGAAAATCGGAATTGTGACCTTGTAATCACAAATTTCCCTGAGTATGATAACGAAAATCTGCGGAGCATCATCATAAAAATTGCTCTGTGTTTAAAGGTACCACTCGAAGATCGTGATATTCTGTCAATTAGCAGATTGGATACTCGATTGGGTTCAGGAGCCTCTACGTCACAAGCTATGGAACAGAACCAGCCACCTCCGCGCACTATCATTGCTCGTTTCTCTAGTCCTCTAATTCGGACTAAGTTTATCATTGGAATGCGGCAACGGAAACTTATAAAGGTGTCTTATATAGACAACTCTATGACTGTACCTGAGTCACGTTTTTATATTAACGAGCATCTGCCTGCTGAAACTTTGGATCTCTTGAAACGGGCCCGATTACTCATTAAAGGAGATAAAAACAAATCGGTATACATATACCGTGGACTACTCTGCTACCGGCCACTCAAGGGTGCTCCAGCCGTCGAGATTGCGACCGTCGAAGATCTTGAAGTCATAAACAAATGACGCCAACTCTCGTCACCCGGTAACAATCCTCAGCAGCCTGACTCCGGTACTTTATCTTCTGCGATATCAAGGCACGAAATTCATGCAGTGAGTGACACGAGCTTCAATAGTATTAATAGTATTTACAATTTAAAAATCTGTCATATCAACGTACAATCTTTAATGGCGAGGAACAAAATGAATGAATTGCGTGACTATTTCTGATCTAAATTTTTTCATGTAGTACTAATGTCTGAAACCTGGCTCAGTGACAATTGTTGTAGTGATTTTCTTACATTGGAGAATTATTCTTTGATACGTAATGATCGTAGTTACGGGCTGGGCGGTGTCGTTGCAGCATATATACATAATTGTCTGAAATTTAAGATCTTAAAAACTTCTGACAGCCAGACGCCTCTATTCGCCGAATTCATATTTTTCGAAATCAGGATGCCTCGTCAGCCTACTATCTTGGTTTCTGTCGTTTATCGCCCACCAAGAAAGTCATTACAACGGTTTAACGATAGCTTCGAGAAAATAAGTGCATCTTACGAACGAATCATCATTATGGGAGACTTTAATATCAACTTAAATCGCGACTACTCTGATTCTACCCACTTAAAACAATTTGCCTCTGAGAATTGTCTGTGCATTGTTCCATTCGCGAATACATTCCATAGCTCAACAGCCGATTCGTGGATTGACCACTGTTTAGTTGATGATTTTGGCAATATCGTGGGTAACTATCAGGACAGCTTACCTTTCATTTATGGCCATGACCTGATTGCTGGGGAGTATAAGCTACAATTAAAAAACGTGGTAAAACCAATTTTCTGTAGGGACTATCGTAACTTTGATTGTTTGCAAATGCTCCGTGATCTTGAGGCTTACGATTGGAATGATTTTGGTAAAGCGACAACTAGTATAACTGATATTAACATATTGAGTAACACGATTTCTTCGAGGATATGTAGTGTTTTTGATGTACACGCCCCTCGCATCTCTTTTATACCTAAACACAAACCTGCGCCATGGCTTACTCAAGAGCTTCGTGAGTTAAAGCACGAGCGAGACTCAACGCTTAGAGCTTATCGTAGAACGCGTGACCCTCATACTAAGTCTCGTTTACTCCAATTAAACAAAGCAAATAAATTTGCCTGGAGAAAAGCTCGTGAAACTTATTACCAAAATCGCTTATCTGGACTCAAAAACCCGAAACTTATATGGAAGGAGCTACGTAAACTCGAATTAGTTACAAAGGGGAATCATGAGTCGTCCCTCTGTTGTACAGCCCATGAAATTAATCTGCACTACGTTTCCCGAACTTCTCAGCACAACACAATAGGGTTCAACTATTTGAATCCTATCGGCATCAGCGAATTTAATGATGAGGATTTCTATTTCTCTAATGTCAGCATTACTGATCTTGCTGATTGCATGGAGAAGGCCAAATCTGAGGCAAGAGGCACGGACGATATCCCTCTTAGTTTTTTAGTCAAAGCTTTTCCTGCAATTGCCTCACACATGGTTGATCTCATTAATTTATCATTCAGTACTGCCACGTTTCCGTCCGTTTGGAAGAAATCAATTCTCATTCCACTAAGCAAGGTGCGGAACCCTGCTGGACCCTCCGATTATCGATTGATTGCCATTCTTTGTGCATTCTCCAAACTCGTTGAACGACTAGCTTATAATCAAATTTCTGATTTTTTAAACAGGAGAAATTGGCTGGACTCGCATCAATCCGGTTTTCGGAGAGGTTACAGTACGCAAACGGCCCTAATGATGGTGACCGATTATTGTCGCAAAGCCATCGATGAAAGAATGGTAGTCGTCATCATTTTATTTGATTTTAGTAAAGCATTTGATCTTGTTGACCACGAATTGCTTATCAAGAAAATGAGGTCGGCAAACATCTCCAGCTTGGCCTTAGCATGGTTTGCTTCATACCTTTCGGGTCGTTCCCAAGCTATCCTGGGCAGTGATGGAAAGCTATCTCCGTGGTTACCGACCAATGGCGGAGTACCGCAGGGCTCTGTCCTAGGACCACTGCTTTTCTCGATGTTCATCAATGATCTCCCTGGGGTACTTCAGCATTCGCGTCATATGATCTATGCAGACGATACTCAAATATTTTTAAAATGCCATTATTCTGAGATTAATACTTCGATTTCGCGAATTGCTGCTGACGCTGAGCGTTTTTGTGACTGGGCTACGGAGAAGAAAATTGTGATCAACTTAGGAAAGACAAAGGCCATGCTCGTGGGGAGTCCGCATCACATCAACAGTATTGATCTAACTGCCTTGACGACTATATCTATTCGAGGCTGCTCTATCCTATGGGTAAAATCGACAAAAAATCTAGGGGTCATCATTGATTCCACTCTTTCCTGGAATGAGCATATCACCTACATCTCAAGGAAAGTTTACATCATTTCTCGGCAACTAAGAACTAATCAGAATGCGCATCCTCTCCACCTACGTAAACATCTTGTCTCGTCGCTGATATTACCTTACTTCGATTGTTGTTGCACCGTCTATAATGATCTTAATGCCACTCAAAAATTGCGAGTCGAGCGATTGCTTAACGTAGGTATTCGCTTCATCTTTAGCATTAAGAGATATGATTACATCACCCCGTACAGAATGAAGCTTCGTTGGCTCACAGCAGCCTCAAGGCGACTCTACTTTACTGGTATACTAGTCTTTAATCTGTTCAAAACTATAACCCCATCTTACTTGCACAGCCAATATGTACGTCGGAGTAATGTACTCGATCGTCAACCAAGGGCGGGCACCAACGAACTTATAATACCTATGTACAGAACTGAGACTTATGGAAGTTCTTTTCATGTCACTTCCATCAGACTTTGGAATGCTCGCTCAGCAGAACTTAAAAAATGTACCAATGCAGATACATTTGGCATTAAGTTAATGCAACTACTTTTGGAGCTAGACGCGACAGGTAGCTCTTTATTTAGTATTATGGTTTAGCGATTTAGTAATTTAGTGTAGCGAACTTGGCTTGTTCCTTTAATGTCTCTGCGCAGAACTTTTAATGTCTAATTCGGCACAATTGCGGGCGTATTTTATTTTATTTCATTCTATTATATTTTATTTCATATTATTCTATATCAATGTAAATATTTAGCTATATAAGAAACCACGGCGAAACCGATTGAATCAGTAGATGTACTACCTTTGTATACTTTCTTTCATAATCTTACAATTGTCTCTTCCGTATTTTGTAACTGTACTTATATATTTTGTTATGCTACTTATAGTTGGCCAGAGAAGGTTACACTTCAAGCCAAAGTTAATAAATAAATAAAATAAATAAATAATATAATTTTTCAAGTATAGTATGCCTGTTACATACTTATTCTTATGGGTGCACCTCAAAACCCCGTCAAATCACAAAACAGACACTTCAAAAACCCGACATTCCAAAACCAGACATTTCAAGAAAGGGTAAGGCTTCCTGAAGTGGGCCTCGAAATTACCAAGGGTCATAATTTTTCAAAATTAATATACGAAAATAAAGGTATAGTAGTGAGTAATAAGTGACGTAAATTTTATTGCAAAATAATAACTGGTTAATTTGTTACGAACAAATGAAATTTTCAAGAACTTTTTTTCCAAAAATTCATTTCTCTGAAACAAAACGTTTAAACTTAATGAATTTTTTTCTGTAAGTCAGAGATATGTTATATTTCAATGCTTTATCCTTTTCATTTGAAAAATATATTATTTGTTGGTAAAAAAAATATTTGTATAAATTAAAATTGAAACAACTTCTGCGCCTTCATGATTTTTTTAATACATCAATCATATTCAGTATTCATCTAGCATTGAATTTGTGAAATAAAAAATTAGTAGTTCGATGTAGTTTATTTATATATACTTAATTTCTTTCGAGCACGCGCGTTCCGTTCAGCGTCGTTGTATTTCAAGGCTAAAGTATTGAAATATAACATATCTCTGACTTACAGAAAAAAATTCATTAACTTTGAACGTTTTGTTTCAGAGAAATGAATTTTTGGAAAAAAGTTCTTGAAAATTTCATTTGTTCGTAACAAATTAACCAGTTGTTATTTTGCAATCAAATTTACGTCACTTATTACTTACTACTATACCTTTGTTTTCGTATATTAATTTTGAAAAATTATGACCCTTGGTAATTTCAAGGCCCACTTCAGGAAGCCTTACCCAAAACCGACATTAAAAAACCAGACATTTAAAAAAAAGGACATTAAAAAATAAGACATTTAAAAAAACAGACGTTCAAAAACATACATACAAAAGCCAGAATTTCAAAAAAACATACACTTAAAAATCAGACAAATTTAAAAACATACATTCGAAAACCAGAATTTTTAAATACGCACATTCAAAACCAGGGGTGCACCTCAAAAACCCGACAAATCACAAAGCAGACACTTCAAAGACCCAACATCAAAAAACCATACGTTAAAAAAAAAGAGATTCAAAACATCTCTGCTTTTTGATATCTATTTTCTTAAATGTTTTGTTTTTTTATGTCTAGTTTTTTGATGTTTGGCTTTTAATGTCTGTTTTGTGATTTGTCGGGTTTTTGAGGTGCACCCATTCTCATGCATTGTTGGCTATCAAGTTATCGAATACTGATATTGCAAAGTACTTAGTTACTATCGTTAAGGTATTTCAGTACGCATAAAAATAAAAATCCATCATATCATAGCTCCTTGGTAGCCAAAAGGAACTCTTACATACTCAAAAATAGTTTTAAAAATATACTTCATATTAAAAAAGTGAATTTAATTGTTTTGTTTCAGAACATATGTGTAGCTGGTTTGCCAAAAGATTCAAACTTAGCAATAAATGAAATTTTGTCAAACATGGACGAATTCTCAACTGCTTTCCAATGTCCAGAAAAAAGCCGAATGAATTCACAAAATAAATGCTATAGCTTTTAGTTGTTAATGCGACAAAGTTGGCCAAAGAAATCATCGATATCTGTGAGCTAAAGCGCTGACGTTCGTATATTGTGTAAAGATTTATTTTATGTAGACAAATAAAGAGCCATATTAGAGTCTTATTTAAAATAAGAATTTCGTTGTATGTAGTCGAAATATTTTATGCTACATTTGATAACTAAGATTTAATTTATTCAAGCAAATAGTTTTCATAAGCTTACTCCCACACGACAAAATTTTTGGGAGCGTTGTTCGCTTAAAATTGTTTAAAAATTGAAAAATATGTACATTTAACATTTTGTACTGCAAGACTCGAAGAACCCATTTTTGTATACTGTTTCCATACATTTTTTATCTTCATACAATACATTTCAATGACGAAACAAAAATAAATTACTTCAAAAAATTGGGTTGACTGTTTTTGATCGCGTTTTATCGATGTAAATATTTTCTCGTTACATTTCCTGAATAACTCGAATTATTTGTTTACAACCGGTGCTCACAATTACACAGAGCTATATACTGTTAAACCCTATATATACAGTTAAAATCTATATATTCCCAAGGACTGGGTTGCGATATTTCAGGAGGTGATTTTTCATAGTGTTTCAAACAAAAATTGGTTCTGAGACTTTGAGCGATGATCCATTGAAGTTTAGAAAAAATTACTTTTTTTTTGTAATAACTCGGCTCGCTTTTAAGTTATTTCAATGTGTGATGGGTCATTTTCAATCTTTTTTTAAGTCCTACAATTTATCCATAAAATCCTTTAACCTGCGATGAATATTTCTGAAGCTATGGCTTTAAAAACGGAAAAAGGGTAAATTTTTGCGGTTTTTCGCATGTAACTTATTTCGCCAAATAGCTAATGATATGGCCCAAGAAAGAAGCTGTATAGCTTGAAAAGACGAAGATTTTGCCCGTTCATACTTTCGATCTCGATCAAAATTTAGTCCGCGGGAACACCTTTAATGTCGCAGAATTGGTAAAAAACTTGTTTATAGTACTGATGGTGTGCGTTTATGAACGGAGAAAGATCGATAATGAAAGAGAAAGATAGAAAAAGATCGAGAAAGATCGAATATGATGAAGAATGATCATATGAGAGCGAGAAAGATCCAAACAAATTGAGAACGATAATAGGGGAGGGCCTCAAAATTCCGATTGATAAAAGTTCCGAAGGTACATTAAGCCGAAAAAAAATCTTCCGAAGGATAAAGTTCCGAAATTTTAAATTCCGAAAATAATACATCCGACGGTATAATGTTCCGAAATTAAAAAACGCCGAATGATAAATTATACGAAGGAATAAAGTTCCGAATGAAATTATTCCGATTTAAAATAATCCGAAAATACTTATTCTTATTTAAACGATGAAATAAATGCCGCAATTATTTCACCTATCGTTCTACTCTGTAATACTCATCTGGCCGGATTTTCAAAGAGCAAGTAAAGAAAACCACGTTGGAGTCATTCGATATGAAATTTTGGCTTTTCGGTGTGTTAATTTTCGGAACTTTGTTCCCCGGCCGAAAATCCAACACGGCGCATAAAATATGGCGATTGCAATCTAACTACCGTAAGTGATAATAAAATTGAGCAATTTACTTCTAAAGGCATAGTATTGTGCTGGTCGCACGCTGTCCGTTTCTCGCGAGTAAAGTGAACCAGCCAAACGTTAAGAGCGGGAGCCACCCGCGGCAGCAGAACATTAACCTTTTGCGGCATACATTTTTCTGTACACGGAAAACAGCTGAAAATTGTTACTCGGGGGTTTTCGGGGTCGCTGATTACGAATCTGAAGTTAGATTTTGAAAATTAACAATGGCGGATCCAAGATGGCTGACCGAAATGCGAAAAATTACCCAAACTTGATGAAACTGGGTTCTCGGGGGTTTACGGGGCCGCTGATTATAAATCTGAAATCAGATTTTGAAAATTCAAAATGTCGGTTCCATGATGGCCGACGTAAATGTAAAAAATTTACTTGATTTTGATGAAAGTTGGTACTCGGGAATTTTTTGGGTCGCTGATTACGAATTTGAAGTCAGATTTTGTAAATTCAAAATGGTGGATCCAAGATGGCCGACATAAATGTGAAATATTACTTGATTTTTTAAATGATTAATTAAATGTTAAATGATATATTTTAGGAAAAAATGGAACCCGTGTTTCACCGTTTTTCGATATCTTAAGTACGGGGCTGTACCACCATTTTTTCCAAACCAAGTTTTGTAGAGGTAATTTTCAGGATTGCCCTTTTCTATGTTATGTTTAAAAAGTCATAAAATAAGGATTTTCAATAAATTTTTAATTTTTTGTGCAAAAATATCATATTTTTACATTTTTTACGTATTCATTTTTGTTTGCCGTACATTTTATTGTCAAAACGCATTTCCATTGCCTCAAAATGTATCAGAAACGTGCACTCAGTATATCTACTAAAGGAATCTTTCATAAAACATTTTTTTACTTTTATATCTTACTATCAAAATGGTGGTCGATATGACGAAAAATTTGTACATTTTTCAAAATCTGACAAAATCAAGTAGAAACGTAATTCTATTTATACGAAACTCATTATTTGAGGCTCTTTGAGACCGCTGATTACAAATCCGACGTTTGACAATTCTTTTTTCAATCGTGATGATTTCGAAGTTTCAGCCGCCATCGTGAATCCGCCATCCTGGATTTCATCAATCTACCTTACCAACTTCTTGAAAACGTCAGAAACCAACAATTTGAGCCCAAAACCAATCAAATAGAACACCAATTTTCTTACCCACTAACTTTTTGATTCGAATTCTCAATTTCTGTTTGGTTTGCAGCCCTAATTTTGTGCCGCCATTATGAAAGTGTCCAAAAGGCCACTTTGCCCCATAAAAGGTGGCCAATAAGGAACATTTTATGCCCAAGATCATTAAAATCCATCGATTAGAATTTTGGGCAGAGCTTTTATCCGTTTGACGTGAAGCTCCCATATATATGTATACAGTGATGGGAAAAAGTTTCGGAACGGTGATATTTCAGGTATGCATATTCGGGGAAAATATTTTCAACAAAAGTTTAAGGATTTCTCCCCGGCTATCCAATAGTACCATTAAAATTGACCTGGAAAATGACCTTGATGCTTATTTTAAGGTCAAGTAAATTTTTATTAATAAGAATCCCTATTTTTTTATGGATTTCGCAAGAGCGGGAAATTTTACATCCAAATATGATATGACCGATATTTTGATCAAAGTCGTTTCAAGGTGAAACTTAAACGTTCCCGTGTAACGGCGAATTATCTCAGCGGGAGTGCATTTTCGTGGAACGTGTATCAGACAAAAGAGAGTATAAGGATTTTCCCCTATTCATCTAATAGCGATATCAATTTTGACATTGGCTATTATTTTGTAGGTCATTTCAATGTCAAGTTCAATTTTTCAATAGGAATCACTATTTTTTACCGCGAATTTGGAGAGACGGGAAATTTCATGTTCAGGACATGACCTTCAATATACCTTTTAAGTGAGAATCAAGATAATTTCAACGCAAATATCTCATGCATTCCTGTTGACAATAATATCTTGACGAGATTGCATTTTTTTAAAGAAATGCTATTCCCTGGGCATCTACTGGTAATGTTAAATTTGACCTTGACTATTTTTGAAGGTTATTTGACTTTGAAGGTCATTTCGAGGTCAAGATCAATTTTTCAAATGAAAACCACTATTTTTTAGAGCGAAAAGTCATATGTCAGAACATGACTTTAAATATATATATTTTTTTTTGTTATTGTTCTAATCTTTTTTACCCTCCTACCTTCCACGTCGATCGAGGTGTCTCAAAAGCTCTCACTCAAGAAGCTTGTCCGGGTACAGGATAATACAAATGCGAGAGCCGCAGGTCGTCTTAGATGGCGCTATACTCACATTTGTCGAGAATGTGGGAAACTGCAGAAATCCACATTAAGTACAGCATCGGCCATGGCTCGATATCCGCCTGAAGACAATACCTCGAAAATGTCAAACAGACAGCGTGGTTCGTCTTAGACATAGCGAAATAGTGCCTGAAAACAATCTCGAAAAATTTCCCAGCCGGGGATCGAACTCACGACCTACGACTTCGTAGTCCAATACGCTATCGCCTGAGCTACAAAGCCGATAGATATATATATTATAGAGAATTATAGAGAATTAGAAACATTTTGCGAATTCAGCATTTTTTATTTATTTCTAATTCGTGTAGCTTATTAATATAACTTACATTTATATGAAGAATTTAAGAAAAAGTATTTAGGTTCCCGAAATGAGGGCTTCCCAAGCAGTCATTCGGATTTATCCGTTTGAAAATTAGAATACGTTACCATTACTGTATGGGCGCCAATCGGGGACAAGTGATATTGGAAATATATCGGATTTTAGCAATGGTGGTTTGTTTTTTTAAGTTTTTTCTTTAGCTGTTTTGGAGGTGAATCGTTTAACTCTTCTGTGTACGAGTTTGTATCCGAATAGTCGTAACCAAAATTTAATGTTATTATATTTAGAATATTATTATAATAATGTACTTTATATTGAATGTATAATTGTTCTCTGCGAGTTGCAGTTGCACTATAAAAAGAAAATACGTAAAATGATTACATCCGCGCGTAAGTATGTCTTTGTCTACGTAGTTTTGGTTAAATTACATCTCACTTTCAGCCAATTTTCTTATATTATTTCACATTTCAACAAAGTTTGAAATTTATCAACAGAAAATAATTAATATAAAGGAAGACACATGGAAAAAGATGATTTATATCCACTTATTTCTAACCAAAACAAGAAAAGCAAAAATGATATAAAACATTATTGCGCACTTGTATCGAAAACTACTATTTCCTCACATATGTGAAATGGTTATCAGAAAAACTCTCAAGATCTATTCGAAAAAATAACATAAGAGTTGTACACACACGCGCATCTGTAAACCCCACAATTGGCGATATAAATCTTATTAAAGATGGTTTGAATTTCAAGAAGAAAAGTGAAATACCCTGACAAGATTGTCCAAAAGTTTAAAAAAAGAGAGACTTTTGGATACCAGACTGAAAGAATATAAAAAGAACAACAAGAAACGTAAGAAAAATATACAAAATTAATTATACATGTACTAGAAATAAGCCATGATTTTGACTATAAGAAAGTTTCAATTTGAGCAAATGGAAAACAATACACAATTATCAATTGTCAGGTAAATTATAAAATGTCCTCGGGTTTATTAAACGGGAGTAATTTTATTATTTTATACATTTTTCTAGCAGTACAATAAAGAATTATTTTCTATTAGGATACAATATTGATGAGAATAAAGTTCATGGGATTATATATATTTCAATAATAAACAAAATTGCTTAAGTATATAAATGTATAATATGTGTATAGTTTATTCATAAAAGGTAGTACATTATACATAATAAAGTCGCACTTATAACACAAATCAAAATACATAATTTACGATGAAAAACTCTTGAAGATCGTTGGTCTCCATTCTCCTTCAAATAATTATACCACTGGACGTAGCACGGTCTCATCCTGAAATGATCAGGGAAAAAAATTATGTTCGTTGTCTGGCGAGTTAACGCTATGAGTAGATGAATGGAGCAGCGCCAAACGAGATGTGAAACCTGTAAAAATAAGAGAATAATAAAATATGTCCTTTTATATATTTACTTAAATATCAGGGAATAGTCGGGAACTTTTTTGACATTCGAAGATAATTATCAAACCGGAAACGAATGTGTAGCATGGATTTAAGTTATATGTTCCACTATTGATGTTCATGATCAAAATTTTTTAATAAATAGTGCCTTTAATCCCTACTGTGCGCCAGGACGAGTATACTCGTCCAAACTACATTGTTCCCTTATGGGAAAAGAAAAACTGGTGCACAGGAGGGTTAATTAATTATGTTTAGTGGACCATGTATAATTATATATAATATAAATTACGTTCACAACTGATTTTCGACCTGACCAGACCAATAGACCAATAGACGGTCATACCAGCATATTCATATCCCTGACCTAAAGCCCGTGTCAGAAAAAACTGACGAAGCGGTCCAGGTACCAATAGTACCCGTCCGATTTCCGGAATTGGAAACTGCACTGAGTATATCAGTAAATTGATATTAATGCACGCTGTAAAATTGAAAAAGGGGTTTGCTAATGTAACGTCATTCATGTAATGTCAATTCATCTCCATAACATTACATCAGTTAACACATTATCGTTTGAGTCTTCTCATTTTATTGTCGCTATTGTAATCCTCACGTTCTGATCGGTAACATTAAATGTTGCGATTGCGTACTCTCCAATTACTCGGTGTAAATTAGAGGAATTGGAAACTACACTGAGTGTATCAGCAAATTTATGTTAATGCACGCTGTAAAATTGATAAAGTAGCTGGGAAGTGTAATTGTGCTAACAGTGCTTAT
Organism: Trichopria drosophilae; assembly: GCA_030407085.1. Classification (NCBI taxonomy): domain Eukaryota; kingdom Metazoa; phylum Arthropoda; class Insecta; order Hymenoptera; family Diapriidae; genus Trichopria; species Trichopria drosophilae. The sequence continues at coordinate 60,744,851 of CM059583.1, forward strand.
CATTTCATCTCCATAACATTAAATCAGTTAACTCATTATCGTTTGAGTCTTCTTATTTCTTTGTCGCTATTGTAATCCTCATGTTCTGATCGGTAACATTAAATGTTGCGATTGCGTACTCTCCAATTACTCGGGGTAAATTAGAGGAATTGGAAACTACACTGAGTGTATCAGCAAATTTATGTTAATGCACGCTGTAAAATTGAAAAAGGGGTTCGCTAATGTAATGTCCTAGCAGTGCTTATCATTTCATCTCCATAACATTAAATCAGTTAACTCATTATCGTTTGAGTCTTCTTATTTCTTTGTCGCTATTGTAATCCTCACGTTCTGATCCGTAACATTAAATGTTGCGATTGCGTACTCTCCAATTACTCGGGGTAAATTAGAGGAATTGGAAACTACACTGAGTGTATCAGCAAATTTATGTTAATGCACGCTGTAAAATTGAAAAAGGGGTTCGCTAATGTAATGTCCTAGCAGTGCTTATCATTTCATCTCCATAACATTAAATCAGTTAACTCATTATCGTTTGAGTCTTCTTATTTCTTTGTCGCTATTGTAATCCTCACGTTCTGATCGGTAACATTAAATGTTGCGATTGCGTACTTTCCAATTACTCGGTGTAAATTAGAGGAATTGGAAACTACACTGAATGTATCAGCAAATTTATGTTAATGCACGCTGTAAAATTGATAAAGTAGCTGGGAAGTGTAATTGTGCTAACAGTGCTTATCATTTCATCTCCATAACATTAAATCAGTTAACTCATTATCGTTTGAGTCTTCTTATTTCTTTGTCGCTATTGTAATCCTCACGTTCTGATCCGTAACATTAAATGTTGCGATTGCGTACTCTCCAATTACTCGGGGTAAATTAGAGGAATTGGAAACTACACTGAGTGTATCAGCAAATTTATCTTAATGCACGTTGTAAAATTGATAAAGTAGCTGGGAAGTCTAATTGTGCTAACAGTGCTTATCATTTCATCTCCATAACATTACATCAGTTAACTCATTATCGTTTGAGTCTTCTTATTTCTTTGTCGCTATTGTAATCCTCATGTTCTGATCGGTAACATTAAATGTTGCGATTGCGTACTCTCCAATTACTTGGGGTAAATTAGAGGAATTGGAAACTACACTGAGTGTATCAGCAAATTTATGTTAATGCACGCTGTAAAATTGAAAAAGGGGTTCGCTAATGTAATGTCCTAGCAGTGCTTATCATTTCATCTCCATAACATTAAATCAGTTAACTCATTATCGTTTGAGTCTTCTTATTTCTTTGTCGCTATTGTAATCCTCACGTTCTGATCCGTAACATTAAATGTTGCGATTGCGTACTCTCCAATTACTCGGGGTAAATTAGAGGAATTGGAAACTACACTGAGTGTATCAGCAAATTTATCTTAATGCACGTTGTAAAATTGATAAAGTAGCTGGGAAGTCTAATTGTGCTAACAGTGCTTATCATTTCATCTCCATAACATTACATCAATTAACTCATTATCGTTTGAGTCTTCTTATTTCTTTGTCGCTATTGTAATCCTCATGTTCTGATCGGTAACATTAAATGTTGCGATTGCGTACTCTCCAATTACTTGGGGTAAATTAGAGGAATTGGAAACTACACTGAGTGTATCAGCAAATTTATGTTAATGCACGCTGTAAAATTGAAAAAGGGGTTCGCTAATGTAATGTCCTAGCAGTGCTTATCATTTCATCTCCATAACATTAAATCAGTTAACTCATTATCGTTTGAGTCTTCTTATTTCTTTGTCGCTATTGTAATCCTCACGTTCTGATCGGTAACATTAAATGTTGCGATTGCGTACTCTCCAATTACTCGGTGTAAATTAGAGGAATTGGAAACTACACTGAATGTATCAGCAAATTTATGTTAATGCACGCTGTAAAATTGATAAAGTAGCTGGGAAGTGTAATTGTGCTAACAGTGCTTATCATTTCATCTCCATAACATTAAATCAGTTAACTCATTATCGTTTGAGTCTTCTTATTTCTTTGTCGCTATTGTAATCCTCATGTTCTGATCGGTAACATTAAATGTTGCGATTGCGTACTCTCCAATTACTCGGGGTAAATTAGAGGAATTGGAAACTACACTGAGTGTATCAGCAAATTTATGTTAATGCACGCTGTAAAATTGAAAAACGGGTTCGCTAATGTAATGTCCTAGCAGTGCTTATCATTTCATCTCCATAACATTAAATCAGTTAACTCATTATCGTCTGAGTCTTCTTATTTCTTTGTCGCTATTGTAATCCTCACGTTCTGATCGATAACATTAAATGTTGCGATTGCGTACTCTCCAATTACTCGGGGTAAATTAGAGGAATTGGAAACTACACTGAGTGTATCAGCAAATTTATGTTAATGCACGCTGTAAAATTGAAAAAGGGGTTCGCTAATGTAATGTCCTAGCAGTGCTTATCATTTCATCTCCATAACATTAAATCAGTTAACTCATTATCGTTTGAGTCTTCTTATTTCTTTGTCGCTATTGTAATCCTCACGTTCTGATCGGTAACATTAAATGTTGCGATTGCGTACTCTCCAATTACTCGGGGTAAATTAGAGGAATTGGAAACTACACTGAGTGTATCAGCAAATTTATGTTAATGCACGTTGTAAAATTGATAAAGTAGCTGGGAAGTGTAATTGTGCTAACAGTGCTTATCATTTCATCTCCATAACATTAAATCAGTTAACACATTATCGATCGAGTCTTACTATTTTATTGTCGCTATTGTAATCCTCACGTTCTGATCGGTAACACTAAATGTTGCGATTGCGTACTCTCCAATTACTCGGGGTAAATTAGTGGAATTGGACACTACACTGAGTGTAACAGCAAATTTATGTTAATGCACGCTGTAAAATTGATAAAGGGGTTCGCTAATGCAATGTCCTAGCAGTGCTTGTCATTTCATTTCCATAAAATTAAATCAGTTACAACACATTATCTTAGTTTACTGTAATCCTCATAGTGCTATAGTTCTACCCGCAACATTACATGTTACGTTACGCATCATCATCATTTACTAGCGGAGTAATACGGCCTAATAATCCGAGTTTACATCATTAATTGCCCATAGAAATGTACCAACTGTGGGATAGCAATTGTGGGCAGAGTTTCATTAGCATTTTTTTCAACATCGGGCAAAGGTGGGGATTATTATTGCCAATTCAACGAAACAGTTTCGTCTTACTTACTTGAAGTTTGAGAAAAAGTGAATTCTGAAACTTGCAAGTAGAAGTTGGGGGAAGACTTGCATTCGGCATGAATGCAAATTTGGACCTACCTCGAATTAATCACAAATTCACCAAAACAGAGCTGCAATCAAAAGGGGGCGTGCCTTAGTCGGGCTCCTGCCTCATTCCACGAAGGTACGATCAGCGGTGTACCCGGACATCACCCCCTTAGAATATGAGTCTACTCTCGTAATCGTGAGCGAGTGATATTTGAAGTTGAAAAGTGAATTATGAAACTTGCAAGTAGTAGTTGGGGGAAGAGGTGCATTCTGCATGAATGCAAGTTGGACCTACCTCGGATTAATCACAAATTCACCAAAACAGAGCTGCAATCAAAAGGGGGCGTGCCTTAGTCGGGCTCCTGCCTCATTCCACGAAGGTACGATCAGCGGTGTACCCGGACATCACCCCCTCAGAATATGAGTCTACTCTCGTAATCGTGAGCGGGTGATATTTGAAGTTGAAAAGTGAATTATGAAACTTGCAAGTAGTAGTTGGGGTAAGAGGTGCATTCTGCATGAATGCAAGTTGGACCTACCTCGGATTAATCACAAATTCACCAAAACAGAGCTGCAATCAAAAGGGGGCGTGCCTTAGTCGGGCTCCTGCCTCATTCCACGAAGGTACGATCAGCGGTGTACCCGGACATCACCCCCTCAGAATATGAGTCTACTCTCGTAATCGTGAGCGAGTGATATTTGAAGTTGAAAAGTGAATTATGAAACTTGCAAGTAGTAGTTGGGGTAAGAGGTGCATTCTGCATGAATGCAAGTTGGACCTACCTCGGATTAATCACAAATTCACCAAAACAGAGCTGCAATCAAAAGGGGGCGTGCCTTAGTCGGGCTCCTGCCTCATTCCACGAAGGTACGATCAGCGGTGTACCCGGACATCACCCCCTCAGAATATGAGTCTACTCTCGTAATCGTGAGCGAGTGATATTTGAAGTTGAAAAGTGAATTATGAAACTTGCAAGTAGTAGTTGGGGTAAGAGGTGCATTCTGCATGAATGGAGTTGGACCTACCTCGGATTAATCACAAATTCACCAAAACAGAGCTGCAATCAAAAGGGGGCGTGCCTTAGTCGGGCTCCTGCCTCATTCCACGAAGGTACGATCAGCGGTGTACCCGGACATCACCCCCTCAGAATATGAGTCTACTCTCGAAATCGTGAGCGAGTGATATTTGAAGTTGAAAAGTGAATTATGAAACTTGCAAGTAGTAGTTGGGGGAAGAGGTGCATTCTGCATGAATGCAAGTTGGACCTACCTCGGATTAATCACAAATTCACCAAAACAGAGCTGCAATCAAAAGGGGGCGTGCCTTAGTCGGGCTCCTGCCTCATTCCACGAAGGTACGATCAGCGGTGTACCCGGACATCACCCCCTCAGAATATGAGTCTACTCTCGTAATCGTGAGCGAGTGATATTTGAAGTTGAAAAGTGAATTATGAAACTTGCAAGTAGTAGTTGGGGTAAGAGGTGCATTCTGCATGAATGCAAGTTGGACCTACCTCGGATTAATCACAAATTCACCAAAACAGAGCTGCAATCAAAAGGGGGCGTGCCTTAGTCGGGCTCCTGCCTCATTCCACGAAGGTACGATCAGCGGTGTACCCGGACATCACCCCCTCAGAATATGAGTCTACTCTCGTAATCGTGAGCGAGTGATATTTGAAGTTGAAAAGTGAATTATGAAACTTGCAAGTAGTAGTTGGGGTAAGAGGTGCATTCTGCATGAATGCAAGTTGGACCTACCTCGGATTAATCACAAATTCACCAAAACAGAGCTGCAATCAAAAGGGGGCGTGCCTTAGTCGGGCTCCTGCCTCATTCCACGAAGGTACGATCAGCGGTGTACCCGGACATCACCCCCTCAGAATATGCGTCTACTCTCGTAATCGTGAGCGAGTGATGTTTGAAGTTGAAAAATGAATTCTGAAACTTGCATATTGTAGTTGGGGGAATAGGTGCATTCGGCATGAATGCAAAGTTGGACCTACCTCGGAATAATCACAAATTCAGAGAAACAGAATGGCAATGAAAAGGTTATGACCCATTCCCCCCAGATCGGTTTCGCTGGCGTTCCTGTCCACGAATCGTGTGCGGGCGATACAGTATCGATTTTGTTATACTAATATTTGGCTATACGTAAAATTTTATTGTACACATAGTTCCTGTCAGGAGGGTGCGGGCGTGCGTAACATCGTATTTGACACACAACAACTATCGCACAAATTGAACGCATTGCATTACATATACTTTAATAGTTTGTAAAATTTATAAGGAAATATATTGGAAATTATTTGTACTTATCTTTTAATTTCCCATGAAATTGTCGATGACGCTTTAGCTCCTCTTCTTTGTAAATTGAATGTTTCTTCTTTAAAGAATTGTGGTTTAATTATTTCGAGCGTTGTTTATCCCCAGTAATGTTTAAACCTTTACTGACCTCTGCAACCTCATCCGAGTCCTATATTATCAGGCAGATTTTTAATATTTCGTCTTAATGCGTAAGATATATTTTAATAGTGGTAAGGCTTGCAGGTTGCTACCTACAGTTTCACTTTTTTACTATACTAATTATGAAGTCAATATATATTGTATGCTAATGTAGCAGTGAGAATGGGACACGTTAAGCCGCAATCCAGGAACGAACACCGTTTGAATTTTCAGAATAAAAAAATATTAACCACTTTTTTGTAAGTATATGAAATCGATCTTTAGACTTTGCAGTATGGTGGTTGCGACCACCCTCCATAATTATTTCCAAGATATAAAGTCTGAAGTAAAATTATCAGAACCGCGCACTCCGTGCGCTAAGTGTTCACATTTCTCACTGTTTTCCGTGCGCATGGTAGGACATTAATGCACTATAAACGAGCATGCTTACTTCTTTGATTTTGCGCCCTGCTAACAGTGCGCTAAGTAGAAAATACTGCGTTAAGTATGCACTTAGCGCACGTCATTAAACAATAAATTTTATAATGCAAGTGCGTACTCGGGGATTCCCCACTCGCATTTATGGTGCTCGAACGTAGAGAGTTTTAAAAACAATAAAAAAAATGTGGTTGTCTCCATTAGGCCAAATCTACAAATTTGCTATTCATTTCTTACACCTTTGATATATTCAAAAGTATAAATATGGAATAATAAAAAATTACGTAATGGCCAACACAGTTCTTAAAATAAATATCAAATCCAAAAGGATCAAATTTGATAGATGCCCCTAAAAGGGGGCCTCTAATGAGCTCGAAACGTTGGGCATGACAAATTAAAATCCTTTTGGATTTTTTATTTATTTTAAGACCGGTGTTGGCCATTTCGTAATCCTTTATTATGATTTTAACAGTTCATATAAAAAACTTAAATTACTATTATAAAAATGGAATATTGCTTTTGTTTGTAATGGATAAATATTGGACCTTCGTGAAAATTAAAGTGCAATGTTAAAGATCTTTGAAATTAACAACTCCTGACTTTTTGGGGATAAATGAAAAACTATGTAATATATCATACAAATAATATTTTACCTGAATGAGTAAGATATACGGTGTTTTGGTGGAAAAATTTCGAAAAGCATTGGTAGAGATTTGGCTGGTTGAGCTGGCCTTTATCCTAGCAGCTGGATAGAAACGTTCAGTAGAATCGAAGTAGAAATTCTAGGTGAGAAACCGTTAGATGAGATGCCGTGTATAGAGTATCGAGCACCAGCAGGTCGAACTATACTGACTGAGCTCCCCTGAGAAATTCCGTCGGATCCGCATAGACCGTACCGACTCCACTTCAGCCCGCCTGCCTACTCCTGCCTACCGTCCGCAGAAGTAGGGGGCCAATGGTACGGAGCGGACGGAATTTCTCAGGGGCGCTCAGTCAGTGGTTCAAATGTTAACTGTAATCTCTCGGTCGACGATAAATAGTTATTCGACCTACTCTCTCTCTCTCTCTCTCTCTCTCCCTTTCTCTCTTCCGTAACAATAATTATATATTGTAATTATAAGCGAAAATATGTATAAATTAACAATTTTCGTATAATGAGTGTATTAATGAACGGTTTGAGAAACTGCGTAGAAACGGACCGTAGAGCAGAGTGTTCTCTAGTACATTACTTAATAAAGGAGGTAAAAGAAAGAATGTCTTATTTCGAGGCAAAGCCGAGGGTGAAAAACATGCAGTCTAAGGCATTCTTTTTTATCTTCTGAGGGAAGTACATATGTGATTTTTCTTCATGCCCAGAAGGGATCTGCAACACCTTCCTCCTGGTGTGAAGACAAGCATTTTACGCACTACTGAGAGTTTACGCACGCAATTTCAAAAATAAATTTTTAAAGGGCCCTTGTTCTTCAAATTAAAACTCTTTAATTACTATTTTTTAAACTCTTGGGGGCAATGCAGTAACCGGTCGGAGGCTCGAACAAAGCAGTAAAAGCATTGTCCGAGAGACTAAGACAAGGAATAAAACTTTTTTTTAAATTTCGATATTTTACCAGTATCACATTGTAAAGAATTTAAAAAGACAAATTTTTTCTCTTTACCCTTTTTTTATTTGATGATTATTTTTAATAATATAATGAAAAAAATAATAATTTCTGTCTTTAATGTTATTTACGTTTTAAAACATAAACTGTCAGAACTCTGCCATTTTTTATCGAAACTCTTTGAAACTTTATAGTTATGTAAAGTATACCTAGGCGATGCCAACAAGGTAATAAAACTTTTTAAAATTATAAATTATTGGCTATTTTAAAATTTTTTTTTAAAGAGCCAGTAAACTGGTTTATTCATTTTCTGCGGCAAAAAGAGTGGAGGGAACTTCAAGGTTTAAAGAACTTCCAGTGAGACATTTTGTTTATCACATATTAATGATGTTTTTTGGAAATGTTGAGCATGATTGACCTAAAAATGAAGCAGGTACGTAATTTTTAAGTAAACGTGCGGTGCCAATGAAAATAACTCCACGCACGATAAGGACTGCAGGCAATGAAGGACGTATTAACTTTTATTATTTCAAACTTCTAAACAAATATAGATAAGTGAATAATCCCAAAATATATACAATCTCTGTCTACTGGTTATTAAGAAAAGTTGATTTTTATATTAAAAGTGAAGCTATTTACATGTTTACAATACTGCATGGAAGACGCTGTATATTAAAACGAAACAGGAGCTATCATTTTCCCGACTCGTCTGTTCTTGGAATGTCTTTTTTTATTAACACTGATGTATTTATGTTTGTTTTTCAATATCTTTAAAATATTATTATTGTTGTTTTATGTTTTTCATCTGCTTGTATTCTTTTTTAACGCAGAAAAGCAACTGTAAACATAAAATAACACTTGGTCGGATAAGGCGAATGAAAAATGTTAATTATATATTAAAAAATTATTAGGGTGCTTAAAATTATTAATAAGTATACATTCATTAGTAGTTAAATATTCCAATGTATAGAGCAATTACAACACTATTTTATAACATTATAAATTATTAACTTTCATATAACATTTTCATTACATTACATATAACATTTTTTTATTTTTCAATTACAATTGATTTCTAATTAATTATTATGTTTTGTTAATTTGTGGGTTTTTCATTCTTTTTCCCCTTTGGGTTATGTAATAAAAATATTCACTTTTAAAACGAAAAAAAAACGTCAACTAAAGAACACTAAAAAATGTTTGCATAAAAAAGGCTGGGCAAGAACGATCAAGAGGGCAGTTGAGATTTCCTGATTTGTTTCCAAACACCACGTCTGCCAAAAAGCTGCATCGAATGGAAAACGTCGCCCAATCTGGCAACTATTGTAGGGATATAAACAAATACTATTTTAAGATAAACATGCATCTTTTGTAATATACAGTAGGCAGAGATTGGGATCTTTAATATTCTTTACTTATTTATATTTATTTGGAGGAGTTATGATACTCGCTGCATTGCCTGCAGTCCTGCAGTTTTCATAAAAATTCCAAAAAACGTAATTAATATGTGATACACAAATGTTCTTTAAACCTTGAAGTTCCCTAGACTCTCTTTGCCGCAGAAGATGAATAAACCAGTTTACTGGCTGTTTAAATAAAAAAATTAGAAAATAGCCGATAATTTGTAATTTTTAAAAGTTTTATTACCTTATTGGCATCGTGTAGGTATGTTTTACATAACTATAACATTTCAAAGAGTTCCGATCAAAATGGCCGAGTTTTTACAATTTATGTTTTAAAACGTAATTAAACTTTGAAGACAAAAATTTTTGTGTTTTCATTATATTTTTATAAATATTCATCAAATAAAAAAAGTGTAAAGAGTTGTCATTTTAAATTCTTTACAAAGTGGTATTGGTAAAATATCAAAATTAAAAAAAAAATGATCTCCTTGTCTTAGCCTCTCGGACAATACTATTACGGCTGTTCGAGCGTCCGACCGATTACTGCATTGGGGGGCTCAATAATTACGGCCAAAGCGATAAATAAATAATCGAATTACGTTTCGATCTACATTTTTATTCTTTTCAAATGTAGTTATTTTTTATTCATGGTCATACAAAATTAACGGCCACAAGTCGAAGCTAATTTTGTCAGACGTGTTCAGACTTTGCTAATGCATGACAAAATATTATGTTATGCAACTAGTGCGTAAAGTGTACTTTTTTTCACGAGAGCGACACGTGCAAACAAGGCTCCGGCGAAGCCGGCGACGAGTGGGGGACTAGCGCTCGAGTGAAAAAAAGTTACGCACGAGATGCATACGATATTTTATGCCCGGTGCGTGCGTTAAAGTGCGTGCGTAAGGTCATTTTTTGTCCAATGCGTAAAGTGATTTTTTTTTCACCCGTGCGTAAATTCTCACGAGGAGCTGCAGGCGTCGAGTGAGACACTTTACGCACGAGTGAAAAAAAAATCACTTTACGCACTGAAAAAATAACTTTACGCACTAACTTTACGCACGCCCGGGCATAAAAATATATATGTATTGTAACGGACCGTTACAGAGAGAGAGAGAGAGAGAGAGTAAGAGTGGGGGCGACGCGTTCTGCGTAACGCGGCCCCGCAATAAGTTGAGTTAGAGTTGTGCGAGCGAGCGAATCGCTAGTGTTAGATATAGTGTCCATTAGGGATTAAGTGCTAAGTTAACCTGTAAGTGGAGATTTATAATTTAATAAATTGTTTTTGTAATATTACATGATGTATTTTACTGCGGCCCTAGTCACGTTACAATGGCGCCAACGTGAAAAACTCACATAAGTTTAACATATTAAAACGAAAATTGTGACACATACAGAGATACACATTACACAACTAACCAAACATAAAACTCTCTCATACAACAAACAATAATACATTATATTATATTACACAAAACGAATAGAATAAATTATATATGAAACATACAATACAGACAACATAAACACACCAAAAAATCAAACATACCACACAACACAATCACACAACTTACTATTACACACCAAACTTAAAAACATTAGAGACAAAAACACTTATTACAAAAAAAATAATAATAATAAATTATTAATTTCAATTACAAATTTAGATATAATAAATAAATCTATAAACATGCTACGAACGCCGGCATTCACGCCAGCAAGAGCAGGCGCGACGATAAACATAAACATAGAGGAGACGCAAACAGATCAAAACAATTCAGACAATAACATCAACAAATCATTATTAGACATGACAATAGAAGAACTAAATAAAGAACTACATACAAACACAAACAGACAAGGCACACCAATAAATAATCAAAATCAACAATCACAACACATTATGCCAAATATAAGAGTACGAAACCTATTAGACGAATACTCAGAAAACGGTAGGAACACACATTTACAAAGAAACAACGCATACGCTTTACGACAAACACAAAACTACGATCAAATAGAAGAGGAAAATAATACACCACACAGACAAGAACAGAACCAAAACACAGGAAGAGAAAACACAGATACACAACATCAACATTTACACACACAAAATCAAAACTTCATTCCATGGCAAATCTATACAAAAAAAACACCTATGGAAGTGGTACAAAACTGGCAATTAAAATTTGAAGGAAAGGAAAATGAAAACATATATGACTTCTTAGAAAGACTAACAGAACTACAAAACGGATATAACCTATCAAATGACGAATTATACAAAACAATACCAATATTATTATCAGGAAATGCATACGACTGGTATAAATTAAACAAAAACGAATGGAATAATTGGGAACAATTTACAGAGACATTATTAGACACATTTCAAAATAAATCATATAGAACTAATATAAAAAAACAATTAGAAGAGAAATTTCAAAAACCAACAGAAAAAATAATAGATTTTATATTACACTATAGGACATTATTAAACCAGTTACACCCACCATACACACTAGAAAAACAATTAGATAAAACATACGAACACTTAAGACAAGAATACCAATACCACATCAGACGCTATGAAATACACACATTCAAAGAATTACAAACAATAGGGACAGAATTCGAAAGACTAACTCAAAAAAACAGAGAAAAACAAATCACACAAAATTACACACCAAAAACACACACACCATTAAACATCTACGCAAAAGAATTCACACCTACACCACACACTTACACACAAAAAACACGATATTACAAACCAAAAACATATACACCACAAACAAATAATTACTCAACTTACAAAAATTACAGACAACAGACAGAAAAAGAAAAAACACAAAATACAGTAGAACAATGCTTCAAGTGCGGACAACGAGGACACTACAAACGAGAATGCCCAAAACAACAATCATACAAACAGTACACAAACAACAATGAACAGGGAAACCGACACTGAGGCTAAAAGAATGGGTCAATTTAGCTTCAGAGATAGAAAACGACCCTCGTTGGTACACACAAATTAAAATAGGTAACACTCAAATTACTGCATTAGTTGACCCAGGTGCAACAAACACATACATAGGACAAACAGGCATACAAAAATTAGGAAACAAAATACAAAAAAAAATTATTAAAATTACAAACAACGATATTAAAGTACAACTAGCAAACGACACTAATATAGAAATTATAGGAATAGTAGAACTGCCAATTACATTAAAAAATAAAACACTCAACACAAACATAAGAATAGCACCGGACATAAAAATAGAATGCATCTTAGGAATAGACTACATAAAAAAAGCAAAAATAATACCAGACTATGAACAGGAAACATGGTTCTTTAAAGAAACACCGACAAACATTCAACCGATGAAAAACCAAGAACAAACACACACTTACAAAAAAAAACCTTTACTACCAACACCAGACACACTACCAAATAGAACACTATATAGTATACAGGAAAAAACACGTACAAAAACACAC